>JALAZF010000067.1:0-5000000 GCA_022829125.1 Lathyrus tuberosus | reverse complement strand
ATTTCGACTTAGGCCTAAGTTTGTAGTGTTAGTAGAATTAGGTATTTTGGGCTTTGTATTTTTTTGGCTTTGCTTAGGGAGCAAACAAACCTAAAATCTATAAATATGGAGTAACCCTTATTATTGTAACAAAATTCAGTTGCAAAGAATAATATTCAGTTTTGAATAGCAGAGAGAAAACTCTGCAAAAATTCTCTTCTTCAATATTTGGTTCAAACCCTAATTCCTTTTTTCTTCCCAACTCAATTTTTCTTTCTTCTTCCTTTAACAATTACTGCGTAGAATCATTCTTGAAATCAAGGTGTAATTGATTCACTCGAGTGAAGAGTGAAGAACAAGAGAGGAATTTGACCGGTTGATTGAATCTTGTTCATCAAGATTGGTTCGGAATTCTCCAAGATTAGGCTAATTCTAACAAGTATCCATTATGTGTTTCAAACACATTTAATGTAACTAAGTTACACATCAATGATGACTTACCTGCGATTAAAGATTTCCTAAACAGGTTCTCCATTCCTGCAAATACTATATGTCATGGCCAGCAAAATGACAGAGTCGCCATCATCTTTTATTCGTCCTAAAAGCAGGAAAATAATGATAAAACCTAAAGTTAAAGGGTGAGAGACATAGGATCGGGAGTCGGTTAGGTGGGAGGAATGTGTTAGGCACCCCTCACCTCTATTGTATCTAATAGGATCCTCCTTAAGTCCTAGGGTATGTTTGCTTACTATTTGAATGCTTAATTGGTTATATTTATTTACAAAGTCTTCAATATTTACAACAAAAAAATTATTTATTTATGAGAAGAGAACCCTAAGTGTTTATTATTATTGTACTCGCTAGAGTCTTTTAACTCTATGCCTACGTATCCTCAAGTTTGAAGGATCAGAGTTTCGTAGTTCGTATCCCTTATTTTGTTGGTTGGTTGAATTTATCCCTTGAAAATAATCCTCACACAACAGGGGTGGAGAAAGATTCATTTTCAAAAAAGCCTGAATACACAAGGGTAGAGGACATAAATTTTAGGTGAGTTGAATGTGTTTTATCCCTTATCCCTTATTTAATTTGCAAAAATTTCTCAATTAATTTGGTTGTGAAAATAATATAATACTACCTCTGTTCCTTTATATAAGAGACAACTCATATTTTAGGTTCATCGAATAATCAATGTATTTGGTCAGTTTATAGACTAGATACATTAATTATTCAATGAACCTAAAAATTGAATTGTCTCTTATAAAAAGGAACGGAGGTAGTATTATAATTATATTATATAAACTCATATCCCTTATCCCTATTCCTATGTTTATACTCTTGGATCTGAAGAGTTATATCCCCAACAGTGTATCCCATTTCTATCCCAATTTTATCCCTAATTATCCCTTGTTATCCCAATATTACCCCTAAGAAGAATAAAAATAAATTAAGTTTCAATTAACCCTTTTTATTCCAAGTAAATTATCTCCTAATTCTAATTTAGTCAGTTATGCAAATTAATTAAATAGATTAAATTAATTAACCAAGTTAAACTCCAATTATTTCATCATCAAAGTAAATAAATAAATTAGAAAAAAAGCAAACCCCAAATATTTAATTATTATAATAAACCCAAATTTATTAATTACCCATAATTATAAATAAACCCAAATTTAATATATAACAAACCCACAATTTTTAATTATAAAAATAACTTAAATAAGTTAAATAAACCAAATTTACAAATTATTATAATAAATTATAAATTATAAATTAAATCCAAATTTATTATAAATAAACCTAAATGAATAAATCCCCATTTATAAAGTAAACCCACATTCATTTTTATGAACCCAAGATTATAAACCTACATTATTTAATTATAAAAATAAGATAAGTTAGATAAAATCCAAATTTATTAGTTATAAAATTATAATAAATCCAAAAATTATGAATAAACCCAAATTAATTAAAGATAAAAATAAATAAACTATAATAAACTCCAAACATGTAAATAAATCCGACTTTATTAATTACCAAAATAAAAAAATTAAAATAAAGCCAAAATTATAAGTTAATTCCAAATTTATTAATTATAAAAATAAATAAATTATATTGAACCCAAAAATATAAATTAAACTAAATTTTATATAATTATAAAAATAAATAAATTATAATGAACCCAAAAATATAAATTAAACCCAAATTTATATAAATAACCCCCAATTAATTACAATAAACCCAAAATATAAATCAAATCCAAAATTATAAATAAATAAAACAAAACCCAAATTATAACTTAATATTATTAAGTTAACCCTAACATTTTAGTTTATATGGCGTGATGGTGAGAGTATTATTATTAAGAGATTTTTTCTAGATTTTCCTTGTTTTCGTGTAGAGCTTTAGAGATTTTTATAGAGGTTGTAAAAAATTATATGATTTATGATAATGATTGTATTATTTTTTTAGATCTTGAAATAGGTGAAGGTTTTGTGTTATATTTTATTCTTTGCTTTAAACAACAACGATTTTGGAATTGTTTTAAGGGTCGTTGTTGATAAGGATTTGGATCCCTATAGCTTCTGAATTTAATTTCTCAAGGTATTATTGATGTAAAAAAGTTTATGACCTTAATCTTAAAAGGGTTTAAGACAATAATTAAACGGTTATTTAAAAAAAAAAAATTTAAAGGATTGCTTCAGATATTAAAAAAAGGTTAATATATTATTTATACAAAAAGTTTGACAACATTAAAGAAAATCGTTAAAAACAAATGAAAGGGAATATAGAATTGATTTTTAAAATTTTCTAACAAAAAAAAATTGGATTGATATATGTTTTTAATTTTAAACTCTTTAGAATATTATTATGTTTTTTACTTATATATATTTTTTGTGGCTATTTTGTGTATATAAATGTTAATCCGTAAATCAATTATTAAAATAGAATAAAAACTTGATTGTACGTAAAAATAGTTTTTCTTTGTGAAATTTTTTATATGTAATTATGATTAAAAAACATTACTTTATTAAAGTAGAATCATAACTAACAACTCAACATCAACATAATATCCCACAAGTAATCATTCACAAAAAATATTTTTAAATTCACCCAAAAGCATTCATCAATTTATACAACAACAGAGAGAAACATGTAGATTATAAATATAACAATAAAGGAAAACCAACTTACAGGGAGGAGGTTGTCCCTTGTAAGCAAAATAATCTCCTTTGAGCGTTTCGTTTCCTTCACGCCCCCAATTCAAATCCTCGCCATTCGATCTGACCTTTTTCCTTTGCCCTAGAAAGAATGAACGTCGGTAGGAGCTTTAGGGTTTAGTTGTTGATAGTCTTCAATGTGAAGAACAACAACTTTTGGGTAAAGATTTGTAGATTGTGGATGAATAAAAAGTGTGGAGACATGCTCTATTTTTAGGTAAGAATCAGGTCAAGAAATTAGATAAAATTGAATCCTTTTAGGAAGGTTTACATTTAACCTGATTTTATTTAATTCTCAAAGCTCAAGCCAATGAATCTGGATGGATTCATAGTTTGGTGAATTTAAATAAAAAATGTTACTTTTAAAAAATTAATAATAGTCTAATAATGATAAATAAAAAAAATTGATTTTTTTTTTATTTATATGATTTTTTTGATATTTTTTCCATAAAATAATGATTTTAATGAAAAGACATATTTTAAAAAATGCATTAAATACAAATACGAAAATTAATAATTAAATGGTGAAAAATGCTATTTTTGTGATTTTTTATGATTTAAAAAAATATAATAGTAAATGTTAGAAGTAAAGGAAAAAAGAAAAATAACAAAAAGTGAGGGAGGTGAGATTCAAACTCACAGTCTCTCACACTCAAGCTCCTTACACATACTCTCTTGCCAATTGTGTCATTTTATTTATTCGAAATAAAGTGGCACTAGAAAACATATAAAGTTTAGGCAAAATTTGGGGTACAACAGCTGCCACTATTTAATATGCTTCAAACAAAGACGATGATGACAGTGAGTCTTCATCATCTTGGGGAGGAGATGATTAAATATAAAGAGGAACCCTAATTTTGACTGCGAAGTTGGTAGATATCCCATTCTAATGTATCCCTGATAACGTTATGTTGGGCCGCATACAATTTTCCTGATTACAGAAGTCGGGTAAGACTTTGACGATCCTCTAATTCTATTTTGACAAACCCTGGTAGAACTCCTGATAAAACCCTTGTGACAATGTTTGGTGGAACCCGTGATGATAAACCTTGACAAAGTTGTCTGACGAACCCCTGATGGAACCCTTTGATAAAAATCCTTGGTAAAATCTCAATAAAAACCCCTGTGACGACTTTTGATGGAACCTCTAATGATAAAACCCTGACAAAGTTGTCTGATAAATCCTTGATAGAACCCCTTGATTAACCCCTGATGATTCGTTTTGACCCTTTCGATTGGAACTTGCATATGATTCCTATGACCTTCTGATCATGCTATTGGAATCAGGTAGGACTTTAGTGATACCCCAATCACGTTGGATGAAACCCCTTGATGTAACCCCATATTTGGACAAAATCCCTTGATAGAACCCCTTTGATAAAAATTCGGTAGAACCCCTTGGTAAGAATTATGATGAAACCCCTTTTGAATAAAAATCCCTTGATAGAAGCCCTTGAATAAAAATCTGGTAGAACCCCTTGATAAAATTCTAATGAAACCCCTTTTGATAAAACTCTTGATAGAAATCTCTTATGAAAGCCTTGGCGAAACCCCTAGGTGAAACCCTGGTGGAATCCTTTGGTAAATCCCTGATGAAACCCCTAGGTAATACCACTTTGTTGAAACTTCTTGGTGAAACCCTGGTTAATGCTTGGTTGATAATGCTCCGATGAAACCCCTTGATTGAACCCAAATGATAAAATTCTCTTGATAAAATTCCTTAACAAAACCCTCGATAAACCCTTGATGAAACCCATGATAAAACCCTTGATAAAACCCTTAGATGGAAACTTTAGATGAAACCTTGGTGGAATCCCTCTGATAAATCTCTGGTAAGACCCCTTAATAGAAAACCTTGGTGAAGCCATCGATAAAACCCTGGTAAAACCCCTCTGATAGAAATCTGATTGAAGCCCCTAACAGAATCCCTGATAAAAAAACCTTAATGAAACCCTTGATATAAAAACCCTTAATGGAACCCTTGATAAAAAAAAACCTTGGATATTTGGTGGAACTTATCCCTTATGTGGGATAGGTTACTAAGTTAGGGATGTGATAGGTGAAGACCTTCTCACTGCTTGATAACAATCATTCAGGATGACCGATTACTGGATATGTTCTTTGAAGACTCACTATGAGTGAGCTTGTTGGGGAAGTCCTTTATTGAAAAGGCGTTTGTGGGAGTGTTACTGATAAGTGCTAAATTGGAGTGATATTGAGTGTGAATAATTGGCACTTATTGGCTTAATTCAACCAATAAACCTCAACTTTTGTGCATATGTTGTATAGTTTACATTATAGTGTATATATTGCATATCGTGTAAATATCATTGAGTTTAAATGTTTTCTCTCATTTTTGTAGGAATACAAGCAATAATATTTTGTCATTGTCTTATAGAGCATTGAATAAGCTTTCCATCGCTTCCGACTGCGCGTAAAACAAAGTTACGGTTCAAAAGTTATGGTCGAAACAAGTGTTGGTTTGCTGTCATGTTTGCTAGGCGAACAGAAAGTGCTCAAAAACGTGTAAAACACTGTTTTGGAAGTAGCTAAGGCAACATATGTTTGCTGGGCGAACGGGACCTCGCTGGGCGAACACGGGATCCTAAATTTTCCTATAAAGTCAATTTTTAGATATTTTTTAGTTTATGTTTTTGTGATATTTTAAACCCAACTTCATCAAAAACATTTTTGGAGTTTAGAGAGCTTTGACAACATCAATGGAGGTTGCAACTCGATGATCTGGGATTGAAGCTTCTTTAATCATGATTGACACCGCGAGAGATTTTGATTCTTCTCATTTCTTCCCTTTGTAGTTTCCATTTGTGGGGTTTGTATGTAAGTTTACTCTGATTTTATGTATATGTATTGATCATGGTATTGTATACGAGCTATTTTACAAATCTTTATCGCTGTTATTCTTGTTTTACTTGCTTTATGTTTGGATTTGAGTTGTGGTAAACATATCCTTTTCGAATCTGGATCTAGGATATTCATCTATCGATGCACAAATTGGAGAAATCGATTTGTGGTTGATATTTGCTTTGTGTTGAACTTAAAACTTATTGTATCGGTTGTTATATGGAGAAATCGTATAGCGATGGATACGGTACTTCTCACGACACCACTCTAGACATAGACGATATTGAGAGAATACATGATGATATTGACGAGTGTTTTAGGTTGCGTACAACTGATTGGTAGATTGTGTATTTGATGGGTAGAAGGAAATACAACTCGTGTCGAGTTTTCTTCTCTCTAAAGAATGTATTTATTTTCTTGTTCATATGTTTTTCTTTTGGCTCTTTACTCTCAAAACATTTAAAACCAAGCTTAGATATGTAGATATTGTCGAACGAAATTCTTTCCCTCGAACCGATCCTTGTGGAGACGATAAAAACTAGGTACTTAATTAATTTTTTCTTGTCACTTTACCGCTTCAGCAGTTACTTACTAGGGAAGGCCAATAAGCACTCATATTTTGGAACTGTACAGGTATAGCAGGGGATTGGACTTCTAGGAGAGATCACAAATCATATATTATGTATGCATGTTATGATATGTATGTATGCATGTTTATGCTATTTTATGGATAATTCTTCCACGGATGATATATTCACTTGAAGAATAGGGCTTAATTTCTTTCCGTGAAGAGTTAAGCGGGACCTTCGACAAGTGGCTTTTTGAAGGCTGGGTTTTGGAATCGTTAATGAGGATGAGACTTTTTTTGTAGGGTGCCAAGTGAGATTAGGCTTTTGAGGATGTTAGATTCATGCTATGGGAGACGAATGATATGCATGATTGGATGCTAGAGCGTAGCGACATGATTAATGCATGGCAATAATTTGAATGTTCTCACAAGTGTCCTTGTGGTGAGTAATGGAATGGTTAAGGATTAGAAAGGTTTCTTATGTAACAAGGTTGTTTATCACACGATGGTAGGGTGTTGTGCCAGCATGACTTCCTGATGATTGTTTCAAACTTGAAGATTGCAGATGCAGCGCAGAGCTTGTCTGTGAATTTGGAAAGTATTGAGAGAGCTTGTCCCTGCAGTATCCTATGAATGCCCTAATCTATTGGGTCTTTGAAGAGATTCACTTCAATATGTGTTTTGAAGCAGTTTGACCGCACCATGCACTGCCATTGTATTAGCCTTAGAGAGATTCGCCCTTGACTAATCGACCCTTAGAATAATATGCCCCAGATGAACCCTTTTTTCAAGCGGTTTCTTTTGATAAAGCCTTGCAACAGTCTGACTCATATTGATTGTGCTTTGGAGGGTATTGTCCTCGATTGTAGGTATTCTAAAGGATTCGCCTGAAAAGATAAGATCCCACCATGCTTTGATACGACCTAGAGATGAACTCCCCCAGTTTTTGAATCTTCAAAAAAAATGCCCCTGATTATTGAGGTCTGGAGGAATTGCATGAAAAGGGACTTAAGTCCCATACTACTGCGATATGACCTTTATGTTAGAATAAGATTTTCTCTTGATATTTTCCACTTAGGTTTTGATGATAACAACAATATTGAAAGAACAATGCTGTTATTAAATGCGTGTTCATGTATGCAGGTCGTAGTGCTTAAAGAAACTTTCTCAGGATCTGTTGAGGAGGAACGACTGTTGTAAAGAGGAACGACTTGCCAAGCTATATTTTGGAATGGATTATGATGATGATTATCTCAGCATCTGAAAAAGCACGTCATTAGTTCTACTCTCAGAATTGAAAATAGCTTCTGATAAAGTGTTCAGAAATTGTGACAAAACTCATGATTATTCGTACTAAAGAAAGAGTGCCACTATGTCCAATAAGTTCTACAGCTAAAGTTTACAATCACAAGGCTCAAGAAGTGTTGACATACTTTATGGATAACCTTTCTCAATGGATCTACAAGTAAAGAACTCTTCTGAAAACTTAACGGTTAATTAAGTTACACAATAGATCAAGATCGTGAGTGTATCTTTTCTCAAACGTCTCTTGTACTTTAAAAGAGATCAAAGTACTTCCTGATCATTTATCTTCTCAACGGATAGTTCCCATAAATCTGCTATTTAAGTAGTTGGAAGTTATACTTATAACGTGGAACAAGAAACAATAAGTTACTTGAAGGAAAAAATAGATAGAGGTATTCTACACCACTATCTTATTGAAGAAATGACAAGATCAGCAGCAAACAACACTATTGTATATGCATAACCATCTGGTATTGTTGTAAACTGTAATAAGGCATAAGGTTTCCTAAATACTAAATATCTTAGAAACCTTCAAGTACTTAAGATCTTTGTTAAGGGTTGTTATCACGTGTCTTTGATCAAGAATCTGATACACCTTGTTCTCCCTTCTTTTGGACATGTTGTTCAAAGATGAAGTCTTAGACAGGAGGTCTGAGGAAAGAAATCTTAGACATGTGCTCTAAGAAAAGATGAAGTCTTAGACAGGAGTTCTGAGCAAAGAAGTCTTAGACATGTGCTCTAAGCAAAGATGAAGTCTTAGACAGGAGCTCTGAGCAAAGAAGTCTTAGACATGTGCTCTAAGAAAAGATGAAGTCTTAGATGGGAGGTATGAGCAATGAAGTCTTAGACATGTGCTCTAAGCAAAGATGAAGTCTTAGACAAGAGGTATGAGCAAAGAAGTCTTAGACACGTGCTCTAAGCAAAGATGGAGTCTTAGACAGGAAGTCTGAGCAAAGAAGTCTTAGACACATGCTCTAAGAAAAGATGAAGTATTAGATATGAGGTCTGAGCAAAGAAGTCTTAGACATGTGCTCTAAGCAAAGATGAAGTCTTAAACATGTGATTTAAGCAATGAATAAAGTCTTATACATGTGCTCTAAGCAAGGTAAAGTCTTAGGCATGTACTCTAAGCAATGAAGGAGGTCTTAGACATGTGCGCTAAGCAGAAAGAAAGTCCTAGACACGTGTTATAAGTAAAGGAAGTCTCAATCAAGAGCTGATTGAGCAGGTGAAGTCTTAGACATGAGCTCTAAGCAAGAGAAAGTATTAATTAGAAACGGATCAAGCAAATTAAAGTCTTAGACATGTGCTCTAAGCAAGGTTGTCCTGATTAGGATCTGATTAAACAAAAGAGGTTCTGACTGAAGGTCTGTGTTATGAAAGTCTTATGTTTAAATACATAAGCAATTGTACTCAAACATCATTTATAGTGAAAAAAATTCTTGGAAAGCAAGGGGACTGGAGTACTCTCAGTTGGGAGAGGAACTAATATAAATTTGTTGTGTTATATGCGGTTTACTTTGCGTCTGGTTTCAGTTCTGCTGCATCTACGATCTAATTCTGAACAACTATTCAGAATCAAATTTATCTTCTAAAGAAAAAGATTTTCACAATTTAACCCCCCTTCTTGTGCATTTTCTCACCTTCACTTTAAATGAATTGCCCCAGTATTTGAATCTTTGAAAAGTATGCCCCTGATTAGATGACTTTCGGAGTGATTGGCCTCACTGTGTCCTTGAGTTGGTATTCCCCAGTATGAGAGTCTAGAAAGAACATGCCCATGATCATTAGGGTCATGGAGGTGTTTTGACATAGATGTGTCAAATCTTGACATAGTTTTTCCCTAATTAGTGGGATCTTTAGAAGATCGACCCATGATTATAAGGATTTTCCCCCTAATTAGAAGGATTCCTTGATAATTTTCCCCTAGTGAGAAGTGTCTTGAATCGGTATGCCCTTGATCAGACTATTTTGAAATTCCTTCGATGCTAAGTATTGATTTGTGAGTAAAATTGTTCCCTTTGAAAAGTAATTCTAACGCAATGCATATGCAAGTTTTTAAAATCGAAAATAGATATAGGAAGAAGTACGGTGTATACGATGATATTTTTCCATGAGGTTGGCACAAATGAAGACGTGAAAATGTGGTTAACGATGTTTTAACAAACATTCGGAGTAAGTTTAACAACAATTTTGCTGAGTATGTTTCCATAGTGAACCTAGCTTCAATTAGGACTTTTGAAGGTTGTAACGTGGCCTGGTTCACGGTTTAAGAAACAAAAGATATAAGGCTCAAATTTTAATTTTACCCACCCCATTCTTCTTGATGTACTCCATTCCTAAATCCAATTAATCCAGGAGATGCGTTCATCCTGTAAGAGAATTTTGATAGATAATGATGGTGAAAGAGGTACAATGGTTTAAGCACTTGATGAGATCTTTGAGGTGGCAGGCACCCACTCTCGTTTATAAGATTGTTCCATTTTTTTTCCTTTTTTTTTTTTTGCTTTTAATCCCTATTTTTGCATGGATCAATTCTTTTGAGTTTATGGTCCATTAGGATGCCCTAATTTTTGCCTAAGTTAATTTTTTTCAGCTTTTGATTTTTTCTTTTTGACTTAGCGGGCTTTTTTTTTAAACAAATCTCAAATTTTTGCGTTTGGTTTAGAACGGTTGTGACTGTCATGTTGACTCTTGATTGCTTCCTCGATGTTAAATGGTATGAGGAAGAAGACGTTGTGAGCTTTATTGCTTCCTCGATCTTTGATGATGTGCACAAGGAAGGGGATAGATGATCCTCTTGAAATTAGAATGCATCATTGAATTAATTGAAATCTACCCTGCCCCTGGTTAAGATTAAGATTTTTTCAAAAATAGAAAGAACACTGACTTCTGGCTCGAGGGGGCTGACTACGGATTATCTCCTTATTTCTCCAGTGTTTGGGAAGTGAAACAATGACGTACATCGTTAGCCAGGTCTTACTATTAAGAGCATACGTCAGCAAATTCAGTTATTTTTATTTTATTCTCCTCTTAATTTTGTTAATGATGGAAAAGTGAAATGGAAAAGCATTGATTTTTTTACGGTGGCATAAGAAAGAGTGGAAACAAATGGATTGATTCCAAAAACATGCATGCTTGTTTTTTAAGAATTACTTATCAAAGAGTACAAAGTTTACACCAAATTACACATAGATGCAAAGAAATTACAAGTAGAAATGATAAAGGCCTAATGATCCTATCAGTGAGCTTCCTTGTTGATCAACTGACCTTAGGAGACACTTCTTGAAGTTTTTGTACTTCGTCGAAGTAGTGGTGACTGTTCACCAATGGGACTCCTTTTGTGAAAGTCAACTACTTGTCAATAAGGTCTTGAACCTTGTGTTCACACCAGACATTCTCATCATAACTGGGAGGAGGCTGATGGAGATTCAAATGCTAATAATTCTTTGATCAAAACTTAACAATTTGTCACATCCATTACTTAAAAATAATGAGATTTTATTGAACCATGATCCAAAGTGTGTTACTCTTGAATATGGTTATGTTTGTGCAGGAAAAGACTAAGGAAAACATTAGCTGAAGTAAAAAGAGAAGTCATGCCCTGCAACCTTTGCATCACGAGCAATAGGTGGCTACACAAAGTAGAAGAAAACAAGGTTCGCAACGTGAAGAGAAAGAGAGCAGCAGCGAAGGAGAAACAAAACTAAATCCTCAAAACTTCGCTTAAATCGAGAGGAAGAGAAACAAGTCACGACGCGAACTTCATTTTAAAACACGAAATTCATTTTGCGTAGCAGAGTGAGAAACAGAAACAAAAATACAAAAGTTCGCTTGCAGCGACAGAAGCGAGGAGTAGCGAGGAAAGTTCAGATGCGAACTTTACTTCGCATAGCAAAGTATAGAGTTCCTAGGGGCAGTTTAAAAGTTCATCAAGGTTAAGCAAGCCTACTTCGCGTCGCGAGTAGCATTTCGCATAGCGAAGTTACTTCAACTCAGCCAGTATAAAAAGGGTGCAGCATAACACTTTGATCATCAGCTGGAGAAAAATACAAAGCATATTGTAATAGATAGTTTGTAATAGATTGTAAGGGAAGAGAATAGAAGAATCGAGTTAGATACGCATCAAGAATCGAGAAATCATTGTTGATGATAATTCATCTCTAATTCTATCTTTTTGTACAAGCTAATATGATAATGGATAGCTAAACTCTTCTCTTGTTGGGATTGAAAAGAATCTATCGTATGTATCTTTATTGATTACTTCTTTAATGAAATCTTGTTATTCATAATTATCGATTATATCTCAATTTTATCGATCAAACTTTTGGATGCGAATTGTGATTGATAAATACATTTGTGTCAGGCTGTAAGATTTTAATCAGTTAAACACTAATTGCTAGAGATAGAATTAGGGTTTAATTTTCATAAACAAACACCAGTCCTTAATGCAATCTGTTTGTTTAATAGATTGAGAAATCATCGATTAAACTAACCGATTGAAATCTCAACGAACGCATAGACATATGTGTGGTTGTGAGTGATTGGTGAAGGTAAGAAATGAAAAACAAGTTTGTATAAGAGTAATCAATTAAAGTCATACGTGCACAATACAAGAATTCCAAGCCCGACAAGTTTTCTTATCAATTAAACTTTACTTTATTAAATTACGATTTTACATTCAGTTTCCTTTAATCAAACCATTTGACAACCTTAACTTGAAAACGATAATAATTATCTTAAAACGTTGGAAATATCATGTCAGTCTCTGAGGATACGATACTAAATACTTTCTTTTGATTTACTCAACATCAAAATGGCTCCGTTGCCGGGGACTGGCAATTAGATATTACGAACGAAACGACGGTTGATATCTTTTTAAGTTTGTACATTTATTAAAAACTGTATATATCTTTTCTCTATTCTTTATCTTACCTTCTCCTAACATTTTATTGGTTAGAAATAGCGAGCTTTGTTTATGTGAGGTACAAAACCGGAAAATCAATTACCTTTTGATCTCGAGATCAAAAGAACAATCCGGAAAAACAAAAGACAAATAAAGAAGCAAAAGAAGCTAGCCAAACGGAAATCTCAAAAGAAAGGAGCTTCCACATCAACACCTTTAATAACAGAAACAATGGCCAGGTGGACCTGAAGTTGTCAATGGAGGACCTTGTCAGAGCAGCCCAAGGCGGTTAGCTCGTCTCACCAACAATCCAACCAACCAACAAGCTAAAATGAAAACCAGATTGTTGCAAATCATTTATGCAAATCCCTTTGCAGGCCTGGATCATGAAGATCCATACACACACCTTACCAAGTTCTATGAATTGGCTGGTATGTTGGGAGCACCTGAAGTAAAAGAAGAAGCAGTCTTCATGCGATTGTTTCTGCATTACTTGATTGGCAAAGCAAAGGACTGGTATATGGACCAACCCACTCAAACCATGACCAATTAGAATGTCTTGGAAGAAATATTTCTGAATTGATTCTTCCCACACAACAGGATCATGGACGCCAAAACAGCAATAACCGCATTCGCTCAAAGTACAACTGAGACTCTATGTGAAGCATGGGAGCGCTATAAATCTATGCTACGGAAATGTCTGAATCATGGCTTCGACGAACTCACACAAATCCACATCTTCCACAATGGATTGTAGCCACAACCAAGGCTTCTACTTGATGCAACCGCCGATGGTTCATTACTATCCAAAAGTGCAGAAGAGGCAATATCCATCATTAATCGTATGGCTCTCAATGACCATCAGGTTCAATATAACAGAGGAACTGCACAAAGGAAACCGGAGTTGTTGGAGTCATGACCAAATGATGCAATACTAGCACAAAATAAACTTCTCACCCAAACAGTAGAAGAATTAACAACGTAGTTGCCCAAACTTCCACAGCAGCTTAAAGAGGTGCACAGATAGGCTAACAAACCACAACAAGTACCTATGTGCGAACTATGTACGGGAAACCATCCTACAGGTTTTTGTCCTCCGATGAATGAAGAAGTTAATTACATAGGGAATCAACAAAGGCCAGTCCCATACCAAGGAAATTAGAACTATCAACGTGGAAATAACGCCTACTATAGTCAAGGTTGGAGGCAAGAAGCTAGAACCTCAAGCAGGCCTAATCAATATTAGAATTTTCATAAAAAATCGTAGAACCTAACTCAACCAGAAAGAATATCTAAACTAGAGGACACCTTGAACCAATTCATGCAAATGTCTATTGCAAATCACAAAAACACTGATGCTTCAATTAAGAACCTCGAGACGTAAGTTGGACAAATTGCAAAACAATTGGCAGATCAACAAGGAGGGACTTCCACCGCAACCACTCAAACAAATCCGAAAGAACACTACAAGTCAATTACCATAAGAAGTGGTAGAGTACTTGAGTCGGGAGTTCATGAAAATGAGAAAACGGAAAAGAGTGTGTTAGAAGAAAAAGAAAAACAACAAGAAGAGGAGAAGGAGGAAGAAAAAAATGAAAATCAAGAAGAATCAGTTGAAAAAGAACAAGAAAAGAAAGAAGTAAAGGAAAAAGAAACGAGTGGTGTGCGGAGAAATCAAAAATCGAAAGCGGAAAGAGGTAAAATGATCAATCCGCTGGCACAAAATCTACCATATCCTCGTGCTCTAACTAAAAAGGATAAAGAAAGACAATATGCTCGGTTTTTGGACATCTTCAAACGCTTACAAATCAACATTCGATTTGCTGAAGCACTCGAATAAATGCCAAAATATGCAAAATTCATGAAGAGGATCCTTACAAAGAAAAGGAGGATTATGGATGAAGAAATAATTCACCTCGATGTAATCTGTAGTGCGATAATACAACGAACACTTCCACAAAAGGAGAAAGATCCTAGAAGAGTTACGTTACCAGTTACCGTTGGGAACGTAAACATGGGAAAAACATTGATTGATCTTGGCTCATGTATCAATCTTATTCCACTCTCGGTGATAAAAATAATTGGTGACTTGGATATGAAGACTACAAGAATGACTTTGCAGCTAGACGACAAATAAGTCACAAAGCCATCCGAAATCGCCGAAGATGTTCTGGTCAAGGTAGACAAATTTCTTTTCCAATTGATTTTTTCGTCATGGTATTGAGGAAGATGATGATGTGCCACTCATTTTGGGACGTCCCTTCATGAAAACTACACGTATGATGATTGATATTGATGACGGTTTGATGAAAGTACGCGTCCAAGACGAGGAAGTAACTTTCAACCTCTTCAAAGCAATGAAACATTCCAAGGACAAAGGAGCTTGTTTTAGGGTTGATGCAATTGATGAAGCTATTCAGAATGTGCAAAGACAAGCACATATATCAGATCTGTTAGAACGATCCCTCTTAGATGATTCAATGTCCTCAATCTAGAAGAAGAAAAAGAAATCAATGAGTGTTTGATAGAACTTGACACAACAAAAGAGATTCTTTCAAAAGATGCAAAAATCGAGGAGTTAAAAGAATAATCCATGCAAAAGAATGACAAGCTGGAGTTAAAAATGTTACCTAAACACTTGAAGTATATTTTTCTTGATGAAGAATGCAAGAAGCCTGTCATAATCAGCAATTCTTTGGCCAGCCATGAAGAAAAGGAACTTGTGCAAACTCTCAAAGATAATCAAAAAGAAATTAGTTGGGTGCTGTCAGATTTAAAAGGTATTAGTCCTTCATATTGTAAGCACAAGATCATGATGGAAGAAAACTACAAGCCAGTTGCTCAACCACAGCGGCGTTTGAATCCGACAATGAAAGAAGTCCTCCGGAAAGAGGTAGTGAAACTGTTGGAAGCAGGAATGATATACCCTATTTTGGATAGCGCCTGGGTGAGTCCTGTCTAAGTTGTTCCAAAAAAAGGTGGTATGACGGTAATAACAAATGATAAAAATGAATTGATTCCAACAAGGACCGTAAGCGGATAACGTATCTACATAGATTATAAAAGACCATTTAATCCACAAGGAAAGACCATTTTCCATCGCCATTCATGGTTCAAATGTTGGAAAGATTATCCGGGCAGTAATTTTATTGTTTCTTAGACGGATACTCAGGATACAATCAAATCTCAGTGAATCTAGAAGATCATGAAAATAGCCTTCACTTGTCCATTTGGTGTCTTTGCATACAGACGTATGTCGTTTGGCCTTTGCAATGCACCTACAACGTTTCAACACTGTATACAAGCCATTTTTGCAGATTTAATTGAAAAATCCATCGAGGTCTTCATGGATGACTTCTCCGTGTTTGGTGAATCATTCGATTTGTGCTTAAGCAACTTGGACATCATACTGAAGTGGTGTGTGGAAACAAACTTGGCACTAAATTGGGAGAAGTGTAACTTCATGGTTACCGAGGGCATAGTACTTGGACATAAAATTTCATCAAAAGGAGTTGAAGTGAATAAAGCAAAAATTGATGTCATTTCAAAGCTGCCTCCTCCTTCCAACGTCAAGGGAATTCGAAGTTTCCTTAGCCATGCCAGGTTCTATCGAAGATTCATCAAGCATTTCTCAAAGATCGCAAAACCATTAAGCAACTTACTCAACAAGGACATGTCATTTATTTTTGATAAAGATTGTTTACGTGCTTATGAAAGTTTAAAGAAAAATTTGATTACTACACCTATAATCACCACACCCGATTGGACATTCAATTTTGAACTCATGTGCGATGCAAGTGATTATGCGGTTGGTGCCGTTTAGGCCAGAGAAAGACCAAAGGTTTTCATGCTATACATTAGGCAAGCAAAGTCTTAAATGATGCACAAGTTAATAATGTGATAACTGAAAAGGAATTACTTGCCATTGTATAAGCATTGGAAAATTTTTGATCTTATCTCATAGGATCAAAGATTATTTGCTATACTCACCATGTAGCAATCAAATACTTGATCAACAAAGCGGATTCAAAGCCAAGGATAATTAGATTGATGCTTCTTTTGCAAGAGTTTGATTTAGAGATCCGTGATAACAATGGAACAGAGAATCTAGTAGTAGATCATCTATCAAGGCTAGTAAATCCTGAAATCACAAAGCAAGAGAGGGAGGTCCTTGAGGAATTTCTCGACGAAAAATTGCTTATCATAGAAGAAAGGTCATGGTTTGCAGATCTCGCATATTAAAAAACATCTGACCTTATGCCCGAGGATTTCACTTGGCAACAAAAGAAGAAATTCTTACGCGATGCCACTCAGTATGTATGGGATGACCCGTACCTGTTCAAAATCAGAGCTGACGGTCTATTGAGAAGATGTGTCACTAAGTAAGAATCCAAAAACATCACATGGAATTGCCATAACTCTCCCTATGCCGGTCATTATAACAGAGAAAGAACAGCTACAAAAGTCCTACAAACAGGGTTTTATTGGCCAACTTTGTTCAAGGACACCTATGAGCATGCAAAAAACTATGATAGCTGCCAAAGGGCAGAAGGAATCTCTAAACGGAACGAAATGCCCTTGCAAAACTTGATAGAAGTAGAGGTTTTTGACTGCTGGGGCCTTGATTTCATTGGACCATTTCCCTCCTCATTTACAAATGAATACATACTGGTAGTCGTCGATTACGTGTCAAAATGGGTGGAGGCAGTGGCATCACCAAAAGCAGACAGCAAAACAGTGATTAAGTTTTTGAAGAAACACATTTTCATTAGGTTTGGAACACCAAGGGTGTTAATCAGCGACAGTGGCTCTCATTTCTGTAATGCATCTCTTGCTAAGGCCCTTGAACATTATAGTGTCAAGCATAAGGTTGCAACACCATATCACCCTCAGACTAATGAGCAAGCTGAAGTGTCCAACCGTGAAATCAAAAAAATCCTGGAGAAAACAATTTCAAATTCACGAAAAGGTTGGTCATTAAAGCTTGATGAAGCTCTTTGGGCCTACCGTATCGCTTACAAGTCACTAATAGGTCTCACACCTTTTCAAATGGTGTATGGTAAGGCATGTCATTTGCCAGTGGAATTGGAACACAAGGCCTTTTGGGCTTTGAAGTTTCTAAATTTCGATTAACAACAAGTCGGGACAAAGAGAAAGCTACAGTTACATGAGCCGTATGAAATACGACTTCAAGCATATGAGTCATCAAAGCTTTACAAGGAACGAGTAAAGCGATATCATGACAGTAAAATTTTTCCAAAAGAGTTCAAAGCCGAACAGATGGTCCTCCTATTTAATTCCCGATTGAGGTTGTTTCTGGGAAAACTAAATTCAAAGTGGTCCAGGCCATTTCAAATAAAAAATGTTAAGCCTTATGGAGCAATTGAATTGGAAGATCCAGTCTCAAAGGCAACATGGACTATGAATGGTCAAAGGATAAAGTTGTACTTGGGTGGTGAATTTGACAGACTCACCACAACAATTCCATTGCACGAACCATAAAAAACAACAACTGGTGTCGAGCTAGCGACGTTAAACAAACTCTAGTTGGGAGGCAACCCAACTCTGTAAGTTATTTTTATGTTTTGTTCCAATTTTTGGGGTATGTGGGTAACAAGTGTAGTTGAGACAACTTATGTAGAAAACATAATTCTGCTTAGTTCGCTATGCGAACTCACTTTCGTGAATCGAACGTTGCTATACCTTCGCGACGCGAAATATACTTTGCAACACGAAGTGTTCTTAGTCAAACCTGCATTAAATGCATTAACTGCACACAGCCACCCACTACCCACCCTCTTTAATCCGCTGCATTAAACACAGAAGCCTCTTCATTTCTTCACAAACTCTTCATTTCTCTTCATTCCTTTTCATCAACTCCTTGCATTCCATTCTTTTTGTCTCAGGCATTTTTTCAGGAATGGCTCCTAAAAAGCAAGTTACATCAAAGAAATAGAGGGTGGCTGGAGAAGGCTCCTCACGAGTGTCGCTCCCAGGATTTTCATCCAGGTACAAACGCGAGAGTGGCGCGGAAAAACAGAGTCGCCAGCCGTGTAAATTTATCCCAAGAGAGGGAAAGGGAACACTGCATAAACCTTAGGAAGAGGGAAAGGAATGGTCATCGCAACCATAACCTGGGTTCGGGAGTCGGTTACGCGAGGGGAAGGTGCTAGCATCCCACGCGTCCATCGTACTCGATGGGATCCACGCTTGTTGTCTATTCTAAGGGTGAGTTATACTATCATCTAGGGCTATACTAAAACAGGAAGGGGAAGACACAGACCGACTCGGTAGGACGTCGACGCCCAAGGCCTACGTACCCCCCTTGTGCAATGGGGAATTCAGAGTCAACGTAGTTCAGACCAAGTTCTTTTTGTGTTTTTTATGAGCGACGTTAAGTCCGCGTCCGGCAGTTAGGGTCGATGCCTGTTTGCGACTCAGATGGAAGGTAACGTGCCCTTTTCGAAAATAGCCTTTAAGTTGAAGGTCCCGAAGGACAAAAAGTTTTGAAGTTGGTTTGTGTTTATTAGGACAGAAGTGACTTAAGTTAGTTCCTAAGCTGCATTGCACCAAAATCTAGGGCACAGGGGCGAATACTTAACGCATCGTCCCAAGACAGGACGCTCGCTAAGCACTCTAGAAAGATGAGAGGAAGCCCTTCATTTCTCATCCCCCATACTTAAGGCTCGTGCGCAATACACCTTATTATTATTAAGTGTTTTAAAGAGATTTGAGGTGAGAAGAGAGAAGACACAAGGGTAACTCTAAGGGAACTATGAGTCCTAATGTCATCATGCATGGGTGACCTACGGTTAGTGAGGTTCAACCTAAACCCTAAAGAATAAAGATAGGAGAGAAAAGGGTAAAGGTAACCATGGATACTTATCCATACCCCTAAGGAACTTACCTTGATCCTGCATAAAAGGTTAGTGAGAGAATAAAAGGAATGAGGTGAATGACACTCAAGCAAGGGCAAACAATAATGAGCATAATCCAATCATGAACTTAGAAATCAAAGGAAACCCCTAAAGCAAATGGAATGCATGCCTTTCAAACAAGGTAATCATATAGGATAAAAAATGTGCACACAAGAGAACCTCAAAAGAAAATAACTCCAATAATTAGAAAAATGATTCCTAAAAATCCCAAATTAAACAATAGAGTTCCTCAACCAGAGGCCAACAACATATAAAAAGTCCCTGCAAAAATCCAAAATGTTAGCCGTTCAAATAATCATACAGAACTCAAGTAAGGGATAGGTTCAATGTGCCAAAGAGAAGGATCTAAATGCGACATGAAAAATATTTAAAAATGAAGGAAAAAATACTTTTATGCAATTTAAAATATTAATGAATGAATGCAAAAAGAACGAGTGAAAAATGCTTTAGGATTGCAGAGAATTAAAATGAAGAAGTTCAAGTATGCGTTATATGTGTAATTAAAAAGGGAATTAATGAAACCATTAATTTAAATGATGAAAATAAAATAAAAATAAAAAATAAAATTTGTAAAATTTTTATAAATGAATAAAGATGATGTATAATTTTTTAGGGATTTTTTGAATGCATCTAAGTATTTTTAAAATTAAAATTATGAAAATGTAATGGAAATAAAAAAATAAAAATGGAATAAACAGACTGGGGGTGTGTTAAGTAAGGAAAACACGCTGGAATAAGGAAGTTGGGTTGGAGATGGGGCGCGAATAACAGGGCCCAAACATAAAGCCTATCAGAAAAAACAAAAAAAAACCACACGTAGGCCCCCAGTCAAAGGGTTGACTCAGCATCCACCTTTGGATCAATCGCGCACTCTTCATCCAGTCAACCAATCGCCCAGGTATTCCAGATCAACGCGCATGATCCATACGCCCACGACAACTACCATAGACAAGCACACACCACGTTTATTCTGGAAATAAAATCCTCACGTGACCCACACCCTCCCCACTTAACGCGTTGGCACGTCCTCAGCCGTCCGATCACCAAAACCAACGGACACGATTGTGTCTTCTTCGCCCAGACCCTCGGCCAGACTGAAACATGAACCACCGCTGGAGTTAGGGTTCCGGCACCCTACTCCGGCCACCTGCACTCAAAACTATACCAAAACGTGCGTACGAATACACCATTCCAACCAGAAAAATGTCAGGAGTCCAAATATTCAATCAAAAAACACAAACGACACATGGATAAAGAGATTCGAAGAAAATACACTTAGGGTCCAAAACTTTAAATCAATGTTCCAAACAAACCACACGTCCAAATTCAAAACCAAATATATCAGCGTGATCAACACTCATCACACATTAATATTCATACAGAAAAATGGAGTTTTAGGAGCACGAAAAAAATCACCCACCTGAGATGGCAAGGTCTGAATTCTCGCTTTTGGCTGCAAATGGAGGTTGATATGCACTCTATAGATTACCAAGAGAAGCTTTGTGGAAGAAGTTTGAAGAATCTCCTTGTGGATCGTGAGTTTTGGTGAGGAATCCTCTTTTAGGGTTTTGTGAGAATTCTTCCAATTGCACGTGTCTGTCTTTCAACCCTAGCATGAATTGGCTTATAAAGACTAGGTTTTTCTTTTCTGATGGTGAGTTGGGCCTGAATAATCCATGGTTAATTATTTTTGAATTATTTCATTTATTATTGGATTTTAACTAAATAAATCCAATAAAAATAAAATAAAATAAAATGAAGAAAAACCAAATATATGCTCTTTGGGTCGTGCATGGCTTTATGTTTATGTTTGGTTTAAGAAACTTATGGCCCATTTGTCAAGATTTGGATTTTAGGCATAGTTTGCTTTGTGCACCTCCTCAAAATTGCCCAACTTTGACTAAGCATAACTCCTCCAATTTTTAGCTCCGCAATGAAAATTAATACTTTTTAGAAACCTCAAGATGTCCTCTAACCAACCCTTTTGGTCCCATGTCAATTTGATCTTCCATGTTCAAGTTATGAGCTTTTGAAGAAGGTTGACTTTTGTTGACTTTCAAAATGACCTGTAATGTCTTAGCTCATATCTCCCAAATGAAGCATTTATGGCCTTGGCTTGTGAGACACAAAGTTGTAGGAAATTAAATTTCCTTCAAGATGGGCTTTGGTTGAGGAATTTTTGATGAATTATGTGGAAGTTAGGCCTGGTCAAAGTACAGTTGACTTTTCCTACAAAAACCCTAATTTAGTAACTCCTGATTCTTGATGATTCTGAGGTTTCCTTGATGAATCATGATCAACCCTTGATCAAATGATGAATTTCACCCCATAATCTTGATGTTGACCAAAAATCTTGAGGTTTGACTTTGTGTTGACCACAGTTGACTTTTTGACCAAGTTACTGATTCTCAATCCATTGGCCAATTGAACTTCTCCTGAATCAAACTGATGGCCAATCTTCCACTCCTAGGTACTCAGGGACCCAAGGAAAACCATGGAATCAAGTCTTGCCCAAAAAATCAGAAATAAACTGACTTTATAGCAAACCCTAGTTTTGGTACCCTCAGTCTAGGAGGAAATAGCACAGTCTCCAAATTCAAATTCCTCTGAATATGATGTGTATCCTCTCCAAAAAAGATAAGATATGCCATTTATTGATGATAAAAACCCAAAGATCTTGCCCATTGGAGCAATAAACCCAAGAATCTCAAAACCCTAATTCATGCACTGGTTAGGAGGGAGTAATCCACTTGAGATCCCTTGCCACCTGTGAACCCTTGATGATGTGATGGACCAGATATGACCTTCCTGGATTTCCTCAGGCACCTTGACCCCATGCTAATGATATGCATACATGATAATGAAATGAAACATAAGCCAGTTAGTAAAAAGTAAGGAGGGCAAATTTTGGGGTGCAACAGCTGCCCCTATTCAATCAACTTGGTCCTGAGTGGTATGATAGCAACGACTCTCAGACATTCTAGGATACACGGGGATTGAATACTGAAAGAACCCCAAAAATTTGCTAGTGATGAGAACAATGAGACGGAGCGTGCTGGAAAAAGGGAATATGACCTTAATCCTGTCCACAAGAAAACGAATACGACCTCAATCGCCCGCAAAGGAAGACTGACCTCAATCACTCCCACCGATAAAATATGAACACGACCTCAATCGCACCCACAAAACGAATACCTCAATTATACCCGCAAAGGAAGACTGACCTCAATCACTCCCACAAATAAAATACGAATACGACCTCAATCGCACCCACGAAACGAATACAACCTCAATTACACCTGCAAAGGAAGACTGACCTCAATCACTCCCACAAATAAAATACGAATATGACCTCAATCGCCCCCACAAAACGAATACAACCTCAATTATACCCGCAAAGGAAGACCGACCCCAATCACTCCCACGAATACGACCACAATCGCACCCACAAAACGAATACAACCTCAATTATACCCGCAAAGGAAGACTGACCTCAATCACTCCCACGAATAAAATACGAATACGACCTCAATCGCACCCACAAAACGAATACAACCTCAATTATACCCGCGAAGGAAGACTGACCTCAATCACTCCCACAAATAAAATAAGAATACGACCTCAATCGCACCCACAAAACGAATACAACCTCAATTATACCCGCAAAGGAAGACTGACCTCAATCACTCCCACAAATAAAATAATAATACGACCTCAATCGCACCCACAAAACGAATACAACCTCAATTATACCCGCCAAGGAAGACCGACCTCAATCACTCCCACAAATAAAATACTAATACGATCTCAATCGCACCCACGAAACAAATACAACCTCAATTATACCCGCAAAGGAAGACTGACCTCAATCACTCCCACAAATAACATATGAATACGACCTCAATCGCACCCACAAAATGAATACAACCTCAATTATACCCGCAAAGGAAGACTGACCTCAATCACTCCCACAAATAAAATAAGAATACGACCTCAATCGCACCCACAAAACGAATACAACCTCAATTATACCCGCCAAGGAAGACCGACCTCAATCACTCCCACAAATAAAATACAAATACGACCTCAATCGCACCCACGAAACAAATACAACCTCAATTATACCCGCAAAGGAAGACTGACCTCAATCACTCCCACAAATACGAAACGAATACGACCTCAATCGCACCCACAAAACGAACACAACCTCAATTACACCCGCAAAGGATAACCAACATAAAGTGGACTTTACTGGGGATAACGTGAAAACAAAACTTCTGTTTTAAACCACCTCGTTTCAAAACCTACTGGTAAGATGACTCTGTTGGGGAAAAAGAAGTCTAAATAAAAGACTCTGCCGGGGAGTACAAATATGAGGAACGCGTCCCTCCAAAATCTCCTGAGTGATGCCCCCTCCTGCTGGCAAAGAAAGTATCAAACCTGGCTTATGCTTCGAATGCAAATGAAAATGCCATGTTTTTGAGGATGCGATGCAAATGCTTATGATATGCAAAGGGGTCCCTCCAGCAAAATAAATGCCAGAGAGGAAATACCAACTCAGCTGATGACAAAAATAAATTGTCCTCTGAATCCACGAACTCCGCTGAGAAGGATCACTCCGACCGAATCTTTGGATCAACAACTTCTGTCGGGGATGAAATTCCAAAAGAACACCTGCTCTACTGGGGATTATACGTAACTCTTTGAAAGAGGAGGCCACGGCCTGAATCAGAAGAGTGCCAGATATCACTTGGATTTAAAACCTGCTAGGGATGTCAACCCCTGTTGGACAAACTGTTGCGAGGATCACTACCAAACTCTGCTTGGGGGAACGGTAAGTGCTGACATCCACCCTGCTAGCGGATAACATCAAGCTTACTTATCTGTTGAGGATTAGATTATACCGTTGCTGCTGAGAAAAACATTTCCTGAAGCGTTCAGACTTTGTGGGGAAATATGTCTTAATCCGGAGAAAATACTTCTCAAGTCTCCTGCTGGGGAAGGTCTGCTCTGCTGAGGAAAGTGCAACCTCAATGCTGAGGAGAGTAAGCTGCTGGGGAAGTACGATCCTGTTGCCCTTCAATCCTGACTTGTTTCTAAGGTCATAGACGACCCTTTGAACTTTCCACTTGCCCCAGACCACCAGGTCTAATGGAAGAAGTCACCTCAAGAGGATTTTATAGAAGACCGGGCGTTCGCACTGCCCCAGGGTCTTCAAACTCTTGGAGAGATTTATCATATCTCGACATAACTGCCCCAGTCTTCATAATCCATGAAGTACACTACTTCGAAAGGGATTTGCAGTGCTTTCAATTAACCATTTTCAGGAGTGAATAATCTCCCACGCTCTGGAGGTGGCCTACCCCAATATGAGCTTTGAAGTGACTTTGCCCCTGATCTTAGAATGAATGCCCCAAAATAACTGAATTTCAGAGGGACTTCTCGACGTGACTGCCCCAGATTGGCTCCATCTTAACACGACTTACTGGGAGAGCCCACTCTACACTGAGTCTCTTGGCAGCATGCCTCTTGATATGATTGTCCTTCGGAATTTTCAAGCAACCCAACTTGGCAGGATCAAGCTTCTTGACTGACTTTCACTGTGTAAGCTACATTGATGCTTAGGCACATGTATGCAAACAGAACAAGTTATCTATGAGAATTCTAATGCAACACTCATGTTAACCTTGAAGTTTTTATTCAAAATGCGTCGCCCAACCTTGTGAACGAATCGCTAGCTGGGACGCGACCCTGATTTTTGAATGGCAAAACAATGCGCACATGCAATACCAACAAATCTTATTAACACAACTTATAGGAGTCAGGAACGTTGTCTTGTTGAAGTACGCCTTCGGAATAAACCCTGTTTCAATTAGGACTTTAGAGGGTTGTAACGTGGTCTGGTTCACGGTTTCAGAAAAAAAGGATTTATGGCTCAAAGTTTATCGGTGCCCACCCACTCTTCGTGATGTTCTCCAGTCCTATGTTCAGTTAATCTGACCCAAACGCTCATTTCTCGAAAGATTTATGATCTTCAAGGAACCTATGCCACTAATGGTTTGACCCCTAAGGAGGTTTTGGGGTGACAGTCATCCCTTTTATCTTTTGTGTCTGTAATCACACGAATTTGTTCTTATCGGGGATTTTCTTTTCGCCTTTCGCTTTTTTCTTTCCTAATTTTTGCCTGGACTGACTCTTTTGAGTTTTTTCGATTTTGAAGTCCAGCGGGACGCCCTAACTTTTGCCTAAGTCGCTTGTTCTCAAGCTTCGACTTAGCGGGCTTTCTCTTTTTATTCCCCTTTTGAACAAAGCGTGTGACACTGGTTGTCTTACTTGCTTGAAAGGGTTGTGACTGCCTCACTCCTTAATTGTTGACGGATAACCATCGGGGTTTCATATCTCTTGCACACTCTCCTTGGAATTTGAGCGCTCGGTCAAACTAACTGACGCCTACCCTGCCCCTGGGTTAAATATGAGGGTTTTTTCGTACGAAAGAAACTCCTACTCCAAGGCTCAAAGGGGTTAACGAGGGTCTGTCTCCTTATCTCTCCAGTGTTTAGGGGTTTGAAACAATGCCTGTACATCCTCAACAGGGTTCTATCCAAAAGCGTACCATTAGAGACCTGCGTTCTTATTTCGTCATCCTCCCTCAAGAGTTCTAAACAAAGAAAATTGGTATTGCAGTGCATAAAAACATTTAAGAGTGAATACAAATGGATTACTTCAAGGAAAACATATTCATTGCATTAATATCATCATAAAAACAAATAAGTCTTGCATACATAAGATGCTTTAGCAAAAAATAAAAACTACAAATGAAAATGCAGTAAAGAAACTGAAGATTGCCATTGCTGAGGACGCTTAATTCTGCCTGGACGTACTTGCAGACTGAGTGTTCATTTGAGCGAGGAGACTTCCATTGATGTACATATCATCTTCGGTGAATACAATGATCTCTGAGTCTACCAGGTCTTGCACCTTATGCCTGAGTACATTACACTCATCAATCGTGTGCCCGAACGTTCCCGAGTGGAACTCGCACCTAGCAGTCATGTCATAATCGGGAGGAATAGGGTACGGTACTGGCGCGGTACCCCTTGCTTGGATTAGAGACTTCTTGAACAGGCGCGAAAACAGCTGACTATACGGGATAGGAACAGGATCAATTATCCTTTTGGGCCTTCTTGGTCTCGGTTGCCCCTGTTGCTGATAATTCTGCTGTCGGTACTGATTTGGGCGCCCAGTCTGGCCCTGCACTTTCCTTTCTGCACTCGGCTGAGGCACAAACAAGGGTTGTGGAAGAGATCCCTGACGCGCGGTGGATCCTTTGGCAAAAGAGGGAGTCATCAGTCCCTTTGCAACACTGGGAGTAACATCACTTTGTTTACCAGTGCCAACTGATGTAAACTTGATTGCCCCTGAGTCAATGAGCTCTTGGACTTTATACTTGAGCATCTTACAATCTTCAACATTATGACCAGGTGCCCCTGAATGGAATTCACACCTATCATGGACATCGGAACCCATACGAAACTTGGTGTGTGGAGGTCCCGCAGCAATCAATTAATCAGCTGAAACTTGAGCAAGTGCTGAAGCAACTGAGCGTATGGCATCGGGATCTGATCAAACTTCTTTTCAAGCTTTTCTGGATTAAGACCCTCAAGAAATGGTTGTTGATGAAAAAGCTCTGACGGTGGGGAGGATCCACGAGGCAGTTCATGGTCTAGAGGAGACCCCAAAGAGATGGGAGGAGTGAGATCCTCTGCTGTGGAAGCGGGCACAGGACTGTCTTCCTGGCTTCGCATTTCCCTTAACTCAGCTTGAACTTGCTCCATGATCAACCTTGAACGGCCTGAGGAGTTAAGTCTGCAATTCTGAGATGAGAACAAGATAAGAATACCGGAGATAAACACCTGTCATGCAAAATGATTATGCACAATGATTATGAATATGCAAATGCAAATGAATATGTTTGAATATTAGCAGGGCGATCCACCCCTTGATTCCGGTTTAATAACAAGATACAATGGAACTTCTGCTCATATATTAAGAAAACCAGAGAAAAGCCAAATGTTAACAATCACAAATCCGAGATAACAAGTCTGAATATAAAGACCATAGGTCCCAACCAACAAGCCTGGTGGTGATCCATATACAATGAAAGAAAACAAAAAACTATGGCATATCATCAAAGTTTACAAGCGTCAATCCTCCCCATCCATTATGCTTTCTGCACCAGTCTTGAATCTCCTTGAACAACTTTCTGGTATCGGGATGCTTCGGCCTCTGAATTAGCCCTTGAATGAGAAGGTCTCTCCTGTGTATGATCCCATCCAAGTATCGGCAATGTAGCTCCCAAGCGTCTTCTCCAGTAGCACCATCTATGCTAGGACCCTCATGTCTAGGTTTCTTCACTTCAGCTTGGACTTTTAGTTCTTCCACGGAGGCTATTGCTTCCTTGAGTCGACCTTCGGCTACTTGTCTCTTGAATATCCCTGATAAGATCTCGGCGTCTTTCTTCTTGAGCGTCGACTTCAACTGATCAATCTTAGCTATGTAGTCGTCTTCCTTTCTTTTATTCTCAGCCATGGCGGTCTCTTGGTGATCATTGAACCTGTGAATCTTCAACAAAGCCTTGCCTAATTCCTCATCCTTGGACCTGAGAACGCTACTGATACCATCCAAAGCTTGTTTCATTCTTTCCCTGGATGCGACCATGTCAGCAAGCTCTTTTTCTGCTTTAGCAAGGAGCTCTGTCTTTAACTTGGCGGTATGAACAGCTTCACCCTGCTCATGCTTCCACTGATAAATTTCTCTCTTCAGCTCATTATTTTCTTCCTGTAACCTTTCCTTTTCAGCCCATAATGTGTTATACTTCTCCAACTCAACGGTGGTAGGAGGCTCGATCACCAAAGGATACAGAGGTGGTTCCACCGGGAATGGGAGAATCTCCTCTTCTGCTCTCTTCTTAATCCACTCTTTATATGGATGGAAAGCCTGATTGTTACTTTTCCCGAATGGAATCTTACCCTTCTTAGTCACCTGTTTCCAAGCATTCACAACTTTCCTTATCAACCCTTGATCCTCAATACCATTGAAGAATAAGGATTCTCGGACATCTCGCTCTTCGGGTGGATTCTTCAAAGGATAGCCAAACTGTCTGATAGCTAGGGAGGGATTATAGTTAATTCCACCTTTCCTCCCTATCAAGGGAACATTAGGAAATTCTCCGCATTTGCAAATAATCTCCATTACTAGCAAGTCACGATTAATCCAAACGATGTTATCGGCAGTCAAGCCCATAACCCTCTTAGACCACTTCAGAGAATCTTTCGTATCAACGAAAGCACCAGATTCAGGGAGACGACTCAAAAACCAAGTAGCTAAGAGCGGCGCACAGCAACTCACAGTTTTCCCACGCCTATTCTCATTCTTATAGTGAACTGAATGGTACACATCACCTAGCAAGGTAGGTATAGGATTCTTCGACATAAAGATCCTGACGGCGTGCATATCCACCAGATCAGGAATATTCGGAAACAGAACAATCCCATAGATACACACAGCTAGAATAGCTTGGAAAGCAGTCCAGTTCTTCTCTTTGACATGTATACAAGCTTGATCAAATAGGAACTTCAATAGGAAACCCTTAACTCCTTGTTTTTCCGCAATGTTGCTGTTCAGAACAGGCTCACTAATATGAAGAGCGACAGCCATATCTTTTATACTGGGGTGTTCTTCAGAAAAGAAAACTATATCATGACTAATAGGAATTCCCAAAATAAATGAGAACTCCTCCAACGTCGGAGCCAAGATGTAGTCCGGGAAAGTGAAGCAACGCAGAGACGGATCGTAAAACTAAAGAAGTGTGTGAATGGCATCCTTCTCATACTGGGAGATATTATAGACAAATTTCAGAAGTCTTCCATACCTTCCACTAAACTCTGTACGAACTCCAGAACCAGCCATATTAATCAATTTGTGAATCAGTGTCAAAGTCGGCTCTGGGAATGAATAGGCAACAGTCTTCTTTCTCTGAACATCCATACTGAAGTAACCTCAGAAAACCGGAATCAAGAGTAAGATGCAAGCCCTGAAAAATGTCAAACACGTCAGAATGCAAGAAAAATGATATGCTCATGCAAACATGGGGTCAAGGCACACTGCTGGATGTGCTGTGCTGTTAGCTGAACGAGGAACCAGAAAACCAAAATTCTGAACCACTGAGGAACCCAAATGAACAGACATTGATGAGAAATCCAGAAAACCGGGTAGGTTGAAAGTCTCGGTTACCTGCAAACCTGCAAACACCCATCCCCTCTCACGTGTAGGTACTAGGATGTTCAATATCCCGGGCTCTCAGGTCGAGAAATGATGATACGTTCACCATTTCTGGTTTGGCATCATCATCAATCGAGGAGGCCTCAACTGATTCTCCAAGGCGGAAGGTCCTCAGCTTCGGCACTGAGGTCGAGAAACAATAGTACGGTGGAGAAATGACTTTTTACTTTTGTTTTTCGCAAAACATGTTGCGGTTAGCAAGAGTCGCCACCGACTTTTCTTTTATCCAATTTATTTAGGAAAGGTGAAAAGAACAAGAAAGACCGTTTTGAAAAGATTTTTGAGTTCGGGGGGTAAGTTATGAAAAGGTAAGGTGTTAGCACCCCTTTTCATCTGTAGTTATCTACGGGCTCTTAATTGCTAGCTCACTTTAACTTGCTTTTTTTGAAATGTGGTGTGTGTTTAGAAAATATTTCGTAAAAGTTGACTTTGTAATAATTCGTGTAAGAACGTATACAAAGTGTTTGTTTTTGAAAATATTTTTGAAAGTGTGAGGTGTGAAAAGTATTTGTTTTTTGAGTTGTGAGCGAGCATTTAAAAGTTACCTACCCTTAATTTATGAAGTCTTTTTTGAGTTGTCGAACGTTGCTATACCTTCGCGACGCGAAATATACTTTGCAACACGAAGTGTTCTTAGTCAAACCTGCATTAAATGCATTAACTGCACACAGCCACCCACTACCCACCCTCTTTAATCCGCTGCATTAAACTCAGAAGCCTCTTCATTTCTTCACAAACTCTTCATTTCTCTTCATTCCTTTTCATCAACTCCTTGCATTCCATTCTTTTTGTCTCAGGCATTTTTTCAGGAATGGCTCCCAAAAAGCAAGTTACATCAAAGAAATAGAGGGTGGCTGGAGAAGGCTCCTCACGAGTGTCGCTCCCAGGATTTTCATCCAGGTACAAACGCGAGAGTGGCGCGGAAAAACAGAGTCGCCAGCCGTGTAAATTTATCCCAAGAGAGGGAAAGGGAACACTGCATAAACCTTAGGAAGAGGGAAAGGAATGGTCATCGCAACCATAACCTGGGTTCGGGAGTCGGTTACGCGAGGGGAAGGTGCTAGCACCCCACGCGTCCATCGTACTCGATGGGATCCACGCTTGTTGTCTATTCTAAGGGTGAGTTATACTATCATCTAGGGCTATACTAAAACAGGAAGGGGAAGACACAGACCGACTCGGTAGGACGTCGACGCCCAAGGCCTACGTACCCCCCTTGTGCAATGGGGAATTCAGAGTCAACGTAGTTCGGACCAAGTTCTTTTTGTGTTTTTTATGAGCGACGTTAAGTCCGCGTCCGGCAGTTAGGGTCGATGCCTGTTTGCGACTCAGACGGAAGGTAACGTGCCCTTTTCGAAAATAGCCTTTAAGTTGAAGGTCCCGAAGGACAAAAAGTTTTGAAGTTGGTTTGTGTTTATTAGGACAGAAGTGACTTAAGTTAGTTCCTAAGCTGCATTGCACCAAAATCTAGGGCACAGGGGCGAATACTTAACGCATCGTCCCAAGACAGGACGCTCGCTAAGCACTCTAGAAAGATGAGAGGAAGCCCTTCATTTCTCATCCCCCATACTTAAGGCTCGTGCGCAATACACCTTATTATTATTAAGTGTTTTAAAGAGATTTGAGGTGAGAAGAGAGAAGACACAAGGGTAACTCTAAGGGAACTATGAGTCCTAATGTCATCATGCATGGGTGACCTACGGTTAGTGAGGTTCAACCTAAACCCTAAAGAATAAAGATAGGAGAGAAAAGGGTAAGGGTAACCATGGATACTTATCCATACCCCTAAGGAACTTACCTTGATCCTGCATAAAAGGTTAGTGAGAGAATAAAAGGAATGAGGTGAATGACACTCAAGCAAGGGCAAACAATAATGAGCATAATCCAATCATGAACTTAGAAATCAAAGGAAACCCCTAAAGCAAATGGAATGCATGCCTTTCAAACAAGGTAATCATATAGGATAAAAAATGTGCACACAAGAGAACCTCAAAAGAAAATAACTCCAATAATTAGAAAAATGATTCCTAAAAATCCCAAATTAAACAATAGAGTTCCTCAACCAGAGGCCAACAACATATAAAAAGTCCCTGCAAAAATCCAAAATGTTAGCCGTTCAAATAATCATACAGAACTCAAGTAAGGGATAGGTTCAATGTGCCAAAGAGAAGGATCTAAATGCGACATGAAAAATATTTAAAAATGAAGGAAAAATACTTTTATGCAATTTAAAATATTAATGAATGAATGCAAAAAGAACGAGTGAAAAATGCTTTAGGATTGCAGAGAATTAAAATGAAGAAGTTCAAGTATGCGTTATATGTGTAATTAAAAAGGGAATTAATGAAACCATTAATTTAAATGATGAAAATAAAATAAAAATAAAAAATAAAATTTGTAAAAATTTTATAAATGAATAAAGATGATGTATAATTTTTTAGGGATTTTTTGAATGCATCTAAGTATTTTTAAAATTAAAATTATTAAAATGTAATGGAAATAAAAAAATAAAAATGGAATAAACAGACTGGGGGTGTGTTAAGTAAGGAAAACACGCTGGAATAAGGAAGTTGGGCTGGAGATGGGGCGCGGATAGCAGGGCCCAAACATAAAGCCTGTCAGAAAAAATAAAAAAAAACCACACGTAGGCCCCCAGTCAAAGGGTTGACTCAGCATCCACCTTTGGATCAATCGCACGCTCTTCATCCAGTCAACCAATCGCTCAGGTAATCCAGATCAACGAGCATGATCCATACGCCCACGTCAACTACCATAGACAAGCACACACCACGTTTATTCTGGAAATAAAATCCTCACGTGACCCACACCCTCCCCACTTAACGCGTTGGCACGTCCTCAGCCGTCCGATCACCAAAACCAACGGACACGATTGTGTCTTCTTCGCCCAGACCCTCGGCCGGACTGAAACATGAACCACCGCCGGAGTTAGGGTTCCGACACCCTACTCCAGCCACCTGCACTCAAAACTATACCAAAACGTGCGTACGAATACACCATTCCAACTAGAAAAATGTCAGGAGTCCAAATATTCAATCAAAAAACACAAAAGACACATGGATAAAGAGATTCGAAGAAAATACACTTAGGGTCCAAAACTTTAAATCAATGTTCCAAACAAACCACACGTCCAAATTCAAAACCAAATATATCAGCGTGATCAGCACTCATCACACATTAATATTCATACATAAAAATGGAGTTTTAGGAGCACGAAAAAAATCACCCACCAGAGATGGCACGGTCTGAATTCTCGCTTTTGGCTGCAAATGGAGGTTGATATGCACTCTATAGATTACCAAGAGAAGCTTTGTGGAAGAAGTTTGAAGAATCTCCTTGTGGATCGTGAGTTTTGGTGAGGAATCCTCTTTTAGGGTTTTGTGAGAATTCTTCCAATTGCACGTGTCTGTCTTTCAAACCTAGCATGAATTGGCTTATAAAGACTAGGTTTTTCTTTTCTGATGGTGAGTTAGGCCTGAATAATCCATGGTTAATTATTTTTGAATTATTTCATTTATTATTGGATTTTAACTAAATAAATCCAATAAAAATAAAATAAAATGACGAAAAACCAAATATATGCTCTTTGGGTCGTGCATGGCTTTATGTTTATGTTTGGTTTAAGAAACTTATGGCCCATTTGTCAAGATTTGGATTTTAGGCATAGTTTGCTTTGTGCACCTCCTCAAAATTGCCCAACTTTGACTAAGCATAACTCCTCCAATTTTTAGCTCCTCAATGAAAATTAATACTTTTTAGAAACCTCAAGATGTCCTATAACCAACCCTTTTGGTCCCATGTCAATTTGATCTTCCATGTTCAAGTTATGAGCTTTTTAAGAAGGTTGACTTTTGTTGACTTTCAAAATGACCTATAATGTCTTAGCTCATATCTCCCAAATGAAGCATTTCTGGCCTTGGCTTGTGAGACACAAAGTTGTAGGGAATTAAATTTCCTTCAAGATGGGATTTGGTTTAGGAATTTTTGATGAAGTATGTGGAAGTTAGGCCTGGTCAAAGTACAGTTGATTTTTCCTACAAAAATCCTAATTTAGTAACTCCTGATTCTTGATGATTCTGAGGTTTCCTTGATGAATCATGATCAACCCTTGATCAAATGATGAATTTCACCCCATAATCTTGATGTTGACAAAAAATCTTGAGGTTTGACTTTGTGTTGACCACAGTTGACTTTTTGACCAAGTTAACTGATTCTCAATCCATTGGCCAATTGAACTTCTCCTGAATCAAACTGATGGCCAATCTTCCACTCCTAGGTACTCAGGGACCCAAGGAAAACCATGGAATCAAGTCTTGCCCAAAAAATCAGAAATAAACTGACTTTATAGCAAACCCTAGTTTTGGTACCCTCAGTCTAATTGAGGTAAGGTTATTCCGAAGGTGTACTTCTGATAATACGGCGTTCCTGACTCCCATGAGTGGTACTAAAATAGTTTGTTTCTATTGCATGTGCATAATGTCTTTTATTCAAAAATTAGTGTCGCATCTTAACTAGTGATTCGTTCACAAGGTTTGACGATATCTTTTCAATGAAAACTTTAAGATTAACATGTATGTTGTATTAGAATAATCATTCTTAGAATAAGCATTTTCTGCTTGCATACATTGTACTTGACGCTAATGAAGCTTACATAATGAGCATCAGTCGAGAATTCGGACTCTGCCAAGAGGAAATTCCTGAACAACCATATTGATGAGCATGTAAGACTCCGTCAGGTAACGGTTTTCTCAGTAAGTTGTGCTCAAAGTTCAGCAAATCCGGGGCAATCACGTCGAGGAATCTCTCCAAGTTCAGCCAATTGTCATACCCCAAATTTTGACCACTAAGATTTCCCATCATTATGCAAATCATCATCACAATATGGATGAACCATTAGTCTCCCCAAAGATGGGTGAGCATCCACTACAATCAGACTTAGGGTTTCAAGCCCTCTCATAGCTCTTAGACAAAGGATCAATCAAGAAATGACATGATCTTCAACTTGTCTAGCCTCTCAAACATCCACAAAGGATCAAGAGGACTCCCACTTCAAGGATTAAGCACAAGGATTCTCCCTTCTAGGTGGATCAAGCCTTAAGATCGCCAGTGTCACCAAATTAGGGTTTGGTCGACCAGGGCCTCCAGATGGAAATTTTCCTCTGGGCATGAGCCAATGCTTCAAAGCATAACCTATGATGCTCCAAGGGATCTTATGAACCCAATAATCAAGTCAATTTAGCCTCAGGGGACGCATTCATCAAAAAATCAGGAATTAGGGTTTCTTGACCTATTTCACCCCTAAGTTGACTTTTGGGACAAAGCATGAGCCAAGACCTCAAGAGGGGATTTGAGGGTCTCAAATACATCACATTTATCCATTTGCAATAATGGATTGATCCAAGAAGCTTGAGCAACAAGTTTCAATTTCATCAGAACCACAGTTAGGGTTTCGCGGAAAAAGTCAACTGTATCATTGACTTTTGACCAGGACATGCTCCCAAACCCTAAGACATGATTCAATACACCTTATAACACCTATGAAATCAATCCATAAAGTTTGATTTAGGTCAAGGACTTGATTTCATAGAGGATCGCACAGTTTGGAATTCACCTGACAAAAAGTCACCTGTGCACAAAAGTCAAACTTTGACTTTTTGAGATTTTTCACAATTATGGTTCTTTGATCCCAAAATGATGTTAATGAATAATTGGAATCATCATTCATCAATAAAAATCAAGAAAAGTGGGATAACTTGTAAAAGGGGTAACCATAAAAGACTTAGGAAATTTTCTAAGTTATGGAACAAAGTGGCTAGGGTACCAACTTTGGAGGATCATAACTCCTAAACCACAAGGCCATTTTTCCCCATCCAACGCTGGATTTGTAGCTCTCATTACCCTCTACAAAAGCTTCAACTACCACTCATTCCAATTCCCCATGGATTTTAAATTATGGAATTATCAAAATCACAAAAAGTGAAAATGTCACTTTTTTCCAACACTTAGTGAAATTTTCACTAAGTCAGAATCTGCCTTCACTTTTTTCCAAATGTAGGGGCATTTTTCACTTGGATCCAAAAAGTATCAAAACCAATTATGATCAAACAGTTATTGTATCATATTAGGGCTTTCCAAAATGGCCAAGAACTCCATCAAATTCCACTTGAGCCATGAGATATGACAATGGCAATATGCCTTGCTGAAAACTGCCAAGGCTAGGCAGAATTTTGCACTTTTGCTCGATTTGGAAAAATCAGATAATTCCAAGCCTTGTCATCACTTTGGAGACATCTGAGGATCAAATCTAAAGGGAACAAACACTGATCCAAGCCTCCAAAGTCTTTGGAACAAGAAGTAGCATGCCAAACCTAAAAATCCCTAAAAGAGGGACAAGACTCCAATTTTGGATTAGAGCATTTAATGGATGCACCAAGGTGGCATGGACTGACACATTTGCAACTGAATTCAGTCAAGATTCATCCAACAACTAAGGAACCACAACTCTGTGCTCTAACCTCTAGTTAATGGATAGAGGAGACTTGGATTCCTATTGATCAACATTGGCCAAACCTCTGCTGCAGTTGCCATTCACTATTGATCCCAAAACAAACTTGCTCTACTATAAATAGAGCTCATTTGTGCTCAGTTTGAGTACACCATAGCCATCAAACATATGCTTTCCTCAAAATCACTTTCTTTAGGCAAAAATACCTTCTTTAGCAAGGTAACTCTGAGTTTTTGAGTTAGAGAGCATTTCCATCACAGATCATGATCCAAACACATCCAATATGTCATATCTAAGCTGTCCAAACTCACACAAGTGGCCTGTAATCCTTAAATCTCAAAGTCACCTCTCAAAACCTCAAAATAGGCTTTTTTTTGCATTTTTCAAGCCATGTCTTGATCCAGTCACTTTCCAAACCAGATAAAACCTCAAACACACTCCAAATATCATCCTTGAACTGCCCCAAATGGCTCCCAACATCTGGAACACCATTTGAGATAGTTGCTATTTTGGCCATTTTAACCCCTTTTGCAAGAAAGGGCCAGTTTTTGTTTTTGCAGGTTCCAGCTAATTCCAATAATCCTAAAAGCTTCTAAGGGATCATTTGAGAGTGTCCAAAGCATCAAACCATTTCTGGAACAAGAAACTTGGCAGATTGCACAAAAAACTCCAAAACCTCAAAAGAGGTAAGCATCATGACTTGAACTTTCCAAAATATGCATTGCTTTGAAGTCCACTGATCATGCATCTCTTCTACATGTCATATGTGTTGTGTTTGCATCAATTTATCATGTAATTCATACACGTACCAAGATGTAGCACAGAAAATGCAAAATATGGTCTATTTCAAAACCACTATCGAATTTTGAGGAGGGATCATGATCTGAAAAAAATACCACCACCATTGGATTCCTTGCGAAATTCTACGCCAGGTACATATAAATTTTGTCCCCAACCATGGAGAAATGAGAAAGTTATGGACCTTCTCGTTTCTTGTCAAAACTTGCCTTGCCTTGCCTTGGGTCAGGCCAAAAGCAAGGCAAGCCTTGTATATTTATGGTTGTGTTTCAATCAACGGATGTATCACTATCCCAGTGGTAAGGCGCGCACCCTATACACAAGAGATCTGGGGTTCGAATCCCTCTCGCCCCATATCCTCTTTTTGCTATTTTCTCCACTTTTTTTTTTATTGTTTTTCTTATTATTTTTAATGATTTGAAAAATTAATAACTCCCTCAATTTTAATTATTTTTTATTGGTTCTTTTTGTAAAAAATCACAAAAATGTTGAAATATTTTATTCCACAAAAAATTAAACTTATATTAGTTATTTAATATAATTAGTATTTTTGTGAATAAATTCCTTTTTATTGGCTTTTAAACATTTAAAAGTGAATATTTACTTTGAAAATCAAAACCAAATGAGTTTTAATTTATCTTGTGATAAAAAAACCTCATTTTTAAAACCCTCAACAAAAATCACAAGTGTTTTATTCAAACTTATTTGGCGTTTTTATCATTTTTATTTGATTTTCTTTAAATATTTCCTTTTAAAAGAAAACAAATTTAGGGTTTCCTTGATTTTCACCCTAACAAACTTTTCTGAATACTCATGGGCCTCTAATAGAGTGTAAGACCCAATCCTTTGTAAATGCAAACCTATTTTGGGCCTCAAATGTTGTATAAGTCCCATTGTATTTCAAAAGTTCGGCGCGATCATCGCCCGTTTAAAACAAACCATCTGGGCCTCTCCTCGAGCTATAAGACCCATTCAAAATCATTTTGGACCTCTAATAGAGTGTAAGACCCAATCCCCTTTTGAAACCAAAAACTTTTGGGCCTCAGTTGTAACACCCCCATCTATACCCCCAATTAAATAAAGCGATAAAAATTTCATCAGAGTATAATTAAATATTCATGGCATAGACGAAGGCGTCACATCAATTGAGACAAAAAACAATAAACCTGCTCATAAAGATATGTAACAATCAGGTAGCAATTAACAGAGGAACTTAGTTCCTACTACCCACAAATCAGATACAGAATAAAAGCGAAAAATCTGCAACTGAATCTCATATATATATATCACATAAAGAGTTTGTCTGTCATACACAGATTCATACATATACAATCCAAAAGGCATATATACATATACATATAAATCACAACGATCTCTCTGACTACCCGGTGCTACATATCAGAGCCACCCGACAAAAGAATGAAGACCTAAGCTTCACAAAAAGACCTCCAGCATCTAATCTGCAATGCCTCATAGAGCATTAAAACAACAGAAGGGTGAGAAACACAATCATAATATAATTGCATACAATTATATAATAACACCAAAATACACATGTAATATTCTCACCACAACTTATACCAGAATTCAAACGCAAAACAACACAATGCATATCATCATATATCCATCACCAAGGCATATATAATCAAATCAATGCATTTTTTCAACAACATATATATATATATATATATATATATATCAACTCATCAATTCAATTCACAATTCCACACAAAATCAATCCATTCATGATTTATGCAAATGCACAGAGACCGACACAACGACACTATGCAATGCAATGCGGTACCATCCATCCATCATCTCAACACTAGTTCACTTAGGAACTATTGGAACCATCGCTTGTTACTTAGTGTAACTCCCCGTCGGGCAAACGATGTTCCCCGTCGCTTTCGGTCCTCTTGGTATAAGGCACACGACGTTTATGGATCGCTTTCAGTCCTCTTTGCATAAGGCGCACAATCCGATCACTTTCGGTCCTCTTTGAATAAGGCTCACGATCGTCTATAATCATCGGTTTCAGTCCTCTTTGTATAAGGCGCATGATGTTATAGCTGATTCCCTCTGGAATCGTTTCGTCGCTCACACCCACTAGGGCACACGACATCACAAGAATGCATATTATGATGCTTGGCATACAATGACTCATGACATTCAAATGCACACATATATGCAATCATCTCAATCCACAATAGTCATGCTTTGCACTCAAGCCCAAAACAATGCATTTAATTGCCATAAGGCCACAAACCCTCATCACAACATTTAAACACATGCATTTACCTCATATAATCAACACACAAGTCATACCACATTATTCACCAGCACATTGCATGATAACACATCAATTGCGCACAATTAAAACGGTAAAAGTCGACAAAGCGACAAATTTCCAAATTCTCGACTAAATTAAATCGGCCAACAATCTCAAAACCATCATCATAAGAAAATACAGTTCAATAGCTATTCAACGATACCAAGAATGTTAAAAACGGATAATCGGAACACAAGTTACGGACTGAACAAGAAAAGTAATCGCGAAAAAAAACACAATTCTGCAATTTTCCTGGCCATACGCGTATTTCCCTGAGCCATACGCGTATTGCCTTGCTCCCTCGCCCATTCCATATGTGTATTACCCAACTTGATACGCGTATGGGCAGAGACTAATTCCTTCTAAAAATCCCACTAAAAACTCCAATACGCGTATTGCCTCACTTCATACGCGTATTGCCCTCAACCTTACGCGTACCATTACACAAATGGGCAGATGGCTGAGAAAAATGAAACTCCATACGCGTATTTCCCCCACTCCTTCAATGCCATACGCGTATTACCTTAACCAATACGCGTATTACCTTGAGTGATACGCGTATTGGCAGTGGAAAAACCAGAAATTTCCTGCATAATTTTTCTGGGAAATTCAACCAAAAATCACTCCCAATCTCACCTAAACACCAGAAAATTACCAATTGAATGCCTAGCAACATGTATCTATCATGTATCAACATTAAGGAACACTAAAACATGATTTCAGACATAGATTATACCAATTTCTAGCAATTCCAACATATTATGGTTTTTACTCTATATTTCAATTTCAATCCAATATCAACCAAAAACATACATACATAATCATACACAAGTATAAGATAATCGAGTTTCGCACCCTTACCCGATTTAATCGTGTTTTTGAAAGTCGGTTGATCGATTTCTTAATCCACAAGTTTTCTCTCTTTTTCTTCTCTTCTTTTCCTTCTTTCTCTTTTTCTTCTTCTTTTTTTCTTTCCTTACTATTTTTCTCTCTTTTCTTTCTATTTCTAACTTAAGGAAAATAAAGCAAAATGACCAAATTACCCCTACACTCAAATATCTCGCAAACGCTCCCAAAACGCGATAAAACATAACAACAATGAAAAATAATATATTTTCAAATAAAAGTCAAAACTAAAATAATATAATAATAAAATAATCAAAACGACTCGATTAAATAAAACTAACCAAAACTGGGGCGTTACATCAGTCGTTGTATAAGACCCGCAGTGTTTTCAAAACCTCGGCGCGATCGTCGCCCTTTGAAAATAAACCCTGGGCTTCTCCTTGAGCTATAAGACACATCTTTGTTCACTTTCAATCATTTTGGGCCTCTTGAGAGAGTGTAAGACCCATCCCCTTGTACAGAAAACCTTTCTTGGGCCTCAGTCACTTGTATAAGTTCCTGTACAACCGAGTAAGTGTTTACCCGCTTTCATTTACTGCTTTCATATGTATATAACTGTACTGTGGGGCTGTTTCACTGTAAGTCTTCTTTCATAAACTCATATCGACTGTGTAATACTAGTATAGATATTTAGAGTTTCCTCGGTAACTACGTCTAGAACTAGACAAAACCTCATCTCCTTACCTCCGACGTGCTCCCGGATATTTCAACATAACCTAAACCATGAGAATTTTCTTTTACAACAATTTTAGATAACTAGATCTAAGAAATCTCCCCCTTGAACAGTTCATATACAGAAGGCCAATGTTCCAAGTGAAACCCCTTTTGGAACTTTCATCAGCCTCCTCTTGGGCTTAGTGCAAGGACCCACAGGCTTCCTAAAAGCATCCCCGCCTCCTCTTGGGCGCTATACAAGGACCCGTCGGCTTCTTAGAAGTTTTCACAGCCTCCTCTTAGGCTTCGTATAATGATTCTTCCTCCGGGAAGATAGCCTCCTCTTGGGCTTCGTACAAATTTTCCCTTCGGCTTCTTAAAAGTTTTTCTTGCCTCCTCTTGGACTTCGTACAAATTGTCCCGACGACCTCTTAAAGGTATAGGAACATAAATTAGTCATCTTAATAGAACAGTCTTTCAAAGAGTCTAGATCTTCCTACGGCGAACATACTGTCTCTTGATCTCTCTTAAGCCTAGTACAAAATATAAAACTCTAGACTTGGACAGTCTAGTCTCCTTGAGTTTCGAAGACATTCTCAAGTTCCTTTCAAAAATAAGAAAAAACACCCGTAGACTTGGGCAGTCTCAATACCCTTCGGATTCCCCGTTTCCTTAAAAAATAGGAAATAATCCCGGTCCTCAGATCAAATCCATGAGTACAACATTACCCATATAAGAACTGATTTTCTCTTTTAACCAACATACTAGACCTGTCACTCAACCTAAACAGTAACCCTAGCCTCCTCTTGGGCTTTGTACAATGATTCTCCCCAACAGAGCAAACCTTTGCAGCCTCCATCTCGGGCTTCGTACGAGATACAAAAACACTCTCTTGTTGAGTATAAAAGACTCTCTTGTTGAGTCAATCCTCTTTTAGCCTCTATCTCAGTCTTCGTACGAGATACAAATCACTCTCTTGGTGAGTATAAAAGACTCTCTTGTTGAGTCAAACCCTTTTAGCCTCCGTCTTGGGCTTCGTACAAGACACATATAAAAACACTCTCTTGTTGAGTCAATCCTCTTTTAGCCTCTATCTCGGGCTTCGTACGAGATACAAATCACTCTCTTGGTGAGTATAAAAGACTCTCTTGTTGAGTCAAACCCTTTTAGCCTCCGTCTTGGGCTTCGTACAAGACACATATAAAAACACCCTCTTGTTGAGTCAACCCTTTTAGCCTCTATCTCGGGCTTCGTACGAGACACAAAAGCATCCTCTTGTTGGGTCAATAGCCTCCTCTTAGGCTTTGTATAAAGAAATCCCCGTTTGATTCAATCAACCTTTTAGCATCAAATCATGCTTTGGTCACAGCATACAAACATCAACAACTCCTTTTCCCTCGTCTAATTGCTGTAAGCGGCCAGCCTCTGGATTATTTACATCCACGCCACTGTCCCTCTTTTAGCATGAGAAATTCCTAAGGAAAGATGACATTGCTCTCAACTGAGTTAAAGTCTTCTCCTTCAGGTTGAAAATCCCCTATAAAGGAAATTATGGCATTGCTGGATTCGCATATCCCAGTTAAAGTAATTCTCCTTTATAATCAGTCACCCAACAGTTGTGCCAAACAAACCAAATATTCCCCTTTAGAGATGACAAATTCTCTCTAAAGTCAACACCCTTTTAGCTTCACATCTTGGGCTTCGAACAAGATACAAATAGAACCTTCAGCTTCACATCTTGGGCTTTGAACAAGATATAAACCACCTTTAGCTTCATGTCTTGGGCTTTGAACAAGACACCAAAACACCATTTCCTCCCATAGAATAGGAGGAACTACGATCGCTCTGATTTCCATATCCCGGGAATACGTAAGCATAAGATTGAAAAAGAATCTTAGCAAGCACACTAATCAAAAAACCCAAAGTCTCCTACCTCCATTCAATCTGGCGCAGGATCCCAACAAATTCCCCATGAACAGTCCCGGTATTTCGTTCTGAACAAAATAAGCAAAGAGAGGCCCTTGAACTAAAACCGCATCTGTAAACCAACAGTTTTGACTATTTAACCTCAGTTTGTAACCAGGGTTAGTTGGAGACATCTATTTCCCTTCTTTCATCAGCTTCAATAGGATAAAAAATGAATCGACCTGTAGTGCCCCAGAGCGATAGTGCTTAAGAACCACGTCCAAAATCGCTCGCTACACCAATCTGGGGCAATCATGTTGAGATTCAGTAAATCTCTCAGAGACAGGGATATAATTACTGCAAGACTCGTACTGAGGTAGGCCACCTCAGGAGCGAGAAGTTGTCCTCTCCAGAGGACAGTTAATCAAAAGCATCTCTTCAAGATTCAGAATACTAGGGAAGAATATTTCAAGTCATTACGAATCCTCTCAAGGCAAATTCCTTCATAGGTTATGTAGTCTGGGGCAGTTACATCGAGATCCGATAAATTTCTCCAAGAGTTTGAAGACCCTGAGGCATTTGAAATTCCAGGTTTTCTGTAAAATCCTCTTGAGACGATTTCTCCCAGTAGGCTAGGTGGTCTGAGGCAAGGGGAGAGTTCGCTTATGATAATTGGCATGCAGTTGATCAGCAGAATCGTGAAGCGCCAAAGTAGCTCCCAGTATGGGGTTTCTCTTCCTCGGCAAGGTATCTTTCCTAAGTAGAGTATTAGAATTGTTGTTCGTCACCGGCAGAAATAACTAAGGTGATATCATCCTCGACAGAGTGTTATTATTCTCCCTAGCGAGGGTCCAGAGGTTCGGTTTCCCCAGCCAAAATTGGATTTTTCTTGTCTCCAGTAAGAGTTCAAGCCCCAGGTAGGTTAAGGATGGTTTGTTTTTTCTCTCCAAGCAGGTTGGAATCCCCAGCAAGAGGCTCGTTTGACCTTTCCTTCTCTAGTAGAATTTCTCTCCCCATAGAGTACTGGTATAAAACTTCCTCATCAAGTCAAGAATGCTTCCTTCTTCAGTAGAGGCATTTTTTTATCTCAGTTCCCCTAGCAGCCAGGTCAGAAGGTTGCCATTTCCCAGGCAAAGCTATGGTTATGGGTCCTCCCCAAGCAGGATGGGTTCAGATGTTGTCTTCCTAGTAAAGTCATTATTCCCCGTAGTTGTAAAGTCCGGAGGGTCGTGGCAAGTTTTGGCAGTTCAGAGCCCAGATGCACCAACATTGCTCCCTAGTCGAGTTGTTAATCTTTTTCCCACAGAAAGTTAGAAGATCAAATCAGTGATCACTTCCTCATCAGAGTTGTTAATAATCATCCCCAACCTAGGATCCTCTTTGCATCTTGCATATAGTAATCATTGCACCTTCAAAACGCGTAGCATTTCCATTTGGTATGGAGCATTACGCCATAGAAAAATTCAAACATATGCATTCGAAGAATAAGCCAGGTTTGGATGTTCTCATTGTCAGACGTCCCCCAACAAAGAGTGGTTTAACTCAGAAGGACTAATCTTACTTTATCCCCGGTGAAGTCGCCAATGAACTCGTTCATCTTACCGGTATTCCCCTGCAGAGTCGTCTGTTCAGGCTCCTCTTTTTCCCAGCAGAAAATAATGTAACTGTAGCCCCAAGCAGGCACTCCAATCAATCCTTAGGGTATTAAAACTTTGAATCTTACCCTTTTGATCTTCATTCCCTAGCCGAGTCGTCTGACTAGGATTCCATTATCCCCTCTGAGTCGTCCCTCACACCCATCGTCCAAGATTTGGATGCGTTAATCTTGATATTTTCGAGACACTGTTCTTTCAACACTCGTCCATGTTTCTTTCATTTCTTCAATACTTCGTCCATATCGATTCCCCATTTCTTTAGACACTCGTTCGTGTTTGTTTTAGTTTCATCAATATTCGTCCATATTGATCTTAGACACTCGTCCGTGTTTGTTTCAGGTTCATTAATACTCATTCGTATTGATCCTAGATTTATAGACACTCGTCCGTGGTCTTTCAACACTCGTCCGTGTTTGTTTCAGCTTCATCAATACTCGTTCGTATTGATCCCATATTTGTAGACACTCGTCCTTGGTCTTTTAACACTCATCTGTGTTTGTTTCAGGTTCATCAATACTCGTTTGTATTGATCCTAGATTTGTAGACACTTATTCATGGTCTTTCAACACTCGTCCATGTTTGTTTCAGGTTCATCAATACTCGTTCGTATTGATCCTAGATTTGTAGACACTCGTCTGTGGTCTTTCAACACTCGTCTGTGTTTGTTTCAGGTTCATCAATACTCGTTCATATTGATCCTAGATTTGCAGACACTCGTCCGTGGTCTTTCAACACTCGTCCGTGTTTGTTTCATTTTTGCCAATACTCGTTCGTATTAATTCTGGATTCTTAGCCACTCGTTCGTGTTCTTTCAACACCCGTTCGTGTTCGCTTTTATTTCCTCAATACTTCGTCCGTATTGGTCTTAGGCACTCGTCCGTGTTTGTTTCGGCTTCATCAATGCTGGTTCGTGATGATCCTAGATTTCATGTACTCGTAGTAACTTCTCCAGCACTCGTCTGTATTGATATTAAGCACTTGTATGTGTTTATCCCCAGCGCAGTTATGCACCCCTTCGTGTTTATTTTGCCCTGTTTCAATACTTCGTCCGTATTGATTTCTAACGCCCGTCCGTGCTCATGGTTTTATACCTCTTATTACTTATTCCCCAGCGGAGTCGTCCCTCCCCTCTCAGGTTGCAAACTTTGTGTAGTTATTTTGGTATTCAATCTCCTCTTTAACACTCGCCCGTGCTCATTTTCTTTGATACCCGTAAGTATCATCTTTCGATACTCGTTCGTGTCGTTAACCTAAACACTCGTTCGTGTTCATCTCTCCTTGATATACATAGGTATCATCTTTCGATACTCGTCCGCATCATTAACCTAATCACTCGTTCATGTTTGTTCTCATTCTTTCACACCCGTCCATATCATCTTTCGATACTCGTCTCTATCGTTGATCCACACCTACATCTACGTCTTATCCCGTGATTTTAGACACCGGCCTCTGTCGTTTCTTCCCCCTAACAGGTTTTTCAATCTCACATACCCTTTTATACCCAGTAGAGTTTTACACTCATCCAATTTTCTACCCTTTATTTATACCCACAGAGTGAAAAAATTTCTGTTTCCTTTGGTATTCAATCCCTATTCACCTGGAATGTCTGAAAGCCGATGATCTCATCCCTTCAGGTCCACAATTGATTGAATAGGGGCAGCTGTAACACCCAAAAAATTTCCCCCCTATTTATACCCAATAAATGGCTTATGTTTCACATTTCATATGCATTCAGGTCATAAGCATTACACATGCATCATTGGTCTTCCCAAGGCATGGTGTCAAGGGTTTGAAATTCTAGCATATGCAGACAGCAGATGTCCTAACACATGTCAAGACATTGTGCTACACAATCATTTAAACACATAGGCTCAACAACAGACTGATACCTTGAATATTAGAACTGCAGAATCATAGATGTCATGACATCTGATCCAACATGTTTATCATTAACCCTCACAGAAAACGTAAATCTACAGAATGATAAAGAACACAACAATTGTTAACCCAGTTCGGTGCAATTCACCTACATCTGGGGGATACCAATCCAGGAAGAAGACTTCACTATCTGTAGACATGTTACAAAGCTAAACTCCCCCGTTTACAACTTTATCCTAACATCTACCCAATGAACATCTTTACCACAGTTAAACTCTAACGTTTACAACTATGATATGAGACACCCCACTCACTTCCCTTAATCACCAACTGTGAATTCTACATCATCCCTATCAATACATAAATCTGTCAAGCTTTCTTGACAAACAAGCTAACTCAGATTTGCTTAAAAGCTTCATCCAAGAATAATACACAATCCAATACCTCAAGGCTTATGGATCTGTGAGACACCTATATCTGCCACAATGCATCAACTGATACAAAGGGAGACTTACGACCTAGAAAGCCAACGACTCTCAAAACCCTAAACCCTTGTTTCTTATGCAAGAGAACTAGGTTACAAAAGGCATATCGAAATCTAGGTCTAAGTCTTCTATTTATAGAGTCTTCTGCTTCCTTGGGCTTCAATCTTTGGTCCTTGATCCATGTGCATTACTCTTGGCAGATTTGTTACAGATTTAACACTTGCTAAATCAGTGCAGTACTTCAGGATGTCATGTCTTCAGGTTAAGACATCTTCTTCGACATCTTTGTTCAGGCCAGATTTCTTCATCTTTATCATCAATATGTTTTACCAAAATTTTGTCAAATCAAAAGTGCTTTCAATCTCCCCATTTTGACAAATTTTGGATAAAACTCCTTTTAGTTTGAATGGCGGTTATGATTGGAATACTGAGCATGGTGGGTTCATGTTGGTGTACATGAAGAGGAAGATAACACAACCTTCCTCTTCCCAGGGTGAGTGAAGTTGAGAAAGGTCCAGGAGTTGAGACTCCTAAAGAAACAAAAGGAAGGCTGAAACACCATAATCCTGGACACTCTTTTCAAACACACTCCCCCTCTAGAGATCAGTTGTAGTCTTCGTGAATCTGAGTATATAAAGCATGTAACTCAGGTCACAAGACACAACTTGATTCTTAACTCAAGTCACAAGACACAAGAGAAACATATACAAGATGATAATAAAGCCAACACCTTGTTCAATGTTCTTGCAAAACAACTGCAAGAACAACACACACATTCCCTGTACCCGAGACTCATACTCCCCCTTTTTAGCCAAAAATTGGCAAAGGTAGCCAAGACATTCCCATACCAAACCAATACTAATCCAGACTTAAACAAAATACATTTTGAACCCACAACAAGGAAAACACAGTCTGAGACAAACTGCTCCAAGGACACCCTTAAATACCCAATAATTTTCCTTTGAATGTAACAAACCATTGAAAATAACAGTGGTCAATTCAATGAGGTCATTAATCCAAGGTTGTAACTTTACCAGAGACCAATGAGCACTGACCAACAGTGCTTTGTCTGTTTCTTCTTTGAAGAAAAACCGTCCAGAGATAATACAAGTTACAAAAAAACGCGCATGTTTTCCACCGACCACAAGACCAGTTACTTTTACCACATGTCCTGACATCATGTCAGACATTTTCCACCAAAGAAAGCTTCTGTATTGACCAATATATTCACAGGCTTTAAGATCACAGTCTGCAGAGAAAAATAAATTCTCCCAGACTCAACCAATGATTCTTAAGCATCCATTAAGAACCATGTTATTTGCACTGCCAAGTCTCCCCCAACTTACAGCAATACAAACGTCAAGACATCCTTCTTGACATCTCATCCTCCCAGGATGGACACATAATCACAGATTGCTTGACACACAATACAAACTGGAACTTCAACTGCACCCTCGCAGTAATACATCTTAGATCAAGGAACAACTTCCCCTATCTAAGATAACCAGTGCTCTTCCATAGAACACTAAGCTGATGAATGGAAAATATAAGACGCATCTTCATGTCTTCAAGAGCGCACCCTCAGTCCAAACTACCCGCTGAACACAATCATCAACTCTCTTATTGCTTCTTCTGACAAGAACCAATAATCATTCACACATGAACACCATCATGCTACCCGTGAGGAAATAACAGGATCATTATCCTACCATAACAAAATCTTGGATTAAGATCAAAGCTCCATTGATCCCTCTCTTCCACAAACTATCCATACACCACACGAATTCCTCTTGAATTCTCATGTATAGACCTCCTTCATCCCTGAGACACAATCCAATTGAATCATAATGCTTCACATTCCTCAAAGAGACGCACAGGGCCCCTTAGTTTGTTATAACGATGTCAGATATTGTATACATGCTCTAGAACTTCACAGCTGCCACACTGATCCACTACTAGCATGACTTGCAGCAAGAGGCAGTATTCCCTTCACAAGATTTTCCACTGACCTTACCAAGGCCAGCAACTGAGATAGACACCCCATAATCCAAGACAGTCATTCCTTCATCATTCTCCCATATGATAACCTAGAATACTTCTGATTTTTTGGTGAATATCCACTTCTGAACGCATCAGAATCCAGACCTTCATGCAATCAACCTGTGATCCACTCCAGTCTTACCAAAATCCTTACATTAGACTTCCAAGACAGATCTCCTACTCCATCATTCTCCCATATGAAAAAGTAGATACTTCTTAGACACGATGCAAGTAACCAGTTCCTCACAGAACTTGAAATCCTCCTCCAAGGATAACCAACCCAAAAATGTTCTAACATTAGTTAGGACATCCTTCACACATCACAGACACCATACACCATGGTTCTTGATATGCTCCACCACTGGACTTACTATCAACATAGTAATCCAAACTGAAGATCTTCACACAACACTGCGCCACCAGTTTGAACAAAGAGAACTTCAGAAACCCAGAGAGAAATAAACTTTCATCCACCAAAAGTAGGTAATCTTCCATAAACTGAGAACTTATGCCACAAGCTCCAATATGAACCAGATCCTCCTTATGTTTTCAACTAACTACCCTTATGCACAAGAGCAATCAGTTTCAAGCATCCTGCTTGAATGCACACTATGAAACCAACCAAATGCCACCTTTTGATTGATCTCACTATTCTTCAGAACTCCCACAAGATACACTGATCTACCAATGAAATCAGATCTTCAAGTCACATGAACTACTTGCACCATAGCAAGACATCTTGGATCCACCAAGCCTCTAGACATGTAACATCTTCCCATTCACAGCTCCCGCAAACTGCATGAGATAGACCTTTTTGAAGCATCCATAACTTCCATTCTCTTGTAGATCACCTTATCTTAAGCTGATATGCCACATCACCAGCTAAGACTCTGATGTTAAGCTAGATGTCAGAACATTCTGATACGACATCCAGCTGCTGAATTCAGCTCCTCCTCCTGCCACTTAGAAGAACCTCCTCCTTTTGCAGAACAAGAGTTCCATGCTCTCATAGACTTGATTCAACAACCAAGTTTGAGTAGACAACCTCCATCCTGTTTTAAAACTCCAAAGACTTCACACCTACCACGTCTGAATCTTCAGATGATAAGTAGTCATAGACTATACCATAGCCATACCAAAGAATGCCACTTTCATTAGTAGAGCAGACTGTAGAAAGTCAAAGATAACTGCCACTTAACTTTGACCTTCATACTGAGAAAAATCCCATGCTCCCAAGTACCTAGATCAGAAATAAACTGATCCAAGCAGTAACCATCAATATTATGATGTCTTCATCTTCATCTTCAACAACATCAAAGTCCAGACCAGTTTCTTGCCAAGAAACTCTCCAGAGAACACATGCTTCTGTCACACCCAACTGAAGCGCATTCTTAGGTCACCACCTAAGACTAAAACAGATGCTAAAGCGTATGAAATACCCCTCCCATGATTCTGCACAAACTCTGATGATGAGATGCTCCAACATCTTGTTGAACATCAACAATCTTAACTTTCAAGGATAATCAATTAAATACTTGTGAACTCCACAAATAGCAATTGATCTTAAATCCTTGTCCAATAACCCTTCTTCACTGTTGTAGCTAGGCTCCACCAGATCACTTCATGAACAGTTATCAAGTATTCAATCTTTTGCAAGTATCTTCTTTGACAAACAGTGTTGAGATACCAAGGCTGTCACCCTTGACTCAAGTAACTAAGATTCTCTCTGAACAAACCTTATTTACCTCAACAATTCTGAAAGCTCCAATTAGATTACATCCACCCTTAGGGTTAAGAGAGATGAATCCTTCCTTGCTGTTTTTGGATGGTGAAAATAAATCACCTCCACTTTCTTCAGATTTTGTTTCAAAGAAACACCTTCTAGTCAGAAGAATAACTAGAAGACTCCAGATGCACGACTGAGATGCCTTTATGAGTGTACTTGAGAGAATTCTCAAGTATCTTTGACAACCTAGCCGATCAATAATTTATCAAACTCCTAGAGCAAGAACTTGATAAACTTAAACTCAACTCCTCTCCTCTTCAACTGACTTCAACTGCACCAAGAAACCAAGCTTCCAAGTACCAAGTCACCATACCAAATATCTACCAACAACTCCCTTTATTCCATCGCTCCCGATTTTGGAATAAAAGAATGCAGACATCTTCACATATAGGGCCGACAATTGAGATCGTCCACCAACTGTTTTCAGTAACAACTCCAGAATCCCATAATTCTAGAGCTCTTCCATCAGAAACATAAGCAGCGGAACCACCAAGGAATAGATCCTGCTTTCCCTAATACGATGTCAGAACATCTTATAAGACACCCCAACAAGAGAACTAGCCACTTCTCCTACAGTTGTTGTAGAACCTCCTCAGCAAGAAGAATAACCTCTGGGTTGTTACCTTCGATCCAAAACATCCATCTCATCCATTAAAACTCTTGAGTATGTCTGAGTTGATTGATCTGATCTTCAAAACTCCTCCTTGTTTAAACGCCAGAAAGTATCTCCCAAAGATCTCATCCAGAACCAGACATGATGCCTGCTCTGATACCAATTGAAATTCTGGCATATGCAGACATCAGATGTCCTACATGTCAATACATTGTGCTACATAATTATTTAAACACAGAGGCTCAACAGCAGACTGATACCTTAAATATCAGAACTGTAGAATCACATATGTCATGGCATCTGATCCAACATGTTTATCATTAACCCTAACAGAAAACATAAATCTGCAAATTGATAAAGAACACAGTAATTGTTAACCCAGTTCGGTGCAATTCACCTACATCTGGGGGATACAATCCAAGAAGAAGACTTCACTATCTGTAGACCTGTTACAAAGCTAAACTCCCCCGTTTACAACTTTATCCTAACATCTACCCAATGAACATCTTTACCACTGTTAAACTCCAACGTTTACAACTCCGATATGAGATACCACACTCACTTCCCTTAATCACCAACTATGATTTCTAGATTATCCCTATCAATACAGAAATCTGTCAAGCTTTCTTGACAAATAAGCTAACTCAAATTTTCTTAAAAGCTTCATCTAAGAACAATACACAATCCAATACCTCAAGGCTTACGGATCTGTGCGGCACCTATATCTGCCACAATGCATCAACTGATACAAAGGGAGACTTACAACCTAGAGAGCCAACGAATCTCAAAACCCTAAACCCTCGTTTCTTATGCAAGAGAACTAGGTTACAAAAGGCATATCAAAACCTAGGTCTATGTCTTCTAGTTATAGAGTCTTTTGCTTCCTTGGGTTTCAATCTCTGGTCCTTGATCCATGCGCATTACTCTTGGCAGATTTGTTATAGATTTAACACTTGCTAAATCAGTGCAGTACTTCAGGATGTCATGTCTTCAGGTTAAGACATCTTCTTCGACATCTTTGTTCAGGCCGGATTTCTTCATCTTTATCATCAATATGTTTTACCAAAATTTTGTCAAATCAAAAGTGCTTTCAGGGTTCCTTCATCATCGATTGATCAAAGCAAAGAGAATGGGATATGCTCAATCACTCAAGCCACAAAGGCTCCTCAAATCTCCAAACATCTCATTTGGTTCACCATTTTATCAAGAGAGTGAGATTGACAAGAAACTTGAAGAGAATCAGTCCCTCCTATCTCTTGATCCTCTAACTAGGATTTTGGTCATCTGAGCATATGACAACTCCATTGAGCAAGAATATTGAAGCTTTGACATCATCTTTTCACATAGAACATTTTGGTTCAAGATGATCTTCATCCACTCCAGAGGAATTAGGGTCTTGATCATCAGTCAACATCTCCTAACTTTCAAGGCCAAAACTAGGGTTTTGCCTAAAATCAATTTATTTCTTATTCTTTGGGCAAGACTTGGTTCCATGGCCTTCTATATGTTCTCAAATATCTATGGGTTAAGTAGGGACCATCAATTTCATTCACAAGGATTTCAATTTGCCAGATGGTTGAAAATCATACAAATTGGGAATAAAGTCAATTAATCAAGAAAAAAATTAACTCTTGACTTTTTAGGTCAAAGTCATGTTCCTCATGTCAAATAGGGCCATTGGGTGAGATTTGATCAAAAAATATCAAAGGAATCAAGAAAAATAAAAAATTATGGAAAGTTGCCATTTTTGGTAGGTTAGGGTTTTAGAAACTTTCCATTTATGGAAAGTTCTTTATGCCATGCAGCCATTTTCCAAGCCATGTTTCAGCATGATGTAAGCTTCATTTCAACTTTTGATGAACATGAAAGTTGTAGTATGGATTCCAAGCTTTCCATCCATATAAAGAATGTTACATTTGGATTTCTAGATCAATAGTTATGATCAATCAAAGTTGGGATCATCAAGTTATTCAAATGAAAAAAACTTAGAATTTTTCTAAGTCCCAAAACTCACTTTTGTGCCCATGAATTCAATGCCATTTTCCATGAGATTTTAGACTTCAACTCCAATTATTTTCCACATCAAAAATGTTGTATCAAATGTCACCTTTCCAAAGCAACAAAAACCACACCAAATGGTCCATTAATCACCAAATTATAAGCTTCCAAAGTCGCCTCCATGGAAAATTCGTACACCACCATAACCCCTCATTTTTTCAACTTTCACTAATCCATCTCTAACAAACTTTTTAACTAGGATTAGCTCTTAACCATGCTCTAACCAACCATATAAAGTCCCATTCTCTCTCTAACAGAAGTTAGTTACACCATTAGAGAAAAATAGATCAAAAATCCATTATTCACACCCACAACTTCAATCACCAAAATCTCTCTCATTTTGGGGTTTTCCTCTGAAATTCTTTCATCATCTTCATCACCTCATGGAGTAGAAGTTTCTGTTGGCATCTATTTTCACCTGGAACCATTGTACCATCACCTACAAGTTCATCTTCTTCCATCACCAATTTGCAATTCATTCAATATTTGAAGAGGTTAAGCATTTATTTTGCTTAATGGAGATCTCAAGGTGTTGCATTGAAGTTTTCTGGGTTTCTCAATCTCTAAACACCATAAAAGGAAGTGAACAAGTTTCCATTTGGTAAGTAACTTCATCTTTATCTCTCTCATTTTAGGGTTTAAACGTATGATAGAAGCATCCATATCTTGCATCTGAAGTCCTTTACAAGAGGGCATTGGAGCCAGGCTCAAATATTTCATGTTAATTTTGAATGTGTGTTGGTTTACATTCTTGGATCTTCATGTTCGTGGCCATTTTTCTCTGAGATTAAATGTTTGTTTGCGAAAATTCATGGTGTATTGTTGTTCTACTCTTTAGGGGCTACAATTTGGTATATTATTTTACTTGTTTTGGTGTTGAATTGATGTTGAAAATGGATGGAGAAGTGTGTAGAATCCACCCTTTTTTTGCTGTGTATCATTCATGGTGGAACTAGGGAAATCCGCATGGTTGCATGGGGGTGAGGAAGAAGACGACATGTGTCGTCTTCTGAGCGGCCAGGTTTATTTTTTTGTCCTATTCACTTAAAAGACCATTGACCGATTGACATTATGTTATCACATGGTATAACGCTTTGTTTTTCTTTTCAATAGTTACTGTAATAAGGAAACAAATATTTAATACACCATTGTTTGATGTGGGCCCACGCGGAGTAGTTATACCAAATGCATGCAACGTTTTTCCTATTTAATATTAACTGTAGCAGTGAAATAAACATAGGGCACATTGTTAGGAGGTGGGCCGCGCGCAGAATGCTGTCCGCACCCCCCATGTAGCCCATCATCAACACTCAAACTGTTGTTGCTTGGGGTACACCCCCTAGTTTTCTTGGTACATTATTTTTTCTTGTTTGATTTTCGTTTGCTTATTCTATTTTAAAAATAGTGAAAATCATCAAAAAAATTCCCAATTAATTCATGGAGGTTCCTTGACACTTTAATTAATATTTGGTATTTTTTAATACCAATTTTTAATATTCTTGATATTTGTTTTGGAATTTTTGTGTAAATGTGTTCAACATATTTCATGAATATTTTGTGTAAATGTATTCATGAATATTTTATTTCATGCTTAGCATTTTGATGTATGCTAGAATTAGGGTTAAACTTAAGGACCATATGTGACCTCTCTTGAGCTAATTTTCTTGACTTGTTTAAGAACATTCATGATGACATCTTGTACACCATTGTGATGATTTGACATTGGCTTTTGATCATGATTTGGATGCTTGTTTTGAATCCTAAATACATGTCTTTGCTACTTGAGTTTTTGGTGTGAATACTTAGGATGTAATGATGCATTTATGCCATCCATTTGGGATCTTTTAATCATTGATTGATGCTTGTTATAATGTGATGTAAAGCTTCCATGCCACTTTATAGGTCCTTTGGATGACCTCTAATTGATGTTATTTTTGTGTGAACATGTACATGTTAACTTGTATACTTTGCCCACTTTTTGCTTGAGCCTTTGTATGCCAATTTTGCTCATTGTTTTTGTGAACTAATTTTGATGTATTAGAGGTTATTTGGTACTGCCTTATATGGTTTGACACTTACTTGACATGAACTTGATCCCTCTTTTACATGATTGAAGTTCACATGCTTTTAGAGGATGCTTAAGATAGCTTTTGTTCCCTACATACACTAATCCTTGAAAATGGGTTGCCATGGTAACTTTATGAGGTTTTAATGTTCATTTTAAATGTTGACCACATGTGTACATTGGTTTAGAGTTGACCTAAAGTTTTCTCATCCTATTTTATAGAACTTTTACATGCTCCTAATTGAAGTTACATTTGTGCATGCTTACTTGTTCACTTTGACAATTCCTTTGAATACTTTTGTGTGCCATCCTTTGGTTGATATTTACATGACTCAAATGTAGGATATTACATGTCATTTTCTACTGCCTTATGTGCTCGGATACCCATTTGTCTTGACTTGAATCATCCTTTACTTGTTTGACAACTAACATGCATTTATGGAAATGTTTAGATATTGTTTTGTTCCTTACTTGCACTCAACTTTTGAGAATGTGTTTGATATGAACTCTTATGACAACTTGAGATATTTTTAAACATTTAATACATGTTTCAAATTCTGACTTAGGTCATTCAAATTTCAATATCATGCTTGCTTGACCATTGTATGTTCACATAAGTAGTTGATGCACCATAAGTATGACATCTTTGTGTACAATTTTCAAATCTCGTGAACATGGATTGATGTGAACTTAATGATCATTCCTTGACATTTCAAACATCACTTTGCATTTATTATGACATGAAATACTACTTCCCCATGTGGTTTCCCCCATTGAGTTAACTTTTTCGAGCTTGTTGAAGTGCAACTTACATGAACTTTATGATGACTTTTGTTTGAGTTAGGATATAGGACATAACTTGATTTATTTTGACACCTTTTAGGACACTAACATAGATGTGATATATTAGGCTTAGCTACTTCCCCTATTAGTTTCATACACCTTTAGGACCCACTTCACTTTGCTTATTGTTTAACATTCCTCCTGGATTAGAATTAGGACATTAGCATAGGCATAGGTGCATAGTTTTGCATTTTCTTTCAACTATTCAATAGTTGAGTTTGGATTTGAGTTGGCAAGTACTTGTGTTACCTTTAACTTGATGTTTACACTTACATGACTTCTCGTTCATCTCACTTCTTTTTTCTTCTTTGAATTGTGATTGAATCATCTAATGTTTACTTGTGCTTGATCACATGTTCCCTTAGGATTCCTAGCTTGAATCTAATTTTGGATTAGGTTCAAAGTAGGAGAGACATTAGGTTATCAATCCAAGCATGCTAACATAGGTAGCAATCCCCTCCTAACCTCAACTATAGGTCCACAATGCATGACAACTTATAATATGAAGTTCCCCTTATTTGTTTTCTTTTAACCATTTGAGTCTCTCTTCTCTCTCTCTAAAAGAAAAGCAAAAACACTTAATAAATATTGTATGTGGAGTGCGCCACAAGCCTTAAGCACATGGGAAGTGATAAACGGGAGTTCCTCCTTACCTTATCTAGGGTGTTTTGCCTACGTCCCGTCTTGGGTCGATTTACAACACATTCGATCCTATGTCATAGTCTTTAGCACAATACATATCACAAACAATACAAATCAAAACACTTCTTATAAAAAACATAAACAAATCAATCCTCTTCCTTCGGGATTATCTTCTCATCTCACTCACTCTAATCGTAAGGATACGCTATTTCCGTTCTACCGCAAATAGGTAAACGCGTAAGTCTTCGCGCAACGAGCGGAAACACCTAAACTGCTAAAACGCAAACGTTAACGTCACCCACTTAAAAAACACTAAACAAGCAAAGACCTTGTAGGTCGAACTACGACTGCTATGACTCCATCTCTCTCGTTCGATTGAGGATACATAGGCACAAGAAGATGATGTCTTGGCGAGCAACCTTCCCCACAATCTCATAGTCCTCCTAACTACATTGACTCTGACTTTCCAATTCCTGAGGGAATACATAGGCCTAGGATGGTGATGTCCTACCGATTCACCTTTTCTTTTCCTTCCCTGTTTCCCCGTTTCTCATTCCATTCCTTCTAGTTATCAGTAGACTTCAGATACCTACACCCTTTGATTAGATAACAAGCGTGGATCCCATCGAGTACGATGGACGCGAAGGGGTGCTAATACCTTACTCTCGCGTAACCGACTCCCGAACCCAGACTATGGTTGTGACGACCTTGTCTTTCCTCTTTTCTAGGTTTTCTTTGATTGTTTCCTTTTCCTGCGTTGGGATAAATAACGTTCGGTAGCGACTCTTCTGTTTTTTCCGTCGGTTGATTTTCACAGATGCGACAGGCCCAAATCAAGTGTTTTTGATTTTCAACAAAGTGAAAGTGAATGGTAATGATAAAATCAGACAAAAGTCATGCAAGGTACATGCTTACGTGCTTTGTAGAATGTTAGCATGATTTTGAGTTTTTTTTTCTTACAAAATCATATCTTGCCTCGTTTGCAATGAATCCACTTTCTTGCTTGAATCATTTAGCAAAAAATAGAAAGAGTGAGGAGAACTTCCATTGTAAACATAAACGAAGTGCCTTCGAATAATCCTTGAGTTAAACTCGGTTGATTCATGTTAAATCCAGCAACTCCATTTGAGTTTTGTAAGGCATAAAGAAGATCAAGGCAAGATTTGTGTTATTGAGCAAAACCACCAAACCAAAAGGGCCTCATCATAACCAGTAAGTGAGTGAGCATTTGTAAACCTCTTTGTGCCAGAAAAATCAGATAATGGATCAATTTTTGAAACCCACACAAATCACTAAGAAAACCACTTAGTGAAATTGTGATCCATTCCATCTTTTTTGTAAAACATAACCTGAACAAAATAATATGAATAAGAGAATCATGCTTAAAATATCTACACTCATTAAAAGAAATAAGTTGGGGAGAAATTTACTGAGGATACAAAATAGAAAAAGAAAAAGAAAGGAAGTACAAAGAGAAAAAGAAATGCAAAGAGTAAACTTTGTTTATCACAAAAAAAAATTAAGGATTAAAAAAGAAAAAAAGGAAAGATCACGGTGAAAAGAAATAAGTGAAGCTAGTCACAAACTTGGTCAAATTTTTTGAAACAATAGCTTTAGGAGAAAAACGTTGTCCTTATGAAGCCTGACCACGTTGCAACCTCCACAAAGTCCTTTGTTATTTATGCTTTCAAATGCTCAAATTCTGAATTGCTTGGATGAAAACATGAATTGATCAGGATGTTGACAAAGGTTATTAGATGAGAGTCCATTCACCACATGATTAAAAAAAATTTCAAGATCTTCATCCCTTTTATGAAGAAAAGTGATAGGATGATTCAAGTGAATTTTGTCATTGTCTTTTGGAGAACATGATTTGATCTTGTGGGTGAGAACTTGATTTCATAATCATGATCTGATTTTACAAACAGTTGAACATGACTTTTGCATGACAAGTAGCCATTTGAACCATTCACGTTTCAATTGTTATTCAACAAATGCTTGATAAAGGTTCCTAAATGTTTGGAAAAAAATTCATGCTCTTGATTGAGGACAAACAAGAATTCAAGTTGGTGAGAATTTGATGGAGATTCAAATGCTAATTATTCTTTGATCAAAACTTAACAATTTGTAATATCCATTACTTAAAAATAATGAGATTTTAATAAACCATGATCCAAAGTGTGTTACTTTTGAATATGGTTATGTTTGAGCAGGAAAAGACTAAGGAAAACATCAGCTAAAGCAAATAGAGAAGTCATGCCCTGAAACCTTCGCATTGCGAGCAATAGGTCGCTACACGAAGTAGAAGAAAACAAAGTTTACAACGCGAAGAGAAAGCGAGCAGCAGCGAAGGAGAAACAGAACCAAATCCTCAGAACTTCGCTTGAAGCGAGAGAAGCGAGAGGAAGTGAAACAAGTTCGCGACTCGAACTTCATTTCGCATAGCGAAATGAGAAACAGAAGCAAAAACACAAAATTTTGCTTGCAGCGACAGAAGCGAGGAGTAGCGAGGAAAGTTCGCGGCGTGAACTTTACTCCGCATAACGAAGTATGGCGGTTACCAGAGGAGGTTTAAAAGTTCTTCAAGGTTAAGCAAGCCTACTTCACGTCGCGAGTAGCACTTCGCATAACAAACTTACTTCAACTCAACAAGTATAAAATGGGTGCAACATAACACTTTGTTCATCAGCTGAAGAAAAATAAAAAAAAACATATTGTAATAGATAGTTTGTAATAGATTGTAAGGGAAGAGAACAGAAGAATCGAGCTGGATACGCATCAAGAATTGAGAAATCATAGTTTATGCTAATTCATCTCCAATTCTATCTTTTTGTACAAGCTACCATGACAATGGATAGCTAAACTCTTCTCTTGTTGGGATTGGAAAGAATCTACCGTAATCGTATGTATCTTTATTGATTATTTCTTTAATGAAATCTTGTTATTCATAAATATCGATTATATATTAGTTTTATCGATCAAACTTTTGGATGTGAATTGTGATTAAGAAATACGTTCATGTCATGCTGTAAGATTTTAATCACTTAAACACTAATTGCTAGACATAGAATTAGGGTTTAATTTTCATGAACAAACTTCAGTCCTTAATGGGATCAGTTTGTTTAATAGATTGATAAATCATTGATTAAACTAACCGATTGAAATCTCAACGAACGCATAGACATATGTGTGGTTGTGAGTGATTGGTGAAGGTAAGAAATGAAAAGCAAGTTTGTATAAGAGTAATCAATTAAAGTCATACGTGCACGGTAGAAGAATTCCAATCCCGACAAGTTTTCTTATCAATTAAACTTTACTTTATTAAATTACGATTTTACATTCATTTTACTTTAATCAAACCATTTGAAAACCTTAACTTGAAAACAATAACGATTGTCTTAAAACGTTGGTAATACCGCGTCGGTCTCTGTGGATGCAATACGAAATACTTTCTTTTGATTTACTCAACATCAGAGGCATCTCTGAGCAAGTCTTGAAGTAGATATTGTTGTAGACTTTGTTGTAGATGCAACATCCGAGGTTGTTATATTTGAAGCATTGGGTAGGCCCATGGCTGGTGTGGTGAAGGATTACCTTCTCTTTTTAATAGTTCTTGCCCCTCTTGAGTTCCTTTAAAGCTTCTTGAGATATCCTTCAAGTTCGTTCGTGAGTATCAGGAAGTCTACTAGCTAGATAGTTGGAGGAAGGTCGAAAGTGGAAAGGGTATGCAAATGTAAGTGTATGCATGAAAATGCATGAGGTATGAAAAAAGATTTTTTTTAAGGTATTCTAAATCTTTTTAAGATGCAATGCAAGTGTCACATTAGGATACTGACAGATAAAAGGAAACCCTTACGGGTTTAGAGGCTGTGACAGACACAAGGAAACCCCTATGGATTTAGGATAATGATGGATATGAAACCCATATATTGGTTAAGGATAGTGTCTAATATAAGGACACCTTGTTTAAGAAGGCTCCTTATAGATAGGGATAATGATCGGCGCGGGAAACCCAAATGGGTTTAATGCAAGCATGACCTAATTAGGGTAGGCTCCATATGATAAGCTAGATCTAAGTTTAGACTACTTTATCCACTCACATGTAGGATATAGAGTTTTTGGTAGTATGACAACCCTAGATTTATGGATTATACCCTCGTTTTACCATGAGAAGGAGCATGCCTTCCTACGGTAATCCTTTGGGATAAGTCTCATCTAGACGGGACCCTAGTAACGACCCTTGTGGGTTGAATACATAAGGTCACCATGAGTTGATAAGGGTGTTCTAAAGGTTCTCTAAGTCTTGGAATACATCCAAATCATCAACTATGTTAAGGGCTAGCCTTACCATAAAGACAACTTTGGAGGGTCTATTCTGAGTGTAGCATCAATGAATTGTTGAGAAGTCACATCTCCCTAAAATATTTTTGTTCTACGTCCTAACTTAGGGTTATCCTCCAAGCTTGGGGTTTAGCTTCTCACATAAACATATCCCAACCAATATGATGACATTATATATATATATATATATATATATATATATATATATATATATATATATATAACATACATATAAAACATATAATTACAAGCAAAATATATATAAAAATAATAAACAAACAAGGAAATAACCCTAAAATCCAAGGATAGGATGGACTCCATTAGGGAAGTATAAGAACTCCCTAGCAGAGTCGCCAACTGTCGCGGCCGGCAAAATAACAGAGTCTCCATCATCCTTTATTCGTCCTAAAAGACAGGAAACTAATGATAAAACCTAAAGTTAAAGGGTGAAAGACTTAGGTTTGAGAGTCAGTTAGGCGGGAGAAAGGTGTTAGGTACCTCTCACCTCTATTGTATCCAATAGGATCCTCCTTAAGTCCTAGGGTATGTTTGCTTACTATTTGAATGCTTAATTGTTTATATTTATTTACAAAGTCTTCAATATTTACAAAAAAAAATTATTTATTTATGAGAAGAGAACCCTACGTTTTTATTATTATTGTACTTGCTAGAGTCTTTCAACTCTATGCATACGTACCCTTAAATTTGAAGGATCAGAGTTTCGTAGTTCGTATCCCTTATTTTTTTGGTTGGTTGATTTTATCCCTTGAAAATATTCCTTACACAACAAGGGTGGAGGAAGATTCATTTTCAGAAAGGCCTCAATACACAAGGGTAGAGGACTTAAATTTTAGGTGAGTTGAATACGTTTTATCTATGATCCCTTATTTAATTTACAAAAATATCCCAATTAATTTTATTGTGAAAATAATATAATATTATAATTATATTATATAACCTCAATCCCTTATCCCTAGTCTTATGTTTATACTCTTAAATATTAAGAGTTCTATCCCCAATAGTGTATCACATTTCTATCCCAATTCTATCCCTAATTATCCCTTGTTATTCCAATATTACCCCTAAGAAGAATAAAAATAAATTATGTTTCAATTAACCCTTTTTATTCAAATAAATTATCCCCTAAGAAGAATAAAAACAAATTTAATTAATTAACCAAGTTAAACTCCAATTATATGATCATCAAAGTAAATAAATAAAGAATAAAAACAAATCTCATATATTTAATTATTATAATAAACCCAAATTTATTAATTACCCATAATTATAAATAAACCCAAATTTAGAAAATAACAAACTCACATTTTTTAATTATAAAAAAACTTAAATAAGTTAAATAAACTAAATTTACCAATTATTATAATAAACCCCAAATTATAAATTAAACCTAAATGAATAAATCTCCATTTATAAGTAAAACCACAATCATTTTTATGAACCCCAGATTATAAACCCACGTTATTTAATTATAAAAATAAGATAAGTTAGATAAAAACAAAATTTATTAGTTATAAAATTATAATAAATCCCAAAATTATAAATAAACCCAAATTTATTAAAGATAAAAATAGGTTAACTATATTAAACCCCAAACATGTAAATAAATATGAATTTATTAGTTACCAAAATAAATAAATTAAAATAAATCCAAAATTATAAGTTAATCCCAAATTTATTAATTATAAAAATAAATAAATTATAATGAACCCAAAAATATAAATTAAACCCAAATTTATATAATTATAAAAATAAATAAATTATAATGAACCCAAAAATATAAATTAAACTCAAATTTATATAAATAAACCACAATTTATTATAATAAACAAAAAATATAAATTAAACCCAAAATTATAAATAAATAAAATAAAACCCTAATTATAACTTAATATTATTAAGTTAACCCTAACATGTTAGTTAATATGGTGTGATGGTGAGGGTATTGTTATTAAGAGATTTTTTCTAGATTTTCCTTGTTTTCGTGTATAGCTTTATGGATTTTTACAGAGGTTTGTAAAAAAGGATATGATTTATGATAATGATTGTGTTCTTGACTGGACCAATGGCTAGACATGGACCAATCCACCTCTGCTCCCAGAACGGCCCAACTGCCTAAGTCCAATCCACGAAGGGGCGAAAGTTACCTTTCAGCCCCTCCAACCGGGCAAGGACTGCATCGCTCCTCCCCGGAAATGCTGCCTGTTCTGCACGGATTCTCCACTCCCAGAACAGCTAAGGGCATGTGCCCGACACTATGCCTATGCCCGACATAACGACTAGTTTTGGGAACCCTGCCCGACATAACAGCTAGTTTTAGGCAGTTACCTATTCTTCGGGAAAACGGTTATTTCGCCCCGAAAATAGGACTGTTGGCCAGCGCTGGGGGCACTATATAAACTCTCTCACTTGAGAGGGTCAGGTATCCAATATTCACCCTTGAAACTCATACTTTGTACTTTCCCCTTTTCTTTGACCCTTTCTTACTTGAGCGTCGGAGTGCCTTGCAGGTACACCCCCCTCCTCCTCTCTATACGCCCAACATCTCAGACGTGCTTGGTGGCCCACTTCAACAGGATCTGATCCAACCTTCACGATCAGTGGCGCCGTCTGTGGGAAATCTTGTTCTCCCCGTCTTTCTTTCCCCGAAAACCAAAGATCAAAGCAAATTTTCAAGATCATCATCATGGCCTCTCAAGATCACGCCAAAGGTGCTCTCTAGTCCGCTGTCCTCCCCGTCAACAAGACTGACGTTGACGATCCATCATCTCTCCTCGGAGATGCCCGTTTTCTCAAGGAAGGGGCCACGGTTTCTCCTTCCCTTAATCCTGCTGATCGCAACAACGACCAGCCTTCGCTGGACGTCCAGTCAGTCCCCATCTCACTTAACGCCGACCCGACCGTGGTGGCCCTTCTGGAGGCAATCAACAAAACCAACATCCCGATCTTTCAGCAGAACGAAAGGATCGGGGCTTTGGAGGAATCTGCCCGTCCAAGATCCCCACCTCCGAGGAAGAACCATCGACGATCCAAGAGCCCGCAACCTCGGCGAGAAGTCGACCTATGATTGCGCCCAGAGCCAGAATCTTGTACTGTTCGGAAATGCGACCAGGTTTCCCCGCGGAACCAGTACTCTCCCGTCCACAAGAGGACCCGAAGAGACAAGCACTCACCTCCGGTCAGGTCAAAGGGCCGGGCCCGTTCACCTTCCCCTCGAAGAAGTCGTCGACACGAGCGAGTCGTACGATCCCCGTCACCAACCAGCTCCAGCAGCGATGATGAGCCTCATGGCCCGTTATCCCAAGAGATCTTGGCAACACGCCTCCCCAAGGGCCTGGAGAAGCCCCCAACACTGGGCACGTACGACGGCACGACCAACCCTGATGAGTACATCGAAAACATCGATGCGCTATTGGATTACTGTGGCGTCCAGGGCGCCATCAAGTGTCGGCTATTTCCGACCACCCTCCGAAAAGGGGCAATGACGTGGTACAAGCAGTTGCCTGAAGAATCCATTACGTCGTGGAAGCAACTGGGGAGGATGTTCTCCCTGCATTTCACTGCGTCACGGCGTTACCCCAAGACTGAAGCCTCCCTTGGGGCCGTAATCCAAGGAAAGGACGAACCTCTCCGGGCATACATCGAGAGGTTCAACAAAGAAGCGGTACAGGTCCCTACAACGGACGAGATGAAAAAATTTCTGCTTGAGCAATGACTCCGCCCGGGCTCAGAATTTTCTAAAGCCGTCGGTCTAGCACCTCCGAGGAATTTGGATACCCTCCTCCTCAAGGCACAGTCGCACATCCAGTACGAGGAGAAGGAAGCGGCCAACTTCGTCTGAGCTTCTCGCCACCAGGATAACGCTCGGGCCTCCAGAGGCGAAGAAGCCTCGACATCCCGTCGAAGAGAAAGGAAACGCGAAGACCGTCCTCGGGACTCCCGCGACAGCAAGGGACCCTCCAGACGATTCCACGACTATACCCCCCTGACCGTCTCCAGGGAAAAGATATTGTCCGAGTGTGCGAATTCGAAGTTCAAGCAAGAAGGGGTCCGCTTCCCCAAACAAATACCGGCCAAACCCAACGCTGACAAATCGAAGTACTTCCGTTTCCATAAGAGTCACAGTCACACTACTAAAGACTGCATCCATTTGAAGGATGCTATCGAGATACTGATCAGGGATGGCCACCTGAAATAGTTCACTAAGAAGAAAGATGCTCCTCAGCAAGACGCCCAGGAATCCAAGAAGGTATAGGAAGAGGTGCCTTCCTCGGAAGAGGCCAACATCCAGGTCGCCATGTCCGTATCGCGACCAGAGGACTTCTACGTCCCAGATGAGCTCGGCTCCTGCCTACTTCGCGGCCCACAACCCGTGGGAGACGTTCCCATCCGCCATGGTCATCTCGGGCGGAGGTTTCAATATAGTCATGGTGGGCTCCATGAAAAGAAAATTCGAGCACCTAATCAACACGAGCTCCAATAAGGTGACCACCCTCGACCAAGCCCAGAAGGGCTCTGTCCCCATCTCCTTCTACCGGGAAGAGCTCCTCGGAGGATCTCCAAACTCAAGCATACCTTTGCTCGTTAGAGCTCGAATGGCGAACTTCGAAGTTCGCAGAATCCTCGTCGACCAAGGCTGCTCGGTCGACATTATGTACTCCCAGCTGTTTTCAACACTTCAGCTGGACGAATCACACCTCACCCCCTATGTGGGGTCCGATTTGCAAGGATTCAATAGATCAGTGACCAAATCCTGGGGATACGTCGAACTGATCATCACTTTTGGATCAGCAGAGACGGCCATATCCGTCAAAGTGCAGTTTTTGGTGATCGATTGCCCGTCACTGTACTAGTGTATTTTCGGAAGACCAACATTGGTTGAGTTGGTAGCTGTGCCCTCAACCGTCCACCTGAAGATGAAGTATTACACTTCAAAGGGGATGGTCACCACCCTCCACGGAGACATCGAAGCCGCACGACAATGTTTCGAAGCAGCCACAAATAGACTCAACACCATCACATCGAAGCCAAAGGTTTCGAACAAGCCAGCCTTGCCCAGCAGTTCCGAGGAAGCCAAGCCTCTGCCTCAGTTCGGCTCCATTGACCTTGACAGCCGCTTCCTCGAAGAAGACCAGCAGGAGGACCAAGCAGCTTCAACCAGCTCGTCTACCCTGCCCAGAAAAAGCTCCCATCGGATGCCCCAATCCCGGATGGCAACTTCGAGCTTGTTTTGTTCGGCGACGGCCCCCAGCGGGGAGTGAAGATTGGAGCGGACCTCCCCGACATCGCAAGGAAGCAACTCAAAGCCTGCCTCTGTGAGAACGCCGATCTCTTCGCCTGGAGCGCCGCCGAGATGCTCGGCTTGGACCCGTCTATCGCCTGCGATCAACTTACGATTGACCCGGCCGTCAAAGAAGTAGCACAACGTAGGAGAAAGCAGTCTCCGGAGAAAACGGAGGCTGCAAAAAAAGCTGTAAAGGACCTCCTCGAGGCCAAATTTATTTTGGAGGCCAAGTACACCACTTGGATGTCCAACGTTGTACTTGTGAAAAAATCTAATGGCAAATGGCGAATGTGCATTGACTACACCGATCTTAATAAGGCATCCCCAAAGGATGCCTACCCCCTCCCCAATATTGATAAACTTGTTGATAATTCTGCCGGTTTTAAACTTTTATCATTCATGGATTCCTACTTGGGCTATAACCAAATTCCAATGGCAATGAGCGATAAAAAATACACTGCCTTCATGACCGAATCGGGCAACTATTACTACAACTTAATGCCCTTCGGACTGAAGAACGCCGACGCGACCTATCAAAGAATGATGAACAAGGTCTTCCGGGGAGAGATAGGTGACATGCTCGAAGTATATATGGACAACACGATCATATAATCCCACGAGGAAACCGATCACACTGCCCATCTAAGGAAGGTCTTCGAACAGGCTAAAAAGTAAAAAAATGCGTTTCAACCTAGAGAAGTGCATGTTCGGTGTCCAGGCAGGCAAGTTCCTCGGCTTCTACTTAACGAAACGAGGAATCAAACCCAACCCCGATAAATGCTGAGCATTCTCCGAGTTTTCGATGCCCAAGTCAAAGAAATCCATTCAGTCCCTCAACGGAATGCTCGCGTCATTGTCCCGTTTAGTGGCCAAGTCCGCCCAACACGCCCTACCATTCTTCAAACTCCTCCGTAAGGAGGCAGGGTTCAAATGGACCGAGGAGTGTGACCAGGATCTCCTCTATCTGAAACGAGCACTCTCAGAACCACCCATTTTCTCTTGCCCGGACAACGGTGAAATTTTTTACCTATACCTCGCCGTGGCAACCAAGGCAGTAAGCGCCGCTCTTATTCGCGAGACACCTGAAGGGCAGAAGCCCATATACTTCACGAGTAAAGCACTGCAGCGGCCAGAGCTGAGATACCAACAGATTGAAAAAGTGGCGCTGTTTCTCATCAACGCAGCTAGAAGACTGAGACACTACTTCCTAGCCCACATGATTGTGGTTCGAACAGATCGACCCATAAAGCAACTATTGGGACGACCAGACATGGTCGGTAGAATGCTCAAGTGGTCGCTCGAGCTATCCGAATTCGACATCTAGTATGAGAGCAGGAAATCCCTCAAAGCCCAGGCCCTGGCCGACTTCGTCGCAAAAATGACGCTCGCGGACTCCCCCACTCGTGGAGCGCGCAAATGGACCATATTCGTAAACGGGGCCTCCAGTTCGGCGGGGAGCAGGGCGGGCATCATACTAGAGAACGACGAGGGAATCATCGCTAAAGTTTCACTCACCCTGTCCTTCCCCACCTCTAATAACCAAGTGGAGTACGAAGCCTTCCTCATCGAGTTACGCTTGGCCGAAGACCTTGGCACAGAAGAAGTCGTCATTTGCACAGATTCACAACTCGTGGCCCTTCAAGTCCGAGGAGAATATCAAGCCAAAAACGACAACCTGATTGAATACTTAGCCCTGGTCAAAAAGAAGATGACGAAGTTTGCAACGGTGGAAGTAAGACATGTTCCCTGTGAACACAATGTCCGGGCAAACATTTTATCCAAACTAGCCAGCACGAAGAAGAAAGGCAGAAACAAGTCCGTCATACAGGAGATACTTCCTCGACCCAGTATCGAGAAGGCTTCCCCGACCCTCGACGTATAGATGATCGGCGACAGCAATTGCTGGATGACCCCCGTTTACAACTACCTCGCTAAAGACGAACTTCCGTCCGACCCCAAAGAGGCCAGCATAGTTAGGCGAAGAGCTTGCTCCTACGTCCTGGTCGAAGATAAACTCTACAGGCGAGGGTTCTCCATCCAGCTACTCAAGTGTGTCGAAGAAGAAATCGTCGTCCATATCCTACCCGAGATTCACGAAGGAATCAACGCCCAACACCTCGGAGGAAGGTCCCTTGCCCGAAAGGCCCTCCGAACAGGGTACTACTGGCCAACCATGCAGCATGATGCTAAAGAGCACGTCAAGAAATGTGATAAGTACCAATGACACGGTGACATGCACCTAGCTCCTCCTAACGAGCTCAAGGCAATGTCCTCCCCGTGGCCATTTGCCTGGTAGGGCCCGGACATCCTAGGACCATTCGTAGTAGGATCAAGTCAGAACAAATACTTAATACTAGTCGTGGACTAGTTCACAAAATGGATAGAGGTGGAGGCTCTAGCCAAGATAACTGCCCTTAATATACCGCGTTTCTACAAACGAAACATCCTCGCACGTTTTGGCATCCCCCAAGCGATAGTCACAGACAATGGGACACAGTTCACGGATAGGAAGTTCCAAGACTTCGTCACCCAGCTGGGCACATAGCAACACTTCGCATCCGTCGAACATCCCCTAACAAACGGACAGGCTGAAGCAGCGAACCGAGTCATCCTTCGAGGCCTCAAACAAAGGCTTGACGAAACGAAGAAAACTTGGGTCGAGGAGCTGCAGAGCGTCCTATGGGCGTACCGCACAACTCCACACACTTCAATCGAGGAAACACCCTTCCGCCTAGCCTATGGAACTGAGGCCGTGATCCCCGTCGAAGTTCACGTACCCTCCAGGCGGACAGAATCACCCCTGGACGAGGAAATGAACGACGAAGCTCTAAGGGAGGAACTCGATCTCGTCGAGGAAATCCGAACAGGGGCAACTCTCCGCGAAGCCTCGTTAAAGCAAAAAATAGCCATCAGGAACAACGCCAAAGTCATACGACGAGAGTTCGACGTGGGCAGCCTCGTCCTAAGGAGAAACCATAAAGACTCTCGCGAAGGCAAACTGGCCGCTAACTAAGAAGGACCCTATCGCTTTCGGGAAAAAATGGAGAATGAGGCCTATTACCTAGAACACCTCAATGGGGAAGAACTTGCTCGACCATGAAATGTAGAAAAGCTAAAGCAATACTACAACTAAGGCCCAAACTATCAGTTTGACCCGTCACAACGACGAGCATAGCCTACCGACCATGATGCACGCCTAGGTACAAGCGTCGCATGCCAGTAAAGCAGAACCCCGCTCCGGAACGAGCTCGACAACGGTCCCTCAATCGAGCACCGCCGTCGTCAAAGTACCACGACAGGCAAAACACCCAGTTCGCGATGGGAGGTTCACGCCGCGAACTCAGGCCTCAAATGCGACCTGAGATCCACATCCTCGCCCGGATATTCCCCGGCCGTTCGTCCAGTACCCCTTACTGACGAACACATCTACAACGAGCAATCCCTAAAACTTAAAGTAAATCAAAGTAATCCATATTACAGGCATACATACACGAACGATCATAAGTAAAAACACTTAGTTAAATTTAAAGGAGATATAACCATGCAAATCACAAAACCGGCCACAAGGACCGGGCACATAATTAAATATTATAAGTGGCCGCAAGGACCACAATTGTACTTGGTTACATAAACCGAGGGCCACGCCCCCATTCAAAATAAATTACAACAAATTACACGGCACGCAGGCCGGACAAAATTACAACAACAAGAAAATCCTTCACTCATCCATCTGGCCAGCCTGCTCGGAGTTGGGCTGAGGCTCCTGGTGCTCTGCGGGCTGATCCTCAGCATGCTCTTTAAGAAGGGAGTTAGGTATAATGATTCGGCCATCTTCAATGTGCGCCAGATAGTGGGTACCCTCGGTGAAAAAATCAAGTCCGAGGTTCACCACCCGCAGTTGAGACACGACATTCCTGAAGGATTCGTCCACAATGACGATATTGTCATCCTCGGCCACCAACATATGGGCAACCAGCTCAGACCTTGTCTTCAGCTCCTTCACATCCTCGGGTTCATCCTCGCCCGGAGCATTGGTCGCCCTCAATTGCTGGACCAACTCCTCAGCCGCCTTCTTCTCCGCAGCCAACGTAGAATTCTCCCTCTTCATCCTAGCCACCTCCTCGCCAGCCTTCTTTCGGGTATCGTCAGCACTCTTAACCTCTTCCTTAAGAGATGCCATGGTAGCCCGAGCAGCCTTGAGTTCGGACTCAGTTGCAGAATCCCCTTCAGCATAGATGGCCGCCATCTCCAAAACTCTGACCAGTGCAGAGGAATCTTGGGCCACCAACGCCCTCTTGCTCGGACGATCCATGCTTTCCAGCCGAAGAGATTCTGCCCGTGGCATAACCAATGATGTCCCCTCGAAGAATCTCCTATCAAGTATGCAAGGAGGAAGCTCGAACTTCTCTTTCTCTGAGGCCCGGCTGAGATCTACGTTGTCATTGGCCCTCAGCCGCTTGGTTCGTGAGGCCAACGGCAAGGGAGATCCCCGAGGAACAGGAGTGGGAGACGAGGTCCCCGCAGCAGGCTGAGGAGGAGTGGGAGCGCGCGCATTGGCAAATCGAGACTTGGGGGGAACCGTTCCGAGCTTGTTCCTCGCAAGGGCATTCTTTACCATCCTTTCATGAGCCTGAGGCATCTCACCTGCACAAATAGAATACGAACATGTTAGACACAAAGAAAAAATAGTTTGGGCAAATTAGAAAAACTAAGACTACCGAGCAGCTTTTGAGCTTCCGCGGGAGTCTTGCACTCTAGAAGCGCCTTGGTATTAATAAAGCGGTATTCAACCCTCTAGCTACCATCCTCCTCGAAGATCGAGACACCCTTCTTCGTCCAGTATTCAGCGAGCAGGAAGGAGCTAACGTACTTCACCAGCATCTCGTACGCAACGACATCCTGCCCGTCTAAGTCGTGCGGCTGGAGAACGTACTCGTTGGGCTCCTTGGTGAAATGGCCAGGTCCCCAGTGGATGAGGAACTTGTATACTCTCTCCCCGATAAACTTCCCAGCCTCATCGGGCAGGTCGTTACCCTCCTCGTCAACCTCGATCTCCCAAGCATACGTGATATCCTAGGCAGCTTCCGATACAGGCTCGATGATGTAGAACCTCTCCTTGAACGTCCGTATCGATTCTGAAAAGGACTTGAACAGCTTGCAAGGCTGTTTCAATGAGACCTAGCCATACCTCCTTCCCGTCAGCTGCCGTTGAAGATGAAATACAGTGAAAACCAAAGGGAGAGTAGCCCCTATTCTCAGATACTCGCACGTCAGCTCGAATGCCCAGATGAAGGCCAGCGAGTTCGGGTGCAGCTGCGTAGGAGCCAAATTCAAGTGCTCGAACACTGACTGCTGGAAATCAGTGAATGGCAACCTCAGCCCCAGCTCTTTGAAGGCATATTCATACATGGAGAAGCGATCCCCGTAATTTGTGCAGACCCTATCATCCTCGGAGGGAAAGTGCACCTTCCACTCCCCCTCTGGCCCGACTTCCGTAAAGACATCCCCTAGGTACGTCGCGAAGGTGGACGCATCCCCGGCTGGCTTAGCCACCATCCACTCCTCCGTGGAACCCTCAACAACATCCTCTTCCATTTCCTCCTCCTCCCCGGCTTCACTGGGGACACTCGAGGATTCTGAGCTATTGCTTTTCGAGGAACTCGCTTCCTCCTCGGAAGAATATATTATTATCTCCCCATCTGGCCCTGTCGCTATGTCAATCACCTGAAAAGCAGAGAAAAAGTGAATTCGACGAAGAATCAAATCCACCCTTCCACCGCTAGTTAAGTGAAAGGGTGCGCAAAGGGCTAAGGACGACGTCCCCGGCCTAAGCCCTAACGTCGAAAAAAAAACTCTAAGAGTCTCCCACGAGGAGATGCCCGGAGCAATCCACTTCCGTACGAGGAACTTCCTCGAGCCACTTCCCAATTTCCGTTTGAAGCTTCACCAAAAACTGCAAAGCTTCACCAAAAACTATAGAGGCTCGCCGGAAACTTCATCGTCGCTCCGGAATCTGAACGATCACGGCAGTTACGCATGCATCATCATCGCAATGACGCCAAAAACAGTCTGATTCTCAAGAATATCCTAAAACCTAGCGGCCTCATCGGCGACGGAAAATGGCACGACCACCGTCCACCACCAACAACCGCCGAAAATTAATCTATTTCATCTTCTAAACCTAAACCTAACCGCATACAAGCTATAAACAACAGTCAAAAGGAATAAAAGAGTGCAAAATCTGCGAACTTACTTGGTTAAGAAGATGAAAAGCGGTTGCCCGGAGGTTGATGCGGTGGCCGGAATAGCAAACGGCGGTGACGGGCAAGAGCTCTGAAGAAGACGAAGAGAAACAAAAGAGAAAAGTTCAGAATGAAACGGGCATTCCCCGTTTATACAGAGAGGCACGTGCAGTGGCACGCCCTCGTAGGTCATGATGGCTACTAACTAGCCATCATTGCCTAGTAATATCTACACAGGGCTTTAGGTACACGTGGCGCCCTAACGTTTCCAATTCTGACTAACCGTTACTCTCCCCGTACGACGGGCAATCCGGCCACGGTCATGAATGTCACGGACACCAGGAGTCACGGGCACCACGAGGTGACCTTCCTCGTCACCAAACAACGACTTCATGCTAGCTCCCCTGAGCCACGAGCTGTCCTTAAGTCATCACTTCCATGCTCAGGAGCAACGACTTGGGGGGCTCCTGTTCTGGACTGGACCAATGGCTAGACATGGCCCAATCCACCTCTGCTCCCAGAACGGCCCACCTGCCTAAGTCCAATCCATAAAGGGGAGAAAGTTACCTTTCTGACCCTCCAACCGGGCAAGGACTGCATCGCTCCTCCCCGAAAATGCTCTCCATTCCGTATGACTTCTCCACTCCCCGAACAGCTAAGGGCATGTGCCCGACACTATGCCTATGTCTGGCATAACGACTAGTTTTGGGCACCCTGCCCGACATAACGGCTAGTTTTTGGCAGTTACCTATTCTTCGGGAAAACGGTTATTTCACCCCGAAAATAGGACGGTTGGCCACGCGCTGGGGGCACTATATAAACCCTCTCACTTGAGAGGGTCAGGTATCCAATATTCACCCTTGAAACTCATACTTTGTACTTGCCCCTTTTCTCTGACCCTTTCTTACTTGAGCGTCATAGTGCCTTGCAGGTACACCCCCTCCTCCTCTCTATACGCCCAGCATCTCAGACGTACTTGGTGGCCTACTTCAACAGGATCTGATCCAGCCTTCACGATCAGATTGTATTATTATTTTTAGATCTTGAATTAGGTGAATATTTTGTGTTTATTTTATTCTTTGATTTAAACAGCAACGATTTTAGAATTGTTTAAGGGTCGTTGTTGATAATGATTTGGATCCCTGTAGTTTCTGAATTTAATTTCTCAAGGCATTATTACTGTAAAAAAGTTTATGACCTTAATCTTAAAAGGGTTTAAGAAATAATTAAACGGTTATTTAAAAAAGCAATTTTAATGAATTGCTTCAGATATTAAAAAAAAAAAGTTAATATATTATTTATAAAAAAGCTTTGACAACATTAAAGAAAATTTTTAAAAACAAATGATAGGGAGTATAGAATTGATTTTTAAAGTTTGCTAACAAAATAAAAGGAACCAGATTGATATATGTTTTTAATTTTAAATTGTTTAGAATATTATTATGTTATATATATATATATATATATATATATATATATATATATATATATATATATATATATATATATATATATATATATATTGTGGCTTTTTTGTGTAAATAAATGATATTCCATAAATCTATTTTTAAAATAGAATAAAACTAACAACTCAATTAAAGTAGAATGATAACTTTTGCGAAATTTTTTGTACGAAATTATGATAAAAAGTTAGTTTATTAAAGTAGAATGATAACTAACAACTCAACATCAACATAATATCCCATAAGTAATCATTCACCAAAAATGATTTTAAATTCACCCAAAAGCATCTATCAATTTATACAACAACAGAGAGAACACATGTAGATTATAAATATAACAGTAAAGAAAAACTAACCTACGGGGAGGAGGTTGTCCCCGTTAAGCAAAATAATCTCCTTTGAACTTTTCGTTTCCTTCACGCCACCAATTCCAATCTTCGCCTTTTGATCTGACCTTTTTCCTTTACACTAGAAAGAATGAACGCCGGTAGGGGCTTTAGGGTTTAGTTGTTGATGTTCTTCAATGTGAAGAACAACAACTTTTGGGTAAGGATTTGTAGATTGTGGATGAATAAAAAGTGGGAAGACATGCTTTATTTATAGGTAAAAATTCGGTCAAGAAATTAAATAAAATTGAATCCTTTTAGGCGGGTTTACATTTGACCCGATTTTATTTATTTCTTAAAGCCCAAGCCAATGAATCTGAATGGATTCATGGCTTGGTGAATTTAAATAAAAAAAATGTTAATTTAAAAGAAATAAATAATAGTCTAATAATGATAAATAAATAAAAATTTTGATTTTTTATATATATATATTACTTTTTTGAGATTTTTTCCATAAAATAGTGATTTTATTGAAAAAAAACATATTTTAAAAACTGCATTACATACAAATACGAAAATTAATAATTAAATGGTGAAAAATGATATTTTTGTGATTTTTTATGATTTAAAAAATATAATAGTAATGGTTAGAAGTAATGGGAAAAAAAGAAAAATAACGAAAAGTGAGGGAGGTGTGATTCAAACTCACAATCTCTCACACTCACACTCCTTACACGTACTATTTTGCCAATGGTGTCATTTTATTTATTTGAAATAAAATGGCACTAGAAAGCATATAAAGTGTGGGAAAATTTTTGGTACGACACTATACATTCTGTTTAACTCTATTTTTATATGTTTTACATTTCCTTCATCATGATCATCCTTTTAAGAATTTTTTCACAATGGATCCAAAAAATGGATGGCATTGAAGGTTCAAGTTAAACAATGACTTCACAATTACAAAACTGATCTCAAATTTCAGGAAGTTCTCAACTTACACCTTACGACAAATTCATGTATAAGGCTATAGTTCTTCCTATCAGTGAGATTATACAACTTAAAGATGTAACAAATATTCGTCTTTTTTCATTTTTATTAACCATTCATGACTGTGTATTTTGTATGTCCATGTAGTACCTATTTGAGCTTTATTTTCCCTACCAATCACTCAATGTGTTACACTAGCAACAACGGACAAACTCAGAGCGTCCCACGGAGGTTGGTATTACCATGCATGTCATGAATGTCCAAGGGGTTCCAAGGGACATCAACCACCTTACATTTGTGGTGATGGCCATAATACGAAGACTGAAATGTATAGGTCATACTTTATTTTCAATTTTCTTTTACCTTGACTAATTTACTTTAGTATATGAACCTAACCTTCTTGCATAAATAGGTATAAAATTCTTATTGAAGTTGTAAGTGATGAATGTCGTGCCACGTTTTTTCTATGGAATCGTGAGTTTCCACAACTCTTGAAACTATCTGCCGCTCAAATGCGCAACAACATGCTTCAGGTAGATTTAAATTTTGTGATCTTGACATATACAATTATGTGGCATATGCTAAATATTAATATTTTTGTTACCCAATTCTAAATAGGCTGGAGTAACTGACCCTCTAGAATATCCTTTAGCACTTGATGCTTTGGTTGGTGTTACCATGGCATTTAAGGTCAAGTGGAAACCATCATGGGATAATACATATGTTGTCTCTATATATCAGGATGAAACAATCATCAAACAACTATCATCCTCATTTGTTCCAAAATTGTTATAATTGTTCTCACATTATATGCTTATTTTATATATCTACTAATTCAATTTTAATTTACTTTTTTTTTTGCATTTTCAATTAGACACCTTATCTGTCTACCGCAACAAAGGACATGCTGCAGATTTTTGTTTGTTTCATCTTCACTTTTCTTTGTCTATACATATATCATGTTCTACATAATTATGTTCCCTAGTTGTTGTCTTCCTTTGTATGTTAATGAATGCGTTGATGAAGCTAACGCAATTGAGGATTGGGATGTAGTTGCTCTAATTTTTCAAAACAACTCTGTCTAATCACCTATATTAAATGTTTCTATTTTTTGTTTATTTCAATTTGCTAACATATCAAAACTTATTTCAGGATCTTGAAATTACCTCCAACCATAATCAAGACCCAGTTACGCTAAATTCTGCGTCAAAGAGGGTTGCTATAAACTTTTCTAATGTATCTACTCTTTCCAGGGAATTAGACGATTGTGAACATTCCTCCACAAACTAAAGAAGTTTATCAAATTGGAAAAGTGACCGCTTTTTCAATTTTTCCCTGTGTACAATGTTGCCTTTTGGATTTTTGTAGTATCAACATCATAGTACTCATGTTATTTACTTTTGAACCATGTTCCTTCCTTATGTAATGACATTACTTTTGTGTATGCCTTTCGTTGTACTACTATAATAAAATTAATCTGATCTATGTACATCATATACTTATTTCAACTATGTGTCACCAATGACATTTTTGCATCAACATTTATAATGACATTCAACATTTTAATAAGTCCTAAAAAAATATAAAAGTTTATTCAACTTTTTTATCATTCCTCAACTTTGCTAACAATCCATAACAAATGAATAGTATCACCATTTTGTTACAACATATGCATATCAATTTTTCTTCCCATCACTATACATATTAATATATGATTTACGATTACTAAAACACTACCTGTGTGCCTGCCTTTATAGAGGTCTCCCTACTAATTTTGAAAACTGATATGCTCTGCCAAATGTCCCATGGTCTGCTAAATGTCCTTGACATGACATATTCTCCCTCACATATCACTTCAGTAGTTTTTTCTCAATTTTTTATACACTTTTTTTCTTCTCCTACTAATACACAACTTTAAATACAGAATACTACTCTAATGTCTACCATTGTCAAACTTACAATTTTGTAATAAGGTTTCTATTTTATTTTTTATTAAAATACTGCACCCATTACTTTTTCCAAGTTACAATGGACAAAACATTTTCTTTCTCCACTTGATACCAAACTAACCAAGCCTTCAATCATATAGTCCTAAACACAAAGTATTGTATAATTTTTCATGTCTTACATGGCTTCATCAATCATTTCAAAAATGTGAATCAGATCTTCATCTGCTATACAACTTCAGGTTTTTCATTTGTAGGCCTTCATTATCAAGTTGCAGGTTACTCATTTGTACACATTAGCAGAAGACTACTATTATCATAATGCACATTATGAAAAATGCTTTGTGAACTTTATATTGTTTATCCATATTTATTAGTATCATAGCTAATTCATAGTTTTATGTCTATCACTTTTTACTAAACATGATGTATTAAGTGTTCTTCAGATTAAAACAAACCTGATATGGAACAATCACGGCTAAACAACAAAGACACACCTGCATCTCTTGCAAAGAAAAAAAATCTATGTCTAATGAATCAGAGAAACACATTATTACACTGCAAAAAAGAGAATGTTAGCCAGTATGAAAATTACCACAAAATCTCAGGTCGACTTCAACCAGTCGACCTCAACAAATTACAACACTTTTTAATTATAAATATAAAAATACAAGTCATACTTCTTCATCTAATCTTCATCAGTACGAAAGAAACACTCTTAAAATAGCAAGATTTCCTCTACTAACACGAGTTAATCTTATTAACATCTTGAATGCAGTGACACCTTCTCACATCACCAATTTCAATGAGTCACAATTAAGGAATCTTCATACACCATCTTCTTTTTGTGAAAGCATTCTATCTCCACAGGCTCCCAACATTAGCAACGCGACAAACTCTGATACTGACACATCGAGTAATTATGATTCAGACGATGCCTTTGATCATAACTCTGAAGATGATGATGCCCAAAACTCCCTTCCTTTGGTATTTGACACATCCAATACTAAGGGGGACGAGGTCTACCTACTTTATGACTGCATGGTCAAACTTGCCACCGAATTGGAAGCTTGCTACCTGAATTAGGACAACCACCAAAGTATGCTCAATTGTATATCTTTGACACAGACAATGAAGTTGTCAACATAATGGAGTGTTTTTTATTTGTTTCTTTTTCCGAACTACTTATTTAACACCTTTTTGATTTCAATGAATTTTTACATTCAAATTTTGCCTCTTTATGATAGGGACAATAAAAATATTGACAAAGCTATAGTAACAGGTCTTAAGTTCATGTTAGATGAGAATAACCCTCATGCAAAAGCTTTAAGAATGACAAAGGGAATGTTGAAAAATAACACATATCAAGATTTGAAGCTTAGGCTTATCTCTGAAAGATCCACTGACGGTCGCGTGTATAACTTCCTTACTGTGCCAGAAGTTGCAGCTCTAATAGTTGGGGATATAGATTTAACATCAAAAAGAGACATAATTTTACAACACTATGATGGTCATTTATAAAATATTGACGAATTTCATCCAAGTTACTTAGCCTATCAATACCCATTAATTTTTCCATGTGGTGAAGATGGATATAGGCCTAACATACTCTACAAATATAAACATGAAAAGGTTGTTACAAAGCAAAATCGTCAAACCATCAAAGATTAGTTATGTTTCCAATTACACAAACGGATAGATGAAGCCAAAACATTGCTACATTGTAGAAGACTCTTCCAACAATTTTTAGTTGATGGATACACAATGATGGAAACAGAACATCTTAATTAGTTGAGGAATAATCAATCTAAACTAATAGTTGGAAAGTATAAACAACTTAATGAACATCGCGGAAGTGGTCTTCAAAACCAACAAACCAAAACAAGCAGAAGAGTTGTGTTGCCTTCTTCATTTGTAGGTGGAAAACGATACACGGATCAACTTTATTTTGATGGTATGGAGATCTCCATCGCACTTGGCTTTCCTGATTTATTTATTACTTTTACTTGAAACCCTAATTGGCCTGAGATTACACAACTGCTATCCAAACACAATTTAAAGGCACATGATCAACCTGATGTCGTTTCCAAAGTATTCAAGATCAAGTTTGACGAAATCATGACAGACTTAACCAAGTGACATGTACTTGGAAAAGTTTTGGCATGTAAGTCATCTACAATTTCCTACTTCATTATATTTTTATATGCACTTACGATTTTCATTAACACTGTTTTTTTGTGCGTTTCAGACATGTATACTATTGAATTCCAGAAAAGAGATTTGCCACATGCTCACATTCTGATTTTCTTGCATCCATAAAGTAAGTATCCAACACCACCATACATTGACAACATCATCTCTGCTAAAATTCCAGATCGTCTTCTACATCCAAAGTTGTATAACTTAGTCAAATCGCACATGATGCACGGTCCTTGCGGTTTGTCCAGGATGTCATCACCATGCAAGAAATAGAAAATGCTCTAATTTTTTCCCAAAAAATTCAATGAAGAGACCATTGTTGATAACGACGGATATCCAATTTACAAAAGAAGTTCCAAAACACATACAACTTTAGGTATGTCTCATTGAATAATAGGCATGTCGTTCCGTACAACACACAATTGCTTCTAAAATATGAAGCTCACATCAATATGGAATGGTGTAACCAAAGTAGTTCAGTCAAGTACCTTTTCAAATATATCCACAAAGGATATGACAGGATCACGACTTATGTTGTTCCTACTTTGAATTCATCTTCTAAACAACAAAATGGAATTGATGAAATAAGGGAATACCAGGACTGTAGGTATGTTTCTCCCAATGAGGTATGCTGGAAGATTTTTTCTTACAAATTTTTTGGAAGAAAACCTGTTGTAGAACGTATATTTACCATCTTATAGGTGAAAAGGCTGTCTACTATATTGATTTCAAAAGGATGGAAAATATCTTGGAAAAAGCAAGTGTAACAGAATCTATGTTCACTTCATGGTTAATTGCAAATGTACAATTTGAAGAAGCTAAGCATTTAACATATGCCCAATTTATAAGCAAGTTTGTGTATGATAAAAAAAAGATCATGGAAGCCACGTAAGAAAGGTTTTACCATTGGCCGCTTGATTTGGGTTCCGCCGACTACCGGAGAACTCTTTTTCCTACGAATGATGCTCACTGTTGTAAAAGGACCAAAAACTTATGAATGCGTTCGTAGGCGGGGGAAAAACAAGATGAATTTTTTAGGGAAGCATGCTTGAAAATGGGTTTCCTTAAGGATGATAGGGGATACATTAGAGCTATTAAAGATGCAAGTCAGTAGGGGTCTGGACATTTTCTAAGAAAGTTGTTTATCGTTATACTGTTGTATGGAACTATAACTAGACTCGCCCATGTATAGAATCAACCTTGGACCTTTTTATCAGATGGTATTTTACACAAACAGCGAGATGTCACAAATAATACATGTATCTCTTATTTTCTTTTTCGTGTTACATTACTACTTACAAGAACGCATACACTGCATTTGTTAACCAATCTGTATGAACTCATGAAACACTTTTTTTTTCAATGCAGAATTACAGTTGACATAAGAGGAATTACAAAATTTAACTTTGATTGAGATTGAAACTTTAATTCAGGAAAACCACAAGGTTCTTAGTAATTTCAAAATAATTATGTATCTAAATGGTTATGATCTTCAATAATTGGGCAACAGACTTATCTATGAAGAGAGAAGTTATGATGTCGCCGTAATGAAATCTGAATTCAATGCTCTTTTCAATGCATTTACAGGTTTCAAATATGAACTATAAATACTTCTTATTTTTAATTTCATGCTTAGCTATTTAATTTATGGTTGTATGTTATTGTTTTTTAGATGAGCAGTGCACCATCTTTGACAAAATATGTTGGTTGTTACCAACCAAAAAGGAGGAGTGTTTTTCCTACATGGCTATGCGGTACTAGTAAAATGCATATATGGAAAATACTTGCAACTTCTTTAAGATCTAAACATGAGATTGTTTTAACAGTTGCATCAAGTGGAATTGTATCTCTTTTATTACCCGGCGGTATGACCATTCATTCTAAGTTTAAAATACTTGTCCCAACTGTGGAAAATTCAACTTACAAGATTGACTTTGGTGATGACCACGCGGAACTACTTCACCAAACCAAGTTGATTATTTGGGATGAGGCCCCAATGGTAGCAAATTTTGTTTTAAAGATCTTGATAAAACTTTAAAGGATGTCATAAGTAACTATAGCAATTCCGATGAAGTTTTCGGAGGTAAAGTTGTAGTTTTCGGTGGAGATTTCAGACAAATTTTGCATGTTATCCCAAGAGGGAGTAGATCCGATATTGTTCACTCAACCATCAATGCATCTTACATTTAGGATTCTTGTGAAGTCTTGATGTTAACACGAAATATGTGGTTGTAAGGAGGTAAACTTACTTAAGAAACGCAAAATATTGCTGAATTTTCCTATTCTGAGGACAATGCCTCGCCATATGGCCCACCTTATTACACTGATAACACTTTATTCCTCCTAAACTGCACATACCATGATGATTCCTCCCACAAGTGCGGCGTACCGGAGGCACACTAGTCCTGGAACTCTGAACTTGTTTCCATTTAAAAGCTTGTTGTCTCGGTCTAAATTGTTGATTTGATCTTCCACGATCACCTTGATTTAACCTACTCAATTCCCCTTCTGCTTGCACTTTCTTCAAGCCATGTTCTGCCACGTAGCACTTGTAATACCCCGTAAATTAATTTACTCTGGATAATATTCGTTTGATCAGCTGGGTTCCGGTTTACTCTGCGAATTTATTGGATAAAAATAATTAGAGTAAACTGATGAGCTCAGAGCAGATCAAATTAATATTTTTCTGACTCTGAGGTTTTAACTTTTGGTGTAATAGAGACTTTTGGACATTTATTAGTGTTACTATCTAATTGAGTTTCTCTATATCATTTCTTTTTCCTTTTTCTCTTCATTTGGGAACAAAGATAGAAAGAAAGAAGAGGTTAGAGAAAAGGAAATGGAAAGGAAAGAAAAGGAGAAGAAAACCAAGAAGAGGGAAAGATCAAGATCATCATCCATTCTTCATCAAATCATCTCATATTCTTCATCATCATCTTCTAACCAAGGTGGGTTCTAGATAGATACTTTAGTTGTAGAGTTCTTGAGTTTTAGAGTTAGGTTTGATATTGTGAGAAAATGAATAATCTTGCTAAAAATCATGAATCTGACGGTTGAAAATCGATATAAATGAGGTAGTATGATCATATTATGCTTATGAACATTGTTGATGATTGTTTGCACTGGTTGGAATTGATTTGGGTTGAAAAGTTGGGTTTGAAACCCTTGAAACCGTGTAAAATCACAACTGAGTGTTGCTGTTCTGGTGTAGAGCGACGGGTGACGCCATGCGAACGCCCCTACTTCGTCGGGCGATGCCCAAGAGGCGCAGCAGGGCACACTTCTGTAACTTTGAGTTTTTGAAGAGGGACTTAACGCCCCTGCTTCGCCGGGCAAAGTAGAGGTGAGGGGCGACCGCCGGGCGATATTTGGAGCGTCAGGCGCTCCTGGGACTTTCTCAAATGTTCCCCTTTCCTTTTAAATTCCATAACTTGTGATCCGCTTATCCGATTCTAGTGTTCTTGATACCGATAGAAAGCTGTGAGAATGATTTACCTGATGAAGGGAAAAATGTCGGTTTTATGGCCCGATTAAACAATCGAAGGAAACCCAGAAGTGGGGTAATTATGATGAACTATTATATGTGTTTCTATTGTGCAATTGTAATATGCTTTGCTTATCCTATTGTTGATTAAATATGATTGTGAGGGAATATGTATGTTAAATAAAAATGGAATAGGTAGAGTGAGGAAACCTTACTATGAAACTATGTTGGAACCTAGTAACGGCTAGGAAATTGTTGAATAACATAACGACGACGCTCGTGCATGAGAGGCCGAGGCGTGCGTCTATTACCGAATGGTATGGAAATAATTACACTAGTATGGATCATGTTTTATTGTGTTTATTTGAGAAAAGACAAAGAGGTCTTAAGGCGAATGTGGCCTTGTGATTGTCGAATACAATCGCGTTGTGTGTATGATCACGTAATGGTAACCATTGCCCTTGAGAGGCATTCATGAGTCTCGAGCTCCTCTGAATTCAGGCAGAATTACTTTGCAGGTTTGATTCCCAATATTATAGTATGAAAGGAACCTACGGGTAGAGACTTGTGATGGTATAAGAGGCCATGTGAAGTGACGAATTAAGGAGATTATGCGTCCCTTAATTCCGAATCCATTTTGTATGCTAAGTAACTACAAGGATCCATGACTCGAGTCGACTTCTAGACGTAGAAGCGGACGGGAAAAGGGGATGCATTGGTAAGGCTATTGATTAGTGATATTGTGAGTTAACAAGACTCATGAACATGGATCCATATAGTGTATGAGTACTCAAAGTCTTTCCCTTTCCCCTTTTGACTTGAGTTAGGTGTGATAAAACCTTGTAAAGCCGAGAGGACCTATAAGATAGGGAACTCACTGAGATTTGATGTATCTCACCCCACGTTGTTGATCATATTACAGGTACTACAAGTTCGGCGAAGGGTAAGGATAAGGTTGTTTGACTTTCCTTACTATCTTAGCTTTTTGGGATGGCAAGGCTTCCGTTGTGGAGTTTTTGAGATCGTTGTCGATCTAGTTCTTAGTATTTATATTTGGAACATCTTGTATATGTATTATTCCATAGTATTTGTATTAAATGATTTTTCTAGGCATGTATATTACAATGTGTTTGCTAGAGACTTGTATATTTCAGTACCAAACATGGTATTCATGTATAATATATGCTTTGATGTATGTATTTATATATGGGTGTTACAGTTGATATCAGAGCATGTCGTATCCTCGACCTAGCCATGAAATAGTATAAGTATTTCTTTCCGTTTCATATGCGTTGGGTCACCATTGGTCTTACGTGTTATATTTATGGTATTGAGCCTGATCAACTTAATCCTATCTGTATGACATTTAGGAACATGGCCGACGGGCGCAGAAACAACCGTGGTAGACCCAGAACCACTCCGATAAGGACTAATCCGCCAGGCGGCGAGGAAAATGTTCCATGGCCTCAGTTTCTGCAGCAGATGCAACAACAACAGAATCAGTTCATGCAACAAATGGTACAGCAAATGGCTGGGGGTCTGCCTCCTCCAGTTGTTGTTCCAGAAGCTACAGGTGGAAGCTTTAGGGATTTCATCCGTATGAATCCTCCGGAATTTCTGGGTGGGTTGGTCCGGTAAAGGCTCACGAGTGGATAGCTGGCATGAAAAGGTTTTTCTTGATAGTCTAGTGCAGTGAGGAAAATAAGGTGGTTTTCGCTTCTCACTTGTTGAAGGGTCCTGCCATGAGGTGGTGGGAGAGTGCCTTAGCCTTGATGACTATTCAAGAGGTACCAAAGGTATGGGAGCAGTTCAAGATTAATTTTATGGAGAAGTATTTCCCAAGTTCCTTAAGGTCTCAGAAGGAATTTGAGTTTCAACAGTTGAGATAGGGTACTTCGACTGTAGCCACGTATGCTGAGAGGTTTGAGGTTATGGCTGCTTATTCTAGGCAAGCTATATATGCTCCGGACGAGAGGTGAAAGATTGATCAGTTTCTTTTTGGGTTGAGGGCTGAAATTTCACATAGCGTGTCTCAGAGGGAGTTCACTAGCTATGCCAAATTTTTAAGGCAGTGTTACGTGGAAGAACACAGTTTGAAGAAGGTGCAAGCGGAAGGAGAATTGAGTAGGTTGAATCAAGGTGATCGATGGAGATCGAATCAAAAATTTAGACCGAGACAACAAGCTTTTAAAGGGAAGCAAGTTCAGAGTTCAAAGACAAGTGCACCTCCTGTGTGTCGTTTTTGTGGAAAGATGCATGGTGGTAGATGTCACTTCGAAGGGGTGGAGTGTCATCGGTGTCATATAATAGGCCATTTGGTGAGGGATTGTCCTCAGAGTAGAAATCAAGCACAAGGGAAGAATACCGACCGAGTTTATACCTTAGATGCGAAGCAAGCAAAGGGCGACAACTCTTTGATTACTGGTACGTGTTTCGTTAATGGACATCCTTGTTTTGTGTTATTTGATTGTGGAGCAACACACTTTTTTGTATCGGTGCAATGTGTGAAGCGACTTGGGTTGCAAGCTCTTCCATTGTCTCCACCCATGGTGGTTACTACTGCCATGGATGAGATAGTTGAAACACCTTTAATGTGTGAAAATTGTGTTTTATCTGTGGATGGTAGAGTTTTTCAGATTGATCTGATTTGTTTACCGCTAAAGAAAGTGGATGTTGTGTTGGGAATGGATTGGCTTTCTGCTAATTCAGTATTTATCGGTTGTGAGGAAAAGCTAATCATTATTTCATCCGTTGAGGCTACTCCGAGGGATGTGTTAACTACTATTTTAGAAGGTACTGTTGGAATGATAAATTTCTTGTTTGAGAAGGAAAAATCTATTCTTTTGGTTCTCACTAAAGAAGAGAGTAACAACCTTCAGGTTTTGAGTATTCCGGTAGTCTGTGAGTTTCCCGATGTTTTCCCCGAGGATATCACTTATCTTCCTCCGGAGAGGGAAGTGGAATTATCTATTGACCTGATACCGAGAACGGCTAGAATATCTGTTTCTCCGTATCGGATGGCACCACTTGAGTTAAGAGAATTAAAGGATCAATTGGAAGAGTTGATGGCTAAGCATTTTGTTCGACCCAGTGTTTTGCCCTGGGGAGCTCCACTGTTATTAGTAAAGAAGAAGGATGGTGGAATGCGGTTGTGTATTGATTATCGTCAGTTGAATAAGGTCACCATCAAGACAAAATACCCATTGCCAAGGATAGACGGCCTGTTAGATCAATTGAAAGGAGCCTGTGTGTTCTCGAAGATTGATTTACGGACGGTTTATCATCAGATTCGTGTGAAGAGTTCCGATGTGCCAAATACCGCATTTAGAACCCGTTATGGTCATTATGAATTCCTAGTAATGCCTTTCGGCGTGACAAATGCTCCTGTAGTTTTCATGGATTATATGAATCGGATATTTCAACCTTACTTGGACCAATTTGTGGTGATTTTCATTGATGACATTCTTATATATTCTCGTGATTTACAAGAGCACGAAGAACACCTAAGAATCATTTTATCCATCTTACAAGAGAGACAACTTTTTGCTAAGCTAAGTAAGTGCGAGTTTTGGATGTCGGAGGTTAATTTTCTCGATCATGTCATATCTCAGGGAGGTGTAGCGGTGGATCCATCAAAAGTTGAAGCAGTGATTAATTGGGAGAGACTAAAGAATGTTTTTGAAGTTAGAAGTTTCTTGGGATCGGCAGGTTATTACAGAAGGTTTATCAAAGGCTTTTCTCAACTGGCTTTGCCAATGACGAAACTTACTCGAAAGGATTGTCCATGTGAGTGGGATTCGGCTTGTGAAAGAAGTTTTATGAGCTTGAAGGAAAGATTGACGACCACTCCCATTTTGATTATTTCTGATCCTAGTAAGTTGTATAAGGTGTTTTGTGATGCATCAAAGATGGGATTAGGAGGTGTGTTAATGCAAGATGGTCATGTGGTGGCTTATGCTTCTCGACAGTTAAAAGATCATGAAGAGAACTATCCAATGCATGATTTGGAATTGGCGGCAGTTGTGTTTACACTGAAAGTGTGGCGTCATTATTTGTATGGAGTGCGTTTTGAGATGTTCAGTGACCACAAGAGCTTAAAGTATCTTTTTGACCAGAAAGAGTTGAACATGCGTCAAAGGAGATGGATGGAGTATTTGAAAGATTATGATTTGGAACTAAAGTACCATCCGGGTAAAGCGAATAAAGTGGCAGATGCATTAAGCAGGAAAGTGTTACATAATGCCGAGTTGATGATGTTAGAGTATATTTTATTGGAAAAGTTTCAAGATCTCAATCTCCAATTTATTTGGACTTCTAATTGTGTAATTATGGGAAACTTGAATGTCAATTCTACTCTTAGAGAGGAAATTCAACAAGTACAAGTGCTGGATGAGAAGTTACAAGAAGTGTTAGTTCAACTGGGTTTTGTGCGAGCTACCGGCGGAATCATTTTGTTTAACTAAAGGATTTGTTTACCGGATGACACGGTGTTGAAAAGAAGGATTTTGGAAGAAGCGCATAAGGGTGCCTTCACTATACATCCTGGTTCTTCGAAGATGTATCAAGATTTAAAAAGGGACTATTGGTGGTCCGGTATGAAAAAGGATATTGCGGTGTACGTATCGGAATGTGTGGTGTGCCAACAGGTGAAGATTGAACACCAAAGACCGGGTGGCTTACTACAACCGTTAGGAATTCCGGTGTGGAAGTGGGATAGTATTTATATGGATTTTGCAGTTGGATTACCCTGTGCCCAAGGTGGTTATGATTCTATTTGGGTGATTGTAGATCGGTTGACGAAATCTATGCATTTCTTAGCCGTAAAGACTACCTACAAGGCGAGTCATCTCGCAAGATTGTTCATTTTAGAAATTGTGAGATTGCATGGTATTCCCTCTAGTATTGTTTCGGATAGAGATCCAAAATTTACTTCAAGATTTTGGAGAGCTTTTCAACAAGTTATGGGAACGAAGTTGTGTTTGAGCACGTCGAATCATACGCAAACGAATGGTCAGACGGAACGGACAATACAAACAATGGAAGATATGTTAAGGGCTTGTGTGCTTGAAAGTGGAGGAAATTGGATAGAACTTTTACCGTTGATTGATTTCTCTTATAACAACAGTTATCATGCAAGTATTGGTATGGCTCCTTATGAGGCCTTGTATGGAAGGAAGTGTAGGACGCCTTTGTGTTGGGCGGAGGTTGGTGAGGATAGGATTTTAGGACCGGAGATTATTCAAGAGACTACAGAAAAGATTAGAATGATCCGTGATAAAGTTAAACAAGCACAAGATTGTCAGAAAAGTTATGCAGATAATCGTAGAAGACCTTTAGAGTTTGATGAGGGGGATCACGTATTTTTGAAAGTTACTCCGAGATTGAGGTTGAAAGGACCATTTAAGTCGCGGAAGTTAAATCCGAGATACGTGGGACCGTATCAAATTTTTGAAAGGATTGGTGAAGTAGCTTACAGATTAGCCTTACCGCCTTCTCTGTCAGAGATGCACGATGTTTTTCATGTATCTCAGCTTCAGAAGTTTGTTCCAGATCCTCTTCAGCCAATTCTACCATATACGATTGAGATAGAAGCAGATTTAACGTTTGAGCCTCAACCGAGTCGTATCATAGGAAGAGAAACTAAGGTGTTAAGGAATAAAGAGATTCCTCTTGTTAAGATTCAGTTGGATGAGACGCATCCGGGTGATGCAACTTGGGAACTGGAATTCGAGATGCGAGAAATGTATCCTCACCTTTTCAGGTAATTGTTTTAAATTCGTGGGCGAATTTCTATTTAAGGGGGGGAGGATGTAATACCTTGTAAATTAATTTACTCTGGATAATATTCGTTTGATCAGCTGGGTTCCGGTTTACTCTTTGAATTTATTGGATAAAAATAATTAGAGTAAACTGATGAGCTCAGAGTAGATCAAATTAACATATTTCTGACCGAGGTTTTAACTTTTGGTGTTATAGAGACTTTTGGACATTTATTAGTGTTACTATCTAATTGAGTTTCTCTATATCATTTCTTTTTCCTTTTTCTCTTCATTTGGGAACAAAGATAGAAAGAAAGAAGAGGTTAGAGAGAAGGAAGAGGAAAGGAAAGAAAAGGAGAAGAAAACCAAGAAGAGGGAAAGATCAAGATCATCATCCAATCTTCATCAAATCATCTCATCTTCTTCATCATCATCTTCTAACCAAGGTGGGTTCTAGATAGATGCTTTACTTGTAGAGTTCTTGAGTTTTAGAGTTAGGTTTGATATTGTGAGAAAATGAATAATCTTGCTAAAAATCATGAATCTAACGGTTGAAAATCGATATAAATGAGGTAGTATGATCATATTATGCTTATGAACATTATTGAGGATTGTTTGCGCTGGTTGGAATTGATTTGGGTTGAAAAGTTGGGTTTGAAACCCTTGAAACCGTGTAAAATCGCATCTGAGTGCTGCTGTTCTGGTGTAGAGCGTCGGGTGACGCCATGTGAACGCCCCTGCTTCGCCGGGCGATGCCCAAGAGGCGCAGCAGGGCACACTTCTGTAACTTTGAGTTTTTGAAGAGGGACTTAACGCCCCTGCTTTGCTAGGCGAAGTAGAGGCGAGGGGCGACCGCCGGGCGATATTTGGAGCGCCGGGCGCTCCTAGGACTTTTTCAAATGTTCCCCTTTCCTTTTAAATTCCATAACTTATGATCCGCTTATCCGATTCTAGTGTTCTTGATACCGATAGAAAGCTGTGAGAATGATTTACCTGATGAAGGGAAAAATGTCAGTTTTATGGCCCGATTAAACAATCGGAGGAAACCCGGAAGTGGTGTAATTATGATGAACTATTATATGTGTTTCTATTGTGCAATTGTAATATGCTTTGCTTATCCTTTTGTTGATTCAATATGATTGTGAGGGAATATGTTTGTTAAATAAAAATGGAATAGGTAGAGTGAGGAAACCTTACTATGAAACTATGTTGGAACCTAGTAACGGCTAGGAAATTGTTGAATAACATAACGACGACGCTCGTGCATAAGAGGCCGAGGCGTGCGTCTATTACCGAATGGTATGGAAATAATTACACTAGTATGGATCACGTTTTATTGTGTTTATTTGAGAAAAGACAAAGAGGTCTTAAGGCGAATGTGGCCTTGTGATTGTCGAATACAATCGCGTTGTGTATATGATCACGTAATGGTAACCATTGCCCTTGAGAGGCATTCATGAGTCTCGAGCTCCTCTGAATGCAGGCAGAATTAATTGGCAGGTTTGATTCCCAATATTATAGTATGAAAGGAACCTACGGGTAGAGACTTGTGATGGCATAAGAGGCCATGTGAAGTGACGAATTAAGGAGATAATGCGTCCCTTAATTCCGAATACATTTCGTATGCCAAGTAACTACAAGGATCCATGACTCGGGTCGACTTCTAGACGTAGAAGCGGACGGGAAAAGGGGATGCCTTGGTAAGGCTATTGATTAGTGATATTGTGAGTTAACAAATCTCATGAACATGGATCCATATAGTGTGTGAGTACTCAAAGTCTTTCCCTTTCCCCTTTTGACTTGAGTTAGGTGTGATAGAACCTTGTAAAGCCAAGAGGACCTATAAGATAGGGAACTCACTGAGATTTGATGTATCTCACCCCACGTTGTTGATCATATTACGGGTACTACAGGTTCGGTGAAGGGTAAGGATAAGGTTGTTTGACTTTCCTTACTATCTTAGCCTTTTGGGATGGCAAGGCTTCCGTTGTGGAGTTTTTGAGATCGTTGTCGATCTAGTTCTTAGTATTTATCTTTGGAACATCTTGTATATGTATTATGCCATAGTATTTGTATTAGGTGATTTTTCTGGGCATGTATATTACAATATGTTTGCTAGGGACTTGTATATTTTAGTACCAAACGTGGTATTCATGTATAATATATGCTTTGATGTATGTATTTATATATGGGCGTTACAGAACTATAACTAGACTCGCCCATGTATAGAATCAAACTTGGACCTTTTTATCAGATGGTATTTTACACAAATAGAGAGATGTCGCAAATGATACAGGTATCTCTTATTTTCTTTTTCGTGTTACATTACTATTTACAAGAATGCATACACTGCATTTGTTAACCAATCTGTATGAACTCATGAAACACTTATTTTTTTCAATGCAGAATTACAGTTGACATAAGAGGAATTACAAAATTTAACTTTGATTGAGATTGAAATTTTAATTCAGGAAAACCACAAGGTTCTTAGTAATTTCAAACCAATTATGTATCTAAATGGTTATGATCTTCAACAATTGGGCAACAGACTTATCTATGAAGAGAGAAGTTATGATGTCGTCGTAATGAAATCTGAGTTCAATGCTCTTTTCAATGCATTTACAGGTTTCAAATATGAACTATAAATACTTCTTATTTTTAATTTCATGCTCAGCTATTTAATTTATGGTTGTAAGTTATTGTTTTTTAGATGAGCAGTGCACCATCTTTGACAAAATAATGTTGGTTGTTACCAACCAAAAAGGAGGAGTGTTTTTCCTACATGGCTATGCGGTACTTGTAAAATGCATATATGGAAAATACTTGCAACTTCTTTAAGATCTAAACATGAGATTGTTTTAACAGTTGCATCAAGTGTAATTGTATCTCTTTTATTACCTGGCGGTATGACCGTTCATTCTAAGTTTAAAATACCTGTCCCAACTATGGAAAATTCAACTTACAAGATTGACTTTGGTGATGACCACGCAGAACTACTTTGCCAAACCAAGTTGATTATTTGGGACGAGGCCCCAATGGTAGCAAATTTTGATTTAAAGCTCTTGATAAAACTTTAAAGGATGTCATAAGTAACTATAGCAATTCCGGTGAAGTTTTCGGAGGTAAAGTTGTAGTTTTCGGTGGAGATTTCAGACAAATTTTGCATGTTATCCCAAGAGGGAGTAGATCTGATATTGTTCACTCAACCATCAATGCATCTTACATTTATGATTCTTGTGAAGTCTTGACGTTAACACGAAATATGTGGTTGTAAGGAGGTAAACTTACTTACGAAATGCAAGATATTGCTGAATTTTCCAAATAACTTTTAAAATTAGGTGAAGGTAGGATATCTGAACCTAATGACGGTTATGTTGATATTGACATTCCCCCTGAAATTTTAATTCAACAATTTGATGACCATATTGTTGCCATTGTGGAAAGTACTTATCCTCATTTCTCTTTGATGTTTCACCATACACAGAACGAAGGTTCTGATCAATTAACTCTTTCTCTTCCAGCCACGCATCACAAGATCTGCAAATAAATAAAACATGCATAAAAAGACTATTTTATACACCACACAAATACAATATCAGCCACCGAAAATCATTTACATCGGAAGCTTCTTTTTACATTTTTTTTCCAACTATATTATTGCATGCATATTTTTTCAACTAAATTTTCTATACATTCCTCTTAAATTTACAGCTCTGTCGCCACCTTTAACATCTTCACCCATTTTTCCTCTAATGAGATCAACAACTTCAATGTTGATGGCAATTGCTTTGCCCTTGCATTTTTCTTCCTTACTTTCTTATGCTTCCACATAAAGACTTCGATGCTTCTAATCAACTATCTCCTTCTCTTTTAGCCACACATCACATGATCTGAAAAAATACATTACATGGTTTATAAAACATTATTCATACACTACTCAAAAACAAGAATATGCAAACCAGATGTTTTACTCATATGCGGTACCACTTTTTGTTCCTTTCTCAGCAGCAATTCTTGGAGTATGAAGAAGACGTTGCAGCTTTGACAGAATTCTCCCAATTGTTTGTTCTATTCACAAAATCTGCTATCCAAACTGATATTTATGGTTTAGTTTTTTAACACTTGTTCTGGACTGGACCAATGGGCAGGCATGGGCCAATCCATTTCTGCTCCATAACATCCCAATTGCCTAAGTCCAATCCACAAATGGGCAAAAGTTACCTTTCTGCCCCTCCGACCGGGCACGAACTGCATCACTCCTCCCCGAAAATGCTGCCCGTTACACACGACTTCTCCACTCCCCAAACAGATGAGGGCATGTGCCCGAAACTACTCGTATGCTCGACATAATGGCTAGTTTTGGGCACCCTGTCCGACATAACGGCTAGTTTGGACAGTTACCTATTCTTCGGGAAAACGGTTATTTCGCCCCAAAAATAGGACTGTTGGCCACGCGCTGGGGGCTCTATATAAAACCTCTCGCTTGAGAGGGTCAGGTATCCAATATTCACCCTACGAACTAATACTTTGTACTTTCCCATTTTCTCTGACCCTTTCTTACTTGAGCGTCGGAGTACCTTGCAGGTACACCCCCTCCTCCTCTCCATACGCCCAACATCTTAGATGTTCTTGGTGTCCCACTTCAACACGATCTAATCCAGCCTTCACGATCAGTGGCGCCATCTGTGGGAAAACGTTGTTCTCCCCATCTTTCTTTCCCCGGAAACTGAAGATCAAAGCAAATTTCAAGATCATCATCATGGCCTCTCAAGATCACGCCAAAGGTGCTCTCCAAACCGCTGTCATCCCCGTCAACAAAACTGACATTGACGACCCATCATCTCTTCTCCTAGATGCCCGTTTTCTGAGGGACGGGGCCACTGCTTCTCCTTCCCCTACCCCTGCTGATTGCAACAACAATCAACCTTCGCTGGACATCCAACCCATTCCTGTTCCGCCCAACGCCGACCCAACCGAGGCGGCCCTCCAGGAGGCGATCAACAAAACCAACACCCTGATCCTACAGTAGAACGAAATGATCGGGGCATTAGAAGAGTCCAACCGTCCAAGATCCCCTCCTCTGAGGAGGAACCAACGATGATCAAGGAGCCCGCAACCCCGGAGAGATATCGACCAAAGACTGCGCCAAGAACCTGACCCTCGCACCGTCCGGAAGTGTGACCAGGTTTCCCCGCGTAACCAGTAATCTCCCGGCCACAAGAAGACCCGAAGGAATGAGCAGTCACCCTCGATCAAGTCTAAAGGCCGGGCCCGATCACCTTCTCCCCGAAGGAACCGCTCACCTTCTCCCCGAAGGAACTGCCGCCGCGAGCGTACCCTTTGGTCCCCGTCATTCACCAGTTCCAGTAGCGACGATGAGCCTCGCGACCCTTTGTCCCAGGAAATCTTGGCTACTTGTCTCCCTAAGGGCCTGGAGAAGCCCCCGTCACTGGGCACGTACAACGGGACTATTGACCCCGACGAGCACATCGAGAACATCGATGCGCTATTAGACTACCGTGGTGTACGGGGCGCCATCAAGTGCCGGCTATTTCTGACCATGCTCCGAAAAGAGGCGATGACATGGTATAAGCAGCTGCCCGAAGAATCCATTACCTCATGGAGGCAACTGGACAGAATATTCTCACGGCATTTCATAGCGTCTCGCAGTCATCCCAAGACTGAGGCCTCCCTTGGAGCCATAATCCAAGGAAAGGACGAACCTCTCCGCGCATATATCGAGAGGTTCAACAAAGAAGGAGTACAAGTCCCTATAACGGACGAGATGAAAAAGTTTCTGCTCGAGCAAGGACTCCGCCCAGGCTCCGAGTTTTCTAAGGCCGTCGGCCTCGCACCCCCGAGGAACCTAGATGCCCTCCTCCTCAAAGGCCAATTACACATTCAGTATGAAGAGAAGGTTGCGGCCAGCAACGTCCGAGCGTCACGCCATCAGGAGAACACCCGAGCCTCCAGAGGCGAGGAAGCCTCAACATCTCGTCGAAACGAAAGGAGGTGTGAGGATCGTCCTCGGGATTCCCGCGACAGCAAGGGACCCTCTGGGCGATTCCACGACTATACCCCCCTGACCGTCTCCAAGGAGAAGATACTGTCCGAGTGTGTGAATTTGGAATTCAAGCAGGCAGGGGTCCGCTTCCCCAAACAACTGTCGGCCAAACCCAACACCGACAAATCAAAATACTGCCATTTCCACAAGAGTCACTGCCACACTACTGAAGACTGCATCCATCTGAAGGATGCTATCGAGATACTAATCAGGGATGGCCACCTGAAATAGTTCGCAAAGAAGAAAGACACTCCTCGGCAGGACGCTCAAGAGTCCAAGAAAATAGAGGAAGAGATACCCTCCTTGGAGGAGGCCAACATCCAGGTCGCCATGTCCATATCGCGACCAGAGGACTTCTACGTCCCGGACGAGCTCAGTGCCCCCTGCTTATTTCGCGGCCCACAACCCGTGGGAGACGTTTCCCTCCGCCATGGTTATCTCTGTCGGAGGCTTCAACAAAGTCACGGTGGGCTCCGTGAAACGAAAGTTCGAGCATCTGATCAACACAAGCTCCAATAAGGTGACCACGCTCGATCAGGCCCAGAAGGGCTCTGTCCCCATCTCCTTCTACCGGGAAGAGCTCCTCGGGGGATCTCCAAACTCGAGCATACCTTTGCTCGTCAGAGCCCGAATGGCGAACTTCGATGTTCGCAGAATCCTCGTCGACCAGGGTAGCTCGGTCGACATTATGTACTCCCAGCTGTTTTCAACACTTCAGCTGAACGAATCACACCTTACCCCCTATGTGGGGTCTGATTTACAGGGATTCAACGGATCAGTGACCAAGCCATGGGGATACGTCGAACTGATCGTAACCTTCGGATCAGCTGAGATGGCCAGATTCGTCAAGGTACAATTTTTGGTAATCGACTGCCTGTCGCTTTACCAGTGCATATTCAGAAGACCAACTCTGGCCGAGTTAGTAGTTGTGCCTTCAACAGTCCACCTCAAGATGAAGTATTACACTTCAAAACGGATGGTCGCCACCCTCCACGGCCACATCGAAGCTGCACGACGGTGTTTCGAAGCAGCCACAAAGGGGCTCAATGCCATTGCATCCAAGCCAAAGGTATCAAGCAAGCCAGCCTTGCCCAGCAGCTCCGAGGAAGCCAAGCCCCTGCCTCAGGTCGACTCCATCGACCTCGACACCCGCTTCACCAAAGAAGACCAACCGGAGGACCGACCAGCTTCAGCCAACTCATCCAGCAGCAGCTCCCATCTGATGCGCCTAATCCCGGATGGAAATTTCGAGCTCATTTTGTTCGGCGACGACCCTCAGCGGGGAGTGAAGATTGGAGCAGACCTGCCTGACATCGCGAGGAAGCAGCTCAAAGCATGCCTCCATGAGAACGCTGACCTCTTCGCTTGGAGCGCCGCCGAGATGCCCGGCTTGGATCCGTCCGTCGCCTGCCACCAACTGACAATTGACCCAGCCGTCAAGGTCGTAGCACAACGTAGGAGAAAGCAATCTTCGCAGAAAATGGAGGTTGCAGAAAAAGCTGTAAAGGACCTCCTCGAGGCCAAATTTATTTCGGAGGCCAAGTACACCACTTGGTTGTCCAACTTGTACTTGTGAAAAAATCTAATGGCAAATGGCGAATGTGCATTGACTACACCGATCTTAATAAGGCATGCCCAAAGGATGCCTATCCCCTCCCCAATATTGATAAACTTGTTGATAATTCTGCCGGTTTTAAATTTTTATCATTCATGAACGCCTACTCAGGCTATAATCAAATTCCAATGGCGATGGCCGACAAAAAGTACACGACCTTCATGACCGAATCGGGCAACTATTACTACAACGTAATGCCCTTCGGCCTGAAGAACGCCGGAGCGACCTATCAAAGAATGATGAACAAGGTCTTTCGGGGAGAAATAGACGACATGCTCAAAGTCTATATGGACGACATGATCGTAAAATCCCGCGAGGAAACCGATCACACCGCCCATTTGAGAAAGGTCCTCGAACAGGCCAGAAAATACAAAATGCGTTTTAACCCGGTGAAGTGCACGTTCGGCGTCCGAGCAGGCAAATTACTCGGCTTCTACTTAACAAAACGAGGAATCGAAGCCAATCCCGATAAGTTCCGAGCATTTTCTGAGTTTCCAACGCCCAAGTCAAAGAAATCCATCCAATCCCTCAACGGGATGCTCGCGTCACTATCTCGTTTTGTGGCCAAATCTGTCCAGCACGTCTTACCGTTCTTCAAACTCCTCCGCAAGGAGGCAGAGTTCAAATGGACCGAGGAATGTGACAAGGCTCTTCTCCATCTGAAAAGGGCGCTCTCAGAGCCACCAGTCCTCTATCGCCCGGACAATGCCGAAACCTTGTACCTGTACCTCATCGTAGCAACCAAAACAGTAAGCACCGCTCTCATTTGCGAGACACCTGACGGGCAGAAGCCCATATATTTCGCGAGCAAAGCACTACAAGGACCAGAGTTAAGGTACCAACAGATAGAGAAAGTGGCTCTGGTCCTCATCAATGCAGCCAGAAGATTAAGACACTACTTCCTAGCCCACACGATAGTGGTTCGAATAGATCAGCCCATAAAGCAGCTGCTAGGACGACCAGATATGGCCGGTCGAATGCTCAAATGGTCACTTGAACTATCTGAATTTGACATCTAATACGAAAGCAGGAAAGCCCTCAAGGCCCAAGCTCTGGCCAACTTCGTCGCAGAAATGACGTTCGCAGACTCTCCCGCGACCGAAGCACGCAAATGGACCATTTTTATGGATGGTGCCTCCAGCCCGGCAGGAAGCGGTGCGGGCATCATACTGGAAAGCGACGAAGGAATCATCGTTGAAGTGTCGCTCACCCTGTCTTTCCCAACATCTAACAACTAGGCTCAGTACGAAGCCTTCCTCGCTGGGTTACGTCTAGCCGAGGACTTGGGCACAGAAGAAGTCGTCATTTGCACAGATTCACAACTCGTGGCCCTTCAGGTCCGAGGAGAATATCAAGCCAAAAATGACAACTTAACCTAATACTTAGCCCTGGTCAAAAAGGAAATGGCGAAGTTCACAACGGTAGAAGTGAAACACGTTCCCCGCGAACACAACGTCCGAGCAGATGTTTTATCTAAACTAGCCAGTACAAAGAAGAAAGGCGGAAACAAGTCCGTCATACAGGAGGTACTTCCTCGACCCAGTATCGAGAGGGCCTCCCCGACCCTCGACGTACAAGTGATCGGCGATAACCACTGCTGGATGACCCCTGTCTACAACTATCTCGCTAAAAACGAACTTCTGTCCGACCCAAAAGAGGCCAGCGTAGTTAGGAGAAGAGCTTGCTCCTACGTCCTAGTCGGAGATAAACTCTACAGGCAAGGATCCTCCATCCCGCTGCTCAGGTGTGTCGAGGAAGAAATGGTCGCACACATCTTACGCGAAATCCATGAAGGAATCAACGCCCAACATCTCGGAGGAAGGCCACTTGCCCGAAAGGCCCTCCGAGCAGGATATTACTGGCCGACCATGCAGCACGACGCTAAAGAACACGTGAAGAAATGCTATAAATGCCAACGACATAGGGACATGCACCTGGCTCTACCTAACGAGCTCAAGGCTATGTCCTACCCGTGGCCATTTTCCTGTTGGGGCCTAGACATCCTAGGACCCTTCGTAGTAGGATCAAATCAGACCAAATACCTAATAGTGGGCGTAGACTACTTCACAAAATGGATAGAAGCGGAGGCCCTAGCCAAAATAACGACCCTCAATATACTATGTTTCTATAAATGAAACATCCTCGCACATTTCGGCATCCCTCAAGAGATAGTAACGGACAATGGGACACAATTCACAGATAGGAAGTTCCAAGACTTCGTTGCCCTACTAGGCACGAAGCAACACTTCGCATCCGTCGAGCACCCCCAAACAAAGGGGCAGGCTGAAGCAGCTAACCGGGTCATCCTTCGAGGCCTTAAACGAAGGCTCGACGAAACAAAGAAGGCTTTGGTCGAGGAACTACAAAGTGTCTTATGGGCATACCGCACAACTCCACACTCTACAACTGGGGAAATGCCTTTTCATCTAGCATACAGGAAGAGGCTGTAATCCCCGTCGAAGTTCACGTACCTTCCAGGCGGACAGAGTCGCCCCTAGACGAGGAGATGAACGATGAATCATTAAGAGAAGAGCTCGACCTCATCTAGGAAATCCGAACTGGGGCAGCCCTCCGCGAAGCCTCATTAAAACAAAAAATTACCATCAGGCACAACGCCAAGGTGATACGACGAGAGTTCGACGTGGGAAGCCTTGTTCTAAGGAGAAACCACAAAGACTCTCGCGAGGGCAAACTAGCCGCCAACTGGGAAGGACCCTATCGTGTCCGAGCAAAAACGGAGAATGGGGCCTATTACCAAGAACAACTCAACGGGGAAGAACTTGCTCGACCATGGAATGCCGAAAAGCTAAAACAATACTATAGTTAAGGCCCTAATTCTCTGTTCGACCCGTCACGATGACAAACGTCAGCTACCGACCACTATGCACGCCTAGGTACAAGCGTCGCATACCAATAAAGCAGAACCCCGCTCAATAACAGGCCGAGTATCTGTTCGACAGCGGTCCTCAATTGAGCATCACCGTCGTCAAAGTACCATGACTGGTAGAACCCCAGCTCGCGATGGGACGTTCACGCCACGAACTCAGGCCTTAAATGCGACCCGAGCTCTGCACCCCCGCCAGGATATTCCCCGGTCGTTCGACCAGTACCCCTCACTGCCGAACACATCTACAACGAGCAATCCCCTAAAACTTCACATAAGTCAAATACTCCCTATCACGGGCAGACATACATTCACAACGAATATGAGTACAACACTTAGCAGAAAAATAAAAGCAAGTAAAACCATACAAATAACAGAACCGGTCACCAGGACCGGACACATAATTTAAGTATGATGAATGGCCATTAGGACCATGATTGTACTAGATTACATAGACCGGGGGCCATGCCCCCAAAATAGGTTACATCAAATACACGGCCCGCGGGCCAGACGAATTACAACAACATAAAGAAAACCCCTCACTCATCCATCTGGTCGGCAGGCTCGGGTTGAGGCTCTTGCTTCTCCGCGGGCTGATCCTCGGCATTCTCTTCAAGAAGGGCGTCAGGCATAGCGATCCCGCCATTGTTAGGTGCTAAATTGTGTTAATATTTAGTATAGTTTTTGGCACCTTTTTGTAATCTTTATTTGACAATCATTGCCTTTTCCCATTGTTTCCGATTAAAAACCGTAGTATAGTTAATTACTTTATTTAACTTATCTATTTAACTTTTGTGTTTTAATTGAAGGTTTTTACATGGAAAGGTGTAGATTGGAGCAAGGAAGGCCCCCTAGAAACAGTTTGTGAAAAAAGTGATTTTTTGAGCATGCTTGGAGCCCGCTCAGCGCGCTCCTAGCGCGGTGATGGAGCTAATTTCAGAGAGTTGCCCGCTGAGCGCGGTGTTGAGCCCGCTTAGCGTGCTGTTAGGTCGGTTTGCAATAAATAAGACCGCGCTCAGCGCGGTGCAGCGCGCTTAGCGCGCTCTACGATCCTCTGCCCCCTTATAAATAGACTTTTCTGTATTTTTCTTGGGATCCTTGATATATTTCAGAGCAAAATACATTGTAACACTGTAGCATCCTATTTTGGAAGATTGGAACCATCATTTGTCGAGAGATTGTCATTGATGCTTGATATTCTTCTGTAATCACACACATTACTAACACAATATTGAGAGATCGTCATTTATGGAGGAGGATAATGATGAGGAAGTGGTTGAAAATAAAATTGAAAATGAAGGTGTAGTTGAAAAGAAAGATGATGAAATAGTTGAAGTTGAAAATAAAAGTGGTGAGGAGTTGAAGAAAAAGGAGAGATTTAGGAGAGTGAAGAAGGGAAAGGAAGTAGTGAGCACTATTCCGATCCAACATTTACCATCCCCCATGCTCCTTAAAAGAAAGAAAATGAACGACATTACGCTCGTTTCATGGATATTTTTAAACAGTTGCAAATTAACATTCCTTTTGCCGAAGCTTTGGAGCAAATTCCAAAATATGCTAAGTTTATGAAAGACATTCTCACAAAGAAGCGGAGGTATTCAGAACCGGAAACTATTATCCTTGACGCAAGTTGTAGTGCCATCATCCAAAGAACTCTCCCGAAAAAAGAAGTTGACCCGGGGCGTGTTACTTTTCCGGTAACAATTGGTGATGTCTATGTTGGCAAAGGCCTAATCGATTTGGGCTCAAGCATTAATCTAATTCCTTTGTCCATTGTAAAGAGGCTTGGGAACATTGAGATGAAAGCCATTCGGATGACGTTACAGTTAGCCGACAAGTCCACAACTCATCCTCATGGGTTGGCTCAAGATGTCTTGGTAAAAGTTGACAAGTTTTTCTTTCCGGTTGATTTCGTTGTTATCGATATGGAGGAAGATGAAGATGCACCTTTAACTCTTGGGCAACCTTTCATGAAAACCGTACGAATGATGATTGATGTGGATGACGGTTTAATGAAAATGAGGGTTCAAAACGAAGAAGTTTGCTTTGATCTTTTTGAAGCAATGAAACATTCTCGAGACAAGCATGATAGTTTTCGTATCGATACAATTGAAGAAGCAACTTTCGAGGTTGCAAAGCATGTTCATATATTATCTCCTTTGGAAATGGCTCTTGATGAATCTTTTGAGGTGTTTTCCGATGAAGAAGAAAGAACTCTTGAAGAATGTTTAAAAGAGCTTGAATCTCTCAAAGAGTTGCAACCGTAGGAAGTAGAAATGGAAGAGTTAAAGAAGGATGTGAAAGATGAGAAGTCACCACTTGAATTGAAGGTCTTGCCTTCCAATTTAAAATATGTGTTTCTTGATGACGGTGGTAACAAGCCGATTATCATTAGCAATGTTTTGTCCGAAAACGAGGAAGACCGTTTAATCCAAGTTTTGAAGAAATATCAAGATGCAATAGGTTGGGTTCTTTCCAATCTTAAGGGAATTAGTCCATCTTATTGTATGCACAAGATTCTTATGGAAGAAGATTTCAAGGCGGTTGCTCAACCACAACGCCGCTTGAACCCTACTATGAAAGAGGTGGTTAGGAAAGAAGTTGTGAAGCTTTTGGATGCGAGAATGATCTACCCGATCTCTGATAGTCCATGGGTAAGCCCCGTGCACGTTGTTCCTAAAAAGGGTGGCATGACTGTTATCCGAAACGATAAGAATGAGTTAATCCCAACAAAGATTGTGACGGGGTGGAGAATGTGCATTGATTATAGAAGGTTGAACACCGCAACTAGAAAAGACCATTTTCCACTTCCATTCATGGACCAAATGCTCAAGAGGTTATCCGGGCAGCAATTCTATTATTTCTTGGACGAATATTCGGGGTATAATTAAATTGCGGTTGACCCGGCGGATCACGAGAAGACGGCTTTTACTTGTCCCTTTGGCATTTTTGCCTATCGAAAAATGCCTTTTGGTTTATGTAATGCGCCGGCAACTTTCCAAAGGTGTGTACAAGCTATCTTCTCCGACCTCATAGAAAAGACAATGGAGGTGTTTATGGATGATTTTTCCGTGTTTGGAGCATCTTTTGACTTGTGTTTGAAGAATTTGGAAACCGTCCTTGAGAGGTGTGTTAAGACTAACTTGGTGTTGAATTGGAAGAAGTGTAACTTTATGGTGACGGAGGGAATTGTGCTTGGCCACAAAGTTTCTTCCAAAGGCCTTGAAGAAGATCAAGCAAAGATTGAAGTAATTGAAAAGTTGCCTCCTCCTACCAACGTCAAAGGAATCAGAAGCTTCTTCGGGCATGCGGGATTCTATAGGCGTTTCATCAAAGATTTTAAAAAGGTAGCAAGGCCATTGAGCAACTTGCTCAACAAAGATCAGGTATTTCTCTTTGACGATGAATGTCTAATTGCTTTCCAAATTTTGAAAGAAAAACTAATTACCGCTCCAATAATCATCGCACTAAATTGGACTTTAAATTTTGAACTAATGTGCGATGCGAGTGATTATGCCGTTGGAGCGGTGTTAGGTCAAAGGAAGGACAAAACTTTTCATATTATACATTACGCAAGCAAGGTATTAAATGAGGCGCAAGTAAATTACGCCACAACCGAAAAAGAATTGCTTGCGATTGTATACGCACTTGAGAAGTTTCGTTCTTACCTAATAGGGTCAAAAGTGGTTGTCTACACGGATCATTCGGCTATAAAATATCTACTCACTAAACCGGATTCGAAGCAAAGGCTCATCCGTTGGATCCTTTTGCTTCAAGAATTTGATTTGGAAATAAAGGATAAAAAGGGTTCAGAGAATTTAGTGGCGGGTCACTTGCCCCGTTTGATCAACGTGGAGGTAACCAAAGCTGAAAAGGAAATTCGAGAGGAATTTCCCGATGAAAAATTGTTTAAAGTCCAAGTTAGGCCTTGGTTTACAGATTTTGCCAACCACAAAGCAACCGGTTGGGTGCCCCAAGACCTAACTTGGAACCAAAAAACGAAGTTCCTGTCGGATGCGAATTACTATGTGTGGGATGACCCGTATTTGTTCAAATTAGGAGGTGACAACCTTTTGAGAAGGTGTGTCATGAGTGAAGAAGCTCAAAGTATTCTTTGGCATTGTCACAATTCGCCTTATGGCGGCCATTTTAATGGGTCGAGGACAGCCACGAAAGTCTTGCAATCAGGCTTTTATTGGCCTACTCTCTTTAAAGACGTTAATCTTCATGCGCAAAGTTGTGACACTTGCCAAAGAAGTGGGGGAAATGGAAAAAGAGATGAAATCCCCTTCAAAATATTCAAGAATTTGAAATTTTTCGATTGTTGGGGCATTGATTTTGTTGGTCCATTTCCACCCTCTTTTGGAAATGAGTACATGTTAGTGGCGGTTGACTATGTGTCGAAGTGGGTTGAAGCGATTGCTTCACCTAAGGCTGATGGCAAGACGGTGATCAATTTTTTAAAGAAAAACATCTTTTCCCGTTTTGGCACGCCTCGTGTTCTCATTAGTGATGGCGGGTCACACTTTTGCAATACATCTCTTGAAAGTGTTTTAAAACATTATGGTGTATCGCATAAAGTGGCGACTCCTTACCACCCATAGGCAAACGGGCAAGCTGAGGTGTCGAACCGTGAAGTGAAAAGGATTTTAGAAAAAGCTGTGTCAAGTTCTCGAAAAGATTGGTCGCAGAAATTGGACGAGGCTTTATGGGCATATCGGACCGCTTACAAAGCTCCAATTGGCTTAACTCCATTTCAAATGGTTTATGGTAAAACATGCCATTTACCGGTTGAAATGGAGCACAAAGCACTGTGGGCCCTTAAGCTGCTAAATTTTGATACGAACTTGGCTGGAGAGAAGAGAAAATTACAAATTCAGGAATTGGAAGAAATGCGGAATGCAGCCTATTATTTCAGTTGGTTGTATAAAGAAAAGGTAAATAATTATCACGACAAGGAGATCCGGCAAAAGGATTTCCAGGTCGGCCATTTGGTACTGTTGTTTAATTCCCGGTTAAAACTTTTTTTGGGAAAATTAAAATTAAAATGGTCAGGACCATTTCGTGTGAAAGAGGTGAAAAGTTATGGAGCGATTGTGATCGAAGATTTAGAGAAAAAAGACAGTTGGACCGTAAATGGTCAACGCTTGAAAATCTACCTTGGTGGTAACTTTGATCGCAACAATTGTTCTGTTCTCCTCGACGTTCTTCATTGATCGTCTTGGACCGTCAAGCTAATTCGACGTTAAACAAGCGTTCGTTGGGAGGCACCCCAATTTTGTAAGTTTTTATCGTTTTCCAGTCCATTTGCTGTTTAAATCATGTTTTTTGTAAAGTTGATGTATGATGCTGCTCTAAATGATGTTTTGAACTGCTGGAAGCTATATTTAAACTGCTGGAAGGTGTTTGAGTTTTGCGGTGCGCGCTACGTGCGCAGTAGCCCGCTCAGCGCGGGTTTAAGAAAAACCAACCTATACTTCCAGTGAGCAGCGCGCTTAGCGCGGTCCTGAGCCCGCTCAGCGCGCTCTGCGAATTTTTGAAAAAAATATAACATTTTCTGGGCCCACTTATGCTGACCCGACCCAGCGCGTGTTATGAGTTAGGGTTTCTGAGGTTTTGCCTCATTTCACCCTTTTTCACTCAAAACTTCTCTAGCTTCTCTTCTCCTCCATTTTAAAAAATTTCTTGTGAGCTTCTTAGGTTTTTGTGTTCCCTAAATCCATTTTCATCATCTTCTTGCTCATCTTCATCTTCTTCAACAGTAAGTTCATTCTCTTTTTTTTTATTTCTCATTTTGAAAACCCATTTTGGGTTGGTTGTTGCATGTTAAATGTTCATGATTGTACTTCATCTTCTTCTTCTTTATTTGTCAATTTACTGTTTTTGTGCTTAAACTGATATGAATGCATGTGGTTAGGAGTTTCAATTTTAGAAATTAGGGATTGTAATTTTAGAAGTTAGGTTTTGTGAATAATTTAGTTTGTTTTAATTTTGGGAATTTGTACTGTACATCTCTCTGTGAATAGGGATGTGTATTGGAAGTAGGGGCTATGCTTGGAACCATCTGTTGCAGAGGGGATTTTTTTTGCATTTCGCAGAGCCCGCTCAGCGCGCTCTGAGATTTGCAGAAAATCTCCCATTTTCTTAAATTCTGCTTTATTTTTCCTTTGATTATTCTTAGTATGTGATGCTATTTTCATTAACATATGTTGTAGTTGTGTGTTTGTTCTGTTTTGTTTTTCTTTTCAGATGTCAGTTCGTAAGAAGCAACGCGTCGGTGGTTCTTCATCCAACCCACCTAGGCGCCCTCCATCCGGTCAGTTTGACAGCACTAGGTTCTGCGGGCTTGAGCAACAACAGCGATACCAGCAACTTGAAACGAGATCGATTTGGGCGGACCAAATTATTCTAATTGATCCGGAGGGACACTATCGCCGTACCGCTTCTCTGATTTCTGGTGGAGGCTGGGACAAGTTATTTTCTACGTACCCCGAGTACCACTTGGACATTGTGAGGGAGTTCTATGCTAATGCCTTGCCCTCCGAGGGTGAGCGTTTCAATTTCAAGACTTGGGTGAGGGGAAAGGAAATCGATTTCTCAAGGGATGCTATAAATACTTACCTGGGTAACCACCTTTAGCTGGCCGAGGATGAATTATACGATTATGGTAGGATGATGGCTCGACGTAGCTGGAGTGCCGACTAGTTGAGGGATGTTTTGTGTATGAGGGGACAGACTTACCAGCTTAGCATAAGTGGAGCGCCCCTCAAGTTTTTGAGGAGTGTTTTTTACTACAGAAGCACAAATTGTGATGGCGGTTGTTTTACACAACCTTAAGGGACGTAGCCATACCTCCTTTATTCCTATGGATACGGCTGCTCTTATTGCTTACATTCATGACGACGAGAAGACCGTGGACTTAGCACGGATCATTTCTAGTGAGCTTAAGAGGATAGCTGTTAGTGCTTCGCCATTTGGTGATAGAGTGGCGAGCACCTTGACCTATCCCGAACTTATCATGGCCTTGTGCCGTAGGGCGCGTGTCACCCTCCCTTCTCATGGGAATGTTAAATTGGTTGTGTTGGATGATAATTATATAACCCGTCATTGTTTGTAGGCTATTAATTTTGAGGGCTGGTCCTGTAGTTACTGCTGCCCATGCAGGGCGTGCTCGTGGTCCAAGTGCTGATGCCAATTGGGCAATGCACGAGGCTCACCAGCGTGCTTTCTTATTTATGCACGAGTCGATGATGCAGCTGCAACTCCAAATCCAGGAGCCACATGTGGATCATTCCTTGAGGTCGCGAGAGGACCTCATGGCGTATGCGAGATGGCCTGAGGGCAGGCATGGTTTTCCGGAGGGGGCAGGTGTTGATGATGACGAGGGTGATGATGGAGCAGGCGATGGAGCATCTAGCTCTAGTTCTTATTGATGATGGGTTTGATGTGTCTGTTTTTGTTTTTATGTTTATTTTGCTATGATTAGTATGCTTCTTGTATTATCTACTGTTGTTTAGGATTTTTGTATTTTCCATCCGGGAAGATGTGGATTTTGGATAATTGTTACATTTTGTTTGGTTATTAATGAATTTTCCATCCGGGCAGATGATGTTCTATGTTATAATTTTTGGTACATAAATTTTTTGTTGTTTGTTCTCTATTTTAAGGTAATTAATGGATAAAGCAAGTTAATTTCTTGGTACAAAAGTGATGAGCTTCACCATACATTGATGGTGATGATAAATTTCTGAGTTGATGCACAAAGGTACTTTGTTTTGTGCTTCGTAGAATGTTAATATGTACATGAACTTTTTGCTTTACATAATTTTCAAGCTTTTCTTCATTTTGCATATTTGTTCATATTGGAATCAATTAGGACATAACCACAAATGTGAGTTCCCTCCATTGTTTACAAATTATTGAGGGATTTAAGTTATTGTTGCTTACTCAAATTTTTTATGTTTAATCTTACTTTTTGTTTTGAAATTTTGGAAACTTGGAAATGATCAAGGCAATTTTTGAGTACTATGAGTAGAACCACATTTCCATAAATCACTTCAAGTCACCTTGTGAGTGTGTGATCTTTAGAAACCTCTCTTGAGCCTAAAACGAAAATTTTTGTATCCGGGAAGCATGAACCCGAACTTCAATCGCTTTGAAGAGCATTCTTGATTTAAGTCTTAGTATTGTTGAAGTTGGGGAGATTGGTTCATTGTGAAAAGAGAAGAAGGAATTGTGGGCAATGCATTCTCTATTGAAATAAAAAATAGTTTTTGAAATTCTGGTATCAGACGTGTGATGTTAAGGTGTGATGTCACAACAACACACTCTGCACAATGGACAGCAATAACAGTAAAATAACACCAAGTATTGTTGACCCAGTTCGGTTACAACCAACCTACTCTGGGGGCTACCAAGCCAGGGATGGAATTCACTACTTGTAGATATAATTTACAGACTCAATAACCCGTTGACAATCTCCTAAACTTATACTCTACTAATGAATTCCTACCTAAGAAACCACTTAGGTATGAGAACACCACTCAATCCCTTACAAACACTCAAAGAAACCACTTTGAGTACCCTTGATCTTACTTCACAGCTTCGATCAATCAACCACTCTCTATTGCTTCACAACTTCTAGAGAGGACAGAAACTCAACACCTATTCAAACCCTAGAATAGTGTAAATACAAGCACTTTAAACAAACTCTAGACACTAAGCCTCCTGCTCTTGATCTTCTAAATGTTTTCTGTCGCTTTTTCCCTTGGTCTTATGCGCTTTATATAGCTCCTGAATTGGGCTTGGACTTGTCACAATATTTGATCAGATTTGTTAATTAAAACTGAATCTTCAAAACAGATTTTATCCCCAAAATCTTTTTAAATATTCAACCTTTTAATTCTCCAACAGACCTGCAATCAAATATCCCATGTAACAGAAAATATCTATCCCAAGATATTCTCATCCAATGAGTCAACCACTCTCCACAATTCCAGCTAACACGCGTGCCCTAACAACATATCCTGCTGTTGTTAATTCTGCATATTTGATGTTACAACATCACCCGTGTGACATCAGACATCCAACTTCAGCACTTAACTACTTAACACAACCCAGTGTTAAGACTTCAATGTTGCAACATCAGCACCTTGACATCAACATTGAATATACTTTGCTTTACCAAAATTCCAGCCAATCCAGGAACTAACAATCTCCCCCTTTGGCTAATTTTGGCTAAAAGAACCTCTGCACTCTGCAATCAACTTCTGCACTCTGCATCTTCAGAGATTTCAGCAGCGGAATAATCTTAAGAAATTTGAAACTCATTAGCAGCAGTTTGACAATCTTCATAGTCTTCAGTACTTGATCTGCTGCAGCACCATCTTCATTATTGACAACAGCCAATTGGTACTCCCCCTCTAAAACATGAACCAGCATCACAGCTGTTCAGTAGCTCACAATGTGTAGCACTTCTCCCACTAGATGTCTGCTTGGCTGCACTCTTCAAATGTCATGATATCTACACAAGTTCAGTCAAAACTCCCCCTTAATGCAGCAACAAAGTTTTCAACTAAACACCTTTTAGCAGCATCAATCTATCTCCCTCTTAATATCTGCATCACATTAGCAGCATATGGCAATAATACTCTTGACTATCTTGGCTAATTTCTCCCCCTTTTTAGCCAGAATTAGGAAAACTTCAGTTGGCAGTTGACTACACATTTTCAGAACCACCCCAACTGCCCACAACCCCTCTGGCAGATTCAGTCTTCATAAATGCAGATTCCTAATTTGCTTCTCAACCTTTCAAATTGGTTTGCATCCAAGGCTTTAGTGAATATGTCTGCCAGCTGGTTCTCTATGGCTACATGTTCCAAGGTAACAACTTTTTCTTCTACCAGATCCCTTATGAAATGATGCCTTATGTTTATGTGCTTTGTCCTACTGTGCTGTATAGGATTTTTAGATATATTAATTGCACTCAGATTATCGCAGTACAAAGTCATAACATCTTGTTTGACATTGTATTCACTCAACATCTGCTTCATCCATACCAGCTGAGAGCAACTACTTCCTGCTGCTATATACTCCGCTTCAGCAGTTGAGAGAGATACACAATTCTGTTTCTTGCTGAACCAGGAAATCAGATTGTTCCCTAGAAAGAAACACCCTCCTGAAGTGTTTTTTCTATCATCTGCACTTCCAGCCCAATCAGCATCACAGTATCCTTTTAAACTGTCCTAGAATCACGGCTATATAACATTCCATAGTCACTTGTGCCATTTACATATTTCAGAATCCTCTTCACTTGATTCAAGTGACTTACCTTAGGATCAGACTGATATCTAGCACACACTCCACCAGCAAAGGAAATATCAGGTCTGCTTGCTGTGAGATATAGTAAACTCCCAATCATACTTCTGTACAAGCTGTGATCCACACTCACTCCATTCTCATCCTTGGATAGCTTCAAATGGGTGGGAGCAGGTGTCCTTTTGTGATTGGCTTTATCTAGGCCAAACTTCTTTACTATGCTCTTAGCATATTTTCTTTGAGAAATAAAGATAGAATCCTCCATTTGTCTGACTTGCAACCCAAGGAAGTAGCTAAGTTCACCAACCAAACTCATTTCAAATTCTGATTGCATTTGTTGGACAAACTGTTTTACCATAGCATCTGACATCCCCCCAAATACAATGTCATCCACATAAATTTGGGCTACCATTAATTTTCCTCCTTCTTCCTTGACAAACAAGGTTTTGTCAATGCCTCATTTTCTATACCCATTTGCTACTAAGAATTATGTCAACCGCTCATACCAGGCCCTTGGAGCTTGTTTTAAGCCATACAGTGCCTTCCTCAGTTTGAACACATGATTGGGGAAGTTTGGATCAGCGAATCCTTTAGGTTGATCTACATAGACTTCTTCATTCAGATAGCCATTTAGAAAGGCACTCTTCACATCCATTTGGAACAGCTTGAATCTTAGGTTACAAGCCATACCCAAAAGTAGTCTGATGGATTCTAGTCTCGCCACTAGAGCAAACGTCTCATCAAAGTCGATTCCCTCCACTTGAGTATAACCTTGTGCAACAAGTCTCGCTTTGTTTCTTGTAACCACTCCAAGCTCGTCTGACTTGTTTTTGTAGATCCACTTCGTTCCAATAACATTCACCCCTTCTGGTCTTGGCACAAGATCCCAGACTTTATTTCTCTTGAACTGCTCCAGTTCTTCTTGCATAGCATTTATCCAAAATTCATCTGTCAGGGCTTCCTTGACATTTTTTGGCTCAATTTTGGATACGAAGCACGAGCTAGCTATGATTTCTCTGGACCTAGTTCTTACTCCAGAATTTGGATCACCTATGATCAGCTCCTTAGGATGATCCTTCTGAATCCTGATAGAAGGATCCTTCTGAGGTTGCTCAGGCTCAGTGTCAGCAGTACTTGGGGATGGATTTCTTTCTTCAACTTCAACAGCTACCTCATCAGTTAATGTTCCAACATCTTCTATGACATCCTCAACTTCATGTTTTTCTTCATCATCAATCACAACATTGATTGACTCCATCATCACTTTGGTCCTGGAGTTGAAGACCCGATAAGCTCTGCTGTTGATGGAGTACCCCAAAAATATCCCTTCATTGCTTTTGGAATCTAATTTCCTTCTCTGCTCTCTATCTGCCAGAATGTAACATTTACTACCAAACACATGGAAGTACTTAACATTAGGTTTTCTTCCCTTCCATAGTTCATATAGAGTGGATGAAGTGCCTCTTCTTAGGGTAACTCTGTTGTGAATGTAGCAGGCAGTGTTCATGGCTTCAGCCAAGAAGTGATAAGGTAGTTTCTTGGCATGAATCATTGCTCTAGCTGACTCTTGTATAGTTCTGTTCTTCCTCTCAACAACTCCATTTTGCTGAGGGGTGATAGGAGATGAAAACTCATGACTTATACCTTCAGACGAGCAAAGTTCTTCAAACTTGCTATTTTCAAACTCTCTTCCATGATCACTTCTAATTCTGATGACCTTACTCTCCTTTTCTCTTTGGAGTTTTTGACAGAGCTCTTTAAAGACATCAAACACCTCAGATTTGTCTTTGATGAAATTCACCCAGGTGTATCTTGAGTAGTCATCCACAACTACATAAGCATATTTCTTTCCACCCAGACTTTCAACTTGCATAGGTCCCATCAAATCCATATGAAGAAGTTCTAATACCTTGGAGGTGATATCATGTTGAAGCTTCGGATGAGACATCTTTGTCTGCTTTCCTTTTTGACAGTCTCCACACACCTTTCCTTCCTCAATACTAAGTTTGGGAATCCCTCTGACTGCTTATGAGGAGATAATTCTCTTCATTCCCTTTAGGTGAAGATGTCCCAGCTTCTGATGCCAGATTTTGACATCATTTTCTTTAGCAAGTACACACGTGGAGGAATTTGAATTTTGCGGCACCCAAAGATAACAATTATCCTTAGATCTGGCTCCCTTCATAATGACTTCTCCTTTGTCATCTTTCACATTACATTCGGACTTTGTGAAGTCTACTTTGAATCCTTGATCACAAAGTTGACTAATACTAATCAAATTAGCTGCTAGTCCTTTCACAAGAAGAACATTCTCCAGCTTGGGAGTACTGTCACAGTTTAGTCTTCCAATTCCCTTTATCTCTCCTTTGATCCCATCACCAAATGTAACATAGCCAGAAGACTGAGGTTTCACATCAACAAGCAGATTCTTTACTCCAGTCATGTGTCTTGAACACCCACTGTCAAAATACCAGTCATCTTTGGTAGAAACCCTCAAGGAAGTGTGAGCTATCAAGCTGGTAATTTTAGGTATCCATTTCTTCATCACCTTAGGCCTAACCTCTTGCTGTTTGGGTTGAGGAGCAGAATTAGGATATCCGTGAAGCTTGAAGCACGAGGACTGCATATGACCAATAGAAGCATCTGACTCTGCCGTTTCTAAAGTGGTTAAATCTTCTCCCACTTTGATAATTCTATGGCTGCCACCCATACTGTTGTCTCCTTATTCCATAGTTGAGTTGTCTTCTGCTGTATTGACGATGCTGTCTCTTAGGTTGTCTTCTATGGTGATGAGGTTTCCTTCTTCCATAAGTCACAGCATTGTTGTATGTATAACCATACCAGTTTTCCTGATGTTGAAACCTCTGCTGAGACATGTTCTGCTTGAACTTGACAGCTTGCATATTCTGGTGATATTGGGGAGGCATATACTGACTAGCTCCTTGGGGCTGTATCTTTCTCTGATGAGGGCCATTCTTCTTCTCAGCATTCTGGGGCCGAACAACCTTCTTTGGGGAAGGGCCCTGTTTCGTAGGTTGATGTTGAGACAACGGTTGAGACATCTCCCTTTTTGTTCCTGAAGTGCTTGCCACATATCCTATGCCTGATTTATCTCCAGCAGATTTCTCTAACTGAAGAATTTTATCAAGATCAGCAGTACCACTGTTCATCATCCTAATGAATTTAGTCATCTGATCCAGTTGGGACTTAACTAGCACGACTTCGTTTTCCCGATCAGCTTTTTCATTTTCAAGCTGAGCAATCTGTTGCTTATGATACTTGTTTTCTTGACAAATCTCAGCACTTTTCAAACACAGCTCTCGATAAGTAGAAGCTAGCTCCTCATAAGTTATTTCTTCATCACTACCATCATCAGACACAACAGTTCCTGTTAAGGCTCTAGCATGCTTTGCTGACTCACCATCACTTTCACTATCAGATTCAGACCAGGAAACTGACATGCCCTTCTTCTGCTTCTTCAAGAATGTGGGACATTCTTTCTTGACATGTCTATACCCTTCACATTCAAAGCACTGAACACCTCTATCCTGAGCAGTCTTCTCTTCATCTTTCTCTTTTGGATTGGTGATGTCAGAGGAACTGTTCTTGACACTAGGCTTGTAGTTATTGTTCCATCTTTTTAACACTTTGTTGAACTGCCTTCCCAACATTGCAATGGTTTGTGACAAATCTTCCTGAGAATCTTTGACTACCTTATCTTCTGCAGGAGTGGAGACCAAAGCAATACCCTTGGGTTTTTTTTCTGGTTCTTCTTCATTTAAACCAAGTTCAAAAGTCTGAAGAGATCCAATGAGCTCATCTACTCTCATCTTGCTGATGTCTTGAGCTTCTTCAATAGCAGTCACTTTCATCTTGTACCTCTTAGGTAAGGACCTAAGGATCTTCCTTACAAGCTTTTCCTCTGACATCTTCTCACCAAGAGCACTGGATGCATTAGCCAGTTCCAGAACATTCATGTGGAAGTCATGAATGGTCTCATCATCCTTCATCTTCAGGCTTTCAAATTTTGATGTCAAAATCTGAAGTCGTGACATCTTGACTCTAGATGTTCCTTCATGAGTAGCCTGCAAGATATCCCACGCTTCTTTAGCAACTTCACAGGTTTGATTAACCTGAAGATATTCTTATCCACTCCATTGAAGATGGAATTTAGAGCTTTGGAATTTCCAAGGGCGAGCTCATCTTCCTCCTTGGTCCATTCTTCTTCAGGCTTTAGCTTAGAGGTGCCTTCTTTATCTTTACCAGCATCATCCTTCTCACATACAACAGGTGCTTTCCACTCTTTAATAACAGCCTTCCAAGCCCTACTGTCCAAGGATTTTAAGAAGGTGGTCATCCTTGGCTTCCAATAGTCATAATTGGATCCATCCAAAATAGGGGGTCTGTTGACGAATCCTCCAACTTCTTTGTCCATCTTTACACCAGAAAGTAACTTCCCTAGATCTCACCCAGAGACAGACAGGATGCCTGCTCTGATACCAATTGAAATTTTGGTATCAGACGTGTGATGTTAAGGTGTGATGTCACAACAACACACTCTGCACAATGAACAGCAATAACAGTAAAATAACACCAAGTATTGTTGACCCAGTTCGGTTACAACCAACCTACTCTGGGGGCTACCAAGCCAGGGATGGAATTCACTACTTGTAGATATAATTTACAGACTCAACAACCCGTTGACAATCTCCTAAACTTATACTTTACTAATGACTTCCTACCTAAGAAACCACTTAGGTATGAGAACACCACTCAATCCCTTACAAACACTCAAAGAAACCACTTTGAGTACCCTTGATCTTACTTCACAGCTTCGATCAATCAACCACTCTCTATTGCTTCACAGCTTCTAGAGAGGACAGAAACTCAACACCTATTCAAACCCTAGAATAGTGTAAATACAAGCACTTTAAACAAACTCTAGACACTAAGCCTCCTGCTCTTGATCTTCTGAATGTTTTCTGTCGCTTTTTCCCTTGGTCTTGTGCGCTTTATATAGCTCCTGAATTGGGCTTGGACTTGTCACAATATTTGATCAGATTTGTTAATTAAAACTGAATCTTCAAAACAGATTTTATCCCTAAAATCTTTTTAAATCTTCAACCTTTTAATTCTCCAACAGACATGCAATCAAATCTCCCATGTAACAGAAAATATCTATCCCAAGATATTCTCATCCAATGAGTCAACCACTCTCCACAATTCCAGCTAACACGCGTGCCCTAACAACATATCCTGCTGTTGTTAATTCTGCAGATTTGATGTTACAACATCACCTGTGTGACATCAGACATCCAACTTCAGCACTTAACTACTTAACACAGCCCAGTGTTAAGACTTCAATGTTGTAACATCAGCACCTTGACATCAACATTGAATATTCTTTGTTTTACCAAAATTCCAGCCAATCCAGGAACTAACAGTTTTAAAAAGAAAGAAAAGGAAAAATAAATGAAAAATCAAAAGAAAAAGAAAAAGAAAAATTGTAGAAATCAAATGAGAATGAGATAGAATGCATTGTGAGAATAATGTGAAAGTTTGAGCAAGATTGGTTGTTTAGAAAAGAAAATGCTCTTCATGAATTTTACCCTCTCTTGTTCAAAGGTCGTGTACATATGACCCTTGTTTCTTAACCCCGGCCAAGTTCCAACCTATGAAAGTCCTTTTGTGATCTTTGTTTCCATTATTTTCATTAAATTGTGAGATGAGTGCATAAATTGTTTTGGATGTGGTACAATTGCTTATGAGTGTGTTTTGTCCCTTGTATATATTGAGCTTGGTTCATTTGAATAAATTAGGTGATTCCCGTTTGAACATTTGTTTGCTTATGTTGAGTGCTTGTTATTTATGTTTAGAAGTTAGTTCATATACATATTATTTTTATTCTGTCGGAGCTGAGCATTACTTGCGGGCGTATCAATTCGGTTTGAACCATTGATTTTTTTGTGTGTTTGCTTATCCGTTTTTCCTCTTGCTTCTAGTCTATTTTACCTTTGTTTGAGGACAAACAAAGAAACAAGTTGGGGAGAGTTGTTAGGTGCTAAATTGTGTTAATATTTAGTATAGTTTTTGGCACCTTTTTGTAATCTTTATTTGACAATCATTGCCTTTTCCCATTGTTTCTGGTTAAAAACCGTAGTATAGTTAATTACGTTATTTAACTTATCTATTTAACTTTTGTGTTTTAATTGAAGGTTTTTACATGGAAAGGTGTAGATTGGAGCAAGGAAGGCCCCCTAGAAATAGTTTGTGAAAAAAGTGATTTTTTGAGCATGCTTGGAGCCCGCTCAGCGCGCTCCTAGCGCGGTGATGGAGCTAATTCCAAAGAGTTGCCCGCTGAGCGCGGTGTTGAGACCTCTTAGCGCGCTGTTAGGTCGGTTTGCAATAAATGAGACCGCGCTCAGCGCGGTGCAGCGCGCTTAGCGCGCTCTGCGATCCTCTGCCCCCTTATAAATAGACTTTTCTGTATTTTTCTTGGGATCCTTGATATATTTCAGAGCAAAATACATTGTAACACTGTATCATCCTATTTTGGAAGATTGGAAGCATCATTTGTCGAGAGATCGTCATTGATGCTTGATATTCTTCTTCATCTTCTTGATTGTTTAGCTTCCATGACAATGGAGAGCTAATTTTCCTCGTGTGTCAAGGTTAGAAGGTAGACAAACCTTTCTTTTGTATGTATAGGTATTGATTCTAGCTTATGAACTCTTGGATGATGAATGTATGATGAAAAACTTTGTTTATATGGTTTATTCTTTGTGTTGGTCCATGATTGAGAAATGTGTTCCTACTCTTTACCTAGGTTTTTCATCCATCAATGTACATTGGCTAGAGATAGTAATGTGTGTTGATGTTCATAAATATTGAACTTGAATGTTGTCATTTTGATAGTTTGAGTGAGAGATCATCAAAGGATCAAAATGGTAAAACTCACAATATGTGTTAGAAATAAACATATTGGGAGGATATGTGATTACAGTTACCCTCTAAACGAGTTCATTCGCTTTGTCGATTTTATCCGTGCAAAAAGGTTTATCGAACCCTAATCTTGACATGCTTCTTATAAATCGTTAAAACAAATCTTTTTACCACTATTACTTAAATTCGAATGCAAGTGTTCCGACTAAACACAACCAAAACCCCTTGTTACTTTGAAGTTTAAAACGTATACGACTATAGAACGGTTGCGATATCACCGAACAATCTCTGTGGATCGATAACAAAACCCTAACTCTATTTGTATTTCAACAGCCATCTTCAACATGTGCCAGATAATGAGTACCCTCAGTAGAAATGTCAAGTCCGGGGTTCACCACCCGCAGTTGAGACACGGCATTCTTGAAGGATTCGTCCGCAATAACAATATTATCATCCTCGGCCGCCAACATACGGGCAACTAGCTCAGACCTTGTCTTCAGTTCCTTCACATCTTCGGGTTCATCTTCGCCCAGGGCATTGACCGTCCTCAGCTGTTGGACCAGCTCCTCAGCCGCATTCTTCTCCGCCGCCAGCACAAAATTCTCCTTCTTCAGCCTGGCCACCTCCTCGTCGGCCTTCTTCCGAGCATCGTCGGCACTCTTCACCTCCACTGTGAGAGATGCCACGGTAGCCCGAGCAGCCTTGAGCTCAGACTTAGTTGCAGAGTTCCCTTCAGCGTATATGGACGCCATTTCCAGAACTCTGACCAGTGCAGAAGCATCTTGGGCCACCAACGCCCTCTTGCTCGGACGGTCCATGCTTTCCAGTCGAAGAAATTCTGCCCGCGGCACAATCAGGGAGTTCCCCTCAAAGTATCTTCTATCAAGTATGCAAGGAGGAAGATCGAACCTCCCTTTCTCTGGGGCTTGGCTGAGATCCACGGCGTCGTTGGCCCTCAGCCACTTGGTTCGCGAGGCCAAAGGCAGGGGAGATCCCCGAGGAGCTGGAGTGGGAGAAGAGGTCCCCACAGCAGACTGAGCAGAAGTGGGAGCACGCGCATTGGCAAATCGAGACTTCGTTGTTCCTCGCAAGAGCATTTTTCACCACCCTCTCATGAGCCTGAGGCATCTCACCTGCACAAACAGAATACGAGCATGTTAGATACGAGAAAAGAAAATAGTTTGGGCAAATTAAAATAACTAAGTCTACCGAGTAGCTTTTGGGCTTCCGCAGGAGTCTTGCACTCCAGGAGTGCCTTGGTATTAATGAAGCGATATTCAACCCTCTGATTACCATCCTCCTCGAAGATCGGTTCACCCTTCTTCGTCCAGCATTGAGCGAGCAGGAAGGAGTTAACATACTTCACCAGAGTCTCATACGCAATGGCATCCTGCCCGTCTAACTCGTGTGGCTGAAGAGCGTAATCGTCGGGCTTCTTGGTGAAATGGCCAGGTCTTCAGTGGATGGGGAACTTGTACGCTCTCTCCCCTATAAACTTCCCAGCCTCGTGCAGCTCGTTTCCCTCCTCGTCGACCTCGATCTCCCAGAGGTAAGTGCTGTCCTGGGCAGCTTTCGATACGGGCTCAATGATGTAGTACCTCTCCTTAAGCGTCCGTATCGATTCAGAGAAAGGCTTGAACAACTTACGTGGCTACTTCAACGAGACCCATCCGTAATTCCCCCCCGACAGCTGCCGTTAAAGGTGGAAGACTGTGAAGAACAAGGGGAGAGTAGCCCCAATCTTCAAGAAATCACAGGTCAGCTCAAACGCACGTATGAAGGCCAATGAGTTCGGGTGCAGCTGCGTGGGGGCCAACTTCAAGTGCACAAACACTGATTGCTGAAAATCAGTGAACGACAATCTCAATCCCAGCTCTTTGAAAGCATATTCGTACATAGTAAAGCGATCCACAAAATCCGTGCAGACCCGATCATCTTCGGAGGGAAAGTGCACCTTCCACTCCCCCTCTGGTCCGACTTCAGTAAAAACATCCCCCAGGTACGTTGCGAAGGTGGAACTGTGCTTGGCTTGTTCAGCCACCTCCCACTCCTCCCCGGAATCGTCGACGACATCCTCTTCCATATCTTCCATTTCCTCTTCTTCCCCGACCTCACTGGGGATACTTGAAGTCGTCGAACTACTACTGTCCGAGGAATTCGCCTCTTCCTCGGACTAGTCCAGGATAATTTCTCCATCTGGCCCCGTCGCCATATCGATCACCCGAAAAGCAGAGAAAAAGGTGAATTCAACAATAGATCAAATCCACCCTTCCACCGCTAGTCAAGTGAAAGGGCGCGCAAAGGGCTGAGGACAACGTCCCCGGCCTAAGCCCTACCATCAAAATAAAAACTCAGAAACGTTGAGTCTCCCACGAGGAAATGCCCGGAGCAAGCCGCTTCCATACGAGGGACGTCCTCGAGCCACTTCCCGATTTCCATTTGAAGCTCCGCCGAAAACTGCAAAGCTTCACCGAAAACTGGGAAAACTCGCCGAAAACTTCGTCACTGCTTCTGAATCTGAACAATCACGGCGGTTCCGCAGGCATCATCATCGCAATGACGCCAGAAACCGCCCAATTCACCAGAATATCCTAAAACCTAGCGGCTTCATCGGCGGCAAAAAATGGCGCGACCACCGTCCACCACCAACAATCACCAGAAACTAATCTACTTTATCTTCTAACCTAAACCTAACCACATGCAATACTATAAACAATCATCAAATGGGTAAACGAGCACAGATTAAGCAAACTTACTTCATTTAGAAGATGAAAAACGGTTCCCCGAAAGTTGATGTGGTGGCCGGAATAGCAGACGACAGTGACGTCAAGAAGACGAAGAGAAATCAGAGCGAAAAGTTAGAAATGGAACGAGTTTCCCCCTTTTATACAGAGGGACACGTGTGGTGACACGCGCTCGTAGGCCATGATGGCTATTAACTAGGCATCATTGGCTAGTAACAGCTACACGGAGTTCTATGCACACGTGGCACCCTAACGTTTCCAATTCTGACTAACCGTCAGTCTCCCCGCACGACGGGAAACACGGTCGCGGTCAGGAATGCCACGGACACCGGACATCACGGGTGCCACGAGACCCTTCCCCATTGCCAAACGACGACTTCACGATAGTTCTCCGGAGCAACGAGCTGCCCTTAAGTCATCACTCCCATGCTCGGGAGCACGACTTGGGGGGCTCCTGTTCTGGACTGGACCAAAGGCCAGGCATGGCTCAATCCACTTTTACTCCAGAACGGTCCAATTTCCTAAGTCCAATCCACAAATGGGCAAAAGTTACCTTTCTGCCCCTCCAACCGGGCATGAACTGCATCACTCCTCCCCGGAAATGCTGCCCGTTACGCACGGCTTCTCCACTCCCCAAACAGATGAGGGCATGTGCCCGAAACTACTCGTATTCCTGACATAACGGCTAGTTTCGGGCACCCTGCCCGACAAAACGGCTAGTTTGGGCAGTTACCTATTCTTCGGGAAAACGGTTATTTCGCCCCGAAAATAGGACTGTTGGCCACGCGCTGGGGGATCTATATAAAACCTCTCGCTTAAGAGGGTCAGGTATCCAATATTCACTCTACGAACTAATACTTTGTACTTGCCCCTTTTCTCTGACCCTTTCTTACTTAAGCGTCGGAGTACCTTGCAGGTACACTCCCCTCCTCCTCTCCATACGCCCAGCATCTCAGACGTTCTTGGTGGCCCACTTCAACAGGATCTGATCCAACCTTCACGATCAACACTGTTAGAGTTCTTTTACCTATGCCTCTATCACCACCTTTTCCTTTCTCCAAAAACATACGCTTCCTATTTTTTTTACCAAACATGTTACACTATCCCAGTTTTTAATTTATTATTTACCATATTTATTACTTTTGATTCATTTTCAATATTTAATATATTATTTACTAATATTTATTTTTCTTTAATTCTTTTAATCAAATCTATCCATTAACATTATTCTCAATTTTATTCTTCTCAATTTTATTAAAATTTGTTTGTTTTCTTTTTTTCCTTTTTATTTCAACTCTTTCTCAACAAACATTATATATCAAATCGGTACCTATACAAATGCACGGGTATCCCACTAGTTAGATATAGAAATAATATAAGATTTATTTTTATAATAAATCAAATATATTTTATGTATTTGAATAAAATGATTATAATTAATATGTTTTGTCCTTTCATTAAAATATCAAAATAAAATTTGAAAATATAAAAGGGATTTAACATCTTAATTCAAATATTTATTTATTTATTTTTATGTGTTAATAAAAAAAAAATTCTATTTCTTTTTATATTTATTAAAGATAAATAATTTTTTGTATTATTTTAATAAATCTATTATTAAAAAGTTTTAATCCTTGTTTGTTATATATTAGTCGAGCACAATTATTTGTGCCATACTTTTTTTTTTATGTATAGATGGTAAATAATTGTCTATATATTTACTCCGGATTTTTTTATTGTATTATTTTTTTATAAGTAAGAATTCATTGATAACGAGAACAAATGGTTCTCAAACCCACTTACAAAAATGGGAGAAATAAACCTCGAAATAAAAAAGAAAATTACAACCCAATTATGCCTTAAGTTAAGTAAAACAATGGAAACTTACTAAACTCGTAAAAGCTAGAATTGGAGCGGGTAATTTTCCCGATGAAAGACCATCTCCACACTAAAGCCTTAATATTTCACACCATATCCATCACATTCCAATTATCGTTCCTAAAAATGATTTCGTTTCGCAAATTCCACAAATACCACGTCGTTGCCACCCAAACACATCCTTCTTTCCCTTTCTTCACCTTTTTAAGTTTAAAAAAAAGTCCACCACTTTAGAAAACTATCCTTAATATTACTAGCTTCCTAATCCACAATACCGATCCACCCGGCCATCTCCTTCCAAACCAACAACGAAACACCACATCTAAAAAAAAAATGATCTAACGAATCCTCCGAAAAGGACCACAAAATACATTCCAAACCACAATTTGGAAAAACACAACCTCTTCCAAGAAGAGCAACTTTGGTAGGAAGCCTATTCAAAAAACTTCTCCAACCAAAAGCCTTAACTTTAGAAGGAACCTTTAATTTCCAAACTAAAGAGAAAACTTCATCCGAAAAATTGGCCGGCCCAAAAGGAATGCGGAATTTGGAAAGAAAATTGTAGAAACTCCTTACCGAATACCCCTCAGAAGGATTCAAAATCCACTCAACCTCCCCACCACCATAAAGCGCTGGCCGAACATTGGCCACCAAACACCTCAAACGCTCCATGTCCAAATCGTCACCACCTTCCACCGGACCCGCAACCCCAAAATCTCCCCAAATCCAACTCTCCTCTTGCCACCCTCCCATGCAAGTCACTGAAACATCTTTAAGACAAGACAAATGGAAAAGAGAAGGAAAACTATATTTTAAACAACAATCTCCAATCCACCAAGTATGCCAAAAAGAAGTAGAAAAGCCATTTCCAATCGAAAATTTACAATTAGAAACAAAGTAATTCCCCGGTAAACCTTTTTCCAAAACACATAATTCCCTCCACCAAAAGGAAGCACTATTCACCTTAGAAGGTAAACAACCCTTATCCACCATCTTCAAGTTAATATCTCCGTATCTAGCTTTTAAAACCTTATACCACAAACCATCATTTTACGTCAAAATCCTCCATCTCCATTTATTTATAAGAGCCAAATTGAAGTCACCCACCCTTCTCAAGCCTAATCCTCCTTTGAAAAAAGGAAGACACACATCCTTCCAACTAACCCAATGAATTTTCCTCTTTTCCTCCTTACTCCCCCAAAGGAAATTACTTTGAATTCTAGTAATTTCTTTGACAACCTTCAACGGAGCTTTATAGAAAGAGAGCATGAAGATAGATATGTTAGAAAGCACCAATTTCAATAAAGTAAGTCTTCCCCCAAAACTAAGAAGTCTATTGTTCCAACATGAAAGCCTCTTTTTAATCTTCCCCACCAACTCCTTCCACATGTCAATCCTATTAAATTTGTACCCAATAGGAATTCCAAGGAAAACAAAATTACTCTCCTCCCTCCTACAAGAAAGAAAGAGAGAAGCAACCTCCAAGAACCTAGAACCAATATTAACACCAATGAGTTTGCTCTTATGAAAATTAATTCCCAAACCGGAAACTAATTCAAAACCTCTCAAAACCGCTTTAATAGCCCAAATATGCTTCCAACTTCCCCTCCAAACAATAAAGTATCATCCGCAAATTGAAGAATATCTACTAAACACTTACCCTAAATATTAAAACCCTCAAATTCCTCATTCGCCACCGACCTACTAACCATACCCTTCAAACCTTCCGCAACTATGACATAAAGGAACGGAGAAAGAGGGTCTCCTTGCCTCAAGCCTCTTTCCACAAAAAATTCCTTCGTTGGACTACCTTTGACCAATACCGACATCTTACTTGAAAAAACTAAAGCCTTCATCCATTTCAACCAAATCTCCCCAAAACCCATTTTACGAAGCATAAAAATAAGGAAATTCCAACTAACTTTATCATAAGCTTTCTCAAAATCGACCTTGAAGAGAAAGCACTCTCTACCCTCCTTCTTAGCATAATCAACCACCTCATTAGCTACCAACACGCCATCAAGCAATTGTCTACACGGAACAAAAGCACTTTGACAATTAGAAATAACCGAGTTCAACACTACCTTTAATCTAGCCGCCAAAAGCTTAGATAACGCTTTGTAAACACAACCAACAAGACATATGGGCCTATAATCATCCTAACACAAAGGGTAAGAAGATTTAGGAACCAAAGTCAAGAAAGGGGAGATTAAAGCTTTAGAGAAAAAAGCTCTGGAATGAAAGCTTTGAAAACAATTAATGAAATTCTGGTATCAGACGTGTGATGTTAAGGTGTGAGGTCACAACAACACACTCTGCACAATGGACAGCAATAACAGTAAAATAACACCAAGAATTGTTGACCCAGTTCGGTTACAACCAACCTACTCTGTGGGCTACCAAGCCAGGGATAGAATTCACTACTTGTAGATATAATTTACAGACTCAACAACCCGTTGACAATCTCCTAAACTTATACTCTACTAATGACTTCCTACCTAAGAAACCACTTAGGTATGAGAACACCACTCAATCCCTTACAAACACTCAAAGAACCCACTTTGAGTACCCTTGATCTTACTTCATAGCTTTGATCAAGCAAACACTCTCTATTACTTCACAGCTTCTAGAGAGGGCAGAAACTCAACACCTATTCAAACCCTAGAATAGTGTAAATATAACTCGTACAAAATACTCAAGACACTCAGCCTATGCTCTTGATCTTCTCTCTGTATTTCTGTACCTTTTTCCTTTGGTCTTGTGCGCTTTATATAGCTCCTTGAATTAGTCTTGGACTTGCTACAATATCTCCCAGATTTGTTATTTAAAACTGAATATTTAAAACAGATTTTCTCCTAAAATCTTTTTAAATCTTCAACCTTTTAAATCTCCTACAAATCTGCAACAGATCTCCTATGAAGCAGCAAATATCTATCCCAAGATATTCGCATCCAATGAGACAGCTTGCTCTCCACAATTCCAGCTAATACGCAACCCTAATAAACTCACAACCTGCTGTTGTTAATTCTGCAGATCTGATGTTACAACATCACATGTGTGACATCAGACATCCAACTTCAGCAATAATTACTTAACACAACCCAGTGTTAAGACTTCAATGTTGCAACATCAGCACCTTGACATCAACATTGAATATACTTTGTTTTACCAAAATTCCAGCCAATCCAGGAACTAACAATCTCCCCCTTTGGCTAATTTTGGCTAAAACAATCTCTGCATCTTCAGAGACTTCAGCAGCGGAATAATCTTCAAAAGTTTGAAACTCTCATCAGCAGCAGTTTGACACTTTACATAGTCTTCATCACTTGATCTGCTGCAGCACCATCTTCATTATTGACAACAGCCAATTGGTGCTCCCCCTCTAAAACATGAACCAGCATCACAGTTGTTCAGTAGCTCACAATGTGCAGTACTTTTCTCCCCTTTGATGTCTGCTTGGCTGCACTCTTCAATTGCCATGATATCTTCACTAGTTCAGTCAAAACTCCCCCTTAATGCATCATTACCACTTTTCAACTAAACACCTTTTAGCAGCATATGGCAATAATACTCTTGACTATCTTGGCTATTTTCTCCCCCTTTTTAGCCACAATTAGGCAAACTTCAGTTAGAAGCCCTATTAACTATAGTCAGTATACCCTAGCTCTCATTGTTAGCCTTTCAGTTAGTAAACAGGCAAAACAAATCATAGAAGGAAACTAAAAACATAACCAGTGCATAAAACAGCACAATATTCAAATTACAAAACCAAGCAAAGACAGAAAATAAACTAAAACTACTAGGTGCAAAAGCAAATAAGCTAGTCTTCATTTGAACTAGATTGTTCTCCAGGATTCTCTGAGCTATCCCCACTGGCATTTTCACACTCATCAACTTCATCTTCCTCAGAGCCATTAACATTGTTCTCAACATCATCACCACTGTCCAGTTCTAACTGCTGGATCAGCTTTTCAAGTCTCTCTTTTCTAACCAAACTGGTACTGATGACTGCCTCAAGGTCTTTGCACATGGTCTTCAATTCTTCGATCAGTTCAGCCTTTGTAGTCTTCTTCTTGACTTCAGCAATTGATGTTAGAACAATGTCTGGAACATGATGTCCAGAAAACAGTTTAGGGTGTAGGGACAAGGCTGTCTTCCTCTGGCAAGCTATGTCTGAGCTTGTTAAAGTTTCAGGATGTTGCTCCAAGATGATTCCACACACAAGAGATGGGAATGCTATGGGTAACTTGATAGCGTTTGTTTCAGCATGTTTCACCTCTTGCTCAAATATGTAGCTTCCATAGTCAAACTTGATCTTCTTCCCAACAACACAGATAAACCTGCCCAATCCAACAGCGATTGTTGTCTTGTGGTTTGTTGGCACCCAATTGGTAGCACCAATTCTGTGAAGAATTGCATACTTGATGCTAAGTTTACTGGCCTGCAACTTCCCTTTCAATGGCCAAACCCTTATCTGACCAGCTGTAATCTCTTTACATATATCATTATCAGTCATCTCAAGTTCACTATACTCTTCATCATCTCTTCCTAGATACTTATTGATAGTACTAGGAGAGAAATTAATGCACTTTCCTCTCACATAAACTTTCATGAAATCAATGCTCTTTTTATCAGCAATATTTCCAGAAATGTTGACAACAAATTCTTTGACAAGACTTTCATAGCACTTAGGAAACTTGGTCACAGTCTTTACCAACCCAGCCTCATTAATCAGCTCCATGATATCCTTCATCTCTAAAGCTTTTTTTCCAAGCTCCCTCTCTAGGGCCAGTCTTCTCTGACATACAAATTTCCATATTGATGCATTGCTTGCATAATGAAAGGAAATGTTGTCGACTGGAACTTCATGGACTTTGTCAGAGATTCTCTTCAAAATTGTCCTTCTGACAGGTGTGATGTCATGAACATCATCCTCATCAAGGTCAGAATTAGAATCTTCCCTTATTTTCCTCTTTTTGGATTTCACAGCCACTTTGCTCCATGGCTTGGTTGGACCAACAACAACAGTTTTCTTCTTGCCTTCAGACGACTTCTTTGGAGAGGATTCAACTGTCTTTCCTTTCCTTGTCTTCAGTCTCTTAGCAATACTTGGAACAGCTTTTCCAATGACTTCATCATCAGATAAATCAACCACATTGATGACATCCTCATTCTTTTCTTTACCAGGAGTAGTTTTAGCAGGAGATGTTCCAACATCTCCCTAAACATTAGCTTCCTCCTGCACATCACCTACTTCTATTCTTACTTCAGAATCTTCAATAACAGACATAGCAAGTCTATGAAGATTTGTAGCTGCACTTTGCATGTCGCTCTTTTCCCTTTCAGAATGTTCTGCAGACATTTGTCTCAGTGGTCTAGATATACCCTTTATAGGGAGCCCTTTCTCAACAATCTGACCTAAGCTTTTGTCCACATCTACCCTTTCCTCAACCGTTTGAGAAGTGGATGACCTAGTTGCTGTTTTATTACTAAATAGCACACTCGTAACTAGCTTTTTCATTTCATTATCTCTAAAAATAGTCCCAGCCCTTTTTGGAACAAGTTTAGAAGGTCTAGCTTTACCTGATTCAGGAAGAATGGTTGAGAGGGGCTCAATGTCCATAGGATCGGATGCTGAACCTTCGTCAGTGGAAACCCTAGCTCTTCCTTTTGTGGAACTTTGACACTAAGATTTCTTGGATGGAGACGCCATGGCTCTTTTCAGTGAGAGTTGATTCTTGAAGTCGAAGGAGTTAATTCGTAGCGAGAACAGGGCCTTGAAAAAGCGTGATGTTGCACCACCGGGAAAGGGGGATAGGAGGCAAGGAGCTTGATTTGGAGTGTCAATGACTTTTTCCCTCCATAAAGACTTTCCTTTTAAACAGTTCACATCAGGACTCACTAACTCTGAGTTACCTTTCAGCATCCTGATGTCATAGTCAGATGTTATAACATCAACTTGAACATCATTAGTTGAATTTCCTTCAAGTGAAATCCACTGATAGCAGTTGTCTTTGGCTCTGGCACCCTTCATAACAATCTGATTATGCTCATCAGAAACCACACACTCATGCTTAGTGTAGTTTACCTTGTAACCTTCATCACACAACTGGCTTATGCTGATCAAATTTGCACTTAAGCCACTGACAAACAGAACATTGTCAAGTTCAGGTCTACCATCACCTTGCACTTTCCCAACTCCTGCAGCAACACCTTTTTCTCCATTGCCAAATATGACCTAATGAGAGGGACAATGACTAAGATCATCAAGCATGGATCTACATCCAGACATGTGCTTGGAACACCCACTGTCAAAATACCATGTTCCTTCTTTAGCCTCTTTGTCAGCCAAGTGAGCCAACAAGCACTTCACCTCCTCCTTAGGTACCCATTGTTTAACAACTTTGGGCATGTGCTCTCTCCATCTGTTTTGAGGTTGAGGGTATCCATGCAGCTTGTAGCAAGAGTACTGCATATGTCCAAACCTTCCACAATAATAGCATCTCACCCTTTCATCTCTGAATCTTCTGCCATGATGAGATTGCTTATGCTGCCATCCATAATGTGGTCTCCTCCTACCATAACTGCCCTGCCATCTATTATACTGGTATCTTCTCCCATAGGGCGGCTGAGAATGCTGTTTCCTTGATTATCTCCCATGATGGTGTGGCTTTCTTCTTCCATAGATATAAGGAACAACATTGGTGTATCCATATCTATAACCATACCAGTTGTCCTGATGTTGAGACACCTGATGAGACATGTGCTGTTTGAACTGAGCAGCTTGCATGCTCTCATGGTATTGTGGGGGCATATACTGACTAGCTCCTTGTGGCTGCTTTCTCTTCTGATATGGACCAGTTTTCTTCTCAATCTTCTTAGGTTGTGAAACATCAGCTTTCTTAGGGGTAGTACCCTGCTTCTTTGGCTGATGTTGAGATGAAAGTTGTGACACTTCTTTCTTTGAACCTGAAGTGCTTTCTTCTGAAGTTCTCTTATCCTCAGCCACAAAACCTATCCCAGCTTTGTCTCCAGCAGCTTTTTCTGACTAAAGAATCTTGTCAAGTGTGTCTGTACCACAGCTCAGCATCCTAACAGACTTGGTCATTTGATCAAGATGAGCTCTAACTAGCACCACTTCATTTTCCAGATCAGTCTTTTCATTCTCTAGCTGAGCAATTTGTTGTTTGTGGCACTTGTTTTCTTGACAAATCTCAGCACTTTTTAAACACAGCTCTTGATAGGTAGAAGCTAACTCCTCATAAGTTACTTCTCCATCACTAGAATCATCATCAGAAACCACAGCTCCTGTTAAAGCTCTCACATGCTTTGCTGACTCGCCTTCACTTTCATTATCAGAGTCAGACCAGGAAACTGTCATGCCCTTCTTCTGCTTTTTCAAGAAGGTGGGACATTCTTTCTTGACATGTCCATACCCTTCACACTCAAAGCACTGAACTCCTTTATCTTGGGTAGTTTTCTCTTCATCCTTCTTGCTGGTGTCAGAAGTCATGTTCTTGACATTAGGCCTGAAGTTATTATTCATTCGCTTGAATACTTTGGTGAACTGTCTTCCTAACATCACTATGGCCTGAGAGAGATCCTACTGCGATTCAGAACTCTTTCCTTTTTCTTCTGCATCATTTGACACCAAGGCTATACTTTTGGCTTCTTTTCTGGTTCTTCATCATTCAACCCAAGCTCAAAAGTTTGAATAGATCCAATGAGCTCATCTACTCTCATCTTGCTGATGTCTTGTGATTCTTCAATGGCAGTAACCTTCATCTTATACTTCTTAGGTAGGGACCTAAGGATCTTCCTCACAAGCTTTTCATCTGTCATCTTCTCTTCAAGAGCACTAGATGAATTGGCCAGCTCAAGAACACTCATGTGGAAATCATGAATAGTCTCATCTTCCTTCATCTTCGGGCATTCAAATTTTGATGTTAAAATCTGAAGTCTTGACATCTTGACTCTAGATGTTCCTTCATGAGTAGCCTGCAAGATATCCCATGCTTGCTTAGCAACTTCACAGGTATTGATTAACCTGGAGATATTCTTATCCATTCCATTGAAGATGGCATTTAGGGCTTTGGAATTTCCAAGTGCAAGCTCGTCTTCCTCCTTGGTCCACTCTTCTTCAGGCTTTGGCTTAGAGGTGCCTTCTTTATATTTACCAGCATCATCCTTCTCATATACAACAGGTGCTTTCCACTCTTTAATAACAGCCTTCCAAGCCCTACTGTCCAAGGATTTTAAGAAGGTGGTCATCCTTGGCTTCCAATAGTCATAATTGGATCCATCCAAAATAGGGGGTCTGTTGACGAATCCTCCAACTTCTTTGTCCATCTTTACACCAGAAAGTAACTTCCCTATATCTCACCCAGAGACATACAGGATGCCTGCTCTGATACCAATTGAAATTCTAGTATCAGACGTGTGATGTTAAGGTGTGATGTCACAACAACACACTCTGCACAATGGACAACAATAACAGTAAAATAACACCAAGAATTGTTGACCCAGTTCGGTTACAACCAACCTACTCTGTGGGCTACCAAGCCAGGGATGAAATTCACTACTTGTAGATATAATTTACAGACTCAACAACCCGTTGACAATCTCCTAAACTTATACTTTACTAATGACTTCCTACGTAAGAAACCACTTAGGTATGAGAACACCACTCAATCCCTTACAAACACTCAAAGAACCCACTTTGAGTACCCTTGATCTTACTTCACAGCTTTGATCAAGCAAACACTCTCTATTACTTCACAGCTTCTAGAGAGGACAGAAACTCAACACCTATTCAAACCCTAGAATAGTGTAAATACAACTCGTACAAAATACTCAAGACACTCAGCCTATGCTCTTGATCTTCTCTCTGTATTTCTGTACCTTTTTCCTTTGGTCTTATGCGCTTTATATAGCTCCTTGAATTGGTCTTGGACTTGCTACAATATCTCCCAGATTTGTTATTTAAAACTGAATATTTAAAACAGATTTTCTCCTAAAATCTTTTTAAATCTTCAACCTTTTAAATCTCCTACAAATCTGCAACAGATCTCCTATGCAACAGCAAATATCTATCCCAAGATATTCGCATCCAATGAGACAGCTTGCTCTCCACAATTCCAGCTAATACGCAACCCTAATAAACTCACAACCTGCTGTTGTTAATTCTGCAGATCTGATGTTACAACATCACCTGTGTGACATCAGACATCCAACTTCAGCAATAATTACTTAACACAGCCCAGTGTTAAGACTTCAATGTTGCAACATCAGCACCTTGACATCAACATTGAATATACTTTGTTTTACCAAAATTCCAGCCAATCCAGGAACTAACAATTAATAAAATCCTCTTTCATAAAAAGCTAACACTTTTTAATGAAAAGAAAAGTGTAACCATCGGGGCCCGGACTTTTAGACCCATCACAACTCCACACCGCCTCTTTAATCTCCTCATCCGAAAAAGGAGCTTCAAGAAAATTACTCTCCGAAGGACTAATACCCTTAAATCCGATTTCTTCAAGACTTGGTCTAACAAAATCCGTCTCAACAAATTTTGAAGCAAAATGTCTCCTCACTTCCTCCTTAACCTCCTCCGCCTTATCAATAATACCGACATCCGATTTAATAGATCCGATAAAATTACGCCTCCTCCTCTCTTTCATAATTCTATGAAAATATTTACTATTAGAATCCTCATCATTAATCCACTTCAATCTAGCTTTTTGGATGAGCATATTTTCCTTGATCTTCAAATTCACCCAAAACTTACTACTACCCCTCTTTTTCCTTCTCAGTAGCTCTTCTCCCTCCAACTCCCCTAAATCAACCTCCTCGTCATCCCCTTCATCCATAACCTTAACGCCCTCTTCCATGTCCAAATCAAATCTACCAAAAACATTTATATTCCACCACTTCAAACTCTCTTTTAATAATATCGTAACTTCTCTTTAAGAACAAAATCTTTCCTCCCAACCACATAGATCTTTTTCCACTCTTCTTCCACAAAAGGAAAGAAAGAAGAGTTAGAAAACCATTCATTGTTGATTCTAAAAGGTTTCGGCCCCCAATCCGCTTTATCAACTATTAGCCAAATCAGACAATGATCCGAAATGTCCCTCTCGCCAATCAATTGACCCACCACCCCATCACAAATTGTTTGTCTACTATTTTTGTTTTTAATTTAGTGTGTTTCATTTTTATATATAAATATATCAATGTAAAATATATTACTTTCATTTAAGTATATAAAATATACTAATGAATGATGTATGGTCAAATATTTAACTCATTTATAAATTATATATTACAATAATTTCTTTAGTAACTTACTTCCAAAAAAAATAATGTCACATAATTGAATTGTGAATAATAAATACTACATAAAATAGAAATAAATTCTTGTTTTGTGTTTACATTTGTACGATCTAACGGTTTCTTTAATAACTTATCTCTAAAAAAGATCATGTAAAAAAGTTTATAATTAGTGTATTTTATATATTTTTACTAAAAAAACATTTGAAAAATATTAAATTTAATTAATAAATTAGTGACATGAATTTTATTTTCCTATATGAATTATGTATTTTAACAACTTTTTGAGTAACTCATTGTTAGAAAAGTAATTGAAAAATACGATAAAATTATCGTTGTTGTAGTATAATTGTTCAAGATAATTTATTAATGTTATTTAAAAAAATAATAATTTAAGCTAATAATTTAATGATAACTTTTGTATTGTATACATATGTTTCAAAGATTTTTTAGTGAATCATTTTTAAAGAAAACAAATAAAAATTATAGTCAATGTATTATAATTATTTTTATTTTTACAATAACACTATTAAAAATAATTACATTTAATTAGGGGTGGACAATCGGTCGGTTACGGTCGATTTCAGGCCCAAAACTTAAATTCGACATAGACCACGGTTTCATTTTTATGGCCCAATTTTTACCAATAAAATTTTGGTTTTTGTCAGATTCGGTTAAGTCGGTTTGACGGTTAAGTCGGATCGGTTTAGTCGGTTTAATATTTGTTAGAACACATCTATAAAAATGACTTTTTTTTTTAAATTTTTGTATAAAGAAATATTAAAATTTTAGATTAAAACTATTTTTTTAATAAAAATTATTATTACAGAATAATATTTTCAATATTATTTGACATTCATTTTGATCATTATCGTACTTTAAACCATAAACTAAATAATATTTAAAATTTTATATTGCATATCTTGTATTTTGGAAGTATACAATGCAATCATCAAATTATAAAAATGATAATATCCTGAAACATTATGAATCTTATTTTTATAGTGAGTCATTTATATAGTAATAAAAATAAATAAAATATATATTAATTAAGTTCGGCCGGTTTCGGTTTTCGTCAGATCCAAAATTAACATCCGAGCTCGACCGAAGCAACCCTATAATATCCAAATTAAGAAACCGAATCAACCCGACACTTGATCCGACCCGACCCATTTGCACAAAAAGACAACAGGTCGGTCGATTTCAATCGATCGGTTCAAATTTGTCTACCCTTACATTTAATTAAAATCTTAACTACAAATATTTATCATGTGTATAACTTAATAAATTATAAAAATACTAGTAGTCTACCCGTGCGTTGCACAAATATGTAACTATTAGATTAATATTCATGATAAAATTGATTAAAAAGTCTTTTATTTATAATTTAACATAACTTTTAAAAAAATAAATTTAAATTAAACTTTTGTGTAATAAGTCCTTTCCTTCATGTTTTTTCATACTACAGTTAAAAAATTAAAAAAACAAAAAACAACTATAATTAAAATAAATAGTTAAATACTATTGTAATAAAATTTAATTTAATTTTTTTATACCTTTTTCTCTAGTGATTACCATCAAGAAGGGCTTAATCTTCAAATATAAAAATTAAAAGTAAGAGAATAAGATGAGAGAAGTAGAAAAAAAATTCAAACAATAAATATAATAAATTAATAAAATATAAAAACTAAACAACATATTTGAAAAATATTTTAATTCTGTATACAATTATTTCATTCATGATATTTTTATACAGGTTAAAATCAATAAAAAAATCATATATAAGAAAATAGAATCAAACAAAAAAATAAAAATTATTCATTTATATCTAAAAAAATAGACCATTAAGGGTTAGCCTAGTGGTGGAGTCTTGGGTTTTGAGAGTGTGATTCTCTCAAGGTCTCAAGTTTTAATTCTACTAGGTGCAATCAATTCTTGTGTGAGTCAGTCCATACAGAGCAAACTTTAAACGGGGTCCCCGCTAGTGGCTAGTGAGATTGGGCCCTCTTGAATTTGTCGACCGCAAGGTCGGATACCAAGATTTCCAAAAAAAATATAAAAAAAAAATAGAATATACTATATATATATATTGTACTTGGTAAGAAAAATGAAGTTAAAAATTGAGAAATAATATTGAAAATGGTAAAAATTATAGAAAGAACTTCACCTTCACATTGATCACACGACTACAATTTGTTACATGATAAAAGCTAATATTTTCACTCTTTGATTTCTTTAAAAATGGAAAAATAATGAGTAGAAAAGAAACAAACAAAAATAATAAAATTGAATATGGAAATTGAGAAGAAAAAAAAATAATTTGATTAAAATTGAAGAATAAAGGGGAAATAACCATTTATTTAAATGGATAACATGTAAACCTAAATTTCTTCTTTTTTATTTCTTAAATCATTTTCTAATGGGCTAATGGTTTTTAATTTGAGTTTTGATTTGTGTGTTATTGTGCAGAAATTAGGCATAAAAACATCAAAGTGCAAGACACAAGCAATTGGACAAGGAAGCCAAAGGAAGAGAAGGATTTCAGCATGTTCGATGTGCGAATAGCCAGCGAAGAGTGCCAGCGAATGTTCGTTGTGCGAATTCATGGCGAAGTCCCAGTGAACCATCTCAGAAAGATGGCAGTAAGAAAAGGGCAGTAAGTTAGTTGGGCGAACAAGCAGTGAATGTTCTCCGTGGCGAAGTCATAGCAAAGGGCCAGCGAACCATTCCAGACTGAAGTCAATAACTAAAGGACCCTAAGTTCGATGTGCGAACTTGTAGCGAGGTAGTTCACAGTGCGAAGAATGGCTCTCAGAGCAAACTTCAGATATTTCTCAGAGGCGGTTTAGCTATTCAGAGGCACTTCAAGTGCCTAAAAAGTTGTTTGCTCGGCAAAGAAACGATTCGCAGTGCGAACGTGACAGATTCTAAAAGTACTATATAAGTACTTTTCACTATTTTTGGGGATCATACCCCATTTTTACACACAAGAACTTCATTTTCTCAGATTTCTTCAAAAAAATGTGATATTTTGCAAATAAAAGCTGAATTCGCATCCGAGTTTGATTCTTCGACGTGGATGCTCATTCATCTTCTTCCAAAACTTGTAAAGTAAGCTACCATGGTTATGGGTAGATAAATTCCTTTGTATCAAAGGTAGAGGTAGTCTACAAAAACTCTTTAAAATTTATAAACTTTGCTACTAAAAACGTGACAATTTTATGAACAAAACATTGAAAACCCCTTATTCTTAAACGATAAACTGTTGAAAGGCAATGTTAGGTGCGGATTTGGCCTAAAATGGGCATATCTTTCTTTGCACTTTTTCATCTCTTTTCTCATGTTTTCATGGTTTTTATCCATGATTGTTGTTGTTCTTCTACACATTGAGAATATACCTTTGGTGCTTGTAATGTGTGTGTTATTGTGGAGGAAATGCACTAAATGATCAAAGTTTGAAGACACAAAGAAATGGTGCAAGCTGCTAAAGAATTGAAGTTGCAACAGCAGGATTCGCCTCGCGAGTTCTGGCGAGCTCCTAGCGAAGGTTCGCCTGGCGAACGTTGGCGAGCTCCTAGCGAAGGTTCGCCTGGCGAACGTTGGCGAGTGTCCCAGCGAAGGGGTGGCAGAAAGTTTCAGTAGGAAAAGTCCCTAAATTCGCTGGGCGAAGGTTTTGGCGAAGGCTCGCTTCGCGAGTGTTTTGTTCGCTTCGCGAATGCACGTGAAATTTCAGGGGCGGTTTAACTGTTTGAGGCACCTGTTGTGCCTATTTTTAACCATTCGCCTAGCGAATGAATTGGTTCGCCTAGCGAACCTGCAAATTTCTGAATTGTATAAATACAATTCTTACACTTTTTAGGAGGTTGTTCTGATATTGTTGTAATTTTGGGATCAGAATTTGACATTTCTTCATTTCCAAGGGAGAAAAGGTAGGATCTTTGATTTCTTGTTGGAGAGGGATGTAATCTTTTGATACCTATTGTATTTCCTCTAATGCATGTATGTGATTTGAATTCTGATTTTCTATTGTTGTTGTCTTTGGTTGATTATTTGTGGTCTTGACAAAACCTTTACAAATCTTTGATCTTAGATTTTCATCTATCAATGAACAAGCTTTTGACATGGTTTTGTGAGTTGATATTCATTTTATCTTTTGTTGTATTGTGTTGATTAAGTAGCATGGGTAGCATGAGTAGGATCGATACGATATCGCGAGGATGCGTGATAATAGTGATGAAGAAGGATATTCGCATTCATTGGACAAATTAGTTGAATACATGTAAAAAGGGTTAAGCGTGTGTACTTATTTTGATCTTACTTAAATACGAAGAAATCATTTATTTGATATGGATGTTATAGTAATATCTGTTAGGACTGAACTCTAGAGATAGATTTAGGATTAACACTTGCGTGAGTATCTGCTCTTAAAGCTCTGTGTTGGTTTTGTTGCGTGAGACATCACTGATGAGACAATACAGTTGGCCTCTCGACGTTGCGTTAGACATAACCTCCGTTGTGAGTGATACGCGAGGATATTTGGCGAATGATTGATTTGTGTTTGCTTGATTTGAATAATGCATGTGTTATCAATTGATGAGATCCAATTCCAACAAGGCCCCGTTTATAATTCTGTCTTTACTTAATATTTTCCGTCTTTATATTTTCCGCATTTGCTTTTGGTTCGTCTTTAAACCAGAACTTTTGATCCATGAGTTTAGAAATATAGAAACCGTTGAATGGCATTCTTTCCCTCGCACTGATCCCTGTGGAGAACGATAAATTGGGTTACTTATATATTTTTGCTTGCTGCTATTTCTGCACCAACAAATTGGCGCCGTTGCCGGGGATTGGTGTTTAGATATTGAATCGCATCGCATAGTTTCTATATTTTTAAGCTTTGTACATTTGTTTATATTATATGCATTTGTGTTCCTTTAATGTTTTCTCTAGTGTGTTCAGGAATGTTGAGAACTCCTTCTAGATTGGTTGCTTTGTAAAAAAAAAAAAAGAATTCAATGAAGCTTCGACCGAGTCTGGATGTTGTTGAGCTTTGAAAGTATGCCTGGTAAATTGTATTGCTTTATAGAATGCTAGAATGATTTAAGAATTTTGTGCTTTGTGCAAATGTGTATCTTTGTTTCATTTTGCAACTTGTTGGAATGCTTGTTTCACTTAGGTCCAAAAGCCACTAATTGTGAGGAAACCTCCATTGTTGACTAAATGCTTGGATGACTGATAAACTTTGTTTAATTCGTTTGATTCATGCTTTATCTTTTGATTATTGTGATTTTGTGGAAGCATTAGAAATGATCAAGGCATTTGTTTATATTGAGCACAACCGTAACCAAAAGTTTCATACCCGTGAGTAGTGAGAATTTGTTAGCCCCTTTGAGCCTTAAACAATTTAAATCTCATTTTTGTGATGAACTTGGTTTATGTACATAATTTGCTAGTTGGGTTCATCATTGAATTTTGTGAGGTTTGAAAATTTTCTTTGGGAACCTTTGAAAATGGTATACTTTGATTTCCTTGCCGTAAAGGCAAGGTGCATTCACATGAGGTTTGGTTGAATTCAAGTTGGGGAGAATAAGAAGATGGTAGGTTGCTTGAACCTTTTGAAAAAGTTCAAACAAGCATGAAAAGAAAAAGTGTAAATATGAATGTGAAAAACACAAGAAAAAGAATGCTTGTTTGATGAAAAAAAATAGAGAGTGAAATAATTGTGCAAAAGGAAGTTTGAGAAGGTTTGTGGTAAATGAATGAGAATGGTGAATGAAGTTGTGAATGTGTAAATATCATTTATCGGCAATTTCGATTCAAAGACCTTGAGAAATGTCCCTTTGTTGTTAACCCGACCAAGCTATAACCTTTAAGCCCTTAGTGATCTTTTTGCTTCCATATTTTCATGTTGATTACCAGATGTTGTATGAATTGGATTGCTATTTGCATTGTTTGTCGGGTGAGTGAAATTTCCCCGCGGTTGCAAACGCGTCAATTTCTTCATTCTTATTTTGAAGAGGAGTGTTAGAGTGATTCAAGTATGAAAATTCAGTTGTCATTTGAACCATTCCATGATATTTGTTTAAGTACTTAATTCTTTATCATTGTTCGATTCTATTGAGTGGTAAACGTTGCTTGTGCGCATTTTCATGTTTGGTTTATCTGGATTTTGGTTGATTCTTAAGCTTGAGCAAATCCGCTTGTTTTTAACGAGGGGCATACTTTGCTTGAGGACAAGCAAGAGTTTAGTTAGGGAGAGTTGTTAGGTGCGGATTTGGCCTAAAATGGGCATATCTTTCTTTGCACTTTTTCATCTCTTTTCTCCTGTTTTCATGGTTTTTATCCATGATTGTTGTTGTTCTTCTACACATTGAGAATATACCTTTGGTGCTTGTAATGTGTGTGTTATTGTGCAGGAAATGCACTAAATGATCAAAGTTTGAAGACACAAAGAAATGGTGCAAGCTGCTAAAGAATTGAAGTTGCAACAGCAGGATTCGCCTCGCGAGTTCTGGTGAGCTCCTAGCGAAGGTTCGCCTGGCGAACGTTGGCGAGTGTCCCAGCGAAGGGGTGGCAGAAAGTTTCAGTAGGAAAAGTCCCTAAATTCGCTGGGCGAAGGTTTTGGCGAAGGCTCGCTTCGCGAGTGTTTTGTTCGCTTCGCGAATGCACGTGAAATTTCAGGGGCGGTTTAACTGTTTGAGGAACCTGTTGTGCCTATTTTTAACCATTCGCCTAGCGAATGAATTGGTTCGCCTAGGGAACCTGCAAATTTCTGAATTGTATAAATACAATTCTTACACTTTTTGGGTGAGGTTGTTCTGATATTGTTGTAATTTTGGGATCAGAATTTGACATTTCTTCATTTCCAAGGGAGAAAAGGTAGGATCTTTGATTTCTTGTTGGAGAGGGATGTAATCTTTTGATACCTATTGTATTTCCTCTAATGTATGTATGTGATTTGAATTCTGATTTTCTATTGTTGTTGTCTTTGGTTGATTATTTGTGGTCTTGACAAAACCTTTACAAATCTTTGATCTTAGATTTTCATCTATCTATGAACAAGCTTTTGACATGGTTTTGTGAGTTGATATTCATTTTATCTTTTGTTGTATTGTGTTGATTAAGTAGCATGGGTAGCATGAGTAGGATCGATACGATATCGCGAGGATGCGTGATAATAGTGATGAAGAAGGATATTCGCATTCATTGGACAAATTAGTTGAATACATGTAAAAAGGGTTAAGCGTGTGTACTTATTTTGATCTTACTTAAATACGAAGAAATCATTTATTTGATATGGATGTTATAGTAATATCTGTTAGGACTGAACTCTAGAGATAGATTTAGGATTAACACTTGCGTGAGTATCTGCTCTTAAAGCTCTGTGTTGGTTTTGTTGCGTGAGACATCACTGATGAGACAATACAGTTGGCCTCTCGACGTTGCGTTAGACATAACCTCCGTTGTGAGTGATACGCGAGGATATTTGGCGAATGATTGATTTGTGTTTGCTTGATTAGAATAATGCATGTGTTATCAATTGATGAGATCCAATTCCAACAAGGCCCCGTTTATAATTCTGTCTTTACTAAATATTTTCCGTCTTTATATTTTCCGCATTTGCTTTTGGTTCGTCTTTAAACCAGAACTTTTGATCCATCAGTTTAGAAATATAGAAACCGTTGAATGGCATTCTTTCCCTCGCACTGATCCCTGTGGAGAACGATAAATTGGGTTACTTATATATTTTTGCTTGCTGCTATTTCTGCACCAACAAATTTAGTTGTTAGGTGCGGATTTGGCCTAAAATGGGCATATCTTTCTTTGCACTTTTTCATCTCTTTTCTCATGTTTTCATGGTTTTTATCCATGATTGTTGTTGTTCTTCTACACATTGAGAATATACCTTTGGTGCTTGTAATGTGTGTGTTATTGTGCAGGAAATGCACTAAATGATCAAAGTTTGAAGACACAAAGAAATGGTGCAAGCTGCTAAAGAATTGAAGTTGCAACAGCAGGATTCGCCTCGCGAGTTCTGGCGAGCTCCTAGCGAAGGTTCGCCTGGCGAACGTTGGCGAGTGTCCCAGCGAAGGGGTGGCAGAAAGTTTCAGTAGGAAAATTCCCTAAATTCGCTGGGCGAAGGTTTTGGCGAAGGCTCGCTTCGCGAGTGTTTTGTTCGCTTCGCGAATGCACGTGAAATTTCAGGGGCGGTTTAACTGTTTGAGGCACCTGTTGTGCCTATTTTTAACCATTCGCCTAGCGAATGAATTGGTTCGCCTAGCGAACCTGCAAATTTCTGAATTGTATAAATACAATTCTTACACTTTTTAGGAGGTTGTTCTGATATTGTTGTAATTTTGGGATCAGAATTTGACATTTCTTCATTTCCAAGGGAGAAAAGGTAGGATCTTTGATTTCTTGTTGGAGAGGGATGTAATCTTTTGATACCTATTGTATTTCCTCTAATGTATGTATGTGATTTGAATTCTGATTTTCTATTGTTGTTGTCTTTGGTTGATTATTTGTGGTCTTGACAAAACCTTTACAAATCTTTGATCTTAGATTTTCATCTATCAATGAACAAGCTTTTGACATGGTTTTGTGAGTTGATATTCATTTTATCTTTTGTTGTATTGTGTTGATTAAGTAGCATGGGTAGCATGAGTAGGATCGATACGATATCGCGAGGATGCGTGATAATAGTGATGAAGAAGGATATTCGCATTCATTGGACAAATTAGTTGAATACATGTAAAAAGGGTTAAGCGTGTGTACTTATTTTGATCTTACTTAAATACGAAGAAATCATTTATTTGATATGGATGTTATAGTAATATCTGTTAGGACTGAACTCTAGAGATAGATTTAGGATTAACACTTGCGTGAGTATCTGCTCTTAAAGCTCTGTGTTGGTTTTGTTGCGTGAGACATCACTGATGAGACAATACAGTTGGCCTCTCGACGTTGCGTTAGACATAACCTCCGTTGTGAGTGATACGCGAGGATATTTGGCGAATGATTGATTTGTGTTTGCTTGATTAGAATAATGCATGTGTTATCAATTGATGAGATCCAATTCCAACAAGGCCCCGTTTATAATTCTGTCTTTACTTAATATTTTCCGTCTTTATATTTTCCGCATTTGCTTTTGGTTCGTCTTTAAACCAGAACTTTTGATCCATGAGTTTAGAAATATAGAAACCGTTGAATGGCATTCTTTCCCTCGCACTGATCCCTGTGGAGAACGATAAATTGGGTTACTTATATATTTTTGCTTGCTGCTATTTCTGCACCAACAAATTGGCGCCGTTGCCGGGGATTGGTGTTTAGATATTGAATCGCATCGCATAGTTTCTATATTTTTAAGCTTTGTACATTTGTTTATATTATATGCATTTGTGTTCCTTTAATGTTTTCTCTAGTGTGTTCAGGAATGTTGAGAACTCCTTCTAGATTGGTTGCTTTGTAAAAAAAAAAAAAAGAATTCAATGAAGCTTCGACCGAGTCTGGATGTTGTTGAGCTTTGAAAGTATGCCTGGTAAATTGTATTGCTTTATAGAATGCTAGAATGATTTAAGAATTTTGTGCTTTGTGCAAATGTGTATCTTTGTTTCATTTTGCAACTTGTTGGAATGCTTGTTTCACTTAGGTCCAAAAGCCACTAATTGTGAGGAAACCTCCATTGTTGACTAAATGCTTGGATGACTGATAAACTTTGTTTAATTCGTTTGATTCATGCTTTATCTTTTGATTATTGTGATTTTGTGGAAGCATTAGAAATGATCAAGGCATTTGTTTATATTGAGCACAACCGTAACCAAAAGTTTCTTACCCGTGAGTAGTGAGAATTTGTTAGCCCCTTTGAGCCTTAAACAATTTAAATCTCATTTTTGTGATGAACTTGGTTTATGTACATAATTTGCTAGTTGGGTTCATCATTGAATTTTGTGAGGTTTGAAAATTTTCTTTGGGAACCTTTGAAAATGGTATACTTTGATTTCCTTGCCGTAAAGGCAAGGTGCATTCACATGAGGTTTGGTTGAATTCAAGTTGGGGAGAATAAGAAGATGGTAGGTTGCTTGAACCTTTTGAAAAAGTTCAAACAAGCATGAAAAGAAAAAGTGTAAATATGAATGTGAAAAACACAAGAAAAATAATGCTTGTTTGATGAAAAAAAATAGAGAGTGAAATAATTGTGCAAAAGGAAGTTTGAGAAGGTTTGTGGTAAATGAATGAGAATGGTGAATGAAGTTGTGAATGTGTAAATATCATTTATCGGCAATTTCGATTCAAAGACCTTTAGAAATGTCCCTTTGTTGTTAACCCGACCAAGCTATAACCTTTAAGCCCTTAGTGATCTTTTTGCTTCCATATTTTCATGTTGATTACCAGATGTTGTATGAATTGGATTGCTATTTGCATTGTTTGTCGGGTGAGTGAAATTTCCCCGCGGTTGCAAACGCGTCAATTTCTTCATTCTTATTTTGAAGAGGAGTGTTAGAGTGATTCAAGTATGAAAATTCAGTTGTCATTTGAACCATTCCATGATATTTGTTTAAGTACTTAATTCTTTATCATTGTTCGATTCTATTGAGTGGTAAACGTTGCTTGTGCGCATTTTCATGTTTGGTTTATCTGGATTTTGGTTGATTCTTAAGCTTGAGCAAATCCGCTTGTTTTTAACGAGGGGCATACTTTGCTTGAGGACAAGCAAGAGTTTAGTTGGGGAGAGTTGTTAGGTGCGGATTTGGCCTAAAATGGGCATATCTTTCTTTGCACTTTTTCATCTCTTTTCTCATGTTTTCATGGTTTTTATCCATGATTGTTGTTGTTCTTCTACACATTGAGAATATACCTTTGGTGCTTGTAATGTGTGTGTTATTGTGCAGGAAATGCACTAAATGATCAAAGTTTGAAGACACAAAGAAATGGTGCAAGCTGCTAAAGAATTGAAGTTGCAACAGCAGGATTCGCCTCGCGAGTTCTGGCGAGCTCCTAGCGAAGGTTCGCCTGGCGAACGTTGGCGAGTGTCCCAGCGAAGGGGTGGCAGAAAGTTTCAGAAGGAAAAGTCCCTAAATTCGCTGGGCGAAGGTTTTGGCGAAGGCTCGCTTCGCGAGTGTTTTGTTCGCTTCGCGAATGCACGTGAAATTTCAGGGGCGGTTTAACTGTTTGAGGCACCTGTTGTGCCTATTTTTAACCATTCGCCTAGCGAATGAATTGGTTCGCCTAGCGAACCTGCAAATTTCTGAATTGTATAAATACAATTCTTACACTTTTTAGGAGGTTGTTCTGATATTGTTGTAATTTTGGGATCAGAATTTGACATTTCTTCATTTCCAAGGGAGAAAAGGTAGGATCTTTGATTTCTTGTTGGAGAGGGATGTAATCTTTTGATACCTATTGTATTTCCTCTAATGTATGTATGTGATTTGAATTCTGATTTTCTATTGTTGTTGTCTTTGGTTGATTATTTGTGGTCTTGACAAAACCTTTACAAATCTTTGATCTTAGATTTTCATCTATCAATGAACAAGCTTTTGACATGGTTTTGTGAGTTGATATTCATTTTATCTTTTGTTGTATTGTGTTGATTAAGTAGCATGGGTAGCATGAGTAGGATCGATACGATATCGCGAGGATGCGTGATAATAGTGATGAAGAAGGATATTCGCATTCATTGGACAAATTAGTTGAATACATGTAAAAAAGGTTAAGCGTGTGTACTTATTTTGATCTTACTTAAATACGAAGAAATCATTTATTTGATATGGATGTTATAGTAATATCTGTTAGGACTGAACTCTAGAGATAGATTTAGGATTAACACTTGCGTGAGTATCTGCTCTTAAAGCTCTGTGTTGGTTTTGTTGCGTGAGACATCACTGATGAGACAATACAGTTGGCCTCTCGACGTTGCGTTAGACATAACCTCTGTTGTGAGTGATACGCGAGGATATTTAGCGAATGATTGATTTGTGTTTGCTTGATTAGAATAATGCATGTGTTATCAATTGATGAGATCCAATTCCAACAAGGCCCCGTTTATAATTCTGTCTTTACTTAATATTTTCCGTCTTTATATTTTCCGCATTTGCTTTTGGTTCGTCTTTAAACCATAACTTTTGATCCATGAGTTTAGAAATATAGAAACCGTTGAATGGCATTCTTTCCCTCGCACTGATCCCTGTGGAGAACGATAAATTGGGTTACTTATATATTTTTGCTTGCTGCTATTTCTGCACCAACAAATTTAGTTGTTAGGTGCGGATTTGGCCTAAAATGGGCATATCTTTCTTTGCACTTTTTCATCTCTTTTCTCATGTTTTCATGGTTTTTATCCATGATTGTTGTTGTTCTTCTACACATTGAGAATATACCTTTGGTGCTTGTAATGTGTGTGTTATTGTGCAGGAAATGCACTAAATGATCAAAGTTTGAAGACACAAAGAAATGGTGCAAGCTGCTAAAGAATTGAAGTTGCAACAGCAGGATTCGCCTCGCGAGTTCTGGCGAGCTCCTAGCGAAGGTTCGCCTGGCGAACGTTGGCGAGTGTCCCAGCGAAGGGGTGGCAGAAAGTTTCAGTAGGAAAAGTCCCTAAATTCGCTGGGCGAAGGTTTTGGCGAAGGCTCGCTTCGCGAGTGTTTTGTTCGCTTCGCGAATGCACGTGAAATTTCAGGGGCGGTTTAACTGTTTGAGGCACCTGTTGTGCCTATTTTTAACCATTCGCCTAGCGAATGAATTGGTTCGCCTAGCGAACCTGCAAATTTCTGAATTGTATAAATACAATTCTTACACTTTTTAGGAGGTTGTTCTGATATTGTTGTAATTTTGGGATCAGAATTTGACATTTCTTCATTTCCAAGGGAGAAAAGGTAGGATCTTTGATTTCTTGTTGGAGAGGGATGTAATCTTTTGATACCTATTGTATTTCCTCTAATGTATGTATGTGATTTGAATTCTGATTTTCTATTGTTGTTGTCTTTGGTTGATTATTTGTGGTCTTGACAAAACCTTTACAAATCTTTGATCTTAGATTTTCATCTATCAATGAACAAGCTTTTGACATGGTTTTGTGAGTTGATATTCATTTTATCTTTTGTTGTATTGTGTTGATTAAGTAGCATGGGTAGCATGAGTAGGATCGATACGATATCGCGAGGATGCGTGATAATAGTGATGAAGAAGGATATTCGCATTCATTGGACAAATTAGTTGAATACATGTAAAAAGGGTTAAGCGTGTGTACTTATTTTGATCTTACTTAAATACGAAGAAATCATTTATTTGATATGGATGTTATAGTAATATCTGTTAGGACTGAACTCTAGAGATAGATTTAGGATTAACACTTGCGTGAGTATCTGCTCTTAAAGCTCTGTGTTGGTTTTGTTGCGTGAGACATCACTGATGAGACAATACAGTTGGCCTCTCGACGTTGCGTTAGACATAACCTCCGTTGTGAGTGATACGCGAGGATATTTGGCGAATGATTGATTTGTGTTTGCTTGATTAGAATAATGCATGTGTTATCAATTGATGAGATCCAATTCCAACAAGGCCCCGTTTATAATTCTGTCTTTACTTAATATTTTCCGTCTTTATATTTTCCGCATTTGCTTTTGGTTCGTCTTTAAACCATAACTTTTGATCCATGAGTTTAGAAATATAGAAACCGTTGAATGGCATTCTTTCCCTCGCACTGATCCCTGTGGAGAACGATAAATTGGGTTACTTATATATTTTTGCTTGCTGCTATTTCTGCACCAACAAATTTAGTTGTTAGGTGCGGATTTGGCCTAAAATGGGCATATCTTTCTTTGCACTTTTTCATCTCTTTTCTCATGTTTTCATGGTTTTTATCCATGATTGTTGTTGTTCTTCTACACATTGAGAATATACCTTTGGTGCTTGTAATGTGTGTGTTATTGTGCAGGAAATGCACTAAATGATCAAAGTTTGAAGACACAAAGAAATGGTGCAAGCTGCTAAAGAATTGAAGTTGCAACAGCAGGATTCGCCTCGCGAGTTCTGGCGAGCTCCTAGCGAAGGTTCGCCTGGCGAACGTTGGCGAGTGTCCCAGCGAAGGGGTGGCAGAAAGTTTCAGTAGGAAAAGTCCCTAAATTCGCTGGGCGAAGGTTTTGGCGAAGGCTCGCTTCGCGAGTGTTTTGTTCGCTTCGCGAATGCACGTGAAATTTCAGGGGCGGTTTAACTGTTTGAGGCACCTGTTGTGCCTATTTTTAACCATTCGCCTAGCGAACCTGCAAATTTCTGAATTGTATAAATACAATTCTTACACTTTTTAGGAGGTTGTTCTGATATTGTTGTAATTTTGGGATCAGAATTTGACATTTCTTCATTTCCAAGGGAGAAAAGGTAGGATCTTTGATTTCTTGTTGGAGAGGGATGTAATCTTTTGATACCTATTGTATTTCCTCTAATGTATGTATGTGATTTGAATTCTGATTTTCTATTGTTGTTGTCTTTGGTTGATTATTTGTGGTCTTGACAAAACCTTTACAAATCTTTGATCTTAGATTTTCATCTATCAATGAACAAGCTTTTGACATGGTTTTGTGAGTTGATATTCATTTTATCTTTTGTTGTATTGTGTTGATTAAGTAGCATGGGTAGCATGAGTAGGATCGATACGATATCGCGAGGATGCGTGATAATAGTGATGAAGAAGGATATTCGCATTCATTGGACAAATTAGTTGAATACATGTAAAAAGGGTTAAGCGTGTGTACTTATTTTGATCTTACTTAAATACGAAGAAATCATTTATTTGATATGGATGTTATAGTAATATCTGTTAGGACTGAACTCTAGAGATAGATTTAGGATTAACACTTGCGTGAGTATCTGCTCTTAAAGCTCTGTGTTGGTTTTGTTGCGTGAGACATCACTGATGAGACAATACAGTTGGCCTCTCGACGTTGCGTTAGACATAACCTCCGTTGTGAGTGATACGCGAGGATATTTGGCGAATGATTGATTTGTGTTTGCTTGATTAGAATAATGCATGTGTTATCAATTGATGAGATCCAATTCCAACAAGGCCCCGTTTATAATTCTGTCTTTACTTAATATTTTCCGTCTTTATATTTTCCGCATTTGCTTTTGGTTCGTCTTTAAACCATAACTTTTGATCCATGAGTTTAGAAATATAGAAACCGTTGAATGGCATTCTTTCCCTCGCACTGATCCCTGTGGAGAACGATAAATTGGGTTACTTATATATTTTTGCTTGCTGCTATTTCTGCACCAACAAATTTAGTTGTTAGGTGCGGATTTGGCCTAAAATGGGCATATCTTTCTTTGCACTTTTTCATCTCTTTTCTCATGTTTTCATGGTTTTTATCCATGATTGTTGTTGTTCTTCTACACATTGAGAATATACCTTTGGTGCTTGTAATGTGTGTGTTATTGTGCAGGAAATGCACTAAATGATCAAAGTTTGAAGACACAAAGAAATGGTGCAAGCTGCTAAAGAATTGAAGTTGCAACAGCAGGATTCGCCTCGCGAGTTCTGGCGAGCTCCTAGCGAAGGTTCGCCTGGCGAACGTTGGCGAGTGTCCCAGCGAAGGGGTGGCAGAAAGTTTCAGTAGGAAAAGTCCCTAAATTCGCTGGGCGAAGGTTTTGGCGAAGGCTCGCTTCGCGAGTGTTTTGTTCGCTTCGCGAATGCACGTGAAATTTCAGGGGCGGTTTAACTGTTTGAGGCACCTGTTGTGCCTATTTTTAACCATTCGCCTAGCGAACCTGCAAATTTCTGAATTGTATAAATACAATTCTTACACTTTTTAGGAGGTTGTTCTGATATTGTTGTAATTTTGGGATCAGAATTTGACATTTCTTCATTTCCAAGGGAGAAAAGGTAGGATCTTTGATTTCTTGTTGGAGAGGGATGTAATCTTTTGATACCTATTGTATTTCCTCTAATGTATGTATGTGATTTGAATTCTGATTTTCTATTGTTGTTGTCTTTGGTTGATTATTTGTGGTCTTGACAAAACCTTTACAAATCTTTGATCTTAGATTTTCATCTATCAATGAACAAGCTTTTGACATGGTTTTGTGAGTTGATATTCATTTTATCTTTTGTTGTATTGTGTTGATTAAGTAGCATGGGTAGCATGAGTAGGATCGATACGATATCGCGAGGATGCGTGATAATAGTGATGAAGAAGGATATTCGCATTCATTGGACAAATTAGTTGAATACATGTAAAAAGGGTTAAGCGTGTGTACTTATTTTGATCTTACTTAAATACGAAGAAATCATTTATTTGATATGGATGTTATAGTAATATCTGTTAGGACTGAACTCTAGAGATAGATTTAGGATTAACACTTGCGTGAGTATCTGCTCTTAAAGCTCTGTGTTGGTTTTGTTGCGTGAGACATCACTGATGAGACAATACAGTTGGCCTCTCGACGTTGCGTTAGACATAACCTCCGTTGTGAGTGATACGCGAGGATATTTGGCGAATGATTGATTTGTGTTTGCTTGATTAGAATAATGCATGTGTTATCAATTGATGAGATCCAATTCCAACAAGGCCCCGTTTATAATTCTGTCTTTACTTAATATTTTCCGTCTTTATATTTTCCGCATTTGCTTTTGGTTCGTCTTTAAACCATAACTTTTGATCCATGAGTTTAGAAATATAGAAACCGTTGAATGGCATTCTTTCCCTCGCACTGATCCCTGTGGAGAACGATAAATTGGGTTACTTATATATTTTTGCTTGCTGCTATTTCTGCACCAACAAATTGGCGCCGTTGCCGGGGATTGGTGTTTAGATATTGAATCGCATCGCATAGTTTCTATATTTTTAAGCTTTGTACATTTGTTTATATTATATGCATTTGTGTTCCTTTAATGTTTTCTCTAGTGTGTTCAGGAATGTTGAGAACTCCTTCTAGATTGGTTGCTTTGTAAAAAAAAAAAAAAGAATTCAATGAAGCTTCGACCGAGTCTGGATGTTGTTGAGCTTTGAAAGTATGCCTGGTAAATTGTATTGCTTTATAGAATGCTAGAATGATTTAAGAATTTTGTGCTTTGTGCAAATGTGTATCTTTGTTTCATTTTGCAACTTGTTGGAATGCTTGTTTCACTTAGGTCCAAAAGCCACTAATTGTGAGGAAACCTCCATTGTTGACTAAATGCTTGGATGACTGATAAACTTTGTTTAATTCGTTTGATTCATGCTTTATCTTTTGATTATTGTGATTTTGTGGAAGCATTAGAAATGATCAAGGCATTTGTTTATATTGAGCACAACCGTAACCAAAAGTTTCTTACCCGTGAGTAGTGAGAATTTATTAGCCCCTTTGAGCCTTAAACAATTTAAATCTCATTTTTGTGATGAACTTGGTTTATGTACATAATTTGCTAGTTGGGTTCATCATTGAATTTTGTGAGGTTTGAAAATTTTCTTTGGGAACCTTTGAAAATGGTATACTTTGATTTCCTTGCCGTAAAGGCAAGGTGCATTCACATGAGGTTTGGTTGAATTCAAGTTGGGGAGAATAAGAAGATGGTAGGTTGCTTGAACCTTTTGAAAAAGTTCAAACAAGCATGAAAAGAAAAAGTGTAAATATGAATGTGAAAAACACAAGAAAAAGAATGCTTGTTTGATGAAAAAAAATAGAGAGTGAAATAATTGTGCAAAATGAAGTTTGAGAAGGTTTGTGGTAAATGAATGAGAATGGTGAATGAAGTTGTGAATGTGTAAATATCATTTATCGGCAATTTCGATTCAAAGACCTTTAGAAATGTCCCTTTGTTGTTAACCCGACCAAGCTATAACCTTTAAGCCCTTAGTGATCTTTTTGCTTACATATTTTCATGTTGATTACCAGATGTTGTATGAATTGGATTGCTATTTGCATTGTTTGTCGGGTGAGTGAAATTTCCCCGCGGTTGCAAACGCGTCAATTTCTTCATTCTTATTTTGAAGAGGAGTGTTAGAGTGATTCAAGTATGAAAATTCAGTTGTCATTTGAACCATTCCATGATATTTGTTTAAGTACTTAATTCTTTATCATTGTTCGATTCTATTGAGTGGTAAACGTTGCTTGTGCGCATTTTCATGTTTGGTTTATCAGGATTTTGGTTGATTCTTAAGCTTGAGCAAATCCGCTTGTTTTTAACGAGGGGCATACTTTGCTTGAGGACAAGCAAGAGTTTAGTTAGGGAGAGTTGTTAGGTGCGGATTTGGCCTAAAATGGGCATATCTTTCTTTGCACTTTTTCATCTCTTTTCTCCTGTTTTCATGGTTTTTATCCATGATTGTTGTTGTTTTTCTACACATTGATAATATACCTTTGGTGCTTGTAATGTGTGTGTTATTGTGCAGGAAATGCACTAAATGATCAAAGTTTGAAGACACAAAGAAATGGTGCAAGCTGCTAAAGAATTGAAGTTGCAACAGCAGGATTCGCCTCGCGAGTTCTGGCGAGCTCCTAGCGAAGGTTCGCCTGGCGAACGTTGGCGAGTGTCCCAGCGAAGGGGTGGCAGAAAGTTTCAGTAGGAAAAGTCCCTAAATTCGCTGGGCGAAGGTTTTGGCGAAGGCTCGCTTCGCGAGTGCTTTGTTCGCTTCGCGAATGCACGTGAAATTTCAGGGGCGGTTTAACTGTTTGAGGCACCTGTTGTGCCTATTTTTAACCATTCGCCTAGCGAACCTGCAAATTTCTGAATTGTATAAATACAATTCTTACACTTTTTAGGAGGTTGTTCTGATATTGTTGTAATTTTGGGATCAGAATTTGACATTTCTTCATTTCCAAGGGAGAAAAGGTAGGATCTTTGATTTCTTGTTGGAGAGGGATGTAATCTTTTGATACCTATTGTATTTCCTCTAATGTATGTATGTGATTTGAATTCTGATTTTCTATTGTTGTTGTCTTTGGTTGATTATTTGTGGTCTTGACAAAACCTTTACAAATCTTTGATCTTAGATTTTCATCTATCAATGAACAAGCTTTTGACATGGTTTTGTGAGTTGATATTCATTTTATCTTTTGTTGTATTGTGTTGATTAAGTAGCATGGGTAGCATGAGTAGGATCGATACGATATCGCGAGGATGCGTGATAATAGTGATGAAGAAGGATATTCGCATTCATTGGACAAATTAGTTGAATACATGTAAAAAGGGTTAAGCGTGTGTACTTATTTTGATCTTACTTAAATACGAAGAAATCATTTATTTGATATGGATGTTATAGTAATATCTGTTAGGACTGAACTCTAGAGATAGATTTAGGATTAACACTTGCGTGAGTATCTGCTCTTAAAGCTCTGTGTTGGTTTTGTTGCGTGAGACATCACTGATGAGACAATACAGTTGGCCTCTCGACGTTGCGTTAGACATAACCTCCGTTGTGAGTGATACGCGAGGATATTTGGCGAATGATTGATTTGTGTTTGCTTGATTAGAATAATGCATGTGTTATCAATTGATGAGATCCAATTCCAACAAGGCCCCGTTTATAATTCTGTCTTTACTTAATATTTTCCGTCTTTATATTTTCCGCATTTGCTTTTGGTTCGTCTTTAAACCAGAACTTTTGATCCATGAGTTTAGAAATATAGAAACCGTTGAATGGCATTCTTTCCCTCGCACTGATCCCTGTGGAGAACGATAAATTGGGTTACTTATATATTTTTGCTTGCTGCTATTTCTGCACCAACAAATTGGCGCCGTTGCCGGGGATTGGTGTTTAGATATTGAATCGCATCGCATAGTTTCTATATTTTTAAGCTTTGTACATTTGTTTATATTATATGCATTTGTGTTCCTTTAATGTTTTCTCTAGTGTGTTCAGGAATGTTGAGAACTCCTTCTAGATTGGTTGCTTTGTAAAAAAAAAAAAAAGAATTCAATGAAGCTTCGACCGAGTCTGGATGTTGTTGAGCTTTGAAAGTATGCCTGGTAAATTGTATTGCTTTATAGAATGCTAGAATGATTTAAGAATTTTGTGCTTTGTGCAAATGTGTATCTTTGTTTCATTTTGCAACTTGTTGGAATGCTTGTTTCACTTAGGTCCAAAAGCCACTAATTGTGAGGAAACCTCCATTGTTGACTAAATGCTTGGATGACTGATAAACTTTGTTTAATTCGTTTGATTCATGCTTTATCTTTTGATTATTGTGATTTTGTGGAAGCATTAGAAATGATCAAGGCATTTGTTTATATTGAGCACAACCGTAACCAAAAGTTTCTTACCCGTGAGTAGTGAGAATTTATTAGCCCCTTTGAGCCTTAAACAATTTAAATCTCATTTTTGTGATGAACTTGGTTTATGTACATAATTTGCTAGTTGGGTTCATCATTGAATTTTGTGAGGTTTGAAAATTTTCTTTGGGAACCTTTGAAAATGGTATACTTTGATTTCCTTGCCGTAAAGGCAAGGTGCATTCACATGAGGTTTGGTTGAATTCAAGTTGGGGAGAATAAGAAGATGGTAGGTTGCTTGAACCTTTTGAAAAAGTTCAAACAAGCATGAAAAGAAAAAGTGTAAATATGAATGTGAAAAACACAAGAAAAAGAATGCTTGTTTGATGAAAAAAAATAGAGAGTGAAATAATTGTGCAAAATGAAGTTTGAGAAGGTTTGTGGTAAATGAATGAGAATGGTGAATGAAGTTGTGAATGTGTAAATATCATTTATCGGCAATTTCGATTCAAAGACCTTTAGAAATGTCCCTTTGTTGTTAACCCGACCAAGCTATAACCTTTAAGCCCTTAGTGATCTTTTTGCTTACATATTTTCATGTTGATTACCAGATGTTGTATGAATTGGATTGCTATTTGCATTGTTTGTCGGGTGAGTGAAATTTCCCCGCGGTTGCAAACGCGTCAATTTCTTCATTCTTATTTTGAAGAGGAGTGTTAGAGTGATTCAAGTATGAAAATTCAGTTGTCATTTGAACCATTCCATGATATTTGTTTAAGTACTTAATTCTTTATCATTGTTCGATTCTATTGAGTGGTAAACGTTGCTTGTGCGCATTTTCATGTTTGGTTTATCTGGATTTTGGTTGATTCTTAAGCTTGAGCAAATCCGCTTGTTTTTAACGAGGGGCATACTTTGCTTGAGGACAAGCAAGAGTTTAGTTAGGGAGAGTTGTTAGGTGCGGATTTGGCCTAAAATGGGCATATCTTTCTTTGCACTTTTTCATCTCTTTTCTCCTGTTTTCATGGTTTTTATCCATGATTGTTGTTGTTTTTCTACACATTGATAATATACCTTTGGTGCTTGTAATGTGTGTGTTATTGTGCAGGAAATGCACTAAATGATCAAAGTTTGAAGACACAAAGAAATGGTGCAAGCTGCTAAAGAATTGAAGTTGCAACAGCAGGATTCGCCTCGCGAGTTCTGGCGAGCTCCTAGCGAAGGTTCGCCTGGCGAACGTTGGCGAGTGTCCCAGCGAAGGGGTGGCAGAAAGTTTCAGTAGGAAAAGTCCCTAAATTCGCTGGGCGAAGGTTTTGGCGAAGGCTCGCTTCGCGAGTGTTTTGTTCGCTTCGCGAATGCACGTGAAATTTCAGGGGCGGTTTAACTGTTTGAGGCACCTGTTGTGCCTATTTTTAACCATTCGCCTAGCGAATGAATTGGTTCGCCTAGCGAACCTGCAAATTTCTGAATTGTATAAATACAATTCTTACACTTTTTGGGTGAGGTTGTTCTGATATTGTTGTAATTTTGGGATCAGAATTTGACATTTCTTCATTTCCAAGGGAGAAAAGGTAGGATCTTTGATTTCTTGTTGGAGAGGGATGTAATCTTTTGATACCTATTGTATTTCCTCTAATGTATGTATGTGATTTGAATTCTGATTTTCTATTGTTGTTGTCTTTGGTTGATTATTTGTGGTCTTGACAAAACCTTTACAAATCTTTGATCTTAGATTTTCATCTATCTATGAACAAGCCTTTGACATGGTTTTGTGAGTTGATATTCATTTTATCTTTTGTTGTATTGTGTTGATTAAGTAGCATGGGTAGCATGAGTAGGATCGATACGATATCGCGAGGATGCGTGATAATAGTGATGAAGAAGGATATTCGCATTCATTGGACAAATTAGTTGAATACATGTAAAAAGGGTTAAGCGTGTGTACTTATTTTGATCTTACTTAAATACGAAGAAATCATTTATTTGATATGGATGTTATAGTAATATCTGTTAGGACTGAACTCTAGAGATAGATTTAGGATTAACACTTGCGTGAGTATCTGCTCTTAAAGCTCTGTGTTGGTTTTCTTGCGTGAGACATCACTGATGAGACAATACAGTTGGCCTCTCGACGTTGCGTTAGACATAACCTCCGTTGTGAGTGATACGCGAGGATATTTGGCGAATGATTGATTTGTGTTTGCTTGATTAGAATAATGCATGTGTTATCAATTGATGAGATCCAATTCCAACAAGGCCCCGTTTATAATTCTGTCTTTACTTAATATTTTCCGTCTTTATATTTTCCGCATTTGCTTTTGGTTCGTCTTTAAACCAGAACTTTTGATCCATGAGTTTAGAAATATAGAAACGGTTGAATGGCATTCTTTCCCTTGCACTGATCCCTGTGGAGAACGATAAATTGGGTTACTTATATATTTTGCTTGCTGCTATTTCTGCACCAACAAATTTAGTTGTTAGGTGCGGATTTGGCCTAAAATGGGCATATCTTTCTTTGCACTTTTTCATCTCTTTTCTCATGTTTTCATGGTTTTTATCCATGATTGTTGTTGTTCTTCTACACATTGAGAATATACCTTTGGTGCTTGTAATGTGTGTGTTATTGTGCAGGAAATGCACTAAATGATCAAAGTTTGAAGACACAAAGAGATGGTGCAAGATGCTAAAGAATTGAAGTTGCAACAGCAGGATTCGCCTCGCGAGTTCTGGCGAGCTCCTAGCGAAGGTTCGCCTGGCGAACGTTGGCGAGTGTCCCAGCGAAGGGGTGGCAGAAAGTTTCAGTAGGAAAAGTCCCTAAATTCGCTGGGCGAAGGTTTTGGCGAAGGCTCGCTTCGCGAGTGTTTTGTTCGCTTCGCGAATGCACGTGAAATTTCAGGGGCGGTTTAACTGTTTGAGGCACCTGTTGTGCCTATTTTTAACCATTCGCCTAGCGAATGAATTGGTTCGCCTAGCGAACCTGCAAATTTCTGAATTGTATAAATACAATTCTTACACTTTTTGGGTGAGGTTGTTCTGATATTGTTGTAATTTTGGGATCAGAATTTGACATTTCTTCATTTCCAAGGGAGAAAAGGTAGGATCTTTGATTTCTTGTTGGAGAGGGATGTAATCTTTTGATACCTATTGTATTTCCTCTAATGTATGTATGTGATTTGAATTCTGATTTTCTATTGTTGTTGTCTTTGGTTGATTATTTGTGGTCTTGACAAAACCTTTACAAATCTTTGATCTTAGATTTTCATCTATCAATGAACAAGCTTTTGACATGGTTTTGTGAGTTGATATTCATTTTATCTTTTGTTGTATTGTGTTGATTAAGTAGCATGGGTAGCATGAGTAGGATCGATACGATATCGCGAGGATGCGTGATAATAGTGATGAAGAAGGATATTCGCATTCATTGGACAAATTAGTTGAATACATGTAAAAAGGGTTAAGCGTGTGTACTTATTTTGATCTTACTTAAATACGAAGAAATCATTTATTTGATATGGATGTTATAGTAATATCTGTTAGGACTGAACTCTAGAGATAGATTTAGGATTAACACTTGCGTGAGTATCTGCTCTTAAAGCTCTGTGTTGGTTTTGTTGCGTGAGACATCACTGATGAGACAATACAGTTGGCCTCTCGACGTTACGTTAGACATAACCTCCGTTGTGAGTGATACGCGAGGATATTTGGCGAATGATTGATTTGTGTTTGCTTGATTTGAATAATGCATGTGTTATCAATTGATGAGATCCAATTCCAACAAGGCCCCGTTTATAATTCTGTCTTTACTTAATATTTTCCGTCTTTATATTTTCCGCATTTGCTTTTGGTTCGTCTTTAAACCAGAACTTTTGATCCATGAGTTTAGAAATATAGAAACCGTTGAATGGCATTCTTTCCCTCGCACTGATCCCTGTGGAGAACGATAAATTGGGTTACTTATATATTTTTGCTTGCTGCTATTTCTGCACCAACAAATTTAGTTGTTAGGTGCGGATTTGGCCTAAAATGGGCATATCTTTCTTTGCACTTTTTCATCTCTTTTCTCATGTTTTCATGGTTTTTATCCATGATTGTTGTTGTTCTTCTACACATTGAGAATATACCTTTGGTGCTTGTAATGTGTGTGTTATTGTGCAGGAAATGCACTAAATGATCAAAGTTTGAAGACACAAAGAAATGGTGCAAGCTGCTAAAGAATTGAAGTTGCAACAGCAGGATTCGCCTCGCGAGTTCTGGCGAGCTCCTAGCGAAGGTTCGCCTGGCGAACGTTGGCGAGTGTCCCAGCGAAGGGGTGGCAGAAAGTTTCAGTAGGAAAAGTCCCTAAATTCGCTGGGCGAAGGTTTTGGCGAAGGCTCGCTTCGCGAGTGTTTTGTTCGCTTCGCGAATGCACGTGAAATTTCAGGGGCGGTTTAACTGTTTGAGGCACCTGTTGTGCCTATTTTTAACCATTCGCCTAGCGAATGAATTGGTTTGCCTAGCGAACCTGCAAATTTCTGAATTGTATAAATACAATTCTTACACTTTTTAGGTGAGGTTGTTCTGATATTGTTGTAATTTTGGGATCAGAATTTGACATTTCTTCATTTCCAAGGGAGAAAAGGTAGGATCTTTGATTTCTTGTTGGAGAGGGATGTAATCTTTTGATACCTATTGTATTTCCTCTAATGTATGTATGTGATTTGAATTCTGATTTTCTATTGTTGTTGTCTTTGGTTGATTATTTGTGGTCTTGACAAAACCTTTACAAATCTTTGATCTTAGATTTTCATCTTTCTATGAACAACCTTTTGACATGGTTTTGTGAGTTGATATTCATTTTATCTTTTGTTGTATTGTGTTGATTAAGTAGCATGGGTAGCATGAGTAGGATCGATACGATATCGCGAGGATGAGTGATAATAGTGATGAAGAAGGATATTCGCATTCATTGGACAAATTAGTTGAATACATGTAAAAAGGGTTAAGCGTGTGTACTTATTTTGATCTTACTTAAATACGAAGAAATCATTTATTTGATATGGATGTTATAGTAATATCTGTTAGGACTGAACTCTAGAGATAGATTTAGGATTAACACTTGCGTGAGTATCTGCTCTTAAAGCTCTGTGTTGGTTTTGTTGCATGAGACATCACTGATGAGACAATACAGTTGGCCTCTCGACGTTGCGTTAGACATAACCTCCGTTGTGAGTGATACGCGAAGATATTTGGCGAATGATTGATTTGTGTTTGCTTGATTAGAATAATGCATGTGTTATCAATTGATGAGATCCAATTCCAACAAGGCCCCGTTTATAATTCTGTCTTTACTTAATATTTTCCGTCTTTATATTTTCCGCATTTGCTTTTGGTTCGTCTTTAAACCAGAACTTTTGATCCATGAGTTTAGAAATATAGAAACCGTTGAATGGCATTCTTTCCCTCGCACTGATCCCTGTGGAGAACGATAAATTGGGTTACTTATATATTTTTGCTTGCTGCTATTTCTCCACCAACAAATTTAGTTGTTAGGTGCGGATTTGGCCTAAAATGGGCATATCTTTCTTTGCACTTTTTCATCTCTTTTCTCATGTTTTCATGGTTTTATTCCATGATTGTTGTTGTTCTTCTACACATTGAGAATATACCTTTGGTGCTTGTAATGTGTGTGTTATTGTGCAGGAAATGCACTAAATGATCAAAGTTTGAAGACACAAAGAAATGGTGCAAGCTGCTAAAGAATTGAAGTTGCAACAGCAGGATTCGCCTCGCGAGTTCTGGCGAGCTCCTAGCGAAGGTTCGCCTGGCGAACGTTGGCGAGTGTCCCAGCGAAGGGGTGGCATAAAGTTTCAGTAGGAAAAGTCCCTAAATTCGCTGGGCGAAGGTTTTGGCGAAGGCTCGCTTCGCGAGTGTTTTGTTCGCTTCGCGAATGCACGTGAAATTTCAGGGGCGGTTTAACTGTTTGAGGCACCTGTTGTGCCTATTTTTAACCATTCGCCTAGCGAATGAATTGGTTCGCCTAGCGAACCTGCAAATTTCTGAATTGTATAAATACAATTCTTACACTTTTTAGGAGGTTGTTCTGATATTGTTGTAATTTTGGGATCAGAATTTGACATTTCTTCATTTCCAAGGGAGAAAAGGTAGGATCTTTGATTTCTTGTTGGAGAGGGATGTAATCTTTTGATACCTATTGTATTTCCTCTAATGTATGTATGTGATTTGAATTCTGATTTTCTATTGTTGTTGTCTTTGGTTGATTATTTGTGGTCTTGACAAAACCTTTACAAATCTTTGATCTTAGATTTTCATCTATCAATGAACAAGCTTTTGACATGGTTTTGTGAGTTGATATTCATTTTATCTTTTGTTGTATTGTGTTGATTAAGTAGCATGAGTAGGATCGATACGATATCGCGAGGATGCGTGATAATAGTGATGAAGAAGGATATTCGCATTCATTGGACAAATTAGTTGAATACATGTAAAAAGGGTTAAGCGTGTGTACTTATTTTGATCTTACTTAAATACGAAGAAATCATTTATTTGATATGGATGTTATAGTAATATCTGTTAGGACTGAACTCTAGAGATAGATTTAGGATTAACACTTGCGTGAGTATCTGCTCTTAAATCTCTGTGTTGGTTTTGTTGCGTGAGACATCACTGATGAGACAATACAGTTGGCCTCTCGACGTTGCGTTAGACATAACCTCCGTTGTGAGTGATACGCGAGGATATTTGGCGAATGATTGATTTGTGTTTGCTTGATTAGAATAATGCATGTGTTATCAATTGATGAGATCCAATTCCAACAAGGCCCCGTTTATAATTCTGTCTTTACTTAATATTTTCCGTCTTTATATTTTCCGCATTTGCTTTTGGTTCGTCTTTAAACCAGAACTTTTGATCCATGAGTTTAGAAATATAGAAACCGTTGAATGGCATTCTTTCCCTCGCACTGATCCATGTGGAGAACGATAAATTGGGTTACTTATATATTTTTGCTTGCTGCTATTTCTCCACCAACAAATTTAGTTGTTAGGTGCGAATTTGGCCTAAAATGGGCATATCTTTCTTTGCACTTTTTCATCTCTTTTCTCATGTTTTCATGGTTTTTATCCATGATTGTTGTTGTTCTTCTACACATTGAGAATATACCTTTGGTGCTTGTAATGTGTGTGTTATTGTGCAGGAAATGCACTAAATGATCAAAGTTTGAAGACACAAAGAAATGGTGCAAGCTGCTAAAGAATTGAAGTTGCAACAGCAGGATTCGCCTCGCGAGTTCTGGCGAGCACCTAGCGAAGGTTCGCCTGGCGAACGTTGGCGAGTGTCCCAGCGAAGGGGTGGCAGAAAGTTTCAGTAGGAAAAGTCCCTAAATTCGCTGGGCGAAGGTTTTGGCGAAGGCTCGCTTCGCGAGTGTTTTGTTCGCTTCGCGAATGCACGTGAAATTTCAGGGGCGGTTTAACTGTTTGAGGCACCTGTTGTGCCTATTTTTAACCATTCGCCTAGCGAATGAATTGGTTCGCCTAGCGAACCTGCAAATTTCTGAATTGTATAAATACAATTCTTACACTTTTTAGGAGGTTGTTCTGATATTGTTGTAATTTTGGGATCAGAATTTGATATTTCTTCATTTCCAAGGGAGAAAAGGTAGGATCTTTGATTTCTTGTTGGAGAGGGATGTAATCTTTTGATACCTATTGTATTTCCTCTAATGTATGTATGTGATTTGAATTCTGATTTTCTATTGTTGTTGTCTTTGGTTGATTATTTGTGGTCTTGACAAAACCTTTACAAATCTTTGATCTTAGATTTTCATCTATCAATGAACAAGCTTTTGACATGGTTTTGTGAGTTGATATTCATTTTATCTTTTGTTGTATTGTGTTGATTAAGTAGCATGGGTAGCATGAGTAGGATCGATACGATATCGCGAGGATGCGTGATAATAGTGATGAAGAAGGATATTCACATTCATTGGACAAATTAGTTGAATACATGTAAAAAGGGTTAAGCGTGTGTACTTATTTTGATCTTACTTAAATACGAAGAAATCATTTATTTGATATGGATGTTATAGTAATATCTGTTAGGACTGAACTCTAGAGATAGATTTAGGATTAACACTTGCGTGAGTATCTGCTCTTAAAGCTCTGTGTTGGTTTTGTTGCGTGAGACATCACTGATGAGACAATACAGTTGGCCTCTCGACGTTGCGTTAGACATAACCTCCGTTGTGAGTGATACGCGAGGATATTTGGCGAATGATTGATTTGTGTTTGCTTGATTAGAATAATGCATGTGTTATCAATTGATGAGATCCAATTCCAACAAGGCCCCGTTTATAATTCTGTCTTTACTTAATATTTTCCGTCTTTATATTTTCCGCATTTGCTTTTGGTTCGTCTTTAAACCAGAACTTTTGATCCATGAGTTTAGAAATATAGAAACCGTTGAATGGCATTCTTTCCCTCGCACTGATCCCTGTGGAGAACGATAAATTGGGTTACTTATATATTTTTGCTTGCTGCTATTTCTGCACCAACAAATTGGCACCGTTGCCGGGGATTGGTGTTTAGATATTGAATCACATCGCATAGTTTCTATATTTTAAAGCTTTGTACATTTGTTTATATTATATGCATTTGTGTTCCTTTAATGTTTTCTCTAGTGTGTTCAGGAATGTTGAGAACTCCTTCTAGATTGGTTGCTTTGTAAAAAAAAAAAAAGAATTCAATGAAGCTTCGACCGAGTCTGGATGTTGTTGAGCTTTGAAAGTATGCCTGGTAAATTGTATTGCTTTATAGAATGCTAGAATGATTTAAGAATTTTGTGCTTTGTGCAAATGTGTGTCTTTCTTTCATTTTGCAACTTGTTGGAATGCTTGTTTCACTTAGGTCCAAAAGCCACTAATTGTGAGGAAACCTCCATTGTTGACTAAATGCTTGGATGACTGATAAACTTTGTTTAATTCATTTGATTCATGCTTTATCTTTTGATTATTGTGATTTTGTGGAAGCATTAGAAATGATCAAGGCATTTGTTTATATTGAGCACAACCGTAACCAAAAGTTTCTTACCCGTGAGTAGTGAGAATTTGTTAGCCCCTTTGAGCCTTAAACAATTTAAATCTCATTTTTGTGATGAACTTGGTTTATGTACATAATTTGCTAGTTGGGTTCATCATTGAATTTTGTGAGGTTTGAAAATTTTCTTTGGGAACCTTTGAAAATTGTATACTTTGATTTCCTTGCCGTAAAGGCAAGGTGCATTCACATGAGGTTTGGTTGAATTCAAGTTGGGGAGAATAAGAAGATGGTAGGTTGCTTGAACCTTTTGAAAAAGTTCAAACAAGCATGAAAAGAAAAAGTGTAAATATGAATGTGAAAAACACAAGAAAAAGAATGCTTGTTTGATGAAAAAAAATAGAGAGTGAAATAATTGTGCAAAAGGAAGTTTGAGAAGGTTTGTGGTAAATGAATGAGAATGGTGAATGAAGTTGTGAATGTGTAAATATCATTTATCGGCAATTTCGATTCAAAGACCTTTAGAAATGTCCCTTTGTTGTTAACCCGACCAAGCTATAACCTTTAAGCCCTTAGTGATCTTTTTGCTTCCATATTTTCATGTTGATTACCAGATGTTGTATGAATTGGATTGCTATTTGCATTGTTTGTCGGGTGAGTGAAATTTCCCCGCGGTTGCAAACGCGTCAATTTCTTCATTCTTATTTTGAAGAGGAGTGTTAGAGTGATTCAAGTATGAAAATTCAGTTGTCATTTGAACCATTCCATGATATTTGTTTAAGTACTTAATTCGTTATCATTGTTCGATTCTATTGAGTGGTAAACGTTGCTTGTGCGCATTTTCATGTTTGGTTTATCTGGATTTTGGTTGATTCTTAAGCTTGAGCAAATCCGCTTGTTTTTAACGAGGGGCATACTTTGCTTGAGGACAAGCAAGAGTTTAGTTGGGGAGAGTTGTTAGGTGCGGATTTGGCCTAAAATGGGCATATCTTTCTTTGCACTTTTTCATCTCTTTTCTCATGTTTTCATGGTTTTTATCCATGATTGTTGTTGTTCTTCTACACATTGAGAATATACCTTTGGTGCTTGTAATGTGTGTGTTATTGTGCAGGAAATGCACTAAATGATCAAAGTTTGAAGACACAAAGAAATGGTGCAAGCTGCTAAAGAATTGAAGTTGCAACAGCAGGATTCGCCTCGCGAGTTCTGGCGAGCTCCTAGCGAAGGTTCGCCTGGCGAACGTTGGCGAGTGTCCCAGCGAAGGGGTGGCAGAAAGTTTCAGTAGGAAAAGTCCCTAAATTCGCTGGGCGAAGGTTTTGGCGAAGGCTCGCTTCGCGAGTGTTTTGTTCGCTTCGCGAATGCACGTGAAATTTCAGGAGCGGTTTAACTGTTTGAGGCACCTGTTGTGCCTATTTTTAACCATTCGCCTAGCGAATGAATTGGTTCGCCTAGCGAACCTGCAAATTTCTGAATTGTATAAATACAATTCTTACACTTTTTAGGTGAGGTTGTTCTGATATTGTTGTAATTTTGGGATCAGAATTTGACATTTCTTCATTTCCAAGGGAGAAAAGGTAGGATCTTTGATTTCTTGTTGGAGAGGGATGTAATCTTTTGATACCTATTGTATTTCCTCTAATGTATGTATGTGATTTGAATTCTGATTTTCTATTGTTGTTGTCTTTGGTTGATTATTTGTGGTCTTGACAAAACCTTTACAAATCTTTGATCTTAGATTTTCATCTATCAATGAACAAGCTTTTGACATGGTTTTGTGAGTTGATATTCATTTTATCTTTTGTTGTATTGTGTTGATTAAGTAGCATGGGTAGCATGAGTAGGATCGATACGATATCGCGAGGATGCGTGATAATAGTGATGAAGAAGGATATTCGCATTCATTGGACAAATTAGTTGAATACATGTAAAAAGGGTTAAGCGTGTGTACTTATTTTGATCTTACTTAAATACGAAGAAATCATTTATTTGATATGGATGTTATAGTAATATCTGTTAGGACTGAACTCTAGAGATAGATTTAGGATTAACACTTGCGTGAGTATCTGCTCTTAAAGCTCTGTGTTGGTTTTGTTGCGTGAGACATCACTGATGAGACAATACAGTTGGCCTCTCGACGTTGCGTTAGACATAACCTCCGTTGTGAGTGATACGCGAGGATATTTGGCGAATGATTGATTTGTGTTTGCTTGATTAGAATAATGCATGTGTTATCAATTGATGAGATCCAATTCCAACAAGGCCCCGTTTATAATTCTGTCTTTACTTAATATTTTCCGTCTTTATATTTTCCGCATTTGCTTTTGGTTCGTCTTTAAACCAGAACTTTTGATCCATGAGTTTAGAAATATAGAAACCGTTGAATGGCATTCTTTCCCTCGCACTGATCCCTGTGGAGAACGATAAATTGGGTTACTTATATATTTTTGCTTGCTGCTATTTCTGCACCAACAAATTGGCGCCGTTGCCGGGGATTGGTGTTTAGATATTGAATCGCATCGCATAGTTTCTATATTTTTAAGCTTTGTACATTTGTTTATATTATATGCATTTGTGTTCCTTTAATGTTTTCTCTAGTGTGTTCAGGAATGTTGAGAACTCCTTCTAGATTGGTTGCTTTGTAAAAAAAAAAAAAAGAATTCAATGAAGCTTCGACCGAGTCTGGACGTTGTAGAGCTTTGAAAGTATGCCTGGTAAATTGTATTGCTTTATAGAATGCTAGAATGATTTAAGAATTTTGTGCTTTGTGCAAATGTGTATCTTTGTTTCATTTTGCAACTTGTTGGAATGCTTGTTTCACTTAGGTCCAAAAGCCACTAATTGTGAGGAAACCTCCATTGTTGACTAAATGCTTGGATGACTGATAAACTTTGTTTAATTCGTTTGATTCATGCTTTATCTTTTGATTATTGTGATTTTGTGGAAGCATTAGAAATGATCAAGGCATTTGTTTATATTGAGCACAACCGTAACCAAAAGTTTCTTACCCGTGAGTAGTGAGAATTTGTTAGCCCCTTTGAGCCTTAAACAATTTAAATCTCATTTTTGTGATGAACTTGGTTTATGTACATAATTTGCTAGTTGGGTTCATCATTGAATTTTGTGAGGTTTGAAAATTTTCTTTGGGAACCTTTGAAAATTGTATACTTTGATTTCCTTGCCGTAAAGGCAAGGTGCATTCACATGAGGTTTGGTTGAATTCAAGTTGGGGAGAATAAGAAGATGGTAGGTTGCTTGAACCTTTTGAAAAAGTTCAAACAAGCATGAAAAGAAAAAGTGTAAATATGAATGTGAAAAACACAAGAAAAAGAATGCTTGTTTGATGAAAAAAAATAGAGAGTGAAATAATTGTGCAAAAGGAAGTTTGAGAAGGTTTGTGGTAAATGAATGAGAATGGTGAATGAAGTTGTGAATGTGTAAATATCATTTATCGGCAATTTCGATTCAAAGACCTTTAGAAATGTCCCTTTGTTGTTAACCCGACCAAGCTATAACCTTTAAGCCCTTAGTGATCTTTTTGCTTCCATATTTTCATGTTGATTACCAGATGTTGTATGAATTGGATTGCTATTTGCATTGTTTGTCGGGTGAGTGAAATTTCCCCGCGGTTGCAAACGCGTCAATTTCTTCATTCTTATTTTGAAGAGGAGTGTTAGAGTGATTCAAGTATGAAAATTCAGTTGTCATTTGAACCATTCCATGATATTTGTTTAAGTACTTAATTCTTTATCATTGTTCGATTCTATTGAGTGGTAAACGTTGCTTGTGCGCATTTTCATGTTTGGTTTATCTGGATTTTGGTTGATTCTTAAGCTTGAGCAAATCCGCTTGTTTTTAACGAGGGGCATACTTTGCTTGAGGACAAGCAAAAGTTTAGTTGGGGAGAGTTGTTAGGTGCGGATTTGGCCTAAAATGGGCATATCTTTCTTTGCACTTTTTCATCTCTTTTCTCATGTTTTCATGGTTTTTATCCATGATTGTTGTTGTTCTTCTACACATTGAGAATATACCTTTGGTGCTTGTAATGTGTGTGTTATTGTGCAGGAAATGCACTAAATGATCAAAGTTTGAAGACACAAAGAAATGGTGCAAGCTGCTAAAGAATTGAAGTTGCAACAGCAGGATTCGCCTCGCGAGTTCTGGCGAGCTCCTAGCGAAGGTTCGCCTGGCGAACGTTGGCGAGTGTCCCAGCGAAGGGGTGGCAGAAAGTTTCAGTAGGAAAAGTCCCTAAATTCGTTGGGCAAAGGTTTTGGCGAAGGCTCGCTTCGCGAGTGTTTTGTTCGCTTCGCGAATGCACGTGAAATTTCAGGGGCGGTTTAACTGTTTGAGGCACCTGTTGTGCCTATTTTTAACCATTCGCCTAGCGAATGAATTGGTTCGCCTAGCGAACCTGCAAATTTCTGAATTGTATAAATACAATTCTTACACTTTTTAGGTGAGGTTGTTCTGATATTGTTGTAATTTTGGGATCAGAATTTGACATTTCTTCATTTCCAAGGGAGAAAAGGTAGGATCTTTGATTTCTTGTTGGAGAGGGATGTAATCTTTTGATACCTATTGTATTTCCTCTAATGTATGTATGTGATTTGAATTCTGATTTTCTATTTTTGTTGTCTTTGGTTGATTATTTGTGGTCTTGACAAAACCTTTACAAATCTTTGATCTTAGATTTTCATCTATCAATGAACAAGCTTTTGACATGGTTTTGTGAGTTGATATTCATTTTATCTTTTGTTGTATTGTGTTGATTAAGTAGCATGGGTAGCATGAGTAGGATCGATACGATATCGCGAGGATGCGTGATAATAGTGATGAAGAAGGATATTCGCATTCATTGGACAAATTAGTTGAATACATGTAAAAAGGGTTAAGCGTGTGTACTTATTTTGATCTTACTTAAATACGAAGAAATCATTTATTTGATATGGATGTTATAGTAATATCTGTTAGGACTGAACTCTAGAGATAGATTTAGGATTAACACTTGCGTGAGTATCTGCTCTTAAAGCTCTGTGTTGGTTTTGTTGCGTGAGACATCACTGATGAGACAATACAGTTGGCCTCTCGACGTTGCGTTAGACATAACCTCCGTTGTGAGTGATACGCGAGGATATTTGGCGAATGATTGATTTGTGTTTGCTTGATTAGAATAATGCATGTGTTATCAATTGATGAGATCCAATTCCAACAAGGCCCCGTTTATAATTCTGTCTTTACTTAATATTTTCCGTCTTTATATTTTCCGCATTTGCTTTTGGTTCGTCTTTAAACCAGAACTTTTGATCCATGAGTTTAGAAATATAGAAACCGTTGAATGGAATTCTTTCCCTCGCACTGATCCCTGTGGAGAACGATAAATTGGGTTACTTATATATTTTTGCTTGCTGCTATTTCTGCACCAACAAATTGGCGCCGTTGCCGGGGATTGGTGTTTAGATATTGAATCGCATCGCATAGTTTCTATATTTTTAAGCTTTGTACATTTGTTTATATTATATGCATTTGTGTTCCTTTAATGTTTTCTCTAGTGTGTTCAGGAATGTTGAGAACTCCTTCTAGATTGGTTGCTTTGTAAAAAAAAAAAAAAGAATTCAATGAAGCTTCGACCGAGTCTGGATGTTGTTGAGCTTTGAAAGTATGCCTGGTAAATTGTATTGCTTTATAGAATGCTAGAATGATTTAAGAATTTTGTGCTTTGTGCAAATGTGTGTCTTTGTTTCATTTTGCAACTTGTTGGAATGCTTGTTTCACTTAGGTCCAAAAGCCACTAATTGTGAGGAAACCTCCATTGTTGACTAAATGCTTGGATGACTGATAAACTTTGTTTAATTCATTTGATTCATGCTTTATCTTTTGATTATTGTGATTTTGTGGAAGCATTAGAAATGATCAAGGCATTTGTTTATATTGAGCACAACCGTAACCAAAAGTTTCTTACCCGTGAGTAGTGAGAATTTGTTAGCCCCTTTGAGCCTTAAACAATTTAAATCTCATTTTTGTGATGAACTTGGTTTATGTACATAATTTGCTAGTTGGGTTCATCATTGAATTTTGTGAGGTTTGAAAATTTTCTTTGGGAACCTTTGAAAATTGTATACTTTGATTTCCTTGCCGTAAAGGCAAGGTGCATTCACATGAGGTTTGGTTGAATTCAAGTTGGGGAGAATAAGAAGATGGTAGGTTGCTTGAACCTTTTGAAAAAGTTCAAACAAGCATGAAAAGAAAAAGTGTAAATATGAATGTGAAAAACACAAGAAAAAGAATGCTTGTTTGATGAAAAAAAATAGAGAGTGAAATAATTGTGCAAAAGGAAGTTTGAGAAGGTTTGTGGTAAATGAATGAGAATGGTGAATGAAGTTGTGAATGTGTAAATATCATTTATCGGCAATTTCGATTCAAAGACCTTTAGAAATGTCCCTTTGTTGTTAACCCGACCAAGCTATAACCTTTAAGCCCTTAGTGATCTTTTTGCTTCCATATTTTCATGTTGATTACCAGATGTTGTATGAATTGGATTGCTATTTGCATTGTTTGTCGGGTGAGTGAAATTTCCCCGCGGTTGCAAACGCGTCAATTTCTTCATTCTTATTTTGAAGAGGAGTGTTAGAGTGATTCAAGTATGAAAATTCAGTTGTCATTTGAACCATTCCATGATATTTGTTTAAGTACTTAATTCTTTATCATTGTTCGATTCTATTGAGTGGTAAACGTTGCTTGTGCGCATTTTCATGTTTGGTTTATCTGGATTTTGGTTGATTCTTAAGCTTGAGCAAATCCGCTTGTTTTTAACGAGGGGCATACTTTGCTTGAGGACAAGCAAGAGTTTAGTTGGGGAGAGTTGTTAGGTGCGGATTTGGCCTAAAATGGGCATATCTTTCTTTGCACTTTTTCATCTCTTTTCTCATGTTTTCATGGTTTTTATCCATGATTGTTGTTGTTCTTCTACACATTGAGAATATACCTTTGGTGCTTGTAATGTGTGTGTTATTGTGCAGGAAATGCACTAAATGATCAAAGTTTGAAGACACAAAGAAATGGTGCAAGCTGCTAAAGAATTGAAGTTGCAACAGCAGGATTCGCCTCGCGAGTTCTGGCGAGCTCCTAGCGAAGGTTCGCCTGGCGAACGTTGGCGAGTGTCCCAGCGAAGGGGTGGCAGAAAGTTTCAGTAGGAAAAGTCCCTAAATTCGTTGGGCGAAGGTTTTGGCGAAGGCTCGCTTCGCGAGTGTTTTGTTCGCTTCGCGAATGCACGTGAAATTTCAGGGGCGGTTTAACTGTTTGAGGCACCTGTTGTGCCTATTTTTAACCATTCGCCTAGCGAATGAATTGGTTCGCCTAGCGAACCTGCAAATTTCTGAATTGTATAAATACAATTCTTACACTTTTTAGGTGAGGTTGTTCTGATATTGTTGTAATTTTGGGATCAGAATTTGACATTTCTTCATTTCCAAGGGAGAAAAGGTAGGATCTTTGATTTCTTGTTGGAGAGGGATGTAATCTTTTGATACCTAATGTATTTCCTCTAATGTATGTATGTGATTTGAATTCTGATTTTCTATTGTTGTTGTCTTTGGTTGATTATTTGTGGTCTTGACAAAACCTTTACAAATCTTTGATCTTAGATTTTCATCTATCAATGAACAAGCTTTTGACATGGTTTTGTGAGTTGATATTCATTTTATCTTTTGTTGTATTGTGTTGATTAAGTAGCATGGGTAGCATGAGTAGGATCGATACGATATCGCGAGGATGCGTGATAATAGTGATGAAGAAGGATATTCGCATTCATTGGACAAATTAGTCGAATACATGTAAAAAGGGTTAAGCGTGTGTACTTATTTTGATCTTACTTAAATACGAAGAAATCATTTATTTGATATGGATGTTATAGTAATATCTGTTAGGACTGAACTCTAGAGATAGATTTAGGATTAACACTTGCGTGAGTATCTGCTCTTAAAGCTCTGTGTTGGTTTTGTTGCGTGAGACATCACTGATGAGACAATACAGTTGGCCTCTCGACGTTGCGTTAGACATAACCTCCGTTGTGAGTGATACGCGAGGATATTTGGCGAATGATTGATTTGTGTTTGCTTGATTAGAATAATGCATGTGTTATCAATTGATGAGATCCAATTCCAACAAGGCCCTGTTTATAATTCTGTCTTTACTTAATATTTTCCGTCTTTATATTTTCCGCATTTGCTTTTGGTTCGTCTTTAAACCAGAACTTTTGATCCATGAGTTTAGAAATATAGAAACCGTTGAATGGCATTCTTTCCCTCGCACTGATCCCTGTGGAGAACGATAAATTGGGTTACTTATATATTTTTGCTTGCTGTTTTTTCTGCACCAACAAATTGGCGCCGTTGTCGGGGATTGGTGTTTAGATATTGAATCGCATCGCATAGTTTCTATATTTTTAAGCTTTGTACATTTGTTTATATTATATGCATTTGTGTTCCTTTAATGTTTTCTCTAGTGTGTTCAGGAATGTTGAGAACTCCTTCTAGATTGGTTGCTTTGTAAAAAAAAAAAAAAGAATTCAATGAAGCTTCGACCGAGTCTGGATGTTGTTGAGCTTTGAAAGTATGCCTGGTAAATTGTATTGCTTTATAGAATGCTAGAATGATTTAAGAATTTTGTGCTTTGTGCAAATGTGTATCTTTGTTTCATTTCGCAACTTGTTGGAATGCTTGTTTCACTTAGGTCCAAAAGCCACTAATTGTGAGGAAACCTCCATTGTTGACTAAATGCTTGGATGACTGATAAACTTTGTTTAATTCGTTTGATTCATGCTTTATCTTTTGATTATTGTGATTTTGTGGAAGCATTAGAAATGATCAAGGCATTTGTTTATATTGAGCACAACCGTAACCAAAAGTTTCTTACCCGTGAGTAGTGAGAATTTGTTAGCCCCTTTGAGCCTTAAACAATTTAAATCTCATTTTTGTGATGAACTTGGTTTATGTACATAATTTGCTAGTTGGGTTCATCATTGAATTTTGTGAGGTTTGAAAATTTTCTTTGGGAACCTTTGAAAATTGTATACTTTGATTTCCTTGCCGTAAAGGCAAGGTGCATTCACATGAGGTTTGGTTGAATTCAAGTTGGGGAGAATAAGAAGATGGTAGGTTGCTTGAACCTTTTGAAAAAGTTCAAACAAGCATGAAAAGAAAAAGTGTAAATATGAATGTGAAAAACACAAGAAAAAGAATGCTTGTTTGATGAAAAAAAATAGAGAGTGAAATAATTGTGCAAAAGGAAGTTTGAGAAGGTTTGTGGTAAATGAATGAGAATGGTGAATGAAGTTGTGAATGTGTAAATATCATTTATCGGCAATTTCGATTCAAAGACCTTTAGAAATGTCCCTTTGTTGTTAACCCGACCAAGCTATAACCTTTAAGCCCTTAGTGATCTTTTTGCTTCCATATTTTCATGTTGATTACCAGATGTTGTATGAATTGGATTGCTATTTGCATTGTTTGTCGGGTGAGTGAAATTTCCCCGCGGTTGCAAACGCGTCAATTTCTTCATTCTTATTTTGAAGAGGAGTGTTAGAGTGATTCAAGTATGAAAATTCAGTTGTCATTTGAACCATTCCATGATATTTGTTTAAGTACTTAATTCTTTATCATTGTTCGATTCTATTGAGTGGTAAACGTTGCTTGTGCGCATTTTCATGTTTGGTTTATCTGGATTTTGGTTGATTCTTAAGCTTGAGCAAATCCGCTTGTTTTTAACGAGGGGCATACTTTGCTTGAGGACAAGCAAGAGTTTAGTTGGGGAGAGTTGTTAGGTGCGGATTTGGCCTAAAATGGGCATATCTTTCTTTGCACTTTTTCATCTCTTTTCTCATGTTTTCATGGTTTTTATCCATGATTGTTGTTGTTCTTCTACACATTGAGAATATACCTTTGGTGCTTGTAATGTGTGTGTTATTGTGCAGGAAATGCACTAAATGATCAAAGTTTGAAGACACAAAGAAATGGTGCAAGCTGCTAAAGAATTGAAGTTACAACAGCAGGATTCGCCTCGCGAGTTCTGGCGAGCTCCTAGCGAAGGTTCGCCTGGCGAACGTTGGCGAGTGTCCCAGCGAAGGGGTGGCAGAAAGTTTCAGTAGGAAAAGTCCCTAAATTCGCTGGGCGAAGGTTTTGGCGAAGGCTCGCTTCGCGAGTGTTTTGTTCGCTTCGCGAATGCACGTGAAATTTCAGGGGCGGTTTAACTGTTTGAGGCACCTGTTGTGCCTATTTTTAACCATTCGCCTAGCGAATGAATTGGTTCGCCTAGCGAACCTGCAAATTTCTGAATTGTATAAATACAATTCTTACACTTTTTAGGTGAGGTTGTTCTGATATTGTTGTAATTTTGGGATCAGAATTTGACATTTCTTCATTTCCAAGGGAGAAAAGGTAGGATCTTTGATTTCTTGTTGGAGAGGGATGTAATCTTTTGATACCTATTGTATTTCCTCTAATGTATGTATGTGATTTGAATTCTGATTTTCTATTGTTGTTGTCTTTGGTTGATTATTTGTGGTCTTGACAAAACCTTTACAAATCTTTGATCTTAGATTTTCATCTATCAATGAACAAGCTTTTGACATGGTTTTGTGAGTTGATATTCATTTTATCTTTTGTTGTATTGTGTTGATTAAGTAGCATGGGTAGCATGAGTAGGATCGATACGATATCGCGAGGATGCGTGATAATAGTGATGAAGAAGGATATTCGCATGCATTGGACAAATTAGTTGAATACATGTAAAAAGGGTTAAGCGTGTGTACTTATTTTGATCTTACTTAAATACGAAGAAATCATTTATTTGATATGGATGTTATAGTAATATCTGTTAGGACTGAACTCTAGAGATAGATTTAGGATTAACACTTGCGTGAGTATCTGCTCTTAAAGCTCTGTGTTGGTTTTGTTGCGTGAGACATCACTGATGAGACAATACAGTTGGCCTCTCGACGTTGCGTTAGACATAACCTCCGTTGTGAGTGATACGCGAGGATATTTGGCGAATGATTGATTTGTGTTTGCTTGATTAGAATAATGCATGTGTTATCAATTGATGAGATCCAATTCCAACAAGGCCCCGTTTATAATTCTGTCTTTACTTAATATTTTCCGTCTTTATATTTTCCGCATTTGCTTTTGGTTCGTCTTTAAACCAGAACTTTTGATCCATGAGTTTAGAAATATAGAAACCGTTGAATGGCATTCTTTCCCTCGCACTGATCCCTGTGGAGAACGATAAATTGGGTTACTTATATATTTTTGCTTGCTGCTATTTCTGCACCAACAAATTGGCGCCGTTGCCGGGGATTGGTGTTTAGATATTGAATCGCATCGCATAGTTTCTATATTTTTAAGCTTTGTACATTTGTTTATATTATATGCATTTGTGTTCCTTTAATGTTTTCTCTAGTGTGTTCAGGAATGTTGAGAACTCCTTCTAGATTGGTTTCTTTGTAAAAAAAAAAAAAAGAATTCAATGAAGCTTCGACCGAGTCTGGATGTTGTTGAGCTTTGAAAGTATGCCTGGTAAATTGTATTGCTTTATAGAATGCTAGAATGATTTAAGAATTTTGTGCTTTGTGCAAATGTGTATCTTTGTTTCATTTTGCAACTTGTTGGAATGCTTGTTTCACTTAGGTCCAAAAGCCACTAATTGTGAGGAAACCTCCATTGTTGACTAAATGCTTGGATGACTGATAAACTTTGTTTAATTCGTTTGATTCATGCTTTATCTTTTGATTATTGTGATTTTGTGGAAGCATTAGAAATGATCAAGGCATTTGTTTATATTGAGCACAACCGTAACCAAAAGTTTCTTACCCGTGAGTAGTGAGAATTTGTTAGCCCCTTTGAGCCTTAAACAATTTAAATCTCATTTTTGTGATGAACTTGGTTTATGTACATAATTTGCTAGTTGGGTTCATCATTGAATTTTGTGAGGTTTGAAAATTTTCTTTGGGAACCTTTGAAAATTGTATACTTTGATTTCCTTGCCGTAAAGGCAAGGTGCATTCACATGAGGTTTGGTTGAATTCAAGTTGGGGAGAATAAGAAGATGGTAGGTTGCTTGAACCTTTTGAAAAAGTTCAAACAAGCATGAAAAGAAAAAGTGTAAATATGAATGTGAAAAACACAAGAAAAAGAATGCTTGTTTGATGAAAAAAAATAGAGAGTGAAATAATTGTGCAAAAGGAAGTTTGAGAAGGTTTGTGGTAAATGAATGAGAATGGTGAATGAAGTTGTGAATGTGTAAATATCATTTATCGGCAATTTCGATTCAAAGACCTTTAGAAATGTCCCTTTGTTGTTAACCCGACCAAGCTATAACCTTTAAGCCCTTAGTGATCTTTTTGCTTCCATATTTTCATGTTGATTACCAGATGTTGTATGAATTGGATTGCTATTTGCATTGTTTGTCGGGTGAGTGAAATTTCCCCGCGGTTGCAAACGCGTCAATTTCTTCATTCTTATTTTGAAGAGGAGTGTTAGAGTGATTCAAGTATGAAAATTTAGTTGTCATTTGAACCATTCCATGATATTTGTTTAAGTACTTAATTCTTTATCATTGTTCGATTCTATTGAGTGGTAAACGTTGCTTGTGCGCATTTTCATGTTTGGTTTATCTGGATTTTGGTTGATTCTTAAGCTTGAGCAAATCCGCTTGTTTTTAACGAGGGGCATACTTTGCTTGAGGACAAGCAAGAGTTTAGTTGGGGAGAGTTGTTAGGTGCGGATTTGGCCTAAAATGGGCATATCTTTCTTTGCACTTTTTCATCTCTTTTCTCATGTTTTCATGGTTTTTATCCATGATTGTTGTTGTTCTTCTACACATTGAGAATATACCTTTGGTGCTTGTAATGTGTGTGTTATTGTGCAGGAAATGCACTAAATGATCAAAGTTTGAAGACACAAAGAAATGGTGCAAGCTGCTAAAGAATTGAAGTTGCAACAGCAGGATTCGCCTCGCGAGTTCTGGCGAGCTCCTAGCGAAGGTTCGCCTGGCGAACGTTGGCGAGTGTCCCAGCGAAGGGGTGGCAGAAAGTTTCAGTAGGAAAAGTCCCTAAATTTGCTGGGCGAAGGTTTTGGCGAAGGCTCGCTTCGCGAGTGTTTTGTTCGCTTCGCGAATGCACGTGAAATTTCAGGGGCGGTTTAACTGTTTGAGGCACCTGTTGTGCCTATTTTTAACCATTCGCCTAGCGAATGAATTGGTTCGCCTAGCGAACCTGAAAATTTCTGAATTGTATAAATACAATTCTTACACTTTTTAGGTGAGGTTGTTCTGATATTGTTGTAATTTTGGGATCAGAATTTGACATTTCTTCATTTCCAAGGGAGAAAAGGTAGGATCTTTGATTTCTTGTTGGAGAGGGATGTAATCTTTTGATACATATTGTATTTCCTCTAATGTATGTATGTGATTTGAATTCTGATTTTCTATTGTTGTTGTCTTTGGTTGATTATTTGTGGTCTTGACAAAACCTTTACAAATCTTTGATCTTAGATTTTCATCTATCAATGAACAAGCTTTTGACATGGTTTTGTGAGTTGATATTCATTTTATCTTTTGTTGTATTGTGTTGATTAAGTAGCATGAGTAGGATCGATACGATATCGCGAGGATGCGTGATAATAGTGATGAAGAAGGATATTCGCATTCATTGGACAAATTAGTTGAATACATGTAAAAAGGGTTAAGCGTGTGTACTTATTTTGATCTTACTTAAATACGAAGAAATCATTTATTTGATATGGATGTTATAGTAATATCTGTTAGGACTGAACTCTAGAGATAGATTTAGGATTAACACTTGCGTGAGTATCTGCTCTTAAAGCTCTGTGTTGGTTTTGTTGCGTGAGACATCACTGATGAGACAATACAGTTGGCCTCTCGACGTTGCGTTAGACATAACCTCCGTTGTGAGTGATACGCGAGGATATTTGGCGAATGATTGATTTGTGTTTGCTTGATTAGAATAATGCATGTGTTATCAATTGATGAGATCCAATTCCAACAAGGCCCCGTTTATAATTCTGTCTTTACTTAATATTTTCCGTCTTTATATTTTCCGCATTTGCTTTTGGTTCATCTTTAAACCAGAACTTTTGATCCATGAGTTTAGAAATATAGAAACCGTTGAATGGCATTCTTTCCCTCGCACTGATCCCTGTGGAGAACGATAAATTGGGTTACTTATATATTTTTGCTTGCTGCTATTTCTGCACCAACAAATTGGCGCCGTTGCCGGGGATTGGTGTTTAGATATTGAATCGCATCGCATAGTTTCTATATTTTTAAGCTTTGTACATTTGTTTATATTATATGCATTTGTGTTCCTTTAATGTTTTCTCTAGTGTGTTCAGGAATGTTGAGAACTCCTTCTAGATTGGTTGCTTTGTAAAAAAAAAAAAAAGAATTCAATGAAGCTTCGACCGAGTCTGGATGTTGTTGAGCTTTGAAAGTATGCCTGGTAAATTGTATTGCTTTATAGAATGCTAGAATGATTTAAGAATTTTGTGCTTTGTGCAAATGTGTATCTTTGTTTCATTTTGCAACTTGTTGGAATGCTTGTTTCACTTAGGTCCAAAAGCCACTAATTGTGAGGAAACCTCCATTGTTGACTAAATGCTTGGATGACTGATAAACTTTGTTTAATTCGTTTGATTCATGCTTTATCTTTTGATTATTGTGATTTTGTGGAAGCATTAGAAATGATCAAGGCATTTGTTTATATTGAGCACAACCGTAACCAAAAGTTTCTTACCCGTGAGTAGTGAGAATTTGTTAGCCCCTTTGAGCCTTAAACAATTTAAATCTCATTTTTGTGATGAACTTGGTTTATGTACATAATTTGCTAGTTGGGTTCATCATTGAATTTTGTGAGGTTTGAAAATTTTCTTTGGGAACCTTTGAAAATTGTATACTTTGATTTCCTTGCCGTAAAGGCAAGGTGCATTCACATGAGGTTTGGTTGAATTCAAGTTGGGGAGAATAAGAAGATGGTAGGTTGCTTGAACCTTTTGAAAAAGTTCAAACAAGCATGAAAAGAAAAAGTGTAAATATGAATGTGAAAAACACAAGAAAAAGAATGCTTGTTTGATGAAAAAAAATAGAGAGTGAAATAATTGTGCAAAAGGAAGTTTGAGAAGGTTTGTAGTAAATGAATGAGAATGGTGAATGAAGTTGTGAATGTGTAAATATCATTTATCGGCAATTTCGATTCAAAGACCTTTAGAAATGTCCCTTTGTTGTTAACCCGACCAAGCTATAACCTTTAAGCCCTTAGTGATCTTTTTGCTTCCATATTTTCATGTTGATTACCAGATGTTGTATGAATTGGATTGCTATTTGCATTGTTTGTCGGGTGAGTGAAATTTCCCCGCGGTTGCAAACGCGTCAATTTCTTCATTCTTATTTTGAAGAGGAGTGTTAGAGTGATTCAAGTATGAAAATTCAGTTGTCATTTGAACCATTCCATGATATTTGTTTAAGTACTTAATTCTTTATCATTGTTCGATTCTATTGAGTGGTAAACGTTGCTTGTGCGCATTTTCATGTTTGGTTTATCTGGATTTTGGTTGATTCTTAAGCTTGAGCAAATCCGCTTGTTTTTAACGAGGGGCATACTTTGCTTGAGGACAAGCAAGAGTTTAGTTGGGGAGAGTTGTTAGGTGCGGATTTGGCCTAAAATGGGCATATCTTTCTTTGCACTTTTTCATCTCTTTTCTCATGTTTTCATGGTTTTTATCCATGATTGTTGTTGTTCTTCTACACATTGAGAATATACCTTTGGTGCTTGTAATGTGTGTGTTATTGTGCAGGAAACGCACTAAATGATCAAAGTTTGAAGACACAAAGAAATGGTGCAAGCTGCTAAAGAATTGAAGTTGCAACAGCAGGATTCGCCTCGCGAGTTCTGGCGAGCTCCTAGCGAAGGTTCGCCTGGCGAACGTTGGCGAGTGTCCCAGCGAAGGGGTGGCAGAAAGTTTCAGTAGGAAAAGTCCCTAAATTCGCTGGGCGAAGGTTTTGGCGAAGGCTCGCTTCGCGAGTGTTTTGTTCGCTTCGCGAATGCACGTGAAATTTCAGGGGCGGTTTAACTGTTTGAGGCACCTGTTGTGCCTATTTTTAACCATTCGCCTAGCGAATGAATTGGTTCGCCTAGCGAACCTGCAAATTTCTGAATTGTATAAATACAATTCTTACACTTTTTAGGTGAGGTTGTTCTGATATTGTTGTAATTTTGGGATCAGAATTTGACATTTCTTCATTTCCAAGGGAGAAAAGGTAGGATCTTTGATTTCTTGTTGGAGAGGGATGTAATCTTTTGATACCTATTGTATTTCCTCTAATGTATGTATGTGATTTGAATTCTGATTTTCTATTGTTGTTGTCTTTGGTTGATTATTTGTGGTCTTGACAAAACCTTTACAAATCTTTGATCTTAGATTTTCATCTATCAATGAACAAGCTTTTGACATGGTTTTGTGAGTTGATATTCATTTTATCTTTTGTTGTATTGTGTTGATTAAGTAGCATGGGTAGCATGAGTAGGATCGATACGATATCGCGAGGATGCGTGATAATAGTGATGAAGAAGGATATTCGCATTCATTGGACAAATTAGTTGAATACATGTAAAAAGGGTTAAGCGTGTGTACTTATTTTGATCTTACTTAAATACGAAGAAATCATTTATTTGATATGGATGTTATAGTAATATCTGTTAGGACTGAACTCTAGAGATAGATTTAGGATTAACACTTGCGTGAGTATCTGCTCTTAAAGCTCTGTGTTGGTTTTGTTGCGTGAGACATCACTGATGAGACAATACAGTTGGCCTCTCGACGTTGCGTTAGACATAACCTCCGTTGTGAGTGATACGCGAGGATATTTAGCGAATGATTGATTTGTGTTTGCTTGATTAGAATAATGCATGTGTTATCAATTGATGAGATCCAATTCCAACAAGGCCCCGTTTATAATTCTGTCTTTACTTAATATTTTCCGTCTTTATATTTTCCGCATTTGCTTTTGGTTCGTCTTTAAACCAGAACTTTTGATCCATGAGTTTAGAAATATAGAAACCGTTGAATGGCATTCTTTCCCTCGCACTGATCCCTGTGGAGAACGATAAATTGGGTTACTTATATATTTTTGCTTGCTGCTATTTCTGCACCAACAAATTGGCGCCGTTGCCGGGGATTGGTGTTTAGATATTGAATCGCATCGCATAGTTTCTATATTTTTAAGCTTTGTACATTTGTTTATATTATATGCATTTGTGTTCCTTTAATGTTTTCTCAAGTGTGTTCAGGAATGTTGAGAACTCCTTCTAGATTGGTTGCTTTGTAAAAAAAAAAAAAAGAATTCAATGAAGCTTCGACCGAGTCTGGATGTTGTTGAGCTTTGAAAGTATGCCTGGTAAATTGTATTGCTTTATAGAATGCTAGAATGATTTAAGAATTTTGTGCTTTGTGCAAATGTGTATCTTTGTTTCATTTTGCAACTTGTTGGAATGCTTGTTTCACTTAGGTCCAAAAGCCACTAATTGTGAGGAAACCTCCATTGTTGACTAAATGCTTGGATGACTGATAAACTTTGTTTAATTCGTTTGATTCATGCTTTATCTTTTGATTATTGTGATTTTGTGGAAGCATTAGAAATGATCAAGGCATTTGTTTATATTGAGCACAACCGTAACCAAAAGTTTCTTACCCGTGAGTAGTGAGAATTTGTTAGCCCCTTTGAGCCTTAAACAATTTAAATCTCATTTTTGTGATGAACTTGGTTTATGTACATAATTTGCTAGTTGGGTTCATCATTGAATTTTGTGAGGTTTGAAAATTTTCTTTGGGAACCTTTGAAAATTGTATACTTTGATTTCCTTGCCGTAAAGGCAAGGTGCATTCACATGAGGTTTGGTTGAATTCAAGTTGGGGAGAATAAGAAGATGGTAGGTTGCTTGAACCTTTTGAAAAAGTTCAAACAAGCATGAAAAGAAAAAGTGTAAATATGAATGTGAAAAACACAAGAAAAAGAATGCTTGTTTGATGAAAAAAAATAGAGAGTGAAATAATTGTGCAAAAGGAAGTTTGAGAAGGTTTGTGGTAAATGAATGAGAATGGTGAATGAAGTTGTGAATGTGTAAATATCATTTATCGGCAATTTCGATTCAAAGACCTTTAGAAATGTCCCTTTGTTGTTAACCCGACCAAGCTATAACCTTTAAGCCCTTAGTGATCTTTTTGCTTCCATATTTTCATGTTGATTACCAGATGTTGTATGAATTGGATTGCTATTTGCATTGTTTGTCGGGTGAGTGAAATTTCCCCGCGGTTGCAAACGCGTCAATTTCTTCATTCTTATTTTGAAGAGGAGTGTTAGAGTGATTCAAGTATGAAAATTCAGTTGTCATTTGAACCATTCCATGATATTTGTTTAAGTACTTAATTCTTTATCATTGTTCGATTCTATTGAGTGGTAAACGTTGCTTGTGCGCATTTTCATGTTTGGTTTATCTGGATTTTGGTTGATTCTTAAGCTTGAGCAAATCCGCTTGTTTTTAACGAGGGGCATACTTTGCTTGAGGACAAGCAAGAGTTTAGTTGGGGAGAGTTGTTAGGTGCGGATTTGGCCTAAAATGGGCATATCTTTCTTTGCACTTTTTCATCTCTTTTCTCATGTTTTCATGGTTTTTATCCATGATTGTTGTTGTTCTTCTACACATTGAGAATATACCTTTGGTGCTTGTAATGTGTGTGTTATTGTGCAGGAAATGCACTAAATGATCAAAGTTTGAAGACACAAAGAAATGGTGCAAGCTGCTAAAGAATTGAAGTTGCAACAGCAGGATTCGCCTCGCGAGTTCTGGCGAGCTCCTAGCGAAGGTTCGCCTGGCGAACGTTGGCGAGTGTCCCAGCGAAGGGGTGGCAGAAAGTTTCAGTAGGAAAAGTCCCTAAATTCGCTGGGCGAAGGTTTTGGCGAAGGCTCGCTTCGCGAGTGTTTTGTTCGCTTCGCGAATGCACGTGAAATTTCAGGGGCGGTTTAACTGTTTGAGGCACCTGTTGTGCCTATTTTTAACCATTCGCCTAGCGAATGAATTGGTTCGCCTAGCGAACCTGCAAATTTCTGAATTGTATAAATACAATTCTTACACTTTTTAGGTGAGGTTGTTCTGATATTGTTGTAATTTTGGGATCAGAATTTGACATTTCTTCATTTCCAAGGGAGAAAAGGTAGGATCTTTGATTTCTTGTTGGAGAGGGATGTAATCTTTTGATACCTATTGTATTTCCTCTAATGTATGTATGTGATTTGAATTCTGATTTTCTATTGTTGTTGTCTTTGGTTGATTATTTGTGGTCTTGACAAAACCTTTACAAATCTTTGATCTTAGATTTTCATCTATCAATGAACAAGCTTTTGACATGGTTTTGTGAGTTGATATTCATTTTATCTTTTGTTGTATTGTGTTGATTAAGTAGCATGGGTAGCATGAGTAGGATCGATACGATATCGCGAGGATGCGTGATAATAGTGATGAAGAAGGATATTCGCATTCATTGGACAAATTAGTTGAATACATGTAAAAAGGGTTAAGCGTGTGTACTTATTTTGATCTTACTTAAATACGAAGAAATCATTTATTTGATATGGATGTTATAGTAATATCTGTTAGGACTGAACTCTAGAGATAGATTTAGGATTAACACTTGCGTGAGTATCTGCTCTTAAAGCTCTGTGTTGGTTTTGTTGCGTGAGACATCACTGATGAGACAATACAGTTGGCCTCTCGACGTTGCGTTAGACATAACCTCCGTTGTGAGTGATACGCGAGGATATTTTGCGAATGATTGATTTGTGTTTGCTTGATTAGAATAATGCATGTGTTATCAATTGATGAGATCCAATTCCAACAAGGCCCCGTTTATAATTCTGTCTTTACTTAATATTTTCCGTCTTTATATTTTCCGCATTTGCTTTTGGTTCGTCTTTAAACCAGAACTTTTGATCCATGAGTTTAGAAATATAGAAACCGTTGAATGGCATTCTTTCCCTCGCACTGATCCCTGTGGAGAACGATAAATTGGGTTACTTATATATTTTTGCTTGCTGCTATTTCTGCACCAACAAATTGGCGCCGTTGCCGGGGATTGGTGTTTAGATATTGAATCGCATCGCATAGTTTCTATATTTTTAAGCTTTGTACATTTGTTTATATTATATGCATTTGTGTTCCTTTAATGTTTTCTCTAGTGTGTTCAGGAATGTTGAGAACTCCTTCTAGATTGGTTGCTTTGTAAAAAAAAAAAAAAAGAATTCAATGAAGCTTCGACCGAGTCTGGATGTTGTTGAGCTTTGAAAGTATGCCTGGTAAATTGTATTGCTTTATAGAATGCTAGAATGATTTAAGAATTTTGTGCTTTGTGCAAATGTGTATCTTTGTTTCATTTTGCAACTTGTTGGAATGCTTGTTTCACTTAGGTCCAAAAGCCACTAATTGTGAGGAAACCTCCATTGTTGACTAAATGCTTGGATGACTGATAAACTTTGTTTAATTCGTTTGATTCATGCTTTATCTTTTGATTATTGTGATTTTGTGGAAGCATTAGAAATGATCAAGGCATTTGTTTATATTGAGCACAACCGTAACCAAAAGTTTCTTACCCGTGAGTAGTGAGAATTTGTTAGCCCCTTTGAGCCTTAAACAATTTAAATCTAATTTTTGTGATGAACTTGGTTTATGTACATAATTTGCTAGTTGGGTTCATCATTGAATTTTGTGAGGTTTGAAAATTTTCTTTGGGAACCTTTGAAAATTGTATACTTTGATTTCCTTGCCGTAAAGGCAAGGTGCATTCACATGAGGTTTGGTTGAATTCAAGTTGGGGAGAATAAGAAGATGGTAGGTTGCTTGAACCTTTTGAAAAAGTTCAAACAAGCATGAAAAGAAAAAGTGTAAATATGAATGTGAAAAACACAAGAAAAAGAATGCTTGTTTGATGAAAAAAAATAGAGAGTGAAATAATTGTGCAAAAGGAAGTTTGAGAAGGTTTGTGGTAAATGAATGAGAATGGTGAATGAAGTTGTGAATGTGTAAATATCATTTATCGGCAATTTCGATTCAAAGACCTTTAGAAATGTCCCTTTGTTGTTAACCCGACCAAGCTATAACCTTTAAGCCCTTAGTGATCTTTTTGCTTCCATATTTTCATGTTGATTACCAGATGTTGTATGAATTGGATTGCTATTTGCATTGTTTGTCGGGTGAGTGAAATTTCCCCGTGGTTGCAAATGCGTCAATTTCTTCATTCTTATTTTGAAGAGGAGTGTTAGAGTGATTCAAGTATGAAAATTCAGTTGTCATTTGAACCATTCCATGATATTTGTTTAAGTACTTAATTCTTTATCATTGTTCGATTCTATTGAGTGGTAAACGTTGCTTGTGCGCATTTTCATGTTTGGTTTATCTGGATTTTGGTTGATTCTTAAGCTTGAGCAAATCCGCTTGTTTTTAACGAGGGGCATACTTTGCTTGAGGACAAGCAAGAGTTTAGTTGGGGAGAGTTGTTAGGTGCGGATTTGGCCTAAAATGGGCATATCTTTCTTTGCACTTTTTCATCTCTTTTCTCATGTTTTCATGGTTTTTATCCATGATTGTTGTTGTTCTTCTACACATTGAGAATATACCTTTGGTGCTTGTAATGTGTGTGTTATTGTGCAGGAAATGCACTAAATGATCAAAGTTTGAAGACACAAAGAAATGGTGCAAGCTGCTAAAGAATTGAAGTTGCAACAGCAGGATTCGCCTCGCGAGTTCTGGCGAGCTCCTAGCGAAGGTTCGCCTGGCGAACGTTGGCGAGTGTCCCAGCGAAGGGGTGGCAGAAAGTTTCAGTAGGAAAAGTCCCTAAATTCGCTGGGCGAAGGTTTTGGCGAAGGCTCGCTTCGCGAGTGTTTTGTTCGCTTCGCGAATGCACGTGAAATTTCAGGGGCGGTTTAACTGTTTGAGGCACCTGTTGTGCCTATTTTTAACCATTCGCCTAGCGAATGAATTGGTTCACCTAGCGAACCTGCAAATTTCTGAATTGTATAAATACAATTCTTACACTTTTTAGGTGAGGTTGTTCTGATATTGTTGTAATTTTGGGATCAGAATTTGACATTTCTTCATTTCCAAGGGAGAAAAGGTAGGATCTTTGATTTCTTGTTGGAGAGGGATGTAATCTTTTGATACCTATTGTATTTCCTCTAATGTATGTATGTGATTTGAATTCTGATTTTCTATTGTTGTTGTCTTTAGTTGATTATTTGTGGTCTTGACAAAACCTTTACAAATCTTTGATCTTAGATTTTCATCTATCAATGAACAAGCTTTTGACATGGTTTTGTGAGTTGATATTCATTTTATCTTTTGTTGTATTGTGTTGATTAAGTAGCATGGGTAGCATGAGTAGGATCGATACGATATCGCGAGGATGCGTGATAATAGTGATGAAGAAGGATATTCACATTCATTGGACAAATTAGTTGAATACATGTAAAAAGGGTTAAGCGTGTGTACTTATTTTGATCTTACTTAAATACGAAGAAATCATTTATTTGATATGGATGTTATAGTAATATCTGTTAGGACTGAACTCTAGAGATAGATTTAGGATTAACACTTGCGTGAGTATCTGCTCTTAAAGCTCTGTGTTGGTTTTGTTGCGTGAGACATCACTGATGAGACAATACAGTTGGCCTATCGACGTTGCGTTAGACATAACCTCCGTTGTGAGTGATACGCGAGGATATTTGGCGAATGATTGATTTGTGTTTGCTTGATTAGAATAATGCATGTGTTATCAATTGATGAGATCCAATTCCAACAAGGCCCCGTTTATAATTCTGTCTTTACTTAATATTTTCCGTCTTTATATTTTCCGCATTTGCTTTTGGTTCGTCTTTAAACCAGAACTTTTGATCCATGAGTTTAGAAATATAGAAACCGTTGAATGGCATTCTTTCCCTCGCACTGATCCCTGTGGAGAACGATAAATTGGGTTACTTATATATTTTTGCTTGCTGCTATTTCTGCACCAACAAATTGGCGCCGTTGTCGGGGATTGGTGTTTAGATATTGAATCGCATCGCATAGTTTCTATATTTTTAAGCTTTGTACATTTGTTTATATTATATGCATTTATGTTCCTTTAATGTTTTCTCTAGTGTGTTCAGGAATGTTGAGAACTCCTTCTAGATTGGTTGCTTTGTAAAAAAAAAAAAAGAATTCAATGAAGCTTCGACCGAGTCTGGATGTTGTTGAGCTTTGAAAGTATGCCTGGTAAATTGTATTGCTTTATAGAATGCTAGAATGATTTAAGAATTTTGTGCTTTGTGCAAATGTGTATCTTTGTTTCATTTTGCAACTTGTTGGAATGCTTGTTTCACTTAAGTCCAAAAGCCACTAATTGTGAGGAAACCTCCATTGTTGACTAAATGCTTGGATGACTGATAAACTTTGTTTAATTCGTTTGATTCATGCTTTATCTTTTGATTATTGTGATTTTGTGGAAGCATTAGAAATGATCAAGGCATTTGTTTATATTGAGCACAACCGTAACCAAAAGTTTCTTACCCGTGAGTAGTGAGAATTTGTTAGCCCCTTTGAGCCTTAAACAATTTAAATCTCATTTTTGTGATGAACTTGGTTTATGTACATAATTTGCTAGTTGGGTTCATCATTGAATTTTGTGAGGTTTGAAAATTTTCTTTGGGAACCTTTGAAAATTGTATACTTTGATTTCCTTGCCGTAAAGGCAAGGTGCATTCACATGAGGTTTGGTTGAATTCAAGTTGGGGAGAATAAGAAGATGGTAGGTTGCTTGAACCTTTTGAAAAAGTTCAAACAAGCATGAAAAGAAAAAGTGTAAATATGAATTTGAAAAACACAAGAAAAAGAATGCTTGTTTGATGAAAAAAAATATAGAGTGAAATAATTGTGCAAAAGGAAGTTTGAGAAGGTTTGTGGTAAATGAATGAGAATGGTGAATGAAGTTGTGAATGTGTAAATATCATTTATCGGCAATTTCGATTCAAAGACCTTTAGAAATGTCCCTTTGTTGTTAACCCGACCAAGCTATAACCTTTAAGCCCTTAGTGATCTTTTTGCTTCCATATTTTCATGTTGATTACCAGATGTTGTATGAATTGGATTGCTATTTGCATTGTTTGTCGGGTGAGTGAAATTTCCCCGCGGTTGCAAACGCGTCAATTTCTTCATTCTTATTTTGAAGAGGAGTGTTAGAGTGATTCAAGTATGAAAATTCAGTTGTCATTTGAACCATTCCATGATATTTGTTTAAGTACTTAATTCTTTATCATTGTTCGATTCTATTGAGTGGTAAACGTTGCTTGTGCGCATTTTCATGTTTGGTTTATCTGGATTTTGGTTGATTCTTAAGCTTGAGCAAATCCGCTTGTTTTTAACGAGGGGCATACTTTGCTTGAGGACAAGCAAGAGTTTAGTTGGGGAGAGTTGTTAGGTGCGTATTTGGCCTAAAATGGGCATATCTTTCTTTGCACTTTTTCATCTCTTTTCTCATGTTTTCATGGTTTTTATCCATGATTGTTGTTGTTCTTCTACACATTGAGAATATACCTTTGGTGCTTGTAATGTGTGTGTTATTGTGCAGGAAATGCACTAAATGATCAAAGTTTGAAGACACAAAGAAATGGTGCAAGCTGCTAAAGAATTGAAGTTGCAACAGCAGGATTCGCCTCGCGAGTTCTGGCGAGCTCCTAGCGAAGGTTCGCCTGGCGAACGTTGGCGAGTGTCCCAGCGAAGGGGTGGCAGAAAGTTTCAGTAGGAAAAGTCCCTAAATTTGCTGGGCGAAGGTTTTGGCGAAGGCTCGCTTCGCGAGTGTTTTGTTCGCTTCGCGAATGCACGTGAAATTTCAGGGGCGGTTTAACTGTTTGAGGCACCTGTTGTGCCTATTTTTAACCATTCGCCTAGCGAATGAATTGGTTCGCCTAGCGAACCTGCAAATTTCTGAATTGTATAAATACAATTCTTACACTTTTTAGGTGAGGTTGTTCTGATATTGTTGTAATTTTGGGATCAGAATTTGACATTTCTTCATTTCCAAGGGAGAAAAGGTAGGATCTTTGATTTCTTGTTGGAGAGGGATGTAATCTTTTGATACCTATTGTATTTCCTCTAATGTATGTATGTGATTTGAATTCTGATTTTCTATTGTTGTTGTCTTTGGTTGATTATTTGTGGTCTTGACAAAACCTTTACAAATCTTTGATCTTAGATTTTCATCTATCAATGAACAAGCTTTTGACATGGTTTTGTGAGTTGATATTCATTTTATCTTTTGTTGTATTGTGTTGATTAAGTAGCATGGGTAGCATGAGTAGGATCGATACGATATCGCGAGGATGCGTGATAATAGTGATGAAGAAGGATATTCGCATTCATTGGACAAATTAGTTGAATACATGTAAAAAGGGTTAAGCGTGTGTACTTATTTTGATCTTACTTAAATACGAAGAAATCATTTATTTGATATGGATGTTATAGTAATATCTGTTAGGACTGAACTCTAGAGATAGATTTAGGATTAACACTTGCGTGAGTATCTGCTCTTAAAGCTCTGTGTTGGTTTTGTTGCGTGAGACATCACTGATGAGACAATACAGTTGGCCTCTCGACGTTGCGTTAGACATAACCTCCGTTGTGAGTGATACGCGAGGATATTTTGCGAATGATTGATTTGTGTTTGCTTGATTAGAATAATGCATGTGTTATCAATTGATGAGATCCAATTCCAACAAGGCCCCGTTTATAATTCTGTCTTTACTTAATATTTTCCGTCTTTATATTTTCCGCATTTGCTTTTGGTTCGTCTTTAAACCAGAACTTTTGATCCATGAGTTTAGAAATATAGAAACCGTTGAATGGCATTCTTTCCCTCGCACTGATCCCTGTGGAGAACGATAAATTGGGTTACTTATATATTTTTGCTTGCTGCTATTTCTGCACCAACAAATTGGCGCCGTTGCCGGGGATTGGTGTTTAGATATTGAATCGCATCGCATAGTTTCTATATTTTTAAGCTTTGTACATTTGTTTATATTATATGCATTTGTGTTCCTTTAATGTTTTCTCTAGTGTGTTCAGGAATGTTGAGAACTCCTTCTAGATTGGTTGCTTTGTAAAAAAAAAAAAAAGAATTCAATGAAGCTTCGACCGAGTCTGGATGTTGTTGAGCTTTGAAAGTATGCCTGGTAAATTGTATTGCTTTATAGAATGCTAGAATGATTTAAGAATTTTGTGCTTTGTGCAAATGTGTATCTTTGTTTCATTTTGCAACTTGTTGGAATGCTTGTTTCACTTAGGTCCAAAAGCCACTAATTGTGAGGAAACCTCCATTGTTGACTAAATGCTTGGATGACTGATAAACTTTGTTTAATTCGTTTGATTCATGCTTTATCTTTTGATTATTGTGATTTTGTGGAAGCATTAGAAATGATCAAGGCATTTGTTTATATTGAGCACAACCGTAACCAAAAGTTTCTTACCCGTGAGTAGTGAGAATTTGTTAGCCCCTTTGAGCCTTAAACAATTTAAATCTCATTTTTGTGATGAACTTGGTTTATGTACATAATTTGCTAGTTGGGTTCATCATTGAATTTTGTGAGGTTTGAAAATTTTCTTTGGGAACCTTTGAAAATTGTATACTTTGATTTCCTTGCCGTAAAGGCAAGGTGCATTCACATGAGGTTTGGTTGAATTCAAGTTGGGGAGAATAAGAAGATGGTAGGTTGCTTGAACCTTTTGAAAAAGTTCAAACAAGCATGAAAAGAAAAAGTGTAAATATGAATGTGAAAAACACAAGAAAAAGAATGCTTGTTTGATGAAAAAAAATAGAGAGTGAAATAATTGTGCAAAAGGAAGTTTGAGAAGGTTTGTGGTAAATGAATGAGAATGGTGAATGAAGTTGTGAATGTGTAAATATCATTTATCGGCAATTTCGATTCAAAGACCTTTAGAAATGTCCCTTTGTTGTTAACCCGACCAAGCTATAACCTTTAAGCCCTTAGTGATCTTTTTGCTTCCATATTTTCATGTTGATTACCAGATGTTGTATGAATTGGATTGCTATTTGCATTGTTTGTCGGGTGAGTGAAATTTCCCCGTGGTTGCAAACGCGTCAATTTCTTCATTCTTATTTTGAAGAGGAGTGTTAGAGTGATTCAAGTATGAAAATTCAGTTGTCATTTGAACCATTCCATGATATTTGTTTAAGTACTTAATTCTTTATCATTGTTCGATTCTATTGAGTGGTAAACGTTGCTTGTGCGCATTTTCATGTTTGGTTTATCTGGATTTTGGTTGATTCTTAAGCTTGAGCAAATCCGCTTGTTTTTAACGAGGGGCATACTTTGCTTGAGGACAAGCAAGAGTTTAGTTGGGGAGAGTTGTTAGGTGCGGATTTGGCCTAAAATGGGCATATCTTTCTTTGCACTTTTTAATCTCTTTTCTCATGTTTTCATGGTTTTTATCCATGATTGTTGTTGTTCTTCTACACATTGAGAATATACCTTTGGTGCTTGTAATGTGTGTGTTATTGTGCAGGAAATGCACTAAATGATCAAAGTTTGAAGACACAAAGAAATGGTGCAAGCTGCTAAAGAATTGAAGTTGCAACAGCAGGATTCGCCTCGCGAGTTCTGGCGAGCTCCTAGCGAAGGTTCGCCTGGCGAACGTTGGCGAGTGTCCCAGCGAAGGGGTGGCAGAAAGTTTCAGTAGGAAAAGTCCCTAAATTTGCTGGGCGAAGGTTTTGGCGAAGGCTCGCTTCGCGAGTGTTTTGTTCGCTTCGCGAATGCACGTGAAATTTCAGGGGCGGTTTAACTGTTTGAGGCACCTGTTGTGCCTATTTTTAACCATTCGCCTAGCGAATGAATTGGTTCGCCTAGCGAACCTGCAAATTTCTGAATTGTATAAATACAATTCTTACACTTTTTAGGTGAGGTTGTTCTGATATTGTTGTAATTTTGGGATCAGAATTTGACATTTCTTCATTTCCAAGGGAGAAAAGGTAGGATCTTTGATTTCTTGTTGGAGAGGGATGTAATCTTTTGATACCTATTGTATTTCCTCTAATGTATGTATGTGATTTGAATTCTGATTTTCTATTGTTGTTGTCTTTGGTTGATTATTTGTGGTCTTGACAAAACCTTTACAAATCTTTGATCTTAGATTTTCATCTATCAATGAACAAGCTTTTGACATGGTTTTGTGAGTTGATATTCATTTTATCTTTTGTTGTATTGTGTTGATTAAGTAGCATGGGTAGCATGAGTAGGATCGATACGATATCGCGAGGATGCGTGATAATAGTGATGAAGAAGGATATTCACATTCATTGGACAAATTAGTTGAATACATGTAAAAAGGGTTAAGCGTGTGTACTTATTTTGATCTTACTTAAATACGAAGAAATCATTTATTTGATATGGATGTTATAGTAATATCTGTTAGGACTGAACTCTAGAGATAGATTTAGGATTAACACTTGCGTGAGTATCTGCTCTTAAAGCTCTGTGTTGGTTTTGTTGCGTGAGACATCACTGATGAGACAATACAGTTGGCCTCTCGACGTTGCGTTAGACATAACCTCCGTTGTGAGTGATACGCGAGGATATTTGGCGAATGATTGATTTGTGTTTGCTTGATTAGAATAATGCATGTGTTATCAATTGATGAGATCCAATTCCAACAAGGCCCCGTTTATAATTCTGTCTTTACTTAATATTTTCCGTCTTTATATTTTCCGCATTTGCTTTTGGTTCGTCTTTAAACCAGAACTTTTGATCCATGAGTTTAGAAATATAGAAACCGTTGAATGGCATTCTTTCCCTCGCACTGATCCCTGTGGAGAACGATAAATTGGGTTACTTATATATTTTTGCTTGCTGCTATTTCTGCACCAACAAATTGGCGCCGTTGTCGGGGATTGGTGTTTAGATATTGAATCGCATCGCATAGTTTCTATATTTTTAAGCTTTGTACATTTGTTTATATTATATGCATTTGTGTTCCTTTAATGTTTTCTCTAGTGTGTTCAGGAATGTTGAGAACTCCTTCTAGATTGGTTGCTTTGTAAAAAAAAAAAAAAGAATTCAATGAAGCTTCGACCGAGTCTGGATGTTGTTGAGCTTTGAAAGTATGCCTGGTAAATTGTATTGCTTTATAGAATGCTAGAATGATTTAAGAATTTTGTGCTTTGTGCAAATGTGTATCTTTGTTTCATTTTGCAACTTGTTGGAATGCTTGTTTCACTTAGGTCCAAAAGCCACTAATTGTGAGGAAACCTCCATTGTTGACTAAATGCTTGGATGACTGATAAACTTTGTTTAATTCGTTTGATTCATGCTTTATCTTTTGATTATTGTGATTTTGTGGAAGCATTAGAAATGATCAAGGCATTTGTTTATATTGAGCACAACCGTAACCAAAAGTTTCTTACCCGTGAGTAGTGAGAATTTGTTAGCCCCTTTGAGCCTTAAACAATTTAAATCTCATTTTTGTGATGAACTTGGTTTATGTACATAATTTGCTAGTTGGGTTCATCATTGAATTTTGTGAGGTTTGAAAATTTTCTTTGGCAACCTTTGAAAATTGTATACTTTGATTTCCTTGCTGTAAAGGCAAGGTGCATTCACATGAGGTTTGGTTGAATTCAAGTTGGGGAGAATAAGAAGATGGTAGGTTGCTTGAACCTTTTGAAAAAGTTCAAACAAGCATGAAAAGAAAAAGTGTAAATATGAATGTGAAAAACACAAGAAAAAGAATGCTTGTTTGATGAAAAAAAATAGAGAGTGAAATAATTGTGCAAAAGGAAGTTTGAGAAGGTTTGTGGTAAATGAATGAGAATGGTGAATGAAGTTGTGAATGTGTAAATATCATTTATCGGCAATTTCGATTCAAAGACCTTTAGAAATGTCCCTTTGTTGTTAACCCGACCAAGCTATAACCTTTAAGCCCTTAGTGATCTTTTTGCTTCCATATTTTCATGTTGATTACCAGATGTTGTATGAATTGGATTGCTATTTGCATTGTTTGTCGGGTGAGTGAAATTTCCCCGGGGTTGCAAACGCGTCAATTTCTTCATTCTTATTTTGAAGAGGAGTGTTAGAGTGATTCAAGTATGAAAATTCAGTTGTCATTTGAACCATTCCATGATATTTGTTTAAGTACTTAATTCTTTATCATTGTTCGATTCTATTGAGTGGTAAACGTTGCTTGTGCGCATTTTCATGTTTGGTTTATCTGGATTTTGGTTGATTCTTAAGCTTGAGCAAATCCGCTTGTTTTTAACGAGGGGCATACTTTGCTTGAGGACAAGCAAGAGTTTAGTTGGGGAGAGTTGTTAGGTGCGGATTTGGCCTAAAATGGGCATATCTTTCTTTGCACTTTTTCATCTCTTTTCTCATGTTTTCATGGTTTTTATCCATGATTGTTGTTGTTCTTCTACACATTGAGAATATACCTTTGGTGCTTGTAATGTGTGTGTTATTGTGCAGGAAATGCACTAAATGATCAAAGTTTGAAGACACAAAGAAATGGTGCAAGCTGCTAAAGAATTGAAGTTGCAACAGCAGGATTCGCCTCGCGAGTTCTGGCGAGCTCCTAGCGAAGGTTCGCCTGGCGAACGTTGGCGAGTGTCCCAGCGAAGGGGTGGCAGAAAGTTTCAGTAGGAAAAGTCCCTAAATTCGCTGGGCGAAGGTTTTGGCGAAGGCTCGCTTCGCGAGTGTTTTGTTCGCTTCGCGAATGCACGTGAAATTTCAGGGGCGGTTTAACTGTTTGAGGCACATGTTGTGCCTATTTTTAACCATTCGCCTAGCGAATGAATTGGTTCGCCTAGCGAACCTGCAAATTTCTGAATTGTATAAATACAATTCTTACACTTTTTAGGTGAGGTTGTTCTGATATTGTTGTAATTTTGGGATCAGAATTTGACATTTCTTCATTTCCAAGGGAGAAAAGGTAGGATCTTTGATTTCTTGTTGGAGAGGGATGTAATCTTTTGATACCTATTGTATTTCCTCTAATGTATGTATGTGATTTGAATTCTGATTTTCTATTGTTGTTGTCTTTGGTTGATTATTTGTGGTCTTGACAAAACCTTTACAAATCTTTGATCTTAGATTTTCATCTATCAATGAACAAGCTTTTGACATGGTTTTGTGAGTTGATATTCATTTTATCTTTTGTTGTATTGTGTTGATTAAGTAGCATGGGTAGCATGAGTAGGATCGATACGATATCGCGAGGATGCGTGATAATAGTGATGAAGAAGGATATTCACATTCATTGGACAAATTAGTTGAATACATGTAAAAAGGGTTAAGCGTGTGTACTTATTTTGATCTTACTTAAATACGAAGAAATCATTTATTTGATATGGATGTTATAGTAATATCTGTTAGGACTGAACTCTAGAGATAGATTTAGGATTAACACTTGCGTGAGTATCTGCTCTTAAAGCTCTGTGTTAGTTTTGTTGCGTGAGACATCACTGATGAGACAATACAGTTGGCCTCTCGACGTTGCGTTAGACATAACCTCCGTTGTGAGTGATACGCGAGGATATTTGGCGAATGATTGATTTGTGTTTGCTTGATTAGAATAATGCATGTGTTATCAATTGATGAGATCCAATTCCAACAAGGCCCCGTTTATAATTCTGTCTTTACTTAATATTTTCCGTCTTTATATTTTCCGCATTTGCTTTTGGTTCGTCTTTAAACCAGAACTTTTGATCCATGAGTTTAGAAATATAGAAACCGTTGAATGGCATTCTTTCCCTCGCACTGATCCCCGTGGAGAACGATAAATTGGGTTACTTATATATTTTTGCTTGCTGCTATTTCTGCACCAACAAATTGGCGCCGTTGCCGGGGATTGGTGTTTAGATATTGAATCGCATCGCATAGTTTCTATATTTTTAAGCTTTGTACATTTGTTTATATTATATGCATTTGTGTTCCTTTAATGTTTTCTCTAGTGTGTTCAGGAATGTTGAGAACTTCTTCTAGATTGGTTGCTTTGTAAAAAAAAAAAAAAGAATTCAATGAAGCTTCGACCGAGTCTGGATGTTGTTGAGCTTTGAAAGTATGCCTGGTAAATTGTATTGCTTTATAGAATGCTAGAATGATTTAAGAATTTTGTGCTTTGTGCAAATGTGTATCTTTGTTTCATTTTGCAACTTGTTGGAATGCTTGTTTCACTTAGGTCCAAAAGCCACTAATTGTGAGGAAACCTCCATTGTTGACTAAATGCTTGGATGACTGATAAACTTTGTTTAATTCGTTTGATTCATGCTTTATCTTTTGATTATTGTGATTTTGTGGAAGCATTAGAAATGATCAAGGCATTTGTTTATATTGAGCACAACCGTAACCAAAAGTTTCTTACCCGTGAGTAGTGAGAATTTGTTAGCCCCTTTGAGCCTTAAACAATTTAAATCTCATTTTTGTGATGAACTTGGTTTATGTACATAATTTGCTAGTTGGGTTCATCATTGAATTTTGTGAGGTTTGAAAATTTTCTTTGGGAACCTTTGAAAATTGTATACTTTGATTTCCTTGCTGTAAAGGCAAGGTGCATTCACATGAGGTTTGGTTGAATTCAAGTTGGGGAGAATAAGAAGATGGTAGGTTGCTTGAACCTTTTGAAAAAGTTCAAACAAGCATGAAAAGAAAAAGTGTAAATATGAATGTGAAAAACACAAGAAAAAGAATGCTTGTTTGATGAAAAAAAATAGAGAGTGAAATAATTGTGCAAAAGGAAGTTTGAGAAGGTTTGTGGTAAATGAATGAGAATGGTGAATGAAGTTGTGAATGTGTAAATATCATTTATCGGCAATTTCGATTCAAAGACCTTTAGAAATGTCCCTTTGTTGTTAACCCGACCAAGCTATAACCTTTAAGCCCTTAGTGATCTTTTTGCTTCCATATTTTCATGTTGATTACCAGATGTTGTATGAATTGGATTGCTATTTGCATTGTTTGTCGGGTGAGTGAAATTTCCCCGCGGTTGCAAACGCGTCAATTTCTTCATTCTTATTTTAAAGAGGAGTGTTAGAGTGATTCAAGTATGAAAATTCAGTTGTCATTTGAACCATTCCATGATATTTGTTTAAGTACTTAATTCTTTATCATTGTTCGATTCTATTGAGTGGTAAACGTTGCTTGTGCGCATTTTCATGTTTGGTTTATCTGGATTTTGGTTGATTCTTAAGCTTGAGCAAATCCGCTTGTTTTTAACGAGGGGCATACTTTGCTTGAGGACAAGCAAAAGTTTAGTTGGGGAGAGTTGTTAGGTGCGGATTTGGCCTAAAATGGGCATATCTTTCTTTGCACTTTTTCATCTCTTTTCTCATGTTTTCATGGTTTTTATCCATGATTGTTGTTGTTCTTCTACACATTGAGAATATACCTTTGGTGCTTGTAATGTGTGTGTTATTGTGCAGGAAATGCACTAAATGATCAAAGTTTGAAGACACAAATAAATGGTGCAAGCTGCTAAAGAATTGAAGTTGCAACAGCAGGATTCGCCTCGCGAGTTCTGGCGAGCTCCTAGCGAAGGTTCGCCTGGCGAACGTTGGCGAGTGTCCCAGCGAAGGGGTGGCAGAAAGTTTCAGTAGGAAAAGTCCCTAAATTCGCTGGGCGAAGGTTTTGGCGAAGGCTCGCTTCGCGAATGCACGTGAAATTTCAGGGGCGGTTTAACTGTTTGAGGCACCTGTTGTGCCTATTTTTAACCATTCGCCTAGCGAATGAATTGGTTCGCCTAGCGAACCTGCAAATTTCTGAATTGTATAAATACAATTCTTACACTTTTTAGGTGAGGTTGTTCTGATATTGTTGTAATTTTGGGATTAGAATTTGACATTTCTTCATTTCCAAGGGAGAAAAGGTAGGATCTTTGATTTCTTGTTGGAGAGGGATGTAATCTTTTGATACCTATTGTATTTCCTTTAATGTATGTATGTGATTTGAATTCTGATTTTCTATTGTTGTTGTCTTTGGTTGATTATTTGTGGTCTTGACAAAACCTTTACAAATCTTTGATCTTAGATTTTCATCTATCAATGAACAAGCTTTTGACATGGTTTTGTGAGTTGATATTCATTTTATCTTTTGTTGTATTGTGTTGATTAAGTAGCATGGGTAGCATGAGTAGGATCGATACGATATCGCGAGGATGCGTGATAATAGTGATGAAGAAGGATATTCGCATTCATTGGACAAATTAGTTGAATACATGTAAAAAGGGTTAAGCGTGTGTACTTATTTTGATCTTACTTAAATACGAAGAAATCATTTATTTGATATGGATGTTATAGTAATATCTGTTAGGACTGAACTCTAGAGATAGATTTAGGATTAACACTTGCGTGAGTATCTGCTCTTAAAGCTCTGTGTTGGTTTTGTTGCGTGAGACATCACTGATGAGACAATACAGTTGGCCTCTCGACGTTGCGTTAGACATAACCTCCGTTGTGAGTGATACGCGAGGATATTTGGCGAATGATTGATTTGTGTTTGCTTGATTAGAATAATGCATGTGTTATCAATTGATGAGATCCAATTCCAACAAGGCCCCGTTTATAATTCTGTCTTTACTTAATATTTTCCGTCTTTATATTTTCCGCATTTGCTTTTGGTTCGTCTTTAAACCAGAACTTTTGATCCATGAGTTTAGAAATATAGAAACCGTTGAATGGCATTCTTTCCCTCGCACTGATCCCTGTGGAGAACGATAAATTGGGTTACTTATATATTTTTGCTTGCTGCTATTTCTGCACCAACAGGCAAGCATCAAAATATCCTCAATCCCTGTGGAGACGATAACAAAACCCCCATTTAACTATGATTCGAACAATGTCACCCTTCGTTACGTCTCATAGGTAGCCGAGGTTACATCTCTTTTGCGTGCGAAGTTAAAAGCGTTATTTGTAGTAGTGAATAACTACTAGTCACCCCAACCACTAAAAGATCTTATACCACACAAACATGATTACCCCACAAGTAAAAAAAAGGTTAGAAACTAAATCAACCAAGTCCTTGAACAAAGGACAAGAGATTTTACTAAGATAAAAAAAACTCACCCCTTTTTTAAACAAGTTCTCTCTAAGCATAAGTTTGTCTTTTAAAATTTGTCAGAAGAAGACCAATATCTGAGAAGGAGCTCAACTATTTCAGATAGGTGGGGGCTAGACTCTCATCCAGAAGAGAAGCTGAAGAAGAAATAAAGTTAACCATCTGAACATAGAGAGAATAGGCCATTGAGAAAGTACCATCTCTAGTATACTTTAAAATCCACTTATCTCTATCTATGGAAAGAGTGACATCTCAAAGTAGAGAGAAAAGTTCCTAAAAAATGCATTACTCTCTAAGAAAACATGATCTCTGCCACCTAAGATTCCAAACCAGGACCCGATTAACCTCCAAATCAATCTCTCTCATCAGCCCATCAGACTCAACAGAATTAGAGAACAACCCAAGGAAGTTAGTCTTTAAGGGAATGAACCATAACAAATGGTCATTCGAAAAGGAAGTTTGTGTTCCCGACCCAACTTTCCTAATGATACGATCAATAAACCAATCTAAGATGTCATCCCCTTTGATTTCAAGAAGTGACACCCCTTTCCACCATAAAAGAAGTAGAATAGAAACCCTATGCCCCCCACCCCCCAAAGAGAGAAAATAACTAGAGCTCCATATCTACCTGCAAGAATACCCTTTCAAAGATCTCATTCCCTTGTAAGCAACCTCCATATCTACTTCTCCAAAAATGAAATATTATCCAACTAGAGGTCCCTGACTCCTAACCTCCATATATTCTTTGCCTTACAAACATCATCTCATTTAATCCAAGATATCTTTAAAGCACCTTTCACCCCACCCCAAAGAAACGTTCTTTGTAATCTAACAAGTTTCTTCCAAACCTTTACATGCATCTTCAATAAAGACAAGAAGACGATGGGGATAATATTAAGTAGATATTTAAGAAGAACCACTCTATCACCCAAACTAACATATATATGCTTCAAGGAATGAAACCTCTTATTTGGTAGGTTCACTAAAAGATCCCAAAGCTTCAAGCCTAGAATTATCCCTCACTCCCTAACTAAGGTACTTAAAAAGGAAGTGTATTAATCTCACAATAAAGGAAATCTCATGTCGAGGAAAGAAAAATTGGATGCATATTAACCCTTATAAGATTACTCTTGAAGAAATTGGCTGGAAGTCCCGAAGCCAGCTCAAAACCTCTAAGAATTATATTAATATTCCACAAATTCTACATCGTTTGGTTAACCACTAGGAAAGTATCATCAGCATAGTGAAGATGAGACACCAACATCCCAGGTATGTCCACTTTGAACCCAAAATAAAGAACAATCTCCTCAGCCCAAACAACTAAACCAATTAGTCTTTTATCCATAATTAGGAAAATGAATGGAGCTAGAGGATCCCCTTATTTCAAACCCCTTTTGATGTTGATCTCTGAGTTAGACACCCATTTACCAACACCACAAGATTACGAACAAACGCATAAACTCTCATTCAACACCTCCACTTCTCATTAAACCTGAATCTGATAAGCATATACTTCAGAAAGCTCCAATTAATTAAATCATACGCTTTCTTAAAATTCACCTTAAGAATGAGACCAACTCTATTAAATCTCTTAGTCAAATTAATTACCTCATTCACAACCACCATTCTAACAACCAACCTTGCCATACGTATTTAGTTTTTTTTTTTTCAAATTATTCTCCATCCACAGTTATGCGATTTTTTTTAAGATCTAAAGCACTAGAGTTGTCTCTCTTAGAAGATAAATTTTCATATGCATAACACACGAGTTGAACCACATGCCTAAGATTCCTAACTTGCTTACAACTCATAAACAACACGTTTGGTATTCATTTAACAACCAAATAATTGATAATACATTTCACTTAAAAATGAATCGTTTGAAAATAAATTCAAAGTTCAAATTTTGACTTAAACAATAACAACATTAGTCAGATTTCACTTACATCTCAACTAAATTTTAACTCGTCCGAACTCTTTCCCAAAATATCAAAGGATTAAGAAACAAAACATAATTTGTAGCTACAATTATGAATTAAGAAAATCAAATTGTTACTTAACTATGAACTATGATTATAGCACATTAGTGATTCCAACTAATTTACAAGTATTAACTATAACTAATTTTGTCGCATATTTAAAAATAGCTAGATACCTCACGTTTTGATATAGTGGCCGACCCTCAACGTGAATGATCCTTATCCATCACATGCTATTTTGCCTTTAAATATAGAAAAAGTTTTATGCACACAAAACATGTGATTGAATTGAGTATGGAATGGAAAATAGCTAGATGGTGTAAGAAAGAAACTCTTTATTCTTTTGAAGATACAAAGAAATAAGTATGCAGTTAAAAAGTAACAAGTAATTGTCCTCATTTCCTTTATGAGATACAACACAACACAAGACAAGTCTCAAGTGACCCTCTCATCCCTTTGTCTACTAAATATGTATTGCTAACTAAAGTTGAAATTCGGTACACTATCAATGCTACTACTATATCTTCTCATTGGCCTAACTTTGTGCTCACAAAACGACAACCCTTTCAATTACTTCTCTAACTTTAATAATAATAAATAATAATTTCTAAAAAAAAATAATATCAAATTCTTTTTGGTATGACCAGTTCGTTCAGAGTCTAATCTTTGATCGACGCGTATGGAAAAATATTTCCAACAACCCTTTAATAGATTTCAATTATTTTGAGAGATTAATACATGTAGTTACGATTCACAATCACAATAATAATAATAATAATAATAATAATAATAATAATTGTTAGGAGAATCGAAACCCTAAATTTACTAGTGATCGATTTTAAGACCGGTTTAAGACCGATTTAAAACATTAGTTATATTTTATTCCCTAAAGATCAATAATTTAATAAGGGTATATTATGTGAAGAAATTAGCTACATATGGATTGTTTAACATATAGATATATAGTATGTGGATATTTTAAAGGGCCATGTGAAGAGTTAAACTATACTCATCCCCAATAAAATTAGGTTTACGTCGGGGTCCAATGTGCTGCATGGCCATGCACTAAAGTAGGTAATAAGAAAAAGTTGAGTTGAGTTTTTGCCAAAAATAGCCAATGTGTTTTATTTCACAACCACGTGTCAACTTTCTAGTGGTTTAAGTTAGGCAGTGTATTGGCAATTTCTTTTTCCAAAATTTGAGTGCAAGTTGATGCCCATACTTGCATGGTTGTCTTTCCATTTATATTCATATAAAGATAAGTTTGATACTATATACCATTCACAACAATATTTCATCATCGATCATTCACATTCTTACATAACTTTACCTAATCTATAAGTTTGAGATTATAAGAGAAAAGTAACTAACTTTAATGATTAATATACATAAGTTTTGACTATTTTACTTTTGTACAAATTTCTTGTTCTAACTAATTATAAGTCTTTATATAGTATGTACGAAAATAAATCTATATACTTTATAGCTTATGTAAGGACAATTATAATCATTAGCATGAGATTGAGTCAGAGATTCAAAAATAAAAAATTATAAGTTACTTTAATATGTATATGTATGATTTTAGACAAAAGTGAGTTTGAGATAATAATATAGGATTTTACTAAAATAATAGCATGCTTATGTTTCAAAGTTTGCGGTTTCTCAAACACATATCTCATATATATAATTCAACACCTACTAACTCGTTTACTATATATTGAAAAAAAAAATTAAAATAAAGCATGCAAATATACTTATAAAAGTATATATATGAACCTATATTACAACCCATATAACTAATTTAGTTCATAATTAACACCAAACTCAAATAAAACTACTACTTATATATGAACATATGGCTAATGATATATTTGTTATTAAGCTAGATATATAGTATTCTAGCTTAGAAGTGGCACATATTTGCACTTATGAAAAATATATATTATTATATTTATTTATATATAAATTATTTAGAGATATGATTAAATTAATTAACCATTGATTAATTTAATCTCCATTGAGTAATTGCATTGACCAGATATCCTCCATGCTCCAATAATTGTTGTTATTGCTGTCATTGATACAACAATTTGAGTTTTGATGATGATCATTATTGATAGTTGGAAATTGAGGTGGAAATGGCTCCAAAGTTCCTTGATATGAAGTTGGAGAATAAGTTTCCATTGGCTCTACCATATTAGAAACTTGGCTACTACTTGGTTGATGAGGATTATGATGATGATGATGATGATGATCATTTATCTCTAAACTCATTTGTTGTTGAAATTTTTGTTGATTAGGGTTATCAACTTGCTTAATGTGCTTTTGTATCCTAGTCCTCCAAAAATTCTTAATCTCATTGTCTGTTCTTCCTGGAAGATGCTTTGCAATTTTGGACCACCTACAATGGTGAAATTATTTTTGTATAAAAAGACAATGACATATAACTGAAAAAGTAAGCTCTTGTTTGCCTATATATACATTAAGATTTTTCACTTTGGATCAACCTAGGTTTCACACATTATCAACTATAGCTAGTTAATTAGTGTTAAGAAAATTTTCATATCTGTTAAATTATAAGTGAATACCTCTAAGTTAGAATCAATGATAGAAGCAATTTTTTTATTATTTATTAATAAAATAAAGTTTAAAATATCATATATCGAAGGTCGCAATGCAATTGTAAATTTATATAAAAATATATAAATTACACAATGCAATATAGAGAAGAGAAACACAAAATTTCTCTCTAAATTTTGTGAAGGATAATTAGAAGAAAAAATTTAATTTTTGTAATTAATTTTTGTCCTTAATTCATGGTTACTATAACTATGGTTTAAAACATTGTATAAAATGTTATGTTTATGAAGAGTATAGAAGAGGGTATGAAAATGAATGCAAGTGAACTAAAATGAACATGGTATGTTGGAAACCATATGAAAAATGAGAATAGTAGGTTATAGAAAAATGTGCATGTGTGGAAAAGAGAAAAGGATTGAAATATATATGACATGTTTCTTGAAAAAGAAAGGCATAAAGTTGATATAAATTAAAAGCTGTCAAATGGTGTCACATTTTATTGATAAGTAAAATGTAGCAACAAAAATATTAAATATGCATCATGTGTCCAAGTAAGACCATGTTCTTTGGTTGAGAATAAAAGTGATATGCATGTTACACTACACATATAAAAAGACTATTGTTATAAGATCTTGAAGATCCCTTTGATGATACAATGGAAAAATTTTATGCTCCAAGATCATCAAAATCACTTACATTCCTCAGGTAGTTGAAATCAAACATTTTCAAACCTCTCTTTCTCTCTTTCTTTCTCATATTCATTCATCTTCATAAAATAGTTTTCTATTGATTTTTTTTTTCAAATATATAATTTTTCTTGTTTTCTTTTATGACACTATCTTAACTTCAATTCATTTCTAGCTATTTGTTCAAAAAAAAGACACGTGTAAAAATTACCTAGAATATTTCATTATCTCTAGGTATAGTTATAAAAGCTAGTAACTTTATATACTATATGTAAATAAAGGTAATATTTGAATAAAAATAATTATTTTGTGTATTTACTATTTTATTTACCTTGTTAGTGTTTTGTACTTGTTTTCTTGGTTGGGTTGAAGATTGAGAAGGTACAATAGATAGGGTGTGAAGCTATAGCTATAGTTTAATTATGTGTGCATTAAAATTTAAAATTGCACTCTTGAAATTTACATGACAATATTTGTTTGGATTTTATTTTTACTAAATTTTTTGAAATTTCTTTGTCATATGTGACTAGAGTGCTATTTTAATATGCCCCACTTACCATGAGCTCAACCTAAAATAGAAGCCATGAACTTGTCCAAAGCTATTTGGTTCTCAATTATTATTATAGATAGCATATAGTAAATTGAATGGCCATATAGGAAAATGAATGGCATCATTATTATATATGCTATAAAATAATTATTATTGAGGCACACACCATCTATTTTAGTTTTGTTTTTAAGAAAAGTATCTATTTTCTATACTATTTAGTTTATTTTTCTCTTCTTCTTTTTTTAACAAAAAAATAATTGGATGTTATATAACAAAATTTCTCTCTATTTTCTATGACATTTTATCATCTCTATTCTACTTTTATTTTTCTTCTTCTATATTCATTTTTCTTTGTAGGAGAGAGCTTGAGGTAAAATAGTTTTATTATATAAAATTATTTTACCTTATTTGAATCGTATATAGTGAGAATTATCTCAAACTCTTTCCATCCTCTCCATCACTATTTCATTATTATCTCACAAAACTCATATTCTTCCTAGTTTATAGAAAATCTCCTATCTTTCTTTCTCTCACTCTTGTCTTTTATTGAGAGAGAAAAATGTAAAAGAAGTTCTCTCAAGTTTTCTTCATTCTCTAGATCTCTCTTATTTTTTTCATCTCACATCCTCATTTACTCTATTATTCTTACCTCTCTTCCTTTCACTATTGCCTTTTACTATTGAGAGGTAATAGAGATCTTGAAACATTTTTTTTACTTTTTACAAAGTAAACATCTAAACCATGTACATATGAATTCTCTCCATCCTCTCCATCACTATCTATCTTTCAATAGAAGTCTTGATATATTTTCAATAGAGGTCTCTCCATCATCTCCATCACCTTCTACAAAGTGAGCATCAATATTATAAACATCTAGCCTCCTTCTACAACATCTCTATGCCTATTTCTCTATTAGATTCATATTCTATCCGTTCTCTCTTTTTTGTAATTAATTATGCAAAGGACGTAGAGGCAGCACATAAGGATACAAATTGCTACAAGTTGATAACATTTTATTGTCATATTTTTTTATTAAAATATACAAAAAAAATTGAGTTTGAATTTCTACCTTTATTTTAAGAAAATTATTGTTAATTTTAATTTAAACAAAACTTTTTTCATAATAAAATAAACTATTATTATTAAGAGATCACTTTAACGTTTTTTTAATTATTTTTTATGACAAAAAATATATTAAAAAAACATTTTTTATTGAGAATGAAACCTAGAATAAAGTGTACAAAACTTGATCCAATTGTAACCCTAGAATGTTTCGATAAAAAAACCATCCTTACTCCATCTTTCACATAGATAACATAGATGCTTAGAAGTTTAAAATTTAAAAATAATTTAAAGAAAAGAAAGAAAAGCTTTAAACTCAATTAAATACTTTTTTTTCAAAAGAAGGGTATGAGAATAATATAAAAAAAATTATAAAAAAACGGAAGAAAATATATAACATTGATGCACTTCTTTATTCCTTAAGATCTAGTAAGATCAAAATCTACAAAACCTTCCATGCATATGATTTATAGCTATATCTTCATTGTAGGGAAACCAAGTGAGGGGGAGAGACATAGGGATGGAGAGAGAGGATGGGAGAGGGAGGGGGAGAGATAGGGAGAGGAAGATAGAATTGAGAAAAAAGGAAAACATATAGCATGTACCTTTAAAGGAAAACTCTCCAACTCTCCCATATGGATATAAAACCACAAAACAAATCATTTTGAAGCCTTTTGAAAACAAAGAAACTGATTTTGTACGCATAAGCAATATTTTCAACCATAGGTTTTACAATCACCCATGTGTTGAAGTCTTCTTCTTGGCTTGATTTCTCTCAAGCACAAAGTTCTCTCCCTTAGTCTTCCATGAGCATTCTTTTTTTTCTTTCTTGAATGACCTTCCATGAACATTTCTCATGGTGTGCTTACTTATATAAGGAGAGAGAGCCAATAATTTCTTTCATCTTTTGCAAGACAAAGATTAATGGTTAAAATTTAATTTAAACTAGTAATAATTTAAAAATATATCATTTATTTGAAAAGAAAAAAAAACCTAAGATCTATGATCAAAAGTTATAGATAGAACATGCACCATATATTTTTAATAAATAACTAAATAAAATATAATATGATACACATATAAATACTCACCTATTTCCCCACTTTGAATGAAGTTCCATGATCAAAAGTTGTTCCTCTGGTGTAATATTCCCTCTTCTAACATCGGGACGAAGGTAGTTTAACCATCGAAGCCTGCAACTCTTTCCTGTACGTTTAAGACCTAGAAGAAAAAATAACAAGTTATTATTATTATTATTTTTTTTTTGAAATATATATACCCAAGTTGATAATTTAATATCACCTTAGCCATCACTAAATTCATTTTTTACAAAATTAAAAGAAGAAATAATATTGCCCTAGCTAGGGTTTGTGGAGAAAACTAGAGAAATAATAAAAATAATAGAAAGAATACTCAACATTTAATTAATATATATTTTAAAATAATACTATTTTATTAAAAAAAATTACCAGCAGCTTTGGCTAAGGAATTCCAAACACCTTCACCATGATTTGCAATATAATTGATCAAAATCAAGTCTTCTTCCATAGTCCATGGCCCTTTTCTCACTTCAGGATCTTGAGATGAGTTGCAGGGTTTTTTGTCCATTATTTTTGCATGTATATGAGTGAGAATATAAGAGAGGAAGATAGAGAGAAAGAGTGTGTGTGTGAGTGAAAGGTGAAGTAGAGAGATGGAAATCATAATGGGTGTTGGAGGGTTTAAATAGAAGGAGAATTATATGATGTGTTACTTGTAATAAAGTACTTCTGTTAGTGATATCAAAAGGTTTTTCACGTACCTAACTATGTTAATCATATTAGTAACATCCATGCATACATGAATAAAAAACTAATATGCATTTGCATGAATCATTATTATAATTTTTTGTTTTGTTTTTTGAGTAAAATATATTTTACAAATTAATATTGTCCTCCTTAATTAAGAAGGCACATGCATATGATCAGAAGTATATATAGTGTTTGACATATTATGTAATAATCATTTATTAAAAAAAACGAGATACTAATTAATTTTGTTAACTAGTGGAAAGATGTGCATCGACGTGTCTATCTATCTTTTTTTTTTAATGTATTAGTTTTATAATATTTTTGTTATTTAATATTGTGGGTTTTAAAATTTGAATTTTGAAAAAAATCGTATTGTTAGGGTAGATTTTGTAAGTGAAATTGTGTGACTTAAAATAAGTAGTTAATTTTTGAAGTTCATTTAATTATTGTAGGTGTTGTGAAACGATGTCTAAGAACATAGAGTATGATTGGTTTCTTGATTAACAAGAAAATCACAAAATAAAAGAAAAAAGAAAAGAGAGTAGAAAGACAATTCAAAGTGGTTAAAAACTGGATTTTTGATTCAATTACATATTAAGGAAGTAACAATATCAATGAGAGATTGGTCTAAGGTGAAGAGCAGAAGGTGGGAAGGTAGAAGGTGGGACGATGCAGGGAGGGGGAAGGGTGGTTTCAAAAAAGATTCTACTTCTTTTTTTATCACTGAGTTCAATGATCATCTGAGAGCTAAGGATTTTACGAGGTGTTTGTGGAATATGGAGAAGTGGACGAGGTTTTCATTCCTCAGAAACGTGATAAGCTAGGAAGAAAATATGGTTTTGTTAGATTCTTCGGAGTAAGGGATAAGATAAGTTTGAGCAGGAAGTTGGATAACATTTTCATTGAGGGGAGGAAGTTGTTTACCAATGTGCCAAGATTTGAGAAGATTCAGAAGGAATATGAGGGTAAGTTCAAGGGCCAGAACAAGAAAGAGGAAGATAAGAAGTGCGATAGTGCTAACAATGGGGATTGCGTTAGGCCGCCGGTAAATGTTACTAAGGAAGATATGCGATGAGCTGATGCAAGTTCTTCAGTTCTTGGCTACGAGCACCTTAAGCATGGTAGTGTTTCTTTTGCAGAAGCGGTTAGAGGCGGAGGAGTGAAGAAGGGGTGGGACTTGAATTTTGACGCGAGGCGTGAAGAAATCAACAGGTTTAGTAAAGCCTATATTGGAAGAGTCCATACTCCTGGTTTGACTTACAGTATGCAAAAGAGCTTCTATGCTAAAGGTTATTTTGGGGTTAAAGTTACCCCGATAGGGGCTAACCTTTGTCTTCTTGAGGAAGATGAACCAGGAGAGATTCAGGACCTCATTAAAGACGCTAAAAGTTGGCTTGAACAGTGGTTCCTGGAAGTTAGGAGATGGCACCCAGGCGATGTTGACCCTGAGAGGGTAACGTGGGTAAGGATTTACGGAGTTCCCTGCCATGTTTGGACTGTGCAGTTCTTTGAGTTTATTGTTTCGAAAGTGGGAAAGTTCGTGTGTTGTGAAGAATCTTCCTTAGGAGTATAAAAAATGGACGTTGCCAATGTGATTATCAGATCCTCTTGCGGGACCACCATTAATGAGTTGCTTAGAGTGTCTATTAATGGTATAGTCTGCAGGATAAGATTGGTGGAAGAGACACTTGGGTCGGTTTGTAAGACCATTGAGAAGGCTTAATGTGAAGAGGAAGAGTCGTGTTCTGATGCTTCTGTGACTAAAGGGAGCTCAAGGCGGTGGAGCTCCGGCGATGAGGAAGGCAGAGATGATGATGATGTTGACGTTTCGTGTGGAGGGTTACAGAATAGCAGGCCTAGACAGGAGGTAGGAGGCTCTAAAGGCGTCTTTATCTCTTCTGTGTTGAGTAATAGGGTGTCAGAGGGGGTTAGCGTTAGGGAAGGTGAGGGGTTTGGCGTCGATGGTACTAGGTCATACGTAGGGTGTTCTGAGGAGACTGTAGGAAGAAAGGTGTCAGAAGAGGTTAATGTGGTTAATGAAAGCTTGTTGGATAAGGGACAAGTGTTCGGCCAGAATAAAGCTCCCTTGTGTTCAAATAGTAAAGTCCTCAGCTTTGATGAATTGCTTATGGCCCAAAATGGTACAAAGGCCCAATGCAATTTCTTTGCCCAAGAAGGAGGGAACGGGGGTGTTAGTGGTCCTTTATCAAAGGTAGGTGGCAGTACGAGTAGTTTGGGCTTAGTAGGTGGGCTTAAAGTCCATAATAAGCCTAAGTGTATCAAGAGAAAGAAAAATAAGGCTTCTGTTGTCTGCCCTGAGGTGGCTTCAGTAGATCCGATTGAAGTGTCAACGGGTTCCATTTTTTCAGGTGAAACTAAGGTAAAGAAGAATCCGGGAGGTAGTAAAGAGAGAGATGTTTCTGGGCATCAGCGTCATTCAGTCACTGACTCAGAAGTTCTTGTTGGAAATAATAGGTTCTGGAAGGTTTTGGAGAGTAAGGTGTCTCGGAGGGTCAAAGATATCGTGGTCTCGCTTGGTGTAGGAGGAGGAGAAGGGGTCTTGGAGATGGAAAAGAAGATTACTGATCTTGAAAAGAGAGACGAATTGGGTAAGTCTTTGAGGGAGGCATGTAATAACGAGGTTTGATGAATATTGTTTCTTTTAATTTAAGAGGGTGTGGGAGTTTGATAAGTGCAAAAGGTACCTATTTTTGTATATAAGTTTTGTTGCACTTATCTTTACTTTTTGTTATAATCGTTCGAATAAACCCCGCTTTGTTTGTAAATACGTTTAGTTTATGTTTTAGTGTATATATTGCGTATCGTGTAAATATCAATGAGTTTAATTGATTTTCTTTCATTTTTGCAGGTATTCAATCAAGGATATCTTTCCATTGTTGTAAAGAGCATTGAATAAGCTTTCCAGCGCTTTAAACCGTGCGTCAAGTGGAGTTACGGTTCAAAAGTTATGAATAAAACAGTGCTGGAAAAATGTTGTTCTGTCAAATTCGCCAGACAAATTTTCAATCCGTCGGGCGAATTTGAGAATTTCGCCAGGCGAGGCTTTGGCGAGGCCCTGGGGAGAGAAAAGTTGGAAATTCAAGTTGCTGCTGTCTTATGCTCTCGTCATGTTCGCCAGGCGAGTTTTGAGACATCCGCCGGGCGAATTTTCATTCGCCAGGCGAATGTAGATATTTGTTACTAGGCGGTTTATGTACGCAGCTGATGTGAGAGAAAAAGGGGAATCCGCCTGGCGAATTTTCAATCCGCCAGGCGAATTTGTTTGAACCAGAATTGTGTATTTAATTCATTTTACTTCAATTTTGTTAGGGGATGTTGTTTTGGGGTTGATTTTTGTCTCCAAACTTCATCAACCTCATTCTTTGATAGATTAGCTTAGAAAACAACTGTAAAGCTTGCACACGGATGAACCGGGGTGGATTGATCATCGACCGGCGTTGATAAACCGCGAGATGTTTGGTTTATTTCTTTTCTTCTTTGTGTTTTTCTTTATGGTTAGGTTGTGTATATCTATTTGCTGTAAACTCATGTATATTTGTCGCCCATGGTGTTGTATAAAACTTGCTTTACAAATCTTTATTGGTGATTGTCTCTGATTTTTGCTTTATGCGCGGGGTTTGGGTTGCGTTAGACATAACCCTCACGAACTTCGATTAGGGATGGTTATCTGTTAGTTTCTGGACTCTAGAGATAGATTTAAGAGCTAACAATCTTCAATAGGCGTCGAATCTTAATGCCTTCCGTGTTTCGAGGCTTCGCTTGCGAGAGTGACGAAGAGAGTGACACGGTTGTTATCTCAACTTTGTGTTAGACATAACCTGTGTTGTGAGCGATGTTGGGTGATATTGAGGAGTATTGTAGGTGGAGTATAACTGGTCGGTGAGTTTAAGTTTGTGAGGAGTGATGTATATGCATTGTCGGACGAGTTTTTCTCTCTGAAGAATGAGTTCTTTTTGTTTTAATGTTTACTTTTCTGTTTGTTTTTACTTGTAAACTATTTTAATCCAAACTCATTAACACGAGAGATTGTCGAACGACATTCTTTCCCTCGAACCGATCTCTATGGACACGACATAAATCCCGGAGGGAATTCTTTCCGAAAATAAATATTTTTGTTGTTTTCCCTATTCTGCAACCAACAAAATGGCGCCGTTGCCGGGGATTGGTTTTGATATTGAATCGCATTGCGATAGTTTCTTTGTTTTTGAGTTTTGTATATATCGTATATATTATCTATTTCCATTATGTTTGTTCAAGTGTTGTATACATTTTGTTCCCGTAACGTTTGTTTAAGTGTTTGGTTAGGGCACTTGCTTTTGGTTTGCGCGGTGAGACATCACCATGGCATGAAGAGAGGAAGTTTCTAATTAAGCACCGTAAAGGCGTCGAGCTTACGACGTAAAACAAGCATGTTTTATAGTTTTTATTTTCGAATGTTTTTGGTTGTTGTTTGCTCACAGATTTTGATTGACTTATTTGAGGATGCTTTTGTGATTTTCCAAGTTGGTTCGTTTCAACTTGCGGATGTATGGTAATGATTTTGTTAAGTTTTGTACACGTCTGAGGTATGTATTTATCGCTTTCTACACTTTAGCATATTCATGATACTTAGGCATTTTACAAACTTCCATGCCATCCATTCTTTTGTATACTTGTTCTGCTGTGAATCACTTTAGTTCCCACCTTTTTGTGAGGAAGCCTTCTATTGTTCATATATGCACGGAGTACCAACATTCTTGTTCTAACTGGATTTTATTATGTTGAATCTGTTGTTTATGTTATGTATATGAATGCATGAAAAGGATCAAGGTAATTGTTTCATTTTGAGCACAACCACCTTAGCCAAATAGTCAATTCACCTTGTGAGTGTGTGAGAATTCGTAACCCCTTTGAGCTTTTTGATCCATGTTTCTATTTGAACTTAATGCTTGTCTATGAGTATTTAGTTCACTTATTTTTGAATGGATTTTGTTTTTTCTTGGACCTCAACTTTGTGTTGTTGTATGGATTTTTTCCTTGCCTTAGAAAGTAGGGAGTATTCACATGATGGTACGGTTGAATTCAAGTTGGGGAGAGGATGATTGTATACTCATTGGTTGGATTCTATGAGGATTGAAAAAGAAAAGAAAAAAAGAGAAAATTTTGTGAAAGAGAAAAAGAAAGAAAAAAGGAAGAAAAAGAAAAATCCTTGAAAAAGGAAACAAAAAGAGTTCAAATAATTGTGCTAAATAAGTATTGTGTTTCGTGTAACACTTGGGATGAAAGAAGAAGTTTGATTGAAATTTTGTGTTTGAACTTTTGAGAGTTAATCACTCCCTTAGGTTTAGGCAAGTTTTTGTTTCAATTACCTTTAGAAATTTCCCCTTGTTTGTTTACCCGACCACGTTACAACCTTGAAAGTCCTTGTGATTCTTGCCTTTGTATGTTCAATATGAATTTGTGGATGTATGCATAATTTAGTCTTTTGTTTGCATGATTGTTGTGTGAGTGATAAGTATCCCATTTTGTGTTTTTCATCTACTGATGATTGTTTTTACTAGGTGTGATTCACTTTGGAACTTGTGTTGTTTTAGGATGTTTGACATGATTTTTGTATTTTGCATTTGTTTCGTGATTATGATATCGTCGTAGTTTAGTGGTAAGTATTTACTTTTTGTGTGTACCGTTTTCATTTGAACCATTCATTCGTTTCCGTTTTTCAAAACCTGTTGATTCGTCTTTCTTTGGATATTGCTTGTGCATTTTTAAGTTTGTTTGATTCTTGTTTGTGGACAAACAATTATGTAAGTTGGGGAGAGTTTGATAAGTGCAAAAGGTACCTATTTTTGTATATAAGTTTTGTTGCACTTATCTTTACTTTTTGTTATAATCGTTCGAATAAACCCCGCTTTGTTTGTAAATACGTTTAGTTTATGTTTTAGTGTATATATTGCGTATCGTGTAAATATGAATGAGTTTAATTGATTTTCTCTCATTTTTACAGGTATTCAATCAAGGATATCTTGCCATTGTTGTAAAAAGCATTGAATAAGCTTTCCAGCGCTTCAAACCGTGCGTCAAGCGGAGTTACGGTTCAAAAGTTATGAATAAAACAGTGCTGGAAAAATGTTGTTCTGTCAAATTCGCCAGGCAAATTTTCAATCCGCCGGGCGAATTTGAGAATTTCGCCAGGCGAGGCTGTGGCGAGGCCCTGGCGAGAGAAAAGTTGGAAATTTAAGTTGCTGCTGTCTTGTGCTCGCGTCATGTTCGCCAGGCGAGTTTTGAGACATCCGCCGGGCGAATTTTCATTCGCCAGGCGAATGTAGATATTTGTTACTAGGCGGTTTATGTACGCAGCTGATGTGAGAGAAAAAGGGGAATCTGCCTGGCGAATTTTCAATCCGCCAGGCGAATTTGTCTGAACCAGAATTGTGTATTTAATTCATTTTACTTCAATTTTGTTAGGGGATGTTGTTTTGGGGGTGATTTTTGTCTCCAAACTTCATCAACCTCATTCTTTGATAGATTAGCTTAGAAAACAACTATGAAACTTGCACACGGATGAACCGGGGTGGATTGATCGTCGACCGGCGTTGATAAACCGCGAGATGTTTGGTTTATTTCTTTTCTTCTTTGTGTTTTTCTTTATGGTTGGGTTGTGTATATGTATTTGCTGTAAACTCATGTATATTTGTCGCCCATGGCGTTGTATAAAACTTGCTTTACAAATCTTTATTGGTGATTGTCTATGATTTTTGCTTTATGCGCGGGGTTTGGGTTGCGTTAGACTTAACCCTCACGAACTTCGATTAGGGATGGTTATCTGTTAGTTTCTGGACTCTAGAGATAGATTTAAGAGCTAACAATCTTCAATAGGCGTCGAATCTTAATGCCTTCCGTGTTTCGAGGCTTCGCTCGCGAGAGTGACGAAGAGAGTGACGCGGTTGTTATCTCAACTTTGAGTTAGACATAACCTGTGTTGTGAGCGATGCTGGGTGATATTGAGGAGTATTGTAGGTGGAGTATAACTGGTCAGTGAGTTTAAGTTTGTGAGGAGTGATGTATATGCATTGTCGGACGAGTTTTTCTCTCTGAAGAATGAGTTCTTTTTGTTTTAATGTTGACTTTTCTGTTTGTTTTTACTTGTAAACTATTTTAATCCAAACTCATTAACGCGAGAGATTGTCGAACGACATTCTTTCCCTCGAACCGATCTTTGTGGACACGACATAAATCCCGGAGGGAATTCTTTCCGAAAATAAATATTTTTGCTGCTTGCCCTATTCTGCAACCAACAGAGTTTGGCTAAAAGGAGAAGAGTGGCTAAGATGATCTAGGCTGAGGGTGTTGTTGTGTGTTTTTTGCAGGAGACTAAATTAGCTGTCTGTGATAGTATTGTGGTTCACTCTCTGTGGGGGAGTGATGATGTGGAGTGGACTGCAGCTAATGCTTGTGGTAGTGCAGGAGGGATGTTAATAATGTGTAAGAAGGAGGTGTTTGGTCTCGTTTTCAGTTTTAGGGGGGAAGGCTTTGTGGGGATAAATGTGGAGTGGAAAGGTCGGAGTTTATTCTTTGTTAATGTGTATTCCTCCTGTTTTTTTGGCTTTAAAGAGATGTTTGTGGTCTGAGTTGGTGAGTTGGAGACGGAGGAGTGGTAGAGAAGATTGGGTTATGGGAGGGGATTTTAATGTTGTTTCGTTCAAAGAGGAGAGAAAGGGTTTATCGGAGAATGCAAGATCTAAGGAGACGGAGGAATTTCGTGGGTTTATATCAGATCTTGATTGTGTTGACTTACCTTGTAGGGGTGGTAGGTTTACTTGGTTTAACAGGTCTGGGAACTTGATGAGTAGGATCGATAGGTTCTTGGTTTCTGAGAGTTTAGTTGAGGATTGGAAACTCTCTGGCCAATTCATTGGAAAGAGGGAGTTGTCTGACCATTTCCCCATTTGGTTAAAGACCAAAAGTGTTAACTGGGGGCCTAAACCGTTTAGGTTTTTGAATTGTTGGTTGAAGCATCCTGGTTTCAAAGATTTTGTTAAGACTATGTGGGATTCTGTGGAGGTTAAAGGTAGAGGAGATTATATCCTAAAGACGAAGTTGAGAAGCTTAAAACAAAGTTTGAGAGTGTGGAGTGTTGAAGTGTTCGGTTGGATAGATGTCAAGATTGATAATTCTATCAAAGATCTCAATGATTTGGATGAAGAGGTGTCTAAGTTAGGTTTTAGTAATATTGAGGATATGGTGAAGAAGAGAACATTGGCAGGTGTAGAAGTTTGGAAGAATATCAATATTAAGGAGGATCTTTTGAGGTTAAAGGCGAGGGAGCTGTGGCTGAAGGAAGGGGACAGCAACACTAGGTTTTTTCACAACGCAGTTAGGAGAAGAAGAAGGAGGAATGGTATTTGTTGTCTACAGTCAGATCGAGGTTTAATTTGAAGAGGTGGATAAAGTTAAGGATGAGATCAGAAACTTTTTTGAAGCCAATTTCAAAGAAGACTGTTACAATAGACCATTCATTGATGACCTGCTCATTAGGAGTCTTTCTGAGGAGGATAAGGGTTGGTTGGAGGCTGATTTTTCTGAAGAGGAAATTAAGGAAGTAGTGTGGAGCTGTAATGGTGGCAATAGTCCCGGTCCGGACGGTTTTACTCTTTCTTTTTTCCAAGTTTGTTGGGATGTTATTCATAAGGATATTACCAGGTTTGTCTATGACTTCTTTGCTAATCCTATTTTAACAAAGGCTGGTACAGCATCGTTTATTACTCTTGTAGCGAAGGTTAGGAATCCTCAAACCTTAGTGAATTATAGGCCGATATGCTTGGTGAATAGTATGCAGAAGATTTTGTCTAAAATGCTAGCATTGAGGCTGAAAAAAGTGGTTAGTAAATTGGTGTCCCCTGAACAAACGGCTTTCATTAGTAATCGTTGTATTTTTGATGGTGTCCTTGTGGCTAACGAGGTGCTGGATTATGTGAAGCGTAATAAGAAGAGCTGTATAGTTTTGAAACTTGATTTTGAGAGAGCTTATGACTGCGTTTCGTGGAGTTTCCTGAAATCGCTCCTTGTTAAATTTAACTTTGGAGGTAGGTGGATTGCTTGGATAGAGAGTATAGTCTGTTGTGGAACTATGTCGGTTTTGGTGAATGGTAGCGCGACAAGGGATTTTAGGGTGGGTAAAGGATTGAGGCAGGGTGATCCTTTGTCTCCTTTCCTCTTTATTCTTGTTATGGAAGTCTTGACGATGCTGGTGAAGAAAGCGGTTAGTGAAGGGTTATAAAAAGGTATTAGTATAGGGAGCTCAGAGCAGTACTGCATAACGCAGTTCGCGGGTGATACTTTATTCTTAGGGGAAGCTTCTTGGGGAAACCTTTGGAGCATTAAAGTGGTTTTGCGTGGTTTTGAGATGGTGTCTGGATTGAAGGTTAATTTCTTTAAGAGTAGCATTGGAGGAGTGAACGTGGACTCTGAATTTCTTAGAGCGGCTTCTACGTTTCTCCACTGTGGGGTATTGAAGTTGCCGTGTACTTTTCTTGGTGTGTTCATAGGCGATAGCCCGAGGAAGTGTCATTTGTGGAAGAATGTTGTCGAGAAAGTTAGATGTAAGTTGGTTGATTGGAAAGGAAGGTTGTTGTCCGTAGGTGGGAGATTGGTGCTTTTGAATTCTGTTATTAAGGCCCTTCTCCTATACACTTTTTCTTTCTACAAGGCTCCCTCTGGTGTGTTAAAGGCAATCAGGGGTATTCAAAGTAGGTTTTTTTGGGGAGGTAATGCGGTTAAAAGGAAGATACACTGGGTGGACTGGGAGGCAATGTGTCTGCCTCGGGAGAAAGGTGGTCTTGGCATAAAGGACTTGGGTAGGTTTAATAGTGCTTTGCTCTTAAAGTGGAAGTGGAGAATGTTGGGTTCAGTTGATAAAGTGTGGAAGAATCTTTTGGAGTGCAAATATGGTTGTAGTTTACCTTTGGCTGTTAGCTTAAATGGAGGTGATGTTGATATTAAAGCTACTGATTCTATTTGGTGGAGGGATTTGAGAATCCTATGTTATGACAAAGTGAGAGGGAAGGACTTGTTTTGTGGAGAGTATTAGGTGTTCCTTGGAGAGGGGAGACAACATTGCTTTTTGGCAGAATAGGTGGTCTTCTGATGTGCCATTGAAGGAGTCTTTTCCTAATCTCTTTGATGCTACAGTTAATAAGAATGTGTCAGTAGAGAAGTCAGACTGGTGGGAGGGGGATAAGTGGCATTGGAAGGTATAGTTTGGTGTTATTGTTCCTATGTCAGTGGAGGATAGAGAAAGGGAGGACCTGATGGACTTTCTGCACTCGGTTTCTCCTGTTTGTAATGAAGTAGATACTATTTCTTGGGATCCGGTGAAGCCTGTTTCTGTGTCGGAAGAGGAGTTCTCGGTTAGATCGTGCTATGAGACTTAGTTTGGGGATCGTGTTGATAACAGTTGTGATGCTTCTTTCCAGCTTGCGATGAGGAGTTTGTGGTCTCTACCTTTACCGTCCAAAGTTAGCATCTTTATGTGGCGTTTGTTACGGGATAGGGTCGCGACTAAGACCAACCTTGCGAGAAGACGGATATTCGTTGATAGTGGTAATTTACTCTGTGCTCAGTGCGGTATAGAAGTGGAGGACTTGGCTCATGTATTTGTGAAGTGTAGTGTAGCTGCTGTTGTTTGGAGAGATGTTCGTAGATGGTCGGGAGTGTCCTGGGAGGGAAGCCTTGAGAGTGTAGATTGGTTTCTGGGTCATGTTGTTGCTGTTAGGGTGAAGATGGTCAATAAAGTTGCTATGGTTATAAAGTATGCTGTTGTTTGGCATATTTGGTATGGCAGGAATTGTTGTGCTTTTGATTCAAAGAGATTGACAGTTGATGATACCCTAAATGATGTCAAGGATTTTAACTGGAAGTGGCTCTCTTTAAGTAGCTCTGGTAGTAGTGTTTTGTTGTATGAGTGGTTCACAGCTCCCCGTGCTTGTTTCAAGGGTTGATGTTTTTCTATTTTTGTTTGTTTTGTGGCCATACTCTTTGTATCTTGCACTTCTTGTGCCTGCTTGTTAATATATTGCCTTTTGAAAAAAAAAGGAACAATGTTTACTATTGAATGCCAATCACACCACTTTCTCCATCTATTTAAGATTATCAGGGATTGTTGGAGAAGTGGTGACTATTATGCTACTGATAAAAAAACTAAACCCTAGTTTTCAACTTACATACTAAACAATTGGCCCAACATACTGCCCCAATTTGACATGCTAACTTAAACTACGAGCTAACATATTTCGACAGCATGCTTGAACCGACATCGACTACAGTATGCATAACTCTTGTCGAAACATGAAGTTATCCTTGTCGATACTAGAGTTTGATCCAAAATACCACAATCTCCACCCTGGAACAAACTCTACAACATTTAAGGAACAAACTAGCTTTCATCATGCTGCTTTATCAACTGCATATAGTGGAAAATCTTGCTACTAAACAATGTTTTTGTGATCATATCAACAACATTGTCATCAGTCGAAACCTTCAGCATTTGAACTTCTCCAAGCTTGATTATCTCTCTGACGAAATGTACCCTCACATCGATGTGCTTGGTTTGCTCATGATAGGTTAAATTCTTTGACATGTGTATTGCACTTTGACTATCACATTTAACACTAATAACACGACCTTGAAGTTTCAGCTCCTTAGCAAAACCTTCAAGCCATAATGCTTCTTTCACAGCTTCAGTGAGAGCAAGTATACCCTGCTTCAATGGTTGATAAGGCAACAACCTTCTGAAGTGTTGTTTTTCAATTGATTGATGTGCCAAACATAGTGAACACATAACCAGAAATAGATTTTATGGAATCCATACAACATGCATAATTAGAGTTGACAAATCCATCAATTTTGAATTTTCCATCACCACCACAGGCTCCACCATATATCAGGACTCTGCTCAGAGACTCATTCATGTACCTTAGAATCCACTTCAATGCTTGCTAGCATGCCTTTCCAGGATTTGCCATGTATCTGTTCACAAGGCTCACTGCATACGCTATGTCTAGCCTCGTATAAACCATATCATATATCAAAGAACCTACTATACTAACATATGAAATGCTGTTTATATAGGCTCTTTCGACTTCAGTAATAACACTTTGAGTCATACTCAGCTTGAACTAAGGATTAGTCTATGTTACCACATGCTTTGAATTCGACACACCAAACTTGTCAAGAATCTTTAGTAGGTATATCTCTTGAGATAAGCATAATCTTGACTACTTTTTATCTCTCCAGATGTCAATCCCATGAATCCTGGAGGCAACTCCTAGATCCTTCATGTCAAACTCCTTATTGATTTCATCCTTCATCTTCATAACATCTTCGACATTGTTGCTTGCTTTGATGATGTCATCCACATAAAGAAACAAAATAAAAAGTGAATTTCTAGGTCGAAATCTGAAGTAAACACAGTGGTCGAACTAGCCCTTATTGAAACCTATGTGAACCATGAACTTGTCGAATCTCCTATTCCATTGTCGAGGAGATTATTTTAGGCCATGTAGAGACTTATTCATCTTGAACGCATAATCTTCCTTTCCTTTTTCTGCATACCCTTCAGGTTACCTCATCAGGATTGTTTCATCTAGATCACATTACAGGAAGGAAGTCTTCACATCCATCTATTCCAGTTCTAGGTTAAACTTCACCATCATAACAAGCAACATTCAATTGGATATATGCTTTACAACATATGAGAACACATCATTAAAGTCTACACCTTCTTTTTGAGTGAACCCCTTAGCAACCAACCTTGCCTTAAATCACTTCGACATCACTCTTTCGATTCCTTCCTTAACCTTGAAAATCCACATACAAGTGACTAACCTGGCCCCTGCAGGTTTCTCGATCAGCTCCCAAATGTTATTATCATGACGAGATTTCATCTCATCATCCATGGCTTTTAGCCATTCATTCTTTTTTCAAATCCTCACAGCTTCCTTGTAATCTCTATGTTCTTCATCAAGGACCTCACTTGTAGAAATTAAGGAAAAAGATATGAGCTCTGCATAACCAAGTCTCTGAGGTGGCATGATGACTCTTCTCGACCTATCTCTTGCCAGCGGGTAGTCATTATCAGTTTCCTTATCTTTATCAACAACTTGTGCTTGCTCTTTGAATTCATATGGGTTACACAATTCAGCATCACTATGCTCCACCTCAAAAAAAATCTCTTCCTGTTCCAGCTTTTCTCCAGGGATCTTCGTACTTTGACCAATGTCATCAGTTTTCTTGAACGCCATTTCTACTTCATTGAAAACTACATCTCAACTTGTGATACACCTCCTGTAACCTGGATCTAGACACCACAACCTATAAGCTTTGACTCCTTCAAGGGTATCCAAGGAACACAAATCTCAGAGCTCGAGGTTCGACCTTGTCTTGCCTAATGTGAGTATAGGCTAAACAACCAAATACTCTAAGTATGTCGAGATTAGGTGGAAGTCCCGACCAAACTTCTTCAGGTTTCATCATCCCTAAGGCAGTCGAAGGACTTCTATTTATCAGGTATATTGCAGACCTAACATCCTTAGCCTAAAACACCTTCAATCCTTCACTAACCAACATGCACCTCACTCTTTCCAGAATGGTTCGATTAAACCTTTCAAATAAACCATTTTGTTGGGGAGTACCTCCACTAGTTTTGTGCCTTTCAATACCAGACGCAACACAATGGCTCTCAAAAGCCTCATTGCAATATTCAAGACCATTGTCAGTCCTCAACCTCTTGACCTTCCTTCTATTTTAGTTTTCGACCAGAGTCTTCCAACTTTTGAAATTTTCAAAAGTTTCATCCTTAGCTTTCTTGTCACCACATAGAAGACTTTATTTCAACAATTTTACCAAGCCTCTTTCACTGACATTGCCAAGTCGCTTGTGCCACAGCTTAGTATTCGACACAAGTTTTGTGGATGATACATCTGTTGAACCACTTACAACCTCAACCTCAAGAGTATACATGCCTTGCCTTTTGATGCCTCTCAAGACTTCCTTCGACCCCTTCATTACCCTTAGGATACTTTTCTCTCCTTTTAACAAATATCCTTTCTTGTCCAATTCACCAAGAGAAATTTCCTCTTAAGTTCAGGCACATTCCTGACATCAGTCAATAGCCTTATTGACTCATCATGGAGCTTGAATCTTACAGATCCAATACCTATGATTGTTCAAGCTTTATCCACTACTACGAAAAACACATTTAACAACGGTTGGGAATGACATATAATGACGCGGGCAAAGGCGTTGTTATGTAGATTGTCGTTGTAAGTTTGTTGTTTCTACAACGGTCTGTAAACCGTTGTTTAAAGGCAGGACGCGCGCCATATATCACAACGGTTATGATAATAAACTGTTGCGATACATACACTTAAGTTCTGGGTTCGAAACCCATCAGTTGCGAATTTATATAAAACATAAATTACTTATGATATCGGTTACAATATATAACCGTTGTTGTAAGTACCCTAAGTTTATTATATTAAATGTAGATTGCTTGTTTTCCAAACACCTCACTAAATAAATATACATGGATTAAATTTGATGAAGATGTCTATAATCTGCAAATTAAACTGTTATTGAAAACCAACTTAAAGAAACCAATGTTGTTTTCTGATTGCATTCGTCTCATCGTGCATTTCACGCTTTTTTACATATATTATGGTTTATTGATCTGACTGCTTCAATATATCGCTATCTTCTATTATAGTTAAATTTCCATAAGATAAACAAGACATTGGATAATTTGCCTCATCTTTGATTTAACTATATTGGAAGATGGCGATGCATCTAAGGAGCGAAATCATTATACCATAATCTATATATAAAAGAACGTGACATAAATGATGAGAGGCATGCAATCAGAAAACAACATTGGTTTGTTTAAGTTGGTTTTCAAATACAACTTAATTTGCAGATTATAAGTATATATGTCAAATTAACTGAATGTATTTTAAGTGAGGGTTAGTGAAACAAACAATCTACATAGAATATAATAAACTCAAACAAAATTCTATACCAGATCCAGATATTATAAACTCATATAATACGCTTTCTACCACCAGCAAACTTTAAGTGAGGGTTAGTTAAACAAACAATGTAAATAGAATATGATAAACTCAAACAACATTCTATACCAGATCCAGAAATTATAAACTGATATAATACGCTTGCTTCCACCAGCATCATCACCCTGTATCATCCCCTTAACCTGAAAGGAAACAAAGCAAACTTCAAAAATGAGCATCCTCAGTTGAAAACAAACCCTAAAACCATAATCCAGTGATGAGTAAAGAGAGGAACATGAATAACGCACCTTTTAATGAAACTAATCGCGGAACATGAATCAATTATGATGTTGAACTAGTTTGGGAAGCCATGAAAAAGAAATATAAGGAGGAAGAAGCTTACACAAAAGCTTCATACTTTTTATACTTCTTTTCATTGCTTCTAAAACTAGATAAAGTTTGCTTACACTGTTGTTTCTTCATTTACTAACATCTTGTTCATGATGCTATGAAAAAAAAATACAAGGTGGATGAAGTTTCCATCATAGCTTCATGCTTCTTATACATTTTTCTATAGCAACACAAACATTATGAAGTTTCCAAAGTATGGTCTTTGTTAAGGTAGTGAAAACGAATCTGAAAAAATGAGAACAATCAACAAAAACAACATGCAACAAACGAGATAATGGAAAATATCTAACAATAGATGGAAGAAGAAGAATACCTTAATGTATGAAGCACAAGATTCACGACTAATGGTGAAAATGTAGAGAAAAAATGGGTTCTAGGGTTTCACTTTGAAGGCAAGGCGTTACTGTCAATTAAGTGAAAGTCATTTTGCTTATATATGGGTAAACTATTTCACAACGGTTAACAATAACAACCGTATAGATATGTATTTATTTATTATAAATATATCACTACGGTTTACCAAAATAACCATAGTGATAACCCTTTTATCTGTGAATTTTAAAATAAATAAAAACCGTATACATAGGTATTTATTTATTATAAATATATCACTACGGTTAACCAGAAGAACTGTAGTAATAACCCTTTTATTTTTTAATTTTAAAATTAATAAAAAAGAAAAAGTGCGCCTTAACTTCTAACTTAATGCATCTGCAGTTTAAACATCAACAATGTAATTCACAATGCATCTGCAGTTTAAACATCAACAATGTAATTCGAACCCTAATTCAACTATTACATTTCATAACAAAGTAAATATTAAACATAAAGGAGACAAAAAAACATAACATCTTGATATTTCCAGAAAATATCTCTGATTTCAGTTTGTTCTTCAAATTCTTGTTCTTTTTCTTTAAATCCTCATACATAACCTTCAGATAGCCCACAACTTCCAACTCTGACTTCATAATGCTCTCATCGTCATTTCCATCTCTTTCTCCCACGTCTTCAGATCGAGATTTTACACTGGAACAAGACGTAGAAACACCTTTGGATGATTTTGTCTTCAAATGTGACATTGCAACACCTTAAAGTAGAACACTTTGTTGTTGTTGTTGTCTTCTTCCCGACAATGGTGATGGCGTTGGTGTTAGGGTTGTTTCAATGGATAAATTGATATATATATATATATATATATACTTGGTGTTTAAAATACATAAAAAGAAGCTTCAATTTGTAACAACGGGTTTGATAAATATCCGTCGTGATATCCTTATTATTTTTTAGTTAAATATTAATAAAACTTAAAAAGGGAGCATTTACATCAAAGGGATAAACTATTTGAGGGCGATGAGGTTCAAACCCATGATAGCTAGATTGTATCACCACGGTTTTCATAAAAACCGTTATTATACCCTTGAGATTTCTAATTAAAATAATGCGCGCGCATCCAGTACGCACTATAAGAACGGTGTATAGGATGCCGTTGTAAACCTGGCGTTATTGTTTTGCCGTTTTGTAGTAGTGATTGTTTCCCAACAACACTTATCCACCATCTTGATCACATAATTTCTCAAACACGTCTTTATTTTGAGTCATGTGCCAAGTAAACCCTGAATCCATAATCCACTCGTTGCTAGAGTCGCTGCTTCAAACCACCAAGACATTAGATAATTCATAATCATCTTGCACAATGGCTACATTACCATTATTCTTTCTACTATGATTATTCAGTCGATCAGGGCACACCTTTCTTGTATGACCCTCCTTTTTACAGTGATAACACTTGTACATGCCAAATATATTTGATGTCGAGTTGAGTAGTCGGATAAGGGTAAGAATGGACTAGACTGTGGTAACAGGAAAAATTGTACAGTATAGAGAGCTAGACAAGCACCATACACAACCCGGCCCGGTCAGGGAACCCGACTCCCATCAGCTGAGTTCTTACAAGGCCGGGTACTATACTCAACTAACCCGGCACTGATGCCGCTCATGAGCTCAACAAGCGTCATTTCAACAGTTGTAACGGCGACGACACATCAATGCAGGCGTTATCCTATCTTCAAAGCGTGCATTCATGAAGAAGAGTTACAGCAATGATGATCATGCAACGTCAGAAGTCCAAGAGGCTTCTCTTAATGACATGGCTTAAATGAAGGTAGAAGAAAGTTATAAAAGGGGCTCCCACATGAGGGTTAAGCAAGACATCCATCTTGAGACAATATACAACACTTGTATAGCTCTCAAATCCCCAAACATACTCTATAGTATAGACAGCGTAGCTCTCCTTGTCCAGAACGAGGAGAACTAACACTTTTGGTGATCTAACCATTTTTTCCTAGAACATTTGGCGCCCACCCTGGGGCCTAGGTAAAACTTTCACAGGTCACGCCTCTCACTAACAACATGTCTTCTGAAGGAGATCCTTCATACATGGCTTAACTACTAGCTATGATGGAGACCATGAGACAACAGAATGAAACGCTGCAAGACAACATACAAGTGCTGCAGTAGCAAAGTTAAGCCGATGATGATAGCGAGGAGGAGGTTCTCGAACCTCAACCTCTCTCTCAAGAGATTTGGGACGACCACGTACCAGAAAACTTCAAAACACCATCATTAACTTCTTATGATGGGAAAACAGATCCTCAGGAGCATGTCATTCCCATCAACAATCAGATGGCAATAGTTGCCCCTTTAAACTCACTGAAGTGCAAACTCATGGCTGGAACCTTGAAGGATGTAGCCCAAACTAAGAAGTTGGTACAACACTTCTCGGCAAGCAAACACCAGAAAGTGTCCACGACCGCATTGTTCAGTGTTCGACAGAAGCAGGCGGAATCACTACGTGAGTACCTAGCTCAGTTCAATGAGGAAACTCTCAAAGTATCTCAGTCAAAATAGGAGCTGTTTGTGGGGGCTTTTCAGCATGGATTATGAGCCAGATAATTCAATGAGTCATTGGCCCAGAAGCCAGTTATCAGCATGGACGAGATCACTACCCAGGCTGAATGTTATATCGAAGGAGAAGAAAGTAACCAAGTGAAAAGAGCCCGAGACAGCAATGAAAAAACAAAGAGAAAAGAAGAGGCGTCAAACAGAAGGAAGGAGCATCCTCAAGGAGCTGCGCGTGAGCGACATGCTCCCAGACCATACAGACAACCGTACGACCCGGACAGAGACCTTACCCCACTAAATACAAGCATGGGCGATATCCTTAAAGAAGTCGGTCACATGAATCTGTTACCAGAGCCTCATCGTCCCAAGAGAGCCAACGCAATCATGGGAAGGCAACCTGAGGCTTGGTGTAATTACCACCGTGTACGGGGACATCACACTGAGGACTGTCAGCAGGTGAAAAAGGAAATTGAAGCTCTAATCCAGAGGGGACACCTCTTGGCATACATGAAGGATTCTCGGCCACAAAATAACAAAAGAAGTCCTCGCCGAGATGATCAGAGACCAGAAAAGTCATCCCGGAAGAAAAGTTCAGATGCTGAAGAGGGTCACCAGACAAAGGCATCCCGACATACCCTAAACACCATTTTTGGGGGGTTTGCTGGTGGTGAAGAGACAAGTTTAGCCAAAAAGAGATATGCTAGAGCAGTTATACATATTGACCAGAAATCTCCAGAGAAACCAGAAGGCAACTTAGATGCTGTAACATTCTCCAAACAAGACGTTGTAGGAGTTTTGGCTCATGAGAATGACCTAATGATTATCAAAGTACAGATAAGAGACTGGAGCGTGAAAAGGGTACCGATAAACCCTAGAAGCTCAGCTGATGTATTGTATTGGGATGCATTAAGAGGAATGGGGCTTGATGCGACCTAGTTACCATCATTCAAAAGTAGTTTAGTAGGATTTTTGGGAGAACATGTTCTGGTGCTCGGACATCTAGCATTGCCGACTACCTTTGGTAACACGACTAATGCGAAGACTGTCTGAGTAAGGTACTTGATAGTCAACGCTGCTTCACCCTATAACATCATTATAGGTTGGCCATTATTCAACGCCCTGGAAGCTTCACTTTCAACTCTATATCTGATAATGAAATTCCCACTTGGAGATGGCCGAGTTGAAATTGTCAAGGGCGACCAGGGGCTGGCGAGAAAGTGTTATAAGGACAACTTGAAATTGAAAAGAAAGGAGTCTACAGGAGAAGCAGATCCCAAGAATTCCCTCAAAGTCCATTTGGTCGACATATACCTACGTGATGATTTAGTTGAAGATAATATAGTGCCAACGAAGAAACAAAGAAAGTTCAGATTGGGCATCTACCATCCCATGTTAAGCACATCGGAGTCAACTTGTCCCCGAAAGAAGAGAAAGAGACCATCCAGGCGCTAAAGGACAACGTGGACCTTTTCGCATGGAAGCCTTTAGATATGCCAGGGATAGATCCCAATTTCATGTGCCATCATTTGGAAATTGATCCAAACATCAAGATGGTTTCTCAAAGATAGAGAAAGGGTGGCGATGAAAAAAGGAAGGCAATTGCAGAGGAAGTCAAGAAGTTATTACAGGTCGGGTTCATTAAGGAGATCAAGTATCCGACCTGGTTATCTAATGTAGTGATGGTAAAAAACAAATCTGGAAAATGGTGAATGTATGTGGACTTTACGGACCTCAATAAAGCATGTCCTAAAGATCCGTATCCACTGCCAAATATTGACCAACTAATAGATGCTACATCAGGTTTCCGTGTACTCAGTTTCAGGGATGCATACTCCGGGTACAACTAGATCCGCATGAATCCGATAGACGCACCAAAAACTGCTTTCATGACCCATCAGAACAGTTACTACTATGAGGTCATGCTCTTCGGACTCAAAAATGCTGGAGCTACATACCAGAGGTTAATGGACAAGGTGTTCGCTACTCAGATAGGGAGGAATCTGAAGGTCTATGTAGATTACATGGTGATCAAGATGAGTCAAAACCGATCACATGTGAAGGATCTAACTGAAACCTTCACGTTCATTAGAAGTTACAACATGAGACTGAACTCGGACAAGTGTACCTTTGGAGTACAAGCTGGGAAGTTCCTCGGATTCATGCTTACCAACAGAGGAATAGAATAAAACCTAGACAAATTCCAGGAGATAATAGATATGAGAATTCCAACCACGAAAAAGGAGGTTCAATAGCTGACAGGGAGGTTAGCTGCATTGTCACGATTTCTATCATTCGCAGGAGATAAGTCAATATATTTCTTTGCAGCCATAAGGAAATCTAAGGAGTTTGAATGGACAGAGGCATGTGAAGAAGCTTTCCAAGAAGTAAAGCGTTTCCTATCCTCGCCTCCTATCCTAGTAAGGCCCAAAGAAAATACACCCATAGTCCTATACTTGTCGGTCACAGATAAAGCCCTGAGCTTGGTTTTGGTACAAGATGGAGAAGATGGAGAACGACCTGTATACTTTATCAGTAAAGTTCTAAAAGGAGAAGAACTAAGGTACCAGAAGATTGATCGTTTAGCATTGGCAGTGGTCATCACAGCCCGAAAACTGAGACATTATTTTCAAGGTCACCCCATCACAATAAAGACGAATCACCCAATCAAACAAATATTGAGAAAGCCCGACTTGGCAGTACAGATGGTCAAGTGGGCAATAGAGCTTTCCGAGTACGACATCAAATTTGTACCCAGGACCAGTATTAAGTCACAGACACTGGCCAATTTGGTGGTTGAATTAAGTGCCCCGGCCAGAGAAGAAATCTCAAACCAATGAATCTTTTATGTTGATGGATCTTCAAATCTCAAGGGAAGCGGAGCCGGAATCATTTTGGAAGGACCCGGAGATCTAACATTAGAGTATTCTTTGTGTTTCAATTTTCTGGTTAGTAACAACCAGGCAAAGTATGAAGCCTTGATTGTCGGAATGAAGTTGGCAAGAGAAGTCGGAGTAACACACTTGTTGGTGAAAACTGATTCCCAGCTAGTGGTCAGACAAATGAAGAATGAGTACCAGACAAAGGATTCCATCCTGATAAAGTACCTTCAGAAAGCTTCAGGAATATCCAAAGTGTTCTAAGAATTTGAAGTTGCCCACATCCCAAGAGAAGATAATGCCCGGGCCAACCTCCTAGACCGGCTAGCCAGCTCGAAAAGTTCAGGAATAAATAAGACCGTAATTCAAGAAGTTCTCGAAGCATCCAACATTCAATCAGAAGAAGTATTAACCATAGAGAATGTTCAAGGGTGGATGAGACCCATTATCAGCTACTTGACTCAGGAAGTATTACCTGAAGACGTCAATGAAGCCCGAAAGATTAAAAGGATAGCTTCCCGGTATATCATAATCTCAGACATGCTGTATAAGATGGAAACGTCGACACGTATGCTCAGATGTGTGTTCGAGTCTGAGATGGAGCTGGTAATTAAAGAGGTCCATGAAGGAGCGACATCAGTGGGAGAACACTATCAGGAAAGATCCTAAGAGCCGGGTACTACTGGCCACATATGAAGCGAGATTGCATCGAGTACGTTAGCAAGTTTGAAAAGTGCCATGTATTCACTCAATTCAAACACTTACTATCTGAATCGCTTCATCTGATAACAACCCCATGGTCGTTCTATCAGTGGGGAGCACATATCCTAGGCCCATTTCCAATTGCTTAAGGACAACTCAAGTTCTTAATTGTTGCAGTCGATTATTTTACAAAATTGGTAAAAGCCGAGGTTGTTGCTTGGATCTCTGCCGAGAAGGTTCGCAAGTTTTACTGGAGGAAAATCATATGCCGATTTGGTTTGTCAGGAGTCATAGTCTCGGAAAACTGTTAGATGTAAAATATGCTACATATTTGTATTCAATACTTGTCATTTTTCATCACTTTCCATGATTAATTGTTGAATTTAGTGGTGAATTGTTGTTGTTCTTCACACATTGTAATATACCTTTGGTGCTTGTAATATGTGTGCTATTGTGCAGAAAAAGGCACTAAATGATCAAGAAATTAAGACACAAGAAGTTGATGCAAGCTGTCATAGAAGGAGGAAAACAACTGCAGGGTTCGCTTGGCGAATCCTGGCGAACTCTCCAGCGAACGGTGGCGAAGCTCCCAACGAAGAGCTCCAGATTGAGACAGTGGGAAAAGGGAGTAAAATTCGCTTGGCGAAGTGCCAACGAGTGTTCGCTGCTTCGCTCGTTGGGCGAAGGACTCATGGCTGAGGCAGTGGAAAAATGACCCAAAATTCGCTTGGGCGAAGGTTTTGGCGAGTGGCTCGCTTAGCGAATGAAACGTTCGCCTAGCGAACCCACGATGATAGCCAAGGGCGGTTTAAGCTTTCTGGGGCACTTTAAGTGCCATTTTTCTTCATTCGCTGGGCGAAGGAATCATTCGCTAGGCGAATGCGTCAGAACCTAAATGTATTATAAATAGATTTTCACTTTTTCTTGGGAGAGAACTTGTTATTTTTCACACAAAAACATCTTTTTCTGAACTTTGATCATCCAAGAGTGAATTTTCACATACAGAAGATGAAGTCACATCCAATCTCGATTATTCGACTCAGATTTTCTTTCATCTCCTCTGGAAACTTGTCATCCAAGCTACCATGAAAATGTGTAGCTAAACACTTTTGTGTTAAGGTTAGATGTAGTTGATCTTGATCATATGTATTTCTTTTGATCTTTTGTAATATGAACAAGGTTTATGATCAATATAGATGAAGTTATTTGTTCTTAATGATGTATGTTTGGTTTGTCTTACTCTAGACATAGATTTTACAAATCATGACCTAATATTTTCATCTCTTGAAAACCAAACTCTAGACATAGATTTGGTATTTGTTATTCGCTCTGTGTTGATCTTAACGGTTGTTGTTTCGATTGTTAGCGTAAGACATCATCTAACGGTCTAAATAATGACACTCACGAATTTGCTTTAGACATAAACTTATTCGAGAGGATACGCGATTGTATTGGTCAGAAACTAAGCTCATATGCTTGATTAATCAAATATGTGTAAAAAGGATTAGCGAAACCTAACCTTGACATGCCTTTCTAAAACTTAAAACATCTTTGCTAAAAATTTACTCTTTGCTACAAATTTATGTTAAACAAAACTAAGAATCATTTGAAACTCCATAACTTAAAACGTTTCGACTATTGAACGACAAGCATCAAAATATTGGACAATTCCTGCGGATACGATAAAAACACCCCCCGAAATACTGTTTCAACAAATTGGCACCGTTGTCGGGGATTGTTGTTTGATAATGCTTGCATTGCAATAGTTGTTTTGTTTTAAGCTTGTTAACTTTTTCTTGAGCTTGTTAATTTGTTTGGTTTAGTGTGCAGACTTTGTTTTATGCGAGGGAAGTTAGTTGCGGACCAACTTCTGTTTGATCCCGAGATTGAAATAACCGCTCGTAAAATACGTAGCAGAATAAGGCGAAGGAGGCAACTTGCCAAATAAAGACTAGAGCGAGACGGAAGTTCAACTTCGACGTAAATACCACAGTTACCGCCCATCATGACTGACCCACCACCACCACCACCTGCTTCTAGACCATGTACCAATAGTCCAAGACATAATGCACAGTTTGCTCGGAACGCTCAGAACGGTCGGCATTCAGAAATGAAGACTGGTATTCTCTCGCTTCTATATCATAGTCCTTTTACTGGTATGGATCATGAGGATCCTTATACACATCTGACAAAGTTCTATGAGATTGTGGGAGCAACTGGTGCACCCGAAGCTAAAGAGGAATCACTGTTTAAGAGATTATTCCCGCATTCCCTCATTGGGAAGGCCAAGGAATGGTATCTTGATCAATCTACAGTAATCATGACAGATTGGAATGCACTTGAGGAAAAAATTTGTGAACGATTCTTTCCACATAATCGTTTCATGGAGGCAAAGACCGCAATTGCATTTTTCACGCAAGGTGCAAACGAATCTCTCAACGAAGCGTGGGAGAGATTCAAATCTATGTTGAGAAAATGTAAGGGGCGTGGTTTCGATGACCTGTCTCAAATTCATATTTTTCGGAATGGTCTTCAATTAGTGCAGAAAACATTGTTGGATGCCACCGTGGGTGGATCTTTGATGAGCAAGAGTGCCGAAGAAGCCATTGCTATAATTGACAAGATGGCTTTAAATGACCATCAGGGAAGCCATAACCGTGGCCCTTCTCAAAGGGCTCTGGGAGTTTTGGAATTGGGAACCAATGATGCTACACTTGCTCAAAATAAGTTATTATCCTAACAATTTGAATTGTTAACGAAACAACTGTCCAAACTTCCTCAACAACTCAAAGAGATTCATGACTCCTCAAGCAAAAATGTGCAAGTCTTGGTTTGTGAACTGTGTAGAGGAGATCATCTTACCGGATATTGTCCTCCGGTTGTGGAGGAGGTAAATTATGCTGGAAACCAAAATCAAGGATATCAACCTCGACCTCCTTATCAACAAGGCAACCAAGGTTACCAACAAAGAGGTAATCAAGGTTATCAACAACCGTGGAGACCGCAAGAAGCCGGACCGTCAAATCGTCAACAATATCAAAATTACACTCAACCTCCGCAAGTTCCCATTGGAAATACAAAGATGGAAGACACTCTCACGCAATTTATGCAAATGTCAATGTCAAATTAGAAGAATACCGATGCGGCCATAAGGAATCTTGTAACGCAAGTCGGACAATTATAAAAAAAATTGGCCGACCAACAAAAAGGAAACTTTACGGCAAATACTCTACCAAATCCAAAAGAGCGTTGTAAGGCGATTCTCACAAGAAGTGGACGTGAGATTGACATGGGCATAGGGGAAGTTGTAGTGGAGGAGGAGGAAGTAGTTGAAAAAGAAAAAGATAGTGATGAGATTGAAGTAGAAAAAAATGTTGAGGGTGATTTAGTTGAAAATGAAATAAGAAAAAGTGAGGAAGAAGAAAAAAGAAAGAGAGAAGAAAAATTGAAAAAAACTAGAAAGGGAAATGAACCGTTGAATAATATTCCGATCCAACATTTACCATATCCTCATGCTCATTCAAAGAAAGATAGTGCGAGGCACTATGCTCAGTTCATGGATATTTTCAAACAATTGCAAATAAACATTCCATTTTTCGAAGCTTTGGAGCAAATGCCGAAATATGCGAAATTTATGAAGGATATTCTAACAAAAAAGAAGAGGTATACGGATCAAGAGACTATCATGGTGGATGCTAGTTGTAGCGCTATCATTCAACGTACTCTCCCGAGGAAAGAAAGTGATCCGGGACGAGTCACCTTGCCGGTTACGATAGGAAATATCTATGTGGGCAACGGGTTGATCGATTTAGGTTCTAGTATCAATTTGATACCTTTGTCTATTGTGAAACGATTGGGACATATGGAATTGAGATCCACTCAAATGACATTGCAACTTGCTGATAAATCCACTACCCATCCTCACGGTGTAGCGGAAGATGTATTGGTTAAAGTGGACAAATTCTTATTTCCTATTGATTTCGTGGTAATTGAAATGGAGGAAGATGAAGACGCTCAATTGATTCTTGGAAGAGCGTTTATGAAAACTGCTAGATTAGCAATTGATATGGACGACGGTCTTATGTAGGTTAGAGTCCAAGATGAGGAGGTTTGTTTTAATCTATTTGAGGCCATGAAACACAAGAATGACAAAGGTGATTGTTTTAGAATAGATGCAACGGAAGAAGCGATAATGGGTGTCACAATGAGGATAACCGGTTATTTCAAGTTTTGAAGAAAAATCAAGAAGCAATGGGATGGACTCTTTCCGATCTAAAAGGAATAAGTCCCTCTTATTGTATGCATCAAATCTTCATGGAAGAGGATTTCAAACCAGACGCTCAACCGCAACGCCGTTTGAATCTAACGCTGAAAGAAGTAGTAAGAAAAGAGGTTGTCAAGCTCTTGGATGCCGGTATGATTTACCCGATTTTCGATAGTCCTTGGGTAAGTTCGGTCCACGTTGTGCCTAAAAGAGGAGGAATGACCGTAATCCGAAATGAAAAAAATGAGTTGATTCCGACAAAAACGGTGACGAGTTGGAGGATGTGTATAGATTATAGAAGGCTAAACACCGCTACAAGAAAAGACCATTTTCCACTTCCATTTATGGACCAAATGTTAGAAAGATTATCGGGACAACAATTCTATTGCTTTTTGGATGGTTACTCCGGTTATAACCAAATTTTGGTTGACCCGGATGACCATGATAAAACGGAATTCACTTGTCCTTTTGGGATTTTTTCCTACCGAAAGATGCTGTTTGGTTTATGCAACGCACCGACAACGTTTCAACGTTGTGTTCAAGAAATTTTCTCCGATCTTATTGAAAAATCGACGGAGGTATTCATGGACGTCTTCTCCGTTTTCGGAGCGTCTTTTGATCTTTGTTTGAGAAATTTGGAGGTCATTCTTGAACGGTGTGTTGAGACAAATTTGGTATTGAATTGGGAGAAGTACAATTTTATGGTAACGGAGGGGATTGTGCTTGGCCACAAAGTCTCCTCTAAAGGTCTTGAGGCTGATCAAGCAAAAATTGAAGTTATTGAAAAGTTTCCTCCTCCAACTAATGTCAAAGGCATCTGATGTTTTCTCGGACATGCGGGATTCTATCGGAGGTTCATCAAGGATTTCGCGAAGATAGCAAAGCCTTTGAGAAATTTGCTCAACAAAGATAAGTCCTTTGATTTTGATGAATCTTGCATGTTTGCTTTTAATTTTCTAAAGAAAAGTTTGACTACCTTACCCATAATCATCACACCTAATTGGAAAATGAATTTTGAACTCATGTGTGATGCGAGCAATTATGCGGTGGGTGCAGTTTTGGGTCTGCGGAAAACAATAAATTTTCATGCTATACACTATGCGAGCAAAGTTTTAAACGAAGCTCAAATAAACTATGCAACAACTGAAAAAGAGTTGCTTGCGATAGTTTATGCATTGGAAAAATTTCAGTCTTATTTAATTGGGTCGTGAGTTGTCATTTACACGGATCACACGACGATTAAGTATTTGCTCACCAAGCCTGATTCTAAACAAAGGCTAATTCGTTGGATCCTCTTATTGCAAGAATTTGATTTGGAAATTCGTGACAAGAAAGGATCTGAGAATTTGGTGGCGGATCACTTATCTCGCCTTGTAAATGTTGACGTGACCAAAAAGGAATTAGAGGTCAAAGAGGAATTTTCGGACGAAAAATTGTATATGGTGCAAGTTAGACCATGGTCACTACAACATTTAGGCTCTTTAACAACAATTGAAAAATGTTGCCAAAACTCTAGAAAACGTTGCCTAAAAGAATAGGGGACGTTTTCTAGGCATCTCATGTGCGAGCGTTGCCTATTGTCTTAGGGGACGTTTTTCATGATCTTTGGGCACGATTTTTAAAAACGTTGCCTAAATAAAAGGAATAGGGACGATTATTCGTGGCCTCTGAAGCGACGATTTTTAAGTATTGCCAAATGCTGCTACAATTAGTAAGCGTTGCCTTAAATCTAAAACAAAAAGAATGTTTTTACAATGTCCAATAAAATAAAGAGGTTTGTTTTTACAGTTTCCCCACTTTCTGAATCAGGAGGATTGTATTTACAATGTCCCCATAAAATATACAATTTTTTAATTAATTTCTAAATAATATAGTCGATGATGATTGGCTTCAAAAAAATGTTGATTATAACTTAAATAAGATCAAATATAACCGTACATCCACAAAAGTTATATTACAATAAAATCAAGTTCAAACATTAATTCAAGATATTAGCCAGTAAACAAAATTCCTAACGTAACATTATTTATAATATTAAGATTAATACTTTGAAATATGACCCTAGCAAAATAACAAAAAACATAGTTTAAGTTTAATGCTTTCAACTACAAGCCAAAAAAACACATCATCCAACTCATTCAAGTTTGTCTTCTTGGAATTCATCATCCATATCTTCCTCTTGAAATTCATCTGATATGTCGTCCTCCAGAAATTCTTCATCTACGTCGCCCTATTGAAATTCACCATTTATATTGTCCTCTTGAAATTCACCACCAATATCTTCTTCTTGACATTCATCATCAACATCTATGTTATCCTCTTGAAATTCGTCACTTACGACGTCCTCCTGAAATCCATCATCGACGTCGTCCTCTTGAATATCATCATTTATATCATCATTTTCAATATCTTCATTGATACCTTGCTGCATAAGAAAATTAAACAAAATACATCATAATTGTTTTTCTATCAAATTTATACAGGATCTGTAAGGTTGAGTTAGGATAAATTTATACAGCAAAATCCTCAAAAATTATACATCAAGAAGGGGCTGCATAAGAAAATTTAAACAAACAACACAATTTGCAAAAATAGAATTTATACAGGAAATTTTGCAACACAATTTTTGTAATTATTATTAAATATGGTGGTAGAAAACATGATAAAGTTGGAAACCAAACAAGCCCTCAAAATATTGCCATCTAAACTCCTTTCTAAAAGGATACTTTCATATTATCAATTGCAAAATGAAAAGCCCAATTATTTTTACAAACAGGTCATTTAGAGAAAATTATATATATATATATATATATATATATATATATATATATATAATTTCTAAAAAATATATTTTAATGATATTTACGGATCTAAAAATTTTATATTGTGGAGGCAAAATTTAATCTGAATCGTAACACTAAAAAATATAATTTTAAATATAAATATGAATCATTTCTCAAATATTGAAATTATTAAACTTTCTTCTCTTTAAAATATTTGTAAAAATCTTGAAGTGCACCTAATTGAGATATATATGTTTTTGTAGTAGTAGTATAGAAGGCATATAGTCTTTTTGAAACATATCTTACACGTAATGATTGTAAACATGTATAAGAAAGAATTACACAGAAACATATTTACGTGTATACTAATAAATTAATTAATTAAATTGTAGTGGGAGGCAGTGGACTCACATGCTAGGCTTTAGGTCCGTCTCTGTCTTTATCAGTATGAAACACACAGATATCATGATATCGTTTTCAAAGAAAATAATAGTGGAAAACTAATACTCTATATTCATTAGTACTTCGTACTCATTCTCTTTCCTACGATGGGAACACAGTGGATTAACATAAAACCTTAGCAACTCAGTAAAAATATGAGAAAACAATGTGAAATGCGAATGTGGTGTGATATGTACGGAAGATGAGAAAACCAATATACCTGTGTTTAGCTTCAATAATTGACTTGGGGTTTGCAAAATTAAGAGATCTATCTTACAAATGTGAGAGATTATCACACGATGGTGCTCAAGGTACGATGTGTTTTTTACGGTGTGACGACGCTCAAAATAAGAAGGAGGAGGAAAATTAGGGTTGAATGAGAATAATGAACGGGGGTTTCTTTTCCCCAAATAAAATATTGGGTTGTTTTAATGAGAAAGATAACAACTTGTTGATATTTTAATATTTTTTAATATATCAAATTAATTATTAATATTATATTGTTTATGCTATTTAGAGGGAAAACTGCTGCTCAATTTTTTAGAATGGAATTTTGATTTCATAACATTTTTTAATTTATCACTATTAAATTAGTTATATTATTCATGATAAATTAAAATAAATTTCACAATTAAGTTAATTATGCTCCATAAAAATGTACCATACACAATAAATAAATATTTTATTTTTTCAATGAAAATTAATTATTATTATTATTAGAATTCAATTATTGTGCAAGAAGTTATTATGATTAAATTGTTGATCGATCCTATTAATTTTTGTTTTGTTTTACCGCATAAATTAAAGTGTATTCTTTTGTTACTATTTGTTTTACTAGTTATATGTTACGGCATAAATTAAGGTATATTAATTATTTTTAGTGTATTACTCTTTGTTTTACCTATTTATATAAAAAAGTATTAATAATTATCTTTTTAGTTTTTTATTTGTTTTACAAGTTAAAAAAATTATTATTAATTATGTTTCTTAGTTTGTTATTTTTTTCCGCCTAGATAATACATTATATATAGTATCATTATTAATGAGGACTCTCTTAATTTGGCTTTGCAAAAGTTCAACAATTTCACACACATGTTTATGTTTGTCAATTACTGCTTGATTGATTCCGCCATCGTCATCGCCACTACTTCATGGAAGGAGAAGACAAACCTAATGCAGAATTGTTTTGGATATTAGAATCCAGGCTATGTCTGTTCTGTAAAGGGAGTTTTTGGTGATAACCTATGATACATAGGTACGGGTACATACCTGATGCGGGTACTGGTACTGATACGGGATACGACAGTTAAAAAAAATCAAAGTACGGGTACGTTAATTAGAAATAAGAATTTTCTATAAAATGTATGAGTAGAGAAATAAATTGTTAGGTTCAAAACAAAATATAACTATAAAAAATTGAAAATACCAAAAATAATGATAAGATACAATAACAAAAATATTAAAACACATAAATATATTATATTGATATTTGAGAAAACTATAAATTTCATTCAAAATCGAAAATTGAGAAAAAATAAAATACCAAAAGTACGGTACGAGTACTCGGTATAGGTGCGTGTCCGGTACCGGTACTTCACAATTTTAAAAGTACTTATGCTTTAGAGGTGATGACATTTGTAGAATCAATCAAGTAGTAATTAACAGCTTCGAAGACATGAAACTAATTAGATTGTTGAAAATTTACAAATTTTCAAATAGAAATGCGTATAAAAAATTATGTTATTTCAAACAACAATAATTGTTGTTGGGATAAATTATATTTTTTTCTAACAATAAAAAGATTGTTGAGAGAAAAATATTATTATATTAATGTGTTTGATGATTTTTGATATTTAAATTTTTTCTAATAATGTTTTGAGGGAAATATTTGTTTTTTTAGTGTAAAAGTTTGGAGGGAAGATTGCCGCCAAAAAATTGATGTTGCTAAAATTTTATGCAACATTGAAGGAATGTAGCCCTTTATTAGAACTAATGTAACAATCTAAAACTGTCCCCAAAAGTATTTAAGGGGACAATTATCAAATATTGCTAAAGAAATAGAATAATGACGCTCCAAAATTGTCCCCAAAAGTAGTTAAGGGAACAATTAACAATCGTTGCCAAAAAAATAAAAGAGTGACACTCCAAAATCGTCCCCAAAAGTATTTTAGGCAACGATTATCAAAGGTTGCGAATATATTTTTGTCAACATCCATAAATCGTTGCCTATACGAATTTTAGGCAACAATTTTAACATGTTACCTTAAAAAGTGTTGCTAGAGACAATAAATGTTGTAGTGGGTTCACCGACATGGCTAATCACAAAGCCTCCAGATTAATTCCGGATGGTCTAACTCACCATCAAAAAAAGAAATTTTTATCAGATGCCAAGTCTTTTGTTTAGGATGAACCACATTTGTTTAAGCTTGGCGTCGATAACCTCTTGAGAAGATATGCGTCAATAGAGGAAGCCACGAGCATACTTTGGCATTGTCACAACTCTCCTTATGGAGGGCATTTTAATGGATTAATAACGGCAACGAAAGTCCTTCAATTGGGCTTTTATTGGCCTTCTTTATTCAAAGATGCGCATGCCCAAAGTTGTGACAAGTGTCAAAGAAGTGGTGGAATTTCAAAGCGGCATGAAATGCCTTTACAAAACATGTTGGAAATTGAAGTGTTTGATTGTTGGGGAATCGATTTTGTTGGACCTTTTCCATCTTTATTTTCCAACGAGTATATTGTGGTCGCAGTTGATTACGTTTCCAAATGGGTAGAGGCATTAGCATGTGCTAAGGCCGACGGAAAAACTGTGATAAAATTTTTTAAAAGAAACATTTTTGCTCGATTTGGTACTCCGCGAGTGTTGATAAGTGACGGAGGATTCCACTTTTGCAACACTCAGCTTGAAAAAACCTTGGAGCAATATGGTGTTAAGCACAAAGTTGCAACACCATATCATCCTCAGGCTAATGGGCAAGCGGAGGTATCGAACCGGGAAATTAAAAGAATTTTGGAAAAAACGGTGTCATCCTCAAGGAAGGATTGGTCGAATAAGCTAGACGATGCTTTATGGGCTTATCAGACGGCTTTTAAAGCTCCGATTAGTCTCACGCCTTTTAAAATGGTATATGTTAAGAATTGTCATTTACCGGTCGAGTTGGAGCATAAGGCATTTTGGGCCTTGAAATTTCTGAATTTTGAGCCAACTTTGAGCGGTGACAGAAGAAAAATGCAATTGCATGAATTAGATGAATTGCGTCTCCAAGCGTATGATTCCAATAAGCTTTACAAAGATAAAGTCAAAACTTACCATGACAAGAAAATAGTGACCAAACAATTTAAAGTAGGGCAGCTGGTCCTACTTTTCAATTCTCGATTAAAATTGTTCCCAGGTAAATTAAAATCAAAGTGGTATGGTCCATTTCGGATTCGGGAGATTAAGTCATATGGGGCAATAATCATTAAAGACGCAAAGACAAATGAGAGTTGGACTGTTAATGGTCAGAGGTTGAAAATTTATCTTGGAGGTGATTTCGAGCGGAATCCATCCGTTGTTCCTTTTTGCGATCCTTGAGGTTGCGTTGGACCGTCGAGCTTAGCCGACGTTAAATAAGCGCTTGTTGGGAGGCACCCCAACATTGTAAGTATTTATTGCTTTATTTACTGTTTTTGAGTATTTGTTGAAGTTTTGTTGTGTTAAGGAAGGTGGCAGAGTGCAGAAAAATTTGAAAAAATTCTGTCATGTTCGCTGGCGCTCGCCTAACGAGCCTGGGGGCGAGCATTCGCTAGCTCCTTCGCTTGGCGAACCCAGCGAGACAGGGGAGGTTTTTTCTGCCACCTCAGTTAAAAATAATGTGTAATTTTTGGGTGGGCCAGACATTTGGGCCCATGACCCATTCCCTGTCTGACCAAATTGAGAGGGAAACCCTAGTTTCCTTGTTCACTCACTTTGCCTCTCTAAATTTTTCAAAGCTTTCTCTCCTTCTCAAGAACTCATTGCTCACGAATTGTCTGTGCTCTACCACATTTCACCAACATGCTGGTTGGCCTGAGGCCAGGCAAGTTCTCAGAGGGGGTGAGGATGCAGCTAATGATGATGCTGATGAGAAGGGTGTTGATGTTGAGGTTGATGATGATGAGGTGGCTGGCTCTGGCGATGGTTCCGAGGGCGAGGAGATTGAGGTGTCTGATGAGGACTGATTTTTGGTGTGATGATTTTGTACTTCCTTTGAGCATCAAAGTGAAGTTTTTCTTGTATTTTATTTTTATTTCAGTTTGTATTGATGTACTGTATCCACTTTGTGGATTATTTTGGGATGTACTTGTACCCTCTGGTGGCACTTTTGACTTTGTAGGTGTGTTCACACCCGTACATTTTTATTATTATTATTATTATTATTAATATTTGTTGTTTTCAGTAAAAAAATTTGTTGTTTTTAATTTTACTAATATTTTGGGTTTAATTATTGTATTAAGTGTTGAGTTCTTCAGTTTACGAATGCTCAACACTTAAATTGTTGGTATGCTTATGTGTTAAGAGTTGAATTCTTTAGTTTACGAATGTCAACTCTTAAAGTGTTAATATGTTTTTTATTGTTTTAAGTTGGTATGCTTGTGGAAATTTAATATTTCCAACTTTTGGATGTTTTGAGGAAGAAACTTAGGTTGGTGTTGATTATGCATCAAAGAAGATTCCTCCAAGATTAGATGGCTATGATAGTACTTTAAGCATGATGTTGTGGCAAGGTACATAGTTACCTAGTTCTAGAATTTAGAATGTATTAGAACTTTGTTGTCTTTGAACAAATGAAAATGTTGTTTCCTGTTACAACTCTATTTGAGTGCTTGTGTCATTTAGGTCCAAAAGTCACAAAAGTGAGAAACTTCCAGGTTATACTATATGCTTTGGATTAATGATAAATTTTGTTTTATACTTTTAATTCATGCTTTATCTTGTGATGTATGTGATTTTGTGGAAGTCTTAGAAATGATAAAGGCACTTGTTAATATTGAGCACAACCATGTCCAAATAGTAATTTACCCGTGAGTAGTGAGAATTCGTTAACCTTTTTGCGCCTAAATTGTTATATCACTTTTAGTGATGAACTTTGTGATGTACATATTCTGAAAATTAAGTTCACCATTGAATTTTTGTGAGCTTCTAAAAAAATTTCTTCTTGAACCTTGGAACTTTTGTTTTAATTGACTTCCTTGCCTTAAAAAGCAAGGAACATTCACTTAAGGTTTAGTCGAAAATAAGTTGGGGAGAATGAAAAAGAAGATTGGTGAATTACTAAAAATGTTGAAAACATTTAAGCAAGCATGAAAAGAAAAGAGTATGTGAATATTTGTGTACAAAAGAGAAAAAAGAATGCTTGCTTGAATGAGAAAAAATAGGTCCGATAATTGAGCAAGGAAGTTTAAGAAGGTGTGATAAAGGAAAAAATTGGTGAATGAAGTTGAGATGTTGTGAATACCTTGTATAGTGAATGTTCTTATGCATCGGCAATTTCGATTCAATGGCTTTTAGAAATGTCCCTTTATTGTTAACCCGACCAAGATATAACCTTAAAGCCCTTAGTGATCTTTTGCTTCCATGATTTCTTTTGTGATCATTTAGATATTGTATGAAATGCTTAGTATTTACATGATTTGTCATTTGAGTGAATTTATCCCGTGCTTGCATGCGCGTTTTCCTTCAATCCTTTTCGAAGAGGAGTGTTAGAATGACATGTGCATAATGATTTAGTTGTCTCTTGAAACATCGTCTGAAACTTGTTTAAGAGTCAAGTTCTTTTACATTGTCGATTCTAGGATTGTGTAATTGTTGCCTTGTTGCAATTCTTGTTTATTTGAGCCGTTTCTCTTGTCTTGCTTGAATTAAATGCTCGAGTAAATCCTCTTGTTGTCAATGAGAGGCATACTTTACTTGACGATAAACAAAGAGTTAGTTGGGGAGAGTTTGTTAGATGTCAAACATGCTACATATTTGTATTAAATACTTGGCATCTTTCATCACTTTCCATGATTAATTGTTGAATTTAGTGGTGAATTGTTGTTGTTCTTCACACATTGTAATATACCTCTGGTGTTTGTAATATGTGTGCTATTGTGCAGAAAAAGGCACTAAATGATCAAGAAATTAAGACACAAGAAGTTGATGCAAGCTGTCATAGAAGGAGGAAAACAACAGCAGGGTTCTCTTGGCGAATCCTGGCGAACTCACCAGCGAACGGTGGCGAAGCTCCCAGTGAAGAGCTCCAGATTGAGACAGTGGGAAAAGGGAGTAAAATTCTCTTGGCGAAGTGCCAGCGAGTGTTCGCTGCTTCGCTCACTGAGCGAAGGTCCTGGCGAAGGACTCTTGGCTGAGGCAGTGGAAAAATGACCCAAAATTCACTTGGGCGAAGGTTTTGGCGAGTGGCTCGCTTAGAGAATGAAACGTTGGCCTAGCGAACCCACAATGATAGCCAAGGGCGATTTAAGCTTTCTGAGGCATTTAAGTGCCATTTTTCTTCATTCGCTGGGCGAAGGAATCATTCGCTAGGCGAATGCGTCAGAACCCAAATGTATTATAAATAGATTTTCACTTTTTCTTGGGAGAGGACTTGATATTTTTCACACAAAAACATCTTTTTCTGAACTTTGATCATCCAAGAGTGAATTTTCACATAGAGAAGCTGAAGTCACATCCAATCTCAAGTATTTGACTCGAATGTTCTTTCATCTCCTCTGGAAACTTGTCATCCAAGCTACCATGAAAATGTGTAGCTAAACACTTTTGTGTTAAGGTTAGATGTAGTTGATCTTGATCATATGTATTTCTTTTGATCTTTTGTATATGAACAAGGTTTATGATCAATATAGATGAAGTTATTTTTTCTTAATGTTGTATGTGTGGTTTGTCTTACTCTAGACATAGATTTTACAAATCATGACCTAATATTTTCATCTCTTGAAAACCAAACTCTAGACATAGATTTGGGATTTGTTATTCGCTTTGTGTTGATCTTAACGGTTGTTGTTTCGATTGTTAGCGTGAGACATCATCTAACGATCTAAACAACGACACTCACGAATTTGCTTTAGACATAAACTTATTCGAGAGGATACGCGATTGTATTGGTCAGAAACTAAGTTCATATGCTTGATTAATCGGATATGTGTAAAAAGGATTAGCGAAACCTAACCTTGACATGCCTTTCTAAAACTTAAAACATTTTTGCTAAAAGTTTACTCTTTGCTACAAATTTATGTTAAACAAACCCAAGAATCATTTGAAACTCCTTAACTTAAAACGTTTCGACTATTGAACGACAAGCATCAAAATATCGCACAATCCCTGCGGATACGATAAAAACACCCCCGAAATACTGTTTCAACAACAACGGGGCTCAACTTGCAAGTACTTTAGTTGTATACTTTTGTAGGGATTATGGAATACATAAAGGTTTACATCGGTAGAACATCCACAAACCAATGGCCAAGAAGAAGCCGCCAACAAGGTTATCTTAGGCAGAATAAAAAAGAAGCTGAAGGAAGAAAAAGGAATGTGGGCCAAGTACTTGCCAGAGATCTTGTGGTCATACCATACAACACCACATTCTACCACTAATGAAACACCCTTCAGAATGGTATATGGAGCTGATGCAATGATACCAGTGGAAATCAATACTCCGACTTGGAGACGAGAACACTTTGATGAAATCAACAACATGGAGAATTTGAACATTTCGGCTGATCAGATAGCACAGATCAGAAAAGTTGCTGCAAAACAAAGGTTGGCAAGAAGGTACAACCTGGAAGTACGGCAGAGGGAATTCCAAGAAGGCGACCTGGTCTTGAAGAAAATCACAGACCCAAAAAACAAAGGAAAGCTCGCCCCCAATTGGGAAGGCCCGTACAGGGTAATTCGAAAGCTAAACAATGGAGCGTACAAGTTGGAAACATTAGAAGGAATAGAAATACCTAGGACATGGAATGTATCCAATCTTAGGCTATACTTCAGCTAAATTTTATGTAATCCAAGGGTAAGGGTTGCACTCTTTTCCCTTGCAAGGGCAAGGGTTTTTAACAAGGCACCTGGACTTAAAAAATTATTATGTCTTGTCTATAGGTGATCGGCTGGAAATGGTGAGTTATAACTCGGGAAACTCCTATAAATGTGTCGACTTGCTCCACGTACATAGGTCGCCCATGAACGGGTTGATAAAACTCCTATAAACGTGTCGACTTGCTCCGCGTACATAGGTCGCCCATAAACGGGTTGACTAAACTCCTATAAATGTGTCGAGTTGCTCTGCGTATACAGGTCTCCCATAAACGGGTTGATAAAACTCCTATAAACGTGTCGAATTGCTCCGCGTACATAGGTCGCCCATGAACGGGTTGATTAAATTCATATAAATATGTTGACTTGCTCCGCGTACATAGGTCGCCCACAAATTCTCCGCGTACACGGGTTGAACAAACATGTTTACTAGCTCCATGCACACAAGCCGGGAAATCTAATATAAGGATGATGAAACATCTAAGCCCCAAACACGTCAAAAGATACTTGGGGCTTGTAAGTAAAAAGTCATACATGGCATAATACCAATAAGAAAGGAGCAAATCTCTGTTGAAGGTACACCCGAGTCCATACAATAGTCGGCGCCTAAACCTACAAGAGTCTAGTACTCACAAAAGTCTGAAGGCTATACACACAATATAACTAAAGACTCCTTAATAATCAGCTTCAAGGTAAGTTATCTGGAAAGTCGTGGAAACCAAGCACAATCACAGTAAAAATAATACCCAACAATCTATAATCGGACACCTTATGTTAATCTAACTTAGGGCCTGAGGGGCTGGATATATGTACGAGATTATTTTGCAAAGAAATGAAACACGATAAATAGAAATAACATAAGCAATAAAAATAACAGCCTCAGAGGGGCCAAACATTGTACGTTACAAAGCTCGAAGGATAAAAAGTCATGAGCATGAGGGGGGACAACATCATACTCCCTCGCCAAAATATAAAAGTGCATCCAGAAGGATGACTAACTAAAAAAAAAAGAACATCAAGATTAAGTAGTAGCCGAAGTATCATTGGCAACATCATTTAAGGCCGGGTTCACATTCTCGTCAGCATCATTGATCGGGCCTTGAGACCTCTCCGGGCTATCTTTCTTCAGCTCGCCAAGATCCACAAGACGGCCATCATGCACCACCTTGAAGTAATCCATCTCCGACAAATCCAAGCCAGGATGGAGACAAAGAACTTGATCTTTTGCTCTCTCAAAAGCTTCGTCACCAGAAGACAAAATATCGATCTGAGCTTTCTTCAGAGCTTCTTTAAGATCGCTATTTGATGATAAGAGCTCAGCATTAGAGGCCTCAGATACCTTCAATTGGTCAGTAATTTTGGCTAAGGCCGACTTATGGTCAAACTCCAGAGTCTCTTTTTCCTTCCTCGTGTTAGCAAATCCTTCTCCAATCCGGAAAGCTTCTTAGACTAAGGTTCTTGGGAACTCTTCAACTGAACGACTTTATCCTTAAATTTTGACTCAATCTTTTCAGACTTATCAGATAATTCAAATAAGCCTCGGGCGAGAAGAACACGCCTCATCAGATAATAACTAAGATTCTGAGTGATTTTCTGCTGACCAATGGTCTTAACTTTATTAACATCCTCGGTAGCATTGAGATGATCACGCAGATATCTAAAACCATCAAAATCATTGTACCAAAACTTGAATTCCCCAGACGCGAAATTCTCTCCTGGGCCTCTCATGAGGGAGTTAATCTCCATTTCAGCTTGATGAATATCCTCATTCATTTGAACCTTCAGCTTCTTCAAGTCACCTTGAGAAACCTCGTCCTGAGCAGGTAAAAGGAGAGGTTGGGGCTCAGCCTTGCTCAGGGCGGTTTTAGTGCTCGTACCCCTAGGCCGTTTTGGTGCCCGGACTTCTAATCCACTTAAGTCGGACTTAGACGGAGACGAACCCCCAGTTCCTCTCCGGGTTTCCCGAGCTGTTTGCATCAATTTCTTTTGGTCAGCTATAGATAGATCAGTCATCTTGTCTACAAACAAACAATATGGGGTTAGAATAAAAAGGAATACGAGGAATATTTAAAATGAAAAATAGTGATTACCCAAAAAGGCAAGGAGTCGGTCGTCATCTAAGGGCAATAATTCCTTAATCCTCATCATACGTAATGAATCAAGAATTGCTAGGGACTAGAGTTCTAAATCATTCAGTTTATCATAGTTAAATCTAGTGATCGATAAAGGATCTTTGGTCCAGTAGTGAGGAAAGCGTGGATGCCCATCTAAGGCATATAACACCTGTGGACATCTCGGCCCATAGCGGACTCTCAAAAAACGATCGTTATAATTCTTTGTAATTCAAGGTGTAGGCCTGAAGAAAACTTCGGCTTGGCATTCCACTAATTTGAACCCAACTCCGGTTATCAATTCCTTTTACCTCAAAGATGGAAAAGAATAAACCTATGGTCGGAACAATTTCTAAAACCTCACAAACCCTCTCAAAGGCCTTTATAAACCCCCAACAGTTGGGATGGAGTTGGGAAGGTTCTATATTAACGGTCTGATGGCTCCAAGAGTTTGACTAAATTTTGGTAAAACATAATGTTGGAAAAGATGTTCCAACATGTAGGATTCCTACCCAGACTAAAGATGTCGAGTGAAATGTCACAGCATGAAGACTCGACATCATGACTGTCATATCGGGTTTTGTTTAAATCTGTTCCATGATTCAAGGCATGACTAGCAATGAATCAAGGAATAAAGATACAAAGCCCAACTCAGCAGAAGACTATAAAAGAAGACCAAGACCTAGACAGAAGATAGAGACAACGACATAGACTTAGGAATTCTAGGTTTTAGGTTTGAGAGTCGTAGGTTTCTCTTGTAAGTCACCCTTTGTATCAGTTGATACACTGTGGTAGATATAGGTGTCACACATATCCATAAGCCTTGAGGTATTGGATTGTGTATTGTTCTTGGATGAAGCTTTTAAGCAAATCCGAGTTAGCTTGTTTGTCAAGTATGCTTGACAGAATTCTGTATTGATAGGGACGATGAAGAAATCACAATTGGTGATTAAGGGAAATGAGTGGGGTATCTCGTATCAGGGTTCTAAATGTTTGAGTTTAACCTTGGTAAAGATGTTAATGGGGTAGATCTTAGGAATAAAGTTGTAAACGTGGGAGTTTAACTTTGTAACAGTCTACACGATAGTGAAGTCTTCTTCCTGGATTGGTATCCCCCAGATGTAGGTGAGTTGCACCAAACTGGGTTAACAATTACTATGTTCTTTATCATTCTGCAGATTTATGTTTTCTGTTAGGGTTCATGATGAACATGTTGAATCAGATGTCGTGACATCTGTGTGTGTGCAGTTCTGATATTCAAGGTATCAGTCTGCTGTTGCGCCTCCAAGTTTAAAATATTATGTAGCACAATGTCTTGACATGTGTTAGGACATCTGCTGTCTGCATAGGCCATAATTTCAATTGGTATCAGAGCAGGCATCCTGTCTGGTTCTGGATGAGATCTTTGGGAGATACTTTTTGGCGTTTAAATAAGGAGGAGGTTTGAAGATCAAACCAATCAACTCAAACATACCTAAGGGTATTAATGGATGAGATGGATGTTCTGGATCGAAGGGAGCAACCCGGAGGCTGTTCATGTTGTTGAGGAGATTCTACAACAACTACAAGAGAAGTGGCTAGTTCTTTTGTTGGTGTGTCTTATAAGATGTTGTGACATCTTATTAGGGCAAGCAGGATATGTTCCTTGGTGGTTCCGCTGCATGTGTTTCTGATGGAAAAACTCTAGAAGTATGGGATTCTGGAGTTGTTCCTGAAGACAATTGGTGGAAGGTCTCAATCGTTGGCCTCTATATTTGAAGACATCTGCATTCTTTTATTCCAAAGTCGGGAGCGATGGAGTAAAGGGAGTTGTGGTTAGATATCTGGTTTGGTGACTTGGTACTTGGAAGCTTGGTTTCTTAGTTCAGTTTAGAGTCAGTTGAAGAGGAGAGGAGTTGAGTTAAAGTTTATCAGGTTCTTGCTCTAGGAGTTTGATAAATGTTTGATCGACTAGGTTGTCAAAGATACTTGAGAATTCTCTCAAGTACACTCATAAAGGCATCTATGTCGTGTATCTGGAGTCTTTTAGTTACTCTTCTGACTAAAAGGTGTTTCTTTGAAACACGATTTGAAGAAAGTGGAGGTGATTTAATTTCACCATCCAAAAACAGCAAGGAAGGATTCATCTCTCTTGACCCTAAGAGTGGATCTAATCTGATTGAAGAATTGTTAAGGTAAATAAGATTTGTTCAGAGAACGTCTTAGTTACTAGAGTCAAGGGTGGCAGCCTTGGTATCTCAACATTGTCCTTTGAAGAAGATACTTGCAAAAAGATTGAATACTGTATAAGTGTTCATGACATGATCTGGTGGAGCTCAGCTACAACAGTGAAGAAGGGTTATTGTACAAGGATTTAAGGTCAATTTCTACTTGTGGAATCCACATGTATTTAATTGATTATCCTTGAAAGTCAAGATTGAGGATGTTCTGTCAGATGCTCTAACATCTTTTCATCAGAGGCTTGGAGAATCATAGGAGGGGTTGTGCATTCGCTCAAAAGTCTCCTAGGTGTTGACTTGGGATTATTGGCTTAGCATCTGTTCCTGGAAAGTATTGTGAATGACTTGTCCAGATGGTGATGTTGTTGAAGATGGAGATAGAAGACTATGAAGACATCATAATCTTGATGGTTACTGCTTGGGTCAGTTTATTTCTGATCCAGGTGCTTTTGAGCATAGTGTTTGCTCTGGTTGTGAAGGTCGAGGATAGGTGGCAGTTATCTCTGGCTTTCTATTGACGGCTCTACTAAGGGAAGTGACATTATTTGGTATTGCTATGGGGTAGTCTTGGACTACTTGTTTTCTAAAGATTCAGATGTGGCGGGTTTGAAGTCTTTGGAGTTTCAAAGCAGAATGGAGGTTGTCTACTCAAAACTTGGTTGTTGAATCAAGTCTGTGAGAGCATGGAAATCTGTTTTTGCAAAGGGACGAGGTTCTTCTAAGTGGCAGAAGGAAGAGCTGAATTCAACAGTTGGATGTCATAATGTTCTGACATCTAACTTAACATCAGAAGTCTCAGCTGGTGATGTGGCACATCAGCTTAAGATAAGGTGATCTGCAGGAGAATGAGAGTGATGGATTCTTCAAAAAGGTCTATCTCATGCAGTTTGCGGGAGCTGTGGATGAGAAGATGTTACATGACTAAGAGGCTTGGTGGATCCAAGATGTCTTGCTATAGGGCAAGTAGTTCATGTGACTTGAAGATCTGATTTCATTAGTAGACCAGGGTATCTTGCGGGAGTTCTGAAGATGAGTGAGGTCAATCAAAAGGTGACATTTGATTGGTTTCACAATGTGCGTTCAAGCAGGATGCTTGAAACTGATTGCTCTTTTGTAGAAGAGTAGTTAGTTGAAATTGTAAGGAGGTTTTGGTTCTCTGGGAGCTTGTGGCAAAAGTTCTGGGTTGAGGATGAAAGCATACCTTCTTGGTGGATGAGAGTTTATTTCTCTCTGGGTTTCTGAAGTCTTCTTTATTCAAGCTAGTGGTGCAGTGTTGTGTGAAGATCTTCAGTGTGGATTACTATGCTGATAGTAAGTCCAGTGGTGGAGCATATCAAGAACCATGGTGTGTGGTGTCTGTGATGTGTGGAAGATGTCCTAACTGATCTTAGAACATTTTTGGGTTAGTTATCCTTGGTGAAGGATTTCAGGTTCTGTGATGAACTGATTACTTGCATCGTGTCCAAGAAGTATCTACATGATCATCCGGGAGAATGATGGAGTAGAAGGGTCCTTGGAAGGAGGATGTAAGTGCTTGTGAAGACTGAAGTGGATCATGTGTTGATTGCATGGAAGTCTATTTCCTGAATGCGTTCAGAAGTGGAGATTCACCATAAATCAGAAGTATTCCAGGTTATCATACGGGAGAATAATAAGGAATGACTGTCTTGGATTGCGGGGTGTTTATCTCTATTGCTGGCTGGGTGAGGTCAGTGGAAAATCTTGCATACGACATTGGAGCCCTTGGAGCAAGTCATGCTAGTAGTGGATCAGTTTAGCAGCTGTGAAGTTCTGGAGCATGCATACGATAGCTGACATCGTTATAACAAACTAAGGGGCCTTGTGCGTCTCTTTGAGGAATGTGAAGCATTCTGATTCAATTGATTTATGCCTCAAGCAGCTGGAGGTCTATACATGAGAATTCAAGAGGAGTTCGTGTGGTGTGTAGATGGTTGCAGGATGAGGGGGGTCAATGGGACTTTGATCTTAAGCCAAGAGTTTGTTATGGTTGGTATACACTTCCTCACGGGTAGCATGATGGTGATCATGTGTGAGTGATTATTATTTCTTGTTAGAGGGAACAATAAGAGAGTTGATGATTACGTTCAGCAGGTGTGTTAAACAGAGGTTGCGCTCTTGAAGACATGAAGATGCGTCTTATGTTTTCCAGTCATTAGCTTGGGTGTTCTGTGGAGGAGCACCAGTTACCTTAGTCAGGGGGAGAAGCCTCTTGATCTGAGATGAAGTTATGTTTGCATTTGTGCGTCAAGCAAACTGAGATGTCAAGGAGGATGGTTTGACATTATTGTTGAAGATCCAATTTGTATTTGTGTGTTAAGGAAACTGAGATGTCAAGGAGGATGGCTTGGCATTATTGTAGAAATTCCAGTTTGTATTTGTGTGTCAAGCAAACTGAGATGTCAAGGAGGATGTCTTGACATTAAAGTATTGTTGCAAGTTGTGGGAAACTTGGCAATGCATACTTGAATAGTTCTTATTGGATGCTTAAGAATCATTGATGAGTCTGGGAGAATTTATTTTTCTCTGCAGATTGTAGTCACGAAAACTGTGAAGAGTTTATTCAATACAGAAATCTATTGGTTGCTGACAGGAAGAAATTGGTTCTATGCTAATGAAGAATTCTGATTGTAATCGAGTCTGCTAAATCTGGATTAAGAAAGTCCTATCTGTGGGGACCATAAGCCTGACAATATCAGGTTAGGTATCAGGACAAGGTTCAGAAGTAGTTTCGAGGACAAGTCAGAAACGATGGAATCTTTGACTAGTCTTTTGGCTCTATCTACATAGCCTTCTTTTTAAGAAGAGGTGGAAACACTTGTCTTAAGTTGAGGGAAAATGAGTTATGTTCGGATGTGGGTAAGTATCATTTTGGTTTGGGTATGCATGGGCCACTTTTGCCATCTTTTGGCTAAAAAGGGGGAGAATGGCTTTTTGCTGAGAGGTGTATGGTCTGTGCTGAGAGGTGTATGGTCTGTGCTGCTGGTATATGTAAAATGTTCCAAAGGATGTTCCAACGTTTTTGGTTATAACATCTTGGGAAGTTGTGTTTTGTGACCAGAGTTAGAAAGCAAGTTGTGTTTTGTGACCTGAGTTACATTCACTATGTTCTAGGTATCACAAGGAAATGAAGAGGGTAACTCCAAATTATCTTCTCCCTTTTCCTCACCACTTGCTTCAATTACTTTTCCGCTGTATGCATCATCAGGTTGAAGGATGTTTTAGCCAAAATTTGTCAAAAGGGGGAGATTGATGGCTCCAAGAGTTTGACTAAATTTTGGTAAAACATAATGTTGGCAAAGATGTTCCAACATGTAGGATTCAGACCCAGACTAAAGATGTCGAGTGAAAAGTCATAGCATGAAGACTCGACATCATGACTGTCATATCAGGTTTTGTTTAAATCTGTTTCATGATTCAAGGCATGACTAGCAATGGATCAAGGAAGAAAGATACAAAGCCCAACTCAGCAGAAGACTATAAAAGAAGACCAAGACCTAGACAGAATATAGAGACGACGACATAGACTTAGAAATCCTATTTTGTAAAGTAGGTTTTAGGTTTGAGTGTCGTAGGTTTCTCTTGTAAGTCACCCTTTGTATCAGTTGATACACTGTGGTAGATAAAGATGTCACACATATCCATAAGCCTTGAGGTATTGGATTGTGTATTGTTCTTGGATAAAGCTTTTAAGCAAATCCGAGTTAGCTTGTTTGTCAAGTATGGTTGACAGAATTTTGAATTAATAGGGACGATGAAGAAATCACAGTTGGTGATTAAGGGAAATGAGTGGGGTATCTCGTATCAGGGTTCTAAACGTTTGAGTTTAACCTTGGTAAAGATGTTCATGGGGTAGATGTTAGGGATAAAGTTGTAAACGTGGGAGTTTAACTTTGTAACAGTCTACACGATAGTGAAGTCTTCTTCTTGGATTGGTATCCCCCAGATGTAGGTGAGTTGCACCGAACTGGGTTAACAATTATTGTGTTCTTTATCATTATGCAGATTTATGTTTTCTGTTAGGGTTCATGATGAACATGTTGGATCAGATGTTGTGACATCTGTGTGTGTGCAGTTCTGATATTCAATGTATCAGTCAGCTGTTGCGCCTCCAAGTTTAAAAGATTATGTAGCACAATGTCTTGACATGTGTTAGGACATTTGTTGTCTGCATATGCCAGAATTTCACGGTCTTCAACACGTTTACCTCGAAATCAGAAAAAGGGATACGGATGTTGAAATCCTCCATAATACTAGGATAAAAGTAGAAAAAGTCTTCAGAAACATCTTTTGGCCGGAGTATACATACTCTCTCCTTTGGACCGCACGGTTCCAAAATAACGTCATCTTCGGAACCAGTAGAGGATATAATCCTCAAGGATCAGATTTTAGCAATTTCCAGGTTGTCAGCAGTACTATTCTTATGGTTCATAACCTCAGAATCAAAGGGAGCAGCAGTCTCCATTAGAATTTCTACAGAACCTAAAGAGCCAGAGTCAACGTCACTTTCATAAGTGAGAATCTCATTATAAAACTTATCCATGACTCGCCTATACTATTCTACCCCTACCGAATCCATCATCTCTTGCATATTTTTTTCCCATAATCTTTTTCTCTCCTCGTCACTCTTATGAATAACCTTACCCTCATTATCACATTCCCTAAGAACTACCATTTTTTTATTAAAAAAGAAAATAGAGGAAAATCAAGTGTGAAAGGAAAAAATACCTGAAGTGAAGAGCGCTTGGAGATGAAATTAGATTCGTTTAAAGAAGAACGTAGGAGTAAAGGAAAGAGAAGACTGACTTTAATAGAAGCCCGACTTTCAAAAAAATGGCTAGATAATAGCCACTCATGATATATTAAAAGTCATCATAACACTAGGGAAGATTAGGGGGAACGACCATTCGAGGATTTTTGACACATAAGGACCTAAGAAGAAAAGTCGACCTATAACTCAACACCTATCAAATATGTCCGGGCTCATGTTAATGTCGAGTACTGCACCCCTATAAATGGATATAGTACTTGGGGGATTATGTACATGCCAAATATATTTGATACCGAGTTGAGTAGTCGGATAAGGGTAAGCATGGACTAGACAGTGGTAGCAGGAAAGATTGTACAGTATAGAGAGCTAGATAAGCATCATACACAACCTGGACCGGTCAGGGAGCCCGACTCCCATCAATTGAGTTCTTACAAGGCCGGTTACTATACCCCACCAACCCGGCAGTGATGCCGGTCATGAGCTCAACAAGCGTCATTCCAACAACTGTAACGGCGGCAGCGCATCAATGCAGGCGTTATCCTGTCTTCAAAGCGTGCATTCATGAAGAAGAGTTACAACAATGATGACCATGCAACGTCAGAAGGCCAAGAGGCTTCTCTTAATGGCATGGCTTAAATGAAGGTAGAAGAAAGCTATAAAAGGGGCTCCCACATTAGGGTTAAGCAAGACATCCATTTTGAGATAATATACAACACTTGTATAGCTCTCAAATCCCCAAACATACTCTATAGTATAGACAACGTAGCTCTCCTTGTCCAGAACGAGGAAAACTAGCACTTTTTGTGATCTAACCATTTTTTGTTAGAACAACACCTAATAGCAGATGCATTACCACCATACGAATTCTATATAACTTTTCCCCACTTCTTCTCAAACCTACCATATTTCTTTGAGAATTTTCCTTTGATAGACAATCCTTCACCAATAGTTGATGGCTTGTGATCCTTTAGTTCTTTCAAATCCTTAGAGTACAAGGCTAATTGAACTTCTTCAAAGGTTAACAAATCTCTTCTGTACAAGAGAATTTCTTTGAAATGAGCATGAAACTTAGGTAAATCACATAACAACAACAATGTTTGATCTTCATCATCAATCTTGACCTCGATATTTTCAAGATCAAAAATCAACTTATTCAATGTATCTAACTGCTCAACCAATACTTTGTCTTCACTTATCTTGAATGAATACAAAGCTTACTTTAGGTAAAGACGATTAACCAAAGATTTGGTCATATACAAACCCTCGAGTTTGCTACACACACATGTTGTCGTCTTCTCCTTCGATACCTACACTAAAACCTTATCACACAGGCTTAATATGATGGCACTGTTGACTTTCTTGATCCTCGTTGTTTTCTCCTTCTCTGTTAGGGAAACATCCATCTTCTCTGATCTTTTCAACACTTCCGACAAACCCTGTCGAACCAGTAGGGCTTGCCTCTTCAAGTGCCACAAACTAAAATCATTCACACCTGTGAATTTCTCAATCTCATACTTTGCTGATGACATCTTCTCCTCCATGCTCACCACACCAATTTGTTATGAAATGACGCCCAAGAAAACATAGTATGATCGATTTCTTGATTAACAAGAAAACCACAAAGTAATATAAAAGAGAGAAGAGAAGATAAAGACAATTCAAAGTGGTTAAAAACTGGGTTCTTGATTCAATTACACATTAAGGAACAATGTTTACAATTAAATCTCAACCACACCACTTTCTCCCTCTAATTAGGATTACCAGTGATTATTGGAGAAGCGGTGACTAGTATGTAATTTATAAGAAAATTAAACCCAAGTTTTCAACTAACATACTAAATAATTGGCCCAACACCCAATTTGATATGCTAGCTTAAACTACAAGCTAACATTTTTCGACAACATGCTTGAACCGACTTCAACTATATCATGCATAACTCCTGTTGAAACATGAATTTATCCCTGTCGAGACTAGAGTTCGATCCAAAATACAACAATAGGTTTTTTCTAGGTTGAATTGAAAAAAAGATGGATAAATGACCCATTAAGACATTGAGCCACTTATAAATAGACATGCGTGAATAAATAAATTGATGTGCGTGTAGTTAAAACCTTTAATGTATCTTATTATTGGAATACATGTGTCATAAATTGATGGAATTTATGTCAAATGGGTAAATTACCCATGTTTTTTATGGGGTAACCTAGACCTTACCTTTGAATGTAATTAATTTTTTGTGGATCCTATTTTTCCTCTCTCATGGGATATGCTTAAAGAGATATTTGTGGCTGAAAATCAGGAGTTTGGTCTCTCTTCACTTGATCAAAGGGGTGCTCTTTCATTAGTTAATTGGAAGCTTAATTTCTTGTTATCTTCTCATCCATTAGTTATGGGATTGTCTTCTGCACCATCTTTAGTTCATAATACGACAATTGTAGGTGAATTGTACAGACGTCGGACTCTCCTTCTGTAGTAGCTCTAGAGCACCCCTCTCATAGACTATCCACCCCACTGTTGGATTCAGGTACAATTATTCCTCTAACTTTTATTGGTTTTTACAAGCAGGATCGTGTTCCCTGGTCTACTCTCGAGGAATGCTTGAGCTCCTAAGGGATCAACTTGTCTATTAGCTTAGATTGTGCTCCTATTTGACATTTTTTCAAGTCACTTATTGCCTATTCCTATATCATATGATGTTTTGGAATGTTTAAATAGTAAGAAAGCAACTAAGTGTTCAAAATTACCAAGCAATTATGTTGTACTTTTTTACGCGGTGATAAGGCCGAGGTTGAGAGATTAGTGAGTCTAGAAAAGAGAGATAAACAGTTGAGATCTACTAGGTTGGTTAGGAATTATGTCTGATGGTGATTGGATCTCTTAATATTCGTGATTTATAGAGTAGGCTTAAGGAGAATAAGGTGAGAGATCTTGTTATATCTAAGTGTTTAGAATTCCTAGCAATTCATGATACTAAACTAGGTGAGGTTTCTGATTCTATTGTCCATGCTCTCTAGGGGAACTCTTTCTATGATTGGAATTTCCCCTGTCTTTAGGTAGTAGTGGTGGCCTCCTTTCTATTAGGTGTAGCTCAAAGATGTCATGCCTTTTTTCTTTGTTGGTCTTGGGTACCTAGGTGTTTGTCTTGAGTGGGGGATGGTTAAGACCATTTGTTTCATGGTTAATATCTACTCCAAGTTTAGCCCCAAAGAGAAGAAGGATTTATGAGTGATTTTCTATTGAGGATGGCTAATCTTGGTGGAGAGGTGTGGTTTGTCTTAGGGGATTTTAATTTTGTTTTCTCTCTGTTAGAAAGAATTTGAGGGGATAGGTTTTGTTCTTGCTAAAAAAACTAAAAGGTTGACTTCCTTGTTATCAGTCAAGGAGAACCTAAAACGATTGGTTGGAGTGTCTATTATCTATTTTCACCCTCTTTTGCCTCCAATATACTCTCCTATTTATATAGATTGATCCCCTCACCATCCTCGTCCTTTGTTCTTTCATTATCCATCATAAATACAACCTTAGGTAACGTCTTCTGCCCTAATTGACAAGTAACATTTTCCCATCAATGATTGTGACTCCCTTGCCATCACGAAGCCTTCTGTAACCATTCCTTGTGACTCTTCACATGATTCACTAGTACTGATATCGAACCCGACTTATATGTATGAGGCTGTCTCTGATTCACTTGTTTCGATGCTCCTAACCGGATCCAACATGTATATCTGATTGAGTTCATCCGACTCGTTTGAATCTTTCATGTTTGGCTTTATCATTAACTCGGTTTCCATGAATTTCGGGATGTATAATTGGCTTCTTCTAATCAAATGCCTTGGTTGGTCAAACTAACTTCCGAGATGTAAATAAGCCCCCCAAGCATGAGATCTAAAAGATTGAAATGTTCGGACAAAAGAAGCCTGGAAATTTCATTTTCATCTAGTCTTGGGGTCGAATTACTCTTCGGACCTCTTACACCGTGGTACTCGTTCTTAGTGACGTGCCATAATCATGGAAGACGTAAGAAAGTATCTTTATTATATTTTCTTTTCCTCTAGTAATGATGACTTTTTATGGGGAATTGATCCCTTTCAATGATCTGAAACACTTCACGTTTTTAGAGTCCTTGAAAGGGTTTCCTCCCCATTAAAGTCATCTCTTCTCCTTCTGGATAATCATTCTCTGGAGAAATTTATTCCTTTTTCAAGGCAATCTTCATAGTTTCCATTCGTTCTTTGAGATCAGGTATATTTACTTTTTATTTCTCTATTTTGCATTCTTTATTTTAATGACTATTGTTTATGCATGTGACGATAATGCAAACATATTAAGAACCTTAAGTCTTCGAGAAAGAAAAAACCTTTGGGACTTTTATGTGAGAGGGCCTAGGGATACTTTAAACCAAGCTGACTTTGATTGTCTTGTAAAGGAGATTTACAACAATATTTCTGCCTCTTTTAGAGATTCCGATTCTGAATCTTATTCATCATATTCGTCAGTAAAGGTGTTGATGGAGATTATGGACTTGTTTGATCAAGAAGTGATGAGTTATGATCACAGTTCTATTGACGAGGTGGAGATTGCTAAAATCTGATCTTTGAAGAATGCATCCTTTATTGGAAATTAAGATTATGTTATTTTGGAACCATGTATTCCTAGGGAACGTGTTTTTATAGTTCCTCCCATAGGGGTTAAAGATGAATATTTCCATTTCTACGTCGGGGTATTGGAGGATTTTAAAATCCATCTTCCCTTTACCGACTTTGAATCCAATCTTTTAAGAACCTTGAATACTGCCCCTTCTCAACTCCGTCCCATTAGCTGGGGATTTATCAAGGCTTTCAAAATAGTTTGCGAGGCCATAGATATAGATCCCACCATAGGCTTATTTTTCTCTTTATTTGAAATCAAGGGTATCGAGAAAGTTGTGTGGGTGACAATTAGCGGCCTTCTCGACAAGAGCTTTCTCCAAGCCTATACCACCAATTATAAAGGTTTCAAAAATCAGTTTCTACGAGTTAGGTGTGGACCGAGATTTCCTCAGGTAAAGTACGCGCTAGACAGATCTCACCATTTTCCTATTTATTGGACTAGAAATCCACTTTCGGTATCCGGGTTTGATTTTGACAAACTAAATGACCAAGAGATTAAACACCCATCCCCCCGTATTAGATTCTTTTCATATGATGAATGTCTGGGATCTATTGTCATTACCCGAAGAATAAGTTCTTTCCTTTCTGGGTAATACTCATTTATTTTCTTTTTACATTACTTGGTGTACTAATCTAGAATCTCTTAACCTCCTTTCCCATCTTTTTGAAGTAAAAATGATTGATATGTCCATGAAGGTAGAGAAAAAACTGATGTAGGAAGACCGGGTGGCGAGAAGGAAAGTCGGCCAAAGTGCTGTTAAGTTGGACATGTCCGGTTTACAAACCTGGCTACTAAAGAAAAAAATGATAGCCCCGAGAAAAACGACTCCAAGCGTTTTGGAGCCTCATACTTCAACTGTGTCACCACCGAAGGACTTTCGTCCGAGTTCCTCAAAAATGATGGAAACTTTGATGAGTAAGGAGGTTTGCTGAGCTGATTGGGAAATTTCCTCTTTGATGCGTGAGGCTGGTGGGAGCGGCCAAACTAAATCACCAAATGAATTTAAGCTCTGGAGCAACAACTTTGATGAATTGAATTCCTTTAAAACCACCCGAATGCTATGGAAGATGTGAAAAAGGTGAAGACCATTTGGCAGCAGAAATTGACCCTGAACTTCAATTCCTACCTGATGAGATGCGTTGTCTTGACCTGAGGTTTGTTTGAATTCAGGGATGATTGCGAGCAGAACGAGATCAAACTTAACCAAGAGATAAATTAGTTGAAGGAGCGCCAGAAGATGCAGGAGGATAAAATATCCGACCCGGAGAAACAGTTATCAAAGGAGAAGATAAAAAAGGAGAAGTCGGAGGCTAGGAGTCAAGAATTGCAGTCAACCGTTGACAGGTAGTCCGAGGAGATGAAGTCAACTTGAGACTAAAATGACCAATTGTATAGATCTTTACAAAAAGCTCAAATTCACGTCCTTGATGCAGAACATGATGCTTTTGATAGGGAAAAAGCTCAATTCTTATTCCTTTATCCCAATCTTGACTTTTCTGAGATGGATTTATTCAAATTTATGGTTGATAGTCATCTCGTGGAAATGGAAGAAGCTTAGCCTTCTCCCACTGATGATCTGACCCAAAAGGACCGAGATGTTGATGGTAACCCCAGAGTTGTTGGTGAGGATAAGAATGAAGAGTAGATTTTTAATCATTAGGATGCATTTTGTAATATTTTTAAGGATACATGTGCTTTTCCCTTTTGTTTTCTATATAGGTCCTGCTGTGACTCGTACTATGACTATTTTATATATTGTTCCATGTCTACAGGTTGCCTTCCATAACTTATCTTTACAATTATTTCTCTGAAATGCTTCTTTGTAGAAGCCCAAGTGTTTAAAAACTTTTTAAGCATGAATGGCTTATCCAAAATCTCCTTAGGAACCAACTTACATTCTTCTATTTTGATAAACTAATTGGAGGTCCTTTATGGTACGTATGAACATAACTGGGATTACCTATAAAACTTAGATTAATATATCCACGAATTTAACTATGATAATCAGAGCCCGGCCGAAGACCTTTGTTTATGATATATTCAAAAACAATTCATTGACCTTTAATTATTCTAGAGGCTTCAAGTTGCTTAGCCCGACCGCAGATGATTATGGCAGAGGCTTCAAGCTGCTTGGACTTCATTTAGGCCACATGTTTCATATTGCTTAGCTCGGCTGCAGCCAATTATGCCAGAGGCTTCAAGTTGGTTGGACTTCATTTAAGGTAGAGGTTTCAAATTACTTAGCCCGACTGCAGCCGATTATGCCAGAGGTTTCAAGTTGCTTGGACTTCATTTAGGCCAGAGGTTTCGTATTACTTAGCCCGGACGCAGCCGATTATACCAGAGGCTTCAAGTTGCTTGGACTTTATTTAGGCCAATGGTTTCATACTACGTAGCCCGACTGAGCTGATTATGCCAGAGCCTTCAAGTCGCTTGGACATCATTTAGGCCAGAGGTTTCATAATACTTAGCTCGGACGCAATCGATTATGCTAGATGTTTCAAGTTACTTAGACTTCATTTAGGCTAGAGGTTTCATATTACGTAGCCCAACCGTAGCAGATTATGCCAGAGGCTTCATGTTGCATGGACTTCATTTAGGCCAGAGGTTTCATATTACTTAGCCCGACCGCAGCCGATTATGCTAGAGGCTTTAAGGTTTTTGGACTTCATTTAGGCCAGAGGTTTCATATTACTTAGCCCGACCACAGCCGATTATGCCAGAGGCTTCAAGTTGCTTGGACTTTATCCTGGATCGTGTCATAGGATATACTTTATAAAGATATTTTTTTAGTTATGGGTGCCTTATTAAAAACTCTTGCTCTTGCAAGGGAAATGTGTGCATCCCCATAATTTTTATTCATAATATTTATTACATAGTCTAGCTGAGATAAAACATAAGACTAGTTACATTTTAGGTCTAAGATATTTCAACACCCTCTAAACTCTCTAACTTGTAAGCCCCCTTACTCAACCTCTGACGGATACGATAGGGTCATTCCCCATTAGGATCTAGCTTGCCTTTCTTCGTAGGGTCAATCACCCTTTTTATCGCTAGGTCACCTTTGTGAAATCCTATTTACCTTACTTCGATATCAAACCTCCTGTTGATTCTTTGTTTAGCTGCAAATTCCCCGATGTGGGCTGATGAATCTGCTGAGTTTTTGAGGCCTTCCAAATTGATGCTTTCATCAAAAGCAGGATGTCTCCAAGTTGGCGTGTTAATCTTTTTTATCTCATCTAGTTCCCTTCCTATTCTGGACATAATGATTTTGTTTGTTGTCTCTGCCTTTCCCCATCTATTGAAGTGATCGACATCCCCTATTAAGAACTTCATTTGAGCCAAAAATATCTGACCCCCATTGATAAAGCATCCACGATGCTCTTAACATGTCCTGTATTAGATGGTAACAAATTGTGTTTAGGTTGACTCTGATCCCCCCGTCTTCATCCTTAGAGAACCGATTAATGGCAATCCGAGTTATCTGAGGTGATTGGAAACCACTATGTATCTTTTTTATGTCTTCAATGGTCGCCAGCCTATTCACTAGTAGACTCTCTCTTGGATCGATATCAACCAAGTTCACTTTTAACTGATTATCTTTGATTGGCTCATCAGTGTGATTTTTCCTTTTAAGTTTCAGACTATCTTTATAACATTTCCTTGTTATCCCTTGATCACCCTTTATTATTCATACTCGACCATCTTCCAGGGGATATTTTAATGTGAGGTATAGAGTGGACATCGCTGCCTCTAGAGCATTGAACGATGGTCTGCCAATAATAATTTTGTATGGAGATGCAGCATTGACAATTAAATACCTCATCTTGATTTTTTTCGCATTGTCTCCACAACTGAAATTCATCATTATGGGTAAATTCCCTAGCACTTATATATGCTCCCCGGAGAATCTAACCAAAGTACCTTTAAATGGTAGCAGCTCAGTGGTATCGAAGTTCATTCCCTTGAACGCATCCCAATACAAAACATTTGTTGAACTTCTTGGATCCACTAAGATCTATTTCACGCTCCAATCTCAGATCTATACTTTGATCACCATTGGGTCATTTTCGTGAGCCAACACTCCTTCCGAGTCTCTTCTGGAGAAACTGACAATGACCAAGTTTTCCTCCCCCTCTGAAGGTGGCTTCTGCCCGATGTGCACCTGATCAGTGAATTTTAATTCACATTCTCTTATGTTTGTACTTAGGCATTTCCTTAGTTTGTTTCTTTATTTTAGTGTTTTATTATGTTTTTATAATTAAGTCTTTGTTTGTCGTTAATCTATTTTCGCAGCTTATTTTTCAGTTTCGACGGTTTTTTTTATACCTGTCCATAGTTCGGATCATAACTGGAGCTTCGAGAATCGAATTTGCGCATTCTACTAATATTTGGAAAGCTGAGACAAAGAGCTACAACTTTCATGTTTTACGCAGAAGCTGATTCAGAGTGTACAAGACTCGAATAACTCGTTGAAGTCAGGACCTGAATTCTGCCTTTAGGAATATTTAGATTTGGGCCGGGTTTTTTTTTATGTTTTTCGACCCAGTTAGGTTAGAACCGGATTTTGTGTGCTTCCCTATACCTAGTAGCAACGGTACTACTGTTTATTATATTCTTTTCACTATTCACAATTTTGGTTTTTGCTTTTGTACGATTGAATGGAGAACTAATTCCAAGGATTAATCTGCTGTAATCGGTTTCCGCCAACACTTTGAGGTTCTTTTAATTTCCAATAAAATCTATTCCCTTTCAATTCTTCTCTGTGATATCTTGTTTGCTTAATTCAATTTATCTTAGGGTTGATTGATTTATTTCGATGATTGCATGTTCTTATACTTTAACCGCGTTTGCTTAATCCTCGTATGATTCTCGTGTTTGCTTAATTCACGGTTACTATATCTCATCTGTTTGCTTAATTCGTAAATTAGGAATATGTATCATATAATATCAATTGCACTTGTTTGATTGTTATTATAATCGAAAAGGGGATAGAGTCCGCTTAGGAATTGGGAATTATTTGGATCGATGATAAGTTGGGAAACCAAAACAACAGATTAACTGTTTTAGCTTAATTGATAATCACTTATTTTCTTTTGTTTTTCAAAATCGAAATTGAAAACCCCCATAAACCTTTTCTTTATTTGGTTGAAATAATACAAGAATCCTTGTGAGAACAATACTCGAGTTGTCGTTACTGCTAACTATTTTTCTTAAAATCACTCGTTTTGATTCGTGCGCGACAGCGGAACAAATTGGCGCCGTTACCGGGGATTCTTGTTGATGTTACCCAATTTTAGAATTTTAGTTTAAAGTTTTGTTAGATTTTTTGTTTTTTGTTTTTTTGTTTTTGCTTGTTGATTTTTCAGGATTGCAGTGTAGTGGTAAGCGTTTCAGCCTAACAGGTACGTTTGCTAGCTATTGTTTCGATTTGCTCCAAATTTTTTCCAAAAAATCAGAAAAAAAAATCGCTGATCAATACTCATTTAGAATAGAATTCTAAAAGATTTTGACCCTGAAAATCGCAAATTCTATATTTTTCTATTTTATTTGATTTATTTTCTATTTTCGTATTTTCAAAAAAATCCAAAATTTTTTGTAGAGATTTATTCTGATTTGATTTGATATTTAGTCATATTGTTATAATTGTTTGATTTTATTTTAATCGCTTTCCTATTTTTCTACTCTTTTTCTCAATAGGGACATTGTTGGTATTTCTGCATTTGTTGAATTGCTGAATTGGTTTTGTGCTTTCTCATTCTTTGTTAATTTTTTTCTCCCTTTTGATAACATGGCTGAACAAAGAACATTAAGAGAGCTTGCTGCTCTTGATGTTCATTACAATGATTTAAGTATTGAATATATTGATGTTGTTGTTCCTTTCGAATGGACTTATGGTTTAATACACTTGTTGCTAAGGTTTAATGGTCTTGCAGGTGAGGATCCGAATAAGAATCTAAAGGAATTCCATATTGTGTGCTCTACACCTTCCGAACCTCCACTAGAAGACCTTGTCAAGCAAATGGCTGTAAATGATCTCCAATTTCAACAACGAACATATTCTAGTATTCAGGTTTTGCAGACACAGATTGGACAGCTTGCCACTTTAGTGAATACCATGCAGCAAGCTCAAGAATCAAACCAACTACCCGCCCAAACAGTAGTGAATCCAAAAGAGTTATTGTCTAATTTAGTTGCTGATACTTATCCTGAGTTGTTATCTAATTTTCCATCTTTATTAGATTACGATGATACTTACTCTTGCGATTTATGTACTGACACTAACCTTTGCTATGTTTGTGCTGAGATTGAGGTTGCCTTGTACGTTGACATTTTTCCTACAGATGAAGTTATAGATGGAGTTGTTTATACAGCTGAAGCTCTTGACATCACGATTACCCCAACCTCACCATCCATTGAACAACCTCCTTCCTTAGAGATTAATCCATTTTCTGATAATCTAAAATATGCTTATTTAAAGAGGGATAAAAAGCTTCCAGTTATAATTTCTTCTAACCTTGATTTTGATCAAGAAAATAAGCTTTTGTAGATTTTGAAGAAGTATAAGAAGGGAATTGGATGGACCTTGGTTGACACTCGTGATTTTAGCCTATCCATGTGTATGCATAGGGTCTCAGGTGACGATGGAACAAAATTAATGAGGCAACCCCTTAATCCTTTGATTCTTGATGTTGTGGAAAAGGATATCACATTCACGTGCCCATTCGACACTTTTACTTATCGAAGATTCTTCTTTGATCCTGGAATAAAAGGTGAAGGCACTAATCAATATTTCAAGGTCAATGGATGCTACCGAAAGTTACTTTATGACATCCCCACTTTGGAAGAGGAGCCTGTAGAAGTTATCTCTTTAGGAAAGGTTGCTTATGCGATTACCTATCCACCTTGAATACTCGGGTGTGTTCTTTCCTTTCTCTCACTCTTATTTAATAGTTATGTCATTTTATTAAGGATAATGCATGTTTTAAGTGTGGGGGAAAGAACATTTTAGTTTTAACTTTGTCCTTTCTTTGTTTTTTTTCTTTTAGTTTTCTTCTTTTTTGTGTTTGTATTTTTTAAGTGAAAAAAAAGTTAGACTTAGAAGCAATGCATCTTTTAAAATTTTTAGGCTATAGATTAGTTTGAGGTTAGATTGTGGAGACTTGGGAAAAGTTCATACGATCGGTACCGTTTTAACACCTTAAGTCTCCTGAATATGGAAACCGATTTAAATACTTGTTATGACATAGCCTTGAGTTCTCATCCTTTAATAGCTCTTAAGTAGTTTATCTAGTAGTTAGCACCATCTAAAAAGTACACACTAAGTAATTAAGCTGATGCAAATAAGTTAATGATCCCGTGCTTAATAAGAAATCTAAATAGGAATCTGCCTTTTAAGTTAGGTGACTCTCACCCGGTCACTTAGGCTAACGGTTGTGAAACCTTAAAAAAAATATTGTTGTTGCTAAAGTGGTTAATTTCGAATTGTTGACAAGATATGGATCATAGTCACTAACAGGCATATTTACCATGTGTGTGAATAGATAACGGGCTTAATGTGATTGCATTAGAATGAAAGAGAGTAAAAAGAAGGATGAGTAAGTTAGGCTTAAGCATAATAAAATGATTCAGATTGGTTTGTATAGGAAGGAGGTTTATGACCGCACAATTGCGGATTTGTGTTCTTACGATATCCTTAGTGTGAAAAATTAGTACCTATCGATACAATCTTGACCGAAGAAGAGTTTGTGGCCTAGAATGAGTCTCCGGATGCTTTTGTTTTCCATGAGTCTTGATAATATTTTGCTCGGAGTGCAAAAGTTCAAGTGTGGGGGAATTTGATCAGTGCATTTTAATGCACATTCTCTTATGTTTGTACTTAGGAATTTCCCTAGTTTGTTTCGTTTATTTTAGTGTTTTATTATGGTTTTATAATTAAGTCTTTGCTTGTCGTTAATCTAGTTTCACAGCTTATTTTCAGCTTTAGCGGTTTTTTTATACCTGTCCACTGTTCAGATCATAACTGGAGCTTCGAGAACTGTATTTGCGCGTTCTAGCAATCGTTAGAAAGCTGAGACAAAGAGCTACAACTTTCATGTTTTACGCAGAAACTGATTCGGAGTGTAGAAGGCTCGAATAACTCGTTGAAGTCAGGACCCAAATTCTGCCTTTAGGAATATTTAGTTTTGGGCCGAGTTTTTTTTTTATGTTTTTCGACCCAGTTGGGTTAGTACCGGATTTTGTGTTCTTCCCTATACCTAGTAGCAGCGGTACTACTGTTCATTACGTTCTTTTCACTATTCATAATTTTGGTTTTTGCTTTTGTACGGTTGAATGGAGAACTAATTCCAAGGATTAATCTGCTTCCCTATACCTAGTATCAATTGCGCTTGTTTGATTGTTATTATAATTGAAAATGGGATAGAGTCCGCTTAGGAATTGGGAATTATTTGGATCGATGATAAGTTGGGAAACCAAAACAGCAGATTAACTGTTTTAGCTTAATTGATAATCACTTATTTTCTTTTGTTTTTCTAAATCGAAATTGAAAACCCCCATAAACCTTTTCTTTAGTTGGTTGAAATAATACAAGAATCCTTGTGAGAACGATATTCGAGTTGCCGTTACCGCTAACTATTTTTCTTAAAATCACTCGTTTTGATTCGTGCGAGACAGCGGATCAGCACCACTGACCGAGCATATCTTTTTCTAGCTGAACTAGTTTCTCCTCCTCCCACGAATCACCCTGCAATGGTATTAAGCGTCCGAGAGGTCATCCGGATTTCGTGGACTTCTTTTGTATTCTTTCCTTTATTTTACATAGGCTATTTCGAGTTGGGGTCTTCCCAGGGAGGACTTTTCTTTCCTGACTGTCCTCCTATGTCTTTAACATATGACAATAGCCGGCCTCTTTGAATTAAGATTTTAATTTCTTTTTTAACTGATGATAATTTTCTGTGTGGTGTCTGTGAAGTCTATGATATGCACACCATACGTTCTCGTCTTTACCCATTACAACATGCACCCCTTAGACGTCCCGGTATGGGAAGTAGTTTGAGGTGATAAACTTCTCTTAAAATATCTTCTCATATGGCGTTTAGTGGTGTGTACTCCTTCTCCTTTTCAAACAAATGTCGGGATGGTCTCATCGTTGGCCGGTCTTTAGGCCTGGGCTTATAGTATTCATTCATGTGCCCAACTCCTTCTTCCTTCGTTCACATTTTTTCTTTGGCATCCCTAGATATTTTTTCCATGTTGCTTTTCTCTCCTTTGTTGTAGCATTCTGCTCGGGTAGTAACCTTATCCATGTTGGATGTCGGCTTTTGCGTTGTGAAATGCTCTGATGAATATTTATTGATTCGGATGAAATACTTTAATTGTTTCCTCATTGAATCTTGCTAGATATTCTTTAAGAGACTCCGAGTACCTTTGTCGGACGTTAAATAAACTGGTAGTCGTCACTTTCCTTTGCTTGCTTGCTGAAAAGTGTTGTACCATATTCTTAGTTAAGTCCTGGTAGCTAACGACCGAGACCTCGGTAAGCTCATATATCATTGTAAAACTTCTTCTTTAAAAGTCCCGACCATGAGTTTACACTTAAGGGAGTCAAGAGCCCCTATTATTGCCATCTGATTATTGATCACAATGATATGCTCCTGTGGGTCATTTTTACCATCAAAAGATACCAGCGTTGGTGGTTTGAAATTCTCTGGGACTTGATCATCCTAGATAGATTCGTACAAAGGTTGGGAATCTAGAGGCTCCTCCTTAGCATCCCCCTCATGTTGGGTTTGTGTTTGCTAAACCTGAACATTATCTTGCAAGGTTTCATTTTGTTGGCGAAGAACCTCCACCACTACTAGCAATTGGGTTATATCTAGTGGTGGAGGTTGATCACTTTGGCTAGGAGATGATCTGTACATCGCGCAGCTGGGTTACTAGCAATTTCGATGATGGTTTTTATGTGGCCCAAGCAAGTTTTATCGAGGCCCCACGGTGGGCGCCAAATGTTCTTGTTAAAAAACACTAAAAGGTTGACTTCCTTGTTATCAGTCAAGGAGAGCCTAAAATGATTAGTTGAAGTGTCTCTTATCTATTTTCCCCTCTTTTTCCTCTAATATACTCTCTTATTTATATGGCTCAATCCTCTCACCATCCCCATCCTTTATTCTTTCATTATCCTTCATAAATACAGCCTTAGGTAACGTCTACCACCCCTATAATTGCTAGGTAACATTTTTCCCATCAATGATTGTAACTCCCTTGCCATCATGGAGCCTTCTGTAACTGTTCCTTGTGACTCTTCAGATGATACCTCGGTACTGATATTGGACCCAACTTATATGTATGAGGCCATCTCCGGTTCACTTGTTTCGATGCTCCTAACCGAATGAGACTTGTATATGTGATTTAGTTCATCCGACCTGTTTGACTCTTTCATTTTGGCTTTATCACTAACTCGATATCCATGAAGTTTAGGACGTATAATAGGCTTCTTTCGATTTGATGCCTCGGTTGGTTAAACTAATTTATGGGATGTACAGGTTTGTCCATTTAGATAATAATGTTTGGTTTGCTGAATTCAGTAACTTCATATCTAAGATAGATTTGTTGGATCTTCCTTTCTTAGGAAGGCACTTTACTTGGTACCAGCCTTATGGTGGGGCGGCTAGTCATCTCGATAGGATACTCATATCATATGACTGGTGGGATTTGTGGAGGGACGACGTCTCAAAGAGCTCTGCCTAGAGATGTGTCTTATCATTGTCCGGTCATTCTGGGATACTCTAACCAGTTGTGGGGACCCAAGACATTTCAATTTAATAATCATTGGCTTTCTCATCCCCGAATCCCTGAGGTGGTTTTTAGTAATTGGCCTAGTTCCCAATTTTTTTTGTTGGAAAGTTTTTGTCTTGAAAGAGAAACTAAAAGCTCTAAAAGGTGCTTGAAATCTTGGAACATTCAAATTTTTGGTACCTTTGATTCCCATATTTCTTCCATCAGGGAGGAGGGGAGCTCTTTAGATGTGAGCGTTTAGTAGGGTGGTCTTTCGGTGGGGGATGTTGGGTGAGAATATGGGTAAGAAACGGTCTATTGGGGGTGAATAAATCTCCAAGAAAAAATTTGTTCCTTTAAAAATTGTTTGAAAAGCTTTTTAATTAGAGTTTCAAAACAATATTGATTTTACATGGCAGAAGTAAATTTTAGTGTAAAATATATTATGCTTATATATTGGAATTGGTATGCAACAACTTAAATAATTCATAGTACACTTAAGATCAAAATCTCAAATTCCAAAAAATGAACAAACAAATGAATGTATTAAATGCTTGTTAAAATTACACCAGATATGTGATTTCAACAATATTAATACTTGAAAAGATTCTACAACCACAATTTTCAATTTAATCCACAACCAGACAAAGTTGAATTTTCAATTTAAACAAAACTTAAACCGTTATAATAAATCGCTACCAATAGAAATATTAATGGCATGCATTTTTTATAAATAAATATAGAACAATTTAATCATACATTTAACTATAAAAATCAAAAGGGAGAGAGAAAAAAGAGAGAACACCGAGATTTATACTAGTTCGGCATGTTCGCCCTCACTTTGCACCTACTTTAGTCTCCAATGTCTGCCCTTTGAAATTTTGTTGGACTTCCACTATGATACGTGCCAAAAATTACAAGCGTTCGTACAATCACAATATCCAAAATTAATGTTGAAAATATAAAAAAAAACTTCTTATGGATCTTTGACTTGCACATAGTCTACCATCTAAACTCTATGCGAAATTTTCACATGAGGTCACTCCTTGAATCTTCCAGCTCCAACAACCTACTCATACGTCTCCATTTTGCGGTAATATTGACTTGATCCCACTAGTATCTTGAGTTTTGGTTTGTTCAAATATTGAGAAGAACTCCTACTCTGGCTATATGCTTCCACACAACAGAACCAATGTCAACCTAGAGAGAAGAACCTCCTTCTTTTCCACTGGGATTGTCAAAACCAACCACAACACCACACACCTTGCAAACCTCTGAAATATTAACGAAATCTTCAAAGAACCCTTAAATTCAAAATGAATCTCCTCAACAATGACTAAACTCTGAAAATGATATTTAGATCCATACAACAATGGAAGAAGAATGAGGTAGAAAATGAAAGAAATCGTTTGCAAGTGTTCACTATGATTCAAAACTCTTTTGAAAATGTGAAAGAACAACTGTTTTGTGAGTTCTCAAATAAATATTTGAAATATGTGTTTTCTAACATTGTGAAGGTTTTTTTAGAGAAAATGATTTTATAGGTTCTGGAAATCTAGCACAAAAATGAGTGAAAAATGATGTTTGATTCTAGTCATAAGCACATGTATGATTTGAGTCATGATTTTACTCAGGGATAGTATGATTCGACTTAAGCAAGACAGAGGAAAATCCTAGAGTTACATCACTTCATGATTCGAGTCATGTGTAACTTGTGATTTGAGTAATATGGTTTCATGATTCAACTCATAGACTCTCTAAATTTATGAATTCCTTCTATTTCATTTGATTTAACTCATAGGATGTGTGATTGGAATCACACACCTAAAATCTCAATTTTTACAATTTTCACAGATGTTTTTAGATTCTACTTATGGCATGACTTGAACCAATCTAAAATAAGGTTCTTGATCCAAAAACTCGACTAATTTACTTGAAGTGTATTGCTCATGCTAAAAAAACAATTTGAATTATTCATGCTAAAAGATACTTATCTAAAACTTATTCCAAAATGTGAAATTAAAGAGGAAACTCCATGACATCAACTAAAACCCAAACAAAGCTTAAAGGATACGCAACAAAACCATATAGTAGAGACATGCACAACCCCCCCCCCCCCCCCCCCTTAATGTAGCATATACATGCAACTTCAAGGGAAATTAACTCTAAGAAGAAAGCGGTTTCAGACATATGGTCTCTGATATGCCTAACTTCTTCAGAGATCTATAGTTAAGAAGCTTAAGGGGGTGATTTCAATAGTGGTTTCTTTCATGCTTGTATTAAAAGTAGATCTAGAAAGAATTCAATTTTAACTCTTAAGGTGGGTGATGCTTGGGTTGAAGAGGTTTTTGAGATTCAATAGAAGGTGATTAATTATTTTTTCAACCATTTTAGAGAACTTCTCTTTGACCGGCCTAGGTTGGATGGGTCTTACCGCTCATTTCCTCCTCACTGAGATTGATTGACATGTTTCTTTGTGTGATGGAAATAAGATTCTGATCCTTGATGGTTCCAATTTCTCCTTTATTAGGAGGTTTTATCCCCATATTAGGGATTATTTTGGGATAATGTTTGAGAAATTCAACAGTTTCCATCTCATCCCCCGTGTATTTTCCTCCTTTTTTGTTAACTTGATTTCAAAGGTTAACTCTCCCTCTCAGATGGCAGATTTTAGGCCTATTTCTCTAGTTGGACCTCTTTATAAGCTCCTAACTAAAGTCTTGGTAGACACGCTTTTCATATTTATGGATAAGCTTATCTCTCCTAACCAATTATCCTTCCTCAAAGTTAAATTTCTAGTTGATAGGGTGATTATTGTGAAAGATTTGGGTTACATAGCTAAGAAGAGTAAAAGTTATTGTCTCATTTTTAAAGTGGATTTTTAGAAAACTTATGGTTCAGTGACTTGGTCCTTTCTATATTATATGCTTTCTAGATTTGGTTTTAATGATAAATGGAGAGGTTGGATTCATGCTTGTGTCTTTTCTAGTAATCTTGAGGTCTTAGTTAATAGTTTCCCAACCCAAGAAATCAGTATCTAAAGGGGGTTGAAGCAATTTTATCCCTTGGCTCCTTTCCTTTTTCTTTTAGTGGCTGAAGGTCTCAGTGGGTTGTTCTCTAGGTTGTGGATCTATAGGTTTTCTTAGTTTTTAGAGTGGGGTCCTCATTTTGGTGGTCTCTCACCTTTAGTATGCGGATGACATGATTATTCTAAAAGATGCTTCCATCAATAATCTCTGTTTTATCAAAGTTATTCTCTGATTCTTTGAGTTAGCCTTAGGCCTTCGTGTGAATTTTTCCAAGATTACTCTCATTGGGGTGAATTCTGACCCTGATTTCTTATATATAACTCATAAATTCCTTCATAATAAGTAAGAGTCTCTTTCATTCAAGTACTTTAGTCTTATGGTGGGGGCCAATCCATAATTGTCCTCTACACAGGAACCTTAATTAATCTCATTACTAGATGTCTCATCTCTTGGAGATATAGGTATGTGTCCATAGGATGGATAGTGACCCTTCTCAATTTTGTCCTTAATATCATTTCTATTTTGTTTTTTCTTTCTTAAAGGAGGTTTTTTTAGGACTGGAGTTAGAAAAGGTTCAAACATTACTTAGGGTATATGGTATAATGTGTGTAAGCCTAAGAAACTGTGTAGTCTCAGTGTCTGTGACCTTCGGGTGGTTAACTTAGCCCTTTTAGTTATGTGGGTGTGGTGGCTGATTTTGTGTGCTTCAGATATCTAGTGTGATATTTTATCTGCTAGATATAGATGTACGTCAATCTCATCTATCGGGGGTTGTAGAATTGGGTGTGTTCGATCTGTGTCTCTTTGGTGGAGAGGGGTGTATATCCTAGGGTTCAAAACGGAGGATCCATCTGACTAGTTTTAGGATAGTCTGCTTAAGCGAGTTGCATAAGGTATTCACACTTCTTTCTAGAGTGATCCTTGCGTGGGGGTTACTTCTTTTAGAGTTGGGTTCCCTAGGCTTTTTTTCTATTTCTAAGAATAAATATCGCTTTATGGAGGGATGTTGGTAGCTGGGAGGGTCAGGCTTAGTATAAGATCTTAAGTGGAAAAGAAACTACCATTTTAAGCATGTATGAGATCTCAAGGATTTTATCCCTTCTTCTCACTATGACAAGTGGTGGTGGTTTCATTTTAAAGACAACTCTTACTTTATGGCATCTACATACTCTTTCCTTCTCACTCGAGCTTCCTGGAGGTTATCAAATCTCGTCTGTTCAATTGTGTTCTTCGTAGTATTAGATTTATTTGTTTTGGAACTTTAAATTTGTGTTGCTGTCGGGTTTTTTCTTTTTATCATTTTGAATTTGAAATTCTATTATTTCACTAAAAAGATATCAAACACAATGTGCTGGAAAATGTGTATGACAAAATTACTGCAGTAATAAAAATTGCGAATAAAGTAAAACGACAAAAGGAATTTTCAACCCAGTTTGGGCAAAGTCACATACACCTAGGGGCATTAACCCATGAAAGGAAATTCACTTTTAATAGTAAAAGTACAAATTTGTCTTAGTTGAACCCTTCTAGTTCAAAAATGTTTTTCTTAATACAACCCGTGTATTTCTATTTAGGACCCCCCCTAAATATGAGACCTCTGTCACTTTCTCTCAAGCACTATCCTAAGTGTTTGAACAATTACAATATATAATGAAAGGTAAAACCAATTACAACTTAAGACAAACTTTATTCCTCTATATAGGAATGATACTAGAAAATACAGTTTCACAACACAAACTAACAATGAAAACAAAAGACTTTGTAAAACTAAACACAACTTGGTTATTGCCTCAAGGTCCAAGTATTTCTCATGGAAAGCTCCTTAAATAGAAAATAAAATCTAGTTGTATGGCCCATTAGGAGTTTGAAACATTTCGTGCGACTGAAGCAAATCCAAAAAGTGCAAGACATTAATCTTCATTAATTGATTTGCAATCTTTGATTTGATAAATCTCTACCAAATTGATTGTTTACTTTTTGGTCTTGAAAATTTTTCTTTTTGGAAAAGAATTCCGTTTTTCAAAAGGCACATAAAACACACAAACAATAAAGGAAACAAATGTTATATATTGGTTTGAGCTCATAGAGATAGAATGTCTCAACGTAATGTCATGGAATCTTAATTCACATTATGCTTAAAAAAATATGCCAATCACATGTAACAAAAATCCTCCCCTTTGGTTGTTTTTTTAGGCAAATACAAACATGCAAGATGTGCAGCGAAATTCTGAGAACCAACGTCATGACATATTTCAGAAATTATCTGAGAGTAGCAAAAAACATAACATGCAGATAATGCTAACAAATTCTAAGGATATAAGAAACTTGCATAAACTTGTCTACATAAAAAAAAAGTCTTGCAAAACCACATAACATGTTCCCCCCTTATTGTCGCATAATGGCGAAGGGGTAGTGAAATAACTATCCAAGGAGAAAGCAACCCAAGAGGGAAATAAAAGAGAACGAAAAAAACCAAGAAAATGGAACCAAACCAATGAAGGGATAAATGGGGCAATTATCCTGCCCATAGGGTTATTGACCATATATGAAGAACACCCAGACAAGGGGAATGAATACCAGAATTATCAGAATTACAAAAAAAATATTAATCAACAACTTTAATCTTCATATTCACCAGAAGAAACTGGCTCATAGTCATCCTCACTTTCACTTCCTTCATCCTCAATCTTCGTATTACCCTTCACCACATCATTTTCGACTTCAATCCCTTCATCAAAACCAGCAACATGGGATGTAGATGCTTTCACTCCTTTGGGACTCATCATTTTGATTAAGTGATCCACCTTTTTCTTTCTAGTTGTGTAGGTTATAATCACCTCCTATAATGACTTAGTGTTAGCTCGTGATTTCGACGCCTAGTTTAAGTTAGTGGAATAAATAAGGGAAAGAGAATTTCTGTAAAGTTATGATGGACTTTGACAGGACAATGTAATTATGAAGGTCCAGTCAAAGTTACCCAAGTGCAAGAAGGAAGGGTTGGTTGGACTTAGGAAGATTTTCTAAGTTTGAAGATGTAATTCGACGAGGACGTTACTGATGGGGTCTTCGATTTGAAGTTTGAATTCGAATAAAGGAGGGAACTTGGTCCTTATCCCGTTTTAAGAGAAGACACGTGGAGCACGTTAGGGACATAAAGACATGTGGACACCACTTGTCTTGGTTTAGGAAAAAGGTTGTTAGAGGCAGTTATTTCGATTTAGTATAAATAAGAGGTCTTAGTGTTAGGATTTCGTGAGTGGTCAAGTTTGTACAAGTCACTCAAATTACTCAAAGTACCCAGTGTGTAGAGAAAAGAGTTATTGAGAAATGTACGTTTGATGAAACACCATTTTCTTACGTTTTAATCAAATTCAGTTTATGCTTTTTGCCCAAATTTATTTTCTTTATTTGCACCAGTTACTTTTAATGCATTTTACTGCACTTTCGATTACTTTCTTACAACGTACTTTCTTTTGTATTCTCGAAGTAAACTATTTTCAAATCATGAATATTGTTGAAGTGTTCATTGTTTCTCAAACTTTAATTTAAAAGTCATTAGCACATGTCCTAGGATTCACTGGTTGATCCTGTAAGTTAACCAATATTTGGAGACCAGCGGTTGTTTACCAATTTTCATGGTAAACAAATTGGCACGCCCCGTGGGACAATGCTAGTGATATTTTTAAATAATTTTTCTTTTGAAATTTTTTACTAAGTTCTTCATATTTGTTGTCTCTCTCTTTCAAAACTTCGTTGTATGTTATTGAGAAGTGGTAAAGTAGCCGCTACCAACGAAGATAGACCAAGGAAAAGATACAAGAGGAGAATGGCAAATCAAAATTAGCCAAACAATTCAAATCCTCAAAATACATCAAATTACAATGGAGAACCTACCCCAGCGTCTTTGACAGGGGGAACAACGGTTTCAATACCTATTTCTGAACCAATACCGGCCACGACAAGTTCGACGCCGACGCGGTCGATTGCCCACAGCGAGCCAATTTTAACTTACATTGGGCCACGAGGTCCTCCAGCAACCCCCCCCCCCCCACCAATAGGGAATGTCTCGAACAGGCCCTTTATGCCTCCAGGTTTCTCTATGCCTTTAAGTAGTCGGGAACAACCTTATGGAATGCCAACATCCATAATATCGATTTAACATAACGTCGGGTCAACATTCTCAGAACCCGTAATGAATGTAACTTTGCCATTACAGGGGTCTGGGTCTGGGATTAATAATATGGGTCGAAATGGCCAACCCTTAGGGATATGTGTTTCCATCCAAATGCCAAGCATAACCAATAGTTCTGATGCGGTAATTAGGCAGCAAATGGACGAGAGTAACCATGAAATGGTCCAGATGCTTGCCCAAACAATGGGGACTATCTTTAATCCTCTAATCCAAAACACTACCCAAACCAATCAACAAATGGCCACGCAAATGACGCGCATTACAGATTATTTTGGTGTACCACAGCCTCCTCGACACCCACAGAGGGAGTATATGGTGGAAAATCAAGGATTAGCCTTTGGAGAGGATGTCAATATTAACCAAGTCCAACAAAACCAAAGGAACACACCCCGAGCGAATGTGGTGAACCAGAAAGAGGTAGTTGAACAGCCTAGAGTCGAACCCCCTAGGAATCAACCAAAAATTTGAATAGAGGAGGAACCAAAGGTAGTAATGGTGAACAGAAACCAGAACACTGACAATGTCATACAACAAATTCGATATGATGATATGGCAGCGGATAACAATCTAGCAGCCATGGTCGAAAGGATTATGGCACAAAATGGGGTAAATTTTGGCCTGCGAAGACCAAATTACACATCACCATTATCAGAATATATTTTACAATCAAATTTATCCGCTAGATGGAAAGTCCCTAAATTCACTAAGTTTTCGGGGGATACCAATGAGTCTATTGTCGAACACGTGGCTAGGTACTTAATAGAGGTAGGAGAGATTTCGAACAACGAAAACTTTAGGATTAAATATTTCCCAAGCTCTCTCACTAAAAATGCTTTCACGTGGTTCACCACCTTGCCAGAAAACTCGATCCATACATGGACTCAATTAGAGAGATTGTTCCATGAACAATTTTACATGGGACAAACCAAGATTAGCCTAAAAGAATTGGCTAGTATCAAACGAAAGTTTACTGAGCCAATAAAAGATCTGAACAGATTTCGCCTACTCAAAGCCAGATGCTTCACACAGGTGCCAGAATATGAGTTTGTCGAAATGGACGCTGGGGGCCTTGACTACTCTATTAGAAAGAAGTTGGAAACCCAGTACTTGAGGGATATGGCCCAATTGGCTGACAGGGTTCGACAGTTAGAACGCATGAAGGAGGAAAAGGCTAGGGAAAATAAAAATAATATAAGGGTAGCCTACGTTGAATTTAATGAGGATGACGAAGGAACATATGATGAGCCCTTAAACTTCGATAAGAATGAAATTGACCTTGTTGAATTAAAGCAAGGGCCACCTTACTCTTGTAAGGTCTTAGCTCCTTCGAATGGAAAAAAACCTAGACGAACCAGAAAAGAACAATAGATTTCCTAAGAAGACACACTTTCAAATTCACAAAATGTGACAAAATATTTGATTTGTTAGTTAAGGATGGCCAAATGATAGTGCCTCCTGGTGCTAAAATGCCTCCTTTAGAACAAAGAAAAAAGAGAGGTTTTTGTAAGTATCATAATTTCTTGGGTCATAAAACATCTCAATGTTTTCTTTTCAGGGATCTTGTTCAGAATGCAATTAAGGACGGAAGGCTCGGATTTGGAGAGAAATAGAAGGCTTAAATGAAGATTGATTCTGACCCTCTTTAGGTGGCCGATTCCCACTACACTGAGCCATCTGTAATCAACATGGTCGAAGTTACTGAAGACTTCGCCAACAAAGTGGTCATGGTCAAGGTTACAGAGGATCTCGATAGAGAGATCACTGAAATTTTCATCTGCAAAGTTACTAAAAAGGATTCACCACAGAAACCACTGAGGGTTTCGAGAAGGAAACTATTGATAGTTTCGCTCATGGAGTCACTGAAGGCTCCAATGAAGGAATCACTGAAGATTTCAATTTGATGATAACAAAAAATGAAACCACTGAGGGTTTCGTGCAAATTGATAATATGACTGAGGCTACTGAGGGCCTTAGGGTGAAATTGGAAGAGCTGGACATTGCTGAAAAGGCCAACGTAGGTGAGAACATGGTCGAAGTCTCTCAGGAAACTTCGATGGAGGTCGACAGGACCTTCGACAGGAAGAATATAATAAGTTAGCTTTCCCAAAGCAGGACGAAAGCCTTACTGATTTCCTTCACAAATGTTAGAGGAAGAAATTAGAAGTTATGTTATGCCCTCGATGCAGCACGGTCTTCGACAAGAAGGTGGCACAGAATCTCGAAGGGGTTCAAAGGGAGAAGAATAAAATAAATTGGAAAGCCTCTCATGGCTGCCAGACTTTCGAAAACAGGAGCGACCCTAGGAAACAGGAGCAGGCAAGGCAAAGGCTCAGTGGAAACAAACCCACTACTTTTAAACCTACAGCGGAGGCTCTCAGAGACAAATGGATCAGGCCAGTCAAAAATCGAGAACAGGGCCAACAAAAATGGAAAAACTTTGAAGTTCAGAGGGCCTTCTCTTTGATGTACCGAAAAGAATTCCAGGAATCGAAGCGGATGTCATACCCTTCAGAGAATTATAAAGGAAAGAATCCGATGTCAAGATCCTAGTAGAGGAGACAGCATAGGCAGGGCGACAGTCAACTTAATGTCGCATCATATGCTGAAGAAGATCGGGAAAGACGACACAGATACAAAACCTCATAATATGGTGTTGTAGAATTATGAGGTCAAGATAGGAACCACAATGGGAGTTATACAAGTGGCCTTGACCGTGGGTAATATAACTAGGCCAGCGATGTTTATGGTGATAGCGTCGAAGGCTAATTACAATTTACTGCTTAGTAGGGAGTGGATTCACGGCATCGGTGTCGTTCCCTCCTCAATGCACCAAAGGATCACTATTTAACGCAACGATGGGATCGTCGAGAACATTGAGGCGGACCAGAGTTATTTTATGGCCGAAGTGAATCAGGTCGACAGAAGGAGCTTCGACCGGAATTTGGCCCACATTGGTCCGTGTAATCCTGCAGGATTCGACATGACGCCCACAGATAACACTTTATGTTCTCTTTATCTTCACCCAACTCATGGGTTTCATTGGGACAGAGAAGTCGTAGGCAAAGAAGACTATGTCTTCGGAACAGCCCATATCCAGCCAACTGGCTAGGGAAGCGAATTCGGTGACGATGTTTGAGTCACTAGTGCTCGAAAGGATTTTGGCTTATATAGCCGAAAATAAACTAAAAGCGGCCTTAGAGGCTGAAGTAAAAGTTATGGTTGTCGAAGCCAAGAAAATTGACACACATCAAGGAGGTCCTGGTAAGGACTTCGATCCAGAACCACTTGATAAGGTTCAGGATGAGATGCAAGGCCAGAGGCTCGACGTAATCTATGATGATGAGCCTTTGGGATTCGAGAAGGATTCAAGCAACATCAAAAAGCTGGCATAAGATCCACTTAAAGAGATCGACCTAGGAGTTTAAAGACTTCTTTACATGGGACTACGACGAAATGCCTGGTTTGAGCAGAGATCTGGTCGAACTGAAGTTGCCGATAAAGCCTGGGAAGAAGCCTGTCAAGCAAACTCCAAGGTGTTTTGCACCTGAGGTTCTATCAAATATCAAAGAGGAGGTCGAAATACTTCTTATATGTTAATTCATCCGCACGACCAGGTATGTCGAATGGCTTGCCAATATTGTTCCAGTGATTAAGAAAAATGGCAAGTTAAGGGTGTGCATAGATTTTAGAGATTTTAATTTTGTAACCCTGAAAGATGAATATCCAATGTCTGTGGCGGAATGTTAGTCGATTCTGCTGCAGGACATGAGTACCTTAGTATGCTCTACGGGTATTCTGGTTACAATCAAATTTTCATTACTGAAGAAGACGTCCCAAAAATGGCGTTTAGATGCCCTAGAGCCTTAGGCACCTATGAATGGGTCGTAAATCCTTTTGGTTTAAAAAATGCTAGGGCAACATACCAAAGATCAATGAATTCGATCTTCCATGATTTTATCGAGACTATTATGCAAATATTTATTGATGATATTGTTGTTAAGTCTATTTCAGGGAAGAGTCACATAGACCACCTTCGTCAGTCCTTTGAAAGGATGAGGAGACACTGTCTGAAAATGAACCCTCTCAAATGTGCTTTTTGTATACAGGAGGGAGATTTCTTAGGCTTTTTGGTCCACAAAAAGGGAATCGAAATAAACCAGAACAAGGCTAAAGCCAAAATGGAGGAAAAAACGTAATCAACCAAGAAGGAGTTGCAGTCATTGCTTGGCAAGATTAATTTCTTAAGGAGGTTTATCTCGAACCTTAGTGGCAAGAATCAAGCCTTCTCACCTCTGCTTCGACTCAAGAGGGAAGATTTTGAATGGGGGCTAGCTCAGCAAGAAGCCTTTAACAAGATCAAGGAATACCTGGTCCACCCTCCAATTCTGATGCCACCTTGTAGGAATAGAAGTATGAGGTTGTATATATTTGCGTCGGACAAGACTTTAGGGAGCATGTTGGCTCAAGAGGATGAAAATGGCGTCGAAAGAGCCATTTACTACCTTAGTAGGGTCTTGAATGATGCAGAAACTAGGTATAGCGTAGTCGAAAATTTATGCTTGTGTTTGTATTTCTCATGTACGAAGTTAAAGCATTATATAAAAGCAGTGGATGTTGTTGTTTTATCTCATTTTGATGTTATAAAACATATGTTGTCTAAACCAATCATGTATAGTCGAATTGGTAAATGGGCATTAGCTTTAACTGAATATTCCTTAACCTATATGCCTTTAAAGGATGTAAGGGACAAGTGGTAGCCGAATTTATAGTGGACCACTCTATAACTGAGAATTCATTAAACTACCTTGAACTTGAGCCTTGGAAGTTGTAATTCGACGGTTATAGTCATAAAGATGGAATGGGCATAGGAGTCCTAATTATTTATCCTAACAAAATTCAAGTATAAAGTCGAAGGCCTATGTTCGAACAATGAGACTGAATATGAGGCTCTAATATCCGGACTTGAGATATTGTTGGAATTGGGGGCAGCTCGAGTCGAAATAATGGGTGACTCGGAGTTAGTCATAAAAAAAATTACAAAGGAGTACAAGTGCGTTAAGGAAAATCTTATCATGTACTTCGTCATAGCCAATCGACTCTTGAAAAGATTCAAGACGGTTAGTATTCGACACATACCTCGATTAGAGAATCAAGAGGCCAACGAATTGGCACAAATTGCCCCTGGGTATAAAATTTCAAAATAGAAATTGCAAGACACAATTGAAGTCAGAGGAAGGGTTGTGTCAACCAGATTATCCCCATCAGATCTAGAAACAACGAAGCTGGGATACGCTGACGAAAAGAATTTTGAGTTACTGAATATAAACAGCCTGATGGATGAAGATTGGAGAAAGCCAATAGTAGAATACTTACAAAATCCAACAACATCTGCTGAACAAAAAACCAGGTATTGAGCTTTAAGTTACGTTCTTTTGGGAAATGAATTATTTAAAAAGACTCCTGAGGGAGTTTTTTTCAAATGTCTTAGTGAATTTGAGGCATATTTAGCCCTTTCGAATGTCCATAGTGGGGCGTGTGGGGCACATCAGGTAGGCCATAAAATGAAGTGGCTATTGTTTCGACAAGAAATGTATTGGCCTACCACGTTTAAAAATTGTATTGAGTTCGCCAAAGGATGTCAAAAGTGCCAAGTACACGCAGGTATACAACATGTTCCTGCAAGCAAGTTGCATTCTATAGTGAAACCTTGGCCCTTTAGAGGTTGGGCTTTGGATTTGATTGGAGAAATTCGACTGGCATCATCCAATAGTCAGAGATATATTTTGATTGACATCAATTATTTTACAAAATGGATCGAAGTTATACCACTGACAAATGTGGATCAAGACGCTGTAATCGAATTCGTCTAGAAGCATATTATCTATAGGTTTGGAATCCTAGAGACTATTACAACGGATCAATGATCTGTCTTTACTACTCGAAAAGTTCAAGAATTTGCTAAGGAAATGGGTTTCAAATTGTTGACATCTACACCTTATTATGCACAGGCCAATGGCCAGGTTGAGGCAGCAAATAAGGTTGTGATTATTTTAATTAAGAAACATGTGGGGAAAAAGCCAAGGAGTTAGCATAAGACATTAGACCAGATTCTATGGGCATGTCGAACCTCCCCTAAGGAAGCTACTAATACTACTCCTTTTTGACTGACGTACGATCATGACGCAGTCCTACCAGTTGAAATCTACTTACAATCAATAAGAATCCAAAGACACCATGAGATTCCACCTGAATCCTATTAGAACATGATGTTGGATGAGTTGGTTGATTTAGATGAAGAAAGACTGAGTGCCTTAGAATTGTGTAAAAGGCAGATGAAGAGAGTAGAGAAATCGTATAACAAAAGGGTCAAAGTTAAAACATTTTTTCCTGGAGACTTGGTTTGGAAAGTGATCTTTCCCAGGGATCGAAAGGATATAAATTTGGGAAAATGGTCCCCTAAGTGGGCGGGTCCCTTCCAGATTACACAAGTCTTTTCAAATGGGGCATACAAAATCGAAGAATTAAATGAAGATGAAAGGATCCTGAGAGTGAATGGGAAGTATTTGAAAAAATACAAACTTGCACTCCAAGAGGTAAAAATAGCGAAGGAGTAATTGCATACAAAATGGTCGAAGCCAACATGGTAAAGCGAAACATATGTTGCCAAAATGGCTTAAGTCATTACAGTAAAAAGCCACGAAGGGTTCAACGTAATTGCATCAAAAAATAAAACCTTGCAAAGCCAAAATAAAGAGATTGGAACTAAAATGGAAGAGTAGCTTTCATGCTAAGGTACTTCGACTTCTGAAGCGCCAGACGCTTTTCACAGACAGATTTGTTCGATCTGAGGGTTTCAATCCTTGCCTCCAACTTCTGAGCCTTGTCGACGTGTTCCAGCCCAATTTCAATCTCTTTGGTCAGTTCAGAGTCATTGAACTTTAGAAGTTCAGCTTGATGCTCTTTGGCCTTAGAGATTTTGGTTTGCAATTCCTTTATTTGTGCTTCCCAAGATGCGATGTCCTGCTATAGCTTTGAACCTTTGCTCTGTTTTTCTCTTGGCTCCTTTCCAGTCCTGCAACTCTGGCGGTGGATTCAGTAGCAGCATCCCATACAGCTGCTATAGCTCCAGCCACATTTTCGATCTCACTTGAAGCTTGTTTTATTATGTTCAAATTAGAGATGGTGTGTTCGATCATCGAGGTTAGCTCTATGATAACATTTGCAACTTTAGGAAAAGTAGTGAAAATGTCAACTTGTTTAACGAGGCCTTTCAAGGCAAATTGAGTAGTAGGATTACCTTCCAGGATTCGAAACAAATCATCTTTAAAGATTTTTTTCCTTAATCTTCAAGAGTGCATCATCCATAGGTTTGCTCGAAGACTGACCACCTGATGCTGAAGAAGAACTGGGGCTTTTCTCAGATGAACTTCCTCTGGAGCTGATCATAGCTTTCAAATATTCGAGAGGTTTGCTCTGCTCCAAGGCTGCTAGTTCCTCTGAAGAAAAAGTCATAGTTGTTCCAGTCAAAACCTTCTTGTTCTCATGAGCAGTATCAGTCGTTGAAATTATGGTGGATTGGTCCTGTGCGTGCTCTTTCTCTTCTTCCCTTGTCCATTTATTCTCATCATCATTTTCACCCTCATCTTCAAATTCCTCAACAGAAGGTGTAGGGTGGTATTGGAACAAAGAGTGATCCTCTTCTTCCATTTCCTCATCTTGGTCTTGGCCAACAGAGCCTAGATTTTTGACCTTCGGGGAGCCATCTTCAGATTCAACTTCGACATTTCCTTCAGTGTGCTCCATTTCCACATCATCCTTAGTTACCTCAGCCTGGGTTTCTTTTTCTTGTTTATCCTCACGCTCGGAGCCCCTAGTATGGGAATGCTTAGTGTTGGTCTTGGGTGGCGAAGTCTCGCATTGTTCCTCGACCGGTTGGTTTATTTCACTCATTGAGCTCTTTTCTGAGTCTTTTACAGAAGTGGGATGATAAGTGGGATCACCATCACTGTTGAGAAGGACTGGTGTGTCAGTTGATTTAGCCGGTGGTTGCTTAGGAGCACCTGTAGTATCCTGAAGATACAATCGAAAGTTAGTAAGCTAAAAGAGATAAAGTAACTGAATAAAATACCAAGTTGGTATATTTTTTGCACCTTGGAACCCTCAGCTCCAGGACTGAAGTTATTACTTTCGAGTTGCTCTGCAACTTTCGTCGATAAGTCCTCAGGGTTGGGTTCCAATATCCTGAGAGCAACAGATTTCTTTGTTGAAACTTTGGTAACCTTCGTCCGAGTTTGGGTTAGAGCTTCATGCATTTTTAGTTGCATTTTCTTTCGTTTGATGGGTTGTTATGTGATGGGAGACAGATCATCATCGTCAGATTCAATTACTTGGAATTCAAGTTCTTTGAGTTTGCGTTTTTATGGAGTTGGTGGTGGTTTTCTACTTCCTTGAGGAAATGGTTCAAAGTATTAGAAACATAACAATACATGACAAATGAGTGATGAATAAAATAAAATTACCCTTGTTGTTTTGCTACCACCTTCTTCCTTTACTTAGACTGGTTTTGTAGCTGTATTCTTTTGGCTGGAACCTTCATGGCTGAAAGAAAATCGAAACAGTTATTACATGTAAAGTAAAATAAATAATATTGAAAAAGATTGGGATGAAACACATCCCATTCCACACCTTCATATATTTCAGACTCGATGTGAACGTCTTCGATGCCAATATAAAGGTGTCCTTTGAAACTGTCTAATGTATGCTTAGTCGAAACCACCCGCTGGGCACATTTTTGTGATTCCTGACGAAGGATTTTTAATCCCCACAAACGAACCAGTCTGGGAATGGAGGGCTAAAAGTAAAACCAAAGTCAGCACTTGGCAGTCGAGGGAATTTAGGAGGATGCATGTTAAAAGTTGTTTCGTACCGTTTCCCGGGAGGAACGAACGAAGGTAGCTTTAAGTTCTCCATTTTCTTTAAAAATTTCTCTTTTAAAGTAACGGCTGCTTCGCGGATGGTTCAACTAAAATCATCAGGCCTATATGTAGTTTCGAAGTACTTTTGGAATGCTTGGATTTCCTTAATATGAGTCGAAGTACCTTTCTTGATTTTCTCCTACACAGAGAGGAAAGCCTTGTTAAGATGCTGAGTAAAGGTAGCAACATCGAAGAATTCTTCAGCATAGTACTCTTTCCACCACTTGTCGAACTGTGGGGTGCATAGGAAATTTGGTTTAAAGGTAATAGGAATGAGTTGTGTTTGGCCAGCATAACGAGCTATTTGCTTGATGGTCACAACCTTAGTGTGAATTGCATTGTAGAGAAGAAGGACATTCTTTTTCTCATATATGGTTTTTGGTAGAATTTGGATCAAGCCAAACTGTCGAGCGACAAGATTTGGTTGATAAGCAATAAGTGTAACCTGACATTTTGATAGGTTAAGCCTGAGGGTTAGCACCATAGAAGTTAAGAAAGCTTCCCAGATGGCAAGGGATTCTGCTTCTTAGGTTTTCGATGGAGCTGGGAATGGCTTAGTGAACCATTTAGGACCATATCTTCTTGCAGCAAAAAGAGCCATGTTCGACGTAAAATCATAACGTTTGGCGAACATCATCACATAATTGGTGAAGGTCTGCTGGAGGTGACATCCTTCATCACTAGGAGTTAACATGGCTAATCGTGTCCCTTCGACCCTCCTATTGTTCAATTCGTTTGTATTTGCGTTAATAGGGTTCTTGAGGGGGAGGCATGCTTTGAAGGAAGCATTCAACCATAGCTACAACAACCAGAAGGGGCCAGAAAGGAGGAGGTTTCCTTTGTCTCCAAGGCATTTGAGTTGGGTGACACCTTCACCCATGGACTCATAAAGATTCGCCAGAATCATTTCACTTAAACATAAGTCATGGCCAAAATGGAGTTGGTTAGCCATGGTCAGATACTTCTTGGCCACCTGAAGTGACTTCGAGCAGAAGACACAACGGGACAACCATAAAGCAAGGAAAGCTATATGCTCTACCTCAGAAACTTCTTCAGTTATTTTATCATGATAATGTGCAATATGGGTAGAATAAGCAGCTCTAGAAGTCGAAAAACCTATGGTGTCGTCAGCCTGGTAATCTGGATCATAAGTGTTACCAGTAGGTTTAAGCCCTGTGATGGCAACTATGTCGAAAAGGGTTGGTGACATCATTCCACAAGAAAGATGGAAAGTATGGTGGGTATTATCCCAGAAATACAGGGAGGAGACTAGCATGGTCGAACAATACTCAGGTCCTACTTTACACAATTGAATTAGGTCAAAAGTGCCCAGATCTTTCCAGACTTGGGACTTGGTCTACTCTAGTTTTTCTAACCAGCTTAAGTAGTCAGAATGATCCTTAAACGAGGTACTTGATCGAAATACCCTAAAGCCATAGTTCATATATTTTAGGTCAATGGTTTCATCCGTCGAAGGATTGCTTTGATTGGCAGGGTTAAGGTCCTCGTTACTAGCCCTAGGTTTCTTAGCATGAGCTATGAGTTTGTACTTGTGGTAAGTAGGTAAAAATTCCCTAAGTTTACTAGGGTCGATAGTGGGATCAGATAAAGGTGCTAGAAAAGCATAAGGTTTACCAACAACAGAAACAGGAACAAGTACTTGGGATTTATAGATCCTTCGTTGTTCTTCAGAAAGCGGTTCTGGAACATATTGTTGATTTCCCACCATGGTTGGGCTTGGAATCATGTTAAAAGGAGGAAGGCTTGAAAGCTTCTTGGGATCATTCATATTTTTGGTATATTCTTTAGTAGCTTTGGTTGATGATGCCATTGTTGCTGGAAGTTGAAGGTGATTTGAGAAACTGGGTCTTTTAAGTGAAAGAGATGAAGAAGTTGGAGAGTGTTTTTGAAAAGTTCAGGAAAGCGAAAAATTAGAAAAGAAAGAGAAATGATATATTTATATAGGCAGAATTGGAAGTAGTTCTCAAATCAGCATTTATGGTTGAGAAGTGAGTAGGGACGCGTGTTGTTCCAAGAGCTCACAATGGGACGGTGGTAGTTAAAGCCTACCCCCACTATCTCCTAGGATCTAAGAAACGTGATGATTGTGAAAGAAGGAAAGGTTGGTTGGACTTAGGAAGATATTCTAAGTTTGAAGATGTAATTCGACGAGGATGCTACTGATGGGGTCTTCGATTTGAAGTTTGAATTCGTATAAAGGAGGGAACTTTGTCCTTATCTAGTTTCAAGAGAAGACACATGGAGCATGTTGGGGACATAAAGACATGTCGAGCGCCACTTGTCTTGATTTAGGAAAAAGGCTGTTAGAGGCAGTTATTTCAATTTAGTATAAATAAGAGGTCTTAGTGTTAGGATTTCGTGTGTGGTCAAGTTTGTACAAGTCACTCAAATTACTCAAATTACCCAATGTGTAGCGAAAAGAGTTATTGAGAAATGTACGTTTGATGAAACACCATTTTCTTACGTTTTAATCAAATTCAGTTTATGCTTTTTGCCCATAAATTTATTTTCTTTATTTGCACCAGTTACTTTTAACGCATTTTACTGCACTTTTGATTACTTTCTTGCAACGTACTTTCTTTTGTATTCTCGATGTAAACTATTTTCAATTCATGAATACTGTCAAAGTGTTCATTATTTCTCAAACTTTAATTTAAAAGTCATTAGCACATGTCCTAGGATTCACTGGTTGATTCTGTAAGTTAACCAATATTTGGAGACCAGCGGTTGTTTACCAATTTTCACGGTAAACACTTAGAAACTTGCATCAGCTCTAGAAAAACATGACATCTGGCTGTGCTAGACATGGGAGGAACCTCAAGAAGATTTCCTTCTATAGTCAGATTAAAGTGTTGAATCTCTGGAAGAGAAATGTCTAGGACATGATTCCCAACACACAAATGATAGTTAAAATTCAAAGTATTGGAACTACCACCAACAACATCCTCAGTATTTAAAATTTCAGGCTTTGATTAATAAGAATACCATAAATAAGATATGGAAAAGAAATGGGTAACTTCACATTGAAGGACTCAGCTTAATTCCAGATTTGTTCATATATGTAGTCACCAAAATCAAAGGTAGCCTTAATGCTTATTTGATAAACCAACCGAGCTAGAGAGAAATTAATACATAAACTATGGTTAATGGGAGCCTAATTTAACACTTTAATCTTGTTCAGAATGACATACTTCACATTGAAGCTTGCAACAGGAAGTAAACATTTTCGAGGCCAATCTTCATATACGCTTTTAGTGATTTCTCGAGAAGTGATCTTTAGAGGTGGAACCCTGTCAGTTGTATTTAGTTTGCTTTTTCCTAAGTACTCATTAATTATGGTAGTGTTATACAACATCCGTGAACATGAACCTTTTTGTAATCTTTGCTTCCAACATTTCTTACATCTTTAGGAATATTAACAAGGAATTCTTTTCCAAGCTTAAAATAGTAGGGACTAAGGTTTTCCACCATATTCATCATTTGAGCATCCTCCAGCATCGCAACAACCTCCTCACATGTCAAAGCTTCCTTTGACAAGTCCCTCTTAGGGGCTATCCTTATGTGATATACATTCTTAAATTTTATAACACTTTCTTCATAATGGAATGACACACCGTCCAAGAGAGCAACTGAGATATTTGTGGGAAATCTTCTTGCCACCAACAATTTTCTTATTCTTCTTAAGAGGAGATACCATAACATCGTCAAGATTGTTTTCTACATATTCTTCAACATCTTTCACTACAGGAGCATTTTTCCTATATGTATTTGCTTTCTTGTTTGCTTCCCATCTCTCATTGGTTGTTATATCCTTTTTCTTCTTACCATAAATTTCTTTCCTTTTGGATGTCTTCTTAGCCATGGCAGGAGTAGAACCTTCTTGGAAGAAGTCTTCTTTGTTTTAAGAGCAACTTTTTTTATATGCATTAATTTTTTTTTTTTTCACAGACTTCTTACTCATAGATTTAATGTGAATCAGATCAACACGGGCTTCATCAGTTTCAACATTGTCAAGAACAAGGTCTTCATTCAAAGAGTCACCAACATTTTCTTCAATGTTGTTACTCATATTGTTATCAGCATCATTTTCAACATGATTATCAGGGTTCAAAAACTTATCCTCCTTCTGAGTTGGAGACGTTATCTCTAACATTTTAGACTAGTTGTCTAGTACATCTTAATTGACATCTTGATTTCCCAAATCTAGTTCACGTGTTGTATCCTTAACATCTTATTGAACTTATTTTTCAACAAGTCTTCCATTTTTGCTTCAATCTCTTCTTCAAGCAGATCTTCCTCAACTTCTACACAAATTTCCCCACCTATTCTTTCTTTGCTAGCACCTTTATCATATAAATTTATTGCCACCAATGTTCCTACAACATCATGAGTTTCATCATTACCCCTGTTGACACCATCATTCACAACATTATCTTCCCAACCTCTAGCCTCGTCATCATTTGAGTCTGCACTATTACCATATTTCCTATTTAGAATGTCCTTAAGGAATGTATTTATTTCCTATTATTTTGTAAATGTTATCTTCCCTATGAGGTTTATCGCAAGAATTAATAGAATCTAGGGTTAATGTTAGGTTTTCCCAATCTTTAGTCTAGGTACTTTGTTTGGAACCTCAACAACATTCTTAAAGGGTTTGGTTTTAGAGACATTACCTTAATTGGATTTTGGAAAGACCGTCTGAAGTGGCACAATTTCATGGACTTCCTTTGATGATTTATCTGCAATGTTAGCGTAGTTACTAGGGACATCATTGACCTTATACATTTTACTTTCGTCATCTTTTCCCTTACTTGTAAGATCGGACATTGTCAAATTCACTCTGATTGTGTGATCAACATTCATCTTCAGTTTTTTCTTTCTAACCTCTTTTGATGGTTCCATGGTGGGAGGAGCTCCAGCCAGACCATTGGCCTTCCTTCCTAGGACCACTCCTTTTATTTTAACATTGTGCATGTTGATCACCGGCCTGTCTTCCACAGTTGATTTCTTGGCTTTCTTTGTTGTTTTCTTTCCTTTGCTAGAGGTATTGGTTTCTTTCCTTGTTCCTACCATAATTGCATAGTGTTTGAGAAGAAGATGAGAGGATTGGTTTAGGGTTAGGAAAATGAGAGTGGAAAGAAGTTCTGAGAAGATGAATGATTGTTTTAGAGGTTTCAGGCACGTAACATAAGAAAAGAAATTAATTTGAATAAAACTCGTTTTAAGAATACTAATGGGAAAAACAAAATTTTGTGCATGTACCTTGGACATGATGGCTATGAGAGATAAAAGAACGACACAATAACTCACATTTTATCTCAACATTAATTTCTAGAGAAAATCCATAATACTCAAACATAGATTATTTCTTAATTTTTTCAATTGAGCAGCATAAAGTGCCTTGGTAAATATGTTAGCAAGTTGACTTTTTGTACATGATCTAGAGAAATTATTTTTTCTTCAACAATCTCTCTAATGAAATTGATGGAAGATGTCATTGTGTTTTGTACGACTATGTTGAACTAGATTTTTCTAGATATTGATGGAAATCAAGTTGTCGGAATATAACGTCATAACATCTTGCTTGACATTGTACTTTTTCAACATTTATTTCATCCATAACAATTCACTACTACAAAAAACCCATTTAACAACGGTTGGAAATGACATAAAATGATGTGGGCGAAGGCGTTGTTATGTAGATTGTTGTTGTATATGCGGTGCGTACAATGACGGCCCGGTAACCGTTGTAATAAAATGGAAAATGCGCTACCTATAATGACAGTTATTTTAAATACCCGTTGTTGTATGTCTTTTAATAAAATAAAAAAAAATACAGCATTAGAACTACCTATAATGACGGTTATTTTATAAAAACCGTTGTTGTATGTCTTTTAATAAAATAAAAAAAAATTGCAGCATTAGAACAAGAACAACAGCAAGAACATCAAGAACAACAATAAGAACAAGAACAACAGTAAGAACATCAAGAACAACAATAAGAACAACAACAACAACAACAACAACAACAACAACAACAACAAGAATAAGAAGAAGAAGAACAAGAAGAAGAAGAAGAAGAAGAAGAAGAAGACCAACAACAACAACAACAACAATAACAATAATAACAACAACATCAACAACATCAACAACAACAACAATAATAACAATGATAACAATAATAACATCAAGAACAACAATAATAAAAAAGAACAACAAGAACAACAATAATTAAAAAAGAACACCAACGACTAACATTGTTAACTCGAGTTCTGAAATTTGTTCTGAAATTTGGTTTAGTGGAGAAATAGAGTATCGTAACTGAAAGATGATGTTTGGAGGTAGAAGATGTAGTTCGTCTAAGTTTTAGGTTTCACGCGGATCACTAATAGTAGTGTCTTGGCCGTTGATAATAACTAAATGGACGACCAAGATTTGTTTAAGGATAGTGAATAAACCCAATATGCGTGCCACCTATAATGTTGGTAATGAGAATTGAAAAAATAAGTAAAAAACCAAAAATGTTGGTGCTGGGACTTGAATCCATGACAAGACGCTACCTATAATGACGGTTGGTTTAAATTACCCGTGGTGAAAGGTCTGTCATCATTTTGAAAAAATAAGTAAAAAAAGCTACCTATTACAACGGTTGGTTTAAATACCCGTTGTGAAAGGGTTTGTCAGCATTTTAAAAAATAGGAAAAAATGATTAAAATAAATTCAGAAAAATCTAAAAACACGAAATTTAATCTAATTAGGTAAAATAAGAATTTTGAGAATTTTTTGAGACTATAAAAACAGTAAAAAATTCATTAAAAATAGAAAAAAGATGAATTTGGGGTTTTGAGGGTGAAGTCCCGTAACTCTTCTAGAGTACAGGACTAATGACCGCACGATTTTTCTGCTTCAGATGCACGAAACAGATCTTAAAAAGGAGACGATTTTCCCTAAAACCGATTTTTTGAAGTGCAAGTCCTAAAACTAAATTATTGGCTATAATGACGGTTGAAAACATACCAGTGGTGAAAGGTTGTGGGTATTTTGAAAAAATATGTAAAAAAACCATAAATGTTGGTGTTGGGACTTGAACCCAAGACCATGCGCTACCTATAATGACGGTTGAAAACATACCTGTGGTGAAAGGTTGTGGGTATTTTGAAAAAATATGTAAAAAATCATAAATGTTGGTGTTGGGACTTGAACCCAAGACCATGCGCTGCCTATAATGACGGTTGAAAACATACCTGTGGTGAAAGGTTGTGGGTATTTTGAAAAAATATGTAAAAAAACCATAAATGTTGGTGCTGGGACTTGAACCCATGACCATGCGCTACCTATAATGACGGTTGAAAACATACCCGTGGTGAAAGGCCTCACATATCACCACGGTTTGAATATTAAGCGTCATTAAAATCCTTTTAACGAGATTAAAAAAAAGCACGCATTTATTACAACGGTGTATAGGCAATCCGTTGTAAGCCAGGTGTTATTGTTTGCGCGTTTTGTAGTAGTGATTGAGTACAATTGCTTCCATCTACAATGTACTTAGCTTCGGCAGTGGATAATAACACATAATTATGCTTTTTGCGAAACAAAAAAATGAGATTATTTCCCAGAAAGAAACAACCACCAAAAGTGCTCTTTATATCTTCAGCATTGCCTGTCCATACAGCAGCACAATACTCAACTAAAATGGGGTTGGTGTCATGAGAGTGCATGACACCGTAGTTACAATTTCCATTTATATACTTGATGATTCTTTTGACATGTGTGAGATGACTAAATTTTGGTTTTTCTTGGAAACAAGCACATACCCCTACTAAAAAGGTAATATCTGTGCGACTGGAAATGAGTTATAAAAGGCTACCAATCATATTTCTATAAACACTTTGATCCACATCAACTCCTTGATCATCTATAGTTAGCTTGATATGAGATGCAACAGATGTACGCTTGTGTCTCACACTCTTAAGACCAAACTTCTTCACAATGTTCTTAGCATATTTTCTTTGGGACACAAATATTCCATCTTTAATTTATTTGACTTGAAACTAAAGGAAGTAAGTAAGTTCATCTACCGAATTCATTTTGAATTCAGAATGCATTTGTTGCACAAAATGCTCTGCCATCTTGTTTTACATTCCTCCAAACATTATATCATCCATGTAAATTTGTGCAATCATCAAATTTCCTTCTTTTTTATTGACAAACGGGGTTTTGTCATTACCACCCCTATTATAACCATTTGTGGTGCAAAAATTTGTGAGACGTTCATACCAAGCCCTTGAAGCTTGTTTTTAACCCATTGAGAGTCTTCTTTAGCTTATAAACATGATTTAGATCGCTTGGGTGAATGAATCTTTTTGGTTGTTCAACATATTCTTCTTCGTTCAAAAATCTAATTAAAAACACACTTTTAACATCCATTTGATACAACTTGAATTTCAAAAGACATGATATACCCAGCAGTAATTTGATGGATTCAAGACGTGCAACAGGAGCAAAAGTTTCATCAAAGTCAATACCTTCTATTTGTGTGTATCCTTGAGCTAGTAATTGTGCTTTATTTCTTATCACATTTTTTGCTCTCGTCAAACTTTTTTTGATAATCCTCTGGGTTCCTATGATGTTGACTGAATCAGATCTGGGAACCAATTCCTATACTTTGCATCTTTCAAACTGAAAAAGTTCTTCCTACATGGAATTTATCCAATAATATTCTATTAAAGCTTCTTTAACACTTTTAGGATCAATTTTGGAGATAAAGAACATGTTGAAAATTACTTCTTTAGATTTGGTAATGACTTCTTCATTGAGATTTCCAAGCATATTTTCTATAGGATGATAATCCTGTAATCTGACAGATGGGCCCTTGTTTGTTGAAACATTATCTTCTCCATCTTCAGAGTCTTCAACTTCTAGAGTATTAACAATGTTAGTTTATTTATTTGGCACATCATACATGTCATTTTGCTCATTTATGGACAAGTAATCCTCTTCTTCATCACTTGCTTCATTTTGAGATATGTCATATACAACAACATTAATGGATTCCATAATGACTTTTATGCGATTATTATACATTTAATAGGATCTATTGTTGAGAGAATATCCCAATAAAATTCATTCATCACTTTTGCGGTCCATTTTGTATCTTTGTTCTCGATCAACCATAATGAAACACTTGTTGCCAAACACATGGAAATATTGGACATTGCTTTCTTTCTTTCCATAACTCATAGTGGGTAACATTGGTTCTAGGATGAATGGTTACTTGATTATGGATGTGACAAGCTATGTTCATGGATTTAGCCAAGAAATAATAAGTGAGATTCTTAGCATGAAGCATGACTCTTGCTATTTCTTGTAATGTTCTATTTTTGTGTTCAACCACTCAATTTTTTGGGGAGTAATTGGTATAGATATCTCATGAGCAATTCCTTATAAAGAGCATAATTCTGAAAAAAAATGGAGTTTTCAAATTCTCTTCCATGGTCACTTCGTATTCGAAAAATCTTTCCAATATCACTTCCTTTGTCACGTTGAAGATGCTGGCACAATCTTTCAAATGTGATTAAGATGTCATATTTTTCTTTGAGAAAATCAATCCAATTGTTCTGAGTAGTCATCAACACACACAAAACATATCTTTTTCCTTCTAAGCTTTCTACTTGCATGGGTCCCATCAGATTCATGTAAACTAATTCCAAGACCTTTGAGGTGGTATGATATTGTAGCTTCATGTGTGACATATTGGTTTGTTTACCTAGAGGGAAGTCTCCATATATTCTTCCTTCTTCAATCTTGAGATTAGTAAGGCCGTTTATATCCTTTTTAGATATGATCATCCTCATTCTTTTATGATTTAGATGACCAAGTTTCTTGTTCCACAACTTGGTTTCATCCTCTTCAGTATTCAAACAGTTGGAAGGTTGGTCCTTTGATTGAGGTCTTCACATGTAGCTGTTATCTGATGATATTGTTCCTTTCATGATTTGCTTCATATTTTAATTAGTGACAATACATTAGAAAACAATTGAAATTGACACAAAGATCTTGATCATATAGTTGGCTTATGCTAATGAGACTGAAAGTTAACCCTTCCACTAAAATAAAATCTTCTAAATTATTGAGGCTTGGATAGTTCAGTTTCTTTTTTCCCACAATCTTTCCTTTAACACCATCACCAAAATGAACATAGCTATTAAAATAGGGTTTTTACCTCTTTTAAATAGTTCTTCTTTCCTTTCATGTGTTCGGAGAAGCCACTATCAATATAACAATATTCTCGAGAGGATACTCTTAGAGATGTATGAGCAATGTGACTTATAGTCATCTCCTTCACATTCTAGACCTTTTGAACACAATCATTTCTTGATGTGTCACTACTACGGAAAACCCTTTTAACAATGGTTGGGAAAGATATATAATCATGTGGGCCCAGGCGTTGTTATGTAGAGTATGGTTGTATATATGATACTTGGAATCACGGCCCAGTAACCGTTGTAATAAACTGGAAAATGCGCGCCCTATCACAATGGGTTTTCTAAAAGACCGTTGTGATAAACTGGATAGCGCCCTACATACAACCACGGTTGTATTAAACAACCGTTGTTGTATGTCTTTTAATAAAATAAAATAAAAATACAGCAGTAGTACAACAACAGCAATAAGAACAACAATAACAACAACAAGAACAACAAAACTAATAAGAATAACAACAATAACAACATCAACAAGAAGAAGAACAACAAGAACAACAACAACAACAACAACAAAAACAACAACAACAATATGAAGAACAAGAAAAACAATAACAAAAACAACAATAACAATAACTTAAATAAAAACAAGAACAATCATAATAATAACAAGAACAACAAAAAAACCAACAACAATAACAAAAAAAAGAACAACAACAACTAGCACTGCTAACTTGAATCCATACTTTCTATGTCTCATTCAAGTTGGAGAAGAGATGATGGAGTTCTGAATTTTGTTAATGAAAGAAATGATGTTTTCGAGTTTTGTTTATGGAAGATATAATATTTTTGAGATTTGTTTAATGGAGAAATAGAGTGTCGTAAATGAAAGATGATGTTTGGAGGTAGAAGATAAAGTTCGTATACGTTGGAAGTTCGTCTAAGTTTTAGGTTTCACGCAGATCACTAATGGTAGTGTTTTGAGTGTTGATAATCACTAAATGGACGACAAAGATTTGTTTATGGACGACAAAGATTTATATTAAATAACGCGCAATGTTAGTACAACATGGAAAAACAAAACTGTGAACAACGCACTACGTACAACAACGATTGTATTAAATAACCGTTGTTATATGTCTTTTAACAACGGTTGGTTTGCTTCACCATTATAAAATCATTTATTATTTATTTTTTTTTTAAATGGACTTAAGTGACACACGCTTAATGTACTCTAAAAAATGGAAAAAATGTAGTTGCTTGGAATCGAAGCTTGCTACACATCATTTATTACTACGGTGTTTTAAGATAACCATCATTAAATTACTGTTTATAAATCCAGCTACTCACTGGGCGCGAAAATTTTAACCTATTACAACGGTGTATATGAATCCGTTGTAAACATGGCGTTGTTGTTTGCACGTTTTGTAGTAGTGTGTTTTCTATGGGATGTTGTTGGTAATGATAGTAAGGTCTTTTGTATAGTTTTTATCGAAAAGGTCATTTATGACCTTGTTGCACAATAGTGACATCTCGAAGATGGTATTTTGTAGATATTTCTGTGTTGGTATTGATGTCGAGCAAGATGTTGTAACATGTAGTCTGTCATCAGGAACTCAATTTTCTGCTTAGAATGAACAAACTCATTTTCTGCATTCATTGAGTTGTAATCAAAACCAATTCCTTTCATGTCTCTAGACACATTTCCTACCCCCCAAGGATTGTATCAATAATATCTGACCCACAGTTTAACATACAAACTGATTTGGTCATACCTTCAAGCTTAGAATTCAAGAGAGTAACTTCTTCCTTCAGATCTAATATGGTTGTGATAAGATTAGTCTTCTCTTCAAGCAAGACATTTATTTTTGGTTTTTGTTTTTTAGTCAAGTATTCTTCTTTCCATTTGCATACACTTGTCTGTAAGCTTCAACAACATCTTCATCTGAGGGTTCTTCATCATTGGATTCACCATCACTTTGTTCACTTGGTTTGTAAACCATACGAGGAATGAAAGAAATCACACTATTGACCTTTTATTTATTACTTTATTCTTTAGATTCTTCATCTGATAGTGTGGCAGTGTACCCATTCTTCTGCTTACCAATGAAAATGGTATACTCCGCCTAAATGTGTCTAAAGTTTTCACACTCGTGACACTAAATTCCCTTGCTCTTTTATTTAGTTTGTCTCCTTCTCCGCTTTTGCGCTAGGGATTGAAGCCTTTAGAGTTATCAGGAAGTTTGTCTTTGAAATTTTTCATGAGTTTATTCCTTGATCTTTTGTCAAGTTTTCTTATCACCTTGCAAAACCTTTTTGCAAGTAAAGCAATAGAGTTATACAAGTTATCTTTTGTATCTTCTTCTTCTTAATCCTGATCACTTTCAACATCAACTTTGAATGCAACACCTTTGTTTTTTTCCTGATTTGTCATTGATAGCCATTTCAAAGGTGAGTAGTGATCCAATAATTTCATCTACTTTGATGGAGCTGATATCCAGTTTCTCTTCATACAATTTTTAACCAAGAGCAAATGAGATGTTGGCTAAATCACGAAGGCGGACATACAACTCAAATTTGGTAGTAAGAAGTTGAAGTCTTGATATACAAAATTTGGAGGTGCCTTTATGAGCAGTTTTGAGTGTCTCACGTGCCTCATTGGCAATGGTATGAGTGTTAGTCAGTCTAAACACGTTTTTGTCAACTCCATTGAATATTAAGTTGAGAGCATGAGAATTTCTGTAAGATTCATCATCTTCATCTTTGAACCAATCTTCTTCAGGCTTTAGGGACTAAGTTCTATTTTGGGGGTGTTCATCCTTTAATGACTGCCTTCCAAGTTTTGTTGTCCTTATATTTGATGAAGGCGGCCATGCGGACTTTCCAATAATCATAGTGCATGCCATCTAGGATATGTGGTCGATTTACATATCCCTCTAGAGATCACCCAACTAGAACATGTTGCTTGCTCTTATAGCAATTGAAATTATGTTCTTCTACTGAAAAGATGTCAGACACAATGTGTTGGACAATGTGTATAACAAGATTAATGTAGTAATGAAAATTGCAAATAAAGTAAAAAGGCACAAGGAATTGTTAACGCAGTTCAATGCAAAGTAACTTACGTCTAGGGGGCATTAACCCAAGTAAAGAAATCCACTCTTAATAGTAAAAGTACAAATTTTTCTTAGTTGAACCCTTTTAGTTCAAAGCCTTTATTAATACTACCCGTGAATTTCTATTAAAGACTCCCCCTGAATATGAGACTCTCCTCACTTTCTCTCAAACACACTCCTAAGTGTTTGGACAATTACAATATAGAATAAAAGTTAAAACCAATTAAAACTCAATACAAACTATATTCTTCTATATATGAATTATACGACCAAATAAAATTTCACAACACAAACTAACAATAAAAATAAAAGACACAGTAAAACTAAACACACATTGCTTGTTGTCTCAAGGTCTAAGTGTTTCTCATGGAGAGCTCCTCCTTAAAAAGAAAATAAAAACCACTTGCGTGGCCCATTAGGGTTTGAAATATTTCCTGCGGATGAATTAATTCTAAAATCACAAGACATTAATTTTCATTAATTGATTTGAAATATTTGATTTCATAAATCTCTACTAAACTAATTTGTTATTTTTAGGTCTTAAAAATTGTTTTGTTGGGGAAAACTTTCCTTTTTTCAAAAGGTTCATAAAACACAAAAACAATAAAGGAAACAAATCTCCATCAAGCGCAAGATTTACTTAGCGCAGACTGGCTTCTGAGCGAGGCAGACAGTCTTATAATGTGTGAAACTTCTTGCTCCACGTCTTGCCTATAAGTTTGAACTCATAGAGACACAATGTCTCTACACATGTCATGGCATCTTGCTTCACATTTTTCTTATAAAAATATGTCAATCACATGTAACAACAATATTGGTGGATGGTTTCTTTTTGTTTGTATGTTGCTTCATTTTTTTTTTGCTTGTGGTACCTCTTGGTCTTTAGAATGTCTCTTATATATATATATATATATATATATATATATATATATATATATATATATATATATATATATATATATATATATATATATATATATTCTTTTCAAAAAAATTAATGACTATATACATTTATCAATCAATGGGAACCTTGTTTACGATCACAGGCGGAGGAGACATTTCTTTCTCAGTTAGTTACATGTGGTTGATAACTTTTTCTTTGTGCTTCAGGGTTCTACTCTTTCTGGATAGAGAAAAATGGAATTGGGAGTGTACATGAGATGGTATATTCTCTGTTGTCACTGCTTATCATGTTGAGTTGGACCTTCATTATTATGAAAATGAGCTTTTACCTCGGTTGGAATTGATATTTTACCTTAATCAAGTGGGTGAGATAACGTAGGGTGTAATAGAAAGTGTTTTACTTTTTCTCTCAGTTCACTTGTCTGAGGTGAAAAAATTAAAGTGCATTTATTTGGTTATTTTTGTATGATTTTCTTTTACATATTGTCAAAATATATAAACTGATTTAAGAAACAATTGACCCCTAAACACAATTGTTCCAACTGAACTTAGGATAATTGTTCAATAGATAATGACACTAAACATATTAAATTATTTATTGTGTTCAAGAAATTAGTGCTCTTTAACACTTTCACTAACATTAATCCTTCTAATACATTAGGGAATTATGCTAGAGAAAACAGGTTTTGAGCCAAGGCAATTGCTTTAAGTTATTTAACAAATTTTCCATAATTTGAAATGAGTAATTATAAAATTTATACTATGATTACCAAGTAGAAACAGAAGAGGAGATTCAAATGATCTAATATTATTTTTCATTGAATTATTCATAAAAATTATTTTCCTTCTACATCCAACATTATATGCTTAGCATACCCTCGATTATATCACATAAATAACTTTATAATTGTCGTGTTTTAGAAATTGGAAACAACTCTTCTAGATACGAACTTTGATATTATTAATTTATAGAATTTTGGTTACACTTGTCGAATAGTCAATTAACCACACAAGTATAAATTTGTTAGCAAATTCTTAATCCACCCATTGATACTCTTAGCCAGCTAACACTTTTTTTTTTTATGCCTCTTGCTTCCGGAACTGTATCTCCGGACGCACCCTTTTTTTTCTTTACGCTAGATGCTTCAGGAGACACATCTATGGAAAAAGTTTCGTAGATGCATCTCCAAAATCTTATCAGAACAGATTGTTTTTAAAAAAAATCCAGTTTTGTTGGTCGCAGATGGAAATTAACTATTGCAGATGAATATAAAATAACATACATCCGTAAATAAAATAATATGATATATATAAGTAATATGTCATAAACATCATCAAAAAATAGTACATCAATGTCATCAAAATATAATACATAAAAAAACATCACAGTCACTACTGTGTGTGCCTGACAACATCTCAATCCCCTTCTCTGCTTATGCCTCTGCCGCCTCGTCTGCCTCTACCGCTCCTCGACCATTCGGTCTGCATCCTCTGCCATCGATCTCACCCATCTTGACGCGATGTCTGCGGTATATAAGTGCCCCCTCTACCACCACAATCATCTCATCCAATATACGCTTGTGGTCAGACCCCTCAGGGAAGAAACCGACGTCAATGCCTGCCCGCCCTGTAACACCCCATTTATACCCGGCGGATAAGTAATAAAATCAGAGTTTTCATTTTAAAAATTCTTCAACATAAACAGGATGTCACATTTTCAACAGAAAACAACTTCATATTAATCACAAATAATTCAGATACATAACACTGATTCGGATGAACTGATAACAACCTGAATTATCCTTTTGAAAACAAAACCACTTTTATTAATAAGCGGCTTCACATAATTCAACTTATAATGACATAACCTCATGTCCAACTCAAAACAACTTTGAAACAACAATTCTTTAATAACAACAATTTAAGATTCAACTACTAAGACAATAACAACAAATAAGCAACAATCGTTCACCCCCCCGAGTGCTACGTATCAGAGCAAGACCAACTCGAGCTAACAGCATCTAAGACTTCACATTATACCTCAACTTCTGCAGCTATTCTTGAGTACCTGCTCATTTACCCATAATAGGTAACATCATTACAGAAGGGGTGAGATATCGAATATTATAAACGAAATATGATAATTAATGTGCTAGATTAGGATCGTACGAATTTCACCGCTTCATTCAACAGTCATGCAACAACTAGAAATAAACAACTTAATAGCAACCCCAACTTGTATTGACAACAAATAACAACATATACCAACAACTTATATAAAAGATGCAAATTATAGTAAGAACAACATATATAACAACAACTCACGACATTAGTAATTTATATCAAGCAACAAGACATAGCAATAACAACTTATAACAAGCAACAACTTCACAACAACGACAACTTCACCACAACATCAACTTCACAACAACAACGAATCAAGAACAACAGCAACTTCACAACGACTCAAAATGTGACATAACTATGCACATGCATGTGGTACCATCGGAGTAAAACTCCCAACTTAAACATATGCCAGGTTATCGAGGCATTTCAACAAGGCATAAGCCTTCAACGTGCTGCCATCAAGGCCAACTTAAACAGGTGCCAATCCAGGCCAACGTGGTGTGAGCAACGCTCCGACACAAAATGCAATGTATGTTTTACGACATGCACAACTCATCAACATAAACAACTCAACAACTTCCACAACATAATCAACTTAAACAACATAGCAACTTTTCCGACGTAAACAACTTAACCAACTTTGGCTATTACGCCTTCAACTTAAAATTCATCCGTGTACCGGAACAATATTAAAACTCAACTGCTGTACCTGAAATTCCACTTTTTCAACATAGTTTCAACTAAACAATTCAACCAAAGCCACCTACTAAATTACCCGACTTACCCCGACAATTTCCGTTAAATTCCGGACAACTAGTTTTTCCGCCTAAACCGGCTAAACCGACTAAACTGTTCAGTTTTTAACTTCGGTTACTGCTACCAGTTTATTAGAAAATCTTGTTCCTATTATTGATGCCAATTAAAATAATTTCCAAGCTTCTGTCAAAATTCTGTTTACTGTTATGGTTTCTTTTCTTTTTTTTTGTCAAATTATCCTTGCCACTTAACTAGTTTTCTGTCGAGCCTGTAAGTTCCTGCTACATGAATTTCTAATGAACCTATTATTTTTCTGCTTTATAAATCATTGGAGAACCTAATACTTTTCTGCTCCATTTCATTCCTAATATGCTAATTAGTAATGTAAGGTTACTACTACTACTAATTTATGGTTAATAAGACAATTTCATGATAAGGTAACGGTATAGAAAACAACACCAAACAAAAATCCAAAAGAACCCAAAAACATTAGGAGGCGCCCACCCCCACCAAAATGCATTAGGAGGCGCCCACCCCCACCTTGTGAGGCCCCCGCCTCAAATTTCCTTTCTTCTTCCCCCGTCTCAAATTTCCTTTCTTCTTCTTCACACGTATAGTTTCCTATATTGCCACTTGCTTGTATATTTTCCAGATTTCACTCAATTTCAATTTAACCAATTACGACATATAATAAACCAACACATCAACATATTTTCTTCGATCAACTATCTCAGACACAATCAACTTATACCCCCTGCAACATCAATTTTCAATCACAACAATAATTTCCCATAAACCCAATTTCACATTGTGTGATAGTATGAGACCAAACAGAGATTACTCAACAAAATTACAGACAGTATCAATTCAATACAACCTAATACCCCCATAACATTCATCATAACCCGGTTATAATAGTCGAACCCACCCTTACCTTGGATTGAAGGCAGCTCGACAATCGTTCGGATTCCGGAAATTTGGCATCGGTAGCGGTTTCTCTCACAACTTCTCCCTTCACGTTCTTCCTCTTCTTCTCTAACTGATACTCAAAACCTCCCTAATATTTTCTATCTCTCTTATTTTATTAAAATAATAATATTCTAATATAATATCTAATGGGCCTAAACATACACCCCTTAAATTACTAATTCCGACCCGAATCTAAGCCCACTTAATCGAACACACTCCAACTACGATAAAATTTACAACTAATATTATTCCGCGACAATAATATTATTTCTACGATTTACCAACTTAATAATTCCGACTTAACGACTAAATCCGCCGCAACACCAAAATCAACCGAATAATTCACAACAATTAATTAAATATTCAATTAAATAAATAATTAAATATTTGGGCGTTACAACTCTCCCCCACTTAGAATATTTTCGTCCTCGAAAAATCTATCCGGCACAACCATCCTTAACACAACATTCGTATTTTAATCCTTCGATTTAACAACAACTCAATCACGGTTCAAACTCAATACGTATACTCTGATACTTCAATTACTCTTGCAACATAACCGTTACTATTCACTAACCACTCTAGCAATATCTTGAAACGATCACCTTATAACATAGTGACAACCTTCACTTACCCATATTGGACTATACGACATCGCATCACTACCGCAGCAACACGATCAACACCAAAACACTCATACGATCCTTATCACCATACTCAGGTGCACTCCATTAACGAAGCACCAACAACTCCATTCGTCTCGCTGTATTACTCTTATCGTAACATCAATATAGCCAACTTGATCAACTTCCTCATGCTATAAAGTATCACTCATCGTCTACGGTAACCAACAACAGTATTACCGCAACAACAACCAAATTATTATAGTGCCAACTTAATAACATAATTTGACTAATAGTCAAACGAATCATCATCAACCAACAACTTACAAGAACACCCTAATACAATCAGCGTTATTCACAAGAAAACACAACACTCTGGCACATCACGCTTCAACTGCGCAACTCTGATTATTTGCAAAGTATCAAGACTACTCAGTTTAACTCCAACTCCTAATCACCCAACCGACAGAACAACGAATTTCGACTTACTTCTTCGGAATTTCGTCCCAACAGGTATTCTACACTCTCATAGTTACCGAGTACTTCAACTTAGATCCGTAGGATAACTCCTCTGACATTCAACACCATTACAATGACGACTACTTCCAAATCTTGGATAATATATACCTGTACTTCCACGAATTTCCCGATTATCATCAACCATAAACTACAACTTTACCATCTTTTAATAACTCACTCTCCAAAATTTTCTTAAACACGTAACCACATTACAACCACATATGGTACATGGGTCCAACCAAATCCAACAAGATAACTCATCTTCTTCACTTCCAACTAATTCAACATACCAAACCACCGATTCCTACTTATATTGACATAGTGCTCCATAAATTCTTGTCCGAATCAACACAACCGAGTAACTCCTCTTTTTCCAACCAAAATCGCACCTTAATAAACCAACTTATAATCCCACTCCTTTTAATACTTACAACACAACTTTCAAATATTCTACGCGTTCTTCTTCTGATTTTATAACAGCTCCAAAACATTCGCAACAGACACCAGTTCCAACTCATCCAAGCAAATATGGAAGATACGCTTCATACTCCATACATACACCTTAAGGTATACTAGCCATTCGCTTCATCACACACAACGACTCAAGTTATCTAGAACTCGACTGTGAGTCTCCATACTACTCATCAATCAAACACAGCTTCGTGCCGTCATCCTTAAATTCAACTAATATCCTAACACACGAACTTGTATCAGCAAAAACAAACAACCTTCAAGCACTTGGCGTGACTTCGACCAATTCAACGTACATACTATACTAGTTGGCACGACACATCTATCCATCAATTATGACTCCGTCTACTATTAACAATGGATTAAGGGTGATCAGTCCCTCAATTTGTCAATAGACAGCCGACAACCATAACGGTGAATTAAATCATCAGTACCCAACACAATAGCGTACTTCAACTTGTGCCCAAAGTCCGTAAGCATAATGCTCCGCCAACTTTCTAAGGCTTACCAATGCCACTCTTAGTTTCTTTAGTTTCAACTTCGTCAACGATACAAAAACGTTCAAAATCCATTACGCATCCTCTTATGCACGTGCATAGTACAACACGACTTTAAATATTTTTCCAATACCGAAGTCGCTACAACATTGAGAACGATCCAATTCAGTTTGCTCAAATTACAACTTTCAACCAAGGTGAAAATTCTTAGCAACACAAATCAACTTTCGCATTTCTCTCAACATTACCTTTACTTAGCATCATCGTCTTAATCATCCTCATTCAACATAAGTTGCATCTCCAAGCATTCTCCGATACAGTCACATCTTACAAATACCAACACTTTATTCTTAATAATATTCCACACTTGTTTTCATCCTTCCAAATTTTTTTCAGCAAATGTCGCTCAACTTCAACCATATATATCTCCTTCATTACATATCTCTCAATCACAAAATCATATTCCAAAATGAAGAGAATTTTGTGTAGATTTCAGAACTTCAAGAATTGCGTAAATCCGACTTACGAGTAAAAAGTTATCAGCTACACAACGGGACTGGTCCAGAATTTCCGTATGCAGAATTTTCCAAAAAAAATCAGCAACAGACCCAAATATTAAAACGCACCTTTCTCCCTCTTCACAAACTTCCTGAAGACAAATCTTATATGAAAACTGTAGGGAATTTCGTAAGCTTTCCAAAATGTCCAGAACCGCTTCCATCCGAATCACGAGTCGAAAGTTATACCTCGTTTACTGACAGCTGCTCCAAAATCACAAAAACCAGAATTTGAGGTCGATGAACATAAGTTCCATTTCTCTCCCACTTGCTCCAAAATCTACCAACAACCCTTTCCTTTCATCCAACTACAAAAATCACTCAACTTTAATCCAACTATACTCAAGATATACAACTTACCGAATTAATCCACCAACTTATCATTCCATTCGGAATAATTCCTTAATTTCAATCATCTTCGATTCACCGTCCAGACTCTACGCGCATCTCCAACTTGACTGATACGGATTCGCGAGTCCAAACTCTCGCTGGTCCGCAATAACATCGCTCCAACATATGCACTCTTGCAAGCAACATCACCTTGAAACAACTTCTACATACCAACAACACGTATGGGAACAAACATCTCCCCCACTTAATTCAAAGCAACCTTGTAGACAACTACTAGAAACTACTAACAAACAAGCACCGACAGTGTTCCACACACATGTCGAGTACTAAGGAAGAAACAACATTAGACAACATTGGCCGGACAGACCGACCTGCTCTGATACCACTAATGTAACACCCCATTTCTACCCGGCGGATAAGTAATAAAATCAGAGTTTTCATTTTAAAAATTCTTCAACATAAACAGGATGTCACATTTTCAACAGAAAACAACTTCATATTAATCACAAATAATTCAGATACATAACACTGATTCGGATGAACTGATAACAACCTGAATTATCCTTTTGAAAACAAAACCACTTTTATTAATAAGCGGCTTCACATAATTCAACTTATAATGACATAACCTCATGTCCAACTCAAAACAACTTTGAAACAACAATTCTTTAATAACAACAATTTAAGATTCAACTACTAATACAATAACAACAAATAAGCAACAATCGTTCATCCCCCGAGTGCTACGTATCAGAGCAAGACCAACTCGAGCTAACAGCATCTAAGACTTCACATTATACCTCAACTTCTGCAGCTATTCTTGAGTACCTGCTCAGTTACCCATAATAGGTAACATCATTACAGAAGGGGTGAGATATCGAATATTATAAACTAAATATGATAATTAATGTACTAGATTAGGATCGTACGAATTTCACCGCTTCATACAACAGTCATGCAACAACTAGAAATAAACAACTTAATAGCAACCCCAACTTGTATTGACAACAAATAACAACATATACCAACAACTTATATAAAAGATGCAAATTATAGTAAGAAGAACATATATAACAACAGCTCACGACATTAGTAATTTATATCAAGCAACAAGACATAGCAATAACAACTTATAACAAGCAACAACTTCACAACAACGGCAACTTCACCACAACAGCAACTTCACAACAACAACGAATCAAGAACAACAGCAACTTCACAACGACTCAAAATGTGACACAACTATGCACATGCATGTGGTACCATCGGAGTAAAACTCCTAACTTAAACATATGCCAGGTTATCGAGGCATTTCAACAAGGCATAAGCCTTCAACGTGGTGCCATCAAGGCCAACTTAAACAGGTGCCAATCCAGGCCAACATGGTGTGAGCAACGCTCCGACACAAAATGCAATGTATGTTTTACGACATGCACAACTCATAAACATAAACAACTCAACAACTTCCACAACATAATCAACTTAAACAACATAGCAACTTTTCCGACGTAAACAACTTAATCAACTTTGGCTATTACGCCTTCAACTTAAAATTCGTCCGTGTACCGGAACAATATTAAAACTCAACTGCTGTACCTGAAATTCCACTTTTTCAACATAGTTTCAACCAAACAATTCAACCAAAGCCACCTACTAAATTACCCGACTTACCCCGACAATTTCCGTTAAATTCCGGACAACTAGTTTTTCCGCCTAAACCGGCTAAACCGACTAAACCGTTCAGTTTTTAACTTCGGTTACTGCTACCAGTTTATTAGAAAATCTTGTTCCTATTATTGCTGCCAATTAAAATAATTTCCAAGCTTCTGTCAAAATTCTGTTTACTGTTATGGTTTCTTTTTTTTTTTTGTCAAATTATCCTTGCCACTTAACTAGTTTTCTGTCGAGCCTGTAAGTTCCTGCTACATGAATTTCTAATGAACCTATTATTTTTCTGCTTTATAAATCATTGGAGAACCTAATACTTTTCTGCTCCATTTCATTCCTAATATGCTAATTAGTAATGTAAGGTTACTACTACTACTAATTTATGGTTAATAAGACAATTTCAGGATAAGGTAACGGTATAGAAAACAACACCAAACAAAAATCCAAAAGAACCCAAAAACATTAGGAGGCGCCCACCCCCACCAAAATGCATTAGGAGGCGCCCACCCCCACCTTGTGAGGCCCCCGCCTCAAATTTCCTTTCTTCTTCCCCCGTCTCAAATTTCCTTTCTTCTTCTTCACACGTATAGTTTCCTATATTGCCACTTGCTTGTATATTTTACATATTTCACTCAATGTCAATTTAACCAATTACGACATATAATACACCAACACATCAACATATTTTCTTCGATCAACTATCTCAGACACAATCAACTTATACCCCCTGCAACATCAATTTTCAATCACAACAATAATTTCCCATAAACCCAATTTCACATTGTGTGATAGCATGAGACCAAACAGAGATTACTCAACAAAATTACAGACAGTATCAATTCAATACAACCTAATACCCCCATAACATTCATCATAACCCGGTTATAATAGTCGAACCCACCCTTACCTTGGATTGAAGGCAGCTCGACAATCGTTCGGATTCCGGAAATTTGGCATCGGTAGCGGTTTCTCTCACAACTTCTCCCTTCACGTTCTTCCTCTTCTTCTCTAACTGATACCCAAAACCTCCCTAATATTTTCTATCTCTGTTATTTTATTAAAATAATAATATTCTAATATAATATCTAATGGGCCTAAACATACACCCCTTAAATTACTAATTCTGACCCGAATCTAAGCCCACTTAATCAAACACACTCCAACTACGATAAAATTTACTACTAATATTATTCCGCGACAATAATATTATTTCTAATATTATTTCTACGATTTACCAACTTAATAATTCCGACTTAACGACTAAATCCGCCGCAACACCAAAATCAACCGAATAATTCACAACAATTAATTAAATATTCAATTAAATAAATAATTAAATATTTGGGCGTTACACGCCCCATCTCTACTATTTGAAGACAGCGAGGCAGGACATCCTGAGTGTGGTCCAAATGAGACTACTGCTCCTCTAAGATCTCCTGATGAGCTGGTCTATACGGTGATCCTTCTGCAGTGGGCACCATGTAGGGGTGTCAGACGGTAAAGAACCACATGATGTAGCCATCAACGTAGCTCCAGTCTCTCAGCGCTTTGGTCGCCCGAGCCTCGTCCAGTACCATGTGCCTCTGATAGTCAGCATAGATCTCCTATATCTACATACAGGTCAAGCCGAGAGGACTGGAGATAGCTGGGTGTCTGGGTATCATTTGTGTGTACCCGAACTGCCGCATGACGTCCTCGGGTAAATATGGAACATTGATGGCCGAACTGCATGCCAACCATTATGAGAATAGTGAGATGTCATCAAATAGGCACGTTACACGATGATCATCATAGACGTCGTAGTGTATGTCCTCAGCTGCCAGGCGATCGAGATAGACTCTGTATGGGTCGACCTCTTGGTTCCCCCTGAGCGAGAGAAAGGCACGGGCACGCGACACCTTCTCTATATAATCAGGCACGCTCCCCCACTCGGAGATCATGGGGAAGTGCTAGAATATCCAAGCCTGTAATGAAAATAAAAAACATCAGGATCAAGCATTATCGCGAATATAGAATGAAAAGAAATTAAAAAAAGTCGAAGGATATAAGATTGTTACCACAAGTAGTGCAACGCTCCCTGCCACAGTCCTGGTCTTCCACATGCATCCCTCTCCCAACGTCGAGTACGTGTAAGCCAGTGTAGCCGCCTCCTAGTTGTACTCATGGATCCGTGTGGAATCCAAAAAGTACCTGAGGTAAGCGACATCGGTATATGTGGAGCAAGTGTCCACAAGCAGCTGAGTGCCGACTAAAAATAGAAAATAACACGTTCAACACATGATGCCTGTGTATCTCAACCTCAGATGGATCACCATCTTCCTGGCGTGCAGCAGCGAGTGCCTCACCAAATCTACACGTGAGAAAGGAAAACCTCACATGAGCCCCTCTGGTCTTATCCACCTCCTCAAGCGCATCTAGTGGATTAGCCCCAAGCTCCTCCACCAACATCTCTCTCGCATCCTCCTTCGTCATCCTACCGTGATGGAGGAGGGTACCCCTGATCAGTATATGTAACAGACAAGAGATGTCGTCTAGTGTAATCGTGATCTCGCTGTGTGGTAGATGGAAGGAGGACATCTCAGGAAGCAATCTCTCTGCAAGGCCCATCAGCATCCCATTGTGGATCAGGTTGTAACCGATCTCACAAAGGTCCTTCAAACGATAGGCGGCAAGGACATCTTGGAACCAAGCCTCTTATGACTGCTCCAAAGATAATATCTTCCACCCATGGTTATAGAACTTCTGTGGCTGATGAGTCTGAAAATTTCCATAAATAAGAAAGAATGTTAATAAGAAACAATGGTACAAATTATAAATTTCCAATAAAAAAAAGAAACAATCTGAGTAATGTTACTTCTCCATCCGAGACATGTCTGGCACTATGGTCAGCGTACACTGTTAGCAGGAACATATCTGATGGACCCCCTGGGAAACCCTCAGGCTCATCGTCGTCGTCGTCACAAACATCCTCCAGTGGTGGGTCATCACCCTCTAGAGGTGGCACCAAAGCAACATCATCGACAGAAGTAGGAACAGGAGTATCCCGACGAGGCCTGCAGGAGGACGGGGCCTGTGATGAACCCTCAATTGAATCCCGACGCCTTCGGGATGAAGAAGTGCTTGATGGGGTGGGATACGAGGTCGAGGAAGTGTCCTGGGAATGTGATGAAGAAGGTTGTGCCTCAACTGTATCGGCCTCGGTAACTGTGGCCTAGCTCCGCTCGCGTCTCACATATGCATGCTGTGAAACCCATCCAAGTCGCAATCTATCGTCTATGTCTTCCATAATGTCTACAAGGTATAACCAAGAAAAAACAATTAGATACAAATAAATTAAAAAAAATTAACATTTTTTACTTTCGAATATGTACACATGTAAAACTTCCGTAGTTGTATCTACGGAAGTACCCATAATTCACAACGTTTTATTTATGCTGAAGCTGCATCTATGGAATTGCCCAAACGTTAATTTGTTCTGTAGATGTAACTCCAGAATTTCCTACATCTCCAACAATCACGACAATAGCGTCCCCTACCCATGGAAATCGGTTTTTTGAAGCCCTGATCGTCTGTTTCAGCCAACAAACAATACCTACATTGTCTCTAAACTATGTTTCTAAAACTAACTAAGGATTTCTACCCCTAAAACTATATTCTAACTCGTTTACGAAAAATACTCAAAAATACCTCGGAAACTCGAAAACTTACCGATTATATCGAGCTTTGAATGTGTTGGTGTTTCTTGATCATTGAAATGAATGCTCCTTGTCGAACTTGATTGAAAAAAAATTAAGTTTGGTGGAAAAATATTTTTTGAGGATTGAGAAAGTTTGGAGAGTTTGAGAGTGAAGAAGATGAAAAATGAAGAATGAGGGGGAGAAGGGACTCTGGCGTGAATGTATTCCAATATGTTCCAGAGCTATATAAACGGAAACATTTCGTAGATGTAGCTCCGGAAAAAACCAACGTTGAGTAAAAAAAAGGTGCGTCCAGAGATACATCTCCGGAAATAGGGGGTATTTTTGGAAGCGCACATGGTGCCTAAGAACCCCAAGGGGTGGGGTAAGAAATTCTCAATTTGTTTTATTAGAGGTTTACAGCCAAATCAAAGAGAAATTCATTCAAACATGAATTTTATGTATTAGTTATATCAAGGAAAAGGGGTATAAAATTTTTCATATATAATTTCCCATCTTATAGCGAGAAAAACTCACTCTATGGTAGTTATATCATTGGAAATATTTTAAGATATAATTTCACAATAAAATTCGTTAATTAATAATACTAAAAAAGAAATGCACTGAATAAACCATTATTATGCCCAAAACAATAAAGAATTCCATTTTCAAGAAGTTAAACACAATAAGATTTAAAGAATGGAAAAGCTGAAGAAGAATGACAACTTATTTATCTCAAATATAAATTAAGAAACATATAAAATGGAAAAGTAATGCGTACTTGCGAAAAACGTATAATAAGGGTAGCCCTATACATGGAGGATTATATGTAATGTTTAAGGTTGTTGATGGTGCTTAGTTCTTACTCACGCAGAGTCATGAGAAACTATGTAATTGGGTTTTAAGTGAATCATTCAACCCCCCCCCCCCCCTAAGTCTCACGTAGAGTCATGAGAAACTATATAATTGGTTTTTAAGTGAATCATTCAAACCCATGCAATTGGTTTTTAAGTGAATCATTCAAACACCCCCCTAGTCTTAAACTTGAGGTTTTAATAAAGATCCTTTGGGTCTGGATCCTTGGACTCATGAGTGGTTATTCTCCCATTTCCTTCAAAAATGTAGGATAAATGAGAACTATTTTCCCTTATAATTACGGGGGATGTGGTTCTTCTTAACTGAATCATATATTATGTTGGTGTATATGGTCACGTCATCACGCACATTCAATGGACATGTGGATTGTGAAAAATATGGTGGAAAACCCAAGCCTAATCTATGCGTCTTACAATAACTCATGGGCCACCTAAGCGTGACATGAGTGCTCGACCGATATTCCTTCGGGCGGTGTCACCATGGTACTTGCCCATCCCTAGTGATATTAGCATTATTTCCTCAAGGACTTCTTCTTTTAGACTTAATAAACTTATACCAATGCACAATCCCTCAAGCACGAGGTCTTGTAAATGGCAAGGTGATTTAGTTTGAGCGTTTATGCTGAGTCCTTTAGGCGAGACTTTTAGCTGAGTCCCTCACACAAGACTTTAATTTGAGTCCATTAGGTGAGACTTTCAATTGAGTCCCTCATGCGAAACTTTAATTTGAGTCCCTCAAGTGAGCCTTTCATGTAAGTCCCTTAGACGAGACTTTTATTTAAGTCCCTTAGGCGAGGCTTCTAGTTGAGTCCCTCAGGCAAGACTTTCCATTAATACTCTCAAGAGAGACTTTCAGTTAAGTTCCTTAGGCAAGAGTTTAGTTAAGTCCCTCAAATGATATTTTTAGTTGAATCCATCCGGAAAGACTTTAAGTTGTGCCTTTCACTTCATTGTCTATTAAAGAGTATGTGGCATATTGCACTTTATGATCTAACAAGAATGCTAATAATGCGTGGTTCGTTGAAGCTCGATAATCCTTTAGTACTCATTGAACATCCATACTGCCTCTTAAGTGGCAAGTATTATTCATATAAGACCCATCATTTATATTTCCTATTGGTGACAAAGATTCCTTAGAGAGGATCCAAAATTTATATTGCCTTTTGGGTGACAAGGATTCTTCAGGGAAGATCCAATGTTTATATTGCTTCTTGGGAAGCAAAGATTCTTCAGAGAAGATCCAAAGTTTATATTTCCTCTTAGGTGGGAAAGTTTCTTCAGAGAAGATCCATAATTTATATTGCCTCATGGGTGGAAAAATTATAATAAAACATTTTTAGGAGATTTTATACATGGCAGATAAAATGTCTTTCACTTTATTGAATAGAAATGGAAAATGACTAACCATAATAATATTTTAGGTTAAATAAGTTCCACTTCCTAGGAACGAGTATTCAACCTAACTACTTGAGTTTGTAAGCTCCATAAGGTAGCTTTTGACATACGTGGTATGGACCTTCCCAGTTAGGTTGTAGCTTCCTCAAGCAAGATGGTATGAAAACTTGTTTGAGATTGAGGCTGCTTTTATGTATTTCCCTCGGGACCACTTTGGAGTTGTATCTCTTTAAACCCTTCTATTTAGAGGCAAATTTTCTAATATCTTAGAACAAGATTTGTTCATGACATATATTCCTTGGGTTTTGATGATAACAAATTATTTAAAGAACAATGGTTATATTTCATGTGCGGTTCTTGTATGCAGGTTCTAATACTTGTAAATATTTATATACAGAATCTGATATATAAATGCACACTTGAGAGAAGTTGAATTGCTAGCTTCTGGTGGTGCAGAATCTGAAGAACACTTGCTAAGTTATGTCTGGTGTAAACTCTGAAGCTGAAGGCCTTAGCATCAAAAGAAGCAACATAATTGTCTCTACACTTGATGAATGTAAATTGACTTCTGTTATCATTCAGAGTTGGTGATAAAGTTGGAGTTGTTCGTATTGCATACAGCAAGTTGCATGGTCAAATCAATTTGTCAACTAAAGTCTGAGTTCAAAAGGCTCAAGAAAGGTTGACATGATTTATGAATATCTACTCTCAACGGCTCTATAGTACATGATCTTTTTGAAGAATCAATGATTAAACATGTTACACAATGGATCAAGATCTTTTGGTGTATCTATCTTCAACGACTCTTGTACTATGGATTAAAGCAAAGACATTTGATCAAGTTATCTCTTCCAACGGCTAGTCTGCTGCAACTGCTATATAAGTGGCTGAAGGTTCAAACTAAATCTTTAACAAGGATTAACCATATGAAAGAGTAACAAGATCATAAATTATCAACTCTATCAGGTATGCAAATTGTCTGTTGTAGGTTATAATTGTAAAAGCCTTAAGATTTCTTACACATTATATTAAAAATCTTAAGAGCTTTAGGTCTTTGTTATGGTGATTTCTTGTACCTCTGATATTAGTATCAAGTACACTTTGTTCTCTATTCTGCTGAACTTTTTTAGCAGTTTAGATTAAGTCTCTCGCCAAGATGCTTGAGCCATGTAAGTATCATGCTATGTGCTTGAGCAATGAAAGTCTTAATCAAGTGGATTGATTGAGCAAAAGTCTTGTTTCATTGGGATTCAAGCAAGGAAGTCTCTCACCAAGATGCATGCGCCATGTAAGTATCATGTTATGTGCTTGAGCAAGGAAAGTCTTAATCAAGTAAATTAATTAAGCAGGTTGGCTCGGTTTTTGGAACTTGGAGCAGAAGTCATGAACCTGAGAGGTTTGAGTAAGAAGGTTCATTTCATGGAACCTAGAGCAGAAGTCTTGGGTGAGTGTGGCTTGAGCAGGATGGCTCAGTTTGTGGAACTTGGAGCAAAAGTCTTGTACCTGAGGGGTTTGAGTAGGAAGGCTCGTTTCATGGAACCTAGAGCAGAAGTCTTGAGTCTGTAGAACTTGAGCAAGAAGTCTTAGACTTGGGGTCTGAGCAGTGTAAAAGACTTATGCAGAATGCATAAGCGATTGTAATCATGATTTGGTTATAGTGAAAATCTCTTGTGAAGCAAGGGGACTGGACTACTCTTAGTTGGGAGGAACCAGTATAAATCTTTGTGTCTTCTGCTATTATTAATTTGCTTCTGTTAACATCTGCTGCTAAGTATAATTGCAATTTGAACACTAGTTTAGATACTGAACTCTAATCAGACGCAAATTAAGAAAATGGAAAACACAATTCAACCCCCCCTTCTTGTGTACTTTTCTCACCTTAATTGGTATCAGAGCATGGTTTGTACTTAACACTTAATAATGGCGCAGATAATGATCCAATAAGAAAAGTATGTCTGTTAAAGATTTTCCTTCAAGAAGGAATCAAATGCCACATGAAAAATATCATACTATTTTTCCTACCATATTCAAAGGGTTATTCCACTTAATTTAAATGATGGAAAAGCAAAATATATTTTTAGCTCATTGGTCTTGATAAAGGGTTTTGATGAAGGTCTATAGAATATCCTTGAGAAAGGTATTACTATAGAAGTTGATGGTGTAGAGATGATCAAGGTTTGAAAATCTCTATCACTAGCTCTGAAGAAGCTTATTGAATATCCTTAGAGGTAGTTGCATTCTGGTAGGTACTCTATCTCACTTCTGAGTATGTCAACATCATTGATATGTCTGATGCTCGGGCTATCCTTGAATCCTTATGCTCAAATTTGTGGGAATCAGTTTTGAAGCTTGTCCAGTTACACTTCATCTAATCTTTCCAAACAAATTATGAGAAGATTGTTATATTTTCAAACCTGAGGTCACAGTTATTAAAGAAGTTATACAACTTGAATTTACTGTGCTCTATCAATTTGTCTTACAATCTTCAAAGAAAAGAAATGGAATTAGATGATGAAAAGCTATCTAATATATTATCTTTCGTAAAGCCTGTTGAAGGATACTTCCCATGGAATGTCTGATGATGATGAATTAACCTTCCTAATCAGAAGACTTCTTTAACTGGCTAAATGAAACGTGACATTTGATGATAAAAGACTGAAATATTAGTGTTTCAACTGATTCCCCAAATCTGAAAGCAAAGAGAAACACTACCTGAACCTAATGTCAGAAGGTCTTCACCGCATATTCATTTAAAGCTGACATTAGTACAGGGTTCAGATGAAAGAGTAATCTGGCTCTGGCATTCATTACTGCTTCTGAAGAAGCATCTGAGTCCTGAAATAAAAATCAAGTATTGAAGAGAAAGAGATTATGCCAAATTTATCTTGCTTCAATATTTGATAATAAGGAGTCTGTTCTTTAAGGTGATATCTTAAAAGACTCCATTGCTCCTTGATTGAGAGTCATCATGGAATTTGTATTAAAGGACAAGTCCATGAGAAACCTTCAATTCTTCTTTGTGTTCTGCAAGAAATTACATGATAGTGCTTTAATTTTTTTTATGCCATTCTCTGATAGATAACATCATTTGGTTCTTTGCTTATCAAATATTTCAAAGTCTTAATCCAAGACAATGAAATCAATGATTCTACTAATAACAATATCTTGTTCATAGCATGACTTATCCTAGACTGATACTCTGGAATGAATCATGGTACTGCTATCAGAATGTGGCATAAAGCAAAGGAAAGCCTGTCTAGACTTACATGTATGGTCTCATAGGAATATGAGTACCATTATTCAAATATATTTGCTACAGATATCAAACAAAGGAGTAGAGGCATCTTCCATGGTACTTATTAAAGGTTGTTTACAGCATTTGATGGAAGAAGAGCCTATATCCCAGACTCAAGTACTAGAGGTATTGAGTTTGGTGGAAGAAGTGGAGTCAATGGTTTAACAGTCATTGAATCAGAATCCACTCTAAGAGGTGTTCAGACTCTATGGTCAAGTCTGAATACTGATACGAGTCTGACCGAGAAAATAACAAAAAAAATGCTTATGTTCTTTTCTTGCTTATTTCTTGATTCAATGAGATATTTGTGTATATGTAAATACGAAGCCTATGTTAGATTTATAGAGAAGTTATTTTGATGAACTAATCTTCAGAAATCTTTAAGAAATTATGTTGTATTTATCTATACTGAATATTTCATTAGCTAGATGATAATCATATTTATGGAAACAGTTTCCTCACTTTTTGTGATGTTACTGCTGCTTGTTAGCTGTCAAAGGAAACAATTCAATATTCTTTAATCACACATGACTCTTGCTTCAAGAGGAAATGTTGCTTTTGAATAGTATCTTGGAGACTGATGACTGACAGAAGATATCTCTCTCTAAGTCTAGACCTACTAGACTTTGATGGATGATAGCTTCTGAAAACTATTAGACTCTGAGATTCATAAGAAGTGAAAGCTCTAAAAGATTTGACTAAATTTTGGTAAAACATGGTGTTGAACAAGATGTTCCAACATGATGAAATCTGCTGAAAGAAGACATGTCAGACAAGATGTCATAGCTTGTGGACTCGACATCTTTGGCTGATATATCAGGTTGTTGCATATCTGGTCCAATATTTAAGGAGCAATCAGAACATGGATTAAGGGATGATTAAACAGATATTTTGAAGCCCATGGACAGCTGAAGATTATAAAAGGAAGACCAAGACCTAGGGTAGAATAAGAATTCTTATTAAGACTTTTGTAAAGTAGAGAATAAGGATTTAGGGTTTTGAGAGTCGTGTACTTTCTTGTGTTGTAAGTCACCCTTTATATCGTTTGATACATTGTGGTAGACATAGTTTTTACAGATTCAGAAACCTGTAGGTAATGGATTGTGTATTGTTCTTGGATGAAGCTATTAAGCAAATTCAAGAGTTATTGTTAGTTAAGAGTCTTTACTGAATATTGTATTGGAAGGAGTGTCTTTCAATTGAACAGATTGATGTGGTTGTTGGAGGTTGTAATAGTTAGATATCACTGAGGTGATTTAGGAATTGAGATGGGCTTCTCTTATCTAGATGGTGATTTCTAGATAGAATTGTACTTGGTAAATTCATTCCTGGCTTGGTAGCCCCCGGATGTAGGTGTTGTTGTTCACCGAACCGGGCCATCATATCTTTGTGTTTTTTATCATTCTATTATGTTCAATTCAGTTTGCTCTCTTTATTAGAAGTTTATGTCTTGACTGATGTTGAAACATCTGTCACAACATTATTTTTAACCTGCAGTCCTTTTGAATGTTTTTGTTCTGTCCTTGTTCAGTTTTAGCAGAGATCAAGTGTCTCGACATCTCTCAGGACATGTGAGATCTGCATACCAGAATTTCAAGAAGATTCTTTACTTCTGATAATTCAGTTTAAGTAAAAGGTTTTCCAATAACTATTATATTACTTAAATTTCATAAGGTTGAAAATCATCTAGTGGATTTAGGAGATCTGCTGGATAAGAACCTTTGGGTAATGATGTCTTTCTTTTTATATGTTTATTATCTCTATCCCTTATTTTGTGAAACATCATTTTGTGTCATTTTTCTGAAAAGATTCTTATTCCTTTAAAATCTTGTTTAGTTCTTTTATTTTCTCTTTGGTTGTGTTCTGATCAAGCCAAACTTGAGATGAGTTCTCTAGTCAATTATTCTTTGAATCAACTGTTTGTCATCAATGAAAAGTTTATGGATTTTGATGAGTTGCTTAAGTTAGGTTTTAACTTAAAAAAGATTGTGCCTGAACAAAGTTAGAATGGATACTTTGAGATGTTACGTGGTTTCACTTCACCAAGTCTTGTCAAAGAGTTTTGGATTAATGCTTCCATTATTGAGCTGAATTCTGAGTGTGCTATTCTTTCTAAAGTTAGTGGTGTTTCTATAACAGTAACCTCTAAAGCGATTGCTAATGTGATCAATTGTGAGGAGATTGGAGAAATCCCAAGAACTCTTGTTTGGGAACACTATGTTCCTACTTAGAGTATCTTTGTAGATCCATCTAATACATCATTAGTCTCAAATCTTCGTCCTAATACAGTTGTTTGGTATCAGATTCTGAACTCAAACTTACTTCCTAAGGATAATGATTTAGACCTCGTGCACCCTATTGAAAAAGATATACTTCTACTTCTCAATTTGTACTTGCAGATTGATCTTCCTTGAGTTATGTTTGACTTTTTGATGAAGACTCTTTCTTCCTCTCACAAGGGAAAGATTTTCCTCATTCCTTAAGGATGAGTTCTGTCAGAACTAGTTGTCCAGCAGGGAGTTATCATAAGTTCAGAGGCTGATTCGTCTAAAATCTGGAGAGACAAGTTTGAAGTTATCTATGAAAGATTCTGATATTAGATTTCTACATAGCTATGCCTTATAGTTGTTAGAACCTTTGTATTAAGCAATCTTATTATTAATTCAAGTTTGTTCATGTTGTTGTGCAGTTTAACTTATATATATATATATAGTTGTTCAAAAGGATAAAAGAAATGGGATTAAGAACTCAAGTGTGCTACAATTTTCTTTAATAAATTAGAAGATATTACAAATTATTAAGACTTTCTAGTCTATTGGATCCTTCAGCTGCTTCTTTGCCTTCGTTTGCTTGAGTTGTTGCATTTAGTATGACTACCTTTCTAAAATCTCTCTTTGGAACCCAGATTTGTTTTTGTTTATACATCTTGGTGTTTTGAAGATTAATTGATTATGAAAGTGAGTCTGCTATGAGTTCTTATATACTTGTTACATTCATTGTCCTGAGTTTTCGTTATTTTAATATTGATTAAGTCAAATCAATGTTTTAATGATGACTCTTGGAAATGTTATCTAGCAGTCTGACCAATTAAGATTCTTTTAACAATAGTAAGTACTATAGTTAACATGTTAACTGTTGCTTCTGGTTTCAGTATTACTTCATTAATGCTTTATTAGAAAATCAAAAGGTGAAATTAAGTGGTTGTTTGCATGCAATGTAAATAAAAATAAATTGGTCAAAAACCTCTTCATTAATCAGGCTAAAGGATTACAAAATATTTTTACAAAGGGAATTGTATGTTCTTAGAATAAATCTCTATCTAAGTCATCCTTTGCCTTGTAGGAGCAGTAGTTGCCATAGTCAATATCTGGTACATCCTCATCAATATTTTCCTCATCTTCTTTTGGAATAACAGAACGATAAAACATTTTGTTGAACCTTCTTCTCCTTGACCTCTTCATAGACTTCTTTATTGGCTTCATCGCAGCTACTAAAGAACCTACTTCTGTAGGTTACTGAGGAACTGATGACGTAGCTTCTTCTAAAGTAAACTTCGTAGAGGGCATATGGCCAATAGTAGATGATTTAGAAACTTATTGTTTCTGAAGGTTCTGGACACTCAGACTCGTAGAGCTCTGTGTGATTTCTGTCACTATAGAAGTTTTGTTGCTCTCAGCTGATGACTCCATGACTTTAGTAGACGTTGATAAAATGAACTAGCTTTTGGTTGCTTTTATAATGGTTTCTGAGTATCCTAAACGATGTAATAAAGATCGTTTACTTGATTTTTTTGGACTGTTACGACCAATAACTGCATTGCACAATCCTTAATCACCCTTGTTACTTGATCGTTTTTCATTTCTTAGAAACTGATCTTGTAATGATGGTCTGTTATTCATTTATGACTGTAATTCTCTTTTCTTTCTGTTTTTATTCTTTTTGATGTGACAAAAGGGAGAGAAATGATAGTAAGCATTTAACTAGAAACTGAACCCATTGAACCTATTCAGTCTGCACATAATGGTCATTTATAATTTTGTTATTTAAATTTTGTTATTATGGTTATCTTGCCCGGGTGACACATTTTAACTTTCTTGTACATAGAGCTAAGGAGGAGCTTACAAACCTCAACCTTAGCCTTTCAGACTCAGAAAGAGATAACAAACCTCATATTCTAATATTGCCAAAGTTAAAATATTATTTTTGGTTTTCTTAAATATATAACTAAGGGAGAGCTTAGAAACCTCAACCTTGGAACTATTTGACTTAGGGGGAGCTTATAAACCTCAGACTCTGATGTTACTGAGAAAACTAAATTACTTTTTCTTGAAAGTAGTACTTAGGGTGTGTCACAAAACTCAACTTTGGACTATTAGACTCAGGGGGAGCTTACAAACCTCATACTTTGATGTTGCAAAGAAAATTATAACAACCCAACATTGTCCTTTTAAATACTTATGTTTGTCATCATCAAAAAGGGGGAGATTGTAAGAAAAAGATTTGTTCATGACATATATTCCTTGGTTTTTGATGATAATAAAGTATTTAAAGAACAATGGTTATATTTGACGTGTGTTTCTTGTATGCATGTTCTAATACTTGTAAATACTTATATATAGAATCTGATATACAAAGGCACACTTGAGAGAAGCTGAATTGATAGCTTCTGGTGGTGCAAAATCTGAAGAACACTTGCTAAGAGATGTCTGGCGTAAACTCTGAAGTTAAAGGCCTCAGTATCAAAAGAAACAACATAATTGTCTCTACACTTGATGAATGTAAATTGGCTTCTAGTATCATTCAGTGTTGGTGATAGGACTGAAGCTGTTTGTACTGCATAAAGCAAGTTGCATTGTTAAATCAGTTTGTTAGCTGAAGTCTGAGTTCACAAAGCTCAAGAAAGGTTGACATGCTTTACGAATATCTACTCTCAACGTCTCTATAGTACATGATATTTTTGAAGACTCAATGGTTAAACATGTTACACAATGGATCAAGATCTTTTGGTGTATATATCTTTAATGGCTCTTGTACTATGGAGTAAAACAAAGACACTTGATCAAGTTATCTCTTCCAACGACTAGTCTGTTGCAACTACTATATAAGTTGCTGAAGGTTCAAAATGAATCTTTAATAAGGATTAACCAGATGAAGGAGTAACAAGATCAGCAATTATCAACTCTATCGTGTATGCAGATTTTCTATTGTAGGTTGTAATTGTAAAAACCTTAAGATTTCTTACACATTGAATATATTAGAAATCTTAAGAGCTTTAGGTCTTTGTTATGGTGATTTCCGGTACCTCTTATATTAGTATAAAGTACACCTTGTTCTCTATTATGCTGAACTTGTTTAGTAGTTTAGATTGAGTCTCTCTCCAAGATGCTTGAGCCATGTAAGTCTCATGCAATGTGCTTGAGGTATGAAAGTCTTAATTAAGTGGACTGATTGAGCAAAAGTCTTGTTTCATTGGGATTCAAGCAAGGAAGTCTCTCACCAAGATGCTTGAACCATGTAAGTATCATGTTATGTGCTTGAGCAATGAAAGTCTTAATCAAGTAAATTGATTGAGCTGGTTGGCTCGGTTTGTGGAACTTGGAGCAGAAGTCTTGAACCTAAGGGTTTGAGCAGAAAGACTTGTTTCATGGAACCTAGAGCAGAAGTTTGGGCAAGTATAGCTTGAGAAGGATGGCTCGGTTTGTGGAAATTGGAGTGGAAGTTTTGAACCCGAGGGGTCTGAGTAGGAACGCTCGTTTATGGAACCTATAGCAGAAGTATTGAGTCTGTAGGACTTGAGAAAGAGTCTTGGACCCCAGTTCTGAGTAGTGTAAAAGACTTATGCAGAATGTATAAGCGATTGTAATCATGATTTGGTTATAGTGAAAATATCTTATGAAGCAAGGGGACTGGACTACTCTCAGTTGGGAGGAACCAGTATAAATTTGTGTGTCTTCTGATATTATTTATTTGCTTCTGTTATTATCCACTGCTGAGTATAATCAAAATCTGAACATCAATTTAGATTCTGAACTCTAATCAGACGTAAATTAAGAAAACGGAAAACACAATTTAACCCCATTTCTTGTGTACTTTTCTCACCTTCATAATATGGGTGACATCATGAGTTTCTTTGAGGAGGTTGGCTAAACATCTAAGCCCTGCCTCATTTTCCTCTTCATTTAACAGAGAATTCCTCCATATAGGTGTATCAATTTCGACAAGCGGTATGGCGCCGACTTCGTATACCATTATGAATGGATTTTCTTTGGTAGTTGAATGGGAGATGGTGTGATATGACTATATTACTTCGTGGACTTTTTTTATGCTAGAGCCCCTTGGTTTCGTCCAACATTTTCTTTATCCCATTCAATACTACTTTGTTCATCGACTCGGACTGCCCGTTCTCTTGTGGAAGGACAACTCAAAATAACTTCATATACAATCCTAGGTTTCGACAAAAATTGACCACAATTAAGTTGGAGAATTAAGTGCCATTGTCTAAGATGATAATTCTTGGTGATTTTGGAGACGACTTCGGCTTTTATCTATTTCGTAAAGTAGTCTACTCCAACAATCATTAACTTCAATTGGCAAGGCGCCAACGGGAAAAGGCCTAGGATATCCATATTCCATTGGTAAAATGGCCATAGAGATGTGACAGAGTGAAGGATCTCAGCTAGCGTATAATGTAGGTTGGAATGTCTTTGGAATTTCTTACATTTTTAGACAAATTATGCATTATCCTTCATGACAGTGGGCCAATAATATCCCGCCCTGAGAAATTTGTTAGAAAGTGCCCACCCACAACTATTGTAAATCTATGTGCTTGCAGGTACTACATTTGATGCGTGATCATGGATCATGGTGGTTTTGATGATGACTCTGATGTTCGGTGAAATCCTCTTCTTTGATCCTCTGTTTGATCACGGTGATCCCATATGTTAAATTTCCAACTGTCTCTGATGATGCTGTTCATCCTAAAGTTATCTCAAACCTCATTATAGAGAATATTAAAGGTTTTAGAATGGTGCTAAAGTCAAAGATAATGTAGAAAGGAACTTGAAGCTTCAAAGTTGTGACAGAGAGGAAGTGTGAAAGATCACCTCGTTAGTTGTACACGTAACATAGTGTTTAAGTGACCAGAGTGTTGTAAAAATGCCAGAGTAACTCATAAGTTACTATGGCAACTCTCACACACTCACCAAATGGTTTTGGGGAACCTCTCATTTTGATAAAATAGCCAAAAAATGTTTTTCGCATATAACTAGTTGCTTACAAGCTCAAATAATCCATTATAATTGAAAATTATAGTAGATAATCGATTATCACTTAGGGATAATCAATAATCCTATTTGTAACGCTTCATAATCGATAATTAGGGTAGATAATTGATTAGTATTAACGCAATTTGAAAACTTTCCATATATTCTCTACATAATTGATTATCCATATGGCATGATCTATTATAAGCATTAAAAAACCCATGGATCATTTTCCTTTTTAAACTATATTCTATCCCATATAAGAAGGGTGCCTTCTCACTATTTCTTATTCCATAATTGGATTTTAAATAATTTTTATCTCATTTTAACTTCTCTCTCGTTTATTCTTTACTTCACTAAAAGTCATCTTAATGCCTTTGTGAGTGAAATACATTTGTGAGATTTTTGTTGTACTGGTGTGTTCAACTATTTTATCAAGAGTATGTTTCTCTTGAAGTTTCTCTTAGTTGGGTGTTGAGGTTGTCCTAGTAAAACATTTGTTTGGTTTCCAAGATCATCTGGTCAAAATCTCATTCTTGGTTTGTGGGCTTAGCCTGTGTAAATATCCACTTGATTTGAGGGATCAGCATGTCAAAAGCTCTCAACTGATTGTAATAATGTTTGTGGGCATAACCTAGTAAAATCTCAAAAGATATTATTAATGGTACTCTCAAGAAAATTATCTTGCGAACATGAGTAGGCCAAGATATCGGTCGAACCTCTATAAATTATGATGCATCTCTCTAAACTCTATCTTTTTTTAGTTATTTACTTTCTTTTATACTTTTTTGTCTTTCAATTTTCTGACGGTATTATCTATGTTTTTTAAACTAAACTAATATAACTTGATATTTTAAAAAATTAACTTTAAATTAATCACGATTTTTTAATACCACAATTCACTCCCCTTTTTCCTTATACTTATATATGGATAAGCTCTTGTTGATGTATCATTTATTCTTGCTCTCTTGGATGCTATTCATAAATTTCATTGAAGTTTTACACAAAAAATTGTAAATTTAGAATTTGGGGATTTTAGAATGGATAAGATGGAAGTTTTTTATTTTTAAATATTGTAAATATAGGTGTTAATGATGATTGATAGTAGTGTTAAAGATAACGAATGTGAGTGTCAATGAAATAATGATTTTTGTGTTAATGGGTGTTTATGAAGGTTTTGTTTTAAGAAAGAATATGGCCTGTGTTTATGGAGGTTAGAGAAGTTGAAGAGATCTTGTTTTAAGAAAGAATATGGAATGATGATGAGAAAATGAGGAGTAAGGGCTTTAAAACCTGTGTTACTTGTTTGAAAAATTATTTTATTGTGATTTTGATGCTTACACCATGTTTTTATTCCTTCTTATTATTGGAGTGAACCAACACTAGCATGTATTCTCTTATGGTCTCAAACCATTTTCCTAGTAAAGCTTCTTGAACTTATCCATTCTTTTTTATTAAAAATAAAATGTACAAAATAAATTAAATCATAAATTTAAAACAATATGTTCCTGATAATGGAAGACAAGACATTCATCTCCTTGTAGTTTTCTCATTACTTCTAATTGATTTCTTTTTTAATTTATCATTGTTAAGGGAACCCGGAAAATACTCCTCAATATCATCACATAACATGTTGCAAATACTATTAACAAAACTTCTTATATCACAATTAGAAGAAGAAAAAAAAAATCCTGATTCCTCGTAAACTATACTAATGGCGATTATACCATAATTTATTTTTATTACATAGCCAACCATGACAAGGAAAGGTATTTCTATTATTGGTGGGATATGGTGACCCTTTTTTTAGAATAATCTCTAATAGCCAATCATTATTGATTATATTTTCTTTGGTATAAAAACGCACACACGCATGCTCACGCGCATGCGCATACACTTGCACGCACGCACATACGCACACACACACATTGTATTTTTGTGTTATTTGTAGATGACATACACACACATTGTATTTTTCAATCATATAGAAAAGACATTACATAAAATTATCGTGTACACCTAACAGAGAAATATAAAGTGGATTTGGTAATTGAAGGGGAGAGTTAAGAAATGAAGTAATAAAGGTGCTATTGGAGTATCGTCCTTAAGAACATCTACAAAATCATCATCATCATCACACAAAACAATATCCTCCTTGGAGGGGTTAGATTCATCAAATGGCACATGCATAGATTCTTTAATTGTTAAAGTTCTTTTATTATATATTCTATATGCTTTACTAGTAAGAGAATATCCTAGAAAAATTCCTTCATCGGATTTTTCATCGAACTTACAAAGATTATTTTTGTCGTTGTTTAGGACAAAGCATTTACAACCAAATATGTGAAAATGATAAATGTTTGGTTTCCTACCCTTAAATAGTTCATAAGGGGGTCTTTTTTAAAATAGATCTAATAATAACTTTATTACTTATGTAGCATGTCGTGCTTACTGCATCCGCCCAAAAGTATTTTGGAAGATTTGAATCACTAAGCACAGTCCTCGCAAGTTCAACAAGAGACCTATTTTTTCTCTCCACCACTCCATTTTGTTGAGGACTTCTTGGTGCTGAAAAGTTATGTAGGATTCCATGTTCTTCACAAAAATCTTCAAAGGAAGCATTATGGAATTCTCCACCATGATCACTTCTTATGGAGATAATCTTTAAGGATTTTTAATTTTGAATTTGCTTTGCATACTTCTTGAACTCCTTGAATGCATTACTTTTCTGCACTAAAATAAATGTCCAAGAATATCTAGAAAAATCATCAATAATAACTAAAGCATATACATTACCTCTGAAGCTTCTTGTTCTTGATGGACTATAAGTCCATATGAAATAGTTGTAGTGGCCTTGAAGTGGATACCATATTCTTAACTTTGAAAGTTGATTTGGTTTGTTTTCCATTTTGACAAGCATCACATAATATATCTTTTACAAACTTTATCTTAGGCAATCCAATGACAAGATCATGCTTGACTAGTTTATTTAAATGTTCCATATGAATATGAGCAACTCTTTTATGCCAAAGCCACGAATCATTGTTATTTACCATTAGACATTTTACTTTCAAGGATAGATCATCTAGGGAAATCATAAATATATTATTAATTATTTTACCTTTGAGTTTTACCTCATGTGTGACTTCAACTTCAATCAAGCATTCATCCTTCTCTCATCAATCTTAAATACTTTTTCCTTTTTCTCTTCTCTCTCATCGTTTTATCTCCCACTCTTTTCGTTTTCTCTCATCTCTCTTGAAGGTGCGAGAAAGACACAAGAAAGGGGGGTTTGAATTGTGTATTTACTCTTTTAACCATTTTTCACTTCTTGTCGTTAAAGCACTTAGGATAACATCAGAGTTCATTGAGAGACTCTGACTAACGAAGTTACATTTAGACTTGCAATGCATGAAGCATGAGAACCAACAAGAGTCTGAACATAAACTACATTTCTCAGAATTTGCAGTGCAGAAGCTTATCGGAGTTAAGCTACAAGGTTATGACTTGCTGATGTAGGGTTCTGATACTCAATAGAGAAAGATAAACAAAGACATTAGGCATAAGAGTAAAGAACACACGATATATCCTGGTTCACCACAAAGGCTAATCCAGTCCACCCTCCTCAGGTGATTTTGCCTTAAACACAAGGTCTTAATCCACTATAATCAATCTCGATTACAGATGCACGGGCAACAGCCGGTGACTAACCACTTGCACAGCCACACTGTGACTAACATGCAATGAACCGTTCAGGGATTCAACTTAATGAATATAATGAACATTGACCTGTAGGTTCCAATCTCGCAAGATCTACTGCTAGGCTTTCACAGCTAGACGTTCAGGGATTTATCGCAATGAATATAACGCTACTGACCCTATTTCAGGCTTTTCCCATAACGACATCTCGCCATTGTCTTCTCGAGTCTTCGGTCACACTGACCACTCAAGGAATCCTAATTCACCAAGAACTAGTTATACAAGAGATTACAAGAATGCTTCTTAACAAGCAGATTACTCCTAAGTTTAAGTACAAAGAACACACAAGTGTTCGAACAAGATGTGAGCAACAACTCCTTGCTATCCTAAGAAACTATGCAGATGTAAAATGATTTGACAGTTGTTGACATCTTGTAGATCTTCTTCTTCTTCGTCTTCTTGGGTGAGCAAGCTTTGAGCAACAAATCCTTGCTTTAGATCTTTAATGTAGCACTGATGAGAAGGTGGTTGATGACTTGACTGATTTGCAATGTTGTCTTCTTCATCAACAACTTCTGTACCAATTCATTGTTGTTGTGTTGAATGATGATCTTTGAGCTTCAACAACAATGGCCATGTGTAAATGGTGATAGCTTTGGATATTCTAAGTGTTACAACGAGAACTCATCGTTGTTGCTATCTTTACACAATGACTTGATCAATTCACCTTTTGATGGAGTGAATCATTTTTTTACAGAAGCAAATACTCTTTCCTTTAAATAGCCCAGTAGAAATATAGCCATTTGAAAACGGTTGGCTGTTGGAAAAGAGACGTTGTGTAATAATTATCTGTACTGACACATCTCCTTTTTGTTGTGGGAGAAGTGATGGGATATATCTTTCTTGGGCGCTGTGTACAGTTACTCACAACGGTAACATTTGACTTCCAAACTTCAGAGGCTTCTGATGGTAAATTGATGAAGCATGAGTAGAGTCTTCTTAACAGGATATCTGATAAGTCAAGTCTTCAGTCATTTGAAGTAGTCCATTAGGAATCAGTCTTCAGAACTTCAGCACTTGTCTTTAAGAACATTATCCTTTACTTTTTCAAGTCTTCCGAAACTTCAGAACTTGTCCATTAGGAATACGTCTTCAGAGTCTTCAGCACTTGACTTTTGGAACCGTAAACTTCAGAACACATAAGTCTTCAGAGTCTTTCTGCACTTGGTCTTCAGAGTCTTCTGCCTTCAGAACTTCAAGTCATGAGAGTCTTCAGCACTTCGGTTCTCTTCTTCAAAAGCTTCGCAATCTTCAGAATCTCGACCACTTTCAAAGAGCATCCACAAGAGCATTGCAATAGCAATATCGACATCCTTGGATCTGACTGATCACGATCAGATACAGAAGCGTTCTTACTTCTTGCGACTTGTGTCACACATAGTAACTTCGCATATTACCAATAACGCACATCTGGCTGGTGCTTTGTAGGATCTGATAACTTCTATGAATATGATCTACACACAACACACGTTAGAACATAAAATGGTTCTTTCACAAATACGTATTGTTATCATCAAAACATATATTGACTTGTAGAGACAACTCTTGCTTTCACAATCTCCCCCTTTTTGATGTTGACAAAACTAAGTATTTTGATTGAACATTTTATACAAGGTAATCACCAAACAAACATATTCAGAGTCTGGAACAGCTCCCCCTGAATATGTTAACCTCAAAGTTTTATCTATGATCATCTAGAATCTTATATGATCCAAAGACATACAGAATAACAACTTGAGTTTCCAGAACAAAGAATAGAAAAGGACTACTTCTCTATCTCATCTTTAAAGAAACAAATAGTCTTCAGCATCTGGACTAGTTCATCAGAACTTCCATCTTCAGATCTTCAGAACTCAGTTCCCTTTTGTAGTCGTATCAGAGCTTATAATCTTCAAAGACATATGAAGCATTTCTACTTTTCAGCAGATTCATTTAAGCATAATCAGATCAGTTCTTATCTGATAACATAGCATCGTTATTCATCAGAGACAGACATTGTCTTTTAAGAAACTCCCCCTGAGTTTCAGACTTTTGTGAAGATTTTGGATTTTGCAGTTGAATCTTCAGGGTAGTCTCCCCCTAATTTCCATAAGTCGGATATTGGGATCTTCAGAATGTAGTTCAGGAATATGAGATTTTAATCACCAATATGGGTCATGACTTTTTTAGAGTTTGACTTTTGAACACAGGTCTTCATCTCAGAACCTTGTTACTGTCACAACTCAGTGGTTCATCAAAGCTTGATTTTTGATCAGATACCAATTGAAGGTTAATTTTTGTGATCAATCAACGCTTGATTTTGAAACTGGTGCACATGTTTTAATCTTAGTCTGATACTGAGTTATACCAGAGTATGTTGTGTCTGATTCCAACTGAAGGAATTCTTTTCCTACCACTTGAAGGGTATTTCCTTAGAGTGCTGAAATTGATACCAGTGAAGGTATTGAAAGCATTGTACAGCTTAGCTCTGATTGATATTACTTCAGACTGAGTCTGATACCAATCTTTATGTATACTGAGTCTGATTACCATTTGTTGACTTAGTCTGATACCAAATTATTTCTTCTTGATTGAGTTCTTGGTAGACATCAGAACTACTTCTTCTTGGATCTTCAATCTGGATCTCCAGACAGTTCTTTGAATTATGTTTTGCATAATTCTTCTGAATAAGCATCTTGAGATGTATACTTTGTCTTGACTGTTTTCAGAGTTTTCTTCTTCTGATTCTTTGCGTTCTGAATCTCATATTTTTAGACAGCTTACAGCTTCTGAACCAAGTTAGACAGAAATCAAGAGAAACTTTGACTTTCAGACAGTTCTCAACTTTTGAATAGTACTGGGTAGATCTAATTCTGAACACATGTTCACGAAGTGTACAACTTCTATCATATGACCAACAGTTCATAAGAACTTCACTGTTCTTCTTTCTTAACCTGTCTTAGAATGCCTAGTGAACTTGTTCAGAGTTCCTCGGATAACATCAAACAACAAACGTTAGTAGCAACGCATTTTATATGATATGATTTGAAATTCTGGCACAGATATCAGATGTCCTACACAGATGTTGAGACACTGATATCCAACACAATGAACAAGATAACAATAATAACAGTGCAGAAAGTAAAGAACACAGTGATATGTTTACCCATTTCGGATCAACAATCCTACTCTGGGGGCTACCAAGCCAGGGACGAAACCAATATACGATAGTATCAATTCACAGATCATACAATAACCAAACCCTGTTATAATCTGCTCACTTAATCACTACCCTTCCTATGACTTCTACCTAAGACTCACCTAGGTATGAGGCCCTCCTCAAATCCCTCTACAACCACAAGCCGTGATTGGTTCCTTTCTACACAAGTAACAAAACGAAAGTCACACTTTCAAAACACACAATTCTCAATACTTCAAACCTTATGAGAATTGACACACAAGAAACTCAATGCTTAAAAGCTTATGAGTAACTGACAGAACTTACAACACAAAAAAAACAGTCCTTATACTGTTATCAGAATGATACCAGTTAGGCTCACAAATAACACTCGAAAACCCTAACAAAACACACGTAAGTTCCACACCTAAACTAGGTTTACACCAGTCAATATATAACATTAAATCTTGACTGGATTGGGCTTCAAAAACGCAGCAAAGAGACTGCTTACAAATCTGCAAAATAAACTCCAACAAAATAGGTCTTCAATCTAAAGTTTCCTAATATGTCTCCATAATTAGAAAGCGCTGAAAATCCGAAAACCAACACAAAAACACAATCCAAAAATACTTTGGATGCCACATAGGATAACCAAATATTCACAGAATATTCAGTAACAATTATCAGCAACAGAATCTTATTTTAAACTGAATTCAGACGCGATGTCCTATGAGCCAGTATGGGACATTTTCATTCGACATGTTGAATGCAGGAAATTAGAACATCTTGTTACAACATCTTGCTACTAGAATAGTTTTATCAAAATAAATGCCAACCACAAAATCAACGAAATAACAATCTACCCCTTTGGCTTATTTTGGCTAAAACTACACACCAAATAATCCATATCAGAGACAGCAGCGAAATACCAACACACAACAAAACACCAGCAAAAAAATCCAGCAACTGCAGCGAAAAAAACACCCTAAAAACACCCTTTCAACTGCAGCAAAACAAAACTGTCCCTCAACTGCAGCAACACAAAACTGCCCCTCAACTGCAGCAACACAAAACTCCCCCTCAATTGCAGCAACACAAACATTCCACATTCTCCCCCTCAGCTGCAGCACCAGCCCAAGCACAACACACACAAGCACACTACTCCCCCTTTTTAGCCAGAAATATGACAAAGGCAAGTAGAACAATTATTAAAATTTGAGAAATGGTCAAGTCATAGACCAGAATAAACAGCATCAGAGAGTAGATGCCCACCACATCACATGACCAAGTGTCATGTACAAACTTCAGCATTTTCCCCTTTATAACCTTATACACACACTGCACTACCAGAACCTCCTTTAATCTTTCCAATCTGTCAGCCAGAAGGAACATTAATTGCTATAGTTCCTCATGAATACAAACCCCAAGTCTGCTCCTCAGGTTTTCAAACTGAACTGCATCCAGAGCCTTGGTAAATATGTCAGCAAGCTGATTTTCTGTGCTCACATGCTCAAGAGTTATGACTTTGTCCTCCACAAGTTCTCTGATGAAGTGATGCCTGATATCAATGTGCTTAGTCCTGCTATATTGAATAGGATTTTTAGAAATATTAATAGAACTCAGGTTGTCACAAAATAATGTCATGACATCTTGTGTGACATTATACTCAGATAACATTTGCTTCATCCACACCAGTTGAGCACAACTACTTCCAGCTACTATGTACTCAGCTTCAGCAGTAGAAAGAGAAACAGAATTTTGCTTCTTACTAAACCATGACATAAGATTATTTCCCAAAAAGAAACATCCTCCAGAGGTACTCTTCCTATCATCATCACTTCCAGCCCAATCAGCATCACAGTATCCTACTAAAATGGGACTTGAGTCATGGGAGTACAACAACCCATAATCACATGTACCACTCACATACTTAAGAATTCTCTTAACTTGATTAATGTGACTGACCTTGGGTTCTTCTTGGTATCTTGCACACACGCCAACAGCAAAGGTTATGTCTGGCCTACTTGCTGTAAGATACAGCAGACTTCCAATCATGCTTCTGTATAAACTTTGTTCAACATTCACTCCCTTTTCATCTTTGGATAACTTCAAGTGAGTAGGAGCAGGAGTTCTCTTATGCTTGGCATTATCCAGTCCAAACTTCTTCACAATGTTCCTCGCATATTTGCTCTGACAAATAAAAATGGAATCTTCCATTTGCTTGACTTGTAATCCAAGGAAGTAGGTCAATTCACCTTCCAAGCTCATCTCAAATTCAGACTGCATTTGGTTGACAAAATGTTGGACCATTTCATCCGACATCCCACCAAACACAATATCATCTACATAAATCTGAGCAATCATTAGTTTCTCATCCTTCTCCTTGACAAAAAGTGTTTTATCAATACCACCCTTCCTGTATCCATGGTTGACTAAGAACTCAGCCAGCCTTTCATACCAAGCTCGTGGAGCTTGTTTCAACCCATACAAAGCCTTCTTTAGCTTGAAAACATGATCAGGAAAATTTGGATCCACAAACCCTTTAGGCTGCTCAACATAGACTTCCTCATTAAGATAGCCATTCAGAAAGGCACTCTTGACATCCATTTGAAACAATCTGAATTTCAACAAACATGCCACTCCTAGTAGCAATCTGATGGATTCCAATCGAGCCACAGGAGCAAATGTTTCATCGAAGTCTACTCCTTCAATCTGTGTGTATCCTTGAGCAACTAATATGGCTTTGTTCCTGGTAACAACTCCTTGTTCATCATACTTATTCTTATAAACCCATTTTGTTCCAATCACATTTGTTCCTGCTGGTCGTGGTACCAGTTCCCAGACTTCATTCCGCTTGAATTGACAAAGCTCTTCTTACATAGCACTTATCCAGAACTCATCTGTCAATGCTTCTTTGACATTCTTTGGTTCAATCTTTGAAACAAAGCATGCATTTGACACAGCCTCCCTCGTTTTGGTTCTTACACCTTCATTCAGATTTCCAATAATCAATTCCTTAGGGTGATCCTTCTGAATCCTTATAGAGGGTCCCTTGTTTGTAACCTCTACCTCTTCATTCTCAGGTCTAGTGTCTGTTTCATGAGCATTATTTTCTACGGACTCAATGTCTTGTGAGATTTCATTGTTCATGGGAAGGCATGCTCCAACATCATCTGGGACATCTTCGTCTTTCCCAGAGTCATCAACCACCACATTTATGGATTCCATCATCACCTTAGTTCTGGAATTAAATACCCTATCTGCTTTACTATTTGTAGAGTATCCCAAAAATATCCCTTCTTCGCTCTTAGGATCCATCTTTCACCTCTGCTCACGATCCGCCAAGATATAGCACTTACTCCCAAACACATGGAAATACTTCACATTTGGCTTTCTACCTTTCCATAGCTCATAAAGAGTGACAGAAGTACCTGATCTGATAGTCACCCTGTTGTGTATATAGCAAGCGGTATTCATGGCTTCAGCCCAAAAATGATATGGAAGATTTTTGGCATGAATCATGACCCTTGCACACTCTTGTATAGTCCTATTCTTGCGTTCCACCACACCATTCTACTGAGGAGTGATCGGAGATGAGAATTCATGAGTGATTCCTTCAGATAAGCAAAACTCTTCAAACCTGCTATTTTCGAATTCTTTCCCATGGTCACTTCTGATTCGAACAACACCACAATCCTTTTCCCGTTGAATCCTTTGACACAACTCTTTGAAGGCTGCAAATACTTCATACTTTTCTCTGATAAAGCTTATCCAGGTGAATCTGGAGTAATCATCAACGACAACGTAGGCATACTTCTTCCCACCAAGACTTTCAACCTGCATAGGTCCCATTAAGTCCATGTGAAGCAGTTCCAGAAATCTAGAAGTTGTGGTAAGATGTTGAAGCCTCTTGTGTGACACCCTTATTTGCTTCCCAACTTGACATTCACCACATATTCTATCCTCGTCAATCTTCAGCTTGGGAATACCTCTAACAGCTTCACTTGACAACTTTCTTCATCCCTTTCAAGTGTAAGTGACCCAATTTCTGATGCCACAGTTTGGTTTCATCTTCCTTTGACATCAAACAGGTATACACACTTTCTGATTCTTGAGGATTCCACAGATAACAGTTATCCTTAGACCTGGTTCCCTTCATAACAACTTCATCTTTCTCATTGGTTACTAGATATTCAGATTTTGTGAAATTCACTTTGAGTCCTACATTACACAGTTGGCTTATACTGGTCAAATTTGCGGTCAGCCCTTTGACAAATAGAACACGATCCAGATTTGGTTGTCCTGTGTAGTCCAGCTTTCCAACACCTTTTATTTCACCTCTTGATCCATCCCTAAAAGTGACATAATTGGTGGAGTGAGGCTTGATATCTGACAAGAATTTCTTCACACCAGTCATGTGTCTTGAACAACCACTGTCAAAGTACCAATCTTTCCTTGCAGAGGCTCTAAGAGAGGTATGTGCTATGAGACCGGCCATAATATTTCTAGGAGTCCATCTTCTCTTCACTTTAGCCCAACTCTGTCCTTTATTTTGTTGATGAGCAGTTTTGGGATAGCCGTGCAACTTGTAGCAAAAGGACTTTAAGTGACCAATCTTTCCACAGTAATGGCATCTCCATAGTTTATACTTTGAACTACAAACTCTTTTCTGATGCTTCATCTGATGTTGAAACATGTGATTTGACATCCCCTCTTCTTGCTTTATTTTCTGAGGGACAAACTTTAATACAGGCTTCTTGTAGGTCTCTGCTTGATTGTTAAAACCAAGGCCTTGCACATTTCCAGCATCTTTCCCAGTCTGAAGAATCTCATCCAGCTGCGTGGTACCATTGTTCAGCATTCTTATAGATTTGGTCATATTGTCAAGTTTTGACTTTTGCCATACAACCTCCTCTTTCAGATCAGTAATGATTGATAGATGTTCTTCCTTCTCAGCTTCTAGTTGAGCTATCATAACCTTCTGTTCTAATATTATCTGGCACCTTTCTTCATTCTTGATACACAACTCTGAGAACCCGGTGAAGACTTCTTCCTTAGTGAGTTCTCCATTATAAGATTCTTTGTCAGAGTCAGACTCACAAGTAGTTTCTCCATCAGCCTTACATATCCCGGTCAAGGCTGTCACCAATTTTGCTGATTCTTCTTCAAGATCACTCTCAGACTCTCCTTCTGACCAAGACACAGATAAGCCCTTCTTCTGCCTTTTGAGATACGTGGGACACTCAGTATTTATGTGCCCATATCCCTCACATTCAAAACACTGAACTTTCTTCCCTTGATTGGAGTCTTCTTCAGTTCTGGACCTTCTGCCTCCATCCTGGTTTTTACTGATGTCGAGTGACTTGTTCTGAGCATTTGCTCTCGACTTCCAGTCAATCCTTTTCAACACTTTCTTAAATTGTTTTCCAAGCAATACCAGATCTTTAGACACCCCTTCATCTCTGACCAGGTCACCTTCATCTTCTGAGTCACCAGCATTTGACACAAAAGCTATGCTCTTCTTCTTTTCAGACTTTTCACTGATCCCTAATTCAAATGTTTGAAGAGATCCTACAAGTTCATCCACTTTCATCTTGTCTATATCCTGAGCTTCCTCTATAGCAGTCACTTTCATGTCAAATCTCTTAGGTAGAGATCTGAGGATTTTTCTGACCAGTTTGCTGTCAGACATCTTTTCACCTAGGGCACTTGAGGCATTAGCTATCTCAATAATGTTCATGTGAAAATCATGAATGCTCTCATCCTCCTTCATCTTCAAACTCTCAAACTTGCTAGTGAGAAGCTGAAGTTTTGACATCTTCACCTTTGAAGTCCCTTCATGAGCAACCTTCAAGACCTCCCATGCCTCTTTTGCAATGGTACAATGTTCAATCAACCTGAAGATATTCTTATTGACACCATTAAACAATGCATTCATGGCTTTGGAATTTCCCACAGACCCTTTGTAGTCTGCATCATTCCAGTTTTCCTCTTCCTTCACCACATCAGTAGGGGTACCTTTTCCATCTTTAACCTTTGGGGGTTCCCATCCTTTTATAACAGCTTTCCATGCTTGATCATCCATGGATTTTATGAATGCTATCATCCTTGGTTTCCAATAGTCATAGTTGGAACCATTAAGCAGAGGTGGTTTGTTCAAAAATCCTCCATCCTTGTCCATTGTACCAGAAAGTACCTTCCCTGAATCTCACCCAGAACCAAACAAGGGTGCAAGCTCTTGATGCCAATTGAAATTCTGGCACAGATATCAGATGTCCTACACAGATGTTGAGACACTGATATCCAACACAATGAACAAGATAACAATAATAACAGTGCAGAAAGTAAAGAACACAGTGATATGTTTACCCAGTTCGGATCAACAATCCTACTCTGGGGGCTACCAAGCCAGGGACGAAACCAATATACGATAGTATCAATTCAAAGATCATACAATAACCAAACCCTGTTATAATCTGCTCACTTAATCACTACCCTTCCTATGACTTCTACCTAAGACTCACCTAGGTATGAGGCCTTCCTCAAATCCCTCTACAACCACAACCCATGATTGGTTCCTTTCTACACAAGTAACAAAACGAAAGTCACACTTTCAAAACACACAATTCTCAATACTTCAAAGCTTATGAGAATTGACACACAAGAAACTCAATGCTTAAAAGCTTATGAGTAACTGACAGAACTTACAACACAAAAAAAACAATCCTTATACTGTTATCAGAATGATACTAGTTAGGCTCACAAATAACACTCGAAAAACCTAACAAAAACACACGTAAGTTCCACACCTAAACTAGGTTTACACCAGTCAATATATAGCATTAAATCTTGACTGGATTGGGCTTCAAAAACGCAGCAAAGAGACTGCTCACAAATCTGCAAAATAAACTCCAACAAAATAGGTCTTCAATCTAAAGTTTCCTAATATGCCTCCATAATTAGAAAGCGCTGAAAATCCGAAAACCAACACAAAAACACAATCCAAAAATACTTTGGATGCCACATAGGATAACCAAATATTCACAGAATATTCAGTAACAATTATTAGCAACAGAATCTTCTTTGAAACTGAATTCAGACGTGATGTCCTATGAGCCAGTATGGGACATCTTCATTCGACATGTTGAATGCAGCAAATTAGAACATCTTGTTAGAACATCTTGCTGCTAGAATAGTTTTAGCAAAATAAATGCCAACCACAAAATCAACGAAATAACATGATTGATTACTTGTTTGAGTTTCATTCTTTTTGTTTAAATTTCTTTATTTCCAATCAAGTTAAACATATATTCATCAATCAAAATCATATTCTTTTCTCCCCCTTTTTGACATCATCAAAAAGTTATAGAGCATCTGAGCATTTAAGCATATGTAGATTAATATGATAGTGAACATAAATAAACTCAAGGGATGTTATCATTTAAGCATTTATCATAAGAAAAAATTCTAGTGATCAACATCTTTAGAGTTTAGTCATAGCATTTTCAATGATGGACGATTAGATGGAAGCATCAATACTGAACCACAGAATAGTTTGTAAAGTTCAAGGCATAGGTTTAGCTTAATCCTAAAGGTAATCAAAACATAGACCTAATGACGATGGGTTCCTAAGGTTTAGACTAAAAGGAGCCTAATGATGATGAGGAAGATGAGAATAAGCTTTCAGAATCATCAGTTCTTGAAGTATGCAGCTTTTCTTCTGCTTGAGTAATTGCCAGCCTCTTGCTCTCCACAATTTCCTCTGAGATCCATTCATGGAACTCAGTCAAGATATTTCTTATTTCCATGGGGTCCACATAGGATCTGGAAGCATCCACTAAGTTTTGAATTTTTGTGATGGTATTATCCTTAAAGGATGTTAATGCATCATACACAATTTTTGATCTTTTTGATGAAGGTTCTTCATCATCAGTATCCTTCTGCTTCTTACTTACTCTCTTCCAATCTGAAAGCTCTTGAAGTACATCAGTAATATTCTCCATGTTAATCCATACGCTGATGTCTTTGTCCTTAGATTGTTTCAGATAGTTCCCGACTTCTGTCTGATTGTAAGTGGCGAATCTTAAAAATCCTTCAACCGGAACCCTTGGTGTCAATGTTAATTTCCTAAAAGATGTGTTATCCAGAGTGGAGTTTTCTCTTTTAAGATTCTCAAACCTGAGAATTTTTCCAGCGCTTTTAAGCAATTTTCTTGATTCTCCCTCATTAATCAGAATATCGTCAACTACCCCTGATTCCACCAAGATGTCAGAAATAAGTCTTCCATACGGAATATGTCTGTCCTCCATGACAGAACCTGTTCTGGAGTTTCTTATGGCTTTCTTCAGAAGTTTGAAGAGAATTGCAGGAAGATGCATCTTGATTCCCTTAAGAAGGAGAAATATGACACATTTTTTAGTGTCGTTGAGTTGGTTTGAGGGAAGATGGTGAAACATACTTCCTTGGAGGATTCTAAACCATACTTGTAGAGAATCTTTTAGATTAGAGAATATTGAGTTCTCTGCATCAGCTACATCATTTTCATTGAAAATGCTAGCCATAACCTTAGCCTCTTTTTCCTCGTTTAGTTGGTTCTTAGTGATTATCACACCATTGTTGTCATGTATCAGAAGATCTGAAATAGTCTTCTCAGATATGAAGATTTTCCTTCCAAAGACGAAGGAGACAATGAGAGTGTTGGATGTGTTGGCGTGTATCCAGAAATCCTTAACCAGATGTCCGTAAGTTGGTCATTTCAACCTCTTGAAGTAATTAATCCATCCTTGAGTTTCCATTGAAGGAGTAATATCACATCCATTTGACTTTAGATTGTTAAAGTTTACAATCGTTTCTGACATAACGACGAGGCTGTCAACTGGAATTTGTATGATTGTGGGAGTTGAAGTATTTTAGGAAACGGAGGCCATTGTAGAGAATGATAGGATGAAGAAAATAGAAGGTATTTAGGCAGAGGATTTAGATGAGTTGAGTTGGTGATTTAAGGTTTGAAGCCTTTTATAGAGGAATGAGTGAAGAACGGTTTGGAGAATTTGGAATAATAACGGTTGATTTTTCTTAGACGCACTATGTAACGCGGGAAAAGAGGTTTAATGATTATCATCTTTAATAAGAACAGATTATCCAATCAAGAGTCGTGAAATAATTCTAGTGAGTGATAATGATAACTGTCACTTAATTATGACCTAAGAGGGATTTGTGGTTTCTAGATAGTCCAGAGCCTTTTCGTGTGAATTTTAAGGAGCACTTATTATTTTGTTTTAGTTATTGATTTAGTGTATCGTGATCATAAGAATCATTCATCGAAAGATATTTGTAAACTACATTTAGAGGTACTTTAATAATTAATCAAAAAGATATAGATATTAAGTTTTACATAAGTGCAGTAAGATATGGGCTTCAATTAACCTATGAATCAAGATCGACTAACTTCCTATCTTAAACTAAGAACGTTATAGGTTGACAAAACTCAGGAAGGATCTTCTCAGTCATTCCATTTCTTCTGTAATGACTAACTACTCCCTGGAGGTCAAGAATGTGGGAGATAACCCTATAGTAGGGAACTTGGTAGATTGTGTCTTCCCTAGACATATTAATTTCTTCCTTTAAATGGTTGTACATGGATTAGGGTAGGTTTATTTTGATCCTGGACACTAAAAAGAAAATGAATAATCTTTCTTTGTCAGACAACCATCCTCCTCCTCTTTCTCTTGGTCTAAAATTAGTTACCATTAGATTGTACCAATCTTTAGCAATTGGAGTGAGGGTGCAAGGTTGAGTGGGACATCCCTCTGTTTCAAAAATGACGTACAAATGCCTATCGAAGCTATAGTTGTTGATATTTCTTTCCACAGTCACACCATCTTCAACACACCTAATGTCTTTGGCTATGATGGTGGGGTTGATCAAGACTGGACAACCAGCAACCATAGACAAAATAGCATTCTTGCCAAGATCATATTCTAGTGTCCGAGCGTTTGCCCAAAACTCGGTCACTAGTTCAGGGAAGACAGTTCCAACAAGCACGGAGAAATAATTCTCCCAGTTCTGAAATTTAATTCCAGAGAAAATGCTTGTTTTGTTGAGTTGGGGTAGATGGTTCAGGTTTAGAGTGTATTCTTTTAGGAGTTCGAGGTCAGTAGTTTCTCCTCTGATATTGTGTGAAGACATTTTGAGCAGGATAGTTAAAGAAGGAAGTTCTAAGCTACTAAATAGAGATTCTTTCTAAAAAGGGAGTAATGTTGTGAGGAGAACTAAGGAGTGATAGCTGTTTATCACGCTTGGAACACGTGTGGTCATCATTTCCTAGACAAGCTATGATTAGTTGTGACAGTCAGCTGAAAGGACACATGATAGCCTTAAATCGTCGTATACCTATAGGTAGGGGTGTAGTAGCTGACACGACGTAATCATGATTGTTTACCCAACTCTTTGAGAATTGTCTACTCATAATTACGTGAGAATCTAGTTCTATTTCTAATGGTTCTTATATGAAACTTAAAGTGATAGTAAATGATCAGCGGTTAAATAAATTGTTAAATGTTTTCAAAAATAATCAAGAATAAAGGGAGCCATACCTTAGATATACCGAAAATCTTTTTGTAGAACTTCTTCAACAAGATTTTTCCAAGAATTTTCTAGTGTCTGACAATAGTGACATATGGAAGAACTTTCGATCGGTCTTGTTCAGTGTTTACTAGGGCATCTTCTGATTCCAGATTCAAGAGGTTCATTTGTATTATGGCTTCTGAAGAGAACAACTTATTTTTTGAACTTCTGATCCTATTCAACTGATTTTTAAGAATCAACCAATCAGAGATTCTGGACTTGATTGTCAGAAAGACAAACTTCCATACAGCTTTTTCCTTTTCGGAAGGTCATTAAATTCAACTTTATGATAAACCATTGAGAGGTTATTTGCTGAGAGAACTTAATATTCATCTCATAGCATCTGACTTGTTTCTTTAAGCTGATTTAGATCCTTGTCCAGTACGAAGTATCATCAACCATGCGTATAGCGCTAGACATGGTTTGCATGACATTTTCTTGGTCTCATAATGCTGATCTGACTAGTTTAAAGCTAATTCATCAGAGTTTAACAGCATATCTACTTCCGAAGAGATCGTCAGCTACATAACTCAGTTTGACTTAAGGTAGAAGACTTAAGTGCTTGGATTTGCATCTTCTGATTCCAGTGTTTAAGAAGTTCTAAGAATCTTATCAGATGGTGATCTGATCAATAACATTTGGTTCAGTAGTGACGTAGTCTCAAGTTATCAGAACTTACTTATATTGACTCAATCAAGACTCTAAGAGTTCATTCTTGATTAAGTATTTGATGAATCTGTGAGAATCTTCTTCCTGAATATTCTTATAGTTTCTTGCGTAGCTTCCAAGAAACAATATTCAGTTCTTCATGAACCTTTTAACTTCTGATCATTCAGGAATCTGAAGTTGAATCATTTCTAAGAGTTTGAATTCTTCAGAGTTCTGACTTCAGTAGATTTTTATTCTGAAATTCAAAATCATAGAACAACAATCTTTCATCTTTACATGAAGAAATTCTGAATGAGCTTAAAACGAGAAAGTCAAGGGTGGACCTAATCCGTTTCTTGAAAACATCTCAAAAAATCATAAAGAATTAATCTTCAGCAAACAAGACTTCTTGTTTTCTGATGATTCAACTTTGAGCAAATACGTGGTTCATCCACACGTATCTTTCAGGATAAGCATTCAACAGATACTACTTCTTATCTGATGAATCTTTCTTATCAACTGATTCTTCAAAGTTCATTAAAACTTTAGTGAGGAAGATTTAGTTGTTTGACAACTGCAAAACTTTCAGAATCAGTGATTTGCTCAAGTACTCAGATTGATTACAATTTTGTACACAGTCATCTTCTGAACTATTACAGAAATTGTAAGTGGATTTCAATCTCACCCAGAGTATTTCTCCGCACCGCATCTGGATCTTTTTCTGACACTGTTAAGTGTTTTCATATCCATCAATAACAGAACCGGGAATCTAATACCAATTGAAGGTGCGAGAAAGACACAAGAAAGGGGGGTTTGAATTGTGTATTTACTTTTTTAACCATTTTTCACTTCTTGTCATTAAAGCACTTAGGATAACATCAGAGTTCGTTGAGAGACTCTGACTAACGAAGTTACATTCAGACTTCCAAGGCATGAAGCATGAGAACCAATAAGAGTCTGAACATAAACTACATTTCTCAGAACTTGCAGTGCAGAAGCTTATCAGAGTTAAGCTGCAAGGTTCTGACTTGCTGATATAGGGTTCTGATACTCAATATAGAAAGATAAACAAAGACATTAGGCATAAGAGGAAAGAACACACGATATATCCTTGTTCACCACAAAGGCTAATCCAGTTCACCCTCCTCGGGTGATTTCGCCTTGAACACAAGGTCTTAATCCACTATAATCAATCTCGATTACAGATACACGGGCAACAACCGGTGACTAACCACTTGTACAGCCGCACTGTGACTAACATGCAATGAACCGATCAGGGATTCAACTTAATGAAATAACGAACATTGACCTGCAGGTTCCAATCTCGCAAGATCTACTACTAGGCTTTCACAGCTAGATGTTCAGGGATTCATCGCAATGAATATAACGCTAATGACCCTATTTCAGACTTTTCCCGCAACGACGTCTCGCCATTGTCTTCTCGAGTCTCCGGTCACACTGACCACTCAAGGAATCCTAATTCACCAAGAATTAGTTATACAGGAGATTACAAGAATGCTTCTTAACAAGAGGTTACTCCTAAGTTTAAGTACAAAGAACACACAAGTGTTTGAGCAAGATGTGAGCAACAGCTCCTTGCTATCCTAAGAAACTACACAGATGTAAAATGAGTTGATAGTTGTTGACATCTTGTAGATCTTCTTCTTCTTCGTCTTCTTGGGAGAGCAAGCTTTGAGCAACAACTCCTTGCTTCAGATCTTCAATGTAGCACTGACGAGAAGGTGGTTGATGACTTGACTGATTTGCAATGTTGTCTTCTTCATCAACAACTTCTGTACCAATTCATTGTTGTTGTGTTGAATGATGATCTTTGAGCTTCAACAACAATGGCCATGCGTAAATAGTGATAGCTTTGGATATTCTAAGTGTTACAACGAGAACTCATCTTTGTTGCTATCTTTACACAATGACTTGATCAATTCACCTTTTGATGGAGTGAATGAATTTTCTTTAGAAGCGAATACTCTTTCCTTTAAATAGCCCAGTAGAAATATAGTCGTTTGAAAACTGTTGGCTGTTGGAAAAGAGATGTTGTGTAATAATTAGCTGTACTGACACATCTCCTTTTTGCTGTGGGAGAAGTAATGGGATATATCTTTCTTGGGCACTGTGTACAGTTACTCACAATGGTAACATTTGACTTCAAAACTTCAGAGGCTTCTGATGGTAAATTGATGAAGCATGAGTAGATTCTTCTTAACAGGATATCTGATATGCCAAGTCTTCAGTCATTTGAAGAAGTCCATTAGGAATCAGTCTTCAGAACTTCAGCACTTGTCTTTAAGAACATTATCCTTTACTTCTTCAAGTCTTACGAAACTTCAGAACTTGTCCATTAGGAATCCGTCTTCAGAGTCTTTAGCACTTGACTTTTGGAACCGTAAACTTCAAAACACATAAGTCTTCGAAGTCTTTCTGTACTTGGTCTTCAGAGCCTTCTGCCTTCAGAACTTCAAGTCATGAGAGTCTTCAGCACTTCGGTTCTCTTCTTCAGAAGCTTCGCAATCTTCAGAATCTCGACCACTTTCAGAGAGCATCCACAAGAGCATTGCAACAGCAATATCGGCATCCTTGGATCTGACTGATCACGGTCAGATACAGAAGCGTTCTTGCTTCTTGCGACTTGTGTCACTCATAGTAACTTCGCATATTATCAATAACGCACATCTGGCTGGTGCTTTGTAGGATCTGATAACTTCTATGAATATGATCTACACACAACACACGTTAGAACATAAAATGGTTATTTCACAAATACGTATTATTATCATGAAAACATAGATTGACTTGTAGAGACAACTCTTGCTCTCACATCTCTCACTTACCCAAATTCCTTCTTTGATTTTTTTTTTTTTTTTTTGGTTAAATTGTACTATTTTGGTTAATGAAAAGGCATCCTTAGAGAACCTAAACTTCTCTCATCAATCTTAAATACATTTTCCTTTTTCCCTTCTCTCTCATTGTTTTATATCCCACTCTTTTCGTTTTCTCTCATCTCTCTCACATACCCAAATTCCATCTCTGATTTGTAGTTATGTTGGCTGGGTATCGTTATTTGTGGTTCATGGTGAAACAGTTATTTGGTTTTCCTTCTTCTCCTCTTTCGGTTTCGTTTTGATTTATGATTATGTTGGCTGGGTATTGTTATTTGTGGTTTCGCTTTCATTTGTGAATATGTTGGCTGGGTTTGTTGTGATTTTGTTGTATGTTTACAGGTTGAAGGAGGTATAGTGAATTGTTTGTTGAATATGAAATAATGATGATATTGGTGGTGGTGTTTTGATGTGGTTTGAGATCCTTTGCCCTTACGTAATGGATCCGGCGATGGTATGACGATGAAGGTAGTGGTTCTGGTAACAAGAAGACGATGACAGTGGTGGTTGCGATTAAGGTGACGATCTACATCTTTCTTTCTTTAATTTTCTTCTCTGTTTCTTAATGTTTTTTTACTTCTATGTGGGATTTTAAAGAAAAATCATTTTTTGTTTCTACTTATTTCTCTCTCTTGAATGCTCTTTATATCTTTCAATTTTTAATCCCCTCTCCTATCCCAAATTCTTATGTTATGATTTTTGAAGTTTTAATTTATGTTCAAAATTAGGGTTTCGGTAAAGAAGATGACAAATTGTGCAGATAGTGACTTAATCGGATGATATTTTTTCACCATTCAAACCCAGCTAGAGGTATGAAGACGAACAAACACATTGAATTTCTTGTTCCAGTTCCAAATCTTAATTTCAGTTTCGTTAAATTTTTGTTTTTGTTTTTGTTATTCATGTTGAAGATTGTGTGGTGACTATACTATTATGATCCAAAGTTTCTGATCCGTGACTCTTCACCTATAAGTGAGTTCTCTAACATTTGTTCTATGATTTTTTTTATAAGTGAGTTCTCTAACATTTGTTCTATGATTATTTTTTTTTCTTTTGTTTTTAAAATGACTTTTGTTGTATAATTTTCTAACATCTGGTGTATGGCTGGCTATATTTATGCAGTTTTGATTTTTTTATAGGTTCGTTTAAGTTGAATACATATTTAAAGAAGTATTCTAAAGAATGATGAATCAAATTATGTGCAGATGAGAGAAATATAAAGAAGTAAAATTTAAATAAGTATTCTAAAGAAATATAAATATTGTTGATGTCGGTTGGTTTAAGGTGAGATTGATCATAACTTCATGAAATTGCTTCTTGATGCGTCCGCAAGTGCATGGAAATATCGAAGTAATACAAAAGATTGTCGAACCCACAGAGACCAATGTCAACCTACCGTAATCTATCGTTACTTTGTAAAGCTAAGGCTAATGATAATTGATAAAAGGGAAACTAAAACTAGAACTAAAATAAAACTAAGAAAATATGATAATAAAGAGAGGCCGGAATATGGATTCCGCGTACCTAAAGGACTTTGTAGAATTCGGTTACTAATTACGACTATAAATTAGTTCCGTAGAATATATCAACTTAAAGACTTCGCCTCACGCTCTCGCGGTATTAACTAAAGTCATGTTCCCTAATCCCAAGATTTTGCTCTCGCTCGCCCGGTAACTAGGAAATATATTTTGAAAGCCAATAATATCCTAAACGCATCTATAGCGCTCTCGCTGTATTTAGACTTGTTGCCTAATTTCCACTATCCGGATCGATCCCCACGCTCTCGCAGTGCCGGCTCTAACCTTTATTAATTTATCACTCTCGTGACAAAATTATGTTAAATACCCTCTCACTCTCGTGACAAAGCTATTTAAATTAGACTTGGAAATTAAAGCCAAAAACATAATTTTAATCATAAGTTCGCACCTATTATTTTCTACTGAGTCCCGCTGGTAACGCGATCCTCATACGCTGGACTCTAAACTATTTAGCCGAACATAGTGACAGAAACAAATAAACAATTTTGGGTTTTTGAATTAGACAAAAACATAGCAAGCGGTTTAAAATGATTTAAAGTGATGCTTGAAGAAAAATGGTAAAAGCTTGAAATGATAACAATGGCAGAAAGATAAAGCATAAATATAAATGGCAGAAAATAAAAGCGTAAGAGTAAATGAACCTGAAGATAAAACTGGAAATAAAACTGAATTAAATATCTTGAAATAATGACGGCAAGATTGATCCAAGCATTACATAGATTGAAGGCCTACCACTAATAGTGTGGTAGTTCCTCGATGTGAGAAACTACCACTTTTTACACCAGTAATTTCTGCCTAAAACTATGAAATAAATTCAACAGTGCTTTCGCATACTCTAAACTTCCGTCCCGTAAAATGTCAAGAAATCTACTATATATAGAGGGAATTTTCGTTTTGCAACTTCCATGGAGCATAAATGAGTGGTGGAGAAAGTGGGAGTAGTGGGAAGTTGGAGAAGTAGTGGAGAGAATGTAGGAGAAAATGTTGAACGTGTGAAAACTGAACATCTAAAGGTTCGTGACCACGTCTGTGCTCAACGTAATAAATCTGTTATGGATCCATGACGATCGTGAAGCTTCTGTGACGCTCGTGATGCAATTTGAGTCTGTCACGGCGTGAGGGACTTGTGACGATCGTCACACCAGCAAAATTTGGATTCTGCTATTTTCCTTCTCTTTTCTGCTCTTTTCTTGCACGTTTTGCTTCTTTTCTACACTTTGCATACTTTTAACTTGGAGATGGAATTATCTGCAAAAACACTTAAATATTCTCGGAATAATCGGAGATTAGACAGAAACGGAATAAGATTTTAACATAAATCAAAGTAAAAATACGATATGTTTTCGTGTTATCAACACCCCCACACTTAAACCTTTTCTTGTCCTCAAGCAAACTATGACTCGCGAGAAAAATAGTGTATACGAATACTCATCCTAGGATACCAACTCTACTTTGGTTAAGTTTGTGTCAATAGGTACTTGCTCACACACTAAGGATATCGTAACAACACAATTCCGCTTTTGCGGTCATCAACCTCCATCCTATACAAACAAATCTGAATCATGTCATTATACCTAAGCCTAACTCACTCATCCTTCTTTTATCCCTTTTCATTCTGGTGCAATCACATTAAGCCCGTTATCCTTTCACACTCATGGTAAGATAGCCTGTTAGTGACTATGATCTCATTATTATTATTATTTTTTTCTTTCTTTTGGCACATTGTCTGAAATATCACTAAAGAAGTTTGCACCGTTGGGCTAAATGATCGGGTGAGGATCACTTAACTTAGAAGGAGCATTTCTTTTCATTCATTCATTTTTTTCTTTTCTTAATTTACCTTTTAAGCCTAAGATCATACACTTATTTGCATCGGCTTCCTACTTAGTGTGTGCTTAGGATGGCGCTGACTGCTAAATAAACTAATTAGGGACTACTAAAGGGGTGAGAGCTTAAGGCTATGGCATAACAAGTACTCAAATCGATTTCCATAATTTAGAGGCTCACGGTGTTAAAACGATATCGATCTTGCGGGAATTTTTCCAAGTCTCACAATCTAACCTCAATTTCGTCTGTAACCTAAGATTTTCAAAAGAAACACTATTTTTAACTCAAAAATTTTCAAAATATTTGGTATGGCTCAAGAGAATGGGAAAATCGATAAACAACATAAAATCAGCATAAAGACTCGACAGCACATGCACAGACGGACGAAACAGAAAAAAATTTAAAATCATGCTGGAAAACAGTAAATCTAACTAGAAAACGGTAAAATGAAAGCGATAAATGTTCCTCCCCCACACTTAAACCAAACATTGTCCTCAATGTTTTGATAAAAGGTGAAAAAGGAAAGATAGAACCTGTATGAATGCCATTTCGTGCTACCACGGCCAAATTCGCGCTAATTCTTCCCTTGCTGTCCCTGTCTTGGCTAGTCACTTCTACTCCGGTGTCTTGTACTACGAGTTATCTGAATTTGCTGAGACTTCATTTTCTTGAAGCCGCTCATTATATTTCCTATTTCCGAAGGAAGTACCTGCAAAAATTGTTAGAAAAATATGGTGCGGTGTGTGCAGGTGGAACCCGACCATGCAAAGAACAAGGAGGATGTAAGTTACGAACGGGAGAGACATGTTGTCTCCTATCATACTCATCATTGGTGTCACCACCAACAGCGACATTCGCAGGAATGTGCGTGGGCACCAACTCATCTTAAGGGATCGTCATCTAGAGATCTTTCGCCTAAATGCAGCTGAGACGTGACAAGCGATACGATTCTTTGTTTTCTGCAAACACAAACAATAAAAGTAGAACATTAAATTAAAAGCTCGTGGGTTGCTACCCACGCAGGGCTTTATTTAACGTCGATAGGTCGACTATTAGGAGTGTTAATCTTCAGTTTCCAAGGCCATTCATCAAGCCATCTCACATATCCCTCACCTTTTCTTTTCTTCCTTCTAAAGGGTGGTTCATTTTTTTGAACTTGTGGTGGTGGTTCTGGATCTATGCTAAGTATTAGCTTTTCGAGTTTGGGATTAGTCATTTCATCCACCATCTCAAAGGTTAGCCTTAACCTCTTAGCACTAATGATTTCCCTAGTTTCATGGTCCTCTAAGTTTCCTTTTTTATACAGGACCTCAGACAAAGGTGTGTTAGTGTTGATATTTTCCAATATCTCCACATACGTTTTGGATTGGGAGTCTACCTTAGTCTCTACAAACCTTTGCGGGAAAATAATTTGCGGGGTATAGGGATGAGGACCAGTCTTAGGGGATACTTTCTCTACCTCTTTGACGACCTCCCTTTCAGGTGGTCCTAGTGAATTTTTCTCAATCTCTACTTCTTCCTCACCAGAACTCTTCTCAACCCCAATATCACTGTCCTCGACCTCATTATCACGCTCCTCGGGATTCTCGATTTGTTCTTCATTAATGATTGTTACAACATCCACATGCTCCTCAGGGGAGGGTCCTATAGGTGTCAGTGCAAGTAGTAAGATTTGGGTCTCCAATGCCTCAGTGTGAGTCACGAGGGACTCGACCATAGTGTTCATCCACCTAAGGGTTTCATAAGTATCGAGATGTTGTTTTCTAAGTTCTTCATTCTGGAGAGTTTGTGTCTCCACAAAGTGCTCCATCATAGATTCTAACCTCGAATTAGTTGTTGTTTCAATGAAATCCTCCATTAATGCTTCAAGGTTGGAATTGACGGATTCTTGTGGTTCCTCAAAATATTGGGAGTGGTAATTTGGGTGGAAATGAGTTAGTGTCGCGATGAAATCCTCCATTAGTATTTCGAGATTGGAATTATATGATTCTTACGGTTCCTCAAAATTTTAGGAATGGTAATCATAGGAAAAATTTGGTTGCGGTTCCTAAAAATATTGGGAGTATTGCGGTTGATAATTGTAGAGAAAATTTGGGTGCGACTCCTCAAGATATTGTGAGTGGTTATCATAGAGAAAATTTGGGTGATACATTTTTTTTTATTTTTTTATTTTTATTTATTTTTTTATTTTTTTTAATTTTTTTTATTATTATAATTTTTTTTTTATAGGAGTGTCTTAGTCTATACGGTGCAACAACGGAATAACAATATTGACTGTTGGTCCTCGGCAACGGCGCCAAAAACTTGATGCGTCCGCAAGCGCACGGAAATATCGAAGTATTATAAAAGATTGTCGAACCCACAGAGACCAATGTCAACCTACCGTAATCTATCGTTACTTTGTAAATCTAAAGCTAATGATAATTGATAAAAGGGAAACTAAGACTAGAACTAAAATAAAACTAAGAAAATATGATAATAAAGAGAGGCCGGAATATGGATTCCGCGTTCCTAAAGGACTTTGTAGAATTCGGGTACTAATTACGACTATAAGTTAGTTCCGTAGAATATATCAACTTAAAGACTTCGCCTCACGCTCTCGCGGTATTAACTAAAGTCATGTTCCCTAATCCCAAGATTTTGCTCTCGCTCGCCCGGTAACTAGGAAATATATTTTGAAAGCCAATAATATCCTAAATGCATCTAAAGCGCTCTCGCTGTATTTAGACTTGTTGCCTAATTTCCACTATCCGGTTCGATCCACACGCTCTCGCAGTGCCGGCTCTAACCTTTATTAATTTCTCACTCACGTGACAAAATTGTGTTAAATACCCTCTCACTCTCGTGACAAATCTATTTAAATTAGACTTGGAAATTAAAGCCAAAAACAGAATTTTAATCATAAGTTCGCACCTATTATTTTCTACCGAGTCCCGCCAGTAACGCGGTCCTCATACGCCGGACTCTAAACTATTTAGCCGAACATAGTGACAGAAACAAATAAACAATTTTGGGTTTTTGAATTAGACGAAAACATAGCAAGAGGTTTAAAATGATTTAAAGTGATGCTTGAAGAAAAATGGTAAAAGCTTGAAATGATAACAATGGCAGAAAGATAAAGCATAAATATAAATGGCAGAAAATAAAAGCGTAAGAGTAAATGAACCTGAAGATAAAACTGGAAATAAAACTGAATTAAATATCTTGAAATAATGACGGCAAGATTGATCCAAGCATTACATAGATTGAAGGCCTAACACTAATAGTGTGGTAGTTCCTCGATGTGAGAAACTACCACTTTTTACACTAGTAATTTCTGCCTAAAACTATGAAATAAATTCAACAGTGCTTTCGCATACTCTAAACTTCCGTCCCGTAAAATGTCAAGAAATCTACTATATATAAAGGGAATTTTCATTTTGCAACTTCCATGGAGCATAAATGAGTGGTGGAGAAAGTGGGAGTAGTGGGAAGTTGGAGAAGTAGTGGAGAAAATGTAGGAGAAAATGTTGAACGTGTGAAAACTGAACATCTAAAGCTTCGTGACCACGTCTGTGCTCAACGTAATAAATCTGTTATGGATCCATGACGATCGTGAAGCTTCTGTGACGCTCGTGATGCAATTTGAGTCTGTCACGGCGTGAGGGACTTGTGACGATCGTCACACCAGCAGAATTTGGATTCTGCTATTTTCCTTCTCTTTTCTGCTCTTTTCTTGCACGTTTTGCTTCTTTTCTACACTTTGCATACTTTTAACTTGGAGATGGAATTATCTGCAAAAACACTTAAATATTCTCGGAATAATCGGAGATTAGACAGAAACGGAATAAGATTTTAACATAAATCAAAGTAAAAATACGATATGTTTTCGTGTTATCACTTCTACTTTATCATTACTTTAGTTGAACTCTTTTAATATATTCTCACTACTTTTTGAATATTGAGTTTTGCAGTATATATCGTAATTGATTTTTTCTTCTATTTGTTAGGATATTATAACCTCTTAGTTATTGATTACTATTAGAGGTACCAATGATAGATTTTTTAGTATCAAATGAGTTTGAAACTTCTACACAAACAAAAGAGTTATGTTCTGGACTAGGCAGGCATATGGCCCACAGTAGGGCAAGGCACAACCCAGTCTAGCTTCTGGCAAGACCTAATAACGAGGTTCAGTTAATCTAGCCGTTGGGCACAATATAGTCGTTGGACACGATATAGCAGTTGGGCACAATATAGCTGTTGGGGGCGTCCCCCTCACCCGCTTGACAGTTAACGCGACCAACTGTCCCTCCAGAATCCACGGGGACAATTGGACCAGGTCATAAGGTCACACGCTAGACCTTCCACCTGGCAGTCTCCCATTGGTCAACCAGATATTTCGGCCACATGGGAGACCTTGGCCCCGCGCTGAGGGTTTTACTATAAATACCCTCTCACTTGAGAGGGTCAAGTTAGATCAATATCCAATATTCACTAACTCACACCTAAATGCTTTGTACTTGCTTTCTCTAGCCCAAAATTACTTTAGCATCGGAGTACCTTGCAGGTACACCCTCTCCTCTCCTACAACCATCATGGCTGCCCTACACGGAAGGCCACGAAGATCCATTCTGATCACCCCAGATCAGTGGCGCCGTCTGTTGGAAACTTCGCTTCCCCGTCTTTTTGAACCAAGATCCCTCATCTTTTCAACCTAAAGACCACAACTTACTCTCTAAAACCTCCTCGATCATCATGGCCTCTAACCGAAACGATGATGTCCATCAAGATTCCGCTGTCACCATCACATTGGATAACGTCGACCACCACAATCCTGGAGCTGCGCTCAATGATACCGACACAAGGACGGAAATACTGTGTCTCCTTCCTCCGACGACGTGAAACCACGCATGCAGACTTCCGGTCACTTCATCAAGCCCATACCTGTCCCTCAAGATGTTGACCCCAACACTGCGGCCCTCATCGCCTCTCTCAACAAGTCCAACTACTTAGTCTTCCAGCAGGGCGAGAAAATCCACATATTGGAACATGCCCTTTAAGAGCGACTTCCTTCACAAAGGCCTCGCAGTCCATCTCCACACCATCGTTATCCCCCTCAGAAACGTCAATGAGACAAGTCCAGGAGCATTTCCCCTGTCCGGGGACAATTAAAATCGGAAGAGCCTGGGCAAGAGGTCACTAAGAGACGACATCGTACCCCTCAAAGGAGGTCCAGACGTTCTCCTTCCCCAAAGAGGACCAAGCCTTCAGAGAAACATCGTAAACTTCGTCGCCAACGCGAGCGCTCTCCTCGACGTAGCTGAAGTCATGGGCGTAGCCATTCCCCTTGTAGGTCATCGAGCATGAGCGATGAGGACAACGTCCATGAACCTTTATCCCAAGAGATCATGGACATCTGTATCCCTCGCGGGCTGAAGAAGCCTCCCCCTCTAGCTCTCTATGATGGCACCACGGATCCTGGCGACCATATAGAAAACATTAAAGCCATGCTCCATTATCACAATGTGAGAGGAGCCATCAAGTACAGGTTATTCCCCATCACCCTCAGAAAGGGAGCCATGACCTGGTATAAGAGTCTTCCCCGAGACTCAGTCACCTTGTGGAAGGACCTGAAGAACCAGTTCGCCCGACACTTCACTGCTTCCAGACATCATCCCAAGTTGGAAGCCACTCTCGAAGGCATTATTTAGGGCAAGGATGAGCCCCTGCATGCCTATATTGAGAGATTCAACAAGGAAGCTGTAGAGGTCCACACAACAGACCACATGAAAAAATACCTCCTCGAGAAGGGGCTGAGGCCGAAATGTGAGTTCCGCAAAGCAGTGGGCATCGAAACACCACGTACTCTAGCCGAACTCCTCCATAAGGCCCAAGCTTATATACAATACGAGGAAACAGAAGCCGCCTACAAGGCCCGGGATTCAAGGGATCAGGAGAATTCCAAAGCAACAAAAAAGGACGACTCAGAGGCTCCCCGACGCAACAAGGAAAGACGACGAGACGATCGTCCCCGCGGGCATAAGGGACCTGCTGGTCGTTTCATATAGTACACCTTGCTGACAGCTCCCCGCGAGCGCATTCTCTCCAAATGCATTAACGCGGAGTTTAAGCAAGGGGGTGTCCGTTTCCCCAAACCAACAGCGTCGAAGGACAACACTGGCAAGAGTAAATACTGTTGCTTCCATCGTAGACACGGCCACATGACCAAAGATTGGGTTCATCTAATGGACGCCATCGAGATCCTCATTAAGGATGGTCACTTGAAACAATACACGAAGAAGGGAGAAGCTTCCCAGCGAGAGACCTTTGAGTCTAAGAAGGAAATGGAAGCTTTGCCATCTAGTCCTCCCCAGCAAGTTGCTATGTCTGTCACATGGCCAGAGGACTTTTTCGTTCCTGACTACCTCGAGGATCCTCCCCAGTTTGCCGCACACAGTTCCTGGGAGACCTTCCCCACTGCAATGGTCATCTCCTGTGGCGGGTACAATGAGCTCACTGTAGGGTCTGTCAAAAGGAAGTTCGATCAGCTGATCGATTGCAGCCCTGACCGACTGTCCATGCTCGAGAAGTTCCGAGGACGTTCTCAGCCCATCATGTTCTATCATGAAGAACTGCCTAGAGGCTCCCCAAACTCACAGATCCATCTGACGAATCCTGGTCCACCAGGGCAGTTTGGTGGACATTATGTACACCGGTTTGTTCCACGCCTTGAAGCTCGACTTGAAGAATTTGTCTCTGTACATGGGATCAGACCTACAAGGGTTCAATGGGGCCACCGCCATGCCTTAGGGGTACGTGGAACTCCCAGTCACATACGGGGAGAAAGACGCCTCCAAGACGAGCAAAACAAATTCCTGGTCATTTATTGTCCATCATTGTACTAGTGTATCCTGGGGAGACCAACCCTCACAGAGCTAATCGCCGTTCCTTCAACAATTCATCTCAAGATGAAATATTACATGGAGAAGAGTCACGTCACGACTTTGCATGGAGATATAGAGGCTGCAAGGAGATGCTTTGAAGCAGCTACCAGAGGGAAAAGCTCGATTGGCATAGCACCGAAAGCCGTTAAACGGGCAAGAGACGAAGACCTTCCCAACGAAGAGAGCCAGCCCGACAAAAATCCAACTCTCCCAGTGCACACCATTGACCTCGACAACCGAATCTCTGAAGGATGCGAGAAGGACAGCAGTGAAGACACTCCAATAGTGACAGGCAGCTCCCCTGCATCAACCATCTTGCGTCCTATACCAGATGGGGAATTCGAAGTGATCACCTTTGGGGACAACCCCAATAGAGGAGTCAAGATAGACACAGGACTGCCCGAAGAGGTAAAATAACAGCTGAAGACATGCCTGAGGGATAACACAGACTTATTTACTTGGAGCGACGCGGACATGCCCAGCCTCGACTCTGAAATAGTCTGCCATCAACTCACCATTGATCCAACAGCTCGAGCGGTAGCGCAGCGCAGACACAAACAGTCCGACGAAAAGGCACAAGCTGTCGAAAAACTTGTAAAAGACCTCTTAGAGGAAAAATTTATCTCGGAGGCCAGGTATACAACCTGGATGTCTAATATTTTACTAGTCAAAAAACATAATGGAAAGTGGAGGATGTGCATTGATTACACTGATCTCAACCGGGCTTGCCCAAAAGACGCTTATCCTTTGCCTAACATTGATAAGTTGGTAGATAATTCCGCAGGTTTCAAACTCTTGTCCTTCATGGATGCCTACTCAGGATACAACCAAATGCCCATGGCAGAAAAGGACAAGAGATATACCGCTTTCATGACCTTGTCGGGGAACTATTACTACAACGTAATTCCCTTCGGTCTGAAAAACATTGGGGCCACATACCAGCGCATGATGAACAAAGTCTTCCGATCAGAAATCAGAGACATGCTCGAAGTATATATGGATAACATGATCGTGAAATCCCAAGAGGAATCCGATCATATGATCCACTTACAAAAGGTCTTCGACCAAGCGAGGAAATGCAAAATGCGATTTAACCCGGAAAAATGCATCTTCAGTGTGCGGGCAGGGAAGTTCCTCGGCTTCTACCTCACTGAGAGAGGGATCAAGGTCAACCCAGACAAATGTCGAGCGTTCGTTGAATTTCCCATGTCAAAGTCGAAGAAATCCATACAATTCCTCAATAGGATGTTCACCTCGCTATCTCGCTTCGTAGCCAAGTCTGCCCAACACGCTCTAACCTTCTTCAAGCTTCTTCGAAAAAGAGATAAAATTTGAATGGACAGAGGAATGAGATCAGGCTCTGCTCCACCTCAAGCGAGACTTGTCTGAACCACCAGTTCTATCACTACCAGACAGCGGGGAAACATTGTACTTGTATCTCTCTGTCACTAATGAGGCCATTAGTGCCACCCTCATTCGAGAAAGCCTCGATGGGCAGAAGCCAATATACTTCACCAGCAAGGCCTTGCAAGGGCCAGAACTCAGATACCAGCAGATAGAAAAGGTTGCTCTAGCCCTCATCAATGCTGCGAGAAGATTAAGGCACTACTTCCTGGCCCACGCGATAGTGCTATGAACAGATCAGCCCATAAGACAATTGCTCAGTCGGCCAGACATGACTGGCAGAATGCTCAAATGGTCTTTGGAGCTGTCAGAGTTTGACATCCATTACGAGAGCAGGAAGGCCCTTAAGGCATAAGTCCTGGCCGATTTCGTGGCAGAAATGACGCCGCCAGCGTCCCGATCAAGGAGAGCACATAAATGGACCATCTTCGTCAACGGAGCATCCAGCTCCACAGGCAATGGTGCAGGCATCATCCTCGAGAACGAAGAAGGGATCCTAATAAAAGTATCATTAGTCTTGTCCTTCCCTACCTCGAATAATCAAGCCGAGTACAAAGCATTCCTCGCAGGCTTACGGTTGGTCGAGGACCTGGGCGCTAAGGAAGTGAAGATCTTCACGGATTCCCAGCTCGTGGCATCCCAAGTACGAGGAGAGTATCAGGCCAAAAATGATCATCTCGTCGAATACCTGACACTGGTAAAAGAGAAGATAACTAGGTTCGACATGTGGGAAGTCCAGCACACCCCCACGAACGAAACACTTGAACAGATGCCCTGTCAAAATTGGCCAGCACCAGAAAGAAAGGTGGCAATAAGTTCGTCATACAAGAGATATTTCCCCGACCAAGTATTGAAAAGCCATCGGGACTGCTCGACATCAACGCCATTGGCGACAACAGCTACTGGATGACCCCGGTATACAACTACCTTACCACATGGGAGTTTCCCGAAGACAACAAGGAAGCCAGCATAACCAAATGAAGGGCTTGCTCATACGTCCTAGTAGACGACAAGCTCTACTGACGAGAAATCTCTATCCCCCTCCTAAAATGTGTTGAGGAGGACAAGGTCCCCGACGTTCTCCAAGAAATTCACGGCGGAATCAACGCACAACACTTGGGAGGGAGATCCTTAGCACGAAAGGCCCTGCGAGCAGGATACTACTGGCTGACCATGCAACATGACACTAAGGAGCACGTCAAGAAATGTGACAGATGGCAGCGCCACGGGGACATGCACTTGGCACCCCCTAATGAGTTGAAGATTGTGTCCTCCATATGGCCCTTCGCCTGGTGGGGGATGGACATCCTCGGCCCCTTCACAATGGGGTCCTATCAGAACAAATTTCTGATCGTGGCCATCGATTACTTTACAAAATGGATCGAAGTCGAAGCTCTCGCCAAGATCACAACCTTCAACATACTTCGTTTTTACAAAAGAAACGTCCTCACATGATTCAGGGTGCCCCAGGCCCTTGTGACCGACAACATGACCCAATTCACAAACAGGAAGTTTCAAGATTTCATCTCCAAACTAGGCACCAAGCAACACTTCACATCCGTCAAACATCCCCAGACTAACGTGCAAGCAGAGGCGGCAAACAGGGTGATTCTTCGTGGTCTAAAACGAAGACTAGGAAAAGCAAAAAAGAGATGGGTCGAGGAGCTACATAGTGTGCTCAGGGCTTATAGAACAACCCCACACTCAACCACCGGGGAGACTTCCTTCCGAATAGCGTACGGAACCGAGGTAGTCATCCCAGTGGAGATCAGGGAGCTCTCCAAGCGAACAGAAGCTCCTCTGGATGAGGAACTGAACGATGAAGCTTTAAGAGAAGAACTCGACCTGGTCGAAGAGATCCGATCAGAGACAACTCTCCGCAAAGCTTCACTAAAACAAAAAATAACTCTGCGCCATGACGCCAAAGTCGTAAAGTGCAATTTCCAAGTCGGCATCCTGGTCCTACGCAGAAATCAAAAAGATTCACGCGAGGGTAAACTGGCCATAAACTGGGAAGGATCATACAGGGTCAAATCAAAAACAGGCACCAGCGCCTACTACCTCGAACAGTTGGACGGAGAACCATTTGCTCGACCATGGAATGCTGAAAAGCTCAAACAATATTACAGTTAGGACCAACGATCAGTCGGGACTAACTACCAATAAACTTCCCCATAAAGGGGAGGTTGCTCGGCCACAGGAGCGTGCCCTGGTGCAAGCACAATCCTCAAATTACAACAAAGGCATGTTTCTGCACATGGAACGATCAGACTCTGTGCCCAACGGGGATACCTCAATCGAGCTCCGCCGTTTCCGTACCAGCGTGGCAGGACACCCAGCTCGCGATAGGAATAGTCCAAGCCCTGTGAGATCAGGACCTTGACCGAGATCCTAGTCCCACGACTGGCGAACTACTTCGCCTCCTCGACAAGTTCCCTAAACTGTCGAACATCATATCAAGTCGAGAAAAGTCCTATATTTAGCGAGCACAACTCGCAAATATCAACAAAGCATACACAAATAAGATGCAAGTCAAATAACGTCGAACACAAACATATAAATAAGTACGGCCACAAGGCCGAATAACTGTTAATATATTACAAACACGGGCCAAGCCCGATCATCAATTACAATCAAAATGGCACGCAGGCCAACAAAATACTAAGGTACAAAAACAAAAGCTAAACTTCATCGGTGGGAAGCTCGGGAGGAACCACCTGGCCGTCGATAAATTGGTGCAAAACACTCATTCCCTCGGTGACCAACTGGACGTCAGAACTCCACGGCTGCGCTAAACCCGAACTCGGCAGCCCCCAGGTTATCCCGCTCGAGGATGCGAATTCTCGCGATCAGGTCCGCCCTGGTCTTCAGAGCTCTTTCGTCCTCAGTTTCATCTTGGCCGGCAGCCGAGGAGCTCTCCAGCCCAGTAACCTTCGCTTTCAGCGCGGCGTTCTTCTGATTCAAGCATTGCATCTCCTCCCTACTCTCATTCATCTCATTTAGAAGCTCGACCTTGGCCTCGTAATTGCCTTGAATGATCGTCAGCTTATTAGGAAACTCAACAGTTTCCAGCTCGAGTTCGGTCTCCCTTTTCTTGACCTTCTTAAACTCCGCGGCTGAAACTCTCTCCGCGTCCCCAAGGGCCAGCGCCGCATCCAACACTCTCATCATAGTCGCTGCTTCCTGGCACAAGAGTTTCCTCCTCACCTTAAGATTGACGGACAGGATGGCCGACGCATCAAGGTCCGGGACAACGACTGATCCCTCCCCGTCAAAAATCTTTCCTTGCAAATAACATAGGGGTAGAACAAACTTGCCCCCAACAAAGCCGCTTGAACCATCAGCTGGGGAAGAACTAAGATCGTCCCGCTTCCTCTTCTTCTGAGTATCCGGGGTAGGGGGATTCGACGTGCTGCCCGGAAAGGAGGTAGAACCGCCGACGAACTTCTCCATTGTCGCCTGCTGCTTAGCCGCGTCGACCTTCAGCACCAACGCCTTCTTGAGATTTTTGGCCGCTTCGGACCTGACCAAGCGCTCACGCATGTTCGACATTTTCTCTGTAGAAATAAAAAAGGATTAGCACATTGCACAAGACATTAACAGTACAGGAAAAAGGCCAATCTATACCAAGAAGCTCGAATGCGACATCCTCGTTCTCACATTCCAGGAGGGCCTTGGTATTTATATAGCGGGCCGCCCAAGCAGGTCCCCGTCCTCCCCGTACAACACATTGTTATCCTTGTCCACTACAAAAGCAGTATAAAACTCTCCACGAACGTCGTCAATGCTCGAAAGGATTTTTTGTCCTCATTGCTCAGTTGGTCATGCTTAACGAAGAACTGGTCGGTCCTATATCTAAAATGAGCAAACACTCATTCTAGTGGGAATTTTGATACCAGTCTCATTACTTCCTGACGATCCTCCTCCACGGCTTCCATGGTAGCCAGAGAACTCTTGGCCGCCTCCGAAAGAGGCTTCAGGACCAAGAACCTGAATTTAAAGTTTCGGACAGGCTCCGAATATGGCCAAAACAACCTGCTCTGTTGTTTAAAATACACCAAACTCTGCTTTGGACCAACCGTGCTCCTCTGAATCTGGAAGATGCAAAAAAAGAGCTTCATTCTGGCCCCGATCTTTAGATACCTGCAGACCATCTCAAAGGCCCGAATAAACGCCAAAGCGTTAGGGTGAAGCTGGGCAGGACATAACTCCAGGTGACAAAAAATAGCCCCTTGAAAATCAGTGAAGGGCAGCCGATACCCCCGCCTCCGTGAAAGCGAATTGGTACATAGAAATCACATCCCCGGATACACCGAACATATCTGGTCATCCTCTGTGGGACATATTGCTTACCAGCCCGCGGCCGCGCCCTCTGCCCGATCCTCGAGGTAAGGTAACGAGTTGGCCTCCTCTTTAGTAAAAGTCGACCTTGTCACCAATGGCTCTTAGGCGATCCAGCTAAGATCCCATTCAGCTATCCTGACATTCGCGTGATCGACGGGATGCGCAGCTTCCCTGTTAGTAACCCCAGCGTCCGGGACGTCTTCCTTGTTCCTACTGGCCATTTCACCTGAAAAGCAGAGGAAGCAAAAGTGAATTCGATGACAGAGATCAAATCCACCCTTCCACCACAAATCAAGTGAAAGGGCGAGGAGTAAATACGAGGATGCCCTCAAGCCCTAGTCGACAATATCGGGACACGGAGAAATCCTCTCCCCCGAAGAACGGGGACGAGTCTCCGCGACTCTACGAAAGGCTCCCGCGAGGACGAGTTTCCTCAACAAAATCAAACTTATCAAGCACGCGAAAATCAATTCTCGCGTCGAGGAGGCCTAATGCCCGACTACAAACTTGAGCTACTCCTAACCAGAAACCTAGAAAGATCTGCACATTTCTATGCTACATTCAAAAACATTCATCCTAGGTTCATCATGTTCTTCAGGATCTTCATGAATTTCCTAGAAAATTCATGTGTTCTTCGAAGAACACATGAACTTCAACCGGAAAATTCATGCGTTACCGAGAAATTCAAACTAATTTCCAAAAAATCAAGAACTATCCTAAAGTTAACAAGCAAGGATGAAGAACTTACTTGAATCTGGAGGTTAAAGATGAAGATCTGGAGGTTTAAGATGAAGATCTGGAGGTAGAAGACGAAGATTGACGGCGACAAGATAAACTCCGGCAAAAAGGCAAGTTGCAGATCAAAAAGAGTTTTTGGGGAGAGAAATTTGCGTGAAATGTGCAAATGAATCCTCGTCCCCCCTTTTTATAAGAATTTGCTCGCATGGGGAAGTACAAAAGACAAGCCATCATTGCCTAGCTATCCTAGACCTCCTAGGCATTGGCAAAAATTAATTACGCCGTCACACGTGTCAGAAGGGAGTCTTCTATTAGCATTCTAAAGGCTAAAATGTTGCATTCCCCAAGGCAAGACCTCTCCAGCTCTCCGCGAGCATACTCTCCTCGACAACTCATACATGACACATCCTCACTCAGGTTGGTCGACATAAAAACGTCATTTTCACAGACACACCCTCGTCGAGGCTGGTTGACATAACACATCCTTTCCGTGAGCACAACCTTACTAAGCCTGGTCGACACAAAAACGTCATTTTCACGAGCACGCCCTCGCATACTAAGGAACTGTCGAGCTCATAAGTGACAAACTGTCGACCACACTTACCATAGACAAGCGAAGGGCATGTCCCCGAACATTTTCATTCGAAAGTATCGACCTCAAAAAGCCTCCCCGCGTCGTAACTCTTGCCCCTCGGTCGACCAATAAGCTTATCTCAAGTCATTACTCTTCACCTTAGAGCAAAGACTTGGGGGGCTCCTGTTCTGGACTGGACAGACATATGGACCACATTAGGGCAAGGCCCAACCCACTCTAGCTTCTGGCAAGGCCCAATAACAAGGTTCAGCCAATCTAGCCGTTGGGCACAATATAGCCGTTGGGCACGATATAGTCGTTGGGCACAATATAGCCGTTGGGGGCGTCCCCCTCACGCGCTTGATAGTTCACGCAACCAACTGCCCCTCCAGAATCCATGGGGACAGTTGGACCAGGTCATAAGGTCACGCGCTAGACCTTCTACCTGGCAGTCTTCCATTGGTCGACCTGATATTTCGGCCACATGGGAGACCTTGGCCCCGCGCTGAGGGTTTTACTATAAATACCCTCTCACTTGAGAGGGTCAGGTTTGATCAATATCCAATATTCACAAACTCACACCTAAACGCTTTGTGCTTGCTTTCTCTAGCCCAAACTTACTTTGGCATCGGAGTACCTTGCAGCTGTAATACCCCAAAATTTGCTCTCCCTTTTTGGCATCATAGTTTAGCATTATCATATATCATATCATATCCATCTCATTAGCATTGCATTGCATCTTTAACATAGAAAAATGAAGCATAACATCCCTCTTACCATCAAGGCATGTGATCAGGTGGAAGGTGGACAATCAAGGAACCATTCAAGGCACAAAGAGGTCAAACAAGTTCACTCAAGAAAAGTCAAGAGGTTTCTCATGTCTTATACTATTTCAATTGATCATCCACAATCTCAAGGAAGTGAGATCCAATGGGAGATTGAAACCATACATACTTCATCATGCAAGAGGTTCAAAAATTAAAGGAAAACCCTCAAAAGAGATAGCTCATTGATCCAAAGTCACCCTCAAATGGCATATCTCATCATCCCTTAAGAGGGTACACAACATACTCTGAGGAATGTCAAATTGAAGACTGCACTTTTACCTCCTAGGAGGAGGGTACCAAACTAGGGTTTCCAATTAAATCAGGGCATCTTTGATTTTTTGGACAAAACTTGATGTCATGGTATTCTACATGTCCTTAAGTGTATGGATGTGGAAAATTGCCTCTCAATTGGTTTTAGAAGTGGTTCAATTGGAAGAAAGGTCAAAAATCAGAGAAATTGGGGTCAAGTCAAATAATCAGAGGGAAAAGTCAACCCTTGACTTTTTGAGCCCAAAATCATGAAATTCATGTTATATGTGTCCAATGTACAAAATTTGGTCAAGAAACTCCAAAGGAATCATAAAAAAATCAAGAATGTGGAGAGTTGCCATTTTTGGATGAAGTAGGTTACTAAATAAGGCAAGTTTTGGCCATTTTGCACTATACTTTGAACCAAGGCCATTTAAAATTGAAGCACCAAATGAAAATTTCACTCGGCCACAACAAAAGGTTTTGCTTTAAGCTTCAAATCCATGTGTAGAACATCTCCATTGGATAAAAATTGAGTGAGATATAATTGACCAAAGTTTGGGCAAAGTAGGTTCAAAACTAGGTCATGACCAAGGATTCTCAGGTCACGCGCATGTCCTTTTTACAAACAGTTGGCGGGCCAAATGTACACCTATTTTTCTCATGGTTAGAGGCTTCATTTGCAAAACTTGTCAACATCAAAAATGTTCCTTGTAATGTCCTCTTCAAGTTTCATGTTGGGCGAAATTTGATTTGATCAAGCTAGGAAGTAGATATAATGGTCTCAAGTTATGGTGATTTTGCTGAAAATTTCGTGCCAAGATGCATTGCCAGTCAACCTCATTTCCTTGCCCCTAACCAGTTTTCAAACTTGTGTGTTATGAGTCATTTTACAACCTCTTCCAAATATCATTTCAACTCATTTTTCACACCAAACCTATTCTCCAATATCTCCTCTTTCAATTGAATCCAAAAACACACTAAATCATCCATTGGGTAGAGAGAAAAACATCATCAAACTACCCTACATTACACTGATGCATTGTTGGCTCTGATGTGCAATATGGTTCAGACATACATCAAACATCTCTTTCCTCTTTAAGCCAAACACAGCCTCTTACACACGTTACGCCATGCTGCTTCCATACACTAAAGAGGCAGAATAAGACTTGCGAAGCAAGTTTCTCTTACTGCTCCACCATAACACAACATAAGTCATCACCATAACATCATAGCCATAGCATAACTCGTCCCCTAACTAACTTGGCTCAGTTAGTTAGGATGGACTCAGTTTAACCACTTTGACTCACTCTAACCAACTCACTAAACCATGGTTAACTCACGTTATAAATAGAAGTTCCACTCCATAACTTCAGTTTAGAAAAACTTCATTTTTCCACATTCTCTCAAAAACTCTCTCTGCTTTACTCTCAATCTCACCATTGCAAAGGATTCTTGAGCTCACATTGTTCATCCTCCTACTAAATCTTCTTTGATTCTCTCTCAATTTCACCAAAGAGCAACTGGTTTTGAAGCTTGGATCCAACTTCTTTCCACTGAATCATCATCAAGTACCTCATCAACGCCTTTATTTGGCCAAGTGAAGCTTAAGGAAGAAGCTCATTCCTCTGGTATTCTTGTTTGCTCAAAGTTTCTGCAGTTTCAGGTTTGATCTCTTGAACATTGATTACACGATTTCTATTCATTATCAAGTGTTTCTTGATGCTTTGAGCTTAATAGAAGCCTTTAACATCCGGCTAGTTGATAGAGCTTCTTAGAAGCTTAGATCCAAAAATTCAGGGCAACATGTTCATGCTTGTTTCTTGATGTATGTGAATGGTTTGATGATTTCATTGGTAGAATCATGATGTGTGTTACTTCCTCTTCATTTTGGTGTATTGTTTGTGAGATTCTGGGAAAATGGAGGTTACAGACGGTGGTTATTGGCCGGAGAAGGTGACCGGAGGTCCCTCTCCGGCGGGTAGCTTTGATGGCTAGGGTTTCGCTCAGATTTAAACACGGCCGTTGGATGTTCTTGATCGTGTGGCTCGTGTGAGGACAACGCATAAAAATGTCACATGCCTTGCACATGTTTTATTTTTAATCAGAGTGAACTTCGTGTGGTGTGGTATATGGTATGGAGCGTGGTCCTTCATGTGTGTGCGTTGGATTTGTATACTTTGACCTTTGTATTGACTTGACCTAATCTGATGGTTGTTATTGCTTTGACTGTGTTTGACTGAGGGTGCACAATTATTATGTGCACTGCGCGTGTAATGGACTTAAGCCAGATTACTTTTTACACCTCCCTGTTCCAAAGCCCAATTAATTTGAACTCACATTTTGCTATGCTTGCACCCCCATTCCTTTTTCCATTTCATTTTATTTTTCCATTTTTCTACACGTTTACTTTTCAATTTTTAAAAATACAAAATAGCACCATAAAATTTCACAAAAATTTATAAACATCATTAAGACATTTATAAAATTTTTGATGATTTCATCTCTTGATTTTATGACCTTTTTGTCCCTGTTCCACAATTTTCTTTGATTTTCTTTTGTGTGCATTCTTAATGTGGTACATGATTTTGTGCATTTTTGTTCTTGATCATTAAAAATAGTTTTGATTTGCTTCTTTTTGCATTGAGTTATTAACATCTTGAAGTATGTCCTATGATTTTTATTTTAATTTTTAGATCATTTTATGACATGTTTGGATGTCCATCTTTGCATTACTTTGCATGTGTATCCAACTTGACTTAAGTGCATTGTATAAAGCCTTTTTGCCTTGATTTCTTGCATGCTATTTTGGTATATGATTCACTTATGATTTGTGTATCTTTAAAACATGCTTGCTTAATTTCCATGAGTCCATTTAATTTTTGTTTAAGGCATTACATTTGAAGCATAATAACATGTCATATCCTTGTAATATTTGTGCATGTTTACATGTTTTCTTTTGTGCATACTTGCATGATCATTTGTCTATTTCAATGACCTATTCATGTGACATTATAGGTCATTGATACACATTATATGTCATCATTGCATATTCATTGTCATGTGAACTTGGTGCATCCTTAACATGTTGTGCTTGCACTTCCTTTCTTTTGAACTTCCATTTCAATTCTACTTCTCCTATTACCTCTTGAATGTCTTGATAGTTGCTCCATGAATACTTGTGAGATGTTTGTGAATCATTTTTCATTTCATTTCAATTCTGATCCTTGGATTACATGTTTCATTTATGCATGTTTCTTCTCTTTCTTTTCATCTTTCATCTCCCTTTTCTTATGATAGCATGTTCTAATTCCATGGATGATGATTGTTGGTTGTTCACTTGAACTTGCTTGATGATAATCATTTGTTTTCCATATGATACACATTCTGGTTGAGACTAATAGGATTTGATCTTTCATCTTATTCTTTTGATCTTCTTTTGATCTTTATGGTGCATTAAATGTTCTTTTACTTCTTATACTTCTTATACATGTTTACTAACCATGTAGGGGCTTTGGTAAGTTGCAATTGAGTGTGGATAAGGAATCCACATTCAAACTTCTATCCTCTCATCTCTTTTACAATTCCATCTTGTGTTTTGTTAAGCACTTATGTGCTTTCTTTTAATAACTCATTATTTTCCCTTTTGAATTACAATTCATCTTCTACTTTAGAAGTGAGTTGTTTAATTCTTTTCTTCTTTAGACTTTAGGTTTTGAAACCTCACAAACCATTAGGATCACTCCCTTAACTAATCAATTAGGATTGAGTCTTAGATCACATAGATTTTACCTTTCTCCTCCCTTGAGTCTTTCATCTTGTCACCTCAAAGAAAATTCAAAATATCTAATGAAGGTAGGCATTTATTGCATTTAGGCCTTTCATATAAAGAAAAGATTATAAGGGGTCTTCTCTTATAATCTTAGAATGTGTAGCATATAGCCCATCTTGGGTCAATGTGTTAAACATTTGATCTTGTATGAGGGACTTAAATGCAATACTTGTTGAAGGTACAAATAATAAAACACTTCTTCATTTCATAATCAACAAAAACACTTAATAAACACAAATATGCTAGTGTGTTTGAACCTTGAAAATTGGAACTAAGTGTGGGGGTCTTCTTCACTCTTAGTGTGCTTTCTTACCCATTCCATCTTGGAATGTGAGAATGTACACATTCCAATGACTAAGATTTAGGTACACTACCATATGCACACAAATGGAAAAAACTCTTAAAAGACAAAAACAAACAATAACGTCTTTCCTTCGAGAATTATTTCCTCATCTCCTTCAGTCATTCCTTAAGGATGCGTCATTTCCGTTCTACCGCAAACAGGTAACGCCTAAGTCTCCCTACAGCGAGCTGCAACACCTAAACTGCTAGGACGCGAACGTCGACGTATTCCACTAAAAAACACAAACAATCCATCCCTAGTGAGGGGAACTACGTCGCTCTGATTCTCATGTTCCCGATGAGATACGTAGGCAGTGGGGTAGGGCCCATTCGAGTACTTCTTTTATTTTCCCTACATTTGTTTCCTTTTCTTTTCCATTCCTTTTCCAGTTCTTTCTCATTATTCTTTTCTATCACCCTTTGATCGAGACAAGCAAGCGTGGATCCCATCGGGTACGATGGACGTGAGGGGGTGCTAATACCTTTCTCTCGCGTAACCGACTCCCTTACCCTTTCTCTTGGTCGTAATACCATGCTCTTTTCCTTTCCTTCAGGTTTATGCGGTGTTTCCTTTCCCTCTCTTGGGATAAATACACATTGCTGGCGACTCTGTTTTGGTGCCACTTTCGCGTTTGTACTAGGATGAAAATCTCGGGAGCGACAGCTGGCGACTCTGCTGGGGACAGGTTGACCTATTGATGGTCCATCCTAAGCGAGTCAATCCTAGCGCTTGTTTGATTTTCTGTCATTGGGTGTTTACTGTTGTGCTGTATTTACCATTTTATTGTATGGTTATTTATTGCCTTACTGTACATTGCTGTATTTACTGCATTTTAGCATTACATATCATATTATTACTGTTGTGCTGGACTGTGTTGTTTTCTGTATGGCGGGAAGGGATTTCTGAGAGATGAGCTCAGTACACAGGCTCGAGTATACACTTAGACTTAGAGTGGAGAGTAGTGGGACCTACATGCCATCTGTGTACGTGGGTAATCACGAAATTCACAGCTAGACGAGGCTATCTTGGGACCCATCATGGCGTGCGCATCTTGCGTATTCCAGGATGTCGATCTAGAGAGTTGTCGACTCTAGTGACCGATCTTGAGGACCTTGGTGGAAACATCTCTCTTTAGCGGTGACAGTGGCAGACCACATTCTGTGGCAAACCCACTCGCACCCGAGGGCCCACTTTGGAACTTGCATAGGATATCCTTTTTGAAAGGGAATCAGTGGAGGCACTCCTCGATTGGCGATAGTACTGTACCCCGAGGGATGAATGTACTATTGCTTCTCGACCTCAGTGCCAGAAGCTGAGTACCTTTCGTTTTGGAGAATCAATTGAGGCCTCCTCGATTGATGATGATGCCAAACCAGAAATGGTGAACGTATCATCATTTCTCGACCTGAGAGTCCGGGATACTGAACATCCTAGTACCCACATGTGAGAGGGGCGGGTTTGTTTACAGGTTTGCAGGTAACCCGACCTCCTACATACCGTACTTGCGATTCTATGATTATTACAGACAGTGTATCCTATGACAGTGGTTTGAGTATTCATCTCAGATATATTGCCAGATTCAGTACAGAGATACAGTGCACACAGTTCAACACAGACACAGACACCTGGATACCTGATCACATGCCTTTTGCATTTGCATAATCATATCATAATAGGTTATGTTTGTCATTTTCAGGTACTTACCATATTTTCTGATTCCAATCATGAGTTCCCAAGAAGTTGAGGTTAAAAGGAAGAATAATGTGTCATACAAATTCCCTGATCCTAAGCTGGATTCCTTGAACAAGATGATAGGCATGGCTGGTTCTGGTGTGCTCAGCACTTTTCAGAAGGAGTATGGAGAGCTGATTAAGATGGTCTGTGCATTCAAAAAGTATGAGAAGGATGGGTTGCATACTTTCTTACAGTTCTATGAGCCATCAATGAGATGTTTCCTATTCCCTGACTACATTCTGATGCCCACTCTGGAGGAATTCTCATTTATTTTGGGAATTCCAATCACGTCTGCTATACCGTACTTTTCTGAAGGTGCTCTTGCCCCTGAAGTAATCGCTGTTGTTCTACATCTGGACCTGTTTGTTGTGAAAAGTGGCCTAAGCAAACTCAAAGAAGATGAAGGATTTCATTTGGAGTTTCTTTTTCAACAAGCTCAGGAAGCTGCCAAGGCTAACAATTGGACTACTTACAACGCTGTGTTAGCTCTTTGTATCTATGGTTTGGTGCTTTTCCCCGGTCAGCCTGATTTTGTTGATATGCAGGCGTTGAAAGTGTTTGTCTCGAAGAATCCGATTCCTACCCTGCTAGGGGATTTTTATCACGCAGTACATTACAAAAATGAGAAGGGAAGAGGAAGCTTGGTTAGTTGCTGTACCCAATTGTTATGGCATTGGCTCTTCAAACATTTACCCCGGACTGGTGCATTTGTAGGAACTGCTGAGACAATGAAGTGGTCCAAGAGATTGATAGGTTTGACTGCCAATAATATCACTTGGTTTGATCCCAAATTACTGACGATAAAGCTTACTGTCAAATGTGGAAGTTTTCCAAATGTGCCTCTACTTGGAAGAAGAGGTGGGATTAATTATAACCCAGTATTGGCAGTTAGACAATTTGGTTATGCTTCGAGACATCCTCCTGCTGATGAAGAGATTAGCGCTTCTCTATTTTTCGTGGGAACCAAGAATGAAAGAGTGCCGGAAGTAATAAATGCTTGGAAATTTAGGCAAAGAGAGGGAAAATTGACTTTCGGTAAAGGAGACTGTAGATCATACCCTGACTACGATGCTTGGGTTGAGATGAAGGTCAAAAAGTTGTTGCTACCCTTTTCCAGAGAGGTTCTCTTATGTCCAGATCAACATTCCATGGTACCGGCTGAAGAGTACGAGAAATGGAAGAAAATGGTTAGAGAGCTGCAGATAAAGAACTCTGGAATGAGCAGATGTCTTCAGAAAGCTCTAGCTGACAACAAAGAGTTGGAAAAGAGAGCGTTGAAAGCAGAAAAAACCCTGGCGGACAAAGAAGAAGATTTTGATGACAGGGCTCGATACTTCCGGAAGCTTACCTTGGGAGCAGATGATACTAGTCAGGCTCATAAGGCTACAAAGCAGGCGCTAGCCCGAAGCAAGGATTCGTTAGCTAAACTCCGTCAAGCTTGGGATAAAGTCAGAATTGAAAACTCTAAATTGTTGACCCAGTTAAAAGATAAAGTTGAAGAGCTGAAGAAAGCACACGTGGAAAGAAGAAAGTATCGAGAAGATCTTGGCAAAAGTCAAGAACAAGTAAGAAATGCTGAAGATAGGCTGAAAATCGCCAACAAAGAGCTTGAAGATGTCACAGCAGAGCTGAAACTGGTTAAAATTCAAGCTGGAATCAAGAGGCGCAAAGGAGCCAATGAAGATGAAGCCTTGCTGATGCACGTGGGGTCATTAGAGGATGCATTGGAAAAAAGGGACTTAGTATTCAAAGAGCTGATTGAGAAGCCGCATCATCAGCGTACCCGCATCCTGTTTGAAGAGATTAAGTACTCTAGCCAGAAGCTGAAAGATGTAGAGCTATCAGATTAAGGATTTCGCCGTTTCTTTGTAATTTGCAATGGTTACCATTAGAATTGTTGATGGATCCATTTGACTGCTTGTTTCTTATTTTGTTGCTGAAACTACGACAAACGTGCTTGAGAAGTTTTTGGGAATTTGTATGAAATGAGCTATTTCTGTTCACAATTTCTGGTCTTCAGATATATGTGATGTGATATCTGCACACTGGCACACTACAAAGTCACTATTTCTGGTCTTCAGATATTTGTGATCGATGTATATGAATATCTCTTCATAGCAAAACTCAATAATCACGATTTCTGGTCGTCAGGAATTCGTGGTTACGATTGGAATCAGGATATGAAAAGTATTTTGAAATGACAAACATAACTTTGCATTTGCATTTGCATATCATTTTTGCATTGCAGGTTTTCCTTTTGCAGGCGCCTGCTAACCTTTATTTGGTTTTCAGGCACGATAGCTGATACCCCAGTTCACCGATATTCTACCCGACGCAATCAAGCAAGAGTAATGGAGCAGGTTCAGACAGAGTTAGCTGATTTGAGGGGAAGGATGGAACAGTTCATGAACCTTATGCAGGGGATTGCTCAAGGTCAGCAGGAGCTGAGGACCGGTCAAGAAAACATGAGGATTGGACAAGAAGCTATGAGAACCACTATCTAGAGGCTGGAAACTGAAATCCCAAATCGCACTGCGCGCACTCCCCCTGTTGGCACAATCCCTGCTGGTGGGCTACATCTGGGATTTGATAACAATGAGGATGGTCAAGATGACCAGTTCACTGCATTCAACAATGACATGGGTTTCTATAATGACGACCGGAAGTACGAAGGGTTAGATGAAAGACTCAAGGCTATTGAGAGCCAAAATCCTCTGGGAATTGATGTAGAAGACATGGGTCTCATGCAGGGTGTGCGAATCCCTCCCAAGTTCAAGCTTCCTGCTTTGGATAAGTACAACGGCAGTACCTGTCCCAAAACACATTTGCAAGCTTACAATTGCAAGGTTGCCGCTTATACTGATGACCAGAAGCTCTGGATGTATTTTTTCCAGGATAGCCTGTCAGGCGCCTCCCTGGAATGGTACGTTAAGCTGGATAGGGTTCACATAAAGAGCTGGAAAGATTTGTGCGCTGTGTTTCTGAAGCAGTATCAATATAACTTGGATATGGCACCAAATCGTACTCAGCTACAGAGTATGACTCAGGATCCTAAGGAGGGCTTTAAGCAGTACGCCCAAAGATGGAGGGAATTGGCTGCACGAGTTCAACCACCTTTGGGTGATCGTGAGATGGATGATATGTTCATGAACACACTCCAAGGGTCGTATTTGGATAGATTGGCTGCGTGTCCTTCCATAGGGTTTGCTGATATTGTTGTTGCTGGGGAACGAATAGAGAGTCTGCTGAAATTGGGTAAGATTCAAGACGTCGGTGGGACTGGTGCTTCGAGTTCGAGGAAACCCTTTGCCAACGGATCAAGGAAAAGAGAAGGGGAGTCCAGTGCTGTGCATAGAGGAGGGGGCAGAGGTAGGAATCAGTCCTATCATCAGGTGGATGCTGTAACCATTCCGGTTCCAGCTGGACAGCAAGCTCCAGATCAGCAAGGTAGACCCCGATTCCATAATAACAGACCAAGGGACCGTAAGTTTGATCCTTTGCCTATGTCATATGCTGCTTTGTTACCATAAATGCTCAAAGAGAAGTTGGTTGAACTATGGACTATGAGGCCGCTAGACTACGGAAAATTGCCTCAAGGTTATGATGCCAACGCTCGATGTGAATTTCATTCTGGTGCACAAGGTCACTCGATAGAGAAGTGCTGGGCTTTTCACCATAAGGTTCAAGACCTGATTGACGCAAAAGCTATTAATTTCTATAAGCCCCCGAATGTTCGTGATAATCCAATGCCTAATCATGGAGATGCAAGCATGAATGCTATTTCTGATGGTGAGAAACTGAATCTGGTTACTGATGCGAATTTGGTAAAGACTCTGCTGTTGATTGTAAAAGAGCGTTTGTTAAAAGGAAAAGTGTTTCCTGGATGTGGCTCTGATTGTGAAGATTGTTCAAGACAGATTAATGGCTGCAGTAAGTTGAAAGTTGGACTGCAGGATCTTATTGACGAAGGAAGACTTCAGTTTGATAAGATAGAGAGAGAGAGAGAAAAAGATGTTTCTGCCGTTACTATTTACTATAATCCGGTTGAGATACAGGTGCCTGTTGAAGAGCCTGTTGCTATCATCGTGCCCGAGAGGCCGAGACCAGTTACGATTATAGTTCCTGAATCGGCTGCTTATGTGTCTAATAGAGCAGTTCCCTGGCAATATGGAACTGATACTCATTAAGGAGGAAGTCAACATAAAGCAGAGGCTGTTGGTACCAGTATTGAGAACGTCAGTGGACCAAGTGGTTTCACCCGAAGTGGTCGACTGTTTGCTCCCCAAACTCTAAGGAGTGATAAAGAAGCTGAAGCCGCTGCAAGAGCGAAAGGAAAACAGGTTGTTGATGATAAGGTGTCTGCTCAGGAAAAAGACCCTAAAATCAATTTTGATAATGATGTTGAGGAATTTATGAGGGTTAACAAAAAGAGCAATTACAAGATCATTGACCAGCTTAATCAGACACCCTCTAAAATTTTGATATTATCCCTGCTAATGAGTTCAGATGCACACCGGGCTGCTTTGTTGAAGGTTCTGAATATGGCATATGTTCCCCAAGAGATTACAGTGAATCAGTTGGAGGGGATAATTTCTAATGTGAATGTGAGCCACGGGTTGGGGTTTACGAATAGGGATTTGACTCCAGATGGACGTAATCACAACAAGGCTTTGCACATCACACTTGAATGCAAAGGAGCTGTTTTGTCGCATGTGCTGGTTGACACAGGTTCCTCCTTGAATGTGTTACCCAAAAAGGCCCTGATGAAGATTGAAGTAGATGGGTTGATTCTTAGACCCAGTGATCTGATTGTGAGAGCTTTTGATGGATCCCAAAGATCGGTGTTTGGAGAGGTAGAACTGCCAATACAGGTTGGTCCACAGATATTCAAGACGATCTTTCATGTTATGGACATTCAGCCTACTTACAGCTGTTTGTTGGGCCGACCATGGATTCACGCAGCAGGTGCAGTTACCTCCACACTACATCAGAAGCTCAAGTACGTGTTCGAGGGTCAAGTGGTTACTGTTTGCGGCGAGGAAGATATATTCGTGAGTCATCTATCCACTTTCAAATATGTGGAAATGGATGGAAAAATTCATGAAACCCTGTGCCAGTCTTTCGAAGCCCTGAATATCAATAACTTACCAGAATCTACTTCAGCCGCAGTGGTGTCGAATGCGCCAGGTGGGCCGAGTGCATAAATTGCGTCATACAAGCAGGCCAGAGAAGTGGTCGAAAGCGGGAATGCCCAGGGTTGGGGTAAATCTATTGACGTGTTTGTGAAAGAAGATAAGTTTGGTATTGGATACCAGCCGGGCCGAACGCCAGTTCCCCGATTCCGTGGGCCAATCAGCTTCAACAGTGGAGGAGTTATCAACCCTAATCAGTCCTGCTCAGCAATAGAAGATGGCGCTGAAAGCTCAGATTATCTGGACAGATGGGTATATGCACTGGCTCCGGGCGAGGCATTGCAAAACTGGTCTAGTGAAGAAATCGTTCATGTTGTACACCATTCAGAGTAATAATTCTTGTCTTTCATAATGCATAAAATCCCACACCATGCCCAAGGTGTGAGGATCCATTTGTAGGGCCCCCATATTTTCTCAAATAATGTTCAAATATCAATAAAAGGACGTTTTTGTTTACAAATTTGTGTTCCTTTATTCTTTCTTTATTTTTATTTTTGCACAAAGAAAATAAAAATGATAATGCACTTTCTCTTCTTTTGATTTCAAGCAAAATAATCTAAAATAAAGCATAAATCCAATCATGCAGACTTGATTCTGTGAATTCCTCTGAAAATGATTCTGTTATGCCCACGTATGATTTCGACAATCCGATCTATCAAGCTGAGGAGGAAAGTGATGAAGACTATGAACTCCCGGAAGAATTGGCTAGATTGTTGAAACAGGAAGAAAAGACCATTCAGCCTCATCAGGAAGCTCTCGAGGTTATCAATATTGGTTCGGAGGAAAGCAAGAAAGAGATCAAGATCGGTGCAAATCTGCGGGCTGATGTAAAGCAAGAGCTGATAGTCATGCTACGGGAATACGTTGACATCTTTGCTTGGTCATATCAAGATATGCCGGGTTTAGATACAGACATAGTTGTGCATAGACTACCATTGAAAGAGGATTGTCCACCGGTCAAACAGAAGTTGCGCAGAACAAAACCGGAAATGGCATTGAAGATCAAGGAAGAACTACAGAAACAATTGGATGCAGGTTTTCTGGCAGTAACCAACTATCCTCCTTGGGTGGCCAACATAGTACCGGTGCCGAAGAAAGATGGCAAAGTCAGAATGTGTGTGGATTACAGAGATCTCAACAGGGCGAGCCCTAAAGATGACTTTCCACCCCCTCATATTGATGTGCTGGTTGATAATACCGCTCAGTTTTCAGTGTTTTCATTTATGGATGGATTCTCCGGGTACAATCAGATAAAGATGGCGCCTGAAGACATGGAGAAGACGACATTCATTACCCCGTGGGGTACCTTCTGTTACAAAGTAATGCCATTTGGGTTGAAGAATGCAGGGTAACTTATCAAAGAGCAATGGTGACGTTATTCCACGATCTAATTCATAAAGAGATCGAGTGCTATGTGGATGACATGATTTCTAAATCAAAGACAGAAGAGGAACATCTGATCAACTTGAAGAAGTTTTTGAGAGGCTGAGGAAATTCAGGTTGAGACTGAATCCTAACAAGTGTACTTTCGGCGTGCGGTCTGGAAAATTGCTGGGTTTCATGGTCAGTGAAAAAGGAATAGAGGTTGACCCTGCTAAAGTGAAAGCTATACAAGATATGCCTGTACCGAGAACTGAGAAAGAAGTTCGCAGCTTTCTAGGAAGATTGAACTACATTTCAAGGTTCATATCTCACCTAACTGCCACTTGCGAGCCGATATTCAAAATGCTAAGAAAAGATCAAACGGTCAGGTGGAATGATGATTGTCAAAATGCCTTCGATAAAATAAAAAGATATTTGCAGGAACCTCCGATTCTGACACCTCCAGTTCAAGGGAGACCACTGATTATGTACTTGACAGTGCTCGAAGGATCCATGGGTTGTGTTCTCAGTCAGCACGACGAGACAGGTAGGAAAGAACATGCTATCTACTACCTGAGCAAGAAATTCACAGATTGTGAATCACGTTATTCAATGCTTGAGAAGACATGTTGTGCACTCGCATGGGACGCAAAGCGATTGAGACAATATATGCTCACACATACAACCCTGTTGATCTCAAAAATGGATCCGGTCAAGTATATTTTTTAGAAACCAGCACTTTCAGGCAGAGTTGCAAGGTGGCAGATGGTACTGACAGAGTATGATATTCAATATACTTCGCAAAAAGCAATCAAGGGAAGTATACTGTCAGATTATCTTGTGCAACAACCTCTTGATGATTACGAGCCCATGAAGTTTGATTTCCCTGATGAGGACATCATGTTTCTCAAAGCGAAAGACTGCGAGGAACCACTTCTGGAGGAGGGGCCTGACCCTGAATCCAAATAGAGTTTGATGTTTGACGGGGCAGTTAACATGAATGGGTGCGGAGTTGGTGCAGTCCTCATTACGGCAGAAGGCGTTCACATGCCTTTTACTGCCCGAGTAACTTTCGGGTGTACCAACAATGAAGCAGAGTATGAAGCTTGCATACTAGGGATTGAGGAAGCTATTGATTTACGAATCAAGACTCTCGATATCTTTGGTGATTCAGCACTGGTAATCAATCAAGTAAAGGGAACGTGGCACACACATCAGCAGAATTTGATTCCGTATAGAGATTATACGAGGAGATTGCTGACATTCTTTACAACTATCAAGTTGTACCATGTTCCTAGAGATGAGAATAAGTTTGCAGACGCCTTAGCCACTATATCTTCGATGATCAAAGTGCATGGTTGGAACTTTGTACCCAGGATTGATGTATCTCGTCTTGATAGGCCTGCTTTTGTGTTTGATGTTGATGCAGTGTCTGACGATAAGCCTTGGTACCATGACATCAAATGCTTCTTGAAAAATCAAGAATACCCGCCTGGGGCATCTTCCAATGACAAGAAGACATTAAGAAGGCTAGCTGGTAGTTTCTTCTTGAACAAAGATGGCGTGCTGTATAAAAGGAATTTTGACACGGTCCTGCTCAGATGTGTGGATAGACACGAGGCAGACCTATTGATGATCGAAGTGCACGAAGGCTCTTTCGGTACCCATGCCGGAGGACATGCGATGGCTAAGAAATTGTTGAGATTAGGGTATTATTGGCTGACCATGGAGTCAGATTGCTGCAAGTATGCTCGCAAGTGTCACAAATGCCAGATCTATACAGATAAAGTGCACATTCCTCCCAATCCGTTGAGTATCATGTCTTCTCCGTGGCCATTTGCGATGTGGGGCATTGATATGATCGGAAAAATCGAGCCTACTGCTTCAAACGGCCATCATTTCATCTTGGTCGCCATTGATTACTTCACTAAATGGGTTGAAGCAGCATCTTATGCCAATGTCACTAAGCAAGTAGTGGTTCGTTTCTTGAAACGAGATATCATTTGTCGCTATGGAGTTCCCGAAAGAATCATTACTGATAATGGTTCTAATTTGAATAATAAGATGATGGTTGAACTATGCCGGGACTTCAAAATCGAGCATCACAATTCTTCTCCGTACCGCCCGAAGATGAATAGCACGGTCGAAGCGGCCAACAAAAATATCAAGAAGATTGTGTAAAAGATGGTTGTTACGTACAAAGATTGGCATGAGATGTTACCATTGGCTTTGCATGGGTACCGAACATCAGTCCGCACGTCCACTGGGGAAACACCATACTCACTTGTATACGGTATGGAGGCAGTTCTACCGTTAGAAGTTGAGATTCCCTCTCTCCGAGTATTGATGGACGTTAAGCTAGATGAAGCTGAATGGGTACGAGCCAGATTTGATCAGCTGAGCCTTATTGAGGAGAAGCGACTAGCAGCAGTATGTCATGGCCAGCTATATCAGCGCAGAATGAAGAGGGCATTCGATCAAAAAGTTTGACCTCAAGTCTACAAGGTCGGGGACGTGGTAATCAAGAGAATACTTCCTCCGAGTACAGATCACAGGGGCAAATGGACTCCTAACTATGAAGGTCCATTCATGGTTAAAAAGGTTTTCTCAGGTGGAGCCTTATTGCTGACAACCATGGATGGTGAAGACTTTTCATCCCCTGTTAATTCAGATGCAGTCAAAAAATACTTCGTATAAAGAGACCCGCTGGATAAAAGAAAAAAAGGAATCCAGGCAAAAAAGGGCATCCCGGCTAACCAAAAACAGAATAAAGGTTCGGGCAAAAATTAGGGATATAATTGAAAAGAATTGTACACCCGGTAAGTTGAAAACCCGAAAGGGCAACTTAGGCAAAAAAAGGGTATCCCGGTGGATTGAAAACCTGAAAAGGCGGTCCACACAAAAGAGGGATTAAAGCGAATGACTGCAGTCTTAATTAATCTGTATGCTTTCTAATCTTCAGCAAACTGGAAAGATTCCAAAGGAGGAATTGGTCCGACCACGAGCTTCCGAAGGCGAAGATAATTAGGAGAGTTGGAATACATACTGGCTATAACAGAATCAGAAATCAGTTGGAATCTAATTTCCGCATTATCATTAGGATATATTTCTTTTCTCAATTTTATGGCAATCGCCTCTTTCAGGGGTTTGCTTCTGATTGTAAATTCGCCAATTTTTGGCATTTCATCAATAAAATTGAATATTCAGTCACGAGCTCTTATTTTCATTTTACTGTTTTGTTTGCAAAAACGTCCGATTTTTTATAATAAAACGTTACTTTGAAAATATCTTGGCCTTGCAAAAACATGCACAAAGACAATTGAAATTACTTTGCTTGTTGGACAACCTTGGATGGTGGACTCAAAAAACCACGCAATATCCTGGGGCATGTGCATATTCTTTTTCTGTTGCAGGTAATGAGTATGATCGACCCAAGCATCACGAAAGTTATCTCTCAGCACAATCGACAGATATTTGCTTTGACTTGATACTGTTGTATCTTATTAAGTCGATTCTTCCATTCAAGAGTTCCCACCGAGTTTCGTGACGGCAACGGTGGTCGAAGATGGAATTTTTCTGTGTTGATAACGGTTATTAATTCAGTGAATACTCCAGGTCAATAACAAGTGTCAATCCTCCAGTACCTTGCAGACGATGTGAAGGGTAGTTCAAGGCAGAGAGTTCGTATAAGAGTTTGAAAACGCTTGGTTTTCTATAAAATCCTCTTAAGAGACGAAACTTTTGGTACTAACATCCCTTGTGGAGTTTACTCTTGGCAGGATGTACCAGCAAGTGGTAGTATCATATATCCCGCAGGTTTCAGCAAGTGAAATTTGTCAAAGATCAATCCCCAGCGGAGTTATTGACCATCCCATGCATGGGGCATGTTATCTCCCCAGCAAAAGATATTCCCGATCTATAATCCCCAGTAGAGTTTGAGGACATTTGGTCTTCTATAAAATCCTCTCAAAGGGCAGCCCCAACACGAGACGCTTTAAAGCAGTTTTCTCTAGCAGAGTGTGTTGTAAACTCATTATCCTCAGCGGAGTCGTCAAAGGGAAAGTTTGCCCAACATGGGGCATTGTGACATTTATCCTAAGCTCGACAGTCTTCTTCCTCAGCAGATTACCGAGGAATTACTTTGGGTTTCCCTAACAAATCTCTAGGGACTCTTTCTCAGCATGTTGCAACGGATTGTCTTTCAACCAAGATTTGCATATCCTCTGCAGAGCAGCCCTGATCCCCAGCAAGATCGTATCTCTGGTAATGGTACCCCCACAGAGTTCAGCATTGAATCTTGTCTGCTATACTCCCCAGCCGAGTCGCAGTAATTTCCCCAGCAAGGTTTAAAGAGATTGACAGAATCTCTTCTTCAGCAAGGTGTCAACATATGATATTACCCAGCAGGTGGTGTAATTCTCAGCAGTGTTCATTTACAATCCAAAGTCCAATTTATTTTTGGCATGCGTACAATTTGTTCATGTTATTCCAGCAGGTGGAGTGATCATTTGGCAACTTTAAGCTTCCAACGACGGTTTGGTAAGCACCAAAATCCAACGACAGTTTGGCAAAGCTTCCAACGACAGTTTGGTAAGCACCGAAGTCCAACGACAGTTTAGCAAAGCTTCCAAAGTCGGTTTGGTAAGCACTGAAATCCAACGACAGTTTGGCAAAGCTTCCAAAGTCGGTTTGGTAAGCACTGAAATCCAACGACAGTTTGGCAAAGCTGCAAAAGTCCATCGGAAGATGGCAAGTTTGAGATCCCCAAACGCCGGTTTGGTAATCCTTGAAGTCCAACGACAGATTGGCAGAAATCCAGCACGAATTGGCAGAAGTCCAACGACAGATTGGCAGAAATCCAGCACAAATTGGTGAAAGTCCAACGACAGTTTGACAGAAAGTCCAACGACAGATTGGCAGAGCAGCTAAAGTCCATCGGCGGTATGGCAAGCCAGTAGTCGTCTGGTGTCGTTCAAAAAGACATTGTTGAAAGTCCATCGACAGTATGGCAAGCCAGTAGTTGTCTGGTGTCGTTCAAAAAGACATTGTTGAAAGTCCATCGACAGTATGGCAAGCCAGTAGTCGTCTGGCGTCGTTCAAAAAGACATTGTTGAAAGTCCATCGACAGTATGGCAAGCCAGTAGTCGTCTGGCGTCATTCAAAAAGACATTGTTGAAAGTCCATCGACAGTATGGCAAGCCAGTAGTCGTCTGGCGTCGTTCAAAAAGACATTGTTGAAAGTTCATCGACAGTATGGCAAGCCAGTAGTCGTCTGGCGTCGTTCAAAAAGACATTGTTGAAAGTTCATCGACGGTATGGCAAGCCAGTAGTCGTCTGGCTTCGTTCAAAAGACAGATCTCTCCAACAACGTTTCATTTGAAGATTCAATCCAGCAGTCCTGTTGGGTTTATATCCTTTTTGTTCTTCATCATCCGGAGAAATTTTTTGGTTATACTTGATATTCAATCGCTATATACCTTGAAAGTCTGAAAGCAACCGCTTTCAGGCATTCAGGTCTACAGCGTTTGAATAGGGGCTGCTGTAATACCCCAAAATTTGCTCTCCCTTTTTGGCATCATAGTTTAGCATTATCATATATCATATCATATCCATCTCAATAGCATTGCATTGCATCTTTAACATAGAAAAATGAAGCATAGCATCCCTCTTACCATCAAGGCATGTGATCAGGTGGAAGGTGGACAATCAAGGAAACATTCAAGGCACAAAGAGGTCACACAAGTTCACTCAAGAAAAGTCAAGAGGTTTCTCATGTCTTATACTATTTCAATTGATCATCCACAATCTCAAGGAAGTGAGATCCAATGGGAGATTGAAACCATACATACTTCATCATGCAAGAGGTTCAAAAATTAAAGGAAAACCCTCAAAAGAGATAGCTCATTGATCCAAAGTCACCCTCAAATGGCATATCTCATCATCCCTTAAGAGGGTACACAACATACTCTGAGGAATGTGAAATTGAAGACTGCACTTTTACCTCCTAGGAGGAGGGTACCAAACTAGGGTTTCCAATTTAATCAGGGCATCTTTGATTTTTTGGACAAAACTTGATGTCATGGCATTCTACATGTCCTTAAGTGTATGGGTGTGGAAAATTGCCTCTCAATTGGTTTTAGAAGTGGTTCAATTGGAAGAAAGGTCAAGAATCAGAGAAATTGGGGTCAAGTCAAATAATCAGAGGGAAAAGTCAACCCTTGACATTTTGAGCCCAAAATCATGAAATTCATGTTATATGTGTCCAATGTACAAAATTTGGTCAAGAAACTCCAAAGGAATCATAAAAAAATCAAGAATGTGGAGAGTTGCCATTTTTGGATGAAGTAGGTTACTAAATAAGGCAAGTTTTGGCCATTTTGCACTATACTTTGAACCAAGGCCATTTAAAATTGAAGCACCAAATGAAAATTCCACTCGGCCACAACAAAAGGTTTTGCTTTAAGCTTCAAATCCATGTGAAGAACATCTCCATTGGATAAAAATTGAGTGAGATATGATTGACCAAAGTTTGGGCAAAGTAGGTTCAAAACTAGGTCATGACCAAGGATTCTCAGGTCACGCGCATGTCCTTTTTACAAACAGTTGGCGGGCCAAATGTACACCTATTTTTCTCATGGTTAGAGGCTTCATTTGCAAAACTTCTCAACATCAAAAATGTTCCTTGTAATGTCCTCTTCAAGTTTCATGTTGGGCAAAATTTGATTTGATCAAGCTAGGAAGTGGATATAATGGTCTCAAGTTATGGTGATTTTGCTGAAAATTTCGTGCCAAGATACATTGCCAGTCAACCTCATTTCCTTGCCCCTAACCAGTTTTCAAACTTGTGTGTTATGAGTCATTTTGCAACCTCTTCCAAATATCATTTCAACTCATTTTTCACACCAAACCTATTCTCCAATATCTCCTCTTTCAATTGAATCCAAAAACACACTAAATCATCCATTGGGTAGAGAGAAAAACATCATCAAACTACCCTACATTACACTGATGCATTGTTGGCTCTGATGTGCAATATGGTTCAGACATACATCAAACATCTCTTTCCTCTTTAAGCCAAACACAGCCTCTTACACACGTTACGCCATGCTGCTTCCATACACTAAAGAGGCAGAATAAGACTTGCGAAGCAAGTTTCTCTTGCTGCTCCACCATAACACAACATAAGTCATCACCATAACATCACAGCCATAGCATAACTCGTCCCCTAACTAACTTGGCTCAGTTAGTTAGGATGGACTCAGTTTAACCACTTTGACTCACTCTAACCAACTCACTAAACCATGGTTAACTCACGTTATAAATAGAAGTTCCACTCCATAACTTCAGTTTAGAAAAACTTCATTTTTCCACATTCTCTCAAAAACTCTCTCTGCTTTACTCTCAATCTCACCATTGCAAAGGATTCTCGAGCTCACATTGTTCATCCTCCTACTAAATCTTCTTTGATTCTCTCTCAATTTCACCAAAGAGCAACTGGTTTTGAAGCTTGGATCCAACTTCTTTCCACTGAATCATCATCAAGTACCTCATCAACGCCTTTATTTGGCCAAGTGAAGCTTAAGGAAGAAGCTCATTCCTCTGGTATTCTTGTTTGCTCAAAGTTTCTGCAGTTTCAGGTTTGATCTCTTGAACATTGATTACACGATTTCTATTCATTATCAAGTGTTTCTTGATGATTTGAGCTTAATAGAAGCCTTTAACATCCGGCTAGTTGATAGAGCTTCTTAGAAGCTTAGATCCAAAAATTTAGGGCAACATGTTCATGCTTGTTTCTTGCTGTATGTGAATGGTTTGATGATTTCATTGGTAGAATCATGATGTGTGTTACTTCCTCTTCATTTTGGTGTATTGTTTGTGAGATTCTGGGAAAATGGAGGTTACAGACGGTGGTTGTTGGCCGGAGAAGGTGACCGGAGGTCCCTCTCCGGCGGGTAGCTTTGATGGCTAAGGTTTCGCTCAGATTTAAACACGGCCGTTGAATGTTCTTGATCGTGTGGCTCGTGTGAGGACAACGCATAAAAATGTCACATGCCTTGCACATGTTTTATTTTTAATCAGAGTGAACTTCGTGTGGTGTGGTATATGGTATGGAGCGTGGTCCTTCATGTGTGTGCGTTGGATTTGTATACTTTGACCTTTGTATTGACTTGACCTAATCTGATGGTTGTTATTGCTTTGACTGTGTTTGACTGAGGGTGCACAATTATTATGTGCACTGTGCGTGTAATGGACTTAAGCCAGATTGCTTTTTACACCTCCCTGTTCCAAAGCCCAATTAATTTGAACTCACATTTTGCTATGCTTGCACCCCCATTCCTTTTTCCATTTCATTTTATTTTTCCATTTTTCTAAACGTTTACTTTTCAATTTTTAAAAATACAAAATTGCACCATAAAATTCCACAAAAATTTATGAACATCATTAAGACATTTATAAAATTTTTGATGATTTCATCTCTTGATTTTATGACCTTTTTACCCCTGTTCCACAATTTTCTTTGATTTTCTTTTGTGTGCATTCTTAATGTGGTACATGATTTTGTGAATTTTTGTTCTTGATCATTAAAAATAGTTTTGATTTGCTTCTTTTTGAATTGAGTCATTAACATCTTGAAGTATGTCCTATGATTTTTATTTTAATTTTTAGATCATTTTATGACATGTTTGGATGTCCATCTTTGCATTACTTTGCATGTGTATCCAACTTGACTTAAGTGCATTGTATAAAGCCTTTTTGCCTTGATTTCTTGCATGCTATTTTGGTATATGACTCACTTCTGATTTGTGTATCTTTAAAACATGCTTGCTTAATTTCCATGAGTCCATTTAATTTTTGTTTAAGGCATTACATTTGAATCATAATAACATGTCATATCCTTGAAATATTTGTGCATGTTTACATGTTTTCTTTTGTGCATACTTGCATGATCATTTGTCTATTTCAATGAGCTATTCATGTGACATTATAGGTTATTGATACACATTATATGTCATCATTGCATATTCATTGTCATGTGAACTTGGTGCATCCTTAACATGTTGTGCTTGCACTTCCTTTCTTTTGAACTTCCATTTCAATTCTACTTCTCCTATTACCTCTTGAATGTCTTGATAGTTGCTCCATGAATACTTGTGAGATGTTTGTGAATCATTTTTCATTTCATTTCAATTCTGATCCTTGGATTACATGTTTCATTTATGCATGTTTCTTCTCTTTCTTTTCATCTTTCATCTCCCTTTTCTTATGATAGCATGTTCTAATGCCATGGATGATGATTGTTGGTTGTTCACTTGAACTTGCTTGATGATAATCATTTGTTTTCCATATGATGCACATTCTGGTTGAGACTAATAGGATTTGATCTTTCATCTTATTCTTTTGATCTTCTTTTGATCTTTATGGTGCATTAAATGTTCTTTTACTTCTTATACTTCTTATACATGTTTACTAACCATGTAGGGGCTTTGGTAAGTTGCAATTGAGTGTGGATAAGGAATCCACATTCAAACTTCTATCCTCTCATCTCTTTTACAATTCCATCTTGTGTTTTGTTAAGCACTTATGTGCTTTCTTTTAATAACTCATTATTTTCCCTTTTGAATTACAATTTATCTTCTACTTTAGAAGTGAGTTGTTTAATTCTTTTCTTCTTTAGACTTTAGGTTTTGAAACCTCACAAACCATTAGGATCACTCCCTTAACTAATCAATTAGGATTGAGTCTTAGATCACATAGATTTTACATTTCTCCTCCCTTGAGTCTTTCATCTTCTCACCTCAAAGAAAATTCAAAATATCTAATGAAGGTAGGCATTTATTGCATTTAGGCCTTTCATATAAAGAAAAGATTATAAGGGGTCTTCTCTTATAATCTTAGAATGTGTAGCATATAGCCCATCTTGGGTCAATGTGTTAAACATTTGATCTTGTATGAGGGACTTAAATGCAATACTTGTTGAAGGTACAAATAATAAAACACTTCTTCATTTCATAATCAACAAAAACACTTAATAAACACAAATATGCTAGTGTGTTTGAACCTTGAAAATTGGAACTAAGTGTGGGGGTCTTCTTCACTCTTAGTGTGCTTTCTTACCCATTCCATCTTGGAATGTGAGAATGTACACATTCCAATGACTAAGATTTAGGTACACTACCATATGCACACAAATGGAAAAAACTCTTAAAAGACAAAAACAAACAATAACGTCTTTCCTTCGAGAATTATTTCCTCATCTCCTTCAGTCATTCCTTAAGGATGCGTCATTTCCGTTCTACCGCAAACAGGTAACGCCTAAGTCTCCCTACAGCGAGCTGCAACACCTAAACTGCTAGGACGCGAACGTCAACGTATTCCACTAAAAAACACAAACAATCCATCCCTAATGAGGGGAACTACGTCGCTCTGATTCTCATGTTCCCGATGAGATACGTAGGCAGTGGGGTAGGGCCCATTCGAGCACTTCTTTTATTTTCCCTACATTTGTTTCCTTTCCTTTTCCATTCCTTTTCCAGTTCTTTCTCAGTATTCTTTTCTATCACCCTTTGATCGAGACAAGCAAGCGTGGATCCCATCGGGTACGATGGACGTGAGGGGGTGCTAATACCTTTCTCTCGCGTAACCGACTCCCTTACCCTTTCTCTTGGTCGTAAGACCATGCTCTTTTCCTTTCCTTCAGGTTTATGCGGTGTTTCCTTTCCCTCTCTTGGGATAAATACACATTGCTGGCGACTCTGTTTCGGTGCCACTTTCGCGTTTGTACTAGGATGAAAATCCCGGGAGCGACAACAGGTACACCCCCTCCTCTCCAACAACCATCATCGCTGCCCTACATGGAAGGCCACGAAGATCCATTCTGATCATCCCAAATCAGGTTACAATCTTGATTGTTAGAGATATGATTGTAGGTTTTCCTCTCAATTGATATGGTTAGTGATTTAGTTTTAGTAGATGCAGTTGTGAAGAAAGTAATTGAGACAGAGATATGCAAAATGAAAATTTATGGAATCTTATGGGTAAGTTTTTATTCCTCTTTTAGTTTTTGTTTGACTTGAATAAAATCAAGTCATTCATTAATTTGTTTTTATATGATATTTAGGAAAGCTTTTATAATGCATTATATATGATATTTAGGAAAGCTTTTATAATCTTGGGAGGTCTGTGTGAACATAATATTTGGAAAATGATAACGTTGAATAAGGAAATGAAATATATAAATATTTTTTTACACAAATATGTATAAGCTATATTGATATTTACTTTGATGGTCTTATTACTTATGGACTTGAGTATTATATTATCGTGCATGTTTTTTCAATAAGTTCCCAGGGAAATTGAGTATTATATTGTGGTTTCTATTTTCTAATTACCTGATCAGTTGTATCATTATTATTACGTTTTTTTTTGTTTTGTTGCACTTCAAATTGTAACATTATATCTAAAATATTTTATTTTGTTTTACTTTAAATTGTAACATTATATCTAAAATATTTATACCATAATTATTACTTTTAAAATATTATTGTTTAAACTTCTCTGTTGGATATTGTAATAATATTTCAATTTTGCATATAAATCATTAATAAAGTATGTTGGATATTGTAACATACTTTCAATTTTACATATGAAGCATTAATGACATTATTTGTTTTCTTTTTATTTTCAATTTTCTATACGAAGAATTATCGGGTACTCTTTACTTTTTTTTAATAACGTGAATATAAAATTACATGTAAATGTTATATTAAAAAAAAGCTTCTCAATATTTTTATTGATTAATTATTCAAAAAAAAATGATTTTATTGATTATTTAGTTAAAAAATTTGAATATTGTTATTTTGCTATAACATCTAAAGATTGTATAATTGTAAACTTCAAAGAATTCAAATAATTTAATCCTTCAAAAAAGAAATATTTGATTCAATTTTATTATTTACTATTGATATGCAATTGATTGCATATTAATAGTAACTTTAATTCTTTTAATAAATTGATGTTTAATGTTTATCAACCATTTGTCCAAATGAAGTTATAATACATTAAATAAATTATATAAATGTGTCAATAATTAAAATTTTATATCCATTTTACAAAAGTCAACAAAAAATTACATTTTTAAAAAAATATAAATTAAATAGTAATTGAAATAAATTTATTTTTTTAATTATTTTTTATCGAACCATGTAATTTAATTTTTCAATCTAAAATATTTAGTTTTTCATTCTAAAATATGAATAATTTAGTTTTTTATTATAAAAACATATGTATAATATTTTAAAAAACAGAAATATGTTAAAATAATTTTTATAAACGTGAATAAGTCAAAAATATTTTTATAAAAGAACACAGAGACTCAAGGCGCTAATAATTTAATTATTCATTATTGATACGTAGTTAATTGCATTTAATTATATTCCATTACTTAATGAATCATATTCACTGCTTTTAATTATATTTCATTAATTAATTTTATCAAAAAGTAAGTTTTTCATAAATTTTTGCGTGAAAATAGTTATTATATTTAAAATGAGTATTATAGAAAAATAATTAGGGATATGACTGGAATTATCAGAATAAAATTTGACTTAATTAAAAAAAAACTAAAGTTTGACTTAAAACTACTTTTAAAATTTTTATTGTAGAATTTATAAATATATATTAAATTGTTATAGATAATTATTTGTTAAATTATAGGTAAAACTATATATAAAATTGTCATATAAAATTATTTGTTAAATTATAATTAAAAAATGAATATTTAATTTAAAATATATTTATAATACAATTAAAAGTCGGGTATTATTAGTAAATTTATACCTAAATTTTTGAATTTTTATTGTAGAATTGACTTTTAAGTAAACATTAACCTAAATTAAAAAATATATTGTAATTTAAAAAGTATATTAAATTAGCGTAATATTAAAACTTTTAATACTTAGAATTTGAATAGTACTTAGAATAATATTTTTAATTTAATTTTTTTTAATTACAATAGTAAAATTGAACATATTTTTAATTTATTATTTATAGTCATAGTTCATTTTATAAGAAATAAATGTTAAATGTTAAATTATTATTTAATATTGTAATTGATTTTTTTGATATTCTTAGATCTAAAATTTGATTTACCTACTGATATCTACACTAATAAATGTTAAATTATTATTTTTTGGTTTACCTACTTATAATTATTCGATATTCTTAGAATAAAAAGATTTTTTTATTTTATCTTTTCTATATAAAGTTTAATATTTGATTTATTTTATTTGTTAATTAAAGCATGCCACATATCAGTAGAGGAGTGGACTTGCAAAATTTTGAAAATTAACTCTCCCTATTTACTCAAACCAACATTCCTTTGTTTTGAATGTTGAATTGGTAAAATAAAAATGAATATGGTGGTCACAACTCACATGTTGCCAAACCTCCATGTTATTTTGGTCTTATTTTGTATTTTTTTAATATATTATTTAATTATTTATTATAATTTGTTATTTCATTATTAATTACTAGAATTTGATATGAAAAGAGTAGAAGAATGTCAAGTGGGGTGTTGACAGATAGTGGTATTTTGATTGGTGGTTTTTAGAATAAAATTTGACTTATTTATTTAAAAAAATGAAAACTATTGATACAATTATTTTTATACACAATCATGAGTCATCATATCATTGTTTCCGGATTCTTGGCCCGCAATCGTAAATTTGTCCGCATCCGCATTGCCTGCCTTTGCTTTGAACTAATAGCCCTTTTTGTTTTGTTTTTATGATATGATTGCTATTGGGTTTTTCTAATGTGGAAATTTTTTCTGAGATTGTTGACAGTAATGAGAGTTCGAGAGTTGATGAGAGTGTTGGAAATAGAATTTCATTAATGTTCCAGTTTGTAAGTCGATTAACAACTCATAGTATTATATAGTTCATGACATATTTTTTGGATGATGATGACAATGTAGAAGTGAAATGTTTTAATTGATTATATTATTTACGTTTTTTTTTAATCTTTTAGAACATAATATGTTTGGCTAACTACATTGCTTAATCTAATTTTTTTGTGATTGCACTTTGAATGCAATTTAAACATGAAAAAAATGATAATGGTAATCATGAAAAAAAATGGTAAAAATTTACTGACATAGAAAAATCAGATTGTAATGTTTTTAACTAGGGATACAATTATTTTTATATATAGAAAAATTCAACTATTGATACAATTATTTTTATAAATCGGAATAAGTTATAATTATTTTTATAAACGAAAATAAGTTACAAATAATTTTATAAACGGGAAAATTCAACTATCGATACAATAATTTTTACAAACGAGAATAAGTTACGAATGTTTTTATAAATAGACACACGAGTTTAAGGCGCTTATAAACGAGAAAAAGTTTACATGTTCAAGGCGCTTATAAACGAGAAAAAGTTTACATGTTGATAAAATTATTTTTAGAAACGAGAATAAGTTATAAATATTTTTATAAACGAGAATAAGTTAGAAATATTTTTACAGTAGAATCCGTGAGTACATTTTCTATTTACATTTTACAATGTATTCTATTAAATCTACATTACACACTATTTTATTTTTATAAAGGAAAAAAAATTCAAGTTTCCCATAATCACACCGTTTTGAGTCCAAATAAATTAAAGATTAAGATCTCTAAACTTTTCCAAATCAATTCGGCTTTATGCAACACTTTCCGACTCAATGCATCCGCTACTTTATTCGCTTTACCCGGATGGTGCTTCAACTCTAAATCATAATCTTTTAAATACTCTATCCATCTCCTTTGACGAATGTTCAACTCTTTTTGGTCGAATAAATAATTTAAACTCTTGTGGTCGCTGAACATTTCAAAACGCATTCCATACAAATAATGACGCCACACTTTCAGTGTAAAAACAACCGCCGCAAATTCCAAATCATGAGTTGGATAATTCTTCTCATGAATTTTTAACTGTCGAGAAGCATATGCTACCACTTGACCACCCTGCATCAAGACACCTCTTAATCCTCTCTTGGATGCATCACAAAATACTTCGTACGACTTATTTGGATCAGGAATGATCAACAATGGAGCAATCGTCAATCTTTCCTTCAAACTCAGAAAACTTTGTTCACAACCCGAATCTCAATCATAAGAAAAATCTTTTCGAGTAAGTTTAGTCATTGGTAAAGCCAATTGAGAAAAGCCTTTGATGAACCTTCTATAGTAACCCGCCAATCCCAAGAAACTTCTAACTTCTGAAGCATTCTTCGGTCTTTCCCAATTAATTGCCACTTCAACTTTCGATGGATCTACCGCCACACCTCCTTGAGATATAACGTGACCAAGAAATCTAACTTCCATCATCCAAAACTAACACTTGCTTAACTTGGAAAAAAGTTGTCTCTCTTGTAAGATTGATAGAACGATTCTTAAATGTTCTCCGTGCTCTTGAGGAGTATGAAAATAAATAAGAATGTCATCAATAAAGATCACTACAAATTGGTCCAAATAGGGTTGGAATATCCGATTCATATAATCCATGAAAACAGTTGGAGAATTCGTCACACCGAAAGACATTACTAAGAATTCATAATGGCCATAACGGGTTCTAAAAGCGGTCTTTGGCATATCTGAATTCTTCACACGGATTTGATGATAACCTGACTTTGTAAATCAATCTTTGAGAACACACAGGCTCCTTTCAATTGATCTAACAGGTCGTCTATCCTGGGTAATGGGTATTTGTTCTTGATGGTGACTTTATTCAACTGCCGGTAATCAATACATAACCGCATTCCACCATCTTTCTTCTTTACTAGTAACACTGGAGCTCCCCAGGGTGAACCACTAGGTCGAACAAAATTCTTAGCCATTAACTCTTCTAATTGATCCTTCAATTCTCTTAAATCAAGTGGTGACATCCTATACGGAGAAATGGATATAGGAGCCGTTCCCGGTACCAGGTCAATAGAGAATTCCATTTCCCTTTCCGGAGGAAGAGAAGTGACATCCTCGGGGAAAACTTCGGGAAACTCACAGAATATAGGGATATGCAGTACTTGTAGGTCGCTACTCGCCTCTTTAGTGAGAACCAACAAAACAGACTTTTCCTTCTCAAACAAGATATTTACCATACCAACCGTACCTTCCAAAATGGTAGTTAATACATCCTTCGAAGTAGCTTCAACAGATGAAATGATGATTAACTTCTCCTCACAACCAATAAGCACTGAATTAGCGGAAAGCCAGTCCATCCCCAATACGACATCAACCTTCTTAAGCGGCAAACAAATAAGACCAATCTGAAAAACTCTTCCCTCCACAGATAGTACACAATTCTCACACATTAAAGGTGTTTCAATCATCTCATCCATGGAGGTAGTAACCACCATGGGAGGAAACAAAGGAATAACTTGCAACCTAAGTTGCTTCATGCATTGTATCGACACAAAAGAGTGTGTTGCTCCACAATCAAATAAAACAAAACAAGGATGCCCATTAACGAAACACGTACCAGCAATCAAGGAGTTATCTCCCTTAGCCTTCCTTGCATCCAATGTATAAACTCGACCGGTACTCTTTCCATGTGTATGATTCTTATTCTGAGGACAATCCCTCACCATATGACCCATTTTCTAACATTGATAGCACTTCACACCTTCGATACCACACTTTTCCTGATGATTCCTACCACAAGTACGACACACAGAAGGTGCACTAGATCTAAAATTCTGAGGTTGCTTCCCTTTGAAGGTTTGTAGTCTAGGCCTAAAATGTTGACTTGATCTCCCTCGATCATTCTGATTCGTCCTATTCAAATCTCCTTCTACTTGAACTCTCTTCAAACTGTTCTCGGCCACATAACATTGCCTTAGCAACTCAGCATATGCATTGAGTTCTCTTTGAGACACACTATGAGAGATCTCAGCTTTCAATCCAAAAATAAATTGGTCTATCTTCCACTTTTCATCTGGAGCATACACGGCCTGCCTAGAGTAAGCAGCCATATTCTCAAACTTCTCAGCATAAACAGCCACTGTCATATTACCTTGCCTTAACTGTTGGAAATCAAACTCCTTTTGGGTCCTCAAGGAACTAGGAAAGTACTTCTCCATAAAAGTAGTCTTGAATTGCTCCCACGCTTTAGGTACACCTTGGATAGTCATTAGAGCTGAAGCACTCTCCCACCACCTCATAGCAGGACCTTTCAACGAGTAAGAAGCAAATACCGCTTTGTTCTCTTCACTGCAATGTATTATCAGAAAGATTGTCTCCATGCCAGCCACCCATTCATGAGCCTTCACAGGGTCTAATCCACCATGAAATTCTGGAGGATTCATACGGATGAAATCCCGAAAACTCCCGCCAACAACATTTGGAACAACTACTGGAGGATGAAGATCTTCATTCATTTGTTGTATCATCTGCTGCATGAACTAGTTCTGGCGCTGCTGCATCTGTTGTATAAATTGGGGCCATGGGACGTACTCATCGCCACCTGGCAGGTTTGTCTTGGGAGGATTAGTTCTGGGTCTACCGTGGTTTCTGCGCCCGTCAGCCATGTTCCTAAACGTCATACAGATAGGATTAAGTTGATCAGGCTCAATACCATAAATATAACACTTAAGACCAATGGTGACACAGCGCATATGAAACGGAAAGAATTACTTATAATATTTCATGGCTAGGTCAAGAATACGACCTACTCTGATGCCAACTGTAACACCCATATATAATTCCATACATCAAAGATATATATATTATACATGAACCAAAGTTTTGGTACAGGAATATCAATAAGTTCCTAGATAACACATTGTATACATTACATACCCAAAACAAATTCTAGAACTATGGCATAATATACATAAGATGTTCCAAAGTACTAAGAACTAGATCAACAAAATGATCTCAAAATAAAAATCTCCACAACGGAAGCAATGCCATCCAAAATGCCAAGATATGTAAGGATATCAAACGGCTTTATCCTTACCCTTCACGGAACTTGAAGCACCTGTAATATAATAAATAATGTGGGGTGAGATAATAAATCCAAGTGAGTTCCCTATCTTATGGATTCTCTCGGCTTTACAAGGTTCTAACAAATCCTAGCTCAAGTCAAAGGGATGGGAAAATACTTTGAGTTCACAATCTCACACTATATGGAAACATGTTCATGAGTTCACCAACTCAACTATCACAAATCGGTAACCTCATCGAGGCATCCCCTTTTCCCGTCCTCTTCTACGTCTAGAAGTCGGCACGAGTCATGGATCCTTGCATTTACTTGACATACTAAATGGATTCTGTTGTGAAAAACGATGACTTTAATCAAAGTATAAAACTGGTTTCTTGATGATCAAGAACCAAAACAAGGGTTTAACGGAAAAGAAAACAAGAAGAAGAAGAAGAGAACAACAATGATTGGGAAAATATAATTCTGTTTACTATTCACTTTCTCATTAAAGTTTACAAATGATTACAAGTGAATATCACAATTTGCCATACTCAACAAACTGAGTGTACTAGCCTCTTTATAGACTAACTAGGTAACTTGCAGCCCAAGAAACCTAAACAATTAGATCCTTAACACAAGGCCCAATTCGACAGGATAACATTTCGACACTACAAACTAGAACAGACTTCGACTACAGTTTGTAACCAAAAGGCATCAGCATGTGAACAAGCTTCGACAGCATGCTGGCCTCCTGTTGAAAACATGAAAGCTTCTCCTTCGACACAACATGAGTTCGACCCAAATCTCACAAATCTCCACCTTGGATCTAACTCAGCAATAAGGGAATCAACTAGCTTTCATCATGCAGCTTTATCAACTGCATACAGTGGAAGAACTTGCAACTTGGCAACGTCTTGGTGATCATATCAGCAACATTGTCTTCAGTCAAAACCTTCAACACCTGGACTTCACCACGCTCGATTATCTCTCTGACGAAATGCAGCCTCACATCAATGTGCTTAGTTTGCTCATGATAGGCTGAATTCTTCGACAGGTGTATAGCACTTTGACTATCACATTTAACAGTGATACTTCGGCCTTGAAGTTTCAGCTCCTTTGCAAAACCTTCAAGCCACAATGCTTCCTTCAGAGCTTCAGTGAGGGCAATATATTCAGCTTCAGTGGTTGATAAGGCAACAACCTTCTGAAGCGTCATTTTCCAACTGATTGTTGTGCCAAACATTGTGAAAACATATCCAGAAATAGACCTTCTGGAATCCATACAACCTGCATAATCAGAGTCAACAAATCCTTTGATTTCGACTATGCTATCACCATCATAGGCTCCACCATAAATCAAGACTCTTTTCAGAGACTCATTTATGTACCTGAGAATCCACTTTATAGCTTGCCAGTGCACCTTTCCAAGATTGGCCATATACCTGCTCACAAGGCTCACTCCATATGCTATGTTTGGCCTCGTACAGACTATAGCATACATCAAAGAACCCACTACACTAGCATATGGAATGCTATTCATATAGATTCTTTCAGCTTCAGTACTCGGACTTTGAGTAGTACTAAGCTTAAACTGAGGATTAGTAGGTGTCACAACAGGATTTGAATTCGACACACTAAACTTGTCGAGAAGCTTCCGTAGGTATGTCTCTTGAGATAAGCACAACTTCAACTTCTTTCTATCTCTCCAGATATCAATCCCAAGAATCCTGGCTGCAGCTCCCAGATCCTTCATTTCGAACTCCTTACTAAGTTCAGCCTTCACCTTCGTTACATCCTCAACACTGTTGCTAGCTATGAGGATATCATCCACATACAGCAGCAACATAACAAGTGAGTTTCTAGGTCGAAATCTGAAGTAAACACAGTGATCGAACTGACTTCTAGTGAAACCAATGTGTACCATGAACTTGTCAAATCTCCTATTCCACTGTCGAGGAGATTGTTTCAGGCCATACAAAGACCTATTCAGCTTGCACACATAATCTTCTTTACCCTTTTCTGCATACCCTTCAGGTTGATGCATCAGGATCGTTTCATCTAGATCACCAAACAGAAATGCTTTCTTCACATCCATTTGCTCAAGTTCCAAATTGAACTTTGCCACCATGGCCAACAGCATTCGAATGGATCTATGCTTTACAACAGGTGAGAATACATCATTGAAGTCGACTCCTTCTTTCTGAGTGAACCCCCTAGCAACCAGCCTCGCCTTAAAGCGCTTCGACATCACTCCTTCGATTCCTTCCTTGACCTTGAAAACCCACTTAAAGCTGACTAACCATGCTCCTGCAGGTTTCTCAATCAGCTCCCAAGTGTTATTGTCATGAAGAGATTTCATCTCGTCATCCATGGCTTTTCTCCATTCAGTCTTGTTTCGACTCCATATAGCTTCCTTGTAATCTCTAGGTTCTTCGTCAAGTACCTCACTTGCAGAGATTAAAGCAAAAGCTATAAGATCTGCATAACCAAGTCTCTGAGGTAGCTTGATGACTATTCTTGACCTATCTCTTGCCAGTAGGTAGTCATCGACAGTTTCCTCAGCCTCTTCAGCATCTTGCTCTTCGACTTCATCAGGGCTATGCACTTCAGCATCACTATGCTCCACCTCAACAGGCATCTCTACCTGTTCCAGCTCCTCTTCAGAGATTTCTGTACTTCGACCAGCATCACCAGTTTTCTTGAAAGCCATTTCGACCTCATTGAAAACTACATCACGACTTGTGATACATCTTCTGTGACCTGGTTCTAGGCACCACAACCTATAACCCTTGACTCCCTCAGGATATCCAAGGAACATGCATCTCAGAGCTCTAGGTTCGACCTTGTCTTGCCTAATATGAACATAGGCTAAACAGCCAAATACTCTCAGTTTGTCGAGATCTAGTGGATGATTCGACCAAACTTCTTCAGGTGTCTTCATTCCCAGCGCAGTCGAGGGACATCTATTTTTCAGATAAGCTGCTGTCGAAATAGCCTATGCCCAAAACACCTTCTTCAATCCAGCACTAACCAACAATCATCTAACCCTTTCAAGGATTGTTCGATTGAATCTCTCAGCTAAGCCATTTTGTTGAGGAGTACCTGCTACAGTCTTATGCCTTGCAATCCCAGACTCAACACAGTAACTGTCGAATGCTTCGTTGCAGAATTCAAGGCCATTGTCGGTTCTCAACCTCTTAACCTTTCTGCCAGTTTGAGTTTCGACCAAAACCTTCCAACTTTTGAAATTCTCAAAAGTTTAATCCTTCGTCTTCTGAATGAATACCCAAAGCTTTCTGGAATAGTCATCAACGATGGATAGAAAATACCTTGCACCTGAGTGTGAAGGATTCCTTGCAGGCCCCCAAAGATCAGCATGAATGTAATCAAGGGATCCATGTGTTCTTTGCTTGCCTTTGTTAAACTTCGCCCTACAGGATTTACCAAATACACAAGATTCACAAAACTCCAGCTTTTCAACTTTGTCACCTCCTAGCAGGTTCTGCTTCCCCAATTCGACCAGGCCTCTTTCCCTGACATGGCCCAATCTCATGTGCCATAACTCTATTTTTGACATAGGTTTCGTGGATACAACATTTGTCGAACCACTTACAACCTCAGCCTCAAGGGTATACAAGCCTTGGTCTTTCACGCCTCTCAAGACTTCCTTCGACCCTTTCATGACTTTCAGGATACCTTGCTCTCCTTTGAAAACATATCCCTTTCTGTCGAATTCACCAAGAGAAATTAAATTCCGCTTAAGATCATGTACATACCTAACCCTAGTCAATAGCTTTATTGACTCATCATGGAGCTTGAATCTAACAGATCCAATGCCTGCAATCTTGCAAACTTTATTGTTTCCTAGCAGCACTGATCCACCATCTTGATCATATAATTCTTCAAACACATTCTTGTTTGGAGTCATATGCCAAGTACATCCAGAATCCATAATCCACTCTTCGCAAGAGTTGCTGCTCAACACCACAAGGACATCAGATGATTCATAACCATCTTGCACAATAGCTGCATTCCCATTGTCCTTACCTCCTTGATTATTCAGACGCTCAGGGCACACCTTTCTTGTGTGACCCTCCTTCTTACAGTGATAACATTTGATACTAGACATATCACCACCATAAGACTTCTGCTGAACCTTTCCTTTCTTCTTGTCAAACCTACCATCTTTCTTCGACGATCTTCCTTTCACGGACAACCCTTTGCCAACTGATGAAGGTTTCTGCTCCTTTCTTTCGTTTAAGTCCTTTGAATACAAGGCTGCTTGAACTTCTTCAAAGGTCAGGGACTCTCTTCCATACAAGAGAGTTTCTTTGAAGTGAGCATGAAATCTTGGCAAAGCACACAATAGCAGAAATGCTTGATCTTCATCATCAATCTTCACATCAATGTTTTCAAGATCAAGAATCAGCTTGTCGAAAGAATCCAACTGCTCAGCCAAAGCTTTGTCTTCATTCATCTTGAACGAATACAAAGCTTGCTTCAGGTACAAACGATTTACCAACGATTTGGTCATGTACAAGCTTTCAAGCTTTACCTATAATCCTGACGCCGTCGTCTCTTTTGATACCTGCCGGAGAACCTTATCACCAAGGCTCAACAATATTGCGTTATGTACTTTCTCGGTCATTGCCATCTTTTCTCTTTTCGTCAGCGCAACATCCATAGCTGTCATTCCCTTCAACGCTTCCAAACAACCCTGCTGCACCAGTAGGGTTTTCATCTTCAAACGCCACAGACCGAGATCGTTCACTCCGGTGAACTTTTCAATCTCATACTTTGTTGAAGCCATCTTATCCACGCTCACCGCACCAATTTGTTGTGAAAAACGATGACTTTAATCAAAGTATAAAACTGGTTTCTTGATGATCAAGAACCAAAACAAGGGTTTAGGGTTTAACGGAAAAGAAAACAAGAAGAAGAAGAAGAAGAGAACAATAATGATTGGGCAAATATAATTCTGTTTACTATTCACTTTCTCATTAAAGTTTACAAATGATTACAAGTGAATATCACAATTTTCCACACTCAACAAACTGAGTGTACTAGCCTCTTTATAGACTAACTAGGTAACTTGCATCCCAAGAAACCTAAACAATTGGATCCTTAACACAAGGCCCAATTCGACAGGATAACATTTCGACACTACAAACTAGAACAGACTTCGACTACAGTTTGTAACCAAAAGGCATCAGCATGTGAACAAGCTTCGACAACATGCTTGCCTCCTGTCGAAAACATGAAAGCTTCTCCTTCGACACAGCATGAGTTCGACCCAAATCTCACAGATTCAGATCCTAAGGGTCATTAACCTTTATGAATCGTCACTTCACATGAGCCATTAACCATCACAAGTATCTATCCGTAGGTTCCATACGTACTACACGCGGGAATCAAACCTGTCAAGTAATCATACGTACATTCCAGAGGAGCTCTAGCTCATGAAACGATAAGTCTCAAGGGAAACGGTTCCGATTACGTGATCTCACACAAACGTGATTGTATTCGACAATCACAAGGCCACAAGTGCCTTAATTACAAAGAACACAAAGGTTCACACACATGTTCTATATAATGTTTCACTCTCCTCTAGACCACTACTCGTCAAGGATACACACCTAGGCACCGAATGCATGAGCATCGCCATCTATATTCTCTATCACATTCCTAGTCACAACCTAGAATTACACCATTTGGTTTTGTGGTAAGGTTTCCTCACTCTTCTTATTTTATTTTAAGCATACACTCACTCAATCAAAATTAACAACATGTAGATAGATATAGCATAACACGATAGTATAAGCAAATGCATGTAATAGTACATCTCATATAATTATCACTTTCAATTAATTTCCACCAATTAATTAACCCCACACTTAAATCAATATTTTCACTTTTTATTGCGTACAATATTGTCATAGCTTTCCAACGCTTCTTACTACGCCTCGATCGGAATCACGGTTCAAAAGATATGGATTTTAAAAGATTTTCACAATCTAAGACAGTGTTAACCAGTTAACGGAATATGGTTAATCAGTTAACCATGTTGAACTGTTCACACATAACCAAAATGAGAGTTAGAGACACATTAGGATAATCGATTAACCATATTCTGGTAACCGGTTAACCAACTCAGACTTAGTGCAAAACACCATTTTTCCATGGGTTAATCGGTTAACCATATACATTTAACCGGTTAACCCTGTTGCAGAAGCTGAAAAAACACGTTTTTCTTGATCCAAAATCCAACTAAACTCAACCAAACTATATTGGAACACCAAAAACAGTATTACCGATTAAATTCATGCCTAACCCGATTATACTACGCAGTCTATTCCGCATTTGAACCGTTAAAACATCAATTCCACACAAATACTCATAATCTATCAATTTCTACTCTAGGTTTCTACAACTCTAACTTCTAAAACTTAAAGTTCTACCTGGAACCCACCTCAAAGCAAGAAGATGATGAAGAAGATGAGATGATTTGATGAAGAGATGATGAAGATCCAAGCTTTTCTCTTTTTCTAGGTTTTCTTCCCATTTTCCTCTTTACTCCTCCTTCTCTCTTCTTCTTCTCTCTACTCTTTCTATCTTTTGTTACTGATGAAGAGAAAAGGAAAGGAAAATGATATGTAGAAATATCATCAAGTTAGTAACAGTGTTACTAACTTGAAATGTCCAAATTACCTCTAATGTACCAATTAGTAAAACCTCAGAGTCAGATAATATTAATTAAATCCAATCTGAGCTGATCAGTTGCTCTAATTATCTTAATAGATAAATTCTCAGAGCACACTGAAACTCAGTTGATCTCAACTAATATTATCTAGAGCATTTAAATAAATACGAGGTATTACACACAAAATTATGATAAAAGAATAAGATGTATCGATACAATCATTTTTATAAACTAAATTAGTTACAATTGTTTTTATAAATGGGAATAAGTTACAAATAATTTTATAAACATAATAAATTCAACTATTTATACAATTATTTGTATAAATGAAAAATTGAAGTATTAAAACAATCGTTTTTAACATGAATAAATAAAAACTTTCTTTATAAATTGTCACACATGTTCAAGACGCTTATAAACGAGAAAAAGTTTACATGTTGATGTAAATAATTTTATATACGGAAATAAGTTAAAATATTTTTTTTAAACGGGAAAAAGTCTAAATATTGTTGGATTTATCAACCCTTTAAGTTGGTTACGCAGTGAAATTTTTAGAGTCTGAAAAAAATTTGTATGTTTGACAAGTGATATTTCGCAATGTAGCGTGTGAATACAGACGAGACCCGTGCGATAGTACGAATATCATTTGAATTGGAAACATGATTTTATTCAGTGTTGTAGTTTTAGAATTTACTCATCTGAATTCAACTGTGTTTTGGTAATTACTGGAATTGCAGGCATAATCCACGGGTAGACGTGAATGTATCTATTACATACCACATGTATACTGATCATTTTAATGTTCATATATTAAATCTATAAGATACCAGCTGTAGACTGATCATTTGAATTTTATTTTTCATACATTGAATTAAGTTTGATATATTTACTCATGCTATTGTAAGAATGAAAAATTCTATCAAGAAATTATTATTGTTGCATCGATGAACTATCATGTTCGAGTCACATATTGTGTATTGAATGATATTACTATATATTTTTGAATTCCATATGTAGGAAGTGTTAATTTTATATTTTGTAATTTATACGTACTATTGTTGTTAGATTTATTAACCTAGTAAATTGGTTACGGTGTAAAAAATTTAGAATCTAAAAAAAATTACTGAATTGACAAGTAATTTTCGCAACGTAGCGTATAAATACAGACAGGACACGTTCGATAGCACGAATATCCCGCTAATTTTTGTAATAAAGGAGCAGCTTCCTAACCTGGAAACCTGTGTTACTTGTTGAAAAATTTTTGTATTGTAATTTTGATGCTTACACCATGTTTTAATTCTCTTATGGTCTCAAATCATTTTTCTAGTAAGTTTCTTGAACTTACCCATTCTTTTTTATTTAAAATAAAATGCACAAAACAAACAAAATCATAAATTTAAAACAATGTGTTCCTAATAATGGAGGACAAGACTTGCATTTCCTTGTAGTTTTTCTCATTACTTTTAAATGATTTTTCTTATCATTGTTAAGGAAACTCGATGGATACTCCTCAACATCATCATGTAACATGTTACAAATACTCTTAACAAAACTTCTTATATCACAATTAGAAAAAAATTTCTGACTCCTCGTCAACTATACTAATGGCGATTATACCATAATTTATTTTTATTACATAGCCAACCATGTTAAGGAAAGGTATTTCTATTATTGGTGGGATATGGTGACCCTTTTTTTTAGAATAATTCTTAATAGCCAATCATTATTGATTATATTTTTTTTTGCATAGTGACTTTGAAACACACACGCACACACATGCTCACACGCACGCGCACACACGTGCACACATACATACACACACTCACATACGCGCGCACACACATTGTATTTTTGTGTTATTTGTAGATAACATACACGCACATTGTATTTTTATGTTATTTGTAAATAACATGATAAAATTATTAGAATAATTAATTTATTTAATGATGCGTTAAGTTTGACTTAATCGTGACATCTCGTTAAACATAAAGATATCTATAATATAAGAAATCCATGTGTTCTTGATAACACTAATTTAACCTTTGATCTTTGGTTGACAACTCATCAAATTAGGGGCAAATTGTATCATAATCCAACAATTTCCAACCAAATCAGCATCTAATTCAATACTACTTTTGCACTTCATATACTATAATTAATCCAAACCAAACTGTACAGTGTTAATTCAGTTATCCAACACAACTATCTTTTGTACATCACTGTTTTTTGCTTTTGGTTTGATTTGACCTGTTGTAACCAAATTTTTCTTCCCGATGCAGCAAACCATGTAAACCAGCGCTGCATTTCTTCTTCTTCTCACACTCACATTTGGAACACATCCCAAATTATCTGTCACTTTTCACTTCCCCTCTTCTTCTTCTCACGGTCGCTTTTCTTCTTCTAAACTAAGCAAGAACAGCAATGGCGAGACCCTTTTCAATGGTTAAGGACATCAATGATGGTAAGGAGCTTTGGAAGATTGCAGTGAGAATCCATCACAAGTGGAGTGTGGTTTCAAAGAATAAAGAACACTTTGAGATGATTGTGGTTGATAAAGAGGTGATTTTGCTTGAATTTTCTTCAATCTTTGTATATTTCCCTTCAGCTGCTTATAACCGTTAGACTCAGTTTTCATTTGTTCCAAAAGTTTCTTACTTGACATGCCATTCATGGATTTTTTTCCATTTCCAAATGGAAACCTTGTGCATGTATTGTCTGAGTAACCTTCGCACTTCTTTGTAACTTTCAGGGTACATACATACAAATCAAAGTTCCAACGATGTTTAAACAATCTTTTGATTCTGTTTTGACTATCTATAACACATATACAATTGCAAATTTCCAAGTGCTTCCGAATGATGCCATGTTCAAACCCTCTATGCACATGTATGTCTTGGTTTTCACCGGTGGTACTTCTGTCTGTGACAAAAATAAACACGAAATACCTCCAAAGAAGTTGATCTTCACACCATTTGCTGATATTATTACTGGAATGTGGAAAAGGATGTTTTAATTCGTAAGTTTGTATATAATGAAAGGATAAATTTCATAATGTTATAGCATACTGTGTCATAACTCTTTGTTTCTTATACTACTATCTGTGTTGCAGATCTGATGGGCATTGTAACTGACATTGGCTACACACAGATGCAGAGTGGCCACAAAAAATAACAAGTTAATTTGGTGTCAAAGGACTTAGGGTTTGTATCACAGCTTTTTGTGTCTCTTTGCATTTTGGTTTTCTGTCTCCATCCATATTACCTTTCCTGACCATCTTATTCCATATTCATGCAGTAACAACACAGTACATTGTACCCTGTGGGAAGGTTATGCTCTTCAGTTCCATCAGTACCTACAAACTACAAAAGACACTTCGGCACCGACAATTATCGTTTTACAATTTGCTAAAGTCAAAGAAGAAGGTATAAAACTGTTAAATTTTTCTGTTGTGGATTACTTCTGTATCAACTTCTTACACCATTTCAATATTTCTTTCAAATTGGTTCTTTAGGCAAGTATCCATTATGTGTTTCAAACACATTCAATGTTACAAAATTGCACATCAATGATGACTTACCCGAGATTCGTGAATTCCTAAAAAGGTAACGACTTCTTGCCTATGATATCATGTATGTTTTGTTGTATTTTTTATTCTGCATATATCCTTCTTTCATGGTTATCCTATTTTGATGTGTTATCACATAGATTACCAACAATGGTAGCCAAAGAGGGATCAAGTAATACTTTGACAGCACTCTCACAGAACTGGTCTCAGACATCCGGTTCTTCTCAACTCACGCCTTATGACAAATTCATGTATAATGCTATACTACTTCCTCTAACTGATATTGTGCAACTTAAAGATGTAACAAATATTCTTATTCCTTCATCTTCGTTGTTCTATCAAAATTGGTTGTTTCATTTACTTATGTTATATGATTTAAAACTTATTATGTTAAATAAAAGATCACACAATGTGTGACGGTGGCAAAGACCGATAAACTAAAAGCATCCCACGGGGGCTGGTATTACCAAGCGTGTCATGAGTGTCCAAGGGTTGCCAAGGGTCAACAGCCACCATACATATGTGGTGCTGGCCATAATATGGAGACTGAGATTTACAGGTCATTATATACTAACGTCAAAACATAAATCTTCCATGTTTTACATTTCTCTGTGGACATAATAAACTGGCATAAATAGGTATAAGATAATGCTTAAGGTTTCAAGTCACGGTTGTCGTGCGACATTTGTACTATGGGACCGTGAGTGTTCACAGCTGTTGAAAATATCTTCTGATCAAATGCGCATCAACATGATCAAGGTCAATCTCTATTCTTTTAATCTTCACTTGCACATAACTGTGGATTATTGACTTACACAATTTCAAGGATGTAGCCCTAGTAATTCTGTTCATTCTCATACCCCTTCCCAAATAGGATGGAGTCACGGACCCTCTTGAATTTCCTTTAGCCCTTGATGCTTTGGTAGGTCTCAAACTTGCTTTTAAGGTTAAGTGGCAACCATCATGGGCTAATGGATCGGTTGTCTCCATATATGAAGATGAAATTTCTATTAAACACATTGAATCAACAATTGCCCTTGTCGTGGTACAATTCATGCGTCCTGACTTTACTCCGTCCACTTCATACCTACTGGTTGAATTTTAACATTTTTTTGTCTATCATTCAGCCAACACACACTACTCCTTAGTCAGAAGATCTCCTGCAGGTTATTCTTTGAACCACATTGCTTATTTCATGATATATGCTGTTGTGTTACTTCTGTACTTATTATTCATATCACAGTGGTACAGTTCAAGTGTCCCAACCTTACTGCCTTCCACTTCATATCTACTGGTTTAATTTTAACTTATTTAATTTCGTTTCTATAAATCAGCCAACACACACTACTCCCCAATCTGATGATCTCCTACAGGTTAGTCTTTGACCTACATAGCTTATTTTTCCTTCTATGCTTAAATCATGATATATGCTGTTGTGTTGGTTGTGTACTTATTATTCACATCGTTTCTTTCTTTGTAGATTACGGAAAGTGTTGATGAAGCCATGCCAATCGGGGAATGGGATTTAATAGCAGTAACTTATTCTAATTCTTCCAAACTTGACTTCCTTCTTACTTGGTCACTTTTTATGTTATCTTGAATCGTGTTTTATTTTTTACAACGAATCTACAATACGTTCTGTCTCAATTCCAGGAAATTGAATTCACCTCCAAAAACAACACCGATCCGGTTACACCTATTTCTACCTCAAAGCGACTGGCTGCGAACGTTGTAAAGGCCTTTGCTCCTTCAAGTGAATTGGCAGACTGTGAAGGTTCCTCCACCAAACTTAAGAAGCATATCAAATTGGAAAAATGATGATTTTAATCTATGAAGCAATATTTAAGCATTCTGCCTTTTGTCTTTTTTTTTATAACCACTAGGCATTACATTGTCTTCCTGTTCTTGAACAATTAAATGTATGTGTAATGTATATTTGAAATGAATGACTTAGTCGTAATCGACACAACGTTGTCAAACTATCAGTTTTATCTACTTCAACCTAATGTTAACTCAATTTATATACTGTCATGACCCTTTAAATCTTTGGCTTATTGGTCAGCTTCTCAAACACTTATATACTGCCAATTTATACACTGGCTTCTCTAACACTTCAATGTTTGCTCCTTTCAATTTATACATGAACCATTACAAGACACATTATGGACTAAAATCATACAATATATTGCAAACCTTTACACTGGATCCATTTTAATAAATTATTTACAAATACAGTGGATCCTTTTTACTTTTACAAACTATGTGTTCAGCTATTAAACCTTTACAAACCACACGGGTGGGTCATATACTGCAACCCCAATACAGTGGATCCATTTTAATTAATTCGTTACCACATCATTGCATATATTACTATCTCACTTCTTATTTTGTTATCATAATTAATATTTTATAACAAAACCCAGTCTACTTCCACACCATTGCAACTTCTGCTATACACAGCCTCCTGTCCACAGCCATGTCTACATCAATCAATTTTGCCGTCCTATTTCATCATTCCTTCACTTTTTTTTTGATTTAATATTTCTTCTCGTTTACTTTTCCAAGTTAATCACTTATCTCAATAAAAATTTATAGTATCAAGGCTACCTAATGATTTTTATATAACTTTTTTAAACAATATTTTTATACTACTGTTTTCATGATTACCGCCAGGTACCTCCACCTTCTTAATACGTTGTTGTTTTTCTTTACTTTCCCACTAAACAACTTCAGTAAATATTAGTTTACACAATACTCAAAAACTAAGTTCTTCTCCGGATCCACATATGGAAACCAGCACCATCTTTTTATGATGTTCGCTGCAACTGTTTTCCTTCTCAGCTTACTCATTTGTATTATGGCTGCTGTTATTTCAAATTCATCATCAAGGCATCTTATGAGAACATTTTAACACAACTGTTATGGATACATCAATGATTACCAACAATGAAACACCTGCATCTATTGCAAGAAAAAAAAGAAAGCTTTCCATGTTGAGCAAAAAAAATGCCACTGAACAATGCAACAAGGAGAATGTTTCACCCCTGCAAGTTTCCAACAACAATTACACACCTTCCTCGAGCAGAATGTCTGTTAATATTACTCCACTGTCTCAGCATTTGTCAAATGAGCAGCATACTACTGAATCTAATCGTCATAAGTATGATCAAAACACTTTTAAAAGGCCAAGAATACCTATGCAGCCAGGAGTCAATCTAATCAACGCCTTCAACGCGGTCACAGCTCCCCCGCCTACATTTCTCATCCAACCACCAACGATCCCGGTGGCCAGTATCCAGCCATTATCTCAACCAACTACATCTACACACCCTCCCCATCCTATGAATTTAGCTACTATTGATACCGACAGCTCGCAAAATTCAGATGACGACGACCCTTTTGAAGACAATTCTGAAGATGAGGCTGACCACAACTCTGTTCCATTGGGAAATTCACACGCTCAAGGTTTGTACATTCTTTAACACATTGCATACTAAGACCACCAGTTGCTTACAATGTCTACCTCTTTAAACTTTCTGTTTTTCTTCTGTTTCAGTTTATTCAGACATAGGTGACCAGTTTTGGGAGTGCGAAGATTGTCATGCCATAATGTGGTACCAAAAACGTTCAAGAAAGTCAAGACACTAAATTGTTCCAAAGTTTACACTATGTTGCAAGGGAGGCAAAGTTGTCCTTCCAATGCTGAAACCTCCACCACCTGACTTGCATAAACTTCTATTTGATCCTCAATGCAAACATGCTAAGAATTTCCAGAATAACATTCGAACATATAACGCAATGTTTTCTTTCACATCCCCGGGAATGAAATTTGACACTTCCAATACAAGGGGTGGACGGGGGCCACCTACTTTGCGACTACATGGTCAAACATGCCACCGAATCGGAAGCTTGCAGCCCGAATTAGGCCAACATCCTAAATATGCACAATTGTATATTTTCGACACTGACAATGAAGTCGACAACAGGATTGGCTATTTTAGGTTATGCACTTTTCATTTCTACTTCAAAATTACTATTTTAAATTCCAATTCAAACTAAATTTGCATTTTCCTTCTTTCATTACAGTGATAATCAACAAATTGATAGAACAATTGTGACAACACTCAAGTACATTTTAGATGAGAATAACCCTCATGCAAAGGCTTTCCGAATGGAAAGGGACACGTTGAGGAATAACAATTATCAAGATTTGAAACTACGACTTATCTCTGATAGATCCAATGATGGTCGTGTTTATAACTGTCCAACAGTGTCCGAAGTCGCAGCTCTAATAGTCAGGGATATAGATTCAGCTCCAAAAAGAGACATAATTGTGCATCACCGTGATGGTCAATTACAAAGGATTGACGAATTTCATCCAAGTTACTTGGCGTATCAATATCCATTGATTTTTCCATACGGTGAGGATGGATACAGGCCTAACATACTACACAAATTTCGGCATGAAACGGTTGTTACCAAGCAAAACCGTCAAACCATCAAGGATTGGCTATGCTTCCGGCTTCACGAAAGAGCATGTGAGGCAAAAACAGTCTTGCATTCGCGAAGACTCTTCCAACAATTTTTGGTCGACGGTTACACAATGATGGAAACAGAACGTCTTAATTGGTTGAGGAAGAACCAGTCTAAGCTAAGGGTTGGCAAGTATCGACAACTTAATGATCGACATGTGCCTGATTAACAGAACGAACAAAGCAAAACGGGTAGAAGAGTGGTATTTCCTTCTTAGTTTGTGGGGGGAAAAGTTACATGGATCAATTATATTTTGATGGTATGGCTATCTCAAGCACACTTGGGTTTCCTGATTTATTTATTACTTTTACATGTAATCCCAATTGGCCTAAGATTACGCGGCTGCTGTCCAAAAGTAATTTAAAGTCACATGACAGACCTGACATTGTTTCTAAAGTGTTCAAGATCAAATTTGATGAACTCATGATCGACCTAACCAAACGACATGTCCTTGGGAAAGTATTGGCATGTAAGTCATTTAGTAGTTATCACAACTATTCTGGTTTTCTTACTCTTGCTATTCTTATTAACTAATCATTCATGTCTATTGCAGACATGTTCACTATCGAATTCTAGAAACGGGGGTTGCCGCATGCTCACATACTAATTTTCTTACATCCACAAAGTAAGTATCCCACACCACCCGACATTGACAATATCATCTCTGCCGAAATTCCGGACCCTGTGAAACATCCAAAACTGTATCAATTAGTCAAATCACACATGATGCACGGTCCTTGTGGACTGGCAAGGTTGACATCTCCATGCATGAAGAATAGAAGATGCTCAAAGTTTTTCCCTAAAAAGTTCAATGAGGAAACAGTTGTTGACAGCGATGGTTTTCCACTTTACAAAAGAAGTTCAAAAACACACACAATTATCAAGTTGGGCATTACTTTGGACAACCGGCATGTCGTTCCTTACAACACAAGATTGCTCCTAAAATATGAAGTTCACGTCAACATGGAGTGGTGCAACCAAAGTACTTCAATCAAGTACCTTTTCAAGTACATCCACAAAGGATATGATAGAATCACGGCAACTGTTGTTCCAAAAAATAATGGTACGTCCAATCTTCATGACGGACTTGATGAGATAAAGGAATACTTGGATTGTAGGTATGTCTCTCCAAGTGAGGCATATTGGAGGATCTTTTCTTACAAGATTCATGGTCGAAAACCTGCTGTTGAACGCATGTTTTACCACCTCATCGGTGAAAAACCTATCTACTATACTGATTTCCAAAGGATGGAGAATATTTTGGAAAAAGAAAGTGTCACAGAATCTATGTTCACATCATGGTTAATTGTGAATGCCAAGTATGAAGAAGAAAAGCACTTGACTTATGCACAATTTGTCTCTAAATTTGTGTATGTGAAACGCATTCGAACGTGGAAGCCGCGTAAAAAGGGTTTTACAATTGGCCGCTTGATTTGGGTTCCCCATACTACAGGAGAACTATTTTATCTGCGAATGATGCTAACTGTTGTCACAGGACCTAAATGTTACGAAGACATTCGTAAGGTTGGGGAACAACAATATGATTCTTTTAGGGATGCTTGCTTCGCCATGGGTTTTCTTCAAGATGATAGGGAATACATTGGAGCACTTAAGGAGGCAAGTGAGTGGGGGTCTGGCCACTTTTTGCGCAAATTATTTGTTGTAATGCTGCTGTCTGGCACAATCAATAGACTGGTCCATGTATGGAATGAAACCTGGTTGTTCTTAGCTGATGGAATTTTGCACAAACAAAGGGAGCTTGCTAATAACCAGGGTAATTTATTTTAATCTTAGCAATATAAATGTACTGCTGCCTTATTTTACTGTTTATGTTTAAGCTAGCCAATTTTTCCTTATTTGCCTTTTATCATTAATTATGCACCTCATCATATGCTTCTGACAAATCATAATGCAGAACTCCAATTGAATGAGGTTGAACTACAAAATTTAACTTTGATTGAAATTGAAGCTTTACTTCAAGCAAACCGTCGCAGTCTTAGTGATTTCAAGCCAATACCGTATCCTGATGGTTATGTTATACAACAACTGGGTAACAGACTTATCTATGAAGAGAGAAGTTATGATACTGCGGTTATGAAATCCAAGTTCAATACTCTTTTCAACTCACTTACTGGTATCGAACTTTTTAACTGTTACGGTCTTACACAATTTTCACTTCACTCTATAACCAATATTACTACTTTGATATTGTTTTATAGATGAACAACACAAAATATATGACAAGATAATGCTTGCTGTTTCAAATCAGAAAGGAGGCGTGTTTTTCTTGCATGGCTACGGCGGAACCGGCAAGACGTTTATGTGGAAAACACTTGCAACTTCATTGAGGTCAAGGTATCAAATCTTTTTAACAGTAGCTTCAAGTGGTATTGCTTCTCTGTTATTACCTGGCGGTAGAACCACTCATTTAAAGTTTAAGCTACATGTCCCAACTTTGGAAAATTCAACCTGCAAGATTGACCTTGGTGATGAGCATGCCGAACTGCTACGCCAAACTAAACTGATTATTTGGGATGAAGCCCCAATGTGTAGCAAATTCTGTTTCGAAGCACTGGATAAGACTTTAAAGGATGTCATGAGTAACTGCGGCAATTCTGAGGTTGTGTTCGGAGGTAAAGTTGTTGTTTTCGGTGGAGATTTTCGACAGATCTTGCCTGTGATCCTAAGAGGGAATAGATCCGATATTGTACACTCAGCCATTAATGCATCTTACATTTGGGATTATTTTAAGGTGTTGACCTTAACACGCAATATGAGGCTAAAAGGAGGTCTAAACACCCAGGATTGTAATGATATTGCTGAATTCTCAAAATGGCTATTACAATTGGGAGAAGGTCGGATATCCGAACCCAATGATGGTTATGCTGACATTGAGATTCTACCATAATTACTTATCCAACAGTTTGACGACCCTATTCGTGCTATTGTGGAAAACACTTATCCATCTTTCATGGATAATTATACTTCTTACGACTACTTGAAAAGTCGTGCAATATTGGCATCAACAATTGAAGTTATTGATCAAATCAACAATTTTGTTCTCGATATGATGCCGGGTATATTACACATAACCATTTTATGAAATCCATTCTACTTTCTATTTTTATGAAAATCATACATTCTTTAGTTGTATAGTATCACCACAGTTTTGATGTTTTTTTTGTATCAGGTGAAATCAAGGATTATTATAGCTCTAACACCGTTGATCGCTCTGAAATTCATGACACCGGCATAATCGAAGTCCTTACTCCCGAATTCCTCAGCTCTCTCAGGACTTCTGGGTTGCCTAACCACCACATCAAATTAAAAATAGGTACACCAGTAATGCTTATGAGAAACATTGATCAAGCGGAAGGGTTGTGCAATGGAACAAGATTAATTGTTACAAAAATGGCTAATCACGTTCTTGAGGCTCAGATTATGGGTGGGAAAGGGCATGGAAAGACAATATACATACCAAGAATGGATATGTCCCCATCACAATCACCTTGACCTTTCAAACTCAATCGGAGACAATTCCCGATCATTGTATCATACGCCATGACGATTAACAAATCTCAAGGACAGTCTTTGGATTACGTTGGCCTATACATACCGAAGGATTTATTCAGTCATGGCCAACTCTATGTTGCAATCTCACGGGTAACGAGCAAAAATGGTATCAAAACCCTCATACATGATAATTACAACAAACCAAAGTCAACCACTGCCAATGTCGTCTACAAGGAGGTCTTCAACAACGTTTAGCCGGTATCTATTTTCATTTTCTTCTGTCATTCAATTTCTGGTTTACACCATGCTATTCATACATTCAAATCACATTTTTCCTTTCCTGTCTATACACTAAGAATGTTGTTGCAAATTTGGAACCCGTGTATTTCCTCCTAAAGCTCCTATCAAGTCGGACGCATTAATATCCGGTTCTGACATATCTCCGTTTCTCCAATGCGGGTTTTTTTTCCAAGTTCAATACACGACCAAACAGCCAACACTTCTATATGGATTCCACGGAGATTATTTTCCTTCTGCAATTTTATTCCCGTTCGTCCTATTGTTATAGTTTAACTGGTTGTTGGATGTAAATTTCCACTTGACCTTTAATTTTTTGTTCACTGGCAACAACACTGTCTTCCGCAATATCACAAACATGCCTTTGGAATTTAAAACTAATATTCTGTTTTGTCAACAGATTTCATGTTATACTGTCATGTTCATCTCATTTTCTTTTTCAATTTATACTTTCAACAGATGGTGCAATAATAACTAAATGTGGTTGATTAGTTGAACCATAACAGGACGTGTATCTAATTCATAATACTTAGTGATTCCATTATATTTACTTCGGTACCGTTAACTTTGAACACTCAAAATCTAAATTTTCTATGCCACGTAATCTTATTATTTTTATAAATATTTTGCAATTTCATCAAAATAATTTCACAATTCATACTACACGTTTCCCGTACCATATTACTTATCATAGATGTCTACAAATTTACCTTTAAAAATGATATACCCAATTACAAACATTATGAAACAACTACCTTTCCTATCCATGACATTAAGAAATATATTACATTTTAATTATATATTTTACATTAACATTATATATATTACGTCTCCTAATTTAAATGTTTACCAAACACATTACCTTTAAATTTTTAACATAATTCCTATGCCACTACCATGCCAAAAACGTTTTCAATATTATTATTATTATAGATTAAAGGGGGACCAAATGGGGTATTACATGTGCCAAAAATGTTTTCAATATGTTACAGAAATAAGTTACACAAATAATAACTTACACAAATACCAAATGGGATTATACATGTTCCAAATAGTGAAACTGAACGGTTAACGTGTGGATAAACTCAAACTTTGGAAAAGTGTCTCGAGAATCCAAAATGAGGGTTGATGATGGATGGACTCTAACAGTTTAAGTTTGGGAAATGTGTTACACACAATACATTGTATGTGAGCGAAAAAATTGTCTTGCCAAACACACTTGCGAAAGCACCCCATCCATGGCCGAAGAACGATCAAGACGTTACCTGCAAGGGTAAGCAAACGACATGCGTCCTTGTAACGATTTTCCGCCATTCCTTCTGGGCTTTCTTAACCTGATTTCCATTTTCCGCTTTCCTATTTTCAGCAACACCCACATGCAGGATGTTGAATCAACCATTAAGAAATTGGTTTTTGAAGCCGCAACCACTAATGACGATCGTAGACGACTTAGGGGCGTCCTTACTAAGGAAGACTATCTCAGACTGTCTCTGGAAAAGGGTGCAGAAGAAGGAAACAGTGGGACGAAAGAGGGAATCTTGAAATCAAGGTACGGTTACGATCTTTTTTATGCATGCATGTTTAACCAATGGCTTATGAAATGATATCTAATTTTTGTATCCTTTCATTGCAGAGACGATGATTCATGGTTGAAGCGCGAACGGAAGATTGAATCCCAGATACGGGACCTTAATGCAGCAGCATCTGCGGGTAACTTTGAAACCGACCGGACGCTACCCAAAAAAAGGGTCTCATTTGCTGAAGATCATGTACAGGTTTCTCCACCAGCCAAGGCTGTAGTCAATCAGATGGAAACACCTGCAATCCCAATGACTTTCGGGTAAAATCTCGCATAATGACTTATCTTGCAATGACTATTTTTTATACATGCAGCTTACAAAATTACTTTATAACATTGTCTCTGCATATTAACAAAGTTTACATCAGTATAAAATGCACTTCATATCTAATGGTTATATTCCATGACATGGTAGGTTCTTAGTGTTGTTAATATAATTAACTAAAACCATATATTACATGTGTATAGCTTGCAGGAACGCCCTCAGAAAGGTCAAGTAAATTCTGGTGAAAATTCTAATGAAGCAGATGCACTAAGGATCCGTAGGGCAAGGTACACCTGACATATAACACTTTCATGCATCTTTAACACGGTTGTAACGTCCTTTGAAACATTACAAATCGGTACACAAACGAATCTATGGTCTGGCAAAAATAACTTCGTGGTACATTAATTACTTAATTATTACTACTGCTGGTTTTTTCATGTCATGGTAGGAACGTGGAATCATGGTTGAGGCAGAGAAAGGAGATTGACGACCAACTACGGGAACTGAATACGGAGGCATCAGAGGGGCAGTTTTGGATGGATGACCCTTTACTGTCTGAGAACGTCATGGTTCCTCAGCATCCTATAGACATGATAGGAGGGAGCAACAGTTCTGGGAATATACAGAACAACACAGACATCCCAACCAAACTCAAGTAATACGTAACATAACTAAACATATACGCTGCTTTGCGTCCAAACACCACCGATGTCTTCTGTCAAACACACATTGGACTGCAACTATTTCAATTTGGTTATAAAATCCTTTCTATGAATAATATAACTCAGTTCGATACCTTTTTGACATGTCATCAACAATGGAAATTGTATTGCACTTTCAATCTGTCATTTTCATTTTATCCTTATACTAATCACTATCTCTTCAACATTCGGTACAACTCTGTAATGAATGAACAGGTTCCCCAGCACACATCTAATGGAAGTGTAGACATCATTCATGTGGATGATGATGATGATGGACAACGGTCGGACAACGAAGAATCTGATGATGGAGAGATGTTGGATGATCAGGAATGCGAAGATGAATTCTACTGGGAAAAGACAGTCACTTTCGGATACAGGGCTACAAGGAATGTCATGGTAAGTTTCAAATTACACGGTCCTTACACATAATGGAGTTAACGCATACAAATTGTATAAGTCATTCTTATGCTTCCATTTTTTCAACATTTTCCAAAGACTGTTACGAGGGACATTTTAGGCGTGAACCAGAGAGAGATTGAGTTGGTGGATGTAGACGACGGAAGGATTTATCATGCTGAGGTGCGTTCCGCCCGACGTAACGGAAATATCAATAAGATGGAGAAGTTCATGGCGAATGGTTGGTACCAGTTTGCTGTGAGTAAGAGGCTCGGTAGGGGTGATACGCTTCAGTTCACAATAACGATTCCTCCCAGAAGGCTTTATGTCTCCGTTGTTAGAAGACATGAACGCCCTTAGATTGTGAATGAGATGTTCAGACTTCGTGTCATGCTACTGCTGTATGGTTGGAACCTGAAGCAAATTAGACAAGTATGATACTCAAAGTCTGTTTTTTGTGGAATGTTATGTTATAATTTAATATTGCCTAAACATAGTTGTTTGCTTTCAACAAAATATGTTGTTTGGTAGACATGGTGGATACTATCATATATATTACATGTCTGTACTAAGCTTTGATGGACAGTGCTATGCATGTTTTTCAAATAATATCTATATATTGCTTCACATCCGTCTTCAATTCTTGCATCAAATCGTCTCGATCACTGGTCCATTTCTGCATTCATATGTAGAGCCTATAACAGTGTTGTATTATAGTGGAATTTGAGTAAAATTCTATTTTCTGTGATCTACTCTTACTAATCTTGTGGGGACTTCGAATTGTGAGACAGATGGAGAAATTGAAACATATGATCCAAATGCTTCCAATTTCAGTTACTGGAATTCTTCAAGAGCATGTGATCTAATTGAACCTGATGGAAATCACAGTGTTGGGTGGTTTAATGTCTTACATTTTTGTAAGCAAAAAATCTGAATTACTTTTTTATGGAAATTAGAAAAGCAGGGATGTCAAATACTTAAGTGTTTTTCAAGGTTTTGTTGCATCTTATTAGGGGAGGTTCAATCTGCCAAGCCCATGAAGCTTTTTGGATTGAGAATGCTGTTAACGTAAAATAGTTATATTATTATTCATGATTTTCCTATTTTTATTTTAACTCTAACAAATTATTAATACCAGTTTGTTTGTATCATACTAAGACATGTTCTATTTATGCTTAGTTGCACTTATGAGACATTTATTTTATGCACATGTTTTTAATATGTTTTTAATATGACTACTGATATCAAAGGTATATAAACCTTTTAATATGTTGGATCTACATTATATTTGTGAAAAAATATAATGGTTTTCATGATAACTTTTTTGGATCTACATTATATTTCTGCTACCATCTTTTAAAAATATTAACTTTTTTGGTTGAACTATTTAGTTTTTTTAATATCATTTTTATTATATTTAAAATAAAATGCGCGTATCATACCAGTACCCGTGCGAACGCACGAGTATCCCACTAGTTTATCTATGTAGTTAAGCTTTATGGTCATATAGAACAATAATGATTTCACATATGTATAAATATGAGAAATAATAGTTAACACCACGTTCTATTTTGAGTCCATGTAAAGACGATAGTAGTTTATGATCAAAGTTAAATTGCACCTCAAAAGATATTTTTATAATTGTAACTTGATATTTAATTTGTTATTAATTATTTAACAAAAACTAGAATGGATAATCTAATAATTAAAATTTAAGAAAAGTAATTTTATTAATATTTAACTCTAATATTAGAGTCTGATTCTAATTAAACCGTTAAATTTGAATATAATTTATAAATAAAAATAATAAAAATATGATATAATTATAATAAATATATTTTTATGTGATTTAAATTGTTTAAATATATGATTAAATTAAAATAAAATAAATTTTAGGTTTTTATTCTACATAAAATCTTTTCGTTAAACCTTGACAATAATAATTGGCATGCAACACTATTAAATTTTTGAAGAAGAGTTTTATCATCTTTTATAACTTTTCTTAATTTTTCTCAATTCGAAGAATTAGTTTTTACATTGTACGTTGAAGATTTTTTATTAATAAAAAGAATATTGACAATAAGAAAATGTCGTAATATCGTTATCCTAGTGCTAGCTGTTCATAACTTTAACATGCCTTTTATATAACACGGCTATTTTTTGTTTGTTTTAAGAAACGTGAAGGCTGTTATGCAAGTTTTACATTGTTATCGGTTTTCGTAACCGTTGCGGTTCGTAACATGCTTGAATTTATGCTGTTATGCAGAACATTGTGCTTCAAATATGCTTGGTATATATTCAAGAACTATACGAGTAATAGAGAGTTGTTATATTTTGCAAAGGATATTCCTCAAGAATATCACGTGTCCATGTGTTAATAGTAAAAGAAAAAGAAAATTAATCTTGTTTATTTATTTTAAATAGAACATGTGTGTGGCGGATCATTTTATTTAAATACTATTTGTACGTCATATCATCTAATTTGATAATACTATTGAATTTGATAATATTTTATTTTTTATTTAAATATTTTAATTGTTTAAAGAGAAGAAAACGTCAAATATTAACATTTGTAGAAAAATAAAAGATTGTTTGTTAGTTAAAGAATTGTAATAAAGTAATTTATTTAAGGTTTAATGTATTTTTTCGTCCCTTAATTTAATTTCAGATTTCAATTTAGTCTCTTATTTAATAAACGTTCATTTTAAGTCTCTCAAATCACATTCCATTACTCACATGAATCCTTTCTGTTAAATTTTGTTAAAAGCCGTTAACTTGAACGACGTGACATTCTAGATAATATTACTTATGTTGACATGAAATTATTTTAATTTATTAAACATTATTTATCTACATTTTATTATTTTAATGTATTAAATATTATTTATCTACATTTTATTCTTATTATAAAACAATCTTCTTCTCTCTTATCTAAACCCTAGTCGTCACCCCCTTTTTCTTCTCACCCCTTTTTCTTTTGCCTCTCTCATTCTCTTCCTTAAACTCCTTAAATCTGGAATTTTGTATGAGGACAACAACAAATTTCTTGTAAATCTAAAATTTTGCAAGAAGCTCAAATGAAAGATATTGTTTGGATTTTAAAATTTTTCAATTTTATGGGTTTTTCATCAGATATAAAAAAAAGGGTCTTCTAAATTTGGAATAAATCTTCTGCTAGTGATGGCAAGTTAAGGATTTCTTCACCGCTTCAAAATTCAAGTTCTTCTACAAATTCAATTTCAATTATTACTTATTTGTTCTTTATCTTTATCTATATTAATTCACAACAATTATTGAATTGAAAATTAATTTACTTTTTTTGTTGCTTTTATAATTTTGCAGCACCAAAGAGGAAAAGAGCGAGAACAGTAAAACATGAGGATGAAAATCTAGCATTTTTTAGTGTTCTTAAATATTATTAATTGATACGAGATTCTATCATTATATTAGAGATTTACCTTTTTTTTTTTTTTGCTTTTTTTGGATTCATACAACTTTTGTAATGAAGATTACTAGATTGTTACACTTGCATATTATATTTTTGTATTGTGTAATCCATGGATCCTTGTTGATGCTTTTGTTGGTATGTGATACATATATATATTTTTAATTTTTTGAATCTTAAAACAGGGATGTGAAGTGACAATGAAGAAGCTTGACACCCTTTTGTTACTTTTGTTACTCCTTTCTGAGAAGAAAATAAAAATGGAACAAGAATAAGATGAGAGAAATATGCAAATATTGTTAGATTTTTTGCATTGCTTACGGAAACAAAAAATTGATGAGTTGAAGGAGGTGTGCTGCATGCAGTTTATCTATTTTATTTTTGATGGTTTTATAGAAATTTGTGAATATTTTTGTAATAATTAAAATGATTTCTAGTTAAAAGAGGTGTGCACGATGTATTTTAGACATTACATCATGTGGCTGAAGTTATTTCATTATAGTTATGTTGCTTTAAGTTTTTGTTTTCAGTGTTCATGTGTTTCTGATATGGAAGGAGGTGTGCACTCTTTTACCTTAGTCAATTTCAAAGAAGAAAAGAAGACTTCAAAAGGGATCAAAATTTGTAGTGGTGCGTGTGTACACATTTTGTAGTTGTGCATATGTATATCTTATGACATTTTAGAATATGTTTAATGTCGTTGTAGTTTAATGATTTTGGTTTGAATAAAAAAAATGTAACAAAATTCTAATTTAATGTCATTACATTCAAGATTATGTTGATATAAAATTCTGGTTATTGTCTAAGTCTGATCCATTAACTAATTATAAGGTTTCAATTTAGTCCCTTAACGAAATTGCTGACTCATTATTTTGATTTTTGCCACACTGTCATGCCACATCATCCAAACTTAACGGTTTTTTGTAACATTTAACAGAAAGTATTAATTTGACTAACAAAATGGTTTTTAAGGGACTAAAATATAACGTTTATTAAATAAGGGACTAAAGTGAAATCTGAAATTAATTTAAGGAATTTCAAGACTAATTAAGCCTTTATTTAATTCTTCCATTTTATATTTTCATAATCATGTTATTGTATTTTATATTATTTTGTATATGTGATATAAAAGTTGATGAAATTACATTTATTTATAAGTTCTCTAAAAATAGATATGAAGTTATAAATTTTTTAAAATTTATTACTCATTAAGATTAATATTGAATAATGTTGTTCCACTTACTATTGGATTCATGTTCTATGTTAGTAAAATACGATGAGATAAATGTAATATTTAATTGTCGAATTTTGAATTTAACTTAACTAAATTAATTATAATAAAATTATATATATATATATATATATATATATATATATATATATATATATATATATATATATATATATATATATATATAAATATATATAAGAGTTAGCAACAATCCAATTAAAATAAAGATTTATCCATTACAATTGATAAAATTTTAGAAGTATATTAGATACAATTGGAAGAAATTTCTACTTAAATAATTGAGTAGAGTCTTCATCTAACTTAATCAAATATTGAGGGTAATTTATTTTGAGTAAAAATAGTGAGAGTATTTTAACAAAAGTTCTTAACAAAATGATTTAATTTTGATACAATTTTTTTATATATATATTTTTAATAATCAAGAGATAAAATTAAAAGAGTACAAAGGGTATTCAACCATAGTACAAAGCTGATACAAAAACAACTTGAGAGAAAGATTACCAACCAATTGGAACTAAGACAAAAACAACAAAGGATCCTTGTCGAAATCATATAAATTGCAATTGGAATAGGTAATATTTCCAATAAAAGTCCATCTCCACACCAAAATCTTCACCTTCCAAATGATGTCTACGATATTCCAATTAACTTTCTTAAAAATAATATCATTCCGAAGAATCCACAGGGTCCAACAAATTGCCAACCAAAAATCCCCCTCTCTGCCCGACTTAACCTTCTTAGCCTTGGCACACGAGAACTAATCCATAAAGCATCCTTTTAAATCGCCTATCATGAGAATAGGGAAACCAAGCCACTCCGCAATTTCTTTCCGAACCAACCTAGCCACTGGGCAATTTAAAAGCAGGTGATCCAAGGATTTACGAAAAGAGCAACAAAGAACACAATTAGTGTTGCCCGAAGAAGGAATAATTCGGCGAGAAGATAAAATATCCCTCGGCGGAAGTCTATTTAAAAAACATCTCCAACCGAATGCTTTGATATTCAGAGGAGCCACCACTTTCCACACAAGACCAAAAGCTTTGTCGTATCTATTTTCTGGCCCCATAGGCAGGTGACTAACAACGCCCTTCCGATAAAAGGAACTAACAGTGAAATTACGGTTTGATTCCAACGACCAACTAACAGAATCCTCTTGACGGATCTTTGGGCAGAACTGTGACACAATACCTTTCAAATCAACCAAAGCCGAATCGACCTCCACGTTTCTCAGGAGATCCGACTCAACCGCGCTTGCGCCTCCCGAAGCAGCACCCGCAGCAGAGCTGCCACCACCAAAACTGACACTGCTCGCGATAACGGCTACACCAGCAGTTGTGCCAGCCGAATTGACTGCAGACACAGGGCCAGGAAGCTGCATAACAGAAACATCATCCTGCTCAGTATGCTGCATATCAGGAACATACTCAGACAGAGTTGCAGTACCAACATTCGCAGGATCATCAACAAAAGCAGCAATAGGAATTTATTCAACATCCAAAGAGGGACCACGAGGAATACCGAAATCCCCCCACACCCATACACCATCCACCCAACCACCCAAACTCGCCATCGAAACATCTTTTAAAAGCAACCGAGAAAACAACTCCGGAAACAACCATTTTAAACTAACAGTACCAGTCCAATGACCATGCCAAAACGGAATGCCATAACCGTTTCCAAGTTCGTAACCACAACTGTTACCGAAAACATCCACAGGGTAAAATTTCATAATCGAAATCAAGTCGAGCCACCAAGTTGGACACGACTTCCTCCTAAATTCAGCAGCATCAAGAATCGCCATGTGCAACTTGATGTCGGCATAACGAGCTTTCAAAATCCTGAACCATAACTCCTCCGATCCCTCCAAAATTCTCCATCTCCATTTGTGAGGGAAAGCAATGTTGAAATCATCAATCCTTTTCAAGTTAAGACCCCCTTTTTCATACGGAAGGCCAAGCGAATCCCATTTAACCCAATGAATCTTTCTAGAGGTATCCGAAGAACCCCAAAGAAAACCACTTTGAATCTTGATAATATCCCTACGAATTTTATCCGGAACTTTATAAAAAAAGAGATGGAAAATAGGAAGAGTATTAAGCACCGACTTAAGTAAAGTGATTCTACCTCCGAAACTCAAAAAGCGCCCATGCCAACAAGATAACCTTCTTTTCATCTTTGCAAGTAAAGGAGACCACGTTGAGCACTTACGGGGGTTAGATCCTATAGGAATACCGAGGAAAACAAAATCATTGCTTTCCGTTGCACACGATAAAAAGCAAGCGCCCGCCTCTAAATAGTTAGAAGAAACGTTTATGCCAATAAGTTTACTTTTGCGGAAATTGATACCAAGTCCCGATACCAATTCAAAAGCATGAAGCACCGCTTTAATGGCCCATAAATGCCTCCAAATTCCATCACCTACCAATAAGGTATCGTCCGCAAATTGGAGAACTTCAATGAAACATTTCCCATTCACATTTAGCCCGAAGAACCCACCTATGGAAACCGATCTCCTAACCAGCCCCGTTAAACCCTCCACAACCATAACAAAGAGGAAAGGAGAAAGAGGATCTCCTTGTCTCAATCCCCTTCCCACCTTGAATTCTTTAGACGGGCTCCCGTTAACCAAAATCGACATATTGCTAGAGAATATGGTGGCCTCCATCCACCGCATCCACAACTCCCCAAAACCTATCCTCTTCATCATATACCTAAGGAAATCCCAACACACTTTGTCATAGGCTTTCTCAAAATCGACCTTGAAAAGCGTACAAGGCCTCTTCTCCTTACTCGCAAAGTCCACCACTTCATTTGCCACCAAAACACCATTTAACAATTGTCTACCCGGAACGAAAGCACTTTGACAAGTCGAGATGATAGACTTAAGGACCACATTTAATCTTCCCGCTAAAAGCTTAGATAAAGCCTTGTATAAGCACCCGACCAAACAAATCGGTCTAAAATCATCTAACCCCAAAGGATTGTCACCCTTTGGGATAAAAGTCAAGAAAGACGAGACAATAGCCTTAGATAAAAGAGCCCCTCCATGAAAATCACGAAAAAACCTACAAAAATCATCTTTAAGGAAGAACCAACACCTCTTGATGAACAAGAAAGAAAAACCATCGGGACCTGGGCTTTTGGATCCATCGCAACTCCAAACGGCATCTCTAATCTCCTCTTCCGAAAAAGGCCTCTCTAATTGATCCCTCTCCAAAGCACTAAGTCTCAAGAAAGGAACCCCCTCCAACAAAGGCCGATTTACCTCGGTTTCCACAAATTTAGTGGCGAAGTGATTCCTAACTTCCTCCTTAACATCCTCAACCGACGTTATCATCCCTCTTGTCATGTTAATATGACCAATATGATTCCTTCTCCTCCTCTCTTTCATCACACTATGAAAAAACCTAGTGTTATTATTTCCATCGTTGAGCCACTTAAGACGGGACTTTTGAATAAGCATGTTCTCCTTAATTCTAAGATTCAACCAAAATTGGTTCGAGACATTCTTCCTCCCGTTGATAAGATCATCTGAAATCAAACCACACGCCATTCATCTCCTTCACTCACTTATCCACTTCTAAATCAAACTTGCCAAACACTTCAAGATTCCATCTTTTTAGACTACTTTTAAGGGGCCTAAATTTTTCCTTCAAAACAAAATCTCCTCTACCTGTAACATGCAATTTATGCCGCTCTTTCTCCACAAAAGGAATAAAATTCTTATTATTAAACCATTCATTATTCACTCTAAACGACTTCGGATCCCAATTCGATTCATCTGAAATCAACCAAACGGGACAATGATATGATATGTCTCTAGACCCAATAAGTTGCCCAACCACTCCCCACCTTTCAATAGCATCCTCTGAGAGGAGAAAGCGATCGATCCGACTCATGGAAGATCCGTCACCGCTATACCAAGTGAAATTCTTTCCTTTGCAAGGAACATCTATCAATTCACTATCCAAAATAAAATCCAAGAATTCATCTGAATCCGAAGATCTACTACCCATCGCCCTTCCCTTCCTCTCCCAAACATGAGTCGTAGCATTAAAGTCACCCCCAAAGCACCATTTTCCATCCGCGAATAAAGATTTAAGAGCCAACAACTCTCTCCAAAGCATTCTCTTCGAGGCCAAAACACAAGAGGAGTAAATGTTAACAATATAGTACACGTTGCCTCTCCAACAAACCTTAACACCCACAAAACCCTCACCTTTGAAACTACATAACACCTCCACTCTATCGATCTTCCACAAAATAATCAAACCGCCCGATAGACCTATAGACGGTAAGAACGTCCAACCGATATTCTCCTTAGACCAAAAGCTATTCGCAATAAAATCGGTCATTGCTTCCAACTTTGTTTCCTGGATTAAGAACATATCCGCGTTGCCTTTTTTGATAATTTGGCTAATTCTCTTTCTCTTGACCAAACTACCTTCCCCTCTAATGTTATAAGATCCAATAATCATTTCCAAAGTAGCAGATTTGCCTTCCCACCCGACTTTCTATTCCTGTCTACACGTTCCATATCATCCAGCTTACACCTAAAATCAGCACCAGCAGCAACATTAATCACTCCAATATTTGACATATCCTCCCATAACTTACCTTCTACACTTGGTTCCAAGTTTTCCCACACCCGACCATTGCTCCTTAAAATATCAGATTGGTCAGAATTATCACCATACCATTTTGATAAAAATTCCCCAGCGTTCTCCGATGTAGAAAAACCTGCAGTATATTTCACTCCCTGGTTTATCAAAGGATGTTGCACGCCTAATTCCTTGTTAAAGGTACTGATCTGGTCCGTTTCAAGGGTCCCACTTTTGGACCTATTCCTAAAAGTCTTCTTCCACTTTAAACCACTAAGTACTTCTGGCCCCCCTAAGTGTTTAAATTTCACCTCTTTGAACTTCCTTTTAATAATGATTTGGTCCCCACAAGACTGAGTATTATAACCACCCAATGAGCAAACAACCTTGGACACTTCACTTCCCAACGCAGCATTTGAAGAAAAATGTACTGAGTCATTATCACCTTTATCCTTCTTGGGACAAGAAAAGCCTTTTACCCTGCCTAATGCCTCATCAAAAGTACTGGTTTGTACCTGTTCCCCTCTTTCCTTGGTAATATCAAAAACACCATCTGTCCTTTCACCATCATCCTCTGCAAACTCCCCCTGCACATCCCCAACCTCGACGTTAACACCCTCCCCGTCCTCCTTTCTCTCTGAGATAATTCCAGTTATTACGGACTGATCATCCTCCGATGAAAAAGCGCCATCACTAATATCAAAAGCTCCATCGCCCCCACCAACAACGGAATCCAAAGAAACAGAGTCTTCCCTTTTAGAGGTACTCGTATTTATAGCAATATGTACAGGGCCATAAGAATCCTCCCTCAAACACAGATTATACCTCTTGCCTTCAATTTCCACGCACAATTTCTCAGGAAGGGAGAAACTTGATGACACCCTGACCTTGATTCTGGCTAGATCCATGTTTACTCTATTCAGAGTATTCTCGTCGGAGCAAACATATGTGCCAAAAGAGATCGCAAGAATTTCGAAAAAATCCAGATTCCAGGCATGACAAGGCACCCCGAACACTCTAATCCAAATCACTCTCTCCTCATCAACATCCTCCTCCTTCCATCTTTTAATGTCAGTGAACCACTGTCGCCACCACGGCGTACCCCCAGATACCAAATCATCAAGCGATTCATTATCTGTATCTTCAAGTAAACATAATCTTGCTCCCTGAGGAGTGACCTTGACAGTAAAAATACCCTCCATTTCAAAACCTCTTTGAACCAGATAAGACATACCTGGGCTAACCATGGTCCCTACATAAGCCTTTGAAAGTCTCTCCCTATCTTCCTTAATGGAGCAGAACTTGATACATTTGGCCCCCTGAAATTGGTCGTTTTCATTGCCAACCTCTTCCGCGAAAGTTAATGAAGCCTCTACCACCTTAGAAGTAAGACCACCTCTAAACCCACGTCCATTCGCCACCGAACTGCCCTGAGGCATGCCTACCTCCGTCCTCAGAATGAACATCTTCTTCTCCACCCTCCTATCAAACCTAGGAGGATTGGCATGGATCTTTCTCCCGTCGATCAAAACATTATCCAGCTTAATCCCTAAAACTCTAACATCAGCAACCTCCTTAAATCTAGTGAAGCCAAAACGGGACCCATACTTGTTCCGCCGCGAAGGAATGACAACTTCAACCACACTTCCAATGCAGCCAAACAAAACAAAGATGTCTCTCGCCGACACTCTGTCCGGAAACGCAGAGAAGAAGAAAGTGGTAACCTCCTCCAATTCCTTGCCCTTCATTCCACTCCCAAACGGAAACACATCCCACCTTGGTGAAGAGGATGTCGACTTCTTCCTAGATACAGAAGTCCACGCCATCGAAACCAGGAAAAAACTAGAGAGAGGTTGGACCCTCTCTCTCTAAACTATGAGACTGATCTTTTAATCTTTTTACATATTGTAGTTAGAATTTTTTTTTTCATTTATATTTTACCGCGAACTATTCTTATGAATAAGATAATTTTTAGAAAAGAGTGTTTGAGTTGGTGCGTAAATTGAGAATTGTTCTTAAGTGCTACAAAAGTACGTTGTATGTTCTGAGCAAATAATTCCTAGCAACCTATATAATTAGATTCAAATATTGATGTTTATTAAAAGAACCAAGTCAAACATATAGACATAACATGTCTCATAATTGTAGTCACCACATAAATATAATATGACCATTAACTTCAAGAATTTTCTTCTAACAAAAAATACAAGATATTAGAAATGTAAAACCTCCCAATATCTTTTGTATAGAAATTGGAAAATGTAATTCAAATGGATATCAAATAGTTTTGAAAGTTGAAAAACTAGGATTTCTTGATAAACTAAAGAGTTCATTGTTTTATTCGAGATTATTTTAAATAGATGTATTTGATTCATTATGAATAAAATTTAGGCAAAATAATCTTTTTCGTCCTTTAACTTTACACCATGGTCCAAAATGGTCCCTTAACTTTAAAAAGTGGCGATTTCGTCCTTTAACTTTTTAAAAAGTGCCAAGTTAGTCCTTTCGTTAGTTTGACCAAACGTCTGTTTATATTTACTTACGTGGCAGGTGACTTGGAATTTGTTTATCGTCTTCTTCCTTGGTTGTGCATTCTGCAGACGCCCATTCTTCTTCCTTGTTAGGGCAAACTCAAATCATCTTCCATCCTTACAATTTTTTTCTAAAGCAAAAGCTAGGGTTTAGGGAAAATGAAATCGGGTACTTCTTCTTCTTCTTTGAGCAAGAGAAATGCAGAAAATGGGGATTCAACAGTCAGTGGAAATCGTTGGAGGAAGCCCTCTTGCTATTGTGGAGACATGGCTATTCTGCAAAGGGCAAAAACAGTGAAGAACATGGGAAAGTTATTTTGGGGTTGTCCCAATTTTAAGCAAGATGGATGCAATTACTTTGGTTGGTACCATGAAGATGCATTTGATGAGAAAGAAGAGCTTTTAATGCATAGGATTGGGGTGGCTGTAAAGGGATTAGATGAGGCAAAAAAAGACATTGAAGAACTTGGGAAAAAGCTGATGAATATTGATGCTGAAATGAAGATGATGATGAAGTGGAAAAAAATATGGAATTTGTTGTTTCTAATTGTTATTGTTGTAATGTTATTTAGGTTGAATTAGGTCACTTATGTTGTGTATGTGAAAGTATGTTTTGTCCCCATTTAAATGTTTTCTGGTTTGAATGTTGTTTGTAAGGTTGAATGTTGTTTTTGAATGTTTTATTAATGAAAAAGATTTGCTGTTATATTGTATCATTTGTAATATTTGGACATGACCTATAATATTTGGACATGACCTATAAGTATATGGTACATGACCTATAATTTGGAGCTGTAATATTCTGAATGTTATTGCCCTATAATTGGGACTTATATCAGATTGACCTATAACAGATTCAAAACAGGTTTATAACAGAAACATAATTACAAACTGGTTCATAAAAGGTTAAGAACCATAACAGCATTCTTGTTGATTACATAACAGACCAGAAACATAACTAAAAATAGGTTCATAACATGTTCAGAACCAAAATAACATTCTTGTTCATTACAGCACATCCTTAAAAGTGCAAACAAAAAACAGGTTCACTTCATAACAAAAACCACAAAACCATAGTGACTAAAACACCTAATCCTAAATATGTCTAGGGATTCTTCTTTGCAGTTGTTCTCTTGGTGGGAGTAGATCTTCTAGTGACTGGACCAACAACATTCTTTGATGCAGACAGCCTAGTTGTAGGGCCTGGTGGAATAAATGGCCTTGGAGCTTTTTTCACTGGTAGCTTCTGAGTCTTCCCCTTTGCAGGACCATGAGTCTTCTGAGCAGTAGATTCTTGGGCAGTTTGAGATGCTTGACTGGGTTGCACAGTTTGAGATGCTTGACTGGGTTGCACAGCAGGCTGAGTAACAGTTTGAGTAGATTCTTGGGCAGAGTTTTGAGTACTCTGTTGTGCAGCCTGACTACTTGTGTCCTTACAAGAGGACTTGTAGTGCCCTGATTTCTTACACCTGTTGCACTTCACCGAGAAACCAGTTCTTCTCATCTTGTTATCAGATCCATCAATCTCTCCTTGTTCTAAATGTCTCCTCTTTTTGGGCCTAACAGGCATCTTCTTGAACTTGGGTGGTTGCACATCAGGATATGGTGTCTTAACCCACAAGTTAGACCCATTAATAGGGTAGATTACATGTTTATAAACTGCCTTGTATTTTGAAACTCTATAGTATTCAGGGATGTAACTTTCTATCCTGAAATTCCTACTCTTCATAGCAGACAATGCATGCACACATGGGAGTCCTGTAAGTTCCCATCTTCTGCATGAACACACATGGTCTTTCAGGTTCACAACATACTTATCAGCCTGATTCTCCAAGTGCCTTACTTCAAACATATGCTCATCAGACATCCTAAAGAACCAAAGAAAACAGAACAAATGATTCACTTGCATGCCATTGTTAATTCAACTGAATACGAACCCTAATTTTCGTAACTTTTAACCCTAACAAATATGAAAGACGAATTAACTAACCGTTTGATCAATGGCAGATGAAGATCTTCACTCCTTTTCGTTTGGAACCGTCTCGTCTGGTGAGAAATCGTTCGTTTTGCACTTCGTCTTCTCCAATTCGCATGCCCTAGCAAAGTGCTACACCACTGAGAAAGAGATTGAATGGACTTTTCATTTTCTAAAGATTAATTAAAACATTCAACACTTCCACGTCACAGCCATATCTCCCACGTGGACAACATTATCAAAAAGGGACTAACAGAAGCTAACAGAAGGATAAACGTGGCACGTTTTAAAATGTTAAAGGACTAAATCGCCACTTTTTAAAGTTAAGGGACCAACTTGGACCCTGGAGTAAAGTTAAGGGACGAAAAAGGTTATTTGCCCTAAAATTTACATGTATCTACAGCTAGTTGAAAAAGAAAGATGCATAATTTGTATTGTTAATTAGATGCATAATAATAACGATGAAATTCATATTACGTTCCATTGAATTTGAAAAACAAACATGATTCTAAAAGGAAATCAGACATTTCATGTATTGAAAGATAAAATTTCTAATGGTTACCGAAGAGTCAAAATAGAAGAAAGAGTAATACTTCTTCATATATTTTATTATATAAAGTCAAATTGTCTATTTTTAGTTCATAGATGTTTATCTCACATTTATTTGAATGTTCAAAGACTTTAAAGAAGTATAATATTGACTATAATTTAAGTTTTTTTTTATAAGCAAGAGAACTATTAACATTAATGGAGGTACTAGGGATACCCCAAACCCAATTACAAAAGAACAATAAGGTTTAATTCAAACCTTACAAAAAATCAAATGGATATAAATGCCATTGATAAAAATTACATGGCATATTTCCCCTATGTAACAAAAGAAGCCACCACCAAGATTGAAATTTAATCCTATTTACTATTCCTTCCGGGTCACATATACCCTCCTTGAAAATAATTTGATTTCTGGCCCACCAAATTCCTTCACAAACCAACAACCAAAAGCTAAACGCAATTTTCATCGATTTTTTGTTTTTCACATTCACCAGCCAACGTACAAGGTGTCTAGATGGAGATGATTCAACAAAGTAATTTACTTCCAACCAGTCACAGGTTTTTTTCCAAATAAGAGTTGATTTGGGACAAGAAAATAAAAGGTGCAGGATATTCTCAAGATGTAGAAAACAAAGAGGACATACCGTATCGTGAGGGTTTGAAATAATGTTACGGCGAAGAAGGTTACACCTTGTTGGAAGTCTATCTAGTAGCAAACGCCATCCAAAAATCTGCACTTTCAATGCAACTGGGCAGCCCCACGTCTCTTTCAGAATCGTCTTAATTTCGTCTTCAATATGAACTCCAATTCCCCCTCTAATCAGCTCTTGATAGTACGATTTTATCGAATAATTATTGGACCGACTTTTGAACCAAACAAATGAATCTTCCAAATCTAATTTAATGGATACACCATGAAGCATTTGTAGCATTTCATTGTATTCCGTCAAAACTTCCGGTGATGTATTAACCAGTTGAAAATCCCACTTCCAGTAATTATTTTCCCACTTTCCCATATCAGCCACCACCCCATCTTGATTTTCCACAGAGAGAAAAACAAGAGGGAAACAGTCTTTAAGAGGGATATTCCCAATCCATCTTGCTTTCCAAAACAATATCGATTCACCGTTTCCCAACCTGCAAGAAATGTAATTTCCAAATAGAGCAGAGCATGGAATGTTCCTATTATGACAAATGTCTCTCCACCATTGTGAATCTTTTAAACCTTTATCATGATTTTCATTACTCGCAAGAAATTTGAGTTGGTCGCCATATCGCTCTCTCATGATTGGACTCCATATAGCCTCCTTCTCAGTTAGGAGTCTCCACTTCCACTTAGATATAAGAGCGATATTGAATAAACCAAGATTTTTCACCCCCAAACCGCCCTCGTCTTTACTTTTACACGTATCCGTCCAACTTATCTATGTAATTCCCTTTTTGAATTCACAACCTTGCCATAAAAAGCCTCTCTGAATACTAGTCAAGATTTTCAAAATTTTGATAGGTGCCTTATAGAAAGAAAGACTGTGAATAGGCAAATTGGTGATAACAGAATTTAACAAAGTTACTCTCCCACCAATGGAAAGTAACCTGCCCCTCCACCCAGCCAACCGGCGCTTGAAACAGTTAACTATTGGTTCCCAATATGACAGTCTTTTATGGTTATCCCCTACTTTTATTCCAAGGAATAAGAAAGGAATCTTACCAGATTTGCAATTCAAAAACTGTTCTGCAGCTCTGATAAAAGAGTTCTCCACATTAATTCCAAAGACACTGCTTTTACTCATATTAACATTCAGCCCAGAAACTAAAGCAAATCCTTTCAATATTGCCTTAATAGCCCACAAGTCGTACCAGGCTCCATTGTAAACGATTACCGTGTCATCGGCGAACTGGAGTAGGTTATAAGTTGTGCCACTATTAACATGAAACCCCTGCAACAATCTGTAGGTAGAAGCCTTTTCGACTAAACATGCGAGTCCTTCAACAGCTATTGCGAAAAGAAACGGAGAGAGTGGGTCGCCTTGGCGTAGCCCACGTTGCACCTTAAAATCAGAAGGCGGGCTACCGTTAACTAACACAGACATGTAGCTCATAAAAACTCCACCATCCAACCAATTTAACCACCGCTGACCAAAACCCATCGCAACTAAGATGCTTCTCAAATAATCCCAGTCCACACAGTCGTAAGCTTTTGAGAAATCGACCTTAAACATAACGCAACTTTGTTTTTTCTTTTTCGCAACATCTATGACTTCATTTAGTACCAATACTCCATCTAGCAGTTGTCGGCCAGGTATAAAAGCTGTCTGAGATTTCGAAATCAACTTGTCTATCACCTTCCTTAATCTTCCTGCCATCAATTTAGCCACGACTTTATAGACACAGCCAATAAGGCATATTGGCCGGTATTCTGACAGATTCTGGGGGTTCTCAACTTTTGGGATCAGAGTTAAGAAAGATGAACTCATTGCCTTTGAAAACTTAGACGTAGTGAAGAATTCTTGAACACAATTGGTGAAGTCTTCTTGAACTACCTCCCAAAATTTCTGAATAAAACCCAACGTAAAGCCATCAGATCTGGGGCTTCGATCCGGAGCACAACTATGAACAGATTCCAGAATTTCATCCTTTTCGAATTTTCTTTCCAACATTATGCTCTCCTCCACAGACAATCTCGATAGGCCATCGAAGTTAAGAAGTGGTCTTATCACGTTCTCCCTACAGAAAATTTGGCTAAAATGTTCCAGCACCGCAGACTTCACTCGACAAACATCCTCATGTGTCTCACTCCCAACTGTCACAGAGTTGATATTATTCTTCCTCTGCCTAGATTTGAGCAGACAGTGAAAGTACTTTGAGTTATTATCTCCCTGTCAAATCCATCTTACTCTAGATTTCTGGTGTAGGAAACTCTCCTTCATCTGTAATGATTTCCATAAATCTCTCTGAGCCATTCCTCTTTTATTAAGAATCTCAACAGAAGCATGCCCAGCAGTGTCAGCTAATTCCTCCTCAACCCTGTTAATAGTCTCTATACTCATCTCAGCTTGTAAGTCTACCCATCCAAACACGTGAGTGTTCCACCACCGTAATCTTGCACGTAGGAGCTGGAACTTCTTAGTAAGAATATAAGAAGCAATCCCCTCAATCTCAAATGACTCTCATTCCTCCTTAACGAATTCCAAAAAGTTTGGGTGATCAAACCAAGATTCAAATACTTTGAAGGGCTTAGGTCCCCAATTGGTATTTCTCCCTCTAAGCCACACGGGACGATGATCTGAAATATCTCTTAGTCCCACATTTTGGTTTATCGTATTACACATATTCGCGATATCTCTCGAGACAATAAATCTATCCAACCTGCTCATACATGACCCAGAGTGATTACAATATGTAAACTTGCTACCCACTGTAGGCAAATCTTCCAAGTCCATTGTGTCGAGAAAATCTCTAAATTCCCTCATCTCAGCCTTGTATACAGTCCCTCTGCCAATCCTTTCCCCTGGATTTTTAATAGCGTTGAAATCTCAGCCAATCACCCAGCTTGCCCCTTGATGTTTAGATTTCAATTCAATTAAAGATATCCAAAGGCTTCTTTTGTCTGATATATTACATCCAGAATAAATATTAATGAAGAAAATATTTTTATTTCTCCATGTTGAGTTAATACACAAGTAACCTGGTCCCCTAAAGCTTGAACAAGGTTCAATAAAACCTTTTCTCCACATTGTGACCAGCCCCCCTGATAATCCTTCAGAATTGCTTGTTGACCACTCTACATCCTCACCACCCCATAACTTTTGGACTATTTTGTCAATCATTAATTTACACTTTGTTTCTTGTAAGTAACATATATCTGCACTTCCTTTCGTTATAATACTTCTGATTTTCCTAACTTTCAGACTTCCACCACACCCTCTTATATTGAATGAGAGACAATTCATTTAACTCCTTTAGCTGACACCTTCATTTCCTCATATTGTATTCTGTCTTTCTCTTCCATCATTCTGATTTTATCCACCAAGTGAACTTCATCCTCTAGGCCACCAATTCCTATACTCTTCATAACAGACCGTAACTTAGCCGGAAGGTCATCAACTATTTTTTTAATTCGATGATTACTTTGGACAACATCTTCATCGCTTACTGATTCACAACAAAGAATGCTTCCCCCAGAAAATCTTGATGCAGATTCTTCAGCCTCCACCATGTGATTTCCATTACCCATATGAGGTTCAAGCTTTTTAGGATGCTCTGAATGTAACAAGGCTGCAAAATATAAAGGAGAGAATGGTATTGACATGTTGGAGTAGATATCCTTGATGGATTTCTTCCTTTTACTCTTTGAAGCCCTCAATTCTTCATCCACCTTCAATCTTTCATTTTGATTTTGGCACATCCTTAATTGTAAAGAATTTTTATTACAATCCTCAGGACCACTCTGAATAACAAAGCAACCACCCTTTTAACACTCCTTATTCATTAAGCTTTCTCTTAATTCTGGCCCTCCATAATCCTGTCCAAGATATCCCCTCGCACCCTCTGGTAATGTTCTCTCCACCATTCTATCCTGATTTATTTCCATATCTGTAGCAGGTATTATCTCCAAGCTATTCTGGCTTGGAATAGTATTTTCTTCTAATTCTGCAACCTCCTTATTGTTTATTCCACTGCCTATCTCGTCCTTTCCAAGCAAATTATCAGCCACCTGTCTACTTAAATTCGCCCCTTTTCTAATAGTTTGTTCTCGTTTCTCAGGGTTATTTTGTGACATTGTATCCTCATCACTATCCCCAACATCTCCTTCTTCTGAGTTATCCCATCCTTTTCCTCCCTCTATATATCCATCCTCACTACTGAACTCATCTTCCTCTTCTTCATTCACCGATTCACTCACCATTTCGTCTCCCTCCTCCACCAGAATCCTCTTAGGCCCATGAAATTCTTCAATAATTTTGATATTGTAGATATCGCCGTTTATATCTATATTAAAAGACTCATTCAAGTTTAATACGCATTTTGTTTTGACCAAGAATCTTGCCACATCGAACGTCTCAAGCTTCACAGTTTGGATGTCGCATCTGATAAATTCACCAATTTTTCCAGATATCAGCTTGAAAGTTTCTTGGCTCCAGGCGTGACAGGGTAATCCGTAGCAATGTACCCACGTGAGTCTCTCGTTATCCACATCACTTGGAGACCATGGATGGATCTCAGAAAACCATTTGGTTACCCAAGTTCTGTCTTCCTCTATCAGCGCCTTAACTTCACCTTCATCTATGTCTTCTAGTAAACACAGGTTCGCCCCCAGTGGTATAACTCTGATTCTAAAGCAACCTTTCGAGTGCAGAGCATCTTGTATGTATAAGTATTTCCACTTTGATTGACTATCCCAACAAAGCATTTCTCAAATTTGGCAAGGTCTTTATCCATCACCTTTACTTGTAAATGAGAAAACTTTGGTTTTTTGGACCCTTCGAATTCCCTTGTTTCCTTGAAATTAGTCTTTCTACCCCCATTCTTTGTTCCAGATACCATCTGGGCAAAAGACAAATTTTCTCTACCGTTATGCCAAATTCTTCCTTCTTGATGGAGTCTCACACCCCCCATCAATTCTCCTATCTCCCGCTTGCTTGTTGTTTCCTTCATAGCCATTCGTCACATTTCTCTCGAATCGTGGTAAGTTTGCGAAAATTTTCCTCCCAGAAATGAAGATGTTATCTAGCTGAATCCCCAATAATCTAGGGTTTTCTACATCCCAAAATCTAACAAAACCAAATCATTTACCTCTTCTATCTCTTCTAGACGGAATAAATACTTCCTTTACAACCCCATACTCTTTGAAAATACTGAACATTTCCTTAGCGTTGTAATCGTTCGGGAATTCAGTGAAGAAAAAACTAGTAATAGAAGCTGAGTTTTCACTCTTACCTTTTCCCCCATTTGCCTTCCATATTGAGGCATTTTCCTTCTTGTTAAACTCTGATTTTTTTCCTCGTTTCTCAATCCATACACCCATTTCCAGCCACACAAGAACCAAATCTAACCGACCACAAGAGAAGGGAAACTAGCTCAGAGGAAGGAAGGTGCCTAATCCTAAGATTAGGACTTTAAACCAAATCCTCCGAATTAATCACATACTACTTCTCAGAGATCTAACCTAATGGTTCAAGTGGGAAGAAGACTGATTATGCGATTGTTGAAGATATGCTTCTAAATTTGGGATGTGCGTTTTCTTGTGTTGTCTTTAGATTGAACTAACTATAATTTAAGTTAACACACATCTTAAATGAAAAAATGTGTTTCACTGACTATAAGAGTCTATGTTTGGACTTGTATTAGAGCATGAAATGGAGTCAAATAATTGTTATTAAGTTTCATTTCGTAACACAAAAGATTAATTGTAAGTTTTATATTGTGTTTTAACAATGGATAAGTGTTATTCCAATTTTCTAAATAAAGCACTGAATTTAAGTTTTACGATCTTGATAAACTCATCTATAACAAATGTGAGAAGGGTCAAATAACATTTGAACCATATGTATATAAATGACACTATTTTTTAATTAAATAAGTGAAAAATACATTTCCAAAGTGATCGGAGGTGATCAGACTGGATCGTCGTGGCCTTCGTGTAGGGCAGATGAGGATGCTTGTAGGAGAGGAAAGGGGGTTGTACCTGCAAGGTACTTCGGTGCCAAAGTAAGTGTTTGGACAAAGAGAGAAAGTAAGTACAAAGGTAAAATTTCAAGTATTAAATAGTGATCAAACCTGCCCCTCTCACAAGAGAGGGTATTTATAGAAGTAACCCCCAGCGCGGGGCCAAGGTTTCCCATGTGGCCAAAATGTTTGGTCGACCAATGGGGGACTTCCAGGTGGAGGGTCAGGCGCGTGACCCTTTGACCTGGTCCAACTGTTTTCGTGAGACCCGGGGAGACAGTTGGTCGCATGAACTGCCAAGCGAGTGAGGGGGACATGCCCAAAGGCTAGTTTCTGCCCAACGACTAGTTTCTGGCTATTGGGCCTGGCCAAGAGCTGGACTGGATTGGCCCTTACCCTACTAGGGACCAAGCGCTTGCCCAGTCCAGAACAGGAGCCCCCCAAGTCTTTGCTTTGTGGTAGAGTAATGACTTGAGATAGTTCCGTGGACAATTGCCCTTGACTGGCGATGTTCGGGCATACGCTCCTCGCCTGTCCCAATGTTGGGGTGGTCGACATTGGTCATTTATCAGCCCCGATCAGCCATTCATGTGCGAGGACATGCTCGCAGAAATGGAGTTTTTATGTCGACCAGGTTTAAGAAATGTGCCTGCTGAAGTGTCGTTTTATGTCGACGAGACTTGACGAGGACATGAGTTGCGCGCATGGTCTAGGAAGATCTGCTCGCGGGATAGCAGAAGAATTGGTGGATGTAACGTCTAGACTTTGGAATGCCAAACGAAGATTCCCTTTCTGACACGTGGTGGAGCATTCAAGTTATCAGGCCTAGAGACGCCTAGGCTATGATGGCCTTTGTGCTTCCCAAGCGAGGAAGTGCTTATAAAAGGGGGAAGAGAGGATTCATTTGACACTTTCTTCAAACTTTTATCCCTAACTCTCCATGCTCTGCAAATCGTGCTCTCGTCGGAGTGTTTTCGCCGCCGTCGACTTTCAACGCTCAGTTCGTGATCTTCATCTTCTACCTTCGATTTAGCAAGTAAGTTCTTCATCCCTTTCTGCAAATTCCCAGGTGTTCTTCATTTTTGGAAAATCGCATGAATTTTCTGGCGACACATGGGTTTTTCGGTTGAATGTTCGTGTGTTCTTCGATGAACTCATGAATTTTATGGAAAATTCATGACGAACATGAAGAACAGGAAGAACATGGGATGAATGTTCATGATTATTGCATAGGCTTGTGTAGATCCTCCTAGATTCTGGTTAGGGTTAGTTTTAAGTTTGTAGTCGGACATTAGGCATGTTCGACATGGAACTTTGGCTTTTGCGCGAGGAGCTTATTTTATCGAGTAAGCTCCTGAGTCTTCGTAAAGTCGCAGGGACTCGTCCCCGTCGTAGGGGAAAGTGAAGTCATCGTATTCTGTCGTGGTCGACTTGGGCTCGAGGTTATCCACGACTTCTTCCTCGCCCTTTCACTTGACTAGTGGTAGAAGGGTGGATTTGATCTTAGCCTTCGAATTCACTTTTTCTTCATCTACTTTTTAGGTGAAATGGCTGACCAACGAGAAGGAACCGTGCCCGACGTTGGGGTTGCGCATGAGGAGGTGGAGCAGCCCACGAATTACGCCAACGTCCACGTAGCTGAGGGGGACCTTAAATGGATCACCCATGAACCCCTGTCGACGAGGACGACGTTTATTGAAGAGGAAGCTCGGGAATTGCCTTATCTAGAAGACCGAGCTAAGGGTGCACCGGTGCATTTGAGGGCTATCTGGCTGACAGAGAACGACCGAATCTGCTCGATATATCTAGGGATGCGGTTCCCTATGTACGAGTTTGCCTTCATGGAGGCTAAGTTTTGTCTACCCTTCACTGACTTCCAGGAGGCCATCTTCCGCGACTTGGAACTGTACCCCACCCAGCTCCATCCAAACACCCTGGCATTCATTCTCGCTTTTGAGTTGGTATGTCATTACTTGAATGTCGGGGTGACCGTGGACCTTTTCTTCTGCATTTTCCAACTCCTACGGAGCACAGTGGGCCCGAAGAAAAGTTGGGTGTCAGTTAAGCAGCAAAGCAGGCTCTTCTGGCCGTACTCAGAATCTGTCCGGCATTTCAAGGACAGGTTCTTGGTCATAAAGCCTATTTCTGAAGCGGATAAGAGGTTCATCTCTATGCTAGAGACCGTGGATGTTGATGGCCAGCAAGTGGAGAAGCCTGTTTCCAAGTTCCCTTTGGAGTGGGTGTACGCCAATTTCAGATACAGGACCGATCAGTTCCTTGTCAAGCACGAGCAGCTCTGTAAGTGTAACAAGGAGTCATATCGGGTCCTGCATGCCTATGTGGAGACTTTCAGTCCGGCCTTTGTGGTGGACAGGGACGACAAGGAGTTGCTTGGGGAGGACGGAGAGCCTGCTCGGGCAGCTCTTTATATCAACACTAAGGCCCTTCTTGAGTATGAAAACGACGATGTTGCATTCCAGCTCCTCGGTACAACTTGTTCTTGTGCTCGTGTTTGTTAATTCTTGTCTAATTGTGCTGACCTTTATTTCTTTATGTTCGCAGGGAAAATAGACGATATGAGGGAGCGCCTGATGAGGTCCCAAGTAGCCAAAAACCAGAAGAAGGTGCCTCCAATGCAAAAAGCTGGTGCGGCCAAGCAGCAGGCGACGCTGGAAAAGTTTGTGGTCGGCACTAGTGCCGCTCCGGGGACGACCTCTACACCCCTCCTCTGGACACATCCCATAAGAGGAAACGAGATGACGTTGGTTCCTCACCTGCGGGATGCTCAGGTGGTTTTGCTGGGGGGAAGTTTATGCTGCCCCTGTGTTATCTACAGGGGAGAATGTTTGACGGGGAAAGTTCCGTTGTCGTCCCAGAGCTCGATGCATCAACTATCTTGTCAGCCGATCCTCAAGTGCGGAGGAAGCTTCTCTACCATGATGCGACCGCTATGATCAGGGTATTGGAGGCGTTGCTGGCCGTTGGGAATGCAGAGATGGTTCCACTTACCGACCTCAAGAAGGCGAAAATCAAGATCAACAACCTGGAGTTAGAGAGCCCAGAAATATACAACGACCTGAAGAAGCTGCAAGGCAATTTGGAGGCCAAGATAGAGCTTCAGAAGGAAGTTACCAAGATGCAGGGGGAGGTGACCCAGGTCAACGAGGAGAACACCCGTTTGAAGGCGAGGATAGCTGAGCTGGAGGGATCGTCGGCGGTTGGTCTGGATGAGACCAACGACGAGAAGGCCCTGAAGACGCGGAGGGACCTGATCGAGAGGATTCGTCTTCTTGGGGAAGATAATCTGGGGGCAGTTGAATTTGGTTTCAACGCTACTTTGGAGCAGTTGAAGGTGTAACACCCCAAATTTGTAAGAATATTTATTTAATTTATTTAAATATAATATTCGTGATTTTTGGTGAATTTTGGTGTTTTGGGCATTGTGTGGAATTTTCATGGAGTTTTGGTTATTTAATTAAATAATAGTATATAATATGAATATATTGTATTATTATTTATTTAAATAATATTTGAAGGATTAAGGCCAAATTGGACTTTTAAGGAGGAGTTAGTGAGGGTAATATTGGGAAAGCCCAATTTAGAAGCCCAAGAGTTAGGTTTAACAAAAAGGAGAATTTGAGAATATGATTCATTTTTGTTAGACCGTGAAAAAGAAGGAAAAGGCGAGAGCTCTGAGGAAAAAGGGAAGAGGCTAGGATTCGAGAAGGTTTCCAAGAACTCAGGAGAGAAAGCTTGGAATCGAAAATCTAAGGTATGGGGAGTATTGTCTTTCATTGTTTTCAATATAGGAATTCGATGTGTTTAAAGTTGATTTATGAGGGTTTGTGGGTTTATGAGTAAATTGGTGATTTAGGGGTATTTTTGTGGATTGATGATGAAGGTGAAGGGTTGAATTGATTCGAATAAAAGTAGGCCTTCGAGGCTAAACCTTCTTTGATGATATGTGGGATCTTGTATGAGAAAGGGATTTATGGGGTTTATGAGAACCTTGAGAGTTTGTGAAGGTTTAGGTGATTTTGAGGTTTAGAATAGTGTAATGAATCGACCTAATAGTCATAGGTTTTGTGCCTTTGATTGCCGTAATACCTTAGGAATGCTTTGGGGATGTTTTTGGGGGTAAATAAGGTTGAAATGTAAGAGTTTTTGGGTCTGATATGCTACTGATGCGTAGCGGCGATTGCAGGAAATCGTAGGTTCGCAAAGCGAATGATTTCTTCGCAAAACGAACACTCGCCCCAGACTCGCACGGCGAACTTCCAAGCGAGTGACTTCGCAAGGCGAGCAGAAGCGGGCTGAAGCGAGGGAGAGACAGAATGTGGGTTTTTCTGGTTTTGTATGTGATTCTGGGATTCGCTGGAAGCTCGCAAAGCGAACATCCCAGCGAAAGAGTTCGCACGGCGAACTTTGTAGCGAATGTCTGCTGTTCGCGAATTTGTTTTATGATTCTTGTGTTGTCTTGGTGTTTTGAGTTGTGATTATTCTGATGAATTACCATGATGTATATTGATGATTATGAGCTGTGTATATATAATGTTTGATGATTAATTGATGATATGAATTACCATGATGTATATTGATGATTATGAGCTATGTATATATGATGTTTGATGATTTATTGATGATATGAAATACCATGAGTATATTGATGATTATGAGATGTGCATTTATGATGTTTGATGATGCACGTAATGACTTTTATTGATGATGATGATTATGACGTTGTGCATCATTCATTCATAGCATTTCAGTGAGTTAGACTTTGGTCTATTGAGGCTTTCATCCCATTGTGTGGATGTGAGGTGGTTTTTGACGTGCCCCGATTCTTGTGTAGAATCGATCCTAATGACGGGGATCTTTGGAGGGTGATGGCCTAAGTGTCCATCAATTGTGACGAATGGTACCACATGCACGAGTCTTGTTGTGCATTGCATTTATGTGGCATTATTGATGTGATTTATGATGTTGTGACTGTTGATCCTTTTTGATGACTCTGACGATGTTGTTTATGATGATGACGCCATTTTATGCATATCTTATTTTTATATTGATTATAATGAATTGTGATTACTCACCCTGCCTGTTTGAATGTTTCCTCCACGTGGGTAACGTGCAGGTGATCAGGATTAGCCGTGGATGCCTTCGAGGACTTTTGGAGTTTATTTTGCTTTTGATCGATGTAGAGGGTCTTGCTCTGATAGTGTAACATCGGGTTGGGTCGTTGAGTCGAACCATGTTGAATTGTTATTTTGTGGTTATTTGATGACTATGGTTTTATTTTAAGGGTTAATGAAGTTTTTGGTCCTCATAAATATCTCAATTTCACTTTTAGTCCCTCCAAAAATTTTCTTCAAAGAATGGTCCTCATAAAATTTTTAATTTTAACTTTTGGTCCCTCCTGCCAATTAGCGACGGTTTTTACAACTTAGAGACAGAATTAGCGACGGTTTTAGGCGGTTTTAGCGACGGTTTTTTATTTAGCGACGGAAATGGCAACGGTTTTAGCGACGATTTTGGTAGGAGGGACCAAAAGTTAAAATTAAAAATTTTATGAGGACCATTCTTTGAAGGAAATTTTTGGAGGGACTAAAAGTGAAATATGAGATATTTAGGAGGACCAAAAACTTCATTAACCCTTATTTTAAAAACCTTTTTATTTTGGGATTATCGTGGTTATGGTGGTTCCGCTGCTTATCTGATGGCTTTTTATTTATTTTGAGGAAAACCCGTTGTTTATGGAGCGATTTTGTTGATTTGAATTTATTGAGAAATGTGCACCCTTTGAGGTGATTCTGATTTTTCTCTGGTATTATGATTAATCTGCTGCAATATTTGTGGGGTAGAAAAGGGTGTTACATAAGGCCCTCAACTCTGACGTCCAATTGCTAACCGAGGGGATGGGCGTTCTCAACATGGTCGTCAATGGCGAGGTGGTTCCCTCGGAGGTTCCCGATGAGGCAGTTTAGTTTTATTTTTGAAGTTTGTACTTGTATTTTGTGGGCCTGCGTGCCTTGTGATATGTAATATTTTGTCGGGCACAGCTCTCTTAATGTAATGCTGACTTAGTCTGGCCTCGTGGCCGAAGTTATATGAATATTATTTATTCATTTGGCATTGTCTTGTCGCATTTATTTGTGTATGCTTTTATTGTTTGAATTCTAAGTGTGGACGTTTACTTGACTTGTTCTCGTTATGCTCGACAGTTTGGGAGACTTGTCGAGGAGGCGAAGCAGTTTCGCCGCTGATGAGACTAGGATCTCGGTTGAGGTACTAATCCCATAGGCTTGAACTATTTCCATCGCGAGCTGGGTGTCCTGCCTTGTTGGTGCAGCAACGGCGGAGCTCGATTGAGGTATCCCCGTTGTTCGCAGAGCCTGCTCGTCTCATAAGAAAAAACTGGCCGACGTTGTAAAATGGTGGATCGTGCTTTCACCGGAGCACAGTCCTATGGCCGAGCCGTCTCCCCGTTAGGCGCGATCTCGTCGGCAGTTAGTCCGACCTCGTGGTTGGTCCTAACTGTAATATTGTTTGAGCTTTTCAGCGTTTCATGGTCGAGCAAATGGTTCTCCGTCCATAGTTTCTAGGTAGTAGGATCCAGTGCCTGTTTTGGACTTGACCCTGTAGGGTCCCTCCCAGTTCGCGGCCAGCTTACCCTCGCGCGAATCCTTTTGGTTTCTGCATGGGACCAAGCTGCCAACGGGGAAGTCGCGCTTTATGACCTTAGCATCGTGGCGCAAGGTTATTTTTTGTTTTAGCGAAGCCTCCCGGAGAGCTGCTCCTGACCCTATTTCTTCGACCAGGTCGAGCTCTTCTCTCAAAGCTCGTCGTTCATCTCTTCATCGAGAGAAGCTTCCGTTCGTCTGAAAGGTTCTCTGATCTCCATTGGTATCACCGCCTCAGTTCCGTAAGCTAGTCAGAAAGGGGTTTCCCCGGTGGTGGAGTGTGAAGTTGTCCTGTAGGCCCAGAGCATGTTGTGTAAATCCTCGACCCACTTCTTCTTGGCTTCGCCTAGCCTTCGTTTTAGACCCCGAAGAATTACCCTGTTCGTAGCCTCTGCTTGCCCGTTAGTCTGGGGGTGCTCCACGGAAGTGAAGTGTTGCTTCGTGCCTAATTTGGGGACGAAGTCTTGGAACTTCCTATCTGTGAACTGGGTTCCGTTGTCGGTCACAAGGGCCTGGGGTACTCCGAATCGTGTGAGGACGTTCCTTTTGTAGAAACGAAGTATGTTTAAGGCTGTGATCTTGGCGAGGGCTTCGGCTTCGATCCCTTTTGTTAAGTAATCGACGGCCACAATCAGAAATTTGTTTTGATAAGACCCCATTATGAAGGGGCTGAGTATATCCATCCCTCACCAGGCGAAGGGCCAAGGCGAGGATAGAGTCTTCAACTCGTTAGGGGGCGCTGGCATCGGTCACATTTTTTGACATGCTCCTTAGCATCATGCTGCATGGTCGGCCAATAGTATTCTGCCCGCAGGGCCTTTCGTGCCAGTGATTTCCCTCCCAATTGTTGCGCGTTGACGCCCTTATGAATTTCTTGGAGGATTTCGGGGACCTTGTCCTCCTCGACACATTTCAGGAGGGGGATGGAGAATCCTCGTCGATAGAGTTTGTCATCGATCAGCACGTATGAGCAGGCTCTTCATTTAGTCACGCTGGCCTCCTTGCTGTCCTCGAGCAGTTCCCCCATGGTGAGGTAATTATATACGGGGGTCATCCAGCAGTGGCTGTCTTCAATGGCATTAACATTAAGCAGCTCTAATGGCTTCTCAATACTTGGTCGAGCGAATATCTCCCTTACGACGGATTTGTTGCCGCCTTTCTTTCTGGTGCTAGCCAGTTTTGACAAGACGTCTGCCCGCGTGTTTCGTTCGCGAGGAATGTGCTAGACTTCCCAGGCGTCGAACTTGGTAATTCTTTTCATCACCAGCGTCAGATATTCGACCAGCTGATCATTTTTTTCCTAATACTCTCCTCGTACTTGAGATGCTACGAGCTGGGAATCAGTGAAAATCTTTACCTCCTTGGCGCCCAAGTCTTCGGCCAGTCGTAACCCTGCAAGGAAGGCCTCGTACTCGGCTTGTTTATTAGACGTAGGGAAGGATAAGACTAAAGACACTTCGATTAGTATTCCCTCCTCGTTCTCGAGGATGATGACTGCGCCACTACCCGTGGGACTAGATGCCTCGTCCACGTAGATAGTTCATTTGTGCGTTCTGCTTGGTGGGGACGATGGCGGCGTCATCTCTGCCACAAAGTCGGCCAGGACTTGTGCCTTGAGGGCCTTCCTGCCCTCGTAGTGGATGTCAAATTTTGATAGCTCTAGGGACCATTTAAGCATTATGTCAGCCATGTCTGGTTGACAAAGCAACTGTCTTATAGGCTGGTCTGTTCGCACTAATATGGTGTAGGCCAAGAAGTAATGTCTAAGCCTTCTCGCGGCGATGACGAGGGCGAGAGTGACTTTCTCTATTTACGCGTAACTGATTTCAGGCTCTGTAGAGCCTTGATCGTGAAGTAGATGGGCTTTTTCCCGCCCGTTATCTCGCGAATGAGTGCAGCGCTAATGGCTTAGCTGGTGACGTAAAGATACAGGTACAAGGTCTCCCCGCACTCTGGTCGTGAAAGAACGGGGGGTTCGGACAAGGCTCGCTTAAGGTAGGTCAGAGCTAGCTCCCATTCCTTCTTCCATTCGAATGTGGCCTCCTTTCTGAAGAGTTTGAAGAAGGGCAGGGCGTGCTGGGCAGATTTGGCCACGAAGTGAGAAAGTAAAATAAGCATCCCGTTGAGGGACTGTATGGACTTCTTCGACCTGGGTGTGGGAAATTCCGCGAACGCCCGACATTTGTTGGGATTCGCCTCTATCCCCCTCTCGGTGAGGTAGAACCCTAGGAACTTCCCTGCCCGCACGCCAAAGGTGCATTTTTCTGGGTTAAAACGCATTTTGCACTTTCTTGCGTGGTCGAAAACCTTTTGCAAATAGGTCGTGTGATCGGATTCATCTTGGGATTTCACGATCATATCGTCCATGTAAACTTCGAGCATGTCTCCGATTTCTGCTCGGAAGACTTTGTTCATCATGCGCTGGTATGTGGCCCCAGCGTTTTTCAGACCATAGGGCATTACATTGTAGCAATATTTCCCCGACGAGGTCATGAACGCGGTGTACTTCTTATCCTTTTCAGCAATAGGGATTTGATTGTATTCCGAATAGGCGTCCATGAAGCACAAGAGCTTGAAACCTGCAGAATTATCTACGAGTTTATCTATGATGGGTAGAGGATAAGCATCCTTCGGGCAAGCCTGGTTGAGATCAGTATAATCAATGCACATACGCCATTTTCCACTATGTTTCTTGACAAGTACAATATTGGACAGCCATGTTGTATACCTGGCCTCCGAGATAAATTTTGCCTCTAAGAGGTCTTGTACAATTTTTTCGGCAGCATGTGCCTTCTCATCGGATTGCTTGCGCCTGCATTGTGCGACTGTTCGAGTAGCTGGGTCAATGGTCAGTTGGTGGCATGCGGTCTCAGGGTCCAGGCCGGGCATCTCCGCGGCACTCTATGCAAACAAATCGGCATTGTCCTCAAGACATGTCTTCCGCTGCTGCTTTACCTCATCGGGCAGCCCTGTGCCTATCTTCACTCCTCTGCTCGGGTTGGCTCCGAAGGTGATGACCTCGAACTCCCCATCTGGAATAGGGCGCATGAGGGTGGTTGCAGAGGAACTGCCCGTCCCTGCCAACGTGCCTTCACCACAGTCCTCGCCCTCTTCAGAAATCCGGCTGTCGAGGTCGATGATGTGCACGGGGAGAGTCAGCTTCTTGTCAGGTTGGCTCTCTTTGCTGGGCTGGTCGTCCTCTCTTTCTTGCTTGGCGACCTTGGGTGCTACATCGATCAAGCTTTTGCCTCGAATAGCTGCTTCAAAGCACCTCCTTGCAGCTTCTATATCCCCGTGCAATGTTGCGACGTGGCCCTTCTCTGTATAGTATTTCATCTTGAGATGAACGGTCGAAGGAACAACGATCAGCTCCGCCAAGGTTGGTCTGCCAAGGATGCATTGGTACAACGAAGGGCAATCGATTACCAAAAACTGAGTCTTGATCGACTTTGATGCCTCCTCTTCCCCGAAGGTGACCGAGAGCTCCACGTACCCCCAAGGTCTGGCTGTCGCCCTGTTGAACCCTTGCAGGTCGGACCCTACGTACGGTGACAGGTTTTCTGATCCAGCTTCAAGGCTCTGAACAGACTAGTGTACATGATGTCCATGGAACTGCCCTGGTCGACCAGGATCCGTCGGACATCGGTGTTGGCAAGTCTCACTCTGATAAGAAAAGGAATGTGCGAGTTTGGGGAACCCCTGGGCAGCTCCTCTCGGTAGAAATTGATTAGCTGGGACCTTCCCCGAACCTTCTCGAGTGTGGACAGCTGGTCGGGACTGCAGTCGATGAGTTGGTTAAAATTTCTCTTGACTGACCCCACCATGAGTTCGCTGTATCCCCCACACGAGATAACCATGGCCGTTGGGAAGGTCTCCCACGTGCTGTGTGTGGATATTTGAGGAGGATTCTCAATATGGTCGGGGATGATGAAGTCCTCTGGCTGTGTGATGGACATAGCGACTTGAGGAGGAGGTCTGGGCGGCGAAGACTTTGCTTCCTTCTTGGTCTCCGACGTCTCTCGTCGAGAGGGCTCACCCTTCTTCATATATTGCTTTAGGTGAGTCTCCTTGATGAGGATTTCGATGGCGTCTTTCAGGTGCACGCAGTCTTCGATCACGTGGCCATGGCTGCGGTGGAAACAGCAGTATTTACTCTTGTCTGTATTACCCTTGGACGATGTTGGTTTGGGGAACCAGACACCTCCCTGCTTAAACTCCACGTTGATGCATTCAAAGAGAATACACTCGCGGGGAGCCGTCAGCAGGGTATACTCCATGAAATGACCAGCAGGTCCCTTTCCTTCACGAGGACGATCATCTCGTCGCCTCTCTGTGTTGCGTCTGGGGTCTCTGAGTCATATTTTTATTTTTTTATCGCCCGGGAGCTCTCTTGATCCCTAAAGTCCTGTGCTTTGTAGGCTGCCTCTTTCTCCTCGTATTGTATATATGATTGAGCATTATGGGGCAACTCGGCCAGGTTGCGAGGAGGTTCTATGCCCACCGCCTTACAGAATTCGCTCTTTGGTCTCAACCCTTTTTTGAGGAGGTACTTCTTCATATAGTCCGTCGTACGGACCTCAACAGCCTCCTTGTTGAACCGCTCAATATACGCCTGCAGGGGCTCATCCATGTCCTGCATGATGGCTTCTAATGTGGCCTCCGACTTGGGATGACACCGGGAGGAAGTAAAATGGCAGGCAAACTAGATCTTTAAATCTTTCCAAGACGTGACCGAACCCTGGGGAAGCCGCTTGAACCAGGCCATGACCCTCTTCCTGAGAGTGATGGGGAACATCCTGCATTTGATAGCCCCACTTATGTTATGATAGTGGAGCATGGCCTCAATGTTCTCTATATGCTCGCCTGGGTCGGTGGTCTCGTCGTAAGTGGCCAGGGGAGGTGGCTTCTCCAATCCGCGAGAAATGCACATGTCCATGATCTCCTGAGATAAGGGTCCATGGACATCGTCGTCATCCCTTGTGCTAGACGATGGCAGGGGGAGTTGCTATGTCCGCGGCTTCTGCTGTGGCAGGGGGAGTGTCTGCGTGACCTGCGATGCTCGCGATGGCCCCTCGAAGGTCTGTTCCTCTTTGGAGTGGGAGAGCGTCTGGATTTCCGCAGGGGAGATCAGTGTCTTCGTCTAGCGAGCGCTGAGTCAGATTCCTCCAATCTGGAATGTCTTCGTTCGGGAGAGAGACTACTGGACCTGTCTCTCTTGCGCTTATGAGGAGGAGGAGACTGTGGCCGCGGAGAAGGATTTCTGGGCTTCTGTGAGGGGCGCTTCTCCTGGAGGGCGTGTTCGAGCATGCCGATCTTCTTGCCCTGCTGGAAGACCAGGAAGTTGGACCTATTGAGGGAGGCAATTAGGGCGGCAGTGCTTGGGTCCGCGTTTTGAGGGACATGTATAGGCTAAAAAACGGGACCAGCAGCTTGAGCGTGCGGCTTCACGTCATCGGGGGTAGGAGAGGCGGTTTTCCCATCCCGTGATTTGTCTCTGGGAAGGCAGCTCCGGAGACGAGGTGGTTGAGGTTATCAGCGACAACAGGCTCTTGACGGGCATCATCGTTCCTGTTGGAGGCCATGATGATCAAATGAATTTTGGAGAGAGCTTTGGTCTTTTGGGTGAAAAAGAGGGGATCTTGAATCAAAAAGATAGGGAAGCTGGGTTCCTACAGACGGTGCCACTGATTGAAGGTGATCAGACTGGATCGTCGTGGCCTTCGTGTAGGGCAGATGAGGATGCTTGTAGGAGAGGAAAGGGGGTTGTACCTGTAAGGTACTCCGATGCCAAAGTAAGTGTTTGGACAAAGAGAGAAAGCAAGTACAAAGGTAAGATTTCAAGTATTGAATAGTGATCAAACCTCCCTCTCTCACAAGAGAGGGTATTTATAGAAGTAACCCCCAGCGCGGGGCCAAGGTCTCCCATGTGGCCGAAATGTCTGGTCAGCCAATGGGGGACTACCAGGTGGAGGGCCAGGCGCGTGACCCTTTGACCTGGTCCAACTATTTCCGTGAGATCCGGGGAGACAGTTGGTCGCGTGAACTGCCAAGCGAGTGAGGGGGACATGCCCAGCGACTAGTTTCTGCCCAACGGCTAGTTTCTGCCTATTGGGCCTGGCCAAGAGCTGGACTGGATTGGGCCTTGCCATACTGGGGGCCAAGCGCCTGCCCAGTCCAGAACACAAAGTATGGGTAAAGGGATTATTGAACTCATTTGATTTTATATCATTTGAAAGATACAAGTCTTAATATATATTGCAATGATATATTTTATTGGCCCTGAAAAGAAGTAGCCTAAAGAGGCGATCACCTAAAAGAGGGCTAGCACCCAAAGAAAGGGGAGATGCCCCAAGGCTAGCACCTGGTAGCCCAACAGGGGTCGCCTACATGGATGACACCTGGTAGCCTAAAAGTTGTCACCCCAAGGGGTGACACCTAGTAGCCCAAAACTTGTCTCCCATAGAGCTAGCACCTAGTAGCCTAAAAGTTGTTGCCCCCATGACTGGCACCTGACAGCCCAACGAGAGGATAACTCCCTGGGTAGCACCTGGTAGCCCAACAGGGAGACAAGCCCACTTTGTCAAATTATACCTAACTTAAAGAGGCAGCCAAAGGGGAAGCCACTTCCTCCTTGATTCTAGGAAGAACAAGTCTTTCTTTGACCACTAATTTGGTCATGAAGCTTGGGCATAATCGTCCACTAACTTTGCAACACATGCCCAAGAGAGCCTCTATAAATACCTTAACTCTAGCATGTGAGTGAGGACATATCATCATACCTTATAACGATTATACACAAAGTCTTTCATCTTATGTAAGCTGACCCCCTCTTACCCCTGTAAATATTACCAAACAGGATCTCTCACCACCGTAAGCAAGCCCTAACCACCCTTAACTACAAAGACCTTTCAATATCACATACTTGCATAGAAATAACACACACTCCTGTACTTTTTGACAATTACGGTGGTGCCCGCCGTGTGGCCTGCTAAAACTGACCTAGCCTTAAGTATCATTGCATTTTAGAGAACATGAAATTTGGAGAAGGAAAATAAAGTGTTGTTCCTTTCTTCTTTGTTTTCCACTAAATAAATTATGTCTTAGGTTCAACTTATGTAGAGTATATTGTCTATATTTTGAATATTTACTGGAAATTAACATTATCTTTGAAGATTATGGGTTTGTTTGTTTTGCCTTATTTTTAAAAATGATATTTATAGCATAACATAATTTTTTGTAAAAAAAAATTACAAAGAAACTTTTCATAAAAGCTTTAAATGAAATTTTGGTTTGAATAGTTAATCTTAAAATGTTATTTTAAATATTTTATCATTTTATTAAACTTTTTATGGATATCAAAATTTCAAAAAATCACTTAATTGTGAAGCTATTTCAAATAGGTTTTCATAAAAATTATTTTTGAGAGACAACTTTTAAAAAAAATGCGATTTTGACTATGTTTTGATATTCAATAATGTATGTTTATGTTATAGGATGTCAAAATTAGTCTTTCAATTTAGAAAAAACAAATATTAAAAATTTTGTAATAATTTGAAAAACAATTTTATAAAATCTATTTTTGAAAATACAAAGAAAAAAAAATCCATTTTTCTAAAACTAAAACAAACAAGCCATATATTTATTCTTTTTGCTCAATTGGGGCTTCCTATTCTTGCATAGATGGTTCAGTTGCCAAACATAAAGCAATGTTAGTAGCTAGAGGATTCTTACAAAAGTCTGGTTTATACTACTTTGAAGTATTTACACATGCAGCTAGGCATGAAACCATAAGATTAGTTATTGTTATAGCTGCAAATAGAATTTGGCCTTTGATTCATGTAGATGTAAAATAAGTTTTTTCTAAATGGTCCATTGTAAGAAGAAGTTTATGTGTTACAACCTCCTGGATTAGTGATAGAGAATAAAGAAGGGATTATGTACAAGCTGAATAAAGCCTTGTACGAGCTTAAAAAAGCTCTAATGGCTTGGAATCTGGAAATTAATTTATTTTTCAAGAATCAAGGATTAAAAAAATGTGAAATGGAGTATGGTGGTATGTGAAGCATACCTCTAATGGCAATGTGATCTTGGTGTGTCTTTATGTAGATGACATACTACTAACACGGAGCTGTAATTCTAAGATAAACAAGTTCAAAAGGGTGTTGATGAAAGCATTTGATATGACTAGCCTTAGAAACATGTTATACTTTATATGGATGGAGATTTTACACAGTGATAAGGAAATCATTGTGCACTAAATGAAGTATGAGCTTGAATTGCTGAAGAGATTTGAGTTGATGAATTGTAAGTCAGCAATCACACCCGTATAGACAAACCATAAACTGGATTTTGATGTTGATAGTGAGGAAGTAGATGCTACAACTTTCAAACAATTGATTGGCTCTCTGAGATGTATATGTAACACCAGGCCTGCCATATGTTATGTAGTTGGAATGATAGGTAGGCTTATGAGTAAGGCAAAATGGTCACATTACCAAGCTGCAGTCATGGTACTCAGGTATGTAAAGGGAACTCTAAGACATGGAATTATGTTTCCATCTAGAGTGTCATATGATGCTGAGTTGATATGTTATTCAGACTCAGACTAGTGTGGTGACAGAATGGACAAAAGGAGTACTGCAAGGCATCTGTTCATGTATCTTTGAGCCCCTATTTCATGGTGTTTCAAGAAGCAACCAGTGGTTGCACTGTCAAATTGTGAAATAGAATGAATAGCTGATGCTTTGTCTACGTGTCAAACAGTTTGGCTTATGATTTACTGCAGGAACTGAAGTTCAAGGTAATCAGACAAATAAGGTTGGTGATTGATAACAAATAAGCCATAAGTCTTACCAAGAATAAAGAGTTTCATGGAAGAAGCAAGCACATTAACACAAAGTTTCATTTTATACGCAATCAAGTACATAATGGAGTGCTTAAGGTTATTCACTGAGCACTCAGAAGCAACTTGCAGGTGTGTTCACCAAGGCAATTAAAACTGAACAATTCATCAATTTGAGGGATGAGATTGGTGTTGTTGGTTTTTTAATCTTGAGTATGAAATAAGGGATGGTGTTAAATTTAATTCAAATTCAAGTTGTTTAGTTTCACTTTCATTTGAATTGCATTTGAGTTTGTACTAGTGTATATAAACTGAAAGTTGGCTACAATTGAAAAATAGGGAGAAATTGAGTTTGTTAAGAGTGAAAATTTTGTTGCAGTTACATTATTTTTCCTCTCTCTCTCTCTCTCTCTCTCTCTCTCTCTATCTATCTATCTATCTATCTCTCTCTCTCTCTATGTAATTCTTTCAATATTTGTCAGCTTCTTCTTCTTGTGCATTAATGGAGTTTCATTGTTAACTCCAACATGATCACCGACGATCCTGCAACCGAGTCGTCGAAGAGACATAAATGATGCTAACTTAAAAGATAAGTACTATATTTGTTATGAATATTCTTATAATTGGTTTAATGATCAAAACTAAAATTTTAGGAGTTTTATTGATGTTTATCTACCATTTATAACACTATGGTCTCATGCATCTGGACCAAATTATTAAAAGCAAACTCAGAAATTTGAACGTAACTATGTCGCCACCATTGAGTGATAAGTGTTTATCTCGCTACTCTGCCGGAAAAGATAAGAGATCCTCGTGCATTAGAATTAAGACCTCATTTTTTATAAATTAACTGAACATGTTCCAAACGCCTTGGGGAAACCTCATGAACATAAACACATTATGATTCGGCGTGTCATTGAGTGTTTCAATGCGTGTTAGCAGGATCTCCTCTAGTTCCATCGCCCCTGGCTCAGGAAGTCTCCGCCGATTTCTCTTCGAGCACTGACATGATTTGCAATCATATAATAGCCCACTGCTCCAACAAGAAATATATTACAAATGAACAACCAACAATCCCTTGGTCCCAATCACTGAGAAGCTACTCTATAACAAAATGCATCAGAGGAAGCACAAGAAGAGATCTTAAATTATAAGATATGTTGTTGAATGTCTTTATCTGTTATTGGAAAAAATAAGTCCCATATTTCGATAATTCGGACCACCCACTATTTATATCCATGCACCTAGCCCAATAGTGTTGGACGTGAGGGGGTGTATTGGGAAAAACCCAAGTCCCACATTGGTTAAAAATAGAACCCACAAGGGACTTAAATTGAGTGACACCCCTCACCTTACAAGCTGATTTTGTAAGGATGAGTTAAGTCAAACTCTAATTTTATCATCTATCTTTAAATTATGATATCAGTGGACTAAATCTTAGTTACCTTTTGTTCCGGACTGGCCCAATGACTATGCATGGCCCAATCCACTTCTGCTCCCAGAACGGCCCAATTGCCTAAATCTAGCCAATTTAAGGTAACATTTATCTTTCTGCCCCTCTACCAGGCAAAGATGGTCGGATGACCCCATGGGTCATCTGCTCCTCCTCTATCGTTCCTGCCTGTCACACAATTTCACCATCCAGAAACAGTCACGACGCCTGTGCCCGCAACTGGGCCTCTGCCCGTGACAACAACTAGTTTCGGGCACCTCTACCCGTCCCAATGGCTAGTTTTTGGCAGTTACCTATTCTTTGGGAAACAGTTATCTCACCTTGAAAATAGGGACCGTTGGCCACGCGCTGGGGGTACTATAAAAACCCTCTCAATTGAGAGGGTCAGGTATTCAAAATCATTCTACGAAATACATACTTTGTACTTGCTCTCTCTCTCTCTCTCTCTATTCTTTAGCATCGGAGTGCCTTGCAGGTACACCCCTCCTCATCTCTCACACCCAGCATCGCAGACATCATCTTTGGCCCACTTCAGGTTCTGGTCAGCAATCAAGATCAGTGGCGCCATCTGTGGGAACTTCTGTCATCCCCGTCTTTCCTCCACCGTAGATTCAAGACCAAAACAGCCCTTTTTCCAAGATTCCGATCATGGCAAGCCAATATCATGTCCACGATGCTTGTAACTCTGCTTTTCTCCCCCGTCAGCAAGACTGATATTGACAGAGTTGCACCTTTCCTTGGGGACGACGCCCATCACCTGAGAGATGGAGCCACCGCGTCTCCCTCCCTGGCTCGCGCTGATCATGTTGAGGACCAACCTTTCCTAGACCACCAGCATGTTCCTGTTTTGCCCAACGCCGACCCAGCCGTGGCGGCCTTTCTTGAAGCCCTTAACAAAACCAACCTCTTAATCCTCCAACAAAACACGAGGATTGGAGCCCTAGAGGAGTCTAACCGGCAAAGATCCCCTCCGCCGAGGAAAGAGCACCGAAGATCCCGAAGTCCACCTCCCCGACGTGAAAGAGACTGCCGGGCACCTAGAACAGCTCAACGGGGAAGAACTTGTTCGACCATGGAATGTCGAAAAGCTAAAACAATATTATAGCTAAGGCCCTAATCGTCCGCTTGCTTCGTCGATGCGAAGAGCATAGCGTCCCGACCACGAATGCGCGCCCAGGTACAAGTGCTACATACAGAAACAAATCAAGGCGAGATTTTGCTCAAGAACGAGCAGAACCCTGCCTGACAGTGGTTCCTCGACCGAGCCCGCCGTCTTCCAAGTACCATGATAGGTAGAACCACAGCTCGCGATGGGAAGTTCACGCCGCAAACTCAGGCCTCAAACGCGACCTGAGCTCCGCTATCATGTCGGAAACCCACCCAGGCCGTTCGACCAGTCCCCCTCACTGCCGAACACATCTAAGTCGAGCAAACCATGAAACAAAAAATCATTCAGAGCTACCCTTATGATGGGCACGCTCGCATATCGAGCAAAAATCCAACACTTAGCAAAAATACAGAAAAGTAAAGCCATGCGCAAAAATGAATCATACAAAACCGATAACGTCGGGGATAAATATTACAAGAAAAGTGGCCGCAAGGACCACGAGTGTACCAATTACATTAACAAGGGGCCATGCCCCGTACAAAAAATAAAATTACATAAAAATGGCATGAAGGCCAAAGATACAACAAAGGGGAAATCACCCCTCCATTCGCTGAGGCTCGTCGTGGAGGACCTGTGCATGCTTCTCGCTAATCTGAAGGAACTCGGGAATAACGATCTTGTCGTCCTTGACGTTGTAGAGGAACCCAGACCCCTCAACGGTCAACTCAACCCTGGGATTCAGGATCCTCAGTTGCGCCACGACATTGTTAAAGGATTCATCGATGATACCTTCCACGTCATCCTCCGCCTGGTTGATGCGTGCGACCAACTCAGCCCGAGTCTTCAACCCTTTCAACTCCTCGTGCTCATCTTCAGCAGGGGCAGCAACATTCCTCAGTTGCTCAACCAGGTCTTCCACGGCTTTCTTCTTCGCTGCAAGGGTGCCTTTTTCTCCATTGATCTAGGTCATGGCATCCTGGGATTTTTTCAACGCCTCCTCGACGGCCCTAGCCTGCTCCTCCTGGTACTTCTTCAATTTCTCCTACAGGTCCGCTATAGTGGCCCGGGCCTTCTTCGGCTCAGAGGCTTGGTGGGAGCCCTCATCGCTGTAGACCACCGCCATTTCAAGAACCCTAATCAGGGCAGAAGTATCCTGGGCCAGCATTTCCCTTTTGCTCGGGCGATCCATCTCCTCGAGTTTCAGGGACTCTGCCCGAGGAATCGCCAAGGAGGAACCTTCGAAGAACTTTATGTTTTGGAGGCACAGAGGCAGCTCGAACTTGCTCTTGTCCTCCGCCTTGCTAAGGTCCACCAGCTCGGTCTGCTGTGTACACTTGAACCTCAAGTTTACGGGCACCGAGGAAGTCTGGACGGGTGGGGGAGTTGACAAGGAGGTCCCCAACCCCGTTTGCGGAGGTGGCCCGCATTGGCTGAGCTGGCTCTTCCCGATTACTATTCCACCCTTGCCCTTTGCGTAGGCATTCTTCACCATCCGCTCATGTGCAGAAGTTATTTTACCGACAAAAACATAATGAGCATATAAGCACCGAGAAAGAATAACAGCCAAGGCAGACTAAGAAATAAGAGCTACCCAGCAAGGCTAGAGCATCATCCCGAGTCCGACACTCGAGGAGCTCCTTTGTGTTGATAAAATGGCTCTCCACCTTGAGCCCCCCATCTTCCTCGTAGATCGGTTCCTCGCTCTTAGTCACGCATTGAGCTGGGGCAAAACTGTTGACAAAGCCTACCAGCTTCGCATAGCCGGCTTTGTCATCATCATCAAGTATCTCTGGGGTGGCGGTGTAACCATCTGTCCCCATGGTGAAATGGTCCCCGCTCTAGTAAAAGGGGAACTTCAGCAGTCTCTGCCCCACTATCTTGCCATCCTCGTCAATGAGGTCCTCCCCGTTTTCGTCCAGAGAGACCTCCCAGACGAACGTTGAATCAGTGGCCCTCGCTGACACCGGTTCAATAACATAATACCTCTCCTTGAAAGTCCTAATGGACTCAAAAAGTGTTTAATCAACCTCCTCCCCTGCTTCAGGAAGACCCAGCCAAATTTCCTCCCCGAAACATGTCGCTGTAGGTGGAAGGCTGTAAAGAAAAGAGGGAGGGTAGCTCCTATCTCCAAATAATCGCATGTCAGCTCGAATACCCGTATGAAGGCAATCGAGTTAGGATGCAGTTGCGGGGGAGCCAGAGCCAGATGAACAAAGACCGACCTCTGGAAGTCAGTGAATGGCAACCTTAGCCCAATCTCCTTAAAAACATATTCATAAATCGGGAACCTCTCCACGTAGTCCGTGCAGATGCGATTGTCTTCTCCGGGGAAATGCATCTTCAATTCCCCTTTAGCCCCCATGGTTGTGAAAGCGTCTCTAGTATATGAGGCAAAAACGGAGGCATGCTCTGCAGGTTTCACGACTAACCACTCTTCTGCGAAAGTCCTCAAGGGAGGGGTCTCGTCGGCATCACGGGGAGTAGCGGTGTCCTCGGTATCACTATCTTCCGAGGAGCTCTCATTGGACAAGTCTCTAATAATTTCGTCTTCAGTTTCACGGGTCATTTCCTTTACCTGAAAAGCATAGGGAAAAAGTGAATTCGATGACAAAATCAAATCCACCCTTCCACCGCTGGTCAAGTGAAAGGGCGCGCAAATGCCCGAGGACGACGTCCCCGACCTAAGCCCTACTCAAATGGCACAGCTAATAGCGCGAGGAGATACCTGGAGCAACCCCTCCAACGCACGCAGGTGTGAGGGCAAGGTTCTTCTCATCTAGTTTCTGTTTTAATGATGTCAACAAGTAGGGTAGTCTGTAGTTTGTAATTTGGACGGTATCACTTCGTTGTCAGTCATATTGCATATAACCATTGATAATCATGTGTCTAAACATATAGGAAGGGTTCTATACAATTTCTACATGTGCATAATCATGGTACTAGTGTTTGGTGTGCATGGCTCGTGTATTAGTTGGTCAAAATGTGCAGAAAAATCAAATTCTGAGTTTTCATAGGTCTTGAGTCGACCTAAACTATGCATGAGTCGACTCACGCATTGTTGAAAATTTTCTGTGAAACCACCGGGAAAGCGCACGCTGACCCTCTCTAGGCATGCGGTCGACGCATGCTTCTGGGTTTATTATTCTGCAGTTTCAGCGTCTATGCGTCGGCGCAAGGTCATGAACGGTCGACGCATGATTAGTTTTTTTGCGTAGATATTTCCACGGGTAAGGGCCTGCCGACCCTCATCCAATGAGCGGTCGACTCTTCGTTGGTCTGAGTCATTTTTCTGCATTCTGTTATTTCTGTTTTTGCTGTTATTTCATTTAGTTGGTTATTCTTCCATTATATATAGTTGGTTCATCTCATTTTAACACATAACAAGAAACGTGAAAATATATACTGATTTTTCTCTTCATCTTCATCTTCAACCTTGTGTCCTCTAACAACTACATATAATCATTTTTGTTAGTGTCGCACATTGTTTGAAATGATAACGTTCAGACTTAGGTGTGTTGTATCCTTTGTTCTGGGTTGAGAATCAGTAGGTGTTTCTTGAATAAAACATCTGGTTTTATCCTCCAAGAATCCAGGTGATTTTGGGGGTTTTTGCACAAATCGGTTTCTCTACAAGGACTCAGCCGTGCGAAGGTGACTGAAGAACGGAGGGTTCGTTCAGTTTAGTAGCTACAGTCGGAGGATCGTACGAGAAAGATTTGGGTTCTAATTGTGAAAGATCGAAATTGACCGAGTGAAGGTGATTGAAGGGCGGTGGGTTCGTTCAATCTAGTAGCGTGAGACGGTGATTTGTTCACCAAATTCGAAGCACTTGATTCATCTTAAATCAAGGGGAGAGAAGACTTTCCATCGACATCAAAGACGTTTGAGGGTTTGATTCTTCAGTTTTCTCTTGTACAAAAATTTGCAAACAGAAATATTATATATATATATATATATATATATATATATATATATATATCTCAATTCCATGTTCGGAATTGGGGGCAGAGGTACCCTTAGCGAGGATGGTAGGGGAACTGCCTAAACAAATCGTGTGTATTCTCTCTTTCCCTACTCTTTTACGTTTTGATATTAATCGAACTTGTGAAATATCAATTGATCAAAAATTTCTGACATAGTGTAATATAGAGCTGAAAATAAACTTTTAAAAAGAATACAATCCCTTGGATTGCATTTGGCATTAGCTCTACATTCACATTAATTAGAAATTCACACTTGGAGTGCAGCACACCCCAAGTGTTCAATAAATTGATTAAGCACAAGCTCTAAAGAACTTTGTGATTAAATTTTGTCATCCTATCGCGCTGGTAATTGGATAAATCTCAAGTAAATAAAATTTGGTTGATTGCATTATGTTTTGTTGATTCATATATTTTTCTCTTCCGTCGCATCATTCCTAGCGATATTACGCATATCCAATCTTTTCGGTAGTGGTTCGCTGTAGACGAGTGATTCAGTGGTTACTTCCGTAATAATTTTTAAAACCAATTTTGGAACACCATTAGCGTGTAAAAACTTGTGGGATCTATTCCACCCCCTTCTAGATCCTAGCCATCGTCTAACAAGTGGTATCACGAGCTCCAGTTTATCTGGTGCTTCGGTAAAACTTAGAAAATGGCGAACGAACCTAAAGGGGCTTATAATAGAGCTCTAATTTTTACATGCGAGAATTATAGCTACTGGAAAGATTGTATGCGCGTGCATATAAATTCCATTGATCAAAATATTTGGAATGCCATTTTAAACGTTCCTATGGAAATAACCATGACCGGTTAAAATGGTGTTGTTGTTCCCAAACCCGAAGCTCAATGGAATGAGGAGGATGAGAAAAAGTATAGTTATGAATGGAAGGCTCAGAATATTTTGATCTTCTCTTTGGGACTTGACGAATATTATCGGGTCTCTCATTGTGAAACGGCCAAAGCAATGGGGGATGCTTTACAAGTAGCCCACGAAGGCACTAAAAGGGAGTTAAAGTAGTGCAGAGTTCAGCTTGTTCGCTTTGCGAATGGTCCTAGAATAAGGCAGAGCCAAAAGGAACCAAAGTTCGCTTTGCAAACTGAGCAGTGAGCATTCACTTTGCAAATGATTCGTTCGCACTGCAAACTCACGAAGAAAAGCTGAGGCGGTTTGACAATCAGAGGCACTTTAAGTGCCATTTTTTGAGCCATTCGCTTTGCGAATGAAGTGTTCGCTATGCGAACAGTACATAATTGAAATTGTATATAGTTCATTTCAGTCACTTTTTAGGGTATGGTTTTGGGGATTCTTGCTCCAACTCCATCAAACTTCATTCTTTGGTAGATTGGCTTAGAAAACAACTATGGAGCTTGCACACAGATGAACCGGGGTGGATTGATCGTCGACCGGCTCTGACAAACCGCGAGATGTTTGGTTCATTTCTCTTTTTCTTTGTGTTTTTCTTTATGGTTGGGTTGTGTATATGTATTTGCTGTAAACTCATGTATATTTGTCGCCCATGACGTTATATGAAACTTGCTTTACAAATCTCTATTGGTGATTGTCTCTGATTTTTGCTTTAGGCGCGGGGTTTGGGTTGCGTTAGACATAACCCTCACAAACTTCAATTAGGGATGGTTATCTGTTAGTTTCTGGACTCTATAGATATATTTAGGAGCTAACAATCTTCAATAGGCGTCGAATCTTAATGCCTTCGTGCCTTGAGCTAGCGTGCGAGAGTATCGGCGAGGGTAACACGGTTGTTGTCTCAACTTTGCGTTAGACATAACCTTTGCTTTGAGCGATGCTGGGTGATATTGAGGAGTATTGTAGGTGGAGTATAACTGGTCGGTAAGTTTAAGTTTGTGAGGAGTGATTTATATGCATTGCCGGACGAGTTTTTCTCTCTGAAGAATGATTTCTTTTTGTTTTAATGTTTACTTTTATGTTTTCTTGTTTTAAACCATTTAAAACCAAACTCATAAACGCGAGAGACTGTCGAACGACATTCTTTCCCTCGAACCGATCTCTGTGGACACGACATAAATCCCGGAGGGAATTCTTTCCAAAAATAAATATTTTTGCTGATTGTCCTATTCTGCAACCAACAAAATGGCGCCGTTACCGGGGATCGGTTTTGATATTGAATTGCATTGCGATAGTTTCTTTGTTTCTGAGTTTTGTAGATATCGTATATTTTGTATATTTTCACTTGTCTATACTGATACTTGTACATTTTTGTTTCATTTAACGTTTGTTCAAGTGTTTGGTTAGGACGCTTGCTTTTGGTTGCGCAGTGAGACATCACCATGGCATGAATGAAGGAGGTTTCTAGCTAAGCACCGTAAAGGCGTCGAGCTTACGACGTAAAACAAGCATGTTTTATAGTTTTTCTTTTCGAATGTTTTTGGTTGTTGTTTGCTTACAGATTTTGATTGAATTATTTGTGGATGCTTTTGTGATTTTCCAAGTTGGTTCGTTTCAACTTGCGGATGTATGGTAATAATTTTGTTAAGTTTTGTACACGTCCAAGGTATGTGTTTATCGCTTTCTATACTTTAGCATATTCATGATACTTAGGCTTTTTTACAAACTTTCATGCCATCCATTCTTTTGTATACTTGTTCTATTGTGAATCACTTTAGTTCCCAAGCTTTTTATGAGGTGGCTTTCCATTTTTCATATATGCGCGGAGAACCAACATTCTTGTTCTACTGGATTTTATTATGTTGAATCTTTTGTTTATGTTGATTATATGAATGCATGAAAAGGATCAAGGCAATTGTTTCATTTTGAGCACAACCACCCTAGCCAAATAGTCAATTCACCTAGTGAGTGTGTGAGAATTTGTAACCCCTTTGAGATTTTTGATCCATGTTTTTATTTGAACTTAATGCTTGTCTATGAGTGTTTAGTTCACTTATTTCTTTATTGGATTTTGTTTTTTCTTGGACCTCAACTTTGTGTTGTTGTATGGATTTTTTCCCTGCCTTAGAAAGTAGGGAGTATTCACATGATGGTGCGGTTGAATTCAAGTTGGGGAGAGGATGATTGTGTACTCATTGGTTAGATTCTATGCGGATTGAAAAAGAAAAGAAAAAAGAGAAAAATTAGTGAAAGAGAAAAAGAAAGAAAAAAGGAAGAAAAAGAAAAATCCTTGAAAAAGGAAACAAAAAGAGTTTCAATAATTGTGCTAAATAAGTATTATGTGTTGTGTAGCACTTGGGATTTTGGAAGAAGTTGGTTGAAATTTTGGTGTGTGAATCTTTGTGAGTTGATCACTCCCTTATGTTTAGGCAAGTTTTTGTTTCAATTACCTTTATAAATTGACCTTGTTTGTTTACCCGACCACGTTACAACCTTGAAAGTCCTTGTGATTCTTGCCTTTGTATTCTCAATATGAATTTGTGGATGTATGCATAATTTAGTCTTTTGTTTGCATGAATGTTGTGTGAGTGTAAAGTACCTTATTGTGTGTTTTTCATCTACCGGTGATTGTTTTTACTAGGTGTGATTCACTTTGGAACTTGTGTTGTTTTAGAATTTTTGGCATGATTTTTTGTATTTTGCATTTGTTTCGTGACTATATTGTCGTCGTAGTTTAGTGATGAGTATTTACTTTTTGTGTGTACCGTTTTCATTTGAAATATTCATTCGTTTCCGTTTTTCAAAACCTGTTGATTTGTCTTTCTTTGGATATCGCTTTTGTGTTTGCAAGTTTGTTTGATTCTTGTTTATGGACAAACAATTACGTAAGTTGGGGAGAGTTTGATAAGTGCAAATTGTACCTATTTTTGTATATATGTTTTGTTGCACTTATCTATACTTTTTGTTAAAAATCGGTCGAATAAACCCCACTTTGTGTATAAATACGTTAGTTAGGATATATTTGTGTTTTTGATTCATTTATGTAAAGATTAATGGTTTTCCATTCATTTTGTAGGTGATAAAGCATTGTTGGAGCAATGAGCAAATAAAGGCTCCAAGATGTGTCATTAGAGGCAATAAAAGGGAGATAAAGTAGTGTAGAGTTCAGCTTGTTCGCTTTGCGAAGGAGCCAGCGAACATTCGCTTTGCGAATGGCTGGCGACTTCCCCAGCGAATGGTCCCAGAATGAGACAGAGCCAAAAGGAACCAAAGTTTGCTTTGCGAACTGAGCAGCGAGCATTCGCTTTGCGAATGATTCATTCGCACTGCGAACTCACGAAGAAAAGCTGAGGCGGTTTGGCAATCAGAGGCACTTTGAGTGCCATTTTTTGAGCCATTCGCTTTGCGAATGAAGTGTTCGCTGTGCGAACAGTACAAAATTGAAATTGTATATAGTTCATTTCAGTCACTTTTTAGGGTATGGTTTTGAGGATTCTTGCTCCAACTCCATCAAACTTCATTCTTTGGTAGATTAGCTTAGAAAAAAACTATGGAGCTTGCACACGGATGAACCGGGGTGGATTGATCGTCGACCGGCTCTGACAAACCGCGAGATGTTTGGTTCATTTCTCTTTTTCTTTGTGTTTTTCTTTATGGTTGGGTTGTGTATATGTATTTGCTGTAAACTCATGTATATTTGTCGCCCATGGCGTTATATGAAACTTGCTTTACAAATCTCTATTGGTGATTGTAACACCCCCAAGCTATTAAAGCGATAAATAAAAATTCAAAATTTCATTAGAGTATATTCAAATTATCATGGCATAGACAGGGAGAATCACATTATATTGAAACAAAACATACAACACCTGCTCATAAAGATATGCAACAGTGGGGTAGCAATCAACAGAGGAACTCAGTTCCTTACACCCACATTTCAGATTTTAGAATAAAAGCGGAAAATCTAAAACTGAATATCATATCTTATATATATATATATATATATATATATATCACATAAAGGTTTATCTGTTATCAACAGAATCATGTATATATACAACTCCAAAAGATAAAGATGCATATACACAACATCACAAAATAATCCTAATCGATCTCCCGACTACCCGGTGCTACATATCAGAGCCGACCGACAAAAAAATGAAGACATAAGCTTCACAAAAGACCTCCAGCATCTAATCTGCAATGCCTCATAGAGCATTATAAAACAATAGAAGGGTGAGAAACACAATTATAATATAAATGCATATAATTATATATATCGACATAAAAATACACATATCAAGTATTCTCACCACAATTATCATAGCCAACACATAAAGAATATATAGATTATATTCACATAATCACATATTCACACATAATGCATATGTTTATACACAAAACATATCATTCATAATTCAATGCATTTAACACGAATGCACATCAACTCACAAATTCTATCACAAGCTCAATCACATAATTACTCCATTCCCAATTGCATATTAATCATGCACAATACATTTATCACAAATGCATATCACAATGTCTCACACATAATCAATTAAACCATGATTTTCCACATATAAACAATGCAATCATAATTCATGCAGATGCAAAGAGACCGACACAACGACTCTATGCAAATGCATATGCGGTACCGACTCCATCATTACCAGTCCACTCAGGAACTATTGGAACCATCGCTTGTTACTACAAGTAACACCCCGTCGGGCCAACGATGTTCATCCATCGCTTGCAGTCCTCTTTGTATAAGGCTCACAACGTTTATGGATCACTTGCAGTCCTCTTTGTATAAGGCTCACGATCCGACCGCTTTCGGTCCTCTTTGTATAAGGCTCACGATCGTCTATAATCATCGTTTTCGGTCCTCTTTGTATAAGGCTCACGATGTTATAATAGATTCTCTCAGGAATCAACCTGTCTCTCCCACCTCTTTTTATAAGGCATACGACTTCATAAGATTCATATCATGATACTTGACACACAAGAACTCATAACAACCAATGCATCTTCACACATATATGCAACCATAAACATGCATATATAACCAAATACAACACATTGCATTTATTTGCCTTTTGGCCACAATTCATCACCACAACATGTCATCACATGCATTCACATCATATAACATCACACAAGTCATACGATATCCATATTAAAAGCTCATTACCTGATACACATCAATTACACTTAATTAATACGGTAAAACTCGACAAAATGACACTATTCCAAATACCGACACAATTTAATTGGCTAACAACTTCCAAATCATCATAATCATATAGTACAGCTCAATAGCTTTCCAACGATACCAAGAATGTAAAAATCGGATAAACGGAACCCAAGTTACGAAAGAAAAACGAAAACGATATTTTGAAAAGTCTCATTTTTACACTTCTCCTGCCCATACGCGTATGGCCCCTGTCATACGCGTATGGCAAAACCCTCGTACACGTACAATACGCATCTCACCAGATGGCCGAGAAAAGAGACATCCCATACGCGTATTGGCCCCAAAACTCGCCCATGATACGCGTATTGCCAAGGCCCATACGCGTATGAACATGCCCCATACGCGTATGACCTTGGCTGAACCAGAATTCTGCAGGCTTATTGCTGTTACGGGTTTTACACCCAAAACCCTTCCAAATCATCATCCAAATTCAGAAAAACACCAATTTGAGGTATATCAATACATACCCAACATGCATAAATAACAAGGAACACAACAACATAAGTTTAGACACATTTGGATCAAATTCTACCAATTTCTAAACATTATGATTTTTGCTCTAAATTTTCATACATTCCAAAATCAACAATACAAACACATACATAATCATACACATGCATAGAATAATTGAATTTCACACCCTTACCCGATTAAATCGATTCTAGAAGTTGATTTGATCCAACCTAGCTTTTCCTCTTTTTCTCTCTTTTTCTCTTCTATTCTTTTTCCTTCTTCCTATTTCTTTCTCTCTATTTTTCTCTCCTTTATATTTCTATCTCTTTTCTTCTCCTTTTCTTTCTAAGTTATAAAAATATAATATAAAATGACTAAAATGCCCCTACTCTCAAATACCCCGCAAACGCTCTCAAAATGCTATAAAACATAATCACGATGTAAAATAACATATTATCACAAATAAAATAATATAATACTCAAAATAATTAAATCGACTCGATTAAATAAAATGATCAAAACTAGGGCGTTACAGTGATTGTCTCTGATTTTTGCTTTATGCACGGGGTTTGGGTTGCGTTAGACATAACCCTCACAAACTTCGATTAGGGATGGTTATCTGTTAGTTTCTGGACTCTAGAGATAGATTTAGGAGCTAACAATCTTCAATAGGCGTCGAATCCTAATTCCTTTGTGCCTTGAGCTAGCGTGCGAGAGTATCGGCGAGGGTAACACGGTTGTTGTCTCAACTTTGCGTTAGACATAACCTTTGCTGTGAGCGATGCTGGGTGATATTGAGGAGTATTGTAGGTGGAGTATAACTGGTCAGTAAGTTTAAGTTTGTGAGGAGTGATTTATATGCATTTTTGGACGAGTTTTTCTCTCTGAAGAATTATTTCTTTTTGTTTTAATGTTTACTTTTATGTTTTCTTGTTTTAAACCATTTAAAACCAAACTCATAAACGCGAGAGACTGTCGAACGACATTCTTTCCCTCGAACCGATCTCTGTGGACACGACATAAATCCCGGAAGGAATTCTTTCTGAAAATAAATATTTTTGCTGCTTGCCCTATTCTGCAACCAACAGCTACTAATAAAATCTTGAGGTGTCTTAATAGGGAGTGGCAGCCAAAGGTCACCGCGATCAAGGAGGCCAATAATCTAGCTACTCTAGACATCACGACATTATTTGGCAAACTAAATGAACATGAGCAAGTGCTCATCAGCTTGGAAAAACATGAGAAGAGCGTAAAGAAGAAGAAAACAAAGGAAACGGAAAAGAAGTCGATTGCTCTTAAGACTTCTTGTTCAAAGTCCACATCTCAAGAGCAAAGTGATAATGAAACCAACAATGATGAAGATGATGATTCGAGTGATGATATGGGGCTATTTGTGAAGAGATAGAATAGGTATGTTCGAAAGAATGAAATTCAGCACTCGGATAAAAATCTCGTCAAATTTAGAAGGCAATCTAGAAATGAAGGCAACAAGAGTGGCAAGTTGAAAGGATCTTGTTACAACTGTGGAAAATCCGGGCACTATATTGATTGCAGAATAGGGCAAGCAGCAAAAATTATTTATTTACGGAAAGAATTCCCTCCGGGATTTATGTCGTGTCTACAGTGATCAGTTCGAGGGAAAGAATGCCTTTCGACAGTCTCTCGCGTTTATGAGTTTTGATTAAAATGGTTTAAAACAAGAAAACAGAAAAGTAAACATTAAAACAAAAAGAAATCATTCTTCAGAGAGAAAAACTAGTCCGGCAATGCACATAATCGACTCCTCATAAACTTAAACTTACCGACCAATTATACTCACCTACAATACTCCTCAATATCACCCAGCATCGCTCACAACAAAGGTTATGTCTAACGCAAAGTTGAGATAACAACCGTGCACTCTCTTCGTCGCTCTCGCGAGCGAAGCATTGAAACACGGAAGGCATTAAGCTTCGACGCCTATTGAAGATTGTTAGCTCCTAAATCTATCTCTAGAGTCCAGAAACTAACAGATAACCATCCCTAATCGAAGTTTGTGAGGGTTATGTCTAACGCAGCCCAAACCCCGCGCATAAAGAAAAAATCAGAGACAATCACCAATAAAGATTTGTAAAGCAAATTTCATATAACGCCATGGGCGACAAATATACATGAGTTTACAACAAATACATATACACAACCCAACCATAAAGAAAAACACAAAGAAAAAGAGAAATGAACCAAACATCTCGCGGTTTGTCAGAGCCGGTCAACGATCAATCCACCCCAGTTCATCCGTATGCAAGCTCCATAGTTGTTTTCTAAGCTAATCTACCAAAGAATGAAGTTTGATGGAGTTGGAGCAAGAATCCCCAAAACCATACCCTAAAAAGTGACTGAAATGAACTATATACAATTTCAATTCTGTACTGTTCGCACAGCGAACACTTCATTCGCAAAGCGAATGGCTCAAAAAATGGCACTTAAGGTGCCTCTGATTGTCAAACCACCTCAGCTTTTCTTCGTGAGTTCGCAGTGCGAACGAATCATTCGCAAAGTGAATGCTCGCTGCTCAGTTTGCAAAGCGAAATTTGGTTCCTTTTGGCTCTGCCTCATTCTGGGACCATTCACTAGGGAACTCGCCAACCATTCGCAAAGCGAATGTTCGCTGGCTCCTTCGCAAAGCAAACAAGCTGAACTCTGCACTACTTCAGCTCCCTTTTATTGCCTCTAATGACACATCTTGGAGCCTTTATTTTCTCATTGCTCCAACAATGCTTTATCACCTACAAAATGAATGGAAAACCATTAATCTTTACATAAATGAATCAAAAACACAAATATATCCTAACTAACGTACTTATACACAAAGTGGGGTTTATTCGACCAATATTTAACAAAAAAGTATCGATAAGTGCAACAAAACATATATACAAAATAGGTACAATTTGCACTTATCAAACTCTCCCCAACTTACATACTTGTTTGTCCACAAACAAGAATCAAACAAACTTGAAAACACAAAAGCGATATCCAAAGAAAGACGAATCAACGGGTTTTGAAAAACGGAAACGAATGAATGGTTCAAATGAAAACGGTACACACAAAAAGTAAATACTTACCACTAAACTACGACGAAAACATAGTCACGAGACAAATGCAAAATACAAAAATCATGCCAAAAATTCTAAAACAACACAAGTTCCAAAGTAAATCACACCTAGCAAAAATAATCATCGGTATATGAAAAACACACAATAAGGTACTTTACACTCACACAACACTCATGCTAACAAAAGACTAAATTATGCATACATCCACTAATTCATATTGAACATACAAAGGCAAGAATCACAAGGACTTTCAAGGTTGTAACGTGGTCGGGTAAACAAACAAGGGGAAATTTCTAAAGGTAATTGAAACAAAAACTTGCCTAAACCTAAGGGAGTGAAAAATCACAAAGATTCACACACAAAATTTCAACCAACTTCTTCCAAAATCACAAGTGATACACAACACACAATACTTATTTAGCACAATTATTGAAACTCTTTTTGTTTCCTTTTTCAAGGATTTTCTTTTTCTTCTTTTTTCTTTATTTTTCTCTTTCACAAATTTTTCTCTTTTTTCTTTTCTTTTTCAATCTGCATAGAATCTAACCAATGAGTATACAATCATCCTCTCCCCAACTTGAATTCAACCGCACCATCATGTGAATACTCCCAACTTTCTAAGGCAAGGAAAAAATCCATACAACAACACAAAATTGAGGTCCAAGAAAAAAAAAATCCATTCAAAAATAAATGAACTAAATACTCATAGACAAGCATTAAGTTCAAATAGAAACATGGATCAAAAAGCTCAAAGGGGTTACAAATGATCACACGCTCACAAGGTGAATTGACTATTTGGCTAAGATGGTTGTGCTCAAAATAAAACAATTGCCTTGATCCTTTTCATGCATTCATATACACAACATAAACAACAGATTCAACATAATAAAATCCAATAGAACAAGAATGTTGGTTCTCCGTGCATATATGAACAATGGAAATCCACCTCACAAAAAGGTTGGGAACTAAAGTGATTCACAATATAACAAGTATACAAAAGAATGGATGGCATGGAAGTTTGTAAAATGCCTAAGTATCATGAATATGCTAAAGTATAGAAAGCGATAAATACATACCTCAGACGTGTACAAAACTTAACAAGATCATTACCAAACATCCGCAAGTTAAAACGAACCAACTTGGAAAATCACAAAAGCATCCTCAAATAAGTCGACCAAAACTTGCAACCAAACAACAAAAAAAAAAATTAGAAAAGAAAAACTATAAAACATGCTTGTTTTACGTTGTAAGCTCGACGCCTTTACGGTGCTTAATTAGAAACTTCCTCTCTTCATGCCATGGTGATGTCTCACCGCGCAACCAAAAGCAAGCGTCCTAACCAAACACTTAAACAAATGTTACGGGAACAAAATGTATACAACACTTGAACAAACATAATGGAAACAGACAATATATACGATATATACAAAACTCAAAAACAAAGAAATTGTCGCAATGCGATTCAATATCAAAACCGATCCCCGGCAACGACGTCATTTTGTTGATGCAGAATAGGGCAAGCAGCAAAAATTATTTATTTACGGAAAGAATTCCCTCCGGGATTTATGTCGTGTCCACAGAGATCAGTTCGAGGGAAAGAATTTTGTTCGACAGTCTCTCGCGTTTATGAGTTTGGATTAAAATGGTTTAAAACAAGAAAACAAAAAAGTAAACTTTAAAACAAAAAGAAATCATTCTTCAGAGAGAAAAAATCGTCCGACAATGCACATAATCGACTCCTCACAAACTTAAACTTACCGACCAGTTATACTCACCTACAATACTCCTCAATATCACCCAGCATCGCTCACAACAAAGGTTATGTCTAACGCAAAGTTGAGATAACAACCGTGTCACTCTCTTCGTCACTCTCACGAGTGAAGCCTCGAAACACGGAAGGCATTAAGCTTCGACGCCTATTGAAGATTGTTAGCTCCTAAATCTATCTCTAGAGTCCAAAAACTAACAGATAATCATCCCTAATCGAAGTTTGTGAGGGTTATGTCTAACGCAACCCAAACCCCGCACATAAAGCAAAAATCAGAGACAATCACCAATAAAGATTTGTAAAGCAAATTTCATATAACGCCATGGGCGACAAATATACATGAGTTTACAGCAAATACATATACATAACCCAACCATAAAGAAAAACACAAAGAAAAAGAGAAATGAACCAAACATCTCGCGGTTTTTCAGAGCCGGTCGACGATCAATCCACCCCGGTTCATCCGTATGCAAGCTCCATAGTTGTTTTCTAAGCTAATCTACCAAAGAATGAAGTTTGATGGAGTTGGAGCAAGAATCCCCAAAACCATCCTCTAAAAAGTGACTGAAATAAACTATATACAATTAAATTCTGTACTGTTCGCACAGCGAACACTTCATTCGCAAAGCGAATGGCTCAAAAAATGGCACTTAAAGTGCCTCTGATTGTCAAACCACCTCAGCTTTTCTTCGTGAGTTCGCAGTGCGAACGAATCATTCGCAAAGCGAATGCTCGCTGCTCAGTTCGCAAAGTGAACTTTGGTTCCTTTTGGCTCTGCCTCATTCTGGGACCATTCGCTGGGGAACTCGCCAGCCTTTTGCAAAGCGAATGTTCGCTGGCTCCTTGGCAAAGCGAACAAGCTGAACTCTGCACTACTTCAGCTCCCTTTTATTGCCTCTAATGACACATCTTGGAGCCTTTATTTGCTCATTGCTCCAACAATGCTTTATCACCTATAAAATGAATGGAAAACCATTAATCTTTACATAAATGAATCAAAAACACAAATATATCCTAACTAACGTATTTATACACAAAGTGGGGTTTATTCGACTGATATTTAACAAAAAAATATCGATAAGTGCAACAAAACATATATACAAAAATAGGTACAATTTGCACTTATCACACTACAAGCCGAATTGTCCATCACTTAAGAAAGACAAAGACAAGGATAAGGATAAGAGTCGTCAACACAAGAAGTCAAACAAATCTAGACGAGCATACATCGCTTGGGAGAGCAATAGCAAGTCGGAAAAAGATGACAACTCATGTGACGAAAGTGAATCCGTCAATCTATGTCTTATGGCACATCAAAACAAGAATAAAGAGGTAAAACACTCTAAATATGACCACTCCAATAATATGTCTCATTTAGAATTACAAAAAGCTTTTGATATGTTGCACCATGAGGCTAAGGAAGCTTTTCACGCTTAGCCTCGAACAAAAAGATTTTTTCATATTTGGAGAAAAAGGTTTCCGATTCCGAAAAGGAATTGAAAGCTCTTAAAAACTCCATGGTGGATATATTAAAAGCTAAGATTGATGAGATCAAGTCTTCATGGTTCAATTGGGGCTGTGATACTTGTCATATTTGGCAAAAAGAGGTGAGAACCCTTAAGGCCAAATTAGACAAGGCTCTAAAGCCTAAAGTTACGTTTGCTATTGATCGATCACATTATCGAGAAAGTATGAATAATCCGTATCAAAAGTATACGTATATGATTGAGATAGAGATAGCAAGGGTAAACCTCAAATGAACCATAATTGCCTATATTGTTTCAAACCGGGTCATACTATTTCTAAATGTCATTTTAGAAGATTTCTTGTTCCAAAAGGCATTTATCAATGGTTGCCCAAATGCAACCCTGGTTTCACTCACCATAAAGGACCCAATAAGAATTGGGTATCTACTTTCCCTTGATTGACTATGTAGGTACAAAGTCTTGAGACCACCTAAAGAAGATGGGTTCTGGATAGTGGATGCTCAAGAGATATGACAGGAGACATATCTCTTTTCATCGACTTTGTGGTGAAGAAAAAGGGATTTGTTACCTACAGAGACAACAACAAGGGACAGATTCTCGACAAAGGTAGTGTAGGTAACCCCTCATCTACTACTATCTCTGATGTGCTTCTTGTGGAAGGTCTTAAACATAACCTTTTAAGCATTAGTCAACTATGTGACAAGAATTATAAAGTATCTTTTTCAAAGGATTGTTGCATAGTTGAATATAGTGACAAAAAGGATGTGTTTAAGGGCTTGAGGGTGAATAATGTCTATATGCTAGACTTAAATGAGGTATTGTTGAATGGAGACAAGTGGCTAGTCACTATGAATGAAGATTCATGGTTATGGAATAGACGGTTGGCTCATATCAATTTTGATTTGCTTAAAAAATAGTCTCTAAAGACCTAGTCATCGGTTTGCCCAAAATCAAATTCACAAAGGATCACCTTTGTGATGCTTGTCAAATGGGGAAGCAAACAAGGATCTCATTCAAATCTAAAAACATCGTTTCAACTATGAGACCCCTTGAGCTCCTCCATATGGACCTCTTTGGCCCATCTAGGATCAAAAGCCTAGGTGGTAACTATTATGGTTTTGTAATAGTCGATGACTTTTCTCGGTTTTGTAAGAGTGATACCTTTTCGGCCTTTGAAAGATTTGCTAAGTTATCTCAAAACAAGTTAAACACGAACATTGTGTCAATTAGAAGTGATCATGGGGGTGAGTTTGAAAATCATTTGTTTGAAGCATTTTGTGAATCTCATGGAATTGATCATAATTTTTCCGCACCACGTACCCCTCAACAAAACGGGGTTGCGGAACGTAAAAATAGAATTTTGGAAGAATTAGGAAGGGCTATGATCAATGAAAGTGGTCTTCCAAAATACTTTTGGGCCGACGCCATAAGTACGACTTGTTACATTTTGAATAGGGTGCTTATCCGCCCTATTCTAAACAAGACACCGTATGAGCTTTTAAAAGGGAGAAAACCTAATATCTCTCACCTTCATGTTTTTGGTTGCAAATGTTTCGTGTTGAACAATGGTAAAGAGACACTTGGTAAGTTTGATGCCAAGGCCGATGAGGGTATTTTTCTTGGATACTCTCAGTCAAGTAAAGCATATAGGATTTATAATAAGAGGTTACTTATTGTTAAAGAGTCGGTACACGTTACTTTTGATGAGTCTTATCCGAAAAATGTCGGAGAAGGTAGTTCTTTTCATGGTGCATGTGTATCTTCAGAAGATATACTCAAGGACACTGATAAAGAAATTAATCAGCCTGAAGCAGTGCGTATTGAGGAGGAAAAGGATCACCAACCTATGAAGAGTGAGGAGGATCATCCAACTAATGAAGATGACCTTCCTCCAGCATGGAAGTCTTCCAAAGACCATCCCATCGACAACATCATTGGTGACATCTCTAAGGGAGTAACCACCCGCTCTAAACTTAGTAACTTCTGTTATTACTCCACTTTTGTGTCACATGTTGAACCTAAAAACGCAAAGGAGGCGTTACTCGATGAGCATTGGTTTTTATCAATGCAAGGTGAACTAAATCAATTCAGGAGAAATAAGGTTTGGGACCTTGTCCCCTCTCCGCGAGGTCATCGAGTAATCGGCACCCGATGGGTGTTTAGGAATAAACTTGATGAAAATGGAGTTATAACTCGAAATAAAGCGCAGCTTATAGCGCAAGGGTATAACCAAGAGGAAGGAATCGACTATGAGGAAACTTATGCGCTGGTTGCCCGTCTCGAGGCTATACGTCTTTTACTTGTTTATGCTTGCACTAAAAATTTCAAACTGTTTCAGATGGATGTTAAAAGTGTTTTCCTTAATGGATATATCAATGAAGAGGTTTATGTAGCCCAACCTCTGGGGTTTGAATCCCATGAATATCCCGATCATGTCTACAAACTTAAACGTGCTTTGTACAGACTTAAGCAAGCCCCTAGGGCTTGGTATGAACGTCTAAGCAAATTTTTACTTGATCAACGGTATTTAAGAGGCAAGGTTGACACAACCCTCTTTATTAAATGTCAAGGAAAATACTTAATTTTGGTACAAATTTATGTTGACGATATCGTCCTCGGGTCTACAAACATGTCCTTGGTCAAGGAGTTTTCTAGTTTGATGCAGGGGGAGTTTGAAATGAGCATGATGGGGGAGCTAAACTATTTCCTCGGATTGCAAATCAAACAACTCGAAGAGGGCACGTTTGTGAGTCAAACAAAATATTGTCTTGAGCTTCTCAAACGTTTTGACATGGTAAACTGCAAGGCAATAGATACTCCGATGCCTACCTGTGCTAATCTTGATCATGACGAAAATGGTAAGGATGTAGAGGTAAAGAAATATAGAGGTATGATTGGATCTCTTCTTTATCTTACCGCATCACGACCCGACATTATGTTCAGTGTATGTATGTGTGCGAGGTTTCAAGCACGTCCCAAGGAATCTCACTTAAAAGTTGTTAAGCGCATACTTCGATACCTCTCCGGTACTCCAAAGTATGGGCCTTGGTATTCGAAAGGTAGTGTTTGTTCCTTAGTTGACTATTCTGATTCCGACTTTTCCGAGTGCAAATCGGATAGGAAAAGCACTAGTGGAACGTGTCACTTTTTCGCAAATTCCTTGGTAAGTTGGCATAGCAAGAAACAGGTTTTCGTTGCCTTATCAACAGCCGAGGCGGAATATGTTGCCGCCGGCAGTTGTTGTGCTCAAGTCCTATGGATTAAGCAACAATTGCTCGATTTCAATTTAAAACTTGAGCGTATTCCTATTCTATGCAACAACACTAGTGCTATTAACCTAACTAAGAACCCCGTATTGCATTCACGCTCCAAGCATATTGAAATACGTCATCACTTCCTTAGGGATCATGTAGAGAAAGGTGATGTGGTCTTTGAGCATGTTGATACTAAAAATCAACTTGCTGATATCTTTACAAAACCACTAGCTACAGAGCCTTTCTTTCACATCCGTAGGGAACTAGGCGTTCTCGACATCTCGGATCGTGTTTGATATTTCTTCAATATACTAGCTCTTCACACACACACACACACACACACACACACACACACACACACACACACACACACACACATACACACACTCACACACACACACACACACACACACACACACACACACACACATATATATATATATATATATATATATATATATGTTTGTTTATGTTTCGACTAACAATGCAAAGAATTATTGAGCTATATGTGAGGGTTCTCATCGTCAATCATGATTACGGTAATACCGTTCCTCTTCATAAGTTTCCCTTAAATATATGTACCATGTTAAGTGTTAAAAATGATGTTTATTACAAATTTAAGCATATATTATTCATTTCAATGTTTGATTTTTGTGTTAGCATTTTTATTTATCATATATTGGTGCATAAATGTGTAAAAACATGAATTTTTTCATTTTTTGCTTGGTTGAGTCGACCAAAGCGTGTCATGGGTCGACTCAAGTATGGTCCAATTTTTCAAGAGAAGGCGCGGGTCAGCGCGCGCCTACCTATGTTCGATGCATCCAAAGAATTTTTTTAATTTTTTTAAATTTTCGTTCAGCGTGCGCTGACGCATGACATGCTTAGGTCGACGCATCACTGACGAACCCAGATTCTCTCTTTCTTGGGAAGTCGCGCGTCGTTTCAATGTCTTGAAAAGTTACTACATGAAATTAATACATTTTATTCTTTTCATTTGCATGTCATAATTTCTGATTTCTTAGTCTTCTCATCTCCTCCCCTTTCAAACTTCCTTCTTCAAACTCCATTATTACCACATTCATCAAAACCCACAAAGATTCAATCCACAAAGTCTTTAAAAGGGGGTTTTCGTTTCACTTTGGAATCAAGATTATCTCCATTCATCATCATCTGCGCATTATTCATCATCACCTCACTGTTCATCTTCTTCATCACATTGCTCAACAATGGCTTCTCAAAAAGTAACTGGAAAAAGGTCTACCAGAGCTTCAACATCAAGGGCTGGATCCTCTTCAACACCGGCAAATGCTCTATCCTTACTCTCTGATACATTATCTGAGACTTTTCACGACGACTTCCGAAATCGCTCTGTTATTAGACAATATGCATACTACCCTCTGAGAGCGCCAGATTATCATCTCACAGAGGTCATTGAAATGCTGAATGTTCAGAAATTTAATGAATTTCTGGAATGTGACGATAAGTATAATGGAGACCTGGTGCGATTGTTATATACTGGAATTCAGGATAATTTCACAGGTACAAATTTTAAGTATTCTCTAGATAAAAAGACCTATTATATGGATGCCACTGTATGGAATAGCCTGTTTAAGTTGGAAACTAACGATCTTCCCGAAGTGACTGATACTAAGTTTGTCAACAGCTATGAGTTTAAATTTGCACTGAACTCAATGTTGCGTCAGCCTTATCCGGACAGCATTGTGAACAGCGATCTGTTTCCCAAAACTGTCACAACGGGTCATCTAAACTTTGTCGATCGTATTTTGCAATGGACTGTCGCTCACATTTTGCAGCCGAAGAAAGGAGGGTTTTCTAGGGTCGATCAAGCAGAGGTTCATTTAATCTATCCACTGAAGAACAAGATCCGCATCAACTGGCCATATTACTTTACATATCGAATATTTGCACTACGGGATTCTACAAGAGGTACCTCTTTATGTTATGCGTCGTGTATTCAGTGCATTTTGAATAAGGCTGAGATAAAGGTTCCGGGCATTCGCTATATCTCTATTTCATCTGAGCATGAGTTCCAACAAAAGACCCTAACTATGATGGGATACTTTTGGGATCCTGTCACCAAGGAGTATAAATTCAGACCCAAAGCAACTCACCCTCAGTATGAGGTTCCTTATGACCAAGCTGTTGCAGAAGACAATGTGTAGAAGGATCAAGCTGGCAACAACATACCCACTGACGTCAACATGATGGATGAAGACAATGTGGAATGGATGGATTCCTCTCCACAGCTTGATCCTTATGAAAATCAAGGTTGGGGAGAATGGCAACACACTGGTTGGACATCTCTTGGTGCTGCCTATGTTCCTCCCACCTATGGCTGGCAACAACAAGATGAATACGAATGGCAACAGACTGAGTATTCGATTCCTCAAACCCCACAGCCACAACAACAGGACACTGAAAAAAAACCTTGCCATGTTGAATCAGATGCAGTTGGAATAAGAAGAATTCATGAACTTACAAGAAGAGAGGTATACAGCTCAGGAGGAGAGAGACCATGAGACTTAGGATCATCTTTTTAGTACATGTTATATTTTGTAGTTTGACTGTATGACTTGTTCTTTTCTTGCATGATGTTTTGGTTTCTTGCTTTCATTTTGGACTATGTTACCATTTGCACTATTATGGAATGAATTATGTTTGCATCTAGTGTACCGTATTTATCCGCTTTTATTCTTGCATTAACTTTATTATATGTGGATGAATGTTAGTGTATCTGTTTTGCAAATTGTTGAGTGGATCTTTACATATTATGATGCTCTATCTTTGACCACCTTCTATTTCTCTTTTTGATGTTGTCAAAGGGGGAGAAGGATACATCTATACTAGCAGCAGAAATTGATCTATACTAACTGCAGAAATTGGATTTTTAAAGACCGCACAAAGATAGGGGGGTCTTCAAATTACAAATCAAGATAAAGACAGGAAATGTTGCCATCATCAAAAAGGGGGAGTATGTGAGGGCAAGGTGCTTCTTATCTAGTTTCTGTTTTAATAATGTCAACAAGTAGGATAGTCTTTAGTTTGTAATTTGGACGGTATCACTTCGTTGTCTGTCATATTGCATACAACCATTGATAATCATGTGTCTAAACATATAGGAAGGCTTCTATACAATTTCTACATGTGCATAATCATGGTATTAGTGTTTGGTGTGCATGACTCGTGTATTAGTTGGTCAAAATGTGCAGAAAAAATCAAATTCTGAGTTTTTATAGGTCTTGAGTCGACCTAAACTATGCATGAGTCGACTCATGTATTGTTGACAATTTTCTGTGAAACCATCGAGAAAGCGCACGCTGACCCTCTCTAGGCATGCGGTCGACGCATGCTTCTGGGTTTGTCATTCTGCAGTTTCAGCGTCTATGCGTCGACGCAAGGTCATGAGCGGTGTAACACCCCATTCTAATTATTTAGATGTCCTGTATTATTTTAATTGTTGGCTTTGGTTGGGTGCGTGTTTGAGTGCGTATGGGGTGGTATTAGTAATATGGAAATATTATTATTATTATTTTAATAGTATATTTCATAATTATTATTATTACTATTAGTATTATTATGGTTTTGGTTATTATTATTATTATTTAGATTATTTAGTAAATAGGACCTAAGATAATTAAATGAATATTGGATTAATGAGATTAGTGAGGGTAGTTTGGTAATTGGAGCTTAATTAGTGGAAAATTGGTAAAAGTTAGGATAATCAGATTTTTAGAGATAGAGAGAAAAGAGCTAAGGAGAGGAAGAACAAGGGAGCACTAGGGCAAGAATCTTCACCAATTTTTGCAGGAATTCATCAGATTCGAGGTAAGGGGGGAGAAACGGGTTTAATATTGGTGGTTTATTCATGATAGGATAGTGGGGAGTCCTTAACCCCGTAGGAATTTGTATGAAAAATTTTGTGTTGATGAATTGTTGCATATATCTGATTTGATAATGAAGTTGTGTTTGAATCGATCTATGATTATGAGATTTTCTGTTGTTGTTGTTGTTGTATGAACGTATCTGTTGTTGTTGATTCAGATTGGGGGAAACGATTTAAGATTTTAGGCTTGTAATTGATGTAGTAATCATAGGATGCAAGTGAAAGAAGGAAAATAGGACCTAAAATCAATGTAGAAAAGATTATAGGACTGATTAGAAGTGGAAAAATGTGAAAATCGTAGCAGAATGCAGAATAGGGAGGCCTCTGGTGAAATGCGTAATAGATCTGGCCATACGCGTATGGGGTTAGGCCATACGCGTATGGGAGTGAAGAAAAGGGGGCCATACGCGTAAGAGAGCTAGGCAATACGCGTAATAGAGAGAAGTACGCGTATGGCATTGGAATTTGGGAAATTCAGTGAGGAAACGTCTCTGTCCGTACGCGTACGGCATAAGGCAGTACGCGTATGGCCTTGGGCACTCTGAAGAGATACGCGTAACAGATGGAGCCTTACGCGTATGGATGAGCGGAGAATTGAGGCATACGCGTATGACTTGGGTCAGTACGCGTATGGGCTGGCTACGTGTAGGATTTTACTTTTTAGAGATTTCCTTCCCGTTTTCGCACTCGTTTCGATTTCTAACGGTTTGAGAGGTTGAGGGTAGAAGTTAGTTGCTGAGGAATAATAATTTGGTGATGAAAACAATCAGTTTAATGATTTTAAATTAATTAATTAATTAAGTAATAGTTAATGTATGTGGTGTGATATAATTGTATGGTGTCGCGTTATGGTGTTTAATTTTGGTGTGATCAGGAGGATCGTGAACATGTATCTATGTGGTAATATACATGTGTTTTATGTGCATTTGGTGTCATTGCATTTCATGGTGATTGGTGGGATGGATCGTTGCTCAGGAGGAGCGTATGCGATTCATCCGTACTCCTATGTGGAGAATGGTGGGGATAGATCATTGCCAAGTAGAGGTGTATGTGATCTATCCGGGTTCGATTGAATGAACCAATGAGCCGGTACCGCATGCATGGTGTTGTGTTGCATTTCATTATTATTTGGTGTTGTTGGTGATATTGGACAGTAGGTCGTGTTGATGTGTTGTTGATGGATAAATTTAAACACTACCTTGTTTATCATGTATTTATTCACCTATAATATTTGAACGTGATTTCTCACCCTTTTGTTGTTGTTGTGTCTGTGCTTCTTCGGAAGTACAGATAATCCAGGTACTTAGGTAGCTCGGATATTGGTGTTGCTGATCGAGTCTATAGGAGTGCTCTGATACGAAACACGGGAATTATTTGGGGATTTTAATTCATTTGTTAATTGTTATTTCTTTCATTTGTTACGTATCATATTTTGATGTATTTTTGGTGAACCACGATTGATGTGGGATAATTTTATAAGTTGTTGGCAGATGGTCGTGAGTTGAATGAATAAAACGATTTCCGCTATTTCATTTAATAAAGGAGTTTATTTGTTGGATTTTAAATGTGACATTCCACTTTTGGTGAAAACTATGATTTATCTTTACGATTTTGTATTTTATTTTACATTGGGAAAGTGGGGTGTTACAATTGGTATCAGAGCAGGTCGGTCCGTCTGGCCAGTGTAGTAGTTGAGTCTGTCCTTAGAATAGGAGTTGATTTCGGTGTTTTGACCTTGTGATGATTGTTGTCCAGTATGGCAGGGAGGAATGATACTGCTCTTGCTGCTGTTATGCAAGCCATGGCACAAACTGTAGAGAATGCCAACCAGGGTGGAGGTGCTCAGTTTCGTGACTTAGCACAATTTCAGAGTAACAAGCCGCCTACATATGAGGGAGGTATCTTGGACCCAGAGGCTGCACAGAAATGGCTAAAGGCTGTGGAGAAGATCTTCAGGACCATGGGATGCAGTGATGCTCAGAAGGTACGGTTTGGTACTCATATGCTAGAAGGAGAAGCTGAGGCTTGGTGGGACAACAGTCGTCAGAGATTGGAAGCTGCAGGTACTGAGATTACTTAGGCTGTGTTTCAAGCTGAGTTTCTTGAAAAGTATTTTTCGAAAGACATTCGTAGTGCGAAGGAGGTTGAGTTTCTGGAGCTAAAGCAAGGTGATAAGACTGTGGCTGAGTATGCCGCTAAGTTTGAGGAGCTGGTTCAGTATTGTGCTCATTACAATACTGAAGAAGCTATGACATCGAAGTGTCTGAAGTTTGAGAACGGGCTGCATCCCGAGATCAAATTGGGTATTGCTTGTCAGAAGATAAGGAACTATCCAGAGCTGGTAAGCAGAAGTAGAATTTATGATAATGACAACAGAGCCAGAATTGCTCATTACAAAGCTGTGAATGAGAAGAAAAATAAGCAGAGATTTGGAGGTACTCCTTACAGTGCTCCAGCTGATAAGGGGAAACAGAAAACTAATGGGGGAAAGAAGCAAAAGGAGAAGGGAGCAGGTGCTGATGCTCTCAAGTGCTTCAGATGTGGTGGCGCGAGTCACCGTGCTAACGACTGTCAGAAAGAGGTGAAGAAGTGCTTCAAGTGTGGCAAGGCAGGTCATATTATAGCTGATTGCAGAGCCACTATGCCTACCTGCTATAATTATGGAGAGAAGGGTCACATCAGTACTCATTGCAAAAAGCCGAAGAAAGCTCAGGCGTCTCAAACTAGTGGGAAGGTGTTTGCCTTGGTGGGAGCCCAATCCACTGAGGAGGAGCGTTCCGTCAAAGGTACTTGCTTTATTAATGATGGTCCTTTGATTGCTATCGTTGACACGGGTGCAACACACTCATTTATTTCTGTTGAATGTGTGAAGAGATTAGGGATTGTGCCGTTTACTCTAGAGCAGAGGATGACGATTGAAACTCCGTCTATTGGTTTAGTGGTTACTTCTTTGGTGTGTTTGAAGTGTCCACTGACCGTGTTTGGTAGAGATTTCAGAGTGGACTTGATTTGTTTGCCACTCGGTAATCTTGATGTTATTTTGGGGATGAACTGGTTGGAGTTCAATCGGGTGTATATTGATTGCTTCAGGAAGACGTTGCTATTTCTTACTCCTGAAGAGGAAGCGTTAGCAGATTCGCTATCTAGCAAGGAGTTGAGGGCATTGTTGGAAGATGAAGCAAAGCTATTTGCAGTATTTGCCTCGTTATCTGTGGAAAGCAAGACTTCAGTTAGTGAATTGCCGGTGGTCAATGAATTTCCTGAAGTGTTTCCAGATGACATCACAGAATTGCCTCCGACAAGGGAAGTTGAATTTGCTATTGATCTTGTATCGGGTACCAGACCTATCTCTATGGCACTGTACAGGATGTCTGCATCAGAGTTGACAGAGTTGAAATCTCAGGTCGGAGAATTGCTCGATAAGAAGTTTATCAGACCAAGTGTGTCGCCGTGGGGAGCTCCAGTGTTGTTGGTGAAGAAGAAGGATGGTAGTATGCGTCTGTGCATTGATTACCGTCAGTTGAATAAAGTAACCATTAAGAATAAGTATCCACTTCCTAGGATTGATGACTTAATGGATCAGTTGGTAGGAGCTCGTGTGTTCAGCAAAATTGATCTGAGGTCGGGTTACCATCAGATTAGAGTAAAGGAAGGTGATATTCAGAAGACTGCTTTCAGAACTCGCTACGGACATTACGAATATGCAGTGATGCCTTTAGGAGTGTCTAATGCGCGAGGTGTATTTATGGAATATATGAATCGTATTTTCCATTCATATCTGGATCAGTTTATCGTGGTGTTTATTGATGATATACTGATTTATTCTAAGTCTGACGAAGAGCATGCAGGTCATTTGAGAATTGCATTGCAGGTGTTGAAGGATAATAAATTGTTTGCAAAGTTCTCGAAGTGTGAATTTTGGTTGAAGACCGTGAGTTTCTTGGGTCATGTCATTTCTGGTGATGGTATAGCAGTGGATCCCTCTAAAGTAAGTGCAGTACTTCAGTGGGAAACTCCGAAGACGGCAACGGAGATTCGAAGCTTTTTGGGTTTGGTAGGTTACTATAGAAGATTCATTGAAGGGTTTTCTAAATTGGCATTGCCGTTGACTCAGTTAACCAGAAAGAATCAAGCTTTTGTCTGGGATGCTGCCTGTGAGGAAAGTTTTGAGGAACTAAAGAAGAAGTTGACTATAGCACCAGTGTTGATTTTACCAAGTCCAAATGATTCTTTTGTAGTGTATTGTGACGCGTCTAAGATGGGATTAGGCGGTGTGTTGATGCAAGGTGGCAAGGTAGTGGCTTATGCTTCAAGACAATTAAGGGTGCATGAAAGGAACTATCTAACTCATGATCTTGAATTAGCTGCAGTGGTGTTCGTGTTAAAAATCTGGAGGCATTATTTGTATGGATCGATATTTGAAGTGTTTAGTGATCACAAGAGTTTGAAGTATTTGTTTGATCAGAAGGAATTAAATATGAGGCGGAGAAGATGGTTAGAATTCTTGAAAGACTATGACTTTAATTTGAGTTACCATCCGAAAAAAGCTAATGTTGTGGCAGATGCTCTGAGTCGGAAGACAATCCATATGTCTGCGTTATTGGTAAAGGAATTGGAATTGATTGAACAGTTCAGAGATTTGAGCATGGTTTGTGAAACTACACCCGGAAGTATCAGATTGGGTATGCTGAAAGTGAATAATGACTTTTTGGATGTGATTAAGGAAAATCAGAAATTGGATGTGAAGTTAGTAGATTTGATGCCTACATGAGGAGATGATCATGATAGTGACTTTAAAGTGGATAATGTTGGTGTGTTGAGATTCCGGGTCAGAATTTTTGTACCGGATAACGTGGAATTGAAATAGGCAATCTTAGAGGAAAGTCATCGGAGTAGCTTGAGTATTCATCCGGGAGCTACAAAGATGTACCATGATTTGAAGAAGTTGTTTTGGTGGTCCGGTATGAAGAGGGATATAGCTCAGTTTGTCTATGATTGTTTGACATGTCAGAAGTCAAAAGTGGAGCATCAGAAACCTTCTGGATTAATGCAACCGTTGGAGATTCCGGAATGGAAATGGGACAGTATTGCTATGGATTTTTTGACTGGTTTGCCGAATACGGCGAGGGGCTTTGATGCTATTTGGGTAGTGGTGGATCGACTTACGAAGTCCGCACATTTTATACCAATTAACATCAGTTTTCCGTTGTCGAAACTGGAAGAAATTTATATCAGGATAATTGTGAAGTTGCATGGTGTTCCGTCGAGCATAGTGTCGGATAGAGATCTGAGGTTTACTTCAGAATTTTGGAAGAGTCTGCAGGAAGCCTTGGGTTCTAAGTTAAAGTTGAGCTCGGCTTATCATCCACAAACCGATGGTCAGTCAGAGAGGACCATTCAATCGTTGGAGGATTTGCTGAGAGCCTGTGTATTGGAGAAGGGTGGTGCGTGGGATACTCATTTGCCATTGATTGAGTTCACGTATAATAACAATCACCATTCTAGTATTGGAATGGCACCTTTCGAAGCTTTGTATGGTAGGAGGTGTAGGACACCTCTGTGTTGGTATGAAACAGGTGAGAATGTGGTGCTTGGGCCAGAAATTATGCAACAGACTACTGAGACGATTCAGATGATCCATGAAAAGATGAAAGCGTCTCAGAGTAGACAGAAAAGTTACCATGATAATCGGAGGAAGGAGTTGGAATTCAGTGAAGGTGACCACGTATTCCTAAGAGTTAACCCAGTGACCGGTGTGGGTCGTGCCTTGAAATCCAAGAAGTTGGATCCTAAGTTTATTGGACCGTATCAAATCTTGCAGAGAGTTGGTGCAGTTGCTTATAGAGTGGCATTGCCACCAGAGCTTTCAAACTTGCATGACGTGTTTCACGTGTCGCAACTTCGGAAGTATGTTTCGGATCCGTCTCATGTGATTCAGAGAGACGAAGTTCAAATCAGGGAGAATCTTACCGTAGAGACGATGCCGCTGAGGATCGAGGATCGTAAGATGAAACAACTCAGAGGAAAGGAGATACCTCTGGTGCGAGTAGCTTGGGGAGGTGCTGCAGGAGGCAGTGTGACCTGGGAATTGGAAAGCAGGATGCAAGAGTCGTATCCAGAATTGTTTCCATCAGGTAATTTTTGAGGACGAAAATAATTTAAGTGGGGGAGAGTTGTAACACCCCATTCTAATTATTTAGATGTCCTGTATTATTTTAATTGTTGGCTTTGGTTGGGTGCGTGTTTGAGTGCGTAGGGGGTGGTATTAGTAATATGGAAATATTATTATTATTATTTTAATAGTATATTTCATAATTATTATTATTACTATTAGTATTATTATGGTTTTGGTTATTATTATTATTATTATTTAGATTATTTAGTAAATAGGACCTAAGATAATTAAATGAATATTGGATTAATGAGATTAGTGAGGGTAGTTTGGTAATTGGAGCTTAATTAGTGGAAAATTGGTAAAAGTTAGGATAATCAGATTTTTAGAGATAGAGAGAGAAAAGAGCTAAGGAGAGGAAGAACAAGGGATCACTAGGGCAAGAATCTTCACCAATTTTCGCAGGAATTCATCAGATTCGAGGTAAGGGGGAGAAACGGGTTTAATATTGGTGGTTTATTCATGATAGGGTAGTGGGGAGTCCTTAACCCCGTAGGAATTTGTATGAAAAATGTTGTGTTGATGAATTGTTGCATATATCTGATCTGATAATGAAGTTGTGTTTGAATCGATCTATGATTATGAGATTTTTTGTTGTTGTTGTTGTATGAACGTATCTGTTGTTGTTGATTCAGATTGGGGGAAACGATTTAAGATTTTAGGCTTGTAATTGATGTAGTAATCATAGGATGCAAGTGAAAGAAGGAAAATAGGACCTAAAATCAATGTAGAAACGATTATAGGACTGATTAGAAGTGGAAAAATGTGAAAATTGTAGCAGAATGCAGAATAGGGAGGCCTCTGGTGAAATGCGTAATAGATTTGGCCATACGCGTATGGGGCTAGGCCATACGCGTATGGGAGTGAAGGAAATGGGGCCATACGCGTAAGAGAGCTAAGCAATACGCGTAATAGAGAGTAGTACGTGTATGGCATTGGAATTTGGGAAATTCAGTGAGGAAACGTCTCTGTCCGTACGCGTATGATATAAGGCAGTATGCGTATGGCCTTGGGCATTGTGAAGAGATACGCGTAACAGATGGAGCCTTACGCGTATGGATGAGCGGAGAATTGAGGCATACGCGTATGACTTGGGTCAGTACGCGTATGGGCTGGCTGCGTGTAGGATTTTACTTTTTAGAGATTTCCTTCCCGTTTTCGCACCCGTTTCGATTTCTAACGGTTTGAGAGGTTGAGGGTAGAAGTCAGTTGCTGAGGAATAATAATTTGGTGATGAAAATAATCAGTTTAATGATTTTAAATTAATTAATTAATTAAGTAATAGTTGATGTATGTGGTGTGATATAATTGTATGGTGTCGGGTATTGGTGTTTAATTTTGGTGTGATCAGGAGGATCGTGAACATGTATCTATGTGGTAATATACATGTGATTTATGTGCATTTGGTGTCATTGCATTTCATGGTGATTGGTGGGATGGATCGTTGCTCAGGAGGAGCGTATGCAATTCATCCGTACTCCTATGTGGAGAATGGTGGGGATAGATCATTGCCAAGTAGAGGTGTATGTGATCTATTCGGGTTCGATTGAATGAACCAATGAGTCGGTACCGCGTGCATGGTGTTGTGTTGCATTTCATTATTATTTGGTGTTGTTGGTGATATTGGACAGTAGGTCGTGTTGATGTGTTATTGATGGATAAATTTAAACGCTACCTTGTTTATCATGTATTTATTCACCTATAATATTTGAACGTGATTTCTCACCCCTTTGTTGTTGTTGTGTCTGTGCTTCTTCGAAAGTACAGATAATCCAGGTACTTAGGTAGCTCAGATATTGGTGTTGTTGATCGAGTCTATAGGAGTGCTCTGATACGTAACACGGGAATTATTTGGGGATTTTAATTCATTTGTTAATTGTTATTTCTTTCATTTGTTACGTATCATATTTTGATGTATTTTTGGTGAACCACGGTTGATGTGGGATAATTTTATAAGTTGTTGGCAGATGGCCGTGAGTTGAATGAATAAAACGATTTCCGCTATTTCATTTAATAAAGGAGTTTATTTGTTGGATTTTAAATGTGACATTCCACTTTTGGTGAAAACTCTGATTTATCTTTACGATTTTGTATTTTATTTTACATTGGGAAAGTGGGGTGTTACAAGCGGTCGACGCATGATTAGTTGTTTTGCGTAGATATTTCCACGGGTAAGCGCCCGCCGACCCTCATCCAGCGAGCGGTCGACTCTTCGCTGGTCTGAGTCATTTTTCTGCATTCAGTTATTTCTGTTTTTGCTGTTATTTCATTTAGTTGGTTATTCTTGCATTATATATAGTTGGTTCATCTCATTTTAACACATAACAAGAAATGTGAAAATATATACTGATTTTTCTCTTCATCTTCATCTTCAACCTTGTGTCCTCTAACAACTACACATAATCATTTTTGTTAGTGTCGCGCATTGTGTGAACTGATAACGTTCAGACTTAGGTGTGTTGTATCCTTTGTTCTAGGTTGAGAATCAGTAGGTGTTTCTTGAATAAAACCTCTGGTTTTGTCCTCCAAGAATCCGAGTGATTTTGGGGGGTTTTTGCACAAATCGGTTTCTTTACAAGGATTCAGCCGTGTGAAGGTAACTGAAGAATGGAGGGTTCGTTCAGTTTAGTAGCTACAGTCGGAGGATCGTAATAATTTTTAAAACCAATCTTTTTGGTAGTGGTTCGTTGTAGACGAGTGATTCAGTGGTTGCTTCCGTAATAATTTTTAAAACCAATTTTGGAACACCATTAGCGTGTAAAAACTTGTGGGATCTATTCAACCCCCCTTCTAGATCCTAGCCATCGTCTAACAGCTGGGAGATCCTCCCCGGTTCATTACCCAGAATATCGTTTGAAGATCTACCAGAAAACTCATGAATTCGCCGGAAAACTCATGAGTACACCGGAAAATTCATGAGCTCCGCTGGCGACAAACTTTCTCGTCGTCGCAACGGCATCAGAATCAACCTAAAGTCCTAAATTCTTAAGGTTCTGATGACTACGACAGCGGCCAAAAATTGGCCAAACCACCGCCTACCACCAACAGCCACCAGAAACTGCTACTGTACTACCTAAGTTTCACCCTAACAGCAGGCTTTCTAAGAGAACAGAAAGAAGAAAAGCCTAAAATATGGCTCAAATCAAGTAACTTACGTGACCGAGGAAGAGATTAAAGGGTCGAAGAGTCTTGTTGGAGCTTGTACTGCGGCTGGTCGGTGGTTGAACGGCGGTTAAATGGCAGCGGATGATGGAAAGAAAATCAGAAAAGCAAAGGAGGAGAGAGAAGCGAAAAGTGAAAATGAGCAGCTTCTCCCTCAGTTTATAGACGATCTGAGGGCACGTGCACGAGCACGCGAGGCTAGGGGCATCATCATGACCCTAGCCTAGCCATCATGATGCATTTAATGCAGCACAGGGCTCGGGGCACACGTGGCATCCCACCTCTTCATATTACATTAACCGTTGGGCTCCCCGTACGTCGGGCACGCCAAACAACGTTACGTATCCTACAGGCATTAACTCCCTCAAGCATCGTAGAACAGCTTCATCTTGACGACAAATAACGACAATTTCTAGACCTCCCCGGGCCAACAAATTGCTCTTAAGTCATCACTCTCATGCTCGGGAGCAACAACTTGGGGGGCTCCTGTTCCGGACTGGCCCAATGACTAGGCATGGCTCAATCCACTTTTGCTCCCAGAACGGCCCAACTGCCTAAGTCCAGCCAATTTAGGGCAACATTTCTCTTTCTGCCCCTCTATTGAGCAAAGATGGTGGGATGACCCCATGGGTCATCTGCTCTTCCTCGGTAGTTCCTGTCTGTCACGCACGATTTCACCATCTAGAAATAGTCACGACGCCTGTGCCCGCAACTGCGCCTCTGACCGCGGCAACGGCTAGTTTCGGGTACCTCTGCCTGTCCCAACGGCTAGTTTTTGGCAGTTACCTATTCTTCGGGAAATGGTTATCTCGCCCCAAAAATAGGGACCTTTGGCCACGCGTTGGGGGTACTATAAAAACCCTCTTATTTGAGAGGGTCAGGTATTCTAAATCATCCTACGAAATACATACTTTGTACTTGCTCTCTCTCTCTCCCGATTCTTACTTTAGCATTGGAGTGTCTTGCAGGTACACCCCCTCCTCATCTCTCATACCCAACATCACAGACATCATCTTTGACCCATTTCAGGTTCTGATCAGCCGTCAAGATCACCTTTGTATATTAACTTATAAATTCCAAAGATGTTTTCTAAATTATAGTTATCATTCCATATGTAAATATGGAAGGACTTTGTTTGGGATGAAGGATTAGTTTGTAAAACATAGACCTGTTATAGTTTCTACTTAATAACCATGTAATCCTACCTTACACACAACATAATATTGACCTTATTGGCATTAAAAATAAAATGGTATGATGGGATCTATGTCACATTGAAAGAATTTGGCTAACATAATTTGATCTTTTGACTTATGATTAAGAAAAAAATGAATGTTTTTAACCCATTCCCATTTATTATTTGTCACTAAGATTTGGATAAAGTAACTCAATGTTGGGAAAAAAAATATAAAAAACAAATTTTTACGCATGGAGAAGCATACCCACAAAAAAAAAAGAGCAAAAAAATTAAAAAAAAATAAAACTCACAAAATCATAATTCAACTTGTAATTTTTACAAAGACAAACTTACAAACTCTCTCATACAATTGCAATTTTTAAGGAGAAAACTGCAAACCCACCAAATTACAATTTTTGAACGAAAAAATTGTAAACCCTCTCTCAATTACAATTTTTGGACGAAAAAATTGTAAATCCTCTCTCAATTACAATTTTTGGAAGAAAAAAGTGCAAAGTCTCTCAACAAACTATTTTTGAACGGAAAAATAGAAAATCCTCTCTAAACACACAACTACCCAAATCTCCAATACACCCAAATGACTATATTTTATTGTTGTGTAGAAAATTAGAACTAATTATCTCTATTTATATTAATACTTCAATTTTAATTTCTTCCTACTATCCGATGTGGGACTTGGATGAATATACTATTTGACTCAACAAATCCTCTCGTCATCAAAAGTATCACATATCTTCACTTTGTCTTCAACTTCATATTCAAAACGATCATTATAATTATAATGAATAACCACATTTTAAAATTATTACTCTTCAATATTTTTGTCTTTTTCCTCCATTGATCAAAATTTTTGTCACTCTTCTTTTTTTGCTTGATCAAAAATTTAATGACTCTTCATTCCTCCCTTGATCATAACCAAGCTCTGATACCAGTTGTTGTGAAAATAACATAAAAAATAAATTTCTACGCACGCGGTGGTGGAAAAAAAAACAAAGCATAGAGAAAAAAAGAGGAACACAATCACAACACAATCACATAACGTTGAAACTCCAAAACCGGAGAAAAAACCACAACCGCTGTTAATACACAACTAGAGAATAACACTATGTAAAAATTGTTATAACATATAATATATCATAAGCTAACTCAGGCCCCAAGTACACCCACACCATCCAAAACAAATATTTAACTACATCTCACAAAACTCTAATACAAGAGTATAAGAGAGCAAAGAAAGTCAAATACAAGCTTAAAGTACTTTTGACTGGTGCATCTTGGAATGAATAACTTGAATCCTATATATAACCTTGGAATCCCTCTTTTTTCACAAAATTAAGGGATGTGGGACTTCAAAGAACTCGTATCTTATATAGCCTTAGACTCTCTCTTCAATCACAAAACTAAGAGACGTGGTACTTCTTCAACATGTATATTTTCAACCAACCCCAACAATCTCCACCTTGATTGAAAATAATACATAAGCTTTTATTGTTTTCACCAATAATCATACTTCACCATAACGAGTATCAACATGTATATTTTCAACCAACCCCAACAATTTCCACCTTGATTAAAAATAATACATAAACTTTCATTGTCTTCACTGACAATCATACTCCAACATAAAGAGTATAGTCACTTGAAGCTACACCCCTCAAAGAATTTTCACATCGTCTTCATCGACAATCATAGTTTTAAAAATATCATACTCTCTCATGAAGAATATATTTCACTTGAAGATAAACCACTTCAATAATTTTACATTGTTATCACCGACAATCATATACTTTATCATGAAGAATAAATTTCACTTGAAGCTAAACCACTCCAAGAATTTCACATTGTCTTCACCGACAATCATAGTTTTAAAAAACTATCATACTCCACCAAAGGAGAGTATACTTCACTTGAAGCTAAACCACTTCAAGAATTTTCACATGTCGAAAACCAGGTTGAAATATTATGGTGCAACTTGTTGGCAGGAAGCTCTTTAATCACCAACATAATCTAGCACCTTGTGTAATCTTGATTGTATCAACACATCTTTGACTTGAACTTTCCAAAAGTAAAAAAAATTATTCCATCAATTTCCTCTAGCCTAACCTACACAACAGAATATGTGTTTGCAGCTCAACAACTCTTTCAAAAAACTACCATTCTTTTCTGATTTGGAAGATCAAACAAAACTGCAACCACCGAGCATACTAAGAACACTTATCCACGGATCGAACCAAAAGCTCTAATACTAGTTGTTGAGAAAAAACAAATCATAGAGAAAATAAAAGAGGAATACAACCACAACACAAGAAAATAAAGGGGAAACTCCAAAACCGGAGAAAAAACAACGACCATTGTCAATACACAACTAGAGAATAAGATTATGTGAGAATTGTTCCAACACATAATATACCCTCAACAAACTCAGACCCCCCAGTACACCCACACCATCCAAAATAAATATTTAACTACATCTCACGACACTCCAATACAAGAGTATAAGAGAGCAAAGAAAGTCAAATACAAGGTTAAAATGCTTTTGACGGGTGTATCTTGGAATAAAGAACCAGAATCTTATATATATAGCCTTGGACTCTCTCTTCTTTCACAAAACTAAGAGATGTGAGACTTCTTTAACGTGTATATTTTCAACCAACCCAAACACGCAGAAGCATACTCACAAAAAGAAAAGGAGCAAAAAATTCAAAAATAAAACTCACAAAATAATAATTCAACTTTAATTTTTACAAAGACAAAATTACAAACTCTCTCATACAATTGAAATTTTTAAGAAGAAAACGACAAATCCACCAATTATAATTTTGTAATGGAAAAATTGTAAACTCTCTTTAAATTACATTTTTTAGACGGAAAATTTGCAAACCCTCTCAACAAACAAATTTTGAATGGAAAAATAGAAAATTCTCTCAAAAAAAATATTTTTAAACGGAAAAATAGAAAGTCCTCTCTAAACACATAACTACCCAAATCCCCAATACACCTAAAAACCTACATTTTATTGTTGTGTAGAAAACTAAAACTAACTATCTCAATTTATATTAATATTCAAATTTTATTTTCCTCCTACTACCTGATGTAGGACTTGGATGAATATACTATTTGATCCAATCATCAATACTTAATTACTAAGCATATTAAGCATAACATTGTGTGACAACCTTAGAAATTTGCCATGGTTTAGTTGTATGGTTAGTGGCAGTATGTATATGGTACATAAAACATTGTAGTTTCAATTTATTTTTGATTGAGATGAGATTAAAAAGTTGATTTGTTTTTTTGTTTTGTATTTTTCTCTATGAATAACCGACACAATTCACTCACGGGCAAGAACGTGAGTGACACCTGACATTGTTCTTTCAATTCTATCATCAAGCTTCGCTAATTTTGCAATTAAAAGAATAAGAAAAGCTGAAGAATGACCATTACTGATTGCTTCAGATTAACAAGGCAGATGAAGACATCAACCAAGATTATGATGATAGTAAGGAAACTTCAAAAGAATCTTGCTTACCTGCCAATTTAATTGGATCGGCATGCCAACTACATACACTATTTGTAAAGAAGATTCTGTAGGTGCTTCTTAGTGCTCTCGTAAAGATATCTTTATACTGAAACAAATAACATTCATTGATATGTAGTCGTGTATGCACTAGTACAAAAATACCTTTTTAGCAGAGGTTGTTATTAATTATAAAGAGCTCTTGATCACTTGGTGTAATTTGTAGAAACACAGTGCCAAGATATATCCTCTTTTTACAGTGTAAGGTTATTATTATTAACGCATATGAAAATAACCGAATTGTTATGCAAAAGGTGAAAAGACAATAAGTCATCCATAAAATAGGTGAAATATGCCACACTATTATGTGAGTATCAAAACACGAGCTGGCGGAATTCACCTTAAAAGGAATGGAAATAAAACACAAGATGCTAGAGGAGCCTTTCCATCCCACGAGTGTTTAAATATGCTGGACTTCTACAGCAAGATCTTTTCTGCCTCTTGAGTCAATATACGAATGTTAGATTTCTATAAAAAGATCATTGTCGTCTCTTAAGGCAATACAAATATGTTGGATTTCCACAAGAAGATCCTTGTCGCCTCCTTGGCAAAGAGATTATGTTGGACTTCCACAGAAAGATCCTTGTCGCCTCTTAAGGAAATGTGATTATGTTAGACTTCCACAAGAAGAAGTTTTATGGCTCTCATGGAAATACAAATACGCTATACTTCCACAGGAAGACTCTTGTTGCCCGTCAGATCAATATGAGCGTACCACCAAGGGATGCGATCAAAATCTAACATAAGAGACTTAACTTAAATTCTTGTCTGAGGGCTTGATAAAAGCCCTGTCCAAGAGGTCCAACGCTTTGCATAAGGGACCTATAGTCTCGTCACTCATACTCAACATATAATCTTGCTTAAGAAACTTGGATTTTCCTCGGGCGGGATCGAGCCTAAAGTCTCGCCCAAGGGACGCGATCAAAGTCTAGCCTAAAAGACTTAACTTAAAGTCTTGTCTGAGGGCCTGTTAGAAGTCACTCCCGAAAGGCCCGATGCATCGACTGAGGGACTTATAACCTCTTCAGTTAGGATTAACATATAGTCTCACCTAAGGGACTTGTAGTCTCGTCAGTTAGACTCAAAGTATAACCTTACCTGAGGGACTTGGAGTTTCCTCGGGTGAGATCCAACGTAAAGTCTCACCTAAGGAACGCAGCCGAAGTCTATCCTAAGAGACTTAACTTAAAGTTTTCTATGATGGGTCTGATAAAAGTCATGCCCGAAAGATCCAATCCGCCTAAGAGACTTATAGTCTCATTAGTCAGGCTCAACATATGTCTCTCCTAAGGGACTTGTAGTCTCATTAGTCAAGCTCAACATATAGTCTCGCCTAAGGGACTTATAGTCTCATCAGTCAGGCTCAAAATATAGTCTTGCTGAAGGAAATTGCAGCCTCTCCTGTCAGACTCAAAGTATAACCTTGCTTGAGGGACTTATAGTCTCATTAGTCAGGCTTACCATATTATCTCGCTTAGGGGACTTGTAGTATCTTTAGTCAGGCTCAACATATAGTCTCGCCTAAGGGACCTATAGGATCATCTGTCAGGCTCAACATATAGTCTTGCTTAAGGAACTTATAGTCTCTCCATTCATACTCAAAGTATAACCTCGCCTTAGGGACTTGGATTTTCCTCGGGCGGGGTCCAACCTAAAGTCTCACCCAAGGGACGCGACCGAAGTCTAGCTTAAGAGACTTAACTTAAAGTCTTGTCCAAGGGCTTGATAGAAGTCCCGTCTGAGGGGTATCACACCTCTCATGAGGGACTTAAAGTCTCATCAGCCTGGCTCAACATAACCTCACTTTAAAGACTAAGTGTCCCATCGAAGAGGCTTATCTAAACTCTTTGCCTAAGGGACTTGGAGTTTTCTCATGAGGGATGCAACATAAAGTCTTGCATGAGGGACTCGACTATAAATTCTTATTTGAGGAACTCGACTATTAAGTATCGCTTGAGGGACTCGATTATTAAGTATCGCCTGAGGGATTCGTTGTAAGCCCTCATAAAGTAAAAGTCACGTTGTATAAAACCGTACAAGGGAATCTTAAGGATGTGAACACTCTTATTAATCAATTCGCTCTTTACCAAGTCATTGTGATTATGGATTGTGTAGTGATATATTTTATTGGGTCCTGATAAGGAGTATCCTAAAATGGGCTAGCACACAAAGAAATGAGAGTTGCCCCTAAGGCTAGCACCTGATAGCCCAACAAGGGGACCAACCCACTTTGTCAAACTTGCGTCAAAATACATAACTTAAATTGTGTGTCAACTAGGAAATCACATCCTCCTTGATTCTAGGAAGAACAAGTCTTTCCTTGACTACTTATTCGTTATGAAGTTAGAGTATAATCGTCCACTAACTTTACAACTAGGCCAAAGAGAGCCTCTGTAAATATTTCACCCCTAGCAAGTGAGTGAGGATAGACCATTATACCCACCGTATAAGGCTTATACACAGATCCTCTCACCTCACGTGAATTAACCATATCTTACCACCATAAACATCACCAAACAGGATTTCTCACTATCATGAGCAATCTCTAACCATACTTAATTACAAAAGCTTCTAAGTATCCTCTATCCGCATAAGGATATAATGCAACTTTCTCTCTCTCTCTCTCTCTCTCTCTCTCTCTCTCTCACACACACACACACACACACACACACACACACACACTCACACACACACACACACACACACACACATATATATATATATATATATATATATATATATATATATATATATATATATATATAATAAACTTAATTTTAGAGATTCAGTTAAAATTCTGATCTCAAAATTTTAATTTATTATTTTCAAAACTATGAATAATTACTACACTACCCTTTCTTTAACTGGCGAAAGAAAAAACAAACAAATCGCTAATTAAATACAGCTAAGCATTTAAAATTACAGTGCTAAATACAAAAATAAAATAAAATAAACATAAATATTGTTAGGACATATTTTAAAACAAAAATTACTGTTCTACTATATTTGATCTCATTTTGGTTTAGAAAACCTATAGCATCTATAATATAGGAAAATAAATTGTTTTGGTTAATACATTTTTAACCTTTTGTCTATATCCTCCACATCATCAAATTAATGGCAAATTGAATCTTTAAACACAAAAATCCAAGATTGTGTCAGCAAGTTAAATGGAACTACCAATTACTTGTTTGGTTTGCCACTTTATTGCCTAATCCGATCAAAAAGCAATCTGTTTACTTTCTTTCCAGTTACTATTCTAACTAAGGCATTGTGTTGGAAAAATAACCCTGAACCATCTGTAGAGAAATCAGATTTTTCAACTTTTTGTCTTTCCCAATGGTGCATTGTTCTTACCGCAAAGATGAGATAACAGGTTTTGTGATCATTTCTTTTCTACATATCAACCCTGGTTTTCCTGAACTCACAAAATATAGTGGTTTGAAGAAATCCATCTGTAGTTGCGTTGAAGATTTCCCTTATTCTCTTCATCTCACCTTATTTCTTCTACACCACAAAACTGGTTTGAAGCAACTCTCCACTTTTACAGCTTTGAACTTTGTATGTTTTTATGTAGTTTTGATCTTTCATTAATTTGCTATTATTTCAAATATATACTTCTATAAAGAGGTTTTTCTTCTATTTCTACGGAAATCATTATTTGTTTCAATTTTTTACTTTGCAAAATATCATAAGCACATGAATAAAACCTTAGTTGGGTCCTTCCGGTGGTTCAGATGTCATTGTTGATGATGGTGGTGATGTCACTCTATTATTGCTTGAATTTCAGTTTTCGATCTGATAGGATTTTTCAGGTATGATGTTTGATTTTTTTGTTGCTTTATTTCAGTTTTGCAAATGCACACCATCTGTTTGATAAAATATTTTAGAGGACCACATTTAAAAAAATTATTTTGCAGGTTTCAACTGAATGCTTATTGTTTTGTCATTTTTTCTGATAGGGATATATTTGATTCCCAGCGTCGTTGGATTATGGCGATGTTGGATTATGAATGGCGCCATATTTTTGCCTATTTCAGCTCGTGATTCGGTATTGGATTCTCCTATTTCAAAAGGTAAATGTTACTGATAATTGTGTGTCTGTATCTTCATTTTCATTATGTGGATCGGTAAGCTTTGAAACATTAGCGTTACATTTTAATTTCTCTTCAATTTTTTAGACAAAAATGGTAACTATGTGCCTCTTCAGACAAGATAACTTTTTTTCTTTGCACATGAAGTTAAATAGTCTTTCATATTCTAATAAAATTATAATCTTGATGTACTTGTATTCATTTTCCTTTTGCAGCACTGAAGGTTAGTTTTAACCTTCTAACTCTGCAACATGTTGTTAAAAGGCCTAAACAATTAATTCCATTTTAGGTGGTTAGTTCTGTTTAAACATAATAAGAGTTATATTTTATTGTCATTACTTTTGTTACATTGGGTGTGGTTTGGGAGAATCCAGACTCTCTAACTCTTAGTGGTGTTCAAGAGAGATTATTAGCAATTATTATTTTTATTATTGTTGTTGTCTTTTGTATCCCAAGGTCTGTAACTATTTTTGAACTATCAAGACAGTAGTCTCTATATTGAATAATATAAGTTACTGATAAGTTGCACTTTCTATCAGTTATAGTTTCTACCAAGTTCTATCACTAGTATCAGAAAACCAATCCTTTTCCCCTGTATATGTTCCAAACACGCAGACAAATGAAAACATGATTGCAATTTCTTGAAGGAGAATATAAGGATTAAGTAGCCACTAGTTATGAAGTAAACAAGTTGCGAAAACAAATAGAAGTGCAACAGGCTGGAGTGCAAGGAAGAGTAAAAGAGTTAAATGAAAATCTAGCTCAATGCTTCCTGTTCCCGCTTTTACTACTATAAGTGGGGAAAATATGTTGGAAATAATTTGGCCATTGAGGTATAGTTTTTATTGCAGACTAATTTTTTTTTAAATTCTCAATAGTGTTTGAGTTATATTATGTCTATTATGTCTATTTAGGTATAGTTTGAAATAATTTGGCTAATCTAAAAAATTCTCACTAATTTGTGTTAACGATTTTTTCAGGTGCAAATGCAGAAGCACAGCTCATTAAAAAATTTCAAAATGTTGCAGGCATTACAAATAAGATTGTGTCTGTTACAATTGCGATTGCGGAATTACAAGCTTTGTGGTAGTGACACTACAATTGTGATTGCTTCTATTGCGCTTCCGGCGATACAACCTTTGTGGTTGCGACATTACAATTGTGAATGTTTCCGTTGCGGTTGCATTAGGCTTTTCAATAAACTGGAACTCCAAGTCTTTCGAATCGATATTGTATTGTAATGGTTTAATAATTGGTTATTATAATTTATTTCTTCAAATAGATTAATAATTTGTAAAAGTAGTGATTTATAATAATGATAAAAATTAATGTGAATTATTATGTTAACAATGTTTTATTTTTTATAATTTTTTTTATTAGTTTATCATTAGGCTTAATGACACTTTTGGTCCCTGTTTTGGGGATTTCACGATTTTTGTCCCTCTGTTTTATTTTTAAACAATTTGGTCCTCCATCCCAAATTTGATCCAAAAACGTACATGACCGTACATGAATAGTGCACGAACAGTTGGATCAAAATTGGGATGGGTACTAAAACTGCACAAAACATTAAACCATAGGGACTAATTCGTTCAATTTTAAACCATAGGGACCAATTTCGTGAGTTGGCCAAAACATAGGGACCAAAAGTGTCATTAAGCCTTATCATTATTGTGTCTTATTAATTATTTTTATTAATGTTTACTTTATGCAAAATTGATAGATTTGATCTATTAGTCTCTCAACTCTCTCATTTGGATCAAATTTAAGAGTTTAAGAGTTTAAAGTTGTAGTTGATGATGTGGCACTGAAAAGTAACAAATTTTGTTACCATACACTAAATTATTTGAATAATTTAAATAATAATAAAAAATTTGGATATTAATTCATAGTAACTCCTTTTTTTTATAATATTATTTATAATAATATAAAACAATTTATTATTTTATTTATATATTTTTAAATAAATAAATTAAATAGGAAAAGTGTATTATTAATCGATGAAATCGGAACAGAACTTGAAGCATTAGCAGCAAGTACCATTGCTCAAAGAGGAGTTCAATTGGTTGGAACAGCTCATGGAACAACCATTGACAGCATAATGATAAGCCCTTCTATAATTTTGACATTATTATAAATTTTGTTGTATTCGTATGACAGGAGGTTCGGCTAGCGATTGAGTACATAGTGATTCCTGGTGGAGAGGTCGTTGGACTTCTTCCGAGACGTTCTGAGATTATTGACCGACAGCGTGAACTCGTGCAAAGCTATCAGTTAGCTGCTGAAAAGTCAGGTACTGATCAAAACACGAGATTGCAGATTCTTCCCTTGAGGGTTAGTGCCAAAAAATCCTCGAAAACTGGTTCCGTCTCGCGCAAGAAATGAAGTTCTACCTCAGAAGCTTCTGCTGGTGGTGTTGGTGGTGGCAATGGTGGTAGCACTGTCTCTAGGCTTCCTATTTTACCAATTTCCCTCCATTGGTTTGTACATGTATGGTTGTAATAACATGTACAATCATGCAAGTGGTGTAAAACTGTAAATAACACATTTATAGTATATTGTTCATTTACAGAAAATATAATGATTTCACTCATGACTGTACATGTTTTACAGTTTCTGTTAAGTAACTTTTATCATTAACTAGGATTTACAGTTCTGGCTGATAATTGTACTAGGGAGTCAATTCAAATAAGTATTGTCTTATAAGTAGAATGCTAATGGTTAAGAAGTCAACACAAATTTGAAAATTTAATATGGTAATTATTTTTTTTAATATAAACTTGCTAATATCATAATTTTTTTATTGATTCATTTATTCTATGATTAAATTGAATTGTTGATCATTTTGTAATAATAATTATTTTTGGTAATCTTGGTCCTCACGGGTCACTACCATAACAATACCTATTTGTGATGAAGACCTGGAGAATCTGTTGGATTGCAGTGAAAATACTAAGCTAACCAACTTTTGTAATTTTTATCACTGGAATTTATTATTTTCACGGGACACTAACACCACAATATATATATATTTTTTAATTTTAATCAACAAAGTATTCTTAAATATTTATATTATATTAGTGATATTTGTAAATATTTATAGTTATTAAGAATATTAGATTTATTATGTTGATATTATAAAAAGATGAAAGAAAACACTATGATTATGTTTTTCTACTGTTGTTTTGCTTTTATAATATATATTTAAAAGATGAAAGAACCAATATTAAGTTATATATAATATAAAATCCTTATGTCATATTATTTTTTGTATTTTCCTAAAAAAATTGTTTAAAATAATTAATATTTTTTATTTATAAAACAACATTTATTTATTTATCAATTAATATCTTCTTCTAATATTATTAGAGAAAAAAGAAAATGCACTGACAGTGTAAAATTTTTTATACTGTCAACCAATGAGAGACATGCATCAGAATAAATTCCAATTTTATATTTAAAATACTGAAATGACATGGCAAATATAAGAGTTTTAATTGGTTGCATGTGTAAAACTGTCTTACACTGACGGTGCACTACCATTAAACTCATATTATTATACTATTAATATTATTCTTTTTTCTAAACATCATTATAAATACATTTCCCTTTATATAGACTATTCTATTAACAATTTTTATTTTTAAGTTATGCATATTAAATAATAATATTTTTTTATTTTTATTTTAAATTTTACATTTTAAACAAAACTACTTTAACCCGTGCAAACGCACGGGTTTGTTACTAGTTTAAGAGTTTAAAGTTGTAGTTGATGATGTGGCACTGAAAAGTAACAAATTTTGTTACCATTCACTAAATTATTTGAATCATTTAAATAATAATAAAAAATTTGGATATTAATTTATAGTAACTTGTTTTTTTATAATATTATTTATAATAATATAAAATAATTTATTATTTTATTTATATATTTTTAAATAAATAAATTAAATAGGAAAAGTGTATTATTAATACAAATTATTTTATAAACGGAATAAATCAATTATATTTAATTTTTAATTTATGCTAAGATATTACTCTACTTTTTATAAACGGAATAAATCAATTGTACTATAAATATCCTTGATCACCAATTTTTAATAATATAGCATTATGATTTGTTTGAATAAATAAGAAAATTATTTCATAAATATTCCATTCTATTTTATTCTATAAATATGTTTTAGAAAATTATTTCACAAATAAGAAAATTATTATTTATATTATAATAATTATATTATATTAATTTATAGAACGGACCCAACAGGCCGGATCCGTTTTGCCACCCTTAATCCAAACACGGAATAAATGTATTAATTTATGTTACTAATGTTTATTTATACAATTAAAATAATATTGTCAAATAATATGTTATTATTTGAAATTTATAAAACTAAATGATTGCATAAATTTTTTTTATAAATAATAAAAAATCAAATTTAATTTTTACACTCAAAAAAATATATTGTTGATCCAAATATTTATATATATGAAATAATTATATTTATACTACAAATATAAATAAAAATATTTTTTTTAAATAACAAAATTTATTAGTTAAATAATTTTGTCTTTCTATTTTTTTTTTTTTTTATAACATTTTTGAAACAAATCGTATATCCCATTACTTCACAGAAAAACTCAAAGAGTCTCGTATTATACATCACCGTCACGCGCTATAACTTTACAACAACATAATCACACTTATATCAATGTCGTTATCATACGCACGCACACCAGAGTGCCGTTATGCAAATCGCTATGCTCATGTTACTTCTTTTACTTAAAAAAAAATTAAACTTTAACCTATGCTTTTTACATAAATATAGATAGATAGATGGTACTTTTCCTAAATGAATAAATATTTTTCTTTTTTTAGATAATAGTATAAGAGAAATGTTTTGGTAACATAACTATGAATTTGTGTCATTAATCTTTTAATATATTTTAAGTTTAAATGGTTTTTTAATTTTTGTAAATTGAAGTATTTTTCTTTTTCATTCTTTTATATATATATATTGCAATACTTACAAACAACTTTTATTTGAACAACAGCTTGACGTTGTCCAAAAATAGTGACGATGCGTTCATCCAAAGGAAAATATTGCATTACCCTTTAAATTTTTTCGTTTCTAAAAAAGAAAAAGATAAGATAAGACATATCTTATGTAACAAGAAAATCATAATCGGTGAGAAGCATAGCGGAGAAGGAACCAACGAGAGCTGGCTAAGAAATTACATACACGAATTGACCATGACTCTTGATCTCATTCAACTCTACACCTGGTCAATCCTCTTTATACTTTGCCTGCTAGAATGAAGGACTAGAGACACAAGAGAGAAGAGGCGGAGGGTTGGGTGGTGGTTGGGGGACGGAGAAAACTTTCTTCTGCGAAACGTTGGGATCAGGCTGGTGGTTTAAGGGCAAGTCACATTAGACCTTCAACGACTTATTTCTTCACTTCTTTTCCGGTGAGGTTGGGTGCAAGGGAGTTGTCCGATATTTTCTCACCGTATGGAGAGATCGACGAGGTGATCATTCCGGGCCGGAGAGATAAACGGGGAAACAAGTTCGGTTTTGTACGCTTTTTTGATGTCGATGAGATCGATAGGCTAGTGGTGAAGCTTGACAATATTTTGATTGACAACAAGAAAATTTTTGTTAACCTTCCACGGTTTCAGAGAGGAACGAAAGATGTTAAAAGTGTTATGGTGGCTCCTAAGGTCAGGATCGAGGATGATCGAAAGAGGCCATGTAGAAACTTTCAGGTAGGACGGGGTTCTAGGTCCTATGCAACAGTGGTTTAGAACCGGGAGAGAGAAGATGCAGAGGAGGTGATTCGCATGTTGGAGTACAACTTTGATCCGTTGGTTACTTTGAAGAGGTTCGCTAATGCTTTCGTTGGGAAGGTTTTGGAGATTGGAATGTCATACAAAATGCAAGATGCTTTCGATAGGGAAGGCTTGTTTGGAGTTAGGGCTACTCCACTTGGAGCAAACTTATGCTTGCTGGAGGATAGGGAAGATGGTGCTTTGGATAATCTCATGGTTAATGATGCTCCTTGGTTGGATAAGTGGTTTAGCGAGGTGAAACAGTGGGTCTCGAAGGTCTTTGACGGAGAAAGAGTTACTTTGGTTAGATTGTGTAGTTTGTTCTGTCTTGTTTGGCATGAGTCTTTTTTTAAATTCATCGCTAAAACAGTCGGAGATTTTATTAGGTGTGATGACAATACTCTAGCTCAGAACAGATTCGATGTCGCTCGGTTCCTCGTTAGGACTTGTTGCACAATGGGCATTGATGAGGTAATCTCTGTTAAGATCAATGGAAACTTGGTGCGATTAAAGTTGATTGAAGATTCATTTGGCCTTCTGCATGCTGATTCGGGAGCTCCTAAGGATTCAAATATTGCTTCTTCGGAGTTTTTTTTTCTGACGATGAGGTAGGTGGTGGTTCGATGGTGGAGCTTCGGAGGAAATTGAAATTGGGGAGCCTTTTTCCAGTTGACTTTTCCTTGCCTCGTTCACAGAAGGATGACAGGGATTGCATGGTTTTGGAAACTGTCAACCCTGAGGTTTATGATGTTGGCTTTTCTAGGCATACAAAAGGAGCAAATAGAGGTATGGACAATGGGACAGCAGGTAACAGGAAGGTTGTAGGGTCAGCCTTTTGTAAAGTGCAGGTTTCTGAGGAAGGCCCCACTTGTCCTAAGTCCAATGTTGTTGTTTCATTAAAAGGTAACCAAGTGGTTACTTTGAAATCTGATTTCAAAAGAAAAACAGCCTCGGTGATTGTGGGTCGTTTTGACACGACATTGCGGGATCTTGGGCCTTCTAAGACTAAGGCCCATTTGGAGGGCCGTATGACACTTACGGAGCCTATGCAGTCCGGTTTCACGAAGGGATCTTCTTCTGCGAAGGCTTTGGTTTATGGCAGAGAGTTTATTTCTCTCTCTTGTTCCCATCACTCACAAAAAGACACTTCGTCCAGTACATCAAGCAAGCCTCGATGGAAGTCAGATACACAGTTTTCACAATTTTCGTCTTTTTTGCGCGGACTCTCTCCTTGCGGATTCGGTTCCTATTTCAAAGGATGTTGCTGTTCTGGTTCCTTTTTCAAAGGAAGGCGTTGTTCATTCTTCACCTATACTAGTCAACAATTCCTTTCTCCCTCTTCGAAGATCGAAAAATCCAACTGCGGTGGTTTCATCTTCTTGTTCAGAATCTTTTGGGTGCTTTTGTTGATGGTAGTTCAGGTGGGACACAGAGTAAAAGTAGAAAGGAGTCAGCGGTGGACGCGTCGGAATCGTCGAAACAGTCAGCTTGCGACGAGATTTCGGACTCATGTCTTGTTCAGGGAAACAACAGTTTTTGGGCAAATGAAAGAAGAGAGGTTGCTTCTAAGCTTTGGACAAGGGCATCGACTTATGGTATGGAGGGAGGGGCTTCGAAGGAGGTGGTGTTAGAGGCGATCAATTCTTTGGAACTCAGAGATGATTTAATCAAAAGTCAGAAGGGTGTTTTCCAAACAGGTCAGTTATTTCATATAACATTCGGGGATTGGGTTGCTCTATCAAGAGGAAGAGATTGAGTTCTTTGTTCAGAAGAGATTGTTTTGATTTTTGTTTGCTTCAAGAGACTAAATCGGTGTTGATTTCGGAGAAAGATGTGTTTGAATTGTGGGGGGGGGGGGGGGGGGGGACAGATGTTGAATGGTCGTTCAAACATTCTATAGGCAAATTGGGTGGGATGATCATTCTTTGGAAATTGGGTTCTTTTTCCTCCTTTTTTAGTTTCGTAGGAGATGGTTTTGTTGGTGTGTGTGGTAATTGGAAAGAAAGATTGATTTATGTTGTTAACATTTATTCCTCTTGTTTTCTCACCAAGAAAAGATTGCTTTGGAGGGAATTGAAGGCTTTAAATCGAAGTTTCAAGTTAGGGATTGGATATTTGGGGGGGGGGGGGGGGGGGTTTAATACGGTTAGATTGGAGGTGGAGCGGAAAGGCATTACTCGGTTTGTGAACAGGCGTGAAATGGATGAGTTCAATAAGTTTATTGAGTCGATGGATTTGATTAACCCGGTTCCGGTAGGGAGAACCTTTACTTGGTTTAGTTTGGATGGTAGAGCCATGAGTCGCTTGGATAGATTTTTACTATCGGAAGGTTTGATTGAGGCTTGGAAAGTGGAAGGGCAAGTGGTGGGGCCTAGAGATATCTCGGATCATTGTCCTATTTCGTTTAAATGTAATTCTATTAATTAGGGGCCGAAACCTTTTAAATTCTTCAATTGTTGGACTAGGCATGACGACTTTTTGGATTTTGCGGAAAGTAGTTGGAAGTCTTCTTTTGTTAAGGGAAAAATGGTTTTCTCTTTTAAGGAGAAATTGAAGTTGATGAGAGGTTGCCTACGGAAGTGGAATGTTGAGGTGTTTGGTTTTTTTAATCTTGAGGTGGAGTCCGCTATCGATGTGTTGAATGGTTTAGATATCTTGGCTTCCGGATCCGGTTTGACGGATTTGAAGGCTCTTGCCTCTAAGCGTCTTGTGGCTAATTCTAGAGTTTGGGACTCGTTACGGTTCAAGGAGAGTGTGCTTCGTCAAAGAGCTAGGTGTCGTGGCTCAAGGAAGGCGATTCCAATTCAAAATTCTTCCATAAGTCTATTAAACATCGTATCAGAAGAAACTCGATTTTAGGGTTGAATACTTCAAATGGGTGGATTGACAAAGTGGATTCGGTTAAAGAGGAGATTTCAGCTCATTTTGCTTTGAGATTTAAGGAGACTATGAGTTCTAGACCTTTGTTGGAGGGTATTTCTTTTAAATCTCTTTCCATAGTGGAGGCCGCTACCTTGGAAGTTCCTTTTTCAGAAGAAGAGGTGAAAGAAGTTATTTGGAGTTGTGATGGGGACAAGAGTCCGGGTCTGGATGGATTCACTTTGAATTTTTATAAATCTTGTTGGTCTTTTTTGAAGGAGGAAGTGTTGTTGTTTGTTAATGAGTTTCACTCGTTTGCTATTTTTCCTAAAGCGATCACCACTTCTTTCTTGGCCTTGATCCCTAAAGTTGATAATCCTATCTCCTTGGATGACTTTAGACCTATTTGCCTTATTGGTAGTATGTATAGGATTTTGGCCAAGTTACTTGCTTCTAGATTGAAATCCGTGGTGGGAAAGCTTGTTTCGAAGTGTCAATCCGCTTTTATTCCTAGTAGAAACATGTTGGATGGCGTTTTTGTTGTTAACGAAGTGATAGATTTTGCCAAGAGGTTTAAGAGGAGTTGTATGATTGTTAAGGTTGATTTTGAGAAGGCTTATGATTGTGTGTCGTGGGACTTTCTTAGGTACATGTTGAAAAGGATGGGGTTTAGAGTCAAATGGCGAAGTTGAATTGAGGCTTTAGTTTTTAATAGCTCGATGTCTATTTTAGTGAATGGAAGCCCGACTAAGGATTTCTCGGTTTCAAGAGGCTTGCGTCAAGGGGATCCTTTTTCTCCGTTTCTTTTCTTGTTGGTGGCGGAGGGTTTGGCGGGAATGGTTAATGTGGCCTCTTCTTTGGGAGATTTCAAGGGATTCCGTTTGGATGAGAATATTAATGTTGATATCCTCCAATTCGCCGATGATAATATCTTAATGGGAGAAGCTTCTTGGAATAATCTTTGGGCGTTAAAGGCCATTCTTCAGGGTTTTGAGTTAATCTCCGATTTACGGGTCAATTTGAACAAGAGTAAGCTTCTTTGAGTGAATTTGAACCCGAATTTTATTCATGCGGCTTCGTCTTTTCTCAAGTGTGAGATTGGTTCTTCATCATTTATGTTTCTTGGCATTCCCATTTTTATATATCCAAGGAGATGTGTGTTGGCTCCTAATTTCGACGCCTGACGTTGGGATAAGAGTCTCCCTCCCCAGGAAGAGAATATTTGAAGATTATAAAGTTTTGACAGAAGCGTGGTCATAAGAAATTTCAGTCGAAGGCTATCCTCCTGTTACGAGGAGGAAACTCAAAAGACTTAGAAATATTTTCTAGGAGTTTGGAAGAAGTTTCGACTGAAGATTAGGAGGTGACGTTCGACGCGGAGGTTTGAAATTCGAATAAAGGAGGGAATTTTGATTTTGAAAGGAAGACGCGTGTAACGCATCTAAGGGGTGAAGGCATGCATAGTGTCATTTGTCTTCGTTAGAAACAGTGACCGTTAGTGGTTATTTCGACTGTATATAAATAGGGAGTCGTAGTGTTAGATTTCCGGGTGTGTATTCAAAATTTGTACAAGTTACTCAGAAATACTCAAAGTACCAGTGTGAGAGAAAAAAGTTATCATTGAGAAATGTACGTTTGGAAAAACACCAGTTTATTCTTTACATTTCAATGAAGTTCTAAGTTATTTACATGCAATTTATTCTACTTTTCTGCAAATTTCATTCTTGCACTTTTATTACGTTTTTGTTATTCCTTTTAAGAATACAACGTTATAATTTTCATTCGAATTACACAAGTTTATGAAATAATGATGAACTTAATGAACAAAAGGTTTTATTTTCACACAAATTGTCAAAACTCTTAAAGCACATTGTCCTAGGATTTGCATGATTGATCTTGCAAGTAAAATATTTTTTTCGCAAATTAGGAGATCAGCGGTTGTTTGCTAATTTTCAAGGAAAACAAATTAGCAAGCCCAGTGGGACCTTGTGCTATTGACAATTTAAAACCTTTATTTTACATTTACTCGTACGAAACTTTCTTCGCTTCGTTGCATGAGACTAAGGAGTGGTAAGATAGCCATAAATAACGAAGAAAGGCCTAGACGAAGACGAGTAAGGAGAATGGCGAATCCAAATCCGCCAAACAATCAGAATTCCACAAATGATGGAGTACTACCCCCTATTCCTGCAACTGGGGGCAATAAGGCCTCAATACCAGTATCAAAGTGTCGCTCCCGGGATTTTCATCCAGGTACAAACGCGAAAGTGGCGCAGAAACAGAGTCGTCAGCAATGTGTATTTATCCCAAGAGAGGGAAAGGAAACACTGCGTAAACCTGAGGGAAGGAAAAGAACATGGTCTCGCGACCAAGAGAAAAGGGTAAGGGATTCGGTTACACTAGGGGAAGGTATTAGCACCCCCTCGCGTCCATCATACTCGATGGGATCCACGCTTGCTGTCTCGATCAAAGGGTGTCGTCAACTGGAGCTCCACTGCTACTGGAAAGGAAAAGGAACAGCTACGGGAAGGAACGAGGAAATGGGGAAGAAAAGGAAAAGAAGTGACTCGGTAGGACATCCTCGGAGTCCTAGGCCTACTTATTCTCTCGTGTACGGGAAAGTCAGAGTCAACGTAGTTCGGACTATGGTTCGGGGGAAAAAGAGAAGGATGGTGCTCGGAGAGATCTCGCACGATCTCCTGCCTACGTATCTCGCTCGCACGCGAGAATCAGAGCGACGTAGTTCCCCTAACTAGGGATAGATTTGCTTTGTTTGTGTTTTTTAGTGGAGTACATCAAGGTTCGCGTTCCAACAGTTAGGTGTCGCAGCTCGTTGTACGGAGTCTTAGGCATTTACCTGTTTGCGGTAGAACGGAAGTGACGCATCCTTAACAAATGGAGTGAAGAGATGAGAAGAGAATTATTTGTTTTTGTCTTTTAAGAAGAAGTTTTTTGATTATTTTGTGTTTATAACAAGTATTGCACTAAAGTCTATGACATAGGAACGAATGCGTCGCATGGTCGTCCTAACAGGACGTATGCTAAACACTCTAGAAAGGCGAAGGGAAACCCTTCTCCTTCCATTTCCCATGTACTTAAGGCTCATGGCATACAACACTTGTTGTTTTTATTACATGTTTTGATTTTTGTTTTGAGATGAGAAATAGAGACTCAAAGGGTAAGGATAGGAAAAAGTCTAAGCGGGGAAAACTAACAACCCTAATGTTATCATGCATGGAGATCCTATGGTTGTGTGAGGCATAAGAACTACCTAAGTCTAAATAAGAGAGAGGGATAACACTATCCAATGCTTATCCCACCTCACCTTAATAAAAAATTAAGGATGAGCTAGGATCCCTAAGGGGTGTGAAAAAGTTGTACACAAAGCATTATATCATGTTATTCCAACACATAAGAGAAAGAGAATAAACAAGAAAAACAACGGCTACAACAGTGCTGCAGCATCCATACAGCAGTAAAAAGTGGCACATAAGCAAGACAACTTATAACAGCACATGATTCAACACAAAAGGAACTATAAAAAGTTAAACAGCAGCACATATAACAGCATGTGTGCACATAGACAGTAGTAGAAAATCAGGGCAGCATGCAACATTTAAAGATGATCCAATCATGGCACAATGGACATGCATCAAACAACACATATTATTCAATCAATCATGATCACAATCAGGTCACAACATGGTAAACAATTCTTGAAATCATCATAGAATAAAGTACATTATTAAGCATGTGAACAAGTTAAAACAAGTGTGCACCTCTTGAAATAGAAAGCAAATGAACATGCACATAACAGTTCCAGCAACACAAGCATCAATTAACAATTAACAAGTTCAATGTGTGTGCATTATGTGATCATTACATCAATTAATCCACAACGCAAACATAAACATTCATCGATTAAAAATCAAGAATCGCATGTCGAAAAATCACGTTCATACCATGGTGTGAAGTGAAACAGCTCAAGAATAGTCCACCAATCATCAACATATTAATCCATGAAGCTTAGACATGCAAAGGATCTCAAAAAAACAAGAAAATGCAAGAAAATCACATTCTGCAGCAGTGGTAACCAGTTACAGCATAACTGCTAACCGGTTACACAGTTCAAAATCAGACCAATTACGCAAAATTTCAACATGTTAACCGGTTAACAAAATTGCACTGCAATTGTGTTAACCGGTTACTCTGGGACAGAATTAAAAAAAACCAGTTCCAAAAGCACTTTTCAACAGCAAATCACTTCTCCAAACATCCAAATGAACATGCAATCAATTAATCACGAAATTACATGGAATTACAGTCATCAAACAAACAATTGGATCCAACAAACCACAACATCAAGAATCAAATTCAAGCAAATGGATCCAAATCAAAAATCACCAAAGATCTACATCGAATAAGTTGCAAATAAGCTAAACAAGCATAGATATAGGGAAAACCAACCTACAAAGCGGAGATTTGCTTTGGTGATTGTTGCAAAGTGATCTTGGTGCAGAAACTTAAAGAAAACCAGAGATTCCTCGATTAGTAGCTGAAACGCGTCGAAACCGAGCAAAATCGCGAAAAATCACCGAGATCGAACTTGCACCAAAATAAATGGTGTGAAACCCTTGGATTGAAGTAGAATAATCTGAAATTCCAGAAATCCAACCAAAAAAACCAAATGATGGAGTTTAAGCTCAAGAATTAATCACTTTTCAATGTGAAAAGTGATTATCCTTCAAGAAATAAGAGCTTTTTGTGAGGGTTTGGAAGAGAGAATTGAGATGAAAATGTAGAAGTAGCAGAAAGTTTAGAGAGAAATGAGAGAATTGAGAGTGAAATGTGAGAAATTTGGTGAAAAATGGTGGATCCCCGAAAAATGACTGAAGGGTTTCTTATATAGACTTTAGGTTTGGATTGTGGGAGGTTTGGGATTAGCTTTGGACTTAGCTTTGGGTTTGGAGCTAGGGTCGGAGTTAGTTTGACTTGACTCACTGAGTCAAGGCGGTTAACTCGGTTAGTTAGAACCAACTCAGTAACAATCCCAAGGTGAACTTCAACATCCAAAGGCGGAGATGCTTGGAAAAACAAGGAATACGGTGCACTTGATTTGAAATGAAACACTAGAATAAACGCCCCTTGGAATTGAATTGAATTGAAATGTCTAGAGATGTCTAGAATATTCCATTTGTTGCTATAATGCTGTAGAATCAAAGACCCAAGTGTGTGCAATGGTGTTGTCCCAACAATGCAGCAAAATCTGCAACTTTGTACAGAGTAACCGGTTACAGCATATCTGCTAACCGGTTACATGCTTGAAAACCTGCGTTTCTGGTGAAAAAGACACTATGTAACCGGTTACAGCATAACTGCTAACCTGTTAATGCAGTCCAAATTACCCAAATTTGCTTGGAAATGATGTTGAAGTCCCGATTTCGATTTTCCACCTCTTGTTTTGATGAGTAAACATGGAAACCTCTATTTAAAGAACATCGTGATCCCATGCCTTAGGAAAACCAATGATATGTATGATGCTTTATGATCTATCATGAAATGCAAATGAGCGAAACATAAGCCAATTATTGGAGAGAAGTAAGAGGGCAAATTTTGAGGTATTACAGCTGCCCCTATTCAATCAACTGTGGACCTGAAGGGGTGAGGGCAACGACTGTCAGAAATTCAAGGTACATAGGGATTAAATACAAAAATAACCGGAAAATTTGCGCTCTGTGGGCAAAAGGGATAGATATATGACAAACACAGCAGTTGGTGGTGGATGTTGGTGGAAAAGAGTCCGGAACAAAGGAAGTTCAAAGATCGCCCGTCGGGAACAGCTAAGGTTAAACCCTAAGGTTACCTATCAGGAAAGGTAAACAACCTGTCGGGCACGGTAAACAACCTGTCGGGAACGGTAAATGGGTCTGTCGGGAACGGCTGAGCTTGGACCTTGGTTATCTATCGGGAATGGTAAATGGGCCTGTCGGGAACGGCTAGGTTTAAAACTTAAAGGGCGCCTGTCGGGAACGGCTAAGGTTGAAAACCTATGGCATACCTATCGGGAATGGTAAATGGAACTGTCGGGAACGACTAGGTTTAAAACTTAAAGGGCGCCTGTCGGGAACGGCTAAGGTTGAAAACCTATGGCATACCTATCGGGAATGGTAAATGGACCTGTCGGGAACGACTAGGTCTGTAACTCAAAGGGCGCCTGTCGGGAACGGCTAAAGTTGAAAACCTATGGCATACCTATCGGGAATGGTAAATGGACCAGTCGGGAACTGCTAGGTCTAAAACTCAAAGGGTCGCCTGTCGGGAACGGCTAAAGTTGAAAACCTACGGCTTACCTGTCGGGAACGGTAAATGGGCCTGTCGGGAACGGCTAGGTCTAAAACTTAAAGGTTGCCTGTCGGGAACGGCTAGAGTTATAAACCTATGGGATACCTATCGGGAATGGTAAATGGGCCTGTCGGGAACGGCTAGGTCTAAAACTTAAAGGTCGCCTGTCGGGAACGACTAGAGTTATAAACCTATGGGTTACCTATTGGGAATGGTAAATGGGCCTGTCGGTAACGGCTAGGTCTAAAACTTAAAGGTTGCCTGTCGGGAACGGCTAGAGTTATAAACATATGGGTTACCTATCGGGAATGGTAAATGGGCCTGTCAGGAACGGCTAGGTCTAAAACTTAAAGGGTCGCCTGTCGGGAACGGCTAAGGGAATCCTATCGGGAATGGTTCCTGAAGAAATAAGGTTGACCTATACGTCTATCGGGAATGACTAAGGTTCAAAACTTAGAAGGTGCCTATCAAGAATGGCGGAAGGAATCCTATCCGGAATGGTTCCTAAGAGATACGGATAAAATGTAAGATCAAAAGATCTACCAACTGAGAAACTGGGACTCTGGTGGGGAGGAAAGTAGTGAAACCCTTGTACTGCTTTGAAATGTCTAGTGGGGAATGAGCGAGGCATTCTTTTGCTTTGTCGATGTGATTGAAGAGAAATAGCATTGGGCTCTCGCACGAGGCATCAAAACTGGCTTATGCTTCACATGCATATGTTTGAATTTTTCTATGGCGTAATGCTCCATCTCGAATGGAAATGCTACACATTTTTGAGGATGCAATGCATACTACATGCAAGATGCAAAGAGGTTCCTTAGCAAAATAAATGCTGAGGAAAAGAATGCAACTCCGCTGGGGATAACAAGCTGGATTGACTTTGTGGTCGCAAACCGAGCCGAGGAAGGCAAATCCCTTGATCTCCGAGAGCCTGTGAGGAAGTATCCTCCCGGCTGGGGATAATGCTGACACAATCTGGGATCTAAACTACCAAACTTGTTGAGATTACTGTAAAGGAATGAAGACCTTGCTGGGAATGTATCATCTGAATCAATCTGTTTGGGGAAGAACTAAGACCATAGAACTTCTGCTGGGGAAGCGACAACTTTCTGACCTGGCTGAAGTTGAGATCAAACAAACTCTTGCTGAAGAAGGAAATACCCGCCGAGGGACTGAGATCAACCATGTTCCTGCTGGAGATGACAACCTTAAGGAAGAAAATTCCTGTTGTGGTAACCGCTTCTGCTTGGAGAGAACTATTATTTAAGTCCTACTGGCAAAGACACTGAAGACATCATGTGTTCTTGATGGGCTAACCAGCGAACATTAACACCTGCAAACAAAAGGATGCACACACATGCCCCCAAGGTATTATGGGTTTGAATTCATCCCCCAAGATCACCTGGCATTTAAAGCAATTTTAATTGTTTTCTTTTGCACGCATGTCATTGTAAAACCTCGATGTTTTCAAATGCAATGTTTATCAAAAAAAATTTGGACGTTTTTCGCAATCAAAATAACTGTAAAAGAAGACACGAGAAATGGATATTCTGAATAAAGAAAATTTTATTGATTGAAAAGCCCGAAAATAGGCGTTTACATCAAGAGGCAATTCCTGGAAAGAGGTAGTTGCTTAAAAGAGAAAAGAAACTATCCTAATGGCAATGTGGAAAAAGGAAATCCATTGAGTTTCAATTCTGCTATGGTTCATATGTCTTCAAGACTTTCCAAGTGCTTCGCTTTTCGAGGGGGATGATTGGACCGATTCCTATCCTTTGGAATACCTCTTGTTGAAACGAGATGGGATACATGTTACTCAGATCGCAGCCTTTCGCTAAATCCCTCTTTTTCCCGGATCGCCCTTTGCGGGTTTTCAATCCACTGGGATACCCATTTTTGCCTAAGTTGCCCTTTCGGGTTTTCAACTTACCGGGTGTACTCATTTTTTTTTATTTTATCCCTAATTTTTGCCCGAACCTTTTTCTTCAATTTTTTTTGGTTCGCCAGGATGCCCTTTTTTGCCTGGACTATCTTTTTACTGTCCATCAGGTCTGTTTATGCGAAGTATTTTTTGACTACGTCTGAGTTTACAAGAGATGGAAAATCCTTACCATCCATAGTTGTAAGCATCAAGGCTTCGCCCGAGAAAACCTTTTTTACAACATATGGACCTTCGTAATTCAGAGTCCACTTGCCCCTGTGATTTGTATTAGGAGGAAGAATCCTTTTCAAGACCAAGTCACCTATCTGATAATTCCGAGGACGCACTTTCTAATCGAATGCCCGCTTCATCCTTCTCTGATACAGTTGCCCATGGCATACTGCTGCCAATCTCCCCTCTTCTATGAGACTTAACTCATTGAACCTTATTCGAACCCATTCAACCTCATCAAGCTTAACATCCACCATGACCCTTAGAGAAGGAATCTCAACTTCAACCGGTAAGACCGCTTCTATTCCATACACAAGCGAAAATGGGGTTGCCCTAGTAGACGTGCGTACTGATGTACGATACTCATGCAAAGCGAAAGGCAACATTTCATGCCAATCCTTGTACGTCACGACCATCTTTTGCACAATCTTCTTGATATTTTTATTGGCTGCCTCAACGACACCAATCTTCTTGATATTTTTATTGGCTGCCTCAACGACACCATTCATCTTTTGCACAATCTTTTGCACAGCTCTTGCATCATTTTATTATTTAGATTATAACCATTGTCAGTGATGATCCTCTCGGGCACCCCGTATCGACAGGTAATCTCTTTCTTGATAAACCGGGCAACCACCTGCTTGTTGACATTCGTAAACGAAGCAGCTTCCACCCACTTAGTGAAGTAATCAATGGCCACCAGAATAAAACGATGTCCATTAGAGGCGGTGGGCTCAATCTTCCCGATCATATCAATGCCCCACATGGCAAAGGGCCAAGGGGAACTCATCACATTTAAAGGATTCGGTGGCACATGCACTTTATCAGCATAAATCTGGCACTTGTGGCATTTCCGAGCATATTTGAGACAATCAGCCTCCATGGTCATCCAGTAATAACCAGCTCGCAACAATTTCTTTGCCATGGCATGTCCACCAGCATGGGTACCAAAAGAACCTTCGTGCACTTCTTGCATTAACATGTCTGCTTCGTGTCTATCCACGCATCTGAGCAAGACCATGTCAAAATTCCTCTTGTACAACACACCATCTTCAATGAGGAAGAAACTGCCCACCAACCTTCTCAGAGTCTTCTTATCATTAGTGGATGCCCCAGCCGAATACTCTTGACTCTCCAAGAAACGCTTAATATCATGATACCAAGGTTTATCACTGGTCACTGTATCGGCCGCAAACACATAAGCAGGTTTATCAAGCCGCATCACTTCAATTTTGGGTATATGATTCCACCAATTCACTTGAATCATAGAAGATAACGTTGCCAAAGCGTCTGCCATTTGATTCTCATCACGAGGTACATGATACAGTTTCACTGTTGTGAAGAAAGTCAACAGTATTCTCGCGTAGTCTCTGTAAGGGATCAAGTTGGGTTAATTGGTGTGCCAATATCCATTGATCTGATTGACCACTAGAGCGGAGCCCCCAAATATATCAAGAGTCTTGATCCTTAAATCAATGGCTTCTTCGATACCTATACTACAGTCTTCGTATTCGGCTTCATTGTTGGTGACATCAAAAGTCAGTCTGGCAGTGAAAGGTATATGAGAACCTTTCGGAGTTATGAGAACTGCCCCAACACCGCTACCATTCACATTAACAGCCCCATCAAACATCAACTTCCACTTGTCATCGGGATCTGGTCCTTCATCAACTGGTGGCTCATCACAATATTTCATTTTCAAGTACATGATGTCTTCATCAGGGAACTCAAACTTCATTGGCTGATAATCATCAATTGGTTGCTCAGCGAGATAGTCAGACAGAATACTACCCTTTATGGCTTTTTGGGAAGTATATTGTATGTCATACTCTATCAACACCATCTGCCAACGGGCAACCCTTCCGGTGAGAGCTGGCTTTTCAAAAATGTACTTGACTGGATCCATCTTTGATATCAATAAGGTTGTATGAGTCAGCATATATTGTCTCAAACGCTTAGCAGCCCATGCAAGTACACAACATGTCTTCTCAAGCATTGAGTATCTAGACTCGCAATCTGTGAATTTCTTGCTCAGGTAGTATATGGCATGTTCTTTCCTACCTGTCTCATCTTGTTGACCGAGAACACAACCCATTGAATCTTCATGTACCGACAAATACATTATCAGTGGTCTCCCTGGAACTGAATCTAGCAATGTAGTTTAATCTCCCTAGGAAACCATGAACTTGCTTTTCTGTTCTTTTCTCGGGCATATCTTGTATTGCTTTTACTTTTGCTGGATCAACCTCGATTCCTCTCTCACTGACAATGAAGCCCAATAGCTTACCAGATCTCACCCCAAAAGTACACTTATTCGGGTTCAGCCTCAGTCTGGATTGTCTCAACCATTCAAAAAGCTTTTTTAGATTCACCAAGTGCTCTTCCTCAGTCTGCGACTTAGCGATCATATCATCAACGTAAACCTCAATCTCTTTATGAATCATGTCATGAAAGAGTGTCACCATAGCACGCTGATAAGTTGCCCCTGCGTTTTTCATACCAAAAGGCATCACTTTATAGCAGAACGTGCCCCATGGGGTAATGAACGTCATTTTCTCCATGTTTTTCGGTGCCATTTTTATCTGATTATAACCGGAAAAGCCATCCATGAAAGAAAATACCGAGAATTGAGCTGTATTATCTACCAACACATCAATGTGAGGTAATGGAAAATCATCTTTCGGACTTGCTTGATTTAAATCACAGTAGTCAACACACATCCTGACCTTACCATCTTTCTTAGGTACCTGGACAATATTCGCAACCCATGGTGGATAGCTGGTGACGGCCAGGAAACCTGCATCCAACTGTTTCTGCACCTTCTCTTTGATCTTAATGGTCATTTTCGGTTTAGTTCTTCTGAGATTCTGTTTGATGGGGGAGCATCCTTCTTTGAGAGGCAACCTGTGCACAACAATATCTGTATCTAATCCTGGCATGTCTTGATAGGACCAGGCAAAGATATCAACATATTCACGTAGCATGTCAATCAGCTCTTTCTTCACGTTCTCTGCCAAGCTTGCCCCTATTTTGACTTCCTTTCTCGCATCCTCAGTGCCAAGGTTGACGACTTCTAGTGACTCTTGATGAGGCTGAATATCTCTTTCCTCCTGTTTCAATAATCTGACCAATTCTTCGGGAAGTTCACAATCTTCCTCATCCCCCTCTTCAGCTTGGTAGATTGGATTGTCAAAGTCATATCGAGCCATAGCAGAACCGTTATCAACAGAATCCGAAGGGTTGCTTCTGCATGAATGATGATTCATGCTTTATTTTAGAAAGAGCTTTTTGAAAAGAAAGAAAACAAACTATGGAGAAAACATTGCCATTTTATTTGAAATAAAACGAAAAGTGTAAAAGGAAAGACAGAGATCACAATTTTTGAATACAAAAAACGTCCTTTTATTGATGATAAACTTGCATATGAAACAAATGTGGCCCTACAATGAAATCACTAGGCCTTGGGCAGAGCCTAGGATTTTACATGAAACATGAAAAAAACAAGGAAAATTACTCTTTCTGCAGGGTGACTTGGATGAGGTCTTCAGAGAACCAGTTATTCAGCTTCTGCCCCGGGACACATGGGCGCACCCAATTGTCCATGTCATAATCGCTGTCCCCCTCGTCTTCAGTTGTAGCAAAGACTTGACATGGGTTGATGATCCCTCCACTAGAAAAAATGACAAGTCCCTAACGCTTTTGGCCTTCTGGTTGCGAAGCTTGAGTAGGCTGGTAACCAATCTCACACTTGTCTTCTTTGAAAGGCAAATCAATCAACTCCCCCCAACCTTCAGCATGGCCTGACTGTACTACTTCGAGAGTCTGCTTGTAAGAAACTATAGAAGTCCCCGCTCTTGCCTCAGCGGAAGGAGTGTCATTCTCAATATTCACTGTTTCGAATGCCTGACAAAGAGTCTCGTGAATCTCGGCGTCCATTTCCACATATTTGAACGATGACAGATGGCTGACAAATATAGCCTCCTCTCCGCATACTGTGATAACTTGACCATCCACGACAAACTTTATCTTCTGATGGAGTGTTGACGAAACGGCCCCTACAACATGGATCCATGGGCGCCCTAGCAAGCAGCTATAGGCTGGATGGATATCCATCACATATAAAACCGCACTAAACACCTGGGGTCCAATCTTCACAGGCAACTCTACTTCCCCAAAAACTGACCTTTTGGAGCCGTCAAAAGCGCGCACGACTAAATCACATGGTCGGAGCATAACCCCTTCAACATCCAACTTTGCCAAAGCTTTCTTCGGCAGTACATTCAAGGACAAGCCCGTATCTACCAACACATGGGACAAGACTGCACCTTTGAACTCCATGGAGATGTGGTGAGCTTTGTTATGATTTCTTCCCTCCGGCGTTAGATCAAAATCAGTAAACCCTAACCCATTACTGGCATGGACATGGGCAATAACACCCTCAAGTTGATTCACCGATATCTCTTGTGGAACATACGCCATGTTTAGAATCTTAAGCAGGGCGTTGCGATGTGCCTCAGAACATAACAGTAGTGACAAGATAGAAATCTTGGAAGGAGTTTGATGCAGGTGATCCACTATTTTGTAATCGCTCTTTCGGATAATCCTCATAAACTCTTCAACGTTTTTTTCAAAGGAATTACCGGGCTCTGCCCTATGCCTGGGCTCTTCGTTTACTACCTGCTTGCCTTTAGCTTTCGTAAAAGCTTCAGCATCATCGTTTCGGAGTGTCTGTGGAGCAAAGAGCCTTCCACTACGGGTAAAACCACCCATTCCTCCTACATTCCCCACACTTGAACCAGTTTCCTTGGGAACCTCCACTTCCTGTTTCTTCCCTTGATAATAGACATCAGCTCCGTAATGCCATGGGATCGCTTTTGTACTTTCATATGGCATAGGACCCGGAATAGTTATAGTCACAGGGGTTATCTGTTCAGGCGCAGGGATCTACATAGGTGCAGGCAAAGGAATCTCTGATGGAGTAAAGTAGATAGTAACTGTTGAGACCGTATCATCCTTCTTCCCCATTTGATCAAACTGTAGACGACCCTCATCCATCATCATCTGAAGGAACTTCCTCAACTCATCATAGCCATTCACCGTGGTCAAACATTCTGAATAATTTTCCTGACAACCAGGGAACACGCTCCTTTCAACAAACGCCCTTTCACCACTGCCAAAGGTGTCCTGACAAGATTAACATCTGTCACCAGATTCAAGCCTCTGTCCTCCACTATTGCATTGACCTTTGGTCCTCCATGCGGGGGCATGGGGTTTTGAATCACATTAGGATTAGGAGCGAAATTGATAGGTTTCGAATCAACCAGGTCCTGAACTACGTGCTTAAAAGCTTTGCAGTTCTCTATATGGTGGCCGGGCGCACCCAAATGGAATTCACACTTCACATTTGCATCATATCCATAAGATAGCTAGCCTGCTGGCGGTGCCAGTGTTCTCAACTATACCAACTTTAAGCGGAGCAAATTCTGCAACATCTGGGCATATGTCATAGGTAAAGTGTCAAAGTGACGATCACTCATTCTCTACCTCGGTTAGTATTGTCTTTGAGATTGTGTCTGAGATTTGGCAGCCGGAACCGGAATAGTTATAGCTACTGCTTGATGGTGTCGTAACCCAAAATTTGACCTCCCTCTTTTGCCTTTTGCATAAGCATGCGCATTCGCATCGTCAGCATATGCATTCGCACTTTTCTTTGTGTGTTTCTTGTTGCAGGAAATTCAGGTTTTCCAAGCCCGATTAATCACATCCTCTCAAGATTATTTCATCATCAAAACAACCCAAAAATAAAGGTTTCCATGGTTACTCATCAAAACAAGAGGTGGAAAATCGAAACCGGGACTTCAACATCATTTCCAGGCAAATTTGTGGAAGTTGAGCTGAAGTAACCAGTTACAGCATAACTGATAACCGGTTACATAGTGTATTTTTCACCAGAAACGCATTTTTCAAGCCAGTAACCGGTTAGCAGATATGCTGTAACCGGTTACTCTGTACAAAGTTGTAGATTCTGCTGCATTTTTGGGACAACAGCTATGCACTCTCTTTGGTCATTGTTTCTACATTATTCTAGCAACATGTGGAACATTCAAGACCATTCAAGACATTTCCCTTTCATTTATTCAATGCATCACCTTAAATTAAGAGCACCATGTTACTTAATTGACAAGCATGTCAACCTTTGGATGTGGAAGCTTGCATTGGGATTGTTACCGAGTTGATCCTAACTAACCGACTTAACCGCCTTGACTCAGTGAGTCAAGTGTAACTAACTCCAACCCTAACTCCAAACCTCCCAAAGCTAAGTCCAAAGCTCTCACACTCCATACCTAAACTCTATATAAACAAAGCTTCACCATTTTGCAACTCCTCCACAATCATTCACACAAATCCACACTTTCTTCACTCTCAATTCTCTCATTCTCCTCTGCATTTTTCTGCAACTTCTACATCTTCATCTCAATTCCCATCCCAAAACCTCACCAAAAGCTCTTATTCTTGAAGGATAATCACTTTTCACATTGAAAGTGATTAATTCTTGAGCTTAACCTCCATCATTTGACATTCTTTAGTTGGATTTCTGGAATTACATCTTATTTTACTTCAATCCAAGAGTTCTACAACTTTCAATTTGGTGCAAGTTCGATTTCGGTGCATTTTCGCGTTTTTGATCGGTTTCGACACGTTTCGTCTACAAATTAAGGATCCTCTGGTTTTCTTTGATTTTTTGCATCAAAATCTCTTTACAACACTTACCAAGCCAAATCTCCGGCTTGTAGGTTGGTGGATCTAACTAATTTTATCGTTTCGCGCATTTTCGTATCGTTTGCAATGTAGTCGATAATTGTTGTGTGTGATTTGGTTTTGCATTTGTTTGATCCATGATCCTAATGTGTTAGTTGAATCTATCACTGTTTATTTGTTGTTTTCAAGTTCAATTTTCGTGCACAAATTCATTTCCTAGCATGTGGTGGTTGGCATAAGTGATTATGTGTTGAAAACCACTTTTGAAAAGCTGTTTTTACTGTTATTTTTGCCTCTGTTACAGTGGTAACCGGTTAGCAGTTATGCTGTAACCGGTTACACAGTTCAATTTTCAACAAACACGCTGATTTTCAAGTATGTAACCGGTTAGCACATATGCTGTAACCGGTTACGACTGTACAGAATGCCATTTTCTTGCATTTTCAAGTGTGTTTGACATGCTTTCTTCATTTTAACTTCCATTGATTGTCATGCTTGATTTTATGGATGTTTTACATGTCATTTCACTTCTGGTTGAAGCATATTCATGAGCTTAAGATGCACATTTTCGATTATTCCTTTGTTTCATGTTCTTAGCATTGTATGAACATAGCAATTCTTGCACTATCTTTGTTCACATGATACATGATTTTGTGTGGCATTTTGATGATCATTTGGCACTGTTTTGCACCTTCCATTTCAGATTTGTATTAAGTTTATTCTTTAGGGATAAACTTAATCTTGTATAATCAATAATTCACACCTTTGTGCTTTAATGACTTTTCATTCTCTTCGGAAAGTTGTTAGCATGTTTCTCCCTTGATTAATCGATCGAAACTCTATTTCGATTAATCGATCTTCCCTCTTCCTCTCTTTAGGCCTCCCTTAGAGCTTTTTCTCTTGATCCCCTCGTAGAGTTGGAGCTCGCGCTACGCCTGATACTGGAGCACTGTACAAATTGATGTCGTTACGCTGTCCGTTTCTCTCTGCAGGAGCACTGTACAACATTGGAGCTGTTGTGCTGTCCGTTTCAATTTCCGCACTATACTTTGGGTGCTAGAGGAGGAATAAGGATGGTTGTCCTACCCTCATTCTAACTATTTCTTGGGTAATGGCATTTGGCCATCTCTTTTGAGAATAGTCACCTCTATCCTCAAGCTGTAGTGTTGCTCCTTCCCCGGTCGGATTCATCCTTGATCACTTGTGCTCTTCTCATTTTCCAACTGATCCATCACCATCCTTCTTGGTTAAGATCATTGTTCTTGTGCTAGCAACCTCTCTTTGTTTCATTACTCCTTGTAATTAATCACTGCCTGTCAGTTAAAACACCAATTTTTGCCTTCCTTCTCAGTTAACCACAGTCCGTCTGTTAAAACACTGAGTTTCCTTTTGGGTTAATCACCTATCTAAGGCTAATCACCCTTCGCTTCAGTTAACCACAGTCCTCCTGTTAAAATACTGAAAGCCCTTTTTTGAGTTAATCACCTTCCCTTGGTTAATCACTCCTTTTTCTCGGTTAATCACAACTCTCTTGTTAAAACCGAATCCCTTGCAGTTGGCAACCTTTCTTGGTTCGAATACTTGCACCCTTGGGTTAGTAACCTTTCTTTGGTTCAAATTCCCTTTCTTCGGTTGAGTACTGTTTGTTCAGTCAGTTTACCGAACCCCTTCGGGTCAATACCTTTGCTCGATCCTATACCCGTCCTTTGGGTTATGATCTTTATTCGGTCCTACACCCGCTTTTCTGGTTAATCGCAGTTTTCTCTGCTAAAACCAATGCTCCTTTATCCCCACAGAGTTGCAATCCTGTGTTTCTTTGTTTACCCACTATTCATCAGTTAATATACCGATGCCCCTCAGAGTCAAAGCCCTCTCTTGGTTCAACACTCTCTCTCTTGGTTTATCACAGTCCGTCTGTTGACACCAGTCTTTTCCCCGCCAGGGTCTTACTCTCTTTCCTCGGTTAACCACTGCCAGCCAGTTAATATACCGAGTCCCCTTTTTCTCTTAGTTATGACACCATCCCTTTATTTGGATCCCCAGCGGAGTCCTTCCTATTCCCTTTGCTCTTACTTTCTTGGTTTCGACACTGATCCTCTTTGTTATCCCCTGTAGAGTTTCTCTCTCATCTCTTGCTCTTGGTTTAGACACCATTTCTCTCTTATTCTCTTATTCCCTTGGCTTGGACACTATTTCTCTCTTATTCCCTTATTCTCTTGGTTTCGACACCATTCTCGCACTTTATTCTCAATACAGTTACTATTTCTTTCCTTTACACTCTTTTCTTGGTTTTGACACCATTTCTTTGGAATCCTCAGTGGAATTTCCTTCATTCTTGCTCTTGGTTTTGACACCACTTCTTTCGTCTCCCTGTTTCTTTCTTGTTTTGTTTTCCGTTCGGTTCCCCGAACTACGGAAGCTCTGATTCTGCATTCTTTTGAATGTATGATACGTAGGCACGAGATGCAATGTCTTGGCGAGCACACTTCCACCCTTCTTTCCTTCTCCCCTTCTTCCTTCGTTTCTGTCCCCTGGTTCTATGAACTACGACGCTCTGATTTCCTCATTGCACTATGAGGGTATGTAGGCACGAGGGCCACAATCGTCCGCGAGCACCTTCTTTCTTTCTTTTCTTTTCCCCTTTCTCTCTCTCTCCTTTTCTCTTAGCTAGAAGCCTTTAGATAGATAACCCATCCAAGCCTAGAAGCAAGCGAAATGGTTCCCATCGAGTACGACGGATGCGTTAGGTGCTAATACCTTCCTTTCGCATAACCGACCCCCTGTTCCCGTTTCTCTTCCCCTTGGGTTTTATCGATATTTTCCCTATCATTCGGGACTAAATAAAGTTCGGTGGCGACTCTGTTGTAATCTTTGAGTGTGCGATTCACTCAGATAGAAACCAGCCATCTTCAGCTGGCGACTCTGCTGGGGACAGATTGACCTATTGTTGGTCCATCCCTTGAGGGGTTTCGCCTAGTTTTGTTTGCTTTTCTTGCTTGTTTGGGTATTTATCCTTCACGCTTTGCTCACTTTATCTTTTCCTTGCTTTAGCTTTATGTTTATTTATTGCATTTCTTTGCTGCTTTGAATATTCATATGCAGCATACTCTGGATATTTGCTATTTTCTGCTGTTGTTGGATTGGGTTGCTACTTGAGAGATAAGCCCAATACCCAGGCTTGAGTATACATCCAGGATTAGAGTGGAAAGTAGTGTGACTTGTGTGGCATTTGGCCAGACTTAGTATACACGAAAAATCCACATCCAGATGAGGTTTTCTTTGGTAATATTCTATCCTGCGCATTTGGGGCAAACGATGGAATGTAACCTGGAAAACTGTCGACTCTGGCGACCATTCCCCAAGGACTCAGTTGCGGCACTCCTCCCAAGGAGCGATAATGGCAGACCAGAAATGGAAAACCCATTACGCTTCCTTGATCTGAGGACCCAAAGCTGGGAACTTGCCATAGGATGACCCTTTTTTTTGGGGGAATTAGTGGACGGCCTCTTTGTTTGGCGATAGTATTGTACCCCGAGGGATGAATGTACTATTGCTTCTCAAATTGAGAATTCGAAACTGAGAATCCTGCTTTCTATATCATACCTGTGAGGAGGATATTGGGTTTTTCTGCAGGGAACCAAGACTCTCTTGACCTTTGTTCTCTCAGTGCGTTAGATCTCGCACCCACACAGCACTACCTTTGTGGATGTTCAGATTTGATTATTCAGACTATGCTGGCTTGTTGATTTTGATGTTGCATATCATCTCATCATGTCAAATTAATTTTTGCATAAACATTTTAAAACTTTATTTTTGCATAAATTGAATTCATTCATGCCCGCATACGCACGTCCCTTCATCCGAAACTGTTGCTCATCCTTGTCCGCATTCCTTGTAGCAAGACGACGACTCGACATCGATATTTTACTCGCTCAAACAAATCCAAAATCATGGTTGACTTCAAAGCTGAGAACGCTACGTACAAGGAAACTCTGGCACAATTCCAAGGTCGGATGGATCAGTTTCAGACGAACATGGATGTCATTATGGAGCTTCTTCGTGCTCAGAGGGATACTGCTACTGCTGCCATTGTTGTTGCGACCACTACTGATGCAACTGTTGTCACTTCTGTTGTGACTGTTCCTCCTGTTGTTACAGCTACTCCTGCTGTTGTTGTTCCTTCTCCTGCTAGAGTTGAAGTACCAGTTGAGCCTGTGAATCAACCTGCTCTTCAGCCTAGTTTGAACCAGATGCCCGCTGGTTTCCCTTGGGGCATGCCTCCGAATTACACTCCTCAGCTTGCAAATAATAGTAGTGCCTTCATGCCATATCAGCCTTTTGTGGCACCCATGCCTAATGGGAATGCTGCCGCCTATCCATGAGACATGCCTAGTCCAATCCCGCCTCCAGTGGTGAATGATGATCCTGAGAATCTTCAGGCTCAAACTCATCAAACTGCCAGATTGGTTGATACTGAAACCCCTGATGATGAAGAGCATGTGTATAGGGGTCCTCCTATTCATGTTCCGGTTCCATCTCAGGCTGCTCAAACTGCTGTTCAGAATATTCATCCTGGGATGTTCTATCCTGGGGCATCTTCCTCAGCTGCTGGGGTAACTCCTCTGAATTATCTGTATGGTGTTCTGATGGGTCAAAATGTTGGTCAGATGGTTAATCCTGGTTTGGTTTATCCTTCTCAGTTTGCTACTCCGCAAGTTCACGCTCCTTCCACTTCTCAGCTGCCAAATCCTCAAATTCTTGTTAGGCCCACTAATCAGAGTAGATCTGTTGACTACAAGTTATTGGAGGACCGCATCAGGGATATTGAAGGGTTTTCTGCTTTTGGCATGGAGGCCAAAGATTTGTGTTTGGTTCCAAATATTATGCTGCCACAGAAATTCAAGATACCTGATTTGCCAAAGTACAAAGGCTTGAGCTATCCGCGTAGTCACATCACTATGTACTGCAGGAAGATGGCATCCCATATTGATAATGATGAATTGCTTGTTCATTGTTTTCAAGATAGTTTGTCTGGTGCTTCATTAGATTGGTACATGGGCTTGGAGCGCAGCAAAATCCGTACTTAGAGGGATTTGTCTGAAGCGTTCGTGAGACAATACAAATATAACCTTGATCTGGAGCCAACCAAATTGCAATTGCAGAATCAGTCACAGCGCTCAGCTAAAACATTCAAGGAGTATGCACAAAGATGGCGTGAGATGGCATCTCGTGTGTGACCTGCTCTCTCTGATAATGAGTTGGTTGATATCTTTATGGGTACATTGCAAGGGTCCTACTACGAGAAAATGGTGTGTAGTTCTTCATCGAACTTCGTTGATGTTGTGACGATTGGTGAACGAATTGAGAACGGGTTGAAGACTGGAAAGATTCCTGGAGCTGCTTCCTAGCAGCCGACCACTAGAAAATCTCAAAACAGTCAATTCAAGGAAAAGGATGGTGAAGCCAACGCTGTGACCACTCAAGTTTCTCCTCAGTATCAAGCTCCCTTGGCTCCTATGCCATATTATCCATATCCGTACATTGCTGCTGCGCAGTATCAACAATCTCCATATCAATATCATCCGTAACAACCAGCTCAGAATGCTCAGAATCAGCAACAGAATCAACACAACAAAAATCAGCATAATCAAAACCGTCAGAACAATAACAATCAAGGAAACCGCAAGCGTCCGAATTTTGATAGAATTCTGGTGTCATACACGGAATTATTTCGTTATTTGGTTCACCAAGGGGCAATTGTCCCCAAACAGATTGCACCTGCGATTCCTCCATTTCGCCCGAAGCATAACCCAAATGCATCTTGTGCTTATCATGCTGGATACATAGGACATGCAACAGAGGATTGCTTTGTTTTCAAAACCAAAGTTCAAGAACTCATTGATAAGAAGGTTCTGACTTTCGCTGAGGAAGGACCTAACATTCAGAATAATCCGTTGTCGAATCACGGTGGACCTGCGGTTAACATGATTGGGGATAATTCCAGGGCTGAATTGATTATGGATGTCGATGAGGTAAAGACCCCGATGGCCGTGGTTTTCAAGAAATTGAAGGAACATGGGCTGTTGAAAGGTTTGCATGGTAAGTGTCAGATTTGTGACGATAATCCCGACCAGTGTCGAAGGCTGAAGGGTTCTGTCTAGATTCTGATGAACCGTGGCGAAGTGAAATTTGCCAGATCTAAACTTTTCGAGGAAGTTGCGTCTATTAAGCCATTTACCATCGCCTATAGGAAGGTTCATGTGGAATCCCCTAAGCAGAAGAAGGTGCAACCCATCGTGGTTTGTCCGCCAAAGCCGTTTCCGTATCAAAATTCTAAAGAGGTACCGTGGAAGTATGGGTCTACCGTGTTTTCTGGAGGTCAAGAGATAAGGTTCGCCGAATCAGAGATCGTGAATGTTACAACTGGTGGAGGTATGACTCGTAGTGGATGAGTGTTTGCTCCGAAGGTCACTACGAAGCCTGTGCAAGTTCCAACTGTTGTTTCTCCCAAGGAGACACCTGCATTCGCAACCCCTGTTGTTCAACAAGGGGCATCTACTGCCATTCCAGTATCGATTATTCCGTCTGAGGATATTTCAAAGAGAAAAGAGACCCTTAATGATCAAGAGTTCCTTAAGCTGATCAAGAAAAGTGACTTTAAGATTGTGGATCAGCCGGGTCAGACTCCCTCGAGGATCTCAATCTTGTCCTTACTTATGAGCTCGCCTGCACACAGATCAGCTTTGTTGAATGTTTTGAACAGTGCTCATGTTATGCATGACATATCCGTCGTCGAATTCGATGATGTAGTGGCCAATATAACTGCAAGTCGGTATTTGGGTTTCAATGAATCAGAATTGCCTCCTGAAGGAACTGCCCACAACAAAGCGCTGCACATATATGTAACCTGCACAGACATCCTGTTATCTCGTGTTCTAGTGGATACCGGTTCTTCTCTCAATGTGATGCCTAAGGGCACATTGAGTCAACTACCAGTGGAAGGAATCGAAATGAGACCAAGTGCCTTAGTTGTCAGAGCCTTTGACGGTTCTCGAAGACAGGTCATTGGAGAAGTGGATTTACCCATCAATATTGGGCCGCATCTGTTTACCATTACCTTCCAGGTGATGGATATTAATCCAGCGTACGGTTGCCTACTGGGTCGTCCGTGGATCCACGCTGCTGGGGCAGTTACCTCCACTTTGTATCAGAAGTTGAAATTCATGTTTGACGATCAACTTGTCATTGTCTGTGGTGAAGAGGATTTGATTGTCAGCGAGTTATCATCTTTTCGATAAGTCGAGACAGAAGAGGGCATAGCTGAGGTGCCGTTGCAGTGTCTCGAGTTCAAAGATGTCAGCTCTGCTTCAACTAGTCAAAGTAGATCACCACAATTGACTTTAGCATCTGCTAAGAGTACTAAGGAGACTATCCAGAAAGGTTCCTTGCCCGGCTGGGGGCATGTGATTGATGTGGTTGAGAAGCATAATCGTTTTGGATTGGGTTATCATCCTGGTCGTCAATCTGGGTCCTCTGGTCAGGAGCGATGCAACTTAATCAAGTTCCACAGCGCGGGTCTCCAGCAAGGTGACATCGTGGCAGCTGCTGATGATGCTGGTCCCAGCAATCAGGCTTCAAGCTTTGTGTGCAAATGTCCACCAGGTTTCAAGCCCGACAATTGGACATCTACCGTGATTCCTGTGGTTTTCCCATATAACATGTAATGCATTTTGCTTTTTCATTCCCTCGTCCTCGCCCGAGACGAGTGGATAGCTTGTAAAGGGCCTCACGCTTTTGCAATATTATATGATCAATAAATGAAAGTTTTTTGCATTCAAAATCATGCTCTATTTTCTTTCTTTATTTTACTTTTCACAAATAAATGGCAAAAGTTTCTTTTGTTTTTCACTTTTCAAAATAGCTCATTCTATTCATAAACATGCAGAATTAATAAAAGCATTGATAACAACATGGCAAACATCCATTGTAATTCTGGAATTCCAATTAACCAAGCCGAAGATGATGGTAAGGAAGATTGTGAATTACCAGCTGAACTGGCAAGGCTCCTTGAGCACGAGCGTAGAGAGATTCAGCCACACAAAGAGCCAGTAGAAGTTGTCAATCTTGGTACTGACGAGGTCAGAAGAGAAGTCAAGGTTGGCGCATCCCTCGCAAAGCATGTACACTCCGAGTTGGTTAAGTTATTGAAAGAGTATGTTGATATCTTCGCCTGGTCCTATCAAGATATGCTTGGGTTGGATACCAACATCATTGAACATCACTTGCCACTCAAGCCTGGATGTCCTCTTGTCAAGCAGAAACTCAGAAGGACTAGACCCGACATGGCCCTCAAAATTAGAGAAGAGGTAAAGAAACAACTTGATGCTGGGTTCCTAGCCACTTCCGAGTATCCTGAATGGATTGCCAACATCGTCCCGGTTCCCAAGAAGGACGGTAAAGTCAAAATGTGTGTGGATTATCGAGATCTCAACAAGGCAAGGCCAAAGGATGATTTTCCTTTGCCTCATATTGATGTCTTGGTAGATAACACAACGCAGTTCTCTGTCTTTTCCTTCATGGACGGTTTTTCAGGATATAATCAGATCAAAATGTCCCCAGCTGATATGGAGAAGACTACTTTCATCACGCCATGGGGTACATATTGCTACAAAGTCATGCCATTCGGTCTAAAGAATGCAGGGGAAACATACCAGCGTGCCATGACAACCCTCTTTCACGATATAATTCATAAAGAGATTAAGGTTTACGTGGACGATATGATTGCCAAGTCCAAAACTGAAGATGATCACTTGGTTCATCTGAAGAAACTGTTTGACAGACTCCGGAAGTTTAGATTGCGGTTGAATCCTACGAAGTGCACCTTCGGAGTTCGATCTGGTAAACTATTGGACTTTATTGTAAGTCAGAAGAGCATTGAAGTTGATCCTGATAAGGTTCGAGCAATTCAGAACATGCCGCCTCCCAAAACAGAAAAAGAAGTCTGTGGCTTTCTGGGCAGACGCAATTACATTTCAAGATTCATTTCACATTTGACCGCTACCTGTGAACCAATGTTCAAATTACTAAGAAAAAATCAATCGGTTGAATGGAACAATGAATGTCAAGAAGCATTTGACAAAATAAAACAATACTTGCAAGAGCCACCGATCTTAGTACCACCGGTTCCTGGTAGGCCTTTAATCATGTATCTCACCGTTCTCGATGAATCAATGGGATGTGTATTGGGTCAACATGACGACACTGGCAGAAAAGAACATGTAATATACTATCTGAGCAAGAAGTTCATTGATTGTGAGACCAGATACTCACTCTTGGAGAAAACTTGTTGTGCTCTGGTCTGGGCTGCTCGACGCCTATGACAATACATGATTTGCCATACTACTTTGTTTATATCCAAAATGGATCTGATAAAGTACATATTCGAAAAGCTGGTTGTATCTGGAAGGATTGCTCGGTGGCAGATGCTGTTAATTGAGTATGATATCCAGCATGTTACCCAGAAGGCAATAAAAGGGAGTGTCTTGTCTGACTACCTTGCTCATCAACCTGTAGAGGGCTATCAACATATGAAGTTTGACTTTCTTGATGAGGATGTTCTGTTTATCAGAGATTATGAGACTCCAGACCCTGATATAGGACCCGAACCAGGGGCGCGATGGACGCTCGTGTTCGATGGTGCCTCCAATTCTAAAGGTCGTGGAATCGGTGTTATCCTCATCTCTCCCACAGGTTTCCACCTTCCCTTCACTGCTAGATTATGCTTTGCATGCACCAACAATATGGCTGAATACGAAGCATGTATCTACGGTATTGAAGCGGCTATTGACATGAGAATCAAGATTCTTGAGGTCTATGGAGATTCTGCCTTGGTCATCGGTCAAGTCAGAGGGAATTTTGTGACTCGGGATTCCAAGCTGGTTCCGTACCAACAACACATAGCGAAGCTGATTCCTTATTTTAATGGGATCACTTTTCATCATATTCCCAGAGAGGAAAATCAACTAGCTGATGCTCTTGCCACTCTAGCATCCATGTTCAAGGTCAAGTGGAAGAATGAAGCTCCTCATATCCGCATTGATCACTTGAACGAACCAGCACACTATTTAGCAATCGAGGATGAGTCTGACGATAAGCCTTGGTTCTACGACATTAAAAGATATCTGGAAAAACAGGAATATCCCGAGGATATCACTATCACTGACAATAAAGCTCTTAGGCGGCTTTGCGCCAAATTCTTCTTAAGTGGTGGTATACTATACAAGAGGAATTATGATTCCATGTTGCTTAGATGCGTGGATAGACACGAAGCAAACACGATCATAAGGTCCATACATGAGGGCTGCGAGGGTGTACATGCTAAAGGTCCTGCTATGGCCAAGAAGATCCTTCGGGCTGGGTATTACTGGACAACAATGAAGGTGGATTGTTACAACTTTGCCAAAAGATGTCACAAATGCCAAATCTACGGAGACAAGATCCATGTGCCTCCAACTCCATTGAATGTCTTGACTGCAACTTGGCCATTTTCCATGTGGGGTATAGATGTGATTGGAATGATCGAGCCGAAGGCTTCCAACGGTCATCGATTCATTCTAGTTGCTATCGACAACTTCACCAAGTGGGTTCTAGCTGCTTCTTATGCAAACGTTACACGACAAGTGGTTGCTAGATTTATCAAGAAAGAGATAATCTGTCGCTATGGCATTCCTAGCAACATTATCACAGACAATGCAAGCAACCTAAATAACAACATGATGAAGGAGTTGTGTCAAGAATTTAAGATCGAGCACCACAATTCTTCACCATATCGGCCCAAGATGAATGGCGCCGTTGAAGCAGCAAACAAGAATATCAAGAGGATTGTCTAGAAAATGGTCAAGACTTACAAGGACTGGCATGAAATGCTTCCTTTTGCACTGCATGGCTACAGAACTTCAGTTCGCACTTCTGCTGGGGCAACTCCGTATTCGCTTGTGTATGGTATGGAGGCAGTTCTACCCATTGAAGTCGAAATTCCTTCACTCAGAGTCATCATGGAAGCAGGTCTTGATGAAGCCGAATGGGTTCAATCCAGATACGACCAGTTGGATCTCATCGAAGAGAAGCGCCTTGCAGCCGTTTGTCATGGTCAATTGTATCAGAGACGCCTCAAGCGAGCTTTTGACAAGAAAGTTCTTCCTCGAACGTTCTGTGAAGGCGAACTCGTGCTCAAGAGATATTCACCTGTTCACTCGGATCCACGAGGCAAGTGGACTCCCAATTACGAAGGACCCTTTGTTGTCAAGAAGGACTTCTTAGGCAGAGCCCTGATCCCCACCACAATGGACGGGGAAGAGTTGCCATCGCCCGTGAACTCCGATACAGTCGAAAAATATTATGCCTGAAAAAAATGGATAAAAGTCCGCTAGATTGACATTCGCAAGGACCATCTAGGCAAAAAATGGACGTCCCGATGGACCGAAAAAAAGAAATGTCCATGCAAAAGTTAGGGACAATGAAAAACAATAATAGCCCGCTAAGTTGAAAACCCGAAAGGGCGACTTAGGCAAAAATGGGAATCCCGGTGGACGAAAAAAAATAGAGAAAACATGTCTAGGAAAAAATTAGGGATAAAGGCATTGACTGTGAACACTTGAGCCTCTCTTCGTCATAGCTAGACCTCAGATGGTAACAGAGCAGTCCAATCATCATCAACTGGGGCAAGGCGTTGGAACCTAGACTTACAGTGGAGGATGGCCAATGTTGTAATCAATGCAATGCATGATTTCCCTTTGCCATTTACACTTGTTTTTCAATTTTATTGCAAACTTCCTCATCAAGGATTTTGCATCCTTGTACACACTTTTATGTACAAAAATTTTACATTCAATAAAATGCATTCTTTGTCATCTCAATTTGTTTTCATTCCAGTATTTTGTTTGCAAAATAAACAATTATTTGTGATCACATAATACTAAAAAACGTTAAGAACAATAAAAACCTAAATAAACCGAGAAAGCAATATGCATTGCATGTGTTACTGGTAACTCTTGCAGGGTGATCGGTAATATCCATTGGTAAGCCTAACGCCTGGCTGGCAATGTTTTGATTTAGTGAAGAAGTTGTTGTTTCCTCAGCAGAGTCATCATTCTCCCCAGCAGCTAGCCAAGGTGTTCCTAACAAGGATGCTTCGTTCTCTTTTCCCCAGCAAGGGTTGTGCGTCATCTCTTATGATTAGGAACTATCTGTCACCAGCAGCAGTGGTTTCTCCTCAGCTGAGTCAACATGATTCAGGAATCTCTTTTCCCCACGCAGAGCCAATCTTGGTAGGAAGGATTGATTTAATTCTTTCATCCCTAACAGGGATAGCCATGGTGATTTAGAAACCTGAGATGACCTCGGTTTCTCTCCCTGGCAGGATCATCATCCTTCATGAGCTCTCTTCTCCACCTCTCCCTGGTCGAGGGTGTCGAAGTCGTTTTGCTACGGTTTTTGCCTAACCGCCTCGCTGTGCCTTATCTTGCGCCTTTGCATTGCATGGTATCAAGCATCATGTAGAAGCGCATACATATCATATGCATTATTCATACTCCCTCTCTTTTTGCCTGACTTATCTCCCAGCAGATTTTCAGCCAAACCTTGCACTTATCTATTCTACCTTGCATCGCTTTGTTTGTCGCTGTCAGCCAAATTTTCGAGCTACTCTTTTATTTAATCCTCTTTTACCTCGAATCATCGAAAAGCTGGTGCAATTCGTACATTCAGGTCCAAGCGGATTAAATAGGGGCAGCTGTCGTAACCCGAAATTTAACCTCCCTCTTTTGCCTTTTGCATAAGCATGCGCTTTCGCATCGTCAGCATATGCATTCACACTTTTCTTTGTGTGTTTCTTGTTGCAGGACATTCAGGTTTTCCAAGCCCGATTAATCACATCCTCTCAAGATTATTTCATCATCAAAACAACCCAAAAATAAAGGTTTTCATGGTTACTCATCAAAACAAGAGGTGGAAAATCGAAACCGGGACTTCAACATCATTTCCAGGAAAATTTGTGGAAGTTGAGCTGAAGTAACCGGTTACAGCATAACTGATAACCGGTTACATAGTGTATTTTTCACCAGAAATGCATTTTTCAAGCCAGTAACCGATTAGCAGATATGCTGTAACCGGTTACTCTGTACAAAGTTGCAGATTCTGCTGCATTTTTGGGACAGCAACTATGCACTCTCTTTGGTCTTTGTTTCTACATTATTCTAGCAACATGTGGAACATTCTAGACAATTCAAGACCATTCAAGACATTTCCCTTTCATTTATTCAATGCATCACCTTAAATTAAGAGCACCATGTTACTTAATTGACAAGCATGTCAACCTTTGGATGTGGAAGCTTGCATTGGGATTGTTACCGAGTTGATCCTAACTAACCGAGTTAACCGCCTTGACTCAGTGAGTCAAGTGTAACTAACTCCAACCCTAACTCCAAACCTCCCAAAGCTAAGTCCAAACCAAAGTCCAAAGCTCTCACACTCCATACCTAAACTCTATATAAACAAAGCTTCACCATTTTGCAACTCCTCCACAATCATTCACACAAATCCACACTTTCTTCACTCTCAATTCTCTCATTCTCCTCTGCATTTTTCTGCAACTTCTACATCTTCATCTCAATTCCCATCCCAAAACCTCACCAAAAGCTCTTATTCTTGAAGGATAATCACTTTTCACATTGAAAGTGATTAATTCTTGAGCTTAACCTCCATTATTTGGCATTCTTTGGTTGGATTTCTGGAATTACATCTTATTCTACTTCAATCCAAGAGTTCTACAACTTTCAATTTGGTGCAAGTTCGATTTCAGTGTATTTTCGCGTTTTTGATTGGTTTCGACGCGTTTCGTCTACAAATTAAGGATCCTCTGGTTTTCTTTGATTTTTTGCATCAAAATCTCTTTACAACACTTACCAAGCCAAATCTCCGGCTTGTAGGTTGGTGGATCTAACTAATTTTATCGTTTCGCGCATTTTCGTATCGTTCGCAATGTAGTCGATAATTGTTGTGTGTGATTTGGTTTTGCATTTGTTTGATCCATGATCCTAATGTGTTAGTTGATTCTATCACTGTTTATTTGTTGTTTTCAAGTTCAATTTTCGTGCACAAATTCATTTCCTAGCATGTGGTGGTTGGCATAAGTGATTATGTGTTGAAAACTACTTTTGAAAAGCTGTTTTTACTGTTATTTTTGCCTCTGTTACAGTGGTAACCGGTTAGCAGTTATGCTGTAACCAGTTACACAGTTCAATTTTCAACAAACACGCTGATTTTCAAGTATGTAACCGGTTAGCACATATGCTGTAACCGGTTACAACTGTACATAATGCCATTTTCTTGCATTTTCAACTGTGTTTGCCATGCTTTCTTCATTTTAACTTCCATTGATTGTCATGCTTGATTTTATGGATGTTTTACATGTCATTTCACTTCTGGTTGAAGCATATTCATGAGCTTTAGATGCACATTTTCGATTATTCCTTTGTTTCATGTTCTTAGCATTGTATGAACATAACAATTCTTGCACTATCTTTGTTCACATGATACATGATTTTGTGTGGCATTTTGATGATCATTTGGCACTGTTTTGCCCCTTCCATTTCAGATTTGTATTAAGTTTATTCTTCATGGATAAACTTAATCTTGTATAATCAATAATTAACACCTTTGTGCTTTAATGACTTTTCATTCTCTTTGGAAAGTTGTTAGCATGTTTCTCCCTTGATTAATTGATCGAAACTCTATTTCTATTAATCGATCTTCCCTTTCCTCTCTTTAGGCCTCCGTTAGAGCTTTTTCTCTTGATCCCCTCGTAGAGTTGGAGCTCGCGCTACGCCTGATACTGGAGCGCTGTACAAATTGACACTGTTACGCTGTCCGTTTCTCTCTGTAGGAGCATTGTACAACATTGGAGCTGTTGCGCTGTCCGTTTCAATTTCCGCACTATACTTTGGGTGCTAGAGGAGGAATGAGGATGGTTGTCCTACCCTCATTCTGACTATTTCTTGGGTAATGGCATTTGGCCATCTCTTTCGAGAATAGTCACCTCTATCCTCAAGCTGTAGTGTTGCTCCTTCCCCGGTCGGATTCATCCTTGATCACTTGTGCTCTTCTCATTTTCCTGCTGATCCATCACCACCCTTCTTGGTTAAGATCATTGTTCTTGCGCTAGCAACCTCTCTTTGTTTCATTACTCCTTGTAATTAATCATTGTCTGTCTGTTAAAACACCAATTTTTGCCTTCCTTCTCAGTTAACCACAATCCGTCTGTTAAAACACTGAGTTTCCTTTTGGGTTAATCACCTATCTTCAGTTAATCACCCTTTGCTTCAGTTAACCACAGTCCGCTTGTTAAAATACTGAAAGCCCTTTTTGAGTTAATCACCTTCTCTTGGTTAATCACTCCTTTTTCTCAGTTAATCACAGCTCTCTTGTTAAAACCGAATCCCTTGCAGTTGGCAACCTTTCTTGGTTCGAATACTTGTACCCTTGGGTTAGTAACCTTTCTTTGGTTCAAATGCCCTTTCTTCGGTTGACTAATGTTTTTTCAGTCATTTTACCGAACCCCTTTGGGTCACGACCTTTGCTTGATCCTATACCCGTCCTTTGGGTTATGATCTTTATTCGGTCCTACAACCGCTTTTCTGGTTAATCACAGTTTTCTCTGCTAAAACCAATGCTCCTCTATCCCCACAGAGTTGCAATCCTATCTTTCTTCGGTTAACCACTGTTCATCAGTTAATATACCGATGCCCCTCAGAGTCAAACACCTTCCCTTGGTTCAGCACTCTCTCTCTTGGTTTATCACAGTCCGTCTGTTGACACCAGTCTTTTCCCCGCCAGGGTCCTACTCTCTTTCCTCGGTTAACCACTGCCAGCCAGTTAATATAGCGAGTCCCCTTTTTCTCTTGGTTATGACACCATTCCTTTATTTGGATCCCCAGCGGAGTCCTTCCTATTCCCTTTGCTCTTACTTTCTTGGTTTCGACACCGATCCTCTTTGTTATCCCCTGTAGAGTTTCTCTCTCATCTCTTGCTCTTGGTTTATACACCATTTCTCTCTTATTCTCTTATTCCCTTGGCTTGGACACTATCTCTCTCTTATTCCCTTATTCTCTTGGTTTCGACACCATTCTCGTACTTTATTCTCAGTACAGTTACTATTTCTTTCCTTTACACTCTTTTCTTGGTTTTGGCACCATTTCTTTGGAATCCTCAGTGGAATTTCCTTCATTCTTGCTCTTGGTTTTGACACCACTTCTTCCGTCTCCCTGTTTCTTTCTTGTTTCGTTTTCCGTTCGGTTCCCCGAACTACGGAAGCTCTGATTCTGCATTCTTTTGAATGTATGATACGTAGACACGAGACGCAATGTCTTGGCGAGCACACTTCCACCCTTCTTTCCTTCTCCCCTTCTTCCTTCCTTTCTGTCCCCTAGTTCCATGAACTACGACGCTCTGATTTCCTCATTGCACTAAGAGGGTACGTAGGCACGAGGGCCACAATCCTCCGCGAGCACCTTCTTTCTTTCTTTTCTTTTTCCCCTTTCTGTCTCTCGCTCTCTCTCTCTCTTTTTCTCTCATTTTCTCTTAGCTAGAAGACTTTAGATAGATAACCCATCCAAGCCTAGAAGCAAGCGAAATGGTTCCCGTCGAGTACGACGGATGCGTTAGGTGCTAATACCTTCCTTTCACATAACCGACCCCCCGTTCCCGTTTCTCTTCCCCTTGGGTTTTATCGATATTTTCCCTGTCCTTCGGGACTAAATAAAGTTCGGTGGCGACTCTGTTGTTATCTTTGAGTGTGCGTTTTACTCAGGTAGAAACCATCCATCTTTAGATGGTACGGGCCCTGACGTCCTTTACCTTTGCTCCCCTGCCCGTAGGCAGTACTAGTTTCACCTTCACACTTTTTCGAGCCACTCCCAAAAAGCCTTTTTGTATTGGAAGAGCCTGCCCCACTTCCATCTTGAATTTCCACCGATTTCAGTAGATTTTCAATTCTTTCTCCCGCGATTACAATGTCAGAAAACCCAGTAGACGGACATCCAGTCAAGCGCTCTACATATGGGCCCTGTAAAGTGTTCATAAACATATCAGCCATTTCCTTTTCCATCAACGGGGGTTGTACTCGAGCAGCTAACTCACGCCATCTTTGGGCGTACTGTTTGAAACCTTCTTTCGGATCCTGTGTCATATTCTGCAATTGGGTACGATTAAGGGCCATGTCAATGTTGTACTGGTATTGTTTCAAGAAAGCATCACCTAAGTCCCTCCAGTTCCTGATATAAGTTCTTTCCAGCTTCATGTACCATTCCAATGAAGCTCCTGACAGGCTATCCTGAAAGAAGTACATCCACAGCTTTTCATCGTCAGAATATGCAGAAATCTTCCTAAAATATGCCTGAATGTGAGTCTTAGGACATGTACTGCCATTATACTTGTCAAAAGTTGGGGGCTTAAACTTTGGAGGGATTCTCATCCCTTGCACCAGCCCCATGTCAGCAACATCAATCCCCATGGAGTTTTGACATTCTATAGCTCTTACCTTCTCAGCCAATGCTTCATACCTTTTGTCATCATTATGAACTCCCATGTCAGCATTTAGTATGGAGAACTGATCATCTTGATGGTCCTCTATCTGCTGGTTATTAACATGGCCAGTACCAACAGGAATCCCGCCAGGAGGATCAACTGCCGCTCCGCCAAGAGGGATAACTGCCGCTCAGCCAGGAGGATTGTTAGCATTGGGGATTTCCACTTCCAACCTTTGAACTGCAGTCCTCGAGTCTTGCTTCCCCTGGGCTATGCCCTGCATAAGGATCATGAACTGCTCCATACGGGTCCTCATTTCAGTGAGTTTTTCCTGCCCATGTTCCATGATTCTGGCTTGATTTTGTCGAGTCACGTAGCGATGAATGTTGAGATCAGCTAATATGTCTGTAACCAAATAAAGGTTAGAGAATCCCTGGGACGAGTACCTGTTATGCAAAAATGATATGATTATGAGGATGCAAATGCAAAATGCAAACAATCATATTTAAACATTCCCAGGACGTATCCGCTTTGATTCCAGTCTTTGAAATCAGGCAAGGGAAGGGACCCAAAATCGGAAAATAAATCCGAACCCAGAAATACCGTAGAATCAACACAAAGGAAGCACATCCTTTCAAAACTGAGTCGTTGATACACACATGCGTAAACCAAGCATTTTATATTAATTTCATAATAATTCATTTAGACAGGTCTGATACAATCAAAGGCGATTCCATCAACAGTTCTGATGGTAATCCCAACAAAATATAATAGCAAGATCACTACAAATTAACTCCAAACAAACTGGCTTCAATCTCTTCAAGAAGATTCACAATGTCAGGATGGGTAGGTCGCTCTATCAACCCTTTGATCAATCTGTTTCTCTTTTCAACGTCTTGATTCAGCCTAGTAACCTGTTCTTCAATATCGTTGCCTTCGCACTTTGATTTCTTGACTTCGGCTTGCAACTTGAGTTCTTCAATTTCCTTCTGAGCCTCTCTCCACTTTCCAGAGAAGTGCTCTTTATCCGCCTTCATTCTTTGAAGTTCTTCTTTCAACTCCCCATTCTCAATCTTGAGTTCTTCTCACATCTCCGGATACGTGGCAAGCTTGGCTTCAGTCTTAATCAAGAGCTTCTTGGCTTCCCTGTGAGCTTTGCCTGATGATTCTGCCGTCATACTGACTTTTCTGAAGTGCTGAGCTCTGTCAGTGAGGTCTTTCTCATTTTTCCTAGGCGCTCCGTCAAATCTTGGACCTTCCATTTCAACTCCAAGTTGTCATGTAAAGCACCCTGCAGTCGACTACTCATACCAACATTTTCCCCCCTTAAATCATGCACCAATTTTTGCTGCTTATCGAATTCTTCAATTGGTACGGTGATTCTCTCCTCTACCACTTTGGGATATAAGGGACCCTCTTCTTTACCCAGTCTGTATACCGGGGGAAAGCTTGATTGTTAGGAAAACCCCACACGGCCTTTCCTCTTTTCTGTTTACTGAGCCATGCTTCGGAAGCTTTCTGCGCTATATCTAATCCCCCGTCAGCCATGTGAAAGTACAAAGACTCTTCCACCTCCTTTTCAACCGATGGACCTTTCAGGGCATATCTAAACTGTCAGATGGCCAAAGAAGGATTATAATTAATACCCACTTTTCTCCCTATCAATGGTACGTTAGGGTATTCACCACAGCTGTGCAAAATGTCTTCACCCAACACTCCATGATTCACCCAAATAATATCTTTAGCATCTAGGCCCATCAGGTTGACTCCATTTCAGAGAATTCTTAGTATCCTTGAAAGCACCTGACTGAGGTAGACGATTGGTAAACCACTTATAGAAAAGAGGTGCACAGCAATGAACTGTCCCACGTCGTCTCTTATCGTTCCGGTTGTATAAGGCATAATGAAGATCTCCTAATAAGGTCGGCACCGGATTCTGAGTTACAAATATCTTGATAGCATCCGTATCAACAAAATCAGGCTCACTCGGGAACAGGACAATACCATATATGCAGAGGGCCAACACTGCATTGAAAACAGTCCACTTCTTCTCCTTAGCTGCTTCTTGAGCTTTGTTCGCCAAGTATGTCAGGTGATAGCCACGAACCCTTTCCTTACCATAAATGTCATCTTCCAGAGTTAACTTGCTCAAATAAAGAGCACCAGCCACAGCTTGGAAATCAAGATCTGCCTTGGACCCACAGAAAGGAGCACCTTCTTTAATGGAAACTCCCAGGATATTGGAATACTCTTCCAGAGTAGGAACCAAAACATAATCTGTCAATACGAAGCACCTCAAGGAAGGATCATAGAACTACATCAACGTGCGTAAGCCATTAGATTCATATTCATAGAGGTTACGAGCAAAAGATAGAATCCAACCATACTTCTCTTTGAACATTCCTAACACTTTCGGATCGACCATCTCTTGTAAGCTATAAATCTGACTCAAAATAAGCTTCGGGAACTTGTACCCAATGGTGTTCTTCTTGCCCCTTTTGGTGTCCATCCCTATAACTGCCCGTTGACTGGAATCAAAATATCAGATACTACCTGTAAATGAAAAATATGAATGTTAGCAAAAAGGATGATGCAATGCAAAGCATGGGATCAAAGTACCACGTGTCTGTGCTGGACTGAAATAACTGAATAATTCCAAGGCTCAAAATCTCCAGAATTCCAGAACAACAGAGTAACCACACAGATAAACCATACTGATAAGAACTCCACAGTACCGGGTATGCTGAAAGTCAAGGTTACCTGCAAACCTGTAAACAACCCGCCCCTCTCACATGTGGGTACTAGAAAAGGCGAGGATCCTTAATATCACGGACTCTCAGGTCAAGAAATGATGACACGTTCACCATTTCTGGTTTGGCATCATCATCAATCAAGGAGGCCTCAACTGATTCCCCTAAAAAAGGATATCCTATAGCAAGTTCCCAGCATTGGGTCCTCGGATCGAGAATGTGTAATGGGTTTGCCATTTCTGGTCTGCCATTATCACAACTCGGGGGGAGTGCCGTTATTGAGTTCTCGGGAATGGTCACCAGAGTCGACAATTCCTCCAGAGAATATCTACTGGCCTGTATCGAGCATACAGTAGCAGATAACTCCGGATAGAACCTCATCTGGATATAGGTCTCATGAACACCCACACGTGGCAAAACACCACGGGAGCGACACGCCTGCCCACGCTAATACCTATGTGTATGCTCAAGCCTGGGTAGTGGGCTTATCTCTCAGAACACCCTGCCCACCAAACAGAAAACAACAGCACAGTCCATCACAGTATAGTATATGACAACAATAAATGAAAAGCATGTAAATGCAATAAAACAGTAAACATGCAACAATGCCATAAATAAAGCGAGTAAAGCAAACATATAAAACACCCTACAATCGAAAACAAACAAGCGCTAGGATTGACTCGCATAGGGATAGACCAGCAAGAGGTCACCAAATCCCCAGCAGAGTCGCCATCTGTCGCTCTCGGGATTTTCATCCAGGTACAAACGCGAAAGTGGCGCAGAAATAGAGTCGCCAGCAATGTGTATTTATCCCAAGAGAGGGAAAGGAAACACTGCGTAAACCTGAGGGAAGGAAAAGAACATGGTCTCGCGACCAAGAGAAACGGATAAGGGAGTTGGTTACGCAAGGGGAAGGTATTAGCACCCCCTCGCGTCCATCGTACTCAATGGGATCCACGCTTGCTGTCTTGATCAAAGGGTATCGTCAACTGGAGCTCCACTGCTACTGGAAAGGAAAAGGAACAGCTACAGGAAGGAACGAGGAAATAGGGAAGAAAAGGAAAATAAGTGACTCGGTAGGACATCCTCGGAGTCCTAGGCCTACGTATTCCCTCGGGTGCGGGAAAGTCAGAGTCAACGTAGTTCGGACTACGGTTCGGGGGGAAAAGAGAAGGATGGTGCTCGGAGAGATCTCGCACGATCTCCTGCCTACGTATCTCGCTCGCACGCGAGAATTAGAGCGACGTAGTTCCCCTCACTAGGGATGGATTTGCTTTGTTTGTGTTTTTTAGTGGAGTACGTCAAGGTTCGCGTTCCAGCAGTTAGGTGTCGCAGCTCGTTGTACAGAGTCTTAGGCATTTACCTGTTTGCGGTAGAACGGAAGTGACGCATCCTTAACAAATGGAGTGAAGAGATGAGAAGAGAATTGTTTGTTTTTGTCTTTTAAGAAGTAGTTTTTTGATTATTTTGTGTTTATAACAAGTATTGCACTAAAGTCTATGACATAGGAACGAATGCGTCGCATGGTCGTCCTAACAGGACGTATGCTAAACACTCTAGAAAGGCGAAGGGAAACCCTTCTCCTTCCATTTCCCATGTACTTAAGGCTCATGGCATACAACACTTGTTGTTTTTATTACATGTTTTGATTTTTGTTTTGAGATGAGAAAGAGAGACTCAAAGGGTAAGGAAAGGAAAAAGTCTAAGCGGGGAAAACTAACAACCCTATTGTTATCATGCATGGAGATCCTATGGTTGTGTGAGGCATAAGAACTACCTAAGTCTAAAGAAGAGAGAGGGATAGTACTATCCAATGCTTATCCTACCTCACCTTAATAAAAAATTAAGGATGAGCTAGGATCCCTAAGGGGTGTGAAAAAGTTGTACACAAAGCATTATATCATGCTATTCCAACACATAAGAGAAAGAGAATAAACAAGAAAAACATCGGCTACAACAGCGCTGCAGCATCCATACAGTAGTAAAAAGTGGCACATAAGCAAAATAGCTTATAACAACACATGATTTAGCACAAAAGGAGCTATAAAAAGTCAAACAACAGCACATATAACAGCATGTGTGCACATAGACAGCAGTAGAAAATCAGGGCAGCATGCAACATTTGAAGATGATCCAATCATGACACAATGGACATGCATCAAACAACACATATTATTCAATCAATCATGATCACAATCAGGTCACAACATGGTAAACAATTCTTGAAATCATCATAGAATAAAGTACATTATTAAGCATGTGAACAAGTTAAAACAAGTGTGCACCTCTTGAAATAGAAAGCAAATGAACATGCACATAACAGTTCCAGCAACACAAGCATCAATTAACAATTAACAAGTTCAATGTGTGTGCATTATGTGATCATTACATCAATTAATCAACAACGCAAACATAAACATTCATCGATTAAAAATCAAGAATCGCATGTCGAAAAATCACGTTCATACCATAGTGTGAAGTGAAACAGCTCAAGAATAGTCCACCTATCATCAACATATTAATCCATGAAGCTTAGACATGCAAAGGATCTCAAACAAACAAGAAAATGCAAGAAAATCACATTCCGCGGCAGTGGTAACCGGTTACAGCATAACTGCTAACCGGTTACACAGTTCAAAATCAGACAAATTATGCAAAATTTCAACATGTTAACCGGTTAACAAAATTGCACTGCAATTGTGTTAACCGATTACTCTGGGACATAATTAAAAAAAAAAACAGTTCCAAAAGCACTTTTCAACATCAAATCACTTCTCCAAACATCCAAATGAACACGCAATCAATTAATCACGAAATTACATGGAATTACAGTCATCAAACAAAAAATTGGATCCAACAAACCACAACATCAAGAATCAAATTCAAGCAAATGGATCCAAATCAAAAATCACCAAAGATCTACATCGAATAAGTTGCAAATAAGCTAAACAAGCATAGATCTAGGGAAAACCAACCTACAAAGCGGAGATTTGCTTTGGTGATTGTTGCAAAGTGATCTTGGTGCAAAAAACTTAAAGAAAACCAGAGATTCCTCGATTAGTAGCCGAAACGCGTCGAAACCGAGCAAAATCGCGAAAAATCTCCGAGATCAAACTTGCACCAAAATAAATGGTGTGAAACCCTTGGATTGAAGTAGAATAATCTGAAATTCCAGAAATCCAACCAAAAAAACCAAATGGTGGAGTTTAAGCTCAAGAATTAATCACTTTTCAATGTGAAAAGTGATTATCCTTCAAGAAATAAGAGCTTTTTGTGAGGGTTTGGAAGAGAGAATTGAGATGAAGATGTAGAAGTAGCAGAAAGTTTAGAGAGAAATGAGAGAATTGAGAGTGAAATGTGAGAAATTTGGTGAAAAATGGTGGATCCCCGAAAAATGAGTGAAGGGTTTCTTATATAGACTTTAGGTTTGGAGTGTGGGAGGTTTGAGATTAGCTTTGGACTTAGCTTTGGGTTTGGAGCTAGGGTCGGAGTTAGTTGGACTTGACTCACCGAGTCAAGGCGGTTAACTCGGTTAGTTAGAACCAACTCGGTAACAATCCCAAGGTGAACTTCAACATCCAAAGGTGGAGATGCTTGGAAAACAAGGAATACAGTGCACTTGATTTGAAATGAAACACTAGAATAAACGCCCCTTGGAATTGAATTGAATTGAAATGTCTAGATATGTCTAGAATATTCCATTTGTTGCTATAATGCTGTAGAATCAAAGACCCAAGTGTGTGCAATGGTGATGTCCCAACAATGCAGCAAAATCTGCAACTTTGTACAGAGTAACCGGTTACAGCGTATCTGCTAACTGGTTACATGCTTGAAAACCTGCGTTTCTGGTGAAAAATACACTATGTAACCGGTTACAGCATAACTGCTAACCGGTTACTGCAGCCCAAATTACCCAAATTTGCTTGGAAATGATGTTGAAGTCCCGGTTTTGATTTTCCACCTCTTGTTTTGATGAGTAAACATGGAAACCTCTGTTTAAAGAACACTGTGATCCCATGCCTTAGGAAAACCAATGATATGTATGATGCTTTATGACCTATCATTAAATGCAAATGAGCGAAACATAAGCCAATTATTGGAGATAAGTAAGAGGGCAAATTTTGAGGTATTACACAGAGGCTATATCATCAACAGCGGGTTCGACACCAGCGCGTTCAATTCCCCAGAGTGCGCCTAGTTTTTCAACTATGGGACCCCAAATTCCTCAAATGACCCATCCCCCCTCAGGGAGTATGTACAGGCCCTTTATATCTGGCTTTTCTATGCCTCCACTAAATAGAGAACATCCGTATGGAATGCCAACATCAGTAATGGCAAGTTTACATAATGCGTCATCAGCATTTACGGAACCAACGGTTAACGTAACTTCGCCTTTACAAGGATCTGGTTCTGGTGTAAACCATATGGGTAGGATTAGTCAGCCTTTAGGAACGGGATATCAAACATATATGCCAAACATTACTAATAATTCTGCACAAGTAATTAGGCAACAAATGGACGAGAGCAACCATGATATGGTTCAGATGCTAGCCCAACAGATGGGGGTTTATATTTAACCCTTTGATCCAAAACACTACACAAATAAATCAACAATTGGCAGCGCAGATAACGCGCATTACCGATTTCTTTGGTGTTCCTCAACCTCCCCAAAGGGAACGTGTAATTCAGAATCCAGGAGTAGCCGTTGAAGAGGAACCTACTATAAATCAACTAAATATCCCTCAGGAAAACAAATTGGCACGCCCAGTGGGACCTTGTGCTATTGACAATTTAAAACCTTCATTTTACATTATTCTTACAAAAGCCTTCTTCGCTTCGTTGCATGAGACTAAGGAGTGGTAAGGTAGCCATAAATAACGAAGAAAGACCTAGAAGAAGACGAGTAAGGAGAATGGCGAATCCAAATCCGCCAAACAATCAGAATTCCACAAATGATGGAGTACCACCCCCATTCCTTCAATTGGGGGCAATACAACCTTAATACCAGTATTAGAGGTTATACCATCAACAGCGGGTTCGACACCAGCGCATTCAATTCCCCAGAGTGCGCCTAGTTTTTCAACTATGGGACCCCAAATTCCTCAAATGACCCATCCCCCCTCAGGGAGTATGTACAGGCCCTTTATATCTGGATTTTCCATGCCTCCAATAAATCAAGAACAACCGTATGGAATGCCAACATCAGTAATGGCAAGTTTACATAATGCGTCATCAGCATTTACGAAACCAACGGTTAACGTAACTTCGCCTTTACAAGGATCTGGTTCTGGTGTAAACCATATGGGTAGGATTAGTCAGCCTTTAGGAACGTGATATCAAACATATATGCCAAACATTACTAATAATTCTGCACAACAGATGGGGGTTATATTTAACCCTTTGATCCGAAACACTACACAAACAAATCAACATTTGGCAGCGCAGATGACGCGCATTGCCGATTTCTTTGGTGTCCCTCAACCTCCCCAAAGGGAACGTGTAATTCAGAATCCAGTAGTAGCCGTCGAAGAGGAACCTACTATAAATCAACCAAATATCCCTCAGGCGAATGTGTTGAACCAAGGAGGGGCAGTCGAATAGCCAGGAGTCAAAATTCCTATCCCACAAGAACCAAGGGTTATATTAGTTAATAGAAACCAAAATGCTGATAATATTATACAACCAATGCGACATAACGAAATGCCTGCAGAAAATAATTTGGCAGCCATGGTCGAAAGGATTATGGTACGAAATGGAATGATTGTGGGCCTCCAGAGGCCCAATTATACTTCCCCTTTATCTGAATATATCTTGCAGCAAGATTTACCCCCAAGGTGGAAGGTTCCCAAGTTTACAAAATTTTCAGGAGATACTAGTGAATCGACGGTAGAACACGTGGCACAATATTTGATAGAAGCAGGTAAAATAGCAAATAATGAAAAATTGAAGATAAAATATTTCCCAAGTTCACTAACAAAAAACGCTTTTACTTGGTTTACTACTCTGCCTGCAAATTCGATACATACCTGGACCCAATTGGAGAGATTATTCCATGAACAATTCTACATGGGACAAACAAAGATAAGTTTGAAGGAATTGGCTAGCATCAAGAGAAAGTTCTCAGAGCCAATTGATGACTACCTAAATAGGTTTAGGTTGCTCAAGGCGAGGTTTTTTACACAAGTGCCTGAACATGAGTTAGTCGAAATGGCTGCAGGAGGCCTCGACTACTCAATTAGAAAGAAATTAGATACCCAGTACTTAAGAGACATGGCCCAATTGGCTGATAGGGTTAGGCATGTCAAAAGACTAAAAGCCAAAAAAGCTAGGGCTAACAAGAATAAAAAAGAAAGAGTATCCTATGTCAAAGTTTACGAAGACAACGACGAAGATGCATCATTGAATTTCGACGAACAGGAGGTCGATCTGGCGGAATTAAAACAGGGTCCGCCATATGCTTGCAAAGTCTTGGCTCCGTCGAATGGAAAAAACCCATTCGAATCGGAAAAGAACGGCAAGTTCCACAAAATAACTTATACGTTCGACGTCACAAAGTGTGACGAAATATTTGATTTGTTAGTCAAGGATGGCCAAATGATAGTGCCACCTGGTACTAAAGTGCCTCCTTTAGAACAATAGAAAAAGAGAGGTTTTTGCAAATACCATAATTTTTTGGGTCATAAAACGTCTCAATGTTTCCTTTTCAGGGATCTGGTGCAAAATGCAATTAGATACGGAAGACTCAAATTCGGCGACAAGTCGAAGCCCCAGGTGAAGGTGGATTCAAACCCTTTGCAAGTGGTAGAAGCCTACTACGCTGAGCCATCCGTGGTGAACATGGTCGAGGTTGCTGAAGGCTTTGACGACAACGTGGATATGATCGAGGCTGCTGATGGCTTCGACAACAACGTGAATATGGTGGAGGTTGCTGAGAATCCCGCCAACAAATGTGACATGGTCGAAGTTACTAATGACTTCGTGAACCAGGCTGTGATGTTTAAGGTTACTGAAGACCTTGACGGAAAGATCATAGAGAACTACATTGCTGAGGCCACTGATGGCGTCAACAACGAAACTACTGAAGGTTTCGCCAGAATCAATAACGAAGCTACTGAAGGTTTCACCAGAGTCAACAACGAAACTACTTGTGGTTTCGTCCAAGTCAACAACGAAACTACTGATGGTTTCGTCCAAATTAATAACGAGACCACTGATGGTTTCACCCAGGTTAACAAAGGGACTACTGAGGGTTCCTACAAACAAGTTGTTGTTTTCCTCCTCTAGAGAACCATGGAGGATCCAAAGGAGAAGGCTGTCGGATTTGTCAGCCAACAGGTTACTAAGGATTTGCCTCTAAAGGTACCAACAAAGGAAGCCACTGAGGGTTTCAACTGTATCAAGAAGGAACACGAGGTCAATGAAGGTCTTAGTTTGAAGTTGAACAAAATGAGCATTGCCACAGAGACATCTGCCAATGTGAACATGGTGGAGGTGTCTCAGAATGTTTCGATGTAAGTCGCTGAAGAGCGTTGACGTGAGGAATACCACAAAATAGCATACCCCAAAGAGGAGGAAAACTTGGAAGATTTCATCCACAGATGCCAAAGAAAAAGGTCTGAAGTAATGCTCTGTCCTCGTTGTAGTGTCGTCTTCGACAAAAAGGCAGCACAAAACTTAGAGGGAGTGGAGAGAGCAAAAAGAAGGGGAAATAGGAAGCCTTCCCAACCAACAGGAGAAAGATTCGACCCCAGAAGAGGAGACCAAAATAGGAAGAGTTAGGAGGAAGGTACCCTAACACATTCAAGCCTACAAATAAGGCTTCAGATGACAAATGGGTTAATCCAATCCGACAAGCCCAAGGACAAGGGAAGTGGAAGGATTTCGAAGTACAATGGGGATCTTCCATATCATATAGGAAAGAATTCCAAAAGTCTAAGAAGATGACTTACCCCTCTGAAAACTACAAGGGCAAAAACCCTATGACGAAGTCACAATAGAGGAGGTATCAACGTCGAAAGAAAACAGAGAAGGAGGCTGCAGGAAAAGCCAAGCCAGAAACCAACAGTAATATTCAAACTTTGAATCAGAAAAAGGAATCGAAGGTCGAAAAGCCACTCACTTCTCCAAAACAAGTGTCGTCGAAGGAGGACATAACTAGGGATGATGAAATGACGGACGATTTTAACTCAGAGTCAGAGGCATCTTTCGACGTGATGTGTAATGTTGTCTCAGTGCTCCCCAGGGAGTATGACCAGATAATGGAAGTCGAAGATCAGGAAGAGGCTATGGAAGTCGAAACGGCCAGACACAAGCCTGTTTGTTATTATATTATGAACAATGGATGCGTGGAAGAACAAAACACATTTTTTGAAAGTCCAGATGATTCGATGAGGAGTCACTTAAAACCCCTGTTCATTAAAGGAAAGGTGGGTAACATAGGGGTAAACAAGATTTTGGTTGATGGAGGCGCGACAGTCAATTTGATGCCGCATTATATGCTCAGGAAGATTGGAAAGGATGATTCTGACACCAAACCTCATAACATGGTGTTGTCGAATTACGAGGGTAAAGTGGGAACCACCATGGGTGTAATACAAGTAGATCTAACTGTCAGAACCATCACAAGTCCGACAATGTTTATAGTAATCGCATCAAAGGAAAATTACAACCTGCTCTTAGGCAGGGAATGGATACACGACATAGGTGTCGTCCCTTCGTCAATGCATCAAAGAATAACAATTTGGCGTGCAGACGAGATTGTCGAAAATATAGAAGCTGACCAGAGTTACTTTCTGGATGAAGTAAACCAGGTTGGCAGGCGAAGGTTTGACAGAAATCTGGCTCATATTGCTCCTTGTAGTCCTGCAACCTTCGACATGACGCCAACTGAAAACACCTTTTGCTCATTATACCTTCATCCCACCCACGTGTTTCAGTGGGATAGAGAGGTAGTTGGCGAAGAAAATTATATTTTTGGAACCTCACACATCCAGCCAACTGGCTGGGGCAGCGAATTTAGTGACAATGAGTGAGTCACTAGTTCTTGAAAAGATCGCGGCTTATATAGCCAAGAATAAACTCAATGTGGCCTTAGAGGCCGAAGTAAAATACATGGTTGTCGAAGCCAACGAGATCGAAGCAGATCAACAAGGTCTTGGAAAGGATTTTGATATGGATCCACCTGACAAAGATCTAGGAGATTTGCAAAACTAGAGGCTCGACGCGATCTATGACGATGAGCCTTTGGGCTTTGAGAAGGATCCATTAGCAGCGAACATCAAGATGATGGCACAGGATCCACTTGAAGAAATCGACTTGGGGTCGGGGGAAGAAAAAAGACCAACTTACATCAGTGCAAAAGTTAATCCCCAACTCAAGGTCGAAATAGTCCAGTTGCTGAAAGAATTCAAGGATTGTTTCGTATGGGACTATGACGAAATGCCTGGTCTGGATAGGAATCTGGTTGAACTAAAGCTACCAATAAAGCCTGGGAGAAAACCTGTTAAGCAAACTCCAAGGCAATTCACACTAGAGATCCTCTCAAAGATTAAAGAAGAATTCAAAAGGCTCCTCAGATGCAAGTTCATCCGCCCGACCAGGTATGTCGAATGGATTGGCAATATAGTTCCGGTAATAAAGAAAAATGGCAAACTAAGGGTATGCATTAATTTTCGAGATTTGAATTCTGCTACCCCCAAAGGATGAATATCCTATGCCAGTGGCGAAAATGCTTGTCGATTATGCCGCACGCCATGAGTACCTTAGTATGCTTGATGGGTACTCTGGTTATAATCAAATTTTTATTGCTGTGGAAGATGTTCCTAAAACGACATTTCGATGCCCTGAAGCTTAGGGACCTATGAATGGGTGGTAATGCCTTTTGGCTTAAAGAATGCTGGGGCAACACACCAGCGAGCAATGAATTTGATTTTTCACGATTTCATTGAGGCTTTTATGTAGATTTATATTGACGATATTGTTGTTAAGTCTGTTTTACGAAAAAGTCATATAGACAGTCTTCGACAGTCTTTTGAAAGGATGAGGAAGTTTGGTTTGAAGATGAATCCTCTTAAATGTGTGTTTTGTGTGCAGGCGGAAGACTTCCTAGGCTTTGTGGTCCACAAGAAAGGGATCGAAATCAATCAAAACAAGGCCAAGGCAATAATGGAGGCGAAATCACCATCTACAAAGAAGGAATTGCAGTCTTTACTTGGCAAGATCAACTTTCTCAGAAGGTTTATCTCCAACCTTAGTGGGAAGATGCAAGCCTTCTCCCCTCTACTTCGACTGAAGAAAGAAGACTTCGAATGGGGGCAAGCGCAGCAGGATGCCTTCGACAAGATCAAGGAGTACCTGACACATCCTCTAATTTTGATGTCACCTTGTAGAAGTAGGAGTATGAGGTTGTACATATCTGCGTCGAATAAGACATTAGGGAGCATGTTGGCTTAAGAGGATGAGAATGGTGTCGAAAGAGCCATTTATTACCTCAGTAGGGTCTTGAACGATGCGAAAACTAGATATAGTGTAGTTGAAAAGTTGTGTTTATGTTTATACTTTTCATGTATGAAATTGAAGCACTATATAAAACCAGTGGATGTTTTTGTATCTTCTCATTTCGATGTTATAAAATACATGTTATCTAAACCAATTTTGCACAGTCGAATTGGAAAGTGGGCATTAGCATTAACTGAGTATTCTTTGACATATTTACCTTTAAAGGCTGTCAAAGGACAAGTGGTAGCTGATTTCATAGTCGACCACGCTATAAATGAAAAGTCTTTGGACTACATTGAACTAGAACCATGGAAGTTATACTTTGACGGCTCTAGTCATAAAAATGGAACTGGTATAGGAGTTCTCATTATTTCTCCTAACAAAATTCCAACAAAATTCAAGTATAAAGTCGAAGGTCTATGTTCAAATAATGAGACAGAATATGAGGCTTTGATAGCCGGACTTGAAATTTTATTGAAATTGGGGGCAACTCGGGTCGAAATAATGGGCGACTCTGAGTTAGTCATAAAGCAAATAACAAAGGAGTACAAATGTGTCAAAGAAAATTTGATCATGTACTTTGTGATAGCCAATCGACTCTTAAAAAGATTCGATATGGTAACGATTAGACATATCCCTCGAATAGAGAACTAGGAGGCAAATGACTTAACACAAGTTGCTTCTGGCTACAGAATATCGAAGGAAAGTTTGCAAAAAGCCATTGAAATCAGAGGAAGAGTCATGTCGACCAAATTATAACCATCAGACTTGGAAGACACAAAGTTAGGGTACGCTGATAAGGAAAATTTTGAAATTTTGGTTATGGATAGTTTGATAGATGAAGATTGGAGAAGCCAATAATAGAGTATTTACAAAATCCAACAGCATCCGCAGAGCGTAAAACCAGGTATCGTGCTTTGAGCTACGTTCTTTTGGGAAATGAATTATTTAAAAAGACTCCTGAAGGGGTCTCTTGCTTAAGTGCCTTAGAAAATCTGAAGCGTACTTAGCCCTTTCGACTGTCCATAGTGGGGCATGTGGGGCACATCAGGTAGGCCACAAAATAAAATGGCTCTTGTTTCGACAAGGCATGTATTTGCCTACCATGTTAAAAGACTATATCGAATTCGCTAAAGGCTGTCAAGAATGCCAAGTGCATGCAGGTATACAACATGTTCCTGGAAGCAAATTACACTCTATAGTCAAACCATGGCCCTTTAGAGGTTGGGCTTTGGATTTGGTTGGTGAGATTCGACCAACATCTTCTAAGAATCAAAGGTACATTTTGGTTGGTATTGATTACTTTACAAAGTGGATCGAGGCCATACCTTTACCAAATGTTGACCAAGAGGATGTTATCGAATTCATTAAAAGACACATCATCTATAGATTTGGAATCCCAAAAACTATCACAACGGATCAGGGATCTGTTTTTACTGGTCGAAAGTTGCAGGAATTTGCTAAAGAAATGGGTTCCAAGTTGTTAACCTCTACACCATATTATGCTCAGGCTAATGGTCAAGTGGAAGTAGCAAATAAGGTAGTGATTGGGTTGATTAAGAAACATGTGGGAAAGAAGCCAAGAAATTGGCATAAGACATTAGACCAGGTTCTCTGGGCATGTCGAACTTCTCCCAAAGACGCAACCAACACTACTCCCTTTCGTTTGACTTTTGGCCATGATACAGCTTTACCTGTAGAAATCTGCGTACAATCAACAAGGATCCAAAGGCATCATGAGATCCCTTATGAATCTTATTGGAATATGATGCTTGATGAGTTGGTAGATTTGGATGAAGAGAGACTTAATGCTTTGGAGCTGTTAAAAAGGCAAAAGAAAAGGGTAGAGAAGTCTTACAATAAAAAGGTTAAAGTCAAGACTTTTCTCCCGGAGATTTGGTTTGGAAAGTAATTCTACCTATGGATCGAAAGATTAGGTCTTTAGGGAAATGGTCCCCTAAGTGGGAGGGCCCTTTTCAGACCATACAAGTTTTTTCAAATGGTGCCTATGAGATCGAAGAGGTAGGTGAAGATAAAAGAATCTTGAAAGTAAATGGTAAGTATTTGAAAAAATATAAACCTGTACTTCAAGAATTGAAAATTATTTATGAGTAATTGCAGAAGAATTGGTCGAAGTCAACTTGGTATAAAATTGCCAGAATGGCTCAATTCATTACATAAAAACCTCAAGGGGCTGAGAAATATTGTACAAAAAAAAAAAGCAAATATATTAAAACTACAAATTAAAAAGGAAGGTTGTTCTTCATCTTGAGATACTTCGACTTTTGGAGTTCAAGGCGTCTCTCACATGAGGATTTGTCAAGCTTTAGCGCTGCAACCTCTCCTTCTAAATGACGAGCTTTGTCGAGAAATTCCAGGGCAAGTTTTAATTCTCTGACTACTTCAGATTCGTCAAAGGCTTGCAGTTCAGAGTTACGTTGCTCAGCCTTTGAAATTTTGGCTTGCAGTTCTTCGATTTATTTTTTCCAATTAGCAATATCGGCTTTATTGCTCTCAATTTCCTTACTATGTTGTTCCTTCATCTGTTCCAATTCTCCCACCCTAGCCTCTGATTCAGCAGCAGCTGTCCATGCAGCAGCCTCACTTCCAGATTTGGTCTCGAGTGCATCATTAATCTGAGGCAGTTGTTTTAGATCAGCGGAAACTTGACCAATCATAGCACCAAGTTCCAAAATGACAGTGGAAACTTCAGGGGAGACAGTTTAGAGATCAACTTGCTTAAGAGGAGCCTTCAATTGAAGAGGGGCAGTGGGATCCAACTCCAGAAGCCTGAAGAGATTACTTTTGAATACTTGCTCTTTTATCTTCAAAAGGGTCTCATTTGGAGGTTTGCTCGAAGGTTGACCCCTCGAAGCTGTCGAAGCACTTACGCTGCTCTCAGAGGAACTCCCTCGTTTGCTAAGAACGATCTTTAGATATTCATGAGGGTTGGTGGTCTTAAGGAGGTTAAGCTCTTCTTTAGAGTAAGCAAAAACTGTCTTTGTCGAAGGTTTAACACTTTCAGCAGTTACAACAACCTTAGGAGTAGCAGTGTGTTCTCTTTGGGTTTGCTTTTTGGCAGATTTGCTTCTAGCCTTCTTTTCGGCGCCCTGATCTTCTTCACCATCATTTTCTTGGTCATTATCATCATCATTATCATTACCTTCATCATCATCATCACCATTTCTGCAGTTTCAGGTTGGAACATCGAATGTTCTTCTTCTTCCACTTCATCTTCTTGGACAACAGCATCTGGATCAGCATTATATGGGTCTTTGTTGCCTGTGAGTTCGACCTCTAGGGAGCCACTGTCAGAAGATTTCTCACCCAGAGTATGGCCTTCATCCATAGTCGATGTCTCTTTATTTTCTTCTTCAGGAATACGTTGGTCATGCTCCTCCTGCTCAGAATCGCTGGTCTGAGACTGTTGTGCAGACGAAGTTGGAACTTCTGTCACAGTTGGTTTATTGATTGGGGCAGGGAGAGTAGTTTGAGGAGAAGAGTTGGTTGGTTAGGTCGAAGTACCTGTGTCATCCTGAAATAACAAACAAATAAGGTTAGGATTGAAACAAAATAAGGTCAATAAAATAAATAGTTTAAGGGAAAATTAAAATTACCATGAGTTCTTCAACTTCAGGACTAGAGTTATCGCTTTCAAGATGAGTTGAGCCCGCCTTCGATGTGCCTTGGGGAGAAGACTCCACGTTCTTTCGAGTGGAAGATGCTTCAGAGACCTTCGCCGCCTTTACCTTAGGCTGACTCGAAGTCTCAGTGATCCTAAGTTGCTTCTTCCTTTTCTTGGTTGGTTGATCATCAGGCGGAGATTGATCTTTATCGTCCGATTCGATCACAATCTGGGAAGTAGCCCTTTTGGATTTCTTCATTTTAGGGGTAGGAGGTGGTCTTCAAGAACTCTGAGAAGAATCAAAATATTAGAAAGCATGACAACACATAGCAAAAAAAATATAGGGAGTAAAAGTTACTCTTGTGGATGGTTCAATCTCTTCTTCGACTGGTATTTTTGCAGTAGGTTTCTTTATTTTGACAGCTGCAAACAAACAAAATTGTCACAAGTAAGTAAGGACAGTCAAGTAAGGGAGATGTAAAATTCGACAATTTTCATTCCACACCTTCATAGATTTCGGATTTGATTCCCAACATCTTCGATACCGATATGAAGTGGTCCTTTGAAACTATCCAGGGTGTACTTAGTCGGAACCACCCGCTGAGCCTTTGGTTTCAATTGCTGACTAAGGATCTTTATCGAATCCCCACAGACGAACCAGTCTGGAAATGGAGGGGTAAGTGCCACTCCAAAGTCAGCAGATGGTAGTCGAGGGAATTTGGGAGGAAACATATTGAAAGCTATTTCATAGCGTTTCTCAGGAGGAACGTACGAAGGTATCTTTAAGTTCTCCATTTTCTTTAAAAAAAATTCCTTCAGGGTAACAGCAGCCTCGCGGATGATTTGACTAAGGTCATCTGGGCGATAAATAGTTTCAAGTATTTTTGGAATGATTGGATTTCCTTGATGTGGGTAGATTTACCTTTCCTAGTTTTCTCCTGCACAGAGAGAAAAGTTTCGTCAATCAGCCGTGTGAAGGAAGCAACGTCAAAAAACTTCTCAGTGTAGTACTTCGACCACCACTGGTAAAATTCTGAAGTGCAGAAGTAACTAGGCTCAAATTCGACTGGAGAGAGAAACACTTTGTGCGCATAACGAGTCATTTGTATTGCGGTCATTTCTTCAGTGTAGCAGGTGTGATGGAGTAGGAGGTGTCCTTTCTTCTCATATAAGCACTTGGGGGAGAGTTTGAACCAGACCAAATTGGCGAGCAACCAAGTTGGGTTGTGTAGCGGTAAAAATCGTGAGTGTAAGCTATTGATTAACTTAAGGAAAACAGAGTCGCCACCGCACTTTTATTTATTCCACAGAGGAAAAGGAAAAAAGAGCGAATAAATCCTAAGAAGTCTAAAAAGCAAAAGCTAAAAAGACAAAGAGAAATGGGTAAGGGGGTTGGTTATGTAAAGGGAAGGTTTTACGCACCCAATACATCTATAGTATTCTATAGGAGCTCTTTGATGTATTCATGCTTTTTGGTCTGAAAATGGTTTGCCTGTAAAGAGATTGGGGAGATGAGAAGAGAAATATTTTTTTATATTTTTGTGTTTGGAGAGACTTATCGCCTCATGCCTACGTACCCACGATGTGCAATGTAGGATCAAAACCCCGTAGATCGTGGTACAAAGAACAAAAAATTATTTGTTTTGGTTGATTTTAAGTGTAAAGACAAGTCGTCATTTCCAATCGAATAATTCTGCTTAAAGAAATGAATCATGTCTAAACTTATGAAAAAAAATTAAAAGAAAAAGTGCACAAAGCACAAAAAGAGATTGATGAGTTTTTATATTTTTTATGTTTTTATGAAATGGTTAAAATATGATTAATATTGATTGACATTTATTAAAGAAAAGCAAAGTTTAAAAAAAATCACTTGACCGTGTAGCGAGCGATTTTGGACGTGGTTCTTAAGCACTGTCACTCTGAGGTACTACAGGTCGATTCATTTTTTATCCTATTGAAGCTGATGAAGGAAGGGAAATAGATGTCTCCAACTAACTCTGCTTGCAAACTGAGGTTAAATAGTCAAAACTATTGGTTTACAGATGCGGTTTTAGTTCGTGGGCCTCTCTTTGCTTATTTTGTTCAGAACGAAATACCGGGACTGTTCATGGGGAATTTGTTGGGATACTGCGCTAGATTGGCTGGAGGTAGGGGACTTTGGGGTTTTTTTATTAGTGTGCTCGCTAAGATTCTTTTTCAATCTTATGCCTGGGAAATCAGAGCGATCGTAGTTCCTCCTATTCTATGGGAGGAAATGGTGTTTTGGTGTCTTGTTCAAAGCCCAAGACATGAAGCTAAAGGTGGTTTATATCTTGTTCAAAACCCAAGATGTGAAGCTGAAGGGTCTATTTGTATCTTGTTCGAAGCCCAAGATGTGAAGCTAAAAGGGTGTTGACTTTAGAGAGAATTTGTCATCTCTAAAGGGGAATATTTGGTCTGTTTGACACAACTGTTGGGTGACTGATTATAAAGGAGAATTACTTTAACTGAGATATGCGAATCCAGCAATGCCATATTTTCCTTTATAGGGGATTTTCAACCTGAAGGAGAAGATTTTAACTCAGTTTAGAGCAATGCCATCTTTCCTTAGGAATTTCTCATGCTAAAAGAGGGACAGTGGCGTGGATGTAAATAATCCAGAGGCTTTCCGCTTACAGTAATTAGACGAGGGAAAAGGAGTTGCTGATGTTTGTATGCTGTGACCAAAGCATGATTTGATGCTAAAAGGTTGATTGAATCAAACGGGGATTTCTTTATACAAAGCCTAAGAGGAGGCTATTGACCCAACAAGAGGATGCTTTTGTGTCTCGTACGAAGCCCGAGATAGAGGCTAAAAGGGTTTACTCAACAAGAGAGTGTTTTTATATGTGTCTTGTACGAAGCCCAAGACGGAGGCTAAAAGGGTTTGACTCAACAAGAGAGTCTTTTATACTCACCAAGAGAATGATTTGTATCTCGTACAAAGCCCGAGATAGAGGCTAAAGGTGATCGACTCAACAAGAGAGTCTTTTTATACTCAGCAAGAGAGTGTTTTGTATCTCGTACAAAGCCCGAGATGAAGGCTAAAAATGTTTGACTCAACAAGAGAGCCTTTTATACTCAACAAGAGAGTGATTTTGTATCTCGTACGAAGCCCGAGATGGAGGCTGCAAAGGTTTGACTCAACAAGAGAGTATTTTATACTCAACAAGAGAGTGTTTTGTATCTCGTACAAAGCCCGAGATGAAGGCAGCAAAGGTTAACTCTACTGGGGAGAATCATTGTACAAAGCCCAAGAGGAGGCTAGGGTTACTGTTTCAGTTGAGTGACAGGTCCAGTATGTTGGTTAAAAGAGAAAATCAGTTCTTATATGGGTAATGTTGTACTCATGGATTTGATCTGAGGACCGAGATTATTTCCTGTTCTTTAAGGAAACGGGGAATCCGAAGGGTATTGAGACTGCCCAAGTCTACGGGTGTTTTTTTCCTATTTTTGAAAGGAACTTGAGAATGTCTTCGAGACTCAAGGAGATTAGACTGTCCAAGTCTAGAGTTTTATCTTTTGTACTAAGCTTAAGAGAAATTAAGAGACAGTACGTTCGCGGTAGAAAGATCTAGACTCTTTGAAAGACTGTTCTATCAAGATGACTAATTTCTGTTCCTATACCTTTAAGAGGTCGTCGGGACAATTTGTACGAAGCCCAAGAGGAGGCGAGAAAAACTTTTAAGAAGCCGAAGGGACAATTTGTACGAAGCCCAAGAGGAGGCTATCTTCCCGGAGGAAGAATCATTATACGAAGCCTAAGAGGAGGTTGTGAAAACTTCTAAGAAGCCGACGAGTCCTTGTACAACGCCCAAGAGGAGGCGGGGATGCTTTTAGGAAGCCTGTGGGTCCTTGCACTAAGCCCAAGAGGAGGCTGATAAACAGTTCCAGAAGGGGTTTCACTTGGAACATTGGCCTTCTGTATATGAACTGTTCAAGGGGGAGATTTCTTAGATCTAGTTATCTAAAATTGTTGTAAAAGAAAATTCTCATGGTTTAGGTTATGTTGAAATATCCGGGAGAACGTCGGATGTAAGGAGACGAGGTTTTGTCTAGTTTTAGACGTAATTACCGGGGAAACTCTAAATATCTATACTAGTATTACACAGTCGATATGAGTTTATGAAAGAAGACTTACAATGAAACAGCCCTACAGTACAGTTATATACATATGAAAGAGGTAAACGAAAGCGGGTAAACACTTACTCGGTTGTAGAGCTTCCATACTGTATTATTAGTTGTTCAACAAAGAAATTGAAAATAACAGTATGTTACAAAATTAAAGGAGAAAGTGCTTTTGAAAGGAAAATTGGGGCTTACAGCTCAAGGAGAGGCCCAGGGTTTTATCAGTGATCGCACTGTCGTTTTGTATAGGGACTTATACAAGTGACTGAGGCCCAAGAAAGGTTTTCTGTACAAGGGGATGGGTCTTACACTCTCTCAAGAGGCCCAAAATGATTGAAAGTGAACAAAGATGAGTCTTATAGCTCAAGGAGAAGCCCAATGGTTAATTTTGAAAAGGGCGACGATCGCGCCAAGGTTTTGAAAACACCGTGGGTCTTATACAATGACTGAGGCCCAAAGGTTTTTGGTTTCAAAAGGGGATTGGGTATTACACTCTATTAGAGGCCCAAAATGGTTTTGAATGGGTCTTATAGCTCGAGGAGAGGCCCAGATGGTATGTTTTAAACGAGCGATGATCGCGCCGAACTTTTGAAATACAACGGGACTTATACAACATTTGAGGCCCAAAATAGGTTTGTATTTACAAAGGATTGGGTCTTACACTCTATTAGAGTCCCAAAAGTTTAAGGAATGGGTCTTATAACTCAAGGAGAGGCCCAGATGGTTGAAAATGTTTTGTGAGGGTGAAAATCAAAGAAACCCTAATTTTGCCTTTCTTAAAAAGTAAATATTTAAAGAAAATCCAATAAAAATACCAAATAAGTTTGAATAAACCATTTGTGATTTTTGTTTAAGGTTTGAAAAATGAGTGATTAATCACAAGATGAATTAAAACTCATTTGGTTTTGATTTTCCAAGTAAATATTCACTTTTAAATGTTTTAAAAAAACAATAAAAAATAAATTTATTCACAAAAATACGAATTATATTAAATAAATAATATAAATCTGATTTTTTTTTTTGTGGAATAAAATATTTTAACATTTTTGTGATTTTTTGCAAAAAGAACCAATAAAAAATAATGAAAATTGAAGGGGTTATTAATTTTCCAATTAATTAACAAAACATGAAAATATTGGAAAAAATTAGCAAAATGTGAGAAAACACAAAATGGTCTAGGTGGGGTTTGAACCCACGACCTCAAGGTTATAGGGCGCGTGCCTTACCACTGGGGTGATGATACATTCGTTGATTAAAACAAACCAACAAATACATAAGGCTTGCCTTGTGTCCTAGGCCTGGCCAAGGCAAGGCAAGGCAAGTTTTGGCTCAGAAACGTGAAGGCCATAACTTTCTCATTTCTCCATGGATTGAGACAAAATTTAGGTCTATCATGCCTAGAATTTTACAAGGAATCCAATGGTGGTGGTGTTTTTTTCAGATCATGTCCCTATTTTAAAACCCGATAGTGGTTTTGAAATAGACCTCTAATTGCATTTTCTGTGCCATCTCATGATACAGGTAAGGATTGCATGACAATTTGGTGCAAACACAACACATATAACATGTACAAGATGTGCATGAGCAGTGGACCTCAAAGCAATGCATATTTTGGAAAGTTCAAGTCATGATGCTTACCTCTTTTTGAGCTTTTGGAGTTTTTTGTGCAATCTGCCAAGTTTCTTGTTCCAGAAATGGTTTGATGCTTTGGACACTCTCAAATGATCCCTTAGAAGCTTTTAGGATGATTGGAATCAGCTAGAACCTGTAAAAACAAAAACTGGCCATTTCTTGCAAAAGGGGTTAAAATGGCCAAAATAACAACTTTCTCAAATGGAGTTCCAGATGGGGGGAACCATTTGGGACAATTCAAGGATGATATTTGGAGTGTGTTTGAGGCTTTATCTGGTTTGGAAAGTGACTGAATCAAGACATGGCTTGAAAAATGCAAAAAAAAAACCTATTTTGAGGTTTTGAGAGGTGACTTTGAGATTTAAGGATTACAGGTATAGGTTAGGATCCTAATTCTAAGTCCAAAAGTCCATAATCAAGAGTATAGGTCCTCCAAAGCAAGGGATAGTGGCCATAGTCCAACAATGAAGAGCATAAGTCTTTTAGTGGTTTAATCCTTTATTAATATTTTAAGTCCAGAAATGGACAAAAGAAAAATAAAGCACAAGATAAAATGGTCCAAGTGGACAAAAGAAAAATGACATAAACATAAACATGATACGATAAATGGCATAAAGCATAAAAATAAAGAGAGATATAGAGCGAGAAGGAAAAGTAAAGAAGTTAGAAGTTAGTGGTTAGTAGCACAAGGCTCTAGTGCCATAAGCCTTCACCGATTATTCCGTTTCGCGTTATGAACTATAGCGATTAAACAATGCACTTAGGCCAAAGTTAATGAACTTGACAGAAGATTGGTAGAACCAAAGCCTCTACAATGCCAAGTTTCAAAGATTATGGACCTAATGCAAAAAATTAATCAATATTGGGTTGACGCGACCAATCAAGGTCCGGACCACGAAAGTTCAAATTCCGAATTGGATAAAGAGGGACAAATGTTGCGCTATGTTAAGCAATCGCCGAGTAATTTACGGAGTAATTATCCTACAATGAGGTCGGTCAATGCATACTAGATGAACGTTATGTAGATCGTCATCCGAAAGCAATACCGCACGAAAAGAAAATAGGTAACGATCTAGTCTTGATCAAGAATTCAACAAAGAAATTCTAAGATCCATAAGACTTTTATCGATCAAAATAAAAAAGGAAATAGATGAAGAGAAAGCCAAATTGAATTACAAAATCAAGAACCTTTCATCTTAAATCTGGCCATGCATCTGAAATGGAACATGTATAATTTAAACATTAAAAAAGAAAAATATATCATTTAATATATGCTGTAATACAGACGGACAGTAGGTTTGGAAAATTCAAATAACCATCCAATAAATCTGGGCCATGCATTTGAAATGTATATATAAATTGAATGTTTTTAATTTTTGACTTACACATTGTAATTATTTCCCACCAGTATTATGATTTGTTGAAAACGTATGGATCCCATAACTACTGTGAAAAAGGGTAATGCACATGTTTTTTCATTCAACAATAGAGAAATAACCACTTTAAAAATTTTATTTTGATTCAAGATTAATAACTAAAAACAGTAACATTACCAGTGTGTTCTCACATCAGTACATAAAGTCTTTTCAATTATTGCAATTGTTCCAATATGAAACATTGAGCATAAATACATTAAGGGTGAGATTTTTAAGTTCAAGTCTAAGGGAAGTTACAGTCAGATTAAAATATTGACGCACATAACAATTTCATCAGGTTCTTTCGAGTAGAAAATCTGTAACACACTACTATAAAAAGCACATACAACAACGATTAAAAAATATATATTATTACGCAGGACTGACCGTTGTTACGTAGCGTGTGGTTACATATACATTACTTACGATTAAAACATAATTTTTTTTCTAATTTTTTTTTTCGAAAAAAAAATTTTCAATATTTTTTTTTCAGAAAGAATATTTTTTTCCTAAAAAATTTAAATTTTTATTCAAAAATAAAAAAAAAATTATAATTGAATTGAATCATTTGAATTTTGGATAATAACCCGATTATAACCGGATCCAAAAATAAAATATGGTTGAATAACCAATCATTAATAATTAAACTGGTTAATAACCATTTAATTATATCCAAATATTTTAATGGATTTAGATTTGATTATAGATTTGGATCTTACAACCGGATATTTTGCACACCCCTCAACACAATTAAATAATACATTATTTTGTCTATAGTAATAATATAGCCAAATAGGTTATACACAAGAAAACAACTATTTTATAAGCTGTCCAATTTGTAAGCGTGCAAAGAAATTTTTTGTGCAATTTCTATGTTTAAATTTATCCTAAAATCAAAATTTCTTAGAAAAAATTGAGCCTTTAACAAAACAAAAGCTTATACAAAAATTACATAATTTACTTATACCTACAAAAGAAAATCTTTCATTTTATGAGATTGGCAAAGAAGAAAATTTTCATAATTAAAAAATTAAGAGGCAAGAATATTTATAAAAAATATATGTATTATCGTATAGAAAATTTTGTCAAGAATATGATATTTATTTTTAAAAGATTCGCAAAGTGTAAAAATTAAAGAGTTAATAATTGGAAAAAACTATTTTGGTTCACCGACCATCGCCCTTGCTTATGAGAGAGTTTTTGCCATATTTGATATTGAATTTGAGTGTACGATTACATCAATGAGTTGCTTCAACCCTATGATCACAAACCCTTACGAATTAATGGTCATTTTTTCTTAATCAAGAAATCCACAAATTTTAAAACTTTTAAAGTATTTCTTCACTTGAACAAATACAAATTCGATTTTAATTTCATTAACCTTGATTTAACCCATTTTTAAAACTTGAAGAACCCAACTTAAAACCCTACAGTTCACTATCTAAGGTGAAAACAATCTAGTTCATCGCATTCAACCTATGAGAAATTCAAACCCCTTCAATCTATATTTGGTCCGAGTGCATTGAGAAACATTAAAGTGGATATTGAGATATTTGAATGGATCCTTAAAAGAAAGTTTGAAAGATACTTTGGAGGGATATATACATGTGTACTATGTGAGAAATGTGTACACTGAAAAATCCTTATCGAAATTTATGTGTACATTGTTTGGAATAGCTATTAGTTGGATGGAAAATAAACAATTCGTTGTAACTTTATCGACAACTCAAGCAAAATATATTTTCTAGTTGAAGAAGTGAACTAAATTTGATTAAGAGATGTGATTGAGGATTTACAAGTCGCTCAAGAATGGACAAGGATATATTGTGCTAGCCAAAATGTGATTCATTTGTCTAATTATCAAATGTATCATGAAAGGACAAAGCACATTAACATTCATTTGCACTTTATTAAAGACATGATTGAATCAAATCTGATTGTGGTTGAGAAGCACTACTACAAAATACACATTCAATAACATAATATTTCCACGGTCATTCCATCCACTGTTGTAATATATGAAACTGAATGCGCCTTATTTTTTTGAAAGTCATTTTATCACGGTTGATAGACACGACCGTGGTGATAGAGTGAGCGGTACATGATTTGAATACATTTACACTTTTTTTCCATTTTTTCCTATTACAAAAAACGTGTGTCACTTATATTCATAAATAAATAAAAAATTGAAGATTATTTAATCACGGATTTAATAATTATCTTTTGTAATATTATCTGTACAACATTTGCACTTCCCTAAAGAGAGAAACGCTCTTTCCAACTATAATTGTAACGACCCAGTTTTCGTGTGAGTTTTATTTAATCGAGTCGTTTGATTATTTTATTATTATTTTATTTTTATTTTCGACTTTTATCTGAAAATATGTTATTTTTCAATGTTGAGATATTTTATCGAGTTTTGGGATCGTTTGCGAGATATTTGAGTGTGGGGGTATTTTGGTCATTTTAGGATATTTTTCATTAAGTAAGAAAATAGAAAATAGAAGAGAGAAAAACAAAAAGAAAGAAAGGGAGAAGAAAGAAAAAGGAGAGAAAAGAGAAGAAGAAGAGAAATAGTGAGAAAAGCTTGGGAAATCAAAGAAATCAACTTCTAGAATCAATTTAATCGGGTAAGGGTGCGAAACTCAATTATTGTATGATTGTGTATGATTATGTATGTGTATTTGTGGTGTTTGTTAGATTGAAATGAAAATATTTAGTAAAACCCATAGTGTGTCAAATTGATTAGGAATTGATTAAATGTGTTGGAAATCATGCTTTTAGTGTTTATTATTGCTGGTATATGATAGATACATGTTGCTATGCATTGTATTGGTAAATTTTCTGGGTGTAGGTGAAAATTGGAGGATTTTTGGTTAGAAAACGCAGAACTTCGTTCTGCAGAAATTTTTCTGGTTTTTCCAGGTCATACGCGTATGGGGCATGTTCATACGCGTATGGACCTTGGCAATACGCGTATGGATGGCGAGTCATGGGCCAATACGCGTATGGGATGTTATTTTGCTCGGCCATCTGCCCATTTGCGTATGATACGCGTAGCATTTCAGGGCAATACGCGTACGAGGTTGGGCATTACGCGTACGGACTTTTACACGTGAACTTTGGGGAAAATGAGTCTCTGCTCATACGCGTATGGCTCAGGGCAATACGCGTATGGACAGGACAATTGCAAAATGGGACTTTTCAAAATATCGTTTTTCGTTTTCTTTCGTAACTTGAGTTCCGTTTGTCCGATTTTTACATTCTTAGTATCGTTGTGTAGCTATTGAATTGTACTTTCTTATTATGATGGTGTGGAAATTGTTAGCCGATTTAATTATGTCGGAAAATCGGGAATAGTGTCGGTCGTCGACTTTTGTCATTATAACTGTGCGTAATTGATGTGTATTTTGCAAGGTGTTGTTGTATGAGGTAAATGTATGTGTTTAGATGGGGTTGTGATGATTTGTGGTCGTATGGAAATTAAATGCATTGTTTTGGACATAAGTGCAAAGTGTGATTTTGTCGATGTAAATGAATGTATTTATGTGTGCATATTAAATGTCATGGGTCATTGTATGCCAAGCATCATGATATGCATTGTTGAGACGTCCTGAGTGATGGTTTGGATTCCAGAGGGAATTCGCTATAACGTCGTGTGCCTTATACAAAGAGGTGTGAGCGATGATTATAGACGACCGTGTGCCCATGTGGGGTGTGAGCGATCGGGTCGTGTGCCTTATACAAAGAGGTGTGAGCGATCCATAAACGTTGTGTGCCTTATACAAAGAGGTGTGAGCGACGGGGAACATCGTATGCCCGACGGGGAGTTACAGTGATGTAACGAGCGATGATTCCAGCAGAGTTCCTGAGTGAACTAGTGATGAGAAACAATGGAAGTCGGTACCGCATGTGCATATGCATGGAGTCGTTGTGCCGGTCTCTTGCATTGCATAAATCATTATGATTGTTTGATGTGTGGAATTGTGGATAAAATTGATATATGGATATGGGTTGGTGATGGAAATATGAATTATACCTTGTGTTGCATTGTGTTGGAATTACGGTGTGAGTTGTGGTGAGAAACGTATATATGTGTATTTTTGTGTTATATATATGATTGTATGCAATTATATTATGGTTGTTTTTCTCACCCTTCTGCTGTTTTATAATGCTCTATGAGGCATTGCAGATTAGAGTTGCTGGAGGTATTTTTGTGAAGCTTTGCGTCTTCATTCTTTTGTCGGTCGGCTCTGATATGTGACACCGGGTAGTTAGGGAGGCCGTTAGTGATTATTGTGTATTCTGTATATATATCTTTTGGCTTGTGCATGTACAACTCGATGTATGACAAACTTTTCATGTGATATATATGTATGTTATTCAGTTTTAGATTTTCCGCTTTTATTCTAAATTCTGAAATGTGGGTGTAAGGAACTGAGTTCCTCTGTTGATAGCTACCCCACTGTTGCATATCTTTATGAGTAGGTGTTGTATGAATTGTTTCAATTTGATGTGACCCCTCGGTCTATGCCATGATAATTTAAATATACTCTGACGAAATTTTGAATTTTCTTTTACTGTTTTAATTAATTGGGGGTATAGATTGGGGGTGTTACATTAAGTAGTATTAGAGCCAGTCCGTGCCAGTTTGTGTCAGTCTGTGTCAGTTGTGTCACTCCTCGTTGGTCGTTGTGGTTGGATGAGTTGTTTGTTTAACCATAGTTTCTGTTATTGGAAATGAACAGAATATGGCTGGTAGGAATGATGCTGCCTTGGCTGCGGCTATGCAAGCTATGGCTCGTGCTGTGCAGGGTGCACCTCATGCTGCAGGTAATGATGAATTCAGGAAGAACAAACTGCCTGTCTTCAAAAGAAGATATGATCCGGATGGTGCACAGATTTGGCTGAAAGAGATTGAAAGGATTTTCCGAGTGATGGATTGTGCTGAAGATCAGAAGGTGAGACTGGGTACTCACATGTTATTGGAAGAAGCTGATGACTGGTGGGTTAGTACTCGTCGTGTGTTGGAAGCTGCAGAGGAGGAGATTACTTGGGCTGTGTTTAGTATGGAGTTTCTGAGGAGGTATTTTCCTGAAGATGTGAGAGGAAAGAAGGAAATTGAGTTTCTGGAACTAAAACAAGGTAATATGTCTGTTGTTGATTATACTGCTAAGTTTGTGGAACTTGTGCAGTTTTATCCTCATTATGCTGAAGCGACTGCTGAATTCTCTAAGTGTGTAAAGTTTGAGAATGGCTTGCATCCTGAGATAAAGCAGGCGATTGGATATCAGAGGATTCAGAGGTTTTCTGATTTTGTAGATTGTTGTAGGATTTATGAAGAAGACAGTAAGGCTCGTTCTACTCATTACAAGAGTGTGAGCGAGAGGAAAGGGAAACAACAGTTCCGTGGTGGTCCGTATGTGACACCAGCTGATAAAGGTAAACAAAGAGGGAGTTTTGAGAAAAGGTCAAGTGGAGGAGGAATGTCTGGTCCTATGAGATGTTATAGGTGTGGTGAAGTGGGGCATCGTCAGTTTGAGTGCAGGAAAGATTTTAGAAAGTGTTCTAACTGTGGAGGTATAGGACACATTGCAGCTGATTGTAAGAAGAACGTGGTGAAGTGCTTTAATTGTGGGGAGCTGGGACATGTTAGTACAAAGTGTCCAAAACCGAAACAAGCTCCAGCTAGTGGGAAAGTGTTTGCATTATCGGGGACTCAGACTTCGAGTGCAGATCGTCTGATCAGAGGTACTAGTTTTATTAATAGTACTCCTTTGATTGCCATTATTGATACTGGAGCGACTCATTCGTTTATTTCGTCTGAGTGCGCGAAGCGTTTGAATCTTATGTTGTCTGTGATGGGTGGTGAAATGGTTATTGATACTCCAGCAATGGGGTCAGGAACTACTTCCTTGGTTTGTCTAAGATGTCCTTTGACCATTTATGGTAAAGACTTTGAGATGGATTTGGTGTGTTTACCATTGGAGGGTTTAGATGTGGTCCTGGGTATGAATTGGTTGCAATTCAATCGGGTTCATATTGATTGTTATCATAAGCTGGTAAGGTTTCCTTCTCTTGAGGAAGACGAAGACTCGAGTTTCTTATCTACCAAAGAGTTGAAGAAACTTTTGGCGGATGAAGCTCAGTTGTTTGGTTTGTTTGCATTTTTAACTGTGGACAGTCAAGTTTCACTTGATGTGTTTCCTGTGGTGTGTGAATTTCCGGAAGTGTTTCCTGAGGATATTTCAGACTTGCCGCCAGAGAGAGAGGTGGAGTTTTCTATAGATCTAGTCCCTGGTACTAGACCTGTATCTATGGCACCTTATCGTATGTCGGCATCTGAGTTGGTGGAGTTAAAAAAACAGTTGAATGAGTTGTTGGAAAAGAGGTTCGTGAGACCTAGTGTTTCTCCTTGGGGTGCTCCAGTGTTATTGGTGAAAAAGAAGGATGGGAGTATGCGATTATGTATTGATTATCGCCAGTTGAATAAGGTGACAATCAAGAATAAGTATCCTCTTCCAAGAATTGATGATCTGATGGATCAGTTAGTTAGTGCGCGTGTGTTTAGTAAGATTGACTTGAGGTTAGGGTATCATCAGATAAGGGTGAAGGAGGAAGACATTCAGAAGACGGCTTTTAGAACATGATATGGTCATTGTGAATATTCTGTGATGCCGTTCGGGGTTTCTAATGCGCCAGGTGTGTTTATGGAATACATGAATCGTATTTTTCACGAGCATCTGGATCGTTTTGTGGTGGTGTTTATTGATGATATCTTAATTTATTCTAAGTCTCGGGAGGAGCATGCAGAACATTTGCGTATTGTTTTGCAGGTTTTGAAGGAGAGGGAGCTTTTTGCTAAATTATCCAAGTGTGAATTTTGGTTGTCGGAGGTGAGTTTTCTTGGACACGTAATTTCAGGTAATGGTATTGCTGTGGATCCATCTAAAGTAGAAGCAGTTCTACAATGGGAGGCTCCGAGATCTGTTACGGAAATTCGAAGCTTTTTGGGTTTGGCCGGTTATTATCGGAGGTTTATTGAAGGTTTTTCGAAACTAGCACTTCCTTTGACCCAGTTGACTTGTAAAGGGCAAGCATTCATTTGGGATATTCGGTGTGAGGAGAGTTTTATTGAGCTGAAGAGAAGATTGACGACAGCTCCGATCTTGATTTTGCCGAATCCTAATGAACCATTTGTGGTTTATTGTGATGCTTCTTTAATTGGTCTAGGTGGTGTTCTGATGCAAGAAGGTAAGGTGGTGGCTTATGCTTCAAGGCAGTTAAGAGTTCATGAGAAGAATTATCCTACTCATGATCTTGAGTTAGCGGCTGTGGTGTTTGTGTTGAAGATTTGGAGGCATTATCTCTACGGTGCAAGGTTTGAAGTCTTTAGTGATCATAAAAGTTTGAAATATTTGTTCGATCAGAAAGAGCTAAATATGAGGCAACGTAGATGGTTGGAATTCTTGAAGGACTACGACTTTGGCTTGAATTACCATCCTGGTAAAGCTAATGTGGTAGCCGATGCTTTGAGCCGGAAATCGTTACATATGTCCGCTTTAATGGTTAAGGAGTGGGAACTTTTGGAATCATTTAGAGATTTGAGTTTGGTTTGTGAAGTGACGTCGGATAGCGTTAGGCTTAGTATGCTAACGATTACTAATGATTTTCTGAAGACGGTTAGTGAGAAGCAAAAGCTGGATGTGAAATTTGTGGATTTGATGTTGGTGGGAGAAAAAGATGCGGATAGGGATTTTCAAGTGGATGTTAATGGTGTTTTGAGATTTCGAGGTAGGATTTGTATTCCTGATGATGCAGAGTTGAAAAAGATGATTTTGGAGGAAGGACACTGGAGTAATTTGAGTATACATCCTTGAGCGAATAAGATGTACCAAGATTTGAAGAAGATTTTCTGGTGGTCTGGATTGAAAAGAGATGTGGCTCAGTTTGTTTATACATGTTTGACTTGTCAGAAATCGAAGGTGGAACATCTGAGGCCTAGTGGTTTGTTGCAACCGTTGGATATTCCTGAATGGAAATGGGATAGTATTTCCATGGATTTTGTAACGGGGTTACCGAATACTCAGCGAGGGCATAATGCTATTTGGGTGGTTGTTGATAGGCTGACTAAATCGGCTCATTTTATTCCGATTGATATCAGTTTTACTTTGGAGCGGTTAACTGAGATTTACATCAGTGTGATTGTGAAATTACATGGGGTTCCATTGAGTATTGTTTCTGATCGAGATCCTAGATTTACATCGAGATTTTGGGAAAGTTTACAGAAGGCATTGGGTTCTAAATTGAGATTGAGTTCGGCTTATCATCCGCAGACGGATGGTCAGACGGAGAGGACGATTCAGTCTTTGGAGGATTTGTTGAGAGCTTGTGTTTTGGAATAAGGTGGTGCGTGGGATAGTTATCTTGCATTGATTGAGTTTACGTATAATAACAGTTTCCATTCTAGTATTGGAATGGCACCGTTTGAAGCATTGTATGGACGAAGGTGTAAGACATCGTTGTGTTGGCACGAATCTGGCGAGCGAACGGTGGTTGGGCCAGAATTGGTGCAGCAGACGACGGAGAAAGTGAAGTTTATTCGTGAGAAGATGAAAGCTTCTCAGAGTAGACAAAAGAGTTATCATGATCGGAGACGGAAGGATCTTGAGTTTCAAGAGGGCGATCATGTATTTTTGAGGGTTACGCCGGTAACGGGTGTGGGTCGTGCATTGAAATCGAAGAAACTTACTTCTCGGTTTATTGGTCCTTCCCAGATATCCGCGAGGGTGGGTGTTGTGGCTTATAGGGTGGCGTTGCCGCCGAATCTGTCGAATTTGCACGATGTGTTTCATGTTTCACAGCTTCGGAAGTATGTTCCGGATCCGTCGCATGTGATTCCGATGGATGAGGTTGAAGTAAGGGAGAACCTTACGGTCGAGGCAGTACCAGTTAGGGTGTTGGATCGCGAAGTGAAGCGGTTGCGGGGCAAGGATATTGCACCTGTGAAGGTGGCGTGGGGAGGCGCTGCTGAGGGCAATTTGACTTGGGAGTTGGAGAGTCGGATGCGGGAGTCGTATCCAGAGTTGTTCATCTCAGGTAATATTTTCGAGGACGAAAATTTCTAAGTGGGGGAGAGTTGTAACGACCCAGTTTTCGTGTGAGTTTTATTTAATCGAGTCGTTTGATTATTTTATTATTATTTTATTTTTATTTTCGAATTTTATCTGAAAATATGTTATTTTTCAATGTTGAGATATTTTATCGGGTTTTGGGATCGTTTGCGAGATATTTGAGTGTGGGGGTATTTTGGTCATTTTAGGATATTTTTCATTAAGTAAGAAAATAGAAAATAGAAGAGAGAAAAATAGAAAGAAAGAAAGGGAGAAGAAAGAAAAAGGAGAGAAAAGAGAAGAAGAAGAGAAATAGTGAGAAAAGCTTGGGAAATCAAAGAAATCAACTTCTAGAATCGATTTAATCAGGTAAGGGTGCGAAACTCAATTATTGCATGATTGTGTATGATTATGTATGTGTATTTGTGGTGTTTGTTGGATTGAAATGAAAATATTTAGTAAAACCCATAGTGTGTCAAATTGATTAGGAATTGATTAAATGTGTTGGAAATCATGCTTTTAGTGTTCATTATTGCTGGTATATGATAGATACATGTTGCTATGCATTGTATTGGTAAATTTTCTGGGTGTAGGTGAAAATTGGAGGATTTTTGGTTAGAAAACGCAGAACTTCGTTCTGCAGAAATTTTTCTGGTTTTTCCAGGTCATACGCGTATGGGGCATGTTCATACGCGTATGGACCTTGGCAATACGTGTATGGAGGGCGAGTCATGGGCCAATACGCGTATGGGATGTTATTTTGCTCGGCCATCTGCCCATTTGCGTATGATACGCGTAGCATTTCAGGGAAATACGCGTACGAGGTTGGGCATTACGCGTACGGACTTTTACACGTGAACTTTGGGGAAAATGAGTCTCTGCTCATACGCGTATGGCTCAGGGCAATACGCGTATGGACAGGACAATTGCAAAATGGGACTTTTCAAAATATCATTTTTCGTTTTCTTTCGTAACTTGAGTTCCGTTTGTCTGATTTTTACATTCTTGGTATCGTTGTGTAGCTATTGAACTGTACTTTCTTATTATTATGGTGTGGAATTTGTTAGCCGATTTAATTATGTCAGAAAATTGGGAATAGTGTCGGTCGTCGACTTTTGTCATTATAACTGTGCGTAATTGATGTGTATTATGCAAGGTGTTGTTGTATGAGGTAAATGTATGTGTTTAGATGGGGTTGTGATGATTTGTGGCAGTATGGAAATTAAATGCATTGTTTTGGGCATAAGTGCAAAGTGTGATTTTGTCGATGTAAATGAATGTATTTATGTGTGTATATTAAATGTCATGGGTCATTGTATGCCAAGCATCATGATATGCATTGTTGAGACGTCCTGAGTGACGGTTTGGATTCTAGAGGGAATTCGCTATAACGTCGTGTGCCTTATACAAAGAGGTGTGAGCGATGATTATAAACGATCGTGTGCCCATGTGGGGTGTGAGCGATCGGGTCGTGTGCCTTATACAAAGAGGTGTGAGCGATCCATAAATGTCGTGTGCCTTATACAAAGCGGTGTGAGCGACGGGGAACATCGTATGCCCGACGGGGAGTTACAGTGATGTAACGAGCGATGATTCCAGCAGAGTTCCTGAGTGAACTAGTGATGAGAAACAATGGAAGTCGGTACCGCATGTGCATATGCATGGAGTCGTTGTGCCGGTCTCTTGCATTGCATAAATCATTATGATTGTTTGATGTGTGGAATTGTGGATATAATTGATATATGGATATGGGTTGGTGATGGAAATATGAATTATACCTTGTGTTGCATTGTGTTGGAATTATGGTGTGAGTTGTGGTGAGAAACATATATATTTGTATTTTTGTGTTATATATATGATTGTATGCAATTATATTATGGTTGTTTTTCTCACCCTTCTGTTGTTTTATAATGCTCTATGAGGCATTGCAGATTAGAGTTGCTGGAGGTATTTTTATGAAGCTTTGCGTCTTCATTCTTTTGTCGGTCGGCTCTGATATGTGACACCGGGTAGTTAGGGAGGCCGTTAGTGATTATTGTGTATTCTGTATATATATCTTTTGGCTTGTGCATGTACAACTCGATGTATGACAAACTTTTCATGTGATATATATGTATGTTATTCAGTTTTAGATTTTCCGCTTTTATTCTAAATTCTGAAATGTGGGTGTAAGGAACTAAGTTCCTCTGTTGATAGCTACCCTACTATTGCATATCTTTATGAGCAGGTGTTGTATGAATTGTTTTAATTTGATGTGACCCCTCGGTCTATGCCATGATAATTTAAATATACTCTGACGAAATTTTGAATTTTCTTTTACTGTTTTAATTAATTGGGGCTATAGATTGGGGGTGTTACAATAATGATGATTGAAAATTTTCTTCAGTTTTCAAGACTGTCACAATGTCATTCAAGAATATCAACTATTGGAAGTAATCATTTCAAGCATTAAATCATCAGATCTTTCATCTTCAACCTCTTTTATAAAGGCACAGTTTCATATAATGAATTGCCACTTCTTCATAACTATTATTCTCAACTACATATAGCAACATGAATTCTCCATCTGAAAATGCTAACAGAAATATCTCAACGGAAGTCACCACAATACAACACCATGATCAGCAGTCAACTGAGGAGGTTCATCCACCTGGATCGACTGCTGTCAGAGATACACTTAGGTTTACGAAGACCAAGAAGAAGAAAAAGAAGAATGAAGAAGAAGAAGAAAAAGGTTCCCAGTAAGATTTATTACTATGATTCTGACGAGGGTAGAATTGGCAATATGTAATGAAATAATTTATGTACTCCGCCCTCCTGACCCTCTTAATGAAAATATTTATTATTGTTATATATACTCTTTCATTCATATCACTATATATTATTGTTTTACAAAAAAATAATATTACAAGCCAACAAAAATAAAAATAACAATCGCAACAGTAATGAAAAATAACAATAACAATAATTAATACCTCTCTAACAATTGAGTTCAAAAATAAATAAAAAATTGTGAGAGATTTAACCACGGTTTTACTAAAGAACCGTTGTAAAAGTTATGTATTATACCAAGGTTTTTCTAAAGAACGTTGTAAAAGTTATGTATTATATCACGCTTTTTCTTTCTAACCGTGATAAAATGTGATATTTTTTACTATTAAGCGAAAGTATCTATCGTTCGGTACATAACAATCGTTTCTCTCAAATGAAAACCCTAACATATTTCACTCTTCTCTCTCATAACATAACCCTAACATCCATGTCAGTTTTTAAAATTTCTTAAACCTTCAGTTTCGTCTTCACCAATCGTTATGATACTCTTTAATCATATTTCAGATTCATTCATTAAACTCATGCTTCGATTTTGTTTACATTTCTTGTTAAAAATGGATTCTCATTTTTTTATTTGGCGAATGTTCTCATTTTTTTAGAATCATCTTCACCACCTTAATAAAGCGTATACTTTGGCTATGATACATATGGTTTGCGTAGCAATGAAGAAAAATACAAGAAGTATGAAGTTATTGTGTTAACTTCATTCACCTTGTACTTCTTCTTCATAACTTCATAAACTAGATGAAAATCATAATTTGATCCAGATCCACGATTAGTTTAAAAAAGGCGTGTTCTTTAAACATAACATAATATCTTATGTTGTTGTATGTTGATGTATGTTGTTGTATTTGTATGTTGCTATTGTTGTCCTTGAACCTTATTTTGTTGTATGTTGTTGTGTTGTTGTATGTTGTTGTTGTTGATTAATGTTTTAAGAATTTAAAGAACAAAACATTGCTAAGTCACAAGAAAGAAGCTTCTTGTGACTTAGCAATGTTTTGTTCTTTATAAAATTCTCAAAACATTACATAATATCTTGTATTGTTGTATATTGATGTATGAAGTTGAGTTTATTATATGCTACGTAGATTGTTTGTTTCACTAACCCTTCACTGAAAATACATTTCATTTAAATTGACATAGAAACTTATAATCTGAAAATTAAGTTGTATTTAAAAATCAACTTATATCAATTAATGTTTTTCAAATTGCATTCGTCTCATCATTCATCTCCTGCTCTTTAACATATAGGTTGTGGTTCAATGACCTGATTCCTTCAACACATCCATATCTCTCCTATTATAGTTTAATTTGAATAACAACAATGTAATGATATTATTCAAATTAAACTATAATAGAAGGAATTGATGTGATGAAGGACTTAGACCATTGAACCACATTTCATATGTTAAAGAGCGGGAAATGAATGATGAGACACATACAATTTGGAAAACAGTGGTTTGTGTATGTTGGTTTTCAATAATAGTTTAATTTTTAGATTATATACTTCTTCATCAATTTGAATGGATGTATGTTGTTGTGAGGTTTATTGAAAAACAAGCAATCTACATATTATATAATAAACTCTGGGTACTTTCAATAATGGTTATTTATAATAACCATTATAAAATGTTATTTGCCTAAAGGTATGTACCACCACGGTTAGTTAAAGAAACCGTGATCATATATAGCGCGCGTTCAGGTTTTCTGCAATGGTTGTAAGACCGTGATTGTAAGTTGTTCATATACAACCCCGACCTATGTAACAACGGCAGGTCACGCGTGATATTATCATTTTTCCAACCGATGTTGTCTATATTTTCCGTAGTAGTGAAGGTCGCATCAGAAGACAACCACGAGGATATATTCACCAAGTTATGACCTTGGTCAAGGTTCAAGTATTATTTGGACCTTATCAACTTTGTTGAAGATTGATTTAAGGATTGAGAGAGTAGAAAAGATGTTGATGGTTAAATTGACATCTCCATCTATTTGAAGACAAGATGGAGAATTGTAGAGTTAAACTTCAAAATCTCACACAATTTTATATTTTGGATTTTGCCTCACCCGCAAGTGTCTAACATGGGTGATGAATTGTTTCTTCAGAAATTTTGGTTATGCCTCACATGCAAGGTAGAAGAGGTGAGGCGTGAGAAAATATTATTTTATTGGCTAGAATGTGAGGCAACTAGCAGGGGCATGAGGTCTACATCTTGAACTTTGAGTTATACTTGAGCCTTTTTATGTAATTTACAAGAGGTTTGGCTTGATTATAGAGTAAAACTTAGGGATACAAAAAGATGGATTCTTAGGGTATCTAATACTGATTATTGGGTGATATTTGGTTTCAATTTAAGGGTTGGAAAATACATTTAAATACTTTGAGATTGAGTGCTTTATGCATTGAGAGATTGAGTCTAAAATTGTTAGAAATACGGAAGTGTTTTTATGAACCTGTTTAGTTATTTTCTATTTATTTGTTCTTGATAACTTCTGAAATTTCATATATTAAGTTTGTAGATTAATATTATTTGATTATTTATTTTGGTTGTCATTGTTCTTTTTTTCACATATCATATTTTTTTGTTTATTTGAATAATTGATTAATTACTTCACAACATATATCAAACCGAACACTTATGTACAAATAAATCCCATATTAGTTTCTCAACAATGATCACTCAAAACCAAATGATCAAAGATGTGTGTACGATTCAAATTAACATGGTTACAATGTTATTAGTATCACATTAATGACTTGATTCGAATTTGTAAAGTGTGTCTCAAGAAATTAATCAATGAAAGCACAAGGCATTTGGAAGAAAAGTTTTCAAAGGATTTTAGTTATGCCTCAAACGTGAGGTGTTTGAGGTGAACACAAGCTGTTTGGATGAAATATACAACACATGTAGAAGAAATATGAGACATCATATCTCGGATATATTGTTGACCAAATAACTTTCAACACGGGGGATTTGAATTGTTATATAAAAAGATTTCATAAACTTGATTAAATAAAATTATTTTTAAAAAGCTTTTAAGAAGAAGTTAGATGAAGGAGAAGATGACTAATAACATTACGAGAAAATAAAGAGATAAAGGGTAAGAAACAAATGCACTAGGTTTATCTTGGTTTGGCCCAAAACCATAAGGCTTACATCTAGTATGAAGTTGTTACTTAAACGATTACCCTTTCAACACTAAAGCTATATGAAGTGTATATGAAAATTTAGGAGAAAAGTGAGAGTAAAAGAGAAGTATTTTTTTAAGAATACTTGTATGCTTTCAAATGACAACAATATCTCTATTTATAGTAAAAAAAAATTAGGCAAATTTAAATTTTTTTTAAAAGCTCAATTCAGTGCATAATAGATTATGCCACAACATTAGTCAACTATGCACAAGTAAAAAAAAATGACATATCTAAACAATAATTGATTTAGAAGTGTCCTTTGAATTTTATCCTAGTTAAATCAAACTCATGGTCTAATGTGATCAACCTAACCGTTTCGATTTTAGGAGTACCTTCTTAGATTATTATAAGGGTATCTCACATTTTTTTTAGCAGTAATATAGTTTGAGACATGGAAGAAATATTTAGTCCATAATGCATTAATTATTAAGCTCTTGGCTTTCAAATTATGTTGCAATTTTATTTTTCTTCTATGATCTAGAGTAATCTTGATTTATTAAACACTTCATTGTTTACATAGTGAATGAAAATAAATGGAATATTTTCTATAAAAGTCCACACATCGATATAAAAAACATTAAGATAATTGTATTAAGTCATCCTTCCTTTATAGATGCTTAGTATTTAAACAAGAGTTAAGCTTTGATGCAATTTGTTGACCAAGTGACTTCAAACACAAGAAGAATCTGAACTGTGATATCAAAACTTTCAAAAGCTTGATTAAATAAAAATATTTTTAAAAGTTTTTTAATAAAGAAAGAACATATCGGGTTTATCCTAAAACCACAAACCATGCATTTAGTCATCGACTTCTCCATTTTATCACAATTCAACCCACAACCTCTTATACCAAACTTTATTCTAAGGTTCAGATTTTAACCTTTATATTATATAGGTTCAAGACGACGACCCTCTCTAGGTTTTACATTTTGATATAAGAGATCGCAAGAGTGGATGAAATTCTGGTAGCAGATCTCAGATGTCCTGAGAGATGTCGAGACACTTGATCTCTGTTTCAAACACAATGACAAAAAATAGCACAATACAAATTGGAGAAAGTAAACAAACACATAGTAATTGTTAACCCAGTTCGGTGAATAACAACACCTACGTCTGGGGGCTACCAAGCCAGGAATGAAATCCACTAGATAGTATTAATTCTAAGCTAAACAACCTCCGGTTTACAACTTATCACTTAATCACTACCCGTGATTAATTTCTACCAAAGACTCTTCCTAGGTATGAGACCCTTCTCAATTCCCTTTCAATCATAGTAGTGACAGAAATTACAACTCAATGCAAACACTCTAGCTCTAGTATCCACACAGCACAAGAGAGGATCACAAATACAAACCCTAAAATACACTAAGCAACAATGTATTTATACACCTTTACTAGGTTAAATACATCTTATTTATAATCATAAACTAGACTGGATTTGGGCTTCAAAAATGCAGCAATTCTGTTACATAGAATCTGCAACTGATTCTCCTCAAGAATAGTTTCTTCAATCCAAAGTTTCCTAAAATGTATCCACACTTTAGAAAACGGCATCTTTGAATTACAATCAGAATCTCTGATTCCACAATCTTGAATGCCACCTATGATAAACAAATATTCCCAGAATACTCTGAGATCTGGAATTAAAATAACAGTATTAAAAACTGAAAAGTAATAGACAAAGATATCGAATCATCAGATAAGACATCTTGTCCAACATGTTGATCTTCAGTCAGTTCTTCATGTTAGGACATCTTGTCCAACATCTTGCTGTTAAGTTAGTTTTAACAAAATTGATGCCAACCTCAAAAGTTTGGACTTATCAATCTTCTCCTTTGGCAGATTTTGGCTAAAACTAACTAAATAACCCTTGCATACAAAAACACAAAGTCAGAAGCCAAAAACTAGAACAGCAGCGGAAAAACACTATATATCCTCCCCCTCAATCAGTTCCTTCTTCTGCAGCAAGTGGTTAGTACTCCCCCCCCCCTCAATAGCAGCAGCCAGTGGTTAGCAGTGGTTAGTAAAGTTAGTATTACTCCCCCTTTTTAGCCATAATATGACAAAGGTATTTAACTAACTAAACAACCAAACAATAACACAAAATTTTAAAGTACATAACAAGCACATGAAGTGCCAAAAAAAATATCCTGGGCATTTAGCCCTTACATAACCACACAACGCATAACACTACAGTCAGATATCATCTTCAGTAGCCTCATCATCCTCTTCCTCTTCTTCATCAAGATCATCATCAGCCTCATCTTCAACATCTTCAGCATCAACCTCAGCCTCATTTTCTCCAGCTTCATCCTTTTCAGCATCATCAGTACCACCAGCAGCTTTAGTATCCTTGTCATGTTCAGTTGTCAAGGCTTGTATCAATTGTTCAAGATTTTCCTTCCTAGCTGTGTTGGACTTGATGATAGCATTTAGATCCTTGCAGGTTTCCTTCAGCTGAGCAATAGTATCCTCCTTTAAAGTTGCAGTGATAGATGTTGGAGCAGATGTCGAGACAATATCTGGGACATAATTCCCAGTAAACAGCTTATGATGCAATGTCAAAGGAGATTCCCTTTTCATTGCATAATCAGCAGGAACTAGCATACCAGGCTGCTGATCCAGGATTATACCACAAATGAGGGAAGGAAAGCAGATAGGCAGTTCAACAGTAGTTGATGAAACTTGCTTTGGAATTTGGTCAAAGATGTAAGCACCAAATTAAACTTCCTTCCTTTACCAACAATGTATATGAACTTTCCTAGCCAAGCAGAGATGGCTGAAGTATGGTTGGTAGGAACCCAGTTGATAGTACCAATTCTATGAAGAATTGCATACTTCACACTGAGCTTCTAAGCTGAAAGCTTTCCTTTGCTTGGCCAATGCTTCACAGTATTACAGGTGATCTCCTGACACACCTGATCATCAATATCTTTAAACTCAGGTTGAGGATCTCCTGATCTTCCCAGAAACTTGTTGATCATAGTGGAGGAAAGTGTCACAACATTTCCTCTGACATACACCTTCTTGTAGTCTTCACTGTTTGCATCATCACAGCCTTCAGGAATGTTCACCATAAATTTCTTGACTAACTTCTCATAGCAAAGACCAAATTTAGTGACTGTCTTCATCAAGCCAGCAACTTCAATAAGCTTTAGTACATCTTTGCATTCTAGGGCATTCTTCCTTAACTCCCTTTTCCAAAGCAACCCTCCTCTGGTACACATATTGCCACCTTTCCACGTTTTCAGCAGCATGAAAGGAAACATTATCCAAAGGAGCTTTAGGAAGAGCAGTAGCCTTCTTCTTAGAAACAGGTTTCTTGACATGCACGATGTCCTGGACATCGTCTTCAACATCATAGTCTGACTCATTGTCAGACTCAGCCTTTCTCTTCTTCGACACAATTGCAACCTTGCTCCAAGGTTTAGGGGGGCCAACAACAGATTTCTTAGTGTTCTTGGTAGGGTGTGTTCTCTACAGCCACAACCTTACCTTTCCTGCACTTTAGTCTCTTGGCAACACTAGGGTGAAGACTCTTGGCAATAATCTCATCATCAGAGGGAAAGTCATCAACATTGATAACTTGATCAGCAGGCTTTCCAGTAATACCCTTAGATGTTTGACCCTTTAACTGAGAGTCTTCTACAGAAGGAGATGTTCCACCATTTGTTTCAACATCTCTTACCACAGAATCAGCAAGAGTGTGCAGATTCCCTTATGACCCTTCATGATCAGCCACTTCAACCTTATTCTTTTGAACCTCAACATCAACATTTTCCTAAGTCTCTACCTCTGGTTCAGTATCAGGTGCGGAGGAAGTAGGAAGAATCTGAGCCAGAGGTCTAGTAATCCCAACAATATTCAGATGACTCCCTATACTTAAGGTTCTAGCTACTATTCTTCCGATCTTTTTATCAGTGTCAAATTTTTCTTTCTCACTCCTAGGGTTAGAGAAAGCATCAAAGGTCTTTGAAACATTACCTGTAGAAAGGTTCTTAGACTTTCTCATAGGAAGTTTATCAGGCTTGCATGGTACCCTGGCCAAGGGAGCAACATCAATCACATCTTCAGCAGACAACTTCCAAGACTTAGTCCTAGCTGCGGATGATGGAACATTCTCCTTCCTGGTTACCCCTTTTGAAGATTGTTATTGAGACATCTTAGAACACTTGAGAGTTGAAGAAAGGTAGACAAGATTAATTCTTTCTCCGAGCTGGAAGATGAAACAGTTTGTGAGGAATGGTACAATATGGAGGAAGCGTGCGTGAGAGCGGTTTTGAAATGATTGATTTTGAAACCCTCTCTTTATTTGTTGGGAACATACATACACTTAAATATTATTCCCACAAATTAATTGTTCTAAACCCTCAAACAGGAAAATTCCTAATTTTCCCCTTAACACCTCAAACTGATTTTTGGGACCTTCAGTGGTACTCAAGTTGTCACAGTATAATGTCACGACATCTTGTGTGACATTATGCTCAGTCAGCATCTGTCTCATCCCTATGAATTGAGAGCAACTATCCCCTGTTACTATGCAATCAGCTTCTATGGTTGAGTCATCAGTAACAACGTAAGCACACCTCTTTCCTTCAAGATCATCAACCATTAAGTCCCTATGAAGAAGTTTCAGAATCCTTGAAGTAGTCATATGTTGCAGCTTCATGTGTGACATCTTGGTTAGCTTCCCAATCTACCATTCACCACAGATTCCTCCACCATTAATATTCAGATCCGAGGTATCTCTGCCTGCTGCATTTGACAAACTTTTCTTCATCTTCTGAAGGTGACCAAGTTTTTGGTACTTCACTTCATCTCTATTTGACATGGATGAACACTCCGTCTCTAGAGAAGTCCACACATAGAAATTATTCTTAGATCGTGCACCCTTCATGATAACTTCATCTTTATCGTTCGTTACCAGACATTCAGATTTGGTAAAGTTAACCTTGAGACCTTGGTCACAAAGTTGACTGATACTTATCAAATTTGCAGTCAGTCCTTTGACAAGTAACACATTATCAAGTCTAGGCTACCCAGCATAGTTCAGCTTCCCAACACCTTTAATTTTTCCTTTGGATCCATCTCCAAAGGTCACATAGCTAGTGGCGTGTGATTCAATATCCACCAAAAATTTCTTGACACCAGTTATATGTCTAGAACAACCACTATCAAAGTACCACCTCTCTAGGATAGGCTCTTAGAGAGGAATGAGCTATGAGGGCAACAAATTCATTCTTGGGTATCCACTTCTTTTCTGGTTTACCAGCCTGCATCTTTCTGGGTTGTGAAGCAGATTTGGGATAACCATGTAACTTATAGCAGCTAGGTTTAATGTGGCCATACTTACCACAATGATGACATTTCCAGTCCCACCTCTTGCTGCCTGAAGAATTTTTCTGATGTCTGTGTTGATGTTGGGACATCCCGTTTGACATCTTCCGATTCTACTTTCTTTTAGGCTGAGTAGAACTCAATGCTGGCTCCTTTCTTTTATTCCTCAAAACTTGGTCATTATAACCAAGTCCTCTGATATCTCTAGCGTTCCTCCCAAATTGAAGAATTTCATCCAGCACATCAGAACTGTTGTTGAGCATTCTAACAGTTTTAGTCATATTGTCAAGTTTAGAGTTGAGAAATACAACTTCCTCCTTTAGGTCAGAGATGGTGTCTAAGTGCTTCAATCTTTCAGCCTCAAGACGGACGATAAATCTATATTGTTCCTCTCCCAGCTGACATACCTCTGCACTTTTGATGCATAACTCCTGAAATTCTGGTATCAGACGTGTGATGTTAAGGTGTGATGTCACAACAACACACTCTGCACAATGGACAGCAATAACAGTAAAATAACACCAAGAATTGTTGACCCAGTTCGGTTACAACCAACCTACTCTGGGGGCTACCAAGCCAGGGATGGAATTCACTACTTGTAGATATAATTTACAGACTCAACAACCCGTTGACAATCTCCTAAACTTATACTCTACTAATGACTTCCTACCTAAGAAACCACTTAGGTATGAGAACACCACTCAATCCCTTACAAACACTCAAAGAAACCACTTTGAGTACCCTTGATCTTACTTCACAGCTTCGATCAAATCACACAACTCTCTTTGCTTCACAGCTTTAGAGAGGACAGAAACTCAACACCTATTCAAACCCTAGAATAGTGTAAATACAAGCACTTTAAACAAACTATAGACACTAAGCCTTCTGCTCTTGATCTTCTGAATGTTTTCTGTCGCCTTTTCCTTTGGTCTTGTGCGCTTTATATAGCTCCTGAATTGGGCTTGGACTTGTCACAATATTTGATCAGATTTGTTAATTAAAACTGAATCTTTAAAACAGATTTTATCCCCAAAATCTTTTTAAATCTTCAACCTTTTAATTCTCCAACAGACCTGCAATCAAATCTCCCATGTAACAGAAAATATCTATCCCAAGATATTCTCATCCAATGAGTCAACCACTCTCCACAATTCCAGCTAATACGCGTGCCCTAATAACATGTCCTGCTGTTATTAATTCTGTAGGTCTGATGTTACAACATCACCTGTGTGACATCAGACATCCAACTTCAGCAATTAACCACTTAACACGGCCCAATGTTAAGACTTCAATGTTACAACATCAGCACCTTGACATCAACATTGAATATCCTTTGTTTTACCAAAATTTCAGCCAATCCAGGAACTATCAATCTCCCCCTTTGGCTAATTTTGGCTAAAACAATCTCTGCACTCTGCAAACAACTTCTGCACTCTGCACCTTCAGAGATTTCAGCAGCGGAATAATCTTCAATCATTTGAAATTCATTAGCAGCAGTTTGACAGTCTACATAGTCTTCATCACTTGATCTGCTGCAGCACCATCTTCATTATTGACAACAGCCAATTGGTGCTCCCCCTCAAGAACATGAACCAGCACCACAGCTGTTCAGTAGCTCACAATATACAGCACTTTTCTCCCCCTTGATGTCTGCTTGACTGCACTCTTCAAATGTCAAAACTTCCCCTTTTTATCTGCATCACATTAGCAGCATATGGCAATAATCCTCTTGACTATCTTGGCTATGTTCTCCCCCTTTTTAGCCATAATTAGGCAAACTTCAGTTAGAAGCCCTATTAACTATAGTCAGTATACCCTAGCTCTCATTGTTAGCCTCTCAGTTAGTAAACAGGCAAAACAAATCATAGAAGGAAACTAAAACCATAAACGGTGCATAAACCAGCACAATATTCAAATTACAAACCCAACATAAAAACTACAAACTGAAACTACTAAAGGCAATAGAAGATAAGCTAGTCTTCTTCTGAACTAGATTGTTCTCCAGGATTCTCTTCCTCCTCCTCAGAGTTATCCCCACTGGCATCAACTTCATCTTCCTCAGAGCCATCAACATTGTTCTCAACATCATCACCACTGTTCAGTTCTAACTGCTGGATCAACTTTTCAAGTCTCTCTTTTCTAACCAAACTGGTACTTATGACTGCATCAAGGTCTTTGCACATGGTCTTCAATTCTCCAATCAGTCCAGCCTTTGTAGTCTTCTTCTTGACTTCAGCAGTTGAAGTTAGAACAATGTCTGGAACATGATGTCCTGAAAATAGTTTAGGGTGTAGGGACAAGGCTGTCTTCCTCTGGCAGGCTATGTCTGAGCTTGTTAAAGTTTCAGGATGTTGCTCCAAGATGATACCACACACAAGAGATGGGAATGCTATGGGTAGCTTGATAGCGTTTGTTTCAGCATGTTTCACCACTTGCTCAAAGATGTAGCTGCCATAGTCAAACTTAATCTTCTTCCCGATAGTACAGATAAACCTGCCCAATCCAACAGTGATTGTTGTCTTGTGGTTTGTTGGCACCCATTTGGCAGCACCAATTCTGTGAAGAATTGCATACTTGATGCTAAGTTTACTAGCTGGCAACTTCCTTTTCAATGGCCAAACCCTCATCTGACCAGCTGTAATCTCTTTACATATATCATTATCAGTCATCTCAAGTTCACTATACTCTTCATCATCTCTTCCTAGATACTTATTGATAGTACTAGGGGAGAAATTAATGCACTTTCCTCTCACATAAACTTTCATGAAATCAATGCTCTTTTTATCAGTAATATTTCTAGCAATGTTGACAACAAATTCTTTGACAAGACTTTCATAGCACTTAGGAAACTTGGTCACAGTTTTTACCAATCCAGCCTCAGTAATCAGCTCCATGATATCCTTTATTTCTAAAGCTTCTTTCCCAAGCTCCCTCTCTAGGGCCAGTCTTCTCTGACATACAAATTTCCATAACGATGCACTGTTGGCATAATGAAAGGAAATGTTGTCGACTGGAAGTTCAGGTACTTTGTCAGAGATTCTCTTCAAAATTGTCCTTCTGATAGGTGTGATGTCATGAATATCATCCTCATCATCACGGTCAGAATTAGAGTCTTCCCTTATTTTCCTCTTTTTGGATTTCACAGCCACTTTGCTCCATGGCTTGGTTGGACTAACAACAATTTTCTTCTTGGCGTCAGACTTCTTTGGAGAGGATTCAACAGTCTTTCCTTTCCTTGTCTTCAGTCTCTTAGCAATACTCGGGACAGATTTTCCAATGATTTCATCATCGGATAAGTCAACTACATTGATCACATCCTCATTCTTTTCTTCCCCAGTAGGTGAAGTTCCAACATCTTCCTTAACATTAGCTTCCTCCTGTACATCATCTTCTTCTATTCTTACTTCAGAATCTTCAACAACAGACATAGCAAGTCTATGAAGATTTGTAGCTGCACTTTGCATGTCACTCTTTTCCCTTTCAGAATGTTCCGCAGGCATTTGTCTCAGTGGTCTAGATATACCTAAGCTTTTATCCACGTCTACCCTTTCCTCAACAGTTTGAGAAGTGGATGACCTAGGTGCTGTTTTATTACTAAATAGCACACTTGTAACAAGCTTTTTCATTTCATTATTTCTAAAAATAGTCCCAGCCCTTTTTGGAACAAGTTTGGAAGGTCTAGATTTACCTGATTCAGGAAGAATGGTTGAGAGAGGCTCAATGTCCATGGGATTGAATGCTGACCCTTCGTCAGGGGAAACCCTAGCTCTTTCTTTTGTGGAATTCTGACACTCAGATTTCTTGGATGGAGACGCCATGACTCTTTTCAGTGAGAGTTGATTCTTGAAGTCGAAGGAGTTGATTCGTTGCGAGAGCAGAGCTTTGAAGACGCGTGATGTTGTAGTACCGAGAAAGGGGGTTCTGAGGCTAGGAGCTTGATTTGGAGTGTCAATGACTTTTTTCCTCCACAAAAACTTTCCTTTTAAAACACTCACATCAGAACTTGTTAACTTTGAGTGACCTTTCAGCATCCTGATGTCATAGTCTGATGTTTTAACATTAACTACAATATCACTAGTTGAATCTCCTTCAAGAGAGGTCCACTGATAGCAGTTGTCTTTGGTTCTGGCACCCTTCATAACAATCTGATTATGCTCATCAGAAACCACACACTCATGCTTAGTGTAGTTTACCTTGTACCCTTCATCACACAACTGGCTTATGCTGATCAAATTTGCACTTAAGCCATTGACAAACATAACATTGTCAAGTTCAGGTCTACCATCACCTTGCACTTTCCCAACTCCTGCAACAACACCTTTTCCTCCATTGCCAAATATGACCTCATGAGAGGGACAAGGTCTAAAATCATCAAACATGGATCTACATCCAGACATGTGCTTGGAACACCCACTGTTAAAATACCATGTTCCTTCTTTATCACCCATGTGAGCCAATAAGCACTTCACCTTCTCCTTAGGTACCCATTGTTTAACAACTTTGGGCCTGTGCTCTCTCCATCTGTTTTGAGGTTGAGGGTATCCATGCAGCTTGTAGCAAGAGTACTGCATATGTCAAAACCTTCCACAGTAATAGCATCTCACCCTTTCATCTCTGAACCTTCTGCCATGATGAGATTGCTTATGCTGCCATCCATAATGTGATCTCCTCCTACCATAACTGCCCTGCCATCTATTATGTTGATATCTTCTCCCATAAGACGACTGAGAATGTTGTTTCTTGGATTGTCTCCCATGATGGTGTGGCTTTCTTCTTCCATAGATATAAGGAACAGCATTGGTGTATCCATAACCATAACCATACCAGTTTTCCTGATGTTGAGACACCTGATGAGACATGTGCTGTTTGAACTGAGCAGCTTGCATGCTCTCATGGTATTGTGGGGGCATATATTGACTAGCTCCCTGTGGCTGCTTTCTCTTCTGATAGGGACCAGTCTTCTTCTCAATCTTCTTAGGTTGTGAAACATCAGCTTTCTTAGGGGTAGGATCCTGCTTCTTTGTCTGATGTTGAGATGAAAGTTATGACACTTCCTTCTTTGAACCTGAAGTGCTTCCTTCTGAAGTTCCCTTGTCCTCAGCCACGTAACCTATCCCAGCTTTGTCTCCAGCAGCTTTTTCTGACTGCAGTATCTTGTCAAGTGTGTCTGTACCACAGCTCAGCATCCTAACAGACTTGGTCATTTGATCAAGGTGAGCTCTAACTAGCACCACTTCATTTTCCAGATCTGTTTTTTCATTCTCTAGCTGAGCAATCTGTTGCTTGTGGCACTTATTTTCTTGACAGATTTCAGCACTCTTTAAACACAGCTCTTGATAGGTAGAAGCCAACTCCTCATAAGTTACTTCTACATCACTAGAATCATCATCAGAAACAACAACTCATGTTAGGGCTCTAACATGCTTTGCTGACTCACCTTCACTTTCACTCTCTGAGTCAGACCAGGAAACTGTCATGCCCTTCTTCTGCTTTTTCAGGAAGGTGGGACATTCTTTCTTGACATGTCCATACCCTTCACACTCAAAGCACTGCACTCCTTTATCTTGGGCAGTTTTCTCTTCATCCTTCTTGCTGGTGTCAGAAGTCATGTTCTTGACATTAGGCCTGGAGTTATTATTCATTCTCTTGAATACTTTGGTGAACTGTCTTCCCAACATCACTATGGCCTGAGACAGATCCTCCTGGGATTCAGATTTCTTCTCTTTCTCTTCTTCACCATTTGTCACCTGGGCTATACTCTTTGGCTTCTTTTCTGGTTCTTCCTCATTCAACCCAAGCTCAAAGGTTTGAAGAGATCCAATAAGCTCATCAACTCTCATCTTGCTGATGTCTTGTGATTCTTCAATGGCAGTAACTTTCATCTTATACTTCTTAGGTAGGGACCTAAGGATCTTCCTCACAAGCTTTTCATCTGACATCTTCTCACCAAGAGCACTGGATGCATTAGCCAGTTCCAGAACATTCATGTGGAACTCATGAATGGTCTCATCATCCTTCATCTTCAGGCTTTCAAATTTTGATGTCAAAATCTGAAGTCGTGACATCTTGACTCTAGATGTTCCTTCATGAGTAGCCTGCAAGATATCCCACGCTTCTTTAGCAACTTCACAGGTATTAATTAACCTGAAGATGTTCTTATCCACTCCATTGAAGATGGCATTCAGAGCTTTGGAATTTCCAAGGGCAAGCTCATCTTCCTCCTTGGTCCACTCTTCTTCAGGCTTTAGCTTAGAGGTGCCTTCTTTATCTTTACCAGCATCATCCTTCTCACACATGACAGGTGCTTTCCACTCTTTAATAACAGCCTTCCAAGCCCTACTGTCCAAGGATTTTAAGAAGGTGGTCATCCTTGGCTTCCAATAGTCATAATTGGATCCATCCAAAATAGGGGGTCTGTTGACGAATCCTCCTACTTCTTTGTCCATCTTTTCACCAGAAATTAACTTCCCTAGATCTCACCCAGAGACAGACAGGATGCCTGCTCTGATACCAATTGAAATTATGGTATCAGACGTGTGATGTTAAGGTGTGATGTCACAACAACACACTCTGCACAATGGACATCAATAACAGTAAAATAACAACAAGAATTGTTGACCCAGTTCGGTTACAACCAACCTACTCTGGGGGCTACCAAGCCAGGGATGGAATTCACTACTTGTAGATATAATTTACAGACTCAACAACCTGTTGACAATCTCCTAAACTTATACTCTACTAATGACTTCCTACCTAAGAAACCACTTAGGTATGAGAACACCACTCAATCCCTTACAAACACTCAAAGAAACCACTTTGAGTACCCTTGATCTTACTTCACAGCTTCGATCAAATCACACAACTCTCTTTGCTTCACAGCTTTAGAGAGGACAGAAACTCAACACCTATTCAAACCCTAGAATAGTGTAAATACAAGCACTTTAAACAAACTATAGACACTAAGCCTTCTGCTCTTGATCTTCTGAATGTTTTCTGTCGCCTTTTTCCTTTGGTCTTGTGCGCTTTATATAGCTCCTGAATTGGGTTTGGACTTGTCACAATATTTGATCAGATTTGTTAATTAAAACTGAATCTTCAAAACAGATTTTATCCCCAAAATCTTTTTAAATCTTCAACCTTTTAATTCTCCAACAGACCTGCAATCAAATCTCCCATGTAACAGAAAATATCTATCCCAAGATATTCTCATCCAATGAGTCAACCACTCTCCACAATTCCAGCTAATACGCGTGCCCTAATAACATGTCCTGCTGTTATTAATTCTGCAGGTCTGATGTTACAACATCACCTGTGTGACATCAGACATCCAACTTCAGCAATTAACCACTTAACACAGCCCAGTGTTAAGACTTCAATGTTACAACATCAGCACCTTGACATCAACATTGAATATCCTTTATTTTACCAAAATTCCAGCCAATCCAGGAACTATCAACTCCCTGTATGAGCTAGCCAGATCATCATATGAGAGTTCTCCAATGTCTGATTCTCCATCAGAGTCAAATACTCAAGTAAGAGCAGAAACTTGTTTAGCAGATTCTCCTTCACTTGAAGAATCATCTTCAGACCATGATGTAGACAAGTCTTTCTTCTCCTTCTTGAGAAAGGTAGGACACTCATATTTGATGTGTCTAAATCCTTCGCATTTATAGCATTGGATTCCTTTGCCTTTGTTAGCTTTCTCTTCAGTTTTGGACTTTCTTCCAAAATCCTTCCTTTTGTTGTTGTCGGATGACTGAGTCTTGACATTTGATATTGACTCCCCGTCCATCCTCTTCAGCAATTGGTTGTACTATTTTCTAAGAAGCACAACAACCTTAGACAATTTTTCCTTGGAACTTGTCTTACATTCTCCTTGATTAGACACCAAGGCTATGTTTTTCTTCTTCTCAAATTCCTCACTGATAGCCATTTTAAAAGTTTGAAGAGATCCCATAAGTTCATCCACATTCAAGGTATTTATATCTTGAGCTTCTTTAATGGCAGTCACCTTCATGTCAAACTTCTTAGGAAGAGATCTTAGAATTTTTTGGACCAACTTAGCTTCTGGAATCTTTTCTCCAAGATCACTTGAAGTATTGGCTATATCAACAATGTTCATGTGAAAGTCTTGAATACTTTCATCCTCTCTCATCTTCAAGTTCTCAAACTTGGTTTTGAGAAGTTGAAGTCTTGATGATTTCACCCTAGAAGTTCCTTCATGAGCAGTCTTCAATATCTCCCAAGCATCTTTGGCAACAGTACAATTCTTGATCAACCTGAAAATGTTCTTGTCCACACCATTGAATAAGGCATTCAATGCTTTGGAATTACCTTGAGCAAGCTTGTCATCTTCATCATCCCAGTCTTCCTCAGGCTTTATCATATCAGTAATCTTACCTTCCCAATCTTTAGCCTTTAGTGGATCCCATCCTTTGACTATAGACTTCCAAGCTTTACCATCCATGGACTTAATGAAGGACACCATGCGCACTTTCCAATATTCATAATGGATCAATCAAGGATGGGTGGTTTGTTCAATATTCCTTCTTGTTTGTCCATTGCACCAGAAAGTAACTTCCCTAAATCTCACCCAGATGCAAAGCAGGATGCCTGCTCTGAAACCAATTGAAATTTTGGTAGCAGATCTCAGATGTCCTGAGATATGTCGAGACACTTGATCTCTGCTTCAAACACAATGACAAAAAGGAGCACAATACAAATTGCATAAAGTAAACGAACACACAGTAATTGTTAACCCAGTTCGGTGAACAACAACACCTACGTCTGGGGGCTACCATGCTAGGAATGAAATCCACTAGATAGTATTAATTCTAAGCTAAAAAACCTCCGGTTTACAACTTATCACTTAATCACTACCCGTGCTTAATTTCTACCTAAGACTCTTCCTAGGTATGAGACCCTTCTCAATTCCCTTTCAATCACAGTAGTGACAGAAATTACAACTCAATGCAAACAGTCTAGCTCTAGTATCCACACGACACAAGAGAGGTAACAAATACAAACCCTAAAACACACTAAGCAACAATGTATTTCTACACCTTTACTAGGTTAAATCGATCCTATTTATAACCATAAACTAGACTGGATTTGGACTTAAAAAACGAAGCAATTCTGTTACACAGAATCTGGAACTAATTCTCCTCAAGAATAATTTCTTCAATAAAAAGTTTCCTAAAATGTCTCCACACTTTAGAAAACGACATCTTCGAATTACAATCAGAATCTCTGATTCCACAATCTTGAACGCCACCTAGGATAAACAAATATTCCCAGAATACTCTAAGATCTGAAATTAAAATAGCAGTATTAAAAGCTGAAAAGTAACAGACAAAAATGCCGAATCATCAGATAGGACATCTTGTCCAACATGTTGATCTTCAGTCAGTTCTTCATGTTAGGACATCTTGTCCAACATCTTGCTGTTAACTTAGTTTTACCAAAATTGATGCCAACCTCAAAAGCTTGGAATTATCAGTGGATTACACAAGTTGTAACTTAAGTTATTGCTCTCTTAACACTAAAACTTTACAAAGTGTATATGAAAATTTTAGGAGCAAGGTGAAAGAAAAGGAGAAGGATTTCTTTTAGAAAACTTGTGTTCTTTCAAATGAACATAATACCTCTTTTATTAGTAAAGAAATTAGAAAATTTTGGAAACTTTGGGAAAGCTCAATATGGACCATAAACAATTATGCTTCAACATTAATCGATTATTCCCAAGTCAAAAAAGGAAAGTTTTCCTTGATCTAAACCATAATTGATTATCTGGTATCCATAACTGATTACTAAGGGAGGCACACTTCATAATCGATTACATTACCACCATAATCGATTATAGGCCAAATTTGGATTCATATTCAATTAATAACAAATAAAGTTGAAATCAAATAAAGTTTCAAAAAAAATTTGTGATCGTGTGTATGATTTTAGTACTTGGAGAGCACACAATTATTTTACATAAATGATCCTAGAAATATATAAACTTGAGCTCTGAATCAGATGGCAAACTTTTAGTTGTTAAATTAGTTTCTTGATAATGTTCATATGCATTTGATCTTTTATGCCAATCATTATAAAATTCTCTATTTTTTCTTAAGTTATTATTTCTTATTCATTCATTGATCTTAATCTTGATTTCTTACTTTGTTCCCCTTTGACATCATCAAAACGTGTTATGCACTTAGAACCACACATGTATCATTTTTAAGGTTTTTACTACCATTTTTGGGAGAGATGGAGTTTTCTAATGATAAAAGCTTAGAGAGAGTAAATGATAACATCTTAGGGTTTATTGTTATAAGATTTTAGTAATTTTGTAGGGTTCTTTATGTCTTAGGAAACATTTCTAAATGAATTAGGATTGTATAAATCATGTATTGAAAAGAGGAAAGATTGGGTCACAAATCAGATAGAAAATAAAATATGTTCATATGATTATGGAGAGATGTTTTCTTATAACTATTGTGTAATATCTTGCTTATGGACTTTTGATTGGCAGTGGATCAGAAGATTTTCTTCCTCCGTAGTAGATCATTTTTGGATTAAACTAGTTAAACAATTTATGTGTGTTGTGTTCTTTATCTTTCTATAATGGTTTTGTTTTCACAATTTGGTAGATTAAATTTGCTTTAGACTATTTAGTTTGTTAGCTTTTGTTTTTTCTCCCACACATCATATTTTTTATGTGTTTGATCTTAAGTTTCATAGCAAGTGGCACCCACTATAGGGAAAAATCTAAGTTTACAATTTATCATCTTGTGTTCTAAATGGGATATCGATTTTTTTTATTAAAAAATTTTGGATTGTGAAAAAAATGCAAGCAGTATGGATTCAACAAAAGTGTGTAGAAGCATTGAAAGGTGAGGTATTGATGCATGTAAGCCTATCATAAGAAGGTGGGTCAAAGATTTTGGATGCTATTATCACATGTATCCAAGGAAGAAATACTTTCAAACTTTTAAGCTAAAAGAAAGTGGATTCATTCGACTCAGTAATAATAACGCTTTCAAAGTTTATGGCATTAGGATAGTTCGACTTAAGATGCTTGAAATCCATGAATTACTTTTATTCAATGTGAGGTATATTCCCAAACTCAATTGAAACTTATTGTCTATAAACATGTTAAATGATTTAGTCTATTTTACTAGAATCGAACATGGGATGTTGAAAATTTGTCATGGCACATTGATATAATTACTAAAGGGTCTACAATGTGTAGTTTTTATGTTTTGGATGGTTCCATTGTTATTGGTAATGCACCATTAGCTAGTAAATTATTTCATGATACGACCAAACTATAGCATTTAAGATTAGGGCATGTTACTGAGAGAGGTTTGGTTGAAACATCTAAACAAGATTTTCTAGGTAGTTAGAAATTAAACAAACTCGAATTTTGTGATCATTTTACACAAGGCAAACAACATAGATTGAAGTTTGGGATTGATATGTATAATTATAGTAGACTGTTTGAGTATGTTCACTCGAATATATGAAATTCAGCAAGAGTGAAAACACATTAGGTTGTTTATATTTTAATACAATGATTGATGATTTTTATAAAATAGTGTAAGTTCATATTTTGAAACATAAAAGTGGCACATTTGTAAAGTTTAATGAATTTCATACTCTTATAGAAAATCAATTGGAAACTAAATTAAAAGTTTTAAAAAAAGACAGTAGTCAGGATTAATTTTGGAGTAGAAAAAAATTTGGGGATGAAGTTGTTCAAATGCATCTTACTAAATCAACAAATGTACATTCACATGAATAAACATCCAGACGCCTATAGAGTTTTGGAGTAGAAAACCGATAAACTACTATTATTTGAAGGTTTTTGGAGCTTGGGCATTTTTCCAAATCAAGCAAGACAAACTTTATGTTAGGGGTGTTAAGTGTATCTTCATTGGTTATTCTGAAAATGTGAAGGGATACAAGTTGTGAAATATGGAACCTGGAGGGTAAAATATTATCATAAGAAAGGATTGTATCTTTTGATGAGACTTGTATGCAGATGAATTGGAAAGACCTGGAGGAGAAACTTTCAAAATCTAAGTTGGATAAGGCACAAATTTATGTTGATGTACATATTAATGATACTAGAGACAAATACATCTTTGTATGGGTTAAAGCGAATCCAAGGGAAATGGTATCTTCAATATGATGAATTTCTTCAAAATTATGATTTTTGTAGTAATGGTTATTGTAGTTGTTTGAGAAAGTTATTCTCTACTATTTTTTTATATATTTATGATATCTTGATGGAAATTTTTAACAAGGAAGAGACTGGTAATCTTAAGGAGACTTTGAATGAAGATTTTAAGATGAATGATCTTAGTGAGGGTAAGAGGATCCTAAGGATAAATATCATAAGAAACCGTGAAAGAAGTATAATTTTCATATCTCAATCTAGTAACTCAAAGAAAGGGGTGGAAAGGTTTAGAGTACTTGATGCTAAAACCATAAAGACTCTTTTAGGTCATCCCACCAAGCTTTCAATTATGTAATGTTATAAAACCGAATAAGATAAGAAAATTATGGAGAGTAGTTCATATGAAAGTGATGTTGGGGGCATCATGTATGGGATAGTTTGTAGTACACCAAAGTTAGCATAAGCTATTAGAATAGTAAGCCAGTTTATGGCGAATTCGGTCTAAAATTATTAAGAAGCTTTGAATTTGGGTGTTGATGTGTCTAAATGATTCATTGAAGGGTTATTTTAAGTAAACAAATACACATCGGGGAAAGACAATTTTTATATGTGGAAATGTGGACACAAGAAAATACTTGTTTTGTTTTTGTGTTTAATTTGTTTGTGTCGTTGTCAGTTAGAAGGAAAATCAACATTCCATTTTAGAATTTTCTATAAATCAAGCAGAGTAATCTCCTTAGTTTAAGGGGTTAAAGAAGTCACATGGCTAAGAGGTATGATAATGTGTGACGATACATGTTACAATCAAAATTTTATTCATTTGACATATTTTTTTCACTTCATTAGAGATATTATTGAGTCAAAGAAGAATATTGCAGTTCAAAAGATTTCATGGGAAGAAAATATGGCAGATGTTTTCTCCAATTCATTACCAAGGTCAAAGTTCAAGCATTGCTCATACTTGATCAAGTTTGTCGAAGAGTGATTCAATATTTGAGAGATAAGAAAGATGGTTTGGTGAAGTCGCATCACAGTTGATTTTTAAGTAAAAATGAAGATTTGTGGAGAGTTCCTCAAGAAAACTCAAACGTGAGGTGTTCTAGAAAATTAATTGGGAGTTTGAGAGATGCTTTTATGAAGGATTTTGGTTATTCCTCAAACACGAATAAAACTAAGTACTTTTCTCGAGGCCAATAGGTTTATTATAACTTGGTACTTGTATTGAATTAGTCCCTCCATCCCACAATGAGTGACCAAGTTGACCTTTTCACGAAGATTAAAAAAAAGGAATAAATGAAGGAGAGATAATGATATTTTTACTAAATTACCCTTATCATGTATTGGGAATGATGAAAGTAATATTAATTAGAGGGTAAAATTTGACAAGATATATTGGAAATTGAAATGAGTCATTCATTTTGGGACACTCTTTTATTCCAAATGGGTCACTCATTATGGGATAGAGGGAATACCTATTAATATTAAGGCAAAAATATTGTCTAGGTTCTTTAAGTTATTTTAAAATATCAAGTTAGTCCTTTAAGTTTTTTTGTAACGCTTTGGTCCTTTATGTTAAGTAACGTTTGCGTCGTTAACCTTTTTAAAAATCTCTGTTATAATAAATTGCAAACTCATATACCATTTGAACTGGTTTTTGGAACTGATCACGAATATGCAATCAAATTTATAAAACAAGTTACGGCTAATCAGAATCAGGGAAAAAAGTGGACAAATACATAATGAAAAATCGTTCGATCCGACCAAAATACACAATCAAATGCAAAACTAATAACATATTCTTGATCAGCGCGAAAAACCAGTTCAAATGGTATATGAGTATGCAATTTATTGTAACGGAGATTTTTAAAAAGGTCAACGACGCAAACGTTATTTAACATAAAGGACCAAAGTGTTACAAAAAAAAACTTAAAGGGCTAACTTGATCTTTTAAAATAACTTAAAGGACTAAAACATTATTTTTGCCTAATATTAATAAGGAATTTCTTTGTTATGTTTATTTTTTTAAAATAATAAATGCCTTAGAATAGGTAGTATATTTAATGAAATATTAAGTGTGACATAATCATGAGATCCCATTAAACATAATAATATAATTCTTAAAATATATGTAGTCAAGCTTTATTGTTAAGTGGGATAACATTAAAACATTGAGACTATTAGGTTGATAGAATGGTGATAACATCTCGTAGATCATGGATACAAATTTATCAAGTCTTCACATAGGTATGAATATTCGGATTAATATTTATATTGGATTGATCCACAATTAGAATACTACATATAATGTTATGTAAGCGTCATAAGTTATTCTCAATGTGATAGTGGTGTATATCACTTTTCCACCTGAAACTACTATGGACCTTAGATGTGGAGTAGAGTAATTTATTGCCAATCAAACATTGTATGCAATGGAATGACCATAAAGATGGTTGCGAATGTGGAGAGAAACACAAGAAATTGGGGTTTGAATTGGGTTTCTAAAAGAAAAAACTTTTTAGAACCAACTCAAGCAAGCAAAACACGAACAATAAAAGTAACAAGTTATTTTTATATTGGTTAACTATTAACGAAGTTACCTCCAGTCCACCCTAACAAGGTGATTTTTCCTTCTCAATAAGGACTTAATCCACTATAACCGGAACTGATTACAAACACCACAAATACAAATTGTATTTGTCTTCTTGAGTCTATCTGACTAAAACCTAGTCACTCAAGGAAATCCCTCACACAATATTGAGATTTGGAGGTTGTGTTTACAAAGAATGCTTCTAAGAAAGCCGATTAACACAAGATTAATACAATGAATATCTCACACAATAATGAGCAAAAATTGTATGTGTGTTTACAAACAATATACACAGAAAATATTTACTTCAGCAAAGCGTGTGTATGTTCAATAACGTGAGCGAGCATTAGCATGAGCAACTAGCAGCGTCTTCCAATCATCTAAGTTATATATATAGGCAGATGAAAGCTCCATTGGAGGGTAGAATTGGAATTGCAAATAACATCTGTCTCCTTTCATAATGGTTTGCATACATGAGGCAAAAATGGTAGAATAGTAATGTCCTTAGCCCACAAAATTAAGGTAGTGAAGGAAGGGATGATTTTGTACTGTGTACTATTTTCTTGATGCAAAACATTTTGATCTTATCTTCCAATCTTCAGAGGCTTATGATAAAATGATGTTGAAGCATGCTTAGAAAGATCAAGAGATAGGAAGAGAGAATCTTCAGAACCTCGGTCTTTAGAATCTTAACACAGTTCCTCAGAACCTGGTCTTCAGAGTCTTCAGATCTTGTTCTTCAGAGTCTTCTAAACTTTAGCGCAGAATCTTGAAGGTAGGCAACCCTTTAGAGGCTATTCAAACAGAGTCACTGTCAGAAGCTTTAGCGCAAACGTTCTTCAAAACCATTGTCTTTGATCTTTCTAGAACTTGACAACATCTTGTAAAGAACTTTTATCTCTTCAGAGTCAGAGTGTGTTGATTCCAGAGTCTGATGACGTCACACGTCAAAGCTTCAAAGTCAGAAACTGTTTAGCAAAAGATACACAATAGAAAAAACCATTAATGTACAAAATTGTTCTCTATGTACTAATGCATTGTTATCATCAAATCTAAAAGCCAGATGCAGAACCAAATATTGTTCTAACAAGTTGATGAATACTCTACAAACCATATTGAGGGACATTAGTGACCTAGTATGTCATAAGTTATTATTTGACTAAATGATGAGTCTTTTATTTTTCATAAAATAAATAAATGATAATATCAAATAATAAATACTTGTAAGAAACTAAAGTTACAGGACATAAAATCATATTAGCATTAAAATAATCAAAATGTTAAACAATCAAAATTAATTAAAGTCATAACTCATTCAAATAGTAAATGTTCAAGAGACTAAAATTGTAACAACTAAGTCAAAAATCTTTAAATCATTAAATTTGTAATAATAAATGTTTGATTAATGGTTCAATGGGTTGTTTTGGGCCTGAGTCCGATTTTACCCAGAACTCATTTTTTAATGGGTTTTTTAGTTATTAAATCCATATCCACAAATAACTTAACCCAACCCATTTTTTTGGATTCTTTTGGTTGAGTTTGGCCGGGTGTTTTAGGTTAACCCTACCCATGTACACCCCTATACACCATAAGGTAAGATGTAATTAAGTGAATTATGAAACACCGTAAGGTACAGTGAGCTTAAGTGGAATACGAAACACCATAAGGTACGATGCGCTTAAGTGGAATACGGAACATTTTAAGGTATGGTACACTTAAGTGGAATACAATACACTGTAAGGTATGATTCACTTAATTAGGCTTGTTTAACTTGAAATCCAAACAAGCAGTTCCATAAATAGAACCATAATGCTGAAGTTTTCACACTTGATGAAATTTAAATTATGAAACACTAGCCGTAATCTCTCTCTCTCTCTCTATCTATATCTCTCTCTATCTCTCTCTCTCTCTCTCTCTTAAAGTATTTGTTCATATATGTTTTCACTGAGATCGATGGCACTCTGTTTGTGTTGACTGAGTAGAGGCGTTGTTGTTCAGTGCTCGTGATCGCTCTTCTGATTCAACATCAACCATTAATCGCAATAAAAAGGTAACCAGACTATTTATTATTTCCATCCATAAGGATCAACTAAGGGAAATTTTTGTTTTCCGCTGTGTTTTGTATCATGATTTCCCTTTAGTGGTATCAGAGCCACTAACGAAATCATGTATAGGATACTGTTTATTTTTTTGTTTTGTAATTTTTGTCTTAATTCCATTAAAACATATAATGATTTAAATAATAATCATAAAGAAATTAAATATCAAAATCATGTTTTGTATATTTTGGATGGTCGGTGTTGACTATGCTTTAGAATCTAACATTTGTATGGTGAAGCAGCGGTATTTTAATCATCCATAAATGATACAAATATGATTGATCAATTTATATATGATATAAAAAATTCTTGTGCGATGTAAGTGTATTTGATATACTTTTTGTTTATTCCATTCGATTAGTGTAATAATTGTCATTCCTTTGAATGATCAAAGTTCATTCTTTTTTGAAATCCAACATTTGTATGGTAAAGCAATGGCATTTTAATGTCATATTAAATAATCGATCATTGTGTTTTTGATGGTATGAAATTGTTGCATTAGGGTTTATGATGGTACAAGAGTTGTGTTGCACGAGTTATATAATTAGGGTTTCTGACTATGCAAGAGTTGTGCATTTAGGGTTTGCAAAAATCATTAAGTGTTGATGTGAAAACCGACGTTGATTCAAAGTGATATGTTCAGTAAAAGTGTGAGCAATCCCCAAAATTCAATTTAATTTATTTAATTAAGAAAATTTAATAATAATAATAAAAGTGTGTTTATTATTATTCTCTTGTGTGGGCAGTTATAACTTAGTTTTATGTTATTTTGTTTTGAGATTTTAAATATGACATGTGTGTTGTGCTTTTCTCTCTACTTTCCATATGTGACTTCTTTTATCATATTGTTCCCTTGTATGTAAAACAAGTACTATTTTGTGTAATTTAATGAAGAAAGAGAAGAAGAAAATATCAAAGGAGAACAATCATGGAGGTCTAGCTTTGAGAAGTATAAATTATTCTTAGCTAGGTTTAGCTTAAATTTTCTCATTGGCTCGAGGGAACAATTACGCTAGGGGCCATAACCATATCATTTTATCATATGTATGTTGATGCATGTGAGAGACAATTTATATGATAAATAAGACAGAGATATCAGTTTAATTGCAAACTCCCTCAAAACAAATATTAAGTTAAGTTTTCCAATATTTAGAATTACATGGCGGTTCGCTTAGTGAGCACATGCGATAAAGGTAGGCATAGGGCAGTTAGCATTACTTAACCGAGAAGAAAATAGATCTGCTAAGAGAGCCTGGGAAATGCGCTTAGAGAGCCTACCTTTCTCAAGTCTATAAATAGGGGGTGTAAGGCCTTCATTTAATAACAATTTTGTTTAATTCAAGAAGATTGGATCATATTTTGTGGAATTCAAGGAGGTTCCTTAGTGAAGCAAGATTATCACCACAAATCACAAGAGGAGAGAATATGAGAGAAATATCAAGGGAGGAAGCTACGATGAGTAGTCGTAGCTAATTTTCTCTTTTGTTGGAGTTAGATGAAGTTATCCTGTTACATGTGTTTGGATCCCGAGCATGGTGTTCCATGTAATTTTTCTTAAGTTTTAATATTGACAGATTCTTCATTCTTAATGCTTGCTTTGGATTAGCTACCTAAAACATGTTTTCATGGTATAACTTGATATTCAAATGGTACTGACCGTTACTAGATCATTGTTTATCATATATTGGATGCTAAAATCTAGACAAAGATTTAGGTTTGGTACCTGCACAAATAACGATATGTGTGAAATGAAACATTACTATCTGCAATCAGTTTTGAAACTTAATGTTGATATATTGGTTAATATGATGAGAAATCTTCCATTAGGTAATATGACTTATCTCACGCTGTTGGCTCAGACTTTAGTTGCAATGAAAGCAACAAGCTAAAATATTAATAATTGATTAGAATTCCATATTACTGGTAACTGATGATAAATAATAATAGGTTAATGAAGTCTAACCCCAACAAAGTTTTCCCATTTGTGAAACACCAAACGTTTATTTTCTGTTATTTTACTTTTCAAGTATTCCCCCAACAATCAATCTTCTGATAAACTAAACTTAAAGTAGTTTAAATTATTTAATGGTCATTGAAACACAACCAGCCCCTGTAAAGACGATAAAAATGCATTTTCTATATGCAATGCATAAACAATGGCGTCGTAGACGAGGAATAGTGTTTGTTTTTAAATACATTGCGATATTTTTTATCTTTTTAAGTTTTTTGTTTATATCTGTTAATATTTGAGCATATTTTTGTTTATAGCCACTATCCTGCTAATCGTGTTACCTAGTTCTATTACTTATTTATGCGACGTAAAGATCTGGAAGATTAACTTATGTTCGATCCCAAAAACGAAAGAACTGCATTGAAATATAGTAAGAAAATAAAGAAAATTTTACAAGAAAAGTTGCAAGATCTATAAGAGTCATTTGTTTCAAAGAAAGAAACCATGGATGATATGGACAACAACACTAATCAAGAAAAAAAATAATGACAACAATGCGAACAGTGGAATCAATGTTAGTGGTATGCCATGCCATAACACTATGATACATCTAGTATACATAACTAGACCACAAAGGAATGTCTCTCAAATGGAAATAAAAATAGGATTGTTAAAAATTCTTTATGCTAACCCTTTTGCTAGATTACACCATGAGAACCCATATACATACCTCACGAAGTTCTACAAAATTTCTAGTATGCTAGGAGCTCTAGAAATTGAAGAGGAAGAGGTATTCCTGAGATTGTTTCCACATTCATTGATTGGAAAAGCAAAAGAATGGTATATAGACCAACAAACATCGATAATGAAAAATTGGGATGCGTTAGAGGAAAAGTTTTTGAATAGATTCTTCCTTCACAACATATTCATGGAAGCAAAGACAACAATTGTGTTGTTCCCCCAGGGTGCAAACTCTTTGTGAAGCGTGGGAGAGGTAAAATTCCATGATGAGAAGATGTCCAAACCAAGATTTTCATAATCTTACACAGATCCACATCTTTAGAAATGGATTACAACAACTAGAGCTGTCAAAATGGATCACACGACCCTAAATGAGCCAGCCTTGGCAGGCCTCGGGCTTTTTAGGGTTGAGCCAAAAAAGTCTTATTATAATATGGGCTCGAAAATTACTACCCGAGCCCGACCCTAGATGGGCTTCGGCTACCCGGCTCTAAACGAGATTTTTTTTAATAAAAAAATAAAATACAAATCTCATCGTATTTATTATAAATGAAATTAAAAATTATATTATTTTATACATAATATATTTTTATGTACTATAATATCTTTTATAAACACTATAATGTGTTTTTAAATACAACACATGTTTAAATTGTATAAAACAATACTCGAGTATTTAACATAAGAGAAACTAATAGAATGCGAGGAAAGAGTGTTGATTATATTAATATATGAGATTTAAAAGAGAAAGATTGAATAAAATAAAGATAAAATTCAGTGAGGTGAGAAAACTCAATGTGTTATTTTGGAGTAAGACAATATAAGTATTAATATATTTTTTTAAAAATTTATAGCTATGTGGGCCTAACGGGCTACCCACGGCCCATACAGGTTAACCCTAATGGATAATAGACTTTAAGGGTTGGGCTAAAAAATTAAAAAAAAATATGGGCTCTAATTTTAGGATCCAAGCCCTATGATTTTTCGGGCTTGGCGGGCCAGCCCATATGGGCTAGCCCATTTTGACAACTCTAATAACAACCAACCAAAGTTGTTGCTATATGATATTGATGGAGGGTTCTTTTATGTCAAAAAGCCCAGAATATGCAATTGTAATTATTGAAAGAATGACGCTCATTGATTATCAAGGAAAACATAATAGAAATCCTTCTCAAAGGAAGAATGGTATCATGGAATTAAATACTAATGATGTTATTCCGACACAAAACAAGTTGTTGACATAAATAATGGATGAGATGGAAAATGAGTTATTTAATCTGCCACAACAATTGAAGGAAATGCATGAATCGCCATAGCAAAGGCAGATTGCATTTTGGAATTATGAAGCAGTGATCATTGAACTGGATTTTATCCTTGACTGATGCAGAAGTTAACTATGTAGGAAACCAATAAGGCTTGAACAATATCCAAATGAAAACTTCCCAAGGAACAATAACTTTAATCAAGAATGCAGATTTGAAGTTGGTCCATCAAATAGACAACATTATCAACATTATACACAACACCATTGTCAGTGGTAAAGAAAATTCGTGACCTCAAAATAGAGCCAATTGTAACCATAGTGCTGATGGTAGACAAAACATCTAGGAAACCAGTGGGAACGATCAATGATGTTTTGTTCAAGATTGATAAGCTCTCAATTACTGCAGATTCTATTGTATTAGATATCGAGGTAAACTCAAAAATACCTCTGATCCTGGCAACACCATTCATGAAAACAAGAAGAATGTTGGTGGAAGTGGAAACATGTCAAGAAAAGGTCAAAATCAGAAACTACGAGGTATGTTTTAAGGTAATAGGTATCACGTAACACTGACAAACGATAAGATACTAAGTTAAACAAGTGCTTGTTGGGAGGAAACCCAACCCATTTTACAATTTTTCTAGTTAGTTTTTCAAAATTGATCAAATATCATAATGGAATTAGAAAAATATGAGAACAAAATAAAGGGTGGCTCAATAGGTGCACCATGGCACATGTCATTTCTCACTTAATGTACCCCCAGGGTAATAAAACCTAGCCATCATTCACTTAGCCAGGACTCTCTCAGCTAGCAAAGAATCCAAATTCTAGAATTCAAGAAGTCACAAATTCTCGCTTAGCCAACTACAACTCACTTAGCAAGAGACTCATTTTAAGAACTTGGAAAACATGTTTTAACTTAAATCAACCACTCAAATACTTTCACACACTTCCTCCATTACACACACATGAAAAAGCCTAGAAACAAAAAGAAAAGTGCTCCAAGGAAGAAAAAACACAAAATCAAACTCTTTAATTTGGTTCAGAATTGCCCATACATGTCATTTCACTTTTTACATTATGATTTAAATGACGACACACTAGTGAATTAGGGATAATCTAAATTTCTTCACTATGTAATTCTAGTATTTAAAATGAGAACAAACAAGTAGATTGAGCTATTACATTAGACCGGGCAATATGTATTTTGTATACTTTAAACTTCTAGTATGCTTAATACAATGTCACTGACAAAAATTGACTATAAAATGGAATGAATGCATTCATTACCTAGTTAAGAACATGATAGGCCTAGAGTTCCATCATCTGCGTCAAAATAACATGTGAAATGGGAAAATTACAGTTTTGTACATTTAATCATTTAATCTAAACAATTTTGCAAGGCTTGTTTGTTGTTATTGACTGCTCCAGATGGCTTCAAGAAAATCTACTATTGGAAGAAAAATGCAAGCTACTAACATAATATCCTCTACTATACCATTTCATGAACATCGATTTAGAAACCATCATCATGAAGAATTCTACACTGACTTTGATGGCTGCAACGTGGTTCGTGAATGGACAACGGAGCTAGAAGATCCTGATGACTATTAAAACATTGTTCAGGAAATCAACGCTAGAGGTATGAGTGTTTTATTTTACTCTCTAGATCATGAAAACATAACATAATTCAGAAACTCTACATTAATGCCAAATAAATAGAAGATACCACACTGGAGAAGTTGTCTTTGTGGATCTATGTTCTTTGAGGTATGAATTTGATGATCTTGATGTTGACTACTGTTATGATGTTTTCATGACTATAATATTGTAATGTAGTCATGGTGATATCTTTCCAAATTATTACTTCTTGATGATGGTGACTAACTGTTGAAAAGTATTTCAGTGGAGGTTTTTGTTATCGTATCTGCAAGTGATTCGGAGTATTCGAACGGGTCCACGTAAGCTGGTCGTCAGATGGCAAGGTGCTTGGACGTATGCTGGTCGTCAGATGGGCGAGGTGTTCGGAATGTTGATGAGGAGAAGAGGGGGTGTACCTGCAAGGCACTCCGACGCTCAAGTAAGGAAGGGTCAGAGAAAAGGGGCAAATACAAAGTGTATTCTTAGGATGAAAAATATGATACCTGACCCTCTCAAGCGAGAGGGTTTATATAGAGCCCCCGGCGCGTGGCCAACGGTCCTATTTTCGGGGCGAAGTAACCATTTTCCCCAAAGAATAGGTAACTGTCCAAACTAGCCGTTAGGCCGGGCAGGGTGCTCGAAACTAGCCGTTATGTCGGGCATAAACGCAGTTTCGGGCACCTGCCCTTTGCTGTCTGGGCAGCGAGGAATCTGTGCGTGACGGGCATCAACGCCGGGGAGGAACGTTGCGTTCCTTGCCCGGTGGGAGGGGCAGAAATGTCACTTTTGCCCCTCTGTGGATTGGACTTAGGCAATTTGGGCTGCTCTGGAGCAGCGGCTGATTGGGCCAATTTCAGCCATTGGTCCAGTCCAGAACAGGAGCCCCCCAAGTCGTTGCTCCCGAGCATGGGAGTGATGACTTAAGGACTGCTTGTTGCTCCGGGGAGTTAGCATAGAGTCGTCGTTTGGAGACGAGGATGGTTGTTTAAAAGTGCTCGTAGCTCTCCGTGTCCGCGATATTCGTGGTCGTGACCCTATTGCCCGGTATTCGGGGAAATAAAGCGTCAGACAGAATGGGAAACGTTGGGTTGCCACGTGTGCTTCGAGCCCTGTGTAGCAGTTAATAGGTAATGATGGCTAGTGGACAGTCATTATGGCCTACGAGCGCGTGTGTGCACCTGCCCCTCAATATAAAAAGAGGGGAGATTGTCCCATTTTGCACTTTTTCTTTCTGGTTTCTCTTCGCCTCTTCTGAGTTATTGCCCGTCATCGTCTTCAGAACATCCGACCACCGTGCTCAGCTTCGTGCAATCTCTTTCTTCTACTCAAATCAAGTAAGTTTTCTGATTTTTAGCTTATTTCACTTCCTTTTGTTGTTAGTGGTAGATTGCATGGGGCTAGGGTTAGTTTTAGTCGATGAAAAAGGTAGATTTCTGGCGAGTGTTGGTGGTGGGCGGTGGTTCTGCCATTTTGCTGCTTCTAGCACTTCGCGGGCGTAGGTAGAGCGTTCGGTGAATATGGTGGTCCCCGTCGTGGTTGCGGTAGTCGTACGTGCGTGACCACCGTGTCTGATTATCTTCTGATGGAACGATGAATTTTCCGATGAATAGTTTCCAGATTCCGGTGAAGCTTTGCGGTTTCCGGCGGAGCTTCGAACGGAATCTGGGCGCGAGTGCGGGGAGGTTCCTCGCCGGAAAATGGTATGTTTGGGCATCTCCTTGCGGGGAGGTTTTTCATTTGATGTTAGGGCTTAGGCCGGGGACGTTGTCCTTAGCCTTTTGCGCGCCCTTTCACTTGACCTGGCAGTGGAAGGGTGGATTTGATTTTCTGTCGAATTCATTGTCTTTCTCTGCTTTTTCAGGTGATCGTAATGGCGACGGGGCCAGAGAGAGAAGTTATTCTAGACACGTCCGAGGAGGACACTGGCTCCGAGGAGAGTAGCGGCTCGACGGCTTCGAGTTCTGCGGCTTCAAGCTCGGCAACGTCGAGCTCCTCGAGCAATGTTGGGGAGGAAGATGAATTGGACGTCGTGGAGGAAGACGTTGAAGGGTTTTGTGCGGAAGAATAGGAGGCGGCTGAACCTTCCGAGCATATTTCCACGTTCGCGAAGTCTTTGGCGGACGTTTTTACGGAGGTAGGACCAGCGGGGGAATGGAAGGTGCACTTCCCTATTTTGGACGAGCGGGTCTGCTCGGATTTTGGAGACCGCTTTACGATGTACGAATATGCCTTCAAGGAGCTGGGACTGAGGCTGCCTTTCACTGATTTCCAGCGGTCGGTGTTCGATCATCTGAAACTGGCGCCTTCTTAACTTCATCCTAATTCGCTGGCCTTCATCCGGGCCTTTGAATTGGTGTGCGAGCATCTCGCTCTGGGGACCATTCTCCCCTTATTCTTCGCTGTTTTTCATCTCCAAAGGCAGCTGGCGGGGAAGAAGTACGGATGGGTTTCCTTGAAGCAACCCAAGAAGTTATTTAAGCCGTTCTCGGAGTCCATCTGAACATTCAAGGAGCGGTATTTCATCGTCGAGCCAGTGTCCGAGGCTGCCCAGGACAGTACGTATGTCTGGGAGATAGAGGTTGATGAAGACGGAGAGGAAGTACTCAACGAGGAGGGGAAGTATATCGGGGAAAGGGTGTACAAGTTCCCGATCCGCTGGGCACCCGACCACTTTGCCCATAAACCCAGCAGATACGTCTTCCAGCCGAGCAAGTTGCGCGGGCAAGACGCCGTGGCTTACGAGAGGTTGGTGAATTGGGTGAACTCCTTCAGCCTTGCTGAGTGTTGGACGAATAAGGGTGACCCTATTTTCGAGGAGGATGGGAGCCGGAGGGTTGAACGCCGGTTTATCCCTGTTAAGGCACTGCTGGAGTGCAAGACTCTCGCGGATGTTGAGAAGTTGCTCGGTAGTTTTATTTACTTAGATTTTGTTTGTGTTATCTCTTTTCCACGTTGCTAACGTGTTCGTTTCCATTTGTGCAGGTGAAATGCCTCAAGCTCGCGATCGCGTGGTGAGGAATGCCATGGCGAGGAATAAAGCTGGAGCGGCTCCTCCCAAGACCCGTCCTGCTGGTGCTCGTGCTCCTCCCCTTGTGCAAACTGCCGTGGGGACCTCTTCTTCTCCCTCTCCTGCTCCACGGGGATCTCCACTGCCTTTGACCGGGCGGGCCAAGCGGCCAAGGACGTTAGATGCTGTGGACCTGACCCAGGCGCCTGAGAAGGGGAAGTTTGAGCTCCCCCCGTGCACCCTTGATAGGAGATTTTTTTAGGGCAACACCCTGGTCATTCCTCGGGCAGAATCTCTTAGCTTGGAGAGCATGGACCGACCGAGTAAGAGGGCGTTGGTAGCCCAGGATGCTTCTGCCCTTGTGAGGATGCTGGAGATGGCGGCCGTTTATGCAAAAGGGGACTCTGTGCTTGAGGCCGAACTTACTGCTGCCCGGGCTTCTGAGGCGGCCCTGAAGGAGGAAGTCAAGAGTGCCCGTGAGGCTAGGAAGAAGGCCGAAGAGGAGACGGCCAAGTTGAAAGAGGATGTCACCAAGCTGGCGGCGGAGAAAAAGGCTGCCGAGGAGCTGAACAAAGAGTTGATAGCGGCCAGCGCCCCGGGTGCCGACGAACCGGATGATATAAAAGAGTTGAAGACTAGGTCTAAGCTGGTTGCCCGCATCCTGCAGGCCAAAGATGACGGTATAGTCGTGGCAGAGGAGTCTTTTCAAAGCGCCGTGGCTCAATTGCGGGCGGTGAACCCTGGGCTTGAGATCTCTACCGAGGGTACTCACTATCTTGCGCGCGTTGATGATGGTCGCATTGTCTTGCCCGCAGGCCTTGTCCTAGATACCCCCGAGGTTCAGCCTGAGGATCAGCCTGAGGAGGCCCCGAGACCTGATCCGGCGTCAACCGAGCATGCGGATGAATGAGGAGTTTGGTTATTTTGATGTTGTTGTATCTTGTCCGGCCTGCGCGCCGTTGAATTATTTGTAATTTTGTTTTTGGGGGCATGGCCCCGTTCTATGTAATAACGCACACTCGTGGCCCTTGTGGTCCTTGTTAATTTATTATATTTCTGGCTTTCTCACGTGCATGATTTTACTTGCGTTTATTTTTGCTAAGTGTCATATGCATGCTCGCTGTGAATGTGTGTCCGCCCGTGATCGGGGGGGCACTCGACTTGTGTGAATGTCTTAGGGAACTTGTTCGTTACAGATGTGTTCGACAGTGTGGAGAACTGGTCGAACTGCCGGGGAATGTCCTGGCGGGGAGCGGAGCTCATGTCGCGTTTGAGGCCTGAGTTCGCGGCGTGAACGTCCCATCGCGAGCTGGGGTTCTGCCGATCATGGTACTCTGGCGACGGCGATGCTCGATCGAGGACCGCTGTCAAGCAATTACCCAGTTCGTCATTGAAAGGGGTTATGCTTTAATCGTATGCGAAACTTGTACCTAAACGTGCATAGTGTTCGGTAGCTGACGTTCGTCATTGCGACGAGTCGAATCGGGGTATTAGCTGTAGTATTATTTTAGCTTTTCAGCGTTCCATGGTCGAGGGATTGCATCCCCGTTGAGGTTCTCGAGGAAGTAGGCACCATTCTCCATTCTGGCACGGACTCTGTATGGCCCTTCCCAGTTGGCTGCTAGTTTGCCTTCGCGAGAGTCCTTTTGGTTTCTTCGCAGGACAAGGCTGCCCACATCGAACTCTCGTTGTAAGACTTTAGCGTTGTGCCTGATTGCTATTTTTTTCTTAAGAGATGCTTCACGGAGGGCTGCTCCTGTTCGGATTTCCTCGACAAGGTCGAGCTCCTCTCTTATTGCTTCGTCATTCATTTCCTCGTCTAGAGGTGATTTGGTCCTCCTGGACGGTACGTGAATTTCAATGGGTATAACAGCCTCCATGCCATATGCTAAGCGGAAAGGTGTTTCCCCGGTGGTAGACTGAGGAGTGGTGCGGTACGTCCATAAGACGCTGTGGAGCTCCTCGACCCAGGCTTTCTTTGTTTCATCCAGTCTTCGTTTAAGGCCACGAAGACTGACACGATTGGCCGCTTCTGCCTGCCCGTTGGTCTGGGGATGTTCTACAGAAGCGAAATGTTGTTTTGTTCTGAGATGGGCGACAAAGTCTTGGAACTTCTTGTCCGTGAACTGCGTTCCATTGTCCGTGACAATTGCTTGGGGAATCCCAAAACGGGCAAGGATGTTCCGCTTGTAGAAGCGCAGAATGTTAAGTGTTGTTATCTTTGCTAAGGCTTCTGCTTCTATCCACTTTGTGAAATAGTCTACGCCCACTATCAGGTATTTGTTTTGGCTGGACCCCGTCACGAAGGGTCCTAGGATGTCTAGGCCCCACCAGGCGAATGGCCACGGGGAGGTCATGCTTTTCAGTTCGTTAGGTGGGGCTAGGTGCAAATCCCCGTGCCGTTGGCATTTATCGCATCTCTTCACATGCTCCTTGGCATCGTGTTGCATGGTTGGCCAATAATACCCTGCTCGGAGGGCCTTGCGGGCAAGGGACCTTCCTCCTAGGTGCTGGGCGTTAATGCCTTCATGGATTTCCCGTAATACGTGAGGGACAACTTCCTCCTCTATGCACTTGAGCAGTGGGATGGAGAAGCCTCGTCGATAGAGCTTGTTTTCGAGGATGACGTACGAGCAAGCTCTTCGTCTGATGGTGTTGGCTTCCTTGGGGTCATCCGGAATTTCGTCCCTGGTGAGGTAGTTGTATACGGGCGTCATCCAGCAATCGCTGTCCCCAATCGCGTGCACGTGTAGGGTCGAGGATCCCTTATCGATGCTGGACCGGGGAAGTATCTCTTGGATGACTGACCTGTTTCCGCCCTTCCTCTTAGTGCTTGCTAGTTTGGACAAGACGTCTGCTCGCACATTATGTTCGTGTGGAACATGTCTTACTTCTATCGTTCTGAACTTCGACATTTTTCCCTTGATCAGGGTTAGGTATTCAGAGAGACTGTCGTTTTTGGTCTGATATTCTCCTGATATCTGGAGGGCTACGAGCTGAGAGTCCGTGCAGATAATGATTTCTTCAGCCCCTAGGTCTTCGGCTATGCGCAAACCGGCGAGGAAGGCTTCATACTCGGCCTGGTTGTTCGACGTGGGAAAAGATAATGTGAGAGAAGCCTCGACTATGGTCCCTTCGTCGTTCTCCAAAATTACCCCTGCCCCGCTGCCGGTCGAGCTGGATGCTCCGTCTACATAGATGGTCCATCTGTTTGCTATGTGGATCGGGGAGTCTGAGAATGTCATTTCCGCTACGAAATCGGCCAGCGCTTGGGCCTTAAGAGGTTTCCTGCTTTCGTACTGGATGTCGAACTCGGACAGTTTCAACGACCATTTGAGCATTCTGCCTGCCATGTCTGGTCGCCCCAGTAATTGCTTTATGGGCTGATCCGTTCTTACCACGATCGTGTGGGCCAAGAAATAGTGTCTCAGTCGTCTGGCAGCGTTGACGAGGGCCAATGGTACCTTCTCTATCTGTTGATATCGCAACTCTGTGTCCTGCAGCGCTTTTCTCGTGAAGTATATTGGCTTTTGTCCGTCAGGATTCTCGCGAATGAGAACGGCGCTAACGGCCTCGGCAGAGACGGCGAGGTATAGGAACAAGACTTCCCCAGTATCTGGTCGTGATAATACGGGCGGTTTCGACAGAGCTCGCTTCAAGTGAAGGAGGGATGTTTCACATTCCTCGGTCCATTCAAACGCTGCTTCTTTTTGCAACAGCTTGAAGAAAGGAAGGGCGTGTTGGGCAGATTTTGCCACGAAGCGGGACAACGAGGTAAGCACCCCGTTGAGGGATTGGATGTTCTTCTTAGACGTAGGCGTTGGGAACTCAGAGAATGCTCGACACTTGTCGGGGTTAGCTTTGATTCCTCATTCTGTTAGGTAGAAGTCGAGGAATTTACCTGCCCACACACCGAACGTGCACTTCTCTGGGTTAAAACGCATTCGATACTTTCTTGCTTGCTCGAAGATTTTGCGAAGATGGGCGACATGATCTAGTTCCTCGTGGGACTTGACAATCATATCGTCCATGTATACTTCGAGCATGTCGCCTATTTGTCCTTTGAAGACTCTGTTCATCATTCGTTGGTACGTAGCGCCAGCGTTCTTCAGGCCGAAGGGCATTACGTTGTAGTAATAGTTGTCCGATTTGGTCATGAAGGCCGTGTAAGTTTTATCGCTCGCGGCCATTGGGATTTAATTGTAGCCCGAGTAGGCGTCGAGGAACGATAAAAGTTTAAAACCTGCTGAGTTATCTACGAGCTTATCGATATTGGGGATTGGGTAGGCGTCCTTCGGACAGGCCCTATTAACATCGGTATAGTCAACACACATCCTCCATTTGTGATTATTTTTTCTTACAAGTACAACGTTTAAGAGCCATGTAGTGTATTTGGCCTCAGAAATAAACCTAGCCTCTAGAAGGTCTTTGACAGCTTTCTCTGCGGCTTCCATCTTTTTCGGGGACTGTTTCCTTCTGCGCTGGGCAACGGCTTTGACGGCCGGATCAATTGTAAGTTGGTGGCAAGCGACGGATGGGTCCAATCCTGGCATTTCAGCAGCGCTCCATGCGAACAAGTATGCGTTCTCCCGGAGGCATGCTTTTAGTTGTCTCCTAGTCAGGTCGAGGAGGTCTGCTCTGATCTTTACTCCCTGTTGGGGGTCTTCTCCGAACGGAACGATCTCGAAGTTGCCATCTGGGACAGGTCGTAGGAGATGGCTACTGTTGTTGGATTGGCTGATCGAAGTCGTTGGGTCCTTAGCGTGGTCTTCCTCGCTGAAACGGCTGTCCAGGTCGATAGATTCGACCTGGGGGAGCGGTTTCGGCTGCTCGGAGCTGCTGGGCAGAGGGGGACGACCAGAAGTCCGTGGTCCCGCTGAGATGGTGCTGAGTCCCTTTGATGCTGCTTCAAAGCACCGACGGGCAGCTTCGATGTCGCCGTGGAGGGTGGCGACCATCCCTTCAGAAGTGTAGTACTTCATCTTGAGATGTACGGTGGAAGGTACTGCAATCAACTCTGCCAGGGTTGGCCTTCCAAAAATGCACTGGTATAGTGACGGAAATTTAATTACCAGAAACTATGCTTTAATTGCTCGGGTTGTCTTTCCTGAACCGAAAGTTACGATGAGCTCTATGTAACCCCGGGGCTTTGTCACCGCTCCGTTGAATCCCTGCAGGTCAGATCCAACGTATGGAGTAAGGTGAGAGTCATTTAGCTGCAGAGTTTCGAACAGGTGGTTGTACATTATATCAACCGAACTGCCCTGGTCCACGAGTATTCTGCGAACGTCGAAGTTCGCCATCTTTGCCCGGATAAGCAGCGGAATGCTTGAGTTCGGCGCCCCGCCGAGGAGCTCTTCCTTGTAGAAGGAAATAGGAAAGGATCCTTTGTGAGTGGTGTCCAGCGTGGTGACTTCATTGGAGCTTTTGCTTATCAGTTGATCGAATCTCCTTTTGACTGAGCCGACCGTGATTTTGTTGAATCCACCACCGGAAATGACCATGGCTGACGGAAAGGCCTCCCACGGGCTGTGAGCAGCGAGGTACGTGGAGACGGGCAGACTATCAGGCATGCGGAAGTCCTCTGGCCGAGTTATGGACATAGCGACCTGTACGTTGGTGTCATCAGAGGGCGGAGTCTCTTCTGCAACCTTTTTGCTCTCCTGGGTTTCTTGCCGGGGATCATCTTTCTTTTTCACGAACTGCTTTAGGTGGCCGTCGCGAATAAGTATCTCTATTGCATCTCTGAGGTGGATGCATTCTTCCGTCGTATGACTGTGACTCTTGTGGAAGCGACAATACTTGTATTTGTCTACACCTGGTCTGGCCGGTAGCTGTTTGGGGAAACGGACTCCCTCCTGCTTGAACTCCGAGTTGGCACACTCGGACAAGATTTTCTCCCTCGAGGTAGTGAGGGGGGTATAGTCATGGAACCGCCCAGAAGGTCCCTTCTGTTCGCGTGCATCGCGAGGCCGATCGTCGCGTCTTTTATCTCCTCGACGAGATGTCGAGGCTTCTTCAGCTCTGGATGAGCAGGCACCTTCTTGGTGTCGAGAGGCCAGGACAGAGTGTGCAACAACCTTCTCTTCGTATTGTATATGCGACTGGGCTTGGAGGAGAAGGGCGTTAAGGTTCCTCGGTGGATCAAGGCCGATGGCTTTCGCGAAGTCTAAGCCAGGACGTAATCCCTGCTCGAGCAGGAATTTATTCATGTCGTCGGTCGTTGGCACTTGGACGGCCTCCTTGTTGAACCGTTCAATGTAAGCCCGAAGAGGCTCATCTCTTCCCAGTACGACAGCTCCGAGGGACGCCTCGGTCTTTGGATGGCATCGCGATGCAGTAAAGTGACGGGAGAAAATCCTCCCCAGCTGCCTCCAGGATGTAATGGATTCTTCTGGCAGCTGCTTGTACCATGCCATTGCTCCCTTCCGGAGCGTGGTCGGGAACAGGCGGCATTTGATGGCTCCTCGTACCCCTCTGTAATCCAAAAGAGCATCTATGTTTTCTATGTGCTCGTCTGGGTCAGTGGTTCCATCGTAAGTCCCTAGAGACGGAGGCTTCTCTAGTCCTTTAGGGAGACGGGTGGCCAAGATCCTGCGGGACAACGGGCCGCGAGGCTCGTCGTCGCTGTCCGAACTTAGAGTTGAGGGTGACCGTTGTCTGCGCTCGCGACGGCGGTCTCTGCGAGGCGATGGTGAACGTAGCCGGTCACGAGGTCTGACCGGTGGAGAATGCCTATCCTGCCTCGTTCTCTTATGTCTTGGTGATGATCGATCTCGCGGGGAGATCTGGTCGCGCTTGCGAACGTGTTGTGATTCAAGCTCATGCCTCGATCTATGGTCTTCCCCACGCCTAGGTGGCGGGCTTCTTGATTTTCGGTGCTTACTCTTGGGAGGAGAGGACCTTGGAAGAGATGCTTCCTCGAGAGCTCCTATTCTTTCTCCTTGCTGCAAGATAAGGAGGTTTGTGCAGTTGACAGCTTCCAAAAGAGCTGCAACGGCCAGGTCAGCGCTGGGAGGGCCAAGAATTGGTCGTTCACCCGATGGTGGCTGCTTGCCTCCTTGCTCGGTGGGAGAAGGAGTTGGAGACGCAACAGCCCCGTCTCGAAGGAAACGGGGATCAGAAAGTAACGGAGATCTGCCGTGGACGTCCATCTTGTTGACGGGAACGAGAACCGTAACGTCAGCACCTTTTGCGGAGTTCTGAGCGGCCATATATGGGCGGATCAAAGAAAGTATGTTTTGATCTTTTAGTTTCCGAGGAGGAAAGAAAGAAGGGCAGAACAAGGAGTTCCCACAGACGGCGCCACTGATCCGGAGTATTCGAACGGGTCCACGTAAGCTGGTCGTTAGATGGCAAGGTGCTCGGACGTATGCTGGTCGTCAGATGGGCGAGGTGTTCGGAATGTTCATGAGGAGAAGAGGGGGTGTACCTGCAAGGCACTCCGACGCTCAAGTAAGGAAGGGTCAGAGAAAAGGGGCAAGTACAAAGAGTATTCTTAGGATGAAAAATATGATACCTGACCCTCTCAAGCGAGATGGTTTATATAGAACCCCCAGCGCGTGGCCAACGGTCCTATTTTCGGGGCGAAGTAACCGTTTTCCCCAAAGAATAGGTAACTGCCCAAACTAGCCGTTAGGCCGGGCAGGGTGCTCGAAACTAGCCGTTATGTCGGGCATAAACGCAGTTTCGGGCACCTGCCCTTTGCTGTCCGGGCAGCGAGGAATCTGTGCGTGACGGGCATCAACGCCGGGGAGGAACGTTGCGTTCCTTGCCCGGTGGGAGGGGCAGAAATGTCACTTTTGCCCCTCTGTGGATTGGACTTAGGCAATTTGGGCCGCTCTGGAGCAGAGGCGGATTGGGCCAATTTCAACCATTGGTCCTGTCTAGAACAGCAGGGATTGTATGGATATTACCGCCGTTCTATAGTCGAAATCGTTTTAAACTTTAAAGTAAGAAAGAGTTTGGTTGTTTTGTAACGGATCATTTGCATAAGAATTTAATAACAACGGTAAAGAAATTGGTTTGAAAGATTTGGTAAAAGCATGCCAAGATTAGGGTCCGATAATCCATTTTATACGTATTTACTCGATAAAGTATGTGAACTTGTTAATAATGAATATAATCACATATCCTCTCAACAAGTTTATCTCTAACACTTGTTGTGGGATTTATCATATTGATCCTTAGATGATCTCTCACTCTAACTATCAATATGATAACATTCAAGATCAATATTTATGAACATCAACTCTCAAAACTATCTCTAGCCTCATGATTGTTGATGGATTAAAACTTAGGTCATGTCTTAGAACATATTTCTCAATCATGAACCCAAACAAAATATAAACCATACAAACAAAGTTGTTCACCATATATTAACCATCAACAAAGTTCACAAACTAAATATCAAGATCAATACATACAAAATATAGGATTACCTACCACTAATCTTGACATAAAAGATGTTTAGCTACCCATTGTCATGGTAGCTTGATCAACAAGTAATGGACAAAGCTTTTGTTGCATCAATCTTCAATGGATCAAGGATTGAAGCATAAAAGCTTTGGATTCTAAGAAAAATAATAAAAGATAAAGTTTTGAAGCATAACCACTTTCTTCCCAGACAAATTCGCCAGGCGAGCTCCAAAATTCTCCAGGCGAAACCATTAAGGTTAGCCATGTGACAGAACAGTGCAGAGAAAGCTGGGAAAAATATCTGAATTCGCCAGGCGAAATTCAGCTTCGCCAGGCGAATCTCTTTCGCCTCATCTTTGCCTGGCGAATCTTCCAGCGAAGCACTTCTAGTAGCTATTGGAATTGAAATCAAAATTCGCTGGTTGCCTCGCCAGGCTTTCTCCTGGTGAATTCCTCCTTTCGCCACCCCTTCACCTGGCAAAGGTCCAGTAGCTTGCAGACACGCAACTTTGTTCGTTTCTTCGTGTTTTCTTCCGATTTTTTCCACGTCCTTTTTAGAAAAAATGATACAAAACTAACAATAACATCAAAGAGACCAAATGTAATACCCCATACTATTTAAATACTCAATTGGATATCAGATGAGATCAAAGGAGTACCTATGTGCTCTATCTTTGGTAAATTGGATTAATGGAATCCTCTAAGTACTTTAAGTATTATTAATTGGGATCAATAGAGCAACTAATGAACTATCAATAGATCAATGAGTTTAATTCAAGAAAATCAATTGGAGATATTTTACCCTGTTGGATTATATTATATAATAATAGTATTTTATATATATATATATATATATATATATATATATATATATAATATATATATATATATATATATATATATATGTTAGAAAAGAAAAAGAAAAGTTAGTAAAGAAGAAGAAGAAAAGAGAAAGAAGGGAAAGGAAGAGAAGAAGAGGGAAAGAACTTGGATGAAGAAGAGAAGTTCATGGATCATCACCATCTTCTTCAAACTCCTCTTCGATTATCAGGTGGGTTCTAGTTAGACGCTCTAAGTTCTAGAATTAAGGATTTAGAACTTAGGTTAGATTTGAGAGAAAATGATTAAACGGATGAATCAATGAAATCTAACGGATGAAATCTGATATAAATTGTGTAGTGTAGTCGTATTATGCATGTGATCATTTAATAATACTTTCTTTGATGTTTGGGAATGATTTGGGTGAGGAAATGATGGATTTGGCCCAAGGGTTTCTGGTTTCTCACTGCTGCGAATTTCTGAACTTTGCATTGTTCGCCTAGCGAACCTGGCAAACTCCAAAGCGAACGGTTGGTCGAGGGTTAGTGAACCCTGGAGTGAGCGGAAGGAGAATGTTCGCCCAGAGCTCGCTTAGCGAACTTTATACCCTTTTTCTACTTACTTGGTTCGCTGAGTGTTCGCCTAGCGAACACAGTAGCAAACGTGACATATTTTTCCATATTGTTTCCTTCATAACTTTTGATCCGTAACTCGGATTGACGCACAGTCGGAAGCGTTGGAAAGCTATTTCAATGCCCTATGTGATGGTGAGGTAGATACATGGTTGTATGCTATGGATTGATAAGAAAATATGGAAAAGGATTGTATGTGTGAATATTGTAGTCCTTGTTTCCACCAAATCCATGAATCGGGATGCCGTTTGATATGGGACTTAAAGCCTTGGAAAGAGAATTCAATGCGCTATTAAATGGTATGTGAGACCATGATTTAACCAAGGATGCTTGGTAGAGGATAGTAGAGCCTTGAATGCCTTAAGAATGTGTGTGAATTACTATGAAGTTTATGTTTGACATGTTATGCTATCTTGTGTGTCTTATGATTGATGTTGTAATATGCTTGTCTAATATTGTTGTTAAACATAATTGAGAGAAATATGCATGCTTAAAATGAATTAGGAAGAGTGAGGAAACTTTACCCCAAAACAAATGGCATAGTTAAGATTGTAATAATTCTAGGTTGTGAATAGAATTGTGATAGAAACTCTGGATGGCGACGCTCGTGCATTCATTGACGAGTTCTGGCCTGGAGTAGATAACCTAGATGACAAGGCTCGGACACTTGATGTAGGAGGGTATATCCGTGATGAGATTGGTCTAGGAGAGAGTGAGACACTAGTATGGAACATGTGGAAACCTTTTTGTTTTATGAGAAAAGGCAAAAGAGGCCTTAAGGCGAATGTGGCCTTGTGATTGTCGAATACAATCACGTTGCATATATGATCACGTAATCGTAACCATTTATCTTGAGGTGTAGTTTCATGAGTCTCGAGCTCCTCCTCTGAAACGTATGCACAATTACTTGGCAGGTTTGATTCCCGCGTGTAGTACGAATGGAGCCTATATGGTAAAGAGACTTGCGATGGTTAACAGGCCATGAGAAGTGACGGATCACGGTTAACAGGCCGATGATCCCGAATCCATTTCGTATGCCAAGTAACTACAAGGATCCATGACTCGGGTCGACTTCTAGACGTTGAAGCGGACGGGAAAAGGGGATGCCTTGGTAAGGTTATCGATTAGTGAGATTCTTGAGTTAACAGGCTCAGGACATATTCCATTCGTGGGATTTATGAGTTAACAGACTCATGACATGTTTCCATATAGTGTGAGAATTGAGATTGTGTACTCAAGGTCATTTTCCCTTCCCCTTGACTTGAGTTAGGATTGGCTAGAACCTTGTAAAGCCGAGAGAATCCATAAGATAGGGAACTCGCTGAGATTTGATGTATCTCACCCCACTATTGTTGATTATTTTCAGGAGGTATTTGCAGGTTTAATTTACAAGTGGAGCTATGCTTGGATGTTTCAAGAGAAGCTTAGTTGAGCTTATTCCGCTGTGTATTATTTTATTGTATACAATTGAGGATATTGTATATTGATCATAGATTTTATTATTTTTGGCTAGTTTCCATATCTTGTGCCATAGATTGTATTATGTTTTTAGAATGGTCAAGTATGTGAATTACGCCATTAGGCACTTATGATGGTATCAATACCAAATAAAATGTGTGTATTGTATTATTCTAGATATATATTATACAGGGCATTACAGTTGGTATCAAAGCAGGTCGTATTCTTGACCTAGCCTTGAAACATCATAAGTAAATCTATTCCTGCCTCTTAAGTGTGTCTTTCCATCATGAAACTTAATATCATACTATGTAGTGTTGGGCCTGATCAACCTGATACTATGTATGTGATAGGTAGAATCATGGTTGAGCGACCACGAGGACTCCGAAGTGTTGTCGGAACTTGTGTTGTGAGGGTAGGCTCAAGCCAAGAGTTAGTAGTGAGGAGTTTTGGTCAGCTCAGTTGAGGTTTTGGTAGAAGTTGTGCTTGGGTAGCATGGAAATTAAAGAGAGGTGTGCTGTTCAAGCAAATCCTTTGGATGAGTAGAGTCTGATAGTTAAGGATCTCGATTGGACGATTGGTTAAGGTATTGAGGAATATGTAAAATTGCAAGTAGAGTTAGATTGACCACAAGTACGGATAAGGATTTCAAGTAATCTCATTCCGTGGAAAAGAAAAGTTGTTTTTTGGAACGTGTGAGGTAAGGTCCGGAAGTGAGATAAGTATTGGTGCTTCAGTTTCTAAGGTCACTATGGTATCTTGAATGGACGAGAGTACCTTAAGGAATGTGTTCAGAACAATATCTTCCAATTGGTTTAAGATTTGAAAGTTAAGGACGTTCGGCTTTTATGGGAGCTTAAAGTAGTAAAGAAGCGTGTGAAGAAACACAAGGATGTGTTTACATGCTTCAAGTGAAACAAGTAGGTGTCGGACGAAGAGTGGGTGATGAATTGCGTATATTCAGTTGTGTAGAGAGATTAAGTTCGAGATATTACATCGGGATTTTTTTGTATCCGATGGGAGACCAATTTGGAATTTGGAAATGTTAAGTTACCCAAGGAACCGTATAAGATATTATGTTGGAGAAAGAATGAACTTCATTTAGTAACGGAAGAAGTGTGTGTTAAGGAATAGAGTAAGTATCTTAGAATTTAAGGGAATCTTAGTAAGATGGTTTTATATTTGGACCTAAGAGGATTACAAAGGAAAGCGAAGTAAATGCGGGGTGGAAAGCGGTGTCGATGGTATGTTAAGAGGAAGCAGCAACAGAATGTATTTTGGATGAGTGTGCGATGGAATTTTAAGGTGTTGATGAACCTATAGTTAAGGAAGTGTAATTACGGGTGGTTCACCTGAGAGGAACTCTAATAGTATAACGTGGAATGAGAAAAGTTACACTTTGGTATTAAGAACAAGCGTAGTAGTAGCACCGTGGTCACAAGTGTACGTGATGGATTCTCATTCTTGAGACAAGTGTGAAGGGACGTACTGTGTGGAACAGTGAATATTGTATTTTAAGAAGTAAGATTGTGGTAAAACAACGAAAACCAATTTAGGACTTATTACGGACTAAGTGTAAATCATGGAACGATTTATACCGGAAGGGTTTTGTAAATAGTTGATGACAATTGTCGGTTGCGAATCTTCTATTAAGTAACTTGGTGTAAGTGGGATGTGTAATGGATAGTGAAGGGTAAGAAATCCCGGTTAGTGTGCATGTAGTGATGGAAATGTTCTTCAAGAGGATGCATTGCCCCGGTTTAGTTACAAGTATAGAGAAACTTCTGTATTTATGAATAATCGGAATATTCAGAATCTACCTTTTGTTGGACTAAGAAGGTTGTTGTATTAATTCTCTCCAAAGAAATTCAAGTGGGAGGACAAGGTGGTTGTATGAGTAGAAAATGAATTATCCCGTTGAAGTTTTGTAGTGTGACCACGACAGAATTTGGAATTTTTCCTTGTCACTTGGTTGGAGTGTATCGTCGACTTTGTCGGTTTTACCTTGAGTGGATCATGGTTAGTGAATGAAATATAAGTTAAAGAACCATGAGTTGAGAATGATATTCCAAGATAGAGCAAGACGGATTGGTGGTTTGAGTAGGGATGGCTTTGAAAGAAGAAGAAACTGGTTTTGATTCTGCAGTGGTGTTAACAATTTAACACAGTGTGGTTAATCGATTAACATGTGTGTAAATTTTGAAATCCCTTAGGAACCATCATCTGTGTTTTGTTACCTCATGTTGCTCCGATTGGAGAGTGTTGTGTGAATGGAAAATGGGATTTCAAGTAAATGGAAGAGGATTTGTGTTTTGAAATCGAAACTTTTGAAAGGTGTTGTGTAATTTTTCATTTGTTTAGACGACGAGGGAATTTAACTTTTGGGAGAAGTAATTTTGTGAAATTGTGTTGAGTGTGAGAAGTCTTAGTCGCATTGTTATCATTACTGTTGAAAAACCTTAAGGATGAAGTTAGAGAATATTTCCGAAGTATTGATCTCGCAAGGAAATATTTTGGTGTGTATTCATGGTGTTGGATTTAGGCTCCGTGAGAGTGGTACCAGTTGTGTGCAATTGTGTTTTTACCACGAGGGTGAAATTTGAAAGTTATCTTTCAAGTACGCGTAAGAATTGGACGTTCCGAGGTTAAGCATATAACTTGGACCGTTTATGAAACGGAACGAAGGAGAAAAGTGGATTCAATTGAGAACGTGGCATGGTCTCCGAAAGTGTGGGTGTATGAGGAGTGTTGTAAGTAAATTGGCGAGTAGCGTGGAAACTCACAGTTGTACCTTGGAGGGTTTGAGTTTTGATAAGTGGTGATTCGTATATGTTTGAAGTTCCGTGATGGTGTTACATTGTCATTAGTGGAGATTTGGTGACGACAGAAACCTTGAGTAAGTCGGAAACCATAAGAAGAATCGATTTGGAATGTGGTAACCAGAATCGAAGGTTGTTAAGCTATTTTTGGATGAACTGTTTCGAGTTTAGAATGGACTTGGAGTTGTTCTTGTTATGGTTGTAACAGTGTAACTCCTGCATCTTTATCGTCTGGAGACTATTGGACCGATGATAAGAATATTGTGTGTTGGCCAAGAAATTATTCTATCATAGGACGTCAGTAAGTTTCTTGTGCCATTGGTTAGTAAGGACCCTAATGGATAAGCGTGTTCCCCCGTATATAGTTAGCTACCTGGTAGTACTTAAGAATTCGTGGCTTTCCATTGTGAGACTTCAGATCGCGCAGTCGAAGGTAATAGATGTAAGAGTTCAGTCAGAATAGTAAGAACTTGAAGATTATTGCTAGTAAGTATGGAAATAAGGAGATCTTATTTTAAGTGTGTTACCTTTGGCGTGATATGAAAGAGATGAAATGTCAGATTTAACGAGTACACTGTGCAGCATCAGACCAGATGGACTGGTAAAAGAAGTTGTTTGACAAGCTATGAAGTGGTTTTGAACATTAAGGAATTTATGAAAGGATAGTCGTCGGTGATTGCATGAAGTTAAGGAATCACTGATTTACATCGCAAAGATTTGATGAGTGTTTGTTACCTTAAAACCAAGATAAGGTGTTACGGTCTTGTTGTGACTCAGTAGAGGAATATAGAATGGTAGATTTTTTCCGAAGGAAGAATGCGACCAAGTGTTTTAGTAAGAAACAACAAATGAATTGAGGAGAAGCAAGGTTGGAAGTTAACTCGATATTGGAACAAGAGTATAATTAAGGACGCGACGTTTGATAAATTGTGAAAATAAGGATTTTGATCTGTGAAGTCAAGTTAGAATTGATTACGTCAGAAATTATAACGGAAGTAAAGTTATGTGTGGATCTAAGATAGGGATATAAGTTGCAGTTGTTGTCAAGTAGAGGAAATGCGGTGGCGAATTTCAATTTAAGGGGGGAAATCAGATGAGTATCTATGTGCTCTATCTTTGGTAAATTGGATTAATGGAATCCTCTAAGTACTTTAAGTATTATTAATTGGAATCAATAGAGCAACTAATGAACTATGAAGAGAACAATGAGTTTAATTCAAGAAAAGATTTTAAGATAACTTTAATAACTGATCAATTGGTTGAGACGACAAAATATCAATTGGAGATATTTTACCCTGTTGGATTATATTATATAATAATAGTATTATATATATATATATACATATATATATATATATATATATATATATATATATATATATATATATATATATATATATATATATATATATATATATGTTAGAAAAGAAAAAGAATAGTTAGTAAAGAAGAAGAAGAAAAGAGAAAGAAGGGAAAGGAAGAGAAGAAGAGGGAAAGAACTTGGAAGAAGAAGAGAAGTTCATGGATCATCACCATCTTCTTCAAACTCCTCTTCGATTATCAGGTGGGTTCTAGTTAGACGCTCTAAGTTCAAGAATTAAGGATTTAGAACTTAGGTTAGATTTGAGAGAAAATGATTAAACGGATGAATCAATGAAATCTAACGGATGAAATTCGATATAAATTGTGTAGTGTAGTCGTATTATGCATGTGATCATTTGATAGAACTTGCTTTGATGTTTGTGAATGATTTGGGTGAGGAAATGATGGATTTGGCCCAAGGGTTTCTGGTTTCTCACTGCTGCCAATTTCTGAACTTTGCATTGTTCGCCTAACGAACCTGGCGAACTCCAAAGCGAACGGTTAGCCTAGCGAACCCTGGAGTGAACTGAAGGCGAATGTTCACCCAGAGCTCGCTTAGCTAATTTTATACCCTTTTTCTACTGACTTGGTTCACTGAGTGTTCGCCTAGCGAACACAGTAGCGAACGTGACATATTTTTCCATATTGTTTTCTTCATAACTTTTGATCCGTAACCCGGATTGACGCACAGTAGGAAGCGTTGGAAAGCTTTTTCAATGCCCTATGTGATGGTGAGGTAGATACATGGTTGTATGATATGGATTGATAAGAAAATATGGAAAAGGATTGTATGCGTGAATATTGTAGTCCTTGTTTCCACCAAATTCATGAATCAGGAAGCCGATTGATATGGGACTTAAAGCCTTGGAAAGAGAATCCAATGCGCTATTAAATGGTATGTGAGACCATTATTTAACCAAGGATGCTTGGTAGAGGATAGTAGAGGCTTGTATGCCTTAAAAATGTGTGTGAATTACTATGTGGTTTATGTTTGACATGTTATGCTATCTTGTGTGTCTTATGATTGATATTGTAATATGCTTGTCTAATATTGTTGTTGAACATAATTGAGAGAATATGCATGCTTAAAATGAATTACGAAGAGTGAGAAAACTTTACCCCAAAATAAATGACATAGTTAAGAATGTTAGAATTGTGATAGAAACGCTGGATGGCGACGCTCGTGCATTCATTGACGAGTTCTGGCCTGGAGTAGATAACCTAGATGGCAAGGCTCGGACACCTGATGTAGGAAGGTACATCCGTGACGAGATTGGTATAGGAGAGAGTGAGACACTAGTCTGGAACATGTGGAAACCTTTGTGTTTTATGAGAAAAGGCAAAAGAGGCCTTAAGGTGAATGTGCCCTTGTGATTGTCGAATACATTCATGTTGCGTATATGATCACATAATCGTAACCATTTATCTTGAGGTGTAGTTTCATGAGTCTCGAGCTCCTCCTCTGAAACGTATGCACAATTACTTGGCAGGTTTGATTCCCGCGTGTAGTACGAATGGAGCCTATATGGTAAAGAGACTTGCGATGGTTAACAGGCCATGAGAAGTGATGGATCACGGTTAATAGGCCGATGATCCCGAATCTATTTCGTATGCCAAGTAACTACAAGGATCCATGACTCTGGTCGACTTCTAGACGTAGAAGCGGACGGGAAAAGGGGATGCCTTGGTAAGGTTATCGATTAGTGAGATTCTTGAGTTAACAGGCTCAGGACATATTCCATTCGTGGGATTTATGAGTTAACAGAGTCATGACATGTTTCCATATAGTGTGAGAATTGAGATTGTGTATTAAAGGACATTTTCCCTTCCCTTTGACTTGAGTTAGGATTGGCTAGAACCTTGTAAAGCCGAGAGAATCCATAAGATAGGGAACTCACTGAGATTTGATGTATCTCACCCCACTATTGTTGATTATTTTCAGGAGGTATTTGCAGGTTTGATTTACAAGTGGAGCTATGCTTGGATGTTTCAAGAAAAGTTTAGTTGAGCTTATTCCGCTGTGTATTATTTTGTTGTATACAATTGAGGATATTGTATATTGATCTTAGATTTTATTATTTTTGGCTAGTTTCCATATCTTGTGCCAAAGATTGTATTATGTTTTTAGAATGGTCAAGTATGTGAATTACACCATTAGGCACTTATGATGGTGTCAGTACCAAATCAAATACGTGTATTGTATTATTCTAGATATATATTATACAGGGCATTGCACCAAATATAGACATTGATTCAAAAATCACTTAAAAATAAGTTGTTTCGCATTCAGATATCTAGAAAAGAGCTTAAAAATGCCGTAAATTGATCTAAAATTCATTCAAAACCAGACACCTATCAAACTCTCCCCAACTTGCCTCGTTGTTTGCCCGCAAACAAAATAAGTTTCAACAATCACAAGCAAGTTTTCAAAGCACCAAATCAACCGAAAAACATCAATGGTTCAAACTCGACAATCCCATGCACAAAGTTGCATATAATCAAAATATGATTATGAATTAAGTTTTAAACACAACATCATACAATGCAAAATCAAGTACCTACAACTTCAAGTTGAATCACCTAAGTTCACTTATTATCAAACACACTATGTACATAATTTCACACAGGACAAAACACTCTCACAAGCAATCGTGCCACATCTAGAATCATTCATGCATTCATCTCACAAAGTTATTATAAAATAATAGAAACAAAGATCACTAAGGACTTTTATGGTTGTAATTTGGCTTGGGTTAAAAACAAAGGTCATATCTACACGACCATTGAACAAAAAATGGGTAATAACTATGAAGAGCATTTATTTTTCAACTTTTTCATTCTTTTTCACTCCTTATTCCTTCCTTTCACAATGCATTCTCTTCTTTTGATTTTCTTTTCTTTTTGTGCTTTTTGTTCTTTTTCTTTCTTTTTGTTTTCGTTTTCTTTTTCTTAGAATGAATTGTATCACCAATTCTTTTTTCTCTTTTCTTTCAAAGTAAACCATTCTCCCCAACTTCAACATTTCTATAAGCTTAGCTTAAATGCTCTTCAAAACGGGTTAAAATTCGGGTTCATGATTCACAATAAAAAATTTCTTTTTAGGCTCAAAAGGTGTTTCAAATACGCGCACACTCACAAGGTTACTTGAAGTATTTTTGGAATGATGGTTTTTCTTATAGTACTCAAAAATTTGCCTTGATCATTTCTAAGTTTCCAACATTTAAAACAAACTCACAAGATTTAACATGAACAAAACGAGTAAAACAATGATTACTTGAACTCTATTTTTGGTGAACAATGGAAAGCATCTCACTTTTGTGGTTTTGTCCTAATTGATTCAAACATGAACAAGTATTTACAACACAATGCATTACCATAATTTTGTATAAAGCACTAAATCACAATCATGCTAAAAATCTACAAAACAAACTTTCACACTTTGATTGTGCACATTATTAAGAATTCTATCATCATCATCACATGTTTAAGGTTAACAAAACACTCTTTTTCTTCTTGTGCTAGCACACAAAATTTTCAAAAACTAAGGACAAACATCACTTTCTTTGCACAAACACAAACATGAAAAAAAACAGAATTTAAATTAAACCAAAATTTAACCAAACTGAAATTTTATAAGTTATGGTGTAAACACACCGAAGATGTACTTGCCGAAGCGACAAAATGCTACAACAAAAATTCACCGAAGCGACCCAAAAGTACTTGCTAATAATATCAAACTGAAAATAAAATAAACATAAAATAAATGAAAAAACATAAATTCTTCACTTTGTAGTCTCCAGCCTCTAATTAACCATATCGTTCAAATCATCTTGCATCTCATCACCTTCATCATCATCATCATCATCAGCTCCACCATCAACATTAGCTCTAGCTGCTCCTCACCCTGAAAAGAATGGTCACCTGCCCACAGGCTAGTTTGCATCATTATCATAATCATCCCGAGTAGGAAAAAGGGGCAACTTTCTGCGGAGTGGTCTGAAATTGGTACAACTGCTGCATACAGTTAAAATTAAATTCTGATGATCTTTGGTATGCCTCCGCCATATCCCAAGAATAATTAAATGTCGCTCGCATCCTAGGATCCCAAGTTGAAAAATCAAGAGCCTTAGATGGCTCACTAGTTTGCGAACGAGATGATTGACCCACATTTTTACCCTTCCTCTTCTCAATCAACTTATTTTTGCAACACCTCTCAATATAGTCATCATTGACTACTCCCCTCACTTTCTCATTAATCACACTGGGCATCAGTATCCACTTATTAAGGCAAAAAGCAGTGACAAAGCAAGGAAAAATGATAGGTGCACTAGAATGTACCTCAGGTCTTCGCGTGTTCTCAATAAAATTATTCATTTCATTCGAAATCACCCGGGCTACATCGACGTCCTTGTCTTCCATAATGTAGTATAAGAGTAGGGCAACATCAACCGAAATTGAGGAACGGTGCATCTTTGGCTTGATGTTGTACAGAATGAGAAGAAGGACGGCTTGCACATCTGGAAGCATGTCTTCCCTCTTGTACCGGATTGCTTCTCCTTGATGGTTCCTTTCCACACTTTTCCCTTTAAGTAGAATGGTCTTGGCAATTTTATTGTGATCCAAATGAGTGCTAAGTTCCTTAGTGTAATCATCCTTTTCAATCATCCCTAAAGAACTTGGTTTTTCAAACAGCTCATTTATGGCCTCACAATCGAATCTGATTTCCTTGCCTCGGACATAAGTGATGAACTTGAACGCATCCATCTCTCCTCCGGCTTGGGGACTTTGGAGAGCATTTGCGTATAACTCAATGACCAACTCATAGCTGATTCGATCCACAGGATTTATCAAATGCCCTCATTTCTTACTCTTGAAAATTGCAGCCAACCTCCTATATGGTCCCTCTGGATGAATCTCAAATCTTTTCTCAGATAGAATTTGCCGGCCTTCAAGGATGGTATATCTGGCAGCATGAGCGTTACTCAAGAACCGAGTTAGATCAAGCTCACTTTGCTGCCCGGAACTGCTTCCAACCACAGTCTTTTGCTTCTTGCCTCCGGTTACTTTGGATTTAGGGGCCATCTGAAAAAATAGACAAGACACACAAAACAACATAATTTTTTCAATTGTTAGCACAATTCAAACAACAAAAACAAGATTAAAGCAAGAATAAAAAAAATAGAACAGAATTGAAAACTGAACAACAGAAAGAAAAAAATTATGAAAAAGGTCATTCGCCCCATGCTCGCCAGGCGAAGCAGTGGCGACGTCTCGCTGCACGCTCGCCAGGCAAAGCTGAAGCGAAGGCTCGCCTCACACTCGCCATGCAAATTTTCGCGTACCCAGAAACTTGAACATGGCAAGGGTCACTTTCAAAATATCAACTCACATTCTTGACCCTATGAACAACAATATTTCAACAACTATTCTAATCCTAACATAGTTTCTAGGGTTTCAACAATAACCCTAACAGTACGAAATTCTAACCCTAGTCTAACAAAGATTAACAAGTTAAATTAAAACAAATTAAGAATAAGAAACATACGTGAGTGGAGATTAGGAAGAGTAGGGTTTGGAGTGAAAAGTGTGTGAGAGAGAGAGTGAAGTGAGTGAAAGTGAAAAATGAAAGAGTGAAAATGAAAGGGAGAGGGAAAGAGAAGATAAGTGAAAATATGTGGTCCCAAGTGGACCCTAAATAAAAATATTTTTTTTCTTTTTTTTCTCTCTCTCGGCAAAACCCAAGACATCAGTGTTACGCCAGCTTCGCTTGGCGAAGCAGGAGCGAGAGGCTGGCGAAAATTGGTTTCGCCAAGCGAAACAAGGATTCGCCAGGCGAATTACACCAAAAGCAGAATTCTCTCCTGTCAAGGATGTAATGCAGAATTTTCCAACTTTTTCCAAATTTAACCTCTATTATCACACAATTCAAATTTTAAAACAGCAAAGATGAAATACTTACAACGTTGGGGTGCCTCCCAACAAGTGCTTTATTTAACGTCGTTTGAGCTCAACGGTTCAAGATGACCTCAATGATCATCTAGAAACACTGCACAATTTTCTCGATCAATTTCTCCTCCGAGATAGATTTTAAGTCGTTGGCCATTCACAGTCCAACTTTCCTTCTTCTGCAAATCCTCTATCACAATAGCACCATAGTGCTTGACATCTTTAATAAAAAACGGTCCAGACCATTTGGACTTCAATTTTCCCGAAAAAAGATTCAAATGGGAATTGAATAGAAGAACCATTTGGCTTACCCGAAATTCTTTCTGACAAACTTTCTTGTCATGATATCCTTTAACATTTTCCTTATAGAGCTTGCAAGAATGATACGCATTATTCCTTATTCCGTCCAAATCGTGTAATTGAACCTTTCTTTTTTCGCCGGCCAAGTTCGGATCAAAGTTTAACAATTTCAATGCCCAAAGAGCTTTGTGCTCCAATTCAACCGGTAAATGACATGTCTTGCCATAAACCATTTGGAAAGGAGTTAAACCTATTGGAGCCTTGTAAGCGGTGCGATACGCCCACAAAGCTTCATCCAAATTTTGCGACCAATCCTTTCGAGAGCTTGACACGGTCTTTTCAAGAATCCTTTTTACTTCTCTATTTGAAACTTCAGTCTAACCATTGGTTTGCAGGTGGTAAGGGGTTGCAACCTTATGCTTTACACCATAGTGCTCTAAAACCTTTTCAAGCGGTGTATTGCAAAAGTGCGACCCTCCATCACTAATCAACACACGAGGGGTGCCAAAACGGGAAAATATAATTTTCTTTAGAAATTTGATCACCGTTTTTCCATCGGCCCTCGGTGATGCAATTGCTTCCACCCACTTAGAAACATAGTCAACCGCAACCAAAGTGTACTCATTTAAAAAAGATGGGAGGAATGGTCCAACAAAATCAATACCCCAACAATCAAAAAATTCTACTTCCAAAATAGTTTGTAAGGGCATTTCATCCCGTTTTCCAATCCCGCAACTTCTTTGGCATATGTCACAACTTTTTGCATGGAGGTTTGCATCTTTAAACAATGTAGGCCAATAAAAGCCCGATTGGAGGAATTTTGTTTCCGTTCTCAAACCATTGTAATACCCTCCATATGGCGAATTGTGACAATGCCAAAGGATACTTTTAGCTTCGTCACTAGTGACACACCTTCTCAAAAAATTATCAACTCCTAACTTAAAAAGATACGGTTCATTCCAAACATAAAAATTGACATCCGATAGGAATTTCCTTCTTTGGTTCCAAGTTAGATCCTACGGTATAAATCCGGTTGCTTTGTGGTTAGCAAAATCTGCGAACCAAGGTCTAACTTGTACCCAAAACAGTTTTTCATCTGAAAACTCTTCACGGAACTCATTTTCTCGGTGTGTTACTTCTACATTGACCAAACGGGATAAATGATCCGCTACCAAGTTTTCAGACCCCTTCTTGTCACGAATTTCCAAATCAAATTCTTGTAACAAAAGGATCCACCAGATTAGCCTTTGCTTTGAATCAGGCTTGGTAAGCAGATATTTAATGGCTGAGTGGTCAGTGTAGACTACAACTTTTGAACCAATCAGGTAAGACCAAAATTTCTCGAGAGCATACACTATAGCGAGTAATTATTTTTCTATGGTAGCATAATTCACTTGTGCCTCATTTAAAACTTTACTCGCGTAATGTATGGCATGAAAATTTTGGTCTTTCTTTGCCCAAGCACCGCACCAACAACATAATCGCTTGCATCACACATCAATTCAAAATTTAAAGTCCAATTCGGAGTAATGATTATGGGTGAGGTGATGAGTTTTTCTTTTAAAATTTGAAAGGCATTTAAACATTCATCATAAAAGAGCAAAAGCCTATCTTTGTTGAGCAGATTGCTCAAACGTCTTGCAACTTTGGAGAAGTCTTTGATGAATCGCCTGTAAAATCCCGCATAGCCTAGAAAACTCCGGATTCCTTTAACATTGGTTGGTGGTGGCAACTTCTCGATCACTTCAATTTTTGCTTGGTCCACTTCAAGGCCTTTAGAGGAGACTTTGTGGCCGAGCACAATCCCCTCAGTTACAATGAAGTTGCATTTCTCCCAATTTAGCACCAAGTTTGTTTCCACACACCGTTCAAGAACGGTCTCCAAATTTTTCAAACATAGATCAAAAGACGCTTCGAACAAGGAGAAGTCGTCCATGAACACTACCATTGTTTTCTCAATAAGGTCGGAAAAAAATGGCTTGTACACACCGTTGAAAAGTTGTCGGTGCATTGCACAAGCCAAAAGGCATCTTCCGGTAAGCAAAAATTCCAAAGGGACAAGTGAACGCCGTTTTCTCATGGTCTTCCGGATCAACCGAGATTTGGTTATAACCGGAATAGCCATCTAGGAAGCAATAAAATTCTTGACCCGACAATCTCTCAAGCATTTGATCCATAAACAGAAGTGGAAAGTGATATTTTCTAGTAGCGGTATTAAGCCTCCTATAATCGATACACATTCTCCAACCTGTTATAGTTCTCGTCGGAATCAATTCATTTTTTTCATTTCTTATAACGGTCATTCCTCCCTTCTTGGGCACAACTTGCACATGACTCACCCACGAACTATCGGATATCGGATAAATCATTCCGGCATCCAATAGCTTAACAACTTCCTTTCTCACCACTTCCTTCATAGTAGGATTCAAACGGCGTTGAGGTTGAGCTACCGCTTTGAAGTCCCCTTCCATTAAGATTTTATACATGCAATAGGCCGGACTAATTCCCCTTAAATCGGAAAGAACCCAACCTATAGCTTGTTGATGTTTCTTCAAAACTTGAATCAAACGGTTTTCCTCTTTGTCTAACAAAATGTTACTAATGATAACCGGTTTGTTACAACCGTCATCAAGGAACACATACTTCAAATTAGAAGGCAACACCTTCAATTCAAGTTGAGATTTATCATCATTCACCTCTTTCTTCAACACTTCCATTTCACTTTCCCATGGTTGTAATTCTTTTAAAGATTCAATTTCCTTCAAGCATTCTTCAAGTTCCCTTTCTTCCTTATTGGTAAGTATTTCAAATGAGTCACCAAGAGCTTTTTCCAAGGAAGATGCTATATGAACTTGCTTTGAGACTTCCATTATGGCTTCTTCCGTTGCATCAATACGAAAACTATCATGCTTATATTTGGTATGTTTCATTGCTTCAAAAAGATTAAAGCACACCTCTTCATTTGAACTCTAACTTTCATAAGGTCGTCGTCAACATCAATCATCATTTGAGCGGTCTTCATAAAAGGGCGTCCAAGAATCAATGGAGCATCCTCATCTTGCTCCATATCAATTACAACAAAGTCAACCGGAAAGAAAAATTTATCCACCTTAACCAATACATCTTGAGCCAATCCATGAGGATGAGTTGTAGATTTGTCGGCCAATTGTAATGTCATTCGAATTGCTTTCATTTCAATGTTCACATGCCTCTTCACAATAGACAATGGAATTAAGTTGATGCTTGAGCCCAAATCAATTAAGCCTTTGCCAACATAAACATCACCAATTGTTACTGGCAAAGTAACACGCCCCGAATCGACTTCTTTCTTTGGTAGAGTTCTTTGAATTATTGCACTACAACTTGCATCAAGGATAATTATTTCCTGCTCCGAATATCTTTGCTTTTTTATAAGAATATATTTCATGAACTTAGCATATTTGGGCATTTGCTCAAGCGCTTCGAAAAATGGAATGTTGATTTGCAATTGTCGGAATATGTCCATGAAACGAGTGTAATGCCTTGCACTGTCTTTCTTGGCGGGCACATGAGGGTAGAGTAGATTTTGAATAGGAATAGGATTCACTATCTCCTTCCTCTTTTTGACTCTTCTCTTTTTTTCTTCTATCTTTTCTTTTTCAAGGTTATCATTTTCAACTAACTTTTCATTTTCATTTTCATTTTCAACTTCTTCCTTATCATTCTTTTCAACTTCTACCTCATCAATTTTTTCTTCCTCCACAATCTCATCAATTATCACATCAACATTTTTCTCATTTTTTCTCCTTCCCCCAACTCTCTCCCACTCCTAGTTACAATGGCTTTGCAATGCTCCTTCGGGTTGGTTTGAGTATTTGTGGAAAAAGATGCCCCCGTTGTTGATCGGCCAATTGTTTTGCAAGTTGCCCAACTTGATTTTCAAGATTTTTGATTGATGCTTCATTCTTCTTTTGGTTTGCCATTGACATTTGAATAAATTGGTTGAGGGTTTCTTCTAGCTTTGAACTCCCACCTTGAGGTTGTGCCGGTTGATAAGGATTTTGTCGGTATCCTTGTTGATTTTGATAATTCCCTCTTGGTTGGTATCCTAGTTAATTTTGATAAGGTTGTTGTTGCCTTTGATAACCTTGTTATTGATTTTGATTATTCATGTAATTTGTTTCTTCATTCTCCGAAGGACAATAGCCGGTGGGGTGATCTCCTTTACATAGCTCACAAACGGCTATTTGCACATTCTTGCTCAGTAAATCTTGAATCTCTTTAATCTGTTGAGGGAGCTTTGACATTTGTTATGTTAACAACTCCACTTGTTGAGATAGCAATTTATTTTGGGAAAAATAGCATCATTAGTCCCCAATTTAAGCACTCCCAGTTTCTTTTGCGGTTGGCCACGGTTATGATTCCCTTGATGATCATTTAGTGTCATCTTGTCAATGATAGAAATGGCTTCCTCGACACTTTTAGTCATTAGAGATCCGCCCGCAGTAGCATCTAATAAGGTCTTGTGAACCATTTGGAGACCATTTCTGAAAATATGCACTTGCGCAAGCTCATCAAAACCGTGCCCTTTGCATTTTCTAAGCATGGATTTGAATCTCTCCCAAGCTTCGTTGAGGGATTCATTTCCACCTTGTGAGAAAACTTCAATCGTCGTTTTCGCTTTCATGAAACGATTATGTGGAAAAAATCGTTCCAAGAATTTTTCTTCCAACATGTTCCAATCTGTCATAACAGCAGTTGATTGGTCAAGGTACCATTCCTTTGCCTTCCCAATTAGGGAATGCGGAAATAGTCTCTTGAGCAAAGACTCTTCTTTAGCTTCAGGCGCTCCAGTTGCACCCGCAATTTCATAAAATTTGGTCAAATGAGTAAAGGGATCCTCGTGATCCATACCGGTGAATGGATTCTGGTATAGAAGAGCAAGAATGCCCGTCTTCATTTCTGAATGCCTTCTGTTATGGACATTGCGAGCGAACTGAGCTGTGTGCCTCGACTGTTAACACATGGTGTTGAAGCAGGTGGTGGCGGTGGTGTAGTCATGGTTGGCGTTAACTGTGGTGTTGGTGTCGAAACAAAACTTCCTCCTCTTTCTCGTCTTTCTTTAGCAAGTTGCCTCCTCCGTCTAGTTTTGCTATTTAACTTACGCGCAGTTCTCTTAATCTCAGGATCGAAAAGAAGTTGATTTGTGGGTAACTTTCCTCGCATAAACAGAGTCTGCACACTTAAACAAACAAATTAACAAGTACAAGAAAAAGTTATACAAGCTTAAAACTTAACAACTATTGCAATGCTTGCAATATCAAACAACAAGCCCCGACAACGGCGCCATTTTGTTGAAAAGTATTTCAGTGGGGGTTTTGTTATCATATCCGCAAGGATTGTATGGACATTACCGCCGTTCTATAGTCGAAATCGTTTTAAACTTTAAAGTAACAAAGAGTTTGGTTGTTTTGTAACAGATCGTTAGCATAAGAATTTAATAACAACGGTAAAGAAATTGGTTTTAAAGATTTGGTAAAAGCATGCCAAGATTAGGGTCCGATAATCCATTTTATACGTATTTACTCGATAAAGTATGTGAACTTGTTAATAATGAATATAATCACATATTCTCTCAACAATTTAATCTCTAACACTTGTTATGGGATTTATCATATTGATCCTTATATGATCTCTAACTCTAACTGTCAATATGATAACATTCAAGATCAATATTTATGAACATCAACTCTCAAAACTATCTCTAGCGTCATGATTGTTGATGGATTAAAACTTAGGTCATGTCTTAGAACATATTTCTCAATCATGAACCAAAACAAAATATAAACCATACAAACAAAGTTTTTCACCATATATTAACCATCAACAAAGTTCACAAACTAAATATCAAGATCAATACATACAAAATATAGGATTACCTACCACTAATCTTTACACAAAAGATGTTTAGTTACCCATTGTCATGGTAGCTTGATCAACAAGTAATGGACAAAGCTTTTGTTGCATCAATCTTTAATGGATCAAGGATTGAAGCATAAAAGCTTTGGATTCTAAGAAAAATAATAAAAGATGAAGTTTTTAAGCTCCAAATGTGTTTCTAGGTTACAAAGATTCTTGTAAAAAGTGTTATCCTACAAAATATCTACAAAACACCCTAAATACCACTTTTTGCCCAGACAAATTAGCCAGGCGAGCTCCAAAATTCGCTAGGCGAAACCATTAAGCTCAGCCACGTGACAAAACAGTGCAGAGAAAGCTGGGAAAAATATCTGAATTCGCCATGCGAAATTCAGCTTCGCCAGGAGAATCTCATTCACCTCATCTTCGCCTGGCGAATCTTCCAGCGAAGCACTTCCAGTAACTAATGGAATTGAAATCAAAATCCGCTGGTTGCCTCGCCAGGCTTTCGCCTGGCGAATTCCTCCTTTCGCCACCCCTTCTCCTGGGGGAAGTTCCTGTAGCTTGCAGACACGCGACTTTGTTCGTTTCTTCGTATTTTCTTCCAATTTTTGCCGCGTCCTTTTTACAAAAAATGCTGCAAAACTAACAATAACATCAAAGAGACCAAATATAGGCATTGATTCAAAAATCACTTAAAAATAAGTTGTTTTGCATTCAGATATTTGGAAAAGAGCTTAAAAATGCCGTAAATTGATCTAAAATTCATTCAAAACCAGACACCGATCACTAACTTGAAGATATATCAAGCCTCATCGAAATAGAAGATTCAAGGCTCTTATATAGTACTTATCATATTAGAAAATTTGGTAAAAGGAAGAGCATGAAATCTTCAAAGTTGTGAAAGCTCGCCTTGTTGTGTATGTCTGTGTGACCATAGTTTTGTGAAAGTAGAAGAGTAACTCCTAAGATACTAAGGCAACTCACACATATACCTAAAAAAATTTAAGTCCCTTTTTACTTAACAAAATCACCTAAAAATGTTTTCAAGGTCTAGCTAATTGATTAGAGGATTGTCTGTTTGATTAAGTAAATTTTTTTAACTATCTAATTTATTAAATCCTAAACCTAATTGATTAGATGAACCTTAATGGTTGGTACGGGATTTCTATCCAAACCTTCCATATTGGGCACAAATAATCAATTATTTTAAGTACATAATCAATTAGACTTAGAACCTAATCGATTAGGTAAGTTAATTGACCAGTGAATTGTTTTCTTTTTTAGCCGTTTCTCTTATATAAATGAGTTATTTCCTCTCCTCATTACACACAAGCATTTAGAATTTCTATAGTTCTTATTTTATCTCATCTCTGTTTCTGTCTCTCTCTCTCTCTCTCTCTCTCTCTCTCTCCCCCCTCTCTCTCTCTCTCTCCTTTCTCTCTCTCACAGACACACACACACACACATACACACACACACACACACATTCTCTCTCTCACGGACACACACACACACACACTCTCTCTCTCTCTTTGTCTATATATCTATCTATCTATCTCTGTCTCTCTCTAAATATTTTCTTTTCACTAAATTTTCCTCAGTGCCTTGTGACTGAAAAAAACTTATGAGGAAAGAGTTATATTGATGTTGTTCCATTATTGTTGTTTTCAAGAGTGTAATACTTTTGAAGAATTGAGTTTGGTTCTTGAGATAAACCATTTAAAATTCACTATTTAGTTATAGAACTTAGCCTGGAAAATTTATGTTTGGCTATTGAGACTAGCCTATAAAATCTCTACTCAGTTTGTGATCTCAGCCCATGAAAAAGATATCTTTTGGTTGGGGATAAGCCTGTGTAAAATCTCTTGATCCAATTGTATCAAAGGCTCATAGGCATAACCTCTAAAATCTAAATTTTATATTTAAATCTCAAGAATATATCTTGGAGACAGAAGTAGGCCAACATGTTATACCCCTAATTTTACCCCTTAGATGTCATGACATCTTGCATTTTCATTAGGGATCAATCATCTGTGCATAGTCAACTAACCATCATACTTTGCTAGTTTTCTATTCTATTGAAAGCTAGGGTATTTCACAAGGAGAGGGCAAGATCCACAAGCCAAACTCTCATACTTTTCAAGGTTTCCTAAGACACTTCTTGGCTCAATACATCCACCTCAAGTGCTCCTTAGATGATTGGGAGAGGTATTTGAATTCATCTGGTCAAAGAAAGTCAACTAAGGCTCTAAAAGCTAAACCTTTGGTCTTGATAGTTAACCATGAAGTTTTCAAGTCATATTCCATGGTCTCATGTGATTGGATCAAGAGAAATCAAAGAAGAACCATAAAATCAGGAGATGTGAAAATTAGGGTTTTGACCCGAGGAATTACAAGGGAATCTTGGTGTGGTTAGTCAATGTATTGATTGGTTCATCAACCAATTGAGGTTACATACATTCAAGAGTCCTTATTCATCAATAAATCAAGTACGCTTGGCTCCCATCACAAGTGCAATGAGCCTCAAGATCATCTGGCCCCAAATTAGGGGTTTATCAGGAAAAGTCAACCATGCCTTTGACTTTTTGACCAAGGCATGATCCCAAGTCTTGGGACATGATTCCATATGTTCACATACACCCTTGGAAGTCATCTATTGATGTTTGAGAAGTTTGAGAAAGCAAGATCATCAAGGATCACACATGTGAATTCATGAGGAAATTAGGGTTTCATTTGAAAAGTCAAACCTTTGACTTTTTGTATTTTGGATCCAAGATGAAGTATTCAAGCCATATTCCATCAAGGCATGTTTTATCTTTGAATTGGAGCATGAGAGATCAATATTTAAGAGGTTTCTTGCAAAATGGGCAAAGTTGGATGATTGAAATTTTTCTAAGTGTGAAAAAACCCTAGTCCTTGTATGAACTTTGAAGAATCATAACTTTCAAACCACACATCCATTTTTTGTGCTCCAAAGCTCAATTTGAAGCCCTCATCATAAACTTCAAAATCTATTAGAGGGTCATTCCCCAAAAGAGGCTTAATTTTTAAGTTATGAGTCTTGGAAGTTTAAGTCAAGTTTAGGACTTAGTGAAATTTCACATTTTTGCCCTAATTTGCAGCCAACTTCAACCACATTTTTCATCATGATTCCTTTGGATTCAAGACTTGGAGTGAACATGAACATTGTAGAGCATACTTGGGGCTTTCTAGAAAGTACAAGAACTACCAAATCCAATGTGTGAGTTGTGAGTTTCGAAGCCATGAAGTTAGGGTGTTGAAACTTGATTTTTCTTGTTTTTCACTTGATACACTTGAAGCAAAACCATTCCAATGCAGCAAATATTTGCATTTCAGTTAGGATTACTTGTAAATCTTCACTTTCTCAGAAGATTACACGAGGTTGGAAGCATTATCCAACAAATAGAAGCTTTATCTCATGAATCTATTTTTGGCACAAAGTTAGCACTTCCATTCACATAAAGCCACTTTAACCAAATGTCAACTTGTCTTGAGCCTCTAAATGTTTCCCTCTGCACCAAATCCTTTCTTTATGCAGAAGCAATGTGTCTGAACTTTCCAACAACTTTAGGAAAGTTGGTACTTGACATTGGAACTTCAAATTCTTGCAAATCACCACTTGCATTTCAACTAAAGTGCAACTAAACCAAACCAACCAAGTTGAAATTATGCAATCTGATCCCTCTCATTTTTGTGCCTATAAATAGGACATCATTTCAAACTTCTAAACACACAAAAAAAACTCAGAGCAAAGACACTCATCAAACCATCCAAAACCAGTTCTTGCACCAAGTCACTTCTTTGTGCCAAGAAAACACCATTTACATAAACACTTCCAAAACCAGTTCCAAACACAAACCCACTGAACCAACCATTCTAACACATCACCAAACATGTGTTAGAGATGCTTAAATCATCACCACCATCAAAAACCTCCCATAACCAAAAGTCAACTTTCAAACCTAAGAAAGTTTGACTTTCTGCACTTTTGTGGATCCGTCTTGATTCACTCCATATCCAACCACTTTAACACTTCAAACACCATCCATAAATCATCATTCAAATATTCAAAGCTTGGATTTACAACTGTAACTTCATTTCTTGAAGTTTCACTTTTGGTTATTTTTCATTTCTTGCAAAAGGGAATCTTCATTCTGTTCCACTGGTTTTTCTTGGAGTCTAAGCATTCAATCAGAACCTTTGAAGCATATTGGAAGTGTCCAAGGCCTTGTCTCAGTTCTGTAACATCTTTTGAAAGTTTTTCAAAGTTGACTACAAGAGGTAAGTTCATCTCAAACTGCAACTCATTGAAACATGTTGATTTTGGATGTGCACTAAATGTGATTAGCTTAAATAGGTTGTATATGATGAGTTTGGCTCATTGAACATGACTTAGCATAGCTGTAGAGGACTGTACCATAGGAAATGCAAGAATGAGCTCATTTAGGGACCCCTATCGTGTTTTGAATTAGAGACACCTTTAGCAAAAAACCACTTGGACCATTGGATTCCTTGTGGAAAAATACACAATTTAGGTCTTTACAGTTTCCATTTTCATGGATTATTGAGCGAGATAGAGTTGCCTTTGCCTTTGGTTTAGTTTAGGTCACAACCATGTTTGAACCTTGCCATGGCACGTTTCTGGGCCTAGGAACTTGTTTCACATATATTTATTTGGTAGTATTTTTAAGACTGGATGTATTTGCCTCCCCAGTGGCGCTACCTTTGCCTTGCCTTGCCCTCTGATCATTTTGTCCTGGGTTCGATCCTTGTTTTCAACCATTTTTGCCAGCACGCGTATTTTCTGAACTTTCATTTGGATTTCCCTTATATTCTTCTGAATGCATATGTTATACAAATCCAACAACCAGCGCAGCTGGTTAAGTGTTTTAGCCACAATGTCAAGGGCGTGGGTTCAACTCCCACTTGGACCATCCCTTCTCTTTTTTTATCACTTAATTTTTCATTTTCTTTCACAAACTTTCAAAAATTTTAACTTGTTCATTTTTAGGGTTTTTCAACCCATTCTTTTTGCATATTTTCACTCTTTTTACTTATTTTATTTTGACATTAAAATTTTTCCCAAAAATAATTTATTTTAAGGCTTTTGTTCATATGTAAAGTTAGGTTTATTTTAGGGTTAACTTAGGGGAATTTGTTACTTCTATAAGTATACCACTTGGTTTCCCTTGCATTTTGAGATTTTTTTAAAACTTGCCTTAACATGTTTATGCCCTTGAACCATGACTTGAGCTTGCACATTTGCATAGTTTGATTTAGGTACACTTTTAAGTGTATATGTGTATATGTCTAAACTTGTGAACTTTTGTCATCCCCTTAAGGTCTTAGTTAGGTCTTCACCTACAATTAAGATTCTCTTCCCTTGTTTATAATATCTCCATGTGAACATAAACCATTAACTTAGGACACACCATGTACATATGTGCCTAAAACATTTGAACTTTCTTTCTCTTAAAAGTGGACTTCAAAATAAACCTAAGTTATACTTCCCCTTTGTACAAAGATTATGTCAAAGACATTCCCCATGTTAGGTCATCACCTATTTGATTAAGATGTCTAGACTTGTATCATGTTCCCTTTAGGTATTTACCTTGTTCATTAATGAATAATCCTTGTGTGTTAACATAATACTTGTATACTTTCTTAAGTACTTGCTTTGGATGTCATCACATTCATCACCCATGTATTATATCCATGTGTTTTTACCATCTTTAATTCATGTGAGAATATCATTGTTATCCTTTACTTTCCAACTTTATTAAGTTATCCCTTTAAGTGAGGCTAGCTTGTTAGTTATTCTTCTTAACCCTCTTTGTTCCCCTCCTTCCAAAGGAAAGTCTCTCTATTGACTTTAATGTCATATATAGCTCATTACCCATTAGCCTCATTAGAGCCATTTCTATCCCTTGGCCTCATTAGAACCATTCCTTTCCCTTGACCTCATTAGGACCAATCCCTTGGCCTCATTAGAGCCATTCCTCCTTGACCTAGTTTAGGTTAGGATCCTTACCCCTCTTGTAAGCACTAACATCATAGTTGTTTACTTCCCTCCTTGGCCTCATTAGAGCCACTTACCTTACAACTTAGGTTTAACCTAAAGTTCTTCAACTCTATGTGAGCATCATCATAATTATGTTCCATTTCCCTTTGGCCTTATTAGAGCCATTCACCCTTTTAACTTAGAAATTAGGATAGAGTTCTTAAACTCTATGTGATTCTCATCATAATGAGTATTCACTTCCTTTTTGACTTTGTTCAAAGTCAACTTCTTAGACTTACCCCTTTCAACTTAGACTTAGAGAGTTCTTTGACTCTATATGAGTATCATACTCATTCCCCTTGGAACTTTGACCATAGTCAATAGTTCCTCACCCTTAGTTAGGTGAACTACGGATGCTCTGATTCCATCCTTATTAGGATACGTAGGCACGAGATGCGACGTCTTGCGATCATACTTAGTAAATACACCTTTAGGTCTTTACCTTAGCATAGTTCCCTTAGCAAGCAAACATAACATAACACAAATACAAACAAGAGGTTCCTGTAGAGTACTACATATATCTAGGATGCTAACACCTTCCCTAGGTATAACAAACCCCCGAACCTTAGATCTCTTAGCTGTGTCTTCACATAGCGCAATTAGGATTTTCTTTGATCTTTACCCTTTCCTTTGGATAAATCAAAGCTCGGTGATGAATTTCAAAGATGTGTGATTCAAGTTAATTAATAGCTTGATATCCGATTCTCACCGCAACACAACGTTCAACCAAACTTGGATAATCTGCTGGTGTCATCTCTCTAACCCTTATCTTTTAGTTTTTTCTATTTACTTTACTACTTTTATTTACCGCTGCTTTTTATTCTAATCTTAAAAAATATCAACACATTTTTCTTCTTAAGTAACAAAAACTCTAAATTAATCGCCAATTTTGAATATGGAAATTCACCCCATTCCCGGGCTTGAATTTACTTGCCCAACAAGTGGCATCAGAGCTTAACTCCTGTTAAAGAATAATCATCCTAGGATGAAGATGTATTCAAGTTACTAACTAAACAAACCTTCACCCTTTAATGGAGGAGGATATAGTTTGTGGAAATAGAAAATGAAGTTTTTCATAGAAGAAGTGGATTGTGGTATTTGGAAAGCTGTGAAGGAAAGCCCATTTTTTCCTACACGCGAGTTAACGATGTTGTAGTAAAAAAACTGAAAAGGATTGAACCAAAGATGATATAGAAAATGTGCAGCGCACTTTGAAGGAAAAAATTGTTATCACTACCACTCTCGGTCTTGATGAATTTTTGTGAGTTTTCCACTACGAGACTGCAAAAGAAATGCGAGTCATCCTCCAAATTATTCATGAAGGATCTATTAAGGTAAAGCAAGCAAGTTGGGAACAATAACCCAAAAGTATGAACTTTTCAGAATGATACATGAAGAGAACATAAATCAAATACAAACATGGTTTACCAATATCATGAGTCATATGAAAACTCTAGAAAAAACATTTTCAAATGAGGAATTGGTTGTGGAAATTCTTATATGCCTAAACCGGAGTTGGCAACCTAAAGTCACTATGATTTGTGAATGTAGGGATTTAGCAACCATGGACACACACACTATTTTTGGTAAATTACAAGAACATGAGATGGAGATAAAGAGACTTGCTGATGATGAAGAAGAAGAAGAAGAAGAAGAAGAAGAAGAAGAAGAAGAAGAAGAAGAAGAAGAAGAGAAGTATTCCACTAAAGGCTACTAACATCAAATATATGGAATTAGAAGATGAAGAATAACAAAGTAATATTAATAAATACATGAAACTTGTGTTTAAAAAATTCAAGGAGTTCCTAAGGCATGAAAAAAAATTCAAGTTTTCAAGAGCAAAATAAAGAAAAATACTCTTTTCATTCCCACGTGCCACAAATGCGGAAAGGAAGAGCATATAAGACCAAAATTCCCTCAAAATCAAAGATGATCCAAGAAACCATGAAAATAAGTTAAGATAGCCTACATATCTTGAGATGATAATAATGTGAAATTCTCAAACAAGGAAGAAGAAAACATGTGTCTCATGGAAAATAATGAAAAAGATGAGGTGACCTCTTATTTTTCTTATAAAAAATTAATTTGCATGTGTAAAAAGCTAACTAAAGAAATAAGTGAATTAGAACAAATTGTATCTACCTCTAAAGACATTGTTTCTTCCCTCAGAATGATAAATAAAAACTTATTGGAAGAAATAGAAAGTCTTAAAGGGAGACAAAATGATCTAATTCAAAAATCCTCTTCTTCTCACGAAGTTTTAGATGAATCTATCAAGTGTGATCAATGTAACAATTTGAAAAGTTAAATTGATGATCTTCAAAACACACTTGATAAATTTACTAAAGGAAGAGACAGCTTGAATCTTTTGTTAAGTAACCAAAGGGCATCTTACAATAAGATTGGTCTTGGTTATGAACATAAGAACAAAGGTAAATGCTTTAGAATTATTTTTAATGCCCAACCAACATCTAAATGCAAAACCCTAAAATGAAATTACTGTAATAAAGATCGACATATTAATAAGTTTTGTTTTATCAAAAAGAGTATGAAAGCAAATAAGAATATCCTTCCTCTAATTTTTATAAAGAGCATTGTGAACGTAATAAGAGAAAGATGTCTGCTCATAATATGTATTCCACTAACATTAAAGGACCCAAAAATGTTTGGGTGTCAAAAGTCGAAAAATCAAATTGTGATGCAGATATGCTTGACAACTTGAATTCAAAAGATGACACCTACAGTTTCTCTTCAAGTAATGCAACTGAAGAAATAAACATGTTCTCCTATTTCCTTCCTACAAGAAGAGAAATCGTTTGGTAATCGCCCTAATATTTATTTTAATATTGTCTTATTACTAAAGTTTTATAGTACAAATTACTTTTAAGTAATTTGTGTGACAAAGGTAATAATGTCTTTTTATATACATGGTATTTAAAAACATTTAAATCCTTTAAAAAAATACTTTTAGAAAAGATCATGACTATAGAAGAACTCATACATATTACCTTTGTTGAACTAACCCCTAGTAGGTAGAAGTAGAAATTGTTAATTGTGCAGGTATCCTTGAAATAACAACCCTGGAATATGATGATCAAGGTAAAAATTTCCATGACAAGAGGAATTTCAAACTCCAAATGGAGGGCCTCAAGTTGAAGAAGTAAACTTAGAGAATCAAAGATTATCCAAAGAATGGAAGACCACTAAGGACCATCCCTTTCAAAATGTCAATGAAGATATTTCTAAGGGAATAACATCTCAAAACTCCCTTAGCAAGATTTGATTCAAAAGGTCTATAATGGGACCACTTCTATTTGAAAGTGTATCCTTTTAAAATTCAATGAAGTTTTTCCATGCATGTGTAAAACTTGGGTATACAAGAAGAAGTGCATTGTGGCATTTGTCAATCCTGGTGTATTTGATCACGACGTTGACACTACTACGAAAATCCCATTTAACAACGGTTGGGAATGACATATAATGACGCGGGCAAAGGCGTTGTTATGTAGATTGTCGTTGTAAGTTCGTTGTTTCTACAACGGTCTGGAAACCGGTGTTGTATTCTGGAAGTGTAACACCCCAATTCCCATCGCACTAAATAATACATAATTAAATCAGAGTGAATAAAAAGAAAATTCTTAGACATAAATAAGGATGCCACATTTGAGAAAAACACAACCCCTGCTCATAAATTTGATACATAACACAAAATGGCATAAACATAAAAGGGAAACTTTTTCCAACAAAAGGAAAGTTCAATTATGCAATAAAGCGGAAAGATCCATAACTAACTTGTTTTACAAAATAAATTATTTTATAACATCAAAATATTCATTCAAAGGTAATACAAAATAGATCCAACAAATGTATACATATATAACAAAAGTGTTCCCCGACTTCCGTGTTACGTATCAGAGCAGACAGACCGACAAAAGGGTGGAGAACTAATCTTTATAAAAGCCTCCAAGATACTAATCTGCAATTGCCTCATAGAGCAACAAACCACAGCAGAAGGGTGAGAAATAACAACTAAATCAAGATTGCATAATAATATGCAAACACATATAAATTCACATGCATAATTATTCTCACCACAAGCATCACATACAAATACATATAGCATGCCACAGATACATAACATATTTCTAATAATCCAACCACATTGCATATATCAATTATACCAACATAATCATATATTCATACATAAGGCATACCAAAGTCATGACATATGGAAACACACCACCACATCACGTATATTCATATATAGCATATCATAGATAATTAATACAATCATGGTAAGGCACAACATCCCCACAAAACATAGCATATGTCTATACATAAAATATATCATCCATAACCAATGCATTGATCACAAATGCATATCAAATCACCAATGCTATCACGAGCTCAACACATAATCAATCAATTCACAATTCCCCACACATAATCAATCCATTCACAATTTCCCACACATAATCAATCCATTCATGATTTATGCAAATTCACAGAGACCGACACAACGACTCTATGCATGCGGTACCATTTAATCCATCATTCTCATCATCATTAATTCACTCAGGAGTTATTGGAATCATCGCTTGTTACTTAGTGTAACTCCCCGTCGGGCAAACGATGTTCCCCGTCGCTTTAGGTCCTCTTTGTATAAGGCACACGATGTTTATGGATCGCTTTAGGTCCTCTTTGTATAAGGCACACGATCCGATCGCTTTAGGTCCTCTTTGTATAAGGCACACGATCGTCTATAACGTCGCTTTAGGTCCTCTTTGTATAAGGCACATGACCATTACAGCAGATTCCCTCTGGAATCGCTTCGTCGCTCACACCCCACAAGGGCACACGACATCACAAGATGCATATCATGATGTTTGGCATACAAATAACTCATGACAATCAAATGCATCTACATATATAACCATGTGAACCATCTCAACATCAATAATCATGCATTGAAATCAAACCCAAAACAATGCATTTATTTGCCATAAGGCCGCAAACCATCATCACAACATTTCATCACATGCATTCATATCATATAACAACACACAAGCTATACGTTATATATCAAAAACATAGCGCATGATAACACATCAATCGCACACAATTACGACGGTAAAAGTCGAAAAAACGACATGTTTCCAAATTCCCGACCCAATTAAATCGGCCACTAATCTCAAAACCATTTTTATAAGAAAGAACATCTCTTTAGCTTTTCAACGGTACTACGAACGTCTCGATCCGAGTTACGGATCAAAAGTTATGGATTTTAGAAAAAAACAAGTTTTATTTTTGCTCTAGGTCGCGCTAAGCGGGCTCCACCCCGCGCTAAGCGCGCTCCTCACTGCCTGGAGAGGTTGCAAATTCTCCAGACCGCGCTAAGCGGGCGTCTGCGCGCTAAGCGCGCACTGCGATTTCCGGAAAAATAACCCTTCGACAGTCCTTCCCAAAATCACCATTTTCATCTCAAATCAGTTCCAAACAGCATAACAAGTATCAACAAATGTTCATATGCATAGTGTGATCATTTAACACAGTTTGTATCGATTTCCGACTGTGAAAACATCGATTTCTATTTATTTTGATCACAAATTATCAATAAGAAAAAGTTGTGAAACAACCAAAACAATTACAACAAACAACACATATACATACACAAGCAAGATATAATCGAAACTTCTCACCCTTACCCGATTAATCGCGCTTGAAACAGAGCTATGTCGATTTCCACCTCTTTTTCTCTTCTCCATTTCTTTCCTCTCCTTTTCCTTCTTTCTCTCTTTCTTTCCTTTCCCTTTCTTTTCTCTCTTTTTCTCTGAAATCTCTATTTATAAAAATATCTAATTTTTCTAAAATATCTAACTCCTCAAAATGACCATTTTACCCCTCAGCTCAAATATCTCGCAAACGCTCTCAAAACGCGATAAAACATAAACATCGATGAAATATATTTCGGGAAATAAAAGTTGAAAAGAAATTATAATTTATTGCAAATATTTTACCTATCAGGGAAATTAGCCAATTAACTCAATTAGCAGGTAAAATACAATAAATTCACACATTTCACAAAACTCACATAAATGAAATAAATAAATACAATTAAACAAATCGGGGCGTTACAGGAAGCGCGCGTTATATTACAACGGTTAGGTATTTCAACCGTTGTAATATATATTAACTATCACAACGGTTACGTGTCTCAACCGTTGTCATATATATTAACTATCACAACGGTTATGTGTCTCAACCGTTGTGGAATGTACCCTTAGTTTATTAAATACAAATGTATATGCTTGTTTTACCATACACCTAATTAAAGAAATACAACCATTAAAATTGGTAAAGAACTATATAATCTGAAAATTAAACTATTCTTGAAAACCAACCTAAACACACCTCTGTTTTCCGAATTAAATCCATTTCATTCCGCACATTTTATGTTCCTTAACATAAAATTTATGGTTCAATGGTCGGTTTCCTTCAATCCATCGATATCTTTTATTATAGTTTACCTCATCATCGCCAAAAATCATCGCGATTTTATCATCATAACCATCATGATCTTAACAACCACGATGATTAGTGACGACGATGAGATAAACTATAATAAAAGATATCGATGAAATGAAGCAAACGGACCATTGGACCATAAATTTTATGTTAAGGAACATTAAATATGCTGAATGAAATGGATGCAATTTGGAAAACATTGACATGATAAAGGTTGGTTTTCAAATACATCTTAATTTTCAGATTATATGTTTCTATATCAATTTAACTGATTGCATTTTCAATAAAAGGATAGTGAAACAAACAATATACATAGTATATAATAAACTAAATTTCATATACAATATCAGAATGAATTCATATATATGTACCTTATCAGAATGATGAATTCATATATATATACCACCATCATCATCACCATGTGAAACAAACCCTAAGAAGTGGGAAGCAATGAAGAAAATTAGTTAGTATTCAATTTACTATATACAATATACATAGTATATAATAAACTAATGTTCTATATCAATTTAACTGATTGCATTTTCAATAAAAGGATAGTGAAACAAACAATATACATAGTATATAATAAACTAAATTTCATATACAATATCAGAATGAATTCATATATATGTACCTTATCAAAATAAATTTATATATATATATGTACCACCATCATCATCACCATGTGAAACAAACCCTAAGAAGTGGGAAGCAATGAAGAAAATTAGTTAGTATTAAAAAAAAGACAACCAAAAGTTGAAACAAAACCCTAAGAAGTGGGATTGTACCATTACAATGAAGTTCACCTTGCTTGTGAAGCATTGAAGTCGAATCTGCACAAAATGAGATCAATCAACAAAAACAACATGAAGCAAACAAGATAATGGGAACTATATAACAAAAAGATTGAAGTAGAAGAATACCTTATTTTTCATAAACAATATATACATTACGCTTGCTACCGCCAACATCATCACCATATTCATCTAGTTTTAGATTCTGCAAGAAGAAATACAAGGAGGAAGAAGCTTAAATCAAAAGCTTCATACTTCTTGTATTTATTTTCGCGGATTCTATCAAAAGATGAAGTTTGCTGCCAAAAATGGGTGCTAGGGTTTCGCTGTGAAGGAAACGGCGCTACTGTCAATAATAGAAAGTTAATTCCCTTATATAGGTAAATATTTCACAACGGTTTTCTAAAATAACCGTAATGATAAGTATATATATATATATATATATATATATATATTATTTTAATAATATCACAACGGTTAGTTAAATTAACCGTAGAGATACCCTTTATAACGTAATTATAGAAAAATGTTGTTGCCTGGAGTCGAACCTTGTACCAAGTATAAGGGGTATCGCTACGGTTATTATTATTAACCATTGTAATATTATAACCCTTGCTCTTCCCGGATTAGAGAACACTCTGGCCATAATGATTTAAAATTTTCTCCGTTTTTCAAAAAATATCGTTCCAGAATATCAACCATTTACAAGTTATCATCATTAAGCATTAAACTATCAGACTTTTCATCTTCAACCTCATCTATAAATAGACAACTTTACATTTCTTCATAATATATTCTTCGTTACAATGAGTTCTACAAATGAGAATGCTAGAAACATCACCAATGAGGAACGTCAGGCGCCAATTGAGGAGGTCCAACCAGCGGCCAATGTCAGGGATGCCTTAAGGGCGAGGAAGGATAAGAAGAAGAAGAAGAAGAAGAAGAAGAAGAAGCTGAAGAAGAAAAAGATAAAGAAGAAAAGGAGGACTATTTATTATGATTCTGATGAGGGAAGTGAGGAGAGATGTCTGGATTATGAAGATGCATTTGCAGGTATGGTCTCTGACATTGATAAATATATGTAATATGATTATCAATGTACTCTTCTTAATGGAATCTTAATAAAATGTTATTTTATATATGCTCATCTCTTACAGTTTTATTTTTAAAGTTATATATACTATTCTCTTGCACTTAAAAACACTAAAAAAGAAATAAAATATATGTTTAAAAGAAATACAATCATGAATTTTGAGTTTTGAGGTTAAATCCCCGTAACACTAACAAAAGAAATAAAATATATGTTTAAAATATAAAAATATGACAAAAATATAAAATATATGTTTAAAATATAAAAATATGACAAAAAAAATAGTTGCTGGGAATCGAAGCTTGTTACATGTATTACAACGGTGTTTTAATACAACCGTGTTTCAAATTAAAAATATGGAAAAAAATGTAGTAGCTGGGAATCGAAGCTTGTTACACAACTTGTATTACAATGGTTCTTTAGTACAACTGTCATTAAATATGGCGTTATAAATTTTTTAACCTATTACAACGTTGTGATACGAATCCGTGGTAAACCTGGCGTCGTTAAATGGGTTTTTTGTAGTAGTGTGATGGTGTTTTTCAAAGGATGTGATAATGTAACCTTTTAGAAGTTTAAGGTGATAAATTTGTAATGGATTTATTATTCATGGGTTTGGACTAACTCTCGTATCAAATTATTCATAGAGAAGGAAAATCAACAGTAGTTGGTCGTTCCCTCAAAAGGGGGAGTTCTTCTCAAATTATCTTGAGGATTTGAGGTAGTATACTTAATAGAGGTTGGAACATTAATAAAAATTTGATTGATTACCTAGGGTGCAAAAATCAATATTCCTAAATCCTAATATTAACTCAAGGCCCAAAAGACCAAGGAGGCTAAAATGAGGTTGTCCAAATATTTCCCAAGGGGAAATAAATATTTCTTTGAAGGAATCTCAATAAGAAAAAAGTAATGCCTCTCGATTTAGAAAGCTTCAAATATAATTAAGCTTTATTTGAGAAATAATCAGGGGGGAAGACTTCTAAATATTAGCTATCATTTGATCTCAAAGTTGGATGCTATCATCTGTGGGGAAAAGTATAATCTTATGTCCTGCTTATATGTGTCAATATGGAATACTCTTGCTCATCTCATTACCAGGTAACTCATTTCTTTTACAAAAGAAAAATTATGATCTATGTGCTTTACTTGTTTCCATCCTTTTTAACTATGCCAATGGGGGAAAGTATACCCTCAAGGAGAGTAAAGTATAGTCTCTACTCATGTGGGGGGAGTTTAACCACTCAAATTTTATCTACTTATGTTTTCTTTTACCACCTCCCTGAAAGATGTCTTGTCATCATCAAAAATGGGGAGAATGTGATTCTATGTGCTCGCATGTATTAAGTTTATTATCTTGATGCTAACAATTATTTTGATGTTTTGATGAAGACAAGGGTGTACTATAGTCATGGTGATATCTTTCCAACATATGACTTTTTGATGATGGTGACTAACTTAACGATATCACAGGCCTTGTCAAAATAGAATATTCAAGGCTCTAGTAGAGTGCTTATCATATTAGAAAATTTGGAAAAAAGGCGATCATGAAATCTTTATAGTTATGAAATCTCGCCCAGTTGTGTCTGTCTGAGTGACAAGAGTTTTGTGAGAGTATGAGAGTAACTCCTAAGATACTAAGGAAACTCACACACATAAAACTTATTTCAAGTATATTTTTACTTAATAAAATTAGCTAAAAATGTTTTCAAGGCCTAGCCAGTTGATTAGGGGATAGTTTGCTTGACTAGGACAAATTTTTCAACTATCTAATCGATTAGATCTTGAACCTGATCGATTAAATGAAGCATTATCAGTATTATAATTGATTATGGTAGTATCTTAATGATTGGAAACATATATCTATCCAAACCTTCCATATTATACATAAATAATTGATTATTCGAAGTATCTAATTGATTAGATTTAGGACATAATCGATTAGGTGATTTAATTGGCCCATGGATAATTACCCTTTTAGCCAATAATTTTCCTATATAAATGAGGCACATCCTCTGCTCATTACACACTAGAATTTGAGATTTCTCTCAATTTATCTCTCTTATCTCCCCCATCTCTCTCTCAATATTTTTTTTCACCATAGTTGCCTTAGTGTATTCTGAGTGAAAGCGGCTTGGGAGGAAAGAGTTGTAATGGTGTCTTGCCATTGTTGTTATTTTCAAAAGTGTGATACACTTGAAGAATAGAGTTTGGTTCTAGAGATAAACCATTTGATTATCTCTGTTTAGTGTTAGAACTTATTCTGGAAAAGTTATGTTTGGTTATTGAGATCAGCCTGTAAAATCTCTACTCGGTTCGTGAGTTCAACTTGTGGAAAAGCTCTCTTTTGGTTGGGGATAAGCCAGTGTAAAATCTTTTGATCCAATTGTATCAAATGTTTATGGGCATAACATGTAAAATCTCAATTTTATAGTCAAATCTCAAGAAGATCTCTTGGGGACAAAAGTAGACCAACGTCCGATCGAACCTGAATAATCTGTTGGTGCCATCTCTCTAACCCTTATTTTGTTATTTCTTCTATTTACTTTATTGATTTTATTTTCGACCGCTTTTTATTCTGATCTTAAAAATACTAACACAATTTTCTTTTTTAGTAACACAAACTCTAAGTTAATTGTGAATTTTGAATACCACAACTCACCCTCTCTTGTGTTTGAAGTCAATAGTACAACAATACTTGGTTTGAGGCCAAATGGTTCCTTTTGACTAAGAAGACATTCATGCACATATGGAATAAAACTATGTGGCCAACCCAAGGAAACTATATATGTTTGTTGTCCAACAGACCAAGGGAAGCTGTAACTATGATCGTGTAGCTACTCATATATGCGAATTTGGGAAGAAATGAGAATTGGGATAAGACTGAAGCCCATCGATTTCAAGAGATTATACTTGACTAGCTAGGCCCAAATATGGATGACATTCCTTCTCCATAACATCACTCATAACAGTCAGTCCTTCTATGCTACAATATACACTAAAAAATAATCTGCTACATTCTGAAGGGTAAACGGGTGGACAAGTCCATGGTGATCTCCAATAACTTATGGGAAATCATTGGTTCCCCATATCAGCATACCTTAGGATTTCCAAGTTTGATTATGGGGTTGTGCAGATAATCTATTCTATTTTGGAACTAGAATTAGGTGAGTATTTATGGTGTTGAATCATTAATCGGTGGTGTTGATCTCCAATACGGTGGCATGGGGTGGACCTGCAAGGTTAGAACTCTAACACCCAAGTCAATTTAGAATTCTAGATGAGTGTGGAAAAAAGTGGAGATCAAAAAATTGTACCTTGTGTATCAAGTGTGAATGCTTTTATACATTGGGCCTTATGGAATGGTCACTTTTTCGGATTGGGTTTTGGATGGCCCATAACACAATCCAATGTGGATATACTGGAAAACTACCACTTTCGTTTGCTATCAAAATTAGACATCACCTTTGTTGACCACTACTTCTTTGGCCGAAGAAGAAGAGCACTACAATAACCACCATAACACCCCATCGCACCTATTGATCAACACTTGGGCATACCAAATTTTGACAACACATATCCTAACATGAGGGCCTACTTCACCTACAATTGGAACATCTCTAATACATATCATCAAGGTATGCTTTCTCATAACAAATCCATGAATAAGTTGTAACTTAGGATGTAAAATCCACGAGCCACACATGAGCTACTGGCTTCCTAAGAGAAGTTTATGAGCTACCTGCAATGACTTACAAACATGTCATTCTACTAAGATTTCGGGGTTGGTGATACAGGTGGTAGAGGCACTGGTAATGAGCAAGAATTAGATGATAAAAAATAACACGAGGAAGAGAGTGAGGAAGATGATGATGAAGAATAGGTGAGGAATGTGATGATATGAAGGTGCCTAGTGAGGAAGACTAGGCCGAGACTACATGATTCTACCCCCATTGATTAGTATTTATTTGTTTTAATTTACTTACTTTTTGAACAAGTTATGTTTATTTTATGCATGTTGACAGTTTTATTTTCCATGTACAATGGGACTTGGGCATGTTGGCATTTTTGTATTGAGTACACGAGCATGCCCAAGCTCAAAAAACATTTAATTATTGATTAATATTGTCTTGAAATATCTTACTCCAAATGAATGGTGCATAGTGTGATTGAAATTTAAGCAAGTGTAGTAGGTATACGAAAGTTCCATAAGTTGGCTAAGCGAACTCTAGTGTTTTCTTAACCATCTTTGATGCCCAATGGTGGCTAAGTGAGCTCTATTGGTCACTTAGCAAAGCCAGATGCTCATTTGGGGCTAACAGAGATCAATGGTAGCAAAACGAGATTCTCCATTACACCATCCCCATTGTGATGCTCTGAGGACTGGCCAAATTTCTCTATAGGGGTGAAATGCAAAGATGAAGCCTACACAATACTTATGATGTTTAAATTGTTTTCATAATTAAAGTGCCTGTTTGAAAAAAAAAATTTTGGAAAACTACTTGTCTGGAGATGGTTCAACTAACTTGAAAAGCCAAATGCATAGGAAACACAAAGGCCAATTGAAAGACGGAATTCAAGAACAATGGAAAGATAAAAGGTTTTACTTTTAAATGATTCATTCATAATTTATATTTGGTTATTTATGAATTATAGCATGTCGATGAACTAATTTCTTCCAAAAAGTTTGATTTCACTACTGTTTGGTGAAAACTTGTCAATAAAAGTCAAGACTCGGACAAGTTTAACCGGGTGAGATGTGTGCAACCTCATGTTTTAGAGAAATAAAAATAGTGAACATGCATACTAACTATGTGGATTTTGCATCTTTCTTACTAATACTTGGTATATTTGAAGTCATGGATATGATCAAGACATATTTTTTGTTATTGAGAGAACAACTACTTGGCCTAAAAGCCTACCTTGTGAGGGTGCGATCCTTTGACAACCCCTTTGAGCATGAAAATTAAAACATTGTTCATTCAATGTTACAGCCCTTAGGCAATTTGAAAAATAAAAACAAATAAATTTGGGGAGAACAATACGAGCAATAAAGAAGAGAATACGCTTGCACAAAACAAAAAGAAAAAGAAAGAATCAAATGTTAAAACATACAAAAGAAAATCACCAAATATAAATGTAGTAAAGTGGGAAGAAAAGAAAAGATACATTTTTGGAATAAAAAAAGATACACCTAAAAGATTGCACTCTTTTTTCTTTAGGCTTTTGAATCCAAAGAAAAACCAATATTTTTTGTAGCTCAACCATCTTACAACCAAAAGAAAGTTCTTAGTGATCCATGACTGATAATTATCTTATGTTATTGCTTAGATGAAGTGAAAAATATTTCTATAGTTTATGAATTGTCCAACAAAGAGGGACACACTAATCCTTTTATGAGATAAATCAGTGAGAATATGATTCTATTAATAAATTGACAGTTGATCTAGACACATTTTGAAATCTTACTTTGAAAAATAAAAATTTACATATATATTCTATGACTTGAAGATAAATTTTATGAGAGTATGAACTTCAATTATAAAAAGTACCATGTAGTAAAACAATGCTTTTTGAAGAAGTTCATGGTCAAGTCATTCAACTTTTTCTAAAACATGGATTTGAACTTCTTTTGAACCATTTGAATGGATTTTGCGTAAGGACAAACAAAAAGATAAGTTGGAGAGAGTTGATAAGTTCGAAAAATACGTTAAATATGTAACCACTTATTAACTTATTTTACTAGAAATCAATTGAAAAACCCCTAATTTATATGTGAAAAATGATAAAATGTATGTCTGGATATTTTAACCATGCATTTTTGAAATACACTAAAAAAGATAAGGCTTAAATGCATTTTTGGTCCCTCTAGTTTAGGTTTTTTATACTATTAGTCCCCCTATTACAAAACCTGCGATTTTGGTCCCTTAAGTTAAATGTACTTTGCATTTTTGTGGTCCCTCTCTATTTTTGCATATGTGGCAGGATGATTAGGATAAAAAAAATTATTTTTAATTAGTTGGCATTAATGACTAGGATATTTTTAATTAGTTGGCAAAGATATTTTATTAATTAATATATTTTTAAGTAAATTAATATTTAATATATTTAATAATGTAACTAAATTATTATTTAATTTTTTTAATTAATTAAAATATAAAGACTTCCTTTTTGGGCCTGGGCCCATTTAGTTATAGTTCCATATCCATCTAATATCAATTAAACTTGTCATGTATATATGACATATATAAACACTTTGCTTTATTACTAAAAAATCGATGTGGGACATTTTACAGCTTTAGTTACAGTTTCATTCTTCACTTTCTTCCATTCAACTACAACATCATCCTTGACAAATGCAAACACAAATTGAATTTTACAGACTTTAACTAGATGAAATATTTTACAGGAATTTGTTGAACAAGTAATGAAACTAGTTGAGCTTGATTCTTTGAGACATGCTTTGGTTGGCATGCCAGGTAGTTCAGGCTTATCAACAGAGTAGAGAAAGAGATTAACAATTGCAGTGGAGCTTGTAGCAAACCCTTCTAGTGTCTCTCAAACAAAGCGACAACGTTAGTGTCTCTCATAAATGTCTATCTTGTGCGCACAACTTGTCTGCTGTCTACAACTACTGCTACTGTCTTTTAATTCTTAATTCTTAAATTAATGTTGGAGTGAAATGATATGAATGAAAGGCCCTTGTTCTAGAAATAGAAAAAAAAAATCTAATAATCCAAGATGATACAGCCCTTAAGCTACAGGTGGTAGAATAGAAATATTGTTTTTCAGATAAATTGCTAAATTGCTTAGTCAATGTTTTTATCAGAGGGGTGGAGGCATCTATTTTGGAATTTGAGCATCCTCCTGCTGGATCCGAACCACTGAAGTTTGACACAACGTATTCACAAAATTCGTTGTCCCAATTTTTCCTGTGCTTATGGAAACAAAATCTTGTGTACTAGAGAAGCCCAGCATATAATGCAATGAGGCTATACTTCACCACAATCAGTGCTTTGATATTTGGTAGTGTATTGTGGGATGTTGGTTCCAAAAGGTAATATTTCCTTGTTTTCATTTATTGTAAAGGAGTTATTTCATGAATGTAACTTTAAATCAAATAAAAAAGGGTAAGCGGCTTTATGCAGTTTGACTGACACAGTAACTATCAATGATTTTATGTAGAGCATCAACTCAAGAGCTGTTTGTGCTTATGGGAGCTCTTTATTCTGCTTGCTTGTTTCTTGGGGTAAACAATGCTTCTTCTGTACAGCCAATTGTTTCAATAGAAAGGACAGTATTCTATAGAGAGAAAGCAGCTGGAATGTACTCTCCATTACCATATGCAGCAGCCCAGGTAAGTCTCATTACAACACTGAAAATTATCACATGGAAGAAAGTGAAGAATGAAACTGTAACTAAAGCTGTAAAATGTCCCACATCGATTTTTTAGTAATAAAGCAAAGTGTTTATATATGTCATATATACATGACAAGTTTAATTGATATTGAATAGATATGGAACTATTACTAAATGGGCCCAGGCCCAAAAAGGAAGTCTTTATATTTTAATTAATTAAAAAAATTAAATATTAAATTAGTTACATTATTAAATATATTAAATATTAATATACTTAAAAATATATTAATTAATAAAATATCTTTGTCAACTAATTAAAAATATCCTAGTCATTAATGCCAACTAATTAAAAATAATTTTTTTTATCCTAATCATCCTGCCACATATGCAAAAATGGAGAGGGACCACACAAATGCAAAGTACATCTAACTTAAGGGACCAAAATCGCAGGTTTTGTAATAGGGGGACTAATAGTATAAAAAACCTAAACTAGAGGGACCAAAAGTGCATTTAAGCCAAAAGATAAATAAATCAACCCAAATAGTACAAGAGACCAAGCCAAGGAATTTTCCCAACAAATAAAGGCTCACTAAGCCAAGAATACATGTGTGCTTAGCTAGCAAAAATGCATCTTCACTAAGCCAGGAAACACAGGTGCGCTTACCAAGCAAACATGGTTCAAAGAATTATGGGTTAAGTTAATTCAAATTGAAGCAAGGGTGTGTTGGCTAAGTGAGCTTGGGAGGTTCACTTAGTGAGAATAAGTGGCAAGGCTAGGCCTAAAGTAGCTGGCATTACTTAACCTTAAAGAAAGTAGGTGTGTTAAGCGAGTTTTGGTTATGCACTTAGCGAGCCTACCTTTCTTAAGCCTATAAATAGTGGTGTCAGGCCTTCATTTGAGAAATTCAATTCAGTTAGATTCAAGAGGATTGGATCACATTAGGTTGAATTCAAGGTGGTTCCTTAGCGAACCTAGGTTCTCACCACAAAATCACAACAGAAGAGAATAAGAGAAGAAGATTGAGGGCAAAAGCATTGTCTGAGGAATTGCCAACAAATTATTTTCAAGTTCCTTCTTTTAGGGATTGATTTTAAAGTTACGATGAGTAAGAATTGCTAATTTTCTCTTTTGTTAGGGTTAGATGTAGTTTTCCCGTTACTTGTGTTTTGATTCCGACCATGGCGTTCTATGTAATTCTTCTTAAGTCTAAATATTGATAGATTTTTCTTTCTTAATGCTTGTTTTGGATTACCCACTTAAAAAAATGTTTTCATGGTGTGACTTGATATTTGAAAGGTATTGGTGATTACTAGATCCAAGTCTATCATCTATGTGATTTTTAAGTCTGGACCTAAATTTAGGTCTGATATCCGCACGAATAACGATTTAGGTGAAATGGAAAATTATTGAAATTCTGGTACCAGATATGTGATGTTATGTGTGATGTCACAACAACACACTCTGCAATGGACAATGTAAAACAACAGAAAAGACACAAAGAATTGTTCACCCAGTTCAGTTAAACAACTTACTCTGGGGGCTACCAAGCCAGGGATGAATTTCACTATTAGTAGTATCAAATTACAGACTCAACAACCCAGTTGATATCTCCTAAACTTAATCACTACTTAATGAACCTTCTACCTAAAAGACCACTTAGGTATGAGAACACTACTCAATCCCTAAATCACTTCAGTGATATAATTCAAAGATCACACACTTTGAATAACACAACTTGATTCTGCTTCACAGATTTGATCAAGAACAACTCAAAACAACAACACCAATTCACACTAGAATGGTTTACAACACATACACGAAGACACAAATAACTCTCAGTCTTTAGCTCTCTTTCTTCGTTACTTTCTTCAAAGGATTGGTGCGCTTTATATAGCTATTTGATCTGATCTTGGACCTGCTACAATATCTGACCTGATTTGTTATTTAAAACTGAATCTTCAACAGATTTTCTCTCTCAAAATCTTCTTAAATCTTCAGCCTTTAAACACTCCTACAAATCTACATCAAATCTATTTGCAACAGAAAATATCTCCTCCAAGATATTCGTATCCAATAACTCTAACAGCTCTCCCAAAATTCCAGCTAATACGCTTAACCCTAAAAACATCTCAACCCTGATGTTTTAATGAACTGCATATCTGATGTCATGACATCGCATGTGACATCAGACTTCAAAACTTCAACAACTTAAACACCTAACATTATCCAATGTTAAGACATCACCCATGTGACATCAACATTGAACAACTTTGTTTTACCAAAATTCTAGCTAATCCAAGAGCTAACAATCTCCCCCTTTGGCTAATTTTGGGTAAAACAATCTCTGCAACATCAGAGACTACAGCAGCGGATTAAAATGTTAAAAATATTAAAAACTCCTAGCAGCACTCCTTCAAAACAGCTCCTACTTCAAAATGCTGCACATACTCCATCAGCTCAGGAAAGGGTCAAGCTCCCCCTCAAAACCAGAATCATCCTACAGCTGCACAAACAACCTCCCCCTCAACTTCTGCAGCACATCAGAAACAGGATTTACAACCACACCTTGGCTTGGCTAACTTACAACCACACCTTGGCTTGGCTAACTCTCCCCCTTTTTAGCCATAATTGGACAAACACCTACTAACTACCAGTTAGTCCTTGTCAGTCTAAAGTCAGCATACAAGACAAGACAAATCATAGAACATAAAAAGTGCTTAAAAAGCCACAATATCCAAATTACATAATTCAATGCAGAATCAAAACAACAAAAGAAAAAAACTATTGTCTAGCAGAAACAACAAAAGAACTAATCTTCATCAGAGCTAGGGCCATCTTCACCATCCTCTTCATCTTCCTCAGAATTGACACCTTCAGCATTGACATCATCATTATCATCTTGTTCCAAGGACTGGATCAGCTTCTCAATCTCATTCTTTCTAGTCATGCTGGTACTGATCACAACATCCAGATCCTTACAAGCAGCCTTCAATCCTGCAAGTAAATCAGCCTTGGTACTTTTCTTCTTGTTCCCAGCATCTGATGTTGAGATAATGTCTGGAACATGACTCCCAACAAACAATTTTGGATGTAGAGATAAAGTAGACTCCCTTTTGCAGGTTGTGTCTGAACTTGTCAATATGCCAGGATGTTGTTTCAGAATTACCCCACAAATAAGAGATGGGAATGCTATAGGCATTTTGATAGCATTAGTGGTGGCATGTTTCACAGTCTGTTCAAAAATATATGATCCATAGTCAAATTTCTTCTTAGTGCCCACAGCATAAATGAACCTTCCTAATCCCACAACTGTTGTGGTTTTATGATTAGTTGGCACCCAATTTGTAGCTCCAATTCTGTGCAAGATAGCATACTTAACACTAAGTTTGCTAGTTGGCAGTTTTTCTTTCAAGGGCCACACCTTAACTTGACCAGCAGTTATTTCCTTGCTGACATCATTATCAGTGACTTCTAGCTCTGTAAACTCTTCTTCTTTTCTTCCTAGGTAATTGTTGATAACCTTAGGAGAGAATCCAATACATTTTCCTCTCACAAACACTTTCATGAAATCTCCACTTCTTTTGTCAGAGATATTTATAGGAATGTTAACCATGAATTCCTTAACCAGACTATCATAACACTTGGAGAACCCACACACAGTCTTCATCAATCCAGCAACCTTTATCACCTCTATGACTTCTTTAATTTCCATAGCCTCTTTTCTAATCTCTCTTTCAAGAGCAAGTCTTCTTTGACAAACAAATTTCCACATGGAAGCACTGCTTGCATAATGGAAAGAAATGTTGTCAACAGGAACATCAGGTATCTTGTCAGCAATTCTCTTTAAGATTAACTTTCTTACAGGAGTGATGTCTTGAACATCATCCTCAACATCATACTCTGATTCAGATTCTTCCACTAGCTTCCTCTTTCTGGGATTCACATTAACTTTGCTCCATGTTTTTGTAGGACCAACAATAGAAGTCTTTTTCTTCTTTCCTTCAGCTGACTTCTTTGGAGAAGATTCCACATTCTTCCCTTTCCTTGTTTTCAGTCTCTTGGCTAGACTAGGAACAGCATTCCCAATCACTTCATCATCAGATAGATCAACAACATTCACCACATCTTCATTCTTCTTTCCACCAGGGCTAGTTTCAACATCTCTATCAGGCGATGTTCTGACATTTGTTTCAACATCAGCTTCCTCCTGAACACCTTCTTCTTCACCACCTACTTCAGCATCCTCAATAACAGACATAGCCAGTCTGTGAAGATTTGTATCAACACTTTACATGTCCTCCTTTTCAGCAGGAATTTGTCTAAGGGGAACAGAAATGCCTTTTACAAACAGACCCTTATCCAAAATTTTGGTGGCAATCTGATTAAGACTTCGATCAACATCAAACCTCTCTTAAACAGCTTGAGAGGTGGACGACCTAGATGCAGATTTATCGCTAAAAAGTACACTAGTGACTAGCCTCTTAGTTTCGTCATCATTAAATTTAGTTGCAGCCCTTTTGGGTTGAAGTTTGGAAGGTCTTGACTTACCAGAATCAGGAACCATCATGGAGATGGGTGCTATATTCAAGGCTTCTTCTGCAGAACACTCTTCTGTAGAAACCCTAGCTTTATCTCTCGATGAACTTTGTGAAGCAGATTTCTTAGATGGAGATTATATATGTTTTGACATTGTTCCTGTGAAGCACTTGAGGATCAGGGAAGGATTGCTACTTTTGTTGATGGAGAAGGAGACGAACAGTCTAGGGGTATGGTTTTTGATGAAGCGTGTGATAGCTACAATAGGAAATGATGGCCTAAAGTATGGAGCCTGATTTTGTGGATCACTTAAATGCCCATCAATGAGTTTCTCCCTCCAAAATAACTTTCCTTTTAAATTTTTAAAAGAATTCACACCATAAGTTATTAACCCTAATTGACCTTTCACCATGTTCAGACTTTCACACTTAATGTTACAGTCTGATGTCACAACATCAACCTTAACATCATTAGATGAGCAGACCTCTTGAGGTATCCATTGATAACAATTATCTCTGGATCTGACTCCTTTCATAACTACCTCATTTTCCTCATTAGTTATCAAACACTCATCTTTAGTGTAGCTGACCTTATATCCATCATCACAGAGCTGACTTATGCTAATCATGTTAGCACTCAAACCTTTGACAAGAAGCACATTGTCAAGATCAGGTCCATCATGACACTTCACTTTTCCAACACCTTTTACCACCCCATTCTCTCCATTTCCAAAAGTAACATCAATTGAGGAGCGAGAATTGACATCCACCAATAGGTTTTTAAATCCAGTCGTGTGCTTTGAACAGCCACTGTCAAAGTACCATTCATCCTTAGCAGATTGTCTATCTGAAATGTGAGCCAACAGACATGTAACCTCAGCCTTAGGAACCCACTGTTTAACAACCTTGGGACTATTATCCTTCTGTCTAGGTTGAGGGATAGATTTGGGATAGCCATGAAGCTTGAAGCAAGAAAATTGCATATGGCCAAATCTTCCACAATAGAAGCACCTTACTCTTTCTTCTCTGAAGTTGTTAAACTTCCTGCCACCTTGATGATGAAACTGTTGTGGCTGCCATCCATAGTACTGGTGCTATTTTCTTCCATAGTTTGTCTGTCTCCTGTAGTGAGGATTCTGTCTCTTAGGTTGTCTTCTATGGTGATGTGGCTTCCTTCTTCCATAATAATGAGGCACAACATTATTATATTCAAAGCCATACATGTTCCCCTGATGTTGAGACATCTGATGGAACATGTTGAACCTAGGAGCCTGCATACTCCTATGGTATTGAGGAGGCATATACTGCCTAGCTCCATAAGTATGTACCTTCCCTTGATGAGGACCATGAGCATACCTTTTCCCAACATTTTGTTTGTGAGCAACCTGCTTGGGTTTAGGATTATGTCTCTTTTTGTTATGTTGAGACATTGGTTGAGACATGTCCTTTTTGGTTCCTGAAGTACTAACTTCAGCAGAAACCTTCTCCTCAACAAATCCTAAGCCAGATTTGTCTCCTGCTACTTTTTCTGCCTAAAGGATCTTATCAAGAGTATTAGATCCACTATTCAACATTCTAACAGATTTTGTCATTTGATCAAGTTGAGATTTAGCCAACAAGACTTCATTTTCAAGGTCAGCTTTGACAGTCTCAAGCTGAACAAATTGTTTCTTTTGTTTCTCACTTTCTTGACATACCTTTGCACTCTTCAGGCATAACTCTTGATAGGAGGCTGCTAACTCCTCAAAAGTCAGTTCCTCATCACTTAATTCTCCATCAGACACACATGTCCCTGTCAAAGCTCTGACATGCTTGGCTGACTCTTCTTCACTTTCACTGTCAGTATCAGACCAGGAAACTGTCATGCCCTTCTTCTGCTTCTTAAGGAATGTAGGACATTCTTTCTTGACATGTCCATATCCTTCACACTCAAAGCATTGAATCCCTTTGTCTTGAGCAGTCTTCTCTTCAACCTTCTCTTTTGACTTGCTGATGTCAGAGGAGATGTTCTTAACATTAGGCTTGTAGTTCTTATTCATCCTCTTGAAAACCTTGTTAAACTGTCTTCCCAGCATAGCAATGGCCTGAGACAGCTCCTCCTGAGATTCAGCACCATTCCCTTTCTTCTCTTCTTGAGTATTAGATACCAAGGCTATACTCTTGGTCTTCTTTTCAGGTTCCTCTTCATTCAACCCTAACTCAAAGGTTTGAAGAGATCCAATTAGCTCATCAACTCTCATTTTTCTGATGTCTTGAGCTTCTTAAATTGCAGTCACCTTCATCTCTTACCTCTTGGGAAGGGACCTAAGGATTTTCCTCACCAGCTTTTCTTCAGTCATCTTTTCTCCAAGAGCACTAGAGGCATTAGACAGCTCAAGAATACTCATATGAAAGCCATGAATAGTTTCATCTTCCTTCATCTTTAGACTTTCAAACTTTGATGTCAGAAGTTGAAGTCTTGACATCTTAACCTTTGAAGTTCCTTCATGAGTAGTCTTCAAGATGTCCCAAGCTTCCTTAGCAACTTCACAGGTATTGATCAACCTGAATATGTTCTTATCAACTCCATTAAAAATAGCATTTAAAGCTTTGGAATTACAAAGGGCAAGCTCATCTTCTTCCTTGGTCCATTCTTCTTCAGGTTTCAGTTTTGAGCTGCCTTCTTTTTCTTTCCCAGCATCATCTTTCTCAACAACAACAGGTGCTTTCCATTCTTTTATGATAGCCTTCCAAGCCCTGCTGTCCAAGGATTTCAAAAAGGTAATCATCCTTGGTTTCCAATAATCATAATTAGAGCCATCTAAAATAGGGGGTCTACTCACAAATCCACCAACTTCCTTGTCCATCTTTACCAGAAAGTATCAGCCCTAGATCTCACCCAGATGCAGAGCAGGATGCCTGCTCTGATACCAATTGAAATTCTGGTACCAGATATGTGATGTTACGTGTGATGTCACAATAACACACTCTGCAATGGACAATGTAAAACAACAGAAAATACACAAAGAATTGTTCACCCAGTTCAGTTAAACAACTTACTCTGGGGGCTACCAAGCCAGGGATGAATTTCACTATTAGTAGTATCAAATTACAGACTCAACAACCCAGTTGATATCTCCTAAACTTAATCACTACTTAATGAACCTTCTACCTAAGAGACGACTTAGGTATGAGAACACTACTCAATCCCTAAATCACTTCAGTGATATAATTCAAAGATCACACACTTTGAATAACACAACTTGATTCTGCTTCACAACTTTGATCAAGAACAACTCAAAACAACAACACCAATTCACACTAGAACGGTTTACAACACATACACGAAGACACAAACGACTCTCAGTCTTTAGCTCTTTTTCTTCGTTACTTTCTTCAAAGGATTGATGCGCTTTATATAGATATTTGATCTGTCTTAGACCTGCTACAATATCTGACCTGATTTGTTATTTAAAACTGAATCTTCGACAGATTTTCTCTCTCAAAATCTTCTTAAATCTTCAGCCTTTAAACACTCCTACAAATCTGCATCAAATCTGTTTGCAACAGAAAATATCTCCTCCAAGATATTCGTATCCAATAACTCTAACAGCTCTCCCAAAATTCCAGCTAATACGCTTAACCCTAAAAACATCTCAAACCTGATGTTTTAATGAACTGCATATCTGATGTCATGACATCGCATGTGACATCAGACTTCAAAACTTCAACAACTTAAACACCTAACATTATCCAATGTTAAGACTCAATGTTAAGACATCACCCATGTGACATCAACATTGAACAACTTTGTTTTACCAAAATTCTAGCCAATCCAAGAGCTAACAATTATTATCTGCATTCATTGTTGAAACTTAATGTTGACGTATTGGTTAATAGGCTAATAGATTATCTATTAGGTAATATGACCGATCTCACAACAATATTCATCCAACAATCAATATTCTGATAAACCAAACTTTACTTTTGAAACACCGAACATTTATTTTTATGTTATTTTACTTTTAAAGTATTCATCCAACAATCAATATTATGATAAACCAAACTTTAAGTAGTAGAAACTATTTAATGGTTTTTGAAACACAACCAATCTCCATGGAGACCATAAAACTACATTTTCTATCTGAACTGCAATAATGATATGGACAAAACTCTGCCAGAGCTGCCAAGCAAGTTCCGAACTGCTGAGTAGAATTTGAAATCAAAAGGGAAGACCATTCTCATGGCCAATAACGGAAAGAAGCATAACAAAAGGCCCAACAATCAGGGTAGTAAACAAAAAGACAAAGAAGTTCCCAAATCCAAACCTACCACTCCTGCTTTAAATCCTATTGGAGGTATAACTAAGGAGAGAACTTGCTTTTACTGCGATAAGATCGAACATTTGAAGAGAAACTGTCCAAAGTACCTGGAAGATAAAATGAATAGAGTAGAGACTTCAAGTTTAGGTATTTTGTTATATAAATAAATCTATCTACTTCATGGGTATTAGATATTGGATGTGGTTTTCACATTTGTACTAATATGCATGGGATAAAAAAGAGTAGAGAATAGACAAAAGGTGAAGTTCATCTACGAGTTGGAAATGGAGCAAAGGTTGTTGATTTAGCCGTAGGAACGTATGTATTGACTATACATAGTGGTTTAATAATTTAGTTAGAGTACTGCTATTATGTACTTGCAATTAGCAAGAATATTATTTTGGTTTCTTATTTGGACAAGTTTGGTTTTTCATTTATGATAAAGAACAATTGTTCCTCTATTTACTTAAATGATACATTCTTTACTACTGCACAAATGAACAATGGGTTTTATGTCCTTGACTTTGAAATACCAATTTATAACATTAATACAAAAAGGATAAAACCTAACGCGTTAAATCCGACTTACCTTTAACATTGTCAATTAGGCCACATAAATGAGAAATGCATTTCCAAACTCCATAAAGATGGACTCTCAAACTCTTTTTATTATGAATCATATGAGACATGCAGATCTTGTTTACTTGGAAAGATGACAAAGTCCCCATTCACAAGAAAATGTGAATGTGCTAGTGATCTTTTGGTCCTCATACATACCGATGTATGTGAACCAATGAACACACCAGTCATATGAGGTTTTTTGTGCTTCATCACATTTACTAATGATTACAGTAGATATGGTTGTATATTTAATGAAACACAAATCCAAATCCTTTGAAAAGTTCGAGGAACTAAAAAATGAAGTACAAAACCAACCAGACAAGAATATTAAAACTATCAGAACAATGTGGTGAATATTTAAGCCTAGAATTTGATGACCATCTGAAAGAGTATGGAATTATTTTCTAACTTATTCCTCTTGAAACACGACAATGAAATGGTATATCTAAGAGAAGAAACCAAACCTTATCAAACATGGTTCAATCCTTGATGAGTCATGTTGATATTCCAAACTTCTTTTGGGGACATGTTTTATTGACAACAACTTACACACTTAACTATGTTTTATCCAAAACAATTGAGAAGAAACCATATGGGATATAGAGTGGTAAGAGACCACATTTATCTTACATGAAGACATTGGGTTGCAAATTTTATGTGAAACGACAAATTTTTTAGCCTAAGTTTGATAAATGCTTCTTTATGGGGGTATCCTCAAGAAACAAGAGGATATTACTTTTACAATCCGTATGATGGAAAAATGTTTGTCGCTCGAACTAGAATATTCATAGAAAATGATTTTATTTCCAAATGAAACCATTGGAGGAAATTAAATCTTGAAGAAATTTAAGAATCATAAAGTAGTGACATACCTATGGAGGAATAAGAACAAGAAACATAATCAGTTGTGGAAGAATAACTTCCTCAAGTAGAACAAGACCAATGTAGGTCAAGCAGCGTATGTCACCAAACTAAGAGATAAAGATATATCATAACTCATCAAGGTGATATATTGCTCATGAATCAAGATAAGACTGTGTCCTACCAAGAGCCCATCACTAGTCGTAAGTCTGAGAAGTGGCTAGAGTCCATGAAATATGAACTGGATTCCATGTGCACAAGCCAGGTTTGGACCTTAGTAGAGCCTTATAGATATATACCTTACCATCCATGTCATTATTCTTTTTGAAGACCCATTTCCATCTTATATAATTAATTCATACATGAGGCTGAGTCTTCAAAAAGAATAATGACATGGATGGTAAGGTATATATCTATAAGGCAAGACTCGTTGCTAAGGTATAAGAAAATTCCTAGCGTAGGCTATGATGAAGCCTTTTCATCAGTTGCAACGCTCAAATCTATTTGGATTTTGCTTGATATCGTTGCATATCATGATTATAAAATATGACACATGGATTTCAAGATTGGTTTCCTTAATGGGAATCTTCTTTAGGATGTGTACATTATTGAACAAATGACTTAAAACACAAGAAGGGGGTGAATTGTGATATTTAAAATTCGTGATTAATTTTATACTTTTCTCGATTAAGATCGTGTTAGTAATTTTGTTTGAGTTAGTAGCAGCGGAAATAAGTAATGAAAAGTAAATAGAGTAAATAAAAAGGATAGGGTTAGAGATATTCCACTAGAAAGTTATATGTGTTTGGCGGAACGTTGGCCTAGTTCTGTCCACAAGAGGTCTTCTTGAGATTTTGAAGATAAACTTGTGAGCTTTTATCGATTATGCCCACGAACATTTATACAAGAAAATCTTGAGAGTTTTACAGGCTTATCCCCAACCACAAATAGCTTTTACCACAGGCTTAGCTAGAACCTTCTTAGAGAATTTCAGACAAATCTTAATAACCAAAGCATAACTTTTTCCGACAAAACTTAATAAATCACAATAATGATTTTATGACCGATTTACCTCATGAATCAAACTCGATATTCTCAAGGGTATCACACTCCAAAGAATTAAATAAATAACACAACCATTTACAAAACTCTTCCTCACAAGTAAAGTTTCACTCGCAAGCACTAAGGCAATTTCAAGTGAAAGAAATGTTATATATATATATATATATATATATATATATATATATATATATATATATATATATAAAGAGAGAGAGAGAGAGAGAGAGAGAGAGAAAGAGAGAGAATTTTAGAGAGATAAATTCTAAATAAAATATAAATCATTCGAAAGTGGTGTAAAATGAAGTAGATGAGAGACTCCTTTATATAGGAATTGAAAATTCGAAAAAAGGAAATTATCCATGAGCTGAATTAATGAGTCAATCGATTGGTAAAAGCTTGAATCGATTGGCCAAATCATCCTTAATCGATTAGCAATCCCAAATAGAAAAGATTGGATATAGAGCTGTTGTAAGTCATTAATGTGTTGTCTTTAATTTTTTTGTTAATCGATTGGCTAAATTCTCCTATTGATTGACTGCCTAAGAAAACTTTTGTCAATCAATTGGCATAACTTACTAATCAATTGGTTAGTTCAAAATAGTTTTGAAAAGGTTTGGACAACTTTTTAATCACTTAGCCTGGCTTAGAAACTAATTTTCAAGATAAAATCATTTGAAAATATATTTTTATGTGCGTGTGTGAGTTTCCTTAAAACTTATAAGCTACTTTATTTTACAATACTCGGGTCACTCAAACAAACATGACCTAGTAAACTTTCACGCTTTATTTGAGGCTTCAAGATTCTTTGTTAGATTGCTTCTGATAATATAAGCACTTTGATCTTGAGTCTCATTTTGCTGATGAGGCATGTGATATGTCTTTGGTTTATATCACCATCATCAAGGTTGAAAGTTATTGCTACCAACTTTGATCATCGTTGTAACGCCCCGAATTTAATTAATTAGTTAATTAAATTAGTAAAGGATTTAATTGTTGGAAATAGACGAAGTTGAGAATTAATCGGAGTAGTTGGATTTGTCGGTATTATTTTAAGAGGCGTATTGGGATTATTAAGTTAAAGTCTGATTTTAGTCGGTTAAATCGGAGGAATAATATTAAGAATAATATTATTTATTTATTGGACTATCTTATTTAATTAACTAAGTTGAATTGTTGGACCATTTGGTTGATAATCGAAATTAATCTATTAAGCCGGGAGTAAGTAGTTGGTCGCGAATTATTAATTCGGTTAATTTTGTGTTTCGAAGAATTAAGTCGTTAAGTCGGAATATTAGTCGGAAAGTCGAAGAAATAATATTAGAATTATATAAGGATAATAGTTGGGCTTAATTAAGTGTTGTTAGCAGTAAAAGGTGGGTTGCGAATATTAAGCCCAATAAGAATAATGGTGTGATGGTATTATTTTATTATTTGGTTAAAAGGAATTTAAGAAAATAAATTAAGTTTTGTTGGAAAAAGGGGTTTTTGGAAGTTGAAGAAAAGGAGATCGTGAAACAAGTTGCAGACAGAAGTTACACGAGGAATTTGGAAGAACGTGAGAGAAGTTGGGAACGAGAGAGAAACCGCTACCGGCGTCGAATTTCCGGAAGCCGATCGATTGTCGAGCTGCCTTCAATCCAAGGTAAGGGTGGGTTCAAATCTTATAAACGGGATTATGATAATTTCTATGTGGGGTTAGGTTATATAAATTGATGCCATGGAATTGTTTGTGGTTTCGGTGATATTTTGTTTTCATAAAAAGAAAAATTGATCGTTGCTGTTTGTGTTGATTTGTCGTGGCTGTCTCTGAAATTTATCTGATATCTATGGATACGTTGCTGGAAATTACCTTGTGTTGAGATAACTGTCATGTTGTTGCTTCCACGTTGTTGGCCGAAATAATTGATCGAAGAAAAATAAGTTGTTGCGTTATATAGTGGGTTGGTGTAAAATCGATGGAGAAATTATGGAAATACTGGAGGAAATTAAAGAAAGAATAGGAATGGAGGCGGGGGCCTCAGAGGAATTGGAGGCGGGGGCCTCAGAGCAATGGAGGCGGGGGCCTCAGAGGAATTGGAGGCGGGGGCCTCAAAGTAGGGGGCGAGGGCCTCCAAGTAAGACAGAAATATATATATATATATATATATATATATATATATATATATATATATATATATATATATATATATATATATATATATATAGGTTTGAGGCGGGGGCCTCACAAGGTGGGGGTGGGCGCCTCCTAATGCCTTTTGGGTTCTTTGGATTTTTGCTTGGTGTGTGGGTGGAAAACTGTAGCGTACATCACTTAGAAGTTAGATACAGTATCATTACTTGAAAGTGAGATGTTTATATCAGTATTACTTGGGAGTTACATATATTTTAGTAGCACCTATGAACTATATACCAGTAATGATAATAATGGTTTGGTATTATTAATAAGATAATTTTGGGAGTTCTAGAATTAGAAGTATTCTACTAGTCTAAGAGTTAGTCTTAATAATTAAATGGCAGGTGGTGTATATGTAGTAGAAAATGAGACTATATAAGGTATAACATTTATAATTAGCAGTAGCATATTTTAGTAGCAAAGGTGTCCCAAAAATAATTTGTGGTTAAACAAAGTTTGTTCAAGTAATGTAGCAGAGTACTAGTTTAATTAATTTAGTAGCAGTATGCATTTCAGTAGCAGTGAAGAGACAAGGTTGGTAGTGATAGCAGAATTTTTGAATAGCAGGGGCTAGTAGTTTGACATAAATCTATATTAACAGTGAAGGTAATTTAGTAGCAGGTTAATAACAACTCATGACAGAAGCTTGGAATTAATCAGAAAACATAATTTGGTAATAAACTGGTAGTGGCAGCAGAAGTTAAAAACAATGTAGTTTCAGTCAGTTTAGCCGGTTTAGTCGGAAAATTTAGTTGCCCGGAATTTAACGAAAATTGTCGGGGTAAGTCGGGTAAATTAGTAGGTGACTTTTGTTGAATCGTTTTGTTGAAATTATGTTGAAAAAGTGGAATCGCAGGTACAGTTGGATAAGTTGTATTGTCCCGATTTACGGGCAAAGTATTTAAGTTGCAGGTCTTATGACCAATGTTGTTTGAGTTGTGTTGTTGTTGATTAAGTTGTAGGTCGAATGACCAATGTTGTTTGAGTTGTGTTGTTGTTGATTAAGTTATAGGTCGAACGACCAACGTTGGATTAAGTTGATGCTATTGATGCATGTTTGAGTTGTTTTTTCGTTGTTGTTGTTCTGGTTGTTTTTGTTGATGATGTAGTTGATTGTATGCCTTTGATAATTGTCGCATACATTGCATTCATGAGTCGGGGCTGTATGCTCACACCACGTTGGCCTTGATGGCATTGATTAAGTTGGCCTTGATGGCATTGATTAAGTTGGCCTTGATGGCACCACGTTGAAGGCTTATGCCTTGTTGAAATGCCTCGATAACCTGGCATATGTTTAAGTTGGGAGTGTTACTCCGATGGTACCACATGCATGTGCATAGTTGTGTCACATTTTGAGTCGTTGTGAAGTTGCTGTTGTTCTTGATTCGTGGTTGTTGTGAAGTTGCTGTTGTTGTGAAGTTGTCGTTGTTGTGAAGTTGTTGCTTGTTATAAGTTGTTGTTGCTATGTCTTGTTGCATGAGATAAATTACTAATGTCGTGAGCTGATGTTATATATGTTGTTATTACTATAATTTGCATCTTTTATATAAGTTGTTGTTATATGTTGTTATTTGCTATCAATACAAGTTGGGGTTGCTATTAAGTTGTTTATTTCTGGTTGTTGCATGACTGTCATATGAAGCGGTGGAATTTATATGATTCTAATCTAGCATATTAATTATCATATTTTGTCTATAATATTCGATATCTCACCCCTTCTGTAATGATGTTACCTATTATGGGTAACTGAGCAGGTACTCAAGAATAGCTGCAGAAGTTGAGGTATAATGTGAAGTCTTAGATGCTGTTAGCTCGAGTTGGTCTTGCTCTGATACGTAGCACTCGGGGGGATGAACGATTGTTGTTTATTTGTTGTTATTGTCTTAGTAGTTGAATCTTAAATTGTTGTTATTAAAGAATTGTTGTTTCAAAGTTGTTTTGAGTTGGACATGAGATTATGTCATTATAAGTTGAATTATGTGAAGCCGCTTATTAATAAAAGTTGTTTTGTTTTCAAAAGGATAATACAAGGTTGTTATCAGTTCTTCCGAATCAGTGTTATGTATCTGAATTATTTGTGATTAATATGAAGTTGTTTTCTGTTGAAAAAGTGACATCCTGTTTATGTTGAAGAATTTTTAAAATGAAAACTCTGATTTTATTACTTATCCGCCGGGTAGAAATGGGGTGTTACATTAGTGGTATCAGAGCAGGTCGGTCTGTCCGGCCAATGTTGTCTAATGTTATTTCTTCCTTAGTACTCGACATGTGTGTGGAACACTGTCGGTGCTTGTTTGTTAGTAATTTCTAGTAGTTGTCTACAAGGTTGTTTTGAATTAAGTGGGGGAGAAGTTTGTCCCATACGTGTTGTTGGTATGTAGAAGTTGTTTCAAGGTGATGTTGCTTGCAAGAGTGCATATGTTGGAGCGATGTTATTGCGGACCAGCGAGAGTTTGGACTCGCGAATCCGTATCAGTCAAGTTGGAGATGCGCGTAGAGTCTGGACGGTGAATCGAAGATGATTGAAATTAAGGAATTATTCCGAATGGAATGATAAGTTGGTGGATTAATTCGGTAAGTTGTATATCTTGAGTATAGTTGGATTAAAGTTGAGTGATTTCGTAGTTGGATGAAAGGAAAGGGTTGTTGGTAGATCTTGGAAGCAAGAGAGGGAAATGGAACTTATGTTCATCAACCTCAAATTCTGGTTTTTGCGATTTTGGAGCAGCTGTCAGTAAACGAGGTATAACTTTTGACTCGTGATTCGGATGGAAGCGGTTCTGGACTTTTTGGAAAGCTTACGAAATTCCCTACAGTTTGCATATAAGATTTGTCTTCAGGAAGTTGTGAAGAGGGAGAAAAGTGTGTTTTAATATTTGGGTCTGATGCTGATTTTTGGAAAATTCTGCATATGGAGATTCTGAACCAGTCCCGTTGTAAGGATGATAACCCTCTACTCGTAACTCGGATTCACGCGATTCTTGAAGTTCTGAAATCTACACAGAATTCTCGTCATTTTGGAATATGATTTTGTGATTGAGAGATCTGTATTGAAGGAGATATATATCGTTGAAGTTGAGCGACATTTGCTGAAAAAAATTTGGAAGGATGAAAACAAGTGTGGAATATTATTAAGAATAAAGTGTTGGTATTTGTAAGATGTGACTGTATCGGAGAATGCTTGGAGATGCAACTTATGTTGAATGAGGATGATTAAGACGATGATGCTAAGTAAAGGTAGTGTTGAGAGAAATGCGAAAGTTGATTTGTGTTGCTAAGAACTTTCACCTTGGTTGAAAGTTGTAATTGGAGCAAACTGAATTGGATCGTTCTCAATGTTGTAGCGACTTCGGTATTGGAAAAAATATTTAAAGTCGTGTTGTACTATGAACGTGCATAAGGGGGATGTGTATTTTGAACATTTTTGCATCGTTGACGAAGTTGCAACTAAAGAAACTAAGAGTGGCATTGGTAGGCCTTAGAAAGTTGGCAGAGCATTATGCTTACGGACTTTGGGCACAAGTTGAAGTATGCTATTGTGTTGGGTACTGATGATTTATTTCACCGTTATGGTTGTCGGCTGTCTATTGACAAATTGAGGAACTGATCACCCTTAATCCATTGTTGATAGTAGACGGAGTCATAATTGATGGATAGATGTGTCGTGCCAACTAGTATAGTATGTACGTTGAATTGGTCGAAGTCAAGCCAAGTGCTTGAAGGTTGTTTGTTTTGCTGATACAAGTTCATATGTTAGAATATTAGTTGAATTTAAGGATGACAACACGAAGCTGTGTTTGATTGATGAGTAGTATGGAAAATTTCAGTTGAGACTGGAGAATGTGAGGGTTGAGTTACAGGTAGAACAAGAAGTTAAATTATAAGTTGATTTGTAAAAGTGGAGTTTTGGTTGGTAAAGATGATTGATCTTGTTGAATTTAAGTGGACTCAGGTGTCAAATGTTGTTGTAATGTTGTTATGCGCCTAAGGTGATTTTGGGAACTATGTTGAAAAAGGATAGTAAAGTTGTAATTTATGTGTGGTGTTAACGAGGAGATCCCGAAGAGTTAAGTCGAAAGCCTTGGTATTATGTCGACTCTGATGATTGGAAGTTGGAGGTCAACTGAGTAGAGTTAGTACCTTGAAAGTAATCAGAGTGTGCAGCGAACTCGTAGTGTATTGCGGTTGTTCAGACGTGAATTGTACCGATGTTGATATTTGATTACGTTGATGTTGTATTTAAGTTGGTATTCTTAAGTTGTTGTGTTCTGGTTCTTAAACCGGTAAATTCTTAAGTTGGTTACTTCTTGTGTTGCGATGTTAGTTGTCAATTGCATCACTCGGGTAGTATTCGCGTTGTTGTCGCCGTTGAGGTTAAGAACCGTTGTTTGTGTTATACGTGGGTTTCCTTCAGAGTATGGAGATAAGGATCGTATATGTGTTTTGGTGTTGTTTACGTTGCTGCGGTAATGATGCGATGTTGTATAGTCGAGTGTAGGCAAGTGAAGGTTGTTACTATGTTGTAAGGTGATTGTTTCCAAGGTATTACTAGAATGGTTGGCGAATAGTAACGGTTATGTTGCAAGAGTAATTGAAGTATCGGAGTATACGTATTGGGTTTAAACCGTGATTGAGTTGTTGTTAAATCGAAAGATTAAAATGCGAATGTTGTGTTAAGGATGGTTGTGTCGGATAGATTTTCGAGGACGAAAATGTCCTAAGTGGGGGAGAGTTGTAACGCCCCGAATTTAATTAATTAGTTAATTACATTAGTAAAGGATTTAATTGTTGGAAATAGACGAAGTTGAGAATTAATCGGAGTAGTTGGATTTGTCGGTATTATTTTAAGAGGCGTATTGGGATTATTAAGTTAAAGTCGGATTTTAGTCGGTTAAATCGGAGGAATAATATTAAGAATAATATTATTTATTTATTGGACTATCTTATTTAATTAACTAAGTTGAATTGTTGGACCATTTGGTTGATAATCGAAATTAATCTATTAAGCCGGGAGTAAGTAGTTGGTCGCGAATTATTAATTCGGTTAATTTTGTGTTTCGAAGAATTATGTCGTTAAGTCGGAATATTAGTCGGAAAGTCGAAGAAATAATATTAGAATTATATAAGGATAATAGTTGGGCTTAATTAAGTGTTGTTAGCAGTAAAAGGTGGGTTGCGAATATTAAGCCCAATAAGAATAATGGTGTGATGGTATTATTTTATTATTTGGTTAAAAGGAATTTAAGAAAATAAATTAAGTTTTGTTGGAAAAAGAGGTTTTTGGAAGTTGAAGCAAAGGAGATCGTGAAACAAGTTGCAGACAGAAGTTACACGAGGAATTTGGAAGAACGTGAGAGAAGTTGGGAACGAGAGAGAAACCGCTACCGGCGTCGAATTTCCGGAAGCCGATCGATTGTCGAGCTGCCTTCAATCCAAGGTAAGGGTGGGTTCGAATCTTATAAACGGGATTATGATAATTTCTATGTGGGGTTAGGTTATATAAATTGATGCCATGGAATTGTTTGTGGTTTCGGTGATATTTTGTTTTCATAAAAAGAAAAATTGATCGTTGTTGTTTGTGTTGATTTGTCGTGGCTGTCTCTGAAATTTATCTGATATCTATGGATACGTTGCTGGAAATTACCTTGTGTTGAGATAACTGTCATGTTGTTGCTTCCACGTTGTTGGCCGAAATAATTGATCGAAGGAAAATAAGTTGTTGCGTTATATAGTGGGTTGGTGTAAAATCGATGGAGAAATTATGGAAATACTGAAGGAAATTAAAGAAAGAATAGGAATGGAGGCGGGGGCCTCAGAGGAATTGGAGGCGGGGGCCTCAAAGAAGGAGGCGAGGGCCTCCAAGTAAGACAGAAATATATATATATATATATATATAGGGTTGAGGCGGGGGCCTCAAAGTAGGAGGCGAGGGCCTCCAAGTAAGACAGAAATATATATATATATATATATAGGGTTGAGGCGGGGGCCTCACGAGGTGGGGGTGGGCGCCTCCTAATGCCTTTTGGGTTCTTTGGATTTTTGCTTGGTGTGTGGGTGGAAAACTGTAGCGTACATCACTTAGAAGTTAGATACAATATCATTACTTGAAAGTGAGATGTTTATATCAGTATTACTTGGGAGTTACATATATTTTAGTAGCACCTATGAACTATATACCAGTAATGATAATAATGGTTTGGTATTATTAATAAGATAATTTGGGAGTTCTAGAATTAGAAGTATTCTACTAGTCTAAGAGTTAGTCTTAATAATTAAATGGCAGGTGGTGTATATGTAGTAGAAAATGAGACTATATAAGGTATAACATTTATAATTAGCAGTAGCATATTTTAGTAGCAATGGTGTCCCAAAAATAATTTGTGGTTAAACAAAGTTTGTTCAAGTAATGTAGCAGAGTACTAGTTTAATTAATTTAGTAGCAGTATGCATTTCAGTAGCAGTGAAGAGACAAGGTTGGTAGTGATAGCAGAATTTTTGAATAGCAGGGGCTAGTAGTTTGACATAAATCAATATTAACAGTGAAGGTAATTTAGTAGCAGGTTAATAACAACTCATGACAGAAGCTTGGAATTAATCAGAAAACATAATTTGGTAATAAACTGGTAGTGGTAGCAGAAGTTAAAAACAGTGTAGTTTCAGTCGGTTTAGCCGGTTTAGTCGGAAAATTTAGTTGCCCGGAATTTAACGAAAATTGTCGGGGTAAGTCGGGTAAATTAGTAGGTGACTTTTGTTGAATCGTTTTGTTGAAATTATGTTGAAAAAGTGGAATCGCAGGTACAGTTGGATAAGTTGTATTGTCCCGATTTACGGGCGAAGTTTTTAAGTTGCAGGTCTTATGACCAATGTTGTTTGAGTTGTGTTGTTGTTGATTAAGTTGTAGGTCGAATGACCAATGTTGTTTGAGTTGTGTTGTTGTTGATTAAGTTGTAGGTCGAACGACCAACGTTGGATTAAGTTGATGCTATTGATGCATGTTTGAGTTGTTGTTTCGTTGTTGTTGTTCTGGTTGTTCTTGTTGATGATGTAGTTGATTGTATGCCTTTGATAATTGTCGCATACATTGCATTCATGAGTCGGGGCTGTATGCTCACACCACATTGGCCTTGATGGCATGGATTAAGTTGGCCTTGATGGCATTGATTAAGTTGGCCTTGATGGCACCACGTTGAAGGGTTATGCCTTGTTGAAATGCCTCGATAACCTGGCATATGTTTAAGTTGGGAGTGTTACTCCGATGGTACCACATGCATGTGCATAGTTGTGTCACATTTTGAGTCGTTGTGAAGTTGCTGTTGTTCTTGATTCGTGGTTGTTGTGAAGTTGCTGTTGTTGTGAAGTTGCCGTTGTTGTGAAGTTGTTGCTTGTTATAAGTTGTTGTTGCTATGTCTTGTTGCATGAGATAAATTACTAATGTCGTGAGCTGATGTTATATATGTTGTTATTACTATAATTTGCATCTTTTATATAAGTTGTTGTTATATGTTGTTATTTGCTATCAATACAAGTTGGGGTTGCTATTAAGTTGTTTATTTCTGGTTGTTGCATGACTGTCGTATGAAGCGGTGGAATTTATATGATTCTAATCTAGCATATTAATTATCATATTTTGTCTATAATATTCGATATCTCACCCCTTCTGTAATGATGTTACCTATTATGGGTAACTGAGCAGGTACTCAAGAATAGCTACAGAAGTTGAGGTATAATGTGAAGTCTTAGATGCTGTTAGCTCGAGTTGGTCTTGCTCTGATACGTAGCACTCGGAGGGATGAACGATTGTTGTTTATTTGTTGTTATTGTCTTAGTAGTTGAATCTTAAATTGTTGTTATTAAAGAATTGTTGTTTCAAAGTTGTTTTGAGTTGGACATGAGATTATGTCATTATAAGTTGAATTATGTGAAGCCGCTTATTAATAAAAGTTGTTTTGTTTTCAAAAGGATAATACAAGGTTGTTATCAGTTCTTCCGAATCAGTGTTATGTATCTGAATTATTTGTGATTAATATGAAGTTGTTTTCTGTTGAAAAAGTGACATCCTGTTTATGTTGAAGAATTTTTAAAATGAAAACTCTGATTTTATTACTTATCCGCCGGGTAGAAATGGGGTGTTACAATCGTTGTCATCATTAAAACTTATGATGGATCTTTTACGATATTTTTAACTTTATAATTGCAAGTACATATATCCACATACATGAAACAAGAAGCCAAAAATATATGCAAGTTACAGCAATCAATCTATGGATTAAAGCAAGCTTCTAGAAGATAGAATATTCGTTTTTAATGAAATGGTAAAACAATATGAATTCATTAAAAATGAAGACGGGCCTTATGTCTACAATAACTTTAGTGGGAGCATGGTTGTCTTCCTAATATTATATGTAGAAGACATATTACTCATTGAAAACGATATCCCTACCTTGCATCTAGTGAAAACATGGATAGGGAAATGCTTTTCTATGAAGGATTTGAGTGAAGAAACCTATATATTAGGAATCAAGGTTTGTAAAGATCGGTCATAAAAACTACTTAGCCTAAGTCAGAGTACATACATAGACAAAGTGTTGAGACACTTTAATATGCATGATTTTAAGAAAGGTTTCATACATATGCAATATGACTTATGTGTATCAAACACAATCTAAGGGATGGCATGAATAAGAACATATATCCATTTGCAATAGGATTTATCATGTATGTCATGTTATATACTCAACCATATGCTTTAAGTGCAATGAAAATGTACTAGTTGGATCCCTGTGATGCTCATTAGGTTGTTGTCAAAAATATATTTAAGTGCTTGAGAAGGACTAACCACTCATTCTTGATATATTGAGGTCAGAAAGATCTTGTTGTAATTGGATACACTGATGCTAGCTTCTAGACAGATAATGATGACTTTAGATTTCAATTTGGTTATGTGTTTTTCTTAAATGGTGGCGTTGTGAGCTGGAAAAGTTCAAAGAAGGATATAGTTACTAATTCTAAAACTGGGGTCGGGTATATTGATACCTCAAACACAATAAAGGAAGTTGTTTGGATCAAGAAAGTGAACTTGGCATAGTCCCTAGAATTATATTGCCCATTGATTTATATTGTGATAACAATGGTGCCATTTCACAAGATAAGGTTCCTAGATCTCACCAACAATCCAAGCACATACTTAGATGATATCACCTCATTCACAGATGATAAATATAGGAGATATGAAGATATGTAGAGTGCCAACACTTGATAATGTCGCTGACCCACTGACAAAGCCTCTTGATCAGCATAAGCTTGATGGCCATACTAGACCTATGGGTATTAGGTGTATACTTGATTTCCTCTAGTGCTAGTGAGAGATTATTTATGTAATCCCTGAAGGCTAATAGTTCTATTAGAACTTGGTACTTGTGTCGAATTATCTATTAATAATAATAAGGTATTTCTTTGTTATATATGTTTTTCGAAAATAATTAAGTCCCTAGAATAACTAGTCCGTTTAATAAAACATTAAGTGTGACTTAATCATGAGATACCATTAAACATAAGGATACTATTCTTAAAATATTTGTAGTCGAGATTTATTGTGAAGTGGGATAACATTAAAGCATTTAAACTATTAAGTTGATGGACTCATGATCACATCACATGGATCATGGATAAAGATTTATCAAATTGTCGCATAGGTATGAATATTATGAGTAATATTTTTACTAGATTGACCCACCATGAGAATACTACATAGAACATTATGCAAGTGTTATAAGTTAGTGTTGTTTACCACCCTTAGACCCGAAACAACTATGGACCCTAGATGTGGAGTCGAGTACTTTATTTCAATCAAACGTCATTTCTAATAGGATCACCATAAAGATGACCTATGTATATTCTACAAATCATGTTGAGAGACATGAATGACCTAGATGGAATTTCCCAATCACGCGTAACAAGATATATGTCTAAGGGTCCAATATTGAACTTGATAAAGGTGTCATGGTTTATGCCTTGTGTTCAATATAAACATGAGGGAAAAAGCGTAAGCATACGTATTAACATTATCACGTAAAGGTTTGATCAAATCACATGACATTTTCGTGAATTGGGTAGCAGTGATGTGTTGCTAGATACAACTCACTATTTATTATTTTAACTAAGTGGTTTGATAAAACTATCAACGTCACGAGAACCTACTGGGTCACACACATAAGCATAAATTAATGAGATATAAAATGAATAAATGAAGCTTATTCAATTATGTGGTCTTGTAAAGAACTAGCATTAATTAGAGAAACATGGTACAACGTAAGGTACAATGTTGTTAAGTGGATAACAAAACATCGTAAGATACAATGAGCTTAAGTTAAATATGGATTACTATAAGGTATAATATGCTTAAGTGGAATACAGAACACTGTAAGTTACGAAGAAATTAAGTGGAGTATTGTACATTGTAAGGTACAATGCACTTAAATGAGATTGTTTAGCTTGCAGTCCACAAAAGAGGTTATATAAATGTAACCCTAATGTTGAAGTTTTCTCGCTGGATGAATTCAGTTTGTGAAACCCTGACCGTAATTTATCTGTGTTTGTGTGTGTGTGTGTGTGTGTCTCAGTGTCTCAATTCCTAGCAACTAGTAAAGGTGTTGTTGTTGGGCGCTTGTGATTGTTCTTCTAATTATTCCTTAACAATTAATCGTCCCAAGAGGTAACAAATCTATCATTGGCCATGTTCATTCGTAAGAATTAGCTAAGAGAAAATTTTGTTTTTTGCTACGTCTTATATCGTGATTTCCCTTCAAATAAGAGGTATGATTGGGGGGTTAGGAATCAGTCAAGAATGTGTGATGATACATGTTATACTCAAAATTTAATTCAGTTATCTAATCATCAAGTGCATCATGAGAGGACAAAGCACATTGACATCCTTTTTCACTTCATTAGACATATGATTTAGTCAAAGGAGATTATTGTAGTTAAGAAGATTGTATGGGAAGACAATACGACAAATATGTCCACCAAGTCATTCCTAGACTAAGGTTCAAGCATTTCTCAAACTTGATCAATTTTGTCAAATAGTGATTCATGCTTAGAGATAAGCAAGATGGTTGATGGATAAAGTCGCATCACCATTTTTTTAAGTCAAGATGAAGATTTACGAAGAGTCCCTCAATAAAACTTAATATTTCAACTTTTTCATTCTTCCTCGAACATTAGGAGTTTTGGTAAAACACTAGGAATTTGAGAGACGCTTTTCTAAAGAATTTTGGTTATGCCTCAAACACGAGGTATCAGGAAGAAATGTGAGTTGTATTGTCTCGAAACCTGTGTGATGGTTTAGGTTTGTCTACTATTTTTTTAGAGAGACTGAATTTTCTTATAAAAGAAGTGTAGAGAGATAAATAGAGACTTTTTTTAGAGTTTATTGTACTGAGAGTTTGTAATCTTTAAATGTTGTCTAAGGGCTAGGATTTCTAAACAGTGCTTCATGTATATTAAGGATGAGACATTGAGTTATGAACTGGGTAGAAAAAAATGTTTTTATAAACTTGAAGAACTATTTTCTTGACTCATTATTAGTCTCTTGATTCAAGACTCTTGATTAATAATAGATCAAAGATTTACTTTTAGTAGATCATTTTAGATTGAATTGGATAAACAATTTGTATGTGTTATTTCTTTATCTTATTCTTGCCATTGTGGTTTTGACTGTCCTAGTTAGTATTGTTTTTCCTTAAACATCATATTTTCTTGTGTTTCATCTTCAATTTCACAATAAAATCAATATTTTTTACTTGCATCTAGAACTTAAAATTACTTATATCATTGAATCATCAAGGTGATGTCTATCACTTCATTCTATTTGACATCTCGAACCACCAAGAATCTAAGTGATTCAAATCACATTTCTACATAATACAAATAAACATTTTTTTAATCTAATTGATTAAAATCATCTTATGATTGAAAGTGAATGACCTCCCTCAAGAATTCTATATCTTGTGTCATATGAATAATGAAATAGTATTCATAACCCACCTCTTCAAATATGAAAAATTTATCGAAAGCGTGTTTTCAATAATATATTATTCTATTAATATATTATCGAAAACACGCTTCTAATACTATAGTTTAACCAATTTGAACATATAAAATGTGAACAAAATGTGAATTGAGAAACCGTCATAATAATGATATCATATCTTCAATCGACCCGATACTATAGTTAACCAATTTGAACATATAAAATGTGAACAAACGTGAATTGAGAAACCGTCGTAATAATGATATCATATCTTCAATCGACCCACCAAACTTCTTAGTACAACAACTTCAAATTGAAGCAATTAAGAAGTGTGGAAGGAAGTAAGCCCCAAAGTCAACTAGAATATTGATAAGCAATTAATAAAAAGTTGTCACAATATAGAAATAATCAATAATTTGTAATGAACAAATAAAAGTACAAAAACATTAGACGTGGCCCTAAATAAGAGAAAAGATATCACTTTAATGAGTCTATACTAGATAATACATCATTCAATTAGTTAAAGAGACCAATTCCTAACTTCAACCAAGTGTTAGCCACTCATAATTTATGAAATAAATGTCTCTTCTTCCTTAATTTTCTTACCTATAAACTAAGCAAATTTCAGTTGAGACACTAAATAAAGTTTCATAAAAGCATTACTACTTTTGGAAATCCATGTTATGGGTTTTGATGTGTTGAGTGATGTGCACCCCTTGACATGATTCTTCAACCTACTCCACTTTCATATTGTGGGAGCTTATCTGTATATTGCATCATTACTCGTTAGTTATAAATGAACTGTCAATATTAAATATTTTCACACATAAATGTAAGATTGTATTGGCAAGTATATAATATTTAAATATAGTAATATTATCAATTATATGACAAAATTTTATAATACAACCAACAAAGGGCGTGGATAGAAATGAATATGATGAAGATCACCAATAGTTGAGCATAGAAAGAAATTAAATAAACAAAAATTTTAAATAAAAAAACAAATATAATAACTTAACAAAAAAAGTCTTATTTTACTAGTGATTTATACAGTATTTATGTGAGGTATAATTTATATTAAATAATTAATAGTACATTACAAATATAAAATATTATTTATTTTAATTAGTATATTTTTCTTTTGTTTTTTTTATATTATATTTTTCCTTTGTTAAGGTGACACACATGGGGATATCATATTATGCTTTGTTTTTCAATTATAAATTTTATTATCGATTCACAATAGTTATTAAATATTAGAATTTGAAAAATATTAATTTTAAAAATTATTTTTGATATATTTATTATTGAATAATAATTGCAACTTTTGATTCGACTAAAAGAATATGTAAAAAAAAATAATAAATACAATATTTTATAACAAAACAATAAAATTTCACTATTCAACTAATTAATTTCTATCAATTCCAATTCCTTGTTATTTTTAATATTGTTTTTGTGTTTCATTTAGTAACACTAATTTTTGATATTTTAATAGTTGGAATTTCATTTTTAAAAGATAATAAATAAAATATTGTGAGTTCGAAAAAATTAATAACTAAATTAGTTATGGGAATTCCTTTTCATGATATATATATATATATATATATATATATATATATATATATATATATATATATATATATATATATATATATATATATATATATATATATATCCTTTAGAAAAATCCCATAACTGTTTATTCACTCAATATTGTCTGTCAATACACAAAAGCATAGTAAAGAGAAGGATTTTTTTTATTTGGATTCTTAAGATAAAGTAAAATATACTATGTTACTATATATTGCATTAGAATCATTGAATGCATTATCCATTATATCAACTTTGTTACCAATTCTTACTAACTACAAAAATTCTAAAAAGGAGTTGCTTTTCTATAGGTCCATACATAGCGTTAGATCTAACAAGAAGTACTTATTTAAACTTTTCCATATAGATTCTGATTCTTATCCATTGATAGCACCAATAATCAAAGTCCAGCAAAGCAACCCTAAATAGTTGAGACCATTAACTAAGCTTCTTTACATAGAAATGTTATAGTTTACTTTCTAATGTTTAAAGTTAAAGCATATAAGATAACATGTGATTAGTGGCTAAAAATACTAGTTTTAATGGGGACCTTAATTAGAGAAGTAGAGAAGCTCACAACCATGTGAACGTAACTAATTAGAGATTAGAGTAATTAAGGGATACAAGCCTTAAATAGAGGGTTTTAGTGCCTACCACATAACATCTTTTGTGGTTAACAGGTTGTCGTATTTGTCACCAATAATATTGATACGTGTCGAATGGGTGTAGTGTGATGATATTGTCATTGATTCGATGTGTTTTTGGATTTATTTATTTTGTCTAGGCTTGAAAAGGATTGATTGAGTTATTTTGAATTTGGAGTTATTATCTTAGTTTTGTTAAATAGTACGAATATGTACTTGTGATATTTAAAATTGAAAATGAAATTGAACGAATTCTAGAAGGTAGGGATTAGTCAAGGTAAATAAATAACTTAGGATGATGATTGAATGAATGATATGTTGTGACATTTAATTTGGATCTAAGAAAGCCCTTAAAAGTATTTTTGTTATTTTAGAAAAATGGTGGAAATATGTTTTTAGAGTTAAATTACGAGGAATATTTTTGTCAAAATAAAGTTAAATCACATTTAGGTGTGTATAGTACACATTTTGTCAAAGAGATTAAGGTATGTAGTATACATATAGGTAGGTAAGCATCATGTTTGAACACCAAGTTACTGTTAAAACTAATTATCTATACTATAATGAGAAAATATAGTTTTGGTGTAGCATATTTTTGTTACAATTATATCCTTTTTAGTTTTTGATTTGAATCTAACTTCTTTTTTATTAACTGCTATATGGTGGTTTGCACATTTCTTTCATTTTATTATTTTTTATTATTTTATAAACAATTTAATTAAAATAAAAAATAAATACACAAAATACTTTTTATATTTTAACCCGCCTGTACATTGATAAAAGCGGACAGAGGGGCACATGGACGCTAGTGATATATAATTGTAAAACTTTCTTTTTGGTCAAGAGGAGGATCTTTAGTCGTGGAAGCATAAATCAAACAAATTTATTCGATTAGTTTTGTGTATTTGTGGTCGTAGAAGTATTTGTGTGTGTTGGTGTTCGCTCGGCAGAGAAAGTTCAATTTTAGTTAAATTTTGAAAAAGTTAGAATCCTCCTGAGAATATTGTGTTTTCTTGACCGCTACTTTAAGATATGGTGTCTATGTTGAGAAAGTGAAACTCCATGAAAGAGTAGCTTGAAGCTTTTGAATATATGAGGAAGAAGAAGAATAGATGAAGCAAATGATTCAATTACAATGCTTAACCATAACAGTTGCAAGAGTGATCAATATATAGAAGTAGTATAAGCTATCAACTATTCAAGTAACTTCTAACTAACCAAATTTCAAATATAGTAAATGCTTATGATAAAATTTTGAAAGCTAACTAAAAAAGGAAAGTTGTTACACTCTTATTCTTCATCATTTCAACATCCTCCCTCAAGCTTAAGCGTGGTAGATATCTATCATGCCAAGCTAGGAAATGAAACTTTGAAATTTGTTGGTGGACGAGGATTTTGTGAGGAAATCATCTAATTGTTCTTGTGATGGTATAGGCAAGAACTTCGTAACTCCTTGCTTGATCTTTTCTCTTACAAGATGGCAATCAATCTCAAGATGCTTTATCCTCTCATAAAAAAATAGGGTTTGTGGCTATATGTATATAACACTTTAGTTATCACAATATAGTGTAGGTGGCTTGCAACATGTGATACGTAGATCTCTCAAAATATAGAAAAGCCAAATCAATTCACAAGTTGCTGATCCAAGAGCCCTATACATGAGGATCTGACTATAGTTTGCTGCTTCTTTGCCTTCCCAGATATAAGGGATGATTCTATAAAGAAACAATAGCCTGATCTAGACTTCCTAAAATCTAGACATTTTGGCCAGTCTGCATCAGAGTACCCTAAGACTTGCATATATGATGATCTAGGGAACAATAATCCATTTCCAGGATTTCCCATCAATTACCTGATGACTCTACAGGCTACATGGTAATGAACTTGAATTTGATTTTGAAGAAACTGGCTTAGTTGTTGAGTTGGAAGTGTTATATTAGGCCTGGTATTATTCAAATATAATAATCTTCCAATAAGTCTTCTACACTCGGTGATATTGTCAAAAGGCTTGCTTTCATCTTGATAGAGTTTTATTGAAGGATTTAGAGGTGTATCAACATGCTTGAATGCAAGCAGTCATGTGTCCTTCAAAAGGTTTAAACAATACTTTTTGAGAGATTACAATTCTTTCTTTTGAGTGAGCCACCTCAAGACAATGAAATATTTTAGTATGCCCGGGCCCTTGATCTTGAAAGCATTATGTAAAATGTGTTTGATATGGTTAAACTCAGAAATAGAGGTGCTTACTAAGATGACATCATCAACGTAAATAAGTTTGATTATGATGTGACCATCCTTTAGAGGTGTAGACATTGAATAATCTTAGCTTTATTGAGTGTAGCCAAATTTGAGAAGTAAGGAGGTGAGCTTCTCATACCACTTTCTACTAGCTTGTTTTAATCCATAAAGGCTTTTAACAAATTTGCATACCTGATTTGGTTTGCTATATGTAATGCCTTGTGGAATACTCATGTTAACATCTTCTTCCAAGTCTCCATGTAAGAAGGAATTACTTACATCCAACTGATGTAAATGCCAATTTTTAATGGATGCTACTGCAAGCAATACTCCGACTGTGGATAACTTAGATACATGTGAGAATGTGTCAAATAAATCTAGTCCCTCAATTTGAATATATCCTTTAGCAACCAACCTTATATTGTATCTCTCTATTGAGCCATCAACTTTGTATTTTATCTTGCAAACCCATCTGCTTCCAATAGGTTTAATGTTTGGTGGCAAGTCAACCAATTTCCAAGTTCCATTGATAGCTAGTTCCTCTAGTTCAGAATGCATAGCTTTTAACCAATTGTCATCTTTGCATGCTTCCTCGTAAGTTTGTGGCTCAGATCGTGTAACTGAATTACTGAAAGTTTTATGACTAGGAGACAAAAACTTGAATGAATGAAAATATGATATGGGATAAGGTATACCTGAAGATGATGATTGAGCTTGAGTATTTGAATTTTTACAAACATAATCCTTGAAGTGAGATGGAGAATGCCTTGTTCTAGCAGGTCTATGTGAGGTATCTTGGTTAGGATTGGTTTGTTGGTCAATAGGGTTGGTTTGTTGGTCAGTAGGAAGAGATACTTCATCATTGGTTTGTATATTTTAGGGGATTGACTCAACATAAGTGATGTCATTTTGTGAAATGCCAGGTTGTGTGTCATCATTGTTAACAACAAATTTGGCTTTGTCAGGGGCAAATGATGAAACATGAAATTGTGAGTTTTCATTGTTGGGACATGTGTGATATTTCCAATTTGGCTGATATGAAAATATGTGCTCATAGTGAACAACATTTCTTGAAATGAAAATATCATTATTGTTAATGTCTAAGAGAATTGCACCTTTGACACCTGGCTTGAATCCCAAGAAAATGACATTTCTACCTCTACGATCAAGTTTAGTTCCATGGGAATGTAATGTGGATGCATAAGCTAAGGCACCAAAAATTCTAAGAACATGTAAATCAGGTTCTTCATTAAATAAAAGATAATAAGGTGACTTGTTATTCAAAATGGGACTCGTAACTCTATTCATGAGATACACTGCATGATTAACAACACAAGACCAAAAGGAATTAGGGATATTAGCTTGAAATATAAGAGCTCTAGCAATGTTAAGAATGTGTTGGTGTTTTATTTCCACCCTTCCATTTTGTTGAGGGGATTTAACACAACTAGTTTGGTGAATAATACCTTTAGAAGCATAGAATTGTGGCATAAGGAATTCAGGACCATTGCCACTTTTAATGATTTTTATGTGAGTATTGTGAGATTTGGGTCGAACTCATCTGTGTCGAAGGAGAGCTTTCATGTATTTCGACAGGAGGCAAGCATGCCATCGAAGCGTGTTCACATGCTGGTGCCTGTTAGTTACATATAGTAGTCGAAGTCTGTTCTTATATGTATTATGTAGAAATGTTTATATAATGTCGAATTGGGCCTTGTGTTAAGGATCCAATTGTTTAGGTTTCTTGGGCTGCAAGTTACCTAGTTAGTCTATAAATAGGCTAGAACACTCCGTTTATTGAGTGTGGCAAATTGTGATATTCACTTGTAAGCATTTGTAAACATTAATGTGAAAGTTAATAGTAAACAGAATTATATTTGCCCAATCCTTGTTGTTATTTCTTCTTCTTAGTGTGTTCTCTTTCTTGGTTGTCCATCAACCCTTGGTTTTGGTTCTTGATAATTCAAGAAACCAGTTTTATATTTTGATTAAAGTCATCATTTTCACAACAAATTGGTGCGGTGAGCGTGGAGAAGATGGCTTCAACAAAGTATGAGATTGAAAAGTTAACCGGAGTGAACGATTTCGGTCTGTGGCGCTTGAAGATGAAGGCCCTACTGGTTCAGCAGGGATGTTTGGAAGCGTTGAAGGGAATGGCTGCCATGGATGCTGCGTTGACGGAAAGAGAAAAAATGACAATGATCGAGAAAGCACACAACGCAATATTGTTGAGCCTTGGTGATAAGGTTCTCCAGCAGGTGTCAAAGGAGACGACGGCGTCGGGATTATGGGTGAAGCTTGAAAGCTTGTACATGACCAAGTCGTTGGTGAATCGTCTTTACCTGAAGCAAGCCTTGTATTCGTTCAAGATGAATGAAGACAAAGCTTTGGCTGAGCAGTTGGATTCTTTCAACAAGATGATTCTTGATCTTGAAAACATTGATGTGAAGAGTGATGATGAAGATCAAGCATTGTTGATGTTGTGTGCTTTGCCAAGATCGCATGCTCACTTCAAAGAAACACTCTTGTATGGAAGAGAGTCCCTGACCTTTGAAGAAGTTTAAGCAGCCTTGTATTCAAAGGACTTGAACGAAAGAAAGGAGCAGAAACCTTCATCAGTTGGCGAAGGCTTGTCCGTGAAAGGAAGATCGTCGAAGATAGATGATAGGTTTGACAAGAAGAAAGGAAAGGTTCAGTAGAAGTCTTATGGTGGTGATATGTCTGGTATCAAATGTTATCACTGTAAGAAGGAGGGTCATACAAGAAAGGTGTGCCCTGAGCGCCTGAATAATCATGGAGGTAAGGACAAAGGGAATGCAGCTATTGTGCAAGATGGTTATGAATCATCTGATGTCCTTGTGGTGTCGAGCAGCAACTCTTGCGAAGAGTGGATTATGGATTCTGGATGTACTTGCCATATGACTCCAAACAAGAATGTGTTTGAAGAATTATGTGATCAAGATGGAGGATCAGTGCTGCTGGGGAACAATAAAGCTTGCAAGATTGCAGGTATTGGATCTGTTAGATTCAAGCTCCATGATGAGTCAATAAAGCTATTGACTGGGGTTAGGTATGTACCTGATCTTAAGAGGAATTTAATTTCTCTTTGTGAATTCGACAGAAAGGGATATGTTTTCAAAGGAGAGCAAGGTATCCTGAAAGTCATGAAAGGGTCGAAGGAAGTCTTGAGAGGCGTGAAAAACCAAGGCTTGTATACCCTTGAGGCTAAGCTTGTAAGTGGTTCGACAAATGTTGTATCCACGAAATCTATGTCGAAGACAGAATTATGGCACATGAGATTGGGCCATGTCAGCAAAAGAGGCCTGGTCGAATTGGGGAAGTAGAACCTGCTAGGAGGTGACAAAGTCAAAAAGTTGGAGTTTTGGGAATCTTGTGTGTTTGGTAAATCCTGTAGGGCGAAGTTTAACAAAGGCAAGCAAAGAACACATGGATCCCATGATTACATTCATGCTGATCTTTGGGGGTCTGCAAAGAATCCTTCACACTCAGGTGCAAGGTATTTTCTATCCATCGTTGATGACTATTCCAGAAAGCTATGGGTATTCATTTAGAAGACGAAGGATGAAACTTTTGAGAATTTCAAAAGTTGGAAGGTTCTGGTCGAAACTCAAACTGGCAGAAAGGTTAAGAGGTTGAGAACCGATAATGGCCTTGAATTCTGCAATGAAGCGTTCGACAGTTACTGTGTTGAGTCTGGGATTGCAAGGCATAAGACTGTAGAAGGTACTCCTCAACAAAATGTCTTAGTTGAGAGATTCAATCGAACAATCCTTGAAAGGGTTAGATGCATGTTGGTTAGTGCTGGATTGAAGAAGTGTTTTGGGCGGAGGCTATTTCGACAGCAGCTTATCTGATAAATAGATGTCCCTCGACTGCATTGGGAATGAAGACACCTGAAGAAGTTTGGTCGAATCATCCACGAGATCTCGACAAACTGAGAGTATTTGGTTGTTTAGCCTATGCTCACAATAGGCAAGACAAGGTCGAACCTAGATCTCTGAGATGCATGTTTCTTGGATATCCTGAGGGAGTTAAGGGTTATATGTTGTGGTGCCTAGAACCAGGTCACAGAAGATGTATCACAAGTCGTGATGTAGTTTTCAATGAGGTCGAAATGGCTTTCAAGAAAACTGGTGATGTTAGTTGAAGTGCAGAAATCTCTGAAGAGGAGCTGGAACAGGTAGAGATGCCTGTTGAGGTGGAGCATAGTGATGCTGAAGTGCATAGCCCTGATGAAGTCGAAGAGCAAGATGTTGATGAGGTTGAAGAAACTGTCGATGACTACCTACTGGCAAGAGATAGGTCGAGAAGAGCCATCAAGCCACCTCAGAGACTTGGTTATGCAGATCTTATAGATTTTGCCTTAATCTCTGCAAGTGAGGTACTTGACGAAGAACCTAGAGATTACAAGGAAGCTATAAGGAGTCGAGACAAGACTGAATGGCGAAAAGCCATAGATGACGAGATGAAATCTGTTCATGATAATAACACTTGGGAGCCGATTGAGAAACCTGTAGGAGCAAGGTTAGTCAGTTGTAAGTGGATTTTCAAGGTCAAGGAAGGAATCGAAGGAGTGATGTCGAAGCGCTTTAAGGCGAGGCTGGTTGCTAGGGGGTTCACTCAGAAAGAAGGAGTCGACTTCAATGATGTGTTCTCACCTGTTGTAAAACATAGATCCATTCGAATGCTGTTGGCCATGGTGGCAAAGTTCGATTTGGAACTTGAGCAAATGGATGTGAAGAAAGCATTTCTGTATGGTGATCTAGATGAAACGATCCTGATGCGTCAACCTGAAGGGTATGCAGAAAAGGGTAAAGAAGATTATGTGTGCAAGCTGAATAGGTCTTTGTATGGCCTGAAACAATCTCCTCGACAGTGGAATAGGAGATTCGACAAGTTCATAGCACACATTGGTTTCACTAGAAGTCAGTTTGATCACTGTGTTTACTTTAGATTTCAACCTGGAAACTCACTTGTTATGTTGTTGTTGTATGTGGATGATATCCTCATAGCTAGCAACAGTGTTGAGGATGTAACGAAGGTGAATGCTGAACTCAGTAAGGAGTTCGAAATGAAGGATCTGGGAGCTGTAGCCAGGATTCTTGGGATTGACATCCGGAGAGATAGAAAGCAGTCGAAGTTGTGCTTATCTCAGGAGACATACCTACGGAAGCTTCTCGACAAGTTTGGTATGTCGAATTCAAAGCCTGTTGTGACACCTATAAATCCTCAGTTTAAGCTTAGTACTACTCAAAGTCCGAGTACTGAAGCTGAAAGAATCTATATGAATAGCATTCCATATGCTAGTGTAGTGGGTTCTTTGATGTATGCTATGGTCTGTACGAGGCCAGACATAACATATGGAGTGAGCCTTGTGAGCAGGTATATGGACAATCCTGGAAAGGCGCAATGGCAAGCTGTAAAGTGGATTCTCAGGTACATAAATGGGTCTCTGAAAAGAGTCTTGATTTATGGTGGAGCCTGTGATGGTGATAGCATAGTCGAAATCGAAGGATTTGTTGACTCTGATTATGCAGGTTGTATGGATTCCAGAAAGTCTATTTCTGGATATGTTTTCACAATGTTTGGCACAGCAATCAGTTGGAAAGCGATGCTTCAGAAGGTTTTTGCCTTATCAACCACTAAAGCTGAATATATTGCCCTCACTGAAGATGTGAAGGAAGCATTGTGGCTTGAAGGTTTTGCAAAGGAGCTGAAACTTCAAGGTCGAAGGATCACTGTTAAATGTGATAGTCAAAGTGCTATACACCTGTCAAAGAATTCAGCCTATCATGAGCAAACTAAGCACATTGATGTGAGGCTGCATTTCGTCAGAGAGATAATCGAGCGTGGTGAAGTCCAGGTGCTGAAGGTTTCGACTGAAGACAGTGCTGCTGATATGATCACCAAGACGTTGCCAAGTTGCAAGTTCTTCCACTATATGCAGTTGATAAAGCTGCATGATGAAAGCTAGTTGTTTTTCCCTCTGTTGCTGAGTTAGATCCAAGGTGGAGATTTGTGAGATTTGGGTCGAACTCATCTGTGTCGAAGGAGAGCTTTCATGTATTTCGACAAGAGGCAAGCATGCCATCGAAGCGTGTTCACATGCTGGTGCCTGTTAGTTACATATAGTAGTCGAAGTCTGTTCTTATATGTATTCTGTCGAAATGTTTATATTCTGTCGAATTGGGCCTTGTGTTAAGGATCCAATTGTTTAGGTTTCTTGGGCTGCAAGTTACCTAGTTAGTCTATAAATAGGCTAGTACACTCAGTTTGTTGAGTGTGGCAAATTGTGATATTCACTTGTAAGCATTTGTAAACATTAATGTGAAAGTGAATAGTAAATAGAATTATATTTGCCCAATCCTTGTTGTTATTTCTTCTTCTTCGTGTGTTCTCTTTCTTGGTTGTCCATCAACCCTTGGTTTTGGTTCTTGATAATTCAAGAAACCAGTTTTATATTTTGATTAAAGTCATCATTTTCACAACAAATTATGTTGCATTTCAACCATCTTAACAAAGTTAATGACATTTTGTCAAGTTTCAACTTTGTTTTTCATGAGAATGTTCCATGTATATCTATTGAAGTCATCACCAGCATTCAAAAAATATGAATGACCATGGAAAGATTTTATTGCTAAGGGTCCCCATACATCAAAGTGTACAACATCAAAAGGTTGTTTAGCTTTATTGAAACTAGAATTGTATTTAAGTTTCTTATGCTTAGCATAATGAGAGACATCATAAACAGCCTTTTGATCAAAATCAACAAAAGGAAACTGAATATGAAGAGATTGCATTCTAGAGGGGATATGTGACCTAGTCTAAAATACCATATGGCACTTTGGGGCAAATGGTGAACTAAAGAATTATTTGTGGTATAGGCATCTCCATGCTTGTTCTTAAGGATTAAATGGTACAAGCTTTCACCCAAACCAATCATCTTCATGGTTGTTTGATCCTAAATAAAACACCTAGCATAGTTAAAACTCGCTCTATATTTTGTCTGTTTGCATTATTTAGACACTGAAATGATATTAACAGAAAAATCAGGTATATAGAGCACATTATCAATGGTAAAATCAGGGGAAAACTTGATTGTACCTATGTGATTAGCTAAAGAAAACTGGCCATTGGGTAATCTAACATTGATGGGGGGAATTTTATTGTAAAACTCGAACCAAGAAATCGAGGAACAAATGTGGTCACTCGAGGAACAAATGTGGTCACTAGCTTCTGAATCTATGATCCAAGAGTTTAAAGAACAACACTTATTAAATAAAGAATGAGATTTACCTTTGTCATTAAAAGGTGGATGACCTGTGAATGAAGATGAGCCAACTTGATTAGAAATTGCAGAGATAATACCTTGGTTTAGAGATGAATTCTGAAGTAAATTCACTAGTGTCTCAAAATGATCTTGAGTAATTGGAGAAGAGCCATTGATGACAGTTGGAGCTGAAGTAATTGCAACACCCGCATCACCGTCATTTGTGGTAGCATTATTGGAAAAAGAAACTTTACCAAAATATGGTGGGAATCCATGTTTGCGATAACATACCTAAATTGTATGGCTAGTTCTTCCACAATGAGGGAAAACTTTGGATTTTGAAGTATTGGATGGAGTGACTGAACTACCATACTTGGGATATAGTTTCTTGAATCCCACAACATTGATTAATTCATGAGAGTCTTCAACATATGCAAAATTTCCTTTCCTATCATGTTGAAGAACCATAGAGAAAATTTTGTTTATGCTTGGTAAAGGATCTATGAGCAATATTTGAGACCTGACCATTGCAAAGTTATCATCCAGGCCAATCAAAAAATGAATAGCATGGAGAAAGTTATGAATCCTTCTTGCTTTCCTTATAGCCTCACAATAACATCAAATTCTGCATGTGCAGTTAGGCATAGGCATGTAAATATCAAGTTCTTCCCATAAAAATTTCAATGTAGAATAGAATTCAGTGACATTTTAGATTCTTACTTTAGAACATAAACTTCTTGTTATAATTCAGAAAATCGAACAAGATCACCTTGAGAAAATCGTTATTTTAGATCATTCCAAACATCTATAGCATTTTCCATGAAAACAATAGATTATGCAATATATTAAGACACATAATTGAGTAGCCAAGAATGAAGCATATTGCACCTGTTCCATGCATGGAAGGAAGGATCAAAATCATCAGCTGGGACTGGTATTGATCTATCTATGAATTCAAACATCATTTTTCCACCAAGAGCTCTGCGCATAGATCTAGCCCATGAATGGTAGTTAAAACCTCCAAGAACTAGTGTGACCTTGACAGAAGAAGTTCCATCACTAGGATAAACATACTAGGGACCGGTTTGATCCCCTTGAAAATCAAGACGGGTGGCATAATTAAAATGCAAGAAATAAAATAAGAGTTAGAGATGGAAGAGTATATGTAGATCGGTAGAGGCGTATGATACTATGTTGAGAAAGTGAAACTCCATGAAAGAGGAGCTTGAAGCTTTTGGATATTCAAGGAAGAAGAAGAATAAGAATAGATGAAGCAAATGATTCGATTATAATGCTTAACCATAACAATTACAAGAATGATCATTATATAGAAGTAGTAAAAGCTATCAAGTATCCAACTAACTTCTAAGTACCTCTAAATAACCAATTTCCAAATATAGTAAAGGTTTGTAACAGAATTCTAAAAGCTAACTAAAAAAAGTGAAGTTTTTACACTCTTTTATTTTGGCTAGAACTATTCATCATTTCAATCGTCTATCTAACATAATTTTTTCATACAGATGGACATCGTGAAAAGAGAAAGATGTAGAATTTCAATAATGTAAATATCATAAATTTTAAAAATAAGGGTTACAAAGAAAGTATATAATAAAACATAATTAGACTAAATTATCTTTAGTCCAATTGTAAAAAAAATCAGTTACATGCTATCTTACATCTCCCTTGAAACTCACAATGCATCATCATGAAACATTAAGAGTTTGACAAACAAAAACAAACTCAATAATAAACAATATAAATATAAAATTTTAACACACCTCCAAACTAAATATTTCTAAACTTTAAGCTTGATACAAATTAACCCTAAAAATAAGAGAACAATCTAAAACAACTAATATCATAACTGTTAAACAATAACTATTATAAAAGAAAAAAGAGAAACAAAAATAAAAGATAATGTACAAGATCAATCTTTGTTAATGCAGTTCGACTAATGATGCATATCTTTGAGACTAGAATAACTATATTTCCTTCGATTTTTGTCTAATGATTAGAATCTTTTAGGGCTATAAGTAATATATATATATATATATATATATATATATATATATATATATATATATATATATATATATATATATATATATATATATATATATATATATATATATATATATATATATATATATATATATATATATATATATATATATATATATATATATATATATATATATATATATATATATATATACTCAATTTACAATAATACCCCTGAAGCCTCCGCACCCCTTAGCTACCTACCCATAATAATCTCCATAATATGAGTCATTCTCAACAATCTCCATCTTAGGGAATATCAAACCCCCTACAAAGATTTCTCGCAAGATACTCACATCCTAGAAACTGGGAAGGTACACCTTTTACTTAACACTAAGAAACTTGTAACAATTCCAAGCTTGTCACTGATGATTAGCTTGGTCAACATATCAGTTACATTCTCTAAAGTATGATCATTTACAAGTTATATCTGTCTAGATGTAAGTAACTCTCTGATCTTGTGAAACCTCACATCAATATGATTGATCTTGGCATGAAAATAATGACACTCTAACTATCATAATGTAATCGAACTACACCTTAACCAGCACCTAATTCTCCCAATAATCATGTAAGACACCAGGCTTCTTTGGCAGCTTCACCTGCCTCCATAGATTGCGCTTCAGTTTGCGAAGTGGCCACTAGGGATTTAACCGATAATTTCTAACAAATAAGGCTTCTTGTTAAATTAAATACATAACTTTTGTATACCTCATATCATCCATATAACAATCATAATCTCAATCAACATATTCCATAATTGAAGGATCACCCTGTTCACTGCTAAACATGATACCATAACTCATTGTACCCTCAAAGTACTTGAAAATACACTTGATTTCTTCCTAATGATGCTTTCCTAATTTGAACATAAACTTACGACTTGAATTATAGCTTGTGTCAAATCTGATCTAGTGGAGGCCATAGCATACGCTAAACAACCAACAACACTAGCATAAAGAACCCTTGACATACTCAACTTCTGCATCTGTCTTTGGACACTGATCCATTGAGAGCATAAAGTCATTCACCAATGGAGTAATCAAAGCCTTCAAATCACTCATGTCAAATTTTTGTAGCGCCTTTTTAACTTATCTTTTTTGAGAGAGCCATAATTTTCTATCACTCTTATCCTTGTGAATTTTCACACCAAGAATCTTCTTAGCAACACCTAAGTCTTTCATGCCAAAATCATTTTCCAATATAATTTTCAGTTCATTTACTTCATCTAAATGATTAGCAGTTATTAACATATCATCAATAGACACTAAATGTAAAATACAATATTAATCTTCAAGATCTGTTACATAATAACAGTCTTACTAACACCTTTTGTAGCCAATATGAAGCATGTATGAATAAAAATGCTTGTACCATTTCCTCAAAGACTTCTATAAACCATACAAATACCTCTTGAATTTAAAAACTAATATTCCATTTTCAATTTCATTGAACCCCTCAGTCTGCTCCATTTAAATTTTCTCATTTAGATTACTATGAAGAAATGTTGTCTTCACATCTATCTACTCTAAATGTATGCCTCGTCTGGCTACCAAACCTAAAACAAACCTAATAGAAGTATGATTGAGACTAGAGATCAAATTTCATCATAGGAAATCCCCTTATACTGTGAGTACCCATTTTCTAAAACACGAGCCTTGAATTGTCCCCTTCTTTTTCTGTTGGATTTCTCATGAACACCCACTTACAACCGATAACACATTTCCCCTAAAAAAGTTTAAGAAGATTTCATGTCTGATTTTACTTCAAGGAATTCACTTCTTCCACCATTACAAACACCCATATATCTTCCTCCTAGCTAGCTATAGCCTCTCAAAACGTGGAAGGATCTCTAGAACTAGTAACAAGTGCATATGATGCCAAGTCTTCATGCTCATATCGTTACGGTGGCTTGGTTGCACGGTGATCTCTATCACGTCAAGAAAATAATCATGTACACCACGTGAAACTTCAGGTCCTTGGTCAATTTCAGTATCAACGCCTGGTTACTCTTGTGTTTCAATAACTACCAATATATTGTACACTAGTAGCGGATCAACATCCACCTGAATCACTTATTTGTTGGAAGTTTCTCCTTCAGATGTTGACACATTTATTGCAATTGGCTTATTCAACACTAACTGCTCATCAAAAACAACATCTCTAATGTTTACCTTCTTGTTTTAATCAGATCCCATAACTTGAACCCCTTCACTACTTTTGTGTAACCGACAAAGACACATTTCTTTAACTTTGGATCAAGTTTAGATCGATCTTCACTGGATATATGCACATATGCTGGACACCCAAAAATCCTTAAGTTGTCAACATCAATATGATTACCTATCTATACCTCCTCTACAACCTTCCCTTCCAATGAAGCCCCTGATGACCTAATGGTAAGATAACATACCATTTTAATTGTTTCTGCCTAGAAACATTTAAATAACCCAGCATTTAACAGGATACTTCTTGCCCTTTCCATTATAGACCTATTCATTCTTTTTTACATGTAGGAGTGTTCAAATTCAAACTAATCCAAATAAAAATCGTAAATCGATCCAAAAAATCTGAAAACCGCAAAAAAAACTGAAAAGTTTTGGATGTAATTTGGTGAAAATCGCTCGAATTAAATCAAATTTCAGATTGATTTTTCAAAATCTATCCAAATTGAATCGAACCGCGTGTATAAATTTTATTACTTATTTTTTTATTAGTATGTTATATTGCATTAATTTATTATTCATTGATGTTTATTTCTTAATATTATTTATTAGTTTTGTTTAATATATTTATTTTTATTCTTTTTTTTTTTTAACCATAATCAATCATTCTCATTTTGTAATATTACTTTTTAATATATTATATGTTATATATTACATCAAATATATTATTTTATAGTTTTTATTAAAATATTAATAAAAAATATATAATTTGTAATTTGAATATTCAAAAAATGATCCAAATAAAACCTCATGGAATTGGATCAGATCAGATTTTTTAACCAATGAATCAAAACCAAATCATACCACAATTAAAATTATCTTTAGATCAACTGAGATTTTGCCTCAAAACGGATCCAAACCACAACCCGAACACCATTACCAACATGCCATTTTGTTATGGTGTTTTACGAATTGAGAAATGTCTTTGAATGCCATATTCTTCACAAAACCTCTTGAAATTCGAATCACTATACTCTGTCCCATTATCTAACCGCAAATACTTGATTTTTCTGTCTGTTTGATTCTCTACTTCTGCCTTCCACAACTTGAATTTGCTTAAGACTTTAGATTTTTTTTCTTCAAGAAAAACACTCAATCTTGCGAGACAAATCATTTGTGAAAGTCACAAAATACCTAGAACCACCCATGAAAACCTCTTTTGTAGGCCCTCACACATATGAATGCACAGAATATAAAATTCCCTTCGTTTTGTGCTTTCTAATCTTTAACCGAACACAATACTATTTCCAAGAACACAATACTTGCACAGATCCATCTTGTATTTACAAACACCCTTCAATAGATTTCTCTAATGAATTTCTATCATCCCACGCTCACCGAGATAACCCAGATGCATATGTTAAGTTTGTTTGCATCATTATTAGACTCAACTGATGCAATATCACCTACAAAAGTGTTCCCTAACAATTTGTAGATGCTACTTGTAGTTCTTCTTGCTCTCATCACAGTCAATGCCCCATTACTATTCTTCATAATGTTCATATATCCATAAGACCTATAAGAGAAACTATTTGCATGTAGAGTACTTAGGGAAATCTAGTTCTTCCTCAATTCTAGAATATATCTAACACTGTTCAATGTTCACATGCCACCATCTTCCATTGAAATTTTAATTTGTCTCATTCCAATGATAGTACATACTATGTCATCACCCATATAAACAAACCCAAAATTACCTTACCTAAATGTAATGAAGCATTCTCGGTGTGACGTCATATGGCAAGAACAACCAGAGTCAAGAATCCCCTCATCTATGCGCCTGGTGGATGAAACACATAATATATTTGCTTCACTACCAGAATAATAAATTTAAACAATATTTACATGACTCGATAAGCCCTGTTTTTCCTTTAGTCCCTCTTCTGATGCCCAATTTGTTTGCAACTATAACACTCAGTTCTTTTTTTATTCTTGGATTTAGACCTCTTCTTTACAGAACCTCTGTTACCCCTATTCTTCCTATAATCTTGACCCCTTTTGTAACACCCCAAATCTGTAAGAATATTAATTTAATTTATTTAAATATAATATTCGTGAATTTTAGTGAATTTTGGTGGTTTGTGTTGATGTTGGTACTTTTGTGGAGTTTTGGTTATTTATTTAAATAATATTATATAATATAGAATATAGAATATTATTATTTATTTAAATAATATTAGAAGGATTAAGGGTAAATTGGAATTTTAAGGAGGAGTTAGTGAGAGTAATATTGGGAAAGCCCATTTTAGAAGCCCAAGGGTTAGGTTTAACAAAAAGGAGAATTTGAGAGGAAGATGATTCATTTTGTTAGACCGTGAAAAAAAGGAAAAGGCCGGAATTCTGAGGAAAGAGTGAAAAGCTTAGGATTCGAGATGGTTTCCAAGAACTCAAGAAAGAAAGCTTGGAATCGACAATCTAAGGTATGGGGAGTATTGCCTTTCATTGTTTTCGATATAGGAATTTGATGTGTTTAAAGCTGATTTTTGAGGTTTATGTGGGTTTGTGGGTTTAGGAGTAAATTGATGATTTAGGGCATTTTTGTAGATTGATTATTAAGGGTTGAATTGAATCAGATAAAAGTAGGCCTTCGAGGAAAATTTCCCTGTTGATGTTGTTTTGACCTTGAAGGGAAATGGGTTTATGGGAGTTGTAAAGGTATTTGAATTTGTGAAGGTTTATGTGAATTGAAGCTTAGGATAGTGTAATAAATTGGCCTAATATTCGTGGGTTTTGTGTCCTTGTTGCCTTAATACCTTAGGGATGTTTTGGGGATGTTTTTGGGGTAAATGAGGCTGGAATCGTATGAGTTTTTGGGTCTGATATGCTACTGATGCGTAGCAGCGATTGCAGAAAATCGCGACTTCGCAAAGGGAATGATTCCTTCGCAAAGCGAACGTTCGCTCCAGATTCGCACAACGAACCTCCCAGCGAATACCTTCGCTAGGCGAATAGAGGGTAGCGAGGGAGAGACAGAATGGGGGTTCCTCTGGTCTTTGTATGGGATTTTGGGGTTCGCTGGCAGCTCGCTAGGCGAACACCCCAACGAACAAGTTTGCAAAGCGAACTATCCAGCGAATGGCTGCTGTTTGCGAAATTGTTTTATGATTCTTATGCTGTCTTGATGTTTTGAGCTGTGATTTTTCTGATAAATTACCATGATTATATTGATGATTAAGAGATGATGATTTCATGATGTTTTGATGAATAAATGATGATATGACGAACATGAGATTTTGATGCATGATGATGCACGTAATGACTTTTATTGATGATGATGATAATGATGTTGTGTATCATGCATTCATAGTATTTCAGACTTCGGTCTATGGTGGCTTCAATCCCATTGTGTGGATGTGAGGTAAATTTGACGTGCTCCGGTTCTTGTGTAAAATCGATCCTAATGACGAGGATCTTTGGAGGGTGATGGCCTAGTGTCTATCGATTTGACTAATTGGTAGCACATGCATGAGTCTTATTGTGCATTGCATTTATTTGGCATTGATGTGATTTATGATATCGTGATTTTGGATATTTTCCTTTGTCATGACCCTGATAATGTTGTATATGATGATGACGCCATTTTATGCATATCTTGTTTTTATATTGATTATAATGAATTGTGATTACTCTCCTTGCCTGTTTGAATGTTGCCTCCACGTGGGTAACGTGCAGGTGATCAGGCTTAACTGTGGATGCCTTCGAGGACTCTTGGAGTTTATTTTGCTTTTGGTCGATGTAGAGGGTCTTGCTCTGATATTGTAACATCGGGTTGGGTCGTTGAGTCGAACCATGTTGAGTTGTTATTTTGTTGTTATGTTTAAATGATTATGGTTTTTATTTGGAAACCCTTTTGATTTTGGATTATTGTGGTTATGGTGGTTCCGCTGCTAATTTGATGGCTTTTGATTATTTTGAGGAAAACCCATTGTTTACGGAGCAATTGTTTTATTTGAATTTTATTGAGAAATGTGTACCCTTCTGAGGTGATTTTTACTCTTATATTATGTTATTTCTGATGCGATAGTTATGGGGTAGGAAAGGGTGTTACATTAGTGGTATCAGAGCAGGTCGGTCCGTCCGGCTAGGTTTTTACTTGATGTCAGTCCCCTGTCAGTCGACGAGTGTGTGTACTCTGTCGATGTTTTGTTTCTTCTAACCTTGTTAGTGGTGTGCAGGATGGCTGGAAGAAATGATTATGTTATTGCTGATGTGTTGGAATCGGTTGCTCAAGTAGTGGCTCAGCTAAATCCGAATGGTGGATTTCCAAATGAGTTTCGTGCTTTGGGGAAGTTTTAGAGGAATAATCCACCGACTTTTGTGGGTACTCATGATCCAGCAAGTGCACACAAGTGGCTGAAGGAGACCGAGAAGATCTTCCGGGTGATGGGGTGTACTGATGAGTAACAAGTTCAATTTGGAATGCATATGCTGTCAGAAGAGGTCGAGGATTGGTGGGATAACACCCGTCAGAGACTCGCAGATGTTGGCACTGTGATAACCTGGGATGTGTTTAAGCAGGAGTTTCTGGGAAAGTATTTTCCAGAGGATGCTCGTGGCAAGAGAGAAGTGGAATTCCTTGAGCTAAAGCAAGGAGACATGACTGAGGCAGAGTATGCCGCGAAGTTCGAGGCACTGGTGAAGTTCTGTCCGCACTACAACCATGCTGATGCTGAGATGTCCAAGTGTCTCAAGTTTGAGAATGGCCTGAGACAAAAAATTAAGCAGGGTATTGGGTATCAACAGATCCGCAAGTATACTGAGTTGGTGGACAAGAGCAGAATCTACGATAAGGATAGCCGAGCTCGATCTGCTCACTACAAGCAGTTGAGTGAGAAGAAAGGGCAGTATAGGGGGAAGCCTTATACAACTTCAGCTGACAAAGGGAAGCAGAAGGCTTCAGAGGGGAAAAAGACAAGTGGGGGAGCAGCTCCCGCTTCTGGGAAGTGTTATAAGTGTGGCGAGCAACGCCACCGTGCTGAAGTGTGCACCAATAGTGTGTTGAGGTGCTACAGATGTGGTAAGAAGGGTCATAGAGCTACTAATTGCAAAGGTGATGGTCCAACCTGTTTCAATTGTGGCGATAATGGTCATATCAGTACCCAATGTCAAAAGCCGAAGAAGACCGCTACTTCCGCTCAGACCAGTGGCCGGGTGTTTGCTTTGAGTGGTGCAGAAGTGCCAGAGAAGGACAACCTGATTTGAGGTACATGTTTTATTAATAATACCGAGTTGATTGCTATTATTGATACTGGTGCTACTCATTATTTTATATCGCTTGAATGTGTTAATAGACTGGGTTTAAAGTTGTCTGATATGAATGGGAATATGCTAATAGAAACTCCAACTAATGGTTCTGTTACTACTACCCTTGTGTGTTTGAGATGTCCTTTGACAATTTTTGGGAAGAGTTTTGTGATGGATTTGGTGTGCTTACCCTTGCACCAAATTGATGTAATCTTTAGAATGAACTAGTTGGAGTTCAACTGCGTTCACATCAACTGTTATAATAAGACTGTGGAGTTTTCTGAGTTTGGCGATAGTGGAGAGTTGATGTTCTTGTCTGCTAAGCAAGTAGACGAACTTATGGAAGAAGAAACCCTGGTGTTTGCAATGTTTGCATCGTTGTAGATTGATTGTGAAGCTGCGAATGTCGACTTACCTGTTGTATGTGAATTCCCAGATATGTTTCTGGATGACATCAGTGAATTGCCTCTAGAACGTGAAGTAGAGTTTGCAGTGGACTTAATACCAGATATGAGTCCAGTGTCGATGGTTCCTTATCAGATGTCAGCTTCTGAGTTAAGTGAATTGAAGAAACAACTGGAAGAATTGCTTGAGAAGAAGTTTGTTCGACCGAGTGTTTCTCCGTGGGGTGCCCCTGTGTTGTTAGTAAAGAAGAAAGATGGTAGCATGAGGATGTGTATTGATTATCGGCAGTTGAATAAGGTGACTATCAATAATAAGTATCCGCTCCCGAGAATTGACGATTTGATGGATCAGCTGGTAGGCGCTTGTGTGTTCAGTAAGATCGATTTGAGGTCTGGTTATCATCAGATTCGTGTTAAGCCTGATGATATTCCGAAGACGGCTTTCAGGATGGGGTACGGTCACTATGAATACACTGTGATGCCATTTGGTGTATCCAATGCACCTGGTGTGTTCATGGAGTACATGGATCAGATCTTTCATGAGTATTTGGACAAGTTTGTGGTGGTGTTTATCGATGATATCTTGATATATTCTAGATCTGAAGAAGAACATGCTGAGCATTTGAGAACTGTGTTGCAAGTATTGAAGGAGAAGAAGTTGTACGCGAAGCTGTCCAAGTGTGAGTTTTGGTTGAAGGAAGTGAGTTTTCTTGGCCATGTGATTTCAAGTGGTGGGATTAATGTCGATCCCTCTAAAATTGATGATGTGGTACAGTGGGAGACTCCGAAGTCTGCTACCGAGATACAAAGTTTTCTGGGATTGGCGGGTTATTACCGCAAGTTTATCGAAGGCTTTTCTAAGTTGGCATTACCTTTGACTCAGTTGACTCGAAAGGGTCAAGCTTTTGTGTGTGATGTAGCTTGCAAAGAGAGTTTTATAGAATTGAAGAAGAGGTTGACGACCGCTCTAGTGTTGATTTTGCCTAATCCGAGCGAATCTTTTGTGGTGTATTGTGACGCGTCGAAGATGGGTCTTGGTGGAGTATTGATGCAGAATGGGCAAGTTATTTCCTATGCTTCGATACAATTGCGAGTTCATGAGAGGAATTATCCTACACATGACTTAGAGTTGGCCGCTATGGTGTTTGCGTTGAAGATTTAGAGACATTATTTGTTTGGCTCTAAGTTTGAAGTGTTCAGTGATCATAAAAGTATGAAGTACTTATTTGATCAGAAAGAATTGAATATGAAGCAGAGGAGGTGGTTAGAGTTGTTGAAGGATTTTGATTTTGATTTGAGTTATCATCCGGGAAAAGCAAATGTAGTGGCTGATGCATTGAGCAGGAAGTCATTGCATATGTCGATGCTTATGGTGAAAGAATTGGAATTAATTGAGCAATTCTTAGATTTGAGTTTAGTATGTGAAGAGACCTCTGACAGTGTGAAGTTAGGAATGTTGAAGTTGACTAGTGGTATTCTGGAAGAAATCAGAGTGGGGCAGCAATCTGATTTAAAGTTGGTTGACCAGTTGAGTTTGATTAACCAAGATAACGGAGGAGAATTCCGGATTGATAAGAATGGTGTAATGAGGTTTCGGGATAGGGTATGTGTTCCAGTTGTTCCAGAAATCAAGAAGAGTATTCTAGAAGAAAGACACCAAAGTAGGTTGAGTATTCATCCCGGTGCTACGAAGATGTACCAGGATTTGAAAAAGTTGTTTTGGTGGCCGGGTATGAAGAAGGATATTGCCGAGTTCGTTTATGCGTGTTTGACATGTCAGAAGTCGAAGATTGAGCATCAGAAGCCTTTCGGTATGATACAGCCGTTAAGTATTCCAGAATGGAAATGGGATAGTATTTCCATGGACTTTGTGTCGGGGTTGCCGAGGACGGAAAAAGGGAATCATTCAATTGGATAGATTAACTAAATCGGCTCATTTCTTGCCGATGAAGATTAATCATTCTATGCAGAAGTTAGCTGAGATGTTGAGGAGATTGTGAAGTTGCATGGGATACCTTCGAGTATTGTTCCGGATAGAGATATGAGATTTACATCTAGGTTCTGGAAGAGTTTGCAAGATGCTTTGGGTACTAAGTTGAGGATGAGTTCTACCTATCATCCGCAGATGGACGGTCAGATAGAAAGAACTATACAATCCTTAGAGGATTTGCTGAGGGCTTGTGTGTTAGATCACGGAGGAGCTTGGGATAGCCATTTGCCACTCATTGAGTTCACATACAATAATAGTTTTCATGCTAGTATTGGAATGGCGCCCTATGAAGCTTTGTATGGGAGAAGATGTAAGACTCCTTTGTGTTGGCATGAGTCAGGCGAGAGTGTTGTACTCGGACCTGAGATTGTGCAAGAGACGACTGAGAAGATTAAGATGATCCAAGAAAGGATGAGAGTGTCGCAGAGTCGCCAGAAGAGCTACCATGAAAAGAGAAGGAAAACACTTGAATTCCAAGAGGGAGATCACGTGTTTTTTAGGGTGACACCAGTGACTGGTGTGGGTCGAGCTTTGAAGTCTAGAAATCTCACTCCACGTTTTGTTGGTCCATATCAAATCTTGCAGAGGATAGGAGAGGTAGCCTATCGAATTGCTTTACCACCGTCACTTGCGAATTTGCATGATGTGTTCCATGTGTCTCAGTTGAGGAAGTACATTCCGAATCCATCGCATGTGATTCAGATGGATGATGTACAAGTGAGGGATAACTTGACAGTGGAAGCATTACCTGTGCGGATTGATGGTCGAGAGATGAAGCAACTGTGGGGTAAAGACATAGCTTTGGTGAAGGTGTTGTGGGGTGGACCAGCTGGCGAAAGTTGGACTTGGGAACGTGAAGATCGGATGAGGGAGTCGTGTCCGACTCTATTTCCTTGAGGTAATTTTCGAGGGCGAAAATTCTTTAAGTGGGGGAGAGTTATAACACCCTAAATTTGTAAGAATATTCATTTAATTTATTTAAATATAATATTCGTGAATTTTAGTGAATTTTGGTGGTTTGTGTTGATGTTGGTATTTTTGTGGAGTTTTGGTTATATATTTAAATAATAGTATATAATATAAAATATAAAATATTATTATTTATTTAAATAATATTAGAAGGATTAAGGGTAAATTGGACTTTTAAGGAGGAGTTAGCGAGGGTAATATTGGGAAAGCCCATTTTAGAAGCCCAAGGGTTAGGTTTAACAAAAAGGATAATTTGAGAGGAATAAGATTCATTTTGTTAGACCGTGAAAAGAAGGAAAATGCCAGAGCTCTGAGGAAAGAGGGAAAAGCTTAGGATTCAAGAAGGTTTCCAAGAACTCAAGAAATAAAGCTTGGAATCGACAATCTAAGGTATGGGGAGTATTGCCTTTCATTGTTTTCGATATAGGAATTCGATGTGTTTAAAGCTGATTTTTGAGGTTTATGTGGGCTTATGGGTTTAGGAGTAAATTGATGATTTAGGGTATTTTTGTGGATTGATTATTAAGGGTTGAATTGAATCGGATAAAAGTTGGCCTTTGAGGCTAATTTCTCTGTTGATGTTGTTTTGACCTTTAAGGGAAAGGGGTTTATGGGAGTTGTGAAGGTATTTAAATTTGTGAAGGTTTATGTGAATTGAAGCTTAGGATAGTGTAATAAATCAGTCTAATAGTTGTAGGTTTTGTGTCCTTGTTGCCTTAATACCTTAGGGATGTTTTGGGGATGTTTTTGGGGTAAATGAGGCTGGAATCGTAGGAGTTTTTGGGTCTGATAAGCTACTGATGCGTAGCAGCGATTGCAGAAAATCACGACTTCGCAAAGAGAATGATTCCTTCGCATAGCGAACATTCGCTCCAGATTCGCACAGTGAACCTCCCAGCGAATACCTTCGCTAGGCGAATTGAGGGTAGCGAGGGAGAGACAGAATGGGGGTTCCTCTGGTTTTTGTATGGGATTTTGGGGTTCGCTGGCAGCTCGCTAGGCGAACACCCCAGCGAACTATCCAGCAAATGACTGCTGTTTGCGAAATTGTTTTATGATTCTTGTGTTGTCTTGATGTTTTGAGCTGTGATTTTTCTGATAAAATTACCACGATTATATTGATGATTATGTGATGTTGATTTCATGATGTTTTGATGAATAAATGATGATATGACGAACATGAGATTTTGATGAATGATGATGCACATAATGACTTTTATTGATGATGATGATAATGATGTTGTGTATCATGCATTCATAGCATTTCAAACTTCGGTCTATTGGGGCTTCAATCCCATAGTGTTTGGGTGTGAGGTAAATTTGACGTGCTCCGGTTCTTATGTAGAATCGATCCTAATGTCGGGGATCTTTAGAGGGTGATGGCCTAGTGTCCATCATTTGACGAATTGGTACCACATGCATGAGTCTTGTTGTGTATTGCATTTATTTGGCATTGATGTGATTTATGATATCGTGATTTTGGATATTTTCCTTTGTGATGAACCTGATGATGTTGTATATGATGATGACGCCATTTTATGCATATCTTGTTTTTATATTGACTATAATGAATTGTGATTACTCACCCTGCTTGTTTGAATGTTGCCTCTACGTGGGTAACGTGCAGGTGATCAGGCTTAGCTGCGGATGCCTTCGAGGACTCTTGGAGTTTATTTTACTTTTGGTCGATGTAAAGGGTCTTGCTCTGATATTGTAACATCGGGTTGGGTCGTTGAGTCAAACCATGTTGAGTTGTTATTTTGTTGTTATGCTTGAATGATTATGGTTTTTATTTAGAAACCCTTTTGATTTTGGATTATTGTGGTTTTGGTGGTTCCGCTGCTAATTTGATGGCTTTTGAGTATTTTGAGGAAAACCCGTTGTTTACGGAGCAATTGTTTTATTTGAATTTTATTGAGAAATGTGCACCCTTCTGAGGTGATTTTTACTCTGATATTATGTTATTTCTGCTGCGATAATTGTGGGGTAGGAAAGGGTGTTACACCTTTCACATATAGATTGTCTCCTTGATTTCCTTACTCTACACTTTGTCTCCTTTGAGAATGAGACAAAGTATTGTCGTAATCACATCAAGACTGATAGTTCCATTCTTGTATGTAAAAGTAGTCACCAAGTGGTAACGAGTATAACACGATAATTTCATTATCTTTGTCATCAATCTTCTCCTCGAGCCTCACTAGATTGGTGATTATATTGTTGAAGAAATTAATATGTTCTTGCAAATCATATCCTTCCTGCATCTTCAAACTGTAGAGTCCCTGCTTCACGACAATTTGTTCATTTGTGTCTTTGACATATACTGACTCTCTAATTTTACCAAAACCTTCTTTGGCATCGTCAGATCTAGAATATGATACATCACCTTGTCTGAAACATATATGTGAATCTCATCCTTCATCTCTGCTCAATCAGTATTCTCTATGTCGTTCGGTTTTATTGCATGCAGGGCCTTTTGTATACTTTGTTGAGCCAACATATCCTTAATCTTCCTTTTCCATTATTAGAAACTACATGTCCAGTTAAACCTTGTTACTTCAAATTTCGTACCAGGGTTAATCGACATCGAATACTAATGATTATAATAGCAACCAATATAGAAGAATAAATAGAAACAAAAGTAAAAAACAATGAACACGATCAATCTTTATTAACACAATCCAGTCAATGATTCCTACCTCTGTGACTATATAGCAACTATAATTCCCTTGATTTATGTCTAATAATTAGGGTTTGTTTGTGTTACACTATTATAATATATATATATATATATATATATATATAGACACACACACACAAGGGCTTAATATACAACAATACCCCCGAAGACCCGCACCCCAAAATACCTACCGATAATAATATCCACAATTTGAGCCAAACTCAATAATAACCAACTAAAAGAGATGTAACAACCAAAGATATGTATCTTCATTGAGAGGAACCAACAGAGAGAAGATAAGAAGCTAGAGATATGAAAAAAGTAAAAAATAGAAGATCCCATTAACTGAAGAAGTCAAATAGAAGAACCAATATTGAGAGAAGCAAACAAACAAAATAATTTACATGGATAATAATCAAAATATAAGAATTAATAAAGAGAGGAGAAACCAAGTATAAGAACCAGTAGATAGAAGCAATGAAACAAAAATAACCAATTGATAGTGTATCAACCAAACAAATAGATGAATCAAGAGAAAGGAGGAACTATCAAAGGGAAGAACCATCAGACAAAATAACTAAACCAAATAAAACAAAACCAAATAGAATCAAACCAAACTAAAACAAATCAATTTGAACCAAATCATATCATACAAAATTAAACTAATCAAACAAATATAAACAAAATCAAATAAAACTAAACTAAACAAAAAAATAATCAAACCAATCCAAACCAACACGGAGAGGAACCAAACAAAATCAAACGATATTGATACTTGAAGAGGGGTATTTAAGTATGAATAATTCATAGCTTTAAAATCATAAGATGTCTTTTTAGTTTCCTCCTATTACCAAACCTTTTGGATTTTTTCAGTAAAAACACCATCTGCTTCACTTTTAGTGATAAAAGGTCTATCGATGATTGCCTCCCAAATCATTTTGTCTACAGAAATCAAGTGTACATACATATTTTCCTTCCAATAAGCATATTTTTTACCTTTGAAAGTTGGGGCTCTACTATACGCTCCCTTTGGATCGTCACTACCCATATTCCCAACTTTTGAGATGATTAGACATGGTCAAAAGACCAGCTCTTATGCCAATTGTTAGGAAATAATATGAGGATGAAACGGTCTAGAGGGGGTGAATGAACCTATCAAAAATAATTTGAGCAATTTGAAAGTTCGTTTAATTTGAAAAACTTATCAGACTTTAAGAAACAATTTGTGTGGCGGAAGTAAAGTGTGTATAAAATTTATTATGCTTATCGGACGATATATACACCAATACCTTAATCGGTATACAAATATGAAAATTTGGATCAAACAAATAACTTAAATAATCAAAATGGTATATTGAATTATGATCAACTTACACGAGAAGAGTAAGTGTACATAATCAATACATATGAATTCTAAAATCACAGTTTTGAGTCTTAATCAACAACAAGAGAAATTGGCAGCGCCAATCTAACAAAACCTACATTTAAATGATAAATCTCTATCAAGGAAATAAACTTAAAAATATATTATTATAAGAAAGCGATAAAAATAACATAAACATGTTATTCCCCAAAATTAAAATTGTGTGTGTGTGTGTGTGTGTGTGAGAGAGAGTGGAAGAGAGAGAGACAGGGGGGAGAGTACACTGATGTATACTGTTTTGGCTATCGTCCTCGCTAAGCCTACTCCACTCTTCAATGGTTTCCCATTTAAATTTTTGTTCTTCCACTATGATTTTTGAGAAGAATTACAAGATGTTCAATACAATCACAATCCAAATAATGTTTAAAATATTAAATATTTGATCTGAAACCTCGTTGACTTGTTCACAATATCCAAAACTGAATCCTCAGTTTTTTTTACTTGAAATCATCTTGAATCTTCCATCACCAAGAATGTTGCTCTAAATTCTTCGTTATACAACGATATTTCCTTGATCCTACTGATATCTTGAGCCTTAGTATGTCCAAAGATTGAGAATAACTCCTACTTTGTTCGTAGGTTTCCAGACAACACTACCTAAGTAATTATGGAGAGAAGAACCTCCTTATTTTCCGTTGTACTTGTCTTAACCAAACATAATTTGTAAAAACACTGAAATCTCAAGAAGTCTTCAAAGAATTGTTAATCACAATAACAAAGCCTCCTCAAAAATATCATACATCAAGGATACGAATTATATCCAAACAAAAGTGTGTTGTGAAATTTCAAATCAGTAGTGAATCTTTATGTTTCTCAACATTGTGAAAGGTTTTGAGAGAAAATACTTTTATATATGCGCGGGAGATCTAACACAAATGTGAGAGAAAATGATGTTTTTCATTCAAGTAATAAGAAAAAAGTATGATTCAAGTCAAGAGATGAAGTGATTTGGGTCAATATCCAATATGTAACAGAAAATAGATTATGTGATTCAAATCATGAGATATATGATTCGAGTCAAATGATTTGAATCATGAAAACGTATGATTTGAGTCAGACTCACACAGTTAAATCCATAGGAATACAGTCTTGTCTTGTTCGAATCAGACAATCTATGATTGGAATCAAGCTTCTGTTATCCAGATCATGGATGTTGTGATTTGAATCATGGCAATGCGAAAACAATTCAATGGCACGCTGTAATTCTAATTTGAGTTATGGAAGTGTGTGATTTGAATCACACTTCCAGAATCTTAATTTTTTGCTAAATGTAAAGACCTTTTGAAATTCTAACATTGTCATGACTTGAGCCATTATGAAAATTGGTTCTTGATCCAAAACTTCCACAAATTGATTTATAAGCATATTGTTTATACCATATCCAAGCATTTTGATTTATGCATGCTTAGAAACATATTTAATACTCAAACCTAAGATACATAACCAATGAGGAGACTCAATAATGATATAAACAATAGAAAAATCTAAAAGACAAGCAATCAAAACATAAACCCTTAGGAGGCAGAGACAATGCAATTTCAATTTTTCAAGCAATCAATGAAACAAACTACCAATTTATCAAGAAAATATGATAAAATGCTTGTATGAACTTTATAACTTTGTATTTATTAAGTACGGACAAAAAAGAAAAAGAAAACACCAAAAGGCATCATTCAAGCACCAAAGTTGGCTAAGCCACAAATAGGCAGCAAAACCTGGTTAAGCCAGAAATAAGCATGAGATCTTGCTAAGCATGAAAAATGTGAAGGTAGAGTTTTTATGCTAGTCAAGGATGATTGGTGCACCTAGAGAGATAGGGAAGCTATGGCAAGTTACAGGACATTTGGCATACTTAACTTGGCAGAAAGTAGGCATGCTAAACAAGGATAGGCAATGCGCCCAACAAGCCTACCTTTCCCAAGCCTATAAATATGGGTCCATTTCAATTCAAAGGGATTTTTAGTGGATTCAAGGTAGTACAGAAAGAAAGTAGGTTCGCCTTAAATCTCATTAGGAGAGAATAAAAAGAGGAAGATAGAAGGCGAAAGCGCTGCTCAAATGATTGTTGCAGATGTTGTTCAACCTCTTTTTCTAGTATTTAACTGTAAAGCTGCAATGAGTAAGCGTAGTTAATTATATTTTGTTGGGGTTATGTATATTCATATGCATGTATTAATTACAGTCATGGAGTTTTGTGTAATTTAACTTAAGCTTTAATATTAATGATTCTTCGTTCTTAATGCTTGTTTTGGATTAACTACCTTAAACATGTTATCATGGTACGAGTTGACAGTGGGAAGTGTTGGTCATTGCTAGATCCAAGTCTCCATCTATTAGATGTTAATTCCTAGATATAGGTTTAGGATTAATATTCGCATGAATACTGATACTTGATAACTTTATTCATTTTCTGGAACTTAATGTTGTTTTATTGGTTAAAAGGGTGAGAGATCGTCTATTAGGTAATACAATTAATCTCACGTCGTTAACTTAGAGATGAGCTACGATGTAAGAAAGAGGTGGGATGATTAATAGCTAGTAGAAAAGCATATTACTAACCCATGTTTATTCACGAGAATAAGGATGATGAAATCTAATCCTAGCAAGTTTTTTCACTGTTAACACCGAAATCTCAATTTATTTTCTTTCATTTTATTTTCCACAAGTATACAACTCTAAACAACCATTTGCTTAGAATTATAAAAATTGTTGAACTGAATTTAAAACACAACCATTCTCCGTGGATACGATAATATTGCACTTGCTATTTGCAGTGCAAAAAAATGGCGTCGTTGTTGGGGATTGGCGTTAATTTTTAAAGAAACTACGACAGTTTAATCATTTTAATTTTTTTTTATTTAAATTTATTAAATATTTTTGCATATTTTGTTTATGGTCACTAACTTATTAATAGTTGTTAGCTTTGTGCAAGGTAACAAAACATATGTCAAAGATTTCACAAAGAAATGCAAGAGGTGCCTACGCACGAGAAAATTTATTATTATGAGCTTTGCACTATAAATCATCCCATAGGACATTTCTCTCCACCATATCAAGTAATAAATTTTTTTAACAACCAACGAAGAACATGGTAATTTTCGTACCTCAAAAAATGAGAACGACCTTGCAAAGCGCAATCGCACGCTCGCAGGATGGACTTAACAGAGTCGCCATCGATCTTTATTTATTCCCATAGAGGGAAAGGGAAAATATCGAATAAAACCCCTAAAATAAAGGAAAAGATATGGTTATCACAACCAATATCTGAGTTCGGGAGTCGATTACGCAAGGGGAAGGCATTATCACCCCCTCACGTCCGTTGTACTCAACAGGAACCGTTAGGTTAATTGTGCGTGTTAGTGTTTGTTAAAAAAATGTTAAGCTTCTCGGTTTATTAAGAGGGGAAAGAAAGGGGACCTAAAGGTTTTTATTACTAGGGGGCTCGACAAGACTTTGCAGTCTCGTGCCTACGTATCCTCATAGTGCAATGAGGAAATCAGAGCTTTCATAGTTCGGGCTAACAAATGTTTGTTTGGTGGTCGATTTTAGCGAAAGATATTTAGTCGCATTTGACAGAAAATTTTGTTTTACCCAAAACAGGTGAGGAGCAGACTTTTTCATCATAATAGAATGGATTTACAAACCAATATTCGCAGTAAATGCCTCTTATCTCAACTCAAGTAGTTTGTGGACGAAGCAATGTTTTGCGTCGTCTCAAGACACAATATCTTACATTTATGAAAAAAAATTAGGATTAATCGCACAACGGCGAGAAAAACAGTTTGATGTGTTGAGGTATTTTGAATTGATGAGAGAGCTCGGACAATCGAGAACTACATCTCGCGCCCTCCTTCTCGAGAGACTTGACTACACCCCACTCCTTTTTCATCTTTATTAATGAAAGGTGTTTAAATATTTTTAGGTATTTTGAGGTTTTGATTAAGAAAATTCGCTCGATGTTGATCAAGGTTTATTCATGATTACGAAAAGGTTTGAAGTGAAAAGAATGGAAAGGTTGATGGCGATGCGTGAGGCAATAGACTTACAAGTTGGGTAATGGAGTTGAGGGATAGTGATCAATTGGTGTTGACCAATATTTTTGAAAATGGAACTTGGTGTTGACCAAGTCATTTGATTTTTGAAAGATGAATTTTAATTCTTTGATTTTGTTTTTATCTAATTATGTATTTATCCTTCTCAAACATGAATAAGCAAACAAAATTACACACAAGGGTGGGGGATACATTTTTATCAGTTGGGAAATAATCAAAATGCAATAAAGATAAAAATATAATATTAAACAAGTTACAAAATAATAAAAATAAGCAACAATGACCATAAGCAAAAAAATATAAGGATAAAAGCATAATCTAAAACGGTGAAAATAATGGGGACAGTGGGTGTTGAACCCGTCCCCTCTAGATTACACACCAGACACCTATCCACTACACCAAAGCTGGCTTGCTGTAAATAAACTCAACGCATTTAATAAAATATTTAACATTTATTAGAAAAATAAAAAGGCACTCAACTTCATCCCCTACCTCACGTTCGTTACTATAACTTTCTTATTTAAAAAAATGCAACTCAGCCATTTTTGCATCAAATGAGACATGTAAATATAACATTTCACTCATAATTTCACAAGGATCGCAACCATGGCATTAGTTTCTATTTATTTTGGCTCTAATTCATGAATTTAATCAAAAATAGAGAAAACCTAAAACTTAAAAGTTAAATTAAATCGTGTATACTAACAATCAATGCCCATTTTCATGGGGCTTCAGACCGCAACATCAAAACAACCATAAATAGAACAAGAATGAATGAAAATGATGCTTATAAGTGGGAGAACCGAATGTGAAAATTTTACTTAACATAGTGAGTTCGTTTCCCCATTTAAAGCACTTCTAGAAGTTTGAAAGCGATTCCCTTAGCTTTCTTGAGTCCACAGTGCCATACCCCAAATTTTGACCACCAAGATTTCCCATCATTGTGAGAATCATCACCACAATATGGATGTACCATCATGCCTCAACAATCTGCCAAAGATAGTTAAGCATCCACCACAATCAAGAATTAGGGTTCGGGCCCTCTCAAAGTACTTAGACAAAAGATCAATCAAGAAATGACATGATCTCTAACTTTTCTAACCTCTTAAACATCCACAAAGGATCAAGAGGACCCTCACATAAAAAATTAAGCACACAGTTGTGGCATTCCAAGAGGAAGGAGCCTCGAAACACCCGATATCACCAAATTAGGGTTTTGGACGACTGGGACCTCCAGAGTGAGATTTTCACAAGGAGATTGAGCCAAGACTTCAAAACATGACTCATGCTCAAAATAACCCTAGGAATCCATTTGCAAAGCTAAATTACCCTCAGAGGATGCATTCCTCAAAAGTCGGGAATTAGGGTTTTACGCGCCGAACCGCTCCGGAGCCAAAAGTCAAAACATGACTTTTTTTGGAAAAAATGATCCTTATGACTCATATTTTCATAAAATATGATTTATACTGTCATTTGACCAAGAATTGATCAAGAAATCATGATAACTTGTAAAAGGGGCAATCTTGAAAAAATTGAAATTTTTTCTAAGTTACTAAATTTGAATGGTTTTGGTACCAACTTCCAAAGGCCATAACTTCTTATCTAGGAAGCCATTTTGAGTGATCCAAAGTCTGATTTATAGGTGTTCCTACATTCTACAAAAGCTTCAACTACATGAAACTCTGATTCTCCATGGTTTTTTAGTTATGTATGGATCAAAATGGTGAAAAATCAAGAACATAACATTTAGTGCAAAACTGTCTAAGTGTCAGCTTTGGGCATCAAAGTTCATGAGGTTTTTTCAATTGGATTCAGATAGTTTCAATACCAACTATGATCACACATGAATTGTACCATATGAGGGATTTCTAAAAAGCACAAGAGCTTTTCATAACTCCATTTGAGCAGGGAGATATGACCCCCTCAAAATCACCATTTCCAACTGTCTTGTACAAGACAGAATTTTTCATTTTTGCTCGATTTGGAAAAATTAGACAAGTACAAGCCTTGTCATCCATTTGGACACCTCAGGGGATAACATCAAAGAGAAATGATCTGATCCACAAGCGTCCTAAGTCCAAGGATCTACATGTAGCCATAAATGCCCTAAAAAGGCTAAAAAGCTCAAAGACTCCAATTTTGTTTTAATGCATTCAATGGATTCACAAGGTGGCAACCATCAAGACATTGCTAACTGAATTAAGTTAAAATTCAGCTCTGAACCAATGGACTCATAGCCTGTGCCCTAACCTCAAGTCAATGGCTAGAGGAGACTTGAGATTCCTTTTGATTAACATTGGCCAAGGGACTGTCCAAGCCTCCATTCACTCTTGATGCCAAAACAAACTTGTTGCACTATAAATAGACATCAATTGTGATTAGTTTGAGTACACCAAAGCACCCAAACTGATGCTTTACTCAAAATCTCTCTTTCTCTCCAAAAATGCCTTCTTTTGCAAGTCACCACTGAGTTTTCGAGTTAGAGAGCAATTCCACCACAACTCATGATCCAAACACATCCAATGTATCATATATAAGTTGTCCAAACACTCATCCTTGATCTGAAACACCAAAATCAGAGAGTCAACCTCCAAAACCTCAAATTTTGACTTTTCTGCATTTTACAAGCCATGTCTTGATTCAGGCATTTTCAAAACCAAACAAAGCCTCAAACACACTCCAAATATCATCCTCAAATTGTCACAACAAGTTTCCCTCAACTGTAACATCATTTGAGTGGGATACCATTTTGGTCACTTTTGCGACTTTTGCAAGAAAGAGGCAATTCTTGTTCCTGAGGATTCCAGTTGGTCTTGATCATTCTAAAAGCTTCTAAGGGATAAATCAAAGGTGTCTAAAGCATTGGATCACTTCTGGCACAAGCATCTTGAAAGATAACACAAGGAGCTTCAAGAGGTAAGTGCATCACAACTTGAACTCTTTAAATCATGCATTGCTTTGATGTCCATTGATCATGGACATCTCATACATATCATATATGTTGTGTTTGAACCAACTTGCCATGCTATTGTTGCCTGTATGATGAGATAGCATAGAACATGCAAATCTAGGCCTATTTTGTAACCACAATCGGGTTTTAAAATAGAGACATCTTTAGAAAAATCTAAAAGCACCATTGGATTTCTCATGAAAATCTAGGTAGGACCCATCTAAATTTTGTCAAAATCCATGAAGAATTGAGGGAGTTAGAGTCTTCATGCTAGAAGGCAAAAATCAGGCCATGCCTTGGGCAAGGGCCAGGCCATGACGCCTTGGCCAGGCCTAAAATCATGCCACCCTCATATACACATGGGGTGGTTTTGATACACGGATGTATCACCACCCCAGTGGTAGCGCGCATGTGTGTTTGGTTGGGAGGTCGTGGGTTCAAGACCCACCCAGACCATTTTGCCATTTTCCCCTATTTTGCTATTTTTCACATTTTTCATGGTTTTTATTAATTTATTCCAAAATTAATTTCTCTCTCAATTTTAATTATTTTTTATTGGTCTTTTTTTTTAAAACTCAAAAAAATATTAAAATATTTTATTCTACAAAAATTTCACAAAAATATTATTTATTTCACATATTTGGTATTTTTGTAAAGAATTATGTTTTTAATTGTTTTTAAACATTTAAAAATATTTCTTTCTCTTGATTTTTCAACTTCAAATAAATTTCAAGCTTTCATGTGATTAAAAATGATTTTTCAAAATATTTTTCAAAGTATACAACTTGTTTTTGAATATATTTGATATTTTATATCATTTATTATCTAATTTCCTTTGAAAATTATATTTTAAATTCAAAAATTAGGGTTTTCTATAAATTTTTATTTTTTCAAACTTCACATTATCACTTTTGGGCCTCTAATAGAGTGTAAGTCCCATCCCTTTGTACAGAAAACCTTTTTGAGCCTCAGTCATTGTATAAGTACCTCTGCGATTCTTAAAAACGACGGTGCGATCACTGTTATTTCTAGGCCTCCCCTTTGTGTTGTAAGTCATATCTTTCATTTAAAAATATACTTTTGGGCCTCTAATAGAGTGTAAGACCCAATCCTTGTTGTACATAAACCTTTTTTGGCCTCAGCCATTGTATAAGTCCCAATACAGTCTTCAAAATAACGGTACGATCACTGTTTTTCATCTGGGCATCTCCTTGAGTATAAGCCCCAATCTTCTCTTTTAAAACAACTTTCCCTTTTGATTTAGGTTCAAATTCATAGTTGTTATCAAAACTTTTTTTAATTTCTTGAACAACTAACCATACAGCTGTTACAATGGAAGCTTGCTCACCTGTAAGTTTTAAAACTGCTTTATTTTACATACTTGTATATATATATATATATATATATATATATATATATATACTTGTATATATCTCATCTGTATATATATATATATATATATATATGCCTGTATATTATCTGCTTAGAGTTTTCCCCGGTAATTAGGTCTAGGAATAGATCAAACCAATAGTCACTCTTTCAACACACTCAAAACTAGTTCCCCATAGGAATTTCCAGATACAGTCTTGCCTCCTCTTGGGCTTATACAATATGGAACAGAGAAAGGCATTATTCTCGGTGAAACTTTTCTCAAGACTGTCACTATTAGAAATTTGTAAAAGAAATTCATTTCCCCCAGAGAGGATTAATTCCAGGTGAAACCTCTCTTGAATTTCTTCAAACCCTAGAATTGTTCACTAAAGAAAGGATTATTCCCGGTGAAACCTTTCTTGGACTATTCTTAGGTTTGGACCCACAGGCTTCCTAAAAGCATCCCCAGCCTCCTCTTGGGCTTTGTACAAGGACCCTCAGGCTTCTTAGAAGTTCTCATGCCTCCTCTTGGGCTTAGTACAAGGACCCAAAGACCTCTTACAGGTATAGGACAGAACTTAGTCATCCTTTGTAATAGCAGTCTTTCCAAAGAGTTTAAACATCAAACCAGTTTAGGGTTGATTCTCATCCCTTAAAACATCAGCCTCCTCTTGGGCATTATACAAAGATAAACTTACTTTATACCAGTAGACTCGGACAGTGTCATCTCCTCTTAGATCTCAAAGAAACCCTCAACTTTCCTAGAAACACAGGAAAAAACCCTGATCATTCCATCAGTCTCCAACAGAGTTAAAACCTCCAAAGGTTAGAAAACTCAATCTTTAAATTCTCACTTTAAATTTCCCCAACTATGATTAAATCACTATCAATAAACCTAGAATCAGAACCTCAAGGCATCTGATATTTCAACTCTTCTGCAATTCACAGCGAGAGTTGATTCCCCATTTTGGACCTACCTCTGGATCTCAATAATCCTCAGTAGAAGTTAGCCTCCTCTTAGGCTTCATATAAGAAAATTCCCTATCCAGCCTCCTCTTAGGATTTGTATAATGATCATCCCTCAGAACTTTTAGCCTCAATCTTGGGCTATATACAAGACACCCACATAAATATCTCTCCAGTAGAGTCAGTCATAACTTTCAGCCTCAATCTTGGGCTTTGTACAAGACACTATATAAATACTCTACAGCTGAGTCAGTCATAATCTTTAGCCTCAATCTTAGGCTTTGTACAAGACAGATAAAACCCCTCCCCAGTGGAGTCAAAAACCTTTTTTTAGCCTCAATCTTGGGCGTTGTACAAGACAGACAAAATATTCCCCGGAAGAGTCAATTCCTTCTAGCCTCCTCTTAGGCTTTGTATAATGATCTCCCTAAGCAGAGACAATCTCTTTTCAGCCTCAATCTTGGGACTTATACAAGACAGATATAAAAACTCCCTAAGCAGAGTTAACCCCTCAATCTTGTTCTTTGTATAAGACAGAATAAAAACTTCCCAGAAGAATCATTTCTTCTCAGTCTCCTCTTAGGCTTTGTATAAAAATCTCCCCAGTGGAGTCAATCAACCTTTTAGCTTCAACCTTGGGCTTTGATCAAGGCACACAAAAACCAACATTCCCTTCAGAGGAAATAAAAAACTCTCTGTAGGAAGACATTTCTCTGTATATCACACATCAAAACAAACAATCAAAACAAACCCTAATTCTAGACAACTGCTTTAAGTGGCACACTTGTTGAATCAAATATACAAGCTAGAGTCCATCTCTTATCCTGGTAAAACCCTCTTTCATCTAATTGATGTAAGTGGCAAGCCTCTGGATTATTTACATCCAAACCAATGTCCCTCTCTTAGCATGAAAGATTCCTAAGGAAAAATTGCATTGCTCTGCACTGAGTTAAAGTTTTCTCCTTCAGGACAAACCCTCATAAAGAAAATTATGGCATTGTTGGATTCACAAATCCCAGTTAAAGTAATTCTCCTTTATAATCAGTCACCCAACAGTTGTGATAAACAGATGAGATATCTGCCTTTAGAGATGACAAATTCTCTCTCAGTCAAAACTTTTTAGCTTCAATCTTGGGCTTTGAACAAGACACAAATAAACTTTAGCTTCAATCTTGGGATTTGAACAAGACACAAATAACCTTTAATGGGAATACGTAGGCATAAGATTGAGAAACTACGATTGCTCTGATTTCCTCCCATAGAATAGGAGGAACTACGATTGCTCTGATTTCTCTGTTTTCTTTAATGGGAATACGTAGGCATAAGATTGAGAAATCTTAACGAGCACACAAATAAAAAAACCTTAGGTCCAGTACCTTACCAAAAACATCGAAAAACCCGAAAATAACAAAAATACTCTCTCTCAAACATTCCCAAAGGAGAAACTTTCCCAATCAATAGATAAACACCAGTAAATAAATACAGTAAAAATTGCTAACGATATGTGGATAACCACATATAGGATGGGTAATTGACAACTCCGCATTGTATAACCTGGCCCCGAACTCCCCAATATCTTAAGCATTTGTTAAAGAAAACATTTGCGTGCAAGGTTAGTTTTAGATAGCTTCCCTTTCCTTTCCAGCTTCATAGGAAAAATAAGAAATCAGAAAGTATCACCCAATTCCTACCATTGCGGTGAGGATTCCAACCATGGCGATAAGGTGGTCGCGTCACCGACAAGAATCGAACGCTACACACAGGAATGTAATGGTAAGTGTAGCGAGCGATTTTGGACGCGGTTCTTAAGCGCTGGTCGCTCTCTGCGGTTTGAGCTTTGACTACAGGTCGATTCATTTTTTATCCTATTGTGAGCTGAATAAGGAAGGGAAATAGATGTCTCCAATTAACCCTGCTTTGCATACTGAGTTTAAACAGCGGTCTGTTAGGTTACGAATGCTATAAATGTGGGGGGCCTTTGTACTGGTTATTTGTATTTTCGCCAATACTGTTTTCTTTCTTTTTTACCTGGGCAGAAGGTTTCTGGCGGGGAACAAGGATTAGGATGTTAGGACTGATGCTTTTGAATTACTGCTTTTGATTGATGGAGATATGGGATTTGGGTTTTTTGTTGATTGCGCTCGCTAAGATCTTTTCTTTCGATCTTATGCCTACGTATTCCCGTTTACCGAAACAGGGAAATCAGAGCGTTCGTAGTTCCTCCTATTCTATGGGAGGAAATTGGTTTTTGGTGTCTTGTTCAAAGCCCAAGACGTGAAGCGAAAGGTGGTTTGTATCTTGTTCAAAGCCCAAGATGTGAAGCTGAAGGTCTATGTCTTGTTCAAAGCCCAAGACGTGAAGCTGAAAGATCTCGGCTTTAGAGAGAATTTGTCATCTCTAAAGAGGGGAGAAGGAGAATTACTTTAACTGGGATACGCGGATCCGAGCAATGCCATAATTTCCGAAAAAGGGTTTTAACCTGAAGGAGAAGACTTTAACTCAGTGTAGAGCAATGCCATCTTTCCTTAGGAATTTCTCATGCTAAAAGAGGGACAGTGGCGTGGATATAGATGATCTAGAGGCTTGCCGCTTACAGCGATTAGATGAAGGGAAAGGAGTTGTTGATGTTTGTGTACTGTGAACGAGGCACAGCTTTGATGCTAAAAGGTTGATTGGATCAACCAGTGGTTTTCTTATACAAAGCCTAAGAGGAGGCTAATTTCCGCTAGGAAAATCATTATACAAAGCCTAAGAGGAGGCTATTTTGTGTCTCGTACAAAGCCCGAGAGAGAGGCTAAAAGTTTTTGACCCGACGATAGAGTCTTTGTGTCTCGTACGATGCCCGAGATGGAGGCTATTGGTTGTTTGACTCAACGAGGGAGTCTTTGTGTGTCTCGTACAAAGCCCGAGAGAGAGGCTAAAACGTTGTTTGACTCCGCTAGGGAGAGTCATTGTACAAAGCCTAAGAGAAGGCTATGTCAGTTAAGTGACAGGTCCAGTATACTGATTTTGAAAGAGAAAATCAGTTCTTATATGAGCATCACTGTACTCGTGGGTTAGATCTGAGGATCGGGGTTGTTTCCTCTTCTTTGGGGAAACTGGAAATCCAAAGGGTATTGAGACTGTCCGAGTCTGCGGGTTTCCTTCCTATTTAACGAAGGGGTCACTTGAGAATGTCTTTTGAGACTCAAGGAAGTTAGACTGTCCGTGTTTAGAGTTTTATCTTTTGTACTATGTTTTGAGAAACAGTAGTAGACTCTATGAAAGGACTGTTCTATGAGGATGACTAGGTTCTGTTCCTATACCTCTAGGAGGTCGTCGGGACAATTTGTACGAAGCCCAAGAGGAGGCTGGAAACTTTTAAGAAGCCGACGGGTCCTTGTACTAAGCCCAAGAGGAGGCTATCATTCTCGGAGGAAGAGATCATTATACGAAGCCTAAGAGGAGGCTGTGAATACTTCTAAGAAGCTGTAGTGTCCTTGAATAATGCCCAAGAGGAGGCCGATGCTTTTAAGAAGCCCATGGGTCTATCATCTCCTTTCCATTAGGAGAGATAACTCTTTTAAAGATAAAAACCACTGGTAAACGTGCGAGGTTTACTATCCAGCGACTTTTAACCTTTAAAGAGGGTTCCTTAGTTAAGGTCCAAGATTATGACCGTAGTGGGTACCCAAACCCCGAGAAATTCAAGGCAAGCTATCCACAAGGAATAGATCAAGTCAGGAAAGTTCGAGAATTTGGAAGAAACTCAAAGATGCCATTCACGGAGAATACATTCATCTTGGGGAGTAGAGCTTCTTGACGATTCCTAAGGAGGACAGCCGAAGAGAAGACTGTATCTGGTACTCCTATTGGGGATCTAGGCGTCCATTTCTACGAATAAATGAAACGGCGTCACCTAGTTCTAGACGTAGTTGCCGGGGAAACTCGAAATATCTATACTATTATTACACAGTAGATATGAGTTTATGAAAGAAGACTTACAGTGAAACAGCCCCACAATACAGTTATATATATATGAGTTTATGAAAGAAGACTTACAGTGAGCAGCCCCACAATACAGTTTATAATATGAAAGCAGTAAACGAAAGCGATAACCACTTACTCGGTTGGAGTGCTTCCATGCTGTTTGGTTAGTTGTTCAACAAAGAAAGATTGAAAACAACAGTATATTCAAAATCAAAGGAGAAAGTGCTTTGAAAAAGAAAGATTTGGGGCTTACAGCTCAAGGAGAGGCCCAGGGTTTTATCAGTGAGCGCACTGTTTGAATTTGTACAGAGGGACTTATACAAGTGACTGAGGCCCGAAAAAGGTTTAAAGAAAAGAGTGGGGCTTATAACACGAGGGTAGGCCCAAATGATTTTTCGTTTAACAATGGCGATCGCGCCGAGGTTTTCTTTTAACGCAGAGGGACTTATACAATAAGTGAGGCCCAAGATGTTTTGGTTAAAAGGGGGATTGGGTTTTACACTCTAATAGAGGCCCAAAGTGTTTTGAATGGGTCTTATAGCTCAAGGAGAGACCCAGATGATTTTTATTTTTAAACGGGCGACGATCGCGCCGTTTATTTGTACAGAGGGACTTATACAATGAGTGAGGCCCAAAAGGTTTTTGTACAGGGGGGATGGGTCTTACACTCTCTCAAGAGGCCCAAAGTGTTTTGAAAATGATTTATGAGGGTTGAATTAATCCAAAACCCTAATTTGTTTTCAAAATGTATTTAATTGAATAAAAATTCAATTAAAATGATCAAAAATTGTTTAACACATGGAAAACAAATTGTGATCTTGGATTAATGCTTCAAAAATTAAGTATTGACCTACAAAATAATTAGAAAGGATTAAAAGTTGCAAAATCAATGTAGGAAAAATATTTAAAATGCCAAAAACAATCAAAATATTAATTCTGTAAGTTCCTGGATTGGCTGGAATTTTGGTAAAACAATAAGGTGTTCAATACTGATGTCATGGTGTTGATGTTGCAGCATTGAGTCTTAGTACTGAGCTGTACTAAGTTGTGAAGGTTAACTATGTTTGATGTCATGGGCTTGATGTCATAACATTGCACTTAACACTGGGCTGTGTTAAGGTTGCTAGTTGCTGTAGTGGATGTCTGATGTCACATAGGTGATGTTGTAACATCAGACCTGCAGAACTGAAGCTAATGGCAACATGGGCTTGTTGTTATTAGGGTCGCGTATTAGCTGGAATTGTGGAGAGTGTTGACTCGTTGGATGAGAATATCTTGGGCTAGATATTTTCTGTTACATGGGAGATTTGATTGCAGGTTGTTGGAGAATTAAAAGGTGGAAGATTTAAAAAGATTTTGGGGATAAAATCTGTTTTAAAAGATTCAGTTTTTAATTAACAAATCTGATCAAATATTGTGACAAATCCAATCCAAATTCAAGGAGCTATATAAAGCGCACAAGACCAAGGAAGAAGATACAGAAAATAGATTGAAGATCAAGAGCTGGAGGCTTCGAGTCTAGGGTTTGTTTAGAGTACTTGTAATCACACTATTCTAGGTTTGAATAGGTGTTGAATTTTCTGTCCTCTCTAGAAGCTGTGAAGCAATAGAGAGTTGTTGATTGATCGAAGCTAGGAAGCAAGATCAAGGGATCTCAAAGAGGGTGTTCTTTGAGTGTTTTAGGGGATTGAGTAGTGTTCTCATATCTAAGTGGTTTCTTAGGTAGAAAGTCACTAGTAGAGTATAAGTTTAGGAGATTGTCAACTGGTGTGTTGAGTCTGTAAATTATATCTACAAGTAGTGAATTTCATCCCTGGCTTGGTAGCCCCCAGACGTAGGTAGTTAGATAGAACTGGGTGAACAATTCCTTGTGTTTTCCTGTTGCTTATTCTGTCCATTATTGCAGAGTGTGTTGTTGTGACATCGCACCTTAACTTCACACGTCTGGTACCAGAATTTCAATTGGTATCAGAGCAGGCATCCTGTCTGTCTCTGGGTGAGATCTAGGGAAGTACTTTCTGGTGAAAGATGGACAAAGAGGTTGGAGGATTTGTCAACAGACCCCCTATATTGGATGGCTCAAACTATGAGTATTGGAAGCCTAGAATGACTACCTTTTTAAAGTCATTAGACAGCAGAGCTTGGAAGGCTGTCATTAAAGAGTGGAAAGCTCCAGAGGTATGTGAGAAAGATGAGGCTGGCAAGGATAAAGAAGGCACCTCAAAGCCAAAACCTGAAGAAGAGTGGACCAAGGAGGAAGATGAGCTTGCCCTTGGAAATACCAAAGCTCTAAATGCCATATTCAATGGAGTGGATAAAAATATCTTCAGGTTGATCAATACCTGTGAAGTTGCTAAGGAAGCTTGGGGTATTTTGCAGGCAACACATGAAGGAACATCGAGAGTCAAGATGTCAAGACTTCAGATTTTAACATCAAAATTTAAAAGTCTGAAGATGAAGGATGAGGAGACCATTCATGACTTCCACATGAATGTTCTAGAGCTGGAAAATGCTTCCAGTGCTCTAGGTGAGAAAATGTCTGATGAAAAGCTGGTGAGGAAGATTCTTAGATCCCTCCCCAAAAAATACAAGATGAAGGTTACTGCTATTGAAGAGTCACAAGACATCAGCAAGATGAGAGTAGATGAGCTCATTGGATCTCTTCAAACCTTTGAGCTTGGGTTGAATGAGGAAGAACCAGAAAAGAAGCCAAAGAATATAGCTCTGGTGTCAAATGATCAAGAGGAAGAAGGGAAGAGTTCTGAATCCCAGGATGACTTATCTCAGGCCATAGCAATGCTGGGAAGACAATTCAAAAAGTAATAAAAAGGTGGAACAATAACTACAAGCCTAGGGTCAAGAACAGTTCTTCTGACATCAGTAAGCCTAAAGAGAAAGATGAAAAGAAGCCTGCCCAGGATAAAGGTGTTCAATGCGTGGAATGTGAAGGGTATGGACATAATAAGAAAGAATGTCCCACATTCTTGAAGAAACTGAAGAAGGGGATGTCAGTCTCCTGGTCTGAATCTGATAGTGAGAATGAAGATGAGTCAGCAAGGCATGCTAGAGCCTTAACAGGAACAGTTGTGTCAGATGATGACAGTGATGAAGAAATAACCTATGAGGAACTAGCATCTACTTATCGGGAGCTGTGTTTGAAATGTACTGAAATTTGTCAAGAAAACAAGTGTCACAAACAACAGATTGCTCAGCTTGAAAGTGAAAAAGCTGATCAAGAGAATGAAGTTGTACTTGTTAAGTCTCAATTGGAGCAGATGACAAAATTTGTTAGGATGATGAACAGTGGTACTACTAATCTGGATAAAATTCTTCAGTCTGAGAAAGCAGCTGGAGATAAATCAGGAATAGGATATGTGGCCAGCACTTCAGGAACAACAAGAGAGATGTCTCAACCTGTGTCTCAACATCAACCCAAGAGACAGAATCCTACATCAAAGAAGAATAGTCCTCAGTCTCAAGGAGTTAGTCAGCATACGCCTCCCCAATTTCACAAGAACTTAGAGACTGCTGGGTGCAATCAGAACAGGGTTCATCATCATAAGAACAGGAATGGAAACAAATTCAACAAAGCTGTTCCTCATTGCTATGGAAGAAGGAAGCCACATCACCATAGTAGACAGCCTAAGAGACAGGATCATCAGTAGATAAAAAGACAACTCAACTATGGTATAAGAAGACAAAAGTATGAGTGGCAGTCACAGCCCTATCAAAGCAGAAGAAGATGCTTCTACTATGGTAGGATCGGGCATATCCAGTCCTCATGCTTCAAGCTACATGGTTATCCTAATCCTGCTCCTCAACCCAAAGAGGTAAGAACTAAAGTGGTGAAGAAATGGATACCTAAAGTTATCAGCTTGATAGCTCACACCTCCTTAAGGGTTTCTACCAAAGATGACTGGTATTTTGACAGTGGGTGTTCAAGACACATGACTGGAGTAAAGAATCTGCTCGTTGATGTGAAACCTCAGACTTCTGGCTACGTGACATTCGGTGATGGAGTCAAAGGGGAGATAAAGGGGATTGGCAAACTAAATTGTGCCAATGCTCCCAGACTAGAGAATGTCCTACTTGTTAAAGGACTAGCAGTAAATTTGATTAGTATCAGTCAACTATGTGATCAAGGATTCAAAGTAGACTTCACTAAGTCTGAATGTGTGGTCAAAGATGACAAAGGAGAAGTAATCATGAAGGGAGACAGGTCAAAGGACAATTGCTATCTGTGGGCACCTCAAAACTCTGAGTCATCCACGTGTGTGCTTGCTAAAGAAGATGAAGTCAAAATCTGGCATCAGAAGTTGGGACATCTTCACCTAAAGGGAATGAAAAGAATTATCTCCTTAGAGGCAGTCAGAGGGATTCCCAAACTGAGCATTGAGGAAGGAAAAGTGTGTGGAGACTATCAAAAAGGAAAGCAGACAAAGATGTCTCATCCGAAGCTTCAACATGACACCACCTCCAAGGTGTTGGAGCTTCTTCATATGGATCTGATGGGACCCATGCAGGTTGAAAGTCTAGGTGGAAAGAGATATGCTTATGTTGTCGTGGATGACTACTCAAGATACACTTGGGTAAATTTCACCAAAGATAAATCTGAAGTGTTTGATGTCTTCAAAGAGCTCTGCCAAAGACTCCAAAGGGAAAAGGAGAGTAAGGTCATCAGAATAAGAAGTGATCATGGAAGAGAGTTTGAGAATAACAAGTTTGAAGAATTTTGCTCAACTGAAGGAATAAGTTATGAGTTTTCATCACCTATCACACCTCAGCAAAATGGAGTTGTTGAAAGGAAGAACAGAACTATACAAGAATCGGCAAGAGCAATGATTCATGCCAAGAAACTTCCTTATCACTTCTGGGCAGAAGCCATGAACACTGCCTGCTATATTCACAACAGAGTTACCCTAAGAAGAGGGACTTCATCTACTCTGTATGAGCTGTGGAAGGGGAGGAAACCAAATGTCAAATACTTTCATGTATTTGGAAGTAAATGTTATATTCTGACTGATAGGGAGCAAAGAAGAAAACTAGATTCCAAGAGTGATGAAGGAATCTTTTTGGGATACTCTACTAATAGCAGAGCTTATAGAGTCTTCAACTCCAGAACCAAAGTTATGATGGAGTCTATCAATGTTGTGATAGATGATGAAGATAAGCAGGAAGTTGAGGATGTTATAGAAGATGTTGAAACACCTACTGGTGAAGCATCTCTTGATGTTGAAGAAAGAAATACCTCTCCTGGTACCACTAATGCTGAACCTGAACAACCTCAGAAAGATCCTTCAATCAGAATCCAGAAGGACCATCCCAAGGAACTAATTATAGGCGATCCAAATTCTGGAGTAAGAACTAGATCTAGAGAAGTCATTGCTAGCTCATGCTTTGTTTCCAAAATTGAGCCAAATAATGTCAAGGAAGCTTTGACAGATGAATTTTGGATAAGTGCCATGCAAGAAGAACTGGAGCAATTCAGAAGAAATGATGTCTGGGATCTAGTGCCAAGACCAGAAGGGGTGAATGTTATTGGAACAAAATGGATCTTCAAAAACAAGTCAGACGAGCTTGGAGTAGTTACAAGAAACAAAGCCAGACTTGTTGCACAGGGCTATACTCAAGTAGAGGGAGTTGATTTTGATGAAAATTTTGCTCCAGTGGCTAGATTAGAATCCATCAGGCTTGTCTTAGGTGTGGCCTGTAACCTAAGATTCAAGCTGTTCCAAATGGATGTGAAGAGTGCCTTTCTGAATGGCTATCTGAATGAAGAAGTCTATGTTGATCAACCGAAAGGATTCACTGATCCAAACTTCCCCAATCATGTGTTCAAACTGAGGAAAGCTCTATATGGCTTAAAACAAGCTCCAAGGGCATGGTATGAAAGGCTAACAGAATTCTTAACAGCTAGTGGATATAGAAAGGGAGGGGTAGACAAAACCCTGTTTGTCAAAGAAGAAGGCGGAAAGTTGATGGTAGCCCAAATCTATGTGGATGACATAGTATTTGGGGGAATGTCAGAAGCTATGGTCAAACAGTTTGTTCAACAAATGCAATCTGAATTTGAAATGAGTTTGGTGGGAGAACTCAGCTACTTTCTTGGACTACAAGTCAGACAAATGGAGGACTCTATCTTTATTTCTCAGAGCAAGTATGCTAAGAGTACAGTAAAGAAATTTGGCCTGGATAAAGCAAATCACAAAAGAACTCCTGCTCCTACACATTTGAAGTTATCCAAAGATGAGAATGGAGTGAGTGTGGACCAAAGCTTGTACAGAAGTATGATTGGGAGTTTGCTATACCTCACAGCAAGCAGACCTGACATTTCATTTGCTGTTGGAGTGTGTGCAAGATATCAGTCTGATCCTAAGGCAAGTCACTTAAACCAAGTAAAGAGGATTATGAAATATGTGAATGGGACAAGTGACTATGGGATGCTGTACAGTCATAATACTGGAACTGAGTTAAAAGGATACTGTGATGCTGATTGGGCTGGAAGTGCAGATGATAGGAAAAGCACTTCAGGAGGCTGTTTCTTTCTAGGGAATAATCTGATTTCCTGGTTCAGCACGAAACAGAACTATGTGTCTCTCTCAACTGCAGAAGCTGAGTATATAGCAGCAGGAAGTAGTTGCTCTCAGCTAGTGTGGATGAAGCAGATGTTGAGTGAATACAATGTCGAGCAAGATGTTATGACTTTATACTGTGATAATTTGAGTGCCATTAACATCTCTAAAAATCCTATACAGCACAGTAGGACTAAGCACATAGATATAAGACATCACTTCATAAGAGATCTGGTTGAAGATAAAATCGTTACCTTAGAACATGTAGCCACAGAGAATCAACTGGCTGACATATTCACTAAAGCCTTAGATGCAAACCAATTTGAAAGATTAAGAAGCAAATTGGGAATCTGCATTCATGAAGACTAAATTTGCAAAAGGGGTGTGGGCAGTTGGAGGTTCTGGGCTTGTGTGTAGCCAACTGCCAGGAGATAATTGTCTAATTATGGCTAAAAAGGGGGAGAGTTAATAAATGCCATAAAGAGAAGAGTAGTAAAAATAAAAGGTGTTTAGTTGAAAAGTAATGATGCAGCTGTGGAGGGGGAGTATAGACAGCATAGTTGTGGAGCTGCTAGTGAAGTATTCATAGCATTGAAGAGTACAGAGTGCAGCAAAGCAGAAATCAAGGGGGAGATGTGCTGCACATTGTGAGCTACTGAACAGCTGTGATGCTGGTTCAAGTTTTTGAGAGGGAGCACCAATTGGCTGTTGTCAATAATGAAGATGGTGCTGCAGCAGATCAAGTAATGAAGACTATATGAAGATTGTCAAACTGCTGCAAGTTAAAGGTTCAAAATATTGAAGATATTCCGCTGCTGAAGTCTCTGAAGATGCAAAGATTGTTTTAGCCAAAATTAGCCAAAGGGGGAGATTGTAAGTTCCTGGATTGGCTGGAATTTTGGTAAAACAACAAGGTGTTCAATGCTGATGTCATGGTGTTGATGTTGCAGCATTGAGTCTTAGTACTGGGCTGTACTAAGTTGTGAAGGTTAACTATGTTTGATGTCATGGGCTTGATGTCATAACATTGCACTTAACACTGGGCTGTGTTAAGGTTGCTAGTTGTTGTAGTGGATGTCTGATGTCACATAGGTGATGTTGTAACATCAGACCTGCAGAACTGAAGCTAATGACAGAATGGGGTTGTTGTTATTAGGGTCGCGTATTAGCTGGAATTGTGGAGAGTGTTGACTCGTTGGATGAGAATATCTTGGGCTAGATATTTTCTGTTACATGGGAGATTTGATTGCAGGTTGTTGGAGAATTAAAAGGTGGAAGATTTAAAAAGATTTTGGGGATAAAATCTGTTTTAAAAGATTCAGTTTTTAATTAACAAATCTGATCAAATATTGTGACAAATCCAATCCAAATTCAAGGAGCTATATAAAGCTCACAAGACCAAGGAAGAAGGTACAGAAAACAGATTGAAGATCAAGAGCTGGAGGCTTAGAGTCTAGGGTTTGTTTAGAGTACTTGTAATCACACTATTCTAGGTTTGAATAGGTGTTGAATTTTCTGTCCTCTCTAGAAGCTGTGAAGCAATAGAGAGTTGTTGATTGATCGAAGCTAGGAAGCAAGATCAAGGGATCTCAAAGAGGGTGTTCTTTGAGTGTTTTAGGGGATTGAGTAGTGTTCTCATATCTAAGTGGTTTCTTAGGTAGAAAGTCACTAGTAGAGTATAAGTTTAGGAGATTGTCAACTGGTGTGTTGAGTCTGTAAATTATATCTACAAGTAGTGAATTTCATCCCTGGCTTGGTAGCCCCCAGACGTAGGTAGTTAGACCGAACTGGGTGAACAATTCCTTGTGTTTTCTTGTTGCTTATTCTGTCCATTATTGCAGAGTGTGTTGTTGTGACATCGCACCTTAACATCACACGTCTGGTACCAGAATTTCAAATTCTTTACAAAAATATCGATTATATGAAATAAATAATATTTTTGGGATTTTTTGTGAAAATAAAATATTTTAACATTTTTGTGAATTATTAAAAAAAGAATCAACTCAAAATCATTAAAACTCAGAGAGAAATTAATTTTTGAATCAATTAAACAAAATCACAAAATTCAAATATTTGAATTTCTAAAAATGGCGCCAAGAACAAGCTGAAGAACACGCGCATGTTCTTGGTTTCTCAGATTTGCATTTTCTATCCAATCTCCATGAATACGTAATCATATCATGCAATCCACATATCATTATGCTCGCCTCAACCTCACGATCATGTCTATGTACTTTAATTTCATTTAAATTAAACATACAACAAGAAATCACGAAGAGACCTCAAGAACCCTAATTTCTGCATGAAGGCTAGGATTTTTGATACACGATTCAAACAATGCAATTAATTGAGGGAAAACATTCCATGCATGATTATGAACATATGGCCAAATTATTGTGCGAGGAAATATGCATAGATTGAGAGATGACCAAGTATGTGCTTACCTCCAAGTCGTGACAGCAAGTTCAAAGTGATTTTTGATTTGGAGGTGTTACAGATGAGTGGTGATGATCTGAACAGCTTCCCTACACCCTATGGATTGTGTTTGGATGGTTGGACTTGATTGAAATTGGCTGGATCATTTTGTGGCACCTCAGCTGCACTTTGGTTAAAACCTTGAGCAATCAGCTGATGATTTTGTGAAATTGATGTTTCAGAAGTAATCTAAGTGTTTGATTAGCTCATATGTGATGTATGTGAGGTGTGTGAGTGATTGGTTTGATTGGAATTGCTCTCAAACTCAAAACCCGATAGTGACTTGCCTTAGAAGGCAAAATTGGAGTGAAAGAAGAGATTTTGAGGAAAGCATCTGTTAGATGGCTTTGGTGTACTCAAACTGACCACAATTGAGCTCTATTTATAGTAGAGCAAGTTTGTTTTGCAAGGAATAGTGCATGGCAGCTGGTAAGTAGGTTGGCAAATGAAAATCCAAGTCTCCTCTAGCCATTGACTAGAGGTTAGGGCACAGAGCTTTGGTTCCCTTGGTCTTGGATAAGTCTTGACTGATTTCAGATGAGAATGGCTCAGTCCATGCCACCTTGATGGTTCCATTGAATGCCTCATTCCAAATTTGAAGTCTTGTCCCTATTTTGGCCATTCTAGGTTCAACATGCTATTTCTTGTTCCATGGACTTTGGAGGCTTGGCTTAGTGATTGTCCCCTTTAGATTCAATCCTCTGAGGTGTCCAAGTGGATAGGAGGAATTGAATTTGGCTGATTTTGGCAAATCAACCAAAGTTGCAAATTCTGCCTTGCCTTGACAGATTTCAGCAAGGCAACTTGGCAATGTTGTATCTCATGGTGTAGGTTGAATTTGGCAATGTTCTTGGCCATTTTGGAAAGCTCTTACATGATACACCAACTGTTTGAACAAGTTTGGTTTTGATCTCTTTTGATTCCAAGTGAAAAATCCCCCTACATTTGGTAAAAAGTGAGGCAGAATCTGACTTAGTGAAAATTTCACTAAGTGTTGGAAAAAGTGACATTTTCACTTTTCAGCCACTTTGATCACTCCATAACTCAAAATCCTTAATGAATTGGAATGATTTGTAGTTGAAGTTTTTGTAGGTGATAATGAGGGCTACAAATCCATCTTTGGATGAGAAAAAATGGCCTTGTGGTTTAGGAGTTATGGTCCTCCAAAGTTGGTACCTTTGCCACTTTATTTTTAACTTCGAAAAATTTCTAAGTTTTATGGTTACCCCTTTTACAAGTTATCTCACTTTTCTTGATTTTTCTTGATGAATGATGATTCAAATCATACATTAACATCATTTTAGGGTTAAAAATCCATTTTGGTGAAAAATCTCAAAAAGTCAAAGTTGACTTTTGTGCACAGTTGACTTTTTATCAGATGAATTCCAAACTGTGCAATTCTTCAGGAAATCATGTCCTTGACCTAAATCAAACTTGATGGACATGTTCCATGGGTGTCATAGGGTATATACAATCATGTATTAGGGTTTGGGAGCATGTCCTGGTCAAAAGTCAAAGTTACAGTTGACTTTTCTCTTAAAACCCTAATTGTGGTGCAGATGAAATTAAGACTTGTTGCTCAAGCTTCTTGGATCAATCCATTGTTCCAAATGGATCAATATGGTATATTAGAGACCCTAAAATCATGTCTTGAGGTCTTGGCTCATGGTTTGTCCCAAAAGTCAACTTAAGGGTGAATTAGGTCAAGAAACCCTAATTCCTGATTTTTGATGAATGCATCCCTTGAGGCAAAATTGACTTGATGCATGGGTTCATGAGGTTCCATGAAGTATATTAGGTTATGTTTTGGATCAATGGCTTGTGCCCAGATGAAACTTTTCATCTGGAGGCCCTGGGTGATCAAAACCCTAATTTGGTGACACTGGCGACCTTGAGACTTGATCCACATAGAAGGGAGCAGCTTTGTGCTTAATCCTTGAAGTGGGAGTCCTCTTGATCCATTGTGGATGTTTGAGAGATTAGACAAGTTGAAGATCATGTCATTTCTTGATTGATCCTTTGTCTAAGCACTCAGAGAGGGCTTGAAACCCAAATTTTGATTGTATTGGATGCTCACCCAGCTTTGGGGAGACTGATGAAGCATGATGGTTCATCCATATTGTGATGATGATTTTCACAATGATGGGAAATCTAAGTGGTCAAAATTTGGGGTATTACAGATGCCCCTATTTAATCTTCTTGGACCCGAAGGTGTGAATGACGAAGGGATTCGGGCATTCGGGGTGCAAGAGGATTAAATATCGGAATACCCGAAATTTTGATGGTGGTTATGAATGGTAGCTTACGCATTCATCTTCTTTAGCTAAGCGATGATGCTTAGAAAAGGTAAACTTCCCCTCGATCCTGGTCTCCTACCAAGGAACTGGTCTTAGTTGTGGAAACAACCTTCCCCTCGATCCTGGTTTCCTACCAAGGAACTGGTCTTAGTTTCTGATTTAAACTTCCCCTCGATCCTGGTTTCCTACCAAGGAACGGGTCTTAGTTTCTGATTTAAACTTCCCCTCGATCCTGGTTTCCTACCAAGGAACTGGTCTTAGTTTCTGATTTAAACTTCCCCTCGATCCAGGTTTCCTACCAAGGAACTGGTCTTAGTTTCTAATTTAAACTTCCCCTCGATCCTGGTTTCCTACCAAGGAACTCGTCTTAGTTTCTTTTGTCAATAAACTTTACTGACAAGGGACGCTACTCGTAGCGGCTTTCCTTCAAACTTCTCGCCGAATTTTCCTGGGGAGATGCCATTTGAGTGGAAAAAGTTTTGATGTCAGACTTGCTGGGGAACCCATTCGTCTGAGTTGTAGAGGTACACAAACTTCTCTGTTTTGGAGACGCCATTTGTCGATTCTACTGGGGAAAGCGAGTCTCTTGAGAGACTGTTTTCGTTTGGGGTTACATCATACTTTTCTCGGGATTTTCCCGGAGAAATGCCATATGATGGGATCCAATTTTGAGGTGCCAATGACCTTCTCATCAGTGGTTTTTTGGAGCAAAACTGGCGTGCCGCCGAATCTCTGATCACGAGGCTTTCTCTGTGGATTTTCCTTAATCCGGGAAAGCAAGGATATCATCTTCAATGGCGAAGAGTGATGTTTATTGAAAGTTTTCTCTGGCTTTTCAGAGGTTCAAGTTATCAAAGTGGTCAAGGACCAACTTCTTTCCAGAATTAAACTGGAAGCGAGGTTGTTCAGACACAGTATTTCCTGACGAGGCAAGAACTGACAACTCGATTGAGAGAACTTCTACCACTAGGGGACAAGACCGACTAGAGTGATAGTGATGCAATATGAAATGTGAATGCAAATAAAAAATGCATGATGTATGTATGTATATGCTGACAAAGCAGACGCGACATACAGACTAATGGATGAACACAATTGGATACTCGGCCATCGCGGGGCGAAGAAGTACCGTTGATTCAAAATAGCAATTCCACCTTGCTTAGGAGAGATAGTCCCGTTGGGAGCTATGTTGATCGGGCTTAGGAGATGAGAACTCGGCCGAGGATGTCAAACGAAACATGGTCTCTGACATTATTGATCCTTCATTCAGGAGTACTGGTCTAGAAGGAGTACTTTGATTCTGCACTTTGAAGTTCGCTTACTTCTGGAGAAGCGGGCGACATTCTTCCGATGTTCAACAGTCAAAATAAATTGCCATCTTTATTTTAAAAGCAGAAAAGTTTGATAAGTAAATTCATTTTTGTTTCGTTTCAAGAATCGTTGATCATATTAAAATGTCATTCTGTAAAGCTAAAACAAATAAGAATTGCAAACAAAAGAACAAGGGCTCAAATTTTATTGATAGGATGGAAATCAACCAAGCGTACGATTCCATAGAGTATTTACAAAGTTTGAAAATGGTAATTTAAGGGAAAAAGGGTTACATTGAAACATAACGACCACTATCCTTCTACCAACTTTAAATTCTGGACATCCTGAGCTTCTGTCGAAGATGACTTCGACTGGAGTTTTCTTTCGATGGACGGTGTAACTGCTGCTGAGGGATTTGCCCCTGTTGGACGTAGTTACTTGCCATTATCCCTAACTTTTTCCTAGATTGTACTTTGGGATTTCCAATCCACCAAGATGATTTTTGATCATGTCTCTTATTTTTTCCTGGACTGCCCTTTCGGGTTTTCAATCCACCGAGACGTTTTTTTTAGTTTAGGCGAAGTATTTCTTGACTACGTCAATGTTCGTGGGGTAGGAAAATTCTTCTCCGTCCATGGTTGCAAGTCTCAAGGCGCCGCCTGAGAGAGCTTTCGTGACCACATAGGGGCCATCATAATTTGGGGTCCATTTGCCCCGAGAGTCAGTGAGAAATGATTGTATCTTCTTGAGCACGAGGTCTCCTTTTCTGAAAATACGAGGTCGGACCTTTTTGTCGAACGCCCTTTTCATTCTCTGTTGATACAACTGACCGTGGCATAGTGCCGTGATTCGCTTCTCTTCGATCAGGTTCAGTTCGTCGTGTCGATTTTGACACCATTCAGCTTCGGTGAGCTTAGCTTCCATCAATACCCGGATTGATGGGATCTCTACTTCTATGGGGAGCACTGCTTCCATGCCATATACTAGAGAGAAATGGGTTGCCCCTGTTGAAGTGCGGATAGATGTTCGATAACCGTGAAGAGCAAAGGGTAGCATTTCGTGCCAATCTTTATATGTTACAACCATCTTTTGAACGATCTTCTTGATGTTCTTGTTAGCCGCCTCTACCGCTCCGTTCATCTTGGGTCGGTAGGGAGATGAGTTATGGTGTTCGATCTTGAACTCTGCACACAACTCCTTCATCATCTTATTGTTCAAGTTAGATCCATTATCAGTAATGATCTCGCTTGTGTCGCTCCCGGGATTTTCATCCTAGTATAAACGCGAAAGTGGCACCGAAACAGAGTCGCCAGCAATGTGTATTTATCCCAAGAGAGGGAAAGGAAACACCGCGTAAACCTGAGGGAAAGGAAAAGCATGGTCTTACGACCAAGAGAAGTGGGTAAGGGAGTCGGTTACGCGAGAGGAAGGTATTAGCACCCCCTCGCGTCCATCGTACCCGATGGGATCCACGCTTGCTTGTCTCGATCAAAGGGTGTAAAGAAAGATGCTGGAAAAAGAACTGAAAAAGGAAAAGGAAAAAGAGAGAAAAAGAAACAAAGGTAGGGAAAATAAAAGAAGTGCTCGCATGGGCCCTACCCCACTGCCTACGTATCTCATCGGGAACATGAGAATCAGAGCGACGTAGTTCCCCTCACTAGGGATGAATTGTTTGTGTTTTTTAGAGAACGGCTTACGTTCTAGCTCAGGTGTTGCAGGCTCGCTGGTCCGAGTGCGTTACCATCTTGCAAGAGAACGAGTAGAAGCGCGTTCGTGCGTTGAGAGTGAATGAGGTGAGAAAAGAATTCCCGAAGGAAAGACGTTATTGTTTGTTTTTGTCTTTTAAGAGTTTTTTCATTTGTTTGCATATGATAGTGTATCTGAATCTTAGTCATTGGAATGTGTACATCCTCACATTCCAAGATGGAATGGGTAAGAAAGCACACTAAGAGTGAAGAAGACCCCCATACTTAGTTCCAATTGTCAAGGTTCAAACACACTAGCATACTTGTGTTTATTAAGTGTTTTGTTGATTAAGAAATGAAGAAGTGTTTTTTATTATTTGCACCTTCAACAAATATTGCATTTAAGTCCCTCATACAAGATCAAATGTTTAACACATTGACCCAAGATGGGCTATATGCTATACATTCTAAGATTATAAGAGAAGACCCCTTATAACCTTTTCTTTATATGAAAGGCCTAAATGCAATAAATGCCTACCTTTATTATATGTTTTGAATTTTCTTTGAGATGAGAAAAGAGACTCAAGGGAGGATAAAGGTAAAAATCTATATGGACTAAGACTCAATCCTAATTGAAGATTAAAGGGAGTGATCCTAAAGGTTTGTGAGGTTTCAACCTAAAATCTAAAGAAAGAATGAATTAAACAATTCACTTCCAAAGTAGAAGATGAATTGTAATTCAAAAGGGAAAGTAATGAATTATTGAAAGAAAGCACATAAGTGCTTAACAAAACACAAAATGGAATTGTAAAAAAGGAAAGGATAGAAGTTGAATGTGGATTCCTTATCCACACTCAATTGAAACTTACCAAAGCCCCTACATGGTTAGCACAATCACTTATAAGTAAAGTAAGAAAATATAATGAACAAATCAAATTCAAACAAGTTGACAAACAAAGTGAAATGAGATTGAATGCTATACATGCTTCCAAGTCAGAATGTAACTCATATTTACACAACCTAATGTTATCCTAAATGGGCATACTAAATCATGCAAACAAAATCTCAATCCAACAAGAAGCAAAGAAGAAAAGGTGAAGTGATGTGAATGTGGTTCATACTTGTGAAACAAGTGACTTAAGGTGCAAGATAAACATCAAACATGCAAAGATGAAACCCAAATGTCACAATCAGACGTCAATTAACATGCTATACATCCTCAAACAAAACCACAACTCATGGCACAAGTGCCTTCATGATCAAGCAAACCAAACATGAGGCATGCATTCACAAAATGAACAAGTTAAACTTCATGCTTCAAACAAATAGCAAACATGCTTCAAAAATTATGACTTTCACCAATCAAACACCTTGAACACATGCCATCAACATATCAAGTCCACAAGCAATGAATCAGAACCAAAGTCACTCAACAATTAGGTCAAAGTCTCATGGAAGTTTCATGTATTCATGCTCAAAGCAACACATCAAAAGTCATCCAAAAAAGACTTAAAAATCATCTCATAAATCTCAAACATACCTCAACCTATTGTGACCACAATGCAAAAAGAAAGGCATCAAAATCAGTTTTTATGATCAAGAACAAAAATGCACAAAATCATATGTCACATTAAGTATGCATGCAAATGGAAATTCAAAAGAAATAATGGAACAGGGGCAAAATGGTCATAAAATCAGAAAATAAAATCATGAAAAATTTCCTAAATGTTTTAAGAATACACATGAATTTTTCTAGAATTTTATGATGCTATTTTGTAATTTTAAAAATTAAAAAGCAAACGTGAGCAAAATGAAGAAAATAAAATGAAATGGACATAAAGGAGGGGGTGTATGCCTAGTAACTATTCAGTTCAAAATGTTTTGGGCTTTAACCAAGGGGGTGTGGATATCAATCTGGCTTAGGTCCAGCTACGCGCATAACACACTAACAAACATGAACTCTCAGTCAACAATCTTGACTCAACCCCAACCATCAGATCAAGTCCAAGTCAAACCAAAGTCAAAGTATGCATGATCAACAAACACACATGAATGTCCACACTCCCTATCGTGTACCATGCCATACAAAGTTCAAGTGAGATTCAGAAAAATGCACGTGAATGGCATGTGATTTTTAATGTGTTGTCTCCACATAAGCCACACGATAACGAAACATGAACGGATGAGATTAAAACAATGCAAACCCTAACAGTTGAAGTCACCGGCCGGAGAATGACCTCCGGTCATCTTCTCCGGCGAACAAGCACCACCTGTAACTCACATTTTCTTCAGAAATTCACAAGCCATATACCAAACGAAAGCTAAGCTCATGAGGAACACAAATCCAACAAGAAAATTCATAGATCAAGCATGAATAAGGAGAATCGAAGAGGATAAATTTGCCCTAATTTTCAGTTCTAAGCTCCTAAAGAGCTCTATCAACTAGCCAGCTTCACATAGCTTCTAATAAGCTCAAACAACACATCAACAAGTCAAAACAGGATAAAATCGTGCAATTAAAGTTTGAGAAATTTTGAAACCTGAAATTGGAGAACTCTTGAATCAACAGAAAACCAGAGATGAGAGATTGATCTTGAGCTTCCTAAGAGCAAAATAAATGCTCTGAACCTTTGGATTTTGAAGACAATGAACTGAGATTCCAATTGGAGAAGTTGCTGCTCTCGATAGCTTGCTCTTACTTCAGCTTATTCTTGATCAGAAGTGCTTGATGATGAACAATTGATGAATATCAAGGTGAGAACGTGTGAAGAACTCGTGTGAAATCAGAGAGAGAATGGAGAGAACTCTGAGAGAAAAGTGAGAGCAATTTGGAGTGAGAGTGAAAAATGAGAATCCTCCTCTGAAATTGTGAGAGTTTCAGCTTATATATCCAAGGTTAACTCCCAACCAGTTCAGTTAACAGTTAGAACTCTAGTTAAACTGAGTTAGTTAACTGAGTTTGAGTTAACTAACTGAGTTAGGTGGTTAATAGCACGAGTTGGGGAAGTTCTGTTAGAGTGAGGGTGAGGTTCATGGAGTTATGGTGGTGTGTAGGAGAAGGAAAGTGATGTTATGTTGTTCTGATGTAGCAGCAGGAATCTTGTGGTGCAAGTTTCATACATTTCCCTTCTCATGTAAGAAGCAGCATGGTGGAAGCACGTGCATTAATTGTTTGGTTTAATGAGGAAATGGACTGAAGTGATCATGAAAGTTTGTTGAATGACTGAACCAAAAACAATGTGTGAATTACTAGACAAGACAGTCAATGCATCAATGCAAATGGTGATGTTTGAACATGGATTTCTTTATGACCAATGCATGAAAATGGATCATCTTGGTGTCAATGGATTGAGGATGCATCACATAACATGTTTGATGTTTGAATCCAAGTGGAATAATGCCTTTAAAGTGATGAAAAATGACTTAGAACACAAGGATGTGAGACTGCATCATGGGCGTGTGAGTGAGGTTGGCTGGCAAGGCAACATGGCGCCTGGGTTTTCAGCATAACCAACATGACTTTGAACCCTTAAAACTATCTCATAACTTGATCAAACCAAAAATTGTCCAACATGAATATTGAAGATGACAATGCAATGAACAACTTTCATGTTGAAAAGTTTTCCATTTGAGGCCTTTAACCATGAGAAAAATGAGTGGACATTAGGCCCACCACATGTTTGTTAAAATGACTGCGCGCGTGCCCTGAAAATCTTGGTCATGACCTAGTTTTGAACCTACTTTGCCCAAACTTTGATCAATCATATCTCACTCAATTTTTATCCAATGGAGATGTTCCACACATGGATTTGAAGCTTAAAACAAGATCTTTCATTGAGGCAGAGTGGATTTTTCATTTGGTGCTCCAAATTTAAATGGCCTTGGTTCAAATTCTGATGCAAAATGGCCAAAACTTGCTATTTTTAGTAACCCTACTTCATCCAAAAATGGCAACTTTCCACATCTTGATTTTTTCATGATTCCTTTGGAGTTTCTTGACCAAATTTTGTACATTGGACATATGCAACATGAATTTCATGATTTTGGGCTCAAAAAGTCAAGAGTTGACTTTTTCCTCTGATTATTTGACTTTGCCCCAATTTCTCTGATTCTTGATCTTTCTTCCAATTGAACCACTTCTAAAACCAATTGAGATGTAATTTTCCACATACATACACTTAGGGACATATGGAATACCATGACATCAAGTTTTGTCCAAAAAATCAGAGATACCCTGATTTAATTGGAAACCCTAATTTTGGCCCCCTCTGGTTAGGAGGTAAAAGTGCAGTCTCCAATTTCAAATTCCTCAGAGTATGTTGTGTATCCTCTTAAAGGATGATGAGAAATGCCACTTGAGAATGATTTTGAATTAATGAGCTATCTCTTTTGAGGGTTTTCCTTCAATTTTTGAATCTCTTGCATAGTGAAATATGTAGTGCTTCAATCTTCCATTGAATCTCACTTCCTTGAGGTTTTGGAAGATCAATTGAGATAGTATGAGACATGAGAGACCTCTTGGCTTGCCTTGAGGCAACTTGATTGACCTTTTTGTGCTTTGAATGATCTCTTGATTGTCCATCTTCCACCTGATCACATGCCCTGATGGTAAGAAGGATGCCATGCTTCATTTTTCTATGTTAAATGCAATGCAATGCTAATGAGATGGATATGACATGATAAATGATAATGCCATGCTATGATGCCAAAAGGGAAGAGCAAATTTTGGGGTATTACAGCTGCCCCTATTCAAGCGCTGTAGACCTGAATGCCTGAAAGCAATTGCTTTCGGACTTTCAAGGTATATAGTGATTGAATACCAAATATAACCAAAAATTTGCTCTGGATGATGAAGAATAACAGGGATATAAACCCAACAAGACTGCTGGATTGAGTCCTCGATGAAACGTCGGAGAGATCTGTCTTTTGAACGATGCCAGACGACTGCTGGCTTGCCACGCTGCTGGTGGACTTTAATACTGTCTTTTATGCAATTCCAGACGACTACTGGCCTGCCACGCTACTGGTGGACTTTGGAAATGTCTTTTTGAACGACGCCAGACGACTACTGGCTTGCCACACTACTGGTGGACTTTAATAATGTCTTTTATGCAATTCCAGACGACTACTGGCCTGCCACACTACTGGTGGACTTTGCAGCTTCGTGCCACCCGAAGATGGACTTTTGCCAATCCACTGTTGGACTTTGAGAATATGCCACCCTTAGATGGACCTTTCGCCAATCCACCGTTGGACTTTTGCCACCCGAAGACGGACTTTTGCCAATCCACTGTTGGACTTTGAGAATATGCCACCCTTAGATGGACCTTTCGCCAATCCACTGTTGGACTTTTAGCTGCTTTGCCACCCGAAGATGGACTTTTGCCAATCCACTGTTGGACTTTGAGCTGCTTTGCCACCCGAAGATGGACTTTTGCCAATCCACTGTTGGACTTTGAGCTGCTTTGCCACCCGAAGATGGACTTTTGCCAATCCACTGTTGGACTTTTAGCTGCTTTGCCACCCGAAGATGGACTTTTGCCAATCCACTATTGGACTTTTGGAACTTGCCACCCTTAGATGGACCTTTTGCCAATCCACTGTTGGACTTTTAGCTGCTTTGCCACCCGAAGATGGACTTTTGCCAATCCACTGTTGGACTTTTGCCACCCGAAGACGGACTTTTGCCAATCCACTGTTGGACTTTTGGAATTTTAAAATCGAATTACTCTCTGCCTCTGCGCCAGACATCTCTGCCGACTCTGCTGAGGAACCACAATCAATGATTTAATCTCGGAGACTCCTAAAAGGATAATATCTCTGCTGGCGAATGGATGAACAATCTGTCTGCTTCGAATTGTCAAGCTTGCCAAAAATAAATTGGACTTTAAGATATGAGGGAATGACGACTCTGGCAGGAATTATTCCATCTGTTTGGGGCTGGAATCTGGTCACAGCAACTCCGCTGGGGATGAGAATTTTTAAATGACGCCCTGCTGGGGAAATGAGCCATTAAAACTCTGCTTGGGGATTTATTCAACCCAAGATCCTTTATAGGGATTATCAACCTTCTGACCCGGCTGGGGAAAGGCTGTACCATCCTTGTTGAGGAATAGATTCCGTCGATCTGATAAACCTCTGCGGGGAGAACGACAACTCAGCTGGGGAGTATTGCTGACAAGATTCGATGCTGACCTTTGTGGGGATACCATGACCAGAGATACGATCTTGCTGGATATCAGGGCTACTCTGCCAGGGATATGCAAATCCTGGTTAGAAAATTCCCCTGCAACTTGCTAGGAAAGAGTCCTTTGAGATCTGTTGGGGAAACCCAAAGCAAATCCACAGTAGTCTGCTGAAGAATGTGACTATCGAGCTTAGGATAAGTACTACAATGCCCCATGTTAGGCGAGCCTTCCCTTAGACAATTCCGTTGGGGATGGCGAGTTTATAACAAACTCCGTTGGAGGAAACTGCTTTAAAACGTCTCGTGCTGGGGAATGCCTTTTGAGAGAATTTTACAGAAGACCAACTGTCCTCAAACTCTACTGGGGGTGATCAACACTTCATGCTGGGGAAACAATCATGCCCCATGCTTGGACAACACAACAATTCGTCCCCGCAAAGGATGTCATAAGAGGATTTTACAGAAGATCTAGCCTCTTCAAACTCTTGTGACTTCGCTGGGGATAATGACCATCAGTTTCGGTGTCGACGAGACCACTCTTTTGGGGAACCTGTGACCGTTATCGATATAGAAAAGCTTGTAGCTGTTGGAAGTACTGAATGAGAGAATCGACTTAATAAGATACAACGGTACCCAGTTGAACTTAATTCGCTGAGATCGACCCGTTATGAACAATCGTCGACCGAGCGATGAACGCCAACCTCAGTCTTTTGCGTGGGGTGATTTATTACTAGTCTTGTGCTTAAAATCATCTGCACCTGCTACCTGCAACAAAAGAATATGCCCACATGCCCCGCATATTGCGTGGCTAGAATCCACCATCCGGGAGTATTCAACATTCGAAGTAATTTCAAATGTTTTTTCTGCGCATGTTATTGCAAGGCTGCCATGTTTTCAAATGCAATGTTTTATCAAAAATTAGGACGTTTTTGCAAACAAAGCAATAAAACAAAAATAGAAAGCTTTTTATTGAAATTCAATTTATTGACTGAGAGCCCAGAATAGGCAATTACATCTGGAAGCAATCCCTGGAAAGAGGTGATCGCTGAAAATTGAGAAAAGAAACTATCCTAATGGCAATGTGAAAACGGAATTCCACTGAGTTTCCATTCTGTTATGACCAGTATGTCTTCAAAACTCCCCGACCTTGCCTTCTGAGGAATGATCAGACCGATTCCTATCCTTCAGAACGTCAGTTGTTCAAACGGTGACAGGGTACAGATAACTCAAACCGTAGTCATTCGCTTAAATCCCTCTTTTGTGTGGACCGCCCTTTCAGGTTTTCGATCCACCAGGATACCCTTTTTTGCCTAAGTTGCCCTTTCGGGTTTTCAACTTACCGGGTGTACAAATTTTTTTCAATTATATCCCTAATTTTTGCCCGAACCTTATTCTGTTTTTGGTTCGCCGGGATGCCCTTTTTTGCCTGGATTTTTTTTATTTTTATTATCCAGCGGGTCTATTCATGCGAAGTATTTTTTGACTACGTCCGAGTTGACAGGGGATGAAAAGTCTTCGCCATCCATGGTTGTAAGCAATAAAGCTCCGCCCGAAAAAACCTTTTTAACCACGAATGGACCTTCATAATTAGGAGTCCATTTGCCCCTGTGATCTGTATTGGGAGGAAGGATCCTTTTGAGTACCACATCTCCGACTTTATAAACCCGAGGACGCACCTTTTGGTCAAATGCCTGTTTCATTCTGCGCTGATATAGTTGCCCATGACATACAGCCGCCAATCGCTTTTCCTCAATAAGGCTCAGCTGATCAAATCTGGCTCGTACCCATTCAGCTTCATCTAGCTTAACATCCATCATAACTCTGAGGGACGGAATCTCTACTTCAACCGGTAGCACTGCCTCCATACCATATACAAGTGAGAATGGGGTTGCCCCAGTGGACGTGCGTACCGACGTTCGATACCCATGCAAAGCAAATGGTAACATCTCATGCCAATCTTTGTACGTGACAACCATTTTCTGCACAATCTTCTTGATATTTTTGTTGGCCGCTTCGACCGCGCCATTCATCTTTGGGCGGTACGGAGAAGAATTGTGATGTTCGATTTTGAAGTCCCGGCATAACTCAGCCATCATCTTATTGTTCAAATTAGAACCATTATCAGTAATGATTCTTTCGGGAACTCCATATCGGCAAATGATATCCCGTTTTAAGAAACGAGCGACCACTTGCTTTGTAACATTGGCATAGGATGCAGCTTCAACCCATTTGGTGAAGTAATCAATTGCCACCAAGATGAAACGGTGACCATTGGAAGCTGTAGGCTCAATCTTTCCGATCATATCAATGCCCCACATGGCAAACGGCCAAGGCGACGACATGGTGCTCAACGGATTTGGAGGCACATGCACCTTGTCTGCATAGATCTGGCATTTATGGCATTTGCGGGCATATTTACAACAATCTGACTCCATAGTCAACCAATAATATCCCGATCTTAACAACTTTTTAGCCATTGCATGCCCTCCGGCGTGAGTACCGAAAGAGCCTTCGTGCACCTCAATCATCAACAAGTCTGCTTCATGTCTATCCACACATCTAAGCAGGACCGTGTCAAAATTTCTTTTATACAGCACGCCATCTTTGTTCAAGAAGAAACTACCAGCTAACCTTCTCAACGTCTTCCTGTCTTTGGACGATGCCCCTGACGGGTACTCTTGACTTTTCAAGAAACACTTAATATCATGAAACCATGGCTTGTCATCAGACGTTGCATCGACCGCAAACACAAATGCTGGTCTGTCAAGGCGGGATACCTCAATCTTAGGTACATGGTTCCATCCTTGCACTTTGATCATGGAAGACAGAGTGGCCAAGGCATCAGCGAACCTATTCTCATCTCGAGGAATGTGGTACAGTTTCACTGTTGTGAAAAATGTCAGCAATCTTCTCGTATAATCTCTATACGGCACTAGATTTGCTTGGTGCGTGTACCAACTCCCTTTCACTTGATTGATTACCAAAGCTGAATCACCGAATATATCAAGGGTTTTAATCCGTAGATTAATCGCCTCCTCGATCCCCATTATACAAGCTTCGTACTCTGCTTCATTGTTGGTGCATCCGAAAGTTATTCGGGCAGTGAACGGCATATGAACACCTTCCGGCGTGATAAGAACTGCTCCAACTCCGCACCCATTCATATTGACAGCCCCATCAAACATCAGACTCCATTTGGATTCAGGGTCTGGCCCCTCCTCCGGGAGTGGTTCCTCACAGTCTTTAGCTTTGAGAAACATGATGTCCTCATCAGGGAAGTCAAACTTCATGGGTTGGTAATCATCCATTGGCTGTTGCGCAAGATAATCGGACAAGATACTTCCTTTGATGGCCTTTTGTGAAGTGTACTGAATGTCATACTCTGTCAAGACCATTTGCCACCGTGCAACTCTGCCTGTCAATGCCGGTTTCTCAAAAATATACTTGATAGGATCCATTTTTGAAATCAACAAGGTCGTGTGCCTAACCATATATTGCCTCAATCGCTTAGCGGCCCATGCAAGCGCACAGCATGTCTTTTCAAGCATTGAGTATCGGGACTCACAATCATTGAACTTTTTGCTCAGGTAGTAAATAGCATGCTCCTTCCTACCTGTCTCGTCATGTTGACCGAGAACACAACCCATGGAACCTTCAAGCACTGTCAGATACATTATCAGCGGTCTCCCTTCAACTGGAGGCATTAGAATCGGAGGTTCCTGCAAGTATTCTTTTATCTTATCGAATGCCAATTGGCAATCGTCATTCCACCTGACCGTTTGATCTTTCCTTAACAATTTAAATATTGGTTCGCACGTGGCTGTTAGGTGAGATATGAACCTCGCAATGTAGTTCAATCTACCCAAGAAACCACGAACCTCTTTTTCTGTTCTCGGTTCAGGCATTTCTTGTATTGCTTTCACCTTGGCAGGATCAACCTCGATTCCTCTTTCGCTCACAATGAAACCTAACAACTTTCCAGAACGCACCCCAAACGTGCACTTGTTTGGATTTAATCTCAGACGGAACTTTCTCAACCTTTCAAACAGCTTTTCCAGATTAACCAGATGTTCCTCTTCTGTTCTCGACTTGGCAATCATATCATCTACATAACATTCGATCTCCTTATGAATCAAGTCATGAAACAATGTCACCATCGCCCGCTGGTACGTTGCCCCTGCGTTTTTCAACCCCAAAAGGCATTACTTTATAACAATATGTACCCCACGGAGTAATGAACGTGGTCTTCTCCATGTCTTCAGGTGCCATCTTGATCTGGTTGTACCCGGAGAACCCGTCCATAAATGAGAACACTGAAAATTGAGCTGTATTATCGACCAGCACATCAATATGAGGTAGTGGAAAATCATCTTTCGGGCTAGCTTTATTAAGATCTCGATAATCCACACACATTCTCACTTTTCCATCTTTCTTCGGTACTGGCACGATGTTGGCTACCCATGGAGGATACTTTGTCACAGCAAGAAAACCAGCGTCCCACTGCTTCTGGACTTCCTCCTTAATCTTTAAGGCCATGTCGGGGTGAGTCCGACGAAGTTTCTGCTTGACTGGCGGACATTCTTCTCTCAATGGCAGCCTGTGCACAACAATATCTGTATCCAACCCCGGCATGTCTTGATACGACCAGGCGAAGATGTCAACATACTCGCGCAACATTTCCGTCAAAGTTTGCTTCACATCTGCTTGCAAGCTGGCACCGATCCTGATCTCTTTCTTGGCGTCCTTGGTACCAATATTGATGATTTCTACAGTCTCCTGATGAGGCTGGATGACCCTTTCCTCTTGTTTCAACAATCTGGCCAGTTCTTCAGAAAGTTCACAATCTTTCTCATCCCCTTCTTCGGCTTGATAAATCGGATTGTCAAAGTCATACATGGCCATATCAAAATCGTTATCAGTAGTATCCGGAGGATCAAGTCTGCATGAACGGGTTCATGCCTTATTTTAGAATTTATTTTTAAGCAAAACAAAAGAAAATGAAACATTGCCATCTTATATTTTTTGTGCAAAAATAAAAACTGAAAGACAGAGAACAAAATTTGATTGCAAAACGTCCTTTATTAATGATTAAACATTGCAAATGCAACCATGGTGGCCCTACAAATGAATCTATACGCCTTGGGCAGAGCGCAAGATTTTGTCATGCATTATGGTTAGAAAAAACAAAGAAAAATTACTCTGTCTGAAGAGTAACCCGGATGACTTCTTCAACGAACCAGTTCTGCACTTGTTGTCCCGAAGCATGAAGGCGTACCCAGTTGTCCAGGTCACAATTACTGTCAACACTATCCTCCGTGGCTGCACAAGACTGGTCCATGTAGATAATTCCCCCACTATTGAAAGTAATGGGTCCCCTGCTCCCCGCATCTGAAGTTGTAGAGGGATGATAACCAATACCAAATTTGTCTTCCTTCATTGGGGTCTCTATCAACCTGCCCCAACCTTGGGCGTTGCCTGCCCTGACGACTTCGACAGCTTGTTTGTAAGATGAAATGGAGGTACCAGCCCCAACTGGTACAGAAGAAGACTCAGGTGCATCGTCAATATTGACTGCTTCGAATGATTGGCACAGCATCTCATGAATTTCCCCATCCATTTCAATGTACTTGAACGTGGACAAGTGACTCACAAAGATGTCTTCTTCCCCACACACTGTCACAACCTGCCCTTCAAACTCATACTTCAGCTTTTGATGTAGAGTAGAAGTAACAGCCCCGGCTCCGTGAATCCAAGGGCGTCCCAATAGGCAGCTATATGCAGGTTGTATGTCCATTACATGGAACGTGGATTTGAATACCTGTGGTCCAATTTGTACGGGTAATTCCACCTCACCAAACACAGATCGTCTAGTTCCATCGAATGCTCTGACCACCAATTCACTAGGCCTTAAGATCAAACCGTCAACTTCCAGCTTCATTAATGCCTTCTTGGGCAAGACATTGAGTGATGAACCAGTGTCTACCAGTACATGAGATAACACTGCGCCCTTACACTCCATCGTGATATGCAAAGCCTTATTATGGTTTCTTCCTTCAACAGTCAAATCTCTACTTGTAAAGCCCAAGCCATGGCTGACATTAACATTGGAGATTACGCCCTCGAGCTGATTAACAGTAATTTCTTGCGGCACGTACGCACTCTTCAACACTTTCAACAATGCCTGCCGGTGCGCATCAGAGCACATCAATAATGACAAGATTGAAATCTTTGAAGGGGTCTGATTCAGTTGGTCCACAATCTTATAATCGCTTTTCTTGATTATCTTCATAAATTCTTCCATTTCCTTATCAAAAGTAATCTTTGTCTCTGCTTCAGGTGTAGGTGCACTTTCAACCACCTGTTTACCTTTAGCCTTTGCTGCAGCTTCTGCCTCTTTATCACTTCTCAAGGTTTGGGGAGCGAACAACCTTCCACTCCTTGTAAAGCCCCCTACACCCCCTACGTTATCAACATTTGGGCTGACTGATGACTCAACTTCCTGCTTTTTACCTTCGTAATATACATCTGCCCCATAGTGCCATGGGATAGCTTTCGTGGATGTGAACGGAATTGGTCCTGGCACCGTGATAGTGACAGGACTGGGCCCTTCTGGCGCAACACTTGCCACGGGAACTGCATTGACCGGCATTAGAATCTCAGCGGGAGTGTAATAGATGGTCACGGTTGATATCTCATCAGTGTCTTTCACGACTCTATCGAACTGTAGACATCCTTCATCGATCAGATTCTGTAAACCCATCTTCAACTTATCACAGCCGTTCTCCTGATTCATACACTCAAAGCAATCTTGATTACAGCCCGGGAACACCTGTCCCTTCAATAAACGATCTTTTACAACCAACAAAGAAGTTTTCACTTGACGGATATCTGTCACCAGATTCAATCTCCTCCCATCTTCAATAGCGTACACATTTGCTGCGCTATGATCAGGCATGGGATGCTGAGTAATATTAGGAGCGGGAGAGAAATTGATGGCTTTAGCATCAATCAAATCTTGTACTTTATGATGGAAAGCCCAGCATTTTTCAATGGAGTGCCCCTGAGCACCTGAGTGGAACTCACAACGAGCATTAGCATCGAAGTTAGGTGGCAGGTTTCCAGCAACCGGAGCTTTCATAGTACGGAGTTCTACCAACTTTAACTCGAGTAGCCGGGGCAACAGCGCGGCATAAGTCATAGGGAGAGGATCCATCTTACGATCCCTCTGTCTAGACCTTTGCTGGAAAAAGGGTTGTTGCTGTTGAACTTGTTGTTGGGGTTGTTGTTTCTGAACAGACGGTGTGGGGATTGTTACAGCATCTACCTGATAATAAGCTCGAGAACGCCCTCTGCCTCGTCCTCTAAACACAGCATTCGTATCACCTTCTCTTCTTTTCTGGTTACTAGCAAACGGTTTCTTCGTCCCCGAAGAGCCAGCCCCACTCACATCCTGGATCTTTCCAAGCTTTAACAGACTTTCTATTCTTTCTCCCGCAATCACAATATCAGCAAATCCAGTCGACGGACAAGCAGCTAATCTGTCAAGATAGGCCCCTTGCAAGGTGCCCATGAACATATCTGCCATTTCTCTGTCTGATAAGGGAGGTTGAACCTGGGCAGCCATTTCCCTCCACCTCTGTGCATATTCTTTGAAACTCTCCTTGGCATTCTGGGACAATCCCTGCAATTGGGTGCGGTTGGGCGCCATGTCAATATTATATTGGTATTGCTTCAGGAACGCTTCTGCCAGATCTTTCCAATTCTTCACAGCAGCTCTATTCAACTTCATGTACCAGGTCAAGGACGCCCCAGCCAGACTGTCCTGAAAATAGTGCATCCATAGCTTCTCGTCATCCGTATGGGCTGAAATCTTCCCAAAGTAAGCTTGAAGATGCGTTTGGGGACACGCATTGCCGTGATACTTATCAAAAGTGGGAGGTTTGAATTTAGGGGGAATTCTGACTCCTGAGACCAGCCCCAAGCTGGTAACATCAATACCCATAGAGTTCTTGCATTCTATGGCCCTGATCTTCTCTGCTAACTCATCATACCTTCGATCCCCTTGATTACCCACATCAGCATCCAGCAGAGTAAATTGGTCTTCCAGAGTATCTTCAAGAGTAACACCAGCATGCCTACCATTTCCATTACCCCGATTGTTACCACCAGGAGGAGGGTTGCCACCGGGAGGAGGAATGCCATGTCCCTGTGAATTGTCATGATGATCACCTTCGGGCCCGTTGTCGGGACGCTCTACCAGAAGCCTCAGTCTCTCCTGATTTTGCGCCATGCCAGTCATGAGGGTCATGAACTGGTCCATACGCGCCCTCATTTCCGCCAAATCACTTTGCACTTGATCCATGATTCTTACTTGATTCCTTCGCGTCGAATATCGGTGAATATGATTCTCCGCTATACTGCCTGAGACCAAATAAAGGTTAGAGACCCCGCAACGAGTACCTGAAAAGCAAGTAACAAAAAATGCAAAATGATATGCAATGCCATGTTTGTCATTTCCGAGGTGCTTTATACCCTGATTCCAATCCAACCACAGAATTCTGAAGACCAGAAATTGTGATATAGAGAGACGTGTCGTGGTCATGTGCTTGTGCGCAGCTATCTGATAAAGAATAATTCTGAATAAAACTGCTCATACTCATTCAACAAAATATTCAAGTACATTTAAGAAAGGTTCAACCGCAAATGCAATACAAGGAAAAAATGGATCCATCAACAAGCCTGATGGTAGCCATTAACAACAAAATATAAGGAAAAGAACATCAGTCTGACAATTCCACACCCTTCAGCTTATCACTTGAGTATTTGATCTCCTCAAAAAGTATACGGGTACGCTGGTGATTCGGCTTTTCAATCATTTCTTTGATCAAGACATCCCTTTTCTCAAGAGCTTCAGTTAAAGAACCCATGTGCAGCATCAGAGCCTCGTCATCACACACTCCTTTGTGTCTCTTTATGCCAGCTTGCGTCTTGAGTATCTCCCTTTCTATCATGACTTCTTCAAGCTCTTTCTTGGTATTCTTCAACTGGCTTCTAACTTCTTCTAACTGCTCTTGACTTTTATCGAGACTTTCCCGATACTTTCTCCTCTGCTCATGTGCCTTTTTAAGCTCCTCGTCTTTAGTCTTCGACTGATCCTTTAACTCGGCATTTTCAATTCTGACTTCATCCCAAGCTTGACGAAGTTGAGCTAATGAATCCTTGCTTCGGGCTAAAGCCTGTTTTGTAATCTTGTGAGCCTGACTAGTGTCATCTGCTCCCAAAGTAAGTTTCCGAAAGTACCGAGCTCGGTCATCAAAATCTTCCTCTTTGTCAGCCAAGGTTTTTTCCGCTTTCAAGGCTCTCTTTTCCAACTCTTTGTTGTCAGCTAGAGCTTTCTGAAGGCATCTGCTCATTCCAGAATTCTCTATCTGCAACTCTCTGACCATTTTCTTCCACTTCTCACATTCTTCAATAGCCACCATAGTGGGTTGTTCTGGCTGTACTGCACATAAAAGAGGTCCCCTTGAAAAGGGTAAAAGCAATTCCTTTACTTTCGTCTCAATCCACCTGTCATATTCAGGATAAGATCTACAATCTCCTTTTCCAAAAACTGCTTTTCCAATTTTGTGCTTATCTTTCCAAGCATTCACTACTTCTACCACCTTCGCATCTTTAGTTCCTGTGAAGAATAAAGATTCCTCCACATCTTGCTCTGTAGGAGGATCCCTGGAAGCATACCCAAACTGTCGGATGGCCAAAACTGGATTATAATTGATCCCTCCTTTTCTGCCAATCAAAGGCACATTTGGAAAATTTCCGCATCTTGTGACCAGCTCTATTCTCAATAACCGGTGGTCAAACCATACAATGTTATCAGCAGTTAAACTCATCAATCGTTTAGACCATTTCGCCACATCTTTGGTTTCCACGAAGGCACCTGTCTGAGGCAAATGTTTGAAAAACCAATGACTCAGCAGTGGAGTGCAACAACTAACAGATCCTCCCCTCCTTTTCTCATTCTTGTAATGCACGGAATGATAAAAATCTCCTAACAAAGTAGGGACTGGATTTTTAAGGACAAAAACTCTCGTTGCTTGCATATCCACAAAGTCTTGCTGATTGGGAAAGAAAACTAGGCCATATATGCAGAGAGCCAGAATGGAATTGTAAACCGTCCAATTTTTAGCACTTGCAGCCTCTTGGGCCTGTCCAGCCAGAAATTCTAAATGAAATCCGCTAACTCCATTTTTACTGCTCATACCGCTCTTTATCAATGTCTGATCCATTTGTAAAGCAGCAGCAATTTCTTTTACGCTGGGAGAACTACCAGAGAAGAATGGTATTGCCGACGTGATCGGAATTCCCAAAATAAATGAGAATTCTTCCAGTGTTGGCATCAAAATGTAATTTGAAAAAAGAAAGCACCTCAACGAAGGCTCGTAGAACTGCAGCAGAGTGTGTAAAGCATCATGCTCATACTTGGTGATTGTACGGACCATCCCAACCAAATTCCCGTAGCTCTTCTGAAACCTATCAAGAATACCCGGACCAGCCATATCTATAACTTTGAGCAATGAATCCAAGACAGGATCTGGAAACTTGTAAGACACATTGTTCTTTCTCTCGGCGACGATCTCTGTTGAACCCATGGATTGGAATCAGAAATGTATTATGCACCTGAAAATGACAAACATAACTGTTATGATATGATAATGCAATGCAAAAGGGCATGTGATCAGGTAATCAAGTGTCGGTGTCTGTATTGAACTGTGTGCACTGTGTCTCTGTATTGAATCTGGCAATATCTGAGATGAACACTTAAATCACTGTCATAGGATACAATGTCTGAAATCATCATAGAATCACAAGTAAGGTAGGTAGGAGGCTGGGTTTCCTGCAAACCTGTAAACATCCCGCCCATACTCACATGTGGTTCTTAGAAAATAAGGCTTGTCAGCTTCGGAGGTTTGAGAAGCAATAGCACATTCAGCCCGTAGGATACAATGCTATGCCAATCAAAGAGGTCGTCCACTGACTCCCCTTAGAAAATAAAGGTCCTCCTATGCAAGTTCCAAAGTGGGCCCTCGGGTGCGAATGGGTTTGCCACAGAATGTGGTCTGCCATTGTCACCACTAAAGAGGGATATTTCCACTAAGGTCCTCATGATCGGTCACTAGAGTCGACAGCTCTCTAGATCTACATCCTGGAATACGCAAGATGCGTATGCCACGACGTGTCCCAAGATAGCCTCGTCTAGCTGTGAATTTCGTGAACACCCAACGCACTCCAAACGGCACGTAGGTCCCACTACTCTCCACTCTAATTCTAAGTGTATACTCAAGCCTGTGTAATGGGCTTATCTCTCAGAAATCCCGCCCGCCAAGCAGAAAACAACACAGTCCAGTATAGCATAATATATCATATGAAATGAAAATGCTAAAATACGGTAAATACAGTAATGTACAGTAAAGCAGTAAATAACCATACAATAAAACAGTAAATACAACACAACAGTAAACACCCAATGAAAGAAAAACAGACAAGCGCTAGGATTGACTCGCTTAGGGATGGACCAGCAATAGGTCAACCGCCTTTCCCCAGCAGAGTCGCCAGCTGTCGCTCCCGGGATTTTCATCCTAGTATAAACGCGAAAGTGGCACCGAAACAGAGTCGCCAGCAATGTGTATTTATCCCAAGAGAGGGAAAGGAAACACCGCGTAAACCTGAGGGAAAGGAAAAGCATGGTCTTACGACCAAGAGAAGTGGGTAAGGGAGTCGGTTACGCGAGAGGAAGGTATTAGCACCCCCTCGCGTCCATCGTACCCGATGGGATCCACGCTTGCTTGTCTCGATCAAAGGGTGTAAAGAAAGATGCTGGAAAAAGAACTGAAAAAGGAAAAGGAAAAAGAGAGAAAAAGAAACAAAGGTAGGGAAAATAAAAGAAGTGCTCGCATGGGCCCTACCCCACTGCCTACGTATCTCATCGGGAACATGAGAATCAGAGCGACGTAGTTCCCCTCACTAGGGATGAATTGTTTGTGTTTTTTAGAGAACGGCTTACGTTCTAGCTCAGGTGTTGCAGGCTCGCTGGTCCGAGTGCGTTACCATCTTGCAAGAGAACGAGTAGAAGCGCGTTCGTGCGTTGAGAGTGAATGAGGTGAGAAAAGAATTCCCGAAGGAAAGACGTTATTGTTTGTTTTTGTCTTTTAAGAGTTTTTTCATTTGTTTGCATATGATAGTGTATCTGAATCTTAGTCATTGGAATGTGTACATCCTCACATTCCAAGATGGAATGGGTAAGAAAGCACACTAAGAGTGAAGAAGACCCCCATACTTAGTTCCAATTGTCAAGGTTCAAACACACTAGCATACTTGTGTTTATTAAGTGTTTTGTTGATTAAGAAATGAAGAAGTGTTTTTTATTATTTGCACCTTCAACAAATATTGCATTTAAGTCCCTCATACAAGATCAAATGTTTAACACATTGACCCAAGATGGGCTATATGCTATACATTCTAAGATTATAAGAGAAGACCCCTTATAACCTTTTCTTTATATGAAAGGCCTAAATGCAATAAATGCCTACCTTTATTATATGTTTTGAATTTTCTTTGAGATGAGAAAAGAGACTCAAGGGAGGATAAAGGTAAAAATCTATATGGACTAAGACTCAATCCTAATTGAAGATTAAAGGGAGTGATCCTAAAGGTTTGTGAGGTTTCAACCTAAAATCTAAAGAAAGAATGAATTAAACAATTCACTTCCAAAGTAGAAGATGAATTGTAATTCAAAAGGGAAAGTAATGAATTATTGAAAGAAAGCACATAAGTGCTTAACAAAACACAAAATGGAATTGTAAAAAAGGAAAGGATAGAAGTTGAATGTGGATTCCTTATCCACACTCAATTGAAACTTACCAAAGCCCCTACATGGTTAGCACAATCACTTATAAGTAAAGTAAGAAAATATAATGAACAAATCAAATTCAAACAAGTTGACAAACAAAGTGAAATGAGATTGAATGCTATACATGCTTCCAAGTCAGAATGTAACTCATATTTACACAACCTAATGTTATCCTAAATGGGCATACTAAATCATGCAAACAAAATCTCAATCCAACAAGAAGCAAAGAAGAAAAGGTGAAGTGATGTGAATGTGGTTCATACTTGTGAAACAAGTGACTTAAGGTGCAAGATAAACATCAAACATGCAAAGATGAAACCCAAATGTCACAATCAGACGTCAATTAACATGCTATACATCCTCAAACAAAACCACAACTCATGGCACAAGTGCCTTCATGATCAAGCAAACCAAACATGAGGCATGCATTCACAAAATGAACAAGTTAAACTTCATGCTTCAAACAAATAGCAAACATGCTTCAAAAATTATGACTTTCACCAATCAAACACCTTGAACACATGCCATCAACATATCAAGTCCACAAGCAATGAATCAGAACCAAAGTCACTCAACAATTAGGTCAAAGTCTCATGGAAGTTTCATGTATTCATGCTCAAAGCAACACATCAAAAGTCATCCAAAAAAGACTTAAAAATCATCTCATAAATCTCAAACATACCTCAACCTATTGTGACCACAATGCAAAAAGAAAGGCATCAAAATCAGTTTTTATGATCAAGAACAAAAATGCACAAAATCATATGTCACATTAAGTATGCATGAAAATGGAAATTCAAAAGAAATAATGGAACAGGGGCAAAATGGTCATAAAATCAGAAAATAAAATCATGAAAAATTTCCTAAATGTTTTAAGAATACACATGAATTTTTCTAGAATTTTATGATGCTATTTTGTAATTTTAAAAATTAAAAAGCAAACGTGAGCAAAATGAAGAAAATAAAATGAAATGGACATAAAGGAGGGGGTGTATGCCTAGTAACTATTCAGTTCAAAATGTTTTGGGCTTTAACCAAGGGGGTGTGGATATCAATCTGGCTTAGGTCCAGCTACGCGCATAACACACTAACAAACATGAACTCTCAGTCAACAATCTTGACTCAACCCCAACCATCAGATCAAGTCCAAGTCAAACCAAAGTCAAAGTATGCATGTTCAACAAACACACATGAATGTCCACACTCCCTATCGTGTACCATGCCATACAAAGTTCAAGTGAGATTCAGAAAAATGCACGTGAATGGCATGTGATTTTTAATGTGTTGTCTCCACATAAGCCACACGATAACGAAACATGAACGGATGAGATTAAAACAATGCAAACCCTAACAGTTGAAGTCACCGGCCGGAGAATGACCTCCGGTCATCTTCTCCGGCGAACAAGCACCACCTGTAACTCACATTTTCTTCAGAAATTCACAAGCCATATACCAAACGAAAGCTAAGCTCATGAGGAACACAAATCCAACAAGAAAATTCATAGATCAAGCATGAATAAGGAGAATCGAAGAGGATAAATTTGCCCTAATTTTCAGTTCTAAGCTCCTAAAGAGCTCTATCAACTAGCCAGCTTCACATAGCTTCTAATAAGCTCAAACAACACATCAACAAGTCAAAACAGGATAAAATCGTGCAATTAAAGTTTGAGAAATTTTGAAACCTGAAATTGGAGAACTCTTGAATCAACAGAAAACCAGAGATGAGAGATTGATCTTGAGCTTCCTAAGAGCAAAATAAATGCTCTGAACCTTTGGATTTTGAAGACAATGAACTGAGATTCCAATTGGAGAAGTTGCTGCTCTCGATAGCTTGCTCTTACTTCAGCTTATTCTTGATCAGAAGTGCTTGATGATGAACAATTGATGAATATCAAGGTGAGAACGTGTGAAGAACTCGTGTGAAATCAGAGAGAGAATGGAGAGAACTCTGAGAGAAAAGTGAGAGCAATTTGGAGTGAGAGTGAAAAATGAGAATCCTCCTCTGAAATTGTGAGAGTTTCAGCTTATATATCCAAGGTTAACTCCCAACCAGTTCAGTTAACAGTTAGAACTCTAGTTAAACTGAGTTAGTTAACTGAGTTTGAGTTAACTAACTGAGTTAGGTGGTTAATAGCACGAGTTGGGGAAGTTCTGTTAGAGTGAGGGTGAGGTTCATGGAGTTATGGTGGTGTGTAGGAGAAGGAAAGTGATGTTATGTTGTTCTGATGTAGCAGCAGGAATCTTGTGGTGCAAGTTTCATACATTTCCCTTCTCATGTAAGAAGCAGCATGGTGGAAGCACGTGCATTAATTGTTTGGTTTAATGAGGAAATGGACTGAAGTGATCATGAAAGTTTGTTGAATGACTGAACCAAAAACAATGTGTGAATTACTAGACAAGACAGTCAATGCATCAATGCAAATGGTGATGTTTGAACATGGATTTCTTTATGACCAATGCATGAAAATGGATCATCTTGGTGTCAATGGATTGAGGATGCATCACATAACATGTTTGATGTTTGAATCCAAGTGGAATAATGCCTTTAAAGTGATGAAAAATGACTTAGAACACAAGGATGTGAGACTGCATCATGGGCGTGTGAGTGAGGTTGGCTGGCAAGGCAACATGGCGCCTGGGTTTTCAGCATAACCAACATGACTTTGAACCCTTAAAACTATCTCATAACTTGATCAAACCAAAAATTGTCCAACATGAATATTGAAGATGACAATGCAATGAACAACTTTCATGTTGAAAAGTTTTCCATTTGAGGCCTTTAACCATGAGAAAAATGAGTGGACATTAGGCCCACCACATGTTTGTTAAAATGACTGCGCGCGTGCCCTGAAAATCTTGGTCATGACCTAGTTTTGAACCTACTTTGCCCAAACTTTGATCAATCATATCTCACTCAATTTTTATCCAATGGAGATGTTCCACACATGGATTTGAAGCTTAAAACAAGATCTTTCATTGAGGCAGAGTGGATTTTTCATTTGGTGCTCCAAATTTAAATGGCCTTGGTTCAAATTCTGATGCAAAATGGCCAAAACTTGCTATTTTTAGTAACCCTACTTCATCCAAAAATGGCAACTTTCCACATCTTGATTTTTTCATGATTCCTTTGGAGTTTCTTGACCAAATTTTGTACATTGGACATATGCAACATGAATTTCATGATTTTGGGCTCAAAAAGTCAAGAGTTGACTTTTTCCTCTGATTATTTGACTTTGCCCCAATTTCTCTGATTCTTGATCTTTCTTCCAATTGAACCACTTCTAAAACCAATTGAGATGTAATTTTCCACATACATACACTTAGGGACATATGGAATACCATGACATCAAGTTTTGTCCAAAAAATCAGAGATACCCTGATTTAATTGGAAACCCTAATTTTGGCCCCCTCTGGTTAGGAGGTAAAAGTGCAGTCTCCAATTTCAAATTCCTCAGAGTATGTTGTGTATCCTCTTAAAGGATGATGAGAAATGCCACTTGAGAATGATTTTGAATTAATGAGCTATCTCTTTTGAGGGTTTTCCTTCAATTTTTGAATCTCTTGCATAGTGAAATATGTAGTGCTTCAATCTTCCATTGAATCTCACTTCCTTGAGGTTTTGGAAGATCAATTGAGATAGTATGAGACATGAGAGACCTCTTGGCTTGCCTTGAGGCAACTTGATTGACCTTTTTGTGCTTTGAATGATCTCTTGATTGTCCATCTTCCACCTGATCACATGCCCTGATGGTAAGAAGGATGCCATGCTTCATTTTTCTATGTTAAATGCAATGCAATGCTAATGAGATGGATATGACATGATAAATGATAATGCCATGCTATGATGCCAAAAGGGAAGAGCAAATTTTGGGGTATTACAGCTTGGAACACCATAACGGCAGATGATATTGTTTTTAATAAATCGGACCACCACTTGTCGGGTTACATTAGCGTATGACGCTGCTTCGACCCACTTGGTGAAATAATCAATGGCTACCAGGATGAACCGATGTCCGTTTGAAGCCTTGGGCTCAATCATACCAATCATATCGATTCCCCATATGGAAAATGGCCACGGGGAAGAAAGAACTTTGAGATGTGATGGCGGTACATGAATTTTGTCGGAGTATATATGACACTTGTGACACCTCCTCATGTACTTGTAGCAATCGGATTCCATGGTCAATCAATAATACCCGGCCCTGAGAATTTTTCTCGCCATTGTGTGTCCGTTGGCATGAGTGCCAAAGGATCCTTCATGAATTTCTTTCATGAGCATGTCTGCTTCTGGTCTGTCGACGCATCGGAGCAAGACCATGTCAAAATTTCTCTTATAAAGAGTGTCACCTCTTAGGAAGAAGTTTCCAGCCAATCTTCTGAGGGTTTTCCTGTCTTTTATGAGTGCCCCAGATGGGTACTCTTGTTTCTGAAGGAAGCATTTGATATCGTGATACCAAGGTCTGTCGTCTATGACTGCTTCAATCGCGAAGATGTAAGCGGGCCGTTCAAGGCGCATGATGTCAATCTTAGGTAGGTCGTTCCATCGACCTACACTAATCATGGAAGAGATAGTGGCTAATGCATCAGCCATGTGATTCTCATCACGAGGGATGTGATGAAAGTCGACTCTGTTAACGAAGGGTAACAACCTTCTTGCATAGTCTTTGTAAGGAATCAATCCTGATTGGTATGTGTTCCAATCTCCTTTTATCCGATTAATAACCAGGGCTGAATCGCCGTATACGTCCAAGTTTTTGATCCTTAAATCAATCGCTTCTTCGAGACCCATGATACATGCTTCGTATTCGGCCTCGTTGTTCGTACATTTGAACGTAAGTCTGGCAGTGAAAGGAATGTGGGAACCCTGAGGGGTAACAATGATTGCCCCAATTCCGTTTCCATAATGATTGACTGCTCCGTCAAAGATAAGTCCCCACTGGGAACCTGGTTCTGGCCCTTCACTGAGTAGCGGTTCATCGCAATCTTTCATCTTTAGATACATGACATCTTCGTCTGGGAAGTCAAACCCGATTGATTCTTGATCGTCAATCGGTTGATGAGCCAAATTATTGGCTAAAATACTTCCTTTAACGGCTTTCTGAGCATGGTACTCTATGTCATATTCTGATAGTAACATCTGCCAACGGGCAATCCTTCCCGTGAGAGCAGGTTTTTCGAAAACGTACTTGATTGGATCCATTTCGGAGACCAAATAGGTAGTATGGCGAATCATGTACTGGCGTAGACGTTTGGCTGCCCAAGCCAAAGCACAGCAAGTTTTCTCGAGCATTGTGTACCGAGTTTCACAGTCGGTGAATTTCTTGCTTAGATAGTAAATGGCATACTCTTTTCGTTTAGTTTCGTCTTGTTGGCCAAGTACACATCCCATTGAGTCCTCTAGGACTGTGAGGTAAATGATCAGTGGTCTTCCTTCCACTGGAGGTGATAGAATCGGAGGATTCAACAGATATTCTTTGATACTGTCGAAGGCGGTTTGGCAATCTTCTGACCAAACGCAATCCTGGTTCTTTTTGAGTAATCTGAAAATCGGCGCACACATCGCGGTCATAAGGAATATGAATCTGGAGATGTAGTTTAAACGTCCTAGGAATCCTCTTACTTGTTTTTCAGTTTTCGGAGAAGGCATTTCTTGAATGGCCTTGACCTTGTCAGGATCAACTTCAATTCCTTTCTGGCTGACGATGAACCCTAGTAATTTCCCCGAACGGACACCGAAGGTGCGCTTGTTAGGATTCAAGCGGAGCTTGAATTTTCTTAGACGTTCGAACAATTTTGACAGATGTTCAACGTGCTCCTCCTCTGTTCTTGATTTTGCAATCAAATCATCGACATATACCTCGATTTCTTTGTGTATCATGTCATGAAACAGAGTAGTCATGGCCCTTTGATAGGTTGCCCCGGCATTCTTCAAACCGAACGGCATTACCTTGTAACAAAAGGTACCCCATGGGGTAATGAACGAAGTTTTATCCATGTCTTTCGGCGCCATTTTGATCTGGTTATAGCCCGAGAATCCATCCATGAAGGAGAATACTTTGAACTTTGCTGTGCTGTCAACCAGCATGTCAATGTGTGGTAAAGGAAAGTCGTCCTTTGGACTTGCCTTGTTTAGATCTCTGTAATCAACACACATTCTGACCTTTCCATCCTTTTTGGGAATGGGTACGATGTTGGCTAACCATTGAGGATATTCAGATGTAGCAAGGAAACCCGCGTCAATCTGTTTTTGTACCTCCTCTTTGATTTTGATGGCCATGTCCGGGTGAGTGCGTCTCAACCTTTGCTTTACTGGCGGACATTCTGATCTCAACGGTAAGTGATGTTCCACGATGCTGGTATCCAAACCTGGCATATCCTGATAGGACCAAGCGAATACATCTGGGAATTCTTTGAGAAGCTTTATCAGATCTTCTCTGGCAGTTGGACTGAGCAGTGCTCCGATCCTGATTTCTTTTCTCTCTTTTTCTGAACCCAAGTTTACCGTTTCCAACGGCTCTTTGTGAGGTTCAATGGACCTTTCCTCTTGTCTGAGTAATCGGGAGATCTCTTCTGGAATTTCGTTGTCATTTTCTTCTTCAGCCTCGAATACCGGGAACTCAAAGTTGGGAGAAGGCATTGGATCGTATGTTTCAACGGGGTTTAAAACAAGCAATCTGCATGACGTGATGATTCGTGTTTAAAAGAGATTGAGAAAATGTAAGTGTGTGCAGTGTTTTGATTTTACTGCTTGTTTTTATTATTGAATGTTTTTTAGGATTACCATTTTCGGAAAAAGCAAAAAGAGAAAACAGCAATTAATACGAAAATTACATAACGACGTTATTTTATTAATGAACAAGTCGAATCTTGAAACTACAGCCCTATAAAACAAAACTCACTCGCTTTGGGCAAAGTGAAGAGGGAAATTTACAAAAAGCGAGCCCTATCAAAACATCCATTTCACCTGGGCAGGGTGAAAGGTTAAAGATGGCAATTACTTTGACTGACGAATGACCTTCGGAACCTCGACGGTAACCCATTGGCGGCGAACTCCTCGGTGAATCACAAAGTCTGGCACCTTCCTCGATTTGTCTTCAGAAATGACGCTGATTTCTGGTGGAGTAGGATCATTGGAATCTGTTTCCCAGGAAAAATTGTCGTAGGAGGATTCCTCTGTTGCATTTTGCATAGCATTGGTTCTCTCAGCTGTATCTCCCCATCCAGTTGACTGGATATCTTCGAGCCTGATACGAGAGCTTTCGGGAGCAGTGTACTTGACCATAAAGTCGTATTTTCCACTTGGTTGTCCCAGAGTGTCCCAAACTTCTTTAGAACTGGAGAAGTCATCCCTCTCGATGACGTTGACCTCAGAAAAAGCATAGTTGATGAATTCTAGTCCTGCAAACGTTGCGAATTCATCTTCATGTTGAGTAGTTTCTGAATGACCTGAGTGTTGATCCCATGACATAGCGAGGACACAGGTATTCTGTTCAATGATGCTCAGATGAGTCTCATTGTTCGGCTGACTCTCTTGCCCCAAGTTTCCTGGGTAAGGCTGCCACATTGGCAGGCCATCCATTGGGCCATAGTAATTGTGGTCAAAGTTGTCTTTCATCGGAGTGTCTTCCTCTAATGAATTTGGCGGAGCACGGCATCCTTTCGGATCACAATCTCCGTAGATCATTTCGACATCTGATCTTAGTATAAATCTCGGACTTTCTGTAGGAAAGCAAAAAGGCATAGGCACCTCTTCCTGAGACATATAGTCGTCCTTGTTAAGGTAGGACTTCCATTCTTCATCTGTGTCAGAGGGATCTTCCTCATTGATAGCATGAACTGTCTGAGACACTGGGTGAAGAAAACCTCCAATGTGGAAGAAGTTTTGAAGGGGATGAAGACTTTCATCGTTGGCGGCAGTCTGGGTACAGGTCGCAGAAAAACCAAGACCCTTCTTTGTTTTATTGTCAATAGGAATGACAAGCCGTCCCCATCCGGTTGTATCGGTACTCTCGACCGCTTTGATAGCATCGTTGTATGAGGAAATCGAAGTTCCTTCTTTGAACTGATTGTCCTTGCTCACCGATAGTGCTTGGAACTGAGTTCCAATAACCTCGTCGGGTTCCACACAAGTAGATGATGATAGGTTACTCACAAGCAAGGCTTGTTCCCCACAAACCGTGACAAGTTGATCGTTCTTGACGAACTTTAGCTTTTGGTGGAGGGTTGAAGTGACCGCTCCAGCCTGATGTATCCAAGGTCTTCCTAATAAACAACTGTATGTTGCCCGGATGTCCATGAATTGGAAAGTGACTTGGAAAGTGTGAGGACCAATAGTTATGGGAAGATCAACGTCGCCGATAACTGTTTTTCTGGATCCGTCGAATGCTTTGACGACGACCTCGCTGACTCTCATCGGAGGGCCTTTAAATGATAATTGCGTCAAAGTGGACTTCGGCATAACATTCAGGGCTGACCCTGTGTCTACCAGTACGTTGGCTAAAGCATCGCCCTGGCAGTTAACTGTAATGTTGAGCGCCATGTTATGACGGCGACCCTCTTCAGGTAATTCCTCATCACTAAATCCCAAATTATTGCAGGAAGTGATGTTAGAGACAATGCTATCGAATTGTCTGATTGTTACATCCTGTTCCACAAAGGCTTGCTCCAAGACTTTCTATAGAGCCTCTTTGTGTGCTTCTGAACTGAGTAACAGTGATAATACTGAGATCTTTGAAGGAGTCCGTAACAGTTGATCAACAATGTTATATTCACTCCTTTGGATGAGCTTTAGCATCTCATCTTTGTCCTTTGAAAAGTCGGGATTACTAGATTGACCGACTGGTGGATCAGGAATTTCTGCTTGAAGTTCCTTTTCTTTGTTGGATTCTCCAACCCCTCGGTTGAAGATTCGACCGCTCCGTGTTACACGACTGATGTCTGCAATGTTCACGACGGAGGGTAATGGAATTTCCTTTCCATTCTCGATTATTGTTGCACCGTATTTGTAAGGGATTGCCTTAGCTGATTCATACGGTAGTGGCCCCGGTAGATAGATGACTATGGGAACCTTCTGATTTTTCTGACCATCATAAGTAACCTTGATCCGTTCCCAGTTGGGAACTCTAGATTCGTCAAGTAGAGGGATGATGGCAAAAACATCCCTGGTCCTGTGATGACCAGAGATCGTGACAACATCCTCAACTTGCTCGGCAAGGTAGTTCGGAGACCAAATGATCGACCTGACCCTGAAGAGATGCTCTCACAAGGTAACACCCTTGGTTACTTTCCGAACAGACGCTGCAACTGTCATAGTTGTGTGGTGGCACCTGGCCACGCCCACTTTGAATACAATGTAACTTGACTAGGTTATCTTCCATTGATCGGACATCCTGACTTTGACGACGAGTAGGATTCCTGTGATTGATACTAATCTGCTGAGTATCTTCGTCCATATAGATTGGCATCCACCAGTGATTTAACAAGTGCTGAAGTGCCTCCTGGACAAGGGTACAACCTCGATTGTTTTCGCAACCTGCTTTACAGTTTTGATAATCATGTGATATTAAGAATCTGAGTCGGACCTGCTCAACATGTAACTCTACCAGGTTGGTATTCATCATGCGAACATCGAAGATCTGAACCATATTGATCTGATAAGGGTTCCTATCATGGTAGTCTTGGATCCATCCAAGATCCATCTGATGCTGGAGGGCCTCTTGTATGAAAGAGCATCCCTGTTTGTTTACCGAGCAAATCAGACAGGAACTGTAATCGTGCCGCGGCAGATTATGATACTGGCTTTGCCTTGAGTGCATCGCCACCAAGTTGACATTCATCGCACGGATGTCGTGGTTTTGAATGACATTGGAATTCGTGTAAACCATGTTAACTCCACGAACTCGGTGCTCTTGGATCCATCTAAGATCCATTTGTTCCTGTAGAGCTGCTTGCACTACAGAACATCCCTGGTTGTCTTTAGAGCAGATACCACACTGGTGATAATTATGAGGTGGAACATGGCCATATCCACTCTGTCTACAATGCATCTTGACCAGATTGGTCCCCAATGAGAGCACATCGTGAATTTGATAGACATTGTTAGTCTCTTTCTCAATCAGATTGACTGCAGTTTTCTCATGTTGAGGCAGCGGGTTCGTAAGAACATTATGATTCGTATCTTTGAAAGATAAGAGCCCGCTCCTAACAAGCTTTTGCACGTCAGATTTGAAATTGAGACAAGTCTCAATGTTATGCCCTGAACCTCCTTGATGATAAGGGCATGTTTGATCCGCTTTAAACCAAAAAGGCGGATTTTCCGGAACTGAAAGGGGAGACTTAGTCTGAATGTGCCCCTTAGCCAGCAGTAACGGAAACAACTCTGCGTATGTTACGGGTATAGGATCAAATCCTGGTGGCCGTGTCGTACGGTTGTTGTTTTATGGAGGACGAGCCTGCTGAAGAGGCTGTTGTGTCCTTTGTTGGTCAGGTTGGCTCTGCGCAACCTGAGTTTGATACATAGGAACAGGCGCGGGGCCGATAGTAAGAGTAACAGCTGCTACTGGCTGATAACGTCGCCTTTGCTTTCCGAGAGAGATATTCCCAATATCTTGCTATTTTTTCTTAGGGAGAGCACTACCGTACTTTTTAGTACCGCTCGTTGATCCAGTGTCTTTTACCAAACGTCCTTCTCGGACGGCTTCCTCAAGACGTACACCCATGCCGACCATTTCGGTGAAATCACTGGGTGCACTGGCAATCATTCGGTCATAGTAAAATGAGCTTAAGGTCTTTAAGAAGATTTTTGTCATCTCTTTTTCCTCAAGAGGTGGACAAATTTGAGCGGTAATTTCACGCCACCTTTGAGCATACTCCTTAAAGGTTTCCTTTTCCTTTTGCGACATCGATCTGAGTTGATCTCTGTCGGGTGCCATGTCCAAATTGTATTTGTATTATTGGACGAAGGCAGTAACAAGATCTCTGAATGTACTGATCGTAGTACGGTTTAAACCTATGTACCATTTGAGTGCGGCACCGGTTAAACTATCTTGGAAGTAGTGAATCAGCAGGTCCTGATTCTCCGTCTGAGCTGACATCCGCCGAGCGTACATCACCAGACGGTTCTGAGGGCAAGAGTTACCCTTGTATTTTTCAAAGTCGGGCACTTAGAACTTGTGCGGGACTTTCACATTTGGGACCAAGCAGAGGTCTGCGGCGTACTTTCCAAATAGATCCTGACCGCGAATGGCTTGCAGCTCTTTCTGCATTTCCAAGAACTGCTCCTGGAATTCATCCATTCTGTCAAACATAGTTTCCTTCTTACCAGAAGGTGTCTGTGGAATCTGTCCTTCCGGGACAGTGTGCACCACAGGGGGTGGTACCGTGACTACGGCAGTAAGTCTTGGTGCCTCCCGAAGTTTATAACCTTCAGGAGTCTTGAGTATGCCCCTGGCGTCTTCGCTTTCCCGAAGTTTGTAACCTTCAGGCCCAGCGGCTTCTGTTGCGATTCCCAGATCTTCTGTGATCGGCGGAACATATCCTTCCGGGATATAGTTAACAGGCATGCCCCAAGGACGATCTTTCGGCATCTGATACCTAGGATCATACTTTTCTATGATGGGCGTTGAGGTGATCTCTGAGATCACAGTTCTTTGTAGCTGAGCTTCTGCCATGGCTTGCATGTCGTTACGAAGCTTTCTCATATCCTCTCTCAGAGTGTCGATCTCTTCTTTCAACTCTCTGTTTTCTTCCTCAAGATCATCCATCTTTTTCTGACGATTGGCCCGAGTATTATATGAATGAGACAGTTTGACTCTAGAATCGAGACACAAACGTGAGATTCGTAGGTAAGGAGAATACGCGATGTGAGAATGATGAATGCAATGATTATATTAATTGTTTTTTTGGTTTAATCAAAATAAACTTCGACAATTAGATTGAAAATATCAAACACTGGGGAAACCCCTTTTTATTGAATTCCAAAGGATTACAGAAATGGAAATACAGTAGATTACAAAGTGCAGAAACAGAAACCTAAACTAATGGGTCCCGAGTCCTCTTCTTTGACCGGGGCGCTTGGGCCGTTGTCGGGTTGTCATTCCTTTGCCAGGTGAAAGGAGCGAGCAAATTCCTTTGGTCATCTTGATTCTCTACAGCGTGCTGCTCCAAAATTTCAATCAGAGCATCTTTCTCTTTTAGTAGTTGTTGTATTTGGATACACTCTGCGTCGAGGGTGCGGTACTTGTTCTTCCAAGATCTTCTTTCCTTTTGAACTTTGTTGAGAGTAACCTGAAGCTTTTCAGTTTCCGTCATGAAGTACATGACAGTTTCCCTCGGTGGAAGAATTCCGTAACGAGGATAAGGCATCTTTAGCTTGAGAGCTCTAGTTTGTACCCAATGGAGATAAGGCTCCACTGAGACACAGTCCGGTTTTCCCAGAGACTCTCGTCCTTTCTTATGAACCTGTTTCCAAGCTTGCACTATTTCCATCTTTAGTGCTCTGTCATTTTCTCCTTCTTTGAAGAAAAGACCTTCCAGATGAACACCCAGTGGGATGTGTCTCATCGGGTATCCAAATTGACGAAGAACTAATATCGGATGATAGTTGATTCCTCCTTTAGTTCCTATGAGGGGTACGCTGGGGAAGTCTCCACAACGGTCAATGATTCTGATTCCCTCATAAATCCTATTACACCAATCTATATCGGAATTGGTGAGAGACATGATCTTCTACGACCAACGTAAGACACCCTTACAATCCCAAAAAGCAGCAGACTTGGGCAAGTGCGAGATAAACCATTTATAAAGCAGAGGTACACAGCATGTGATCTCCCCTCCGCTGTACAAATTTCCTAAGTGTACAGAATGATACGCATCTGCGAGCAAAGTTGGCACAGGGTTTCCAATGAGAAAAACCTTAATAGCGTTGATATCGACGAAGTTATTGATGTTGGGAAACAAAAATAATTCGTAGGTGAGCAAGACAAAGATGCTTTCAAAAGCAGTCATGTTCCCTATACTAGCGAAGTATAGAGCCTTTTTTGTCAAGAACTGGGCTGGCAAACCTTGGATGCCACCCTTAGTGGTCATGTGAGTCCTGACCTCAGACTCGTCCAAATCAATTGCTATTGCAATAGTCTGATTCTTTGGAATTTCTTCCAGTCCAGAAAATGGAGCTCGATCAGTGATATGTAAATCAGTCAGATGAGAATACTCCTCCAGCGTTGGTGAGAGATGGTAATCCGGGAATGTGAAACAGTGATAAACCGGATCGTAGAACTGAATGAGCGCGTCCATGATCCCCTTAATCACATGGACTCTTAACAGTGGTAGCAAACCACCGTGCTTGGCTCTGAAAGCCTCTGGGTTAACGATCATCCTTGCTAACTTTCTCAAATCCTCTAACCTTGGAACCTTGAAGGTATACTGGCGAGTTCTCCTTCTACTGAAATCCATTAATGCAATCTTTTTCTCTGATATTTGCAATCACAGTCTTAGTTTAATTTGAAAAACAGAGAGACTAGAAGAGAAAGTTTTTTGAGTGTTTTAATGTTTTATTAAATGGATGCATGAATGCAGCACACAAAAACATAGAAAAACATGGGGTCAAAGGGTCGTTGTCATGAAGTCAAGGCTCTACCCATCCCCAAAGGTTTATACTAAGGTGATTTTTGTACCTGTACTCATTATCATCAGCTCCTCCCAGGAAACCAAAATAACAAGCGGATCGCCAGCGAGTTGTAGAGCAATCTTAGAGTAAGTGCCATTCACCGAGAATAGATCACCAGCCTCAAATGAGGGTAGTATCGCGTAACAACTATTTTCGATAGTTTCCGCACTACGAAAGGGTTTGGCTCCTCAGCTTCTCAGACTTAACAACCGGCCCATTGGCTAGAAGAGTGAATGGGTTGCGTTGGTCAGCCTCCACTGAGGTTGATGGTCGACCCCGTCGCCATCACTTATCTTAAGTGTATACTCAATCTTTCCACATACGGCATCACCCGCATTCCCAGTAGCAGAAAAATAAACACGTATAGCAATTAGGAAAAGCAGTATATATATTTGTCCTAATCATCCTAGACTTATAAAGCTATGATTCCTAAGTTCCTGACAGAAAATGGGTTCCCCGGCGGAAGCCCCAATCTGTGGTATTCACACAAGTGAAGAGAAAAAAAAGATTTGTCCAAGGTTTCCACCTTAAACATTTAAGAAAGAAGATTGGGCCCCACGGTGGGCGCCACTTTTCTGTAGCGAGCGATTTTGGACGCGGTTCTTAAGCGCTGGTCGCTCTCTGCGGTTTGAGCTTTGACTACAGGTCGATTCATTTTTTATCCTATTGTGAGCTGAATAAGGAAGGGAAATAGATGTCTCCAATTAACCCTGCTTTGCATACTGAGTTTAAACAGCGGTCTGTTAGGTTACGAATGCTATCAATGTGGGGGGCCTTTGTACTGGTTATTTGTATTTTCGCCAATATTGTTTTCTCTCTTTTTTACCTGGGCAGAAGGTTTCTGGCGGGGAACAAGGATTAGGATGTTAGGACTGATGCTTTTGAATTACTGCTTTTGATTGATGGAGATATGGGATTTGGGTTTTTTGTTGATTGTGCTCGCTAAGATCTTTTCTTTCGATCTTATGCCTACGTATTCCCGTTTACCGAAACAGGGAAATCAGAGCGTTCGTAGTTCCTCCTATTCTATGGGAGGAAATTGGTTTTTGGTGTCTTGTTCAAAGCCCAAGACGTGAAGCGAAAGGTGGTTTGTATCTTGTTCAAAGCCCAAGATGTGAAGCTGAAGGTCTATTTGTGTCTTGTTCAAAGCCCAAGACGTGAAGCTGAAAGATCTCGGCTTTAGAGAGAATTTGTCATCTCTAAAGAGGGGAGAAGGAGAATTACTTTAACTGGGATATGCGGATCCTGGCAATGCCATAATTTCCGAAGAAAGGGTTTTAACCTGAAGGAGAAGACTTTAACTCAGTGTAGAGCAATGCCATCTTTCCTTAGGAATTTCTCATGCTAAAAGAGGGACAGTGGTGTGGATATAGATGATCCAGAGGTTTGCCGCTTACAGCGATTAGATGAAGGGAAAGGAGTTGTTGATGTTTGTGTACTGTGAACGAGGCACAGCTTTGATGCTAAAAGGTTGATTGGATCAACCAGTGGTTTTCTTATACAAAGCCTAAGAGGAGGCTAATTTCCGCTAGGAAAATCATTATACAAAGCCTAAGAGGAGGCTATTTTGTGTCTCGTACAAAGCCCGAGAGAGAAGCTAAAAGTTTTTGACCCGACGATAGAGTCTTTGTGTCTCGTACGATGCCCGAGATGGAGGCTATTGTTTGTTTGACTCAACGAGGGAGTCTTTGTGTGTCTCGTACAAAGCCCGAGAGAGAGGCTAAAACGTTGTTTGACTCCGCTAGGGAGAGTCATTGTACAAAGCCTAAGAGAAGGCTATGTCAGTTAAGTGACAGGTCCAGTATACTGATTTTGAAAGAGAAAATCAGTTCTTATATGAGCATCACTGTACTCGTGGGTTAGATCTAAGGATCGGGGTTGTTTCCTCTTCTTTGGGGAAACTGGAAATCCAAAGGGTATTGAGACTGTCCGAGTCTGCGGGTTTCCTTCCTATTTAACGAAGGGGTCACTTGAGAATGTCTTTTGAGACTCAAGGAAGTTAGACTGTCCGTGTCTAGAGTTTTATCTTTTGTACTATGTTTTGAGAAACAGTAGTAGACTCTATGAAAGGACTGTTCTATGAGGATGACTAGGTTCTGTTCCTATACCTCTAGGAGGTCGTCGGGACATTTTGTACGAAGCCCAAGAGGAGTCTGGAAACTTTTAAGAAGCCGACGGGTCCTTGTACTAAGCCCAAGAGGAGGCTATCATTCCCGAAGGAAGAGATCATTATACGAAGCCTAAGAGGAGGCTGTGAATACTTCTAAGAAGCTGTAGTGTCCTTGAATAATGCCCAAGAGGAGGCCGATGCTTTTAAGAAGCCCGTGGGTCTATCATCTCCTTTCCATTAGGAGAGATAACTCTTTTAAAGATAAAAACCACTGGTAAACGTGCGAGGTTTGCTATCCAGCGACTTTTAACCTTTAAAGAGGGTTCCTTAGTTAAGGTCCAAGATTATGACCGTAGTGGGTACCCAAACCCCGAGACATTCAAGGCAAGCTATCCACAAGGAATAGATCAAGTCAGGAAAGTTCGAGAATTTGGAAGAAACTCAAAGATGCCATTCACGGAGAATACATTCATCTTGGGGAGTAGAGCTTCTTGACGATTCCTAAGGAGGACAGCCGAAGAGAAGACTGTATCTGGTACTCCTATTGGGGATCTAGGCGTCTATTTCTACGAATAAATGAAACGGCGTCACCTAGTTCTAGACGTAGTTGCTGGGGAAACTCGAAATATATATACTATTATTACACAGTAGATATGAGTTTATGAAAGAAGACTTACAGTGAAACAACCCCACAATACAGTTATATATATATGAGTTTGTGAAAGGAGACTTACAGTGAGCAGCCCCACAATACAGTTTATAATATGAAAGCAGTAAACGAAAGCGATAACCACTTACTCGGTTGGAGTGCTTCCATGCTGTTTGGTTAGTTGTTCAACAAAGAAAGATTGAAAACAACAGTATATTCAAAATCAAAGGAGAAAGTGCTTTGAAAAAGAAATATTTGGGGCTTACAGCTCAAGGAGAGGCCCAGGGTTTTATCAGTGAGCGCACTGTTTGAATTTGTACAGAGGGACTTATACAAGTGACTGAGGCCCGAAAAAAGTTTTCTGTACAAAGGGATGGGTCTTACACTCTCTCAAGAGGCCCAAAAAGGTTTAAAGAAAAGAGTGGGGATTATAACACGAGGGTAGGCCCAAATGATTTTTCGTTTAACAATGGCGATCACGCCGAGGTTTTCTTTTAACGCAGAGGGACTTATACAATAAGTGAGGCCCAAGATGTTTTGGTTAAAAGGGGGATTGGGTCTTACACTCTAATAGAGGCCCAAAGTGTTTTGAATGGGTCTTATAGCTCAAGGAGAGGCCCAGATGATTTTTATTTTTAAACGGGCGACGATCGCGCCGTTTACTTGTACAGAGGGACTTATACAATGAGTGAGGCCCAAAAGGTTTTTGTACAAGGGGGGATGGGTCTTACACTCTCTCAAGAGGCCCAAAGTGTTTTGAAAATGATTTATGAGGGTTGAATTAATCCAAAACCCTAATTTGTTTTCAAAATGTATTTAATTGAATAAAAATTCAATTAAAATGATCAAAAATTGTTTAACACATGGAAAACAAATTGTGATCTTGGATTAATGCTTCAAAAATTAAGTATTGACCTACAAAATAATTAGAAAGCATTAAAAGTTGCAAAATCAATGTAGAAAAAATATTTAAAATGCCAAAAACAATCAAAATATTAATTCTTTACAAAAATATCAATTATATGAAATAAATAATATTTTTGGGATTTTTTGTGAAAATAAAATATTTTAACATTTTTGTGAATTATTAAAAAAAGAATCAACTCAAAATCATTAAAACTCATAGAGAAATTAATTTTTGAATCAATTAAACAAAATCACAAAATTCAAATATTTGAATTTCTAAAAATGGCGCCAAGAACAAGCTGAAGAACACGCGCGTGTTCTTGGTTTCTCAGATTTGCATTTTCTATCCAATCTCCATGAATACGTAATCATATCATGCAATCCACATATCATTATGCTCGCCTCAACCTCACGATCATGTCTATGTACTTTAATTTCATTTAAATTAAACATACAACAAGAAATCACGAAGAGACCTCAAGAACCCTAATTTCTGCATGAAGGCTAGGATTTTTGATACACGATTCAAACAATGCAATTAATTGAGGGAAAACATTCCATGCATGATTATGAACATATGGCCAAATTATTGTGCGAGGAAATATGCATAGATTGAGAGATGACCAAGTATGTGCTTACCTCCAAGTCGTGACAGCCAGTTCAAAGTGATTTTTGATTTGGAGGTGTTACAGATGAGTGGTGATGATCTGAACAGCTTCCCTACACCCTATGGATTGTGTTTGGATGGTTGGACTTGATTGAAATTGGTTGGATCATTTTGTGGCACCTCAGCTGCACTTTGGTTAAAACCTTGAGCAATCAGCTGGTGATTTTATGAAATTGATGTTTCAGAAGTAATCTAAGTGTTTGATCAGCTCATATGTGATGTATGTGAGGTGTGTGAGTGATTGGTTTGATTGGAATTGCTCTCAAACTCAAAACCCGATAGTGACTTGCCTTAGAAGGCAAAATTGGAGTGAAAGAAGAGATTTTGAGGAAAGCATCTGTTAGATGGCTTTGGTGTACTCAAACTTACCACAATTGAGCTCTATTTATAGTAGAGCAAGTTTGTTTTGCAAGGAATAGTGCATGGCAGCTGGTAAGTAGGTTGGCAAATGAAAATCCAAGTCTCCTCTAGCCATTGACTAGAGGTTAGGGCACAGAGCTTTGGTTCCCTTGGTCTTGGATAAGTCTTGACTGATTTCAGATGAGAATGGCTCAGTCCATGCCACCTTGATGGTTCCATTGAATGCCTCATTCCAAATTTGAAGTCTTGTCCCTATTTTGGCCATTCTAGGTTCAACATGCTATTTCTTGTTCCATGGACTTTGGAGGCTTGGCTTAGTGATTGTCCCCTTTAGATTCAATCCTCTGAGGTGTCCAAGTGGATAGGAGGAATTGAATTTGGCTGATTTTGGAAAATCAACCAAAGTTGCAAATTCTGCCTTGCCTTGACAGATTTCAGCAAGGCAACTTGGCAATGTTGTATCTCATGGTGTAGGTTGAATTTGACAATGTTCTTGGCCATTTTGGAAAGCTCTTACATGATACACCAACTGTTTGAACAAGTTTGGTTTTGATCTCTTTTGATTCCAAGTGAAAAATCCCCCTACATTTGGCAAAAAGTGAGGCAGAATCTGACTTAGTGAAAATTTCACTAAGTGTTGGAAAAAGTGACATTTTCACTTTTCAGCCACTTTGATCACTCCATAACTCAAAATCCTTAATGAATTGGAATGATTTGTAGTTGAAGTTTTTGTAGGTGATAATGAGGGCTACAAATCCATCTTTGGATGAGAAAAAATTGCCTTGTGGTTTAGGAGTTATGGTCCTCCAAAGTTGGTACCTTTGCCACTTTATTTTTAACTTAGAAAAATTTCTAAGTTTTATGGTTACCCCTTTTACAAGTTATCTCACTTTTCTTGATTTTTCTTGATGAATGATGATTCAAATCATACATTAACATCATTTTAGGGTTAAAAATCCATTTTGGTGAAAAATCTCAAAAAGTCAAAGTTGACTTTTGTGCACAGTTGACTTTTTATCAGATGAATTCCAAACTGTGCAATTCTTCAGGAAATCATGTCCTTGACCTAAATCAAACTTGATGGACATGTTCCATGGGTGTCATAGGGTATATACAATCATGTATTAGGGTTTTGGAGCATGTCCTGGTCAAAAGTCAAAGTTATAGTTGACTTTTCTCTTAAAACCCTAATTGTGGTGCAGCTGAAATTGAGACTTGTTGCTCAAGCTTCTTGGATCAATCCATTGTTCCAAATGGATCAATATGGTATATTAGAGACCCTCAAATCATGTCTTAAGGTCTTGGCTCATGGTTTGTCCCAAAAGTCAACTTAAGGGTGAATTAGGTCAAGAAACCCTAATTCCTGATTTTTGATGAATGCATCCCTTGAGGCAAAATTGACTTGATGCATGGGTTCATGAGGTTCCATGAAGTATATTAGGTTATGTTTTGGATCAATGGCTTGTGCCCAGATGAAACTTTTCATCTGGAGGCCCTGGGTGATCAAAACCCTAATTTGGTGACACTGGCGACCTTGAGACTTGATCCACCTAGAAGGGAGCAGCTTTGTGCTTAATCCTTGAAGTGGGAGTCCTCTTGATCCATTGTGGATGTTTGAGAGATTAGAAAAGTTGAAGATCATGTCATTTCTTGATTGATCCTTTGTCTAAGCACTCAGAGAGGGCTTGAAACCCTAATTTTGATTGTATTGGATGCTCACCCATCTTTGGGGAGACTGATGAAGCATGATGGTTCATCCATATTGTGATGATGATTTTCACAATGATGGGAAATATAAGTGGTCAAAATTTGGGGTATTACAGTAAGATTAGAGTTGCTTGAATTGCTCTGAAACGTGTTACCCGAATCAAGTTTCAAATGGAAAAAGTGAGGTTTGGATATGGAGTTTTGGTGGTTATAGCTATGGTTTAATGCATAAAGAAGGCTTGAGATTATGTATTGAGGGTGTTTGTGAAAGAAAAATGGAAGGGAAGTGAAGGGATTGAAGGAATCAAATTATGGCTTGAATGGAGGTTTTTGAACTTTTGATGCAGTGTTCTCTTTCTGCTCAATGAATGTGTGCTAATACAATGAGGCTTATCTTACATTTGTAGAGGTTTGAAACTAAGTTAGGATAGAGGTGTGATCAGATGCTAGGTTTGGAGTTTGGCATGTATGATCATTTTTCACAAAAATGGCAAAGATGGTACATATGCCAAGGTTTGGATTTTTGACTTGTATGACATTCTAAGCATTCATTTTAGGTTTGGATGAGTTGTTTCAGAGGTCTGAATTCATCTGAAACAAGCTTCAACTTGTAGAATAATTTTTTACTCAAGACTCACTTTTCCACAAAATGCCAAGATGCTAATCCCAAGTGAACAGTTTGCAGTAGGTTTTGTCCTCATTGTAAGGGTCTATTTTGCACAAATTTGGTATCAAAGTGAAGCTAACATATAAAGGAACAAGTCTTGTGTTGAAAAAAAGTTAAGGAAAGGATTTAAAAATGATCCAAATTAGCTCCAAAATTTGTGAATTAAACTGAACCACAACACTTAGAAAAATTCTGGTTCATCATGCCATTTCTCAACATTGTGAAACCCTAACTTTGATCCCTCATATCTCTCAATTGTAAAGAGCTTTTTGGACCAAGTTTTCCACCATGATGAAGTAGGAAGTATGCTCTTTAAATACAGCCCTCAAGTGTTTCAATTGGATTCCTAGATTGGTCACAAATTGTCCATAAAATCATGCACTTGAAAAGGTCAAAAACTTAGAAAAAATTATAAGTGTTTTGAATTTTGCAACAACTTGAAACCTCAACTTTGGCCATCAATTTCTTCCATTTCAAAAAAGCTTTTGGCTTCAAATTTTCACCAAATTGTAGTATCAATTGTCATCTTTAATTGCAGTCCTTAAGTGTTTCAAGTGGATGCTTGAGGAAGAAGTTACAACCTTGAAAAGTTGGTCACTTTATCATGGATTTTTGTACTTAGTGAAATTTCAAAAACCCTAATTTTGACAATTCTTGATCTTTTCTTGATTTTCTTGGTTTAGCTTGACCAAACTAAATTATTTTCTAAATTTTCATGATTCTTGACTTGATAAGTCCATGGTTGACAAAAAAATGTCAAAAGTCAAACTTTGGCTTTTAGCATTTGTTGACTTTTCATCAGTTGAATCAAAATTCTTCAACAATCAATGAATCCAACTTCTTGAGACAATTTAACAACATGAATGAACCATAATGATGCATTTGAAGCCTTTGAATCACATTCCAAGCCATGAGATCATGTTTTGGTCAAAAAGTCAGCATCAAGCTGACTTTGACCAAAACCCTAATTTGGAGCACATGATGAATTGGGACTTGATGAACTTGAATTGATGCAAACTTAAACTTGATTATTAATGGAAGGAATCTCTTGATCACTATGATTGGGTAGAAGATCTTGATATATTGAAAATCTTGATTGACCACTCTCTTGAACTTCTTGATGCAAAACCTTAACTTGTGAATAAAGTAAGCAAAGCATATTTTTGTACTTTCATGGGATTAGCAATGCATAAAAGCCACACACACTAAGTAATTGATGTTATGCAGATGATACAAATGAAGGTGGGATCTAGGGGGAAAATTAGGGTATGACAGTTGTCCTTATTTAAATATCTTTACCAGATAGCATGAGTGATGATAATCCTCATGAGATCACAGTGAAAGGTATTTAAATATAGAAGACTTGAAATTTTTGCCCCTAGATACCATGATATGTTATGCTATGGACTGACAGACTTCTCTTTTATTTTTTTGGTTTGCTGGGGGTATGATATGAAATGAAATGAACACTAGCACGGATTTTATGATGGATGATGGATAGACATGTGAGGAAAGGTGGAGACGTATGGTGGCTGAGATTCACTAGAAAATGTCACAGACAAAGGGTGAAGACTCAATGGGGATGACAATTTCTGGGGAGAAGACACTGAGGAAAATTCAAAGTGATTTATCAAACAGGTTCAAATATGAGCTGGAGAAACTTAGAATATAGGTGATGAAACTGGAGTCTTCTTACAAGAAGATCATCCACACAAAATAAGACAAGATCAGGTGTCTTCTTACAAGAATATCATCCCTAAAAATAAGGTATACGATGATTATTTACGAAGAAATCAATCAAAATAAACATCATTAAAGTTTTCTGACAAGAACAACATCCAAGCTTCTGGAAACTCTCTGAAGTGAAGATTCATATATGACCTTCTAGGAGCCATCAGGAAAAAACAGACAGGGTAATCAAACCCTTTGTTTATGCCAATAACAATTGGACTTAGACCGCAAGCATTGGTTACAACCAGCTTCTAATGGGTCGCTGCCAGTTACAACTGGACTTTCAAAGATGGGGGCCAGTTACAACTGGACATTAGGAGATGCAAGTAACAACTGAAATTTAGATATACCAATAACAATTAGACTCTAAAGATGCCAATAACAATTAGACTTGTAAATGATGCCAGTAACAATTGGATTTTGGGGTACCAATAATAATTGGATTTTGCAATGAGTGCCAATAACGATTGGACTTGAGAACAATGTCGGTAACAACCAGACTTGAAAAAAGTGCCAGCGACAAACTGGACTTTGAATACCAATGACAATTGGATTTTGAGCAATGGGTGCCAGTGACAATTGGACTTTGAATACCAATGACAATTGAATTTGCACGAGGTGCTAGTGACAACTGAACTTTAAATATACCAATAACAATTGGATTTTAAACAAGGTGCCAGTGACAATTGGACTTTAGGTACCAATGACAATTGGACTACAAAAGGAATGCCAATGACAACTGGACTTTGAAAGGCGATACCAGTAACAACTAGATTTTAAGAGATACCAATAACAATTGGATTTTAGGTAACTCCAGTGACAACTGGACTTTAAAAGATGCCAATGACAATTGGACTTTAAAAAGAGTGCCAGTGGCTACTGGACTTGGAATACAAATATCAACTGGATTAAGAACTGAGTGCCAATAACAACTAGGCTTTGGAAAAGATTTCAAGTGACAACTGGACTTCAAAAGGTACTGGTAATGACCAAACCTTGGGTCAAGGGATAACAATCAGCAACAAGACCTGGGTTAATGAAAAATATGCATGAAACACCTTTTGGGCTATGCATGACATATGAATGTTCATGAGATGTGAGTGATGACTCTATGCAGACTAGGAGCTTATGGAGACTCTTATGAAAGTTCTGATTTCTCAACACCAATAACTCAACCAAATGTTGTGTGATGGATACTGCTAAGGGAGAATCTATCAAACTTGATAATTGTATCTGATCAATGGATCACTGCAGAGGATTGACAGGTTATGCCCCATAGAGATCTTTGTTGTGATGATCTAGGAGTGTTATTGCAACCTTAAGACTCTCGGAAAAACAAATGATTTCCTTTTAATCTTCCCATATGTCAAAGAAAATTGTGTTTTTTCACTATATTTTAAAAATATTTTCAAGTTCGAAATCTCATTATTAACAAATAAATGACATTTTGCATAACAAAGAAAAACAGAGAAAAAAACAGGTGACAGTAATTGATAGGCAAAGTTTGTATTTATTCAAGAATGGTAACACGTAAATGGTTGTGCTCCATGGAATATTACAATTTGAAAATGGCAATGGGGAAAAGGTTTACATTGAATCCAATAACTACTACTAGCCCGAATAACCATGACTCCACAAAACCTTGCTTCTGAAGGGAGCAGATGGATTGATCTTCCGCTTTTGACTCTTCTTGTGTTGATAAACACTATCTGATGTAGTTTTTTCATTTTATCCCTAATTTTTGCTTGGATTGCCCTTTCAGGTTTTCAATCCACCGGGACGCTCTTTTTTGCCTAAGCCGCCTTTTCAGGTTTTCAACTTAGCAAGCTATCATTTTTTTATCCCTAAATTTTACCTGGATCGCCCTTTCAGATTTTCGATCCATCAGGATGCCCATTCTCGCCTAAGTAGCATTTTTAGGTTTTTCAACTTAGCAGGATCTTATTAGGCATAATATTTTTTGATTGCATCATAATTCACGGGGTGTGAGAGTTGTTCATCATACATAGTTGTAAGAATCAAGGCACCTCTTGAGAAAGCTTTCTTTACAACATATGGGCCCTCATTGTTAGGAGTCCACTTCCCACATAAATCTTTGTATGCAGGCAAAAGCTTCTTAAGCACGAGATCTCCTTCTCTAAATTCCCGAAGATGAACTTTCTTATCAAACGCCCTCTTGAGCCGTTTCTGGTACAACTGTTCATGGCACATAGCGGTCATTCGCTTCTCATCAATGAGGTTCAACTGGTCATATCTGTTTTGGATCCATTCAACTTCTTCGAGCTTGATCTCCTTCAAGATTCTCATAGACGGTATCTCTACTTCGATTGAGAGAACTACATCCATCCCATATACCAAGAAGAAGGGGTTACCCTTGTTAAAGTACGGACTGAGTTCCCGTATTCGTTCAGTGCAAAGGGTAGTATTTTGTTCCAATCCTTGTAAGTTTTCACCATTTTCTACAGGATCTTTTTGATGTTCTTATTAGCGGCTTCAACAGCTCCATTCATCTTCGGATGATATGGGGAAGAGTTATGGTGCTCGATCTTGAAGTTCTCACACAACTCTTTCATTGTCTTGTTGTTTAGATTTGTCCCATTATCTGTGATGATCCGACTTGGAATTCTATAGCGGCAGATAATCTCTTTCTTGAGGAAACGGGTAACCACTTGCTTTGTCACGTTGGTGTAGGAAGCAACTTCTACCCATTTAATGAAGTAGTCAATCGCAACCAGGATGAAACGATGACCATTAGAGGATTTAGGCTCTATTGAAACGATCATGTCAATGCCCCACATTGAGAAAGGCCAAGGTTATGTCAAAATATTCGACAGAGTTGGTGGCACATGCACCTTGTCAGCATAAATTTAACACTTGTGACATTTTCTGGCATAGTTGAAACAATCAGACTCCATGGTTAACCAGTAATAACCAGCTCTCAAGATCTTCTTGGCCATGGCATGTCCATTAGCATGGGTTTCAAAGGATCCCTCATGAATTTTTTTGATCACCCGGTCTGTTTCGTGTCTATCCACGTATCTTAGCAGAACTATGTCATGATTTCTCTTGTATAACACATAATTTCTTAGGAAGAATTTTGATGTTAACTTCCTCAAAGTCTTCTTATCTAGATTTGTACATTTTCTGGATACTCCTGATTTTGTAAGTAGTGTCTGATGTCATGAAACCAAGGTTTTCCAACAGCTTCCTCTTCAACCAATTGATTGTAGGTTGGCTCATTCTTTTGCTCGATTGAAATGAGAGGTGCTTTGTTGTGAAATCTGACTTGGTACATTGAGGTTAACATAACCAGAGCGTCAACTACTTGATTCTCTGTCCTTAGGACGTGACGAAATGTGACTTCATCAAAGTATTTTATCAATTCCATAATGTGGGCACGATACAAGATTAGCTTGGTATCACGGGTTTCCCATTCACCTTTGACTTGGTAGAGCAGCAAGGTTGAGTCTCCACACACTTCAAGGATCTTGATTCGAAGGTCAATTGCGGCTTCAATTCCCGGGATGCATGCCTCATACTCTGTTATATTGTTTGTGCATTCAAAACACAAACTTGTTGTGAAAGGAGTATATCCACCATTAGGATTCATCAAAACAGCTCCCACTCCATGCCCCATGTAGATGGAGGAACCATCAAACATGAGCTTCCATCGGGAACCGGGTTCAAGTCCTTCATCAAGGCCTGGGGTCTCACAATCTTTTATAGCCATAATATCTTCATCGGAGAAATCAAACTTCAATGGCTCATAGTCTTCAATAGGTTGGTGTGCAAGGTACTCTGACAACACACTTCTTTTAATAGCTTTCTGGATCATGTATTGGTTATCGTACTCAGACAACAACATGTGCCAATAGGAAAGTCTTCTAGTTAAAGCCGACTTTTCAAAGATGTACTTTACTGGATCCATCTTCAAAATTAACAAAGTGGTGTGACAAATCATATATTACCTGAGACGTTTGGCGGCCCATGCTAGAGCGTAACAAGTTTTTTCCAAGAGTGAATATCTTGTTTCACAGTTGGTGAAATTTTTTCTCAAGTAATAAATAGCATGCTTCTTTCTGCCGGTTTCATCATGTTGTCCTAGTACACATCCCATGGATTCTTCAAACACGGTCAGATACATAAAGAACGGCTTCCCTTGAACAGGTGGAATCAAGATAGGAGGCTCTTGCAAATAACCTCTAATCTTCTCAAAAGCTCTTTGACAACCGGGATTCCACTCAACTGTTTGATCCTTTCAAAGCAACTTGAAAATATGTTCACACGTAGCATTCAAATAAGAGATAAACCTGGAGATATAGTTCAATCGTCTGAGGAAACCTCTAACTTCTTTTTTGGTATGTGGAGCAGGCATTTCTTGTATTGCTCTGACCTTGTCTAGACCTACCTCAATTCCTCAATGACTAACGATGAAGCCAAGTAATTTTCCAGATCGGACACCAAATGTGCATTTAGCAGGGTTCAAATGTAGTCGGAATTTTATGAGGCATTCAAACAACTTCTACAAGTGGTCCATATAGTCCTCTTCACTTTGGGATTTAGCGATCATGTCATCGACATAAACCTCAATCTCTTTGTGTATCATATGATGAAAGAGGGTGACCATCGCTCTTTGGTAGGTTGCCCCTGTGTTCTTAAGACTGAAAGGCATAAGCTTGTAGCAATATGTTCCCCAAGGGGGTGATGAACGTGGTCTTTTCCATATCATCGAGATCCATCTTGATTTGATTATAGCCTAAGAAGTCATCCATGAAGGAGAAGACAACAAATTTAGCGGTGTTGTCTACCAGAGTGTCAATGTGTGGAAGAGGGAAATCGTCATTTAAACTAGATTTGTTTAAATCCCTATAATCGACACACGTCCTGACCTTTCCATTATTTTTAGGCATGGGCACAATGCTGGCTATCCATTAAGGATACTTCAAAATTTCTATGAAACCAGTGTCAAATTGTCTCTTGACCTCTTCATGAATCTTCAAAGCCATGCCTGGTCTTGTTCTTCGGAGCTTCTGCTTTACTGGTGGGCACTCTGGTTAAAGTGGTAGCTTATGCACAACAATATCGGTATCTAGGCCTTGCATATCCTGATATGACCATGTGAACACATCCACGGACTCTTGTAGCAGCTTGACCAATCTCTCTTTGATGCTTGCCCCAAGCGTGGATCCAATCTTGACCTCTTTCTTCTCTTTCTCTGTACCAAGGTTGATTGTCTCCACCGGCTCTTGATGTGGTTGGAGGGCTTTGGACTCGTGCTCGAGCAGCTTTGCTAATTCATCAGGGATATCACAATCTTTCTCACCCTCTTCTTCTGCTTGGTAGATGCGGAACACAAAGTTAGGAGGGGGAGTAGAGTCATTGGATTCAACGGGTTCATTGATTCTGCATGTTTTGGAATTATTGCTTTTTATTAAAAGTGGAAACTAGAAATGCAAAAGGTTTTGAAAAGATTGCCATTTTCTAAAAAAAACAGGAAAAAAACACAAATAAAATGAACAACAAGAATTTAACAAAATGTCTTTTATTCATCATGATGATTTTGAAAATGAAAAGTGGCCCTACAACATGATCCATTAGCCTTGGGCAGAGATAAGGATTTAGGAAACAAAGGAAAACAACAATTACTTTGTCATGGGAATAATTTCAGGAATCTCAATTATTTTCTAATTGGTCAAAGTTGTTTCACATTGATACACCATATTTGATATGTCTTCATCTTCAATGTCTTCTTCAATTGCGTTGACTTGGTCTTCATAGGCATAACCTGTGCTGATGAATACTTATTAAATGCTTCGTTTTCGGTCCTTTGCATGGACCAGGGCTTCTTCTTTGTTTGACAGATGGCTTATACCCCAAACCAAAATGGTCCTTCTTCATTCTGATATCAATAACTTATCCCCAACCTTCAGGACTACCATTATCAATAGTTAACTTTGTACTCTTCACATATGCAAACGACTACTTGACCTTCTCCACGGATTCCTTCACATCCACAAAAATAGCATTGGGTATCTCAAGAGCTTGGAAAGAAGTTTCTAAAGCGTCTTAATCATCCTCAATATAAAGGAAGAAGGAGAGGTGACTAACCATACGATCTTCTTCACCATAGACAATTACTAGCTTGTTGTCAATGACAAACTTTATTTTCTGATGCAAGGTTGATAACACGAAAATGTATCATATATTTGCCTTGATTTACGACTAATAATTACGTTATTTCAGCTTAAGTTCCGATTATTCCGCGATTATTCTAGTATTTTCTCAGGTATTTCATTGTCCAAGCTAAAAATGAGCAAAGTAGAGAAACATGAAGAAATGAGAAGAAAACAGGAAGAAATGACAGAGAAAAAGCAGAAAAATAGAAAGTGGTATGTGTGACGACCATCACACAACCACCACGACCGTCACGCAAATAAAAGGCGTACCACGACCGTCACATAACCACCACGACCGTCACGCACACATAACAACTTATTACGTCCAGAACACAGACGTGGACACGGAAGACCAATGCAGTCACGCACGTTTAACATTTTCTCCTGAATTCTCTCAACTTCAGCTTCAACTGCACATGATCCAGTCTCCCTTGGACTTCTCAACGGAAAGTGAATGCTCCTATATTTTCTCCAACGTAAAGCAAAGGTTGGGCTATAAATACAGCATTGATAGAATAGCCCCGGGAGAGATTTTTTACTCCGAATTGCTGCAGAATTCATATTTTGAGAATTATTATTTTCCCTGCATTCTTGTTTGTTCCCTTTTCCATTGTTTGTTCACCATTACCATAAATAGTGATAGTTTCTCACATCGAGGAGCTATCGCACAGTAGTTAGGATTTTTAATCTTGCCTTCATCATTTGTTGTTCCGGTAGGATCGAGCAAAAGCCTACCGACTTGCGGAGGAATTGCTAGAAACAAATTATTGCTTATTTACCCGGTTTTTATCATTAATTTAATAACAACATTATTATTTTCCATTGCCATGTCTTATTTATTGTTTTGCAGTTTATGTTTATTCTTGTTTGTTTTAATTAATATGTCTAGCTAAATCCATATTATCAGTATATAATTAAGTTAACCGGAATGGATTCGATAAAAATAAGCTAAAACCATAAACAACTTAATTTCTGGCTGCGATTTCTTAATTAAAATTGGACTTTTATTACGAGAGTAAAAAGGTAGCAAAGGTTAGGATTAAGATCACGAGAGTGTGAGATTTTAACCGGATAGCTGAAAATCGGGCATTGGTTTTAAAAACAGCGAGAGCGCTTTAAAGTTAATTAGATTGTATTGGTTTTCAAAAAGTATTTTTAAACTCAAATGGGCTAGCGAGAGCAGACATTATGATTTAGGAGTATAGTCCGAAGCAATAACCACGAGAGTGTGATGTGAGGGCTTTTAAACTGATATTTTCTACTGAAATATAATGTGACTTATTTTTATACGCTTAAGTTTTATTGAATCCATGATGGTATACTAAGTTACATACCGATATCCTAATATCAACTAGTTTATTCCAAATTTTAGCTTCCCTTTTGTTTCCCGTTTGAACTTAAAACCAAAACATCGTCAGCCTTAGCTAAACATAGTAACAACCTGATAGCACTAGTTTGATTATCGGTCTCTGTGGGTTTGATATCTTTTAAAACTACGCGATAGACTGTGCGCTTGCAATTAGTAATCCCGATAGACTCATAAAGTCGCGATCAAGTTTTTGGCGCCGTTGCCGGGGAACGATTTAGTCAATAGTGTAATTCATTTGTTGCGTCGTATAGACTAAGGCAACAAATTCCCTTATTTGTCGGTTGTATGCCAAGTACTCGCTCAAAAGGCGAAGACCTCACACGACCGACAGACGAACCTGAACGTCTTCTTAGCGTAAAAAGACGAATCCAAGAATACTGCCTAAAACACGAAATACCTTTTCCTTTATCAGAACCTGAATCTCAATCCGAATCCGAATCTGAAACAGAACTTGACTCTGAATCTGAATCAGAAGAAAACATGGCTGAAGGACCACAGAACCGTCCTCTTAAGTATTATACTACCCCATCTGTGCAAGAACCACATAACAGCATTGCTGCCCCCGCTATCAACCGGGACGATTTCGAGTTGAAACCCTCATTGCTGTCATCCGTACAACAACATCAATTTTCTGGAAATCCTACGGACGATCCTAATGAACATTTGACCAAATTTGTGCAGTATGCAGACACAGTGAAGGCAAATGGTGTAACTGCAGACGCGATAAGACTACGTCTTTTTCCTTTCTCATTAAGAGACAGAGCTTGGGCTTGGTTGCAATCCTTGCCATCAAACTCCGTCACTACGTGGGATGAGTTGAAAAAGGTGTTCTTAGCACGATATTTCCCACCAAGCAAAACAGCTATGCTGAGAGCCCAAATTAATGGATTTCGACAAAAAGATACTGAGTCTCTTTACGATGCATGGGAGAGATAAAAAGATATGATGAGGATGTGTCCGCATCACGGTCTTGAAGATTGGTTAGTCATCCATACGTTTTACAATGGTCTCTTGTACAATACAAGAATGACAATAGATGTCGCCGCTAGTGGTACACTTATGGACAAACCTTATACCGAAGCCTATCAACTCATCGAAAGCATGGCTCAAAACCATTACCAATGGGGAGGTGAAAGATCGCCAGTGGAAAAAGCCCAAACGAAAGGTGGAATGTACGAAGTTAGTAGTCTTGATCATGTCCATGCTAAGTTAGATGCCCTTGCTCAAAAGATAGACAACTTGACCATAACACCCGCAGCCACCGTGGCTGCCGTAGCTCCAAACTGCGAATTATGCGGAGTACCTGGACACGCTGCCCCCGAATGCCAAATTTTAGCAGGAGTCTCCGCTGATCAAGTGAATTATGCTCAAGGAAACCCATATGCAAATACCTACAATCCTGGTTGGAAGAACCATCCAAACTTTTCGTACAAGAATAATAACGCTCTGTATGCACCTAACCAAGCGCCTGTTGTGCCACTAGGATATCAAAAACCTGCTGCTAACGTTCCCAACGTTCCTAGGAAGTCAAACCTTGAAATTATGATGGAGAACTTCATTGCTGCACAAGCTCAGCAAAACAAGGAGTTCCTTAACCAGAATGTTCACACCGGTGAGTAAATCAAACAATTAGCCAACAAGGTTGACGCTCTAGCCACTCACAACAAAATGTTAGAAACATAAATCTCACAAGTGGCTCAACAACAAGCAGTTACCGCTGCCCCAGCTGGGAACCTTCCAGGTCAAACTCAAATTAATCCGAAGGGACATGCAAACGCTATAACACTTCGGAGTGGAACAGAACTAGAAGGACCCACTGACCCAAGAATCAAAAATCCAGCCATGTACCAAAAGCCTAGTAAGGAGTCTGAAAAGGAATGCAAACCAAAGGAAAACGAGAAGGAAGGTAATGGCAAAGAGGCCGAAGAGAAAGAAGAACCATATGTGCCTCCGCCGCCTTATAAACCACCTATCCCGTATCCCCAAAGATTTGCTAAATCTAAAAACATTGGGCAATTTAAGAGATTTGTTGAACTTCTGAAACAATTGAATGTCACAATACCTTTTCCAGAAGCAAACGCACAAATGCACTCATACGCTAAGTTCTTAAAAGAAATATTAACTAATAAGAAAAAGCTCGAGGATACTAAAACCGTTATGTTTACTGCAGAGTGTAGCGCTATAATCCAAAACAACATGCCTCCTAAGCTAAAAGATCCTGGTAGTTTCTCTATACCCTATATGATTGGAAAGTTTGTCATAGACAAAGCCCTGTGCGACTTAGGAGCCAGCATCAGCTTAATGCCCTTATCTATTTGTAAAAGGCTCAACATGGGAGAACTGAGACCAACAAGAATGTCTGTACAACTAGCTGATAGATCGGTGAAATTTCCTCTAGGAATGCTAGAAAACATTCCAGTACGTATAGGAAAATTCTATATTCCTACGGATTTCATAATCATGGACATCAAGGAAGACTCAAACATCCATATCATTTTAGGAAGACCATTCCTAGCTACTGTCGGAGCCATCATAGATGTGAAAAAAGGAAAACTGACCTTCGAGGTTGGTGAAGAAAAATTAGAATTCATCCTCTCACAATTCTTCAAAGCACCTGCTATAGAAGATTCATGCTGCTTCCTAGATGTAATTGATGAATGCCTTAAAGAAATGGAAAAACACCAAAACACGTATTCTGAAGTGCTGAGAATTCCGATGCCACCGATTTTTGAAGATGATAATTGGCGTGGTGAATACCAAGATAATAATCTAAGTGAATGTCTCGCACTCACTCCTGACCCTATACCTTGCCCAAAGAAACCAGCTGTAGAACTGAAGACATTGCCCAAAGATCTAAGGTATGAATTCCTAGATACAGAACTCGAACGACCAGTTATAGTCAACGCAGATTTAGGACAAATAGAAACCGAGAAATTATTGCATGTCCTGAGAAAGTACCCGACTGCCTTAGGCTATAACATCTCATATTTGAAAGGAATAAGTCCCTCTATCTGTATGCATCGCATCATGCTTGAGGAAGACTGTAAAACCTCTAGAGAACATCAAAGGAGAATCATTGTCATTGTGTACCTGACAACGAGGTGGAAGACATAATTTCTCATTGTCATTTCGCGCCCTATGGTGGGCAGGCGAGCACTTCAAAGACTTGTGCTAAGATTTTGCAAGCTGACCTATTTTGGCCTACTATATGGAAATATGTCCATATCGCGGTTATAATTTGCGACCGATGTCAACGCACTGGCAACGTCTCTAGACGCGATGAAATGTCTTAGAAGGGCATTCTAGAAGTAGAAGTCTTTGACGTGTGGGGAATAGATTTCATGGGACCATTTTCGTCCTCTTTTGGTAATAAGTACATACTCGTCGCTGTCGATTACGTCTCAAAATGGATCGAAGCTATAGCAGCTTCTACCAATGACGCGCGAGTAGTGAATAAGCTCTTTAAGAACATAATTTTTCCTAGGTTCGGTGTTCCGAGACTGGTAATCAGCGATGGAGGTTCCCACTTTATTTCGAAAATCTTTGAGAAACTTCTATCAAAATATGGAGTCAAACACCGTGTAGCAACACCTTACCACCCCCAAACGAGTGGGCAAGTAGAGGTATCAAACCGAGAACTTAAACAAATTCTAGAAAAGACCGTTGCAACCTCAAGGAAAGATTGGTCTTCTAAACTGCACGAAGCTTTATGGGCTTATAGGACCGCTTACAAAACCCCCATAGGAACCACTCCATTTAAACTAGTCTATGGAAAATCTTGTCACCTACCGGTAGAGATAGAACATAAAACCTATTGGGCTATCAAAACTATTAATCTAAACTATACCGCTGCGGGAGAAAAGAGAATTTTGGACTTACATGAACTAGACGAACTTAGATTAGATGCCTATGAGAATGCTAGGATATACAAGGAAAGAACAAAAAAATGGCATGACAGGCGCATAGCAAGGAATGGATTTGAAATAGGAGATATTGTGCTTTTATTTAACTCTAGACTCAAATTCTTCCCAGGTAAGCTTCGTTCTTGATGGGCCGGTCCCTTTGAGGTTACCAAAGTCTTATTAAGTGGCGCAGTTGAGATAAAAGGTAGATCTAGTGAACGTTCATTGTAAACGGACAACGTTTAAAACACTACCACTGCGTAGACAATAGGGATTATTCAACTACTCTTAAACTGGCAGAAATGCCTACATTCCCCGTAAACTAATGATTCATATAAACTGTCGAGCTCCCGACGTTAAATGAAGCGATGAGTGGGAGGCAACCCACGAGATTGTTTTCTTTCCTTTTAACTTTCTTTTATTTTCATTTCTTTTTAAATTTCTTTACATTTTTTTCTTAACTCTATTTTAATTTCTTTTCGTTTCCTTGTACTTTCTTAATCTTATTTTCATTGCTTTTTTCATTTTTATTTATTTTCTCAAAAAAAAAAATTATGGAAACTGCTGTGCTAATCTTATCATTATATGCCTCCAGGATTCTCATCTTTTTCTACATTCTTCCTTCTCCGTTTGCTTTACTTTTTCGACTAACTGTTAAGATGGATAATGAAGACACCATGGCTGTGCTATTCAGGGACGCTGTCCAATGGCACCGCTATGAGGTTCTCTCTCGCAGACCTATGGCCTTAACTAAATTCCCACATGGACCTACCATGACTGCCTTAGGTATAGGAGATAGCATAGAATTTATGTTTAGCCAAATAGGCTGGGAAGGTTTTGCTAGGAAAAAGCATTCGACTTACCACAGACTGCCCCTAGAATTTCTAAGCTCATTGTCCTACAACCCTAACTATGGCATGGGATTTAATAGGGGTAATATAACCTTTAGGCTATTTGGGTACACGTGCCGCTTCAACATTAGAGAGATTGCGGACCTGTTGGATTTCCCCAATGGACCCGGCGTTTTTACCATGGCACAGGAGGATTTAGTAATGGAAGATAAACTGAACTTTTTCTGGAGTAGTATTTCAGGACGACCTCATCATGACCCGCACCCTATGGTTTCCACTCAAATTCACAACCCGGCCATAAGATACTTTCATATGATTTTAGCCTACACCTTTTTTGGAAAAGCCGATAATGACACCCTAATCTCTAGAGATGAGTTATTTATCATGTTTTGTGTGTTTCAATCCCGACCCGTTAATGGAGCCACTTTTATGCTTGACAATCTCCGCAGGATTGCTCAAGCTGATCACGGTCCCATTTTGATAGGTGGCCTTGTAATAAAAATTGTTGATGCCATGGGATTTAGAACACGGCTTTCCCGAGTGAACCCTCTAGGCGGATATAGGCCAATGAACATCACTTTCTGTTTTAACCGAGGACTCATTAGAAATCTTGGACCACCCCCGTTTCAACTCCTGATCAATAATGAAGTTGTTTCACATTTTACACTTCCTGATCATGAGCGAACTAGTGTGCATAACCGCCACAACTAGCTATATGATTTAGATGAGCCACGGCCTGAAAAAGATCTTGGTAGTCATGTGTTTGACATTGAGATTGACCCTGAGACTCCTCCTCACTATCATGATTTCTTTGAGCATCCCATGAATAACACTGATACTGTCCCCCCTGCTAACATCCATGCTACACTTGAAGCTTTCCGCACTGCACTTCAAGATATGAGAGATGAACTTCAACTTATCTGCCTTGATGTCATTAGTCTAATGGATAGCACCGTCGAGGAATTTGATCATCTGAACCACGTTGTGGAATCCTTGAAGAAGCAACGTGGCTAATATTGTCACACTGTATTTTTCCATTTTATTGCTTTTATTTTAATGGTTTTAGAACCATTTACTTTACTGTCATTTTATTTTTAATGTCAAGGAACAAGTTTATTTCAGTTCAATTTCAACTTTAATACTCTACTGCATTTATACTTTGAATACACTGCTATCATTTTCCAATTTCTTTAATAAAGTATCCAATTCGTATTCACTGCTAGTGGTTGTGTTGATGATGATATAATGTTCCTGCTCATTTTAATTTATTTCTGTCATTTTATATTTATTCTGACATTTATCTAGTAATTTACTGCTATTAATAATTGCCATGTGCTATGTGCCAGTTTACATTAAGCTTTCTGTGAAAATGCCAACTTTGTGAGCATGACGGGCGTAACGCCCTTGTCACGGCCGTCACGCGTCTTACGACCATGACAGGTCCGTGACGAACGTCCCATTTATTTATAACACGCTCTCTGTTTTATAACAGAGGCCCTTCCTCTTCATCTTCTTTTCTTTTCATTCTCTCTTCAACCGTCCCACTACCCATTATTCTACATAAATTCCTCACATTAACCCCAATTTATCTCCACCATTTCATATTCCCGTACCCATTATTTAAGCAACATAAACTCATCCTCATTCTCACAAAACCCATTCTCACAAAACCCATTCTCACTATTACCCACTTCCTCCATTTCACTTATTTCACATTGCATGCAACATGGCTAGACGCACCAGACAAACTCCAGACTTATCAGCTATTAACTTCAGAGAGGGAGAGTCCGGTGACCGCCAAAGGGCTAATTACCTCAGCTTCTACCAACGCTCATTCCAACCGACGAGGTACGTCAACACTGCTAGCCTTGAAGAGTTGGGTATGCTTGAGGGTGTACGTTGGATGCTTCACAATGCCGGTTTATGGCAGCTCTGTACACAAGGGCAGCCTACTTACGAAACTCTGACTCTTGAGTTTCTGAGTTCATTCGCTTATGTTACACCTCCGGGAGATACAAACCAACTTACCGATACAGCCACATTCTGAATGTTTGGTTCTGAGTATTCGGTGGGCCAAAACTGACTTGCCCAAATGCTTGGATTCCATCATGGTGCGAATGTCCATTGCCGTGTACCTCAAGAGACATTGTCCCAGGAAGCTTTCAACCTTTGGAATCAAATTACAGGCGTAGCTGCTACAAGCTGGGACAGCCTCAATGCAACTTACATTCATAACCCAGCGATAAGATATTTTCACAGAGTTTTAGGACACACGATCTTCGCGAGGGACAACAACCACAAAGTCAACTCCAAGGAGCTCTTTTCCTTCGCTGTGTGCTCCTTCCTGAACCGATTAATGCCGCACCATTTCTACTAGCCCACATCCAAGCCAACTGTGCTAGAGGTTCTAAACCTTTCTACTTCGGAGGTATTGTAACTTCTATTGCACTAGGTCTTGATCTGGGAGACAGGCTTGCTAATTTACCTTCCATACCACCTGAGTCCTTGGATACCGAGTATTGTCACTCCTCCCACCTCATCAAAGCAAGGGCGGATGGACGATACCATCCAGTGGTTCGTACCAGAATCATCAGAAGCATCATCATGCCCTGCCGAGACCGTATCCACCCACATACCCAAGCAAATTGGCTTTTTGATCTCCGTGCTCCTGAGCCTAATGTGGCTGCTCAAGAAAATCAAAATAACGAAGCAGTCGATGAAATAGAGCAAGAGATGGATTAGCAACCTCTTGAGAACCCACCACCTCCTGCCCAGGATCCTACATCATCCACCAGACATCGTCGCCACGCCAATCCAGAGCCCGATCCCATCACTAATGAAGAAATTTTAAGGGGCATATGGCACCAAAACCAATTGGCTACCCAGAGAGAAGAACAACAACAGATGCAGTATAATGAAATGATGAACCTAATGCGTCAAATCCAACAGGGGCAAGTCAACCAAGGCCAGCGGATAGACGATGTGATAGAAGAGATGGGTGCCCTAACTCTACGAGTGCAAGGCCTACATGACTATATCCATCACGTAGGCATTCCAGATCATGTAGCGCAAAATGGACGCGCTCGCACCCGAGGCAGAGGACGTGAACCTCATTAGATTTAGTTTTCGTTTTAGTTTGTTTCTGTTTTAGTTTTTGTCTCTTTTTGTAGTTTCTATCCGCATTTATATCGAAACATTGAGGACAATGTCTGATATAGTGTGGGAGAGGTACTTTATTTTCCCCTATGAATTCCCTTTCCGCATTTCCTTTCAAATAAACAAGTTTTTATATGAAATTTTCGTTCATGTCAAATTTCCCCACTTTATTTAGCTATAACAAAACAAATTTTGTGATCAATGCATAACTTGACACATCAAAACATAGGCTATGTTAGGAAGTCGAGAAAATTTTAACAAGATTGATACCGTCTTGACACCTTAGACCTCTTGCATATGCGAGCTTAGTTTCAACATCCATTATACCGATACCTTCAGTTCTAGTTCTAGAGTAACCCCTAGTAGTTTATATTAGCAGTCAGCACCGTCTTAAACACAAACCACGTAGAGAGCCGATGAAGATAAGTGTTTGATGCCGAATCATTAAATATCTTTCGTATTCTTTGCTGTTGTGAAAAATAGAAAAATGCACCAAACCTACGATTGCAAAAGTATTACAAAAGAAAAGAAAGAATCCATTGTTGGTTGGTTCAGAGGGACCTGGTTCTGAACTTGGTAGGGCGAACTACGGTTCGATCCCCCACAACTTACGATTAGGATATATATATAAAGGGTTACCACACTTGTGTACCAGACCCCATGCTAGAAAGGATCAAAGTCACTAACCGGCTACTCCACTACGTACGTGTAAAGGCAAAGGGCTTAATGTGATTGCGCTAGAATGAAACCGGGTGAAATAGATAAGAGAAACTTTAGGTTGAGCTATAATAGAATGTTTAGAACTGGTTTGTATAGAGGGGAGGTCTATAATTATGCTTGTTGCTTGTGTCACTAATGTATCTTTAGTGTTTTACTTGAGTATCTGTCATCTTAACAAAATGCCTTACAAAACATTTTCAAAACAAATGGTATGTCATGTGTGTGCGTTTGATAAAGCTTGTCCGACGTTCTTACTGACTATTTGCTTGGGGACAAGCAAAGATTCAAGTGTAGGGGAGTTTGATAACACGAAAATGTATCATATATTTGCCTTGATTTAGGACTAATAATTACGTTATTTCAGCTTAAGTTCCGATTATTCCGCGAGTATTCTAGTATTTTCGCAGGTATTTCATTGTCCAAGCTAAAAATGAGCAAAGTAGAGAAACATGAAGAAATGAGAAGAAAACGGGAAGAAATGACAGAGAAAAAGCAGAAAAATAGAAAGTGGTGTGTGTGACGACCGTCACACAACCACCACGACCGTCAGGTAAATAAAAGGCGCACCACGACCGTCACCCACACATAACAACTTATTACGTCCAGAACACAGACGTGGACACGAAAGACCAATGCAGTCACGCACGTTCAACATTTTCTCCTGAATTCTCTCAACTTCAGCTTCAACTGCACATGAGCCAGTCTCCCTTGGACTTCTCAACGGAAAGTGAATGCTCCTATATTTTCTCCAACGTAAAGCAAAGGTTGGGCTATAAATACAGCATTGATAGAACAGCCCCGGGAGAGATTTTTTACCCCGAATTGCTGCAGAATTCATATTTTGAGAATTATTATTTTCCCTGCATTCTTGTTTGTTCCCTTTTCCATTCTTTGTTCACCATTACCATAAATAGTGATAGTTTCTCACATCGAGGAGCTATCGCACAGTATTTTGGATTTTTAATCTTGCCTTCATCATTTGTTGTTCCGGTACGATCGAGCAAAAGCCTACCGACTTGTGGAGGAATTGCTAGAAACAAATTATTGCTTATTTACCAGGTTTTTATCATTAATTTAATAACAGCATTATTATTTCCCATTGCCATGTCTTATTTATTGTTTTGCAGTTTATGTTTATTCTTGTTTGTTTTAATTAATATGTTTAGCTAAATCCATATTATCGGTATGTAATAAAGTTAACCAGAATGGATTCGATAAAAATAAGCTAAAACCATAAACAACTTAATTTCTGGCTGCGATTTCTTTATTAAAATTGGACTTTTATTACGAGAGTAAAAAGGTAGAAAAGGTTAGGATTAAGACCACGAGAGTGTGAGATTTTAACCGGATAGCTGAAATCGGGCATTGGTTTTACAAACAGCGAGAGAGCTTTAAAGTTAATTAGATTGTATTGGTTTTCAAAAAGTATTTTTTAAACTCAAATGGGCTAACGAGAGCAGACATTATGATTTAGGAGTATATTCCGAAGCAATAACCACGAGAGTGTGAGGTGAGGGCTTTTAAACCGATATTTTCTACAGAAATATAATGTGACTTATTTTTATACGCTTAAGTTTTATTGAATCCACGATGGTATACTAAGTTACGTACCGATATCCTAATATCAACTAGTTTATTCCAAATTTTAGATTCCCTTTTGTTTCCCGTTTGAACTTAAAACCAAAACATCGTCAGCCTTAGCTAAACATAGTAACAACCTGATAGCACTAGTTTGATTATCGGTCCCTGTGGGTTCGATATCTTTTAAAACTACGCGATAGGTTGTGCGCTTGCAGTTAGTAATCCCGATAGACTCATAAAGTCGTGATCAAAGGTGGAAGTTACGGCCCCAACAACGTGTATCCATAGTCGCCCCAGTAAGCAACTATAGGCAGAATTAATATCCATGAACTGGAAAGTAATATTGAAAACATGTGGACCAATTAATATAGGTAACTCCTCTTCACCAACGACGGTTCTTCGTGGCCCATCGAATGCCTTGACCACTAGTGCACTAGGTTTCATTTATGATCCCTGATAGGCTAACTTAGCAAGTGTCCTCTTAGGTAGAACGTTGAGAGAGGACCCTGTATCTACCAGGACTCTTACCAAAGTATCTTCCTGGAACTTAACAGATACGTTCAGTGCATGATTATGATTATGTCCTTCTTTAGGGAGCTCTCCAGTGCTGAAGCTCAAAGTGTTACAAGCAATGATGTTGGAGACTACTCCATCAAATTAGCCAAATTTTATGTCATGATTAATGTGGGCTTGTGCAAGCACTTTCAGTAATGTGTTCCTATGGGCGGGAGAACACGTGAGCAGAGACAGAATAGAAATTTTAGACGGTGTCTGGTGTAGCTGATCCACTATTTTATAATCACTCTTCCTAATGATCTTTAAGAAATATGCATCTTTATTGGACTGGACTACATTTTTCTCTTGGGGAGAAACTGTAGTTATAGTTTCTTTAAGTGGCATTAGAGAGGTCACAGCAAATTAAGGAGTATAAATCTGACCACTGCGAGTCATCTTGCTCGTTCTAGCAATATTGGTTACATCGGCGCCATCATCCTTCAAACTCTTCTTGTTCCACCTCCTCAGACCCCTTGTCAATCATAGTAACGTCGTACTTCCACGACACCGCCTTAGTACTTTCAAAAAGAAAAGGAATGAGCATGCAGACAACCACAAGCGTGGGATGATTAATTGTCTGAATAGTGTCTTTAATTTAATAAGTTATAACAACCGGCTCTGGTAGGTTGAAAACAGGTTCTGATAAGTTGAAATCTGGTTCTGATAAATTGAAGATTGGTTCTGACAAGTTGAAGACCGGATCTGGCAAGTTGAAGACCGGTTCTGGCAAATTGAAAGCAAGTTTTGACAAATTGAAGATTGGTTCTAGCAAGTTGAAAGTCGGCTCAATCACTTCCACTTCATCTCTTTTTGCACGACTACTTACTTGTAGTAAACCTTGATCGATTAAATCTTGTACATATCTTTGTACCGTCTCACATCCTCTTGGATGGATGGCACACTCTACACAATCTTTATGACAATCTTTTACCATTCCATCCTCTACCAACTTTGTATGGAATGCTAGTAGAGGGGTCTTAATTTTTGCCACATCTCTAATTAAAACATCATCAGATGCCTCATCCACCGCATTGACAGTTCCATGTGCGGGTAGAGGATTGTTTTTGACATTCGGTCCCGAGTCCTTGAACAAAAGAATCTTTTTTTCTATCAAATCCCTCAAAATGTTCTTCAGAGCTTAATGTCCCTCCAAATCGTGTCCAGGTGCGCCCTCATGGAAAGGGCAATGGGCATTTGGGTTATACCAATGGGGTATAGGATCTGGTAGGGGATCCAAAGGTCTAGGAACCACCAATCCCTTTTGCAACAAAGAGGGGTATAACTCAGTATATGTCATCGAAATAGGAACGAATGGAGATTTACCACTTTGTCTTCTGTTTTGCGCGGGTGAATTCTGACGCGGTACCTGAGCTCTTGGTTGTTGAAACGCTGGAGCTGCAGGCGCTAGTTGATAAACAGGAGTAGCCTGGGCCAGTTGATAAACAGGGACTTGAGGCTGATTGAAAGTTGGTGTGACAGCTGCCACATACGGTTGTTGAACGTATTGCATGGGGTATGTTGGTTGTAGCTGAGTGTACTGACGTTTTTGTCCCCTCCACGACTGACTCCTCCCTCGACTGGATGAAATATCATTTATTTCTCCTTCCTTCTTTTTCTGGAAATTTCCAGAAAACTTCTTAGCATTGTTGTTAGAAGTTCCAACCGTACTAACCATTTTTCCATTCTTTAAGCCTAGCTCGACCTTTATACCTACGACGACCAAGTCAGAAAAACTTGCCGACACGCTACCTACCATCCTTTCATAGAACATTGGTTGTACAGTTTCCATGAACCAATCTTCCAGTTCTTTCTCCGCCAATGGTGGTTCAACTTGGGATGCCATCTCTCTCCAGCATTGGACATACTCTTTGAACGAATCATTTTATTTCAGAGACATATTCAACAATTGTCTTCTATCTGGAGCCATGTCTATATTGTACTTGTAATGCTTTATGAATGTATCAGACAAGTCTTGAAAGCAACGGATGCTGCTTTGGTCATGGCTTAGGTACCGCTTAAAGGGGGCACCCTTCAAGCTATCCTGGAAGCAGTGGATCATGAGCTTCTCGTTCTTAACATGAGCAGCCATTTTTCGGTAATACATGACGAAATGGCTCTTAGGGCAAGTGTGAGCTTCGTATCTGTCAAAGTTAGGAGTCTTGAATTTTGCAGGAATTACAAGACCAGATACAAGGCACCTCTCTAGAGGCAGCGCCACAAACCTGGTCTCCCTCCATTACCTTCAGTCTTTTCTCAATATTCTGAACATCCTCCTTGACGCCCCTTATTTCTCCATATCTTTCTTCTTCATCATCTGACACTTCTGGACCATGCTGCTGATCTTCAAAGTATGGTGGTATGCGTGTATGACCAACTGGAGGTACGGAAGTATGAACCATATGGTAAGCCTCGGTGGCTACGGGTATAGGAACAACTTGTTGAGTGGATTGCACTATAACAGGGGGTGCTTGTGCTTGAGGTGTGAAACCTGGTGTAGACCATAAGGAGCCCATATGGAAGGTATTGTCCTTACACCTTGGGGTTCAAGCGTTAGACCAGCGATCTCTGAGATGACCATTGGTTGTGTGTCCATCTTGGCCTTGATGACTTGCAGCATTTCCATCATATGACCCATGCTCCCTCGAAAGTCTTAGAGTTCTTGACTGAATCTCTCCAACTCTTGCTCTTGTTCTGCCATTCTTTGATGAGTTTAGGCTCTGGTGTTGTATCAGTGTTAAGGACTCAGTGTGAAACTGGAGGAAGACAACAAAATGATCTTTTTATTGGAAGGATGATATGAATGCATATGCATGCATGTGTGGATGCATTTTTTTGCAAAGCTCTTGGTTATTATTTTTTTTATTTATTTCAGCAATATTAGAATATTTTATTTGCATGAATGTTTAAATAAGAATAAAAGGCAAGCCAATAGATGAGATCCAAAATAATAACTTTCATTAATTCAAAATAATCGAATACAAAATGTAAAACATTCCAAGCTACATTCAAAATACAAATTAATTCAAACTTAAGTACGAACAATCTTATGCTCCAACTCGCCCTTTATGATTGTTGTGCGATCCGTGGAAAGCTCATTCACCATCTTCTTGCAATACTTGACAAAGTTGAAAACTTGAGGTGGAGTGTTCTCTGGGCACATGGACCAATTGGCTTCTTGAAGTTTTTCTGGGAGTTCAATCATGTGGAGATTAGCAAACCTTACCAACTTATGGAACTTGCCTTACCACTCAACATAAAGACCCTGAAGCTTCTTGATGACATGCTCATCTTCATCTAGGACTCCTCTGGCTTCTTCATATAACTTCCTCCAGTACACGCAATCATTCTTCAATAGCAAATAGGCAGCATCACTTTCTTGATTTTCCAAAGCAGAGATCCTTCTATTAGCCTCCCTCAGCTGGTTCTCAAAGTGTAGACATTTTCTCATAGCTCCCTCCTTTCTAAGGACCTCACAAGACAACTCATTCTTGCACTTCTGGAGAATATCCTTAGGTTCACGGATCTGAGCTCCATAGTTACGCTTGACTTCACTCTTTTCCACAAGAGACTGATTCAACATTTTTTCCAACTCATGAATTTTGTATTCAGCTTCTTGATTTTTTTCATTTTTGGTCTGAACTACAGATGTGGAACCCATGAGGATGTGATCAAGATCGTCCTTTTGATCTTCAAATAACCTGGCCCTCTTGTTATTGTCTTCAAGTTCCTTAGCTTTCCCCTTACGTTCATCCTTCAACTTTTCATTCTCCAAAGAAATTCGATTCAACTTAACCCTCAACTCAGTGTTTTCTAATTCGAGCTCCTTAATCTTAGCATTAAGTTTTTCAACGTCCACATGCAGTATAGGTTATGGTTCGGCAACTGGAGGAAATAGAGCGGGGTTAAAAGAGTATGGCAGCTTGATTACTTGAACCGTTTCCTTCACCCAACAAACGTAAGGTTCCTTGGGAATTACATTCCTCTTTCCAAATTCTTTCCCATTTCTAACAATTGCCTTCCAAGATTTTCTGACCCTCTTCATATTTGGATTGTTCACCTCCATATCATACAAAATAAATGGTTATAAGGCCTTAGTTTATTGAGGGAGGCTCATAGCATAACCATGTTGTCTCAGAGATAGAACATGGTTGTAGTTAATGCAACCCCTAGTTCCCCATAATGGAACGTTATGAAGCTATTTTCTAAGGAGTGACATCTTATTCAAGCTTTGGAAAAGGATTGTGCTTCTTCAAACTCCGACCCATTATCCTCTCAAATTCTTCCAATGTAGGTGCCAATTGGAAATCATAAAAAGTGAAACAACGCAACGGCAGATCATAGAAACCAGCCAAAGTGATAACTGTAAATGGGTCCACTGTCTCGTTTAGGATGCTCAATAAATTCCCATGTTCTTTCTTGAAATCACTACGAATAGGAGGAATCAAGTAGGCGTTAAATGCCTTCAAAACGTCAAGCTTTGGATTCTTGTATTTGAATGTGTAAGTAAGCCTTCTTTTTGGATTCATCTTTTGCTTGCAAGATGTTTCAAATTCCTGAGATAAACAATAAGTAACTAAGAGCTTTGTTTTCTTATTCTATGCATATGTAATGTATGTAGATGAATGCAAGGTTTTTTTTGTATAGAGGTTCAAAGGTTCAGGGTAACGGATGAAGCTGATTGCTAAACCAAAACAGGGTTCTCACCGGGTATGATCTAAGGTTTAAAAAGGGACCCCAGAGTCATGGATTCATATGAATTCTCCCCCCCCCCCCCCACGACAACTACATGTAGGTCATCCACTCCATCAAATGAATCTATTCTGGATGAGATCTTCGTACTAACCACTCGAGATCTACCTCTCCCAGGGCCCGTACTACGCGACCATCGACTTTGGTTCTAGACAAGGTTCCCAAAGTCATGAATTCAAATGAATGTTTGTTTCCAATGACAACTATATGCCAGGCATCAACTCCATCTAAAGAATCTACTATGAACGAGATCTTCATACCGACCACTCGAGATCTACCTCTTGGGGGGCCCGCACTACGCAACCATCATTTCTAGTAGGCCAAGGGTTTAAGGTTCTACAAAGGTTCTTAGAGTCGTGGATCTTTATGCAAACATCGAGGCCAACGACAACTACATGTCAGACTCCAATATTCTCAAAAGATCAACTCTAAGCGAGGTTCTCATGTCGACCCTTACAATAACTAAATCTCGTGGGCCCATACTACTCAACCATCATCCTATCTTATGTTTTTACTCAAAGCTTGGGTAATAATATAACGACATAACAATATAACAAGTGCCAAGGTTTTAGCAATCAGAAATCCAAGTGCCAACGATCCAATCATAATATAACAATATAACGACATAAAAACATAAGATAAAAGAAAAGAAAAACCAAACAAATAACGAAACATAAACACACACAAAAACCTAACTAGGCTTGACTCACTTAGATATGGGAAATTCCTCAGCCGAGTTACCATCAGTCGTACCTTGAAAAATGATAACGACCTCACAAAGTGCAATCGCACGCTCGCGGGATAGACTTAACAGAGTCGCCACCAATCTTAATTTATTCCCATAGAGGGAAAGGGAAAATATTGAATAAAACCCATAAAAGAAAGGAAAGGATATGGTCATCGCAACCAATATCTGAGTTCAGGAGTCGGTTACGCAAGGGGAATGTATTAGCACTCCCTCACGTCCGTTGTACTCAACGAGAACCGTTACGTTAATTGTGTGTGTTAGTGTTTGTTAAAAAATGTTAGGCTTCTCAGTTTATTAAGAGGGGAAATAAAGGGGACCTAAAGTTTTTTATTACTAGGGGGCTCGACAAGACTTTCCAGTCTCGTGCCTACGTATCCTCATAATGCAATGAGGAAATTAAAGCTTTCGTAGTTCCGGCTAACAAAAGTTTGTTTGGTGGTCGATTTTAGCTAAAGATATTTAGTCGCATTCGACTGAAAACATTGTTTTACCTAAAATAAGTGAGGAGCAGACGTTTGCATCACAGCAGAATGGATTTACAAATCAACATTCGCGGGAAACGCGTCTTATCTCAACTCAAGTAGTTTGTGGACGAAGCAATGTTTTGCGTCGTCTCAAGACACAATATCTTACGTTTATGAAAAGATTTTAGGATTAATCACAAGACAGCGAGAAAAAGAGTTTGATGTGTTGAGGTATTTTGAATTGATGAGAGAGCTCAGACAGTCGAGAACTACATCTCGTGCCCTCCTTCTCGGGAGACGTTGACTACACCCAGCTCCTTTTTCATCTTTATTAATGAAAGGTGTTTCAATATTTTTAGGTATTTTGAGTTTTTGATTGAGAAAATGTGCTCGATGTTGATTGGGGTTTATTCATGATTACGAAAAGGTTTGAAGTGAAAAGAACGGAAAGGTTGATGGCGATGCGTGAAGCAATCGACATACAAGTTGGGTAATGGAGTGGAGGGATAGTGATCAATTGGTGTTGACCAATGTTTTTGAAAATGGAACTCAGTGTTGACAAAATCATTTAATTTTTGAAAGATTAATTTTAATTCTTTGATTTTGTTTTTATCTAATTATTTAGTTATCATACACAAACATGAATAAGCAAACAAAATTACACACAAGGGTGGGGGTACATTTTTATCAATTGGAAAATAATCAAAATGCAATAAAGATAAAAATATAATATTAAACAAGTTACAAAATAATAAAAATAAGCAACAATGACCATAAGCAAAAATAAATATAAGGATAAAAGCATAATCTAAAACACATCACTATCATATTTTGATTTTGATTATTAAGAAAAATAAAATATTTTTAAATTTTTATTTAGAGGTATAATCATATTTTTTTGGGATTTTTCAACATGATATAAATAATGAAAACAAAATAAATAAATATATTTGTAAGTTTTAAATATGAAAAAAATAAAAATGACAAAACAAAAAGACTAAAAGAGATAAATGAAATATATTTTTTATATTTAATAAAAATAAAATTAAAAGAAGAAAAGAAAAGAAAAGAAAATAAATAAATGGAAAAAGAAAAAGAAACGGAGAGGAAAAGGAAAAGAAAGAGAGAGAAAATGAGAGAAAAATGAGGAAGAAACAAGAAAAGGTGAAAAAAATGGGGACAATGTGTGTTGAACCCGTCCCCTCTAGATTATATACTAGACATCTAACAACTACACTAAAGCTGACTTGTTGTAAACAAATTCAATGCATTTAATAAAATATTAAACAATTATATGAAAAAAAGGGAACTCAACTTCATCCCCTACCTCACGTTCGTTACTGTAACTTTCTTTTTAAAAAAAAAAAAAACAACTCGCTCGTTTTTACATCAAACGAGACATGTAAATATAGCATTTCACTCAAAATTTCACAAAGATCACAACCATGGCATTAATTTCTATTTATTTATGGCTCTAATTCATGAATTTAATCCAAAACCAGAGAAAACCTAAAACTTAAAAGTTAAATTAAATCGTGTATACTAACAATCAATGCCTATTTTCATGGGGCTTCAGACCACTACATCAAAACAAGCATAAATGGAACAAGAATGAATGAAAATGATGATTCTAAGTGGGAGAACCTAATGTGAAAAATTTACCTAACGGAGTGAGTCTGTTTCCCCTTTTAAAGCACTTACAGAAGTGTGAAAACGATTCCCTTAACTTCCTTGAGTCCCCATGAATGTAATGGTATGATTGGAATTGCTTGGAATACTCTGAAACGTGTTACCCGAATCAAGTAGAAAATGGAAAAAATGAGGTATGGATATGGAGTTTTGAAGGTTACAACTATGGTTTAATGCTTACGTAAGGTTTGAGATGATGTATGGAGGGTGTTTGTGAATGAAAAATTGAAGGGAAGTGATGAAATTGAAGGATTCGAATTTTGGCTTCTATAGAGGTTTTTGAACTTTTGATGCAATGTTCTCTTTCTGCTCAATGCTTGTGTGCTGATACAATGAGGTTTATCTTGCATTTCTAAAGGTTTGAAATTAGATTAGGATAGAGGTGTGATCAGATGCTAGGTTTGGAGTTTAGCAAGTATGATCATTTTTCACAAAAATGGCAAAGATGGTACATATTCCATGGTTTGGATTTTTGACTTGTATGACATTCTAAGCATTCATTTTAGGTTTGGATGAGTTGTTTCAGAGGTCTGAATTCATCTGAAACAAGCATCAAATTGTAGAACAAGTTTTGACTCAAGACTCACTTTTCCACAAAATGCCAAGATGCTAATTCCAAGTGGTCAGTTTGCAGCAGGTTTTGTCCTCATTGTAGGGGGTCTATTTTGCACATATTTGGTATCAGAGTGAAGCTAACAAAGATAGGAATAAGTCTTGTGTTGATAACAAGTTGAGGAAAGGCTTGAAAAATTCTCATAATTGGCTCCAAAATCGTGTGAATCAAACTGAACCACAAGACTTAGAAAAATTTTGGTTCATCATGTCATTTCTCCACATTGTGAAACCCTAACTTTGATCCCTCATATCTCTCAATTGGCAAGAGCTTTTTAGACCAAGTTTTCCACCATGATGAAGTAGGAAGTATACTCTTTAAATGCATCCCTCAAGTGTTTCAATTGGATTCCTAGATTGTTCACAAATTGTCCATAAAGTCATGCACTTTAAAATGTCAAAAACTTAGAAAAAAATCTAAGTGATTTGAATTTTGCAACAACTTAAAACCTCAACTTTGGCCGTCAATTTCTTCTACTTCAAAAAAGATTTTGGCTTCAAATTTTCACCAGCTTGTAGTATCAAATGCCATCTTTAATTGCAGCCCTCAAGTGGTTCAATTGGATGCTTGAGAAAGAACTTACAACCTTGAAAAGTTGGTCACTTAATCATGGATTTTTGTACTTAGTGAAATTTCAAAAACCCTAATTTTGACAATTCTTGTTCTTTTCTTGATTTAGCTTGATCAAAATCAATTATTTTCCAAATTTTCATGATTCTTGACTTTAGAAGTTCATGGCTGACCAAAAATGTCAAAAGTCAAACTTTGACTTTGAGCATCTATTGACTTTTCATCAGTTGAATCAAAATTCTTCAACCATCAATGAATCCTACTTCTTGAGCCAATTTAACCACATAAATGGACCACAATGATGAATTTGAAGCCTTCGAATCACATTCCAAGCCATGAGATCATGTTTTGGTCAAAAAGTCAGCATCATGCTGACTTTGACCAAAACCCTAATTTGGAGCACATGATGAATTGGGACTTGATGAAATTGAATTGATGCAAACTTAAACTTGATTATTGATGGAGGGAATATCTTGATCACTATGATTGGGTAGAAGATCTTGAGATATTGAAAACCTTGATTGACGACTCTCTTGAACTTCTTGATGCAAAACCCTAACTTGTGAATAAAGCAAGCGAAGCATATTTTTGTACTTTCATGGGATTAGCAATGCGTAAAAGACACTCACAAAATGTAATTGATGTTATGCAGATGATGCAAATGAAGGTGGGATCTAGGGGTAAAAATTAGGCTATGACAGTAATAGAGCGCAACAACAACTTAAATTATAGACGATATATAGAATCAGTTAATAGAAAATAGTCATACCAAAATTTTCCTCAAAACAATACATCAGGACTATAGGATACACTAAATCAGTACGTGCAATTGTCTATAGCAAGACACTAGAATCCTCCTCCATAGGACAATACATCAATATTTGAGGAGACACTAAATTATCACATGCAAGTGACTATGGAAAGCCAGAAAAGCATAGACGTTTCCATCAAAAACCTTGCAACCCAAATTGGTCATTTAGTCAAGCATTTACTTGATCTACAAACCAACGACAACACTCAAAATAACTCAAATGAACACACCAAAGTGACTGAAAATGGAAATAATGAAAAAAGGGAAGAAGTTGTTATTGGATTAAAAAAAGGAAGAAAGTGGGAAAGAAGTTAAAGAAAAAGAGTTGGAGAAAGATTCGATTGAATATACATAAACAAAAATTTAAGGAACAAATGAGAAAAAGCTAAAATAATCCACCTATTCAAAATCTGCTTGAGACACTAACTCTAGCTAAGAATAAGTCATATTCAAGGTTTTCATACACTCTCAAAATGATACGGATGAGCATAACATTCTTTGAAGCCTTGAAATAACTGACTTCTTATCTCAAATTCATGGGAGACAATATGAAGAAGAAAAGAAGATATATCAAGGAACCCTAACACTAGTGTCGATCTAATGACGTTAAACAAAAGCTTATTTGGAGGCAACCCAGTTTTCCAGTTTTAAATTTCTTTTATGCAAATTTTATTTTTAAAACAGCCACAAAGAAACAGGTTTTGGCCATTTTGCAGATATTTTGCTAGGCAAAAAAATTTCCATCTTAAGAAAAAATTTCATTGAAAAAGTTCATCTAGCAAAATGTTATTGCTGTTAAACAAAAATTTCATGTCCTAGATGTAAAATTTCGAATCATATCCCAAGTTACACATGATGATAGCCTGAGGACAGGCCAAATTTTTTTGGAGAGAATGGATGATGCAACTAAAGCACGCCAAAATCGGTGACATTTACTTTTTTACTTTCAGTTATTTCTTTAACACGGACATGATCAAGATTTAAATACATGAGTACCGTTTTTCAAAATTTTCAATTTTTCAATTTTTTTTTGTCTGAAGTTGTTTGTCTACAGATGGTTCAAAGGATTTTAAAAAGGAAAATGTAGATTAATCAAAGCTTAAGATAAAGACAAAATGAAGAATGAAGGCGCGATAAAAGGTTTGTTCTTTCAAATGCTTATTTCATGATTAATATTGTGATTATATTTAAATTAACAACATGATCATGGATTAGTTGCTTAATTCAAAGTTTTAATTTACTGCGTGTTTAGTGAAAATATGACAATGTAAGTCAAGACTCATAAACTTAAATCAAGTGAGGTGAGTGCATACCTCATGTTTTACATAAATGAATTAGAGTAAACATGCATTCTAACTATGATAATTTTGTATCATTTTTTATATTAGTTAGTGTATATGATGTCATGAATATGATCAAGATACTATTTATTTATTGAGTGAAAAATTACTTGACCAAAAAGCCAACCTTGTGAGGTTGTGATCCTTTGACAAATCCTTTGAGCCTTAAATGTGAAACCTTTTGTTTTTGAAAAATTACAATCCTGAGTCGAATTTTAAAGAAAAACAATGTGCATACCTTATCTTAAATATAAAAGATCATTAGAATTTTAAAGGTGTACAAAAATAATAAAGTTGGGAGAAAGGAAATGTTTAAAAAAGAAAAAGAAATCAAAAAGTAAATGGGGATTGTGATCTGATGAAAGAAAAAGAATGAACTTTAACAAACAAAAAAAAAGAAAGAAAATATCAAAATATCAAATTTTATAAAAAAAGAAATCACCGAAAGAAGAAGTTGTAAAGTGGAAAAAGTAAGAGAAATTTTGAAACAAAAATAAAAACATCAAATATTACTCTCTTATATGATAGGCACATTTGAAATCCCAAAAACACTAATATTCTTCTAGCCCAACCATGTTACAAGAAAAAAAAAACAAATACCTTAATGATTCATGATTAATTATGTATCATGTAACATTGCTTATTAATTGCAAAAATAATTTTATAGTTGATGCATGATCTAATAAATAAGAAAAAGATTAACTCATTCGAATGATACTTACATGAGATGATGATTCTGACGAACAATTGACTATTGATCTGAATATATTTTAAAACCATATTTTGGTAATGTCGCGGCTGGAAAATTACAGAGTCTCCATCATCCTTTATTTGTTTCTAAGGAAAGGAAAATAATGATAAAAACTAACGTTAAAGGAGAGACACTAAGTTTCGGGAGTCAGTTAAGAAAGGGGAAGGTGTTAGGAATCCCTCACCTCTGTTGTATTCAACGGGAACCTTCTTTAGTTCTATGCTTAATAAGCTTTTCTAAGGTATGTTTGCTTATGTTATTTGTTCTTGCTTTATTTATTTATTTACAATTGAATATGTTATTATTAAGGGAAAATGTTTGATTAAAAAAATGACAAAGAAAAAGTTTTTTGTTATTGTACTCGCTAGAGTATTATAACTCTATGCATACGTACCCTCAAGTGATATGAAGGATCAAAGCACCCTAGTTCGTCTAGAAAATGTTTGTTTGTTTGTTGTTTTTAGATTTTGAAAGTTCTTAACGCATCAGGGACGGAGAAATGTTATGTGATAATTCCTCAATGCACTAGGGTAGAGAACAGTTAGTTAGATGAATTTGAATTGATTTTATGTTGATCTGTTGATTGGTAAGGTATGACGCCAACCAATCAATTTGATTTGCAAAAATACCTTTTAATTTATTTTAGAAAATATAATATGATATATATACATAATTATTTTTTTTTTTTTCATTTTTTTTTTGAATATTTAACTATACAAAAAAGGGATATATTTTTAAATGGATTTAGAAATAACAACTTGACCTAGTTAACACAAAGTATAAAAAAATAAAAAGGTTATTAATTAATGTTTTTATCCCTTTGAATAAATTTTATAATCTAATAAAACAACTTAATTTTTTGTATTTTAATTTTATCCTAAATCAATTAATAAAAAGAGGAAAAAATTATAATTGAAGTAAATAACCATAACTAATTAATTGTAAGGAAAACTAATTTATTTTTATTTTTATTTTTATTAAATCTAATACTATTTTTATTTTAGTTGACTATTTTCATAAAAGAACTAAATTACTTAAAGGTTTAATATTACCAAATCAACAACTAATTTACCTTAGTTTACAAAACATATATATACAAAAAGTTAATCATGATGAAATTCTCTCGTGAAGTATTAACTTATCTTTTTTCTTTTTGTTTTTTTTTTACCTAAAACAAAAGTAAATTAAATATTTTTTATGTTTTGTATTTTTTATAATTTAAATAAGCAAAATTGAATAATTATATTAATTAAGTCAACTAATTAATTAAAAACTGATTTTATATCTTTATGATATTTGCTTTTGATATTAGTAAAAGGGGATTTGTGATATTAGATTTAAAATAGATCCATGATATTAGTAAAAAATAATTTGCTTAAAATAATTGACTTTCTGTCATTTGTTAGAAAAAAATTGATTTAAAAAGTTGCTTTAGAAAAGTTGATTTAAAAATAATTGATTTTTTATGTTTGTTAAAAACAACGATTTTAAAAATTAGTTGAAGAATTGGTTTTACAGGTTATTAATTTGATAAATTGAAAGGTTTGTGATGGAAGCATTATAAGTTATGTTAGATTAGTGATGGAGGAGTGAATGTGTAGTGGAGAAGAAGATGTTGTTTTTTTGAAAAAATAAAATCGTGTACAAGAGGAGAAAGAAGGAGATTTTTTATTGTTCTTTTTATTTAATTTCTTTGTGTTTTAATATTAACCTAATAACAACTTGATTATAAACAGAAATATTAATTGAAATAATTATAAAAAAACTAATTAGTTAATTATATACAAATATACACACTTAATTCATACATAAGAATGTCAAATAAATTTCAAAGCATTATCGAAAAAATAAATAAAATATGCATATATTGTTATTAATGTATAAAAATGGAACCAATCTATATGATCGAGGTATATCTCAGTGAGCAAAATTGTTAAGCTTTTGAGCTCTCTCCTTTTTTTACGCGGTTGATTCCTATCCTTCAATTTCTATCTTTTCCTTTTGTCTTTGAATCGATCTTTTCCTTTTACCCTTGATAGAATGAATGACGGTAGGAGTTTTAGGGTTTAGTTGTTGTTGCTCTTCAGTGTGAAGAGCAACAAATTTAGGAATTGAATTTGTGAATTGTGGATGAAAAATATGTAAAAAAAACCTGTGCTATATATAGATGAAAATTAGGTCAAAAATTGAATGAGATTTGCGATTTTTGGAATGATTGATTTAACTTGATTTTATCTATTGCTTCATGGGCAAACCAATGAATTTGAATGGATTCATGGCTTTTTGAAATGTAACAATAATTAAATAAAAATTTAATTTAATAATTTAATAAATAATAATAATTATGAAGATAATGAACATAAATGCAATAAAGTTAATAATCAAAAGACTATGATTTTTTTTTTTTTTTTATTGATTTTCCTTGATTTTTAGACTAAAATACATGAAAAATCAATATTATAATCATTATTAAAAATTAATTAATAAAAAAACAAAAATAATAAATAAAAAATAAAAAGGTGTAATTTTAAATTATAAAATAATATAAAGGAAGGTAAAAACGTAAAAAGGAGAGAAAACTCTAAAAGTGAGGAAATGAGATTCGAACTCAAGACCTTTCCCCCTTGTAACTCCTTACACATGCTCTTCTATCAGTTGTTCCATTTCATTTATTTGAAATAAGGTGACACTAAAAAGCATATGAAGGTGGGCAAAATTTAGGGTACGACAGCTGCCCCTATTTAATCAACTTTAAACTGAAATGATGATGATGGTGAGTCTTCATCCTCTCATGGTGGAAGATGATTAAATATAGAGAGGGATCCTAATTTTGTCCACGGAGTTAGTAGATTTTGTGGATTATCAAGGATTGAACAACGCTTGACGCTCTGTTGGTATCCAACTAACCTTCGATGGAACCCTGGTGATACCATGTTGATTAGTTTTAACCCATCCGGGAGAAATTGGCATAAGATTTCCCTGGTCATCCGATGATTTTATCGAAATTGGGTAGGATTATGATGATCCTCTAGTTGTTGCAATTCCTATGATCATTCGATAATTCTAAAATCTAGGTAGGACTCTGACGATCCTTTGGTCGTTACAAGTCCTATGATCATCTGATTATTTGGAATCTTGGTAGGACTCTGACGATCCTCCGGTCGTTGCATTTCCTATGATCATCTGATCATTTAGAACCTTAGTAGGACTCTGACGATTCTCCAGTCATTGCAATTCCTATAATCATCTGATCATTTGGAATCTTGGTAGGACTCTAACGATCCTCCGGTCGTTGCAATTCCTATGATCATCCGATCATTTAGAAACTTGGTAGGACTATGACGATCCTCTGGTTGTGCCAATTCCTATGATCAACCGATCATTTGGAATCTTGGTAGGACTCTAACGATCCACGGGTCATTGCAATTCCTAGGATCATCTGATCATTTGGAATCTTGGTAGGAGTCTGACGATCCTCCGGTCGTTGCAATTCCTATGACCAGCTGATTATTTGAAATCTTGGTAGGACTCTGACGATCCTCCGGTCGTTATATGTTGAAACCACGTGTATTTGATGGAACTTATCCTGTGTGAAATGGGCAAGCTAAGCTAGAGATATGAGAGATGAACATATGCTCACTGGTTGCTAACGATCATTCTGGATGCCCGATTTACTGGATATGTTTTTGTGAACACTCACGGTGAAAGGTGCTTATGGGAAGGTTACTTATTGGGGAAGGCCAATAAGTATCCCGACTCGGGAAATTATACTAGTATAGCTGGAGATCGGACCTCTAAGAATGGTCATGAATCCTATGTTGTGTTATGTACACATTTATGCATGATGCATTATTTGGGATGACACCTCTTTAATGATATGTGTATTCAATATATGAAGCTGTGGGAACCGGTGTTTTTGTAACGCTCTGACTCTTTGACTTTTGAGCTTCTGATATGTCCATGGGACGAGCCATGATGCTTTATATGTTTGGAAATGCGTTGTATGTCTTGACGAAGGAAGAGACTTTCGTGCTAGTTAAATTATGACTGTTGATTAGGGACCTTGTTCCTTGCTTGGGACGCAATTTTGGAAGACTATGATCCTTTTAATATTTCGAAATATAAGTAAGAGACGTTTTCAAAAAGCTTTTTATTATGCCTAGCTAGTGTTTCAATGCATTATTCACAAATAGTTGATATTTTGTAATAAAGCGGAAAAAGTTGAAAAATAAGGAATAAGGCTTGGAATGAATTGGGTCCCTACTTGGATGTAGTGAGAGTGCCAAAGAGAGCAAGATTGACAAGTTTCCTAGAGAGAATAGAATTTTCTGGACGAGGCCAGAGAAGGTTGAAATGATTTTGGACGGGGCCAAGATAGTGGAAATGATTTTGGACGAACCAAAGGTGATTGAAATTTTTGTGGACGGTGTAACGCCCTGTATAATATTTATCTAGAATAATACCATACAAGTGTTTTATTTGGTACTGACGTAATCATAAGTGCCTAATGGCATAATTCACATACTTGACCATTTCTAATACATAAATACAACCTATGGTACAAGGCATGGAAATTAGCCAAAACAAGAAAATCTAAGAATAAGGTACAATATTCCTCATTGTACAAGAAAATAAAATACACAGCGGAATAAGCTCAACTAAGCTTCTCTTGAAACATCCAAGCATAGCTCCACTTGTAAATCATACCTACAATTGCTTCCTGAAAATAATCAACAATAATGGGGTGAGATATTAAATCTCAGTGAGTTCCCTATCTTATGGATTCTCTCGGTGTTGCGGTGAGAATCGGATACAAGTTATTAATTAACTTGCATCGCAAAACTTTGAAATTCACCACCGAGCTTTGATTTATCCAAAGGAAAGGGTAAAGAACGAAAACCCTAATAAGAGAATCTAGGTTCGGGGGTTGGTTATACTAAGGGAATGTATTAGCATCCTAAGTATCTGTAGTACTCTACAGGAACCTCTTGTTAGTATTTGTGTTATGTTATGTTTGCTTGCTAAGGGAACCGTGCTAAGGTAGAGACCTAGGGGTATATACACTAAGTATGCTCGCCAAGACATCGCATCTCGTGCCTACGTATCCTGACGGGAATGGAATCAGAGCATTCGTAGTTCCCCTCAATGGGGTAAAAGGGGTGTAAAAAGAAAATGTAGAATCCGAGAAGGCATCGGATGTAAAGGTAAAAAGGGTGGAATCCGAGAAGGCATCTGATGTAAAGGTAAAAGGGGGGAAGAAAAGGTATGAAAAGAAAAGGGTGAAATCCGAGAAGGCATCGGATGTAAAGGAAAAAAAAAAGGTGGAATCCAAGAAGGCATCAGATGTAAAGGTAAAAAGGGTGGAATCCGAGAAGGCATCGGATGTAAAGGTAAAAAGGGTGGAATCCGAGAAGGCATCGGATGTAAAGGTAAAAAGTGGAAAAAGAAAAAGGTAGAATCCAAGAAAGCATTGGATGTAAAGGAAAAAGGTGGAAAAAGAAAAAAGGTAGAAAAACAAAAAGGTGGGGTAAAAGGGTGGCTCGTTAGGATCTCGCAATCCTATGCCTACGTATTCTCAAAGAAACTTTGAGAAATCAGAGCGTCCGTAGTTCCCCTCAACGGGGGTAAAGAACTCTTGACTGTGGCCAAGGTTCCAAGGGAAAGTAGGGTCTGACAGCAAGACACCTACGTGGAGTGCGGCGACTCCAAACCTAAGGCTAGGTAAAAAGGGAATGATGGACAAGGCTATCCTAAATGACATGGCAGTCAACGGGAAGGGTCTTTTCCTTTGGAATGAGGTATAAGACAGAGGGGCAGAGAGAGAAACCTCGAGTGTCAAGAGCAAAATGAATAGCAATATATATACAGCAAGTGCAATAAGATTTAAATAAAAAGAAAATATTAGGAATTAGGGACTACTCTCAATCAAGAGCAAAAAGAAATAAACTCAGAATGAAAATCAGGAATTGATTAAAGCAAGACGTCAAGATTAACTTAGAAACGAATAAAGCCTAAACGAACCAAAAGTCTAAAAGGATTACTATCTAACTAAAAAGCTAACAATTAATTAAATTAATTCTAACTAAAAATCCTAGCTAAACTAATTTCTAACTAAAACTAATTAAACTAAAACTACCTAATTAAAACTAAAACTTAATTCTAAATTCTAGATTAAAAATGAATTAAACTAATTTCTAATTAAAACTAAAATAAGAAAATATCAAAATAAGTATTAAAATATTTTTGGTGTTTTTAAAATATACAGATAAATAATTAAAACTAAAAAAAATGTTAAGTAAAATGATTAAAACTAACATGTTAGTAATATGTATGTATATATAATTTCTATTTGGAACAAACTTACTAAAAATGATAATGAGTAAACAAAAGGGCCCCACATGCAATGGAAGCATACGTTCATTCACACAAAACACATCAAAGACACTGTTCATCTTTCTTTAATGCAATGCAAATTAAGAGAAAACTAGCAACATATTAGTGAACAAGCAAATGACATAAAAGTTAACTCTACAAAACAAGCCTATCTATAGTAATAAAAATACGTGAGGTTTTTTTTATTCTTTTAGAATATACAAAATAAAATAATAAGTAATAAAATATGTTCATAAAATATTATACAAATTAAATAATAACAATTAATTAGTAGTTAAAATATAACTTAACTTTTTGAAAACTACACAGAAACAAATTAACATAAAAATAAAAAAGGTCTATGCATTAATAACTTATTAACAGTCCTAATGGAAACTTTTCTAAATTACTATGCCAACTCAAACCTTAGACAACCCTAAATAAATTAAGAATATAATAGCAAAAGAAAAAAAATTTATATCACATACACACAAACATTTATGTATACATACATGATAATATTACACACACCACATATGACAAAACACACCAAACTGTAAAGCGCGACTCTTCTTTACTCTTCTTCACTTGCTTCACGGCGTGAGTTTGAGTAGGGCAGTGGATGTGCAGTTGTATACGCATGAACAGAAATGACGGAAGCGTTACGGTTTCGCCGAGAGTTTGTTAGAGGAAGTGTTTATGTTATGGTGGTGAGGAAGTTTTGTATGAGGTTGAAGATTTTGTTGATATGGTTTATGAGATTTCTTTTGGTGGTTGTTGGAATGAAAGGAGTGTCTTCACTGTGTGAGTTTTGAGAGGTTACAGTAGCGTAGAGTTAGAAATGGAAGGTTTGTTCAAGGTGAGTTGAAATGGAAAATAGTGTAGAAAGATGATGATGGATGAAGGAGGGGAAGATTGAAGAAGGTGATTGTTGTGAGTTATTGTGGTCGAGCGGGAGTAGCAGCTGTTGTGATTTCCAGAGATTTTTGCTTTTTTGTAAAGGCTCAGTTCTTCTTTTTCTTTTTTAAACAAATTCAAACTTGTTTCCTAAGTTTAATTTGTTTTGTCACTTTCAAACTCAGGATTGTACAGATCTGGTTTTGCTTGTTGGCTTGTGTTTGGAGCAGAGTGTGGCATTGTTGTAGCATGAAGGCTCGTGGCAAGTACGTGGTCAAGGTCTTATAAGTTGTACAGAAATTGATTTTGGCCATTTTGGTGTATTTCTTTGTAACAGGTGCAGGCTAATATGGTCTTAGAGTTGTGGTATAAGCTGTACTTCAAAAGCTGAATTCTCTTTTTTCTAATTTTTTTAACAAAAAAACAAACATAGTAATAATAATAATAACAATTCTAAAATAAAGAAAATGTTAGCAGCACTAAAAAATAAAAAATAAAAAGAAAATAAAAGGGACATTGATTTTAATTTTAATAATAATCCAACTAACTATATCAAAAATTAAAATAAAAAAACAAAGTTAAAAAAATAAAAATAAATAAAATAATTTGACCAAAACTTTAACTAAAAAGAATTAAAGTGTACAATAATAATAACCACATATTTTGGAATTTTTTTGAATTCTTCTTTAAGACAAAAGAAAATAATACAAATACCTAACAAAAACTAATTAAACTTAATCCAATTAAAATAAGAATTAAATAAAAATAAAAATAAAACAAAGAAGTATGGAATGATAAAGAAACGAATAAAAATGCACGACCATAGATTAATGAGATGTTTAATTAAAAAAGCGAGATGACTGCCTTAAAATGATACGCGAACGATCAAACGAATCTGAGGGTAAAATTTGGGGTATGACACTCGGCTTTACGAGGTTCTAACCAAATCCTAACTCAAGTCAATGGGAAGGGAAATGACCTTGAGTTCACAATCTCACACTATAAGGAAACATGTTCATGAGTTCACCAACTTAAAATATCACTAATCTATAACCTCACCAAGGCATCCCTTTTTCCCGTCCGCTTCTACGTCTAGAAGTCGACCCGAGTCATGGATCCTTGTAACCTACTTGACATACGAATGGATTTGGGTTCTACGGGCCATTAACTGTTATGAACTGTCACTTCACACGGGCCATTAACCGTCACAAGCATACGCTCCATGGGCGTCATTCGTACTGCACGCGGGAATCAAACCTGCCAAGTAGTCATGCATACGTTTCAGAGGAGCTCGAGACTCATGAAACTGCAACTCAAGAGAAAACGGTTACGATTACGTGATTTCACACACACAAACGTGATTGTATTCGACAATCACAAGGCCACATTCGCCTTAAGGCCTCTTTTCCTTTTCTCATAATCACAATGGTTCACACATGTTCCATACTAGTGTTTCACTCTCCTCTAGACCAATACTCGTCACGGATGCACCTTTCTACATCGAGTGCCCGAGCATCGCCATCTAGGTTTTCTATTACCATTCAATTCACAGAATCATATCATTAGGTTTGGGGTAAGTTTTCTCATTCTTCCTAATTCATTTTAAGCATGCATATTCTCTCATTCTTACTTAACAACAATTAGATAGACATGGTTTAACACAATTTGCATATAACAATATCAATCATAAAACACACATGGTAGCATAACATGTCAAACATAATCCACATAGTAGTTCACACACATTTTAAGGCATACAATCCACTACTATCCTCTACCAAGCATCCTTGGTTAAATCATGGTCTAACATTACCATTTCATAGCACATTGGATTCTCTTTCCAAAGCTTCAAGTCCCATATCAATCGAATTCCCGATTCATGAATTATGGTAGGAATAAGGACCCATACCATTCACATTCATTACATTTCCATATTTATCTTATCAATCCATGGCATAAACATATGTTTCTACTTAACTATCATAAAGAGCATTGAAATAGCTTTCCAACGCTTCCGACCGTGCCTCAATCCGAGTTACGGATCAAAAGTTATGAAGGAAACAAAATGGGAAATCTGTCATGTTCGCGAGGCGAACTTCTTGGCGAACAGAACTGAATGAAAAGGACACAAAGTTCGCAAAGCGAACTTCTAGGTGAACATTCGCCTTCCCCTTCGCTTTGGTTCGCTAAGCGAACCCTGCGAACCCAGAATTCTCAGCAGCGATAAAATAGGTCATTTGGGGCCAAAAACCCTCATTTCTTCACCCCAAAACACTTCTAACTCGTACTCTATCAACCCCAAATCATAACCCGACTACACTACGCATATTATATCGCATTTCATCCGTTAGATTTCATTGATTCATCCTTTTAATCATTATCTCTCAAATCTAACCTAAGTTCAAATCATAGATTTCTAGAACTTAGAGTGTCTAACTAGAACCCACCTGAGCATTGAAGAGGAGGTTGAAGAAGATGATGAATATTGAAGATGATCCATGAGCTTTTCTCTCTTCTTCCTCTTTCTCCACTTCCTTTCTTTCTCTTCCTTCTCTTTTCTAGCAAACATATATATATATATATATATATATATATATATATATATATATATATATATATATATATGATCGGTCACCATTTCTACTATGTTTCCGTCACTTATTCGACATCAATCCATAAAATCGGTAGCACTTGGTTTGTCTTTTCATTATTTTTTTTCAAATCAATTTTACTTGTCGTATTTTATTCTCGCATTTTATGGTTTGTTGATTTATTTCAATTATGTTGCATTTTATGCTTTGGTTTGGTAGTTTTCAATGGTTTTAGGTCTGAGTGGAAAAGCCCAAAGGACTCGTGCAAAGAAAATGGAAGTTCCGGGGATTTAGAAGAGTTTTTGGAATGAAGCAGAGGATGCCTGGACCTAAAATTCAACAAACATGGAAAAATATTGAGCAACCAAATTCCTTGTCTGTACTATGTTGTAGTTCTCTTCTTTAGTTTTCCGACGCTTCGAACGGAGATCAAAACAGACTTACGGATCAAAAGTTATGATCGAAACAATTTCGGTTATAAAATCCAGCAAGCTGACATGGCCGACAGTGTTGGCTGACATGGCCCGTGTCAGCTTTGACGCTGATTTTCTGAATTTTTCCATTTTTTCTCCCTATATTAAGTTGTGGGGGCACTTTGAGTATTTCCAATCGATCTGGGTAAATTAGGGTTATTTAGAATTGTTTTTGAGAAGCTAAGGAGGACTTTTTACTTGGAGGATCAAGTTTACGAATTTTATGCGATCAAGGGTTTTTGGAGAACAGAGATCATTCAACCGCGGAAGCCATTGAAGATCAAAGTGATCCAAATACTATTGTAATGGCTATTTCTTATCTTTTTCTTGATATTGTTTTTAGTTTGAACATGATTGGCTAAACCCCCAAATGCTAGGGGGTGTCCCTGAATTGTGATGTAATGAACCTTTGTTGAAATGTTTGATGAGTTTATGTTTTCTTGCCTTAATCTTTTGTTATGCAAATTATTTAACATTTTTCGATCGGTTAAATTGGGAACGATTTACGATTAGGGATTTGGCCTGAAAAATCAATCCATTGATTTTGCATAATAACATTACGGTTGATATTGCCTAGGAATGGGGACATCCCGTAGTGACTAAAAACTTTGTCAGAACTATTGCTTGATGTTCTTTCTTGATTGCTAAGGAATTAGGGTCGAGGGAGAATATCAAAGGTTTTTGTTTAAAGGAATTTAAGAAAAATATTTGAGGGTCAGTAAAATTAAGGTTTTGAGGCATATATCTCTGATGATAATTTTGGGTTCTTACTAGCAATTTATACACCTTCCCTAGCATATTTCATCATATTCGGTAAAAACATATTTATTGTTCTGTTTAATTTTATTGTTATTATATCTTTTGTCAACCCAAACAAACCCCAAAAGTCAATTTTTGTTTAATTGAAATAACCCCACTTATTACTACATCGGTCCTCGAGGACTTACAAATTATACGCAGTCCTCGAGAGATCGATTCTGGGGATAACCCCACTTATTACTACATCGGTAAAAATAGTACACTTGCTATTTTTCTGATCAAGTTTTTGGCGCCGTTGCCGGGGACTGCCAAATTTTAAGTACGTTGTTAGTTCAATTGGAATTTTGTCACACTGTGACTAAAATTTTTATTTTATTTTTCTGTTATTTTTATTTTCATTTTTCTTATAACTTTTGGATTATTACTGTTGCTACTAATCTGCGTCTAACATTTTTATGCGAGGAGAATCCTCAACAAATTTTCTTTTTGATGCAGAAATTGAAACAACGCTACACGAGAGGCGTATGCAAGCAAAACTTGCAGTGTCTGAAGCTGAACCGTCAAAGCACTCAAACTCAGGTTCAGAGTCAGACAAAGATATAGTGACCATGGATGGAAATCAACCAGCGGAGATACCCCAAGGCGATTACGGTGGGGCAAATGCACCGGCTGGTAGGTTGACCATTGTGAACCAACCGGTGAATATGCTAAATTTCCAGTTGCATCCTAGCACCATCACTCAACTTGAGAGGAGACCTTTCACCGGAAAGGTTAATGAAGATGCCAACAAACATCTGCAAAGATTTATTACTATGAGCACCACTCTCAAGATTGAGGGGCACACGGAGGAAGCAAAGAAGTTAAGAATGTTTCCCTTCACTCTGGCGGAAAAGGCTGAAGAGTGGTTCTACTCGTTACCTGCTGGGAGTATTGCCACTTGGGAAGAGATGGAGACGGTATTTCTGAATGAGAACAGAAGGACGGAGAATCTCTCGGAGATGCATACAAGAGGTTCAAGAAAGTTTTGGTAGCCTGTCCGACTCACAACATGGATCAAACCGAGCAGATGTAGGTGTTCGTAAATGGCCTCCAAATAAAGACTAAGCAACTAATTGATACAGCTTCCGGTGGCTCATCTAATTTTACAACAGCCACTGGTGTCAAAAAGATCATTGAAACCATAGCCACTAACGAGCATTTGGAGTTGTATGATTGCAGTGTGAGCCGACCAAAAAAGTTGTTTGCTTTGAAGCTTACTGAGCAAGTGGTAAAGATGGAAGACCAGATTGCAGCCGAGGTAGAGAGAAGACTTAAGAAGATGAATCTTGGTACTCAAAGTGTGGCACAAGTTCAAACTGGTCAACCCATGAGTTGTGAGATTTGTAGTGGATCCCATTATACTGCATATTGTGTTGCGACTTCGTAACAAATTGAAGAGATAAAATTCCTGAGGCAGAATAATCCCTACGCTCAAAATTATAATCCAGGGTGGAAGAATCATCATAACTTCTCCTGGAAAGATCAGAATCAACAACAATGCCCACAACAGCAACAAGCTCCCCAAAAAGCACAATGGGAGATTGCCATTGAGAAGATGGCCGCTCAAAGCTTCCAATTTCAAGAAGTGACAAGAAGTAATCTGAGGAACATAAGTGCTTCCATTAAAAATCTTGAAGTTCAGATGAGCCAGATAGCACAATAATTAGCAAGTCCTCAGACACCAGGCACCCTCCCAAGCGCCACAATCCCCAATCCGAAGAATCATGAGAATGTCAATGTTGATACCGCAGAAAGCTAGGAAGTTGCAGAAGAAGAAGTCATGCCAACAGAAGAGAAAAGAAAAGAAGCGGTTAAACTGAAGATCAAGTTACCGTACCCCTCAAGAGTAACAAAGAAGGAGACACAAGAAAAAGACTTTGAGAAATTTAGCTCATAGTTCAAAAAGTTAGAGATTAATATGCCCTTCTTTGAAGCACTTGAACAAATGCCTCTATACAAGAAATTCATGAAGGAGGTCATTGGAAAAAAAAACCTATTGGAGAGGAGGTAAAGAGTCTAATTGAGGAGAGTAGTGGGGAATCACAAAATAGGAGAATCCCCACCAAGCAGAAGGATCCTGGATCTGTTACAATACCGTGCACTATAAAAGACAGAAATTTCAAAAAAGTTCTTATTGATTCAGGTGCTAGTGTTAGTCTCATGCCATTATCTATTTATAAAAAATTGGGAATTGGAAGGGTGAGCGATGCGGGAACGAATTTAAAATTTATAAACCACAGAACTGAGAGATCTTATAGGCTAGCTGAAGATGTGTTGGTGACGGTCGGTGAATTTGTCTTTCCAGTTGACTTTGAGATCATGGATATTCCGGAAGATGAAGAAACCCCTATCATCCTCGGTCAACCTTTCCTGCTCACTAGTCGATGCAATTTCGATATTGAGAAAGGCACGATGACTTTTAAATCTTTTGAGGAGGAAATCACTTTAAAAGTGTTGGATATCAAGAAGCGAAATGAAGGTAAAGGTAAGAAAGCTTCACTTGGAATGGTCGAAATGGTGGAAAAAGCCATAAGTTTGAAACCCCATCTTGAAAAAGTCTCCGGTATCATATATAAGGATGAAGTCTCTCAGGCATGTAGTGCACATGTCAACACTGTAAAATCCATTCCTGAAAGTAAGAAAAGAAAGAAAAAGAGACATAGACAGAAGGATAAGGAAGTGGGAGTTGACTTGAGGCAAGAAATAGTCTGTATTGCCGAACATGACAGAAGCTCTGTTGCGGAAAGGTCAAGCAACAAAAGCAACAAAACCTGTAAGCTGAAGTACCCCCCATAGCATTGGGGAGTAACACGTCGAGCCATGCGACGTTAAACGAAGCGCTTCATGGGAGGCAACCCACGGGTTTCATTTCTAAGAGTTTCTTTTGTTTTTGTTGTGTTTCAGGTTTAACTAGGTACACTCAGACAGAAGGGCGGAGGAATCTCACAAACTGGAAAATTTGGGCAGGCATCAATAGACTACCATGTGTTTGAGAAAATATGAGAAAAACTGAAGAATCAGACAAGTTTTGAGAAAAACAGGGGCCTGACACGGCCCGTGTCAACTCTACTATAGAGCAAAAAAAAAACTTTACTGTAGGCTGACACGGTCGCCCGTGTCAGCTAACACGGCCCGTGTCAGCTCTACTGTAGGAAAAAACAATTTTTTTTGGTGGATTGAGGGAAGAATCCTGACACGGCCCGTGTCTAGCATGCGTAATTTTCATGTTTTATAACTCCCCCCCCCCCTCAGTGAGGCTTTGTGAGTTACCCTCTCACGCTTGTTCTAAAACATTGAGGTCAATGTTTGGTTCAAGTGGGGGGATTTTATTGCTTTTAGTATTTTTATTCTCAGTTATTTCATTTTGTTCCATTTATTTTTATTTTGGTCGGTGTGTTTTGTTTTCGTGTGTTACAGATTGAAGGTATTCGTGTCGGATGAATGAGGAGACTTATAGTTAGTAGATGAAAAGGCACAACCCATATTTTCTCTCTAGGAAACCCCCGAAAGTTGGTACTGCTGAGGTGGATGATTGGACGCGACTTTCTAGCACTGGACTGATACGAGAGTACTGTGCACCTGAGACGGAAATGAAGCGACATTACACTAGAGGTATCTTGGAATTTGTCATTATACCAAACATGGTGAGGATCATAAAAAGCCAAACACCTTATCATCATGAGAGTTCGTCAGGTATGTATTTGTCACTCTTAGTTTGCATACTCGTCTGTTGGAATTTCAATGCACACATATATACACTGAGGCACTTGTTTGTTTTTAACCCTGAGCCTTTCCAGCCTACCCTTTTATGTTATCCTTCGTTAACCCCCTCGAGCCTTCTTCCTTTTGTTTGTTTATTAACCGTTTAATTAAACCATGAGCCCAAACACTCCCTCACCCTGCTCAGATAAGTGTTGTTGATTTTTTATCTGTGAAAAATTCTAAGTTTGGGATTTGGATACCTTTAAGAACTAGGTAAGTGCAAAAAGAAAAAAAAAAGAAAAGTTTTGAAAAAGAAAAAAAAAGAAGTAGAATAAAGCACTTAACTAGAGGAGGATTTAGTTAGATGAAATAAAAAAGTAAGTTCAAAGAAACAATCGAGTGTAAACTAAAGAATCCTAGTAAAATGGTGTCTGATACCCTTGATTGTGAAACAGAACAAATACCATAGTGATTAGAATGACGACACTGAGTTTGAGCTAAAAACCAATCGTTTTTCCGTTATGTTTGATTATCCCACCTTGTCCCTAAGCCCCGTTACAACCATAAAAGCCCTCAAAAAGTGTGTGTTGTGTGCGTTTGAGATGAAAATAGATGTTGTTCAAGCTTATGAGTTGACTTTGCATGCTATGATTATTGAGTGTAAACACTGTAACCCGAGAGATTTGGTGAGAGTGTGAAAAGCTTACAGGTAAAGAGGTACTTTGATGTGGAAGTGTAGCGGACCGTCAAAATTCAGGTAAGAAGGAAATGTTTAAAGAAAAGTGGAAAGATAGTCACGAAAGATCTCATTGATGTTGTGGTAAGAAAATTTTGATTAATTCGGGGGTGACCTTTCTACTGTCTCAAGCATTACTTGAGGACAAGCAATGAGATAAGTTTGGGGTTGTGATTGGTCACCGTTTCTACTATGTTTCTGTCATTTATTCGGCATCAATCCATAAAATCGATAGCACTTGGTTTGTCTTTTCATTATTTTTTTTCAATTCAATTTTACTTGTCGTATTTTATTCTCGCATTTTATGATTAGTAGTTTTATTTCAATTATGTTGCATTTTATGCTTTGGTTTGGTAGTTTCAATGGTTTCAGGTCTGAGTGGAAAAGCCCAAAGGACTCGTGCGAAGAAAATGGAAGTTCCGGGGATTTATAAGAGTTTTTGGAATGAAGTAGAGGATGCCTGGACCTAAAATTCAACAAACATGGAAAAATATTGGGCAACCAAGTTTCTTGTATGTACTATGTTGTAGTTCTCTTCTTTAGCTTTCCGACGCTTCGAACGGGGATCAAAACAGACTTACGGATCATAAGTTATGATCGAAACAATTTTGGTTATAAAATCCAGCAAGCTGACACGGCCGACAGTGTTGGCTGACACGGCCCGTGTCAGCTTTGACGCTGATTTTCTGAATTTTTCCATTTTTTCTCCCTATCTTAAGTTGTGGGGGCACTTTGGGTAATTCCAATCGATCTAGGTGAATTGGTGTTATTTAGAATTGTTTTTGAGAAGCTAAGGAGGACTTTTTACTTGGAGGATCAAGTTTACGAATTTTATGCGATCAAGGGTTTTTGGAGAACGGAGATCATTCAACCGCGGAAGTCATTGAAGATCAAAGTGATCCAAATACTATTGTAATGGCTATTTCTTATCTTTTTCTTGATATTGTTTTTAGTTTGAACATGATTGGGTAAACCCCCCAATGCTAGGGGGTGTCCCTGAATTGTGATGTAATGAACCTTTGTTGAACTATTTGATGAGTTTATGTTTTCTTGCCTTAATCTTTTGTTATACAAATTATTTAACATTTTTCGATCGGTTAAATTGGGAACGATTTACTATTAGAGATTTGGCCTGAAAAACCAATTCATTGATTTTACATAATAACATTACGGTAGATATTGCCTAGGAATGGGGATATCCCGTAGTGACTAAAAACTTTGTTAGAACTATTGCTTGATGTTCTTTCTTTATTGCTAAGGAATTAGGGTCGAGGGAGAATATCAAAGGTTTTTGTTTAAAGGAAATTAAGAAAAATATTTGAGGGTCGATAAAATTAAGGTTTTGAGGCATATATCTCTGATGATAATTTTGGGTTCTTACTAGCAATTTATACACCTTCCCTGGCATATTTCATCATATTCGTTAAAAACATTTTTATTGTTCTGTTTAATTTTATTGTTATCATATCTTTTGTCAACCCAAACAAACCCCAAAAGTCAATTTTTGTTTAATTGAAATAACATCTACACATACAAATTATATGCAGTCCTCGAGAGATCGATTCTGGGGTTAACCCCACTTATTACTATATCGGTAAAAATAGTACACTTGCTATTTTTCTGATCAAGTTTTTGGCGCCGTTTTCGGGGACTGCCAAATTTTAAGTACGTTGTTAGTTCAATTGGAATTTTTTCACTCTGTGACTAAAATTTTTATTTTATTTTTCTGTTATTTTTATTTTCATTTTTCTTATAACTTTTGGATTATTACTGTTGCTACTAATATGCGTCTAACATTTTTATGCGAGGAGAATCCTCAGCAAATTTTCTTTTTGATGCAGAAATTGAAAGAACGCTACACGAGAGGCGTAGGCAAGCAAAACTTGCAGCGTCTGAAGCTGAACCATTGAAGCACTCAAACTCAGGTCTAGAGTCAGACAAAGATACAGTGACCATGGCTGGAAATCAACCAGCGGAGAGACTCCTGGGCGATTACGGTGGGGCAAATGCACCGGCTGGTAGGTTGACTATTGTGAACCAACCGGTGAATGTTCCAAATTTCCAGCTGCATCCTAGCACCATCACTCAACTTGAGTGGAGACCTTTCACCGGAAAGGTTAATGAAGATGCCAACAATCATCTGCAAATATTTCTTACTATGAGCACCACTATCAAGATTGAGGGGCACACGGAGGAAGTAAAGAAGTTAAGAATGTTTCCCTTCACTCTGGCGGAAGAGGCTGAAGAGTGGTTCTACTCGTTACCTGCTGGGAGTATTGCCACTTGGGAAGAGATGGAGACGGCATTTCTGAATGAGTATTTTTCGGCCTCTGTTTATATCCGAAAAAGATATGATATTGTGAACTTTAAACAGAAGGACGAAGAATCTCTCGGAGATGCATACAAGATGTTCAAGAAAGTTTTGGTAACCTGTCCGACTCACAACATGGATCAAACCGAACAGATGCAGGTGTTCCTCAATGGCCTCAAGATAAAGACTAAGCAACTAATTAATATAGCTGTCGGTGGCTCATCTAATTTTACAACAGCCACTGGTGTCAAAAAGATCATTGAAGCCATAGCCGCTAACGAGCATTTAGAGTTGTATTATTGCAGTGTGAGCCGACCAAAAAAGTTGATTGCTTTGAAGCTTACTGAGCAAGTGGTAAAGATGGAAGACCAGATTGCAGCCGAGGTAGAGAGAAGACTTAAGAAGATGAATCTTGGTACTCAAAGTGTGGCATAAGTTCAAACTGGTCAACCCATGAGTTGTGAGATTTGTAGTGGACCCCATTATACTGCACATTGTGTTGCGATTCCGCAACAAATTGAAGAGATAAAATTCCTGAGGCAGAATAATCCCTACACTCAAACTTATAATCCAGGGTGGAAGAATCATCCTAACTTCTCCTGGAAAGATCAGAATCAACAACAATACCCACAACAGCAACAAGCTCCCCAAAAAGCACAATGGGAGATTGCCATTGAGAAGATGGCCGCTTAAAGCTTCCAATTTCAAGAAGAGACAAGAAGTAACCTGAGGAACACAAGTGCTTCCATTAAAAATCTTGAAGTTCAGATAAGCCAGATAGCACAACAATTAGCAAGTCCTCAGACACCAGGCGCCCTCCCAAGCGCCACAATCCCCAATCTGAAGAATCATGAGAATGTCAATGTTGTTACCGCAGAAAGCCAGGAAGTTGCAGAAAAAGAAGTCAGGCCAACAGAAGAGAAAAGAAAAGAAGCGGTTAAACTGAAGATCAAGTTACCGTACCCCTCAAGAGTGAAAAAGAAGGAGACACAAGAAAAAGACTTTGAGAAATTCAGCTCATTGTTCAAAAAGTTAGAGATTAATATGCCCTTCTTTGAAGCACTTGAACAAATGCCTCTATATAAGAAATTCATAAAGGAGGTCATTGGAAAAAAGAAACCTATTGGAGAGGAGGTAAAGAGTCTAATTGAGGAGAGTAGTGGGGAATCACAAAATAGGAGAATCCCCGCCAAGCAGAAGGATCCTGGATCTGTTACAATACCGTGCACTATAAAAGACAGAAATTTCAAAAAAGTTCTGATTGATTCAGGTGCTAGTGTTAGTCTCATGCCATTATCTATTTATAAAAAATTGGGAATTGGAAGGGTGAGCGATGCGGGAACGAATTTAAAATTTGTAAACCACAGATCTGAGAGATCTTATAGGCTAGCTGAAGATGTGTTGGTGACGGTCGGTGAATTTGTCTTTCCAGTTGACTTTGAGATCATGGATATTCCGGAAGATGAAGAAACCCCTATCATCCTCGGTCGACCTTTCTTGCTCACTAGTCGATGCAATTTCGATATTGAGAAAGGCACAGTGAATTTTAAATCTTTTGAGGAGGAAATCACTTTAAAAGTGTTGGATATCAAGAAGCAAAATGAAGGTAAAGGTAAGCAAGTTTCACTTGGAATGATCGAAATGGTGGAAAAAGGCATAAGTTCGAAACCCCATCTTGAAAAAGTCTTCGGCATAATATATAAGTATGATGTCTCTCGGGCATGTAGTTCACATGTCAACACTGTAAAATCCATTCGTGAAAGCAAGAAAAGACATAAACGGAAGGATAAGGAAGTGGGAGTTGACTTGAGGCAAGAAGTAGTCTGTATTGCTGAACATGACAGGAGCTATGTTGCGGAAAGGCCAAGCAACAAAAGCAACAAAATCTGTAAGCTGAAGTACCCCCGACGGCATTGGGGAGTAACCCGTCGAGACATGCGACGTTAAACGAAGCGCTTCGTGGGAGGCAACCCACGAGTTTCATTTCTAAGAGTTTCTTTTGTTTTTGTTGTGTTTCAGGTTTAACTAGGTACACTCAGAGTTTTTCACAGAAGGGCGGAGGAATCTCACAAATTGAAAAATTTAGGCAGGCATCAATAGACTACCATGTGTCTGAGAAAATATGAGAAAAACCGAAGAATCAGACAAGTTTTGAGAAAAACAGGGGCCTGACACGGCCCGTGTCAGCTCTACTGTAGTAAAAAAAATAAAAATAATTTTTTTTTTAGTTTTTTGGTGAATTGAGGACAGAATCCTGACACGGCCCGTGTCTGGCATGCGTAGTTTTCATGTTTTATGACTTCCCCCCCCCCCCCCCCCCCTCTCTCAGTGAGGCTTTGTGAGTTACCCTCTCACGCTTGTTCTAAAACATTGAGGTCAGTGTTTGGTTCAAGTGGGGGGGGATTTTATTGCTTTTAGTATTTTTATTCTCAGTTATTTCATTTTGTTCCGTTTATCTTTATTTTGGTTGGTGTGTTTTGTTTTTGTGTGTTACAGATTGAAGGTATTCATGTCGGATGAATGAGGAGACTTATAGTTAGTAGATGAAAAGGCACAACCCATACTTGCTCTCCAGGAAACCCCCAAAAGTTGGTACTGCTGAGGTGGATGATTGGACGCAACTTTCCAACACTGGACTAATACGATAGTACTGTGCACCTGAGATGGAAATGAAGCGACATTACACTAGAGGTAGCTTGGAATTTGTCAGTATACCAAACATGGTGAGGATCATAAAAAGCCAAACACCTTATCATCATGAGTGTTTGTCAGGTATGTATCTGTCACTCTTAGTTTGCATACTCGTCTTTTGGAATTTCAATGCACACATATATACACTGAGGCACTTGTTTGTTTTTAACTCTGAGCCTTTCCAGCCTACCCTTTTATGTTATCCTTCATTAACCCCCTCGAGCCTTCTTCCTTTTGTTTGTTTATTAACCGCTTAATTAAACCATGAGCCCAAACACTCCTTCACCCTGCTTAGATAAGTGTTGTTGATTTTTAATCTGTGAAAAATTCTAAGTTTGGGGTTGGGATACCTTTAAGAACTAGGTAAGTGCAAAAAGAAAAAAAAAAGTTTTGAAAAAGAAAAAAAAAAAAGAAGTAGAATAAAGCACTTACCTAGAGGAGGATTTAGTTTGAAGAAATAAAAAAGTAAACTCAAAGAAACAATCGAGTGTAAACTAAAGAATCCTAGTAAAATGGTGTTTGATACCCTTGATTGTGAAACAGAACAAATACCATTGTGATTAGAATGACGACACTGAGTCTGAGCTAAAAACCAATCGTTTTTCCGTTCTGTTTGATTATCCCACCTTGTCCCTAAGCCCCGTTACAACCATAAAAGCCCTCAAAAAATGTGTGTTGTGTGCGTTTGAGATGAAAATAGATGTTGTTCAAGCTTATGAGTTGACTTTGCATGCTATGATTATTGAGTGTAAACACTGTAACCCGAGAGATTTGGTGAGAGTGTGAAAAGCTGACAGGTAAAGAGGTACTTTGATGTGGAAGTGTAGCGGACCGTCAAAATTCAGGTAAGAAGGAAATGTTGAAAGAAAAGTGGAAAGATAGTCGCGAAAGATCTCATCGGTGTTGTGGTAAGAAAATTTTGATTAATTCGGGGGTGACCTTTCTACTGTCTCGAGCATTACTTGAGGACAAGCAATGAGATAAGTTTGGGTTGTGATCGATCACCATTTCTACTATGTTTCCGTCACTTATTCGGCATCAATCCATAAAATCGGTAGCACTTGGTTTGTCTTTTCATTATTTTTTTTCAATTCAATTTTACTTGTCGTATTTTATTCTCACATTTTATGATTTGTTGTTTTATTTCAATTATGTTGCATTTTATGCTTTGGTTTAGTAGTTTTCAATGGTTTCAGATCTGAGTGGAAAATCCGAAAGGACTCGTGCGAAGAAAATGGAAGTTTTGGGGATTTAGAAGAGATTTTGGAATGAAGCAGAGGATGCCTGGACCAAAAATTCAAAAACATGGAAAAATATTGGGAAACCAAGTTCTTTGTCTATACTATGTTGTAGTTCTCTTCTTTAGCTTTCCGACGCTTCGAACGGGGATCAAAACAGACTTACAGATCAAAAGTTATGATCAAAACAATTTCGGTTATAAAATCCAGCAAGCTGACACGACCGGCAGTGTTGGCTGACACGGCCCGTGTCATCTTTGACGTTGATTTTCTGAATTTTTCCATTTTTTCTCCCTATATTAAGTTGTGGGGGCACTTTGGGTATTTCCAATCGATCTGGGTGAATTGGGGTTATTTAGAATTGTTTTTGAGAAGCTAAGGAGGACTTTTTACTTGGAGGATCAAGTTTACGAATTTTATGCGATCAAGGGTTTTTGGAGAACGGAGATCATTCAACCGCGGAAGCCATTGAAGATCAAAGTGATCCAAATACTATTGTAATGGCTATTTCTTATCTTTTTCTTGATATTGTTTTTAGTTTGAACATGATTGGCTAAACTCCCCAATGCTAGGGGGTGTCCCTGAATTGAGATGTAATGAACCTTTGTTGAACTATTTGATGAGTTTATGTTTTCTTGCCTTAATCTTTTGTTATGCAAATTATTTAACATTTTTCGATCGGTTAAATTGGGAACAATTTACGATTAGGGATTTGGCCTGAAAACCCAATCCATTGATTTTGCATAATAACATTACGGTAGATATTGCCTAGGAATGGGGATATCCCGTAGTGCCTAAAAACTTTGTCAGAACTATTGCTTGATGTTCTTTCTTGATTGCTAAGGAATTAGGGTCGAGAAAGAATATCTAAGGTTTTTGTTTAAAGGAATTTAAGAAAAATATTTGAGGGTCAGTAAAATTAAGGTTTTGAGGCATATATCTCTGATGATAATTTTGGGTTCTTACTAGCAATTTATACACCTTCCCTAGCATATTTCATCATATTCGTTAAAAACATTTTTATTGTTCTGTTTATTTTTATTGTTATTATATCTTTTGTCAACCCAAACAAACCCCAAAATTCAATTTTTGTTTAATTGAAATAACATCTACACTTACAAATTATACGCAGTCCTCGAGAGATCGATTCTGGGGATAACCCCACTTATTACTACATCGGTAAAAAGAGTACACTTGCTATTTTTCCAATCAATATAATACCAATATTATATAATATAATCCAATAGAGTAAAATATCTCCATTTGATATTTTATCGTCTTACACCAATTGATCAATTATTAGAGTTACCATAAAATTCTCTCTCGAACTAATAATTATTGATCTATCTCTTTTATTAAATAATTGATCTCTTCAGAGCTCATTAGTTGCTCTATTGATCCCAAATGTCAATACTTAAAGTACTTAGAGGATTCCATTAATCCAATTTACCAAAGATAGAGCACATAGATACTCATCTGATCTCAACAATAATCACAACTCGTATCACTGCCTTAGATTCACACTTAATCTTTACTTCTGTTAAACTTTCTGACGTACTCAAATTCCAACTTGACTTCACAGACCAAAATCCTTGTTTTCACGACTTATCAAATGTCACGTCCTTAATTATACTCTTGTTCCAATTTCGAGTTAACTTCTAACCTTACTTCTCCTCAATTCATTTGTTGTTTCTTACTAAAACACTTGGTCGCATTCTACCTTCGGAAAGAATGTACCATTCCATATTCCTCTACTGAGTCACAAACAAAACCGTAACATCTTATCTTGGTCTAGGATAACAAACACTCATCACATCCTCGTGAGGTAATTCAGTGATTCCTTAACTTCATGCAATTACCGACGATTTATCTTTTCATAAATCCTTCAACATCCAAAACTAATTCAAAATTAGTCAAACAACTTCTTTACCAGTTCCCTCTGGTCTGATGTTGTACATGGTACTCATTAAATCAGGTATTTCACCTCTTTCGTAACATACCAAAAGGTAACACACTTAGAACAATGTCTTCTTATTCCCATACTTATAAGCAACAATCCTTCAAATCCCTAATATTCTGACTGAACTCTTTCGTCTGTCGCCTTCCACTGCGCAATCCAATTTTAACAGTGGAACACCACGGATTCTTAAACACTACCAGGTAGCTAATAGTCCCCAGAGAAACACACTTATCCACTGGGATCCTTACTAACCAACGGTACAAGAAGCTTACTGACGTCCTATGGTAGAACAGTTTCCTCGCCAACACACAATATCTTAACATATGTCCAATACTCTCAGACGACAGAAGTACAGGAGTTATACTACTACAACCATAACATACACAACTCCAATTCCATTCTAAACTCGAACCAATATATACAAAATAGTTTAACAACTTCCGGTTCTAGTTACCACATTCCAAATCGATTCTTCTTACGGGTTTTTCGACTTACTCAAGATTCCTTGTTGACACGAGATCTCAACCAATAACACGTAACACCATCATGAAACTTCATTCATACGCGAATCACCACTTATCAAAACTTAAACCATTCAAAGCGAAATTGTGAGTTTCCATACTACTCACCAATTCACATACAACACTCCACGCGTACACACACCCTCAAAGGACATGCCACGCTTCCCAATTGAATCAAATTTTCTCATTCGTTCCATTTCATAAACGAATCCAAGTTACATGCTTAACTTCGAAACGTTCAATTCTTACTCGTACTTGGAAGGATAATCCAAGTACACATCTGGTACCACTCTCACGGAGTCTAAATCCGATACCAAGAATTCACGGAAAATAACAATTACTAAACTCTGACCAACCGCTCATATCTTAATAACACCAATTACGCACCGAATTATTCCTTGCAAGATCAATACTTCGTGAGTATTCTCTAACTTTGTCCTTAAGACTCGCAACGGTAATAATAACAATACACTTAAGACTTTCTCACATTCAACACAATTCACAAGATTATTTCTCCAAAATTTAAACTCCCTCGTCATCTAAAAAAATGACCAATTATGCAACACCTTTCAGAAGTTTCGATTTCAAAACAAAAATCCTCTTTCATTTACTTGAAATCCCGTTTTCCATTCACACAATACTCTCCGCTCGGAGTAACATAAGGTAACAAAACGCGATGATGCTTCCTAAGGAATTTCACAATTTACACACATGTTAATCGATTAACCATCTGAGTTAATCGGTTAACTCCTCAAAATCCAGTGCAAGTACCATCCTTGCATGTGTTAATCAGTTAACACTACTGCAGAAGCTGAAAACCAGTCTCTTTTAATTCAAAAACCATCCCTATTCAAAACCATCATTCCGGCTTGCTCTAACGCACAATATAATTCTCAACTCGCGGCTCTTTAACTTGTATAACTTTTACTAACCATAATCCACTCAAGGTAAAACCGACAAAGTCGGCGACACACTTCAACCAAGTGACAAGGCAAAATTCCAAATTCTGACGCGGTCACACTACAAAACTTCAGCGGGATAGTTCATTTTCTGCTCAACAACTATACTAGCGGGAAGTCAATAGTGATGACATTCTAGGGTTTTAGCCACAACTCATACTTGATTCGTCCATAAGCAAAACCCAACACACAACAATTATACGGTACTACAAAAGCGACGGACGTAACATGTCAGTACACAACCTTATTCCCTCACTTGAATTCCTTGGTGACAGTTAAAACAACTACTTCCTTGGTTCAACAAAAGGTAGATTCCGAATATTCCGATTATTCACAATGACAAAAGTTTCTCTATACTTGAAAATAAATCGGGGCAATGCGTCCTCTTGAAGAACCTTTCCATCACTTCGTACACACTAACCGGAATTTCTTACCTTCCACTATCCATCGCACACCATACTTACACCTAATTACTTAATGGAAGATTCGCAACCGACAATTCTCATCAACTATTTACAAAACCCTTCTAGTATAAATCGTTCCATGATTTACACTTAGTCCGTAATAAGTCCTGATTTGCTTCTCGTTGTTTTACCACAATCTTACTTCTTATGACACAACACTTACTGCTCCACAAAGTACGTCCCTTCATACTTGTCTCAAGAATAAGAATTCATCACGTAAACTTGTGACCACGGTGCTACTACTACGCATTCTCCAATACCAAAGTGTAACTTTCTCATTCACGTCATATTAATAGGCTCCTCACAGGTGAACCATCCGTAATTACACTTCCTTAACTATAGGTTCATCAACACCTTAAAACTCTATTGCTCACTCGTCCAAAATACGTTCCGTTGTCACTTCCCCATAACATACCGTTAATATCGTCTTTCATACCGTGTTTACTTCTCTCTCCATTGTAATCCTCTTAGATACAAATATAAAACCATCTTACTAAGATTCCCTTAAATCCAAGGTACTTACTCTGTTTCCTAATACAAACTTTTTCTAGTTCGTATTTCTACACTTTCCGTTACTAAATGAAGTTCATTCTTTCTCCAACACAATACCTTATACTATTCCTTTGGTAAGTTAACAAATTCCAAATTCCAAATTGGTCTCTTACTGTAAACAGAAAACCTGAAGTATTATCCTGAACTTGATCCCCTTTCATAACTGAAGATACATAATTTATCTCCTACTCTTCGTCTGGCACATACTTATTTCACTTGAAGCATGTAAACACATCCTTGTGTTTCTTCTCACACTTATCTACTACTTTAGGTTCCCATAAAAGTCGAACGTCATTGACCCTCAACTTTTAACCAGCCGGAAGATATTGTTCCGAACACATTCCTTTAGATATTCTCGTCCATTCAAGATACTATAGCAACCTTCGAAACTAAAACACTTATCTCACGTTCGGACCTTACGTCACACATTCCACTAAACAAATTTTCTTTTCCACGAAATGAGATTACTTGAGATCATTTTCCATACTAGTGGTCAATCCAGCTCCACTAGCGATTTTACATATTCCTTAATATCTTAACCAATCGTCCAATAGAGGTCCTTAACTTTCAGACTCCATCAATTCCAAAGGATTTCTTGAACAACACACTACTCTTCAATTCCATGATACCCAAATCACAACTTCTACTAAGACCTCAACTGAGCTGACCAAAACTCTTCACTACTAACTCTTGGCTTGAGCCTACCCTCACAGCGCAAGTTCCGACAACACTTCGGAATCCTCGTGATCGCTCAACCATGATTCTACCTATCGCATACATAACATTAGATTGATCAAGCCCAACACTACATAGTATGATATTAAGATTCATGCTGGCAAGACACACTTAAGAGGCGGGAATAGATTTACTTATGATGTTTCAAGGCTAGGTCGAGGACACGACCTGCTCTGATACCAACTGTAATGCCCTGTATAATATTTATCTAGAATAATACCATACAAGTGTTTTATTTGGTACTGACACAATCATAAGTGCCTAATGGTATAATTCAGATACTTGACCATTTCTAATACATAAATACAACCTATGGTACAAGGCATGGAAATTATCCAAAACAAGAAAATCTAATGTTCTGGACTAGGTCGGGGTCTGCCCCTAGACTGAGCAGGCCTAACCCACGTCCTAGGATGGCCCAACAAAGACCCCTTAGAGCGACCCGTGCCGAGCACAGGCCCGTCTCAACAGCGTCGGGCACACGCACAGCATAAGGTGTCGGGCAGAGGCGTTATCCCCTATCCGGGCTCACTCCTCCTCGAAACTCAGGTGTTCTTCTCCACGTGGGGCCATTTCCCTCTGCACATAAGAGTCCTCCCCGCGAGGACACATCTCTCCCCAACACGCAAGACTCCTCCCCGCGAGGACATGTTCTCATGTAACCACCCACTCCCGATGGAATCGATCTGCCCTAATTCTAGAGATCTAGGAACGGTTACCCCAGGGAGAAGACCACGTGCTGGTCTTCACTACGCCACGTAAGCCCTGGCAGTTAGCTGGATTGGGTCTGGCAATCCAGCCCAATGCAAGTAACCGTTGGCCCCGTGCTAGGGGCTCCCTATAAATACCCTCTCACTTGAGAGGGTCAGGTTACACACTCTCTTACTCTGTAACCTTGTACTTACTCTTACTTGTGACCCTTTGCTTACTTCGGCGTCGGACTACCTTGTAGGTACACCCCCCCCTCGGCCATCTTCCAACCTCACCGTAGCTGAAGTCCATACGGCGTTGCTGGCCACTGAACAACTGTCTGATCCAGGTACGATCAGTGGCGCCATCTGCGGGAACCCTTTGCTTCCCCGTTTTTCCTCCGATAAACCAAAGCAATCCTCTCGTTCATCACCATCATGGCCGACAACCTGTCTGCTAACAAAGCTCTGGACACCGTCCTCGCGCAACTCGAGAACGGGAACCACCGAGAAGACGCTGCTGCCCTCCATGTCGAAGAAGGCGACGTGAGAGACGGGCAGACCGCCTCCCCAGACTCCTAAGACACGTCTTACGATGCCGCCCAACAGGACGACCAACAAGCCATCTTTCAGCCAGTTGCTCCTCCGCCCAATGCAGATTCGAGCACCGTGGCCCTGTTTACCTTTATTAATCAGACCAATCAGCTGATAGCACAACAGAACACCAGAATTGAAGCACTGGAGTGAGGGCGGACACGACAATCTTCCCCGCGAAGACATCGTCATCCACCCTCACCCCGCCACTCTCCTTCCCCGCGAAGGACTCCTTCCGAAGAATCTCGAACCCCTTCGCCGGTGCGCGAGGGCCGTCGGCCATGCCTTGAACGCCCCTAGCCGGCGGTCTCCCAGAAGTGCCATCGTTCCCCGCCTCGGAAGGAACCCAGGCCCTCCGCAACTACCAAGAAGTCCAAAACCACCGAGGAGAGACTGAGGAACCGTTCGAGGAATTCCCCTCCACGACATCACCAATCCCCTTCGAGATCCCCGGCCGGAAGCGACGACGACGACCAGAGGACCCCTCTGTCATGGGAGATCATGAACGCCCCAATTCCTGTGGGCATGGAGAAACCCCCGCCACTGGGGACCTACGACGGTCTGGCCGACCCTGACGATCACGTTGAAAGTTTCAAAGCCATGCTCGACTTCAGAAACGTCAGGGGAGCCATTAAGTGTAGGCTTTTCCCCACCACCTTGCGGAAGGGCGCCATGACATGGTACAAGGGTCTGGTACCCAGGTCGATCACATCCTGGAAGCAACTAAGACAATGCTTCACTAAACACTTTACTGCGTCTCGTCGACACCTGAAGACGGAGGCTGCCCTAGAGAGCATCTTCCAGGGGAAGAACGAATCTCTCCGGAACTATATTGAGAGATTCAACAGAGAGGTTGTCGAGGTTCACACGACCGACGACATGAAGAAGTATATGATCATCCATGGACTAAGTTTTGGATCTGATTTTACCAAGTCCGTAGGCCTCCGCAGACCCCGCCGTCTTGAGGACCTCCTCCAACGAGCTCAGTCGTATATCGAGCTCGAGGAGTCGGAGGCAGCACAGATCGCCCTTGAGTCGAGATGCAAAGAAGGCCCCCGCGGCCACAAAGATGAAGACTCTCCTCCCCGACGAGGAGGAGAAAGAAAGAAAGAAAACCGCCCCCGTGAGCCTCGGGAACCGCGCGGACCAGCTTGCCGGTTCACGGAATACACCCCGCTCAACGCTCCCCGCGCGCGAATCCTCTCCGAGTGCCAGAACTCGGAATTTCTGAAAGGAGGCGTCCGTTTTCCGAAGCCGACTACTCCCAAATCAAACACTGACAAGTCAAAGTATTGCAGGTTCCACCGAAGCCACGGGCATGTCACAGAAGACTGCATCCATCTCAAGGATGCAATTGAAATCCTCATCAAGGAGGGGCACTTGAAGAAATATGCCCAGAAGAATGATACTCCTCTTCCCAGCTCCCGGGAAGCCCAGAACGTCGAGGAGACGACACCTCCTCCCGACGAGAGTCGGCTTCAGGTCGCCCTCAGTGTCACACGACCCGAAGATTTCTTTGTCCCCGTAATCATTGAAGGCCAAGAAGCAATTCGCAACATGTGGGCAACCTTCCCCCACGAGGACCCCGTCGCTGCCCGTAGCACCTGGGAAAGCTTCCCCAAGGCAATGGTCATCTCTGGGGGTGGTTACGAGAAGTTGTTCGTCGGGTCTATCAAGAGGAAATTTGATGAACTGGAATCAGCAACGTCGGCAAAGACAACCACTCTCGAGAAGGTGCGAGGGAACTCAAACCCTATCACCTTCTATCTCAAGGAGCTCCCTGGAGGAGCGCCCAACGTCACTATCCCCCTCCTGGTCAGGGCCCAGATGGCGAATTTTGACATTCGAAGGATCCTTGTCGACCAGGGCAGCTCGGTCGACATCATGTACGCTCACCTTTTCAGGACTCTCCAACTCGACGAGAGACATCTGACCCCATATGTTGGCTTAGACCTGCAGGGATTCAACGGAACCACCACCCGACCATGGGGCTACGTTGAGCTGATGGTCACATTCGGGGACGAAGACACAACTCGACAGGTTAAGACCCGCTTCCTGGTGGTCGAATGTTCATCCCTTTACAACTGCATCCTCGGGAGGACCACCCTGGCCGAGCTTACGGCGGTACCATCAACGGTCCACCTCAAAATAAAGTACTAAATGGCCAGGGGACGAGTAGTGACGATGCACGGGGACATAGACGCGGCCAGAAGATGCTTCGACACCGCCATCAAAGGCATGAGTTCCATCGGCACCGAACCCAAGACCGTGGCCAAGCCACCCCCGGACGCCGAACAGGTACCTCTCCCGCGCTTCAATGCGGTCGAACTCGACAGCAGGTTCCTGGGCGGACCCGATGAAGACGGGGCAGAACACCTCGACCTCCAGGCAGAAAACAACGGGCGGCCTCTCCACCCAACACGCCCCATCCCCGACGGAGACTTTGAGCTCGTTGTCCTCGGGGACAATCCATACCGTAACGTGAAGATTGGCACCGGAATCCCCGACCTGGCGAAGGAGCAGCTGAAGGCATGTCTAAGGGAGAACGCTGATTTCTTCGCATGGAGCGCCTCCGAGATGCCTGGCCTCGACCCCGAGGTGGCTTGCCATCAGCTCGCAGTAGATCCGGCCGCTAGGGCCATAGCTCAACGTACGCGTAAGCAGTCTCCCGAAAAACGGAAGATGCTGAAAAAGCTGTAAAAGACCTCCTAGAGGCAAATTTTATTTTGGAGGCCAGGTACACAACTTGGCTGTCCAACGTTGTACTCGTCAAAAAGAATAATGGAAAATGGAGGATGTGTGTTGATTATACTGATCTTAACCGGGCTTGCCCGAAAGACTGCTATCCTTTGCCTAACATTGACCAGCTGGTCGACAATTCTGCAGGTTACAAACTATTATCCTTCAAGGACGCATACTCGGGATACAACCAAATTCCCATAGACAAGGTCGACAAACAGCACACGGCTTTCATGACCGAGTCGGGCAATTACTACCACAACGTAATGCCTTTCGTCCTGAAGAACGCCGGTGCAACCTACCAACGGATGATGAACAAGGTTTTCCAGGCTGAAATCGGCGACATGCTCGAGGTCTACATGGACGACATGATCGTCAAATCCGCGGAAGAAGTCGACCATGCCACACACCTCAAGAAGGTGTTCGACACGGTGAGGAAGTGTCGCATGAGGTTCAATCCCGACAAATGCACCTTCGGCGTTCGGGCAGGTAAGTTCCTCGACTTCTACCTGACAGAGCAAGGAATCGAAGCCAACCCCAACAAGTGTAGAACTTTTTCCAAGATCCCTACTCCGGACTCAAAGAAGTCAATACAATCATTGAACGGGATACTCACCGCCCTTTCCCGCTTCGTCACCAAGTCTGCGCAGTACGCACTCCTATTTTTCAAACTTCTTCGACAAAAAGCGGAGTTTGAATGGAGCGAAGAATGCGAGCAGGCGCTCTTCCACCTAAAACTAGTCTTATCGCAACCCTCGGTCCTCTCACGACCTGAGAGCGGGGAGACACTTTTCTCATATCTCACAATCACGAGTGAAGCAGTCAGCGTCGTCCTCATTCGAGAAACCCCGGACGGACAGAAACCAATTTACTTCACGAGCAAAGCCCTCCAAGGCCCCGAGCTCAGGTATCAGCAGATAGAGAAAGTCGCCCTAGCCCTCGTCACCGCGGCCAGGAGGCTACGCCACTACTTCCTCGCCCACACTGTCGTCGTAAGGACCGAACAGCCTATAAGGCAACTCCTTGGCCGACCAGATATGGCGGGGAGGATGCTCAGGTGGTCGCTCGAACTCACCGAGTTTGACATCCAATACGAGGGAAGGAAAGCCTTAAAGGCTCAGGTATTGGCCAACTTTGTGGCAGAGATGACCGTCCCAGAACCTTCGACCAACGGATCCCAAAAATGGATGATCTATGTCGACGGAGAATCCAGCCCGAAGGAAAGCGGGGCGGGCATCATCCTCGAAAATGAGGAAGGCATCCTGATCGAGGTATCCCTCAAACTATCCTTCCCGATGTCGAACAACCAAGCGGAGTACGAGGCTTTCCTCGCCAGACTTCGGCTGGCCGAGGACCTCGGCCCCAAGGAGGTCAAAATCTTCACCGACTCCCAGCTTGTGTCCTTGCAATTCCGAGGAGAGTACCAGGCGAAGAATGATAACCTCATCGAATACTTGACCTTGGTGAAAGAAAAGATGAAAAAGTTCACCTCCGCGGAAGTAACTCACATCCCCCACGAGCACAATGCCCGAGCAGATGTCTTGTCCAAATTGGCAAGCACAAAGAAGAAAGGCAGGAACAAATCCGTCATACAAGAAGTGCTTTCCCGGCCGAGCATCGACAAGCCCGCTCCAGTGGCGGACGTAAACGCCATTGGTGACAGCAATTGCTGGATGACCCCCGTGTACGAGTACCTCACGACGGGCAAACTGCCCGAAGATCCCAAGGAAGCCGGAATGGTCAAGCGGCGGGCATGCTCATACACGATAGTCGAGGACAAGCTATACCGGCGAGGGTTCTCTATCCCCCTCCTCAGGTGTGTCGAGGAGACCAAGTTCCCAGGAATCCTCCAGGAAATCCACGAAGGACTCAATGCACAGCACCTCGGCGGGCGATCGTTAGCCCGTAAGGCGCTTCAAGCAGGGTACTACTGGCCCACCATGCAGCAGGACGTCAAGGAACACGTCAAGAAGTACGATAGATGCCAACGACACGGGGACATGCACCTTGCTCCTCCTAACGAGCTCAAAACACTGTCCTCTCCGTGGCTGTTTGCGTGGTGGGGGATGGATATCCTCGGACCTTTCTTCCAGGGGTCGTATCAAAACAAATACCTCATCGTCGGGGTGGACTACTTCACGAAGTGGATTGAGGTGGAAGCATTGGCCAAAATCACGGCCTTCAACATACTGCATTTTTACAAAAGGAACGTCCTCGCCCGATTCGGCGTGCCTCAAGCTATTGTCACCGACAACGGAACACAGTTCACCGACAAGAACTTCCAAGACTTCGGCTCCAAGCTAGGCACGAAGCAGCACTTCACGTCGGTCGAGCACCCTCAAACGAACGGACAGGCTGAGGCAGCGAACAGAGTAATCCTACGAGGATTGAAACGTCGATTAGGCGACGCTAAGCAATGGTGGGTCGAGGAGCTACACAGCGTCCTCTGGGCCTACCGAACGACCCCACATTCCACGACCGGGGAGACCCCTTTTCGTCTGACCTACGGAATGGAAGTGGTGATCCCCGTGGAAATCAGGGAACCCTCGAGGAGGACGGAAACCCCCCTCGACGGGGACGCGAACAACGAAGCTCTGAGGGAAGACCTCTATTTCGTCGAGGAGACACGTTCGGGCGCTTCTCTCCGAGAAGCTTCACTAAAATAGAAAATAACACTGCGTTATAACGACAAAGTTATCAAACGTGATTTTCAGGTGGGCACCCTCGTCCTACGAAGGAACCAGAAAGACTCGCGAGAGGGCAAACTCGCCGCGAACTAGGAAGACCCGTACCGCGTCCGCGCGAAAATGGGGACAGGAGCCTATTTCCTCGAAAATCTGCACGGGGAAGAACTCGCTCGACCATGGAATGCTGAGAAGCCCAAACAATACTATAGTTAAGCACTGCCCGTAACTCACGAACACTGCGATTACGGAGACGCACTAAGGTACGAGCGCGACACCCCTATACAAAAGCTAAGACCTCGACCGAGCTCTTAGCCTCATTGAAGGTCGGAATACGTCTCCGACCACCCGACCAGCTCTCCACGCGGTCAGGGATTATCAAGGTCGAGCAAATCCCAAAGTCTTTATTACTTAGACAAAAACAAAGTATAGAAGTCTTTATTACTTAGACAAAAACAAAGTATAGAAATCTCTATTACTTGGACAGAAACAAACAAAGTATAACAAATGCTATAACATCACACACAGTATAAACCATACAAACAGCACACGAGCAGATAAGCAAAAATGCATTAAAGCGGGCAGAAGCCCATTGTACAAATATTACAAACAAGTATCAAAAGCCCCTGGCACGCAGGCCGGGCATACATATTGAAAAATAAATAAAACGGCTCACAGGCCGAACAAAACGAAGAAGAAAAGTTTACTCGGCGACAGTCCCTTCGGGCTCCTCGCGTTCATGAACCTCGTCCACCCGCATCGGTTGCACGATCTGACCGTCGACCACCTCGGAGTCAGGGTCAATCCCTTCGGTTGTGAGGTTGGGGTTGAGAACCCGAAGCTGCTGCACGGCGTTCCTGAAACCTATTGAAATTCTGGTACCAGATGTGTGATGTTACGTGCGATGTCACAACAACACACTCTGCAATGGACAATGTAAAACAACAATAAATCACACAAAGAATTGTTCACCCAGTTCGGTCTTAACTACCTACGTCTGGGGGCTACCAAGCCAGGGATGAATTTCACTATCAGTAGTATTAATTTACAGACTCAACAACCCAGTTGACATCTCCTAAACTTAATCACTACCCAATGAACTTTCTACCTAAGAGACCACTTAGGTATGAGAACACTACTCAATCCCTAAATCACTTCAGTGATATACTTCAAAGATCACACACTTTGAATAACACAACTTGATTCTGCTTCTCAACTTTGATCAAGAACAACTCAAAACAATAACACCAATTCACACTAGAATGGTTTACAAAACATACACGAAGACACAAACGACTCTCAGTCTTTAGCTCTCTTTCTTCGTTCCTTTCTTCAAAGGATTTATGCGCTTTAAATAGCTCTTTGATCTGGTCTTCGACCTGCTACAATATCTGACCTGATTTGTTGTTTAAAATTGAATCTTCAAAACAGATTTTATCCCCAAAATCTTTTTAAATCTCAGTCTTTAAACCTCCCTACAAATCTGCATCAAATCTCTATGCAACAGAGAATATCTATCCCAAGATATCCGCAACCAATGAGACTAACAGCTCTCCCAATATTAAGCTAAAACGCAAACCCTAACAACATCACTAAACCTGATGTTATTAATCTTCTGCAGACCTGATGTCATGACATCGTATGTGACATCAGACTTCACAACTCCAACAAGTTAAACACTTAACATAAACCAATGTTAAGACTCAATGTTAAGACATCACCCATATGACATCAAACATTGAACAACTTTGTTTTACCAAAATTCTAGCCAATCCAAGAACCAATACCTATATCGGCCGATACGAGGTTGTCCTCCTCGGATTCCCGGAGCTTCGCTATCAGCGCTGCCCGCGAGGTCAGCAACCTGTCTTCCTCGGTTTCCTTATTAGCGGGGTGGACAGCCTCCTCCAACTCGGCATTCCTCTCCAAGAGACGATCCCTCTCCTCTTCAATCCTGACGAGACGTCTCCGCTCTTCCTCAGCATTCTTCAACTTTTCCTCCAACTTCCCTTAAAGCTCGACCTGGGCCTGGTTCTGGCTTTTGCAATCGGCCAGCTCCTTGCCCACCTTCTCCTTTTCGGCTGAGATAGACTGGAAACTCTCGCGTAACCTGTTCAGTTCGCCTTCCGGGCAAGCCTCGTCGTTCAGAACCAGGGCAGCCACACAAACCCGCATCACAGGGGACACATCCTCCACCAGCGCCCTTCTCTGAGAGACCTTGTCGACGCCTAAAATGGCCTGAGTTTCGGGGGCACCCACACATAGGGAATTATTCCCCATAAAAAAGTTCGTCTTCGAGAGACAAGGCGGGAGCACAAATTTTATAGCAGGGGGACTCTCGTTATCAGTAAGGTTGATGGCCACTGTGTCCGCAATCCGCTGCCTCTTCGGGGAGACCTGGGGGCTGGGAGAATCACTATCCTGGTGAGAGCCAGAAGAACCCCTGGTTGTCTGAGTTGGAACGGATTCCTGCGCTCAGATCTGCTCGAGATGGCTTTTGCCTCCCTTCTTCGTAGCGCGGTTAGCCTTCAACTTTTTGAGGCGCTCCTCAGTAGACGACATCTTACCTGCACAAAAAACAAAGAGGTCAGTAATTCGAAAATAAGGACGAAGGGAAAGGCAGGTCGGGGAGGCCACCCCACCTAACAGCTCGAGAGCCTCCTCGTCAGAAAATGCCTCGAGGAGAGCCCTAGTGTTGATCAATCGACACTTCGTTAAGACCTCCCCATCGTCGCCCAGAAGGAAGTCCCCGTTCTGCGTCACGAACTTGGCTTTGTTAAACCCACTGACGAACTTGACTATGGCCTCGTGAGCCAAGCGATCCCCTTCACAGAGTTTACCAGGGCTGACGATATAGCTGTCCGTTCCCCTCTTGAAGTGTTCTTCAGTCCAGAACAACGGAAACCTGGGCACAAGGGCCTCCTCTCGCCGCCCATCCACTTCTTCGACGACCCGACGGTACACTGTATTTACGGCCTCATATGTGACCGGCCTCATGAGGAAGTACCGATACTTGAAGTCTCGCACGGAGTCCATATAAGTGTGAAACAGGCTGCTCACCTGCTTGAAGGACACCCAGCCATGCTTGCAGTCGACAGTCTTCCGTTGAAGATGGAAAATGCGAAAAAAATAGGGGCACCGTCGCCCCAATATTCAGGTATTTGCACACGAGCTCGAAAGCCCTGATGAAAGCGAGAGAGTTGGGGTGGAGTTGAGAAGGGGCCAAACACAGGTTGACAAACACTGACTGTTGAAAATCCGTGAAGGGAAAACGCCACCCCGCCTCATCGAACATAAACTCATATACAGGAAACCCCATCCCGCTATATGTCGAGCATATTCGATGATGTGGCAAAGGCCTGAACACGTTCCACGACTTCTGTGAACCTATTAGGCGGTGCTCGACGGTACAAAATATGTCGGCCTCGTTCAGGTCGATAAACTCGGAGATCATGTTCACTGCCTCTTCGCATGACCACTCGTCGGGAAGCCGCTCCCCGGCGCTGGTTGTCTCCGCCATAGGTGAATCGGGCCTGTCGTAAATATCCAAAGATCCCTCAGCCACTGGCAATACGTCCATTTACCTGAAAAGCAGAAGGAAATGGTGAATTCGATGACCCATATCAAATCCACCCCTTCCACCGCTGATCAAGTGAAAGGGCGAGGAGGGAACGTCGGGGAGCGCGACCCCGCGACCATCCTCAGGTCCGCGGGGAGCGAAATTGGGCGGGACCCCAGGGTATTCGACCCATATCCCCGAGATAAACGTCGGTTCCCCGGGGATTCCATCCTTAATCCCCGGAATATTCAACAAAAGAACTGAGAAACGTTCATCTCATGACCCCGAGATATTCTTCGTGTCCTCGGGGATTTCATCGTCTATCCCCGCGAGATTCAACAACTAAACTATGAAATTCCGCCGTTTTCGCCGGATATATCGTGATTTCCATGAGAACTTCATCAGTTCACCATGAAACCTCGCTAATAAGACAAATTAAAGGAGAAAAAAGAAAGAAACTTACTTGAAATAACTTCCGGTAGGGTTCCGGCACGACAGTTGGCGGCGGCGTACGACGGCAAAATAAGAGAAGGAAGAAGGAGTGAATCTGAGCAAAGGGGGAGCCAAAAGTGCAAATGGGACGAGATGACTCTTATTTATAGGGCTCTCATAAGTTTCGAGGGCTCTTAGGCAATCGATTATGCTTCCCTAGCGTAGCCGCCCTAGACAATGATGAGCTGCGACACGTGGCGCACACTCTCCCAAACGTGTCGTTTCATTCCCCAACACGCGTCTTTTCATTCACCTCGTTTCAGACTTCCCGCGTCCCCGCGATGTCGCCCATCCGCGGCCAGCCAAGCACGAGCAGGTCGACTCGTTTTTGCCCGGTTACCAATCATTCCTCGTTTAGAGTCCCTTTCCCGGCTGGACCCGTCCTCGACATAGCACTGACCCTAAAGTCATTGCCCTGACACCTCAGAGCAACGACTTGGGGGGCTCCTGTTCTGGACTGGGCCGGGGTCTGCCCCTAGACCGAGCAGGCCCAACCCACGTCTTGGGATGGCCCAACAAAGACCCCTTAGAGCGACCCGTGCCGAGCACAGGCCCGTCTCAACAGCGTCGGGCACACGCACAGCATAAGGCGTCGGGCAGAGGTGTTATCCCCCATCCGGGCTCACTCCTCCTCGACACTCAGGTGTTCTTCTCCACGTGGGGCCATTTCCCTCTGCACATAAGAGTCCTCCCCGCGAGGACACGTCTCTCCCCTACATGCAAGACTCCTCCCCGCGAGGACACGTTCTCATGTAACCACCCACTCCCGATGGAATCGGTCTGCCCTAATTCCGGAGATCTAGGAATGGTTACCCTAGGGCGAAGACCACGTGCTGGTCTTCACTAGGCCACGTAAGCCCTGGCAGTTACCTGGATTGGGCCTGGCAATCCAGCCCAATGCAAGTAACCGTTGGCCCCGCGCTGGGGGTTCTCTGTAAATACCCTCTCACTTGAGAGGGTCAGGTTACACACGCTCTTACTCTTTAACCTTTTACTTGCTCTTACTTGTGACCATTGCCTTACTTGAGTGTCGGAGTACCTTGCAGGTACACCCCCCCTTCCCGCCGTCTTCCAACCTCACCGGAGCTGAAGTCCGTGCGGCGTTGTTGGCCACTGAACAACTGTCTGATCTAGGTACGATCATCTAAGAATAAGGTATAATATTCCTCATTGTACAAGAAAATAAAATACACAGCGGAATAAGCTCAACTAAGCTTCTCTTGAAACATCCAAGCATAGCTCCACTTGTAAATCAAACCTGCAATTGCTTCCTGAAAATAATCAACAATAATGGGGTGAGATATTAAATCTCAGTGAGTTCCCTATCTTATGGATTCTCTCGGCTTTACAAGGTTCTAACCAAATCCTAACTCAAGTCAAGGGGAAGGGAAATGACCTTGAGTTCACAATCTCACACTATATGGAAACATGTTCATGAATTCACCAACTCAAAATATCACTAATCGATAACCTCACCAAGGCATCCCCTTTTCCCGTCCGCCTCTATGTCTAGAAGTCGACCCGAGTCATAGATCATTGTAACCTACTTGACATACGAATGGATTCGGGTTCTACAGGTCATTAACCGTTATGAACCGTCACTTCACACGGGCTATTAACCGTCACAAGCATACGCTCCATGGGCACCATTCGTACTGCACGCGGGAATCAAACCTACCAAGTAGTCATGCATACGTTTCAGAGGAGCTTGAGACTCATTAAACTGCAACTCAAGAAAAAACGGTTACGATTACGTGATTTCACACACACAAACGTGATTGTATTCGACAATCACAAGGCCACATTCGCCTTAAGGCCTCTTTGCCTTTTCTCATAATCACAATGGTTCACACATGTTCCATACTAGTGTTTCACTCTCTTCTAGACCAATACTCGTCACGGATGCACCTTTCTACATCGAGTGCCCGAGCATCGCCATCTAGGTTTTTTATTACCATCCTATTCACAACCTAGAATCATATCATTAGGTTTGGGGTAAGTTTTATCACTCTTCCTAATTCATTTTAAGCATGCATATTCTCTCATTCATACTTAACAACAATTAGATAGACATGGTTTAACACAATTTGCATATAACAATATCAATCATAAAACACATATGGTAGCATAACATGTCAAACATAATCCACATAGTAGTTCACACACATTTTAAGGCATACAAGCCACTACTATCCTCTACCAAGCATCCTTGGTTAAGTCATGGTCTAACATTACCATTTCATAGCACATTGGATTCTCTTTCCAAGGCTTCAAGTCTCATATCAATCGGATTCCCGATTCATGAATTATGGTAGGAATAAGGACCCATACCATTCACATTCATTACATTTCCATCTTTATCTTATCAATCCATGGCCTAAACATATTTTTCTACTTCACTATCATAAAGAGCATTGAAATATCTTTCCAACGCTTCCGACCGTGCCTCAATCCGAGTTACGGATCAAAAGTTATGAAGGAAACAAAATGGGAAAATCTGTCATGTTCGTAAGGCGAACTTCTTGGCGAACAGAACAGAATGAAAAGGACACAAAGTTCGTAAAGCGAATTTCTAGGCGAACATTCGCCTTCCCCTTCGCTTTGGTTCGCTAAGCGAACCCTGCGAACCCAGAATTCACAGCAGCGATAAAATAGGTCATTTGGGGCCAAAAACCCTCATTTCTTCACCCAAAACACTTCCAACTCATACTCTATCAACCCCAAATCATAACCCGACTATACTATGCATATTATATCGCATTTCATTCATTAGATTTCGTTGATTCATCCGTTTAATCATTTTCTCTCAAATCTAACCTAAGTTCAAGTCATGGATTTCTAGAACTTAGAGTGTCTAACTAGAACCCACCTGAGCATTGAAGAGGAAGTTGAAGAAGATGATGAATATTGAAGATGATCCATGAGCTTTTCTCTCTTCTTCCTCTACCTCCACTTCCTCTCTTTCTCTTCCTTCTCTTTTCTAACAAACATATTTATATATATATATATATATAACCAAATTATATAATATAATCTAATAGAGTAAAATATCTCCAATTGATATTTTATCGTCTTACACCAATTGATCAATTATTAGAGTTACCATAAAATTCTCTCTCGAACTAATAATTATTGATCTGTCTCTTTTATTAAATAATTGATCTCTTCAGAGCTCATTAGTTACTCTATTGATCTCAAATGTCAATACTTAAAGTATTTAGAGGATTCCATTAATCCAATTTACCATAGATAGAGCACATAGATACTCATCTGATCTCATCTGATATCCAATTGAGCATTTAGATAATATGGGGTATTACAGGCGGGGCCAAGATAATGGAGTCATATGGACGGGGCCAGGAATAATGGAAGACATCTGGACGGGGCCAGAGAATGAAATTGTAAAAGTGGTGTCTTAACCAAGAGCATGAAATTGTAAATGGTTCCTAAACTGAGGATTAACAAGGCAACACAGGATAAAAGTTTGCCTAAACAAGGCAACAGAGAATAGAAGTTTGCCTATACAAGGCAGCAGAGGATAGAAGTTTTCCTAAACAAGGAAACAGCGGATAGAAGTTTGCCAAAATAAGGAGATATGGAAATAAACTACCTATACCAAGGGATTAACAAGGCTGAATGGATAAAGTTTACCTAATCCAAGGGATTAACAAGGTAAACGGGAAAGAAGTTGTTTATACCAAGGGATTAACAAGGCAACATGGATAAAGTTTATCTAAACCAAGGGATTAACAAGGTAAACATGAATGAGTAACGGCCTATACAAGGGATTAACAAGGCAGAAAAAAAGAGTTTTTATAAACCAAGGGATTAATAAGGCAAACGTGAAAGAGTTGTTGGGGATGTGTGAGGTTGCTCACACTTCGCAAGGCTGCTTACGATTAAGTTGATGAAGAGATACGTAAGGTTATTTACACTTGAATGTTTTTTCAATGCATGAAGTGCGATGATCTATGAATGCGATGTGTTGATCTTAGACTGTGCCACTGAAGATTTGGCTTTTTGACTGTAGGTTTGGATGCCAAGCAGGATTCGACTTTAGACTATTCATGCTTGGGTTGCAAGGCTTCTTAATGATGCATGGTTCACACTATGGGAATATGGCAGATGAATGAGATGATATGTATTTTTTGACATTAGAGCGAAGCTACAGGGTTAATGCATGATGATCATATATGCAATGACTTAAATGCTCAACAAGTGCCCCTATGGTGGATCATGGGTGCTCATAGTTTAGAGAGGTTTTTTCTGCAACAAGGATGCTTGTCACACCATGGTATGGTATTATGCCAGCATGACTTCCTGATACTCATTTCGAACTTGAAGATTGATGATGTAGGACAGAGCTTGTATGTGAATCTGGAAAGTATTGAGAGGGCTTGTCCCTACAGTATCCTATGGTTGCCCTAGTCTGTTGGGTGTTTGAAAAGATTCGCCTCAGTATAGGTTTTGAAATAGCTTGGCCATAACATGCACTTGAGACGGCCTGCCATTGTATGAGCCTTGGATAGATTCGTCCTCGAATAATCAACTTTGGAATGATATGCCCATGATAAACTATATTTTTGAAGCGATTTCTTTTGATCGAGCCTTGCAGTAGTCTGCCCCAGATTAATGAAGCCTTTGAGGGTATTGCCCTTGTTTGTAGGTCTTCTAAAGGATTTTCCTGAAAAGAAACTTAGACCCCATCATGCTTTGATTTGACCTTGAGATGAGCTGACCCAGTAATTGAATCATCAAAAAGTATGCCCCTAATTATATGACTTTTGGAGTGATTGGCCTCACTAGTCCCTTGAGTTGGTATGCTTCAATATGAGAATCTTGAAAAGTATACCTCTGATCATTAGGTTCATGAAGGTGATTTGACATAGGTGTGTCAAATCTTGAAATGTTTTGCCTATAATCAGTTGGATATTCTGATGATCTTCCCGTGATTATAAGGATTTTCCCCCTAATTGGAAGGATCCTTAGGTGACTTGCCCCTAGTCAGAAATGTCTCGAAGTGGTGTGCATTTGATCAGACCATTGCTGAAATTTCCTTGATGCTAAGTATTGATTTGCAAGCAAAAATGTTACTTTTGAAAAGTAATTTTAACTCGATGCAAATTCCAGTTTTTGAAATCGAAAATCATTATGGAAAACATGTGTAGTATGTAGGTGGATGATATTTGGCCATGAGATTGGCACAAATGAAGGCGTGAAAAAAAAATATGGTTAGCGATGATTTAACAAACATTCGATGTCAGTTTAACAAAAATTTTGCTGAGTATGCTTTCATAGTGAACCTAGCTTCAATTAGGACTTTTGAAGGTTGTAATGTGGCCTGGTTCACGCCTTAAGAAACAAAGGATATAAGGCTCAAATTTTGATTTTAACCCACCCCATTCTTCTTGATGTTCTCCATTCCTGAATCAAATTAATTCAACGGTTGCATTCAGTTACAAGAGAATTTTGATAGACAATAATGGAGGTAGGTGCAGTGGTTCAAACACTGATGAGATTCTTGAGGTAGAGGTCACCTACTCCCGTTTATAAGCATTTTTTATTTTTGCTTTTAATCCATATTTTTACATGGACCGATTCATTTGAATTTGCGGTCCATCGGGATGCTGTTGGTAGCGGTATAGGGCAAGCAACAAAAGTTTTTGGAAGTATTTTTCCGGGAATTTATCGTGTCCACAGAGATCGGTGCTACTGAACTATCGTTCGATAATTTAAATGTTAATGAGTTTGGGTTTAGAATTGGTTGAAACAAAAAAACAAAAAAGTAAATATTAACACAAGAAAATTCATTCGTCAGAGAGAAAAGACTTATCAAGCATGTATATATTCCACTCGTCACAAACTTAAACTTATCGACCAGTTACACTCAACTTATAATACTCCTCAATATCACCCGGTATCGCTCACAATAGTGTTCATCTCTGACACACCGAGCTGAGAAACAACCGTATCACTCTCTTCGTCACTCTCACGCACGAAGCCTCGAAATACTGAAGACATTAAGCTTCGACACCCAAATGGATTGTTAGCTCTAAATCTATCTCTAGCATCCAGAAACTAACAGATAATCATCCCTAATCAAGATTTGCGATGTTTATCTCTAACACAACCCAAACCCCGCGCATAAAGCAAAAATCAGAGACAATCATCGATAAATATTTGTAAAGCAAATTAAATATAATGCCATGGGCGACAAATGTACATAAGATCAAAGTAAAAACATATACAAACCCAACAAAGAAGAAAGACATGAAGAAAATCAGAAGTGAACCAAACACTTCACGGATTGTCAGAGCCGATCGATGAGAAATCCACCCCGGATCATCCAAATGCAAGCTTCCATGATGTTTTCTAAGCAAATCCAATGAAGAAATGAAGTTTGATGGAGTGGGAGCAAAAAAATACCCAAACCATCCCCTAAAAAATCTGTTTTTCCACTATTTATGGACTGTCAAAGTCGCAGACCGCGCTAAGCACACTATGGGCGCTAAGCGCGCCCTAAAAATTGTTAAACCGCCTTAAAAGCGCGCTACTCGCTGGAATTTGCTCCTTCTGTGGGCTAGGAGCGCGCTCCTAGCATACTTGAAAATCCAAAGCTTGTTTTCTTCATAACTTTTGAACCGTAATTCCATTTTTCACCTGGTTCGAAGCGTTGGAAAGCTTATTCAATGCTCTATACAACAATGGCAAAATCCCACTGCTTGAATACCTACAAAAATGAGATAAAATCAATTAAACTCAATGATATTTACACGAAACGCAATATATACACTAAAATGTAAACTATACACATTTATAAACAAAACAGGGTTTATTCGTATGATATTTAACAAAAAGCAACGATAAATGCAACAAAACATATATACAAAAGTAGCTACAATTTGCACTTATCAGATGCCCTAACTTTTTCCTAAGTCAACTTTTTCAAGTTTTTTTTTTAATTCTTGACTTAGCGGGCTCATTTTTTAACTATTCTTGAGATTGCGCCTTTGGTTTAGAACGGTTGTGACTGCCATGTTGAACTTTGTGAACTTTATCTTCATTTCTTCCTCGATGTTGAATGGTGTGAGGAAGAAGATATGGCGAGATTTATCTTCATTCCTTTCCCGATCTTTGATGATGTACGTGAGTAAGAGGGTGTGCTTAAACCTCATGCTTAGATAGATCGATTCTCTTGATATTAGAATGCATTATTGAATTAATTGAAATCTCCCATGCCTCTGGTTAAGATTAATGGTTTTTATGAATAGAAAGAACACCAACTTCTAGCTTGAGGGGGTTGACTACGGATTATCTCCTTATTTATCCAGTGTTTAGGGAGTGAAACAATGCCTTACATCGTTAGCTAGGTCTTACGATTAAAAACATAGTCAGCAAATTTAGTTATTCTTATTCTCCCTCAAGTTTGTTAATGGTTGAAAAGTGAAATGGGAAGGCGTTAATTTTTTTTGTATGGAAAGTGATGGCATAGAAAATAATGAATACGAATGGATTGACTTCGAAAACATGCATGCTTTTTTTTTTTAATTACTAATTAAAAGGTAAAAATTTACAACATATGAAACTTAACAACAAAGAATTTACAAATGGAAATCAAAAGCCTAATGATCCTTAGGACGAGCTTCCTTGTTGACCCACCAGTCTTGAGAGATACTGCTTAGTGTTCTTTCACTTATCCAAGTAAAGGGTGACTATTGGGCATACCTATTCTGCTGACAACGAATTTGTTGTTACTGATACTGTTGCTCTTAATGTGGGGGAATCACCCATGGTAATGGCATCTAAGACATTGTGTAAGTATGTGGTTGGCATGGTGAAGGGGTGACTTCTCTCCTTGTATTTCTTGAGTTCCTTAGCTTCTTGAGGCTTTCTTAGAGTTCATTTGTGAGTATCGGGAAACCTGCTAGCTTGATGACAGTTGGATAAGGGCGAAAGCGGAAAGGATATGAAAATGCATGTGTATGTATGCAAATGCATGAAAATTTATGGGGAAAAATATATGTCCTTCGTTTTTTAGGTATCCTAAAAGTTTTTCATGGAGATGCAATGCAATGCGGGGTTAGGATAAAGATAGACCTAAGGAAACCCAAACAGGTTTAGGGATAGTGACAGACATATGGAAACCCCTACGGGTTTAGGGATTGTGACCGACAAAAGGAAACCCTTGCGGGTTTAGGGATTTTGATGGACACAATGAAACCCCTATGGGTTTAAGGATTGTGATGGATATAGAACCCTCATATGAGTTTAAGGATAAAGTTGAATATAAGGACACCTTATTTAAGAAGGCTCCTTATTGATAGGGATAATGATCAGCATGAGAAACCCAAATGGGTTTAGGGATAGGTAAGGTAATATACAAGCATGACCAAGCTAAGGTAGTTTTCTTATGACAGGTTAGTTCTAATTTTAGACTACCCAATCCCCTCACTTATAGGCTCTAGGATTTTATTTGGCTGTTTTTAGATTAAACCCAAGGTCATGGACCCTAGGTGAAATTTCATCATGATAGGGCATAGCTCTCCCATGATAAAATTTCAACAGAGTCTCCCTTATGGAGCCTTCGCATAAACGAAGTCTCGCGTTCGGGTTCTAGAAGAGGTCCCTGGAGTCATGGATCAAGCTCAAAGTTTTTTCACAAAGAACTGCTAGTTAACTCATGACAAACTCTTTGAACTGATCTACTATAGGCGGAGTCATCATTAAAGAACCTCATAGGATAAGAATCCACAGCGGCCAAAACATGACGACCCCTTACTTAACTTATGTCTTTTCCTCGTGCTTGAGTATAGAGCTTTCTCTCAAACAGAAATGAAACTCTTGCATGTTAATGACAAGATATAAATATAATAAATAAAATAGCAATAAATAAAATAATGTAAGAATAACAAACAATTCAAAGAATAAAAATAAGAATAAAACAAATAAATAAATAACCCTAGAACTAAAGGCTAGGCTAGACTCTCTTTAGGGATGGTTCCCCAGCAGAGTTGCCAGTTGTCGCGGCTGGAAAATTACAGAGTCGTCATCATCCTTTATTTGTTCCTAAGGAACAGATAAATAATGATAAAGCCTAAAGTTAAAGAAGACACTAGAATTCAGGAGTCAGTTAAGTAAGGGAAAGGTGTTAGGCACCCCTTACCTCTGTTTTACTCAACGGGAACCTTCTTTAATTATAGGGTTAACATGTTTTCCTAAGGTATGTTTGCTTATGCTATTTATTCATGCTTAATTTATTTATTTACAAGGGAGTATGTTATTATAAAGGGAAAATGTTTGATTAAAAAAAAGGACAAAGAAAAAGTTTTGTTATTGTACTTGTTAGAGTATTACAACTATATGCCTACGTATCCTCAAGTGATATGAAGGATTAAAGCACCGTAGTTTGTCTATAAAATATTTGTTGTTTTTAGATTTTGAAAGTTCTCAAAGCACCGTAAATCAATTAATAAAAAGAGGACAAAAAATCTAATTGAAGTAAATAACCAGAACTAATTAATTGTAAGGAAAAATGATTTTTTTATCTTTATTTTTATTAAACCTAATACTATTTTTATTTTAGTTGACTATTTTCTTAAAAGAACTAAATTACGTAAAGGTTTAATATTACCGAATCAATAAATAATTTACCTTAGTTTACAAAACATATATATACAAAAAGTTAATCATGATGAAATTCCCTCGTGAAGAATTAACTTATCTTTTTTTTTTTTGTTTTTTTTTTTTTCATTTTTTTTACTAAAACAATAGTAAATTAATTTTTTTTTATGTTTTTTATTTTTCTAATTTAAATAAGCAAAATTGAATAACTAAATTAATTAAGCCAACTAATTAATTAAAAACTAATTTTATATCTTTATGATATTTGCTTTTGATATTAGTAAAATGGGATTTATGATATTAGCTTCAGAAAAGATCCGTGATATTAGTAAAAAAAAATATTTGCTTAAAATAATTGACTTTTTGACTTAAAAATAATTGTATTTTTTATGTTAGTTAAAAACAACAATTGTAAAAATTAGTTGAAATAAAGGTAATAATCAAAAGACTGTGATTTTTTATGCAATATTATAATTATTATTACCTTTATTGCATTTTATTATTTCCTTGATTTTTAGACTAAAATTCATGAAAATTCAATATTATAATAATTATTAAAAATTAATTAATAAAAAATAAGAAAATAATAAATAAAATATAAAAAGGTGTAATTTTAAATTATAAAATAATGGAAAGGAGTGTAAAAATATAAAAAGGAGAGAAAACTCTAAAAGTGAGGAAAGTGGGATTCGAACTTAAGATTTTCCCCCTTGTAACTTCTTACACATGTGGAAGAAGCTGAGACTGAAAGAGAATACGTTGGCTCAAAAAGCTAGGATTAAATGGGTCCAAGATGGGGACCTTAACACGAAATTTTTCCATAATTCTCTTAAGTCGAGAAACCGTTCGAATTTTATCTCCGCAGTTAAAGTGAGAGGTTTGGGGGTGGAAGACCCAGAGGATATTAAATTTGAAGCTATGAAGTTTTTTGAGGAAAGATACAGGAACAATAATGTCTTCAAATTTAGAAGTGATTCTCTCAATGTTGCTTGTTTGGAAGAATCTGATAAAAATTTCCTTGAAGCTGATTTCAGTGCTGCAGAAGTGAAAGAGGCAGTTTTTAGGTGTGATGGCAACAAGTGCCCTGGTGTGGATGGTTTTAACTTCAAGTTCATCAAGTCTTGTTGGGATTTTGTTGGAGAGGATTTCACGAATTGTGTTCTGGAATTCTTTGATACTGGCTTCCCCCCTAAGTTGTTTGCTTCGTCTTTTGTTTCATTGGTTCCGAAGATAAGTAATCCTCAATATTTTGAAGAGTTCAGGCCTATTAGTTTGGTTAGTTGCGTTCTGAAGATTATTTCTAAGATGTTGGCCTGCAGACTGGGCAAGATAATCCACAAACTTATCTCTCCCTCTCAATCTGCGTTTATTCTGGGTCGACAGATCTTTGATGGTGTCCTTTTGGCTAGTGAAATTGCAGATTATGCGAAGCGGTTTAAGAAGGATTGTGTCTTCTTTAAAGTTGATTTCGCTAAGGCTTATGACTGCGTGGACTGGTCCTACCTTGAAGACATGATTATTAAGATGGGATATGGCAGCAATTGGCTTAAATGGATTCGAGGATCCGTTTTCAATAGTTATGTGTCGATTCTCATCAACGGTAGCCCTTCGAAAGATTTCAAAGTTGGTAGGGATTTGAAACAGGGTGATCCCCTTGCCCCTTTCTTGTTTGCCATAGCAACTGAAGGACTAGCCAGCTTAGTGAGAAAAGCGTCCATTGGCAATATGCTCTCAGATTTCAAAATTAACGGGATTTCTTCGCCCAACTTACTGCAGTTCGCTGATGATACTTTACTGATAGGAGATGGGTCGGTTACTAACTTTTGGTCTTTCAAGGCTATTTTGAGAGCTTTTGAATTGACTTCTGGTCTTAAAATTAACTTTTCGAAAAGCTGTCTTTACGGGATTGGGGTTGACCAGGCGTTACTATCAGCGGCTAAAGAGTTTCTGCATTGCAATTCAGGGAGTCTTCCCTTCAGATTTCTTGGCCTCTCGGTGGGTGGTAACCATCGTCGTTACGCTTTTTGGAATCAGACGTTGTCGTCCTTGAGGAACAGACTTAATTCTTGGTCCGGCCGGAACTTGTCTATGGGTGGTAGAGCTACCCTCATTAATTCAGTTCTAGTGAATCTTCCTATCCACAATTTGGCTTTTTACAAAGCTCCCAAGAAAGTGGTGAAGGATCTTATAGCTATTCAACGTAGGTTTTTGTGGGCGGGCAATTCCAATAAGAGTGTTGTTTCTTGGATTTCCTGGAACTCGGTTTGTAAACCTAAGGATCAGGGAGGTCTTGGGATTAAACATGTTGGCCGTTTCAACCGTGCTCTGCTCGCTAAGTGGCTTTGGAAGTTCCAGAGTGGTGGGAACGAAATTTGGAGGAAGTTTTTTAACCATAGATACGGCCACCTGGGTATGAAGGTGCAGTCTTTTGAGGAAGTTGGTAGTTTGAAGACGGACTCGTTATGGATGAAGGATTTGCTGTCGATTTCCGTAACTGAGCAATGTGATAATTTTTGTAACTTTATGGATGTTTCTCTAGGTGACGGCTCCGGTGTTGCTTTATGGCAGACGGCTTGGATCGATGTCCTATCGTTGAAGATTAAATTTTCAAACTTGTTCCAGACCTGCAGTAGTAAGCTGTCGACGGTTAGCGAGATGGGTCATTGGATCGGGGAGCAGTGGCAGTGGAATGTGATTGATCTGGTGGATTTCGCTGATCCTATTGTTGAATTTGAAAGGTTTGAATGCTGTAAGTTGATGGACACTTTTTCTGTTAAGAAAGATGTGCTGGATGTTTGGCGATGGTCTCTTAACGACAATGGTATGTTCTCGGTCTTCTCTTTTTATTCCTATTTGGCTTATCCTTCGTCTGGCTTGGTTATTGGAGCTAATATAGCTGAGCATCTGGAGGTTTTGTGGAAGTCGACCGCCCCTTTGAAAGTTCTAGTTTTTAATTGGAGGTTGGTGTTTGATAGATTGCCTACAAGATCTAATTTGCTCACTAGGAGGATAATCGTTAATGAGCATGATTTGGTGTGCGTTTTTTGTTTTCGTCACTTAGAGGATGCTTCTCATTTATTCTTCTTGTGCCCTAAATCTTCGGTGGTTTAGAATATGTTATGCGAGTGGGTGGATATTAGTCATATTTCAGAATTTAGCAGTTGCAGTCATGCAAAGGTTTGGAATTTGAGCCTTAGAGGTCGTTGTAAAGCGGATAAAGTTAGCGCAATTTGGTTCATAGCGTGTTGGTTTATTTGGAGAGCTAGGAACAACATTTTGTTTAATGACTCCTTGCTAGACGTTGATGATATTGTTAATGATATCAAAATCTACTCGTGGAGTTGGATGATTCTAGGTAAAGAGGATAGCAAGAAGTGTAGTTTGTATGATTGGTTTAAGTTCCCTTTTGATTTCCTGTAATTGTTTAGTTTTGTTTGAGGGTTGTAGTTCTTTGGTCTGAGATTTCCTTAATCTCATATTAATGAATTTGCTTATCAAAAAAAAATTGTGCCATTTTATTTATTTAAAATAAAGTAGCAACAGAAAGCATATGAAGGGTGAGCAAAATTTGTGGTACGACAAGTAAAGAAGATTGTTATCTTCATGTTATAGTTTATGGGTACTTATAAGGCTATTTAAGAATTTACATTTGAATAAAAACCATGTCATCCTTCAAAGTAATTTCCAAAACTTCTTGATCAACTCTCGAGCCCTTTCGCGAACACTACATAATGTAATTTCCTTAACGATTTGTTATTATTTTGTTTGAGGACAAACAATAAGATAAGTTGGGGAGAGTTAATAAATGTCAAAAACATATTTTGTTTGTGTTTTTATGAAGTACATGAAAATAGGTCCAAGAAAACACCAAAATGCATCATTAAAGCACCAAAGTTGGATAAGCCATAAATAGGCAACAAAAGTTGGCTAAGCCAGAAACATGCATCAGAGCTGACTAAGCTAGAAAAGTTTAGTTAAGCTAGAAACAGGCACTAGGTTCTCTTAGACAAAAATGGGCAACGAAATTTACAGGCACAAAGCGCAATAAGCAAGCATATGTGTGCTTAGCGAGTACAGGTGGCTGTTAAGTGCAAGTTTTGATTTAAATTGAACCATCTTTCTTGGCACTTTTCAACTCAATTCTCATGTTTTCATAGATTTTATTCATGTTCTTGTGTGATTCTTCAATTATTGTGAAAATACCTTTGGTACTTGTAATTTGTGTGTTATTGTGCAGAAAAAGGCATTAAGTCATCAAAAAAGTAAGACATAAGAAAAGAGATGCAAGTTGCCAAAGGAAATGAAGGAAATGAAGAAACTTCAAAAAGTTCGCTTTGCGAACTTTGTTGGTTGCGGAATAGGGCAAGCAAGCAAAAAGATTTGGAAGTATTTTTCCGGGAATTTATCGTGTCCACTGAGATCGGTGCTACTGAACTGCCGTTCGACAATATTAATGTTAATGAGTTTGGTTTTAAAATGGTTTAAAGCGTAAAAACAGAAAAGTAAATAAAAACATAAAAACAATTCATTCTTCAACAAGACGAACTTATCAAGCATACATATAATCCACTCGTCACAAACATAAATTTACCGACCAATTATACTCCACCTGCAATATTCGTCAAAATCATCCTGCATCGCTCACAACAGTGTCCATCTCTAACACACTGAGCTGAGAGACAACCGTATTACTCTCTTCGTCACTCTCGCGCACGAAGCCTCGAAACACGGAAGACATTAAATTCCGACACCAAAAAGATTATCATCTAAATCTATCTCTAGCATCTAGACAATAGATATCCATCCCTAATCAAGATTTGTGATGTTTATCTCTAATACAACACAAATCCAAACATAAATGCAAAAAGATCAAGGAAGACATCGATAATGATTTGTAAAGCAAATTTCATATAATATTAAGATCAACAAAGATACATGTGTTCATAGTAACTATACAATACCCAACAAAAAGAAATTACAAAGAGAAGAGAGAAGAGGAACCAAACATTTCTTGGTTTGTCAACACCAATCGACGAGAGATTCGACTCTGGATCATCCAAATGCAAGCTCCAATGATCTTTTCTAAGCTAATCTACAAGAAAAATGAAGTTTGATGGAGTTGGGAGCAAAAAATACCCAAAACCATCCCTAAAAATGTGTTTTTACCCATATTTATTGCTGTCATCATCGCAGACCGCGCTGAGCGCGCTTTTGGGTGCTCAGCGCGCGTTAAACCGCCTTAAGAGCCCACTCAGCGCGCAACCAGCTGCCTTGAAAAAATGTTTCAGCCATAACTTGAGAACCGTAACTCCGTTTTTCGCCCGGTTCGAAGCGTTGCAAAGCTTATTCAATTTCCTATCTAACAATGCATAAATATCAACCAAATTTGTGATTTATATTATCCTCATTTTGAGCCTTATTCGTTGATGAGTTGCTTAAAATTGCGCATTTGAAGCCGTGTCTTCGACACTTTATTGCTCATGCTCCAAATACACCTCAATAGCTACAAAATGAGATAAAATCAATTAAAATCAATGATATTTACACGATATGCAATATATACACTAAAACGTAAAGTAAACGTAATTATAAACAAATCGGGGTTTATTTGAACGATATTAACTAAAAAGTATTGATAAGTGCAACAAAACTCATATACAAAAATAGGTACAATTTGCACTTATCAAACTCTCCCCAACTTACATAATTGTTTGTCCTCAAACAAAGCCAACATCTAAAGGAACAAAAGCGAAATCCAAGAAATCACGCAACAACAAGTTTTGAAGACCGAAAACAAATGCAATGGTTCAATCAAAAATGGTACACACAAAGTAAATACTTACCACTAAACTTCAACGATAACATAATCACGAAACAAATGCTAAATACAAATGTCATGCCAAACATTCTAAAACAACACAAGTTCAAATGTGAATCACACCTAGCAAAAACCATCATCGGTAGATGAAAAACACAAAATGAGGGACTTTCACTCACACAACAATCTTGCAAACAAAAGACTAAATTATGCATCCATCCAAAAATTCACATTGAACATACAAAGGCAAGAATCACAAGGACTTTTCAAGGTTGTAATGTGGTCGGGTAAACAAACAAGGGGCAATTCCTAAAGCTAATCGAAAAAAAAACTTGCCTAAACCTAAGGGAGTGATCAACTCACAAAGATCCAAACACAAAATTTCAACCAACTTCTTCCACAAACCCAAGTGTTACACAACAACACTGCTTATTTAGCACAATTATTGAAACTCTTTTTGTTTCCTTTTTCAAGGATTTTCTTTTTCTCCCTTTTTTTTTTCTTTTCTCTTGTCATATTTTTCTCTTTTTTCTTTTCTTTTTCAATCCTCATAGAATCCAACTAATGAATACACAATCATTCTCTCCCCAACTTGAATTCAACCACATCATCATGTGAATACTCCCTACTTTCTAAAGCAAGGAAAAAAATCCATACAGCAACACAAAGTTGAGGTCCAAGAAAAAACAAAATCCATCAAAAATAAGTGAACTAAATACTCATAGACAAGCATTAAGTTCAAATAAAAACATGGATGAAAAAGCTCAAAGGGGTTACAAATTCTCACACACTCACAAGGTGAATTGACTATTTGGCTAGGGTGGTTGTGCTCAAAATGAAACAAATGCCTTGATCCTTTTCATGCATTCATATAAGCAATACAAAAAAAAGATTCAACATAATAAAATCCAGTAAAACAAAATTGTCGGTACTCCGAGCATATAACAATGGAAGGCTTCCTCACAAAAAGGGTAGGAACTAAAGTGATTCACATACGAACAAGTATATAAAAGAATGAATGGCATAGAAGTTGTAAAAAGTCTAAGTATCATGAATATGCTAAGTCTAGAAAGCGATAAACACATACCTTGAACGTGTACAAAACTTTAAACACTATCATTACCACGCATTTGCAAGTTGAAACACTCAAAATCGGAAAATCACCGAATGCGACTTCAAGCAATCGAGCCAAAATTTGAGTCCAAACAACAACAAAAGAATTAGAAAAAATTACTAATAATTACTAATATATAAGGCCTTGGTGGAAGTGGGAAGAAGGGGTAACCAAGTGAACAATTAAAAGAATTCACTGGCTCAGAACAACAGAGCGCGCTAAGCGCGGAGGCCCGCGCTAAGCGCGCTACACAAGAAGCAGAAAAACCAGTACAACAACAAGGTTCTGGTGTAGGCCTCCACTTAACACCTACACAATCTCATATACAATGAAAAAGTAATAACGGAACAAAAAACGATAAAACATGCTTGTTTTACGTCGTAAGCTCGACGCCTATTATTTATACACATTTCTCTAAGTTGCCTCTTTACACGGTTAGCGCTCACCGACGATGAAACCTAACCAAACACTTAGCAAACGTGAAGAGAAACAAACATATACACTAAATTTACAAGTATGCAAAACATGTAAAATTCACAAATATGGTAAACATATACAAGTATCAATATCAACAAGTGAAAATAGACAATATATACGATATCTACAAAACTCAAAAACAAAGAAACTATCGCAATGCGATTCAATAAAAACATTGATCCCCGACAACAGCGCCATTTTGTTGGTTGCGGAATAGGGCAAGCAAGTAAAAAGATTTGGAAGTATTTTTCCGGGAATTTATCGTGTCCACAGAGATCGGTGCTACTGAACTGTCGTTCGACAATATCAATGTTAATGAGTTTGGTTTTAAAATGGTTTAAAGCATAAAAACAGAAAAGTAAATAAAAACATAAAAACAATTCATTCTTCAACAAGACGAACTTATCAAGCATACATATAATCCACTCGTCACAAACATAAATTTACCGACCAATTATACTCCACCTGCAATATTCGTCAAAATCATCCAGCATCGCTAACAACAGTGTCCATCTCTAACACACTGAGCTGAGAGACAACTGTATTACTCTCTTCGTCACTCTCGCACACGAAGCCTCGAAACACGGAAGACATTAAGTTCCGACACCAAAAAGATTATCATCTAAATCTATCTCTAGCATCTAGACAATAAATATCCATCCCTAATCAAGATTTGTGATGTTTATCTCTAACACAACACAAATCCAAACATAAATGCAAAAAGATCAAGGAAGACATCGATAATGATTTGTAAAGCAAATTTCATATAATATTAAGATCAACAAAGATACATATGTTCATAGTAACTATACAATACCTAACAAAAAGAAATTACAAAGAGAAGAGAGAAGAGGAACCAAACATTTCTTGGTTTGTCAACACCAATCGACGAGAGATTCAACTCTGGATCATCCAAATGCAAGCTCCAATGATCTTTTCTAAGCTAATCTACAAGAAAAATGAAGTTTGATGGAGTTGGGAGCAAAAAATACCCAAAATCATCCCTAAAAATGTGTTTTTTACCCATATTTATTGCTGTCATCATCGCAGACCGCGCTGAGCGCGCTTTTGGGCGCTCAGCGCGCGTTAAACCGCCTTAAGAGCCCGCTCAGCGCGCTAGGGCGCGCAACCAGCTGCCTTGAAAAAATGTTTCAGCCATAACTTGAGAACCGTAACTCCGTTTTTCGCCCGGTTCGAAGCGTTGCAAAGCTTATTCAATTTCCTATCTAACAATGCATAAATATAAACCAAATTGGTGATTTATATTATCCTCATTTTGAGCCTTATTCGTTGATGAGTTGCTTATAATCGCGCGTTTGAAGCCGTGTCTTCGACGCTTTATTGCTCATGCTCCAAATACACCTCAATAGCTACAAAATGAGATAAAATCAATTAAACTCAATGATATTTACACGATATGCAATATATACACTAAAACGTAAAGTAAACGTAATTATAAACAAATCGGGGTTTATTTGAACGATATTAACCAAAAAGTATTGATAAGTGCAACAAAACTCATATACAAAAATAGGTACAATTTGCACTTATCAAACTTGCCAGTGAATGTTCGCTTTGCGAACCTTCCAGCGAATACTCCCAGACTTGAGGCAGTAAGAAAAGGCACCAAAGTTCGCATTGCGAACTTTCCAGTGAATGCTCGCTTTACGAATAATTATTCGCATTGCGAACTTATGCAGAATCGCAGAGGCGGTTTAACTGTTCCTGAGGCACACCAGGTGCCTAATTTGGTGTTCGCTGGGCGAATAATTTGTTCGCAGTGCGAACATGACAGATTTTGAATGTATTATATAAGTACTTTTCATCATTTTTTAGCCATAACTTATAATTTTAGGATCAAAACTTTATCTCTCTTCAAATCCAAATATATTCTAGTGAGAGAAACTCAAACCCTAAGAGGGAGAAGGTAAGATCTTTGATCTCTTGTTGGGGTTTGGATGTAATCTTTTGATACCTTATGTATTTCATCTAATATATGTTTGTGAACTAGTTTTGATTCTCTATTGTTGGTTGTCTTTGATTGTTTATTTGTGGGTCTTGACAAAACCTTTTTCAAATCTTTGGTCTTGGATTTTCATCTATCAATGAGTAAACTTTTGACATGGTTTTGTGAGTTGATATTCATTGTATCTTTTATTGTATTATGTTGATTAGTAGCATGAATAACATGAGTAGGATCGATGTGGTATTGCGAGGATGCTTGATAATAGTGATGAAGAACGATATTCACATACATTTGGCCAACTAGTTTAATGCATGTAAAAAGGGTTAATCATATGTACGTATTCTGATCATAGCTTTGTATATGAATTACTCATTAGTTTGATATGGATGTTATAGTAATATCTGTTGGGTCTAAATGCCAGAAATGGATGTAGGCTTAGCATTCATGTAGGTTTTAAATACTTTGTATTGATTGGTAATGTGCGAGAGCAATTATTGATCGGTACAAAATCACTCACAACATGCGGGGACCGAGAGGATATGTATGTCGTGAGTGATAAGTGAGGATATTAGACGAATGATTGATTTGTGTTTACTTGATTAGAAGAATGCATGTGTTATCAATTTATGAGATCCAATCCCAACAAAGCTCCGTTTATAATTCAGTCTTTACTTTATATTTTCAGTCTTTATATTTTATTCCTTTAATTTTGGTGCCTTAAACCTTTTAACCAAAACTTTCGCACCACAAGCTTAGAAATGTAGAGACCGTTGAACGACATTCTTTCTTGCACCGATCCCTGTGGAGACGACAAAACTGGGTACTTAATTAATTTTTGCTTGCTGCTTTACCGCTCCAACAGTGGCCAAGAAGACTTCATGGCTAAGTAACTGCAAGGCTAAGTTACTTCAAGGTGAAGGTAGCGTTTACGCGCTAGTTGAGGATGGGCAGTGCGCCTAGCGAAATAGGGAGGCTAGGGAAAGTTGCATGACACATGACATACTTAACATGAAAGAAAGTAGGTGTGCTAGTAGTGGATAGACGGTGCGCCTACATTTCCCAAGCCTATAAATAGGTGCTCCATTTCAGTTCAAAGGGACCTTCGGTGGATTCAAGTTAGGATATAAAGAAAGTAAGTTCACCTTAAATCTCAACAAGAGAGAATACGGATGAAAGAATGAAGATAAAAGTGCTGCATAAGGGATCGATGCAGATTTTGTTCAACTTGTTTCTTTTAGGTTTAACTGTAAAGCTACAATGAGTATGCTTAGCTAATTCGCTTTTGTTGGGGTACGGTGTAGTCATCATGATACTCATGTATTAATTACGGTCATGAGATTTTATGTAACTCTACTTAAAATTTAATATTGATGTTTCTTCGTTCTTAATGCTTGTTTTTTATTAGCTACCTAAAACATGTTCTCATGGTACAAATTAACATGGGTCTGTCATAAGGTACATTTCTTTTTGTTGTTTAGTTGTACTTGCTAGAAGCTAACACTTCTCATTTTATAGTTTATAAGTGCCTTGGTTTTTTGTCTGGGACAATTTTCACATATAAGTTCAACTTACAATGATAGAAATTAGCTTTACCATGTTTTGAGTCGTCATGGATACAAAATTTATTATTAATATTATTTTGCTATATAATCATCACTATGAATAAGCCATAATTTTTATAATCTCATTCACAAATATTACCGAAGGCTAAATCCTTACTAACGGTTTAGCCACGGGGTAGAGTAAGATATAATTTATTGTTAGAATTATGACTACCCATTAAATTACTCACGATTCTAATGCAAGTAATATAATGGGTCTTATTGTGATCAGTCAGCACTCGGTAATTTTGAATTAGAGACCTTTTAATTCTGGATAATGACAAACTTTCTTGGAGGCGAGTTTTACTGTTGTTCATCTATAAACTTGATCATGTGTTATAACTAGATAGAATTTATTTATTCTCGGAAAGTACATTTCTCTAACCTCCACTATTAAAAAAAGCTTTAAATAGTGACAAAATATAAACACGGAGAACATTTTTATTCTTTAAAATAGATGAAAATATAGATGAAATTTAACAAAATAGAGACCAAAACAAATTTTTTTGACATTTGAGACGGAATTTAGAGAAAAATGTGATATTCTCCAAAGTTGTAATTTTATCTCAAAGATGTTAAATTTTGTTTTTATTAATAAATATTTATTCAGAGATCGACATTAGAAAAAAAAAATTATATGATACAATATTCGCTTCTATAATTGTGTCTAGCTAAAAAAATGTCATGAAATTAAAATTATTTGTCTCAAAATAATTTTTTTTTAAATTTATTATGTGTCTGGAGCCCTTAGGAATGTTAAAAAAAAATTTTTGAATTAATATACTTTGATTAACTCAAAAAATGCCAATCAATACAAGCGATTTCGTAGATCCAGCTTCTAAAAATCAAAACTACCCACAAACTATTGTGCTCTCACTATCTAGTTCACCATGAGACTAACTATGTGTTTTCTAAGCTTCAAATTATTCCACCCCCTATACATTATTGATTCTATAATCTTATTGCCTATACGATTATTGGTATCGGCTTTTCCAAAACTTTTCTCATTCCTAAGCTTCCATAACTCATAGACGGTTTCTATAATGGCAAGCTTGATCATGGCAGCATTACGACTTTTCCCCTTACATTGTTGAGTTAACCACATAAGTTCTTGATTCCAATCTCCAGGAATATGTTGTACTTGGATCCAATCAAGGACTTCCATCCAGATATTCCTCATCGTTAGACATTCAAAAAACAAGTGGTTGAGCGATTCCTCACTTGTACAAAAGCAACAATTTGTGTTATCAATCATACCGAATCTGAACAATATGTCCTTAGTTGCCAATTTCCCATGGTAGGCAAGCCAAAGGATAAAGCTAGCTCGGGGTCTCGCCGCGTCTCCATACACCAGGTTCTTCCAGCTAACTTTTTTATCACGGCCCTGTAGCATATTATAAACTTTTTCATTTTGAAGTTGTTCATGCTTTTTATATCTTTCCACTCTTCCATATTCTTGACGACATCTCTTTGGTTGGGGATTGTTTTCATGATCCAAGTATAAGTAGATTTGCTTTCAACATCTGTAATTTGCTTATTTTTCAAGTAGTAAGCATGGACCCATCGGACCCAAAGCGAATATGATTTTCTACACAAGTTCCACAGTAGTTTTATCATGGTAGTTTTATTCCAGAGTTCCATGTTGATAATATTCAGTGCACCATAACATTTGGAACTACAGACCTTTTTCCAAGCTACAGGTGCCTTTCTACTACCCCAAGATCCTCCTGTCCACAAGAAAGCTCAGCAAATTGATTCGATCTTATAAATCACACTCTTAGAAAAGGGAAAACATTGTAACCAATAGTTAGTAATAGCAAAAGTCACATTGTTAATCAGTTGAATCCTTCCTGCATATGATAGCATACGTGCACTCTAACGTTTAATTCTTTCAATAATCTGGTAAATCAGCGGCATATAATGATGGATTGATAACTTCTTACTTGTCATATGAACCCCCAAATATTTGAAAGGTATTTGTCCTTCCAGGAAGTTTGTTTCCTTGATTATGACTTGTTTTACAGTTCTATCCATCCATGCACAGTAGACTTTGCATTTCTGAGGGTTTACTTCCAGTCTCGTTTCATGTGAGAAATCGTTGAAAGTTTCCATCATCATTGCAACCGAAATCTGATCGCCACGGGAAAACATCAATAGGTCATCTACAAAGCATAAATTGGTGATTTTTAGTTTCTCACACTTAGTATGATAGTTGAAGTTACTGTCTTTTTTCATCCTGTGGAGATATCTGTTCAAACATTCCATCACAATGACAAATAGCAGAGGTGATATCGGGTCACCTTGCCTCAATCCTCTCTTGGCCTCCATAATGTCGGTGTATTTCACGTTCACATTAAATCTGTACGAAACTGTCGAGACAGTAATCATAACCCGACTCGTGAATTTCCTAGGGAAACCAACTTCATTTAAGATAGTCTCCAATGTTTTCCAATCAATCGTGTCGTACACTTTTTGGATGTCCATTTGCATCACGCATCTCGGAGTACCTCCTTTCCTGTCATATCCTTTAATCAATTCATAAGTTAATAGAATATGATTATGAATATGTTGACCTTTCACAAATGCAGCCTAATTATAATCAATAATAGTATGCAACACCTTCCCCAATCTGGTTGCTAGCACCTTTGATATAATTTTATATAGAGTGCTACAGCAAGCAATTGGTCTGTAGTCTTTGATACTTTTTGCCTCATTGTGTTTTGGAATCAAAGTCATAAGTGAGCAATTAACGGCTTTGTACAACCTCCCGTTGTTAAAGAAATCTTGTACAGCAGCCACAACATCATCTTTTATAATTTGCCACGCCTTCTTAAAGAAATAAGCCCCGTATCCGTCCAGCCCCGGTGATTTCGTATCACTTATGCTATTAAAAGCTACAGTGATCTCATTTTCTGTTACAGGGACAGTCAGACTGCCTTGTTGTTCGATATCTAGTCGTTTACCTTCTCGTATGGCCCTGGTGTTGATACTATTTTTGTAGAACTCAATGACTTCCGTTTCCATATCATGTTGAGTGTTTACATAGGTTCCGTCATCCGTTTGTAGTTGTCTCATACTTTTGATTTTTTGTCGCATTTTAATGGAAGCGTGGAAATATTTGTTATTTCCATCTCCCAATCTTAACCAATCAATTTTAGCCCTCTGTCTCAAAAAATTCTCTTCAATATCCTGCCATTTAATCAATTCAGCTGAGCAGATTTTGACCAATTCAATGTTGTTAGGATTCATTCTATCAGACACCAAGGCATTTTGGTCCTTCAGCAAATCCTCCCTAGCTTTTCCAATATTCCTTTTTACATCAGTAATAGGTTTACTCAGTTTTTTAATACAGGGTTGCAGCTTCTTCCAAACACTAAACATAGACCTACCCTTTAAAGGAACCTTCCAGCTATTACTTACAGTATCATGGAAGTCTTCTAAATCTACAGTGTTATTGAGAAATTCGTCCTACTTTGTGTATTCTCCTGCTCTTTCAAAACCAGCATGGCGTGATCCGAGACACTTGGTGTCATGTTGGTTAGGACAATATCCACATTCTTTTGCATCCATTCCATAATCCCCAAAACTCTATATATCCTGGAATAGATACCATTCTCTCCCTGCTTATTTGACCACATAAAGTAATCACCAGTACTGTCCATCTCGTATAGTTCAGTCGTACTCATCATGCTAGTGAGATCAATATATTCCTTTTCATTCACCATGGTTCCTCCAACTCTGTCCTCTACTTTCAGAACATTGTTAAAATCGCCAATAAGCATCCATGGTCCCTGTTGTTGATAGTGTATGATTTCAATATCCTGCCACAATTTTCGCCTCATCTCTAATTGGTTTTGTGCGTAAATTATAGTCACCCGGTTCAAGAAATTTCCAGTATTATCACAAATCTTACAGTGTATCAATTGGTCAGTGTTATACACGTGCTCAATATTCACTAGGTTTTCATCCCAATACACTCATATTCTACCGTTTTCATGCTTGTCATAGTTATCCAGATAGCTACCTCTAAGTTTTAGTTTATCTCTAATTGTTTGAACTTTATTCCTCTTCACCATAGTTTTGATTAGTACTATGATTGCAGGGTTAAAATCTAGGAGACGGAAGCTAATCTCCCTAGTCTTACTCGACTTATTGAGTCCCCTTACATTCCATGCTATAATCATAGAACATCGTCGTTGAACACTTAGGACGAGCCTGCTCCTAGTGTTGCAAAACCATTTCCACATTTGACTTGGGTTGGAGTATTGGTCTGAGACTTACCTCTGCTTGTATCTCTGCCTTTTTTTCTTACTTCGGTCCATCTCGCAGAACTTGGTCCCTCTGTTCCAGAATTTCCTGACACTTGGCTTCTTGCAGGAGTTTCATTTGGCATTTGCCCTTGTGTATCATCATTAGTAGTTCCTTCCTTTTGTGGCTCTTGGTGCGTATTTGGTTGTTTAGGTATCCATTGTTTGGTAGCTTGTTTTTGTTGCTTCCCTTCACATTGATGCCCAATTTTATTACATTTTGCACAGTAAAGCGAACTCCATTCGTATTCAGTAGATTGTTGCATCTTGTTTCCGTCTTTGTCTTTGATGGTAATTTCTTTAATTGGCTCTTGGGTGATATCTATTTCGACCAAAATTCTGGTGTAAGAGATTCAATATTTGTTTGCCATACATTCGTCCATCATCAACGGTATGCCTAGTGCACTGCCAATCTTGCTTAAGCTCTTGGCTCCCCATAGGTACATGGTAGCTGAGGTAATTTGACCCAAATCAGTATAGTTCGCAACATATATTTCTTCAGATTAAAATCTGGTTTCCATTCTATTAACAGCATCGACATGTTACGAATTGTATAAGGACCCCTCATTAACACAACATCTCTATCTTGATGGGAATGGAACCTCAATATGAAATATCCCTCTTCATTGTAATACATGTCAGGAAGCTTAGCAAAATTCCAGGTTTTCGTCATGAATTGCTTTACAACATGCATACTAAGGTCTCCTCCAAGCACATACATGATTAAGGTCGTTTTGCAGAATTTCACCTCATTTGCTATATCAGATTCTTTAATCTCGACTTTGATTTCTCTTCCTACAACCTTAGGTGCTACAAATTCAATTGTCATTCCGTTTTCGGGATTTCAATTTCCGCTGAGCACATCCACCCATAGTTTCCTGGCATCATTTGTCCCGTTTTGTTCTTCTAGGGTTTTTTATTCTTCACTTTTTTCTTCATCTCTCTGATTTTCCGTGGTATCGTTCTTTGCATTTGAGTTGTTCCCGTTGTCGTTGTTTCGCGATTCATGAGTTTCCTTATCCTTTAGTGGAGATGTCGCCGACGCCGACACCACCCTCTTCGGTGGTCGTCCTCTCCCTCTTGTCTTCTCACTAATTAACCCTTAAGGTGTTACTTTATTTTAAGTGTTACTTATTTTGTCTTTAAAATAAAAATAACAATTAAATTCAATAAATAAATAAAAGGTTAAATAAATTTCTTAAAATTTTAGGTTTGTTTAGTGTTTTTCTTGGAACTAATTTCACACTATTTATTTGTTCTCTTAAGTTTTTTTGTTTTATTTTAATTCTATAAGTTTTTATGATTGTGTTGTAATTTAATAAGTTTTATGCTTTTATTTTGATATTTTAAATTGTAAACATTAGATATTTTCACTTTTTTTATTTTTAATTTCATTTTTCTAGTGTTTTTTACTAGTTAATTTTATAGACTAAATTATATATATATATATATATATATATATATATATATATATATATATATATATATATATATATATATATATATATATATATATATATATATATTGATTTATTTTTAAAAATATATATTTTAAGATTAAGATAAGTAATAAAAACTTCCAGATGCGTACATTTAAAAATTATTTAATGCGGATTTATTTCAAAGTTCGAAATTAAGTTATATAAATGATATATGTTTTCAAAATTATTAATTCTAGGAATAATTCATTTTTACTCATGTGTTTAGTAAAAATTTAAATTTATCAAAAATATTGATAAAATCTGATGCATTTAAATTTGTAAAAAATTAAAATTAAAATATTTATAAATGATGAAAGTTATTTTTATTTATTTAAAATTTCTCATGAAACCATAAACATTGACTGGCAAATATGTGTAAATAACATTCTATAAAACAAAAATAAAAATAGGGATCAATTAACAATTGAGTGATCACAAACTCAATCACCGGCTAATGCCAATTTTTTATAAATTTTTCACAATTAATATTATTTAATTAAAATCATTTTTCATATAAATGAAAGGATTTAATTTTATGCACCGAATATTTTTATCTAATAGGAACATATTATTATGTTATGGTATATAATTAATTTAAAATTTTCAGTCTAATTTAAAATGACACATAGTCGTATTAATTGTTAGTATAAAAAATTACACGTCAGTGTATCATCCATTTTTCCTAAATAAAAAATACTTCAATTTTATAAACTTGGTATGAATCAAACTAATAATCTTTAACGCCTAAACATGTTTAAATAACAATATGTATATCTTTGGATATGCATTCAACTCCATCTTTTCACGTTCCAAAGCATTGTCACCGTGAAAATTCAAAAGCGACAAATTATAACTTTTACATGAACGTGATAATTTGCAGTTATTTTAGATAACCTAATGCAAAATCAAACATTTACTATACAAAATAAAAAATACATTAAAAATACCTTTGGTAGGAATCAAATCAAAAACAATATACTCACAACGAACAATCTATCCAGCAATCTGTACGTACATGGAAGTTATTAGACATTAATCATAAATAACAATCTAACTAGAATCTCAAGCTTCTACTTCCAAAAATCTTATTGATGTGTCTTCAGATAAAATTGTTGTTTTGGAGACTATGATTCAAGCATTGACTATCAAACTTGAGCAGAAGAATCTTGTAAAAAAAAAAAAAAAGATGACACAAAAGATGAATATTGGGAGTGAATGTTTAAAAATTTTATGTCCAATATTAATAAATAAAAAGTCCACTTCAACCTAAAGGAGTGATAATACAAATGTTAAAATAAGTAATGATGAACGTTACTCTTATTTTCTTTGACCAAGTCTCACTCCTAAGCTCTTTTTGCTTTCTTTTTTCTTCTGGCCTTGTATAATGTTTGGCTATTAGAATTAAGAAAGGAGCAACAATGGCTTACTAAGGATTTAACTGTTTCAGTGTTTTCGGCTTAAACTCCTAGTCTTAGGACTAGAGGCCTTGGCATTGTTCAAGTTTCAATCTGAAGTTGGTCGGTTTCTCTGCAAGATTTTACATAAGATGTTGGAATGGAAAGTAGTTAGGGATAGAAAAAACAGGGCGAGAAAACTCAGATTTTCTGTGTGGAAAAAAAAGAAAGGCAAGCAGATAAAGGGAAATGAGAGAATATCCTCATTTTTCTTTACGGAGATACCTGAATATTTTGAGGCTAAAGAAATGGCAAATATGTTCATGGAGTTTGGAGTTTTGGTTGAAGTGTTTATACCTGCTAAACTAGATAAGAGAGGAAAACGATATGGGTTTGCTAGATTTAGGAACGTGGAAGATGATAGACGATTGTCAATCCAGTTAGACAACATCCAAATCTTTGGGAGGAAAATATATGTAAACATCCCTAGGTTCGACAGAAGGAGAGTAACAGAAGGTGTAGGAATCGAACCAAAACCAAGGAGGAAGACTGATACAGAAGTTGAAAAAAAGAGAGCATGGGAAGTGGTTAAACAAGGTCGTTCTTATTTGGAGGCAGCGAATAAGGGCAATTCCTTCACTAAACACTTATCATATCCGAAACATGGGGAGAAACCACTGGAGAGTAAGAGTCCAAAGATAAACTAGAGGGGGTTTTCTTACAAGATTGAAGACAAAGATATGAATCGATTTGAAAAGGCTTACGTTGGTGTTATTAAGAAATCGGGTAACTCTTATAATATTCAGGATATATTCCATAAAGAAGGATTCTTTCAAATCAAGGTGACCCCAATGGGAGCAAATATGTGTCTACTTGAAGACATCCTCGAGAATGCAACGGTGAATTTGGTTAAAGAAGAAGAAGAATGGCTTAAGAACTAGTTTGAAGACATAAGAGGATGGTCTCCACAAGAAGTTGACAAAGAGAGGCTCACATGGATCAAGTGTTTTGGAATCCCCTGCCATGCTTGGAAAAATGAATTTTTCAAGTACATAACAAGTAGTTTCGGTGATTTCATTTGTTGTGATGAAGAAACGGAATCTCAATCCAAATTTGATGTGGCAAGGATCTTGATAAGAACAAGTTACACAAGCAACTTAAATGAGGTTGTTAATGTTGAAGTGAATGAGGTGTTGTTCTGTATCAAGTTAGTAGAAGATAACCATGGTCCAAAAAGAATCATTTTAAATGAATCTAAGAAGAAGATTATCGATGAGTCTGATGAATCCATGGTTGAAGAAATGGATGAAGAGATTGATGAGGACGATAAGGAAGAAGGTGACTCCATTAACGAAGAAAACGCAGGAGAGGAAGAAGGAACTCAGAAACCAGAAGAAGAAGGGCTAGGAGAAAGTGCTACTAGGTCTGCTGCGAAGAACAACTTTCAAGAATTAGGTTGTAATCATGTCAACATGGGAAAGACAAATAAACTTTCTAAAAAGGTGTTATTTGGAGGGAGTGGTGGGGAATGTCAGAATCCTGAAAAGTCAGCTATGGAGGTGGCATTAAATGTTGAAGTGGCTTTGAGTGGTTCGAGAGGACAAGAGGGGGGAGGACGGGTCAGAAGGAGGGAAGGAAGTAGTGATTTTGAATTTGAAGTGGGACCAGGAGATGTTGAGCATCTAAGTTCAAGTAATTTTAACAACAAAAGAAGGATGGTATTGGGCTTAAAATCGGGTACTGATACGCTTCAGGAACCAAGGCCCATTATCCCTCTTGGGCCGACTACTAAATGTAATTTACATGAAACAAAACATGTGGTCAGGAAAAAGAAATCTTTGGTGGAAATTTATGATAACTTACAGATCCCCTACACTTCTTCTTTCTTCGCAACTCTTCCACACTCCAATCCTAATCAGAAATTAATGATGGAGACAAAAGAGCCAGATGATGGTTTAATTTCTATCTCTTCCCAGAAGAGTAGTAGCGAGTCGAGATTCACAGGAGGTTCTATCTTATGTTGCGGATCTCTATCAGATAAGGATGTAGAAAAAGGAAATGACAGAGTGAAGAAAAGGATTGAAGATGTTCCTGGCAAGGTGTGGGCAATTCTCAAGAATCTAGGAATCGAAGGTGATGAAGATGATGAAGCACTTGAAGGCATTTTGAAAAGGATGGAAGAGCAAGATAGCTCTAAGAGAGAGACTTTGAAGGAGACATCTATTAGAGTCCCATGAATCTAACAACATACAACATAAGAGGGTGTAACTCTTCAATTAAAAGAAGAAGAGTGAAACAGCTTGTGGAGAGAAGTAACATAGATTTTCTGCTTCTACAAGAAACAAAGTGTCAAGAAATAGGAGAAGAATTTGTCATAAGCATTTGGGGTAGAGGAGAGTTTGATTGGTCAGCCTCGAAGTCCATTGGTCAATCTGGAGGTATGCTCTCTATTTGGAACAAGAATTCTTTTTCTTCTTCCTTTAGTTTTGCTGGTAATGGGTACTTGGGTGTGTTTGGTCTATGGAGGGAGAAACCTATTTACATAGTTAATATTTATTCATCTTGCACTTTATCTGAAAAAAGAAAACTATGGGAGAAGTTGATAAACCTGAAAATAAATATGCCCAGAGGGGAGTGGATTTTGGGGGGGATTTTAACTCAATTAAATATAAGGAAGAAAGGAAAGGGAGAGGGAGTTATAAACATTCTGAAATGGAGGAGTTTGAAATGTTTATAGAGGATATGTCCTTAATTGATCTCCCTGTAGTTGGTAACAGATTTTCCTGGTTTAAATCCAATGGCTCTTGCAAAAGTCGATTTGATAGGTTCCTTTTGGACGAGAGTTTGTGTGATAGGTGGAAAGTGGTGAATCAAAAGATAGGGGAGAGAGATATTTCTGACCATAGGCCAGTCTCATTAGTTTTAAACAACAAGAATTGGGGCCCCAAACCATTTAAAACAATAAATGCATGGTTTGATCATCCCAAGTTCTATGGCTTTGTGAAAGAATGTTGGAATTCAATTGAAGTTCAAGGGAATGCTAAAAGTATTCTCATTCACAAACTGAAAGCTTTAAAGAGTAGTCTGAGGAAATGGAATTTGGAGTAATTGACCTTAAAATTAAGGAGAATGTGAAGAAAATCAATGAATTGGAGGATGACCTAACAGAAGAGGAGGATGATAATTTTGATTCTAAGTTGAGATTGCGAGGAGCTGTTATGGAGGCTATGTGGAATAAATTACTATACAAGGAAAGTATATTGAAACAGAAAGCGAGAATAAGATGGCTTTAGGTGGGAGATTACAACAGTAAATACTTTCATTCAATCATCAATAAAAGGAGAAGGGTTAATACCTTATCAGCATTAAATGTGGGACTCAGTGAAGATGATGGTGTGGACAAGGTGAAACAAGTGATCCAGGAACATTTTGCTAAGAAGTATCAGTGGTCATATCCAACAAATCATTTTGACATGGATCTTTCTTTTTTTATCAAAACTCTCAGAGGAAGATAATGCAGGCCTCTCTACTCCCTTTACATCAGAAGATATAGTAGAAGCTATAAAGGTTTGTGAAGGGGATAAGAGTCCTGGTCCTGATGGCTTCAATTTGAAGTTTATTTGGAAGACATGGGAGATTGTAGGGAAAGAATTCACCAATTACATTTCTGAATTTCATGAGAAAGCCTCTCTTTCTAAAACATTCTGCTCTACTTTTTTTGTCCTAGTCCCTAAAGTTGTGAACCCACAAAACTTGAAGGAGTTTAGGCCTATAGCTCTCATTGGATGCCTTCACAAAATTATTTCAAATATTCTGGCTGGTAGATTGAGAGCAGTCATACATAAACTGGTCTCTCCATCTCAAACTACTTTTGTTCCTGGAAGGCAATTAATGGATGGAGTTCTTGTAGCTAATGAAGTGATGAATTATGTTACAAAGAAGAAAAGAAAAGGTTTTATGTTTAAAATAGACTTTGCCCAAGCCTATGATTTTGTGAACTGGGGATTCCTTTTCAAAGTGTTTAAAGCAATGAATTTTTGCTCTAAATGGCAAGAGTGGATGAGGGGCCTGATATGTAATAGTTATGGGTCTGTATTAGTGAATGGGAGTTCATCCAAAGATTTTAGGATGTGGAGAGGCCTTAAGCAGGGAGATCCTTTGTCTCCATTCTTATTTGTGATCGACACTGAATGCATGGCTCTTTTATTCAAGAAAGCTGAGGAACAAGGATTACTGAGTGGGATTAAGGTGGAGAATACAACTAGCATTTCCCTACTTCAGTTTGCTGATGATACCCTGGCTATTTGTGATGAGGCTTGGTCAAACATCTGGGCTATAAAGTCTATCTTAAGAGGTTTTGAGGTCTTATCTGGATTGAAAGTAAATTACAATAAAAGTGTGCTCATGGGCTTTGGTGTTGAAAGGTACCAGACAGAAGCAGCAGCTACCTTTCTGAACTGTAAACAAGGTCAATCTCCCTTCAAGTTTTTGGGGCTGGTGGTGGGGGGAAACACAAATCATATTCATTCTGGAATCCAGTTATTGCGTCCTTTAAAAATCATTTGGCAACATGGAGGGGAAGGATGCTATCTATAGGGGGCAGGGTAACATTAATCAATTCAGTCTTAACAAATTTACCTATTCATTTCCTTTCCTTTTTCCTTGCTCCACTCAAAGTGTTGAAGGAAATACAGTCCATACAGATAAGATTTTTATGGTCAGGTGATGGGGAGAAAAATAGTATATCATGGGTTAAATGGTCCCTGGTGTGTAAATCCAAACAGCAGGGTGGTTTAGGAATTAAGGACATCATAACATTCAACAGGGCCTTGGTTACTAAATGGATGTGGAGAATCACAAACGGTTCAGAAGCAATCTGGAGAGGAATTATAAATGCAAGATATGGAGGAGACTTTCACAACCTGTTCTTAGAGCAACAAAGGAGTTCTACTAAATACTGGTCTAATTGGTGGAGGGATTTAGTCTGTCTGGCCAAACCTTCTAATGAACAAGGTTTCTTTAGTCAACTGATCTGGAAAATTGGTAATGGTAGGAACACTTCCTTTTGGCATTCAAAGTGGACTGGTGGAAATGCCCTTAAACTCCAATTTCCATTGTTGTTTTCCTCTTCCCCAAATTAGGATATCCTGGTCAAGGATTGTGGACTTTGGCAGGATGATATTTGGAGTTGGGAGTGTATGACTAATAATGTGATTTCGGAAGGTGCAGATGAGACCACTGTTAATGAATTGAAGATGATAATTAGTGACATTAGGCTGATCAGGGAGAAGGAAGATGAGGTGATCTGGCCGAGGAAAGTGGATAAAACATTTAGTATTAAGGAATGTTACAGAAATTAGAATAAAAGCAGGGAGGAGGTTAACTTAGACAGTTTGACCTTGGAGGCATTAGAGATCATGTGGAGGATAAAGGCCCCTCTCAAAGTTTTGATCTTTGGCTGGAGATTGCTAAGGAACAGATTGCCTACTCGAGGAAACTTAAATAGAAGGGGTGTTATTGCAGACCCTCATCAATTATCTTGCATATTCTGTTTTAAGGAAATGGAAGAAATCTATCACATAGTACTAAGTGTGACGCCCCCAATCTACACCCCCAATTAACATGCATTTAAAGCAGTAAAAGAAAATTCAAAATTTGGTCAGAGTATAATTGAATCACGGCATAGACGGGGAAATCACATCAAAGTACCATATACAGAACATACAACACCTGCCCATGAAGATATGCAACAGTGGGGTAGCCATCATACAGAGGAAACTCAGTTCCTTACACCCACTTCTCAGAAATTAGAATTAAAGCGGAAAATCTAAAATCTGAATAGCATATATACATATATACATATAAACATGTCTTCCATACATCAAGTTATACATGTACAACTAAAATATATCGTCAGATATACAAAATAATCACAACGGTCACCCTAGCTACCCGTGTCACATATCAGAGCCGACCGACAAAAGAATGAAGACGCAAAGCTTCACAAAAAGAATACCTCCAGCAACTCTAATCTGCAACGCCTCATAGAGCATTATAAAACAGCAGAAGGGTGAGAAAAACAACCATAATATAATTGCATAAAATTATATAGTAACACAAACATACGCAAGTAAACACATTTCTCACCACAGTTGTACCACAATTTCTCATAGATCAAACATAACGTAATACAGCACAATTCTCACGCATTAACGCCAATACACATCAAACATACGACATACCCGTAATCACCAACCCAATCACACATATTCCATCCCATCAATCACATTCACAATTACATGCACAAGTAATTCATGATGAATGCAAATGCACAGACACCGACACCACGACTCTATGCACATGCCATGCGGTACCGACTTCCATTGTCACGTCACTAGTTCACTCAGGAACTATTGGAACCATCGCTCCTTACTGAGAATCTCAAGTAACTCCCCGTCGGGCCTACGATGTTCACCCGTCGCTTTAGGTCCTCAGGCATCGCCTCATATTTTCGAGGCACACGACGTTATGGATTGCTTTAAGTTCTATCCAAGGCACACAATCGTCTATAACCACCGCTTTAAGTCCTCAGGCATCGCCTCATATTTTCGAGGCACACGATGTTATAGCAGATTCCCTCTGGAACCAAACCGTCACTCAGGACGTTTCCACAATGCATATCATGATGCTTGGCATACAATGACTTATGACATTCACATTGCATAGATATATACATCCACAATCATGCATATATCATCAACTACCACACTTAGCATTTCTTGCCTTTCGGCCACAATTCATCACAACATCATCTAAACACATATGTTTACATCATACCACAGCACCTTGCACAATACACGTCGATTACGTACAAGTATAACGACAAAAGTCGACAACCGACACTATTCCCGACTTTTCAACATAATTAAATCGGTTAACAATTTCAAAATCATCATCACAAGAAAGTACAGCTCAATAGCTACGCAACGATACCAAAAATGCAAAAATCGGATAAACGGATCAAAAGTTACGAACGAAACCGAAAACGACATTTCCAAAAATCACATTTTCCCCATCCTCCTGTCCGTACGCGTATCACCCATGTTCATACGCGTATGGACAGAACCAATTTCTCTTCACAAAATCACGTTTTCAAAAACCATACGCGTATGCCCATCGCCCTTACGCGTATCACCAGAGGGTCAGTAAAACATGCATTTCATACGCGTATTGGCCCAGGAACAGGCCAATGATACGCGTAACGCCTAGGCTCATACGCGTATTCGCAAGTCCTTTACGCGTATGGCCAGGACAGATCCAGAAAAATTCTGCAGAACAATTTTCTGCGTTTTCAACCCAAATTCAACCAATTCATCACCTAAAACTCAGAAAATCACCAACATGACTTGTAATAACACATAACAAACATGTATGGACAATCAAAAATGCAATCAACAAGTGTTTGAACACATTTACATCAATTTCTAACCAATTTTTTCAAATATGATTTTTACCAATTTTTTTTCCAAATCAATCCAAAACAATCACAAACACACATACATAATCGTATACAATCATATAATAATCGAGTTTTGCACCCTTACCCGATTTAATCGACTCTAGAACTTGATCTTGATTATTTTTCCACTCTTCTCCAATTTTCTCTCTTCTCCTCTTTTCTTCTCTTTTTCCTTCTTTCTTCTTTCTTTCTCTCTATTTTTCTTTCTTTCCCTTTTCTATTTTCTTTTCTTACTAACTTATCCAAATATCTATGAAATGTCCAAAATACCCCCACACTCAAATATCTCGCAAATGTTCCCGAAACGCGATAAAATATATTCACGACTAAAAATAACATATTTTCACACAAAAGTCGGAAATAAAATAAAATAATAATAAAATAATCAAAAGACTCAATAAAACTAAAATTGGCAAAACTGGGGCGTTACAACTCTCCCCCACTTAGAAATTTCCGTCCTCGAAAACAATACCTGATACAAACAACTCTGGATACGACTCCCGCATCCTACTCTCCAACTCCCACGTCAGATTACCATCAGCAGCGCCTCCCCACGCCACTTTCACAAGTGCAATCTCTTTACCCCTCAACCGCTTCACCTCGTGATCCAGAATACTAACCGGTAATGCCTTGATCGTAAGGTTATCCCTTACCTCAACCTCGTCCATCGGAATCACATGTGAAGGGTCCGGAACATACTTCCGAAGCTGTGAAACATGAAACACATCATGCAAATTCGACAGACTCGGCGGTAACGCCACACGATACGCCACAGCACCAACTCTCGCAGATATCTGGTAAGGACCAATAAATCGAGAAGTAAGCTTCTTAGATTCCAAAGCACGACCAACACCCGTTACCCGGCGTAACTCTCAGAAATACGTGATCACCCTCTTGAAACTCAAGATCCTTCCGTCTCCGATCATGATAACTCTTTTGTCTACTCTGAGAAACCTTCATTTTCTCACGAATAAACTTTACCTTTTCCGTCGTCTGTTGCACCAATTCTGGTCCAACCACCAAACTTTCACCAGTTTCGTGCCAACACAACGGCGTTCGACATCTTCGTCCATATAAAGCCTCAAAAGGTGCCATTCCAATACTAGAATGGAAACTATTATTATACGTAAACTCAACCAAAGCAAGATAACTGTCCCACGCACCACCTTGTTCCAAAACACACGCTCTCAACAAATCCTCCAAAGACTGAATAGTTCTTTCGGTCTGACCATCCGACTGCGGATGATAAGCCGAACTAAACCTCAATCTAGAACCCAAAGCCTTCTGTAAACTTTCCCAAAATCTCGATGTAAACCTAGGATCTCGATCAGAAACAATATTCAAAGGAACCCCATGCAATTTCACCACCACACTAATGTAGATCTCAACTAACCTCTCCAAAGAAAAACTGATGTCAATCAGAATAAAATGCGTCGATTTAGTCAGCCTGTCCACAATCACCCAAATAGCATTATACCCTCGCTGAGTGTTTGGTAATCCCGTTACAAAATCTATCGAAATTCTATCCCATTTCCACTCAGGAATATCCAACGGTTGCAACAAACCACTAGGCCTCAAATGTTCCACCTTCGATTTCTGACAAGTCAAACATGCATACACAAACTGAGCCACATCCCTTTTCAAACCAAACCACCAGAAAATCTTCTTCAAATCTTGATACATCTTATTCGCTCCCTGATGAATACTTAGGTTACTCCTGTGTCCTTCCTCCAAAATCATTCTTTTCAACTCCGCATCATCAGGAATGCAAATACGACCACGAAACCTCAAAACACCAAAATTATCCACCTTGAAATCCACATTCTCATTCCTCATCAAATCAACGAATTTCAAATCCAGCTTTTGTTTCTCACTAACCGACAACAAAAATTCATTAGTAACTTTCAACATTCCAAGCCTTACGCTAACCGACGTCACTTCACAAACCAAACTCAAATCTCTGAACGATTCCAAAAGTTCCCCCTCTTTCACCATCAATGGGGACATATGCAATGATTTATGACTCAATGCATCGGCTACCACATTAGCTTTACCAGGATGGTAATTCAAGCCAAAGTCGTAGTCTTTCAAGAATTCCAACCATCTCCGCTGCCTCATGTTCAACTCTTTCTGATCAAATAAATATTTCAAGCTTTTATGATCACTGAATACTTCGAACCTCACACCATAGAGATAGTGCCTCCAAATCTTCAACACAAAAACCACAGCCGCTAATTCAAGATCATGAGTAGGATAGTTTTTCTCATGAACTCTTAACTGCCTTGAAGCATAAGCTACAACCTTACCTTCCTGCATCAAAACACCACCCAAACCAATTAAAGAAGCATCACAATACACAACAAATGGCTCATTAGGATTAGGTAAAATAAGAATCGGAGCTGTCGTCAATCTTCTCTTCAGCTCACAAAAACTCTCTTCACATTGAATATCCCAAATGAACGCTTTGCCCTTACAAGTCAACTGCGTCAAAGGTAATGCTAGCTTAGAAAAACCTTCAATGAACCTCCGATAATAACCAGCCAAACCTAGAAAGCTTCGAATTTCAGTAACGGATCTAGGGACCTCCCATTGTAGAACTGCTTCTACTTTAGATGGATCCACTGCAATACCATTACCTGAAATTACGTGCCCAAGAAAACTCACCTCAGACAACCAGAATTCACACTTGGACAATTTGGCAAAAAGCTTCCTTTCCTTCAAAACCTGCAAAACAATATGCAAATGCTCTGCATGTTCTTCACGAGACTTAGAATAGATTAAAATATCATCAATAAACACCACTGCAAAACGATCCAAATGCTCGTGGAAAATACGATTCATGTATTCCATAAACACACCAGGCGCATTAGAAACCCCGAACGGCATTACAGAATATTCATAATGACCGTAACGTGTTCTAAAGGCCGTCTTCTGAATATCCTCTTCTTTCACTCTTATCTGATGATACCCCAATCTCAAATCAATCTTACTAAATACACAAGCACCAGCCAACTGATCCATCAGATCATCAATCCTTAGAAGCGGATACTTATTCTTAATCGTCACTTTGTTCAACTGGCGATAATCAATACATAATCGCATACTTCCATCTTTCTTTTTCACTAACAAAACTGGAGCACCCCAAGGAGAAACACTTGGTCTCACGAACCTCTTCTCCAACAACTCATTCAACTGCTTTTTCAGCTCCACCAATTCAGATGCCGACATTCTATAAGGTGCCATAGAAACAGGTCTAGTACCAGGAACTAGATCTATAGAAAATTCCACCTCTCTCACCGGCGGCACATCTGAAATATCATTAGGAAATACTTCTGGAAAATCACATACTACAGGAAACACATCCAGTGAAACTTGACTATCCACAGTTAATGATGCAAACAAACCAAACAACTGAGCTTCATCTGCCAAAAGTCTCTTCAACTCTTTGGTAGATAAGAAACTCGAGTCTTCATCTTCCTCCAGAGAAGGAAACCTTACTAGCTTATGATAACAGTCAATGTGTACCCGATTGAATTGCAACCAATTCATTCTCAAAACCACATCTAAACCTTCCAATGGTAAACACACCAAATCCATCACAAAGTCTTTACCATAAATGGCTAAAGGACAACTTATGACCTTTAGGTCATTTATATGACCTTATGAATGAATTAGAGTATTAAAAAAAACGTTACTCTTAGTTACTTTGATTTTTTGTTAGATCAAATATATTTTGCACCATGAAAATAATTTATTTAATGATTTATAAGCATGACATGTATTTTTATGTAAATTTGATTTTATTACATTTTTTAATTAGATATATATAACAAAATTTCAAAAATTTAATGTATATAATTGGAAAGAAAAACGCGTTTTTTTTATTTGAGACAAAAGTTTGTGGCAGAATATTTTTTATATATATTTTGTTTTTATAGAGATGAGATTTAACACGTTAGAGACAAAAAGTTAAAAACCTAATAGTTTTTTTTTACTAAACATTTTTTTTAATTATTTTGTTTTAATAAAGACACTCATAGACGGTTAATTTTGTCTTAAATTGAGAAAAAATTAGAGTTAGAAACATAATAGTTTTTTTTACTAGACATTTTTTTAATTATTTTGTTTTTATAAAGACTCATAGACAGTTAATTTTGTCTTCAATTGAGAAGAAATTAACAAGTTATATTGTCAAACGTGAGTGACAAAAATTCATCATTCGAGACAAGATATTTTTGGTCTATGAGTACTTAGAGAGGAATATTTTATAAGAGGATTTGTTTTGTCTCTAATTTCCTCTATAATATGATAAGTTACGGTATTTTCATGTTTTAAAGTCAAGCACGAGTGCATAATAAAGGATACGCAAAATGACACCTAAGAGGTTGGAGTTTCACCAAAGGTGACCAGTTGTCCAACCAAGATCTCTTGCTTAACATTGAGCTTGTCCATGGGGATTTTCACTCTCGGACACAACAATTATATTTGGTTCAATGTGTTGTCAAAGGAGACTCGTATGACTTTGTTGGTAATGTGAGCGGCTTTTTCATATTTGATATACAAAAAATCATTATCCTTAGGGGTGGCAAAACGGGCCCGGCCCGCGGGGAAAGCCCGTTTTACCCGTCATTTTTTGCGGGGCGGGCCTGAATTTTGAGTCCGCATCTCCACCTTTGCCTGTCCCGCCCCGCCCAGTTTTTTTGCGGGCTTTTGCGGGGCGGGCCTAAACGGGGCGGGTATGCCCGCGGGTAAAAACAACTCATTCTATCTTATATTATTATTATTATTATTATTATTATTATTATTATTATTATATCTTATATTATTATTATAGCTTGAACAGTATGGACCATAAATGTTGTGTGCTACAATTCACATGTACTAGGAAATTATTAGTTTCATTTCATTATTATTTTACTCATTTGCTACCATAAATTATCTATTCACTTTCATTAATTATTTATTTATTCGCTACAGTGACCGTAAGGGAAATTATTTTGTTACGTTACAATACTTCTCATTTCTAATAATTGCTTCCTGTTTAGCACCTTAGCAAATTCATACTGACTATTTTCTCAGCTCCACTAGAAAAATGCTTTGGCTTGAAAATTATAATTAAATTCTTGTAGGCTTCTCACTAAAACTTATTCTAACATACATAATTAATAATTGAATAATTAATTAATATAGTTTCAATAATTAAATTCAATTATCCATAAAATAATTTCAATAAAATAAAAATAATTAAAGTAAGATTATTGATATTATTATTAATTAAATTTAAATATACATTACATCTACATCTATTTTCTTTTTATTTATTTTCATCATTATACTATTATTATTAATATAAATTATTTTAACTAATATATTATTATTAAAAAAAAATTAAAGAGAATGGCGGGCATGCCCGCGGGCCCGCGGGCCCGTCATTAAATGGGGCGGGCCTAGAAAATGAGCCCGCATCTCCACCTTTGCCCGCCCCGCCCCGCCCCGTTTTTTTGCGGGCTTTTGCGGGGCGGGCCTAAACGGGGCGGGCATGCCCGTTTGCCACCCCTAATTATCCTTCTTTGACTCCTTTATCTGCTCCTTTAGCTTTTTGACATATTTCTCGTGGGAATTGTTCATCTCTTTCACATAAGCCTCTATATCATCCACCATTTTGTTTGTGGTTTTGAGTAACTTTCTAGCCTCACTAAAAGAAGCTTTGATACTTGACAGGGAGTTCTAGACCTTCTTTAGGGTCTTCTCTTTCTCTCCTATCAAGTTCTTCACATTTTTCACCTTCGCAGCCACCGTGGAAAGGAAACCTTGATCCTCCACCTTTTTTTGAGTGGAATCCAAAATCTTTTTTGTGTCAGCGAGATCCTTCAAAAAACTATCTCTTTCTAAAGGGACATAGTCAAGCCGCTTTCTCATCACTTTATTTTCCTTTCTAAGGTTTTTCTGAGTCATGACTCCCCCCTTTCCCATAACATCATCAGATACTACATCGCCCAACCAATGCAATCGGTAGGACATCTCAACCCTTGCTTCCTATTGATTTAACTCAAAATGCAACAATATCGTTCTTTAAATCCTCCTTCAATTGAGAATAATTACAAGATTTGAAGGCATACATGCTCGAAACATCCAAAAAGTGATTGTTCCTATCACTTAGAAAACATGTTCACGCATTTCAGTATCATCGAATTCACTAAAGGTGAAGTGGAGGTTTACCCCAACGGTAGGATCTATTACCCATGATATCTCTCAGTAGTACACATAAAATTTTGTGGCCTCGTGACTGGGGGTCGTAACAAAGTAATAATTATCCTATAATTTTTTTAACTATCTATGTAGACTTCAAACATTTTCTTTACTTGTATAAAGGAACGTAATCCTTGGTCTTAGTCCCCCATGGCAGAGGTATGCTACACGTTGAAGATATTAAAGAATATATTTAAAGAGAGGACATTGTTCCTATATTTACACCAATACGTATTTGTTGTGAATGTGAGACATTCAAATGATTCATAACCCTAATATAAATCTAGTTGAAGAGGAGTCAGAACCCTAATATAGAGAACAAACATTCATTAATGGGTAAGTTACACCCATCAAATGACTGCATAATATTTTACTATGTTCTACATGGGAAACCGCCCAATAAGAATATGAACATATGTCCTGATAAGAATTTATTATCCAACTCTCTTTTTTGAATAAGGACGGCGTATCCAAGACATCATGTTTCACCGAGGGGTAATGATTTGCATCAACATGGATCTTGAGAGCCCGTTATCCCATCTGTACCAATTACTCGTCTTTATCAACAAGTAAAAAGTTATGATCTTGAGTTTTATAACGCAATTGAGACTCAATCCACCATCTAACCTCACTATTACTTGGCTCACGACCATAATGGCATTCAAATACTTTAATATAAACATGAGCCTTTGAATCATCCATGTAGGCTTATACGCTCTATGGGTTTTGTTTGTGAGTGCAAGAAAGGAAAAGCCACAACCAAATTTTCTGATATCAATTTCTAAGGGATTAATTTCCTTCTCTTCGTCCATATTTTCCACATCCTCTATACCCTCCGACTCTTCAGCAACCTCACTAGAACTATATATTGCATTATAGTTATCACTAATATGTATAAAATCCACTAAAGGGTACCTCACAGTTAAGGGAGACACCTATAGTATCTCAGGGTCACTGCAGTTCGAGAAGAGTTGTCGCTTATATCGTCCTAACTCGACAAGTCTACTAAAGAGATATTCAGGTTTCCTATGTTGGTCATGGTTATAAATGAGCAAAAACAACTGAAAGAATACAAAATGAGAATATTACCTTGAGAAACATGTAGAGTTCAAGTTTTTTAGACAAGATCAAGGCCACCAAAGACCCAGAAATGTTGCACGAATGAGGATAAAGATCGAAAGAAGTAAGAAGATTGCTTGCAAAGCATGATTTAGATAAAATACTAGAAATATGAAACTTTGGTGCGAGAGGAGCGAAAAGAGCAACTTGTGGCATTCTACTCATTTTATAGAAAGCCATGAAGCATAGATCTACGGTCAAGGATCAACAGAACAATAAAAGGCACGATCAACGACTCAAGCTTAACATCGGTTACATAATGTCACTCGAGTGCACTCAAGTGTTGTAATAATATCTCTATTGTTGAAATATTAAACTTGATTTGGGCCTAACCTTATTATTTGGTTTTTGGATCTAGTTATTTTGGGCTTATGTAATTTTGGGTAATGTTTCTAGAAAATTCTTGTAATGTTTGGAGTGTCTAGATATTTCTTGGTGTTGTAATATTTTTTAAGAATACTCTTGGAATTTCTATAGTTGTGAACTCTCTAGAATTAGTGTGTCTATAGTTCTCCTTAGAGTACTATAAATAGAGATGTAATCCTACACTTTTGTATCAAGCAAAAACACAAATTTCTCTCTTCCATAAAGAATTCTCCTATCTATCAAGTTTCTATTCAAGCCTCTAATATTCCCACACATTTTCCTAAATACAAAAGGCCTTATTTCCCACATATATCCCCCTACCCTAGGAGCCTAGGGCCACGTGGAGAGTCGTCACAATGAAATGTTTTAGTTACAAGACAAGCATTTAATGAGTATGCTACCAAGGATATTTTCTCCTACTTAGTACTAGTCTCCTTCCCAACTGGGGGATTATTCGTGAACCTCAAAACGATTAAAAGGCATTCTAGAGGTCAGTCCTAACACTTCTGCAACAATCCTGGCTTTGCGGCCATTAGCAAGGATTTGGGGGTATTTGTTCCAGGTCGATCAAATGGTCCAACAAGAACGATCTAATCCAATTTCTTGTCCACCTATAAAGGTGAAGAACAAGCAAACCATCGCCAAAAGGCCACACACCAAAACCCGGGGTTGCGCTCATCACAACGTTGAAGTCAATTCATTGATCTTCTATACTTCACGCCACGTTCATTGGGAGCGGGTTTAATCGTCGTTCATATATAAACATGATCATGCACACACTTCCAATTTATACCTTTCTGACCTCGATGACTTTAGTATTGGAGTGTTAATTTTTCAGGCACACCCATATTTCACTGCCGGAGACTTACATGTTATACTGAAGAGCTTCTATTGCAGCTTTCAACACACCACACTACAACATTTCCCTCTTTGACAACAGCCGGAAAGTGTTGCTCGAAATGAGAAAAATGTTGCCTAAAAGAATAAGGGACGTTTTCCAGCTGTCCTTTGTGCGAGCGTTGCCTATTATTTAAGGGAACGCTTTTTATCACTTTTTGGGCACACTTTTCTAAATCGTTCCCTAAACAACAGAAAAAGGGGACGTTTTTCTGTGGCATCTTAGGCTACATTTTTAAGGTGTTGTTAAAAATTACAACAACTGGAAAATGTTCCCTAAAAGTGGTAGAGTGAGAATACTCTATGGAGATGATTTTCATCTTTTGTTTTCTGTAGCGCAAATTTTTTGTGTGGTTGCGAAGCACTATTGCTTTGGGGTACTATAGCTCGATTCATTTTTTATCCTATTGAAGCTGATGAAGGAAGGGAAATAGATGTCTCCAATTAACTCTGCTTGCAAACTGAGTTTAAACAGATGACTATTGGTTTACAGATGCTATTAAGATTGTGGGTCTCTCTTAGGTTATTTTGTTAAAAAAAACAGTGTCTAGGCTATTGGTATGATGTTAGGACCGATGCTTTTTCGATTGATGTATGAAGGTACGGGATTTTGAGTTTTTGATTAGTATGCTCGCTAAGATTTTTTCAATCTTATGCCTACGTATTCCCGTTTGATGAAACAGGGAAATCAGAGCGATCGTAGTTCCTCCTATTCTATGGGAGGAAAAAGGTTGTTTTGGTGTCTTGTTCAAAGCCCAAGACGTGAAGCTAAATGTGGTTTGTATCTTGTCCAAAGCCCAAGATGTGAAGCTAAAGGGTCTATTTGTATCTTGTTCGAAGCCCAAGATGTGAAGCTAAAGCGTTTTGACTTTAGAGAGAATTTGTCATCTCTAAAGGGGATATTTGGTCTGTTTGTCACAACTGTTGGGTGACTGATTATAAAGGAGAATTACTTTAACTGGGATGTGTGAATCCAGCAATGCCATAATTTTCTTTATAGGGGATTTTTCACCTGAAGGAGAAAACTTTAACTCAGTGTAGAGCAATGCCATCTTTCCTTAGGAATTTCTCATGCTAAAAGAGGGACAGTGGCGTGGATGTAAATAATCCAGAGGCTTGCCGCTTACAGCAATTAGATGAAGGAAAAGGAGTTGTTGATGTTTGTATACTATGAACGAGGCACAGATTTTGATGCTAAAAGGTTGATTGACTCAACCGGGGTTTTCTTATACAAAGCCTAAGAGGAGGCTATTGACCCAACAAGAGGGTGTTTTTATGTGTCTCGTACGAAGCCCGAGAGAGAGGCTAAAAGGGGCTGACTTAACAAGAGAGTGCTAACAAGTAACTGACCCAACAAGAGAGTGCTTTTATATGTGTTTTGTATGAAGCCCAAGACGGAGGCTAAAAGGCTTTGACTCAACAAGAGAGTCTTTTATACTCAACAAGAGAGTGTTTTTGTATCTCGTACGAATCCCGAGGTGGAGGGTAAAAGTTGTTGACTCAACAAGAGAGTCTTTTATACTCAGCAAGAGAGTGTTTTTGTATCTCGTACGAAGCCCGAGATGGAGACTAAAAGTGGGTGACTCAACAAGAGAGTCTTTTATACTCAACAAGAGAGTGATTTTGTATCTCGTACGAAGCCCGAGATGGAGGCTGAGAGGTTGACTGTTTCAGTTTAGTGACAGGTCCAGTATGTTGGATAAAAGAGAAAATCAGTTCTTAAGAAGGGAATGATTAAAGGTATTGTTGTGCTTTGGGATTGATCAGAGGATCAAGGTTATTTCCTGTTCTTTAAGGAAATGGGAAATCCAAAAGGGTATTGAGACTGTCCAAGTCTACTGGTGTTTTGAGAAACCGATTCTCAGGTAGTGAATGATCTTTGTATGATGCCCAAGAGAAGGCTGGTATGTTAAGGGATGAAGGTCAACCCATTAACAGGTCTGGCACTTGACTCAGAAAGACAGCTCTAGCAAATTGATGACTAGGTTTTGTTCCTATACTTGTAGAGGTCTCTGGGTCCTTGTACTAAGCCCAAGAGAAGGCATGAGAGCTTTTAAGAAGCCGAAGAGTCCTTGTACAACGCCCAAGAGGAGGCGGGGATGCTTTTAAGAAGCATGTGGGTCCCCAAACCCTGAGAAGTTCAAGACATGCCATTCACCGAGAATAGATCAAGCCAGGAAAGTCCGAGAATTTGGAAGAAACTCAAGAGATGCCATTCAAGGAGAAAAGATCATCCCTGGGGAGTAGAGTCTCTTTGACGATTTCTAAGAGTGACAGTCTGAGAAAGGGTTCACTGAGAATGCTGCCTTTCACGTCTTCATATTGTTTAACCCCAAGAGGAGGGAAGACTGTGTCTGGTAATCCTATGGGGATCTAGTTTTGTTTGTATTTAAGAGTGACCAACAGGGCTTTACCTAGTGCTAGACGTAGTTTCCGGGGAAAAATCTAAATAACTATACTAGTATTACACAGTGGATATTTGACAAGTATATAAAAGTTTGTGAAAGAAGACTTACAGTGAGCAGCCCCACAATACATTTATATATATATGAAAGCGGATAAAGAAAGCGGGTAAACACTTACTCGGTTGTAGAGCTTCCATGCTGTTTTGTTAGTTTGTTCAACAAAGAAAGCTTTGATAACAATATTATATTCTAAATCAAAGGAGAAAGTGCTTTGAAAAGATTGTTGGGGCTTACAGCTCAAGGAGAGGCCCAAGGTTTTATTAGTGATTGCACTGTTGTTTTGTACAGGGACTTATACAAGTGACTGAGGCCCAAAAATGTTTTCTGTACAAAGGGATGGGTCTTACACTCTCTCAAGAGGCCCAAAGGTGTTTAAAGAAAAATAATGGGGCTTATAACACGAGGGTAGGCCCAGATGATTTGTTTTTTGAACTGACGATCGCGCCGAGGTTTCTTTACCGTACTGGGTCTTATACAATGCATTGAGGCCCAAAAAAGTTTTGGTTAAAAGGGGGTTGGGTCTTACACTCTAATAGAGGCCCTATGTTTTATTTTTGTACAAGTGGTGGGGCTTACAGCTCAAGGAGAGGCCTAGGGTTATTTGTTTGGCAACGGCGATCGCGCCGAGGTTTTTGAAAACACAGTGGGTTTTATACAATATCTGAGGCCCAAAAAGTTTTGGTTTCAAAAATGGGTTGGGTCTTACACTCTATTATATGCCCAATGATTTATTTTAAAAGAAAAGATGGGGCTTACAACTCAAGGAGAGGCCCAATGATTTTGCTGAAAAAGGCGACGATCGCGCCGTTGTTTTTGAAAATACAGTGGGACTTATACAATGACTGAGGCCCAAAAAGTGGTGTATTTACAAAGGGGATGGGTCTTACACTCTAATAGAGGCCCAAAGGGTTTAAAAATGTTTGATGAGGGTTGAATTAATCAAAAACCCTAATTTGTTTTCAAAATGTATTTTAATTGAATAAAAATTCAATTAAAATGATCAAAATTGTTAAACATGTGTGGAAACAAATTGTGATCTTGGATTAATGTTTCAAAAATTATGTTTCTATCCACAAAATGATTGGAAATCACTAAAATTTAAAAAATCAAGAGGGAGAAAATATTTTAAATGTTAAAAAATAATTAAAATGTTAATTCTTTACAAAAATATCAAGTATATGAAATAAATAATATTTTTGGGATTTTTTGGGAAAATAAAATATTTTAACATTTCTGTGAATTATTAAAAAAAGAATAAACTCAAAATCATTAAAATTTAGAGAGAAATTAATTTTTGAATCAATTAAATAAAATCACAAAATTCAAATATTTGAATTTTCAAAAAGGGCGCCAAGAACATGGTAAGAACACGCGTCACCCTCTGTTTCTGCAGATTTGCGTTATCTATCCAATCTCACTGAATACTTGATGATAACATGCAATCTACATATCAATCTACTCATTTTCACCTCATGATCATGTCTATGGTCTTTAATTTCATTTATTTTAAGCATGGAACAAGAAATCAAAGAGAAACCTCAAGAACCCTAAAACTTGCATGAAGGCTCAGAAATTCCATACACGATTCGAACAAAGCAATTGATTGAGGGTAAACACTCTATGCATGATTATGAACATATGGCCAAATTATTGTGCAGCAAAAATGCATGGATTATAGAGTTAGAAGAGCTTATGCTTACCTCTTGCAGCTGGTGATCGTGTTTTGTGTTAGAGGTGTTACAGCTTGGTTCCAAGGATATGGACAACTTCCCTAGGTGCTATGGAGTGTGTTTGGGTGCTTGGAGTGGATTGAATTGAGCTGGAACTTGATTTGGCACCTCAACTGCAAATCTGTCAAAGGCTTGTGCAGATGGCTGGTGATTTTGAGAATCTGGTGTTCCAGATGTTATGTGAGTGTTTGGATCACCTCTATATGATGTTTATGAGGTGTGTGTGTGTGATTGGTTTGGTTGGAATAGCTCTCAAACTCAAAACCCGAAAGTGACTTGCTTTGGAAGGCAATTTGGAGTGAAGGAAGAGATTTTGAGGAAAGCATCTGTTTGATGGCTTTGGTGTACTCAAACTGATCACAAATGATCTCTATTTATAGTAGAGCAAGTTTGTTTTGCAAGGAATAGTGAATGGCAACTGCTGCATAGGTTTGGCCAATGTTGATCAATGAGAATCCAAGTCTCCTCTAGCCATTGACTAGAGGTTAGGGCACAGGCTGCTGGTTCCCTTGGTCTTGGATAAGTCTTGACTGAATTCAGTTGGAAATGGCTTAGTCCATGCCACCTTGGTGCATCCATAGAATACTCCAAAACAAAATTGGAGTCTTGTCCCCTCTTTAGGGATTTCTAGGTTTGGCATGCTATTTTTAGTTCCAAGGACTTGGGAGGCTTGGGATCAGAGTTGGTTCCTCCTTGGTCTCCCCTTGAGGTGTTCAGATGGATAAGTGTGTTTGTCATTTGCACAAATTTGGTAAATCGAGCAAAATGCACAAATCTGCCTTGCTTTGACAGTTTTCAGCAAGGCATATTGCCATTGTCATATCTCATGGCTCAAGTTGAGTTTGGTGAAGTTCTTTGTCATTTTGGAAAGCCTTCATATGATACAACAACTGTTTGATCATAATTGGTTTTGATACTTTTTGGATCCAAGTGAAAAATGCCCTTACATTTTGAAAAAGTAAGACAGATTCTGACTTAGTGAAAATTTCACTAAGTGTTGGAAAAAAGTGACATTTTCACTTTTTGTGATTTTGATCATTCCATAACTTAAAATCTATGAGGAATTGGAATGAGTTATGTTTGAAGCTTTTGTAGAGTGCCATGAGAGCTACAAATCCAGCTTTGGATAGGGAAAAATGGCCTTGTGGTTTAGGAGTTATGATCCTCTAAAGTTGGTACCCTAGCCACTTTGTTCCATAACTTAGAAAATTTCTAAGTTTTTATGGTTACCCCTTTTACAAGTTATCCCACTTTTCTTGATTTTTCTTGATGAATGATGATTCCAATCACACATTAACATCATTTTAGGGTTAAGGAACCATAATTGTGAAAAATCTCAAAAAGTCAAAGTTGACTTTTGTGCACAGTTGACTTTTTGTCAGATGACTTCCAAACTGTGCGATCCTCTATGAAATCAAGTTCTTGACCTAAAGCAAACTTGATGGATTGATTTCATAGGTGTCATAGGGTGTATTAAATCATGTCCGAAGGTTTGGGAGCATGTCTTGGTCAAAAGTCAAAGGCACTGTTGACTTTTTCCGCGAAATCCTAACTATGGTTCTGATGAACCTGAAACTTGGGAATCAAGCTTCTTGGATCAATCCATTATTGCAAATGGATTAATATAGTTTATTAGAGACCCTCAAATCCTCTCTTGAGGTCTTGGCTCATGATTTGTCCCAAAAGTCAACTTAGGGGTGAATTAGGTCAAAGAAATCCTAATTCCTGATTTTTGGTGAATGCATCCCCTGAGGGTAAATTGACTTGATGATTGGGTCCATGAGGTTCCATGGGGTACATTAGGCTATGCTTTGAAGCATTGGCTCATGCCCAGAGGAAAATTCCCATCTGGAGGCCCTGGTCGACCAAAACCCTAATTTGGTGACACTGGCGATCTTGAGGCTTGATCCACTCAGGATGTTGCAGCCTTGTGCTTAATCCTTGCTGTGGGAGTCCTCTTGATCCATTGGGGATGTTTGAGAGGCTAGACAAGTTGAATATCATGTCATTCCTTGATTGATCCTTTGTCTAAGAACTCTGAGAGGGCTTGAAACCCTAATTTTGATTGTAGTGGATGCTCACCCATCTTTGGGGAGACTAATGAGGCATAATGATACACCCATATTATGATGATGGTTTGCACAATGATGGGAAATCTTAGTGGTCAAAATTTGGGGTATGACAGATCCCCCTATTTAATCTTCTTGGACCCGAAGGTGTAGATGGCGAAGGTATTCGGGCATTCGGGGTGCAAGAGGGTTAAATATCAGAATACCCGAAATTTTGATAGCGGTTAAGAATGGCAGTTTGCGCATCCTTCTTCTTTTGCTAAGCGATGATGCTTAGAAAAGGTAAACTTCCCCTCGATCCTGGTTTCCTACCAAGGAACTGGTCTTAGTTTCTGAAATGAATTTCCCCTCGATCCATGTTTCCTACCAAGGAACTGGTCTTAGTTTCTGATTTAAACTTCCCCTCGATCCTGGTTTCCTACCAAGGAACTGATCTTAGTTTATTTTGTCAATAAACTTTATTGACAAGGGACGCTATGCGTAGCGGTTTTCCTCAAACTTCTCGCCGAATTTTCCTGGGGAGATGCCATTTGATGGAAAAAATTTTGATGTCAGACTTGCTGGGGAACCCATCTGTCTGAATTGTAAAGGGGTACAAACTTCTCTGTTGGAGATGTCATTTGTTGACTCTATCTAGGGAAAATGAGTCTCTTGAGAGACTGTGTCCGCTTGGAGATATTACATCATACTTTTCTCGGAGATCTTCTCGGAGAAATGCCATATGATGTGATCCAATTTTGAGGTGTTGATGACTTTATTAACATCGACTCTCTGGAGAGCAAAATCAATGCGTTGCTGAAAGTCTTTAGTTGTGAGGCTTTCTCTGGGGATTTTCCTTAATCCAGGAAAGTGAAGATATCATCTTCAATGGCGAAGAGTGACATTTGTCGAAAGTTTCTCTGGTCTTCCCAGAGGTTCAAGTTATCAAAGTGGTCAAGGGCCAACTCTAATCCAGAAATAAATTGGAGGAGAGAGATTGTTCAAACGCAACATTTCCTGACGAGGAAAGAACCGACAACTCAATTATGAAGACTTTTATCACTAGGGGACAATACCGACTAGAGTGATAGTGATGCAATATGAATATGAATGTAAATCAATAATGTATGATGTATGTATGTATATGCTGACAAAACTGGCACGACATACAGACTAATGGATGAAAACGATTGGATACTCGGCCACAGTGGGGAGATAACAAGTATCGCTGGTTCACAATAGTAATTCTGCCTTGCTTAGGAGAAGTAGTCCCTATGGGGGAACAACCGTAGATCGGGCTTAGGAGATGAGAACTCGGCCGAAGATGTCAGATGGAGTATCTGCATCTGACATAACTGATCCTTCGTTTAGGTGCACTGGTTTAGAAGGAATACTTTGATTCTGCACTTTGAAACTCGATTACTTCTGGCGAAGCGATCAATGTTCTTTTGACTAGTAAATTCATTTTTGTTTTATTTCAAGAATCATTGATCATGTTAAAATGTTGTTCTGTAAAGCTAAAACAAATAAGAATTGCAAACAAAAGCACTAGGGCTCAAATTTTATTGATAGGATGGAAATCAGCCAAACGTGTGATTCCATAGAGTATTTACAAAGTTTGAAAATGGTCATTTAAGGGAAAAGGGCTACATTGAAACATAACGACCACTATCCTTCTACCAACTTTGAATTCGGGGCATCTTGAGCTTCTGTCGAAGATGACCTTGATTGAGATTTTCTGATGGATGGCATGACTGTTGCTAGGGGATTTTGTCGCTCCCAGGATTTTCATCCAAGTACAAACGCGAAAGTGGCGCGGAAACAAAGTCGCCAGCAATGTGTATTTATCCCAAGAGAGGGAAAGGAAATGCTGCGTAAACCTGAGGGGAGGAAAAAGCATGGTCTTGCGACCAAGAGAACTGGGTTCGGGAGTCGGTTACACGCGAGGAAGGTATTAGCACCCCCACGCGTCCATCATACCCGATGGGATCCACGCTTGCTGCTTCGATCAAAGGGTGCTAGAAAAGATACTGGAAAAGGAACTGCTAGCTAGAGAACTGGAAAAGGAAAGGAGAGAGAAAGAGAAACAAATGTAGGGAAAATAAAAGAAGTGCTCGAATGGGCCCTACCCCACTGCCTACGTATCTCATCGGGAACATGAGAATCAGAGCGACGTAGTTCCCCTCACCTAGGGAAAACTGTTTGTGTTTTTTAGTGGAATGCGTCAACGTTCGCGTCCTAGCAGTTAGGTGTTGCAGCTCGCTGTATGGAGACTTAGGCGTTACCTGTTTGCGGTAGAACGGAAATGACGCATCCTTAAGGAAATGAGTGAAGAGATGAGAAAAGAATTCCCAAAGGAAAGACGTTATTGTTTGTTTGAAGTTTTTTAGAAAGAAGTGTTTTGATTATCTTTGTGTAAGATCGAATGCCTCGCATGGTCGTCCTAACAGGCTGTATGCTAAACACTCTAGGAAGGTGGAGAGAAACCCTCATCCTTCCATTTCCCATACTTTAGGTTTAAGTGCAATACATGTTATGCCATCATTAAGTGTTTTTTTATTTTTGTTTTGAGATGAGAAAAGAGACTCAAAGGGGGAAACAAAGGTAGAATCTAACGAAGGAGACTAAGACTCAAACCCTAACGTTATCATACATGGATTGCTATCCTAATGTCTCTCCTACCTCCGACTTATTTGAAAATTAAGTGGAGCTAGGAATCCTACGGGATCATGTCATCAGACAAGTAAACACAGGATAAATCAATCACAAAATGAAATAAAAGCAACTAAGGAGTAAACAGCGTCAGTTAACACTATATCACACAATCACAATAAGAAAGAGGGAGCTTTAGCTAAGGGGTCATATCAACCGAGGCAAACAAGCTATCTGTGGGAAATAATGGTACTCACCCAATGGTATCGAGAACCATGGAGAGCAGAATAAGAAAGGAGGAGATTTGAATCAGATCACATAAGCATCAGCATTGGTCAATGCGAGCTAAAGACAAAGTGTGGGGGTTGGTTACGAACCCTATCTTCCACTTGACCGACTTGATAACAGGAGCAAGACATGTTCAAAGCTTCAATCATGTAATGAGAGCTAAGAACGACTCAACTAGAATAACGGGGGTCGATTGCGAACCCTACCTTCTGTCGATTGCCTCCTTTGAGGTCTTACAAGGGATATGAGGAACGGGATGCCTCTTTAGAGGTCTTCAGCATAATATCAAACAAGCACAATCATGGCCTCACTTGAGGGCTTTCCATACAATCCTACTTATCATGGCATCGTCTATTCCTACTTCTCATGGCATTCGAAAGCATTAAAGAGAAGTGAAGAGATAAGAGGTCCTACCAAACGGATATGAATCCGTAGCAAAGCAACGAAAGCGCAATGAAAGCAAGTCATGAAAGCACCTATAAACAAATAGAAAACCAAGTTAGAAACAAGCTTTTATTTACAAAATGAAATGGTCAAACCACCTTTGGAATGTCTCCTTTATATACCTTGCACATGTGAACCAAAGACATTAGTAATAGCAAGAGAGTGTATGTACAACATGAAACCTAAGTCTAACGGCTATGTACATTTGAGTCACACTAGTCAAAGTGAAATACCTAAAAGGATTATGAAATTACAAGTCAAGTTACAACTATGCTACAAGACTAATCTACTTTGAAGTTAAAGGTAAACCAACAAAAGAAAGCCATTACAAGTTAGATGAATTGAAATAAAACGTGAAAATGAACCAAGGCCAGAAGTGAAACAACTTAGACGCATGCTTAAAACCAATCTCAAAGTGTCACTAAAGTTTGCACTAAACTCTCTCTCCAAAGTCAATTCATGCCATGAGCAAAATCACATTTAAACTTCTCATACAAGTATGTAAAATGGTCACTCAAGTAAGACAAATGAAATGACATGGTAAGGCAATATTAAAGCTCACACACCAGAGGCAAATGACCTATAAAATTTCCTAATTGAATCCCAAAAACAATCATGAACATGGCATACAAGCGGCATCAAAAGAAGTGGCCAAAATGAAACACGAATTCAAGTTCACATACACACAAAGAAGGCATCATTTAAGGCATGTGAAATGATCGAATGCAATACTCAAGCATGTCTCAATTGTACATCAAAATACACTTGATAATGTGCTAAAACTCATATTCAAAATTGGCTCAAAGTGACCTCACACAAGTCCCAAACATAACCTCTTTCTGAGCATTTATCAACATGTTCGGTTCGCATTGGAAAATGAGTGAAAAATAGAAAAATGATCTTGAAAATTATAGGTAATTGAACATATCATTCCAATGACAGTAAATAACCACATACAAAAGAAAGGGTTCATATCATGCACCAAACATACTCAATCAATTGCAAACGTAGCACAAACGTCAATGATGATCATACGAATTAAGACTCAAAAGGTTAACTTCAAAAGTATCTCAAAGCTCAAGTAAAATGCACCAATCAATCACCATGATGTTAAACAATCAAATTCCTAAATGTACACCAAAAATCAGCTCCAAATTGTCAAGGGAAAATCACATTTTGGCACTTACATCACTAGATATACCATTTAGAACACATTCCTTTCCAAAATCCCAGAAAAATACCAAACAGCCCCCTAAAATGGAATTAAAAATAGCCAAAAATTAATTAACACTTCCCATAATATACATGAATTTTATTGGAAATTTATGAGTCACGAAACTATTTTTAGAATCAGATTTTGAAATAAATATGAAAAGAAAATTAAAGGAAACCAAGGAAGGACAAGGGGGTGCGCCTAAGTAAAAACTTCCAATCAAATTCCTCTTGGGCTTAACAAGGGAGATGCAAATAGCAAGCAAAATTAGGCCCAAAGAACAGTTATGGCCTGGGGGTGCACGGTGGAGACACGGTCAAACTATTGACCAGGGGATTGAATTAAGGCCGTTGTTCGCACGGCTGATGATGATGGATGAATCTAGTGGTGACGGTCATAGGGTGCATGGTAAACCTGGTAGAGATGCGCGCACTGGATTTAAGGCTAAAACCTACTGGACGGTGACAAGTGTCACCACCGGAGTGGACCGCGCCACCACAACCTTTTCCCCTAATTACCGTATACGAGAATCACATGAATGCCATTTCAATACACCTCCCATTCTCACGTCTCTCTCTCTATGATATTTCTCCTTCTCTAAAAACCTAACCGCCGGAGACGACGGTGGCCTCCGGCACCCAACCACCACAAAACCTTAAATGATGAACACAAACACTCGTTAATTTCTCGCCCTCTTTCCGAATCCGTAAACGGTTTTTTCAAATTCCTCCTCAATCCACGGGATCGACGCTATCAGAACCAAGAACGAACAAGAATTAAATCGATCCACAATGAACTACTAAGTTCAAGGCCGCAGCTATAGAAAGGATAGGATTGCATACCTGATGAAGACGAGAGCGAATCTTCAGGTATGAAACTCGTTCTTCTCCTCCTTCAATATCTCGTGAGGCTGCGTTCTCGTTCTTCTCCGCGACTCTGAATCTGAATTGCTGTTGTTGATCTAAAATGATGTTGTATCACGGACTGGTGTTGATGTGCGTGTTCTTGCAGGTTTGTTGAAGATTGAGGCGATGAAGATTTGGTGATGATGATCAGGAGTTGGTTGCCATTTATGACGAACTCACGGTAAGGCTCAACGTTCCGATCCAATCCGCTTCTTCCTACTCAGTTCGTGCGTTTTGCTTCTGATGTGTTGTGCTTTGCAACAGTGTTGAATTTCTGTGAGTTATGTTGTGGTTTATCAGAAGGATAAAGATGATGTTGGAGGCTATGAAATGGTTGCGAGAAGATGATGATTCTTGAAGACGAGAGTTAATTGAAGATGGTGACGAGGTTGGAATCGTTTGCAGAGTTGAGAATTGATGAAGATGGAGAGAGATTAGAGATTGAAGATTGGTTATAAGAATTGGAAGAATGAGGTAGGGAAAATTCGGTTAGAAGTTAGGAGTTTGTTATTGACAGTTAGGAATTTTTCTCTTAGTTTGGAATTTTGGTTTTGTTCTAATTGGCTTTGGCTCCAAGTTATGTTATGGATTTTTTTTTGAGTTGATTTAATGGATACGAAATGGACTGTAAATGGATTTAAAGTGGAATTTAAATTGGAATTAAATGGGTGAAATGGTTAATAGATGTTTATGGATATGTTTAAAGAAAGGAAAAGAAAAGAAAAAATGGATATGGATTATTTGGGAATTTAAAAGTGGACAAACTAGATGGAATGGATCTAGATTGAAAATGGATACTCAAATGGTTTTTTCCTTATTCTTATAAAATGAATTGAAATAGATATAGATTCTAAACAAAGTGAGTCTAGAAGATGAGTTTATGGGTAGAAAAGATGGATTATGAAATATGAATTCCAAGAGATCTACATAACCAGTCTTAACATGCTTAATTCACCCCAAATTCCAAATCCAAAGCAAACTCGTATTCTCAACCAATCTCCAACTTCAATAAACTTTGCTAACCATGAATACTAAGATGCATTTGTCAGGCAACCTTAACCACCATCTTCAATTGATGAATATCAACCAAGTCGCACAGAAGATAAGAAACCATGATCCCACGCCTCAGGAGCACGTGCAAATGAATGAATATGAGTTATGACCTAACGGAAATGCAGATGAAAAAGGAAACATAAGCCAGAAATAAGAGGGCAAATTTTGAGGTATTACAGCTGCCCCTATTCAATCAACTGTGAATCTGAATCGATGAAAGCAACGACTATCAGGAATTCAAGATACATAGAAAATTTGCACTGTGTGGATAAAGAAAAATGTTGTAAATGAAGCAATGGTAAGAAGACCACTCCGCTGGGGATAACAAGCTGGATTGACTTCGTGGTCGCAAACTGTACTAAGGAAGACAAATTGACCTGACCTCCAGATCTGGGCACTGACATGACAAACCTGTTGAGGTTGCTGTAGGAAATGATAACTTTGTCGGGGAGGCATCATCTGAATCAGTCTACTTGGGGAATAACTATAACCATAGAACTCTGCTGGGGAAATGAGCTTACAACAAACTCTGCTGGGAGAGCCACTTCAGAGCGTCTCGTGCTGGAAATGTCCCTTGAGAGGATTTTACAGAAGACCATGCCTCTTCAAACTCTACTGAGGATAATAGATTTGGAACACCTCTTGCTGGGGAATCTTCAAAATGCCTCATGCTTGGGATAACGACTTCAATGAGGATTCACAACCGTTATCGACACAGAAAAGCTTGTAGCTGTTGGAAGTACTGAATGGGAGAATCGACTTAATAAGATACAACACTACCCATTTGAAACTTGACTTGTTAATATCGAATCGTCGAGTGCGACCGTCGATCGGACGATGGATTCAAGCAGTACACGTTGTGACAAAAGAGTGAAATGAGAATCTTTCTCTGAACATGATGGCTTCAGTACTACCATTTGACAACGTTGCTGAGGATCATGAAGCTCTATAAATACGCTGGGGATGACCACCTCCCGGAAGTACTTTCCTGCTGAGGAACCGTCTCTGCTTGGGGAGGAACGATCATTGGAGCTTCGTAAAAGGATGCCCACCTGCTTGGAGGGGAAGATCAAACCATCTCTACCCTGTCTAGGGACTCGAACTCTTGCTGGAGAAAGGCAAATCCAACTCCGGTTGAGGAAACCAAACCTTATGTCTCTCGCTAGGGAGGATACTTTGCCGAGGACAATACCATCTTGGCTATTTCTGCCGGGGGCAACTAGCAATGCTAATACCTCACTGGGGAACGATACCCTTTGGTGCCTTGCCGAGGAAGATAAAGTCCATGTTGGGAACTACTTTGGCGCTTCACACTTCTACTGATCGACTACATGCCAGATATCACAAGCGAACTCCCGACTTGCCTCGTACCACATGGTCTATTGGAATAAATCATCTCAAGAGGATTTTACAGAAAACCTGGCATTCAAAATGCCCTAGGGTATTCAAACTCTCAGAGAGATTTATAGATCTCGACATAACTTCCCCAGACTGCATAGTGTATGAAAGAATTTGTCTCGACAAAATTCGTAAAGATTTGAAATACTCTGCCCCAGTATACTGAATCTTGAAGAGGTGTTTTTGATTAACTGTCTTTTGGAGTAGGATAGCTTCTCGTGCTCTTGAGGTGGCATGCCTCAATATAATCCTTGCAGTGATTTTGCCCCTGACTGATTGATCTTCGAGAGATTTGCCTAATCTTGACGTGATTGGCTCAGGTTGGCTACACCTTAAAGAGATGATTCGACGTGATTGCCCCAGATCGGCTATGTCTTAACACAACTTGTTGGGAAAGCTCCTGCTCAACAAAGTTTCCTGAGGAAGTACCACGGGATGTGGCTGCCCTTCGGGAGTTTCAGGATTCTCAACTCGGCAAGATTAAGCTTCAGGACTGAATTCCCATATGTGAACTTATTTTGATGTCAAACAAATGTATGCAAGCAGAAAATGTTTTAGTCTGAGAATGAAAATTCTAATGCAACACACATGTTAATCTTGAAGTTTTACTGAAAAGATGTCGCAAACCCTTTGTGAGCGAATCACGGGTTAAGATACGACATTAATTTTTGAATGAAAGAATGCAATGCACACGCAATACCAACAAAGATCTTTTAGCACAACTCACAGGAGTCAGGAACGCTTTCTCTTGGTAGTATGCTTTCGAAATAACCCTATTTCAATTAGGACTTTTGAGGGTTGTATCGTGGCCTGGTTCACGGTTTTGAGAAAAATGGTTTATGGCTCAAAGTTTATTGGTGCCCACCCACTCTTCGTGATGTTCTCCAGTCCTACATTTAACTAATTTGCACAAGCATTCGCCTCTCAAAAAGATTTTGTGATCTTTAAGGAACCCATGCATCTGATGGTTTGACACCTAATTAGGCTTTGGAGTGACACTCACCCCTTTGTCTTTTGTTCGTAGTCACACGACTTTGTTCTTGCTCGAGGATTTTCTTTTGTAATCCTTTTGTTTTTCGCTTTCGCATTCTTTTGCCCCCCCCTTTTTTTATCCCTAATTTTTTCCTGGACTGATTCTTTTGAATCTTTAGATTTTGAAGTCCAGCGGGATGCCCTGACTTTTGCCTAAGTCGCTTGTTTTCAAGTTTCGACTTAGCGGGCTTTTTTTCTCTTTTTTTATTCTTTTTTTCGGAACAAATCGTGTGACACGGGCTTGTCTTGACTTTGTTGAAAGGGTTGTGACTGACTCACTCTTTGATTGTTGATGGATAACCATTGTGGTTTCACATCTCTTGACCTCTTGACGGTGGAATAGAAAAGTAATGGATCCTCATATGCACACTCCTTTTGAGGTTTGAACGCTCGGTCAAATTAACTGACGCCTACCCTGCCCCTGGGTTAAATGTAAGGGTTTTTTCATACGAAAAGAAACTCCTACTTTAAGGCTCAAAGGGGTTAACGAGGGTCTATCTCCCTAATATCTCCAGTGTTTGGGGATTTGAAACAATGCATGTACATCCTCAACAGGGTTTTATCCAAGAGCACACAATTAGAGATTTTTGCGTTTTCAACTCATCATCCTCCCTCAAGAGTTTAAGCAAGAAAGTTGGTATTGCAATGCACATATACAAAATTATGAGTGAATATGAATGGATTACTTCAGGAAAAACATGCGCGATTTATTAGGATTAACATTAAAAGAAAAACAGATTTCATGCATGCATACAAATGTTTTGACAAACATAAAAACCTACACATGAGAATGCAGTAAAGAAGCTAAATGATTGTCCTTGTTGAGGAGGCTTGACTCCGTCTGGACTTATTGATTCTGAAGATGTCTTTGCAAACTGGGTGCTCAATCTGATGAAGAAAGTTCAATTTATGGGCCACCCGTCTGGTGTGATAATCTTTGAGTCAATCAAGTTTTGCACCTTATGTTTGAACACTCTGCAATTGTCAATTGTATGTCCAAACGTTCCCGAGTGAAACTCGCACCTGGCATTCATGTCATAATCCGGAGGAAAAGGAAACGGCACTGGCGTTACCTTGCCCAGCTGAATCAAAGAGCCTTGGAGAAGGCGAGCAAGAAGCTGGCTTTGAGAAATAGGAACTGGAGCAGACACTCTCTCAGACCTCCTAAGTCCTCGTTGCCTCTGTTGCTGGCGGTTTTGCTGCCAATGTTGACTAGGGTGCCTAGTCTACCCCTGTACTTTTCTTTCCACATTTGGCCGAGGAACAAACAAAAGTTGCTGACGTGATGACTTTGAAACCTGAAGCTGAGGAGTATACCCATGACTTGGGGCAGATCCTAGAGAAGGGAAAGGAATACTCACTTCCTTTGCAGCTACTGGCGTAAGATCACCTGATACCTTCAAGCCAACTAGTCCAACCTTGATTGCTTTGGAGTCAATTAAGTCTTGTACTTGGTGCTGGAATGCTCTACACCCCTCAATATCATGGCCTGGTTCCCCTGAGTGAAAATCACAATAAGCCTTGGCATCCCATCCTTTTGGAATCTTTGCAGGAGGAGGAGTCAACTTCCGGAGCTCAATTACTCTCAGTTGAAGCAGTTCCTAAAGTAATTCGGCATGACACATCGGTAGAGGATCAAAAACCCTTTCTTGCTTCTGTTGATGATGAAAGGATGCAACCGGGAGGGTCCCAGCTGTTATTTGCTGATGCGGTAGTTTCGGAACCCAAGGCTTCTGGATTGAGGAAGATCCCTGAGAGGAGGAAGGAAGATCCATCTCTTTAGCAGCAGTTGGAGGAACATCTCTTCGCTTGACAGCGCTGATGGGCGCGAACTTGATCGCCCCTGAATCAATAACCCCTTGGACCTTATACTTGAGCATCTTACAATTTTCAACATCATGACCAGGTACCCCTGAATGGAATTCACACCTATCATGGACATTGGAACCCATACGAAACTTGGTGTGTGGAGGTCCCGCAGCAATCAGTTCAATTAGCTGAAACTTGAGCAAGTGCCGAAGCAACTGAGCGTATGGCATCGGGATTAGATCAAACTTCTTCTCAGTCTTCTCTGGCTTAAAACCCTCAAGAAATAGTTGGTGATGAAAAAACTCTGATGGTGGAGAGGATTCACGAGGCAATCCATGGTCTAGAGGAGACCCCAAAGAGATAGGAGGAGTGAGAACCTCTGTTGCGGAAGCGGCCACCTGATTGTTTTCCTTTCTTACTTCATTCAAAATTTCCATAACCCGGCCCATCTGAGTCTTTATCCGGTTGACTTCTTCTCTCAGCAGTTCCTGACCTCGGGACAACGCCTGAATGTCCACCATAAAATGCCCCAGTTGGGCCTTCATCTCAGTCACCTCCACTCGGAGTTATTCCCTATCTGAACCTTGATTGTAGTGAATCGAGTGGTTGGAAGAAGACATGTTGTCCATTTCTGTAGAGAATACCAAGTCAGAATGAGAAATCTGCCCCAGAACACCTGTTATGCATATGAGTATGAGAATGCCATGCAGAATGCCATGTTCGAATATTTCCAAGGAATCATTATGCTTTGATTCAAAAAAATTTCCTTACACTAACCATAAGAAATAGATGGAAATGCTCAGTAGCAAGTCTCAAAATTAATATCCCTTGGAAATATAAGAACATGTATGCGAAAATGATGATGCAGATGCAACAGACATGGGATCAAAGCTTCCATATAATCTGGATAACTGCTGAGCTGGTGACCGAATAAGCTCATAGGTCGGCTCTGAAGAGAACACCAAAATACCAGAATATCTGACTAATTAGAATACCAGGATGCCGAGATATCGGCATAATCAAAATACCAGAATAAACAGAACACCGGCGTTATCAGAATACGAGAATGCCAGAATATCGGCATAATCAGGGTGCCGAAATAATCGGAATACCATAATACCAGGCCAATGAGTCCACACTGATAAGAGAACCAAAATACCAGGTAGGATGAAAGTCAAGGTTACCTGCAAACTTGTAAATAACCCGCCCCTCTCACATGTGGGTACTAAGATCCTCAGTATCCCGGGCTCTCAGGTCGAGAAATGATGATACATTCACCATTTCTGGTTTGGCATCATCATCAATCGAGGATGAAATTCTGGTACCAGATATGTGATGTTACGTGTGATGTCACAACAACACTCTCTGCAATGGACAAAGTAAAACAACAGAAGAGTACACAAAGAATTGTTCACCAGTTCAGTTAAACAACTTACTCTGGGGGCTACCAAGCCAGGAAGGAATTTCACTATCAGTAGAATTAATTTACAGACTCAACAACCCAGTTAACATCTCCTAAACTTAATCTCTACCTAATGAACTTTCTACCTAAGAGACCACTTAGGTATGAGACCACTACTCACTTCCTAAAACACCTCAAAGATCACACTTTGAGAAACACCTTGATCCTGCTTACAAGCTTTGATCAAGTAACAACACTCTCTTGCTTCACAGCTCTAAGAGAGTACACTTTACAACTCACCAATTCAACCTAGAATGGCTTACAAAAATTCGTACAAAGACAATGAATGACCCTCAGTCTATGCTCTCTCTCTTATGTACCTTCTTCAAATGATTGATGCACTTTATATAGATATTTGATCTGGTCTTGGACCTGCTACAATATCTGACCTGATTTGTTATTTAAAACTGAATCTTCGACAGATTTTCTCTCTCAAAATCTTCTTAAATCTTTAGCCTTTTAACACTCCTACAAATCTGCATCAAATCTGTTTGTAACAGAAAATATCTCCTCCAAGATATTCGCAACCAATTACTCTGCCAGCTCTTCCAAAATCCAGCTAAAACGCTTAACCCTAAAAACATCTCAAACCTGATGTTTTATTGATCTGCATATCTGATATCATGACATCGCATGTGACATCAGACTTCAAAACTTCAACAGGCTAAACACTTAACATACACCAATGTTAAGACTCAATGTTAAGACAGCACCCATATGACATCAACATTGAACACTTTGTTTTACCAAAATTCTAGCCAATCCAAGAACCAACAGAGGAGGCCTCAAATAATTCTCCAAAACGAAAGGTCCTCAGCTTCTGGCCTGAGGTCGAGAAGCAATAGTACATTCATCCCTCGGGGTACAGTACTATCTCCAATCGAGGAGTGCCTCCACTGATTCACTTTCAAAAAGGATATCCTATAGCGAGTTCCCAGCATTGGGTCCTCGGATCGAGAATGTGTAATGGGTTTGCCATTTCTGGTCTGCCACTATCACATCTCGGGAGGAGTGCCGCAACGGAGTCCTCGGGAATGGTCACCAGAGTCGACAGTTCCTCAAGAGAATAACTACTGGCCTGTATAAACATATTGTAGCAGATAGCTCCTGATAGAACCTCGTCTGGTTGTGGGTCTCATGAACAACAATACGTGGTCACCACCACGCAAGCGTCATGACTATCCACTCTAATACCTATGTGTATACTCAAGCCTGGGTAGTGGGTTTATCTCTCAGAACACCCTGCCCACCAAACAGAAAACAGCAGCACAGTCCAGCATCATAATGATATGTAATGCAGGGAATGCGATAAATACAGTAATACAGCAATATACAGTAAGTAGTAATACAGTAAATAGCAATACAGTAAACACCCAATCAAAGAAAAACAGACAAGCACTAGGATCGACCCGCTTAGGAAACCAGAGATTCTGGGTTCGATCCCCAGCAGAGTCGTCAGCTGTCGCTCCCGGGATTTTCATCCAAGTACAAACGCGAAAGTGGCGTGGAAACAGAGTCGCCAGCAATGTGTATTTATCCCAAGAGGGGGAAAGGAAACATTGCGTAAACCTGAGGGGAGGAAAGAGCATGGTCTTGCGACCAAGAGAACTAGGTTCAGGAGTCGGTTACGCGCGAGGAAGGTATTAGAACCCCCACGCGTCCATCGTACTCGATGGGATCCACGCTTGCTGCTTCGATCAAAGAGTGCTAGAAAAGATACTGGAAAAGGAACTGCTAGCTAGAGAACTGGAAAAGGAAAGGAGAGAGAAAGAGAAACAAATGTAGGGAAAATAAAAGAAGTGCTCGAATGGGCCCTACCCCACTGCCTACGTATCTCATCGGGAACATGAGAATCAGAGCGACATAGTTCCCCTCACCTAGGGAAAACTGTTTGTGTTTTTTAGTGGAATGCGTCAACATTCGCGTCCTAGCAGTTAGGTGTTGTAGCTCGCTGTATGGAGACTTAGGCGTTACCTGTTTGCGGTAGAACGGAAATGACGCATCCTTAAGGAAAGGAGTGAAGAGATGAGAAAAGAATTCCCAAAGGAAAGATGTTATTATTTGTTTGAAATTTTTTAGAAAGAAGTGTTTTGATTATCTTTATGTTAATAACACATATTGCATTCAAGTCTATCGTATAAGATCGAATGCATCGCATGGTTGTCCTAACAGACCGTATGCTAAACACTCTAGGAAGGTGGAGAGAAACCCTCCTCCTTCCATTTCCCATACTTTAGGTTTAAGTGCAATACATGTTATGCCATCATTAAGTGTTTTTTTATTTTTGTTTTGAGATGAGAAGAGAGACTCAAAGGGGGAAACAAAGGTAGAATCTAACGAGGGAGACTAAGACTCAAACCCTAACGTTCATACATGGATTGCTATCCTAATTCTCTCCTACCTCCGACTTAATCGAAAATTAAGTGGAGCTAGGAATCCTACGGGATCATGTCATTAGACAAGTAAACACAGGATGAATCAATCACAAAATGAAATAAAAGCAACTAAGGAGTAAACAGCGTCAATTAACACTATATCACACAATCACAATAAGAAAGAGGGAGCTTTAGCCAAGGGGTCATATCAACCGAGGCAAACAAGCTATCTGTGGGAAATAATGGTACTCACCCAATGGTATCAAGAACCATGGAGAGCAGAATAAGAAAGGAGGAGATGTGAATCAGATCACATAAGCATCAGCATTGGTCAATGCGAGCTAAAGACAAAGTGTGGGGGTTGGTTACGAACCCTATCTTCCACTTGACCGACTCGATAACAGGAGCAAGACATGTTCAAAGCTTCAATCATGTAATGAGAGCTAAGAACGACTCAACTAGAATAACGGGGGTCGATTGCGAACCCTACCTTTTGTCGATTGCCTCCTTTGAGGTCTTACAAGGGATATGAGGAACGGGATGCCTCTTTAGAGGTCTTCAGCACAATATCAAACAAGCACAATCATGGCCTCACTTGAGGGCTTTCCATACAATCCAACTTATCATGGCATCGTCTATACCTACTTCTCATGGCATTCGAAAGCATTAAAGAGAAGTGAAGAGATAAGAGGTCCTACCAAACGGATATGAATCCGTAGTAAAGCAACGAAAGCGCAACGAAATCAAGTCACGAAAGCACCTATAAATAAATAGCAAACCAAGTTAGAAACAAGCTTTTATTTACAAAATGAAATGGTCAAACCACCTTTGGAATGTCTCCTTTATGTACCTTGCACATGTGAACCAAAGACATTAGTAATAGCAAGAGAGTGTATGTACAACATGAAACCTAAGTCTAACGACTATGTACATTTGAATCACACTAGTCAAAGTGAAAGACCTAAAAGGATTATGAAATTACAAGTCAAGTTACAACTATGCTACAAGACTAATCTACTTTGAAGTTAAAGGTAAACCAACAAAAGAAAGCCATTACAAGTTAGATGAATTGAAATAAAACGTGAAAATGAACCAAGACCAGAAGTGAAACAACTTATACGCGTGCTTAAAACCAATCTCAAAGTGTCACTAAAGTTTGCACTAAACTCTCTCTCCAAAGTAAATTCATGCCATGAGCAAAATCACATTCAAACTTCTCATACAAGTATGTAAAATGGTCACTAAAGTAAGACAAATGAAATGACATGGTAAGGCAATATTAAAGCTCACACACCAGAGGCAAATGACCTATAAAATGTCCTAATTGAATCCCAAAAACAATCATGAACATGGCATACAAGCGGCATCAAAAGAAGTGGCCAAAATGAAACACGAATTCAAGTTCACATACACACAAAGAATGCATCATTTAAGGCATGTGAAATAATTAAATGCAATACTCAAGCATGTCTCAATTGTGCATCAAAATACACTTGATAATGTGCTAAAACTCATATTCAAAATTGGCTCAAAGTGACCTCACACAAGTCCCAAACATAACCTCTTTCTGAGCATGTATCAACATGTTCGGTTCGCATTGGAAAAAGAGTGAAAAATAGCAAAATGCTCTTGAAAATTATAGGTAATTGAACATATCATATAAAGGACAGTAGATAACCACATACAAAAGATAGGGTTCATATCATGCACCAAACATACTCAATCAATTGCAAACGTAGCACAAATGTCAATGATGATCATACGAATTAAGGCTCAAAAGGTTAACTTCAAAAGTATCTCAAAGCTCAAGTACAATAAATCAATCAATCACCATGATGTTAAACAATCAAATTCCTAAATGTACACCAAAAATCAGCTCCAAATTATCAAGGGAAAATCACATTTTGGCACTTACATCACTAGATATACCATTTAGAACACATTCCTTTCCAAAATACCAGAAAAATACCAAACAACCCCCTAAAATGGAATTAAAAATAGCCAAAAATTAATTAACACTTCCCATAATATACATGAATTTTATGAGGCACGAAACTATTTTTAGAATCAGATTTTGAAACAAATATGAAAAGAAAATTAAAGGAAACCAAGGAAGGACAAGGGGGTGCGCCTAAGTAAAAACTTCCAATCAAATTCCTCTTGGGCTTAACAAGGGAGATGCAAATAGCAAGCAGAATTAGGCCCAAAGAACACTTGTGGCCTGGGGGTGCACGGTGGAGACACGGTCAAACTATTGACCAGGGGATTGAATTAAGGCCGTTGATTCGCATGGCTGATGATGATGGATGAATCTAGTGATGATGGTCATAGGGTGCATGGTAAACCTGGTAGAGATGCATGCACTAGATTTAAGACTAAAACCTACCGGACGGTGACAAGTGTCACCGCCGAAGTGGACCGCGCCACCACAACCTTTTCCCCTCATTACCATATACGAGAATCACATGAATGCCATTTCAATACACCTCTCATTCTCACGTCTCTCTCTCTCTCTCTATGATATTTCTCCTTCTCTTAAAACCTAACCGCCGGAGACGACGGTGGCCGGAGGCAGCGCCGCCGTCTTCTCCGGAATCCAACCACCACAAAACCTTAAATGATGAACACAAACCCTCGTTAATTTCTCGCCCTCTTTCCGAATCCGTAAACGGATTTTTCAAATTCCTCCTCAATCCACGGGATCGACGCTATCAGAACCAAGAACGAACAAGAATTAAATCGATCCACAATGAACTACTAAGTTCAAGGCTGCAGCTATAGAAAGGATATGATTGCATACCTGATGAAGACGAGAGCGAATCTTCAGGTATGAAACTCGTTCTTCTCCTCCTTCAATATCTCTTGAGGTTACGTTCTCGTTCTTCTCCGCGACTGTGAATCTGAATTGCTGTTGTTGATCTAAAATGATGATGTATCACGGACTGGTGTTGATGTGCGTGTTCTTGCAGGTTTGTTGAAGATTGAGGCGATGAAGATTTGGTGATGATGATCAGGAGTTGGTTGCCATTTATGACGAACTCACGGTAAGGCTCAACGTTCCGATCCAATCCGCTTCTTCCTACTCGGTTCGTGCATTTTGCTTCTGATGTGTTGTGCTTTGCAATAGTGTTGAATTTCTATGAGTTCTGTTGTGGTTTGTCAGAAGGATGAAGATGATGTTGGAGGCTGTGAAATGGTTGCGAGAAGACGATGATTCTTGAAGACGAGAGTTAATTGAAGATGGTGACGAGGTTGGAATCGTTTGCAGAGTTGAGAATTGATGAAGATGGAGAGAGATTAGAGATTGAAGATTGGTTAGAAGAATTGGAAGAATGAGCTAGGGAAAATTCGGTTAGAAGTTAGGAGTTTGTTATTGACAGTTAGGAATTTTTCTCTTAGTTTGGAATTTTGGTTTTGTTTTAATTGGCTTTGGCTCCAAATTATGTTATGGATTTTTTTTTAGTTGATTTAATGGATACAAAATGGACTGTAAATGGATTTAAAGTGGAATTTAAATTGGAATTAAATGGGTGAAATGGTTAATGGATGTTTATGGATATGTTTAAAGAAAGAAAAAGAAAAGAAAAAATGGATATGGGTTATTTGGGAATTTAAAAGTGGACAAACTAGATGGAATGGATCTAGATTGAAAATGGATACTCAAATGGTTTTTTCCTTATTCTTATAAAATGAATTGAAATGGATATAGATTCTAAACAAAGTGAGTCTAGAAGATGGGTTTATGGGTAGAAAAGATGGATAATGAAATATGAATTCCAAGAGATCTACATAACCAGTCTTAACATGCTTAATTCACCTAAAATTCCAAATCCAAAGCAAACTCGTATTCTCAACCAATCTCCAACTTCAATAAACTTTACTAACCATGAATACCAAGATGTATTTGTCAGGCAACCTTAACCACCATCTTCAATTGATGAATATCAACCAAGTCGCACAGAAGATAAGAAACCATGATCCCACGCCTCAGGAGCACGTGCAAATGAATGAAATGAGTTATGACCTAATGGAAATGCAGATGAAAAAGGAAACATAAGCCAGAAATAAGAGGGCAAATTTTGAGGTATTACAGATTTGCCCTTGTTGGGCGTAGTTACTTGCCATTATCCCTAAGTTTTGCCTGGATTGTACTTTGAGATTTCCAATCCACCGGGATGATTTTTTTGATTATGTCTCTAATTTTTACCTGGACCGCCCTTTCGGGTTTTCAATCCACCGAGACGTTTTTTTTTAGTTTAGTTGAAGTATTTTTTTACTACATCAACATTTGTGGGGTAGGCAAATTCCTCTCCGTTCATGGTTGCAAGTCTCAAGGCACCACCTGAGAAACTTTCTTGACCACATAGGGGCCGTCATAATTCGGAGTCCATTTTCCCCGGGAATCAGTGAGAAAAGATTGTATCTTTTTTAGCACAAGGTCTCATTTCCTGAAGACACTAGGTCAAACCTTTTTGTCGAACGCCTTCTTCATTCTTTGCTGATACAACTGACCGTGGTATAGTGTCGTGATTCACTTCTCTTCGATCAGGTTTAATTCGTCGGGTCGACTTTGAGATCATTCAGCCTCTGTTAGCTTAGCTTCCATCAATACCCGGATCGACAGGAACTCTACTTCGATGGGGAGCACTGCCTCCATGCCATATACTAGAGAGAAAGGGGTTGCCCCTGTTGAAGTGCGAACAGATGTACGATAACCGTGAAGAGCAAAAGGCAGCATTTCGTGCCAGTCTTTATAGGTTACGACCATCTTTTGAACAATCTTCTTGATGTTCTTGTTAACCGCCTCTACCGCTCCATTCATCTTGGATCGGTAGGGAGATGAGTTATGGTGTTCGATCTTGAACTCAGCGCACAACTCTTTCATCATCATATTGTTCAATTTAGATCCATTATTAGTAATGATCTGGCTCAGAACACCATAACGGCAGATGATACTGTTTTTGATAAATCGGACTACCACTTATCGGGTTACATTAGTGTATGACGCTGCTTCGACCCATTTGGTGAAGTAGTCAATGGCTACCAGGATAAACCGATGTCCGTTCGAAGCTTTGGGTTCAATCATGCCAATCATGTTGATTCCCCGTATGGAAAAAGGCCATGGGGAAGAGACAACTTTGAGATGCGTAGGCGGTACATGGATCTTGTCTGAGTATATCTGACACTTGTGACACCTTCTCATGTACTTGTAGTAGTCAGATTCCATGGTCAACCAATAGTACCCTACTCTTAGAATTTTTCCCGCCATTGTGTGTCCATTGGCATTAGTGCCAAAGGATCCTTCATGAATTTCTTTTATCAACATGTTTGCTTCTGGTCTGTCTATGCATTGGAGCAAGACCATGTTAAAATTTCTCTTATAGAGTGTATCACCACTCAGGAAGAAACTACCTGCCAGCTTTCTGAGGGTCTTTTTGTCCTTTCTGGATGCCCCAGGTGGGTACTCTTGTTTCTGAAGGAAGCATTTGATATCGTGATACCAAGGTTTGTCATCTATGACTACTTCAATCGTGAAGATGTAAGCGGGCATTTCAAGGCGCATTATGTCGATCTTGGGTAAGTCGTTCCATTGACCTACACTAATCATGGAAGAGAGAGTGGCTAATGCATCAGCCATGTGGTTCTCATCACGAGGGATGTGATGAAACTCGATTCTGTTGAAGAAAGGTAACAACCTTCTTGCATAATATTTATAAGGAATAAGTCCTGATTGGTATGTGTTCCAATCTTCTTTGATCTGATTGACGACCAAAGGTGAGTCGCCATATACATCCAAGTTCTTGATCCTCAAATCAATCGCTTCTTCGAGACCCATAATACAAGCTTTATATTCGGCCTCGTTGTTTGTGCACTTGAATGTAAGTCTAGCAGTGAAAGGAATGTGGGTACCCTGAGGTGTTATGATGATTGCCCCAAATTTTTTTTCGTAATGATTGACAGCTCCGTCAAAGATTAGTCCCCATTGGGAACCTGGTTCTGGCCCTTCACTGGGTAGTGGTTCATCGCAATCTTTCATTTTCAAATACATGGCATCTTCGTCTGGGAAGTCAAACCCGATTGATTCCTGATCGTCAATCGGTTGATGAGCCAAATGATTGACTAAAATACTCCTTTTAATGGCTTTTTGAGCATGGTACTCGATGTCGTATTCTGATAACAACGTCTGCCAACGGGCAATTCTTCCCGTGAGAGCAGGTTTTTCAAAGATATACTTGATTGGATCCATTTATGAGATCAACCAAGTAGTGTGACGAATCATGTACTGGCGAAGACGTTTGGCTGCCCAAGCCAAAGCGCATCAAGTTTTCTCAAGCCTAGTGTACCGAGTCTCGCAGTCGGTGAATTTCTTGCTCAAATAGTAGATGGCAGACTCTTTTCTTTTTGTTTCGTCTTGTTGACCAAGCACATAACCCATTGAGTCCTCTAGGACTGTGAGGTAGATGATCAGTGGTCTTTCTTCCACTGGACGTGATAGAATCGGTGGGTTCAACAGATATTCCTTGATACTGTCGAAGGCGGTTTGGCAATCTTTTGTCCAAACGCAGTTCTGATTCTTTTTGAGTAATTTGAAAATTGGCGCACATGTCGCGGTCATGAGGAATATGAATCTGGAGATGTAGTTCAAACGTCCCAGGAATCCTTTGACTTGTTTTTCAATTTTCGGAAAAGGCATTTCTTGAATGGCCTTGACCTTGTCAGGATCAACCTCAATTCCTTTTTGGCTGACGATGAACCCTAAAAGTTTCCCTGAACGGACACCGAAGGAGCGCTTGTTGGGATTCAAGCGAAGTTTGTATCTCCTCAAACGCTCGAATAGTTTTGACAGGTGGGTCACATGCTCCTCCTCTATTTTAGATTTGGCAATCATGTCATCGACATATACCTCGATCTCCTTGTGTATCATGTCATGAAACAGAGTAGTCATGGCTCTTTGATAGGTTGCCCCGGCGTTCTTCAAACCGAACAGTATTACCTTGTAACAAAATGTACCCCATGGGGCGATGAACGAAGTTTTCTCCATGTCTTTCGGCGCCATTTTGATTTTATTATAGCCCGAGAATCCATCCATGAAGGAGAAAACTTTGAACTTTGTTGTACTGTCAACCAGCATGTCAATGTGTGGTAAAGGAAAGTCGTCCTTTGGACTAGCCTTGTTTAGATCTCTGTAATCGACACACATTCTGACTTTTCCGTCCTTTTTTGGAATAGGTACGACATTGGCTAACCATTGAGGATATTCTGATGTGGAGAGGAAACCCGCGTCAATCTGTTTCTGTACTTCCACTTTGATTTTGATGGCCATGTCCGGGTGAGTCCGTCTCAACCTCTGTTTTACTGGCGGACATTCCGATTTTAACGATAAGTGATGTTCCACGATGCTGGTATCCAACCCTGGCATGTCCTGGTAGGACCAAGTGAACACATCGGGAAATTCTCTGAGAAGCTTTGTCAAATTCTCTTTGGCAGTTGGACTGAGCAGTACCCCAATCCTGATTTCTTTTCTCTCTTTTTTTGACCCCACGTTGATTGTTTCCAACGGCTCTTTGTGAGGTTCAATGGACCTTTCCTCTTGTCGGAGTAATCGGGAGATCTCTTCTGGAATTTCGTTGTCAACTTCTTCTTCAACCCCAAATACCAGGAATTCAAAGTTGGGAGAAGGCATCGGATCGTATGTTTCAACGGGGTTTAAAACAAGCAATCTGCATGACGTGATGATTTGTGTTTAGAAGAGATAGAGAAAATGCAAGTGTGTGTAGTGTATTTTTTTGAAAAACTGCTTATTTATTTTGAATTGTTTTTTAGGATTACCATTTTCTGAGAAAAGCGAAAAGAGAAAATAGCAATTAACGCGGAGATTACAGAACGACGTTATTTTATTTATGAACAAGTCGACTCTTGAAACTACAGCCTTATAAAACAAAACTGTCGCTTTGGGCGAAGCGAAGAGGGAAATTTACAGAAAGTGAGCCCTATCAAAACATCCATTTCACCTGGGCAGGGTGAAAGGTTAAAGACGGCAATTACTTTGACTTATGAACAATCTTCGGAACATCGACAGTGACCCATTGGCGGCGAACTCCTCAGTGAATCACAAAGTCTGGTACTTTCCTTGATTTGTCTTCAGAAATGACGCTGATTTCTGGCGGAGTAGGATCATTGGAGTCGGTCTCCCAGGTAGAGTCTGTAACACCCCCTTTCTATACCCCCAAATAATCACAATTAATCATTTAGGCACATAATAAAAATTTCGTCAGAGTATAATTATAAACATGGTATAAAAAGAGGTACGTCACATTATACATTAAATTAAAACATACAACACCTGCTCAACATTGATATGCAACAGTGGGGTAACTTTGCAACAGAGGAACTTTGTCCTTACACCCACATCTCAATATTTAGAATAAAAGCGGAAAATCTAAACATTGAATAACATCAGACATATATACATATCTAAACATGCGTCATCGAGTATCATCCATCAACATAATTCATGTTTACATAAACGTTCATCGGCAAGATACATATACAAATGTATCACAAAAGAATCCTATATATCCTAGCTACCCGGTGCTACATATCAGAGCCAACCGACCAAAAGGATGAAGACACGCTTCACAAAAAGACCTCCAGCATACCTACTCTGCAATGCCTCATAGAGCATCATAAAACAGCAGAAGGGTGAGAAATATTATCATAATAACAATGCATATAATTATATATATATATATATATATCTTAACATAAAAATACACATATTTCACATTCTCACCACAATTCATCAAAACTCACCCATATACATCACAATGTATATATATATACAACCAAGCATAGTACCCAAAGCCTTTTGTAAACTCTCCCAAAACCTCGATGTGAATCTAGGATCTCTATCCGATACAATACTCTTAGGAACTCCATGTAACTTTATAACCACAAGAATATAAATCTCGGCTAACTTCTCCAAAGGATAACTAATATCAATTGGAATGAAGTGAGCAGATTTAGTAAGCCTATCAACAATTACCCAAATAGCATTATGACCTCTTTGCGTATTCGGAAATCCCGTAACAAAATCCATCGATATACTATCCCATTTCCACTCCGGAATGTCCAACGGTTGCATCAATCCACTAGGCTTTTGATGTTCCACCTTCGACTTTTGACAAGTTAAGCACGCATACACAAATTGAGCCACATCTCTCTTTAACCCGGACCACCAAAAGATTTTCTTCAAATCTTGATACATTTTATTCGCTCCCGGATGAATACTTAAGCTACTTCGGTGTCCTTCTTCTAATATCATCTTTTTCAACTCCGCATCATCGGGAATACAAATACGACCACGGAATCTCAAAACTCCAAAATTATCAACCTTGAAATCCTCATTCTCATTCGTCATCAAATCAACGAACTTCAAATCCAATTTTTGCTTTTCACATACGGTTGCAAGAAAATCATTCGTAACATGTAGCACACCAAGTCTCACACTTCTCGGTGTCATTTCACAAACCAAACTCAAGTCTCTAAAATTCTCCAAAAGTTCCCATTCTCTCATCATCAATGCGGACATATGTAACGACTTCCGACTCAAGGCATCGGCCACCACGTTTGCCTTACCCGGATGGTAATTCAAACCAAAATCATAATCCTTCAAGAGCTCTAACCACCTCCTTTGCCTCATGTTCAACTCTTTTTGATCAAATATATATTTCAAGCTCTTGTGATCACTAAAAACTTCAAATCTTGCACCATAAAGATAGTGCCTCCAAATTTTCAAAACAAACACCACGGCCGCTAATTCCAAGTCATGTGTAGGATAATTCTTTTCATGCACTCTCAATTGTCTTGAAGCATACGCCACAACCTTTCCATCTTGCATCAAAACACCACCTAAACCAACCAAAGAAGCATCACAATACACAACAAATGGTTCCGTCGGATTTGGCAAAATCAAGATCGGAGCCGTTGTCAACCTTCTCTTTAGCTCATTGAAACTCTCTTCACAATGAATATCCCAAATGAAAGCCTTTCCTTTACAAGTCAATTGCGTTAACGGAAGTGCCAACTTCGAAAATCCTTCAATAAACCTCCGATAATAACCCGCCAAGCCTAAAAAGCTTCGAATCTCCGTAACCGATCTAGGAGCCTCCCATTGCATCACCGCATCAATCTTGGATGGATCAACACTAACACCATTACTGGAAATAACATGTCCAAGAAAACTTACTTCCGATAACCAAAACTCACATTTCGACAGCTTAGCATACAATTGTTTCTCTTTCAAAATATGCAACACAATTCTCAAATGTTCTTCATGCTCCTCTTGAGACTTAGAGTAAATCAAAATGTCGTCAATGAACACAACCACACAACGATCCAACTGTTCATGAAAAATACGATTCATGTATTCCATAAACACACCCGGCACATTAGAAACCCCGAATGACATCACGGAGTATTCGTAATGACCATACCGTGTCCTAAAGGCCGTCTTTTGAATATCTTCTCCTTTCACACGAATCTGGTGGTATCCCGATCTCAAATCAATCTTGCTAAAAACACGCGCACCAACCAATTGGTCCAACAAATCATCGATCCTTGGAAGCGGATACTTGTTCTTAATTGTCACCTTGTTCAATTGTCGATAATCAATGCATAACCGCATACTCCCATCCTTCTTCTTTACCAACAATACCGGAGCACCTCAAGGAGAAACACTTGGTCTTACAAATCTCTTATCTAACACGTCATTCAATTGCTTCTTCAATTCTACCAACTCCGATGCCGACATACGATACGGTGCCATCGAAATCGGCCTAGTACCCGGAACTAGATCAATAGAAAACTCAACTTCTCTCTCTGGCGGTACCTCTGTAATATCATCAGGAAACACTTCAGGAAAATCACACACAATAGGAAACACATCAAGTGACACTTGACTATCCACAGTTAAAGATGCAAACAAACCGAACAATTGAGCTTCGTCCGCTAAAAGTTTCTTCAACTCTTTAGTGGATAGGAAACTCGAGTCTTCGTCCTCTTCCAAAGAAGGAAACCTCACTAACTTATGATAACAATCTATATGAACTTGGTTAAATTGCAACCAATTCATACCCAAGACCACATCCAATCCTTCCAACGGCAAACACACTAAGTCCATCTCAAAGTCTTTACCATAAATGGTTAAAGGACAACTTAAGCAAACCAAAGAAGTAGTTACTGACCCCATCGCTGGAGTATCAATAACCATCTTACCATCCATCAGAGACAACACAAGATTCAAACGCTTCGCGCACTCAGACGAAATAAACGAATGAGTCGCTCCCGTATCAATAATGGCAACTAAAGGTGTACTATTAATAAAGCATGTACCTTTAATCAAACGGTCTGCATTAGTAGTTTGAGTCCCTGCCAATGCAAACACCTTTCCGCCCGCTTGAGCTTGTTTCGGATTAGTACACTTAGTACTAATGTGACCAACTTCTCCACAATTATAGCACTTCACCATATTCCTTCTACAATCTGTAGCAACATGCCCAAGACCTCCACAGTTAGAACATTTCACCACTGGCTTCCCACACTCAAATGATTTATGACCCATTTCACCACACTTGTAACACCTAATAGAACGGGAACCTCCTCCTCCAGATCTCCTATCAAAGTTTCCCCTATGCTTGCCCTTATCAACGGGTGTCACATAAGGTCCACTTCTAGCTTGTTGCTTTCCCTTCCTCTCATTCAAACTTTTGTAATGTGTAGAACGAGCCTTACTATCTTCCTCGAAGATTCTACAACATTCCGTCAAATCCGAAAACCTTCTTATCCTTTGATACCCCACAGCTTGTTTAATCTCCGGACGCAAACCATTCTCATATTTAATACACTTTGAGAACTCTGCAGTAATCGCAGCATAATGAGGTTGGAATTGAACCAACTCCACAAATTTAGCAGTATAGTCCACCACGGACATACTACCTTGTTTCAATCCAAGGAACTCCATCTCTTTCTTCCCTTTCACACTTTCAGGGTAATACTTCCTCAAGAACTCAGTACGAAATAAATCCCAAGTTACCTCTTCATCATCCACCTCAAAAATTTGACGCATACCGACCCACCAATCGTCGGCTTCTTCCTTCAGCATGTGAGACCCAAGCCTCACCTTATTCTCCTCTGCACAGTCCATGACTCTGAAGATCCTTTCAATCTCTTTCAACCAAAGTTGAGCACCATCGGGATCAAATCTTCCTTTGAAGACCGGTGGTTGATTCTTCCTGAACTCGTCATTAGCATTCACATTCGGCGCACCTTGCCCCGCCCTAGCCATTGCTTCCAAAGCAGCAGCCATCGCATTGTCATTCCTACCAGCCATATTCTGATTATTCCCAAAAATGACAACAAAGTTAAACAACAGTTCAACCAACACAACAACAAGACAGACACAACTGACTCAACTCTGGCTCTGATACCACTTAATGTAACACCCCTTTTCTATACCCCCAAATAATCACAATTAATCATTTAGGCACATAATAAAAATTTCGTCAGAGTATAATTATAAACATGGTATAAAAAGAGGTATGTCACATTATACATTAAATTAAAACATACAACACCTGCTCAACATTGATATGCAACAGTGGGGTAACTTTGCAACAGAGGAACTTTGTCCTTACACCCACATCTCAATATTTAGAATAAAAGCGGAAAATCTAAACATTGAATAACATCAGACATATATACATATCTAAACATGCGTCATCGAGTATCATCCATCAACATAATTCATGTTTACATAAACGTTCATCGGCAAGATACATATACAAATGTATCACAAAAGAATCCTATACATCCTAGCTACCCGGTGCTACATATCAGAGCCAACCGACCAAAAGGATGAAGACACGCTTCACAAAAAGACCTCCAGCATACCTACTCTGCAATGCCTCATAAAGCATCATAAAACAGCAGAAGGGTGAGAAATATTATCATAATAACAATGCATATAATTATATATATATATATATATATATATCTTAACATAAAAATACACATATTCCACATTCTCACCACAATTCATCAAAACTCACCCATATACATCACAATGTATATATATATATACAACCAAGCATATTCATCATACATATTTTCGCAATTCTCAATCATTCCACATAAACATACACATTCATGTTTATTCATCAATGCACAAATACAAAGATGATAAATGCAAATCATAGAGACCGACTCACGACTCTATGCAAATGCAATGCGGGTACCGACTCAATCATCATTAGTTCACTCAGGAACTCTACTGGAACCATCGCTCGTTACCAATGTAACTCCCCGTCGGGCCTACGATGTTCACCCATTGCTCACACCCCACATGGGCACACAATGTTTATGGATCGCTCACACCCCACACGGGCACACGACCCGATCGCTCACACCCCACACGCGGGCACACGATCCGATTGCTCACACCTCACCTAGGCACACAATCCGATTGCTCACACCTCACCTAGGCACACAATCGTTTGTAATCATCGCTCACACCTCGCATAGGCACACGACGATACAACGGATTCTCATTAGAATCGCTCAACACAAGAATGTACTTCATTATGCTTCACATGCAAAATGACTCAAGACATTCTTGAAATGCATACATATTCACAATATATTCATGCATTCATCTCATACAATCACATACAATCTATATACATTCACATCAATGCACTATTGTATGATTCACATCCAAACACACATTCAAAATGGTAAAAGTCGCTAAATAACACTATTCCCGACTTTTCCAACTTATTTAATCGGCTAACAATTTCTAATTCATCATAACCATATAGTACAGCTCAATAGCTTCACAACGATACCAAGAATGTAAAAATCGGCCAAACGGAACAAAAGTTACGGACGAAAACGAAAAACACATTTTTGAAAAATCACATTTTTACACTTCTCCTGCCCATACGCGTACCACCACATGCCATACGCGTATGAGCAGAAGCTCATTTTTCCCAAAGTTCACGTGTAAAAGTCCGTACGCGTAATGCCCAAGCCCGTACGCGTATTGCCCTGAAATGCTACGCGTATCATACGCAAATGGGCAGATGGCCGAGAAAACAAGCAACCCATACGCGTATTGGCCCATGGCTCGCCCACCATACGCGTATTGCCAAGGTTCATACGCGTATGAACATGCCCCATACCCGTATGACCTGGAAAAACCAGAAAATTTTTCTGCATAATTTTTGCTTACGGGTTCCAATCCGAAACACCCCAAATCTCACCTACACACCAGAAAATCGCCAATACAATGTCCCATAACAAGTATCTATCATATACCAACAATTATAGACACTAACAACATGATTCCAACCACAATTAATCGATTTCCAAACAATTTAACCAAATATGGGTTTATACCAAAAACTCAGAAAAATCCACCACAAACACAATACAATCATACATAACGATACACATTGATAAGATAATAAAATTTCACACCCTTACCCAGATTCCAAGCTTACTAATTGATTGTTCTTGATGATTTCCTTGTTCCCCAAGTTTTTCTTCTCTTTCTATTCTTCCTCTTTCTTTCTACCTCTTTTCTTTCTATTTCTATTCTCTTTTTCTTTCTTTTTCTTTTCTTTTTCCTTTTCCTTTCTATTTTCCACTCAAATACAATTAATTCACTTTCTCACAAAATTCTACACTTAATCATTTTTCTAACAATTTTTACTAAATTTCTAACTTACCAATAATTAAGAATGTCTAAAATACCCTCCATTATAATTTCCCCGAAAACTCTCAAAACGGTCAAATATCATAACACATCAACATAGCATATTAACATACCAATTCCACAAATAAAATAATTTATCACTCAATTTAAATAAAAGACTCAACAAAATGGGAATAATTGGAATCGGGGCGTTACAGAGTAGCCGTAGGAGGATTCCTCAGTTGTATTTTGCATAGTATTTATGCTCTCAAGTATATCTCCCCATCCAGTTGGCTGGATATCTTCAAACCTGATACGAGAGCTTTCGGGAGCGGTGTACTTGACCATGAAGTCAAATTTCCACTTGGTTGTCCTAAGGTGTCCCATACTTCGGTGGGACAGGAGGAATCATCCTTCTCGATGACGTTGACCTCAGGAAAAGCATAGTTGATGAATTCTAGTCCGGCGAACTTTATGAATAAATCGTCGTGCTGGATAGATTCTGAATACCCTGAGTGTTGATCCCATGACATGGTGGGGATGCAAGTATTCTTTTCAATGATGCTCAGCTGATTTTCATTGTTCGGCTGATTTTCTTGCCCCAAGTCTCCTAGGTACGGCTGCCAGATAAGCAGGCCATCCATTGGGCCATAATAGTCGTGGTCAAAGTTGTCCTTCATCAGAGTGTCCTCCTCTAATGAGTTTGGTGGAGCCCGACATCCTTCCAGATCACAATCTCCGTATATCATTTCGACATCTGACCTCAGTATAAATCTCGGACTCTGTGCGGGATAGCAAAATGGCGTAGGCACCTTTTCCTGAGACATATAACTGTCCTCGTTGAGATAGGACTTCCATTCCTCATCCGTATCGGAGGAATCTCCCTTGTTGATGGTGTGCACTTCCTGATGCACTGGGTGAAGGAACCCTCCACTATGGAAGAAATCCTGAATGGGATGAAGACTTTCATCGTTAGCAGCTATCTGGGTACAGGTTGTGGAAAAACCAAGACCCTTCTTTGTTTTATCATCAGTAGGAATGACAAGCTGTCCCCATCCTTTTGCATTGTTATTCTCGATCACTTTGAGAGCATCTCTGTATGAGGAAATCGAGGTTCCCTTCTCTGACTGATTCTCCGTGTTTACTGAAAGTGCCTGGAACTGAGTTCCAACAACCTCCTCGGGTTCTACACAAGTAGATAATGACAAGTTACTCACGAGCAAGGCTTGCTCCCCACAGACCGTGATGAGTTGATCGTTCTTGACGAACTTCAGTTTCTGGTGAAGTGTCGAAGTGACTGCCCCAGCCTGGTGTATCCAAGGTCTTCCTAATAAACAACTGTACGCTGCCTGGACGTCCATGACCTGGAAAGTGATTAGAAAAGTGTGAGGACCAATAGTTATGGGAAGTTCGACTTCGCCGATAACTACTTTCCGAGATCCATCAAAGGCTTTGACGATAACCTCACTGCCCCTCATCGGGGGTCCTTTGAATGATAGCCGCATTAAAGTGGACTTCGGCATAACGTTGATGGTCGATTCTGTGTCTACCAGTACGCTGGCCAAAGCATCGTCCTGGCAGTTAACTGTGATATTGAGCGCCATGTTGTGGCTTTTGCCCCCCTCTGGAAAATCCTCATCACTGAATCCTAAGTTGTTGCCGAAAGTGATGTTAGAGATGGTGCTATCGAACTGTCGTATTGACACATCCTGTTCTACAAAGGCCTGCTCTAAGACTTTCTGTAGAGCCTCTCTGTGGGCTTCGGAACTGAGTAAAAGTGATAGCACTGAGATCTTTGAAGGAGTTTGTAATAGTTGATCAACAATGTTGTATTCACTCCTTTGGATGAGCTTCAGCATCTCATCATTGTTTTTTGAAAGGTCGGTATCACTGGATTGACCGACTGGTGGATTGGGAGCTTCTGTCTGAAGTTCCTTTTCTCTATTAGGTTCTCCAACCCCTCGGTTGAAGATTCGACCGCTCCGTGTTACTCGACCGATGTCTGCAATATTCACGACGGAGGGTAATGGAATTTCCTTTCCATTCTCAATTATTGTTGCACCGTATTTGTAAGGGATCGCCTTAGCTGATTCATACGGTAACGGTCCCGGTAGATAAATAACTACAGGAGCGTTCTGATTTTTGTGACTGTCGTAAGTAACTTCAATCAGTTCCTGGCTAAGAACCTTTGATTCGTCCAGTAGAGGGATGATGGTACAAACATCCTTGTTCTGTTGATGATCAGAGATTATGACAATATCTCTGATTTGATCAGCGAAGTAGTTTGGCATCCAGTTGATTGGCTCGGGACTCGGACACGGGTGAATCTCTTTACGATCCAACTGACCTTGAAGGGCTGCCCGCAAAAGGTAGCATCCATGGTTATTCTCCGAGCAAACTCTACAACGTTCATAGTTGTGTGGTGGCACCTGGCCACACCCGCTTTGAATGCAGTGCAACCTTACCAAGTTTGTTTCCATAGATCGGACATCCTGACTTTGACGCCGAGTAGGGTTTCCATTAAGCACACTGATTTGTTGCGTGTCTTCATCCAGATAGATTGGAAGCCACCAGTGGTTTAACAAGTGTTGTAAAGTTCTTTGAACGAGAGCACACCCTTGGTTACTCTCACAACATCCTTTACAGCTCTGATAATTATGTGAAGTGAGAAAACCGAGTTGGACTTGCTTGGCGTGTAACTCCACCAAGCTGGTATTCATCAAGCGAATATCGAAGATTTGAATCATGTTGATCTGATATGGATTTCTATCATGGTAGCCCTGGATCCATCCAAGATCCATCTGACGCTGGAGGGCCTCTTGTATAAAAGAGCATCCCTGTTTGTTTACCGAGAAAGTCAGATAGGAATTATAATCGTGTCGTGGCAGATTATGATACTGGCCTTGCCTTGAGTGCATCGCCACCAAGTTGATATTCATTGCACGGATGTCGTGGTTCTGAATGATGTTGGAATTCGTATAGGTCATGTTGACTCCACGAACTCGATGCTCTTGTATCCATCTGAGATCCAACTGTTCCTGTAGAGCTTATTGCACCACAAAACATCCCTAATTGTTCTTAGAGTAGATATCACACTGGTGATAGTTATGAGGTAGCACATGGCCATATCCGCTCTGTCTACAATGCATCTTGACCAAGTTGGCCCTTAACAAGAGTACATCATGAACTTGATAGATGTTGTTAGACTCTCCCTCTATCAAATTGACTGCAGCTTTCTCATGTTGAGGCAGCAGGTTTGTGAGAACATTCGGATTTATATCCTTGAAAGATAAGACCCCGCTCCTAACAAGCTTTTGTACGTCGGATTTGAAACTGAGACAGTTTTCTATGTTATGTCCTGGTCCTCCTTGATGGTAAGGACAAGTTTGATCCTCTTTAAACCAAAAAGGTGGATTCTCCGGTACTGTAAGAGGAGACCTGGTTTGGACGTGCCCCTTGACTAGTAAGAGTGGAAACAATTCTGCGTACAACATCGGTATAGGGTCAAACCCTGGTGGTCGCGTTGTACGGTTGTTGTTGTACTGAGGACGAGCCTGCTGAAGAGGAGGTTGTGCCCTTTGCTAATATTGTTGTTGATTCGGTTGGCTTTACGCAACCTGAGGTTGATACGTTGGAACAGGCGTGGGATTGATAGCAGGAGTTACAGCTGCTACTGGTTGGTAACGTCGCCTTTGCTTTCCGAAAGAGATATTCCCGATATCTTGCTCTTTTTTCTTAGGGAGAGCACTACCGTATCGTTCGTACTACTTAATGATCCAGCATTTTTAACCAAACGTCCTTCCCGGACTGCTTCCTCAAGACGAACTCCCATGCCCACCATCTCGGTGAAGTCACTGGGCGCACTGGCGACCATTCTGTCGTAGTAAAATGAGCCCAAGGTCTTTAAGAAGATCTTTGTCATCTCTTTTTCCTCAAGAGGTGGACAAATCTGGGCGGCAATTTCACGGCATCTCTGAGCGTACTCCTTAAAGGTTTCCTTTTCCTTTTGTGACATTGATCTGAGTTGATCTCTGTCCGGTGCCATGTCCAAATTGTATTTATATTTTTGAACGAAAGCAGCGCCAAGATCTCTGAATGTGCCGATCGTAGCACGGTTTAAATCCATGTACCATTTTAATGCGGCACCGGTTAAACTATCCTGAAAGTAGTGAATCAATAGCTCCTGGTTCTTTGTCTGAGCTGACATTCACCGAGCGTACATCACCAAATGGCTCTGAGGGCAAGAGTTACCCTTGTACTTTTCAAAGTCGGGCACTTGGAACTTGTGAGGAACTTTCACATTAGGGACAAACAAAGGTCTGTGGTGTCCTTTCCAAATAAATCCTGACCGCGAAGGGCTTGCAGTTCTTTCTGCATCTCTAGGAATTGTTCCTGGAATTCATTCATTCTGTCGAACATGTTGTCGTTTCCACCAGAAGGTATCTGTGGAATCTGTCCTTCCGGGACAGTGTGTACCACAGGCGGCGGTATAGTCATTATGGCCGAGACCCTCGGTGTCTCCCGAAGTTTGTAACCTTCAGAAGTTGCTGTCATGCCCTTGGCATCTTCGCTTTCCCGAAGTTTGTAACCTTCAGGCCCAGCGGTTCCTGCTGTGGTTCCCTGATCCTCAGCGATTGGCGGAACATATCCTTCCGGGATATAGTTGATAGGCATGCCCCAGGGACGATCTTTCGGCATCTTGTACCTAGGATCATACTTTTCCACTATGGGCGTAGATGTGATCTCTGAGATCACAGTCCTTTGTTGTTGCATCTGAGCTTCTGCTAGAGCTTGCATGTCGTTATGAATCTTTATCAGATCCTCTTTCAGAGTGTCGATCTCTTCTCTCAACTCTCTGTTCTCTTCCTCGAGATCATCCATCTTTTTCTGACGATTGGCCCGAGTATTGTACAAATGAGACAGTTTGACTCTAGAATCGAGACGCAAACGTGAGATTCGTAGGTAAGAAGAATGTGTTTATTAGAATGATGAATGCAATGATTATTAATTATTTTTGTTTATTCAAAGTAAACTTTGACAATTGGATTGCAAATATCAAACAGTGAGGAAACCTCATTTATTGAATTCAAAGGATTGCGGAAATGGAAATACAGTAGATTACAAAGTGCTGAAAAAGGAAATCTAAACTAATGGATCCTGAGTCCTTTCTGAAGAGAGCTCATGTGCTGGTTCGGGTACTTTCCTTTTCTTTGACTGGGGCTTTTGGGCCGTTGTCGGGTTGTCATTCCTTTGCCAAGTGAAAGGAGCGAGCAAACTCCTTTGGTCATCCTAATTTTCTACGGCATGTTGCTCTAAAATCTCAATCAGAGCATCCTTTTCTCTTAATGGCTGTTGTATTTTCTTACATTCCACATTGAGAATACGGTACTTGTTCCTCCAAGACCTCTTCTCCTGCTGAACTTTGCTGAGAGTAACCTGAAGTTTTTCCGTCTCAGACATGAAATAAAGGGAAGAGTCCCTTAATGGAAGAACTTCCTGACGAGGGTAAGGCATCCTCAGCTTGAGAGCTCTAGTTTGTACCCAGTGGAGATAAGGCTCCATCGAGACACAGTCTGGTTTCCCTAGAGACTCTCGTCCTTTCCTATGAATGTGTTTCCAAGCGTGCACTATTTCTGTCTTTAGTGCCATGTCATTTTCTCCTTCCTTGAAGAAAAGACCTTCCAGATGAGCGTTACGCGGGACATGCCTCATCGGGTATCCAAATTGACGATGAACTAACACTGGATGATAGTTGATTCCTCCCTTAGTTCCTATAAGGGGTACATTTGGGAAATTTCCACAACGGTCAATGATCCTGATCCCGTCATAGATTCGATTGTACCAATCGATGTCAGAGTTGGTAAGAGACATGATTCTCTACGACCAACGTAAAGTATTCTTTTGAACCCAAAATGCAGCAGACTTGGACAAGTGAGAAGTGAACCATTTGTACAGCAAAGGTACACAACACGTGATCATTTCTCTGCTATACAAATTCCTTAAGTGTACCGAATGATAAGCATCTGCGAGTAAGGTTGGTATGGGGTTTCCGATCAGGAAAATCTTAATGGCGTTGATATCTACAAAGTTATCGATGTTGGGAAACAAAAATAACCCGTAGGTGAGCAAAACAAAGATGCTCTCGAAAGCGGCCACGTTCCCTATACTAGCAAAATACAGGGCTTTCTTTGTCAAGAATTGGGCTGGAAAACCTTGGATGCCACCCTTAGTGGTCATGTGAGTCCTGACTTCTGACTCGTCCAAATAAATTGCTCTTGCAATGGTCTGATCCTTTGGAATTTCTTACAGTCCAGAAAAGGGAGCTTGATCAGTAATATGTAAATCAGTCAGGTGAGAATACTCCTTCAGTGTTGGTGCAAGCTAATAATCCGAGAATATAAAACAGTGATAGACCGGATCGTAGAACTGGATTAGTGTGGACAGGATTCCTTCGATTACATGGACCCTTAATAGAGACAACAGTCCTTCATACTTGGCTCTAAAAGCCTCGTGGTTGGTGATCATTCTCGCCAAACCTCTCAAATCCTCTAACTTTGGAACCTTGAAGGTGTACTTATGAGTTTTCCTTCTACCAAAATCCATTAGCGCAATCTCCTTTCTCTGATATTTGCAATCATTGTCTTAGTTTAATTTAAAAAAAAGAGACTAGAAGAGAAGATTTTTCTTTGTTTTAATGTTTTTTAGATGAATGTATGAATGCAGCACACAAAAACATAGAAAAAACATGGGGTCAAAGGGCCGGTGTCATGAAGTCAAGGCTCTACCCCCCCCCCCCCCCTCCAAAGGTTTATACTGGTGATTTTTTGTACCTGTCCGCAAAATCATTGACCCCTCTGGGATAACAACACCAAGTGGATCGCCAGCGAGCTGATGTATCCTAGAGTGATCTCAGATGAGGGTAGTATCGCGTGACAACTATTTCCGATAGCTTCCGCACTACAAAATGGCTTAAGTCTACTAAAAACCTCAGCTTCTCAGATAACCCAGTCGACCACACTACTTTCAACAACCGAAGTCGTATAGGAAATGTATATGTAAAGGGAGTCTCCACTGAGCTTGATGGTCGATCGGGGGCTCTTAACTAGAATTCACTCCCAGTAAGATTACCCGCATTGCCATCACCTATCTTAGGTGTATACTCAATCTTTCCACATGCGGCATCACACGCATTCCCATGAGCAGAAAAATAAACACAGATATCAATTAGGAAAAGCAGTATATATATTTGTCTTAATCATCCTAGACCTCTAGTCTTATGATCCTATACAGACAATGACTCCCCAGCAGAGTTGCCATTTCTGTGACATGAATTTAGGGTTCATCCCTTGGGAATGCAAGAAAGAATGCCTCCCACTATGGTCGCCACTCTGCTGTGGTACTTTTTAAGGTTTCTACCTAAGAGATGGGAAGAGAACAAGATCTCCGTTCTCCCCAGTGAAGTCGCCATTTTTCTGTGGAAAATGGTGACGAATGATGACTAAGGTAAGACGGATCCTAATGGAATTCCCCAGTGAAGTTTCCATTTTTCTGTGGAAAATGGTGACGAAGGGTGACTAAGGTAAGACGGATCCTAATGGCACTCCCCAGTGAAGTCGCCATTTTTTCTGTAGCGCGAATTTTTTGCGTGGTTGCGAAGCACTATCGGTTTGGGGTACTACAGTTTGATTCATTTTTTATCCTATTGAAGCTGATGAAGGAAGGGAAATAGATGTCTCCAATTAACCCTGCTTGCAAACTAAGTTTAAACAGATGACTGTTGGTTTACAGATGCTATTAAGATTGTGGGTCTCTCTTAGGTTATTTTGTTAAAAAAAAACAGTGTCTAGGCTATTGGTAGGATGTTAGGACTGATGCTTTTTCGATTGATGTATGAAGGTACGGTATTTTGGGTTTTTTATTAGTATGCTCGCTAAGATTTTTTCAATCATATGCCTACGTATTCCCGTTTGATGAAACAGGGAAATCAGAGCGATCGTAGTTCCTCCTATTCTATGGGAGGAAAAAGGTTGTTTTGGTGTCTTGTTCAAAGCCCAAGACGTGAAGCTAAATGTGGTTTGTATCTTGTTCAAAGCCCAAGATGTGAAGCTGAAGGGTCTATTTATATCTTGTTCGAAGCCCAAGATGTGAAGCTAAAGGGTTTTGACTTTAGAGAGAATTTGTCATCTCTAAAGGGGATATTTGGTCTGTTTGTCACAACTGTTGGGTGACTGATTAAAAAGGAGAATTACTTTAACTGGAATGTGTGAATCCAGCAATGCCATAATTTCCTTTATAGGGGATTTTTAACCTGAAGGAGAAAACTTTAACTCAGTGTAGAGAAATGCCATCTTTCCTAAGGAATTTCTCATGCTAAAAGAGGGACAGTGGCGTGGATGTAAATAATCCAGAGGCTTGCCGCTTACAGCAATTAGATGAAGGAAAAGGAGTTGTTGATGTGTGTATACTGTGAACGAGGCACAGATTTTGATGCTAAAAGGTTGATTGACTCAACCGGGGTTTTCTTATACAAAGCCTAAGAGGAGGCTATTGACCCAACAAGAGGGTGTTTTTATGTGTCTCGTACGAAGCCCGAGAGAGAGGCTAAAAGGGGCTGACTCAACAAGAGAGGGCTAACAAGTGACTGGCCCAACAAGAGAGTGCTTTTATATGTGTCTTGTACGAAGCCCAAGACGGAGGCTAAAAGGCTTTGACTCAACAAGAGTCTTTTATACTCAACAAGAGAGTGTTTTTGTATCTCGTACAAAGCCCGAGGTGGAGGCTAAAGGTTGTTGACTCAACAAGAGAGTCTTTTATACTCAGCAAGAGAGTGTTTTTGTATCTCGTACGAAGCCCGAGATGGAGGCTAAAAGTAGCTGACTCAACAAGAGAATCTTTTATACTCAACAAGAGAGTGATTTTGTATCTCGTACGAAACCCGAGATGGAGGCTAAGAGGTTGACTGTTTCAGTTTAGTGACAGGTCCAGTATGTTGGATAAAAGAGAAAATCAGTTCTTATGAAGGGAACGATTAAAGGTATTGTTGTGCTTTGGGATTGATCAGAGGATCAGGGTTATTTCCTGTTCTTTAAGAAAATGGGGAATCCAAAAGGGTATTGAGTCTGTCCAAGTCTACTGGTGTTTTGAGAAACCGATTCTCAGGTAGTGAATGATCTTTGTATGATGCCCAAGAGAAGGCTGGTATGTTAAGGGATGAAGGTCAACCCATTAATAGGTCTGACACTTGACTCAGAAAGACAGCTCTAGCAAATTGATGACTAGGTTTTGTTCCTATACCTGTAGAGGTCTCTGGGTCCTTGTACTAAGCCCAAGAGAAGGCATGAGAGCTTTTAAGAAGCCGAAGGGTCCTTGTACAACGCCCAAGAGGAGGCAGGGATGCTTTTAAGAAGCCTGTGGGTCCCCAAACCCCGAGAAGTTCAAGATATGCCATTCACCAAGAATAGATCAAGCCAGGAAAGTCCGAGAATTTGGAAGAAACTCAAGAGATGCCATTCACGGAGAAAAGATCATCCCTGGGGAGTAGAGTATCTTTGACGATTTCTAAGAGTGACAGTCTGAGAAAGGGTTCACTGAGAATGCTGTCTTTCACGTCTCCATATTGTTTAACCCCAAGAGGAGGGAAGATTGTGTCTAGTAATCCTATGGGGATCTAGTTTTGTTTGTATTTAAGAGTGACCAACAGGGCTTTACCTAGTGCTAGACGTAGTTGCCGGGGAAAACTCTAAATAACTATACTAGTATTACACAGTGGATATTTGACAAGTATATAAAAGTTTGTGAAAGAAGACTTACAGTGAGCAGCCCCACAATACATTTATATATATGAAAGCGGATAAAGAAAGCGGGTAAACACTTACTCGGTTGTAGAGCTTCCATGCTGTTTTGTTAGTTTGTTCAACAAAGAAAGCTTTGATAACAATATTATATTCTAAATCAAAGGAGAAAGTGCTTTGAAAATATTGTTGGGGCTTACAGCTCAAGGAGAGGCCCAAGGTTTTATCAGTGATTGCACTGTTGTTTTGTACAGGGACTTATACAAGTGACTGAGGCCCAAAAAGGTTTTATGTACAAAGGGATGGGTCTTATACTCTCTCAAGAGGCCCAAAGGTGTTTAAAGAAAAATAGTGGGGCTTATAACACAAGGGTAGGCCCAGATGATTTGTTTTTTGAACTGGCGATCGCGCCGAGGTTTCTTTACCGTACTGGGTCTTATACAATGCATTGAGGCCCAAAAAAGTTTTGGTTAAAAGGGGGTTGGGTCTTACACTCTAATAGAGACCCTATGATTTATTTTTGTACAAGTGGTGGGGCTTACAGCTCAAGGAGAGGCCCAGGGTTATTTGTTTGACAACGGCGATCGCGCCGAGGTTTTTGAAAACACAGTGGGTTTTATACAATATCTGAGGCCCAAAAAGTTTTGGTTTCAAAAATGGGTTGGGTATTACACTCTATTAGAGGCCCAATGATTTATTTTAAAAGAAAAGATGGGGCTTACAACTCAAGGAGAGGCCCAATGATTTTGCTTAAAAAGGCGACGATCGCGCCGTTGTTTTTGAAAATATAGTGGGACTTATACAATGACTGAAGCCCAAAAAATGGTGTATTTACAGAGGGGGTGGGTCTTACACTCTAATAGAGGCCCAAAGGGTTTAAAAATGTTTGATGAGGGTTGAATTAATCAAAAACCCTAATTTGTTTTCAAAATGTATTTTAATTGAATAAAAATTCAATTAAAATGATCAAAATTGTTAAACATGTGTGGAAACAAATTGTGATCTTGGATTAATGTTTCAAAAATTATATTTCTATCCACAAAATGATTGGAAATCACTAAAATTTGAAAAATTAAGAGGGAGCAAATATTTTAAATGTCAAAAAACAATTAAAATATTAATTCTTTACAAAAATATCAAGTATATGAAATAAATAATATTTTTGGGATTTTTTGGGAAAATAAAATATTTTAACATTTCTGTGAATTATTTAAAAAAGAATCAACTCAAAATCATTAAAACTCAGAGAGAAATTAATTTTTTAATCAATTAAATAAAATCACAAAATTCAAATATTTGAATTTTCAAAAAGGGCGCCAAGAACATGGCAAGAACACGCGCCACCCTCTGTTTCTGCAGATTTGCGTTATCTATCCAATCTCACTGAATACTTGATGATAAAATGCAATCTACATATCAATCTACTCATTTTCACCTCACGATCATGTCTATGGTCTTTAATTTCATTTATTTTAAGCATGGAACAAAAAATCAAAGAGAAACCTCAAGAACCCTAAAACTTGCATGAAGGCTCAGAAATTCCATACACGATTCAAACAAAGCAATTGATTGAGGGTAAACACTCTATGCATGATTATGAACATATGGCCAAATTATTGTGCAGAAAAAAATGCATGGATCATAGAGTTAGAAGAGCTCATGCTTACCTCTTGCAGCTGGTGATCGTGTTTGTGTCATAGGTGTTACAGCTTGGTTCCAAGGATATGGAAAACTTCCCTAGGTGCTATGGAGTGTGTCTGGGTGCTTGGAGTGGATTGAATTGAGCTGGAACTTGATTTGGCACCTCAACTACAAATCTGTCAAAGGCTTGTGCAGATGGCTGGTGATTTTGAGAATCTGGTGTTCCAGATGTTATGTGAGTGTTTGGATCACCTCTATATGATGTTTTGAGGTGTGTGTGTCTGATTGGTGTGGTTGGAATAGCTCTCAAACTCAAAATCCGATAGTGACTTACTTTGGAAGGCAATTTTGGAGTGAAGGAAGAGATTTTGAGGAAAGCATCTGTTTGATGGCTTTGGTGTACTCAAACTGATCACAAATGAGCTCTATTTATAGTAGAGCAAGTTTGTTTTGCAAGGAATGGTGAATGGCAACTGCTGCATAGGTTTGGCCAATGTTGATCAACGAGAATCCAAGTCTCCTCTAGCCATTGACTAGAGGTTAGGGCACAGGCTGCTGGTTCCCTTGGTCTTGGATAAGTCTTTACTGAATTCAGTTGGAAATGGCTCAGTCCATGCCACCTTGGTGCATCCATTGAATACTCCAAAACAAAATTGGAGTTCTGTCCCCTCTTTAGGGATTTCTAGGTTTGGCATGCTATTTTTAGTTCCAAGGACTTGGGAGGCTTGGGATCAGAGTTGGTTCCTGCTTGGTCTCCCCTTGAGGTGTTCAGATGGATAAGTGTGTTTGTCATTTGTACAAATTTGGCAAATCGAGCAAAATGCACAAATCTGCCTTGCTTTGACAGTTTTCAGCAAGGCATATTGCCATTGTCATATCTCATGGCTCAAGTTGAGTTTAGTGCAGTTATTGGTCATTTTGGAAAGCCTTCATATGATACAACAACTGTTTGATCATAATTGGTTTTGATACTTTTTGGATCCAAGTGAAAAATTCCCTTACATTTTGAAAAAAGTAAGACAGATTCTGACTTAGTGAAAATTTCACTAAGTGTTGGAAAAAAGTGACATTTTCACTTTTTGTGATTTTGATCATTCCATAACTTAAAATCCATGAGAAATTGGAATGAGTTATGTTTGAAGCTTTTGTAGAGTGTCGTGAGAGCTACAAATCCAGCTTTGGATGGGGAAAAATGGCCTTGTGGTTTAGGAGTTATGATCCTCTAAAGTTGGTACCCTAGCCACTTTGTTCCATAACTTAGAAAATTTCTAAGTTTTTATGGTTACCCCTTTTACAAGTTATCCCACTTTTCTTGATTTTTCTTGATGAATGATGATTCCAATCACACATTAACATCATTTTAGGGTTAAGGAACCATAATTGTGAAAAATCTCAAAAAGTCAAAGTTGACTTTTGTGCACAGTTGACTTTTTGTCAGATGAATTCCAAACTGTGCGATCCTCTATGAAATCAAGTCCTTGACCTAAAGCAAACTTGATGGATTGATTTCATAGGTGTCATAGGGTGTATTAAATCATGTCCCAAGGTTTGGGAGCATGTCTTGGTCAAAAGTCAAAGGCACTGTTGACTTTTTCCGCGAAACCCTAACTGTGGTTCTGATGAATTTGAAACTTGGGAATCAAGCTTCTTAGATCAATCCATTGTTTCAAATGGATTAATGTAGTTTATTAGAGACCCTCAAATCTTCTCTTGAGGTTTTGGCTCATGATTTGTCCCAAAAGTCAACTTAGGGGTGAATTAGGTCAAGAAACCCTAATTCCTAATTTTTGGTGAATGCATCCCCTGAGGCTAAATTGACTTGATGATTAGGTCCATGAGGTTCCATGGGGTACATTAGGTTATGCTTTGAAGCATTGGCTCATTCCCAGAGGAAAATTCTCATCTGGAGGCCCTGGTCGACCAAAACCCTAATTTGGTGACACTGGCGATCTTGAGGCTTGATCCACTCAGAATGTTGCAGCCTTGTGCTTAATCCTTGCTGTGGGAGTCCTCTTTTTCCATTGGGGATGTTTGAGAGGCTATACAAGTTGAAGATCATGTCATTCCTTGATTGATCTTTTATCTAAGAACTCTGAGAGGGCTTGAAACCCTAATTTTGATTGTAGTGGATGCTCACCCATCTTTGGGGAGACTAATGAGGCATAATGATACACCCATATTATGATGATGGTTTGCACAATGATGGGAAATCTTAGTGGTCAAAATTTGGAGTATGACACATATCTAGCAACAATTAGCAATTGTTCCTTAAAAATGAAATAGTAAGAACACTTCGTAAATGTTTCTATCAATTTCTAAGGAATATTTTTTACCATATTTTTTTATAAAATAAACAATTCAAACAAGAATTGCACCAAAAATAAATTGTGTGTACCACAAAAATTGTGTTAATAAAATCTAACAAAATGACAAATTACATAATTTCTTTAATTTTTTTTAAGTTTAATGCTTAAGCATTAACTCAAATACATATTTGTAAGTAAAATTCCTATCATTATCTAATTAAGTTGAATACTTTAAAGTATTAGTCTATCTAGAAATATGATAAAAGATATAACGTTTTAGAAGTTTAATGTTGAATACAACCATAAAAAACATATTCCAAACAAAAATTTGTAATCATCACCGCTATCTTTTTGAAATTTATTGCCAACGTTAGTCTTCTTGAAATTTATCATTTATGTTGTTCACTTGAAATAGTTAATCCTGTACCCCATCATTTCATCTTCTTCATTGATATCTTTCTACACAAAAATCAAAAACAAAATACACATATCATAATCAATGGTTGTTCAAAGAACAAATAAAAAATAGTCAAGTTAAATTCTACACAAATAAAATCCAAGACAACAAAAAACCATACCTAAAATTACACACATTAAAAATTGTACAATCTGATGATAAAAGTACTTGATTGTAACAAAATGAATACTTAGAGAATCAAAATTGTAGAAACATAATATCATATAAACTAAAAGTAAAATTAAGCCATTAGAAAGAAAAAAAACTAGCTCTCTATTCAATGATTGAAATTTAGTTTAATGTACTGTAACAATTGGAACCTGGAAAAAGACATCAAAATAAGGAGCAACACCCACTAAGTTTGTTTGCTTCCATTTTCCTTGACAATTTTCATTGAATCAATCGTGGATCTAACAGGGTGCCATGCATCTACTCGTCTAACTCTTATTTAGTTTTTATAACCAGACTGACTAGCAAAACAAACTTTTAATGATATTTTTAAAATTACGTTATATTCAAAAAAAATTATCGCAACACCATACGGCATATTAAAGGATCTAAATCTTTATTTGCTCTATAATACTCAAGTCTATGTATTGTAAAAAATATTAGATATCTAACTATTGTAAGTTTTTAGAAACTACCTATTCACATGTTTTAATACTTTTTCCTTTATATTGATTTGTTTAATTTGAACCAGAATCTAAAGGACAATTATACAAAAGGGACTCTCATTATGCTCCATTGTTTCAATAGCAACACTACGAATAAAAATTAGGCTTTTGTTAATATAAAAGAAGCAAAGAAATGTGTAGCAAAAGAATCAAGATTAGGAAAATTTTACTCTCTTCAATGAAATCCATTATTTAGATAGAGTCTAATTTGAACATATAGGGATTTCAAGATTTAACTCGAGACATGTGACATACAAAGAAAAGTAAAGGATGGTTAAGACTTGAATTAAGCATTGATAATTATAAAGAATATAAGTGGATATTGTGAATAAGATAACAAATCCCTAAAATCAAGGATGTCCATATAAATATAGGGCATTTCTTCTCACACCACCCTTGTTTCTTAGGCACCATCTGAATTTTCGGTTTTGCCCCCTGATTCCGGATGTGCACATCCGGACGCACCAATTTTTTTAAAAACACTGATTCTTTCCGGATGTGCACATCCGGAAACATTCCTGATCTGCAGATCCGGAAAAAAGGCAGAACATTATTTTTTTTTTAAAAATCGGTTTTTTTGCTTGGTCGCATATGTTAATAAATCGTCGCAATGTAATATACGTATGACAACATCCATATATAAAATAAAATGATATATATATATATATATATATATATATATAAATCTCTGTCAAAATACAGTGCATACATCTAATATAAATATAATACATCAAACAAAAAACTACTGCGTATGGCGAAGGATCTCTCTTGGCTCCCCTGCTCCTCTGCCCCCTCTGCCCCTACCCGCCATCCTGGATCGATGTCTGCGGTACTGAAGTGCCCCCTGAGCAATCGCAATAATCCTGTCCACGGCAAGTCTGGCACCAGAGCCCTCAGGGAGGTGACCGTCCGCAATGGCCTGCCGCGCTATCTGCTCTATCTCACGACAGCGTGGTAGGACATCCTGAGTGTGGTCCAGCTGAGACTGCCGCTCCTCTAATATCTCCTGATGAGCAGGTCTGGGTGGCGATCCCTCAGCAGTGGGCACCATGCATGGGTGTGAGACGGTGTAGAACCACACGATGTACCCGGCAGCAACACTCCAGTCTGTCTCCGCTCTGGTCGCCCAAGCCTCCTCCGGTACCAAGTGGGACTGGTAGTCAGCATATAGCTCATCTATCTGCCTGCGGGTCAAGCCTAGAGGAGCAGACTCATGAGGCATCTTGGGTATCGTCTGCGTGTAACCGAACTGACGCAAGACGCACTCTGGCAGGTATCGGGCAGTAACAGTCGAACTGCATGCCAGCCATCCTGAGAACAAACAAACCTCATCGAATGGGCGCGTCACACGGTGATCGGCATAGGGGCAATACAAAACGTCCTCAGCAGCAATCCGATCTAGATACACTCTGAAGGGGTCCGGTGCCTGGTTCCCTCTGAGCAGGACAAATGCAGCAGCACGTGGCATATCCTCAGTGTACCCCTGGGCACTCCCCCAACCAGTAATATAGGGAAAGTGCTGTAAAATCCACGCCTGAAATGGAAAACATAACATGGGTGTCAAACATTATAATGAATACAGAAAGAAAAGAAATGAAAAAATCACTTAGAATATTAGATTGTTACCACGTATAGCGTACAGCTGCCTGCCACAGTCTTGGCTGCCCAGCGGCAACCATCAGAGAGCCCGGAATAGGTGAATGCCAGCGCAGCAGCCCCCCAGTTGTACCGATGGATCTCTGTCTGATCCGAAAGGTACCTGAGGTAGACGATATCAACATAATAGGCGCTGGTGTCCACAAACACCTGCGTGCCTAGCAAAAACAAGTAGTAGCACCTTAGGGCACGCGTTCTGTGGATCGCCACCTCAGCTGGATCACCATCTGCCCGTTCTGCCTCTGCAAGCGCCTCAGTAAATCTATCCATCAAAAATGAGAACCGGACGTGTGCGCCCCTCAACTGGTACACCTCCGCATGTGCCTTCTCTGGGCTAGCCCCAAGCTCTGTAACCAACAACTCTATGCCGTCCGCCTTCGTCATCCTACCGTGACTCAGAAGGGTACCCGTGATCGGTAGATGTAAGAGGCACGAGATATCGTCTAGCGTGATCGTGATCTCGCCGTACGGTAGATGGAATGAGGATGTCTCAGGGTGCCATCTCTCAACAAATGCCATCAGGATACCGTACTGGATCTGGGAATACCCAATCCTAGACAGGCCTCCAAGACCAGACTCCGCAACTGCAGACGTGAACCACTCAGCTGTAGGCAGCATCTCAATCGTGTCCATAACCTTGCCCCCATGGTTATAGAACTTCTGTGAATCCTTATCCTGAAAATTTCCAAATAAAACAATGTTACAAATGAACATATTTTCAACGAATACAATTCTATAAATAAACCGAGAAAGGTTACCTGTCCTAGCCAGACAAATCTGGCAGTATGCTCAGAGTACCCCGCGAGTAGGGACATATTAGACAGTCCCCCGGGGTAACCGCCCAGCTCATCGAAATCGTCATCATCGTCAACACCCTCATGTGTTAGGTGATCACCCTCTGGAACAGGAACAGGAACAGGGGAACGAGGAGGAGCAGCTGATGGAGCTGGAGTCTCCCGACGACGCCTGCGTGTGGGCTGGGACCCTGATGAACTAGCAGTAGAATCCCGACGCCTCCGAGATGTAGAATCGGCGGCTGACGGAGGAGTGGCCTGAACCTGTGATGTGGAAGTGACCTGAACCTGTGCTGTAGGATGTCCCTCAGCTGTAGGGGCTACCCCAACTCCCTCTGCGTCGGAAGCCTGGGCTGTAGACTGCATCCGCTCACGTCGGACAGATGTCTGCTGAGCTGTCCGTCCATGTATGGTACGATCGTCTCTGCCAGCCATGTAATCTGCAAAGCATAATAAATAAATTTAATTTTGTTTAAAAATAATTAAACAAAAACAAACAAATAAGCAAAATTAAAAAAGGAAAAAAAAAAAAGTCTTCCGGATGTGCACATCCGGAAGGACTCAGAATTTTAAACGTTAGGTATTTCCGGATGTGCACATCCGGAAATACTAAACGTTTCAATGTTTCCGGATCTGTACATCCGGTACGTATTTTGAAGTTTAAAAACGACAGCCATGGCCACTGTAACAACCAAAAGGGCATTTTTATGCCCTGATCGTCTGTTTGAAGCAGTAAAAATGACCTACATTGTCTCTAACCTATGTTATTCATACAACCTAACAATTTCTACACCTAAATGTCTACTCTAAATCGATTACTCGAAAATTACTCCGAAACTCTAAAATTTGAAAACTTACCGATTAAAATGTGATACGGAGGATTTGGAGTGTGTTGATCGTTGTAGTAGTTGCTCTGCGCCGAACTCGAGTGGAAAAAATCGAGATTTGTGGTGATTGAAAATTTGAGAGTTTGAGAGAGTTTGAGAAGGAGTGGAAATGGAAAGGTGAATAATGAGGGGGAAGAACGTCTGGCGCGAAGTAATAAGAAATACTTCCGGATGTGCACATCAGAATTGTTTCCGGATATGCATATTCGGAACACTTCAGCGTTTTTTCAAAATTTGGTGCGTCCGGATGTGCACATCCGGAATATAAGGGCAAAAAAATAATTTCACGTGGTGCCTAAGAAACTTGGGTGGTGCATTAAGAAATTCCCTAAATATAAGGGGACCTCAATGGCATGCTTAGTTTTAGTCACAATAATCTACAAACAAGAATTGGTAAAGAAAAAGGACACCAAATAAAAAAAGGAACAAAAAATATATCAAGATAAAAGTATAGTTTTTGAGATAATAAAGTTGGACTAATAATTAAAGATGTCCTTTTGTTTCAAGAAAGAATGATTCATTGTAAGAATGAGAAGTTCCTGTTAACTATGAACAAAACATACAAAGATTACAATTTACAAACAACTCAACTGATGCAATGGAATTACCAACTAATACCAAAACTAGAGTTTGTCATTGAATGAACACAAAACAAGAAGGAAATTAAAATTCTGAATTAATTCTCCCCTCAATCTCAAACCCTAAAGTGGCTTAAATACAACCAGAATGAACCTGGATCAGCTAAATGGGCCCAGCCCAACAGATAAAAATAACTAAACTTAAATAACTAGACTGAATATTAATTAATTAAACACATATTCATCCAGATATTTGGGCTTTATTGTAACTCGTTTAGCCTTGCTATCACTACTTTCCGGCCCAATAACAACCTTGTCCTCAAGGTTGGGAGTAATAGAAGATTGGACTGGATTAAAGGCTGAAGCCCACTTGATATTGTCTTGTGGGGAATAAGTAGTTGCACGGTTATGAGGAAATGTGAGTGGGGCGGTGGAACTAGATGGACTTACATGCGTGTCAGCTGTTACATGAGAGGCTTTGGGAAGTACACACGTGGGATGGTGTGATATTAAAGTGGCATCGGTTACTGTTTGGTCACGTGAATGTGGCAGGTGAACGTTGAAAGCTTTGGACGGTGCGGATTGATTGGAGAAGGAATCCAATGTTTTTTATGGCTGAGATTGTAAAGTAGGTGGATCCTTGGGTCACACAATCTGACCACGCTTTATTGTGGTACTTCCCAACACATTAGAGTACTTATCAACATAATTTCCCACTTCTTATTAAAGAACAACAGAGTTCTTTCTTCTCTCTATTGATTCATCGCTCAACACCCTTTCCTTTTGTTCATTTCTTCTCACCCAACACCTTGAGTCATAATATCCTTTTGAGAACTCAGCCTTTTGTCGGCTCTACCCAATCCGGTCATGTTTTCTTCGGCTGCTTCTGAAACATCCATCAACTTGTTGGCAACATGAAGTTCGTCGGCATGCAAGGTTTCTAGAGCTGGGGAAATCAGACGAAAATGGGTTGAATGATTGTCGCCATGATACACCTTCAACTGTGAAACATGGATGACAGAGTGGATCTTTGAAGATGGTGGAAGCTCCAGGTCGTAAGCAACTGGTCCGATACGGTGGCGGACTCTGAAGGGTCCAAAGTAGCGTTTGGAGAGCTTCTGGGAGCTGCGACAGTGAACGGTGACTTGTCTATAAGGTTGAAGGCGAAGAAGGACCAGATCTCCTACTGCAAAGGTACAGTCTCGATGTTTCTTGTTAAGTTGATCCGTCATTCATTGTCTTGCGCGTTCTAGATTATTTTTCAAAGTGCTAAGAATGTCTTGTCTCTGTTCCAGGTTTAAGTCCAGATCTGGAACTGTAGTTAGTCCTTGATGATACTGAGGAAAAGAGGGTGGTTCTCTGCCATAAAGAGCTTCAAAAGGAGACATCTTGGTGGAGGAATGATAAGCCGTGTTGTGCCAATATTCAGCAAGATGTAAGTACTTAAACCATTGACTGAGGTTTTTGCTTGTAAAGCATCTAAGATAGGCCTCTAAACATCTATTCATAACCTCGGTTTGTCCGTCCGTTTCAGGGTGATAAGCGGAGGTAAACTTCAAGGTGGTGCCTTGGATCGAAACAACTCTTTCCAGAAGGAGCTTAAGAAGAGTGGATCCCTGTCTGAGACGATAGAACTCGGAATGCCATGTAAACGACAAACTTCTGTTGAAAAGCGTCTTGCGAGATCACGAGCTGTAAAGTGCATTGGAAAAGCAAGGAGATGCACATATTTTGTCAATCTGTCGCAAATAACCCAGATCGTTGGATGCCCAAAAGAGGATGGTAAGTGAGTAATAAAGTCCATTGAAATTTCATCCCAAACTTTTGTTGGAATTTCGAGCGGTTGTAATAACCCTTGTTTTTTTTGCGGGATGTATTTGCTGTGTTGACAGGTTTGGCAGTGTTTGACAAAGAACTTAACGTCCTTGTAAATCCCCGGCCATATAAAAGAAGCAGAAAGGCGGGCTAAGGTTGGTTAGATGCCTGAGTGACCCGCAACAGGGGTGGAGTGAAATTCATGAATAATTGCATGTCAGAGTTCTTTGACATAAGGTATAAAAATCTTGTCTTTGTAATACAGAATATCATTTTTGAATTCAAACAAACTTTACACATCTGACTCTGAGTTTACCTTTGCTACGAGCTCTTGTCCTTGTGTTGTGTTTTTGTAGTAGTATGTTAACTGTGAGATGAGAAGGGGAACTGGGAAGGAGATGGAAAACATGATAGCTTCTTCATCTTGTTCAATACGACTCAATGCATCAGCCACCTGATTATGTTTGTCAGGTTTGTAAAATATATCAAATTGAAACCCCTGTAATTTCGCAGCCCATTTCTGTTGTTCTGGTGTCTGTATCGTTTGAACTAGCAAATTCTTTAAACTTTTCTAGTCTGTATAAATATGGAAATGCCTCCCTATCAAATACTGACGCCATTTCTTTACTGATTCAGTGATTGCATACATTTCTCGCACATACACTGAGGAAGCTTGCATCCTGTTGCATAACTTTTTGCTGAAGAAGGCCAAAGGATGCCCTTGTTGGGAGAGAACCGCGCCAACTGCGAAAGTTGAAGCATCAGTCTCAAGAACAAAGGTCTTGGAGAAATCAGGAAGGCAGAAGATTGGAGTTTCTGTCATTTTTTGTTTTAACTTTGTAAAAGCTGCTCGGCAGATGAACTCCGTGTAAATTTAGTAGAACGCAGTAAATCGGTGAGAGGAGCGGCGAGAAAGGCGTAATGACGCACAAAGCGTCTATAGAAGCCAGTGAGGCCTAAAAAACCCCTGAGTGTCGTGAGTGAGCGTGGCCTATGCCATTCCATAATTGCTTGAATCTTTACAGGATCTGGGGTTACACCATCACTTGAAATAATGTGACCAAAATGATCAACATTAGGAACACTAAAAACACATTTGGACAGTTTGGCATAAAATTGGTGAGATAAAAGCAACTCTAGAATCAATGTTAAGTGATGAGCATGTTCAGAAAGGCATGAACTATATATTAAAATGTCATCAAAAAAACTAAAACAAACCGTCGTAGAAAAGGCCTTAACAAATCATTCATCGCTAATTGAAATGAACTAGGAGCGTTAGTTAGCCCAAAGGGCATCACTAAAAACTCATAGTGTCCATCAAAAGTTCTGAATGCAGTTTTGTGTGTATCCTCTGGCGTAACTCTAATTTGGTGATAACCAGATCGAAGATCGATCTTAGAAAAATAGTTGCTGATTCCAATTCATCAAAGATTTCATCTATGGTAGGTATAGGGAAACGATCGCGGACAGTAACAGCGTTTAGGGCGCGGTAATCCACACAAAATCTCCAACTGCCATCTTTTTTACAAACTAAGAGAACTGGTGAGGAATAGGGATTGTGGTTTGGTTTGATTATTCCATCCTTGAGCATGTCTTGGATGATAGATGTCATGGCATCTTTTTGGGAATGGGGGTATATGTATGGTTTTACGTTAACTGGTGCGGTGTTTGGTAGGATGGGAATATGGTAGTCATGGGGTCGGGTAGGTGGTAGGCCTTGTGGTTTCTGAAAAACTGCAGCAAAGGACTTGATGATGGTGGAGATTTTGGGTGGTAGTGAGGTGGGTAAGGATTCAATGGGGTTTGTGTTTAAGGTGGGAGGGTTGTTTTCTGTTGGTGAGGTGGGTTGGTATAGTAATAAATGAAATGATGCGATGGAATCTGTGTGAATAAGATGACAAATTTGGTTGTAGGAAGAAGCTGAAGGGAGGGCTTTAGGATCACCAGTAATAGTAATGTCATTGTTGTGGTAGGTGAAGGAGAGTTTAGGGATTGAAAAATCTGCCATGAGTGGTCCGAGAGTTCTTAACCATTCCATTCCAAGAACAACATCAGCTCCCTCAATAGGAAGTAAGTGAAATGGAATTGAAAATAAGTTATTTTGGAGGGTTATTGGGACTTGTGGGCAAAGGCCAGAGCAAACTAATTTTGAACCATTGCCTACCATGACTGAAAAGTTTGGAATTGGTGTAGTTGGAAGTTTGAGATGATGTGCAATACGTGGTTGTAGAATGTTGTGGGTGCTGCCCGTATCGATCAAAACTGTGACTGGTAGACCGTGGATAACTCCATTAAATTTGAGAGTTTTAGAAGATGGCTGACCACAAGCAGCTTGTGGAGATAATTGAAAGTATGTCTCCTCAGCTTCTGATTGAATAAAGGGTTCTTCTACAGCATGGTTGTTGTCTTGTAGGGAGGAGTCCTCATTATCCACCAATAACAACAAAAAATTTCCCGAAGAGCATTTGTGACCCGAGATGAATTTTTCATCGCAATTGAAGCATAAACCTTGAGCACGTCGCTCTTGAAGTTGAGCGTTTGAGAGGCGTCTAATGGGGAATTTAGGAGGTTATGGTGGTTGAATTGGTTTAGGTGGTGTGTTGGTAGAAACAGTAGGTTGGGGAGATGGATTGGGTTTTGCATAAGTGCTGGAAAAGGGTTTTTGGTATTTAGGTTTGGATTCTCGTAATTTTGATTCAATAAGCTTAGACAGCCCAATGGCTTGGGAAATGGAAGTGGGTTTGTGAATAGCAATTTCGTTTTGGATTTCGGGAATCAACCCGGAAATAAAACAATTCAGCACTGCCTCATGTGATAAACCAAAAACTTGGTTACCCAATTTTTCAAAAGTTGCTTGATATTCCACAACAGAACTAGTTTGTTTGAGTTTAAATAATTATGCCTGGTGATTTGCAAACGTAGAAGGTCCGAATCTCAATTCCAAAGCTCTAGTGAAAGAGGGCCAATCTGTTAGAAATTGATTGTGGTGCATCCATTTAAACCAGCCTAGAGCCTCTCCTTTCATATAAAAAGACATCATTGACAGCCTATTTTCCGGAGGTAAATTATAAAAACTAAAGAATTGGTCAGCTTGAAATAACCACTCCAAAGGGTTGGAGTCATCAAATAGAGCAAGTTCTAGCTTAGGGGTACGGAAAAGGGGTAAAGGAGGGATCTGAGTATATGGAATCTGGTGGGAAAATGAGGTGGTATAAGGGTTGTGTTGAGGATAAATGGGTGCAACGAATGGGTAGTTTAGGTAGGGTGGTGGAATATGGGATGTAAGAGTGTGGGAGTATGAAGTGACGTTAGGATGACCAGAAATATGGGATATTGTAGCATACTGACGTAATGGTGTGTGGGTGGGTGAAATCACAGCAGAAATTGGGGATGTGACCATAGGTATAGAAAAAGTTTGAGATGTACCTAAAGAACAAGCTGTTGTGGAAACAGTAGTAGCAATAGGTTGAGAACCCTTTTGTAACAGCAGTTTGTTAAGAGAAGCCATGACAGATTCATAGCGAGAATCTTCGATCTTGTTTTCATTCTCCAATCTGGTGTTGATTAAATCGAAGTTCTGCTGGGTTTTTTCTAGATCTGAGCGAACCACGTCAAATCGCTCATCTAGATCTGAATGTATTTGGTTGATTGCATTATCAATATGAATATGGGAGGTTTGAACAGCCTGTTCAACAATTTCTTAAGGGGTGGGTTGGTTTGGTTTTGGAGCAGCCATGAGGTCAAGATGAAAGCACCAATGATGCAATGGAATTAGCAGCTAATACCAAAACTAGAGTTTGCCATTGAATGAACACAAAACAAGAAGGAAATTAAAATTCTGAATTAATTCTCCCCTCAATCTCAAACCCTAAAGTGGCTTAAATACAACCAGAATGAACCTGGATCAGCTAAATGGGCCCAGCCCAACAGATAAAAATAACTAAACTTAAATAACTAGACTGAATATTAATTAATTAAGCACATATTCATCTAGATATTTGGGCTTTTTTGTAACTCGTTTGGTCTTGCTATCATCAACTAACTCAAACTCTAAGGTGCCATTGTTTCATATTGAAGGAAAAGGAAAATGACACAGAAACAAAGTCATGTTTCAATTATATACTATTCCATGAAACAAAGACAAAAAAAATTGCTAACCGTTATAATTGTAGTAAAATACATAAGACTGAATTTTACTAATAAGAGAGACTATGGAGTTATACCTTTTATTTATGTAAAAAATATCTTGAATGTGGAATTTAGAAAACATTTTTCAAAACCTGTTAAAACAAAAAATGAAATTATATATTACATTGAAACAAACTTAATCTTAAATACAAATAAGCAAACAAATAAAATAAAATAAAAATATCATAGAATTGTACATTCACTCTTCCATCTTTCAAATCGATAGAAAAGTATTAAAAAATATTACACAAATTCATATAAATGAAAAATAAAAGGGTTTCGTTTCTTACCAGATTTGTGTTGAGAGATAAAAGAAAGAGGAAAGAGCTCACATTTCAATCTCAATAATTTCGTATGAGGGAAATCGGCGAGTTAAATTTCGATTTTTGTGGGAAATCGATTTCAATTTAGGTTATGAAAGTCAAAATCGATTTGGGTTTTGACTATAAAAATTGATTTCAGTTCTAAGGTGAAAATCGCAATCCATTTGGATCTATGTTTTGGTGTAAACTATAATGAAATAAGAAAAATCAAAGCTAGGTTCTGAGGGAAATTTATTTGGGAAGAAGGTTGCAGAATTGGGTGGCTGAAAATATCAGGAAGAAGCTATGCCTTAATAATAATATGGCAGCTTTGATACTAAAATTTAGATCAAGACAAGAGACAATTGAGATATTTATTTAGAATTGCAGTGGTTCAATGGAAAACAAGTGTCAGTGTCACAATCTCATAGAACATGTACTCTTAATATCTTGGAGGATTCTGGATTGTTATTGTAATCCAATTGATGCTTGTTGATTCAAATACCAAACTCATGCTAGATTAAGAGAAACAAAAACAACTATTCTGTTACATTTGTTTAATTCCGCTTCACCAATCACTGAACAAAATTATTACCGATAAAACTCCAAGAATAGAATCTACAGAAATATTCAAGTCATAGTCAAACTAGTAAGATAAACATGAAGGCACACCAAACGGTATTGCAAGATTTCCATTTATAGCTAAAAGTATTAGCTCATTGAAGCAATCATACAAACCCAAGTAACACTCAAGGATAATATTTCTTAACAGGCATTCCTCTATTATAATATTCACTTGCTTGCAATGTTGTTTGAAAGCCATTCCAAACCCTCGTAAAGACCCTCTCCAGAAGTTGCACAAGTGCTCTGAATATACCTGAAATAAATCAAAACACTGCATTAAAAATTGTTGTTCACCCATGCATGTCACTTGGTCATGATAGTTAATGTGGTTACATAAAAATTGTTGTTCACCCATGCATGTCACTTGGTCATGATAGTTAATGTGGTTACATCTGTAGAACCGATACTTCTAATGGAAGTGTCTGGTGTCCGACATGTATTGGTGTCTAACACTAACACGTGTCAACATGTCAGTGTTTTGTCAAGTGTCTGTGTTAGTGTTTTACATGTGATTAACTAAGTGTCGTGCGAATGTAAGTGTATATGAAACAATTTCCTACAAAAATGAGATATTTATACCAGTGGCGTTGGCTGAGTGAATGAAGAGCAAGATTATCAGTTATATAAGCAGCATTCATTGCATTTGGAAGATCTTGTTTATTGGCAAAAACAAGCAAAACAACATCTCTAAGTTCATCCTCATTCAACATCCTGTGCAGCTCATCCCTTGCCTCAACCACTCGGTCTCTATCATTACTATCAACCACAAAAATAAGACCCTGGGTGTTCTGGAAATAGTGCCTCCACAATGGACGGATCTGCAAATACACCATAATGGAATCCACAGCCAAACAAGATAAGAGTTGCTGAAAAGATGTGTAAGGTTCATAAAGTGATACCAAAAATGAAATGATGAAGCAACAGATACATCAACTTGATCAATTAATATTAGTGAGACATTTACGTGACACACCACATGCAAGTGGAACGATCCCACATTATAAAGTGTTAGAATCTTTAATATTATTCATGATTCGCTTGGAATCTATGTGATGAATCTGAAAATTATTGATCTATTTATAGATCCTTAGATGACTTGCTATAGATTATGATACCTAGTACTAACGGATACATGTCATTCAGTTATTTACATCTTGTTAGAGATGTTTGTAACTGCATATAATTGTGTTAGACGGATAGGTTATTGTGCATTGTTTCTACAGTAAGCTTATATGAGCTTACTTTTAAAAGCCTAATCTACTCCTTCAATAGTCTCCTTTAAATTACAATGATTGTGAGTTGATTAGAGTCGCATATAGTGAACTTGATTGGTTGTTTCTTAGTCCACCAAGAGAGCATTGTGCAATTTGCAAAACAAAGGATTTTTTTGAGCTTTCATACCCACGTGGATGTGTTATATACATAGTTCCATCATAATCACAATTGAGAAATGTATTATTGACATTAAGTTGTTGAAGTGGACAATTCTTAGATAGTTTTAAGGTTAGAATGGATGGGTTATTATAAGGGGGAAGTATTTATATTGGATCAAACTCTCACCTAAAGATTAAAGACTCACTCAAACAAGTAAGAGAGACACTATATATTCACTAAAAACCTTAAGGTGATAGGTGTATGGGTCCCCTTACTTATAAAGTGTTCAACCTCCACTTTTCTAAGTAATATGAGAATTAGAAATCACACTTGTTTGAACACGCCATCTGACCACCATGTCAAGAAGACTTTCGACATAAGGAGTCGGTCTTTTACTCGAACCACGACTCTGATGTCACTGATAGATCATCGTGAGGGGGAAGTATTCACATTGGGTTAAACATTCCCCTAAAGGTTAAAGGCTCATCCAAACAAGTGAAAGAGACACCACATATTCACCAAAAACCTTAAGGTGACAGGTGTATGTGTTATCTTACTTATAAAGTGCTCAACCTCCACTTTTCTAAGCAATGTGGGACTTAGAACTCACACTTATTTCTCAACACAACTCACACTTGTTTCTCAACAAGAATAGTTCTAGTTGTGATTGATTTTATAAGAAGAATGAGAGTTTCAATGTATTCAGTCCCATAATGTTAATGGAATCCTTTTTCCACACGTTTAGATTTGTATTTATTGATTGAACCATTAGGATTTTATTTGACCCTGATTGACTATTATCCAATAGGACGTCTACTAAAAGGAAGAGCACCCAAAGACCAAGTGGTGTTCCTTATGAGAGAATTATACTCAGTTTGCATGGCAGCCATCCAACTATACTTGAAAGTGTTTGCCTAGTGATGGTTGGTTCAACATGTGCATGGAGCATGGTGGAATGTTGACTTAGGCATATAACCTCATACTTTACTCTAGTTTTCATAGGATAGATGATATGTGGAATAGTTTTAGACTTTTTGGGTGAAAAGTTATTGGTTCAGTGGGGGGGAAGAGTTAAAACACTAAAAGATAAATTTGAGGGTGTGTTAGGAGATCTTTGTTGTAGTAGTGAAGTATAAGTGTGTGAGGACAAAGTTGGTGAATGAATCGAGGTGGTAGGTAGTGGTAAATGCAATATAAGTAGTGTTGAAGTTAACTATTTAGGCAGTAGTGAGTGCAATATAAGTTGTATTGAAGTTAAATGTGTAAGAATTGGTAAGGTAAGTGGTATTTGACCTCATACATGATTAGGGATAAGGCTTATACTATAGAAGGCGTGAAGAGTTTAAGGGGAGGAAATGTGTGTTACTTAAATATGAAATAATTGGATATGTATAATCCACCACTTGGTAAAAGACATTTGTAACCTTTATCAAAAGTGGAATAACATAGGAATAAACATTCTTAAGATATAAACTGAAGTTTATTGATGTTGTAAGATTTAATGGCATAGAAAAATTTGTTACTTGCAATGCAAGTAACACATAAATGAAAATGAGAAAAAACAAACAAAAATGGGAAAATGATAGAGAGAGAGAAAGAGAGATAGAGAGAGAGAGAGATTGTTGGAATGGAATTTATTGTTTTTACAAACATGTTGCTAGCCATAGGGTGACCACTTTTGGGCTACTAGGTACTAACCTTATGGGCGACCACTTTTGGGCTGCTAGGTGCTAGCCATGGGGGAGGCTCCCTTCCCCTTCTTTGTTTATTATCTATCCTTTGGGTGCTAGGCCCTTTTTGGGTACTCCTTATTAGGGCCCAATAAAATATAAGACTAAATAGTCCCTCATGCATTAGGACTTCATAAAGGGAAAATTGTTTAATAAGAGTTCTCATATCCTTAAGACTACCTTTTACGGATCTATACTAAGAGGTTTTTTCTCGATGTAGGGCTATTGAGAGTCTCTAGGGATAGAATTAATAGTTGAGTACCTTAAACAAGACTTAATAGTTGAGTCCCTCATGCGAGAATTTATAGTTAAGTCCCTCAGGAAAGAGTTTATAGTTGAGCCCCTCAGGTGAGACATAATAATTGAGTGCCTCAGACAAAACTTTATAGTTAAGTCCCTCAGAAGAGACTTAATAGTTGAGTCCCTCATGTGAGACTTAAAAGTTGAGTCCCTCATATGAGACTTAATAGTTTAGCCCCTCAGGCGAGTCTTTATAGTTGAGTCCTTCAGGCAAGACTTAATAGTTAAGTCCCACAGGCGAGACTTTATTGTTAAGTCCCTCATAAGAGACTTAATAGTCCAGTCCCTCATACGAGAATTTATAGTTGAGTCCTTCGGGCGAGAGTTAGTAATTGAGTCCCTCAGGCGAGACTTTATAGTTGAGTCCCTAAGGAGAGACATTATAGTTGAGTCCCTCATGAGAGACTTAATCATTGAGTTCCCTAAGCGAGACTTTATAATTGAGTCCCTCAGGTGAGACGTAATAGTTTAAACCCTCAGATGAGACTTTATAGTTGAGTCCCTCAGGCGTGACTTAATAGTTGAGTCCCTCAGACGAGACTTTATAGTCGAATCCCTCATGCGAGACTTAATAGTTGAGTACATCAGGAGAGACTTAATAGTTTAGTCCCTCAGGGGATACTTAATGGTTGAGTCCCTCATATGCGACTTTATAGATTAGTCCATCAGGAGGTACTTAATAGTTGAGTACCCAAGGCGAGACTTTATAGTTAAGTCCCTTGGGAGAGACTTAATAGTTGGGCCCCTTGGACGAGAATTTATATTTGGATCATGTTAAAGGAAACTCTAATTCCCTCAAGCGAGGAGTTTAATTAAGCATGTTAGAGGGGACTCTAAGTCCCTCTTGTGAAGTTATACATATTTAGTCTGACTAATGAGACTTTACGCCTCTCAGGCGAGGCGTTGGACCTCTCAATTGGGACTTCTATCAAGCCCTCAAACATGAATATAAGTTAAGTTTCTTAGGCTAGACTTCGCTCGCGTCCCTTGGCCATGACTTTATGTTGGATCCCTCCCGAGAAAACTCTAAGTCCCTCCGGGGAAGATTTTAATTAAGCCTATTCAATGGGATTCTCAGTCCTCTGGTGAAGTTGTCTATCTAGCTTAGATGATGAGACTTTTAGTCTCTCAGACGAGTCGTTGGACCTCTCGGGATGAACTTCTATCAAGCCCTCATACAAGACTTTATGTTAAGTGTTTTAGGTCATCCTTCAGTTGTGTTCTTTGGGCATACATTAAGTTAAATCCCTCTCGAGGAAAATCCAAGTCTCACATGAGAGACTTAATATTTGAGTCCCTTAGGCAAGAGTTAATAGTTGGGTCCCTCATGCGAGACTTAATAGTTGGATCCTACTCGAGGAGACTCTGAGTCCCTTAATTGAGGAGTTAAATTAACCCTGTTTGAGAAGAATCTTAGTCCCTCAATCGAAGTTATAAATATTAAGCCCGGATGATGAGAATTCAAGTCTATAAGGCGAGGCATTGGACCTCTCGGGCGAGACTTCTATCAAGGCCTCACACAAGACTTTAAGTTAAGTCTCTTACAATAGACTTCAGTCGCGTCCCTTGGGCGTGATTTAATGTTGAATCATGCCCTAAGAAACTTTAAGTCCCTCAGGCGAGGAGTTTGCTTAAGTCTTTTCGATGGGATTCTCAGTCCTTGAAGCAAATTTTTCTATCTAGCCCTACTGATGATACTTCAAGTCTCTTAGACGAGACGTTGGACCTCTTGGGCGGGACTTCTATCAAGCCCTCAGATAAGACTTTAAGTTAAGTCTCTTAGGCAAGACTATAATCACGTTCTTTGGGAGAGACTTCAAGTTATATCTCTTGTAAGGAAACTCCAAGTCCCCCGGGCATGGCATTTAAAAGAGGTGGTCCTCCAATATTAGCATAGACATATTTCCCATAAGAGCAACAAGGATTTTCCAATAGAAATCCAAAACATTTGTACTTCCTTAAGAGGCAGAAATGATCTTCCTGTGGAAGCCTAACACTATTGTATTTCCTTAAGAGGTGGCAAGAATCTTCCTTGGGAGTCCATCATATTTGTATTGCCTTAGGAGGTGGCAAGGATGTTCCTGTGGAAATCCAACACTATTGTATTGCCTTAAGTAGCGGCAAGGATCTTCCTCTAGAAGTCCAAAATGTTTGTATTTCCTTAGAAGGTGCAAGGATATTCCTGTGGAATTCTGGCATAGTTTTATTGCCTTAAGAGACTGCAAGAATAATCGTCTAAAATTCCAACATAATTGTATTGCCTTAGGAGGCGGCAAGGATCTTCCTATGGAACTTCGACATCTTTAATAACATAAGGATTCCTCCTGCCTTTAGTGTACATCCTGTAGAATTCATACAACTTATAAAAATAGAAGGGGAATCTCCTTAGAAACCTCTTCCCACGTAGGGGAAACGGTGACAACCCATTATTCACGCGTACAATTTAAGGAGCTCTTAAAGAAATTACAATCGGCAGAGACAACCACTCGCCTTATCCAATAAAAATAGTTACCTAAAGCATTCATTTTAATTTTCCCCACCTCTTGGTCTTGCCGATAATCTTGCTTGATAAATCTCCACTTTCAAGATTCGATTTGTCTGCTTATATTTTACTACTCATGATGTAGTGTGGCATATGTTTCCTATTTGTGAACGAATTGATATCCCTTAGCATTTTTGTATGATAGCTCGGTTATTTTCACATCCATTTATGTTTTTCCAACTCAGTTTATAATCCAGATCTATGATCCACTTGATTCTCATATTAGTTACAAGAGAATTATATACATTTTTATTACTTTTACACAAGCCATTTGTTATAAGTTAGGTTGTTGACGATAGTGATAATAGGTTTCGCTCTTGGTGACTTATGAGAACAAACTTATATTATGTTGGCTCACATGTTTACTTTATAACACAAAATGAACTACCAAATGCAAGTCCTGGGGGCGGCTCGCCCCCTTGTTTGGGCTACCAAGTGCTAGCCCTGGGGGATGCTTGCTCCCTTCTTTTGGCTACCAGATGCTAGCCGTAGGACAACCACTTTTTGGTGACCAGGTGTTAGCCCGACTCACACCCTTCTTTGGGCTACCAGGTGCTACCCCTATGAGCGACTTGTTTAATTAGTAAATAGGTAATGGAGGTTCATGGATTCTCGTTACTATTTTTATATGCAGTTACTATAAATTATATTTATATTCCCACTAACTAATTAATAGTCAAAACTACAAGTAAGACCCTCGGCAATTATGATATCCACAATTTGAATACATTCATGTGTGTCACTGCTTCTCTTATAATTCTAGATAATAATACGAATAATATAACATGTCATATTAATTTAGTCAATATGTATATAACAGCACAACCTATATTTTTATGTGATGCCATGATCACATACATTTATATTAATATAAATATATATTCATTGATAAATGACAACTATGTGTATATTTAATGTGAATACCATTCAACAGATATGACATTTCAATAGGGTTGAAGTAACAACAATGGTCCATGCAATTATATATATACATGAAAATATGTCTTATAAATTAATAAACCATCATACCTATGACATCCCAAATTCCCTTGGAGATCACACGTACTTCGACTTGATTTGTATCATCACATAGAGAGGGTGATGATGAAAAAGGTATGGCTTGGGTTAGTTTTACCAAGGACCCATAGTGGGCGTCACTGTACTAGTCAAAAAGTACAGATATGTGTTATTCTCCTGCAAGGGCAGGGGGACTCAAGGGTCTTTGTAGGTATATTACATTGAATGATGTTTAGGTCTTGCTGAAGGCGGCGAGAAGTCGAAGATATTGGTGTTTTATGATGGGTTTAAGAGTCCTGCTCGTGTGAGGTGATAGGCTCTGTAGATGAATGATGTGCTTATGTATAAACATATGGGGTGTGATCAGTATGAGTTAAGATTTGTCATCTTCCCCTGAAGGAGAGGTATCTATAGAGGCTCTCTTAGGCTTGGGTTATAGAGTTAGTGGGAGGTTATACCCTAGATCCATGACCAAGTGGTCAAGGTAAGACTTATTCTCCCTAAAATCATGGAGGAAGTGGTTCCCCCTTTGACTGACCCTTTAGGTATGTCAACATAAGTCCAAAAATAAGGGCTTATCCCTTTGTTGGGATATCAAGTGCTAGCCTAAAGGGTGGCTCCCTCCCCCTCTTTGGGATATCAAGTGCTAGCCGGAAGGGAGGCTCCCGCCCCCATTTTTGGCTATCAGGAGCTAGCCTTGTTGGCAATCACTTTCAGGCTACCTGGTGCTAGCCCTGGGGTAACCACGTTTGGGCAACCTTGTGCTAGCCCTTTGGGTGGCCATTTTTTGGTTACCAGTTGCTAGCCCTGGGGGAGGCTCCCCCCCCCCCCCCTCTTATTTGGGTATTATTTATGTTAAAGATCTCATTACTATCTCAAATACTTGATGATCAGTGATTCCTTCACCACGAGTCTTCATTTGATTGACCAAAGCAACCAACTTTAAGAAGTAATCACTGATTTTCTTGTTCTCCTCCATTTGCACAAGTTCATACCTTCGCCTTAGTGACCACAACTTCATTTGCTTCACTCTTTGTTGAATGTAGAACAAAGCTTTGCACTCCTTCTTTTTTTATTCTTTGAAAGTTATTCTTTAAGCATCGGTTGGATTTGCATCTAGTTCTTCATACCCTTTTTGAACGATTTCAAGTACATCTTATGCTCCAAACAATGATTTCAATAAGGGAGCTCTGCTTTTCCCAACTGCTTCCATCGAGTGTCGGGATATTGGTTGAGAAATCATCATTTGCATTCATTTTTCAACCATTGCAATTTTTCTTCACTCTTTGTTTCCCTATATTTTTCTCACACTTCACTTGTGTTTTCCTATATTAGTTGATTGAAGTCAAGCAAGCAAGGGTTAATCTTTTTTCCCCTAGATTTCAAATTCATTACAAATTAAGAGCCACTTTGTTTTAGTTTTAAAAAAATGGATTTTTTCTTTGTATTTTTTAAAATGAATTTTACAAAAACGTTTTTCAAAATATTACAAGTTTTTTTAAAGTTGTTTTTTATAAATTAAAAGATTAATTTTGACATTCTATAACATAAATATACATTATTGAAGATCAAAACATATTCAAAATCATAATTTTTTCAAAAAGTTGTATTTCAAAAATAATTTTTATGAAAAGCTATTTGAAATAGCTTCAAAATTAAGTGATTTTTTGAAATTTTGATATTTAAAAAAAGTTTTGATAAAATGATGAAATACTTAAAATAACATTTTAAGAATAACTATTCAAAGCAAATTTTCATTTGAAATTTTTATAAAAAATTTCTTTGTAAAATTTTTTTTCTACAAAATTATATTACACTATAAAAATCATTTTTAAATTTGTAAAATTTTTTTCCACAAAAGTATGTTACACTATAAAAATCATTTTTAAAAAAAAAAATCAAAACAAACGAACTCTAAAATTGATTCGGCGTCTAAACACTACTGAAAATTTGGGAAGAATATTTGATTTATGAGCTAATCATGGAGTTTATGAACTTTGATGACCTGCTATAACAAGTGATGAATAGATCATGAGAATGAAAATTATTCAAGACATTGAATCATATTAGTGATGCATGATTTCTACAAACAAGCATAAAAGACAATAACAGATGTACCTTACCCTGACCCCCAACATCCCACACAGTAAAGCTGATGTTCTTGTACTCCACAGTTTCAACATTAAATCCTGTACATATATTACTCAAATTATTTTATAACACAAAGTATAATAATAACTATTATTAGAAGAAAAAAAACAGCAAAGATGAAGTAAAATAAACTAACCAAAGGTTGGGATTGTAGTGACAAATTCTCCAAGCTTGATTTTATACAAAATAGTTGTCTTACCAGCAGCATCAAGACCAACCATCAAAATCCTCATTTCCTTCTGGGCAAATAATTTACTGAACAGCTTGGTGAATGTTAATCCCATCTTCACCAACACACAAATTAAATCAGATACAAACACAATGGAGATATTTAGTTAGAATTCAAGTGGTTCAATGAAAAATAATTGTGATAGTTACACAGATATTGTGGAAGATTGTTGCATTATTTGTATATTTGAATAATCAACTAGCAACATTTTATCAAGTCACTTTGTGGCTCATAAATAAGTAGAAGTAGATATCAACTTTAGTGACGACTAGTATTAACTCATTCATAGATGTCACTATGTGGGAAAATTATGAAAGTGTAGTAAATTTAGTTGAACAAATGGTTAATTTTTGTTAAAAAATATATATAATTGAATTAAATATAATTTTAATTGTGAATTGAACTAATTATTTGTTTAGTTAAATTAATTATATGGTCTGCTTGTTTCAGTTTTAAAAAAATAATTTTCTTTTGTAATTTTAAAAATAGATTTTATAAAACCGTTTTTTAAAATATTACAAGCTTTTATATATTTGTTTTTTATAAATTGAAAGACTAATTTTGACATCTTATAACATCAACATACATTATTGAAGATTAAAAGATAGTCGAAATTGCAATTTTTTTAAAATGTTGTATCTCAAAAATGATTTTTATGAAAATTTATTTGAAATAGCTTCAAAATTAAGTGATTTTTTAAAATTTTGATATCCAAAAAAAAAAATTCAATAAAATGATGAAATATCTAAAATAGCATTTTAAAAATAACTATTCAAAGTAAATTTTTTTTTATTTGAAGTTTTTATGAAAAGTTTCTTTGTAAATTTTTTTTACAAAAAATTATGTTACACTGTAAAATTATTTTTAAAAAAAGGACAAAACAAACGGGCCCTTGTTTTTATGAACAAATAAAAAAAACTAAATTAACAGGCTTTTAGTAAAAACTACTATTAATATTTTTTTATTTAATAGTATTTTTTTATAAAAGGTGATAGTAAATTTTGTGCATAAAAATTCAAAAAGGAAAAACTGAATTAAAAAAATTGTTAATATTTGAACATAAAATAGAATTAGATTTATTAGTTGTAAGAATCTATTAGATGCAAGAACCTTTTCATAATTATATTTTTAAGTGTTGAATTGTAATTTGTTGTGTTGAAGTAGTTTGCTCGACAGAAGTAAGGAAGTGTCGAATCACATAGGTGTCGAAATGTCAAAGAGTATCTCGACAGTGATGTTAGACTAAGCTTTATTTGTTTGTTTAGCTAAGTTAGTAAGGTTAGTTTTGGGCCTTGCTTGAGGAGAAAGCAAACCAAAAATCTATAAATAGGGGGTAACCCCTATTATCGTATACACTTGAACACTTGCAGTCGCAAAGAATAAAATTTCAAGTTTGGAAGCAGATAGAAGCTCTGCAGAAAATCTCTTCTCCTATTTTTTCTCTAAAACCCTAATCTTTCTTTCTTCCGCAATTCAAATTTTTTCTCCTTTCATTGTCATTGTGTAGAGATAATCATCTTGCAACTAAGGTTGGTTGATTCACCCGAATAAAGAGTGAAGAACAAGGGGGAATTCGATCGGCGTGATTGAATCTTGTTCATCAAGATTGATTCAGAATTACTCAAAGTCTTTGGTTTAATTCCAACATCTGGTATCTAGAGCACTAGTTGAGCGATTCGTGGAAAGAAAAATATGATAGCGATGAATCATCCGAACGGGCATTTCCTGTGAGTCTTCCAATTATGAAGGGTCATAATTATGAGAATTGGTGTAAACAGATGAAGCTAGTTTTCGATCGTCAAGATCTTTGGGATCTTGTGAAGGAAGGAGTAACACTGCTTGCAGAAAATGTTTTACAAAGAATTGAAGAAGAAATATTATAAAGCTCTCTTTATAATTCATCAATGTGTTGATCTAGACAATTTCAAAAAGGTCAGTGATGTAGAATCGGCAAAAGAAGCATGGGAGATCTTGGAGAAATCGTTTAGAGGTGCTGAGAAGGTGAAAGAGGTGAGATTACAAACTCACAAAAGGACGTATGAATTGCTTCAAATGGAACAAAGTGAAAGCATAACATATTTTTGCACTAGGGTTACAAAACTGGTGAATCAAATCACGGTATCACTACTACGAAAAACTTATTTAACAACGGTTGTGAAAGGTGTGTAATCACACGTGCATAGGCATTGTTATGTAGAGTGTCGTTGTATATATTATACGTACAATCACGGACCAGTAAATGTTGTATTAAATTGGAAAGAGCGCTACCTATCACAACGGTTCATACAAACAACTGTTGTGATAAAGTAATTGTCCTAGGTTCGATTCCCAGCTGCGCTGTTTTGATATTTATTTTTTTCTGGACAGCGCGCGAGATATTATAACGGTTGTGTAATATAATTGTTGTTAAAGCATAAGATATTATTACGGCTATCATGTATAACCGTTGTTACATATTCTGCAGAATTAAGAAAAAGATTACTGATTTTATAATTAATCATTTTTTAACCTGTATTATTGTTCACCATATCACAGCAGAAAATGCAACTAACATTTGTGATAAAGGAATCATAATAATGTTAATTGTATCATATTCATAATATCACATGACTGTATTATATGCAATTGTAACAAATATCTTACAATTTATCAGAACAAACAACCTGCAGTTTACACATTACATAACATCACATAATTGTATCATATTCAATTGTAACAAATATCTTACAATTTATCAGAACAAACAACCTACAGTTTACACATTACATAACATCACATAGTTGTATCATATTCAATTGTAACAAATATCTTACAATTTATCAGAACAAACAACATACAGTTTACACAGTACATAACATCACATAGTTGTAACTTGGTGTTTTAATTTCTTGTCTCTTGGTGTCTTGACTCTAAAAACCTGTGATTTCAAATAATTATACTTGTTAGTAAAAATATTTAGAAACTATAACATACAATTAATATATTATGAATAAAGACTAAATTACGTACTTGTTAATTTTTCCATATGCCTTCTTCATGATCGATTCGAATAGCATACACGGCATCTCCATCAACTTCATCATATGAGGTAGGGACTTGTGTTGTGTAAGAAGGTATGGACGGAATATCAAGACTTCCATCACTAAGAGGAATGTGTTTTCCTTGGAGAACGATTGACCATTTCCCCGATATGTCCGATGGGTCGGTAACATGGAAAACTTGTTTTGCTTAAGAAGCCATGATGAATGGTTCGGTCATAAAAGATGCCTTGCCAAGGTCGACCCGTGTGAATCCTAAGTCATCAATATGTACACCATTACTATTATTGGAAACCCATTTGCATTTAAATAAAACCACTTTGAAAATAACATAATTAATCTCCCAAATCTCATCAATGACACCATAAAACATGGTAGTTGCCAATACAGGATTCTTATCTTTCGAACTAGAGAAATACATCGATTCGGCTTAAACCATAACCCCACTATTTTGCATTGTACTACGATCATCTTTTGATTTTGTATAAAAGGTATAATGACCAATGTCGTATGCGGTCCAAGTAATGACACAAAATTTTGGCTCGTACGACAACCATTTAAGTATCTCGGATGCACTACGATCATTAGATACACTTTTATTAAACCATTCTATGAATCTCTTGTTATGCTCTATCAACAACAACTTGTCACTCATTCGGGAATATTTTTTCCTCAAAAGTCCTTTGTGAGTATCTATGAAAGGTTGAACTTCATCTATATTATTCAATATATAGAAATGTGCTTGAATAACTACATCCCGAGCCATTGACTTAACATTTAGACCTTGAATACCTCTTTCATCTGTGTCAGCATGATGAGAAATTGGAATTCCTATAGAATCGTCCGACAAATAGTTTGTACAAAACTCAACAGCTTCTTCTGTGATGTATCTTTCAACAATCGAAGCTTCTGGTCGGTGATGATTCTTCGTATATCCTTTAAAGATCTTCATATATCGCTCTATTGGATACATCCACCTTAAATAAACTGGACCATAAATTTCGATATCTCTAACTAGATGAACAATTAAGTGAACCATAATGTCAAAAAATGATGGACGAAAATACATCTCCAACTGACACAAGATTATGGCAGTCTCATCTTCTAATTCATCTAATTTTTTGAAATCAAGAACTTTATTACATATGGCATTGAAGAATAAGCACAATCTCATTATAGTTACTCTCACATTTTTTGGTAGGATCCCACGGATAACCACTGGTAGAAGTTGTTGCATCAATACATGACAATCATGAGATTTTAAACCAATTAACTTGAGATCTTTCATTGATACAAGTTTCTTGATGTTTGATGAGTAACCTTGCGGAGCTTTAATATCTTGCAAACACTCGCAGAAAATTTTCTTTTCCTTTTTAGAAAGAGTGTGACATGCTGGAGGCAGATAAGTTCTTTTTCATTTCTCTATTGGAGCCAACTGTTTTCTTATACCCATCTTCTCCATATCAAGATGGGAAGTCTTACTATTTTTATTCTTGCCTGGAATGTTTAGAAGTATGCCAATCAAACTATCACACACATTTTTCTCCACGTGCATCACATCAAGACAATGTCTAACATCAAGACTTGACCAATACGGAAGATCAAAGAAGATGGACCTCCTTTTCCAAATATTTTTCGCAACTGCCCCTTTTTATTTTTTTTCTCTTCCCAAAGACAACATTAATGTGTTCCTGCCATTGATAAACTTCTTCCCCGATTAAAGGTTCAGGTGCCTCATTAAACTCTTGTTCTTCATTAAAAGCCTTCTGCAATCTACGATAAGGATGATCGGGTTTTAGAAATTTTTTATGCCCAAGGTAAACAGTCTTTTTTCCAAACTCAAGTTGGTGATAAGAAGTATCATCTTCACATATAGGACATGTTTTATGTTCTTTGACACTATATCCAGCCTAGTTACCATAAGCAGGAAATTCGTTGATTGTGCAAAATAACATTGCACGCATCTTAAACTTTTCCCCAAAATATGCATCATTAAGTTCAATGCCTTCATCCCACAAGAGTTGTAAATCATCAATTAATGGACTTAGATAAACATCTATGTCGTTACCAGGTTGTCGTGGTCCAGAAATCATCATACTTAATAGTATATACTTGCGCTTCATACTCAACCAAGGAGATAGGTTGTAAATAGTGAGAAGAATAGGCCACGAAGTATGATTAGTGATCAGATTACTAAATGGGTTCATTCCATCGGTGGCAAGTCCAAGCCTAACGTTTCTTGGCTCAACTCCAAAATCCGGAAACAACGAATCAATTTTCTTCCATTGCAACAAATCAGCAACATGGCGAATGTTTCCATCACAACTCCTTTCATTTGCATGCCATCTAAGATTCTTTGCGTCATTCGAATTAGCAAAAAGTCTCTTAAATCATGAATTATTGGCAAGTATCATAACACTTTAGCAGGAGGATGCTTCATACTAACATTGTCATAGTCATTGTCATCACCGTTGTTGCCCTTCAGCTTGTAACGCGACACACCACATTTCGGACATTGATACAGGTCTTCATACTCTTTCCGGTATAATATGAAATCATTAGGGCAAGAATGTATTTTGATATAATCCATACCCATTGGACACAATATCTTTTTGGCCTTATAACAACGATCCGGCAATTTGTTATCTTTTGGTAACATTTCCTTTAGCAGTTCAAGTAATTCCGTGAAACTTTTATCCGACCATCCGTTTTTTGCCTTCAGATTAAACAACTTTAACACCACCGACAATCGTGTAAAATATGTGCATCTCTTATATAAAGGGGTGTCTTTATCACTACATAAAGTATCATAAATATGAGCATTTTAAAATAAGATTCCCCAATATCACGGGACATATCCTCTAGTTGATCTTCCATATATTCATCTTCATCGACTCTTTGACTTTGTGACGCACGACTTTCCTCCACTTCACCATGCCACGTCCATATTATATAATTTTGACATATACCATCACAACAAAGGTGATGGAATAGTTCATCCTTTCTACACTTTTTTATATTCGCGCAAAGAACACAAGGACAATAAAAGATACCATTATTTTCGGGAAGATGTTTATCAGCGTATTCAAGAAATTCAAGACCTCATTTCTCATAAACCGGACCTAATCTATCGACTTTCATCCAACTACGATCCATAACAACTTCTGAAATTTATACACATATAATAATGTGAATGACACACCAAAATGTAATCCAAAAACTTAATGCATATGCAAATCTAAACCTAAAGCATATAAAACATTCACTCTAATACTGACTTGAGCATAAACAATATAAACATACTGACTTGAGCATATAAACAAAGAAAAAGGGAATGAAGATGTTGAAGAATACCGTACTTCAAAGCTGAAGAATCAACTGAACGAAGAGGGTGTGAAGATTTGAGCTACGAAGAGGATAAATTTTACGCCGTCGTTGTCGTTTCTGGTGGCTTGCTTGTTCAACTAGGGTGTCTTTTGAAAGAAATAATACATAATAAGTTTTGTTTTAATTTATCAGTGAACTCTTTAATTGCGGTTGGGAAACACAGCTGTAGTGGAATTGAAGACCTCTTACAACGGTTTTTTACTTCACCGTTGTAAACTATTTTACAATTTATTTTTAAAATAATAGAGTTAAGTTCTATAACAACGGTTGGTTTAAAACACCGTTGTAAAATCATTTACAATTTATTCTATAAATAATGGACTTAAGTGACAAATGCTTAATGTACTATAAAAAAGAGAAAAAGTGTAACTGCAGGGAATCGAAGCTTGCTGCACAATATTTATTACTACGGTCTTTTAAAACAACAGTCATTATATTTCTGTTTATACGTACGCTACTTACTGGGCACGCAAATGTTAACCTATTACAACGGTTTAGATGGATTCATTATAAACATGGTGTCGTTGTTTTTGCGTTTTGTAGTAGTGTATATGGAGAAGTGTTGACATCAAGATCAGTTGTTGCAAAGTTTTTGAGGTCTTTGGCTCCAAAGTTCGACTACATGGTAATAGCCATAGAAGAGTCGAAAGATTTGTCAAGTTTGACAAAGGAATAGCTTCAAGGAGCGCTTGAATATCATGAATAAAGAATGGTTGAAAGAGTTGCAAACAAGTTGAAGAGTGATGTGGCTTTGCAGGCGCAATCAACAAGAGAAAAGAAAGGTAAAGGGAAGTGGCTCTACAACAAAGGTTTAGGAGGCTACAAAAATTCGACTGGTCGAAGTCAGGAAGAAGGAGGTTAGTCGAATCAGAGAAAATCCTCATACCAAAGCAACCAAAGAGGTGGTGCAGCAGGTAGAGGAAGAGGTGGTGTTCGGAAACTTGACAAAAGTCACATTCAGTGTCTCAATTGTCAGAAGTATGATCACTACTCTAGTAATTGTCCTAAAAAACAAAATAACCAAGACAACGATGCAAAGTTTGCAAAGCATTAAAAAGAAGAGATGTTGTTGATGGTTACAACAAGAGATGAAGAAAAATTCCATGACCAATGGTACTTGGACTCAGGATGCTTATCACACATGACTGGTAGGAAAAATTAGTTTGTCAACATAAAACCCTCAATGAAAAACATGGTGAAATTTACAAATGATAATACCCTAACGGTTAAGGTATTAGGGATGTTCTAATTTTGAGGAAAGATGTCAATAGGTCAGTAATTTCCAATGTATTGTACATATCAGGCATGAAGAGTAATTTGCTCAGCATAGGGCAGTTGGTCGAAAAGAACTACAAAGTGTCGATTGAAGACAAGATGATGAGAGTTCTCGACTCAGGTGGAAGGTTAATCTTGAAAGCTCTCATGTCTCAAAATATAACCTTCAAGATTGAACTTAACGTAATGGAGCACAAGTGCCTTGCAACTATAGCTAGCAGGGATGAATGGATATGGCACTATAGACTTGGTCATCTCAACTTCAAATACATCATAGATCTAAAGAGAAGAAATATGGTTTCAGGGTTACCAGAAATCGACATTCCAAACAAAGTGTGTGAAGAATGTGTGCAGGAAATGCAGCACAAGAACAGCTTCAACAAGGATGCAGGAATCAAGTCGAAGTCAATTCTTGAAATCATATACTCTGATGTATGTGGGCCTATCCAGGTGGATTCGATTGGAAGTAACAGATACTTTGTCACATTCATATATGATTTCAGTCGAAAACTGTAGACTTACATGATCAAGAATAAAAGTGAAGTGATCGAGGTATTTGCCAAGTTTAAATTTATGGTCGAATACTCAAGATTCTGAGGACTGATGATGGTGGAGATTATGTGTCGAAAAACTTCGACACATTATGTGAGAAAGAATGGATTATGCATGAGGTGATGCCACCCTACACTCTAAAGCATAATGGAACTACAGAAAGGGAGAATAGAATCATCATGAATATGGTGAGAATTATGTTGAAAGGCAAGCATTTACCCAAAGAATTATGGGGGGAGTTGTGTCAACTGCAACATATATTTTGAACAGATGTCTGACGAAAAGGCTAGAAGGAATTACGCTAGAAGAATGTTGGTCTGGTGTCAAGCCCAACTTGATTCATCTGAAAGTATTTGGATCTATAGCACATAGACATGTGTTAGATCAGTTGAGAAGAAAACTTGATGACAAGTCGAGTCAAATGATCCTAATAAGATATCATTCTACTGGAGGATACAAGTTGTTCGACCCAGTGAACAAGAAAGTAGTTATGAGCAGTGACATGATCATAGATGAGCTTAAAGAATGGGTTAGATTAAAATTATAAAGAAGGATTCAGTGAGAATCTTATGTGAAGAATCAGCAAGTGAAATCGAAAGAGAAGTTCGACGGGAAAAAGTCAGAGGTCAAGCAAGCACAAGCACACCTCAAAGAACGAGACACATGCCTGCAAGGTTGCAAGAATGTGTAATTACATCAGATGACGTGGTTGATGATGAAGGTGAGCTGGTACAATATGTTTTCTATGAAGATGGCGAACCAGTCAATGCAGTTGAAGCATTGAAGGATTCAAAGTAGATAAAAGCAATGAATGAGGAACTGAAATCCATCGAAGTCAACAACACTTGGTCACTTTTCGAATTTCCTCAAGACAAAAAGGCAATCGATGTGAAGTGGGTATACAAGGTGAAGTTGAATCCCAAAGGAGAAGTAACTCGACACAAGGCAAGACTTGTGGCAAAAGGATTTCTTCAAAAAGAAGGAATTGACTTCGAGAAAGTTTTTACACCTGCTGCTAGGATCGAAACAATCAGTTTGGTTGTTGGTTTAGCAAACATGAATAAATGGCACATATGTCATATGGATGTGAAATGTGCATTCCTGAATTTCCTCTTAGATGAAGAAGTTTATGTTGCACAACCAGCTGGGTTTGTGAAACAAGGTGAAGAAAGCAAGGTATACTGGCTGCATAAAGCCCTGTATGGACTTAACCAAGCTCCAAGAGCTTGGAATAAGAAGATAGATATATTTCTAAGGGAAAAGGAATTTGTAAAGTGCATAAATGAGCATGGAGTATATGTAAGAAGAAGCAATAGTGAATTTCTTATACTATGTCTCTATGTCGATGACTTGTTGATAACAGGAAGTTGCAAGAAGGAGATGAAGATTTCAAACATGACCTAAGTGAGGAGTTTGAAATGTTAGACTTGGGAAATCTCTCATACTTCCTTGGTATCGAATTCTACAAGAGTAGTAGAGGCTTGATGATGCACCAAAGAAGGTATGCAGGAAAAATACTCAAGAGATTTGAGATGCAAGAATGCAACCCAACTTCGACTCCAACTGAGCCCAAAATGCAACTTTCGAAAGAATCAGATGAAGATGATGTTGATCCAATGCAGTACAAAAGATTCATTTTATCACTTCGATACCTTTGTCACATAAGGCCTGATCTTGCATACAGTGTAGGTATGGTAAGCAGATTCATGCAGAAGCCAAAGGTATCACACCTAGCAGCAATGAAGAGGATACTAAGGTATCTGAAAGGAACTCTCGACTATGGAATTTTGTTTTCTACAACTGATGAAGGAAAAGAATGTAAATTAGTGGGATACACCGACTCAAGTTGGTGTAGTGATGCTGAGAATAGAAAATCCACATTGAAATTCTGGTATCAGATATGTGATGTTAAGCGAGATGTCACAACATCAATATCTGTTATATGAACAAGGCAATAACAATGCTTAGTACCAATAAACAGCACACAGAATTGTTCACCCAGTTCGGTCTAACAACCTACGTCTGGGGGCTACCAAGCCAGGGAGGAAATTCACTATTAGTAGTATTAAGTTACATACTCAACAATCCCAGTTGACAATCTCCTAACTTAATCACTACCCAATGACACTTCTACCTAAGAACCTCTTAGATATGAGACACCTCTCACTTCCCCTCAATCACCAGAGTGATACAATTCAAAGATTACACAGTATAGAAGTCACACTTCAAAGACACACCTTGATCGTACTTAAAAGCTTTGATCAAGAACAATACACTCTTGCTTAAAAGCTTTAAAGTGGACAAAATACAACTCAACTAATCAGACCAATTCAAGCATCAAGGATGAATGAACGGCTTACAAAATACAGACGAAAACACAAATCCTAACACTTGACACTCTCTTCACAATAGCTTGTCTTCGTACTCTTCAAGTATGGTTGAATAGAAACTTATTCTTGGGCTTGGACTCCTTGAAAATCGCAGATTTTGTTCACAATTAAAACTGATTTTTCCTTCATAATCTTTTCGCCCTAAAACAGTAATAATATATACTCCACAAATGATTGCATCAGAACAGATCTCCTCCAAGATTTTCGCCTGCAATCTTTCAAACAGAATCTCTCAAATCATAAAAAATGCGCAGCCCTTGAACATCACAAACTAAACACAAAGTTTTGTCAACAGATGTCCTAACATCGTGTTCGACATCACACACAAACTCTGCAGAATACACCAATACTAGTAAAACCACCACATGCAGAAAATAGAAGCACATGTCAAGACATCAGACATGACATCTTGAGCAAACACATTGTTTTACCAAAATTGCTGCCAATAACAGAACTAACAATCTCCCCTTTTGGCAAATTTTGGCTAAAACAATATCAGCAAACATCAGAGCTACCAACAACAGAAACAAACCAATCTAACATATTCTGAAACCAACAAACAAAAAACCAACCAAGAAAACCAAACTCCCCCTCAAGCCAACAACCAGAAATCCAATCCAACTACTTCAAACCACCATCAGAGAACAAAAGAAAACTCCACTCACTCTACTACAAAAAAAAACTCCACTCACTCTACTTTACTACAAAAAAAAAAACTCCACTCACTCTACTCTCCCCCTTTTTAGCCACAATATGACAAACTCTGAACATAATGTTCTGACACCTTGTCCAACATGGTCAAACTCCAAGTCCCAAAAAAAATGCCAAGAGGGAATAAGTGCACAGTCACCAAACAACTTTGACCAGGCGATACAAACAATGACTGTTATTTGAATTATAAAACCCACACCAAAATGCTTGAGGAGACATCCACACAAGGAAGGAAACATGAGTCAGTCTTCCAGAACAGTTAAAACACACAATGGTCAGTTGAATCAAGACCAGAAAAATAAGACCACCAACCCAAAAGGGATAAAGTCCAAGGAATTGACAACAGCATGGTCTTCTACAGGAGCAACAAGAACAGGCAGACAGACAGAAACAAGAATGAAGACCACCAAGAAACCTCTAGTGCTACTACAAGCTTCTGATGATGAAGCAGATGAAGACTGGGTTAATTTCATTAACTCAGGTGGGTGGAAAGAGTAGCTGAAACCGAACAATAAATCTCTTTACTTGTAGTTTCTGTAAACAAAAATGTAATGTTGAGTGCTTCTAATAATAAAAAAGTTCTTGTTTGTTTCCAAATATTCTTGTTTTGTCAATATCACCAACTAGATAAGCTCACACACACAAGACACTTGCACCAGCAATACCATCCTTCTGCACACAAACGATCCACTAATTCTCATATATGCAAATTCCTAATTTGCTTCTTAAATTTTCAAACTGATTTGCATCTAAGGCCTTAGTAAAAATATCAGCTAACTGCATTTCAGTAGCAACATGTTCCAAAGCAACCACTTTATCGTCAACCAGATCTCTGATAAAGTGATTACGTATGTCAATATGCTTAGTCCTGCTATGTTGAATTGGGTTCTTGGAGATATTGATAGCACTAAGATTATCACAGTACAATGTCATGACATCTTGCTTGACATTGTATTCAGTCAACATTTGCTTCATCCAAACAAGTTGAGAACAACTACTCCCTGCTGCTATGTACTCAGCTTCAGCAGTAGAAAGAGACACACAATTCTGGTTTTTACTAAACCAAGAGATCAGATTAGTCCTTAAGAAGAAACAACCTCCTGAAGTACTTTTTCTATCATCAACACTCCCTGCCCAATCAGCATCACAATAACCTATTAACTCAGTACCTAATCCATGACTATAAAGCATGTCGTAGTCACTAGTCTCATTCACATACTTCAGAATCCTCTTCACTTGATTCAAGTGACTCACTTTAGGCTCAGACTGATATCTGGCACAAACTCTAACAGCAAAAGAAATATCAGGTCTGCTAGCAGTGAGATACAATAGACTACCAATCATGCTTCTATATAGACTTTGATCCACACTCACACCATGTTCATCCTTTGACAACTTTAAGTGGGTAGGAGCAGGTGTTCTCTTGTGATTAGCATTTTCCAGACCAAACTTCTTAACAATGTTCTTAGCATACTTGCTCTAGGAGATGAATATGGAATCTTCCATTTGTCTAACTTGTAGACCCATAAAATAGTTGAGCTCTCCAACAAGACTCATTTCAAACTCAAACTGCATCTGTTTCACAAAATGTTTAATCATTGCCTCTGACATCCCACCAAATACTATGTCATCAACATATATTTGAGCTATCATCAGTTTTCCTCCTTCATCTTTGACAAACAAAGTTTTGTCAATCACTCTTTTTCTGTAACCATTTACAGCCAAGAATTCAGTGAGCCTTTCATACCAAGCTCTTGGTGCTTGCTTCAAACCATAAAGAGCTTTCCTTAGCTTGTACACATGATTAGGAAATGTTGGATCAATAAACCCTTTTGGTTGATCAACATAAACTTCTTCATTTAAGTACCCATTCAAGAAGGCACTCTTAACATCCATCTGAAAAAGCTTGAATTTGAGAATACAAGCCACACCTAAGAGTAATCTCATAGATTCCAGTCTTGCCACAGGTGCAAATGTTTCATCAAAATCAATTCCTTCAACCTGAGTGTATCCCTGTGCTACCAATCTAGCTTTGTTTCTGGTGACCACTCCTTGTTCATCAGATTTATTCTTGTAAATCCACTTGGTGCCTATCACATTAACTCCATCAGGCCTTGGTACAAGATCCCACATTTCATTCCTCTTGAACTGTTCCAGCTCTTCATGCATGGCATTAACCCAAAATTCATCTTTCAAGGCTTCTTTAACATTTTTGGGCTCAATTTTGGATACAAAGCAAGAATTTGACACAACTTCTCTTGACCTAGTGGTAACTTCTGAGTTTGGATCACCTATGATAAGCTCTTTTGGATGGTCCTTATGTACTCTGATAGATGGTTCCTTATTAGGTTGTTCAGGTTCAGAATCAGGTTCAGCAGCAACAGGACTGGGAATTACACTTCTGTCTTCAGCTTCTGTTGATATATCATCACAACATGTCCCAACATCATCTATGACATTAGCATATTCCTTCATTCCACTGTCATCAACAACCACATTTATAGATCCATCATGACTTTGGTTCTGGAATTGAATACCCTATAAGCTCTGTTGTTTGTAGAGTATCCCAGAAAGATCCCCTCATCACTTTTTGGATCCATTTTTCTCCTTTGTTCACGATCTGTCAGGATATAACACCTACTACCAAAAACATGAAAGTACTTCACACTTGGTTTTCTTCCCTTCCACAATTCATACAAGGTAGCTGAAGTACCTCTTCTCAAGGTCACTCTGTTGTGAATATAACACGCAGTATTCATAGCTTCAGCCCAGAAATAGTAAGGAAGCTTTTTGGCATGTATCATTGCTCTAGCAGATTCTTGAATGGTTCTGTTCTTCCTTTCAACTACTCCATTTTGCTGAGGAGTAATAGGAGAAGAAAACTCATGACTGATGCCTTCAGTAGAACAAAACTCAGCAAACTTGCTATTCTCAAACTCTCTCCCATGATCACTCCTTATTCTGATGACATTGCTCTCTTTTTCCCTTTGGAGTTTCTGACATAGATCTTTAAACACATCAAACACTTCTGTTTTGTCTTTAATGAAGTTCACCCAAGTGTACCTGGAATAGTCATCTACAACAACATAAGCATATTTCTTCCCACCTAAACTTTCCACCTGCATAGGCCTCATTAAGTCCATATGAAGAAGTTCCAAAACTTTAGAAGTAGTGAAATGTTGAAGCTTTGGATGTGACATCTTGGTTTGTTTCCCTATCTGACAATCTCCACAGATTTTTCCCTCTTCAATTTTGAGCCTAGGGATTCCTCTTACTGCTTCTGTGGATATGATTCTCTTCATTCCCTTCAGATGTAAATGACCCAATTTTTTATGCCAGATTTTGACTTCATCTTCTTTAGCAAGGACACATGTGGAGGGACTTGAGTCTTGTGACACCCATAAGTAACAGTTGTCCTTAGACCTAGAACCCTTCATGATGATGTCACCTTTCTCATTAGTGACAATGCACTTTGTTTTTGTAAAATTAACTATGAGTCCTTGATCACATAGTTGACTAATACTGATCAAATTTGCAGTCAACCCCTTGACTAGTAGTACATCATCGAGTCTAGGTGTACCTTCACAATCCAGCTTTCCCACACCCTTGATTTCTCCTTTGACACCATCCCCAAAAGTCACATGGCCAGAAGACTTAAGTTTAACATCCACCAGCAAATTCTTCACTCTTGTCATGTGTCTTGAACAGCCACTGTCAAAGTACCAGTCTTCTTTAGCAGAGACTCTAAGAGAAGTATGAGCTATCAAGCTGACCACATCAGTTTTGGAGACCCATTGCTTCTTTTGCTTGATGACTTGATTACCTTTATGAATGACCTGTCTGGGTGTTCAATCAGAGGTACTCTTAGGATACCCATGCAACTTATAACAGAAAGCCTTTATGTGTCCAAACCTCCCACAATGATGACATCTCCAGCGCCTGAATTTCTTCCTAGAGGGAGTCCTATCAGGATGTTTCAACATCTGCTTCAACATCACTGATTTGGAACTAGGAATAACCTCACTTGAAGCAGATCCACTGTTAAACCCCAATCCACTTTTGTCTCCTGCAGCTCTTCCAACATCAAGAATCTTGTCTAGAACATTAGTTCCCCTATTCAGCATTCTAATAAACTTGGACATAGATTCAAGTTTAGAGTTCAGCACAGTTACTTCATCTTCCAACTTGGCAATGGTTTCCAAATGCTCAGTCCTTTCAGCCTTGAGTTGGGCAATAATCTTCTTTTGCTTCTCCCCTTCTTGACAGGCTTCTTCACTTTCAATGCACAGCTTTCTATAAGAATCAGTAAGCTCATCATATATGCTCTCTTCATTCATAGATTCATCATCAGACATATACCTTCCAGTCAAAACCCTAACATGTTGGGCAGTCTCTTCATCTTCCTCACTCTCAGTATCATACCAGGACACAGATAAGCCTTTTTTCTGTTTCTTGAGATATGTAGGACATTCTTTTCTGATATGACCATAACCTTCACACTCATGACATTGGATTCCTTTGTCATGATTAGACTTCTCTTCAGCTGTTGTTCTCTTCATCTGATCACTTGACTTGTTAATGTCAGATGAGATGTTCTTAACATTAGGTCTATATTTCCTGTCCATTCTTTTCAAAACCCTATTAAGCTGTCTTCCTAGTAGAACAATAGCATTGGATAGCTCTTCCTGAGTTTCAGGACCACACTCTTTCTCATCATCCTCTGTATTAGACACCAAAGCTATGCTTTTGACCTTCTTTTCAGATCTGTCATTCAATCCTAGTTTAAATGTCTGAAGTGGCCCAATCAGTTCATCAACCATCATCTGGCTGATGTCTTGAGCTTCTTCTATAGCAGTCACCTTCATATCAAATCTCTTGGGAAGAGGTCTGAGAATTTTTCTCACAAGCTTCTTATCAGACATCCTTTCTCCTAGGGCACTAGAAGCATTTGATAGTTCAAGTATATTCATGTGAAAGTCATGAATGGTCTCTTCATCTTTCATCTTCAAGCTTTCAAACTTTGTTGTTAACAGCTGAAGTCTTGACATCTTGACCTTGGAGGTTCCTTCATGAGTTGTTTTTAGAATATCCCAAGCCTCCTTAGCCACTTCACATGTGTTGACCAGCCTGAAAATGTTCTTGTCTATGCCATTAAATAAGGCATTCAAGGCCTTAGAATTCCCAAGAGCAAGTTCATCTTCTTCCTTGGTCCACTCCTCTTCAGGTTTCAGCTTTGACACACCATCTTTTCCCACAATGACAGGGTGTTTCCATCATGTCAAAACAGCCTTCCAAGCCCTGCTGTCTAAAGACTTCAAAAAGGCAACCATGCGAGGTTTCCAATAGTCATAATTTGATCCATCTAGAATAGGGGGTCTATTCACAAATCCACCACTCTCCTTGTCCATTGCACTAGAAAGTAACAGCCCTAGATCTCACCCAGATGCAGAGCAGGATGACCTACTCTGATACCAATTGAAATTCTGGTATCAGATTTGTGATGTTAAGCGAGATGTCACAACATCAATATCTTTTATATGAACAAGGCAATAACAGTGCTTAGTACCAATAAACAACACACAGAATTGTTCACCCAGTTCGGTCTAACAACCTACGTCTGGGGGCTACCAAGCCAGGGAGGAAATTCACTATTAGTAGTATTAAGTTACAGACTCAACAATCCCAGTTGACAATCTCCTAACTTAATCACTACCCAATGACACTTCTACCTAAGAACCTCTTAGATATGAGACACCTCTCACTCCCCCTCAATCATCACAGTGATACAATTCAAAGATTACACAGTATAGAAGTCACACTTCAAAGACACACCTTGATCGTGCTTAAAAGCTTTGATCAAGAACAATACACTCTTGCTTAAAAGCTTTAGAGTGGACAAAATACAACTCAACTAATCAAACCAATTCAAGCATCAAGGATGAATGAACGGCTTACAAAATACAGACGAAAACACAAACCCTAACACTTGACACTCTCTTCACAATAGCTTGTCTTCGTACTCTTCAAGTAGGGTTGAGGCTGCTTTAAATAGAAACTTATTCTTGGGCTTGGACTCCTTGAAAATCTCAGATTTTGTTCACAATTAAAACTGATTTTTCCTTCAAAATCTTTTCGCCCTAAAACAGTAATAATATATACTCCACAAATGATTGCATCATAACAGATCTCCTCCAAGATTTTCTCCTGCAATCTTTCAAACAGAATCTCTCAAATCATCAAAAACACGTAGCCCTTGAACATCACAAACTAAACACAAAGTTCTGTCAACAGATGTCATAACATCGTGTTCGACATCACACACAAACTCTGCAGAATACACCAATACTAGTAAAACCACCACATGCAGAAAGTAGAAGCACATGTCAAGACATCAGACATGACATCTTGAGCAAACACATTGTTTTACCAAAATTGCTGCCAATAACAGAACTAACACACATCTTTATATGTGTTTATGTTAGGTGGTGCACCAGTTGCTTGGAGTTCAAGAAAGGAACCAGTAGTGGAATTATCATCATGTGAAGCAGAATACATAGCTCCTTCTCTCTGTGCATGTCAAGCAACGTGGATGGTAAATCTGGTCGAAGAGATTACAGGGAAGAATCATGAAGCAATTACCGTGAAGATCGACAGCATGTATGCTATCAATCTGGCGAAGAATTTGATAGAACATGGGAGAAGCAAGCACATCGAAATGAGGTTCCATTATCTTCGAGAGTAGATAGCAGATGGAAAGATGAACTTGGAACACTGCAGAAGTGAGAATCAGATTGCTGATATCATGACGAAGGGTCTGAAGGTCAAAGTGTTCAAGAAATTAAAGTATATGATGAATGTAGATAGCTTAGACACAATGAATTAGAAGGTGTGTTGAATTGTAATTCCTTGTGTCGAAGCAGGTTGCTCGACAGAAGCAATGAAGTGTCGAATCACCTAGGTGTAGAAATGTCGAAGAGTATCTCGACAGTGATGTTAGACTAAGCTTTATTTGTTTTTTTAACTAAGTTAGTAAGGTTAGTTTTGCGTCTTGCTTTAGGAGAAAGCAATCCCAAAATCTATAAATAGAGAGTAACCCCTATTACTGTGTATACTTGAACACTTGTAGTTGCAAAGAATAAAATTCCAAGTTTGGAAGCAGAGAGAAGCTCTGCAGAAAATCTCTTCTCCTATTTTTCTCTAAAACCCTAATCATTCTTTCTTCCCCAATTCAATTTTTTTCTCCTTTCATTGTCATTATGTAGACATAATCATCTTGCAACCAAGGTCGGTTGATTCACTGGAGTGAAGATTGAAGTACAAGAGGGAATTTGATCGGTGTGATTGAATCTTCTTCATCAAGATTGATTCGTAATTACTCAAATTCTTGAGTTTAATTCCAACATTAAGTATGGTAAGTTTACCGAGAACAACAACTAAGTCTTATCCTACTTAGGTTGATTACATGAATCAACTTTCATCATAATGTTCTATCAAAAACTATGTTTCTATCTAAATCATTAATCTCGATATATTTCTTAATAACTTTTTTTATAGTCTTTCTGGGTCTTCTTCTTCCTCTAATTATTTGTCTTATCTTCATCCAGTCTACCTTCCTTACTACATAATATATTGCTCTTCTCTCTACATGCCTAAACCACCTAAGTATATTTTACACCATCTTCTCCACTATAGGCGGTACCCCGACATTTTTTCTAATATTTTCATTTCTAATTTTATCCTATCGAGTCTTACCACACATCCACCGCAACATCCTCATTTCTGCTACACTTGCTTTATTTTTTTGTTGGTTCTTAACCGTCCAACATTTTGTCTTATACAAAATCGCAGGTTTTACCACAATTCGATAAAAAATTTCCTTCAACTTAAGTGGTACATTTGCATCATATAAAACACCTAATTCCCTTCTCTGTATCAACCACCCAGCTCGAATTCGATGATTTACATCCCCTTCTATTTCTCCTTCATTTTGTATTACGAACCCAAGTTATTTAAATTGTGTGACTTGAGAGACTATATAGCCTCCAATTTTCATCTCTAGGTTAGAAACACTTCTTATTTTGTCAAACTTACATTCAATATACTTCGTCTTACTTTTGCTTAGGTGAAAACCATGTGTTTCTAAAGCTCATCTCCAAGCTTGCAAGCTCTTATTCAAATCCTCTTTCGACTCTACAAGAAAGACTATTATTTGCAAAAAAACAACGTTGACGTGGCAGACTTCTTTTTTTCTTTTTCCATTTTTTAATACCAACGTTTCCACGTAGGAAAATTAATATTATTTATTTATTTGAATGTTAAAAGAGAAATGCAAAATATTTTTAAAAATGGCCCTATGGAGTTTCAAACCCAAGACCTTTTTATTACAACAACAACTTTCCACCAAATCAGTTGCACTCTTTGGTTTATGATCGTGAAGGCTGGATCAGATCCTGTTGAAGTGGACCACCAAGTACGTCTGAGATGATGGTCGTATGAAGAGGAGGAGGGGGTGTACCTGCAAGGCACTCCGACGCTCAAGTAAGAAAGGGTCAGAGAAAAGGGACAAGTACAAAGTATGAGTTTCAAGGGTGATTATTTTGATACCTGACCCTCTCAATTGAGAGGGTTTATATAGTGCCCCCAGCGCGTGAACAACGTTCCTATTTTCGGGGCGAAATAACCATTTTCTCGAAGAATATGTAACTACCCAAAACTAGCCGTTATGTCGGGCAGGGTGCCCAAAACTAGCCGTTATGTCGGGCATAGGCATAGTTTTGGGCACATGCCCTTAGCTGTTCGGAGAGTGAAGAAGTCGTGCGGAACGGACAGCTGTTCCGGGAAGGAGCGATGCATTCCATGCCCGGCTGGAGGGGCAGAAAGATAACTTTTGCCCCTTTGTGGATTGGACTTAGACAATTGGACCGTTCTGGGAGCAGAAGTGGATTGGGTCATACCTGACCATTGGTCCAGTCCATAACAGTTTATGTTTGTAATGAATTTGTATATATTATATACTGCAATTATTTAGTGAATATTTCAAAAAATACGTAACTATTATATTACAACTATTATACTGCAACTATAATATTTTAATTATATTCCATACTAAATCTATTAAGTAATTTACTATTATATTGCAACTATTATATTGCAACTATAATATTTTAATTATATTACATACTAAAACTATTAAGTAATTTTGATCACCAACTTTTGATTAAAAAAAATATACTACATACAAGAAAGATTATTTTTGTATTGTCTTTAGTCCCTAACGTTAGATTTCTGTTAAAAAAACAACGTTGACGTGATAGGCTTCTTTTTTTCTTTTTCCATTTTTTAATACCAACGTTTCCACGTAGAAAAATTAATATTATTTATTTATTTGAATGTTAAAAGAAAAATGTAAAATATTTTTAAAAAATGGCCCTACGGAGTTTCAAACCTAAGACCTTTTTATTACAACAACAACTTTCCACCTAGTCAGTTGCACTCTTTGGTTTATGTTTGTAATGAATTTGTATATATTACATACTGCAATTATTTAGTGAATATTTCTAAAAATACGTAACTATTATATTGCAACTATAATATTTTAATTATATTACATACTAAAACTATTAAGTAATTTTGATCACCAACTTTTGATTAAAAAAAATATACTACATACTGCAACTATTATATTTTAATTATATTTTTATTTATTTTGTGAAATAATATTAATATTATTAAATAGTTTATTAAATATTTCAACTATTTAGTTAATTAACATTATTAAATAGTTTTATACATTTTTTTAAAATACTTTTTTAACAGTTTATTAAATATTTTTTTAAAATACTTGATAAATAGTTTTTTAAATATTAAATAGGTTATTAAGTAATTTATATTTCAACAATTAAAATATTAAATAGTTTATTAAATATTAAACAGTTTATTAATTAATTTATATTTTAATTAGATAAAATAGTCTATTAATTAATTTATATTTTAATTTATATTAAATAGATAAAGTAGTTTATTTAATATTTATATTTTAACTATTTTATTAAATATTAATAAAATATTAATATCATTAAATAACTATTTACATAACTATTTCAACTATTATATTAAATAGTTTAAACTAACTAATTTAATTTATTAAATAATTAATTTATTAAATATTTTAACTATTTAAATAAGTAAGTAGCAGTAATATTATTAAATATTAATTAAATATTTAATAAACTAATTATTAGTTAAACTATTTAATATTTGAAATATTTATTAAATTAATTATTAGTTGAAATATTAAATAGTTGAAATATTAATAATTGAAATAATAAATATTTGAAATATTAAATAAATGAAATATTTAATATACTAATTATTTAATAAATTAAATAATTCTTGTAAAAAAATTAAATAATTAAAATATTAATAATTGAAATATTAAATAAACTATTTAATGATATGAAATAATTAAACTATTTAGATCATTCTTAAATCATTTATGTAATATATATATTTATTACAATGAATTAAACAAATGTGTTGGTTGGTTTAACGTCATCACCGTTGCTCCAGTAAGTTTTTTTAATAGATTTCTGACATCAGGGACTAAAGGCAACACAAAAATGAGATAAAAGGACTCAGACAAAAAAAATACAAAGACTACATTCAAAAATTCGAAAATTTACAAAGACCAAAAGAATATTCCGCATATCATTTGCACTTCTTTGTGGTTGTTTAAACCTTCCTTCCAAGATCTTGTGTTGAAAAATTCTTTGTTTTTCACCTTTCAAATGTTACCATTTGATATGTGGCGCTTCCATATGATATATTCTCTTTGTTCTTCTTTTAATTCTTACATCCATAACCAAAACTCTATAAAAACACGTCCCTCCACTTTTATAACTTGTAATAAGTTTTCAAAATTTGAAAATTTTCTAATACCATCTTTTCTCAAACGAAAAAAATTCGCCAAATGCACTTTTTGTTAAAGGAAAAAAAAACTTTTTCCCAGGCACGAGAAAAGAAACGAGTGACAAGTAGAAAGATGAGAAAGGACTCTGAAAATCAAAGAAAACAGTGGAAAGATTATGATAGTATAATCTGATGTTCGTATTTTTTTAATATCTAGCGACTCATTCAATATTATTTTTTTAATATCTAGCGACTCTCATTCAATATTATTGTTTTAACATATGCAAAATATTTCAAAATAACTATCGTGTTTCAGTGTAACATTGATTATTTGTTCTATTCTACCATTAAATTAATATTGCACCATATAATTTTCAAGTCGTTGTACTAGAGAGATTTTATAAAAATAATTTTTGTAAAATTACAGCATTCTTTACTTAGTTTATAACTTTTCAGCGTGTGGTTTAAAACTATTATTTTGGAATTGAAGAGTTTTATTTCTAACAAAGAAAATGAAATATATTAAACTCTCCTCAAAGGGTGTAATTTAATCAAACAGAAGTCAAATTTCAATGTTGCATTATAAATGCTTGCATGAGCTTGAATACTAAAGTGGTCAATTATCAACTAGTTAGTTATTCTGTTCTCATTGGAATATCAATTGTGATAGTTACAGATATAACTAGTATATAAGAACTGTCGAAAGACTGTTGCATCATTTGAAAATTGAAATCAACTAGCAACATTTTATCAAGCCATTTTGAGGCTTATAAAAAAAACAGTAGATGTGAACTTATCCCACCCCACAAGTACAACCAAAGTACACTTTTTCAAATTGGAATGTATATTTCCAAACTTAAAACACAAGTTTTTCCCTGTTCTGATATGTATATGAAAATCATGTGATATTAAGAAATGTGAAAAATAGGTGAAGTTGCTCTCCAACTCTGCGCACTAACAACTATTATGTTACATTTTTTCAATTATGGTTCACCAATTATTAGACAAAATTATTACTGGTAAAACTAAGAACAGAAACCACAGAAATATTCAACTGATAATGAAACTATTAAAATAAACATGAAGGCACACAAAAAGTGATTGCAAGAGTTCCAATTGTAGCTAAAAGTATTAGCTCATTTAAGCAATCATACAAACCCAAGTAACACTCAAGAGGATAATATTTCTAACAATCATTCCTCTATTACAACATTCACTTGAAAGGAAAAGCATCCTTCTTCAAGAACACCGCCAGACTGACAGAAAACGATCATATAGACCCAAAAAATTTCAAATGTCTCTATGCCTAAAAAACATAAAAAGGGTAGGTTAGTCACCAATATACAAAGAATACATGCCATGTTAAAGACTTTAGCTTAAAGTTTCTGTCTAAAAGCATTCAAAGACAAACTTTTGAAGCAATACCAGATAATACTAGTTCAGTTTTTCCATAAACTAAATTTTTTCTTATAACCTTTGCATGCTTAAGCTAAGGATCTGTTGGGAGATTGTTTTGGAGGGCTAGATCTATACTTTAATATATATATATTTAAGATTTTTTTTTTTAAACTGAGAATTTCATAAATATATATGATCATATAACAATTCAATCACACTTCATTCATGTTTAGAAACATATTATAATTTAGAAAATTTAGGAAAGAAAAATAAGTCACTATTCCTAAATCCTCCTCCCAAACAGACTCTAAAATTTGTTCCATAACAACCAAATGATGAGAATGGTCGATACAGATTATAAAGTGGACAGTGATACAAGTCACGCAACTTGTGTCACCCATACAAAAACATTTTAATTATAATTAAAGCTACATGCCCGCTATAGCATTAAGACTTACCTTGCTTGCAATGTTGTTAGAAAGCCAGTCCAAACCCTCATATAGACCCTCTCCAGAAGTTGCACAGGTGCTCTGGATATACCTGAAATAAATCAAGCCATTACATTAAAATGGGTTGTTTGCCCATGCATGCCACTCGGTCATTAGTTAACGTTGTTACAGAACTCGCAGAAGCTTAATCCACATGGCACATATATGCAACAGAAATATTAATCATCAATTTGGGCAATTAGTTGAGCTAAGTCGAGATTTATACAACTGAGAATTTATTTAAATTCAAAAGATCAGATCTTCATACCAGTGGCGCTGACGGAGTGAATGAAGACCAAGTTTGTCCGTTATTTCTGCAGCATTCATTGCATTGGGAAGATCTTGTTTGTTGGCAAAAACAAGCAAAACAGCATCTCTAAGTTCGTCCTGAAACAAATTATCGTACAGGTTCAGGTACCAACATTATATATATCCACTATAATAAATATTGTCACTTCATTTTAACAGCCTTTAATTATGTATAATGGGTAAACAAAAGAAATAAGAAAATTTTAGATAAACAATCGTCCGCGAAGGGAAAGGTGAAGCCAAGCAAACCAAATAGTATGATACATGAATAAACAGCATGAGGACAAGTCATTAAAAACACAATTAAACCTATAATAAACAAAGCATTCCGTTAAGACTGCAGAGTTTCTATCAAGGTCTCAAACGATAATTAAGAAATCCCCAAACTGGGAGAGCTTCTAAAATAATGAATGTGTCCCCAAAAAAAGTATTACCAAGCATACACGTGATTAGCTTAACAAGAAGAAAACCCCCTATAAATAAAATTTTAGATTTCTAGAGGACTTTTACTGTATGAAGAAGTGAATGACATAGGATATGAGGACTTTTACTGTATGAAGAAGTGAACAACATAGGATATGAGGACTTTTACTGTATGAAGAAGTGAACGACATAGGATATGATATACAAAAAAGATACAAGATAACAAAGGATATGTCGCTATAAAAATGATTTACCTCATTCAACATCCTGTGCAACTCATCCCTTGCCTCAACCACTCTGTCTCTATCATTGCTATCAACCACAAAAATAAGACCCTGAGTGTTCTGGAAGTAGTGCCTCCACAATGGGCGGATCTGCAGATAGAAGCTAAAGTCAATCGAAAATAGCATAATCCTTCATTATATTAACAAAGAATAAAAAACCACAAAACATCATAATGGAATACGCAACATAGGTCATTCAGTAAGCAAAAATATAAAACCATATAACATAAGCCAAGCTGAAAAGATCTGTATTCAAATTTCAACCATAAATGAAAATAAGAATGGTTCACAAAGGGGTGCCAAAAATGAAAGGACATAGCAACAGATGCATCGATTTGATCAATTGATGTGCATTAGGAAAAAAAAACACTCATAAAACTAGAGCAAGAACGCCTATAATAATAGTGAAAAGCCACATAACACACCACATGCAGGTGCAACATCTCACATTATAAAGCTTGAATAGAGTCATGATAACGAAAACTGATTGTGAAACATAGCCATGCATGACCTCAACTATCTCTCTGACACCAGGAACAGACAAGCATAAATAGACACAGGAGAGCAACTGTACCTTGTCCTGACCCCCGACATCCCACACGGTGAAGCTGATGTTCTTGTACTCCACGGTTTCAACATTAAATCCTGTAGATAAATTACTCCAATTATTTTATTTTATAGATATACAGCCATAAGATTCTGTAAGTAGATTAAGAAACGGGTCATACGGGCCTAATTAGTTAGCTAGCTATAGAAAATATTGTTTTATCAAAACCCAATTTACAATGTCCAAACTCTCACGGTCATTAACATCACTGCACAAGTGCCCCCAAATGCAATTTGCTTACTCGAGTAACTCCACTAGCTTTTTGACTGTAGTAAATGAGTAAATCAATGTTATATAAACGACCTTTTATTAATAATTTATCTTTAGTAACAACTATTTATCAAACTATCCTCTCAAGACACCCCAATCCACCCACAAATTTCAAAATGAAACGGATTTGTTTATTCATTCGTATATTTGTTAAAAAAAATAAACAAATAAGTGCCTCTTCTGTCCCTAAACATAATACCCTTTTGAAAAAATATTCTGTTATTGTGACCTCTCAGATTTTCAATTATATTTATTAATTCTATCCCAAAATCTCCCTAATCATTTTGCATTTCTAACACTAAACAATATGATGAAGGAAATAAATTTGATGTATCTGTTTAACATCTCTGTAAATCATAATGGTGCGATCATTGATCTATTCAATTATAACACAATCATTATTAGAAAAATAACAACAAAGATGCGTATATAGAAAAAGGAAAATTGAACTAACCAATGGTTGGGATGGTAGTGACGATTTCTCCAAGCTTGAGTTTATACAAAATAGTTGTCTTACCAGCAGCATCGAGACCAACCATCAAAATCCTCATTTCCTTCTTCGCGAATAACCTACTGAACAGCTTCGTGAACGTTAACCCCATCTTCACCAACACACAAATCGCTGATCCACAAAAACAAATCGAAGATCCAAAATCCACAAATTCGATCAGATCCAAAAACAATTCCATAATTCAATAACAAGACAAATGAAAATCAACAATTCAAACATCAATTTCTTTCCGATCGTTGTTGTTTCGATGAACTGAAACTGAAATTGAAATTGAAAGTGAAATTGAAATGAAATTGAAATTGAAAATGAAACTACCTCTTCTTTTCGATCTAGAGGTTTCTTTCTCGGAGAAGAGCGAATCGCGATTTGCTCTTGAGACGAAAGAGAGAGAAAGAACGTTGCTTATGTTTGCAACGTGTTTAATAGTGAAAGAGGATGTTTGTGATACGGCGTCGTATTGGGAGTTTTGGTGAAACGTCGTCGTTTTGCGTTGATTATTTTTGTGACTGCCGACTTTAATCTTTTTAAACGTGAGTTTTAATCGATCGATATCAGTTTAAAAATGCATGGTTATTCTTTTCAACCGGAGTTTTTTACACTATTTTTGAGCTTGCTAAATTTACTCTTGCATTTTTTTAATTAGATTTATAAATATTTAATTTAGTTAGATGATTTTTAATTTTTAATTTTTAATTTCTATTTTAAAAATTCGTTTATGTATCACTCAATTTTATATCTTAAAAGTTATTTTTATCCAAATCACTATCGTGCGTCACGTATGTAAAATTAGAAGAGACCAACAAAAATTATTTTTAATGAGGTGGATTTGTGATGCAAAAAGATTAGCAACTATTACCAAAATTAAGGTTCATCATTGAATAAACATAAAACTAAAGAAGGAAATAAAATTCTGAAATGATTCTCTACCTTTCATTAAATCCAAAGTGATTTAAATACAAACAGCTCAATGTTGTATTAACTAAATGGGTTAGGTCCAAAAGATAAAACTAAACTTGCTGAATAAAAACAACACTCAATTTATTACATAATCCTTTAAGTAAGTGGGCTTTCTTATAATTCGACTGGGCCTGCTATCACTACTATCGGGCCCGATAACAACCTTGTCCTCAAGGTTGGAGGTGTTAGGGGAATGGGCTGGTTGAAAAACCGAAGCCCAATTGAAGGGTGTTTGGAGAGGCGAGTTGTTTGAATTAACTGGAGAGAGAGAGAGAGAGAGAGGGGGGAGTTACAAGTGGGCGGTGGTATTCAATGCATGGTTTTCAGCTGGCTTGCACACAGAAGATAAGGAATCACGTGGCCTGAGTTGGGAAATGGAAGTGGCCTTGGGAGTTGAGTTGTCACGTGAAGAGCAAGCTGTAACGGGCAAATCATTGGATGGCATGGATTTTGAAGAAAAGGAATCCAATGAATTGGATGGTGCAGATTGTTTTTGAAGGGTGGTAGTGGAACAGACTAGTGGAGTAGGTGGCAGGCTTTTTTCCAATACATCAAAGGGCGTGGCTTGAGTACTTATCACTTCACGTTTTTCAATATGAGTTTTACTTCCACTCACATTAGTACCATGGTCCAAGTTCTCAAAAGTCTTTGAAACACTTTGCATTATTTTTCCATTTTTCGCAACACTTCCCTTCTTCTCACTTTGAAACACTTGACTTGTGTGTTCTTTTTCGGTTGCATGTTGAGTCTGAGCGAAAGAGTGATGAGGATCCGTGTTGTTTGAAGGGATAGGGTTGTCTTCATCAGGAGGATGGAGTTCTGGAGGAATCAGGTTGAAGTAGATGGTAGGATATGTTCCATGGTACGCTCTAAGTTGAGAAACATGAACTACATGATGGATCTTTGAGGATGGAGGAAGATCCAGATGATACGCCACCTTGCCGATCCGACGAAGAACCTTAAAGGGTCCAAAATAGCGCTTGGAGAGCTTCTGAGAAACACGACGTTGAACGGAATTTTGACGATATGGTTGAAGGCAAAGTAAAACCAGGTATCCCTCCTGAAAGGTACGGTCAACTCTTTTTTTATTACTCTGGGTTTTCATTCTTTGTCTGCTTTTATTAAGATTAAGTTTGAGTGTTTGTAACAGTTTATCTCTTTGTTGCAAGGATATCTCCAAGGGTAAGATGGTGGTCGAACCAGGGCGGAAGTTGGGGAAACAAAGAGGTGGTCATCCATAGAGTGCTTCGAACGGAGACATGTTTATGGACAAATGGTGAGCGGAATTATGCCAAAATTCTGCCATATGTAAGTAGTTGAACCATTTTTTTGGATTTTCACTAGTAAAACACCTTAAGTATGTTTCGAGACATCTATTAACTACTTATGTTTGACCATCAGTCTCAGGGTGGTAAGCGGAGTTGTACTTAAGTATAGTCCCCTGTGCGCGAAAAAGCTCCTTCCAAAAGGTACTAAGAAAAAGTGGGTCACGATCTGATACAATGGATGAAGGAACACCATGTAAGCGACATATTTCAACAGAGAAGTGGAGCGCCAGATCCTTTGCTGAGAACTTGGTGGGGAGCGCAATGAAGTGACAAAATTTTGTTAATCTGTCGCAGACAACCCAGATAACTGTATGTCCAAAGGAGGTGGATAGGTGAGTAATAAAATCCATGCTCAACTCATCCCATACCAGTTTAGGTGTGTGTAGTGTTGCAGTAGTCCTTGCTTCTTTGTGGTCATGTAATTGTTTTGTTGATAAGTTACACATTTTTTAACAAACTCTTTAACGTCTTTGTAAATGCCAGGCCAGAGGAACGAGGAAGAGATTCGAGCCAAGGAGGGTTGAAGACCAGAATGACCTGCAGACGGTGTGGAATGGTATTCATTGAGCATCGTAGTCCGAAGGTCATTAGTATCAGGTATGAAGATTCTATTCTTGTAAAATAGCAGTCTATCCTTAGCATTAAAAAGAGTAGTCATTGATGAGTTAGTTTGGGCTTTCTGCATAAGAATCTTGCCTTCAGAAGTTGACTCATAGAAATGTTGTAATTTTGTCAGGAGAAGAGGAATTGGTGAAGAGATAGAGAAGAACATGGAGAATCATCTCTTTGTTTCCGACTCAGAGCATCGGCAACTTGATTAGCTTTGCCAGGTTTGTAAAAAATTTCGAAATGAAAACCTTGGAGCTTGGCAGCCCACTTCTGTTGTTCAGGAGTTTGTATAGTCTGTACTAACAAATTCTTTAAACTCTTTTGGTCTGTATAGATATGAAACTTTCTGCCAATCAAATACTGACGTCACTTCTTAACAGACTCAGTAATGGCATACATTTCTCGGACATACACTAAAGATGCTTGCAACCTGGAACAAAGCTTCTTGCTGAAGAAGGCCAAAGGGTGACCTTGTTGGGACAACACGGCTCTGATAGCTACTGCAGATGCGTCAGTCTCAAGGACAAAGACTTAGGAGAAATCCGGAAGACTTAGAACATGAGTTTCAGTCATTTTTGTTTTTAAAGTTGTAAATCCTGTCTTAGCTGCTGTATTCCAATGTAACTTAGTGTAACTCAATAAGTCGGTGAGAGGAGCGGTGAGAGAGGCGTAGTGACAAACAAAATGTCGATAAAATCCGGTGAGGCCTAAAAAACCCCTGAGAACCGTGAGTGAACGAGGCGTAGGCCAATTCATAATAGCTTGAATCTTAGAAGGATCTGGGGTGACACCGTCACTTGAAATGATATGACCTAAATAATCAACACTAGGAACAGCAAAAACACATTTGGATAGTTTGGCATAAAATTGATGGGATAAAAGCAAATCTAAAATCAACTTTAAATGCTGAGCATGTTCAGTAATGCAGGAGCTATAGATCAATATATCATCAAAGAAAACTAAAACAAACCGACGTAGAAAAGGGCGAAGTAAATCATTTATCGCCGATTAAAATGAACTAGGTGCGTTAGTTAAGCCAAATGGCATCACTAGGAACTCATAGTGTCCGTCAAAGGTTCTGAAAGCAGTTTTATGTGTATCCTCTGGTGTAACCCTGATTTGGTGATATCCTGATCGAAGATCGATCTTGGAAAAAATAATTGCCGACCCTAATTCATCAAAGATTTCATCAATAGTGGGTATAGGAAAACGGTCTCGGACTGCGACAGCGTTAAGGGCGCGGTAATCCACACAGAACCGCCAACTACCATCTTTTTTTTTTAACCAAAAGAACTGGGGAAGAGTAAGGGTTGTTGTTGGGTTTAATAATACCCTCCTGAAGCATGTCTTGAATAATGGCTGTCATGGCGTCTTTTTGGGAATGGGGGTATCTATAGGGCTTGACATTAACCGGGGCAGTGTTAGGGATAATGGGAATGCGATGGTTATGTGGTCGAGGGGGTGGTAAGCCTTGAGGTTTTTGGAAGATGGTAGCAAAAGATTGTATAATTGTTGAAATTTGGGGTGGAAGGGAAGGATGTAATGAGTCGATAGATGGTGTGGATTGTGGAGAGAGGTGGTTTCTGTTGACGTTGTGGGTTGATAGAGTAATAAGTGCATAGAAGCAATGGAGTCGGTAAGAAGAAGATGACAGATTTGGTTTTTATGAGGAGGGTGAGGGCAGAGTGGTTGGACCACCCGTAATAGTGATGTCATTGTTATGGTAGGTGAAGGATAGTTTAGGGATGGATAAATCAGCATGAAGGGGTCCAAGAGTACGTAACCATGACATGCCAAGGACCACATCAGCTCCTTCAATAGGAAGTAAATGGAAGGGAATTGTGAAAAGATTATTTTGGAGGGTGAGGGGAACGTGAGGGAAAAGGCCTGAACATAGCAATTTTGATCCATTCCCAACCATCACCGAAAAATTAGGAATTGGGGTGGTAGGAAGTTTGAGGTGGTGGGCAATGCGAGGTTGTAAAATGTTGTGTGTGCTTCCCGTGTCAATCAGCACGGTAACAAAAAGACCAAGGATAATGCCATGAAATTTAAGTGTCTTTGGTGATAAATGACCACAAACAGCTTGGGGGGATAATTGAAAATAGGTCTCTTCTGGCTCAGCAATAATAACAGGTGTTAGTTCTGAATTGGCAGCAATTTTGGTAAAATAAAGTGTTGCATCAGGATGTCTTACTTGATGTCTTGACATGGTGTTTTTCAAACATTCTGCAGTTAGTATTTGCTAGTGTTGCAGGTCTGTGTGCATGATGTCAAACACGATGTTCTGACATCAGTTGACAGAACTTCCAGTTCAGGTTTTAGGTTTTATTTACTGCGCTATTTTTAGCAATCTTTTGTGTGTTTATGTTATCTGATTGCTGCGAAATTTACTGAAGTGGTAATATATTGGAGTGTTATTTTTGGAGGCAATCTGTTTATGAAGAATAGGGAGTTGCTATTTTCATGCATAAAGATTTGGAGATTAATTTACTTTTATTGGAAATTAAATCAAGGATCTGCAATTGCCCAAGCCCAAGGAATGTATTGCTATTTATAGATGATCAACCCTAACTGCTGCTCGTGGAGAATAAGGGGTGTGAGAGTTGTGTTCAAGTTTTAGGGTTTGTGTTTTGTGTTTGTTTTTCTGAGCCATTCATTCATCTGTTTTGATGTTTGAATTGGACTGATTTAGTTGAGTTGTAATTTGTTCACTCAAAGCTTTTAAGCACGAGTGTATTGTTCTTGGTTGAAGCTCTTAAGCAAGACCAAGGTGTGTCTTTGAAGTGTGTCTTCTACTTTCATTATTGTAAGTTGTTATCACTGTTGTGATTGAGGGGGAGTGAGAGGTGTCTCATATCTGAGAGTGTCTTAGATAGAAGTGTCATTGGGTAGTGATTAAATGAGTAGATTGTCAACTGGTGTGTTGGCTGTAGAGTCTATGAATTGATACTACTAATAGTGGACTTCCTTCCTGGCTTGGTAGCCCCCAGATGTAAGTGTGTTTACACTGAACTGGGTCAACAATTGATTGTGTTCTTTACTGTTGTTTTCTGCATTCTACCTTGTTCATTATTGTAAATTCTGGTACAGATGTGTGATGTCTCGTGCAATGTCACAACATCGCAATCTGCTGTATGAATAAGGCAATATTAGTAACAGTAAATCAGCACACTGATTATTCACCCAGTTCGGTTCAACAACCTACATCTAGGGGCATACCAAGCCAAGAAGGAAGTCCACTATTAGTAGTATCAAATTACAGACTCAACAGACCAGTTGACAATCTACCTAATTCAATCACTACCCAATCACCCTTCTACCTAAGTCCTCCCTAGGTAAGAGACTCCATCTCACTCCCAATCATCGCAATGATGTCTAGCAGTCAACAACTCTGCCACTGCATCAACAGCCTGATTACCAATAACTCTACAAACACATAAACTAGAAGTCACACTTCCATGACACACCTTGGAGTTGCTTCCAAGCTTCCTCCAAGACCAATACAATACTCATTACCTACAGGTTTCTGAGTAATACCACAGTGACCATCTCACAACCCGAGTGGTTCACTTAGACAAAGCCCTAATGATCTACATCTTGGACCCGTACCAATCCTAGATTACAAGTATTCTATTTATAGCTTTTTCCCAACTGGATTTGGGCCTTCAAATCACAACATATCTTCTTTAACAAATCTGCACCAGATACTGCTTCTAAATAGATCTTCAATCATATCTTCAATTAAATCTTCATATTTTAAATACGCAATCTTTGCTAGATTTTATCTTTAATCTTCCACACCTTTAAATCAGCTCCACATAATATTTCCAGGATATTATGTATCTTTTAAATCTTCACTTTTTAATTCAGCTGCAAGATCTTCTCCACACAAATAGGAACAATTCTCCATGTCTATTTGCACAAAAATAGTAACAAACTATTCGCCACAAGATATGCAGAATTAATTGTATCAGAATAAATCTTCTCCAATAAATTCGCCTGCAATCTCTCTATCTCTTAGCAGAAAATCTCACTAACAACAAAACATCCTAACACGCGCAACATCACAAACTGATGTTCTGATGTTCTGGTATACTGATGTCAAGACATCACTATATAACATCAGCATACAAAACTTCCAACCCTGCAACAGCTAATGGTAAGAACCAATGTTATGACATCAGACATATGACATCAACATTGTTCAACTTTGTTTTACCAAAATTCCAGCCAACACAAGAACTAACAATCTCCCCCTTTGGCTAATTTTGGCTAAAACACCTAGCAGCACCTCTTCAACAAGCTGCACAAACTCACTAACCAGCAGCAACAAAAACCAACAAGCTGCATAAACTCACTTTCACATCAGCATGGGGCAAACTCCCCCTCAAACCAAGAACCTTTTACATCAGCATGGGGCAAACTCCCCCTCAAACCAAGAACCAGCTCACAGTTGTTCATACACTCTCCCCCTCAACTGCTGCACCTCTTCAGAAAAGGCTTCACAACCACACCTTGGCTACTCTCTCCCCCTTTTTAGCCACAATTGGACAAACTCTGAACATCGCAGCAAGCACAAAAAATTCCAAAACCAAACTCTGAATCATCCAACCAATATACTTAGAACAAAATCCAGACTCAGCAGCTACTACTGTACATTCTCTCCCCCTTTTTGGCCAAAAATTGACAAACATTGGTGTAAATGTATACTTCTGATTCAATCCATTGACACACAAATCTATAGAACTAGGTCTAAACTATCAAGTACACCATGAACATCTCCAGTAACACAATGTCACGACATCTTGTCTGACATTACAATCTGGATAAACAACTTCTTCAACAAAAGATCAACTCTCCCTATCGAAGATAACCATTGCTCATTTGCAAGAAGAACACCTTAAATGAATGGAAAACATAAGACTCGTCTTCATGTCTTCAAGAGCGCACCCTTTGTTCAACACACCTGCTGAACGCATTCACTTAATGCTTAATCCTCAAACAATCCAAATACCAAAACTCACATGATTCCCTCTTGGTTTGTTATCTTCTCATGCTCCAAAATTCACATCTTACCAAGCTTATCAACTTCTCTCTGTAATATCCACAAGAATGATCACAATGAACTCCTTGATCATAACATTTGGGAAAACCAGACAATGCCTTCCACTGAACTCACACACCAAGACAAGTGTGACACCTCCCATCAATAAGGACCCTCACAAAGCTCTTCCAAAAACTGTAGAGAAAAAAATAAATTCTCCCATACACAACCAAAGTTGTCCTTCAGACATCTCCTCAGAAGCATGTGCGCATATGATTCAAACAATTAGCTTCACATGGCTAGAACCATTCATGTCCACACCAACATGTCATCCAACAGCCTCATGTCATAACATGTTATCTGACATCATATCCTCATAAGATTCAACCAATCTGCAATCTTCCCAATATATGTACCTTTTCTGCAGAATCCATAGACTAATACTCCCTCTGTCATGGTTAACCAATGCTCTAGATGAAGATGAACATTTGAGCACACTTAATTAGCACATGCATTTTGTTGCCATTGTCCCTATCATACTCTTCATCTTCAGACTTCCTGATCTACTTCAGTATTCTCTACATTCTCCATCCAAGGTAGTCCTTCTACTTCATCATTCTCCCGTATGACTATGTAGACGCTCCTTAGGCATACTGTAGGCACCACGCTTCTGAACCATAGCATAATCATCCTTCACCAAGGATATCCAATCTGATAATGTCCCAACATAAGTTAAAACATCTGCCACACCCCAAGATATCATCACCATGATTCTTGATATGCTCCACCAACTGGACTTACTATTGCATAGTAATCCAAAGACCTAGAGACTTAACCTCTCATCCACCTTCAATAAGAATAATCTCCTTGAGTCTTCGACTCATCACCCTTCTGCCCAAGAGTAACTTGTTCCAAGACAATCCTCAATAATAACCAGCTGCCACACTCTGATTATCTTGATTCTTCGAATCCACTTCTGAGATCAACCAACAGCCACAGTTTGATCACCTCATTCACGAATCCTCATATGAAAGCAGCTAACTACCACATTTTGACCTCTTTCACGTATGTCAGAACTCTCACAAAGATATCGTGATCCACCAAAGAGCCTTGATCTTCAAGTCACATGTTCCACCTGCTCAAAAGCAAACACACTTAGACTCCCTAAGCCATGGTCATGTAACATCTTCTCCTTCCTGCAGCTCCCGTAAACTGCTATGAGAACGATCTTTTTTAAGCATCCTTTTGTTCATTCCTGTAGATCACCCTATCATTAGCTGATGTGCCACATCACCAGCTGAGACTCCTGATGTTAAGCTAGATGTCAAAACATTATGATATCTAACTGTTGAATTCAGTTCTTCCTTCTGCAACTTAGAAGAACCTCCTCCCTTTGCAGAAACAGATTTCCATGCTCTCATAGACATGATTCAACAATCAAGTTTGAATATACAACCTCCATCCTGCTTAGAAACTCCAAAGACTTCAAACCTCCCACATCTGAATCTTCAGAAAATAAGTAGTCCAAGACTACCCCATAGCAATACTAAAGAAAGTCACTTCCCTTAGTAGAGCCGTCAGTGGAAAGCCAGAGATAACTGCCACTTATCCTCGACCTTCACAACCAGAGCCAACACCATGCTCCAAACCTCTTAAACTGATCCAAGCTGTAACCATCAAGATTATGATGTCTTCATAGTCTTCCATCTTCATCTACAACAGCACCATCATCTGGACAAGTCATTCACAATACTTTTTAGGAACAGATGCTAAGCAATAATCCCAGGTCATCACACACCAATACACCACATAGAGAAACAAACAGCCTCATAGAGAAAGGTAAATTCTCAATACTTCTGCAGTCCTGCACTTTTACATCAAACATATACATACTCTCCCGTCAATGTATATTGTCATTAGTTGAATGCACAACATCTTAGATAAACGCTCAGCTTCTGTCAAGGTAACCTTCTCACACAACAGGCATCTGTTGTTTCTTCTTCAAAATAAACCATCATGACAACCATTCACACCACAAAAGCATTCCAGGTTAGGTCAGTGTCTTGACCTTTCACTCCTCCCTGAGCAAAGAACTGAAATGATGTTTCAACATCAGTTCCGACATCAGTCTAAATCACATTAAACATATCCTATAGATTTGGAGACTACAACCATATTAATCCACACATATCTCTAGTAGGGAACACACGAGAACATAACTACATCTGATTTACTGCAGTAACTTGCATAACACACTCTTCCAGAAGCTTCTTCTTAAAATCACAAGGCTCTAATTTAAGAGTGATAACTGCCATCCTTCTGCATAAACATACCATAGACAATCTGCTGCTTCCAATCCTTCAAGCCACAAAACTGAAAGAGCTCTTTCAAACACCAATTGCCACCGGCTGATTTACACTGTTACTGCACACAAACTCTTAGATGTATTTTCCCTATAAAATTGTCCTCAGACAATTCAATTTAAACAAGGATCATTTCCTTCTCTTCTGCTATCAAGATAACTACCTTTTCTTCAACCAGCTCCTGCTGAAATGCTATGACATTATGAACAGCATCTCAACCATTGTTCAACTTCACAGTTTCAGTGATCCTTCAAAACAGCTACAATCTAATAGGTCTTTGACTTAGCTTTTACCATAAACTGCTGATGTGTAGCGCGATGTCTAGACATTGAGATATTAAGCACAACTTCATTCTTGATGAAACTTCCTCCTCATTAGGTCACCACAACTAAGCTTAAGAGATGACTTATCAAGATCTTCACTCCCGCATGAAAGATTTGACAGTGATACTCTTTTGCTTTGGCTCCACCCTCTTCTTTCATTGATAAAGAAGGAATCAATGTTCTGGACAGAATGGTCTTCAATGCCTGAATTGAACCTGAAACTTCCATGTCATACACTCTTTAATACGATCCATTCACCTGTTGATCACTTCTTTCCCAAAACAAAGATATGAGATAATCCTCAAGTATCTAGCCAAGCGGTTGAAGCTGTCTTGCATAAACTACAACATCATAGAATATCCTGCTGAGGAGACCAAACCCTAATGTCTTTCCAAGAGAATACCTTCCTAGAATCTCACCACCAGAGATACAAGAACCAACCAGGGTTACATCAGATACCATGCAGCGGAACACACAACAACTCCTCAACAACCTTCAGGCACTACTCCATAATCCTTGCACACCATCACCAAGTGCCAACAAATCAAACTCACAACAGCAGTTCTCCTGATAACAACAGACAGGTCCAATACATACCCTGTCATGAATAGTCCATCCTTCACTTCAAGGGATCATACAAATAACTATATGAACTGACCAAGTCCATAACTCAGCAAAACTATCTTCCTTGCTCATGAACCAGAAAGTATCTTCCCTAGATCTCATCCAGAAACAGACAGGATGCCTGCTCTGATACCAATTGTAAATTCTGGTACAGATGTGTGATGTCTCGTGCAATGTCACAACATCGCAATCTGCTGTATGAACAAGGCAATAATAGTAACAGTAAATCAGCACACTGATTGTTCACCCAGTTCAGTTCAACAACCTACATCTGGGGGCGGGCATACCAAGCCATGAAGGAAGTCCACTATTAGCAGTATCAAATTATAGACTCAACAGACCAGTTGACAATCTACCTAATTCAATCACTACCCAATGACCCTTCTACCTAAGTCCTCCCTAGGTAAGAGACTTCATCTCACTCCCAATCATCGCAATGATGTCTAGCAGTCAACAACTCCGCCACTGCATCAACAACCTGATTACCAATAACTCTACAAACACATAAACTAGAAGTCACACTTCCATGACACACCTTGGAGTTGCTTCCAAGCTTCCTCCAAGACCAATACAATACTCATTACCTACAGGTTTCTGAGTAATACCACAGTGACCATCTCACAACCCGAGTGGTTCACTTAGACAAAGCCCTAATGATCTACATCTTGGACTCGTACCAATCCTAGATTACAAGCATTCTATTTATAGCTTTTTCCCAACTGGATTTGGGCCTTCAAATCACAACAAATCTTCTGTAACAAATCTGCACCAGATCCTGCTTCTAAATAGATCTTCAATCATATCTTCAATCAAATCTTCATATTTTAAATACGCAATCTTTGCTAGATTTTATCTTTAATCTTCCACACCTTTAAATCAGCTCCACATAATATTTCCAGGATATTATGTATCTTTTAAATCTTCACTTTTTAATTCAGCTGCAAGATCTTCTCCACACAAATAGGAACAATTCTCCATGTCTATTTGCACAAAAATAGTAACAAACTATTCTCCACAAGATATGCAGAATTAATTGTATCAGAATAAATCTTCTCCAATAAATTCGCCTGCAATCTCTCTATCTCTTAGCAGAAAATCTCACTAACAACAAAACATCCTAACACGCGCAACATCACAAACTGATGTTCTGATGTTCTGGTATACTGATGTCAAGACATCACTATATAACATCAGCATACAAAACTTCCAACCCTGCAACAGCTAATGATAAGAACCAATGTTATGACATCAGACATATGACATCAACATTGTTCAACTTTGTTTTACCAAAATTCCAGCCAACACAAGAACTAACAATTATTGTTAAGATATAAGTGCCGTGACATCACATTCGACATCTCATATTTGTTGCCAGAATTTCAATTGGCATCAGAGCAGGCACCCTGTTCTGTTTCTAGGTGAGATCTAGGGAAGTTACTTTCTGGTTCTATGGACAAGGAAGGAGGATTTGTGAACAGACCACCCATCTTAGATGGATCTAACTATGATTATTGGAAACCACACATGGTGGCCTTCTTGAAATCTTTGGACAGTAGGGCCTGGAAAGCTATCATAAAAGGATGGAAACATCCTGTCATTGTTGGGAAAGATGGAATAGCTACATCTGAACTGAAACCTGAGGAAGAATGGACTAAGGAGGAGGATGAACTGGCTCTTGGAAATTCTAGAGCACTGAATGCCTTGTTCAATGGAATTGACAGAAATATATTCAAATTGGTGAATAATTGTGAAGTTGCTAAAGATGCTTGGGACATACTCAAGACTACTCATGAAGGTACCTCTAAAGTGAAGATGTCAAGACTTCAGCTACTAACTTCCAAATTTGAAGAGTTAAAGATGAAGGAAGATGAAAGCATACATGACTTTCATATGAATGTTCTTGAAATAGCCAATGCTTCAAGTGGCCTTGGTGAAAAGATGTCTGATGAAAAGCTGGTGAGAAAGATACTTAGGTCTCTTCCCAAGAGATTTGCTATGAAGGTGACTGCCATAGAAGAAGCTCAAGATATCAGCAAAATGTGGGTGGATGAACTTATTGGATCTCTCCAAACATTTGAGCTAGGAATAAGTGACAAACCTGAAAAGAAAGCCAAAGGCATAACATTTGTGTCCAAGGCTGAAGAGGGAAAGGAGGAATATGATCAGGAAACCAATGAAAGTATGTCTAATGATATAGTTCTGCTAGGAAGACAGTTCAACAAAGTGATGAAGAGGATGAACCTAAAGACTAGGTATAATGTCAAGAACAACTCATCTGACATCAGCAGGTCTAATGAGGATTCAGGTAGTGAAATTAAAGAGGAATCTGCTAATCATGTGACAGCTTTGACAGGAAGATATGTTTCTGATGGAAATTGTAGTGATGAGGAATTAACCTTTGAAGAGCTTGCAGCTTCGTACCAAGACCTATGTAGCAGAAGTCAAGAAGTGTGTCAAGAAAGTGAGGGGCAAAAGAAACTCATAATCCAACTAGAAGCTGATAATGCTGAATTAGAAAATAAAGTCAGCTTGCTGAATTCCAAACTTGATCAAATGACCAAATCTCTCAGAATGCTGAATAGTGGAACTGACACATTGGAAGAAATACTTCAATATGGAAGAATGGCAGGAGATTTGACTGGGTTGGGTTTTGAGAAGGATTACTCTGCATAGGCTGTTTCTTCTGAGCCTAAGCAAAACATGTCTCATCCGATGTCTCAACATCATGGGAAAGTTCATGTTCCTAAACCTAAGAAGTTTATGCCTCATCAGCCACCACAACATCATGGAGGAAGAAAACCTCAACATCATGGGAGAAGACATCTAAATCACTTCAGAGAAAGGTTTCAGAGATGGAGATGCCACTACTGTGGAAGGTTTGGTCATATAAAACCTTTCTGTTTCAGACTTTTTGGTTATCCTAAGGTTGTTCCTCAAGCTAAATCAAATCAAAGGACTTCTGCTAATGGGTTCCCAAGGCTGCTGCTACAAGTTTAATAGCTCACATGTCTCTTAGAGTTTCAGCTAAAGAGGATTGGTATTTTGATAGTGGTTGCTCTAGGCACATGACAGGGATTAAGAATTTGTTGGTTGACATCAAATCTCACACCACAAGCTATGTGACTTTTGGTGATGGAGCTAAAGGTGAAATCAAGGGGATTGGAAAGCTGGATTGCTCAGGAGCTCCAGAACTTGATAATGTGCTGCTGGTTAAAGGACTCACTGCTAACCTGATAAGTATCAGTCAACTGTGTGATCAAGGGTTTAATGTTAACTTCACCAAATCTGAATGTTTGGTTACAAATGAAAAGAATGAAGTTATCATGAAGGGAGTTAGATCTAAGGACAACTGCTACCTATGGGTTCCTCAAGATTCTAGCTATTCCTCAATTTGTGCTCTTGCTAAAGATGATGAAGTAAAGTTGTGGCATCAAAAACTTGATCATCTGCATCTAAAAGGTATGAAAAGAATCATCAACATGGAAGCTGTCAGAGGAATACCTAAGCTGAAGATTGAAGAAGGAAGGGTATGTGGTGAATGTCAGATTGGAAAGCAAACCAAAATTTCACATCTGAAGATTAAACATCTCACTACCTCTAAGGTGTTGGAACTTCTTCGCATGGACTTAATGGGGCCTATGCAAGTGGAGAGTCTTGGTGGGAAGAAGTATGCTTATGTGGTGGTTGATGACTTTTCAAGATACACTTGGATTAGCTTTATAAGAGAAAAATCTGAAGTGTTTGAAGTGTTTAAGGATCTGTGCCAAAGACTTCAAAGAGAAAAGGAGAGTAATGTTGTCAGGATCAGAAGTGATCATGGAAAGGAGTTTGAGAATCAGAAATTTGCTGAATTTTGATCAACTGAAGGGATTAGTCATGAATTCTCTTCTCCTATTACTCCACAACAAAATGGAGTTGTTGAAAGAAAGAATAGAACTATCCAAGAATCAGCTAGAGCTATGATTCATGCCAAGAAACTGCCTTACCACTTCTGGGCTGAAGCTATAAACACTGTTTGTTATGTTCATAATAGAGTGGCCCTAAGAACAGGAACCACTACTACATTTTATGAGATATGGAAGGGAAGAAAGCCTACTGTTAAATACTTCCATGTGTTTGGCAGCAAATGTTATATCTTGGCTGATCGTGAGCAAAGAAGAAAGATGGATCCTAAAAGTCATGAAGGAATCTTCTTGGGTTACTCTACTAACAGCAGAGCCTATAGAGTATTTGTCATACCCTAAATTTGTCCTACCTGTATATTTTTCATCTGTACTATCCATTCGCTAATCATTATTCAGAAAAAATCCAAAAAAATGTGTTGTCTTCAACTTCGTCTCTCTTTTATTTCTTATCCTGTTTATTTTTTAGTCATATATACTTTTTAACTCTTTTTTATCCTTCATCCAATTAGATATCCATTTTTGCAAAATTCATTAACCATTCTTTATCCATTTTCAATCTTTAAACCATTAATCCTTCTTTTAATCCATTTATGTCCATAACCATTTTCAATTATCTTTCTTTTTCTAACCAACTTCCATTCTTTAAATTCATTTCAAAATCTATCCAATATCCATCTCAAATCCTTTTTTTTTTCTTTCTTTATCCAAAAATCCATTATCCAATCTTTCCATTACATATCCATTTAATATCCATTTAAAACCAATTTTACCCTATTATTAATTATCCAATTCATATCCATTTTAACTATCTTCAAAATCCATCAAAATCCATTTTATTCAATTATCCTTTTACACTTTTTCTTTTGTCCATTTTTAATCCATTTGAAAGTCCAAATTCCAATTTATCCACATACATTATCCATTTTCCACAAATAAATTCCAAACCTATTTATTCAAAAGTCCATGTTACAATCCCATTCCAAGTCATCTTACAAAGAATTCAAAAATAAATACCAAAGTTTTCTATAAGAATCCATTACAAAATTTAAAGTTCATGCAATAAAAATCCTTACAAGGAGAAATGTAGGCCCATTCTATTTACAATTATACATCATAATCCATGTGGGTCCATCAAGAATTACAAAAGAAAAGAGAAAAATGGACAGTAGACTAAGTGACTCAACCATCACGCATTACAGCCCTTCTGCAGCCTTGCACAAACCGAAACTACAATTCACCAACCTGTTATTCACCCGTACCACAACAAACCACTACCCCACACCATAACCTGTAAGCCACTCGCAAATGACCACAATAACCACTATCATCCAAACTTCAGCAGGCGAAAAAAAACTGTACCACCCCTGCAAAGCTACGCACCAAAAACCTTCACAAACCTGCTACCTACAAACGGTACAACAATTACCACAGCTTGTACAACATGAAACAAGGAAAAGGAATTGCAAAACGCGTAAAAACTGTACAAAACGATAACCATTTCACAACAGAAAATGATAAGAAGAAGTGATTGAAAATGGATAAGGACCTCAGTAAAAAATGATCTTCACTTTTCCGGATTAGAGACTCCCTTGCTCTTCTTTCTTCTTTCGAACCATCAAAAAGAAAAAGAAACTCCTTTCCTCTACAACAAACAAATCTCTTCTCCGCTACTGCTCACCCACACTCCCTCTAACCGCAGCCCACTCAATCAAAACCCACAAATTCCTCGTACAGCAAAATAAATTATAACTAATTCATACACAGATACCAGCTCATCAATTATTCCCAGCTCACCCTCAAATACCCTTCAAATCTCTTCCCATTTTACCCTCAAATCCATTCTATAAAGCTGCGGAAAACTTACTGCCAAGGGGACGAAAACAGAAATCCGTCCTCACCCCTCACTCTCCTACAATACGGTTCCAACCTCCTTCATAGAACACACGTAATCAAACCTTCGACGACTCAACCATTTTCAACCCAAAAAATACACCACCGCAAACCCACTATTTCCTCACCAAAAGTGGAGCCAATAATCGCTTCTCAACCTTCATAAAGCTTCACCAACACCAACCTTTTCAAGCCACACTTTCACTCATTTTCAACCCAAAAACCACCATTGAAGCTCACCCAAGCTTCAATGTGTTATTTTCACTCTCTTTTCATTGACAATGACAACAGCCACAGATCTTACATCAGCCACAGATTCTTCTGCACGCCTCTTCTCTGAGTAACCTCACGCGAACACCATCTGCAACCACCCAACCTCTGTTCAATCCTTCAACCTCCATCGAAACCTAAACCTTCTATCAATCATCTAAACCAAAATCATCTCAAAAGCTCAACTTTTCATAGCCTAAAACACACCAACCCGAGACCCTCTTCTCCAGACCTCCACCCAACCTTTCTTTTTCCTTCTTCATCAAACCTCCATAACCCTTCAATACAACCCCAACCTTAAAAACTTTGTTCAACCTTCATAAACAAATATAAATCGCAACAAACCATTAACCATATATAATCATCCTCAAAACAAACTAGCCATAAATAACCGCTTCCACCACCAATGGAAATCAAATCGGAACTGAGAAACAGATCACACAGAGAGAACAAATCGAGCGAGTGAAACAGAGATTTAGATGAAGAAACCGAAACAAAAAACTGTGAAAAAGAGATGAATCACAGACATAGAAGGAGTGAGTGACGACGCGATCTTGATGGGAAGAGGAAAACTGAAAAACGACGCTTGAGGGTAAGAAGAAGACGTGAATGGAGTTTGGGGATCATGAAAGTGAAATGCTGAGTTTGTTGTTTCATTTAATTGATGCTTATCTTTAAAAATTTTCCTTGTTTGTTCATAGATCCCGTTGGGCTTGGCCCATTTGATCTTTTCCTCTACACACACCCACAAATCATCGGTTATCTCCTCAACTTATTTTTTTTATATTTTTTGTATTTTCATTTTTATTTTATGTTAAATTCCTTGGGCCTAGCCCATGATCTTGTTTCATACACCACTAGACACTGCTGCACACACACCCCTGGCTTTTATTTATTTTATTTTGTTTTTGATTTAATTATTTTGTATATTTTATCTTATGTTTTCTTAGACTCATTAAGTGTTGTAGTGAAATCTTGAGTTTATTTCTCTTGGATCCACTATCTTTTCTTTTATTATTTTTTTTCTTTCGATTTACGTTTGGGCCAATGATATCAAAAACATCTTGATATTGGGTGATTCTTTAAAATCGGTACCAAATCTTGATTTATATGAGGCCTACTATTTACTTATTATTATTTCGATTTATTTTGTCATTATTTTATTCATTTTTTGGGTCAATGAAAACCAAATATCTAAGATTTATCGATTCATCGGTTTTAAATCGTGATAAAGGTGAGACCTTTATTCTTTTTCTTGTCATTTTCGATTTTATTTCATTTCTATCATTTTTGTTTCATTTTTATTCAATTTTGGGTCAATGAAAGTCAAAAGTCCGATTATCAACTTATCGATTAAATCGCGATTAAGACGAGACCAATTTTATTTTCTTATGTCAATTTGTTGTACATATTATCATATTGTATCATATTCATTTTCATTTCATTTACTCACCATTTAATAAAAAACAATTAATAAATATCGAAACCCTAAAAACAATTAACTAATGGACTGTTGATTATGATCGCTCGCTCGATGTTTGCTCAAGGTTTAGTTTAGGACACTTCGCACACACACGGCTTCCTCTTGGGCTACCTTACAATGAGACCATTTATTTCTGTCAACACTTGTAATTTACATGTATCCCTTCCCATTCCGATGTACGCACTTAATATTGTTTTGATTGTGGTTTGTTTACTAGGAGCACCCCTAGGGACTAGCATAGGCAACCCATTTTCAAACTAGTACTCGATTCATCGTCGAGCCATTTTCAAACAAACCTCTTTTCAAACCCTCGATTCGTCGTCGAGCCATTTTCAACCAAACCCTCGATTCGTCGTCGAGTTTCTTCAAACCGAACTCTTTTCATAACAAACAAACCCTTGATCCAACGTCAAGCGGATTTTCATAATCAAAGTTCAAAAACAACTAATAACTATCGTAACTCTTTTAAGGTGAAAAATGGGGGTTCAAGTCTTTGATCTCTCTTCGATTGTTTGGGTGCGAGTTTTCTTACTCGTGTGTAAGCAATTGACGCTTCTTCCTTTAACAATCTAACGTTTTTTTAACCAAGCGCATACAATAAACCCTTGATCCAACGTCAAGCGGATTTTCTCAATAAACTTCAAAATAATTAATAACTATTGAAACTTTTCAAGGTGAAAAATGGGAGTTCAAGTCTTTGATCTCTCTTCAATTGTTTAGGTGCGAGTTCTCTTACTCGTGTGTAGGCAATTGGCGCCTCTTTTAAAATCAACCAACTCCTCTTTTCGTGGGCGTACCACGAACTACGACTGCTCTGATTCTTTATTCTCGTCCGAGTAAAGATACGTAGGCACAAGATTGCGATGATCTTGGCGAGCACACTTTTTCTTTTTCTCCCGTTTGCGTCCACACTTTTTTTCTTTTTTCCCCGTATGCGTCCACACTACCATCTTTTTCCCTCAAACCCCGTAGTTGAACTACAACTGCTCTGATTCTTTATTCTCGTCCGAGTAAAGATACGTAGGCACAAGATTGCGATGATCTTGGCGAGCTACCTTTTTCTTTTTTCCCCGTTTGCGTCTACCTTCCCTCCATCTTCCGTCTTCCCTCTATCCCTTCCCGTAGTCGAACTACGATTGCTCTGATTTCTCATTCTCGTCCGAATGAGCATACGTAGGCCCGAGGTCGCGATGATCTTGCCGAGCACCCTATCATAAAATCACCCATTTCCCCTTAGTATCTTTTCCCTTTATCTTTACCTTTCCGCATTTATAGAGAAGAAAATAGATAATCTTAGCTAACGAACATCGCGATTCGAATCAAGAGGTTCCCGTTGAGTACAACGGACGTGAGGGGGTGCGCGTACCTTCCCCTCACGTAACCGACTCCCAAACTCGGAATGTGGTTGCGACGACCATGTTCTTATCTCCTCCCTTAAAGGTTTTCTCGATATTTTCCTTTCCCTCTTTTTGGGATAAATAAAGTTCGGTGGCGACTCTGTCGAACCGGTTTTCCGCGTCTTTCGCGGGAGGGTCGTATTTTCGATGAATTTTCGAGGTCCGACAGATGGCGACTCTGCTGGGGAAGCATTTGCTCCATGCAAGAGAAAGTCAAGCCTATCTTGATTCGAATCGCAAGTTCGTTAGTTTTGTTTATTTATTTTCTTCTCCTTTGCTTACTTACTTGTTTTCCTATTCCTTATTTGTGTTACCTTTTGTAACACTGTTGGGTTGTTCTGATATTGGGAACTTTGTGAGATGGCTCTACAACCGAGTCCGAGTATAACCCTAGGATTAGGATGGTGGTTGTGTAGTGTAGGCTTGCGTGGTCTCTTCTACGTGAGTTGAAGCGAAAACCACCGCTTGGAGTAGATTCCCTTAGAGATATTATTGTTGTGGTGAATCTTTGCCATGGTGGTAATATCTTCGAGGTGGGTCGTCGATCCCAAGGACCATTAACCCAATTTACCCATGGTGGTTGGTAGCATTAATTCTATGTGTGTTAATGTGAACGCCCCAATCAGATGAGGTCCCTCAAATGTATTACTTCCTGACAGTAATATTTTTGACCTCGATCTAGGATTCTGAGAACCCTATTTAGAACCCGTGTGTCGATGGTTGTGTAGTGGGCGCCTCCGAGGAATCTTTCTCGTGGGGAAGAAACGAATACCTCACCTAGACGAGATTGTTTCGAGGATATTATAGTCGGATTTCTCTTCGTCTTAGTTATAATGTTTTTGAAATATATCCATAACTCTAGGCATCTACCCGTTTTAGAAACCTACCCGTGGGCTTTCTTAATCCTAGTTGTGGTTCTTGACCCGTTCCTCCGGCCAACCTTAGAACTGTTTGAAGTTGTTTGATTCTGCGATCCTGGATCTTGCATCTTGCATTACATCTCATGTCATTACATTGCATCTGTTACGCATCTTGCATTGCATTTTCAACCTCAGAATCTCACTTCATCTTCCTTCCTTCTCCAGTAAATCAAGTTGATTCCTCGACACCAGTACGCAACTCGAGCCAAAAGCAGACGAATGTTTAATCATATCCAACAAGACCATGCTGCCACATGTACAGGCAGTATCATCAGTCATTGAAGGGGTTGCCAAAGACAAGCAGAATAGTCTCCAACTCTGAACAAGCCAGTTCAAGCGTCAATCAAGTCAAGACAGGAAAATCAATTCCTCGAAGAAGGCAGTCATGCCGCCATCCCATCATTTCGCATCCTTGTACTTTGTCTTTGTTTGTTCAAGTATTGTTTGCTTCAAACATTGTCGTTTGTATTTGGTTTTCTTAATGTAGTGATTATGCATGTTTTGAATCAGTTATGTTGTATTCACTCATTTCTTCCATTTACTGCAAAAGCACCGACACATTTATATCCATTTCACTCTCTTTATCAACCGTTGTTTTAGCAATGATTGGAGGGAGGATGATGACAACGAAATACCCATAATTGCAAAACGGTATGGTTTCGGATAGAATCCCGCCGAGGATGTACAGGCATTATTTCAATCCTCCTAAACACTGGAGAGATAAGGAGTTAATCCCTAGCTAACCACTTCGAGCCAAGAAGTAGCAGTTTCCTTCGGATCTATAAACCCTTACACTTAACCTGGGGCAGGGTAGTGTTCAGTTAACCCAATTACGCACTCAAACCACAAAGCAAAATTCCACAAGACATGACGGTTATCCATCAATACCCATGACTTGGCAGTCACAACCCTCCAACAAAATCAAAAGCAAAAAATCAAAAGCCTGCTAAGTCGAGCACCTCAAAAGGAGACTTAGGCAAAAATCAAGGCTACCCTGATGGACTCGAAAAGCAAAACCAGTCCATGCAAAAGATAGGGATTAAAAGCAAAGTCAAAAGAGGCCCTCAAAACCTCAACAAAAACAAAATAAGATCCAGTGACCACCATATCAAAACCAAAGGGTCACTAACATCCTTCAAAAACAAAATAAGGTGACGGCCAGTTGGAGCAAACCTTGAATTATCACTCTTACACCGTCAACCCTTTTGGAATACAAACATGTGCAGAATTAACTGAACGTAGGACTGGAGTTCATCACGAAGAAGGGGTGGGTACAAATCAAACTTTGAGCCTAATATCCTTTGTTTCATAAACCGTAAACCAGGCCACGTTGCAACCCTCGAAAGACCTAATTGAGGCGAGGTTTATTCTGAAATCATACTATCGCAAGGTTGCGTAAACTGACTCCCAATATTTGCTAATCTTCAGCATTGGTGTCTTTCTCCTTGCTATATCTTTCACACCATCAAAATCAGCACACGTTTGGGCTAACGGTCCATTCGTCTCACTATCACGACACTTCAATAAACGACTCTTTTTCAAAACGTGCATGAGCATTGTATTAAGATTACCATTTGTGAATGTTCAATTTTAATTGCAAATCAGTGCTAGACATCAAAGCAATTCCAACAAGGGGCAATCAAAGAGGAACTTGAACTTTCAGCGGTGTCGACCCGAAGCAAGACTCCCTCAAACCCACAGGCTGGGGCAAATCTTTCAACAGCTCAATCAGGGGCAAGCCATCTCAAAGCACATCAAAGTTCAACTTCCAAAGATCAGACATCGTCAGAACTGGTTAATCAGGGGCAAACCATCACCATGTTCAGACTGGGGCAAGACTCATTGCAGCAGGCTACCCTCACCAATAAATCAACAAGCGGTCAAACTCAGAGCTCGAGAGCATCTTCGTCTGCTTCAATCATGGCGTCTTCAATGAACTGAGTGTCGAGGAAGTCAAAATCCCTCTCACCGCCCAAAAGTCCAATCCTCATTGGCAACTACCAAAAGTTCACCATGCTGGCACCTCTAACTTATTCAATCACCCGTCCGCAATTATATGCATCATACGCATCATACGCATCGCCTTCAACATCATTTACATCATACGCATACCAAAAAACAAATCATACTTCCCCAGCACTTGCACCTCCGCGCGTCAGCATTTGCATTGCACATCATTACAAAATCAAGCATTCATATATGCATAGGTCAAGATCCAAGATCAATCTCGAGACTACAAGAGCATCTTCAGCCCAGCCAGGGGCATCTTCTTCAAGTTCGTGGGCGTTCCTCACGAAGTTGTGCAACCTTTTGTTGACCAAGCTCAAGACAAGATCTCAAAGCAACCTTCTGCCTAGTCAGGGGCATCTTCTTCAAGTTCATGGGCGTCCCCATGAAGTCTTCAACCTTTTGTTGATGAAGCTGTGATCTCCAAGCAAGTTGGTGTGCATTCTTCATTGGGTTGTGTTCCTCAACCTTTTGTTGCTGAGGTCGTCATCCTCATCCCAACCAACAAACATTCCTCCGAGTCAGTGGGCGTTCCTCATTGAATCTTTTCCATAGTCGAACTACGACTACCCTGATTCTTTATTCTCGTCCGAGTAAAGATACGTAGGCACAAGATTGTGTAGATCTTGGTGGGTTACCTTTTCTTTTTTCGTTGTTTACCTTCTCCATTTTTCACTGTTTCCCTTGCCTTTTTGTGGGCGTTCCTTATTGATTTCTTTACTTCAACCTTTTGTTGATTTCTCCAAATAAATCTCATCACATCCCCAGCAAACTTGACCTTTTGTCAATTGCCTTACTATCATCCTTTTGGTGATAACCAAACCCAATCAACTCAACCTAACCTTCATCCTTTTGGTGTTGGTCCTCACAAATAAGAAGTTCCTATCATCCTTTTGGTGGTAGTAGTTTGTTTTGATCCGTCATCCTTTTGGTGTCGCCGATCCATAAGCCTTTGGTCTGTGTGTCATCCTTTTGGTGAGTGACAGCCTTCGTGTGTGTGCCCTATTATCCTTTTGGTAATAGCAGGCTGTGTTGTGTGCCCTATTACTTCGTCAGTAATAGCAGGCTTTGACCTCATTTTCCATCCTTTTGGTGGAAGGGTCTGTGTGTGTGCCCTATTATCCTTTTGGTAATAGCAGGCTGTGTTGTGTGCCCTATTACTTCGTCAGTAATAACAGGCTTTGACCTCATTTTTCATCCTTTTGGTGGAAGGGTTTGTGTGTGTGTGTGCCCTATTATCTCGTCGATAATAGCAGGCTTTGACCTCATTTCCATCCTTTTGGTGGAAGGGTCTGTGTGCGTGTGTGCCCTATTACTTCGTCGGTAATAGCAGACGTCGACCTCATTTTCATCCTTTTGGTGGAAGGGTCTGTGTGTGTGCCCTATTATCCTTTTGGTAATAGCAGGCTGTGTTGTGTGCCCTATTATCTCGTCGATAATAGCAGGCTTTGACCTCATTTCCATCCTTTTGGTGGAAGGGTCTGTGTGCGTGTGTGCCCTATTACTTCGTCGGTAATAGCAGGCATTGACCTCATTTTCATCCTTTTGGTGGAAGGGTCTGTGTGCGTGTGTGCCCTATTACTTCGTCGGTAATAGCAGGCGTCGACCTCATTTTCATCCTTTTGGTGGAAGGGTCTATGTGTGTGCCATATTATCCTTTTGGTAATAGCAGGCTGTGTTGTGTGCCCTATTACTTCGTCGATAATAGCAGGCTTTGACCTCATTTTCCATCCTTTTGGTGGAAGGGTCTGTGTGTGTGTGTGCCCTATTACTTCGTCGGTAATAGCAGGCTCTGACCTCATTTTCCATCCTTTTGGTGGAAGGGTCTGTGTGTGTTTGTGCCCTATTATTTCGTCGATAATAGCCGGTTTTGACCTCATTTTCCAACCTTTTGGTGGAAGGGTCTGTGCGCGTGTGTGCCCTATTATCTCGTCGATAATGGTAGGCTTCGACCTCATTTTCATCCTTTTGGTGGAAGGGTCTGCGTGTGTGCGTTCACTATCATCCTTTTGGTGATAGGTCTGTCATCCTTTTGGTGTCAGATTCTTTCTGTTATTCCAACTTCCCAATCCCTTTTCTCTCCTTCGGACAAATTTGTGGTTTTCTTCATATCTAATTGTCTTCTACCTCGAAAGAATGAACGTCGTAGCTGTTCATCTTACTCAGTTTAAGCCAATTAGATAGGGGCATCTGTCATATCCTAAATTTGTCCTACCTGTATATTTTTCATCTGTACTATCCATTCGCTAATCATTATTCAGAAAAAATCCAAAAAAATGTGTTGTCTTCAACTTCGTCTCTCTTTTATTTCTTATCCTGTTTATTTTTTAGTCATATCTACTTTTTAACTCTTTTTTATCCTTCATCCAATTAGATATCCATTTTTGCAAAATTCATTAACCATTCTTTATCCATTTTCAATCTTTAAACCATTAATCTTTCTTTTAATCCATTTATGTCCATAACCATTTTCAATTATCTTTCTTTTTCTAACCAACTTCCATTCTTTAAATTCATTTCAAAATCTATCCAATATCCATCTCAAATCCTTTTTTTTTTCTTTCTCTATCCAAAAATCCATTATCCAATCTTTCCATTACATATCCATTTAATATCCATTTAAAACCAATTTTACCCAATTATTAATTATCCAATTCATATCCATTTTAACTATCTTCAAAATCCATCAAAATCCATTTTATTCAATTATCCTTTTACACTTTTTCTTTTGTCCATTTTTAATCCATTTGAAAGTCCAAATTCCAATTTATCCACATACATTATCCATTTTCCACAAATAAATTCCAAACCTATTTATTCAAAAGTCCATGTTACAATCCCATTCTAAGTCATCTTACAAAGAATTCAAAAATAAATACCAAAGTTTTCTATAAGAATCCATTACCAAATTTAAAGTTCATGCAATAAAAATCCTTACAAGGAGAAATGTAGGCCCATTCTATTTACCATTATACATCATAATCCATGTGGGTCCATCAAGAATTACAAAAGAAAAGAGAAAAATGGACAGTAGACAAAGTGACTCAACCATCACGCATTACAGCCCTTCTGCAGCCTTGCACAAACCGCAACTACAATTCACCAACCTGCTATTCACCTGTACCACAACAAACCACTACCCCACACCATAACCTGTAAGCCACTCGCAAATGACCACAATAACCACTATCATCCAAACTTCAGCAGGCAAAAAAAAACTGTACCACCCCTGCAAAGCTACGCACCAAAAACCTTCACAAACCTGCTACCTACAAATGGTACAACAATTACCACAGCTTGTACAACATGAAACAAGGAAAAGGAATTGCAACACGCGTAAAAACTGTACAAAATGACAACCATTTCACAACAGAAAATGATAAGAAGAAGTGATTGAAAATGGATAAGGACCTCAGTAAAAAATGATCTTCACTTTTCCGGATTAGAGACTCCCTTGCTATTCTTTCTTCTTTCGAACCATCAAAAAGAAAAAAAAAACTCCTTTCCTCTACAACAAACAAATCTCTTCTTCGCTACTGCTCACCCACACTCCCTCTAACCGCAGCCCACTCAATCAAAACCCACAAATTCCTCGTACAGCAAAACAAATTATAACCAATTCGTACACAGATACCAGCTCATCAATTATTCCCAGCTCACCCTCAAATACCCTTCAAATCTCTTCCCATTTTACCCTCAAATCCATTCTATAAAGCTGCGGAAAACTTGCTGCCAAGGGGACGAAAACAGAAAGCCACCCTCACCCCTCACTCTCCTACAATACGGTTCCAACCTCCTTCATAGAACACACGTAACCAAACCTTCGACGACTCAACCATTTTCAACCCAAAAAATACACCACCACAAACCCACTATTTCCTCACCAAAAGTGGAGCCAATAATCGTTTCTCAACCTTCATAAAGCTTCACCAACACCAACCTTTTCAAGCCACACTTTCACTCATTTTCAACCCAAAAACCACCATTGAAGCTCACCCAAGCTTCAATGTGTTATTTTCACTCTCTTTTCATCGACAATGACAACAGCCACAGATCTTACATCAGCCACAGATTCTTCTGCACGCCTCTTCTCTGAGTAACCTCACGCGAACACCATCTGCAACCACCCAACCTCTGTTCAATCCTTCAACCTCCATCGAAACCTAAACCTTCTATCAATCATCTAAACCAAAATCATCTCAAAAGCTCAACTTTTCATAGCCTAAAACACACCAACCCGAGACCCTCTTCTCCAGACCTCCACCCAACCTTTCTTTTTCCTTCTTCATCGAACCTCCATAACCCCTCAATACAACCCCAACCTCAAAAACTCTGTTCAACCTTCACAAACAAATATAAATCGCAACAAACCGTTAACCACATATAATCATCCTCAAAACAAACTAGCCATGAACAACCGCTTTCACCACAAATGGAAATCAAATCGGAACTGAGAAACAGATCACACAGAGAGAACAAATCGAGCGAGTGAAATAGAGATTTAGATGGAGAAACCGAAACAAAAAACTGTGAAAAAGAGATGAATCACAGACACGGAAGGAGTGAGTGACGACGCGATCTTAACGGGAAGAGGAAAACAGAAAAACGACGCTTAAGGGTAAGAAGAAGACGTGAATGGAGTTTGGGGATCATGAAAGTGAAATGCTGAGTTTGTTGTTTCATTTAATTGATGCTTATCTTTAAAAATTTTCCTTGTTTGTTCATATATCCCGTTGGCCTTGGCCCATTTGATCTTTTCCTCTACACACACCCACAAATCATCGGTTATCTCCTCAACTTGTTTTTTTTTTTTTTTGTATTTTCATTTTTATTTTATGTTAAATTCCTTGGGCCTAGCCCATGATCTTGTTTCATACACCACCAGACACTGCTGCACACACACCCCTGGCTTTTATTTATTTTATTTTGTTTTTGATTTAATTGTTTTATATATTTTATCTTATGTTTTCTTAGACTCATTAAGTGTTGTAGTGAAATCTTGAGTTTATTTCTCTTGGATCCACTATCTTTTCTTTTATTATTTTTTTTCTTTCGATTTACGTTTGGGCCAATGATATCAAAAACATCTTGATATTGGGTGATTCTTTAAAATCGGTACCAAATCTTGATTTATATGAGGCCTACTATTTACTTATTATTATTTCGATTTATTTTGTCATTCTTTTATTCATTTTTTGGGTCAATGAAAACCAAATATCTAAGATTTATCGCTTCATCGGTTTTAAATCGTGATAAAGGTGAGACCTTTATTCTTTTTCTTGTCATTTTCGATTTTATTTCATTTCTATCATTTTTGTTTCATTTTTATTCAATTTTGGGTCAATGAAAGTCAAAAGTCCGATTATCAACTTATCGATTAAATCGCGATTAAGACGAGACCAATTTTATTTTCTTATGTTAATTTGTTGTACATATTATCATATTGTATCATTTTCATTTTCATTTCATTTACTCGCCATTTAATAAAAAACAATTAATAAATATCAAAACCCTAAAAACAATTAACTAATGGACTGTTGATTATGATCGCTCGCTCGATGTTTGCTCAAGGTTTAGTTTAGGACACTTCGCACACACACGGCTTCCTCTTGGGCTACCTTACAATGAGACCATTTATTTATGTCAACACTTGTAATTTACATGTATCCCTCCCCCATTCCGATGTACGCACTTAATATTGTTTTGATTGTGGTTTGTTTACTAGGAGCACCCCTATGGACTAGCATAGGCAACCCATTTTCAAACTAATACTCGATTCGTCGTCGAGCCATTTTCAAACAAACCCTCGATTCGTCGTCGAGTTTCTTCAAACCGAACTCTTTTCATAACAAACAAACCCTTGATCCAACGTCAAGCGGATTTTCATAATCAAAGTTCAAAAACAACTAATAACTATCGTAACTCTTTTAAGGTGAAAAATGGGGGTTCAAGTCTTTGATCTCTCTTCGATTGTTTGGGTGCGAGTTTTCTTACTCGTGTGTAAGCAATTGACGCCTCTTTCTTTAACAATCTAACCTTTTTTTAACCAAGCGCATACAATAAACCCTTAATCCAACGTCAAGCGGATTTTCTCAATAAACCTCAAAACAATTAATAACTATTGAAACTTTTCAAGGTGAAAAATAGGGGTTCAAGTCTTTGATCTCTCTTCAATTGTTTAGGTGCGAGTTCTCTTACTCGTGTGTAGGCAATTGACGCCTCTTTTAAAATCAACCAACTCCTCTTTTCGTGGGCGTACCACGAACTACGACTGCTCTGATTCTTTATTCTCGTCCGAGTAAAGATACGTAGGCACAAGATTGCGATGATCTTGGCGAGCACACTTTTTCTTTTTCTCCCGTTTGTGTCCACATTTTTTTCTTTTTTCCCCGTATGCGTCCACACTACCATCTTTTTCCGTCAAACCCCATAGTCGAACTACGACTGCTCTGATTCTTTATTCTCGTCCAAGTAAAGATACGTAGGCACAAGATTGCGATGATCTTGGCGAGCTACCTTTTTCTTTTTTCCCCGTTTGCGTCTACCTTCCCTCCATCTTCCGTTTTCCCTCTATCCCTTCCCGTAGTCGAACTACGATTGCTCTGATTTCTCATTCTCGTCCGAATGAGCATACGTAGGCCCGAGGTCGCGATGATCTTGCCGAGCACCCTATCATAAAATCACCCATTTCCCCTTAGTATCTTTTCCCTTTATCTTTACCTTTCCGCATTTATAGAGAAGAAAATAGATAATCTTAGCTAACGAGCATCGCGATTCGAATCAAGAGGTTCCCATTGAGTACAACGGACGTGAGGGGCTGCGCGTACCTTCCCCTCACGTAACCGACTCCCGAACCCGGAATGTGGTTGCGACGACCATGTTCTTATCTCCTCCCTTAAAGGTTTTCTTGATATTTTCCTTTCCCTCTTTTTGGGATAAATAAAGTTCGGTGGCGACTCTGTCGAACCGGTTTTCCGCGCCTTTCGTGCGAGGGTCGTATTTTCGATGAATTTTCGAGGTGCGACAGTATTCAACTCCAGAACTAAGGTCATGACGGAGTCTATAAATGTTGTTGTTGATGATTTGTATAAGGAAACATTCCTTGATTTGCTTGCAGAAGCTTCAGAAGACAACACAGATCCTAATCCTACAAATGTTGAATCTGAATCTGAACCACTCAACAAGGGACCCTCCATCATAATTCAGAAAGATCATCCAAATGAGCTTATCATAGGTGTTATGAACTCTGGTGTTACTACTAGGTCAAGAGAAGTTGTTTCTAACTCCTGTTTTGTGTCGAAAATTGAACCCAAAAATGTTAAAGAAGCCTTGAATGATGAGTTTTGGATCAATGCTATGCAAGAAGAGCTAGGACAATTCAAGAGGAATGATGTTTGGGAACTGGTTCTTAGACCTGAAGGGACAAATGTGATTGGAACTAAGTGGATATACAAGAACAAATCTGATGAGCAGAGAGTGGTCACTAGAAATAAAGCAAGGTTGGTTGCTCAAGGATATACCCAAGTTGAAGGGGTTGACTTTGATAAAACTTTTGCTCCTGTGGCTAGGCTTGAATCCATAAGACTTCTCTTAGGTGTTGCTTGCATTCTCAAATTTAAACTGTTTCAGATGGATGTTAAGAGTGCTTTCTTAAATGGATACGTGAATGAAGAAGTCTATGTTGAACAACCCAAGGGATTCATTGATCCAACATATCCTAATCCTGTCTTCAAGTTGAGAAAAGCTCTGTATGGGTTAAAGCAAGCTCCTAGAGCTTGGTATGAAAGGATAACTGAATTTATGAATCTGAATGGTTACAGAAAAGGTGGGATAGACAAGACATTGTTTGTTAAAGAAGAAGGAGGGAAGATCATGGTTGCTCAAATATATGTTGATGATATTGTGGTTGGTGGGATGTCTGATGAGATGGTTAAACATTTTGTTCAGCAAATGCAGTCAAAATTTGAGATGAGTCTTGTTGGTGAATTAACTTATTTTCTTGGTCTGCAAGTCAAGCAAATGGAAGATTCAATCTTTCTGTCTCAAAGCAAGTATGCCAAGAATATAGTCAAGAAGTTTGGAATGGAGAATGCTAGTCATAAGAGGACCTCTGCACCTACTCATCTAAAATTATCCAAAGATGAAAAAGGTGTGAGTGTTGATCAAAGTCTGTACAGAAGCATAATTGGTAGTTTGCTAAATCTTACAGCTAGCAGACCTGACATTTCCTTTGCAGTGGGGGTGTGTGCTAGATACCAAGCTGAACCAAAAGTCAGCCATATAAATCAGGTGAAAAGGATCCTGAAGTATGTGAATGGTACAAGTGACTATGGTATGATGTACAGTCATGGAACTGGGTCCATGCTGAGTGGATATTGTGATGTTGATTGGGCTGGAAGTGCTGATGATAGAAAAAGCACATCAGGTGGCTGCTTCTTTTTGGGAAGTAATCTTATTTCATGGTTTAGCAAGAAGCAAAATTGTGTGTCTTTATCTACTGCTGAGGCTGAGTATATAGCTACAGGGAGTAGTTGTTCTCAACTAGTGTGGATGAAACAAATACTGTCTGAGTATAATGTCAAGCAGGATGTCATGACATTATACTGTGACAACCTGAGTACTATCAATATATCCAAGAATCCTGATATACGCCATCACTTCATCAGAGACCTAGTGGAAGACAAAGTGGTTACCTTGGAACATGTTGCCACTGAAAGACAACTGGCTGACATTTTTACTAAGGCTTTAGATGCAAATCAGTTTGAAAATTTAAGGGGCAAACTAGGTATTTGTATATATGAGGATTTGTAGCAATTAATGGATTTATGGAATGCTGCACTAAAGTACAGGATGATGATGATTTGTCTTAAAGGAAAATTTGCAGATGTATTATGTGTGCAAGTGTATTTCTCTATTTGGTGTTCAAGTGATACTATCAAAATTAGAGTAAATGTAAAGAAAATTGGAAATAATCAAAAGCAAATCAACTGTTGGAAGCATTCTTTATTAGAAGTTTATTACAAAGATAACATAAACAACAAGCAAATATTCTTCATCTTTGGAGTCAGCTATGCATTCCATCCAACTGAGTTAATGAAATTGACCCAATCTTCATCAACATCCTTGTCTGACTCATGTAATTGACAATGTTGTTTCTTGATGGGCTTTTTATGTGTCTCGGTCTTTTTCCCTGTCCTTGTTGCACCAGTAGATGATCCTACCTTTGTCTCGTCCTTGGACTTCATCTTCTTTGGTTCTGTACTCCTTTGCCTCTTGTCTTCTAACATGTGATTTGTTTTGGAATCAATCGTTTTGGAGGTCTGGCTCATGTTTCAACCTTTTCCTTGTAGTAGCAGTAAGGTGTAGGTGTTTTTATATCAAAGGAGAGCCTTGTTTGTATCGCCTAACCATTCAAAGATGTAGTTGTTGGAGGTGGTGCATTTTTCCTTGTGTCCTATGCAATTTTTTTTGAAAATTGTGTTTTGTGCTTTTGCTGGTTTTCTGTTGTGCCGTGCTTCTGAGGGTGTTTGTCCAATTGTGGCTAAAAAAGGGGAGAGTAGTGTAGTAGTTGTTTTGCTGGTTTTGCAGCTGGTTTTACAGATGGTTTTGTAGATGGTTTTCTAGTGTGCAGGTGCTGGTTTTCTTCTTTGTTTTTCTGTGCTCCTTGGCTTGAGGGGGAGTTTCCGGTTTTCTCAGAGTGTTATATTTGTTTGAGTGTTGCTTCTGCTGCAGGGATCTCTGATCTGTTGTGTGTGCTCATTGGTTGTTTTAGCCAAAATTTGCCAAAGGGGAGTTTGTTAGTTCTGAATTGGCAGCAATTTTGGTAAAACAAAGTGTTGCATCAGGATGTCTTACTTGATGTCTTGACATGGTGTTTTTCAAACATTCTACAGTTAGTATTTGTTAGTGTTGCAGGTCTGTGTGCATGATGTCAAACACGATGTTCTGACATCAATTGATAGAACTTCTAGTTCTGGTTTTAGGTTTTATTTGTTGCGCTATTTTTAGCAATCTTTTGTGTGTTTATGTTATCTGATTGCTGCGAAATTTACTAAAGTGGTAATATATTGGAGTGTTATTTTTGGAGGCAATCTGTTTATGAAGAATAGAGAGTTGCTATTTTCACGCATAAAGATTTGGAGATTAATTTACTTTTATTGGAAATTAAATCAAGGACCTGCAATTGCCCAAGCCCAAGGAATGTATTGCTATTTATAGATGATCAACCCTAACCGCTGCTCGTGGAGAATAAGGGGTGTGAGAGTTGTGTTCAAGTTTTAGGGTTTGTGTTTTGTGTTTGTTTTTCTGAGCCATTCATTCATCTGTTTTAATGTTTGAATTAGACTGATTTAGTTGAGTTGTAATTTGTCTACTCAAAGCTTTTAAGCACGAGTGTATTGTTCTTGGTTGAAGCTCTTAAGCAAGACCAAGGTGTGTCTTTGAAGTGTGTCTTCTACTTTCATTATTGTAAGTTGTTATCACTGCTGTGATTGAGGGGGAGTGAGAGGTGTCTCATATTTGAGAGTGTCTTAGATAGAAGTGCCATTGGGTAGTGATTAATTGAGTAGATTGTCAATTGGTGTGTTAGCTGTAGAGTCTATGAATTGATACTACTAATAGTGGACTTCCTTCCTGGCTTGGTAGCCCCCAGATGTAAGTGTGTTTACACTGAACTGGGTCAACAATTGATTGTGTTCTTTACTGTTGTTTTCTGCATATTCTACCTTGTTCATTATTGTTAAGATATAAGTGTCGTGACATCACGTTTGGCATCTCATATTTGTTGCCAAAATTTCAACAGGCTCCTCTATTAATTCAGTGGTGTCAAGTAAATTAGAGTCTTCATCATCAACCAATAATAAGAGGAATTTACTGGCTGCACATTTGTGGCCGGGAATGAATTTCTCATCATAATTGAAGCATAGTCCTTGATTGCGACGCTCTTGGAGTTGAGCATTTGAGAGACGACAGATAGATAATTTGGGAGTTTGTGGTGTTGGTAACGGTTTAGGTTGGGTGGGAACAAGGGCAGTGGTTTGAGTGGTTGGGGTGGGTTTTGTATAGGTGTTGGGGAAAGATTTTTGAAACTTAGGTTTTACCTCCCGTATTTTGGATTCAATCAATTTGGCTAAACCAATGGCCTGAGAAATAGAGCTAGGTTTATGTATTGCAAGTTCGTTCTGAATTTCAGGAATCAAACCTGAAATGAAGCAGTTCAACATAGCTTTCGGTGGTAACCCCACAACCTGATTACCCAATTTTTCAAAGGCTGCTTGATATTCAACCACTGAAGTTGTTTGTTTAATTTAAACAATTCTGCCTGATGATTAGCAAACGTAGAGGGACGAAACCTTAATTCCAAAGCTTTAGTAAAAGAGGGCCAATCAGACAACAATTGATTATGATACATGAATTTAAACCAACCTAAGGCTTATCCTTTCATGTAAAAAGACATCATAGGCAAACGATTTTTAGGAGGTAATTGGTAAAAACTAAAGAATTGGTTGGCTTGAAAAAGCCATTCGAGAGGGTTTGACCCGTCATACATGGCGAGTTCTAATTTAGGGGTACGGAAAGGGGGTAAGTTTGGAAACGGAGGGATCTGGTTATGTGGGTTTTGGGAATATGGGATCTGCTGGGAAAATGGAAGAGTGTAGATTGTGTGTTGTGGAAACATCGAAGGAAAATAAGGGTAAGAGGGGTATTGTGGATAAATATATGGCGAGGGAAGATGAGGAATCGAGGTGGTGTTAGGTTGGAAGGAAGTGTGAGAAAATATGGTGGATGGTCGGAAAGGTGTGTGGGCTGGTGAAATGATGGTGGAAATGGGTGTAGTAGCCATGGGGATATGGTAAAATAGAGGAGAATGACGTGAAGTAGTGTAAGTTGGTAAAATAGTGTTTGAAATAGGTGTTGTAACCATAGGAAAAGAAGTAGGAAGCTTTGTTAAACCTGAAGAGCTTGCTATTTAAGACGCATCAGCTTGAGCTTGTGAGGACTGCTGAATAAGTAACTTGTTGAGGGTTGCCATGATAGATTCATATCGCGATTCCGAAATCTGCTTTTCATTCTCCATTTGTGTGTTGATGGAGCCAAGGTTGCTTTGTGTTTTCTCTAGATCTGAGCGGACAATATCGAATCGCTCATCTAGATCTGAATGGATTTGAGTTATAGCATTATTGATGTGAAGGTGAGAGGTTTGAACAGCTTGTTCAACAATTTCTTGTGGGATGGGTTGTTGTGGTTTAGGGGGGGCCATGAATTCAGAATGAAAGCACCAATGATGCAAAAGGATTATCAACTACTACCAAAATTAGGGTTCATCATTGAATAAACATAAAACTAAAGAAGGAAATAAAATTCTGAAATGATTCTCTACCTTTCATTAAATCCAAAGTGCTTTAAATACAAACAGCTCAATGTTGTATTAACTAAATGGGCTAGGCCCAAAAGATAAAACTAAACTTGCTGAATAAAAACAACACTCAATTTATTACATAATCTTTTAAGTAAGTTGGCTTTCTTATAATTCGACTGGGCCTGCTATCAATTTGATGACTAAAATAATTTATTATTTAATAGTTTTTATAGAATAAATTAATTTATTAATAATTTTTATTAAGTTTTTTTAATTCATTTAAAAATTAAGTAATACAAGTATTAAAAGATACTTTTGAACTGCCCATGGTTCTATATCCAAGCCACTAACGAATACTGAGAAATGTAAGTGTCAACTATATAAACACTAAAAAAATTATAATAAAAACGATGTGGGACTTGTGCACCTCTATGTGCTTACAGGTATAATTTTTAAAACGTCGCAGAAGATCCATTTGAAGTTTTAATGACAATAACAATGACTAAATTCGGTGGAAGTAACTTTCAATCTTGATGATGAAGTTCTAACTAAAGAAATATCTCATGCCTCATCCACAAAAAGAGACTCAAGATCAAAGTGCTTATATGACTACAAGAAATCTAGTAAAAAATCTTAAAGCCTCAGACTAAGTGTGAAAGATCACTAGGTCATGGTTGTCTATCTATTTGAGTGACCAAAATATTGTAAAAGTAAGGGTAGCTTGGAAATATTAAGGCAACTTTCTCTCTCTCTCTCTCTCTCTCTCTCTCTCTCTCTCTTTCTCTCTCTCTCTCTCTCTCTCTCTCTCTCTCTCTCTCTCTCTCTCACACACACACACACACACACACACACACACACACACACACATAAAAATATCTCTTCAAATGTTTTATCTTGAAAATCATTTTTTAAACCAAGTTAAGTGATTAAAAATTTGTCCAAACATTTTCCAAACTATTTTTAAACTAACCAATTGATTGGTAAGTTGTGTGAATCGATTGGCAAAACTTTTTTAAGTCAATCAATTTGAGCATTAAGACAATCAATTGGATAAGAGCTAATCGATTAACCAATCAATTATGACAGTACATTAATAACTTTGAACGACTTTATATCTAATATTTGTTAATCCGTTAAATGAGATTATCAATCGATTAAAATTTTATGTCAATCAATTGGCTCATTAATTCAGCCTGTGGATCATTTCCTTTTTTGGTTTTTCCAACTCCTATATAAAGGAACTCTCCTCTTCTACATTTCACTCCATTTCCCAAAGTTTTACATTTTCTTTGGAATTTATCTCTGCATTTTCTCTCTTTCTCTCTCTCTCTATATACATTTTATTTCATTTAAAGTTGTCATAGTACTTTTGAGTAAAACTTTGCTTGTGAGGAAGATTTTGTAAGTGGTCGTTCTATTTTAGTTAATTCTTGAGAGTGCAATTCTCTTGAGAAGATTGAGTTAGGTTTTTGAGATAAATCAGTCGTAAAATCTCTGTTCTTTGTTTATTGAGCTTTGTCGAAAAAAAATATTTTGGTTATTGAGATCAACTTGAAAATCTATAAGAAGTTTCTATCTTAGCCTGTGGTAAAAGCTATTTGTGGTCAGGGATAACCGGATAAGCCTATAAAAATCTTAAAATCAACCTGTATAAAGGTTCATGAGCATGATCTATAAAAGCTCACAAGTTTATAATCAAAATCTCAAGAAGATCTCTTAGGGATAGGATTATGCCAACATTCGGCCAAACCTAGATAAATATCTAGTGCAATATCTTTAACCCTTACTCTCTTTATTTTTCTGCTATTTTCTATTTGTTTTATTTCCGCAGCAATTTACTCTTAAGAAAATACTAATAGAATCTTAATTGAGAAAAGTATAAAATTAATCACAAATTTTAAATACCACAATTCACCTCTCACCCACTTTGTTGGGTCAAATAGCATATTCATCCAAGTCCCACATCGGGTAGTAGAAAAAATATAGAATTTGAGTATTAATATAAATAGAGATAGTTAGTTTTAGTTTTTCACACATCAACAAAATGTATTCTTTTGGGTGTTTTGGAGATTTGGGTAGTTGTGTGTTTAGAGAGGGTTTTCTATTTTTCCGTTCAAAAATAGTTTGTTGAGAGGGTTTTCTATTTTTCCATTCAAAAATAGTTTGTTGAGAGGGTTTTCTATTTTTCTGTTCAAAAATAGTTTGTTGAGAGGGTTTGCAATTTTTCCGTCCAAAAATTGCATTTGAGAGAGAGTTTGCAATTTTTCCGTCCAAAAATTGCAATTGAGCGAGGGTTTACAATTTTTCCGTTCAAAAATTGTAATTGGTAGGGTTTGCAATTTTCTCCTTAAAAATTGCAATTGTATAAGAGAGTTTGTAATTTTGTCATTATAAAATTACAAGTTGAATTATGATTTTATGATTTTTTTTGTTGGAATTTTTACTTCTTTTTCTTTTTTGTGGATATGCTTCTGCGTGCTTAGAATTTTTTTTTTTGTTGTTATTTTCCCTACAACTGGTATCAGAGCCTGGTTCCGATCAAGGGAGGAAAGAAGAGTAACAATTATTCTGATCAAGGGAGGAAGAAGACAAAAAGATTGAAGAGTGATAATTTTACAAATATGCCTAATCATTATAATTATAATGACCGCTTTGGAAATAGCTAAGGGTGGTATTCTTAATGAGGAGATGAGAAGGAAGACACATAGTTCTTCATCTCAGTCCGAGGTACTTGTCACTGAAAATAGGGGGAGAAGTCATAAAGAGGAACCGAAGGGTGGTAGAGATAATAATAGAAGCAAGTCTAAGCCGCGATACAAGAATCTGGAGTGTCATTATGATTACAAAATAGGACACATACAGAAGTATTGCTATAAATGGAAAAGAGATAACAAAGGCAAGAAGGATAACTCTAAACAAAGAGACCATGAAGATCATGATGATGATCGTGTTACTGCTGCTACTAGTGATGATCTTGTTATTCTCTATGATTATGAGTTTGTTAATCTTGTATCAGATGAAAGCATGTGGATAGTTGACATTGGTGCTACATTGCATGTTACACCAAGGAAGGATTTCTTCACACCTTATATTTTTGGTGATTTTGGAGTGTTGAAGATGGGTAATAATGGTGTATCTAAGGTAATTGGTGTTGGTGATGATTGCTTGAAAACCAACATGGGAATGCAATTGTTGCTTATAGGTGTCAAACATGCTCCATATGTCCGCTTTAATTTGATATTTATGCATATGCTTGATGATTGTGGTTATGACAATCACTTTGCTTCTGGAAAGTGGAAACTCAATAAAGATAACTTGGTTGTGGCTAAAGGGGAAAAGCATTCTAAACTGTGTTGGATAAAGGCTTTGGTTTCTAGGGATAATGTGAATTTTATCGAGATGGAAGCATCTTTGTGGCACCGAAGACTTATCAATATTAGTGAAAAAGGGCTGAATATTTTGGCCAAAAAGGATGTTCTTCCTGGATTAAAGAATGCAGATTTGGAGAAGTGTTCTCATTGCATGGCTGGTAAACAAACTAGAGTATATTTCAAGAGACATCCTCCCTCAAGGAAGTCAAGGTTGATTCAATTAGTACATTCTGATCTTTGTGGTCCATTAAAGGTAATATCATTTAGTGGTGCAATTTATTTTGTTACCTTTGACTGATCTATGAAACTATGGATTTATACCTTGAAGATAAAATACCAAGTGTTGGAAAAGTTCAAACAATTCTATGCTTTGGTTAAGAGGCAGACAAACGAGAAGTTGAATTGTGTTTGTTCAGACAATGGCGGAGAGTATTGTGGACCATTTTATTTCTATTGCAAACAACACGGTATTGTACGTGAAAATGAACCCTCCTAAAACTCCTCAATTGAATGGTTTAACAGAGAGGATGAATCAAACACTAATTGAGAGAGTAAAGTATATGATCTATGGATCTAAGTTTCCTAATCATTATTGGGGCAAGGCACTTTACACAGGATTGCATGTTCTTAATATTACTCCCATTGTTGCTTTGAACAAGGAAATTCTAAACAAAATTTGGTTTGAAAAGAAAGTCAAGTATGATCATTTGAGAGTATTTGGTTGTAAGGATTTTGTGCATATTCCAAAGGATGAAAGATCTAAGTTGGATGCAAAGTCAAAATAATGTATCTTTATTGGCTATGGGAAGAATGGGTTTGGTTACAGGTTGTATGATCCTGTAGGGAAGAAGCTTATCCGAAGCCGCAATGTGGTATTCATGGAAGACCAAAATATTGAAGACATTGATAAGGTAGAGAAGGCAACACCCAAGAAAGATATCAATTTGTCTAATGTTGATCTAGTTCGGTTACTTAGTCATAATCTAGTTGTTATTGGTGTTAATAATCGGAATGGTGAGCCATATGATTAAGTTGATGATCAACAATGTGGAGATGAGGTAAATATTCCAACTAATAATTGTGAAGAGGATAACGATATGTCACTAGATGAGAATCTTGGTGAAGCTCCAGAATCATCTCAAGTTCAACTTAAGAGGTCTAACATGCAGAGACAACCTTCTACAAGGTATAATTTTGATGAGTATGTGACATTGACTAATGAGGGTGAACTTGAGTGTTTTCAAGAGGCCTTGGAAAGTAATAAAAATCAAAAGTGGTTGGATGCAATGCATGATGAGATGAAATCATTGCATGATAATCCCACTTATGATTTAGTGAAGTTGCCTAAAGGCAAAAGGGCTTTGGAAAATAGGTTGATTTATAGAGTTAAACACAAAAGCAACTCTAAGTCTCCAAGATATAAAGCTAGATTAGTGGTGAAAGGTTTCCTTCAAAGAAAGAATCTTGATTTTAATGATATTTTCTCACTTGTTGTAAGAATGTCATCAATTAGAACCGTGTTGAGTTTGTCTGCTACTCTTAATTTAGAGGTTGAGCAAATAGATGTGAAAACGACTTTACTTCATGGTGATTTGGAGGAAGAGATCTACATGAAACAACCTGATGGTTTTCAAGTTAAAGGCAAAGAAGATTATGTGTGCAGATTAAGAAAGAGTTTATATGGGTTAAAGCAAGCTCCAAGGAAGTGGTACAAGAAGTTGGAGTCTGTTATGTGTGATCAAGGATACCAGAAGACTAATCAAATCATTGCGTCTTTGTTAGAAATTTTTTTAATGATGACTTCATTATCCTGTTGTTATAAGTTGATGATATGCTTATTGTAGGGAAAATTATTTCTAACACTAACAATTTAAAGAAGCAAATGGGAGATTCATTTGTCATGAAAGACATGGGAGAAGCTTAACAAATTCTTGACATTAGAATCATGTGTGACAAAAAAGAGAAGAAACTTTGGATGTCACAAGAACATTATATCGAAAGAGTGTTGCAAAGATCCAAAATGGAAAGTTCTAAGGCGATAAGCATTCCTCTTGCTATTCATTTCAAGTTGAGTTCTAATCAAAGCCCTTCAAGTGAAGATGAAGCATTTTATATGAAACGTGTTCCTTATGTGTATGTTATAGGTAGCTTGATTTATGAAATGATGTGTACAAGACTAGATATAACACATGTTGTTGGTACAGTCAGTATATTTTTGTCAAATCCAGGAAGAGAGCATTGGAATGTTGTAAAATGGATTTTAAGGTATCTTCTCGGTACTACTTATGCAAGGTTTTGTTTCGGAGGAGATAAGCCTACTCTTGTGGGGTACTATGAATCTAATATGGATGGAGACATTGATTCCGAAAAGTCCACTTTGGGCTACAATATTAAATTTGCAGGGGGAGCTGTGGCTAGGTAGTCCAGATTGCAAAAGTGTGTAACATTGTCTACTACAGAGCTGAGTTCATTGCCATTACCGAAGCATGCAAAGAATTACTATGGTTGAAGAAATTTTTCAGAAGCTTGGTTTTGTTCAAGACAAATATGTGTTATTTATTGATAGTCAAAGCGCTATTCATCTTGGTAAGAATCCGACTTTTTATAACAGGTTCAAACACATTGGTGTGAGATATCATTGGATATGTGATGTTTTGGATGCTAAGTTGTTAGAATTAGCTAAATCTCATACAAATTTTAAAGGTTCTTATATGATGAATAAAGCATTACCAAGAAGGAAATTTGAAGCTTTTTGTGATATCGACGGTTTGGCGATTTCCTCCAGATAGTTGTGAGGGGGAGATTTGTTGGGTTTGGGCTCCTTTCCTATATGGAGAAATACCCAAATTTGATTAGCCCATTTGTCTCACTTATTTAAGTGGAGAGAATCAAATTTAGGGTTGAGAGAGATAAAGATAAATTAAGGATTCAAAAGAGAGAAAATAGAAGAGAAACTTATTCCTGTTTTTCTGCAACCAGACTCATTAAATCGACGATTCCATATTCTTTAACCGTCAGATCTAACTCAAATTTGGAAGGAAGGTTTGTAACACCCGTATCTAAATTTTGACCGTTTAAAATTTCAAAAAGAGGTCTGATCTGAGAAATATCTTCTTCACACTGAAGCTGTAGATTTGAGTAATTTTTCAGCTTTTTTATTCTTATTTGTAAGATAGTTTGCTTTGTGATTTAGGGTTACTAGAAATATTTTGTGAATCACTTTAAGACTATCTTGTATCCTTAACTAATTATAGTGGATCTATTTCTTTGGTCTGGACGACTCGTGATTTTTATTCTCATATTGAGGACTTTTCCATGTTAAAGCATTGGTGTTCTTTTGTGCCTTCATTTGTTCGATTTTCCGTCTTATATTTGTTGTTGATCCTTAAGGTTCCTACAAGTGTGGATAATTTTATATCTGATGCGTATTGGTTTGTTATTCTGTCTTGATTTCTTACACTACTACAAAACGCGCAAACAACACCGCCAGGTTTACAACGGATTCATATACACCGTTGTAATAGGTTAAAATTTTTGCGCCCAGTGAGTAGCTGGATTTATAAACAGTGATTTAATGACAGTTGTCTTAAAACACCGTAGTAATAAATGATGTGTAGCAAGCTTCGATTCCCAGCAACTACATTTTTTCTATTTTTTAGAGTACATTAAGCGTGTGTCACTTAAGTTCATTATTTAAAAAATAAATTGTAAATGATTTTACAACGGTGAAGTATATCAACCGTTGTTAGAAGCGTGTGTTACTTAAGTCCATTATTTAAAAATCAAATTGTAAATGATTTTACAATGGTGAAGTAAACCAACCGTTGTTAGAGGACTTACAATTCCACTATGGTTAGGCTGTCCAACCGAAATTAAAGGGTTTATTGATAAATTAAAACAAAACTTATTTTGTATTTCTTTCATAAGGCGCCTTAGGCGAACAAGCGAGCTAGAGACGACAGTGGTGGCGTAATCTTTACCCTCTTCATATCCATTCATTTGGAGCTCAAATTTTCACCCTCTTTGTTCATTTGATTCTTCAGCTTTGAAGTACGGTACTCTTTAACATCTTCATTCCTTTTTTCTTGGTTTATGTTGTATATGCTTAAATATTCACCCTCTTCGTTCATTTGATTCTTCAGCTTCGAAGTACGGTACTCTTCAACACCTTCATTTACGTGCATAAGATTCTTCAGCTTTGAAGTACGGTATTCTTCAACATCTTCATTCGTTTTTTCTTTGTTTATGTTGTATATGCTTAAGTAAGTATGAGAGTACATGTTTCATATGCTTTAGGTTTAGATTTGCATATGCATATGCTTAAGTTTTTGGATTAGATTTTGTTGTGTCATTCACATTATTATACGTGTATAAATTTAAGTAGTTGTTATGGATCGTAGCTGGATGAAAACTAATAAATTAGGTCCGATTTATGAGAACAGAGTTCTTGAAATTCCTTAAATACGCCGATAAACATCTTCCCAACAATAATGGTATCTTTTATTGTCCTTGTGTTGTTTGCGCGAATATCAAAAAGGGTACAAAGAAAGAAATATTCCATCACCTTTGTTGTGATGGTATATGTCAAAATTATATAATATGGACGTGGCATGGTGAGGTGGATAAAGAGGAAAGTCGGGCGTCACAAAGTCAAAGAGTGAATGAAGATGAATACATGGAAGATCAACTAGAGGATATGTTCCGTGATATTGGGGAATCTTCTTTTAAGAATGCTCAAATTTATGATACTTTATGTAGTGATAAAGACACCCCTTTATATAAGAGATGCACAGATTTTACACGATTTTCGGCGGGGTTAAAGTTGTTTAATCTGAAGCCAAAAAATAGATGGTCGGATAAAAGTTTCACGAAATTACTTGAATTGCTAAACCAAATGTTACCAGAAGATAACAAATTGCCAGATCGTTGCTATGAGGCCAAGAAGATATTATGTCCAATGGGTCTGGAGTATATCAAAATACATGCTTTCCCTAATGATTGCATATTATACCGGAAAGAGTATGAAGACTTGTATCAATGTCTGAAATGTGGTGTGTCGCGTTACAAGCTGAAAGCCAACAATAGTGATGACAAAGACTATGAAAATGTTAGTATGAAGCATCCTCCTGCTAAAGTGTTATGGTACTTGCCAATAATTTCAGGATTTAAAAGACTTTTTGCTAATTCGAAAGAATCTTAGATGACATGTAGATGAAAGGACTCGTGATGGAAACATTCGCCATGTAGCTGATTTATTGCAATGAAAGAAAATTGATTCGTTGTTTCCGAATTTTGGAGTTTAGCCAAGAAACCTTAGGCTTGGGCTTGCCACCGATGGAATGAACCCCTTTAGTAATCTTAGCACTAATCATACTTTGTGGCCCGTTCTTCTCACTATTTACAACCTATCTCCTTGGTTGTGCATGAAACGCAAGTATATATTGTTAAGTATGATGATTTCTGGACCACGACAACCTGGTAACGACATAGATGTTTATCTAAGTCCATTAATTGATTATTTACAACTCTTGTGGGATGAAGGCGTTGAAGTTGATGATACATATTTTGTGCAATGTTATTTTGCACAATCAAGGACTTTCCTGCTTACGGTAACTTGGTTGGATATAGTGTCAAAGGACATATAGTGTGTCCTATATGTGAAGATTATACTTGTTATCACCAACTTCAGTTTGGAAAAATGACCGTTTACCTTGGGCATCGAAAATTTCTAAAACCCGGTCATCCTTATCGTAGATTGCGGAAGGCTTTTAATGGAGAGTAAGAGTTTGATGAGGCTCCTGAACCTTTAACCGGGGATGAAGTTTATCAACGGAGGGAACACATTAATGTTGTCTTTGGGAAGAGAGAAAAAGAAAAAGGTGCAGTTGCAAAAAATATATGGAAAAAGAAGTACATCTTCTTTGATCTTCCATATTGGTCAAGTCTTGATGTTAGACATTGTCTTGATGTGATGCATGTGGAGAAAATGTGTGTGATAGTTTGATTGGCACAATTCTAAACATTCCTGGCAAGACTAAAGATAGTAAGACTTCCCGTCTTGATATAGAGAAGATGGGTATACGAAAACAGTTGGCTCCAATAGAGAAAGGAAAAATAACTTATCTGCCTCCAGCATGTCACACTCTATCTAAAAAGGAAAAGAAAATTTTCTGCGAGTGTTTGCAAGGTATTAAATTTCTGCAAGGTTACTCATCAAACATCAAGAAACTTTTATCAATGAAAGATCTCAAGTTAATTGGTTTAAAATCTCATGATTGTCATGTATTGATGCAACAACTTCTACCAGTGGCTATTCGTGAGATCCTACCAAAAAACGTGAGAGTAACTATAATGAGATTGTGCTTATTCTTCAATGCCATATGTAATAAAGTTCTTGATTTTAAAAAATTAGATTAATTAAAAGATGAGGCTGCCATAATCTTGTGTCAATTGGAGATGTATTTTCCTCCATCATTTTTTGACATTATGGTTCACTTACTTGTTCATCTAGTCAGAGAAATTAGAATTTGTGGTCCAGTTTATTTAAGGTGGATGTATCCAATAAAGCGATATATGAAGATCTTTAAAGGATATACGAAGAATCATCACCGACCGGAAGCTTCGATTGTTGAAAGGTACACCACAAAAGAAGTTGTTGAGTTTTGTACAAACTATTTGTCGGACGCAGATTCTATAGAAATTCCAAAGTCTTGTCATGCTGTCACAGACGGAAGAGGTATTCAAGCACATTTCTATATATTGAATAATATAGATGAAGTTCAACCTTTCATAGATACTCATAAAAGACTTTTGAGGAAAATATATCTTCGAATGAGTGACAAGTTGTTGTTGATAGAGCATAACAAGAGATTCATAGATTGGTTTAATAAAAGTGTATCTAATGATCATAGTGCATCAGAGATACTAAAATGGTTGTCGTACGAGCCAAAATTTTGTGTCATTACTTGGACTTCATACGACATTGGTCATTATACCTTTTATACAAAATCAAAAGATGATCGTAGTACAATGCAAAATAGTGGGGTTATGGTTGAAGCTGAATCGATATATTTCTCTAGTTCGAAAGATAAGAATCCTGTATTGGCAACTACCACGTTTTATGGTGTCATTAATGAGATTTGGGAGATTGATTATGTTATTTTCAAAGTGGCTTTATTTAAATGCAAGTGGGTTCTCAATAATAGTAATGGTGTACACATTGATGACTTAGGATTCACCCGGGTCGACCTTGGCAAGGCATCTTTTATGACTGAACCATTCATCATGTCTTCTCAACCAAAACAAGTTTTATATGTTACCGACCCATCAGACATATCGGGGAAATGGTCAATCATTCTCCAAGGAAAACAAATTCCTCTTAGTGATGAAAGTCTTGATATTCCGTCCACACCTTCTTACAAGACACAAGTTCCTACCTCATATGATGAAGTTGATGGAGATGTCGTGCATGCTATTTGAATCGATCATGAAGAAGGCATATGGGAAAATTAACAAGTACGTAATTTATTCTTTATTCATAATATATTAATTGTATGTTATAGTTTCTAAGTATTTTTTCTAACAAGTATAATTATTTGAAATCATAGGTCTTTAGAGTCAAGACACCAAGAGACAAGAAACCAAAACACCAAGTTACAATTATGTGATGTTATGTAATGTGTAAACTGTAGGTTGTTTGTTCTGATAAATTGTAGGATGTTTGTTCTGATATAATTGAATATGATACAATTATGTGATATTATGAATATGATACAATTAATATTATTATGATAACTTTATCACAAATGTGAGTTGTATTTTCTGCTGTGATATGGTGAACAATAATACAGGTTAAAAATGAGATTAATTATAAAAGCAGGATAATATTTGTTAATTCTGCAGAAAATATAACAACGATTGAATAGCATAACCATTATAATATCTCGCGCGCTGTCCAGAAAAAAATAAATATCAAAACAGCGCAGCTGGGAATCGAACCTAGGACCATTATTTTTATCACAAAAGTCTTTTGGAAAACCCGTTGTGATAGGGCGCGCGCTTTCCAGTTTATTACAATGGTTACTGGGCCGTGATTGTAAGTATCATATATACAACGACACTCTACATAACAACGTCTGCGCCCGCATGATTATATATCTTTCCCAACCGTCGTTAAATGAGTTTTCTGTAGTAGTGTTATCACATTCTCTCCCACAAGTGTGAGTCCTCCACATCCTATAACATGATCCAACACCGGATCCAGCTCACGCTCTCCCACCAAGCTGAACCACAACTCTGATACCAATATTAAGGAATCTGGAAGAGTTGGGAGCACCAATGGGACTAATGCTCCAGGACCACAAGAGAGGGAAACACCACATCTCAACCCAAAACCTTAAGGTGTTAGGTAAATGAGTTATTTCTCTTATAAATCCAACATTCAACCATTCATAGGCAATGTGGGACTTTAATCACTCACACTTACATAGAGTCGGTTGTTGGAAAAAAACAAAAAAAGCCCAGAGAAAAAGAGGAACACAATCAGAACACAAGAGTATAATGTGGAAACTCCAAAACCAGAAAAAAACCACGACTGATATCAATAGACAACCAGAGAATAACATTATGTGAAAATTGTTACGACACATAATATACCCTCAACTAACTCAAACCCCTAGTGTTGCAACGCGAAAAACAACCGGCAGAAAAACAGAGTCGTCACCGAACATTATTTATCCCGACGGAAGAAAGGAAACGATCGTAGAAACCTCAAAAAGGAAAGAACATGGTCATCGCAACCAAGTCTTGGGTCCGGGAGTCGATTACGCGAGAGAAAGGTATTAGCACCTCCTCGCGTCCGTTGTACTCAACGGGATCCACGCTTGTTGTTCTAATCAAAGTGTGTGTTATCTAAAACCTACTTGCTAACAGAAACAAAAAGGGAAAAACAAAAAGGAGACTCGATAGGATTTCCCCGTCCTAGGCCCACGTATTCCCTCGTGCAATGGGAAAGTCAGAGTCAACGTAGTTCGGAGGACTACAGGTGAATTGGGGGATTGTGCTCGCCAAGACATCGCCCTCTTGTGCCTACGTATCTTTATTCGGACAAGAATGAGGAAGTCAGAACGTCCGTAGTTCGTGAATTACGGAAATGGGGGAAGGGTGCTCACCAAGACTTCGCCGTCTTGTGCCTACGTATCCTCAATGGGACGAAAATGAGGAAGTCAGAGCGTCCGTAGTTCGTGGACTACAGAAGAAAGGTGGGAAGAGTGCTCTCCAAGACTTCGCCGTCTTGTGCCTACGTATCCTCAATCGAACAAAAATGAGGAAGTCAGAGCGTCTGTAGTTCGTGGACTACGGAAGAAAGGTGAGAAGAGTGCTCGCCAAGACTTGGCCGTCTTGTGCCTACGTATCCTCAATCAGATAAGAATGAGGAAGTCAGAGCGTCCGTAGTTCGTGGGTACGACCACATATTAGTTTTATGAGCCACGTTAAGTTTGCGTTCCAGTAGTTAGGGTCGACGTCTGTTTGCGGTAGAACGAAAATAACGTACTCTTTCTGAAAAGGTTTGATGAAACATCCCAAGGGATCAAATGATTTAGATTTGTTCAAATGTTTTTAACAAAAGTCAATTGAATTAATTTGAGATTCGTATTGCACTAAAGTCTATGACATATGTGCGAATGCGTCGCAAGTTCGCCCTCAAACGGGACGTATGCTAAACACTCTAGAAGAAGTAAGGAGAGACTCCTCACTCATCATTTCCCATATACTTAAGGCTCATGGCGCACATTACTTATCGTACTTATTAAATGTTTTGATTTTTGTTTTGAGGAGAGAAAGAAGACCCAAGGGCGAAAGAAAATCTAGGGGAAACTCACCTAGATGTTATCATGCAACATGGCCCTATAGTTGAGGATGAGAAGGGAAGTCTACCTAATGTTATCATACAAAAACGGACCTAAAGTTAGGCTAAAGGGGAATAAGATGCATACACAATATAAACATCGCACATCAAATGAATCAACACGTAAACTGAAAAGAAAAGTGCACGGATTAAAATCATGACGTAAATACGCGAGTCAAGTGCGAAGCCTACCACAACAAATTTAATCGAATATAATCATAACGACACTGGATAAAAAATTATCTCAAATTGAAAAAGGCAAATTGCTACCACGTAAGCGGTCATCGCAAATCGAATCAAGAAACACCAAGGTAATAAAAAAATCACAAATTGTAAATCAAGATGCGAATCAGTAAGTGCAAAAAGTGGATTGTCACTACGCTAAACCGTCGGACGCGTGTAAAATCGGAATACAACAATAACCAATCTTAGAACCGCACATAAACCAATAAGATCGACCAATAATTTGCTACACTCAACGTGATCATCGCAATGGGGATCAAAATTATGCGAATCTAAATATAACAAAAAAACGCAAAAAAGATTTTTTTTAAAACCATAATATTACTAACGCAAAAATGCGATCATCGCAACCAGATCCAAATCGTGCGGATATGAATTTATCAAAAAGAAACGCGAAGAAAAAAAATTTAAACGTGATAAAAATTCAACAATGTTGCTAACGCAAAAATGCGGTCATCACAACCGAATCGAACTAAACACAAATGTCATGCATCATGCACACAAATATGCAAACAACTTATCGACACGATTTGATCAGAAAAATCTAAAATATATATATATATATATATATATATATATATATATATATATATATATATTAGAAATTTATTATATTGTTTTTTATAAAACTATTATATTCTATTGAAAGTAAATTGGTTACATATATTATATATTATATTGAAAGCAAACCGTTATATACATTGAAACAACGTTACATATTGAAACATGTAAACGCAATGATATCAGTATCTTCGTGTTGCCGGCAAGTGATGACGATGGTGATGATATTGTAAAAGAATGAACAATCAAGCGGCAGTGCTCTATTCTTTTACCGGTCTCCGTTTTTTTTCTTTCAACAAATACAACTTATGCATATATAGGTATCAAATTAGGGTTAATTTTAAATTGTCAATAATGTCCATAATATTTATTTTAAGGCCCAAATTAAATGATTAGTTAAATCCAAAATAAAATAAACATTAAAAATAACATTAAAATTAAAACACTAATTATCCTATTTATTTATTCTAAATATTTAGACAAAATATGTAAAAATAAACGGACCTCAAATAAATAAAAAGCCTGACGCCAAAGTGCTTGAAAAAAATAAACCAAATACACTAAAATTATCATCACGAAATATACGACTCAGAAAAATACAGCGTTTGATCAGATTTTAAAATAAATTTTGACCCGTTAAAACGTTCAAATTGATCAAAATGACACGAAAAATGGTCAAAAAATTAAAACGAACACGTCAGGTTAAACTACGCGAAACGTAGATCAAAATAATTGAAGTCTGCAAGTTCGATCTTAAAATTTTTCGTCCACTGATTTTACGCACAGTTGAGATTCAGTTTGACCGGTCTGTCTGTAAATCAGAGAAATTATTCCAGGTGACATTTTAGGCACTATACGAGATAAAATGCATGCTATGCTATGCAACAGATAAATGAAAATTTTAAAATGACATCTTGATCAAAATTCCTGCTCTTAAGTGCACACTGATCCTCTTGAAAAACCATGAAGAAGATGACCTTGATATCTGACGAGTCTCGGTAAAGAAGATAATCATGATGTTGGGAACTCAGCCTTTGTCTCAACTTGTGTGCAATAGCCAGATAAATTACCTCTGGATAAGGAAAACTCATATCACAGGAAAATGCTTTGATCCACGTCTTTAGGAGCTCAATGCAAGGTTATGCCCTAATGGAAAATGCACATGAACGTAAGACACAAGCCAGTTATGGTTAGAAATAAGAGAGGGCAAATTTTAGGGTGTTACACCTAGTATGTAACACCCCATTTAATTATTTAGTCATGTTGTATTTATTTTGTGTGATTATTCTTGGCATTGTCTTGATTGGGGGTATGTGTGTAGGGCGGGTGTGAGAACTTAAGAGAATTGCTTAATCGGAATTAAACGCTAGGATAAGGTGGTAATGATAATAATATAAATAAGGGGATACTTCATCAGTATTATTATTATTAACGTATTATTAATATTATTACCATCATTATTACTACTAGTGTTATTATTATTAAGACTACTAATATTATCAAAAGTATTATTATTAGGAGTATTATTAGGATTATTATTATTAAGATAATTAAAGAAATAAAGAGTAATTAGGAGAGATTGGTGGGAGGTTACACAAGGAGAAAATCAGTTTACGTGAAAAGAGAAGGAAAAGAGAGAAGGAGAGCTAGGGCAAGGGGGCAAGAGGATTTTCCACCATTTTTGAAGAATCAAAGCACATAATTAAGGTAAGGGGAGGAATGAAATTTATTAATGGTGATCTGAACATGAGAGGGTAGTGAGGGTCCCTTCCCTCTTAGGAATTTATGCTTATTTCTTCTTCTCCTTGACTGTTGACATGCTTGTGTAGTGATTGCTGTGAATTTATGTATGTGCATCTGTTTGATATGAATCTGTGTCGTATACTGGTTTTGAATAGTGAATTCGTGTGATTTCTGTGTTGTTGTTGCTAAGTTTTGACATTGAAGCAAATATGGAAATTAGGGGTTTTGAGGGTTAACGAAAGTCGGTTCTAAAACTGTAGAAAACTTGAGAAAATAAAAGTTTAATGAAGTAGAATTAGGACTGTGAAATGGTACAGAATTAAAGAATATTTTGGGTCTGAATTAGGAGCGTGAAAGTGCTCTAATGGGGGAAAACTCGCACTGATGCGAAATTTGAGATTTTGGTATAATCACTGGTCGTACGCGTATGGGGGGAGGCCATACGCGTATGAGGGGACACTCCCAAGGGCATACGCGTAGCATATGCACCTTGTCCTCAGAGCCGACACGACCCTCTACTGAAACGCGTATGGGAAGTGTATGAGAGAGTGGCCATACACGTATGGGCAGGGCCATACACGTAGGGGAGGTTTTGGAGGAAATTGAGAGAGAAATCACTCTCTGGTGATACGCCTACAACACAAGGCCATACGCATATGAGGCCTGGGCAGATTGGCCCTACGCGTACGATACATGATGCTCCACAAGTGCACGGAAATATCGAAGTAATATAAAAGATTGTCGAACCCACAGAGACCAATGTCAACCTACTGTAATCTATTGTTACTTTGTAAAGCTAAGGCTAATGATAATTGAAAAAAGGGAAACTAAGACTAGAACTAAAATAAAACTAAGAGAATATGATAATAAAGAGAGGCCGGAATATGGATTCCGCGTTCCTAAAGGGCTTTGTAGAATTCGGGTACTAATTACGACTATAACTTAGTTTCGTAGAATATATCAACTTAAAGACTTCGCCTCACGCTCTCGCGGTATTAACTAAAGTCATGTTCCCTAATCCCAAGATTTTGCTCTCGCTCGCCAGGTAACTAGGAAATATATTTTGAAAGCCAATAATATCCTAAACGCATCTAAAGCGCTCTCGCTGTATTTAGACTTGTTGCCTAATTTCCACTATCCGGTTCGATCCCCACGCTCTCGCAGTGCGGCTCTAACCTTAATTAATTTCTCACTCTCGTGACAAAATCGTGTTAAATAGCCTCTCACTCTCGTGACAAAGTTATTTAAATTAGACTTGGAAATTAAAACCAAAACAGGATTTTTAATCATAAGTTCGCACCTATTATTTTCCACCGAGTCCCGTCGGTAACGACGGTCCTCATACACTGGACTCTAAACTATTTAGCCGATCATGGAATTAAGTAAAAACGAATTAAACATAACGGTTGCAATTAAAGATAACATGGTAATTAAATTAACAACGATAAATGAAAATAATAATAAAACAATAAAATGAAACCTGTTAATAATGCAAAAAGGAAAACTGGCATTACTCCTGAAATAATGCAGAATAATCTTGGCGTACAATAACTTGAACTGAATTTGAAACAAATGAAACAAATCCTAAGACTAATGGTGTAGTAGTTCCTCGATGTTAGAAACTACCACTTTTACATGGTAAAATTTCTGCCTAAATACTAAACAAGGAAAAATGGCCGAGAGAAGGGAGAGCCTTTTCTGTGACGACTGCTTCCCTTTTATAGAGTCCCTTGTAACTTCCGTTGGAGAGAATTTAGGAGCAGTGGCCTCATGGAGAGAGTGGGAGTAGTGGGAAGTTGGAGAAGTAGTGGAGAGAATGTAGGAGAAAATGTTGAACGTGTGAAAACTGAACATCTAAAGCTTCGTGACCATGTCTGTGCTCAACGTAATAAATCTGTTATGGATCCATGACGATCGTGAAGCTTCTGTGACGCTCGTGATGCAATTTGAGTCTGCCACGGTCGTGGTGGACCTGCCACGGTCGTCACACTAGCAGAATTTGGATTCTGCTGTTTTCTGCTCTTTTCTGCATCTTTTCTTCCTTGTTTTGCTTCTTTTCTCCACTTTGCATACTTTTAACTTGAAAATAGAAATACCTGCAAAAACACTTAAATATTCTCGAGAAAATTGGATATTAGACGAAAACGATATAATAATTGAATGTAAATCAAGGCCAAAATACGATACATTTTCGTGTTATCAAACACCCCCACACTTAAACCTTTGCTTGTCCTCAAGCAAACCATGACTCGTAAGAAAAATAGTGCATACGGATACTCATCCTAGGCTAACAACTCTACTTCGGTTGAGTTTGTGTCATAGGTACTAGCTTACACACTAAGGATATCGTAACAACACAATTCCGCTTTTGTGGTCATCAACCTCCCTCCTATACAAACCAATCTGAATCATGTCATTATACCTAAACCTAACTAACTCATCCTTCTTTCATCCCTTTTCATTCTGGCGCAATCACATTAAGCCCGTTATCCTTTCACACTCATGGTAGGATAACCTGTTAGTGACTATGATCTCAATTTTTTGTTTCTTTTGCACATTGGCTTAAATATCAATAAAATAAAGAAGTTTGCACCGTTGGGCTAAATGATCGGGTGAGGATCACCTAACTTAGAAGGAGCATTTCTTTTCATTCATTTTTTTTCTTTCTTTTCAATTTACCATTTAAACATGAGATCATACACTTATTTGCATCGGCTTCCTACTTAGTGCGTGCTTAGGATGGTGCTGACTGCTAAATAAACTAATTAGGGACTACTAAAGGGGTGAGAACTTAAGGCTATGGCATAACAAGTACTCAAATCGATTTCCATAATAGGGAGGCTCACGGTGTTAAGACGATATCGATTTTGCGGAATTTTTCCCGCGACTCACAATCTAACCTTAATTTCGTCTGTAACCTAAGATTTTCAAAAGAAACCCTATTTTTAACGCAAAATTTTTCAAAATATTTGGTGTGACTCAAGGGAGTGGGAAATCGATAAACACAAAATCGCATATAAAGACTTGACAGCACGTGCAAAGACGCAACGAAAATAGAAAAAAAAAATTTAAAATCATGCTAGAAAGCAATAAATCTAACTAAAATGCGTTAAAATGAAAGCGGTAGAGTTCCTCCCCCACACTTAAACCAAACATTGTCCTCAATGTTTTGATAAAAGGTGGTAAAGGAAAGATAGAACCTGTATGACTGCCAATGTGTGCTACCATAGCCAAATTCACTCTGATTCTTCCCTTGTTGTCCTTGTCTTTGCTAACCACTTATACTCCGTCGTCTTGTACTACGAGATATCTGAATTTGCCGAAACTTCATTTTCTTGAAGCCGCTCATCATATTGCCTATTTTCGAAGGAAGTACCTGCAAAAAATTGTTAGAAAAATACGGTGCGGTGTGTGCAGGTGGAACCTGACCATGCAAAGAACAAGGAGGATGTAAGTTACGAACAGGAGAGACATGCTCTCTCCTATCATACTCATCATTGGTATCACCACCAGCAGAGACATTCGTAGGAATGTCCGTGGGCACCAGGTCATCTCAAGGGATTGTCATCTAAAGATCTTTTGCCTAAATGTAGCTGAGACGTGACAATTCTTTATTTTCTGCAAACACAAACAATGAAAGGAAAACATTTAAATTAAAAACTTGTGGGTTTCCTCCCACGCAGAGCTTTGTTTAACGTCGATAGCTCGACGGATGGAAGTGTTAATTTTCGGTTTCCATGGCCATTTATCAAGCCATCTCACATATCCCTCACATTTTCTTTTCTTCCTTCTGTGGGGTAGTTCATTCTTTTGAACTTGTGGTGGTGGTTCTGGATCTATGCTAAGTATTAGCTTTTCAAGTTTGGGTTTAGTTATTTCATCCATCACCTCAAAGTTTAACCTTACCCTCTTAGCAGTAATGTTTTACCCAGTTTCGCAGTCCTCTAATTTTCTCTTTTTATGCGGGACCTCAGACAAAGGTGTGTTAGTGTGGATATTTTCCAATATCTCCACATTCATTTTGGATTGGGATTATACTTTAGCCTCTACAAACCTTTGCGGGAAAAGAATTGGTGGGGTATATAGAGGAAGAACAACAATAGTTGCTTTATTCTTTACCTCTATGACAACCTCGTTTGTGGATGGTGTTGGTGAATTTGTCTCAATCTCAACTCTTTTCTCACCAGAACTCTCATCATTCTCATTATCACTCTCCTCAACCTCATTATCACTCTCCTTAGGATTTTCGAGTTGTTTTTCACTACTAGTTGTTATAACATACGCATTCTCCTCAGGGGAGGGTTCTATAGGTGTCAGTGCAAGTAGTAAGATTTGGGTCTCCAATTCCTCGGTGTGAGTCACGAGGGACTCGACCATAGTGTTCATCTGCCTAAGGGTTTCATGAGTATCGAGATGTTGTCTTCTAAGCTCTTCATTATGGAGAGTTTGGGTCTCCACAAAGTGCTCCATCATAGATTCTAACCTAGAATTAGTTGTTGTTTCAATGAAATTCTCCATTAATGTTTCAAGGTTGGGATTGACGGATTCTTGTGGTTCCTCAAAATATTGGGAGTGGTAATTTGGGTGGAAATGAGTTAGTGTCGCGTGGAAATCCTCCATTATTGTTTTGAGATCGGAATTATGTGATTCTTGTGGCTCCTCGAAATTTTGGGAATGGTAATCGTAGGAAAAATTTGGTTGCGGTTCCTCAAAATATTGGGAGTATTGCGGTTGGTAGTTGTAGAGAAAATTTGGGTGCGGCTCCTCAAGATATTGTAAGTGGTTATTATAGAGAAAATTTGGGTGATACTTATATATATATATATATATATATATATATATACATATATATATATATATATATATATATTATTATAATTTTTTTTTATAGGAGTGCCTTAGTCTATACGGTGCAACAACGGAATAACAAAATTGAATGTTGGTCCCCGGCAACGGCGCCAAAAACTTGATGCTTTGCAAGTGCACGGAAATATCGAAGTAATATAAAAGATTGTCGAACCCACAGAGACCAATGTCAACCTACCGTAATCTATCGTTACTTTGTAAAGCTAAGGCTAATGATAATTAAAAAAAGGGAAACTAAGACTAGAACTAAAATAAAACTAAGAGAATATGATAATAAAGAGAGGCCGGAATATGGATTCCGCGTTCCTAAAGGACTTTGTAGAATTCGGGTACTAATTACGACTATAACTTAGTTCCGTAGAATATATCAACTTAAAGACTTCGCCTCATGCTCTCGCGGTATTAACTAAAGTCATGTTCCCTAATCCGAAGATTTTGCTCTCGCTCGCCCGGTAACTAGGAAATATATTTTGAAAGCCAATAATATCCTAAACGCATCTAAAGCGCTCTCGCTGTATTTAGACTTGTTGCCTAATTTCCACTATCCGGTTCGATCCCCACGCTCTCGCAGTGCCGGCTCTAACCTTAATTAATTTCTCACTCTCGTGACAAAATCGTGTTAAATAGCCTCTCACTCTCGTGACAAAGTTATTTAAATTAGACTTGGAAATTAAAACCAAAACAGGATTTTTAATCATAAGTTCGCACCTATTATTTTCTACCGAGTCCCGTCGGTAACGACGGTCCTCATACACCGGACTCTAAACTATTTAGCCGATCATGGAATTAAGTAAAAACGAATTAAACATAACGGTTGCAATTAAACATAACATGGTAATTAAATTAACAACGATAAATGAAAATAATAATAAAGCAATAAAATGAAACCTGTTAATAATGCAAAAAGGAAAACTGGTATTACTCCTGAAATAATGCAGAATAATCTTGGCGTACAATAACTGGAACTGAATTTGAAACAAATGAAACAAATCCTAAGACTAATGGTGTAGTAGTTCCTCGATGTTAGAAACTACCACTTTTACATGGTAAAATTTCTGCCTAAATACTAAACAAGGAAAAATGGCCGAGAGAAGGGAGAGCCTTTTCTGTGACGACTGCTTCCCTTTTATAGAGTCCCTTGTAACTTCCGTTGGAGAGAATTTAGGAGCAGTGGCCTCATGGAGAGAGTGGGAGTAGTGGGAAGTTGGAGAAGTAGTGGAGAGAATGTAGGAGAAAATGTTGAACGTGTGAAAACTGAACATCTAAAGCTTCGTGACCATGTCTGTGCTCAACGTAATAAATCTGTTATGGATCCATGACGATCGTGAAGCTTCTGTGACGCTCGTGATGCAATTTGAGTCTGCCACGGTCGTGGTGGACCTGCCACGGTCGTCACACTAGCAGAATTTGGATTCTGCTGTTTTCTGCTCTTTTCTGCATCTTTTCTTCCTTGTTTTGCTTCTTTTCTCCACTTTGCATACTTTTAACTTGAAAATAGAAATACCTGCAAAAACACTTAAATATTCTCGAGAAAATTGGATATTAGACGAAAACGATATAATAATTGAATGTAAATCAAGGCCAAAATACGATACATTTTCGTGTTATCAAACACCCCCACACTTAAACCTTTGCTTGTCCTCAATCAAACCATGACTCGTAAGAAAAATAGTGCATACGGATACTCATCCTAGGCTAACAACTCTACTTCGGTTGAGTTTGTGTCATAGGTACTAGCTTACACACTAAGGATATCGTAACAACACAATTCCGCTTTTGTGGTCATCAACCTCCCTCCTATACAAACCAATCTGAATCATGTCATTATACCTAAACCTAACTAACTCATCCTTCTTTCATCCCTTTTCATTCTGGCGCAATCACATTAAGCCCGTTATCCTTTCACACTCATGGTAGGATAACCTGTTAGTGACTATGATCTCAATTTTTTGTTTCTTTTGCACATTGGCTTAAATATCAATAAAATAAAGAAGTTTGCACCGTTGGGCTAAATGATCGGGTGAGGATCACCTAACTTAGAAGGAGCATTTCTTTTCATTCATTTTTTTTCTTTCTTTTCAATTTACCATTTAAACATGAGATCATACACTTATTTGCATCGGCTTCCTACTTAGTGCGTGCTTAGGATGGTGCTGACTGCTAAATAAACTAATTAGGGACTACTAAAGGGGTGAGAACTTAAGGCTATGGCATAACAAGTACTCAAATCGATTTCCATAATAGGGAGGCTCACGGTGTTAAGACGATATCGATTTTGCGGAATTTTTCCCGCGACTCACAATCTAACCTTAATTTCGTCTGTAACCTAAGATTTTCAAAAGAAACCCTATTTTTAACGCAAAATTTTTCAAAATATTTGGTGTGACTCAAGGGAGTGGGAAATCGATAAACACAAAATCGCATATAAAGACTTGACAGCACGTGCAAAGACGCAACGAAAATAGAAAAAAAAAATTTAAAATCATGCTAGAAAGCAATAAATCTAACTAAAATGCGTTAAAATGAAAGCGGTAGAGTTCCTCCCCCACACTTAAACCAAACATTGTCCTCAATGTTTTGATAAAAGGTGGTAAAGGAAAGATAGAACCTGTATGACTGCCAATGTGTGCTACCATAGCCAAATTCACTCTGATTCTTCCCTTGTTGTCCTTGTCTTTGCTAACCACTTATACTCCGTCGTCTTGTACTACGAGATATCTGAATTTGCCGAAACTTCATTTTCTTGAAGCCGCTCATCATATTGCCTATTTTCGAAGGAAGTACCTGCAAAAAATTGTTAGAAAAATACGGTGCGGTGTGTGCAGGTGGAACCTGACCATGCAAAGAACAAGGAGGATGTAAGTTATGAACAGGAGAGACATGCTCTCTCCTATCATACTCATCATTGGTATCACCACCAGCAGAGACATTCGTAGGAATGTCCGTGGGCACCAGGTCATCTCAAGGGATTGTCATCTAAAGATCTTTTGCCTAAATGTAGCTGAGACGTGACAATTCTTTATTTTCTGCAAACACAAACAATGAAAGGAAAACATTTAAATTAAAAACTTGTGGGTTTCCTCCCACGCAGAGCTTTGTTTAACGTCGATAGCTCGACGGATGGAAGTGTTAATTTTCGGTTTCCATGGCCATTTATCAAGCCATCTCACACATCCCTCACATTTTCTTTTCTTCCTTCTGTGGGGTAGTTCATTCTTTTGAACTTGTGGTGGTGGTTCTGGATCTATGCTAAGTATTAGCTTTTCAAGTTTGGGTTTAGTTATTTCATCCATCACCTCAAAGTTTAACCTTACCCTCTTAGCAGTAATGTTTTACCTAGTTTCGCAGTCCTCTAATTTTCTCTTTTTATGCGGGACCTCAGACAAAGGTGTGTTAGTGTGGATATTTTCCAATATCTCCACATTCATTTTGGATTGGGATTATACTTTAGCCTCTACAAACCTTTGCGGGAAAAGAATTGGTGGGGTATATAGAGGAAGAACAACAATAGTTGCTTCATTCTTTACCTCTATGACAACCTCGTTTGTGGATGGTGTTGGTGAATTTGTCTCAATCTCAACTCTTTTCTCACCAGAACTCTCATCATTCTCATTATCACTCTCCTCAACCTCATTATCACTCTCCTTAGGATTTTCGAGTTGTTTTTCACTACTAGTTGTTATAACATACGCATTCTCCTCAGGGGAGGGTTCTATAGGTGTCAGTGCAAGTAGTAAGATTTGGGTCTCCAATTCCTCGGTGTGAGTCACGAGGGACTCGACCATAGTGTTCATCTGCCTAAGGGTTTCATGAGTATCGAGATGTTGTCTTCTAAGCTCTTCATTATGGAGAGTTTGGGTCTCCACAAAGTGCTCCATCATAGATTCTAACCTAGAATTAGTTGTTGTTTCAATGAAATTCTCCATTAATGTTTCAAGGTTGGGATTGACGGATTCTTGTGGTTCCTCAAAATATTGGGAGTGGTAATTTGGGTGGAAATGAGTTAGTGTCGCGTGGAAATCCTCCATTATTGTTTTGAGATCGAAATTATGTGATTCTTGTGGCTCCTCGAAATTTTGGGAATGGTAATCGTAGGAAAAATTTGGTTGCGGTTCCTCAAAATATTGGGAGTATTGCGGTTGGTAGTTGTAGAGAAAATTTGGGTGCGGCTCCTCAAGATATTGTAAGTGGTTATTATAGAGAAAATTTGGGTGATACTTATATATATATATATATATATATATATATATATATATTATTATAATTTTTTTTTATAGGAGTGCCTTAGTCTATACGGTGCAACAACGGAATAACAAAATTGAATGTTGGTCCCCGGCAACGGCGCCAAAAACTTGATGCTTTGCAAGTGCACGGAAATATCGAAGTAATATAAAAGATTGTCGAACCCACAGAGACCAATGTCAACCTACCGTAATCTATCGTTACTTTGTAAAGCTAAGGCTAATGATAATTAAAAAAAGGGAAACTAAGACTAGAACTAAAATAAAACTAAGAGAATATGATAATAAAGAGAGGCCGGAATATGGATTCCGCGTTCCTAAAGGACTTTGTAGAATTCGGGTACTAATTACGACTATAACTTAGTTCCGTAGAATATATCAACTTAAAGACTTCGCCTCATGCTCTCGCGGTATTAACTAAAGTCATGTTCCCTAATCCCAAGATTTTGCTCTCGCTCGCCCGGTAACTAGGAAATATATTTTGAAAGCCAATAATATCCTAAACGCATCTAAAGCGCTCTCGCTGTATTTCGACTTGTTGCCTAATTTCCACTATCCGGTTCGATCCCCACGCTCTCGCAGTGCCGGCTCTAACCTTAATTAATTTCTCACTCTCGTGACAAAATCGTGTTAAATAGCCTCTCACTCTCGTGACAAAGTTATTTAAATTAGACTTGGAAATTAAAACCAAAACAGGATTTTTAATCATAAGTTCGCACCTATTATTTTCTACCGAGTCCCGTCGGTAACGACGGTCCTCATACACCGGACTCTAAACTATTTAGCCGATCATGGAATTAAGTAAAAACGAATTAAACATAACGGTTGCAATTAAACATAACATGGTAATTAAATTAACAACGATAAATGAAAATAATAATAAAGCAATAAAATGAAACCTGTTAATAATGCAAAAAGGAAAACTGGTATTACTCCTGAAATAATGCAGAATAATCTTGGCGTACAATAACTGGAACTGAATTTGAAACAAATGAAACAAATCCTAAGACTAATGGTGTGGTAGTTCCTCGATGTGAGAAACTACCACTTTTACATGGTAAAATTTATGCCTAAATACTAAACAAGGAAAAATGGCCGAGAGAAGGGAGAGCCTTTTCTGTGACGACTGCTTCCCTTTTATAGAGTCCCTTCTAACTTCTGTTGGAGAGAATTTAGGAGCAGTGGCCTCATGGAGAGAGTGGGAGTAGTGGGAAGTTGGAGAAGTAGTGGAGAGAATGTAGGAGAAAATGTTGAACGTGTGAAAACTGAACATCTAAAGCTTTGTGACCATGTCTGTGCTCAACGTAATAAATCTGTTATGGATCCATGACGATCGTGAAGCTTCTGTGACGCTCGTGATGCATTTTGAGTCTGCCACGGTCGTGGTGGACCTGCCACGGTCGTCACACTAGCAGAATTTGGATTCTGCTGTTTTCTGCATCTTTTCTTCCTTATTTTGCTTCTTTTCTCCACTTTGCATACTTTTAACTTGGAAATAGAAATACCTGCAAAAACACTTAAATATTCTCGAGAAAATCGGATATTAGACGAAAACGACATAATAATTGAATGTAAATCAATGCCAAAATACGATACATTTTCGTGTTATCAATACGCAAGCCTGGGGCGAGGGAATTGAGTCCATACGCGTATGGGCATGATCATACGTGTATGGGCAGGGTTGTGTTGGAAATTTCCCGTTTTCACGATTTCTATCCTGATTTTGGGTGTGATGCAATTTCTCTTAACTCGTAAGACTAAGATGGTAAAATTGGACATAGGAGAAACTAGTAATGATGGTAAATAGGATAAAATGTGGGACTTTACGAGAAATGTCTGGTTAAGACGTGTTGGGTGTTTGTGAGCCAAGATTGTCGTGTGTGGATGGTCTTGTGCGGTGGTGGTAATTCTGGAGGGAATTACGTTGAGTATGTGGCTCACGTGTGATCAATGAGGATCGTGAATTATGCTTGAATAATTATTATACTGTGAATAATTTTTGTGTCATGCATTCATGTCATGTGACGTGGAGATGAGTTAGGTGGGAATCCATGATAGGTGCCTAGTCTTGTCCGGACTCTCTGTGGGAGTCGTGTGGAGATAAGTTGTAGTTCAGAGGAACGTATACGACTTATCCGGATTCCGACGAGAATCGGGTTCTAGGGTGAACCGTATGTGATTGTGATGGTACTGCATGCATTTTGCCGTGTCAGTTGTGTCGCATTGCATATGTATATGATTGGATATGGGCTGATTATGCCGAATGATGATGTGGCACTTGTATGTGTGTTGTAACTATATGACTGATGTGTTTTGAGTATGAACTACTCCTTAGCGTGTGTTTTTCACCATGTATTTATTGAATGTAGTTCTCACCCATTTTCTGTTTGTTGTGTCTGTGCTCCTTTGGGAGTACAGATGATCAAGTACTTGAGTAGTGCTTGGAGCATGTGTTGCTATTTGATCGAGTCTTAGGAGTCGCTCTGATACGTAACACGGGAAGGATGAGGATTTTGTATTTTCTTATGTTATTTGACTTTGTATTTATTACGTATCTGGTTTTGATTTAATTGTTGTTGAACCACGTATTATGTGGAGATTTGATGTATTTTGGAGTTTAATGTAAACCATTGATTTTATTTCTGCTGTTGAATCAAAGTATTTGTTTTATTAATGAATAAGATGTGAAGCGATTTGATACTTCACTTTGATGTTTTTTTGTAATGTGGCATCCTACTTGTATTACCTCTGATTTATTTCCACAATATTTTTGTATTTTAAATTTTTATACGAATGGGTAGAGTAGGGTGTTACAATTGGTATCAGAGCAGGTCGGTCCGTCTGGCCAGTGTCATAGTAGAGTCTGACTATAGAGTGCATATAGTCGTGTGTTTCTTCTGACTTGTGTTTCCTTTGGTGTTGAGTAGTATGGCTGGTAAGAATGATGTTGCAATTGCTGATGCGTTACAAGCTGTTGCGTAGGTGGTGCTGAGTAACAATCGGAACGCTGAGGATGTCAAGTTCCGTAATTTAGAAAAGTTCCAGAACAACAAGCCGCCTAAGTTCGAGGGTAGACAAGAACCGGATGTGGCGCATAAATAGCTGAAAGATATTGAGAAGATCTTCAGAGTCATGGGATGCACTGAAGCTCAGAAGGTGCGATTTGGTACACACATGTTGAATGGGGAAGCTGACGACTGGTGGGATAACACCCGTCAAAGGCTAGAAGCTGCAGGTGGTCCTATCACTTGGACGGTGTTCAAGGATGAGTTTTTGGAGAAGTATTTTCCATAAGACGTTCGTGGCAAGAAAGAGGTTGAATTCCTAGAATAGAAGCAAGGGAACTTGACGGTTGCAGAATATGCGGCCCAATTCGAGGAACTGGTGAAGTATTGTCCTCATTACAATACTGATGCTGTTATGAATTAGAAGAGTACCAAGTTTGAGAACGGGCTGCGTCCCGAGATCAAATAGGGTATCGGTTATCAGAAGATCAGATACTTTCCTGAGTTGGTGAATAAGTGTCAAATTTATGATGAAGACAACAGGGCTCGAGTTGCTCACTACAAGGCCCTGCATGACAAAAGGGGTAAGCAGAGACATGGGAGTACACCTTACAGTGCTCCGGCCGACAAAGGGAAGCAGAAAGCTATTGTTGGCAAGAAACCAAGTGGGGGAGGAAATTCTTCCAATCCTCTCAAGTGTTTTAGATGTGATGGCGCGGGTAACCGTGTTAATGAATGTCAGGATGCGGGAAGCCAGGTCATGTTATGGCAGATTGTATGACCAATATATCTACTTGTTACAACTATGGTGAACAGGGTCACATCAACACCCACTGTCAGAAGCCGAAGAAGTCGCAGATTTGTGGGAAGGTATTTGCATTGGTGGGAGCTCAACCTACCAGTGAGGATCGTTTTGTCATAGGTACTTGTTACATTCAAAACACTCCTATGATTGTTATCATTGATACCAATGCGACCCATTCGTTTATTTCTGTTGATTGTGTGAAGAAACTAGGACTTGTGTTATATACTTTGAGTAAAAGGATGGTGATTGATATCAAATCTATTGGATCGATAACTATATCGTCAATGTGCTTGAACTATCCTGTGTCGATCTTTATTAAGATTTCGGAGTGGATTTGATTTGCTTACCACTCAGTGATCTAGATGTTATTCTAGGGATGAATTGGCTAGAGAGCAATTATGTCTACATTGATTGTTATAGGAAGAGGTTGTTATTTCTTACCCCAGAGGAAGAAGAGTTGGCTAGTTTTATATCCACCAAGGAATTGCGAGTCTTGTTGGAAGATGAAGCTAAAATTGTAAGTTCTTGTAATTGGCTGAAATTTTGTTAAAACAATGCTGATGTCATGGTTGATGTTGCAACATGAGCTTCTAGCATTATTGATATGTTTAGGTAACATTCAGGTTTGTTAAAGATGTAAGGGTTGCAACTGTGTGCTGATGTTACACCCGATGTCGTGACATCAGTAGTGAACATCAGGTCTGAGACGTTTAGGGCTGCACATGGTTTTGGTTTAATGAAATATTCTGCTGAAGAAAATCAGAGATTGCAGGCGAATATCATGGGAGATATATTCTGTTGCAATCATGTGTGAAGAAGATTAGTTTGTTGCGAATTTTATGCATAAGGATATGGAGAATATTTAGAGTTAATTATTGAAGATTTAATTGAAGATATGTTTAGTAGCAGAATCTGTTGCAGATTGGGAGCAGAAGATTTGATATGATTTGAAGGCCCAAATCCAGTTGGGAAAAAGCTATAAAAAGAATGCTTGTAATCTAGAATAGGCACGGGTCCAAGATGTAGATCATTAGGGCTTTGTCTAAGTGAACCACTCGGGTTGTGAGATGGTCACTGTGTTATTACTCAAAAACCTGTAGGTAATGAGTATTGTATTGTTCTTGGAGGAAGCTGTGAAGCAACTCCAAGGTGTGTCATGGAAGTATGTCTTCCATGTTTGTGTGTTTGTAGAGTTGTTGGTAATCAGGTTGTTGATGCAGTGGCAGAGTTGTTGACTGCTAGACATCATTGCGGTGATTGGGAGTGAGATGGAGTCTCTTACCTAGGGAGGACTTAGGTAGAAGGGTCATTAGGTAGTGATTGAATTAGGTAGATTGTCAACTGGTCTGTTGAGTCTGTAATTTGATACTACTAATAGTGGACTTCCTTCCTGGCTTGGTATGCCCCCAGATGTAGGTTGTTGAACCGAACTGGGTGAACAATACTTGTGTTGATTTACTGTTACTATTATTTCCTTGTTCATACAGCAGATTGCGATGTTGTGACATTGCACGAGACATCACACATGTGTACCAGAATTTCAATTGGTATCAGAGCATGCATCCTGTCTGTTTCTGGATGAGATCTAGGGAAGATACTTTCTGGTTCATGTGCAAGGATTTTTGAGTAGTGCCTGAAGGTTGTTGAGGAGTTGTTATGTGTTCTGCTGCATGGTATCTGTTGTAACCTCGGTTGGTTCTTGTACCTCTGGTGTTGAGATTCTAGGAAGATATTCTCTTGGAAAGACATTAGGGTTTGGTCTCCTCAGCAGGATATGCAAGACAACATCAACCGGTTGGTTAGAGATGCCAAAGTTACTTGAGGATTATCGCATATCCTTGTTTGGGAGAGAAGTGTTCATAAGGTGAATGGATCTTCTAAAGACTGGTTGACATGGAAGGATCAGAAGAAGAACATATTTCAAGTCAGACATTGAAGACCAATCTGTTCAGAACAGTGATTCCTTCTTTATCATCTTTCTTGATGGTGAAAGAAGAGGGTAGTGCCAAACCAAAAAGAGTATCACTGTCAAATCTTTCATGCGGGAGTGAAGATCTTGATAAGTTATCTCTTGAGCCTAGTTGTGGTGACCTAATGAGGAGGAAGAAGCTGAGCTTAATATGTCTCGACATCGCGCTACACATCAGTAGTCTATGGTAAATGCTGAGTCAAAGTTCTATTAGATTGTAGCTATTTTGAAAGATCACTGAAGCTATGAAGTTGAACAATTTTTGAGATGTTGTTCATAATGTCATAGCATCTCAGCTGGAGCTGGTTGAAGAAAAGGTAGTAATCTTGATAGCAGAAGAGAAGGAGATGATCCCTGTTTAAGCTAACATGTCTGAGGACAATTTTAAAGGGAAAATGCATCCAAGAGTTTGTGTGCAGTAGCAGTGTAAATCAGCCTGTGGTCAATTGGTGTTTGCATGAGCTCTTTCAGTTTTGTGGCTTGAAGGATTGGAAGTAGCAGATTGTCTATGATATGTAGTTATGACTCTTAAGTTAGACAAGAGGTCTGAACCTCGTGCTTATAAGAAGAAGCTTCTGGAAGAGTGTGTTATGCAAGTTACTGCAGTTTTGTTGGTTTGATCTTGGAAGTTGATATGTTCTCGTGTGTTCCCTACAAAAGATATGTGTGGATTAATATGGTTGTAGTCTCCAAATCCATAGGAGATGTTTAATGTGATTTAGACTAATGTCGGAACTGATGTTGAAACATCATTTAAGCTCTTTGCTCAGGGTGGAGTAAAAGATCAAGACACTGACCTAACCTGGAAGGATTTTTATGGTATGAGTAGTTGTCATGATGGGTTGACAGCAGATGGCGGTTTGTGAGAAAGGAGTTGATAAGGGTGTGCTTTCAACTAATGACAAAATACATTGACGGGAGACTTTGTATATGTCTGATGTAAAAGTGCAGGGCTGCAGAAGTGTTGAGAATCTACTTTTCTCTTTGTAGCTGTATATTTCTCTTTGTGGTGTGCTGGCGTGTAACGACCTGAATTATGTTGTTGAAGATGGAAGACTATGAAGACATCATAATCTTGATGGTTACAGCTTGGATCAGTTTAAGTGGTTTGGAGCATGAGAAGATAACCAATCAAGAGGGAATCATATGAGTTTTGGTATTTGGATTGTCTGAGGATTAAGCATTGAGTGAATGCGTTCAACAAGTGAGTTAAACAGAGGGTGCGCTCTTGAAGACATGAAGATGAGTCTTATGTTTTCCATTCATTTAAAGTGTTCTTCTTGCAAAGGAGCACTAGTTATCTTAGATAGGGGGAGTTGATCTGTTGTTGAAAAAGTGTTTTTATCTGATGTTCTGAAGGAATCTAGAAGGGATTGTGAGTTGTGCTGATCAATGAAAGGTGTGCTTGTGTGCATAATATTCTGAGGAGCCTTGGATTGTTAATTTTGTGAGCCAGCAGACAATGTCTGATGCGATGTCAGAACATGGTATAGGACATGTTTGTCTTGAGCCAGACAAGGAATTATTCTGGACGGTGATGTGGGGATAAAGTGGAACACGTGTCTTCGACTATGCATGGAACTGTTTTGGCATAATTTATGGTAAAGATCAGTTAGGAAACAATAAAAGTGGTCAAGACTGTTTTGGACGGTAGGCATTGAATTTGGAAGGAGTTTTCAGTACCTAAAATAGCGTTTTTGTGACCAAGAACCTTGACATATTCAAAGCTCGTTAATTCCTAAGTAACTGATCAGCTATTTATAGGGGTTATTCCGTTCTCCTTCAACCAGTGAGTGTTCTTGTTTCATAAGTCTTATGGCATTTATTTGTTTTTGGGTGAGCACTACTTGGGTATGGTTCTGTGAGGGCTTTCTTTGCCAATTTGTGGCTAAAAAGGGGGAGAAAGGAAAGGGTCTTGCTAAATGGTTTACGTAGATGTCTTGTCTGGAGTCTGCAGTTCCAGATGTGGAAGAGTATGTCCTATTCTTCAGTTGGTGCTTGAGACTTTGTGACTTGTGTCCTGAGTTATGAACACAGTTGTGACTTGTGTTCTGAGTTACCTGGGTTGGCATAATGGCACTTCCTAAGTTTCATCTTATGCTACAGATTAAACCCAGTGTCTGATCAATGAAGGGGTGCAGAATTATCTTATGCCACCATTGGCCTGTTATGTATAGACAAACATTTCTTTTCTGGAGGAGTCTTCTACATTTGTTCTGGGTCTGTCCTGGAAGGAATAAGAAATGTGTTGCATTGAGGGGGAGTGTCAGATATCTTCTTCCTCATGTACACCAAATGACTTCAGGACTGTCTACTACCTAGGTCCTGATGTGCTGCCTGAAGGTGATGTGCTGTGGTGATGTTATGTCAAGCATGATGTTCTAACATCATTCATAATTAGCCAAGAAGATGATTCTCCATGGATACAGTACACAGTAGCTACTGATGATTACTGATGATTATTGTTAGGATCAGATGACTTCTAACATTAGTATAGGGTTGTAATTTGAGCTGTAATGTTTATATATGTGTTTTAGCCAAAATTAGCCAAAGGGGGAGATTGTAAGTTCTTGTAATTGGCTGAAATTTTGTTAAAACAATGCTGATGTCATGGTTGATGTTGCAACATGAACTTATAGCATTATTGATATGTTTAGGTAACATTCAGGTTTGTTAAAGATGTAAGGGTTGCAGCTGTGTGCTGATGTTACACCCGATGTCGTGACATCAGTAGTGAACATCAGGTCTGAGACGTTTAGGGCTGCACATGGTTTTGGTTTAATGAAATATTCTGCTGAAGAAAATCAGAGATTGTAGGCGAATATCATGGGAGATATATTCTGTTGCAATCATGTGTGAAGAAGATTAGTTTGTTGCGAATTTTATGCATAAAGATATGGAGAATATTTAGAGTTAATTATTGAAGATTTAATTGAAGATTTAATTGAAGATTTAATTGAAGATATGTTTAGTAGCAAAATCTGTTGCAGATTGGGAGCAGAAGATTTGATATGATTTGAAGGCCCAAATCCAGTTGGGAAAAAGCTATAAAAAGAATGCTTGTAATCTAGAATAGGCACGGGTCCAAGATGTAGATCATTAGGGCTTTGTCTAAGTGAACCACTCGGGTTGTGAGATGGTCACTGTGTTATTACTCAGAAACCTGTAGGTAATGAGTATTGTATTGTTCTTGGAGGAAGCTGTGAAGCAACTCCAAGGTGTGTCATGGAAGTATGTCTTCCATGTTTGTGTGTTTGTAGAGTTGTTGGTAATCAGGTTGTTGATGCAGTGGCGGAGTTGTTGACTGCTAGACATCATTGCGATGATTGGGAGTGAGATGGAGTCTCTTACCTAGGGAGGACTTAGGTAGAAGGGTCATTAGGTAGTGATTGAATTAGGTAGATTGTCAACTGGTCTGTTGAGTCTGTAATTTGATACTACTAATAGTGGACTTCCTTCCTGGCTTGGTATGCCCCCAGATGTAGGTTGTTGAACCGAACTGGGTGAACAATACTTGTGTTGATTTACTGTTACTATTATTGCCTTGTTCATGCAGCAGATTGCGATGTTGTGACATTGCACGAGACATCACACATCAGTACCAGAATTTCAAAAATGTTTCATGGTGTTTGCCTCATTGTCTGTTGAGGGAAAAACGTCTAGTGAAAGGGTTTCCAGAAGTGTTTCCGGATGATATTTCAGAGTTGCCTTTGCAACGAGAGGTGGAATTTGCAATTGATCTTGTTCCTGGTACCAGACCTATATCTATGGAACCATACAGAATGTCAGCATTAGAATTGGCGGAGTTGAAATCTCAACTCGGAGAATTGCTCGATAAGAAGTTTATTAGACCCAGTGTTTTGCCATGGGGAGCTCCAGTGTTGTTGTTTAAGAAGAAGGACGGTAGTATGAGATTGTGTATTGATTATCGTTAACTGAATAAAGTGACCATCAAGAACAAATATCCGCTTCCAAGAATTAATGATCTAATGGATCAACTCGTGGGAGCCCGTGTTTTCAGTAAAATTGATTTGAGATCGGGTTACCATCAGATTTGGGTGAAAGAGGATGATATCTTGAAAATGACTTTCAGGACTCGGTATGGACATTACGAATATGCTGTGATGCCGTTCGGAGTATCCAATGCACCGGGCGTATTCATGGAGTACATGAATCTTATTTTCCATACTTATTTGGACCTGTTTGTGGTTGTTTTTATTGATGACATTTTGATTTATTCCAAGTCGGAAAGAGATTACGCGGAGCATCTGAGGATTGCATTACAAGTGTTGAAAGATAATAAGTTATTTGCAAAACTTTCAAAGTGTGAGTTTTGGATGCATGAGGTGAGTTTTCTAGGACATGTTATTTCTGGTGATGGCATAACAGTGGATCCATCCAAAGTAAGTGTTGTACTTCAGTGGGAACCTCCGAAATCAGTGACGGAGATTAGGAGTTTCTTGGGTTTGGCAGGTTATTACCGCAGGTTTATTGAAGGATTTTCCAATTTGGCCCTTCCTCTGACTCAGTTGACTAGAAAGGGTCAGACCTTTGTGTGGGATATCTTGTGTGAAGATAGTTTCAGAGAATTGAAGAAGAGATTGACTACAGCGCCAGTGCTGATTCTACCCAAGCCAGATGAACCTTTTGTGATATATTGTGATGCGTCTAAAATGGGGTTAGGTGGAGTACTGATGCAAGATGGTAAGGTCGTGGCTTATGCCTCACAACAATTGAGGGTACATGAAAGGAATTATCATACTCATGATCTTGAGTTAGCTGCAGTGATTTTTTTGTTGAAGATTTGGAGACATTACTTGTATGGATCGAGATTTGAAGTGTTCAGTGATCATAAAAGTTTGAAATATTTATTTGACCAGAAAGAGCTGAATATGAGATAGAGAATATGGTTAGAATTCCTGAAAGACTATGATTTTAGCATGAGTTACCACCCCGGTAAAGCTAACATCGTGGCGGAATTTTTGAGTTGGAAGACAATTCATATGTCGACATTGATGATTAAGGAGTTGGATTTAATTGAGCAGTTTAGAGACTTGAGTATGGTTTGTGAATTGACTCATGAGGGTGTGATGTTGGGTATGCTGAAAGTTAATAATGAGTTCCTTAATGAGATCAGAGAGAGTCAAAAACTTGATTTGAAGCAAGTGGATTTGATGACCGCATGAGGTTCGGATGCAGAAGGCGACTTTAAAGTAAATGGTTTTGGTGTATTGAGATTTAGAGGCAGAATTTGTGTGCCAGATAATCCTGAATTGAGAAAAATGATCTTAGAGGAGAGCCACAGGAGTAGCTTGAGTATTCATCCAGGAGCTACGAAAATGTATCAGGATCTTAAGAATTTGTTTCGGTTGCCAGGTATGAAGAAAGACATAGCTCGGTTTGTGTATGCTTGTTTGACCTGTCAGAAGTCAAAAGTGGAACATAAGAAAACTCCCGGTTTGATGCAACCGACGGAAGTACCAGAGTGGAAGTGGGATAGTATCGCAATGGATTTTATGACCGGGCTTCCGAATACGGCAAAAGGATTTTATGCTATTTGGGTAATTGTGGATAGACTGACGAAATCGGCACATTTTATACCAATTAACATCAATTTTCCTTTGGCAAAGTTAGCAAAGATTTATATCAGGATAATAATGAAGTTTCACGGGGTTCTATCGAGCATTGTGTTGGACAGAGACCCGAGGTTCACTTTCAGATTTTGGAGGAGCTTGCAGGAAGCTTTGGGTTCCAGTTTGAAGTTAAGTCCTGCTTACCATCCGCAGACAGATGGACAGTCTGAGAGGACTATTTAGTCGCTAGAAGACTTGCTGAGAGCTTGTATACTTGAGCAGGGAGGTGCTTGGGATACTCATTTGTCGCTGATTAAATTTACTTACAATAACAGTTACCATTCTAGTATCGGAATGACGCCTTTTGAAGCATTGTATGGTAGGAGGTGTAAGACACCCCTATGTTGGTATGAGTCGGGCGAGAGTACTGTACTCGGGCCTGAGATTGTGCAACAGACTACTGAGATAATTCAAATAATTAGGGAGAAGATGAGGGCATCCCAGAGTAGACAGAAAATTTATCATGATAATAGGAGGAAAGACTTAGAATTCAGCGAAGGAGACCATGTGTTTCTAAGGGTCAATCATGTGACCGGTGTTGTTCGTGCGCTGAAATTGAAGAAGTTGGATCCTAAGTTCATTGGACCGTATTAGATTTTGCAGAGAGTTGGGACTGTTTCTTATAGAGTGGCGCTGCCACATGAACTTTCGAATTTGCATGACATGTTTCATGTGTCACAACTTCAGAAGTATATTGCTGACCCATCCCATGTGCTTCAGAGGGATGAAGTACAGATTCAAACTAATCTTACCATGGAGGCAGTGCCGATAAGGACCGAGGATCGCAAGATGAAGTAGCTAAGGGGCAAAGACATTCCTTTAGTGAGAGTAGCTTGGGGAGGAGCTGCTGGAGGAAGTGTGACCTGAGAATTGGAGAGCAAGATGCGAGATTCGTATTTGGAGTTGTTCTCATCAGGTATATTTTCGATGACGAAAATATTTTAAGTGGGGGAGAGTTGTAACACCCCATTTAATTATTTAGTCGTGTTGTATTTATTTTGTATGATTATTCTTGGCATTGTCTTAATTGGGGGTATGTGTGTAGGGTGTGTGAGAGCAAGAATTGTCTCTACAAGTCAATCTATGTTTTGATGATAACAATAAGTATTTGTGAAAGAACCATTTTATGGTCTAACGTGTGTTGTGTGCATATCATAATAACTAAAGACATCAGAACCAACATACACCAGCTAGATGTACTATGATTGAAGATACACACCAACATTACCGTCGTGAGTTAAAATATACACACTGCCCAAGAAAAGATGTCTTGTTATTTCCTCCTCTACAAAAAGAAGATGTGTCAGTACAACTTATTATATCACAACATCTCTTTTCCAAACAACCAACAATATTCTCTAACGGCTATATTTCTACTGGCTATTTAATGGAAAGAGCTTTTGCTTCTGATGTGTCGATCACTTGTAGAATTATGAACTGAATGTTCATCTAGAAAATTGACCAAGTCATTGTGTGAAGATATCAACAACGATGAGTTCTCGTTGTAACACTTAGAATATTCAAAGCTGTCATTATTTCACTCATGGCAATTATTGTTGAATCTCCAAAGAACAAATCAATATAACAACAATAATCAAACATAAGCTGTTGATGAAGAAGACAACATTGAAGATCAGTCAAGTCATCAACCTACCTTCTCGTCAAAGCTACATTGAAGATCTGAAGCAAGGAGTTGCTGCTCAAAGCTTGCTCAACCAGAAGACGAAGAAGAAGATCTACAAGATGTCTACAATCATAATATCAAATACATCTTTGTAGTTTCTTAGGAAAGCAAGGAGCTGATTGCTCAAAACTTGCTTGAACACATGTGTGTGTTCTTTGTACTTAAACCTAGGAGAAACTTGCTTATTAAGAAGCACAATTTGTAATCTCCAGTTTGCCAATTCAACTAGATGAATTGAGACTCCTCAAGTGAACGTTATATCCTGATGAGATCCCTGAACGGTTTAGCTGTGAGTTGAGGCCCTTGAGTAGATCACGTGGTGATCAGATACTTGAGATGACAATGGCTGAGGGTCATTGTGGAAAATCCTGAAATATGGTCAGTAGCGTTTGTCGTAACATGAAATTTGACCTCCCTCTTTTGCCTTTTGCATAAGCATAAGCATGCGCATCGCTAGCATACGCATTCACACTTTTCCTCCGGTGTTTCTTGTTGCAGGATCTGCAGGTTTTCCAAGCCCGATTAATCGCATTCTCTCAAGATTATTTCATCACCAAAACAAGCTCAAAATAAAGGTTTCCATGTTTATTGATCAAGACAAGAGTTGAAAAATCAATAACGGGACTTCAACATCATTTCCAAGCAAATCTGGGGAAAATGAGTTGCAGTAACCGGTTACAGCATAACTGATAATCAGTTACACAGTGTAAATTTCACCAAAAACCACATTTTTCAAGCATGTAACCAGTTAGCAGATATGCTGTAACCGGTTACCACGTACAAAGTTGCAGATTCTGCTGCATTTTTGGGACAGCAGCTATGCACTCTCTTTGGTCTTTGTTTCTACATTATTCTAGTAGCATGTGGAACATTCTAGACAATTCAATACCATTCAAGACATTTCCCTTACATTTATTCAATGCATCACTTTAAATTAAGAACACCATGGTGCTTAATTAACAAGCATGTCAACCTTTGGATGTGGAAGCTTGCATTGGGATTGTTACCGAGTTGATCCTAACTAACCGAGTTAACCGCCTTGACTCAGTGATTCAAGTGTAACTAACTCCAACCCTAACTCCAAACCTCCCAAAGCTAAGTCCAAACCAAAATCTAAACCTCTCACACTCCATACCTAAAGTCTATATAAACAAAGCCTCACTCATTTCACAAATCCTCCACAATCATTCACACAAATTCACACTTTTTTCACTCTCAATTTTCTCATTCTCCTCTGCATTTTTCTGCAATTTCTACACATTCCTCTTCATCTTCTTCACCAAACCTCACTAAAGCTCTTAATTCTTGAAGATTAATCACTTTTCACATTGAAAGTGATTATTTCTTGAGCTTAACCTTCATCATCTTTCCATTCTACTGGATTTTGTGGAGCTTCAGTAGCTTTTGGATTCATTTCAAGCGATCACTTCAAGATTCTTCGGTGATAATTCTCATTTTGGAGTTTTCGTCGAAGTTTGCTCGGTTTCACTACAATTCGAAGGGCAATTGAGGAATCTCTGGTTTTCTTTGATTGTCTTCATCATTTTACAATTATACTTGAGTTTCTGGAGTTCTATAAGCTTTTGAATTCATCTCAAGTGTTTGCTTCAAGCTTATTCGGTGATAATTCGCATTTCGGAGTTTTCGTCGAAGTTTGCTCGGTTTCGCTACGGTTCAAAGTGTAAGAGCAGAATTCTCTGGTTTTCTTGGCGTTTTATCTCTACATTTCATTCACAACAATTACCAAGCCAAACCTCCGGCTTGTAGGTTGGTAGATCTAGCTTTACTCACTGTTTCGATCATTTCCGCGCATTTACGCATAATTTCGACCGCTTTCGGTTTAATTTATCATGCAATTGCTTGATCTTTATTCTCCATGATTAATGCTTGTAATTTATATTTAATTTCCCTTACATGATGTAATTTTAGTGCACAAATTCATGTCCTAGCATGTGGTGGTTGGCATAAGTGATTAAGTGTGGAAAACCACTTTTGAAAAGCTGTTTTTTCAGTTATTTTTGCCACTATCTCAGTGGTAACCGGTTAGCAGTTATGCTGTAACCGGTTACACAGTGCAATTTTCACTAAAAACGTAAGTTTTCAAGCATGTAACCGGTTAGCAGATATGCTGTAACTGGTTACCACTGAACAAAATTGCCAATTTTGAGCTTTTTCAAGTTTCTTTGACATTCTTTCTTCATCTAACTTCCATGAATTGATAGGCTTGATATTTATGGACGTTTTAAGTGCTGTTAACATCTGTTTAGAGCATATTTACATTAATTCAATGATTGATTTGTCAATTCTTGCAATTATGCGTGTTCTTGATTTTTGTTTGAACATGCTAATTCTTGCACAATCCTTGATCACTTGATACATGATTTGTGATACATGCTAATATTTGTTTGGCACTGTTTTTGCATTTCCAATTCTTGATCACATTAAGTTTATTCTTTATTGAGCAAATTTAATCATGCTTAATCAATAATTTACACCTTTTACTTTAATGATTTTCCATTCCCTTTAGAAAGTTGTTAGCATAATATTCCCTTTTGATTAATTGATCGAAACCATGTTTCGATTAGTTGATCATCCCTTTCCCTCTCTTTAGGCTTCCTTTAGAGCTTTTTCTCTCTTTTCCCCCCGCGGAGTTGAAGATTCATACGACGACCGAAGCACGACACTGGAGCACTGTACACCTTGGAGCTGTTGTGCCGTCCGGTTCAACTTCTACATTACACCCTATGTGTTAGAGAAGGAATGAGAAGGGAGAATTCCTACTCTCATTCTGACTACTTCAGGTAGGGGACGAATGGCCCTGTGCTTGGCTTAGTCATCTCTACCTCCAGGCAGTAGTGTGCTTTCCTTCCCCAGTCGAGTCGATCCTTGATCTCTCTTTTCTCACTCCAATCTCTTTCGATCCTTGATCACTCTTTCTCTCTTTGCGATCTATTTCGATCCTTGATCACTCATATCTCTTTCAATCTCTCCTTTTGATCAATCACCATCCTTCTTAGTTGAGATCATTATTCTTGCGCTAGCAATCTCTCTTTGTTCCATCACTCCTTTCTTATTGTAATCAATCATTGTTTTTTGATTCCCCTGAAGAGTTTCAATTCTATCTCTTTGATCCAACACAGTTTTCCTGTCACGATCATTTTTCCCCAGGAGTTCGCAACCTTCTCTTGGTTCTTCTCCTTTCTTGGGTTAATCACCTTCTCTTGGTTAATCACCCGTCTCTTCAGTTAATTACAATCCGTCTGTTAATCACTGAGCACCTCTTGGGTTAATCACCTTCTCTTGGTTAATCACCCGTCTCTTCATTTAACCACAGTCCGTCTGTTAAAATACTGGACCCTTTCGAGTTAATCACCTTCTCTTGGTTAATCACTCGCTTTTCTCTTCGGTTGGTCACAGTCCGTCTGTAAACACCGAATCCCCCGTAGTTGGCAACCTCCTATTGGTTCGAATACTTGCACCCTTAGGTTAGTAACCTTTCTTTGGTTCAAATACCCTTTCTTAGGTTGAGTACTATTTGTTCAGTCAGTTTACCGAACCCCTTTGGGTCACGACCTTTGCTCGATCCTATACCCGTCCTTTGGGTTATGATCTTTATTAAGTCCTACACCCGCTTTTCTGGTCAATCACAGTTTTCTCTGCTAAAACCAATGCTTCTCTACCCCCACAGAGTTGCCGTCCTTTCTTTCCTCAGTTAATCACTGTTTACCAGTTAATATACCGAGGCCCCTTAGGAGTCAAACACCTTCTCTCGGTTCAGCACTCTCTCTCTTGGTTTATCACAGTCCGTCTGTTGACACCAGCTTCTTTTTCCCGCCAAGGTCTACTCTCTTTCTTCGGTTAACCACTGCCAACCAGTTAATATACCGAGTCTCATTGTTCTCTTGGTTATGACACCATCCCTTTTTTTGGATCCCCAGAGGAGTCCTTCCTATTCCATTTGCTCTTACTTTCTTGGTTATGACACCATTTCTTTTGCATCCCCAGCGGATCTTTCTCTATCTCTTATTCTCTTGATTTCGACCCCATTCTTCTCTATTCTTAGTACAGTTACATTTTCTTTCCTTTGTACTCTTTTCTTGGTTTCGACACCATTTCTTTGGAATCCCCAGTGGAATTTCCTTCTTTCTTCTGCTCTTGGTTTTGACACCACTTTCCTTTCCTTTTCCTTTTCCGTCTTAGTTCCCCGAACTACGGAAGCTCTAATTTTGCATCCTTTTGGATGTATGATATGTAGGCATGAGATCGCAATGATCTCAGCGAGCACACTTCCACCTTTCTTCCGTCTTCCTCCTTTCTTTCTTTCTTCTTCGTCCCCTGGTTCCATGAACTACGACGCTCTGATTTCCTCATTGCACTATGAGGGTACATAGGCACGAGGACTTCGTTCCTCCGCGAGCACTTTCCTTCTTTTCTTTCTTTTCCCCTTTTCTTTCTCTCTCTCTTTCTTTTAGCTATAAGCCTTTAGATAGATAACCCATCCAAGCCTAGAAGCAAGCGAAATGGTTTCCGTCGAGTACGACGGATGTGTTAGGTGCTAATACCTTCCTTTCGCATAACTGACCCCCCGTTCCCGTTTCTCTTCCTCTCGGGTTTTATCGATATTTTCCCTGTCCTTTGGGACTAAATAAAGTTCGGTGGCGACTCTGTTGTATCTTTGAGTGTGCGATTCACTCAGGTAGAAACCAGCCATCTTCAGCGTTATATTCATTGTGATGAATCCTTGAATGGCTAGCTGTGAAATCCCAGCAGTGGGTCTGCTCGGCCAATGAACGTTATATCCTGTTGGAACCCTGAACGGTTCATTGTGTTGTTAGTCATAGTGCGGCTGTGCAAATGGTTAGTCACCGGCGTGCCCGTGCAAGTGTAATCATGATTTGATTATAGTGGATTAAGTCCTTGTGTTCAAGGAGAAATCACCTGAGGAGGGTGGACTGGATTAGCCCGCGTGGTGAACCAGGATATATCGTGTGTCCTTTACTCTCTTGCTTAGTATCTCTATTTATGTTTCAACATTGAATATCAGAACCTCATATTAAGCAAAGTCAGAACCTTGTAGCCTATCTCTGATAAGCTTCCGCATAACAAGTTATGAGTATTGTATCTTATGATTAGAACCTATACGGTTCTCATACTCTGTAGTTAATAGATCAGAATGTCTCAACGAACATTGAAGGTTCTTGAGCATCAAATTAACAAGATACGGAAAGTTACAAAAAGAGTAAATACACAATTCAAACCCCCCTTTCTTGTGTCTTTCTAGCACCTTCAATTGATATCAGAGGCCCGGTTCTGTTATTGATTTACATCAAACACTTAACAGTGTCAGAAAAAGATCCAGATGTGGTACGTAGAAGTACTCTTGGTGAAATTGAAATCCACTTACAATTTCTGTAACAGTTCAGCAGTTAACTGTGTACAAAACTGTAATCAATCTGATTACTTCGTGAGCAATTCACTAATTCTAGATGAAGCCTCACTAAAGATTGAAGATTCAATGATTCAATGTCAGAATCTGGAATGATCAAAAGATTCAATGGAGAACTGAATCCCAAAGATTCAGTAATTACTTGATTCCGAACGAACTCTTAAGATCTTAACTGGTTCAGTGATCAAGCTCCAACAACCTGAAATCATCCTAGTAAAGATCAAATGTTGATAATCTGATTTTTAACAGATCAAGTGTTCTCAGAACCACTTGTGCTATGAAATTAGATGCTATCATTTCAGGTATCTAGGTTTTCCAACTAAGATGACATTAATGATGTTCGTTTGAAGAAATTAGTCAACTCATAGATATGTGTGAACAACCCCAAATAAGTTGATCATTATTGTAAGAACAAGAGGTTCATGCAAATCATGTCTAGTAATGTACACATGGGGCATGATGATGTTTTGGTTCTGAACAAGTTCTGAAACAACCTTGAAGAACAAGTCAGATGCTGATATGATAATTCCTCCTCGTATAACCTCTCAAAGGTTCTTACTGAACTGGTGAAATCAATCATCTTTCAAAGAAAAGAAACTCTCACAAACGCAAACTGAATTTGGGCTTTGAAAGGAAAACTCAACCAATTCTTGAAGTTTGTCGTTTAAGATTCAGATCCATATCTTAGGAACTGTATCGGAACTAAACAGGTTCTATGGATCAAGGAAATGAGAAGTGAGAAACATTCAAAACAGATGTAATATGTTATTTATGAATGGGGTCATCAAATGAAATTTACTGTTCACTCAGTATTGCTCCCACGCATATGAGTGTCACCTTATCAAAAAGATTGCATGGAATTGGCTAAGTTCAAATAAAATGGTCACTCTGATCATGCTAAGTCCTAATCTCGGTTACTGTAACCTAGAGAACTAAAGGACAAGGTTGAACAGGAAAAGAGAGAGAAAGCTACAATCCAACTAGAATCACCTTCCAAGAAAATATTCTCTTCAGAAGTCAGAAGACAAGCTTATATTGAAGAATCCAAGAAACATCTGCAGCTTACTCGAAAGTAGGCAGAATCAGAAAGATGCTCAAAGCTTCAGGAGTCTGAAAGGAATGATTTCACGAAAAGTTTTAGCTAAAAGATTTTCTTCAAAGAGGTTAAGCATCCCTAAGGTGTATCTTGAAGAATCTCAGAACCTTCAACTCTCCCTCAGAAGTAAGCCAAGTCTGAAAGAAGTTGATCAAAAGCTCAAAAGAATGCACTCATGTAAAAATACGAAGATTTCAAAATTCATCAGAATGAAGACCAAAGTCAAGACAAAAAGCACTCAGTTAAGTCTGAAAAATCTAAGGTACACTTTTCTCTTCACTAATAATCTGTTAAACTCATGAGATACCTTAATTAGAATTCTTTCAAACTTGTCATATCATGTTTTACTAAGTAATTATTTAGGAATCCTTACATGTTTCTTTAGGAAAATATTCAACCAATAGAAAATTTGTTAAGCATAGATGAGAAAATTGTTAAATACAAGAAAACCCTTTAACAAAAACTACATGCAAAAGAATACAATAATAATTGTGAATCTATTGAAACCACAACATATCTCTGACAACTTAATAAGATCTTACTAAAATCTTTTGAAATGTCCTATATCTTCCCTAGACTAGGCATAATTCAATCTACACACTTACTCTATAAAGTCACGTCTTCCTTTCATACTCCTATACTCAAAACCCTAAAACTCTAAGCCTCTTTGTCCATCCACTATCATGCCTCCACTAACCTTTTTCGGTAATCCAAATCTTCTTGAACTTATTCCTGAGAAACTATTCTCATTCAGTACTCCTTCACTCTCAAGAGACACTGCATGTAGTATAACAGATATTTTGTATACTCAACAATGGACTAGGTACTCCATGATGCTAGAAAAGCCTATCTATGTAAACCTGGTCAAAGAATTTTGGAAACATGTCGATCTTGATGTTGAAAGAAATTACATCACTTTCTATGTTTTTGAAATCCCTATTGACATCAACATATTCTCAGTAATCCTTGCAACTGGATATGAGGATGCTGGAATCCATGTCAATTTTGACAAACACAATTTCTTTCCTGCAAGAAATTTTGCATCCCTTCACAACCTATCTTCCAGATACATACCCTACAATCCTGAGAATCTCCTACCTACTCCCAAGGCCTGGTACAAACTCATGCTGTCAAACTTTCTTCCCAGAATAGATAGCAATAATCTAATTCGATTTCACGACCATAAGTTCATTTATTTGCTAATGAATGACTTTCGGATAAATCTGCCACACTCAATCTTCAACTGCCGTTGGAAAACCATCCTTGAGTCTCGAAACCTCACAAAATCCTACATTCCTTATGGAAGAGTATTATCTGAGATTTTCTTCAAAGATGGAATTATAGACATGATCAAAGAAAGAATTGAAGAAGATGGTCCTGATGAGTTTCCAGAAAACTGTCTGTTGAAGATAAAATGTGAAGTCTTTAGTGATTAGAGAAACTATGCTAACTATGCTTTAATTTTTTTTTTAAGAAAAACGTATTGTCAAATCTATAATCATTAATTAAAGTCTCTCTTTGAACAATAAAATGTTACATAGATAATAAGCCTTGTTAGAATTTTACAGTTAAAACTTAAGAATATTAATTCATTAAGGATTTTCTGCGATTCGAATTTGTTACCATCATTAATGTACCCGACTCATTGACCACTCGCAAAAAAAAAACCATCATTAATTCTAGTATCCTTTCCAATAAATAAACAACTAACTTATCTCTGTAGCTACACGCGTCTACATCTCTCCATATACCTAAAATTTAAATATCTAGGAAATAACAAATCAAATCCTATCCTCAAAAGCAATCATCACACTTCATTCTAACTCACCCATAAAAGGTAGGATTCATCTCTCAATTACAAAATTCTAAACTCACTAAGAACAATGAACTCTCAAAGGATTAGACCAACCTTCCTTGGAAACAAAGAAAATCTACACCTTATTCCGGAAAAGAAACTCAACCTTGCCCATCCCGGAAACAATGGTTTAGGAATACTCAGAAGCATGCAAGCTCAGTCTTGGAAAAGCTATTATGCTCTTCTATATGGTCTCATTTATCCAAACCTTGTTAAAGAATTCTAGAAATATGCCAGAATCAGCAATGATGGCAAAACCATCTGGTCAGAAGTTCACTATCAACCCATCATTATCTCTGTCTCTTCGATAGAGAGAATCATAGAATGTGTCTCTAACAGAGTCACGATTGAAGAATTTCAATCTGATCTAAGTATGGTGGATAGATGCAGAATCCTGTTCGATAACTCAGATCCATATGAACCAAAAAACCCGGAGAAGCTTCTCCCGTCTCCAAAAACCTGGTTTAAATTTTCTTTGACCAACCTTCGTCCTCGTGGAGATGCTAGAAGCACCCTGACACATAGAGACAGAATCTTTATCTTTTTTCTAACACATCATGTTACAATAGATCTCCCTAAAACCATTTTTAACCATATGAGTCATTCCATCAAAATCTCCAGAAACAAAATGCAAGCTTTCATTCCATATGGAAGAATCATCTCAGAAATTCTTCTAAAAGAAAGGGTCTGGGATTTAATTATCAGGCTTGAACCTCGTACTTCTCATGTCGAAATCAGTTATGAAACTATGAACAGTGTTGAGGATTCTGATGATTAAGGTGGTGATGTTCATATAGCAGTTGCTATGTTTTGTCTTTAATTCGTTATGTACAATCACCATTGAATTAATGAAAATGTCTTATTTGTCTCTTAGATAATTTAACCAGTATTAGAAATCAAAATGGCTAAATTAAAAGAAACTCATTAATTTATCCCATCTAGGAAATCGCGTACAAAAGGCTACTTCCCTATTTCTTACTAGAAATTTCTCAACTGTTCAACTCTCTTGAAATACGCATACAGTCGTTCGACTAATAAAATAGTAAGGAACATCTCAATCCTCCATAACACGGAAATACGTAACTCTAAAAGTTTTTCTCTTATAAGAACCTGTTTTTGTCGAGTCCAAATCTGTATCTATATGTTTGTGTTTAAATCCTTATCTAATCTATGTTTGACTACAGTTAGCCTGTTTAATGAGCTTCTTATTGGTTTCACGTCTCTCACAATTGGGCTCCATCCTTCAATTAAATACATACTGAGTATAGATGTGTTTCCCTAAAATGAGTCTAATAGCTTCTGAATGTTTAAAATGACTCTGTGACTCTGTAACTGAATATAAATGACTACATGCTTAAATGCTCATATGCCCTTACACTTTTTGATGATGTCAAAAAGGGGGAGAAATATATTGATTGATTTTGATTGAAAGAAGGAAATCTGAAAGAATGCAGAACTCAAACAAAGTATTCTACTACTAACGTTTGTTGTTTGATGTTATCCGAGGAACTCTATACAAGTTCACTAGGCATTCTAAAGACAGGATAAGAAGAAGAACTACGATCATAGAATAAAGAATCAGATTAAGTAAGAAAACTCTGAAAGCAATCAAGGCAAAGTCTACATTTCAAGATGCTCACTCAGAAGTTCTGTGCAAATCAGAAGTCAAGAACTGTCTAAAGATCTGGATTAAAGATCCAAGCAAGAAACCATTCTGATGTTTATCAGGAACTAATTTGAATTAAAGACGATGTGGTATCAGACTAAATCATCAATTGGAAATCAGATTCAATACACAAAGATTAGTATCAGACTCTCAATCAAAGCAAAGCTATGGATTACTGTCAAAGTACCTTCATTGGTATCCTATCAGCACACAATGGAAATACTCTTCAAAGTAATATCAAAAGAACTCCTTCAGCATCAGAATCAACAAACTCTGTTATAAGAGTCAGCACATCATTTTTACATCCGACTAAAATAAGATGTGCCAGATTCAGAATCAAGCGTTGATTGATCACAAGTTTTAACCTTCAATTGGTATCTGATCAAAAATCAAGCTTTGATAATTTAACTGAGGTGTGACAATAACAAGGACTGAAATAAACCTGTGTTCAAAGTCAAACTCTGAAAAGTCATGATCAATACTGGTGATTAAATTTAGAAACTCTGAATTTCGATTCTGAAAGATCCCAATATATGACTTATGGAAATTAGGGGGAGATTACCCAGAAGACTAAAATGCAAAATCTAAAATCTTCATATAGCCTGAAACTCAGGGGGAGTGTCTCAAAATACAATTTCTGATATACAGCGAAGCTATGTTTATCAGTCGAAGAACTACTCTAATTCTGTGTTCAATTGAATCTACTGAAAAGTAGAAATGCTTCAGACGACTCTGAAGATAACAAGCTCTGATATGACAACAAAGGAAACTGAGTTCTGAAGATCTGAAGATGGAAGTTCTGTTGAACTAGTCCAGATGCTAAAGACTCTTCGTTTTCCTAAGGACAAGATAGAAAAGTAACTCTTTTCTATTTATGTTCTGGCAACTCAAGTTATTACTCTGTATATCTTTGGATTATATAAAATCCTAGATGATCTCAGATAAAGCTTTGAGGATAACTCATTCAGGGGGAGCTGTTGTTCCATACTCTGAATTTGTTTGCTTTGGTGATTACCTTGTATAAAATGTTCAATCAAAATACTTGGTTTTGTCATCATCAAAAAGGGGAGATTGTGAGAGCAAGAATTGTCTCTACAAGTCAATCTATGTTTTGATGATAACAATAAGTATTTGTGAAAGAACCATTTTATGGTCTAACATGTGTTGTGTGCAGATCATAAGAACTAAAGACATCAGAACCAACATACACCAGCTAGATGTACTATGATTGAATATATATATATATGCGAAGTTACTATGTGTGACTAAAGTCGCGAGAAGAAAGAACGCTTGTTTATCTAGTCATGATCAACCAGATCCAAGGATGCCAAGATTGTTGTTGCAATGCTCTTGTGGATGCTCTCTGAAAGTGATTAAGATTCTGAAGATAACGAAGCTTCTGAAGAAGTACACTCAGAAAGAACCAAAGTTCTGAAGACTCCTATGACTTGAAGTTCTGATGGCTGAACGCACTGAAGACCAAGTGAAGAAAGAATCTGAAGACTGACGAGTTCTGAAGATCAAGGTTTCAAACAAGAAGTTTTGAAGACTCTGAAGATTCGGAAGACTTAAAGCAGAAAAGGATAACGCTCTTAACGACCAAGCGCTGAAGTTCTGAAGACTGATTCCTAACGGACTTCTTCAATTAACGGAAGACTTGAAGCATCAGATATTCTACTATAAAGACTCCACTCATGCTTCATCAAATTAACATCAGAAGCCACTGAAGTTTCGAAGTCTAAATATTACCGTTGTGAGTTAAAATATACACACTGCCCAAGAAAAGATGTCTGGTCATTTCCTCCTCTGCAAAAAGAAGATGTGTCAATACAACTCATTATATCACAACGTCTCTTTTCCAAACAGCCAACAGTATTCTCTAACGGCTATATTTCTACTGGCTATTTAATGGAAAGAGCTTTTGCTTCTGATGTGTCGATCAATTGTAGAATTATGAACTGAATGTTCATCTACAAAATTGACCAAGTCATTGTGTGAAGATAGCAACAACGACGAGTTCTTGTTGTAGCACTTAGAATATTCAAAGCTGTCATTATTTCACTCATGGCAATTGTTGTTGAATCTCCAAAGAACAAATCAATACAACAACAACAATCAAACAGAAGTTGTTGATGAAGAAGACAACATTGAAGATCAGTCAAGTCATCAACCTACCTTCTCGTCAAAGCTACATTGAAGATCTGAAGCAAGGAGTTGCTGCTCAAAGCTTGCTCAACCAGAAGACGAAGAAGAAGAAGATCTACAAGATGTCTACAATCATAATATCAAATACATCTTTGTAATTTCTTAGGAAAGCAAGGAGCTGTTTGCTCAAAACTTGCTTGAACACATGCGTGTGTTCTTTGTACTTAAACCTAGGAGAAACTTGCTTATTAAGAAGCACAATTTGTAATCTCCAGTTTGCCAATTCAACTAGATGAATTGAGACTTATCAAGTGAACGTTATATCCTGATGGGATCCCTGAACGGTTCAGCTGTGAGTTGAGGCCCTTGAGTATATCACGTGGTGATCAGATACTTGAGATAACAATGGCTGAGGGTCATTGTGGAAAATCCTGAAATATGGTCAGTAGCGTTATATTCATTGTGATGAATCCCTGAACGGCTAGCTATGAAATCCCAGCAGTGGGTCTGCTCGGTCAATGAACGTTATATCCTGATGGATCCCTGAACGGTTCATTGTGTTATTAGGCACAGTGCGGCTGTGCAAATGGTTAGTCACCGGCGTGGCCCGTGCAAGTGTAATCATGATTTGATTATAGTGGATTAAGTCCTTGTGTTCAAGGCGAAATCACCTGAGGAGGGTGGACTGGATTAGCCCGCGTGGTGAACCAGGATATATCGTGTGTCCTTTACTCTCTTGCTTAGTATCTCTATTTATGTTTCAGCATTGAATATCAGAACCTCATATTAAGCAAAGTCAGAACCTTGCAGCCTATCTCTGATAAGCTTCCGCACTGCAAGTTCTGAGTATTGTATCTTATGATCAGAACCTATACGGTTCTCATACTCTATAGTTAATAGATCAGAATCTCTCAATGAACATTGAAGGTTCTTGAGCGTCAAATTAACAAGACGCGGAAAGTTACAAAAAGAGTAAATACACAATTCAAACCCCCCTTTCTTGTGTCTTTCTCGCACCTTTAGGGTGGGTGTGAGAACTTAAGAGAATGACTTAATCGGAATTAAAGGCTAGGATAAAGTGGTAATGATAATAATATAAATAAGTGGATACTTCATTAGTAGTTTATTAATGTATTATTAATATTATTGCCATCATTATTACTACTATTGTTATTAAGACTACTAATATTATCATAAGTATTATTATTAGGAGTATTATTGGGATTATTATTATTATTAAAATAATTAAAGAAATAAAGAGTAATTAGGAGAGATTAGTGGGAGGTTACACAAGGAGAAAATCAGTTTACGTGAAAAGAAAAGGAAAAGAGAGAAGGAGAGCTAGGGCAAGGGAGCAAGAGGATTTTCCATCATTTTTGAAGAATCAAAGCTCAGAATTAAGGTAAGGGGTGAATGAAATTCATTAATGGTGATCTAAACATGAGAGGGTAGTGAGGTTCATTTCCCTCTTAGGAATTTATGCCTATTTCTTCTTCTCCTTGACTGTTGACATGCTTGTGTAGTGATTGCTGCGAATTTATGTTTGTGCATCTGTTTGATATGAATATGTGTCGTATACTAGTTTTGAATAGTGAATTCGTGTGATTTTTGTGTTGTTGTTGCTGAGTTTGACATTGAAGCAGATATGGAAATTATGGGTTTTGAGGGTTAACAAAAGTGGGTTCTAAAACTATAGAAAACTTGAGAAAATAGTAGTTTAATGAAGTGGAATTAGGACTGTGAAATGATACTGAATTAAAGATGATTTTGGGTCTGAATTAGGAGCTTGGAAGTGCTCTAATAGGGGAAAACTCGCACTGATGTGAAATCTAAGATTTTGGTATGATCACTGGTCATACGCGTATGGGGGGAGGCCACACCCGTATGAGGGGACACTCCCAGGGGCATACGCGCCCTGTCCCCAAAGCCAACACGACCCTCTGCTGAAACGCATATGGGACGCGTATGAGAGAGTGGTCATACATGTATGGGTAGGGCCATACGCGTAGGGGAGGTTTTGGAGGAAATTGAGAGAGAAACCACTCTCTGGTGATACGCATACAGCACAAGGCCATACACGTATGAGGCTTGGGCAGATTGGCCCTACGCGTACGATACGCAGGCATGGGGCGAGGGAATTAAGTCCATACGCGTATGGGCATGGTCATACGCGTATGGGCAGGGCTGTGGTGTAAATTTCCCATTTTCGCGATTTTTGTCCTGATTTCGCGTGTGATGTAATTTCTCTTAACCCGCAAGATTGAGATGATAAAATTGGACATAGGAGAAACTAGTAATGATGGTAAATAGGATAAAATGTAGAACTTTGCGAGAAATGTCTGGTTGAGACGCGTTGGGTGTTTGTGAGCCAAGATTGTCGTGCGTGGACGGTCTTGTGCGGTGGTTGTAATTTCGGAGGGAATTACGGTGAGTATGTGGCTCACGTGTGATCAATGAGGATCGTGAATTATGCTTGAATAATTATTATATTGTGCATAACTTTTGTGCCATGCATTCATGTCATGTGATGTGGAGATGAGCTAGGTGGGAATCCATGATGGGTGCCTAGTCTTGTCCGGACTCTATGTGGGAGTCGTGTGGAGATAAGTTATAGTTCAGAGGAACGTATATGACTTATTCAGATTCCGACGGGAATCAGGTTCTAGGATGAACCGTATGTGATTGTGATGGTACGACATGCATTGTGTCATGTCAGTTGTGTCGCATTGCATATGTATATGATTGAATGTGGGTTGATTATGTCGAATGATGATGTGACACTTGTATGTGCGTTGTAACTGTATGACTTGTGTGTTTTGTGTATGAATTACTCCTCAGCATGTGTTTTTCACCGTGTATTTATTGAATGTAGTTCTCACCCCTTTTCTATTTGTTGTGTATGTGCTTCTTGGGGAGTACAGATGATCAGGTACCTGAGTAGTGCTTGGAGCATGTGTTGCTATTTGATCGAATCTTAGGAGTCGCTCTGATACGTAACACGGGAAGGATGTGGATTTCCTATTTTCTTATGTTATTTGACTTTGTATTTGTTACGTATTTGGTTTTGATTTTATTATTGTTGAACCACGTATTAAGTGGAGATTTGATGTATTTTGGAGTTTAATGTTAAACCATTGATTTTATTTCTGCTGTTGAATCAAAGTATTTGTTTTATTAATGAATAATATGTTAAGCGATTTGATACTTCACTTTGATGTTTTTTTTTGTAATGTGGTATCCTACGTGTATTACCTTTGACTTATTTCCGCAATATTTTCGTATTTTAAATTTTTATACGAATGGGTAGAGTAGGGTGTTACATAGTACACCCACACCCTCCAAAACAAATATTTAACTACATCTTACAACACTATAATACAAGAGTATAAGAGAGCAAAGAACGTCAAATACATGCTTAAAATGCTTTTGTCCGATGCATCATGGAATGAAGAACCTGAATCCTATATATAACTTTGGACTCTCTCTTCCTTAAAAAAACTAGGCGATGTGAGACTTCAAAGAACTCGTATCTTATATATAGCCTTGGATTCTCTCTTCATTCACAAAACTAAATGATGTGAGACTTCTTCAACATGTATATTTTCAACCAACCCCAATAATCTCTACCTTGATTGAAAATAATACATAAGTTTTTAATGTCGTCATTGACAAACATACTCCACCATAAAGAATATAATCAGTTGAAACTACACCACTCCAAAAAAAATTACATTGTCTTCACTGACAATCATAGTTTTAAAAAACTATCATATTCCACCTAAAGAAGAGTATACTTCACTTGAAACTAAACCACTTCAAGAATTTTCACATGTCGAAAATCAGGTTGAAACTTTATGGTGCAAATTCCTTGTTGGCAGGAAGCTCTTCAACCACCGACATAATCTTGCACCTTGTGTAATCTTTATTGTATCAACACATCTTTGACTTGAACTTTCCATAAGTCAAAAAAAATCTTCCATCAATTTTCTATAGCCTAAACTGCACAACGAAATTTGTGACTACAGCTCAACAACTCTTTCACAACACTACCCTTCTCTTTTGATGTGGAAGATCAGACAAAACTGTAACCATATATCATACTAAAAATACTTATCCTCGGATCAAACCAAAAGCTCTAATACCAATTTTGGGAAAAACAAACAAAGCATAGAGAAAAAAGAGGAACACAATCACAACACATGAGCATAACGTGGAAACTTCAAAATCGGAGAAAAAACTACGACCGTTATCAAAAGACATCAATGGAATAACACTGTGAAAATTGTTACAACACATAATATACCCTCAACTAACTCAGCCCTCCAGTACACCCACGCCCTCAAAAGAAAGGCTAATACAAGAGTATAAGAAAACAAAGAAACTCAAATACAAACTTAAGTGCTTTTGGCTGATGCATCTTAGAATGAAGAATTTGAATCATATGTATAACTTTGGACTCTCTCTTTCTTCACAAAACTAAGCGATATGGGACTTCAAAAAAATTATATTATATATATATATATAACTTTAAATTCTCTTCATTCACAAAATTAAATGATGTTTGACTTATTCAACATGTATATTTTCAACAAACCTCAACAAACACATCCAACCAAATCATAAACCCCTTCACAAAGTCGTTGCACCCTTGTACATAGGGAAACCTGTTTCCCAAACTTAGAATGATCAATCTCCATTCCAATTTGAAGGAGTTTTTACAAATTGTATATTATTTAAATCTTATGATTAATCATAGTTGTTAGTTGTTAACTAGTTGTAACAACTCCTCTTTTATGGAGAATTAGTTATTTGAACCCCATATGAATAAATGGGTTCATGAGCTTGTATCAACAAGATTTGAGAAATAAAAATCTGTTTTTTCTTTTCCTCTATTTGATATTATTTTCTTTTACGGAATAATGCCTTTATCACATTTCACAGATTTCATAAGATTCAAATTCTCAATTTTAATATAGACTTTTTCAATTCAAATGGAAGCATAGCTCATCGTGACAAATTGCTTAGCAATGGTTATAAATTCAACTAATTATCACGTGAGGGTCAAGTTCACAAGTTACTCATAGGCCTATCATGGATAGGTTTGAAAAGTATGACATAACCAACCAACCTATTATGTTGTTATTATTCTTCCTCAATCACACATTATTCCATTTTTTTCATGAGATCAATTGTTCCATTTAAATATATAAACATAGATGCTTGTACATCTTCTCTTCAACCCTTTAAATTACATTCTCGCTGTCTTTTTTTTAAGGAAATTATACTTCTTGTTTTCTTTAAAAAAAATGTTTGTGTAGGACCTGCACTTCAAAAATTAAAAGTGTATTTGATGTTTGATATGGATAAGATTGCGAATTTTCTTAAATTTTTATGAATATTGACTTGTCAATTTTAAAGTTGAAAGTTATGAGTTCTTCACAAAAATATATCTAATTAACTTATTAGGATATACGAGTTTGACATATAAACATTAGACAACAATGATAATATCATGTATTCGCATTTATTCACTTACTTAAAAGATGTTAAGTTGAGATCAAACATTTCGCATTAACGGTACCATTCGTATAAATAACACATGAAGTAACAATAGAAAAACTCTTGTTTCATACTTTTTATAATCAAATCAAATAGAAGTACAATAGAATGAAAACCTTTCATTACACACACTTCACTATGTCACCTATCATTACATTGAGAACAAACTAATTTAGAAATCAAAATAGCAACTTCCTATATATGTATAATCTTAATTTCCCTAACACACTATTTTGGAAACCAATATAACAATTTTCTATATATAATCTATATACTATATATATGATAATCCTTAATACACAGACACAAAAACAAGACACTAACCCTTATATTTTGTGAAAATGAAACAATTTAATGTAACATTTATATGTGTCAGACACCAAACACATTTTTAATCATAAATCAACACGAACTTTCTGCGCTCGAAATGATTCCACCCTTTGATGGATTGCCTTTTTGAAGACAATCAAGAGGAGGAACAATTTGAGTTTTCAACTCACCATATGCTTCCCAACAAAAAGGAACATTTGAGCTTTTGCTTGATTCTAGCTTTATAGTATCAAGAGTTATACCCTTACAAGGTAAACTATCACTACATGCAAAATGAATAGGCTCTTTAACATATGTTCCTTTTACATTCACATAATGTATGCTTGATACAGCCACAGCTGATGTTTCATTATGACACCTTCCACCATCACAATAGTATTGATCAATTGTTATTGGAGTTTGAACTTCTGAAACTTGAATGTTTGAGAACATGATGTTTTGGACAGAACCAGAACCTCCCTGTCAAATACAAACACAACATTAGACACAGACGTCTGATACGACACCGACACAGACACGTTGACATTTGAAACTTTACCTGCCAAGTTTTGATTCTGACACCAGTCAAAGTGTTTTGGATAGTAACATCGCGAACCGTGACATTTGAAACACAAGCTTTTGTGTTTTCTTTTCCAAGACTTCCAATGCTAAATCCATGACCAGGTCCACAATTCACATTATGCACCAATATGTTAGAACATCCAGTTTGTACCGACACACAATCATCACCTGCGTGAAAAACACATGTGTCAGTGTCAGACACTAATAAATCAACATCGGTAATAAGTGTCAGTGTTAGACTCTGATACATGTCAGGCACGAGATTCTTACTTACCACAAGCAACCGTGCTGCCATAGATGACAACATCTCGAGAATTTTGCAGGTGAATTCCATCAGTGTTAGGACTATCACCGGGTGACGAAACTGTTATATCAAAAACTTGAACATTTGTGCATGAATCAAATTTGAGATGGGTTTGTTGACTGTTCTGAATTGTTATTCCAGTAACTGTTACACCATCACTTCCATAGAATCTTAGTGCCTACATAATGCAAATATAACAAAATCAGACTATTCCCTCGAGCCGAGAACTACAATAAATCGTAAAATTCTCTTTCAAAATATTTACGACTGTAACATTTTTTGGACTGAATTCGAACTCAGAACTTTTGATTAAACTGGAAGAATTATGCTTACAGTTGGTTTGGTTTTCGGAAGATTCCCTTTGCTATTCCACCAAACGGAGCCTTGACCATCAATGACACCTTTACCTTTGATTGTAATCTTGTTTAGCTTAGTGAATTCAAGCCATTGCAAAGTACCTGAGCCCCAAGCTGAAGTGCTTGTAGGAGCAATGATTTTTCCATCTAACTGCATTTGTTTTCATAAAAACAATATGTTAGTATTGAGTTTTATTTTTATATATTTTTATAGTGGAAAAATATTGAAATCAAACTCATCTCATTCACATATTCAGGATCTTCACAATCATAAAAATACTACATTTAAAATTTTAACTGTTTAATCTAGATCCAACAATCGAGAATATATCAAATATATAAGTGTAATTTTATGTAGTCATAAAAATAAATGTTTTAAAATAATAATAATAATAATATTTTACTTAAATATTTAAATTTTTAGTATTTTTGGAAAGTAAATTGAGAAGTTGTATAGTAAAATAAATTATTTTGGCCTCAAAGCCCTTGCTTGTCTTATTGGCTTGGCCTTAGACCGGCCTAGATGATTATTTTATAATGTAAAAAAAATTGATGAATTAAATTCTAAAACATTGTGTACTTGACTTGACCTATATATAACATATTAAATATAGTGATTTTCTAGTGTTTGCAAAATCACATATATTGCATGATAATGAAAGAAAAGTGAATAAGACAGACTCAAAATTCACCTGAAAAACAATGTTTGGCTGGCAATTAGGGCCAGAGAATGAAATTGGTTTTACAAGAAAAACAGAGCCAGATGGAACAATCATTGTTGAAGCCTCAGTCTTACAAGCAGCTGCCCATGCATCTTGAAAAGCCTGTCATTTTGTAAAAAGTGAGAATAGTTCTAAGTAATTGAGTAGTTATATCGCATAATTGTGTTAGAATCCTCTCCATATATTTTATGGTTAAATAGACAGACAAATAGATAGATAAATAATAAAATAATTTTTTGTCACCTTCGTGTCGTCAGCGCGTCCATCGCCTTTAGCTCCAAAATCTAACACATTAAAAGTAGAAGAGCCACCTTTGAGTTTTCTCCAACGGTTCATTCTTGTGGCACTACACTTTTCAAAACTAGAATACATGATCAAAAAAGCAATGGAAATGATCAATGTAATAGTGTTTATATTCATAGTCTTCATTTTGAATGAGAGGGGTGTATAAAAAGTGAAAAGTTGGAGGATTTCAAGAGAAGAGATTTTCTTAAGTTGACATATATCAAAATGGAAAATGAAGATGTATTTATAGAGAAGAAAAATCACTATGCACACATGAGCCATATAGTAAAGGTTCATGTATTTGATGTAATTATCAAGTATATTGAATATTTTTTTATTTTTTCATATTTTGATTTAACTCACATGTTGACATGAGTAGTTTTTTTTTACTTCAAAACTTACAATAGCCATTTTCAGGTTAAAAGTCTTTGTGCTATTTTATGTTTTTATAAATCTAAATAATTCGGTTGACAATATGTATTTATGATATATTATGTGTTAAAAAAAACAGAATAAAAATGAAAAATAAATTATAGATGATATTTTTCTGAAAAAACAACAAAATCTTAATAATTTCATTAGGGTTTTGTCTTAAGTTGGAGACTTGTAAGTGCAAAACAAAGATATATTATTGAGAGCTTTGTTTTTTATTCATTGGCTTGATTCGGAATCAATTTCTTTAAATGGAAATTCACATTATAATTTAGAGTTGTTTTTGGATTCTCCTCTTTAGAAATATATATATATATATATATATATATATATATATATATATATATATATATATATATATATATATATATATATATATATATATATATATATATATACACTTTTTTTTTTAATTTCAAGATTAAATTTTAAGCATAATATCTTAGAAGGTACGCATAAAATAATTAAAAATGGTTTTTTTGACATACTAGTTGACAATTGACAACATAAAATTACATATAAGTTTCATTTGTGATCAACTCAATGATGGTGTACTTATATCTTTTGTCTCAATCTCAACCATATATTTTGGTTCACAAATTATTTAAAAGATGTGATTTTTGTTTCATTGTGATGAACTCAATGTTGGTGTACTCATATCCTTGTGTATGATTGAGCTATATTATTCATCTTTTATATATTTGAAAATTTTGCATATCTCAGAAAGATTCTAGGAGTGGTAACTGGTATTTAGCTAGGATACCATCAAAACCGGCAACCATAACGGCAATGATTTTGACAAATATATCTAACTTATGTTTATGAATATGACTTATGTATAAATATTTGTTTTAATGGAAAAACTATAATATAAAAATTAACAACCATGTTCTACTGTGCTTTGCGTGAAATATACAGTAATAGTTAGTTGAAATTGAAGAGTTGGAAGTGACACACCATGTGAATCTTGTTCGTTTGGCTATTGTATATGTTGCAAATATTGCGGCTATATAAGAGAAATAAAACTATTTTAATCATTTATTTATTTAATTTTTATATCATTTAAAATCGTTGCATTTAATTATTATAAATAACATGTTTTTATTAAAACAATTTATTTGATATATTTTGACGGTCGGATCCGTGAAAAATGGACGCCTGTGATTTTTTTTTTAAATTTTTTTATTGATCCATACTAAGAAAGACTAATTTAACTTAATTAATAGATATTCTATTGTACAAATGAGTAAAAGAAAAATATGTATGTCCGTCTTTTGTTTTGTCTGCATTAGAGGGGAAAAGGATATATCAACTGTGAAGAAGGGGAGTGATTGTCAAGCTCTTGGGGTGGAAGATTGGCTACAAGACGCTTGAGACGAGACTAAAACAAATGTGGGTGAAGAATGATGTTATCAGAATCATTGATCTGAGTGACTATTATTATCTTATAGTTTTTTCCCACGAGGTTGATAAAATGATAGCAATGAAAAACGGTCCTTGGTTCATATATGATCATTATCTCACGGTCAAAGATTGGTGTCCAAACTTTCAACCGGAGAAGGATTTCATTGATGAAATAGCTGTTTGGATCAGAATTGCAGGACTACCAATAGAATACTATGATACTTGTATCCTGAAGAGATGGTCTCAGGGATCTTATAGCCATGAATTATGCTTGCATCCTGAAGCTTAGCTGGAAACTTTTTAATGATTTTGAGGATGTCTGGTGCAAAGTGGTGCATGGTATATATAAAAATGTGAATTTGAAGCATGCCTTACTCAGGGAACTCGGGGTCTTGGCTTTGGAAGGCGATAAATAAATCCATACCTTACTTGTTGAAGCATGGTAAATGGAGTATTAGTTATGGTATAAGTGTTGACGTGTGGGAAGATAATTGTATAGGGGTTGGGACTTGCATTAGTAATCATGTGTAGACAATAACATATAGTTTACAAGGGGCCATGGTGCGTGATTTAGTGACTGGTAGTGGGGATTGGAACTGACAAATTCTGCAGTAGTGGCTTCCTCAAGGTATATTGGACAAGATAAGTAACATCCAACCTCCAAATAAGGGTCTTGAAATAGATAAATTTATGATGGATGGAGTGTGTCATGAAATTGGATAAGTGAAGTACTTTTATAGCTTAATGGCGCAACAGGATCATGCCAATGTAGCTCAGGATTGGAAGATAATATGGAGGTTAAAAGTTTCTGAGAAGATTAAAACTTTTGTGTGGTTGTTGAAACATGGTAGGCTATTGACCAACCAGAGCAAGAGAAGGAGAGACCTTGGTACAACTGAGTGTAAACTGTGTGGGCATGCAAATGAATCTATGTTGCATGTGTTTCGTGAATGTCTATGTGCATTGGAAGTTTGGGTGAATAAAGTGCCAACGAAGTTGCAGCATTATTTTTTTCAATTTGGAGTTGGAGGATTGGATTAGTTTGAACATTAATTGGAGTCCTAAAGAAAATGGTGGTTGAAGTTCTTATTGGGCGATGGTTTGTCATTCACTTTGGTTCTAGCGTAATAAAGAGGAACACGTCGAGAATTTTGTTTGACCCATTAATCCTAGCTTGCAAGTGACATTGCGGTTGAAGGATTATGGTGAAATTTTGTATATGAATAATAAGGTAGTAGGGAGAAACAAGGAGACTAGGAGTATTAAGTGGGTTTCTCCTAGCTCAGGTATGGTGAAACTTAATGTTGATGGTGCTTGTATAGAAGGTGTTGGTGCGGGTTATGGGGGAATTGTTAGGGATGATAATGGTGTTGGATGAGAGATTTTGCCAAGAATGCGGACACCTGTAGTAGCTACATGGCTGAGTTATGGGGATTAATTGAAGGTTTGACATTAGTCTTAGACCTTAGTTTCAGAAGAGTAGAAGTAAATGCAGATTCTTCTAAAATTGTTAGCATATCACTCAGGGAAGGTCTAGAAGAGGTGAAGGTTTGGAGATACTCAAGAAGATTATGAGACTTTTGAGTAGGTTTGACAAAGCCTTAGTGAAGTATGCATTTAGAGAATCTAACCGGTGCGCGGATGCTCTAGTAAAAGCGGATTGCAGATTAAATAGTGATATGCAACGGTACGATGTTGCCCCTAGTTTTATTGAGTAGTAGTTAGTAGAGGATATAGTGGGGGTTCCACCTCTAAGGAGGTGTTCTTGTAGTTCTGTTTCTTTTGGGCCTTTGGCCCTCTTCATTACCAAATATGTGTGTGTGTGCGCATGCGCGCGCGTGCTGAAATTCACAATTTAAAAATGAACAAATTGAATATCGTAGGTTCAAACTTGCATCTCTACTTCTAATGTCTCTGCACAACTATCAACTGAATACTACAAACATCTGATATTTTACGGAAAATCCAAAATCTCATATATATAATAATGTTGTTTCTCTTAAATTAATGAATATAATTTTTAAAATAATTAATTTTATCGTATAAAATAATAACAGTGCAATTTATTTTTCAAATTCGTTTATTTTCTATTTCAATATAATATATATAAAAATAGACATAATTTTTATACAGTTTAAATTAAAAACATTACAAATACATTCTCAAATGTTCTACACCAATAAAAAGACTTAATAGATAAGAGAAAGTCCCGTAAAAGAAAAAGAAAAAAAAAGGAGAAAGTCAATATTAGGAATTTAAAACTGTGTGATTTGAACTCATGAAAATAATGTGACTCTGTACATTCAATTATATTTAGCTTCGAACATCGATAATGTTCGTTAACCGTATAATCTGTGAAACTCTAGACTTTCAAAGAAGGTTTTAATTATCAATTAATCTAGATGAAAATGCATACATTAATTTCATATTTTTTATGCTATAGTTATATGCATAATCTTTTTTTAATAGAGATACTGCTCCATATGTGAAAGTCACGTTATATCTTGACTAATCCAATCAAATCAAAATTAAATGATTAATGTCTAATCACATGTAATGTAAGAGATTACACAACTTATCTAAATATATTTTTAATTTTTTGATTGGTTAGTTATCCAGTTTACCTCATGGATATTGTTGTACATTAGGCTATGATGTTGCAGTTTGATGCTATAAGAGACATACAAGAAATATTTTAATGTATTTATTTAATTAATTAATTGTTATGTAACTTATTTTATTTTTGTAGTTGGAAGAAATATTTTAGCCCTATGATATTGTTTACTTTGTACGAAATGCTTACATTTTGTTACTTGCAAAATAAGCCACTTAAACCATCGAATAAAATATATAATTTTATTTAATTACGATTTAATATAACAAAATATAATTAAATAAAATTTTGAACTATTTAACTACGCTTAACTACATAACTACAATTAAATAACATATATCGTAGAACTATATAAAACTATTTAATTACGATTAATCGTGTAAATTTTGAACTATATATTATAATTTATCATGTGAGATAGTGCAATACTCTTCGAGCAATTCTTGTTAATTCGTAAAAAGCAAAAGTAGTAGATATTGTTGCAAACAATGGGGATTGAACTCGCACTACCTTATGATTTGGCATGGAAAGAATTTAAGGTATTGGGTCGTCAGACCTGGAGAGCACTAAGGAAGATATGTGCATTTTGGGAGGTTCCTGCATTAGAGAATTCTCAATTGTTGGTGTTTACGATTGCATATCAGAAACAAGGAGTGCAAGTGGCGAGGAAAAGTGGCGAAGAATTTGGAAAATCAGGGTCCCTAATGTTGGGAATTCGAAGAATTCTTGATGTTGGAATTTCACCCAAAACTTGGAGATTTTCGAGTCAATCTTGATAAACAAAAATCAATTCTTTTCATGATTCCTCCTCTTGTTCTTCATTATTCACTCGAGCGAATCAACCACACCTTGGTTGCAAGATGATTTCGCTACACAAAATTTGAGAAGAAAAAAATGAATTGGGAAGAAAAGAGAAATTAAGGTTTTAGAGAAAAGGGGAAGAAGGAGAATATTTCTATAGAGTTTCTCTCTGCCTTCAAACTGAAATTTATTCAATCTTTTCTCCATGCAACTGCATTTTACAATGATAAGGTACCTCCATATTTATAGGCTGAGATTGCTTGCACACCAAGCAATCTCCAACCAACATAACTCAGCTAAAACACACAAAAAAACTAAGTCTAAATTTATGTCGAAGACACACTTTTTAAACTTTTCGACATCTATACAAATTTCTGCGCAGAGCATTCCGACAACAACAGACTCTATCGAAGTGGTGTTTTGACACAAAGAATTATATTCTCAACACACCACCTAATTCATTGTGTCTAAGCTATCTACATTCATCATTGTTCTTAGTCTTTTTAACACTTCGACCTGCACATCTTTCGCCATGATGTCTGCAATCCGATTCTCAATTCTGCATTGTTCAAAGTTCAACTTTCCATTTACTACTTGCTTTCGAAGATAATGGAACCTCACTTTGATGTGTTTGCTTCTTCCATGTTCTATCGGATTCTTAGCCAGACTAATAGCAGACATGTTGTCGATCTTCATGGTAATTGCTCCATGATTCTTCCCTGTAATATCTTCGACCAAATTCACTATCCATGTTTCTTGACTTGCACAAAGGGAAACAACTATGTACTTTTCTTCACACGACGACAGTGCTACTACTAGTTCTTTTCTTGAGCTCCAAGCAGCTGTTGCACCACCTATCATAAACACATAACCAGCTATAGATTTTCTATCCTCAGCATCACTAAACCAACTTGAGTCATTGTAACCCACTAACTTGCATTCTTTTCCTTAATCACATATAGGAAATAGAATGCTATAGTCGATAGTTTCTTTAAGATACTTTAGTATCCTCTTCGTCGCTGCTAGATGTGATACATTTGGCTTCTGCATGGATATACTCACCATACCTACATTGTATGCTAGATAAGGCCTTGTGAGACAAAGGTATCTTAATGACCCAATAAGTCTTAGGTATTGTGTTAGGTCGACATCATCTTCATCTGAGTTTTCCGACTGTTCAGTATTGGTTCAGCAGGTGTCGAAGTCGCATTATAGTCTTCCATCTCAAATCTTTTAAGTATTTCATTTGCATATCTTCTTTTATGCATCATCAGGCTTCTACTACTCTTGTAGAATTTGATACCAATGAAGTATGAAATGTTTCCCAGATCAGACATTTTGAACTCCTTGTTAAGGTCACCTTTGAAGTCTTCGATCTCTTTCTTGCAGCTACATGTTATCAATAAGTCATCGATATAGAGACACATTATAATAAATTCACTCTTGCTTCTTCTTGCATATACTTCATGCTTAGTTATGCACTTCACATATTCTTTCTCCCTTAGAATACTATCTATCATCTTATTCCAAGCTCTTGGAGCTTGTTTGAGTCCATGCAGGGCTTTATGCAGTCTGTATACTTTTCTTTCTTGGTATTGTTACACAAATCCAACTCTTAATGAAACATAAACTTCTTCATCTAAGGGGCTATTTAGGAATGCACATTTCACATCCATCTGACATATATGCCAGTTGTTCATGTTTTCTAGACCAACAACCAACCTGATTGTTTCGATTCTAGCAACGGGTGCAAAAACTTCGTTAAGGTTGGTTCCTTCTTTATGAAGAAATACTTTTGCCATAAATTTCTCCATTTGGATTTAACTTCACCTTGTATATCTGCTTCCCATCGATTGCCTTCTTGCCTTGAGGAAATTCTACAAGTTACCAAGTGTTGTTGACTTTGATGGACTCCAGTTTCTCATTCATCGCATTCATCCACGTCAAATCCTTTAATGCCTCAGCTGCATTTAATGGTATGACATCTGCAAAGAAAGCATAGTGTACCAGCCCATCTTCATCATTCACCACATCATCTGATGTAATCACACATTCATGTAACCTTGCAGGCATGTGTCCTATTCTTTAAGGTCTTCTTGTGCTTGTTTGACCTCTAACTTCTTCCTGTTGAATTTCTCTTTCAACTTCACTCGTTGGTTCTTCACATAATATTGTCAGTGAATCCTTCTTTACATTTTCAGTCCAATCCCATTCTTTAAGATCATCTATAATCGCGTCCATGTTGATCACTAATTGCTTATTCATTGGGTCGAATAACTTTTATCCACCAGTCGAATGATATCATATTAGAATCATTTGACTCAACTTATAATCAAGCTTTCTTCTCAACTAATGAGGCACATGTCTATGTGATATCGAACCAAATGCTTTCAGATGACTTTGTCGCGGCGCAAAAAATACCCGAGCGCATCGCACACTCGAAGATACAACAGAGTCACCACCAAAATTTATTTATTCCAAAAGGAAAGGGAAAATATCGATAAAACCCAAGGGAAAAATAAATGGGTAAGGGAGTCGGTTAGGCGAGAGGGAAGGTATTAACATCCCTCACATCTGTTGTACTCAACAGGAATCATTTTGATTGTACTTTGCGCGGATAGATGTTATTATCTAAAGGTTACTTGTGATTGGTTTTAATTAAGGGGAAAAATAAGTTTTTAATTAATGTGTTCGCCAAGGATTTAAACCCTCGTGCCTACATATTCTCATAGTGCAAGGAGAAAATCACAGCTATGTAGTTCATGGTAGAAAATACAAATGTGTTGGTTGCTTTTAAGGAACAATTATAATCGTATCCTAGAAGTGTGTAGACGTTAAGTGATTTGATCCTCGTTCGAATGCTCCAAGCTTTTAGTTTGACTGCTAAGGGACGGATTATAAGAGTTATTTTATGAAAAGAAAAAAAATTATTTTGAAAAAGGTTTGTGTGATATAAAGAAGATAAAGAGTTGCTTGAATTGAATTGAAAAAGAAATAGTTGAGAATAGAAAAAGAGAAAGTTTGAATTGAGAAGTTTGTTGTTTGAACCAAAAGTGTGATGTTTGAACCCATATAGTAGGTGTATCTGAACCAGGAATGCAGTGTCTAAACTAATAATAAGGTATTTTAATCGATAAATGGTGATTAACCACGCATGGGAGTATGTTAACCAATAAATGATGATTAAACCATGAATGAAAGTGTGGTATTTTAATTGATAAACGATTATTAACCAATGCGAGAGTTATAGAGTTTGTTAACCAATATGGTGATTAGCCCATGAATGAGAATATGGTATTTTAACTGATAAATAGTGATTAACCAATGCAATAGTTACATGAGCATAGAGCTCACAGGGAAATGCATGAAGGTTTCCCGAGCATGGAGCTCACATGGCAATGCATGAAAAAGAAGGGTATTTTAACCATGAGAGGTGATTAACCCAAAAAAGGTGTTTGGTTAAAAAATAGGTATTTTAACCAAGAAGGTGATTAACCCACATAGGAGTTTATTAACCAAGAGAAGGTGATTAACCTCAAGAATCTATGGATGTCCAAAAAGCATTGTGTTTGGTCCAAATAGACAAGTATTGTTGATGAAGATTGTTGTTTGTTGTCTGTGGGGGAAGAAGACTTAAAAGTTACTCGATTTGAATCACAGTAAAGTCTATGAACGGAGGCAAATACTTTGAATAAGTGAGGCCTACGTCCCGTATACAAAGATACTCAAAAAAGGGTAGGAATAATCTCTCTCATTCTTCTCCGCTGCTTAAGGCTCGTGGCGAATAATTCGCATCATAACTGACAAGTGTTGAAAGAAGAATTTTTTTGTTGTGCTTGAATGAAGCTCAACTATGATCCAGTCATGATGTCTAAAATCTTTAAAGTCTTGCATATGAAGTATTGACTTGAGTTCCAGTGCAATGCAAGTACAGAGGTCTAACCCAATCAAGTGATCAAGGGACTTATGATCACTTGACTGGATATAGGAAGCAAGCAAATTTTTTAGGGCAAGTCTAAAACAAGGTCCAATATCAAATGTGATCAATTGATCAAGGATGGCCTTGATAAACTAATCAAAGGGCAAATATCATGCTAAGGATATTTTGAGCACAAGGATTTCATTTGGTCAAGAACCAAGATTAATAAGCATAAACCCCAATTTTCTAATTTGACTTGATTGGAAAATTAATTAGAAAATATAACTAAGTCTAATTAAACCCTAATTAAAAAATCCAAATTATTTTTCTCATGAATTCAAAAAACGAAAGAATTAAAAAAGAAAAGAAACTAAACAAAATAAAATAAAAAACAAGTCTGCCAGAGGGTGCAAATCTCAATCAGGGAATGAATTCAGCAAGGAACGTTGGTCCTAACTGATGAGGCCCACATTTATTGATGGGAGTCCAGAAGGGAGGTATACATGGCAAAAAGGGTGACTGAAGCAAAATGTATAGGCCTTGGCTTGGTTGGGAGGCCCAACGAGCAAAGCAAAGGGAGTAGAGAGATTCATTAATGCTTAAATCATGTTTCAATGTATACAAGTCTCTCTCTCTCTCTCTCTCTCTCTCTCTCCCTCTCTCTCTCTCTCTCTCTCTCTCTCTCTCTCTCTCTCCCTCTCTCATGTATAGCTTCTTTACCGGTGGTGGCTCCGTCTCACCGAAGATGGCAGAGTTGATCCAAACAACCAAAAATCACCACCAAAATAAGCCTCTCAAAGTCCTCTATCTCATTGTGACCTCAAATCTCCCTAAAATTCTCTCTATTTTCCAAATCGAAACCAAAAGCCTAAGAACCCTAATTTTCAAAATAGAAAATTAAATCAAAGAGGAGGGGAATATGTGCCAACTACCATAGGGCTTTGATTCCCCTCAATTGAAGCTACATTATGGCAATGAGTTTGAAGCAAGAAGAATAGGTGGAAAGTGATATACCAGCGAGACCGTGGCTTGTCCCGAAATTTTTTGAAGTGAAACTGAAGAAGATGAAGAATAGGAGAAAACCAGATACTCAGGTATTTGCTTCGATCCTTTTTCTCGTCTTTTGCATCGATTCCTTCTCTTCTTATTTAGATGTTAGTCTGTAGGTTGTGATTGTTTTATTATTGTTGTCTATATTGTGTGTGTGTGTGATGGAGTAGAGATTGATAGAGAGTAGAGAGATAAATTAGAGAGAGAGAGAGTTTTGAAATTTCAGGAAATGATTGTTATTGATTGAAGAGTATGAAGTGATGAGATTATATAGGGGAGATTGTGTAACCGATTCGGGAAAGCTTTTAGGGAAGTTAGTTGTGAATTTGGGCAATGATATAGTTGAATGAAATCATGAAGGAAATTGTTAGAAGTTGTAACTCTGTTAAGTTCTTCCGTTAGTAACAGTTAGGAGCTTGAATTTGGAGTTAGTTATTGGCAATGCTTGATTGGTTTTAATTAGAAAGTTAGTTAATGGAAAAAATTTGTTAGCAAGTTAATGTTAAAGATGGAGTAAGTTGGTTACATTAGAACTGTTAGTTAAAATTGAAGTGTGACAGTGAAGAGGTTATGGCTATTAGAAGCTAGTTAGAGTGTTAGAGATTTAAATTTGAGGTTAGAATTGAATTCTTAGTGTAAGACTGAGCCATCTTGAAACCAAATAGGATAGTTGTATGTTGAATGTGATGGATTGATTATTTAATTATGGTACTTGTTTACCATTGAACTGATATTATGTGACCTCATAGGTGTAACTGGTTAACCACTTTGGTTAATTGATTACCAACACGATCTTTCGCATGGGCTGCAATGAATTCTATTAGAACTGTTAGGTAATGAATAGGTCAATCATGTTGGATGTTATTGTATTTCTATGAAAATAGACTGTTATGAAACATGGTTTAAGTGTGCTGGCATGGCTTGTTATCAAATCAAAACCTTGTTTTGGAAATAGTTAGCCAAATGTTAGAGGTTGTTTATTGTTGCATTAGTTCATAAGCTGAATTAGAACTGGTGTGTTGAGGTTTTGCAGGTGTAAGCGGTTAACCACTTTGGTTAAACGATTACAAACATGATATTGGTTAATGACATGCTTGATGGAGGTGGTTTGCAGGTGTAACCGGTTAACCACTTTGGTTAACCAGTTACCAATATGACCCCTGCTTTTTTTTCTTCGTTATGGATGCTTGAGCATGTTGTCTTGGTTTTTTGTTTGGCTAGGCATAAATTGTACCTCTCGTATCATATTGGATGGTGTATATGGTTATGTGGTGTCTATATATGTGTGCATGTGTGAATACTAATTGAGTATGTGTGTGAGTTTGCAGGGCTGGTGAGTGTCATACCCTAATTTTTACCCCTAAGATATCACTTGTCATATCATTTGCATCTCATCAAGATCACAACCCTGGCATCCTCTTAACCTTTACCTCTTTGGGTTTGCCTTTGTCGGAGATCACCAAGCACCCTTTGTGTTTCTTTTTACCTCTATGTTTACTTACATTCTAACTTTGCTAACCTTATTCAAAATACAAAAATATGTGTTGTTTCCTTTTCTTATTGCATAAGGTAGGGTTTTTATTCAACATTATTTGATCAAGATAAGTTTTGCTGCATGATTTCAAAGTTGATTCAAGTATGATTCGTGTGTTTATTTCCATGTCATCTCCATCCAATTCTCAATCAACTATCCAGCTAATTCAAGTAATAATTAAGATTCCTTCATTTGGTATTCAAGTTCTCATCATTGGGTATTTGGATACAAGAAATAACAAGAAATCTCAAGTTGATACACGTTTGGTTGACCTAGAATCAAGTATGGCATGTCACTTGCTCCAAACACCATAGCTCTCTCATTTCTCAACATTTTTTTAATCTACTTTGAGCCAAATCACATTTGAACTCCTCTACAACTTTGTTTCAAGGTTCAAACATCAATTTTTCCTCTAAGTCCATCAATTTTGGGATTTTCCAAGATGCTCAAAAAACCAGTTAACCATTTCTTTGATTCAAGCTTTTTTAGCTTTGTGTCTTCACCCAGAATCACTCATCGACCTCCTTTTGAATAGCTCCGTTGGCGCCCTAATTCAAATATTTTTTCTTTTTCTTTTTCATTTTTTTCCTTTACTTTTCTGATTTATTTTAAATAGCTCCGTTAATATTTTTGACTCCAATTTTTTCATAAATCATAAAAATTATTTTCTATCACATAAGTTTTTTTTTCTTCAGAATTTTAAAATCTTTTTTAGCATTTTTTTGCTATTTTCTTTCTATTTTATTTTTAATTTTCATTTAACAATTTATTTACAAACATTTTGAAATATTTTTCTCTCCAACTTTTGAGATCTCATCACTTGTGATATTTTTTACTTTCTCAATTTTTCTTGGCAATTTATTTGATGTTTTGATGCATCTTTGGAATTTTCCATTTAAATTACCATTTTAAATCATTTTAAAATCATTTTAATTTTCTTTTTATTTATATTTTGGTCCATTTTTCTGTTTGACTTTTGTTGACTTGGATCATGATTTGGTTGATTGATGCTTCATCAAGTTCAATTTGTCTTTGAATGATACATTAGTTGCATGAACTTTCATCATTTCAAACTTATCATTTAAATGATCATTTGATCATTTTTGGTTCTTTGTATTAATGACAAGTTTATCCTATTGTATTTTGAAGAAGAATGATTGAAATTGGTGATAGATGATCCCTTGTTGTGTTTCAATTGTGGTTGATCATCTCTCCTCCTCCATCTTTTTCTTCTTTTGCTTTTGCTTTGACCATTGTGTTACATTGTTTTAGGAGAATGATTTTGTATCATTTATCTAACATGTATGACACATAAATTATTATTTACTGGACTCAGATAGGTGTGACTTCTACATAAGTCCACTTACGATTTCTTAACATAGCGCTACATTGGCCTGACTCGGCTGAGTCCTCATTAACAGTAACATTGACATATTAATGCTGCTAACATCTAACATTTACTTTTATGCTCTTTTACATTTATGTCATTTACTTTTATAGCATTTACATTCATGTCATTTACATTCTTGCTTTTACTTTTTTACTTTATGCCTTTTATTACCTTCTTATTTCAAAAGAACAAAAACATTACAAAATGGCTAAAACCCCAAAAAACTTTAATCTGATCTTTTGGAATTTGTGTCACCATCCCTTGCTTGAGGAGTACTTTTGGACTTTGGACCTTAGTACTTACTGCTTTCCTTTGCTTGGAGTGGTATTTGAGACTTTGTGATTCATCTGAGACATTGTGATCCCTCTGGACCTTTTGATCTTCAATTTAAGACTTGGATGTTCTTTATGGCTTTGTGGCTTGGTTGTTCATCTGGATCCTTTGATAGTCATCTGCTCGTGTGTTTGTTCATTTTGTGGCTTAATCCAAAGGGAAAGGAATGTTTATTTTGACCAATGTCAAATGCTCGCTCCATCTTGTGGTTAATACACTTGCACACACAAAGACTTTATCTTGGGCTACCTTACAATGAGACCTTTTATTTCAAGCCTTTTTCTTTCACGCTTTAGGATAGTCTCTTCATCTCCTTCCCACTTCTTCAATTTTCAAAACTTCTCCCTATTTCAAAAACTTCTTATTTTCAAACTTCACATTTTTTCTTAATACACATTAAACTTTGTCAAGTGATCTAGAAAATCTTTTTCTTAATAAATGCTAAAACACTTAAGCATATTCAAACTCTTTTCAAAACTTCTAAAAAAGATAAACCTCATCAAACTTCTTTTTGTGCCTTGGTGCACTTCTCTTTAAGAGCCCTTTTTTGAAAGATTGGATATAAGTTTGTTCTTGTAGTGATGCAAACCACTATACTTCTACAATATGTTGAGAAATGATTGACATTTTCCACTTGAATGTTGAGGAGTTCTTGTGAGAAAGTCCAAGTAGAATTTCTCCATATAAAGATGATGCAAATGCTCATTTCCTCATACTTGTGGGTAGTAAGTTGAGTTTCCCGCTCAAATACCACAACATGTCTTTTCATTTAAAATCAATCAACAAACAACCAAACTTTTATAAACATAGATTTTCAAGTGGTTCCTATGGAGTACCAAATATGTGAGGGGTCCTAATACCTTCCCCTTGCATAACCAACTCTCGTATCCAGATTTCTCTTTTGTTTTACTTTTGTGGGTTTTGTTCGACCTTTTCCCTTATCCCCTTGGAAACAATAAAGTTCGATGGCGACTCTTGATTTTTTGAGTTAAGTTAATCAATAGCTTAGTCTCAAATATTTTCCCCCGCGACAGTGACCATATGGTAGGAGTATACTCGTCTTGAGACAATATTCTTGAAGGGTTTGACATGGAATTTGGGAGTGATCAAGGTTAGAAAGGTATGAGATTGGTCAAATTTTGCAAGGCATGGGGAAATTTGAAGGAACAAAGATAGAAGATCTATGGAAAGGAAAACCAAAATAGATTTAGGGGTTAGAGTTGTTAGTTTTACTTTGGTCAATTGTTGACCAAAAAGTCAACAATTGACCAAAGTCAACTTTAGGTAAAAAAATGTGTAAATTTGTGTAGAATTTGGTTATGAGTTTCTTGTAATGAAGTGTTTGATGGTTTTGTAATGAAATGGATTTTGAATCAATTATGTAACCTGTGCTTCAAGTAAGATGCTTTTCCCTCCAAAATATGAATTTGAATGATCTTGAATCTTGCATTTGACTATGAACTTGTGTTCAAACTGGAGTAAAGCGGCAAGAAGAAAAAATTGATAACACATGCATTTTTCTAACCAGTTAAACACAAATTAATCATTCGTCTAATATCCTCATGTATCACCCACAACCGAGGTTATGTCTAATGCAAAGTCGAGAGAACAACCGTATTGTCTCATTGGTGATGTTTCACGCAACTTAACAACACAGAGCATTAAGAACTGATACTCAAACAAATGTTAAGCCTAAATCTATGTCTAGAGTCTAGAACCTAACCAATAATCATCCAAGATCCAGATCTGAAGAGTATATGTCTATAACAGTTCAAATCAAAGATAAATAGGTAAACAAGTATAACATCCATATCAGCTTCATGATTGATTCACATAAAACGCCATGATCAGAATACATACATACGCTTAACCCTGTTTACATGCATTCAACCAATTTGCCAAGTGTAAGTGAACATAGTTTTTCATCTCTATTATCAAGCATCCTCACAATAGTGTATTGATCCTACTCATGCTACTCATGCTACTAATCAACACAATACAATAAAAGATACAAGTGAATATCAACTTACAAGACTATGTCAAAAGTTTACTCTTTGATAGATGAATATCTAAGATCTATGATTTGAAAAGAGTTTTGTCAAGTCCCACAAATAAGAAATCAAAGACAACATTAATATTGAATCAAAACTAGTTCACAATACATAGATTAGATGAAATACACAAGGTATCAAGCGAATACATCCAAACCCAACAAGAGATCGAAGCTCTTACTTTCTTCCCCTTATGATTTGTATTTCACTATTTAAATATGTTTAGAAATGAAGAGAGATAAAGTTCTATTCTGAAAAATACGAGTTATGTTCTAAAAATCAAGAAAAATTACTTATATAGTAAAACAAAAATTTGTCTTGTACGCCTAGCGAACACCCTGTTCTCACAACGAAGACCTCTTTTTGCCACTTTAAGTGCCTCAGGAACAGTTAAACCGCCATTGAAAAATATCTGAGTTCACAGTGCGAACGCATTCTTCGTACAGCGAACTCTTCGCTCCAGCTTCGCACACCGAACTTATGTCCCTTTTCCTATTTTCATCCAATATTTCCTCCTCGCTGGGACTTCGCTGCAACTTTACAAAGCAAACATTCGTTGGCTGCTCGCTGGACTTCGCATAACGAACATGTTGATTCTTCTTCATTTCTTTTGCTTCCTTGTCCAATCATTTGTGTCTTAAACATTGATGTTTTATGCTTAAATCATGCACAATAATACACACATCAAAGCATCCAAAGGTATTTGCAATATGTTGAAGAATCACACAAGAACAAGAACTAAATCTATTTAAAACATGAGAAACGAGTTGAAAAAATGCCAAGAAAGATGGTTCAATTTAAGTCAAAACTTGCACTTAACAAACTCTCCCCAACTAGATTTTTGCTTGTCTTCAAGCAAAGTATGCCCCTCATGAAAACAAGAGAGATTTGCTCAAATAATAGGATTTGCTCAAGCATTAGATTCAACCAAGAAATGATTAACGGTTCAAATTCAAACAAGAGAGATATGCTCAAATAAGAGGATTTGCTCAAACATGAGAATGCGCACAAGAAATGTTCACCACTTAATATAATCTAACAATGATAAAGAATTTAGTTCTTAAACAAATATCAATCAATGTTTCAAATAACAAATAAATTCTTATGCTTGAATCACTTTAATACTCCTCTTCAAAAATAAGAATGAAGAAATTAACGCGTTTGCAACTGCGGGAAAATTTCACTCACCTGACAAATAATGCAAATAACAATCCAATTCATACATTCATCTAATCAATCAAAAATGAAATCATGGAAGCAAAAAGATCACTAAGGGCTTTTAAGGTTGTAGCTTGGTCAGGTTCACAACAAAGGGTCATTTCTAAAGGCCATTGAATTGAAATTGCCAATGCAAAAGAAACATTCACTATACATGGTATTTACACATCACAACTTCTTTTCACCATTTCCTTTTCTCAATTTAAACCTTCTCAAACTTCCTTTTGCACAATTATTTCATTCTCTATTTTTATTTTTCAAACAAGCATGCTTTTTCTTTTTCTTTTTCACATTCATATTCACACTTTTTCTTTTCAATGCTTGTTTGAAATTTTTCAAAAAAATTTAGCAACCTACCATTTTTCTTTTCATTCTCCCCAACTAGAATTCAACCAAACCTCAAGTGAATGCTCCTTACTTTTTATGGCAAGGAAATCAATTTTAAACATTTTTTAAAGGTTTTAAGAAAAAAAATTAGAATCCCACAAAATTCAATGATGAACTTAACTTTTAATTTATGTACACACACCAAGTTCATCACCAAATTAAGATCTAATCTGTTAAGGCTCAAAGGGGTTAACGAATACTCACTACTCACGGGTAAGTTACTTTTGGATGTGGTTGTGCTCAATATAAATAAATGCCTTGATTATTTCTAATGCTTCCACAAAATCACAATAATCAAACGATTACGCATGAATCAAATGAATTAAACAAAGTTTATCAGTCATCCTAGCATATAGTAAACAATGGAGGTTTCTCACAAATTGTGGCTATTGGACCTAAGTGAAATAAGCCTTCAAACAAAGTTGCAAAATGAAACAAAAAAACATATTTGCACAAAGCACAAAATTCTTGCATCATTCTAACATTCTATAAAGCAGTACAATTTACCTTGTTTGCATTCATCACACTCAAAATCCTACCATCACCATCCAAACCTGAGAGAATCTTTATTGGATACTTTTATACAAATAGCAACCAATCTAGAAGAAGTTCTCATCAAACATCCCTAATCAACTCTAAATAAAACGTGAAAGGAAACAATATATATACAATATAAACAACTGTACAAAGCTCAAAAATATAGAAACTATTGCAATGTGATTCAATATCTAAACACCAATCCCCGACAACGGAGCCATTTTGATCAAACTGCGGTAAAGGGGCAAGAAGCAAAAATTTAGATTTGGAAGGATTCCCTCTGAAATTTATATCGTCTCCACAGGGATCGGTGCGAAGGAAAGAATTTCGTTCAACGGTGTCTACATTTCTAAGCTTGTTGTGCAAAAGTTTATTTAAAAGATCTAAGGTACCTAAAATAAAGGCAGAAAATATAAAGTAAAGACTTAATATAAGCCTGGTTGGGATTGGATCTCATCAATTGATAACACATGCATTCTTCTAACCAGTTAAACATAAATCAATCATTCATCTAATATCCTCATGTATCACCCACATCCGAGGTTATGTCTAACGCAAAGTCGAGAGAACAACCGTATTGTCTCATTGGTGATGTCTCACGTAACTCAACAACACAAAGCATTAAAAATTGATACTCAAACAAATGTTAAGGCTAAATCTATGTCTAGAGTCTAGAACCTAACAAATAATCATCCTAGATTCAGATCTGAAGAGTATATCTCTATAACGGTTTAAATCAAAGATAAACAGGTAAACAAGGATAACATCCATATCAGCTTCATGATTGATTCACATAAAACGCCATGATCAGAATACATACATACATTTAACCCTTTTTACATGCATTCAACTTATTTTCCAAGTGTAAGTGAACATAGTTCTTCATCTCTATTATCACGCATCCTCACAATATCGTATTGATCCTACTCATGCTACTAATCAACACAATATAATAGAAGATACAAGTGAATATCAACTTACAATACTATGTCAAAAGTTGGTCATTGATAGACGAATATCTAAGATCTAAGATTTGAAAAGAGTTTTGTCAAGACCCACAAATAAGAAATCAAAGACAACATCAATATTGAATCAAAACTAGTTCACAATACATAGATTAGATGAAATACATAAGGTATCAAAAACTACATCCAAACCCAATAAGAGATCGAAGCTCTTACTTTCTTCCCCTTAGGATTTATGTTTCTCTCTCTAAAATATGTTTTGAAATGAAGAGAGATAAAGTTTTATTCTGAAAAATATGAGTTATGTTCTAAAAAGCAAGAAAAAGTACTTATATAGTAAAACAAAAATTTGTCTTGTTCGCCTAGCGAACACCCTCTTCGCACAATAAAGACCTCTTTTTGGCACTTCAAGTGCCTCACGAACAGTTAAACCTCCATTGGAAAATATCTGAGTTCACAGTGTGAACGCATTCTTCGCACTGCGAACTCTTCGCTCCAGCTTCGCATAGCGAACTTATGGCCCTTTTCCTACTGCCATCCAAGGTTTCCTCCTCTTTGGAACCTCGCTGCAACTTTGCAAAGCGAACATTCGTTGGCTGCTCGATGAACTTTGCACAGCGAACATACTGATTCTTCTTCATTTCTTTGACTTCCTTGTCCAATCATTTGTGTCTTAAACATTGATGTTTTATACTTAAATCCTGCACAATAACACACACATCAAAGCATCCAAAGGTATTTGCAATATGTTAAAGAATCACACAAGAACAATAACTAAATCTATTTAAAACATGAGAAATATGTTGAAAAAATGCCAAGAAAAACGGTTCAATTTAAGTCAAAATTTGCACTTAACAAACTCTCCCCAACTAGATTTTAGCTTGTCCTCAAGAAAAATATGCCTCTCATGAAAACAAGAGAGATTTGCTCAAATAAGAGGATTTTCTTAAGCATAAGATTCAACCAAGAAAGGATTAACGGTTCAAATTCAAACAAGAGAGATTTGCTCAAATAAGAGGATTTGCTCAAACATGAGAATGAGCACAAGCAATGTTCCCCATTTAATATAATTTAACAATGACAAAGAATTTAGTTCTTAAACAAATATCAATCAATGTTTCAAATAACAAATAAATTCATATGCTTGAATCACTTTAACACTCCTCTTCAAAAATAAGAATGAAGAAATTAACGCGTTTGCAACTGCGGGAAAATTTCACTCACCTGACAAATAATGCAAATAACAATCCAATTCATACATTCATCTAATCAATAAAAAATGAAATCATGGAAGCAAAAAGATCAATAAGGGATTTTAATAATGTAGCTTGGTCAGGTTCAAAACAAAGGGTCATTTTTAAAGGTCATTGAATCGAAATTGCCAATGCAAAAGAAACATTCACTATACATGGTATTTACACACCACAACTTCTTTTCACCATTTCCTTTTCTCAATTGTAAATCTTCTCAAACTTTATTTTGCACAATTATTTCAATCTCTATTTTTATTTTACAAACTAGCATGCTTTTCTTTTTCTTTTTCACATTCATATTCACACTTTTTTCTTTTCAATGATTGTTTAAAAATTTTCAAAAATTTTTAGTAACCTACCATTTTTCTTTTCGTTCTCCCCAACTTGAATTCAACCAAACCTCAGGTGAATGCTCCTTGCTTTTTATGGAAAGGAAATAAAATTTAAACATTGTTTAAAGGTTTCAAGAAATTTTTTTAGAATCCTACAAAATTCAATGATGAACTTAACTTTTAATTTATGTACACACACCAAGTTCATCACCAAATTAGGATGTAATCTGTTAAGGCTCAAAGGGGTTAACGAATACTCACTATGCACAGGTAAATTACTTTTGGATATGGTTGTGCTCAATATAAACAAATTCCTTAATTATTTCTAATGCTTCCACAAAATCACAATAATCAAAATATTAAGCATGAATCAAATGAATTAAACAAAGTTTATCAGTCATCCTAGCATATAGTAAACAATAGAGGTTTCTCACAAATTGTGGCTATTGGACCTAAGCGAAATAAGCATTCAAACAAAGTTGCAAAATGAAACAAAAATACACATTTGTATAAAGCACAAAATTCTTGCATCATTATAACATTCTATAAAGCGGTACAATTTACCTTGTTTGCATTCATCACACTCAAAATCCTACCATCACCATCCAAACCTGGGAGAATCTTCATTGGATACTTTTATACAAATAGCAACCAATCTAGAAGAAGTTCTCATCAAACATCCCTAATCAACACTAAATAAAATGTGAAATGAAACAAGTATAGATACAATATAAACAACTGTACAAAGCTAAAAAATATAGAAACTATTGCAATGCGATTCAATATCTAAACACCAATACCTGACAATGACGCCATTTTGATCAAACTGCAGTAAAGCGACAAGAAGCAAAAATTTATATTTGGAAGGATTCCCTCCGGAATTTATATCGTCTCCATAGGGATCGGTGAGAGGGAAAGAATTTCGTTCAACGGTCTCTACATTTCTAAGCTTGTTGTGCAAAAGTTTAGTTAAAAGATCCAAGGTACCAAAAATAAAGGAAGGTACCAAAAATAAAGGAAAAAAATATAAAGACAGAAAATATAAAGTAAAGACTTAATATAAACGGACCCTTGTTCGGATTGGATCTATGTCTAAATTCTAGAACCTAACAAATATTAACGCAAATGTTAAGCCATGATCCGGACCCTTGTTCAGATTGGATCTATGTCTAGAGTCAACAACACAAAGCATTAAAAATTGATACTCAAGCAAATGTTAAGCCTAAATCTTTGTCTAGAGTCTAGAACCTAACTAATAATCATCCTAGATCCAAATCTGAATAGTAAATGTCTATAACGGTTCAAATCAAAGATAATCAGGTAAACAAGGATAACATCCATATCAGCTTCATGATTGATTCACATAAAACGCCATGATCACAATACGTACATGTGCTTAACCCTTTTTACATGCATTCAACTAATTTGCCAAATGTAAGTCAACATAGTTCTTCATCTCTATTATCACGCATCCTCACAATACATTATTGATCCTACTAATGCTACTCATGCTACTAATCAACACAATATAATAGAAGATACAAGTGAATATCAACTTACAAGACTATGTCAAAAGTTTGCTCATTGATAGATGAATATCTAAGATCTAAGATTTGAAAAGAGTTTTGTCAAGACCCACAAATAAGAAATCAAAGACAACAACAATATTGAATCAAAACTAGTTCACAATACATAGATTATATGAAATAAAGAGAGATAAAGTTCTATTATGAAAAATATAATTTATGCTCTAAAAAGAAAGAAAAAAGTACTTATATAGTAAAAAATATATGTCTTGTTCGCCTAGTGAATATCCCTTTTTGGAACTTCAAGTGCCTCAGGAACAGTTAAACTGCCCTTGGAAAATATCTGAGTTCCCAGTGCGAACTCATTCTTCGCACAGCGAACTCTTCGCTCCAGCTTCGCATAGCGAACTTATGGCCCTTTTCCTACTACCATCCAAGGTTTCCTCCTCGCTGGGACCTCGCCGCAACTTTGCAAAGTGAACATTCGTTGGCTGCTCGCAGGACTTCGTGCAGCGAACATGCTGATTCTTCTTCATTTTTTTGGCTTCCTTGTCCAATCATTTGTGTCTTAAACACTGATGTTTTATGCCTAAATCCTCCACAATTACACACACATTAAAGCATCTAAAGGTATTTCCAATATGTTGAATAATCACACAAGAACAAGAACTAAATATATTTCAACCATGATAAATGAGTTGAAAAAATGCCAAGAAAGATGGTTCAATTTGAGTCAAAATTTGCACTTAACAACTTGAATCTTGAATCTTGTATAAATTTTGAACTGTAATTCCTTGTCTTGAATCCAAACCAAATAACCAATGGACTAGTGTATTGAACAAGCTCATAAAGAGATTTGTTAGTTAAAGTCAATTTCTCATGGTTGACTAAGTAAAACTTGCAATCCATAATCAATTCCAATGCCATAATGAAATCCATAATAACCAAATACCATAGTCCAATAATTAGGATTCCACAAAGATTCTATCCTAAGAGATGCATATCCCAAGTCAAGTGTATCACCAAGATTCTTTAGGTTTGATCCCCAGTTTGAATCAATGATTCTTGTTTGAAAATGTATTTGTGAATGAATGATATAAATGAATATGGCATGAGTATACAGATGAATTAAAGATCAAGAGCCAGATGAAAAGTGAAAAGAAGTTGGGAAAATTTTGGGATATAACAGACTTAAGCTAGGCTTGACACCAGACCAACATTTTTTGACGTAATTCCTTCTAGCTTTTTCGTTAGACATCTGTTCAAAATGTATGTTGCAGTCGACAAAACTTCTCCCCGTAATTCTTTGGATAACTGCTTTCCTTTCAACATACTTCTCACCATATTCATGATGGTTCTATTCTTCCTTTTAGCAGTTCCATTTTGTTATGGATTGCAGGGTGGCACCACCTCATGCACAATCCCTTCTTTCTCACATAATTTGTCAAAGTATTTTGACACATATTCCCTACCATCATCAGTCCTTTGAATCTTGAGTTTTTGACCACTTTGTCTTTTGACCATAGATTTAAACTTGGCAAATACCTCAATCACTTCACTTTTTTCTCGATCAAGCAAGTCTGCAGTTTTCGACTAAAACTGTCTATGAATGTGATAAAGTATTTTTTACCTCTAAACTAATCCACCTGGATAAGACCACATACATCAGAGTATATGATTTCAAGAATTGGCTTCGACTTGCTTCCTGAATCCTTGCTGAAGATGTTCTTGTGTTGCTTCACCTGCATACATTCCTCACATACTTCATTTGGAATGTCAATTTTTGGTAACCTTGAGACCATATTTCTTCTTTTTAGATCTATGATATCCTTGAAGTTGAGTTGACCAAGTCTAATGTACCATATCCATTCATCCCTACTAGCTGCAGTTGCAAGGCACTTGTGCTCCATCACATTAAGTTCAATCTTGAAGGTTCTATTCTGAGACATGGGAGCCTTCAAGATTAACCTTCCACCTGAGTCGATAACTCTCATCATCTTATCTTCAATTGACACTTTGTAATTTTTTTCAACAAACTGCCTTATGGTGAGAAAATGACTTTTCATGCCTTATATATACAATACATTGGAAATTACTGACCTTTTTCCATCTTTCCTCATATTAGAACATCACCAATACCTTCAGCTACTAGAGTATTGTCATTTTCAAATTTCACCATGTTCTTCATCAAGGGTTTTAAGTTGATAAATCAATATATCAAACCAATCATGTATGATGATAATCCAGAGTCTATGTATCATTGGTCCTCAAATCTTTCTTCATCTCTTGTTGTGACCATTAGCAACATCTCTTCTTCTTCATGCTCCACCAGTTTTACATCATTTTCTTGATTCTTTTGTTTTTCAGGATGATCACTAGAGTTGTGACAATACTTCTAACAACTGAAACATTGAATGTGAATTTTGTCAGGTTTTCGTCCATCACATCTTCCTCTACTTGCAACACCATATTTGTGGTTGCTTTGTGAAAGCTCCAAGGATTTGACTTAATTTTAGTAAAACATAATGTTGACCAAGATGCTCTAGTTTGACAAAATTTGCCCCAGACCAAAGATGTCGGATGAGATGTCCCAGCATGAAGACTCGACATCATGATTGTCACAACATGTTTTATTTTAAATCTGTTCCAAGATTCAAGGCGCGTTTGGCAGTGGATCAAGGATAGAAGATTTGAAGCCCAAGACGGCAGAAGGTTATAAAAGAAGACCAAGACCTAGGATAGAATAAGAATCCTTTGTAACACTTTTGTAAAGGGAAATAAGGGTTTAGGGTTTAGAGAGTCATAGGCTTTCTTGTGTTGTAAGTCACCCTTTGTATCAGTTTGATACATTGTGGTAGACATAGATGTTTATACACATTCAAAAACCTTTAGGTAATGAATTGTATATTGTTCTTGGATGAAGTTTTGAAGCAAATTCAATAGAATCCGAGTAGGATTGTTAGTCAAGGTTGCTTGGCCAAACTTTGCATTGAAAAAGGAGTCTTTCAAGTAGGATGATACAGTTATTGTGACTATAACTGTTAGATATCACAGGTTGTGATTAAGGGAGTGAGATGTGTTTCTCTTATCAATTATATGATACTTCTAATGATAAATTTTTTATTGGGTAGTGATAGGTAAATCAGAGGTTGTTTTCTGTAAACCAAAGGTTGTTTACTTAAAACTATACTACTGATAGTGGATTCTTCTTCCTGGCTTGATAGCCCCCAGATGTAGGTGATTTGCACCAAACTAGGTTAACATATCTTGTGTTATTTATCATTCTGCAATTTACAGTTTTGTATTTGCTTGTTGATTAACATGTTGTAACAGATGTTGAAACATCTAATGTGACTCTGTTGTTGATACTCAGAGTATCAGCTTGTTTATTCTGTCCTTGTTTTAAAGTGTTGCAGAGATCAATGTCTTGACATGTTGTTAGGACATCTGTGATCTGCATGCCAAAATTTCACTTTGGTATGCGGGTATTCTTTGATTCGATGAGTTTCCTTCTTGATGGTTTCCTCTACCATTCGAATTGTTATAGCCTCATCTACCTTTGTTGTCAAACCATTTTCCTTTGCCTTTCTTTCTCTTGCTAATTGCTTGCAAGACATTGACCATCAACTTGCTTGCAGCTTTTTCAACCATTCTTTGTTCATGAGATTCAAGTGTCCCTTAGAGCTTTTCCTTTGTCAATGTTGACAAGTCTTTCGATTCTTCTATGGCTACTACCACGTGATTGAGTTTTAGAGCCAATAACCTCAAGATCTTTGCAACAACTGATCTTGATGTTAACACTTCTTCACATACCTTGATTTGATTCACCAGTTTCGTAACCTAGCAAAAAAATCACTTATGCTTTCACTTTCTTCCATCTGAAGTAATTCATACGTTCTTTTGTGAGTTTGAAACCTCACCTCTTTCACCTTCTTAGCGCCTCCAAACGATTTCTCCAAAATTCCACATGCTTCTTTCGTTGATTCAACATCACTCATTTTTTCAAAATTGTATGGATCAACACATTGATGGATCATAAAGATATCATTATAATCTTTCTTCTTCAATTCTTTGTGTGCAGCCTTTTCTTTATCCGTCGTGTTTTCTACAAGTGGCGTTACTCATTCCTTTACAAGATCCCACACGTCTTGATAACAGTAGACAATCTTCATCTGCTTACATGAACTATCATAATTCTTACCATTCAGAATTTGAAGACTTGCTGGAAAATACCCATTCAGATGATTCATCCCGCTATGCTTCCCAAGAATCATACAACCAGTGCTCTAGATACCAGATGTTGGGATTTCGACGAATCCCTGATGTTGAAATTTCACCCAAAACTTGGAGAATTCTGAATCAATCGTGATGAACAAGAATCAATTCTTCTGATTGATACCCCCTTTTGTTCTTTACTATTCACTCGAACGAATCAACCATACCTTGTTTGCAAGACGATTATGCTGCATAAAATTTTAGAAGAAAAAAAATGAACTATGAAAGAAAAGAGAAATTAGGGTTTTAGAGAAAAGGGGAAGAAGGAGAATATTTCTGCAGTTTCTCTTTGCCTTTAAATTTAAGTTTATTCAAACTTTTCTCTATGCAACTGCAGTTTATAATGATAAGGTACCTCCCTATTTATAGGTTGAGATTGATTGCACGCCAAACAATCTCCAACTAACCCAACTCAGTTAAAACACAAAATAAAGCTAAGTCTAAATTTATGTGGAAGACACACTTCTTCAACATGTCGACATCTATACAAATTTCTGCGCAGAGCATTTCAACAACAACAGACTATGTCAAAATGGTGCTTTAACACAAAGAATTATACTCTCAACACCTGATAGGATCTGAAGCTTGGTCTAGATGGTGCATCACAATGGACTCAAAACCAATCAATACCTAAGTAAATTAAAGTTAAGGGATCCCTGCTGTGGCGGCTGTGTAGGGAAGGAGGAGTCAACTTTTCATGTCATGAGGGATTGTAAATTTGCTAAAAAAAACTTGGTTAGGTCTTATGCACAGATGCATATATCACTATTCTTTGCTTTGAATTTTGCCTAGTGGTTGGAGATCAACATGATCATGAACATAAGCAAAGAGGAGGAGGATTGACAGGCTACCAGGGCTATAACATTTCATGCGATTTAGCATTAGAGGAATCAGCGAGTTCACGTACTAGACTATGTTCTTGCATCCCATTTGGCACGTGAAGTTTATACAATAGCTGAAAGCTACACTCAAAGCATCTATATTTAGAACCCAATGGTTCATTAGGCAACACTCAGTGCTAACATAGGTTGGAAGCCCCTAAAAGAGGGGTGAATATGCATTAATTCAGATGAGGTGGATCAAAAGAATTGAACAGTTGTTTATGATGGCATCATTTGAAATGTATATGGCGATTAGTTAGGCGGTTTCTCAATGAACATAGGCTTCTGCATTGTGCTTAGTGTAACACCCCCTAAACTTATAAATAAAGTATTACATGACAATTTAAGGTGTCACCAACGACAATCCTTTGAAAACACATCAAATCATTTGAAACTACGCAGCGAAAAAACATTTTCAACACAACTTCATAAATAAGTTATAAGCTGCAAAATAACAAAAGCAACAACAACTTCGAAAACATAATAACTCTCATCCCCGATGTTACACGTTCAGAGAAGTAAACTACTAATGTATTATAAAGCGAATAAAATAAAATTGAAGAGTAGCTCCAAAAATCCACCTTCCAGCACATAACAATAAGGATCACTCCTGAGTATCTGCAAGATGTCCATGGTGGACAATATGAAGTAAAGGGGGTGAGAAACAACATTCAATATAAATATTTTAAAGAATGCTAAGGTAGAGAATATACAACAAGCATACATACATTCATTACACGATCAACAACAACATAATCTCACACCCATTCATAACAACATGTATATATTCTCAACTAATTAACAACATCATGAACAATCAAATACATATGAAAACATGTGTGCAATGTACTCCACAACTGACTCATTATACATGCAGTACCATTTATGAAGACTCAGGTTCATCTCACTCATGAATCCCCACCATAGGACCAGAGTACACAAAAATTGTTATCATCACCATATGTAACACTTCACTGGTTCCCATATGAAACCAGCTACTCGCTCCTGAATCCATATTGCCATAGGACCAGAGCACGCCAAAAATTGTTACTATCACCATAAGTAACACTTCATCAATTCCCATCTGGAACCAGTTACTCACTCTTGAATCGATACCACCGGACCAGAGCACACCAAAATTAGACCTAAGCCCGTACACCATGATGCATGATTCTCAACAACATGCATTATCACCAAAATAATCACCATGAATTTATCACCATTATGCACAACATCATTCACCATACACAACAATTAATCAATTATACGACAATAAACAAAAACACCAAATAATAACAACTCAACAAATGTATATTCACAAGCATTCAACCATGTTAATTCATTATAACATCAACACATCATTAGGTAAACACAATGATTCACTAATCGATCATACAAGTTATCACATACATCCTTACAGTAGACATATGACTATGACTCAATTATTTCACCAATAACTACCATGAGGTGGCTCTGTGCGTTTCTTTTCCAATGCTTCGAACGAGGTCTTATTTGGACCTACGGAGCAAAAGTTACAGCCAAAATCATCGGACAATACAACAAAAAGGCAAAACAAAATTTTGGAAATTTGGCCTAAGACAATTGATTGTCATAGGGTGACAATTTATTTTCATCAAGTGGATTTCGCTACTTACTTCTCAAAACAGACAATTAATCGATTGACTCCCTTCTGCATTCGATTGTCATATCAATTTTTTCTAAAAATACACCTAAACAATCTATTGCTCCACAATGACAATTGGTTGTCACAGGCAACTTTTCCATAAATAGAGGCATGTAATCGATTTCTTTAAGTTGTCAATAGATTGACATTATGAATTTTTCCAGAATTCCCATTTTTCCCATACATTCTTCATCCCTTCTATCCATAAACCTTCATACGTGGCCCAACCAATTTTCTCCAAAATTAATCAACTCCAATATGAATTAAACAATGAAATCATGTTATCACAACCATCACATGTTACAACGCCTATTTCATCACGATTCATAGTAACTCATCAACAATTTCATCATCAATCATAAACACAACTCAAACATTCAAACACTCATCAATGGCAGAATCTTATACATGCATATTCATGATAATTCAAACATAAATCTAGTCAAACATATGTATACGCATAATCAATCAACAAATTTCTAGAATTCTAACACAACAACAATTCATTAAGACAAATCATGGAACCCTAATGAGAGCAAAGATCACTCTTCTCTACCCCCATCATACAATACACACGTATTGAGAGCCCTTTCTCCTCCATTACCTTAGATTTCCAGCAACGGTAACACAACAAGCATCTCCTATAAATCCTCCCTTCAAAACCTAGTTCTCCTTCCCAAAAGCTCTTGTTTCTATAGACTCGTTGTTCTCACGTACTGACAAAAGGTTTATCTAAAAACCTAATTTTTCCCAACTTTTAGAATATATAGGATTCTAATTACTCTTCCTTAATTATTATTATTTCTCATCAATTTTTCAGCTTCTCTCCTCTCGCCTCATACTTTCCTTAATTCTCACCACACCCTACTATTGTCACCATACCCCAATAACACATAATTTTATTTAAAGGCACACTAAACAGCAAACAATTAAGTAAAAATTCTAAATAACTCAATTAAATAAATTAATCAAATTTTGGGTGTTACACTTAGTGCAGAAATGTGGGGTATGTTGGAGAGTCTTAGGCTGGCTCAGGCTCGAGGTTATAATCGAGTGGAGCTTCAACTGGACAATATGGAAGTGGTCAAGGTGTTCAAGAATTTAAACACGAGACAACAGAGGGGGTTGGGCATTCTGCGCAAGATCAAAGACATCATGAATGAAGTACCAAAATTTCGTGTACACTATATCTACCTTGAAGCCAACAAATGTGCATATTCACTAGTGAAGTTTTAGCTTACTCTTAGTGGAAAATTTTGTTATTTTAAGGACTGTCCCAATTTCATCTATAACTTAGTGTGTAATGATAGTAGGGGTGCACCATCAAGTAGGATGGTTGGCTAGTTTTCTCGTGGGCCTTGGCCTTCTTTAAACACACAAAAAAGAGAACTTTGTAATGACCTATATAGGGTATATAATTAATCACAAATTATTATTTTATATGTAATTTTAAGTACTTGTAACTAAAACTAAATATTTTAATTATCTCATAAATGTGATTAAGAGAATCGATCCTACACATATTAAGATCTAAAGTGAATTTTGATTTAAGATTTTTTTAGCTAATAATATTACTTTATTTAAATGCTTAATTTTTCTATGTTTATTAAGAGTACTGATCGTACCTGGATCAGACAGTATTTGGTGGCCAGCAACGTCTTGTGGACTTCAGCTCCGGTGAGGTTGAAAGACGCCGGGGGGGGGGGGGGAGGGAGGGTGTACCTGCAAGGTACTCCGACGCTCAAGTAAGGCAAAGGTCAAGTAAAAGCAAGTACAAGGTTAGAGTGTAAAAGAGTGTGTAACCCGACCCTCTCAAGTGAGAGGGTATTTATAGAGAGCCCCCAGCGCGGGGCCAACGGTCACTAGCACTGGGCTAGATTGCCAGGCCAGGGCTTACGTGGCGTAGTGAAGGCCAGCACGTGGTCTTCGTCTTGGGGTAACCGCTCCTAGATCTCCGGAATTAGGGCAGACCGATTCCATCGGGAGTGGGCGGTTACATGAGAATGTGTCCTCGCGGGGAGGAGTCTTGCGTGTCGGGGAGAGACGTGCCCTCGCGGGGAAGGACTTATGTGCAGGAGGAGGAGAACCTGAGTGTCGGGGAGGAGCGAGGCTGGGGAGGCTTAGCGCCCTGCCCGACGCTCTATACCGTGCGTGTGTCCGACAATGTTGAAAAGGGTGTATGCCCGACATAGGTCGTGCTAAGAGGCCCTTGTTGGGCCATCCCGGGACGTGTGGGTTGGGCCTGCTCGATTGAGGGGCAGACCCCAGCCCAGTCCGGAACAGGAGCCCCCCAAGTCGTTACTCTGAGGTATCAGGGTAATGACTTTAGGGTCAGCACTATGTCGAGGACGTGTCCAACCGGGGAAGGGACTCTAAACGAGGAACAGTTGGTAAACCGGGCAGAAACAAATAGACCTGTTCGCGCTAGACTGGCCGCAGATGGGCGATGTCGCAGTGATACGAGGAGTCTGGACTGAGGTGAACGAAAAGACGTGTTGGGGAATGAAAAGACGTGCCCGGGGAAGCGTGTGCCACGTGTCACCCCTCATCATTACCTAGGGCGGCTACGCTAGGGTAGCATAATCGATTGCCTAGGAAATCCTCGTGTCTCGTGAGGAGCCTATAAAAGGGGCCGAGTTCGTGCCAGTTGCACGTTTCCACCTTTTTCTCTCCCCTCTTATTTCTATCTCCATCGCTGCTCCGTCGTCGTTCACCGCCGTACGTCGCCGTATCTTCATCTCCGGTCAAGTTTCCACCACCGTTCCTAGTAAGCTTCTGATCCCTTTCCTTTCCGTTTTACTTTCTGTTTGTGGTTTTCCGATGAACTGATGAAGTTCCCCGTAATCCCTTGAGTTCCGGCTAGGAACGGCGGGACGTTCCTAGGGTTCCGGTAGGATTGGCGGAGGCTTGGGATGAATATCCCTAGGAACCGATGAATACCCCGAGGACTCAATGAATACCCCGAGGACATATGATGAATGTCACGGGGAACCGAGATGGTAGGGTTGGAGGCCCGAAGGAGGGGGTAACGGCCTCGGGTAGTTCGCCGTGTCCCCGAACATTTTCTTTGCTCTCGCTGTCCTTTCACTTGATTGGCGGTGGAAGGGTAGATTTGGTCGCGGCCAACGAAATCACCTATTTCCTCTGCTTTTCAGGTAAAAACAAAATGGCCGTGAGGGTTCCGGGGATTCTCCGGATAGACACTGAACCCGACGTGGATGGACCCGCTCAGATCCCTGGGGAGGAGCCTCTGCGCATAAAGTCGCATTTCGCTGCCGACGACACGGACGCTTTCGCTTTCGTCGAGGACGTCCCTGAGGGCGAAGAGGCGAAGTGGACGATTTTTCAACCTCCGGCACACCACCGCATATGTTCGAATTACCGTGGGTTGAGGTTCCCCATGTATGAGTTTGCCTTTAAAGAGGCCGGTATTCGTCTCCCCTTCAACAGCTTTCAATTGGGGGTTTTCAACCGTCTGCACTGGGCGCCATCCCAGCTTCACCCTAACGCGCTTGCCTTCATGCGGGCATTTGAGATCGTGTGTGACTATCTCAAGATCGGGACCACCCTCACGCTCTTCTTCCGCGTCTTCCATCTCCAACGTTCGACGAATCAGGGGCGACACAGTTGGGTCTCCTTCAAACAGCTAAGGGAGTTATTCAAGGCGTACTCGGATTCGATTAGGAACTTCAAAGATAGGTTCTACTATGTTATGCCCGTGACGCACGACGCTGTGGGTATGCTTTATGACATCGTGACGGACAGTTCCGGGGAGGAGAGGTTTGTGTCCAAGTGTCCCCTGGAGTGGGAGGATGCGTACTTTGTGCTTGGTACAGACGACTACCTCGTGAAGCCTGGCGAGCTGTCGGAGGAGGACAAAGGAGTGTACGCCACGCTGGTCGCATATGTTACCAATTTTAACCGGGAAGAGTGCGTTGGTAGGGATGGAAAATACCTCCTCGACTCTCGAGGAAGGGTTGTGACCGCGACCCGTTACATAAACACCCGGGGTCTCCTTGAGTGCAAGTCTCCCGAGGAGGCCAAAAGGTTCTTAGGTAGGAGCTCCTTGTCCTGTTCGGGCATCCATTTAGTTTTGTTTCTTTACGCTAACTTTTTCCATGTTTTCTCTTGCAGCTCAAATGTCGAGCGCCACCGAGCGTATCATGAAGTTGGCCGCCGAACGGGCACCCAAGTGAACCAAGGGTCGCGTTCGAGAAGTTATTTAGACTGCGACATCGGCTGGGATGACGAGTGGCTCTGTCTCTCCACAGTGTAGCCAGTCTCCCCCTCCGGAGGGCACCCCTGCCAAGAGAGCGAGGACCGAGGGACCTGTCCTCGTGGATCTCATGGACCCTGCCTCCCCGGAGAAGTTTTTGATGCTCGCCTGTCACCTTCAGCATAATTTCTTCAGGGGAAACCCCCCTGTCATTGCTGAGGCCGAGGTGAAGGCAGTTTTGGGAATGGACGGTGCGGCCAGGAGAGAGGCACTTGTCGAAGACCCTGCGGCTATGATGTGAGTCTTCGAGACTACCCTGATTTTGAACGAGGAGACCCCCTCTGCCTCCGAGTTGCAGAAGCTGAAGGACGAATGCACTGCCCTCAAGAGGGAGAAGGACGAGGTCGTGGCTGGTCTGCAAAAGGCCCAGGCTAAGTGTGAGGACTACGCCAACACCCTCCGCGAGCTGAATGAGGCCAAGGCTGCGCTGAAGGTGACTCAAGAGGAGCGTGATCGCTTTCGAACTAGGGTTGGAGAATTGGAAGCTATTGTCCGTCCCGCAGAGAGCGAATCCGCCGCGGAGAAAAATCTCGCCGACCGCACAGCCTTAGTCGCCAAAATTCGGGAACTTCAGCAAGATAGTCTGGAGGCCCTGGAGATAGGCTTTAAGAATGCAGTGGAGCAGGTCGATGCCGAGAATCCAGGTGTTCAGCTTGTGCTCGACAGGATCAGCCCGTTCCTTCGTGTGGTCGGTGGCAAGTTGGACATGCCAGAGGAGGAGGAAGAGGAAGATGGAAGCCAGGTCGAGGATGAGATCGTCGTCTAGTTCTTTTGCTTGTTTGGCCTTCGTACCATTTTTTCTTTGTAATGATTTGGGGCCGGCCTATGTGCCAGGGGCTTTTGATACCTTTGTAATACTTGTACACTGGGCTTCTGCCCACTTTAATGCATTTTTGTTTATCTGCTAGTGTGCTGTTTGTATGGTTTTAATTGTGTGTGATGTTATTGCATTTGCTGTACTTTGTTTGTTTTTGTCTAAGTAATAGACTTTGGGGACTTTCTCGACTTTGATATCCCCTGACCGCGTGGAGAGCTGGTCGGGTGGTCGGAGATGTGTTCCGACCTTCAACGAGGCTAAGAGCTCGGTCGAGGCCTTAGCTTCGTGTCGTGAACTTCCCATCGCGAGATGGGTGTTATGCCTAATTGGTACAACGACGACGGAGCTTGATCGAGGTATCCCCGTCGGATCAGAAGTCCTCGCGCACACACAACGCGACCTTTGATCACCGTGTTCTGTATAGGGTGTCGCGCTCGTACCTTAGTGCTCTGCGTAATCGCGGTGCTAGTGAGTCGCGGGCAGTGCTTAACTGTAGTACTGTTTGAGCTTTTTAGCATTCCATGGTCGAGCAAGTTCTTCCCCGTGCAAATTTTCGAGGAAGTAGGCTCCTGTCCCCGTTTTCGCGCGGACGCGGTACAGGCCCTCCCAGTTCGCGACGAGTTTGCCTTCTCGCGAGTCTTTCTGGTTCCTTCGTAGGACGAGGGTACCCACCTGAAAATCACGTTTGATAACTTTGTCGTTATAACGTAGTGTTATTTTCTACTTAAGTGAAGCTTCTCGGAGAGAAGCGCCCGAACGTGTCTCCTCGACGAAATCGAGTTCTTCCCTTAGGGCTTCGTCGTTCGCGTCCCCGTCGAGGGGGCTTATGTCCTCCTCGAGGGTTGCCTGATTTCCAAGGGGATCACCGCTTTCGTTCCGTAGGTCAGACGAAAGGGGGTCTCCCCGGTCGTGGAATGTGGGGTCGTTCGGTAGGCCTAGAGGACGCTGTGTAGCTCCTCGACCCACTGTTGTTTGGCGTCGCATAATCGACGTTTCAATCCTCGGATGATTACTCTGTTTGCCACCTCAGCCTGTCCGTTCGTTTGAGGGTGCTCGACCGACGTGAAGTGCTGCTTCGTGCCTAGTTTGGAGACGAAGTCTTGGAAGTTCTTGTCGGTGAACTGTGTTCCGTTGTCGGTGACAATAGCTTGAGGCACGCCGAATCGGGCGAGGATGTTTCTTTTGTAAAAACACAGTATGTTGAAGGCCGTGATTTTGGCCAATGCTTCCGCCTCAATCCACTTCATGAAGTAGTCCACCCCAACGATGAGGTATTTGTTTTGATAGACCCCTGGACGAAAGGTTCGAGGATATCCATCCCCCACCACGCAAACGGCCACGGGGAGGACAGTGTTTTGAGCTCGTTAGGAGGAGCGAGGTGCATGTCCCCGTGTCATTGGCATCTATCGCACTTCTTGACGTGTTCCTTGGCGTCCTGTTGTATGGTGGGCCAGTAATACCCTGCTCGAAGCGCCTTACGGGCTAACGATCGCCCGCCGAGTTGCTGTGCATTGATTCCCTCGTGGATTTCCTGGAGGATGTCGGGGACCTTAGTCTCCTCAACGCACCTGAGGAAGGGGATAGAGAACCTTCGCCGGTATAGTTTATCCTCGACTATTATGTATGAGCATGCCTGCCGCTTGACCATTCCTGCTTCCTTGGGATCTTCGGGCAGTTTGCCCGTCGTGAGGTACTCGTACACAGGGGTCATCCAGCAATTGCTATCACCGATGGCGTTTACATCGGCCACTGGAGAGGGTTTGTCGATGCTCGGCCGGGAAAGCACTTCTTGTATGACGGATTTGTTCCTGCCTCTCTTCTTTGTGCTTGCCAATTTGGACAAGACATCTGCTCGGGTATTGTGCTTGCGGGGGATGTGAGTTACTTTCGCGGAGGTGAAATTTTTCATCTTTTCTTTCACCAAGGAAAGGTATTCGATGAGGTTGTTGTTCTTGGCCTGGTACTCTCCTCGGACTTGCGAGGCCACGAGCTAGGAGTCGGTGAAGATTTTGACCTCCTTGGCGTCGAGGTCCTCGGCCAGCCGAAGTCCGGCGAGGAGAGCCTCGTACTCCGCTTGGTTACTCGACGTCGGGAAGGATAGTTTGAGGGATACCTCAATCAGGATGCCTTCCTCATTTTCGAGGATGATGCCCACCCTGCTTCCCTTCGGGCTGGATGCTTCATTGACATAGATCGTTCATTTTTGGGATCCGTTGGTCGAAGGTTCTGGGACGGTAATCTCTGCCACAAGGTCGGCCAATACCTGAGCCTTCAGGGCTTTCCTTCCCTCATATTGGATGTCAAACTCGGCGAGTTCGAGCGACCACCTGAGCATCCTCCCCGCCATATCAGGTCGTCGAAGGAGTTGCCTTATAGGCTATATTCGGTCCTTACGACGATAGTGTGGGCGAGGAAGTAGTGGCGTAGCCTCCTGGCCGCGGTGACGAGGGCCAGGGCGACTTTCTCTATCTGCTGATATCTGAGCTCGGGGCCTTGGAGGGCTTTGCTCGTGAAGTAAATTGGTTTCTGTCCGACCGGGGTTTCCCGAATGAGGACGACGCTAACTGCTTCACTCGTGATTTCGAGATACAAGAAAAGTGTCTCCCCGCTCTCAGGCCGTGAGAGGACCGGGGGTTGCGATAAGACTTGTTTTAGGTAGAAGAGAGCCTGCTCGTATTCTTCGCTCCATTCAAACTCCGCTTTTTGTCGAAGAAGTTTGAAAAATGGGAGTGTGTACTGCGCAGACTTGGCGACGAAGTGGGAGAGGGCGGTGAGCATCCCGTTCAATGATTGTATTGGATTCTTTGAGTCCGGAGTAGGGATCTCGGAAAAACCTCTACACTTGTCGGGGTTGGCTTCGATTCCTCGCTCTGTGAGGTAGTAACCGAGGAACTTACCTTCCCGAACGCCGAAGGTGCATTTGTCGGGATTGAACCTCATGCGGCACCTCCTCGTCGTGTCGAACACCTTCTTGAGGTGTGCGGCATGGTCGACTTCTTCCGCGGATTTGACGATCATGTCGTCCATGTAGACCTCGAGCATGTCGCCGATTTCAGTCGGAAAACCTTATTCATCATCCGTTGGTAGGTCGCACCGGCGTTCTTCAGACCGAAGGGCATCATGTTGTAGTAATAATTGCCCGACTCGGTCATGAAAGCAGTGTGTTGTTTGTCGACCTTGTCCATGAGAATTTGGTTGTATCCCGAGTATGCGTCCATAAAGGATAATAGTTTGTAACCTGCAGAATTGTCGACCAGCTAGTCGATGTTAGGCAAAGGATAACAGTCTTTTGGGCAAGCCCGGTTAAGATCAGTATAATCAATACACATCCTCCATTTTCCATTATTCTTTTTTACGAGTACAACGTTGGACAGCCAGGTCGTGTACCTGGCCTCCGAAATAAAATTCACCTCTAGGAGGTCTTTTATAGCTTTTTCAGCAGCCTCCGCTTTTTCGAGAGACTGCTTACGCCTACGTTGAGCTATGGCCCTAGCGGCCGGATCTACTGCGAGCTGATGGCAAGCCACCTCGGGGTCAAGGCCAAGCATCTCGGAGGCGCTCCATGCGAATAGACCAACGTTCTCCCTTAGACATGCCTTTAGCTGCTCCTTCGCCAGGTCGGGGATCCCGGTGCCAATCTTCACGTTACGGTCTGGATCTTCCCCGAGGACCGCGAGCTCAAAGTCTCCGTCTGGGACGGGGCGCGTTGGGTTGAGAGGCCTCCCGTTGTTTTCCGCCTGGAGGTCGAGGTCTTCTGCTCCGTCTTCGTCAGGTTCGCCAGGGAACCTGCTGTCCAGTTCGACCGCGTTGACGCGCGGGAGAGGTACCTGTTCGGTGTCCAGGGGTGGCTTTGCCATGGTCTTGGGTTTGGTGCCGATGGAACTCATGCCTTTGATGGCGACGTTGAAGCATCTCCTGGCCGCGTCTATGTCCCCGTGCATCGTCACTACTCGTCCCTTGGTCGTGTAGTACTTTATTTTGAGGTGGACCGTTGATGGTACCACCGTAAGCTCGGACAGGGTGGTCCTCCCGAGGATGCAGTTGTAAAGGGATGGACATTCGATCACCAGGAGGCAGGTCTTCACCTGTCGGGCAGTGTCTTCGGCCCTGAATGTGACCATCAGCTCAATGTAGCCCCATGGTGTAACACCCTTCTACCCCACATACAATTTCTAGTAAAACATTTCCTATTATCAGAGTAAAAACAACATGAAGGGTGTCACACATATTCAAAGACATCATGTAATTATCATTGTCCTGTCCCGTAATACGGGTTATTCATTTCATCATAATAAAATCATTAACTACGCAGCGGAATCAAACTTCTCAAATTTAAATCAATTAAAATGCTCCATAAAGAACTGTATCCAATCAAATAACGTCAACAATAAGGAACTTCAAATATAAACCAAAAGAACTCGCGGTTCGTAACAATTTTCCCAACCCGATGTTACATGACATAGAGCAGGACACCTCTAACTAGACAGTAATAACGAAACACTCCAAATGCTACTCCCTTCGTCACCTCGTAGCTATCCTTGGTTATCTGCAAGTTACCCACATAAAAGGCAATATTTCCAGGCAGGCAGGGTGAGAAAACATAATTCATTATAGTAACACAAAGACATGGAAGATAATTAATTAAGCAACAACAACATCAGAATCATCATCAACAATTATTCACATTACGATCTCAACTACTTCATGAAAATGCGATGTCAACATAACGGTATGCAAGAGATGCATGTGGTACCGATTTTTCTCCATGTGATGGACACTGGCCATCAACCCTCCACAAGGGAGCACAACATAACAACATATCACTTCAATCCGCACAGTGGGATTGAAGCTACCAATAGGCCGAAGCCCCAACATAATAAATGCCATGAAATGCAATGATGCTAATTCTCCTCATTTCATCCAAATATCAACATGTGCATCAATCATTTCATTTTTCAGCAACATTCATCATAAAATCATGTTTTATCATCCATATATCAACAACAGCTCGACAACACGGAATCAATACGGGAAAACATCACAAACCTCATGAAACAGCAAAAATAAGACAAACCGTAGTCCGGCTCGGTCCAAGACAACAAAAAAAATTTGGCAGGGCAGCAAGCTGACACGGCCGCCCGTGTCCTGTGACACGGCCCGTGTCAGGAAGTCTGAACAAAATTTCCCCAAAACAAAAAGAAAATATGCAGGGCAGTAGGCTGACACGGCCGGCCGTGTCCTGTGACACGGCCCGTGTCAGGCAACCTGCTAGTAAAATTTTTTTCTTCCACTCAACCCGAAAGCTGACACGGGTGCCCGTGTTGTGTGACACGGCCCGTGTCAGGATGCGATAAAACCCACTTTTTCCCGAAAAATGATTTTCTGCGTTTTTGACTTCGATTACCCCAAAAATCAGTTTTTCCCCCACGAAAATTCGATCAAAAGACTCACCTAATACACATATATCAACACATACCACTCAATTTCACCATGTTATCATCAAATCATTCATTCTACATCAACATTCACTATAATTATACACAATAACATGAATACCTAATCTATTCATCACCATGTCCTAAAGAACTATAAGAAATTGTGAAATCTCCCCATACCTTAAAGTAATCTGAAGCTTTTTCCTTCTTTCTTCAAGATTCCTCTAGAAATAATCAAGCCTTAGTTCTCCTTCTTCTTTCTTCTTCAGTGTTCTTCACAAAAGATACGACAAATAAGAATATGATCTTTCTCCTCCTTTGGTTAACAAGTCCCAACTTATGAACTTCCCATCTTATCCTTACTTACTCTCCAATAAGACCACCTTGCCCCTTCTCATTTTATTTTTAATAATAATAATAATATAAATAACACATGCTCATTTACTTTATTAAAATTATTCAAAAACACTCTTTTACTCCAAAATTATCGAAAACCCCTTAATTCCTTCTAAATTAATTAAATAAATAATTAAATAGTTGATTTAGATTTTCGGGTCGTTACAACTCTCCCCTACTTTAAGAATTTCCGTCCTCGAAAATTACATGAAGTAAACAGAGTCGGATACGACTCCCTCATCTGATCTTCACGCTCCCAAGTCCAACTATCACCAGCTGGTCTGCCCCACAATACTTTCACTAAAGCAATCTCCTTACCTCGCAGTTGCTTCAATTCTTGACCATCGATCCTCACAGGTAAAGCTTCTACCGTTAGGTTATCTCTCACCTGAACATCATCCATTTGGATCACATGCGACGGATCCAGAATATACTTCCTCAACTGCGACACATGAAACACATCATGCAAATTCGCAAGTGACGGTGGTAAAGCCACCCGATAAGCAACTTCTCCTATCCTCTGCATAATCTGATACGGACCAACAAAACGCGGAGTGAGCTTTCTAGACTTCAAAGCTCGTCCCACACCAGTCATCGGGGTAACTCTTAAGAACACGTGGTCTCCCTCCTGGAATTCAAGTGCTTTTCTTCTCTTATCATGGTAACTCTTCTGACGACTCTGCGACGTCTTCATTTTATCCCAAATCATTTTAATCTTCTCCGTTGTCTCTTGAACAATCTCAGGTCCAAGTACAGAACTCTCTCCCGACTCATACCAACACAATGGAGTTCGACAACGTCTACCATACAACGCCTCATATGGAGCCATCCCAATACTAGCATGAAAACTGTTGTTGTATGTAAACTCGATCAACGACAAGTGACTATCCCAAGATCCTCCTTGATCCAGCACACAAGCTATCAATAAATCTTCTAAAGATTGGATTGTTCTTTCCGTCTGACCATCTGTCTGCGGGTGATAAGCAGAACTCATCCTCAACTTAGTACCCAAAGCATCCTGTAGACTCTTCCAAAACCTCGACGTAAACCGCGGATCTCTATCCGATACAATACTCGAAGGCGTCCCATGCAACTTCACAATTTCGTCAATATAAATTTCAGCTAACTTCTGCATAGAGTAATTAATTCTCATCGGCAAGAAATGCGCTGACTTAGTTAACCTATCCACAATCACCCATATCGAGTCATTACCTCTTGTAGTCTTCGGTAACCCAGTCACAAAATCCATGGAAATGCTATCCCATTTCCATTCAGGAACATTCAACGACTGCATCATACCTGAAGGTTTCTGATGTTCAATCTTGGACTTCTGGCAAGTCAAACATGCATACACAAATTCAGCAATATCTCTTTTCATACCTGGCCACCAAAACAATCCATGCAGGTCTTGATACATCTTCATAGCACCAGGATGAATACTCAATCGACTTCTATGCCCTTTCTCCAAAATACTCTTTTTGATTCCAGAAATATCCGGAATACATACTCTGTCTCGAAATCTCAAAACTTCATCTTCATTAATTCGGAACTCACCTCCATTACCTTGATTAACCTTCATTAACTGGTAAACTAATTTCAAATCAGATTTCTGACCTTCCCGAATTTCCTCCAAAATTCCACTAGTCAGCTTTAGCATGCCCAATTTCACACTATCAGCGGTCGTCTCACACAACAAACTCATGTCTCTGAATTGCTCAATCATTTCAAGTTCTTTCACCATAAGCATCGAAATATGTAATGACTTTCTACTCAAAGCATCAGCCACTACATTTGCCTTACCGGGATGATACTTCAAATCGAACTCAAAATCCTTTAACAATTCTAGCCACCTTCTCTGCCTCATGTTTAACTCTTTCTGATCAAACAAGTATTTCAAACTTTTATGATCACTGAATACCTCAAATTTCGAACCAAAAAGATAATGCCTCCAAATCTTCAGCACAAATACTACAGCAGCCAACTCCAAGTCGTTTGTAGGGTAATTCCTCTCATGGACTCTTAACTGTCTAGAAGCATAAGCGACCACTTTACCATTTTGCATTAAAACTCCACCAAGGCCCATCTTTGAAGCATCACAATAAACCACAAAGGACTCATTCGGGTCTGGCAAAACTAACACCGGAGCAGTTGTCAACTTTTTCTTTAGTTCCACAAAACTTTCTTCACAAGCGACATCCCATACATACGCTTGTCCTTTTCGAGTCAGCTGCATCAAAGGCAAAGCCAACTTAGAAAAACCTTCAATGAATTTACGATAATAACCAGCCAACCCAAGAAAACTACGAATCTCCGTAGCAGACTTTGGAGTCTCCCACTGCAACACCGCATCAATCTTTGAGGGATCCATAGAAATTCCACCACTTGAAATCACATGGCCTAGGAAACTCACTTCCTTCAACCAGAACTCACACTTTGACAACTTAGCGTACAATCTCTTTTCCCTCAACACTTGTAACATAATCTTCAAATGTTCCGCATGTTCTTCTTCTGATTTAGAATATACCAAGATGTCATCTATGAAAATCCAAATGGCATCACCGTATATTCATAATGACCATACCTCGTTCTGAAGGCTGTTTTCGGAATATCATCAGCTTTAACTCTAATCTGATGATAACCAGACCTCAGATCAATCTTATTGAACACACAAGCACCTACGAGTTGATCCATTAAATCGTCGATTCTCAGAAGCGGATACTTATTCTTGATGGTCATCTTATTCAACTGCCGATAATCGACACACAATCTCATACTACCATCTTTCTTCTTAACGAGCAACACCGGAGCACCCCACGGAGAAACACTAGGTCGAATGAACTTCTTTTCTAACAATTCTTCTAGTTGTCTCTTCAGATCACTCAATTCTGAAGTAGACATCCGATAAGGAGCCATCGACACTGGACTCGTACCTGGAATTAAATCCACAGCAAACTCAATTTCACGTTCCGGAGGTAAATCACTTATATCCTTAGGAAACACATCTTGAAACTCACAAACCACAGGCAACTCAGCACTGACGGCTTCAACATCAGCTGGCAACGATGCAAACACTGCGAACATCAATGCTTTATATAATAAAAGTTTATCCACTTGTTTAGCAGATAAGAACATCACTTCACCATCCTCGCCTAACTCTGGAAACCTCACAGTCTTGCTATAACAATTAATATGAACGTAGTTGAACTCCAACCAGTTCATACCAAGGATAACATCGATTTGGTGCAAAGGTAAGCACACCAAATCCATCACAAAATTCTTCTCAAAGATTGTCAAAGGACACTTCAAACAAACAAGCATAGTAGTCACCGAACCATTAGCCGGAGTCTCTATTATCATACTACCATTCATGTTAGACAAATTCAAACCCAATCTAGTAGCACACTCAAGAGAGATAAATGAATGCGTAGCTCCAGTATCAATAATAGCAATCAACTCAACATTGTTAATAAAACAAGTACCTCGAATCAAGTTGTCCTTCTTGGGAACTTCTGAGCCAGCCAAAGCAAACATTCTTCCAGTAGTCTGGGCAGCAGTAGCAGTCTTCTTTGGTTTCTGGCATTGAGTACTGATATGCCCCTGTTCACCACAGTTGAAACAGGTCGGACCCTAATTCGGACAATCACCAATTTTATGCCCAGTCTTACCACAACGGTAACATCTCAGAACTTTGTTAGTACACACATCAGCTTTGTGACCTGCCTCTCCATACTTATAGCACTTAGTAGGTTCATTAACGGCTCCCCTACTTGACTTATTCATCATCTGTTGGTAGGTCGCATCGGCGTTCTTCAGACCGAAGGGCATCACGTTGTAGTAGTAATTGCCCGACTCGGTCATGAAAGCCGTGTGTTGTTTGTCGACCTTGTCCATGAGAATTTGGTTGTATCCCGAGTATGCGTCCATAAAGGATAATAGTTTGTAACCTGCAGAATTGTCGACCAGCTGGTCGATGTTAGGCAAAGGATAACAGTCTTTTGGGCAAGCCCGGTTAAGATCAGTATAATCAACACACATCCTCCATTTTCCATTATTCTTTTTTACGAGTACAACGTTGGACAGCCAGGTCATGTACCTGGCCTCCGAAATAAAATTTGCCTCTAGGAGGTCTTTTACAGCTTTTTCAGTAGCCTCCGCTTTTTCGGGAGACTGCTTACGCCTACGTTGAGCTATGGCCATAGCGGTCGGATCTATGGCGAGCTGATGGCAAGCCACCTCGGGGTCAAGGCCAGGCATCTCGGAGGCGCTCCATGCGAATAGACCAACGTTTTCCTTTAGACATGCCTTCAGCTGCTCCTTCGCCAGGTCGGGGATTCCGGTGCCAATCTTCACGTTACGGTCTGGATCTTCCCCAAGGACCGCGAGCTCAAAGTCTCCGTCTGGGATGGGGCGCGTTGGGTGGAGAGGCCGCCCGTTATTTTCTGCCTGGAGGTCGAGGTCTTCTGCTCCGTCTTCGTCAGGTTCGCCCGGGAACCTGCTGTCGAGTTCGACCGCGTTAACACACGGGAGAGGTACCTGTTCGGTGTCCGGGGGTAGCTTTGCCACGGTCTTGGGTTTGGTGCCGATGGAACTCATACCTTTGATGGCGGTGTCGAAGCATCTCCTGGCCGCGTCTATGTCCCCGTGCATCGTCACTACTCGTCCCTTGGCCGTGTAGTACTTTATTTTGAGGTGGACCGTTGATGGTACCACCGTAAGCTCGGCCAGGGTGGTCCTCCCGAGGATGCAGTTGTAAAGGGATGGACATTCGACCACCAGGAAGCAGGTCTTCACCTGTCGGGCAATGTCTTCGGCCCTGAATGTGACCATCAGCTCAATGTAGCCCCATGGTGTAACACCCTTCTACCCCACATACAATTTCTAGTAAAACATTTCCTATTATCAGAGTAAAAACAACATGAAGGGTGTCACACATATTCAAAGACATCATGTAATTATCATTGTCCTGTCCCGTAACATGGGTTATTCATTTCATCATAATAAAATCATTAACTACGCAGCGGAATCAAACTTCTCAAATTTAAATCAATTAAAATGTTTCATAAAGAAATGTATCCAATCAAATAACGTCAATAATAAGGAACTTCAAATATAAACCAAAAGAAATCGTGGTTCGCAACAATTTTCCCAACCCGATGTTACATGACATAGAGCAGGACACCTCTAACTAGACAGTAATAACGAAACACTCCAAATGCTACTCCGTTCGTCACCTCGTAGCTATCCTTGGTTATCTGCAAGTTACCCACATAAAAGGCAACATTTCCAAGCAGGCAGGGTGAGAAAACATAATTTATTATAGTAACACAAAGACATGGAAGATAATTAATTAAGCAACAACAACATCAGAATCATCATCAACAATTATTCATAATACGATCTCAACTACTTCATGAAAATGCGATGTCAACATAACGGTATGCAAGAGATGCATGTGGTACCGATTTTTCTCCATGTGATGGACACTGGCCATCAACCCTCCACAAGGGAGCACAACATAACAACATATCACTTCAATCCGCACAGTGGGATTGAAGCTACCAATAGGCTGAAGCCCCAACATAATAAATGCCATGAAATGCAATGATGCTAATTCTCCTCATTTCATCCAAATATCAACATGTGCATCATTCATTTCATTTTTCAGCAACATTCATCATAAAATCATGTTTTATCATCCATATATCAACAACAACTCGACAACACGGAATCAATACGGGAAAACATCACAAACCTCAAGAAACAGCAAAAATAAGACAAACCGTAGTCCGACTCGGTCCAAGACAACAAAAAAAATTGGCAAGGCAGCAAGCTGACACGGCCGCCCGTGTCCTGTGACACGGCCCGTGTCAAGAAGTCTGAACAAAATTTCCCCAAAACAAAAAAAAATATGCAGGGCAGTAGGCTGACACGGCCGCCCGTGTCCTGTGACACGGCCCGTGTCAGGCAACCTGCTATTAAAAAAATTTTTCTTCCACTCAACCCGAAAGCTGACACGGGTGCCCGTGTTGTGTGACACGGCCCGTGTCAGGATGCGATAAAACCCACTTTTTCCCGAAAAATGATTTTCTGCGTTTTTGACTTCGATTACCCCAAAAATCAGTTTTTTCCCCCACGAAAATTCGATCAAAAGACTCACCTAATACACATATATCAACACATACCACTCAATTTCACCATGTTATCATCAAATCATTCATTCTACATCAACATTCACTATAATTATACACAATAACATGAATACCTAATCTATTCATCACCATGTCCTAAAGAACTATAAGAAATTATGAAATCTCCCCATACCTTAGAGTAATATGAAGCTTTTTCCTTCTTTCTTCAAGATTCCTCTAGAAATCCTCAAGCCCTAGTTCTCCTTCTTCTTTCTTCTTCAGTGTTCTTCACAAAAGATACGACAAATGAGAATATGATTGTTCTCCTCCTTTGGTTAACAAGTCCCAACTTATGAACTTCCCATCCTATCCTTACTTACTCTCCAATAAGACCACCTTGCCCCTTCTCATTTTATTTTTAATAATAATAATATAAATAACACATGCTCATTTACTTTATTAAAATAATTCAAAAACACTCTTTTACTCCAAAATTCTTCAAAAATATCGAAACCCCTTAATTCCTTCTAAATTAATTAAATAAATAATTAAATAGTTGATTTAGATTTTCGGGTCGTTACACATGGTCTGGTGGTGGTTCCGTTGAATCCCTGCAGGTCTAACCCGACGTATGGGGTCACATGTCTCTCGTCGAGTTGGAGAGTCCCGAAAAGGTGAGCATACATGATGTCGACCGAGCTGCCCTGGTCGACAAGGATCCTTCAAACGTCAAAATTCGCCATCTGTGCCCTAACCAGGAGGGGGATAGTGGCGTTGGGCGCCCCGCCGGGGAGCTCCTCGAGATAGAAGGTGATAGGGTTTGAGTTCCCTCGCACCTTCTCGAGAGTGGTTGTCTTCGTCGACGTTGCTGATTCCAGTTCGTCAAATTTCCTCTTGATCGACCCGACAGACAACTTCTCGTAACCACCCCGGAGATGACCATTGCCTTGGGGAAGCCTTCCCAGGTGCTACGGGCAACGACGGGGTCCTCGTGGGGGAAGGTTGCCCACATGTTGCGAATTGCTTCTTGGCCCTCAATGATTACGGGGACAAAGAAATCTTTGGGTCGAGTGACACTGAGGGCAACCTGAAGCCGACTCTCGTCGGGAGGAGGTGTCGTCTCCTCAATGTTCTGGGCTTCCCGGGAGCTGGGACGAGGAGCATCATTCTTATGGGCGTACTTCTTTAAGTGCCCTTCCTTGATCAGGATCTCTATTGCATCTTTGAGATGGATGCAGTCTTCTGTGACATGTCCGTGGCTCCGGTGGAACCTGCAGTTCTTCGACTTGTCCGTGTTTGATTTGGGGATAGTCGGCTTCGGAAAACGGACGCCTCATTTCATAAATTCCGTGTTCTGGCACTCAGAGAGGATTCACGCGCGGGGAGCGTTGAGCGGGGTGTAATCCGTGAACCAGCCAGCTGGTTCGCGCGGTTCACGAGGATTACGGAGGCGATTTTCTTTCTTTCTTTCCCCTCTTCGTCGGGGGGAGAGTCTTCATCTTTGTGGCCGCAGGGGCCTTCCTTGCGTCTCGACTCAAGGGCGATCTGCGCCGCCTCTGACTCCTCGAGCTCGATGTACAACTGAGCTCGTTGGAGGAGGTCCTCCAGACGGCAGGGTCTGCGGAGGCCCACGGACTTGGCAAAATCAGATCCAAAACATAGTCCATGGATGATTAAGTACTTCTTCATGTCATCGGTCATATGAACCTCGACAACTTCTCTGTTGAATCTCTCAATGTAGTTCCTGAGAGATTCGTTCTTCCCCTAGAAGATGCTTTCTAGGGCAGCCTCCGTCTTCGGGTGTCGACGAGACGCAGTAAAATGTTTGGTGAAGCGTTGTCTAAGCTGCTTCCAGGATGTGATCGACCCGAGTGCCAAACCCATGTACCAAGTCATGGCGCCCTTCCGCAAGGTGGTGGGGAAAAGCCTGCACTTAATGGCTCCTCTGACGTTTCTGAAGTCGAGCATGGCTTCGAAACTTTCGACGTGATCGTCAGGGTCGGCCAGACCGTCGTAGGTCCCCAGTGGCGGGGGTTTCTCCATGCCCGCGAGAATTAGGGCGTTCATGATCTCCCATGACAAAGGGGTCCTCTGGTCTTCGTCGTCGCTTCCGGCCGGGGACCTCGAAGGGGATCGATGATGCCGTGGAGGGGAATTCCTCGAACGGTTCCTCGGTCTCTCCTCGGTGGTTTTGGACTTCTTGGTAGTTGAGGGCCTGAGTTCCTTCCTAGGCGGGGAATGATGGCGCTTATGGGAGATCACCAGCTGGGGGCGTTCAAGGCGTGGCCGACGGCCCTCGCGCACCGACGAGGGGGTTCGAGATTCTTCGAAAGGAGTCCTTCGCGGGGAAGGAGAGCGGCGAGGTGAGGGTGGACGACGATGTCTTCGCGGGGAAAATCGTTGTGTTTGCCCTCGCTCTAGTGCTTTAATTCTAGTGTTCTGGTGAGTGATCAGCTGATTGGTCTGATTGATCAAGGCAAATAGGGCCACGGTGCTCGAATCTGCATTGGGCGGAGGAGCAACTGGCTGGAAAATGGCTTGCTGGTCGTCCTGGCGGGCGGCGTCGTAAGCCGTGTCTTGGGAGTCCCAATCCAAGTAACTGCCAGGGCTTACGTGGCATAGTGAAGGCCAGCACGTGGTCTTTGCCCTGGGGTAACCGCTCCTAGATCTCCGGAATTAGGGCAGACCGATTCCATCGGGAGTGGGCGGTTACATGAGAACGTGTCCTCGTGGGCAGGAGTCTTGCATGTCGGGGAGAGACGTGCCCTCGCGGGGAAGGACTTATGTGCAGGAGGAGAAGGCTCCTCGGGGAGGAGAACCTGAGTGTCGGGGAGGAGCGAGGCTGGGGAGGCTTAGCGCCCTGCCCGACGCTCTATACCGTGCGTGTGTTAGACAATGTTGAAAAGAGTGTATGCCCGACATAGGTCGTGCTAAGAGGCCCTTGTTGGGCCATCCCGGGGCGTGTGGGTTGGGCCTGCTCGATTGAGGGGCAGACCCCGGCCCAGTCCGGAACAAGTACCTTTTTTTCTTTTTGAATAAATGGTGGAGATTTATTTTAGTTAAAAAAGGGTCAAGTTTATAGATAGAAAATAAGAGTCACATTTTGAAATTTTAAATATATATATATATATATATATATATATATATATATATATATAATACACTTATGCTTAGTTCTATGTCTTAACTTGTTTTTTTGACTTGCTGCGATTATCATATTTGTCGTGTTTATAATAATTTTTATTTTTTTCCTCTTTTGTGACTCTGTAATTAAGGCTTCAGACTATTAGTATTAATAATCAAACCATTTTTTTCTTTCTAGATTCTTCATTAAGTATGTTATATCTTACCATTGACAATATCAATTTTCTATTAAGTGCAAGTTAGTAAGTGTCACAATAAGCACTACCAACTATTTGGCAAGGAGCTGTGAAATAAAAATGCTTGCAACTTATCATCTAGCTTAATATCACTAGATATCAATTGATTTACAATATTTTAAAACACACTCATATGCTCAGTCATTGAATCATCATTCTTGTATTTCATATTAATCAACTTTTGAATCAAACATGCTTCATTTTGCACGTTTGTGCGCTTATACAACTCTTTTAATCTATTCCACGTTTTCTATGCATCAGTTTTGAATTCAACACGTGAATATACAGTTACGTCCAACTCTGCCTAATTATAGCAACTATCTTTCAATTCATCTTCTTCTATTCACCATCAGACTTATCACTCGGTTTATCTTTTTTCCCTTTAATAGGACCATACAAATCTTTGTTGTATAACATGTCTTCCATGAGAGTCTTCTAGAGTGCATAATTTGTATAATTGAGCTTAATTTTATTGGGATTTTAATTTTTCTCCATTTAAAATGCACAAAAATAAGTCAATCAAAGCATACGACTTTGTTGGAAATAACTAAATAAATCGATCTCTTTACAACATAATACTTTTCCCAAACCTATGAAGTTTAAATAGTTAGTCAACAAAAGTTTTTTTTTTGTTTTCACCACCAGTATCCGATCCACTAGACCGACTAATTTGATTTGGGGGTTAGTTCTGACATCAAGTGGTTCCAACCCCCTCTCGATCACAGTTGTGGGGGATCAAACTATGGTCCTCCCTACCAAGTCCAACGCCAATCACCACTGAACTATTTAACGATTGGTAAAAAAAGTAATTTTAGAGCATAATAATAATAATATTATAAAAATTAAATAACATAGACACCAAATTTTTAACGTAGAAAACTTCTCGCAAAGTGAGAGAATAAAAATAATGGAATCTAATCCAGTAAATACATTCACTAAATGAATATAAGTACGCACAATTCTTACTAATAACACTACGGAATAACTATCTTCACCGATAAAGCATAAAGGTGAAAAACACACACCAAACAATGCTTTCACAAAGAGTCCGTTTTGTGAGAGCAAAAAAGAGCTTTTACCCTTCATCTTTTAGCTTTTCAACTTAAATAATAAATAAAAGTTTTGTTTGGTAACTGCTGTTAAATTTTTAACTTGAAGTTTTTTTACTACCTTATGATTTTTTTCTCAAAATCTATTTGAAGTAGCTTTTAAACTTGTAGCTTTTAAGTTATTACTTTTTATTCCATTTATACTCTTATAATGTTAACAAAAATATATTCTTACCCTTCAATGTGTACCACCTCATATTGCTATATATATATAGAGAGAGAGAGAGAGAGAGAGACAGAGATGTTGATAATTCTCAAGTTAGTGAAAGATCGGAGGGGGATCAAGGAGATTGTTCTGGATTGTCCAAAGGCCCAAATGAACCAAAGTTCAGTCCATCTCAAATTCACTCCACTTCACCCAAGGTATAAAATCAGTTCACATGCTAAGAGCAAAGCACATTCTCTGATCCCCACTTCACATTATACTCATCTTGAATTTTGAACTTACTTAGACTTTGGAGTGATAACCATGCAGGTTCATCCCGTGCTGTTGTATAGGTGATCGGAGCCATAGTTCAAGATCATCGATTTTCCAACTACATCCATTTATGGTTCCGGGAACAGAACATTGACGTCGTATATGGAAATCAACTTCTGATTCCTACGATTTTCACAATTGCAGATTTCCACAATTGCATATCTAACCTTTGATTTACTTGTTGGTAACTTTTTTAGGTCACATAATCAAGATCAAATCAACCTTTGATTCATATGCTTTTCCAAAACTAGTGTTCACCTTTTAACTCCATTATTCACAACCTGGTCAGGTCTAAAAGTCGAGAAACGCTCAGAAGCATATGCAGAGATCTATTGCAACCTATTTGCCTTATCATCTTCTTAGTCGCGATTCTCAGAAATCCAGATCTCTGATTCTCTAGCAAACCTCACAAAGAAACAGAAGAAAGGGTATGAGATCTAAATTTAAGTTTGTGTCGTGGTCTGAAGGCAAGCTCCATGAAGGTCAAGTAAGAGATTCACGATCCGCCTTTTGATCTAGCATCGCCCGTACCTCCACCGACATTAGGGTGCTTGCTGAGGCAGTATCGTCAGGATACGACAAATTCATAGTTAATGACAGACATGGATCTAGAACAAAAATGCCTTTTGTTAGTACAAAAGGGTCTCCAGTCCATTGATGGGTACTCCTCTAAACAAATACACTGTTTGTCTTATTGCTTGGTCGAGTCCTTACTAGAAAGGTCGACACATGGGCACCATTTAAGGGATATGAGTGTCCATGCTCAGATATTGACTCCCGAGTGTGTAATAATTCTACCAGGGTCGGGGTCCAGACAAGGATGTTCATAAGTAACACCCACCGAATGACATTGCCCTGCTTGAATAAGTTGATTATTAAGTCCCCAGGGCCAGGTTAACAAAAGAAAATGGAAATGGCCGACCATGCAATCAGAGACAAGGCCCTCCGAATTTTGGCCGCAAGGAGATCGGTTGACCATAATCCCAAACTCCTTACCAACATCGTTGTCCCAAAGAAAATACTAAAAGAGGATGTTGGCCTCCCAAAGGAGGTCATCTACATCTAATTGTCACATCGAGCTCAGAGAAAGACGATCATCAGACCATATCGTCCATAGACAAGTCGTTAGCCACCTGTAAGCTACTTTAAGTAGATATGCACTCCAGAGTAAGAAAGAAAGTGAGGGGGTTTTGTCCTCGGTAACTAGAAAATACCTAACCAAAACTTTAGACAAAGGCAACTTTAGGCTCTTGAAATTTCAACAGTCATCCTTAAGCTATACCCGTGGTGAAGTCGGCTACCCAGCGACGCACCTTCAGGAAATTACAAAGTAGGGTACCTCAACACCCGGTCCAACCAATGGAGATGCATAAGAATGTGAACTCAACCTAACACCTTGGGGAAGGACGACGATCAAAAACTCCAATAAAATAATCATCAAACCAATAAAATAAAAAGCAAAAAATTAAATTTAGTTTACTCTTCTTAAAATAGTTGCATGTCATTAGCATTCACATCATCTACAATTCTCTCTTTATCATCTTGACATTCATGGATAAAAATCTCTTTAAGTCTCTCATTGTTGAAAGGGTCAATTTTATAATTTGTAAGAATTAGTGTACTCAGAATAGGGGTGTGGGGTCTAGGATTTGGATGAGGAAGTGTAGAAGTATAAGGTGTGTGGTGTTTAATATTAGGTATAATGTTATTATTTTGACTAGGGATAGAATATTGAATAATATAAGATAAATCTTTAGCATCATATCTTTATCTTTTACCCATTGAGGATTTAGGATCAAAGGATTTAAAAAGGGGATATTTTGCTATTGGAATTGTAGGGTCCAATTTTGGAGTTTTTGTGGGGAGGGAAAAAAATTCAGATTGGTTTTTATTAACATGATGGGGATGGAAAATACCATATTTGTTTTTTCTATTTGGGGGTATAAGCCCAAAAAATTTACTTTTTGGAATTTGAGTTTTATCCATTTTGGTTAAGGAAGAGTTTTGATTTTGATGGCTAACTTAAGGAAGCTTTGTGGTAAAATTAGGTTTCTTAAAATCGTGTCTTCTAGTGAAAATTATTCAATCCCTGTGTAAATTGTTTTTTTGTTTCTTACCAACTTTAGCCTTAAAGGCGGAAAATTTGTTGTCGTTGATAATTTGATTAGATAGCTCATTGATTTATTGTAAATTATCGTTGGAATTAATTTCAGTGACAACATTACTGCATATTCGTCTGTAATTTCTACCATGTGTCGAATTTGTAGATGTGTTGTATTTTGAAGTTGATGTGTATGGTAGTGTGGACTTACGTGAAGGTGTGTGTGGAAGCGTAGGTGCGCCTGTGGGAGCGTCATAGAGCTTGGACGCGCATGCATAAGCGTGCATCGGTGTGACATGTTCATGTGAGACTTTGGAGAACGTGTTTGCATCATGTCAGGTTGTTTTTCCAATTTGATCATTATGGTTTACATGAATTCCATTATGTGTATTAGATTGCTTGTTATAATTTTGGCTTATATGTTCATAGCATCCACAACAAGTGCAAATTATATGGAGCCCTTCATATTGTATTTTGTACCAATGATCATTGACCCAAGTTTTTCCAACCGCCAGAAGGGTGAGGTCAACTTCTACGCAACATTTGAAAAATCTTCATTGCTCCACTTTTAGAGTGTTTTTATGCACTTTGATTGGTCGACCAATTGCTGACGCCATAGTAAGTAAAAAGCTTTAATCGTAATAAACCAAATTTAGTTATGGGATTCTTATATAAACGATAAGTTTATCAACATTTACATTTGATAAAGCAAACACAGGTATCCAATAGGAGACCACGAGGTAGTGGTCGAATGATATTCATGGCCCTTTTGAAATAAATTTTTCTTTATCAGCGGTTTGATTAAACTTAACCATGTAAAATCTTTTGAATGAACTCCTCTTTGGAGTTTCCAGACTTTGGGGAGTCTCTCTATCTTAATATTATACTCGATATCTTTTCCTACAGTTTAACAACCACAATATCGATCCACTGAGTACACACGTCTTTAAAAATAGCTTCATCCATATGACATTCGCTAAAAGTCGGTCTCCATTTTTAAACTACATTCGGGGTTGCTTTTTTGTGATCACTTCCTCTTTATCTCGGATAATAGGAACTTGTGTCGATCCAACCAACTTTTCATTAAAATATATTTGTGGTGTGGTGATTTTTGAAAAATATCAAGGAGTTTCTAAATATTGTTTTCTTCTACAGTAGAGAAAACAATTTCAAATTCTATGTTTTTTTCTTTGAGCAATAATAAAAAAAATACTATTACTTATTTGAAATAGACTGTATATACATTTCATATCAGTATTATTTTAATTATATTTAATTAATTAATTAAGTAATTGCTATGTAACTTATTTCATTTTTATAGTTGAAAGAAATATTTTAGCCATATGCTATTGTTTCCATTGTACATGTTTACGAAGAAATTTGTTCTTAGAAAATAAGCAACATAAACCATAGAATTTTGAAATTAATGTATTTTATTAGTGAGATATTCAACATCACTTTTTGTAATAGTAAAATATAGGGTTAAATAAGTTTTTGGTGCTCCTAAATATATTAATTTTCGTTCATTCATAAAAAATATTTGGAGGGATTAAAAGAGGCTAAAAGCTAAAAATGATATATTTAAGAGGACCACAAACTTATTTAATCCTAAAATATATAATATAGTAAAAAAATAAAAAATCAATTTGCTTTCATTGAGAGTTGAACTCAAGACCTCCCGCTTACTAAACGGGTGCTCTAACCAACTGAGCTATGAAAGCTTGTTGTTTGTTTGAAGTTATTTACGATTACAATTTAAAAACAAACATTGTTTCTTTAGTTAAAAATTGCATGGCTTCCATGTCTTTGTAGAGAGAATTTAAAGTTTTTCTCTCTAACTTATCATGTCCCTCCCCCCTTCTCCTTTCTATGATTCGTGGTGGTCGGTTTTTTGACTTGAATTTATCTATCCAATTTTTCTGTCTTTTTTACCCTGTTTTTCTATCGTTTTTGACCCAGTTTCTTCTACTTTTTTCTCTCAATATATGTGTGCTCCCTCTTATCTTCATTTTTAGGTTGCTGTGAAAAAATCCATACTTGTTGCTCGTGGAGTTTTTTTTTTTGTTTAGTTACCACTGTTGCTACTTGTTATATTATTGCTTTAGTTTCACGAGTTTGTTTTTATAGGAATTTGTTGACATTCAAAGTCGTGTCTGAAAGTTTTGTGGGATGTCTCTAGGGACCGTGTTCGGCCAAGGGTCGATACCTCTTCCTTTCCCCTAGGTTCGAGCTTGTTTCAAGGTTAACATAGTGGGGGCTCACCTTGACGCTTTGGACTGGCTAGCTACCAAGAGGGGTGAGCCCTGATTACCACTTTGTTCATTGGTATGTAATCTTTATCTGTGTTCACTACTACAAAAGACACATTTCGTAACATATTCTTACCACGGTCGCAGAACCAACCGAGGTAATATATTTTATTAGGCGCCTTTATTTTTTTAATTTTTAAACAATCTATACCCACAGTCAGAATTACCAACCATTGTGATATGTCAAAAGTGGTACACTTCAAAACCCAACACCTACAGTTTTTATATTTTTTTCATTAATAAAAGAGCGTGTTCCCTTTATTTTTAATTTTAAATATAAATTAAATACTTGTCACCAAGATCCTTTTTAACAATCGAGGTGAAGTATCAAGACATACCAGCACGGTCTATTTTATCAATCGTTATGAAATAATTTACCTATTTAAGTTAACTTACTTCACTTCAGAACAAAATGTGTTGTAAGTGAGAAACTCTAACTTATCTCGCATATTCCAAATCTCTCAAAACTCCATCCTGACTTCACAAAACTCCAACAAAACTTATCAAACTAGTATGAATCAATGGAAGGTGTCACGAAACTCCAACATATCTTTGTTTTCGTTTTCCATAAATCTTTTTAAGTAAAAGTATGTATGTTAATCGTTTATTTTCAAAACTCCTTTCTTTGAAAGATGATGTATGGTTGATAAATGTATCGTGTTAATGTTATGGTTAGTTTAAGATTTTGTAGATAAAATTTATTGTTAGCTTAATTGAAATTTTGGTCCCCGTATTTTCATTTTTTTTATACTTTTAGTCCCCATATTTTAAAATTCGGAATTTTGGTCCCTCTATTTTTATTTTTATTTTACTTTTGGTCCCCCTATTTTAAAATCTGGAATTTTTATCTTCCTATTTTCATTTTTTTTTACTTTTGGTCCCCATATTTTAAGTTTTGTTTTGGAATTTAATCCTCTTTCCAATTTGAAACTAATTTTTAATGACGTGACACTGATAATAATGAGTTGTCAGTTTTACTTCCACATCATTGTAATTAATAATAATATTATTATTTCATTAACATTAATATTATTTATTTTTTCAATTAATAATATATTGTCATTTTCCAATTCAAAGAACGGTTTATTTCAAGTGTTCTTCATTTTCAGAAAAATAGAAACCCTAAACCTCAAAGTATTCAATTCTCAATTTCCAAAATTGTAAAAGCAAAAGCAAAACGAAAAACGCAGAATACATAACACTACAATGCAACGAATAAAATAGGGCTTTTGCATTTTGCCTGATTGATAACTCATCACTACAAGAGCCATATCATTAAAAATTAGTTTCAAATTGAAAAGGGGAATAAAATCCAAAACAAAACTTAAATAGGGAGACCACAAGTTAAAACAAATGAAAATAGAGGGGCCAAAATTCCGAATTTTAAAATAGGGGGATCAAAAATTTTAAAAAAATGAAAATAGAGGGACCAAAATTCCGGATTTTAAAATAGGGGGACTAAAAGTTAAAAAAAATAAAAATAGGGGACCAAAATTGCAATTAAACTTGTATTGTTTATGTTGTTTGTTCATAAGCTTATGAATTAGTTTACATATTTGATCGTGATGGCTTGATCAGATCATGTGATGGGCCACCAAGAACGTCTGCGATGCTGAATGCGAGATGAGGAGAAGGGGGTGTACCTGTAAGGTACTCCGACGCTTAAGTAAGAAAAGGTCAGAGAAAAGGGGCAAGTACAAAGTGTGAGTTCTTAGGATGATTATTAGATACCTGACCCTCTCAAGAGAGAGGGTTTATATAGTGCCCCCAGCGCGTGGCCAACGATCCCTATCTTCGGGGCGAAATAACTGTTTCCCGAAGAATAGGTAACTGCCAAAAACTAGTCGTTATGTCGGGCAGGGTGCCCAAAACTAGTCGTTATGTCGGGCAAAGGCGTATTTCCGAGCACATGCCCATGACTGTTCCTGGGTAACGAAGCCGTGCGTGACGGGCAAACGTACCGGGGAGGAGCAGATGACCGTGGGAGTTCATTTATCCATTTGTGCCTGGTTGGAGGGTAGAAAGGTAAACTCCGCCCCTTGTTGACTTGACTTAGGCAATTGGGCCGTTCTGGGAGCAAAAGTGGGTTGGGTCATGCCTAGCCATAGGTCCAGTCCGGAACAGGAGCCCCCCAAGTCGTTGCTCCCGAGCACGGGAGTGATGATTTAAGGTTAGCTCGTATCTCTGGGGAATTGTTACGGAGTCGTCGTTTGGTGAAGCAGGGGAGTAGTCTCGTGGTGCCCATAGACCATAGTGCCCGTAAGACTCGTAACAACGTTTGGTTTTCCCGGCGTGCGGGGAGGCCAACGGTTAGGAGGAACTAAAGCGATGGGGCGCCACATGTGCCTCGAACCCTGTGCTGCGTTGAATAGGCAATGATGGCTAGTCTAGGGCCATTATGACATATTCGAGCGTGCTTCTGCACGTGTTTTCAACCGTGTATAAGGAAAGAGGGTCTAGTCATTTGCACTTTCGTTTCTCTCTCTTCTTCTTCGTTTTCCTCAGAGACTTAACTCATCGCCGCCGTTGACCGTCGCTTCAGCCGCCGTGACTAGCTTCAAGCACTTCTCCACAACCTCTTCAACCACGTAAGGCATCTAATTCCTTGTTTTCTTCCAGCTTTTCCATCTTTGTTTTAGAATGCATGTGGTTAGGTTAGTTTTAGGTGAGATAATGGTGTTTTTCTGGTGGTTGTTGGTGGTGGACGGTGGCCAGGCCATCTTCCGCTGCTGAGGTGGCCGCCGGAGTCCTTTAGAGAGTTAAGAGTAGTACGTTTCCGGCGCCGTTGTGACGATGGTGCAAGCGTAACTGGCGTGGCTACCCAGTTTTCCGGCATTCTGATGAAGTTCCCGATGAACGTATGAAGTTTCCGGTGAATCTTCAAACGAAAACTGGGTAGTGGTTTGGGGAAGTTCCTCGCTGTATGAGGGTGTTGCCCCGAGCGTCTCCTCGTGGGAGACTCTTGTGTTTTTTTTAATTTAGGGCTTAGGCCGGGGACATCATCCTCGGCCCTTTGCGCGCCCTTTCACTTGACTAGCGGTGGAAGGTTGGATTTGATTTCGCGTCGAATTCACTTTTGTCCTCTGCTTTTTAGGTGAACGAGATAGCGACAGGGGCCGAAAGAGAGATTTTAATATACTCATCCTCGGAGAGCTCCTCGGAGAGTAGCGACACAGAAGTTTCTACTGCCCCCAGCGAAGTCGGGGAGGAGCTTGAGCAAAATTCCACGGAGGAATAGTAGGTGGCAGAGCCTGCTGAGCATGAATCTACCTTCGCGACATTCACAGGAGATGTTTTCATGGTCGTGGGACCAGACTGGGAATGGAAGGTGCATTTCCCCTCCCAAGATGATCGAATCTGCATGGATTATAGAGAGAGATTCTCCATGTATGAGTACGCCTTTAAGGAGCTAGGGTTGAGGCTGCCCTTCACCGACTTCCAGCAGTCCATTTTTGTGCACCTAGATCTGGCCCCGTCACAATTACACCCCAATTCGTTGGCGTTCATCCGCACCTTCGAGCTGACCTATGAGTTCCTGAAGATAGGAGCCACCTTGCCTTTGTTCTACACTATCTTTCACCTTCAGAGGCGGGTCACGGGGAGGAGATATGGCTGGGTGTCGCTGAAGCAACCTCATAAGCTGTTCAAGCCCTTCTCAGAGTCTATACAAATGTTCTATGAGAGGTTCTACGTTATTGAGTCTGTGTCGGAGCGAGCCCAAGATAACACGTATGTTTGGGCAGTGTCCACAGACGAGAATGCTAACTTCATGCGTGATGAGGAAGGGAAAGTGATCGGGGATAGGGAGTTCAAATTCCCCCTCCATTGGAGTGGGCGTTATTTTTCTCCGGAGCCCAATAGTTATGTCGCTCAGCCGAGCATGTTGGACGAGCAAGACTTTGTTGCCTATGAGACGTTGGTGAACTATGTCAACTCTTTTAGGCTTGCTGATTGTTGGACGAAGAAGGGAGACCCGATCTTCGAGGAAGACGGTAGCCAACAGGTGAAGTACCGTTACATCAACACGAAGGCGCTTTTGGAGTGCAAGACTTCCGCAGATGCTTATAAATTGCTCGTTAGTTTTAGCCTCTTGACTTTCCCGATTTGTATTTTCTTTGATGCCTAACATGTTTGTTGTGTTTTCGTATGTGAGATGCCTTCCGCTCACGAGAGAATGGTGAAGAATGCTATTGCGAGGAATAACGATTGGACGGCCGTTACAAAGTCTCGTTTTACTCAGCGACCACCTCCTCCTCTGCCACAGACGGGGAGCTCTTCACCCATTTCTGCCTCTGCTCAGGGGTCTCCAGTGCCTTTGGCTTCAAGGTTCAAGTGGGCCAGGGCCAACGAGCTGGTGGACCTTAGTCGGGCGGCAAAAAAATGCAAGTTCGAGCTTCCTCCTTGCCTCCATGATAGGAAGTACTTCGAGGGGACGTCTCTGGTGGTTCCCCAGGCATAATCTCTCAAGTTGGAAGGCATGGATCCTCCGAATAGACGGGCATTGTTGGCGCAGAATGCCTCTGCGATGGTCCGTGTTTTAGAGATGGTGGTGGTGCATGTCGAGGGCGATACCTTCTCCGAACTCGAGTTTAAGAGAGCCCAGGCAACGATAACTACCCTAGAGGAAAAGTTTAAGAAGGCCAAGGAGGAGCCCACACTGCCTCTGCTACGAGGAAGAAATTGGACGAGGAAGCAGTCCGGTTAAGGGGAGAGAATGAGATTCTGGCTGCCGAGAAGAAAGCTACCGAGGATCTGGTCGAGCAACTGAGGTCCGTAGGTGCTCCAGCCGAGGATGAGCCCGAGGACGTAAATGCGCTGAATACCAGGGCGGAGTTAGTTGCTCGTATGCTTCGAGCGAAAGAGGACGTGTTTTCCATTGGGGAGGAATCGTTCGAGAATGTTGTGGCCCAGCTGAGGTTGGTGAACCCCGACGTCCAAATTTCCAAGGAGGGTGCCAACTTTCTCGACCATGTGGAGAATGGCAAGATAGTAGTCCCTGAGTTCCTCAACATTGGTGTCGAGCACGCCCGTCCCGAGGAAACTCAGTCGCCGCGGCCTATCCCGAGCAGTCGGAGTTCGACCTGGATCAGTCAGCGCGGATGGAAGAATGATTTCTTTTTCTTGTTGTAATGTATCTGGCCTGCGTGCCATATCTTGATGTAATTTATTTTGTTTGGGGACCTGGTGTAACACCCTTTTCTACCCCACGAATATACACGGCAAAATACACAAATTATCAGATTAAAAATCACCACATAAGGGTGCACATTTCTCAATAAACTCAAAATAAAACATTTGCTTCGTAAACAATGGGTTTTACTCAAAATAATAAAAAAGCCATCAAATAGCAGCGGAACCACCATAACCACAATAATCCAAAATCAAAAGGGTTTTCATTAAAAGCCACAATAATCAAATAACAACAAAAATAACAACTCAATATGGTTCGACTCAATGATCCAACCCGATGTTACAATATCAGAGCAAGACCCTCTACATCGACCAAAAGCAAATAAACTTTAAAAGTCCTCGAAGGCATCCACAGCTAAGCCTGATCACCTGCACGTTATCCACGTTGAGGCAACATTCAAACAGGCAGGGTGAGTAATCATAATTCATTATAATCAATATAAAAACAGGATATGCATAAATAGCGTCATCATCATATACAACATCTTTAGGATCATCACAAGGAAAACATCAAAATCATGTTATCATAAATCACATCAATGCCAAATAAATGCAATGCACAACAAGACTCATGCATGTGGTACCAATCGTCACAGTCGATGGACACTTAGGCCATCACCCTCCAAAGATCCCCGTCATTAGGATCGATTCCACACAAGAACCGGAGCACGTCAAAAACCACCTCATATCCACACAATGGGTTGAAAGTCTTAATAGACCGGAGTCTAACTCACTGAAATGCTATGAATGCATGATACACAACGTCATAATCATCATCAATAAAAGTCATTACGTGCATCATCATCCATCAAAATCTCATGTTAATCATGTCATTAATTAGTCATCAAAACATCATGAAATCATCATCTCATAGTCATTAATAACATCATGGTAAATCATCAGAAAAATCACAGCATCAAAACATCAAGACAGCACAAGAACCATAAAACAATTCGTGAACAACAGTCGTTCGCTACCAAGTTTGTCGTGCGAACTCATTCGCTGGGATGTTTGCTTTGTGAGCTTCTAGCGAATCCCAAAATCCTAAACAAAACCAGAAAAACCCCCATTCCGTCTCTCTCTCGCTTCAGCCCGCTTCTGCTCGCCTTGAGAAGTCACTCGTTGGGAAGCTTGTTGTGCGAGTTTGGGGCGAGTGTTTGCTTTGCGAAGAAACCATTCGCTTTGCGAACCTACGATTTCCTGCAATCGCTGCTACGCATCAGTAGCATATCAGACCCAAAAACTCTTACGATTTCAGCCTCATTTGCCCCAAAAACATCCCCAAAACATTCCTAAGGCATTACGGCAATCAAAGGCACAAAACCTATGACTATTAGGTCGATTAATTATACTATCTTGACCTCAAAAACACCTAAACCTTAACAATCCCAAAGATTCTCATAAACCCCATAAATCTCTTTCTCTACAAGATCCCACATATCATCAACAGAAGGTTTAGCCTCGAAGGCCTACTTTTATCCGATTCAATTCAACCCTTAATAATCAATCCACAAAAATGCCCTAAAGCACCAATTTACTCAAAAATCCACAAACCCATATAAACCTCAAAATCAGCTTTAAACACATCGAATTCCTATATTGAAAACAATGAAAGACAATACTCCCCATACCTTAGATTGTCGATTCCAAGCTTTCTTTCTTGAGTTCTTGGAAACCTTCTTGAATCCTAAGCTTTTCCCTCTTTCCTCAAAGCTCTGGCCTTTTCCTTCTTTTCACGGTTTAACAAAATGAAACCTATTCCTCTCAAACTCTCCTTTTTGTTAAACCTTTGGGCTTCTAAAATGGGCTTTCCCAATAATACCCTCACTAATCCTCCTAAAAAGTTCATCTTACCCTTGATTCCTCTAATATTATTTAAATTAATAATAATACTAATATATACTATATTATATACTACTATTTAATTAAATAACCAAAACTCCACAAAATGCCAACGTCAACACAAACCACCAAAATTCACCGAAAATTCACGAATATTATATTTAAAAAAATTAAATAAATATTCCAACAAATTTGGGGTGTTACAACTCTCCCCCACTTAAAGAATTTTCGCCCTCGAAATTTACCTCAAAGAAATAGAGTCGGATACGACTCCCTCATCTGATCTTCACGTTCCCAAGTCCAACTTTCGCCAGCCGGTCTACCCCACAACATCTTCACCAAAGTTATGTCCTTACCTCGCAATTGCTTCATCTCTCGACCGTCAATCCGCACAGGTAGAGCTTCCACTGTCAGGTTATCCCTCACTTATACATCATCCATCTGTATCACATGCGACGGATCCGAAATGTACTTCCTCAACTGAGACACATGGAACACGTCATGCAAATTCGCAAATGACGGTGGTAAAGCAATTCGATATGCTACCTCTCCTTTCCTCTGCGAGATTTGATATGGACCAAAAAAATATGGAGTGAGCTTCCTAGACTTCAAAGCTCGACCCACACCAGTCACTGGCATCACCCTCAAAAACACGTGATCTCCCTCTTGGAATTCAAGTGTATTCCTTCTCTTATCATGATAGCTCTTCTGACGACTCTGCGACGCTCTCATCCTTTCTTGGATTGTCTTAATCTTCTCAGTTGTTTCTTGTACAATCTCAGGTCCGAGTACAACACTCTCGCCCGACTCATACCAACACAAAGGAGTCTTACACCTTCTCCCATATAAAGCTTCATAGGGCGCCATTCCAATACTTGCATGAAAACTGTTATTGTACGTGAACTCAATCAACGGTAAATGGCTATCCCAAGATCCTCTGTGATCCAACACACAAGCCCTCAGCAAATCCTCTAAGGATTGGATAGTCTTTTCTATCTGTCCGTCCGTCTGTGGATGATAGGAAGAACTCATCCTCAACTTAGTACCCAAAACATCTTGCAAACTCTTCCAGAACCTAGATGTAAATCTTGGATCTCTATCTGACACAATGCTCGAAGGTATCCCATGTAACTTCACAATCTCCTCGATGTACATCTCGGCTACATAGAATGATTAATCTTCATCGGCAAGAAATGGGCCGATTTAGTTAATTTATCCACGATCACCCAAATTGAATCATTTCCCTTAGCAGTTCTCGGTAATCCCGGCACAAAATCCATAGAAATGCTATCCTATTTCCATTCTAGAATATTCAATGGCTGCATCATACCTAAAGGCTTCTGATGCTCAATCTTCGGCTTCTGACACGTCAAGCACGCATAAACAAACTCCGCGATATCCTTCTTCATACTCGGCCACCAAAACAACTTTTTCAAATCCTGGTACATCTTCGTAGCATCGGGATAAATGCTCAACCCACTTCAGTGCCCTTCTTCTAAAATACTCTTCTTGATTTCTAGAACATCTGGGACACATACTCTATCCCGAAACTTCACCACACCATTCTCGTCAATCCGAAATTCTCCTCTGTTACCTTGATTGATCAATGTCAATTGGTCAACATACTTCAAGTAAGATTATTGTCCCACTCTGATCTCTTCCAAAATGCCACTCGTCAACTTCAACATTCCCAACTTCACACTATTTGGAGTGGCTTCACATACCAAACTCAAATCTCGGAATTGTTCAAGTAACCCCAACTATTTCACCATGAGCATCGACATATGCAATGACTTTCTGCTCAATGCATCAACCACCATATTTGCTTTGCCCGGATGATAACTTAAATTCAACAGCTCTAACCACCTTCTCTGCCTCATATTCAATTCTCTCTGATCAAATAGGTACTTCAAACTTTTATGATCACTAAACACTTTAAACTTAGAGCCAAACAGATAATGTCTCCAAATCTTCAACACAAACACCACAGTGGCCAATTCCAAGTCATGTGTAAGATAATTCCTCTCATGAACTCACAATTGTCTCGAAGCATAGGCAACAACTTGTCTATTCTGCATCAATACTCCTCCAAGACCCATCTTCGACGCATCACAATACACCACAAAAGATTCGCTCGGATTAGGCAAAATCAACACTGGAGCAGTCATCAACCTCTTCTTCAATTCCATAAAACTCTCCTCACAAGCTACATCCCACACAAAAGCTTGACCCTTTCGAGTCAACTGAGTCAAAGGAAATGCCAACTTATAAAAGCCTTCGATAAACTTGCGGTAATAACCCGCCAATCCCAGAAAACTTCGTATCTCAGTAGCAGACTTCGGAGTCTCCCACTGTAACACAACATCAATTTTAGAAGGATCAACAACAATCCCACCACTTGAAATCACATGGCCAAGGAAACTCACTTCCTTCAACCAAAACTCACACTTGGACAGCTTTGCATATAACTTCTTCTCCTTCAGTACTTGCAACACAGTTCTCAAATGCTCAGTATGTTCTTCTTCAGATCTAGAATATATCAGAATGTCATCAATGAAGACCACAATAAACTGATCAAAATACTCGTGAAAAATCTGATTCATATACTCCATGAACACACCAGGTGCGTTGGACACTCCAAACGGCATCACAGTGTATTCATAGTGACCATACCTCGTCCTGAAAGCCGTCTTCGGAATATCATCAGGCTTAACACGAATCTGATGATAACCAGATCTCAAATCGATCTTACTGAACACACAGGCACCTACTAACTGATCTATCAAATCGTCGATTCTCGGGAGTGGATATGATAGTCACTTTATTCAACTGCCGATAATCAACACACAACCTCATACTTCCGTCCTTCTTCTTCACTAACAGCACAGGAGCACCCCACAGAGAAACACTTGGTCGAACAAACCTCTTCTTAAGCAACTCTTTCAACTATTTCTTCAGTTCACTTAACTCAGAAGCTGACATCCGATAAGGAGCCATTGACACCGGACTCGTACCTGGTATTAAGTCCACCGCAAACTCTACTTCACGTTCTGGAGGCAAGTCACTGATGTCCTCTAGAAACACATCTAGAAATTCATATACAACAGATATGTCGACACTTGCAGCTTCACGATTAATCTGCAATGATGCAAACATTGCAAACACCAAAGCTTCGTCTCCCACCAGTTCATCCACTTGCTTAGCAGACAAGAACATCAACTCTCCAGCATCACCAAACTCAAGAAACTCCACAGTCTTGTTATACAATTAATATGAATACGGTTGAACTCCAACCAGTTTATTCCAAAGATTACATCGATTTGGTGCAAGGGTAGGCATACCAAGTCCATCACAAAACTCTTCTCAAAAATCGTCACAGGACATCTCAAACACACAAAGGTAGTAGTAACAGAACCATTAGCTGGAGTTTCTATTACCATATTACTATTCATATCAGACAACTTCAACCCTAATCTATTAGAACATTCAAGCGAGATAAAAGAATGAGTAGCATCAGTATCAATAATAGCAACCAACTCGATATTATTAATAAAACATGTACCTCGAATCAGGTTGTCCTTCTCTGACGCTTCTGCACCACTCAAAGCAAACACTCTTCCACTGGTCTGAGCAGCAGTGGCGGTCTTCTTCGGCTTTTGACACTGGGTACTGATGTGACCCTTCTCCCCACAATTTAAACAGGTTGGACCATCATCTTTGCAATCAGTAGCTCTATGCCCCTTCTTACCACACCTGTAACACCTCAACACATTATTAGTACACACATCAGCACGGTGGCCTTGCTCGTCACACTTATAACACTTCCCAGAAGCGGGAAATAGTCCCCCACTTGTCTTTTTCCCCTCTGAAGCCTTCTAATTCTCTTTGTCAGCTGAATTTGTATAAGGTTTCCCCCTATACTACCCTTTCTTCTCACTCTACTGCTTGTAGTGAGCAGATCGAGCTATCCTCATCGTAGATTATGCTCTTGTCCACCAACTCAGCATACCTGCGGATCTGTTGATACCCAATACTCTGCTTAATTTCTGGTCTCAGCCCATTCTCGAACTTGAGACACTTGGACATTTCAGCATCAACACAATTGTAATGCGGACAGAACTTCACCAGTGCCTCGAACTTCGCAGCATACTCCGCCACAGTCATGTCTCCTTGCTTCAGCTCAAGGAACTCCACTTCTCTCTTGCCACGAGCATCCTCTAAAAAATACTTTCCCAGAAACTCCTGTTTAAACACAGCCCAGGTTATCACAGTGCTAACATCTGCGAGTCTCTGACGGGTGTTATCCCACCAATCCTCGGCCTCTTCTTCCAGCATATGCGTTCCAAACTAAACTTGTTGCTCATCAGTACACCCCATCACTCGGAAGATCTTATCGTTCGCCTTCAGCCACTTGTGTGCACTTGCTGGATCATTAGCACCCACAAATGTCGGCGGATTGTTCCTCCGAAACTTCCCCAAAGCACGAAACTCGTCCTGAACTCCACCATTCGGATTGAGTTGAGTCACTACATTAGCAACTGATTACAATGCATCAGCGATAGCAAGATCATTTCTTCTAGTCATCCTGCACACCACCAATAAGGTTAGAAGAGATAAAACATCGACAATGTACACACACTCGTCGACTGACAGGGGACTGACATCGCGTAAAAACCTGGCCGGACCGACCGGACAGGCTCTGATACCACTAATGTAACACCATTTTCTACCCCACGAATATACACGGCAAAATACACAAATTATCAGAGTAAAAATCACCTCAGAAGGGTGCACATTTCTCAATGAACTCAAAATAAAACATTTGCTCCGTAAACAACGGGTTTTCCTCAAAATAATAAAAAAGCCATCAAATAGCAGCGGAACCACCATAACCACAATAATCCAAAATCAAAAGGGTTTTCATTAAAAGCCATAATAATCAAATAACAACAAAAACAACAACTCAACATGGTTCAACTCAACAACCCAACCCGATGTTACAATATTAGAGCAAGACCCTCTACATCGACCAAAAGCAAATAAACTCCAAAAGTCCTCGAAGGCATCCACAGCTAAGCATGATCACCTACACGTTACCCACGTGGAGGCAACATTCAAACAAGCAGGGTTAATAATCACAATTCATTATAATCAATATAAAAACAGGATATGCATAAATAGCGTCATCATCATATACAACATCTTCAGGATCATCACAAGGAAAACAACAAAATCACATTATCATAAATCACATCAATTCCAAATAAATGCAATACACAACAAGACTCATGCATGTGGTACCAATCATCATAATCGGTGGACACTTAGGCCATCATCCTCCAAAGATCCCCGTCATTAGGATCGATTCCACAAAAGAACCGGAGCACGTCAAAAACCACCTCAAATCCACACAATGGGATGAAAGCCTCAATAGACCGAAGTCTAACTCACTGAAATGCTATGAATGCATGATACACAACGTCATAATCATCATCATCAATAAAAGTCATTACGTGTATCATCATCCATCAAAATCTCATGTTAATCATGTCATAAATTATTCATCAAAACATCACGAAATCATCATCTCATAGTCATCAATAACATCAAGGTAAATCATAAGAAAAATCACAGCATCAAAACATCAAGACAGTACAAGAACCATAAAACAATTCGCGAACAGCAGTCGTTCTCTACCAAGTTCGTCGTGCGAACTCATTCGTTGGGATGTTCGCTTTGCAAGCTTCCAGTGAATCCCAGAATCCCAAACAAAACCAGAAAAAAAACCCCCCATTCTGTCTCTCTCTCTCTCGCTTCAGCCCGCTTCTGCTCGCCTTGCGAAGTCACTCGCTGGGAAGCTCGCCGTGCGAGTCTGGGGCGAGTGTTCGCTTTGCGAAGAAACCATTCGCTTTGCGAACCTACGATTTCCTGCAATCACTACTACGCATCAGTAGCATATCAGACCCAAAAACTCTTACGATTTCAGCCTCATTTGCCCCCAAAAACATTCCCAAAACATTCCTAAGGAATTACGGCAATCAAAGGCACAAAACCTACTACTATTAGGTCGATTAATTATACTATCTTGACCTCATAATCACCTAAACCTTCACAACCCCAAAGATTCTCATAAACCCCATAAATCCCATTCTCTACAAGATCCCGCATATCATCAACAGAAGGTTTAGCCTCGAAGGCCTACTTTTATCCAATTCAACTCAACCCTTAATAATCAATCCACAAAAATGCCCTAAAGCACCAATTTACTCAAAAACCCACAAACCCATATAAACCTCAAAATCAGCTTTAAACACATCGAATTCCTATATTGAAAACAATGAAAGGCAATACTCCTCATACCTTAGATTGTCGATTCCAAGCTTTCTTTCTTGAGATCTTGGAAACCTTCTCGAATCCTAACAAAATGAAACCTATTCCTCTCAAATTCTCCTTTTTGTTAAACCTTTGGGCTTCTAAAATGGGTTTTCCCAATAATACCCTCACTAATCCTCCTCAAAAGTCCATCTTACCCTTAATTCCTTTAATATTATTTAAATTAATAATAATACTAATATATATTATATTATATACTATTATTTAATTAAATAACCAAAACTCCACAAAATGCCAACGTCGACAAAAACCAACAAAATTCACCGAAAATTCATGAATATTATATTTAAATAAATTAAATAAATATTCCAACAAATTTGGGGTGTTACACCTGGCCCCATTGTTTTGTAGCATGCACAGCTTGTGGCCCTTGTGGTCACTTTAATTTATTGTATGTATCCATCAGTGTGGTCGGTTTTGTATGTTTGTGCATGGCTTTTATCGCTTATTTTTGCTAAGTGTTGAACTGTTGCTCGATAAGCTTTTGTGCCCGTAATAGGGATCACTTTACTTTATTTCAAGCTTTGGAGGGATTGCTTGACGTAGATGTGTTCGGCAGTGAGGGGACTGGTCGAACGGTCGGGGAGTGTCCGGGCGAGAGAGCGGAGCTCGGGTCGCGTTTGAGGCCTGAGTTCGCAGCGTGAACCTCGCATCGCGAGCTGGGTGTTCTGCCTATCGTGGTACTTTGACTACGGCGGTGCTCGATTGAGGGACCGCTGTCTGACAGGGACCCGACTCGTTCTTGAGCGGGGTCGTGCCTTAGCTGACGTGCAACGCTTGTACCTAGGCGTGCATCGTGGTCGGTAGGTGACGTTCATCATTTTGACGAAGCAACCCGACAGTTAAGCCCTTAGCTGTAGTATTGTATTAGCTTTTCGGTGTTCTATGGTCGAGCAAGTTCTTCCCCATTGAAATGTTCTAGGTAGTAGGCTTTATTCTCCGTTTTTGCTAGGACACGATAGGGTCCTTCCCAGTTAGCAGCGAGTTTGCCCTCGCGAGAATCTTTATGGTTCCTTCTCAGGACAAGGCTGCCCACTTCAAACTCTCGTCGTATGACTTTGGCGTTGTGCCAGATGGAAATTTTTTGTTTTAGTATGGCTTCACAGAGGGCTGCCCCTGATCGGACTTTCTCGACGAGGTCGAGTTCCTCCCTTAGTGCCTCGTCGTTCATTTCCTAGTCCAAGAGTGATCCGATCCGCCTGGAGGGTGCGTGAACTTCAATGGGAATTACGGCTTCGGTCCCATAGGCCAGGCGGAAAAGAGTTTCCCCGGTTGAAGAGTGTGGAGTTGTGCGGTATGCCCACAAGACGTTGTGCAGCTCCTCGACCCAAGCTTTCTTCGTTTCGTCCAGCCTTCGCTTGAGGCCTCGGAGGATGACTCTGTTTGCCGCTTCGCCTTGTCCGTTAGTCTAGGGATGCTCCACGGATGCGAAGTGTTGTTTCGTGCCTAGTTGGGCGAAGAAATCCTGGAACTTCCTGTCCGTGAACTGTGTCCCGTTGTCCGTGACTATTGCCCGGGGAATGCTAAATCATGTGAGGATGTTTCGTTTGTAGAAACGCAATATGTTAAAGGTTGTTATCTTGGCTAGAGCTTCCGCCTCTATCCACTTTGTGAAGTAATCAACGCCTACTATTAAGTATTTGTTCTGGTTTAATCCTACTATGAATGGCCCCAAGATGTCCAGGCGTCACCAAGCAAATCGCCACGGGGAGGACATAGCCTAGAGCTCGTTAGGTGGAGCTAGGTGCATGTCCCCGTGTCGTTGGCATTTATCGCATTTCTTCACATGTTCTTTAGCATCTTGCTGCATACTTGGCCAGTAGTATCCTGCGTGAAGGGCTTTCCGAGCGAGGGATCTTCCTCTGAGTTGTTGGGCGTTGATTCCTTCGTGGATTTCGCGCAGGACATGGGCGAACATCTCCTCCTCGACGCACCAGAGTAGTGAGATGAAGAACCCTCGCCTGTAGAGGTTGTCTTCGACCGGGACGTAGGAGCATGCCCTGCGCCTGATTGTGCTGGCTTCTTTGGGGTCGGACGGAAGTTCGTCCCTAGCGAGGTAGTTATATACGGGGGTCATCCAGCAGTTTCTGTCACCGATCACCTATACGTTGAGGGTTGGGGATTCCTTCTCGATACTGGGTCGAGGAAGTACCTCCTGGATGACGGACTTGTTTCCGCCCTTTTTCTTCGTGCTTGCCAGTTTGGACAATACGTCTGCTCTAACGTTATGCTCGCGGGGAACATGCTTCACTTCTACTGCGGCGAACTTCATTATTTTTTCTTTGACCAGGGCTAAGTATTCAGATAGACTGTCATTTTTGGCTTGGTATTCTCCTCGAACCTGGAGGACCACGAGTTGTGAATCCGTGCATATGACGACCTCTTCTGCCCCGAGATCTTTGGCCAGGCGAGGAAGGCTTTGTACTTAGCCTGGTTGTTAGATGTGGGGAAGGATAAGGTGAGTGATACCTCTACGATGATTCCTTCATCATTTTCCAATATGATGCATTCCCCGCTTCCCGCTGAGCTGGAAGCCCCGTCCACGAAAATGGTCCATTTGCGTGCCCCGCAAGAGGGGGATTCTGCGAACGTCATTTCCACGACGAAGTCAGCCAAAGCTTGGGCTTTGAGTGCTTTTCTACTTTCATACTGAATGTCAAATTTGGACAGCTCTAGCGACCATTTGAGCATTCTGTCGGCCATGTCTGGTCGTTCCAGCTGCTGTTTTACAGGTTGATCTGTCCGAACCACGATCGTGTGGGCCAGGAAGTAGTGTCTCAGTCTTCTAGCGGCATTCATGAAGGCCAGCGCCACCTTCTCTATCTGTTGGTATCTCAGCTCTGATCCCTGCAATGCTTTGCTGGTGAAATATATGGGCTTCTGCCCGTCAGATGTTTCGCGGATAAGGGTGGCGCTCACGGCCTCGGTCGCTACGGCGAGGTATAAATATAGAGTTTCGCCGTTATCTGGTCAGGAGAGGACTGGTGGCTCAGATAGTGTCTATTTCAGATGGAGAAGAGCTTGGTCGCATTCTTCTGTCCATTCAAATGCTGCCTCATTGAGGAGGAGTTTGAAGAATGGCAGGGCGTGCTGGGCAGATTTGGCCACGAAACGGGACAAAGACGCGAGCATCCCGTTGAGGGACTGAATGGATTTCTTCGAATTGAGCGTTAGAAATTCGGAGAATGCCCGACACTTATCGGGGTTGGCCTCGATTCCTCATTCTGTTAGGTAGAAGCCAAGGAACTTGCCTGCTCGGATCCGAACGTGCATTTCTCTGGGTTGAAGCGCATCAGGTATTTCCTGGCTTGTTCGAAGACCTTTCTTAGATGGGTCATATGATCGGTTTCCTCGTGGGATTTGACGATCATGTCGTCTATATATACTTCAAGCATGTCGCCTATTTCTCCCCGGAAGACCTTGTTCATCATCCTCGGATAGGTCGCGCCGGTGTTCTTTAGGTCGAAGGGCATCACGTTGTAGTAATAGTTGCCCGATTCGGTCATGAAGGCCATGTATTTTTTATCGCTCATTGCCATTGGTATTTGATTATAGCCCGAGTAGGGGTCCATGAATGATAATAGATTAAAACCGACGGAGTTATCAACAAGTTTATCGATATTGGGGAGGGGGTAGGCATCCTTCGGGAGTGCCTTATTAAGATCAATATAATCAACGCACATTTTCCATTTGCCATTAGATTTTTTCACTAGTACAACATTGGACAGCCAAGTGGTGTACCAGCCAAGTGGTGTACTTAGCTTCCGATATAAATTTTGCCTCGAGGAGGTCTTTTACAGCTTTTTCCGCAGCTTCCATTTTCTCTGGAGACTGCTTCCTCCTACGTTGTGCTACTGCTTTGACGGCTGGGTCAATCGTGAGTTGATGGCAGGCGACAGATGGGTCCAAGTCGGGCATCTCTACGGCGCTCCAGGCGAACAAGTATGCGTTCTCACGAAGGTAGGCTTTGAGTTGATTCCTTGTGATGTCGGGGAGACCGGCTCCTATCTTTACTCCCCGCTGAAGGTCGTCGCCGAACAGGACGATCTCGAAGTCGCCATCCGGGATAGGGCGCATCGGATGGGAGCTGCTGCTGGTCGAGGTAGATGAGCTGCTCGGGGCTACTTGGTCCTCCTTCTGGTCCTCTTCGGGGAAGCGGCTGTCGAGGTCGATGGAGTCGACTTGAGGCAATGGCTTGTCTTCCTCCGAGCTGCTGGGCAAGGCTGGCTTGGTGGACGTCTTTGGCTTGGAAGCGATGGCGTTGAGTCCCTTGGTGGCCGCCTCGAAGCATCGTCGTGCGGCTTCGATGTCCCCGTGCAATATGGCGACCATACCTTTTGAAGTGTAGTACTTCATTTTGAGGTGGACGGTGGATGGCATAGCTACCAGTTTGGCTAGTGTTGGCCGCCCGAAAATACACTGGTAGAGAGACGGGCAGTCGATTACCAGGAACTTCACTTTGACAGATCTGGCCGTCTCCGCAGATCCAAAGGTCACGATCAACTCTACGTACCCCTAGGGTTTCGTGACCGACCCATTGAAACCCTGGAGGTCGGACCCCACATACGGAGTAAGATGTGATTCGTCCAGTTGGAGGGTCGAGAAGAGTTGTGAGTACATAATATCGACTGAGCTGCCTTGGTCGACGAGAATCCTGTGAATGTCAAAATTGGCCATCTGGGTGCAGGCGAGTAGGGGGATACTTGAGTTCGGGGATCCGCCGAGGAGCTCTTCCCTATAGAAGGAGATGGGGATTGATCCCTTATGGGCCTTATCGAGCGTTGTCACCTTGCGTGAGCTCGTGCTGATCAGGTGCTCGAACTTTCTCTTCATCGAGCCCACAGTGATTTTATTGAAGCCCCCTCCGGAGATGACCATTGCGGAGGGGAACGTCTCCCACGGGCTGTGGGCCGCGAAGTAGGTGGGAGCGCTGAGCTCATCCGGGATGTAGAAATCCTCTGGTCGCGATATAGACATGGCGACTTAGAGGTAGGTTTCTTCTGAGGAAGGCACCTCTTCCTCTACCTTCTTTGACTCTTGGGCGTCCTGCTGGGGAGCGTCTTTCTTTTTTGTGAACTGCTTCAGGTGTCCATCCCTGATTAGTATTTCTATAGCATCCTTCAAGTGGATGCAGTCTTCGGTGGTGTGGTCGTGAATCTTATAGAAACGACAATACTTTGATTTGTCAGTGTTGGGCTTGACCGGTATCTGCTTGGGGAACAGGAATCCCGCCTGTTTAAACTCCGTGTTGGCGCACTCGGAGAGAATCTTCTCCCTGGAGACAGTCAGAGGAGTGTAGTCGTGGAACCTGCCGGAGGGTCCCTTGTTGTCCCTGGACTCCCGGGGACGATCTCCGCGCCTTCTTTCCCCCCGACGAGATGTCGAGGGCTCGTTGGCTTTGGAGGCCCGGGAATTCTCCTGGTGGCGGGAGGCTCGGGCGGAATTAGCCGCTTCCTTTTCCTCGTAGTGAATGTACGACCGCGCCTTGAGGAGGAAGGCGTCCAGGTTTCTTGGAGTTATGAGGCCGACAGCTTTAGAAAACTCTGAGTGTGGGCAGAGCCCCTGTTCGAGCAGAATTTTTTTCATGTCGTCGGTCGTGGGGACTTGCACAGCTTCTTTGTTAAACCTCTCGATATATGCCCGAAGAGGTTCATCCTTCCCTTGGATTATGGCCCCAAGGGAGGCTTCAGTCTTGGGATGGCGGCGCGACGTCGTAAAGTGCCGAGAGAACATTCTGTCCAGCTGCTTCCACGAGGTGATGGACTCCTCGGGTAGCTGTTTGTACCAAGTCATTGCCCCTTTTTGGAACGTGGTTGGGAACAGGCGACACTTGATGGCGCCCCGAACGCCACGGTAATCAAACAGCACATCGATATTCTCGATGTGCTCATCGGGGTCAGTCGTACGTGCCCAAAGCCGGGGGCTTCTCCAACCCTTTGGGGAGGAGTGTCGCCAAAATCTCTTGGGACAATGGGTTGTGGGGCTCATCGTCGCTGCTGGAACTGGTCTGGGAAGGAGAGCGGACAGCTCACTCGTGATGGCGACTTCTTCGGGGTGAAGGTGTGCGGGCCCGACCCTTTGATCTGACCGAGGGCGACTGTTTATCTCTCCGTGTTCTTTTGTGGCCGGGAGAGTGTTGGTTTCACGGGGAAACATGATCGCGTTTCCGAACAGCGTGGGATTCTGGTTCTTGGCGCACCCTACGGTCGACTTCCCATCGGGGTTGCAGACTCTTGGATCGTCGTTGATTTTTCCTCGGAAGGGGGGATCTCTGACGGACATACTCCTCCAATGCCCCGATCCTTTCGTTTTGTTGAAGAATCAGGAGGTTGGTTTTGTTGATTGCTTCAAGGAGAGCCACCACGGCCGGGTCGGCGTTGGTTGGAGCTGGGACGGGCTGGATGGCCAACACAATTATCACGGTCAGCAGGAGTAGGGGAAGGAGAGGCTGTAGCTCCGTCTCTCAGAAGACGGGCATCTCCTCCGAGGAGGGATGAGGAACCTTCAACGTCAGTCTTGTTGACGGGGAGGATGGAAAGATGGGAAACACCTTTGACGTGATCTTGAGAGACCATGATAGTAATCTTGGACGAAGGGTGTCTTTTGGTCTTAGAATCTGAGGTGGATGTTAAGACGGGGAGAAGACGTTCCCACAGACGGCGCCACTGATCGTGAAGGCTTGATCAGATCCTGTGATGGGCCACCAAGAACGTCTGTGATGCTGGATGCGAGATGAGGAGGATGGGTGTAACTGCAAGGTACTCCGACGCTCAAGTAAGAAAATGTCAGAGAAAAGGGGAAAGTACAAAGTGTGAGTTCTTACGATGATTATTAGATAGGGGGACCAAAATTGCAATTAAACTTTTATTGTTTGTGTTGTTTGTTCATAAGCTTATGATTTAGTTTACATATTTTTTGTTGAAATATGTTGATTATTTTGTTAGGTGTGTTGATAAATGTTGTTGTTGAGGTATGTTTGATAAATGTGTTGTGTTAATGTTAGTGGTAGTTTATGATTTTGTAGATAAATGATGGTGTTTGTGTTATTTGTTGATAAATGATTTTGTTTTGTTTATAAACTTATGATTTGGTTTACATTTTTTTTAAGTATGTTGATTATTTTGTTAGTTATGTTGATAAATATTGTTGTTGAAGTATGTTTGATAAACTTGGTGGGTTAATGTTAATGGTAGTTATGATTTTGTAGATAAATGATGTTGTTTGTGTTGTTTATTGATAAATGATTTTGTTTTGTTCTTAAGCTTATGATTTGGATCACATATTTTTTGTTGGAGTATGTTGATGATTTAGTTAGATATGTTGATAAATGTTGTTATTGAGATATGTTTGATAAACGTGATGTGTTAATGTTAAGGGTATATAGTTTATGATTTTGTAGATAAATGATGTTGTTTGTGTTGTTTGTTGATAAATGATTTTGTTTCGTTCATAAGCTCATGATTTGGTTCACATATTTTTTGTTGGAGTACGTCGATGATTTAGTTAAATATGATGTGTTTGTATAGGTATGTTAATGTTAATGTCTTTGTTTATGATATTAATAATGTTATTACTTAGACATTGCAGTTATATCATGCTATTCATTCAACGTGTCCTATAAGATTAGTTTATTATATCGTATGTGGTTTGAGTGTTTTACAAACCCCTCATTTAATATATATAATTTTTCAAATTGAATTAGAAAACAATAATATTAAAAATTAAGTTATTTTAGAAAACAACAACTTACATTGATCAATGTTTTAGGAACTTTTTGCAGCCCATTATTTGCATCTCTCTCTTTGCCGGTTATAATTTGGTTCAATACTTCTACCTCTTCAATCAACGATTCATTTTTTACTAGTTTATTTTGCAAAGTCACTAGTACTTTGCAGAATGAACTAGTAGTGAAGGAAGTGTTGGTTGAAGAGTTAGAAGCATTAAACCAAATTTTAACTGTTAGAGAGAGAGAGAGAGAGAGAGAGAGAGAGATGCAGATAATGTGTTGTACAAAACTCAAAAAATATTAATTAGTGTAACTTGTTCTCATAATATAACTCAATTTTTCATATAATTAATTTCTAAATCAGAATGAATGGTTAAATGTTTATTGAATAGTTGGTGAAAGAAGTATTCCACATAAGTTATAATAAACTCAAGTATACATATAACAACGGTTGCTGGTTATAATTGTGGTGAAATATTGTACGTTAAGTCTTTCACTACGGTTATAGCTTTCAATCGTGGTGAAATGTTGCAAAATTATCAAATTCTGGCACTAGGTATCGAACCGCTGACCTCCATATTTTACTGAGGTTGTTTTTAACAACCGTAATGATATGTAGCACGCTCCTGAATTTTTACTACAGTTTCAAGATCGTGGTGGTAAAGCTGACACATACTATCACACCTTACTTTACCACAGATTATCAACTGTGATAGTATCCTTTTTATAACCGTGGTGATACGACATTTTCGTAGTGATTACTTCTACGGGAGGTTTTGATTGTTTTGTTCATACACTAGTAGCATTTGTGACATCACCCCTAAGTCGTGCATATCAAATTTATAAACATTTATTTATTCTCATTTAAAAAATATTACAAAGATACTACCTTATGATGCAGAGTGTGTTTTCTTGTATATAGTAAAAAGAAAAATTTAACCAAGCTGACTAGATCACTACTTATTGGTCTCTGGGTGTGCTGATGTGGTGTATCATGGTCGGCTTCGGTCTTCATTCAAAGTCGTCCTTTGTACTTGTCAAATTAAAATTTTCCTTCTTTTGACGATTTGATCGCCACTTCTTTCAGTTGATTGGTGAGTGAGGTTACATTAATTTCCATCATATTCTCTTTGTCTCGCGTTGCAAAACTTTGTGTATTATTTGTGTTGCAGATAAGTTGGGACATATCGACATTGCCTTGCCATGAACATTATGAAAATTCATTTTTAAGTGGATCGCAGAGGTCACTACGTCCAACGATGCCGCAAAAGGTCTACACAAGATGCAGATGTAGGTGCTTCAACAAGGAACCACTAATAACAATACCGTGAAAGATCTATATACAAGATGCAGATGTAGGCGCTTCAACAAGGAACCACTAATAACAATACAGCAAAAGGTCTACACAAGATGCTAATGTAGACGTTTCAACAAGGAACCTGTAATAACTATATGCAACTTGTTTATTTATGGCAAAATAGCACCAGGTGTCCTTTAAGTTATTTAATGCTACCACTTAGGTCCTTTAAGTTTTTTTTGTAACGTTTAGGTCCTTTAAGTTTAAAAACGATTGCAACGTTAGCCTTTTTTGGAAATTCCGTTTAAAAAGTGCATAGGTGGCAAAAAAAACTGATCTGAGGTGACTAATAACGTCAGATATTTTCAAATAAATTAATCATTAATAATATTAATTAATTTTTAATAGAAATTAATTTATTAAAATTTCAAAATAAGTTAATTAATTAAGTTATCTTCCACGCGAACTGTTCATCATCCTTGTCTTTGAGTTTGGTGGCAACAATCACCTTCACAGCAACAAGATATGCAAGAATAAAAATCAACATTATTTCTATAGCCTAAACAATTTATTTCTATATTCCAGAAAAATATTGGATTACATAATACCAGATGAAGCAAGGATTCAATTCCAAAAAAATCAACAATTAAGAACAACCAAAAATCTAAATAAAACTTAAACCCTAACCCCTAAATTGATAATCATCTTCACAAACTTCACAGAAAAAATAGAAATGAAACAGAAAATGAGAAAAGAAAGAAGAGATTTTTCAATTCCAGATCCGCGACATCTATCTTCTTCTCCTTCGAACTATCTTGTACCACCGCTCCGCCACCACTGCGAAATCACCCATGTTTGCACCTAAGTCGAACCTAAAATTGTCGGTCGTCGTTAGAAGCAACCACACCTCTTGATTCTGACCAACGCACCATCTCAAATCCATTAATACCCTCCACGATCTCTCACTCTCTCACTGCGTATGGATTTGTTCTTATTTCAGGGCTATGTACAAAACTACATTTTGTTGTTGTGCAAAGCCACTAGTTTAAGAGATGTGCTCGAGAGGAAGAATAGAATGAAATACTTAAGGATTTACTGTTTTTGTGTTGATTTCATTTCTAGGTTCTTAGATTTGCAGGTTTGAAGGAGGAAGAAGTTGATGCTCTTCCTACGTCTCTCTCTATTTTATATTAATTAAAAACTTACTAATATGTTTTATATTAATTAAAATTGTCATGTAAAATAAAATATAAATAATTTCAGTTATAAGCCCAGTCAATAAACCTAAAAGCCAAATCATCTGACGTTATAAGCCATCTCAGATCAGTTTTTGTCACCTATGCACTTTTTAAACGGAATTTCCAAAAAAAACTAACATTGCAAACGTTTTTAAACTTAAAGAACATAAATGTTCCAAAAAAAACTTAAAAAACCTAAATGATAACATTAAATAACTTAAATGATATTTTGTCTTTATTTATTTATTGAGCTGTACTTCTTCTCGTACATAGTAGCAAGACTACGTTAAAGGATTTCATACACCGTACTAAGACAACAAGAGAATTAAAAAAATCATATATAATCCTCATGTAGAATAAAGTCAGGTATATCTACTGTGGAACATGTGAGTTTGAAATTTGTCACTTATATTGAGGCTTCTTATTTTAATTACTTGGATTCTAAGTTACATTTAGCTGCTATATAAAATAAATATTTCAAGAACAATCAAATTGAAAGATGAAAACAAATTGTATTTGTAGTTTAGTTGGTAGTTATAACTTCTAATCAATACAGTATTTATAAACTTATCAGATTGTGACCGAAATCTGGAATTTTGTTTGGTTAAAATTGACTTCTTCAATTATAGGATCTTAAAAATTCTGTGACTGCACAAGAAAAAATGGCAACTAGAAAAGTGTAGGCAATGTCACAATCAGAAATTAATTAAAACACTTGCATTTAAAGAAATTTGTTTCTATACATACGTAAATGAAATGAATGACATAATAATCTAGATAATTTCTAAATACTTCACATGTTTTTCCACTAAATACGGTATTCTATTATTTTAAAAAATTCTACTAATGCCTACTACAAATGCCTATAGGAGATTTTTGTGTCTTATTCAAATTCGACACCGTTGAATTTTTTCTAAATAATTTAGTTATTGAAATTCACTATTTAAAGGTTAATAAGTAAAATGTCAGATTAAAATTTGCGCGTCTAATATTTCTACCTAATTATTAATTAAGCTGGTTTAATTGATGTAGAGTTAGATATTGATATACATTATTACTTGAGTTGGTTTAAGGAGATTTTGTTTAATAATTTTCAATTAATTTTATATCATCAATTATAGCAAGAATAGCATCATATATATATATATATATATATATATATTCAATGAGTTGATTTGTAGATCTACATTCATTATAATGATTACTAAAATGTAAATAAAGAAATTAATATGTTGAATCAATTCGAAAAGACATATAAAATAGACTTTAGAATATGTTCCAAAACTATTTGAAAAAGAGATGTGAATAATAAGATTTTGTCCTTTCAACCTGCGTACGAAAAATCTGATAATATATTTTAAAAAGTGGGTATAAATGTAAAAAATTATGGATTACTCAATTTTCTCAAACTATTGAAAAAATCGGTAGTGTGTTGTTTTTTAAAAAGCTCAAGAATATATTGGATATTTATATGGGCTATAAAAAATCTGATAGTTTAAATATTCACGGTTTAGATTCTACTGACAGTTTTATCCGATTGTGATATAAAAACATCTTAGCACGTCTCAATATTCGTTTATGGCAGTTGTGTCTTTCAACGGTGTGAAATCTCCTGTTGATTTTCGACTCCTAGGGACACCACCGACCTCGCTGTTCTAAGATCCTTATTGAATAATCTATTGCCCCAAACTCAAAACAGAAAGGTGGGTAAGATTGAGTTTCATGCATCATGAATTGTTACCGAAGGAAATGTGAAATACAACAACATTGAGTTGAAGACTAAGTTTTGTTATTGAATATTGTTATGTAGTTATGTGTGTTAAGTTACGTTAATTGTCATGTGTTAAGTTATGTTAATACCACAATAATGAAAATGATAAAGTGTTATCTAATAAACTATATGGTTCAAATGTATGAGTAACAATACAAATAATACAAATAATACAAAAATAATAAAACCTACACATGTCCGCCACGAGCTAAGTGTGTTGCCTGCGATGCTAAAGTATAAGCCTCACCATTTGGGTTTACCAAACCCATGAGGTTATCTATATAGACTGTTATCATTTACAAGCGTTGATGGTCAGCCACACCAGGTCGAGGCGGTGGAGGTGGTAACATGTCATCAGAAGGTCCAACATCATCTGCATGATCGACGAGTGGGATGATGCAAAAGTGTGATATAGTAAGGTATCACTCTAAGTAACCATCTACATACTGCCCAAGAAAAGGTACCTTCACTACCTAATATGTAATAACACCGACACACCTAACAACGTTAGGCACAAACCATCTATTAATGCCCTCAGTTGGCACGACAGAGCTGGTTGTAGGATGTCCTAGACATACCCAAACTGGCGCAAACACCTCTTGGGTAATTGTCTAGCCACTAAGATCTCCCATTGCAGATAACTAGAAAAAAGAGAAGTGTCATCAAACTCCCGATACACTCTATGGTCTGCATAGGGTGTCCAGATGACATCGTCTAAGGTCAGCACATTGATCCTCCTCTTGTACTCCAAAAAAATGTCTGGGTGTAAATGTCAGGTCCTTCGTCTCTTGGCTAATGGGAAGCCAGTAGTGGTAGGAGTAATCCATTTGTCATAAATTGACGTCTAATGCTTGTGTATCCAACACTTCACAAGAAAATATGTAAACTAACAAATGTCATAAATAAGAACAAAATTAATAAGACATAATAAATTTTTACACCTGAAATAGACTCATATAATCAGAAAACTGCCTTGTCTCAAAGATAGTCGTCTCTCCAAGTGCAAAATATAGTATAATCAATGCAACACACCTTCATGCCCATGCGTTGACATTTTCAACGACAGATGATCCTTTAACAAATAAGGTGAAAAGCATCAGTTATTTTCAACGTATCAATATATATATATATATATATATATCTGTGTGTGTGTGTGTGTGTAGTCGCCTATGTATCAGTCAGAGGAGTAACCTTCATTTCATCCATTTGAGAGCATTTTTCCATCTAGTCATGTTTTGAATGATGTCAAAATTAGGACGAAATTTAGAGTTTTTGAATATTGGGCGGTATCAACCGAAGTCTAGATGTGCATTGATCATCTTAGCATTAGGATGCATACAAACATGTTTGAAAATAATTGGAAATACCTTTGGCGTGTTTCATGAATCAAAAATGAGTTTTAAGTGTTGAAAAAGTTGCATAGGCCGACACATACGAGTTCAAGTTGACCTATAGAAGCTTTTGCTTCGGTATAGGTCGACACATGTCTTGGATAGGCTGACCTCCACTCTCCAAGAATGAAGCTTGTGGCCATTGTCTACAGGTCTCCTAAGATAGGTTAACCTAGGACATCTACAGGTCAACCTGTTGCCTATGTAGGTCGACCTGATGACCTAGACAGGCCGACCTATATTGCTTTCAAAACTCAAATTTTGTTTTCCTCTTATTGTTTTCTTGCATTCCTTTTTCCTATTTCCTCCCATGTGTGTGTGTGTGTGTATGTATAACCAAAATGAAACCAGAATTACAAAGTATTCTCATCATCTTCAGCCTCTATTTTATGCATACGCTCAATCAAACTACCCATAATCATTTTTTGATTGGGTGACCATCTAGATTAGGGTTGATAACGTCCAATTAGGTTAGTATAACCGAGAATATTGGGTTGAGATCTTTGTGTGTTTCAAATAAGAAAACCAAGTTAAGGTTTTCCTTTAAGATCATTATGATTTGAAGGTTTTGGACAAGATCATGCAAATACGGATTCGATCGAGTGAAGGCCTTGGGACAAGGTGGGTCCATGCAAGGGAGTAGCGCGAGATGGTGAATCGTGTTTGTGAATCTTGGGTTCCACAAGTGCATGCTAGGGAATAATCCGACCGAGCGAAAACCTTGAATACGAAGAGGTCTTGCAAGCAAGTAGTCAAGAACTGGTGGATTGTAGCAGCATTGTTGGTGACTTGATCAAACTTTGATCAAAGGTTTGAAGGTTGTAGAATCGACAACAAACCATAGGGTTTGTGGGGTTAGAGTTCTTCATCTCTTATATAAACATTTTTGCAAAGATAAGGTTAATTGCAAGTATCTCAATTTGATTTCGAATTAAGGGCAAACATACCCATAGCGAGGCCGATTGGGGAACTACCTAAGCAAATCTTTGTGTGTGTCTCTATATCTCTTTAATTGTTGTTCTTGCAAATTATCAAGTTCATTGTTGTTTTGATCAATTCGATTGGAAATTGTTTTTCAATTATCTTTTTAAAGTGTTATTGTTGATATAATCATAATCACTTTGATTGTGATTGGCTTTTAACATCAACAAAACAAATTGAATTTCCAAACATTATCGATCGCACACAAAGTGTTCAATAAATTGCCTTTGAGTATTTTAATTTATTTTTGTTCATTGGAAATAAGCTTTATGCATCGCTTATCATTTAATTGATTTATTAATTAATCGTTGTTGAACAATTTGTGTTCATTATCATCCAATTGGTTTACGTTATGCATATTCGAGCTTTTCGATAGTAGGTTCGGTTATACGATTCGATTCGGGTTGTTTTCGTTGTGCCATAAAACTTTTGAAAACTATTTTTTCCAAAAGTTTTGTTTTTTTAACTCTGTGATCTATTCACCCCCTCTAGATTGAAGCCTATCATCTAACAAGCCATAACAGTTGCCTTTGTATCCTCCATAGCAGTAGCCTCTGTATCAGCCTGAGGAGTCACCTTTATATCATCCCGAGGAGTCACCTCCAAATCAGCTGATGGGTGATTTCCGCAAGTATACAGAGTATATCATAGTAGTATAAAAAGTGTCGAACCCACAGAGACCTAATGGTCACTCTATCATTTAATATTGCTACGATGTTTATCTAAGGTGATCGAGATAAGAATTGGAATAGGGACAATAAAATAAAATAATAAACTTGAATAAATTCGGAAATGTAATACTGGAATATGACTCTCATCGATCTATGGTACTCTTATCATTCCTATGTAGAACTACCTATGGGCCCATGAAGTCAATTCCTCATACATTAAAAACTTATACTTCTTGAATATTCCTTAGGGGCATCTCACCGCGTCTCGAAATATTTCTAGTGCATTGGCACCAATCACATTTGTTTTTGTAACCATGAACATCGCACCATAAAGTTGGCCAGTAGAGGCTTGCTTGAAGGATCTTAACGCAAGTTTTTAGATGTACTCGCATGTCCTCCATAAGGTGAGGAGTAGCAATGAGTTATAATGTTCTCCATTTCTTCTTCAGGTACACAACGACGAAATATGTCGTTTGTTCCTCTCTTGAAGAGAAGGGGTTTGTCCCACTAGAACTGTTTAACGTCGTGGGAGAAATTTTTCTTCTGTTGATAGGTCAAGTAAGGGGGTAGGATATTGGTTGCTAGATAGTCAACTAAGTCAGCGTACCAAGGTACATTTGTTACCACTAGGGAAGCTTCGACATTCAGTTCTAACTCATCGGAGTCATCATTGTGACTCTTCTTACTGACGACTGACGATATTAGTTTATCGTATGTGAAGTCATCATTTATGGGAATATAGTCCAGTTTCAGATATTCGAGTCTCAAAAGGTGGTCAGCTACCACATTCTCAGTTCCCTTCTTATCGCAGATTTCTAAATCGAAATCCTGTAACAAAAGGATCCAACGAAGTAGTCTAGGTTTCGCATCTTTTTGCTTAATAGGTATCGAATGGCAGCGTGATCAGTGTATATGATAATTTTGGCTCCAACTAAATAGGACGAGAATTTGTCTATTGCAAATACTACTGCGAGGAGTTCCTTTTTGGTGGTGGCATAATTTAGTTAGGTGGCGTCTAAAGTTCTGCTAACATAATATATCACATGCAATTTCTTGTCCTTTTGCTGTCCTAAAACAGCACCAACAGTGAAATCACTTGCATCGCACATAATCTCGAATGGTTCGTTCCAATTTGGTGGTTGCATGATAGGTGTAGAGATCGGTGTGTTTTTAGGAGTTTAAATGCTTCAAGACATTTTTCGTCAAAAAGGAATTCGACGTCTTTCATCAGTAGACTGGTTAAAGGTTTAGTGATTTTAGAGAAGTCCATGATAAAGCGTCGATAAAAACCGGCGTGTCCAAGAAAACTCCGGACTTCCCTAACTATTCTAAGTGGTTGGAGAATTTCTATTACCTCAATATTAGCCTTGTCAACCTCAATGCCTCCTTCCGACACTATGTGTCCTAGGACTATACCTTCTATAACCATGAAGTGGTACTTTTCCTAGTTTAATACGAGGTTAACTTGTACGCATCTTTCCAGAATTCTCTCTAGGTTAGCAAGACAATTTTTAAAATTGGATCCGCACAATGAGAAATTGTTCATGAAAACTTCCATGATCTCATCAAGGAAATCTACGAATATCGCCATCATACATCGTTGGAAAGTTGCAGTGGCATTGCATAGCCCAAACGGCAATCGCCGATGGGCTAATTTTCCATACAAACATGTGAAGGTTGTTTTATCCTGGTCATCTGGATGAATGGGAATTTGAAAATAATCCTGAATATCCATGTAAATAGTAGAAATAAGAGTGTCTAGCTAAACGTTCGAGCATTTGATCGAGGAAAGGAAGGGGAAAATGGTCATTCCTGGTTGCTTTGTTTAGCTTCCTATATTCAATGCACATGCACCATCTGTTTTCTATACGTTTTTCCACTGATTCTGCTTTCTCATTTTGTACAACTATGACACCTCCCTTTTTGGGTACCATGTGTACAAGGCTTACCTATTGACTATCGGAGATTTGATAAATGATTCTAGCATCGAGCAATTTTAACACTTCCCTATTGACCACGTCACTTATAATAGGGTTTATCCTTCTTTGGTGTTCTCTAGAGGGTTTAGAATCTTCCTCCAGCATTATCCAGTGCATGCACATGGATGGACTTATCCCTTTTGGGTCAGAAATATTATAGGCTAAAGCGGTAGGGTATTTTCATAAGATATATAAGAGTTGACTTGTTTCATCACTGTCTAGGTTTGCATTTAGTATAACTGGGCGGTTAAGTTCCTCATCAAGAAACTCATATCTCAGATTTTTAGGTAATTCCTTAAGCTTTATTGACGGTTCCTTAGGACCGGGCATATGGTCAGGGGTTAGTGTTAGGCATTCGTATAGGTTTTTGTCCATGTATGGTGTCACTGATTTAAATCCATCGTCTTCCATTATGGGTGTTGAGGGAAGTTTTATCGTTACGATGGGTGCTTTTGCATCTAACTTTCTTATGCACTCATCAATAATATCGATGTCACAATATGAGTCACCTATGGCAGACGCCCTTAGAAATTTGGATAGGATAAACTCGACCTTCTCGTCTCCCACTTTGAAAGTTATTTTCCCTCTTTTGACGTCTATGATGGCCCCAGTTGTTGATAAGAATGGTCTACCTAGGAGAATAGGGTTTTCTTCGTCTTCTTTAATGCCCATTACGACGAAGTCTATTGGAATATAAAGTTGACCAATCATAACCGGAATATCTTCTAATATACCGATTGGGTACTTAATTGATCGATCAGCCAGTTAAAGGGACATCCTAGTTGGTTGTATGTCTCCCAAGTCCAACATATTGCAAACAGCTAGAGACATCAAACTCACACTGGCTCCTAAGTCCAACAGTGCTTTATCAATAACACGAATTCCTAGAACACATGGTATAGAAAAACTTCCAGGTTCTTTCTCTTTCTTGGCTAAGTTGTTCTCAGCAATTGGGCTGCATTCAAATGGTGTAGGATCGTCAAGCTTGCGCTTGTTTGTTAAGATATCTTTCAGGAATTTAGCATACGATGAAATCTGGGTAATAGCTTCAGTGAAGGGTATTTCGACATGGATTTTTTCAATCACCTTTACAAACTTCTTATATTGGGTGTTTAGTTTGGTTTGTTTAAGCCTTTTTGGATATGGGATTGGTGGTTTATAAGTAGGGGTGGTACATAAACTTGGTCATCATTTTCTGCTTCCTTATTTTTAATTTCTTCTTCTCTTTGCTTCTCTGGTTCTACTACTCATTTTTCTAGTGTAGTCACAACATTTCCTCTTGGTGGCTCCGATTTTCTTAGCAATTTGTTATTCAACCTAGGATCTATAGGTCCATCATATTTAGTTCCGCTTCTTAGGGAAATAGCATTAACATGTCCTTTAGGGTTAGGTTGAGGTTGTCCAAGGAATGATCCTCCTGGCGTAGCCTGAGCAGCTTGTTGTTGTGCTATTTGAGAGATTTGGGTTTCCAACATCTTGTTGTGTGTTACCATCGAATCGACTTTCGTGTCTAATAGTGTGATCAGCTCATTCATATGAATGTTTTAGTTCATGAATTCTTTATTTTGCTGAGTTTGAGCTGAAATGAAGCACTCCATGATCTTTTCTATGTTTGATTTCTGATGGGCAGCTTGAATTGGTTGTATCGGTCTTTGAGCTTGAGTGTTCTGAGTATGGTTTGAAGGTGTGAGAAAAACACAAGAAAGGGGGGTTTGAATTGGGTTTTCAAAAATGAAAGCTTTTTATGAAACTAAACAGAAATCACAAAGAAACTAAACAAGAGAGAAAGACACACGATATATCCTAGTTCACTTGAAAACTATCAAGCTAATCCAGTCCACCCGCCAAGGTGATTTTGCCATATACCCAAGGATTTAATCCAATATATCAACTAATTATAATCTGCACTAGCAACCGCTGGTGACTAACAACCGCAAAGACTAACCGTCTAAGTCTTTTTAAGGATTCTAACCTAACTGGTCCCTTAAGGAATTACAAACAACAGTTTCTGAAAGATAAATGTTTACAATGAAATGCTTTTACTCAAGCAGATATAAACACAATGAATATCTTAAAAAGACTTAAAGAAAATTTGCACACAGTATGAATTTTTCGTTGTTGTGTTGTTGTTCTTCACTATTTTCTTCAAGTTATCAAGTCCTTATATAGCCAGTAAAAGATTCGTTGGAGGGCAGATCAGGAATATACTTGAGTGAGCTGGCGACTTGAAAGAATGTCGTTACATAGGGATGAAAGTCGTACACAAAAGTTGTCCTTTTCACCACAAAATCAGGGTAGTGGAATGGAACATTTTGATATGTACTATATACTATTTCCCTCGTAAAATTTTGATCTTATCTTCTGTACATCAGAGGCTTTTGGATAGATATGTTTCAAGCATGAGTATAAGAGTTAATCATTGGGTCTTCAGAGTCTTCAGAACTTGTTCACCAGAACCTTGTCTTCAGAATCTTTAGCACTTAGTCTTCAAAGTCTTCAGAACTTCGTTCAGCAAAACCTTGTCTTCAGAGTCTTTAGCACTTAGTCTTCAGAAACTTAAGTCTTCAGAGTCTTCGGAACTTTGTTCAGCAGAACCTTGTCTTCAGAGTCTTTAGCACTTAGTCTTCAGAAGAGAACAACTTTAGAAGCTAGAAATCCTTCAGAAGTAAATCATTAGAGTCACGCTCAGAGACAGAATCCAAGAGAGCATTGCAGCAACAACATATTGTCTTCTTAGAATCTTTCTGAATGTGAGTAGTGTAGCGAGCGATTTTGGACGCGGTTCTTAAGCGTTGGTCGCTCTCTGCGGTTGAGCTTAAACTACAGGTCGATTCATTTTTTATCCTATTGTGAGCTGAATAAGGAAGGGAAATAGATGTCTCCAATTAACCCTGCTTTGCATACTGAGTTTAAACAGCGGTCTGTTAGGTTACGAATGCTATCAATGTGGGGGGGGGGGGCCTTTGTACTGGTTATTTGTATTTTCGCCAATACTGTTTTCTTTCTTTTTATCTTGGCAGAAGGTTTCTGGCGGGGAACAAGTATTAGGATGTTAGGACTGATGCTTTTTGATGTGAGAGTATGGGATTTGGGTTTTTTGTTTAGTGCGCTCGCTAAGATTTTTCTTTCAATTTTATGCCTACGTATTCCCGTTTACCGAAACAGGGAAATCAGAGCGTTCGTAGTTCCTCCTATTCTATGGGAGGAAATGGGTGTTTTTGGTGTCTTGTTCAAAGCCCAAGACGTGAAGCGAAAGGTGATTGGTATCTTGTTCAAAGCCCAAGATGTGAAGCTGAAGGTCTATTTGTATCTTGTTCAAAGCCTAAGATATGAAGCTGAAGGTCTCAACTTTAGAGAGAATTTGTCATCTCTAAAGAAGGGTTTGTCTGTCACAACTGTTGGGTGACTGGTTATAAAGGAGAATTACTTTAACCGGGATACGCGGATCCTAGCAATGCCATAATTTCCTTTAAAGGGGATTTTAACCTGAAGGAGAAGACTTTAACTCAGTGTAGAGCAATGTTATCTTTCCTTAGGAATTTCTCATGCTAAAAGAAGGACAGTGGCATGGATGTAGATGATCCAGAGGCTTGCCGCTTACAGCGATTAGATGAAGGGAACAGAGTTGTTGATGTTTGTGTACTGTGAACGAGGCACAACTTTGATGCTAAAAGGTTGATTGGATCAACCAGTGGTTTTCTTATACAAAGCCTAAGAGGAGGCTATTGGCCCAACAAGAGGGAGTTTTTATGTGTCTCGTACGAAGCCCGAGAGAGAGGCTAAAAGGGTTGACTCAACAGGAGAATCTTTTATAATCAACAAGAGAGTCTTTTATATCTCGTACGAAGCCCGAGATGGAGGCTAAAAGTTTGATTGGCTCAACAAGAGAGCCTTTTTTGTATCTCGTACGAAGCCCGAGATGGAGGCTAAAAATGTTTGACTCAACAAGAGAGTCTTTGTATCTCGTACGAAGCCCGAGATGGAGGCGAAATGAGTGATTGACTCAACGAGGGAGCCTCTTATGTGTCTCGTACAAAGCCCGAGAGAGAGGTTAAACGTTGTTTGACTCCGCTGAGGAGAATTTTGGTATTTCGTACGAAGCCTAAGATAGAGGCTAAACGTTTGCTTCGCTGGGAAGAATCATTGAACAAAGCCCAAGAGGAGGCTATGGTAACTGTTTCAGTTGAGTGACAGGTCCAATATACTGATTTTAAAAGAGAAAATCAGTTCTTATATGAGCAACACTGTACTCAGGGATTTGATTTGAGGATCAGGGATATTTCCTTCTCTTTGAGGAAACGGGAAATCCAAAGGGTATTGAGACTGTCCGAGTCTGCGGGTTTCCTTCCTATTTAATGAAGGGGTCACTTGAGAATGTCTTTGAGACTCAAGGAAGTTAGACTGTCCGTGTCTAGAGTTTTATCTTTTGTACTATGCTTTAAGAAACAGTAGTAGACTCTATTAAAGGACTGTTCTATGAGGATGACTAGGTTCTGTTCCTATACCTCTAGGAGATCGTCGGGACAATTTGTACGAAGCCCAAGAGGAGGCTGGAAACTTTTAAGAAGCCGACGGGTCCTTGTACTAAGCCCAAGAGGAGGCTATCATTCCCGGATTAAGAGATCATTATACGAAGCCTAAGAGGAGGCTGTGAATACTTCTAAGAAGCCATAGGGTCCTTGTACGAAGCCCAAGAGGAGGTGGGTTGCTTTTAGGAAGCCTGTGGGTCCTTGTACGATGCCCAAGAGGAGGCCGATGCTTTTAAGAAGCCGATGGGTCCCCAAACCCCGAGAAATTCAAGGCAATGTTATTCACCGAGAATAGATCAAAGTCAGGAAAGTTCGAGAATTTGGAAGAAACTCAAAGATGCCATTCACGGAGAATACATTCATCTTGGGGAGTAGAGTTTCTTGACAGTTCCTAATGAGGACAGCCGAAGAGAAGACTGTATCTGGTGATCCTATTGGGGCCGAAGAGAAGACAGTCGAGGTTTCTTCACCTAGTTCTAGACGTAGTTGCCGGGGAAACTCGAAATATCTATACTATTATTACACAGTCGATATGAGTTTATGAAAGAAGACTTACAGTGAAACAGCCCCACAATACAGTTATATGTATATGAAAGCGGTAAATGAAAGCGGGTAAACACTTACTCGGTTGTAGAGCTTCCATGCTGTTTGGTTAGTTGTTCAAAAAAGAAAGATTGAAAACAACAGTATATTCAAAATCAAAGGAGAAAGTGCTTTGAAAAATAAAGTTTTGGGGCTTACAGCTCAAGGAGAGGCCCAGGGTTTTATCAGTGAGCGCACTGTTTGATTTTGTACAGAGGGACTTATACAAGTGACTGAGGCCCAAAATGTTTTCTGTACAAAGGGATGGGTCTTACACTTTCTCAAGAGGCCCAAAAAGTTTTAAAGAAAAAGAGTGGGGCTTATAACACAAGGGTACTGCCTTCATGCCATATACTAGAGAGAAAGGGGTTGCCCCTGTTGAAGTACGGACAGATGTGCGATAACAATGAAGAGCAAAGGGTAGCATCTCGTGCCAGTCTTTGTAGGTCACAACCATCTTTTGAACAATCTTCTTGATGTTCTTGTTAGCCCCACTCTTTTTCTTTAAAACTTTTTGGGCCTCTTGAGAGAGTGTAAGACTCATCCCTTTGTACAGAAAACATTTTGGGCCTCAGTCACTTGTATAAGTCCCTCTGTATAAAATCAAACAGTGCGCTCACTGATAAAACCCTGGGCCTCTCCTTGAGCTGTAAGCCCCAAAACTTTCTTTTTCAAAGCACTTTCTCCTTTGATTTTGAATATACTGTTGTTTTCAATCTTTCTTTGTTGAACAACTAACCAAACAGCATGGAAGCTCTACAACCGAGTAAGTGTTTACCCGCTTTCATTTACCGCTTTCATATACATATAACTGTATTGTGGGGCTGTTTCACTGTAAGTCTTCTTTCATAAACTCATATCGACTGTGTAATAATAGTATAGATATTTCGAGTTTCCCCGGCAACTACGTCTAGAACTAGGTGACGTCGTTTAGTTTATTCATAGAAATAGACAACTAGATCCCCAATAGGATCACCAGATACAGTCTTCTCTTCGGCTGTCCTCATTAGGAATTATCAAGAAACTCTATTCCCAGAGATGAATGTATTCTCCGTGAATGGCATCTTTGAGTTTCTTCTAAATTCTCAAACTTTCCTGACTTTGATCTATTCTCGGTGAATAGCATTGCCTTGAATTTCTTGGGGTTTGGGGACCCATCGGCTTCTTAAAAGTATCGGCCTCCTCTTGGGCATCGTACAAGGACCCACAGGCTTCCTAAAAGCAACCCCGCCTCCTCTTGGGCTTAGTACAAGGACCCTACGGCTTCTTAGAAGTATTCACAGCCTCCTCTTAGGCTTCGTATAATGATCTCTTCCTCCGGGAATGATAGCCTCCTCTTGGGCTTAGTACAAGGACCCGTCGGCTTCTTAAAAGCTTCCAGCCTCCTCTTGGGCTTCGTACAAATTGTCCCGACGACCTCCTAGAGGTATAGGAACAGAACTTAATCATCTGCATAGAATAGTCTTTTTGTAGAGTCTACTACTGTTTCTCAAAACACAGTATAAAAGATGAAACTCTAGACATGGACAGTCTAATCTCCTTGAGTCTCAAAGACATTCTCAAGTGACCCCTTCAAAAATAGGAAGGAAACCCGCAGACTCAGACAGTCTCAATACCCTTCGGATTTCCCGCTTCCTTAAAGAACAGGAATAACCCGGATCCTCGAATCAAATCCTTGAGTACAGTGTTGCTCATATAAGAATTGATTTTCTCTTTCAAAATCAGTATACTGGACCTGTCACTTAAATGAAATAGTCACCATAGCCTCCTCTTAGGCTTTGTATAATGATCTTTCTCCAGTGAAGTTAGCCTCTCTCTTGGGCTTTATACAATGATTCTCCCCAGCGGAGTCAAACAACGTTCGGCCTCTCTCTCGGGCTTTGTACGAGACACATAAGAGACTCCCTTGCTAAGTCAATTACCCCTTTTTGCCTCCATCTCGGGCTTTATACGAGATACAAAAAGGTTCTTATTGAGCCAAATAAACAATAGCCTCCATCTCGGGCTTTATACGAGATACCAAAAGATTCCCTCGTTGAGTCAAAAACTTTTAGCCTCTCTCTCGGGCTTTGTACGAGACACATAATAGCCTCCTCTTAGGCTTTGTATAAGAAAACCACTGGTTGATCCAATCAACCTTTTAGCATCAAAGTTGTGCCTCGTTCACAGTACACAAACATCAACAACTCCTTTCCCCTTCATCTAATCGCTGTAAGTGGCAAGCCTCTGGATCATCTACATCCATGCCACTGTCCCTCTTTTAGCATGAGAAATTCCTAAGGAAAGATGGCATTGCTCTACACTGAGTTAAAGTCTTCCCCTTCAGGTTAAAACCCCCTATAAAGGAAATTATGGCATTGCCGAATTTACAAATCCCGGTTAAAGTAATTCTCCTTTATAAACAGTTGTGACATACAACCCCCTCTTTAGAGATGACAAATTCTCTCTAAAGACAACACCCTTTTAGCTTCACATCTTGGGCTTTGAACAAGATACAAACTACCTTTCGCTTCACGTCTTGGGCTTTGAACAAGACACCAAAAAACAATCATTTCCTCCCATAGAATAGGAGGAACTACGAACGCTCTGATTTCCCTGTTTTGGATAAACGGGAATACGAAGGCATAAGATTGAAAGAAAAATCTTAGCGAGCACACTAAACAAAAAACCCAAATCCCATACCCTCATGTATCTACCAAAAAGCATCAGTCCTAACATCCTAATCCTTGTTCCCCGCCAGAAACCTTCTGCCAAGATAAAAAGAAAGAAAACAGTATTGGCAAAAATACAAATAACCAGTACAAAGGCCCCCCACATTGATATCATTCGTAACTTAACAGACCGCTGTTTAAACTCAGTATGCAAAGCAGGGTTAATTGGAGACATCTATTTCCCTTCCTTATTCAGCTCACAATAGGATAAAAAATGAATCGACATGTAGTTTTAAGCTCAATCGCAGAGAGCGACCAGCGCTTAAGAACCGCGTCCAAAATCGCTCGCTACACTGCTATTCAAAGGTGTTCCGATTATAATTTCTAATTCTTCTTTGAAATTCAAATTTGACAGATGATCAACCATACCACTTTCAATCAGAATATCTGAGATAAGTCTACCAAGAGGAATGTAGTTTTTAGGCTTCTTTGCATCATTTCTGGTTTCACTTACATAACCTCTGGGATATTTGAAGAGGGTGGAAGAAAGGCAGATCTTTTCACCTTTCAGCAGATAATACAATATGTATTTGTGATCAGTGTTGATGAAGTCAGATGAACTTGATGAAGGTCTATGATAGATACAACCAGAATGATTCTGAGCCAGACGCAAAGCTCTTTAGACAGATCCTGACTCTTAAAGGGTGGCTTTCCAACAGATGATTGAGTGAAGATGGCTGGGTTTATCACTTCAGAAAGAAACTTTGACTTTGAATTCATTTTATAGATACACTTTCCACCAGTGTTCTCCATTCCAAGTAAGGTAGCAATAGATTTCTCTGTGATGACAAATTTGTTTCCCAAAACATATGACACAATGAAGTGATCATCAGCATCAACAAATCACCAAAATTCCTTGATTAGGTTAGGGAAGATGGGACCGTAGAGACGATCAAAGTAATTTCTCTAACCTTGAGCATTCAGTTCCTTAAACAAATATATTCCATTATCAAACAGGTTATCAAAATCTACCAACCATTCACAAAGAACTTCTAATTCTTCAAAAGGAGTCGAGAGATGAATGTGAGATGGACGATTCACAATATGAACTTCAACTGGTTTCATTTGAGATGATTCTGCATGTTGTGATTGTTGAGAGAAGTTGTACACACTTTTTTGTTGAGGATCCACTGATGAAGATGACGACGTTACGGAACACAAAGGGTTTTTAGGGTTTCTAAGAAAAAAGTGTGGGAAGTGAAAGAGTAGTGTAGTGTGTGACAATGAGATAGTGAGTATTTAAAGAGAGAAGTTGATGATTACAAAAAAAATAGGGAGTAACAGGGAGTAATTATTTTAAAACCTAGTCCCATAAAATCACAATGCTCGAGGTGTCACTTCAACGGAAAGGTATGATTTGATATTGGACAAGTGTCACAAGAAATCATAGTCGTCTGTTTAAGTGAACGCGTTTGATGTTCCCAAAGTCAAGAATACCAAGAGGTGTCTGACTAGACAAGTTTTTGATCAAGACATCTTCTAACATGTAGAAGTATCTTTATTCAGAAAGACAAATAAATAAATCAAAAATATTTGCTTAATGTCAGAATCTCTTTTTACATAAAGAGATTAAACATATTCTGATAAAATTCATTCTGGACAAAAATCCATATTTAAGTTTTTCAGAATGAACTGAAATCTATCTTCAGCTAAGGGTTTTGTAAAAATATCAGCCCACTGATGGTCTGTCTCTATAAATTTTAGAGTTAAAATCCCTTTTTGAACATAGTCTCTGATGAAATGATGTTTAATTTCAATGTGTTTAGCTCGAGAATGTAAAATACGATTCTTACTTAGGTAAATAGCAGCTGTGTTATCACAGAAGATAGGAATGTTACCCTTGTGAATTTGAAAATCTTCTAGTTGATTCTTCATCCAGAGCATCTGGGTATTGCAAAGTGATGTTGAGATGTATTCTGCTTGTCCAGTAGATAGTGCAATGGTTGATTGCCTTTTGCTTTCCCAAGAGACGAGGTTGTTACCCAGAAACTGACAGTTTCCAGAAGTACCTTTCCTTTCTAATTTGTCTCCAGCATAATCTGCATCACAATAACTAGATAGCTTGTACTCTGATGTTTTCTTATACATCAAGTCAAGATTAGTTGTTCCCTTTAGATGCCTTAGGATTCTTTTAACAACTATTAAGTGAGTTTTCCTTAGATCTGATTGGAAACGGCACACAGACATATACTAAATAGAATATCTAGACGAGAAGTAGTCAAATACAGTAGAGAGCCTATCATACAATGATAGAGCTTCTGACAAACCTTTTTACTTACTTCTTCTTTCTCCAGAATGCATATAGGATGCATGGGAGTTTTTGCAGGTTTACTATCTGACATCTCAAACTTCAGAAGTTCTCATGCATATTTGCTCTGATGAATATACGTTCCTTCTGAACGTTGATCAATTTGAATTCCCAGAAAGAATCTGAGCTCTCCCATCTGACTCATGATATTCTGGTGGGAGAGCTCACACGATATATCCTGGTTCACTTTCTGGTGTGAGAAAAACACAAGAAATGGGGGTTTGAATTGCGTTTTCAAAAATGAAAGCTTTTTATGAAATTCAAACAGAAATAAAGAAACTAAACAAGAGAGAAAGACACACGATATATCCTGGTTCACTTGAAAACTATCAAGCTAATCCAGTCCACCCGCCAAGGTGTTTTTGCATTATACCCAAGGACTTAATCCAATATAATCAAATAATTACAATCTGCACTAGCAACCGCTGGTGACTAACAACCACAAAGACTAACTGTCTAAGTCTTCTTAAGGATTCTGACCTAACTGGTCCCTTAAGGAATTACAAACAACAGTTAGTGAAAGATAAATGTTTACAATGAAATGCTTATACTCAAGTAGATATAAGCACAATGAATATCATAAAAGAATTAAAGAAAATTTGCACACAATATGAATTTTTTGTTGTTGTGTTCTTGCGTTGTTGTGTTGTTGTTCTTCACTATTTTCTTCAAGTTATCAAGTCCTTATATAGCCAGTAAAAGATCCATTGGAGAGCAGATCAGGAATATCCTTGAGTGAGCCGACAACTTGAAAGAATGTCGTTACGTAGGGATCAAAATCGTACACAAAAGTTATCCTTTTCACCATAAAATCAGGGTAGTGGAATGGAACGTTTTGATATATACTATGTACTATTTCCCTCGTAAAATTTTGATCTTATCTTTTGTACATCAGAGGCTTCTGTATGAGATGTTTCAAGCATGAGTAGAAGAGTTGATCACTGGGTCTTCAGAGTCTTCAGAACTTGTTCACCAGAACCTTGTCTTCAGAATCTTTAGCACTTAGTCTTCAAAACCCTTAGTCTTCAGAAACTTAAGTCTTCAGAAACTTAAGTCTTCAAAGTCTTCAGAACTTTGTTCAGCAGAACCTTGTCTTCAGAGTCTTTAGCACTTAGTCTTCAGAAACTTAAGTCTCTAGAGTCTTCAGAACTTTGTTCAGCAGAACCTTGTCTTCAGAGTCTTTAGCACTTAGTCTTTAGAAGAGAACAACTTCAGAAGCTAGAAAGCCTTCAGAATTAAATAATCAGAGTTACGCTCAAAGGCAGAATCCAAAAGAGCATTGCAGCAGCAACATATTGTCTTCTTAGAATCTTTCCGAATGTGAGTAGGTACAGAAGCATACTTGCTTCTTTGGCGCAGAAGTGACTTTTGTCATACCAGAATAATGTTGCATATGGTCTCTAACAGAGTCAGAACCTGTTTGTTAAAACTTCAGAATAACAAACCGTTAGAGTACCAAAATTGTTTTCACGCAAATACTACCTTGTTATTATCAAAACTTAGACATAACCAGCAGAACCAAATCTTGTTCTAACAGGGTTATTATTCTTATAAGAGAAGTTTGGATGATTCCTCCATCCAGGGTTATAAGTGTTAGAATAAGGGTTTCCTTGGGCATAATTAACCTGATTTGGGCTTGGTTCAGCTAGAAGACTACATTCAGCGGTATTATGTCCTTGGCTTCCTCAGATTTCGCATCCGGGTTGTAATGCAGCTACGGTAGCTGTAGGGCTAGTGACCAAGCTTTTGACTTTTTGAGCTATGGTGTCCATCTTGGCTTTCATATGGTCTAGGTAACTTACTTTGTATATACCTCCTTTCGTTTCTTTCTTCTCTATTGACGCTCGTTCCATCCCTCACTGGTAATGGTTATTGAAATTCTGGCACAGATATCAGATGTCCTATACGGATGTTGAGACATTGATATCCAACACAATGAACAAGATAACAACTAAAAATAACAGTGCAGAAAGTAAATAACACAACAATATGTTTACCCAGTTCGGTCTAACACACCTAATCTGGGGGCTACCAAGCCAGGGACGAAATCAATATACGATAGTATCAATTCACAGATCATACACCAACCGAATAATCTGATCACTTAATCACTACCCTTCCTATGACTTCTACCTAAGACTCACCTAGGTATGAGGCCCTCCTCAAATCCCTCTACAACCACAGCCCGTGATTGGTACCTTTCCACACAAGAAACAAAAACGAAAAACACACTTTCAAAACACACAATCCTCAATACTTCACAGCTTATGAGAATTGACACACAAGAAACTCAATGCTTAAAAGCTTATGAGTAACTTGACAGAACTTACAACACAAAAATCAGTCCTTATACTGTTATCAGAATGATACCAGTTAGGCTCACAAAAATACTCGAAAACCCTAACAAAAACACAAGTAAGTTCCACACCTAAAACTAGGTTTACATCAGTCAATATATAGCAATTAATCTGGACTGAATTGGGCTTCAAAAACGCAGCAAATAGACTGCTCACAAATCTGCAAAATTAACTCCAACAAAATAGGTCTTCAATCCAAAGTTTCCTATTATGTCTCCATAATTAGAAACAGCAGCAAATCCGAAAACCAACAAATAACCACAATCCAAAAATGCTTTGGATGCCACATAGGATAACCAAATATTCACAGAATATTCAGTAACAATTCATAGTAACAGAATCTGCATTAAAACTGAATCCACAGCGCGATGTCCTATGAGCTGGTATGGGACATCTTCATCTGACATGTTGAAAGCAGCCACTTAGAACATTAAGTTTCAACATCTTGCTGCTATAATAGTTTTAGCAAAATAAATGTCAACCACAAAAGCACAGAAATAACAATATCCCCCTTTGGCTTATTTTGGCTAAAACTACACACACGCAAAAACTTGTAAAGAAGCACAAAACAGCAAAAAAAATCTCCATATCCATATATCAGACAGCAGCGAAAACACCAACAGCACACAACAAAAACATCCAGTAAAAACATTCAGCATAGCAGCACTCCCCTTCAGCTGCATACAACACTCAGTACAGCAAACAACTCATCATAGCAGCATAGCAAAAAAAACTCCCCCTCAACAGCAGCAATATTCCACATTCTACCCCTCAACTACTGCAGCAACACAAGCACACAACACTCCCCACACACACATACTACTCCCCCTTTTTAGCCATAAATATGACAAAGGCAAGTAGAACAAGTTAAGATAAAAATAAACCAGAGTAAAGTTCAGAGGAGATACAAAGCAAAGTTAGTCAGGTGATCCAGAAACAACATCAGTATCAGTATCACCACTCCTAGATCCAGAGTCATCTGAACTCTGCTCACATTCTCTATCAGATTCTACAGAAGCATCATCTTCAGCAGTTCGTTGGTCCTTACCAGTTGTCCCAGCAGAAGCCTTCCTTTTCTCCATGAAGGTTTTGATCAACTGTTCTAATTTGGCCTTCTGATTAGTGTCTCTTCTAATGGATTCTCCCAGTTCTTTGCAGGTTTCTTGCAACTGAGTAATGACTTCATCATCAAGATTAGCATGACTGGAAGTCTGTGTAGATGTCCCAACAATGTCTGAGACATGTGCACCACCCAGTAGCTTGTAATGAAAGGACAGAGGAGGTTTTCTTTTGAGCGCAGTGTCACCCCTCAACACAAGATTAGGACACTGTTCTAGAGTAATACCACAGATCAAGGAAGGGAAACAGATAGGCATCTTGACAGCAGGTGAGCTAGCTTGTTTCAAAATCTGCTCAAAGATGTATGATCCAAAATCAAAGGAAATCTTCTTCCCTATAGCATATATGAATCTGCCAAGTGTGGATGAAATAGTAGATGTGTGATTTGTAGGAACCCAATTTACCACAGCAATCCTGTGGAGGATGGCATATTTGACACTTAGTTTTCCATACGACAACTTCTTTGCATTTGGCCAATGTCTCATACAGCCACATATAATCTCCTTGCAAACAGGATTATCAGTAACCTCTAACTCAGGTTGAGGTTCATTACTCCTGCCCAGATAGTTGTTGATAATTTCAGGTGAAAAGGTGACAGCTTCTCCTCTCACACATACTTTCCTGAGATTGTTACCCCTGTTCTCATCACACTCTTCAGATATATTCACCACAAATTCTTTGACTAGATTTCCATAGCAGGGTCCAAACTTGGACACTGTTCTCATCAATCTAGCCGCTGCAATGAGCTCCATGATTTCTTTGTACTTTTTGAAATCCTTCCCCAATTCTCTCTCCAGAGCAATCCTTCTTTGATCTACAATTTTCCATCTATCTGTATTTCTCATAGAACTTTCAGTAGCAGCCTTCTTGCAGGTGGAGGTTTTCATACCAATGATGTCCTGGACATCTGTTTCAACTTCATAGTCAGATTCACTGTGATCAGTGATTTTTCTCTTCTTAGTGGGCACTACAACCTTGCTCCAATGTTTAGGAGGTCCTGCTCGAACTTTTCCTTCCCCTCCTTCAAATTTTCCATGCAGTTTCGAAGACTTGGAGCCTTCACTTATCACTATTTCATCTCTTCTTCTCTTAATCTTTCTCAGCATTCCAGCAATAGGTTCCTCATCAGATGTGAGGTCATCAACATTAATAACATCATCAGTCCTTCTTACATCCGCTTTCTTCTTACTTCTTCTTTCACGGTCCACATGCACGGGAATACCACCATCAGTCCTATCAGTAGGACTGCTATTGATATCTTCTGTCACGGATGTTGGGACATCAGACCCGACATCTGCCTTAATTCCACTCAGAATCGTGGCAACAACCCTTTTAAGTTCCTTATCCTTTTTAACAGCATCATCATCAGTGGAATTCTTATTTACATTTCGTGATTTAGAATCTTTTTTCTTCTCAACTAAGCCAGATTTGGACCCCTTTTCAGCCACGTTTTTCTTAGGGCTTACTTGGTCAGCATACAAACTAGTCATGGAGTGGACTTTCTTCCTAGGTGAGAAAGGTTTAGACTTCTTACCTGGAATGTTGACATTCGTTGTGTCAGGAGCTTGTTGTTTGCCTTTAGGGTCAGCCGGCATAACATTCAACGGAGCAATATCGAGCACTAGGTCAGAGAGATTTATCATCCGCAGTGATTCTGTATCTCCAGCATTGATTCGTGGAGAACCAGTGTTATCAGGGGAGCCGTGCATGGATTCGGAGTTAGGATGTTGAGACATGTTTGACTGATCCCACGGTACAGTATTGAGAATGTTAGGAGAAAACCCTAAGACGTGTGAGCTTTGAAGAGAAAGGGCAAGAGGAATTTGTGTAGAGTAAGTTTGCTGAAAATATGGTGTGTTTGCCCGCCTATTTATACTTTTGAGGACTGGGCCCAGAATAGAGCGGTATTCACAGAATTTGATTATCCGACTCGCCTCAAGTCCACATTTATCAAATTCTTCTTCTAAACTTACCTTGCTGGCATACTTACTAATATTAAGCTCATTATTACATTTCACCAAGCAAACATCATGAGTGGCTTTACAATTTATCAGCACCTGTTCTAACTTGATAGTCTTTCCAATATCTTTCTTAGTCTCCAAGCTTAATTCAGTGTTCTCAGAACTCCACAGATAATAATTGTCCGACGCTCTCTTACCTCTCATAATAACCTTACCCTTCTTGTTTATTATTAGACATTCAGAATTGGTAAAGTTGACCTTGAGACCTTGATCACATAATTGACTTATGCTGATCAAGTTTGCATCTAAACCTTCAACAAGTAATACCTCCTCCAGATTGGGTTGACCTGCACAGTCCAGTTTTCCAACACCTATTACTCTCCCTTTTGATCCATTACCAAAGGTCACGTAGTTAACAGGATGAGACTCAACATTTGACAAACATCCCATGATACCTGTCATGTGCCTGGAACATCCACTGTCGAAGTACCACTTTTCCCTTGCAAAGACACTGAAGGACTTATGAGCTATGTGTTCCTCTGCACTACTCTTAGGAGTCCACACTTTTGTTGCCCCAACCCACTCTTGTTTTCTACTAGACTGTAAGCCAGTCTTGGGGTAGCCATATAATCTGTAGCAGAAGGGTTTTATATGGCCAAGCCTCCCACAATAGTGGCATTTCCATCTTTGATTCTTTCTTCTTGTCACATTCTTCTGATGTATATGAGGATTTTGTAACATGTTATACGACATCTTTGACTCTTTCTCAGGTTGAGCAGGTGTCACTTCAGGCCATTTTCCCTTGTCCATCTCGCTGGAACTTTCAAACCCGAGACCCCTAACATCTCCAACATCTCTCCCTGACTTCAGAATCTCATCAAGCACATCAGAGCTGTTATTAAGCATTCTGACTGTCTTGATGACATTATCCAGTTTAGAGTTCAGAATGACCACTTTTTTAGATCAGAGATAGTAGCCAAATGCTCTACCTTTTCAGCTTTTAGATGAGCAATGATTTTCTTTTGTTCTTCTTTCTGCTGACACACTTCTTCACTTTTGATGCATAAGTTCTTATAGAAACAGCTAGCTCTTCAAAAGTAAGATCATTACTGACTGATTCTTCATCAGACTCACAAACACCTGTTAATGTTGTGACCCTCTTTCCAGACTTCTCATCAGTTTCAGTTTCAGAATCCTCTTCTGACCATGAGACTGATAGACCCTTCTTTTGCCTCTTGAGATGTGTGGGGCACTCAGACTTTATATGCCCAAAACCTTCACACTCATGACACTGAACTCCTTTCTCTTGGTTAGAATTACCTTCAGCACTGGTATTTCTCCCAGCATTCTGATTTTTACTGATGTCAGATGGCTTGTCCTTAACATTTGATCTTGACTTCCAATCCACCTTTCTGAGTACTTTGTTAAATTGTTTGCCTAGTAACACCAGATCTTCTGAGAGGCCTTCATCTCTATCCAGATTACTTTCCCTTTCTGAATCACTTGCCTTTGACACAAAAGCTATACTCTTCTTCTTTTCAGTCTTTTCACTGATCCCCAATTCAAATGTTTGAAGTGATCCCACAAGTTCATCCACTTTCATTTTATCTATGTCCTGAGCTTCCTCAATAACAGTCACTTTCATGTCAAACCTCTTCGGTAGAGATCTGAGGATTTTTCTGACCAGTTTGCTGTCAGACATCTTCTCACCTAGAGCACTTGAAGCATTAGTTATCTCAATAATGTTCATGTGAAAGTCATGAATGCTCTCATCTTCCTTCATCTTCAAATTTTCAAACCTGGTAGTGAGAATCTGAAGTTTTGACATCTTTACTTTAGAGGTCCCTTCATGAGCAATCTTCAAGACCTGCCAAGCCTCTTTAACAATGGTGCAATGTTCAATCAACCTGAATATATTCTTGTTAACACCATTGAACAATGCATTCATGGCTTTGGAATTCCCTACGGACCCTTTGTAATATGCATCATCCCAGTCTTCCTCTTCCTTCACCACATCAGTAGGGGTACCTTTTTCATCTTTAACCTTAGGGGGCTTCCATCCTTTTATAACAGCTTTCCATGCTTGATCATCCATGGATTTGATGAAAGCTATCATCCTTGGTTTCCAATAGTCATAGTTGGAACCATCAAGCAGAGGTGGTTTGTTCAGAAATCCTCCATCCTTGTCCATTGTACCAGAAAGTACCTTCCCTGAATCTCACCCAGAACCAAATAAGGGTGCAAGCTCTTGATGCCAATTGAAATTCTGGCACAGATATCAGATGTCCTATACGGATGTTGAGACACTGATATCTAACACAATGGACAAGATAACAATTAAAAATAACAGTGCAGAAAGTAAATAACACAGCAATATGTTTACCCAGTTCGGTCTAACACACCTACTCTGGGGGCTACAAAGCCAGGGACGAAATCAATATACGATAGTATCAATTCACAGATCATACACCAACCAAATAATCTGATCACTTAATCACTACCCTTCCTATGACTTCTACCTAAGACTCACCTAGGTATGAGGCCCTCCTCAAATCCCTCTACAACCACAGCCCGTGATTGGTACCTTTCCACACAAGAAACAAAAACAAAAGACACACTTTCAAAACACACAATCCTCAATACTTCACAGCTTATGAGAATTGACACACAAGAAACTCAATGCTTAAAAGCTTATGAGTAACTTGACAGAACTTACAACACAAAAATCAGTCCTTATACTGTTATCAGAATGATACCAGTTAGGCTCACAAAAATACTCAAAAACCCTAACAAAAACACAAGTAAGTTCCACACCTAAAACTAGGTTTACATCAGTCAATATATAGCAATTAATCTGGACTGAATTGGACTTCAAAAACGCAGCAAATAGACTGCTCACAAATCTGCAAAATTAACTCCAACAAAATAGGTCTTCAATCCAAAGTTTCCTATTATGTCTCCATAATTAGAAACAGCAGCAAATCCGAAAACCAACAAATAACCATAATCCAAAAATGCTTTGGATGCCACATAGGATAACCAAATATTCACAGAATATTCAGTAACAATTCATAGTAACAGAATCTACATTAAAACTGAATCCACAACGCGATGTCCTATGAGCTGGTATGGGACATCTTCATCCGACATGTTGAAAGCATCCACTTAGAACATTAAGTTTCAACATCTTGCTACTATAATAGTTTTAGCAAAATAAATGCCATCCACAAAAGCACAGAAATAACAGTTTTGTGCCATGTCTTCAATGAGTGTGCATGCTTCAGAATATTGTTTGTTCATCAGTGCACCACCAGCGGCAGCGTCGATGGTCATCTTTGTGTTATAGAGAAGTATGTTATAGAAGGTATGAATGATCAACCATTGTTCTAATCTGTGGTGGGGACAAGCCCTTAGTAGCTCTTTGTACATTTCCCAATCGTCAAAAAAGGATTCACCATCCTATTGAGTAAATCTGGTTATTTAGTTTCGCAGGACATCAGTCTTGCTTGGTGGAAAGTATCTAGCAAGGAGTACTTTCTTCAGGTCATTCCAAGTAGTGATTGAATATTCTGGAAGGGAGTCTAGCCATGACCTTGTTTTGTCTCTGAGGGAAAAAGGGAATAAACGTAAACGTATTGCCTTAGGAGAAACACTATTAGATTTCAATGTCTCGGATAGTTAAATGAACACCTTTAAGTGTTGGTTCGGATTCTCTGTTGGGAGACCAGCAAACTGGTTTTGTGGCACGATTTGCAACAAATCGGGTTTTAGTTCAAAGTTATTGGCAGAGATTGTAGGGTTAACAATGCTTGAACGAGGTTCTTCGTTAGAAGGTAAGACAAACTCCTTAAGTGGTTTGCAGTCTTGTTCTTCTGCCATTGCTCTCCTAATTCTTTGGAGCAAAAGTCATGCACGCGCGTATCTTTCTGATTCAGCTATTGGATCTTCTAAAGTTTTGATATTGCGAGTTCTTCGCAGTGACCAGAAAAAGGGTGCCTTAGTCTAGACGGTGTAACAACGGGGTACGATATTTGATGTAATTGGTCCCCGACAACGACGCCAAAAACTTGATGGGTGTTTTTCGCAAGTCTACGGAGCGTATCAGAGTAGTATAAAAAGTGTCGAACCCATAGAGACCTAATGGTCAATCTATCATTTACTATTGCTACGGTGTTTATCTAAGGCGATCGAGATAAGAATTGAAATAGGAACAATAAAATAAAATAGTGAACTTGAATAAATTCATAAATGTAATACTGGAATACGGCTCTCATTGATCTATGACACTCTTATCATTCCTAAGTAGAATGATCTACGGGGTAATATTTTCTTCCTTGAAAAAGAATTAATTAAAAAGGAACCGTTGCTCTCCCGTATTCGGAACCGGGTTTTACTCTTTAAGAAATACCATCCGCTCTCGCGTGCCCGGTAGCGTTTGTGTTAAAGTAGAAAATTCTTTTTTTAGAAATTAGCTTCTTTTACTTAGTTGAAAAGTTATTTTGATTGGAAAATTTAACTTAAAAGGGTTCCCGGCTTTCGCTCGGTGAACCGAATTCTAAACTTATCAACGCGTCCAAAAATAGTTTTAAAACCACTTTGTAGAAATATTAAACTTTCCTAATTAATTAATAGAGTGCTCTCACGGTGTTTATTAATAAAAAACTAAACAATTTTAATCTTAGGTGCCTGACGGCTTTCGCTTACCCGACGTATTTACGGTCCTACTCTCGTAGTGGCCGATCAAATTAATTTCCGAAAAGTTGAAATAAAACCAAAACAGCCCCAATAGTAATCCTATAGAAATAACAGACAGAGTATCGTCGAATCGACGGTCCTCACATTCCAACACTAATAGATTAGCCGGACATATTTATGGTAAACATTATAGCTTTCGATTGAAATTTAGAATTAAACATATTAAGCGATTTAATTAAAATTAAGAACATGCAGTGGAATTAATTAAACTTCAAAATTAAAGTAAGGCAAGAAAATAACAAGCATGAAAAGTAAATAGACAAAACGAAATTAAATAAATACTGATAATAATAAGAACCTGCTCCAAACGAAGACTTGAGTCTGGTACAAATGAAATAGACGGATAATTGGAACAATAATGCAAATGCTGGCAAGATTAACTGCTATAAAGTAAATTGCTCCAAACTCAATACAAAACGGCGAAATAATTCCCAGGTGTGAAGAATTAAAGCTTTTAAAATGTAAAATATATGGCTTATATTGGACTAACCTTGGATGCCTCAAAAGTGAGTTTTAACCCTTATTTATAGTGCTACAAAGCCTTGGAAATTAAGTCACAACTACTGGGTTCGTGTGAGAGGAAAAAGGGAGAAATGGGGAGACCCTTCTCCAACTGCCTTGACTGCAATGTTTTCATATAGGATGGCGAACGCCATCCCCCTCGTGGCGAACGCCACATGCCTAAAAAGTGGAGACTCATTCTTTGTGGTCGTTGGAACGTGGGCACATCAGCCACGTCACGACTACCTCTGTGGCGAATGCCATGCTAGACGCCGTGAGTGCAAAATATGCCTTTTTCTCCATTCTTCGTCTGATTCGTCTCGTTTCTTCGCATAATGGCTCTCAATTCAGTAGGTACCTGAAATACATACATAACACCAGCATAATACTAGAAATAAAAGCAAAATGACGATAAAACATGCGCGAGTCGAGGCAAATATGCGGTGTGTTTCGGTGTTATCATCAGGAAAGGCCTCTGTCTCAGTGTGATGAGTCACATTTCTCTCAGCCACCATCTAGTTATTATCCTGACCCTCAAACTTCGGAGTTATTGTCTCGACATCGTCAATAACTGCAACATCAGGCTCATCAGTAAGACCTATAACTCATCCATCACCTCTAACTCCTTTACGTCGCATAGTGCAGGGTGTGTGTGTGCTAGCTCGGCCATTCTCCTTTTGTGAGAACTTATGTGGACTACTCTCTCTGTTTAGATATGCGAATCCTCAAAGTCATTTATTCTCGCACGAGAACTCTCTACAGCTTTGTCAATTTGCCAAGAAGTAATCATGTCATCTATTACTCTGGTCCTCGTTGGAAAAAAAAAAGGTTAATACCCATTTTCCCCCCTGCCATATAGGCGAGATTTGAAAAACCCCCCTAGAAAAAAAAACTTGCATAAAATACCCTGACTTTTCAAAATTATTTCATGGTAGACCTTTTGCACGCCACATCACCAAAATTGTTTATGTGTCATTTTTTTTCATCTTTTCTTTTAAATTTAAATGCCACATGGGTTAATGGTGAGTTGTAATATCCAAAATGCCCCTAAGTCCAAAAACATTAACTTAATCTTCTTCCTTCCACAAGTTGTCCATGTTTTGTGCCCTAAAAAACTAGTCTTCTCCGCATCCAGTCTTCTTCTTCATCGCAATCAGGTTTTGCATGTCTTCTTCGCATCCAGTCTTCTTCTTCATCGCAACCCTTTGTATCTCATCTCGTCTTCTTGTTGAACCCAAATCATGAGTAAACAAGTATGCTCAAACTCTAGCACGTCTTCTAATGGAAGAAAAATTCCAAGATGCGGCCATAATATGAAGATGAAGATGTTTGTTTCAAAAACTATGGCAAATCCTGGCAGAAAGTATTGGAAGTGCAGGTTTTGGGGTAAAGAAGATGACTGCAACTTATTCCATTGGGATGACGAGTTTTTTGGTGGAGAAGAAACAACTTTCATGGAAGGAGAGATTGTAGATCTAATGAGCAAAATGGAGATAGCTTTTACCACGGAGATTGAAGAGTTGAAGAGGAATGTGTCTAGCTTAAGGATTAGGATCAATTTTGTAATAGTTGTGCTTGTTGCCTCATGTATTTTTTTTCTTTTTGGGTCGTGTAACAAATTAGGATCAATGTAATGTAATGAAGTTTATTGCACTGTAATGAAGCTTATTGCACTGTAATTGTTGTTTTTAGTTATGAATCAAATTTGTTACAGCTTTGTATTATTGCCAAGTTATTGTATACATTGTTGTATTTGATGTCTTGAGTGTTAAAACTCTTGGTAATGTTATTGTATACATTGTTGTAACAAAATGTCTTGTGTTTACTAGTATACATTATTTTGACAGCAGACCACAAGACTGATATCAGTAATGTTCCTAATTACTAGATGTCTCAATAGCAGAACACTAGTAGATTAACATAATAACTAGATGTCTTAAATATTCCATGTGGCATAAGCAGAACAAAGTATTACAGATGTGTTGTGTTTACTAGTATACATTGTTACAGATGTGTTGTATTTGATGTCTTGAGTGTTAAAACTCTTGGTAATGTTTTTGTATAGCTTGTTGTAACTAGATGTCTTGTGTTTACTAGTATACATTTGGCATAAGTAGAACAAAGTATTACATAACAACTGTGTCAATAGTAGAACACTAGCAGATTAACATAATAACTTGATGTCTCAAATACTCCATTTGGCATAAGCAGAACAAAGTATTACACAACAACTGTGTCAATAGCAGAACACTAGCAGATTAACATAATAACTTGATGTCTCAAATACTCCATTTGGCATAAGCAGAACAAAGTATTACATAACAAAGCATAGTTTTAACAAAACATAACAAAGTAATACAGAATGTCAAAGTATTACACAAAAAAAACATGGCTGTTCAATATCCTCCCAAAGTATTACACAAAATAGTCATAATGTTCCTAACTACTGTGTCATTCTTCTCTCAATATCCTCCCACTTATTTTTTTTCTGCACAGAGGCCTCTTCATCTAACATCAAAGGTGCTTCAGGTGTTGAACCAACTCCACCAATTTGTCTTGCATTCCTCACCTCCTTCAATCTCTCACTGCACCTCTTTTTCTTCACAACAGATTGAGTAGCACTCTTCTTCTTTGCAGCCTTTTTTTTCTTGGCAACAGGGTGAGTAGCAGGCTCAGTTGTAGGCACAGCAACTCTGCTTGTTTCAGGTGCAGTTGGTGCATTGTTTGCAGGTGTTGGATTTACTACCTGTTATTGTTGCTCTTCAAATGCATTCATCATGTCATCCAGCATAGCATCTATGTCTGCTTCATTCATTTCTTGGACAACTGTTTCAGCAACATTATTTTGTGCATCATCATTTCCTTGGTCAGTATTTGGTGCATGATCATTATCAGTTGGTGGGGCATTCTCATTGTCAGTTGGTGGGGCATTCTCATTGTCAGTTGGTGGAGCAGATGTGGATGGCTTAGTCCTTGGCGTTTTTCTCTGCAAGAAAATTAATACAACAGCAGAATGTAAGAAGATTAACATAACATCAGAATGTAAAGGAAATATCAAACATTGTTGTTATACCTTTCTCTTCAATGCATTAGGATCCTGCACATTGCTTTGACACTTTCTTGAGTTATAGCCAAATTTGTCACACTTTGTACATCTATATGCTACTCCAAATCTCCTCAGCCTTGCCCCACTTTCATCATGCTCTCTAATCCTTAACTTCTTAGGCCTTCCTGGACCCTTCTTATACTGAGGTGGCAACATGTTCTCAACATCCACTGCAGGCCACATATCCATACCATTGATTGGACTAACATTGTTCTCATAGCATGTTTTGTAAGCATCCCTCATGTAACAAGGGTCAACAAATGTCTCAGGGTCCAAATTCTGATAATGCATTGTAGACACAGCATGCCTACATGGTATACCAATAAGCTCCCAAAATCCACATGAACATCTTTGTTTTCCAATGTCAACAACAAATTGCAACCCATTGTATGGATGATGCACCTGCCATAGGTCAGCCATACTCCATGTGGGTATCCATTCTCCACTCATCATAGTTTCCATGTGGGCAAAAATAAAATCTTCCAAACCTTGGTGGTAGGGTTGGTAATGGCCTCTCAGTGATAATCTTGACTGTATTTCCTGCACAGTGCTTCTTCAACTCAGCTGCATATCTCTATAACATGTTAAATTGCTCCTTTGCATCTCCTTCAATAATTTCCTCAGCCATAGATCTAGCTCTCCAAGCCTTCCCTTTGGTTATGCCAATTGAATATTTCTTCCTTAGCTCAAACATTATTTCTCCAACTTTAACTTTACCTTGTGACTTCCTTTTTTCAACAATAAGTTTTGATACCCACTTGGCATTGGCAGACTTGTTATTTAATACCCTTGCACATGTGTGTGTCCCCACCCAAGTCTTTATTTGGTAAGTGTGCCTATCCCCCACTTTACTACACAAAGCTAAAAAACCACATTTACCCTTGCACTCTACCCTAACCCTATAACTCTCATTCTTAACAAACTTTATCTCTCTACCATTTAACACTGACCACTCCCTAATAGCATCTTTAAATTCAGAAAGAGAATTGAATTCCATACCTAATTTGAATTGAAAGTCTTTGTTGAGCAGCTCACCTCTAAACTTCTCAAACTTTGGCTTGGAATGCTTCTCCTCTATGTCACTTTCATCAGGGTCAGAGCTATCCAATTCCTCACTTTCATACTCCACCTCATTACTTATAGAGTTAATTGGATTCCTTTGTGAACAAGATCCCAACACATGTTTAGGTACTTCGACAATGACTTTGGCCCCCTTCTTAATGGGTGTTGTCTTCTTTGGATCCTTTGATGCCCTAACCTTGAATCTCAATGACTTACCTTTAACCTGAACCCTATTTCCCTTTTCTGGTATGACCACTTCCTCAAGTACCACATCATCATTCTGTTCATCCACTTCATCACGTGATATCTCTTCTTCGCTGTCATCAAATGTTATGTCTTCATTACTACTATCTTCTTCACTGCAGTCACTAAAAACATCAACATCTGGGTTCGACACCTTAGTCATCGTGTCTTTAATACCGCGTTTTACCCAAATATGACCAACCACATTACAAGACATGCTGTGAGATGCAATGTCTCCAACTTGAACATCATCAACAACATGAGTAAACCCTTCGTCCACCTGTGGAATGTTCCTCCATAACCTGAATCCTTCGTAACCCTACTCTCTAACCAAACTAACAGCTTCAAAGAAACTCCATTTATCAGAGTCTTGACCTTCAACGATTGTTTCACTCCCTCCCCGATAAAAGATGTGACCTTGATGGACAAAGTTTCCACCGTGATGGAAAATGACTCCAAACACACCCATTTCTGCAAATACAAATCAAACCAGCAATGAACAACTCCGAAAATCTAAATGCAGGAAAAAATCAACAAAATAGGTAAATATCATACCTTTTTCGTATCAACAGACGCGATTCCTAGAGTCAATGGAAGAAGACGGAATGGTTTCGAACGAACAAGGCGGAGTGAACTGTCAATGGAAGAAGACGGAGTGAAACAATAAACCTAATTGTTAAGGTTGGAATCGAGACAGTTGAAATGTCTTGATTTTCAACTATGAAATGTTTTTGGACTTAGGGGCATTTTGGACATTACAACTCACCATTAACCCATGTGGCATTTAAATTTAAAAGAAAAGATGAAAAAAAAATGACACATAAGCAATTTTGGTGACGTGGCGTGCAAAAGGTCTACCATGAAATAATTTTGAAAAGTCAGGGTATTTTAGGCAAGTTTTTTTTTCTATGGGGGTTTTTCAAATCTCGCCTATATGGCAGGGGGGAAAATGGGTATTAACCCAAAAAAAAACAAGGAAATTAAAACTATCAAAAATCAACATGACTCACCTAGATTTTTCGAAAAATCCTGTTACCATCTCAACATTTTCTTTTATCGTTTTTTCTAAAATATTCAATATGTTTGTCTTCATTTTTACAGAATTTTTCAAAATCACCGATAAAAATGCATATGATTTAATCGAATTTATAAAAGAACCGGTAAAATTGCATGAGAAATGAGTTCTTACCAAAATTTTTTAAAATACCAGTCAAAATTCATCTTTTATAAAAAATAGGCATAAAATGTAAAATATCGGTAAAAATATATACTTTTAAATATTCGATAGTTTGCTTGAAAAATCTGAAAAGACGTGCGACCTTTAAAATTTTTAAAATGTTAAAATTAAATAATAAAATAATTTTTTAATATGCAAAAGTAATATAATAAAAGTATAGGGGTGTCAAATATGAATAGGGTGGCAGGACAAAATCCCAAAAATAATGAAAGATAGGCTTAATGCTAAATATCTAGCCGAATCAATAAAAAAAAATGCAAAATAAATTAAGTGATATTTCTATCATTCCAAAATCTTTTAGAAATTTTTGGAATTGACAAAAATCACCGTACATTATAGATTTGGATACCAAAAAAATATGTATTGAAATTTGGAATTTAAACAACCTCAATAACACATAAACTTTTTTATTTTGCTCATCTGCAACCTTTCTTTTTAAATTTAAACTAGGGGGACGCACGGGTACCGACCGGAGAATGAAATTATTGTTAAAAAAGAATTGAATTAAAATCAAATATAATAAAATAATTTAAATGTAAAAAAACAAGAAAATAATAGTATAATTATTAAAAATAATTGTAAATAAAAATGAGTAATTAAAAAAATTTGAAATGAAGTGTAACGTGGGGTTTTTGTAACAGAAAAAAAATTAATGCAAAAGAAATAAATATTAAGTATCTACTATCTACCACATACAAAGAAGTTCCTTGCAGTGACAATTGTGCCCTTCCCCCTAAAAAAGTTTCCACTACTAAAAGGTTAAAATGGTAACTAGCATAATCAACAAAAATCAATGCTTCCTTTTCACAAGAAACTGCCATGTGCTTACTTTCCATTGGTCCGAAAATAAAATATGACTATTCCCTCTCAAATTTGAATTTCAAATTTTATCTTCCCATTGTCCCACACTTTTCTCTCTCTTTCTCCCTCACTCGTTTTCTCTCATCTCTTTTTCCCATCAAAACCCTAGACTCCCGTCGCCCCCCTTTCTCCCTCGTCTCAGATTCTCCCTCCTCTGCTACTTTCCATGAGCCCTATTTCTTCCATGTGCAAACTCTCACACTTCTTCACATTCAAATACTCAAAGAATTTTAAAACCATATTCATAAAACCTTAAAACTATTGCTGATGGTTGTGTTTTTCTTGGCAGATCCAGAATGACTACAGAGCACTAACCAGGGATCACTTGTGAAGTTTTTATCAGACATGGTGGTGATAATCATCTTCTTTCTTTTTAATTTTACTTTCTTCTACTTCTGAAACTATTTTCCCTTCTTTATAAATCATTCACTCATTTTCTTTTTGTTTCCACTCTTTTCCTTTTTCACACTAATTTCTTTACCTCTCTCTTTCTTTTGTGTATTTTTCCATTCTCTCAAAACCAGAAATCAATTGAGAGTCTAATGGTTTCATTTATGTTTTAATATTGTTGTTCTAATGTCTCTGTTTCAACTTTACAGTTTAATGGTGACACATTTTTTCAAATCTGATTTAAGAATTTATTGTTTTTGTTTATTTCATTTGGGGTATCTGCTATTTCATTTGCAGAATAATGCTAAGGTTTGTAGTGTATGATATTAATACCCTTTTCTCCTTACATGCATAATAATAACACCAATTTCATTCGTATAATTTGTAAGTAAACTTGGTTTTCGCTGTTACGCTGCGGTCATGGAAGCATCAGAAATCGTCGAGCTTATCATGATGCATTTATCTTTGTTTCAGTTTCCTATTGCACTTGTGGTGTTTGCCTACGAAGTAGTGAAACTGTAAGCATCTTAAGAACTAAGAAGGTATTTGCTTATGTAGTTTAAATCTAAACATTCTATTAACCTTATTAATCTTTTTTTTGTCATTTTTCTTGATTGTTCTATCAGTTTTGGGTGGTAGTTATGCCTCTCGAAGTGGCAAAGACTTTAATTCAGACAATCCCGATAAAAACTGTCAGAGAAATCCATTTATTGGTAGGTAGTTAGTTTGTATACGAACTATATAGATATGAGTTTTCCCCACTTTTTGACAGATCATTAATTTAGAACTGTCAACTGGAAGCTGGAGTTTATGCATATACCAAGGTACGCATTTTACACCTGCTTTTATGTTTCTGGTTGAACCTGTATATATGGTTTTGACCTCTTGACCTTTATTGTTTCATAGAAAATCAACAATTGGTTGCACCTTATTACTACATATCTTCTCATGACACTCCATGTTCTTCATGTGGCTGAAGACACTCAATGATTTCCTTTTATATTCTTTATCATCAATTAGTTAAAGTATCTTACAACTGGTGTTGTTCAGTTCCATCATTTCTAAATAACTGAAATTTAATTGATTTTTCCTCATTTGATTTTTCTAAGTATATGATTTCGGTTGTTACTTTCTGATTCATACAGACAATTGCTAGGGCAATCTTAATTGGTGTTATACTTCATGTCGGGGATCACCTTGCTTGTGATTTTCCAAGACTAGCAGATTCGTCTGAAACTGATTATCAGAAGTATTTGAAAGGTTTATTTGGTCATGACAGACCCAATTATGGTGGCTTGTGGTGATGATGGCATAATACTTAGTGCTTGTGAAATTCTATTGAAAGCATCACCTTCACTATGTAGGTTCATAATCAAGGTGAATATCCTTGTGTTTCTAGCTTTTTTTCTGTCAAGCATTCAAGCATTCTCTGAGAACTTCTAGCATCATACTTTGTGCTTGCATCAAGCATGCCCAAAAGCTAGGATAGTTGTGAATTTGAAACTAATTTTTATACATGTTGCAGATGCTAAATACAGAACCTACTTTTAGAACAGAACACAAATTTCCAAAGGAATGTCAATACAGTATTGATACAAGGTTACCAACTAAACCAAAGTGAGGTCCTTGGAGGAGGAGCACTTTAAAACTTGGAATTGCGAAGAAAACTGAAAACGTGCTTGGCGACTGAAGGACAAAATACCACCTTCGATTTGAATGTTTGTATTAATTATCGCCGTGTTCGAGTGAATATGCAGATGTCTGTTCAAGAATTTTGTGCAAACTCCACAGTACTGGATTTGTTGAAGAGGGTCGGGCAAGCAAGCTGTAGGTTGACAACATATAGGTTTCCTCTAAAGGAAGAATTGAGGCCAATACTGAATCACAAGCTTGTAAGTGATCCAAATTGCAAGCCTTAAGGTTTTTGAAGATATTACATTATCTTTGAGTCCAAAGGCTTGAGTAAAACACTACTTTTTTGTCTATTGAATAACACTATAGTGTAAGATTGACTTTTGAAGATAATGGGTGAATTGTTAGTTTGGATCAGTGTTTCATGTACATGATTTCGAATGGAGTTCTTTTATTAAAAAAATTATTATAATTGAGTTTGAACTTTAAAGTAAAAAGTGATTCATGAATGACCACTACTAGCTGGAAGAGGTCCCTTTTCGACTCTCGGCATACATTCATCATTTCCGGTTGCATTTTGTTTCCACTACCTTAAACAAATTGGTTTGCTTCCTGATTTCCCTTGATTGTTAAACACTTTTGTTGTTTCGTTGTATGGTTTATGTCGACAGTTTGCTACCATATTATGCCCCTTAATGTCTACTATTGATTGCGTATTCGTTTCAACCATTGCAATGTGAACTTGCATTTTGTTGACTGTTAGTTATTGTTGTGTTTGAATTTGATACAGTTTGATCTGAAAGTTGTGTATGATTTCGATTCGATTTTGTGGCTACTTGCAAACTTTTCGAGATTTGGGTTTTATCATGTTGGTGTTCGTTTCGCCGTTTTTAGTTTTCGATTCTTTTCATGGTTGATTGTAACACAATGCTTGTTTGTCATGCTTGTTTGTCTGTGACTTAATGATGCACTGTGACTTCATGATACACTAAGGTGAAACCAAATCTTAGTTCAAATGTGTGTTTGATTGATCATGGGTGATTTTGATTTTGTTTCAATCTGAACGAAGAGAGTTTTGGTCATAAAATGAAATATGGAATGAGAACATCATTTGTTTTAATGTGATCTTTTGATTAAAGTTTAATTAGCATGACATTTGAGAAAGTCTTTTATTTTGATATCTAATTCTGGATGAATGACTTTATTAATATGTAATGCTTATGATGTCTACCAGCAGCGATAGCTAGCGTGTTTACGTAGAGCCAAATGGATTTGTTTTACCTTTGATATGTACATGTTTGAACTTTAATGATGCACTGTGCCAATTCTAGCAGAAGATTTATTAGGAATTGAACATAAGCAACAAGAACTGCTTATAGCATATATTTGTGTGTGCCTATGGTTGATGACTTGAATTAACATCTATCTTTTTTGAGTGAACATTAAATGTTTTTTATTATATTATAATGATTCTAAAACACATATTCAAATCCTCACGGGTCACTACCATAACAATACATATTAGTTATTAAATATTTCTTTTCAAATATACATATCCATTTAAATATATTTTATATTATATTAGATAAATTTATCCGCGCGGAAGCACATTTATGTTGGATCAATACCTACTCTTAATATTTTTTTATTTCAAAATTTATCAATTATTGTTAATATATGTAAAGATGTATTAAAAAAGAGCCACAAATGAACATTTAGATTTTTTATCAAATGATTTAAGATAGGAATCAACTTACCCGTGCGGACGCACGGGTCTTCTACTAGTTGATATTAATAGTGAAGTTTGGTACTTGTGAAAGAATGTGTAACGTGTGAACTTGGAGAAAGTGGAAAAATTAGTGATAGGGAGGGTAAATGTAATCATAAAGTGCCTATTTAGTAGTAGAATATAATCATAAAGTGCCTATTTAGTAGTAGAATCCAACGTCTAGGGGAGATAGTGAGTGCCTATTTAGTAGTATAAGCTATGGATACAAAGCAACAAAAAAAAAAGTCATAGTATGTGGGATAAGAAATGACAATTGTTTTGAAATTCAAGATAGATATACTTGTACTAATTTCATGTTGTTTCTTGTATTTAACAACATTCGTAAAAAAATTTGTAACTTATTCTCATTTTAAAAAATAATTGTATCATCGGTAAACTTTTTCCCGTTTATAAATATATTAGAAACTTATTCCCATTTATAAATATAATTGTATCAACAATATATTAATATATTAGTAACTTATTTCCGTTTATAAAAATAATTGTAAAAATATATTAGTACCTTATTCCTGTTTATACAAATATTTGTAAAAATGAACTTATAGCTACTAACTTATTCTCGTTACTAATATAGGTCACTTTTCCCGTGATTGCATATGTTCTTTACAACTTATAGCTCACTGTGTGTGCTTTTGATACTGAAAATGTTGACAAAGAACCTAAATCTAGATCGTTTCATCGTTCGTGTGTAGATCCTTCTGGTCGTTATTTGTATGTGTTTGGTGGAATGATGGATGGTTTAGTTCAGCTGGTTGAACCTACTAAAGAGCTCTTTAATGTGGAGCTTGTGCTTCAACTCCAGGATTAATCAACAGATTGAGATTGTGTATAATGCGGCTGCACACAGAAGTGTGATAAAGTTGGCCAGTTCGGATTTCAATCCAGATTATGATTGTGCTTTAAATCTAAAATACCAAGCTTGATATCTTGATCAAACAATTTAGACGTGACTGTACACAACCCAGATCCCTACTTAAGGAAACAATGAATCTTATGTCATATGCTCTGTGTTAAGACCAGTATGTTATGTGTAATATAGTTCATCAATGCATTTTCAATCACATAACCATTATGTAGTGTATTTTACTACTTTTTATAGTATTATTATTGTAAATACATAAAAATTATTGATTTTCATGTATTAACTAGAACTACTTATTAGAAAGATATATGAAGATTGTAAAAACTATTGGCATTATAAAAACTTTCTTTTCTATTACATTATCCATCATATAAGCATTCCTAAAAAAAGGAGTTTAATGTTTCCTTTTGTATAATAAGGAGGTCTGTAACAACAACTATTAATGTTGAATTGAATTAGTCATTCTCAGTGAATTACAACAGTGAACGTTCTAACAACAAATAATATGTAACGTTTTTCCCTCTTAACCTCTGCTGCGATTTTTGGATATTAAATAAAGCTGAAAAAAGATTCCACAACAATTTCTCACTCATTCAATTTTAATTTTATTCTCCACCTTTCTCCAATGACCATTAATTTTACTACTCGAGCACACGTAAACTTAAACAACACAGACCCAGAATCAACCATCTTTCCTCCACAGTCCTTGACCACATATCTAATATTTGATATAGAATGATTTATCTTATCAGTTGATACCTCAACTACCATACCAACTCCTCCATAACCATAAACCTGAGGATAAATGCAGTGAGTTTTAAATAAACATTATGATGAACAATAGATCATGCCTATCAAATTTTGCGTATAAAAATATACTCCTTCACATACCGTGAATCATAATCTTTTGGGATTAACACCGTTGTAGCCTGCCTGCAAGAAGCAAAATATTGCTCTAACTTAGCTCTAATTTGTGTGTATATAACAAAAGATGTCAAGATAAAACACTCAAATGCACTTAATCATAATAAACTTGACAAAATAGGAGAATAAAATTACGTCATCCTTTCCAAGAGATTTATCAAAACCCCTGACAAATACAGTTTTGGACTAGCCTTTACCATTGTTCGGAACATAATAGGTTGCAGCAATTATTAAAAAAATATAAGTTATAATGGAATTAGTACAAGTGACACAAATGAAATAAAATATAAAACTTGTATATGAATAAGATGCCTGTTACTATTTGGAGTGTAAGCTCCCATTTCCCGAGCTAAATCAAGCCGGACACCTATTTGCAACATTTCTTGCCCATTTAACTCAAATGCCTATAGTAATAAACACAAGTTAATTATGAGTAACACATGAATCTAGAGTTATATGACTCGGATGACATCAATAACAATACTCATCAATTACACAAATTAAACAAAATGTTAAAAGCATACACTTTGGGTTGCCTCTGCAGTCGCAAACTCAACATGTCCAAAGCCTTTCAACGCAAATATTTGATAATTTTGTTTCTAGAGAATCAGGTACGTTGAAAAGTGTATTGACACGTGGTTGCATCATCTCCATAAAATACATAAATTTTTAACTTCACCGGGGCTAGCTCATCTCCCTTCTGATGTAGAAAGATAAAACAGACATCATTAATATAGAGAAGAGAGAAGGAGAAAAATATGCCTATAAAGAGTCATAAGTGTGCTTGTGTTTCTTCCAACTTCCTGATTAACACATAGATACAATGAGTATGATAATTAATAAATTATAAATGGGTCTTATTTTATATATGAAGTAAAAAGCATTTATTAATTAATGGCGGAGAAAAATATTACAATACAGGAGCATGTGATAGTGAGGCATAAGTAAAGGAATTTCATGTTTATTTGGAGCTTTAGTTCTCTATGATATGTTTTGCCAAGTAAGAGAGTATGAAAATAAAAAATGACTCATTTAAGAGTAAGTACACATCATTTAGTATATACATTAGCATGATTCCAACATTGAACAAAGTACCGACCAATTTCACGACGGGGAGGTCCCGAGAGAGCACAATGAACATCATGCCATGGCATACGTGGATATTTTCGGCGATGAAATTCATTTGTCATGGTGTCTTCCCATTAGCTTGGTTCAGATTGCCTATACATGAACAAAAATTCCAAAAATCAAATCTCTAAAAACATGATTCTCTATTATGTAATTCATTCTTATAAAGCATATAAGCAGATGAATATGGACAAAATAAATTAACGGGCTAATACTTTTAAGTTAGGTTTTCCACATTGAGAAATTCAATTAAATTCACTTTTTCAAATAAAATTAGAACATGCCATCATATATGTAGAAAGCTTGGTGCTTGCCAATCTCGAATTCTAATCCTTAGCACCTAGAAGGGTCATGCAACTGTACTGTACAACATAACTTTCTGAGTTGATAGTAATAGAATTTATGATGATAAAAATCATTTGCCAGTGCATGCAAGAAACACAGCATTTATTGATTCTACTTGTGAACATTTAAAACTTAATCTAATATATGTAATTTTACTTTACCTAGCATTTTAAATTATGCATTGCCAGATTTATACTTGCGAAAAGAAAGCCACGCATCTAATACTATGTTTGCCTTTGTAAAAATCCGATAGAACGTGAGCCTATCATAACAACAACATCCATTATTAACAATAAATATAATCACGACACCATAAAATGATCTAATTGAAGTATAAACATATCAAGATTCATAATAAATGAATTCAATCTTATTTTCCACACTGTTGACAGTATGTCTTGGCCTCATAGTCAAGAAGAACAATAGTAGTATTTGCGCATCAAATACAAACCCTGTGCCGCCAGAGCTACAGAAAACCAAAATACACCAAAAACAGAATTGGAGAATAGTTATATATATCCTCTAATTGCCATCAAACTCAAACTATCTAAGTGCATAGTCAAAATTGTTTAGTTTGGATAGCCTCCTGATATGAAAACAAAATACGTACCGCCAATGCACACTTATCTAAGTGAATAGCCCACAAATACCACAAAATTCCATCTGCAATAGCCCTTATACAGCAGCATCCCATAACACACAAACATCTCCAGAGCCGCACCAATCTGCAGTGAAAATACCACTCACCGCAGCAGAAATTATTTCCCTCATAGTAATCACGTACCCCCCATGAAATCCTGCAATCTGCATCCCAATGATTATGTTACATAATTGCAAGAGTGTCCTAATGCACTCTAATTCATACAATATATAGAAAGGATCATATATAATTTGATTATGCATGAGAGTTATTCAAAAAATTGTATCATTGGGTAGGTGAAAAATAAGATGTATCTAAGAAGCTCATCAGCTCTGCATTCACTGGCGCCCTGTCACCAACTATGTGCATACCTATTCTGGAAGCATTTTTATCACTTGATGAGGCTGTAGCAGTAGTTGTACTTCTTCCATGTACTGAGGCAGATGCAGTATCTAAAATACTAAGTACCTGAGGAGCTGCATCAGGATTTGATTTAGAATCTTCTTTAACTTGTGACCTTGTAGCTAAGATGGCAGCAAGTGCAACAACCCTTTCTTTTTGTGCCTTGCCCTTTCATTATAAAACACAAACAATTAACGAAATCGCACAAACGGTACTTTCACCATAGTTAATAATAGTTAATAATCGCGTAAACTTGCATGAATTTATCATAGGAGATGCCATCATCATTTAGAAATATAACATAATGACTTGTGTTATTCTCCTATCATGACAAAAAACAACCATAAAACTGTATGCGAACAGAAACTTACAGGACCACTCAAAATGTTAAAGCAACCTCAGGCACTATCAGACTCATTTCCTAAAACAATGTTCGTCGGTTGTGCTTGTGCATTCTTGTAGCCTCTAATTTCGTCCTGATAACGTTTTTGTATCAATGCGGGTTATTGCATCGTATGACTACTTCTCCTCCCTTGTACATTCACCACACAAAGAAATAGCAGAACTTAGTAACAACTGCATGGAAATAGAACATCGTGAAATGCAACAACTGCCAGTTCCAAAATTACAGTTCAAAAACTATATACTCTTGTAGAGTTCTTCAAAAAAAATATTTTACAGAAACAGTTTAGTAACAACAGAAATATTTTATATATGCTCCTATGTCACCATCAACAGAAACTTGTTCCAAATATCAATAGGGATCCATCAGGTATATGAAATTGGAACCAACATAGACTACTGCAGCACCAAGTTCCTCCTCAATCCTAAGAAGCTGCAACACATATCAAGAGAAAGGAAAAAAAACACCATAGAGAAGACTTAGAGGCCAGTGGTACTCATTCAAGTACATACAAAAACAATTCATCCCCAAAAGCAAGAATAGTTATCTGAGAAAAGGATAACAAATCTTGAAGAACTTCTCTAAAATGTTGGATAACATACATTAACCATGAAAAGTAACAAAGCCAAATCACAGTTCCAAAAAGTAACACTGTTAGTAATTAAACCTTTAAACATCACGACAACAGAGCTGCCATTATTGGCCCCTGCAATAGAAGTAATGTAGAAGTTCTTGTATTATAGATATCAAAATCCTTACTGAAATTCCATTATGCGCAAACATCGGGACCAATTCGTAGGTGAACATAAAGTGCAGCTTTTTGAAAACAACTTTGTTACGCAAGAGTATCATTAGTTAAACTGCAAATGAAAAACTAAAATCCACCTATTCATCAAGAGCACATACAACAACTTTGTTTAACATAAGTTAGATCGACTTTAAGTTCAATGCACATTTAGAAGACAAAATGAAAAACTAAAATCCACCCATTCATCAAGAGCACATAAAGTACAAATATTCGAATCACATAATTATTTAAAAACGATTATAAGGGGGAAAAATTTAGAACAACAGAATCCATCAGCAGCAACAGCTATAAATACACCAGTTTTGTACTACCCTTTACATCAGCAGCTAAAATCACATACATAACTCTCATAATTGTTAAATGCATTTCTATACTATCTATTCTTAAATATAAAAAAACAGAATCCATCATTTTATCTCCATCAAATAAATTCATGTCACTTATCTTTCGATGTCGGTGTCGACGATATATTGGAGGCATGTCGATAACAAACACTTAACATCCTCTTCAAACGCCACAGATCTATATACCCCAATCCTTAAACTTCTCCAATTTGTAATATCCATTTCTGCAGAAAAACAACAAAAACAGTTCAAAAAAATCGAAACGGAAAACGACAATAATTGAAGCATATGAAGAAAAGTTAAACAGAAACTGATCAGATGCATTAATACAAAGTGGTTAAAACTTAAACTGAATCATGTAACCCAATTTCTGCAATATGTTTGTTCATCTCCAAATCTGCAGTACAACAAAGAATGAGAATTTACTTAACACAAATAATAAAGAAATAGGAACAATAAAAAAAATAGGAAAATCAACAAAAATATGGACAACAAAATACCAAAAATTGATCAAATCAACCCCTCTATACACCTCTTGAACTATATTTTGCAAAACAATTACATCAGAAGCGTATCGAATCCAACAATTAAAAATTCCAATTACATCAGAAGCATCAAATCCAACCATTAGAAATTCTTATCTACGGAAATAAACAGAATTTAAAGTTACCTCAATACATGCAACAGATCTGACAAAGTCCAATCTGAAACATTTCTTTTTAAATTTAGATTCTTAATAAAACTATTAAAAAAAATCTTATAATTATTTTTATTAGATACCACAAATTTATTTAACAGTCTTTAATAATAATACTAAGAGTTTTTTTTTTCATTCAGATTATATATATATATATAATCTTACCGGCTGATCAGAACTTGAAGTGGGCTATAGACTACGTCTGCGATGTTGGGTTTCAAAGATGAGGAGTGGGATGTACCTGCAAGGCATTCCGATGATAAAGTAAGAATTGGGAGAAAAGAAGGCAAGTACAAAGTGTGTATGTCTTAGGATGATTTAGAATATCTGACTCTCTAAAATGAGAGGGTTTTTATAATGCCCCCAACACTTGGCCATTGGTCCCTATTTTCCGAGCGATATATTTGCTCCCAAAGAATAGGTAACTGCCAGAAACTAGCCGTTGGGACGGGCAAAGATGCTCGGAACTAGCCGTTGTCACGGGCAAGGGCGTGGTAGCGGGAACGGGTGTCGTGGCTGTTTTTGGATGGTGAAACCGTGTGTGACGGGCAGAAAGGTGACGAGGGGAAGCTAGCCCAGGGGTCAGCCGGCTAGGCCTCCTCAGCGGAGGGGCAGAAAGGTAAAATGCTTCCCTTTGCCCTTAACTGGTAGTAGGTATGGCAACATAACTCATACTCGCGGGTACCCACCCGAACCCGCCCCGAATTTTACGGGGAAAACCCGCTTTGACTGGGTTTAGGTTTTCCCCGATTATCAAATATGGGGACGGGTCGGGTAATGGGGACACTAGTACCCACCCCGATCCCATCTCCGAACCCGCCCCATTTATTTTATTATGTGTTTTATTATTTTATTTTTGATAATTTAGAATATTAAATATGTGGTTAATGTTTTGATATTTTGATTTATATTTATTATTTGAAATATTTGAAATGTATGCATAAAATTTTATGAGATATTTTTACTTTATTATTTGTAATGTAATTTTTTTGTTGGAAAAATAAATATTTTTATTAAAAAAATGGTTTCATTAAATAGATGGTGGCGGGGCGGGGATACCCGAACCCGTTTGGGACGGGTTTGGGTTTTAATTCTCAATCCTCGATGGGGTTTGGGGTGGGGAACGAGAATTATTTTGAGATTTGGGTTTGGGTTTGGGGGAGGTAAAAACCGTTCTGACCCGCCCCATTGTCATGCCTAACTGGCAGGACTTAAGCAATTTGGCCATTCTAGAAGCAGAAGTGGATTCGCCCATGCCTAGCCATTGGGCCAGTCTGGAACAGGAGCCCCCCAAGTCGTTGCTCCTGAGCATAGGAGTGATGATTTAAGGGCAGCCCGCAGTCCCGGGGAGGAGTAGGCGTGGTTGACGCCTGTTGCTGAGACGAGGTTGTCCCGCGGTGCTCGAGGGAGTCTGAGCCCGGGGAACCTGTAACGTTGTCTGGCATGCCCGACGTGCGGGGAGCGCCACGCATGCCTCGAGCCATGTGCCGCATTTAATGCATAATGATGGTTATGCTAGGGTCATGATGATGCCCCTACGCCGCGTGTGCTCGTGCACGTGCCCCAGGTCCGTCTATAAATAGAGGGGGGAGCGCTCATTTCCACTTTTCGCTTCTCTCTCTCTCTCTCTTCTCTTGCTACTTGTTTCCGTCTCTGCCGTTCACCGCCGTACCACCACCGCACGCGCAACGACCAGAGCTCTTCGACCACCTACTTATCTTCCTCGACCCCGTAATTATTCTTAACCTTTCTCTGTTTTGAGTGTTTCAATTTCTGTTTCGTTTAGTTTGCATGCGGTTAGGATGAAACTGGGTAGAGTAGGGGTTGTTTCTAGTGAATGTTGATGGCTAGGGGTGGTTAGGTCATCTTCTGTCGCCGACACCGTCGTCGGAGCCTTAGGAACTTAGGCTTTTTAGTCGATTCTGGCACCATTGTGATGACGAGTAAGTTTGTCACCGATGGGATTTATTTGTTTTTTGGTGTACTCATGAGTTTTCCGTTGGATCTCCAACGGAATTCTGGGTAACGCCCTGGGGAGGGTCTCCCTATGCGGGTTTAAGGGATTGACATATGCGTCTCCTAGCACTGTCGCTGTGCCATTTGAGTTGGGGCTTAGGTCAGGGACATTGTCCTTAGACCTTCGTGTGCCCTTTCACTTAACTAGCAGTGGAAGAGTGGATTTGACTTTGTCATCGAATTCACTTATGTCCTCTGCTTTTAAGGTAAAGGAGATGTTTTGCAAAGCCGAGGATGAAGTTATAAGGGAACTGTTCGAGGAGAGCTCCTCAGAAGATATAAGCACTAGTGATACTTCTACTCCTAGGAATGCCGACGAAACACCTGCTCCAAATAGTACCGCAGAAGAGTGGATCGTTGTTGAACCTCGAGAGCATGCCTCCCTTTTTTCTTTTTACACCCAAGATGCCTTCACGACGGTAGGGGCCGAGGGAGACTGGAAGTTTCATTTTCCTCAGGAGAACGACTGGATTTGCTCGGCCTACGGGGAGAGGTTCCCCATGTACTAGTATGTCTTCAAAGAGATAGGGTTGAGGCTGTCCTTTATGGACTTTCAGGTGGCAGTCTTCGGGCATCCGGATATGGCACCCTCACAACTACACCCAAACTCGATTGCTTTCATGCGGGCATTTGAGCTAACATGTAAATATCTCAAGATTGGAGCTACTCTTCCCCTCTTCTTCACCGTCTTCCATCTTCTGCGCCAACTTTCGGGGAGGCAGTTCGGATGGGTCTCCCTGAAGTAGGGGAGGAAATTATTCAAACCCTTCTCCGAGTCCATTAGGATGTTCAATGAGAGGTATTACATCATCGAGCCCGTGTCAGAGAGGGCCACAGACTCCTCGTTCATCTGGAAGGTTACGACAGACGAGAACGGGGAGCCCCTCATCGATGAGCAGGGCAAGGTCCAGGGGCAGAGGTTGTTGAGTTCCCCTTCTGCTAGAGTAAGGACCATTTTACCTGGGGAACAGATGACTACCTTGCCAATCCGAATCTGCTGGGGGAAGATGATTGGGCCAGCTACGAGAAGCTGGTGGGCTTTGTCAACGACTTTGTCCCTGCCCAATGCGTGACTAGGAGCGGAGAGCTTATCTACGAAGTAGACGAGGGGGTTAAAGTGGAGGCCAGACACATTAACACAAAAGAGCTCCTCGAGTGTAGCACTCGCGAGAAGGCTCTGGAACTTCTTGGTTGCCATTTATTTTTTAGCTTGCTTGTATTGTAATTTTCGTTGTTTACAGACGTGTGCCCGTCGTTTTGCAGGTAACGTGTCTTCTGCTCAGGAGCGTATGGTGAAAAGTGCCCAAGCAGGACTCAAGGTGGGCCAAAAGATCGAGAAAAGCCGCCTCAGTGAGCAAGTGGCTCATCCTAAGACGTGGTCGGGGGCCTTTTCATTTACACCACCTGCCGCCCAGACCTCCCCCGTGCCAGTAAATTCAAGGCCCAAGTGTCCCCGGGTGGACGTGATCCTCGACCTTACCACCGACAGAGAGAAGAGTAAATTTGAGATGCCTCCGTGCTTTCATAACAGGAGTTTCTTTGAGGGCTCCTCTCTTGCACTCCATTGGGCAGAGTCTTTGAATCTCGAGGAGCTGAATCGTCCGAGCAAGAGGGCGATGTTGGCTTAGGACGTTGTTGCCCTGATAAGGGTCCTGGGAATGGCGGTGGTCTACACCGAGGAGGGGGACCTCCAAGAGGTAGAGCTGAAGAAGGCCTAGGTCACGAACGCGGTTTTGGAAGAGAAGCTGAAGGCAGCGGAGAAGGCAGCACAGAAGACTAAAGAGGATCTGGCCAAGGCCACCGACGAGGTGGAAAAAAAGTATAAGGGCGAGCTGGCCAAGGTCACCGGGGAGAAGGACACACTGGCCGCAGAGAAGAAAGCCGCAGAGGACTTTGTCGCATCATTGAGGACTGTCGCTGCTCCTCCTGAGGCGTGTCGTGTTTTTGTAATTTATCTTTTTGTATGGGGCTTGGCCCCTTTGTATTGTAACAAGCACAATCGCGGTCCTTGTGGTCATTTTTATGATAATATTTATTTTCGTCCATGGTGGTCAGTTGTGTATGATTCATTTTGGTGCATGTCTTTGCTTAACTTTATTTTCGCTGAGTGTCACACGTTGTTCGATACTCGTGTCTGTTGTATGGGCTACTTCAATGAACGATTTTTATTGTTTCGGGGTTTGCTCGACAAATTGTGCTCGACAGTGAGGGGAACTAGTCGAAAGTCCTGGGTAGCTTTCGGGCATGAGAGTGGAACTTAGGTCGTGTTTGTAGTCTGAGTTCGCGGCATGAACTTCCCATCGCGAGCTGGGTGTTCTGCCTTACATGGTACTTTGATGACGGCGGGCTCGGTCAATGGACCGCTGTCGAGCATAGGTTTTGCTCGTTCTTGAGCAAAGGCCTGCCTTGATTTATTTTGGTATGCAGCGTCTGTACCTAGGCGCGCACTTCTGGTCAGTACGTTATGCTCGTCGTGTCGACGGAGCATGGCGACAGCTGTGGCCTTAGCTATAATATTGCTTTAGCTTTTCGACGTTCCATGGTCGAGCGAATTCTTCCCCGTTGAGATGTTCTAAGTAGTAGGCCTCATTCTCTCTTTTTGCTCAAACACGATAGGGTCCTTCCCAGTTTGCGACGAGTTTTCCTTCACGAGAATCTTTGTGATTTCTCCTTAGGACGAGAGTGCCCACTTGGAAGTCTCGTCGTATGACTTTGGCGTTATGCGTAATCGCGATTTTTTGTTTTAATGAGGCCTCGCGGAGGGCTGCTCCCGATCGGACCTCTTCGACGAGATCGAGCTCCTCCCTTAGTGCCTCGCTGTTGTTCTCCTCGTCCAGAGGAGCTTTAGTCCTCCTGTAGGGTATATGTATCTCGATAGGGATTATCGCCTCAGTCCCGTATGCTAAACGGAAAGGGGTTTCCCCGGTCGAAGAGTAGGGCGTAGTACGGTAGGTCCAGAGCACGCTGTGCAGCTCCTCAACCCATTGTTTCTTGGTTTCGTCCAGTCTCTGTTTGAGACCTCGTAGAATTTCCCTGTTCGCTGCCTCGGCTTGCCTGTTCGTCTGCGGGTGCTCAACAGACGCCAAGTGTTGTTTGGTGCCCATCTGGGAGACGAATTCTTGGATTTTTTTGTCCGTGAACTGTGTCCCGTTATCAGTGACGATCGCTTAGGGGATGTCGAAGCAAGCAAGAATGTTTCCCTTGTAGAAGTGGAGTATGTTGTGGGCGTTATTTTGGCCAGAGCCTCTTCTTCTATCCACTTTGTAAAGTAGTCCATGCCTACTATCAGGTACTTGTTCTTATTTGACCCTACGACGAATAGTCCTAGGATATACAGGCCCCACCATGCGAAGGGCCAAGGGAAGGACATTGCTTTGAGCTCATTGGGTGGTGCCAAGTGCATGTCCTCGTGACGTTGGCATTTGTCGCATTTCTTCACATGCTCCTTTGTGTCGTGCTGCATGGTCGGCCAGTAATATCCTGCTCGTAGGGCTTTTCTGGTGAGGGATCTTCCTCCGAGATACTGGGTGTTGATTCCCTCGTGGATTTCCCACAGGACGTGGGCGAGCATTTCTTCCTCAATGCATTTTAGGAGTGGAATAGAGAACCCTCGCCTGTAGAGCTTATTTTCGACCAGGACATAGGAGTAGGCTCTGTGCCTGACTACGCTCCTTTGGATCGGACGGTAGTTCGTCCTTGGTGAGATAGTTATAGACTGGGGTCATCCAGCTGTTGATGCGCCAATGACGTGCACGTTGAGGGTCGTGGAAGTTTTCTCGATGCTGGGTCAAGGAAGTACCTCCTGGATGAGAGATTTGTTTCCTTCCTTCTTTTTTGTGCTCGTCAGCTTTGACAGGACATCTGCCCAGACATTGTGTTCGCGGGGAACATGTATTACCTCCACCGATGTGAACTTCATCATTTTTTTCTTAACCAGGGTCAAGTATTCAGATAGGTTGTCGTTCTTGGCCTGGTATTCTCCCCGAACCTGAATGGTCATGTGTTGAGAATCTGTGTAGATTAGACGACTTCCTCGGCTCCCAGGTCTTCGGCGAGGCGTAGACCTGTGAGGAAAGCTTTATACTCGCCCTGATTGTTGGAAGTGAGGAAAGATAGGGTAAGCGAGACCTCAACAGGGATTCCTTCCTTGTTTTCCAGGATGATGCATGCCCCGCTCCCTGCCGAGTTGGAGACTCCGTCGACGAAGATTATCCACCTGCGAGCCCCGCAGGTGGGGGAGTCGGGAAAGGTCATCTCTGCCACAAAATCGGCCAGCGCCTGGGCTTTGAGTGCTTTTCTGCTCTCGTACTGGATGTCGAACTCGGACAGTTCCAGCGACTATTTGAGCATTCTTCCGGCCATGTCTGGGAAGCCCAGCAGTTGCCTCACAGGCTGGTATGTGCGCACCACGATTGTGTAGGCTAGAAAGTAGTGCCTCAGCCTCCTCGCGGCGTGGATGAGGACCAGGGCTACTTTTTCAATTTGCTGGTATCTAAGTTCCGGTCCTTGGAGCGCCTTGCTCGTGAAGTATATGGGCTTCTGCCCATCAGGGGTTTCACGAATGAGGGTGGCGTTGATGGCCTTGGTCGCAACGACGATATAGAGATAGAGGGTTTCCCCGTTATCTAGCCAAGAGAAGACTGGTGGTTCTGATAGTGCTTGTTTTAGGTGGAGGAGGGCTTTGTCACATTCCTCCGTCTACTCAAAGGATGCCTCCTTGCGGGGGAGTTTGAAAAAGGGGAGTGCGTGCTGAGCAGATTTTGCCACGAAACGGGATAACGAGGTGAGCATTCCGTTTAGGGATTGGATAGATTTCTTCGAGCTCGGCGTAGGGAATTCGGAGAAGGCCCGTCATTTGTCGGGGTTAACTTCGATTCCTCGTTCTGTCAGGTAGAATCCGAGAAACTTGTCTGCCTGTACCCCGAACGTGCACTTCTCTAGATTGAAATGCATCCTGTACTTCCTGGCATGCTCGAAGACCTTCTTCAGATAGAGCGTGTGATCGGATTCCTCATGGGATTTCAGGATCATGTCGTCTATGTAGACTTCGAGCATATCCCTGATTTCTCCTCGGAAGACTTTGTTCATCATTCTTTGGTAGGTAACACCAATGTTTTTCAAGCCGAAGGGCATTACATTGTAGTAGTAGTTGTCTGATTCGATCATGAAAGTTGTGTACCTTTTATCGCTTTTGGCCATGGGTATTTGGTTATTGCCCGAATACGTGTCCATGAAAGATAACAATTTAAAACCAACAGAATTATCGACTAATTTGTCTATGTTTGGGGAAGGGATATGCGTCTCTAGAGCAGGCCCTATTAAAATCGGTATAGTCAACACACATGCACCATTTTCCATTTGATTTCTTTACTAGTACAACATTGGACAACCAAGTAGTGTACTTGGCCTCCGAAATAAAATTTGCCTCTAGGAGGTTTTTTACAGCTTGTTCGGCAGCCTCCGTTTTCTCCAGAGACTGCTTTCGCCTACGTTGAGCTACTGCCCTAACGGCAGGGTCGATGGTGAGCTGGTGGCAGGCCACCTCAGGATCTAGCTCGGACATCTCTGCGACGCTCCATGCAAACAAATCTGCATTCTCCCAAAGACAGGCTTTCAGCTACTTCCTCGCTAAATCGGGGAGGTCGGTCCTGATCTTCACTCCTTTCTGGGGGTCGTCATAGAGTAGGACTAGTTCGAACTCGCCATCCAGGATTGGACGCATCGAATCAGAGGTCTCTCCGTTGCTGGTCGATGTGGAAGGACTACTCAAGCATGGCTGGATCTCTTTCCCCTTCCTTTTCTGGTCCCTCGGGTTGTCCTCGGAGAAACGGCTGTCGAGGTCGATAGAGTCGACGCGGGGCAGCTGCTTTGCCTCTTCAGAGCTTCAGGGCAGAGCAGGGTTGCTGGGAGTCTTTGGCTTGGCGGTGATTGCGTTCAGCCCTTTTGAGGCTGCCTCGAAACATCTTCTCGCTGCTTCAATGTCTCCGTGCAAGGTGGCAACGAGCCCCTTGGACGTGTAGTACTTCATCTTCAGGTGCACGGTTGAGGGCACGGCTACCAATTCGGCAGAGTTAGTCGTCCGAAGATGCATTGGTAGAGGGAAGGAAAGTCGATGATCAGGAACTGGACTTTGATGAACTTTGTTGTTTCTTCTACCCCGAAAGTGACGATCAGCTCCACGTACCCCCAAGGCTTTGTGACTGACCCGTTAAAGCCTTGTAGGTCAGAGCCTACGTAGGACGTCAGGTGTGTCTCGTCCAGCTGAAGGGTGGAGAATAGCTAGGAATACACAATGTCGACCGAACTGCCTTGATCGACCAGGATCCGCCGAACGTCAAAGTTGGCCATTCATGCTCTCACGAGCAGAGGAATGTTGGAGTTGGGAGCTCCATCGAGGAGTTCCTCGCGGTAGAAGGTGATAGGAACAGATTCTCCCCGGACCTTATCAAGCGTGGAACTCCGGTTCGAGCTTGTGTTGATGAGATGCTCGAACTTCCTCTTGACGGATCCCACGGTCACCTTGTTGAAGGTTTCCTATGGGCTGTGTGCAGCGAAGTAAGGGGGAATGTTGAGCCCCTCGGGGATGTAGAAGTCTTCAGACCGTGAGATGCTCATGGCGACCTAAAGACTGGTTTATTCCGAGGAAGGCACCCCCTCTTCGACCTACTTTGACTCCTGGGCGTCCTGCCGAGGAGCGTCCTTCTTCTTGGCAAATTATTTGAGGTGCCTGTCCCTGATCAATATCTCAATTGCATCCTTTAGAAGGATGCATTCATCGGTCGTATGGTTGTGGCTCTTGTGAAACCGACAATACTTCGACTTGTCTGTATTCGGCTTGGATATTATCTGTTTTGGGAAACGGGCCCCTGCTTTTCGGAACTCCGAGTTGGCGCACTCAGAAAGAATCTTCTCCCGAGAGACGATTAGTGGAGTGTATTCGTGAAAACGGCCAGAAGGCCCTTTGTTGTCTCGGGACTCCCGTGGGTAGTCATCCTGTCTTCTCTCGGCTCTCCAACGAGATGTCGATGGGTATTCGTGCTTGGAAGACCTGGCACTCTCTTGGTGCCTCGAGTCCTAGGCGGTGTTTGCAACTTCCTTCTCTTTGTACTGGATATATGCATGTGCCTTGAGGAGGAGGGCGTCCAGCGTTGCTGGAGTTTCAATGCCAACCGCCTTAGCAAAGTCGCTGCAGGGACGGAGTCCTCGTTCTAGCAAATACTTCTTCATATCGTCGGTCGTGGAGACTTGGACGACATCTTTGTTGAACTTTTCGATATAGGCTCAAAAAGGCTCTTCTTTCACTTGAATGATGGCCTCAAGGGAGGCTTCTGTCTTTGGGTGACGATGAGAGGCCGTGAAATTCCTGGAGAACATCCTCCCCAACTGCCTCCAAGATGTGATGGATTCGTCGGGAAGCTTCTTGTACCAAGTCATTGCTCCCTTCCTCAGCGTAGTTGGAAATAATCTGCATTTGATGGCGCCTCTGATGCCACGGTAATCGAGCAAGGCATCGATGTTCTCGATGTGGTCGTCAGGATCTATAGTGCCATCGTACATGCCAGGGATGTGGGTTTCTCCAGCCCCTTTGGTAGGCGTATGGCCATGATTTCTTGGGACAATAGGCCTCGAGGCTCATCATCGCTGCTGTTGCTGGACCTCGAATGAGATCGGGTGCTCCGTCCTGGGTTAGGACGCGACCTTGACAAGGACAAGGGGTTCGTGCTTGGTCATTGGATCAGGGCGGAGGCGAACGCTGGGGCTCTGTCCGCAGGTCCCGTCTGGTCCTCTTGGCCCCTGGGGACTGTTGGCTCCAGGGAGAGATATGGTCCCGCTTTCTGACTGCCAAAGATTCTGCTCTGCTTATGCTCGGCGGTCTCTTTCTCGTCTGGGAGGACTCTGAGATCTCCGACGCTCTTTCCTCGATGGAGGAGATCTTGGTCGGCGGGACTCTTCTAAGGCTCAAATCCTTGTGTTCTGGTGGAGGATCAGTAGGTTTCTCTTGTTGAGGGCCTCGAGTAAGGCCTCCATGGCCGGATTGGCATTAGGCAGAATTGGGATGGGTTGATGGTCCTCGGGTGGCTGGACCTCAACGTTGTCAGCGAGATCGGGTGAGGGGGACGCGGTGGCTTCATCTCTCTACTAATGGACGTCGGTCCCAAGAAAAGGGGTTGCTCTGTCAGCGTCTGTCTTGCTAACGGAGAATACTACAGTGTTGCGAGCATCGTGGACATTGTCATGGCTGGCCATAATCGGAATCTTGAAAGAATTGTTTTGGTCATGAATCTACGAGGAAAGAAACACGGGGATAACAAGTTTCCCACAGACGGCGCCACTGATCTTATCGGCTGATCAGAACCTGAAGTGGGGCAGAGACCACGTCTGCGATGCTAGGTTTCAAAGATGAGGAGGGGGTGTACCTGCAAGGCACTCCGATGCTAAAGTAAGGATCGGGAGAAAAGAAGACAAGTACAAAGTGTGTATGTCTTAGGATGATTTAGAATATCTGACCCTCTCAAATGAGAGGGTTTTTATAATGCCCCCAGCGCTTGGCCATTGGTCCCTATTTTCGGGGTGAGATATTCACTCCCAAAGAATAGGTAACTGCCAGAAACTAGCCGTTGAGACGGACAGAGATGCTCAGAACTAGTCGTTGCCACGGGTAAGGGCGTGGTCGCGGGCACGGGCGTCGTGACTGTTTCTGGATGGTGGAACCGTGCGTGACGGGCAGAAAGATAACAAGGGGCAGCTGACCCAAGGGGTCAGCCGGTCTGACCTCCTCAACGGAGGAGCAGAAAGGTAAAATGCTTCCCTTTGCCCTTAACTGGCAGGACTTAAGTCATTGGACCATTCTGAGAGTAGAAGCGGATTGAGTCATACCTAACCATTGGAGCAGTCCGGAACAATATATATATATATATATATATATATATATATATATATATATATATATATATATATATATATATATATATATATATATATATAGGTGTTTGGATGATAGATTGTTTTTCAAAATAAAACAAAAAACAAAAACAATAATGTTTCATGTGTTATAAGGGTTGTTTGAATTCTAGAATCTGAAATGTATTTTGTTTGTCTAGATTTTAGAATTCAGATGATATTTTTGTCGGTTCTAATAGGTTGGGATGAGTCGGATTTTGTCAAATCTAAGTTTGGTCTATTAAAAAATTTAAAGTTTAAGACTTGCATGTAATTTATCATAGGCTTATTTTTAGCCATGAATCTAGTATTTTTTAATGTATGATTAACCTACTTAAATATTTATTTTATTTTTTTAAATTATTTAAATGTTTGCTTCATTTGAACATTTGTAAGTAAACAATCCAACTAATTTTAAATAGATTAATAAATTAAAAGAACACTGAGACTAAATATTTATTTTTATTGACTTATATGAGTTTATCTATTAGAAAAAAAATTTTATACTACTATTTATTTAAGAGAACTTATTAAAATAACTTATGACATTGTTGATAAAAAAAGTTTTAACTTATTTTTATAAGTTTTTAAAGATAGTTAAGTTTTATTTTTGTATTTTAATTTAAAATATAAAATATAATATAATAATAATAAAAGTATTCATGTTTATTTAAATAAGTCGGTCTGATAGACTTAAAAAAAAATTACCTCGTGACATAATCTTTGTAACTAAATAAATTTATTAAGAGCATAAATCTTTTCTATTTAAAAATATATATATAGCCTAACATAATTCTTTGTAGGATAGATCGTAGACGGTGATAGATCCAAAAATTTCAATTAGTTAGGGCATGATTATATAATTCATTATCCATAAAATTATATATTTTTTTCCGTCTATATTCATTTTAGAAAAATATATTCTTTCATTTTTACTTAATCAAAAATGTATTCCTCTATATATGTGACAAATAAGCATTTGATAATTTATGTTTCATATTTATTTATTTAATTTCTCAAAAATAAAATTATTTGATATTTTTATGCAACAGTTTGTTTTAAATAGGCTTCTGTGGATGTAAGTCGCTGTTAGTTGTTATGAACTATCTTCACCCACCTTAATTTCAAGGATATATGAAAGGTTCAAAGAGATGAAAAAATAAATTGTCATAAATGAGTCTACAAACTTCAAGTTAGAGAGTAGATGTTTAAAATTTTCAACTTGTGACTGCACCATCCAAGTTTTTTAGACACTACGTGAAATTATTTTTTTGCTCCCTGATTTCGGATGTGCACATCCAGACGCACCAATTTTTTAAAAAACGTTGATGTGTTCCGGATATGCATATCCGGAAACAATTCTGATGTGCACTTTCGGAAGGATTTCTTATTAATTCGCGCCAGACGTTCTTCCTCCCCCTCATTCTTCACTTTTCCATTTCCAAAATCTCTCAAACTCTCTCAAACTCTCAAATTTTCAATCACCACAAATCTCGATTTTTTTCACTCGAGTTCGGCGCAGAGCAACTTCTACAACGATCAACACACTCCAAACCCTCCGTATCTCATTTTAATCGGTAAGTTTTCAAATTTTAGAGTTTCGGAGTAATTTTCGAGTAATCGATTTAGAGTAGACATTTAGGTGTAGAAATTGTTAGGTTGTATGAATAACATAGGTTAAAGACAATGTAGTTCATTTTTACTGCTTCAGACGGACGATCAGGACATTAAAATGCCCTTTTGCATGTTACAGTGGCCATGGCTGCCATTTTTAAACTTCAAAATACGTACCAGATGTGCAGATTCGGAAAGATTTTAACGTTTAGTTTTCTGAGTATTTCCGGATGTGCACATCCGGAAATACCCAACGTTAAAAATTCTGTGTCCTTCCGGATGTGCACATCCGGAAGACTATTTTTTTATATTTTGTTTGTTTGTTTGTTTTTGTTTAATTATTTTTAAACAAAATTTAATTTATTTATTATGCTTTGCTGATTAGATGGCTGGCAGAGACGATCGTACCATACATGGACGGACAGCTCAGCACACATCTGTCCGACGTGAGCGGATGCAGTCTACAGCCGAGGCTTCCGGCGCAGAGGGAGTTGGAGTAGCCCCTACAGCTGAGGGACATCCTACACCACAGCTATCCACATCGCAAGTTCAGACCACTTCCACATCACAGGTTCAGGTCACTCCCTCGTTAGCAGTCGATTCTACATCTCGGAGGCGTCGGGATTCTACTGCTAGTTCATCAGGGTCCCAGCCCGCACGCAGGCGTCGTCGGGAGACTCCAGCTCCATCAGCTGCTCCTCCTCGTTCCCCTGTTCCTGTTTCTGTTCCAGAGGGTGATCACCCAGCACATGAGGGTGTTGACGCTGATGGCGATTTCGATGAGCTGGGCGGTTTCCCCGGGGGACCGTCTGATATGCCTCTACTCGTGGGGTACTCTGAGCATACTGCCAGATATGTCTGGCTAGGACAGGTAACCTTTCTCGTTTTATTTATAGAATTGTATTCGTTAAAAATATGTTCATTTGTAACATTGTTTTATTTGGAAATTTTCAGGAGAAGGATTCACAGAAGTTCTATAACCATGGGGGCAAGGTTATGGACACGATTGAGATGTTGCCAGAGGCTGTGTAGTTCACGTCTGCACTTGCGGAGTCTGGTCTTGGAGGCCTGTCTAGGATTGGGTATTCCCAGATCCAGTACGGTATCCTGATGGCATTTGTTGAGAGATGACACCCTGAGACATCCTCATTCCATCTACCGTACGGCGAGATCACGATCACGCTGGACGACATCTCGTGCCTCTTACATCTACCGATCACGGGTACCCTTCTCCGTCACGGTAGGATGAAGAAGACGGACGACATGGAGTTGCTGGTTACAGAGCTTGGGGCTAGCCCAGAGAAGGCACATGCGGTGGTGCACCAGTTGAGGGGCACACACGTCCGGTTCTCGATTCTGATGGATAGATTTGGTGAGGCGCTTGCAGAGGCAGGACGGGCAGCAGGTGATCCAGCTGAGGTGGAGATCCACAGGACGCGTGCCCTGAGATACTACTACTTGTTTTTGCTGGGCACACGGGTGTTTGTGGACACCAGCGCCTATTATGTTGATATCGTCTACCTCAGGTACCTTTTGGATCAGACAGAGATCCATGGGTACAACTGGGGGGCGGCTGCGCTAGCATTCACCTATTTCAGGCTCTCTGATAGTTGCCGCTGGGCAGGCAAGATTGTGGCAGGCAGTTATACGCTATACGTGGTAACAATCTAATATTCTAAGTGATTTTTTCATTTCTTTTCTTTCTGTATTCATTATAATGTTTGACACCCATGTTATGTTTTCCATTTCAGACGTGGATTTTACAACACTTTCCCTACATTACTGGTTGGGGGAGTGTCCAGGGGTACACTGAGGATATGCCACGTGCTGCTGCATTTGTCCTGCTCAGAGGGAACCAGGCGCCAGACCCCTTCAGAGTGTATCTAGATCGGATGGTTGCTGAGGACGTTTTGTATTGCCCTTATGCCGCTCACCGTGTGACGCGCCTGTTCGATGAGGTTTGTTTTTTCTCAGGATGGTTTACATGCATTTCAACTGTTACTGCCCGATACCTGCCGAAGCGCATCTTGCGTCAGTTCGGTTACACGCAGACGATCCCCAGGATGCCTCATGATTCTGCTTCTCTAGGCTTGACCCGCAGACAGATAGATGAGCTATATGCTGACTACCAGTCCCACTTGGTACCGGAGGAGGCTCGGGCGACCAGAGCGGAGACAAACTAGAGTGTTGATGTCGGGTACATCGTGTGGTTCTACACCGTCTCACACCCATGCATGGTGCCCACTGCTTAGGGATCGCCACCCAGGCCTGCTCATCAAGAGATATTAGAGGAGCGACAGTCTCAGCTGGACCATACTCAGGATGTCCTACCACGCTGTCGTCAGATAGTACAGATAGGGCAGCAGGCCATTGAGGCCGGTCACCTCCCTGAGGGATCTGGTGCCAGACTTGCCGTGGATAGGATGATTGCGATTGCTGGGGGGCACTTCAGTACTGCAGACATCGATCCAGGTTGGGGGTAGGGGCAGAGGAGCAGGGGAGACATGAGAGATCCTTCGCCATACGCAATATTTTTTTTATGTATCATATTTATATTACATGTATGCACTGTATTTTGACAGACGTTTATTTTATATATATATATATATATATATATCATTTTATTTTATATATGGATGTTGTCAAATGTATACTAAGTTGCGACGATTTATTAACATATGCGACCAAGCAAAAAAACCGATTTTTTAAAAAAAAAATAAAGTTCTGCTGTTTTTCGGATCTGCAGATCATGAATGTTTCCGGATGTGCACTTCTGGAACGCATCAACGTTTTTTAAAAAATTGATGCGTCCGAATTTGCACATCCGAAATCAAGGGACAAAACCGAAAATTCAGATGGTGCCTAAGAAATAAAGGTGGTGTCATAAGAAATCCTCTATATTTAAATGTGTATGTTTAAATATCTTTGTACAAAAATCTCTCAACAATTTTGATAACGAGAGTTTGGAGTTTTTTAAACATTTCTTTTTTAAGAACTTTGAAAATGCCAACTTGGAGTTTTTCTCTCACAATTCGAAAGTTGATGATGCTTGTGTGTTTCGTTTGTTATAGAATGTAGAACTGGATGAATATATAAAGCAGATTGATGGACATAAAACAATATTGAGACATAAAACAATTTTGGAGCTACATTGTGAGCATAAGAGCAACACAAAAATACATGCAATAATCAAGGAAATCTCATAGTCACGCCATGAGTTTTGGAAAGGTGAGACAAGTACAGTCGAGCACGATGAGTTAGAGCCTGTTTGTTTTAGCTTTAAAAAATTGGATTTTTTCTTTGTATTTTTAAAAATAGATTTTGTAAAACCGTTTTTTAAAATATTACAGATTTTTCTATATTAACTTTTTTTAAATTGCAAGACTAATTTTAATATCATACAACATAAATATACATTATTGAAGATCAAAACATAGTCGAAATCTTAATTTTTGAAAAAATTTGTATCTAAAAAATGATTTTTATGAAAAGCTATTTGAAATAGCTTCAAAATTAAGTGATTTTTTGAAATTTTGATATCCAATTTTTTTTCGATAAAATGTTGATATATCTAAAATAACATTTTAAGAATAACTATTCAAACCAAATTTTCATTTGAAACTTTTATTAAAAGTTTCTTTGTAAACTTTTTTTTCACAAAATTTTGTTACACTATAAAAATCATTTTTAAAAAAAGCCAAAACAAACGGACCCTTAGTTTAACATTAATATATTTATATAAGTGGGAATGACCAAAAATAAAATTAAGGGTTATGATAGGTTTTTCAAAATTAAAATGTATTGCTTAAGGTGAATCATAATTTTTTTTCCTTTTAAAACTTAAACTCCCTTTTAGTATAATGGGAGTTATATAGATTTGATTATAAATAATCTTTGAATTTTACACTCGTCTTTTTTTTTAAAATAGGGATGCATATTGTTACACGTTAAATCTTAATATATGATTTTATTTACAATACTGCCACCACATTTAATTTCTACACACGATTATAGGAAAACAAGTGTAAATTCTCAAAATCTATTCTTATTTTTACATTAGTGTGTGTATTATGTCAAGAGAAGAAGACATCCATGGAGGTTCAAATCACAATTAACAATGGAACCTAGAAATCAAGAACTCACCAATTTGCTAAGATAAAGTTGTCTCAATTATAAAATGGAAGTCTGAAACAAAGCATTGGAAAACATGAAAATTTTGATAGTCAAAGGTTGGCTCGCTTTGTGAATGAAGGTCAGAGACTAAACATTGGAAATCAAGGAAAATTCTCTAATCGAAGAAATTTTCGTTTGGCGAAATCAAGGCGATTTAGACCTTAGTGTCAAAGAAGGCTCAGTTTCTAATCAAGAATTTCCTCTATTAGTGAATGATGATTCGTATGGAATATTATAAATAAAGATTTGTGGTATCAAAGTGATACATTATGCTATTTGTTGGAATTTTGACGAATACCTAGTGTTGGAATTTCACTCAAAACTTGGAGAATTCTGAATCAATTTTGATGAATAAGAATCAATTTTTTCGATTGATTCCTCCTTTTTTTCTTCACTTTTCACTCGAGTGAATCAACCATACCTTGGTTGCAAGATGATTCCGCTGCACCAAAATTTGAGAAGAAAGGAAAAGATGAATTGAGGAAGAAAAAAAATTAGGGTTTGAGACTGAAGTTTTTCTTCACTTTTCTCTATGCCTTCAAACTGAAGTTTTTTTAATCTTTTCTCTATGCAACTACCTTATTACAATGATAGTGTACCTCCCTATTTATAGACTGAGATTGCTTGCACACCAAGCAATGTCCAACTAACCTAACTCATCTAAAACACAAAAATAAAGCTAAGTCAAAATTTCTGTCGAGACACACTTCTTCGACATTTCGACAGCTATACAATTTCTACACAGAGCATTTCGACAACAACAGACTCTGTTGAAATGATGTTTTGACAAAAATAATTGTACTTTTAACACACCACCTAATTCATTGTATCTAAGCTATCTACATTCATCATTAATCTTAGTCTTTTGAACACTTCGATCTGCATACCTTTCGTCATGATGTCTGCAATCTGATTCTCAGTTCTACAGTGTTCCAAGTTTGACTTTTTATTTGCTACTTGCTCTCAAATATAACGGAACCTCATTTTGATGTGTTTTATTCTTCCATGTGCGATCGAATTCTTTGTTAGATTGATAGCATACATGTTGTCGATCTTCATGGTAATTGCTCCATGATTCTTCCCTGTAATTTCTTTGACCAAATTGACCATCCACGTTGCTTGACATTCACAAAGGGACAAAATATGTACTCGGCTTCACACGACAATATTGCTACTACTGGTTCTTTACTTGAGCTCCAAGTAACTGGTGCACCACCTAGCATAAACACATAACCAGTTATGGATTTTCTATCTTCAACGTCATTACACCAACTTGAGTCAATGTAACTCACTAGTTTGCATTCTTTTCCTTCGTTAGATACAAGAAACAAAATGCCATAGTCGAGAGTTATTTGAGATACCTTAGTATCCTCTTCATCAATGCTAGATGTGATACCTTTGGCTTCTACGTGAATCTATTCACCGTACCTACACTGTATGTTAGATCAGGCCTTGTGTGACAAAGGTATCTTAATGGCCCAATAATTCTTCTCTACTGTGTTAGGTCGACATCATCTTCATCTGAGTTTTTTAATAGTTGCAGTCTTGGTTCAGCAGGTGTCAAAGTTGCATTGCAATCTTCTATCTCAAATATTTTGAGTAGTTCATTTGCATGTCTTCTTTGATGCATCATCATGCCTCTACTACTCTTGTAGAATTCGATACCAATGAAGTATGAAATGTTTCACAGATCAGACATTTCAAACTCCTTCCTAAGATCAACTTTGAAGTCTTCGATCTCTTTCTTTCAACTACCTATTATTAATAATTCGTCGATATAGACACACAATATAAGCAATTCACTCTTGCTTCTTCTTACATATACTTCATGCTCAGTTGTGATCTTCACAAATTCCTTCTCTCTTAGGAAATTATCTATTTTTTTATTCCAAGATCTTGGAGCTTGTTTGAGTCTATACAGGGCTTTAGGCAGCCTGTATACTTTTCTTTCTTGGCCTTGTTTTCACAAACCCAATTGGTTGTGCAACATAAACTTCTTCATCTAAGGGATCATTCAAGAATGCACATTTTACATCCATCTGACACATAAACCAGTTGTTCATGTTTACTAGACCAATAACCAACCTGATTGTTTCGATTCAAGTAACAAGTACAAAGACTCCGTCAAAGTCGATTCCTTCTTTCTGAAGAAATCCTTTCGCCATAAGTCTTGCCTTGTGTCGAGTTACTTATCCTTTGGGATTTAACTTCACATTGTAGACCCACTTCACATCAATTTCCTTTTTGCCTTGAGTCAATTCAACTAGTGATCGAGTGATATTAACTTTGATGGACTCCAGTTCCTCATTCATTGCTTTCACCCACGTCAATACTTCAATACGTCGGCTACATTGACTAGTTCAACGTCTACATAGAAAGTGTAGTATATCAGCTCACCTTCATCATTGACCATGTCATTTGATGCAATCACACGTTCGTACAACCTTGCAGGTATGTGTCTTGTTCTTTAAGGTCTTCTTGGGCTTGCATGACCTATAACTTATTCTTGTCAAATTTCTCTTTTGACTTCACTTGTTGGTTCTTCACATAAGATTGTCACTTAATCCTTCTTTACATTTTCAGTATAATCCCATTATTTAAGATCATTTATGATCATGTCCCTACTGATCACCACTTTCTTATTCACTAGGTCGAACAACTTGTATCCACCAGTCGAGCGATATCCTATTAGAATCATTTGACTCAACTTGTCATCAAGTTTCCTTCTCAACTGATCAAGCGCGTGTCTATGTGTTATAGATACAAATACTTTCAAATGACTTAAGTCAGGCTTAGCACCAGACCAACATTCTTCTAGTGTGATTCCTTCTAGCTTTTTCGTCGGACATCTGTTTAAAATGTATGTTACAGGCGACACAACTTCTCCTCATACTTCTTTGGGTAGATGCTTGCCGCTCAACATACTTTTCACTATATCCATATTGGTTCTATTCTTCCTTTCAGCAGTTCCATTTTGTTGTGGAGTGTAGGGTGGCACCACCTCATACACAACCTTTCTTTCTCACATAATTTGTCAAAGTCTTTCAATACATATTCTCCACCCCCATTAGTCCCCGGAATCTTGAGCTTTCTACCACTTTGTCTTTAGACCATAGATTTAAACTTGGAAAATACCTCGATCACTTCACTTTTCTTCTTAATCAGGTAAGTCTACAGCTTTCGACTAAAATCATCTATGATGTAACAAAGTATTTGTTACCTCCAAATGAATCCACCTGGATATGACCACACACATCAGAGTATATGATTTCAAGAATTGCCTTCGACCTGCTTCCTGCATCCTTAATGAAGTTGTTATTGTGCTGCTTTTCCCGCACACATTCCTCATGTACTTCATTTGGAATGTCGATTTTTGGTAACTCTGAAACCATATTTCTTTTTTTCAGATCTCTGATTTTTTTGAAGTTGAGATGGCCAAGTCTATGGTGCCATATCCATTCATCCCTACTAGCTGCAGTTGCCAGGCACTTGTGCTCTATCACATTGAGTTCAATCTTTAAGGTTCTATTTTGAGGCATGAGAGCCTTCAAGATTAACCTTCCACCTGGGTCAAGAACTCTCATCATCTTGTCTTCAATCAACATTTTGTAATTTTTTTGACAACTGTCCTATGCTGAGCAAATTACTTTTCATGCCTGGTATATACAATACATTGGAAAATACTGACCTTTTGCCATCTTTCCTTATAACTAAAACACCACTAATACCTTCAGCTGCTAGAGTATTGTCATTTGTGAATTTCACCATGTTCTTCATCGAGGGTTTTATGTTGACAAACCAATCTTTCCTACCAGTTATGTGTGATGAGCATCTTGAGTCCGAGTATCATACCCTAAATTTTACCATGAGTTTTCCACTTGTATTAACATAGCATAATCATGTCATTTTCTATCATGCATATCTTTCAGTCAAAAACATTCATCAAGGTTTAGATGAAAAGTCAGGAGTTCTGGCATTTTATATGGTCTTGATGGCGTTCATTCAGTCATCTGTTGATTAAGAAGTCAAAAGGCTTGATTTCTAAATCTCAGTGCATCGTTCATTCCATTACATCTTGTTTCAAAGGTCGAGAGGGAGACAATCAAGAGTTTTGTCTTCATCTGAATCTTTGTAGGGTTTTAACTGTGTTTGAGAATTAGAAGCAAATGGCCTAAGAGTGATTTATTTGCATCTGATTGTCTATTCATATTTATTCCATCAGTAATTCAATGCATTCACCAGACATTTGCATTATCTACTCATCACAATATGCATTTCGTTTTGTATAATGCTTAAAATATCAACCAAAATAATTTTTTGGATTGACATACAAACCGGTTGAATCAATTTTCAAAATCGAGCTTGCAGATGCCAATATTATTAATCTATGCTTCGCGTAGTTTAACCTGGCGTGCGCGGTTTATTTTTCGACTACTTTTTTTGTCGCTCTCTAATCAGCCTGAGCCTTTTAACCAATATTTTTTTTCCAAATTTGATCAAAACTTGTATGTTTCTGAGAAGTTTATTTTGCACTAATTATTTTGGTGCTGTTCCGGACTGGCCCAATGACTAGGCATGGCCCAATCCACTTCTGCTCCTAGAATGGCCTAATTGCCTAAGTCCAGCCAATTGGGGGCAGCATTCACCTTTCTGCCCCTCTACCAAGAAAATATGGTCGGAAGACCCCAAGGGTCACGTGCTCCTCCTCGGTAGTTCATGCCCTTCATGCACGGTTCCACCATCCAGAAACAGTCACGACGCCCGTGCCCGGAACTGCGTCTTTTCCCGTGGCAACAGCTAGTTTCAGGCACCTCTGCCCGTCCTAACGGTTAGTTTCTGGCAGTTACCTATTCTTCGGGAAACAGTTATATCGCTCCGAAAATAGGGATTGTTGGCCACGCACTGGGGGCACTATAAAAACCCTCTCATTTGAGAGGGCCAGGTATTCAAAATCACCCTACAAAACACATACTTTGTACTTGCCTTTCTTTCTTTCTCTCTCTCTTTCTCTTTCTTTCTCTCTCTCTCTCTCTCTCTCTCTCTCTATTATTACTTTAGCATCGGAGTGCCTTGTAGGAACACCTCCTCCTCATCTTTCACACCCAGCATCGCATACGTCATCTTTGGCCCACTTCAGGTTCTGATCAGCCGTCAAGATCAGTGGCGTCGTCTGTGGGAAACTCTGTCATCCCCATCTAACATCCATCGTAGATTCAAGACCAAAACAGCTCTGTGTCCAAGATTCCGATCATGGCAAGCCAAGATCACGTTCATGATGCTCACAACTCTACTTTTCTCCCAGTCAGCAAGACTGATACCGACAGAGCTGCACCTTTTCCTAGAGGAGACGCCCATCATCTGAGAGATGGAGCCACTGCGTCTCCCTCCCTCACTCGTGCTGATCATGTTGAAAACCAGCCCTCCCTGGACCACCAACCTATTCTTGTTCTGCCCAACGCCGACCCGGCCGTGGAGGTCTTTCTTGAAGCTCTCAACAAAACCAACCTCCTAATCCTCCAACAAAATGTGAGGATTGGAGATCTAGAGGAGTATGCCCGACCAAGATCCCCACCACTGAGGAAAGAGCGCCGACGATCTCGAAGCCCACCTCCCTAATGTGAAAGAGACCGCTTGGCACCACCTGAAATAGAATCACATGCCATCAGGAAGCGTGACCACACCTCCCCGCGGAGCCAATACTTCTCGGGAACCAAGAGGACCAGGAGAGACCAGCGTTCACCTCCGCCCAGATCCAAGGGTCTGGCACGAACCCTATCTCCCCGCAGAAATCATCATCATGTTCTTGAGAGAAGCACTCCCTTCCCATCATGGACCAGTATCAGCAGCAATGACATGCCTTGCGACCCGTTGTCTCAGGAGATCATGGCCATGCGCCTCCCCAAGGGACTAGAGAAACCACCGTCATTGGGCACCTACGACGGTACAACGGATCTTGACGAGCACGTCGAAAATATCGATGCTCTACTCGACTATCGTGGCGTCCGAGGCGCCATCAAGTATAGACTGTTCCCTACCACGCTCAGGAAGGGAGCGATGACCTGGTATAAAAAACTCCCCGACGAGTCCATCGCCTCGTGGAGACAGCTGGGGAGAATATTCTCCAAACACTTCACAGCATCCCGCCGCCACCCAAAGACCGAAGCCTCCCTTGAGGCCATAATCCAAGGGAAAGACGATCCTCTTCGAGCCTACATCGAGAGGTTCAATAATGAAGCAGTACAGGTCTCAACAACCGATGACATGAAGAAGTTCTTGCTCGAGCGAGGACTTCGCCCTCTGACAGAATTTTCCAAAGCAGTTGGAATTGAAACTCCAAGGACCTTGGACGCCTTCCTCCTCAAGGCACAAGCATATATCCAGTATGAGGAGAAAGAAGTTGCCAGCTCCGCCTAGGACTCACGACACCAAGAGAGTGCTCGGGCCTCCAAACATGATGATCCCTCGACATCTTGTCAGGGAGACAGAAGACGCGAGGACCACCCCGGGAGTCCCGGGACAACAAAGGACCCTCTGGCCGCATCCATGAGTATACTCCCCTGACCGCCTCCAGGGAGAAAATCCTCTCTAAAAGCGCCAACGCAGAGTTCAAACAAGCAAGGGTTCGATTAACTAAATAGATTCCGGCCAAGCCGAATACTGACAAGTAAAAAACTATCGTTTCCACAAAAGTCACGGCCACACAACCAATGACTGCATCCACAGGTCACCATGAGCATATCGCGGCCCAAGGACTTCTATGTTCCTGAGGGGCTCAGCGCTCCCCCTACTTCGCAGCCCATAGTCTGCGGGAAACCTTCCCCTTCATCATGGTCATCTTCAGAGGGGGCTTCAACAAGGTTACTGTGGGATCAGTAAAAAGGAAATTCGATCATCTTCTCAGAACGAGCTCCAACAAGAGTACCACGCTCGACAAAGTCTGGGAAGAGTCGGTCCCCATCTCCTTCTACCGCGAGGAACTCCTCGGTGGGGCTCCTAACTCAAGCATTTCGGTGCTCGTGAGAGACCAGATGGCTAACTTCGATGTTCACCGGATCTTAGTCGACCAAGGCAGATCCGTCGACATCATGTACTCGCAGTTGTTTTCCACCCTCCAGCTAGATGAATCACACCTGACTCCTTACGTAGGCTCTGACCTACAAGGCTTAAATGGGTCGTTCACAAAGCCCTGGGGATACGTGGAATTAATTGTGACTTTCGGATCTGCAGAGACAGCCAGGTCTATTAAAGTCCAATTTCTGGTCATCTATTGCTCTTCTCTTTATCAGTGCATCTTTGGGCGGCCAACCTTGTCCGAATTGGTGGTCGTACCTTTAACTGTTCACCTGAAAATGAAGTATTATACTTCTAAGGGTCTGTTTGCCACTCTACACGGGGACATCGAGGCAACCAGGAGATGTTTCGAAGCAGCCACCAAAGGACTCAACACCATCACCGCCAAGCCGAACACTCTCAGCAAGCCGAACACTCTCAGCAAGCCGACCCTGCCCAGCAGTTCCGAGGAGGCAAAGCCACTGCCCCGTGTCGACTCTATCGACCTTGACAGCCGCTTCTCTGAAGACGATCAGAAGAAGACCCAAACTTGTTCGAGCGGCCCGTCAGCTTTAACTAGCACCAGCGAGAGCTCCCATCTGATACGCCCAATTTCGGATGGCGAGTTCAAACTCGTCCTGCTCAGAGATGACCCCCAGCTAGGAGTGAAGATCGGGACCGGATTCCCTGGCTTAGTGAGGAAACAACTTAAAGCTTGCCTCCGATAGAATGCAGATTTTTTCGCCTGGAGCGCCGTGGAAATTCCCGGCCTAGATCCTATTGTTGCCTGTCATCAGCTCATGATTGACCCCGCTGCTATGGATGTAGCATAATGTTGGAGAAAGCAGTCTCCAGAGAAAATGGAGGTTGCCGAACAAGCTGTAAAAGACCTCCTCGAGGCAAACTTAATTTCGGAGGCCAAGTACACTACTTGGCTGTCCAATATTGTACTCCTTAAAAAGTCTAATTGAAAATGGCGTATGTGTGTTAATTATACCGATCTCAATAGGGCCTTCCCTAAAGATGAATATCCCCTCCCCAATATAGATAAACTTGTTGATAATTATGTCAATTTTAAACTGTTATCGTTCATGGAAGCCTATTCGGGCTACAATCAAATACCAATGGAAAAAAGCGACAAAAGGTACACAACCTTCATGACCGAGTCTGGCAACTATTACTATAATGTAATATCCTTCGGCTTGAAAAACGCTGACACTACCTACCAAAGGATGATGAACAAGGTCTTCCGGGGAGAAATCGGGGACATGCTCAAAGTCTATATGGGCGATATGATCGTAAGTCCCATGAGGAATCCGATCACACGGCCCATTTAAGGAAAGTTTTCGAGTAAGCCAGAAAATACCGGATGTGTTTTAACCCGGAGAAGTGCACGTTCGGGGTACGAGCGGGCAAGTTCATCGGCTTCTATCTGACGGAACAAGGAATCAAAGCTAACCCCGACAAATGCAGGGCCTTCTCCGAGTTCCCTACGCCTAGCTCGAATAAATTCATTCAATCCCTCAACGGGATGCTCGCTTCATTGTCCTGTTTTGTGGCCAAGTCTGCCTAGCATGCACTGCCCTTTTTCAAACTCCTCCGCAAGGAGGCAGCTTTCGAATGGACGGAGGAATGCGACCAAGCTCTCCTCCACCTAAAACGAGCATTGTCAGAACCGCCCGTCCTCTCTCGGCCAGATAACGGTGAAACCCTATACCTTTATCTCGTCGTGGCAACCGAGGCCGTCAGCGCCACCCTCATTCGTGAAACGCCCGACGGGCAAAAACCCATATACTTCACAAGCAAAGCCTTGCAAGGACTAGAGCTGAGGTATCAGCAGATAGAGAAAGTAGCCCTGGCCCTCATCAATGCCGCGAGGAGACTAAGACACTACTTTCTGGCCCACACAATCGTGGTCCAAACAAATCAGCCCGTGAAGCAACAGTTAGACCGACCAGATATGGCTGGCAGAATGCTCAAGTGGTTGTTGGAACTGTCCAAATTCGACATCCAATATGAGAGTAAAAAAGCCCTCAAGTCCCAGGCGCTGCCCGATTTCATCGCAGAGATGACATTCGCCGATTCCCCCACTTGCGGGGCACACAAATGGACAATCTTCGTCGACGGGGCATCCAGCTCGGCAGGAAGCGGAGCAGGTATCATCTTGGAAAACGAGGAAGGAATTATCGTCGAAGTCTCTCTTACCTTATCTTTCCCTACCTCCAACATCCAAGCTGAATACGAAGCCTTCCTCGTCGGTCTACTCCTGGCCGAAGATCTAGGAGTCGAGGAAATCACCATCTGTACCGATTCTCAACTCGTGTCCCTCCAAGTGAGAGGAGAATATCAGGCCAAGAATGACAACTTGTCTGAATACTTGGCCCTGGTCAGGGAGAAGATGGCAAAATTCGCAACAGTAGAAGTAAAGCATGTTCCCCACGAACATAATGTCAGAGCGGACGTTTTGTCAAAACTGGCGAGCACGAAGAAAATGGGGGAAACAAATCCATCATCCAGGAAGTAATTCCTCGGCCTAGGATCGAGAAAGCTTCTGTAATCCTCGACGTGCAAGTCATTGATGACAACAAATGCTGGATGACCCCCGTCTATAATTACCTCGCTAAAGATGAACTACCATCCGACCCCAAAGAGGTCGGCATAGTCAGGCGCGGGGCCTGCTCCTACGTCCTGGTCAAAAATAAGCTCTACAGGCGAGGGTTCTCCATCCCTTTACTCAAAGGTGTTGAGGAAGAGATGGTCGTCCACGTCTTGCGTGAAATCCATGAAGGGATCAACGCCCAACACCTTGGGGGAAGATCCCTCGCCAGGAAAGCTCTACGAGCAGGATACTACTGGTCAACCATGCAGCATGATGCAAAAGAACACGTGAAGAAATGCGACAAATGCCAATGGCACAAGGACATGCACTTGGCACCGCCCAATGAACTCAAAATAATATCCTCCCCGTGGCCCTTCGCATGGTGGGGCCTGGATATCCTAGGACCATTCGTCGTAGAGTTAAACCAGAATAAATACTTGATAGTGGGCGTTGACTACTTCACCAAATGGATAAAAGCAGAGGCTCTGGCCAAATTAACGGCCCATAACATACTTTGCTTCTACAAGCGGAACATCCTTGTGCGCTTCAGCATCTCCCAAGCAATAGTCACCGACAACGGGACACAGGTCACTGACAAAAAGTTCCAGGAGTTCGTTGCCCAAATAGGCACGAAACAATACTTCACGTCCGTCGAACATCCCCATACTAACGGGCAAGCTGAAGCAGCAAACAAGGTAATCCTACGAGGCCTTAAATGAAGCATGGACGAAACGAAGAAAGCTTAGGTCGAGGAGCTGCACAACGTGCTCTGGGCCTACCGCGCTATGTCCCACTCTTCGACGGGGGAAACTCCTTTCCGTCTAGCTTACGGAACTGAGGCAGTGATCCCCATCGAGATACACGTGCCCTCCAGGCGGACTGAATCCCCCATGGACTAGGAGACAAATAGTGAGGCACTAAGGGAGGAGCTCGATCTCGTCGAAGAGGTCCGATCAGGGGTAGCTCTTCGCGAAGCCTCACTAAAACAAAAAAATTGCAATTAGGCACAACACCAAAGTTATATGACGAGAATTCCAAGTAGGCAGTCTCGTCTTAAGAAGGAATCACAAAGATTCTCGAGAAGGCAAACTCACCGCAAACTGGGAAGGACCCTATCGCGTCTGGGCGAAGACGGAGAATGGGGCCTACTACCTAGAACACCTTAACTGGGAAGAACTTGCTCGACCATGGAACGCCGAAAAGCTAAAACAATATTATAGCTAAGGCCCTAATCGTCGGTTTGCTTCGTTGATGCGACGAGCATAACGTCTCAACCGCGAATGCGCGCCCAGGTACAAGCGTTGCATACAAACTGAGGCAGGATTTCGCTCAAGAACGAGCAGAATCTATGCCCGACGGCGGTTCCTCGACCGAGCCCGCCGTCGTCAAGGTACCACGATAAGCAGAACACCCAGCTCGTGATGGGAAGTTCACGCCGCGAACTCAGGCCTCAAATGCGACCTGAGCTCTGCTCTCATGCCCGGAAGTTACCCTGGTCGTTCGACCAGTCCCCCTCACTGACGAACACATCTAAGTCGAGCAAACCCCGAAACAACAAATCATTCAAAGTCACCCTTATAACGGGCACACACTTGTATCGAACAAAGTTACTACACTTAACAAAAATAAAAACAGATAAAGCCATGCGTGAATGTAAATCATACAAAACCGACCAGAGTAGTCGGAAACATACATATCACGATAATAAGTGGTCACGAGGACCACAATTGAACTTGTTATATTAACAAGGGGCCATGCCCCATAAAAAACAATAAATTACATAAACACAGCACGCAGGCCGAAGGTACAACAAAAAGAAATCACGTCTCCATCTGTTGAGGCTCCTCCTAGAGAGTTCGGGCATGCTCCTCGTCAATCTGGAGAAAGTCGGGGATGACGATCTTTTCACCCTCAACATGGTACAGGAAACTGGTCCCCTCAGTGGACAGTTGGATCCTAGGGTTCACAAGTTTCAGCTGCGCCATAGCGTTGTTGAAAGAATCCTTGCCGATGGCTTCGACGTCATCCTATGCCTGCACGATACGAGCAACCAACTCAGCCCGAGTCTTCAACTCCTTCAGACTCTCGTGTTCGTATTCAGCAGGGGTAGCAGCAGACCTCATTTGCTCGACCAAACCCTCTGTGACTTTCTTCTCTGCGGCCAGGGTGTCTTTCTCCCCTTGGATCTTGGTCAGCTCCTCTTGATACTTTTTCATCACCTCCTCGGCAGCCCTAGCCTCATCCTTAGACTTCTCCACCTTCTCCTCCAGGACCGATATCGCGACATGGGCCTTCTTCAGCTCAGAATCATAAAGGGAATCTTCCTCAGCGTAGACCGCCGCCATCTCCAAGACCCTAATCAGGGCAGAAGCATCCCGTGCCAGCATAGCCCTCTTGCTCGGGCGGTCCATTCCCTTGAGCTTTAGAGACTCCGCCTGAGGAATCGTCAAGGAGGAGCCTTCGAAGAACCTTTTATTGTGAAGGCACAGAGAAAGCTCGAACCTGCTTTTCTCCCCTGCCTGGCTAAGGTCCACCATCTCAATCGGCTGAAAGTGTTTGAGCCTCAAGTTTACAAGCACTGGAGAGTTCTGGACAAGAGGCGGAGTCGACGAGGAGGTCCCCGGCCCTGTTTGTGGAGGTGGCACTCATTGGCCGAGCCGGCTCTTCATGTTGGCTGTGCCACCCTTGCCCTTCGCATGGGCATTTTTTTACCATTCATTTGTGCATTAAAGGCATTTCACCTGCAAAGACATAACAGCACGTTAGCAAACAGGGAAAACAATAATCCAAATAAACTAAGAAATAAAGACTACCCAGCAGTTTAAGAGCGTCATCGTGAGTCCTGCACTCAAGGAGCTCCTTCGTGTTAATGTAACGACTCTCCACCTTCTGCCCATCATCTCCTCGAAGATCGGATCCCCGCTCTTAGTCCAGCATTGGGCAGGGGTAAATCGTTGACAAAATTCACCAGCGCCACATAGTCGGCTTTATCATCATCATCTAACATCTCCAGCTGGGCAAGATACTATTCAGTTCCCTGAGAAAAGAGAGCCCCACTCCAGCAAAAAGGGAACTTCAGCAACCTCTGTGCCACTACTTTACCCTGCTCATCATAAAGATCCTCCTCGTTCTCATCCGTTGACACCTCCCAGACATACGTGGAGTCCCGGGCCTTCGCTGACATGGGCTCGATAATATAAAACCTCTCTTTAAAAGTCCTAATGGACTCAGAGAACGGTTTAAACAACTTCCTCACCTGCTTCAGCGAGACCCAGTCGAACTTCCTCTCCGAGACTTGCCTCTGGAGATAGAAGACTGTAAAGAATAAGGGGATGCTATCTTCTATCTTCAGGAACTCGCATGTCAATTCGAACACCCAGATAAAGGCTAGAGAATTGGGATGCAACTGCGAGGGGGCCAGGTCTAAATGCACAAAGACCGACCTTTGGAAATCAGTGAAGGGCAGCCTCAGCCCAATATCTTTGAAGATGTACTTATACATTGGGAACCTCTCCTCGTAGTCCGTGCAGATATGGTCATCTTCTCCAAAAAAATGAACCTTCTATTCCCCTTCGTCCCCCACGATCGTGAAGGCGTCCCCATAATACGAAGCAAAAACGGAGGCATGCTCCGCGGGTTCTGTAACTAACCACTCCTTCATGGATGTCCTCTCAGGTGGAGTCTCGCTGATATCGTTGGGAGTGGCTGTAGCTTCTGTGTCACTACTTTTCGAGGAGCTCTCCTCGGACGAGTCTATGAGAATTGCCTCTTAAGTTTCACGGGCCATCTCCTTCAACTGAAAAGCTGAGGACAAAAGTGAATTCGATAACAAAATCAAATCCACCCTTCCACCACTAGTCAAGTGAAAGGGCGCGCGAAGGCCTGAGGACGATGTCCCCGACCTAAGCCCTACTCAAATGGCACAGTTGTGGCGCGAGGAGATGCCCGAGGCAACCCCTCCAACGCACACGGGGAGATCCTCCTCGGTTCGCTACCCAGAATACCATTTGAAGGCCTACCGGAAAACTCATAAGTGCACCGGGAAATTCATGAGCTTTGCCGGCGAAAAACGCGACCGTCGTCGCAACGGCGTCAGAAACGACCTAAACCCCTGAGCTCCTAAGGTTCCGGCGACTACGACAGCGACAAAAAGTGGCCAAACCACCGTCTGCCACCAACAGTCACCGGAAACTGCTGCTATGCTACCTAGATTCAACCTAACAGCATGCATTCTAGAAGAACAAAAAGCAAAAAAAGCCTGAAACTAGAGTCAAGTTGAGCAATTTACGTGGTCGAAGAAGTATTAAAGGGTCGAAGACTCTGGCCGGAGCTGGTACGGAGGCTGGACGGTGGTTGACGGCGGCTTGAACGGCAGCGAACGGAAGAACTCAAACCAGAAAAATGGAGGAGAGAGAAGCGAAAAGTGCAAATGAACAACTTCTCTCTCTACTTATAGGTGTTCTGAAGGCACGTGCACGAGCACGCGCGGCTAAGGGCATCATCATTACCCTAGCCTAGCCATCATGATGCATTTAATGCAGCACAGGGCTCGAGGCACATGTGGCATCCCATCTCTTCAAATCACATCGACTGTTGGGTTCCCCGTACGTTGGGCACACCATACGACGTTACGTACCCCGCGGGCACCAACTCCCTCGGGCATCGTAGAACAACTCTGTCTCGTCGACAAGCGACGACCATCTTTAGATCTCATTGGGACTGCGAATTGCCCTTAAGTCATCACTCCCGTGCTCGGAAGAAACGACTTGGGGGGCTCCTATTCTGGTCTGGCCCAATGACTATGCATGTCCTAATCCACTTTTGCCCCCATAACGACCCAATTGCCTAAGTCCATCCAATTGGGGGCAGCATTCACCTTTCTGCCCCTCTACCGCACAAATATGGTCGGATGACCCCAAGGGTCATCTGCTCCTCCTCGGTAGTTCCTGTCCGTCATGCACGGTTCCACCATCTAGAAATAGTCACGACGCCCGTGCTAGGAACTGCTCATTTTCCTGTGGCAACGACTTGTTTCGGGCACCTCTGCCCGTCCTAACGGCTAGTTTTTGGCAGTTTCCTATTCTTCGGGAAACGATTATGCCACTTTGAAAATAGGGACATTTGGCCACGCGCTGGGGGCACTATAAAAACCCTCTCAAATGAGAGGGTCAGGTATTCAAAATCACCCTACGAAACACATACTTTGTACTTGCCTTTCTCTCTCTCTCTCTCTCTCTCTCTCTCTCTCCCCCGATTCTTACTTTAGCATCAGAGTGTCTTACAAGTACACCCCCTCCTCATCTTTCACACCTAGCATCGCAGACGTCATCTTTGGCTCACTTCGGGTTCTGATCTGCCGTCAAGATCAGGTGCTTTCAATTTATTTTTTGGGCATGTTTATGCCCAAATTTTACTTATTTTTTATCCGATTATTTTTGTTTTTTATCTAAAATAATTGGTGGAATTTTTTCAGAATTATTTGTGTTTTCAGTTTAATTTTAGTTTGTGTTATTTATTTTTTAATTTACTTAGTAAGAATAAGAAATTTTATTTAAAAATTTGAATTAAGTTTTTCTATGAAAGACTAATCACCATACAACACTTGTCATTTTTCTATTTTCAATTGATTAAATTTGGACCATTAAAAAGAGGACACATGGCCATTGCTTTGGATTTTTTTTCTCTCTTTTCTCCTCATCCCACGCTTATACTCTATGAGATATTTTCATCTTTTTCTTCTTTTCCCCTACACCAAATACTCACTCTCACATCTACTACCATTCAAAAAAAGGATAAGGAAATAGAAACAATGATAAGACTTTCTTCTCTTGAAGGAAAACCGTGACAGTAAGCTCACAAAGAAAACCTCACATTTGTCTTCTTCATCTTCATCTCCATAACAAACCATAACTTCCTCTTTCTTCCACAAACCAATTTTCTTCCTCCAAACCACTTCAAAACAACAACATAAACACATACATCCATATATTTGCAACTTCACCAGCCTCAACATAATAGAATCTACAACCTTAAACACTTCACTCCCTCTCATATTCTTCATCAACTTATCATCATCATCTCCACTTCACTCTAACAAAACTCTTATCTTCAACCCATATCATCTTCTCACCTTTCAAAACTTCACCAAAACAACATTAACTTCATCATCATCACCTTCAAACAACCATGAAAAAAACAACTTATAACATAAAGTAACAACAACACTATCTTATTGTTTCATTTTCAACATCAACCTTATCACTTTTCACTAACCAAACCACACACAAACCTTCACTCAACACCATCTTTTTATTTCATCTCTAACACAACCATCATTGTTAGAATATGATTTATTCATGACATATATTCTTTGGGTTTTGATGATAACAAAGTATAAAAATAACAACGGTTATATTTGATGTGTGTTTCATGTATGCAGGTTCTAATACTTATAGATGTATATTCAGAATCTGATATACAAGGGCACACTTAAGAGAAGCTAAATTGCTAGCTTCTGGTGGTGTAGAATTTGAAGAACACTCTCTAAATAATGGAAGGCGTAGACTCTGAAGTTGAAGGTATCAGCATCAGAAGAAGCAACATAATTGTCTCTACACTTGGTGAATGTAAATTGGCTTCTGGTGATCATTCAAAGTTAATGATAAAGCTGAAGCTATCCATACTTCAGAAATTAAGCTGCGTTGTCAAATCAGTTTGTCAGCTAGAGTCTTAGTTCACAAGGCTCAATAAAAGTTAGCATGTTTTACAGATATCTACTCTCAACGGCTCTATAGTACAGGATCTCTTTGAAGGCCCAATGGTTCAACACTTTACACAATGGATCTAGATCTTTTGGTGTATCTATCTTCAATATCTCTTGTACTATGGAGAAAGCAAAGACACTTGATCAAGTTACCTCTCCAACGATTAGTCTTCTGCAAATGCTATATAAGTAGCTAAAGGTTCAAACTGAATCTTTAACAAGGATCAACCTGATAGATGAGTAATAAGATCAGCAATAATCAACACAATTGAGTATGCAGAATTTCTGTTGTAGGTTGTAATTGTAAAAGCCTTTAGGATTTCTTAAACATTGAATATCTTAGAAATCTTAAGAGCTTTAGGTCTTTGTTATGGTGATTTCCCTATACCTCTAATATTTGTATCAAGTACACCTTGTTCTCTACTCTGATGAACATGTTGTTTAGCAGTTTAGATTAAGTCTCTCACCAAGATGCTTGAGCCATGTAAGTCTTCTACTATGTGCTATAGCATTGAAAGTCTTAATCAAGTGGATTAATTTAGCAATTAAGTCTCTCGCCAAAATGCTTGAGCCATGTAAGTCTCTTGCTATGTGCTAGAGCAATGAAAGTCTTAATCAAGTGGATTGATTGAGTAGAAGTATTGAATTCATGGGATTTAAGCAAGGAAGTCTCGGATCGAGGGTTTGAGCAGAATTCTTGAAACTGAGGGGTTTAAGCAGAAAGACTTGGGTTCGTGGAACCTGAGCAAATAAGTCTTAGACCGTGGGCCTAAGCAAGAAGTCTTGGCCTAAGGGGCTTGAGCAGGAACTCTCGGATCTTTGGGACCTCAGCAGGAAAGTCTTATGTTGAGGGTCTAAGCAAGGAAGTCTTGAGTTTGTAGGACTTGAGCAAGAAATTTGTGAGCCTTAGGGGTTTAAGCAAAAAGTCTCGGAATTAGGGTTTAAGCATTGTAAAAGTCTTATGCATAATGCATAAGCGATTCTAATCATGAATTAATTATAGTGAAAATCTCTTGTGAAGCAAGGGGGTTGGACTACTCTCATTTGGGAGGAGTCAATATAAATCTTTGTGTCTTCTGCTATTATTTATTTGCTTATGTTAACATTCCGCTGCTAAGTATAACCAGAATTTGAACACCAGTTTAGATTTTTAACTCTGATCAGACACAAATTAAGAAAACAGAAAACACAATTTAACCCCATCCTTCTTGTGTACTTTTCTCACATTCAGTTGGTATCATAGTTTGGTCTGTACATAACACTTAACAATGGTGCAGATAATGATCCAATGAGAAAAGTGTGTATGTTAAAGACTTTCCTTCAAGAAGGAATCCAGTGCTACATGAAAAATATTACATTGTTTTTCCTACCATATTCAAAAGGTGATTCCTCTGAATTTAAATGATGGAAAAGTTAAATATTTTTTTAATTCACTGGACTTGATAAAGGGTTTTGTGAAGGTCTGTAGAATACCCTTGAAAAAGGTATTACTATAGAAGTTGATGGTGTAAGGATGATCAAAGTTTGAAAGTCTCTCTCACTAGCTCAGAAGAAGCTTATTGAAAATGTCTTTAGAGGTAGATGCATTTTGGTAGGTGCTCTATCTCGATTATGAGTATATCAACATCATGTATACATCTAATGCTCATACTTTCTTTGAATCCTTGTGCTCAGATTTATGGATATCAGTTATGAAGCTTGTCCAGTTACACTTCATCTAATCTTTCTAAGCAAATTCTAAGAAGATTATTTTGAATTCAAACATGAGGTCACAGTTATTCAAGAAGTCATACAACTTGAGTTTACAGTGCCTTTTAGGTTTATCTTGCAATCTCTAAAGAAAATAAATAAAATGTATAACAGATCATCTTTCCTAAATCCTGTTGAAGAATACTTCCTATGGAATATCTGATGATGAGGAATTAACCTTCCTAATCAGAAGATTTCTTTAACTGACTGAATGGAATGTGACCTATGTTGTTAGAAGAGTAACTTCAGAAGCTTCTAAGATATTCGTATTTCAACTGATTTCCCAAATCTAAGAACAAGGAGAAACGCCACCAGAACCTAATGTCAGATGTTTTCACTGCATATTCATTTGAAGCTGACATTAGTGCAGGATTAAGAAGAAAGAGTAATCTGGCTCTGCTAGTCATTACTGCTTTTGAAGAAGCATTTGAATCCTGGAAAAAAAAATCAAGTATTGAAGAGAAACAGATTATGCCAAATCTATCTTGCTTCAATATTTGATAATAAGGAGTCTGTTCTTTAAGGTGATATCTTAAATGACTCCATTTCTCCTTGATAGAGGGTCACCGTGGAATTTGTGTTAAAGGATAATTCTATGAGAAACCTTCAATTCTTCTTCGTGTTCTGCCAGCAATTATATGACAGTGCTTTAATTTGTTTTATGCCAATCTCTAATGGCTAACACTATCTGGTTCTATGCTTGTCAAAGATTTCAAAGTCAAAATATTTAATCCAAGATAATGAAATCAATGATTCTGCTAAGAACAAGATCTTGTTCAAATCATGACTCATACTAGATTAATATTCTGGAATGAATAATGGTACTGCTATCAGATTGAGGCATAAGGCAAAGGAAAGCATGTCTAGACCAACATGTATGGACTCATATAAATATGAGTATCATTATTTAAATGTAGTTGCTGCAGATATCAAAGAAATGAGCAAAGGCACCTTCCATGTTGCTTATCAAAGGTTGTTTACAACATTTGATGGAAGAAGAGCCTACAACCCAGACTCAAGTGCTAGAGGTACTGAGTTTGGTGAAAGAAGTGGAGTCAATGGTTTAACAACCATTTAATCAGAATCTACTCAAAGAAGTATTCAAATTCTATGGTCAAATCTGAATACTCATACGAGTCTGACCGAGAAAATAACAAAAAAAAGGTATGTATGTTCTTTTCTGGCTTATTACTTGAATCAATGAGATATTTATGTATATGTAAATACAAAGTCTCTGTTAGATTTCTAGATAAGTTCTTTTAATAAAAAAATCTTTAGCGACGTTTAAGAAGAAACTATGTTGTATTTGTCTATACTAAATATATCATTAGCTAGATGATGGTCATATTTATAGAAACAGTTTCCTCACTTTTGTGATGATAATGGTGTTTGTTAGCTGTTAAAGAAACTAATTCAATATTCATTAATCACTCATGTCTCTTGTTTCAAGAGAAAATGTTTGGTTCTAAATAGAATCTTGAAGACTGATGACTGACAGAAGATGTCTCACTCTAAGTCTAGATATACTAAACTCTGGTGGATGATAGCTTTTGAAAATTGTCAGACTCTGAGATGCAGAAAAGGATTCTTTACTTCTGATAAAGCATTTTAAGTAAAAAGGTTTTTCAAAAACTTTTATATTACTTAAACATTCATAAAGGTGAAAATCATCTAGTGGATTCGGGAAATCTGCTGGATAAGAAACTTTGGGTAATGATGTTTTTATTTTTATATAATATTATTATCTTTATCCCCTGTCTTGTGAAACATCATTTTGTGTCCTTTTTCTGACAAGATTCTTATTCCTTTAGAGTCTTGTTCAGTTCTTTTCTTTTCTTTTTATTTTCTTTGGTTGTGTGTTGATCAAACCAAACCTGAGATGAATTCTCTAGTCAATTATCCTTTGAATAAACTAGTTGTCGTCAATGAAAAGCTTGTGGATTTTCATGAGTTGCTTAAGCTATGTTTTAACTTCTGGAAGACTGTGTCTGAACAAAGTTGGAATGGATACTTTGAGATGCTATGCGGTTTAACTTATCCAAGTCTTGTCAAAGAGTTTTGGATTAATGCTTCCATTGTTGAGCTGAATTCTGAGTGTGTTATTCTTTCTAAAGTGACTGGTGTTTCTATAACAGTAACCTCTAAATTAATTGCTAATGTGATCAATTGTAAGGAGATTGGAGAAATCCCAGGAACTCTTGTTTGGGAACATTATCTTCCTACTTGGCGTATCCTTGTAGATCCATCTAACACATCTTTGGTCTCAAATCTTTGTCCCGATGCAATTGTTTGGAATCTGATTCTGAACTCAAACTTGCTTCATAAGGATAAGGATCTATACCTCGTGGACTCTATTAAAAAGGATTTGCTATTACTTCTCAATTCTGACTTGCATATTGATCTTCCTCAAGTTATGTTTGACTACTTGAAGAGAACTTTTTCTTCCTTTCACAAGGGAAAGACTTTCTTCATTATTTATGGACGAGTTCTTTCAGAACTACTGATCCAACAGAGAGCTATCATAAGTTCAGAAGTTGATTCTTCTAAAATCTGGAGAGACAGGTTTAAAGTTATCTATGAGAGATTCTGATGTTAGGCTTCGACAAATTTATGTCTTGCAATTGTTAAGACTTTTTGTGTTAAGCAATCTAATTGTTAATCCATGTTTGTTCATGCTTTTGTGTGTCTTAATTGTTATAAATATTCATTTATATTGTTGTTCAAGAGGATAAAACAAATAGGATTAAAAACTCTAAATATGCAATATTCTCATTAGCTGAAAGCTATTACAAATTGTTAAGACTTTCTAGGCATTCGGATTTGCCCTAAGGTATTCCCTAGGATCATCAGACATATCTAGATTGTTTAAATAATCTTACCATTCTTCCTTTGCAAACTCTACAACTTCCTTTCTCAGTTGATCTATGTGTTTTGACCTAGAAGTTTTTCTTCTTTTGTGTGTCTCAACGAAGGTTGCGGAAGAAGTGTGTGCTTCTGAAGCCACCTGCTTACTTGTAGATCCTTTAGTTACGACATCACTCTTATTTTCTTGAGTTGCTGCATTAAGCATGACTATCTTTCTGAAATCTCTCTTCGGAACCCAAATTTGCTTTTGCTTATACATTTTGGTGTTCAGAAGATTAAATGGTTATGAAAGTGAGTCTGCTTAGGTTTTTTTTATAGAATTGTGACATTCATTACCTTTGAGTATTCATTATTTTATTATTGATTAATTCAAATCAATTTTAAATACTGACTATTGGAAATAATGTCTAGAATTCTAACCTATTAAGATTCTTTTAAAAGTTGTAAATAGTATTGTTAACATGTTAACAATTGCTTTTGGTTATCTTATTACTTCATTAATGTTTTTATCAGATAATCATAAAGGGAAAAACAAAATGATTATTTGCATGCAATGTATATGGAAATAAATTGGTCAAAACTTCTTCTTCATTCATCACAGTTAAAGGATTACAAAATAAATATTACAAAAGGAATTGGTATGTACTTAAACTAAATCCCTATCTAAGTCGTCCATTGCCTTGTAGGAGAAGCAATTGTCATAATCAATATCTGTTTCATCTTCATCTATGTCCTCCTCTTCCGCCTCTGGGACAACAGGATGGTAAAACATCTTGTTGAGCCTCATCCTCCTTGTCTTCTTCATGGACTTCTTCTATGGCTTCATCACAGCTACCAAAGGACTTGCTTTTGTAGGTTGTTGAGGTACTGCTGACGAAACTTCTTCTAAAGTGTTCATAGTAGAGGGAATATGCCCAGTAGCAGATGCTTCTGAAGCTGCTGGCTTTTGAAGGTTTTGGATATTCAAATTCGTAGAGCTCTCTATGACTTCTCTCACAACAAAGATTTTGTTGCTCTCGGATGATGACTCCATGACGTATTGGTAAATATTGATGAAAATGAACTAGATTTTGGTTGCTTTTATAATGGTTTATGAGTAACCTAATCGACAAAATAAGATTCTTTATTGATTCCTGTTACTTGATCGTTTTCCCTTCCTTGGAAAATGATCTTGTAACGATGGCCTATTATGCATTTATGAGTGTAATTCTTTTCTTTTTCTCTTTTTATTCTTTTTAATGTGACAAAAGGGGGAGAGAAAATAGTAAGTATTTAATTAGAAATTGAACCCATTCAGTTTGTACATAATGGTCATTTATAATTTTTGTATTTAAATTTTTCTACATAAGGGTTATTTTTCCCGGGCGACACATTTTAACTTTCTTGTATGTACATAGAACTAAGGAGGAGCTTACAAACCTCAACCTTAGACTATCAGATTCAGAAGGAGCTTACAAACCTCATATTCTGATGTCGCAAAAGGAAGTTAAAATATTATTTTACTCCCTCCATTCTCTTTTATAAGAAAATTTTGACATTTTAGGTTCATTTAATAAATGATGTATTTGGACATTATATAGATTAGATACATCAATTATTTAATGAATCTAAATAGTTAAAATTTGCTTATAAAAGAGAATTGAGGGTGTAGTTTTCTTAAATATATATCTAAGGGAGAGCTTACAAACCTCAAGTTTGGACTATTTTACTCAGGGGGGCTTACAAACCTCAAACTCTGATGTTACTAAGAAAATTAAAATACTTTTTCTTGAAAGTAGTACTTAGAGTGGGTTTACAGAACTCAAATTTGGACTATTAGACTCAAGGGGAGCTTACACACCTCATACTCTGATGTTGCAAAGAAAATTATAATTGTCCAACATTGTCCTTTAAATATTTATGTTTGTCATCATCAAAAAGGGGGAGATTGTTAGAACAAGATTTGTTCATGACATATATTCCTTGGGTTTTGATGATAACAAAGTATTAAAAGAATAATGGTTATATTTAATGTATGTTTCATGTATGCAGGTTATAATACTTATAGATATATATTCAGAATATGATATACAAGGGCACACTTGAGAGAAGCTGAGTTGCTAGCTTCAGGTGCTACTGAATCTGAAGAACACTCTCTAAGTGATGTCTGGCGTAGACTCTGAAGTTGAAGGTCTCAACATCAGAATCAGCAACATAATTATATCTACACTTGGTGAATGTAAACTGGATTCTGACGATCATTCAGAGTTAGTGATAAAGCTGAAGCTATCTGTACTGCAGAAAGCAAGCTGCATTGTCAGATTAGTTTGTCAGCTAAAGTCTTAATTCACAAGGCTCGAGAAAAGTTGGCATGCTTTACGGATATCTACTCTCAACGACTATATAGTACATGATCTCTTTGAAGACTCAATGTTAAACACGTTACACAATGGATCAAGAGCTTTTGGTGTATCTATCTTCAACGTCTCTTGTACTATGGAGAAAACAAAGACACTTGATTAAGTTATCTCTCCAACGGCTAGTCTTCTGCAAATGCTATGTAAGTAGTTAAAGGTTCAAACTGAATTTTAACAAGGATCAACCTGATGGAAAGTAACAAGATCAACAATTATGAGTAAAATCGAGTATGTAGAATTTCTGTTGTAGGTTGTAATTGTAAAAGCCTTAAGATTTCTTAAACATTGAATATCTTAGAAACCTTAAGAGCTTTAGGTCTTTGTTATGGTGATTTTTCTGTACCTCTGATATTTGTATCAAGTACACCTTGTTCTCTATTCAGCTAAACATGTTATTTAGCAGTTTAGATTATGTCTCTCGTCAGGATGCTTGAGCCATGTAAGTCTTCTGCTATGTGCTAGAGCATTTAAAGTCTTAATCAAGTGGAATGATTGAGCAACTAAGTCTCTCGCCAAGATGCTTGAGCCATGTAAGTCTCTTGCTATGTGCTAGAGCAATGAAAGTCTTAATCAAGTGGATTAATTGAGCAGAAGTCTTGAATTAGTGGGATTTAAGCAAGGAAGTCTCGGATCGAAGGTCTGAGCAGAAGTCTTGAACATGAGGGGTTTAAGCAAGAAGTCTTGGGTTCGTGGAACTTAAGCAAGGAAGTCTTAGACTTTGGGTCTGATCAAGATGTCTTGGGCTTGGGGGGCTTGAGAAAGAACTCTCGGGTCTGAGGGACCTGAGCAGGAAAGTCTTAGGTTGAGGGTCTAAGCAAGGAAGTCTTGAGTTTGTAGGACTTGAGCAATGAAAGTCTTGAGCCTTAGGGGTTTAAGCAAGAAGTCTCAGACTTAGGGTCTGAGCATTGTAAAAGTCTTATGCAGAATGCATAAGCGATTGTAATCATGATTTGATTATAGTAAAAATCTCTTGTGAAGCAAGTGGACTGAACTACTCTCATTTGGGAGGAACCAGTGTAAATCTTTGTGTCTTCTGCTACTATTTATTTGCTTCTATTAACATTCCGCTGCTAAGTATAACCAGAATCTAAACACTAGTTTAGATTCTGAACTCCGATCATACGCAAATTAAGAAAATGGAAAACACAATTCAACTCCCTCTTCTTCTGTACTTTTCTCACCTTTAATCGGAACCACCACAACACTTTTCCCCCCGGCCACCCTAATTTTTCTTTTCCTTAAACTTTCCCTTGGACGTTCTGGTTATGGTAGCCTATCATGGTCTTGTTTTTTTATTTAAAAATATGACATGAGAAGTTTGGGAGAGGAAGAGATAATCTTTTTAAGATGAGTGAGAAAGAGGTGGGGGCACCTCCATCGCTGCCATTGGGCTGGGCGGCCAGCCGCCCCCTTAGCTCGTCAAACTGTGTGGATAAAATGGATGGATTTAGCAGGAAATTTTCTTCTTCTTCTAACTGTAACACGAGAAAGAGGATATGTTACTCTCTTTTTTTTGTCTTTTTTTCTTCCTCGCCACATATCAACATCGGAGTGAGATGTGAAGCACGAGAACTATACTTATGCTAATAATATGTCCCAACCATGGATTTAATAATCTGACACATATTCATATATTTTGCAATAGACTTCAACGACAACAAAAACTTTTCTAAGATGTAATTGTCGTTGATTCATTAATATTAAAAAGCATTGAAGAGGCAACTGTAATCATTGAAAGAATAGCACTTAGTGATCAGCAAGGTCAATACAACAAAAAATTTGTGTTGAGAAAAGCTAGAATCCAAGTCTAGAACAAACTGTTAACTCAGACGGTGGTAGAATTGACAAAGAAACTATCAAAGCTTCCATAATAGCTCATGGAAATGAAAGATATATCGAGTAAACATAAACAAGTTCTATACTATGAGTCGTGAACTACATACCATTCCACATGTCATTATCCTTCGAAATGAAGAAGTGGATTATATGGAAAATAAATTGAAGCCCTGAAAGTATCAACGAGGCAATGATAATCATCAAAGAGGAAAAAATCCAAATTATGGCCAAGGATGAATGCAAGATGCAAGCCCGTCTAACAGACAATAAGTGTACTAAAATTACAACCAAAATCCTCCTCAACAAAACATAACTTCAAAACATGAGGATGTTATTAATTAGCTCATGCAAATTTGAATGGCCATCCAGAAGTGTATTGACGTGCACTATAAGAATATGATGCATCAACAAAAAAATTAGAAGTGTATGTGAGACAAATAGAAAAACACTTGGCATATCAACTAGGAGTAACATTTAATGCCAACACCAAAACCAACTCTAAGAAGCAATTGCGAGTTATTACAATAAGGGGCGACAAAGTGATTAGTGAGAATAATCTTGAAACTGGAAAAAGTTGGTGTTGAGAGTAAAGAAAAACAAGAAGGATATAGAGAATAAAGTAAGGGAGAGATGGAATAAAATAATAAATAATAACTCGTTGAAAAATAATATGGTGTTAAATGGAAAGAAAAATAGTTTTAGAGAAAATCTAGTGAAGAGATAAAAACAAAAAGTTTGAACGCCAAAGAGGGAAAGAAAGTAATATGAAAAATCCTCGTGTTCATAATTTACCATGTCACAAACTCCAAATTAAAAAGATAAGGAAATGTTATATACAATATTTTTAGCTATTTTTAAAAGACTTAAAATCAATATTCCATTCCTTGAAGCTTTGGAGAAGATGCTTACATATGCCAAATTCATGAAAGGAATTTTGACGAAGAAAAAATGTATATTTATGAGGAGACTATTTAGTTAGAAGTCAAGCGTAATGTCATCATTCATAGAGCTCAATCATGTAAAGTAAATGATATTGGTTAAGTTACATTATGTGTCACCATATGAAGTCTATATATGGGAAAAACACTCATGGATTTGGGTGTAGGCATCAAACTTATATCTTTGTCATATATCAGTAGGATTATGGAATAGTAGATGAATTAGACAATAACGACATCACAGTTAACCGAAAAACCTATCAACCATCCATCTAGAATAGTTGAAGATGTTTTAGGTAAGATTGACAGATAAAATGATAAGGTCCCTCTTATTTTAGGTAAACCTTTCATGAAGACTACATACACGATGATCATTATAAACAAAGGAAAGATGAAAGTCAAAGTGCAAGATGAAGAATTTGTTTTAATATATTTGAAGAAGTAGAACATTCTAAAGGCAATGGAGTGAATTTGGAGTGGGGGGCTCCAAAAATTTTATATGAAAAAGCAATTGTGAATTCGTATTCCTTTGGAAAGAGATCTGGCAGATTTGCTCAACACACTCGTTGAAAGTGTCAAGAGGAACTTGAGACGTTGAAAGAAATATCTCCTCTCAAATATAAGAAAGGAGAGTTGAAGAAAGAACCAAAGCTTGATGATTACAAACCTAATTTTAATATGTTACTATCAAATTTGAAATATATTTTCTTGGAAAAGGGTAACAAACAACCAACAATCATAAATAATACATTATCCACTAAGGGGGAGAGGATATTAATTCAAGTGCTGAAAATAAAAAAGAAGTTATATGATGAATGTTATCTAATACGAAAGGTATTAATTAATTTTACTTTATGTATAAGATCATTATAGATAAACTGTTTAGGCCTATAGCTCAACCTCATGTTGTTTGAATCTTACGACAAAGAAAGTTGTGGGAAATGATGTGGTAAGGGTACTTGAAATTGAAATAATATATCAGATTTCTCATAGTTTATGGTTGAGTTCAATCTATGAGGTATCAAAATAATCGATGATGATAAGAACAATTTTACTCTCATAAGAATTTTCACTAGATGGAGAATGTCTATGGACTACTAGAGACTTAATCAAGGAAATAGAAGGAAAAAAAACATTTCCACTACCTTTTATGGATTAAGTATTAAGGTTATAACCTAATATTTGTTAATCTAGAGGATCACGATAAAACAACATGTAAATGTTCTTTTTTATTGGTTTTTCTTACAGACATGTGCCTTTTTGATCATGCAAAGTTCCTACAACAATTAAAAAATGCATGCAAGCCATTTTTCCTATTTAGTTGAAAACTATATTGAATTCTTTGTTGATGACTTCTCAAAATTTGAGGTGTCTTTTGATTTATGCTTGGTCAGCCTAGACACCGAATTAATGGGATGTGTAACACCCATATAAAAACCCCACGAAATTAACGATTAATTTAATCATGTAAACACAACCACAAGGGTGTCATACTTCATAAAACATCACAATCATTCTTCTCTGTAACACGGGTTACACAAAAACCTATATTAAATCGAACATACTTATTTATGAGGCTTTTACGACATCAAGTTCTTTTAAAAACAACGCAACAGTTTCATCATAAATTATTTCAATTATAATTCTACAACTAAAATTGAGTCTTAAACTCCAACCTCCATAACATATACAAAGGATAAGTTTCGTCAAAATATAATTTAACATCTTAGAATATCACCATGAAATTATTAGCAAATACTTCGAAACAAACAACATAAGAAATTAAGAAGACAAGCGTCAACCACAACCCAGAGTTACATAAATCAGAGCAAAATCCCTCATGCTTAAAAAAAAAAGAACGAACTCCAATAGCTAGCTTCCACTTACTTCCTTGGAGTCTACTCCTGAGTATTTGTGCGTTACCCACGTAGAGGCAACATTCAAACATAAGGGGTGAGTAATCATAATCGATTATAATAGACATACGAAATAATATATTGCAATAATTATTTGCAGCAAGTCAACCACATCGACATATCATAAACTCACACCCCAAACATCATAAGTAACTCATATACAACTTTCATCACAAGGCTCACATATAATCACATAACATTCACAAGTATCACCACATCATATAACACCAACAAAATTATGCAATACCACATAGAATGCTAATGCAACATCATTGACTCAATGCATGTGGTACCAAATTATGAACACTTATGTTCATTTCACTCCATGATCCCCACCATAGGATCGATTCTTTCTTGGAACCGGAGCACACCAAAATTTATATCATCACCATAGGTAACTGTTAGGTGCTAAAAAGTGTTAATATTTAGATTAGTTTTTAGCACCTTTTTTGTGAGCTTTATTCGTAAATCCATGCTTTTCCCATTGTTTCCGTTTATAACCGTTTTCTAGTTAATTTCATTATTTATCGTATCTATCTATCTTTTGCGTTTTTTGTGCAGATTTTTACATGGAAAGGTCAAGAATGGAGCCTTGAGGATGGCACAAAAACAGTTTTGGAAAATTTGGATTTTTTGAGCATGCTTTGAGAGCGCTCAGCGCGCTCCCAGCGCGAAGAAGGAGGTAGTGGCAGTAGCTTGCACGCTCAGCGCGGATTGGCAGCCCGCTCAGCGGGCTCTAGGTCATTTTGGCAATTAATGAGGCCGCGCTCAGCGCGGTGCTGCGCGCTCAGCGCGCTCTGCGATTTGTGGCCCCCTTATAAATAGTTCTGTCTGCATTTCTTTTGGGAATCCTTTTTTACAGTAGAGAGAAGAACACTTTGTGAACACTGTAGCATCCATTTGAGGAAGATTGGAAGCATCATTCTTCGAGATATCGTCATTGATGTTAAATAATCTTCTTCATCTTCTTGTTTGTTTAGCTTCCATGACAATGGAGAGCTAAGTTACCTTTTATGTCAAGGTTAGATGTAGGTGAACCGTTACTTTGTATGTATATGGATTGATCCTCTCTTGTGAACTCTTGGATGATGAATGTATGATGATAAACCTTGTTTTTATGTTTATTCTTTGTGTTGGATCATGATTGAGAAATGTGCTCCAACTCTTTACCTAGGTTTGGCTAGAGATAGCAATGTGTGTTGATGTTCATAAATATTGAACTCTAATGTTGTCATTTTGATAGTTTGTGTGAGAAATCAACAAAGGATCAAAATGGCAAAACTCACAATATGTGTTAGAGATAAACATATTGGGAGGATATGTGATTGTATTTATCATTTAAGCAAGTTCATTAGCGTATCGATTATATACGTGCGAAGTGGTTTGCCGAACCCTAATCTTGACATGCTTTTATAAACCGTTAAAACAATATTTTTACCGTTTTTAATTAACTTTGAATGCAAACGTTACGAAAACAATCTAAAACCCCCTGTTACTTTAAAGTTTGAAACGTTACGACTTTAGAACGGCTGCGATATCACCAAACAATCTCTGTGGAACGATAACTAAAACCCTAACTTTATTTGTACTTCAACAAATTGGCGCCGTTGTCGGGGATTGTAAATTGATATTTCAAGCATTGCAATAGTTGTGAAGTTTTCAACTTGTTACAATTTTTCTTGTGCTTGTTGATGTGTTTTGTTTAAGTGTGCAGACTTGGTTTATGCGAGGGAAACTACCGGCGGACCAACTTCTTTTCGATCCTGAGATTGAAAGAACCGCTCGTAGGCTCAATAGCAGAACTAGACGGAGGAGACAGCTTGCGAGACAAAGACAAGAGCAAGAAGGAAGTTCTACTACAACACCACCACCACCATTCACACCAATCATGGCGCAACCACCTCCACCTCCCGCATCCACACCTTGTGTGAACAGTCCACGACATACCGCTCAGTTTGCCAACAACAATCAAGGAAGGCAAGCTGAAATGAAAACTGGAACTTTGAATTTATTGTATGGAAGTCCATTCACCGGAATGGACCATGAAGATCCTTTTGCGTTTCTCACAAAATTCTATGAGATTGCATTAGCGGCCGGTGTAGATCCAGCACAAGAGTTACCTCTCTTTAAAAGATTATTTCCGCATGCTTTGCTTGGCAAGGCAAAGGATTGGTACCTCGATCAAACTCCAGCCGTGATGACCGATTGGAATGTCTTGGAGGAAAAATTTATTGAACGGTTCTTCTCTCATAACCGTTTCATGGAGTCAAAAATAGCAATTTCAGTGTTCTCTCAAGGCACTAATGAATCCCTCAATGAAGCATGGGAACGATTCAAGTCCATGCTTCGCAAATGTAAAGGTCACGGGTTTGATGAGTTAACACAAATTCATATCTTCAAGAATGGTCTCCAACCGAATTGTAAGACTTTGTTGGATGCCACTGCGGGAGGAAGTTTGATGGCAAAGAATGCCGAGGAAGCAACTGATATTATCAATAAAATGGCTCTAAACGATCTTCAAAGTCAAAGCCGTGGCAACTCTCAAAAGAAGCCCGGTGTCCTTGAATTGGGAACTAACGATGCGATCCTTGCGCAGAACAAGCTTATCTCTCAACAAGTGGAGCTTTTGACTCAACAGATCAAAGAAATGAAGGAGCCAAGCAGAAGTAAGCAAGTAGCTTGTTGCGAACTTTGTAAGGGGGAGCATGACACCGGATTTTGTCCTCCTCCAGGTTTTGAAGAAGTGAACTATATGACAAATCAAAGGGATTATCAAGGTAGACAACAACAACCTTACCAACAACAACAACACAATTCTCAACAAAATTATCAAGGAAATCAAGGATTTCAACCGCGAGCAAATTATCAAAATAATCAAGGTTATGGTGCCGGTCCTTCAAACCGGCAAAATCCGTATCAACCTCCACCACCTCCGGTTGCTAGCTCTAAATTGGAAGACACTTTGACTCAATTCATGCAAATGTCAATGGCCAACCAAAAGAGTAGTGATGCGGCGATTAAGAATCTTGAAAACCAAGTGGGGCAACTTGCCAAGCAAATTGCCGAACAACAATCGGGTCCTTCCTTTTCCGCGAATACTCAAGTGAATCCTAAGGAGCATTGCAAGGCGATTGTTACTAGAAGTAGGAAGGAGTTGGAGAAAGAAAAGGAGAAAAAAATGGAGGAAGAAAAACTTGATGGTCTTGTGGAGGATTGTAGTGATGAGGAAGTAGTTGAAAATAAAAGTGAAGGTGAAGGTGTAGTTGAAAATAAAAGTAATGACATGGTTGAAGTTGAAAATAATAGTGGTGAGGAGTTGAAGAAAAAGGAGAGACTTAGGAGAGTAAAGAAGGGAAAGGAATTAGTGAGCGCCATTCCGATCCAAAACTTACCATATCCTCATGCTCCTTCAAAGAAGGACAATGAGAGGCACTATATGCGGTTCATGGACATCTTCAAGCAATTACAAATTAACATTCCGTTTGCCGAAGCTTTGGAACAAATGCCGAAGTATGCAAAGTTCATGAAAGACATTCTCACGAAGAAGCGGAGGTATTCGGAACCAGAAACTATTGTTCTTGACGCGAGTTGTAGTGCAATCATCCAAAGAACTCTTCCTAAAAAAGAAGTTGATCTGGGACGTGTGACTTTGCCGGTCACCATTGGTGACGTCTATGTTGGAAAGGGCTTAATTGATTTGGGCTCAAGCATTAATCTTATCCCATTGTCCATTGTAAAGAAGCTTGGGAACATTGAGATGAAATCCATTCATATGACTTTACAATTGGCCGACAAGTCCACAACTCATCCTCATGGGTTAGCTCAAGATGTCTTGGTAAAAGTTGACAAATTTTTCTTTCCGGTGGACTTCATTGTTATTGATATGGAAGAGGATGATGATGCTCCTCTTATTCTTGGACGGCTTTTTATGAAGACCGCACGTATGATGATTGATGTGGATAACGGTTTGATGAAGGTGAGGGTCCAAAATGAAGAGGTTTGTTTTGATCTTTTCGAAGCTATGAAACATTCCAAAGATAAATATGATAGCTTTCGGATCGATGCAATTGAAGAAGCAACTGTGGAGGTTTCTAAGCATGTACATGAAATATCTCCTTTGGAAATGGCTCTTAATGATTCTTTTGAAGTATTTTCCGAAGAAGAAGAAAGAGCTTTTGAAGAGTGCTTAAAAGAGTTTGATTCCCTCAAAGAGTTGCAACCTTGGGAGGTAGAACCGGAAGAATTAAAAAAGGATTTGAAAGTTGAGAATTCACCACTTGAATTGAAGGTCTTACCTTCCAATTTAAAATACGCGTTTCTTGATGACGGTGGTAACAAGCCGGTTATCATTAGTAACGTGTTATCCAAAACCGAGGAAAGTCGTCTAATTCATGTTTTGAAGAAAAACAAAGATGCTATAGGTTGGGTCCTTTCCGATTTGAAAGGAATTAGCCCGGCTTATTGCATGTATCGTATCTTGATGGAAGAAGATTTCAAGGCGGTTGCCCAACCGTAACGCCGCTTGAACCCAACAATGAAAGAGGTGGTGAGAAAAGAAGTGGTTAAGCTATTGGAAGCCGATATGATTTACCCGATTTCCGATAGCCCTTGGGTTAGTCCTGTCCATGTTGTGCCAAAAAAAGGAGAAATGACCGTGATTCGTAATGAGAACAATGAGTTGGTTCCAACAAAAACAGTGACGGGGTGGAGGATGTGTATTGATTATAGACGGCTCAACACCACGACAAGAAAATATCATTTTCCATTACCGTTTATGGACCAAATGTTAGAAAGGTTATCCGGGCAGCAGTTCTATTGTTTTTTAGATGGATATTCGGGGTATAACCAAATTGCGGTTGACCCGGTGGATCATGAGAAGACGGCCTTTACGTGTCCCTTTGGTATTTTTGCATATCGCAAGATGCCCTTTGGTTTATGTAATGCGCCGACAACTTTCCAACGGTGCGTTCAAGCTATCTTTTCCGACTTAATAGAAAAGACGATGGAAGTGTTTATGGACGACTTTTCCGTTTTTGGAGGTTCGTTCGATTTATGCTTGACAAATTTGGAAACTGTGCTAGAGAGGTGTGTGAAGACAAACCTAGTGTTGAATTGGGAGAAGTGTCACTTTATGGTAACGGAGGGAATTGTGCTCGGCCACAAAGTTTCGTCCAAAGGCCTTGAGGTTGATAGAGCGAAAGTTGAAGTGATTGAGAAGTTGCCTCCTCCGACCAACGTGAAAGGGATCCGTAGCTTCCTTGGGCATGCCGGATTTTATCGGCGTTTTATCAAAGACTTTGCAAAGGTGGCTAGACCATTGAGCAACTTGCTTAGCAAGGATCAGGTATTCCTTTTCGACGATGAATGTCTTCACGCTTTTGCTATTTTGAAAGAAAAGTTAGTTACCGCTCCAATAATAATCGCTCCAAATTGGACTTCAAATTTTGAACTTATGTGCGATGCGAGCGATTATGCTATTGGAGCGGTACTTGGCCAGAGAAAGGAGAAAAATTTCCATGCGATACACTATGCTAGTAAAGTATTAAATGAGGCACAAATTAATTATGCCACAACTGAAAAAGAATTACTTGCTATAGTGTATGTGCTTGAGAAATTTAGATCCTACCTCATCGGGTCTAAAGTTGTTGTCTACACCGATCATTCGGCGCTCAAGTATCTGCTAACCAAACCGGATTCGAAGCAAAGGCTCATCCGATGGATCCTTTTATTACAAGAGTTTGACTTGGAAATAAAAGATAAAAAAGGATCGGAAAATTTGGTGGCAGATCACTTGTCTCGCCTTGTGAATGTTGAGGTCACCATTGCTGAAAAGGAAATCCAAGAGGAATTTCCTGATGAAAAACTTTTCAAAGTCCAAGTTAGGCCTTGGTTTGCAGATTTTGCTAACCATAAGGCTACCGGTTGGGTGCCCGAAGACCTGACTTGGAACCAAAAGAGGAAGTTCCTTTCGGATGCCAGTTATTACGTATGGGACGACCCGTATTTGTTTAAGTTAGGAAGTGACAACCTTTTGAGAAGGTGTGTCACGAGTGATGAGGCTCAAAGCATTCTTTGGCATTGCCATAACTCGCCGTATGGAGGCCATTTTAATGGTACGAGAACGACCACTAAAGTCCTTCAATCAGGATTTTATTGGCCTTCTCTTTTTAAAGACGCACATCTCCATGCTAAAAGTTGTGACATGTGCCAAAGAACTGGTGGAATCGGACAAAGAGATGAAATGCCTCTCCAAAACATACAAGAGGTAGAAATTTTTGATTGTTGGGGCATCGATTTTGTTGGTCCATTTCCACCATCTTTTGGAAATGAGTATATGTTGGTAGCCGTTGACTACGTTTCGAAGTGGGTTGAGGCGATTGCCTCACCTAGGGCGGATGGAAAAACAGTGATAAAATTTTTAAAGAAATGCATTTTTTTCCCGTTTTGGCACGCCTAGGGTGCTCATTAGCGATGGTGGGTCGCACTTTTGTAATACACCTCTCGAAAATGTTTTAAAACACTATGGTGTATCACATAAGGTGGCGACCCCTTACCACCCGCAGTCGAATGGTCAGGCTGAGGTATCCAACCGAGAGATAAAAAGAATCCTTGAAAAAACCGTGTCTAGTTCAAAAAAGGATTGGTCACAAAAATTGGATGAGGCTTTGTGGGCATATCGCACTGCTTACAAAGCTCCAATTGGTCTAACTCCGTTTCAACTAGTTTATGGTAAAACTTGCCATCTGCCGGTTGAATTGGAGCACAAGGCCATGTGGGCCTTAAAAATGCTGAATTTTGACAAGGACTTGGTCGGTACCAAGAGAAAAGTGCAACTTCTTGAGTTGGAAGAAATGCGTAATGCCGCATACCACTCAAGCTGGTTGTATAAGGAAAAGGTGAAAGAGTACCACGACAAGAAGCTCCGGCAAAAGGACTTCAAGGCCGGACAATTGGTATTGCTGTTTAACTCTTGGTTAAGACTCTTCCCGGGAAAGTTAAAGTCCAAGTGGTCCGGTCCGTTTCGTGTGAAGGAAGTAAAGGAGTTTGGAGCGGTGGTTATCGAAGACCTGGAAAAGAAGGATTCTTGGACCGTAAACGGTCAGTGCCTAAAAATTTACCTTCTTGGAAATTTCGATCGCGCCTCTAGTACTGTTCTCCTTGATGTTCTTAAGTGAGCATCTTGGACCGTCGAGCTTAGCCGACGTTAAACAAGCGCTCATTGGGAGGCACCCCAACACTGTAAGTTTTTAATCGTTTTTACTAGTGAATTTGCTGTTTAGACGTGTTTTGTGAAAAATTATTGTTGTATGATGTTTAGGATGATGTTTTGAACGTGGGGATGATGTCTGTTTGCTGCTGGAAAATTTTTGAATTTGCTCTGCGCGCTCAGCGCGCGTTTGAAAAAAGGAACCTATACTTACAGTAGCGAGCGCGCTCAGCGCGCTATGGAGCCCGCTCAGCGCGAGTTGCGAAATTTTGAAAAAAATTTATTCGATTTCTGGGCCCACAGAGGTGTACCCGGCCCAGATGAATGTTAAAGTGGCTAGGGTTTGCCAAACCTTGCCTCTTTCTCATTTTTCTCATTTCTCTTATTTCCTTCTTTTTCTCTCTCTCAAAATTTTTCACAAAGTTCCTTGGATTTGCAAGACCATTCATCATCTCCCTTTCATTTTCTGCAGAGCATAATCATCATCAATCATAGTAAGTTTCTGTTTTAGCAATATTTTTCGTTTTTCAATTAGAAACCCATAAATGGGACATTGTTTGTAATTGTTGGATAGCCATGTTCTTCTTCTTCTCTTGGATTTTTAACGAAATTCTGTGTTAGTATGCTTGCATATTGTTAGAAGTTAGCATTGTAGAAATTAGGTTAGGAAATTTTAGACTTAGGGTTTGTAGAAAGAGTAATTTGCTTTGATTTTTGATGATTAGTTCTCTGTAACAGGCTGTGTAGTGAAATTAGGGGTTGTGTCTTTCTGTTTGAGCCATCTGTGCAGAGGGGAATTTTTCTGCATTTCGCAGAGCTCGCTCAGCGCGCTCCTGCGCGCTCTGAGATTTGTAGAAAAATTCCCCCTTGTCCCAACTCTGTTCTGCTATATTGTCATTGTATTTATTTTGTTTTAAATAATTTAAGAATTCTAGCTTGCTGTTTTCACTAATTTGTGGTTCTATTTTGTTTGTACGTTGTTTTCTTTTTTTTTGTTTTTCAGATGTCAGGAAGGAAGAAGCAGCGTGTTGGTTCGACGTCGAATCCTAACCGCAGAGCTCCCGCTGGCCAATTTGATTCAACGCGTTTTGTTGGCCTAGAGCAACAACAAAGATACGTGGAGCTTGAAAAAAGATCAATTTGGCCGGATAGGTTAATCATGATTGATCCCAATGGTCCCCATAGGAACATGAGTCATTTTGTGCAGGGTGGTCCGTGGGACAAGCTTAGTTCTCCCTTCCCTGAGTACAACATTGACATTGTTAGGGAGTTCTATGCTAATGCATTGCCGTCCGATGGAGAGACGTTCACTTTTCAAACATGGGTTCGGGGAAAGGCAATCAATTTCTCGAGGGAGTCCATCAATACCTACCTTGGGGACCAACCTCAGCTGGGGGAAGATGACATTTGTGATTTTGGACGGACGTTGGCTCGGCGGAACTGGAATGCCGACCAACTTAGGGAGTCCTTGTGCAGACAAGGGGGTAATTACATTTTAAGTGCTGCTGGTGCTCCTCTGAAGTTTGCTAGGAGGGTGTTGGATAATGTCTCGCAGCTTGTCATGTCGGTTGTTCTTTACAACCTTCGACCGAGAAGCCACACCTCTTCTATTCCAATGGAGACGGCGGCTCTGATTTTTCATTTGTGCAGGGTGGGCTATACTGTGGACTTTGGATGGATTATATCTAGCGAATTGAAGAGAACCGCCACCAGTGGTACGCCTCTTGGAGATCGTGTGGCATGCGCTCTGATTTATCCAGGTTTGATTATGGCTTTATGCCATGAGGCGCGTGTTACATTGCCTACCCACCCGAATGTGAAGCTCCAGGTTGTTGATGATAGCTATGTCACTCGTCACTGTATGGGGGCGATTGATTTTGAGCAGGCTGTCCCTGTAGCTGCTGCTGCTCCTGCTCGTGGCCGTGGGAGCGGACGCGGGCACGCTTTTGATCCGAGTGCTGAGGCCAATTGGGCCATGCACGAGGCTCATCAGCGAGCTTTATTATTTATGCATGACTCTATGATGCAATTGCAGCTGCAGATTCGTGAACCGCATGTGGACCACCAGCTGAGAACTCGCGATGATCTCGTTGCTTATACTCGTTGGCCTGAGGGCAGGCCTGTTTTTCCGGAGGGGGAAGGTGACCTTGATGGCGATGACGGTGATGATGGAGCGTCTAGCTCTAGTTCAGATTGATGTTGGGTTTGATTGGACCTTATTTTATTTTGTCTTTATTTTGGTATAACTTTTATGTTGGGATTTTGTTTTGACTACATTGTGTAGGAATTTTGTATTCTCCATCCGGGCGGATGTGAGTGAATTGGTGTTAAAAATTTTTGGTTAATTAATGAAGTTAACATCTGGGCGGATGTGTTTTTGCTTATATGATTAGTTTGTATAGGAAATTTTTGTTGTTTGCCCTTTATTTTTAAGGTAATGGATGGTTGAAGCAAGTTGTTTCTTTGAACATTTAAGTGTGCACTTCACCTTTCATTGATGGTGATGATATAAGTCTAAATTGGTGCACACAAAGGTACTCTGTTTTGTGCTTGGTAGAATGTTAGTATGTTTTTGAACTTTGTGCTTCACATGATTTTCAAGTTTCTCTTCATGTAGCAATTTTTGTTCACGTTGGAATCTGTTAGGACACAACCACAAATGTGAGTCCCTCCATTGTTCATAAATATTAAGTGATTTGTAAATGTTGTTTAGCTCGTATGATTCATGTTTAATCTTGTATTCATGTGCAAACCATGGAAACATTGAAATGATCTAGGCAATTGTTGACTATGAGAAAAACCACAAAACCATAACCTTCAATTTTACCTTATGAGAGGTGTGAGCACTTGCTAGCCATGTTGAGCCTTGAATTGGAATGAATCTTGTATCTACCCGTCGTATGATCAAAAGAATGCGCTTTATAGTGGGTTGTTAATGCTAAAGAAAAACCCTTGTGATTCATTCTAGTTCTTTTATTTTTGCACTTAACCCTTTGTTTGAACATACTTTTGAAGAACATTGCCTATTAATTATAGTATGGTTTAAAGTTGGGGAGAGTTGTGCTAGTTTGTGAAAAAGAAAATGGAGTGGGGAATTGGTGCCTCTTGTGAAGAAAGAAAGAACTTGAAGCACTATTTTGTGCTATGCTTTGCACTCCAAAGGGAGTTGTTTAAAAAAAAATATATGAAAGAGTGCACCATAAGAAAAGAATAGAAAAGAAAAGAAAGGTTTGAATTGAATTGTTATGAGGTTGGTCTTAGTGGGTTATTGGCATGTTCTTCATTTGTTGATAATTTTTGTTAACCACTTTGTTTCATTGGCCTTTTACAAATATCCCTTTCTTGTTTAACCTTGCCAAGCTACAACCTTTAGAAGCCCTTAAGAGATCTTTGTTTCCTTGGTTTTCTTGTGATTTGGTTTGATGAAAGCATGAATTGTTCTGGATGTTGACACTTTTGCTATGAGTGTGTTTTGTCCCTTGGATATATTGACCTAGGCTCATTCGAAAAATTAGGTGATTCTAATTTGAGCATTTGTTGCTTATGAATTGTGCTTGTTAATGATGTTTAGAATTTAGTTCATTTACATATTTTCATTCTTCGTAAGGACGAGTGGTACTTGCGTGCGTGTTTATTTGGTTTGAACCATTATGTTTTGTTGGTATTTTGTTCCCTGTTTTCCGCTTGCTTCTATTCTAAATTATCTTCGTTTGAGGGCAAACAAAGAGACAAGTTGGGGAGAGTTGTTAGGTGCTAAAAAATGTTAATATTTAGATTAGTTTTTAGCACCTTTTTTGTGAGCTTTATTCGTAAATCCATGCTTTTCCCATTGTTTCCGTTTATAACCGTTTTCTAGTTAATTTCATTATTTATCGTATCTATCTATCTTTTGCGTTTTTTGTGCAGATTTTTACATGGAAAGGTCAAGAATGGAGCATTGAGGATGGCACAAAAACAGTTTTGGAAAATTTGGATTTTTTGAGCATGTTTTGAGCGCGCTCAGCGCGCTCCCAGCGCGAAGAAGGAGGTAGTGGCAGTAGCTTGCGCGCTCAGCGCGGATTGGCAGCCCGCTCAGCGGGCTCTAGGTCATTTTGGCAATTAATGAGGCCGCGCTCAGCGCGGTGCTGCGCGCTCAGCGCGCTCTGCGATTTGTGGCCCCCTTATAAATAGTTATGTCTGCATTTCTTTTGGGAATCCTTTTTTACAGTAGAGAGAAGAACACTTTGTGAACACTGTAGCATCCATTTGAGGAAGATTGGAAGCATCATTCTTCGAGATATCGTCATTGATGTTAAATAATCTTCTTCATCTTCTTGTTTGTTTAGCTTCCATGACAATGGAGAGCTAAGTTACCTTTTGTGTCAAGGTTAGATGTAGGTGAACCGTTACTTTGTATGTATATGGATTGATCCTCTCTTGTGAACTCTTGGATGATGAATGTATGATGATAAACCTTGTTTTTATGTTTATTCTTTGTGTTGGATCATGATTGAGAAATGTGCTCCAACTCTTTACCTAGGTTTGTCATCCATCAATGTATATTGGCTACAGATAGCAATGTGTGTTGATGTTCATAAATATTGAACTCTAATGTTGTCATTTTGACAGTTTGTGTGAGAAATCAACAAAGGATCAAAATGGCAAAACTCACAATATGTGTTAGAGATAAACATATTGGGAGGATATGTAATTGTATTTATCATTTAAGCAAGTTCATTAGCGTATCGATTATATACGTGCGAAGTGGTTTGCCGAACCCTAATCTTGACATGCTTTTATAAACCGTTAAAACAATCTTTTTACCGTTTTTAATTAACTTTGAATGCAAACGTTACGAAAACAATCTAAAACCCCCTGTTACTTTAAAGTTTGAAACGTTACGACTTTAGAACGGCTGCGATATCACCAAACAATCTCTGTGGAACGATAACTAAAACCCTAACTCTATTTGTACTTCAACAGTAACGCTTCACTAATTCCCCATAATAGGAATTAGCTACTCACACCCGATCCATCACAGTGGGATCGAGGCTCACCAAAACTCGTCCCCATCACCATAGGTAACACTTCACTAATTCCCCGTCATAGGAATTAGCTACTCGCACCCGATTCCCACCATAGGATCAAAGCCACAACATAAATATAACTGAGGTTCTGACGACATGGATGCATGATTCACAACATGCAACAACAACACATACACACTGGCCCTTCTTATGACCGTGTATGCCATCATCAACATAATCATCATAAACACCTCATGCATATATAAGGTCATGCACATCATTAACAACATTATCACAACAACATCATCAACATCACATCATAACAACATCATCAACATCACATCATATCAATATCATCAACATCATATCACATCAACATCATTGCAGCAACACTCAAGTTTCATCATTTACAACAAGACATCATAGCGCAACATACAATTACACACCTTACAACACCATTACATATCATTTAAATTATTTTTAGAAACATGAAACTATTTTTAAATGAAAGTACGTTGTCTCAGCTTTCTACAGCTTTAAACGACGCGACAATCGGACACTCGGAACTAAAGTTATGAATTTTTAAAGTTTTTCTAATTTTTCCTCCCAGTGTAATCGGTTAACACAAAATCGGTAAACGATTACACCCCCCCCCCCCCCCCCCCCCCCTAAAAAAAAATCTAATTTTCACGTTTTAAGTGGTAACCGGTTACCACATTTAGTGTAACCGATTACCCTGCTACAGAAGCACTTTTTATGTACCTCTTTACACGAAAATCACTTTTGAACCCTCCCAAAACTCAATTTTTCTTATAAATCATTTGTAACACATTTTAACACGAAAAAGCACTTTTCTAAAGGCCCCAAACCCAAATATTTTTCATCAAAATTACTCACAACCTTGTTCAAACTCTGACTTGTGATCACATACCACAAACAACATCAACAACATACAACAATCACTTATATGATTCCAACAACAACAACACGATAATTCAATCATTAATCATCATTTGCAACATCGTTTAATAATTCATTATTCATCAAAAAATCATTCAATCTAACACATACAACAAAACCTTACTCAACCCTTCCATCATACTAATCATAATTGAAAACCATTACCCACCCTTACCTTAGAATTCTTCTAGAAATTGCTTTCTTCAAAGTCTATGGATGGATGCTCTCTTGTTTCTCCTTGCCCTAGCATTTTCTCCTTTTTCTCCAAACTTTTCAAGTATTAACAGAATAATACCCCACTTCTCTCTATCTTTCCTTTTTATCTAGTACCACTAGGCCCTTTCTATGGTTTCCCTCATATGCCCTCACTTATTTTCATACAATTACCTCATTTTCCCTTAAATCTCTACACTTCTAATTATTTTATTTTCCTTATTATTTTAATTGAATAATAGTATAAAACTATTATTAACATCATATTCCCCATAAACTATCAATTTTCACATATTAGCCAATTAATTTATTCTCTTATAATATTTCTCTTCACTCCCAACTTAACAGCACATAACCCACTATCATACAATAATAAAAAACATCATGAAAGAAATATTCAACAATTAAAACATCAAAACATCCACTAGAGGAATCAGGGTGTTACAACTCTCCCCCACTTACAGAATTCTCGTCCCTGAAAATTATCTGAGGAAAACAGAGTCGGATACGACTCCCTCATTTACTCCTCACGCTCCTAAGTCATACTCCCACCAGTTGTTCTTCCTCACACTTACCTCACCAAAGCTATCTTTTTACCCCGCAACTGCTTCACCTCTCGATCCTTTCTTCATATGGGTGATGCCTCCACAATCAGGTTATCTTTCACTTGTACATCGCCCACCTGGATCACACGAGACAGATCTAGAATGTATCACTTCAATTGAGATACATGAAATACATCATGAAGATATACACCTCAGCTAGCTTCTGTAAGGAATGATTGATTTTCATCGGTAAGAAATGAGCCGATTTAGTCAATCTATCCACTATCATCCAAATTGAATCATTACCCTTCGAAGTCTTAGGCAAACCTGACACAAAAACCATAAAGATGCTATCCCATTTCCTCTCTGGAATATTCAACGGTTACATCGGCCCCAAATGCTTCTAATGTTCAATCTTTGACTTCTGGCAAGTCAAACAAGCATATATAAATTGTGCAACATCTTTATTCATACCTGACCACCAAAACAACTTCTTCAAATCTTGATACATCTTTGTAGCACCGGGATGAATACTCAACCCCCTTCAATGCCCTTCTTCAAGAATACTCTTATTAATCTATGGAACATGTGGAATATACATCATATCTCTGAACCTCATCACACCATTCTCATTAACCCGAAAATCACCTCTGTTACCTTGGTTGATTAACAACAACCGATCAATCAAACCCAAGTCAATTTTTTAACCTTCTCTTATCCCTTCTAGAATACACTCGTCAGCTTCAACATACCCAACTTTACACTGTTAGGAGTCTCCTCACATACTAAACTCATATCTCTGAATTGCTTAATCAGTTCCAACTCTCGAACCATAAGCATCGACATGTATAAGGACTTCCTGCTCAGTGCATCAACTACAACATTAGCTTTACTAGGATGGGAACTCAATTCAAAATCACAATCTTTCAGAAGTTCGAGCCACCTCCTCTGCCTCATATTCAACCCCTTCTGGTCAAACAAATACTTTAAACTCCTGTGATCACTGGACACTTCGAATTTGGAGCTGAAAAGATAATGTCTCCAAATTTTTAACACAAAAACCACAGCTGCCAACTCTAAGTCACACGTAGGATAATTCCTTTCATGAATCTTCAGTTGTCTAGAAGCATAAGCAACGAACTAACCATTTTGCATCACTACACCACCAAGACCCTCTTCGATGCATTACAATAGACCACAAAAGACTCGCTTGAATTAGGAAAAATCAGCACTTAAGTACTTGTCAATTTCTTCTTGAGTTCAATAAAACTTCCTTCACATGCAACATCCTACACATAAGCTTGACCCCTTTCGAGTCAACTGAGTCAACGACAATGCTAACCTCGAGAAACCTTCTATAAACTTGCGACAATAACTAGCTAAGACAAGGAAACTTCACATCTCAGTAGCAGACTTCAGAGTATTTCACTGTAACACAACATCAACTTTAGAAGGATCTACCGAATTTCGCAACTCAAAATCACATGGCCAAGGAAGCTCACTTATATCAACCAAAATTCACACTTGGACGACTTGACATAAAGCTTTTTGTCTCTCAACACATGCAGTATAACTTTTAGATGCTCTGCATGTTCTCCCTCAGACTTAGAATATATCAAGATGTTGTCGATGAATACAACCATAAATTGATCCAGATAAGGATGGAAAATCCTATTCATATACTCCATGAACACACCTGGTGTATTAGACACTCCAAACGACATTATAATATACTCATAGTGACCATATATCGCCCTGAATGCCGTCTTCAAAATATCATCTAGTTTAACACGAATCTGATGATAGCTGTTGAAGTACAAATAGAGTTAGGGTTTTAGTTATCGTTCCACAGAGATTGTTTGGTGATATCGCAGCCGTTCTAAAGTCGTAACGTTTCAAACTTTAAAGTAACAGGGGGTTTTAGATTGTTTTCGTAACGTTTGCATTCAAAGTTAATTAAAAACGGTAAAAAGATTGTTTTAACGGTTTATAAAAGCATGTCAAGATTAGGGTTCGGCAAACCACTTCGCACGTATATAATCGATACGCTAATGAACTTGCTTAAATGATAAATACAATCACATATCCTCCCAATATGTTTATCTCTAACACATATTGTGAGTTTTACCATTTTGATCCTTTATTAATTTCTCACACAAACTATCAAAATGACAACATTAGAGTTCAATATTTATGAACATCAACACACATTGCTATCTCTAGCCAATATACATTGATGGATGACAAACCTAGGTAAAGAGTTGGAGCACATTTCTCAATCATGATCCAACACAAAGAATAAACATAAAAACAAGGTTTATCATCATACATTCATCATCCAAGAGTTCACAAGAGAGGATCAATCCATATACATACAAAGTAACGGTTCACCTACATCTAACCTTGACACAAAAGGTAACTTAGCTCTCCATTGTCATGGAAGCTAAACAAACAAGAAGATGAAGAAGATTATTTAACATCAATGACGATATCTCGAAGAATGATGCTTCCAATCTTCCTCAAATGGATGCTACAGTGTTCACAAAGTGTTCTTCTCTCTACTGTAAAAAAGGATTCCCAAAAGAAATGCAGACAGAACTATTTATAAGGGGGCCACAAATCGCAGAGCGCACTGAGCGCGCAGCACCGCGCTGAGCGCGGCCTCATTAATTGCCAAAATGACCTAGAGCCCGCTGAGCGGGCTGCCAATCCGCGCTGAGCGCGCAAGCTACTGCCACTACCTCCTTCTTCGCGCTGGGAGCGCGCTGAGCGCGCTCAAAGCATGCTCAAAAAATCCAAATTTTCCAAAACTGTTTTTGTGCCATCCTCAAGGCTCCATTCTTGACCTTTCCATGTAAAAATCTGCACAAAAAACGCAAAAGATAGATAGATACGATAAATAATGAAATTAATTAGAAAACGATTATAAACGAAAATAATGGGAAAAACATGGATTTACGAATAAAGCTCACAAAAAAGGTGCTAAAAACTAATCTAAATATTAACACTTTTTAGCACCTAACAATAGCCTGACCTCAAATCTATCTTGCTGCACACACAGGCGCCAACCAACTGATCCATCAGATAATCAATCCTTGGTAGAGGATACTTATTTTTGATAGTCACCTTATTCAACTTCCTATAGTCCACACACAACCTCATACTGCAATCTTTCTTTGTAACAAACAACACAGGTGTATCATTTTCCCACCGACTCGTCCTATTGCTTAGCAGATAAAAACATTAGTTCCCCACTGTCACTAAATTGAGATCCACATTCTAGAGGCAAGTCGCAGATATCTTTAGGAAAAACATCAGGAATTACACACCACTGGCATATTAGTATCTGTCACAATGCTCTATATATTCTCCGAGAAGCAAACATCAATAATACCTGGTCGTTCTCCCTCAAAGACATCCCAACTTGACCTGGCAGACAAGAATCACAATTCCACGCTCTCTTCTGGTTCGAGAAACAACACAGCTCCAACAACACTTGCACCCTTGCAATCATATGCACACCGAACCAACACTTCACATCTGAAACATCTCATATAAGCAAAAGCTTCTCCCCCACTTGTTTCAATTCCCACTCCTGCAAACAAACGATTAGAAAGAAAAGCAAGCACCGACAGTGTTTCGCACACATGTCGTGTACTAAGAAATAAACAACATAGACAGCCTGGCCAGACGGACCGACCTGCTCTGATACCACTTATGTAACACCCTTATAACCCCCCCCCCCCCCGAAATTAACGATTAATTTTATCATGTAAACACAACCACAAGGGCGTCACACTTCATAAAACATCACAATCATCCTGCTCCTTAACACGGGTTACACAAAAACATTTATTAAATCGAACACACTCATTTATGAGGGTTTTACGACATCAAGTTCTTTTAAAAACAACATAACAAATTCTTCATAAATTATTTCAATTATAATTCAACAACTAAAATTGAGTCTTAAACTCCAACCTCAATAACATCAACAAAGGATAAGTTTCGTCAACACTTAATTCAACATCTTAGAATATCACCATGAAATTATTAGCAAATACTTCGAAATAAACAACATAAGAAATTAAGAAGACAAGCATCAACTACAACCCAGTGTTACATGAATCACTGCAGAATCTCTCCTACTTAAAATGAAAAATGAAACAAACTCCAATAGTTAGATTCCACTTAATTCCTTGGAGTCTACTCTTTAGTATCTGCGCATTACCCACGTGGAGGCAACATTCAAATAGAAGGGGTGAGTAATCATAATCAATTATAATAGACATAAGAAAGAATAGTTTGCAATAATTATTTGCAATAAGTCAACAAAATCGACATATCATAAACTCACACCCCAAACATCATAAGTAACTCATATACAACTTTCATCACAAGGCTCACATATAATCACATAACATTCACAAGTTTCACCACATCATATAACACCAACAAAATTATGCAATGCCACATAGAATGCTAATGCAACATCATTGACTCAATGCATGTGGTACTAAATTATGAACACTTAGGTTCATTTCACTCCACGATCCCCACCATAGGATTGATTCCCTCTTGGAACCGGAGCACACCAAAATCGCTACCATTAATATAGGAAATGCTTCACTGATTCCCCATAATAGGAATTAGCTACTCGCATCCAATCCATCATAATGGGATCGAGGCTCACCAAAACTCGTCACCATCATCATAGGTAACGCTTCACTAATTCTCCACCATAGGAATTAACTACTCACACCCGATCCCCACCATAGGATAGAGGCCACAACATAAATAGAACCGAGGTTCCAACAACATGGATGCATGATTCACAATATGCAACAACAACACATACACATTGGCCCCTCTTATGACTGTGTATGCCACCATCAACATAATCATCATAAACATATCATACATATATTAGGTCATGCACATCATTAACAACATTATCACAACAACATCGTCAACATCACATCATAATAACATCATCAACATCACATCATATCAACATCATCAACATCACATCATATCAACATCATTGCAGCAACACTCAAGTTTCATCATTTACAAAGAGACATCATAGCACAACATACAATTACACACCTTACAACACCATTACATATCATTTAAATTATTTCCAGAAACATGAAACTATTTTTAAATGAAAGTACTTTGTCTCAGCTTTCTACATTTTCAAACGGCGTGTCAATCGGGCACTCGGAACTAAAGTTATGAATTTTTAAAGTTTTCTTATTTTCCTCTCAGTGTAATCGGTTAACACAAAACCAGTAACCGATTCACCCCCCAAAAATCCAATTTTCGCATTTTAAGTGGTAACCGGTTACCATATTTAGTGTAACCGATTACACCTGCTACAAAAGCAATTTTTCTGCAACTTTTTACACGAAAATCACTTTTGAACCCTCCCAAAACTCAATTTTTCTTATAAATCGTTTGGAACACATTTTAACACGAAAAATCACTTTTCTAAACTCCCAAACCCCAAATCTTTTTCATCAAAATTACTCATAACCTTGTTCTGACTCTGAATCGTGATCACATACCACAAACAACATCAACAACATACAACAATCACTTATACGATTCCAAAAACAACAACAACACAACAATTCAACCATTAATCATCATTTGAAACATCGTTTAACAATTCATTATTCATCAAACAATCGTTCAATCCAACATATACAACAAAACCTACCTCTACCCTTCCATCATACCAATCATAATTGAAAACCATTACTCACCCGTACCTTAGAATTCTTCTAGAAATTGCTTTCTTCAAAGTCTATGGATGAATGCTCTCTTGCTTTCTCTTTGCCCTAGCATTTTCTCCTTTTTCTCCAAACTTTTCACGTACTAACAGAATAATGTATCACTTTTCTCTATCTTCCCTTTTTATCTAGTACCACTAGTCCCTTTCTATGGTTTCCCTCGTATGCCCTCACTTATTCTCATACGATTACCTCATTGCCCCTTAAATCTCCACACTTCTGATTATTTTATTTTCTTTATTATTTTAATTGAATAATAGTATAAAACTATTATTAACATCATATTCCCCATAAACTATCAATTTTTACATATTAGCCAATTAATATATATTCCTCTAATATTTCTCATCACTCCCAACTTAACAGCACATAACCCACTATCATACAATAATGAAAAACATCATGAAAAGGCAGATTTAACAATTATAATATCAAAACATCTACTAGAAGAATCGAGGTGTTACACGATGTGTAGAACATAATTATGATTATGAATAGGGAGAAGTGTCACTTTGTGGTAAATGAAGGCTTGTACTTGGTCACAAAATATCTCCCATAAGCATTGAGGTAGGCAACTAAAAAATGAACATGATTGAAAAATCTCCTCTGCCGATAATTGAGAATCCCAGTTTTCAAGCAACTTCAATTTCGCAAGGTAAATGTATTTTTAAGATTATTTTCACTTAATTTAGCTTCTGTTTCAATCTTCCTTTTTTTTCTGTTTTGTTCTGGTTCTTGGTTTATGTTGTGAGTTTTTGGGAAAAATGTTAAGGATGATGTTCAGTGATTTTGTTTTAAAATTATTGCAGGTTAAGGATGATAATGAAGACGTAGGTGTAATGAAGTTGGATGAAAAATCAAGAAGGTGGTTGTTTGGTTTTGGTGGTGATGAGAATTTTGGTTATGAAGTTTAGTTGGTTTGTTTGTAGTGATTTACGGATGGAGGTGGTGTAACGTGGTAAGGATTTGCAGGTGGTGATCTGAGGTTAAGAAATGGTGAAGGTAGGGGGCTGCGTATGTGATTTTGGTGGTGGTACGGTCATGGTTGAAGGAGGCTTGAAGAAGGGAGTGAAGGGTGATTGTTATGGAATTTTCATAGTGGTGTTTGTAGATGGAATTTTGGTTGTTTGGTGAAGGAAAATGGTGGATGTTGGTGATGGTGGGTGATGAAGATTGGAGGAGGTTGGTTGATGAAGGAAGATAAGTGAATGATGATTTTTTGTGTGATTTTCATGTATGATTTCTCCCTCCCCCTCTATGTTAAACTTTGCCTTCTCTTATAGTGAATAATTAGTTTTTTAATATGTGTGTGTGAGGTGAGTGTGTGGGGAGTTTGTTAGGATTTGAGTGAGGAAATCAATTGTAAAGTTTGTTTTGGTTTTGCATATGCACGTGAGAATATTTGTTGTAAAAATTGTATGACATGTATTGCAAGAGAATGTATGATGTAATGAGAATGATAATGAACATTGGAAGTTTTGTCCTTAGTACATGACTTGTGAATAATGTATGTATAGATGTATAATGATAAGATATTTTGCAACTTTAGATTTGTTTCACGTGTAATTTGCACCAATGTACTGGAAAATAGAGGAAACATGTGATGATGTATGTGATTGAATGAACGATATCATGAAAATACAATTATTCTTTTTATGATCTTTTGGTTTTGTCTTTTGTGCCCGTTTAATACTTTTGATTGACTTAAAATAAAAATGAACAAAAGGGATGAAATGATGCATATGGTTTAAAAATGAAAAATTATTTTTTATAATTTTGTTTTGCACTTTCAAAAATACATATGATAAAAACAAAGTGTGATATTTATTTTTTGCTAAAACATATGGAAAGTGAAATGGTCCTACAAATCAACAGACATAAGAACTTATATTTTTTGAAAAATGCAAAATGTGGTGAAGTGAAAAAAATGAAGAATTGAAAAAATGCAAAATGTGAAAAATGAAAAAAGTTAAGAATTGAAAAAATGCAAGCATGATTAGATGAAAGGAAAATTCCCGGACAAATTTATGGTACGACAACTGCCCATGCCTAATTATTTTCAACTTAGAAAATGTGAATGATGCAAGTGTTCATACAAACTTTATGGAATATAATTAGGTATAACGGACCCAAATTTTGTCTACTGAATAGTGCGTGAAGATGTGTGGGAGGTCTGAATCAACTGCATAGTTGGTTCAGGAAAACTGATTTGAATTTTTGGCTCAGCTGCATAGTTGATCCAGGAAAACTGATTTGAAATATTTGACTCAAATGTATAGTTGATTAAGGGAGAGTGAATTGTTTGTTTCAACTGTAGAGTTGATCAAGAGAAAGTGAATGGTATGTTTCAGCTACAGAGTTGATCATAAGAAAGTGAATGATATGTCTTCAACTACATAGTTGATCCAAAGAAGGTGAATGGCTTGTTTCAACTTTAAAGTTGATCCAGAGTAAGTGAATGGCATGTTTCAACTGAAAAGTTGATAGAGAGAAAGTGAATGGTTTGACTTAAATGCAGAGTTGATCCAGAGAAAGTGAATGGTTTGTTTTCAATTGCAAAGTTGATCCAGAAAAGGTGAATGATCTGACTCTACTGAAAAGTTGATCCAGAGAAAGAAATTGGTCTTTAAATGCTAAGTTGATCCAAAGAAAGTGAACAGTTTATTTCAACTGCAAAGTTGATCCAGAAAAAATGAATAGTTGTCTCAACTGCAAAGTCGATCTTAAGAAAGTAAATGGATTGACTTAACCACAAAGTTGATATAGAGAAAGTGAATGGTTTGTATCAATTGCAAATTTCATCTCGAGAAAGTGAATGGCCTGACTCAATTGCAAAGTTGATCTTGAGAGAGTAAATGGCCTGACTCAACTAAAAGTTGATCTTGAGAAAGTAAATGGTCTAACTCAACTACAAAGTTAATTCAGAGAAAGTAAACAGTCTGTCTCAACTGCTAGGGTGATCCAGGGAATATGAAATGTTCTATTTCAACTACAAAGTTGATCTTAAGAATGTAAATGGTCTGACTCAACTGCAAATTAGATCCAGAGAAAGTAAATGGTTTATATCAACTGCAAAGTTTATTCAAAGAAAGTGAGTGGTATGTCTAAACTGCAAAGTTGATCTAGAGAAAGAAATGGCCTAACTCAACTGTAAAGTTGATCCACAGAAAGTGAACAATCATGTCCAGTTAAAGCTAGGCCTGACAGTCGGCGTACCCTGTTCAATGATGACATGATGCGCTTGTCATACCCTAATTTTTAACCCTAAGATCCCACCTCTTTGTGCATTATCTTGCATATTTGTGTGCTTTATTACTAATAGGTTTGTGCAGGAATATTGGTTTCAAGTAGAGATAATATTCCTTCTCACAGTCAAGCATTTCAGGGCATAACCATTCTGATTCAAGGATCCTAGGGTTTTCTACTGGTCATTTTCCTCAAAGATCTCTCAAAAGTTTCAAGGAGGATTAGGGGTTTCCTCCCATCGGTGCTAAGTATGGTCATCTGAAGACTGGTTATGATTTTCGTGGCAAGTGATATTACGAGTTGTATCTCCATGGTTCGTGTACCAAGTTCATCATCCTCTAAATCTTTGATTGTGCGGGTAACAAAAAATCAAGTTTAATCCAAGAAAGAATTTGGTCTTATTTACGAAGTTGGATCATTATTTGTTTCCCTTTGATCTTAAGTGAAAAAGTTTGGATTTTGGTAATTTGTGATCCATGCGCTTTGAAATGGTAAAGTTTGAATGACGATTTAAATTGAGTTCGGGAAAGAAGTTTTCAAATTCAAAACTCATGTTCTTTATAAAAGTTCAAACGGATTTCAATATTTATTGTTGATCATTAGTTCAAGTATGAAGTTCATGATTTGATGCTAAAATTCAAGTTCTAATCAAGTTAGGATTCAAGTGGCCATATTTTTTTGAATTCATGAGTTCATACTTCACCCTTGAAAAATTCACCAATTCAAGTTCATAAATTTAAGCTCATTACAAAATACAATTCAAGGGGTCATTCAAGCTTTAAAAGGTTACAAATTCCAAGTTGAAAGTATCAAGCAAATTAACAAGTTCAATGGTAGAGGATTCAAGTTATAGCGTCTTCAAATTGCAAGATTCATGTTACAAATCCTAATCCTAACACTATTCTTCCAAGTATCAGAAACAAGGTGATGTTGAAAGGAGAATTCAGTTGGGAAATATGGGACATGGCTCAAATAGGAGTGGTAAACAAGAATAACATAGTTCAAAACCAATCACTACAGTGGAGAAGAAAGCTGTAGAAAACCATGTTGCCGATGATGAAAGTTCTACTGCAAGTAATCACACGTATAAAAAGAGGAAGGCATCCAAGTCAGTTGTCCTTAGAAATATTTATGTATTGCTAGGAAGGGTGCGGGCGCCTTTTAGATCAAAGACTTCCTTCAACTGTGCCTTGTGGTCTTCCGTTTTTGTAGTTTCTGCCTCTGCACTTGTTTCATTAGTAGCCTTTATTAACATATGGGGATGTACTAAATTTTGAACTTCTTGGAGATCATTCCTTCGTAATTTGTCTACATTTATTTTTTAGACCAGTTGAGGGGGAAACACTAGTTCCAATTTTAAAACATTTGCCAAATTCAAGAGTTCAAGTCAGAGATTTCGTGTCATTACATAAAGTCTCAAATCACCCATACAAGATTTCATGTTCTTTTTCAATGCCAAGATTACCAAACACATTCAAAATACAAAGAGCAAATCTCAAGATTACAAAGATTAAAATTTACAAAAGATCCTAAAGACTAGCAAGCCAAATCCACAAAATACATGTTACTTCAAGCCACCAATTCCTTCACATGGCCCCCCTTTCTCCATACGACTCATCACATCATCTTGCTTCACCATTAGCATTTGCCGCCACTTATGTGTTTGGAGAAAAACGAGAGAAGATAACACCACCTTCATGAATTCCTTAGCTAACCTGATACACAAACACTTGCATCAAGAAGCAAATAAGAGCTATGAAAATGAAAGTAAAAGCTATCAAGTGTGAACAAAACGGAATCGTGCAATGAATCGTCATCATCAGTTGTCAATCATACAAGATTCAAATTGTGTTCACTACATTCCTAAACACAATCCAAACATAGTCAATACGTTCAAACAATTCCCAAAAACATGTTTCAGACACAAATAAACGGAAAAGGAATGTTCACGATTTATGGTCACGTTTCCAAAACAAGTTCTCAACATGTTCAAAACAGCAGCGATTTGTTTCCAACACAAGATTCGACAAGGTTTAATTGGAAATTAAAAATCCATTTTGCCAAAGCCTATATAAAGAAGATATCGTAACATCACAGGGGAGATAACAGTAACATATACACACGAGTTTTTTAGCAAGCAAAATTTCACAACAAAGAATACACACATTCGAATATTCGATTGCACAACAACATAACACACAAGCATACACATAGCAGTAAGGAAAAGACACCCATATAAGAGAAATTTGCAACATAATCATACGCAAATTGAAGGCAAAAATTCATCAGGGGCTTCTGAAATTCTGGTATCAGATATGTGATGTTAAGTGAGATGTCACAACATCAATAACTGTTGTATGAACAAGGCAATAATAGTAACAGATAAAAGCAGTAAACAACACAAAGGATTGTTCACCCAGTTCGGTCTAACAAACTACGTCTGGGGGCTACCAAGCCAGGGAGGAAATTCACTATTAGTAGTATCAATTCATAGACTCCACAATCAATGCACAAGTTGATAATTTACTCACTTAATCACTACCCAATGACACTTCTACTTAAGACACTCTTAGATATGAGATACCTCTCACTCCCCCTCAATCACACTAGTGATAACAACTAACAATAATGAGAATAGAAGACACACTTCAAGGACAATACTTGATCTTTCTTAAAAGCTGCAATCAAGAACAATACACTCGTGCTTAAAAGCTTAGAGTGGACAACATACAACTCAACTAAATCAGTCCAATTCAAACATCAAAATAGATGAATGAATAGCTCACAATACACAGACGAAAACTCAAACCCTAATACTTGACACTCAGTACACAATCTCTTGTCTTCGTATCTTCCAAGGGGGTTGAGGCTGCTTTAAATAGAAACTTATTCTTGGGCTTGGACTCCTTGAAAATCTCAGATTTGATTCACAATTAAAACTGATTTTTTCTTCAAATCTTTTCGCCCTAAAACAGTAACAATATATACTCCACAAATGATTGCATCAGAACTGATCTTCTCCAAGATTTTCGCCTGCAATCTCTCAAACAGAATCTCTCAAAACATAACAAAAGCGCGCAGCCCTAAAACATAACAGATTGAACACAATGTTCTGTCAACAGATGTTAAGACATCAGTCTTGACATCATGCACAAAACTGCAACCCTAAGTAACACATCACAAGCAGAATGTTAGCAACACATGTTAAGACATCAGACATGACATCTTGAACCAACACATTGTTTTACCAAAATTGCGGCCAATAACAGAACTAACAGCTTCCCTTCATTTACATTCACACGACTTTGGAAACACAATATCATACAAGCACAAGAATCACAGCAACATACACAGTGTACAACGACACACGAAAACGAGAAGTCTAAAGCCGAAGGTTTCGAATCATACCTCTAATCGATCTTCAGGTAAATCTTCATATTCTTTTAACCTCGTGTAGCTTGGATTGAGATAATTATGACTTTGTTGCAAAGTAGAGTTGATCGCGAACTTGAAATCGCGACGATATCGAAGCTGCGAATCGTAAGAGGAAGATGAAGTGAGTCAAAAGAGAGAATTCACGATCGAGCCAAGAGTAGGGGACGGGGATGGATTCGCGCGCGAACAGAAGGAGAAGCGGCTGAGGGAGAGGCGTCGTCGGAGAAGATTTCATTGCGAGAGAGGAGAGAACCGCGAGCTACTGATATGTGGATGATAGTGAGAATCAAATACTGACTTGTGTTTATCCTCATGGATCTTAGGTTTAGGTCGCGTGGGCTTTAAGAGCCCCCAAGCCCACATGTTGTTTTTAGCACTCCCTTTGTTTCTTTCTCACCCCTAAGGACACATAGATGAGCCTAGCTCACTTTTTTTTTACCCGCCACCACCAATCCTTTTTTTTACTCCATCTTTTTTAGTTTCTTTTACCTTTTTTTTTAATTAATTGGTGATTAGTTTAACAAAAAATGTGTGATTGTTTTCTTTTTATATTTTGTGATTAGATTCAATTAAAAATTAAGTTTAATAGGATTTCAATTAAATAGGTTGATTAGGATTTTGATTAAAGTTTGGTGTGGGCTAACATGATATTAGAATTTGGTATTAAATCTGGTTCTTGATTTTATTAATTTGGGCTTGATTAGGTTTTGTCTTGATTTCATGAATCCCAATTGGAGCTTGTAACAAATTTTGGTCGAGTATTTAAATTGGGCATTCATTCCATAAATATTGACTAATTCTTGGTGACACTTGTTAATATCTTCCTTGACGATACTTGATTTAATCTTGATCCTTGTATTGATTATGCTGTTGTTTATTATGTTGTCTTTATGCATCTGATGCATGCATTTTCTGTCATATTATTTTCTCTTTGCCCGATTCTTATTTCGTGTTTATCACTTTCATGACTTGATCCTATTTTCACGTATTAATTGCATATACCTGATTCCAAAGGAAAGGATACCCCCCTGTTGACTGCCATGTCATACCTAGGATAACCTTGTCCACCTCTCATTTGAGACCTTGTTAAAGTCTTACCCTTTTATCCTAGCCTTAGGATTGGAGTCATCGCACTCCATGTAAGTGTCATGTTTATGAACACTTACTTCCCCCTTGGAACCTTGACCACAGTCAAGAGTTCCTCACCCGTATTGATGGGAACTACGAATGCTCTGATTCCATTCCCGTCAGGATGCGTATGCACGAGATGCGATGTCTTGGCGAACATACTTAGAAATAACACCTTAGGTCTTCTTTTACCTTTTCACTATTTAGCAGACAAATAACAAAATAACACAATAAAACAAGAGGTTCCTGTAGAGTACTACAGATACTTAGGATGCTAACACCTTCCTTAGGTATAATCAACCCCCGAACCTTAGATTCTCTTTTGCTTTGCATTGCATGCTTATGGGTTATTCGTTCTTTTTCCCTTCCCTTGGATAAATTAAAGATTGGTGGTGAATTATGATTTGTGAACCTAGTTACCTTAATAGCTATGGTATCCGATTCTCACCGCGACAACGCCCCAACCATGGAGGCGTGCTCAGGTACAAGCACTGCATCCCAAACTGGAAAAAAGGCAAGTTTCCACTCTTTTGACGAACAGATTCTTGTCCTGACGGGGGAATCCTCAACCGAGCTCTGCCGTCAACGTACCACAAAGGCAGAACACCCAGCTCACGATGGGAGGTTAACGTCGCGGAGTTAAGACCTCAACCGAGATCGTAGCTCCGCTATCAATCAGAAGCCAAATCCAATCACTCGAACAAGTTCCCTACACTGTCGAGCACCAATTATGTCGAGTAAGACCCCACATACACTTAGAAAAATAATTTACAAGCAAACATAAGTATTAATCGAGGAAACTATATGCTCGGCGAGCAAAACATACAAAGGCATAAACACATATGTCAAAAAAGTAAAGTTATATTAAGATAACGACCACAAATGCTAACGATATCAAAGCATTACAACAAACGGGCGGAGCCCATTATTCAAGTATTATAAATCATGGCGCACATGCCAGACAAATACAAATCATGGCACGTAGGCCATACAAATACAAACAAATAAATCTAAACAATTTCCTCCTCCTCGGTTTGGGTCTCCACCTCGTCACCAAGGCTAGGAGGAGCGACTACTTTACTATCGACCACCTAGTTCAGAAATCCAATCCCCCTGGTGACAAGCTCGACCCCGGGGTTCACAACTTGGAGCTAAGCCACGACATTATCAAAACTCATCCCGACGACATCCAAACAAACTTGCTTGGGGACCCTGATCTGCGAGACCAGCTCACCGCAAGTCAACAAGGCCCTCTCTTCACCAGACTCGTCATTGGCAAGGGCCGCAACAACTTCCAATTCGGCAACCCTCGCCTCGAGGGTCTTCTTCTCCTCAGCCGCCTTGGCCAGCACCTCCTTCATCTCACCCAGCTCAGTGAGAAGCCCGACCTGGATCACGTGCTTTTCCATGTAGTTGGCGAAGACATTCTCCACCTCGATCTTCTTCGACTTGAGTTTTCTGTTCACTGCCTGCAACTTCCTCAGCTCGACGGTAGGACAAGTATCTTCATCGTCGAGGACCAGGGTCGTCTCTAAGACCCTCATCAGGGTCGCCGTATCCTGAGCCAATGCTTTCATCCTGCCTGCCTTGTTGAGCTTCAAGGTTGCATCTGACTATGCCTGATGCACGACCAAGGAATGGTCTCCCTCGAAGAAACCCCTATTGAGATGGCAAGGGGGCAACACAAACTTCTCTCCGGGACCATCTGCACAGAAATTAACGGCCCCGGTTTCCTCCACGCGGTGCCTTTTCTTGGCCGGGGGGTCCCGTTGAGGGGGAAACTGGTTGCCCGACAGTGAAAAAGATGTGTCAAGGACGTAGTCCTCTTTGGATTATGCCAAAATCAGAGTGACTCGATTCTTGGGAGTTTTCTTTCTTTCCTTGGCCACAACAAGCTTGACGACGCGATCTTGGAGATTGGCTATTTTACCTATAACAAAGACGAACACGGGTTAGTATACTTAGGAAAAATAAGCACACAAGCAAGTTAAAAAAAACAACTACCTAAAAGCGTTAAAGCCTCCTCAACAATGCGACACTAGAGGAGGTCCTTGGTATTGATGAGTCGGGCCTCGTAAACAGGTTGGTCGTCCTCGTCAACGATAACACTTCTGTTCTTGGTCATACATTGACTGGGCACAAAGCTATCCACGAACGCCATAATTTTGTTGTAGGCAAGTTGATCCTCAGTATCTAGGTTATTGGACTTGATGAGATAGTAGTCTGTGCCCTTGTCGAAATGGGTCCTCTCCCAATAAAGGGTAAACTTCGCCTCCAACTGCATCACCTCCTCCCCGTTTTCATCACGACTTACACTGCCATCTTCCTCGAGCGCTACCACGCGCTCGAACATGGAGTCAAGGGCCGCCTCCGACATAGGACTAACCAGAAAGTACCTATCCTTAAAGGTACGAACGGAGTCAATGTACGTCTTGAACAACTTCCTTGACTGCTTGAAGGATACCCAACTGTGTTTCCCGTTTGTAGATTGTTGTTGTAGGTGGAAACAACGAAAGAACAAGGGAAATGTGGCACCGACCTTGAGATACCGACATACGATCTTGAACGCCCGAATGAATGTGATCGCATTTGGATGTAACTGAGAATGTGCCAACACCAACCGAACAAAGATCCCCATCTGAAGGATGCTGAACGACAAGCACAACCCTAACTCCTTAAAGGCAAACTCGTACATCGGGAAATATTCCCCCTGAAGGTCGAGCAAACCCGCTCCATCTTTTTAAGTTTGTATACCTCCCAGCTCTCCGGAGCCTCGGGGTGCTCCAGCTCCTCAACGATGGTGAAGGCATCCGACGGCTTGTCAGCAAAGCGCGAAGCGATTCTGCGGGGTTCCGGTCTGACCCAAGATAAGAGGGGATTAGTGATGGTGTCGACCAGGTAGGGTTCCTCGGCGTGACAAGCCATTTTAACCTAAAAAGCAGAGGAAAATAGTGAATTCGACGTTCAAATCAAATTCACCATTCCACTGCAAATCAAGTGAAAGCGCAAAGAGTGGCATGAGAACATGGTCCCGACCAAAAACCCTTTGTTTAAATGGAAAGTGTGGAAATCGTCGGGATCCGCTCCTCGACACGAAACCTTATCGTAAAAATCAAAGTCTTCAGAGTCTTCGCGGGGAAGAGTCTCCTCGACACAAAGATTCTTCATCGAAATCTTTGCAGGGAAGAGTCTCCTCGACACGAGGCTTCTTCAGAAAGTTTCTGCACCCTCACGGGAAGGAATCTCCTCAACACGAAGCCCAATAAAAGCTTCATGAATTTCATCAGAAAGTTCATGAGCTTCGTCAGAAACTTCATGAGCTTCATCGAAAACTTCACGAGCTTAACCGGAAATTTCATGAACGGTACCCGAAAATTCATAGGCCTCACCAGGAAACTTATAACTTCAGTGCAAAGTTCATGAGCGTCGTCGGGAAATGCACGAATTGCCAGTTTCCTACTCAAAGTACGATGGCGGTCGGCGCTTGAGGATGGCAGAACCACCACCAAACACCAACATTCATCGGAACTAGACTCTAAAGGACAAAAAAGGCAACAAAATCCCCTTCCAAAAGCTAACATTAGCCATGTAAATCAGGAAAAGTAACAAAGACTTACTTGATTGAAGAAGATTCTTGAATTCTATGGAGGTGGAAAGGGTGTTGACGGCGACGACGTGAGTAACGATTGGAAGAGAGAAAGAAACTTTGAAAATGAAGCAAGCGTACCAAATGACCCTACATACTTCCTATTTATAAGCAATCTCGCGGCATGGGCAGGCGTGACGTTGTCTAGCTCTTGAGCACCTCTACGCATATGTTATCATTGTGCATTAAATAGCTATGACATGTGGCTCGAGGTTCGTCGTTCCAAGTCCTATCAATGTTCTAGATCCCAAGACGTCGAGCACGAGGCTCAACTTTTCATATTCCCTCGCGAGCATGTCCTCGAAGAAAGGCTTGAAACAAGTTACGTTGTCGAGCATAAACAACAACTTTGACACCCTTACGATCACATGGCCTCAGTGATATTATCGAAACAGGATCATGTTGTTGAGCACACGCGACCACTTAGCATCTCCACAAACAGAAACTCAATGAAAAACTTTTAACAGGCTCGTGCTATCGGGCAAAAGGGATAAATTTCACGCTTCCTAGCGAGCGTAGCTCCGCGAGCTCGCAAACACAAATCCGAATAAACGCTCTCATCGCGCAGATTTCCTTTGTCCCTCTTCGACACACGAACTGACTCTAAGTCATTACTCCTTTACCTTAGAGCAACGACTTTGGGAGCTCCTGTTCTGGACTGGGCCTGAGACTGACCCACCGTCGGGCACAACCAAGTCCAGCTCCGCGTCGAAGAAGGCCCAACGCAAAGGCCCAATCCATTATAGTTGTTGAAAAATACATTCCACACGTGCTCCTCACCTGAGGACACGTGGCCAACTGATCACGTGCATCTCGCGGAAATGTTCTGCCCTTCGTAACGGACAAGTCTCCCACTTTCCAAAAAATGTGGAGCAGTTGACCCAGGATGATGAGCACGAGCTGCTCATCTCTACCTCCACGTAGGAATCCAAGCAGTCATCCATTATAGGTATGATCACCAGCCCATAATGGAGGCCGTTGGCCCAACTTTGTAGGCTCTCTATAAATACTCTCCTCTGAAGAAGTGTCAGGTATTCACTTCTTAACCTCTGTACCTGCCTTCTTTCACTCAGAACTAACTTTAGCATCGAAGTGCCTTACAGGTACCCCCCATTTTTCCTCATTCAACGTTGGATACCACGACGTGTTGCTAGCCACCGATTTATTTCTGATTACAAGTAAGATCAATTATTATACATTGTCAGTGTAAAACATTTTACACTATTAATTTATCATCATCATCATCCATTTGCATTATTTTATTAGGTGGTTAAAATAAAAGTTAAACTTTTTTTAATATCCAACGTCTATTATTAACTGACAGTATAAAATTCTTTTATATGATTAATATATTTCAATTATATTCTTTCTTAAATTTCTAATATTACTTTTTTTTTTGTTAGACACACACAACTTTGGTTACCTTAAGTTTCTATTATCTGTCATTATCTTAATACAAGGTTCTAGAACTTTTATATCATTTTATATTTATAAATAAATAAATTTAAATATAATAAAATATTCATAACATTAACTATTTTACAATAATATCACTCACACGTTACATTTTTTAAGAATTTTCAGATCACTTTATTTTTATTTTTATTTTTATTTTTATTACTTAATTAAAAATGTAAGAAATGAAATCATATATCTCAAATTAAATGAATAAAAATTGAGTCAGCATTTTATCTATAAAAATGAAAAGAATCGTAAATTATTAATTTTAAAGATACCGTTGACCGTTGTTAAAATTTTCCATATTTTTCAAGAATACTGAACAATTTTAATAGATATATTTCATCATAAAATTTATTATTTTTATATATAAGTAATATACAAAATAATTAATTTTATAATTAATTTATTAAAAATTCATTTTAATCTTATTAACACAAGTATTTTCTTGTAGAGATTAATGACTATGCATTGTCAACATAAAATATTTTACATTGTCAATTTATCATCATCATCCATTTGTATTATTTTATTTGGTGGTTAAAATAAAAGTTAAACTCTTTTTAATATCCAACGTCTATAATTAACCGATAGTATAAAATTCTTTCAGACCATTAGTGTATTTCAATTAAATTATTTCCTAAATTTCTAATATTACTTTTTTTAGACACTTACAACTTTGATTACCTAATTTTCTATTATCTGTAATTATCCTAATACAAGGTTCTTGAACTTTTATGTCATTTTACATTTATAAATAAATAATAAATAAATCTAAATATAAGAAAATATTCATAACATTAACTATTTTACAATAATATCACTGACACGTTACATTTTTCAAGAATTTTCAGATCATTTTATTTTTATTACTTAATTAAAAATTTAAGAAAGTAATCATATATCTCAAATTAAATGAATATAAATCGAGTCAGCATTTTATCTATAAAAGTGAAAAGAATCGCAAATTATTAATTTTGAAGAATACTATTGACCGTCATTAAAATTTTCCATATTTTCAAGAATACTGAACAATTTTAATGGATATATTTCATCATAAAATTTATAATTTTTATATATAGGTAATATACAAAATAATTAATTTCATAATTTATTTATTAAAATTTTATTTTAATCTAGTATTTTCTTTTAAAGATTAATTACCATGTTTTATTAGTATAAAATATTTTATTAGATAATTAAAATAAAAGTTAAACTTCTCTCATGTCTATAATTAATTGACACTATTCTATTCTATTCTTTTATATTATTTGTGTATTTCTATTAAATTTTTTCCTAAACTTCTAGTATTACTTTTTTTTGTTAAACACTTTTAATTTTGATTACCTTAATTTTTTATTATGTGATATTTATTCCAATACAAGATTCTAGAACTTTTATGTCATTTTATATTTATAAATAAATAATAAATAAATTTAAATATAATAAAATATTTATAACATTAACTAATTTATAATAATATCACTGACACGTTACTATTTTCAAGAATTTTCACATCAATTTATATTTAATATTATAAAAAAATAAAAATTTTTAATTTTCCAATCTCACTCTCAGCGAATGTGATTGAATCACACTCGCTGAGGTAATTTTCTGTCTTGTTCTCATAAAAAATTATCAACGGTTGAGATTTCCCCTCTTTTCCTATGTCCCACCGAAGGGAATGAAAAAGGGAAAGAGCAGTGTAGCGAGTGGCACACATTCGGGATGTCGCGTTATTGAGTCTCTGCCCGAGTCACTCGGTGACTCAATTTTCTTATTTTCATTTCTGAAGAGTTTTTCTTGAGAGAATAAAACTCTTTCATCTTCTTCGTATTCCCTCACTCTCTCATTACTCATTCTGAAGCGGTTTTCAATTGTATAATTTTCCTTATACAATTTCAATAAATCTTTTTTTTTGTTTTGTGTAATTAACTCGTTGCATGAATTTGGTTAATTAAGCGAAATTTTCTGTGTTTTGCGTATAGGTTGAAGAAATTGGTTGATACAATTGGAGAGGGAGTTCATACGTCGTCCATTTTCTCGAAGGTAAAGAGATTCATATGTTGCATGTCAGTTTCGGGTTTGTGGTAGGAAATTTGATGTTACTTTGACACTGATGAATGTTTTGGTTGGTTTAATTTAGGGGTTTTTATTGTGGTTTTGTGATTTTCATATGTTGCATGTCTGTTTCGGGTTTGTGGTTTTCATATGTTGCATGTCTGTTTAGTTTTTTCAGATTTGGGTTGAGAAAAAATTCCGGTTTTTCTTTCAGACTTATAGCTTTCTTGTGATTAGAAAGGAAAGCTAGGGATTATAAAAAAAATTCTGTTTTGGTTGTGTGATTAGAAAAAAAGTTTCTGTTTTCAGTTCTAGTGTAGTTTTTATTTCACATTTGGGGGACCACCATGGATTATAAGATTTTAGTATGTTGGAGTTCTTGATTAAAATTGAGTTTGGCTTCAGAGTTGATTATAACTTCAAGTTAATTGTGTTTTATGCTAATCTTGTTGCTTATGTGCTTAAGCAGCCGAAGATCCGTCCTTTGCGAAATTGGGAGACAAAATGGTATGTTTTACTTACCAATTCAAAATCGTATCCGCAGTTCCATTTATGCTTATATTTTGTTGCTTTATGGGTCCTTGCTTATGAGTACCACTGTAATGTGTGGTTTGGGATACCAGTAATGTGGCTTTGTAAATGTTTTATATGTTTCTGTGATAATCATGTGACATTTATTGCAGAGTGATGATTCTGGTCTAGAGAGTGGCGGCTATGACTGGAACACTGATGATGAGCTTGAGATTGAAGGCTTTCATTCTTCTTGTACAACTGTTCCCTATGGGCAGACTTCTGGGTCTCGGTCTCTAGAGGTAATTTTTTATGCGCCTTTTTAGCTTAGTTGGTAGAGCGGAGGACTTTTGTAGGTAATATTCCAAGTAGAAGTCCTTAGTTAAGAAAGATCTTAAGATTAACGATTTGGATAGACGCATGGTTCTAGATAGAACATTATGTCGGAAGTTGATTCATAGTGGGATAAGACTTGCTTGATGTTGTTGTTGCACAATCACATGCATGTACTAACATACATTTCTCTCTCCCGAAAGGAAAACTCATTTGCAGCAGGTCCATCTAATACCAAGGTGTTTGACGCTTTGATTAATATGGGGTTTCGTCCTGAAATGGTTGCCAAAGTAATTCAGGAATATGGTAAAAGCACTGCTTTATTCTATTCAAGTGTATATTTTGATTCAGAATGTTCACAACTAATACTGCTTTACTCTATTTAAGTGTATATTTTGACTCAGAATGTTCACGACTAATACTGCTCTGACGAAATCCAGGTGAGGAAAATGAACATAAACTAGTTGAAGAGCTTCTCACATACCAAGTAAGTTGATATTTTCTTAAGTCTCTACTGTCAGCATTTCGATGCTGTCTCTCAAAACTATTATCAAATTATATCCGGTATGCACTATCCCCACTTTGAGGGTGAGCCTTGGCGCAACAGAATGTTGCCGCTTTGTAATCTGGTGGAGGTCACAGGTTCGAGTCTTGGAAATAGACTCAGTCTATGGGGGCCACCCATTTTGTGGTGGTAAAGTTGCGTGCATCTACTCCCCAGATTCCCCTTGATGGGAGCCCCATTGCATTGGATGCTTTTTATGCAGTATCCCGCAGCGTTAGGATCTAGGGAAGGGATGAACCCAATGTTGGTCTGTTGTAGACTGACTTACCTTACATTGGCAAGAGGCTTATTCCATGACCTGAACCATTGGCCAGTCACAAAACAGCAACTTCAATTGTTGTCACAAGACTGCTTCTTTTTTAGTGGCATCTTTATCAAAAAATTGTTTGCAGTTTAAATAATTTTTCTGTTAAATAAGAAGTTCATTCTTTTATATTGATATCAAATAAGTAGTACTAATAAATACACTCTTCAAACATAGAGAAATCAGAAAAATATGTATTATTTTTTAAAAGTTATGTATCTTAACATGTTTCCTTTAATTGTTACTCCCTCTGTTCCTTTTTAAGTGTCATTTTTTGACTTTTTATACATACCAAGAAAGATAATAATTGTTGTTACTTTTTAAACAATGATTATCTTTTTTCCTATTTTACCCTTAACTTTTTTAAAATTTATGACTTTTTCTCTCTCCCTAATAAATAATTAGGGGTAGTTTTGACAAAAGAATAATCAATACTACCTTGAACTTTGAAATGACATTTAAAAAGAAACAAATTTTTTTCTAAAAAATTACACTTAAAAAGGAACGGAGGGAGTATGATTTTCCCCTCATGAAGAGGATAACAATTTCCTATTTTAATATTTTTATGGTTTCATTGGACATTTTTGAAGAAATAGCATCGGCTTTGAAGTTAATTCTTATTATAAGTTATTCTGTTTTCTTGGGATTGGGCATTGGGGTTTTTTACATGACCTTTAGGGTTCACACCACTGAGCCTTTTGGTAGAAATGGTTTGCTGACCCATAATAGATGACCACACTTAAGGAGAACAAGGCTAGGCCCATGAAACGGCGAGTGAATCACAGAAAAGTGAGAAGGTTAGGAGTCTTGAGTCTGGAGAGTAAGAATGTACCTGGAGAGTGAGGTAAGGAAGTTAGTTATACCAGAAATAATGAGGAGAGAAAGGAATATAATTCTAATTCTGTTATTGGTTAGAGAATTGATCAGAGGTAATGTTTCACTTCGTAGGGAGCTATTTAGCTAGGCTAGTAGTGGCCCTCCCTCTCAGATGTTCTTTGTATTCTGTTTCATATCGTAATCGCCATTCCCTAATTCAATACTGCATCAGTGATTCGGTTTCTATTTCCATCGATTCTACTACCTTGATACAGTTGAGATGATATTTACCAATCTCAATGATATCCATAGGTCTGTGGCTGTACTTGCTTTAATTTCTTTTAAGAACTTGCCTGCAAGATTGCCATAAGTTTTTTTGTTGGCCTGTAGAAAGGCAAAACAAGCAGGTCGCTAATATTATGTCGACATGTGCTAATATACATGCATATTTTTTGGGGCGTTATTCATTAGCTCCTTTCTTCCCTCGTTTCACGTCTTTGGTTCTTTTTGACCTTTTTGTAGCTTTTTCTGTAATTTTCAATGTACTATTTACATGTTTAATCAACTTTGGTTGCCAATGTCATAGTTGTCTTTGTAATATTTGTTTTTCTTCATGTTTCCAGGAGCTAGAACGTTCTTCTCAGCAGGAACAGCAAGTTGAACCAGATCCCACCTCTTCAGAGTATGCAGCGAGCTCCTGGAATGATTCATCAGACGAATATGAGTTTACGGATGAAGTAAACACTGCTCATTGTGCTGTGACATTTTTGTTTTTCAAAGTTTTCTACTTGAATCATCTTATCATCATGCTATTTTGTGTCCTTAGTGTCATCTACTCTGATTGTTTCTAGTCTGCTGTAGGGTATGCAATGATGGTCTTAATACTTTTTTTTTGAAACATTAGATAAATTTTTATGGTTTGTATTCTCTTTGGGCAGATTCTGAGTAACTTAAATTTCTCTTTCACCTACTTAAATGAAAAATGAAAGTATCTTTGTCATGTTTCCACTTGCTTTTAAGCTGTAGGCTATGTATTTTGAGTTATGGGTTGATTGTTGTTTTTTTGCAGGAAATACCAAAATCTCTTTCTAAAAATGATGATACATTACTATCCCTGGTAAAAATGGGATTCAATGAGGAGGAGGCTTTAATGGCTGTAGAAAGATTAGGTGCGCTTCATGTTATTGATTATTGTATTTGTTCTAGGCTTTTAGATTTTTAATTTTGCAAAAACACTAGAGCTTTTTGCTTTAATTTGTTCTTGTTGAATATTTCACTATCTTCAATTGATTTCCAATACCTTGATTTCCATCCCTCGGAAAAAACAACTTGGAGCAATTTTATGAACTTTATAACAAGTACTTGTAGGAAAAAAGTTGAAATGACCTTGTAATTACTGAGTTTTTTTAATAGTATAAACTGAAATCAGACCATTTCATTTTCCTCACTGTTGTAAATACTGTAGGTCCTAACTCCTCACTTGAAGAGCTGGTGGATTTTATCAGTGTTGCTCAACTGGTAAAATCTGAAGATGCCCTTCTGCCTCCTGAAGATAAGGTAATAAGTTTATGCATATATTTTTCTGATTTTTTTCCTTGCAATGATTTGATCTACCACTCATCTATGACATTTAAAATTACTTCTGGACAGCCACAATGCAACGGGCATGCAAAACCAAGAAAGCGGAGTCTTTATGAATATGAAGTGCTGGGGAGAAAAAAGCGAAAGGCCTTTGAGAAGAGAAGATGTGAGGAAGATGATGAGGCCCAGGCCATTCATATTCCCAAACCAATGGTGGGGTTTGGGATTCCCACAGATCCAAACTCCATTATTACACATAGGAGACTGCCTCGCGATGCTAGCGGTCCCCCTTACTTCTATTACGAGAATGTGGCGTTGACCCCTAAAGGTGTTTGGCAGACCATTTCTAGGTTCTTGTATGACGTGGAGCCGGAGTATGTAGACTCAAAATATTTTTGTGCTGCAGCCAGGAAAAGGGGATATATTCATAATCTCCCCATTGCGAATAGATATCCTCTTTTACCTCTTCCAGCTCGCACAATACAGGACGCATTTCCCCTATTGAAGAAATGGTGGCCGTCATGGGATCCCAGAACCAAGCTGAATTGTCTGCAAACGGTACACGGCAGTGCAAAACTGACTCAGAGAATCAGGGAAGCGGTAGCAAAATTACAGGATTTTGACGATCCTCCTGAAAATGTCAAGAAGTATGTTTTGGAAGAATGTCGGAAATGGAATTTAGTCTGGGTAGGAAAGAATAAAGTTGCCCCCCTAGAGCCCGACGAAGTGGAAGTACTGTTGGGCTTCCCTAAATATCACACAAGAGGTGGTGGAATTAGTAGGACTGAAAGATTCAAGTCACTTGGAAATTCTTTCCAGGTATGAAATACTCCATTTTCTGATATATCTTTTATTTAAGATGCTTAGTTAGTTATGTGGATTCAGTCAGTAGAAATAAATAAAGCATAAGAGGCTTATTTGGTGGTAATTTGTGAACTCTTCCGTTCATTGGTAACAATACATTCTTTCTATTCATAATCTAAATCAGTTTTTAATTTCTATCACGAGGTATCAGTGCCAGGTTGTGTTTACTTTCTCTCTCCCACCACAATAATAAATATCTAGGTGGAATTATCTAAGAATGCTATAAGTAAATTTAGTTCATATTCAGAATATAAGGTATAGGAATTGAGTAAGAACAATAAACTTCAGACTAAAACACTAAAATAGATTTTGATGCAATGAGCCTCTACAAGGAATTGCTTTTAGATGCAACATATCAGTGGCATTTAGGTATTTCATATTGTACTCAGAATAATTTTGTTAAAGTGCTAAAAAATATGTATAGTACTATTTATTTCCAGTTTTCCCTATGAACTTTCCAATAGATTCTGATGGCAAATTAGTGTTTTTCTCTATAAAAGAAACTCGTGGTTTATGCATTTAAGTTTCCAGTGTACAATTCTCTTTCCTTATATGTTCAATTTACTTCAGGTTGACACAGTGGCATATCACCTATCTGTTCTGAAGGAAATGTTTCCTGATGGGATCAATGTTCTCTCTCTCTTTTCTGGAATTGGTGGTGCAGAGGTAGCTCTCCATAGACTTAATGTCCCTCTAAACAATGTAGTGTCCGTTGAAAAAAATCCAGTGAATAGGGACATTGTTAGAAGTTGGTGGGAGCAAACTAGTCAAAAAGGTAATTTGATTGATATGGATGATGTGCAACAGCTAGATGCTGATCGTTTGGAGCAGCTGATGAGCACATTTGGTGCTTTTGATCTCATTGTTGGTGGGAGTCCATGTAATAACCTGGCTGGAAGCAACAGAGTAAACCGGATTGGACTCGAAGGCGCAGAATCGGCCCTCTTTTATGATTACTTTCGAATCTTAGACCTGGTGAAAGGTATGACGCCAAGATTTCAACGAAATGGTCAATAGAAGTTTCCTTTTCAGGCTATGTATGAATTCCAAACATGTAGTATCCTCTTATACAACTTCAACAGTATGCAGACACTTTTCATCCCATTTTTGTTGTCGAACAAGGAAAGACAACGGTACTAAATAATTTTTTTCCTTGATATTTCTGAATTTCAGTTTACTTATCTAAATTAGTACTTTGTTTATGTTTATGGGTCAGTACATCTAAAACTGCTAGATGGATCAACTAGCTGATCTTTACAGTGAGACAGATGAAAGATTATAAACCTTTGTTAGAGGTGTTTTCAGTATTAAGAATATCCCGTGCTTGCTTAAGGGGTTTCTGTTTTTATTATTCCTTACAAAACTATCACATTGTTTTCTTTTCTTTCACTGTCTCATTATTTTTGACAAAACATGAAATTAAGTCCCAAAACTCAACAATCATTTTTGTTTCTATTGAACTGCTTTAAGCAAAGCGATTCCCATTTAATGTAAATGTCTGTTTGGTTCTACACCAAAAGGTCTCAAACGTGCGTTTACAGCGGGCGACCACAATTTTTAGTTTACTGGATGCTAGGGTAATTCAAAATGTGAAGTTGTTTTTTCTAGCTTGCACTTCTAGTAAATTCAGTGGAATGCTCTTTCCATCAGGGTACATCCCACATCTCAGGAAATCCGAAAATGTCTTCCGAACGCATTCAAAATCATACAAATTTTTGTATTTATGAGTTCCACCTCATTTTTATCAAAATATGGTTCGAAGATGCATTTTTCGTATATTATTAGATGTATCCGGAGATGCATATCTGAAATGTTTCTGGAAATTCTTTAAAAGATATTAGAAGTATGTTAATTGCAAAGGAGAATTTTCCGGAGATGCATCTCCAGTTATTCCCATGAATCATTTTAGACTAACATTATTGTCCTAAAATTGTAATTTTTTGAGGTCAAATTATATTAAAGTGAAAGGAAAGTAAAAAATCATAGTTAATTAAGGTAGACCACATTGACGTAGGTTGCACTTTTGTCCACAACAATCAAGAACAAAAAGTAATACATTAATGCGCAAGTTCGATGGTAGCTAACCTGCTGATCATCATCTTTGACATCCGCATATGGTCTTTATAAAGCTTTTTTAAAAAACCAAATCTTACATGAACACCTTTTGTCCACAACAATCAAGAACAAAAAGTAATACATTAATGCGCAAGTTCGATGGTAGCTAACCTGCTGATCATCATCTTTGACATCCGTATATGGTCTTTATAAAGCTTTTTTAAAAAACCAAATCTTACATGAACACCTCTTGTGTCAGCTGCCTCCTTTGAGGCCTTAGTTGGGTCAACCCCTAAATGGGTGACTATCCCTTGAGGCCTTAGTTGGGTCAACCCTTAAATGGGTGACTATCATCTTGACAACTTCCTCTCGACCATCTTTTCATAACACAATAATTTTTCCCTTATGGGAAGATGTATGAGCATGAGACATCTTCCAAGGTGATTGTCATCTTGTCTATAGGAAAATGAAAAGACGACGTCTCAAAATGCCACCTCTATGCAAAAGTCGCCTGCATGTCGTGGTTTATGGGCATGTACACAACAGAACATAAATCGACAAGATCAAAATAGCAATTAACAGCAACAAACCCAGCAGTAGTGGGTTGTGGAACCTTTAATATCTTCTTGTTGTGGTTTACCGATTTCAAAGACGTACGCTCATGTAAAAAGAAAATAACACCCTCAATATTGATTTAATTTAGTGAAAACATATGTATTGCAAAAGAAAATAAATATATCTCTCCTTCTCAAACATGCATAACAGTATGGTCTGCATAAAGAAGTAAGGGGGTGTCAAATGAGCCTCTTTGATAACTCTCTGAAGGGGCGTCAACAACAGATTTCTCATGGGCTTCAAAGGCTTCAAGTTCTCTTGCATCATCTAGTGACTCGTGGCCCTGTGAAGTAGATGCCAGAAGGGGAAGGCTGTGAGAAAGAGAATCAGATGGTTGGGAATATAGGCGTTGCGAACCATCAAATGAGTTATCATTGACTTGTGGTCTCGTGGTCCTGGTTGTAGTCCTCTCATGTTGTACTGACGCGGTTTAAGACACACGATCGAGCCTAGTTCTACCAGGGTTTTTTTCAACCATTGCACATGCATTACAAACAAACATAGAGAAAAACGGCATGTGAGGACAAATAAACAAATACCACAAAATCAATCAGATTTCAGCCCGAGTCGAATTCGGATGTGCATCTCTGAAAATAACATTAAGAAAATTCAGAGATGCATCTCTATACTATGATGCGATTCTCAATCATGGCATAAACATCATTGTTGCTCTAACCCTCCAAAAATATGTCAACGCATGTTCTTGTACGCTACCAATTTCATTTACACTACTATCTAATGTACCTAAAACAACTAATTACAAATCAAAACATAAAAAGAGGAAGAATTTTGCAAAACTTACTGATTTAAATTATTGATAAGTAGAAGCTTGAATGTATGAGTTGTTGGAAAGAAGGAGAAAGAGCTCCAATGGTAGAAGCTTGGATGAATGAATGAGAAGCTTGAATGTTGCAGAGCTCAAATGCTTTGTTTTGAGAAGTTTTTAGAAAATGAAGGAGGAAGAGGAAAGATCTGTCGCAGAGATATGAAATTTAAACGTCTGAAGATGCATCTCTGGACCATCCACTTAATTTTGAATAAATGGTGTTTACGAAGATGCATTTTCAGTCGTACCTTTTATGTATACGAAGATGTATCTTTGAATTAAATTTCGACATAATAAGGTGTCTATTCAATTTGATTTAAGGAATGATTTAAAAAAGTGCGCCCGGACTAGGGGCATTTTTTAATTTTTAAGGTGGTGGTGAAAATAGTATCCCCTAAATTTATATGTTTATTTTTTGGATGGGTCAAAAGTAATTCTAAAAGTGTAAAATTGATTTTAACATGTTTGTTTTCTCAAAAGTATAATTGATTTTATATTTAGAATTGATTCTAATTGTAGATAAAATTTTGTAGTTTTTTTATTTTTATTTTAAATGACATTTAAATCATTTCATATTTAATTTATATTTGATTAGATTCAACTCTACAAAATTAATTCATTAAGATTCAATTCTCATTGTTGCAGAACCAAACATACGAATAAAGTGGTAGGATCCCAAATTAAAAGGTATTTTTTTCAAGTCCATTTATCATTTGTTATGCAATTTCTTTTGCTGCATTTCTATTTTTGTTTGCAAAAAATGATGATATGATAAAACATTATTAAAAAAAGTTAATAATTTTTTGTTTTTTCAAAGTCTGTTTTGTTTTTTGTTAGTTGAATTGGTGTTTCTTTAAAATGGAAATTAGTTTTTGGCAGCACAGAACCAAATAAATACTAAATCGTGTGTTTGAAAATGTGTTAAACTACATTAGTACTGTGCCTTAAGTCTGAAGCTACTACCACAGGTTTAGATAAATTAATCTGTTTGTATTCATTTTAGTTTTGATAAAAATCAGTTTTATTAAAATAATACATTTAATAAACTCATTGGCAAACCTAATAGGTGCATGGCTAGTCTTGTGTCCCACTCCCACAAATGAGTTACTAGAGTGGGCTCTAATCTGAATAGTTAAAATTTTGATATTAAAAAGTTTGTTACATTTAAACTATAAGAGAGAGCTATTGTTAGAATGTAACATGAATCTTTAAATTTCAATATTAAAAAGTTTGTAACAATTCAGATATATAATGTTAGTGTAACTAACTTGAATTCTAAAATTAATCAAGGAAAAAAAAATTGAGTCGGGTCTAATTCTAATTACAATGGAGGCCTAACATTTATTATTAATAGTACCTTTTCAAAATTTAGGTGGTTGACAAGGGTGAACTTATCAATCACTCTTAGCTTATTTCTTAGGATATATGTTTGGATTTGTGGGATGAGAATGAGAGGGAATGAAATAAAACGTAGTCATGTTTCGATGGAATAAAATGGAATACGATGGAATCCATTCTATCTCATTCCATTCATTTCTCTATTTTATGTTCTATTCAATTTGGAGTGTATGCAATAAAATGTGATATTTTGAACAAAATATTCAAACAATGAAGTGAGATCTTATATTTCATTATGTTCCACTTTATTCCCCTCCTTTATGTTTCATTCCACCCCGCTTTATTATGTTCTATTAACATAATTTTAGTGTTATAAATTTAGTTATGGACAAGGCTTGGAAAACACACCAGTCCACTGATCTTGAGCAGGAAAGTGTGATACTTCTAGATTATTGTCAATTACCTTTTCTCAGACAAAAAAGATATTTAATTTTATTATGAAAGACAAAAATTGCACTTAGGTTTCCCATAAGTTTTAAGGAATTTGATGATTGTCCTTGAGTGCCTGCAATAGAGATTGTAGCTGTAAAATCATTACAATAGTCCGAGCTAGGCTCATATACTCCGCCTCAACACGGGATTTGGAAACTAGTGTTCTCTTTTTAGCCCACAAATACACTATGTTAGGCCCTAGATAGATGTAGTCATCTCAAGTAGATCTTATGTCATCTGGGTCAGAATCCAGTCAACATCACAAAACATGTGATGAGGATAAGTAGTATAAGGTTGTCTGATGCAAGAAGTATCCTATGACTAGTTGTTTCTTAGATACATCTAAGTATCTTCTTGACAAATTTTCAATGCTCCTCTAGAGAATTAGAGAGAAAATTATAGACTTTGTTCGTATCATATGACATTTCAAGCCTAAAGTTTGATATATTATAACGCTCTTACAATAGATTTATGCTACCTCTTCATCCCACACGCGCCTAGCAACATGGTTTGGATACAAAGGAATAAGCGACAAGTCTAAGGGCCTCTTGGAAAAACACCAGGAATGACCGTAGAAGGGTCATCAAAATGGTCTTTTTGGGCTTCTAGGGCATCATGAGCATCAATATGGGACTCATGTCTCTGGGAGGACGATGTGGGAGACACAGGAACACCGGAAGACGATGTTCCTACATCAATTGAACTGACACCAATGTTTGGACGAGATGGTCTAGTGTTTCCCTCTGAACGGAAGCATATTATGCCACCATACAATGCCTCAATATGTCTTGGTTGTGAGACGTTTTACTTGTAATTACACAAAAAAAATCATATCATAATCAAAGAAGTCAAACCTATAAGACATAAATGAAAAATCTGAATTTCAATCTCCATATTTTTGTTGGCATTCACATTTTCCATTTAGCATTTTTTTTTTCATTTTTGGGTGCGTCTGGAATTTAAAATTTGGATTTTAGGGGCACCAATGAAATTTGGTTGTGATGGGTGAGCAAAACTAAGGGCAAGAAAAACAACCCCCCATAAACTTATCGTAGGCCAAGAGGCTTAGGTCTTCTAAGGCTTGACATATTTTCACCCTTAGATGTCGTAGGGTGCTAATATCTTTCTTGCGCATAATCAACTATTAAACCTAAAATTTAGTACTAAAAACCAAAATTTAGTACATAAGTACCATAGACGTCAAGAAGACAATTATCGTTAAATCTTACGATTACACAATGACTAACTCCTAATTTTGCAAGATCATCTGCACAATTATTTACTTTGCGATACACATGCCTAATGCGAGCTTCCAAATTTTGACTTAAACCCATATGAATTTGTCGAATAAGATAAATCATACGCCTAACTTATGATTTCGTTGGTTATTGCATCATATATCTCCTTAGAATCAATATGAATTTCACTTTCTTGTGCCCCTTGTTGTGGATCAATTTTTGCCCTTCTAATAAACCCCAAAGCTCTGCCATTAGGGTGGTACACTTCCGCAACGCCTTTGAAACCCCCTATCCAACTGCCATTGTTGTTTTTGATTAAACCTCTACAATCGACCTTGTTACCATTTTGCATCGCTCCCTCCGTATTAAGAGTTACCCAACCTTCTTCAGGAGGAATCCGTCACACGCTTTGCTACTTTCTTATTCATATCAATTTTATTACGAAAAGTTAATGTCTTAAATAAGTTCCATTTTTTCATGGACCTGGAAAAGACCCATCTAAGTCAATAACTGTAAAATAAAAAACGATAAACTTATTCTTTTCATTAAAGAGACAAACTTCATGAATTCTGAAAAGATCTACTTAAAATATTAACAACAAATTCAAAAACAAATTATTTGTTTTATTAAAAAAATAAAGCTCATAAAGTTTAGAAAGATCCATCTAAAACATTAACTCTAAAATTAGAATCCACAAACTTATTCTTTTTAGGGAAATGCTAACGAGTGCCCATGAGCACTTGTTAAGAGATTAAAAAGGTAAGCTGAATATTTTTTAAAAGACTAAAAATACATGTTTTTTTTTTCAAAAATATGTGTATTTAATGCACTGAAAACATAAATAATTAACGTTTTTAGATAATTAAAAAAAAAAATCTTATGTGTATTCAATGAATTAAACATATAATATTTTCCTTACTTCGAATTCTTAACCAGTACCCAAAAATATTGGTTAACATGACCCTTCTTTTTATTAAAAAGTCAAAGATAAAAACTACAATTTACCTTCTTCATCAATAAAAAAAAAATTATTACAACTATCATTAGTTTCAAAATCCAACATCCTTTTCACTTTCATGACTACCATCTAAACATCTTCAAAATTACCATCACTTTACTATTCTTATAGGGCATGAAGACCAACTCCAAAATATATATAGAGAATATTTCTAAACCAAAACAAAGTGGAGGTTAGACCTAGCATTTTTGTGCAATATGGAAAATAAAATTGGACATTTGGAGAGTTAACCATGGTCCAAATTTCAAAGTTGAAAAAACTAACCATGGTAAGAAGAAGAATCACTCACACACACCTAACCTAACCTAACCCATCACATTCACTTTTTTCTTTACAATAACAAAATATCTCCAATTTCTAATTACTATAAATAGACCATATTCATTCATTCACTATTTTCTCTTGTCGCTCCTCTCTCTCCCTCTCTCTCTTTCTCACCCACCCATTTCCAAATCTTGCAATTTGGTTCTAGAGAGAGAAACACATCTTATAGAGAGAGAAACCGACCTCACAAACCGCGTAATTCACTTCCATTCCTCGCTCATCAACCGGTATAACCAGATTCGATCCGATTTTACTTTTTCGTTGATTGATTTATATACGAATTTACTTTCCCAATGTTAATTTCATGCATTGCTTGCTTTTACTGCCCCGTAATCAACTATTAGGGTTTTGTTTTTGCTACGGAACAAGGTGATAGTTTGATTCGATATAGGGTTTTGTTTTTTGAATTAGGGTTGTGTTGCATGTGGTGATTGTTACTTGTGCTAGATTTAGGTTTCTTGAGTGCGATTTTTTTAATGTTTTTGGAATATCTTGTTTTTGTTGACGTGCTGTGTATATAGGTTCGAACTCGTTGTTTTCTTTGATTTGTTCATTTTTTTAAAAATTTTCTAGATATGTGGAGGGGTGTTTGATTTGGGTGATAGTGGATTTTATGTTGCTGTTATCATGAACTGATCAAATTCAACATATATCGGCTCAAATAGTTTATTATGCTAGTGTTAATGTTCCCTAGTGGTGACATATGAAATTGTGAATCATTAGTTCATTACTAGGTTTTAATTTTATTTAATTTTTAACTAAATTATTAGTGATTTGTTATGAAGCTATTTTGTGGTGGTTTTAGGATTGTATTGTATTTATTATTAAATGATCGAATTGAACATACTACTCCGTCTCATATTATAAGCAAAAGTTACTTTTTAGATACATTGAATAATTAATGTATCTGGTATATATATAGGTCAGATACATTAATTATTCAATGTATCTAAAAAGTAACTTTTGCTTATAATATGGGACGGAGGGTGTATTAACAATAGGATGTAGATTTTGATAGAATTGGGTAATTTGGAAATGGAATATACTAGCTCTTTTAGTATTTGTATGCTAGTGTTCCTTCTTGGTGAAATGTGAAATTGTCAATCAGTAGTTCATTGCTAGGTTTTCAATTCTTTTTGAGGTGGGTTATTTTATTATTAATTTGTTATATTTTGTTATTTTGTGGCGGTGTTAGGATTGTGTTTTTGGTTTCCTTGCCATGGCTGCTACAGCAACTGCCACTTCAGTGGGTCCTAGGTATGCACCAGCTGATCCGACCCTTCCTAAACCATGGAAGGGCCTTGTGGATGGCAAGACAGGGTATCTTTACTTTTGGAATCCTGAGACAAATGTCACCCAGTATGAGAGGCCTTCGAGCTCAGCTGCCCCACCAAAGCCTTCTGCAGTGCCTAGCTCTTCTGTCCAGGTTCAACAATCGTCTCAAGGGCGTGGTCGCAGTCCTGATTTCAGTGATAGGTATGATAGGAATGGAAATGGAGGGTCAGATGAAAGTGGATCCCGGAGCCATCAGGTTTGTGCTCAACTCTTGTGTTATGACAATTGACAATAGTGCATAAGACATGAAGATCTTTTTGATATGCAACACTAAAAAATATTCTACAAACTGGTTATGGTTTAGTTTTTGTAAATTTCAATTACTGATTGTGTTATCCTTATCAATGATGAAGAAAAGAGATAAGTTATACCTCCATTGAGATTTGAGAACTAAAAACTTAAGAGCACAATATATCAACCAATTTTAAACTTTCCTTTTCCCCAAATAGATTTTAGAGAAATTTGGGCCTTTACAAATACATATGGAATGGAATATGAATGCAATATCATGCTTGAAAAAAGCTGGCGGTGCTTTAAGAATTAGCTGTACTATTCTCATTTTTATTTTTACAGTATTTGTTTCAAAATTGGGAAATCATACTTGAACATCCATAATTGGGACGCCATACGTTGTCCCTTTAGTTTTTTGGTGTATTATTGTATTTCAAAATCCGTGAAAATGTAAATAGAGACACAGGTATGCAGGATTATATATGGTGTAAAAAATTTCGTGTTTAAATAACATCGCTTAAAAATCAGATTTACATTTCTCTCATTTTTATTTTGTTTTTAATAAGTCAGCTATACACTTATCTCGGTTCTAGTTTGTCCTGGGGATTTATTTTATTTGTTTTTTATTTTGTAGAGTTCCAAAGGTGGCACTTTTAGTTCTCATAATAATGTTGCAAATGGAACAAATGTTACTGGAAATGTTAGTTCTATCAAAGGTCACGTAGCATCAGATGCAGGACCTGCATTAACTCCAGAGGCTTATAGACGTCGTCATGAGATCACTGTTACTGTAAGTACATACATATATATTTGCATCTGGTATTAATGTTAGTCAATTCCATATTTTAAGAAGATATTGAAGAACACGTCCAGATAATTAGGTACTATCAATGCATTTGGGATGTGCTCCTATCACATGACTTAATTAAGTTTTTGCTTGTATTTTTTTTCTAGGGAGATAATGTGCCTCCACCTGTTACATCATTTGCGACTTCTGGCTTTCCATCTGAGATTCTTAAAGAGGTATCATCTTCTATTATCTTTTCGTCTTTCTCATCTATCTGCAGTAATGGCAGTTAGAAGGTTACACAAGATCTGTAGGTATCTGATCCAAATGTTTCTAGTGCAAAACTATGATTCCTGAAGCTCTAATCTAGTTCCGGGCTCATGATAATTTTTTTCCATCTTTACTTTTTGGTCGTAGGTGCGATGTTTGCTCCTGGGGTGGAGCTAATGTCGTACGGTGTGGTGCCCTCTTTCGTGGGGCTAGCATTTAGTTTGGACTTTGAAGCGTCCTTTCTGGTGGACCAAGTTGTTTGGAAGGGCTTTCCGAATCATCCAAGTTCATGGCTGGGACTACTGTTGGTCATGATTCAGTCTGCCACTTGGTCCGTACGGAAGAAGAGGCCTCCTTATGTACTATCTTGCATCAGCAAGCATTGGTGTCTTGCATATGGAGGATAATGCTTCTTCCGATATTAAACCTCTAATCTATAAGTCCCAAAGAAAACCAATCTCCTGGATTTTCCTTTTTTAGGTACAAAATGCTGGGTTCTCAGCCCCAACTCCAATTCAGGCACAATCTTGGCCCATTGCCCTTCAAAGTAAAGATATAGTTGCCATTGCTAAAACAGGTTCAGGGAAAACATTGGGATATTTACTTCCAGCATTTATTCACCTCAAGCGTACTAATAATAACGCCAAAATGGGGCCCACTATATTGGTACTTTCACCAACAAGGGAGTTGGCAACACAAATTCAAGATGAAGCTGTGAAGTTTAGCAAAACATCAAGAATTGCCTGCACCGTAAGTGTTCTCTTTTTTTATGTTTGGTATTTTTTTCATGCACCAGCATGGACATCAAGGCAAATTATTGTTGCAATAGGTTGCTTGGATTAAACAGAGCTATTGAAAAATTTGTTGCAACTTTGATTCCCTCTCCGAGCTTCCTACTTATTACTTATTAGTTTTTATTTTTTCACCAGTGTTTGTATGGAGGAGCACCGAAGGGTCCTCAATTGAGAGATATTGACCGTGGAGCAGATATTGTGGTTGCCACACCGGGTCGCTTGAATGATATTCTTGAGATGAGGAGAATCAGTCTACATCAGGTCTCTTACCTAGTCCTGGATGAGGCAGACAGGATGCTGGACATGGGTTTTGAACCTCAAATTAGGAAGATTGTGAATGGGGTGCCCGCTCGCAGGCAAACTCTTATGTTTACGGCAACTTGGCCTAAAGAGGTTAGGAAAATTGCAGCTGACCTGCTTGTCAATCCTGTCCAGGTGAACATTGGGAACGTAGATGAGCTTGTTGCTAACAAGTCCATTACTCAGGTTTGATATTTACTACTGATATATTTTGGTGCTATGTCACTTTAGCATATATTGTTGACAGTCCTCGTCTTCCATTGATGATATTTTTTCTTCAGTGTACTTTTGTTGCAGGATTTTATGAACAATATATTTAATTTGTGTTTTAATGTTACTGTAACAGCATATTGAAGTTTTGGCACATATGGAGAAACAGCGGCGACTGGAAAGTATTTTGCGGTCACAGGATCAAGGATCAAAAATAATTATTTTTTGTTCTACCAAGAAAATGTGTGACCAACTTGCTCGTAATCTTACACGCCAGTTTGGAGCTGCTGCTATACACGGGGATAAATCCCAGGCTGATAGGGATCATGTGTTGAATCAGTTTCGAAGTGGAAGGACTCCTGTACTTGTAGCCACAGATGTTGCTGCTCGTGGACTGGACGTCAAAGACATTAGGTTGTTTACCATTTCTGTAAATATCATATATTGTTTATTATTCATTTTATGCTAATATATTGATGGCAGAGTTAGTGTTCTGTACGCATTGAAGTGGTATGTTGTCATAGTTCTGTTAAAAGGCTGGAACTTTTATCTCGGAATAGTAACTATATTTGGGAATGACAATAAATTTTTATCATATTTGGAATTGACCATACTATTTTTGGCAGAGTGGTTGTCAACTACGACTTCCCTACAGGAGTGGAGGATTATGTTCATAGGATCGGAAGGACTGGGAGGGCTGGAGCCACTGGTATAGCTTACACTTTCTTTGGGGACCAGGATGCTAAACATGCTTCAGATCTTATCAAAATCTTAGAGGGTGCAAATCAGAAAGTCCCTCCAGAACTCCGTGAATTGTCATCCAGGGGTGGCGGCGGGTTTGGCAGATCCAGACGATATGGTTCTGGTGGTCGTGGCGATTCCGGATTCGGTGCGAAGAGTTATGACTCTGGGTATGGTGGAAGGGGTAATGATTCAGGATATGGTGGAAGGGGTAGTGATACAAGTTATGGAGGACGGGGTGGATATGGGTCTTCTGCTGCTTTTGGCAGAGGTGGAGGCCGTGGATTTGACTATGACTCACAGAGGTTAGCTTAAATATTCGTTAGTTTTATTTTCCTTTCTTTACTGAAAGATAATGTTAAGTTTTTACATATCTGTGGATTTGAATATTGTAAAAAGATTTTTATGCATGTTTTTAAGTGATAGTCACCAAATATGTATTGTCATGTGGCATAGGAATGAACGAGATCGAAGCCCTGACAGGGGATCTAGCTGGAGTGATCGCTTCAAAACTCGTGAGCGCAGCCGCAGTCCTGTCAAGGCTGCACCATCTCAATATAATGCCCCCGTCAGCTTTCATCAAGCAATGATGGAACGCAATGGAGGAGGCAGTGACCGCAGCAAGAGTTTTAACCGGGAGCGAAGCCGCAGTCATAGTCCTTATAGACATGACAAGGGAAAAAGTTCACCATCCCCCCCTCAGAAAGGGTGGGGAGGATCTTCAGGTGTTGGAAGAAACGGTGGTTCCCATCCTTACAATGGAGAATTGGAGGAAGGGATGATTCCTGATGAGGAAGGAATGATAGGTCATGATGATTCTTCTATATATCAAGGTGCAAACTAGAGTTTTGGCTATATCTACTTTGACGATATGTTAAGGTAATTTTGGTCCACTATCAGTATTTTGAAAGACATTGGTACATGGACATTTGCAAGATATAGGATCTGGTAGTGGAATTAATGGCAAATGTATATTTTGAGAAGCTAAGTAAAAGGCTGATAGGTGAAGAACCTAGTAACAAATATGTTGATGGTTGCCTGATAGGCGAAGAACCTAGTAACAAATATGTTGATGGTTTTATGCTTATTATTTTGGTAAAGGTTTAGTTTATATCTTCTGCACAACCAGACTAGAATTTGTTTAAGCAACTATGAAATGTTGCATCCATCGTTTTCTGATTGAGAGCTGCATCATAGTTTTTTGTTGAAGGAAGCAGCGAACAAATATGACTTTCTTATATTGATTTCATTGACAACATACCAAGTGTTGTTTGTTTGTATTATGCATGAACTGCTGTCGGACTTCTATTATTATAATACAAAATCAATCATTGTTTTGACTCGATGGAGAAATTTGAATCCTCTCATTGTCGAGAAGTTTTTCCATAATTTTGTTTTGAATGTAGTATTTAAGCGGTCCAAGGGCACATTTTTGGTTAAATTAAATATCATATATAATGTGGTGATATTTTCTTCATATTTGGTTTGGCAGAAAAGAAAGGGAACTCAAACTGAGCTAAAAAAATAAGTGAAATATCAAGTCATAGATTGGGATTTGGATCGTCTCCCGCCGTTTCTCTTATGTGTGTCTCTCCCGGGTTTATATTAACCAAAAGGTTAATAATAAAAAGGTAAAAAATTTAAAGAAAACTATATTAAATGAAGAAATATAAATTGAAAAAGAAAAGAAAAAACTCTTGAGCCATTTTACCCAAATTCCTCTGCGTTCATCATCTTCACCAAATCTCTGCACCTCCATTTCTCCACCCTTAAGCATATCATCGTTGTACGGCGAAAGAGAATGCCGATGTATGGTGACTAGGGGGGTAGGGTACAACAACAGTGGCCTTGAGAAATGCAGCCATTTTTATTGGGTTGTGCAGCCATTTTTATTGGGTTGTGCAGCCATTTTTTTTTATCATTGTTGTTATAAAATTGTGTCATTGGTTGTACTTATGTATTTATTAAAGCCATATGTAATAACTTCAGAAGAATTTAATGAAATTATGTTACTCTCATATTTGGATGGTTATTTATATGAGTTTATTAGTATGTTACTTATGTGTACCGACTGATGAGTTGATATTAAAATTTTCAAAGTTTTTGACACAGTAATTCTTCAAAATTTTGGTATTGTTATGGTTGTTATAATAATACTGATATGGTGTTGTTAATTTGATATTGTTGTTCATAGTAGTTTTCAAAGTTATGATAGTGTTATGGTTGTTATAATAATACTGATACGGTGTTGTTAATATGATTCTGTTGATGTTTTTGTTTTTTTGCGATGGTCAAAAGGAATTCGTTAATAATGGCATAATAAATGCCTGTAAAAAACTATGTTACACAACCTAAACAAGGGTTTGGGCAAATACTGTCAAAACACTCCCAAGGCAAAGAAACTGAGCAAAGCTCCAAGAACTGCCCCTCACCAAACACCTAAACTACTGAACTGATATAAGAGACAAAACAATACGAAAACTAGCATTTTGCACTACAAACCCCAGCTCCAGACTAAAACCAGACTGAAGCGGACACCCCAACCAAATTGTAGCTCTTGAATCCAAATTAACTTCCGATCTTGCGACCAAAAACTACACAGAATCCACAAGATGAAGGAATTAACAGACCACTGATCTAGCAGCCACCACTAAACAAATCACGGAAACTAGGCCACCCGAAGAGAAACTCCTATCAAGACCAATCGAAAGGAACTCCAAGCCAAAAGAACTTTTTAAACTGATCTCTCCGATAAACTACTCGAGGCCTCCAATTGAAAACGAAATTGCAGCCCTGCAAGGATGAAACCAGAAAAAATATGCCAGAATTACCGAGCCGAAAACCTTCCTTTACAAACAGAAACGTGCTATCTGGCCAATCTTGAACTCTTATACGAGTGACCATGGCTGCAACCAAAAAACTGTCAAATTATTGCTACCTGACAGAATCCATTCAGATATACTCTGCCCTCCTCAACAACAGAAGACTAAGATGTACCCTTCTTAAATAACACCCAAACTTCCCCTTACTTCTCTATTAGACCTAGATTTATCCTTGGGTTCGAGTACCATGACGCCATGTTTGGAGACAGGTCCAATCCTTTAACTATCAACCATTTCCAAGCCAGTATTTTCACCTTTTCCACCAATTGATCAGGCTCTATTGACTTGTTTTGAAATAACTTTCCGTTCCTTGCTTTCCATATAGACCAGATACTAGCGAACCAGATGACTTGAAGCTTAGAAGCTGTATTTCGGTTTCCTCCCAACAGACCTTCGAATTGCTTCTGATGTGAAAAACCTTCGTTGTGCATAACCGCATCTACTTTCATTCAGAAGCAGATTAAGTACCATACCTTCGCCAATATCGGACATTCGAAGAATGTATGAGACACGGTCTTGGCTTTACTGCAATCAGCTACACACTCACTGAGACCATTCCTGACCACCCATCTTTAGATTAAGTTGTCTCTTGTTGCCAATCTGTTTTGAAACATTTTCCACACCAGGCAAGAAACTTTCGCCGGAACCGCCTTACTCCAAGCTTTTGCACACTCCGGGATTGCGGGATTTTCGCTTTGATTCATCAGCCCTTTATAAACTTCGCTGACTGAGTAACTAGTCTCATTATGCCAATCTCCTATATTTAGATTACCAATGCTTTTTCACCAATTAGAGCCTTCTGTTCTGCCGAATTCAGCTCCAATCTCACTCGCCCCGTACCTATTTGCTATAGCTTTGAACCAGAGACCTGGTTTTTCAAATTTTATTTTCCACTCCCACTTGCCAAGAAGGGCCAGATTAAATTCCTTCAACTTTTTGATACCTAAGCCTCATTCATCTGCTGCTCTGCAAACTCTATCCCATTAAACCCAGTTGATTTTTCTCTCCAGTTCATTCCCTCCCCATAGAAACTGTTTGAACAGAGATTCTATTTTGGAAATAATACATATTGGGGCCTTAAAGAAGGATAGGTAGTAGACCGGCAAAGCCTGTAAAACTGATTTAATGGTCACCACTCTCCCTCCATCGATAAATGCTTCCTTTTTCAACTAGACAATCTGCTCCTAACCGTTTCAATTACTGCATTCCACATTTCCTTTCTGTTTTGGTTTGCACCTATTGGAAGACCCAAATATTTGAATGGTACTCCTGCTATTTTACACTGAAACAAATTAGACAGCGCCTCCAACCAGTTTTGCGAAATATTGATTCCCACCAAAACGCTTTTTTATAATTCACCTTCAGACCTGACATTAATTCAAACAACAACAAATTTGCTTTGATAATCCTAATATTCGACCATCTCTTTTCTTCAATGATTGACGTATCGTCCGCATATTGCAGATGAGTAAACCTATCTCCTCATTTATAATTTGATATTGTTGTTGTACTGATAAGAAAATGTTAAAAGACAGTAACAATAATGTGCATCTCTCTCTCTTATGTTCCATTTTTTTAATATTTTAATTCTTCAAACTATATCAGTCGTTGGATTGTGGGCAGGAGGGATGGCCGAATGGAATAAGGCATAGATGATCCATTTTCCATAGTTTGACTATCTTAGATATTTAGCTCATTTGTATTATGACGACTATAGTAAGTTATAGTTGGCGTACATAAACTAGGTTTAACTTAATATTCGTCCTCAAGCTGTCAAAATGGATTATTTAGCCCTAAACAGGTCGGCTCTGACAGATTTCGAACTTTTTAGGACTGCGTTAAAAAAATTATGTTATAATATAGGTTTAAAAATTACCATCTGAGCTTGCCCTAAATGGGCTTCGGCCTATTCGGTCTTAAATAGATTTTTTTAATAAAAAATTAAAATGAAAACCCTATAATATTTATTATAAATAAAATTAAAAATTATATAATTTTAAACATAATACATTTTTAAATACAATATTATCTTTTATAAATACTATAACGTGTTTTTAAATACAACACATGTCTAAATTATATAAAATGATACTCGAATATTTAACATAAGAAAAATTAATAGAAAACGGGGAAAGAGTGTTGATTATATTAATGTACAAAATTTAAAAGAGAAAGATTGAATATAATAGAGATAAAATTAATGAGGTGAGAAAATCAATGTGTTATTTTGGAGTAAGACAATATAAGTATTAATATATATTTTAAAATTTATAGCTATGCGGGGCTAATGAGATATTCATGGTCAATACGGGTTATCCTTAATGAGTAGCGAGCTTTTTAGGGCTGGACTAAAAAGTCCTGAAAAATATGGAGAATTTCTTTTTCCACCCTATGCATTTCTTATCCACCGTGTGGAGTTTCCATTATGCCCCCAGGTTACAGAGATATATCTCCGGATGCACCCCACTTCTTATTTAACGTTAACATATTCTAGAGATATATCTTCAGAAATAATTAAACCTTAAACGCTCATAGCATATCTTCCATAACCTTTTTTTTTTAAATATTTTCGGAGATGTATCTACGGGAATATTCCGAAGATACATCTCCGAAGTGTATCAAAACATGTTTTTTTATAACGAGTTATGTATTTGTTTTCAGATGAATTATGAAGAACAATATCGAATAAAATAACAGACATACAAAATAATATAGCCATATAATAGTAAAATGTCGTATAACACCAAATCCAAAATGTAGTAACAATGTCAAGAAAAAAGTACAAACTATAGTGAAACATCAAAATAATAACAAGCTCCTACTGGGTGTGCCTGAGAACCTCTCCCCCACCTTATGTGTCTCCTCTGCCTGGTCTGCCTCCTCGACCATCTATCCCCCATGTCCTCGCGCGATGTCTGCGACCTTGTGCCTCCGTAACCATGGCTTCTAGTACTTTCCACAGAGTAAAACCCTCAGGGAAGATTCCCTCGTCAATGTCTTCACACGCAATCTCCACTATGCGACGAAACTGAGGCAAGACATCCTCAGTATGATCTAGCTGAGCCTGCTGCTCCTCTAGATATTCTTGATGAGCGAATCTCGGCGGATCTCCTGGAGCAGTCGACACCATGTATGGATGTGAGACCTTGAAGAACCACCTGATGTATTCGTCGACGTAGTTACATTCATTCAGTGCTATGGTAGCTCGAGCCAACATCAACTCTATCTGTATATGAGTCAAGGCAGGAAGAGCAGAGACAACAGGGTGTCTAGGATTGGTCTGGGTGTACACAAATTTCTGCATGACGCGCTCGGGCAGATGAGAAACACTGATACGCGATCTGCAGGCTAGCCATCCGGAGTATAGAGATATGTCGTCAAATGGTCGCGTCTGACGGTGATCCACGTAGAAGTTGAAGTGGATGTGCTCGGCAGCCAAGCGGTCAAGATAAAATCTGAAAGGCTCGACCTCTTGGTTCCCTCTCAGCAATATAAAAGCACAGACACAAGCATCTCCTTAGTGTAGTCATCCTAACACGCCCAGCTAGCGATGCGCGAGAAGTGCTGCATGATCCATGCCTGAAATGAAAATAAAAAGCATTCAAGGATCAAGAATTATCACAAATATGAAATGAAAATGATAAAAAAAAATTCAAGGATAAAAAATTTATACCACCAGTAATGTCGTGCTGCCTGTGACCTGCTTCATCCTCCATCGTCATTCATCTCTCAACTTCGAATACAGATATGCCAGACAAGCCGCCCTCAGTTGTACTCATGGATCCGTGTGAGATCCAAGAAGTACCGGAGGTATGTAACGTCAGAATAGGTGGCACTCGTGTCCACAAAATACAAATGCCAATCAAATAAAGAAAATATGTCCTCAAAGCACGAGTCCTGTGTAAGGTCACCTGCTCGGCATCACCATCAGCCTGCTATGCAGCAGCGATCTCATCGTCAAATATATTCTTCAGGAACTCAAACCTAGCATAGGCACCATTGGTCTTATCCATCTCCTCAATCGCGTCCCCTAGACCATCCCCTAGACGCTCCACCATCATCTCGACTGCCTCGTCTTTGGTTATCCTACCATGATGGAGGAATCTCCCCCTAATCGGAAGATGCAACAAAGATGAGACATCGTCCAGTGTGATAGACATCTCACCATGCAGGAGATGAAATAAAGACGTCTCAGAATGCCATCTCTCCATGAATGCATTATGCATCTCGTGGTTGACTAGACTGTAACTAGTCATACATAGGTCACACAACCCAGAAGCGGTCAGAACCGACTGAAACCACTAGTCTTCCGGCTGAAGCAATGCTAAAATCTTCCTCCCATGGTTAATAAACTTCTGGGGATCACGCACATGCGATTATCCAGAAATATTCATTGTTAGTAATAATCAATGTTATAAATAATCAATGTCATCAATTTAAATTAACGTAAAAAAATAAATCAATAATCAAACTAATGCTACCTCCCCATCCCAGATATGTCTGACAGCATGGTCTGAATATAGAGGAAGTAGGGACATATCAGATGGACCTCCTCCGAATCCCTCTGGCTCGACATCATCAGCAACCTCATCCTCTAGAGGTGGCAATTGATCAACAGGATCATCAGGGAGAGGTGGCACCTGATCAACAGGAGGTGGCACAGGTGCATCCCGACGCATGCGGGAGGATGGGGGAAGTGACGCGTCAGCTGGTGCATTATGTCTCTTACAGGAAGAAGAAGAACGTGGAGTGGCCTGAGATGAAGATGAAGTGGTCTGAGATGAAGATGGGGTGGCCTGGGGTGAAGGTCGAGCCCCCGGAGTAGACTGAGCTCTAGGAGTAGACTGCGCCCCAGAAGTCGACTCCTCTGCCATAACAAATGTACCTGCATCCTCCGAAACCCGCTGGCTCCGTTCCCGCCGAACGGATGCGTGCTGTGAAACCCGTCCAAGTCTCAGTCTGTCGAATCTGTAAGCCATTATGCCTGCAAGGTAAAATTAGTCATATAATTATTTTACGCAAAAGAACAACACAAACAAGAAAATTAAAAAAAAAAAAACAGACTACGGAAATTCCTTATATATATATATATATATATATATATATATATATATACAGAAACATTTCGGAGATGTATCACCAGAATTTCATAAAGTATATAAAACGTTGAACTTTTTGGAGATGTATCTCCGAATATTTTGGAATTTAGAGATCGTGACAATGACGTCCTCTGCTACTCAGAATGTGTCTAATACAGGCCTGATCGTCAATTTGAGCCAACAAACAATACATACACTTACTCTAAACTATGTTTCATGTGATTTCTAAACATTTCTACACCTAAAAATTGATTCTAACTCGTTTACAACAAAACTCGAATATTTACTGAAAACTCGAAAAATTTACCCGAAATTTTTGATTTGAAAGATGTTGAATGATGAAATGGATGATGCTTGATGTTTACTTGAAGCATTCTATTGCTGAAATATGGTTTGGTGGAGTTGGAGAAATTTTGGATTGAGCGAGTTTAAGAGTTTGTGAATGAAAATGAAAAGTGAGGGAGAAGAAGAGTCTGACGCATTAATATGTGGCAAAATGTTTTAGAGATATATCTCCTGAATATTTTAACGTTCACTTTAGTTTTGGAGCGTCCGGAGATATATCTCTAGAATATTTGAACGTTCAATTGAGTTTTGGTGCGTCCGGAGATATATTTCCGGAATCAAGGGGCATATGTGAAAATTCACATCGTGTGGAAGAAATCTATAAGGTGCAAACATAAATCCTCAAAATATGGACTTTAATTTAAGACTCAAGCCTTATGATTTTTTGAGCCAACACAAATCAACTCATTTTGACAGTCTTACTCACGAATACCGTTCTTTAACATTATGCAAAGAATAAATAACATGATTATGTGTACCTTTATAATTTGAGGAAGTCGATCTTCATGACCGTTTAGATATTTACCATATGTTGCTAACTAAATATTAGAGTAAATTTCTCATTGAATTTTATAGAAAATTCAAAAATCAAATTATTCATACTCTTAAAGCTTACTTATATTAAGTAGGGGATCACGAATCTATTCAAATTATTCATACTCTTAAAGCTTACTTATAATATTAATTAGGGGATAACAAATCTATTCAAATTATTCTTACTCTTAAAGCTTGCTTATAGTATTAATTAGGGGATCACAAATCTATTAAAAAATTCTGCAAACTTTGAAGGACACTAGATCAATCCACATACCATCTCATATTATTTATGTTCGATGATGTTATGATCTTCTGAAAGGGATCTCCTTCCAATATCAACACTAGCAAATTTCTTCCATAAATATGCCCAAGTCTCATCTCAACATGTTGATCCTCACAAATCTACAAGTTATAGTGGACTAATAGCCACTCATAAATTGAGTAAAATTGCACCACCCATTGGCTTTAATATTGGTACTATGCTTTTTATATGTCTTGGTGTCTCAATTTTCAAAGGGAAATCATTGATAAGATCAAGGTTAAGCTGGCTTCTTCGAAAGCAACTTTTCTCTCCTTTGCAGGGAGAATCCAGTTGATCAAAAACATTATTCATGGCATACTCATATACTCCATCACTATTTATTCTTGACCCAAATCCCTCATCAATGACCTTGACAAGATGATCATGAACTTCATTTGGAATAGAGACATTGAGGCTAGAACAATGTGCACCCTTATCTCTGATGGTGGCCTAGGTTTAAGATCAATATCCACTCTCAATGTAGCCTCCAAGGTCAAACTTTGTTATGACATGATACAAGCTTTTTTTCAATGAGGTCAACGTCTAAGAAGCATAATCCTAAGGAACAAAGATTTCATAAAACCATTGTTTTCTGATTATGAATTGGTCTAAAAGCATTGTTTTCTCATGTCCTTGAATACTCCATGTGGCTAGTTGGCAATCGAAGAAACATTAATTTTTGGAACCATGATTGGACATCTATTAATCTTGGTACCTTCTTTAATATCCCTACAAATGTGCTTCATAGCCAGCAAGCAAAGGTTCCAGATTTTATTATCCTCTCCAAGTGTATGGTTCCCTTGGACCTTCACTGTCTATTTCCTAATCTTCCAAGCTTGATCGAGAATATCACCATTACCTTGTATCCTACTAAAGAGATGTTGATCTGGAAGCACACAACATTATTTGGAATCCTGCCATTCTACAATTTAAGTCTATAATGGTTTGGAGATTGATTCACAACAAACTTCCTATAGAAGATAATCTATAGTTAGAGGTTGTCATATCCCCTTAATTTGTAGCCTTTACAAGTCTGATTCTGAGACATCAAAACATTTGTTCCTCAATCGTAGCTACAACTTGTGGATCTCAAACTCCTCCACCAGGACAAAACTGTAAAAGTAAGTTCATTTTTATTTTCCATTATATTCTATTATTTTCTCTTTCGTTTTTTCATATGCTAATACTATAAACTCTACAACTTTAAGTGAAAATAATTGCATATTGTCTAGAGCAGGCCAAATAAGTGATAATCGTTTGACCTGTAAAAGATGACGAACAATTGTCATACTGGAAATAAAGAACTCAATAACGTGCCTTATGTTAACATATCAATCTGCACCTGAATTGAAGTAATATAGGTAATTAGATTATTGGCAAAATACTCTTTTTGCTCCCTTAACAATATCTCAGGGTTCATTTTGGTCCTTTAACTTTAAAAAGATCTATATTGGTCCCTTAACTCTTCAAAACATTCTAAATTAGTCCTTTTTGTCTAATAAACGACGAATTTAGCGACCGATTTTTGAATTTCTTCGTCGCTAATAGGACAAAAAGGACTAATATGGAATGTTTTGAAAAGTTAAGGGACCAATATGAACCTTTTTAAAGTTAAAGAACCAAAATGAACCCCGAGATATAGTTAAGGGAGCAAAAAGAGTATTTTACCTAGATTATTATATAGTTATATTCAGGGGTGGCAATTGGATCCATTAAGGCAAAATCCATCCAATCCATCCATCAAAAAATTCATCCAATCCATCCACCACATAAAAAGTAAGTTAATGGATTGGATTAAATCCATCCATTTATATGCATGGTACAGGTTTCATCAGAACTACCAGATTCCTTCTGCAGCAGCTTCTCCATATAATCCTCAACAATGGTTGGCTTCACCCTATGGTTACATTGGCACTCCTCAGAATGTGTGGACCAAACCTCCTCCACTACCAAGAAGTCCCTCAGCGTTATCTCATGCTCCTAGTGCCCTAGTTGCTAATTCAGCTCCATCCATTTCAGGTTCATGGTTTCCTGACTCTGGAGCTTCCTTTCATGTTACCAATGAGGCCAGGAATTTACAGCAGATGACTCCTTATGAAGTCCTAACCGTATCTTCATGGGAAATGGTCAAGGTGTGCATATTCATTCTTGTGGTTCAAGTGTCTTTACTTCGCCACTTCAGCCACACACTTCACTTATACTACACAATCTCTTACTCATTCCTAACATCACTAAGAATTTACTCAGTGTGAGTCAATTCTGTAAAGATAATAATGTTTATTTTATCTTTACTGCTGACAAATATATTGTTCAATCACATGTGTCTAAATCTACTCTTCTTGAAGGCAGTGTTGGCAAGAATGGTCTATATGAGTTTCCCTCCATCAAACTATCTGGTTCTACTGTTCTGCCTCCACATGTGTTCAGTCCTAGCTTGAATAAACATTGTAATTCTAGTGTTAATTCAGCTGTTTTGAATTCTAGTACACCTAATAAGTGGCATCATAGACTTGGCCACCCTAACTCTCATGTACTGAAACTTGTTATGCAAGCTTGTAATATTCCTTATTCAAATAAAGCTCTTGATGATTTTTGTTCAGCTTGTTGTATGGGTAAAGCACACAAACTGCACTCACCTGATTCACACACTACATACACATCACCACTTGAACTTATTTTTAGTGATCTGTGGGGTCCCTCTCCCCATTCTTCCACCTCTGGTTTTAAGTACTATATCTCCTTTATTGATGCTTACTCCAAGCATACTTGGATTTATTTTCTCAAAACCAAATCTGAAGCTCTTACCACTTTTCAACAGTTTAAGAAATTGGTGGAACTTCAATTTGGTTACCCTATTAAAGTTGTCCAGTCTGATTGGGGTGGTGAATTTAGGCCTTTCTCTCATTTTCTCAAAGAGCATGGCATTGTTCATAGGCTTATTTATCCTCATACACATCATCAAAATGGGGTGGTTGAGAGGAAGCACATACACATTGTAGATATGGGGCTCACTTTATTGAGTCAAGCTTCCCTACCACTTACCTATTGGGATTATGCCTTCTCTACTACAGTATACCTTATTAACATGTTACCCTCTTCCTCCATTAAATTTCAAGTACCCTATTCCCTGTTATATAACTCTCAACCTGATTACAACTTCTTGAGAGTGTTGGTTGTGCATGTTTTCCTCTGCTCAGGCCATATAATAGTCACAAGCTGGATTTCAGGTCTCAAGAATGTGTGTTCCTTGGTTACTCTTCTTCTCATAAAGGGTATAGGTGTCTTGCCTCCACTGGAAGAATTTACATCTCCAAGGATGTTCTCTTTAATGAGCTTAGATTTCCTTTTCCTGAACTGTTTTCTTCCCATACTTCATCCAATCCTTCCACTAAAAGTGTCACATTGTCTCCCTTGCCTATTCTCTCTTAAATTGCTCCCATCCTTCCACCTCCCATTGTTATTCCTTCCACCTCTACCGCCTCTCCTTCAGGATCAGATCCTCAGTCTCTTGAGTCCACTAGTAATTTTCCACAGTCCATTTCACCTACTTCTGCTCACTCCTCTAATCTTTCTTCTAGTCCACCTGATCCTATCTCAGAATCTGTCACTCCCAATGATTCTTTATCCACTTCTTCTTCTTCTACATCACAAACTAGTACCTCTTCATCCTCCTCTTCTTCCACTGTCACACCCTTAATCCCTCCTAAAGCTATTCCTGTTCCTCAACCTCATAATTCTCACCAAATGCAAACTAGGGCCAAATCAGGTTTTGCTCAACCTAGATTGGATCCCAAACTGCTTTTGGCTACCACTGAACCCAAAAGTGTTAAGTCTGCTCTTGCTGATGCAAACTGGAAAGTAGCTATGCAGGCAGAATACAATGCTCTCATTAACAACAACACCTGGACTCTTGTTCCCCTTCCACCTCAGAAGAATGTCATTGGCTGCAAGTGGGTGTTTAGGGTTAAGGAAAATCCAGATGGTACAGTGAATAAGTATAAAGCTAGGCTGGTGGCCAAGGGGTTTCATCAAAGGTATGGGTTTGATTTTACTGAGAATTTTTCTCCTGTTGTGAAACCAGTCACAATCAGACTTATCTTATCAATTGCCCTCACTCACAAATGGCTTATCCAACAATTAGATGTCAACAATGCCTTTCTCAATAGCATTCTTAATGAAGAGGTTTATATGGAGCAGCCTAAGGGGTTTGAAAGTGCTAACTCAACCTTAGTTTGCAAGCTCAACAAGGCACTTTATGGTCTGAAACAAGCACCTAGGTAGTGGTTTGATAGGCTGCAATCTGCCCTTATCCAACTCAATTTTAAACCTAGTAAGTGTGATCCTTCCTTATTCACTTATTGTGTCGGAGGTCACACTATCTACATGTTAGTCTAGGTGGATGATATTATCATCATAGGTGACTCTACCTCTCTCATCAACACCATCATTTCCAAACTAAACTCAAGTTTCTCTCTCAAACAACTTGGTTCCCTTGATTACTTCTTAGGGATTGAAGTCAAGCAATCTAAATCTGATGCCTTACTCCTCACTTAATCCAAATATATCAAGGATCTTCTAGTGAAAACTAACATGTTGGGAGCCTGTCCTATTCAAACTCCTATGCAGTCCTCATGTAAATTCATGAGAACTGGTGCTCCAGCCATGTCTGATCCCTCTCTTTACAAGTCTGTAGTTGGTGCTCTACAATATGCTACTTTAACCAGGCCTGATATTGCCTATGCTGTCAATAAAGTGTGTCAATTCATGTCTCATCCTTTGGAGCCTTATTGGGTTGCTGTTAAGAGAATTCTCAGATATCTCAAGGGTACTATGGGTCATGGATTCTTGATATCAGCTCTATCTCCCACCTCTCCACCTTCTCTACAGGTCTACTATGATGCAGACTGGGCTGCTGATCCTGATGACAGAAGAAGTACACCAGGAGCTGCCATTTACTTTGGTGATAATCTCATATCCTGGTGGTCAAAGAAACAGCCTGTGGTTGCCAGGTCTAGCACAAAAACTGAGTATAGAAGCCTAGCTCAAGCTACTGCTGACCTCTTGTGGCTGCAGACCTTGCTCAAGGAGTTGTTCATCTCTATCAAGACTTCTTTAGTGCTTTATGATAACCAGCCTGCAGTTTTGCTGGCTCACAATCCTATACTCCACTCAAGAACCAAACACATGGAGATTGATTTGTTTTTTGTCAGGGTGAAGGTTATGTCCAAGCAACTGTTCATCACTCATATACCAGGAACTGATCAATGGGCAGATACTCTCACTAAACCTCTTCCCTCTACAAGGTTTCTTGAACTCAGGCACAAACTTAAAGTGAGAGACTCCCCTTGAGCTTGTGTGGGGGGGGGGGGGGGGGGGGGTATTGGAATATAGTAGCCTTGTATATCTCAGAACTGACAAGTGTCAGTCTGAGCAACTTATTGTAACCTGTTACTACAGGTTTCTGTTGTTAGAACCTGCTGCTGCAGGTTAGTTGTGTTTAGCAAAACCTGCTAGTGCAGGTGATAGAGTTTGTTATAACCTGTTAGTGCAGGTCAGTGCTATCATTGTATAAATATGAAACTCTAAGTGTAACTGAATCATTCAATGAATAACAGAAAGAAAAGTTAGTTACAGAAATGAAAAGTCTCTCTCTCTCTCTCTCTCTCTTCAATTTTTAATACAATCCATCCAATATAATTTAAGAATCCAATGGATTATTTTTATTTCTGTTAGATTTATTTTTTAAAAAATAATTAAAAATGGATTTTTTTAAGAAAATAATTGGTTTTTTTCCAAAAAAAAAAAACTGGATTTTTTTCCGGAAAAAACCGACATTTTTTTCGAAAAAAATCGATTTTTTTTCAGAAAAAAAACATTTTTTTAAAATTAAAATATTGATTTTTTGGAAAATACAAAAAAGTCAAATTTTCCCAAAAAAAAAACCGATTTTTTTCGAAAATTAAAATATCAATTTTTTTAGAAAATACAAAAAGTCGAATTTTTCCAAAAAACCAAATTTTTTCCCCAAAAAAAAGATTTTTTTTCGAAAAAAGAACCGATTTTTTTTCAAAAATAAAAAAATTGATTTTTTTGAAAATACAAAAAATCGATTTTTTATCTCGAAAATACAAAATATTGATTTTTCCATAAAATACAATGTTTTCTTGAAAATACAAAAAAAAGTTTTTTTTTAAAAACAAAAAATTCAATTTTTCCATGAATATATTAAAAAAACTATTTTTTAAAATACAAAAAATGAATTTTTCTAAAATAAAATAAAATCGATTTTTTTTATAAAAAAAAATACATTTGTTTTTAAAAATAAAAAAGTTGGATGGATGGATATTCATTCATTAAAAATATGTTAATGGATGGATTGGATTAATTTTATTCTTAATGGATGAATTGGATTGGATAATTTTAAGAAAATTTTAGTGGATTGTTAATGGACTAGTGGATAGTTTTGATCCATTCATTAACAATCCGTTCCATATCCATCCAATCCATCCATTTTGCCACCCTTAGTTATATTAATGGTATGTGATTCAAAAGTAGATAACTGTCATGACCCTTATATGTTATGTGATTCAAAAACAATGTTCTATGTTATTGGAAAATAGAAAAATATTAAACAAAGGTAATTGAAACTCACATTTCGATCAAGCCAAAATGTGAATCACTATTATATTTGTGTAGAGATGCAGCCACAATGGCTTCTTCATCCACGGATAGTTTAATTTTCGAATCAATTCCAAGCCATTTCATCATGTGAAGTGAAGTAATCAATCAATCCAAAATCATAAGGAGCAATTTGTATATAATTTTGTCCAGGAGCAATCCAATGACACCATTTAAATGTAGAGTCTCAAATATATCCTTGTCAGAAAGTTTTCCATTAATTTCATTAGATTGTGACATAGACGACAGTTAACCGCGATCTTCTACTTCAACAGAGTTTGCATAACTAGTTGTCGTTTCTGCTGCATGTGATCCATGATCTATGCTCCATTGGACATGTTGAATGATGGTAAACTTTCATTGTTGGAGCTTACAAATGATTCCCTAGACATTCGAAATTGATGTGACAACAAACAAAAGATTATATAGTACGTTATTCCTAAAGATAATGTGAATCAAGTTGTAATCATATGTTAAACAAAATTCTTTACCTGAATGGAAAGCCATATTGCTTCCATGACCATAATGTCCTTAAGATCAACATCAAATTCAAAATCTCTGTAGTTTACAGATTTTGTGACTTTGAAACTGCATTAAAAAACACCTTCTCTTTAACTCACCACTGTTTGGTCAAACAAACAGTCAATCCTGAAGAAAAAAATTTCTTAGAACACTTATTCAAAGTTGCAGGAGCTTCATAATAAACTGTACGACTAAAAAAAAACAAATTTGACATTCAAAATGCACATTCAAAACTCATTATTTCAAAAAGGTACTTGCTTAAACATTCAAAAACAGTACAACTGAAAAAAAGTTTAAGAAAAGGGAAATTCAAAATGCAAGGGATGAAACCAAACTTCTAAACGAAACTAAAAGAAAGAAGGAGTGAGTTAGTTGGTAGGAAATTCTAAATGCAATTGAAAATATAGGAAAAAAAATGAAATGCAAAAGAGAAGTAATATGAGTTATGCAAAATACATTATTTGAAGTCGGTAATATAAGGCGGCTGCATATATCCATAAACATGAAAAAAAAACATAGATCCATAAAGATGAAAAAAATATGAACATACATTTATTCTAAAGACGACTGCATATGTGAAGCACTTGCAGAAAAGGTCCAAACTTTTCATGTTCTACCCATTTACTACCTATGCGGCCAATTGATCCTTGTTTTATTTATTTCTAGTTGAATATCAACACAACACAATTAAATCCGATATTGTGATAAAAGATATCTAAACATAAAAGCACAAAAAAATGGAATGTAAAAAAAGAAGGAAAAATCACCTTTAAATGATGATAGATCTCAGAGCCCATTCACAATGCTTCCTCAAATATGCTAGCTCCAATTGGAAGAATCATAATTTTCTGTTACAACAATGTAAAAAAGCTTTTACATTTGAAATAATTTAAATCTATGAAGCACTAGGGGGTGAAGGTGGTGAGAGTGGCGGGAATGACGGAGAGAGGATGCAAATCTAGGGTTAAAATGGGTTCAGTTTCGTCTTCTTCTCTTCTGTAAGCTTGAAACAAAAACAATGGTGGATTTTAGGATTTTTAAGCAAAGAAGGATCAGTCAAGGCTTTTCGATGTGAGAGAGGAAGAAGGGAAGAAGATTGGAAAATGAATTTTTGAGCAAAAGAAGAAGCAATAAGGTCTTTTGTATATGTACTTTTCCTTTTCCTGTGAATGTTCTGTGAATGTTCTTCCATCTCATTGTGTGACTTTTCAAGTCACATGCATGCATTGGGCAAAGTGAAAATTCAAATCTATAATATAAGAAGATGCATTGTTGTGATTAATACACCCAAAACCTTTGCTTAATTTGTGCCACATCACAATTTGGGGGGTATTATTTGTCTAAAACCAACTAAATTGAACTAATGACAATTCTAATTACTTTGCAACAAGCGTTTACATGGTGCACCAAGTGAAAACGGGTGGTAAATGAAACTGAGTGGGATATAAATTGCTACAGTAGCGAAAACGGGTAACAAAAGGGAAAAAGAATTGGAGGCTAAGTGCAGAAAGTTGACTGGGATGGATGGGCACAGTTTCCCACGTCTGTGTAGCAGTTCAGATTACACCTGGTATAGAAAGCTTTCTTGAAGTAGATGAAAAAAAATTCAAAACGGATGGAAGGGTAGTAGTTCTGAAAATGCTTCGTTGCAAACAACAACATTTCCTGGCGAAAATTGATAGTAGGGGGGACATCAAAACCATCAAATGGCAAGACCTTTTACCATGGTTAAGGACATCAATAATACAAAAGAGCTTTGGAAGATGGCAGTCAGAATCCATCACAAATTGAGTGTTGTTACAAAGAATAAAGAACATTTTGAAATGATAGTTGTTGATAATGAGGTAATATTTCTGCATCCTTTTTAACTTTTGGTTCCTTATCGTGTATTGATGGTAATAAAAAATCCATGAAAGGTTCTATTATGAATGCATGTGTACATGTTTCAGAGTTGGCTGTTTTTTTTTTAATTTTCATGATTTTCATATAGTTTGTGTGAGCTTATATTCAAATGTCATTTTAAAAGTTTGCTGGTTTGTATGATTTTCAACTACCTTATATTTTTACCTTTCAGGGGACAGATATTCATGTCAAAGTCCCTACAATGTATAAACAATTATTTGATTCTCTGTTAACCGTGGACAACACGTATACGATTGCTAATTTTTAAGTGATGTCGAATTGTCTATTATTCAAGCTATCCGACCATAAATTTGTCTTGGTGTTTACTAGGGGTACTCCCGTCACTGACAAAAATAAGCATGTCATACCTCCGGAGCTGATGAAGTTCACACCTTTTGCAGATATCATATGTGGCAAGTGGAAAAAGGATGTTTTAATAGGTTTATATCAACGTAATTATTTTACACATAATCAACCATGATGTTGTAATATGTTTTTTTATTTCTTTTGACTATTAGTGTTTGTCTGCATTTGATGAATGTTGTAGACGTTATTGGTATGGTCACAGAGATTGGGTACACACAACTACAGAGTGGGAGAAAAAATAGCAGATCAATTTGGTTTTGAAGGACTTGGGGTATGTATACGATACGACCTATGCATTAATGCTTTGATTGTTATCTATGTTGACATTGATGTTATGTCATTTCACATCATTATAGGAACAATATTATGCACTGTACACTGTGAGAAGGGTATGCATTGCAGTTCCATGACTACTGCCAAAAGCGGAAAAATAGTTCTTTTTCAACCGTCGTCATTTTACAATTTGCAAAAGTTAAGGAGGAATGTATACATTGTTCCTATTTTCGTATATACCGCGGTGATGCTTTGTTGTTTTTTAAAGACAAGTATCTAATGTTGTATCTTTACAGTGTAGGAAAGTATCCTTTAAGTGTTTCGAACACTTTCAATGTAACCAAGCTGCATATCAATGATGAGTCACCTGACATAAGGGATTTCCTATAAAGGTGTTGTTTTGATCCTTGCTTGACAAGTTCTTTTTATGTTATGAATCATAATATTTTAAACATCTTCTATATTCAATGTTTTCGTATATTGATACTCATTTCCACCGTAGGATACCAAAAATGGAAGGCAACTAAGGGTTATGTCAAAGTTTAACAACACATTCACGTAACTAGTCTCAAACTTCATCAACTTCTCAACTAACTCCTTACGACAAATTCATGTATAAGGCTGTCGTACTACCGCTGGAACAAATTATACAACTTAAGGATGTAAGAAATATTACTATTACATCATTCTATTTGATAGTTGTTTTACCATAAATTTGTTATAGTTATGTGTCTGCCATTATAATGCACCTTCTTTCTTAAAAGATCACTCAATGTGTGACCGTCACAACGACTGACAAGTTGAAAGCGTCCCAAGGGGGTGGTATTATCAGGCGTGCCATGAATGCCCAAAGGTGGCCATGGGGGATAAACCACCTTACATATGTGGTGTTGGCCATAATACAGAAGCTCAGATTTTCAGGTCTTAATACCTTTATATTTGTACTTTTACGGATCATTTTTATACCTTGCTTTTATGGACCTAAAGTACTACCATGTATAGGTATAAGGTAATGATTGAAGTTGTGAGTGATGGATGTTATGCGACATTTGTATTATGGGACCGGGAATGTTCACAACTGTTGGAACTATCTGCGGATCAGATGCGGAGCATCATGCTTCAGGTACCACTACATCAGGCTTTTTTCACAAACACATTTTTGTTGGAATGTCTTGGTAGTTTTAATTGACCTTCCCGTTTTCAATTAGGATGGAGTCACAGACCCTCTTGAATATCCTTTAGCACTTGATGGTTTGGTTGGTTTGAAGTTGGCATTCAAGGTGAAGTGGAAACTGTCCTGGGCAAATACATCAGTCGTGTCTATTTTTCAGGATGAAGGTGTTGTAAAGCAGCTTACAGGATCAATATCTCCAGCGTTGCTATGAAAAGTTTGTTGATTTTTCTTAATTCTGCATGACTGCTAATTGAATACGAACGCGACATTTTGGTTTTCCCTTTGTTTATTGTTTATTAGACAAAAACAGCGTCTCCCGTTACCGAAGACGTGCTGCAGGTTTATTCAAGTTTCATGAAATGTTTTGTTTTGATCATATTTGAATATATCTTACTTTTTTTTCATTGTTAAACATGACTGAATTTTTTGTTTGCAGATGTATGAAAGCTTTGATGAGGCTAACCCGATGGAGAACTAGGAATTAGCAGCCATAACGATACAAGTCATCTTCTCCTATTATACATGTTGTTTTTAGTTTATCATATTATTTGCATCATTTCATTAACATAAGGAATAATATGAATTTCAGGAGATTGATGTTACGTCCAACCATGCTCCGGACCCGGTTACACCTGTTACCGCGTCAAAGAGGGTGGCTATATTTGTTTCAACTGCTTCTAATACTTCGAATGAATTAGAAGACTGCGAACATTCGTCAACCAAAATGAAGAAGCTGATAAAAGTGGAAAAGTGAAGTGTTGAAGCTGTGTAAAGTGATGAAATGAAGTCTGAATGTTTTGTTAAATCCAGCCTATATTTTGAACCACTTATTCTGCATGTTTAGGAATTTTTGTTACCAAGAACAAGCCCTATTGAATGTGTAGTTAATTGTGGTTGATGTAAAAACAATGATATTAAAGAATCCATTATCTATGGATTAAGTATTCTAATTAAATATGTTTTTTTGCGTAATATATTGTTACAAAATCCTTACCGTCTCATTAATTTGTCATGGAACTCAAAACACAATGCAAAAGATGTTACCATCCCTTCAACCAACATATTTTTATTCATGCAACTTTTTTAACAAATTTATATGGACTGCATCCAAGGATGGGGTTCCAATGCAACACGTGAGTAATATATATTATACATATCCCATTTCCTCATGCTGATCCCACATGTCTGGCTGGGTTTATGGTGGGGCCCTATACATTAAATGTTAACCTTAGTAGGAATTGACCCCCTACTACCTTTTATCCCTTAGCATTGTAAGTCTGCAGACAACATCACCTCAGCTGGGTTTTATACACTTCTTTATAGACTCCTAAAACTTATAATCATGAATCACGTATTCCAACAATGGTTGGTTCTAAGTTTTGTTGTTTTCATTTCTCAAGACTAAGTTATATTTTTTCCTAACTATTCTTTTTCTTTAATCATATGCCATTACATCATCTTGTTGTACAACTACTACTACACCGTTCCAAAAGAAATGAACGAAGCATTGGGATTATGGATTCCTTTACTATTACTTTTCACAACACCACATTTTCATCGTTTCATGTAGTCATCAGTTTCCCTACACAACACTTCTCATTCAAAATAACCTCCACAAGCAAGGTTATAAATATCCATGTCTCAAAGAGATTGTACATGTTTTCTACTATTTATCATACAACTTTGCAATGACGTCTTGCTGTAATTACTGAACCTCATTCCGAGTATGAAACACACTTGCGCCAAACTACTCCAACCCGTTGTATAATCAAACACTTATATTATCATAATCCTTGACATGGATGATTCATTAAATATGAACAATGTTGCTGCTGCTGCAATAGCAGGAAAAAAAAAGGAAGCTTTCTCTAATGAACAAAAGAACAACACAACAACCTTGCAACAAGGAGAATGTAAATCCTGTTTGGACCTCATCAACATTTTTCACTCCTGGTGAGACCAGTCGTCGTCAACAACCAACACCACTGTTTAACAACATATCAAATACACTGCATACAAAGTCATCTGATCGTCATCACGGTGAAAGAACCACTTTTAAAAGGGCAAGAATTCTCATTCCTTCAAGACTCAATCTTATCAATGACTTCAACGCTGTCACACATCCTCATACCTCTGGTATAATTGAACCAGAACGGATAAACCTACAACATAGACTGTTTTCTACTTTGGAAGGCCTACATTCTACTCAACATGCTAACACTGTCACAACTCATACATCTGATATCGATGACTCCATACACTCTGAGCAAAAGGATGACTTTGAAAATAGCTCGGATGACGACAAAGACCTATCTTTTCCATTGGGAAGTTCTTACGATCAAGGTATACATTTCAGATGCCACTTTACATTATTTATCCCATGATGAATATACTATGGTTTAATATTTTTCAATGCCAACCCTGCATGCTTTTGTTATGTAACTTATAATATTTTCATCGTTTTCAGTTTTTTATGACATTGGGGACCCCGCATAGGAATGCCAACATTGCCGCGCTTGTATGTGGTATCAAGAACGAAAAGGCAGGTCAAGACACTCAACTGTTCCGAAGTTCACACTATGTTGCAAGGGAGGAAAAATTGTCCTTCCATTGCTTCAGCCGCCTCCACCTCAATTACACAAACTTCTCTTTGATCGTACTGGCCACCATGCTAAGAATTTTTAGAGAAACATTCGAACCTATAACGCAATGTTTTCGTTCACATCCCCTGACATGAAATTTGATACAACCAATACGGTGGGAGGACGAGGTCCACCTACTCTGTGGCTACATAGTCAAACATGCCACCGAATTGGGGAGATGCTGCCGAAATTAGGACAACCACCAAAGTATGCACAACTGAATATCCACGACACTGACAATGAATTTGACAACATAATTGAGTGTTTCAAGTAAGGTGCTTATTCATGGTTCCTGCTATTGCACCATTAACGCACCTTTTAATGTCGTCAATTCACATTTTCACTTTGTTTGCAGGGATAATAAAAACATCGATAGGTTTATTATTAATACTCTAAAGCTCATGTTAGATGAGAACAACCCTCATGCAAAAGCTTTCTGTATGGCAAGGGACATGTTGAGGAATAACACTTTTCAAGATCTGAAGTTAAGGCTTATCTCAGAAAGATCCACTGACGGTCGCGTGTATAACTGTCCCACCGTTTCTGAAATTGCAACTCTGATAGTTGGGGATATAGATTCTGCATCTAAAAGAGACATAATAGTACAACAACGTGATGGTCAGCTACAGAGGATTGACGAATTCCATGTAAGTTACTTGGCGTATCAATACCCCTTGATTTTTCCTTACAGTGAAGATGGATACATGCCTAACATTCTCCATAAATATATACACCAGAAGGTTGTTACGAAACAAAACCATCAAACAATCAAAGATTGGCTCTATTTCCGGTTACACGAACGAACAGATGAGGCAAAAACCCTGCTGCATTCTAGAAGACTATTCCAACAAATTCTGGTGGACGATTACACCATGATGGAAACTGAGCATCTCAATTGGTTGAGGGAAAACCAATCTAAACTACGTGTTGGAAAGTATAAAAACCTTAGTGACGTCCGTGGTCGTTCACAACAGGGTCAGGCAGACAAAGCCGAGATAACAGTTGTTTTGCCGTTGTCCTTTGTAGGTGGGAAACGTTACATGGACCAGCTGTACTTTGATGGCATGGCTATCTCCAGTGTAACTGGGTTTCCTGATTTGTTTATTACGTTTAATTGCAATCCCAACTGGCCTGAGATTACACGTCTCCTGTCAAAAGATAATCTTAAACCACATGACATACCTGATATTGTTTCTAAGGTTTTCAAGATCAAATTCAACGAACTCATGATAGACCTAACAAAACGTCATGTGCTTGGTAAAGTTTTGGCATGTACGTGATGTTTGTTTCACAGTCGCTTTGAATTTTATATACAATTGATGTTTGAATTAACATTTGATGTTTATCATATGCAGTCATGTATACTATAGAGTTTCAGAAAAAGGGATTGCCGCATGCACGCATTCTAATTTTCTTACATCCTCAAATTAAGTATCCAACACCGCCTAACATTGACAATATTATATCTGCCGAAATTCCAAGTCCCGTTCAACATCCTAAATTGTATCAATTGGTAAAATGACACATGATGCACAGTCCTTGCGGGTTAGCCAAGCTGACTTCCCCGTGCATGAAGAATAGAAGATGCTCCAAATTTTTTCCCAAAAAATTCAACGAAGAAACCATTGTTGATAGCGAGGGGTACCCATTTTACAAACAAAGCTCTACAACCCATACAATAATAAAATTAGGAATTTCTTTGGACAACCGGCACGTTATTCCGTATAACCCAAGATTGCTCCTTAAATATGAGGCTCACATCAACATGGAATGGTGTAAGCAGAGTACCTCCATCAAGTACCTTTTCAAATACATTCACAAGGGATACGACCGAATCACGACTATTGTTGTTCCAGCAGGAAATTCATCATCTGGAGGAAAGAACGGAGTAGATGAGATTAAGGAGTATCTGGATTGTAGGTACGTTTCGCCAAGTGAGGCGTGTTGGAGGATATTTTCTTACAACATCCATGGAAGAAAGCCTGCAGTAGAGCGTGTGTTTTACCATCTTATAGGTGAGAAACCTGTGTACTATACTGATTTCAAAATGATGGAAAATATATTATAAAAGGAAAGCGTAACAGAATCTATGTTTACTTCATGGTTGATTGCAAATTCACAATTTTCCGAGGCACAACATTTAACTTATGCTCAGTTTGTAAGCAAATTTGTCTACGTCAAAAGGAGTAGAACATGGAAGCCACACAAAAAGGGTTTTACCATTGGCCAATTGATTTGGGTTCCTCCGACAATGGGAAAGCTGTTTCATCTTAGGATGATGCTCATAGTTGTAAGAGGGCTAAAGACTTATGAAGACATTCGTAAGGTGGGGGAGGTACAATATGATTCTTTTTGGGATGCGTGCTTTGCAATGGGTTTCCTGGAGGATGATAGGGAATACATTAGAGCTATAAGAGATGCAAGTCTTTGGGGATGTGGACATTTTCTAAGGAAGTTATTTGTTGTCATGCTGCTGTCTGGGACTATAAACAGACATGGACATATTTGGAGTGAAACGTGGTCCTTCTTATCCGATGGTATCTTGCATGCGCAGAGGCAACTTGCAAACAACCAAGGTATCTGAACTTTTGTCAACATTCATGGCTTCAAATTTAATTTGACTCACCTTATGTACCTCCTAAGAATAACATTTCAATTATTTTAACACTTTTAAGAATGCTTTTCCCAGAACTGCAGTTGCAGGAGGATGACTTGAAAATTTTGACTTTGCTTGAGATTGAAGCCATGCTACAAGCAAACCGTAGGAGTCTGGCGGACTTCAAGCCAATTCTGTATCCTAAAGGTTATGTACTTCAACAACTGGGTAACAGACTTATATATGCAGAGAGAAGTTACGATATCACCGTTATGAAAACGGAGTTCACCAGACTTTTCAATGCACTGACAGGTAACAGAGTTGTTAACTTTCTTATTTTTTTCCTCTTCCAACCCTGTAAAATATCAACTTGCATAATTTTTTTTAGACGAACAACGACAAATCTTCGACAAAATCATGCTTGTTGTCTCACAACAAAAAGGTGGTGTCTTTTTCCTGCATGGATACGGCGGTACCGGGAAAACATATATGTGGAAAACACTTGCAACAACTTTAAGATCCAAGCATGATATTGTATTAACGGTTGCATCAAGTGGGGTTGCTTCTCTTTTATTGCCTGGCGGAAGAACCACCCATTCAAAGTTTAAAATACCCGTCCTGACACTTGAAAATTCAACGTGCAAAATTGACTTTGGTGATGACCACGCCGAACTCCTCCCACAAACAAAGTTGATAATTTGGTATGAGGCCCCCATGGCAAGCAAATTATGTTTTGAGACACTTGATGTAACGCCCCAGTTTTTGCCAGTTTTATTTTATTGAGTCGTTTTTGATTATTTTATTATTATTTTATTGTAATTTCAACTTTTGTGTGAAAATGTGTTATTTTTAGTCGTGAATATATTTTATCGCGTTTTGGGATCGTTTGCGAGAAATTTGAGTGTGGGGGTATTTTGGACATTTCACATTTAATTTCATTAAGTTAGTAAGAAAAGAAAATAGAAAATAGAAAAGGGAAAGAAAGAAAAATAGAGAGAAAGAAAGAAGAAAGAAGGGAAAAGAGAAGAAAAGAGGAGAAGAGAGAAAATTTGAGAAAAAGTGTGAAAATCATCAAGATCAAGTTCTAGAGTCGATTTAATCGGGTAAGGGTGCGAAACTCGATTATACTATGCTTGTATATGATTATGTATGTATGTGTTTGGATGATTCTCTTGCTTTCTATGTTTTTCACTTTTAGGTCGAAAACGATAAAATGAGTAGAATCGATGGTTTAACGGTTGGAAATCGATGTAAAGGTGGTAGTTTGCTTGTTGGCATGATTATAATAGGTTCTGATTGAATTATGTTGATTTGGAAATGGTTTGGGTTGGAAAATATCATTTTTGGGTTTTCAACAGCGCTGAATGATTCTGAGTTTTCGCAGGTTCGCCTAGCGAACCATTCAGCGAAGGGTAGCGAAGGTTCGCTACGGGTATTCGCCTAGCGAAGGCATGAGCGAAGGTTCGCTAGAGTGTTCGCCTAGCGAACTTTGGGTGTTTTTGGCTCTGTTTGGTTCTGACTTGGTTTGCCAAGTGCTCGCCTAGCGAACTTGGTGTCTATTTTTAGCTAACAGTTGGTTCGCTGGAACATTCGCCTAGCGAAGGAGCTAGCGAATGCTCGCGAGGGATGTTCGCCTAGCGAAGCAGCTAGCGAATGCTCGCGAGGGAGATTCGTCCAGCGAACAGTGCTGTTCGTGTAATTTTGTTTTCTGCATAACTTTTGATCCGTGATTCGGTTTGAGGCGTGGTTTGATGCATTGGAAAGCCATTGAGCTGTACTTTCTTATTATGATGGTTTAGAATTTGTTAGCCGATTTTATTTTGTCAGTAAATGTGAATAGTGTCAATGGTCGACTTTTGTCGTTTTAATGGTGCGTATTTGACTTGTGTTATGCTTTATGGTGTTGCTTCGAATGTGGTATGACTTATGTGCTGTTGTGATGATGATTTGTGGCCGTAAGGCAAGAAAATGCTAAGTGTGGTATTTGATGATATATGCATAATTGTGAATGTGTGTATGTATGCAATGAGAATGGCATGAGTCATTGTATGCCAAGCATCATGATATGCATTGTTGAACGTCCTGAGTGACGGTTTGATTCCCGAGGGGAATATGCTATAACATCGTGTGCCTCGAAAATATGAGGCGATGCCTGAGGACTTAAAGCGATGGGTATAGACGATTTTGGGCTCCTTTGGAGACTTAAAGCAATCCTTAACGTCGTGTGCCTCGAAAATATGAGGCGATGCCTGAGGACCTAAAGCGACGGGTGAACATCGTAGGCCCGACGGGGAGTTACTTGAGATTCTCAGTAACGAGCGATGGTTCCAATAGTTCCTGAGTGGACTAATGACGTGACATGACGTGACAAAGGAAGTTGGTACCGCATGGCATGTGCATAGAGTCGTGGTGTCGGTCTCTGTGCATTTGCATTCATCATGAGTCATTTGTGCATGGAATTGTGAATGTGATTAATGAAATGGAATATGTGTGATTGTATTGTGAATGATTGATGTGCAGTGGTAATTGATACGTGTGAATTGTATTGTGTGTTGTTATAATTTATCTGTGTGCTTTGGTGGTGAGAATATGTTATTTGTGCATTTTGTGTTAATATATAATTTTATGCAATTATATTATGGTTGTTTTTCTCACCCTTCTGCTGTTTTATAACGCTCTATGAGGCGTTGCAGATTAGAGTTGCTGGAGGTATTCTTTTGTGAAGCGTTGCGTCTTCATTATTTTGGTCGGTCGGTTCTGATATGTGACTCCGGGTAGCATAGGGTGGCCGTTTGTGATTGTTTTGTATATCTGATGATATATTTTGGTTGTACAGTTATAACTTGATGTATGACAGCCAAGTTTATATGTATATATGTATATGTGTTATTCAGATTTTAGATCTTTCCGCTTTAATTCTAATTTCTGAAAAGCGGGTGTAAGGAACGAAGTTTCCTCTGTATGATTGTTACCCCCACGTTGCATATCTAAATGAGCAGGTGTTGCATGTTATGTGTATGTTTGGTTACTATGATGTGATTCTCCCTTTCTATGCCATGATGTTTCAAATATACTTTGATCAATTTTCGAATTTTCTTTTTACCGCTTTAATTGCGTGTTAATTGGGGGTATAGATTGGGGGCGTCACATTAAGTGGTATCAGAGCCAGTCCGTGTCAGTTGTGTCAGTTGTGTCGGTTGTGTCTGTTGCGTCTGGCATTTTGGGCGAGTTGTTGTTGTGCGATAGTTGTGTTGAGCGAGTTGTTGTTTAACCATAGTTTCTGTTTTGGACGAATAGAATATGGCTGGTCGTAATGATGCTGCTTTGGCTGCTGCGATGGAAGCGATGGCACGAGCTGTGCAGGGTGCACCGAATGCTGCCGGAAATGATGAGTTTAGAAAGAATAAGCCGCCGGTCTTTAAAGGGAAGCATGATCCGGATGGTGCGCAGTTGTGGTTGAAAGCGATTGAGAGGATTTTTAGGGTAATGGATTGTGATGACGATGATGATAAGGTGAGGCTGGGCACTCATATGCTACACGAAGAGGCTGATGACTGGTGGGTCAGTACTCGTCTGGTGTTGGAAGCTGATGAGGAGGAAGAAGAGATCACTTGGGAGGTGTTTAGCCGAGAGTTTCTAAGGAAGTATTTTCCCGAGGATGTCCGAGGAAAGAAGGAGATTGAGTTTCTAGAGCTAAAACAAGGTAATATGTCGGTTATTGAATATACTGCTAAGTTTGTGGAACTTGTGCAGTTTTATCCTCATTATGTGGAAGCGACTGCTGAATTTTCAAAGTGTGTGAAGTATGAAAGTGGTTTGCGTCCTGAGATAAAGCAGGCTATTGGTTATCAGAGCATTCGAAGGTTTGCTGATTTGGTGGAATGCTGTAGGATTTATGATGAAGATAGTAAGGCTCGTTCTGCTCACTATAAAAGTGTAAGTGACAGGAAAGGGAAACAACAGTTCCGTGGTGGTCCGTATGTGTCACCGGCTGATAAAGGTAAACAAAGGGGAACTTTTGATCGAAGGTCAGGTGGAGGAGGTATATCTAATCCTATTAGGTGTTTTGGATGTGGTGAATTGGGTCATCGCCAGCATGAATGTAGGAAGAAGGTGAATAAGTGTTCTAATTGTGGTGGTATTGGGCATGTTTTAGCTGATTGTAAAAGGAAGAATGTGGTGAAATGTTACAATTGTGGAGAACCTGGTCACATTAGTTTGAAGTGTCCTAATCCGAAGAAGGCTCAGACTAGTGGGAAAGTGTTTTCATTGGCGGGAACTCAGACTTCAAGTGCTGATCGTCTGATAAGAGGTACTTGCTTTATTAATAATACGCCTTTAATTGCTATTATTGATACTGGAGCGACTCATTCGTTTATTTCGTCTGAGTGCGCGGAACGTTTGAATCTTGGGTTGTCTTCGATGGATGGTGAGATGGTTATTGATACTCCAGCGATGGGGTCAGTAACTACTTCTTTGGTGTGTTTGAGTTGTCCTTTAGCCATTTATGGTAAAGACTTTGTGATGGATTTGGTGTGTTTACCGTTGGAAGGTTTAGACGTGGTGTTGGGAATGAATTAGTTGCAATTCAATCGGGTGCACATTGATTGTTATCATAAGCTTGTAAGGTTTCCTTCTCTTGTAGAAGATGAAGACTCGAGTTTCTTATCTACCAAAGAGTTGAAGAGACTTTTAGCGGATGAAGCTCAGTTGTTTGGGTTGTTTGCTTCATTGACTGTGGATAGTCAAGTTTCTCTTGATGTGTTTCCTGTTGTGTGCGAATTTCCTGAGGTGTTTCCTGATAATATTTCAGATGTGCCGCCGGTGAGAGAGGTTGAATTTTCTATAGATCTAGTTCCTGGTACTAGACCTGTATCTATGGCACCTTATCGAATGTCGGCATCTGAATTGGTGGAGTTGAAAAAGCAGTTGAATGAGTTGTTGGAAAAGAGGTTCGTGAGGCCAAGTGTTTCTCCTTGGGGTGCACCAGTTTTGTTGGTGAAAAAGAAAGATGGGAGTATGCGATTATGTATTGATTATCGCCAGTTGAACAAAGTGATGATTAAGAACAAGTATCCGCTTCCAAGGATTGATGATCTGATGGATCAGTTGGTTGGTGCTTGTGTATTTAGTAAGATCGATTTGAGATCGGGGTATCATCAGATAAGAGTGAAAGAAGAGGATATTCAGAAGACGGCCTTTAGAACACGTTACGGTCATTATGAATATTCGGTGATGCCGTTCGGGGTTTCTAATGCGCCTGGTGTGTTTATGGAATACATGAATCGGATTTTCCACGAGCATTTGGATCGTTTTGTGGTGGTGTTTATTGATGATATTTTAATCTATTCTAAGTCTCGGGAAGAACATGCAGAGCATTTGCGTATTGTTTTGTAGGTTTTGAAGGAAAGGAAGCTTTTTGCCAAATTGTCCAAGTGTGAATTTTGGTTGTCGGAGGTGAGTTTTCTTGGGCACGTAATTTCAGGTAATGGTATTGCTGTGGATCCATCTAAAATAGAAGCAGTTCTACAATGGGAGGCTTCTAGATCCGTTACTGAAATTCGAAGCTTTTTGGGTTTGGCTGGTTATTACTGGAGGTTCATTGAAGGTTTTTCTAAGCTTGCACTTCCTTTGACGCAGTTGACTTGTAAGGGCAAAGCATTCATTTGGGATATTCAATGTGAAGAGAGTTTTTGTGAGCTGAAGAGAAGATTGACGACAACTCTGATTCTTATTTTACCTAATCCTAATGAACCATTTGTTGTGTATTGCGATGCTTCTTTAATTGGTTTGGGTGGTGTTCTGATGCAGGAAGGTAAAGTTGTAGCTTATGCTTCAAGGCAGTTAAGAGTTCATGAGAAAAACTATCCTACTCATGATCTTGAGTTAGCGACTGTAGTTTTTGTGTTGAAGATTTGGAGGCACTATCTCTATGGGGCAAGGTTCGAGGTCTTTAGTGATCATAAAAGCTTGAAATATTTATTTGATCAGAAGGAGTTGAACATGAAGCAGCGGAGATGGTTGGAATTCTGGAAAGACTACGACTTTGGCTTAAATTACCATCCTGGTAAAGCTAATGTGGTAGCCGATGCATTGAGCCGGAAATCGTTGCATATGTCCGCATTGATGGTGAAAGAGTTGGAACTTTTGGAGTCGTTTAGAGACTTGAGTTTGGTATGTGAAGTGACTTCGGTTAGTGTAAGGCTTGGAATCTTGAAGGTTGCTAATGAATTTTTGTTGTCGGTTAGTGAGAAACAAAAGCTGGATTTGAAATTCGTTGATTTGATGAGGAATGAGAATGTGGATTTCAAGGTTGATAATTTTGGTGTTTTGAGATTCCGTGGCCGGATTTGTATTCCTGATGATGCGGAGTTGAAAAGAATGATTTTGGAGGAAGGACACCGGAGTAATTTAAGTATACATCCGGGTGCGAATAAGATGTACCAAGATTTGAAGAAGATTTTCTGGTGGTCTGGTTTGAAAAGAGATGTGGCTCAGTTTGTGTATGCATGTTTGACTTGTCAGAAATCGAAAGTGGAACATTTGAGGCCTAGTGGTTTGTTGCAACCGTTGGATATTCCTGAGTGGAAATGGGATAGCATTTCGATGGATTTTGTGACGGGATTACCGAACACTCAGCGTGGGCATAATGCTATTTGGGTGATTGTGGACAGGCTGACTAAATCGGCGCATTTTATTCCGATTGACATCAGTTTTTCTTTGGAACGGTTAGCTGAGATCTATATCAGTGTGGTGGTGAAATTGTATGGGATTCCATTGACTATTGTTTCTGATCGAGATCCTAGGTTTACATCGAGATTTTGGGAAAGTTTACAGAAGGCTTTGGGTTCTAAATTGAGGTTGAGTTCGGCTTATCATCCGCAGACAGATGGTCAGACCGAAAGAACTATTCAGTCGTTGGAGGATTTGTTGAGGTCGTGTGTTTTGGAACAAGGTGGTGCGTGGGACAATTATCTTGCTTTGATTGAGTTCACGTATAATAACAGTTTCCATTCTAGTATCAGAATGGCACCTTTTGAGGCTTTATATGGGCGAAGATGTCGAACGCCGTTGTGTTGGCACGAAACTGGTGAGAGTTCTGTGGTTGGACCGGAATTGGTGCAACAGACGACGGAAAAGGTAAAGTTTATTCGTGAGAAAATGAAGGCTTCTCAGAGTAGACAAAAGAGTTATCATGATCGGAGACGGAAGGATCTTGAGTTTCAAGAGGGTGATCACGTATTTCTGAGAGTTACGCCGGTAACGGGTGTTGGTCGTGCTTTGAAATCTAAGAAGCTTACTTCTCGATTTATTGGTCCTTACCAGATATCTGCGAGAGTTGGTGCTGTAGCGTATCGTGTGGCGTTACCGCCGAATCTGTCGAATTTGCATGATGTTTTTCATGTTTCACAGCTTCGGAAGTATGTTCCGGACCCTTCACATGTGATTCCTATGGACGAGGTTGAGGTAAGGGATAACCTTACGGTCGAGGCATTACCAGTTAGGATTTTGGATCGCGAGGTGAAGCGGTTGAGGGGTAAAGAGATTGCACTTGTGAAAGTGGCGTGGGGAGGCGCTGCTGAAGGTAATTTGACGTGGGAATTGGAGAGTAGGATGCGGGAGTCGTATCCGGAGTTGTTTGTATCAGGTAAGATTTTCGAGGACGAAAATTTCTAAGTGGGGGAGAGTTGTAACGCCCCAGTTTTTGCCAGTTTTATTTTATTGAGTCGTTTTTTATTATTTTATTATTATTTTATTGTAATTTCAACTTTTGTGTGAAAATGTGTTATTTTTAGTCGTGAATATATTTTATCGCGTTTTGGGATCGTTTGCGAGAAATTTGAGTGTGGGGGTATTTTGGACAATTCACATTTAATTTCATTAAGTTAGTAAGAAAAGAAAATAGAAAATAGAAAAGGGAAAGAAAGAAAAATAGAGAGAAAGAAAGAAGAAAGAAGGGAAAAGAGAAGAAAAGAGGAGAAGAGAGAAAATTTGAGAAAAAGTGTGAAAATCATCAAGATCAAGTTCTAGAGTCGATTTAATCGGGTAAGGGTGCGAAACTCGATTATACTATGCTTGTATATGATTATGTATGTATGTGTTTGGATGATTCTCTTGCTTTCTATGTTTTTCACTTTTAGGTCGAAAACGATAAAATGAGTAGAATCGATGGTTTAACGGTTGGAAATCGATGTAAAGGTGGTAGTTTGCTTGTTGGCATGATTAGAATAGGTTCTGATTGAATTATGTTGATTTGGAAATGGTTTGGGTTGGAAAATATCATTTTTGGGTTTTCAACAGCGCTGAATGATTCTGAGTTTTTGCAGGTTCGCCTAGCAAACCATTCAGCGAAGGGTAGCGAAGGTTCGCTACGGGTATTCGCCTAGCGAAGGCATGAGCGAAGGTTCGCTAGAGTGTTCGCCTAGCGAACTTTGGGTGTTTTTGGCTCTGTTTGGTTCTGACTTGGTTCGCCAAGTGCTCGCCTAGCGAACTTGGTGTCTGTTTTTAGCTAACAGTTGGTTCGCTGGAACATTCACCTAGCGAAGGAGCTAGCGAATGCTCGCGAGGGATGTTCGCCTAGCGAAGCAGCTAGCGAATGCTCGCGAGGGAGATTCGCCCAGCGAACAGTGCTGTTCGTGTAATTTTGTTTTCTGCATAACTTTTGATCCGTGATTCGGTTTGAGGCGTGGTTTGATGCATTGGAAAGCCATTGAGCTGTACTTTCTTATTATGATGGTTTAGAATTTGTTAGCCGATTTTATTTTGTCAGTAAATGTGAATAGTGTCAATGGTCGACTTTTGTCGTTTTAATGGTGCGTATTTGACTTGTGTTATGCTTTATGGTGTTGCTTCGAATGTGGTATGACTTATGTGCTGTTGTGATGATGATTTGTGGCCGTAAGGTAAGAAAATGCTAAGTGTGGTATTTGATGATATATGCATAATTGTGAATGTGTGTATGTATGCAATGAGAATGTCATGAGTCATTGTATGCCAAGCATCATGATGTGCATTGTTGAACGTCCTGAGTGACGGTTTGATTCCCGAGGGGAATATGCTATAACATCGTGTGCCTCGAAAATATGAGGCGATGCCTGAGGACTTAAAGCGATGGGTATAGACGATTGTGGGCTCCTTTGGAGACTTAAAGCAATCTTTAACGTCGTGTGCCTCGAAAATATGAGGCGATGCCTGAGGACCTAAAGCGACGGGTGAACATCGTAGGCCCGACGGGGAGTTACTTGAGATTCTCAGTAACGAGTGATGGTTCCAATAGTTCCTGAGTGGACTAATGACGTGACATGACGTGACAAAGGAAGTCGGTACCGCATGGCATGTGCATAGAGTCGTGGTGTCGGTCTCTGTGCATTTGCATTCATCATGAGTCATTTGTGCATGGAATTGTGAATGTGATTAATGAAATGGAATATGTGTGATTGTATTGTGAATGATTGATGTGCAGTGGTAATTGATACGTGTGAATTGTACTGTGTGTTGTTATAATTTATCTGTGTGCTTTGGTGGTGAGAATATGTTATTTGTGCATTTTGTGTTAATATATAATTTTATGCAATTATATTATGGTTGTTTTTCTCACCCTTCTGCTGTTTTATAACGCTCTATGAGGCGTTGCAGATTAGAGTTGCTGGAGGTATTCTTTTGTGAAGCGTTGCGTCTTCATTATTTTGGTCGGTCGGCTCTGATATGTGACTCCGGGTAGCATAGGGTGGCCGTTTGTGATTGTTTTGTATATCTGATGATATATTTTGGTTGTACAGTTATAACTTGATGTATGACAGCCAAGTTTATATGTATATATGTATATGTGTTATTCAGATTTTAGATCTTTCGGCTTTAATTCTAATTTCTGAAAAGTGGGTGTAAGGAACGAAGTTTCCTCTGTATGATTGTTACCCCACGTTGCATATCTAAATGAGCAGGTGTTGCATGTTATGTGTATGTTTGGTTACTATGATGTGATTCTCCCTTTCTATGCCATGATGTTTCAAATATACTCTGATCAATTTTCGAATTTTCTTTTTACCGCTTTAATTGCGTGTTAATTGGGGGTATAGATTGGGGGCGTCACACTTGACAAAACTTTAAAGGATGTCATGAGTAAGCATGGGAATTCTGATGTCATGTTTGGAGGTAAAGTCGTTGTTTTTGGTGGAGACTTCAGGCAAATTTTGCCCGTCGTTCTAAGAGGGAGTAGATCCGACATTGTTCTCACAACTATCAACGCATCATACATCTGGGATTCATGTCAGGTATTAACGTTGACACAGAACATGAGACTACGGTGTGGACGATCTACTGAAGAATCACATGAAATTGCTGAATTTTCAAAATGGCTCTTAAAATTGGGTGAAGGTATGATATCAGAACCTAACGATAGATATGTCGATATTGAAATTCCACCGGAGATCCTTATTCAAAATTTAGATGACCCAATTGTTGCAATAGTTGAAAACATGTATCCTTCGTTCATGGAGTCTTATACATCTTATGATTACTTGAATAGTCGCGCAATATTGGCATCGACCATTGAGGTGGTCGACAAGATTAATAATCATGTTCTCAATATGATGCCAAGTACTTTTAAAATTAGTTATTTACATAATGTTACTTCATTGCATTATTTTTCCAACATTATTAACAATTTTTTTCGAGAATGTAATTGTTGGTTTTTTCTTTACATTTCATAGGTGATAGCAAGGATTATTATAGCTCTAACTCAGTTGATCGATCTGAAATTCACGATAACAGCATTATGGAAGTCCCGACTCCAGAATTCCTAAGCTCTCTGAGGACGTCTGGCTTGCCGAACCACCACATTAGGTTAAAGATAGGGACCCCAATCATGCTTATGAAAAACATCGATCAAGATGAAGGTTTGTACAACGGAACAAGGCTAATTGTCACAAAAATGGATAACCATGTTCTTGAGGCTGGAATTATGGGCAGAAAAGGCCATGGAAAAGTCATATACATTTCACAAATGGATATGTCCCCGTCCCAATCACCTTGGCATTTCAAACTCAACAGGAGACAATTTCCAATCATCGTGTCCTACGCCATGACAATTAACAAATCCCAAGGTCAATATTTGGATTGGGTAGACCTCTATATCCCAAAAGATCTCTTCAGCCATGGTCAACTATACATCGCAATATCGAGGGTAACTAGCAAAAAGGGTATCAAAATCTTGATTCATGACGAAAACAACAAACCTAAGTCTTCTACTGCCAACGTCGTGTACAAAGAAGTTTTCAGCAACATATAAATGTTACTTCCACTCACCTATTCACATAATGCGACAAGTTTTTCATTAATGAAACACCACCCATTTCCATATCCATGTATTTGTTAGTGTTATTATTAACTAAATCGCTTACAATTGCTTATTTTATGATTTCTATATCCCTTTTTATTTTTTTTAAACAAGACTCCTCATTCAAGGAAATTATTATTTTCAATTTCATTTTTCTCCATTACAATATATTGGATTTGTTTGCAATACATTTTTCTTCATTCTCTCATCTGAATCACTCTTCTTACTTTTGGTTACAGGAGCATTTCATTTCCCTACCGCAGCTATGGAGGCTTTCATGCTTGCAACTTTTTCATTTGTTTTTGGCTCCTGTTCTTCATTTATTTTGTACCACACCCTTTTTTTAATACCACGTGGTGCTTTTATAATTTGCCTATTACTTTATATTACTTATATGTTTTGCCAATTCTTATTGTAGTCCTACACTTTTCCAACTCATTACATTTTCCTTCTTTTATTTTCTTCATCAATAACAACCGTCAATTATTTATTTTTAAACTTTAATGCAAATACCAAATACCACACCTTTTATCCTTCACGTTGCATTTCTATCTCTATCTTTGGATAAAGACATTATATTGCTGTTTTTCCATTTATAATTTTTCCTGCTTTACTTTTGCTCACAACATATTACTTTCTACATTCCTCCTCATTTCTCAAAACTAATAAACAAACCAACAACACTTAACTTCACACCATAATTGAAATACTACTTAATCATTACCATAACAAACATCACATGTCATTGTGCTTACATTACATACTGAGTCATAGTTACTTATACACAACTTCAACAACCAATAATTAACTAAACATCAAACTGCCATTGAGTTTCCAACATATCACCAAAACACACATTCAACCATTATCATTAACTAATATCAAAACAAACTTTCATCGTCCTAACACCTAACACCCTTCAATCAACGATTCACAACGACCACATAAAGGCGATGAGATGGAATAGTTATGCTAAACCGGAGCATGTCACCCCTCATAAGCTTCATGTGTTTAGCAAATTGGTACCAACCGTGTCCAATGAACCTCTCCGTCTTGACGACCTTTTAGTTCCGCTTTTCTGAATGTACCTTCGCTGGTAAAGCCTCCCGGTGTCTGCATCATCAAGCTCTATTTCCTTCTGTTTTGGTCCTAAGATATTCTTTGCAACATCCCTTGGAAAGTTCTGAAAAATGGTAAACAATGTCACGACGATTACCATACTGCACGTCTATAACCCAATCTTTATAACTATTATTAGACTTAAAACTTACCATAACATTTCTCATCACTTTGTAACCATACGTAATGTGCCTGACCCAGGAAAATTCTTCCTCAACTTCTTCCTCCTCTGATTCTTCTTCTTCTAGAACATCGTCTTTCACAGTTGAATGGCCCTTTCCCCGAACATTGCCTTCATCAACATTACCGTCTGTCTTCTTAGGTTTGTTGCCACCCTCTGCACTTGGTCCCCCTTGAACGTAACCCATACCTACAATCTTGATAATGCAGGAAAAGATTGTGTCAAACACATAGCAGCCTACATAACTGTCATGATTCCTGTGCTGAATACAATATGTCAACATCTCTAAAACTTTATAGATCAACCTTCATGTTAAATATACTGTGATGCATAATGATTAACAACAATGAATGAAAGTTACATCATTTTATACAAAATACTTCTAACATACCACCCTGCAAAATTATAACAACTAATAACACAAAGTTCCTAAATTCTACAAATTACTTCGTTCTTCCTGAATTATTCAACTAGTTATAATGGTTTACCAACTTCAAATAACATTAACTCACTCGATTTTCACCAAACAATACATAACTGTATACGCAAATTTCATATCACAAAAACATCAACACATCTTACATGATATCTCACCTATACACTATTAAATCTAACTATTTGCAAAATCAATTTCTGCAACCAGTTAATCATCATCATAACTTTTCTACTCACTTCCTAAACTTTGCATTACTTTAAATAACTTATACTCAAATCCTACTGTTGTACCCCAAATTTTACCCCTTAGATGTCATAACATCTTGCACTCATATGTAGGGTTCAATCATCTATGCATTTTTAACTAACCACTATCTTGCTAGTTTGTTCTTTTATGTGAAAGCCAGGGTTTGCACAAGAAAGAGAACAAAAGTCAATAAGCTGGGATCTCACATGATTCAAGGCCTCCTAAGACATTCTTTGGCTCCCATCACAAGTTCTATGAGCCACAAATTCATCTGACCCCAGATTAGGGTTTTGGTCAAGAAAGTCAACCATTGCCTTTGATGTTGATCAAGGTATGATCCCAAGCCTTGGGACACGATTCCATGTGTCAATAATCATCCTTAGAGGCCACATATGAGCATTGGAATAGATTGAAGAAACAAGATCATCAGAGATCATCCAGTTGCATTCTTGAGAAAATTAGGGTTTTGACTGAGCCCTTTGACTTTTGAGATTTTGATCCAAGATGAATCATCTAAGCTTTAATTCATCATGACATGTTTAATTGTTGAGTTAAAGCATGGAAGGTTGACATTTGAGAGGTTTCTTGCAAAGAGGGCAATGTTTGGTCCTTAAACTTTCTATGTATAGAGAATTTCACTCTTTGTGCCAACTTCAGAAGACCATAACTTTCAAACCACACGTCCAAATTGAGTGACTCAAAGCTCAAATGGAATCTCTTCCCATGAACTTCAAAGTGTATAAGAGGACCTTTTCTCAAAAAATGCATGGTTTTTAAGTTATGAGACTTGGAAGAGAAGTTGCCTTTAGGACTTAGTGAAATTTTGATCATTTTCACCCTAATTTTCATCCAACTTTGACTCACTTTTTCACATAATTTCAAGCCTCAAATAAAAAATCTTTGGACATGAAAGTTGTTCTTTGTTCTTCAAGCTTTCCAAGCATGTGTAGAACTCCTCATTTGGATTATCCAATCTCAAGTTATGATGTTCTAAAGTTAGGTATTTCAAGTTGTGAAAAGTTCCATAACTTAGAATTTTTCTAAGTCTTATTGGACAGCCCATGGTGCATGACTTTATGGTATTTTTTCTCCTTATTACAAGCCTTATCTCAAGTTGTCTTCCACATGAAACTTGTGCTATCAAATGCCTATTTTGCAAAGAACAAAAAATATCACGAGTTCGATTAGTGATCACCAAGATATGTTACATTAAAGTGAGCATGTTACAATGTTGGGTATACTTAGAAAATTCAGGATTTAGTTCTTTATGTGCACCAAACTTTGTCACAAATTTTCACATACTTCTAGACTTAAGTTCCAAATCCTTTTAACATCAAATTTACTCCATTACCTTCCATCTTCCAAGAGGAAAAGGAACCATTTCATTTGGTTCATTGGATAAAGATATATCATGCACTAAAGTGGAGAGCACGGTTTAGTTTCATAGCACCAAATTATGTGTCCATTTGAATTACAAACCATGCCTCACAACTTGAACTAAATTTGAACCATTATGCCGAGTGAGACAAACCTCTGCAGCAGCCCCAAGACCTCATCCTTGGCGTGGTATCCATCCATGTGTGGTCCCAAACCTTGCCACTTTAAGCTCTCATTCTTATGACTCACTAAAATGTACTTTGGGACATAACATTGTTCAGCATAAGGATTGTCATCTTTGCGCATGGATCCATGTGTAATCCCAACTATTACCTCTTTTAATCCTCTTTCTCATGACACAACAAAAATGAGCTTTTGAGGCATACAATGGATTAAGAAACATGACAGACCTGCACCCTTTTTTCTGAGGCTTTTGTGCAGCAAATGAGGCGTTACTTTCTCCAAGGTTGACTAAGTGTGAAGGCTGAAAGGTGGTCCTTGCAAACCCTAATCTTTTCTCCTGTGGGCAAAGCATTTGTCCATTGTATCTCTAGGAATCAGACCAAACCTCTCAAGCTATAAAAAGAGAGGCTTTCCTACTTGTTCAATGCCAACAATCATCAATACATATAACAAAATATCTCTTATCACTCCCAAAATAAGCATTGCTCGAGTGGGAAAGGTTGTCGGGAGTGAAGTACAAGCATCTTGAAGAGGAAGAAGTCTGGTGCAGTTTGAGCTTCAAGCTTTTGGAAGGGGCAGTGGACTTATTCCACTAGGTAAACATCATTTATTTTCACTACATGTTCAAACATCATGCTTATATATATCACTTGAATTCCCATTGTTATCATTTGAAGGTTGATGCATTTGTTGGCACTGTCTATTGTTGACAGCTTGGAACACACTATGATCATGTCCTCATACTGAAACTTGCATGTTTGAACTATTCTTAAGCTCTCCTTTTGTTTTGGTCTAGGTTAACAACATATAGATTTGTTTGGATTTCTGTTGGTATGACAAATAGTTGTTCTCACTATCCACTAACTCGTAACTCAAAGTTCAAAATATCATGAGTATTCCTACTGTTATCATGTGTTTGTTTTGCATTGAAGCCAAATGATGATGTGATGTATGAATCCATATGATGCATTTCTTAAATACTGCCAGTTGTTGACTTGGAACACATTGTGTTCATGTTCTCATACCATGGTTTGTATGTTTGAACTATTCTTGAGTTATCTATTTCATACTGGTCTATGTTAACAACATATAGTTTGTTTGCTGGCATGATGAATATTTGCCCTCTTAACGCCATATTTAAAATGTCATAACCAAGTTCATGTGAGTTCCATACTGGTTATGTTGTTGAAGCCTTGCACTTTAATGATATAGTGAATGATATTGTTGAGTTCATGTAATGTTTTTGAACACTACTAGTCCTTGATACTATGTTGTTTTTATCCTTATGCCATGTTTGAATACTAGAGGTTATTATCCAGAGTTTGCTTTAAAATATGTTTGCATAATGAGTGTTTTATTTCACTCTCTCCTCTCCACTCTCGATTACATACTCATGTGTGATTTAAGTAACCTTTGTGCCATGTATCATGTTCTTTCTTCGCATTCTGGCCATGTTTGATTAATGATATGTGAAGCTGATATGATGCATTTGCATACTGCCAGTTTTGATAGCTTGGGATAGATGGTGTTCATGTATTCATGTTACAGCTTAGATGGCCTTGGTATTATTGTTGCATGAGTAAAAGAAACATGGAAACGTGATTGGATAGTAGACTTTTTGGCATTTTATGAGTTAATATGGTATGACCAGTTGATGAATGTGGCTAACGCTTCATGGTACGTTATCATGTGTGTTAAAACCTGGAATTTAATCTTCGTTTGTTAGTTTAAATATTAATGGGGTTGGCTTATACATTGGATGTATAGCCACCTGATAAGTGCAAATTGTAGCTATTTTTGTATATAAGTTTTGTTGTACTTATCATTACTTTGTGTTAAAATTGGTTGAATAAACCCCGCTTTGTTCGTAATTACGTTTACTTTACTTTTTCGTGTGTATATCGCATATCGTGTAAATATCATTGAGAGTAATTGATTTTCATTTATTTTTACAGGTATTCCAGCAATGGGATTTTTCCATATTCATAAAGAGCATTGAATAAGCTTTCCAATGCTTCAAACCGTGCGTCAATCGGAGTTACGGTTCAAAAGTTACGAATAAAACAGTGCAGAATTCTCTGGTGTGATTCGCCTCTGCTGCGCTGGGCGGAAATTCTGCCGGGCGAAATTGCAAAAGCGTCGGGCGGTGCAGCGCCGGGCGAAACAGAGGCACAACAGTGTCACAATTCTGACTTGCAAAAATAATAAACTGCCTTTCGCCGCCGGGCGAAGCCAGAATTCCGCCGGGCGATTTTTGACGGACAGAAACTCCATTAAAGGCCCAAAAACACAATTTTTAGGTATGGGTTTTATATTTTTAGTTCCAAATCCATCCAATAGCATTTTTTGAGTAGATTTTGGCTAGAAAACACATTGGAGCATGCATTTGGATGATCCGGAGTCGAATCCTTCATCAATCGGAGCCGACAACTCAAGAGATGTTTGGTTTTTCTCCATTTCTTCTCTATGTTTTTCTCTTTTTGTTGGGTGTTTGTATATTTACTATGAACATATGTATATTTGTTGATCATAATATTGTATAAAGCTTGCTTTACAAATCATTATCGATGTCTTCCTTGATCTTTTTGCATTTATGTTTGGATTTGTGTTGTGTTAGAGATAAACTTCACAAATCTTGATTAGGGATGGATATCTATTATCTAGATGCTAGAGATAGATTTAGATGATAATCTTTATGGTGTCGGAACTTAAATGCCTTCCGTGTTTCGAGGCTTCGTGCGCGAGAGTGACGAAGAGAGTGATACGGTTGCTTCTCAACTCAGTGTACCAGAGATGGACACTGTTGTGAGCGATATTGGATGATTTTGACGAGTATTGCAGGTGGAGTATATTTGGTCGGTAAATTTATGTTTGTGACGAGTGGAATATATACATGCTTGATACGCCTTTTCTCTTCAATGAATATATACTTTTTATGTTTTTATTTACTTTTTCGCATTTAATTCAAACCATTTAAAACCCAAACTCATTAACAATTAAATTGTCGAACGGCAGTTCAGTAGCACCGATCTCTGTGGACACGATAATTCCCAGAAAAATACTTCCAAATCTTTTTGTTTGCTTGCCCTATACCGCAACCAACAAAATGGCGCCGTTTCCGGGGATTGGTTTTTATTGAATCGCATTGCGATAGTTTCTTTGTTTTTGAGTTTTGTAGATATCGTACATATTGTATATTTTCACTTGTTTATATTGATACTTGTATATTTTAACGTTTGTTCAAGTGTTTGGTTAGGACGCTTGCTTTTGGTTGCGCGGTGAGACATCACCATGGCATGAATGAAGGAAGTTTCTAATTAAGCACCGTAAAGGCGTCGAGCTTACAACGTAAAACAAGCATGTTTTTATTGTTTTTCATTTCTAATGTTTTTGGTTGTTGTTTGCTCGCAAATTTTGATTGACTTATTTGAGGATGCTTTGGTGATTTTCCAAGTTGGTTCGTTTCAACTTGCGGATGTTTGGTAATGATATTTGTTAAGTTTTGTACATGTGCGAGGTATGTATTTATCGCTTTCTATACTTTAGCATATTCATGATACTTAGGCATTTTACAAACTTCCATGCCATCCATTCTTTTGTATACTTGTTCTATTGTGAATCACTTTAGTTCCAAACCTTTTTTTGAGGTAGCCTTCCATTGTTCATATATGCGTGGAGTACCAGCATTCTTGTCCTAACTGGATTTTATTATGTTGAATCTGTTGTTTGTGTTGTTTATATGAATGTATGAAAAGGATCAAGGCAATTGTTTCATTTTGAGCACAACCACCTTAGCCAAATAGTCAATTCACCTTGTGAGTGTGTGAGAATTTGTAACCCCTTTGAGCTTTTTGATCCATGTTTTTATTTGAACTTAATGCTTGTCTATGAGTATTTAGTTCACTTATTTTTGAATGGATTTTGTTTTTTCTTGGACCTCAATTTTGTGTTGTTTTATGGATTTTTTCCTTGCCTTAGAAAGTAGGGAGTATTCACATGATGGTGCGGTTGAATTCAAGTTGGGGAGAGGATGATTGTATATTCATTGGTTGGATTCTATGAGGATTGAAAAAGAAAAGAAAAAAGAGAAAAATTTGTGAAAGAGAAAAAGAAAGAAAAAAGGAAGAAAAAGAAAAATCCTTGAAAAAGGAAACAAAAAGAGTTTCAATAATTGTGCTAAATAAGTATTGTGTGTTGTGTAGCACTTGGGATTTTGGAAGAAGTTGGTTGAAATTTTGTGTGTGAATCTTTGTGAGTTTTCACTCCCTTAGGTTTAGGCAAGTTTTTGTTTCAATTACCTTTAGAAATTGCCCCTTGTTTGTTTACCCGACCACGTTACAACCTTGAAAGTCCTTGTGATTCTTGCTTTTGTATTTTCAATGTGAATTTGTGGATGTATGCATAATTTAGTCTTTTGTTTTCAAGATTGTTGTGTGAGTGTAAAGTACCTCATTTTGTGTTTTTCATCTACCGATGATTGTTTTTGCTAGGTGTGATTCACATTTGAACTTGTGTTGTTTTAGAATTTTTGGCATGATTTTTGTATTTTGCGTTTGTTTCGTGACTATGTTGTCGTCGTAGCCAGTGGTAAGTATTTACTTTGTGTGTACCATTTTTCATTTGAACCATACATTTGTTTTCCGTTTTCAAAACCTGTTGATTCGTAATTCTTTGGTTATTGCTTTTGTTTCTTTGAGTCGCTTGATTTTTGTTTGAGGACAAACAATTAGGTAAGTTGGGGAGAGTTTGATAAGTGAAAATTGTAGCTATTTTTGTATATAAGTTTTGTTGCACTTATCATTACTTTGTGTTAAAATTGGTTGAATAAACCCCGCTTTGTTCGTAATTACGTTTACTTTACTTTTTCGTGTGTATATCGCGTATCGTGTAAATATCATTGAGAGTAATTGATTTTCATTTATTTTTACAGGTGTTCCAGCAATGGGATTTTTCCATATTCATAAAGAGCATTGAATAAGCTTTCCAACGCTTCAAACCGTGCGTCAATCGGAGTTACGGTTCAAAAGTTACGAATAAAACAGTGCAGAATTTTCTGGTGTGATTCGCCTCTGCTGCACTGGGCGGAAATTCCGCCGGGCGAAATTGCAAAAGCGCCGGGCGGTGCAGCGCCGGGCGAAACAGAGGCACAACAGTGTCACAATTCTGACTTGCAAAAATAATAAACCACCTTTCGCCGCCGGGCGAAGCCAGAATTCCGCCGGGCGATTTTTGACGGACAGAAACTCCATTAAAGGCCCAAAAACACAATTTTTAGGTATGGGTTTGATATTTTTAGTTCCAAATCCATCCAATAGCATTTTTTGAGTAGATTTTGGCTAGAAAACACATTGGAGCATGCATTTGGATGATCCGGAGTCGAATCCTTCATCAATCGGAGCCGACAACTCAAGAGATGTTTGGTTTTTCTCCATTTCTTCTCTATGTTTTTCTCTTTTTGTTGGGTGTTTGTATATTTACTATGAACATATGTATATTTGTTGATCATAATATTGTATAAAGCTTGCTTTACAAATCATTATCGATGTCTTCCTTGATCTTTTTGCATTTATGTTTGGATTTGTGTTGTGTTAGAGATAAACTTCACAAATCTTGATTAGGGATGGATATCTATTGTCTAGATGCTAGAGATAGATTTAGATGATAATCTTTATGGTGTCGGAACTTAAATGCCTTCCGTGTTTCGAGGCTTCGTGCGCGAGAGTGACGAAGAGAGTGATACGGTTGCTTCTCAACTCAGTGTGCCAGAGATGGACACTGTTGTGAGCGATATTGGATGATTTTGACGAGTATTGCAGGTGGAGTATATTTGGTCGGTAAATTTATGTTTGTGACGAGTGGAATATATACATGCTTGATACGTCTTTTCTCTTCAAAGAATATATACTTTTTATGTTTTTATTTACTTTTCCGCATTTAATTCAAACCATTTAAAACCCAAACTCATTAACAATTAAATTGTCGAACGGCAGTTCAGTAGCACCGATCTCCGTGGACACGATAATTCCCGGAAAAATACTTCCAAATCTTTTTGTTTGCTTGCCCTATACCGCAACCAACAAAATACCCCAGTGGTAGAGAGTATGCGCTGCAACCAAGGGGTTTTGGGTTCGAGTCCCCCTCGCCCCAGACGCCCTTTTATTGGTTTTTCTCTTTTTTTTTTTTCCTTTAGTTTTCTAACTTGAGTCATTACTATCCACACCCCCAAGACCAGGCCCATGCGCTGCCAAACTTACTTTTGTTCTGACTGAAATTTCTATTACACCCCTCCTTTGTGTTTAAAACAACATTTTATTTTCTTATTTTTCTTTTCATTTTAATTCTAATTAAAATATTTTCGTTTACTTAAAAAAACTCCAAAAAATTCATCAATACTTTTCAATATTTAATTTAATTTTCCATAATTTAATTTTCACTTTTATTTTATTTTTATATTAAATTCGAAATTTACAAAAAAAAACATGAGTAAAACTTTTCATTTAATCTCGAATGTCTTTTGAAAAATCACTTGATCTTTGAGGGTTTTTGTGAGAGTTCTTGGTACATGAGAGAGTTTATTTGAGAGTGTTCCTTGACCTTGGATATGGTCATTTTATTAGGGTGTTAACTTCAAAACCAATTTCAAAACTTCTCTCGATTAATACTAAGCCGATTAAAGTCTTATCAAGCACTTTTCTCGTAAAAACGAAAGAAGAGGACCGTTGGAATCTAGCATTCTAGCGGAAACCCCGAGTGAATGGTCTCAAGTCTCGCACTTTGGGGTAGCCATTATTCATTCTTTCGCTCCTCAAAAACATCTAACTTTAATTCGGACGAATAAGAGTCATCAAGATCTAGCATCTTGGCACAACTCTTCGAACAATTGATTTTTCATCAAACGTTCATCGTCCATTGAACAACTTTTATATCAACTTGGACAAACAAGGACCGTTAAGATCTAGCATCTTGATATAACCCTTTTGAGCAATTTTTTATCATCAAAAGCTCATTATCTTCAAAATAATCTTAATCATGACTTGGATGAATAAGAGCCGTCAAGATCTAGCATCTTGACACAACTCTTCGAACAAGTGATTTTCATCAAGTGCTTATTATCCATTAAATAACTTTCATTATCAACTTAACTGAATAAGAGCCGTTAGAGTCTAGCACTTTAGCATAACTCTTTGAACATTTGATCAATGTTCGCCAGTCACTTAATATACCTCAGCCAACTTTGTAGTCTCAGAACTACGGACGCTCTAATTTCTCATTCTTCAATGAGAATACGTAGGCACAAGGATCATAATTCTTGGCGAGCCACCATTTGCCACCTCTTACCTTTGTCAATCGTCATCTCAAGAATCCATCCTTCTTTAAGGATATCAATACTTCAAAGTACATTATACTCCTTTTGAAATAAACTTGAAACAAAAGGATTGTTGGAATCTAGCATTCTGGCATAACCCTTGAAAGATTGGTCTCAAGTCTTGCACGTTGAGGTAGCCAATCATTTCTTTCTTTCACCCTTAAAACACTTAATAACAATCTGGATTAAGAGATGTTAGAATCTAGCACTCTAGCACAACTCTTTGAACCAATGATCTTTATCAATGTTCGTTGTCCAACAAATAATTTTCTCAAACTAATCTTGAATGATAGAGAATGTTATAGTTTAACACTTTAGCATAGACTCTTTGATCATTTGATGATCATCATTCTTAAAATACATCAAATCATACTCAAAACGCCATTTTATGGACAAATCTTGATTTTTATCAAGAGACCAAAACACCTTCGACCCTTGACCTCATAGTCATAGGTGACGTCTTTAACCTTTGACATCATAGTCATAGGCAACCTTTGACCTCATAGGCATTGGTGACATCTTTTCCCTTGGCCTCATAGCCATTTACATCACAACTTAGAATTAGAGAGTTTCTTAACTCTACATGAGCTCATACTCATTCCCCTTGGAACTTTGACCATAGTCAATGGTTCCTCACCTTTAGTGAGGTGAACTACGATTTCTCTGATTCTATCCTCATAAGGATACGTAGGCACAAGAAGCGACGTCTTAGCGAGCACCCTAATAATAAAAACTTTAGGTTCTCTCTCCTTTAACATTTCTCTATCTCTCCTTTCCCAACTCAATAAGTAGAAGACTAGAAACTAACTTTAAGCTAACATTATTTTAACCTTTACTAAATGGTTCCTGTTGAGTACAACGGACGTGAGGGGTGCTAATATCTTCCCCTTGCGTAACCGACTCCCGAACTCAGACATTGGTTGCGATGACCATATCTTATCCTTTCTTGTAGGGGTTTTATTCGATATTTTCCCTTTCCTTCTATGGAATAAATAAAGATCGGTGGCGACTCTGTTAAGTCCATCCCGCGGGCGTGCGATTTCGCTTCGCTGGTCGTTCCCATTTTTCGAGGTACAACAGATGGCGATTCTGCTGGGGAGATAATTTCCATCCCTAAGTGAGTCAAGCCTAGTTTAGTTAGGTGTTATGTGTGTGTTAGCTTTGTTTGTTTCTTGTTGTTCTTTGATTATATGTTTATCTTTGCTTTTATATATTTCTATATACATCGTGTGTGGGTTTTGGGGATTTAATATCTTGAATTAAGCTCTACACCCGAGTTTTGGAAAAAGCAGAGAGAAAACATAAGGATAGATTTGGCAGTTAGTAGTATTAGACTACGAGGACAAGCTCCCTGTAGCAACTAACATGAAGGCTCCTCTAGAGTAGACCTGTTTGTAGATCTTGTTATAAAACGGCTAGCCTGTTGCATAACGCTGATTCATGAAGGGTCCATGACTCTAGGTCCCCCATTTAGAACCAGTGCTACTATGATGGTTGCGCAATATTGGACTTCAAGGACATCTCCTTGCTCCAACCAATATGAAAACCCCAATCAGAAGAGACCTTTTCGTCACTCTCATTGTAAAATGGCTAGCCTGTTGCATAACGTTGATATAACTAAGGTCCGTGACTCACCTACACCAAAAACCTAGAAACTACCATGTGAGTGGGTTTAAGGGTAATTACCGTAGAACCATCTTTTAAGAGGCCTACCAATTAGGGAGTTAAGAGGTGTTTACCTTATCCCAAACCTTTACCATGCATTCATGAGAATTTACATAGCATCATAACCCTCATATGTTTTGTTTTCAGGGAATCCTATTAACAAAGCAGTTGTTTAGCACGAAAAGGTCGTAATGAGTTCAGACAGGAGGAAACCATTGCCACTCAAGACAAAGATGCAAGATGTCACCAACATACTAAGCCTCTTGGAAAAGGTTCCTCCTTGCTTCAAAACTATGATGCAAGGAAGGTTTGGTCACGTTTTAGATCTTCTCACAGTAGATGTCCAGATCCCAGCTATCACAGCCTTAGCTCAATTTTACGATCCTCCATTTCGAAGCTTCCTTTTTCAAGACTTCCAGTTTACTCCTACCTTGGAGGAATATGAGAGACTGTTGGGTTTCACAATGAAAGGAAGAATGGCATACAATCGAATTGGTCAAAAGCCCGATGTGAAAGAGTTGGCTCTTGCACTACACAATCCCATATCCGATGCTGAAAGGAATTGGAAGAAGAAGGAAAATTTCCTTGGGTTTTGGAGAACTTTCTTAGAAAATGAAGCAGAGAAATGGTTGATTGCATGTCATTGGGACGCATTGACAAATATATTAGCCCTCCTCATTTATGGGTTGGTATTATTCCCTAATCATGAAGGCTTCATTGAGTCATCAGCTATCAGTGTCTTTTCGGCCGTTTGGAAAGAGAAGCAAAATCTTGTTAATCCTCTCCTGGCAGATACTTTCCACACCTTGCACACTCGCCATGAAAAGAAGAATGGAACTTTAACTTACTGTCTTCCTTTACTTTACAACTGGCTCATTGCATGTGTGCTTAAATCCAATGATCAAATAAGTAGGATGTCTAGTGAAGGGTGGGCTAGATTCTTGGTGTCTCTAACAAGCAACGATATTCCTTGGTATCGTTACAAGCTCAACGTCCATGAGATTGTTATCAGTTGTGGGAGTTTCCAAAATGTGCCATTAATAGGTTCCAAGGGTTGCATAAGCTACAATCCTATGTTGGATTTGCGACAACTTGGACACCCGATGCGTGGAAAGCCTAATGATGGAGAATTGGAAGAAATGGTTCTGAATGATATGGGAGCCAGTGATCCATCTCTACTCCGTAGGATTATCAGATCTTGGGAGAAGGTGCATACCAATGGGTCAAGAATATCAAAGGAAAGTGATGTTCCATATCAGCAATGGGTTACCGAAAGAGTCAAAGTTGTAAAGCTTCCTTTCTCTGTAGAAGATCTTATTCCTCCGAGGTCTCCTCTACCCGAACATGTGTCTGTTTCTCTTGAGGAAGTAGAAGAGCTGAGAGCCATGGTGGCTAGACTTGGATAAGAAAATGAAGGTCTACAGTCGCAGCTGAACAAAATGACTGGCGAGAACATGGTTCTCAAGAGGGAGTTTGATAAGAAACAAGAGTTGTTGGAAGAGAGTAATAAGAAAAGCAAGGCAAAGGAAGGTCGTAAAGAGCGAGTCCTAGAGTGCTTGGACCAAGCCAATGATGGTTTAGAATCTCTTCACGAGTAATTAGAGGAAGCTAAAAGGAATGGACAAGAATGGAAGCATTGGTGGAATTTAGCCACTAAGCAGAAGAAAGAGGTAAGAGTAAAGCTTGAAGCCCAGATCAAAGAATTGAAAGAGCTCCTCTGGAAATTTGAAGATGAATTAGAACATGAGCGTCGCCAAGGACGACAAGCAAGGAATGTCTCTGGAATTAGTTCTGAAGCATGGCAGGAGAAGTGTGATGAGTTGGCCACTAGCAAGAAGTTGGTGGAACACTGGAAAACCCAACATCAGGCCTTGAAGAGTCAGAGCGTGGGATGGGTGAATGAAAAAAAGCAATTGGATAAGGTATTGAAGGATTATGAGGAGACCATTAAGTTCCTTGAGTCTTCTGCTACCATGTACCGCGACAAATTTGCAAGCTTGATAAGGTTTTGCAATGAGATAGCCAAGGACTTACCTTTAAGGCTAGAGATGGTTGTGGAAGATGTTGATGAATACACCCCTTCTTCTGTCAGTTACCTCATTCAGCTCATTGAGAGGATGATGAAGAGGTTTAGGATTGAATTGAAAGAGCTTCAAGAGCGCGAGATAATTAAGATTTTTTAATTATGGTTTTGTATTTTGAGACTTAGTATTGTTGTATTTGGGTGACTCAATTCATTATCCACTTGTACTATGTACTTTTGATTTTATTTGAATGAATGAGTATTTTGGTTCTAAATTCGTGTTGATCTTAATTACGCGCGAATTTGTGCTAAACAACTGAAAGTTTAAAAAGGACTCTCTGAAAATAAGCATCATAAGCATTACATTCATACATATGTCATCCCATTTGCATTGCATTTTGTTTCTCAGCCTTGAGTCTTATTTTCTTCTTCCTTTATCTCTAGAAAGATACCTAGCATCCGCTCAGGACCAATGGCAACAATGAATGAGATTTTGAAGAACCGAGAAACATTGAAAGAGGAGGTCCGAATCCTCAAAAGCCAGATGAGTTAGGTCGTGGAAACCCTGCAAAACTTAATGAGAAAGGAAGGGCACGCTCACCCTGTGGCGCCCAAAGAAGTTGTCAAGTCCCCGTCTCCTGTGGTTCTTCCATACCAAGGACCTGCCTTTGGGGAAACTTCTTATCAACCAGCATTTGGTCTCGTGCCAAAATATCATCTCCGTCAGGTGCTTACGAAAAGAGCGTTTCAGCTTCCAAAATTTGTTTCTCCTCGAGGTTCCCGAAACCAAAATAAGAAGAGTTGCTCTGTCAAAAGAGGCCAGGTTAACTGCCAGCCTATTCCGGTGCCACTGAGCAAACTTTTCCCACTGTTGATGCAGAACAAGTTGGTGACTCCTCAACTTCTTAACCCTGTACCAGGACCTTGGCACAATCCAAACCTGACTTGTGAATTCCACAAGGAATCCGAAGGGCACGACTTGGATGGTTGCCTAGCCTTAGAAGCTACTGTGCAAAGGCTGGTCTACGATAAGGAGCTGATCCTTGAAGAAGATCGCCCGGAGATTGAATGCAGATTCCACACTGGGACAATGGGGCATCCTATTGAAGAATGCAAAGAGTTCGAAACAAAACTGCTAAGTTTGCTAAAAATGCTGAGACCTCAGGAAGGTACATCAGATGCCAATGTCTCAACTTTTGAAGCAAAAGGAAAAAGACTTGCGAAGCCTCTCAAGGTTCTGTATCACAAGGAACAAGTGATCAGTGGCGAAGGTGTTCCCCCGTATGGGCCCGGAAACTGAAATCTTTTAAAGTCAATTCGCCAAGGCTGGCTGTATTTTGTTTAATTCAGTATTTTCAGTTGTATCTCCTTTGCATGTTGAACTTGCATTTGCTTATGAGCTTTGTTGTACTTTCAAATTGGCAATATCAATGAAATATTTATGCATCTTTTGACTAAGTCCATTCGTTTCACTCCTTTACTGTTATTTTCATAAAAGCAAAAAATATATCTTTATCTTGTTTCATTCCACTTATCAAACTGTTTGTTTAAGCAAAGATTAGGGAGGATGATGAAAACATTACATCCATAATTGTTGTGGTATGCTGCCAATTAAACCTTGTTGATGATGTAAGGCATTGTTTCAATTCCCAAACACTGGAGAAATAAGGAAGATAATCCCTCGTTAACCACTTCGAGCCTAGAAGTAGGAGTTTTCTTTCCTTACAAAAAAACCCTTAAATCTTCACCTTGGGGCAGGGTAGTTCTCAGTTTAACTTGGTTATGGATTCGAATGCAAGCGCTTCATACAAAACACTAGTCAACTCTCTCAAATCAAATGACAGTCAAGAAGAAGAGGTCTCAAAACCTCAAAAAAAAGAGGTCTCATGACCTCAACAAAGACGAAAAGAGGTCTCATAACCTCAACAAAGACGAAAAGATGTCTCATAACCTCAACAAAGACGAAAAAAGGTCTCATAACAAAGACAAGAAGAGGTCTCATAACCTCAGTGAAGACAAAAAGAGGTCTCAAAGCCTCAACAATAAAGGATAACCAAATGTTGTAAGGGAGTAGTGACTACCTAGGTGTCTGAATCATCATCAATTATCACCAGTTCAATTTCCAGCCTATGGGAATCTGAATGTATAGCCTAAGTTAACTAAGAGTAGGATTGGAGTTCATCACGAAGATTGGGTGGGGACAAATAAACTTTGAGCCTTTATCCTTTGTTTCATAAACCATGAACCAAGCCACGTTACAACCCTTAAAAGACCTAATTGAGGTAAGGTTGTTTTGAAAGCATACTACAACAAAGTTGATTAATCTGACTCCTAATGATCTTTGCTAATTGCGTGTGTTGATCACTTCATCTGTCATACCATAAATGGTTAGATCCACCTTTGTTTTTTATTATTCCACTGTGTGTGTTTCATCGATAAACTTTGATTTCAAAAGCTTGCATGAATTTTGCATTAAAATTGCCAATTTTTAATGAATAATACTTGTTTGCAAAACAATTCAATATCCCAAAAAATGCAGCCAGTTAGGGAATTTGACTTGGTAAAGGAAGTTCAGCCAGGGGCAACCAAGTGTGAGGATTTTCCAAATAAACCATTCTAAGACCTATTGAATCAGGGGCAGAACTCCCTAAGTTCAAAATATTGGGGCAAGCCTTCTTGAGGTCATCTTATGACAAGTTTGGACTCCAATGACCCACCAACAGGGGCAAGTTTATTCCCCAGTTATTCCTACCACAGTCTAAAAAATTTTGTATTACCGATACAGTTGAACTGGGGCAGATATGTCAAGATCTATGAGTCTCTTCAAGAGTTTGAAGATATTGAAGCATCTGGTATGCCAATTCTTCTGTAAAATCCTTTTGATGACTTATCTTTATAGACCAGTTAACCATAAGCAGTCAGGTCGAGATTCGACAAATCTCTAAAAGGCCCATTACAATGGGGCATCTCCTTCACAGATCAACCTGAAGAACGAGTTCAAAGACTTTGTTGTGCAAATGCAGTTAATCTGGGGCAGTTAGGCCGAGATTCATGAATCTCTCCAAGAGTTTGAAGTTATTGAAGCATCTCGTATGCTAATTCTTCTGTAAAATCCTCTTGGTACTTTCTAACAGACCATGTAATCTGGGGCAGAGAATGATTTGAAGATTACTTGTTGCAAGAGCCATTGTTCACTGTGAGGACCGTTATGCAAGTTAGAATGCAGAACTGCTTAGCTTTTGTGACATCTTTTGCTAGCTCCCCAGTAAGCCGTTACTTCAGCTAATCTTGGCAATTCTCCATTGATTTCCTCTTCCAACAAGGAAATCAAGCTCATGATGACAATCCTAGTGAAGTCATGATGATATACCCCGAGTGGATTACTCTTTTCCCTCAGAGAAATTGGTAACCTTAAAGTAAGTTGTTGATCTTACTTATTCATCCCCAATGATGGTCCAATCTGATGAGGTTGGCTGGGTATCCTTGTCGAGATGTTTATTTCATCTCTGGTTTGCTTCCCCTTGTCTGTTTTGTCAGCATAAGCATAAACATGGCATGCAGACATTCCTACATATGCATAGCATCTTAGCATTTCTGCTTCCCTTTCCGGTGTTTACCTGCTTTGTTCACTTTGGCGTTTATCTCCCCAAGTGACCGGGTTTGTCTATTCTCTCCAATAGAGTTGTCAACCCTAGGCATAAAGTGCCCATCCTTTTTGAATTCCCCACAGAGTTTGATCCTCGTGGATGATGGTTGGTTCAGTTATCTTTTCCATGTTTGGACAAGATAAATCCCCATTTGAGCTCATTCCTCAATGGTTGGAGTCTTGTTTGACCGTATCTTGCTAGCTTGTTCCTAGATCGATTTTTGGCCCCTGGCAAGTGTGCTATTGGGCCTGTTTAGGTTGCTGAACCTAGTTTGAACGTGCATTTATTTTGCACCGTGTCTCGCAGGAAGAATCTTTTGCAGATCCTCGTTGAGGACAAAATCCTTTCTCCAACAGTGTTGTGATATCAACATCTCTTTGGAATTTATACCCAACAACAAGTAGCAATCTCTTGGAGAAGTTTGTTTTTCTATAGCGATAAGTGGCAGTCTCTTCTGAGAAACTTATCTATCTCTGGTACTATCCAACCTTTTTGCACCATAATTGGTGTTCCCCAGGAAGTCTAATATTCATTTACGCAACCCCGGTACTGACCTATCTGATACTTAATCTCCTCATATGGATACCTAAAGTCCAGTAATTGCTGGCATCGTTTCAACTCAGGTCAAATATGAACCTAAACTCCGGTTAAATATGGACCTAAAGTTTAAAAACCAGGTCAGATATGAACCTAAACCCAGGTCAGATATGAACCTAAAGTCCAGTGATTGCTGGCATTGTTTCAATCTAGGTCAAATGTGAACCTAAACTCTGGTCAAATGTGAACCTAAAGTTTGAAAACCAGGTCAAACGTGTACCTAAACTCAGGTCAAATGTGAACCCGAAGTTTGAAAACCAGGTCAGATATGAACCTAAAGTCCATTGATTGCTGGCATTGTTTCAATCCAGGTCAAATGTGAACCTAACGTTTGAAAACCAGGTCAAATGTGAACCTAAACTCCGGTCAAATGTGAACCTACACTCCGGTCAAATGTGAACCTAAAGTTTGAAAACTAGGTCAGATATGAACCTAAACCCAGGTCAGATATGAACCTAAAGTCCAGTGATTGCTGGCATTGTTTCAAACCAGGTCAAATGTGAACCTAAACTTTGGTCAAATGTGAACCTAAAGTTTGAAAACCAGGTCAAATGTGAACCTAAACTCTGGTCAAATGTGAACCTAAAGTTTGAAAACCAGGTCAGATATGAACCTAAACCCAGGCCCACTCAAATTGGTATCTTATCCAACTCAAATTGGTGTTCACTAGTATCATCCATATTGTGAGCCCAGTGTTTATTGGCATGTTATTCCCAAGTCCAATCATTTTTGACACTTTAATCTTGTTCCCAACAGAGGTTCAGTCATTATCAATATCTTTCATCATTTGGCGCACGCAGAATTTGTCCCTGTCTTTTCTGGCTTTTCTTGAAGATCCCATTTGAACTCTTCAGTATATGAAATCCCCATAAAATATTTTGTTCCAAATTGATCCCCAGTGGAGATCATGTATTGTTTTTGGTTTCATGCCCAGTAAGAATGTGTTTTATTTCCCCAGTGTCGTCCGGTCACATATGAACCTGTCGTCCATCTCCCTGGATCTTCCCCCAGTGGAGAACACCTCTCTGGCTCCTATCTCTAGTGAGGATCTGTGAGGTTTCCCCTCAGCTTTATTTTTTTTCTTCTATCCCCAGTTCCTAGAGTCTCCCCAGTGAGTCTCTTTTGTTGGTTAGTCTGCATCCCCAGTGAGTCTTCCTTGTGGATACTAACCTTTGTCTTTCCCCAGTGAAGCTCACCTATGTTTGATTGCTCTTGGTCCTTTGGTGTCTTGTTTTGTCCATAATTTTGCACTATCATGGCATCATATCATCATACTAGAAGTTCATGGCATGTCAGCATTTGCATGTTTGATACTTGTCCTTAGCATCTGCATTCCATCTAAGGGCAAAATGTTCGGTTTGCTATATTTAAATACCTTTCACCTTGATGTCCCGAAGGTCTCCATTCCTCGTGCCATCCGGTAAAGCTATTCAAATAGGGGCAACTGTTGTACCCCAAATTTTACCCCTTAGATGTCATAACATCTTGCACTCATATGTAGGGTTCAATCATCTATGCATTTTTAACTAACCACTATCTTGCTAGTTTGTTCTTTTATGTGAAAGCCAGGGTTTGCACAAGAAAGAGAACAAAAGTCAATAAGCCGGGATCTCACATGATTCAAGGCCTCCTAAGACATTCTTTGGCTCCCATCACAAGTTCTATGAGCAAAAAATTCATCTGACCCCAGATTAGGGTTTTGGTCAAGAAAGTCAACCATTGCCTTTGATGTTGATCAAGGTATGATCCCAAGCCTTGGGACACGATTCGATATGTCAATAAACATCCTTAAAGGCCCCCTATGAGCATTGGAAGAGATTGAAGAAACAAGATCATCAGAGATCATCCAGTTGCATTCTTGAGAAAATTAGGGTTTTGACTGAGCCCTTTGACTTTTGAGATTTTGATCTAAGATGAAGCATCCAAGCTTTAATTCATCATGACATGTCTAATTGTTGAGTTAGAGCATGAAAGGTTGACATTTGAGAGGTTTCTTGCAAAGAGGGCAATGTTTGGTCCTTAAACTTTCTAAGTATAGAGAATTTCACTCTTTGTGCCAAATTCAGAAGACCATAACTTTCAAACCACACGTCCGAATTGAGTGACTCAAAGCTCAAATGGAAGCTCTTTCCATGAACTTCAAAGTGTATTAGAGGACCTTTTCTCAAAAAATGCATGGTTTTTAAGTTATGAGACTTGGAAGAGAAGTTGCCTTTAGGACTTAGTGAAATTTTGATCATTTTCACCCTAATTTTCATCCAACTTTGACTCGATTTTTCACATAATTCCAAGCCTCAAATAAAAAATCTTTGGACATGAAAGTTGTTCCTTGTTATTCAAGCTTTCCGAGCATGTGTAGAACTCCTCATTTGGATGATCCAATCTCAAGTTATGATGTTCTTAAGTTTGGTATTTCAAGTTGTGAAAAGTTCCATAACTTAGAATTTTTCTAAATCTTATTGGACAGCCCATGGTGCATGACTTTATGGTATTTTTTTCTCCTTATTACAAGCCTTATCTCAAGCTGTCTTCCACATGAAACTTGTGCTATCAAATGCCTATTTTGCAAAGAACCAAAAATCTCACGAGTTGGATTAGTGATCCCCAAGATATGTTACATTAAATTGAGCATGTTACAATGTTGGGTATACTTAGAAAATTCAGGATTTAGTTCTTTATGTGCATGAAACTTTGTCACAAATTTTCACATACTTCTAGATTCAATTTCCAAATCCTTTTAACATCAAATTTACTCAATTACCTTCTATCTTCCAAGAGGAAAAGGAACCATTCCATTTGGTTCATTGGATAAAGATATATCATGCACTAAAGTGGAGAGCACAGTTTAGTTTCATAGCACCAAATTATGTGTCCATTTGAATTACAAACCATGCCTCACAACTTGAACTAAATTTGAACCATTATGCCAAGTGAGACAAACCTCTGCAGTAGCCCCAAGCCCTCATCCTTGGCGTGGTATCCATCCATGTGTGGTCCCAAACATTGCCACTTTAAGCTCTCATTCTTATGACTCACCAAAAGGTACTTTGGGACATAACATTGTTCAGCATAAGGACTGTCATCTTTGCGCATGGATCCATGTGTAATCCCACCTATTACCTATTTTAATCCTCTTTCTCATGACACAACAAAAAGGAGCTTTTGAGGCATACAATGGATTATGAAACATGACATACCTGCACCCTATTTTCAGAGGCTTTTGTGCAGCAAATGAGGCGTTACTTTCTCCAAGGTTGACTAAGTGTGAAGGCTGAAAGGCGGTCCTTGCAAACCCTAATCTTTTCTCCTGTGGGCAAAGAATTTGTCCATTGTATCTCTAGGAATCAGACCAAACCTCTCAAGCTATAAAAGGAGAGGCTTTCCTACTTGTTCAATACCAACAATCATCAATACATATCACAAAATATCTCTTATCACTCCCAAAGATAAGCATTGCTCGAGTGGGAAAGGTTGTGGGAGTGAAGTACAAGCATCTTGAAGAGGAAGAAGTCTGGTGCAGTTTGAGCTTCAAGCTTTTGGAAGGGGCAATGGACTTATTCCACTAGGTAACCATCATTTCTTTTCACTCCATGTTCAAACATCATGCTCATATATATCACTTGAATTCCCACTGTTATCATTTAAAGGTTGATGCATTTGTTGGCACTGTCTATTGTTGACAGCTTGGAACACACTATGATCATGTCCTCATACTGAAACTTGAATGTTTGAATTGTTCTTAAGATGTCCTATTGTTTTGGTCTAGGATAACAACATGTAGTTTTGTTTGGATTTCTGTTGGTATGACAAATAGTTGTTCTCACTATCCACTAACTCATAACTCCATGTTCAAAATATCATGAGCATTCCTACTGTTATCATGTGTTTGTTTTGCATTGAAGCCAAATGATGATGTGATGTATGAATCCTATGATGCATTTCTTAAACACTGCCAGTTGTTGACTTGGAACACATTGTGTTCATGTTCTCATACCATGGTTTGTATGTTTGAACTGTTCTTGAGTTATCTATTTCATACTGGTCTAGGTTAACAACATATAGTTTGTTTGCTGGCATGATGAATATTTGCCCTCTTAACGCCATATTTATCCTTATGCCATGTTTGAATACTAGAGGTTATTATCCAGAGTTTGCTTTAAAATGTGTTGGCATGATGAGTGTTTTGTTTCACTCTCTCCTCTCCACTCTCGATTACATGTTCATGTGTGATTTAAGTAACCTTTGTGCCATGTATCGTGCTCTTTCTTCGCATTCTCGCCATGTTTGATTAATGATATGTGAAGCTGATATGATGCATTTGCATACTGCCAGTTTTGATAGCTTGAGATAGATGGTGTTCATGTTACAGCTTAGAACTTGAAGATACCCTCTGTTTATCTGCCTTATGTTAGTTTAAGTCAAATAGCATAAAGAGTTTGGTTTAGACTTATTTTGGATAGATAAGTGTTTGGTCTCACTTTTGAACACCTATCCCATGTTGTTTTGTACTTTGGTCGTGCTTCGTTTTGAATTGTGTGAGGTTCATTAGTATCCCTTGATCTGGGTAGAATAGAGTAGTATCTTAGTTCATGACGTGGGTTAAGTTTTGGAGATGTTGATTGAAGAAGAGAGGGATATTCCTTGCCTTTTTTTCTTCTATTATTCTTTTACATGATGGCCTTGGTATTATTGTTGCATGAGTAAAAGAAACATGGAAACATGATTGGCCAGTAGAGTTTTTGGCGTTTTATGACTTAATATGGTATGACCAGTTGATGAATGTGGCTAACGCTTAATGGTACGTTATCATGTATGTAAAAACCTGGAATTTAATCTTCGTTTGTTAGTTTAAATATTAATGGGGTTGGCTTATATATTGGATGTATAGTCACCCCAGTTGTAGAGAGTATGTGATGCAACCAATGGGTCTGGGGTTCGAATCCCCGTCGCCCCAGACGCCCTTTTATTGGGTTTTCTCTTTTTTTCCTTTAGTTTTCTAACTTGGCCCATTACTATCCACACCCCCAAGACCAGGCCCATGCGCTGCCAAACTTACTTTTGTTCTGACTGAAATTTCTAATACACCCCTCCTTTGTGTTTAAAACAACATTTTATTTTCTTTTATTTTCATTTCATTTTAATTCTAATTAAAATATTTTCTTTTACTTAAAAAAACTCCAAAAAATTCATAAATACTTTTCAATGTTTAATTTAATTTTCCATAGTTTAATTTTCACTTTTATTTTATTTTTATATTAAATTCTAAATTTACAAAAAAAACATGACTAAACTTTTCATTTAATCTTGAATATCTTTTGAAAAATCACTTGATCCTTGAGGGTTTTTGTGAAAGTTCTTGGTACATGAGAGAGTTTGTCTGAGAGTGTTCCTTGACCTTGGATATGGTCATTTTATTAGGGTGTTAACTTCAAAACCAATTTCAAAACTTCTCTCGATTAATACTAAGCCGATTAGTGTCTTATCAAGCACTTTTCTCATAAAAACGAAAGAAGAGGACCGTTGGATTCTAGCATTCTAGCGGAAACCCCGAGCGAATAGTCTCAAGTCTCGCACTTTGGGGTAGCCATTATTCATTCTTTCGCTCCTCAAAAACATCTAATTTTAATCCAGACAAATAAGAGCCATCAAGATCTTGCATCTTGGCACAACTCTTCGAACAATTGATTTTTCATCAAACGTTCATCGTCCATTGAACAAATTTTATATCAACTTGGACAAACAAGGACCGTTAAGATCTAGCATCTTGATATAATCCTTTTGAACAATTTTTTATCATCAAAAGCTCATTATCTTCAAAACAATCTTAATCATGACTTGGATGAATAAGAGCCGTCAAGATCTAGCATCTTGACACAACTCTTCGAACAAGTGATTTTCATCAAGTGCTCATTATCCATTAAATAACTTTCATTGTCAACTTAACTGAATAAGAGCCGTTAGAGTCTAGCACTCTAGCATAACTCTTTGAACATTTGATCAATGCTCGCCAGTCACTTAATATACCTCAACCAACTTTGTAGTCTTTGAACTACAGACACTCTGATTTATCATTCTTCAATGAGAATACATAGGCACAAGGATCACAATTCTTGGCGAGCCATCTTTTGCCACCTCTTACCTTTTTCAATCGTCATCTCAAGAATCCATCCTTCTTTAAGGATAGCAATACTTCAAAGTACATCATACTCCTTTTGAAATAAACTTGAAAGAAAAGGATTGTTGGAATCTAGCATTCTGGCATAATCCTTGAAAGATGGGTCTCAAGTCTTGCACGTTGAGGTAGCCAATCATTTCTTTCTTTCACCCTTAAAACACTTAATAACAATTTGGATTAAGAGATGTTAGAGTCTAGCACTCTAGCACAACTCTTTGAACCATTGATCTTTATCAATGTTCGTTGTCCAACAAATAATTTTCTCAAACTAATCTTGAATGATAGAGAATGTTAGAGTTTAACACTTTAGCATAGACTCTTTGGTCATTTGATGATCATCATTCTTAAAATACATCCAATCATACTCAAAACTCCATTTTATGGACAAGTCTTGATTTTTATTAAGAGACTAAAACACCTTCGACCCTTGACCTATAGTCATAGGTGACGTCTTTAACCTTTGACCTCATAGTCATAGGCAACCTTTGACCTCATAGGCATTGGTGACATCTTTTCCCATGGCCTCATAGCCACTTACATCATAACTTAGAATTAGAGAGTTTCTTGACTCTACATGAGCTCATACTCATTCCCCTTGGAACTTTGACCATAGGTAATGGTTCCTCACCCTTAGGTGAAATATGATTGCTCTGATTCCATCCTAATAAGGATACGTAGGCACAAGATGCGACGTCTTGGCGAGCACCCTAATAATAAAAACTTTAGGTTCTCTCTCCTTTAACATTTCTCTATCTCTCCTTTCCCAACTCAATAAGTAGATGACTAGAAACTAACTTTAAGCTAACACTATTTTAACCTTTACTAAATGGTTCCCATTGAGTACAACGGACGTGAGGGGTGCTAATACCTTCCCCTTGCGTAACCGACTCCCGAACTCAGACATTAGTTGCGATGACCATATCTTATCCTTTCTTGTAGGGGTTTTATTCGATATTTTCCCTTTCCTTCTATGGAATAAATAAAGATCGGTGGCGACTCTATTAAGTCCATCCTGTGGGCGTGCGATTACGCTTCGCGAGGTCGTTCCCATTTTTCGAGGTACGACACCTACTGCCAAAATCATACAACATAAACATCTCATTAAACCTACTACAACATCATTGTAAAATTGATGTAACATAAAAAACACTTACAGTTCAGTCATATGATTAACACAACATTACCTTCCACGTCCTGACACACCATTATCAACATATCCAGCAACTGGGGCCTTGCATGCCCTAATTTCCACAAGACGTGTCACAAACGTCGGCTTCGGAATGGATCTGCAGGTCGTTTAAGCATACATCACATAATTTCATCTGTGAAAATTACAAATACTTTACAACTGCTTATACTTAGACTCTGACAACAACATTCTATACTTTCAAACTTGACATACCTTACCACCAACATTAGTTAATCAAATTCTTTGCATGTCGTCTAAATATTGATACACACCTAACCATGACATTGGGACGACCTCCCCCTTGCTTTCCATGACCTCCTTCGTCCCCGGTTGTCAAATCTACGACCGCATTTTTTATGACAACTCCCTTCGGTTTTAGGAGATCATGTTTGCTTCCTGAGGCCTCCGCTACCAGCATCCAGAGCTTCTCATCGATCATTTCTTTCTCCCTCATCCACTTCTGATATGATCTGCATGCAAAAAAATAATGAACTCAATGCATAAATGTATTACCATGACGAAATCTTTGACATGCACGGGTTTACAAACTTACTCAATCTATTTCCTTGCAATTTCAGCACGATACATCTGAAACCCTTGCGCCATACCTTGGTTGTTTCTGTTTGTTCTCTCTACCCACTTTTGTTCACTGCAACCTTTTTCCAAAACCACATGTTTGCTTTTAATAAGACGAAAAGTCTCTTTCAAGGGTCACTTTGGGGAACTACAAGACTCCAACTTTTTCACACTTTTGCTGTTTATATTCCCTAACCTATTTTTGTCCTCTTTATGTTACCAATGTCTATAAATTCACACGTTTAGGTTACTATTTTTTTTAGCTTATTTTAAACGTTTTTGTTTCTTATTATTTTATTTGCATTAACAAAAACATTTACTTCATTTGTTTACACTAATGAAACGCACCACATGATGCTGTTCCAATATCCATTACTTTTAATTTTTTTTTCATTTAACTACTTTTTGGACTAACTCTTATTTTATATATATATATATATATATATATATATATATATATATATATATATATATATATATATATATATGCTTTTTTTAACAATTATTGTCTTTCCCACTTCTTTATCTTTATATACTTAATTTTCTTTTTTATTTCATCATCTTTTATTTTTTTAAAATAACTATGTTTTTCGGAATTTACTTTTTTTTTTCATTTTTACTTTAATTTTTCTATGCACTCAATATTATACCTGGAACGGTATCCGTGCGATTCGCACGGATATCCTACTAGTTTTTATTGAAAAATGAAACGTGACTCTTAATTTTACATAGAATACATAAACCTAGTTATTGTGTATTGTAAATAAGTATGGTAAATTAGTAAAAACATTCATTAAATTAAGTTAAGTGCACTTAGACGAATATAGTCCTATAATTGAGAAAAAATAAACTTGAATTAAGAAGGATTTAGTTACCATTTCCAAAACATGTTCTTTTATTAGATAGATAGTAGATTTCCGAATGAATTTTATAAAACTAAATCATTTAATTATTCTAACTCTATAATCAAAATCGTATAATGATTTTTTGGAATACGATTAGTTTCACATTCCTCATCATTTATTTGATATTAAAAAATATTTCTCAATCACACAAAAATAAAACAATAATATCTAAAATTATATAAAATTTGTTAATATTACTTAAAAAAATTTGTTAATATTAAAAAGAAGTAGTTAATATACTATTTGAAATTAATTTTAAATGAAATATTACTTTTAAACTTGTCTTTTATCCATTACTCATAATAAAATTATATTTTCCAAAAACTACAAATAACTTCTTATTTTATATAGATAATCTTTTAGATCATGATTAATTTTAAAATAAAATACAACCAAAACTATTAAAATTAAATTTTCAATCTAAAAACAATTTTTCTAATGTGTTCTAGATTGTTTTTTTTTTTTAACTACTAAAATAATATATTCATTTAACAATATAAATTTATAAACCCTATCATTACTAGTATATGCAACAGTAGTTGTACCATGGAAGCGTGAACAACACTGATACATTCATCTTCCACAAATTCAATACAAGCATTCGTTTCAAATTGAAATCTTCAGCTGCTTCAGTTTCTTGTATAATACGATACCAATCGAGACTCAAACCCTAGAAACAATGGCGGGTATAGCTATTCTTGCAGATCTATGGAGGAAGAATCAGAATTCTGCTGCATCACACGCTTTTCAATCTTCTTCTTCTTTTTCTGCTTCTGCTGCTGCTTCTGCAGCTGCTTCTTTTGCTGCAGGAACCACTTTTGCTTCAAGGAATTTCTTTGGGTGTGTATCGTTTTTACCCTCTTTAGGTTATTTGGTGTTTGATGATTTGGGGAAGATGAAAATACTGAGATTGTAAATTCTGATTGCATTGCAGTAGAGCTGTTTATTTGTAGTGTTTTGTTATGATTGCTTGATTGGTGAAGGTGAGAAGGGATTGAATTGAAGTAGAAATTATGGTTGAGATATAGATTATAGACTATAATCATGAGAGTAGTTAGTAGGGTTTTGGTTGGTATAAGGATATGTTTGGCTTAGCTTTTGGAATAGCCAAAATCAATTCTAGAGGTGTCGAATTGATTTTGGAATGATTTTGAGTTGAGGTGTTTGGTTCTTCTGAAGTAGAATTGATTCTGCCTCCAAAATTGATTCTACTTGAAACTATAATTTGTAGCTTTTGAGTATAAACATGATTTTCACATTGAAATTTACATAAAGTTATTCAAACATAAATTACTTTATATTCAACTCACGTTTAAGCAGAATCAATTTTACAAAATCAATTCACTCAAAATCCTCATAACCAAACATACGCTAACTATAACTTCATGTTTGGATTCATGGTGAGTGTGAGTTTGACATAATCATGCTGGCACTGTGAGTGTGATTTTTTTGAAGCGTAAGTGTGTGGTTGGAAACTGAGGTTTTCGTGGTGGAAATGTACAGTATCTTGGAAATTTAAGTGTAGATTTTGTCAAAATTACAGTGTCATATTGTGATTATGCCAAACTTACCGTCGGTCCAAACATTGAAGTGTTACTTTAGGAGGTTCTAGTTTTCTAGCTTTGGTATAACTGGATAAGCATTTGAATGATTGAATATATTATTGCTTAAACGATTGACACTTTGGAGATTCTACTTTTTTAACTTTGCTATTTTCAAATTTCAATAACATGGAATTTCCCATTTTGCTTGGTTTACGTACTTACATGAATGGTCAATGTGCTTCTAATACGTGTGAAGCTTACCATGTTGCATTGAGATTATTTATTTTCAGATTGGATAAACAATATTAGTGGACAAGAATTTGTAATGTGTGGATGATTTTCTAGGAAAAAAGGGTTGAACAAGCCATGATTCTATGTATATATCAAAGAAAATAGAGACTTAGGTTATCCTGTTGGTGATTTTTTGGTGACGAAAATAATCTAATATGACATTGCCATCACCAATTTTACTGAATTTTAACTTCTCTAGAACCTTTAAATCTTCAAAGGAGTTAGGCTAAAAATTATGTATTTCTGAAACATCCCAGGTGTAAAAGACAGGGTTTTAAAGTTGTTGCACTTGCACCCAAGTGTAATTTATCATTGTATTTTAGGCATATATGCCCTACTTTGGTTTGCCGTCCTGCATACTTATACATTTAGCAATCACACCTCTTTAATTTCAGGTCACCAGTGGCATATTCTGATGCTGGCGCAACATTATCTGAAGATTTTATTTCTAATATACAAAGTGCTTCTGAAAGGATTTACAACTATGACGTTGAAAGATTCAGTACAAAAATGTACAATGTCCAACCTAAACCTCTATTCTCTGCTTTCGAATTGAGGTCACTCGGAATGACTTCAATAAGGTCATTCCTGATGCACTATTTGCCTCTTTTGGAACCACGTGCCGAAATGGAAGATGATGATGATGAGGACTTTCTGGAAGAACTTACAGGGGCACATCAAGAACGCCATGTTGACCTGGTTGTTCCCTTCAAAAAGTCAGTGAAACAAATCGTCCGCGAGGTGAGATTTTCTTTTTCTTATTCTTGTTTTAACTTTTAGTAATGCTTATCTCTTGCATTATTCACAATTTATGAAATTGCCGTGTGTGACTTGTTGTTTAATATTAGTAAAAAGAGTTTCGAGCTGCTGCGTGTAGCTTGTATTGTACAAAACCTCTTCTCTAGGTAGATTATCTTTGTCATAGACAAATAAACATGTTAATTGAGGTAGACAGCTTTTGCTGTTGTTTTATGCTTTTGTTTTTGTCTCATAGAGTAAGAACTTTACAAACAGTAATAACAGTTGAAATTCGCCAAGTTCATTATTAGATATTGATTAACAAATTATTAACATGGGGATCACATTTTGGTATAAAAGAAGTTCATCCAAATTGAGTCTAAAGTGTATGGACTGTCCGTATTTAGTTTCAAACCTGCCTCTCATGTCGTGGAAATTATACTCTCTGAGTGAACTATGATAGGACTGCAGTTGCTGCATGACTTCTATAGGTTATACCAACTGTTGATTTCTGTTGCACACTTTAGAAGAATGTTATTAAGCAAGAAAAAGCTTGTTTTGTTTCATTACCTTTCCTTTATTTTAAATCTTGGTTTTGTAATTTTGAATATATAACTGAATTGTCAGTTAACTTCCTTGCAATGAGGTGTTGTTGCACGAGGAAAACCCTTGCAAAATTTTGCTTACAGTTACTTGTTTTCAAGTTGTTGACGGCTTTTCTAAGTTTTCGCAGTTTGTTAATTTTGGGAAATATCGCTTGTACTACCTGAAAGATTGGGTACCATGTGGGTTATCCAGGATGGTCTAATATGTATTCATGTAGTTGACGGAATACATTAAGAGCAAAGAAAACTAGCTGAATCTTAACTTCCATATATGGAAGAAACGAAAAATGAATATTGAAGTATTACAAGAGCTCTGCTCAGTTATTTATAGCAACTAACCATCAGAAATCACAGAATTATATATTTTCACATCATTGACATTTTCTAAGTGAATTCCATCAGTGTCAGGACTTAGTTTTGGAGCTGTAATGTAAATTGAATCTATATGGACATTATTGCAGCCATCAAATCTGAAATGGAACTGAGGACTGTTCTTTACCTTTAGTCCTTGTACAGTACAATTATAAATTATCACTACCTTGTGAGGCTTATAAGGAAGGTCCCACCATCAATTAAACCACTTCGATCTAGTGACATTCCATTGATTCTGTAAAAAACCAGCTACTGTCTCTTACTGCTGTTCTTGGCTAAGATTCTGGTCCATCAGGTGGCATAACAGTGCCATCCACCTAATTGATCATACCATAAAATTCCATCAGCTAATTAACTTGTGGTTCATTTTGGCAGGCAGTGTCTCATGCCATCTTAAATGATTCTGTATCATCTTCTATACCATTTCCAATGGCACCAAATGATCTTACATAAAAAATTCCAGAGGAATTATTATTGTAGTAGGCATCATCATGAGGAGGATATGGTTGTGGTAGTGAAGTTTTATTTGATTTATGCGAATGCCTATGTTTTCTATGTTAATGGTGTCTAGCTTGAACAAAAGGAAAGAAAGTAAGGAAAAATAAACAGAATGCTAGTGGTAAAATATGAAAATGCTTCATTCTAAAAAAAATAACAAATATTGAATCAAAAAATGACTAGTTTCCATTCTCAAAAACATGAAAACCCAAGGTACTTTAAGCGCAAAAACACAAGTTAGAACAAGTTTAACCGAATTTGTCTTGGCATTTTCACCCTATTCATAATATGTTTTCTGTGTTTAAAACTCATAAGGTAAATGTGTTTTGGATGTTATGACAGACTAGTGTTGTGACCACTAGAAGGATTTTAGAAAGAATTTCTGTTCATTATGTTTCGATGCGAATGGCATCCAAGCTTCTCAAAGGTATGTTCTTCGAATTCTATAACAATTTCATTTATATTTTAGAGATTATTGCATACACCCAAAGAGAATAATATTTACCATACTAAACTTTTATGCGCGAAGTGATGCTTTTTATTTTTGGCTGTGTGCTATCAAGCAATCTTACAAGCACTCATTTGTCGCATTTTTTCCCAACAGATGTTCCTAAATCAGCTACTCGCAAGGCTACAAGGAACTTGCCTACCCATGTTTACTTCTTCTCTGTGAGCAGAACAACATTCAGAGGTCAATAGATTTGCATAAATCATCTGTGTATTTTGAGATTACCATTTAACATCAACTATATTGTACTATATGTTTCATTATGTACAGGACATATGCTAGGAGTTGCGGCATCTTGGGTTGTCCAAGTAGGCATTGACTTGTATCGATTCTTTAGAACCATTTTCCGGTCCAATGACGAAGATAGTGACGTTGATACAACCGAGCAAGTTCGAATTCTTGGACAGAAGGTTGCCCTTACTTCAATAAGGTGTAGTTCATCTTTAATTTTTGCATCGATAGGTGCAGGAATCGGTGCTACCCTTGTCCGTCCGTCACTCGGCCAATGGATTGGTAAGATTGTAAACAACACATGAAAAAAAATTATTACTTCAATCTTCATGCTTGAATTGTGTTGGGTTGATTCATAATAATTTGACTTACTAAGACAACATTGTTTTTTTTTCCTTCTTTTTTCAGGATGTGCTGCCGGCGATTTGGCTGGTCCAATCATTGTTGCATTTTGCGCCGACAAAGCATTTCAAGTGAACCTTTAGTTGTGGCTTTATGTTCCTGACATAATTTTTACCAACCTCAAAATGAATGGTGTATCTTCAAAATTTTGGTGTTTTTAAATGCCATATCTTAATGAGCTTATACTATACCAACTTCAATTTGGTTGACCTCTATTGAGCTGAAAGAATTGTAACATTCTTCCCTTGATGGTGTCTTTGTTACTGTTTCAGATAGTATTCCTAATGATTTAGTCTCTACAGCTGTTATTGTGTTTCTTGGTAGTTTATTACACTGTTCAGTCTGTTATATTTCATGTTCAGTTTTGGTCATTTTGAATCTTACCCTTTAGTCATGACTGAGTGGGTCTGTTTTTTCACATGAAAGGATCCCCTTAACTCTAATAGACCATACACTTTTTTTTAGTTTATGTCATGCCAAACATATATTAATCTCATGTTTAATATATCTTAATCAAAATTACACATTCATATTTTATAATTTTAATCTCAACATCTACTCAGATATCTTAAAGAATAATTCAATGAGTGTAAGGTCAGTCTCATCCCAAACAATTGAGACTTTGCATTGTGAAGCATATATCTATACAAGAAAAAACTAATAAAAATTCCTTGATAGTTTTTGATATCTCATAACACTACTAGTAATCTATTTAATTAGTTACCAACATACTCCTATAGTATTCTAAGTAATTATGCTGTATTTGTTTTTGGCTTAATCCTCTTTGCCCTTGAATACAAGAAAACACCAACAAGTGCAATAGCAGTTCCTGCAACCAAAATTAGGACCACAGAAAATAAAAATGAGTAGCAGACACAAAAAATTTGTACACCACTTGAAAACATGAGAGAGAGACATACCAAGTGCGTTAATAGGTGAGACAGGAGTTTGGAAGAAGATAACAGAAGAGACTATGACAACCACACGCTTCACACAATTTCCAACTGAGTGTGTCACAGGGGACACTTTCTCTAATATGCCATACGAAACCTGTCACCAAATGCATGCATTATTTACCTTCAATACCAATTATTGATGCCTCAATACTTAAAACTAAATAAATGATTAAAAGCATGTCTAGTGTCCGATACATATAGTTATATTCTATTTTCTCAAATTATTACGGTTGTCAACATGTAAGTGATAAGACCATGTCTGGAGTCAGTTTGAAACTTCTTGACTATTGTGTTAGTTTGAACACATGACAACTAAATATGACAAATATGTATGTGTAAAGAGATTGAATTGTAATTTTATGATAATTAAATTATGAACCAAATCTCAGGAAATGTCATGAAAAAAAAATGACAAACTCAAAAATAGACCATAGAACCATATTAATGACAACCTTAGAAATTATTTCTTCCAAAAAAAATTGATTATTGACTTGACCTTGAAAGTTGCTTTTAAGTAGAAAATCACATTATTCACACAATCAAAACATACAACAAAACTTGAAAGGCCTTACCTGCTGGTATGCATGGAAGCAGAATGCAGCCAAAACTGATCTTATGCATAACTCTCTAACATTCAATCCTTGGCTTGCCTAACAAGAAAGTAACATACTATATCTTAGCCACATTTTTCTCTTCATCAATTACCAAGATTAAAAATATATTTAACCCTATTTAAAATCGATTAAAAAAGGGTAAAACTTGTTTACATACCGCAGATTTCAGGTACGAAGGAGTAAACTTGAAACCCTCCAAAAATATAGCACATGGTACCAAAAAGAAGAAGGAAATGATGGTTATAACTGAATAGAGATTGATATTGTCCAAAGCTTCCTGTCAAAAACATGGTTCCATCGATAAGTCATGTTTTTAACAGAATATATTGTAACAGTTTGAATAAGTACTTTTGTTACCTCTTCATTAGTCATTAGTTTTTTGCTCATAACGTTCCGAGATTGATTCGTAAGGTTGGATGCCATTGCAGTGCTGAATCCAATCCTGTTTTGAGACAGAACTTGTCAAACTCTAGAAACAATCTTAACCTATGTAGTACCGACAATTTCAATCTAAGACATGTCTAGTGTCCGAAACCGATGCATATGGTTACATTAAATTATTCTATTTCTGAAAACATTATCGGTGTTCACATATCAAGGTCGTTTCTGGTGTCCACGTTTGCATCATTGTTCCAACAAATCATAGCATATGAAAACAGGTTAAAATTTATACGAAAACAATTTAATTTTCCACTATAAGCGCTTAATTAAGCTGTTTATTTAAACACGATCTTATTAAATATTGTCTCTGAAGTTCCTCTTGCATGTCAAAGCTTTAGTTTGATGGATTACCAATTGAAAGTAACTTCAGTCATTGAAGCCAATGCCACTCCACCGACTATTGGCAGAAGAGAAGAAACCACCCAAAAAGTAGGCACCTGCTCATTTAGAAATCAAAACTTATTTTCAGAAAACCAAAACTTTTTTATTCACTTTTCAGCCCCTACAAATCGCAAAATTGCATGTTTTTAGTCCATGCAGATTTGTAATTTTTCGAGGTTGAAGAGTGAAAACAAGGACTAGAACAAAAAGTGTATATTCTTTAGCGACTTAACAGTTTTATAAGAAACTGAAGACTTCGATTCGAGATTACCTCACCGAGGAGAAGGGATGAAAGAACAACAGTGAAGAAAGGTTCCATAGATTTGATGGTGTGAGTGAATGAAACAGAAACCTTGCCAAGACTGATGTTGGTCAACAGGTTTCCCAATGTATGAGCCATAACCAGTGGAAGAATTGCTGCAAACTTTGAAACAAAACCAAACCAATAAATCAGTAAACAAAGCAGTTTCAACAGCATTTTCCCACATTTTACCATTGTATAAAGATTTGCAGCATAACTCCAACCGCAATTGTGGCCGAAAACCATGAATTAGACTAGTAAATTTTCATCAAAAATCAAAATTACCTGTGATCTTCTAATGTTTGGTCTAGGATGGAGATTCAAAGTCCAGATCAAATTAATCACCAATGAAGCAAAGCCAAATTGAAATGCTGTAACTGTTGCTGGAAATGGATAGACTTTTAGAACCTAATAATACACAACCAATGCATAGATGAACAAAACATGGTTATCAAATCAAGATTCAAATCATGAATCAAAAGACCTATTTTTCAAATCATGAATGATAATAGCAAGATTATAAGTTGAAATATCACATGCAAACCTCAAAATAATTCACAATTCATATCGCGAACCAAAATATATAAACATTACGAATTCGCATCAATCGAGTTCAGTTTAGTATCGAATCGAGAAACAACTAACATGTAAGATAGTTATGACAATGACCCAGAATTCTTTTCATGTACTATGTAAGTCTATGTTTGAAATTTTCAAAATTGTATCATTAAAAACACAATATTTCCTTTGATTTTTTACCATTTCCCTTCCCACCCATAATCCAATTCATTGCTAATCAATCCAATAACTGCATAAAAATGAAAACTTTTTACTCAAAATAAAGGATTGAAAGGAAAAAAAAAAACCTGTTTGTTGTAAATGTTGAAGTAAATATTCAAGAGGTACCAAGTAGCAAACATGAAACCAAGTTGTAGAGACCGAACAACACCAGAAGGTTGAGTTGGTTCATGACTTAGTCCCTCGGGAAGAGAAGCAGCAAGGATTCTAAAAGAATGAATTTTTGGAGTGGAAATGAGAAAAGGTGAAGACTTTCTAAGAGATTGAAACAAAGAAGAAGATGGGCATGAAAATCCATCAATGGTGAGTCTAAGTGGTGAAGAAGAAAGATGGTGAGAATGAGATAATTGAAAAGGGTGAAACTTGGGTATGGTTATGTGGTTTGAAATTTGTAGGGTTGAATGAGAAGGTAACATAGAGAAACTATGCATTTTGGGGTTTGAAGAGAGAAAATAAGAAGACATAATTGTTGCATGAAGTGAAAGGGGAAATAAAGTGAAACAAATAGACTATACATTCTCATATGTTACACTCAAAAATGGTAATAAATAGTATTGAATTTTTCTGGGTGAGTTACTTACCAAACTTTAGAGGTGGGAGAATTTTGTTTTCAAATTTGGTTTAAAGAAATGGATAACTTCCTAATTTAGGTCTTTTATCATCTTTATCTAATTAGCACTTTTACATAATTTATATTCATATATTTGTTCAGTATTGGCACTAAAAAGAAGTAAGATAGGTAATAACGGTATATTACAACTTCTTATACGGTTAAGAACTTCTTATACGGTTAAGAGGGGTTGACATATAAGGTTAACACCTCAACGTTCAAGTCAATATACGAGGCTTAATAGTGAATGAAACTTGATTTTTAAATTATGTACATGAACTTGCGCACTTTTATATATAGTGGAGAGGAAATAACAATCTGCTATTTGTTAGGCGTGAACCATAGAGAGTTGTTGTAATATTTTAAAAACAGACCGATCATCAAACTGGTGAAGGTATTGTGTGATTGGTTCATTGATCGAACCACTGAGTCACTAGTCGAATCGTGTGTCTAAACCAGATTAAATTAGATAATTTAGTTGAATAAATCGATCTCAATAGCAAAACTAAAAAATTATTAAATCGGTCGGACTGAATGACTTGATTTCTACAAACATCACGACACCTATACAATTTCAAAATATCATAATTTCATAAGTTCATTCTTTAAATTAAAATTTTAAACATAGACATCATACACAACAAAATAGTATAAAATACAAATACAAATAAATTAAAAAATAATAATTACAATATAAACTAAATAACAAAATAATTGCATTATCTAATAAATTAAGAGGTGTGCTGTGTTTACATCCAATTTGCTTACACCGTATCTACACCGTAGCTTTTTTAAAGCATTTAAACATTGGCACAAAAATCAAGACAAAAAAAATTATTAAAAAAAACAAATGTATATATAATGGTATCTATATATGGTGTTAATGTAACTTATTGGTGTCATTTTAGCATTTCACTAAATTTAATTCCAAAGTGAGAATGTTGTTCTAAATAAGTTTTGAAAAAAGTCTACTTATATTTTTGTTTTATTTTATTTTTAAAAATGATCAGAACGACGTCGTTTTGTCTGAGGGAAAAAAAGTAAACATTTAACCTGCCAATTTTCCAAAACCGTCAGTTTATTGATTTTTACCACTTTTGGCCAGTTATGACCGATTTAATATCTTACCCGGTCCAATAATCAAACCAGAGCGGTGATCCCTCTAGTTCCCAGTTCGACCGACTTATCTGATTCTGTTTTTAAAACACTAAGACGTTAGATGTATCTAGATTTCGGATCCTCTGTACAAGTGAGATCCCATTAGGTGAAAAGATGAAACACCTAACAAAAGTGACTTATAAAAGTAGTTCAAGTAGAATTCCTGAGTTCAAAAAGAACTAAAAAGCCTATGAAACATTAAGCTAAATAATCCCCCATCCTGAAACTGAAAAGTGAATCTTTGAACCATATGATAGAGCAATCAAACTAGGATTTACGCTAAATTATCTTCAAATGAGACTTCTGACATGACATATGCAATCATGAGTTACGCGCGCACACGCGGACACACACACACACCCACGCACGCGCGCGCGCACACACAGACATACATGTACGCATACACACACACACACACACACCTAATGTGTTAAAATGTGATAAAATACTGAGTTGTGCCAATGCTTAGAAAGAGTCCTTTGCGAAAAAGTTTGATTGTAAGATATATGTTACTTATTTAAAGATCTTGTATAGTTATTATTTATTTCTGAAGTTATTTGTCGCATCACTTGAGGACAAGTAATGATTCAAGTTTGAGGGTGTGATGACTCATTTTGCGTGAAATATGTAAGTCTCTTATACTTGAATTTTAGGGTAGATTAGAGCTTAAGTAATGTCATTTGTTTATGTTTTATGTTACTTTAATTAAATTAGGATAAAGCACACTAGGTGCTCTCTTTTGTCAATTTTATGTGTTTTGTGTTTGTGCTGAAGTGGCTCATGTGACAAATTCTGTCACACCAAGAACCCTTGAACACCATCCAACAAGCCTCAAGCCAGAAGGTGTTGTATGTGTCCCAAACTTAAATGTTAATGCTGACGTGACAAGAATTTGAGAAGAACATGGTTGAGCTAGACAAAATGAATGGATAAAGGTGAAGTGTTATAAGACAAAAGTCTAAAAAGTTGTCAAGTCATGTTGTTGCTACTGTATTGTTGTTGCTCCTACATTGCTGTTACTATTGCAGGGATTCCATAATGTCAAGTTGTCTCCCATGTGTGTTGTATTATCATAGTGCAACATAAGAGAATATACTTTATTCTTTGGAATTAAGTTAATGGATGATTGTAATGGCCTAAAATCTAAATAGAAAGACATTATGTAATTGAAAAACCTCTATAAATAGAGCTACAATGCAATGAAGAAAGATATTCTAAAATTTTATCATTAAAAACACAATATTTCCTTTGATTTTTTACCATTTCCCTTCCCACTCATAATCCAATTCATTGCTAATCAATCCAATAATTGCATAAAAATGAAAACTTTTTACTCAAAATAAAGGATTGAAAGAAGAAAAAAAACCTGTTTGTTGTAAATGTTGAAGTAAATATTCAAGAGGTACCAAGTAGCAAACATGAAACCAAGTTGTAGAGATTGAACAAAACCAGAAGGTTGAGTTGGTTCATGACTTTGTCCCTCTGGAAGAGAAGCAGCAAGGATTCTAAAAGAATGAATTTTTGGAGTGGAAATGAGAAAAGGTGAAGACTTTCTAAGAGATTAAAAGAAAGAAGAAGATGGGCATGAAAATCCATCAATGGTGAGTCTAAGTGGTGAAGAAGAAAAATGGTGAGAATGAGAGAATTGAAAAGGGTGAAACTTGGGTATGGTTACGTGCTTTGAAATTTGTAGGGTTGAATGAGAAGGTAGCATAGAGAAACTATGCAATTTAGGGGTTGAAGAGAGAAAATAAGAAGACATAGTTGTTGCATGAAGTGAAAGGGGAAATAAAGTGAAACAAATAGACTATACATTCTCATATGTTACACTCAAAAATGGTAATAAATAGTATTGAATTTTTCTGGGTGAGTTACTTACCAAACTTTAGAGGTGGGAGAATTTTGTTTTCAAATTTAGTTTAAAGAAATGAATAACTTCCTAATTTAGGTCTTTTACCATCTTTATCTAATTTAGCACTTTTACATAATTTATATTCATATATTTGTTCAGTATTGGAACTAAAAAGAAGTAAGATAGGTAATAACGGTAAATTAGAACTTCTGATACGGTTAAGAACTTCTGATACGGTTAAGAGGGGGTTGACATATAAGGTTAACACCTCAACGTTCAAGTCAATATACGAGGCTTAATAGTGAATTGAAATTGATTTTTAAATAATGTACATGAACTTGTGCACTTTTATATATAGTGGAGAGGAAATAACAATCTGCTATTTGTTAGGCGTGAACCATAGAGAGTTGTTGTAATATTTTAAAAACAGACCGATCATCAAACTAGTGAAGGTATTGTGTGATTGGTTCATTGATCGAACCACTGAGTCACTAGTCGAATCGTGTGTCTAAACCAGATTAAATTAGATATTTTTGTTGAATAAATCGATCTCAATAGCAAAACTAAAAAATTATTAAATCGGTCGGACTGAATGACTCGATTTCTACAAACATCACGACACCTACACAATTTCAAAATATCATAATTTCACAAGTTCATTCTTTAAATTAAAATTTTAAACATAGACATCATACACAACAAAATAGTTTAAAATACAAATACAAATAAATTAAAAAAATATAATTACAATATAAACTGAATAACAAAATAATTGCATTATCTAATAAATTTAAGAGGTGTGCTATGTTTACACCCAATTTGCTTACACCGTATCTACATCGTAGCTTTTTTAAAGCATTTAAACATTGGCACAAAAATCAAGACAAAAAGAAAATTATTAAAAAAAACAAATGTATATATAATGGTATCTATATATGGTGTTTTTTTTTATGAGATCTATATATGGTGTTAATGTAACTTATTGGTGTCATTTTAGCATTTCACTAAATTTAATTCCAAAGTGAGAATGTTGTTCCAAATAAGTTTTGAAAAAAGTCTAATTATATTTTTATTTTATTTTATTTTTAAAAATGATCAGAACGACGTCGTTTTGTCTAAGGGAAAAAAAGTAAACATTTAACCTGCCAATTTTCCAAAACCGTCAGTTTATTGATTTTTACCACTTTTGGCCAGTTATGACCGATTTAATATCTTACCCGGTCCAATAATCAAACCAGAGCGGTGATCCCTCTAGTTCCCAGTTCGACCGACTTGTCTGATTCTATTTTTAAAACACTAAGACGTTAGAGGTATCTAGATTTCGGATCCTCTGTACAAGTGAGATCCCATTAGGTGAAAAGATGAAACACCTAACAAAAGTGACTTATAAAAGTAGTTTAAGTAGAATTCCTGAGTTCAAAAAGAACTAAAAATCCTATGAAACATTAAGCTAAATAATCCCCCATCCTGAAACTGAAAAGTGAATCTTTGAACCATATGATAGAGAAATCAAACTAGGATTTACGCTAAATTATCTTCAAATGAGACTTCTGACATGACATATGCAATCATGAGTTACGCGCGAACACGCGCACACACACACCCAAGCACGCATGCGCATACACACAGACATACATGTACGCGCGCACACACCCACACACACACACCTAATGTGTTGAAATGTGATAAAATACTGAGTTGTGCCAATGCTTAGAAAGAGTCCTTTGAGAAAAAGTTTGATTGTAAGATATATGTTACTTATTTAAAGATCTTGTATAGTTATTATTTATTTCTGAAGTTATTTGTCGCATCACTTGAGGACAAGTAATGATTCAAGTTTGAGGGTGTGATGACTCATTTTGCGTGAAATATGTAAGTCTCTTATACTTGAATTTTAGGGTATATTAGAGCTTAAGTAATGTCATTTGTTTATGTTTTATGTTACTTTAATTAAATTAGGATAGAGCACACTAGGTGCTCTCTTTTGTCAATTTTATGTGTTTTGTGTTTGTGCTGAAGTGGCTCATGTGACAAATTCTGTCACACCAAGAACCCTTGAACACCATCCAACAGGCCTCAAGCCAGAAGGTGTTGTATGTGTCCCAAACTTAAATGTTAATGCTGACGTGACAAGAATTTGAGAAGAACATGGTTGAGCTAGACAAAATGAATGGATAAAGGTGAAGTGCTATAAGACAAAAGTCTAAAAAGTTGTCAAGCCATGTTGTTGCTACTGTATTGTTGTTGCTCCTACATTGTTGTAACTATTGCAGGGATTCCATAATGTCATGTTGTCTCCCATGTGTGTTGTATTATCATAGTGCAACATAAGAGAATATACTTTATTCTTTGGGATTAAGTTAATGGATAATTGTAATGGCCTAAAATCTAAATAGAGAGACATTATGTAATTGAAAAACCTCTATAAATAGAGCTACAATGCAATGAAGAAAGATATTCTAAAATTTTATCATTAAAAACACAATATTTCCTTTGATTTTTTTACCATTTCCCTTCCCACCCATAATCCAATTCATTGCTAATTATTGCGGTGAAAATCGGATAACAAATTATTAATTAATTTGCATCATTTTCTTTTACAACCGACTTTGATTTATCCAAAGGAAAGGTTCAAGATCGTTAGAAAAACCTAAAGGGGGGAGATCTAAGGTTCGGGGGTTGGTTACGCCTAGGGAAGGGATTAGCATCCTAAACGTCCGTAGTACTCTACGGGAACCTCTTGTTTTAATGCTATCTTATGTTTGCTAAAGGTTCTATGCTAAAGGTTGAAACCCTAGGGGTTAGTATCTAAGTATACTCGACAAAGCATCGCAATTTACACCTACGTATCCTCGGGAATAGAATCAGAGTATGGGTAGTTCTACTTCTACTGAATGATTGACAATGGTCAATATTCAGAGGAGAAATGAGTACAAGCTCATTGTAGAGTTTAAGAACTCTCTAAATCTAGTTGTAATGGACCTATGTTATGTTTTAGTCAGTAGGGGAAGAGTGATGATTCATTATGATGAATATCACTAAGAGTTTAAGAACTCTCTCCTAAGGCTAGTTATGATTTCTATGGCTCTGATGAGGCCAAGGAAATGAAGTTTTCTCCTAAGAGGTTACTTAGGTTAAGGTGGGAGGTCATGACTTATGAGTCAACATGTTTAACCTTCCCTTGGAATAAGGGGAAAGAAATAGCAGTTATAAAATTACTAAGATAAAGACATGATAAAAGCTAAAACATTGATATAATATGATGAGATGAAAGCAACACAATCATAAGGATGGCAAGATGCTTCATGATAAAGTATGGATAAAAATGGACATAATCATCATAAGGACATATCAATATGCTTCAATCTTAAGGAAGACAAACATATAGAACATTCACAAAGATAAAGAGAATGATATTACTTAAGGATGATATTTAAAGAAGAATAAAATTCACATTAAAGTCACATCTATAATGAATTAAACATGGATGGATTAGCTCAAGATTTAAACAAGTATTAGTGAATAACACTCATAAGATCAACAAAAGATGCTCATAAATAAATGTTAACAATTAACCCCAAGGTGACAAACAATTAACCATTAACAACACCATTAAAAATAACAATACAATTAAGATACATATTGATTTATTAAAATTAAAGGTTAATAATACAGATACAAATTGATAATTAAAGCTACGACACAAGTTAATTAACACTTAACAATTAAAAATTAACATAGTAATTAACAATTAAAAATACCTCACATAAACAGTGAAGAAATAAACTATAAAATTAAAATAAATATTTTTGGAGTTTTTGAATATATAAAAAAAAATCTAAATAAAATACAAGGTTTTTCTAAAAGAAATAGGAAAAGATTAAAACAGAAAATAAAAATAAAAGGAAAAGAAGAAGCGCAGGCAGGGGGGTGTGGAAGAAATTAAAATGAGCTAAAGGTTTGTTGAAGGTGTGTTTGGGCCAGAAATAGGGGGGGTATAACTAGCAAACAAACACAAGGCCCAGGTGGAGAAGACAGGCGAAATGGAAAAAAGGGACCAAAAGGGTTGATCCGCAGGATCGAACCCAGGTCATGTGGGTGAAAGGCAAGGCATAGTGCATGTGTGTGACCGTTGGGACGACATGTTTCATCCAACATGTATACGCCTCAATAACAATATAAACTAAAGCAAACCAAGAAAATATTAAATGAAAAGAATGCGCGCACATACATGACTGAGTGGTAGTAACGTTATATCAATTGGTCATTATTCATTAAAAACACTACACGACAAGAACGACTCCCAGCCAATCAAACCCACGCATAGATTTGAAACATGCAACAACAACATAAAACCATCGTATCTTCAAACTCAAATCACCAAAGCAAACGTTCAACTTCAATCCATCATAAATCATTCAAATTACAACCAAACATTATGAAACAAAAGGCTAAACTGAAGTACTCCAAACGTAGAACACAATGAAGCCCTAAGTTGAACAAGTTAGTGATTATACCATGAAGAAAGAACAGAGGAAACCCAAGGTTCAAAACTGAAATTTAGTTTAAGAAAAAGTGATAAAGCACTTTCTGTTTCAAATCTAAATCAATACTCTTGTTTTAAAACTAAACAGCAACATATAATAGGAGTAAGCTACAGCCTAAAAACTCATTCACATGATAATATGAACACCCATCAACATTTAAAACTCATAACAAAACCAGCAACAAATCAACATATGCGACACTCACATATTCTCAACATACTATCATCAATACATAACTTGTCATGAGTTGAAAGGTAACATCCAAACCAGTTAGACAAACAAGGTACTACTCATAAACAAGGGAAAACAACTCAACGACCTCACAAAGCCAAACATGTCTACATACTTAAGCCATGATCAAAAGTGCACAAGAACAACACACCTTAGCAGCATATTATCATAAAAGTTACACATATCATACATTCAAAAGATCATTATCTTGGTGTTCATACGATCAAAGCCAAAACCATTACAAATTCTAACATGGATTCGGAGTTGGTGCTTATGGCAACAACTATATCTATATCATGCTGTTAAAAAAAGAAGGGGTATGTAAACCTACAAAGTGGACTCAACAGATGCATATAATAATGTGTAAGAGCATACATATATATGATGATCATTCAAAGATAAACAAATAGCAATGACAGTCATGAACCAAAGCCATAAACATGATAGTATCATTCAGAACCAACATTCCATCTCTTAAACTTTAACCATAATCATTAAAACAAACTCTAGCATGTATACTATCATGAAGCTAACACACACCATACATGAAAGGCAAATTTAGTGTTCAAGTGATTGGCCGGAAGACATATTCTTAGAGTAGCAACTTAGTTCAAACATGTCACTACCACCGTCCTTATCAAAGTAACAATTTGTTTACATTAACAACCATAAAAGGAGCACACAACTCTTAGACAAAACCACAGCCATACCATTTATGCAAGGATGCAAAAAACAAACTTAACACTCTATGAGCACTATGATTTACACAGCGCATATAAATTCAAGTAGCATATCATTTAATGGTTAGCAAGTTTCCAACAGAAACAAACACGTTTAAACATTAAAGCATCCATGAATAAGCATGCAGCTTCTTAAAACCATCTCAACCTAAGTAAGTACACGATGCATACCATGAACACTAAACATTAAAACAGAAAAAGAAATGATCTAACATGCAGATAAAATGTATTCAACATAGTATGATAAGCATGGAAATTTTGAGGAACTTACCTAGTTCCTAAGCAAGTGACAAGAGCTCCTCTCCTTTCTCAGCTAGCTCGTGAGCTTCTCCAAAGAACAAGTTTCGCTCTGAGTATTTTTGTGTTGATTATTGATCTTGAAATGAAGGAGGGGTTGTTTCTTTTATAGAGAAACCTAGCTGGATCATGTATTGAAAGTTGTGGGCCGAGTCAAGTAAGTTTCAGCCTCAAGCCATGGAGGCTAGGGTTTGGAGTTGTGCTTAAATGTTGAGCCTTGAGGGAACATGCGCTCCTCTTCTGTCCTTGGCAGGCACAATGCAGGTTTGAACATAATAAAAGAGGCAACGTTTTCTTTTCTAACTTCTGTGGCAAGCAAAACAGATATGAGGAGGGAAATGTGATAATGACCTGACCCTGTGTTGTTGCAGACACTCACAGGTTGTACTTGGAGAAAGAGTGTGGTAGAATCAGCTCAAATAAGGTATGTGGTTTGGTTGTAAAACAGAATCGTGGATCCATGTTCAACACATGAGAACTTGTCACTCAATGGCCCAAATCATGTGTTCTTTGGTGATTTATAAAGTAGACATGTCACACAACCTTTTTCATGTTGAAACCTAATCAAAATAAAGCCTGGAATTGGTAGGAAAATGTCTCACAAATCGTGTCCCTTAAGTTGCACAAAAAGAACTTAGAAAAATTCTAAGTTATAGAAATTTGACAACTTGAAGTGCCTATCTTTGGAACCTCATAACTTGAGAATGGCTTATCCTAATGAGATCTTCCACATATGGTTGGAAAGCTCTCATCATGCTCTACAACTTTCAATTGGGGCCCAAGTCTTGAATCCAAATGGAAATGGGTGAAAAATGGTGTCAAAGTTAAGAAAAAGAGTGATGAAAAGTGCTGAAAATTTTCTAAGTGTTTGGTCAAAATATCTTGCAAGCTTCATAACTCAAAAACCAAGCATTTTTGGACAAAAAGTCATATGGAACAAATTGAAGATCTTGGAAAAAGCTTTCCAATGAGCTTTGAGTCACTCCAATTGGGTGTGTGGTTTAGGAGTTATGGTCATTTCAAAATGTGCTATTAGGGGAAAAATCTTACACATGACACCTTCCTTAGTCAAAACCCTAATTCTCTTGCAAGAAACCTCAGGAAACTTGGTATGGATGCTTTGAATACCTCATGAGACATTCTATGATGATTAGAAACATTGACACTTCATTTGAACCAAAATTCTCAAGGATTAGGGTTTCAGTCAAAAACCTAATTTTGACTGTGAATGCACTGAGGTCAGATCTTGTAAACTTGCTTCCTCCTTCTCATCTAAAGGTCTTAGGAGACTCTTGAGGATGTTGATAAACCAATAGATTCAGGAATTAGGGTTTGGGAGTTCATCTTGATGAAAATCAAAGCCATTGACTGATAAGTGTCAAAGAAACCCTAATTTGGAGGTATAGTGAGACTGAAGCTCAAACTTCTCTTGGTGAGGACCAATGAATCTTGATTTCTTGTTGAATGGAGTCCTTTGAATGTAGATGACCTCAAGTGGTGTGTGAGCCACACAAATCTTGACTTGATAGAGCCAATTTCTCAGTGATTTCGTCAGAGCAAAACCCTAATTCCAAAGGTCTTGCACTGGAGATCTTTTGTTGACTTGACTTGCTTCAAAACAACTTGTGAAGCTTCATGGTGATATTTAAACCTAATTTGAACACAAAGAAACAAACTACAAGATATGGGTTAGCTCAAACACTGCAGATATGATTGACCTAAGATGCACAAGAGCTAGATGACATCTAAGGGTAAAAATTTAGGGTACAACAGTTGCCCCTATTTAAATAGCTTCACCAGATGGCACGAGGAACGGAGATTCCAGGGGCATCAAGGTGGAAGGTATTTAAATATAGCAGACCAAAAATTTTGCCCTTAGATGGAATGCAAATGCTAAGGACAAGCAACCGACATGCAAATGCTGACATGCCATGAACTTCTAAAATGATGATATGATGCCAGGAAGAATGCAAAAGATGCAGACAGACCAGACGCCAGAGGACGATAGAAAGCAAGCACACAAGAAAAGCTTCATCGGGGAAAGGCTAAAGCTAGTATCCTTGAGAAAAACTCACTGGGGATACAAGCTAACCAACGAAAGAGACTCACTGGGGAGACTCCAAAGAAACACTTGGGAAGAGACAAAAAAAAATCTCCATTGGGGAAAGAAAATCCAGGGAGACAGACTACTGGGGACAAAACAAACCCACACTCTTCCTGGGCATGAAACCAGAAAGAGAGACCCTGATCACCGGGGATCAGGCTAAAAAAGACAGACAACCAAGTAAAGACTTCCTGGGGATCTTATACTGAAGAGTTCAAAATGGGATCTTCAAGAAAAGCCAGGAAGACAGAGACAAACCCTGCGCACCAACTAGGAGTCTTAAGGGTTGAAGAAATTTGTTCCAAGAAGCTTAGCTTAAAGCAAGTTTTCAAAAATCCAAGGTAAGGGTTCAATGTCCGACACGATTCGAACAAAGAACACATTTTAAGACAAGAGGACAGTGCTTGACATGATTCAAACAAGGTCCAAGTTCAAGTTTGACATGATTCAAACGAGAACGATTTTAAAACCTGGAGGCAATGTCCGACATGATTCGAACAAAGACTCGGTTCAAGTTTGACATGATTCAAACAGGAACCGGTTTTAAAACGAGAAGACAATGCTTGACATGATTCAAACAAGGTCTAAGTTCAAGTTTGACATGATTCAAACGAGAATAGTTTTAAAAATCTTTAATGTTAAACTTCTTGGGGAACATCAAAAGGTTTAAAGATTCCAATCTGGCGCGCAAAGGTTAAGATCGAACAAGCACGACACAAGGCAAACCGGGAATGTCTTTACTTCACTGGGGAAATAAAGACAGGCACCAACAAAAGACCACAAGCAAAACAGAGCACAAGGATGTACAGATGCTAGGGTATGATGCATATGCTTAGCTATATGCTAGAAACGACGCGAACGACGCAAAACAGGAAAGAAGAAAGGATAACACAAGTCAACACCCTGAAACCCAAACATCCAGGATAACCGGGCAATCTTCTTTTCGCTGGAGATGACAGATCCATGCCAAAAACACAGTACTGCTAATTCTTCCTGTACAAACTTGATTCCAAAACGTCTTAATTCCAGAGTAAAACTTGGTTTATCTTTGTGTTTTCTTAAAACTTTCCCGCTTCCAAGAATCATATGACGAAGTTATTGTATTCAAAGACCAATAACAATTCTAGTGACTAAGAATTCTGTCGTCTAACAGCTGACTTCTCTGGGGACTCCTGCATAAAGAGCTGGGGTTTAAATGGGAACATGGTTAATGAGTCAAAAATAGACTCTGGTACTTATATAAGAGTTGGTTGAGATAACACATAATCTGCTTCATGAAGGAAAATCGGTAGGAGCCAAAAAGGTAACCTCATTAGAGATAGAACCAAGAAATGGGCTCCAATAAAGTATCTAGAATGATTGATCATCAAGTCTAACGTGACTGAATGACCTCCTAGAAAGCACCTCTAAAGTGATGGAACAACAGGTTCAAGTATGACCGGTTGGCTCTTTAGAAGTAACCTCTAAAGTGATGGAATAAAAGGTTCAAATATGACCAGTTGGCTCTTTAGAAGTAACCTTATTGGAGAGAGAACAAAAAAAAATGGGCTCCAATAAAGTATCTAGAATGATTGATTATCTAGTCTAACGTGACTAAATGACATCCTATAGAACACCTCTAAAGTGATGGAACAACAGGTTCAAGCATGACCAGTTGGATCTTTAGAAGTAACCTCTAAAGAGATGGAACAAAAGGTTCAAATATGACCAGTTGGCTCTTTAGAAGTAACCTTATTGGAGAGAGAACCAAAAAAAGGGCTCCAATAAAGTATCTAGAATGATTGATCATCTAGTCTAACGTGACTAAATGACATCTGTTGCGGTGAAAATTAGATACCATAGTTATTTGTTAACTAGGATCACATTTATTTCGACACCGACTTTGATTTATCCAAAGGAAAGGTTCAAGGTCAAAAACCTAAAGGGGGAGATCTAAGGTTCGGGGGTTGGTTACGCCTAGGGAAGGTATTAGCATCCTAAACGTCCGTAGTACTCTACGGGAGCCTCTCGTTTTATTATGTTATTTTTATTTTTTATATTTCGCTTGCTAAGGGTACTATGCTAAAGGTTGAGAACCCTAGGGGTTAGTATCTAAGTATACTCGCCAAGGCATCGCATCTTGTGCCTACGTATCCTGACGGGAGTGGAATCAGAGTATCCGTAGTTCCCCTCAATGAGGGTGAGGAACTCTTGACTGTTGTCAAGGTTCCAGGGGGGAAGCAAGCATCCATGGCAAGACGCTTACATGGAGTGCGGTGACTCCAGAATTAAGGTTAAGTTGAAAGGGAAGAGGACCTAAAATTAGGCTAAGTTATCCTAATCGTGACATGGAGTCAACGGGGAGATCATTTCCTTTAGAATGTGATTGAGAAGAGACTGAGATGCGAATTGATTAAAAACTTAAAGGAAATTTAAATGATCGAAGATTAAAAACCTATATAATTAAACATGAATCGAAACTAAGGGAATTAATTCAAAAATTAATAGAAAAATATTTTTTGAAGTTTTCTTATTTAATAACTAAACTAGAAAATCCTATTAATATTAATATTAAGGTTATAAAAAAAATAGATTACTAATTAGAAAACAAAGTACTAAGATAATTAATTAAGATAAGAAAAATAATAGAACAATAGTAATTAACAAAAAAAAAGGGTGGAGTGTATACAGCAAAACTGCAACAAGAGAAACCATTAAGAAGACATGCTTGGGCTCATCAATGGGGTGTTTCTAGCATAAAATCCCTAAGTCCAACCCAACAAGTAACAGATAAATTCAGTAAAGGGAGTCCATTGGGACTCTAACGTATACCTCAATTAAAACCGTCAGATTCTAAATCTGACCAGAGGGAAACACGTCCCAGTGTTGGACGGTGGGAGCACGGTATATCACGTTGGAACATGTCATACAGGAACATCAAAATAACACAAACCGGTGACAGATGTCACCGGCTGGAAAACCCACGTATACCAAAAGGAAAGTGGCCAGTGAAATTTAAAACAAGAGAAACAAAATTGATTTCATTATCTTTCTCTCTCTCACCTCCAACGGCGCTCTCATGTTCTCTCAATGCCTTCCCTCTTGCTCCCAAAGTAACAAACTACGGAATCCAAGGCCGGAGAAGATGAGGATTGCGGTGGCGCCGTCTTCTCCGGCGAAATCAACCCCAATTCTAAGACGATTTTACAATTTCTTACTCTCATCCCAAATCTAACATCGAATTCTCAAAAAAAACCTAACAAAGCCCTAAATCGAAAGAATCCCCAAAGGAACCCTAATTCGGGACCAAGCGAAATTCAAGTAAGATGAAGCATTAATGAACAATCAAGCTACTCAGTAAGCATCAACAAGCGATGATTTAACAAAGGAGTTCAAATTTGCAGAGAGACAAAGATCAGAGAGATTACCTGTTGGAGATTTCTTCGAGTCATATTCGGTAACCACGTTCAACCTTCTTTTCTTTCTACTCGCTTCTCCACTTCTCCTTCTTCGATATCAGTTTGCTCTGTTACTGAATTTTCTTGTGAATGCGTTTTCAGGTGGTGGTTTGGATCCACGTGATTTCCGACAATGGTCGTGACATTCGCGGTTCGTCGGCGAAGTCGACAATTCAACAATTTTGCAGGTACGTGTTTGTGAAACTTTGGAAGGTCTGTGGTTTGTGTATGATTTGTATGATGATCGTGACGCCCTTGTGATGTGGTGAATATGGGATGATAATTCAAATTGTGTGGATTTCTTTCTGAATTTCTCTGTGAATCTTTTTTGAAATGTTTTGTAATGTTTTACCCGTGGATTTCCCCCTCTTATTTCTCTGTGTGTTGTATGTTGATGTTCTATCGAGCTCCCCTTTTGTGAATGAAAATAGCCTCTTTTATAGGCTCAGATGGAATTAAAACTTTGATCTTGAATTGATGCCTGAGATTATGTTGTTGATTTTTGTTTTGGAAAGAATATCATGGTTGTTATGGATTTTAATTCCTTTCCTTTTTTCATGATTGTGCGATTGATGAATTCCCCTTTTCGTCATGCCCTGTCTGATCCTGATCTGATTATTTTGGAAAGAACATTGAATTGGTTGGAACATGTTTGATTATGTTTGCATTTTGCCTTGAGACTCGTTCGGGAAAATATATAACATGACATTGCAACTTTTAATATTCATTGAATGAGTTCTGCTGCCATGAATGACCTTGATTGTGTTTCACAACTTTTCTTACTGTTTTGTAGGTGTGATTGCTGCAGAATTAATGTCGACATCAGAATTAATGCCGCCATCAAAACAAAACAATACGGTCGGTCTTGAAGCTGGTGGTAATAAACCTTCTTGGTTGCAGCGCTTAGGCATGAAAGGCCGGCGAAAATGATAGGTCATGGTGAATTTCTTCTTATCCTTTCTCGAATATGTGTTGCGAATCGTTTATGCGGTGTGTCATTTCGAAAGTTGCAGTAGCTGCTGTGGGTTAAAGCATTTACTGACTCAAAAATGGAGTTGGCAACATAGTTACTTCATGATTGAAGATAATTGGAAAGAGAGGACTTGGATAGGAGGATTATATGTGGGTCCTTACTGTCAAGCTTCCTATGGGCAATTCCTAAAGCAACCTAAAGCATGCAAAACAAATGCAATTCCCGCTTGATACGACGACTTGGAGAATTTAGCGCAGTAGGATCAGTTCCGTCATGTTGTTTAATTTGCTTTGTAGTGAATTTAGAACCAACTTTATGGGTTTAGGATTTAGCATGATCTTCCTATCATATCTTTGTAAAGTGTAATAGACTTTGTATCAGTTCCCTTTTTAGTGATGGACTTTAACATTTTTCATCTTAGAATTTGAAAAGTGAAGCATGAAATAAACTTTCGCACAAAAAATATGAATGTATCAAAACTTCACGCTATCACCAATGCCATAAATTCATAATAGATTATGCCCAAGAGACTTAAAAAGGAAGCAAACAAGTCATCAAAGTTTTTAGGTAATTCCAAAAATCAGATTGTTAATAAAGTACTCGTAAATGTATCAACCCTCAATTGTAGAATACCTTCACTTAATCTTGGAGGTTGACTTTGGCCAGCCTGGAATTTGGAATGTATCTTTTAATTTTTGGAATGAGTAGTGTGACTCTTGATTACTTTTGAATTGGACTTTGTATGCTTTCAAAATTTGAATTTGTAATGCTTGTGATTTTGGATGTGAGCTTGAATTGTAATAAACTCTTAAACCTTGTGACCTTGTCATGAAGTTCTTGAATTTAAAATTTGATGGAAACCACATGAAAATCTTTTGTGACTTGAATCCTTGAGTTTGAACTTTGAACGGTGGTGAATAACACGAACTTGAATTTGAACGGGAGAAAATATGGCAACTTGAATGAATAATTTGGATTTGAAGTTTAGAACTTGCAATCTTGAACATGAGTGGATTGGAGATTAAAACTTGAATAGATGTAGAAACCTATCATTGAGCTTGCACGTCATATCCACAACTTGAATTGGTCCACAAACTCATACAACATCTCCGTTACTCGAATCTTAAACAAGCCACACAAGACATCCTCCTATTGGATCAAGTCGCGTAAGATCTCAATCCATAATCAACATGAAACACATTGACAAAATTCAAACGATCCTTTAGATAAACATAAACACCGTGTCTTGAGGAATCCCTGGAAACACCTTTTGCAACTTGCCACGGAATCATAACCAGTCCTTACACGACCGCGCTCAATACCCACAGCAGGAAGCCTTAATTCTCCTTGGGACACACTGAAACTTCTGAGAAACTCTGAGGAAAATAACTAGTAGAAAACCTTAAGACCCCATTAATCAGAATCCGTTGATCCCGTCTTGAGGTACTTGACTGAGAGAACAAATACCATCCACACTTGAAACTATTGCACCTGCACAAACCTGTTAGTAATAAAACATACAGATATGCGAGATGATGCACAAAGAGATGAGATCTTAGGGTCAAAATTAGGGTATGACAGATGCCCCTATTTAAGTTTATTCTATCCGGAGATATGGAGATTGAAATCTTCGTCTTGACGAGATGGAAGAGACTTAAATACAAGCATGCACAATTTTTGACCCTAAGATGCCACAAAATGCACATGATATGGTATGAAAATGATATGATATGCAAGACAAAGGAATCTGTGAGGAATAACGTCACAGGGGATAATCGAATATAGAAAATGTTGAAACACAATTAAAGAATGGAAGACCCGACGAGGACGACTTAGCAAAGCAAGACTCCACGGGGAAAGATCCCAACTCCACTAGGGCAGAGACTACCAACTAACAATCACAAGGTATCTTCAAATAGGACAAATGCGTGTATTGCCTACAACAGGCAAGAAACTTGAAAGGAAAGATAACTTACTACCAACAGCTGGTAGCCTAAGCAAAGGTATCCAGTTGAAATGAAAGGGCGTATATTACCTACTATCACACACGATAGCCTAAGCAGAGGTAATAAACTGGGGAGGAAAGATCACCTACTACCAAACACGATAGCCTAAGCATAGGTGTCCGACCCAGAAGAAATGTGTGTTACCTACTATCAAGCATATGATAGCCTAAGCGAGGTAAACACAAAAGGAAAGATGACCTACCACCAAACATGGTAGCCTAAGCAAAGGTATGTAACCAAAAATCCAATAGACATATTACCTACTATCAAACATATGATAGCCTAAGCAGAGGTAATTGACCTAAAAGGAAGAGATCACCTACTACCAAGCACGGTAGCCTAAGCAAAGGTGTCTGACCCAAAAGAAATGTGTGTTACCTACTATCGAACATGATAGCCTAAGCAGAGGTGAACACGGAAGGAAAGATGACCTACCACCAAACATGGTAGCCTAAGCAAAGGTATCTGACCAAAAAGATATGGTAATTACCTACTATCAAACATATGATAGCCTAAGCAAAGGTATCTGACCAAAAAGATATGGTAATTACCTACTATCAAACATATGATAGCCTAAGCAAAGGTAATAAACAAAAGGAAAGATGACCTACTACCACCACGGTAGCCTAAGCAGAGGCATCTGACCAAAATACAAACATATTACCTACTATCCCACGATAGCCTAAGCAGAGGTAATAGACTGGAAAGAGAAGGATCACCTACTACCAACTTGTGGCAGCCTGAGCAAAGGCGTCCGACCAAAAGAAAAGATATGTTACCTACTATCAAACATATGATAGCCTAAGCAGAGGTAAACACAAAAGGGAAGATGACCTACTACCAAGCTTGGTAGCCTAAGCAAAGGTATTTGACCAAAGTGAAGACATATTACCTACTATCAAACACGGTAGCCTAAGCAGAGGTAATAGACTGGAAAAGAAGGATCACCTACTGCCAACTTGTGGCAGCCTAAGCAGAGGTGTCTGACCCAAAAGAAAGGTGAGTTACCTACTATCAAACATATGATAGCCTGAGCCAAGGTAAACACAAAAGGAAAGATGACCTACTACCAAACCTGGTAGCCTAAGCAAAGGTATCTGACCAAAAGACAGACATATTACCTACTATCAGACATATGATAGCCTAAGCAAAGGTAATATACTTGAAAAGAAGGATCACCTACTACCAAACACGGTAGCCTAAGCACAAGTGTCCGACCCAAAGGAAAGGATATGTTACCTACTATCAAACATATGATAGCCTAAGCAGAGGTAAACACAAAAATAAGCTTCCAATGATCAAAATATGATTCAACTTCTTCTTTAACTAAATGTTCCATTTAGAAAGGGTAAATAAACTTCCCCAACGCTTCAAGGTTGTATGCCATGAATGGGTTTTCAAATAAAATGTTGTGAGGTTGTATGTCACGAGCAAGTTTGAAAATAAACGCTTCAAGGCTGTATGCCATGAGCGGGTCTTGAAATAAATGCTACGAGGTTGTCTGCCTCGAGCAAAGGTCTTGAATTCCTCCTGGAAAGTAACTTCACAGGGGATTGGAATTTCCACTGGAGATTGAAGACTTCAGCGGGAATCCATAACTTACTGGAGATTAGAAAATGTCACCGGGGATCTTCCGAAGAGATGGAGGTCCGGTTGACTTGTAAACATGTCTTCTCAAATAAAGAGAAAGATCATTGGAATCTTCACCAGACTTCTCGAAGAGATGCCATTTGATGGAAGTAAATTGAATAATAGACTCACTGGAAGAATTTCACTGAGGAGCAATAATGTTGTAGTTTGAAATAAAATCCTTGTAACAGGAATTCTCAAATAAAGAGGAAACCTATAAAGTCTTCGACAAACTTCTCTGACGGATACCCGGAGAGATGCCATTTGATGGAGAACGGGTTGATAATCTTGATAACTTCTGGGGATAGACAAACTGTCTAGAAAAGAGACTTCCATTTGTCATCCTAATAGAAAATCTGAGACCAAAACAAGCTGCTCAAATAAAGAGGCTGCCACTTGTCGCATGGGTAAAAATTCCAAGATGTTATAACAACACTGCCGAAGAAATATTTGTCTTCAATGGTGATCTTTAACTAGATTCATCCTAGGGAGCCATAGTGCAAAATAAATGCACACTCGATCTAGGTTCAACAGCCTAGAGAGATTCAAATTGTGATTGTCAGGGACCAAAGTTCAATCCAGGAAATAACTGGAAAGAAACGGTCAAACAAGACTCCATCCAGTGAGGAATGAACTCAACTGGGGTTTATCTTTATCCAAAAATGAAAAAGAAAACTAAAGCAACCATCTTCCATGAGGATCGAAATCAGTGAGGAATTTAGAAAGGTTGTGCTCTTTCTGCTGAGGGCTGATTACTCTACTCGGAGGGAGAAGACAAACCTAGTTCACTTGGGGATAGACACAGCCAATGTGAAAGAAAGAAAGAAACAAACACAAAAATGCAAAATGCACAAATGCAATGTATCTATATGAATGAGTGTATGTCATGTTATGCTTATGCTGACAAAACAGACAGAGAGAAGTAAACTGGAGATGAAATAAACATCTCGACACGGATACTCAGCCAAACTTCACAAGATAGAAGCATCATTGGGGTGAGTGGATAACCACATATGGAAACAAAGTCCTGCTTCAAGGCTGCAAACTTCTCTGAGGAAAAGAGAGCACTCCACTTGGAGATGATCATCCTGACTTCACTTAGGGAATTGTCAAGATGAATCTGGTCACTCTGTTGGGGATGAGAAAGATCCACTGGGAACGGATCAAACTCATGAATTGAGAGACTTCATGGGGATAAAATAAATATCCACTTCATTGGGGGAAGCTCGGATCAAAGTTGCAAGCTGAAGATGTCAGAGTCGAAAACTTCATGGGGATGAAATAAACATCCACTTTGCTGAGAAGGATTGAAAGGAAGAAGAAATCCACTGAAGAGTGAAATATCATTTGCTTCGCTGGGGAAGGTTAAAGCTTGAGGAAGTTCACCGGGGATTCTTAGGTCACCAACTGGGGAAATTTTGCACCAAACATGCCATAATTGCTCAAAGTAGAGATTCATCGGGGAATAGTTGTGGCTACCTTAAGTAAAGACTTACTAGGGAGCCATCACGTTACTTGAGACAGAAGCTCTGCATTGATGAACTGTGTGGTAGTCGCCATTTTGAACAATAGTTATTGTGAATGGAAGAAGGTCTTCAATTATCGAATGCCCCAGATCACATGATTTATGAAAAGAAGTTATCTCAAGAGGATTTTACAGAAAACTTGGCATCCAGAATGTTCCAATGTTTTCCAACTCTTTTAGAGATTTGTCGAACCTCGATGTAATTGCCTCAGATTTGACGTTGTTCTGTACAACTGAGCCTTTGAATTTGGAGAGATTTATCTAATCTCGACGTAACTGCCTCTAACTGACTGCATTCTGTATAATTGAGTCTTCAAACTCGCCCCTTAGGGATGGTCATATTGTGAAGGCAACAACTGAGAGACAACTTGCCCCTGTTCAGCGGAATCTTAAAGAAACATGCCCCTGGATACGATCACCTTTCTGAAATAATTTTCCATTTACTCATCAGAGTTTCAAGTCTAAAAAGACCGAGCTCATTACTGATGTTCATATGCAAGCTTCTATGATGTCGAGCAATGTTAGCATGCAGAAAAATGTTAATTCTGAAATTGCTAATGCAATACACACGTTTGTCTTGAAGTTTTTTTTGAAAAAAATGTCACAATAACCTGTGACTGAATCACCAGTTGGGATATGAAATTGATTTATTTTACAAAGCCAACGCAAATTTTGAGCATAGCTCATAGGAGTCGGGAAACGTTATCTCATCGAGTATGCTTTCAAAATAAACCCTGCTTCAATTAGGTCCTTTAAGGGTTGTATCGTGGCTTGGTTCACAGTTTAAGAAACAAAGGATAAAGGCTCAAAGTTTATTTGTACCCACCCGTCCTTCGTGATGTTCTTCGGTCCTACATTCAGTTAACCTGACACGAGCACTTATCTCTCAAAAGGAATTTTTTTTATATGGTTGAGAAACCACTGAGGCAGTCACTCACCTATCTTCTTTTGGTGTTTGGTCACACGACTTTGTTATTTATTGAGGATTTTTCTTTATAATCCTTTGTTTTCGTTTTTTGTTTTTCATTCCCTAACTTTTGCCTGGACTGAGTCTCTTGGATTTGAATTTGAAGTCCAGTGGGATGCCCCAATTTTCCTAAGTCTCCTTCATAGGTTTTGACTTAGCAGGCTTTTTCTTTTTTCTTTTTGATTTAGGAACAAGTCGTGTGACTCTAAGTCGTTTTGACCTTTTTGAAAGGATTGTGGCTGCCTCATTCTTTAGATAGTCAAGGGATAATCATTATGGATTTGACTTCCAGCCTCCTAATGTGTGAGATAAAGTGGATTCTCGGATGTTCACTCCTCCTTTTTTTTGGAAAGTCGGGGCACTCGATCAACTTAACTGAACACTACCCTGCCCCAGGTTAAAATCGTGGGTTTTTTATTTAGAAAATAAAACTCCTACTTCAAGGCTCAAAGGGGTTAAAGAGGGTTTATCTCCCTTATATCTCCGGTGTTTGGGATTTAAAACAATGCTTTAAATCCTCAACAAGGTTTTATTCAAAAGCATACAACAAGAGATCTTGCATTTTTGATTCGTCATCCTCCCTCCAATTCTCTGCCTAAACAAAAGATCGGGTAGCATTGGCATTATAAAATCGAAAGAGCATTTAAAATGAGTGAAACGAATGGATTTCTTCAAGACAAACATTATTTATTGCATTAATTATTCAAAATAACGAGTTCTCACACGCAAACAAGTGCATTAACGAACGCAGAAAATTACATATGAAAACAGCAAATAAGCTTAAAATATGACGAGACATAGCCCAGAGAAAACCGTCCTCTGTATCAATCCACCATGTTCAAGGAGGGGATTGCTTCTTGTTTAAGTAAGAGATGGATCTCAACTTGGGGTTCGCACAATTCGAAGGACAAGACTCCCTTTTGAATCATCTCTTTCACTTTCTCCTTCAAGACATAGCATTCCTCGATATCATGGTGTTGGGATATGACCAAATCTTTGACCCAATTCATCAGGCTCCTCTTGGTGGCCTTCAAGTTTGCAACTTTGTCGCGAAGTGCTTGATTCTCCAACTCTTAGGTTTCCCTCAGATTCTTCATTGTGGTGAAAAAATTTTCCATGTTAGTTTTCAAAGCGGCAATCTCTGCTCGAAGTGTGTAGCTTTCTTGTTCCAAATGATCCATCTTCCTGGCTTGAGTACCGTGCTTATGATGACTCGACTTCGGTAGAAGAAACAAAAGTGAGAACTTGGAGTGCAAAGGATGCGACGTAAATAATGTATGCAAATGTAGAATGCAAATGAATTTCAAGGAACTCAAAGGTTATGTTACAAACACCATAAAGTGGATAAAACTTTTGAGTGACTGAAAAGGTCTCATTTCATTAAATTTCTCTTTTTTTTTTTTAAGGATTACAAAATAGAGTATAATTTCCAAAATCAACTGTAAAACCTATGATGTTTGCAAGATACCTCTAAATTCCTTGAAGAGGGTTAGAAAGATGGTGCATGATTGCATGGATGCATGAATGCACAAACACAGGTATACACATATTCACAAGTTCACATATATACATGCAAAAAAACAAGGGCCTAGGTTTGGAGATCACGAGCATGGACCCATGGTCTACCCATCCCAATAGGTGTGTACTATAGTTTCAAATATACCTGCCAAACGGGTTCTACAAAGTTCCCAGAGTCTACAATCCATCTTTCGGATATTATCGATTTTCCATATCACTTGGTAGTCAATAATATTCTCAAGAGAATCTCGTCTGAGTGTAGTATCGCGTAGCAACTATCACGAAAATAGACTCCCGCATAGTCCCCGCACTACCTAATAGGCCAAGTTGGGTTAAAGGTAACTATGGTCCCCAGTCCCGAGGGCCTTTAGATCGAAACCATATCGTCTTCACGAATGAACTCGTTGGACAAATATTTTATTCGAGAGGGCCTAGACTGAGTGGTGAAGTCTCAATTTACTTTTTCAGGAATCGACTCCCTCAAAGTATCATTGAAGTCTCACCGTTTTCCTATCTTAATTTCACTCTAGTCCGGGTGTAGGATTTTGTCTCACCACACTAAGTACCCAAACCTGCACAAAAAGAAAACCAAGCAAGCAAATAATAATAATAACATAAATAAACGAGTTAGGGGAAACCCTCATTAAAAAAAACATCATAAAATCCCCAGCAGAGTTGCCATTTATGTCGCGGTGAAAATTAGATACCATAGTTATTTGTTAACTAGGATCACATTTATTTCGAAACCGACTTTGATTTATCCAAAGGAAAGGTTCAAGGTCAAAAACCTAAAGGGGGAGATCTAAGGTTCGGGGGTTGGTTACGCCTAGGGAAGGTATTAGCATCCTAAACGTCCGTAGTACTCTACGGGAGCCTCTCGTTTTATTATGTTATTTTTATTTTTTATATTTCGCTTGCTAAAGGTACTATGCTAAAGGTTGAGAACCCTAGGGGTTAGTATCTAAGTATACTTCCAAGGCATCGCATCTTGTGCCTACGTATCCTGACGGGAGTGGAATCAGAGTATCCGTAGTTCCCCTCAATGAGGGTGAGGAACTCTTGACTGTTGTCAAGGTTCCAGGGGGGAAGCAAGCATCCATGGCAAGACGCTTACATGGAGTGCGGTGACTCCAGAATTAAGGTTAAGTTGAAAGGGAAGAGGACCTAAAATTAGGCTAAGTTATCCTAATCGTGACATGGAGTCAACGGGGAGATCCTTTCCTTTAGAATGTGATTGAGAAGAGACTGAGATGCGAATTGATTAAAAACTTAAAGGAAATCTAAATGATCGAAGATTAAAAACCTATATAATTAAACATGAATCGAAACTAAGGGAATTAATTCAAAAATTAATAGAAAAATATTTTTTGAAGTTTTCTTATTTAATAACTAAACTAGAAAATCCTATTAATATTAATATTAAGGTTATAAAAAAAATAGATTACTAATTAGAAAACAAAGTACTAAGATAATTAATTAAGATAAGAAAAATAATAGAACAATAGTAATTAACAAAAAAAAAAGGGTGGGGTGTATACAACAAAACTGCAACAAGAGAAACCATTAAGGAGACATGCTTGGGCTCATAAATGGGGTGTTTCTAGCATAAAATCCCTAAGCCCAACCCAACAAGTAACAGATAAATTCAGTAAAGGGAGTCCATTGGGACTCTAACGTATACCTCAATCAAAACCGTCAGATTCTAAATCTGACCAGAGGGAAACACGTCCCAGTGTTGGATGGTGGGAGCACGGTATATCACGTTGGAACATGCCATACAGGAACATCAAAACAACACAAACTGGTGACAGATGTCACCGGCTGGAAAACCCATGTATACCAAAAGGAAAGTGGCCAGTGAAATTTAAAACAAGAGAAACAAAATTGACTTCATTATCTTTCTCTCTCTCACCTCCAACGACGCTCTCATGTTCTCTCAATGCCTTCTCTCTTGCTCTCAAAGTAACAAACTACAAAATCCAAGGCCGGAGAAGATGGGGATTGGCGGAGGCGCCGTCTTCTCCGGCGAAATCAACCCCAATTCTAAGATGATTTTACAATTTCTTGCTCTCATTTCTCTGTGTGTTGTATGTTGATGTTCTATCGAGCTCCCCTTTTGTGAATGAAAATAGCCTCTTTTATAGGCTCAGATGGAATTAAAACTCTGATCTTGAATTGATGCCTGAGATTATGTTGTTGATTTTTGTTTTGGAAAGAATATCATGGTTGTTATGGATTTTAATTCCTTGCCTTTTTTCATGATTGTGCGATTGATGAATTCCCCTTTTCGTCTTGCCCTGTCTGATCCTGATCTGATTATTTTGGAAAGAACATTGAATTGGTTGGAACATGTTTGATTATGTTTGCATTTTGCCTTGAGACTCGTTCGGGAAAATATATAACATGACATTGCAACTTTTAATATTCATTAAATGAGTTCTGCTGCCATGAATGACCTTGATTGTGTTTCACAACTTTTCTTACCGTTTTGTAGGTGTGATTGCTGCAGAATTAATGTCGACATCAGAATTAATACCGCCATCAAAACAAAACAATACGGTCGGTCTTGAAGCTGGTGGTAATAAACCTTCTTGGTTGCAGCGCTTAGGCATGAAAGGCCGAAGAAAATGATAGGTCATGGTGAATTTCTTATTATCCTTTCTCGAATATGTGTTGCGAATCGTTTATGCGGTGTGTCATTTCGAAAGTTGCAGTAGCTGCTGTGGGTTGAAGCATTTACTGACTCAAAAATGGAGTTACCAACACAGTTACTTGATGATTAAAGATAATTGGAAAGAGAGGACTTGGATAGGAGGATTATATGTGGGTCCTTACTGTCAAGCTTCCTATGGGCAATTCCTAAAGCATCCTAAAGCATGCGAAACAAATGCAATTCCCGCTTGATACGACGACTTGGAGAATTTAGCGCAGTAGGATCAATTTCGTCATGTTGTTTAATTTGCTTTGTAGTGAATTTAGAACCAACTTTGTGGGTTTAGGATTTAGCATGATCTTCCTATCATATCTTTGTAAAGTGTAATGGACTTTGTATCAGTTCCCTTTTTAGTGATGGACTTTAACATTTTTCATCTTAGAATTTGAAAAGTGAAGCATGAAATAAACTTTCGCACAAAAAATATGAATGTATCAAAACTTCACGCTATCACCAATGCCATAAATTCATAATAGATTATGCCCAAGAGACTTAAAAAGGAAGCAAACAAGTCATCAAAGTTTTTAGGCAATTCCAAAAATCAGATTGTTGATAAAGTACTCGTAAATGCATCAGCCCTCAATTGTAGAATACCTTCACTTAATCTTGGAGGTTGACTTTGGCCAGCTTGGAATTTGGAATGTATCTTTTAATTTTTGGAATGAGTAGTGTGACTCTTGATTACTTCTGAATTGGACTTTGTATGCTTTCAAAATTTGAATTTGTAATGCTTGTGATTTTGGATGTGAGCTTGAATTGTAATAAACTCTTAAACCTTGTGACCTTGTCATGAAGTTCTTGAATTTAAAATTTGATGGAAACCACATGAAAATTTTTTGTGACTTGAATCCTTGAGTTTGAACTTTGAACGGTTGTGAATAACACGAACTTGAATTTGAACGGGAGAAAATATGGCAACTTGAATGAATAATTTGGATTTGAAGTTTAGAACTTGCAATCTTAAACATGAGTGGATTGGAGATTAAAACTTGAATAGATGTAGAAACCTATCATTGAGCTTGCACGTCATATCCACAACTTACATTGGTCCACAAACTCATACAACATCTCCGTTACTCGAATCTTAAACAAGCCACACAAGACATCCTCCTATTGGATCAAGTCGCGTAAGATCTCAATCCATAATCAACATGAAACACATTGACAAAATTCAAACGATCCTTTAGATAAACATAAACACCGTGTCTTGAGGAATCCCTGGAAACACCTTTTACAACTTGCCACGAAATCATAACCAGTCTTACACGACCGCGCTCAATACCCACAGCAGGAAGCCTTAATTCTCCTTGGGACACACTGAAACTTCTGAGAAACTTTGAGGAAAATAACTAGTAGAAAACCTTAAGACCCCATTAATCAGAATTCGTTGATCCCGTCTTGAGGTACTTGACTGAGAGAACAAATACCATCCACACTTGAAACTATTGCACCTGCACAAACCTGTTAGTAATAAAACATGCAGATATGCGAGATGGTGCACAAAGAGATGAGATTTTAGGGTAAAAAATTAGGGTATGACAACATCCTAGAGAACACCTCTAAAGTGATGGAACAACAAGTTCAAGTATGACCAGTTGGCTCTTTATAAGTAACCTCTAAAGTGACGGAACAACAGGTTCAAGCATGACCGGTTGGCGCTTTAGAAGTAACCTTATTGGAGAGAGAACCAAAAAATGGGCTCCAATAAAGTATCTAGAATGATTGATCATCTAGTCTAACGTGACTAAATGACATCCTAGAGAACACCTCTAAAGTGATGGGACAAAAGGTTCAAGTATGACCAGTTGGCTCTTTAGAAGTAACCTCTAAAGTGACGGAACAACAGGTTCAAGCATGACCGGTTGGCGCTTTAGAAGTAACCTTATTGGAGAGAGAACCAAAAAATGGGCTCCAATAAAGTATCTAGAATGATTGATTATCTAGTCTAACGTGACTAAATGACATCCTAGAGAACACCTCTAAAGTGATGGAACAACAGGTTCAAGTATGACCAGTTGGCTCTTTAGAAGTAACCTCTAAAGTGACGGAACAACAGGTTCAAGCATGACCGGTTGGCGCTTTAGAAGTAACCTTATTGGAGAGAGAACCAAAAAATGGGCTCCAGTAAAGTATAGAATGTGATAGGTTAGTACCGGGGTTGCGTAACTGAAGATAAGCCTTCCTGGGGAATACCCAATTACGGTTGCGAAGAGGTTGAATAGTACCAGAGATAGATAAGCTGCTTGTAAGAGACCGTCAAGCTTCTTCAAGAGATTACTGCTCCGAAGATATGTTTATATCACAATACTGTTGGAGAAAAAAATTATGTCTTCAATGAGGATCTTGTAAAAAACTTCTTGCGAGAAACGGTACAAAATAAATGCACGTTCAAAGATAGGTTAAAAAACCACACCTGCCAGGGACCAAAGTTCAATCTAGGAACAAGCTAGAAAGAAACGGTCAAACAAGACTCCAATTGAGGAATTAAGTCAAATGGGGATTTATCTTATCCAAATATGGAAAAGATAACTGAACCAACCATCATCCACGAGAACCAAACTCTGTGGGGAGTTTAGAAAAGAATGGGCACTTTATGCCTAGGGCTGACTTTCTATTTGAGAGAATAGACAAACCCAGTCACTTGGGGAAAAAACCGAAGTGAACCAAAATAGGAAAACACCAGAAAGAGAAAACAAAAGCTAAAAATGCTAAGATGCATATGAGCTTATGCCATGCTTATGCTTATGCTGACAAAACAGACAAGCGAAACTGGAGACGAAGAAAACGTCTCGACAAGGATACCCAGCCAAAATCAAAGGGCTGGACCAATACTGGGGGATGAAGAAGAATCAGCAACTTCATTGGTGAAGAGAGTATTCTACTTGAGGTATAACGTCATGAGGAACGCCATCAGGAGCTTGATCTCTTTGTTGGAGGCGAATCCATGGAGAATTGTCAAGATTAGCTGAAGTAACAACTTAATGGGGGGCTAGCAAAGGATATTACAAGAAAAGTAATTCTGCATCCCACTGGCATAGTGATCATCTTCAAATTATCTGCCCCAGGCTACATGGTCTGCTAGAAGACGATAACAAGAGGATTTTATAGAAGAATTGGCATACAGGGTGTTTCAATATCTTCAAACTCTTGGAGAGATCTTGGCGTAATTGCCCCAGATTAACTGTATTCACACAACAAGGTCCTTGAGCTCGCTTTAGACTTAGTTGTTTGACGATTTGGGGAACAAACTTTGCCCCTGTCAGCTTGGTTGATCTGTGACGGGGATGTCCTTGACTGACTGTCTTTTAGAGATTTGCCGAATCTAGACCTGATTGCCCCTAATTAACTGGTTTGTGAGGGTAAGTCATCAAAAGGATTTCATAGAAGAATTGACGCACCAGATGCTTCAAAGTCTTCAAACTTTTGAAGGGGAAATGGCATAACTGCCCTTGTCCAATTGTATTTGTAACACTCGAGCTGTAGTAGAAACGACTGGGGAATAAAATTTTCCCCTGCTGATGAGTCACTGGAGTCCAAACTAGTCATAAGATGATCTCAAGAATATTTGCCCCAATATTCTGAATTTGCAGAATTTCGCCTCTGATTTGTCAATTCACACTTGGTTGCCCCTGACTGAGTCAAATTCCTCTATCAATTCCTTGACTGACCGCGTTTATTGGGATTCCTTGATATCAAATGGTATTGCAAACAAGTGTTGTTCATTAAAATTGGCAAAATTTAATGCAAAGGTTTAATGCAAAGTTTGAAAACAAAGCTTTGATAAAAACGCACAGTGAAATGACTAAAATAGTAAAAAACAAAGGTGGGTCTAGTCATTAAGGAAGTGACCAACACACGCGAGTAACAAAGATTATTAGGAGTCAGGTTACTCAACCTTGCTGTAGTATGCTTTTCAAAACAACCTTACCTCAATTAGGTATTTTAAGGGTTGTAATGTGGTATGGTTCATGGTTTATGAAACAGAAGATAAAGGCTCAAATCCTACGCTCAGTTAACTCAAGATATACGTTCAACTCTCTAAAAGTAGGAAGGCACTTGATTTGAAAGCTGACTGGCGCCTTATGTGAAAAGCTCGTGTTTGAATGCATAACCGAGTTAAACTGAGAACTACCCTGCCCCTCAGGTTTAAAGGTTATTTTTGTATAAGAAAGAAAACTCTTACTTCTAGGCTCGAAAGGTTTAACAAGGGATGAATTGAAACAATGTCTTACATCCTTGGCGAGGTTTACTTAAAAGTATACCACAACAATTATGAACATGGGGTTTTCATCATCCTCCCTAATCTTTGTTTTAACAAAAAAAAAATTGAAAAAGGGGTGAAAAAGATATAAATTTGTTTTTATGAAAATAAAAGTAAATGAGTGAAACGAATGGATTTAACCAAAAGATGTATATATATCATTAATGTTGCCAATTTAACAGGTACAACAAAGCTCATAAGCAAATATCAATACAATTAAAGGAAAAGCAACGCACAGCCATCCAAAGATTTCAGTTTCCAGGTCTGAACGGAAAAAAGTCTTCACCACCAATCACTTGTTCCTTGTGGTATCGAACTTTGAGAGGCCTTGCAGGTCCTTTACCTTTTGCTTCGAAGGTTGAGGTACCAACATCTGAAGTACCTTCCTGAGGTTTCAAATTCTTTAGCAAGCTCATCAGCTTCTCTTCAAACTCCTTGCATTCTTCAATGGGATGTCCAATTGTCCCAGTGCGAAATTTGCATTCAGTCTTTGGGTGGTCTTCTTCAAAGATTAACTCCTTGTCATGGATCAGTTCTTGCACAAAATATCCTAAAGCTCGACAATTATCCAAATCATGCCCTTCAGCTCCCTTATGGAATTCACAGGTTAGGTTGGGATCATACCAAGGTCCCCGGAAAGGTGTGAGAAGTCGTGGAGTTACCAGCTTATTTTGTATCAACAGTGGGAAAAGTTTGCTTAACGGCACCGGGATAGGCTGGTGGTTAAATTTTCCTCTTTTAGCAGCATTTTTCTTCTTATCTCGACCTTAAGAACCTCGAGGAGAATCATCCGCTGGAGTCTGAAACCCCCTTTTGGTAGACACCTGACGGCGATTACATTCTAGCCCAGGAACAAGACCACAGGCTGGATGGTATGGGAGATCCTCAGGAGATGGCAAAGGATTGTTCTTGGACTGGGAGTCATTAAAAGATAAAATATTTCTTTCCACTAGATCCCTCACAATATGTTTCAAAGCAAAACAACCTTCTAGGTCATGGCCTGGTGCACCTTCATGGAATGCACAATGAGCATTAGGATTGTAGGAAGATGGAAGCGGATCAGGAGGTGGGCCTGATGACCTAGTATTTATTAATCCCTGTTGCACCAAAGAAGGATACAACGCTGTATACGTCATAGGAATGGAAGGAATCGGAGGCCTACCACCCTGTCTCTTATCTGGAACATTTTGACGAGAAACTTGAGTTCGTTGTGGATAAGCAGGAGCGTTGGGCGCTCGTTGATAGATTGGTGATTGAGAAACTGGCTGATAAATGGAAGCTTGATCGTTGAATGTTGGTATGATAGGGTGGATGTGATTCTCCTTTTCCATTAGAGCTTGCAAAGTTTATAGAACCCAATTCATCTGGCATTTGAGGATTCTGACTTCTTCTTTCAGCCTTTCCTGGTTCTTCAGAATTTCCTTCATCGTTGCCATTGCAGACTAGGTATCCTTGTCGAGTCGGAAAATCAGGGTGACGGGTGCTGAGAACAAGACGACAATAAGATGCGGAAGAATGCACATGCAAGGATGCAAAATGATATGCAAAGTTTCATGAACTTCAGACGTTCGCCAAAATATCAAGAGATATCAAAAGATCTCATTTTCATTAAATAAAAGTGAATTACAAAAGTTGATACACTTTCAAAAAGCTCTAAACATAAAGCTAAATAAAAGCTAGAAAGTCCTAAGGAAATTCTCCTAGAAGCCTTGCGTTGAGTCTTCTGATTTCTTTCTCCATCTGATCTCTTTCTGCGACGAGGTTGTCAAGAATGGATTTCCAAGCGGGAGGCTGAGTGCTTGAGGGACTTGGATCTTTTTGGGCCTTTCTCTTCTTACAGAAGAGTAACTCCTCATTCTTGGTCTGCAGTTGCTTCTGGAGTTCTAGATCCTCTTCAACGACCACTTGATACTTGAGCTTCCAGGCTTCTTCTGACCTTTGGACTTGTCTTAGAGAAATCTCCAGCTCTTCTTCTTTCGACATGAAGTACAAAACAGGCTCTTTCTTAAAAGTAATTGGCTCTTGTCTTTTGTAGGGCATCTTTAGCTCTATAGCTCTTCTTCTAACCCATTGGAGGTAGGGCTCCAAGGATACACAGTTAGGTCTTCCTAAAGAACTTCTTCCTCTTTTGCGTTTGCTACCCCAAGCATTCAAGATCAACTCTTTCTGTTCTTCATTCTTGTCATATGTTTCAAAGTAAATACTTTCCACATGAGCACTGAGAGGTTTGTCTTCTGGAGGATATCCTAATTGGCAACGCGCCAATACAAGGTTGTAACTGATACCACCTTTGATGCCAAGGAGAGGCACGTTACCATAGTTTCCACAGCTATCTGTAATCAGGATTCCATCATACACGCTATTATACCAGTCAATATCTGCATGGGAGAGTGCCATAACTTTCTGAGACCACCATCCTTTCTTGGAATCCCAGAATGCTCCTGCCTTTGGTAGATGCGAAATAAACCATCTATACAGTATAGGGACACAACAGGTAATCTGTCCATTTCTATGAGCGTTTCTTGTATGGACTGAGTGATAGGCTTCAGCAAGCAAGGTAGGTACATGATTTTGTTTCAAGAAGATTTTGATTGCATTTAGATCCACAAAGTTGTCTATGTTTGGAAACAAGAAAACTCCATAGATAAGCAATGCAAATACAACTTCAAAGGCATCCCTATTGGAGTTCTTAGCAAAGTAACGGGCCTTTCCAATCAAGAACTTAGCAGTTAACCCCAAAATCCCTCCCTTAGAGGTTAAATTACTTTTGATGTCAACTAACTCCAGGTGAGTCTTCTCAACTATTTCTTCTTCTTTTGGATCCTTCTCGAAGATAGGAAACGGGGATTCATCCTTGATAGGTAAACCAACTATCTGAGAGTACTCCTCAAGGGTGGGTAAGAGCTGATAGTCAGGGAACGTGAAGCAGTGATATTTTGGATCATAAAACTGAAGTAAAGTTGAGAGAAGTCCTTCATCAATGGTCTTCCTTAACAAGACCCACAACTTTCCATATCTGCTTAGGAATCCTTCAGGGTCTGTTAACAAATCTCCTAATTTCCTTAGGTCATCCAATTTGGGACTCTTGAAAGTGTATTTGATGGTGTTTCTTCTTGAGCTATCCATGATATCCCTCTGATATAAGAAAAGAAGTTTGAGTTCCATGAAATAAATGCAACATGAATGCTTATGCTATATGGATGCAACAAACACACATAGAGCACAAACAAACAAAGGCAAAAGGGGGATAGGTTAAGCATGGAGCCAAAGGTTCACCCTTCCCATTGGTATGTTCTATTGGTTTTCACCTGCTGAACGGGGTTCTAAGAAATTCCCAGAGTCTACAATCCATCTTTCCGATTTTAAGGATTTCCCAGATGACTTGGTAATCGATAAAATTCTCAAGAGGATCTCGTCTGAGTGTAGTATCGCGTGACAACCAATTCAGAAATAGACTCCATCATGGTCTCCGCACTACATCTAAAAGGCTTAAGTTGGGTTTGGTAACTACGGTTCTCAATATCCCAGGCTCCTAGGTCGAGAGTAGCACGCTTTCACGAACGAATTCGTTCAACATAACTAAACTCTCGAGAGGGCCTCAATTGAGTGACGGTGTTATCAATTCAACCTTTCGGGATTCGACTCCCTCAAAGCCTCTGTGAATACCATCGTCCTATAATAAGTGTACGCTCAAATCCGGGTATAGGATTTATCTCACTCATAGATATCATATCAACCCAAGATAAACAGGATAAGTCAAGCAAGAACAGATATACAGATATATAAGCAGGTATGACATACTCAAGCATATACAAGTAAATAAGCAAACATGAATAACATAAAAACAAGATAGGCTTAACCCTCTTAGGAAAGGACCAGCAATAGGTCTAACTTTCCCCAGTGAAGTCGCCATTTCTGTTACGGCGAAAATCGGATAACAAATTATTAATTAATTTGCATCATTTTCTTTTACAACCGACTTTGATTTATCCAAAGGAAAGGTTCAAGATCGTTAGAAAAACCTAAAGGGGGGAGATCTAAGGTTCGGGGGTTGGTTACGCCTAGGGAAGGGATTAGCATCCTAAACGTCCGTAGTACTCTACGGGAACCTCTTGTTTTAATGCTATCTTATGTTTGCTAAAGATTCTATGCTAAAGGTTGAAACCCTAGGAGTTAGTATCTAAGTATACTCAACAAAGCATCGCACTTTGCGCCTACGTATCCTCGGGAATAGAATCAGAGTATGCGTAGTTCTACTTCTACTGAATGATTGACTATGGTCAATATTCAGAGGGGAAATGAGTACAAGCTCATTGTAGAGTTTAAGAACTCTCTAAATCTAGTTGTAATGGACCTATGTTATGTTTTAGTCAGTAGGGGAAGAGTGATGATTCATTATGATGAATATCACTAAGAGTTTAAGAACTCTCTCCTAAGGCTAGTTGTGATTTCTATGGCTCTGATGAGGCCAAGGAAATGAAGTTTTCTCCTAAGAGGTTACTCAGGTTAAGGTGGGAGGTCATGACTTATGAATCAACATGTTTAACCTTCCCTTGGAATGAGGGGAAAGAAATAGCAATTATAAAATTACTAAGATAAAGACATGATAAAAGCTAAAATATTGATATAATATGATGAGATGAAAGCAACACAATCATAAGGATGGCAAGATGCTTCATGATAAAGTATGGATAAAAATGGACATAATCATCATAAGGACATATCAATATGCTTCAATCTTAAGGAAGACAAACATATAGAACATTCACAAAGATAAAGAGAATGATATTACTTAAGGATGATATTTAAAGAAGAATAAAATTCACATTAAAGTCACATCTATAATAAATTAAACATGGATAGATTAGCTTAAGATTTAAACAAGTATTAGTGAATAACACTCATAAGATCAACAAAAGATGCTCATAAATAAATGTTAACAATTAACCCCAAGGTGACAAACAATTAACCATTAACAACACCATTAAAAATAACAATATAATTAAGATACATATTGATTAATTAAAATTAAAGGTTAATAATACAAATACAAATTGATAATTAAAGCTACGACACAAGTTAATTAACACTTAACAATTAAAAATTAACATAGTAATTAACAATTAAAAATACCTCACATAAACAATGAAGAAACAAACTATAAAATTAAAATAAATATTTTTGGAGTTTTTGAATATATATAAAAAAATCTAAATAAAATAAAAGGTTTTTCTAAAAGAAATAGGAAAAGATTAAAACAGAAAATAAAAATAAAAGGAAAAGAAGAAGCGCGGGCAGGGGGTGTGGAAGAAATTAAAATGAGCTAAAGGTTTGTTTGGGCCAGAAATAGGGGGGTATAACTAGCAAACAAACACAAGGCCCAGGTGGAGAAGACAGGCGAAATGGAAAAAAGGGACCAAAAGGGTTGATCCGCAGGATCGAACCCAGGTCATGTGGGTGAAAGGCAAGGCATAGTGCATGTGTGTGACCGTTGGGACGACGAGTTTCATCCAACATGTATACGCCTCAATAACAATATAAACTAAAGCAAACCAAGAAAATATTAAATGAAAAGAATGCGCGCACATACATGACTGAGTGGTAGTAACGTTATATCAATTGGTCATTATTCATTAAAAACACTACACGACAAGAACGACTCCCAGCCAATCAAACTCACGCATGGATTTGAAACATGCAACAACAACATAAAACCATCGTATTTTCAAACTCAAATCACCAAAGTAAACGTTCAACTTCAATCCATCATAAATCATTCAAATAACAACCAAACATTATGAAACAAAAGGCTAAACTGAAGTAATCCAAACGTAGAACACAATGAAGCCCTAAGTTGAACAAGTTAGTGATTATACCATGAAGAAAGAGCAGAGGAAACCCAAGGTTCAAAACTGAAATTTAGTTTAAGAAAAAGTGATAAAGCACTTTCTGTTTCACATCTAAATCAATACTCTTGTTTTAAAACTAAACAGCAACATATAATAGGAGTAAGCTACAACCTAGAAACTCATTCACATGATAATATGAACACCCATCAACATTTAAAACTCATAACAAAACCAGCAACAAATCAGCATATGCGACACTCACATATTCTCAACATACTATCATCAATACATAACTTGTCATGAGTTGAAAGGTAACATCCAAACCAGTTAGACAAACAAGGTACTACTCATAAACAAGACAAAACAACTCAACGACCTCACAAAGCCAAACATGTCTACATACTTCAGCCATGATCAAAAGTGCACAAGAACAACACACCTTAGCAACATATTATCATAAAAGTTACACATATCATACATTCAAAAGATCATTATCTTGGTGTTCATACGATCAAAGCCAAAACCATTACAAATTCTAACATGGATTCAGAGTTGGTGCTCATGGCAACAACTATATCTATATCATGCTGTTAAAAAAAGAAGGGGCATGTAAACCTACAAAGTGGACTCAACAGAGGCATATAATAATGTGTAAGAGCATACATATATATGATGATCATTCAAAGATAAACAAATAGCAATGACAGTTATGAACCAAAGCCATAAACATGATAGTATCATTCAGAACCAACATTCCATCTCTTAAACTTTAACCATAATCATTAAAATAAACTCTAGCATGTATACTATCATGAAGCTAACACACACCATACATGAAAGGCAAATTTAGTGTTCAAGTGATTGGCCAGAAGACATATTCTTAGAGTAACAACTTAGTTCAAACATGTCACTACCACTGTCCTTATCAAAGAAACAATTTGTTTACATTAACAACCATAAAAAGGAGCACGCAACTCTTAGACAAAACCACAGCCATACCATTTATGCAAGGATGCAAAAAACAAACTTAACACTCCATGAGCACTATGATTTACACAGCACATATAAATTCAAGTAGCATATCATTTAATGGTTAGCAAGTTTCCAACAAAAACAAACACGTTTAAACATTAAAGCATCCATGGATAAGCATGCAGCTTCTTAAAACCATCTCAACATAAGTAAGTACACGATGCATACCATGAACACTAAACATTAAAACAGAAAAAGAAATGATCTAACATGCAGATAAAATGTATTCAACATAGTATGATAAGCATGGAAATTTTGAGAAACTTACCTAGTTCCTAAGCAAGTGACAAGAGCTCCTCTCCTTTCTCAGCTAGCTCGTGAGCTTCTCCAAAGAACAAGTTTCGCTCTGAGTGTTTTTGTGTTGATTATTGATCTTGAAATGAAGGAGGGGCTGCTCCTTTTATAGAGAAACCTAGCTGGCTCATGTATTAAAAGTTGTGTGTCGGGTCAAGTAAGTTTCAGCCTCAAGCCATGGAGGCTAGGGTTTGGAGTTGTGCTTAAATGTTGTGCCTTGAGGGAACATGCGCTCCTCTTCTGTCCTTGGCAGGCACAATGCAGGTTTGAACATAATAAAAGAGGCAACGTTTTCTTTTCTAACTTCTGTGGCAAGCAAAATAGATATGAGGAGGGAAATGTGATAGTGACCTGACCCTGTGTTGTTGCAGACACTCACAGGTTGTACTTGGAGAAAGAGAGTGTGGTAGAATCAGCTCAAATAAGGTATGTGGTTTGGTTGTAAAACAGAATCGTGGATCGTTGTTCAACACATGAGAACTTGTCACTCAATGGCCCAAATCATGTGTTCTTTGGTGATTTATAAAGTAGACATGTCACACAACCTTTTTCATGTTGAAACCTAATCAAAATAAAGCCTGGAATTGGTAGGAAAATGTCTCACAAATCGTGTCCCTTAAGCTGCACAAAAAGAACTTAGAAAAATTCTGTTATAGAAATTTGACAACTTGAAGTGCCTATCTTTGGAACCTCATAACTTGAGAATGGCTTATCCTAATGAGATGTTCCACATATGGTTGGAAAGCTCTCATCATGCTCTACAACTTTTAATTGGGGCCCAAGTCTTGAATCCAAATGGAAATGGGTGAAAAATGGTGTCAAAGTTAAGAAAAAGAGTGATGAAAAGTGCTGAAAATTTTCTAAGTGTTTGGTCAAAATATCTTGCAAGCTTCATAACTCAAAAACCAAGCATTTTTGGACAAAAAGTCATGTGGAACAAATTGAAGATCTTGGAAAAATCTTTCCAATGAGCTTTGAGTCACTCCAATTAGGTGTGTGGTTTAGGAGTTATGGTCATTTCAAAATGTGCTATTAGGGGAAAAATCTTACACATGACACCATCCTTAGTCAAAACCCTACTTCTCTTGCAAGAAACCTCAGGAAACTTGGTATAGATGCTTTGTATACCTCATGAGACATTCTATGATGATTAGAAACATTGACACTTCATTTGAACCAAAATTCTCAAGGATTAGGGTTTCAGTCAAAAACCTAATTTTGACTGTGAATGCACTGAGGTCAGATCTTGTAAACTTGCTTCCTCCTTCTCATCTAAAGGTCTTAGGAGACTCTTGAGGATGTTTATAAACCAATAGAATCAGGAATTAGGGTTTGGGAGTTCACCTTGATGAAAATCAAAGCCATTGACTGATAAGTGTCAAAGAAACCCTAATTTGGAGGTATAGTGAGACTGAAGCTCAAACTTCTCTTGGTGAGGACCAATGAATCTTGAATTCTTATTGAATGGAGTCCTTTGAATGTAGATGACCTCAAGTGGTGTGTGAGCCACACAAATCTTGACTTGGTAGAGCCAATTTCTCAGTGATTTTGTCAGAGCAAAACCCTAATTCCAAAGTTCTTGCACTGGAGATCTTTTGTTGACTTGACTTGCTTCAAAACAACTTGTGGAGCTTCATGGTGATATGTAAACCTAATTTGAACACAAAGAAACAAACTACAAGATATGGGTTAGCTCAAACACTGCAGAGATGATTGACCTAAGATGCACAAGAGCTAGATGACATCTAAGGGTAAAAATTTAGGGTACAACAGTTGCCCCTATTTAAATAGCTTCACCGGATGGCATATAAGGTTAACACCTCAACGTTCAAGTCAATATACGAGGCTTAATAGTGAATTGAAATTGATTTTTATATTATGTACATGAACTTGTGCACTTTTATATATAGTGGAGAGGAAATAACAATCTGCTATTTGTTAGGCGTGAACCATAGAGAGTTATTGTAATATTTTAAAAACAGACCGATCATCAAACTGGTGAAGGTATTGTGTGATTGGTTCATTAATCGAACCACCGAGTCACTAGTCGAATCGTGTGTCTAAACCGGATTAAATTAGATAATTTAGTTGAATAAATCGATCTCAATAGCAAAACTAAAAAATTATTAAATCGGTCGGACTGAATGACTCGATTTCTACAAACATCACGACACCTACACAATTTCAAAATATCATAATTTCACAAGTTCATTCTTTAAATTAAAATTTTAAACATAGACATCATACACAACAAAATAGTATAAAATACAAATACAAATAAATTAAAAAAATATAATTACAATATAAACTGAATAACAAAATAATTGCATTATGTAATAAATTTAAGAGGTGTGCTATGTTTACACCCAATTTGCTTACACCGTATCTACATCGTAGCTTTTTTAAAGCATTTAAACATTGGCACAAAAATCAAGACAAAAATAAAATTATTAAAAAAAACAAATGTATATATAATGGTATCTATATATGGTGTTTTTTTTTTATGAGATCTATATATGGTGTTAATGTAACTTATTGGTGTCATTTTAGCATTTCACTAAATTTAATTCCAAAGTGAGAATGTTATTCCAAATAAGTTTTGAAAAAAGTCTACTTATATTTTTATTTTATTTTATTTTTAAAAATGATCAGAACGACGTCGTTTTGTCTGAGGGAAAAAAAGTAAACATTTAACCTGCCAATTTTCCAAAACCGTCAGTTTATTGATTTTTACCACTTTTGGCCAGTTATAACCGATTTAATATCTTACCCGGTCCAATAATCAAACCAGAGCGGTGATCCCTCTAGTTCCCAGTTCGACCGACTTGTCTGATTCTGTTTTTAAAACACTAAGACGTTAGATGTATCTAGATTTCGGATCCTCTGTACAAGTGAGATCCCATTAGGTGAAAATATGAAACACCTAACAAAAGTGACTTATAAAAGTAGTTCAAGTAGAATTCCTGAGTTCTAAAAGAACTAAAAAGCCTATGAAACATTAAGCTAAATAATCCCTCATCCTGAAACTGAAAAGTGAATCTTTGAACCATATGATAGAGAAATCAAACTAGGATTTACGCTAAATTATCTTCAAATGAGACTTCTGACATGACATATACAATCATGAGTTACGCGCACACACACACCCACACATGCACGCGCACACACACAGACATACATGTATGCATACACACACACACACACACACACCTAATGTGTTGAAATGTGATAAAATACTGAGTTGTGCCAATGCTTAGAAAGAGTCCTTTGAGAAAAAGTTTGATTGTAAGATATATGTTACTTATTTAAAGATCTTGTATAGTTATTATTTATTTCTGAAGTTATTTGTCGCATCACTTGAGGACAAGTAATGATTCAAGTTTAATGGTGTGATGACTCATTTTGCGTGAAATATGTAAGTCTCTTATACTTGAATTTTAGGGTAGATTAGAGCTTAAGTAATGTCATTTGTTTATGTTTTATGTTACTTTAATTAAATTAGGATAAAGCACACTAGGTGCTCTCTTTTGTCAATTTTATGTGTTTTGTGTTTGTGCTGAAGTGGCTCATGTGACAAATTCTGTCACACCAAGAACCCTTGAACACCATCCAACAGGCCTCAAGCCAGAAGGTGTTGTATGTGTCCCAAACTTAAATGTTAATGCTGACGTGACAAGAATTTGAGAAGAACATGGTTGAGCTAGACAAAATGAATGGATAAAGGTGAAGTGCTATAAGACAAAAGTCTAAAAAGTTGTCAAGCCATGTTGTTGCTACTGTATTGTTGTTGCTCCTACATTGCTGTTACTATTGCAGGGATTCCATAATGTCATGTTGTCTCCCATGTGTGTTGTATTATCATAGTACAACATAAGAGAATATACTTTATTCTTTGGGATTAAGTTAATGGATAATTATAATGGCCTAAAATCTAAATAGAGAGACATTATGTAATTGAAAAACCTCTATAAATAGAGCTACAATGCAATGAAGAAAGATATTCTAAAATTTTAAAATAATTATGCGAAGAGAAATTAAGGAAGAGCTAGAGTTCTTGTCGTGACACCAGTCTTGTTAGATTGAAGGAAACAATGTTGGGAAGCATGACAAAAGACGCTGCTTTCTAATTAACAAATTGTAAGTGATTGAAGTGTCTTATGTTTATCATTTCTATCTTCTTGCTTAGGAATGTGTAGCTAAAGATATTTCTCTATTGTCTTTACTTTACTTAGTATGACATAAACTTGTTTGTTGGACAATGTGAATGTTATGAATGACAAATTGCAAGTGATTGAAGTGTCTTAGTTTAATGAAGTTGTAATATTTTGAATGTTATAAATGAGTTGTCTTGATATATTTTGTTCATGTAAATTTATGCCATATGTTTATTCTTTTGTCTGGTCACCTTAGGAGTCTATAAAAACTTATTAATGTTGAAGAATCCTTTAATAAGTGGAACTCATGATAAATATGGATAAAAAAAGTAAATAGGAATATTTTCCATCTAGTTGATTTAGGGATAAAGAGCTAAAACCATAAGGAAATGCGAAACTCGCTAAAGACATGCACTAATGTTATTGTGAGACTTAAGAATTTCTTACTTAGCTCAATTGCATTTATTTTTATGTTGTAGACATACACCATTAGATCAAGTTATGGCCTCATTTATCATAACAGATTACATCAGACTCATACATTAGATGAATTCAATAAATGGAACATTGTCCAACAGTTTCTTTCACTTTGTGTTAACCCTTAATTATCTTCTCTGTTTTTACACATTATTAACTACATGACACATACCATTATTTTGTTACCTTCTCTCATGTTTACTTTAAAATTTCTTGTATAAAAATCATTATGATTAATACAGTCTTTATGGGATAAATACTCTTTATTATCACTTGTTACTAGCTTGACCGCATATACTTGTACGTACAAAATAGCCATCACCTAACATGGTGAAAAGGAGAGCCACCACATTAGCTGACAACGACCATGGGGCCATAATATAGGATTTAGTTGCTATGAAATAATTGCATCACCATAACCAAACCTTGGAGGACAATGTTCTCAATCTCCAACAATGACAGCAGAAGACAAAACCCACTGACAAGATGGAGATTCTGGACACATAACTTTTTTCTTTTAAAATTTGGAAGGCCCATGTGCGGATAAACTTCAAACCTTAGCACTAACAAAGTTCGATGAAAGGAGTGACCCTAAGAGCATGTTGTCTCCATTAACACTCAGTTGGTCATCCTAGGCGCCTAAGACTCCTTGAAGTGCAAACTCCTCTCTAGCACATTCAGGGAGGCCGAATTAAGGTGGTACATGAACTTCAATATTGTCAGTTACTACTTATCAAGAGATGGTGAGGAAGTTAGTCCACCGGTTCTTGTCAAGCAAACACAAGAAGATGTCCACCACCATGATGTTCAACGTCAGTCGGGGTCATTAGAGTCTTTGAGGAAATACCTCACCAATTTTAATGAGATGACCATTAAATTCCTACAGCCAAATATGAAAATTTTTATAGGGGAATGAAAAAAAGGATTAATGGCATGGAACTTCAATGAATCCCCCACTTAGAAGCCACCAACTTCCATGGTCGAAATCATGGCATGAGTCGAATGTTGCATCTTGGGAGAGGGGAGAAATGTAATGAAGAAGTCTAAAACGCCAAGGAATAGGCATCTAGAATTTCTCACACTCCACAATGTCAACGCATAAGTCACTACACCTCGCATGTGAGAGACATGGTGACTTTCAAGTGCAGTGGAAAATCCACCGAGATTTTCACATCGTTGAACACTCACCTTGAACAGATATGGCGTGAAGTCTTTCATGCACGTGACATTCCTCCTCCTTCAATCCCCAATTATGACATTATATGACATAAATCTATTAGATGGTGAAAATATCATAATATAAAAGGTCTTCACACAGAGGACGACTACCATCTAAAGATTGAGATCAAGCGACTCATTCAAGAGGGTCCTTACCAATATGTAGGCTGGTATATACCTACAACACGAGATCCTATTTGAGTCCAAAGTCAAGAAAGAGAAAAGATTTAGATAGTAAAGACAAGGAAAAACCACTTTGCCACACCATCAATATTATATCAAAAGGGTTCATTGGAGGTAGAAAGACTAACTCCTCACGCGCAGGAGATATGCCTCCAAAATTATGACAGTGAAGGGTTCGCCCCTCTGTCCCAACTCAAAATTTGAAAAACCTCCATAAGCCTAAATCATTTTCTCTAACAAGGACACAGCTGGAAGATAAGTGCCAAAATTACATAAATACGTAGGCACTTATTGACTTACTTTATAAGAGATAAAAAAAATATGAATTTATCTATGAAAAGTGATATAACACTTGTTTGGACTTTCACATTTATAAAAAAAAAAGGTGAAAAGTAGTGAAAAACCACTAATCAACACATAAAGACCTTTCCAAGACCAATTTCCTAAATCAAGGCTTGTTAGGCCACATTCATGGGCGCATTGAGTGAGAACAAGCAATAAATGACTTCAAGGATAAGTAACTTCAAGGTAAAAGAAATATTTGTACACTGGGCAAAGGTGGGTGGTGCACCTAGCGAGCTAGGGTGGCTAGGGCTAGTTGAAGGGTGAACTTACATTGCTTAATAGAGAAGAAAGTATGCATGCTAGGAAAAGATGGGTAGTGCACCGATCCTACCTTTCTCAAACATATAAATAAAACGTCCAAGTTCAGTTATAAGCGAGTTTCAGTGGACTCAAGGGAGTATATATAGGTAGTAAGTTCACCCTGGTCTCAACAGGAGAATATGAGACGGGGATTAAAAGTGGAAGTGATACTCGAGAAATTGCTGCAGATGGCCTTCTAAGTTTGTCTTCTCCGAATTACCTGTATAGCTATGATGAGTAAGCATAGATATAAATCTCTTTGTTTGAGATAGATGTAATCATTATATGCTCATGTTTAATTACGGTCATGGAGTTTTATGTAATTCTACTTAAGGTTTAATATTGACAATTCTTCGTTCTTATAAGCTACCTAAATTGTGTTTTCATGGTACAACTTGACATATGAGAGGTGTTGGTTATTATTAGATCCAATTATCCATCTATTGGATGCTTATGCCTAGGATATGGTTAGGTTTAGTATCCGTAAAATACTGATAATTAATGACCAATATCTTCATACCATTATTGAATCTTAATGTTGTTGTATTGAATAGTGTGAGAGATCGCCGATTAGGTAATACAATTAATCTCACGTCATTGAGTAAGCTGACACAATGAATTTTATTTTAAAAATAGTGTCAATATCTGAAAATGATTCTAAATGGCACGTAACGGTGTTGTATGGTGTGGTTTGTATGTTGTAGTATGTTATGGTGTTTGGTGGCCAGTATTGGCGTAGTGCATTGATTAATGGTGAAGATCATTGTGCATGTTGTTGTTGTTGCATATCTTGTATGAATCATGCATCATGGGGTTTGGACGATGGTCCGTTTTTGGTGAGCATCAATCCTATGATGGGGATTGGGTGTGAGTAACTCGTTCTAGGTGAGAATCGGTGAAGCGTTACCTATGGTGATGGTAACGATTTTTGGTGTGCTCTGATCCTATGGTGGGGATCGAAGCGAATGAACATCAGAGTTCACATTTGGTACCACATGCATTGAGTCACGGTGTTGAGTCTCATTGCATTGCATATGTGTTGTATTATTATTTATGGATTGTGTGGATTATGAGTTTTTGAATGGGTGATTATTCATATGTTGATGGTGTGCTTAAATATTATTATGCATTTCTTTATATGATTGTGATTTCTCACCCCTTCTGTTTGAATGTTGCTTTTACATGAGCATCGTGCAGATAATCTGCAGTAGAGGTGTGGATGTGAGTTAAAGAGGGTACTCTTTATGCTTTTGTTGAGTCGACATCTGTTCTAATATGTAACACTGGGGGATGAACGCATGTGTCTTTATTTTATGTCTTGGCATTTTCTTATAATTATTATATGTTATGATTATGTTTGAAAATACTAAAAGAATCGATTGTTGATATTTTCTGCTGCTATTTATATAAAAAAAAATTGAAGCTCAGACATGTTTATTATTATTATTTTTTTTAAATTTAATATGTGATACATATTCTATTGCATGAGCTGAATGATTGATGTTGATAGAAACATCCTCATTATTTAGTAATTTTTAAATTACTCTAATTTTTATTTAAAATTAGGCTAAGAAACTTAGAATGTTACAATAGCTAAAACCTCTCTGTTTGAAGTTAGAAGTACTCTTTAATTTTGAACCAAACAATGCCACCACGGGACCATGACAAGTAAACTTGTTGTAGCTACTCGTTTGTAGATGTTTTTATATTCAATAATGTTGAAGAAGACATTGGATGAAAATCATTTCGGAAAACATAAATTAGATATTAAAAATAAACTAAATTATTGTGTGATTTGATTGAGTTTATCGTAGATATTACCAATAAAAGGACATGAGTATTATCTGGCTTCATTTTTATTTGGTAAATTTGAGTTTTCAAATTGGCAAATTTCTTAATCGAGAAAGCACGCTACATTGATGTGAATTCCAACAGTGTCTCTTTCTCAATAATAAAAAGTACACCATTCATATTTAAATATAGCATAGAATTTGTTGACTAGATTACAAATTTTTTATAATATTGACTATAAATTGATTTACAATTAATCCCTCCCTTTTATAAATAAAAAACAATTCTCTATGTCCCTAATCTTTTGTGCTTTAAACTTCAATTACAAAAACTTTAATTAAAACTTAAAATTATATATTTTTAATCAATATGTTTTGAATCATGAAGTAGACAAATATTTATAAATATGAATAGGTATCGTTAATTGAGAGTTTCTTAACGCATCTCATGTATTTCTTAGCCACCTCGTGAGTTTTCTAAAATATCCTTCGTTTTCGAAGATATATCTCCGGACGTATCATAATACATGTATTTTATTTGTTTTTGAGTCAGACTCCAATTTTATAAATATATCTATAATATAAGAAAACAAAGTGTTCTAGATATCATTTTCATAACCTTTGCCTAAATGGTGTCATGTCACACAATTAGGGGCATTTGGTGTCTAATATGAACTTATTCCAACCAAATGATGGGCTATTTGAAAACAAACAACACTAATTGCATTGGTTACACCATTTTTTGCTCAAATAGTAACTGAATAACGCCATACACAACCAGAATGTACTTTTCGTTTACCCATTATTTGGCTTTTGGGGAACAATTACCAATGCTCTTTTTGTTGGGATTTGACATGTATCCAGTTTGTTTTTTCCAATACCAAAAGACATTGGTACCACCGCTTTAGATTTCATTCGTCTTACTCCGTTTGTGCTCTAAAAATTTAAAATGGTTGTTGAGTTGTAATTCCTTGTGTCGAAGCAGTTTAGCTCGACAGAAACAAGGAGCAGACGAATTGTGATAATGTGTGTGTCAAGTTGTAATAGTGTGTCGAAGTGTCGAAGGAGGTTCATTCACACAGGATTTCGACTTATGCCTATTTTAGTAATGTTAACTATTTTGGGCTTTTATAGTTTTTGGGCCTTGGCTTGGGGTGCAAGCTAACCTAAAACAATAAATAGGGAGAAACCCTTATTTTTTGTAAGAAGCTTAGAATTGAGAACTTGTATTCACAGTTTGTAGTTGCAAGTGAAATAACAGAATTTCCACAGTTTGTGGGTAGAGAGTTCTCTGCAGTAAATTGTTCATCTTCTCTTCCAACTATTTTTTCTTTCTTTTCTTTATGTTCTTTCTCAACCCTTTTTTATTGCCATTGTGTGTTTTGTTAACAAGCTTGAGATCAAGATTGAATAGGAATTCCCAAAAGGTTTTGGGTTAATTCCAACATCTGGTATCTAGAGCTCCGGTTGTGATTCAAGGAAGGAAAATTGTGATGGCGATGAATCTTCCGAACAGACACTTTCCGGCGAGCCTTCCGATTCACAAGAAAGATAACTATGAGAATTGGTGCAAGCAGATCAAGGTGGTTTTCTGTTATCAAGTTCTTTGGGATCTTGTGAAGGAAGGAGTAAAACCACTTGCAGAGAACGCGACGGATCAAGAAAAGGCTGCACACGAAGAGTTGAAGAAGAAAAATTATAAAGCTCTCTTTATAATCCATCAGTGTTTTGATCTAGATAACTTTGAAAAGGTTAGTGATGTAGAGTCAACGAAGGAAGCGTGGGAGATTCTTGAAAATTCGTTTAGAGGCGCAGAGAAGGTGAAAGAGGTGAGGTTATAAACTGTCAAGAGAACCTATGAGTTGCTTCAGATGGAAGACAATGAAAGCATAACAGATTTCTTCACCAGAGTTACGAAGCTGGTGAATCAAATCAAGGTATGTGGAGAGGTGTTGACATCAAGATTAGTTGTTGCAAAGATCTTGAGGTCATTGGCTCCAAAGTTTGACCACAGGTGGTAGCAATAGAAGAGTCGAAAGACTTGTCAGTATTGACGAAGGAAGAGCTTCAAGGGACGCTTGAGTCTCATGAACAAAGGATGGCTGAAAGAGCTGCAGGAAAGTCGAAGAGCGATATGGCTTTGTAGGCACAGTCAGAAAAGGAAAGGAAAGGCAAAGGAAGTGGGAATGGCAACAAAGGTAGAGGAGGAAACTGGTCGAATCAGAGAAAACCCTGGAATCAAGGCAACCAAAGAGGTGGTGCTGCAGGTAAAGGAAGAGGTGGTGGTCGAAAATCTGACAAAAGTCACATTCAGTGTTTCAATTGTCAGAAGTATGGCCACTATTTTAGTGACTGTCCAGAAAAGAAGAAAAATCAAGAAACTGATGCAAAGCTGGCGAAACATGAAGAAGAAGAGACGTTACTGATGGTCACAACAAGAGATGAAGAAAGATTCCAAGATCAGTGGTACTTGGACACAGGATGCTCATCACACATGACTGAAAGGAAAGATTAGTTTGTCAACATGAAGCCCTCATAGAAGAACACGATGAAGTTTACAAATGACAACACTCTAGCAGCTGAAGGTGTTGGTGATGTTCTGATTATGAGGAAAGATGGCAAGAGGTCAATAATTTCCAATGTGTTGTACATACCAGGCAAGAAGAGTAATTTGCTCAGTATAGGGTGTAACGCCCTAAATTCATATTTAGTTAATTATTAATTATTTGTGAATATACGGTAATTTGATGACATGTTGTTGTGTTTCATGAGCATTGTGATGGAATTATATTAATAATATTGATGGTAAGAATAATTGTATCACATTATTCAAATTATTATTATTATTTAAAATAAAAGTGTTGGAAGCCTTGAGGGTATGATGGTCATTGGTGAGGGATAAGTGAGGGTAAGATGGGAAGAGCATATTTAGGGGTATTTTGAATTAAAACAAGGAATAGTGATGGGAGTTTTCATTATTCGTGTTATTTTGGTTGAAAGAAAGAAAATAGTGCTCTGAAGAACACAAGAAGAGTGGAGGAGGCTAGGGCATAGAGGGATTTCCGGTGAAACTTCAAGAGAAGATCGAAAGAATCAAGACTCTAAGGTATGGGGAGTATCACTTTGCAATATTTTGATATAAAGATTAGGTGTTGGTGGGTAATTGGGGTTTTGGGGGAAAACCTAGGAATTAGAGGTTAGGGATGATAGATTTTGATGATTTGCTAAGTGATGATTATTGTTATTGACGTATATGTGATAGTTATAGGTTATAATAACATAATCTGTGGTAATTTAAGGATAAAATATGGTTTAGGGGTCTTGAATCGCAGATGGAGAAGTGCTGTGATCGCAGGATTTTTCTACCAAAATCGCAGAGGGCGCTTAGCGCGGCCTAGCGCGCTTAGCACGATCTGGAGGAATTTTGCCTCCTCGAGGCAGTGAGTAGCGCGCTTAGCGCGGGTGGGGGCTCGCTTAGCGCGACCTGGGACTGAAAAATATGATTTTATTGACTTAAAATTCATGGAAAATATATGTTTTATATTATAGTAATGTTGTGATGTTGCTGTAAATTACTGCTATGTGTTGACGTGTTATATGATGATTATTTAGTGAATGAAAATGATGACGGAAGTAGGATGCGTGAGAACTTGTAGCTAGTATAAATTATGTGATTGATTGAATAGATGTTGTATTGATGAGTACGAGGAATATTAATATGAATGATGATGCAAACGATGATTTTAATGATGATTATGACAATGTTGTTGCATCATGCATTCATGGCATTCTATGATGGGACTTCAGTCCGTTATTTTGGTGGCTTCAATCCCATTGTGCGGATTGGAGTATTTTGTGACATGCTCCCTTATGGAGGATTGATGGCCTAGTGTCCATTATTATTACGATTTGGTGCCTCCTGCATTATTATGATGTTGCATTTCATTCTTGGTGGCATTGCATGATTGCATATGAGTGATATTGGTGACGTGATGTTCTATATGATGGTTTGGGTGAGTCGCTGTAGTATTTGATAAAAACAACGGTTGCCCTGTTAATGTCTTTTCTTTATATGATTTATATTGAATTGTGATTACTCACCCTGCCTGTTTGAATGTTGCCTCTACGTGGGTAACGTACAGATAACCAAGATTAGTTCGCGGTGCATGAAGAGTAAGCTTTGGAGTCAGTTTCTTTTCAGTTGAGTAGAGGGTGTGTCTTGCTCTGATTATGTAACATTGGGTCGGGAACATTGTGAACCTCTGAGTTCTATTTTTACTTGGTTTAACGGATGTTGTTATCGTTCTCTTTAAGATGTTTTGAAGTTTGATTTGATTGAAATAAAGTTATTCCGCTGCGATGTTTTGAATTAAATTGTTGAAAAACCCGTATAACGGAGCAGGATTGTTATCAAGATGTTTTAAGACAAAAATGTGACGCCTTTCTATGTTGTACTCTGATTTTAAATGATTATTTTATCGCTTATTATATGTGGGGTAGAAGGGTGTTACATTAGTGGTATCAGAGACTGGTTGGTCCGTCCGGCTAGGTTTTTACTTGATGTTTGTCCCTGTCAGTCGACGAGTGTGTGTACACTGTCGATGTTTTAGTTCTTCTAACCTTGTTGGTGGTGTGTAGGATGGCTGGAAGAAATGATCGTGTAATTGCTGATGCGTTGGAATCGGTTGCTAATGTGATGGTGCAGCTGAATCCAAATGGTAGAGCTCCTTATGAGTTTCGTGCTTTGGGGAAGTTTCAAAGGAACAATCCACCGACTTTTATGGGTACGCATGATCCAGCAAGTGCACAGAAGTGGATGAAGGCGATCGAGAAGATCTTCAGGGTGATGGGGTGTTCTGATGAGCAGCAGGTTCAGTTCGGAACGCATATGCTGGAAGAAGAGGCTGAGGACTGGTGGGATAACAACCGTCAGAGACTCACAGATGTTGGTCCTGTGATAACTTGGGCCGTGTTTAAGCAGGAGTTTCTGGGCAAGTATTTCCCAGAGGATGCTCGTGGCAAAAGAGAAGTGGAATTCTTTGAGCTGAAGCAAGAAGATATGACTGTGGCGGAGTATGCCACAAAGTTCGAGGCTTTGGTGAAGTTCTGTCCGCACTACAATCGTGTTGATGCTGAGATGTCCAAATGTCTCAAGTTCGAGAATGGGATGAGACCAGAGATTAAGCAGGGTATTGGGTATCAGCAGATCCACAGGTATGCTGTGTTTGTGGACAAGAGCAGAATCTACGATGAGGACAGCCGAGATCGATCTGCTCACTACAAGCAGTTGAGTGAGAAGAAAGGGCAGTATAGGGGTAAGCCTTATACAACTTCAGCTGACAAAGGAAAGCAGAAGGCTTCAGATGGGAAAAAGACAAGTGGGGGAGCAGCTCCCGCTTCTGGAAAGTGTCATAAGTGTGGTGAGCAAGGTCACCGTGCTGATGCGTGCACCAATACTATGGTGAGGTGCTATCGATGTGGTAAGAAGGGGCATAGAGCTACTGACTGCAAAGATGAAGGTCCGGCCTATTTCAATTGTGGTGAGAAAGGTCATATCAGTACTCAATGTCAAAAGCCGAAGAAGACTGCTACTGCTGCCTAGACCAGTGGCCGTGTGTTTGCTTTGAGTGGTGCAGAAGTTCCAGAGAAGGACAACTTGATTCGAGGTACTTGTTTTATTAATAATATCGAGTTGGTTTCTATTATTGATACTGGTGCTACTCATTCTTTTATCTTGCTGGAATGTGCTAATAGATTGAGTTTGAAGTTATCTGATATGAAGGGGAATATGGTAATAGAAACTCCAGCTAATGGTTCTGTTACTACTACCCTTGTGTGTTTGAGATGTCCTGTGATGATTTTTGAGAAGAGTTTTGTAATGGATTTGGTGTGCCTACCCTTGCACCAAATTGATGTGATCTTTGGAATGAACTGGTTGGAGTTCAACCGTGTTCATATCAATTGTTATAACAAGACTGTAGAGTTTCCTGAGATTGATAATAGTGGGGAGTTAATGTTCTTGTCTGCTAAGCAAGTAGACGAACTTCAAGAAGACGAAGCTTTGGTGTTTGCAATGTTTGCATCATTGCAAATTTATCGTGAAGCTGCGAGTGTGGAGTTGCATGTTGTCTGTGAATTTCTAGATGTGTTTCCAGATGACATCAGTGATTTGCCTCCAGAGCGTGAAGTAGAGTTTGCAGTGGACTTAATACCAGGTACGAGTCCAGTGTCGACGACTCCTTATCGGATGTCAGCTTCTGAGCTAAGTGAATTGAAGAATAAGCTGGAAGAATTTCTTGAGAAGAGGTTTGTTCGACTAAGTGTTTCTCTGTGGGGTGCTCTTGTGTTGTTAGTGAAGAAGAAAGATGGAAGTATGAGGTTGTGTGTTGATTATCGACAGCTGAATAAAGTGACTATCAAGAATAAGTATCCACTACCGAGAATCGATGATTTGATGGATCAGCTAGTAGGTGCCTGTGTGTTCAGCAAGATTGATTTGAGGTCGGGTTATCATCAGATCCGAGTTAAGCCTGATGATATTCCGAAGACGGCTTTCAGGACGAGGTATGGACACTATGAATACATTGTGATGCCGTTTGGTGTATCTAATGCACCTGGTATGTTAATGGAGTACATGAATCGGATTTTTCATGAGTATTTGGATAAGTTTGTGGTGGTGTTTATCGATGACATCTTGATATATTCTAGATCTGAAGAAGAACATGTCGAGCATTTGAGAACTGTGTTGCAAGTATTGAAGGAGAAGAAGTTGTATGCAAAGCTTTCGAAGTGTGAGTTCTGGTTGAAGGAAGTAAGCTTTCTTGGCCATGTGATTTCTAGTGGTGGTGTTGCCTTTGATCCTTCTAAGATTGATGTTGTATTACAGTGGGAGACTCCGAAGTCTACTACTGAGATACGAAGTTTTCTGGGATTAGCGGGTTATTACCACAAGTTTATTGAAGGCTTTTCTAAGTTGGCGTTACCTTTGACTCAGTTGACTTGAAAGGGTCAAGCTTTTGTGTGGGATGTAGCTTGTGAAGAGAGTTTTGTGGAATTAAAGAAGAAGTTGACGACTGCTCCAGTGTTGATTTTGCCTAATCCGAGTGAATCTTTTGTAGTGTATTGTGATGCGTCGAAGAGGGGTCTTGGTGGAGTATTGATGCAAAATGGACAAGTTGTTGTCTATGCTTCGAGACAATTGCGAGTTCATGAGAGGAATTATCCTACACATTCCTTGGAATTAGCCGCGGTGGTGTTTGTGTTGAAGATTTGGAGACATTATCTGTTTGGCTCTAAATTTGAGGTGTTCAGCGATCATAAAAGTCTGAAGTACTTATTTAATCAGAAGGAATTGAATATGAGGCAGAGAAGGTGGTTAGAGTTGTTGAAGGATTTCGATTTTGATTTAAGTTATCATCCGGGCAAAGCAAATGTAGTGACCGATGCGTTGAGCAGAAAGTCATTGCATATGTCGATGCTTATGGTGAAAGAGTTGAAATTAATTGAACAGTTCTGAGATTTGAGTTTGGTATGTGAAGCGACTCTTGACAGTGTGAAGTTGAGAATGTTGAGGTTGACTAGTGGTATTCTAGAAGAAATCAGAGTGGGACAATAATCCGATTTAAAGTTGGTTGACCAATTGACTTTGATTAACCAAGGTAACGAAGGTGACTTCTGAATTGATGAGAATGGCGTGATGATGTTCAGAGACAAGGTGTGTGTCCCATATGTTCCAGATATTAAGAAGAGCATTCTTGAAGAAGGACATCAAAGTAGGTTGAGGATTCATCCCGGTGCTACGAAGATGTACCAGGATTTGAAGAAGTTGTTTTGGTGGACGGGTATGAAGAAGGATATTGCAGAGTTCGTCTATGTGTGTTTGACTTGTCAGAAGTCGAAGATTGAGCATCAGAAGCCTTTAGGTATGATGCAACCATTGAGTATTACCGAATGGAAGTGGAATAGTATGTCCATGGACTTTGTGTCGGGATTGCCGAGGATTACTAAGGGAAATGATTCGATTTGGGTAATTGTGGATATATTAACTAAGTTGGCTCATTTCTTGCCGATGAAGATTAATCATTCTATGCATAAGTTAGCCGAGATGTATATTGAGGAGATAAGAAGATCGTGAAGTTGGATGGGATACCTTCAAGTATTGTGTCGGATAGAGATCTGAGATTTATATCGAGGTTCTGGAAGAGTTTACAAGATGCCTTGGGTACTAAGTTGAGGATGAGTTCTGCTTATCATCCGCAGACGGACGGTCAGACAGAAAGGACTATCCAATCTTTAGAAGATTTGCTGAGGGCTTGTGTGTTGGATCATGGAGGATCGTGGGATAGCCATTTGCCGTTGATTGAGTTCAAGTACAATAATAGCTTCATGCTAGTATTAGGATGGCGCCTTATGAAGCTTTGTATGGGAGAAGGTGTAGGACTCTGTTGTGTTGGTATGAATCGGGCGAGAGTGATGTACTCGGACCTGAAATTGTACAAGAGACGACTGAGAAGATTAAGATGATCAAAGAAAGGATGAAAGCTTCGCAGAGTCGTCATAAGAGCTACCATGATAAGAGGAGGAAGGCACTTGAATTCCAAGAGGGAGATCACGTGTTTTTGAGAGTGACGCCAGTGACTGGTGTGGGTCGAGCTTTGAAGTCTAGGAATCTCACTCCATGTTTTGTTGGTCCATATCAGATATTGCAGAGGATAGGAGAGGTAGCCTATCGAATTGCTTTACCGCCGTCACTTGCGAATTTGCATGACGTGTTCCATGTGTCTCAATTGAGGAAGTATATTCTGGATCCGTCACATGTGATTCAGATGGATGATGTACAAGTGAGGGATAATCTGACTGTGGAAGCATTGCCGGTGCGTGTCGATGGTCGAGAAATGAAACAACTGTGAGGTAAAGAGATTTCTTTGTTGAAATTTTTATGGGGAGGACCAGCTGGTGAAAGTTGGACTTGGGAGCGCGGGGATCAGATGAAGGAGTCATATCCGACTCTATTTGCTTCAGGTAAATTTTCGAGGAGGAAAATTCCTTAAGTGGGGGAGAGTTGTAACGCCCTAAATTCATATTTAGTTAATTATTAATTATTTGTGAATATACGGTAATTTGATGACATGTTGTTGTGTTTCATGAGCATTGTGGTGGAATTATATTAATAATATTGATGGTAAGAATAGTTGTATCACATTATTCAAATTATTATTATTATTTAAAATAAGAGTGTTGGAAGCCTTGAGGGTATGATGGTCATTGGTGAGGGATAAGTGAGGGTAAGATGGGAAGAGCACATTTAGGGGTATTTTGAGTTAAAACAAGGAATAGTGAGGGGATTTTTCATTATTCGTGTTATTTTGGTTGAAAGAAAGAAAAGAGTGCTCTGAAGAACACAAGAAAAGTGGAGGAGGCTAGGGCATAGAGGGATTTCCAGTGAAACTTCAAGAGAAGATCGAAAGAATCAAGACTCTAAGGTATGGGGAGTATCACTTTGCAATATTTTGATATAAAGATTAGGTGTTGGTGGGTAATTGGGGTTTTGGGGGAAAACCTAGGAATTAGAGGTTAGGGATGATGGATTTTGATGATTCGCTATGTGATGATTGTTGTTATTGACGTATATGTGATAGTTATAGGTTATAATAACATAATCTGTGGTAATTTAAGGATAAAATCTGGTTTAGGGGTGTTGAATCGCAGATGGAGAAGTGCTGTGATCGCAGGGTTTTTCTGCCAAAATCGCAGAGGGCGCTTAGCGCGGTTTAGCGCTCTTAGCGCGGTCTGTGGGAATTTCGCCTCCTCGAGGCAGTGAGTAGCGCGCTTAGCGCGGGTGGGGGCTCGCTTAGCGCGACCTGGGACTGAAAAATATGATTTTATTGACTTAAAATTCATGGAAAATATCTGTTTTATATTATAGTAATGGCGTGATGTTGCTGTAAATTGATGCTATGTATTGATGTGTTATATGATGATTATTTAGTGAATGAAAATGATGACGGAAGTAGGATGCGTGAGAACTTGTAGCTAGTATGAATTATGTGATTGATTGAATAGATGTTGTATTGATGAGTACGAGGAATATTGATATGAATGATGATGCAAACGATGATTTTAATGATGATTATGACGATGTTGTTGCATCATGCATTCATGGCATTCTATGATGGGACTTTGGTCCGTTATTTTGGTGGCTTCAATCCCATTGTGCGGATTGGAGTATTTTGTGACCTGCTCCCTTGTGGAGGGTTAATGGCCTAGTGTCCATTATTTTGACGATTTGGTACCACATGCATTATTATGATGTTGCATTTCATTCTTGGTGGCATTGCATGATTGCATATGAGTGATATTGGTGACGTGATGTCCTATATGATGGTTTGGGTGAGTCGCTGTAGTATTTGATAAAAACAACTGTTGCCCTGTTAATGTCTTTTCTTTATATGATTTATTTTGAATTGTGATTACTCACCCTGCCTGTTTGAATGTTGCCTCTATGTGGGTAATGTGCAGATAACCAAGATTAGTTCGCGGTGCGTGAAGAGTCAGCTTTGGAGTCAGTTTCTTTTCAGTTGAGTAGAGGGTGTGTCTTGCTCTGATTATGTAACATCGAGTCGGGAACATTGTGAACCTCTGAGTTCTATTTTTACTTGGTTTAACGAATGCTGTTATCGTTCTCTTTAAGATGTTTTGATGTTTGATTTGATTGAAATAAATTTATTCCGCTGCGATGTTTTGAATTAAATTATTGAAAAACCCGTATTATAGAGCAGGATTGTTATCATGATGTTTTAAGACAAAAATGTGACGCCTTTCGATGTTGTAGTCTGATTTTAAATGATTATTTTACCGCGTATTATATGTGGGGTAGAAGGGTGTTACATAGGGTAGCTGGTCAAAAAGAACTACAAGGTAGTTGTCGAAGATAAGATGATGAGAGTCCTCGATGCAGGTGGTAGGTTGATCTTGAAGGCTCCAATGTCTCAGAATAGGACCTTCAAGATTAAACTAAGGTGATGGAGCGCAAGTGCCTAGCAAATGCAGCCAGCAGAGATTAGTGGTTATGGCATTTTCGACTAGGCCATCTCAACTTCAATGACATAAGAGAGTTAAAGAGAAGAAATATGGTTTCAGGATTACCAGAAATCAAGATTCCAGGTGAAGTCTGTGAAGAGTGTGTTCAGTCGAAACAACACAAGAATAGGTTCAGCAAGGATGCAAGAAGGAAGTCGAAGGCAATTCTAGAAGTCATATACTCTGATGTATGTGGTCCAATCCAGGTGGATTCGATTGGTGGCAACAGATACTTTGCCACGTTCATAAATGATTACAGTCAAAAGTTGTGGAGTTACCTCATCAAGAAAAAAAGTGATGTGATCGAGGTATTTGCCAGATTCAAATCTATGGTCGAAAGACAGAGTGGTCGAAAGTTGAAAATTCTAAGGACTGATGGTGGTGGAGAGTATGTTTCGAAAGAGTTCGATGCATTATGTGAAAAAGAATGGATTGTGCATGAGGTGGTGCCATCCTATACTCCACAGCAAAATGGAGTTGCAGAACAAAAGAACAGAACCATCATAAACATGGTGAGAAGTATGTTGAATGGAAAGCATCTACCCAAAGAATTATGGGGAGAAGCGGTTTCGACAGCAACATATATTTTGAACATATGTCCGACGAAGAAGCTTGAAGGAATCACACCAGAAGAATATTGGTCTGGCGTCAAGCCTAGCCTCAATCACTTGAAGGTGTTTGGATCTATAGCACATAGACATGTGCCAGATCAGTTGAGAAGGAAGCTCGATGACAAGTCGAACCAGATGATTTTGATAGGATATCATTCGACTGGAGGTTACAAGTTGTTCGACCTAGTGAATAAGCAGGTAGTGATCAGCAGGGACGTGATCATAGATGAGCTTAAAGAATGGGACTGGACTGAGAATGCCAAGAAGGATCCAGTGAGAATCTCTTGTGAAGAACCAGCCATTGAAGTCGAAAGAGAAGTTTGACAGGAATAAGTCAGAGATGAAGCAGGTCCAAGCAGACCTCGACGAACATGACACATGCCTGCAAGGTTGCAAGAATGTGTAATTACATCAGATGATGTGGTTGATGAAGAGGGTGAGCTGGTATGTTATGCTTTCTACGCAGATGTCGAACCAGTCAATGCAGCTGAGGCATTGAAAGATTCTAAGTGGGTGAAAGCAATTAATGAGGAGTTAGAGACCATCGAAGTCAACAACACCTGGTCATTTGTTGAATTGCCTCAAGGCAAGAAGGTAATTGATGTGAAGTGGGTTTACAAGGTGAAGGTGAATCCTAGAGGAGAAGTAACTCGACACAAGGCGAGACTTGTGGTGAAAGGATTTCTACATAAGGAAGGAATTGACTTAGATGAAGTGTTTGCACCTGTCGCTAGGATCAAAACAATCAGGTTGGTTGTTTATCTAGCAAATATGAACAAAATTGGCACACATGTCAGATGGCGTAAAGTGCACATTCCTTAATGGCCCCTTAGATGAAGAAGTTTATGTCGCACAACCAGCTGGGTATGTGAAATGAGACAAAGAAGGAAAGGTGTACAGGCTGCATAAAGCCTTGTATGGACTTAAGCAAGCTCCAAGAGCTTGGAATAAGAAAATTGACGGCTTCTTAAGGGAGAAGGAATTTGTGAAGTGTACGACTGAGCATGGAGTGTATGTAAGGAAAATCAATAATGAATTGCTTATACTATGCCTATATGTCAATGATTTGTTGATAACAGGGAGTTGCAAGAAGGAGATCGAAGACTTCAAACATGACCTAAGTGAGGAGTTTGAAATGTCAGACTTGGGAAATCTCTCATATTTCCTTGGCATCGAATTCTACATGACTAGTAAATGTTTGATGATGCACCAAAGATAATATGCAGGCGAAATACTCAAGAGATTTGGGATGCAAGATTGCAACCCAACTTCGACTCCAGCTAAGACCAAACTGCAACTGTCAAAGGATTCAGATGAAGATGATGTCGACTGTAACGCCCGATATTAATTATTTATTTAATTAAATATTTTTGAATATTTTCTGAATAATTGTCGAAATTATAGAATGTTGATTTAAGTTGTGTTGTTGTTTGTTGATTAATTAAGCTGATTAAGTTGTAGATATAGTATTAGAAATAATACTAGATAATATTAATTGGGCTTTGATGATTAGAAGTAGTAATAGTGGGGGTGTAGAAATGAGGCCCAATAAGACAAATAGAATAATAGTGTTATTATATTAGGTAATTAGAATTATGAGAAAGAAAGGAGATAACAGTAAGAACAAGTAGGTGTTTGGCAGAAAGAGGAACAAGGGTTTGAAGGAGAATACGTAGAGGCTGCAAGAGCGAGAATCCAATCAAAGAGTAGAGCGACCTTCAATCCAAGGTAAGGGTGGGGTTCTGACTCTATAATAGGGTAGTTGATGAATAGTATGTGGGAATTTGGGTTTGTATAAAATGGTCCCTGTGTGTAAATTGTGTCGAGGAATATACCGAATTCCTGTTGCTTTTTGTATCTGGTTGTTATCTCTGAAAATTATGGGTTCTGTGAAAAAAATTAATGTTGCTAAAAATTATGTGTTGATTAGGTCTATGTTCAGAATTATTTTGGACTAGGTTAAATAAAAAAAAGAAAAAAAAAAGGGGGTGGCGCAAGCGACCTGTGTGTGTGTGTATGAGGAAGTGGCGCAAGCCACTTGTGTGTGTGTGTGTGTGTGTGTGTTTAGCATAGTATTAAGAAATATTAATAATATGTTAGTAACAGTAAAATAAAAGGGTGATACTAGAAAGCAGAACTAGTGAATTAGCAGGAAAATAATGTAGCCACTATTAGCTTCAGTTAATAAAAAAAATGACAGCAAAGGCATGAACTAGCAGGTAGTATTTCAGTAGCAGTAACAGTGATAAATTAGTAGAAGAAAAATCTAGCAGTATAGTGAGTAAACATAGCAGAACTTGTATAATAACAGTGCCAGAATAGTCCTAATAACAGTAAGGCAGAGTAGAAACATTTTAGTAGAAGAATAATTAACCGGTTTTTAGTAGCACTGTCCGGAGAATTTCGAGGAACGTTTGTAATATAATTTGGATGATACGGAGTATGGTGTAAATTGCGGTGGTATTGTTGTGGTTAATTATAAAGTTGCAGGTGTGAATTTTGTTGCATTGCCTCTAAGTATTGGCAAGAATTAAGTTGTAGGCTTAATGCCAAAGTTGAATTGTGGTTGTAATTGTTGTTGTAGTTGCTGGTGTGTTCATAATGTTGTTGCTTACATAGCATATCAAGTTGGAGCGGATGCTCGGTAAGTTGTCATGGATTGGCAAATTAAGTTGAAGGCTTATGCCTTGTTGACGCCTCTATTAATTGGCAGATTTTTAAGTTGGGAGTTCTGCTCCAATGGTACCACATGCATGTGCATATTATGAGTCACATTCCATGTTGCATAAATTGTTATTGTGTCATTGATTAATGTTGATGGTAATGTTGTGAAGTGGTGATTTTATATAATCTGGTCTAATATATTGTTTATCATATACCCGATTATATTGTTTGATATCTCACCCCTTCTGTGTTTGGCGATGGTTTATACGCCATCCTGCAGGTAATCCAGAGTGAAGGTTGTCTACCTTCATTAGTTTGAGTCGGTGTCGTCGCTCTGATACGTAACACTCGGGGGGATGAACGCATTTTTCTTTTATTGTTGATTTTAGTATTGTTGCTGAATTTTAAGTTGTTTTCATTAAAGACTTTTTGTTTTGAAGTTGTTTTAAGTGGACAAAGATGGTATGTCATTAAAGTTGAATTTTTGTGAATCCGCTGCGTAGTAATGAATGCTTTTTTATTTTTAAAGACTGAGCAGGTTGTTATCGGTTCATTGAAAATTATGTGTTATGTATCTGTTTTCCAGGTGATTAGTTGTCGTTGTTTTAAGTAGAAAGTGTAACATTCCATATGTACGTTGAAACTTTGTAACTCTGATTTTATATTATTCGATGGGTAAAAATGGGGTGTTACATTAGTGGTATCAGAGTTGGTCGGTCCGTCCGACCAAGTTGTCGAGTCGTAGTTTTGTTTAACAATCGAGTTTTGTTAATTAGGTCTCACCTTGTTTATGTTGTAGTGATAAGTTGAGATGGCTGGAAGGAATGATTCTGCAATTGCTGCTGCGTTGGAAGCAATGGCTCAGGCTTTGCAGAATCAGCCGAACGCTGACGAGAATGCTAGATCTCGTAGTTTAGCAACTTTTTAGAGGGAATATCCGCCTACCTTCAAGGGCAAGTATGATCTTGATGGAGCGTTGGATTGGTTGAAAGAAATGGAGAGAATATTTTGTGTGATGGACTGCACTCCAGTGCAAAAGGTTCGATATGGGACTCATATGCTAGCAGTCGAGGCTGATGACTGGTGGCTAGAGACTCGTCAGAGGTTAGAAGCTACAGGTGAAGGTATCACTTGGTCTGTGTTCCGAAGGGAGTTCCTGAGGAAGTATTATCCAGAGGATGTTTGTGGTAAGAAGGAAATCAAGTTTCTTAAGCTGAAGCAATGAAATATGTCGGTTACTGAATATCCTGCAAAGTTTGTTGAGTTGGATAAGTTTTATCCGCACTATAACGGGGATACTGCTGAGTTTTCCAAATGCATCAAGTTTGAGAGTGGGTTGCGCCCAGAGATCAAGAAGGCAATTGGATATCAAAAGATTCGTGTCTTCTCTGATTTGATTGATAGTTGCAGAATTTATGAAGAGGATAACAATGCTCATTATAAGATCATTAATGAGAGGAAGAGCAAGCACCAACAGAATCGTGGCAAGCCTTATGATGCTCCAGCTGGAAAAGGTAAACAGAAAGTGGCTGATGGTAAGAGGACTGGTGGGGGAGATGCTCCTGCTGGCGTAGTTTGTTACAAATGTAGGAAACCTGGTCATAAGAGTAATGTGTGTAATGCTGAGGTGAAGAGGTGTTTCCGTTGTGGTAAGATTGGGCATACAATATCTGAGTGCAACCATAAAGAGATGATTTGTTTCAACTGTGGTGAAGAAGGACATATTGGTAGTCAGTGTCAAAAACCAAAGAAGGCGCAAACCGGTGGGAAAGTGTTCGCTTTAGCTGGGACTCAGACAACTACTGAGGACAGACTCATCAGAGGTATATGTTTCATTAATAGTAATCCTTTAATCACTATAATTGATATCGGTGCTACTCATTGCTTTATTGCTGCTGAATGTGTTGAAAGATTGGGTCTGGTGTTGTCTTCTATGAATGGAGAAATGGCCGTCGAGATTTCGGCTAAGGAATCGGTGACTACTTCTCTTGTGTGTTTAAAGTGTCCTTTGACGATCTTCGATAGAGACTTTACTGTTGATTTGGTGTGTTTGCCGTTAACTGGGATGGATGTAATCTTGGGAATAAACTGGTTAGAATATAACTATGTTCATATCAATTGTTATAACAAGTCAGTGAGATTTTCTACTCCTGAAGAGGAAGAAGCTGGTTTGTTGTCTTTTAGGCAGTTACAACAGTTGATGCAAGAAGGAGCTCAGATGTTCTTAGTGATGGCGTCGTTATCTATTGAGAGCCGAGCTGTAATTGAGGAGTTGCAAGTGGTGCGTGAATTTCCTGAAGTTTTCCCTGATGAAATTCCTGATGTACCACCAGAAAGAGAAGTGGAATTTGCAATTGACCTTGTACCTAGTACCAGACCTGTTTCTATGGCACCATACAAGATGTCTGCATCTGAATTGTCAAAATTAAAGAAGCAATTAGAGGATTTCCTTGAAAAGAAGTTTGTGAGGCCAAGTGTATCGCCGTGGGGAGCTCCAGTGTTGTTAGTAAAGAAGAAAGATGGAAGTATGAGGCTCTATGTTGATTATAGACAATTAAATAAACTGACGATTAAGAACAAGTATCCGCTTCCGATAATAGATGACTTGATGGATCAATTGGTAGGTACTCGTGTGTTTAGCAAGATTGATTTGAGGCCGGGCTATCATCAGATTAAGGTGAAAGATGAAGATATCCAGAAAACGGCTTTCAGAACGCGTTATGGACATTATGAGTATTCGGTGATGCCTTTCGGTGTTACTAATGCGCCAGGAGTATTCCTGGAGTACATGAACCGTATCTTTCATACTTATTTGGATCTGTTTGTGGTGGTGTTCATTGATGATATATTGATTTACTCTAAATCGGAAACAAAGCATGCAGAACACTTAAGACTAGTATTGCAAGTTTTGAAAGAGAAGAAGTTATATGCAAAGCTATCTAAATGTGAATTTTGGTTAAAGGAGGTTAGTTTTCTTGGTCATGTCATTTCAGGGAGTGGCATTGCTGTGGATCCATCTAAAGTAGATGTTGTGTTGTAATGGGAAACTCCAAAGTCGGCTACCGAGATTAGAAGCTTTTTTGGACTAGCTGGTTATTACCGAAGGTTTATCGAAGGATTTTCTAAGTTAGTACTTCCGTTGACTAAGTTGAATTGTAAAGGTAGAGCTTTTGTGTGGGACATTCAATGTGAAGAAAGTTTTACGGAATTGAAGAAGAGATTGACATCGGCTCCGGTTTTGACATTACCTAATCCAGGAGAACCTTTTGTGGTATATTGTGATGCTTCTAAGATGGGTTTAAGAGGTGTGCTTATGCAGAATGATAAGGTAGTTGCTTATGCGTTGAGGCAGTTGAGAACTCATGAAAAGAACTATCCTACACATGATTTAGAACTTGATGCAGTTGTTTTTGTGCTGAAGATTTGGAGGCATTATCTTTATGGTTCTAGATTTGAAGTGTTTAGTGACCATAAGAGTTTAAAGTATTTATTTGATCAGAAGGAATTGAATATGAGACAACGAAGATGGTTGGAATTATTAAAAGATTATAATTTTGGTTTGAACTATCATCCAGGTAAAGCTAATGTTGTGGCTGATGCCCAAAGTCGGAAGACCTTGCATATGTCGGCGATGATGGTTAAATAATTGGAATTAATTGAGCAGTTCAGAGATATGAGCTTAGTTTGCGAAGTGACACCGCAGAGTGTGATGTTGGGACTGCTGAAGATTAACAATGATTTTCTGGACAGTATCAAAGAAGCTCAGAAGTTAGACGTGAAACTGGTAGACTCGATGGTTGGGATCGATCAGTCTGAGAATGATGATTTCAAGTTAGATGCGCAAGGTGTGTTGAGATTCCGAAATCGAATTTGTATTCCTGATGATACGGAGATGAAGAAAGCAATTCTTGAGGAAAGTCATAGAAGCAATTTGAGTATTCATCCGGGAGCTACAAAAATGTATCAAGACTTGAAGAAATTGTTTTGGTGGCCTGGGATAAAGCGTGATGTAGCTCGATTTGTGTACGCATGTTTAACTTGTCAGAAGTCGAAAGTTGAACATCAGAAGCCTGCAAGGTTGATGCAACCGTTAGAAGTTCCAGAATAGAAATGGGATAGCATTTCAATGGACTTTGTGACGGGATTACCTAATACTTCAAGAGGACACGACTCGATTTGGGTGATTGTTGATAGGCTTACGAAGTCGGCTCATTTTATTCCTATTAACATCAGTTTTCCAGTATCGAAGTTGGTGGAGATTTATACTAGCGTAATTGTAAAGCTGCATGGTGTTCCTCTGTGTATTATGTCAGATAGAGATCCGAGGTTTACTTCTGATTTTTGGAAGAGTTTGAAAGAGGCGTTGGGTTCTAAGTTGAGGTTGAGTTCAGCGTATCACCCTCAAACGGATGGTCAAACTGAGAGGACTATTCAGTCGTTGGAGGATTTATTGAGAGCATGTATTCTTGAGCAGGAAGGTTCGTGGGATACTTATCTTCCATTGATCGAGTTCACTTATAATAACAGTTACCATTCCAGTATTGGAATGGCACCTTTTGAAGCGTTATATGGTCAGAGATGTAGGACTCCGTTATGTTGGCATGAATCTGGAGAAAGTGTAGTGCTTGGACCTGAAATTGTTCGAGAGACTACTGAGAAGGTGAAGTTAATCCGAGAAAAGATGAAATCTTCCCAAAGTAGGCAGAAGAGTTATCATGACAAGCGAAGGAAAGATTTAGAATTTCAAGCAGGTGACCATGTGTTTTTTAGAGTTACACCTATGACAGGTGTTGGGCGTGCATTGAAGTCTAAGAAGCTCACTCCTTGTTTTATTGGTCCGTATCAAATTTCGGATAGAGTTAGAAATGTTGCTTATAGAGTGCCTTTACCGCCTAACCTTTTGAATTTACATGATGTGTTTCATGTGTCACAACTCCGGAAGTATGTTCCAGATCCATCTCATGTAATTCATATGGATGATGTGCAAGTACGGGATAATTTACTATGTAAACGATGCCTGTACGGATCGCGGATCGTGAAATGAAGACTCTAAGAGGCAAGGAGATTGCGTTGGTAAAAGTAGTCTGGTTAGGAACTGCCGGAGAAAGTATGACGTGGGATTTGGAAAGCAAGATGCGGGAATCCTTTCCCGAGTTGTTTGAACAAGGTAAATTTTCGAGGACGAAAATATTCTAAGTGGGGGAGAGTTGTAACGCCCGATATTTAATTATTTATTTAATTAAATATTTTTGAATATTTTCCGAATAATTGTCGAAATTATAGAATATTGATTTAAGTTGTGTTGTTGTTAGTCGATTAATTAAGCTGATTAAGTTGTAGATATAATACTAGATTATATTATTTGGGCTTTGATGATTAGAAGTAGTAATAGTGGGGGTGTAGAAATGAGGCCCAATATGACAAATAGAATAATAGTGTTATTATATTAGGTAATTAGAATTATGAGAAAGAAAGGAGATAACAGTAAGAACAAGTAGGTGTTTGGCAGAAAGAGGAACAAGGGTTTGAAGGAGAATACGTAGAGGCTGCAAGAGCGAGAATCCAATCAGAGAGTAGAGCGACCTTTAATCCAAGGTAAGGGTGGAGTTCTGACTTTATAATAGGGTAGTTGATGAATAGTATATGGGAATTTGGGTTTGTATAAAATGATCCCTGTGTGTAAATTGTGTCGAGGAATATACCGAATTCCTGTTGCTTTTTGTATCTGGTTGTTATCTCTGAAAATTATGGGTTCTGTGAAAAAAATTAATGTTGCTAAAAATTATGTGTTGATTGGGTCTATGTTCAGAATTATTTTGGACTAGGTTAAATAAAAAAAAAGAAAAAAAAAGGAGTGGCGCAAGCCACCTGTGTGTGTGTGTGTGTGTGTGAAGGGTGGCGCAAGCCACCTGTGTGTGTGTGTGAGGAAGTGGCGCAAGCCACTTGTGTGTGTGTTTAGCATAGTATTAAGAAATATTAATAATATGTTAGTAACAGTAAAATAAAGGGGTGATACTAGAAAGCAGAACTAGTGAATTAGCAGGAAAATAATGTAGCCACTATTAGCTTCAGTTAATAGAAAAAAATGACAGCAAAGGCATGAACTAGCAGGTAGTATTTCAGTAGCAATAATAGTGATAAATTAGTAGAAGAATAATCTAGTAGTATAGTGAGTAAACATAGCAGAACTTGTATAATAACAGTACCAGAATAGTCCTAATAACAGTAAGGCAGAGTAGAAACATTAGTAATTTTAGTAGAAGAATAATTAACCGGTTTTTAGCAGCACTGTCCGGAGAATTTCGAGGAACGTTTGTAATATAATTTGGATGATACGAAGTATGGTGTAAATTGCGGTTGTATTGTTGTGGTTAATTATAAAGTTGCAGGTGTGAATTTTGTTGCATTGCCTCTAAGTATTGGCAAGAATTAAGTTGTAGGCTTAATGCCAAAGTTGAATTGTGGTTGTAATTGTTATTGTAGTTGCTGGTGTGTTCATAATGTTGTTGCATACATAGCATATCAAGTTGGAGCAGATGCTCGGTAAGTTGACCTGGATTGGAAAATTAAGTTGAAGGCTTATGCCTTGTTGACACCTCTATTAATTGGCAGATTTTTAAGTTTGGAGTTCTGCTTCAATGGTACCACATGCATGTGCATATTATGGGTCGCATTCCATGTTGCATAAATTGTTGTTGTGTTGTTGATTAATATTGATGGTAATGTTGTGAAGTGGTGATTTTATATAATCTGGTCTAATATATTGTTTATCATATACCCGATTATATTGTTTGATATCTCACCCTTTCTGTGTTTGGTGATGGTTTATACGCCATCCTGCAGGTAATCCAGAGTGAAGGCTGTCTACCTTCATTAGTTCGAGTCGGTGTCGTCGCTCTGATACGTAACACTCGGGGGGATGAACGCATGTTTCTTTTATTGTTGATTTTAGTATTGTTGCTGAATTTTAAGTTGTTTTCATTAAAGACTTTTTGTTTTGAAGTTGTTTTAAGTGGACAAAGATGGTATGTCATTAAAGTTGAATTTTTGTGAATCCGCTGCGTAGTAATGACAAGTGTTTTATTTTTAAAGACTAAGCAGGTTGTTATCAGTTCATTGAAAATTATGTGTTATGTATCTGTTTTCCAGGTGATTAGTTGTCGTTGTTTTAAGTAGAAAGTGTAACGTTCCATATGTACGTTGAAACTTTGTAACTCTGATTTTATATTATTCGATGGGTAGAAATGGGGTGTTACATCGACCCAACCTAATACAGAAGACTTATTGGGTCACTTAGATACCTTTGTCACACAAGGTCTGACTTAGCATACAGTGTGGGTATGGTAAGTAGATTCATGCAGAAGCCAAAGGTATCACACCTAGCAGCAATGAAGAGGATACTGAGGTATCTGAAAGGGACTCTCGACTATGGCATTTTGTTTCCTGCAGCTGATGAAGGGAAAGAATGCAAGTTAGTGGGATACACCGACTCTAGTTGATGTAATGATGTTGAGGATAGAAAATCCACAGCTGGATATGTGTTTATGTTAGGTGGTGCACCAGTTGCTTGGAGTTCGAGAAAGGAGCCAGTAGTGGCATTGTCATCATGCGAAGCAGAATATATAACTGCTTCTCTTTGTGCATGTCAAACAACCTGGATGGTGAACTTGGTCGAAGAGATTACAGGGAAGAGTCATGGAGCAATTACCATGAAGATCGACAGCATGTCAGCTATCAACTTGGCAAAGAATCCAATAGCAAATGGTCGAAGCAAGCACATTGAAATGAGGTTCCATTATCTTCGAGAGGAGGTAGCAGAAGGGAAGAAGAACTTGGAACATTGCAGAACTAAGAATCAGATTGCAGATATCATGACGAAGGGAGTGCAGGTCAAAGTTTTTAGAAGACTAAGAGCCATGATGAATGTAGACAGCTTAGACATAATGAATTAGGTGGTGTGTTGAGTTGTAATTCCTTGTGTCGAAGCAATTTAGCTCGACAGAAACAAGGAACAGACGAATTGTGATAATGTATGTGTCAAGTTGTAATAGTGTGTCGAAGTGTCGAAGGAGGTTCCTTCACACAGGATTTCGACTTAGGCCTATTTTAGTAATGTTAACTATTTTGGGCTTTTATAGTTTTTGGGTCTTGGCTTGGGGTGCAAGCTAACCTAAAACTATAAATAGGGAGAAATCCTTATTTTTTGTAAGAACCTTAGAATTGAGAACTTGTATTCACAGTTTGCAGTTGCAAGTGAAATAACAGAATTTTCACAGTTTGTGGGCAGAGAGTTCTCTGCAGTAAATTGTTCATCTTCTCTTCCAACTATTTTTTCTTTCTTTTCTTTATGTTCTTTCTCAACCCTTTTTTATTGCCATTGCGTGTTTTGTTAACAATCTTGAGATCAAGATTAAATAGTAATTCCCAAAAGGTTTTGAGTTAATTCCAACAATGGTTTGAAACAACACTACAAAAATTTGTCTCCCACCGAAAAAGCTTCTCAACAACATTTCATCTTCAACGGATAGTTATCAAATTTTGCTCTGATTTTGTCATTCAAGTTTTTAGTTGTATGAATGTATGATTCTTGACAAATATAATTATGGAACAAAGCAGTAAATGGATTTCTCATCACTAATGGACAGGCTTTGAAACTGGTTGTTAACTGAGTTTGTTGTGTGCTCTAAAAAGAATATAACTTTGATTCTTGCTCTTTTTATAGTGGGTATCTTTGTACAACATTTTGATTCTGATAAATTTGTCGTTTTGTTGCTTTGGTTATGATATGGATTAAAAATAAAAATTGTATTTTGTTTGTAGGAGGGTGTTGAAGTATTGACAGAAGAAGCTCCAACAAAATCTGTTACTTCTAGGAGTTCTTCAAAGAGAAGTCGAGGAGCAGACATTCATAATTTGTCTGAAAAGGTTTGTGTATTTTTGTTTATTTGTGTTTGTTGATTTTTAGTGTTCTTATGAAATGGATTTTTCTGGAATTTGTTGAGCAGAGAAGGAGGAGTAGGATCAATGACAAAATGAAGGCTTTACAAAATCTGATACCTAATTCTAACAAGGTGCATGTGTTTTTTTTAACCTTTGGTTTAAAGGGTGTGTTTGTTTTTAATTCCTTATTATTATTATTTATTATTATTATTATTATTATTATTATTATTATTATTATTATTATTATTATTATTATTATTATTATTATTATTATTATTACTGTTGTGGATTGTTTATTTCCATGTGTGTGTGACAGACTGATAAGGCTTCAATGCTAGATGAATCTATTGAATACCTTAAACAACTTCAGCTCCAAGTATATGTTTGAATCTCTTTTTATTTACAAATATTTTTGTTGTTGTTGTTATTATTACTACTATTATTGAATGTGACTATTGGGAGGAAATTCACAAACGCAGCGGAATAAACCAACAAGACAATCTCTCCTAAATACCAAATGCAACGACAATCAACAAAACACATAAAACAACACAACAAGATTTTAGCGTGGAAAAACCTCTGTTAACTAGGAGTAAAAAAACAGCGGAACCTGTAGGCCACTTAAATCCTCCACTATTATCAATCAATGGGTACAAGCAAGGTTCTCTCTAACACTAGTTAGAGGCATACATAAACATCATCAAGATTTGCAATCAATCTTGGAATACAACAATAATCAAGAGAGACAAAAACAACCCAAAAACACCAAGAAATTCAGACCTCAAAGATGGACTCGACAGACCGACTTAGAAAGCTCCAAATCTAATGAAAATCTCTTAGAATGTGCTCCTATGAGTCATGAGTGTTGTGTTAAAATTTCAGGACGATTCGACTGATGGATTTTGCACAATCTCTGATTTAGTGAAACTGCTCTGTGCTGAAATAGGGTTGCGGGATTTCACTCTTCTCTCTACTTTTCTTGTTGTTTTTCACACACAATGGATAAAAATAACCTAATTCTCTTTGTTAGGTAATAACAAAGGCATAAAAACAAATGGGTCACTAACCCACATTAACTTGGGCCTCTCCAAATAGGAGGGATAACCCAACAAACTCCCCCAAACGACTAGTTGGAGGGGAACACTAATCCGACTTCCATACGACAAAACTCAAACTTTCCTCTAGGCAACACCTTCGTCAACATATCAGAACCATTGTCATCGGTGTGAATCTTCTCAAGCTCCATCAACTTGGAATCTAATGTATCACGAATCCAATGATAACGAACATCAATATGCTTCGACCTTGAGTGAAAGGAGGAATTCTTCGATAAGTGAATGACATTTTGATTATCACAAAACAAGACATATTTTTATTGTTTAACACCAAGTTCCATTGCAAATTTCCTCAACCATAATAACTCTTTTGAAGCTTCCACGACGGCTATAAATTCGGCTTCGGTAGTAGAGAGTGCAACACACTTTTGCAACTTTGATTGCTAAGCCACGGCTCCTCCGGCAAAAGTCACCATATACCCCGAACTAGATTTTCGATCATCTAAGCTTCCAGCTAGATCCTAAAGTTAGTCTCTAATTCGAAGTGCCATGCAAATATCTCATTACCCACTTCACGGCCTCCCAATGATCTTTTCCCAGATTTGAGAGATAACGACTCACCATTCCCACGGCATGAGCAATATCGGGTCTTGTACAAACCATAGCATACATCAAACTACCAACGACCGACGAGTACGGAATGTTCTTCATACTCAACTTTTCTTAATCCGTAGATGGACATAATTTATGACTAAGCTTGAAATGAGAAGCAAGTGGAATGCTCACCGCTTTACCTTATCCATACTAATTGTTCGAGATCGAACAAGTACAACTTCTTCTCATTTTGATCTCGAACAATTTCAATGCCAAGAATTTTCCGAGCCTCTCCTAAATCCTTCATAGCAAAAGATTCACTCAAAGTGTTCTTCAACTCTTTAATTCTTGAAATATTCTTTCCAACAATTAGCATATCATCCACATAAAGTAAGAGAATAATGAAATCACCTTCAGAGAAATTTTGGAAAAACACAAAATGACCGACCTTAGTCATCTTGTACCCATGTTCAATCATCACCGAGTTGAACTTTTGATACCATTGGCGTGGTGCTTGTTTCAAACCATAAATACTTTTTACCAATTTGCAAACATAGTCTTCTTTGCCTTTTTCTCGGAATCCATCTGGTTGCTCCATGTAGGTTTCTTCATGTAGATCACCATGAAGGAAAGCCATCTTCACGTCCATTTGCTCTACTTCCAAATCAAGACTAGCGGCTAGCCCAAGAACCACTCGAATAGATTGCATCTTCACAACCAGAGGAAAAATCTCGCCAAAGACAACACCTTCCCGTTGTTTAAAACCTTTTACCCCCAAGCGAGCCTTGTATCTTCTTTGAGAAGTACACTCATCTTGCTTAATCCAATAAACTCATTTATTCTTCAATGCTCTCCTACCCTTTGGCAACTTCACTAACTCAAAGGTATTATTCTCACAAAGTGATTGCATTTCATCCTCCATGGCATCCACCCGCTCCTTCTTGTTCTCATCCTCCAAAACTTCTTTAAAGCTTTCGGGTTCTCCACCATCGGTAAGAAAAACATACTCGTTTGAGGGGTATCGAACGGAAGGCCTTTTATCCCGAATAGACCGCCTCAACTCATTAGAAGCAACCAGTTGCTCAACACTTTCAACCTCTTGATCAACCTCATTTTCAACAACATCTTCCGTAGCACCTACATCAACAATGTCATTAGGATTTAAAACATTATCAACATTCAAATCCATACCTTGATTTTTAATTGGAACATCTTCGAAAGTGATAGGGATAAGAGCAATAGTAGTTGAGTCCGTATCAACCATTTCTTCGTCTTCAAAAATCGAATCTTTATTCTCAACTTTGTCTATGTTCTCAATGGTATAATCCTCCATGAATACGACATCACAACTACGAATAAGTTTATGTTGAATCGCATCAAAGAATCGATACCCAAACTCATCAAGTTCATACCCAACAAACACATATTTCTTCAACTTCTCATCCAATTTCGATCTCTCATCCTTCGGAATATGCACATAAGCCATGCATCCAAACACCTGAAGATGGTTGCAGGTAACATCTTTACCACTCCAAACATGATTTGGAACATCAAACTTCAACGAAACACATGGAGTGAGGTTTAAAAGATGTACACCATTCTCAATGCTTCTCCCCAAAAATATTTCGGCAACTTTGATTGAGAAAGTAAACATCTCACCCTTTCCACCAAAGTTCTATTCATTCTTTTGGCTAACCCATTCAATTGTGGTGTCTTTGGAGGAGACTTTTGATGATGTATACCTTGATCTTGATAATACTTGTCGAAAGGTCCAATATACTCTCGTCTGTTATCGGTTCTGATACACTTAAGCTTTTTACCAATTTCTCTTTCAACCGATGCTTGAAACGACTTGAAAGTATCTAACACTTGATTTTTCGTTTTCAATGTATAAGCCCATGTTTTTCGAGAACAATCATCAATGAAAGTCACAAAGTAATATGCATCACCAAGTGACTGTGTCTTCATCGGACCACACACATCGGAATGTACTAAATCCAACACCATTCAACACATTCTTCTTTTCCAAAATGCTCAAACCTTTTTCACTCATATGACCTAAACGTTTGTGCCATAATTCTAATGAGCTATTATTGTCACAAGTGTTGATGTAGCACTTCGAAACTCCAAGTTGGACGACATACAAGTTCGAATTCCTTTTTCCTTTAGCAACCACCATTGAGCCTTTCTTTAACTTCTACTCATTGCTCGAAAAAGAATTATCATATCCTTCGTTATCTAACTTTCCAACGGATAAAAGATTGAATCGAAGTTTTGGAATGTGTTTCACACCTTTGAGTACTAGAGTTGTCCCATTGCTAGTTTCGACACAAATATCTCCTATTCCGATGACATTAGCTTGCCCATTATTTCCCATACGAACAACCTCAAAGTCACCGGTCTCATAAGTTGAAAAAAGATCATGTCTCGAGGTTGCATGAGTAGAATCACCACTATCAACCACCAAATCCATCTCATCACATGATAGATTGACATTCTCAATACAACTATCACAAACAATAAAGAAATCATCAACAATAGCAACATCTTCATTATTGTTACCTTCCTTTTTATCGTTGTTGTAGCTCTTCTTCTTGTTTTCCCTTTTCAACTTACGACAATACCTCTTTATGTGTCCTTTTTCTCCACAATGATGATACTCAATATGAGAGGATCTATTAGAGCCTCCTTGTGATTTACCACATGAAGTTCCACGATTACTTGAACCTCTACTTTGATTTTCTCCCCTTGATTCGGTAATCAACACCTCGGAATGTGAAGAAGAACCTTGTGACTTACGCCTCAACTCCTCATTTAACACACTACTTTTAGCCAAGTCCATTGAGATGATACCATTCGGAGCAGACTTAGACAAGGATGTCCTAAAAGTCTCCCAAGCATTAGGCAAAGTACCAAGAAGCCATAAACCTTGAATTTCATCATCAAAAGTAAGATTTATCTCCGACAATTGATTTAGAATCCCTTGGAAAATGTTCAAGTGATCGGTCATTGGTGAACCATCATTATACCTCAATGACATTAATTGCTTGAACAAAAACAACTTATTGTTTCCCGTCTTTCTTGCATACAACTCCTCAAGTTTGGTCCAAAGAGAGCAAGCATGAGTCACCAAGCTCACATGATTCAAAACATTATCATCCACCCATTGACGAATATAACTACATACTTGTCTATGCAACATACTACATACTTGTCTATGCAACAAAGTCCATTCTTCATCACTCTTTCCATCGAGTTTTTCATTAGAGAAAACTGGTAAGTGAAAACCTTTCACATAAAGCAAATCTTCCATTTTTCCTTTCCAAACATTATAATTGGAACCATTCAAACTCACCATCCTAGATGTGTTCGTCTCCATCGTTACACAAATCAAACCACTGCTCTAGTACCACTTGTTGGGAGGAAATCCACAAACGCAACGGAATAACCCAACAAGACAATCTCTCCCAAATACCAAATGCAACGACAATCAACACAACTCATAAAATAACACAACAAGATTTTAGCGTGGAAAAACCTCCGTTAACTAGGAGTAAAAAACCACGGGACCCATAGGCCACTTAAATCCTCAACTATTATCAATCAATGGGTACAAGCAAGGTTCTCTCTAACACTAGTTAGAGGCATACATAAACATCATCAAGATTTGCAATCAACCTTGGAATACAACAATAATCAAGAGACAAAAACAACCCAAAAACACCAAAAAATTCAGACCTCAAAGATGGACTCGACAGACCGACTTAGACAGCTCCAAATCCAATGAAAATCGCTCATAAATTGCTCCTATGAGTCATGAACGTTGTGTCAAAATTTCAGGATGATCCGACCGTTGGATTTTGAGTAATCTCTGATTTAGTGGAACTGTTCTGTACTGAAATAGGGCTGCGGGATTTCACTCTTCTCTCTACTTTTCTTGTTGTTTTTCACACACAATGGATAAAAATAACCTAATTCTCTTTGTTGGGTAATAACAAAGGCATAGAAACAAATGGGCCACTAACCCATATCAATTTGGGCCTCTCTAAATGGGAGGGATAGCCCAACAATGATTAGTATGAAGTAACATTTCCAGGATGAGATCTGAAAGCTAAGCCATTGAAGTAACATTTTCTATTACACAGTTTTGTTATTTCAATTTTTGTTATTTAGCTTATGGTAGAAAGACTCTCAATCTGACCAAACCAAAAAATAAAAGTTGGGTTTGCTTAACAAAATACCAATATTATCCTAGTAGTTTGGATTCCATTAAAATTTGTGAATTTTTTTGTAAACTGAATATATGATGATTTGCTTGGTTATGCTAATATATATCTATCAAATGGTTACAAAATAAATTTCTACTCTAAAACATTGCATAATAAACATTGTCAAAGCCTGTAAACAAGTATGAGTATATCAAAAGATTCGGAATACAAGTTCAACCAGAATTCTTAATGTATTTGTGAGTACTCAGACTTGTGTTGATATTACTTCCATATCGTCCATCCCACGAACGACTGGTGCAGAATACGACAGGGTTGATAAGAAAGTGCAGAATAAAATAGATTCTGCTGCAGTATAAAATCAAACAGTATGTAAATAATGCTGGGTTATTTTAAATTTTGTGCTAATTATTAATTTTAAAAAGATCTACGTGTCAAGTTTTGTGTTGTCTCTTTGTACAATAATCTTATACCATTCGTTGATTTCTAATAGCTTCTTGATCCAAGTTCCCGGGGATAATGTTACCTGTTTAGGATCTAGTGTTGTGCAGTGTGATGGTTGGTGTTCCCACTTTGAAAGTAGGGATGCATGTTTGGTTTAGACAGATTTAGAGTTGCAAGGACAAGGATGGCTTACAAAGTAGGGATGCATGTTTGGTTTTTAGATTTTATGGCCTTTATAACTGACTGGTGCAATATGCTTTTCATTTTGTATTTGAGTTATATATTATGAACCTGATTACGAAATATAAATGTTGGGCTCTTTATCTGACCGAATGATATTTTGATTTCATACAAGCCAATACAGGACAATATATTTTTCAGAAGCGTGTCTGCAAGCTACAATCGAGTTATTCTAATTTTTCAATTTTCATTTTCCTGAGATTTATCCTTGATTTTGTTGTATTTATTGTAATGTTAGTTCTATTGTTTTCAGAGACACCTTTTAAAATGCACAAAAAGATGCCCCTTCAGCTGGTTTTGATGGTTTGATTAGAAAGAGAGACACAATAGAGAAGTGAATGGCTTACAAGATGTCCCTTTTGTGGTGATTATTATTAGTATTCAAGCACCCATATGTGAAAGTCGAGAGAGAGAGAGAGAGAGAGAGAGAGAGAGAGATGAAAGTAGACATATGAAAGTAAACAAATCTGTTTTCTCTCTTCATTTGTCTGTGTTTTTCCTTTTCCCTATTTTTTGGTTTTTTTAGTTTAATAATAATGTCCTGTTGGCCATCTTTTGATTTTTCCCCTTTTAATCTTTTTTTCCCTTTTTAACATTATTAATATCATCATTTACTATAATATATTTTGAATGGTTCTTGCTGAATGGTCACTTCCCTAGAATTAATGCATTAGCTGTTAGACTCTATTAAGAGATAGAGCATTCATTGTTTTATTTAATTTTCCATTCCAACAATACACATGTAGCCGTTGGCTTGGGAAACCCCTTTCCTTAATGTTTCTTTCTCGGACTGTGTAGACAAACACTTCTTTTTATAATAAAGTTGGCTTTTTTTTTTGCAATATTATTTAAATTAGACAGAAACTTTGTTTTTTAATTAAAATTAGTATTTTTTTTTACCGTAGTACTAATTAAATAGATATATATCTATTGTTGGTATTTTATGTACAAATATTATATGGTTAAATAAGTGTAAGTCTCTATAAATACAGCGATTTTCAATTTTGGTCCCTTTAAAATTTTTCATTAAGAATTGGTCCCTATAAAATTTTCCGTCTCAATTATGAGTCCCTGACGTCAAATGGGACTAACAGAAGCTGACGTGTCTGCCTTTGTGGATTAAATAATTAATTTATTTTGAATTACATTAACTGACATGTCTCTCTCATCGTTTCTCTCTCCTCCGTACCCTTCTCAATTTCATCTCCTCCGACCCTTGCACTTGCTCCCAAGCCATTTTCTCTTGCCGCAAAAGTGAATCTATTTTCCGCTTTGCAATTCATGCTTTCTGTAAAGCTTCCAAATTTGATGACGCTCTTTTTGCATTTAACTGTATGAAGAGGTTAATCGATGGAAAACCGAGTGTTTCTCTTTTTAATATTTTGATTCACGGGTTTATTAAATCTGGTAGGTTTGATAGAGCTTTTATTCATAGATATGAAGAAGCATTTATTCATAGATATCCTACCTCATTTTTACTCTACCAATATCAAGTTTATCTTCCGTAATTGTCCGTTCATATTTTTGTTTTGTTTTGTTTCTTTGTTAGCTTGTATATTGGTGTTTGTTGGCCTGAAACTTCTTGTGCCATGGAATTTTTGCATATTGTTATAGGGTATTTCACCCTTTTTGTAATATATTATTTGATCATTAAAAAAAACTTACCAAAACCACCTTAAATATTTAAAAATGTATTCTCACACCAAGGATGTTTTAGGACACCTCTGCAACACAACTAAGCTTGTCTTTTGAAAGACACAAAGGAAGAGTATCATGGGCAGAAGGAGATGAAGAAATAACTCTAAAAAGGAACATCATTGTCCCTAAGATCTATTAGGGTTTCGATGACCTTTGAACTAAGAAGAACATATTTTTCCACATCATAAGTAAACACATACGAGAGACCAAAGAATATGAACTTTTCTTTAACAAAGAATAAGATTATTAAATCCTTGAGAACTCCAACCATGCACGAGGATAATCAAGATAACTTAGATTGATCAACCTCCACCATTAATCTTCTAAACATCTCAGAGGGAAAACCTATATCATAGGGAGGAGGGAGAAGTGAAAAAGGAGTCCACTCACCCAAAGCCCCAACTTGCACCCATTTCTAAATGATTTACCAGTCACCAACCAATCTTTGACAACAACTCATTTAGAAACCACATTAGTTTCAAAACTACTATTATTTTTTGGATAGAAATGTTTACCAGCCAAATCTGATACATCATATTTAGAAAGATTACTTTTAATCTTGAAAATTTCAATCCCCAACTTTGGGAGAAGGTCGTTTAAAATGAGAATGAAAAAATAAAAAGGAAGATGAATGTATGTATGCATTGATGATGAAGTGAAAATTGAGAAGGGTACGGAGGAGAGAGAAACGATGAGAGAGACACGTCATTTAATGTAATTCAAAATAAATTATTATTTAATTCACAAAGGCAGACACGTTGGCTTCCGTTAGCCCCATTTGACGTCAGAGACTCATAATTGAGACGGAAAATTTTTTAGGGACCAATTCTTAATGAAAAATTTTAGAGGGACCAAAATTGAAAATCGCTATATATATAGGGATTTAAAACTTATTTAACCTAATATTATATTATAAAAGACTATCATAAATAATTATTCATTCTATTATAGAATATTATAATATAATATTTATTATTTTATAATAAGAAATTTATTTTTTTATTAAAAGTAATCTATTTTTTCAGTCTTGTCCAAATTTAATATATATATAAAAATATTATTTGACTAATATATACTAATATTATATTATAAAAGATTACCATAAATAATTACTCATTCAATTATTAATTACTGTAGTTTATTGTTTATTATTTTATGATTAATTTTTTTACTAAAACTAATGTATTTTCCAGCGATGTCTAAATTACACACGCATTTCTTTTCATTTTAACTAAAGTTAATATATTTTTTTTAGCATTTACCAATTAGATTATATATATATATATATATATATATATATATATAATACTCTTTCACTGTAAATATTATTATAGGTGTAAAATGATAAAATAGATATTTTATATAAACTTCAAAATTATAAATACTGTAACACCTTAAATCACAATAAATTGTATTAAAATTTTAATTTATGGTAAGATGGTACTCTACCTTTTAGTTCATATTTTTTTATTTTAATTAAAATTTTACCATTAAAGAAATAAATGCATAAAATAGATCTGAAAATATTTTATAAAAATTTTAAAATTACAAGTAATGTAACACATTTAAACATAATAAATTGTTTTAAAATTTTAATTTATGGTAAAATGTTACTCTATTTTTTACTTTATATTTTTTTTATTTTAATTGAAATTTTTACCATAAAATCAATAAATGCATAAATTTATAAACAAATTACTCTTTATGAAATTAAATATTTTAATATCATTAAATATTTATGAGTAATGAAATGAGAACAAAAAATACTAGAAATTAATTATGTTTTATGAGTATTGTATGTATCTTATGTAATGCAAAATATTATTACATTAATGTGTCTCATTAATGCATATATGAGGCAATATATAAAAAAAACTTATTTAATTATCTATTAAATTAATTTTAAAACAAATATTGATATAAATATTAAAAAAAAACAAATAATATTTACATATGAAAATCAATCTGACAGTGACTCGCATATAATTAAAAAGTAGTATTAATAAATTTACTAATAATAATTTTAGTAGTTAAAAAATATTTACAAGGTAATGAGTGTCACTAATTGTAATTTATATACATTATATTATATTAAAAAATCAGTATTTCGATTGATATTGTCCAACATAATAATACTAGTCTACTCTACTTTATCTACTACATAATTTATAATTTTTTTTATCCAACTTTTTCGCCACACCTTCCAATAGGTGTGTTGTTTTTTAATTATTTTTTAATAATATTTTTAATTTAAAATACAATTTTTTAACAAAAATAATAATAACTTTTTAGTTTACAGAAATCATAAATTTTCAATTAAAATAAATTATAAAATATAAAAAAAAAATCTATGTCATTGAACAAAATAATATTTACTTACGGACGGAAGTACATTGTTAATTCAAATATTTGTATATAGATTCAAATATAGAAGTAATATCAAAACAAAAACAATATTTATATACATAAAAAAAATACATTGTTTATTAAATTATTTATATATACGGAAAAAAATATTATTGTTATAAACGGGAACAACTTTAATTGTTTCAAATATTGAATAATATAAATTTGTCGTTAATTTTTTCAAATATGTGAAAATATTAATGAAAAAAATACTATTGTTATAAACGGTAACAACTTTATTAAATATTGGAAACAAATGCGCAAACTAATTCTAAAAAATAAATTTTAATCAATTATAACTTTTTTTAAAACACGAAAATAAAATAATTGTAACGGGAACATGAAATTATTCTTTAAAATATTCAATAATAATGGAAAAAAGTTTACTATTGGTTCTAATATTTTTGTAAATAATGTTAAAACAAAAATAATATTTATATAAAAAATATATAGGCTTAAATGCACTTTTGGTCCCCCTAATTTAGATTTTTTACACTTTCGGTCTTCCTATTACAAAACCTGCGATTTTGGTCCCTACATTTTGATGTTCTTTGCAATTTTGTGGTCCCCTCCAATTTTGATCCAAAACCGTACATGAACACTGCACTGTTCATGTACGGACATGCACTGTTCATGTACTGTTTTGGAGCAAAATTGGAGGGGATCACAAAATTGCAAAGACCATCAAAATGTAGGGACCAAAATCGCAGGTTTTGTAATAGGGAGACCGAAAGTGTAAAAAATTTAAACTAAGGGGACCAAAAGTGCATTTAAGTCAAATATATATTGTTGATACAAATATTTTTATATATTGAAAAAATTATAGGCGCTGATTTAATATCTCTTTTAAAAATAATAAAAAAAAAATCTAGTTGAACAATTTAGTTTTTTTAATATTATTTTTATTATATTTTAGAAAAAAATACGCGTAACATATCAATACTTATGCGAATGCAGGGATATTCTACTAGTTTATTCTGAAAATACATCTTCAAAAATATATTTCCGAAAACAAAAAAATGTGCTTTTTGGATGGTAGTTAAGCTCAAACTTTCATAAAAATAAAAGCTATCATAACTTATGACCTTACTCTATAATTTATAAGGGTTTATGGATTTTTTATTCTTGTTTTGCACCACCTGTTATAGATTTTTTCGATTTTGATTTGTGCATATCTGTTTTCAATTTGTTTGCATTTAATTTCATAAATCAAATAAAAAAAGTTTATATAAATTAGATGAGTAAAATACTCTAATTAATAAACAATTAGTTTTAGGATGTTAAATTTTGTTGTGTGAGAGCGCTAATATTATAACATTGCAAGATTCAAAAGGAAAAAAGTGCAATTAAAACGGATAGAAAGAAAAGAAGTAGAAGAAGAGTAGAAGAAGTAGGTGGCTGCTACATATCTTGTTTCCGAAAATATATTTTCTGAATTTTTTTTGGAGACATTTTTCCAGAATAAATGTATTTATAAAGTTAGGGTCTGGTTCAAAATCGAATAAAATGTGTGTATTAGGATGCGTCTAGAGATATTACTCCAGAAACAGAGGAGTATTTTTGGAAACTCGTGAGGTGGCTAAGAAACACATGGAGTGCGTTAAGAAACTCTATTGCTAATTTTATAGTTCAGTATACTCTGGACTAATATAAAGTTTGAGAACCACTGACTTGAACTCAAATAAGCATAAACATGTGCCCTCGACCATCGAAGGAATTGGAGCCTCCTCACGAAATTGAGGCCGTTAACTGTTGTGATATTTATTAGGGGTGTTTGTGGTGTGGTTTGAACGGTTTTGACTTTAAATGTCATATGAATTGCAAGAGATAAAAAAAACGTGTGGTTTTGTTTGGTTTGTTGGCTTTTAGAATTAAAACCAAACCAAACTAATGTGGTTTTGTTTGGCTAGACTGGTTCGGTTTATTACAAAAAAAAATTGAGCCATAAATATACATATATAGCACAACATAAATTTGTGTTTAGTCATTCATACATTACAAAAAATTCATCATATTTAGACATAATAAGATTAGATAATAGTGGAATAATAAACATAAAACAATAACATAAAACAATGTAAAAAAATATTATAATGAAAAGAAAGAAAAAAAATAGAGGAGATCCGAGATTAGTGAAGATGAAAAAGAAAAAATAGAAGAAAAGAGATATTAGAGAAGAAGAAATGCGATAAAAATAAAATTCGAAGAGAGAACAATAGCATAAAAATGAGAAGATAAAAAAGAAAGAATATAAGATAGTATAGATTAGAGAAGAAAGGCAAGATGTACTTGGAGAAGAAGGTGCAATATTGTTAGGAGTGATTTGAGAATGTTAAAAATCATTTGTAATGGTAAGGTTAGGGCATAATAGATTTGGGTTTGGGTTGAATGTGGGTTAAGTGAAGTTTGGGTTATAACGTAATGCGGTTTGATTCGGTTTGCAAAATACAATATGCAAACTGAATCGAATCGTGCAATTTTGTTAAAAAAATGACCCAAACACATCTGAACCAAATGCAGTTTTTTGCGGTTTAAGTTTAGTTTGGTTTGGTTTGTGGTTTTCTATTGGGCCGATTCGGTTTTGAACACCTCTAATAGCTACAGCGATCGCGTTGTTTTGGGTGGATAATCAAGTAGATTTCAAAATTGTTATGGCTTTCACGAAATTAATCGATCATTTCTATATGAAGAAAATAAGTTATTGCTTAATTGTGTAAAAACATTGTGGTTTTTGTGAAGATTCTAAGGAATTAGATGTTGATTCTCATCGAGAGTGCCATTGTTCTCTGGTGGAACACGAGAAGAAGAAATGAGAGAGAAATGAAATCTTCCAGTGTGGCGAGTGTTTTTTATACGACAGAACGTGGATGACCTGCAATATTAACACTTCCGTCCAAATTAGTGAAATGTTCAAAAAGCAATTTAGAGTGAAAATAAAAACCGCACCGAAAATTGGCGCGGTATGATATTTGTATAGGGCGAGCCATTAAAACCGATCCCATTTAATTCGATGTATTGTGTGGATTATTCTTCAATAAGATTCGATGGCATAAGTTGAAGGTTGGAATAGCATGCTCCATGTTTGGCTCAGATTTCACACATTCCACGTTTGTTGTCTGGGCTTTCCATATGGGACTTTATGATTGAACTTACGTTAGTGGGCTTTAAAATGGTCCAAAAGAATCACGACTCGAAGAGAATTTAACTTGTCAACCCCCCTCCCCCCATATATACTTTGCACCCACTTGTTTCGAATTTTCAAAACTGCCCCTGATAAAAAATTAAACCAAATTTCCGTGCAAAATTTCCAGTAGGCAAAATCATAATTTTCGATAGTGTACGTTAGATTTCTGGTATACCAAAATTTTTGAAATTTTTGTGAAGTTACAAATAATACCAAAAATTCTAAGTTTACTATTTTATACCAGAAATTTTAACCAAAGTGAAATTTTTGGTAGTGTTATTTTTTTGAAATTTTAATTGGTTAGGATTTTGCCGACAGTTTTGGACGATTATGATTGCACTGATAGTTCTGTGTGGTCTAGAGTAAATGCAGAGTTGTATAAATATGGGGCTCACATGTTGTTTGATAAAAATATCTTAAAAAATACAGCTTCCACAATTTTTTATTAAGGCAGAAGTGTACTTCAACAAAGCTTCACCTCCCGTAAAATTTCGGCTTCCGAATGGCACCACATCTCTCGCCGCCTTGGTGTCCAAGTTGAATGAATTGTTTCCTGATACCGAAAACAGAAAGGTGAGAAAGATCGAGTTTCATGAAGATTGGATTGAGACTGATGGAAGGGTGAAATATAACCTTATTGAGTTGAAGATCAATGAAGATCTGAAGGATATGTCGAGATCATTTCGCTATAGGTTAACAAAGGGACTGATCGAGTTAGATGCTAAGATTTCAAGGTCTGTCGATGATATAATTAAGATGATGAAACGTCCAGAATCATTTTGTGGTGTCTATGTTATCTTATTTATTATCGTTTTTTAAAGTTATGTTTAAGTTATGTGTTGTGAATTAGGATGCCTTAAAACAAAATATACTCGGTTTCTTTATAGGCAAGAAACACACAAAGATTAGGGTTAATAAGGAAAAACAAGGAAAAATAACAAGGATTGGTTATAACTGTTATTCTTTACTTTCTCTTCAATTCAGATTACAAGTACTCAAGAATAACAAATAACCCTTTCACCCTAATTAAGATTTGCCACACCACTTAAGATGAGAGACTAGTATGCTATTTATAATAAAACCTAACATACTAAACTAATGGGCTTTTTAACAATTACCCATTATAAGCTAACTTAACCAATTGGATCCTTAACACAAGGCCCAATTTGACAACTACATACTAGAACACAATTCGACTACAACATGTAGGTCTTCGATAACATCATGTGAACATACTTCGACAACATACTTAACTAGAGTTTGATCCAAATATCTCACAAATCTCCACCTTGGATCTAACTCTATAACCTCAAGAAATGAACTAGCTTTCTTTATGCAGCTTTATCAACTGCATACAGTGGAAAAACTTGCAACTGGTCAACGTCTTGGTGATCATATTAGCAGCATTATGATTTGTTAAAACCTTCAACACTTGGACTTATCCACGCTCGATTACCCCTCTGACGAAATGTAGCCTCAAATTAATGTGCTTGGTTCGCTCATGATAGGCTGAATTCTTCGACAGGTGTATTGTTCTTTGACTAACACATTTAACAGTGATAACTCAACCTTGAAGTTTCAGCTCCTTTGCAAAACCTTCAAGCCACAATGATTCCTTCACAGCTTCAGTTATGGCGATATATTCCACTTCAGTGGTTGATAAGGCAACAACCTTCTGAAGAGTTGCGTTCCAACTAATTGATGTGCCAAACATAGTGAACACATATCCAGAAATAGATTTTCTGGAATCCATACAACTTGCATAATTAGAGTCGACATATCCTTCAATTACTTCCTTAACTTTGAAAATCCATTTACAGCTGACTAACCTGGCTTCAGTGGGTTTCTTGATCACTTCCCAGATGTTGTTATCATGAAGAGATTTTATCTCATCATCCACGACCTTCAGCCATTCAGTCTTCTTTCGACTCCTCATAATTTCCTTATAGTCTCTAGGTTCTTCATCTAGAACCTCACTTATAGATATTAAGGCATAAGCTATAAGATCTGCATACCCAAGTCTCTGAGGTGGCTTGATGACTCTCCTCGACCTGTCTCTTGCTAGCAGGTAGTCATTATCAATCTCCTCATCTTTGCCAGCAGCTTTTGCTTCTTCTTCAACTTCATGAGATACGCAATTCAGCATCAACATGCTCCACCTCAACAAGAATCTCTCCTTGCTCCAGCTCTTCATTAGCATCATCAGTTTTCTTGAAATCCATATCAGCTTCATTGAAAACTACATCTCGATTGGTGATACACCTCCTGTGACCTGGCTCTAGGCACCATAGCCTATAAGCTTTGACTCCTTCAGGGTATCCCATGAACATGCATTTCAGAGCTCTAGGTTCGACCTTATCTTGCCTAATGTGAGCATAAGCCACACAGCCAAATACTCTTAGTCTGTCGAGACTAGGTGGATATCCCGACCAAACTTCTTCAAGTGTCTTCATATCTAATGCAGTCGAAGGACATCTGTTTATTAGATATGTTGTTGTCGAAACAGCCTCAGCCCAAAACACCTTCTTTAATCCAGCACTAGGCAACATGCATCTAACTCTTTCCAAAATTATTCGATTAAACCTTTCCTTCAAACCATTTTGTTGTGGAGTATCTGCAGTAGTTTTGTGCCTTGCAATACTTGAGGCAGCACAAAAGATGTCGAATACCTCATTGCAAAATTCAAGGCCATTGTTGGTTCTCAACCTCTTGACATTTCTACCAGTTTGATTTTAGACCAGAGTCTTCCAACCTTTGAAATTCTCAAAAGTTTCATCCTTAGTCTTCTGAATGAATAGCCATAACTTTCTGGAATAATCATCGACTATGGATAGAAAATACCTTGCTCCTGAATGTGATGGACACCTTGCAGTCCCCCAAAGATCAGGATGGATGTAATCAAGGGATCCATGAGTTTTTTGTTTGCCTTTGTTGAACTTTTCTCTGCAAGATTTTTCAAGTACACATGGTTCACAAAATTTCATCTTTTCGACTTTGTCTCCTTCAAGCAGATTTTGTTTTTCTAATTTGACCAGACCTCTTTCACTGATATGGCCCAATCTCATATGCCAAATGTTTGTCTTCGACAAAGGTTTCATGGATGTAACATTTGTCGAACCACTTACAAATTCAGCCTAAAGGATATACAAGCTTTATTTCTTTACGCCTCTCAAGACTTCCTTCGACCCCTTCATGACTCTTAGGATACTTTTCTGCCCTTGAAAAACATATCCATTCTTGTCGAATTCACCAAGAGAAATCAAATTTCTCTTCAAATCAGGTACATACCTGACTTTAGTCAATAACCTTATTGACTCATCATGGAGCTTGAATCTCACAGATCCAATACCAACAATTTTGCAAGCTTTGTTGTTTCCCAGCAGCACTTATCCACCATCTTGATCACATAGCTCCTCGAACGATTATCTGTTTAGAGTCATGTGCCAAGTGCAACCTGAATCCATAATTCACTCCTTTCTTGAGTCACCGCTTGAAACCACAAGAACATCAGATGATTCGAAGTCATCTTGAATAATGGTTGCGTTGCCATTATCTTTACCTCCATGATCTTTCAGGCGTTCAGGGCACACTTTTCTTGTGTGACCCTCCTTCTTACAGTGATAACATCGAATACTAGATGCCTCGCCACTATAAGACTTCTGCTGACTTTTACCTTTCTTCTTGTCGAACTTACCATCCTTTTCGCAAGATTTTCCCTTAACGGCCAAACCTTCACCAACCGTCAAAGGTTTATGCTCTTTTCGTTCGTTCAAGTCCTTAGAATACAAGACTAATTAAAGTTCTTCAAAGCTCAGGGACTCCTTTCCATACAGGAGAGTTTCTTTGAAGTGAGCATGTGTTCTGGGCAAAGCGCATAACATCAATAGTGCTTGATCTTCATCGTCGATCTTCACATCAATATTTTCAAGATAAAGAATCAGCTTTTTGAACATATCCAACTGCCCAGCCAACACTTTTTCTTCACTCATCTTGAATGAATACAAAGCTTACTTCAGGTAGAGTCGATTCACTAGAGATTTGGTCATGTACAAACTTTCAAGTTTCAACCATCACCTCGATGCCGTAGTCTCCTTTGATACCTGTCGAAGAGCCTTATCACCAAGGCTCAACAATATTGCGCTGTGGGTTTTCTCTATCATGTCCGTCTTTTCTTTTTCCATTAACGCAGCGTCCTGGCTGACTCTCCCTTCAACGCTTTCAAACAACCCTGCTGAACTAGTAGGGCTTTCATCTTCAAGCGCCACAGACCGAAGTTGTTCACTCCGGTGAACTTTTCAATCTCATACTTTGTTGAAGGCATCTTCTCCATGCTCACCGCACCAATTTGTTATGAATTAGGATGCCTTGAAACAAAGTATAAACAGTTTCTTTATAGGTAAGAAACACACAAGGGTTAGGGTTAACAAAGAAAAACAAGGAAAAACAAAAAGGATTGGTTATAACTGTTATTCTTTACTTTCTCTTCAATTCAGATTACAAGTACTCAAGAATAACAAATAACCCTCTCACCCTAATTAGGATTCGCCACACCACTTAAGATGAGAGACTAGTATGCTATTTATAATAAAACCTAACATACTAAACTAATGGGCTTTTTAACAATTACCCATTACAAGCTAACTTAGGGTACAAGCTAACTTAACCAATTGGTTCTTTGACACAAGGCCCAATTCAACAACTACATACTAGAACACAATTCGACTACAACATGTAAGTCTTTGACAACAGCATGTGAACAGACTTCGACGGCATGCTTAACTAGATTTCGATCCAAATATCTCACATTATGTAATCCATTGTCAAATTTTAGTTTATCTTAATGTTGCATCAATGGGAGATCAAAAATATTATCTAATAAAAAGTTCCGATGAAGATGTCTGAGTAATGTTACATGTAATATACAAATAATACATAAAGATAACAATAATATCTAAATAGCCTCCACCCCCACGGGCTAAGTGTGCAGGCCGAGATTATTCAATATGTACCTCACCATCTGGGTTTACCAAACCATTGAGGTTATCCATAATAACTGCAATCATCGGGAGGTGTTGTTGGCCATCAGCATCAGCTGTAAGAGGCGGCAGCGGAAACACGTCATCGACAGGTACTCAAGCATCAAAAAGCCCAACATCATCTGTATGCCCAACACGTGGGATGATGCGAAAGTGTGATACAGTAAGGCACCACTCTAAGTAACCATCCTCACACTGTGAGGCATGTTGAATCGTAACTGCGCGATCTCTAATGGTACAACCAGAGCTGATGATTTTACTATGAAACCACCAATCAATGCTCGCAGATGGTATATTCGAAACTGGTTGTAGGATGCTCTAAATATAACCATATTTCTGCAGATACCTTTCAGACAAGTGTCTAGCAACCATGGTCTCCCTCCGCAAATAACCTAAATATAAAAGAAGACTCATCAAACTCACGATGGACTCTATGATCAGTGTATGGTGTCTAGATGACATCATCTAGAGTTAGTGCATCTAGCATCCTCCTGTACTCAACAACACCATTGGGATGTGACTACATGGCCCTTCATCTCCTCGCCCGTGGGGCCTCCACTAGAGAATGTTGCACCCTTCTGTCACAGATGGTAAGGAAATACTCGCATATCCAACTCTGATAAAAGAACACAAACACAACAAATAATAATTAAGAAATGTTATTCTTAACAATTAAATAAGAAATCAATGACAACTAATAATTTCAAGTGTACCTGCTATAATTTCAAATAACCAGCAAGCTGTTTAGTCTCAAATATTGTCGTCACTTCAAGTGTTGTATACATGATGGTCAACGCAGTGTACCCCTAAGCCTAACTGGTAACGTTGAGGCTACTGAACAACCACACGTATCGGGCGTCGATATAAACATCTTACTTGTCTACAAAGAGAGTACATGCTACTAGATGTAGCATGTACACCCTAGCGGTAACCATATAACTCCGAGCCACAACAAGCTCCTCGTACCTATCCCAAAGCTAGGATATATGAAGGTGAGTGCCCCAGTTAAAGGCAAACTCCTTTAGCATGACCTCCTCAGAAACTCCAAAATCTCGTGCTACAGTAAAAAATGCAAGCGACGAGCTAATAATAGTAGTCGTCTAGAATATGCCGCCGATGGGGAGATGGAACAATGAGGAGACATCATCTAGAGTGATAAGCATCTCCCTAAGCAGAAATTTAAATGAAGTTGTCTCCTTGTGCCATCTCTCAACAAAAGCAGTAAGTAGTAGATCATCGAGCATAATGAAGGAGCAGTGAGCAAAATCACGGAGCTCGAACTCACGTATAATACGTATGACCTCCTCAAGCATTAGAATCTTCGGGAAGTCCTTCAGCTTCGACCCATGAGATGTCACCTTCAGTAGGAGACGATTTTGTAACAATTTTTTTTTTTTTAAAAATAGCAGTTATCAACAACGACATCTGGTTGGACCACCTCATCTGCAACAGCAGCATATGGCTGGACCACCTCATCTGCCACTTCATCAGCAATCACCTCATCAACAACCTCATCAGCAACCACATCATCTACAATAACATCATTTGGCTGGATAAACCTCATATGCCACCTCATCTCTGGGTTGCTCAACCGATCTAACCGCTCCGCGTCGGGTGTTGGGGTGCGCGGAACTGCCCCTGCTCGACCAACTGTTTACAGTGTGAACCAGTTAGAACCACTCGTCTTGCCCGTATCTGGGAAGACTCAGCCTCAGCAACCTTAACCTGGTATGTCGCTCTGATTGCAATAGTGTCGTCTCTACCCCTGTATTTCACTGCAAAAAACGGAAAAAAATAAAAAAGATTAATAACTACTGAAAATTTCACTAAATTTAAAATTTTCTTAATTTTTCCAAAAATTCATAAATTTTTAGTATAAAACAAAGTTTTTAGAACTATCGAAAATTTTGAAATTTTCGGAAATTTTCAAGTGATTTTGTACTAGAAATTTTGAAACTTCTGATACAAAATCACGGAAATTTGGTAATTTACGTTAAAAAAAACATACTAATTTTGAAATTTTCGAAAGAAGAAATGAAATTTTTGATATTGCTCCAAAAAGTTCAAATTCGCGCGTGTGAGAGACAAATTTCGAAAATAAGTGAAAAACTATTACAAATGCAGAATTTTCTATTCATATAAAATGAGAGGTGTCAAGTTCAAGTATATGGGTGCAAGTTAAATCCTCCAGACTCGAAGTACCTAATCAACAACAGTCCATTAAAATAGCTATGTAATAGATTAATAATGTAAAACAATTAATAAATTAAGCCGGAACCTCCATTTGAAAAGCTTAAATTGAATTACTAAATTTGCTTAAATTTCTCAAAAAATTACGGGGTTGAATTTCTCAGAAGTTTCTAATCATCAAATGTAATTGTTTATACTATTCTAATAAGGGAAAATTATAAGCACTTTATATGTAAAATATAGACTAATCTTCCTTAAAATTGTATATATCAACAAAAGATTTGAGTACTTTATAGGTAAGTATCATTTATATTTATAATTTTTTATTGTCACTAAAAATTAAAAAATATTAATACATAATTTAAAACCAAAAAAAATATTAGTATCATTTTGATAAATCTCATAGGCGATGTGAGTATAATTTCTCTTTTGATATGGAGGAGGAGGAGTTCTATTTGTTGATCTCTGCATACTAGTATTATTGTCCCATTTATGTGCTAAATGGAAACAAATTTATGTAATTATCTATCCTATGCTAGCTGCAATTAGCCCTTATTGGCCAAGTTTCCCATCTAAGGCAGTGGAGGCAAGCGAAGCACCCAGTGTTTTAAAAACCGGACCGGATCGGTCGGTCAGATCGGTTGGGCTGGGAACCGGCCAGGTAACCGGCCGGATTCACTTGTTCGATCGGTCATGTCTTTGAACCGGTGGAAACCAGTGTGAACCGGTGCGAATCGAGAAAATCGGAAAAACCGGCGGTTTTCGCAAACCGGTGGTTCAACTGCTTATTTTTAAAAAAAAAAAATTATTTTTTTAAAATTTTTTTACTTCCAAGAATAATAGTGATCACTCATTTAATTCAAGTGATACACAAATTAAGTTTCGTAATATCCACAAAACTATTTTTACTATTTTGTATTTATATTTATTGAAAAACCATCATACAAATATTTGTATAGAAATTTAAGAACACAGATTAAAAAACTAAATATAATATAATTTTAGAATTTACTGATTTTCATTATATATATATAGACTTGTAAAATTTATTATTTAGAATAATGTTAATATTTGTATTGTTTTAATTATTAACATTAAAACCATAGTTTTAAAAACCGGACCGGACCGGTTGGACCGGGAACCGGCCAGGTAATCGGCCGGGTTCGCTTGTTGGATCAGGCATGTCTTCGAACCGGTGTGAACCGGTGCGAACCGGGAAAATCGGCGGTTTTCGCAAACCGGTGGTTCAACTGCATATTTTTAAAAAAAAAAAATTTTACTTTTTTTTTAATTTTTTTTTAATTTTTTTTTAATTTTTTTTTTAATTATTTTTTTATTTTTTTAAATTTTTTTTTTTAATTTTTTTTACTCAAATACATATGAACTTTTCTTCAAGAATAATAGTAATCACTCATTTAATTCAAGTGATACACAAATTAAGTTTTGTAATATCCACAAAACTATTTTTACTATTTTGTATTTATATTGATTGAAAAACCATCCTACAAATATTTGTATAGAAATTTAAGAACACAAATTAAGAAACAAAATATAATATAATTTTAGACTTAACTGATTTCCATTATATATATATATATATATATATATATATATATATATATATATATATATATATATATATATATATATATATATACTTGGAAAATTTATTATTTAAAATAATGTTAATATTTGTATTGTTTTAATTATTAACATTAAAACTTTTTTTTTATTAATATTAAAACTATGAATTTAAATTAGACTCTGTTTAATTTAGACTCTGTTTAAAATTTACAATTAGACTCTTTTAAAATTTGAATTTAAATTATGAACCTGTGAATTTATAATATGATCTTTTCAAAAAATTTAAGTGCTAGTTATAGTTTTTAGAGACTGAATCATCCGATTCGACCGGTTTTACCGGTTTTATACCTATTATAATGACAGGTTTATTCAACCGAGTTATCCGGTTTAATCCGATTTAATCCGGTTTAGTCATGCGGTTCGACCAATGACCCAGTGGTTCGACCGATAAACCAGTGAACCGGTACCCTCACCGGTTTGATGACCGGTCCGGTTTTTAAAACACTGATTAAAACTAATTTTTTATTAACATTAAAACTATGAGTTTAAATTAAACTCTGTTTAATTTAGACTCTATTTAAAATTTACAATTAGACTCTATTTAAAATTTGAATTTAAATTATGAACATGTGAATTTATGATATGATATTTTCAAAAAATTTAAGTGCTAGTTATATTTTTTAGAGACTGAATCATCCGGTTCGACCGATTTTACCAGTTTTATACCTATTATAATGACATGTTTATTCAACCGAGTTATCCGGTTTAATCCGGTTTGGTCATGCGGTTCGACCAATGACCCAGTGGTTCGACCGATAAACCAGTGATCCAGTACCCTCACCGGTTTGATCACCGGTCCGATTTTTAAAACACTAAGCACCTGTCTTTTTATGTGTGTTGTGTTTACATTAGATTTCTCGATTTTGTCTTTGATTTTTTTAATGATGCTAATATGTGTCTCAAGGGCACAAATTAGTGACCTATTTATAAAAGTATTTTTTTTTAAATGCTTGTATTTAATTATTTTAAAATTTTAAATATTGTTTTATTCAATACAATTTTTTAATTAAGTCGGTTTTAAGATTTAATTTTTTTATTAGGTAGCTGATGCATGAATATTATTAAATATTAGAATAAATTATTATTTATAAAATAATTTGATTTTAATAATAAAAATAATTTAATAAATAAATAAAAAAGGATGAAAGACAACTTATGAAAGAATTAATAAAAACAATAGTTGAATATGTCCAACCACCTATCTCTCAAAAATATTTTAAAATTATAAATAGAAAATGAATTTCACCGCTTTCAAAAAATAAAGTAAACCTCATCAAATGTGATAATAATAATAAAATAAAATAAGAAACTGCATGAATTAATTTATATGCACATAAATTTCTCCTTATAAAAATGCGAGATATTTTAAATCTAAAGATACGTATAGTGTGTGAAGTATTCTTCCATTTAATTAAAAAATATTAATGGACAATATTCTAATTAGAAAAATGTATGAATGGTCAGCATTAAGTCAGTTTCAAGATTAATTAAAAGATTAATCTGATTCTTTCTTTTAGCATATTTAATAGCAGACATAGTTTCATGTGATTCAGTTTGAAAGGAGATGCAAACTCCAATCTTAGCTGAGAAATCTACCAAGAATGTTCATAAATTATTCCTAAATATGTCAGCACAAGTTGATACTCCAGGATTTTCTCTTGATGTTTAATCTGTGTTGCATTTAATCCAAGTATAATTAGGAAAATATCGATTAACTTGTATGATTCTAGGTGCGGAATGAGTTTGAAATTTGAAATCAAATTATTCAATAATTGTATGCTCGTGAATTAAATAGTACATGTGCCTCGTGAAAAAAGTAGATGTCATATATACTATTTGTTTACTTTAAGGAAAATCTCTCTCAAAGTCATTGCTATCATTTTGAAAGCAAATATTATTTCTTGTGTGCCAAGTTTTTCAAAGAATTATTATAATAAGAGTCATGATCAGATTCTAAATTTAAAAGTTTCAACTTCTACCAACAAGAATAAGCTTTTGTAACTAGTTCTATCAATATTAATTCCAAACAATTGCTCCATCAATGTTAGAAAAGTAAAGTGTACATGCATCAAAGAAATAAGTGGTATGTAGTTTTCATATCATAATTGCATAGAGAACACTTCGAAACCATATGCATTTCTTTTAGAATTAAAATGTCTTGTGTAAAAGCCTAACACTTGGGCTCGAGTGGTAAACGAGCTCCTTGTAATACCCCGTATTTTCTAAATGCTCAATTGGATATCAGATGAGATCAGATGAATATTTATGTGCTCTATTTTTTATTAATTGGAATAACGGAGTATCCTAAGTGCTCTAAGTATAGTCAATTGGGATCAATAGAGCAACTTGAGAACTCTAAAGAGATCAATTATTTTATTAAAGAGACGGATTAATATTTATTAGTTCAAGAAAGTATTTTAAGGTAACTCTAATAATTGATCAATTGCCGTTAGAAGACAAAATATCAATTGGAGATAGTTACCCTATTGGATTTATATTATATAATATATGTATTATATATATATATATTTGTAAGAAGAAGAAGAAGAGTTAGTAAAGGAAAAGAAAAGGAAAACAGAGGAAGAAAAGGAAAACGTGGAAGGAGAGAAAGAAGGAAAGGAAGAGCAAGCTTGGATCATCATCATCTTCATCATCAATCTTCTCCTACTAGGTGAGTTTCATTAGATAGAACTTGGGTAGGAAGTTTGGGGAAAAATTCATGTTTGGGGTTTGAGGTTTTATGTGAAATAACATGTCTAAATGTGTGTTTATGATGATAATACATGCCTTGATTGTTGTTACACGTTTGGGGTTGATATTGTATGAATTGGAAGTGTTTTGGGTGAAGAAATGAGAGATTTTGGCCCCCAATGACTTGTTTTGACACTGCTGCGAATTCTGGGTTTCGCAGGTTCGCCTAGCGAACCAAAGCGAAGGTGAAAGCGAGCGTTCGCTGGCGGGTTCGCCTAGCGAACATGACAGCTTTTCCCATTTTGTTTCCTTCATAATTTTTGATCCGTAACTCGGATCGGGGCACGGTCGGAGGCGTTGGAAAGCTATTTCAATGCTCTTTGTGATGGTGAGGTAGAAACATGGCTATATGCTATGGATTGATAAGATAAATATAGAAATGTAGTATATGTACTTTTGTTTCCACCAAAACTTAAGGATCAGGAATCCGATGGACACGAGTCCAAAGCCTTTGGAAAGATAGTCCCATAGGGTAGTGAATGGTGTGTTAGACCATGAGTTAACCAAGGATGCTTGGTAGAGGGTGTTAGTGGCTTGTATGCCTTAAAATGTGTGTGCACTACTTTATTGATTATGTGTAACATATTATGCTTATATATTGATTGTGGCTTGACTAATGGCTTGATGTGATCACTTGTTATGTCTCCCTTGTATATGTGTGAATATAATGCATTATGTCGATAAATGTTGTGACGTGATCATTGTCGTGCTTGTTCCCGTTCGTTCCGGTTGAACGTTCGGATGTGATGTGATCTGATGTGATGTGATTGTGATGTATGCTTGAATCGGAGTAGGCCTAAGCTACTAGGTGGTGTTTCATCTGAATTCCGAACTTGGTCTGAGGGATACCTGACTTGTTCCGAAGAATACCGTTGCGATGAGCTTGTGAGGGTCCACTAGGACGTATTTCCCACTTGCCGTTAACTCATCTGCGTGCTCGGTATACACCTGAGCTACGGTTGCGATGTGCTTGTGGGGGCCTTATAGGGCGTTTACCCACTTGCCGTTAACACATCGGCGTGATCGGTATGGTGGAGTTGTGATGCCATGTAGGCAATATCACTCCGTTACTCACCTCTAGTGGTGTCATGTAGGCAATACCACTAGGCTTTCTCCCGGTGGGCTTGTTCAGTCATGTAGGCGTTCTTGCACTTGCCGATACACACATGCGTATTGATGATGGATGGATGGGCTCCGCGGCCACTTAGGCGTGTATCACTTCGGACTCATCTGACTCATCGTGCTGTGTGTTTGTGCTAGTCTCTTGATGTAGGCACTTGGTTACTCATCGAGGGTGTGATATATTGTGGCCTATGTAGACAGGTTGATACTACTTCTGGATTCCTCGTACGTGAGTACGGGTCTGCATACTTGGTTGTTGGATCTATTTATTGTTGTTTGTGTACTTGTTGTTATTTCATTGGTGAGTCAAGGGACTACTAATGAAGATATTACCCATTGTTGTGTATTTTCCCCAGACCGTGAGTAAACCCCGGATCCACGGTGGATCCGTTTGATTGTATGTACCCTGTAGAGCCGAGGGAACCCATAAGATAGGGGAACTCACTGAGATTATTATCTCACCCCAATATTGTTATTATTTTTCAGGTGTTATTTGCAGGTGTGTTTTACAAGTGGAGTTATGCTTGGATGTTTCAAGAGAAGCTTAGTTAAGCTTATTCTACTGTGTATTATTTTCTTGTACAATGAGGAATATTGTACCTTACTCGTAGATTTTCTTGTTTTGGCTAATTTCCATGCCTTGTACCAAAGGTTGTATTTATGTATTAGAAATGGTCAAGTATGTGAATTATGCCATTAGGCACTTATGATTGTGTCAGTACCGAATGAAAACACTTGTATGGTATTATTCTAGATAAATATTATACAGGGCGTTACAGTTGGTATCAGAGCAGGTCGTGTCCTCGACCTAGCCTTGAAACATCATAAGTAAATCTATTCCTGCCTCTTAAGTGTGTCTTGCCATCATGAACTTTAATATCATACTATGTAGTGTTGGGCCTGATCAACCTAATACTATGTATGTGATAGGTAGAATCATGGTTGAGCGACCACGAGGACTCCGAAGTGTTGTCGGAACTTGTACTGTGAGAATAGGCTCAAGCCAAGAGTAAGTAGTGTGGAGTTTTGGTCAGCTCAGTTGAGGTCTTATTAGAAGCTGTGCCTTGGGTAGCATGGAATTTAAGCGTGTTGTGCTATTCAAGAAATCCTTTGGAATTTATGGAGTCTGAAAATTAAGAATCTCTAGCGGGTGATTGCTTTAAGTATTGAGTAATATGTAAAGTCACTCGTAGATCTGGATTGACTACTGGTATAGATAAGGGCTTCAAGTAATCTCATTCCAAGGAAACGAAAAGTTGTTTGGTGGAACGTGTGACGTAAGTTCCGGAAGTGAGATAAGTATTGGTGCTTCAGTTTCTAAGGTTGCTATGGTATCTTGGACGGACGAGAGTACCTTAAGGAATGTGTTCGAAACCATATCTTCCAATTGGTTTAAAGTTGAGAGTTAAAGAAATTCGACTTTTATGGGAACCTAAAGTGGTAGAGAAGTGTGTGGAGAAACACAAGGATGTGTTTACATGCTTCAAGTGAAACAAGTACGTGTCGGACGAAGAATGGGTAATTTTGTAAATCAAAGAACCTAACAGTTGGCATGTGTTATAATTGAGTGGTATGGTCAATACATGTGTGGAATCATCCGTTGGTACTGGGTTTTGTGTGTGGTTATGTTTTGGATGAGATTTTTGGCCTTAAGGACCTGCTGTTACATTGCTGAGAAATTTTGGATTTTCGCGTGTTCGCTAAGCGAACCACAGCGAAGGATAAGGCGAAGGTTCGCCAGGTGTTCGCGAAGCGAACTTTGTGCCCTTTTGGCGCTGTCTTGGTTCTCCTAGAGATTCGCTAAGCGAAGGGGAAGGCGAATGTTTGCCTGGTGTTCGCGAAGCGAACGTTCGATGGGGGATTCGCCTAGCGAACATGGCAGGTTTTTCGTTTTTGTTTTCTCCATACCTTTTGACTCGGGTGTCCGATTTAAGCGTTCTTTATATCGTTATGAAGCTCTGAAAGTGTTTTATGCTGTGGAAAATGAAAATATTGTTTATGAGGTGGATTTTATTCGATTATGTGGAATGAACGGTATTAACAATATGTTAGAAGACAGTTACACCTTGGTATTAAGAACGAACGTAGTGGTAGCACCTTGGTCACAAGAGTACGTGCTGGATTCTTACCCTTGAGACATACTTTGTGGAACAACGAGTATTGTATCCTAAGAAGTAGGATTACGGTAAACTAACGAGAAGCGAATCAGGAATTATTACGGACTAAGTGTAAATCATGGAACGGTTTACACCGAAGAAGTTTTGTAGATAGTTGATGAGAATTGTCGGTTGCGAATCTTCCATTAATTAATTAGGTGTAAGTGGATGTTCAATGGATAGTGAACGGTAACAAATTCCCGGTTTATGTGTATGAAGTGATGGAAAGGTTCTACAAGAGGATGCATTACCCCGATCTACTTTCAAGTATAGAGAAACTTCTGTATTTGTGAATAATCAAAATTTACGGAATCTACCTTTTGTTGGACTAAGAACGTTGTTGTTTTAATTCTCACCAAGGAATTCAAGTGAGAGAACAAGGTTATATGTTTGATATGAGATGTCCATCGCTTTGTGGTACCGTATAATGGTTGTGTGTTGGATTTTGCTTATGGACGAATCAAGTATGAGTGTGATGACTTTTGAATTATAAGAAATTGGTTTTCAGCTTCTGCAGCAGTGTTAACCGACTAACGTAATGGAGTTAACCGATTAACCTCAGACGGATTTGTGTTTTGAAATTGGAACTTCTGGAAGGGTGTTGCGTAATGGACCGTTTATTCAAACGACGAAAGAGTTGGACTTTTGGAGAAGTAATCTTGTGAATTGGTGAATGGTATGGAAACTCGCAATTACGTTTTGGATAGTTTAAGTTTTATAATGGTGCTACATTGTCATTACTTGAGATTTTGTGGTGACAGAAACCTTGAGTAAGTCGGAAGACCATAAGAATAATTGATTTGGAATGTGGTAACCAGAACCGGAGGTTGTTAAACTATTTTTGGTTATATTGGTTCGAGTTTGGAATAAATTTGGAGTTGTATATATTGTGGTAGTAACAATGTAAGTCCTGCACCTTTATCGTCTAGAAGTGTTGGACAGATGTTAAGATATTGTGTGTTAGCGAGGGAATTGTTATACCATAGGACATCAGTAAATTTTTGATGTCGTTGGTTAGTAAGGATCCCAGTGGATAAGTGTGTTTCTCCGTGGACTGTTGGCTACGTGGTAATGCTTCAGAATTGGTGGTATTCCATTATTAGAATTGGAGTTGCGCAGTGGAAGTGACCGATGAAAGAGTTAAATCAGAATAATGGGAATTTGGAAGATTGTTACTTATACGTATGGAAATAAGAAGAACTTGTCCTAAGCATGTTATCTTGGTGTAATGAGTACAAGTGAGACTGGTAAGAAGTCGTTCGACTGTTCATGAAGTGGTTTGAAACGTTGAAGGATTTATAAAGGATAGTGTCGGTAATTACATAAAGGAAAGGATTCACCAAATTGCCTCATGAGAATTTGATGAGTGTTTGTTATCCTGAATCAAGATAAGGTGTTACGGTCTTGTTGTGACTCAGTAGAGGAATGTAGAATGACACATTCTTTCCGAAGTAAGATGCGACAAGGTGTTTTGTATGGAACAACAGATGAGTTATAGAAAACGCAAAGTTCGAAATTAACCCAATATTGGAATAAGAGTATAACTAAGGAAACGAAGTTGATAACTCGTGAACATAAGGATTTTGGTCTGTGAAGTCAAGTTAGAATTGGATTGCGTCAGATTTTTGAACGGAAGTAAGGTTTAAGTATGGATCTAAGACAAAGATGCAAGTTATAGTTTTGTCGAGTAGAGGAAATTCGGGGGCGAATTTCAATTTAAGGGGGGGAGAGTGTAATACCCCGTATTTTCTAAATGCTCAATTGGATATCAGATGAGATCAGATGAATATTTATGTGCTCTATTTTTGATTAATTGGAATAACGGAGTATCCTAAGTGCTCTAAGTATAGTCAATTGGGATCAATAGAGCAACTTGAGAACTCTAAAGAGATCAATTATTTTATTAAAGAGACGGATTAATATTTATTAGTTCAAGAAAGTATTTTAAGGTAACTCTAATAATTGATCAATTGGCGTTAGAAGACAAATTATCAATTGGAGATAGTTACCCTATTGGATTTATATTATATAATATATGTATTATATATATATTTGTAAGAAGAAGAAGAAGAGTTAGTAAAGGAAAAGAAAAGGAAAACAGAGGAAGAAAAGGAAAACGTGGAAGGAGAGAAAGAAGGAAAGGAAGAGCAAGCTTGGTTCATCATCATCTTCATCATCAATCTTCTCCTACTAGGTGAGTTCTATTAGATAGAACTTGGGTAGGAAGTTTGGGGAAAAATTCATGTTTGGGGTTTGAGGTTTTATGTGAAATAACATGTCTAAATGTGTGTTTATGATGATAATACATGCCTTGATTGTTGTTACACGTTTGGGGTTGATATTGTATGAATTGGAAGTGTTTTGGGTGAAGAAATGAGAGATTTTGGCCCCCAATGACCTGTTTTGACACTGCTGCGAATTCTGGGTTTCGCAGGTTCGCCTAGCGAACCAAAGCGAAGGTGAAAGCGAGCGTTCGCTGGCGGGTTCGCCTAGCGAACATGACAGCTTTTCCCATTTTGTTTCCTTCATAACTTTTGATCCGTAACTCGGATCGGGGCACGGTCGGAGGCGTTGGAAAGCTATTTCAATGCTCTTTGTGATGGTGAGGTAGAAACATGGCTATATGCTATGGATTGATAAGATAAATATAGAAATGTAGTATATGTACTTTTGTTTCCACCAAAACTTAAGGATCGGGAATCCGATGGACACGAGTCCAAAGCCTTTGGGAAGATAGTCCCATAGGGTAGTGAATGGTGTGTTAGACCATGAGTTAACCAAGGATGCTTTGTAGAGGGTGTTAGTGGCTTGTATGCCTTAAAATGTGTGTGCACTACTTTATTGATTATGTGTAACATATTATGCTTATATATTGATTGTGGCTTGACTAATGGCTTGATGTGATCACTTGTTATGTCTCCCTTGTATATGTGTGAATATAATGCATTATGTCGATAAATGTTTTGACGTGATCATTGTCGTGCTTGTTCCCGTTCGTTCCGGTTGAACGTTCGGATGTGATGTGATCTGATGTGATGTGATTGTGATGTATGCTTGAATCGGAGTAGGCCTAAGCTACTAGGTGGTGTTTCATCTGAATTCCGAACTTGGTCCGAGGGATACCTGACTTATTCTGAAGAATACCGTTGCGATGAGCTTGTGAGGGTCCACTAGGACGTATTTCCCACTTGCCGTTAACTCATCTGCGTGCTCGGTATACACCTGAGCTACGGTTGCGATGTGCTTGTGGGGACCTTATAGGGCGTTTACCCACTTGCCGTTAACACATCGGCGTGATCGGTATGGTGGAGTTGTGATGCCATGTAGGCAATATCACTCCGTTACTCACCTCTAGTGGTGTCATGTAGGCAATACCACTAGGCTTTCTCCCGGTGGGCTTGTGCAGTCATGTAGGCGTTCTTGCACTTGCCGATACACACATGCGTATTGATGATGGATGGATGGGCTCCGCGGCCACTTAGGCGTGTATCACTTCGGACTCATCTGACTCATCGTGCTGTGTGTTTGTGCTAGTCTCTTGATGTAGGTATTTGGTTACTCATCGAGGGTGTGATATATTGTGGCCTATGTAGACAGGTTGATACTACTTCTGGATTCCTCGTACGTGAGTACGGGTCTACATACTTGGTTGTTGGATCTATTTATTGTTGTTTGTGTACTTGTTGTTATTTCATTGGTGAGTCAAGGGACTACTAATGAAGATATTACCCATTGTTGTGTATTTTCCCCAGACCATGAGTAAACCCCGGATCCAAGGTGGATCCGTTTGATTGTATGTACCCTGTAGAGCCGAGGGAACCCATAAGATAGGGGAACTCACTGAGATTATTATCTCACCCCAATATTGTTGTTATTTTTCAGGTGTTATTTGCAGGTGTGTTTTACAAGTGGAGTTATGCTTGGATGTTTCAAGAGAAGCTTAGTTAAGCTTATTCTACTGTGTATTATTTTCTTGTACAATGAGGAATATTGTACCTTACTCGTAGATTTTCTTGTTTTGGCTAATTTCCATGCCTTGTACCAAAGGTTGTATTTATGTATTAGAAATGGTCAAGTATGTGAATTATACCATTAGGCACTTATGATTTTGTCAGTACCGAATGAAAACACTTGTATGGTATTATTCTAGATAAATATTATACAGGGCGTTACAGTTGGTATCAGAGCAGGTCGTGTCCTCGACCTAGCCTTGAAACATCATAAGTAAATCTATTCCTGCCTCTTAAGTGTGTCTTGCCATCATGAACTTTAATATCATACTATGTAGTGTTGGGCCTGATCAACCTAATACTATGTATGTGATAGGTAGAATCATGGTTGAGCGACCACGAGGACTCCGAAGTGTTGTCGGAACTTGTACTGTGAGAATAGGCTCAAGCCAAGAGTAAGTAGTGTGGAGTTTTGGTCAGCTCAGTTGAGGTCTTATTAGAAGTTGTGCCTTGGGTAGCATGGAATTTAAGCGTGTTGTGCTGTTCAAGAAATCCTTTGGAATTTATGGAGTCTGAAAATTAAGAATCTCTAGCGGATGATTGCTTTAAGTATTGAGTAATATGTAAAGTCACTCGTAGATCTGGATTGACTACTGGTATAGATAAGGGCTTCAAGTAATCTCATTCCAAGGAAACGAAAAGTTGTTTGGTGGAACGTGTGACGTAAGTTCCGGAAGTGAGATAAGTATTGGTGCTTCAGTTTCTAAGGTTGCTATGGTATCTTGGACGGACGAGAGTACCTTAAGGAATGTGTTCAAAACCATATCTTCCAATTGGTTTAAAGTTGAGAGTTAAAGAAATTCGACTTTTATGGGAACCTAAAGTGGTAGAGAAGTGGTGGAGAAACACAAGGATGTGTTTACATGCTTCAAGTGAAACAAGTACGTGTCGGACGAAGAATGGGTAATTTTGTAAATCAAAGAACCTAACGGTTGGCATGTGTTATAATTGAGTGGTATGGTCAATACATGTGTGGAATCATCCGTTGGTACTGGGTTTTGTGTGTGGTTATGTTTTGGATGAGATTTTTGGCCTTAAGGACCTGCTGTTACATTGCTGAGAAATTTTGGATTTTCGCGTGTTCGCTAAGCGAACCACAGCGAAGGATAAGGCGAAGGTTCGCCAGGTGTTCGCGAAGCGAACTTTGTGCCCTTTTGGCGCTGTCTTGGTTCGCCTAGAGATTCGCTAAGCGAAGGGGAAGGCGAATGTTTGCCTGGTGTTCGCGAAGCGAACGTTCGATGGGGGATTCGCCTAGCGAACATGGCAGGTTTTCCGTTTTTGTTTTCTCCATACCTTTTGACTCGGGTGTCCGATTTAAGCGTTCTTTATATCGTTATGAAGCTCTGAAAGTGTTTTATGCTGTGGAAAATGAAAATATTGTTTATGAGGTGGATTTTATTCGATTATGTGGAATGAACGGTATTAACAATATGTTAGAAGACAGTTACACCTTGGTATTAAGAACGAACGTAGTGGTAGCACCTTGGTCACAAGAGTACGTGGTGGATTCTTACCCTTGAGACATACTTTGTGGAACAACGAGTATTGTATCCTAAGAAGTAGGATTACGGTAAACTAACGAGAAGCGAATCAGGAATTATTACGGACTAAGTGTAAATCATGGAACGGTTTACACCGAAGAAGTTTTGTAGATAGTTGATGAGAATTGTCGGTTGCGAATCTTCCATTAAGTAATTAGGTGTAAGTGGATGTTCAATGGATAGTGAATGGTAACAAATTCCCGGTTTATGTGTATGAAGTGATGGAAAGGTTCTACAAGAGGATGCATTACCCCGATCTACTTTCAAGTATAGAGAAACTTCTGTATTTGTGAATAATCGAAATTTACGGAATCTACCTTTTGTTGGACTAAGAACGTTGTTGTTTTAATTCTCACCAAGGAATTCAAGTGAGAGAACAAGGTTATATGTTTGATATGAGATGTCCATCGCTTTGTGGTACCGTATAATGGTTGTGTGTTGGATTTTGCTTATGGACGAATCAAGTATGAGTGTGATGACTTTTGAATTATAAGAAATTAGTTTTCAGCTTCTGCAGCAGTGTTAACCGACTAACGTAATGGAGTTAACCGATTAACCTCAGACGGATTTGTGTTTTGAAATTGGAACTTCTGGAAGGGTGTTGCGTAATGGACCGTTTATTCAAACGACGAAAGAGTTGGACTTTTGGAGAAGTAATCTTGTGAATTGGTGAATGGTATGGAAACTCGCAATTACGTTTTGGATAGTTTAAGTTTTATAATGGTGCTACATTGTCATTACTTGAGATTTTGTGGTGACAGAAACCTTGAGTAAGTCGGAAGACCATAAGAATAATTGATTTGGAATGTGGTAACCAGAACCGGAGGTTGTTAAACTATTTTTGGTATTGGTTCGAGTTTGGAATAAATTTGGAGTTGTATATATTGTGGTAGTAACAATGTAACTCCTGCACCTTTATCGTCTAGAAGTGTTGGACAGATGTTAAGATATTGTGTGTTAGCGAGGGAATTGTTATACCATAGGACATCAGTAAATTTTTGATGTCGTTGGTTAGTAAGGATCCCAGTGGATAAGTGTGTTTCTCCGTGGACTGTTGGCTACGTGGTAATGCTTCAGAATTGGTGGTATTCCATTATTAGAATTGGAGTTGCGCAGTGGAAGTGACCGATGAAAGAGTTAAATCAGAATAATGGGAATTTGGAAGATTGTTACTTATACGTATGGAAATAAGAAGAACTTGTCCTAAGCATGTTATCTTGGTGTAATGAGTACAAGTGAGACTGGTAAGAAGTCGTTCGACTGTTCATGAAGTGGTTTGAAACGTTGAAGGATTTATAAAGGATAGTGTCGGTAATTACATAAAGGAAAGGATTCACCAAATTGCCTCATGAGAATTTGATGAGTGTTTGTTATCCTGAATCAAGATAAGGTGTTACGGTCTTGTTGTGACTCAGTAGAGGAATGTAGAATGGCACATTCTTTCCGAAGTAAGATGCGACAAGGTGTTTTGTATGGAACAACAGATGAGTTATAGAAAACGCAAAGTTCGAAATTAACCCAATATTGGAATAAGAGTATAACTAAGGAAACGAAGTTGATAACTCGTGAACATAAGGATTTTGGTCTGTGAAGTCAAGTTAGAATTGGATTGCGTCAGATTTTTGAACGGAAGTAAGGTTTAAGTATGGATCTAAGACAAAGATGCAAGTTATAGTTTTGTCGAGTAGAGGAAATTCGGGGGCGAATTTCAATTTAAGGGGGGGAGAGTGTAATACCCCGTATTTTCTAAATGCTCAATTGGATATCAGATGAGATCAGATGAATATTTATGTGCTCTATTTTTGATTAATTGGAATAACGGAGTATCCTAAGTGCTCTAAGTATAGTCAATTGGGATCAATAGAGCAACTTGAGAACTCTAAAGAGATCAATTATTTTATTAAAGAGACGGATTAATATTTATTAGTTCAAGAAAGTATTTTAAGGTAACTCTAATAATTGATCAATTGGCGTTAGAAGACAAATTATCAATTAGAGATAGTTACCCTATTGGATTTATATTATATAATATATGTATTATATATATATTTGTAAGAAGAAGAAGAAGAGTTAGTAAAGGAAAAGAAAAGGAAAACAGAGGAAGAAAAGGAAAACGTGGAAGGAGAGAAAGAAGGAAAGGAAGAGCAAGCTTGGATCATCATCATCTTCATCATCAATCTTCTCCTACTAGGTGAGTTCTATTAGATAGAACTTGGGTAGGAAGTTTGGGGAAAAATTCATGTTTGGGGTTTGAGGTTTTATGTGAAATAACATGTCTAAATGTGTGTTTATGATGATAATACATGCCTTGATTGTTGTTACACGTTTGGGGTTGATATTGTATGAATTGGAAGTGTTTTGGGTGAAGAAATGAGAGATTTTGGCCCCCAATGACCTGTTTTGACACTGCTGCGAATTCTGGGTTTCGCAGGTTCGCCTAGCGAACCAAAGCGAAGGTGAAAGCGAGCGTTCGCTGGCGGGTTCGCCTAGCGAACATGACAGCTTTTCCCATTTTGTTTCCTTCATAACTTTTGATCCGTAACTCGGATCGGGGCACGGTCGGAGGCGTTGGAAAGCTATTTCAATGCTCTTTGTGATGGTGAGGTAGAAACATGGCTATATGCTATGGATTGATAAGATAAATATAGAAATGTAGTATATGTACTTTTGTTTCCACCAAAACTTAAGGATCGGGAATCCGATGGACACGAGTCCAAAGCCTTTGGGAAGATAGTCCCATAGGGTAGTGAATGGTGTGTTAGACCATGAGTTAACCAAGGATGCTTTGTAGAGGGTGTTAGTGGCTTGTATGCCTTAAAATGTGTGTGCACTACTTTATTGATTATGTGTAACATATTATGCTTATATATTGATTGTGGCTTGACTAATGGCTTGATGTGATCACTTGTTATGTCTCCCTTGTATATGTGTGAATATAATGCATTATGTCGATAAATGTTGTGACGTGATCATTGTCGTGCTTGTTCCCGTTCGTTCTGGTTGAACGTTCGGATGTGATGTGATCTGATGTGATGTGATTGTGATGTATGCTTGAATCGGAGTAGGCCTAAGCTACTAGGTGGTGTTTCATCTGAATTCCGGACTTGGTCCGAGGGATACCGGACTTGTTCCGAAGAATACCGTTGCGATGAGCTTGTGAGGGTCCACTAGGACGTATTTCCCACTTGCCGTTAACTCATCTGCGTGCTCGGTATACACCTGAGCTACCGTTGCGATGTGCTTGTGGGGGCCTTATAGGGCGTTTACCCACTTGCCGTTAACACATCGGCGTGATCAGTATGGTGGAGTTGTGATGCCATGTAGGAAATATCACTCCGTTACTCACCTCTAGTGGTGTCATGTAGGCAATACCACTAGGCTTTCTCCCGGTGGGCTTGTGCAGTCATGTAGGCGTTCTTGCACTTGCCGATACACACATGCGTATTGATGATGGATGGATGGGCTCCGCGGCCACTTAGGCGTGTATCACTTCGGACTCATCTGACTCATCGTGCTGTGTGCTTGTGCTAGTCTCTTGATGTAGGCACTTGGTTACTCATCGAGGGTGTGATATATTGTGGCCTATGTAGACAGGTTGATACTACTTCTGGATTCCTCGTACGTGAGTACGGGTCTGCATACTTGGTTGTTGGATCTATTTATTGTTGTTTGTGTACTTGTTGTTATTTCATTGGTGAGTCAAGGGACTACTAATGAAGATATTACCCATTGTTGTGTATTTTCCCCAGACCGTGAGTAAACCCCGGATCCACGGTGGATCCGTTTGATTGTATGTACCCTGTAGAGCCGAGGGAACCCATAAGATAGGGGAACTCACTGAGATTATTATCTCACCCCAATATTGTTGTTATTTTTCAGGTGTTATTTGCAGGTTTGTTTTACAAGTGGAGTTATGCTTGGATGTTTCAAGAGAAGCTTAGTTAAGCTTATTCTACTGTGTATTATTTTCTTGTACAATGTGGAATATTGTACCTTACTCGTAGATTTTCTTGTTTTGGCTAATTTCCATGCCTTGTACCAAAGGTTGTATTTATGTATTAGAAATGGTCAAGTATGTGAATTATGTTATTAGGCACTTATGATTGTGTCAGTACCGAATGAAAACACTTGTATGGTATTATTCTAAATAAATATTATACAGGGCGTTACACTCCTGCTAAGGAACGGAGTTTCGGGAAATACCGAGTTCGATTTCTGGTAAGAACAATATTTTATCAATGTTAAATTGACCTCATTAGTTGCATAAATTGAATATCTATTGGTAATACTATGCTTCTGTTTGGTAAGTCAAATTTTGAGTTTAGCTTATAAACTCATATGATAATAGAAGACATGTTTCGTAACAATCTTTTCATCACGAATTTATAGTTTATTTGACTATCTTACAACTTATTTTTCAGACGCTATTTTAAATAGTGTTTTATCTTAGAGTTTATCATGTTTTCTTCTACTTTTGTCTTTATTATTTTAACTAAAATCCACTAGTATCCTTTATAGTTTATTTTAATTTAAATTAAACAATTATATATTAAATGTTTTTTATGTCATTTTAATTTATCAACTAATTGAAACACTAGTTTTACCAAACACTTCAATTAACTTATCATATTTAAGTCATTAGATATCAGCTATAAGCTATAAGTCATTAACCATCAGTCATAAACTATTAATTATCTTATCAATTAATTGTTATTTTTATCAAACAGAGTTTGTGTATAGATATATCATTTTGTTTTTTAAATCAGACAATTTTCACATGTTAACCTTTTAAATTTTTTATTTAACAAGATAATCATTCTTGTATATAAAAGTATATATCATTAATTTTTTCAAATAAATTACATTACAAAATATTCATTCTGGTATATAAAAGTATATATCGTTAATCTTTTTTCAAATAAATTACATTACAAAATATTCATTTTGGTATATAAAAGTATATATCGTTAATCTTGTAAACAAATTATATTACGAAAAGGTTGACTTGCTCGTTATTTATGTCGTGTCTTTGAAAGGATGTGTTTAATCATTTTAAACATATATTTATCAAATCTTATGATTGATCTATAATACTCTTTCCGTCCCATAATAAGTGACCCAGTACACCATTTCACACATATTAAGAAAAGTGTAAAAAAGTAAGAGAGAGAATAATATTTTTACTATAGTACCTCTAATCATGTATTGAAAATGATAAAAGTTTAATTAATTAGAGGGTAGAATTGGAAAAAGTATATTGGAAATTGAAATGGATCATTTATTTTGGGACACTATTTTATTCTAAATGGGTCACTCATTGTGAGACAGAGGGAGTATATTAATACTAAAAACAAGAAAATTAACGATAGAAACAATTCTTTTGACTCGAATTTTTCAAGTTGTAGCATTATCACATAAACTTACAAATCATGTTTGGAAAAACAAAACAAAAAATTCTTTCAAATTCGGATACAGGGAACTTTATTACTTTTATAACGAGTAGGGGTGAAAATAGGCTGGGCCGAGCTAGACTTTGCCAAATCTGAGTCTGGTATGCTAAAAAATTCAAAGCGTAAGTCTGGCATATAACTTATCATAGGCTTATTTTTAGGCCTAAGTCTGGCATTTTCGAAAGTCTGATTAGCCTACTAGCTTATTTAAAAGCCTACTTCATTTGAACATCTGTAAATAAGAAATTCAACTAATGTTAAATAGACTAACAAATTAAAAGATCAATGAGATTAAATGTTTGTTTTCATTGTCTCGTTCAAGTTTTCTTATTAGCATAAGTTTGGTGATACTATTTGTTGAAGATAACTTATGAAAAAAACATATGACAACAACTTATGACATTATTTATAATATTTTTTCAACTTATTTTCATAAGTTCTTCGAGATAACTAAGTTTTATTTTCGTATTTTAATTCACAGTACAAAATAGAATATAATAATAATAAATTTATTGATTTTTTCTTAAATAGGCCAGCCTGATAGACTTAAAAGGCTTTTCTTACGGCCGATGGCCTAACCTCTTTAGCTAAATAGGCTTATAAAAAAGTCTAAATCTTTTCTATTTAAGAAAAAATCTGATCTGACATGAGCCTATGTAGATTAAGCCGTAGACCCCTGTTAATTGACCTGACCTATTCCCACCCTTATTAACGAGAAAGATTATTATGAATATCTGACTTACAAATCTACTTAATCATATAACAATCCAATCACGCTTCATTTATTTTTAAAATTATTTTATAGTGTTTTATTAAGAAAAAACACACGCTCTCTCCTCCCCTCCAAATCATCCCTCCCAAGAAAACTACAAATCCTCTACAGATGTTGCACAGTGTAGCTGCTATAAAGGAGCTGTGTCAACATCAAAATCAATGACGGCATGAAATCCATTTCCATCAAATCTACACAAATTTGTTCACATAAAATTATTTGTACTTTCTTAATTACCAAAGTTCAAACTTGTTGATATTTATTGTTTCCTAATTCCCAAAGTTCAAACTTGCTGATATTTATTGTTTCCTAATTCCCAAAGTTCAAACTTGCTGATATTTATTGTTTCCTGATTCCCACTGTTCAAACTTGCTGATATTTATTGTTTAACTATTATTACAGTTGTGTTTCTTTCAACAACAAATTAACTACTACATTAGTCTAAGCCTATGCTGGATACACTTCCGTTGGCTGTGATTTTTCATAACCTACAAACTGTAGCTTTGAATTTGAAGGGTGTTCAAAATCGACCTAAAACAAACATGCAATAAGAATGCGGAAGCCATTGGTAACCAAGGTCCCAAAAATTTATCATTACAGGATCCTATGTTCAATAACATTATAAGGCTATAGGAATTCAACCCGTGTCAATGCATCCATCAAGCCATAGCTTTTCCAATTTCCCTTCATCGTACCACCCCCAACAAGAAAAGTAAGTTAGACTGTTGCAGTTGCAGGCTCTCGGAGCTTACTTTTGAGATTAGATGCCACAGCATCAATAAATTCCTCAGTGTTCAAGTAAAATTCCCTCGATACCCTGCACACAACCCAATATCAAAACAATTAGACATACAAATTACTTGCAAATATTTTGACTCCAACATTGACTACAACAAACCCTCTGCCCAAGTGTAATAACAGGCTAACGAAGACCGTTATAATTATATATATATATATATATATATATATATATATATATAGGGTTCATATCCTATGAGAATGTCATTTTTATGTAAGAATATGAGAATGAATCTGAATCATTAGATTTTAAAATAAATGGTGGAGATTATGTGTGGTTTTTGTTTTTCTCTCTCCTTCATTATTAAAACAAATGATGGAGGAGAGAGAAAAAAAACTGACAAATAATCTCCCCCATCTATTTTAAAATCTAATGGTTCAAATTCATTCTCATGTTCTTACATAAAAATGACATTCTCATATGATATGTTCCCTATATATATATATATATATATATATATATATATATATATATATATATATATATATATATATATATATATATATATAGGTTAACGTCTAAAACGCAAGCTTAAGTTGACACATAACACAAACCAGTTGACTTAGACTATAAACAGAAGTATATGAAATCAGAAGGGACGCAAGAATGACAGTTAAATTAATCATTTCATCAAATAATAAAATCTTAAAATAAAGAGTTGCTTTGATGCAGGACGCAAGAATGACAAAGTTAAATCAAAATTTGAAATACAAAGTTCAGAAGATGTTTGCAATACCAAAATATTCAAATGAGTAAACGCAGTTGGGAAGGAGATTCACTTACTTAGGCCCGTGAATCAGAAGGGCAAGATCTTTGGTCATCTTTCCTGACTCTACTGTCTCAACACATGCAGCCTCCAACTTCTTTGCAAAATCCAGTAATTTTTCATTATTATCCAGCTTGGCTCTGGTACGTAAGAACAGATTCATATCAATAAGACATTAAGAAAAAGGAACAAAAAGGAAGGTAGTCCAGTTACATTAATCTATATCAACCTCGACAGAGTTTGGAAGCAATACTATCTGCAACTGACTAGGGAAAAGTTCAAAAGAACATCAAAATGCACATGAATTTGAAACAAGCATCAGTACCTATGTTCCAGTCCTCGTGTCCATGCAAATATGGAAGCAATACTGTTTGTACTGGTTTCTTGTCCCTTTTGATGAAACCGGAAATGCCGAGTTACAGTTCCATGAGCTGCCTCAGCTTCTAATGTCTTGCCATCAGAAGATAACTGCAATTTTTTGTTGCGTGCGTAACATAAGACATCCAACAATAAAAAATAAAAAATAGAGATAATGATGTTGATGAAAAATATTGTAGTAAGAATAAGAATCTAACGCATACCAGCACAGAAGTCATGAGGCCCAATGAGCCGAATCCTGCACACATTCAGATTTATTCATTACACAAATTTCAAATGCTTTCTTTTGCATTTCACAAATACATTCAACTAATGAAAATGAAGTTAACAACCACAACAGAACAGTCACGTTCACAAGAATAATCGACTAAATGAGCTGACAATCCAAGACATACAAATTTCAAGATTTAGGTAACAACTAATCAGAAACAAGTACAAATGTTTCCCCCTTGCCTTGCTACTTTATGCTATACATCATTTTGTTGTTCAATTCATGTTGAAAAAAGCAATAATTTTCTGTATGCACAAATGTATACCAAGGTAAACATAATGCAAAAGGCAGTAGTGTCACTTTTTTGTAAAACTTGGCACTTGAAACATGGGGGTAATTGCTTATTTTCTTGACAAACTTTTCTCTTACAGACATTTCTAACATTTTTTTACAAATCCATAATAACAAAAGAGATAAAAATCATAATAATAATGCCTTAGTCAGTGTTAAATAATACGATAACCAGTTGTCAATGAAATATATCCAAACAAAGCAAATTACAATGTTGTGGTCTATATATAGTTTTATTATTCTCCTGATGTACACGCCAGTAGAGCCAAATCAATAAGATAAGCATATGATATGTTTTTCGGTATTTTGAAAAAAGTTACCACTTTCCATGGTTTGAGGTCCAAGAATTGATCTAATTAAAAACATTGGTGGGGGGTTACTTCTGACTGACATCATACATACAATCACCATGCTTCAATATTAAACGATAAGGTCTCTATATTACCTTGAGCAAGTAAATCACTTTGAACGTCACCATCATAATTCTTACAAGCCCAAACATATCCTCCTTCACTCTTGAGTGCATATGCAACCATGTCATCGATTAGCCTATGCTCATACCTGAAGTCACTCAAATGTCAACCATCAATGTATAGATGTAATGCATGAAAAAAAAAATATTGGCTCATGAACATCAAAACAAACCATATTGAGTGTTCTTCAAACTTTTTCTGCCACCTTTCTTCATAAACCTCCTGAAATATGTCTTTAAATCTGTAATAATATCAAACTGTAAACCATCTCCAATATAAGCAAATGAGAAGAAAGGCTGTCTGAATTAAAGAAAAGTACAGATAACATGAACTCGCACATAGATATAGCAATAATCACCTGCCATCATATTTCTTGAGAATTGTGTTTTTGGTGCTTAAGTAAAGCGGCCACTTCTTTGTAAATGCTAGTGACATGGATGATTCAGCAAATGCTCGAATGGACTGGCATATTAGGAAAACAAGTCGATGAACACAATAAAAAAGAAGCAAGCATGTTTTTAAACATTTAATTAGCATACATCGAAAATATAAAATGAACAAACCTCATCAACATTATACATAGCAAGAGCTACACCAGGGCCTTTGAAATTATGAACATCAAGCTCCACTGGAGTGTCACCATCTTCTGGGACTGAATTCAAGATAGGAAAAAATGTAAAATACATGTGATGTCTAAAACTGATAATTTGACCCCCAAAAAAGAACCAACTCCATCAGAAAGCAGGTCTTCGGAAATTAACATACCAAATACCAGCTTAAGCTTCCCAGGTCCGTTGATTACTGTATCAGTGGCACGATACTGATCACCAAAAGCATGCCTACCAATACAGATGGGTTTTTTCCATCCTGATAACCGAAAAATGAGTTTCAAATGGTGTTCTGTAGTATTTTAACTTCATTCAGAATCAAACTAGAGCTAAGACATTACCGGTAATAATTCTGGGTATATTGCGGCATATTATGGGCTCACGAAATACAGTACCTACAATAAAAGGGAAAATATATCATAGGTAAAAATTTAAAGATATCATATCACAGGATTTTTTTCCTTCAGATATTAACATTCCTTATCACAGGATCAGTATCTTTGTCAGATGTAGTAGATAAATGCATCATAATAGATAGAATAGAAATAGCATAAATTTCTCATACATTTGCATGTATGTTCCAAAAATAAGTAATCAGATGTGAAAATCGTGCAAGTAAAATAGATAAAACTACACACAGCTGTATCTCTAATCTCTGTGCATACCAATATCTCTTCCAATATAGTATATATGCACATAAATGCACCTAAAGTAAAACATATGGGGGAACTGGCATTGGCACACAGTAAGGGAAAGGACTAACATCACTAATTTGATGCATGCATTCATTAACATGTGAATATAACAAACCATTTAAAATGTTCCTTATTGTGCCATTGGGGCTTCTCCACATAGACTTCAGTCCAAATTCTTTGACTCGGGTCTCATCTGAAAATTCAAAATAGAGTTCATAACTTCAGATACTATTATTTTGTAAAAGAAAAATTATAAACGAATCAAGAGCATGAACTAGAGTCCACTTGCCATGTACTATGTAGGATGCTTTATAATATGATTTAAATTCATGAGTATGGCACTTAGTCAAATGACTCATGATACAGAGCATTACATCTATTTAAAGCCCAGTACAACTTACCAGGAGTTATGGTTGCACATTTCACAGCAACATTGTACCTGAAGCAAATAGAAGTTTCAATTAACAAATGGGAATGTAGTTTAATTTTGCTTATAAAACTGAGAGAGGGAATGGCAGCAGGATAAGAAACCCTCCGAAGTAAAAAGGAACAAGAGATACATTAGTGAAAACAAAGGTAAAATTGCAGTGAAGCTGCACAGTCCAATACAAGCATGTAACTTATGGCAAATTCCTTGAAACAGATATTGGCAGAGCGTCACATGTTTGCGGGACAAAACATAATTCTTGCAGTCTGAATTAAAAAGACATTAAACATGCAAGTTCTCCACTACAACAAAATGTACCAACAGATTACACAAAACAAACACTCCCATAACTTTTTTGGTTCCTCTCTTTTGGTAAATGGTCAAAACAAAACCAGTAAACCTAACCTGCAAAATGCAGCTAAAGTATGAGGACAGGTGCAAAGCTTATTGGATTTTTAGTTATGGTGATTGATGTCTTGTATTTTTTTAGGCGTTTTGTTTAGGGTTTTTGCTTTATTGGATTTTCCCCTATGGTGATGATTGATGTCGTATTTCATTTTAGACGATTTATTTAGGATTTTCCGTTACGGTGATTGATATCATTCGTATATCTTTTTAGACGATTTGTTTAGGGTCAAAAGCAAAAACCCTAAACAAATCGCCTAAAAATATATACGACATTAATTACCATAACAGAAAATACAACAAGGAAAAAACGCTAACAGCTTCCCCGGGTAAGCTATAACTTAACTTCTCAAACAACTTAAATGAAACTAACTAAGCAGCATTACTTGGCTATCAATTCTCACCATATCAAGAAAATCTATCTACTTGCATTTTTTATACCTTTTAATTAACAGACCTAGCCACACCTTCCAATCTAACATTCTCAGCAAAACCACAAATCACTAATAGTAAAATTATAAAATAATTAAAATGCCAATGCATGTTATATTATCATGCTTTGATGTTTCCATTCATGAAAAAAAATCACTGACTTGAGAGTAGCTTCCGCGCTTTCGACAGTCACTCTATCGTCAGTAGCATCGCGATTTTCAATCCCCAAATCAAAATACTTTATGTTTAGATCCAGGTAAGGAAATATAAGCTGCATTCACATTAAATATAAAAAAAATAAAATAAATTAAAAAACCACTCGTTAATGTAAAATGAAAATCACAAATAGTCTGTCTAGCACGAATTTGGATTGCCGGTAGTCACAATCCCACACATTTATGTAGTTACCATGCCAGTTATTGGACCGTCCAAATTTCAATGCACATTTTTAAATTTAAAAAACAATCTAAATACCGAACTTAAAATCTAGCTGTCACCTATGCTTTTATAGCGTAAATGTAAATGTGTAGGACTGCTAACTGTAGGCAATCCAAGTTCTAATTTTTTTAAAATGTAAATGTAAACGTGTAGGACTGCTAACCGTAGTCACAATCTCATGCATTAAAACAGTCAATGCATCAATGATCTTTGGATTGAGATTGAACTGTCTAAATTTCAATGTAGATTTTAATTTTTTTTTTTAATCTAAAACACCGAGCTTGAACGCAGGACCATCAAATCTCAATCCAGCAGTCACAGATTTGCTGACCATTTTATGAATGGAATTACTAACAGTAGGCAATCTAAATCCATCAAGCTGTGTCAAGGTGTCATACACATACAAAACATTAACATATAAATACATTAGATCGCTTTCATTTTCTTAAACTATTACAGATCTCCAGTGTCGATGTATGTGCTTTTTAACATATAGAAAACCATAAAATAGTCTACCAGCACTAATTTGGATCGCCTATAGTCACAATCTCACACATTCAAGCAGTCAACGCATCAGTGCTCTTTGGATCGAGATTGAACTTCTAAATTTTAATAGATCTTAATTTTCTTTATATCTAAAATACCAAATTTGACTCCAGAACCATCTAATCTCAATCCAACAGTCGCATATTTGGTGACCGGTAAATGTGTGGAATTAATAACAATAGAAAATCTAAATTCATCAAGCACCAACACATACAAAACATTGGCACATATAGTTTACATTAGATCTCTTTCATTTTCTTAAACCAATGTGTCTATGCAATATGCATGCTTTTTAGCAGATAGAAAACAATCAAATAATTTAACAAAGCAATAAAAAGTGAGATTGATAAGAATGCATGAATTCATACTTTATCCTTTATCATCGTCCATATAATCCTGGTCATTTCGTCACCTAAGCAAAAACAATGATATTAATAGATGAATAAATAAATAACAGCGGTGAAGTAACGAACTGCGAAGAAAGAGAGGTTACCGTCCATTTCGACGATGGGATTGACGACATGAATGGGACGAGAAGCGAAGCATCGAAGGGAGATGCGATTGCGATTGTGATTGTTGGAAAACGAAAGAGAGTGAGGAGGAAGAGAGAGTTTTGAAGAATGCGGTGATGAAGTTGAAGAGAAGAGGAAGTTAGGGTTTCTGAGAGAAGAAATGGAAGAAGTAGAAGAGAACATTTTGGTGGTGGTGGTGGTGGTGGTTAATCGAAAGAAGGATGGTGATGCTCTCAACATAACTTCCTCTATGGGTTTTGACTTTGGCTAACCCTTTCTACTTGATGCGACTTAGATTTTGCCCCCGTCTTTCGTGAAACCCTCCAACACATCGATTTGATTTCATAATTACAATATTTGTCATTTACTGTTCTTAATCTTGCTAATAATATTATTTTTTAAAATTTAAATGAAATAGGACAGTTGATATATATATATATATATATATATATATATATATATATATATATATATGGGTTATGCTAATGCACACCTATGTAGGTGTGCATTAGCAACATACACCTTAGACCACCTCTAATGGTGGGTTGTTGAAAGGGTTCGCCACGCTGGCAACCAACTTTTTCTCATTTTCATTTCCCAGCGTGGCCAACGGATAAATGGCAAGCAACGGATAAATGGCCTTTTTTCTATTTTTTAAATTGAAAACTAGCCGGTCAACGGCTAGTTACTTTTTTTTTTTTTTTCAACTTTTTGTTTATTATAAATATAATTTTGGTTTCAAAAAATTTACCAACACAAATTTCTCTCACTTTTATTTTCTCTTCAATTTGAAATTTCTCTCTCACAATTTCATCATTTTATTCCTAAACTTTTAATTTTTTTCAACAATTTTTTCTAATTAGCATTTTTTTTACAAAATATTTAACTCAAAATTTATCTTTTTACTTCAAATTACAATTGTTTAGGCCAAATGGATCCTAATCATTTTCATTATCAACAAGCTTTTTTCAATTACATGCAAAATTATCAAAATCCTAATCCTCAAAATTCTCAAATTCCACCGGTGCCAACAAACCCCGCCATATTTCTTCCGTCACCAAACAATCCAAATATGTGTCCTATACCTCAAATGAATTCTAATAGTATGGAATTCTCTACTCAAGTTCCACCATTTTCTACTCAAGTTGGTACTGAAAAAGAAGAAAGGGTTGTCGTTAAAAAAAGATCTCGAGAGCAATTTACAAGGGATGAGGATATACTACTTATCCAATCATGGCTCAATGTTTCAAAGGATCCAATTGTGGGAGTTGATCAAAAGGCTGAGAGTTTTTGGTTAAGAATTGCTGCTAGTTATAACCAATATCGTGGGCAATTGCGGGAAAAGTTAGGGGGACAATTAAAATATCGATGGCATAGAATAAATGGCATGGTTCAAAAATTTGTTGGGTGTTACAAAATTGCTCTTAAAGGAAAGAAAAGTGGGACATCTGAGACCGATGTCATGGCAGATGCACTTGCTATTTTTGCTCAGGATCAAGGTACAATATTCAATCTTGAGTACGCATGGCGATTGTTAAAAGATGAAGCTAAATGGCGCATCGTCGAAGAATCGATTGGAAGTTCTGCAAAAATAACAAAGGCTTCTGCTAGTGGGGCATCATCAGAGAACCCAGATACAAATTCAAGTTATGAGTTTAACTCATCATCACCAATGGAGCGTCCAATGGGACAAAAAGCAGCAAAAAGGAAGGGTAAGGCATCAGAAATTCCAAATGCAACGCAAGATGCAAAGAATAAAAGAGCAATAACAATGGACAGACTTGCGCAAGCTAAGGAGGACGAACTAGAATTAAGGGTAGTGCAAATGATGATGAAAGACACTTCTACTATGAACGATAGTCAACGAGATATTCATGAAAAATATTGTAATAAGATGAAAAAAAATATGGAATGTAGTTAGTATCACTTATGTAAAATGGTCATTAATACCACTTTAATTTATCAACACTTATGTAAAATGGTCATTAGTACCACTTTAATTTATCAACACCAATGTAAAATGGTCATTAGAACCACTTTAATTTAAACTAACTGTTATTCAAACTAGTCGTTATTCAAACTAGCCGTTATTCGAACTAGCCGTTATTCAAACTAGCCATTATTCAAACTAGCCATTATATATACTACCACTTATGTCATTGTTCTCTCATTCTCATCTTATTCTTCTCATTTTATTCTTCTCATTTTTCTCTCATTTTTTACTCACTAAATGGATTCAAACAATTCAGATAATTACGATCAAGAATTTTGGGAGTTGGTTGAAGAAGAATTTATGGACGACAGTGATGAAGAACAACAACTTCAGAATGAACGTCGATCTGGAAGTTCCTCTAGGCCAAAGAGAAGAACAACGGTAGATTGAGGTCGTGAAGAAGGGCACAATCGATTATTCAATGACTACTTCTCGGAAAACCCAGTATACACAGATGTTCAATTCCGAAGAAGGTTCAGAATGCATAGGCATGTATTTCTTCGAAATGTAGATGCCCTTGGAAATCATGATGAATATTTCCAAATGAGGGTCGATGCAACTGGTAAAATGGGTCTTTCACCATTGCAGAAATGTACATCTGTTATTCGTATGCTGGCGTATGGGTCTCCTGCTAACCTTGTAGATGAATATGTTCGAATCGGTGAAAGCACTTCAATTGAGTGCTTACAAAGATTCGTTAAGGGCGTGAATGTTGTATTTAGGGCTGAGTATTTGAGAAAGCCTAACAACACTAATGTTGAACATCTTTTACAAATGGGAGAGTCACGTGGCTTTCCAGGTATGTTGGGTTCCATCGATTGTATGCATTGGGTATAGAAAAATTGTCCTGTTGCATGGAAAGAACAATTTTGTCGAGGTGATCATGGTAAGCCCACAATCATGCTTGAAGCAGTGGCATCACAAGACTTATGGATTTGGCATGCTTTTTTTCGTATTGCAGGTTCAAACAATGACATTAATGTGCTAAACCAATCCAACGTGTTTAACGATATTTTGGAAGGACGTGCTTCCAATGTGCAATATACAATCAATGGGACACCATATAATATGGGGTATTATTTAGCAGATGGTATATATCCCGAATGGGCTACATTTGTCAAGACCATTCCAATGCCACAGGGAGAAAAGAAAAAATTATTTGCTCAACATCAAGAATCGGCTAGAAAAGATATGGAGCAGGCATTTGGAGTGCTTCAATCTCGATTTGCAATTATTCGTGGCCCAGCACGTGCCTGGCACATGGACACCATCAAGCATACCATATATGCTTGCATCATATTGTACAACATGATTGTGGAAGACGAACGACATACATATGGAGGTAATTTTGATTACTCTTATGATAATGTGGATATCAACAACTCAACAACTGAAACATTTAGCGGTCCTCATCCGAATCTTGCAACAAGACTACAAAGAAGAGCAAGTATTCGTGAAAAACAAGTTCATCGTAAACTTCAAGGAGATCTAGTCGAATATATTTGGGAACGTTTTGGACATGAAGATGATGAAATTTAAGTTTGATTAATTATGTGATATTATTTATTTTTATTGTTTTTAATTATATATCAAGTATTTGAGATTAATTTTAATTATCATTTTAAATTATAAGTTTAATTTGAATTTTATTTAATTTATATCAAATTTAATTTAAATAATTAAAATTATTATTTTAATTAATATAAAATTTAATATGAATGAAATATTAATATATAAAGTAAAGTTGTGAGACCCAATATGAGTTCTTCAGAGTTGCACCATTGGAGTGAAAAACTAGTTGAGTTGCTTCAAGCTGACGTGGCTTAATAGGTCCCACAAAGAACCCAAAAATGGGTTCACGGTTGGAGATGCTCTTAGTGTATTTTTGTGTGGGGCCCACCAATTTTGGGTGGGACCCACATTAGAAAGATGAAGAAAATAAATGTAGTGTATTTTTTTTTTGTGGGGCCCACTAATTTTGGGTGTATGTTAGCATTTTCATATATATAGGAAACGTATCATATGATAATGTCATTTTTATGTGAGAACTGAGAATGAATCTGAACCATTAGATTTTAAAATAAATGGTGGAGATTATGTGTAAGTTTTTTTTCTCTCTCCTCCATCATTTATTTTAATAATGGAGGAGAGAGAAAAACAAAATTCACACATAATCTCCACCATTTATTTTAAAATCTAATGACTCAGATGCATTCTCATGTTCTTACATAAAAATGATATTCTCATAGGATATGAACCCTATATATATATATATATATATATATATATATATTGATTGATGTGATTGATATGTAAGTGGGTGAAAACGAAGGAGGAAGATAATATACCGATATAGTTATACGGCAGAGTGAAAACTAAGACAAGGAAGTTGAATCTCATTGATCTTACCGGAACAGAAATGGATCAGCAGCCAGCAACACGTCGTGAGCTCCTTTATTCGTCGATGGTGGTGAAGAGGTGGGGGTGTACCTGCAAGGTACTTTGATGCTAAAGTCAGAGGCAGAGTAATCAGCGCAAGTACAAAGAAAATGTGTAAAGAGTAGAATACCTGACCCTCTAGTGAAAGAGGGTATTTATAATGTGTCATCAGCGCAGGGCCAACAGTTACTTTGTCTTGGGTTGGGTCGCAAGGTCCAATACGAGTAACTGTTAGGGCTTACATGGCGTAGAGAAGACCAGCACGTGCTGCCCCGTGATCTTCGAAAGGTGGGCTGACCAGTTCTTCCGGAAATGGGTAGTTGCCTGATGACGTGTCTCCGCGTGGGGGGCACGTGGAGTCCGTGGGGGAGACGCATAAGAGCTCCTCGGGTGTGCAGATAGACTGGACCTAAATTGGGTCCTCCTCGAAGAAAGACTTGGGTTGGGTCGTGCCCGGCGGTGGGCCAGCCTTAGGCCCAGTCCAAAACAGGATCCCCCAAATCGATGCTCCGAAGTAGAAGAGTAATGACTCAAGAGTCAGCCCAATCGTCGGGGACCCGCCCAGTGGGGCGTCAGCATGCCTGAAACACCGAGTCGGTGGGTGATGCATGTGGTCAGGAGTAGAAGATGCTGACGAGACAAGAGTTCGCGGGGAGGTTTGTCCGTCAGACGTTCTACTAGCTCTTCCTCCTCTAGGTATGTCCCCGTTTGGTGCCTTGGCCGACGATGTGAGGGAGACTGAAAGGAACGGGCATGCCTAGTCTGCGGTCATGAGGAGAAGTTAGGAGGACACACACTATGTCTTCAGCGCCACGTGTCACGTGTGATTAATGCCTAGGGTGGCTACGCGTAGTGGCACTTGAGTGCCTAGTGTTGCCTCGCTTCCCGTGCTAGGATTATAAATAGGAGGAAAGCTCCATTCATTTTTACGTTTCCCCTTCATTCCTCTCAGAATTCTCCAAGTCTCTCCAAGTCTTCAATCTGTGTCCCCCATCACCGTCGCCTTCGTCAATCACTCTCCGTCGTCCAGATCTTCTTTTCATCAAGTAAGTTCTTGTCTCCTATCTCCAGTATTATGAGTTTACCGTTGATTTTCTAGGAAGCGCGTAGCATTTTAGGGGGGCGTATGAATGTTCCGACGACTTTCACGAAGTTTCCGGCGGGACTATGAGTTTTTCGGTCGTGCTCATGAAGTTTCCGGCCAAGTCGCCGGGAAGTTCATGAGGATTTCAGAAACTTCATGAATTTCTTGATGAAGGGCCCGAGGACTTGTGATGAGGGTCACGGGGAGCTGAGAAGAAGGTCTCGGGGAGCCTTGCTCCCCTGCAGGTGTACGAGTATTGCGAGGGGGTCTTCTCGGGTGAGGAGCCTCCCCGTCGAGGAGGTTCGCTGCGCCATGTCGACGGGGGTTTCTCCGTGGATGAGTCTCTCCGTCAAGGAAGGCTCTCAATTATGTGCCAGGGAGAATTTGTTTGGGGCTCATCATCCCTCTCTTCGCCATTTCACTTGATTTATGGTGGAAGGGTGGATTTGATCTTGGAAGTCGAATTCACCGTTTTCCTCTTATTTCAGATAAAATGGCCAAAGGATCGAGGGGGTCATCCAGATTGACGACGAGCCCGAACTCGACGCACTCGTTCAGCAAGTCAGAGTCGAACGAGTGTGCACGCCCGAAGATTGGGCCAGGCATGAGCCTCTTAATTTCGGGTCGCGCTTCGTCGTCGACGATACAGACTCCTTCGTGACAGTCAAGGATATCCTCGTGGGCTCGTCTCCGAATTAGATGGTCTACAAGCCCAAAGAACAACACTGAATATGCTCGAGATTCAAGGGGATGAGGTTCCCAATGTGTGAGTTCGCGTTTCGGGATGCGGGAATCCTTATCCCCTTCAGTGATTTTCAGAGGGGGTGTTCCACTGGTTGCGTCTGGCGTCATCACAGCTTCACCCCAGCGCGATAGTGTTCATGCGGGAATTTGAGCTCGTGTGCGAACATCTCTGCATTGGGGCCACACTTCCTCTGTTCTTCTGCACTTTCCATCTACAACAGTCATCCGTTAATGGTCGGCATAGCTGGGTATCCCTGAAGTAGCGATGAAACTGTTTAGGGCGTACCTGGATTCTGTCTGCACCTTTAAGGATAGGTTTTACGTCTTCAAGCCCGTCTCGCACGCGTAGACTCCCTATACAACCTTGTGGTCAATGAGGCAAGCGAGGAGACATTAGTGTCGAAGTGTCCCCTCGAGTGGGAGGAGGAACACTTCAAGAAGGGCATGGAAAGTTACATCGTGAAGCACTGCGACCTGGACGCTGACGACCAGGAGTCATACAAAAAGATGGTCGACTTTGTCACCGTTTTCACTCCCGCCAAATGCGTTAACAAGGATGGGAGTTTCATCCTCGACGCTCGCGGGGAAGTTTGTCGTGAGGCTCCATTCGTTAACACTAAGGCCCTCATCGAGTGCGATTCCCACGAGGAAGCCTTGAGGTTCTTAGGTAGTGATCGTTTGCTTTGCTCGGGCGTCTGCCCCTTTTCTCTTTTTCTTTGTACTGACTCATTTTCTCTGTTCACTGTCGCATGTCAGATGTCGAACGTGCATGAACGCATCATGAAGCTTGCGGCTGCCAAGGGTGCGAAGAAGGCCAAAAGTAGAGTCGCCCAGGTCCAACAGACGGTGAAGCCCGACGACGGGGAAAGCGGTTCTTCCTCCCCACCTCTAATAGACCGCGCACTGAGGAGCCCATTCTTGTCGACCTCAAGGAGAGTGTGTCTGTCGAGAAGTTCGTGTTGCTCCCTGCCACCTCCATCAGGATTTCTTTTCCGAGGCCAATTCCCCGACTGTGGCCGAGCCAGAAGCCAATAATATTATGGGGGTCGATAGGGCGGCCATAAGGAAAGTGCTGACCGGGGATATGGTCGCCATAATGAGGATCTTCGAGACAACCTTGGTCCTTAATGATGAAACCAGCTCGGCCTCTGAGCTGAAAAAGCTGCGAGATGAGAATGTCGTCCTCGAGGCGGAGAAAAACAAAACGGAGGACGGTCTGCAGGAGGCTCAGACAAGGTATGAAGCCTAGGTGCGCCTCCTCCATATGAATGAGATGCAGGAGGGGCTGAAGGGAACCAAGTTGGAGCGGGTCGCCTTCTGACCAAGGTCGCTAAGTTGGAGGCTACCGCCAAGCCTGTCGAGGACGAGACAGAGGAGGAGAGGGCCCTCACGGCCTGCGGTACTCTGGTCGCCCGGATTCGGGAGCTCGAGCAGGATTGCTTGGAGGCTCTTGAGGTGGGCTTCAACAACACTCTAGGGCAGGTCCAGATCGTGAATCCGGGGGCTAGGCTTATCCTTGAGGGGATTGGTCCTCTCCACCAGGTGGTTGATGGCAGGGTGGTCGTCCCCGAGGAAACTGACGATGGAGCTGGTCGAGGCGATGGGGAACCCCGACTCGAGGAGGAAGCAGCTACTTTATTCTTTGCTTAGTTGTTTTGTTCGGCCTGCGTGCCATAGTTTTGTAAATTGACTTTACCTGACCTGCGTGCCACGGGTTTGTAATGTTTGAACAATGGGCTTTGCCCGCTTTAATGCATTATTTCTTTGTCTTTTATATTTTGTGTGTGCTGCTTGTATGTCGAATATGTATTTGATATTTGCACTTTTTGTTTAAGTATTTGGGGCCTTTGCTCGACGTATTGGTCCTCAATAGTGTAGGGAACTAGTCGAGTGGTCGGAGTCGGATTCTGACCTTCGATGAAGCTAAGAGCTAGATCGAGGTCTTTGCTCAGAGGTGTGAACTTCCTATCGCGAGCTGGACATTCTGCCTAGTTGATACGGCAACGGTGGAGCTCGGTGGTGGTGTCCCTGTCAGATTAAGAGTTCGATCGCACATACAAGAGCGGGCCATTGTCTTCTTGTTTTGAGTTTTAGGAGTCGCGCTTGTACCTTAGTGCGCTCCTGTGGTCGTGATGCGAATAGGTCACGGGCAGTGTTTAACTGTAGTACTGTTTAAGCATTTTAGTGTTCCATGGTCGAGCAAGTTCCTCCCCGTGTAGGTTTTTGAGGTAGTAGGCTCAAGTCCCCATTTTTGCACAGATGCGATAAGGGCCCTCCTAGTTCGCGGCGAGCTTGCCTTCGCGCGAATCTTTCTGGTTCCTTCGTAGGACTAGGGTGCCCACCTGAAATTCGCGTTTGATGACTTTGCTGTCATGTCGCAAAGTTATCTTCTGTTTGAGCGAGGCTTCACAGAGGGATGCCCCCGACCGGATCTCTTCGACTAGGTCGAGCTCCTCTCTCAGGGCCTCGTCGTTGGTCTCCTTGTCGAGGGGGGGCTCAGTCCTCCTCGAGGGTTCCCTTATTTCTACCAGGATCACTGCCTCGGTTCCGTAGGTTAATCGGAACGGGGTCTTCCATGTGGTCGAGTGTGGGATCGTTCTGTAGGCCCAGATCACACTGTGCAACTCCTCGACCCACCTTTTCTTGGCATCGCCCAACCTTCGTTTTAGGCCTCGTAGGATCACTCTATTCGCGGCGTCGGCCTGCCCGTTCATTTGCGGGTGAAGATGGCTGGTTTATACCTGAGTGAATCACACACTCAAAGATACAACAGAGTCGCCACCGAACTTTATTTAGTCCCAAAGAACAGGGAAAATATCGAAAAAAACCCAAGGGGAAGAGAAACGGGAACGGGGGTCGGTTATGCGAAAGGAAGATACTAGCACCTTACGCATCTGTCGTACTCGACGGAAACCATTTCGTTTGCTTCTAGGCTTGGATGTGTTATCTATCTAAAGGCTTCTAGCTAAAAGAAGGAGAGATAGGAGAAAAGAGAAAAGAAAGAAAGAAATAAGAAAGTGCTCGCGGAGGATTAGGGCCCTCGTGCCTACGTACCCTCATAGTGCAGTGAGGAAATCAGAGCGTCGTAGTTCAGAGGACCAGAGAAGAGGAGAAGAATGGAAGAAGGGTGGAAGTGTGCTCGCCAAGATCATCGCGATCTCGTGCCTACATATCTGACATTCGAACGAATGCAGAATCAGAGCTTCAGTAATTCATGGAACTAAGACGGAAAAAAAAAGAACGGAAAGTGGTGTCAAAACCAAGAGCAAAAGAAGGTGAAAGGTATATCCGCTGGGGATAACAAAGAGGATTGGTGTCGAAACCACGAAAGAGGAAATGAAGAAAGATGATAGAAAAGACTCCACTGGAAAGGTAAGAGAACAAAGCGGAAGTGTTAGGGACCAGAGGGTAGTGACCCTACTAGGGATCGAAAGGACAAAAACTCGGTATATTAACTAACTGACAGTGGTTAACCGGAGAGGAAAAAAGATAAAACTCTGATGGGAAAAAAGGGAACTTTACTGAGGAAACCCGAGCAGAAAATGGTGACCGCGCTGGGAAAAACGAAAGGAATGGTGTCAAAACCAAGAGAAACAGGATTCGATAAATTAACTGACTGGCAGTGATTAACTGAAGAAAAAGAGATAACAACTCTGGAGGGGATAAAAGACTTGGTATCAATAGACAGGCTGTGATGAACCAAGAGGAGAGTACTGAACCAAGAGAAGGTGTTTGACTCTGAAAGGGTTTCAGTATATTAACTGATAAATAGTGGTTAACCAAGGAAGGAGAAGATTGCAACTTTGTGGGGAGAAAGGTTTTAATAGATAGACTGTGATCAACCAAAAGAACGAGTGTAGAACTAAACGAAGTTTGTGACCCTAAAGGGGATGTCGATACCGACTGAACAAACAATATTTGATCAACAAAAAAGGGTATTGAACCAAAAGAGGTTGCTAACCGCTGAGGAATCGATGTTAACAGAGAAACTGTGATTAACCGAAGAGAAACGAGTGATTAACCGAGAGAAGGTTATTAATTCAAAAGGGGTTCAGTATTTTAACAGACTGGTTGTGGTTAACTGAAAGAATGAGTGATTAACCAAGAGAAGGTGATTAACCCAAGAGTAACTCAGTGTGTTAACAGATAGACTGTGGTTAATTGAGAAGACATGTAAATTAGTGTTTTAACTGACAGGCAGTGGTTAACCAATCAAAGGGAGAAGAACCAAGAAAAGGTTGCGAACTCCTGGGGATTTAGTGTTTAACAGAAAGACTGTGTTTAACCGAAGAAAAGGAATTGAGGCTCTTCAGGGGAATCAAAAGACGATGATTGACCACAAGAAAATAATGTTGAGACAAGAGAGAGGGATGCTAACCCAAGACAATGATCTTTAACCCAAAGAATGGTGATTGATCAAAATAGAGATCGAAAGAGATAAGAGTGATCAAGGATCGACTCAACTGGGGAAGGAGATACACTACCGCCTAAGGATAGAGGTAACTAAGCCAGGCACAGGGTCATTCGCCCCCTACCTGAAGTGGTCAGAAAGAGAGTAGAAATTCTCCATTCTCATTCCTTCTCTAACACACAGGGTGTAGTGCATAAGTTGAAACGGACACCGTAACAGCTCCAAGTCGTACAATGCTCCCGTGACGTGCGACGCGCGAATCTCTGACTCAGCAGGGGATCGAGAGAGAAAGCTCTAAAGGAAACCTAAAGAGAAGCGCCAAAGGGATGATTAGTAATCAAAACAAAGTTTCAATTAATTAATCAAAAGGGAGGAATATGCTAGTAACTTTCCAAAATGAATTGAAAAATTATTAAAGCAAAGGGTGCATTATTGATTATACAAGATTAAGCTTGTCCATGAAGAACAAACTTAATGAAAGAGAGTGCAAAACAGTACCAAATGTTACTTAAAATGCATCACAAATCATGTTATTATGTGAATAAAAATGTGCAAGAATGGCCATGTGTATGCAATATGAACAAATTAAATAATCGAAAGCGTGCATCGAAAGTTCATGAGCATGCTTCAAGCAGTAGTTAAACGTCACTTAAAACATCCCTAAAACCCAAACATATCATTCCATGGAAGTTAGAGGGAGAGAGCATGGCAAATAAGCTTGAAAAATACCAAAAATGGCACTCTGTTACAGTGGTAACCGGTTACCTCAGAATGAGTAATCAATTACTTGCTTGAAAAATAGCAAATCTGGTGAAATTTGTGCAGGGTAACCGGTTACCTTATATTGAGTAACCGATTACTCAGTTGAAAAGGCAACGCTGAAGCAAATTTTGTGAAGAGTAACCAGTTACTCTATATTGCGTAATCGGTTACCACTGTAACAGTGGCAAAAATAACTTTTAAAAAATCACTTAAAGCATCTAAATCACTTGTTTAAATCACCATATGCTAAAGTATGAATTAGTGCACGAAAATCAGGCGTGAAATCAGCAAATAAGCAGTGATGGAATCAATTAACACATCAAGGTCATGGATCAATGCAATGTAAAATCAATTCACAAACAAGAAAGTATTGAAACTACATCGTGAATGATACGAAAATGTGCGAAACAGTAAAATGAGTGAGATCTACTGACCTACAAGCCTGAGATTTGGCTTGGTGATTGTTGCAAAGTGATCTTGATGAAGATAATAAAAAAAAACAGAGGAATCTTCAATTAGAGCCGAATCATATCGAAACCGAGCAAATTGCGACGAAACTCTGAAGTACGAATTCGAACAGTTGATTCTTGAAATAAACACTTGAGATGAATCCAAAAGCTAGTAAACTCCAGGAATCCAAGTATAATTGCAAGATGAAGAAGGTTAAGCTAAAGAAATAATCACTTCCAATGTAGAAGTGATTAATCTTCAATGGTGAAGAGCTATAGTGAGGTTTGCGAAGAAAATTGAGGTGAAGATGAAGAAGCTGCAGAAAAATTCAAAGAGAATGTGAGAGAATTGAAAGTGAAATGTGTGAAATGGTTGAAAGATTGTAGATCCTTGAAAAAGTGAGTGAAAGATTGTTTATATAGAGTTTTGGTTTGGAATTGCTAGGTTTGGAATATGCTTTGGAGTTAGCTTTGAAGCTAGCTTTGGAGTTAGTTACACTTGACTCACCGAGTCAAGCGGTTAACTCGGTAACAATCCCAATGTAAGCTTCACATCCAAGGGTTCATAATTCATGAAAATGAGGTGCATGGTAGTGTTGAATGGAAAGGGTACATTGTAGTACATGCCAATGAATTACTTGAAGAGTCTAGAATATTCCACCTGGTACTAGAACAATGTAGAATCAAAGACCAAAGAGTGTGCACAGTTGCTGTCCCAAAAATGCAGCAGAAACTGCAACTTTACACTGAGTAACCGGTTACCCTATATTGAGTAACCGGTTACTCTAAGCAAAAATTGCCCATATCACTCAAAAACAAGTGTTGAGGTCCAGGTTTCGATTTTCCACCTCTTGTTTTGATGAATAGTGTCATATCCTAAATTTTACCCTCAGATTCGTTGATCATCAATCATACCTTTTTATCCAATTTTATCATTCCATCTTAGATTTATTTTCGTTACCTTAAAATTTATTTAGAATTGATTTAATTTAATTTTAATTTAGTTTATTATATATATATGGAAATACTAACATACACCCAAAATTGGTGGGCCCTAGACAAAAATACACTACATCTATTTTCTTTCTATTTTTTTCATCTTTCTAATGTGGGTTCCACCCAAAATTGGTGGGCCCCACACAAAAATACACTAAGGTGTATGTTGCTAATGCACACCTACATGGAATGCACACCTACATGGGTGTGCATTAGCATAACCCATATATATATATATATATATATATATATATATATATATATATATATATATATATATATATATATATATATCTTCAACATAGTTAAAATTCTAATTTAGTTAATTTTAACTTTAGTATAGCCTTTTTAATTTAATCAGGCTTATTTAGGTTTTAGTTTTTTTTCATTAAGTTCAAATGATTTTATTTTTATTAATTATTTTCTTTTCTTTTTCTTAGTGAATCCAAAATACTTGTTTTATGGCATTTCAGGCTATTAGGCTCTACAAACTTGTTTTGTATTTCATCTCACTTGTACAGATAGTATTATTATTATTATAGCTTTTTTAGATTTCATTGACCATCATCCTAAGACCAAGACTTCACACAGTAAATTGTATCAGAAAGAAGTCCAAAATTGCTACTTTGACAACACCATATCCCCTTTCATTTCCTGCAGCATGACAGCAACAATACCCCACTTCCTGCTACAACCTGTAATACCTGAAAGCAACATGACCAAAACCACTGCCTCAACAAGAATCACGCTGGACAAAGCCTTATGCCTGCTCTGTTACAAACACAGAAACGCGACCTGTCATTTGAAAGTAACATATCAACACACAAGACAAAAACTGATGTACTGTGTTAAACTTAGTGAAGAAGTTTCACTTAGTTGTAAGGGAGAACAGAGAAATCTCACGGAGGACATTCATTCTTCTTCTTCTTCGGTTTTCGGAATAGTGAATGAAATCATACAAACCAACAGAACTGATCAAAATCAAACCTGATTGAACAAATCAAAACCGAAGAAGTTTGAGTTGAAACAAGAAAGAAGGTTTGAGACGGACCGAGTTTGAAGGTGAAGGTGGGAGTGAGTTCCGTTGTGAAATCCCGTTGTTGCGTCGATTTTCCCCTTGTATCGTTCGTATCTTCACAGCGATGACGAAGAAGGTTTTCTTCTTAGCACTTTTTCGTTCGTTGCCATGGTCGTGCGCGATGATGATGGTGGTATCTGAGCACCGTTCTTTTTCTTTTCCTTCCATCGTGTTTTGGAGTTGAAGCTGATACTGATATTGGCTCCTCAATTTGTGCTTTTGACCTAGAAATTATGTTTCACTTTTTGTATTTATTTATTTTTCAAAATGGAAACCAGGTTTTTATTTTCTGCTTTTTGACTATGCTTGTCTCATGAAACCCTGTTGTTGTTATTTCATTATGTGAACTCATGGGCCCAATTTCTGAACCGTGTTTTAAGTACGGACCTGCTATCTTCTTTTATTTTCACGCGTTATGCTACAGTTGAAATGAAGCAACCGTGTGGTGAGTGTTTTGGAATATGCTTTGGAGTTAGCTTTGGAGCTAGCTTTGGAGTTAGTTACACTTGACTCACCGAGTCAAGCGGTTAACTCGGTAACAATCCCAATGTAAGCTTCACATCCAAGGGTTCATAATTCATGAAAATGAGGTGCATGGTAGTGTTGAATGGAAAGGGTACATTGTAGTACATGCCAATGAATTACTTGAAGAGTCTAGAATATTCCACCTGGTACTAGAACAATGTAGAATCAAAGACCAAAGAGTGTGCACAGTTGCTGTCCCAAAAATGCAGCAGAAACCACAACTTTACACTGAGTAACCGGTTACCCTATACTGAGTAACCGGTTACTCTAGGAAAAAATTGCCCATATCACTCAAAAACAAGTGTTGAGGTCCAGGTTTCGATTTTTCACCTCTTGTTTTGATGAATAGTGTCATATCCTAAATTTTACCCTCAGATTCGTTGATCATCAATCATACCTTTTTATCCAATTTTATCATTCCATCTTAGATTTATTTTGTTACCTTAAAATTTATTTAGAATTGATTTAATTTAATTTTAATTTAGTTTATTATATATATATATATATAGGGAAATACTAACATACACCCAAAATTGGTGGGCCCCAGACAAAAATACACTACATCTATTTTCTTTCTATTTTTTTTCTTCATCTTTCTAATGTGGGTCCCACCCAAAATTGGTGGGCCCCACACAAAAATACACTAAGGTGTATGTTGCTATTGCACACCTACATGGGTGTGCATTAGCATAACCCATATATATATATATATATATATATATATATATATATATATATATATATATATATATATATATATATATATATATATATATATATATATATATATATATATATTATAGCTTTTTATTTATTTATTCAGTTTATCTTCAACATAGGTAAAATTCTAATTTAGTTAATTTTAACTTTAGTATAGCCTTTTTAATTCAATCAGGCTTATTTATGTTTTAGTTTTTTTTCATTAAGTTCAAATGATTTTATTTTTATTAATTATTTTCTTTTCTTTTTCTTAGTGAATCTAAAATACTTGTTTTATGGCAATTCAGGCTATTAGGCTCTACAAACTTGTTTTGTATTTCATCTCACTTATACAGATAGTATTATTATTATAGCATTTTTAGATTTCATTGACCATCATCCTAAGACTAAGACCTCACGCAGCAAATTGTATCAGAAAGAAGTCCAAAATTGCTACTTTGACAACACCATATCCCCTTTCATTTCCTGCAGCATGACAACAATAATACCCCACATCTTGCTACAACTTGTAATACCTGAAAGCAACATGACCAAAACCACTGCCTCAACAAGAATCACGTTGGGCAAAGCCTTATGCCTGCTCTATTACAAACACAGAAACGCGACCTGCCATTTGAAAGTAACATATCAACACACAAGACAAAAACTGATGTACTGTGTTAAACTTAGTGAAGAAGTTTCACTTAGTTGTAAGGGAGAACAGAGAAATCTCACGGAGGACATTCATTCTTCTTCTTCGGTTTTCGGAATAGTGAATGAAATCATACAAACCAACAAAAGTGATCAAAATCAAACCTGATTGAACAAATCGAAACCGAAGAAGTTTGAGTTGAAACAAGAAAGAAGGTTTGAGATGGACCGAGTTCGAAGGTGAAGGTGGGAGTGAGTTCTGTTGTGAAATCCTGTTGTTGCGTTGATTTTCCCCTTGTATCATTCGTATCTTCACAGCGATGACGAATAAGGTTTTCTTCTGAGCACTTTTTCGTTCATTGCCGTGGTCGTGCGCGATGATGATGGTGGTATCTGAGCACCGTTCTTTTTCTTTTCCTTCCATCGTGTTTTGGAGTTGAAGCTGATACTGATATTGGCTCTTCAATTTGTGTTTTTGACCTAGAAATTATGTTTACTTTTTGTATATATTTATTTTTCAAAATGGAAACCAGGTTTTTATTTTCTGTTTTTTTACTATGCTTATCTCATGAAACCCTGTTGTTGTTATTTCATTATGTGAACTCATAGGGCCAATTTCTGAACCGTGTTTTTAGCATGGACCTGCTATCTTCTTTTGTTTTCACGCGTTATGCTACAGTTGAAATGAAGCAACCGTGTGGTGAGTGTTAGGTTTCCTCAACCTTGTTGGTTTGGAGACCCAAGCGGGTCACACTTTGAACCGACCCGTTTCTGGCCATCAGTTCCTTACATGGGCTTATGTTAAAATTCTTTTTTTCTGGCCCATTTTTCTTTCTGTGAATTTTCATTTTAGTTTTCTTCTTCTTTTAAATTCTTAATAACTTTGATATGTCTTTGATATTTTCATTTCAATAAGTTTGTTAATTTATTTTGTTAATCACTTTGTTAAAAATTATTGTTATTTTCTCAATTTTTTTTATTTCATTTTGGTTGTTATATTGTTTAGATCTTATTTCTTGATTTCATTTCTACCTTGATTTTCATCCCCGGTTTTCTTTTCAATTTTAACTTTGGCCAATGATATTACAAAAATCATGGTTTGGTTGATTTATTTCAAATCACTAAAAATCTTGATTAGTATGAGGCTATTTTCTTTTTTTATCAGTCAATGAAAGTCAAATATCATAGATTATCGATTTCTCGATTAAATTTTGATTAAGACGAGACTATTTCGATTTCATTCGATTTCCATTTCAGTAAACAATTTTCATATTAACTTGGACGAATAAGAGCCATCAAGATCTAGCATCTTGGCATAACTCTTCGAGCAATTGATTTTCATCAAGCGTTCATTGTCCATAAAACAACTTTCATATCAATTCGAACAAATAAGGACCGTTAAGATCTAGCATCTTGACATAACCCTTTTGAGCTTTTTTATCATCAAAAGCTTGTTGTCCCCAAAACAATCTTAATTATAACTTGGATGAATAAGAGCCGTCAAGATCTAGCATCTTGGCATAAATCTTCGAACAATTGATTATCTTCAAGAGTTCATTGTCCATCAAATATTTTTCATTTCAACTTGGATGAATAAGAGCCGTCGAGATCTAGCATATTGGCGCAACTCTTGAATCATTGATTACTATCAATGTTCATTGTCTAACAAACAATATTGCAATCAATCTTGAATGATGAGGACTGTTAGAGTCTAGCACTCTGACATAACCCTTTGAACTATTGATCACCATCAACTGTTTGTCATTCTTAAAACATATTCAAGCCACTTTTAAACCACTAGCTTTCCCAAGAGATAGCCATTAATCTCTTATAACTTTTAACCCTTTCTTTAACCTTTACAAGAAATAGCCATTAATCTCTTATAACTTTTAATCCTTTCTTCCTTTACAACCTTTAACTCTTCATTCAAATCCTTCTATAAGAGATAGTCATTAATCTCTTCTCCTAAATAACCAATCCTCACAATCTTTGCTTTCAAGCTTTTCACTTGTAGTTCCCAGAACTACGGACACTCTGATTTCTCATTTTATAATGAGAATATGTAGGCACAAGGGACCTAACCCTTGGCGAGCCACCTTTTCCCTTTTTCATGTAGTCGCCGAACTACGATTGCTCTGATTTCCTCATTGCACTATGAGGATACGTAAGCACGAGATTGCGAAGTCTTGTCGAGCACCCTAATAATAAAAAACCCCTTTAGGTCCTCTTCTCCTTCAATTTAAAAATCTAAAAACATTTATCTTTTCTCTTTTCCCACTTAATAAGTAGAAGATTAGAAACAAACTTTAAGCTAACACTATTTTAGCCTTAACTAAATGGTTCCCGTTGAGTACAACGGACGTGAGGGGTGCTAATACCTTCCCCTTGCGTAACCGACTACCGAACTCAGACATTGGTTGCGATGACCATATTCTTATCCTTTCTTTTAAGGGTTTTATTCAATATTTTCCCTTTTCCTCTATGGAATAAATAAAGACCGTTGGCGACTCTGTTAAGTCCATCCCGCGGGTGTGCGATTGCGTTTCGCGAGGTCGTTCTCATTTTTCGAGGTACGACAGATGACGACTCTGCTGGGGATAAGACATCCCTAAGTGAGTCAAGCCTAGTTTAGTTAGGTGTTATATGTGTGTTAGCTTTGTTTGTTTCTTGTTCTTCTTTGATTATATGTTTATATTTGCTTTGTGGCATTTATATATTCCTATATACATTATATGTGGGTTTGGGTATCTGATATCTTGAATAAAGCTCTACACCCGAGTTTTGGAAAAAGCAGAGAAAAACACATAGGTTTAGATTTGGCAGTTAGTAGTGTTAGACTACGAGGGCAAGCTCCTTGTAACAACTAACATGAAGGCTTCTCTAGAGTAATACTTGTTTGTAGATCCCGTTATAAAACAGCTTGCCTGTTGCATGACGCTGATTCACGAAGGGTCCATGACTCTAGGTCCCCCATTTATAACCAGTGCTATTTTGGTGTTTGCGTAATATTGGAATTCAAGGACATCTCCTTGCTCTAACCAATATGAAAGCCCCGATCAGAATAGACCTTTTCGTCACTCTCGTTATAAAATGGCTAGCCCGTTGCATGATGTTGATACGATTAAGGTCCATGACTCTGAAACCTTGTCAAAAACCTAAAAATTTTCTTGTGAGTCGGTTTATGTGTAGATAATCTAGAACTATCTGTTATAGGGAGACCTACCTAATAGGATGTTCGAATCAAAACTTTGTTGACGATGTAAGGCATTGTTTCAATTCCCAAACACTGGAGAAATAAGGAAGTTAATCCCTCGTCAACCTCTTTGAGCCTTGAAGTAGGAGCTTCTTTCTTCACAAAAAAAAAAACCCCGCAATCTTTAACCTGGGGCAGGGTAGTTCTTAGTTAACCTGATTGTGTAAGAGTTTCATGCAAGACACCTTTCAACAAAAGGTTGCATTCACAATTTTCCTTCGCACATAACAAGCAGGTGTCGAAGTCTTTCAAGTCAAACACCAATGATGGTTCACTGTAATCATTAAGTTATACATTCACAACCTTTCAACTCTTCCAAATTAAATGAATAAATGTAGTACAAGTTATTCCCAAAGTGATAAATGAAGAAAGGTCGTCAAGGAATCCTTACTCAAAGAATGAGCTGAGTCCCTTTCGAGGCAAAAGCTAAGAAAGATAGGAAGCTTATGACCTTACCTCATGCAAAGAACAAGCTTGTATGACAACCGAAAGTTGTAAGGAAGTAGTGACCGCCATTTCAAAAGTCCTTTGACTTCCGAACCATCATCGTTATCATCAGTGCAATTCCTAACCTATGGGAACCTGAGTGCATAGTTTGAGTTAACTGAGCATAGGACTGGAGATCATCACGAAGATTGGGTGGGCACAAATAAACTTTGAGCTTTTATCCTTTATTTCATAAACTGTGAACCAGGCCACGTTACAACCCTCAAAAGACCTAACTGAAGCAAGGTTATTTTAAAATCTTACTACAACAAGGTTGCGTAAACTCTCCCAAAGATCTTTGCAGATCATTTGTTTTGGCATCATACACATGTGCTTTACCTTTCTCTTTAATGTCTTGAACCGTCGTGTTCAGACCAATGACTCATTTTGTTTTGCATATTTCAAAAATAATTTGATTTCAAAATTTGCATGACTTTGCTTTAAAATTACCATGTTTGTACAAATACTTTTGTTTTCAAACTGGATTTTCTCTCAAGGAATTTTCAAACAATTAAGAATCTTGGTCGGTGATCCTATCAGGGGCAAGTTTTTTCCAAATCATGTTGAAGAATCAGTTCAAGATTTGTTGTTCAAGGCCAAGTCCTTCTCATAATTGGTTTATCCAGAAGACTTTTCAAGACTCGGATTGGGGCAAGCTTTCCAAAGAGCACCGTGAAACAGTTATTTCAGAATCAGACAAGCTAAAGCAATGATCAACTCATCTATAACAGTCAGCTAATCTGGGACAATTTACTTGAAGATTTCCCAAATAGCTCTTCATTCTTCCTACAAGGACCGTCATTTGATACAGTTTACAGTGTGACAGAGATGTGTCCAGTAGTAGCATCACTAGTCCCAAGCAGAATGGCAGTGATCTCCATGTTGAGGAATCAGTCTTCCAATCTTGTCTTCTCCCAGAAAGAGTCGAGCTGTGTCGTCAGCATCTGCATTTGCATGGCATAATTCATATACCATATGCATAACATGAGTGTTTCATCCTCATTTGCATTTCTCCCGAGGTCGTGTTATTATCCGTGTCTTACCTTGTGGTCAAAGTCCAACTTACTTGGGGCCTACCAAAACGTTATCCGTCCTTTCATCCAGTGTCATTCCTGAATGTTGTTGTTTCCTTGAGCATCTAGTCCTGTTGTTGGATGTTTGTCTTCTCTCATTCTAGTGCTATTCCTGGATCTTTATATTCTCTCACTCCAGTGCCATTCCTGGATGTCCGTCTCTTGTGATCTCCAGTGCCATTCCTATATATCTTATTCCTCTTGTTTCTCCTAGTGCTATTCCTGGAAGTTTGGCCTTTCTTTTGTAATCCCTATCGAATTTGCTTGGGTATCTTTCATTGTCATTCCTAAAAGTATTATCTGTTCATTCAGTGTCATTCCTGGATGAGTTTTCTCCTTTGCATTCAGTGCTATTCCTGGATGTCTTTCTCGCTATAATTTGATGTCATTCTTGAATATAGTGATTTGCCTTTACTTTTAGTGTCATTCCTGAAAGTTCCTTCTCAATCATTTAATGATTTCTTGGATTTTGTGATTCTTTTATCCAATGTTTTCTTGGGTATCTCTTTGGTCACATTCATCCAATGCTTTCTTGGATTTTGTGATTCTTTTCATCCAATGCTTTCTTGGATCTCTACCTTTCTCATGTTTATCTGATGCTTTCTTAGATATTGTGATTATACCTTTCATTTAAAGCCATTATTGGATGACTGGTTCCTTTGCATTCAATGTCATTCTTGAATGTAGTTTTTGTTCACAGTCATCTAAAGCCATTATTAGATATTGTGATTATACCTTTCACTCAAAGCCATTATTGGATGACTGGTTTCTTTACATCCAATGCCTTCTTGGATTACCCCTTTTTATATCTCATCCTCATCTGATACCTTCTCAGATATTATGAGTTTACCCTTCATTCAAAGCCATTATTGGATGTCGGGTTTCTTTTTATCCAATGCTTTCTTGGGTATATCTTTGCTCACATTCATCTAATGCTTTCTTGGATTTTGTGATTCTTTTATCCAATGTTTTCTTGGGTATCTCTTTGTTCACATCTCTCCAATGCTTTCTTGGATATTGTGATTCTTTGCATCCAATGCCTTCTTGGATTACCTTTTTATCTCATTCTCATCTGATGCCTTCTCAGATATTATGAGTTTACCTTTCATTCAAAGCCATTATTGGATGACTGGTTTCTTTGCATCCAATGCTTTCTTGGATCCCTACTTTGTTCACATTCATCTAAAGCCATTATTAGATATTGTGATTATACCTCTCATTCAAAGCCATTATTGGATGACTGGTTTCTTTACATCCAATGCCTTATTGGATTACCCTTTTTATCTCATTCTCGTCTGATGCCTTCTCAGATATTATGAGTTTACCTTTCATCTAAAGCCATTATTGGATGACTGGTTTCTTTGCGTCCAATGTTTTTATGGATCCCTGCTTTGTTCACTTTTATCTAAATCCATTATTAGATATTGTGATTATACCTCTCATTCAAAGCCATTATTGGATGACTGGTTTCTTTACATCCAATTCCTTCTTGGATCACCCTTTTTTTCTCATTCTCAGCTGATGCCTTCTCAGATATTATGAGTTTACCTTTCATTCAAAGCCATTATTGGATGATCGGCGTCTTTGCATCCAATGCCTTCTTGGATCCCTACTTTATTCACTTTTATATAAAGTCATTATTAGATATTGTGGTTGGTACCTTTCATTCAAATCCATTATTGGATGTCTGTTTTCTTTACATCCAATGCCTTCTTGGATCACCCTTTTTATCTCATTCTCGTCTGATGCCTTCTCAGATATTATGAGTTTACCTTTCATCTAAACCCATTATTGGATGACTGGTTTCTTTGCGTCCAATGCTTTCTTGGATCCCTGCTTTGTTCACTTTTATCTAAAGCCATTGTTAGATATTGTGATTATACCTCTCATTTAAAGCCCTTATTGGATCACTGGTTTCTTTACATACAATGCCTTCTTGGATCACCCTTTTTTTCTCATTCTCATCTGATGCCTTCTCAGATATTATGAGTTTACCTTTCATTCAAAGTCATTATTGGATGGCTGGCGTCTTTGCATCCAATGCCTTCTTGGATCCCTACTTTATTCACTTTTATCTAAAGTCATTATTAGATATTGTGGTTTGTACCTTTCATTCAAAGCCATTATTGGATGTCTATTTTCTTTACCATCTGATGCTCTTTCGGATTAGCCTTCCTCTTTCTGATGTTCTTCTAGATTGAGTCTTTGTTATCTGATTCCCCAATGAAGACCGTCTTTCCGGTGCTACTTCCATTTGAGGATCTTGTGTTATCCTTACTTTCTAAAGTGTCAGCCGATCACGCTTGAATCAGTTGCTCCGTCACCTTAGATTTTCCCCGATTTTATTTCTGTTCCCCAGTGTTGTTGTCATCCCCTGTGAGTGATTTCTCATTGGGTGAGCTTTGTCCCTGTCTGCTTTCGTTTTGTCTGCATTCTGCATTTACCATTCCATCGTTTTCATCATACTAGAGTTCATAGCATGTCAGCATCTTGTTTTGTTTCTTTTGTCCATAGCATTGCATGTCAGTGCATCTGAGGGCTAAATTTTTGGTTATCTATATTTAAATATCTTCCACCATGATTTCATGAAGATTATCATCACTCATGTCATCCGGTGAAGATATTTAAATAGGGGCAACTGTCATACCCCAAATTTTACCTTCAAATTCGTTGATCATCAATCATACCTTTTTATCCAATTTTAATGGCTCCCCGCCCTCCGGTCGTGAGAGAACAGGGGGTTATGAAAGGACTTGCTTGAGGTGGAGGAGTTCGCACTCCTCGCTCCATTCGAACGTGGATTTCTGGCGTAGAAGCTTGAAAAACGGGAGTACGTATTGCGTAGATTTGGCCACGAAGCGGGACAATAAGGTCAGCATTTCGTTCAGGGATTGTATCGACTTCTTCGAGTTCGGTGTCGGGATTTCCGAGAATGCCTGACACTTGTTGGAGGTTGCCTCGATTCCTCGTTCAGTGAGGTAGAAATCGAGAAACTTGCCCGCTCTAACGCCGAAGGTGCATTTGTCGGGGTTGAACCTCATCCTGCACTTCCTCGCCGTGTTGAAGACCTTTTTGAGATGGGACGCGTGGTTAACTTCTTTTGTTAATTTAACGATCATGTCGTCCATGTAGACCTCGAGCATGTCGCCGATCTCTCCTCAGAAGACTTTGTTCATCATCCACTGGTAGGTCGTGCCGACGGTCTTCAGGCCGAAGGGCATCACATTGTAGTAGTAGTTGCCCGACTCAGTCATGAAGGCGACATGCTGCTTGTCGGCCTTGGCCATGGGGATTTGATTGCATCCCGAGTAGGCGTCTATGAAGGACAATAGTTTGAAATCTGCAGAATTGTCGACCAGCTGGTCGATGTTAGGTAACGAATAAGAATCTTTCAGGCATGCCCGGTTAAGATCGGTATAGTCAACACACATCCTCCATTTTCCATTATTTTTCTTGACAAGTACAACGTTGGATAGCCAGGTCGTGTACCTGACCTCCGAAATAAAATTTGCCTCTAAGAGGTCTTTTACTGCTTTTTTAGCACCCTCCATTTTTTCGGGAGACTGCCTACGCCTATGTTGTACTACAGCCCTAACGGCTGGATCTACAGTAAGCTGGTGACAGGCCACCTATGGGTCAAGGAGGGCATCTCGGACGCGCTCCATGTGAACAAGTCTGCGTTCTCCCGGAGGTATACCTTCAGCTGCTTCTTCTCCAGGTCGGGGAAATCGGTACCAATCTTCACGCTCCTATCTGGATTGTCTCCGAGGGAGACGAGCTCAAAGTCTCTGTCTGGGATGGGGTGCGTTGGGTGGAGAGGTCGCCCGTTGGCTTCAGCTGGGAGGTCGTTGTCCGCTGCTCCTCTCCTTCCTACTCGTCGGGAAAACGACTGTCGAGGTCCACCGTGTTGATGCGCGGGAGAGGCTTCTACACTGCGTGCGGGCTTGACTTCTTTCCGGCTTTAGGTTTGATGTTGATCGAACTCAGACCCTTGGTTACCGCTTCGAAGCATCTCCTGGAGGATTCAATGTCCCCGTGCATGATGACGACCCGGCCTCTGGCCGTATAGTACTTCATCTTCAGATGAACTGTAGATGGTACCGCCGTGAGTTCGGCCAGAGTGATTCTCCCCATGATGCATTAGTACAGGAAGGGGCAATCCACCACTAAGAAACGGGTCTTGACCTGTCGGTCTGGTGGTGGTGCCGTTGAAACCCTGTAGATCCGAGCCCACGTAAGGGGTCAGATGCTTTTCGTCGAGCGGGAGGGTGTCGAAGAGGTGGGCGTACATGATGTCCACCGAACTCCCTTGGTTGACCAGGATCCTACGGACGTCAAAATTTTCCACCTGTGCCCAGATCAGGAGAGGGATGGTGGATTTGGGCGCACTGCCGGGCAGTTCCTCGAGGTAGAAGGTGATGGGATTCGATTTCCCTTGCATCTTCTCAAGTGTGGCAGTTTGTGCCGAGGTCGCAGATTCCAGCTCATCAAACTTCTGCTTGATTGATCTAACGGGGACCTTGTTGAAGCCCCCGCCGGATATAACCATTACTGTGGGGAAGATTTCCCATATGCTATGGGCTGTGACAGGGTCCTCGGGGGGAAAGTTCTCCCACATGCTGCGGACTGCTGCGACATCCTCGATTCCTTCGGGAACGTAAAAGTCCTCTGGGCAAGTGACGCTTAGGGCGACTTGCAGTCTATTTTCTCCAGAGGGAGGTGTCGTCTCCTCGACGCTTTTTGTGTCCCGGGCGTCTGGGTGAGGAGCGTCATTCCTCTTAGTATACTGCTTGAGATGCCCCTCCTTGATTAGGATCTCAATTGCATCCTTGAGGTGGATGAAATCTTCAGTGACATGTCCGTGGCTCCGATGGAACCTGCAGTATTTGGACTTGTCAGTGCTTGATTTGGGGGGTGTCGGCTTCGGAAAGCGGACACCCCCTTTATGAAATTCCGAGTTGGCGCACTCGGAGAGAATTCGCTCGTGGGGAGCGGTGAGCGGAGTGTACTCCGTGAACCAGCCAGCTGGACTTCTTGGCTCGCGAGAGTCCCTGGAACAGCCTTCACGTCTTCTCTCTCCCCCGCGCCGAGGGGGCAGTGAAGTCTTCATCCCTGAAGCTCCGGGGACCTTCTTGGTGTCGCGAGTCGGGGGCAACATGGGCGGCCTCTGACTCTTCAAACTGGATGTACGATTGGGCTCGGTGTAAGAGGTCTTCCAAGTTGCGGGGTCTATGGATACCCACGGCCTTGGCGAACTCGGTCCCGTGATGCAGTCCCCGCTCAATCAGGAACTTCTTCATGTCATCGGTGGCGGGCACCTCGACGGCTTCCCTATTGAATCTATCGATGTAACCTCTGAGAGATTTATCTCTCCCTTGGAGGATGGCTTCCAGGGAGGCCACCGTCTTCGGGTGGCGTCAGGATGCAATAAAACACCTGGAGAACTGTCTCTTCAGTTCTTTCCAAGAGGTGATGGATTTCGGCTTGAGGCTTTTGTACCACGCCATGGCCCCCTTCCAGAAAGTAGTCGGGAAGAGCCTGTATTTGATGGTTCCCAAGACATTTCGATAGTCAAGCATTGCCTCAAAGCTTTCTACGTGATCGTCGGGGTCGGCGGTGCCGTCGTACGTCCCCAACGGTGGAGGCTTTTCTATCCCTACGGGGATAAGGGTCTCCATAATCCCCCTAGATAGCAGGGTTCACTGGTCATCCTCATCACTCCTAACTGGTGATCCTGACGGGGAGTGGTGGCCCCGACCAGACCCGTGTCGTCGGGGGGAGCTCCTTGGACGGTTCTTCGGCTTTTCGCCGTCAGCTTTGCTCCTCTTCTGGGCAAGAGAGTGTCTTTGTAGGCTAGCCCCAGCGCAGGGCCAATGGTCATCTGCTTTGGGCCTTACGACCCAGCCTAGTGCAGATAAATGTCAGGGCTTACGTGGCGTAATAAAGACCAGCGCGTGGTCTTCGCCCTAGAGTAACGGTCCCATGATCTCCGGAAAGTGGATTGACCAGCTCTTTCGGAAAAGGACGTTACCTGATGATGTGTCCTCGTGGGGAGGAGCACGTGGAGATCGTGGGGGGAGAGGCGTGACCCCTCCCCGGTGTATATAACTTCCGCTCGACAATAACTAATTATTACGTGCTCGAAGATGAAGAGGTCCAGGTGTGCTCGACGACAGGCAGACTTGGGCCTTGTTGGGCCGTATCGCAGTATTGGGTTGCGCTTGTCCGACGAACGGGCAGACACCGGCCCAGTCCAGAACACCTTCCTGAACTCCTATGGCTCATGACACCAAATTAAATTCCACTGATGGTACTCCTCTTCAAGATCCTACCTAATACCGTAGACTCATTAACCAACTGATTTACTTGCTAAACACACGACCTGATATGCCATACTCAGTCCAATAACTAAGTCAACATATGCACAAGCCAACTAATGTTCATTATAATGCAGCCCTTTGCTTTCTTCGCTACCTTAAATCATCACCAGGTCAAGGTTTATTCTTTCCCACAACTTCTTCCCTGCAACCCAAAGCATTTTCTGATTCAGACTGGGCCACATGCCCTGAAACACGCAAGTCAATTACCAGCTTCTGCCTTTATCTTGGAGACTCTTTGGTTTCATGGAAATCTAAGAAACTGCCTACCATCTCATAAAGCTCAATAGAATCTGGATATCGTTCCATGGCTTCTACCATTTGTGAATTACACTGGCTCACAAACCTGCTCGATGAACTTTCTATCACCTTCAAATAAATAACTCTACTCTACTATGACAATGTTTCTGTTATTCATATTGCAAACGATTCATCATTCCACGAACATACCAAGCATCTTGACATCGACTGTCATTTCGTGCGCGAGAAGCTTCAACAAATTTTTTTTCATCTCTTACCTATTACTTCTTCCTAGTAACTGGCAGATGTCTTCGCAAAGCCTTTAGATCTTGCTCCCTTTCACACCAACATTACTAAGCTTGGTCTCCATCCTATTTACCCCAAGCTTATGGGGGTATTAGATATATAGGCTTTATTGTTGATTATATTGGTTAGGCCTTGTCATTAGTTTTGTACCGGCCCATACATTATATTGTATATAACTCTTTTCCCATTATCATGTTGAGTGTGGGAATGTACTTTTCAATTTCTCATTATGGCGCCAATTACCTTTTCCATCTTTTCATTTTCTGTTTTCATGTATACACTTGTAATATAGTTCATAAGGTTTGTATTGATGAAATCCATTGCTTACAACATAACTTTATTTGGGAGAATTAAAGGAGAAAAGGAAGTATCGTGATGTGAATTGACAAACAGTTACAAACCTAAGTGGTTGGGAAGCCTTGGTTTGAGAATACTTGACAACATGAATAAAACTTGCATTCTAAAGCTTGGCTGAAGTTGAATAATGATGCATATGAGTTTTAGTGTAAGGTTCTGCGAAACAAATATGCGTGTAACATTATGCATGACTCTGTTAGTTACTGTAGTTTAGACTCTAGTTTATGGAAGGAAATTCTAAAGCTCGCACCGTACCTTTTTTTTAAGTTGGTAGCTGTATTGTTAGAGATGGTAGAGATATTGCGGCTTGGAGTTCTAATTGGTTGGAGCCCTAAGTGCATCTTGATGAGCAAATTCTGGCTATTCCATAAGAACTAGTAGAAGGTATGTTATGTGATTTTGTTGGTTTAAATGGAGATCTGAATTAGCATTTGCTGTAGAGTTGGATGCCACATGAGTTGATTCATAAATTTGGTGAAAGCCTTCCTTTGTAGGTAACGTACAGAAGAGATGAATATATCATTGCATGAGTTGGTGCAAATGTTTTCTCAGTAACAGTGATGTATAATTTGCTGTGTAATTTTCATGAAGATATAATTGATAAGGACTGACCAAAATTTGGAAATTATATGTTCTTGAGATAATGAGATGTTTTATTTGGCTCTTGATTCATGATAGGCTTCACATAAATTATAACAAAAAAAAAAGGGAAGGGAGCGATATGTGTTATGATTGCAGTGATATGATGAAAATTAGTTTACACGTGTTTAGGGATTGCCCCATTGTTATGCACACCAGTTTCCATCATAAGAACTCAAGGTGACACTAATTGGTACTCCCTTCGCTTCGTAAATGTAAGCAACAAAAAAATTCAATGGTCTTAAATATAAGAAAAAGTCATCAATAATTATTACATTGCCACTATTTTAAACATTTCCCTACTTTTATTTTACATTTCTATGCATGTAATAATTTTCAAAGCAAAAAATAAGGGTAAAATTAGAAAGAGTATAAGAATTAAATGCATTCATACATTTTTCTTAAAGGGTGATTTTTTTTTTGTAAATTCTCTTATATATATAAATGAGACCGGAGGGAGTATATTAGAGAGATGTGTTTTTTTTTTAAAGTTTTTAATCTCAAATTTTAAACTAGGTCAAGTTTCACACTCAACCGTATCCAAATTTTCTTCTAAAGAATGCGAAATGCACAGTTGATTATTCACAAGATATGAATGTTCATGTTTAAGGGATTCTAAAGCTTTTTTTTTTGTTTCAAGACTTCTTCCTCAAGTTTTTAAAATGTCTTCTTTTGAAGGGAGATCATCTCAAAAGTACTAAATTGTTTCCATCTACGATACTTTTATGGATAAAAGGGTCATCCTCGACTCATAGCAAACTATTAACCGACATTAGGTGCATGTACATGAAACTCTAAAACATGCGTAATTTTATTGTATGCACCCTTTAGATCGTCCTTACCGTTATTGAGAACTTTTGCACCCTCGAGACATGATCAAATGACCAGGTCTTGATGTCACTTCTTTGTTGAATATGTGTGTAGAATGGTTTAGAATGGCGAGTTGAATATACCATTACCTTTGAAAATAGTTTTAACGAGCAAAATTTTGAAGAACTTTTTGAATAAATTACGCTTATTAAATCAATGTTCAAATGAATTTCAAAGGAATACAAACTACTGATGAATTTGACTAAACAACAATGTGCAAGTTAACATAATTATATTTAAAGAAAGATATTTGAATGTAACTTTATTAACCAAAAGAACAATATAAGATTACAATTTTCCAACATAATCAACAACAAAAGTTATTCAGAAGACGAGATTTAATACAAACCTACACTTAAATATTAAATCACTATTAATAGGAATTAAACCTAACAACATGCAAACTTATAAAGCAGAATAAACATAAAGCACACAAAATCTATACATAAAGTAAAGAGATAGAGTAAGAGAGATAACACACCGAGATTTATACTAGTTTGGTGCTTCGTCGCGTTTAATCAAGTCTCCAACGACAAGCCATTAGAAATTATTGTTATTTTCAACAATGAATTTTAATATATTGTCCTTTTGTAGAGATATTAATCACATATCAAAGCTAAAATACTTAGAAACTCCAAAACCTCTTGGAGAAAACTTCTTATGTTTGTTCAATCGCTAGAAATCCATAAACCTGAATTTTCTATAAAAAAAACCTTCACAAAAAACATTAGAATCTCTAATGAATCACCTTAGAACAAGAACTCACACTCTCTCCTAGAGACAAGCAACACTCATACTCATCAATGGTATTTAGAGTATGAGGTAGGTAGAAGATAAATTTCAGAAAATCTCACACAAACAACTTTGATCACTCAAGAGAATAACAATTAAAAAGTTTTTCTTCAAGGTTCATCTAAGAGAGATTTTTGTGTGAATGATGAACATCAGAAGTTTATCAAAGATTTTGAAGAGAGAGAGAGAGAGAGAGAGAGAGAGAGAGAGAGAGAATGCTTTATGAATGTGAGAGATATGATACTAAAATGGTGTAACAATAACACTTTGATTTGTGATTCAAATGCATAATCGATGATTTAAGTCAAGAGATGAGAAGATTCAAATCAAGTTACAAAAAATTGTAAAATTTTGAATTATGATTTGAATCATGATTTGGATCACATCAATCCATGATTAGAATCACATTTTCAATGTTACATTTCTTTTTGAAAAAAATATTCATGATTCACATCAGATGAGATCGTGATTCAAATCACATTTCTCAAATTCAAGATTTACGAAACATAAAGGCTCATGATTCGAATCAAGACTGCTCATGATTCAAATCATGTTGGATATAATTACTCGGTTCGGATCAAACACATATTTGGTTTAAATCAATTACATTGAGTTTAGTCAAATATCCATTTTTATGCAAGTAAGATGATTTTCAACCTAAGAGAGAGCGAGGGACAATTGTGAGAGGATCAAATACGATAAAATCAAAATATGAAAGAAAAAAATATTTAAAAAAAATCAATGTTGTTACCAACCGGCCAATTTTAACTTTGTACTACTATTTCAGTTGTTGGAAAATATAATATATTAAAATTATTCTTCTAAATATACAACTTATAATTAAATTGATCTTTCAATTTTACAACGCAAAAGCAATATTTCAGTCTAAAAAATATTTTAATTTAAAATTCTTTTCTATTTCATTTCCATTGCATTGTCTTGTATTTCTTATTTTTTAAACACCTTATCTCTTTTCAACATTAAAATACTTAACATAAATTTTGGAATAAGCCTCGTTTTGTCAAAGCATAACAATTGTAGAATTTTAAAAGAATAACATAAATTATGTAATACCTCATATTTTCGAAATCCTCAATTGGATATCAGATGAGATCAGATGAGCTTTTGTGTACTCTATCTTTAGATAATTAAATTAATAGAATCTTTTAAATACTTTAAGTATTGACATTTGAGATCAATAGAGCAACTAATAAACTCTGAGAAGATCAATTATTTAATAAAAGAGACACATCAATAATTATTAATTCGAGAGAGAATTTTATGATAACTTTAATAATTGATCAATTGGTGTACGACGATAAAATATCAATTGGAGATATTTTACTCTATTGGATTATATTATATAATAGTAGTATTATATATATATATATATATATATATGTGTGTGTGTGTGTGTGTGTGTGTGTGTGTGTGTGTGTGTAAAGAGAAAGAAGAAGAAAAGAGAAAGAAGAGAAAGGAAGAAAAGAGAAAGAAGAGAAGAGGGAAAGAGGAAGAAACTTGGGAAGGAGATTGGATCATTGTTCATCATCTTCTTCAACCTCCTCTTCGATTATCAAGTGGGTTCTAGATAGAAGCTTTAAGTTCTAGAGTTAGAGATGATTTTAGCTTAAGTTAGGTTTTGTGTTAAAATGCATAATTTGCAAATCGATAAAATCTAACGGATAAAATGAGCTACAAACTGTGTAGTATGATCAATATATGGGTGGAATTATCTGTACATGCTTGTTGTGTGCTTGATCATGTTAAAAATAGGATTTTGGAGCACTTTGACCCCTAAAAACGTAGAAAAATAATTCTGTTTCTGATGCGTTTTGCCAGGCGAATTTTGAAGCGTCGGGCGAATCAGGTTTCGCCGCTGTTTCATCGGGTGAAGTACTGGCGAGGAGGGATTCGCCGGGCGAAAATTTAGAGACAGAACATGTTTTAGCTACTGGAACTTTTGGGTTTTCTAAAATGAGGTTTCCCCGCTTCTTCGTCGGGCGAAGTACTGGCGAAGAGGGATTCGCCAGGCGAAATCTTTAACCGCTATGCGAATCTGACAGTTTTTCAATAATTTATTTTCTTCAAAAATCCGTAACTTTTGACTCGTTTATCCGCTTTAAGTATTCTTGGTACCGATAGAGAGCTATGAAAATACTCTATCTAAAGGAAGTGAAAAATACTAATTTTGTTGCCCGATTAAATAAATTGGAGGGAACCGGAATTGGTGTAACTTGTGATATGTTGAATTATGTGATTCCATTATATAATTGACTTATGTTTACCTATTCTTTTGTTGTTAAGCATGTTTGAGAGTATATGCATGTTAAAATACGAAATAGGTGGAGTGAGGAATATTACCATAAACTATATTGGAACCTAGTAACGGCTAGGAAAATGATGAATAACATAACGACGACGCTCGTGCTCGTGCATGAGAGGCCGAGGCGTGCGTCTATTACCGAATGGTATGGAAAAAATTACACTAGTATGGATCATGTTTAATTGTGTTTAGATTGAGAAAAGATAACAGAGGTCTTAAGGCGAATGTGGCCTTGTGATTGTCGAATACAATCACATTTGTGTGTATGATCACGTAATCGTAACCGTTGCTCTTGAGAGGCATTCATGAGTCTCGAGCTCCTCTGAAGTGCAGGCATAATTACTTGGCAGGTTTGATTTCCCAATGTTATAGTACGAATGAAACCTACGGGTAGAGACTTGTGATGGAAGAGAGGCCATGTGAAGTGATGAATTAAGGAGATAATGCGTCCCTTGATTCCGAATCTATTTCGTATGCCAAGTAACTACAAGGATCCATGACTCGGGTCGACTTCTAGACGTAGAAGCGGACGGGAAAAGGGGATGCCTTGGTAAGATTATCGATTAGTGATATTTTGAGTTGGTGAACTCATTAGCATGTTTCCATATAGTGTGAGATTGAGAACTCAAGGTCATTTTCCTTCCCCTTGACTTGAGTTAGGAATTGGCTAGAACCCTGTAAAGCCGAGAGAATCCATAAGATAGGGAACTCACTGAGATTTAATATCTCACCCCATTATTGTTGCTATTTTTCAGGTATTGAGTACAGGTTCGATTTACAAGTGGAGCTATGCTTGGATGTTTCAAGAGAAGCTTGGCTTTAATATTTCTGCTGTGTAATTGTTGTATATAATTGAGGATATTATATATTGATCTTAGATTTTATTATTTTGGCTAGTTTCCATATCTTGTACCATAGATTGTATTATGTTTTTAGAATGGTCAAGTATATGAATTATGCCAATAGGCACTTATGATGGTGTCAGTACCAAATAAAATGATTGTATTGTATTATTCTAGGTAAATATTATAGAGGGCATTACAGTTGGTATCAGAGCAGGTTGTGTCCTCGACCTAGCCTTGAAACATCATAAGTAAATCTATTCCTGCCTCTTATGTGTGTCTTGCCAGCATAACTCTTAATATCATATTATGTAGTGTTGGGCCTAATCAACCTAATACTATGTATGTGATAGGTAGAATCATGGTTGAGCGACCACGATGACTCCGTAGTGTTGTCAGAACTTGTGTTGTGAGGGTAGGCTCAAGCCAAGAGTTAGCAGTGATGAGTTTTGGTCAGCTCAGTTGAGGTCTTAGTAAAAGTTGTGATTGGGTAGCATGGAATTAAAGAGTAATGTATTGTTCAAACAATTATTTTGGTATGGATGGAGTCTGAAAGTTAAGGATCTCTATTGGACGATTGGTTAAGATATTGAGGAATATGTAAAATTGCTAGTGGAGCTGGATTGACCACTAGTATGGATAAGGATTTCAAGTAATCTCATTCCGTGAAAAAGAAAAGTTGTTTTGTGGAACGCGTGGCGTAAGGTCCGGAAGTGAGATAAGTATTGGTGCTTCAGTTTCTAAGGTCGCTATGGTATCTTGAATGGACGAGAGTACCTTAAGGAATGTGTTCGGAATAATGTCTTCCAATTGGTTAAAAGTTGAGAGTTAAGGAAGTTCGGCTTTCATGAGAACCTAAAGTAGTAGAGAAGTGTGTGAAGGAACACAAGGATGTGTTTACATGCTTCAAGTGAAACAAGTATGTGCCGGACGAAGAGTAGGCGATGAATTGCGTATATTCAGTTCTGTAGAGAGATTAAGTTTGAGATATTACCTCAGGATTTTCAGTATTCGATGAGAGACCAATTTGGAATTGTTAAATTACCCAAGGAACAGTATAAAGTATTATGTTGGAGAAAGTTGAACTTTATTTAGTAACGGAAACTGTAGTAATACAGATCGGAAGAAGTTGTATTAAGAAACAGAGTAAGTACCTTGGATTTATGGGAATCTTAGTAAGATGGTTTTATATTTGGACCTAAAAGGATTACAATTGAGAGGGAAGTAAACGCGGTGTGGAAAACAGTATTAACGGTATGTTATGAGGAAGTTACACTTTGGTATTAAGAATAAGCGCAGTAGTAGCACCGTAGTCACAAGTGTACGTGATGTTTTCTTATTCTTGAGACAAGTATGAAGGGACGTACTTTGTGGAACAGTGAATATTGTATTTTAAGAAGTAAGATTGTGGTAAAACGACGAGAAGCAAATTAGGACTTATTACAGACTAAGTGTAAATCATGGAACGATTTATACCGGAAGGGTTTTGTAAATAGTTGATGAGAATTGTCGGTTGCGAATCTTCCATTAAGTAAATTGGTGTAGCTGTGATGTGCAATGGATAGTGAAGGGTAATAAATCCCGGTTAATATGTACGTAGTGATGGAAAGGTTCTTCAAGAGGATGCATTGCCCCGATTTATTTTCAAGTATAAAGAAACTTCTGTATTTGTGAATAATCGGAATATTCGAAATCTACCTTTTGTTGGAATAATAACGTTGTTGTTTTATTTCTCACCGAGGAGTTCAAGTGAGAGAATAAGGTGGTATGCTTGTTATGAGATGTCCATCAATTTTGTGGTACCGTTTAATGGTTGTGTGTTGGGTTTTGCTTGTGGACGAATTAAGTATGAGTTGTGGTTGAAACCCTATAATGTCGTCATTATTGGCTTTCATCCAGCCTAGTTGTATGAGAAGAGAATGAACTATCCCACTAAAGTTGACGTGTGACTGCATCAGAATTTGGAATTTTGCCTTGTCACTTGGTTGAAGTGTGTCATCTGAATGTTTTAACTTTGTTCAGTATTACCTTGAGTGAATCATGATTAGTGAATGTTACACAAGTTAAGGAGCCACAAGTTGAGAATGATATTGTGGGTTAGAACAAACTGGATTGATGGTTTTGAGTAGGGAGGGTTTTTGAACTAAAAGGAATTGGTTTTCAGTTTCTGCAGCAGTGTTAACCGATTAACACGTGCAAGGATGATGTTTCCTGCTAAATTTTGAGGAGTTAATCGATTAGCTCAGACGGTTAATCGATTAACGTGTGGGAAAATTATGGAACCTTTTAAGAACCCTCATCTGCGTTATGTTACCTTACGTTGCTCCGAGTGGAGAGTATTGTGCGAATGTAAACGGGATTGCAAGTAAATGAAGGACGAATTTGTGTTTTGGAATCGTGACTTCTGGAAAGGTGTTACATAGTTGACCATTTATTTAGACGACGAGGGAGTTTGACTTTTGGGAAAGTAATCTTGTGGATTGTGTTAAGTGTGGGGAAGATCTTAGGTGTATTGTTATCATTACTGTTGCGAGTCTTAATGACGAAGTTAGAGAATACTCACGAAGTATTGATTTGTAAAGATCGTTTCGATATTTTAATTTATGGTGTTTAGTAAGGTATGAGCGGTTGGTCAAAGTTAGTAATTGCTATCTTCCGCAAGTTTTTGGTATTGGATTTAGGCTCCGGGAGAGGGGTACCAGTTGTGTGCAATTGTGTTTTACCTAGAGAAGGAAATTTGAAGGTTATCCTTCCAAGTAAGGGTGAGAATTAGATGTTTCAGAATTAAGCATGTAAATTGAATTATTTATGGAACAAAACAATTGAGAGAAGTGGATTCAACTAAGAAGTGTAGTATGAACTTCGAAAGTGTGTGTATGTGGAGTATTGTTTGTGAATTGGTGAGTGGTATGAAAACTCACAATTGTGCTTTGGATGGTTTAAGTTCTGTTAAGTAGTGACTCACATATGATTGATTGAGATCTCGTGTCAACAAGGAATCTCGAGTAAGTCTGAAAACCAGTAAGAAGAATCGATTTGGAATGTGGTAACCAGAACTGGAGGTTGTTAAACTATTTTGGATATATTATTTTGAGTTTAGAATGGATTGAGAATTATATATGTCATGGTTATAACAGTGTGACTCCTGCATCTATATCGTCTGAAGAGTGTTGGACATATGTTATAATATTGTGTGTTGGCAAGGAAATTGTTCTACCATAAGACGTCAGTAAGTTTCTTGTGTCGTTGGTTAGTAAGAACCCCAATGGATAAGTGTGTTTCCCCGCAGACTGTTAGCTACCTGGTAATGCTTAAGAATCCGTGGTGTTCCACTGTTAGAATTTGGGTTACGCAGTGGAAGGTGATAGATGAAAGAGTTATATCAGAATAATAAGAAGTTAGAAGGATTATTGCTTGTAAGTATGGAAATAACGAGATCTTGTTTTGAATGTGTTACCTTTTGGTGTGACACGAAAGAAATGAAATATCGGACTTAATGGTTACAATGTATAACATCAGATTAAGTGGAACTAGTAAAGGAGTTGTTTGACAATCTATGAAGTGGTTTTGAACGTTAAGAAATTTATGAAAGGATAGTCGTCAGTGATTGCATGAAGATAAGAAATCACTGAGTTGCATCGTGAAGATGTGTTGAGTGTTTGTTGTCCCAATTTGAGATAAGGTGTTACAGTTTTGTTTTGTGACTCAGTAGAAGAGTATAGAATGGTACATTCTTTCCGAAGTAGAATGCGACCAAGTCTTTTGCATGAAACAACAGATGTATTTTATATATATATATATATATATATATATATTTGTAAAGAGAAAGAAGAAGAAAAGAGAAAGAAGAGAAAGGAAGAAAAGAGAAAGAAGAGAAGAGGGAAAAAGGAAGAAACTTGGGAAGAAGATTGGATAATTGTTCATCATCTTCTTCAACCTCCTCTTCGATTATCAGGTGGGTTCTAGATAGAAGCTTTAAGTTCTAGAGTTAGAGATGATTTTAGCTTAAGTTAGGTTTTGTGATAAAATGCATAATTTGCAAATCGATGAAATCTAACGGATAAAATGAGCTACAAACTGTGTAGTTTGATTAATATATGGGTGGAATTATCTGTACATGCTTGTTGTGTGCTTGATCATGTTAAAAATAGGATTTTGGAGCACTTTGACCCCTAAAAACGCAGAAAAAGAATTCTGTTTCTGATGCGTTTCGCCAGGCGAATTTTGAAGCGCTGGGCGAATCAGGTTTCGCCGCTGTTTCGTCGGGCGAAGTACTGGCGAGGAGGGATTCGCCGGACGAAATCCTTAATCGCCGGGCGAAAATTTAGAGACAGAACATGTTTTGCCGACTGGAACTTTTGGATTTTCTAAAATGAGGTTTCGCCGCTGCTTCGCTGGGTGAAGTACTGGCGAAGAGGGATTCGCCAGGAGAAATCTTTAACCGCCAGGCGAATCTGACAGTTTTTCAATAATTTATTTTCTTAAAAAATCCGTAACTTTTGACACGTTTATCTGATTTAAGTGTTCTTGGTACCGATAGAGAGCTATGAAAATACTCTATCTAATGGAAGTAAAAAATACTAGTTTTGTTGCCCGATTAAATAAATCAGAGGGAACCAGAATTGGTGTAACTTGTGATATGTTGAATTATGTGATTCCATTATATAATTGACTTATGTTTACTTATTCTCTTGTTGTTAAGCATGTTAGAGAGTATATGCATGTTAAAATACGAAATAGGTAGAGTGAGGAATATTACCATAAACTATATTGGAACCTAGTAACGGCTAGGAAAATGATGAATAACATAACGACGACACTCGTGCACGAGAGGCCGAGGCGTGCGTCTATTACCGAATGGTATGGAAAGAATTACACTAGTATGGATCATGTTTAATTGTGTTTAGATTGAGAAAAGACAACAGAGGTCTTAAGGCGAATGTGGCCTTGTGATTGTCGAATACAATCACATTTATGTGTATGATCACGTAATCGTAACCGTTGCCCTTGAGAGGCATTCATGAGTCTCGAGCTCCTCTGAAGTGCAGGCACAATTACTTTGCAGGTTTGATTTACCAATGTTATAGTACGAATGGAACCTACAGGTAGAGACTTGTGATGGAAGAGAGGCCATGTGAAGTGATGAATTAAGGAGATAATGCGTCCCTTGATTTCGAATCCATTTCGTATGCCAAGTAACTACAAGGATCCATGACTCGGGTCGACTTCTAGACGTAGAAGCGGACGGGAAATGGGGATGCCTTGGTAAGATTATCGATTAGTGATATTTTGAGTTGGTGAACTCATGAACATGTTTCCATATAGTGTGAGATTGAGAACTCAAGGTCATTTCCCTTCTCCTTGACTTGAGTTAGGAATTGGCTAGAACCCTGTAAAGCCGAGAGAATCCATAAGATAGGGAACTCACTGAGATTTAATATCTCACCCCATTATTGTTGCTATTTTTCAGGTATTGAGTACATGTTTGATTTACAAGTGGAGCTATGCTTAGATGTTTCAAGAGAAGCTTGACTTTAGTATTTCTGCTGTGTAATTGTTGTATACAATTGAGGATATTGTATATTGATCTTAGATTTTATTATTTTGGCTAGTTTCCATATCTTGTACCATAGATTGTATTATGTTTTTAGAATGGTCAAGTATGTGAATTATGCCAATAGGCACTTATGATGGTGTCAGTACCAAATAAAATGCTTGTATTGTATTATTCTAGGTAAATATTATACAGGGCATTACAAATTAACATTAAAATACTTAATATTACATAGTCAATTGTTAACATAAATTTAACACTATATTTTATTACAAACAGATGGTTCAGAATGTTTTAACATCTTTAGAATATCTTTGACTGATCGTGCAATAGTCACATCCACTTCAATCGGAACCTTTTTTGTATAACAAAAAAATGTAATCCATATAACCCTTAAATCTTCATCCGTCTTCAAATAAAACTTGTTGAATTGTATCTTTCATTCATCACCAATCGAGGGTGAACAATACTCGAGCTTGACAACTCTTCGATTATTTGGATATTACAAGAGATTATCCAAGTTAGATTTCAGATCAACGAATGGTGTATCATCGGCGACTCTAAATTAAAGTGGGGGTTTTACATTGTTGAAATACATAAATGCAAGATGACAATACATATTCATTATGGTGTGGTGTGTTTTTATAAACAACACGAGATAAGACCCCATATTTATACAAATTTTAGACCATTATGAACCTTAAGAACCCTATATTGTCTCAGAGGATATTTTGGATATACATTTCCGAACTCACCCTATTTTTTTTCAAAATAAGGGTTTCTACGGGGATACATTTCCGATTGACCCATGTTTAATAGTTTTTGCAATTAAAATGGTGCGAGTACGAAAGTGCATCTCCGAAATCGCTTCACAGACTCACCGATCAATACAAGCCTATTATATGAAGGGACATAGTTGTTAATAGTATGAAATATAATTTTTTTCTAAAGTCAACCCCCAATTGTTATACAATTAATGTTGCATTTATATTACATATGTATCAAATTGTATCCAAATTACATATTTGACAACAATAATACAAAAAATGAGTCACCACCAAAATACATAGTTACATAAAAACTAAAATGCATCAAAACATGCACCACCTAAATCTATTTTTATGGGTGGTGCCGCTTTTGACTTTTCCTTATTTGATTCTCTTTCAGTCTCACTCAACTTGATGGACTTTTCCATCCTTTCTAGAAATTGATTAGGCCAAGTTTCAGTCTCTTTTGTGGAATATGCCATTCACTACAGTGATGTCTTTGGTATAGGACATTCTAGTTTCAAATAAACTTGAATAAAATGCAGTGATTTTGAAAGTCGCCCAATACACATGATGCATCCTGATGGATTTTGAGGCCAGCTACTCCGAAGTGGAAAAATATTTCCAAGAAATCATGACTTGTCAGATCAATAGACACCCTATTATATGCACTTGCTATAAGATAACCTATTTCAGAGAAACACGTCTATTTTTTCACTAGTGTCAGACTGCTAACACAAGGAATAAAAGCATCATGAATTACATCGAAATGTTCTTTTTTTTTTCCGCATAGTGATGTATATGATTCCCTATGCACCTTCAACTCCTTGAGAAGTTTTTGTCGGACAATTGTGTCATTCTCAACTCCTTTACCGAGCAAAGCCGAAATAGTTCGATAACCACAATTACTGTCACCCTTAACATCTATAATACACTCAATGTATTTGTGCATAAAAAGCGGAAGCTCTTTAATGTGGATAGTTTTTGGTAACGGTGGTGAGAGAGATGGTTTACTAATTCGAGCACCCTTGAAAACACTATTTTGAGATTTAAGAGTTGGAGAATCCGGAAAATATGAGTCAACATGTTCAAAGTATGAAGAAGACCGTTTCGTAGAATTGTCACTCTATGTTGGTTTAACCTTTTTAGGGGAACCCTTTGTTTTAACCGATTTCGAAAGTGGTTTCAAATCTGTGGTGTTTGGATAGATAATCTTTCTTAACTACTCTTTGATGTGCAATTTCATGGAGCATATGTTCACGAACAAAAATCTCTTATTTACTTGTAAATTATTCACGAACATCTACTTCGTCATCAATCGGTTTAACACTTACCTTGACATCGACCAACTTAACATCATCTTCGACATCACCTGGTTTAACATCATATTCCACTTCACTCGAGTTAACATCTATAAACACAATAGCTTTAGAAAAAGTATTAGGGTGCACCATATCTACCGTATCTATGGCCAATCATAATAGAAAAACAGAACTTTAGAACCATCCGAAAGTGCATATCTAGAACACATGCACCTAATTCGAAAGTGCATCTCCAGACTCAACGTTTATTTTTTGACAACAAAACTAGATTAAAATTAGCAATGAGGATGGAAATACATGTACGTTACCTTGAATTCCAGTTTCTTTTGCTCATTTTAATGCGATAAAACACAAGAATGATGTTTTAGAATAAAAAAGTTGATTGAAAATAGAAGAATGTTTTTTTAAGGATTTTAATAAAAAAGTATAGTTTGATTATGAGGAAGAATGTTTTATTCAATTTCCCACTTACAAATTCGGAAATGTATTTTTAGATTTGTCATTGAATTGTGAAATAAATGAGCTCAATGAATAAATACACATTCAATGAAATTACATGTTATTATAAAAATACATCTCCAAATTAACCCTTTCACTTATACAAAGATGCATTTTCAAACTATTTTTTTACAAAAAAAGAGATGTCTCACTTACAATGTCTTTTTTATGTATATTTGATACGTGCGAAAATACAATTCCGAAATATCGGAAATGCACTTCCGAAATATTAAAAAAAAAAAAAAAAGACAAATTCGAGTTTTCAGAAAGTAGTCCTCCACCTTACGGGTGGAAAAAGTAACCCCTTAATTAAAGTTGACATTGTGACATGTCTGAGTTTCTTTACAAATTCCACATAAAGTTAAATTATAAACATTGTTTAGCAATCATATTTTGTACATAATTTGATTTGATACTATATTTTAAGTACAGTCCAATTTGATTTAGCGCTCTCTTCCTTCCTTTCAACATTTTATATTTAGCAAAGTTTACATAACGAGATTCCCTCAACAGATTCCACTACTCTCTAAAATTATATAAAGATGAACTTGTTGATCACAATACAAGACTTGGAAAGGGTAAGCCCTTTTCAAGAAACAAAAAAAAATCTCTAAAGGTGAAGTCCAGTTATATGAGTTGGAATGCTGAAGTAATAGTGCGGTTCAGAGTTTGATCCATGCTGCTAACAAACTCTCTCTCCTTGTAACAAACTAACCCCTAATCTTTGCCTAAAAAAACAAGAGATAAAAAAATCATGGCTTTCACAACAGAAAATTTGGGAAGGGTAAGTTCTTCAGTTCAACATAGGATTTCCTTGTTCATTCCTTGGCAATAAGATGCTTCTTCCGACCAAAGATCGTGCTTCCCAAGACGGTAAATGCGGAAGAGTCCACCATGTACCAAGAATTCCAACCAAAGTAAACTTGTGATCTCTTACTTCAACATCAGCCAGGCAAAGAAGCTTATAGTCCTGTACTTCGACTTTACTGGCATATACTGACTGCAGATAAAAGAAGGATCACCATATATCAAAATGTGTTCCAAATCATTGAGACAGTGAAATTCATAGTACATAGAAGATCGTAACTAAGTTCCCTCAATTTTAATGTTAAACTACACATAGCAAACTCACATTCAAATATGATCTTTGTTTTACCGATTCGGCATATCCAATATATCGAGGCATGCATTATTTCATCAGAAAATCTAATGTTGCCTTTTGACTCCAGTTATTTAAATCTAGGGTGGGACAATACTTTGCAAACAAAAACCATATAGTAGCCAAAAGCTAGGCTACAAGGCCGTCTTTGAGGGCAGGCTACCGCACATGGTCCAAAATCTGTTATGATTAAACCGTGGCTAAAAAGAGCCTCATAAACATTGTCAAGGTTAAATCGTGGTCAAATATGATCTCTATTTGTTTGTCATGGTTAAATTGCAGCTAACCTACACAGAGACTCCAAAAACTTGAAACAACTGCAAGGCCATAATTGGATAAACAACATATTTAAGCGCCTTATGGTCAAACTGTTTTTATTTCAACTATAAGCTGTTTTTATACGGTCAAACTGTTTTTATTTCAACTATAAGCTGTTTTTATACGCCATCCTTAAGAGGTTATGAAATAAGCTGAAAACAACTTATCCTGTTTCCACTTTCCAGAAGTTCTTCCAAAAAGTTTCACAAGTGCTTATATCAGTAGATAATATCAAATAAACCCTAAACAAGCATAGCAATGTGGAAGATTAACAAACAATCTAGTGTAACCTTTGGCCACATTGGGAAGTATTTGATACCCTTTAAGTGTAGTGTGCTATGCAAGAAAATCAAAGGATATCGAATAACTCTATCGGTAAATCATAAAATGATATTAGATATCTGTGTAACATTAGCGAAAAAACCGAGATAGTTACGTCTTCATGCTAAAAACACAATCAAATAAAAGAGATGACGACGCACCTTTTTGTTAAAAAAACTAGTATCTTCACGTATAGATTGTTGGCACAACTGCAACATAAGAGTTTGTAAACCGGTACACATCAAGTTACCCAATGAAATATATTTTCGAAAAACCTTAAGACGGTTCAAAAAAAGGCAACAAATAAATTCAAGTATTTTGTGTAGTAGTATAACATTTTTCAAAGTATTGTCAATGCAGTATCTGACCTGATCAACAAAAACATAGACGGAGAACGGATTCGGCTTTGTGCTGAGTAGGAATATCGTCAGTTTAATGAACAATATTCTAAATGGATTATCCAAGTTTGTAAGCACTGTCAAAAAGAACAAAATTGGCAGCCAAAATTTTCCAACTACTTTCCACAGATCTTGCATATTTTCTTCATCCTCTAAAAGATCTTGTGAATTGTTACGACGATCATCCCACAAAGCATCCTCAACTACTTGTCACAGAAAAAAAAAACACAAAGGAAATAGTGTTGTCAATCACAGATCAAGGAAAATAGCGACTTTTCAAATTCAGTTACGCAACAGTACTGCAATGCCGCTAATCCACTATTTAACTTTGTACTAAATAGCATATCGCAGAACAATAGCGATTTCTTCAAATTTCAATACACAATAGCGCGACAGCGCCGCTATAGCCTTTATTCAACAACAGTAACAGAAAAACTAAAGTATATAATACCAATCAAATATGCAGCTCACCATCCATTGAATAAGCAATAGTTGACGCAGTTGCAACCGACGCGCCTAAGATGCATCCAATGCCTGAAATATGTATCAAAACAACCCAATATAACAAAAAATTTAAATAAAGTCAAAATTGTTTTCATATAAGTTGTTTTTATACGCTAAACTTGTGAAAATAAGCTGAAAACAGTTTATGGACATATTATATATTGTTTCCATAAACCCGATCAAACAGTCGCAGAAGTGCTTATATCAGTGCATACTCTCAAATAAGCCAAACCAATTCCACATTTTCAATTGGGATTTTCTAAGAAACTGTTATATAAATCATACATATCATAATTCACATTGCAAAAAAATTATTCTAAATCCTTAAAGAACCAGAAGCAATTTTGAAAATGATGATTGAAGCTAAAAAAAACCTAACAGAATTAGTTAAAAACCTAACAGAATTAGTTAAAAATCTAACAGAATTAGTTAAAAACCTAACAAAATTAGTTATAAACTTACCAGAATAGCGGAAATTACGGAGGTAGTTAGCAGTAAGATTGAGAGGTGGTTGAAAAATGAAGGCACACTGTGATTGCGAAAGTTTGAGGGGTTTTACTTTCAATTTTAGTATTGTTCTTGTTACTGCATCAGATTTTAAACCTGAATAAAAAATTGAGAAACAAAATCATTAGAAAATAAATTGAAAAAAAAATGATGATTAGGTGAAAAAGAAGAATTGGTACTGGTGGTGGTGAAGTGGCTGAAACGAGAAGTTGAAGAGAAAGAGGATAATCTATAGAGATTAACGAGTTTTGTGTGAGCCAACAATTTTTTCATTTTTCGCTTAGTTCAATTTAAGTTAGTTCTTCTTTATGAACATTTGATAAAGTTTTACGAAGAAAATGGTTCCTTACTCCATTACTTTATTACTTTATAAAAAGTTTATCATTTAAGATGAGGTTATTGAAAAAATATTATTTATATTAATTTTAATGTTAAGATAAATTTTACTAAATTATCTTTAGTTTTGCCATTTTTTTTAATTGTTTTTCACTTTTTCAAATTTTTATATTTGTCGTCGTTATGCGATTAATAAATAATAATTTGGTAAAAGATTGTAAAATTTCTTTATCAATATGATCTTGGTACTACCTACAAGTCCATTAATATCTTTAAGAGTGAACGAGTTGATTTAATAGTGGAATCTTGAATTTTGAGAGTATGCTTTTTTTTAAGTTTTAAGTTTAAATTCTCCTAAATACAATCAATTCATTATTGAATCAATCTATTCATAACTTTTTTTTAATTTTAAACGGAACTCGCTAGACGGATCCGAATATTAAAATATAAAAAAAAAATAATATTCTTTACGGGTGACTCATATTACCGATCACTATGTTTCTCTTGATAGCATTAGAACCACTTTCGAATTGTTTTGACGACAACGATTTAGGATTATATGCAAAGGGAATTTATATGACAAGAGCCTCTTTCGATAGTTATTGCCCCCTATGAAAGATAATGTTGACTAGTACCCTCTCAATATACATGAACACCATGTTGTGAATTCAATATGCTTTTGAGAGGTCAGAATAGGAGAATTCAACTTTTTAAAAGGGGTTGAATATACCCCATTAAAAATTGATCATTTTAAAAAGTTATTTATTTTAAAAAAATATAAGTTTTGAAAATTAGCTTTAATCAACAATAAAAAGTAGTTTTAATCAAATAAAATTATATACAAAATTTTTATGCAGGTAATAAATCTTACCACGTGCAATTCTAAGAAAGCAATAAATCTAAGAAAACAATGAATCTAATCTAAATTGTGTATGCATGCGTGAAAGAGATGTTAGAACAAGATTTGGTTCTGAAAGATATCTCTAAGTTTTGATAATAATAAAGTTGAATTTGTGTGAGAATAATTTTGGTACTCTAACGTTTGTTTTCTAAAGTATTGACAAACAGGATCTGACTCTGATAAAAATAGCTCTGACTCTGATAGAGATCATGTGCAACGTCACTCTCAATTGATCAAAAGTCGCTTATGCGTCAAAGAAGCAAGTTTGCTTCTGATCTGCTTCAGAAAGATTCTAAGAAGAGAATATGTTGCTGCTGCAATGTTCTCTTGGATTTTGGCTCTGAATATAACTCTGATAATTATCTTCTGAAGACTAAGTGCTAAAGACTCTGAAGACAAGGTTCTGATGAACAACGTTTTGAAGACTCTGAAGACTTAAGTTTCTGAAGACTCTGAAGACAAGGTTCTGCTGAACAACGTTCTGAAGACTCTGAAGACTTAAGTTTCTGATAACCAAGGGTTCTGAAGAAGAAGTGCTGAAGACTCTGAAGACAAGGTTCTACTGAACAAGTTCTGAAGACTCTGATTGTAACACCCCCAATCTATACCCCAAATTAGATAAAGCGATAAAAAAAATCATCAGAGTATAATTAAAACATTCATGGCATAAACGGAGGCGTCACATCAATTGAGACAAAACACAATAAACCTGCTCATAAAGATATGCAACAATCAGGTAGTAATACAAACAGAAGAACTTAGTTCCTACTACCCACATATCAGATACAGAATAAAAGCGGAAAATCTGCAACTGAATCTCATATATATATATCACATAAAAAGTTGGTCTGTCGTATACAGAGTCATACATATATAATCCAAAAGATATATATACATATACACAATAAATCACAACGATCTCCCCGACTACCCGATGCTACATATCAGAGCCGACCGACAAAAGAATAAAAACCTAAGCTTCACAAAAAGACCTTCAGCATCTAATCTGCAATGCCTCATAGAGCATCAAACCACAGCAGAAGGGTGAAAAATAACAACTAAACCAAGATTGCATAATAATATGCAAAAACACATAAAAATTCACATGCATAGTTATTCTCACCACAAACATCACATACTAATACATATAGCATGCCACACATACATAACATATATCTAATAATCCAACAACATAGCATATATCAATTATCCGACATACTCTCATATTTGCACATAAGGCATACCAAGTCATAACATATGGAATCACACCACCACATCACATAGCATATGTCTATACATAAAACATATTATCCACAACCAATGCATTTATCACAAATGCATATCAAATCACCAATGTTATCACAAGCTCAATACATCATCAATCAATTCACAATTTCCACACATAATCAATCCATTCATGATTTTCCACTCATAATCAATCCATTCATGATTTATGCAAATGCAAAGAGACCGACACAATGACTCTATGCAAATGCGGTACCATCCATCCATCAATCTCATCACTAGTTCACTCAGGAACTATTGGAATCATCGCTTGTTACTTAGTTTAACTCCCCGTCGGGCAAACGATGTTCCCCGTCGTTCACACCTCTTTGTATAAGGCACACGACGTTTATGGACCGCTCACACCTCTTTGTATAAGGCACACGACCCGATCGCTCACACCTCTTTGTATAAGGCACACGATCGTCCATAATCATCGCTCATGTAACACCCCTAATCAATTAAGACAGTAAAAGAAAATTCAAAATTTCGTCAGAGTATATTTAAATTATCATGGCATAGACCGAGGGGTCGCATCAAATTGAAACAAAACATACAACACCTGCTCATATAGATATGCAACAGTGGGTAGCTATCAACAGGGGAACTCAGTTCCTTACACCCACATTTCAGAATTTAGAATAAAAGCGGAAAATCTAAAACTGAATAACATACATATATGTCACATGAAAAGTTTGTCATACATCAAGTTGCACATGCACAAGCCAAAAGATATATATACAGAATACACAATAATCACTAACGGCCTCCCTAACTACCCGGTGTCACATATCAGAGCCGACCGACAAAAGAATGAAGACGCAAAGCTTCACAAAAATACCTCCAGCAACTCTAATCTGCAATGCCTCATAGAGCATTATAAAACAGCAGAAGGGTGAGAAAAACAATCATAATACAGTTGCATATAATTATACATATAACACAAAAATACACATATATTCGGTTCTCACCACAACTCACACCATAATTCAAACACAAGGCATTACAAGACACAATACATATTTCCATCACCAACACATATCCACACATCACCAACCATAAATGATTTATGCAAATGCAAGAGACCGACGCAACGACTCTATGCATATGCACATGCGGTACCGACTTCCATTGTTTCTCATCACCAGTTCACTCAGGAATTCTGCTGGAATCATCGCTCGTTACATCACTGTAACTCCCCGTCGGGCCTACGATGTTCCCCACCGCTCACACCCCACACGGGCACACGGTGTTTATGGATCACTCACACCCCACACGGGCACACGACCCGATCGCTCACACCCCACATGGGCACACGATCGTCTATAATCATCGCTCACACCCCACATGGGCACACGAAGTTATAGCGAATCCCCTCTGGAATCCAAACCATCACTCAGGACGTCTCAATAATGCATATCATGATGCTTGACATACATGGACTCATGACATTTAATATGCACACATATACGCATCCATAATCATGCATTTATCAACAATTATCATACGTCGCGATTACTTGCTCTTAGGCCACACATCATCATCACAACACATTGCACACGCATTTTCATGTCAACACAACACTCAAATCATAGTATGTTCATACCAATAACATATTGCATGATATACATCAATTACACATGATTACTACGGCAAAAGTCGACAAAACGACACTATTTCAAATTTACGACATAATTTAATCGGCCAACAATTCTCAAAACTATCATCACAAGCAAGAACATTTCATAAGCTTTCCAACAATATAAAGAACACTTAAATCGGAAATACGGTTCAAGAGTTATGAATGTTTTTGAGAAAAGTATTATTTGGAAAACTCTCAGCACCGCCCGGCGAAGCACTCAAACCGCCCGGCGAAACACCCTTCGCCGCTACACTGCCCGGCGAAGAACAGGCGTCACCAATTCCACCAAAATGACTCAAAAGAGTCAGGAACTTGTAACCTCTGCGCCTCTCAAAACCGCCCGGCGAAAGAACGAACCGCCCGGCGAAACAAGCACATCGCCCGGCGCTTCACACCAGAAGCAGAATTTTCTGCTTGCGTTTACACTGTTCCTCACTCCCTAAAATCTCATTTTTTCCACCCAAATCACTTCCAGTAGCAAAACCATTAATAACAATGGTTCATAAACATATAGAGATCATACAACACAAATTATATCGATTTCCGTCCGTGAAAACATCGATTTCTACTTGTTTACGCGTTTTCGACCTATAACCGAAAAACTATCGAAAAACCCATACAACATGCAAACACACATACATAATTATACACAACGATAAGATAATCGAGTTTCACACCCTTACCCGATTAAATAACGCGTAGAAAAGTCGGTTGATTGATTTCCAAGCTTTTCCAAAATTCTCTCTTTTCTTCTCTTCTCCTTTTCTTTTCTTCTTTTCTCTTACTATGTTTTTCTCTCTTTTTCTTTCTATTTCAACTCTTAACTTAACAATTAAATCAAAATTCCCAAAATACCTCCACACTCAAATATCTCCCAAACGTTCCCAAAACCCGATAAAATATAATCTCGACTAAAAAATAACACATTATCACATAAAAGTCAGAAATAACCTAATATAATAATAAAATAATCAAAAACGACTCAAATAGCTAAAACGGTAAAACTGACAAAACTGGGGCGTTACAGCTCACACCTCTTTGTACAAGGCACACGATGTTATAGCGGATTCCCTCTGGAACCGTTTCGTCGCTCACACCCACTAGGGCACACGACATCACAAGATGCATATCATGATGCTTAGCATACAAGGACTTATGACAATCAAATGCATCTTCACAAATCTACAATATGGATTATCTCATCATCATTATTCATGCATTGGAAATCAATTCAAACAATGCATTTACTTGCCATAAGGCCACCAAATAACACACATTGAATTTCACATAAACAATGCATTTCATCATAAACCACAAACCACAACAATTACCACAAAACCTCATAACAACATACATTGATATTCAATCAAATAATGTATTTTACCACACCACAACATCATTATCATACATTGAAATCAAACCCAAAACAACACATTTATTTCTCCATAAGACCACAAACCATCATCACCAACACTCATCATATATATTCACATCATATAACAACATACAAACTATATGATACATATTAAAAGCATATCACATGATAACACGTCAATCACACACAATTACGACGGTAAAAGCCGACAAAACAAAACTATTCCAATTCCCGACACAATTAAATCGACCACTAATCTCAAAACCATTTTTATAAGAAAGAACATCTCATTAACTTTCCAACGATACTTGGAACGCTCAAAACAGATAAACGGGTCACAAGTTATGTGATTTAAAGGGAAACATAATTATTGAAATTCCCCAGGACCACCCCGCGCTACCCAACGACCGCCCGGCGCTGGCCCTTCGCCTCTACTTCGCCCGTCGAAGCAGGGGCGTAACAATTTCCCATCCATGACTCTAAAGAGTCAGAATCGTGCTAAGCTGCGCCTCTTGGGCATCGCCCGACGCTCTGAGCACCGCCCGACACCCTACACCAGAAATGGAAAAATTCTGCTTCGTTTTCCCATGGCTCCAAGGGCCAAAATTCCACTTTTCCCCACCAAAATAGTTTCAAACATCGAAACAAATATCAACGATTATTCATAAACATAGTGTGATCATACAACGCCATTTATATCGATTTCCGACCGTGAAAACATCGATTTATAACAATTGTTCACAAATTATCAATAAGTGAAAAAGTTGTGAAACAACCAAAACAAATACAACAAACAACACATATACATACACAAGCAAGATATAATTGAAACTTCTCACCCTTACCCGATTAATCGTGATTGAAACGGAAATTTCCTCGATTTTCCTCTTTCTCCTCTTCTCTCTTTCTTTCTTCTCCTTTTCCTTCTTTCTTTCTTTTCTTTCTCTTCTTTTTCTTTTCTCTCTATTTCTCTCTAATCTCTATTTATATAAAAATATCTAAACCCTGAAAAAGACTATTTTACCCCTCAGCTCAAATATCTCGCAAACGCTCTCAAAACGCGATAAAACATAATAACGATGAAAAATAATATATTGTCAAATAAAAGTCAAGAATGAAATAATATAAAAACGAAAATAATTAAATCGACTCGATTAAATAAATAAGACAAAATGGGGCGTTACAACTCTCCCCCACTTAGACATTTTCGTCCTCGAAAATATAACCGATACAAACAACTCCGGATACGACTCTCGCATCCGATTAACAAACTATCATGCCAACCAAAGGCACACCACGAATAACACAACTGACAAACCACCTAGCTAACAGCAACTACAACAACGACACGACCACGACGACAACTACAACGACAAGATGCAAAGCCCATACAATGCACTTGACGACCAACTCACGACTTAAAGAATACCCAAGTTACGACCACACATAGGAACATAAAGCTCCACGACCCAACATCGTCTCAACAACCTCGACCAAACCAGGATACCAAACATCCTTGTCACACAACAATATTGCAACAATGCTACGATTCCCCAATCGAACATATAACCAAAACATCCATCTACATAGTAGCCCATGAATAATATTTAAACCTTTCACCTAACACTTCCATTCTGAAACGTACAATAGTCTCATCACTCATACATGTTCTCAATATGCAACCTATGAACTCTTACAAGTCCCACACGCAAATACAAAATGTGCCACATCACGCTTCCGCTGCGCAATCTGATTACTCGTAACCATCAAAACTACTAATCTCACGTCCAAAGTCTAACTCTTCCTCATATTCACCAAAAATCACTGTTCACTTTAATATTCCCAACCTCACACTCTCCTGTGTTATCTCACACACCAGACACAAGTCTCTGAACTGCTCAAGTAATTTTAATTCTCTGACCATCAAAACAGACATGCATAAAAACTTTCGACTTAACTTTTCATGCACAACCTTAGCTTTTCCCAAAGGATAATCCAAGCCAAATTCATAACTCGTCACGAATTCTAACCATCTCGTTGTCTCATACTCTATCCCTTCAGACCAAACAAGTACTCAATATTCTTGTGATTACTAAACACTTCGAACCTAGAACCATAAAGATAATACCTCCAAATATTCCAACACAATACAACCGCAATCAATTCTAAATCCTAATTAGTATAGATCATTTTATGAATCCTTAATCTTCGTAAAGCATAAGCCACGACTTTACCCTCTTGCATTAACACACAGACTAAACTCATCAGAGACACATCACCATACCTCACAAATAGTTTATTAGGATCACACAGAATCAAAACTGGAGCCATAGACAACTTCTACTTTAGCTCTCTGAAACTTTCCTTACAACGAACATCCAAAACAAACGACTCACCCTTTGCAAGTCAACTGAGATAACAGAAGTACGAACTTAGCAAAGTCTCCCCTAGCCGGCAGTAACAACCAACTAAGCCCAAAAGTTTCTAATCTCCTTAACCAACTTCGGAGCCTCTCAATGTAGAACTACATTTATTTCCGATGGATCCATTAACCATACTCTCATCTGAAATAACACATCCCAGAAAATAACCTTTTTCAACCCAAATTTTCATTCGAATAACTTAGCATAAAACTTCGTCTCTTTTCAACACTTGTAATTCGAATCTCAACCACTCTACCTGTTCTTCCTCTGAGTTTATAACAGATCCGAATATCCTCAATCAAACCACTATGAACTTATCCAAATAAATATGGAAGATACGAATCATCTACTCCATAACCCTTACAGACGCATTACTAACACCGAATAACATCATTGCACGTTGTAATGCCCAACCAAATTCCAAAAGATATAAATTCTTAAAGCTTTTGCAAAATTTTCCACTGGGTAACTGGTTACTCACATACGAGCTTAACCGAGTAAATAACAGCATATCCCGATGATAACAAACATAACCAGTCCCATCAAGTCGATCAAAGCCTCAACTCACACAAATCACCACTCTTATCAAACATTCCAAACAATTACAATTTCACTCAAACTCAACCAAATCATTCCAGTCATCTGTTTATGAAAGTGGACACTTATTCTCAATCGTTACCTTATTCAACAGTCCGTAATCCATACACAATTTCTTCGCTTAACAGTCCAAATTCCATAAGTCCCAACATGTAGCAACCACCAACCAAAAAGAACTCTCAAATATTACATCCATGCCTAGGGTCTTCTCAAGATTTCCATTAAAACCCTAAAACTTTAAAAACTCCAAAACTCTAAATTTTGCTTTCCAAAGCCTCAATACCATTATACACATCATGCTTGTTATTTCGTTCCATCAACCCTCCTTTTTGTTACTAACACAGCTGTAGCTCTCTAAGACGGCACACTTGGCCTCACAAATCCCTTTTCCAGTAAATCTTCCAACGGCTCTTTCAATCTGAGTAATTCTAAAGCTAACATCCAATATTCCATCCGGAACCACATCTGGAATCACTCACAACTCGCAGCCCACACTGTGGCCTTTCTGCCAATCTCCAGAACACTATCACCACAAACATAACAACATCTGAGTTTCACTTCCTTAGCAAATCCAAACCTCAAATCTTCACCTTCATCAAATTTGAGTTCCCACTCTACTCTCTGAGAACAACCATGAATAATACCCAATCATTCTCTCTCAATGATTTCCCAACTTGACCATCATACCAAAACCTTTAATCCGCCTCATCTTCCGATATTAGAATCTTCATCGACTCAACAGAACAATCCGTAACCATTTTCTTAATTCCAAACAATTCATTACCCACACTATCAAGGCCGAAAAGACACGTCTATTTCATCCAACATAATTCCCGTCTGCTATCAACAAGAGATTAAGGGTGATCAGTTCCTTAATTTGTCAATAGACAACCGACAATTATGATGGGGCATAAACCGTATTTACCAAACTATAATAGCATTTCTTACTTCTTGTGCACAAAACAACCTAAGGCACATATCCTTAGTCGACACAAACCTTACCTCCGCATTCCCTCCGGAATCGGGAACAACACTGTCCAAACAACACTTACAATCTTGCAACCAACGGCACACTGAGCCAACACTCCACAACTAAAGTAACTTGGAGAAGCACCAGCTTCTCCCCCACTTATCTCATTCTCAATCCTACAGACAAAGGATTAAAAGAACCAGAAAGTAATGACAGTGTTTCACACACATATCACATACTAAGGGACAAACAACATCGACAGTATTCAACTGTCACACCGACTGACTCAACAACTTGGCCGGACGGACCGACCTGCTCTAGTACCACTTAATGTAACACCCCCAATCTATACCCCCAATTAGATAAAGCGATGAAAAAAATCATCAGAGTATAATTAAAACATTCATGGCATAGACGGAGGCGTCACATCAATTGAGACAAAACACAATAAACCTGCTCATAAAGATATGCAACAATCAGGTAGTAATACAAACAGAGGAACTTAGTTCCTACTACCCACATATCAGATAAAGAATAAAAGCGGAAAATCTGTAACTGAATCTCATATATATATCACATAAAAAGTTTGTCTGTCGTATACAGAGTCATACATATACAATCCAAAAGATATATATACATATACACAATAAATCACAATGATCTCCCCGACTACCCGGTGCTACATATCAGAGCCGACCGACAAAAGAATGAAGACCTAAGCTTCACAAAAAGACCTCCAGCATCTAATCTACAATGCCTCATAGAGCATCAAACCACAACAGAAGGGTGAGAAATAACAACTAAACCAAGATTGCATAATAATATGCAAAAACACATAAAAATTCATATGCATAGTTATTCTCACCACAAGCATCACATACTAATACATATAGCATGTCACACATACATAACATATATCTAATAATCCAACAATATAGCATATATCAATTATCCGACATACTCCCATATTTGCACATAAGGCATACCAAGTCATAACATATGGAATCACACCACCACATCACATAGCATATGTCTATACATAAAACATATTATCCACAACCAATGCATTTATCACAAATGCATATCAAATCACCAATGTTATCACAAGTTCAACACATCATCAATCAATTCACAATTTCCACACATAATCAATCCATTCATGATTTTCCACTCATAATCAATCCATTCATGATTTATGCAAATGCAAAGAGACCGACACAATGACTCTATGCAAATGCTGTACCATCCATCCATCAATCTCATCACTAGTTCACTCAGGAACTATTGGAATTATCACTTGTTACTTAGTGTAACTCCCCGTCGGGAAAACGATGTTCCCCGTCGCTCATACCTGTTTGTATAAGGCACATAACCCGATCGCTCACACCTCTTTGTATAAGGCACACGATCATCCATAATCATCGCTCACACCTCTTTGTATAAGGCACACGATGTTATAGCAGATTCCCTTTGGAACCGTTTCGTCGCTCACACCCACTAGGGCACACGCCATCACAAGATGCATATCGTGATGCTTGGCATACAAGGACTCATGACAATCAAATGCATCTTCACAAATCAACAATATGGATTATCTCATCATCATTATTCATGCATTGGAAATCAATTCAAACGATGCATTTACTTGCCATAAGGCCACCAAATAACACACATTGAATTTCACATAAACAATGCATTTCATCATAAACCACAAACCACAACAATTACCACAAAACCTCATAACAACATACATTGATATTTAATCAAACAATGTATTTTACCACACCACAACATCATTATCATACATTGAAATCAAACCCAAAACAACACATTTATTTCTCCATAAGACCACAAACCATCATCACCAACACTCATCATATATATTCACATCATATAATAGTACACAACCTCTACGATACATATTAAAAGCATATCACGTGATAACACGTCAATCACACACAATTACGACGGTAAAAGCCGATAAAACGACACTATTCCAATTCCCGACATAATTAAACCGGCAACTAATCTCAAAACCATTTTTATAAGAAAGAACATCTCATTAAATTTCCAATGATACTTGGAACGCTCAAAACAGATAAACGGGTCACAAGTTATGTGATTTAAAAGGAAGCATAATTATTGAAATTCCCCAGGACCACCCGACGCTACCCAACGATCGCCCAGCGCTGGCCCTTCGCCTCTACTTCGCCCGGCGAAGCAGGGGCGTAACAATTTCCCATCCATGACTCTAAAGAGTCAGAATCATGCTAAGCTGTGCCTCTCGGGCATCGCCCGACGCAATCCCGCGTCGCCCGGCGCTCTGAGCACCGCCCGACGCCCTACACCAGAAATGGAAAAATTCTGCTTCGTTTTCCCATGGGTCCAAGGGCCAAAATTCCACTTTTCCCCACCAAAATATTTTCAAACATCGAAACAAATATCAACGATTATTCATAAACACAGTGTGATCACGCAACGCCATTTATATCGATTTCCGACCGTGAAAACATCGATTTATGACAATTGTTCACAAATTATCAATAAGTGAAAAAGTTGTGAAACAACCAAAACAAATACAACAAACAACACATATACATACACAAGCAAGATATAATTGAAACTTCTCACCCTTACCCGATTAATCGTGATTGAAACGGAAATTTCCTCGATTTTCCTCTTTCTCCTCTTCTCTCTTTCTTTCTTCTCCTTTTCCTTCCTTCTTTCTTTTCTTTCTCTTCTTTTTCTTTTCTCTCTATTTCTCTCTAATCTCTATTTATATAAAAATATCTAAACCTCGAAAAAGACTATTTTACCCCTCAGCTCAAATATCTCGCAAACGCTCTCAAAACGCGATAAAACATAATAACGATGAAAAATAATATATTGTCAAATAAAAGTCAAGAATGAAATAATATAATAACGAAAATAATTAAATCGACTCGATTAAATAAATAAGACAAAATGGGGCGTTACACTGATGACCCAAGACTCTGAAGACCCAATGATCAATTCTTCTGATCATGCTTCAACCACATCTATTTAGAAGACTTTGATGAATAGAAGAAGATGAAACGTTTGCGAGGGAAAATAATACATAGTACATATCAAACACGTTCTTTTCTACTACCATTCCACTACCCTGATTTGGTGGTACAAAGGACAACATTTGTGTACACTTTTCATCCCAGCATAACGACATTATTTCAAGTCGCCAGCAATTTTACTGATATTCTTGATCTGCCCTTCAACGGATTTTTTTCTGGCCATATAAGGACTTGATCACTCGAAGAAGAATATAAGATCGACATACACTGTGTGGAAAAATAGAGACGCTGATTCATTCGAGAAAGAAACACAGAAATACATGAGAGAGACACATGTGTGAACAGTAAATCACCACAATACAAAGAAAATATATTGTTCATACTGTATAGATTTTACTTGAGCTATTCATAGTATTTATATCAGCTTGTGTAGAAGAAATTCATTGTAAACATTAAATTTGTTCAAACAGTTGTTTGTATTCCTTAAGAGACCAGTTGGGTCAGAATCCTTAAGAAGAGACAATTAGTCGGTGTATGTTAGTCACCAACAGTTGCTAGTGCGGTGTAATCAGTTTGGTTATAGTGGCTTAAGTCCTTGTGTATAAGGCGAAATCACCTTGGCGGGTGGACTGGATTAACTTGATAGTTTTCAAGTGAACCAGGATATATCGTGCGTCTTTCTCTATTGCTAGTTTATTTGTGATCTTTGTTTGAGTTTCACAAAAAGCTTTCATTTTGAAAATCCAATTCAACCCCCCCTTTCTTGTGTTTTCTCACACCTTCAATTGGCATCAGAGCTCCTGTTCTGATTGTGATAAAAAGATTTATCAACACTTCACCGTGTTCAGTACAGATCCAGTATTTGTGTGAAATATCATGGTTGCAGCTAATGTTAATCCTATTGTAGAAGAGAAAGATCATTACAGTGCCAAACCACAAGTCTTTGATGGTGAAAAGTTTGACAACTGGAAAGATAAAATTGAAAGTTTCTTTCTTGGTTATGGTGTAGATCTTTGGGATCTTGTAGTCGATGCCTACATTCACCCAATTGATGCTACATGTGTTAAAGTGTCTAGAAGTGCTATGACCAACCAACAAAAGAACGATTACAAAAATCATCACAAGACAAGAGCCATATTGCTAAATGTTATCTCTTATACTGAGTATGAGAAGATAACAAATAGAGAAACTGCCAAATCCATTTTTGATTCTCTAAGAATGACTCATGAAGGAAATGCTCAAGTTAAGGAGACAAAGACGCTGGCCCTAATCCAGAAATATGAGGCATTCAAAATGGAGAATGATGAAACAGTTGAGACTATGTTTTCAAGGTTTCAAATGCTAGTCGTAGGACTTAAAGTTCTAGACAAAGGTTACTCAACTGCTGATCATGTTAAAAAGATCATCAGAAGTCTTCCCAAGAAATGGATACCTATGGTAACATCTCTAAAGTTATCCAAGGATCTTAACAACATAAGTCTTGAAGAACTTGTTAGTTCTTTAATAAGTCATGAGATAGTGTTGGAAGAAGATGAACCTCAGAAGAAAAGTAAATCTATTCCTCTTAAGTCTAAACCTGAAAAGGCAATGGCTTATCAAGCTGAGGAAGAATCATAAGATTCTAATGAAGAATCAGAAGATAAGTTGTCACTTATCTCCAGAAGGATCAACAAACTCTGTAAACATAGGCAAGGAAACTTCAGAGGATCGAGAAGAAACAAAGGCCGTTCTAATTCATCATATGGACAAAAGAAGCAGAGTTCCGGAAAAGAAGTCATCTGCTATGAGTGTAATGAGCCAGGTCATTACAAGAATGAGTGTCTAAAGCTTAAGAAAGACAAGAAGCCTAAGAAGAACTTCTCCAAAGCGAAGAAGGGACTCATGGCAACTTGGGATGACTCTGATTCTGAAGAAGAAGACTCTGATGAAGAACAATCAAACATTGCGCTAGTAGCAACAATTAACGCTGAAGTTTCTGGAGAACCAGAAGACAAACTATCATCAGAACCAGAATCAGACTCAGACTCTAACTCAGAGGTATTATCTAAACTCTCTCGTTGTGAATTTGAGTCATGTCTTTCAGAAATGCTGGAAAAATATCAAACTCTTCAGAGTAAATACAAGGATCTTAAAAGATCACATGTAATTGCTTCTGAGGCAAAAGATAAGCTTGAGCAGAATAATTCTTCTCTAAATGAAAACATTTTTTCCTTAAAAAATAGTAATTGTGCCTTGAAAAGAAAAATTTCTAAATTAAAATAAGAATTAATCTCCAATGTCTCTAACACAAGCTGTATCAACAAGTATGATAGAACATTCCAGTATTTTCTAGCTAAAAGCATAGATAGAAGCTGAATAGCTTCCATGATCTATGAAGTTAGCAGAAATGGTAAGAAAGGTTTGGGGTGTACAGAAACATTTGAAATTGATGAAAGTCAGTCTGTTAAACCAAAACCTCTCTATGACCATTTTGTGCCTTCTGACACCGAGCTTGTTTGCTCCGAGCTTACACAGAAACCCCCACCGACACAGAAATCTATTTCTAAAGTCAAATATCATGCACAAATTCCACTTGATTATCCTATTGCACATAAGCCCAAAGTTGTCAAACACTATGGGAAAACTAACAAGAGAGGACCCAAAAAGTGGGTACCTAAGAACAAGATAATCTATGTTGCAGATATCATTAGCAACTCTGTTGAAACACCAATCATGGTACCTAGAAAGTGGTTGCTCGCGACACATGACGGGAAGAAGGTATATGTTCCAAAGTCTGGAACTTAAAACTGAAGGCTTCGTTGGTTTCGGAGGAAACCAGAAAGGAAAAATCATTGGCTCTAGAACTGTTGGTAATGGTAACCTTCCTTCTATTACTGATGTTCTTCTAGTCGATGGTTTAATGCATAACTTGTTGTCAATTAGTCAACTTAGTGACAATGGTTATGATATCATCTTTAATCAAAAGTCCTGTAAGGCTGTCAGTCAGAAAGATGGCTCAATCCTGTTTATCGGAAAGAGGAAAAACAACATTTATAAAATTAGACTTTCTGATCTCTGTGAACAGAATGTCAAATTCTTAATTTTGTGAATGAGGAGCAATGGGTATGACATAGACATTTAGGCCATATTAGCATGAGGAGGATTTCTCATCTAAATAAGCTTGAACTTGTCAGAGGCTTGCAAATCTGAAGTATGCTTCAGATGCTCTTTGTGAAGCATGTCAAAAAGGAAAGTTCTCTAAAACTTCTTTCAAAGCAAAAAATGTTGTGTCCACCTCTAGACCGTTAGAACTTCTACACATTGATTTGTCTGGACCAGTGAAAACTACTTCAATCAGTGGAAAGAAGTATGGATTAGTTATTATTGATGATTATAGTCGTTGGACATGGGTAAAATTTTTGAAACACAAGGATGAGTCACATTCTGCGTTCTCTACCTTTTGCTATCAAGTGAAAACAGAGAAGGATTGCAAAATAGTTGAGTCAGAAGTGATCATGGCAGAGAATTTGAGAACAGATACTTTGAGAATCTTTTTGATTCCCATGGCATTTCCCATGATTTCTCCTGTCCCAGAACTTCACAACAAAATGGAGTAGTGGAAAGGAAGAATAAGACTTTGCAAGAAATGACTCGTACCATGATCCAAGAAACTGACATGGCTAAGCACTTCTAGGCAGAGGCAGTAAATACAACATGTTATATTCAGAACAGGATTTCAATAAGACCTATTATGGGTAAGACTCCTTATGAATTGTGGAAGAATAAAACACCCAACATTTCATATTTTCATCCTTTTGGCTGTATTTGTTTTATGTTGAACACTAAAGAGAATCTTGGCAAGTTTGACTCCAAAGCTCAAAAGTGTTTACTGTTAGGATACTCTAAATGCTCTAAAGGCTACAAAATCTATAACACAGAAACACGAATTATTGAGGAATCAATTCATGTCAGATTCAATGATAAGCTTGACCCTGAAAAGTCAAAGCTAGTTGAAAAGTTTGCAGATCTGAAGATTACCTTATCAGAATCCAAGGAAGAAGATTCAAAAGAAGGAGACGAAGATGCAGACTCTCCAGAATCAGATACAACCTTACCAGAAACTGAAAATAGTCCATCTCATCAGAAGAAGAATAGACTAAAGCCTTCTCATTTTGAAGAATTGATTCTGGGAGACAAAGATGATCCAGTCAGAACTCGTTCATCATTCAAACCTTCTGAAGAAACTCTTTTGGGTTTGGTGTCTCTGATAGAGCCAACATCAGTTGATGAAGCTCTTAGGGAAAATGAGTGGATTCTGGCCATGCAAGAAGAGCTGAATCAATTCACTAGAAATGATGTCTGGGATCTTATTCAGAAACCCAAAGGTGTCCACGTCATTGGAACAAAGTGGGTATTTAGAAACAAGTTAGATGAGAAACGTGAGGTCGTAAAAAATAAAGCACGACTGGTTGCACAAGCTTATAGTCAGTAAGAAGGGATAGACTATACATAAACCTTTGCACCAGTTGCCAAGTTAGAATCAATTCATCTCTTAATTTCATTTGCTGTGAATCATGACATTACTTTATATCAGATGGGTGTAAAGAGTGCATTTTTAAATGGATATATTTATGAAGAAGTGTATGTGCACCAACCTCCTGGTTTTGAGAGTTCTGAAAACCCAGATTTTGTTTTCAAACTTAAAAAATTGTTATATGGTCTAAAACAGGCTCCCAGAGCTTGGTATGAAAGGCTAAGTAACTTTCTTTTAGAAAATAACTTTACCAGAGGAAAAGTGGATACAACACTCTTTTGTAAAACCTTTAAAAATGACATTCTGGTTGTTCAAATCTACGTTGATAATATTATATTTGGTTATGATAATACTTCCTTGTGCAAGGAATTCTATAAGTTAATGCAGGCTGAATTTGAAATGAGTCTGATGGGAGAACCAAGATTCTTTCTGGGAATTCAGATTAATCAACGTCCAGAAAGAACGTATATTCATCAGAGCAAATATGCAAAAGAACTTCTGAAGAAGTTCAATATGTCAGAAAGTAAACCTGCTAAGACTCTTATGCATCCGACATTCATTTTGGAGAAAGAAGAAGTAAGTAAAAAGGTTTTTCAGAAGCTCTATCGTGGTATGATAGGCTCTCTACTGTATTTGACTGCTTCTGGTCCAGATATTCTGTTCAGCGTATGTCTTTGTGCTCGTTTCCAATTAGATCCAAGGGAAACTCACTTAACTGCTGTTAAGAGAATCCTAAGGTATCTAAAAGGAACAACTAACCTTGGCTTGATGTATAAGAAAACATCAGGGTACAAGCTTTCTGGTTACTGTGATGCAGATTATGCTGGAGACAGATTGGAAAGGAAAAGTACTTCTGGAAACTGTCAGTTTATGGGAAGTAACCTCGTCTCTTGGGCAAGAAAAAGACAATCAACAATTGCTCTTTCAACTGCAGAAGCAAAATATATCTCAGCATCACTGTGCAGGACTCAGATACTCTGGATGAAGAATCAACTCGAAGATTATCAGATACATGAGAGTAACATTCCTATCTTCTGTGATAATACTTCTGCCATTTGTTTATCTAAGAATCCTATTCTAAATTCTAGGGCAAAACATATTGATATAAAACATCACTTTCTACGTGACTATGTTCAGAAGGGTACTTTTTAGTTAAAATTTGTGGATACAGATCACCAATGGGCTGATATTTTCACAGAACCCCTTGCTGAAGATAGATTCGTATTCATTCTGGAAAATCTATTTATTAAACCTTGTCCAGAATGAGAAGATGATATTTTGATATGTCAAGTCACCAGAACTTCTGATATAAGATTCTGATGATAAGCAAAGTGTTTTATTATTTATTTTATGACTTTCTGATTAATGATACTTCTACACGTTAGAAGATGTCCTAATCAAAAACTAGTCCAGTCAGATACTTCTTGGTATTCTTGACTTTGGGGATATCAAACGTGCTCTCTTGAAAACAAACAATTATAATTATTTGTGACACCTGTCCAAAATCAAATCATACCTATTATTGAAGAGACACCTCGAGCATTGTGGTTTCGTGGGACTAGGTTTCAAGTAATTACTCCTTAATATTCCTGTAATCATGTTTTAACGCATTGGATTTGATAATTTACTTGAAAATAGTTTAAATCTTTATGTCTTTCTCCTTTATTATGCATTCATTAAGTTGTGTGTAAGACAAAGATTTCTTGAAACTAAACACTTCTTTTCCCAACCTTTATTCCTTGTCATATTCTGCCCTCCCACTTTCAAGTATACATTTATTCGTATTTATTGACTGGTGTCAAGATTTGAATAACGTATACCTGATCTGTGATCTTTTGGAGACTGATACACTCTTGTATCATTCCTTGTTCTTGTTTGTATCTCTTGTATTAGAAATGATGAATTTTTCGTTTCAATTCATCTAATCTTTATTGCCATTTATTGCTAACACATTTTTCTCTTTATATACCACACTTCTCCTCATAACTCTTCATTTGTTCCTAAACTTGTTTTTATTTCCCATCCTTTTTCATTCACTATGTCTTCTAAAACCATTAAGGGAGAAATCTTTGACTTAGATCTCTTGAAAGAACACTCTATTGATTTCAAGGCTCTAGTTGACAATGGTATTTCCAATATTCTCTCAGATATCATCTACCAGAATTGGGATAAATACCTTGAAATACTCAATGGACCTATCTATCCAGTACTTGTAAAGGAATTCTGGGCCAATGCTCGCGTTCTTGTATATGAGTCTGATACTTGTTACATATTGTCTATTGTATCTGGTTTTCCCATTATGATTAACTCCACAATCATCTCTCAAGCTATTAAGTGTAAAGAAGATGGTGAATGCGTTGAATATTACAGAGGAAACAACTGGTTTGCTGAACACATTCACATCATCTATCTTCACGAAGGACCTGCTGAAAGTCCCTCTTCTCTCACCTTTGAGGCATGAGGCAAAATTCTAGTACCAAATTATGGGAACAAATCTTAGGCTTAGAGAAAAGGGAACAGGATGACTCTCTGCATTGGATAGGCTTTTCATTTTCTTCTTAATCTTCAAGATTAAGATCAATCTGCCTAAGTCCATGTTCAACTTTTTGAAAGAATAAATACTTTCATCGAGAGAGGAGTTATCGTTTCAGATTCCCTACAGTAGAGTTATTTCTCACATTCTTGATCTTCAAGGAGTTGTTGCTTACTAAAAGCAAATCGGGATAACTGAGAAACTTGTTACTGATTGGTGTTCTCCCATGAACTATTCTGAAACCATCATCAAGAAATAAGATAGCTGGTTGGCTGGTGTTTCAGTTGGTCTCTCAGTTGCTCGGTCTCTCTTTATTAATTATTATTGTTCTGTCTGTTGTCTTTGTTTTTGTTTGTTGTCTTGTTTTGTGTCATGCCTTTGTACCTCGCCTCTGGCATTTTGTTTTAATCAATGAAAAGTATCCTTATTGCATCTATCTTATCTTATTGCATTTCTTTATGATTGCCATCAAAGGGGGAGAAGTACTGAATTTAACTTATCTTAATTCTCTTAAATCAAAATGCTTGCGTTAACCATTGTTTACCCTTTTTGATTATGACAAAAGGGGGGAGTATTTAAATGGAAAGTTATTTTGATAAATATCTTGTCTCTGAATCATAGCTCTAACATTCTAACACTTTAATTGCAAAATTTCTCTTAGAATGCTTTTCAGGAACAATATTTATATTGGCAATATGACTCTGATATCAATCAGGTTCTGATTTAACTAATCAAGCTCTGTTATCAGAATGCATTACCACTATAATCAAGCTCTGATATTTTGGATCTGACTAGATCCTTGCAATCGGGCTCTGGTATCCCGAATCTGATAAGATTTTTTTAAGTCTTAGATCCAGAGGGAGCTTGATAAAGGGAAGTTTACTTTAAACTTATCTGAGTCAATTCTTATTAATTATCTTAGTACAAAATTGTGTTATCAAAATACATTGTTTTGTCATTATCAAAAAGGGGGAGATTGTTAGAACAAGTTTTGGTTCTGCAAGACATCTCTAAGTTTTGATAATAGCAAAGTTGTATTTGTGTAAGAATAATTTTGGTACTCTAACGTTTGTTTTCTAAAGTATTGGCAAACAGAATCTGACTCTGATAAAGATAGCGCTGACTCTAATAGAGATCATGTGGAACGTCACTCTCAATTGATCAAAAGTCGCTTCTGCGTCAAAGAAGCAAGTTTTCTTCTGATCTGCTTCAGAAAGATTCTAAGAAGACAATATGTTGCTGCTGCAATATTCTCTGGGATTCTGGCTCTGAATATGACTCTGATAATTATCTTCTGAAGACTAAGTGCTAAAGACTCTGAAGACAAGGTTCTGATGAACAACATTCTGAAGACTCTGAAGACTTAAGTTTCTGAAGACTAAGTGTTGAAGACTTTGAAGACAAGGTTCTGCTGAACAACATTCTGAAGACTCTGAAGACTTAAGTTTCTGATAACCAAGGGTTCTGAAGAAGGAGTGCCGAAGACTCTGAAGACAAGGTTCTGCTAAAAAAGTTCTGAAGACTCTAATGACCCAAGACTCTGAAGACCCGGTGATCAATTCTTCTGATCTTGCTTCAACCATATCTATTTAGAAGCCTCTGATGAATAGAAGAATATGAAACGTTTGCAAGGGAAAATAGTACAAAGTATATATCAAACACGTTCTTTTCACTACCATTCCACTACCCTGATTTGGTGGTACAAAGGACAACATTTGTGTACGATTTTCATCCCAGCATAACGACATTATTTCAAGTTGCCAGCAATTTTACTGATATTATTGATCTGCCCTTCAACGGATTTTTTTTCTGGCTATATAAGGACTTGATCACTCGAAGAAGAATATAAGATCGACATACACAGTGTGGATAAATAGAGACACTGATTCATTAGAGAAAGAAACACAGAAATACATGAGAGAGACACATGCGTGAATAGTAAAGTACCACAATACAAAGAAAATATATTGTTCATACTGTATAGATTTTACTTGAGCTATTCATAGTGTTTATATTAGCTTGTGTAGAGGAAATTCATTGTAAACATTAAATTTGTTCAAATAATTGTTTGTATTCCTTAAGGGACCAGTTGGGTCAGAATCCTTAAGAAGAGACAGTTAGTCTGTGTATGTTAGTCACCAGCAGTTGCTAGTGCAGTGTAATCAGTTTGGTTAGAGTGGATTAAATCCTTGTGTATAAGGCGAAATCACCTTGGCAGGTGGACTGGATTAACTTGATAGTTTTCAAGTGAACCAAGATATATCAGGCGTCTTTCTCTATTGCTAGTTTATTTGTGATCTTTGTTTGAGTTTCACAAAAAGCTTTCATTTTGAAAACCCAATTCAAACCCCCCTTTCTTGTGTTTTCTCACACCTCCAAGAGAGAGAGAGAGATGTATATTTGTTTGACAATCGTCTTCACTATACCTACTTCACTCTCCAATAGGTTTCTATTGAAATTTTGATGTTCTTCTCCTATGATTTTGACAAATATTAAAAAGATGTTTAGTACAACCACAATCTGAATAATGTTGAAAATGTCAAATATTCGATCTGAATCCTATCTTACTTGTACACAGTATCTGACACTGAATCCATGCGAAACATTTACTCAAAATCGACTTAAATCTTCCACCCCAAGAATGTTGCTCCAAAGCCTATTTTCTACAACAATCATTACTCGATCTAATTAGTATCTTCAGCCTTGGTCTGTCCGAAGATTAAGAAGAACTTTCACTTTGTATGCAGGCTTTCACACATCACTACCAAAATAATTCTAGAGAGAACAATCCCATTCTTTTATGATGGATTTGTCAACCTCAGCCGCAACCACACATACAATTTGCATCCCTTGAAACCTCAAGAAATCTCCAAAGAAACATTAATCACAATAACAATCATCCTCACAGATCTCGCACCTTGAGGATCAGAGTTAGAACAAACAAAAATTGATGAAGAAAAAGGTAGAAGATGAAAGATTTTATTTGCAAAACTAAAAAATCTTTTGAAAGTTGAGAGAACAAGTGTGTTGTGAATTTCAAATCAATAGTGGATGCCTATGTTTTTCAACACTGTGAATGAGTTTTGAGAACATGATTTTTATATCTGCTGGAGATCTAACACAAAAAACGAGAGAAAAATGGTGTTTAATTCAAGTCTTAAGAAAATAGTATGAGTTAAGTCAAGAGATGAAGTGATATGAGTCAATATCTAATAACTAACATAAAACTAACCAATTGATTCGAGTCATGTTTTTTGTGATTCGAGTCATTAAAGTCTCTAATTCAAATGACATTTACAGAACCAAATCCCAAAATATGCAACCTGTGTTTGATTCGAATCAGACAATTTGTGATTCAAATCAAATCTCTATGATTCGAGTTATGGACCTTGTGATAAAATCATGACACCATGCCAACAATTCATGGGCATTTTGTAATAATGATTAAAGTTATGGAAGTGTGTGATTCAAATCACATTTCCAAATTCTCAATTTTCGTAAAATGTGGAGTTTTTTTAGATTCCAACCTTGTCATGACTTGAATCATTCTCAAAATTGATTCTTGATTTAAAACTTTGATTAATTGACTTAGAAGTATATTTCTCGGACTATAATCAAACTGCTTGATTTATGCATGCATAAAAACGAATTTAGAATTCAATCCTAAGGTGCACAATCATAAGAGGAGACTCAATAACGATATAAATAAAACCAAAATCCAAAATACAAACAATCAAAATATAAACCCTTAGGAGGCAAAGGCAATGCAACTTCAGTCTCCCATTTTTTTATGCTTGGCAAGCTTGCGACTTTTTGCAATTGGAATTGAGACGACTTTAAGCATAAGCAAAATGTGATCAATGATGTTGACCATTTGCTCGTTCTCCTTCTGAAACATTGCACAAAAGCACGAACACCATACAACACATAAATCAAGTGAAATTATGTTCCTCAGGGGAGAGATGTCGAACAATATATCCTAGATAACTGGTTCAACAAGTTAAACTAAAATAACCACAATAACACAGATTCAATTGTACAAGATTATGGAGCACAAAAGCAATAAAGAATACAATAATTGATAGCCCAGTTCGATGGAACAACACCTACATCTGGAGGGTTGGCTTCCAAACCAAGAAAATAAATTCACTATTAGTAGTTTAGTATAATTAGTCTTACAAGTAACAACAAGCTCTATATTATTCAATGCCTCTTCCTAACTCTATCTAATGACTTTCTATTTAGGACTCCCTCTAAATATGAGAACTCATCTAACTTTCTTTCAATAACTAAACCTTAGTGATTGGTGTTTAACCAAATTATCAATGTTGAATATTACAACCCAACTAGACAAACCTACAATTATGCCAAGTTAGTGAAACGTAATGTGGTGTACATAAACAAATAACAGGACTTTAAACCTTAACACTATTATGATCTTCAACGAATATTACTTGCTTTCCAATGTAGGTTTTGAGCTCTTTATATAGCAAAAAGTATTATGGGATTTTCTTTTTGGATCTTAGTTGTAATTTTGTCTAGAATCTTTGCACAATCAGTTGGATATTATTTGTTCCATAAATATCTCCAACAAAAAGATATGATTTAGTTTAATTCAAATTCAAATTTAAATCACATTTAAATCTGTTTTATTCTTCATAGTTATCCAACAAATCATATAAACATATTGCTAAATAAAAGCAATAAAATCTAACGTAATCTTCAACAGAAGATTAGTCCCAAAAAGAACCAATGTATTTTGAGCAAGGCTCAGATGTCATACCCACGTGTTATGACATCGCGTTTAGCATGTGTCCATTCTGCACCAGAAAATCATCTTAAAACAACTCGGGAAACTTGAACACTTCTCCATGATGATGTTTTACAAAATGTAGCCAATCCAAAAGGAACAACAATCCCCCCTTTGGCAAATTATAGCAAAACAACTCTTCAAGATAGATGTCACTTATTCAATCAGAACAAGTGACATTCAACAGAAGACTATCAGCACATACACTTTCACCAGAAGCAACTTTCATCATAGTTTTAGCACATCAGAGAAAAATTAGTAGCGTAGATGCATGCCACATAAAACAATGCTCCAAAATCAGTCATACATCCAATCATTCATAACTTAGTGATGCATGGCACTTAGTCAACTTATAGTTAGTAGCATACAATCCTACCAACTAACAATCATCAGCATGCAATCATTCGCATGCTTAGTCATGCATATCACAAATAGTTAGTAGTTAATATCAGGATATGCAAAATACTACTAACACAAATGCTCACTCCAAAAGGGACAGATGTCTTACCCGATGCTCCAACATGTGAGCACATAATTAGTACTTATCCATATGGTCAATACTAATCAAATACATGTGTTACCTTAGCAACACCATACTACTCACCTTTTTTACCATAATTTGGAAAAGGGTAAGTACATCAAATAACACTTAGAGTTCAGTAATGCATAGGTTAGTATGTTAGCACATACACAACCAAAACATGAGTAGAACAATCAGAACAACATCCAAAGATGCACAAGCATTATATATCTTTTATTGTACATAGTCTAAAGAGGCTATAGAGCCTTTACAAAAATGAGAAACAAAATATTCCTAAATACAAGGGCCAATAACAACTGAGATCAACATCCTTCAAACTTATTCATTAATCCATCATCTACAATTCAAGTACGCAATCTAGTATTCATCAGCCTCTGAGTCTGATTCATGATCTTGAACTGACTTCTTCTTCAAGAATTTCATCTTGGTCACAGATGTCTTCTTAGTCACAGATGCTCCGCTTGATGATTAAGCAAATGTGACTCCGCTAATTGCAGAATAGGTAGACCTAACTCCCTTGTTCTTGTTGTCTTCAGCCTTCATGATTGTGACTCCTTTGTTAGAGGATCTATGCTTTGAATTTTCATACTTTTGACTCATATTAAAAGGGATAACTAGATGAGGGAGAGAAGTGAAGACAATAATGTAAAGGAAGAATGTGGTTCTTTCGTCTAACAAAAGTCCAAATAAAAGGAGGTTTTGAAACATTGAGTTCTTCAATGTATCATTCTCTCTTCTTAAGCTTATTCAACTCTCGTGTCTCCTCATACTCTAAATAATCACGATCCATCATAAATCTTCTCCAAGCTGCGTCTTTCTCCATGTCGAAAGTTTATATGAAAAAATGAAACAACAATCAAAACCTTGAGTAAATCAACATGCAAAAGTGAGAAAATGTTTTGATGATAGCTTATTGTTATGAATGAATCAACTCGCAAAACGGATATTGATCTAAAGCTAAGAAGCAACACGCAAAATAAAGTGTAAATCAACATGCAAAATGATTCAACCATGACTCAGGACAACCTCTCGAGTAATGAAGTGACAATTTCGTTACTTGTATTTTGGGAAGACAAAAGAACAGATAAATACTTGTGACTATACTTGTGACTGTTGGTTCAAGAAGACAAGGATTAGAATGTATTGAGCGTAACATATGTGAACTTTTCCAATATATAGCATGATATGATATGGGCCCGTTGACAATATATTTCTTATGTTTTTAATTTTATACTTTCAATAAATTAAAGAGTTAAGTTTTAAAATTTCAATAGGCAAACTTGATTTTATAAAATAACCATTTAAACTATTTTATTAATCCTTTATTTTGGGTTTTCAATATAATTATTTCCTTAAGTAATCTTTAATAAAAACTCATTTTTATTTTTTTTATACAATTTAATTTGTTTTAAATGTTATTTTTTCAATAAACTAATTTAACATATTCTTTTCAACGATATCATTTATATAATATTATTTTATTATTTTCTTTATTTAATATTTAATTTTTAAAATAATATTTTATACAATGTATCCCTTCTATAATAATTTTTTTCTTTAATAATGCTTTCATTTGATTTATTTATTTATTTTAAGTTTCATATTACATCTAGTGACAACTCTGCGTGTCACACCAATACCCATGTGATTTCATGTAATGTTTTTTTTTATTTTAAATTTCATATTACATCTAGTGACAACTCTGCGTGTCACACCAGTACCCATGTGAATTCACGGGTATCCAACTAATTTATAACAATGAATGTTTTTTTAATTTTAAAACAAATAAGTTAACTCTCAAGCCAAAAAATAAAAGGTTGACTTAAGGACATTCAGAATTACATGACGTGTGTTAGAAATTACCCTTACTTTTATCATATTATAATGTCTTGTATTTTGATAGCAATTACTCTTACTTAACCACTCTAATAAATTTACAAATATTTAAACGCTCATACATAACAACATTTTGAACACCCACTTAACCATCCATTTCATGAATTCAGATTCTGTATTCATCTTAAATCATAGCCATAATTGAATACACTATATTATTCCTTCTTGCATTGATCCCAAAAACAAGAAAAATTAGCAAACCACAAACTTTGTTCTCACTTCAAAACAATTGCATTTCAAATTAAACATTCTTTTGACATTTTCCAATCCCATCACAAACTGAACACTCAGCTCCTTCTTGTCCTATAGGCTTCAAACAAGAATTTATCCTCTCATTCACAATATCCTACAACACAAAAACATTGTTTCAAACAAGCACTAATTCAATTTAATAATTGATCAGATGTTACTGTGAAAATAAAATAAATTATCAAGAGAAAACACACCACAAGTAACACATGAAGTCCAAGAGGTGGAGTAATAATGTATGACACACCGGGGTGTTTCTTAGCAGCCTCCGCACTCAAAGAAGGAATATCCTGAGCACATTGTCGCATAATTAAAATTATATCTAAGTAATAATATTTTTAATTATTTAACGATTATAATTGGTTGATGTTGTATAGAAAAATAGAAAAAAATTAAGTGAAAATCTACCTCGTTAAAATGTTTTCCGGTAGCTAGGAAAAAGGGAGAGATAATAACGCGTCGTGCACCTTGTTGAACACATGATTGAAAAGCATCTCCAATGGTTGGTTTTGCTATTTCCTGGAAATTTGTAAAAATATTATGAAGTTTCAATAATTTTATAGTAAGAAGAAGAAACAGACTCAATATTGAAGAAATTTACCATATGAGCAGGCTCAACAATCTTGTATCCAGTTTTGTTTCTAAACATCTCCACAAATTTAACTGAAATTCAAAAACAAGACAACATTATAAACACAAACATTTTCAATTTCATATAAATAATTTCATCAAACTATTCTTACTTAGACTGATATTGGATTCATTGAAACTTGATCCATGATCCACAATTATCACTCCATCAATAGGACCAATTTCAGTTGCACAAAAATTGATACAGAAAAATAAAAGCACCAAAACTGATAAAGAAGAGGAAGACATTTTTCTCTTAATTCAATTCAAGCCAATTCTTTGTTCTTCACAATTGACAAAGTTTTACAATAATATTTTTAAGTTGTAAAATCTCAAAGAAAATGGTTTTTTTTTAAAATGCATACAAAGTATTTAAAATATATTAATTACAAATATACATTTTTTTAGGAATATTTTAGAAATACACATTTGATTATAGTCTTTTTTTTATCAAATGACATTAATTGTAAAAATTCCATATTTGAATTTCTTTTCAAATCATTTAAACAATTTTGATAGATGTAATTTGGTTTGATTATTCAAATATTTTCTCACCTAATCTAAATAAAAATAATTTAAACTTTTTTAATAGGATAGAAATAAAAAATAAAAGGATTTAATATAAAACTAATATAATAATATGGCCAAAAAATACTTTAATTATTAGAGAAAAGGGGTGATGTACTGACAATGTAAATTAATTTTACATTGTCAACCAATGACAACGATGCATCCCGTCAAGTCACACTATAAATTTTAAAATACTTGTATGATATGGCAAAATAATATATTCTCATTGGAGGACAGTGTTAAACGTTTTTACACTGTCAGTGCATCACCATTAAACCCTAATTATTATTGAAATTAGATTTATAAAATTAAAATTATTTTTGAAAATTTCAAAAATATGAATAAATATTAACTTATTTTTTATATAAAGAAATAATTTCTTTTGTTTACATATAATATATATTTTATATTTATTCAATAATCTAACATATATAATAAAACTATTTATTTATTCATTATTTATATATTAAGATATTAAAATTTGTTATTTAGTAGTGTCAATTGATATTTTAAAAGGTATCTAAATTTATTTAACCATTTTTAATTTTTAGTATATTTTATTTATTCATTAAATTTGAAAATATTAAAATTAATTTTAAAAAATATAAATAACTTTTTCGTTATGGTAATTTTTTGTAAATTAAATACTATATATATTTTGTTGCATCATTATTAAGTTGATATCAAATTAATAAAATAATAAAATAATAAAATAATAATATGATGTCTCATATCATATATGGATCAAATACATGATACGATAAGACTATCATGTCACTACGATGTCATATTTAAGATATTAGTACTCTTTTTTGCTTCTAAGGTAATTTGTTGGTTAGATTATGCATGCATCATAAACTCATCCAACTTAGACAATTTTAATATAAATTTTAAAAAAATAATTAATATTGTATGCAAAAGAAAAACTTTACATTATTTAACAAAAATATTATTGTCTCTTATTCTTAATATAAAAAAAAGTTTATATTTTAGATTCATTGAACAATTAACGTAAACTACATATAATTTAGATATATTAGTTTTTCAAAATATCTAAAAGGTAAATTTTTCTTAAATTAAAGATTAGAGGTAATATTTATTAATGATACACAACCTTAACGGTGCTGAGATGGATTTTTTTTGGGATGGTAGGCTCAACCTTAACGGTCACGTAGGTTCGGTTGTTGGTTCGGTAGATGAGAATTTTTGGAAGGTGTTATGGAAGATGGGGGTGCCTTATAAAGTTAAGGCTTTTGGGTGGAGGTTATTCAAGAATAGACTTCCGTCTAAAGATAATCTTAAGTTGCGCGGGATTAATTTTCCCGATTCCGCTTCCTCTGCTTGTATGTTTTGTTCTTCAGAAGAGGAAACATTGAATCATTCTTTATTGGGGTGTACAGTGGTGAGTTTGATTTGGAGGGAGATAAGGGAGTGGATTGGTTTTGTGGATACTTCGGGTATTGAAGGAGGCAGCTTTCATGAGAGTTTTGTGAGGTGGACTAATTTTTGCATATCTCGGAAAGTCAAAAAAGGGAAAGCAGGTGTAATTTGGTTGGCGGTGTGTTGGACTGTCTGGTCTCTCAGGAATAAGATTATTTTCGAAAATCAAGGGTGGAATGTCCTTGATATGGTTTGGAATATAAAGATTACAACTTGGAAGTGGTCCTTTATAGGTGATATTACTAAAACCAATTGCAATTTTTACGATTTTTGTAAAAATCCGTTGTACTTTTTATCGTAGGATCAATTGGTTTTTAATATCTTTTTTTTCGAGAGTTTTTGCTCTCGTTTTGCTTTGTAATCAGGTTCGAGAACCCTTAGTTCTCGTTTTAATGATATAACTTGCTTACAAAAAAAAAACAAACTTAAAAAGTAAAATAGATAAAATAACATACACGTATGGCCCTTCTCATACGCGTACGACCAATCCTCATATAAACGTATGGCCCTTCTCGGATAAACGGAACTCAAGTTACGAAAGAAAAACGAAAACGATATTTTGAAAAAGTCCCATTTAACAATTGTCCTGACCATACACGTATAGCCCTTCTCATACGCGTACGGCCAATCCTCATACGTGTACCATACGCGTATCACCAGAAGGCCGGGAAAAATAATATCTCATACGTGTATTGGCCCCAAAACACGCCCATGATACGCGTATCGCCAAGGCCCATACGCGTATGAACATGCCCCATACGCGTATGACCAGGACAAAACCAGAAAAATTCTGCAGAACTTGCTGCTACGGGTTTCAACCAAAAACCCTCTAAATCATCATCCAAACTCAGAAAAACACCCATTAGAGGTATAACAATACATATCCAACATGTATAAACAACAAAGAACACAATCAACATGAGTTTAGACACATTTGAATTCAATCTCTACCAATTTCTAAACATTAGGATTTTTACTATATTTCTCCATTTCAATCCAACAAAACCACAAACAACCACATACATAATCATACATAATCATATACATTGATGAGATAATAAGATTTCACACCCTTACCCGGATTCCAAGCTTGTTAGATGATTGTTCTTGATAGTTTTCTAGGTTTTTCCAAGTTTTCTTCTCTTTTCTCTTCTTCCTCTTTCTTTCTCTCCTTTTTCTCTCTATTTTTCTTTGCTTTCTCTTTCTCTCCTATTTCTTCTTCTTATCGCTTTTTCTTTTCTATTTCTTATCCTACTTTCTTTTTTTTTTTCTCATTTTCTTTTCTTATTTTCTACTCAAATTCAATTAATTCATTTTCTCACATAATTCTATTTCCACTAAATTTCTAACTTATTATTAATTGAGAAATGTCCAAAATACCCTCCATTCTAATTTCCCCGAAAACTCTCAAAAACGGTAAAATATCATAACATGTCAACATAGCATATTAACACACCAATTTCACAAATAAAATAATTTATCACTCAATTTAAATAAAAGACTCAACAAAATGGGAATAATCGGAATCGGGGCGTTACAACTCTCCCCCCACTTTAGAAATTTTCGTCCTCGAAAATATTACCTGATTCAAACAACTCCGGATACGACTCTCGCATCCTACTCTCTAGTTCCCAAGTCATATCGCCTTTCGCAGCGCCTCCCCACGCTACTTTCACAAGCGCAATATCCTTGCCTCTTAGCTTCTTAACTTCACGGTCCAAAATCCTAATCGGTAAAGCTTCAACAGTAAGGTTATCTCTCACTTCTACCTCGTCCATAAGGGATAACATGTGACGGATCCAGAACATACTTCCGAAGTTGCGAAACATGGAATACATCATGCAAATTCGAAAGATTCGGAGGCAACGCCACATGGTAAGCCACAACACCAACTCGTGCAGAAATCTGATACGGACCAATAAAACGAGAAGTCAACTTCTTCGACTTCAAAGCACGGCCCACACCCGTAACCGGCGTAACTCTAAAAAACACATGGTCGCCTTCTTGAAACTCAAGATCTTTCCTTCTCTTGTCATGATAGCTCTTTTGTCTACTTTGAGAAGCTTTCATCTTCTCACGAATAAACTTCACTTTCTCCGTCGTTTGTTGTACCATCTTCGGTCCAACTATCATCCTCTCACCGGTTTCATGCCAACACAAAGGTGTTCGACATCTCCGACCATACAAAGCCTCAAATGGTGCCATACTTATACTTGAATGAAAACTATTATTGTAGGTGAACTCAATCAATGCCAAATAACTATCCCAAGCATCACCTTGCTCGAGCACACAAGCACGCAATAAATCCTCCAACGATTAAATTGTCCTCTCGGTTTGACCATCCGTTTGCGGATGATAAGCCAAACTCAATCTTAGCTTAGAACCCAAATCCTTTTGTAAACTCTCCCAAAACCTCGATGTGAATCTAGAATCTCTATCCGATACAATACTCTTAGGAACTCCATGTAACTTCACAACCGCAAGAACATAAATCTCGACTAACTTCTCCAAAGGATAACTAATATCAATTGGAATGAAGTGAGCAGATTTAGTAAGCCTATCAACGATTACCCAAATAGCATTATGACCTCTTTGCGTATTCGGCAATCCCGTAACAAAATCCATCGATATACTATCCCATTTCCACTCCGGAATGTCCAACGGTTGCATCAATCCACTGGGCTTTTGATGTTCCACCTTAGACTTTTGACAAGTTAAGCACGCATACACAAATTGAGGCACATCCCTCTTTAATCCGGACCACCAAAAGATTTCCTTCAAATCTTGATACATTTTATTCGCTCCCGGATGAATACTTAAGTTACTTCGGTGTCCTTCTTCCAATATTATCTTTTTCAACTCCGCATCATCGGGAATACAAATACGACCACGGAATCTCAAAACTCCAAAATTATCAACCTTGAAATCCTCATTCTCACTCATCATCAAATCAACGAACTTCAAATCCAACTTTTGTTTTTCACATACGGTTGCAAGAAAATCATTCGTAACATGTAGCATACCAAGTCTCACACTTCTCGGCGTCATTTCACAAACCAAACTCAAGTCTCTAAAATTCTCCAAAAGTTCCCATTCTCTCATCATCAATGCGGACATATGTAACGACTTCCGACTCAAAGCATCGGCCACCACGTTTGCCTTACCCGAATGGTAATTCAAACCAAAATCATAATCCTTTAAAAGCTCTAACCACCTTCTTTGTCTCATGTTCAATTCTTTTTGATCAAATAAATATTTCAAACTCTTGTGATCACTAAAAACTTCAAATCTTGCACCATAAAGATAGTGCCTCCAAATTTTCAAAACAAACACCACGGCCGTTAACTCCAAGTCATGTGTAGGATAATTCTTTTTATGCACTCTCAATTGTCTTGAAGCATAAGCCACAACTTTTCCATCTTGCATCAAAACACCACCTAAACCCGCCAATGAAGCATCACAATACACAACAAATGGTTCCGTCGGATTTGGCAAAATCAAGATAGGAGTCGTTGTCAACCTTCTTTTTAGCTCATTGAAACTCTCTTCACAATGAATATCCCAAACGAAAGCCTTTCCTTTACAAGTCAATTGCGTTAACGGAAGTGCCAACTTCGAAAATCCCTTAATAAACCTCCGATAATAACCCGCCAAGCCTAAAAAGCTTCGAATCTCCGTAACCGATCTAGGAGCCTCCCATTGCATCACCGCATCAATCTTGGATGGATCAACACTAATACCACTACCGGAAATAGCATGCCCAAGAAAACTTACTTCCGACAACCAAAATTCACATTTCGACAACTTAGCATACAATTGTTTCTCTTTCAAAATTTGTAACACAATCCTCAAATGCTCTTCATGCTCCTCTTGAGACTTAGAGTAAATCAAAATATCGTCGATGAACACAACCACAAAACGATCTAACTGTTCATGAAAAATACGATTCATGTATTCCATAAACACACGCGGCGCATTAGAAACCCCGAATGGCATCTCGGAATATTCGTAATGGCCATACCGTGTCCTAAAGGCCGTCTTTTGAATATCCTCTCCTTTCACACGAATCTGGTGATATCCCGATCTCAAATCAATCTTGCTAAAAACACGCGCACCAACTAATTGGTCCATCAAATCATCGATCCTTGGAAGCGGATACTTGTTCTTAATTGTCACCTTGTTCAATTGTCGATAATCAATGCATAACTGCATACTCCCATCCTTCTTCTTTACCAACAATACCGGAGCACCCCAAGGAGAAACACTTGGTCTTACAAATCTCTTGTCCAATAAGTCATTCAATTGCTTCTTCAATTCTACCAACAACTCCGATGCCGACATACGATACGGTGCCATCGAAACCGGTCTAGTACCCGGAACTAGATCAATAGAAAACTCAACTTCTCTTTCCGGCGGTACATCCATAATATCCTTCAGAAACACTTCTGGAAAATCACACACCACTGGGAACACATCGAGCTCAACTTTACTCTCCACCGACAATGATGCAAACAAACCGAACAATTGAGCTTCGTCCGCTAAAAGTTTCTTCAGCTCTTTAGTGGATAGGAAACTCTCATCTTCATCATCTTCCAAAGAAGGAAACCTCACTAACTTGTGATAGCAATCTATATGAACTCGATTAAATTGTAACCAGTTTATACCCAAGATTACGTCCAATCCCTCCAACGGCAAACACACTAAATCCATAATGAAGTCTTTACCATACATGGTCAAAGGACAACTTACACACACCAAAGACGTAGTTACCGACCCTGAAGCAGGGGTCTCAATAACCATCTCACCACCCCAAGAAGTCATAAACAAATTCAAACGCTTAGCGCACTCATGAGAAATGAATGAATGAGTCGCCCCCGTATCAATAATAGCACTAGTAGTGTCCGTCCCCGCTAATGCAAACACCTTTCCGCCCGCTTGAGCTTGTTTCGGCTTAGTACACTTAGTACTAACGTGACCCACTTCTCCACAATTATAGCACTTCACTATATTCCTTATACAATCGGTAGTAGCATGCCCAAGGCCTCCACAGTTAGAATATTTCACCACGGTCTTCCCACACTCAAATGATTTATGACCCATTTCACCACACTTGTAACACTTAACGGAACCGGAACCTCCTCCTCCAGATCTCTTCTCAAAGTTTCCCCTATGCTTGCCCTTATCAACGGGTGTCACATAAGGTCCACTTCTAGCTTGTTGCTTTCCCCTCCTCTCATTCAAACTTTTGTAATGTGTAGAACGAGCCTTACTATCTTCCTCGAAGATTCTACAACATTCCGTCAAATCTGTAAACCTTCTTATCCTTTGATATCCCACCGCTTGTTTAATCTCGGGACGCAAACCATTCTCATACTTAATACACTTTGAGAACTCAGCAGTAATTGCAGCATAGTGAGGATGGAATTGAACCAACTCTACAAACTTAGCAGTATAGTCCACCATGGACATACTACCTTGTTTCAGTTCAAGGAACTCCATCTCCTTCTTCCCTTTCACACTTTCAGGGTAACACTTCCTCAAGAACTCGGTACGAAATAAATCCTAAGTTATCTCTTGATCATCCACCTCAAGAACTTGACGCATACCGACCCACAAATCGTCGACTTCTTCCTTCAGCATGTGAGACCCAAGCCTCACCTTATTCTCCTCCGCACAGCCCATGACTCTGAAGATCCTTCCAATCTCTTTCAACCAAATTTGAGCACCATCGGGATCAAATCTTCCTTTGAAGACCGGTGGTTGATTCTTCCTGAACTCGTCATTAGCATTCACGTTCGGCGCACCTTGCACCGCCCTAGCCATTGCTTCCAAAGCAGCAACCATCACATTGTCGTTTCTACCAGCCATATTCTGATCATTCCCAAAAATGATAACAAGGTTAAACAACAGTTCAACCATCACAACAACAAGACAGACACAACTGACTCAACACTGGCTCTGATACCACTTAATGTAACACCCCCTTTCTATACCCCCAAACAATCACATAATCATTTAGGCACATAATCGAAATTCCGTCAAAGTATAATTATAAACATAGTATAAAAGAGGTATGTCACATTATACATGAAATTAAAACATTCAACACCTGCTCAACAATTGATATGCAACAGTGGGGTAACTTTGCAACAGAGGAACTTAGTCCGTACACCCACATCTCAATATTTAGAATAAAAGCAAAAAATCTAAACATTGAATAACATCTAACATATATACATATATGTATCATCAAGTATTATCTACCAACATAATTCATGTTTACATAAACATTCATCAACAAGATACATGTACAAATGTATCACAAAAGAATCATATACATCCTAGCTACCCAGTGCTACATATCAGAGCCGACCGACCAAAAGAATGAAGACACGCTTCATAAAAGACCACCAGCATACCTACTCTGCAATGCCTCATAGAGCATCATAAAATAGCAGAAGGGTGAGAAATATTATCATAATAACAATGCATATAATTATATATCTTAACATGAAAATACACATATTCTACATTCTCACCACAATTCATCACAACTCACTCATATACATCACAATGTATATATATACAAAACCAAGCATATTCATCATGCATACTTTCACAATTCTTATCATTCCACATAAACATACACATTCATGTTTATTCATCAATGCTCAATTATAAAGATGATAAATGCAAATCATAGAGACCGACTCACGACTCTATGCAAATGCAATGCGGTACCGACTCAATCATCTCAAGTTCACTCAGGAACTTATTGGAACCATCGTTCGTTACCAAAGTAACTCCCCGTCGGGCCTACGATGTTCATCCATTGCTCACACCTCACATAGGCACACAATGTTTATGGATTGCTCACACCTCACATAGGCACACAATCCGATTGCTCACACCTCACCTAGGCACACAATCGTTTGTAATCATCGCTCACACCTCACATAGGCACACGACGTTACAACGGATTCTCATTAGAATCACTTAACACAAGAATGTACATCATTATGCTTCACATACAAAATGACTTAAGACATTCTTGAAATGCATACATATTCATAATATATCTATGCATTCATCTCATACAATCACATACAATCTATATACATTCACATCAATGCACTATTGTATGATACACATCCAAAACACACATTCAAAACGGTAAAAGTCGTTAAATAACACTATTCTCGACTTTTCGACTTATTTAATCGGCTAACAGCCCCAAACTCCCCACCATAAGAAACTACAGCTCAATAGCTATCCAACGATACCAAGAATGTAAAAATCGGATAAACAGAACTCAAGTTACGAAAGAAAAACGAAAACGATATTTTGAAAAAGTCCCATTTAACAATTGTCCTGACCATCCACGTATGGCCCTTCTCATACGCGTACTGCCAATCCTCATACGCGTACCATACGCGTATCACCAGAAGGCTGGGAAAAATAACATCTCATACGCGTATTGGAGCCAAAACACGCCCATGATACGCGTATCGCCAAGGCCCATACGCGTATGAACATGCCCCATACGCGTATGACCAGGGCAAAACCAGAAAAATTCTGCAGAACTTGCTGCTACGGGTTTCAACCAAAAACCCTCCAAATCATCATCCAAACTCAGAAAAATACCCATTAGAGGTATAACAATACATATCCAACATGTATAAATAACAAAGAACACAATCAACATGAGTTTAGACACATTTGAATTCAATCTCTATTCCGGAGTGGAAATGGGATAGTATATCGATGGATTTTGTTACGGGATTGCCGAATACGCAAAGAGGTCAGAATGCTATTTGGGTAATTATTGATAGGCTTACTAAATCTGCTCACTTCATTCCAATTGATATTAGTTATCCTTTGGAGAAGTTAGCCGAGATTTATGTTCTTGCGGTTATGAAGTTACATGGAGTTCCTAAGAGTATTGTATCAGATAGAGATCCTAGATTCACATCGAGGTTTTGGGAGAGTTTACAAAAGGCTTTGGGTTCTAAGCTAAGATTGATTTCGGCTTATCATTCGCAAACGGATGGTCAAACCGAGAGGACAATTCAATCATTGGAGGATTTATTGCGTGCTTGTGTGCTCGAGCAAGGTGGTGCTTGGGATAGTTATTTGGCATTGATTGAGTTCACCTACAATAATAGTTTTCATTCAAGTATAAGTATGGCACCATTTGAGGCTTTGTATGGTCGGAGATGTCGAACACCTTTGTGTTGGCATGAAACCGGTGAGAGGACGATAGTTGGACCGGAGATGGTACAACAAACGACGGAGAAAGTGAAGTTTATTCGTGAGAAGATGAAAGCTTCTCAAAGTAGACAAAAGAGCTATCATGACAAGAGAAGGAAAGATCTTGAGTTTCAAGAAGGCGGCCATGTGTTTTTGAGAGTTATGCCGGTTACGGGTGTGGGTCGTGCTTTGAAGTCGAAGAAGTTGACTTCTCGTTTTATTGGTCCGTATCAGATTTCTGCACGAGTTGGTGTTGTGGCTTACCGTGTGGCGTTGCCTCCGAATCTTTCGAATTTGCATGATGTATTCCATATTTCGCAACTTCGGAAGTATGTTCCGGATCCGTCACATGTTATCCCTATGGACGAGGTAGAAGTGAGAGATAACCTTACGGTTGAAGCTTTACCGATTAGGATTTTGGACCGTGAAGTTAAGAAGCTAAGAGGCAAGGATATTGCGCTTGTGAAAGTAGCGTGGGGAGGCGCCGCGGAAGGCGATATGACTTGGGAACTAGAGAGTAGGATGCGAGAGTCGTATCCGGAGTTGTTTGAATCAGGTAATATTTTCGAGGACGAAAATTTCTAAAGTGGGGGGAGAGTTGTAACGCCCCGATTTCGATTATTCCCATTTTGTTGAGTCTTTTATTTAAATTGAGTGATAAATTATTTTATTTGTGAAATTGGTGTGTTAATATGCTATGTTGACATGTTATGATATTTTACCGTTTTTGAGAGTTTTCGGGGAAATTAGAATGGAGGGTATTTTGGACATTTCTCAATTAATAATAAGTTAGAAATTTAGTGGAAATAGAATTATGTGAGAAAATGAATTAATTGAATTTGAGTAGAAAATAAGAAAAGAAAATGAGAAAAAAAAAGAAAGTAGGAAAAGAAATAGAAAAGAAAAAGAGATAAGAAGAAGAAATAGGAGAGAAAGAGAAAGCAAAGAAAAATAGAGAGAAAAATGAGAGAAAGAAAGAGGAAGAAGAGAAAAGAGAAGAAAACTTGGAAAAACCTAGAAAACCATCAAGAACAATCATCTAACAAGCTTGGAATCCAGGTAAGGGTGTGAAATCTTATTATCTCATCAATGTATATCATTATGTATGATTGTGTTGTTGTTGTTATTGATTTTTATGAGTTTTTGTATAAATCCTAAATGTAGAAAATGTTGTGAATGATGATCAAAACATGATTTTGTATGCATAAATGTGTTGTTGATGTTGTTTGAGGGTTGGGTACTGATATGGATGATGTTATCTATGGGTGTTTTTCTGAATTTGGATGATGATTTGGAGGGTTTTTGGTTAAAACCCGTAGCAGCAAGTTCTGCAGAATTTTTCTGGTTTTGCCCTGGTCATACGCGTATGGGGCATGTTCATACGCGTATGGGCCTTGGCGATACGCGTATCATGGGCGTGTTTTGGGGCCAATATGCGTATGAGATGTTATTTTTCCCGGCCTTCTGGTGATACGCGTATGGTACGCGTATGAGGATTGGCCGTACGCGAATGAGAAGGGCCATACGTGTATGGTCAGGACAATTGTAAAATGGGACTTTTTCAAAATATCGTTTTCGTTTTTCTTTCGTAACTTGAGTTCCGTTTATCCGATTTTTACATTCTTGGTATCGTTGGATAGCTATTGAGCTGTAGTTTCTTATGGTGGGGAGTTTGGGGCTGTTAGCCGATTAAATAAGTCAAAAAGTCGGGAATAGTGTTATTTAACGACTTTTACCGTTTTGAATGTGTGTTTTGGATGTGAATCATACAATAGTGCATTGATGTGAATGTATATAGATTGTATGTGATTGTATGAGATGAATGCATGGATATATTATGAATATGTATGCATTTCAAGAATGTCTTGAGTCATTTTGTATGTGAAGCATAATGATGTACATTCTTGTGTTGAGTGATTCTAATGAGAATCCGTTGTAACGTCGTGTGCCTATGTGAGGTGTGAGCGATGATTACAAACGATTGTGTGCCTAGGTGAGGTGTGAGCAATCGGATTGTGTGCCTATGTGAGGTGTGAGCAATCCATAAACATTGTGTGTCTATGTGAGGTGTGAGCAATGGGTGAACATCGTAGGCCCGACGGGGAGTTACATTGGTAACGAGCGATGGTTCCAATAAGTTCCTGAGTGAACTTGAGATGATTGAGTCGGTACCGCATTGCATTTGCATAGAGTCGTGAGTCGGTGTCTATGATTTGCATTTATCATCTTTATAATTGAGCATTGATGAATAAACATGAATGTGTATGTTTATGTGGAATGATAAGAATTGTGAAAGTATGCAGGATGAATATGCTTGGTTTTGTATATATATACATTGTGATGTATATGAGTCAGTTGTGATGAATTGTGGTGAGAATGTAGAATATGTGTATTTTCATGTTAAGATATATAATTATATGCATTGTTATTATGATAATATTTCTCACCCTTCTGCTGTTTTATGATGCTCTATGAGGCATTGCAGAGTAGGTATGCTGGTGGTCTTTTGTGAAGCGTGTCTTCATTCTTTTGGTCGGTCGGCTCTGATATGTAGCACTGGGTAGCTAGGATGTATATGATTCTTTTGTGATACATTTGTACATGTATCTTGTTGATGAATGTTTATGTAAACATGAATTATGTTGGTGGATAATACTTGATGATATATATATATATATATATATATATATATATATATATATGTTAGATGTTATTCAATGTTTAGATTTTCCGCTTTTATTCTAAATATTGAGATGTGGGTGTAAGGACTAAGTTCCTCTGTTGCAAAGTTACCCCACTGTTGCATATCAATTGTTGAGCAGGTGTTGAATGTTTTAATTTCATGTATAATGTGACATACCTCTTTTATACCATGTTTATAATTATACTCTGACAAAATTTCGATTATGTGCCTAAATGATTATGTGATTGTTTGGGGGTATAGAAAGGGGGTGTTACAGTTGGCGTTACGTCTACGGATAAGACATATGCCGTCGGCTTTGCCTTTTTGGAGTGTGAGAAAGAGGACAATTTCACGTGGGCGTTGGAGACGTGTCGGTCACTTTTGAAGAAACATGTTCAAATGCCAAAAGCAATTGTTACAGACCGCGACAACGCCTTGATGAATGCGGTTGCAAAGGTCTTTCCTTCTTCCAATGCACTACTTTGTCGATTTCACATAACAAAGAATGTGCGAAGTCGGGTTAAGACCGCGGTGGGTACGAAACAAGTGGAGTCGGAAGACGGAAAAGTGGTCAGGTCGGGTGTCATTGTAGAGAAAATTATGGATGCATGGACTCATATTCTAAATTCTTCCACAACGGAATTATATGCCGATTCGGTCATTAAATTCCGGAAAGTGTGTGAACGGTACCCCACTTTGTTGAAATATGTTGAATCCACCATTCTTGATCAAGTGAAAGAAAAGATTGTTTGTGCATAGACCGATAACGTACGACATCTTGGAAACACTACCACCAATAGAGTTGAGTCGACACATGCCACTTTGAAGAATTGGTTGGGGAATAGCAAGGGGGATTTATGTCGGGATTGGGACTCCGTGCATCTAATGATAAAAAACCAACACAATGAGATACAAACCACTTTCGGTCGGAGCATCACGGTTTTGGAACATCGTTTTAAAGGTAACTTCCTCTACTCTCATTTGATCGGCAACATGTCTCGGGCGGGGTTGGGATATATTTTTCGCGAGGCCAACCGAGCCGAAACGGTAGGTTCCGATAGTGCAAAGTGTGGTCGCACTATTGTGAAAACCTACGGTCTTCCTTGTGCTTGTGCCATTGCTAAAAAGTTAAAACTAGGTGAGCCAATACAAATTGACGAAGTTTTCCCTCATTGGATGAGACTTAGTTATGATGATGATGCTTGTATGGAAGGAGATAAACCAAATATCTCTATTTTAGCCGAATTGGAAGTGATTCAAAAGATATTTTCGAAGGCCGACAATAATATGAAGCTACACATCAAAGAAGAGTTGAGGAAGATTGCCTTCCCCGAAACAAGCACAATGATACCGCCGTCTCAACCGGTTAAGACAAAGGGTGCTCCGAAGAAGTTGAAGCCTACACCAAATGACAACTCAACAACTCGGCCTCCTTCGTATTATGAGCGCGTTGACCAAATCTTTCCGGACTCTCTGACTCCTAAATCTCTACAAAGTGTCATGAAAGGAGCTCGCATTTCCAAACCGGATCCGACACTGATTCCACGAGTTCCGACTCTGACTCCAACTACACGTATGATTTCCTTTATTGACGAGATGCCGGTTTTTATGCACAAGCATATCGACGGTATAATCGATGTTGTAGGGGATGGTAATTGCGGTTATCAAGCCGTGTTGGCACTACTCGGTAAAGGAGAGGAAGGTTATGTACTTGTACGTCATCAACTTATCCTAGAGTTGGAGACGCATAAAGAAGCATATTTGCGTCTCTATGAAAATCAAGAAAATTACAACAAGGTTCACGAGTCACTTGTTCCGTAGTTGAGTGGTCCGACACCGATATCGAAATGGATGAGCTTCCCCGAGATGGGTCATCTTATAGCATGCGCCTACGATATGGTGTGTATCGACTTGACGAGATACAGATTTTCGGAAACCTTTTTTCCACTCCACACCGCTCCTCCGTCGAATCCAAATGATCGCATCATGTGTATCGGATGGCTTGCGAAATCAAGACATTTTGTACAAGTTATCTTGAAACCCGGATGCCCGATACCACCTAAATCACCGCAATGGGCGACGCATGCAACCGTAATTGTCGAGTCTTGGCCAGATAGTTTTGTCGAAAGGATGCTTGAATTCGAAAGATTGCGCGCAATTGAAAAGGCATCAAATGCGGAAAAATAGAAAGTTCTAGCTCCAATAGATTTAGACGAAGAATTTTGTTTTAACTCTTTTGTATAATCATATGACACAATGTACATTATTGAAGTGAAATATATTGTATTTTTATCCATATGTCTTTTTAATACACTTACGAATTTTATTGCACTGAAAGTATTCCAAGTGGCTGCATAAGCTGTTCAATTCTGTTTTAAAATTGTATCAGTAAAACATTCTGATTTGCAGATCCGGACAATTTCCGGATTTGCACATCCGGAACCAATATTTGTAGGGTTTGTCCGAATCTGCACATCCGGAACGAACTTAGGCAGAAATAACTTTACCCTAACTTTTCTATAAATTAGGGGTTTCATTTGATATCATTCACACAAACACTAAATGTCTCAATTGTATGATATCAAGATCCATTGGTATGTCGCAACTGTCTCCTATACCGACGGCATAACAATCGGTCGCAAGTATAAGTTAACGAGGGACATCTCAATCGGCGAGATCATTGACGACATCGAACATCTCCTACCTTACGGAGACAAACGGAAGGTTGCGAAGCTTCAGTATCGTTCACCTTCCGTTGATAACGAAGGGAACGTCGCTTACAGCCTTGTTGAGCTCAAGAATCAAGAAGATGTTAGAGCGATGTGGTGAACTTTTTTCGGCTACGAAGAACGATTCCCGCTCGAGTTCGAGACGACCGTCAAAATCCGAAGAACGGTCGATGACATCTTAGAGATGTCCAAGCGTCCACCGGGCTATTGATCTTGTAATATTTAAATTTCTGTAGATGTCATGGCGATTTTCTCAATGTAATCCCAATTTTATTTTATGAATGTGAGAAACATTGTTGGATTTTTGGTGTTCTACATCAGGTTTTATTCCGAATTTGCAAATACGAACGTTTACCGGATGTGCACATCCGATAAAAACTAAAAAATTTTAAAATCACGGTGCGTCCGGATTTGCACATCCGGAACGCAGAGTTATTTTCGTTAGCGCGCTAGGTGCCTAAGAAGGTTGAGTGGTGTGTTAAGAAATTCACAAAAATCTGTAAACTTTTTTAAAATATTGTTAAAAAATAATTAAATAATATTGGTTTATGTTAGATATTTAAAGTTTACAAATATTGTTTAAAAATGCATATGGCATAGTGGTATAGATGGAGTTTTTAATATTTTTTTTACTAGTTTGATTTGTTGTGTCTTATTGAAGTATTTTTATTAATCCAAGAACATTTAGTAGTGAGACGTGAACCTTTTGGTTTATACTGATTTTGGCCGACCAAATTGATTTAGGGAGGTGTATTACATTAGATTTCAAGAGATTATTTCGATGAAATCAGTCTTGACCGTTTTTAGACTTTTTTTTAAAGATTGTTTACAATTAAGATATTTTAGTTTAAATTTAAAATAATTTATAATACAATTTTTTAAAATTCAAAATACTTTACGAATTTTTAAAATTTGAAAGGACTTGAAAACATATTACTGTTCGTACTCTTGAGTTTGAAAACATATATACAAGTATGAATTTTATGATTGATAACTTGACCCGAATAAATTTAAGATGATTGACAAAAATAGATGACATTTTGTTTGTTCAATACAATATTTCTCGGGTCTCTTTCTTGCGTGGAGGCAGGGAGTTGGGGTTTTCCTCCGTTTTCTTTGGGTGGAAAAGGGTGTCTTTCATTGGTTCTAAAAAGGATGACCTTGCCAATAGTTTGAGGATGGTTTAATTAGGAAGGTTGGTTCGGGTCTTCGGGCCTTCTTTTTGGAAGCATCTTTGTTTTGGAACTATCTTTCTCTTTATTATATTTTAGAGACTTTTTACCAACCCTAATGTTCAGGATGAGACTGTGGGTGAGATTGGTAAGTGGGTTAAAGAGAGAGTGTATTGGGATCTGATCGTACCTGGTCAGAATTGGATCAGCAACTAGCAACACATCGTGAGCTCCGTTATTCTTCGGTGGTTGTGAAGAGATGGGGGGTGTACCTGTAAGGTACTTCGATGCCAAAGTCAGAGACGGAGTAAATAACGCAAGTACAGAGAAAGAGTGTAAAGAATAAAATACCTGACCCTTTAGTGAAAATGATATTTATAGTGTGCCCTCAACGCGGACCAACGGTTACTTAGCATTGGGTTGGATCGCAAGGCCCAATACGAGTAACTGTCAGGGCGTACGTGGCGTAGGGAAAACCAACACGTGGTATTCGCGCCTGTATCAACTGCCCCGTGATCTTCGGAAGGTGGGCTGACCAGTTCTTCCGGAAGAGGGTAGTTGCCTGATGATGTGTCCCCGCGTGGGGGGCACGTGGAGTCCGTGGGGGAGACGTGTGAGAGCTCCTCGAATGTACAGTGGGCTGGATCTTAATTGGGGCCTCCCTGACGAAGACTTGGGTTGAGCCGTGCCCAACGGTGGGCCAGTCCTAGGTCCAGTCCAGAATAGGAGCCCCCAAGTCGTTGCTCCGAAGTAGAGGAGTAATGACTTAAGTGTCAGTCCAATCGTCTAGGACCCGTCCAATAGGGCGTTAACGTACCCGAAACACCGAGCTGGAGGATGATGCGCGTGGCCAGGAGGAGGTGATGTTCGACGAGACAGTAGTCCACGGGGACGCCTTCCCGTCAGACGTTCTACTGGCCACCTATCTTCTGAACATCTCTCCATTTGGTGCCTTGGTCGATGACGTGGGGAAAACAAAAGGAATGGATGTGCCCGTTCTGCGGGCACGAGGGGAAGCTAAGAGGACGCATGTGGTGTCTTCAAGCGCCACGTGTCATACGTCATTAATGCCTAGGGCGGCTACGCGTAGGGGCACTTGAGTGCCTAGGGCTGCCTCGTTTCCCGTGCTAGGATTATAAATAGGGGGAAGTCTCTTTCATTTTCACGCTTTCCTTCAAACTGGTCTGAGTCCTCCAAATCCTTCAAGCTCTTCAATCCGTGATCGCCGTCACCGCCGCTGTCGCCGCCGTTGCTAGCCTTTCTTCGTCATCCAGACTTACATTCTTCAAGTAACTTCTCGCGTTCTATCTCCAGTAATGTGAATTTATTGTTGACTTTCGTGGAGAGCGTAGGTTTTAGGAGGAACGTATAAATATTTTGGCGACTTTCATGAAGTTCCCGGCGGAGTTGTGAACTTTTCGGCCGTGTTCATGAAGTTTCTGACGAAGTTGTCAGGAAGTTCATGAGAATTCCAAGAGCTTCATGAGTTTCCTGATGAAGGCCCCGAGGACCTACGATGAAGGTCTCAGGGAAGCGATGAAGGTCACGGGGAGCTAGGATGAAGGTCTCGGGGAGCCTGGCCCCCCGTAAGTGTACGATAGCCGCGATAGGGTCTCTGTCAAAGAGTCCCCCGCGGCCACCAGGGACTTTTCGTGGGAGGAGCCTCCCTGTCGAGGGGGCTCACTGCGTCATGTCAACGGGGGATTCCTCCGTGGACGAGTCTATCCGTCATGGAGAGGCTCATAACTTTGTGTCGGGAAGAATTCATTTGGGGTTCCTCGTCCCTCTCTTCGCCCTTTCACTTGATTTGCGGTGGAAGGGTGGATTTGATTTCGGAAGTCGAATTCACCGTTTTCCTCAGATTTTCAGGTAAAATGGCCGTGAGGCTTGAGGGTGTTATCCATATTGACGGCGAGTCCGAACTCGATGCGCCCGTTCAATTGTCCTGAGAAGAACGAGTTCGCACGTCCGAGGATTGGGCCGAGGATGAGCCTCTTAGATTCGGGTCGTGCTTTGTCGTCGACGACACAGATGCTTTCGCGAGGGTCAAGGATATCGTCGTGGGTTCTCCTCCGAACTGGATTGTCTACAAACCTCAGGAACAACATCATATATGCTTGAGATTCAGGGTGATGAGGTTCCCAACGTACGAGTTTGTGTTCCGGGTAGTGGGCATTCGTCTCCCCTTCAGCGATTTCCAGAAGGGAGTGTTCCACTAGCTGCGTCTGACGCCCTCCCAGCTTCGTCCTTCATGAATGACATTGAACTATTACTGAATAGCTGCCCAGATTGTAAGACAGAACCCCACTTTGTACGTCTGGTATCAAAAAGTGCACTGAGCTAAAAATATGTTGACTTTACCAAAGCGGTTATTGGTAGGTTTCAGATGCCCTTGAATACAGATTTCATTAATTCAACGAGGTTTGTTGTCATGTGGCCCCATCGCTGGCCATTGTCGTATGCCCTTTTCCATTTCTCCAGTTGAATATTATCAATCCATCTCAATGCATCTGCGTTAGTCAGTCTGATCTCGTCATGGTAGTATTTAAAGGTGGGCTCTATTAGTGCATACCCTGCGTTCACAACCTTCTTTCTTAGCGTTTTGTCCTTGATCTCCCGCATAAAATTTTGAGCGATGTGTCTAATGCAATACACATGGCTTGAGGGAGGATCCTGCCAACCATTATCAAGATTGTTGTATGCACTCTCGGTTGATGGGTGTCTATCAGAGATCAAACATAAGTTAGGTTAGGGAGACACGTATTGGGGAGACACATTTTTGAATCTATAAAGACAAATTGTGAAGACTTGGAGAGCAACTCAATGGTCACAATAAATACTTAAAATTTTAGAACTATTCCATTACTCAAAAATCCTTCTTCCAAAGTACAACTGATTACATTTTACATTGGGAACAAACAATAAAACTTCGTTCTGCCCTATACATTGATTCCAAACCATTTTGTCGCCTCTTCAATATCATCTGGAATCAACTTCTCATCTTTCCATCTTCCATCAAACCATACTTTTTCTCCAACTTCAGGTTCTTATATTTTTCATTGATTTCATATTCATTCGGTGTTTATCGTTTGTTTTATTATGCTATTCCATTGTTGTTGGGATCGATTATAATAACCTGGATCCATATTCTTAAATTTTAACTTCACCTTCTTCAATTTCAATGCAAAATGCTGAATGGATTATCTCTGTTGAATTCTTTATTTGTGTGTTTTCAATGATCTTGATAGAGGCACCAAGGTAAATTAAGGTTTAATTTTGAAAACCCTAATTTTTGGGCAAATGGATTTATTTTAGGAATTAGTTCTGATGAGTTTTTTCAGGGTTTAGTTCTGATGCGTTTTTTGTGTGTGTCAGGGTTTCAAATTGCAATGGAGAAAATGTAAGATTTTTTTGTTCTTCATCTATCAATCTCATCATTTTTTACATAATTGAAAATTAAATGGTATATATATTTGGAAGTGAATTTTGATTTAATGTGTTGCTTTCAGTTTCTGTTGATTAAGATATATATGGTTTTTACAAATATAATTTATGTAACATTACAATAAATCAATTTGATTTAAGGTCTCATTTTGTTCTCATCGCTGCATTGAGTCCCATTCAATTTGGTTTCACAGTGTTTATTTTACAGGATGACTTAGCAGGTTATATTCAAAAGAAAAGGTGTTTGTCCCCATTAAAAGTTCTATTGTTTTCTACAGTAATCATTTGTAATGACAATTTTAATTGATCTGACTACTACATAGGTTGTTCAAATTGATCTTAGTGTTTCTCTTCAGAAGTAGTTTAATAGATGAGTTGTTTTCTTAACGCTGCAGAATACTTTCAAGGCTTCTAGTGGAAATAAGAAGGAAGTGACTGTTGTTAAGAAAGAGGTTAGTGAATCTTAGGAATTTTTTGGTTATGACCTATGCCAATTTTGTAGCATGTGCATATTTTTTTGGTGATATTTTGTATTTTTAAATCATGGTACTTAATAATTGCAGCAACATGTTGTGTTTCGAACAGTGGTAGAGGTTGGTCCTAAACTGTATTTGACAGAGGTTTTGATAAATCTCTTGGGGAGGATGAGGTAGTTTTATTCTCCTATTTTGTCAAGTTTATTATGATTACGTGCATTTTGAGTGTTTAATCTTAACATCATTTTTTTATATATATACACACAGATTAGAGCTAAGTTGGAGCAACATTTTGCTTCTCGCAGGCTACAAGGGTGTCAATCCCAAAAGATTATGATTCTGGCTATGTGAAGGGGTATGTTTTTATATGCAAAAGATTATGATTATGTCTCTGTTGTTTCAAACTAACAACTTCTTTTTTGAGTAATTGTGTTCTTTTTGGCTGGATAGAGATAAAAATAGACCGGGCGAACAATGTTATAAGTGGTCTAAGTTGTCTGTTAAAAATATTCATAGAGATTTGAAGTTGGAAATATACAAAGTGCGAAGAATCTAAGCTTTTGCTCTTCTTTTGCAGCAAATATGTCATAGAGATTTGAAGTTGGAAAATACACATTTAGCTTGAAGATCTGCACCTCACTTTTAGATGGAAACCTACTGATTATGAAGCTGAACAATACTAGAAGATATGGTGAGAAATATGCAACCAAAGAGAGGATGCATATTGTGCTTTACTCCCAGAACAGACACTCACTTTTTTTTTTTTTGTAAAAATATGGTATTTAACTTATTGTTATTATTAATTATATTTCCCATATTCCAGTAGTGAAGAATTGATGTGTTTCACATGTTGATGTTTATGTGTTGACATTTTTGCTGCAACAAATGAGGATGTGAAACAAAATGAGATAATGGAATATAATGGAATAAAATGGAATGAGGATGTGAAACAAAATGAGATCATGGAATATAATGGAATGTAATGGAATAAAATAAAATTAAATGGTTATGAAATATAATGGAATAAAATGGAATGTAATGGAATATAATGAGGATGTTTGGAATATAATACTACATAGTAATGAAATATAATACTACATAGTAATACTTATCATTAGTTTAGTGAATGAATTGTTAGTATGGTTACCATTAGAAACCCATATTAGTTAACTGAAAAATTGGTTAAAAGAATTGGTTAAACGTAGAAGATGGTGTAAGGTTGTTGGTGGTAGTGATACTAGGTTGAAAAGCTAAAAAAAGCATGAAAATAGATGGTGAAAAGGTTTTGGCTACTAAAAGAATCAGAGTTCAAATTGCGTAAAAAATTGATCGAAAAAGAATTGGTCCCTTTTCTTAAGAAAATGGTAACCAATTAATTTTGGACAAAAATAATAAATCCCCAAATCAAATCTTAAGAAAAGTTTCTAAATATATTTATTGATTAGTTTATTCAAAAAATTATTTTTATTACCTAATTAGTTAAGAAATTAAATATTGTTACTTTGCTATAACATCTAAAGATTACTAAAACATCTAAAGATGGTATAATAAGTGTAAACTTCAAAGAATTCAAATAAGTTAATTATTCAAAAAAAGAAATATTTGATTCAATTCTATTATTTATTATTGATATGCAATTGATTGCATTTAATTATATTTCATTAATTATTTTTATCAAAAAGTAAGTTACTTCATAGGAAAAGACTATGGAGTAATGAAACATAAATTAATGTATGCATGAAAATTGAAAAGAATAATGATAATTATTCTTTTCATAAATTTTTGTTTGAAAATAGTTATTTTATAGAAAATATTTTAGAAAAAATAATTAGGGGTATGAGTGGAATTATTAGAATAAAATTTGACTTATTTAATTAAAAAATGATAATATTTCAAATGTCACTTCTTTATTTGAAAAAAAAAAACTAAAATTTTACTTAATACTTAGAATTACTATAGTAATTAGAGTAATATTTTTAATTTAAATTTTTGTAATTAAAATAGTAAAGTTGAACATATTTTTAAATTAGTTTTTAGATTCACGACATATTTTTATAAGAAATTAATAAATATGTATTAAGTTGTATGTAAAAAATAAATGTTAAATTATTATATTTCATATAAAAATAAATGTTATAAATATCATATAAAATTATATTTCATATGACTACTTATTATTTATATATTGGTACAAATATATAAAAATGATAATTAAAAATGTCAATTAAAATTATATGTCATATAAAATTTATTGATGTAGAAATAATAATTAAAAATGATTTTTATGGGTTTATTTAAAAAGTATCATGAATGGGAAATATCATACCATATATATAATAAAAAAGAAAATTCTTAAATCTTTCGATTTTAATATGACTTATTTTTATTTCAAATCTAAAAAATAAAAGTAAATAATATTTAATATTAAACCTAATTTACCTTTAATGTTCAAAACTTTAATTTTTAAATATGATTTTACTTTTAGTATTCAAAATTTACGTGGTTGTTGTTATTAAATTTATAAAAGGATACACGGGTACACGAAACTTATAAACAGGAAAAAGTTTACCTGGAGATATAATTATTTTTTATGAACAGGAATAAGTTACAATCATTTTTTATAAACGGGAATAAGTTATAATTATTTTTTGACTCAGAAGAAAAATATTTATATTAATTAAAATTCAAAAAATTGTCTTTTAAGTTTTTTTTTTATAGAATATTTATTTTAATTAGTTAGAATATTTATTTTACTTTAATCAAATTAACTAGACATCACCAACACAATGGACATACGGGTACAAGAAACTTATAAACGGGAAAATGTTTACATCTTCAACACAATTAGTTTTTATAAACCAGAATAAGTTAGAATCATCTTTTATAAACAAGAATACATTTTTTTTCTGTAGAATATTTATTTTAATTAGTTAGAATATTTATTTTACTTTAATCAAATTAACTAGACATTAAAATAATAAATTCAATATTAATCTTTAATAGGCGACATTTATTTATGAACATATTTAGTTTATCATTCTAAAAATATAAGAATAAAAGTTACTTGTAATTATTTAGATCGCTATTTGAAATAAAATATATTTTGAAATTATTTGGATTTTTATATAAAGGTTAATAAAACAAAATAAAATCAATTGAGATTTTGTAATTTTTTTAAACTTATAAAATAACTAAAACTTATCCGAATCTTTTCAAATTAACTTTATAATTGTAATCCTGATAAAAATAATTGTTAAATGGTAGTCATGAAAATTTAATGATAAATGGTAATCATAAAAAATGAATAATAAAAACTAAAAATTTATTGATACAATCATTTTTATAAACTGAATAAGTTACCATTGTTTTTATAAACGGGAATAAGTTACTAATAATTTTATAATCGTAATAAATTCAACTATTTATACAATTATTTGTATAAATGATATTAAGTTACAAATATTTTTATAAATGGACACAGGTTTAAGGTGCTTATAAATGGAAAAAAAGTTACAATAGTTTTATAAACTGGAATAAGTTACAATTATTTTTATAAAAGGGAATAAGTTACAAATATTTTTATAAAGGAGAAAAATTGAAGTATTAAAACAATTATTTACATCATCAACACAATGGACACATGGGTACAAAAAACTTATAAACGGAAAAAAGTTTACATCATCAACACAATTATTTTTTATAAACAGGAATAAGTTACAATCATTTTTTATAAACGGAAATATGTTACAATTATTTTTTGACTCAGAAGAAAAATACTATGTTATATTAAAAAAAAAACTTCTAAAAATTGTCTTTTAAGTTTGTTTTTTTTCTATAGAATATTTATTTTAATTAGTTAGAATATTTATTTTACTTTAATCAAATTAACTAGACATTAAAATAATAAATTCAATATTAATCACTAATAGGCGACATTTATTTATAAATTGAATAAGTTACAATTATTTTTTATAAACGAGAATAAATTACTAATAATTTTATAATCATAATAAATTCAACTATTTATACAATTATTTGTATAAATGAGAATAAGTTAAAAATATTTTTATAAATGAACACACGAGTTCAAGGTGCTTATAAATGGAAAAAACGTTAATTATTTTTATAAAAAGAATAAGTTACAAATATTTTTATAAAGGAGAAAAATTGAAGTATTAAAATAATTATTTTTAACATGAATAAATTAAAAATTGCTTTATATATTGTCACATCGCCTTAAGGCGCTTATAAACGAGAAAACGTCTACATGTTGATATAAATATTTTTATAAACAAAAATAAGTTACAATAATTTTTTTTAAATGGGAAAAAGTCTACCTGTTGATATAAATATTGTTGTTGTATTTATCAATCCATTATGTTGGTTATGTAAAATTTTTAGAGTATGAAATAATGTTTGTAGATTTTACAAGTGATATTTCGCAACATAGCGTGTGACTACAAACGGGTAAATGTGAACGTATCTATGAGATACCAGTTGTAGACTGGTCATTTTAATGTTCATATATATTAGTAAACTAACACCCTAGAGAGAGAAACTCTCCCTTCTCTCTAAGAACTGAAACCTACTTTCGCCCAAAACACTACATCTTCTTCAACCAACATTTCAAAATATGTATCAGGTACACTAATAAGCTAGTTTCATTATCGTCTGGATTGCGAGTCGATCGGATTGGGTGCTAATCTGGTAGATTCAAAGGGTTTGGTTTAAAGTCTTAGCTTTAGGGTTAGAGACCTTCCTCCCTTTGGTCTACATTACACAGAGCGGTATCCAGTCCTTGATAACTCCGTCCTTATCTTGTGAGGCGAAATTCGAGGTTGGTTGGCTGGTGTTTCTGGTTTATGTGATAGTTGATTAGAGTTTATCTGGTGTTTGGGAGAATCCGTAAATTACTGGTATTTTGGTGGAATAAAAAATGGGTTCAGATAAAGGGTGGGAACAACCCAGGAAAACAAAGACAACTAAGGATATCATTGCAAGGAGATCGGTATGGAGAGCCAATGAAAACAAAATGTATGAGTTTGATGCTAGCAACACTTCTTCCTTCTTCTTCACAGAATTTCCAAATTCTTTTGAGGCTAAAGAGATGTGTAACGTGTTTAAGGAATTTGGTTTAGTCGTTGAAGTGTTCATTCCGCCCAGACTTAACAAAAGAGGAAAGAGATTCAGCTTTGTCCGGTTCAAGAAGGTGTTCGATGAACATATTTTGGCCATTGAAATGGACAATATTGTTCTTAATGGCAGGAAGATATTTGTAAACACACCGTGGTTCCAAAGAGGCGGCAGGAGTAAGATAACGGAGAATAAGGATAATATGAAAGCTAGGCCAGAGTTTCAACATAGGAACAAGGATCACGAAACAATGACATTACAGAAAGAGAAAAGTTGGAATGGGAAAAAAAACATACGTGGAGATAATCAAAGGAGATACGAAGTATAAGGACAGTAAGAAGATGTATATGGAAGACAAGCCAAGATTTGCTCATCTCATGTTCAATGTTAAGGAGGAGGAATTAGAACGCTTCCAACAAGATTTTGTGGGCAGAGTTGAAAATCCAGGGCAATCGTATGGATACAGGAGGCGCTCCACATGGAAGGGTATTTTAAAATCAAAGCTACCCCTATGAGGGCAAACTTGGTATTACTAGAGGAGAAGGTCACTAGGGATATTAAGAAGATGATTGAGGAAGACAAAGAATGGGTGGAGAGGTGGTTCTCAGATATTCATCCTTGGAGTCCTTTAGATGTGGATGGTGAGAGGTTGACGTGGTTCAACATATTTGGTTTACCCTGTCATGTCTGGGGCGATAAGTTCTCCAACTTTTTAGCAGGAACCGTTGGTGCTTATGTTAAATCTGATGATGAAACCCAGAAACATGAAAAATTCGACGTTGCCAGGATCCTTATTAGAACAAAATTTGCCATGAACTTGAATGAAGTGGTCAATATTGAAGTTAACGAACAAATGTTCTGTATCAAGTTGGTCGAAGAAGTCCCTCATTGTGGTCCAAAGAAGTTTTGCAGGTCCTTTAGCGACAGTTGTGAAGATAGTTCGGAAGTGGAATCGTCTGGTAGCGAGGTGGAAGAGACACTACAAGATGTAGTCAATCCAATGGACATTAACCCAGAGTCAAATGATGGTATACATGGAGTAGGTGAAAAGGCATTATGCGATGACTTGGAGAAGGAGAATTGCAGTAAATTCGTGCCTAGGGAACCAGGAATTATCGATATAACGTCTGAGTCACATTTATTGGAATGTGAGATTTTACAGAATAATGAAGACCAGGTGGGGACCTCTCATGATGTTAACCTTGCAACAGATGTCAGTCCTTTAGTCAAAAGCCTGCAGTCTAGTGAGACTAGGACTATCCAGCTGTTTAAAGATGAGTTGCATTCTAATAAAGCCAATAGGAAAAGTACGCTTTTGAATGCTGAAAGTAATCATAAGGAAGTGGAAAAAGTTTTAACAACAGATAACATTTGTGAGGAATTAGGAGACATGAATAAAGGCTCTGTAGGCGGACAGAAGATTATATCCTCGTTGGGGCACAATAACTTGTTACGTAGGAAGAAATCTTTGGGAGAAATTTATAGAAGCTTGAAGATTCCATATACACCATCATATTACGCGTCTCTATTGTTAACAGATAATGCATTTCCTAGCTCGGTATCTTATGTTTGTGAGATGATCAGTGGTTTTCACTCGTAGTTTTTCAGGCTTTTGTGTCTATATTTTTCGTTATGTTTTCGGTATTTGAATTCATTGTATTGCATTTCTACCTTGTGTTTGTGTTTTATTTAAGTAAGTTCTTGTTTTAATGTTATTAAGTTTTTAAACTGTTTATGCTTTGATTTGGTAGTGTTTTTGTGTTTCTCAGGTATTTATAAAAGTCATTAATCAGATGCGCGTGATATGAGAAGCTGGAGTGCTAAAAGTACAAGGAAAACACCAACCGGAAGCCTGACACGGCTGCCCGTGTCACAGGACACGGCCCGTGTCAGGAGGCCTGAGAGATGGAAGTTTGAGCAAAAAAGATTGGACAAGGAAAAGATCAACCAGAAGCCTGACACGGCTGCCCGTGTCATGGGACACGACCCGTGTCAGGGCCCCTGAAGGAGATGTCTTGGCGCATGAGAGCCAGCAACCTGACACGGCTGCCCGTGTCATGGGACACGGCCCGTGTCAGGGCCACTGGAGGGGAATTTTGTGATTTTTATTTATCCCGTTTAATTGTCTTCTGAGGGTATTTTTGGGAATTCCACATGCTGTTATGTGATCTGATACTTTTAAGCTGAGAAACAAGGAGGAGAGGAGGACTTTTAGTTTTTACGATAAAAATTTGAGAGAGTTTATGCTATCAAGGGAATTTGGAGAACGGAGATCATTCAACCGCGAAAGCCATTGAAGATCAAAGCAATCCAAATACCATTGTAATGACTATTTCCTATGTTTCTGTTTTTATTGTTTTTGTTATGAACATGAGAGGCTAAACCCCCCAATGCTAAGGGGTGTCCCTGATTTCCTTTTGTAATGACATTTTAATTTCTTTCATAGTAATTTCATCACTTTCTCATTATCATCTTGTTGTATAATGTTCTTAATGCGAACCTGTATTGGAAAGTAGGGTTTTGAGTTACAGTTCACTTTAGGTCGGAAGACCATCGTTAACGCTTTTATACAACAATACTCTATTAGATATCACCAAGGAATTGGGATATCATACTGCAACCGTATTACTTTTGATAAACTAAAAAGCTTGGTACTCCTTCTATACATCCAAGGAATTGGGGTATAGAGGGAATACCAAAAGGTTTTCTTTTAAAGGAATTTTGGGAAACTACTCTAAAAAGACGGTGATGATTTAGCTTAGTGGTGATATTGCTAATATAGGGTAATTTGTTATTATAAGGGATTTCATACACCTCTCCCTAGTATTATTCTCATATTTGTCAAAACAACTTATTTATCTTTTAAGTGCTTTTATTCATAGAACATAGTTATAGAATCATTATAAAACCAAACAAAAGAACTTTTGTTTAATTGAAATAGTTTCTGCACTACATATTCTGAGCAGTCCTCAAGAGATCGACTCTGGGGAAAACCCCAAATTATTACTACATCGGTAAAAATAGTACACTTGCTATATTTACCGGTCAAGTTTTTGGCGCCGTTGCCGGGGACTACCAAATTCATAGTGTCGATTTTATTTCAATTGAAATTTTGTCACTCTGTGACTAAAATTTTTAATTTTATTTTTCTGTTATTTTTATTATTACTATTATCTGTCTAACCTGTATATGCGAGGCAATCCCTCAGCAGAGTTTTCTCTTGACGCAGAACCTGAAAGTTCATTGCACGCTAGACGTCGGCAAGCTAAGCTAGAAAGGTTGGCAACATCGAGTTCAGAACCAATTATCCCTGAGCTTGAGAAACAAGAGTCAGTTTCAGGCCACTCTCAGCACACCGATTCCGATACAGACTCCGAGTCGGAACTTAGTATCATGGCGGCAGATCCACCTGCCGAAAGACTTCTCGGTGATTATGCCCGAGCAAACACTCCAACAGTACGGTTAACAATCGTTAATCAACCAGTTACTGTTGCACAGTTCCAGCTGCACCCATCTACCATCCGACAGCTTCAGAGTAGGCCGTTTTCAGGAAGAATCAATGAAGATGCCAATAAGCACTTGCAAAGGTTCCTTACCATGAGCACATCCTTGAAAATTGAGGGACACTCTGAAGAGGTAAAGAAGTTGGCGATGTTCCCGTTTTCTTTATCCGAGGACGCCGAAGAGTGGTTTTATTCACTACCCACTGGGAGTATTACTACTTGGCAAGAGATGGAGACTACATTTCTGAACGAGTATTTTCCTACATCTGTATACATTCGGAAAAGATATGACATTGTTAATTTCAAGCAGAAAGAAGGAGAATCACTTGGAGATGCTTACAAGAGATTTAAGAGGTGTTTGGTTGCATGTCCCACTCATAATATGGACGCAACCGAACAAATGCAGAATTTTGTGAATGGGTTAAAGATGAAGACAAAGCAACTTATTGATACAGCTACCGGTGGCTCTACAAACTTTTCAACAGCCACTGGCATTAAAAAGATAATTGAAGCGATAGCAGCAAATGAGCACCTTGAGTTGTATGATCGCAGTGTTAGTCAACCTGAGAAGATAATTGATTTGAAGCTAACAGAACAGGTTGTAAAAATGGAGGATCAAATTGCGGCTGAGGTTGAAAGAAGGTTAAAGAAAATGAGTCTTGAAACACAAACCGTAGCACAGGTTCAACCGGTTCAAGCGGTAAAGTGTGAGATTTGTAGTGAACCTCATTCTACTGCACATTGTGTTGCAACTCTACAACAAATTGAAGAGATAAAATTCTTGAAGCAGAATAATCCCTACGCTCAAACTTACAATCCAGGGTGGAAGAATCATCCTAACTTCTCCTAGAAAGATCAGAATCAGCAACAATATCCACAGCAGCAAGCTCCCCAAAAAGCACAATGGGAGATTTCCATTGAGAAGATGGCAGCTCATAACCTGCAATTTCAGGAAGAGACCCAGAATAGCTATAGGAATACCACAACCTCCATAAAAAATCTTGAAGTTCAGATGAGCCAGATAGCGCAACAACTAGCACATTCCCAAACACCAGGTGCCTTACCGAGTGCAACAGTGACAAACCTAAGAGATAACCAGAATGTGAATGCCATCATGGCTGGAAGTGGTGAGTCAAGTGAGAATTACAGAGAGAAAAGAAAAGAAGCGGTCAAACCTAAGATCAAGTTACCGTACCCCTCAAGAGCGACAAAGAAGGAGACACAAGAGAAGGACTTTGAGAAATTTGTCGCATTGTTCAAAAAGTTGGAGGTTCATATGCCATTCTTTGAGGCACTAGAGCAAATACCGGTGTATCATAAATTCATGAAAGAGATGATCACTAAAAAGAAACCTATGGAGGAAGAGCTGAAAAATGTAAATGAGAAGTGTAGTGAAGTACTCCAAAATAGGAAAATCCCTGCCAAGCAGATGGATCCCGGATCTGTGGCAATACCGTGCTCTATAAAAGACAGAAATTTCAAAAAAGTTCTGATTGATTCAGGTGCTAGTGCTAGTCTCATGCCATTGTCCATTTATAAAAAGTTGGGAATTGGAAGGGTGAGCGATACGGGAACAAATTTAAAATTTGCAAACCACACAACTGAGAAATCTTATGGGGTAGCTGAGGATGTGTTAGTGACGATCGGTGAATTGGTTTTTCCAGTTGACTTTGAGATCATGGATATTCCAGAAGATGAAGACACCCCTGTCATCCTCGGTAGACCTTTCCTGCTCACTAGTCGGTGCAACCTCGATATTGACAAAGGCACTGTGACTTTTAAATCTTTTGATGAGGAAATCACTTTGAATGTTTTGGATATCAAGAAGCAAAATGAAGGTAAGGGTAAGCAAGCTTCAATTGGAATGATCAGAATGGTGGAAAAAAGCAGAAGTGCAAGACCACCTCCTGAAAAAGTCTCGGGCATAATCTCCAAAAATGCAGAGTCTCGGTCATCTATTGCACATGGCAACAATACGCCAAGGTCCACTCATGAAATCAAGAAAAGAAAGAAAAAGAAACTTCGAAGGAAGGATATGGAAGTGGGTGTTGACTTGAGGCAACTGTCATACCCCAAATTTTGACCACTAAGATTTCCCATCATTGTGCAAATCATCATCACAATATGTATGGACCATCATACTTCATCAGTTTCCCCAAAGATGGGTGAGCATCCACTACAATCAAGAATTAGGGTTTCAAGCCCTCTCAGAGTTCTTAGACAAAGGATCAATCAAGGAATGACATGATCTTCAACTTGTCTAACCTCTCAAACACCTACAATGGATCAAAAGGACTCCCACTTCAAGGATTAAGCACAAGGCTGCTCCCTTCTAGGTGGATCAAGTCTCAAGATAGACAGTGTCACCAAATCAGGGTTTTGGTCGACCAGGGCCTCCAGATGAAAATTTTTATCTGGGCACAAGCCAATGATCCAAAACATAACCTAATATACTTCATGGAACCTCATGGACCTAATCATCAAGTCAATTTTGCCTCAGGGGATGCATACATCAAAAATCAGGAATTAGAGTTTCTTGACCTAATTCACCCCTAAGTTGACTTTTGGGACAAATCATGAACCAAGACCTCAAGAGAGGGTTTGAGGGTCTCTAATATACCATATTGATCCATTTGGGACAATGGATTAATCCAAGAAGTTTGAGCAACAAGTCTCAATTTCATCTGCACCACAATTAGGGTTTTAAGGAAAAAGTCAACTGTAACTTTGACTTTTGACCAGGACATGCTCCCAAACCCTAGGACATGCCTCAATATACCCTATGACACCCATGGAACATGTCCATCAAGTTTGATTTAGGTCAAGGACATGATTTCATGAGGAATTACACAGTTTGGAATTCATCTGATAAAAAGTCAACTGTGCACAAAAGTCAACTTTGACTTTTTGAGATTTTTCACCAAAATGGATTTTTAACCCTAAAATGATGTTAATGTATAATTTGAATCATCATTCATCAAGAAAAATCAAGAAAAGTTGGATAACTTGTAAAAGGGGTAACCATAAAAACTTAGAAAATTTTCTAAGTTAAAAATAAAGTGACAAGGGTACCAACTTTGGAGGATCATAACTCCTAAACCATAAGGCCATTTTTTCCCATCCAAAGATGGATTTGTAGCCCTCATTACCCTCTACAAAAACTTCAACTAGACCTAAGTCCAATTCATTAAGGATTTTGAGTTATGGAGTGATCAAAATGGCTGAAAAATGAAAATGTCACTTTTTCCAACACTTAGTGAAATTTTCACTAAGTCCAAATCTGTCCTCACTTTTTGCCAAATGTAGGGGGATTTTTCACTTGGATTCAGAAGAGATCAAAACCAAACATGTTCAAACAGTTGTTGTATCATGTAAGGGCTTTCCAAAATGGCCAAGAACATTGCCAAATTCCATTTAAGTCATGAGATATGACATTGGCAAGTTGCCTTGCTGAAATCTGTCAAAGGCAAGGCAGAATTTGCAATTTTGCTCGATTTGCCAAAATCAGCCAAATTCAAATGCTCCTATCCACTTGGACACATCTGAGGATTGAATCTAAAGGGGACAATCACTGAGCCAAGCCTCCAAAGTCCATGGAACAAGAAATAACATGTTGAACCTAGAATGGCCAAAATAGGGACAAGACTCCAAATTTGGATTGAAGCATTCAATGGAAGCATCAAGGTGGCATGGACTGAGCCATTCTCATCTGAAATCAGTCAAGACTTATCCAAGACCAAGGGGACCAAAGCTCTGTGCCCTAACCTCTAGTCAATGGCTAGAGGAGACTTGGATTTTCATTTGCCAACATTGGCCAAACCTACTTAGCAGTTGACATTCACTATTCCTTGCAAAACAAACTTGCTCTACTATAAATAGAGCTCAATTATGATCAGTTTGAGTACAACAAAGCCATATAACAGATGCTTTCCTCAAAATCTCTTTCTTTTGGCAAAAATGCCTTTCTTAGCAAGGTAGCTATCGGGTTTTGAGTTTGAGAGCTTTTCCAATCAAACCAATCACTCACACACCTCACATACATCATATAGAAGTGATCCAAACACTCACATAACATCTGGAACACAGATTTCACAAAATCACCAGCCAATTGCTCAAGTTCTTGACAGTTTTGCAGTTGAGGTGCCATCTTCAACTCCAAACCATTTCAATCCATTCCAAGCACTCAGACACATCACTTGGCACCTAGGGAAGCTATTCACATCATTGGAACCTAGCTGTAACACCTCCAACACAAATCACGATCACCAACTGCAAGTGGTAAGCATGAGCTCTTCTAGCTCTATGATCCATGCAATTTTTGCTGCACAATAATTTGGCCATATGTTCATAATCATGCATGGAATGTTTCCCCTCAATTAATTGCATTGTTTGAATCGTGTATCAAAAATCCTAGCCTTCATGCAGAAATTAGGGTTCTTGAGGATTTTTCATGATTTCTTGTTATATGTTTAATTTAAATGAAATTAATGGACATAGACATGATCGTGAGGTTGAGACGAGCATAATGATATGTGGATTGCATGTTATAATCAAGTATTCAGTGAGATTGGAGAGAAAATGCAAATCTGGCCAAGCCCAGAACACGCGCGTGTTCTTGGTGTGTTCTTGGCGCCATTTTTAGAAATTTGAATATTTGAATTTTGTGATTTTATTTAATTGATTAAAAAATTAATTTCTCTCTGAGTTTTAATGATTTTGAGTTGATTCTTTTTTTAATAATTCACAAAAATGTTAAAATATTTTATTTTATCAAAAAATCCCAAAAATAGTATTTATTTCATATAATTGATATTTTTGCAAAGAATTAATGTTTTAATTGTTTTTGACATTTTAAATATTTTTTCCACATTGATTTTGCAACTTTTAATGCTTTCTAATTATTTTGTAGGTCAATACTTAACTTTTGAAGCATTAATCCAAGATCACAATTTGTTTTTCATTTGTTAAACAATTTTGATCATTTTAATTGAATTTTTATTCAATTAAATACATTTTTGAAAACAAATTAGGGTTTTTGGATTAATTCAACCCTCATAAATCATTTTCAAAACACTTGGGCCTCTAATAGAGTGTAAGACCCAATCCTTTTTTTGACCAAATCATTTTGGGCCTCAGTGCATTGTATAAGTCCCGATACCGTCAAAAATAAACGGCGCGATCGTCGCCTTTTGAAAAACCATCTAGGCCTCTCCTTGAGCTATAAGACCCATTCAAAATACTTGGGCCTCTAATAGAGTGTAAGACCCAACCCCCTTTTAACCAAAAACATTTTGGGCCTCACTTATTGTATAAGTCCCTCTGCGTTAAAAGAAAACCTCGGCGTGATCGCTATTTTAAACGGAAAAATCAATTGGGCCTACCCTCGTGTTATAAGCCCCACTCTTTTTCTTTAAACCTTTGTGGGCCTCTTGAGAGAGTGTAAGACCCATCCCTTTGTACAGAAAACAATTTTTGGGCCACAGTCACTTGTATAAGTCCCTATGTACAAATTCAAACAGTGCGCTCACTGATAAAACCCCTGGGCCTCTCCTTGAGCTGTAAGCCCCAAATCTTTCTTTTTCAAAGCACTTTCTCCTTTAATTTTGAATATACTGTTGTTTTCAATCTTTCTTTGTTGAACAACTAACCAAACAGCATGGAAGCTCTACAACCGAGTAAGTGGTTATTGCTTTCATTTACCGCTTTCATATACATATAATTGTATTGTGGGGGCTGTTTCGCTGTAAGTCTTCTTTCATAAACTCATATCAACTATGTAATAATAGTATAGATATTTAGAGTTTTCCCGGCAACTACGTCTAGCATTAAGCCCGGTGATTACTCTTAGAAATAGTCTAAAACTAGATCCCCATAGGATTACCAGACACAGTCTTCCCTCCTCTTGGGGTTAAACAATATGGAGACATGAAAGGCAGCATTCTCTGTGAACCCTTTCATAGACTGTCACTCATAGAAGTTGTCAAGAAACTCTATTCCCCAGAGATGATCTTTTCTCCGTGAATGGCATCTCTTGAGTTTCTTCCAAATTCTCGAACTTTCCTGACTTTGATCTATTCTCGGTGAATATCATTGCCTTGAATTTCTCGGGGTTTGGGGATCCACAGGCTTCTTAAAAGCAATTGTCAAGAAACTCTACTCCCCAAAGATGATCTTTTCTCTGTGAATGGCATCTCTTGAGTTTCTTCTAAATTCTCGAACTTTCCTGACTTTGATTTATTCTCGGTGAATAGCATTGCCTTGAATTTCTCGGGGTTTGGGGACCCATCGGCTTCTTAAAAGCAATCGGCCTCCTCTTGGGCATCGTACAAGGACCCACAGGCTTCCTAAAAGCAACCCCGTCTCCTCTTGGGCTTAGTACAAGGACCCTAGGGCTTCTTAGAAGTATTCACGGCCTCCTCTTAGGCTTCGTATAATGATCTCTTCCTCCGGGAATGATAGCCTCCTCTTGGGCTTAGTACAAGGACCGATCGACTTCTTAAAAGCTTCCAGCCTCCTCTTGGGCTTCGTACAAATTGTCCCGATGACCTCCTAGAGGTATAGGAACAAAAATTAGTTATTTGCATAGAACAGTCCTTTCATAGAGTCTACTACTATTTCTCAAAGCATGGTACAAAAGATAAAACTCTAGACTTGGACAGTCTAACTTCCTTGAGTCTCAAAGACATTCTCAAGTGACCCCTTCGTTAAATAGGAAGGAAACCCGCAGACTCAGACAGTCTCAATACCCTTTGGATTTCTCGTTTCCTTAAAGAATAGGGAATAACCCTGATCCTTGAATCAAATCCCTGAGTACAGTGTTGCTCATATAAGAACTGATTTTCTCTTTCAAAATCAGTCTACTGGACTTGTCACTTAACTGAAACCGTAACCATAGCCTCCTTTTGGGCTTTGTATAATGATCCTCCCCAGCGGAGTCAAACAATGTTCAACCTCTCTCTCGGGCTTTGTACGAGACACATAAGAGACTCCCTCGTTGAGTCAATCACCCTTTTCGCCTCCATCTCGGGCTTTATACGAGATACAAAAAGGTTCTTATTGAGCCAAACAAACAACAGCCGCCATCTCGGGCTTCGTACGAGATACAAAAAACTCTCTTGTTGAGTCAAATAGCCTCTATCTCGGGCTTTATATGAGATACCAAAAGGCTCCATCATCGGGTCAAAACCTTTTAGCCTCTCTCTCGGGCTTTGTACGAGACACATATTAGCCTCCTCTTAGGCTTTGTATAAGAAAACCACTGGTTAATCCAATTAACCTTTTAGCATTAAAGTTGTGCCTCGTTCACAGTACACAAACATCAACAACTCCTTCCCCTTCATCTAATTGCTATAAGCGGCAAGCCTCTGGATCATCTATATCCATGACACTGTCCCTCTTTTAGCATGAGAAATTCCTAAGGAAAGATAGCATTGCTCTACACTGAGTTAAAGTCTTCTCCTTCAGGTTAAACTCCCATATATAGGAAATTATAGCATTGCTAGGATCCGCGTATCCCGGTTAAAGTAATTCTCCTTTATAAACAGTTGTGACATACAACCCCCCCTCTTTAGAGATGACAAATTCTCTCTAAAGTCAACACCTTTAGCTTCACATCTTGGGCTTCGAACAAGATACAAATAGACATTTTAGCTTCACATCTTGGGCTTTGAACAAGATACAAATCACCTTTTCGCTTCACGTCTTGGGCTTTGAACAAGACACCAAAAAATAACCATTTCCTCCCATAGAATAGGAGGAACTACGAACACTCTGATTTCCCTGTTTCGGTAAACGGGAATACGTAGGCATAAGATTGAAAGAAAAATCTTAGCGAGCACACTAAACAAAAAACCCAAATCCCATATCTCCATCAATCAAAAGCAATAATTCAAAAACATCAGTCCTAACATCCTAATCCTTGTTCCCCGCCAGAAACCTTCTGTCAAAATAAAAAGAAAGAAAACAGTATTGGCGAAAATACAAATAACCAGTACAAAGGCCCCCCACATTAATAGCATCCGTAACCTAACAGACCGCTGTTTAAACTCAGTATGCAAAGCAGGGTTAATTGGAGACATCTATTTCCCTTCCTTATTCAGCTCACAATAGGATAAAAAATGAATCGACCTGTAGTTAAAACTCAACCGCAGAGAGCGACCAGCGCTTAAGAACCGCGTCCAAAATCGCTCGCTACAGAGAAAATGGCGCCCACCGTGGGGCCGGTTCTTTCTTTCTTACTATTTAAACCTTGGGTAAGTCATTTTCATGGCGGTGGCCGCCAACAGAAAAAATGGCACCCACTGTGGGGCCTGTCTTTCTTTTTCCTTCTTCCTTTTCATCTCTTGTGTGAATACCACAGATTGGGGCTTCCGCTGGGGAACCCATTTTCTGTCAGGAACTTAGGATTCATAGCTTTAAAGGTCTAGGATGTTTAGGATAAATATATATATACTGCTTTTCCTAATTGCTATACGTGTTTATTTTTCTGCTAATGGGAATGCGTGTGATGCCGCATGTGGAAAGATTGAGTATACACTTAAGATAAGTGATGGCGACGGGGTCGACCATCAACCTCAGTGGAGGCTGACCAATGCAACCCATTCTCTCACCTAGACAATGGGCCGATTGTTAAGTCTGAGAAGCTGAGGAGCCAAACCCTTTCGTAGTGCGGAAACTATCGGGAATAGTTGTTACGCGATACTACCCTCATTTGAGGCTAGTGATCTATTCTCGGTGAATGGCACTTACTCTAAGATTACTCTACAACTCGCTGACGACCCGCTTGTTGTTTTGCTTTCTTGGGAGGAGCTGATGATAATGAGTACAGGTACAAAAATCACCTTAGTATAAACCTTTGGGGATGGGTAGAGCCTTGACTTCATGACAACGACCCTTTGACCCCATGTTTTTTCTATGTTTTTGTGTGCTGCATTCATGCATTCATTTAAAAAAAAACATTAAAACATTAAAAAAAAAGTTCTTCTCTTCTAGTCTCTCTGTTTTTCAAATTAAACTAAGACTGTGATTGCAAATATCAGAGAAAAGGATTGCACTAATGGATTTCGGTAGAAGGAGAACTCATAGTTATACCTTCAAGGTTCCAAAGTTAGAGGATTTGAGAAGGTTAGCGAGGATGATCACTAACCCTGAGGCTTTCAGAGCCAAGCACGGAGGTTTGCTACCACTGTTAAGAGTCCATGTGATTGAGGGAATCATGGATGCGCTCATTCAGTTTTACGATCCGGTTTATCACTGTTTCACATTCCCGGATTACCAGTTAGCACCAACGCTGGAGGAGTATTCTCATCTGATTGATTTACATATCACCGATCGAGCTCCATTTTCTGGACTGGAAGAAATTCCAAAGAATCAGACCATTGCGAGAGCAATTCATTTGGACGAGTCTGAAGTCAGGACTCACCTAACTACTAAGGGTGGCATCCAAGGTTTGCCAGCCCAGTTCTTGACAAAGAAGGCCCTATATTTTTCCAGTATAGGAAACGTGACTGCTTTTGAAAGCATCTTTGTCTTGCTCACCTACGAGTTATTTTTGTTTCCCAACATCAATAACTTCGTCGATATTAACTCCATTAAGGTTTTTCTCATTGGAAACCCTGTGCCGACTTTGCTCACAGATGTGTATCATTCTGTACACTTGGGGAATTTGTACAATGGAGGGGAGATCACATGCTGTGTACCTCTGCTTTACAAATGGTTTATCTCTCACTTGCCCAAGTCTGCTGCTTTTTGGGATTGCAAGAGTGTCTTACGTTGGTCGCAGAAGATCATGTCTCTTACCAACTCTGATATAGATTGGTGTAATAGGATCTATGATGGAATCAGAATCATCGACCGTTGTGGAAACTTCCCCAATGTACCCCTTATAGGAACTAAAGGAGGAATCAACTACCATCCGGTATTGGTTCGCCGTCAATTTGGATACCCGATGAGACACATCCCACGGGGTGTTCATCTGGAAGGTCTTTTCTTCAAGGAAGGAGAAAACGACAGAGCACTAAAGATGGAAATAGTGCACGCTTGGAAGCATGTTCATAAGAAAGGACGAGAGTCACTAGGAAAACCAAATTGTGTCTCGGTGGAGCCTTATCTCCATTGGGTACAAACTAGAGCTCTCAAGCTAAAAATGCCTTATCCTCGTTAAGGAATTCTTCCGCTGAGGGAATCTGTCATGTACTTCATGATGGAAACTGAAAAGCTTCAAGTTACTCTCAATAAAGTTCAACGGGAGAGAAGGTCTTGGAAGAACAAGTACCGCACCCTCGACGTAGAGTGCATCAAAATACAGCAACTACTGAAAGAGAAAGACGCTCTGATTGAGATTTTAGAGCAGCATGCTGTAGAGAATCAGGATGACCAAAGGAATTTGCTCACTCCTTTCACTTGGAAAAGGAATAACAACCCGACAAAGGCCCAAGAGCCCCGGTCAAAGAAAAGGAAGATACCAGAATCAGCACCCGATTTCTCTTCAGAGAGGACTCGGGACCCATTAGTTTAGGTTTTTGTTTCTGCACCTTGTAATCTACTGTATTTCCATTTCTGTAATCCTTTGAATTTCAATAAAAAGGGGTTTCCCCACTGTTTGATATTTGCAATCTAATTGTCGAAGTTTATTTTGATTAAACCTAAAACAATTAATATAATCATTGCATTTATCATTCTCACATCGCGTATTCTTCTTACCTACGAATCTCACGTTTGTGTCTCGGTTCTAGAGTCAAACTGTCTCATTCGTATAATACTCGGGCCAATCGTCAGAAAAAGATGGATGATCTTGAGGAAGAAAATAGAGAGTTGAAAGAAGAGATCAACGCTCTAAGAGAGGATATGAGAAAGCTTCGTAATGACATGCAAGCCATGGCAGAAGCTCAGCTACAAAGGACCGTGATCTCAGAGATCACCTCAGCGCCCATAGTGGAGAGGTATGATCCTAGGTATCAGATACCGAAAGATCGTCCTTGGGGCATGCCTGTTAACTATATCCCAGAAGGATATGTTCCGCCGATCACTGAAGATCAGGGAATCACAATAGAAGCCGCGGGGCCTGAAGGTTACAAACTTCGGGAAAGCGAAGATGCCAGGGGCATACTGAAGACTCCTGAAGGTTACAAACTTCGAGAAACGCCAAGACTCACTGCCGTAGTCACGGTACCACCCCCTGTGGTGTACACTGTCCCGGAAGGACAGATTCCACAGATACCTTCTGGTAAGAAGGAAACTATGTTTGACAGAACGGAGGAATTCCAGGAGCAATTCTTGGAAATGCAGAAGGAACTGCAAGCCATTCGCGGTTAGGATCTATTTGGAAAGGACGCCGCAGATCTCTGCTTGGTCCCAAATGTGAAAGTCCCGCACAAATTTCAAGTGTCCGACTTTGAAAAATATAAGGGTAACTCTTGCCCTCAAAGCCATCTGGTGATGTACGCTCGGTGGATGTCAGCTCAGACGGAGAATTAGGACCTACTGATTCACTACTTTCAGGATAGTTTAACCGGTGCCGCATTAAAATGGTACATGGGTTTAAACCGTGCCACGATCAGTACATTCAGAGATCTTGGTATTGCCTTTGTCCAATAATACAAATACAATTTGGACATGGCACCGGACAGAGATCAACTCAGATCAATGTCGCAAAAGGACAAGGAAACCTTTAAGGAGTATGCTCAAAGGTGGCGTGAAATTGCCGCTCAAATTTGTCCACCTCTTGAGGAAAAAGAGATGACAAAGATCTTCTTAAAGACCTTAAGCTCATTTTATTATGACCGAATGGTTGCCAGTGCGCCCAGTGATTTCACCGAAATAGTTGGCATGGGCGTACGTCTTGAGGAAGCCGTCTGAGAAGGACGTTTGGTAAAAGACACTGGATCGACGAGCGGTACTAAAAAATACGGTAGTGCTCTCCCTAAGAAAAAAAAGCAAGATATTGGGAATATCTCTCTCGGAAAGCAAAGGCGACGTTATCAACCGGTAGCAGCTGTGACTCTTGCTATCAACCCTGCGTCTATTCCTACGTATCAACCTCAGGTTGCGCAGAGCCAACCTGACCAGCAAAGGACACAACAGCCTCTTCAGCTGGCTCGTCCTCCATATAACAACAACCGTGCAAAACGGCCACCAGGATTTGATCCTATACCCGTGACGTACGCAGAGCTATTTCCATTACTACTGGCTAAGGGGCACATTCAGACTAAATCTCCTCTTACAGTACCGGAAAATCTGCCTTTTTGGTTTAAGGTGGATCAAACATGCCCTTATCATTAAGGAGGTTCTGGGCATAACATAGAGACTTGTCTCAATTTCAAGTCCGACGTGCAAAAACTTGTTAGGAGCGGGGTCTTATCCTTCAAGGATACGAATCCTAATGTTCTCACAAACCCGCTGCCTCAACATGAGAAAGCTGCAGTCAATTTGATAGAAAAAGAGACTAACGATGTCTATCAAATTCACAATGTACTCTTGTTGAAAACCAATCTGGTCAAGATGCATTGTAGACAGAGTGGATATGGCTATGTGCCACCTCATAACTATCACCAGTGTGATATCTGCTCTAAAGACAACCAAGGATGTTCTGTAGTGCAAGCAGCTCTGCAGGAACAAATGGATCTCGGATGGATCCAAGAGCACCGAGTTTGTGGAGTTAACATAGTCTACACGAATTCCAACGTCATTCAAAACCACTACATCCGTGCGATGAATGTCAATCTGGTGGCAATGCACTCAAGGCAAAGCCAGTATCATAATCTGCCGCGGCACGATTACAGTTCCTGTCTGACTTGCTCGGTAAACAAACAGGGATGCTCTTTCATACAAGAGGCCCTCCAGCGTCAGATGGATCTTGGATGGATCCAAGACTACCATGATAGGAACTCCTATCAAATCAACATGGTTCAGATCTTCGATATTCGCGTGATGAATACCAACCTGGTAGAGTTACATGCTGAGCAGGTCCGACTCGGATTCTTAATATCACATGACTATCAAAGCTGTAAAACGGGTTGCGAAAATGATCGAGGATGTACCCTTGTCCAGGAGGCACTTCAGCACTTGTTAAATCATTGGTGGATGCCAATCTACATGGACAAAGATACTCAGCAAATTAGTATCAGTAACAGGAATCATACTCATCGTCAAAGTCAGGATGTCCGATCCGTGGAAGCTAACCTAGTGAGGTTACATTGTATTCAAAGTGGGCGTGGCCAGGTGCCACCACACAATTACGATCGTTGTAGTGTCTGTTCGGAAAGTAACCAAGGGTGCTACCTTGTGAGAGCAGCTCTTCAAGGTCAGGTGGACCGGGGATAGATTCGTCCATATCCGGGTTCTGGACCCATCAACTGGACGCCGAACTACCTTGCCGAGCAAGTTGAGGATGTTGTCACGATCTCTGGTCATCACAGGACCAGGGATGTTTTTGCCATCATCCCTCTACTTGACGAATCTAAAGTTCCCAACCGGGAACGGATCGAGATTACTTATGATGGTCAAAAAAATCAGAAAGTTCCCATAGTCATCTATCTTCCGGGACCACTACCATATGAATAAACTAAGGCTATCCCTTACAAATACGGTGCAACGACAGTTGAAAATGGAAAGGAAATTCCATTACCCTCCGTTGTGAATATTGCAGACATCAGTCGTGTAACACGGAGCGGTAGAATCTTCAACTGAGGAGTTGGGGAACTTAACAAGGAAAAGGAACTTCAGACAGAAACTCCTGATCCACCGGTCGGTCAATCTAGTAATCCTGACCTTTCGAAAAATAATGACGAGATGTTGAAGCTCATCCAAAGGAGTGAATACAACATTGTTGATCAACTGTTACAAACTCCTTCAAAGATCTCGGTATTATCACTATTACTCAGTTCAGAAGCGCACAGGGAGGCTCTACAGAAAGTCTTGGAGGAAGCCTTTATGGAACAGGATGTAACAATCAGACAGTTCGATAGCATTGTCTCTAACATCACTTCCTGCAACAATTTGGGATTTAGTGATGAGGAATTACCTGAAGAGGGTCGCCGTCATAACATGGCGCTCAATATCACAGTTAACTACCAGGACGATGCTTTAGCCAGCGTACTGGTAGACACAGGGTCAGCCCTGAATGTTATGCCGAAGTCCACTTTGACGCAATTATCATTCAAAGGCCCTCCGATGAGAATCAGCGAGGTCGTCGTCAAAGCATTTGACGGATCCAGAAAAACAGTTATCGGCGAAGTTGATCTTCCCATAACTATCGGTCCTCACACTTTCCAAGTTACTTTCCAGGTCATGGACATCCGGGCAACGTACAGTTGTAAGACCTTGGATACATCAGGCTGGAGCGGTTACTTCAACCCTCCACCAAAAGCTAAAGTTCGTTCAGAACGATCAACTTGTCACGGTTTGTGGGGAACAAGCCTTGCTTGTAAGCAACTTGTCATCATCTACTGGTATAGAACCCGAGGAGGTTATTGGAACGCAGTTCCAAGCACCGTCGGTAAGCAAAGACAATCAGTTCAAAGAAAGAACTTCGATTTCTTCATACAAAGATGCTATCAAAGCGGTCGAGAGTACCAGTACAACCGGATGGGGATAACTTGTCATTCCTATTGATAATAAAACAAAGAAGGGTCTTGGTTTTTCTGCAACCTGTACCCAGACAGCTGCCAACGATGAAAGTCTTCATCCCCTTCAAAACTTCTTCCACAGTGGAGGTTTCCTCCACCCAGTGTCTCAAGCAGTACATGCTATTAATGAGGAAGATCCCTCTGACACGAATGAAGAATGAAAGTCCTACCTTAACGAGGACGGTTATATGTCTCAGGAAGAGGTGCCTATGCCTTTTTGCTATCCCGCACAGAGTCCGAGATTTATACCAAAGTCAGATGTCGAAATGATATACGGAGATTGTGATCCGGAAGGATGCCGTGCTCCGCCGAATTCATTAGAGGAAGACACTCTGATGAAGGACAACTTTGACCACAATTACTATGGCCCAATGGATGGTCTGCCAATGTGGCAGCCTTACCCAGAAAACTTGGGGCAAGAGAGTCAGCCGAACAATGAAAATCAGCTGACCGTCATTGAACAGAATACCTGTGTCCCCACCATGTCATGGAATCAACACTCAGGTCATTCGGAAACTACTCAACATGAAGATGAATTCATCAACTATGCTTTTCCCGAGGTCAACGTCATCGAGAGAGATGACTCCTCCAGTTCGAAAGAAGTGTGGGACACCTTGGGACAACCGAGTGGAAAATACGACTATATGGTCAAGTACACCGCTCCCGAAAGCTCTCGTATCAGGCTCTAAGATATCCAGCCTACTGGATGGGAAGATACAGTTGAGAGCACAAATGCTATACAAAATACAACAGAGGAATTCTCCTACGACAACTCTGCCTGGGAGACAGATTCCAATGATCCCGCTCCACCAGAAATCAGCGTCATTTCTGAAGACAAATCAAGGAAGGTGCCAGACTTTGTGATTCACCGAGGAGTTCGCCGCCAATGGGTTACCGTCGAGGTTCCGAAGATCGTTCACCAGTCAAAGTAATTGCCATCTTTAACCTTTCACCCTGCCCAGGTGAAACAGATGTTTTGATAGGGCTCGCTTTCTGTAAATTTTCCCTCTTCGCTTTGCCCAAAGCGACATAGTTTTGTTTTATAGGGCTGTAGTTTCAAGATTCGACTTGTTCATTAATAAAATAATGTCGTTCTGTAATTTTCGCATTAATTGCTGTTTTCTCTTTTTGCTTTTTCAGAAAATGGTAATCCTAAAAACAATAATAAAAACAAGCAGTAAAATAAAACACTGCACACACTTTCATTTTCTCTATCTCTTCTAAACGCGAATCATAACGTCATGCATATTGCTTGTTTTAAACCCCGTTGAAACATACGATCCGATGCCTTCTCCCAACTTTGAGTTCCCGGTATTCGAGGCTGAAGAAGAAAATGACGACGAAATTCCAGAAGAGATCTCTCGACTACTCAGACAAAAGGAAAGGTCCATTGAACCTCACAAAGAGCCGTTGGAAACGGTAAACTTGGGTTCAGAAAAAGAGAGAAAATAAGTCAGGATTGGGGCAATGCTCAGTCCAACAGCTAGAGAGGGTTTGATAAAGCTTCTCAAAGGATTTCCCGATGTATTCGCTTGGTCCTATCAGGATATGCCAGGGTTGGATACCAGCATCGTGGAACATCACTTACCGATAAGATTGGAATGCCCGCCCGTAAAGCAAAGGTTGAGATGCACTCACCCGGACATGGCCATCAAAATCAAAGAGGAGGTACAGAAACAGATCGACGCAGGTTTCCTCGCTACATCTGAATATCCTCAATGGTTAGCCAACATCGTACCCATTCCTAAAAAGGACGGAAAGGTCAGAATGTGTGTTGATTACAGAGATCTAAACAAGGCAAGTCTAAAGGACGACTTTCCTTTACCACACATTGACATGCTGGTAGACAGTACAACAAAGTTCAAAGTTTTCTCCTTCATGGATGGATTCTCGGGCTATAACCAGATCAAAATAGCGTCGAAAGACATGGAGAAAACTTCGTTCATTACCCCATGGGGCACCTTTTGTTATAAGGTAATGCCGTTCAGTTTGAAGAACGCCGGGGCAACCTATCAAAGGGCCATAACTACTCTGTTTCATGACATGATACACAAGGAAATCGAGGTATATGTCGATGATATGATTGCAAAATCAAAAACAGAGAATGAGCACGTTGAACATCTGTCAAAATTGTTCGAACGTCTAAGAAAATTCAAGCTCCGCTTGAATCCCAACAAGTGCACCTTCGGTGTCCGTTCAGGGAAACTACTAGGGTTCATCGTCAGCCAGAAAGGAATTGAGGTTGATCCTGACAAGGTCAAGGCCATTCGAAATGCCTTCTCCGAAAACTGAAAACAAGTCAGAGGATTCTTGGGACGTCTGAACTACATCTCCAGATTCATATTCCTTATGACCGCCACATGTGCGCCGATTTTCAAATTACTCAAAAAGAACCAGGATTACGTTTGGTCAGAAGATTGCCAAACTGCCTTCGACAGTATTAAGGAATACCTGTTGAATCCGCCGATTCTATCACCTCTAGTGGAAGGAAGACCACTGATCATTTGCCTCACAGTCCTAGAGGACTCAATGGGATGTGTACTTGGCCAACAAGACGAAACCAAAAGGAAAGAGTCTGCCATTTACTATCTAAGTAAGAAATTCACCGACTGCGAGACTTGGTACACGATGCTTGAGAAAACTTGTTGCGCTTTGGCTTGGGCAGCCAAACGTCTTCGTCAGTACATGATTCGTCATACTACTTGGTTAATCTCCGAAATGGATCCAATCAAGTATGTTTTCGAAAAACCTGCTCTCACGGGAAGAATTTCCCGTTGGCAGATGTTGTTATCAGAATATGACATAGAGTACTATGCTCAGAAAGCCGTTAAAGGAAGTATTTTAGCCGATCATTTGGCTCATCAACCGATTGACGATCAAGAATCAACCGGGTTTGACTTCCCAGACGAAGATGTCATGTATCTAAAAATGAAAGACTGCGATGAACCGCTACCCAGTGAAGGGCCAGAACCAGGTTCCCAATGGGGACTTATCTTTGACAGAGCAGTTAATCATTATGGAAACGGAATTGGGGCAATCATTGTTACCCCTCAGGGTACCCACATTCCTTTCACTGCCAGACTTACGTTCAAATATACGAACAACGAGGCTGAATACGAAGCTTGTATTATGGGACTCGAAGAAGCAATTGATTTAAGGATAAAAAACTTGGACGTATACGGCGATTCAGCCTTGGTTATCAATCAGATAAAAGGAGATTGGAACACATACCAATCAGGATTGATTCCTTACAAAGACTATGCAAGAAGGTTACTACCTTTCTTCAACAGAGTTGAGTTTCATCATATCCCTCGTGAGGAGAATCACATGGCTGATGCTTTAGGCACTCTCTCTTCCATGATTAGTGTAGGTCAATGGAACGACCTACCTAAGATCGACATAATGCGCCTTAAACGGCCCGCCTACGTCTTCACAATTGAAGCAGTCATAGACGACAGACCTTGGTATCACGATATCAAATGCTTCCTTCAGAAACTAGAGTACCCACCTGGGGCATCCAGAAAAGACAGGAAAACCCTCAGAAGATTGGCTGGAAACTTCTTCCTGAGCGGTGACACTCTCTATAAGAGAAATTTTGACATGGTCTTGCTCCGATGCGTAGACAGACCAGAAGCAGACATGCTTATGAAAGAAATTCATGAAGGATCCTTTGGCACTCATGCCAACGGACACACAATGACGAGAAAAATTCTGAGAGCAGGGTACTATTGGTTGACAATGGAATCCGACTGCTACAAGTACATGAGGAGGTGTCACAAGTGTCAGATATACTCCGACAAAATTCATGTACCGCCATCACATCTCAAAGTTCTTTCTTCCCCATGGCCATTTTCCATATGGGGAATCGACATGATTGGCATGATTGAACCTAAGGCTTCAAATGGACATCGGTTCATCCTAGTAGCTATTGACTACTTCACCAAGTGGGTCGAAGCAGCATCGTACGCTAATGTAACCCGACAAGTGGTGGTCCGATTTATCAAAAACAATATCATCTGCCGTTATGGTGTTCCGAGCCAGATCATTACTGATAATGGATCTAACTTGAACAACAGGATGATGAAAGACTTGTGTGCAGAGTTCAAGATCGAACATCATAACTCATCTCCCTACCGACCCAAGATGAACGGAGCGGTAGAAGCAACCAATAAGAACATCAAGAAGATCATTCAAAAGATGGTTGTAACCTACAAAGATTGGCACGAGATGCTACCCTTTGCTCTTCATGGTTATCGCACATCTGTCCGCACTTCAACAGGGGCCACCCTTTTCTCTCTAGTATATGGCATGGAGGCAGTGCTCCCCATAGAAGTAGAGATCTCGTCAATCCGAGTATTGATGGAAGCTAAGCTTACATAAGCTGAATGGTGTCAAAGCCGACACGACGAATTGAATCTGATCGAGGAAAAGAGAATAACGGCACTATGCCATGGTCAGTTGTATCAACAGAGAATGAAGAGGGTGTTTGACAAAAAGGTCCGACCTCGTGTCTTCAGAAAAGGAGACCTCGTGCTCAAGAAGATTCAATCATTTCTCACTGACTCTCGGGGCAAATGGACCCCAAATTATGATGGCCCCTATGTGGTCACGAAAGCTTTCTCAGGCGGCGCCTTGAGACTTGCAGCCATGGATGGAGAGGAATTTGCCTACACCACAAACGTTGATGTAGTCAAGAAATACTTTGCCTAAACTAAAAAAAAACGTCTCGGTGGATTGAAAACCCGAAAGGGCGGTCCTTGCAAAAGTTAGAGACAAAACAAAAAAAATCATCCCGATGGATTGGAAACATCATAGTACAATCCAGGCAAAAATTAGGGATAATGGCAAGTAACTATGTTCAACAGAGGCTAGTCCCTCAGCAGCAGCAGCAGTTACACCATCCATCGGAGGAAAACTCCAGTCAAGGTCATCTTTGACAGAAGCTCAGGATGCCCCGAATTCAAAGCTGGTAGAAGGATAGTGGTCGTTATGTTTCAACGTAGCCCTTTTCCCTGTAAATTACCACTTTCAAACTTTGTAAATACTCAATGGAATCACGCTTTTGGCTGATCTCCATCTTATCAATGAAATTTGAGCCCTTGTGCTTTTGTTTGTAATTCTTATTTGTTTTAGCTTTACAGAACGACGTTGTTAACATGATTAACGATTCTTGAAATAAAACAAAAATCAATTTACTTGTTAAAACTTTTTCTGCTTTTAAAATAAAGTCGGCAATTTCTTTTGACTGTTGAACATCAAAAGAATCTCAACCGCTTCTCCAGAAGTAAGCGAACTTCAAAGTGCAGAATCAAAGTTCTCCTTCTAACCCAGTACGCCTGAATGAAGGGATCAACTGTGTCAGAGACCTTGTTTCGTCTAACACGCGTCGGCCGAGTTCTTATCTCCTAAGCCCGATCAACGGTATTCCCCGCGAGGACTACTTCTCCTAAGCAAGGTAGAATTACTACTTTTGGACCAGGGTACTTCTTCGCCCCGCGATGGCCGAGTATCCAGTCGTGTTCACCTGTCAGTTTGTATGTCGCGTCAATTTTGTCAGCATAAACATACATATATCATGCATTATTGATTTGCATTCACATTTCATATTGCATCGCTATCACTCTAGTCGGTCTTGTCCCCTAGTGATAAAAGTCCTCTCAATCAAGTTGTCAGCCCTTTCCTCGTTAGGAAGTGTTACGTCTGAACATTCTTTCTCCTCCAGTTTTATTTCTGGATTGAAGCTGGCCCTTGACCACTTTGATAACTTGAACCTCGGAAAGACCAGAAAGCCCTCAGTTAATGTCACTCTTCGCCATTGAAGATGATATCTTCGCTTTCCCGGATTAAGGAAAATCCCTAGAGAAAGCCCCTTAATCGGAGCTTCGGCAATACGGCAGTTTTTCTCCGAAAGAACCGTTGATGAAAAGGTCATCGGTACCTCAAAATTGGAGCCCATCATATGGCATTTCTCCGGGAAGATCCCAAGAAAACTATGATGTAAGACCCCAAGCGGAAGCAGTCTCTCAAGAGACTCATTTTCCCCGAGATAAAGTCGACAAATGGCGTCTCCAACAGAGAAGTTTGTGCATCTCTACAACTCAGACAATTGGGTTCCCCAGCAAGTCTGACATCAGATCTTTTTCCACTCAAATGGCATCTCCCCAGGAAAATTCGGCGAGAAGTTTGAGGAAAACCGCTACGCATGGCGTCCCGTGTCAATAAAGTTTATTGACAAAAGAAACTGAGACCAGTTCCTTGGTAGGAAACCAAGATCGAGGGGAAGTTTAAATCGGAAACTAAGACCAGTTCCTTGGTAGGAAACCAGGATCGTGGGGAAGTTTAAATCGGAAACTAAGACCAGTTCCTTGGTAGGAAACCAAGATCGAGGGGAAGTTTAAATCAGAAACTAAGACCAGTTCCTGGGTAGGAAACCAGGATCTAGGGGAAGTTTGTTTCCGCAACTGAGACCAGTTCCTAGGCTGAAAACCAGGATCGAGGGGAAGTTAAACTTTTCTAAGCATCATTGCTTAGCAAAAGAAGATGAATGCGTAAGCTGCCATTCATAGCCATCAAAATTTTGGGTATTCTGATATTTAATCCTCTTGCACCCCGAATGCCCGAATACCTTCGTCATTCACACCTTCGTGTCCAAGAAGATTAAATAGGGGCATCTGTCATACCCCAAATTTTGACCACTAAGATTTCCCATCATTGTGCAAATCATCATCACAATATGGATGGACCATCATACTTCATCAGTCTCCCCAAAGATGGGTGAGCATCCACTACAATCAAGAATTAGGGTTTCAAGCCCTCTCAGAGTTCTTAGACAAAGGATCAATCAAGGAATGACATGATCTTCAACTTGTCTAACCTCTCAAACACCTACAATGGATCAAAAGGACTCCCACTTCAAGGATCAAGCACAAGGCTTCTCCCTTATAGGTGGATCAAGTCTCAAGATAGACAGTGTCACCAAATCAGGGTTTTGGTCGACCAGGGCCTCCAGATGAAAATTTTTATCTGGGCACAAGCCAATGATCCAAAACATAACCTAATATACTCCATGGAACCTCATGGACCCAATCATCAAGTCAATTTTGCCTCAGGGGATGCATACATAAAAAATCAGGAATTAGGGTTTCTTGACCTAATTCACCCCTAAGTTGACTTTTGGGACAAATCATGAACCAAGACCTCAAGAGAGGGTTTAAGGGTCTCTAATATACCATATTGATCCATTTGGGAGAATGGATTAATCCAAGAAGTTTGAGCAACAAGTCTCAATTTCATCTGCACCACAATTAGGGTTTTAAGGAAAAAGTCAACTGTAACTTTGACTTTTGACCAGGACATGCTCCCAAACCCTAGGACATGCCTCAATATACCCTATGACACCCATGGAACATGTCCATCAAGTTTGATTTAGGTCAAGGACATGATTTCCTGAGGAATTGCACAGTTTGGAATTCATCTGATAAAAAGTCAATTGTGCACAAAAGTCAACTTTGACTTTTTGAGATTTTTCACCAAAATGGATTTTTAACCCTAAAATGATGTTAATGTATGATTTGAATCATCATTCATCAAGAAAAATCAAGAAAAGTTGGATAACTTGTAAAAGGGGTAACCATAAAAACTTAGAAAATTTTCTAAGTTAAAAATAAAGTGACAAGGGTACCAACTTTGGAGGATCATAACTCCTAAACCACAAGGCCATTTTTTCCCATCCAAAGATGGATTTGTATCCCTCATTACCCTCTACAAAAACTTCAACTAGACCTAAGTCCAATTCATTAAGGATTTTGAGTTATGGAGTGATCAAAATGGCTGAAAAATGAAAATGTCACTTTTTCCAACACTTAGTGAAATTTTCACTAAGTCCAAATCTGTCCTCACTTTTTGCCAAATGTAGGGGGATTTTTCACTTGGATTCAGAAGAGATCAAAACCAAACATGTTCAAACAGTTGTTGTATCATGTAAGGGCTTTCCAAAATGGCCAAGAACATTGCCAAATTCCATTTAAGTCATGAGATATGACATTGGCAAGTTGCACTACGCCAAAATTACTCTTTGGCAGCACAACATAGGCAGCGCTTTATTACAAAAGCGCTGCTATAAGTTAAAAAATTTAGAAAACACGGAAACTGTTCACTTAGAAAAATAAAATCGCGTCTAAATATAAGACCTTAGACAGCGCTTTTGAGGAAAGCGCTTTCTAAGGTCTTATAAATTAAAAAAAAAAATTAACGGAAAATATTAGACAGCGCTTTCCTTAAAAGCGCTGTCTAAGGTCTTATAAATTAAAAAAAAATATAAGACCTGAGACAGCGCTTTTGAGGAAAGCGCTTTCTAAGGTCTTATAAATTAAAAAAAAATTAAAGTAAAATATTAGACAGCGCTTTACTCAAAAGCGCTGTCTAAGGTCTTATAAATTAAAAAAAAATAAAATCAAAAGCGCTGTCTAAGGCCCACCTTAGACAACGCTTTCATTCAAAGCGCTGTCTAAGGTCTTTTAATTAAAATAAAAATTGAAACGGTATCAGTATTTTCCCTCTTTCCCTCTCTTTCTGCGAACAAGAACGAACCAGCTGAAACCACCGCCGTCGTCCGTCCTTTCTCGCCGTCGTCCGTCCGGCCGTCATCCACTGTTCCGGTAAGAGTTTCATGTACTAAGTAAATGTGTTTCTGTTAGGTTAGTGTGAGAATGAGGATGAAAGCATTTTTTACTGCCGTTTTCGTTTTGCAATTTGGAAGCTTTGTTCACATCATGTGCGTTTTGAATGCTATCCGTTATGTGTGACCTAGCTGTGTGACTTATTTGATGTTGTTTTATTCACTTAATTTGCAGCTCATGTGATGCATTTTAAGTCGTTTTGAATCGCACGCGTGCTGTAGCATTTATTCAATTTGCTGCCGTTTTTATTTAATTTGCAACTCATGTTAAGTTGGTTACTTTGGCATGAAAAATCAGCATGTGTAGAGATACAGTATTGAGCTGCTTCACATACTGCACAAGCACTGAACAATGTCCAGCTCACATTGGATTGTGCTCCAAAATAACCATCTGTAGTTACTCTTTCTGCCTCATCACGGTTTTGATTAACATGATATATGAACATTATAAGTTTAACGAGAGTATTTTTGTTCTTGTTCACCGTATTTGAAAATGTTGAAATCGAGGTGAAATGTGAAAATCAACCATAATTGGTGCGAAAGAAATATGATTGCTGATTGACTTGCAAACTTTAGCATTTTTATGAATCATTTGGATCTTTTTAGTTTTAGAATCTACTCCTCGAAAACTTTTAAAGATCTTTTTTATGACAATTACTAATGGAAATTAATAATTGTTATTGCTATATAATGTGTTAGTTTAGTTTAGGTTAGTTTAGGTTAGTGTTAGTGTTAGTGTTAATATTGCTCATTCAATGTTATATATTATGTCATATTATATTTGATATCCTTGATTTCCTTGATTTCTTTATTATATTTGTTATATATTATGTCATATTATATTTGTTATATAATATATTTGATATCCTTGATTTCTTTATTACAGGTTAGATGGCTACTAATGATGATCACCCACATGATGATGATCATCCACATGATGATGATTACCCACATGATGATGATCCTATTCAGGATGAAAGTCAAAAATCTATGGAAGAAGAGATTAAAAGAGGAATAACCGTTATGAAGAAAGTGATTCGTGCTAGAGATCAAGGCATCATTTTAGATGTGCATTGGAGCCCTTCAGGCACTCTTGTTGAGCCTAACAGTCATACCTTGACAAGTTTCATTGGTGCACTTGTAAGGAATACGATTCCTATTACTTGTGATGATTGGAGAAACAAACAGTTGAAGGAAGTCAAAGAAAAAATTTGGAATGAGATAAAGGTACCATAATTATGTCTTTAATTATGCCAACTAATCATGTATTTTAAATTATTTGTACTAACCAATGTGTATGGTTTTTTTAGAGGTGCTTCAACGTTGAGGAAGAAAGAAAAGCTTATTTGATGAGATTGGCAGGGAAGCTCCTAAGAGGGTTTAGGACATATTTAAACCGCACCTTTCTTAAGGATGCTGAAGGTAACTTTGTTGATGCAGAGTATCCATCCAAATATGCAAGTTTGATTTCACCACAAGAATGGGTAACGTTTAAAGCCAAACGACAAACCCCGACATTAAAGAGTTTAAGTGCAATTAATCAGGAAAGAGCATCAGCTCCCCAGTGTCGATACAGGAAAGGACGTGTTGGATATGGACGTTTGGAGCAATCTTTGGTAAGTATCAATAAATTACAATGATATAATAATTGTTCATCATGAGTTATATTTGATCATATTATTTGGCTTTATATGTAGTTACAAAAGGCGAATAGCTCTGAAACATCTCTTCCTGCACATGTCTTATTGAAGGAAGCCCGTGTGGGCAAGTCTGGAGTTGTTGCAGAAGAGGTTCTACAAGTATTTGAGAAATGTGTAAGTATAACAATATTTCTTTAATTAAATCAAAACTTTATTAACAAATATTTGACAAATATTCGATATTCATCTGATTTTCAGGAGGTGTTATCTCAGTCTGTATCTCTAGATGATTTCAGGAGCATACTTAGTCGGGCATTAGATGTCCCTGAGTATTCTGGTCGGGTGAGGGGTAAGGGATTCGTGCCTTCAGACGTTTCTACAATTGACAGATATTCCGACCGGAGGTGTTCGTCTTATACATATGGAGAAAGGTATATATGGCTTTGAACATGAACAAAATATTGGTAATGAAGAGTTCGAGCAAGTTTTCAATCATGAAGAATTGGGCGTCAGTGTTGTCAATACATACGTGAGGTATATATCCGATCTATTTTGGTATATTAATTGAACAACTTATTTACTTTATGTTTCAAATGAATAGTCTAATGTTAATGATGTTTTTATTTAAGGTTTCTGTATGACAAAGTTATGTGCCCACGTGGATTGCAGCAAAGATTTGCATTCTTATGCCCCGCGTCTGTCAACTTATCCTTAATAATAAATAAAGCAGATGAGGTCCTGGCGTATGTACGCGACGTCTTTATGGACAACCAAGAAACATAAAAGTTGTTCCTTTTACCGTTTAATACTGGGTTAGATTTTCATTCTAAATTCATCTATTATAGTTTTTTTGTATTTTGACGTCGTGTAGAAAATTTCCATCTAACACTTGTTTAATCTTACAGTGGACATTGGTTGTTGGTCGCAATTAATCCTAGCAGAGAAGTGGTGTATTATCTGGATTCGTTAGGAAATGATTGGACAACATACCCGGATACGAAGAAATGTATTGACACGTAAGTGAGATTGTTCTAAATATGAATGTGTATATTTATTTGTTTGTTTATTTATTTATGTGAATTGTTCTAAATATTCATTTATATTTTATTAGCATTATACAAGCTTTCCGAGCACTACGAGATGGCCAAGTACCAAAGAGGAGAGTCAACCCCATTACATGGAATAGAGTGAAGATATATTAATTATCACATGTTTTATTATATATTAGTGATGCTACTTGATAAAACTTAGGATTTATCCATATTTTATTTTCATTTGTAGTGTCCTCGGCAACGTAATGAAATAGATTGTGGATATTTCATGTTGAGGTTTATGAGAGACACTCTTATGTTGGATCGAATAGAGATTCCATCCGATGTATGTATTTCTAACTTATGAGTTATTTTAATATTTAACACATATCTCTCATATAATGAAATAGTTAAAACTAAATCAAACTATGTTATATTATTATGTAGTACTTTGAAGAATGCAAGTGTGCTCATTACTCAATTTCTCAATTGGATGAAATTAAAGAGGATTGGTGTCAATACATTATGGAGCTCGGACTTTTATCAGGTATAATATTGTACTCTTACTTTAATTGATGAGAATTTAAATATGTGTAACGTTCTAACTATAGACATTGTTGATGTATTCTTTTAATTGAATTACAATCTTTGTGTTCTTTCAGGACCTATGTAGATTTGAAGCAATGCTTTGGTTGGATGCAAAAGTACTAGTATAAGTAATATGTACATTTGTCTATATATATATATATATATATATATATATATATATATATATATATATATATATATATATATATATATATATATTGGTTTGAATTGCCAATTGTTTTGGATATATAATTTTGGTGTAAATTGGTACATTTAAATAGGCCAAATTGGTACATATATAATTGTGGTATTTTTCTGGAAAAAAAATTAGTTGAAAAACCTGGTAAAAATTGTGGTTTAAAAAAATTTATATAAAAATTTTCGTATACCTTAGACAGCGCTTTACACTAAAAGCGCTGTCTAAGGTAGGGCTTAGAAAGCGCTTTCACCAAAAGCGCTGTCTAAGGTATGCCTAAAAAAGTTCAAAAAGGTGGGGCTTAGAAAGCGCTTTCACCAAAAGTGCTGTCTAAGGTATACCTAAAAAGTTCAAAAAGGTGGGTCTTAGACAGCGCTTTTTGTGAAAATATACCCCCCTTTAGACATCGCTTTTGGTATTACCCAAAGCGCTGTCTAAACCTTTAGCAGCGCAGGTTTAGACAGCGCTTAAAAGCGCTGTCTAAGGCCAAAAAAATCGCTGTCTAAGGTCTTGTTTGGCGTAGTGTTGCCTTGCTGAAATCTGTCAAAGGCAAGGCAGAATTTTCAATTTTGCTCGATTTGCCAAAATCAGCCAAATTCAAATGCTCCTATCCACTTGGACACATCTGAGGATTGAATCTAAAGGGGACAATCACTGAGCCAAGCCTCCAAAGTCCATGGAACAAGAAATACCATGTTGAACCTAGAATGGCCAAACTAGGGACAAGACTCCAAATTTGGATTGAAGCATTCAATGGAAGCATCAAGGTGGCATGGACTGAGCCATTCTCATCTGAAATCAGTCAAGACTTATCCAAGACCAAGGGGACCAAAGCTCTGTGCCCTAACCTCTAGTCAATGGCTAGAGGAGACTTGGATTTTCATTTGCCAACATTGGCCAAACCTATTTAGCAGTTGCCATTCACTATTCCTTGCAAAACAAACTTGCTCTACTATAAATAGAGCTCAATTGTGATCAGTTTGAGTACACCAAAGCCATCTAACTGATGCTTTCCTCAAAATCTCTTTCTCTTGGCAAAAATGCCTTTCTTAGCAAGGTAGCTATCGGGTTTTGAGTTTGAGAGATTTTCCAATCAAACCAATCACTCACACACCTCACATACATCATATAGAAGTGATCCAAACACTTACATAACATCTGGAACACAGATTTCACAAAATCACCAGCCAATTGCTCAAGTTCTTGACAGTTTTGCAGTTGAGGTGCCATCTTCAACTCCAAACCATTTCAATCCATTCCAAGCACTCAGACACATCACTTGGCACCTAGGGAAGCTATCCACATCATTGGAACCTAGCTGTAACACCTCCAACACAAATCACGATCACCAGCTGCAAGTGGTAAGCATGAGCTCTTCTAACTCTATGATCCATGCAATTTTTGCTGCACAATAATTTGGCCATATGTTCATAATCATGCATGGAATGTTTCCCGTCAATTAATTGCATTGTTTGAATCGTGTATCAAAAATCCTAGCCTTCATGCAGAAATTAGGGTTCTTGAGGATTTTTCATGATTTCTTGTTATATGTTTAATTTAAATGAAATTAATGGACATAGACATGATCGTGAGGTTGAGACGAGCATAATGATATGTGGATTGCATGTTATAATCAAGTATTCAGTGAGATTGGAGAGAAAATGCAAATCTGGCCAAGCCCAGAACACGCGCGTGTTCTTGGTGTGTTCTTGGCGCCATTTTTAGAAATTTGAATATTTGAATTTTGTGATTTTTTTTAATTGATTAAAAAATTAATTTCTCTCTGAGTTTTAATGATTTTGAGTTGATTCTTTTTTTAATAATTCACAAAAATGTTAAAATATTTTATTTTATCAAAAAATACCAAAAATATTATTTATTTCATATAATTGATATTTTTGCAAAGAATTAATGTTTTAATTGTTTTTGACATTTTAAATATTTTTTCCACATTGATTTTGCAACTTTTAATGCTTTCTAATTATTTTGTAGGTCAATACTTAATTTTTGAAGCATTAATCCAAGATCACAATTTGTTTTTCATATGTTAAACAATTTTGATCATTTTAATTGAATTTTTATTCAATTAAATACATTTTTGAAAACAAATTAGGGTTTTTGGATTAATTCAACCCTCATAAATCATTTTCAAAACACTTGGGCCTTTAATAGAGTGTAAGACCCAATCCTTTTTTTGACCAAATCATTTTGGGCCTCAGTGCATTGTATAAGTCCCGATACCGTAAAAAACAAACGGCGCGATCGTCGCCTTTTCAAAAACCATCTGGGCCTCTCCTTGAGCTATAAGACCCATTCAAAATACTCGGGCCTCTAATAGAGTGTAAGACCCAACCCCCTTTTAACCAAAAACATTTTGGGTCTCACTTATTGTATAAGTCCCTCTGCGTTAAAAGAAAACCTCAGCGCGATCGCTATTTTAAACGGAAAAATCAATTGGGCATACCCTCGTGTTATAAGCCCCACTCTTTTTCTTTAAACCTTTGTGGGCCTCTTGAGAGAGTGTAAGACCTATCCCTTTGTACAGAAAACAATTTTTGGGCCTCAGTCACTTGTATAAGTCCCTCTGTACAAATTTAAACAGTGCGCTCACTGATAAAACCCCTGGGCCTCTCCTTGAGCTGTAAGCCCTAAATCTTTCTTTTTCAAAGCACTTTCTCCTTTGATTTTGAATATACTGTTGTTTTCAATCTTTCTTTGTTGAACAACTAACCAAACAGCATAGAAGCTCTACAACCGAGTAAGTGGTTATTGCTTTCATTTACCGCTTTCATATACATATAACTGTATTGTGGGGCTGTTTCGCTGTAAGTCTTCTTTCATAAACTCATATCAACTGTGTAATAATAGTATAGATATTTAGAGTTTCCCCGACAATTACGTCTAGCATTAAGCCCGTTGATTACTCTTAGAAATAGTCTAAAACTAGAACCCCATAGGATTACCAGACACAGTCTTCCCTCCTCTTGGGGTTAAACATTATGGAGACATGAAAGGCAGCATTCTCTGTGAACCCTTTCATAGACTGTCACTCATAGAAGTTGTCAAGAAACTCTATTCCCCAGAGATGATCTTTTCTCCGTGAATGGCATCTCTTGAGTTTCTTCCAAATTCTCGAACTTTCTTGACTTTGATCTATTCTCGGTGAATAGCATTGCCTTGAATTTCTCGGGGTTTGGGGACCCACAGGCTTCTTAAAAGCAATTGTCAAGAAACTCTACTCCCCAGAGATGATATTTTCTCCGTGAATGGCATTTCTTGAGTTTCTTCCAAATTCTCAAACTTTCCTGACTTTGATCTATTCTCGGTGAATAGCATTGCCTTGAATTTCTCGGGGTTTGGGGACCCATCGGCTTCTCGGGGCTTGGGCATCGTACAAGGACCCACGGGCTTCCTAAAAGCAACCCCGCCTCCTCTTGGGCTTAGTACAAGGACCCTACGGCTTCTTAGAAGTATTCACAACCTCCTCTTAGGCTTCGTATAATGATCTCTTCCTCCAGGAATGATAACCTCCTCTTGGGCTTAGTACAAGGACCGATCGGCTTCTTAAAAGCTTCCAGCCTCCTCTTGGGCTTCGTACAAATTGTCCCGACGACCTCCTAGAGGTATAGGAACAGAAATCAATTATCTGCATAGAACAGTCCTTTCACAGAGTCTACTACTGTTTCTCAAAGCATGGTACAAAAGATAAAACTCTAGACTTGGACAGTCTAACTTCCTTGAGTCTCAAAGACATTCTTAAGTGACCCCTTCGTTAAATAGGAAGGAAACCCGCAGACTCGGACAGTCTCAATACCCTTTGGATTTTCCGTTTCCTTAAAGAATAGAGAATAACCTTGATCCTTGAATCAAATCCCTGAGTACAGTGTTGCTCATATAAGAACTGATTTTCTCTTTCAAAATCAGTCTACTGGACTTGTCACTTAACTGAAACAGTAACCATAGCCTCCTCTTGGGCTTTGTACAATGATCCTCCCCAGCGGAGTCAAACAATGTTCAGCCTCTCTCTCGGGCTTTGTACGAAACACATAAGAGACTCCCTCGTTGAGTCAATCACCCTTTTCGCCTCCATCTCGGGCTTTATACGAGATACAAAAAGGTTCTTATTGAGCCAAACAAACAACAGCCTCCATCTTGGGCTTCGTACGAGATACAAAAAACTCTCTTGTTGAGTCAAATAGCCTCTATCTCGGGCTTTATACGAGATACCAAAAGGCTCCATCATCGGGTCAAAACCTTTTAGCCTCTCTCTCGGGCTTTGTACGAGACACATATTAGCCTCCTCTTAGGCTTTGTATAAGAAAACCACTGGTTAATCCAATTAACCTTTTAGTATTAAAGTCGTGCCTCGTTCACAGTACACAAACATCAATAACTCCTTCCCCTTCATCTAATTGCTGTAAGTGGCAAGCCTCTGGATCATCTATATCCATGCCACTGTCCCTCTTTTAGCATGAGAAATTCCTAAGGAAAGATAGCATTGCTCTACACTGAGTTAAAGTCTTCTCCTTCAGGTTAAACTCCCATATAAAGGAAATTATAGCATTGCTAGGATCCGCGTATCCCGGTTAAAGTAATTCTCCTTTATAAACAGTTGTGACATACAACCCCCCTCTTTAGAGATGACAAATTCTCTCTAAAGTCAACACCTTTAGCTTCACATCTTGGGCTTCAAACAAGATACAAATAGACCTTTTAGCTTCACATCTTGGGCTTTGAACAAGATACAAATCACCTTTTTGCTTCACGTCTTGGGCTTTGAACAAGACACCAAAAAACAACCATTTCCTCCCATAGAATAGGAGGAACTACGAACGCTCTGATTTCCCTGTTTCGATAAACGGGAATACGTAGGCATAAGATTGAAAGAAAAATCTTAGTGAGCACACTAAACAAAAAACCCAAATCCCATATCTCCATAAATCAAAAGCAGTAATTCAAAAACATCAGTCCTAACATCCTAATCCTTGTTCCCCGCCAGAAACCTTCTGTCAAAATAAAAAGAAAGAAAACAGTATTGGCGAAAATACAAATAACCAGTACAAAGGGCCCCCCACATTGATAGCATCCGTAACCTAACAGACCGCTGTTTAAACTCAGTATGCAAAGCAAGGTTAATTGGAGACATCTATTTCCCTTCCTTATTCAGATCACAATAGGATAAAAAATGAATTGACCTGTAGTTAAAACTCAACCGCAGAGAGCGACTAGCGCTTAAGAACCACGTCCAAAATTGCTCGCTACAGCAACAAGTAGCTCGTATCTCTCCATCAGGTCAGTTCTTGGTAGCGGAAAGGTCATGCAACAAGATGGGGAAGCTGAAGTATCCCCCATAACTATGGGGAGTGGACCGTCGAGCCATGCGACGTTAAACGAAGCGCCACGTGGGAGGCAACCCACACTTTTCTGATTAATTTCTTTCTATTTGCTGTTTGTTTTATTTTGGTTGCAGGAAATAATCTGGATCCTACATGTGCAAACGATGATGTAGCAGTGGTGTTGCATTACCGTCAGCATCCTGAGAAGGATCTCTGTGAGTGACCTCTCTCGCTTCTGTTCTAACACATTGGGGCCAATGTGTAGTTCAAGTTTGGGGGAGGATTGACTGCTTTTAGTTTTTCCTTTTTGTACGGGTCATGTCTGTTTTGTGTGTTGAAAACCATTCTGAATTCTCCCCGAATTTGAACCGTTAAAATTTTTCTTGTGAATACTGTGATTTTGAGGTGGTCAAGAAAGTATATAGATTTTGAGGGAAGAGGAGTTAGAATTAGGGACATTGGGAAAGTTTGAAAACTTAGGAATGACTCAAACACCCTAGATTCCCTGGAGTAAGGAAACGAGTCCAACGTGTAGATTTGTGCCATAGTACTTGGATTTGAGAAGTATTCCCGGATTTATTCATTGTGATAGTGTTGACTGCGGAATAGGGCAAGCAAGCAAAAAGATTTGGAAGTATTTTTCCGGGAATTTATCGTGTCCACAGAGATCGGTGCTACTGAATTGCCGTTCGACAATTTAATTGTTAATGAGTTTGGTTTTAAAATGGTTTAAAGCGTAAAAACATAAAAGTAAATAAAAACATAAAAACAATTCATTCTTCAACAAGACGAACTTATCAAGCATACATATAATCCACTCGTCACAAACATAAATTTACCGACCAATTATACTCCACCTGCAATACTCGTCAAAATCATCCAGCATCACTCACAACAGTGTCCATCTCTGGCACACTGAGCTGAGAGACAACCGTATTACTCTCTTCGCCACTCTCGCGCACGAAGCCTCGAAACACGGAAGACATTAAGTTCCGACACCAAAAAGATTATCATCTAAATCTATCTCTAGCATCTAGACAATAGATATCCATCCCTAATCAAGATTCGTGATGTTTATCTCTAACACAACATAAATCCAAACATAAATGCAAAAAGATCAAGGAAGACATCGATAATGATTTGTAAAGCAAATTTCATATAATATTAAGATCAACAAAGATACATATGTTCATAGTAACTATACAATACCCAACAAAAAGAAATTACAAAGAGAAGAGAGAAGAGGAACCAAACATTTCTTGGTTTGTCAACACCAATCAACGAGAGATTCGACTCCGGATCATCCAAATGCAAGCTCCAATGATGTTTTCTAAGCTAATCTACAAGAAAAATGAAGTTTGATGGAGTTGGGAGCAAAAAATACCCAAAACCATCCCTAAAAATGTGTTTTTAACCTATATTTATTGCTGACATCATCGCAGACCGCGCTCAGCGCGCTCAAAAAATGGTTAAACCGCCTTATGAGCCCGCTCAGCACGTAACCTGCGGTCTTGAAAAAAAGACAGCACAGTTTCGGCCATAACTTGAGAACCGTAACTCTGTTTTTCGCCCGGTTCGAAGCGTTGGAAAGCTTATTCAATTTCCTATCTAACAATGAATAAATATTAACCAAATTGGTGATTTATATTATCCTAATTTTGAGCCTTATTCGTTGATGAGTTGCTCAAAATCGCGCGTTTGAAGTCGTGTCTTCGACACTTTATTGCTCATGCTCCAAATACACCTTAATACCTACAAAATGAGTAGAAAACTATCAAACGGTACACAAAAACACTAAAACTTGATTATACACTAAATATACACATTTACAAACTAAGTGGGGTTTATTCGAACGATTTTAACAAAAAGTATCGATAAGTGCAACAAAACTCATATACAAAAATAGCTACAATTTGCACTTATCAGATAGTCCGGCATGACTAAAAAGAATTGGATGTACAGGGTTGATTGAGAGAATGACCTAAGGCACCGAAAAAAATGAATAAAGGCAATTAGACGACTAGTCCTTCTAAGTTGGGTAACCCTCACCCGGTTATTTAGCCTAACGGCGGTCAAATCTAAAAAGTCGTCCCAAAGTGGACAAATAAATGCCAATGTGCGAGAAAAATAATGGTGCCTAGAAAAATTTTGATCGATTTTGTGCATGTGAGGAAAAATCATCATAAGTGCCCTAAAGTGATTGTCCGAATAAAAGGGGTAGAAAATCGAGAAAAGACTTAAGCCCAAAGCATAGTTGGAGAGGTAACCGAAAAAGGGATTTAGGCCCGTGGTTTCACCGCGGTCTAGTGTTTGTGTGATACCTTTGTTGACAGAGAAGTACCAAGATTCCTTGTTGAGCGACTTAGAACGAAAAGCTCACGTATGAGTATTGTCACTTCCACTCGAGATAATCTTTCTTATGACAGTTCATTTGCGCTTTAACTCTTTATGCAAGCTTATTGCTTGAGGTCAAGCAAAAGTTTAAGTTTGGGGGAGTTTGATCAGTGGTTTTCACTCGTAGTTTTTCAGGTTTTTGTGTCTATCTTTTTCGTTATGTTTTCGGTATTTGAATTCATAGTATTGCATTTCTACCTTGTGTTTGTGTTTTATTTAAGTAAGTTCTTGTTTTAATGTTATTCAGTTTTTAAACCGTTTATGCTTTGATTTGGTAGTGTTTTTGTGTTTCTCAGGTATTTATAAAAGTCATCAATCAGATGCGCGTGATATGAGAAGCTGGAGTGCTAAAAGTATAAGGAAAAGACCAACCAGAAGCTTGACACGGCTGCCCGTGTCATAGGACACGGCCCGTGTCAGGAGGCCTGGGAGATGGAAGTTTGAGCAAAAAAATTGGACAAGGAAAAGATCAACCAGAAGCCTGACACGACTGCCCGTGTCATGGGACACGGCCCGTGTCAGGGCCCCTGAAGGAGATGTCTTGGCGCATGAGAGTCAGCAACCTGACACGGCTGCCCGTGTCAGGGCCACTGGAGGGGAATTTTGTGATTTTTATTTATCTCGTTTAATTATCTTCTGAGGGTATTTTTGGGAATTCCACATGCTGTTATGTGATCTGATACTTTTAAGCTGAGAAACAAGGAGGAGAGGAGGACTTTTAGTTTTTACGATAAAAATTTGAGAGAGTTTATGCTATCAAGGGAATTTGGAGAACGGAGATCATTCAACCGCAGAAGCCATTGAAGATCAAAGCGATCCAAATACCATTGTAATGATTATTTCCTATGTTTCTGTTTTTATTGTTTTTTTTATGAACATGAGAGGCTAAACCCCCCAATGCTAGGGGGTGTCCCTGATTTCCTTTTGTAATGACATTTTAATTTCTTTCATAGTAATTTCATCACTCTCTCATTATCATCTTGTTGTATAATGTTCTTAATGCGAACCTGTATTGGAAAATAGGGTTTTGAGTTACAGTTCACTTTAGGTCGGAAGACCATCGTTAACGCTTTTATACAACAATACTCTATTAGATATCACCAAGGAATTGGGATATCATACTGTAACCATATTACTTTTGATAAACTAAAAAGCTTGGTACTCCTTCTATACATCCAAGGAATTGGGGTATAGAGGGAATACCAAAAGGTTTTCTTTTAAAGGAATTTTGGGAAACTACTCTAAAAATACGGTGATGATTTAGCTTAGTGGTGATATTGCTAATGTAGGGTAATTTGTTATTATAAGGGATTTCATACACCTCTCCCTAGTATTATTCTCATATTTGTCAAAACAGCTTATTTATCTTTTAAGTGCTTTTATTCATAGAACATAGTTATAGAATAATTATAAAGCCAAACAAAAGAACTTTTGTTTAATTGAAATAGTTTCTGCACTACATATTCTTAGCAGTCCTCAAGAGATCGACTCTGGGGAAAACCCCAAATTATTACTACATCGGTAAAAATAGTACACTTGCTATATTTACCGATCATGAGACACACTCGCCGGAGATAAGTGATTCTATTGCAAGCTTCTCAGATGGTTCAGTTGGACAGAGTGCTGGTTCTATTGGAGACAAAGAGATCCTGCGTAGTAATTCACGAATCAAGAGGAAATTAATTGGTCTTCCTAAGCGGATGTGGAATTCTATCACGAAACTTGGAATAGAGGCAGATGAAGACGAAGAGGTGTTTGAGTCTATCATTCGAAACTTAGAAGAAGAAGAAACAATTGGGAAGAATAATAAGAAAGAGGCAACTACTGAACCTTTATGAATATAGTCACATACAATGTGAGAGGGTGTAAGAGTTCGATTAAGCAACGCAAAATTAGAGAATTGCTGATGAAGGGAGGGACAGACATTGCATTCATTCAAGAGACAAAATGTGAATCTATGACAGATGGTATGGTTCAAAAATTGTGGGGCAACGACAACTGTATATGGTCTGCGTCAAAATCTGAAGGTATGTCAGGTGGAATTCTTACAATATGGAAAAGAGGTGTAGTAGATCCAATATGCAGTTATAAGGGAGAAGGATTTCTGGGCCTTAAAGCTATGTGGAGGAACAAAGTATGCTACTTTATAAATATATACTCTTCATGTATTAATAATGAGAAAAGGTAGTTATGGAGTAATATTCTAAACCTAAAAGCTAAGCAAGAAGTTGGAGAGTGGGTTATTGGGGGCGATTTCAACGCTGTCAAGAATGCAAGTGAGAAAAAAGGAAGAGTTCACCACAATAAGAAATTGATGTTGGAATTTGAAGACTTTATTCAACTGACAGGGTGTATTGATTTAACTACTTCTGGGAATTGTTTTACCTGGTTCATTCCTACATGGGAGGCATGTAGCAGAATAGATCGATTTTTGATATCGATTGGTCTATTGAACGGGTCGAATGAGGCTTGCCAAAAAGTGGATAAATGGGATATCTCCGATCACAGGTCGGTGTGGCTATCAATGAGAAATGTCAATTGGGGTCCCAAACCATTTCGTATGCTCCGATGTTGGTTCCAACATCCATAATTTATACAATTCATAAAACAAACCTGGGAGAGTCTTAGTTTTCGAGGCAGTCGCGTTTTTGTTTTGTCCATGAAATTGCAGGCATTAAGGACAAAACTAAGATGGTGGAACAGAAGTGTATTTGACTGGATAAACACTAATGTGGAGGAGAATAGGGAGGTACTAAATAACACAGAAGAAGTATTGGCAAATATTAATGACTATATGAAAGATCAAACTCTTATGATGAGAAGGAATGCTGAAGAGGAGATGTGGAAGTTATTGAGAATAAAGGAAAGTTTACTTCACCAAAAGGCTGGAACAAAATGGATAGAAGATGGTGACCAGAATACTGCATTCTTTCATTCGACAATCCGGCATCGAAATTTAATGAACTCAATTACCAAGGTGAGGGTCGAAGGCAGAACAGTGGAAGATGTTGAAGGGGTAAATGATGCTATTGCAGATCATTTTGAAAAGAGGCTTACTTCTACAAACAGACCTCTAGTTCGTGTCAAGTCTGAATTTTTTAAGAAGATAACAGAGGCGGAAAGAAACATGCTGGAAGTAGAGTTTACAGAAGATGAGATTAAGGAGGCAGTATTTCAATGCAAAGGAGATAGAAGCCCGGGCCCCGACGGTTTCAACTTGGAGTTCTTTCAAAAATGCTGGGATATTGTGGGATATGACTTCACAGCAGGCATTAAAGAATTTTTTGTCGAAGCTAATCTTCCAAAGGTGTTAGCTTCCTCCTTTTTGGTTTTAATTCTTAAGAATGACAATCCTAGTAATCTCGATAAGTATCGGCCAATTTGTTTAGTGGGTTGTATTTATAAGGTGATTGCAAAGTTACTAGCTGGCAGAATTAAGAGAGTGATGGACAACATAATATCCCCATCGAAGACGGCGTTTGTTGCCGGGAGGAGTCTACTCAATGGAGTTCTTGCTTTGAACGAATTGGTAGATTATTCAAAAAGGAGCAACCACAAAAGCTTAATCCTCAAAGTCGATTTTGCGAAGGCATATGACTGTACTGAATGGACATACATTCGTCAGGTTATGAAGAGTATGGGATTCGGTTGTAAGTCTATGCGATGGATAGAAGGATCGGTGTTCAATAGTTTTATGTCTGTGATCGTGAATGGCAGCCCTTCACGTGATTTTCAAGTTACTCGTGGGCTGCAGCAGGGTGATCCTCTATCACCATATCTATTCGCAATAGCTGTCGAAGGACTGGTCAATATGATTAAGAAAACAGAGGATGCAGGATTATACCAAGGTTTCAAAATTAATCAGATGGATGCTATAAAACTGCTCCAATACGCTGATGACACCGTCCTCATTGGTGAAGCTAGTTGGAGAAATCTTTGGGCGTTCAAAGTCATTTTGAGAGGGTTTCAATTAGCATCGGGACTAGAGATTAATTTTAACAAGAGTAGGCTTATTGGATATGGCGTTGAAGATTCCTTTTTAAAAGCCAGTGAAAGATTTCTTGCCTGCAAAATTCAGAATTGTCCGTTTAAATTTCTTGGTATTCAAATAGGCGGGAACCATAGGCTGATATCTTTTTGGAAACCGGTAATTCACAAGGTGCAAGCAAGATTAGCCTCTTGGAAAGGAAGATTTCTATCTATGGGGGGCAGAACTACATTGATCAAATCAGTACTAACGAATCTACCAATTCATTACCTGTTATTTTACTGGATGCCGTCAAAAGTCATCAAAATTATAACATCTCTTCAGTGGAAATTCTTGTGGAATGGTTCTACACTTAAGGATGGCATACCTTGGATCTCATGGAGGACAATTTGCAAACAAAAGGAGTTAGGAGGGTTGGGTATTTTGGATGTTCAATGTTTGAATGAGGCCTTGCTAGCGAAATGGATTTGGAAGATTTCGAGTTCGAGGAAATATATTTGGCTGGACATTTTGAAGGCTAGATATAGAGCAGTGATGGCTAACTTAGTTCGTGGTGAGTGCAGAGCCGGACCGGTCATGGCGTCATTATGGTGGCGAGATATTGTTCGCCTATCTTGTAATTTTGGCAATGATTCATTTTTCCTTAATTTGGATACGACTGTTGGTAGTGGTGAACGTACGTCATTCTAGTATTCTGCCTGGTGTGATAATAGACCTTTAGCCACCTTGTTTCCAGAGCTCCACCAAGTTGCAGTATTCCCTAGAAGCTTAGTGGTTGACAATGGCAGCTGGGTCGGAGAGACATGGCAGTGGAGAGTGGAGGTTTTGGAAGGTATTGAAACTCAGCAATCATTATACCGATGGGAGAATCTTCAACAATTAATTCAACAAGTCGAGCTGCGCAGAGAGGATACAGACAGATTATCATGGAAGCTTGATGATGGCGAATTTTCCGTTCATTCCGCTTACAAGTACTTGTTTGATAGGAAGTCAAGATCTCACAATATACCCCAGGAATTATCTGCAGCGTTTAAACTCATTTGGTCTGCTTCCTCACCAATCAAAACGGTGGTGTTCGGTTGGCGTTTACTTCACGATCGACTCCCTACGCGAGACAACCTTTTGGCTCGTCGCATCATCAATTCACCGCACGATGCAACTTGTCCGTTTTGTTTTCAAGTGGAAGAAAATGCTACTCACCTATTATTTCACTGTCAAAAAACAATTATGGTGTGAAAGAATATTCTTGAATGGATTGGAGTTTCGACTCAGTTGGATGGAACCATGGTGGATCATCTCAGAAGTTGGATATCATCTCTATATATTGCAGGTGTGGCAGTAAAAAATGCAATAGGTTTGTGGCTTATTGTTTGTTGGCATTTGTGGAAGGTTAGGAATGATATTTTGTTCAATGATGCTTTTTGGATACAAGACTCTATAGTTTATAATATTATGATTATAGCTTGGAGGTGGATAGGTAGAAAATATAATTTTACTTGTAATTACTACGATTGGTTTAAATCACCTATAGATTTTTTGTAGAGTGATTTTACGGTCGGTTTTGTAAATGGGTTTGGATACCCCTACTGTATCCTAGTTGAATATATTTGCTTATTAAAAAGAAATGTTCATATATATTAAATCTATGAGATACCAACTATAGACAGATCATTTGAATTTTATTTTTTCATACATTGAATTAAGTTTGATATATTTACTCATGCTATTATAGGAATGAAAAATTCTATCAGGAATTTATTATTGTTGCAGCGATGAAGGACGATGTTCAAGTCACATATTGTGTATTGAATGATATCACTATATATTTTTAAATACCATAGGTAGGAAATCTTAATTTTGTATTTTGTAATTTATACGTATTATATTGTTATTTGATTTAATAACCTATTAAATTGGTTACGCTGTAAAAAATTTAGACTCTGAAAAAAGATTGCACGATTGACATGTGATGTTTCGCAACGTAGCGTGTGAATATAGACAGGACCCGTGCGATAGCCCGGGTATCCCGCTAGTTAGATTTTAAAATAAATGATTGAGATTATGTGTCAGTTTTTTTCTCTCTCCTCCATCATTTATTTTAATAATGGAGGAGAGAGAAAAATAAAAACCACAAATAATCTCTACCATTTAATTTAAAATCTAACAATTCAGATTCATTTTCATGTTCTTACATAAAAATGATATTCTCATAGGATATATATATATATATATATATATATATATATATATATATATATATATATATATATATATATATATATATATATATATATATATATATATATAAAAGAGCCACAACCTCACATTAAAACTTGGAGAACTAGAGTAATATTGCGAAACATTTCACTCATGCAAAGTCTCATACTTGAATGTATTACCAAATGAAGAATTTAGTTAAAAAAAATGAAGTAGTTAGTTTGAATTCTGTTTTGTTAGTTACATATTCATTTGTTTGACTTGTAAGTAATTGTCATATGAACAAATGAATTTCAGCTATGGTTATCCTGAAACTCCATTTATATATAGCATATTCATGCTATGATCAATTCAAGAAAATCATTTTGCCATTCTTTCTTTCTTCAAACTCGAGTTTGGTGTTTTCTAATATGTCATCAGTCGCAACTTTTCTCTTCCTATTCTCGCGATTGATATGATATGAAAATTTCTCGTTCCATCTTTTTCTCTTCACTCGTTTGTGTATTGTTATTTAATCCTTCATCATGCCACCACGTGCAAGTGCAACTCCTCCTTCTAATTGTTTTATAAGTTTTGTGTTGTAAATTATTAATAATTAATAATATTAAATGTATTTTAAAATGACAAGAAAATATTCAAGTGAATATTAATTTTTTGAATTTGAAAAGAAGCAATCTTTCGGAAAGGGTTGCTGCAGAATGAACATAGACAATAGTTGAAAACATGACAATTTTTGATTAAAATGTGTTGTTTCATCAAAGTTGTAACCTTGTGAAACAATACATGTATGACCTATAAATATCTCATTTGAGAATTCAGAAAATCATATCACAAATCAAATATTCTCTTGTACAAAATTCCAAACACTCTTCGCTATATAATCGAGTTTTCGTCGGTTTTGCGTAAATTCGATATAAAGCTGAATTATCATGTGTATTTATGCGTTCCAACTCTAAAACATGCAAGAGAGTGCTTGAAATACTTTTAAGGAAAATGATTTCGTTCACGATTTGAGCCTCAATCCATTCGGTTTATATTAATTTTTCAACATTCTTAAAAGTATTGCAAGTAATGGCAACTGAGACTTCCGTATTAAAAATAAAAAACAATAATTTCTATCGTGAATTCGGGTACATTTTATTGTTTTTTCATTAAAAAAAAAATTAGAACACTAAAAATCATAATAAATAAATTTTTTTTAACAATTGATATCAGAACCTAATTATTAATATTATAATTTTCCAATAATAATTAATACAATAATAGGTTTGTTCTCGTAAGGTCTCGTTACTTTAATATATTTAGAAACGAAATCTTATAAATGTTTATATTATTCTCTCCTAAAATGAAAAATTGCATTTCGTTTACATATGTTACGTTACAATCAGATGGTAATGCCACTATACTGCTTTTTGTGTCTTTAATCGGATTATTTTAATATTTGTTAACCATTAAGGATTCAAGCATATATATTATACTCAAATAATGAATTTTAATATGTTTGTAGCTTAACTTTTTTGTTGTTGTTAAAGTCTAATTTTGTATTCTGAAACGAAGCACCGGTAAACAAATTGTACAGTACAGTACGACATGGCTTTCTACCTAAAATATAAAATGTTTAATTTAAGTACATTATTACTTTTAGTGAATTTTTAATAAAAAAAAATAATATAGTATTTCAAAAAAAAAAAACTAAAATAACACATTTTTCAAAAATATTACGAAAGTAACATACTTTCAACATGCAGACGCCATATGAAATGACGACAACATTTAAATTTTTTTGACATTAAACTGAGTCGCCATATGAAATGACGCCACCATAATGCACATGTTCTGACACGCCATATGAGATGACGCCAGTGTTGTTTATTTGCCCTAGGTTTTCAGAGGAGGCGCCATCTCATATGGCGCCTCAGTACAATCCCCCCTTTTTTATAAAACCATATTGTTTGTTTTTTTTCATCACTAATTAAAACATAGTTTTTAATTGGTAGATACACTATGTCATGTGTCTATAAATAAGACTGCACTCTCATTTGTTACTTCACAACAATTATCACCAATATCCTCAACTCTCCACAACAAGTATATCTGAATTCTTAAATTGGCGTTCATCATCATCATCAGAGGAACCGCTTCCAACATTTCCACTTATGAAAAGAAATGTCATAGTTTGTTTTTCACCAACAAAGCCTCCGATGAAGGTCTTACTCTGTAACACGCAGACCTTGAAGCATTTGTATAGGGAATTGAATCATTGGCTAGAAGGAGAATTTGTTGCAGATGAAAAGATTAGGAAAATTGAGAGGCTGGTTGAGGAGTCAAGCCCAAATGTAGTTATCCGTGCTTGGAGAAAAGTGGAAAATAATGTTGGTGTCCTTATGATGATGTTAACACCAAAGAAAATTAGCTTGATGGTTGTAATATCCTAGATAAGTTGATGCGTTGAGTTGTTTTATTTGGGTATGTTGTTGTTATTTGCCGATTTGGTATTAGGTTATGTCGTTGTTAATTGTTGTTGTTGAGATATTAAGTTATGCTTTGTTAAGTTATGTCGTTGTTAATTGTAATCGCTTAGGTATGCTATCAATGGAATGGAATTTGCTGTTGTTATAAAGAGACAAAGTTACATTTAAAACTATGATGTTGTGCTTGATCCTACATTGGAACATTTGGTACGATTGTGTCTCGGCTGACGGCACGAACTACATAATCTCACCATTTTGTTTGTTGCATCCATCTCCGTTCGGATACGGGTGCTATTACGGCGACCATTTTTCTTTCTTCGCATCAAGTCATTATGCCAGACAATTTCGCCTTCGTATGGAGGCCAATAGTCCTCCTTTGCTACCATCTGAAAGCTGGTGTTGTAGACATTGCATAGAGTAATGACTTGGTGATGAACAGAAAGATAGTTTGTTGAGTCCTGTCGAGCCTTCGAACATGCTGCTATAACATGGGAGCAAGGCATACAAAATGCTTGAAACTTTCCATAGTCACACCAACTCCTATCCAGTTCCACTCGGTAACACCCCATAAGCCTCCCTTCATTGTGATCAATAGTCTCTGCAACCCTGAACCAAACTTTATTACGGTCAAAGACTGTGACCACATGTGTGTTGGCTTTTGTAGCTTCGTCCTTCATGAATGTCATTGAACTATTACTGAATAGCTGTCTAGATTGTAAGACAGAACCCCACTTTGTACGTCTAGTATCAAAAAGTGCACTGAGCTAAAAATATGTTGACTTTACCAAAGCGGTTATTGGTAGGTTTCGGATGCCCTTGAATACAGAGTTCATTAATTCAACGAGGTTTATTGTCATGTGGCCCCATCGCTGGCCATTGTCGTATGCCCTTGTACATTTCTCCAGTTGAATATTATCAATCCATCTCAATGCATCTGCGTTAGTCAGTTTGATCTTGTCATGGTAGTGTTTGAAGGTATGCTCTGTTAGTGCATACCCTGCGTTCACAACCTTCTTTCTTAGCATTTTGTCCTTGATCTCCTGCATAAAATTTTGAGCGATGTGTCTAATGCAATACACATGGCTTGAGAGAGGATCCTGCCAACCATTATCAAGATTGTTGTATGCACTCTCGATTGATGGGTGTGTATCAGAGATCAAACATAAGTTAGGTTGGGGAGACACATATTGTCGGAGATTTTTTAGGAAAAAACTCCAACCTCCAACAGTCTCCCCTTCAACTAGAGCGAAGGCGATTGGAAAAATGTTGTTGTTGCCATCCTGTGCCACAACCATGAGTAGCGTGCCCTTATATTTCCTATACAACCATGTTCCATCAATTTGAATGATAGGTTTACAGTACGCAAATCCTTTGATACATGGTTCAAACGCCCAGAAGAGTCTGTGGAAAATGCCATTTCCACTGCCACAAGTCTCATCTGGCGTATACGCCGACAATGTCTCCAAGATGGCAACATTCCCTTGAGCATATTGTTTAAGTGCCACCAGGTATTTTGGAAGTTCTTTGTAAGACTCCTCCCAATTTCTGAACACTGTTTCAACCGCCTTAGTCCTAGCTATCCACGCTTTCCTCTACGAAGAAGTATAGTTGTATCTTTGAACCATATGCGCGATTATGGTACTCACCTTCAAAGAAGGGTTGTCGCAAATGACTAATAGAATTTTATTGCATATCAACTGAGAGCTGAGCTTGTGATGATCCTGCATTGTATTCGTGATTATACAAGTGTGCTCTGGACCCATTGACCCTATCTTCCATGAATCGCTTCTCTTCCGGAAATATGCTGTTAATCTAAACGGCCACACCTCGTTACAGCAATAGATCTTATACAGAGTCAGATCCATTCGATCGACTCTATAATCTGCTGATAAGTCCATGTGATATTGTTTTATAGCTCGGACACAATCTTCTTTTGTATGAAAATTGTCTCCCTCTTTTAATACTCCTTCTGTTTGCATGTATGGATTGTAAAAAATATCCGTTGATGGTTCGTCTTTGCCTAAGTTGAGACTTGTCATGTATTGAGGTGGGAAATAAACATGACTGACTGGTAATATGTCTTCCTCTTTGTTTACCATTTCATCAACAATGACCTCAACTTCTTCTTCTTCTTCGTCAACGACATCGCTTCAGCTTGTTCGTCGTCAGATTCGTAAAAAACTTGAGAAGAATCAAGTTGTTGAGACAGCTGTTGTTGTAACGTAATATATAGCTCAATATCATTGAATCCAGAATACTCATGACTGAGAAACATATTACGCACATCTTCATCGTCCCGAATCTTTAACTGAAAAAATTTGCATTGATCGTGCCCGCCAAAAAACACAGGATTCTTGTAGATGATTTGGCCAACTGGACCACAGTGTAATTTCTTTTCTAATCTGGCTTTCAAATGTAAAAAAACTGACCTTCTGTCAATTAAAAACCTAGTAACTTCCGTATTTCGAAAATTGAAACCGGTTATGGGACATTCAAATATCTCACCATTGAGATGTGCACTGATCATGTATTGTGGTGTTTGAGCCATAACAAATACGTTACTAACTCGTGTTAGGAAGATTTGGTTTACAATTTTGAGTGTTTGGAAGAATATGTAACTAAATGTTGTGATAATAAAATGTATATCTCTAGTGTATTAATAGGCATATAGTTGGAATATATTATTGTTTTGTCTCAATTATCATTGTACTTCTTCTTCCATGCAATTGTCTTGTCTCATTTATATCTTCTTATCACATTCCATGCAATTGTCTTGTCTCATTTATATCTTCAAAACCACATAAAGTCTTAAAGTGATAAAAACCAAGACACTAATGTCTTAAAGTAATACTTATTACTATTGCTATTATTACTACTATAAACTTTTTCTCATCAATAATATATAAAACCTTGTATGCTTGATACGAAATATTTATTCACATGTCTTGTAATTTATGCACACTTCTTATCATGGCTACAAACTACCATATAATTTTGCATGCCTATAAGATTCTCACATGCCTACACTTACAAGATATTAAAGTAGTAAAAACCAAAATCATCGATTTAATGCATGCCTCATGTGATTCTCTGACATGACTACACTTCTATGATTTAATGTTTTACAAGTTACTACAAAGACTTTATTACTATTACAAATACTTTCTGTATATACTTATTAGTATTATTATTATTAAATACTATCACATGTCTTGTATGCTTTATACGAAATGTGGTACAAAAATACACTATTCTTTATCACACTTCTTAGATGTCTTGCATGCATACCGTCTTAGATGTCTCTAGCACACTGTTCATTATCACATGCAATCACACTTGTTTTCCTTAGATGTCTTACATTCCTACCTTCTTAGATGTCTCTAGCACACTGTTCATTATCACATGCAATCACACTTGTTTTCTTTAGCACACTATACGAAATATTTATTCACTACTTACATGTCTTACCAACTACACTTACAAGACATTAAAGTAAAATAACAAAACCATTGTCTTGTATGCATCATGTGATTCTCTACATGATAAGACTACACTTCCATGACAAGAATCTCAGATGGGGTGCAAAAATACACTATTCTTTATCATGCCTATAAACTATTTCTTTAGCACACTATACGAAATATTTATTCACTTCTTAGATGTCTTACCAAGAATCTCTGCATGACTACATTTTCTTATTCACATGGCTACCATAATAGTCTTATAAGACTACAATTCCAAGACTACACTAAAGTCATACCAACTACACATACAAGACATTAAATGGCTTCACATGCAATGTCTGCAAGATTCTCTGCATGACAATGACCAAGAATCTTGTACGAGAACACTTACACGATTCCTTACACAAAGTTCATCACATTTCACTATGCATTTTCAAGTGACTCCTCTCATCACATTTCACCATTCTAAATAAATGTTCATCACATCACAAACTCTTCTCATCCATTACAAACTTTTCTCCTCAAATTACAAAATCTTCTCATCCATCACAAACTCTTCTTCATACCAATTACTAAAAAATGTCTCTACTCACGATGGACAATGATCACAGAGGAACAATTGAAAATATTGCAGAGTTTGTAAGTGTTTTGCTTTATTTGTTTTGTATTCCTTTACTTAGTTGTATTTTTCTATAAAACTATGGTTATTTATATTTTTGGTCAGGATGTATCAAGGTTTCGTTGTCGTGGGCATGACTACATACCACACGATCTATTCATAGAAGGATACCTAAATGCATGTGGCTTTGGTGATTTGATAAAAATTAAATCATACTCACTTGACCCCAAATTTATTCTAGCTTTGCTAGAACGTTGGAGGCCAGAGACCCACACATTTCACCCTCCTTTCGATGAATGCACTGTCACCCTACAAAATGTGTATATGTTACTTGGCCTACGCATCAATGGTAAGGCCGTCAACGACAAGGTTGGTGTTGATAACCAACTTTGCGAAGATTTGTTGGGCGCCCCGCTTTGTGTCGAAACACCTCAGCCACAACGTGAAGGACGACCAAGGGGCCAATGTATTAATTTAAAATACCTAAGAGAACAATATAAATATATTATATTAGACGAGGAATCCACCGAGTATGACAAGATAGTTAAAACTCGGTGCTATATAATGATCTTATTTGGACATTTTTTATTTCCAGAAAGTACCGAAAATAGTGTAAATATTATGTATTTACCATTGTTATCCAACATTAATAAAGTGTGCAACTATAGTTGGGGTTCAACTGTCCTGGCCCATTTATATAGTTCACTGTGTAAAAATTCAAAAAAAGATACTTATACTTTTTATGGCTGCGCCTATCTACTTCAAGTGGGGGTTGGTCTAGAATGCCAACACTAGCTCTTATCAACCGAAATCCCTTCACATTCTCCTACCCAAACAAGTAAGTTTATTTTTAAAACTCGAACATGTATACTTTGATGAAATATTTATTTGTAACTAATTTATTTGGGTCACTTGTTTTATGTTGTTAGTTCTGGGAATGAATTACCAACGAAATCCCAGGAACTCAATAATCGTCTACCACAACCTTATAGAACACATTGGGTCGGACGATGTAATTTATTCTTACACTACCATAAATTTGTCTATTAAATTACCCCACCGCAGTTTTTCTCATTAAATCTTTTGTTCATGTAGTTTGTCTGGAGGCCGTATGAGGGTCTCGACCATCATCCCAACGCCAATTATGCTGCGGTGTGGACAGCTAAAACATTGATCATTCAGTTCACTATAGTGGAGATGCACCAAAGTGATCGAGTGAAACTGCAGTTCAGAATGCATCAGGATATTCCAGTCGCTCCGGCATCTTTGGGAGACTGGCATAAACTTAGAGTGGATACACAATGGGCTGTAGGTCATTGGAAAAACTTTGCAAAAAAGATGTGTCAACATTGGAAGAATCGACATCGACACATCTTAGCCGACCCTGTTGTGGAAGGGGCTAGAACAACTCAACAATATATGATTTGGTTTAGGTCGGTTACTACACCACAACAATTTGTGTCTGAGCCGACGTATCTGATTGATCCGCGCTAACGTGCTTCTTCCTCACAGCCATATGCCCAACGTCAAACACCGTATTATACCCAACAACCAAGTTTACCTACCCAATCAATCTTCCAGAACCGCAACCCTTTCATGCCACCAACCCAATCATAACAACATGAGCCTTACCCCCTACCACCAGCTTCCCGACACCGACACCACATCTGGCTATAACCCTGATAACTCTTTCGACCCTACCCCAGCCCACCATAGCCCCCCACAAATGAACACACGATTGTCTTACCACCCAAATACCCACCCACTATTTGACTACCAAACCATACAACAACCATTGAATCGTTTCCAAAACGATTCAATGTACCAATTTGGCCAACCATACCGTCCACACCCAACCCAACCCCCCGGTCCCAACTACGAAAACATGGGCATGAAACTGGACTACGGAAGCCCCGTTGGTGGTAACCCTCTGGCTATTGGGGACAGATGCTTCAAAATTTGTTCCAACAACGAGGCTGAGTATGAAGCCTTAATAGCTGGACTTGAAATTTTGTTAGAATTGGGGGCAACTCGAGTCGAAATAATGGGAGACTCAGAGTTGGTCATAAAGCAAATTACAAAGGAATACAAACGTGTTAAGGAAAATCTTATCATGTACTTTGTAGTGGCCAACAGACTACTAAAGAAATTCAAAGTAGTAAGCATTCGACACATACCTCGACTAGAGAATCAAGTGGCCAATGACTTGGCTCATATTGCTTCTGGGTATAAGGTTTCGAAGGAAAATTTACAAGAGGCAATCGAGGCTAGAGGTAAAGTTGTGTCTTTGGATTATGCCCATCAGATCTATAAGTGAGGAAGCTTGGGTACGCTGATGATGAAAATTTTGAGATTTTTGCAATAGATAGCTTGACTGACAGAGACTAGAGGAAGCCTATAGTCGAGTACTTGCAAAACCCGACAACGTCCACAGAGCAAAAGGTTAGGTATCAAGCCTTAAGTTATGTCCTTCTAGGCAATGAATTGTTTAAAAAGACCCCTGAGGGAGTCTTACTTAAATCTCTTAGTGAAACAGAAGCGTATCTTGCCCTTTCGACTGTCCATAGTGGGGCATGTGGGGCACATCAAGTAGGTCATAAGGTGAAGTAGCTATTGTTTCGACAAGGCATGTATTGGCCTACTATGCTAAAAGACTGCATTGAATTCGCCAAGGGCTGCCAAGAATGTCAAGTTCATGCTGGCATACAGCATATCCCTGCAAGCGAGTTGCATTCCATAGTCAAACCATGGCCTTTTAGAGGTTGGGCTTTGGATCTGATTGGAGAGATTCGACCTGCATCCTCCAAGAATCAGAGATACATTTTGGTAGGAATTGACTACTTTATGAAGTGGATCGAAGCGATACCTTTACCAAATGTGGATCAAGAGGATGTGATCGAGTTTATTCAAAAATACATCATTTACAGGTTTGGAATCCCAGAAATGATCACAACAGGTCAAGGATCAGTCTTTACTGGTCGAAAGATGCAGGGGTTTGCTAAAGAGATGGTTTTCAAACTCTTAACCTCTACACCTTATTATTCTCAGGCTAACGGCCAAGTCAAAGCAGCTAATAAAGTGGTGATTGGTTTGATCAAGAAACATGTGGGAAAGAAGCCTAGAAATTGGCATAAGACATTGGACCAGATCCTCTGGGCATGTCGAACCTCTCCCAAGGAAGCAACCAACACTACTCCTTTTCGATTGACTTTTGGTCACGATGCAGTGTTACCTATTGAGATCTATCTCCAGTCGACTAGGATTCAGAGACATCATGAAATTCCTTTTGAGCTTTATTGGAATACGATGTTAGACGAACTGGTAGATTTGGACGAAGAAAGACTTAAAGCTTTGGAACTTGTGAAGAGACAAAAGAAAAGAGTGGAGAAGTCTTATAATAAAAAGGTTAAAATCAAGACCTTTTCGCCTAGAGATTTAGTTTGGAAGGTAATCCTGCCTATAGATCGAAAGGTTAGAGCCTTGGGCAAATGGTCCCCAAAATGGGAGGGCCCGTTTCAAATTACGCAAGTATTTTCTAATGGAGCCTATGAAGTTGAAGAATTAAATGAGGATAAAAGAATCTTGAAAGTAAATGGCAAGTATTTGAAAAAATATAAACCAACACTTCAAGAAATTAAAATTGTTAAAGAGTAATTCGACGTATGAATGCCAAAATGGCTTAAAAGTTATTACATATAAAAGCCTCAAAGGGCCATGGAGCATCAAATTAAGAGAAAATTACAAAGAAAGTAACATGCTAAAAGGGGAGATTCTCCTTCATCTTCTAGTACTTCGACTTCTAGAGGTCAAGACGCTTTTCACACAAGGCCTTATCAGATTTTAAGTGTGCAACTTCCTTCTCCAGTTGTTGAGCTTTCTCGGCAAAAGCGATGGCATTCTCAAGCTCTTTCGACGCGCCAGAGTCATCAAAGGCAGACAACTCAGCATTGCGCTTTTTGGCCTTTGAGATCTTGGCTCGAAGCTTCTTGATATTTCGCTCCCAGGAAGCAATGTTTTGTTCATTGGAGGTGATTTCCTGCTTGTTCTTCTCTTTGGTTTCCTCTAATTCTGCTACCTTATTCTCAGAGTCAGTGGCAGAGGCCCAAACGGCAGCCTCACTACCAACTTTGGTTGAAATTACATTTTCGATTTGGGGAAGGCGTTTGAGGTCACCATGGACTTGGTCAATCATAGTGCCAAGCTCTAAGATGACGTTGGCAGATTCTGGAGAAATAGCGTGGATGTCAACTAGTTGGAGGAGATTTTTTAGAGAGATATGAGTGACATTATCCATCTGTAAGAGTGTGAAAAGGTCACCCTTAAAGATCTTATTTTTGATCTTCAGAAGGATATTGTCCTCAGGTTTGCTTGAAGGCTGATCCCCAGAGGTAGTCGAAGCACTGGGAGTTTTATCAGATGAGCTTCCTCGACGACCAAGAAGGATCTTTATGTATTGTCGAGGATTGCTAGTCTTCAAGGCATCCAGCTCTTTTTCAGAAAGGCCTGCTCCATACACAGTTGAGGTGGCTTTGCCTTCAATAGCAGCAGTAGTTGCTGGGGTGGTAGTATCTTCGACATGGGTTGGCTCGTTGATAGGTCCTTTGTCAGCCTTCTCCTCCTTACCTTTGTCCTCCCCCTCTTCATCTTCGTCCATTTTGTCATCATCATTTTCATCAGTATGGCCATTATGTTCATATTAGTGCATGGTCTCAGCATCTTCTTCTTCCATTTCTTCCTCTCCTTCTGGGTTAACATTGGCAGCCCCAATGGGTTCGTCTATTGGGGATCCCTATTCATCGACCAAGGGTGTATCTTCATCCATGCCAGTAGCTTTTGGATTTTCTGTGTCAGGATCCTGCTGAACATCGTCTGCCTCATGGTCGGAGCCGTCTGTTTGAGGCTGCTGGGTAACAGTCTTTTCTGGCAAAGGGGGAGCTGTTTCAAAACTAAGTTTGTTAATTTCACCTAGTGAACTCATTCCAGAGCCCAAGTCAGAAGTGGGATGGTATGTGGGCTCACCTTGGCTATTCAGGAGAGTGATGGGAGAAGGAGGATTATCCACCGGTGGTTTCGAACCACTAGCATCAGCCTAAATTACGTCGAAGCAAGTCAGATCAAAGCAAACAAGGTAAATAAGTTGATTCTTTAAAAAAGTAATACAATGAGTTACCTTAACACCTTCAGCATCAAGGCTGGAGTTATTACTTTCAGCGTTATCTGCGACTGGTTTCGAGGCAGCTCCAGAGGAGGCTTCTGCAACTCTTGTAGTGGTTGTCTTTTTGGAGACTTTGGCCGTCTTAGGCTCAGATTGGGCACCAGCAGCATCAGTCTCTTGGCTGGGTTTCTTCCTCTTCTTTATCTTTAAGTCTCCAGGAGGGGATGAATCGAAGATAATTTGGGCAGTGCCCCTCTTTGACTTCCTTTGAGGTGTCAGAGGTGGTTTGCGAGAGGCCTGAAATTATGAGAAGCATTAGGGGAAGAAAGAATAATCTACGAAAGGGTGAGGTGTAAGATGTACCTTGATGCCTTCACCTTTGGCTTCGACCAGTTGCTGAGGTGTGTTATTTTTGGGTATAGCTGCAAAACAAACCAAGTTACCATAAGTCAGTAATGATAAAGTTCGAATAAAAGAACATAAAATTGGAGAATCCAAACCTTCATGTATTTCGGATTCGATGCGAACATCTTCGATACCGACATGAAGGTGTCCTTTGAAACTGTCTAGCATACGCTTAGTCGGAACCACCCGCTGAGCCTTGGGTTTCGACTGCTGGCAAAGGATCTTTATAGAATCCCCACAGATGAACCAATTTGGAAATGGAGGGGCAAGAGCCACTCCAAAATCAGCAGATGGCAGTCAAGGAGTCTTTGGAGGAAATAGTTCGAAAGCCACTTCATAGAGTTTCTCAGGAGGAACATATAAAGGGAGTTTCAAACTCTCCATTTTCTTTAAAAATTTCTCCTTTAGTGTAACAGCAGCTTCACGGACGGTTCGACTAATATCATCTGGTCGATAAACAGTTTCAAAGTACTTCTGGAAGGCTTGAATCTCCTTAATATGAGTGGATGTAACTTTCTTGATCTTCTCCTGCACATCAACAAAAGCTTGGTCCATCAACTGAACGAAGCTGGAGACATCAAAGAACTCTACAACATAATGTTTCGACCACCAGTCGTGGAACTCTTGGGTACAGAGATGAGAAGGTTCAAAGTAGACGAGAGTTAGGAGTGATCGATGAGCATGTCGAGCAAGGTGTGTCGAACTCTCTATGGCATCGTAGATAGTGTTGGGAAGGTTAACGTGGACTTTCTTCTCATACAGGCGCTTCGGTAGAGTCTGGACTAAACCAAATTGTCGAGAGACAAGATTTGGTTGATAGGCCATCAGAGAGGTTTGGCCCTTTAGCAAGTTGAGTCGATGAACGATAAGTCGATGGATCAGGAATGCCGCCCAGACACGCTGCGATTCTTCTTCATGTTTTTTGAACGAAGGAGGAAAGGGCCTGGTAAACCATTTAGGGCCATATTTTTGTTCAGCAAAGGGTGCCATCCTTGGTGTGAACTCATAGCGCTTAGAAAACATTTTGACGAAGCCAGAGAAGGATGCCCTAAGTGTTTGCCCTTCTTTGTTTGGGGTCAGTTGCACCAGTCGAACCCATTCGACTCGTATTTCTTTAATCTCTGTAGCATCTTCGTCCACAGACCCTTTGTTGGGGAGGCTGGCTTCAAAAGTGGCATTAAGCCAAAGCTGAAGTAGCCAAAAGGGTCAGGATAGCAGGAGGTTCCCGTTGCTCTCTTGGTCTTTCAGACGACCAGCACCTTCACTTAAAGACTCATATAGACTGGCTAATATCATTTCACTTAGGCAGATGCCTCGATTAAGGTGCAATTGATTGGCCAGAGTCAGGTATTTTCTGGCCACTTGCAAGGATTTGGTACAGAACATGCAGCGAGAAAGCCACATAGCCAGAAATGCTATGTGCTCTTTGTCTTCGACTGTGTCAGTTTGCTTGTCGTGGTAATGGTTTATGAAATGAGTATAACTGTGTTTGGTGGTGGCGAATCCTATAGTGTCTAGAGCATCTATTTCAGGGTCGTAAACTAACCCGTGTGGTCTTAGCCCTGTGATAACGGCTATGTCGAAGAGAGTGGGTGTCATCATCCCACAAGGGAGATGGAAATTATAATGGGTACTATCCCAGAAATACAAATATGATGCTAACAAAGTTGGACAGTAAGCGGGACCTGTCTTCGACATCATAATCAAGTTGAAGATTCCTAAGCTCTTCCAAGTTTCTGCTTTCACTTTCTCTAACTTGGTCAACCAGTTCAAATAGAGGTCAGAATCCTTAAAATACGGGGTTGCCCTAAATAGCCTAGACCCATCATTCAGATACTTCAAATCTATGTTCTTTAGGGCTACATTGTCATGGGGTTCAGATGTTACCCTAGCTTTGTCTTTCTTCCCTAAAGGTTTGGTTTTACGATATGATGGAAAGAAGTCGCTAATGGCTGTATAATCTGTATCTGAAGAAGATAAGGGACCAGATAAAGCTAATAGTTTCCCAGAAATGGTAATAGGAATCAATACCTGGGATTCATAGATGTGTCTTTTTTCCTCCTTGAGAGGCTCAGGGATGAATTGCTGATTCTTTACCACCTTGGGTCCATTTAATGTAGCGAATGGAGAAAGTAGTGGTACGCTCTTTTGACCTTTGAGCTTCTGGCTTTTCTTTGGGTCTTGAGTAGTAGCAGTTGAAGAAGCCATTGGTGAAAATTTAAGGAAAATGGGTTTGTTGAAGGTGAAGGGTTGAACGTTTTTGAAGAGAGGAGAAAGTGCGTAGTGGATACTTTGGAGTTGAAAAAATGAAAATAGTTTCTGAAGAGACTATTTATAAAATGTTTTGGAAACACTAAAAGGTCACTAATCATCATTAAGGAGCTAGAGCTAGTGGGACAAGTGTCATCCCAGGAGCCAAAGTAGGGGTTGTGACAGTTGCTACCTATGTCCACGATCTCCTAGACTCTAGGAGAGGTTATGATGGTTTGGGTTTTGATGTGATTTCCGAGGAGACGTTTTAGTCATAATCGTAATTGGTTGTGATGTCATAAATTTGATTGAAAATAAACTAAATAGTTTCTTGGGACGTGGGTTAGTCAGTTTTGATGGATACCTATGCACGGTCAAAAGATGGTGTCGAATGGACACTATCAAAAAATGCCCTTTCTTCAGTACTGTCGAAAAAGACATTTTTGGGGGGCAATTTATTAGCTCAAAAATTTGACGCCTATATGAAGTTGGAAGTATTGATGGGGATATTAAACTCTTGAAGAGGTTTAAAGGGTTTTCGACGGGATCTGTATGATAGGTTTTAGTCGAAGATGCTCACAAGAAGAGAGGATGCTTTTTGGGACTTAGAAAATATTTCTAAGAGTTGAAGAGTTCACCTTCGACCGACAACACTGCTAATGTCTGACGTTGGGAAATTCAAATTCAAATAAAGGAGGGAGTAGTTACTTTGGTTCGCTCTTGAAGAAAGACAAGTGGCGTGTATCCAAGCAATGGAAGTATGCAATGTGACACTTGTCATTTGTTAATTATTTCAGGCAGTTTATAGCAGTTAGTTTTAAGTATTATAAATAGGGGTTCTAGCAATAGGATTTGGGGTGTGGTGTTCACTTTGTACAAGTAACTCCAAATTTACTCAAAGTATCCGCGTGTTGAGAAAAGAGTCTTGTGAGAATGTACGTGATGTAAACACCATTTATCCTTCAATGCAATTTACTTCAATCCTTCGTTAAGTTTTTATCTTTTATTTAACGCAATTTATGTTTCTGCACTTTTTCTTAGTTTTATACTTTTGACCTTCACTACACACTGTCGACCCCTTCCTTTATATTCTCAGCCTTTCAACTTAACGTTTTGAAATGTTGTTTCGTATTGCATTTTCAACAAACTTTCCTTTATGAGTTTTGTCGAAGTATTCATTTCTTTAGAATTTACCTTAGATTAATTGTTAGCACATATCCTAGGATCAATCTGATCGATCCTGTGAGTCACCAAAGTTAGATTTGGAAGATCAGCGGTTGTTTAACAATTTTCACGATAAACACACATACAGTGTGCATTAGATTCATTACAAAAGAAGCACCAAAAGTGTGCATAAAAACCCTACATAAATAAAGTGTTCTACTCCTGTTTTGCCAAAGGGAAATGCACCGTCATTTGGGTCCCTACCCACAACTATTAACAGTTGACCACCATACTTGGTCTTTAGATGGCACCCATCAACACCCACAAAAGGTCTGCATCCATTTATGAACCCTTTTTTGCATCCCTCAAAACAAAAGTAAAAAGACCCAAACCTTGGTTGAATTAATGGTGTTGATCTATCAATGTTGATTTTTACTGTATTCCCAATACTTACCCTACGTAACTCAGCAGCATACCTCCATAATTGTCTGCATCTCCTTCAATGATCTTCTTTGCCATCAACCTTGCTTTCCACGCACGAGCAACATTAATACCCATAGAATAATTTTGCCTCAGGTCTTGAAAGATGTCACTAAGCTTAACTGTGTCAGAAGTTTGCATCTTCTTCACAACAAGTTTGGAAACCCACCTTGAATTAGCCGATCTGTTATCCAAAACTCAAGCACATGTATGTTTGTCTTTTATAGTCTTAATGGCAAATGTGTGCTTATGGCCCACCTTTGAGCATAACATCAAAAAACCACATTTAGCCCTACACTCCACCCTCACTCTATAGCTCTTATTTTTCACAAACGTAATTTCCCTACCATTCAAAACTGACCACTCACGAATTACCTCTCTAAAGTCATCTAGAGAATTGAATTGCATACCCCACTTAAACTTAAATTTCTTATTAAGATCCTCTTTCCTATACTTCTCAAACTTAGTCTCTTTCTCATTTTCAGAGGCATCTGGATCAGAATTATCTAGTTCTTCACTAACATAGTTATCATCTTCCAATTTTGTCTTGCTTGATCCAATTAACAAACCAGCCACCATTGGTTCTTGTCTTATGGGAATAGTCACATCAATCCCTTCAAATCCATCTAACTTAGTAGTCGCTCTTTCATCTTCACTATCATTCAATGCTTCTACTTCCTCTACCTCACTTCCATCTGACTCAAACTTTTGATTCACACACTTAGGGTACCTAACTGAGAGGTCATCACAGTCATGTTATACAAACAATTCACCATCTACTTCCATGGCACAACAATAGTGAGCTAAGTCATACGCAACATCATCGTTTCTTATATGGAAAAAATCTTCATCAATATTAAGTATTTTGGACCAAATACGATAAGCCTTTTCTTCGTAACCCCAACCTGCAACTAACTCACGCGCGGTACCCAAACACCAATTCTCAAAATGCAATGCAGAAACTAGAGTAGAAACCCCACCCCTATAGATAACATCACCATCAGACAACCTCACAAACTCTCCACCATGGTTAAAGACGACATTGAACAGTTGTTTGTTCTAAGAATAAAAAAACCCAAAATCAATAGAGGTCCCACATGATTCGAGTAAAAACGAAGAGAAACCATACTTACCGGTGATGAATCCACTCCGTCTTGGCCGCTATCCACCGTTTTCTTCATCTTCTCCGACGCCTTCCTCTTCTCCGATGACTTCCTCTTCTCGTTTTGCTTCGTTCGCGCCATTGATTTTCCCAGATTCTAAACCCTAATTTTTCAAAGTGGGTATCACAAACTAATACACATGAAGTGCATGACATGGCATTAATAGTTTCAAAGTCAACCATGGGCCAAACGGCACATAGGAAGATTCCATGGACCAGTCAGCATGAGGGGTGTGGGGAAAGAGAATCTTGATTTGTTGAGGGGGAAATAAAAAAAAAAACTTCAAAGGGGGCAAAAACAAATCTCGCTACTTTGCCAGGGGGTGTCGTATATTTATCCCTTTACTACATGAGAAACTTGAGTTTTACTTAAACGTACACATAATTAATAGATTTATTTTTTTTACCATATTTAGATAAACAAATTAATTAATTTCATGTTATAAAACTAAATAAAATTACATAGAGATCAAAGAGAGGAAGAGAAGAGAGAAAGTGATATTACATTATCTTCTTCAAAAGTACATTTTATGTTGCAATATGAACTTTATTTATAGGGCCTAAGGGAGATAGAAAGTCACAAATATTAATGGGGAATATGAATATGAAAAGAAGAATAAGAATGGACATCCACATTTATTTTTATTCATAACACTCCCCCTTGGATGTCCATTAAGGATACGCCTCGTTAAAACCTTACTAGAAAAAACCCAGTGGGAAAAAATCTAGTGAAGGAAAAAGAGTACAATATCCTTTCATTTCTCCCCCTCAGCTGAACAATCATTTCTTCGATAAAGACCAATCTTTTGTATTAGTTGATTAAAAATTCTACTTGGGATTGACTTTGTGAAAAGGTCTGCAAGATTATCACATGAACAGATTTGTTGGATGCTTATATCACCACTCTTTTGAAGATCATGAGTAAAAAAGAACTTTGCAGAAATGTGTTTTGTCCGGTCTCTTTTAATGTAGCCATCTTTCAATTGTGTGATGCACGCAGTATTATCTTCATATATGGTCATTGTATTTAATGTCTTAGAAGATAAACCACAAGTATTTTGGATGTGCTGAATTAAGGATCTCAACCAAACGCATTCTCGACTTGTCTCATGTAATGCTAAAAGTTTTGCATGATTAGATGATGTTGCTGTTATGGTTTGTTTGACTAATCTCCATGAAATAGATGTACCCCCACATGTAAGTAAATAACCTGTTTGTGATCTACCATTATGAGGATCTGACAAGTAACCTGCATCTGCATAACCTGTTAATTCAAATCTGGATACTTTGTTATAAAACAAACCCATATCTATTGTATCTCTAAGGTAACGGAGTATATGTTTGACTCCGTTCCAATGTCTTCGTGTAGGTGAAAAACTATATCTTTCTAATAGATTGACAGCAAATGATATATCACGACGTGTATAATTAGCAAGGTACATTAGTGCTCCAATTGCACTGAGATAAGGTACTTCAGGACCAAGCAATTCTTCATCCTTTTCTCGAGGTCTGAAAGGATATTTCTCCACATCTAATGATCTAACAACCATTGGAGTAGACAACGGGTGACATTTGTCCATATAGAAGCGTTTTAACACTTTTTCTATATAGTCTTCTTGATGTACAAATATTCCTTTGTCCAAATGTTCAATTTGCAAACCTAGACATAATTTTGTCTTTCCTAAGTCCTTCATCTCATACTCTTTCTTTAAACAATTCATAGCTTTTGGAAGCTCTCCAGGAGTTCCAATAATATTTATGTCATCCACATAAATAACATTATTGCAAATTCCTTTCCTGATCTTTTTATAAAAATACAAGAACGAATGAAGTTATTTGTATATCCCTCTCTAAGCAAATATTCACTGAGACGATTATACCACATTCGTCCAGATTGTTTCAGCCCATAGAGAGACTTGTTCAATCTTATGGAGTAGCTTTCTCAAGATTCAGATTTGTGTGTATCTAGTATATTGAACCCTTCAGGGAGTTACATGTAAATTTTACTATCAAGTGAACCATACAGATAAGTTGTTACAACATCTATCATATGCAAATTGAGCCCTTCATGTGCTACAAACCTAATTAAATATCAAAAATTGAATTGCATCCACTACAGGTGGATATGTTTCATCAAGATAAATTTTAGGTCTTTGTGAAAATTCTTGAGCAACAAATAATCGAGGGGGTCAACGAGGGAGCATTTCTTAATTGGGACACACCTTTGTGAGAGACACACCACATACTCACCTAAAACCTTAAGGTGATAGGTGTGTGGGTTCTCCCACTTATAAAGTGTTTAATCTTCCCTTTTCTAATCAATGTGGGACTTCTTCCTCACACTTGATTCTCAACACTCCCCCTCAAGTGTGAGTTTATACACAATGCTCCCCCTTATGTGGAAGCTCTCTCTTCCACATACACTTGTATCACCGTTGAACTCAACGTAACACCTTCTACCCACACCTGCGAGATGTGTTTCGATACAAGTAAGCTGGTCCCTTTCTCGAACCAAAGGCTCATGATACCATTCTCATTTTGCTTTTTCACAAACACTCATTTATATTCAATTGATTTCACATCTTGAGGTGTTCGAACTACAGGTCCAAAATCGAGTCCCTTGTAAAGTGAGTTTAATTTTTCTTCAATTGAATATATTCATATTGGCCAATTTTCACTTTGTCTACAATCTTTGGTAGACTTTGACTCATGATCCTCGTTATCATTTATCATCTTTAGCGTTATATTATACACAAAGAGATTGTCAATATTGACTTTATTTTGGTTCCATCATATTCCATCCATGACATAATTTATCGAGATCTCTTAATTTTCATAAATTTCAGGTACCTGGTTAGTTCTTCTGGAACTCAAAATTAAATTATGTCAAAGTGCTCTTAGAGTTTTCATATCCTCACTTGGGTCATCTTTAACTTTAGTTTCTTTTCTTGGTAGAGGAATTTTAACATCGAAACCGACTTTTCTACGCTTCAGGCGCAGCTATAACTCATTTGCAATATTATATTGTCCAATATTAGAATCCACCTTGAGTGGAATATTAGCAGCTAATAATTTGTTTCATAAACTTTGCAAATGAATTGTGTTTTGAACTTCGAGGATCAAAATGTTATTATAATATTTTATTTTAAATTGTTAATTTGAACTTCTGGTTCACACTTTCAGCTGCTTATTCTCTCCCTCTAATATTGAAAAAATTAATTTATCAATTGATAATCAGCCTACTGGGCTTCAAATAAGTATTCACTTATTGGATCAAGGTATATCCTCAAGTACAGGATTCATATAAAATACCATTTCTCAAAATTCTTTCAAAACTCATATTATCGTACTTAATTGGAGCAATTGAATATTTATAACACATCCAAAAGTTTACATAGATGAGATATAATAGGTTATTAACCTAAAATAATTTGTAAGTTAAGGGGAGAATCATCTTATATTAACTTGTTGGCTTAATGCGAATAAATATCTTAATATCATACTTTGTGTGTTTCAAATATCTAGTTTAGAATTGATGATCTCACAAGTATCAATTATATAACTAACTTTAGACGTCTAAAGAATGGATCTTCAAGTCCATTTTTTTATGAGCATGTTCTTCAAGATGTTCAATATTAATTTTAGTAATATATGTGATATTTATCAAGGAATTTCTGAAAAATCCAGAAAACAAGATCTTAGTCTAATTAGTTGAGAAAATAATTTCACTAACTTCTAGCTGTGAATAGACATATGCACGGTCTTTTAGTCGATGCAACAATTAATGTCATAAAAACTCAATTTCTCAAATTTTACTTTAGGAACACACAAATTTTATTGGCCTTGAAGAAACTTCTGGTTCTTCAAAACTAGTTCTCACATCATAATACATCTGAGATGACCCAACCGATTTTGCCAACAAGACACTTAAGTGTGATTTGTAAACATCTGGTTTACCATAATACATATGATTCTATTATTCTATTTGTTTCAATCTCTAGTAAATATAAAATAATTTGTATTTTTATTATATTGTTCTAAAATTTAGGACACACTTACTATTAAAATGATTCATACAAATAAAATATAATAATATTTTAATAGAAGAAAATTAAATATAGTGATTAATTTAAAACAAAATTAACAATAAAATATACACATATGATATAAATCATAAATTGTTACTATTTTACTACTTTTTCTTCATTTGTTTATAAATATATTATTATTATTTTTATTTTTATTTTGACAAAGGTACTAATATCATCTCACAACACAATCTTACGTAGCATGAGTGTGTGGGGAAAAAACCCTTACCTTGTGTGCTTCCTAACTTTTGATATTCGACAACATATTGGACAATCAAGCGCTTAGTGTTCCCTTTTCCTTAAGAAGTTTCGGAACATAGAAATGTTCAAGAGAGAGTGATAATTTTATTTGTGTATTTTTTTTTTCTTTTCACATGTGAGATATGGGATGAGATTGTGAGTATTTATAAAAGTGGAAATTGAAAAAAAAGAGGAATATGAGTGTCTTCTAAAAATAATGCACTAGAGAAAATAAATTAATTAGCTAAGAGTTTTATGATAGTGGAATGTGGATAGTATTATTTTATTAAATTAATTCAATATCATTCATTTCAACTATCCAATTTCTAGCATTCATAATGCACTCAATTAAGAATTTATTATTCCACTCACAAATGCTTAACGTTATTTCTCATGCTATGCATTCTTTTGTCTTTCCCACTCATAATTACCCACTCATCATTCATATAATAATAACATATGCACTCTTAAGCCATTTAAACATAAAGTAGGAAATAATAAGACACATGTTCTTGTTTTTCTTTAGACTATTGAATGTATTGATTCAAATTTAATTTATAAAATGCTATTAACAATAACACATATGTTTTAAATTTTAGATTTTTTTTTTCTTAAACTAATAAATTATTTATTCATTTTTGTTTTGGCTATATCAAAATAATTTGATTATAGTATAAATAAGAGATAATTAAGAAAATAAATAAAGTTCTTTGTAACTGTAAGAATATAAAACTTTCTATATCTATTAAGTGAAGAATTAGAGAGACGGACTACTTGAATGTAATTATTTCCGTTATCAATAGAAAATAAATTATTATCAACTTATAATAAAATAAATCACCTATTGAATAATATAAAATATAATTCTCAAATGATCTCAAAGTACACAAAAATACAACAATTCAACTCTTCTAAACACACTTAATGTCAACAACTAACAATTTTGTTACCCGTCTTTTTCTTATAATCTAATTCATAAATCTCTCACAACAATTATACAAGAAACTTCTCATAATTAAATATATAAAAAAAATCACTTCTTTAAAATTAAAATTTCTAAATTTTCATTCAAAAATAAGTATGTTCAATAATAACCAACATATATTTAAATCAGATAACATACTAAAAACTATGTATATAATATATATTTTTCAATCTTAATAAATTTACATTTATTAATATTATTCATGCAATCCTTTTGTGATTGTCAATTTTTCTAAGATCCATGAAAATTGTCATTGATACTTTTCTGATCAATGGAGACAGAATAATCATTTTCTTATCAATCATCAAGGGATAACCATTATTTGATGAATGGAGAAAAGTAATTCATTCTTTGAACAATCCTCTAGGGATCATTTCTAAATATATAATTTTTCGAGAGTTAGATCATAGATCTTCAAACAATGATAAAGATAAACACTTTTCGTGCAATCCTCCGGGGATGCATTATAAGTTCTTTAAGAACTATATACATTATTATTTTTCAATTATTCATGGATCTTGATTAGTTCTGCAGGAACTATATAATAAATTATTATTTTGCTATCCTTCAGGGATGCTTGGTAAGTTCTTCAGGAATTACATAAATGATTTGTTACAAATAATGATCTAAAAATTATAATCATCCTTCTGAGATGCGTTAAAATTATTTGTGTCATTCTTCTGGAATAACAATCTTTTGGCAACTTTTATATCACATACTCAATTTTTTTTTCATGATTCTAAACAAATGATGGTTTAAGATTAATTTGAGATGGAAGCAAATGAATCATACCTGAGAGCTTCGTGCTGATAACGTGTTATAAAACTAAATAAAAACACATAGAGATCAAAGAGAGAAAGAGAAGAGAGAAAGTGATATTACATTATCTTCTTCAAAATTACATTTTATGTTGCAATATGAACCTTATTTATAGGGCCTAAGGGAGATAGAAAGTCACAAATATTATTGGGGAATATGAATATGAAAAGAAGAATAAGAATGGACATCCACATTTATTTTTATTCATAACACATATTGCATAATTGTTTTTTTTTTCTTCTGTTACATATTGTATAAGTGTTTGATGTATAGATTAATTTTATGACAAAAAATAGTTATTATCATTCTTATAGAATTGATCTGTTGGCACTGTATTAAATATACATATAATTGAAAACTTTCAGTATATAAATCTACGTATTGTATAAATTTTAGTTATTATCATTCTTATAGAATTGATCTGTTGGCACTGTATTAAATATACATATAATTGAAAACTTTCAATATATAAATCTACATATTGTATGAGATCCTGCGAGATCATTACTATGGTGTTATATATGTTTTTAACTTTTGCTGGATGCGGTGGTAATACATTAGCATATTTTTTTTAGAGAATTTTCACAAGTAATATATTGCACTGTTGAGTAATGTTTATAATCTCAAATTGATAAAATTCATAAAAAACTATAAAAATTTATAAAGTTATGAGAATAACATGTTTGTATTCAATAAGACTCAGAGTCGGCCCAATCAAACCGGAGGCTCAGTTCTAATTTACAAATAGATCAAAAAAAAAATACAATTATAATAATTAAAAATAATACATAAAAAATATAATTATATATTAATAAAAATAAATTTTAATTATTATTATTTTGACTTTGATCAATTTTTTTTAATGTATTGAGTTTGTATTATAGCATTTTTTTTAACTTATATGATTTTTTAGTAACACTTTTTATATTTATTAATATTAATGTAAAAAATAATGGAATTTTAAAAAAATTTTGGGCCCTCCAAATATTGGGGCCCTGTAATGTAGAATCTGCTGCTCCTGCACAGGGTCGGCCCTGATAAGACTCATTACTATCACTATGCCAAATAAGGGAAAAAACAACTTTTTTTTTTCCTTTAACAGCGCTTAAAAGCGCTGCCTAAGGTGGCGCTGCTGTAGGTAAAGACATCGTTTTTTTTTTATGCAAAAGTGCTTCTAAAGGCCTACTTTAGGCCGCGCTTTAACTTGAAAAGCGCTTTCTAAAGTGGGCCTTTAGCAGCGCTTTTTCAAGTCTTTTATGCTTTCTTTTGGCATCTTTAGGCAGCACTTTTTCAGGAAAAAGCGCTTTCTATTGTCCCTCTTTAGAAAGCGCTTTTTAAAGCGCTGTCTAATGTATTTTTTATTTCACTTTAAGGCAGCGCTTTTAGTGGAAAGCGTTGTCTATTGTGTACTATAAGCAGCGCTTTTTCTAAAAAGCGCTTTCTTTTCTTCATGTAAAATTACCTTTTTAAAAGCACTTTTTTAAAAATCAGAATTTAGGAAGCGTTTTTTGTATAAAAGCGCTACCTATTCCTTATTTTTTAGAAATTTTTTTTTTGGAAATAATACCATAAACCTGTATAATTCAAGCCTTTCTTTCAAACAAATAGGCATTATATAACATTCAACAAGCCTTTATTTCAACACATAGGCCTTATATTTCAACCATTGAGCCTTTATTTCAACAAACAATCCTTTATTTAAATATAGGCATTATATACCATTATAATCCAAAATATATACACCATTACCATTCAAAACATAAACCATTTGATATAAATCAACACAAACATGCATCATATATACACCAATCCATAATTCTAATAACAATTTGTTCACCTAAAAATCCTTTAACTTCTAAATATTCCTAATATACAACCACTTTCAAAACTATAAAACATTCCATAACTACATAACAACTTCCATACCTTATATGATTCTTTTCTCAATAAAGTATTCACACAATTCCTCCTTTATTTCTTCCAACTTCTCTTTCGAGTAATGAGCACACTTGTATTCATCAAAGTACTACATAATAAAACATAATATGCATGATTTAGTTAAAAGTCATAAATTATATTAAATATTCAATAAATACTAAAATAAATCCTAAGTTATAAATCCATACCATGATTGGAATCTCTGTTTGATCCAAATGAAGGATTTCTCTCATAAACCTCAAAACATAATAACCGTAATTTATTCCATTACGCTGACGAGCACACGACACAGAAAAACAAATAAGAATATATAGTTGTCTTGTTTTATCAAGTACCATCACTATTATAAGCAAAATAGTGAAAATTAATATACCTCCACTCTGATCCAAGTAATGTTGTTTGCTTTAGACCGTGGTACTCGAGCTTCTCTTTGTGATCGGAATACTCGTATTGCTCTAACAAAATAAAAACATATATTTAGAACAATCTCACATAAATAATTAAATATACAAATACACACGAATATGTAGAACAATCTCACTTACGTATCAACCATATTCTTCGTATCCGGATATGTTGTCCAATCACCATCCAATGAATCCAGATAATACACTACTTCTTTTGTAGGATTAATGGCAACCAACAACCAGTGACCACTGTAAAATAAAACAAATGTTTAGATGGAAATTTTCTACGCAAAAGATACAAAGATTAGAATGAAATTAGAAGGAAAATCTAACCCGTTACCAGTATTATACGGTAAAAGATACAAACTTTCTGTACTGCTGGCCATAAATCTGTCGACTAAGTGATCTCTTACTGAATCTGGATCCTGAACAATTAATGGTGCGTTGGCACGGGCGCAAGACACGAAATAGAATATGTTTGACAATGGATTCCCATGCATAAATTTGTCATACAAGACCCTTAAATAAAAACATAATAAACATTAGAATATTTTCATTGAAATGTGTAAATAGATTGTTCAACTAATTAGATAATAGATTGATCGGCGTACCAGATGTATGATTGCATAACACCGATGCCTAATTCAAGATGCCGAAAAATCTGATCCATGTCCTCTTTTGCAAGTGTTTCGAAATTAGAAAAACCAAAAATACCTTCCTCTATTTCTATTTGACGAATGGCACCATGCATCAAATCTGATGTTCCCGCAAGTGTTTCAAGACACATCCTAAATCGACCAACAGAAGCTATTTTTGATCCGGTCCTTGGAAGATCCTTTTTTTGTTGGATACGTTGCTAACTTTCTTGCTAACTTGTTGTGACTCTTGAGCAGGAACCTAAAAATCATATAAGTTAGGTAACGTATAAAATCATGAAGCTTTAGCATTCAGATCACAAAATTAACACTTTCAATGTACCTCTTTTTGTGATGCAACAGACTCGTTGTGCCGCAAAATCCCTTTATCCCTAGATGCGGGTTTTGTAGGAATCTAACTATAAACGCCATGTATAATATTTATCTAGAATAATACCATACAAGTGTTTGTATTTGGTACTGACACATCAAAAGTGCCTAATGGCATAATTCACATACTTGTCCATTCATAAAACATAAATACAACACATGGCACAAGTCATGGAAACTAGCCAAAAAAAAAAATTTAAGATCAATATACAATATCCTCAATTATATACAACAAAATAGTACACAGCGGAAAATAAGCTCAACTAAGCTTCTCTTGAAACATCCAAGCATAGCTCCACTTGTAAATCAAACCTGCAAATACCTGTAATATATCAACGATAGTGGGGTGAGATACATCAAATCTCAGTGAGTTCCCTATTTTATAGATTCTCTCGGCTTTACAAGGTTCTACCTTAGCCTAACTCAAGTCGGGGGAAAAGGAACTAGACCTTGAGTTCAAACATCTCTCACTAGAGAAACCATCGCATAAAACACAAAACGACAACTAGTTAAGGAATCTTTCCCTGACCATCCTGCTCAAAGAGATTAAACACGGGTCACGGATCCTTAACGTAGATAACTTTCCCCGCCCATCCTGCTCAAAGAGATTAAACATGGATCACGATTATCTACAATTTGTACTTTCCCCGGCCATCCCGCTCAAAGAGATTAAACACGCATCACAGTACCAACCACTTAGTAACTTTCCCCGGCCATCCCGTTCAAAGAGATTAAACACGGGTCACGGTTACTAATCACTAAGTAACTTTCCCCGGCCATCCCGCACAAGGAGATTAACCACGGGTCACGGTTACCTACTTAATAAATACTTTCCCCGACCATCCCACACCAAAGGATTAAACAAAGGTCACTAGTATTTATTAAGGGACACAAACCTAATAAATACTTTCCCCGACCATCCCGCTCAAAGAGATTAAACACGGGTCACTAATATTTATTAAGGGACATAAACCTAATAAATACTTTCCCCGGCCATCCCGCACAAGGAGATTAAACACGAGTCACTAATATTTATTAAGGGATACGTACAAACCGGAGGAAATACGATCCCCCACTAACAACTACTTAACAAAGATACTCTTCTAGTATCGATGCGTAAGCATTGTTCTCAACACATCTCATAACACCTAGTTACATTTCTAGGTTATTCCATTGGTCTAAGGTTTCCTCACTTTTTCTGTTATAGTCTTTTAAACATGTTATCGCTTAATCACATTTAAACAATATATATATATATATATATATATATATATATATATATATATATATATATATATATATATATATATATATATATATATGTATATATATAACATCCGTCATTGGCATATAACCATATCAATCACGGAACACACATAATAACATGCATATCAAACATAATCCACATAGTAGTTCATACACATTTTTAAAGCATACAAGCCACCACTACCCTCTACCAAGCATCCTTGGTTAAACATGGTATAACATCACCATTTAATAGCACATTGGATTCTCTTTCCAAGGCTTCAACTCCCATCTCAATCGGCTTCCTGATTCATGAATTTTTGTGGAAACAGGGACTACAATAATCACACCTACATCACTTTTCCATATTTATCTTATCAATCCATGGCATAAACATATGTTTCTACCTCACTATCATAAATAGCATTGAAATAGCTTTCCAACGCTTCGAACGGGGACCAAAACGGACTTACAGTTCAAAAGATACGCCCGTTTTAAATTTCATTTTTCTGCCAATAGCAGTGGTAACCGGTTACTCACCACAGGGTAACCGGATACTTGATAAAAAACAGGCCAAAAACGTCATTTTTCAAAGGGTAACCGGTTACTTACCATAGGGTAACCGGTTACCGTCGTACCAGAACCCAAAAAACATGTTTTTCTTCATTCTAAATCATTCTAACTCATACCTAAACATGTTGGGACATCAAAACAAGTATGATAGGTTCAATCCACACATAACCCGACTATATTACTCAGTTTATTTCACGTTTTATCCATTAGAACATTGATTTTTATCCATTTCATCATTTTCTCACAATTTCTAACCTATGTTCTAAACTTAGTTCTAGAACTTAAAGTGTCTAACTAGAACCCACCTGATAATCGAAGAGGAGTTTGAAGAAGATGATGATGATCCATGAACTTCTCTTCTTCTCTTCCTTTCCCTTCTTTTCTTTTCTTCTTCTTCTTCTTCTTCTTCTTCTTCTTCTATCTTTTTCTTTTTCTCTTCTAACATATATATATAACTTATTATATAATATAATCCAATTGAGTATTTAAATAATATGGGGTATTACACTCTCCCCCCTTAAATTGAAATTCGCCCCCGAATTTCCTCTACTCGACAATAACCACAACTTGTATTATTGTCTTAGTTCCACACTCAACTTTACTTCCGTTTAAATTCTGACGTACTCAAATTCCAACTTGACTTCACAGACCAAAAATCTTATTTTCACAAATTTACAAACTTCACGTCCTTAATCATACTCTTGTTCCAATATCGAGTTAACTTCTAACTTTGCTTTTTCCATAACTCATCTGTTGTTCCTTACAAAACACTTAGTCACATCTTACTTCGGAAAGAATGTACCATTCTACATTCCTCTACTGAGTCACAAACAAACCGTAACACCTTATCTTGGTTTAGGACAACAACACTCAACACATCTTCGCGATGTAATTCAGTGATTTCTTAACTTCATGCAATTACCGACAACTATCCCTTCATGAATCCTTTAACGCTCGAGCCACTTCATAACTAGTCAACGACTTCTTTACCAGTTCCATCTGGTCTGATACTAAACATTGTAATCATTACATCCGGTATTTCCTTTCTTTCGTGTCACACCAAAAAGTAACACATTTAAAACAAGATCTCCTTATTTCTTTATTATTCTTATAAGTAACCATCCATCTGATTCTTATTAATCCGACTGAACTCTTTCATCTGTCACCCTCCACTGCGCAACTCAAATCCTAACAGTGGAACACCACGAATTCTTAAGCATTACTAGGTAGCTAACATTCTGCAGAGAAACACATTTATCCACTGGGATCCTTACTAACCAACGATATAAGAAACTTACTGACGTTTTATTGTAGAACAATTTCCTTGCCGACACACAGTATTATAACATTGGTCCAACACTTTCCAGACGATAAAGACGCCGGAGTTACACTGCTACAACCATAACGTGCACAACTCCAAATCCATTACAAACTTGGAATAGTTCATCCAAAGTAGTTTAACAACTTTCATTTCTAGTTACCACATTTTGTAACAACTCTCTTTGCGGTTGTCCGACTCACTCAAGGTTTCTGGTTGATTTCAAATCTCAATCAATCACATGTAACACCATTACGGAACTTCAAACATATACAAATCACCACTTACCAAAACTTAAACCATTCAAGTGAAATTGTGAGTTTCCAGACTACTCACCAATTCACATACAACACTCCACATGTACACACACCCTCAAAGGACATGCCACGCTTCCCCAATTGAATCAACTTCTTCGTTCCGTTTCATAAACGATTCCAAGTTACATGCTTAATTTCGGAACGTCTAGTTCTTACTCGTACTTGGAAGGATAACCTTCGAATTTCCTTCTCTAGGTAAAACACAACTGCACACAACTGGTACCACTCCCACAGTCTAAATCCAAAACCATAAACTCACGGAAGATAACAAATACTAAACTCTGACCAACCGGTCATACCTTACTAACACCCTAATTAAATACCGAAGCATTCCTTGTGAGATAAAAACTTTGTGAGCATTGTCTAACTTCGTCCTCAAGCCCTCAATAGTAATGATAACAATACACTTAAGACTTTCTCACACTCAACACGATTCATAAGATTACTTCCCCATAAGTCAACTCTCTTGTCGTTTAAATAAATGGTCAACTACGCAACACCTTTCCACAAGTTCCAATTTTCAAAACACAATCCCTTCTTTCATTTACTTGCAAATCCCGTTTTCCATTCGCACAATACTCTCCACTCGGAGCAACATTAGGTAACAAAACGCAGATGATGGTTCTTAAGGGATTTCACAATTTACACACATGTTAATCGATTGCCCGTTTGAGGTAATCGATTAACTTCTCAAAATTCAACGTAAAACACCTTTCATGCACGTGTTAATCCGTTAACCATACTGTGTTAATAGGTTAACACTGCTGCAGAAACTGAAAACCAATTCCTTTTAGTTCAAAAGCCCTCCCTACTCAAAACCATCAATACGATTTGTTCTAACTCACAATGTCATTCTAAACTCGTGGCTTTTAACTTATATAACAATTACTAACCATATTCCACTCAAGGTAACACCGACAAGGTCAACCTGCAGATGACACCCTCCAATCAGTTACAAGGAAAAATTCCCAATTCTGACGCGGTCACACGAAAATTCTTCGGCGGGATAATTCAAACATAATTATACCACTTTTGGGTTCCCTCCGATCATTTAATCGGGCAATAAAATCAATATTTTTCACTTCCATTATATAGAGTATTCTCATAGCTTTCCATCGGTACCAAGAACACCTCGATCGGAAACACGGTTTGAAAGTTATAAATTTTCAAAGATAATTTTTCAAAGTATAACAGTGGTAACCGGTTACTCACCAGATGATAACCGGTCACACAAACTTCACTGTTCATACAGAATCAAATTGAGAGTTAGAGACACTTTTTGGTAATCGGTTACTCATCATAGGGTAACCGGTTACTCAGTTTATTTTTTGCGCAGAAAGCCAATTTTTCAAAGGGTAACTGGTTACTCACCGAGGGTAACCGGTTACTCTGGGCGCAAAATAAAAAATACTTGTTTTCATGCACTCTCTTCCATTTAAATCTCATTCAAAACAATTTCAAACACACAGAAAAGTATCAACAGATGATTATTTCTGCATATTGATTGTTCTATACAATTTATACCTCAATAACTACTCAATAGCTCTATTGCACATTTGTCCAAAAATACATTCTGTTGTCATTTCCTCATAATATACTGTAGATACCATTTTCTACATCGCTTTTACTTCGCTCTCTATTGTAATCCTCTTAGGTCCAAATATAAAACCATCCTACTAAGGTTCCTTTAAATCCGAGGTACTTACTCTGTTTCTTAATATAAACTTTTTCCGACACAATACCTTATATTGTTCCTCGGGTAATTTAACAAATTCTAAATTCCAAATTGGTCTCTTACTGAAAATAGAAAACCTGGAGTATTATCCCGAACATAATCTCTCTACATAACTAAATATACGCAATTCATCACCCACTCTTCGTCTGGCACATACTTGTTTCACTTGAAGCATGTAAACACATCCTTGTGTTCCTTCACACACTTCTCCACTACTTTAGGTTCCCATAGAAGCCAAACTTCCTTAACTCTCAACTTTTAACCAGTCAGAAGATATTGTTCCGAACACATTCCTTAAGGTAATCTCATTCATTCAAGATACCATAGTGACCTTAGAAACTGAAGCACCAATACTTATCTCACTTCCGGACCTTACATCACATGTTCCACAAAACAACTTTTCTTTTCCACGGAATGAGATTACTTGAAATCCTTATCTGTATTAGTGGTCAATCTAGCTCTACTTGCGACTTTACATATTCCTTGATACCTTGACCAATCGTCCGATAGAGGTCCTCAACTTTCAGACTCCATCCCTTCCAAAAGATTGCTTAACAACACACCACTCTTTAATTTCCACGCTACCCAAGCACAACTTCTACCAAGATCTCAACTGAGCTGACCAAAACTCCTCACTACTAACTCTTGGCTTGAGCCTTCCCTCACAGCACAAGTTCTAACAACACTTCAGAGTCCTCGTGGTCGCTCAACCATGATTCTATCTATCACATACATAGTATTAGGTTGATCAGGCTCAACACTACATAGTACGATATTAAGTTTCATGCTGGCAAGACACACTTAAGAGGCAGGAATGGATTTACTTATGATGTTTCAAGGCTAGGTCGAGGACACGACCTGCTCTGATACCAACTGTAAACGCCCTGTATAATATATATCTAGAATAATACCATACAAGTGTTTGTATTTTGTACTGACACATCAAAAGTTCCTAATTGCCTAATTCACATACTTGTCCATTCATAAAACATAAATACAACACATGGCACAAGCCATGGAAACTAGCAAAAAAAAAATAAAATCTAAGATCAATATACAATATTCTCAATTGTATACAACAAAATAGTACACAGCGGAAAATAAGCTCAACTAAGCTTCTCTTGAAACATCCAAGCATAGCTCCACTTGTAAATCAAACCTACAAATACCTGTAATATAGCAACGATAGTGGGGTGAGATACATCAAATCTCAGTGAGTTCCCTATCTTATAGATTCTATCGGCTTTACAAGATTCTACCTTAGCCTAACTCAAGTCGGGGGAAAAGGAACTAGACCTTGAGTTCAAACATCTCTGACTAGAGAAACCATCGCATAAAACACAAAACGACAACTAGTTAAGGAATCTTTCCTTGGACATCCCGCTCAAAGAGATTAAACACAGGTCACGGATCCTTAACGTAGATAACTTTCCCCGGCCATCCCGCTCAAAGAGATTAAACACGGGTCACGGTTATCTACAATTGGTACTATCCCCGGCCATCCCGCTCAAAGAGATTAAACACGGGTCACAGTACCAACCACTTAGTAACTTTCCACGGCCATCCCATTCAAAGAGATTAAACACGGGTCACGGTTACTAATCACTAAGTAACTTTCCCCGGCCATCCCGCACAAGGAGATTAAACACGGGTCACGGTTACCTACTTAATAAATACTTTCCCCGACCATCCCATACCAAAGGATTAAACACAGGTCACTAATATTTATTAAGGGACACAAACCTAATAAATACTTTCCCCGGCCATCCTGCTTAAAGAGATTAAACACGGGTCACTAATTTTTATTAAGAAACACAAACCAAATAAATACTTTCCCCGACCATCCCACACAAGGAGATTAAACACGGGTCACTAATATTTATTAAGGGATACGTACAAATCGAAGGAAATGCGGTCCCCCACTAACAACTACTTAACAAAAATACTCTTCTAGTATCGATGCGTAAGCATTGTTCTCAACACATATCATAACACCTAGTTACATTTCTAGGTTATTCCATTGGTCTAAGGTTTCCTCACTTTTTCTGTTATAGTCTTTTAAACATGTTATCGCTTAATCGCATTTAAACAACACACACACACACACACACACACACATATATATATATATATATATATATATATATATATATATATATATATATATATATATATATATATATATATATATATATATATATATATAACATCCATCATTGGCATATAACCATATCAATCACGGAACACACATAATAGCATGCATATCAAACATAATCCACATAGTAGTTCATACACATTTTTAAAGCATACAAGCCACCACTACCCTCTACCAAGCATCCTTGGTTAAACATGGTATAACATCACCATTTAATATCACATTGGATTCTCTTTCCAATGCTTCAAGTCCCATCTCAATCGGCTTCCCGATTCATGAATTTTTGTGGAAACGGGGACTACAATAATCACACCTACATCACTTTTCCATATTTATCTTATCAATCCATGGTATAAACATATGTTTCTCCCTTACTATCATAAATAGCATTGAAATAGCTTTCCAACACTTCAAACGGGGACCAAAACGGACTTACGGTTCAAAAGATACGCCCGTTTTAAATTTCATTTTTCTGCCAATAGCAGTGGTAACCGGTTACTCACCACAGGGTAACCGGTTACTTGATCAAAAACAGTCCAGAAACGTCATTTTTCAAAGGGTAACCGGTTACTTACCATAGGGTAACTGGTTAGCGTCATACCAGAACCCAAAAAACATGGTTTTCTTCATTCTAAACCATTCTAACTCATATCTAAACATGTTGGGACATCAAAACAAGTATGATAGGTTCAATCCACACATAACCCGACTATATTACTGGGTTTATTTCACGTTTTATCCGTTAGAACATTGATTTTTATCCATTTCATCATTTTTTCACAATTTCTAACCTAAGTTCTAAACTTAGTTCTAGAACTTAAAGTGTCTAACTAGAACCCACCTGATAATCGAAGAGGAGTTTGAAGAAGATGATGATGATTCATGAACTTCTCTTCTTCTCTTCCTTTCCCTTCTTCTCTTTTCTTCTTCTTCTTCTTCTTCTTCTTCTTCTTCTTTTCTATCTTTTTCTTTTTATTTTCTAACAAATATATATATATATATATATATATATATATATATATATATATATATATATATATATATATATATATATAACTTATTATATAATATAATCCAATTGAGTATTTAAATAATATGGGGTATTACACTAACATTACCATGTAAAAAAAATGTACGTAATAGTTCAGAATGCTTTTCATAATGGTTCAGAATTGGCATTTGATTACTAAAACATTCATAATGGTTTTCAACATACCTCTTCATCTATGAAAATGACATCTGCCGGCCATGCAAAAAACGATCATATTGCATCCCGCGGCAATGTTGTCTCTGAAACAACGTCAGGTATTGGTAGCAACGCATCCAGCTCTAATGCAATATCAATCGATACTTTCAGATATCCATCAGGGAGCGGTTTATGGTGAAGTAAATCTCCCAAAGTGTTATGCATTTTCCCTTGCCAACTATGCGATAAGTCGGTGACGATAAATACAGCTGACAAGATGAAATGCCCTAAACCAATAATAAATATGTTACTGTTAATGTGTATATATGTCAATTAAAATGAATGGGCTAATTTAATTTCATAATAACATATATAATTACCTCGGGAAATTTCTTCTGACAATTGATACTAGCTTTGTCACTAGTATCTTTCAACTCTGAACCGCGCTTTTCCGCCATATATCTTTCTTTGTCCTTTTTTAATTCACGGACTTGCGCTTTTAATTCCTCCAACGTTTGCATCACTTGTTGATTGCTAGGATTTTTTTTTCTTTGGATGCTTATATAAGGATGATGGAGTCACACCAAATCCCTTACCCCTCACACGGTCGGAATACTCAGGAACATTTAGAACTCGACTAAGTATGCTCCTGCAATCCTCGTCATCACCTATAGTTAAGGATTGAGATAGAGTCTCCTGAAATTCATTTACATATCGACAATTATTAGTGGGGATTAAAAATTAATTATATGTTAGTAAACTTTTGATTTAATTAAAGACATAATGTTATACTTACACATTCGTCAAAAACATGTTGAACATCTTCCTTAACAACTCCATCCTTGCCGACACGAGAAGCCTTCCACAAAACATGTCCCGTTAGAGATGTTTCTTCACTTTTACTCTCTTCTAACTACACATTGAGACAAATAATAAGACCATCAATTATAACACATTGAGACAATTAATAAGATCATAGAATTTATATATACTTACCATTTTTTGCTGTAAGCGTGCATATCCCAAACGTCCTTTTTTGTATGGATACGCCGGTTTTGACGCTCTTTGCCAATTTACGTCACTCACTTCCTAGATAAACAAGTTTAAGTCATATCAGAACAATCTAATGCAACAAGTATACAATACAATTAATAGACATGACAAATTAACAGTACATGGAATTTTTCGGTTCTTCATTTGGCTACAAATGTCTCCCATTCTTCACTTGTAATCAAATCCGCATACTTCACTGGAAGTTCTGCTTCAACAAACTTCCCTTGCTCATTCTTTAGAAAAGTGGTTGATAAAAAAGTTCGAAACCCTCTGAGTCTTTTTCCGGCCAATTGAAGACAATACTTTTTTCGGCTTTCATCAATGTTAAAAGACCTCTACGCAAAACATACACATAGAGTGTGTTAGTATAAGTAATTTAAAGACATACTCGTAAACAAAAATCTAATAACATCAATCATATATGGTATGTACCTGTATCTCAGTCCATATTTTTTCTTTACCGGCTTGCAACGCTGGATTTCTCCAGTTATCACAGGTGATTGGAATGTGCTGACGAACAGTGAACCTATATAACTTGTCAACATTGCACCGTTAGGCTCAATTAGTTGGTCTGCAACACTCCAATGTACATCATATTTGATTCCTTTATCTCTTACATGAATTATTGACTTCATAATTGTTATTTCTCGTGTAATTTCTCTTTCTACATTCTCAGGTGAAACATTTGCATCATTTGTATCGTGTGAGTCATTTGTATCCTGGTTACTAGCCATTTGACCTATAGTAAAGAAAAAAAATAAGCAATCCAAAAAACTCAAGGCAAAACAGAACTCATTCATTCATTCAGGTCTGTCAAGGTTCAAACACTACAAGGTACAATTGCTTACATTTCACTATTATTTCACTATTAACAGAATATTCATGGTTTGAATAAAGTATTAAGATCATCTAACTAGATATTATTTTTTTAATCATGGAAAATTAAAAAAACATTCACATAAAAGTATAAGAAAATAATGATTTATAAACATGTACTCATACTATATACTTGTAATCTGAACTTATAGTCTAAAGGTACAAACTAGCTGAAGTCTCTCTTTAAAACTTGCAGTAAAGATTTCTTCTGAAATCTATCTTGAAAAACAACATTACTAACAATCACAATTTTCTAACCAAACTAACACATATAGTAAGATTTTCTGAAATCTGCAAGAAGAAACAACTAGAACAACAACATTCATATACAAGAAAGAGGTCAGATTGCTTTAGGATGAAACTCATGCTATCCTGCATATAGTAACAGAACAATGGCGGACACATTCCTAGCCAAACTTTGGGATAACACATTACTAACATTCACGATTTTCAAACCAAACTAACACATTCCTAACCAAACTAACACATTCTAAATGTTCTAACTAACAGTCATATAATGAAAAAAACGAAAAACGAAAATGTACCAGAAACGAGAGAGAACAGAACAATGGCGGTCGGAGAACGATGGTCGTCGGAGAACACAACAATGACGATCGGAGAATAGAACAATGGCGGTCAGAGAACGATGGAGGTCGAAAACAGAACAGTTTCCAGAGAGAAATGAGGGAGAAGTCATGAAAATGATTAGAAATAAATGATTAGGGCTCTTTTATTTTTTAATTAACAAATGACCTAAGGCAGCGCTTTTTGAAAGCGATTTCATAGATTAGCCTATAGCAGCGCTTTTCCTTAGAAATCGCTTTCTTTTCATTGGCCTACAGCAGCGCTTTCAGAAAGCGCTTTCATATGTGGGGCCAACTTAAGGCCTTTAGCAGCGCTTTTTGAAAGCGCTTTCTAAGGTTACCCTTTAGCAGCGCTTTTTAAAAGCACTTTCTAATGTTATACCTTTAACAGCGCTTTTATAAAAGCGCTTTCTAAGGTAGTGTCTCTGTACGACCTTTAGCAGCACTTTTAAAAAGCGCTTTCTAAAGGTAGCCTTTAGCAGCGTTTTTTTTAGCGAAATTTTTTCAAAACTTATAGCAGCGCTTTCTGATAAAAGCGCTGTCTTTATAGTGCTGCCAAAAGCGAATTTTGGCGTAGTGTATATGACATATAAAGATCATCTAAATATGAGTGATGATTTATATAAATATTTAAATTTGGAGTTTAATGTAACACTATTGAATATCGAGATGTGGAACTTTGAGATCCTTATCACGGAGGGTAAGAAATTCGAGATTTCGACAACTGAAGAATCTCGTGAGGAAGGTTTTCCACGGTGTTAAAATACAAACTAAAGTTTGTCACTAATGAAGAATCTCATGAGGAAGATTCTTCATGGATTGTTGAAATTCAAACCACAAATCGTATTTTTAAAGATGGTGCTCTAATCAAGAAATTCAAAAATCTTGACAAAGGAATTGACAAAAAAAATGAGTAAAAAAGAAGCACCAAGAAGGAAGGCTAATTGCTTTGAATGCGGAGAAATAGGACATGTTAAAAATAAATGTCCTACACCTCAAAAGAAGAATAAATTCAAGCGTAAGAGAGCCCGAAAGGCTAAGGATCTAGGACTGAACAAAAATAATTTTCGACTTATTTCCTTTATTTTGTGGAAGGAGATGCAAATAATTTTGTTCGGAAAATTCCTATTATTCTTCAAGTGGAAGATGATCCTAAGATTTACAAGGAAGTAATAACTTCAAGAGAATTTTAGTTTTATAAGGATGTTGTTATCCAAGACAAAATGGATTCAATTATGTCAAACCACATTTGGGAATTTGTTAATCTACCTAGAGGATCAAAGCCCGTTGAATGCAAGTAGGTATCTAATAGGAAGTATCATAATGATGGTACACTAAACACCCACAAGGATAGATTAATGACCAAGGGTTTTAGACAAAAAGAAGGCGTTGATTATTTCAACACATATGCACTAATAGCAAGCACAATGAAATTAGAGTATCGTTTGCATTAGCTTATTTGCATGACCTTATACTTTATCAAATGAATGTCAAACATAATTACTAAATGGAGATATCGATGAGGAGATTTACAAGGAGAAACCAGAAGGTTATGTGCTTCTTGATAATGAAAAAAAGGCGTGCAAACTTGTCAAATCCTTATATGGATTAAAACATGCACCAAAACAGTAACATCAAAATGTTTGACTCTATCATTGTAAGATTCACCAATTAAGGGGAGACACACAACTTAAAGGGAAACTTTTCAATTATTGTCAATAAACAAAGTCAAAGAGTTTGTCATCATAAAAAAAGGGAGATTGTGAAGAATATATCCTATATCGAGTTCAGTTTTGATGAAGACAAAGATTATCAAAGAAGAAAGGATCAAAAGTGTCATGCACATCAATGATGAAGTCGATCAAGAAGGCTCAACATAGAAATTCAAGTGAATATTTGAGACAAGTAAATAAGTTACTCATTACAATTTATACTATACTACTTTAAATTGCTCATAAATTCATCTCTCACTTCATCTAAAAATATTCTTGCATCATCATGCATGATTATCAAAAACCTTCTTCATCTAATTCTTGTTATAAGTATTTGTACACAAAGTTGAGTGAGAATATTGTGATATTCATTTGTATCCATGTTGTTTATATGATTGATCATTAGCAACAAGATGAATAGAATTTTAGAAACAAAGAGGTTTCTAACTTCCACATTCCTGATGAATGATCTTGGACTAGTGGACACACTTTTGGGGATCAAAGTAAAGCGAAATAGTGGGGGTTATGAACTTAGCCAAACACACAATGTTGAGAAAATGCTTGATAAGTTCAAACACTTACGCTTTAAGGAAATGACCACTCCATTTGATCCTAGTGTCAAACTTCAAAAGAATTATGGAAGAGTTGTGACTCAATTGGAATATGCAAGTGCATGTAATGTCCTAGACCTGACATATCGTTTGCAATTAGTAAAATGAGTAGATTTTACTAGAAATCCAAATGGGTGAGCACTGAAAGACCATCATTAAGAATTTCATCTATCTTATAAAAACCAAAAATCTTGGCCTCCATTATGGTAGATTTTCTGCCATATTAGAAGAATATATCGATGCGAGTTGGATATCGAGTGTTGAATATCATAAATCTGCATTTAGGTGGATATTTACACTAGCTGGAGTGCAATTTCTTGGAAGAGCAAGAAACAAATGTGGATCACCCTCTCAACCATAGAATCGAAGTTCGAGGCTTTTGCTTTCGCTTGTGAAGAAGTTAAATGGTTGAGGGACCCTCTGTGGAAGTTCCATTGGCTAAAGACAATGTTTCAAAGGTGTTGATACATTATGGTAGTCAAACCACTTTAACTAAAGCATACAAAAAGTGTATAACAGAAAGTCTAGGCAAGTAGGACTTAGACATTATTTCGTTGGAAAATTGATTATGGATGTAATTATTCACATACATATGATCAAGCTATAATTTTCTTGATCCATTTACTAAGCCACTAGCCAGGAACTTAGTAAAAACAACCTCGAGAGGCTTGAGGTTGAAAATCCTCGAGTAAGAGTTCCGACAATGGCGGCAACCCAATATTATGTTAGTAGAACATTAACCACAAGATTCAATGGGTAGCAAGTCGTTGATTTGGATGTTTGTGGAACATTTTGTGATAATGTTGACCTTTAAAATGAGGGTTGGGTTTTTATTTAAATTCTTAATGAAATTCAATATCGAGGGTACGTGTCTCATGGAAAAGGATACAATATGAACTTCACCTATGTGAATTTAGAGATGGTGTCGTCTCAAAGTGAGAGTTGGAGTTTCTCTTATGAAAAATTCATGAAACAGGAAAGTATATGGCTATAAATAAGTGTCAGGCAAGAAATGTAGGCGAAGAACCTTAAAGAATGTGTGTGAGGTAATGCCAGTCTATTCACATGGATTAATGGTTTAAAAACATTGATACCTAACATTCCGATTAGACTTTGTGTTGTCTTTACTAAGGTTAAGTTTTAAATCAAAAGATACTTAACTGTATTAACATTCTTTGTTTCTCCTTTTTTGGAATTGGTCTTGTCATTATTAGAACAAGTGGGGGATTGTTGTAATTTATTAATAATTAATAATATTAAGTGTGTTCCAAAATGACAAGAAAATATTTAAGTGAATATTAATTTTTTGAATTCGAAAAGAAGCAACATTTCGTGAAGGGTTGTTGCAGAATGAACATAGGCAATGGTTGGAAACATGACAACTTTTGGTTAAAAGGTGTTGTTTCATCAAGGGCCGCAACCTTGTGAAACAACACATGGATGACCTATAAATACCTCATTTAGGAATTCAGAAAATCATATCACAAATCAAATATCCTCTTGTACAAAATTCTAGACACTCTTCGCTACATAATCGAGTTTTCGCCGGTCTTGCGCAAATTTGATATAAAGCTGAATTATCCTGTGTATTCATGCGTTCCAACTCTAAGACATACAAGAGAGTGCTTGAAATACTTTTAAAAAAAGTGATTTCGTTCACGATTCGAGGCTCGGTCCATTCGGTTTATATTAATTTTCCAACATTTTGTTTATTATATTCATCTAAGTGGAGGCTCTAACTCTATGTATCTCACACATCAATTAAATGGATCCAACTGTTAGGTTATCCCCCCTATTTGGAGAGGCCCAAATTGATGTGGGTTAGTGGCCCATTTATTTGTATGCCTTTGTTATTACCCAACAAAGAGAATTAGGTTAATTTTATCCATTGTGTGTGAAAAAAAACAAGAAAAGTAGAGAGAAGAGTGAAATCCTGAAGTCCTATTTCAACACAGAGCGGTTCCACTAAATCGGAGATTGTGCAAAATCAAACGGTTGAATCGTCTTGAAATTTTGACACAACATTCATGACTCATAGGAGCACCTTCTGAGCGATTTTCATTGGATTCAGAGCTTTCTAAGTCGGTCTGTTGAGTCCATCTTTGAGGTCTGAATTTCTTGGTGTTTTTTGGGTTGTTTTTGTCTCTCTTGACTATTGTTGTATTCCAAGATTGATTGAAAATCTTGATGATGTTTATGTATGCCTCTAACTAGTGTTAGAGAGAACCTTGCTTGTACCCATTGATTGATAATAGTGGAGGATTTAAGTGGCCTATAGGTCCTGTGGTTTTTTACTCCTAGTTAACAGAAATTTTTCCACGCTAAAATCTTGTTGTGTTGTTTTATGGGTTTTGTTGATTGTCGTTGTATTTGATATTTGGGAGAGATTGTCTTGTTGGTTTATTCCGTTGCGTTTGTGGATTTCATCCCAACACCAACTAGCTATCAAGATCTAGATCGAAGCAATGAGTTTGTTGGTTGCAAAATCAAATCCGCTTTCATCAATGGTTCTATTCTAGTCTCCAAAATTTTTGATCTCAACATACCTGTACCAATTGCTCAAACTGTTGTGTTCTTGAAAAACCCCATTCATATCTGGATTGATCATTTAAAAATGGGAAAAAACTTAGGTAGACACAAACATAACACTTGGTTTTAGAAACAACCAATCATATTTTTTTAATTAATTAAAAAATATAAAAATAATATTCTCTCTCCTCCATAATCACAACCACCCATGAATCCAAATTAAAAATAAATTAAATTTTAAATAAATTTAATATTTTTTCTTTTTCTTATTGGTTGTTTGTAACACTAAGGATTTAAATTCGTTCCTACACAAGTTTTTCTCTTAAAAATGGAAGGAATAAATTTGTATTCCGATTTTAACATACTTCATTTAAAATACGATTCGCTATAAATGTCCTTAATCTTAAGCTACTTGTTTTAATTAACACAAACTTCTATCTAATATTTAGTTTGAATTAATATTTAGTTTATAAGAGATCAAAGAAAATAAGTATTTGACACAATTAAACGAACTCCAATATATTTAAAAATATTTAAACAATATTTTGAACACTCATTTAACAATGAATTCAACGTGCATCCATAGCCAATTCATATTATGTATTTCATCTTAAATCCTTAGCATAATTGAATACACAGTTATTCCCTCCTGCATTAATTTTAAAAACAAGAAAAATAGTACACCATAAATTTCGTTCTTAATTCATCTTTTAAAAAAAGTCAACAATTTTCAATGTGGTGTACATACCAGGCATAAAGAGTAATTTGCTCAGTATATGACAGTTAATCGAAAAGAACTACAAGGTGTCGATTGAAGACAAGTTGATGTGAGTTCTCGACTCAGGTGGTAGGTTGATCTTGAAGGCTCCAATGTCTCAGAATAGGACCTTCAAGATTGAACTTAATGTGATGGAGTATAAGTGCCTTGCAACTGCAGCCAGCGGAGATGAATGGACGTGACATTATCGACTTGGTCACCTCAATTTCAAAGACATCAGAGAGTTGAGGAGAAGAAATATGGTTTCAGGATTACCAGAAATTGACATTCCAAATGAAGTGTGTGAAGAATGTGTTAAGGCGAAACAACACAGGAATAACTTCAGCAAGGATGCAGGAAGCTGGTCGAAGGCAATTCTTGAAGTCATATACTCTGATGTATCTGGTCCTATCCAGGTGGATTCGATTGGAGGAAACAGATACTTTGTCGCGTTTATAGATGATTTCAGTCGAAAACTGTGGACTTACTGATCAATAAGAAAAGTGAAGTGATCGAGGTATTTGCCAAATTCAAATATATGGTCGAAAGACAAAGTGGTCGAAAGCTAAAGATTCTGAGGACTGATGGTGGTGGAGAGTATGTGTCGAAATATTTTGATGCATTATGTGAGAAAGAAGGGATTGTGCATGGGGTGGTGCCACCCAACATTCCACAACAGAATGGAACTGCAGAAAGGAAGAATAGAACCATAATGAATATGGTGAGAAGTATGTTGAAAGATAAGCATCTACCCAAAGAGTTATGGGGAAAAGCTATGTCGACACTGACAAAAACATAAATCTTGAATAGATGTCCGATGAAGAAGCTAGAAGGAATCATGCCAGAAGAATGTTGGTCTGGTGTCAAGTATAGCTTTAGTCATTTGAAGGTGTTTGGATCTATAGCACATAGACATGTGCCAGATCAGTTGAGAAGGAAACTTGATGATAAGTCGAATCAAATGATCTTAATTGGATATCATTCGACTAGAGGATAGAAGTTATTCGACCCAGTGAACAAGCAAGTAGTGATCAGTAGGGACGTGATCATAGATGAGCTTAAAGAATGGGATTGGACTCAGAATGTGAAGAAATATTCAGTGAGAATCTTGTGTGAAGAATCAGCTAGTGAAGTCGAAAGAGAAGTTCGAGGTGAAGCTGGCCCAAACAGGCCTCAACAAACAAGACACATGCCTGCAAGGTTGCAAGAATGTGTGATTACATCAGATTATGTGGTCGATGAAGAAGGTGAGCTGGTACACTATGATTTCTATGCAGATATCGAACCAGTCAATGCAGGTGAGGCATTGAAAGATTCGAAGTGGGTGAAAGCATTGAATGAGGAGTTATAGTTCATCGAAGTCAAAAACACTTGGTCACTTGTCGAATTGCCTCAAGGCAAGAAGACATTTGATGTGAAATGGGTTTACAAGGTGAAGGTGAATCCTAAAGGAGAGGTAACTCGAAACAAGGCGAGACTTGTGGAGAAAGGATTTCTACAAAAGGAAGGAATCGACTTCGACGAAGTTTTTGCACCTGTTGCTAGGATTGAAACAATCAGATTGGTTGTTGGTCTAGAAAAAACATGAACAATTGGCACACATGTCAGATGGATGTGAAATGTGCATTACTGAATGGTCCCTTAGACGAAGAGGTTTATGTTGCGCAACCAGCTAGGTTTGTGAAACAAGGCGAAGAAAAAAAGGTGTACAGGCTGCATAAAGCCCTGTATGGACTTAAGCAAGATCCAAGAGTTTGGAATAAGAAGATCGACAACTTTCTAAGGGAGAAGGAATTTGTAAAGTACACGACTGAGCATGGAGTATATGTAAGGAGAAGCAATAGTGAATTGCTTATACTATGTCTCTATGTCGATGACTTACTGATAACAAGAAGTTGCAAGATGGAGATCAAAGATTTTTAACATGACCTAAGTGAGGAGTTTGAAATGTCAGACTTGGGAAATCTTTCATATTTCCTTGGCATCGAGTTCTACAAGAGCATTAGAGGTTTGATGATGCACCAAATAAGATATGCAGGCGAAATACTCAAGAGATTTGAGATGCAAGATTGCAATCCAACTTCGACTCCAGCTGAGACCAGATTACAACTATCGAAAGATTCAGATGAAGATGATGTCGACCCAACCTAATATAGAAGACTTATTGGGTCACTTCGATACCTTTGTCACACAAGGCCAGACTTAGCATACAGTGTGGGTATGGTACTTAGATTCATGCAGAAGCCAAAGGTATCACACCTAGCAGCGACGAAGAGGATACTGAGGTATCTGAAAGGAACTCTCGACTATGGCATTTTTTGTCCTGCAGCTGATGAAGGAAAAGAATGCAAGTTAGTGGGATACACCGACTCAAGTTGGTGTAGTGATGCTAAGGATAGAAAATCCATAGCCGAATATGTGTTCATGCTAGGTGGTGCACCAGTTGCTTGGAGTTCGAGAAAGGAGCCAGTAGTGGCATTGTCATCATGCGAAGCAGAATACATAACTGCTTCTCTTTGTACATGTTAAGCAACATGGATGGTGAACCTGGTCGAAGAGATTACAGGGAAGAATCAGGGAGCAATTACCATGAAGACCGACAGCATGTCAGCTATCAACCTGGCGAAGAATCCAATAGCATATGGTCAAAGCAAGCACATCGAAATGAGGTTCCATTATCTCCGTGAGCAGGTAGCAGAAGAGAATATAAACTTGGAACACTGCAAAACTGAGAATCAAATTGCAGACATCATGATGAAGGGGGTGCAGGTCGAAGTGTTCAGAAGACTAAAAGCCATAATAAATGTAGACAGCTTAGACACAATGAATTAGGTAGTGTGTTGAGTTGTAATTCCTTGTGTCGAAACAGTCTAGCTCGACAGAAACAAGGAGTAGTCGAATTGTCATATGTGTGTGTGTCGAGTTGTAATGGTTTGTCGAAGTGTCGAAGTAGGTTGCTTCACATAGGATTTCGACTTAGGTCTATTTTACTAACATTATCTATTTTGGGCTTTTAAGTTTTAGGCTTTGGCTTGGGGTGCAGACTAACCTAAATCTATAAATAGGGAGAAACCCTTATTTTGTAATTTCAAAACAGTACAACCCTTATTTTGTCACATATAATTTCAAAACAGTACAACTACCTGTCATGCTCATTAACACTTAAACTAAATTCATGCTTTTCAAAAACTTCACATTAGCATGTAGCAGGGGATTTACTTCAAACATAATAGACATAATGAAATATCATGCTCATCTCATTCATAATCATTACTTAGGCATAAAAGCCAAAACTTCATACAATACAAATAAACATAAAAGCATAGAGTATAGTACATAATATATCTCTCAAAACATAAACCGAAACGATCCCAATGTTACTTGATTAGAGCACGACTCGACCCAACAAAAATAAAGAAACTAAATCAGTTACTCCAACGGCTACCTCACGCTAAAAGCAACTCTGCTCCTTGGTACCTGAGCGATGTCGTATAAAACATAATTCCAACAGAAGGGTGAGAATTCACATCAATATTGAAATCATAAGATAATAATAAATTTAAAGGTATACAAACATAATTATAATCATTCTCACACTTCAAGTTTTCATCAACAAGTATCACTCAAGTAACCATACCAATCACAATTCCGCCAATTCAACAAGTCACATACATACACATACTTTTATATAACAAACATATATACAATGTGTCTCGATGCAAGACTCAATGCAACTCATGCCATGTGGTACCAACACTTGTTATTATTTTTCGGTTTTTACACTTAAACTGGGTCCGTCCCCTAGACCAATAACAAATAAAAGCCCGTCCCTTAAGCTTTCAAACCCCGCTCTAGGTTTGGGATAAGTCACTAACTCCCACGGAACTAGCAAGCATTGTCTCTAGACACAAATGATGCATATGCAATCAACAATCATATGCAATTAAGACCATTCCTTTAATCTTAATATCATGCACTATGCCAAGGAAGGGAAAAGACAACGTTTTTTGGCCTTTAACAGCGCTTAAAAGCCCTGCCTAAGGTGGCGCTGCTGTAGGTAAAGACAACGTTTTTTTTATGCAAAAGCGCTGCCTTATGTATACTTTAGGCAGCGCGCTTTCTAAAGTAGGCCTTTAGCAGCGCTTTTTCCTGGAAAAGCGCTTTCTAAAGTGGGCCTTTAACAGCGCTTTTTCTGGCCTTTTATGATTTCTATTGGCATCTTTAGGCAGCGCTTTTTCAGGAAAAAGCGCTTTCTATTGTCCCCCTTTAGACATTGCTTTTTAAAGCGCTGTCTAATGTATTTTTTATTTCACTTTAAGGCAGCGATTTTAATGGAAAGCGCTTTCTATTGGGTACTATAGGCAACAATTTTTCTAAAAAGCGCTTTCTTTTCTTCACGTAAATTGTGCTTTTTAAAAGCACTTTTTTAAAAATCAGAATTTAGGAAGCGTTTTTTATTTAAAAGCGCTGGCTATTCTTTCTTTTTTAGAAAGCATATTTTTGGAAATAATACCATAAACCTATATAATTCAAGCCTTTGTTTCAAACACATAGGCATTATATGACATTCAACAAGCCTTTATTTCAACACATAGGCCTTATATTTCAACCATTGAGCCTTTATTTCAACAAACAAGCCTTTATTTAAACATAGGCATTATATACCATTATAATCCAAAATATATACACCATTATAATTCAACACATAAACCATTTGATATAAATCAACACAAACATGCATCATATATACACCAATCCATAATTCTAATAACAATTTGTCCACTTAGAAATCCTTTAACTTCTAAAGATTCCTAATATACAACAACTTCCAAAACTATACAACATTCAATAACTACACAACAACTTCCATACCTTATATGATTCTTTTCTCAATAAAGTATTCACACAATTCCTCCTTGATTTCTTCCAATTTATCTTTCGAGTAATGAGCACACTTGTATTCATCAAAGTACTACATAATAAAACATAATATGCATGATTTAGTTAAAAGTAATAAATTATATGAAATATTTGATAAATATTAAAATAAATCCTAAGTTATAAATCCATACCATGATTGGAATCTCTATTTGACCCAAATGAATTATTTCTCTCATAAACCTCAAAACGTAATAACCGCAATCTATACCATTACGCTGACGAGCACACTACACAGAAAAACAAATAAGAATATATAGTTATCTTGTTTTATCAAGTACCATCACTATTATAAGCAAAATTGTGAAAATTAGTATACCTCCACTCTGATCCATGTAATGTTGTTTGCTTTAGACCGTGATACTCGAGCTTCTCTTTGTGATTAGAATACTTGTACTGCTCTAACAAAATAAAAACATATATTTAGAACAATCTCACAGAAATAATTAAATATAGAAATACACATGAATATTTAAAACAATCTCACTTACGTATCAACCATATTCTTCATATCTGGATATGTTGTCCAATCACCATCTAATGAATTCAGATAATACACTACTTCTCTTGTAGGATTAATAGCAACTAACAACTAGTGACCACTGTAAAATAAAACAAAAGTTTAGATGGAAATTTTCTACGCAAAAGATACAAAGATTAGAATGAAATTAGAATGAAAATCTAACCCGTTGCCAGTATTATTCGGTAAAAGATACAAACTTTCTGTACTGCTGGCCATAAATCTCTCGACTAAATGATCTCTTACTAAATCTGGAACTTGAACAATTAACGGTGCGTTGACACGGGCGGAAGACAAGAAATAGAATCTGTTTGACAATTGATTCCCGCGCATCAATTTGTCATACAAGAACCTTAAATAAAAACATAATAAACATTAGACTATTTTCATTTAAATGTGTAAATAAATTGTTCAACTAATTAAATAATAGATTGATCGGAATACTAGATGTATGAATGCATAACACCGATGCCTAATTCAAGATGCCGAAAAATATGATCCATGTCCTCTTTTGCAATTGTTTCGGAATTAGAAAAACCAAAAATACCTTCCTCCATATCTATTTGACGAATAACACAATGCATCAAATCTGATGTTCCCACAAGTGTTTCAAGACACATCCTAAATCGAGGTATATAAGCTCTTTTTGATCCGGTCCTTGGAAGATCTTTTTTTTTGTTGGATACGTTACTAATTTTCTTGCTGACTTGTTGTGACTCTTGAGCAGGAACCTAAAAATCATATAAGTTAGGTAAAGTATAAAATCATGAAGCTTTTGAATTCGGATTATAGAATTAACACTTTCAATGTACCTCTTTTTGTGATGCAACAGACTCGTTGTGCCGCAAAATCCCTTTATCCTTAGATGCGGGTTTTGTAGGAGTCTAACATTACCATGTAAAAAAATGTACGTAATGGTCAGAATGCTTTTCATAATGGTTCAGAATTGACATTTGAGTACTAAAACATTCATAATGGTTTTCAACATACCTCATCATATATGAAAATGAGGTCTGACGGCCATGCAACAAACGATCCTATTGCATCTCGCAACAATGTTGTCTCTGAAACAACGTCAGGTATCAGTAGCAACGCATCCAGCTCTAATGCAATATCAACCGATACTTTCAGATATCCATCAGGGAGCAGTTTATGGTGAAGTAAATCTCCCAAAGTGTTATGCATTTTTCCCTTACCTTCTATGCGATAAGTCTGTGACGATAAATATAGCTGACAAGATGAAATGCCCTAAACCAATAATAAATATGTTATTGTTAATGTGTATATATGTCAATTAAAATAAATGTGCTAATTTAATTTCATAATAACATTTATAATTACCTCGGGAAATTTCTTTTGATAATTGATACTAGCTTTGTCACTAGTATCTTTCAACTCTGAACTGCGCCTTTCCGCCATATATCTTTCTTTATCCTTTTACAATTCACGGACTTGCGTTTTTAATTCCTCCAACGATTGCATCACTTGTTGATTGCTAGGATTTTTTTTCTTTGAATGCTTATACAAGGATGATGGAGTCACACAAAATTCCTTACCCCTCACACGACCGGAATACTCAGGAACATTTAGTACTCGACTAAGTATGCTCCTGCAATCCTCGTCCTCACCTGTAGTTAAGGATTGAGATAGAGTCTCCTGAAATTCATTTACATTTCGACAATTATTAGTGGGGATTAAAAATTTATTATATGTTAGTAAACTTTTGATTTAATTAAAGACATAATGTTATACTTACACATTCGTCAAAAACATGTTGAACATCTTCCCTAACAACTCCATCCTTGCCCACACGAGCAGCCTTCCACAAAACATGTTCTGGAAGAGATGTTTCTTCACTTTTACTCTCTTCTAACTACACATTGAGACAAATAATAAGATCATCAATTATAACACATTGAGACAATAAATAAGATCATAGCATTTATATATACTTACCATTTTTTGCTGTAAGCGTGCATATCCCAAACGCCCTTTTTTGTATGGATACGCTGGGTTTGATGCTCTTTGGCGATTTATGTCACTCACTTCCTGGATAAACAAGTTTAAGTCATATCAGAACAATATAATGCATCAAGTATACAATACAATTAATAGACATGACAAATTAACATTACATGGAATTTTTCGGTTCTTCGTTTGGCTACAAAAGTATCCCATTCTTCAGGTGTAATCAAGTCCGCATACTTATTGGAAGTTCTGCTTCAACAAACTTTCCTTGCTCATCCTTAAGAAAAGTGGTTGATAAAAAAGTTTGAAACCCTCTGAGTTTTTCCGGCCAATTGAAGACAATACTCTTTTCGGCTTTCATCAATGTTAAAAGACCTTTACGAAAAAACATACACATAGAGTGTGTTTGTATAAGTAATTTAAAGACATAATCGTCAACAAAAATCTAATAACATCAATCATATATGGTACGTACCTGTATCTCAGTCCATATTTTTTCTTTACCAGCTTGCAACGCTGGATTTCTCCAGTTATCACAGGTGATTGGAATGTTCTGACGAACAAGTGAACCTATGTAACTTGTCAACATTGCACCGTTAGGCTCAATTAGTTGGTCTTCAACACTCCAATGTACATCATATTTGATTCCTTTGTCTCTTGCACGAATGATTTACTTCATAATAGTTATTCCTTGTGTAATTTCTCTTTCTACATTCTGAGCTGAATCATTTGCATCATTTGTATCGTGTGAGTCTTCTTGGTTACTAGCCATTTGACCTGTAATAAAGAAAAAAATAAAAATTAAATGAAAAATATAAAAATCCATAATCCATAATCCATTGAATATATATAACATGACAAATATTTAATATCATTGTATGATATAAGCTATAATTTTACTAGTACCTTTTTCACGAACGTCTCTTTCTTTTCTTGGTTGGAATATGTTCGACTCGTCTCTTAACAACACAGACGGTTGGATTGATCCAAATACCCTCATTATGATCATTTATAATATATGATTCATTTGCTATAATATTCTCATCTTGATCATTTCTAGTAAACGATTCAATCTCAACATCAATATCACCTTGATCTCCAATGTTTTCATCAATTACTTTGTTAGATAAAAGCACTATATACCATTTCGTACTTGTCGGATCAGTGACATTGAACACTTGTTTAGCTTGAGAGGCTAGAATACATTTCAAGCTCACACAAAGTAATAACTATTTCTTTTTCCAATGTTGGTAAGATCGCAGGATCGATCACCTTACTGCAAATTGACTTGAAGAAAGAACACAATTTAGTTATTGCGCTTCTTACTTTTTCTGGCAGAATAGAACGTATACCTATTGGTAGAAAATGTTCCATTATAACATGGCAATCATGCGTCTTTAAACTCTTTAACTTGAGGTCTTTCATAAACACAAGTCTTATAATATCTGAAGAGTATCCTTCTGGAACTTTAACTTCACTTAGAAACTTACACAATACTTTTTTCTCCTTTCTAGATAGAGTATAGGCAGCAGGTGGTAGATATGTTCGACTTCCTTTCTTCAAGGGCCCTAATTCAGTTCTTATCCCCATCGATATCAAGTCCTTTCTTGCTTTAAGGTCATCCTTAGACTTTCCTTGTATATTGAGTAACGTACCAATAACACTGTCAAATACATTTTTTTTCAATATGCATAACATCGAGAAAATGTCTTACATACAATGACTTCCAATATGGCAATTAAAAAAAAATTGACCTCTTCTTCCACCAACTCTTAACAAGCGTATGTGAAAAAAGGCTTGCCAAACTGAGTACTCACATCTTTCACCTTTTCAAAAATTTGATCACTTGTCAATATAGGTGGAGCTCTACCTTGTTCTGGCTTTTCTCCACCCACAGTAATGATGATTAGAATTTAAGAATCTACGATGACCGAGAAAGACATTCTTCTGACCAAACTCCAATCGCATCCAATCTGTTTTATCTTCACAAATAGGACACACACATTGACCTTTTATGCTATACCCTGATAGATTTCCGTATGCTGGAAAATCATTAATTGTGCCAAACAACATCGCCCTCAAGTTAAAACTTTCTTTCCTATATCCATCATAAACCTTCACACCGTTCTCCCACAAAATCCTTAAATCTTCGATTAAGGGTGTCAAGTATACGTCTATGTCATTCCCTGGTTGTTTAGGCCCAGAAATTAACATAAATAACATCATGTACTTACGCTTCATACATAGCCATGAAGGTAGGTTATAAATCATAATAATCACAGTCCATGTGCTATGTGAGATACTTTGAAGACCATGTGGGTTCATTCCATCAGTAGATAATGCCAAGCGAAGGTTTCTTGCTTCTTTTCCAAATTCAGGATAATCATTATCAATTTTCATCCACTGTGGTGAATCTGCCGGATGTCGAAACTTTCCATCAATAATTCTTTCATCTGCATGCCAAGTCAAGTGTCTTGCATCGGTTTCACTATGAAACACGCGTCTAAATCTTGGAATTATAGGAAAATACCATAAGACTTTTGCTAGAGACAACGTTTTCTTATATCGAGATACACCGCATTTAGGACACTCATTTAACGATGCATACTCATTTCGAAACAAAACGCAAGCGTTTGGACAGGCATGCATCTTATCATAGCTCATGCCAATAGAGCACAACATCTTTTTGGCCTCATATGTTCGATTGGGAAGAACATTATCCTCTGGAAGCATATCATTCATAAGAGCTAATAACTCTGTGAAACTTTTATCCGACCATCCATTGCCCTCCTTTACGTTGTACAACTTTAATACCTCAGACAATCTTGTGAATTTAGTGCAACCATTATACAACGGTTTCTCTGCATCGCTTACCAACCTCTCAAACATTTTGGGACAATCCTTAAGATCTGCTTCAAGTGCTTCTGCAATCTCTTCGACTCAATCACAATCGTATGTATCTGTGCCATTGTCGTTTGAAGCATATGTCGTATTATCCCCCGGTTCAACATTCCCGTTACTTTTCTCACCATGCAAATTCCAACATGTATAACTTCGATCAATTCCATGCCTCTTTAAATGCGATGCCAACTGAACCGCGTAAACCCGACTCCCATAACAGCAATCCAAGTAAGGACATGTCATTTGACTAGGGTCTTTGGCGTGCGCAACAACAAACTTAACGAATTCTGATACCTCATTCTCGTACTCTTTCGACAATCGACTTGAAGACATCCATTTCTTATCCATGGTTTTACTAATTAAGCTAAACAAAAACAAACTAAAAACTATTTACCTGTAGGGAAGTCAGCAGCTTCTGGACCCACACAATGTAAGATTCTTAGAAACAATCCGACTTTCAGTTTTCACAAGTAACCCCTATATATAGCAAATTCAATAAGTTAATAACACCTCAGACAACTACATCATTATATTCTACACAGTTCATACTATATTCATATATGCATCTGAAAACAAATAGACAAAAAATAGAACCAAAAAAGAATTGAAATGATTAGGGCTTCTGGAAACGACAATTGACCATAAACAATGAAAAATATAAGTGTGAAAATTAAAGGTGACTCTAACAAAAATGATACTAAACTCAGGCCCTTAAGCACAATTATTAATTATAATATCAAGATTAATCAGATAATGCCAAACATTACTCAGTGAGAAATGAGCCAGGAATCACAGTGTCATTAGTTAATGAAATTTGTATATCTACCTGGGATATGATTACTATAATCAACCTAATCTCAGCCTTGTAGAAAACTCGAATTAAAATGAAATCCTTGTAGAAAACTCGAATTAAAATGAAATCCTTGGCAGTAGCAACATTCAATAACAACAACAGAAGCAATAGAAGCAGAAGCAATATTCAACAACAACAACAGAATTTGGTGAAAACACTTGTTTCTTCTATATCACCCAATTATTCATAATTTTTCACAGCAGAAGCAACATTCAACAACAACAACAGAAGCAATAGAAGCAGCATTCAACAATAATAGAAGCACATTCAAAAATCAAAAACAAAAACGAAAAACGTACCTCTTCTTCTACTTCGTTTTCCTCTTCTGTTGGTCGGAGAACGAAAAACAAAAAACGAAAACGAGACGCGAGAGAGAACAGAACAGTGGCGGTTGGAGAACGATGGCAGTCGGAGAACAGGACAGTGGAGAAATCGCCAGAGAGAAAGGAGGGAGAAGACGTGAAAATGATTAGAAACAAATGATTAGGGCTTCTGAAAATTGGGGGTTTTTTATTTTTTAATTAATAAATGACCTAAGGCAGCGCTTTTTGAAAGCGATTTCTTAGATTAGCCTATAGCAGCGCCTTTTCCTTAGAAAGCGCTTTCTTTTCATTGGCCTATAGCAGCGCTTTCAGAAAGCGCTTTCAAATGTGGGGCCAATTTAAGGACTTTAGCAGCGCTTTTTAAAAGCGCTTTCTAAGGTTACCCTTTAGCAACGCTTTTTAAAAGCGCTTTCTAAGGTTATATCTTTAGCAGCGCTTTAATAAAAGCGCTTTCTAAGGTGGGGTCTATGTACGGCCTTTAGCAGCGCTTTTAGAAAGCACTTTCTAAAGGTAGCCTTTAGCAGCGCTTTTTTTAGCGAATTTTTTTCAAAACTTATAGCAGCGCTTTGTGATTGTCTTTGTAGTGCTGCCAAAAGCAAATTTTGGCATAGTGATGCATATCTCCAATAATTCATCACACTTGAATTACCACTCAATTGCACACACAACCATATTTTCAAAAGCATAGCATTCTTACTACAAACATGACCACCACACTTATCAATTAATACACAAGCATCAACACAATTTCATCTCAATTCACAAAGCACACATCATCAATTGAACATAGAATAATTAATCAATCTCTACTAATTAAAAATTCGATATTCAATAAATATTCACTATTCAATTCAATATTCAATAATTATTCAATATTTGATAAATAATCAATTTTTTAACAACTATCATTATCTAATAAATAATCAACATTTTAATAAATAATTAATATTTGAATGAATAATTAATATTTAAATAAATAACCAATATCTAACTTAAATAATCAATATCTAATTAAATAATCAATATTTTAAATAAACAATCAATATTTTAAATAAATAACCAATATTAAATAAATAATCAATATCCGATAAATCTTCAATGTCTTAACAAATATTTCAATATTTTAATAAAATTCCAATATTTAAATAAAGTTCTAATAATTAAACAAGGTTCTACTAATTAAATCCAATATTTAAATGAGGACTAAAATATTCATAATTAACTAAAGATTAATATTATCATTTATATATATATATATATATATATATATATATATATATATATATATATATATATATTATAAAATATCACTTTCCATTTGGCTATATAAGATACTTAAGTGAATACAGTAACCAAAATTAAAGTAATTCTCATATGCCGCTACAGTATCGAATCACAAGGACCTCACATTTTATTTTAGCTACATGCATTATACTTTGTTTTTTTCTTCAGTAACACTACTTTTAATTTATAAACTAGTAAGAAACCCGTGCGGTCTGGATTCACATCACATGTATATCAAATCATTATTTGTAAATTTTGAATTTATTTTTCAATTGGTTCGTACTTATAATAATATGCACAAACTTTTAAGCATTAAATTGTATCTACAATAAATCGTACAACCGATTTTCTAACTTCAATTATATAAAACAGCAGCAAGAGAAATATTTAAAAGATGACCATTAAAATAAACAGTCTACAGCTGGTATCTCATAGATACATTTACTTTACCCGTAAATCCAGATGAGTTAACAAAACTTAGTTGAATCGAGATGAGTTAATTTTAAAACTACATATTTGAATAAAATCATTTTTCCAATTCAAATAACATTACCTTTTAGATATTAGTCAATTTTTCAAAACCTAAAATTTATAACAGCTTCCCGTTAAATATCAATTTTAAATCCTTCTTATTATATCATATTTACAATTTTCACACAAACCTCAGATTTCAGTTCTAAATGAATATCTTCACTCCATGGTATCTTGAAATTTTAGTTATAAATAAATATTTTACCTATATTTTTGTCTAGGAGAATTTCATAATAGAAGTTTAACTCTACAAAATTTTTAAACTTTTGTAAATTTTAAAAAATATATTTAGTATATTTTTGACAAAAATATTATTAAACCTATTTTAAATATATTTTGGTATCACTTTTTGTCATATTTAATTATATTTAATTCTAAAAATTTATTAAACCAATTTTAGATATTAGCCCATTTTTCCAAACCTAAAATATATGACAGCTCCCGTCAAATGCTTAAAAGTTTCTACGTTTAATATATATTATTATTATTATAATAATAATTACAATTAATGTATATTATTTTCTACGTTTTTATAAAGAGACAAAACTTACTTTTGATGCGGTGATAAAATTTTATGTTATGTGTACTAATTAAATAAAATGATAATATATAGTTGTAGAAATGTAAAAAGAATGATAAATTTATCTTTTTCATAACAAATTTTTGTATTTTTCTATCATAATTGTCTCATGTTCTTTTATCATACAAAAAATATTTATAACATTTTTTAGTATAAATGATAAGTTTTATCATTAAATAAACACTAATATTTTTTGATAAATTGAAATTTTAATATAATTTATTATATTTTAATAGTAGTTTTAATTATAGTTAATATATTACTAAATTAAATGTAAGGCCATTTTTTCAATATGACAGCTAACATCATTCTAAATTCATCACAATATGCCAGCTAACATCATTCTAAATTCATCACTATTTTTTAACTGATGCTTGATTCTTGATAACTTTCTTTTCCTATTTATAAAAATATTTATAATTTATACTCGTATATAAAAATATTTATAATTTATTATTGTTTATAAAAAGAATTGTATCTACAATAGACTTTTACTTATTTATAAATATATTTATAAATTTTCGCGCTTATAAAAATAATTGTAACAGACTTTTTCCTGTTTATAAGTGCCTTCCCGTGTGTCCATTTATAAAAAAATATTTGTAACATATTTTCATTTATAAAAGTAGTTGTATTAATAGTTGAATTTGTCTCGTTTATAAAACAAATGTGTAACTTATTTCAGTTTATTAAAATAATTGTAATGTCCGTTTATAACAATAATTGCATCAACATGTTGTATCTTATTCCTGTTTATAAAAATAATTGTAAAAATAGTTGAATTTTTCTCGTTTACAAAAATATTTGTAACTTCCTTCCGTTTATAAAAATAATTGTAATTTGTTCTTATTTATAAAAATATTTGTATCAGCGTGTAGACTTTTTGAATACAATACAAAATAGTGTCTTCTTATTTTTAAACAAATTTCACTTTTTTTTATTTTCTTTAAATTTATTCATGTTCTATTCACTTAATGTAAATAATAAAATTGTTTTATTTTTAAATACAATACAAAATAATATTTAAAATGTGTAGTAAAAAATAAAAATAAGTTTAATGGGTGTAATCTAATAATTTTATTTGTTTTGATTTTATAAACAATGTAATATCAATTAGTTTAATGAAAATTGATGACCTATATAAAACTTATTTTTTTTTTCTTAAACACATTAAAGAGATGTGAATTTTACGTATAGTTATTATACAAAGTTATTATCAAAAAAATTCCATAAAGTTATGATTAAGAAATTTCCATAAATAGCAACGTAATATATAAATTTTATAATGAGTAAAATTATAATCTAATAATTTTAGTAATTTTTATTTTATAAACAATAATATCAATTGGTTTAATTGCAAATGTTGATATAAACATTGATAATCTTAATTAATTTAAAGATGTATTGTTTGACTTGTTTGTTACCACAAATATTCTTCAATAATAAATAAAAAATTAATGGAGATATTGAAAATTTTGTTAAAAAGAAAAATAAAATAGTGAAAAATCTTATTTTTAATACTACGTAATTAAGTAATCAAACATAAGTATAACATGGTCCAATTTCAATGACTATACAGGAAATAACTATTAACTCTCTCATTTTTGTTGACTATAATTTTCAAAGACTTCTATTTTTTTTTAATTTTAAAAGAATTCCATTTTCAAGGACGACACTTTTATATAAAATACTTTGCATGTTGATAGGCTATGGTATGGATAGGCTATGAATAACGTGTCAGCAAATACTTTTGCATGTTTTTTTATTACAATTATTTGCATATAAAACTACTACTATTACTTTTGCATGTTTCCAATGCTTATACGTTTGCCAAGGCTGAACAAATCATGATTTTTTTCCTTTTCAAATGCATGCATTTAGTGTATCTTTTAATCTACCTATATACTATTAATACCACCTAATAACTCTAACAATTATAATGAAGAATAGTGGTAAATTGAAGACTATAAGTTCTTTGGGAACTGAATAATTTAAATTCATTATTGCATATGTATTACCTATAATACTTTATTATTATTAATCTACTTTATTAATATTGCTATTAATAATATTTATATTGCTAAATATTAGTTTAATATAATAAGAATAATATTATCCCTTTATATTAATAATGAAATTAATAATATAATTGTTTATATTGATCAATAATGTTTATCGTGCTACATATTAATTAAATATAATAATAATATTATTATTATTATTTTAAAAGAATAATATTCATTTTTGTTGACTATAATTTTCAAAGACTTCTATTTTTTTTTTTAATTTTAAAAGAATTCCATTTTCAAGGACTACATCGAATATAAAATACTTTTGCATGCTGATAGACTATGGTATGGATAGGCTATGAATAATGTGTCAGCAAATACTTTTGCATGTTTTATTATTACAACTATTTGCATACTCTCTCTGTCTCAAAATAAGAGTCTTTTTAGCCAAAATTTTTTGTCTCAAAATAAAAGTCTTTTTACGTTTTCAATGTAACAATCATTAATTTTTACCAACTTTACCCCTAATAATTATTATTTACATAACTTTTAAGACAATACATCACATTACATCTTTATGACAATCAATGGTAATTAAGGGTAATTTTGTAAAATTGTTATATTTAATTAGTCAATAATTACTTTTCTTAATCTATGTGAAACAATCTAAAAAGACTTTCATTTTGAGACGGAGGGAGCATAAAACTACTACTATTACTTTTGCATGTTTCCAATGCTTATACGTTTGCCAAGACTGAACAAATCATGATTTTTTTCCTTTTCAAATGCATGCATTTAGTGTATCTTTTAATCTACCTATATACTATTAATACCGCCTAATAACTCTAACAATTATAATGAAGAATTGTGGTAAATTGAAGACTAAGTTCTTTGGGAACTGAATAATTTAAATTCATTATTGCATATGTATTACCTATAATACTTTATTATTATTAATTTACTTTATTAATATTGCTATTAATAATATTTATATTGCTAAATATTAGTTTAATATAATAAGAATAATATTATCCCTTTATATTAATAATGAAATTAATAATATACACCCTCTGGTCACTATTATAAGCAACAAATTTTTTTTTAGGTTCATTCAATATTTGATGTATCTGATGTATAATAATGTCTAGATACATTATTTATTCAATGAACCTAAAAAGGTTTTTGTTGTTTATAATAGTGACCGGAGGGTGTAATTGTTTATATTGATTAATAATGTTTATCGTGCTACATATTAATTAAATATAATAATAATATTATTATTATTATTTGTAGCAATATTATAATATAATTTGATATATTAATAAAACTGAATTTAAATATTCTTTATTTAAACATTCTTTATTTAAAGTAATAATGATGATGAAGTTATAATAATAATATTTTTTAATAATATTTCTCATTTAGTTATATAAATATTACTCTTTATTTTAACTTTAGACAACAATAATGAAGTAGACATGAGAAAACAAAAGGACTTCATCATATCAATCTAACCGTATTTTCATATCTACACATTTGAAGCTCTGCTCTGCTACTGTGTTTATGACTACAATGTACAATAATTTTCCACAAATCTTTAGAATCGTTAATGTCTCTTACAGCTTCAATAATTTTCCACAAATCTTTAAAATCGTTAATGTCTCTTACAGCTTCAATAGGTCGCGCCATTGTTGTTGTGAAATCTGAAAAAAATAACAAATAATCAACAGAAAATTATAAAAATTACAACTTCAAAGAAGAATATAAAAAAAGGGGTGGCGCCGCTTGTCAATGGGTCGCACCATTGTTGTTGTGAAATCTGAAAAAAAATAACAACTAATCAGCAGAAAAGTATAAAAATTACAACTTCAAAGAAGAATATCAAACAAAACGGGTGACGACGCTTGTCAATAGAGAAATCCAAAACGTTTTTTTTATTAACCCAGATGAAATTCAATATCCAAGGTGGATAGTGATAGCAAAAAAGAGGCTGGTTGTACGTATTCTTTTTTCCAAAGGACAATATTTTTACCGTGAAAAAAATTCTTGAACCATTAAATGTGGAAGGGCTAATGATAATAGATTAATAAAAAAAATAAAAATGCAACAATACGTCAGATATAATAAATGCCAAATTAATATAAAGCTTCCATTTTTTGATTAGTCAATTTTAACCCTATTAATTAGTCTAAAATAAACATTTTATCAGAGGGCTTAGAGCGTAATTTCCAGGTACTATTCTTTTTATAATTGTATATTGATTGATTTTTACAAACCTACAATATATGACAGCTCCCCGTCAAATTTTATAAAAATATTTAAAACTTATTACCGTTTATAAAAATAATTGTATCAATAGTTGAATTTTTCCCTTTTATAAATATATTTGTAATTTATTCTCGTTTATAAATTCACTCTTAATAGTAAAAATATAAATTGGTCTTAGTTAAACCTTTCTAGTAAAAGTAAAAATAATTGTATCAATAGTTGAAATTTTCTCATTTATAAAATATTTGCAATTTATTTCCGTTTATAAAAATGATTGTATCAATAAATTTTTACCATTTATCATCATTTTTTTCATGATTATTATTTATCATTATTTTTTTCATGATTACTATTTATCATTATTTTTCTATGACTACCATTTATCATTTTTTTTAAAAGATTTTGTTTTGTTTTAGAAATTTTATAAGTTTAAAAAAATTATAATCTCTATTGGTTTTGTACATAATCTCTATAGTAGTCAGAATTTGATTTACATAAATGTACATATTTATGTAAAAAAACTTAAATGTACATATTAAATGGAATAATTAATGTTCATTATTCTTTATATTATCCTTTATATCTTTGAAATAAAATAAAAATATATTTAGTATTATTTAATGATTTTTAAGACTTTTTCTTTTACCCATCCTAGCACGAGCCTTTCCAAGAGGTGAAAGTATGGTTGGTAGTGGGAGTACTCAGGGCCGGATTTGGGCCCGTGCAACCTGGCCCGTTGCACAGGGCCTCCAAAAAATTGAGGCCTCAAATTATTTCATTTGTTATACATTCAACACCGCAGCGGCATGGTGGTTACTTTTTGAGTAAGCGATGGATGGGTCGATCCATACTAATACCAGTTTTTAAATAACATTAGACAACTAAGTACATATTATTTATTAACATCTATAAATCCAGCCAATATTAAACATTTAATTTTTTTTAATAAGTTTTAAAATATAATTAAATAGTTAAATATTCACACCTAATATATTATTAAAATATGTGTAAATATTTTTTCTTTAATTTTTAATATTATTTACAATTTTAATAAAATAAAATATTTTTTATTAGGGCCCATATTAAAAATTGGAGCAGGGCCTCTGAATTTTCTGAGACGGCCCTGGGAGTACTTCTGGAGTTTTAAGTAAGGCCATTAACACATGAGATGCTACATGGAGAAAAAAAAGAAAAAACTAAAGCATATAAATCATTACCTCAGAATGTAGAGAGCATAAATGTGTATTGAAGATCACAATGGAAAGATTATTAACTATTTCAATTTCTATGATCAATAGACAGTAGTATCTTACAAATCAAAAGCTAATAATATCAGAGAACCCATAATTCAAGCATCATCCAAACTAAAATGAATTATGATACAACAGCTAGTTACAACATCCTAAGAATTAGTAGTAAATACAATACTTGTAAAATGATAAGTCCTTAACACAAAACAGTAGCAATTGCTTCAGACTGTATTATTCTACTTGGCCTCAATGTGTTACCAATCGTATCCCTCATTTCTTTGAGTTCCCTTACTATGTATCTCAACGATATTTTTTTGTCAGCATATCAATTTTACTTTCACCGCAAAATCTGCAACCATAAAAAAAATCCAATCAATGCATTGAAACACAAACAACACAATTCTGCAGAAAAACATAAATTTAAACATAGTATTCCCAATAAAAAATAATAAACAACACAATTGGTCCATATTCATAAGGAATTATCTTCAAAATCAGGTATTATAACGAACCCACACCTGCAAAACCAACAATCAAACTAAATCAGCTAACAAAGTCAAATAATCGGAAGCAGAACCGTGATAGACACAGTGCAGTAAGTTTGAGCAACTAACAACCGTCTGATTCATTTTGTTATCGTGAAAGACATAGAAAAATGGTGGCTTAAGTGACAAAATGATACCTTAAAGTTGAAATCGGCGTTGATGCTGGCAAGAGTGGCGGAGTGAGGATGAATTAGAGAAGTGGGAATAATTGAAATAAACTTGAGACTATTCTGAATTGCATTCAGACAGGTTGAGTAAACATATTAAATGGACTAATTAATGTTCATTCTTCTTTATATTATCCTTTATATCTTTTAAATAAAATAAAACAATGAGATTGCGTAAACATATCATATCCTTGCATACCTGATCGACCGCAGCAACTACATCTGCAACAAACCCACCAGAGAGTCTATAAAGTGCCTTATATACAACAATCCTGAACATAAATGCACCAAATATGTAATGCAACAGAAAGGTCTGTAGTTCTGAATTATTTATAAATCAAGGGTAAAAGTTCTCACCTTGCATGTGGAGCCATGCCGCTTGCTTTCCCAAATTCATGGCCGTGCATCCGCATAGGAATTCCATTATTTCCTGCTGCAATAGAAGCTGTATGACTGCCAGAGAAAGGAAAATAGGAGGATTGTTATAAGTTGTTTCCATAAGCTTTCTCAAACAATCTTAGAAGTATTTATGCCAGATAATCTCAAATAAGTCCAACTAACAGATGACTTTCTCTAATCTGCCATGTCCATCCCCATCTAAAGGAGAAGCAAAGTCAATTGAAGGGTTGAATGATCCAGAAGCTATTGCAGCTTGTGCAAAATGTTGTGCTCCAACAATCTTCCCATTGCAAAAACTCCTTTTAGTATCTGGATCAACTTCACATTTTCCTCTATACCTCGGAACTGGCTCATACGGTTCAGTATTATGAGTTACAAAACTCGGGTGATGAGGAAAAATCCCCGAGTCCACAAATCCAATCACAATATCTTCTCCAGCTCTATCAAAGCAACCTCCAGTCGGCCATACCCCAGTCGGAAGTCCCAAAAATTGCGGCGTATGTGTTGTAAGTTTCTTCACTTTCCAGTCCCTATCAACCGATTTCACTCCAGGAGCACGTCATATAGTTTTTGCCTACTAATATAAGACGACACCATAAGGAAATTAGATTGAAGAAACGTAACGTTAATCACACAAAACTAAAAGTATAACTAACAACAGAAGACTTCACCTGTTCCGGTGAAATATGAACAACAAACCCGTTTATAAGATGTCGATAACTATAGAGTTTCTTGTACGTCCCTTGCTCAAACAACATCCCTAGAAGCATATCGTGTCGTTTCTCAAGATGACGACCGTATGAAGTAACTAATTCATTGAAAAAGTTCAAAAAGAGTATAAAAGTCAAGTTACCACATTTGCCAAAATCCATTTCTTAATTCATAACATAGTAAAACAGAAAACAACACATTAATTCTGTGTACATAAAAGAACTTAGGTGATGATTATAACACTATTTTCCCCAAAAACAAAACTCATCTCAATCAACTCAATCAACTCAATCATGAATTGAATAAGCTTCTTCAAAAATCGATTAACATGTACTTAGTGTCTAAATTTACACAGAAACTAAGTACCTGGTAGTATCAATCTTCTCATCAGATTCCACAGCAGTAGCTTCAAACTCATCAATACCACCAGTATAACTTATAATAGGTTCACCTTCAACAGGAAATGTGTCTTCAATCAACTTTGGTTCTCATCAAGATCTTCACCTGCAGAAAGAAGAACACTAACATTCAAGTTCATCAGCATCAAATCAAGAACTACAACTGCATAACAACAGATTCGCATCAGCACCAGAAGCGATTTATAACAACAACAATCACTGAGTAAGAAGAAGATCACGAGAGTGAGAGCTTACCGTTAGGTCAACATTAACGTCGGAGTCATGCAGGTCAGATACCGTTCTCGATTGCGCGTCGTAGAGTAAACTTATGTCCGTTACGACTTGTATTGCGATCGGTTGCGATCGGCTGCGAAGAAGAACCGTGCCATGGTGTTGTGAGGGTTACGGCGCGATGTGGATGAGGAAGAACATTGAAGGCGCCAGTGAGTGTATGAGAAACTGAAGAGGATGAACGAAGGTAAAAGAAGCAGAGGGACAGCGCATGGGAGGAAATAGAGGAGAGGAGGTAATATGATGTATTTAGGGTTTTTTAACCCTTTGTGTCAATAATACCAGTTTATGTTAACGTAAATCGATTCACCAAGGAGAGTTAATGAGCAATTCCAACTTTCAAAATGACTCTTTAGTTTTTCAGCTTTCCAATGCCTAATTTTTTAATTGGAATTAAGCTAAAAAAAAATATGAATGCCACGTCAGATGCATTTATTGTGGAATGCATTAGATTAGAGAAAGTTTGCAAAAGACTAATATATCCCTGGAATAAGAAAAGATTTAGTTGTTAATCAAAAGACTAATTTAGAAATTACCAGGTACTATTCTTTTTATAATTGTATATTGATATAACATTCCACTATTCAACAAATAATCATTATTTAGATAAACAATCAATACTTAGATAATTAATAGATATTAATTAAATAAAAAAAAAATTAAATAAATAATCAATTTGTTAAATTAAATAATCAATATTTTATCTATGTAATCAATATGTAATAAACACCTTTGTGTCAATAATACCAGTTTATGTTAACGTAAATCGATTCACCAAGGAGAGTTAATGAGCAATTCCAACTTTCAAAATGACTCTTTAGTTTTTCAGCTTTCCAATGCCTAATTTTTTAATTGGATTTAAGCTAAAAAAAAATATGAATGCCACGTCAGATGCATTTATTGTGGAATGCATTAGATTAGAGAAAGTTTGCAAAAGACTAATATATCCCTGGAATAAGAAAAGATTTAGTTGTTAATCAAAAGACTAATTTAGGAATTACCAGGTACTATTCTTTTTATAATTGTATATTGATATAACATTCCACTATTCAACAAATAATCATTATTTAGATAAACAATCAATACTTAGATAATTAATAGATATTAATTAAATAATAAAAAAATTAAATAAATAATCAATTTGTTAAATTAAATAATCAATATTTTATCTATGTAATCAATATGTAATAAACATTTAATATATTGATTAAAATTATAGTTTATAATAGTATATATAATTTCCATTCACTTGCCTATTAATTATGACTAGTAGCATTTAGAAAGTACTACAAGCATTGAAATTAAGAAAAATATCTTTCTCTATACATACTCCCTGCGCAGCATTTATGAAAAAAAAATCATGCTTCCATTGCCATTAAAATTATAATAGTAGCTACATGCTTGTGAAGCAATTGGAAATTATATTGGTCAATTCGTTTGCGTCGATGAGAATAGCATGAAAGAATATAATAAGGATGTTTTAAGAATCCTTGTGAAGCTGGAAAATACTCAATACATTTCAGAGTCGATGAAGGTGGAAACTGATGGTACTCTGTTTTCGTTGGTCCTTAAGGAGGATATGTATGGCCCAGTGAGGATTCTCAAGGAAGATAAATTTACGAAGTCATCGAAACACTCTTCTGCAGCTTTCTTAGATTCTGATGAATGCTGGTCTGATTTCAGTGAAAACATAGTGAGGGATGAAGATACGGTTCAATGCGTAGTCGAACTCGAAGACGAGGGAGAGGCAACTGGCTCAAGGGACATTGTTGGTTTACCTCCTTCGGTCGAGGTCAATGAGGCAGGGGCGTTTGATGCCGCGGTGATAGGGTTGAAGGGCAATTTGGCTAGTAATTTTTTGTTGGAGAGTAATGAGCATTGTAGCGATCCAACATCGGGTTCGTCCGGTACTAAAGTCGGATGTAGTCTTGAATCTGCTTGTGTTCCAACCTTGCTTAGTCCTGTGGCAGTCACAGTTATTCCCAGGAGGCCTAAAAGGATTAAATACCGCTTATGTAAGGAAGCAGGAGGCATGATTAACACGTGTAAGTCCAAGAGGAAGAATCCTAAGCGCAGGATGTCAAAAACAGTAGCAGAGTTTGCTACTGTTCCAGAAGTTGATAACAGGGCGATATTGGTTAATTCTGCTGATCAAGAGTTTTCCAGTAGTGGGGCTGAACCGAAAGTGTATGGGGAGCAATCGGAAGAGTCCGTTATCTTAAGGAATAATACATGAATGTGGGAAGATCTTAATAGCAATGTGGGAACCAAGTTGTGGAATGCAATGGCTAGCTTGGGAGTGAAGAATTCAGACCCAAAGAAAGATTATAAAGTTAAAATTGTCGAGATGGAAAAAGTCGATAAGACTAGAATCTTCACAAGGATGGAGAACAAAAAAGGTTTGAAATGATTATTGAGTCGTTAAACATTAGAAGGGGTGGTAATCCTTTGAAAAGAAGAAGGATTAGCCACTTGATAAAGAAAGGTGGGGTGGACATCTTTTTGATCCAAGAATCAAAATTAACAATGGTTCGGGAGAAAATTGATAGGAGTTTTTGGTCAAGAGAAGAAATCGGTTTTTCGTGTTCTGAGGCTTGTGGTCTTTCAGGAGGGCTTATCATTTTGTGGAAGGAGGGTAAATTCGTGGTGGAGAGTAGTTTTAGAGGTGATGGTTTTTTGGGCGTGAAGGTGAGGTGGAGCAACTTTAATTACTCATTGTCAATGTTTACTCATCTTGTGAGATGGCTAAAAAGAGGACGATGTTGGCTAGTCTTTTGGATTTCAAAGATAGACACACGGATGAGGAGTGGATTTTTTGCGGCGATTTTAACGCGACAAAGAACGCTAGAGAAAGGAAAGGTAGATCCGGGAGCTTTAGAAGAACCGAGATGTTGGAATTTGCTGCTTTTATTGAGAATAGTAATCTGGTTGACGTCCCTTGTTAAGGTAAAATATACAGTTGGTATGGTTGAGATGGTAAATCTATGATCAGAATCGATCGTTTCTTGGTTTATGAGAATATTGTGGAGAGATGGGGGGTGATCGGTCAATTCATAGGCAAGAGGGACATTTCGGATCATTGCCCTATTTGGTTGACGGCGGATGGGGCGGATTGGGGCCCTAAACCATTCAAAGTTAACAACGAGTGGTTTTCGAATAAATCTTTCACTCCTTTTGTAGAACACAAATGAAGGAGGTTAGAGGTTGTTGGAAGGAGTGATTTCATCTTGAAGGAAAAATTGCGTTTACTAAAAGAAAGTCTTAAAAGGTGGAATAAAGAGGTCTTCGGGAAATTTGATTTGGAGGTTGAAGAAGGGGTTAAGGAGATGAATGAGACGGATGATCTTTTGATAGTAGAAGATGAGGAGGAGTGCGAAGGGGTTTTAGCTAAGAGGAAGGAAGCTACTAGTCGGTTTTGGCTTAATCTTAGAATCAAAGAGAATATGCTTATCCAAAAGGCGAGGTTGAAATGGAATAACGATGGTGATAACAATAGTAGGTTTTTCCATAGAGTATTGAAAGGAAGGAGAAGAAGCAATCATATTGACTCGGTAAATCCGGTGAGTGGTATAGTGGATTCGGTGGACAAGGTTAAGAAGGATGTATTGAACCACTTCTCTAGAAAATTCGTTGAAGAGGATGAAGAGAGACCGATCCTTGAGGGCATCCCATTCAAGAGTATTAGTAACTCCGATAGGTTGGTTCTTGAAGCGCCTTTTTCGGAGGAGGAGATTTGGGAGGCCGTGTGGGGTTGTGAGGGATCGAAAAGTCCGGATCCGGATGGGTACACTCTCTTATTTTATAGAAGGTGTTGGCATATTTTTAAAGAAGATTTTGTGAAGTTCGCTAATGGTTTTCACTCGGGTTCGGTCCTTTCCAAAGCTATTACCTCTTCTTTTTTTATGCTTGTCCCGAAGGCTCCGAATCCATTGGGGTATGATGATTATAGACCGATATGTCTTGTTGGTAGTTTATACAAAGTGATTTCCAAACTTTTGGCGGGTAGGCTTAAAACGGTTCTCTCTCTATTATCTCCTTTTGTCAAAGTGCTTTTGTTCCTGAGAGGCAACTTATAGATGGCTTTTTGGTTGCTAACAAATTGGTTGATTATTGTAAAAAAGAAGGAAAAAGTGGTATTTTGTTGAAGGTGGACTTTGAAAAAGCATACGACAAAGTGAGTGGGAATTTCTTAAGATATATGTTGAAGAGAATGGGGTTTGGGAATACTTGGATGAGATGGATGGAGTTGATGATTTTTCATAGTAGTATGTCCGTGCTAGTCAATGGGAGTCCGACTAAGGAGTTTAGAGTGGGCCGTGGTTTGAGGCAAGGAGATCCCCTCTCGCCTTTCCTCTTTGTTATTATAGCGGAAGGTCTTGCGGAATTGGTGAATAAGGCGGTGAAAATTAGAGAGTATGAGGGTATCCTTATCAATGGTAGATGCTTGGTAGAAATTCTCCAATTTTTGGATGACACTTTGTTGATAGGAGAGTGTAGTGGGAAACAAATGTGGGCTTTTAAGGCGGTGCTTAGGAGTTTTAAAATTGTTTTCGGATTGGGTATCAACTTTCATAAAAGTAAGTTAATTGGCATAAATGCTAATCTTAATTTTATGGAGGCTGCGACTTAATTTCTTTCGTGTAGAATGGAGGAGAGCAATTTCACTTTTCTCGGAACTCCGATTGGATCTAATCCGCGTAGGATATCTATGTGGCATCCTTTGGTGGAAAGGATTAAGAAGAGGCTTTCGTGTTGGAAGAGTCGGTACATTAGTCTTGGTGGTAGAATTACATTACTTAAATCGGTGTTATGCTCATTATCTATTTTTTGGTTATCCTTTTATAGGATGTCGGTTAAGATAGCTAATGAGATAACGAGGATTCAAAGTAATTTCCTTTGGGGGGAACGGAGGAGCGGAGGAGGCTTCATTGGATAGGTTGGAAGGATGTTTGCTCTCCTCTTGAAAAGGAGGTTTAGGAGTGAGATGTATAGAGGATTTCAATGTGGCTCTAATTCTCAAATGGAAGTGGAGGATTTTAAATGGTTCGGATGCTTTGTGGTATCGGTTTCTTCGATCTCATTACGGAGACATTTGTTCGTTTGTGATTAGTGGGGGACGTATCACGAACGCCAAGCAAACTCAACCGGAGTGGTGGAAGGATATGGGTTTGATTGAGAAGAATTTGGGGGACGATTTTTTTGCTTCGAAATGTAGGTTTCTCGTAGGGAATGGATTTAACACATCCTTTTGGTATTCTTTATGGTTGGGTAATTCAAGCTTGAAGAATAGATATCCTTCTCTATTTTCAGTTTCTAAGTTACAATCAGCCTTAATAGCAAGTTTGGGGGGTTAGGTGGATGGGATGTGGCAATGGGGTGACTTGGGTGTATCGTCGGAAATTGATCTCGCAACTACGGCGGAGTTGTGCATACTGCAGGCAGAATTGGCAGTGTTTGAGGGCTGCAACTCTGGCAGCGATGAAGATTTTTGGATCCCGGATCCGATTAAAGGCTTTAGCGTTAGCAACTGTGCAGGTGGGCTGATAGTTAGCATGTCTGCTGTGAATGAGAGGCAGTTTGTTGCTAGTTTACGTGTTTCAGCTGCCGTAGAGGGGTCATGGAAATATTTGAAGCAGTCAGTTGTTCCGTCGAGGCTGAAGGCATTTGGATGGAGGATCTTTTGGAAAATACTCCCTACCAAGGATAAGTTGGCAGCTAGAGGTATTTCCTTTTCCAAAGGTAATCTTGGTTGTGTGTTGTGTTCGATTACGAATGAAACGATGCAACATTTATTTAGGAGTTGTAGTGTAGTGTCGTTGATATGGAGGGAGATTAGGGAGTGGGTTGGTTTTGTAGATAATACAGAAGAGGATTCGGATTGTTTCACTAATAGCTTTTTGAGGTGGTATCTCTTTTGCAAAAGTCGGAAAGTTAAATCCGGAAAGGTGGGAGTTCTTTGGTTGGCCGTTTGCTGGAACATTTGGATTTTAAGGAATGGTATAGTTTTTGAGGATCACCATTGGAATGTTCTAGATGTGGTTTGGAGCATTAAAATATCGGCTTGGAAGTGGTCTCTCATTGGCGATTATGCTAAACCCAATTGCAATTTCTATTATTTTTGTAAAAAATCCTATGTATTTTTTGTCATAGGATCAATTGATTAGCAATATCTTTTTGTCGAGTTTATCTCGTATATTTTTGTAATCAGGTTTGCGAACCCTTAGTTCTCGGTTTATTAGTTCAACTTGCTTACAAAAAAAAAGAATGGGGAAGTGAACCATTTATTGTCCAATGAACTAAGTGGTAGCCACCTAGTGCATATATGTTTCTCACATTTTACTTTCCATTACTTATTCAAATATTCCATGTGCTGTAGAGAATTGAATAAGGGATTCTAGTCTAAATAAATTACTTCATGTCTTTACAAGATAGAAAAAGGGAAGTCACATGTTTAATCATTAAATGCTATGCGCAACTTTTAGTAAGGAAAAGGGGATCATGTTTTTATTTCTCCTATTCATTACCATTAAGCCACTTATATATATATATATATATATATATATATATATATATATATATATATATATATATATATATATATATATATATATAAAATAGCTATTCATGAAGACTAGAAATGGAACATGTGGGATACTCAAGGACATTCCTGCACATCAAATAAATAGCTAGAGAAAATCATATAAGGCTACTAGTACCAAATGGAAATTAAATACAATTCTCACATTTCCTGCGCATAATTATTGATGGAGGGGCCACATGCCACTACTATTAAAAATTAATTATTTTGTTTCTCTACAGTACACGCGCAGCATAAAGAGGGATTGACACCAACAATTATCTACCAAGTGTAGATTGTTTTATCAATTTCATTGCCAAGTGAAATTATTATCCTATTACTTCTAAAGGACCCATTAATTTGAGAAACGTTATGTTTTGTTTTTCCAATCCCGCTACAATAATAATGGAAAGTGGGAGGATTCATGCGTAGCTACTGTTCCATAAATTGTACTCCCTCGGTCTCAAATTATAAGTCATTTTATCAAAAAAATTTGTCCTAAATTATAAATCACCTTACATTTCCAATGCAATATAAATGACATCTTTTCCAATATACCCTCAAATATTTATTATTATTTATTATTTCAACTCTTTTAATTTCTCTCTCCTATATAATTATGAGGGGCATTACTGTAAAGTTATACATAATTTGTCTTTTCCATAAAGTAATAATTAAGTTTCTTAATTTGTGTGAAAAGCCCAAAACGTCTTATAATTTAGGACGGAGGGAGTATATTCCAATTTTAAATAGGTACTCCAATATTAAATGAGTCTCTAAAATATTAACAAAAATCAATTTTAAACACACAAAAATTAATATTTTCAGAAATTAATCTCAAGACCTGATAATTTCAATCTCAAATAAAATTTTGGAGATTTTACTCTAACTCTATTTCTACTCACTAATCATCATCAATAGTCTCAATAATTGAGTGAAAACCTACCTGTTCTGGACCGAGCAGGGCTTCCTACCCTTAAGGACCAGGCCCAATCCATCATAATTGGCGAACAGGCCCAACAGGTACAATATAGCCGTTGGGCACAATATAGCCGTTGGACACAATATAGCCGTTGGGCGTGTTCGCTTCACGCGCAGAGTAGTTCACGCGACCAACTGCCTCCCCGAACATCACGAAAACAGTTGGAAAGACCACGCGCCTTGCCCTCCATCTGGAAATCCCTCATTGGACGATCAGACGCTTCGTTCGCCAGAAATCCCTCTATAAAAACCCCCTCGCTTGAGAGGGGCAGGTATCACAAATCATATACTTGACTTCTCTTACTTGTTTTTCCCCTTTTTGACCAAATACTTACTTTGGCATCGGAGTACCTTGCAGGTACCTCCACCCCTTTTTTTCCTCTCTTACGAGCATCAACTTTTGCCCTACACGAAGGCCACGACGATCTCCTTCTGGTCCTCTCCGATCAGTGGCGTCGTCTGTGGGAAACCAACTTCCCCGTCTTTCACCAAGATTCTCCCTTGTTAAACAAAGACCAAAGCCTCACCCTTCCAAATCTCAGATCGACATGGCCTTCATCAGGAGCGATGTTCACCAAGACTCTATGGCCCCTGCGGCCAACAACAGCAACGACCACGCTTTCGTCGGGCATATCCCGCTGGAAAGTGACCAACGAGACGGAAGTCCTGCCTCCCCGAGACCCGACGAACCAAAGCCACGAACACCTGCCGTAGAGCTCACCTTCGAGCCCGTACCGGTCCCCCAAGATGCTGATCCGACCACCGCGGTGCTCATCGCTTCTCTCAACAACTCAAACCTCCTGATCCTCCAGCAGGGGGAGAAACTCAATGCTCTCGAGCATATCCTCCAGGAATGCCTGGCATCAGAAAAACTGACGAGTCTCTCCCCGCGTCCTCGGACTCCCTCAAAGCGAAGACGCGACACCCTCTCCCCAGAGAGGAAACGTTCGAAATCAAGGGATCCTACACCCGACCTAGCCCGACAACGCCATCAGTCTCCCCTACGAAGATCCAGGCACTTCCCAGTTTCCAAGAGGCCTCGACACGCGGATAAATACGATCACTGTCGCACCCGCAGGCGTTCTCCTCGGCGGAGTCGAAGCCACGAGCACAGCCGTTCCCTTTCGTACTCTCCTAGTTCCAGCAGTGAAGATGACGTCCACGGTCCGTTCACAAGGGACATCCTCGACACTCGAATTACCCGCAGATTGGAGAAACCACCCACGTTGACAACCTACGACGGGACAACGGACCCCCGCGAGCATATCGAAAACATAGAGGCTATGCTCCAATATCACGGTGTCTCCGGGGCTATCAGATGCAAAATGTTCCCCATCACCTTGAGAAAGGGAGCGATGACATGGTTCAAACGACTTCCTCACGGATCCATCTCTTCGTGGAGGGAGTTAAAGAGCCAGTTTGCCCGACATTTCACAGCTTCCCAACGACACCCTAAGTCGGAAGCTACCTTGGAGGCCATTATACAGGGCAGGGATGAATCCCTGCGGGCATACATTGAAAGATTCAACAAAGAAGCGGTTGAAGTCCGAACAACGGATCACATGAAGAAATACCTCCTCGAAAAGGGACTCCGGCCCAAAAGCGACTTCCGCAAGGCCGTAGGGATCGAAGCTCCCCGCACACTGACAGAGCTTCTTCGGAAAGCGGAAGACTACATCCGTTACGAGGAAAAAGAAGCCGCATTCCATGCCCGGGACTTGAGAGATTGCGAAGCACCCCGGGCATCAAAAAAAGATGAGGCAGAATCATCCAGGCAAGGGAAAGAGAGAAGACGCGATGAGCGTCCTCGCGAAAGCAAAGGGCCGGCTGGCCGGTTTACGGAGTACACCGTACTCACAACCTCGCGAGAACGCATACTCTCCGACTGCATCAACACCGAGTTCAAACAAGGAGGTGTCAGGTTCCCTAAACCGACCACGTCCAAGGGAAACGTCGACAAAAGAAAATACTGTCATTTCCATCGTAGTCATGGCCACGTGACAGAAGACTGCGTGCACCTTAAGAACGCTATAGAGATCCTCATCAAAGAGGGTCACCTGAAGCAATACGTAAAGAAGGGAGAGTCCTCTCGACGAGACACATCTGATCCGAAGAAAGAAGCAGAATCTGCCCCCTCCAGTCCTCCCCCACAGGTCGCAATGGCCATCAGCCGACCAGAGGACTTCTTCATTCCTGACCACCTCGACCCGACTTCCCAGGCATTCGTACACAGCACCTAGGAAGCCTTTCCTACAACCATGGTTATCTCATGTGGGGGGTACCATGAGCTCACGATAGGATCCATCAAACGAAAGTTCGAACAGCTGATAGACAGCAGCCCCGAGCAGTTGTGCACGATCGGCAAAGGTAAAGGGCGCTCGCAGTCGATCACGTTTTACAAAGAAGAACTCCCCGGAGGATCACCGAATTCCCATATTCCTCTGCTGATCAGGGCCAAATTATCATCTACCGATGTGCGGATAATCCTGGTCGACCAGGGCAGTTCTGTGGACATCATGTATTCCAGCCTGTTCCGCGCGTTGAAACTGAATAAGTCCAACCTCTCACCATATGTGGGATCGGATCTCCAAGGATTCAACGGGGCAACAACCCGACCTTGGGGCTACGTGGAGATACCAGTCACGTTTGGTGAGGAAGAGGCATCTCGGACAATCAAAATGCAGTTCTTAGTCATTGATTGCCTGTCGCTCTATCAATGCATCCTTGGCAGACCAGCTCTTGCCGAACTCGTTGCTGTCCCCTCTACGGTCCACCTCAAGCTCAAGTACTACACCGAGAAAGGACACGTCGCAACTCTTCATGGTGACATCGAGGCTGCTCGCCGATGCTTTGAGGCCGCAACAAAAGGACAAAATTAGATCGCGACGACGGCAAAGTCGGCAAAGCGCACTAGAGAGGACGAGGTTCCAACTGAAGATGGCCAGCCAGAGAAAAAGCCCACGCTTCCTGTGCATACCATCGACCTCGATAGCAGACTTCCTGAAGACGGAGATGAAGACCATGGCGAAGATAAAAAGCCAGGAGTGACAAGCTCCCCGTCCCCGGCGCTCCTGCGACCAGTTCCAGATTGGGAATTCGAGATCATCACCTTCAGTAACAACCCCAACAGGGGAGTAAAGATAGACACTGGTCTCCCCGAGGAGGTAAAGGAAGAATTAAAGAAATGCCTTGACGACAACGCCGACCTGTTCGCCTGGAGCGCAGCGGATATGCCCGGCCTTGATCCAGAAACTGCATGTCACCACTTGACGATCAATCCAGCTGCCCGCGCCATTGCCCAACGAAGAAGGAAACAATCCGAGGAAAAGGCACAGGCTGCCGAAAAACTTGTACAAGACCTCTTAGAGGCAAAAATTTTTTCCGAGGCCAGGTATACAACCTAACTCTCAAATATTGTACTTGTAAAGAAAAGTAATGGAAAGTGGCGCATGTGCATTGACTACACTGATCTAAACCTGGCCTGCCCGAAAGACGCTTATCCACTGCCGAGCATAGATAAACTCGTAGATAATTCCGCAGGTTTCAAGCTCTTGTCCTTCACGGACGCTTATTCGAGATACAACCAAATCCCAATGGCAGACGAGGACAAGAGGTACACGGCATTCATGACCTCCTCGGGAAATTATTACTATAACGTAATGCCCTTTGGACTAAAGAATGTCGGGGCCACATACCAACGCATGATGAACAAAGTCTTCTGATCAGAAATCAGTGACATGCTCGAAGTATATATGGATGATATGATCGTGAAATCCCAAGAGGAATCCGACCATACCACCCACTTACGCAAGGTGTTCGACCAAGCTCGAAAATGTAAAATGCGTTTTAATTTAGAAAAATGCATCTTCGGCGTGCGAGCAGGAAAATTCCTCAGATTTTACCTCACTGAAAGAGGAATAGAAGCGAACCCAGACAAATGTCGAGCACTCGTGGAATTCCCCACGCCGCGATCGAAGAAGGCGGTACAATCCCTCAACGGGATGCTCGCGTCCCTTGCTCACTTCGTAAGCAAGTCCGCCCAGCACACCCTGCCCTTCTTCAAATTACTCAGGAAGGAGGCAAATTTCGAGTGGACGGACGAATGCGAGCAGGCCCTTGCCCATTTCAAACAAGCTCTGTCCGAGCCACCAGTACTGTCCCAACCAGACCGCGGGGAAACCATATACCTGTATCTCTCCGCGGCCAACGAAGCAGTAAGTGCAACACTTATTCGCGAGACTACTGACAGACAGAAGCCCATCTATTTCACCAGTAATGCCCTACAAGGACCCGAAGTCAGGTTCACGCAAATAGAACGGGTGGCCCTTGCTCTCATAGTCGCCGCGAGGAGACTCAGATATTACTTCCTGGCGCACACTGTCATCGTCAGAACCGACCAACCTATTAGGCAACTGTTAAGCCGACCAGATATGGCAGGCAGGATGTTAAAATGGTCCCTTGAACTGGCCGAGTTCGACATTCACTACGAGGGGAGGAAAGCCCTCAAGGCACAAGTCCTGGCCGACTTCGTGGCAGAGATGACTCCGGAACCATCCCCTCCGGGAGGGACACAGGAGTGGATCATTTACGTGGATGGTGCATCAAGCCCCTCGGGCAGCGGAGCAAGAATTATCCTCGAAAACAAGGAAGGGACCCTGATCGAAGTGTCCCTGGTCCTCTCCTTCAAAACATCCAACAATCAAGCCGAGTATGAAGCCTTCATCGCAGGGTTACGACTGGCCAAAGACGTCGGCGCGAGAAAAATAAAAATCTGCACTGACTCCCAGCTCGTGGCGTCCCAACTACGAGGAGAGTTCCAAGCAAAGAACGACCAACTAGCCGAATACTTGGCCATGGTGAAAGAAAAAATGACGGAGTTTGAAGCATGGGAAGTGCAGCACGTCTCGCCCGAACAAAATACCCGAGCAGACATCCTCTCTAAATTAGCCAGCACCAGGAAAAAAGGTGGAAACAAGTCCATCATACAAGAAATACTGGCTAGCCCGAGCATTTTAAAACCCGACCTGCTAGATGTTAACGTCATCGGAGATCCCCGTTGTTGGATGACCCCGGTATACAATTATCTCACCAAAGGGGAACTCCCCGAAGACAGTAAGGAGGCCAGTGTAACTAAGCGACGAGCCTGCTCGTACGTACTGGTCGAGGACAAATTATATCGACGAGGGTTTTTAATCCCCATGTTAAAGTGTGTCGACGATGCCCAGGTCCCCGAAATCTTACAAGAAATCCACGAGGGCATCAACGCACATCACCTAGGAGGAAAATCCCTGGCGCGAAAAGCCCTGCGCGCAGGATATTACTGGCCGACCATGCAACGCGACGCCAAAGAACATGTACAAAAATGTGACCGCTGCCAACGCCACGGGGACATGCATTTGGCGCCACCCAACGAGTTGAAGACCCTCTCCTCGCCATGGCCCTTCGCCTGGTGGGGGATGGACATCCTAGGCCCCTTTACAATGGGATCTTATCAAAATAAATTCCTAATCGTGGCCGTCGACTATTTCACAAAGTGGATTGAAGCCGAAGCGCTCGCCAAGATCACAGCCTTCAACATATTGCGTTTCTACAAAAGAAACGTCCTCGCCAGATTCGGGGTACCCCAGGTCCTCGTAACCAACAACGGAACCTAATTCACAGACAGAAAATTCCAAGACTTCGTCGCCAAATTGGGAACGAAACAACACTTTACTTCGGTCGAGCATCCCCAGACCAACGGGCAAGCGGAGGCCGCGAACAGAGTAATCCTACGCGGATTGAAGCGAAGGCTTGGCGAGGCTAAGAAAAGGTGGGTCGAGGAGCTCCACAGCGTCCTCTGGGCGTACAGGACAACACCTCACTCCACCACCGGGGAAACCCCTTTCCGACTAGCATATGGAACAGAGGCGGTAATACCGGTGGAGATAAGGGAACCCTCCAGAAGGACAGAAGCTCCCTCGACGAGAAAATGAACGATGAGGCTCTACGCGAGGAGCTCGATCTGGTCGAAGAAATAAGATCAGGGGCTGCCCTCCGCGAGGCCGCGTTAAAGCAACAAATAACGTTGCGACATGACGCCAGAGTCTTAAAGCGCGACTTCCCCGTAGGCAGTCTGGTCCTGCGCAGAAACCAGAAGGATTCTCGCGAAGGGAAACTGGCAGCGAACTGGGAAGGACCTTATAGGGTTAAGTCCAAAACGGGCACGGGAGCATATTACTTGGAAACACTGGACGAAAAACAACTTGCTCGACCATGGAATGCTGAAAAACTCAAGCAGTACTACAGCTAAGTCCTTAACCACGAGGATAGACAAATTGCCGACATAACCACCCCAAAACGAGGAGATCTGCGCGGCCACCGTATCATGCCCTGGTGAAGCATGACACGCATTACAACACCGGCCAGCTTCTGGTTGTTGTTCGAGCAGATCCTGCGCACAACTGGGATACCTCAACCGAGCTCCGTCGTTGCCGCACCATTCAGGCAGGACACCCAGCTCGCGATGGGAACAGTCCAAGCCTATGAGATTAGTACCTCAAACGAAGTCCTAGCCTTATCATGGGCAAAACCACTTCGCCCTCCTCGGTAGGTTTCACGCCTCGCCGAGCACACACACACATACATTTAAACAAAAAGAACAAAAGTCCATGATAAAACATTTACAAAATCCAAGTATATTAAAATACCGGGCATGACCGGGTAATGTCATAAATACAAAAAAGGGGGCACAGCCCATACAAGTCATACAAAAAGGGGCAGCGCCCATACAAATTGACAAGGGCACGCAGGCCCACAAAAACATGCTAAAAACAACAAAGCCCTATTCAGCGACCTCACTCTCCTCTTCGGCAGGAATGACCTGACCGTCAACCACCTTACTGAATAAACCCATCCCATCCGTCATGAGCTGCACGTCAGAGTTGAGGACCACCATCTGCTCTTTCGCCGCACTAAAGCCGAACTCAGCTGCTTTCAGGTTGTCCTCGCCAAGGATCCTAATCCTCCCGATCAAGTCAGCCCGCGACTTCAGGGACTTCTCGTCGTCATTTTCATCCTGAACAGCTGCAGTCAAGCCTTCCAATTCAGCGATCCTCGCCTGCAGACATGCCTTCTCCTCGTCAGCCTTAAGCGCAGCTAACTTCAGTTGGGTCACCTCCGTCTGGAGCAGCACCTTAGCCTCCTCGTGACCTTCAAACTTTTTTAAATCGTTGAACAGCTTGTTGTTTTCCGTTTCAAGCTCGGCAGTTCTATTCTTGGACGTCACGAGGCTCGCCCGAGTAGCAGCTTCATCATCGGCAAGGACGAGGGCAGCTTCAAGGACCCTAAACATGCCCGCCGCATCCTGGCACAACTGTTTTCTCCTCACTTTAGAGTTGGCATTCAGAATAGCCATGGCCTCAGAATCATGAACATCTATCGAATCCTCTTCCGCGAACAAATCTCGGCGCGTGTAGCAGGCGGGCAGGACAAGATGACTGGCACCGGACCCCCCGGACCAGCGGCCACAGAAGTCCCCGTGACATCTCTCTTCCTTTTATGGGAGGCCTTCGGGGTCAGCGGCGTTGAGGCTCTCTCCGGGACGGGGGTAGGTCCGACAGCAAAACTCTCCACCACTGTCTGCTTAGGCACCCCGACCTTGGCACCTGTGGTCATTTTCTTGTGAACCTTCGCCGCCTGGGACCTCATCAGACGCTCCCGCATGTCAGCCATCATACTTGCAAACACACATAGCAAGTAAGGACCAAGAATTCAAAGAAATAAAACTAAACAGTGGAGCATACCAAGCAAGGTCATTGCATCATCGTCGTTATCACACTCGAGGAGAGCTTTAACATTAATATATCTAGCTGCTCGGACGGGCCCATCATCCCCAACTAGCTCTTTCCCATCCCGATCAACGACGAAGGCCGGGGAAAAGCTCTCCACGTAAGCGTGGAGGATCCTGTACGATTCCTTGTCCGCCGGGCAAAGCTGCTCGTGCTTTACCAGGAACTGATCCGTTCTGCGTTTAAAGTGGGTGTAGACCCACTCCAAAGGAAATACGGAGACAATACCATCCCTCTCCCGACCATTCACCACCACCTTCTCAATGGTCGAAATGGTCCTCTTTGCCTCCTCGGTAATAGGCTTCACGATCAGAAACCTATCCTTGAAATTGCGTATTGAATCAGAATACGGCCAGAACAGCCTACTCTGTTGTTTAAACAAAACCCAACTCTGTTTCATCCCCGCTGTGCTCCTTTGGATTTAGAAAAGGCAGAAGAAAAGATCCGTGGTCGCGCCGATATTAAGGTAACGACACACTAACTCAAAAGCCCGGATAAAAACCAAGGCATTGGGGTGAAGCTGAGACGGGCACAAGGCCAGATGGGTGAACATGGAGGCTTGAAAGTCGGTGAAGGGGAGACGCATCTTGGCCTCCGTAAAAGCGAACTCGTACATAGGAAAGCGCAATCCTGGGTACGAGGAACAAATTCTATCATACTCCCCGGGGCGAAATGCTTTCCATGCCCGTGGAGCGTCTTCGTCACGCCTCTCCAACAAGTCGAAGTCTCGTATCTCCTCGGCGGAGAAAGTTGATCGAAACGACAAAGGCTCATGTGCGAGCCAGTCAAGGTCCCCTCCTGCGACCTTGATATTTGAATAATCGACGGGTATACTGGGCCCCTCTTGTGTTTCCTGTGTGTCGGGCACAACTTCATCCTGGGGTTCAGCCATTTTCACCTGAAAAGCAGAGGAAGAGAAGTGAATTCGACATCCGAGATCAAATCCACCCTTCCACCACTAATCAAGTGAAAGGGCGTTGACGAATTCGAGGACAACCGCGCGCCCGTATAAACTACCTACCAATCGCTAGGAGAGGTCTCCGCGACCAGAGCTCGCAGATATCCATACGAGAACGCATGCACGTCTCAAAATCACGTTAAAGTTCCGAACAGGCCTAGTGTCCGACTACAAACGAAATTCTACACCTAACCAGATTCTACAAGGATCTACGCTAACAATTTCTACAAATATCCTAGAAAATCCTGAAATTCATCATGTTCTTCATAAATTTTCCAGAAATTCATGTGTTCATCGAAGAACACATGAAGTTCAACCGGAAAATATGAAGTTCAACCAGAAAATCCATAGAAATAGACAGAAAGGGAAGAACGAACTTACAAGAAAAAGAAGAGGTTGACGGTGGCGAAGAGATGCTCCGGCGAAGAGACTAGTTGCAGAGCAAATAAGAGCAAGGAGTAAAAACTTGTGAAAATTATGAAAGTGAAACCTTCCCCCACCCTTTTATAACCATTTGATCGTGGGGAATCGTGAAGGTCATCATAGCCTATGCGGCCCTAGGACTGACAAAAGCCATAAATGCTCACCACGTGTCACAAAAACTCTTCGCTGGCCTAATGCAGGAAATTCACTAGCCCTTGGCTCCCACGAGCAAGTCTCCTCGTCAAAATGAACACATCCGTGCAGGGCTGCTCACCGAAAACTCCCATTTCCCCGAGAACGCTGCAAACCCTAATCGACATTGCGCGCTGTTATCTAACGACCACACCTGGTCGGGCACGAATGATACACTCCACGCGAGCAGCTACTTCCCCAACGGTACGGTCGAAGTCATAGCTGTCTAAAGTCATTACTCTCCAACAGAGCAACGACTTAGGGGGCTCCTGTTTTGGACCGGGCAGGGCTTCCTACCCTTAAGGACCAGGCCCAATCCATCATAATTGGCGAACAGGCCCAACAAGCACAATATAGCCGTTGGGCACAATATAGCCATTGGGCGTGTTCGCTTCACGCGCAGAGTAGTTCACGCGACCAACTGCCTCCCCGAACATCACGGAAACAGTTGGAAAGACCACGCGCCTTGCCCTCCATCTGGTAATCCCTCATTGGGCGATCAGACGCTTTGTTCGCCAGGAATCCCTCTATAAAAACCCCCTCGCTTGAGAGAGGCAAGTATCACAAATCATATACTTGACTTCTCTTACTTGTTTTTCCCCTTTTGACCAAATACTTACATTGGCATCGAAGTACCTTGCAGGTACCTCCACCCTTTTTTTTCCTCTCTTACGAGCATCAACTTTTGCCCTACACGAAGGCCACGACGATCTCCTTCTGGTCCTCTCCGATCACTACCCTTACCTTATTTTTGGATGATTTCTTGAGTTTGAACTTGTGTTCTTCTTCTTCTCCACTCTTCTCCTTTCCTCTACACTTCTCTTCTTTTTCTTCTCTTCTTTCCAATTTCTTTCTTACCAACTTCTACACTATTCATTAACCCTAACTTGCCTTAAACAAATTGGGTCTAACCCAACCATTCACACCTTACACTAACCCAACTAAAATCTATCAATTCTATATTATTCTACCAAATAGAATAAATTAAATAAATTACTTAATTTAAATAATTCAAATAAATCAAATAACTAAATAAATCAATTATTCCAAATAATTAAATCCAAACAAATTCATTATTTCAAATAATTCAATAAATCACCTATTCAATTAAATCAATTAATTCATATAAACCAAATTATTCAAATAAATTAAATAAATCACATAAATCAATTAGTTCACAAAATCACTCAATTAATTAATATAAATAATTAATTACTAAAATCGGGGTGTTACAGATATGAAGAGAGAAAACTTGATAAATCTTATTTTTATTGTACTCAACAAATGAGGACCATAACCTATTTAAATAACCATATGGTTATTTCTTAGTTTTCAATATTCTAATTTGTCCACTAATCAAATTAGATATTGACTTACGGTATCACTCAATAACCTAATAACCTGAACTTTCATAACATTTATACTTTTAGCCATAAACTTAATATTATATTAATTAGACCCTTTTAAATTTTGACTAATTAAAATAATGATACTAACACCTTAAATGTTACATTTGTTACACAAAATTCTAACAAAATTTAGTAACTGTTAGATATCAAAACAATGTTACAGATATTATGATTTTTCCGGTAATAATCAAGTGATATTGAAGTATTTTAAATTGATTGCTATATAAACCTTAGTGGAACAAAATGTGATAGACACATTCGTACATACATAATTTTGAATTGTCTTGTTATAAGCATCGAACATAACATATTTACGTTTCAATTATTCAAGCATATATCTTGTAATAAAATAATGAAATCAATTCATAAATGTTTAAGTACTTTGCTATTTATGGAAATATAACATTGGTAATCATTTCAAAATTCTTCCATAACATAAATAAATAAATTTAATTGGTATACACTGACAGTGTAAAATAATTTTACACTGTCAACCAATCACCCTCATGTATTCCGCCACATCATACTGTAAATTTTAAATTACTGATATGACATGACAGATTGATGATTTTCTATTGGATGACAGTGTAAAATTATTTTACACTATCAGTGCATACCAATTAAACTCTAAATAAATATATGATGTTAATTGAATGAAATGCATGCTATGAAATATCTAAAGTTGTGTTTAATTTCATACTAATGCGGTACAGTATTCATTTTAATTATTGAAATTGAATTTAAAGTCAAAGCAGCAATATACATTTTCATCGTCTCTTGCGTGATTGAAATTGAATTTTAAATGTAGATTATACTGTAATGCATTAAATGTAGATTATACACTAATGCATAATAGCTATAATGCTTGAAACATTGCATTAATTGTCCATATGTGCGTATCGTAAAACATGAAATTTTATATTGATGCCATAAATTTCCATGATGAATTTTGAAGTCAAATTCGATTAAACTTTTTAATTTATTTATGAAATCAGGAATAAAATTTTTACACATATTTTGAAATCATCTATAAAGTGGTCAAATTTATTTAAAAAAATTATAATTTAAAATTTTACAATTAAATTTTAATTAAGATCTTCAATCAATTATCTAATTTTGAAGTGAAAAATTACTGTCTAATTTAGAATTGTTTGAGTTAGAAAATTATTAATCACTAAAGTAGTTAAATTAATTAAAGTTTATGATTCAAAATTATGCGATTGAATTTTGATTCGGATTTTATGTGAATATATATTATGTTCAATAAAATTTATTATTATAAGACATATAAAGATTATCTAAAGATGGATCATGACTTATATAAACCTTTGAATTTGAAGTTTAATGTAACTATTGAATCCTAATATGTGAAATTTTTAGAACCTTATCAAGGAGGATAAGGAATTCGAGATTTCCACAAATGAAGAACCTCACAAGGAAGGTTCTCCACAGATTGTTGAAACACAACCCGAAAGTTCATCACTGATTGTTGAAAAACAACCAGAACTTAGAATAAGTAAGAGAGTCCGAAAGACTAAAGATCTAGGACCTAACAAAACTGATAATCAATTTATTTCTTTTATCTAATGGAAGGAAATAGTAAGAATTTTGTTCATAAGATTCCTATTATTCTTCAAGTGGAAGATGATCCTAAGACTTATAAGAAAACAATAGCTTCAAGGGACTCCTCTTGTTTAGAAGAAAATATCATAGTGTGATGGTACACTAAACACCTAAGAGTTTAGATCAATGACCAAGGGCATTTTAAACAAAAAGAAGGTGCTTTTCATTTTGACACATATGCACTAGTATTAAGCACAATGAAAATTAAAGTATCGTTTGCATTAGCTTCTTTGCATGACTTTATAGTTTCTCAAATGGATGTCAAAATTGTTGAGAAACAAGTATGAGTTGTCTTGAGAAACAAGTGTGAGTTATAAGTCTCACATTGCTTAGAAAAATGGAGGTTGAGCATTTTATAAGTAAGAGGACCCATACACCTATCATCTTTAGGTTTTGGATGAATATGTGGCGTCTCTCTCACTTGTTTGGGTGAGTCTTTGACCTTTAGGTGAGTGTTTGACCTAATGTGATTGCTTCCTCCTCATGATGACCCATCAGTGGTATCAGAGCCCGATTCGAGTAAGAGACCAGCTCATTATATCGAAAGTCTTCCTGGCCTAGTGGTTAGGCCGCATGTCCCGTTGTAGTGCCCATGATGAGTAATGGTGTCTGTCAACGGAGGTACAAGCATGTGGACGAAAGAGCTTCCACTTGAGGGGGAGCAAAGTGGATGGACTCACACTTGAGGGGAAGATTGTTAGGAAACAAGTGTGAGTTGTGTTGAGAAACGAGTTATAAGTCCCACATTGCTTAGAAAAGTAGAGGTTGAACACTTTATAAATAAGATGAACCATACACCTATCACCATAAGGTTTTGGGTGAATATGTGGTGTCTTTTTCACTTGTTTGGGTGAGTCTTTGACCTTTAGGTGAGTATTTGATCCAATGTGATTGCTTCCCCCTCATGATGATCCATCAAAAATAACATTCCAAAATAGAGATCTCGATGAGGAGATTTAGATGGAGTAACTAGAAGGTTATGTGGTAATGAACAAAATATGTGCAAGTTTGACAAATCCTTGTATGGATTAAAACAAGCACAGAAACAATGACTTCAAAATTTTGAATATGTTACTGTAAGCTTCGCCAATTAGGTGGAGACACACAACTTAGAGGGAGACTTTTCAATCATTATCAAAATACAGTCAAAGAGTTTGTCATCATCAAAAGGGGGAGATTGTAAATAATACATCTTATATCTAGTTTAATTTTGATGAAGACAAAGATCATCAAAGAAGAAAAATATCAAAAGTGTCATGCACATCAATCATAAAGTTAATCAAGAAGGTTTGGTATAGAAATTCAAGTGAATATTTGAGACAAGTGAACATAACTAAGGTGCTTATTGCAATTTTACTATACTACTTTAAATTGCTCATAATTTCGTCTCCTACTTCATCTAAAAACCTTCTTGCATCATCATGCATGATTATCTAAAAACATTATTCGTCTCATTCTTGTTACAAGTGTTTGTACACAAAGTTGTGTGAGAATATTGTGATATTCATTTGTCTCCATGTTTATTATATGATTGATCATTAGCAGCGAAATAAATGAAACTTTAGAAACAAAGAGGTTTCTAACTTCCACATTCAAGATGAATGATCTTGGACTAGGTGACACACTTTTGGGGATCAAAGTAAAGCGAAATAGTGGGGGGTTACGAACTTAGTCAAACACATTATGTTGAGAAAGCACTTGATAAGTTCAAAAACATACATTTCAAGAAAGTGAGTACTTCATTTGATCCCAGTGTCAAATTTTAAAATAATAATGGAAGAGTTATGACTCAATTGGAATATGCAAGTGCAATTGGTTGTCTAATGTATTTGATGCAATGTACCTGACATAGCATTTGCAGTTATTAAAATGAGTAGATTAATTTACTAGCAATCTAAATGGTGAGCATTGGAAGGCCATCACAAAAAATTTTGGTTATATTTTGAAAAAACAATAATTTTGGTCTCCATTAGGGTATATTTCCTTCCATATTAGAAGGATATACCAATGCGAGTTGGATATCAAGTGTTGAATATCAAATATGCATTTAGATGGATATTTACACTAGCCGATGGTGAAATTTCTTGGAAGACCAAGAAACAAATATGGATCACTCTCTCAACCATAGAATCAGAGTTCGAGGCTCTTGCTTTCACTAGTGAAGAAGCTGAATGGTTGAGGGACCTTTTGTTGGAAGTTCCATTGGCAAAAAACAATGTTTTAAATATGTTGATACATTGCGGTAGTCAAGCCACTGTACCTAGAGCATACAAAAAGTGTATAACAGAAAGTCTAGGCAAGTAAAACTTAGACATTCTTTTATGAGAAAATAGATTAAGGATGTAATCATTTCATTCACATGTATACGATCATGCTATAATTTTATTGATCTATTTACTAAACCACTTGCTAGAGATTTAGTAAAAGCTACCTCAAGAGGTATGTGATTGAAACTCCTTGAATAAGGGTTCCGACAACAGTAGCAACCCAATCTGAAGTTAATAAATCTTAACCTAAGATTCATAGGGTAACAACAAGTCATTAATTTGGATGTTTGTCCAATATTCTATGATAATTTTGATTATTGCATATTGAGAGTTGAGGTTTGTTTAAAACTCTTAATGAAGTTCTATATCGAGAATATGTATCTCAAGAAATAGATACAAAATAAACTTCATCTATATGAATTTCGAGATGGTGCCGTCTCAAAGTGAGATTTGGAGTATCTCTCATGAAAAATTCACGAAAAAATAGGAAAAGCACATGACCGTAAATAGTGTTAGGAAAGAGATGTAGGCGAAAAACCATTAAAGAATGCGTGTAAGATAACGCTGATATAATCACAAGGGATAACGGTTAAAAGCAGAGCTACCTGATGAGTGCAAAATATACCTATTTTTGTATATAATTTTTGGTGCACTTATCGATACTTTTTGTTAATATCGTTCGAATAATCCCTGATTTGTTTATAAATACGATTACTTTATGTTTTAGAGTATATATTGCGTTTTGAGTAAATATCATTGAGTTTAATTGAATTTCTCTCATTTTTGTAGGTATTCAGGAAAGGCTATCTTGCCATATTCATGAAGAGCATTGAATAAGCTTTCCAGCGCTTTCGACCGTGCGTAAATCAGAGTTACGGTGCTAAAATTGTGGTCCAAATAAGGACTGGTTTGCTGTCAAGTTAACTTTGCGAGTTGACAGCGAATGTTCGCTTTGCGAAGGTCCAGCAAAGGTCCCAGCGAAGGAGCCCAGAATTGGACAGAGGAGAAAGAGGCAAAAGTTCACTTTGCAAACTGTGTAGCGAGCATTCGCTTTGCGAATGATTCGTTCGCAATGCGAACTTCTGGAAATTTACAAAGGCGGTTTAGCATTTCAGAGGCACTTAAGTACCATTTTTTGAGGATCGCTTAGCGATTAAATCGTTCGTTTTGCGAACGTGTCAGGATTTGTAATGTTTATAAGTTCATTTTTACCATTTCTTAGGGGATGGTTTTGGGGATTCTTGCTACAACTCCATCAAACTTCATTTTTCAGTAGATTAGCTTAGAAAACAACATGGAAGCTTGCATACGGATAAACTAGGGTGGATTGAGTGTCGATCGTCTCTGACAAACCGCGAGATGTTAGGTTCATTTCTCTTCTTCTTTGGGTTTTTCTTCTTTGTTGGGTTGTTGTATATGTATTTGTTCTGAACTCATGTATATTTGTCGCCAATGGCGTTGTATAAAACTTGCTTTACAAATCTCTATTGGTGATTGTCTCTGATTTTTGCTTTATGCGAGGGGTTTGGGTTGCGTTAGACATAACCTTCTCAAACTTTGATTAGGGATGATTATCTGTTAGTTTCTGGACTCTAGAGAGATTTAGAGCTAACAATCTGCAATAGGCTTCGAAGCTTAATGCCTCCGTGCCTTGAGTCGCGTTCGAGAGTGTCGACGATGGTAACACGGTTATTCTCTCAAGTTTGCGTTAGACATAACCTTTGTTGTAAGCGATGCTGGGTGATATTGAGGAGTATTGTAGGTTGAGTATAACTAGTCGGTAAGTTTATGTTTGTGAGGAGTCGATTATGTGCACGCCTGATAAGTTTCTTCTTTCTGAAGAATGATTTCTTTTTGTTTTAATATTTTCTTTTCTGTTTTCTTGTTTTAAAACCATTATAATCCAAACTCATAAATGCGAGAGACTGTCGAACGAATTCTTTCCCTCGAATCGATCTCTGTGGACACGACATAAATCCCGGAGGGAATTCTTTCCAAAAATAAATATTTTTGTTGCTTGCCGCTATTCCGCTTCAACAAAATGGCGCAGTTGCCGGGGATTGATTTTGATATTGAATCGCATTGTGATAGTTTCTTTTTTTGAGTTTTGTAGATATCGTATATATTGTACATTTTCACTTGTTATACTGATACTTGTAGATTAACGTTTGTTTAAGTGTTTGGTTAGGACACTTGCTTTTGGTTTGCGCGGTGAGGCATCACTATGGCATGAAGGAAGGAAGTTACTAGCTAAGAACTGTAAAGGCGTCGAGCTTACGACATAAAACAAGCATGTTTTATCGTTTTTTTTGTTTCGTTATTACTTTTTACTTTTAGCTTAGGTAGTGTGGTGAGCATTCATTAAACAAGTTGTACTCGGATTTTTCGTAAATTCTCAAATCTTCACTTAACAACTTGTTTAATGCATTTTCACCCGTCGTTTATTTTGTGTATATTAATAGTTTTCGCGTTTGTCAATGAACTTGTCTTGAGTAGCTTGAGGAAATTTGTGGTGTTGTTCCAAGTTTGATCACTTCAACTTGTGGATGTATGGTAATGATATTGTTATGTTTTGTACACGTCCAAGGTATGTGTTTATCGCTTTCTTGACTTTAGCATAATCATGATACTTAGGAATTTTACAAACTTCCATGCCATTCATTCTTTTGTATACTTGATCTTGTTGTGAATCACTTTAGTTCCCACCTTTTTGTGAGGTAGCTTTCCATTGTTCATATATGCGCGGAGTACCAACATTGTCGTTCTAACTGAATTTTATTATGCTTAATCTTTTATTTGTGTTGATTATATGAAAGCATGAAAAGGATCAAGGCATTTTGTTTCATTTTGAGCACAACTACCTAGCCAAATAGTCATTCACCTTGTGAGCGTGTGATCATTTGTAACCCCTTTGAGATTTTTGATCAATGTTTTATTTGAACTTAATGCTTGTCTATGAGTATTTAGTTCACTTATTTTTGAATGGATTTTGTTTTTACTTGAACCCTCAACTTTGTGTTGTTGTATGGATTTTTACCTTGCCTTAGAAAGTAGGGAGTATTCACATGATGATGTGGTTGAATTCAAGTTGGGGAGGGAATGATTGTTTACTCATTGGTTGGTTTCTATGAGGATGAAAAAAGAAAAGAAAAAAAGAGAAAAATTTGAAAAAGAAAAGAAAAGAAAAGAAAAAAGAAAGAAAAAGAAAATCCTTGTGAAAGGAAACAAAAAGAGTATCAAATAATTGTGCTAAATAAGTATTTTGTTTTGTGTAACACTTGGGATAAAAGAAGAAGTTTGATTGAAATTTTGTGTTTGAACTTTTTTTTGAGTTAATCACTCTGTTAGGTTTAAGCAAGTTTTTGTTTCAATTACCTTTAGAAATTGCCCCTTGTTTGTTTACCCGACCACGTTACAACCTTGAAAAGTCCTTGTGATTCTTGCCTTTGTATTTTCAATGTGAATTTTTGGATGGTTGCATAATTTAGTCTATTGTTTGCATGATTGTTGTGTAAGTGATAAGTACCCCCATTTTGTGTTTTTCATCTACCGATGATTGTTTTTGCTAGGTGTGATTCACATTTGAACTTGTGTTGTTTTAAGATGTTTGGCATATTTTTGTCTTTTGCATTTGTTTTGTGACTATGTTGTTGTTGTAGTTTAGTGGTAAGTATTTACTTTGTGTGTATTGTTTTTCATTTGAACCATACATTTGTTTCCGTTTTTCAAAACCTGTTGATTCGTGATTCTTTGGTTGTCACTCTGTTTCTTTGAGTTGTTTGATTCTTGTTTGAGGACAAACAAGTTTAAGTTGGGGAGACTGATGAGTGCAAAATATACCTATTTTTGTATATAAGTTTTGGTGCACTTATCGATACTTTTTGTTAATATCGTTCGAATAATCCCTGATTTGTTATAAATACGATTACTTTATGTTTTAGAGTATATATTGCGTTTCGAGTAAATATCATTGAGTTTAATTGAATTTCTCTCATTTTTGTAGGTATTCACGCAAGGCTATCTTGCCATATTCATGAAGAGCATTGAATAAGCTTTCCAGCGCTTTCGACCGTGCGTAAATCAGAGTTACGGTGCTGAAGTTATGGTTAAAATAAGGACTGGTTTGCTGTCAAGTTCGCTTTGCGAGTTGACAGCGAATGTTTGCTTTGCGAAGGTCCCAGCGAAGGAGCCCAGAATTGGACAAAGGAGAAAGAGACCAAAGTTCGCTTTGCGAATGATTTGTTCGCACTGCGAACTTCTAGAAATTTACAAAGGCGGTTTAGCATTTCAGAGGCACTTAAGTGCCATTTTTTGAGGATCGCTTTGTGAGTAAATCGTTCGCTTTACGAACGTGTCAGAATTTGTAATGTTTAGAAGTTCATTTTTACCATTTTTTAGGGGATGATTTTGGGGATTCTTGGTCCAACTCCATCAAACTTCATTTTTCAGTAGATTAGCTTAGAAAACAACATGGAAGCTTGCATACGGATGAACCGGGGTGGATTGAGCGTCGATCGGCTCTGACAAACTGCGAGATGTTTAGTTCATTTCTCTTCTTCTTTGTGTTTTTCTTCTTTGTTGGGTTGTTGTATATGTATTTGTCCTGAACTAATGTATATTTGTCGCCAATGGCGTTGTATAAAACTTGCTTTACAAATCTCTATTGGTGATTGTCTCTGATTTTTGCTTTATGCGAGGGGTTTGGGTTGCGTTAGACATAACCCTCTCAAGCTTCGATTAGAGATGATTATCTGTTAGTTTATGGACCCTAGAGATAGATTTAGAGCTAACAATCTGCAATAGGCTTCGAAGATTAATGCCTCCGTGCCTTGAGTCGCGTGCGAGAGTGTCGACGATGGTAACACGGTTGTTTTCTCAATTTTGCGTTAGACATAACCTTTATTGTGAGCGATGCTGGGTGATATTGAGCAGTATTGTAGGTTGAGTATAACTGGTCGGTAAGTTTAAGTGTGTGAGGAGTTGATTATGTGCACGCCTGATAAGTTTTTTCTCTCTGAAGAATGCTTTCTTTTTGTTTTAATATTTACTTTTCTGTTTTCTTGTTTTAAAACCATTATAATCCAAACTCATAAACGCGAGAGACCGTCGAACGACATTCTTTCCCTCGAACCGATCGCTGTGGACACGACATAAATCCCGGAGGGAATTCTTTCCGAAAATAAATATTTTTGTTGCTTGTCACTATTCTGCTTCAACAAAATTGCGCCGTTGCCGGGGATTGGTTTTGATATTGAATCGCATTGTGATAGTTTCTTTGTTTTTGAGTTTAGTGGATATCGTGTATATTGTATATTTTCACTTGTTATACTGATACTTGTAGATTAACGTTTGTTTAAGTGTTTGGTTAAGACACTTGCTTTTGGGTTGCGCGGTGCGGCATCACTATGGCATGAAGGAAGGAAGTTACTAGCTAAGAACTGTAAAGGCGTCGAGCTTACGACATAAAACAAGCATGTTTTATCGTTTTTTTTTTGTTTCATTTTTACTTTTTACTTTTAGCTTAGGTAGTGTGGTGAACATTCATTAAACAAGTTGTACTCGGATTTTTCGTAAATTCTCAAATCTTCACTTTACAACTTGTTTAATGCATTTTCACCCGTCGTTTAGTTTGTGTATATTAATAGTTTTCGCGTTTGTCAATGAACTTGTCTTGAGTAGCTTGAGGAAATTTGTGGTGATGTTCCAAGTTTGATCACTTCAACTTGTGGATGTATGGTAATGATATTGTTATGTTTTGTACACGTCCAAGGTATGTGTTTATCGCTTTCTTGACTTTAGCATAATCATGATACTTAGGAATTTTACAAACTTCCATGCCATTCATTCTTTTGTATACTTGTTCTTGTTGTGAATCACTTTAGTTCCCACCTTTTTGTGAGGTAGCTTTCCATTGTTCATATATGCGCGGAGTACCAACATTCTCATTCTAACTGAATTTTATTATGCTTAATCTTTTGTTTGTGTTGATTATATGAAAGCATGAAAAGGATCAAGGCATTTTGTTTCATTTTGAGCACAACTACCTAGCCAAATAGTCATTCACCTTGTGAGCGTGTGATCATTTGTAACCCCTTTGAGATTTTTGATCAATGTTTTATTTGAACTTAATGCTTGTCTATGAGTATTTAGTTCACTTATTTTTGAATGGATTTTGTTTTTACTTGAACCCTCAACTTTGTGTTGTTGTATGGATTTTTACCTTGCCTTAGAAAGTAGGGAGTATTCACATGATGATGTGGTTGAATTCAAGTTGGGGAGAGAATGATTGTTTACTCATTGGTTGGTTTCTATGAGGATGAAAAAGGAAAAGAAAAAAAGAGAAAAATTTGAAAAAGAAAAGAAAAGAAAAAAGAAAGAAAAAGAAAATCCTTGTGAAAGGAAACAAAAAGAGTATCAAAAAATTGTGCTAAATAAGTATTGTGTTTTGTGTAACACTTGGGATAAAAGAAGAAGTTTGATTGAAATTTTGTGTTTGAACTTTTTTTTGAGTTAATCACTCCGTTAGGTTTAAGCAAGTTTTTGTTTCAATTACCTTTAGAAATTGCCCCTTGTTTGTTTACTCGACCACGTTACAACCTTGAAAAGTCCTTGTGATTCTTGCCTTTGTATTTTCAATGTGAATTTTTGGATGGTTGCATAATTTAGTCTATTGTTTGCATGATTGTTGTGTAAGTGATAAGTACCCCCATTTTGTGTTTTTCATCTACCGATGATTGTTTTTGCTTGGAGTGATTCACATTTGAACTTGTGTTGTTTTAAGATGTTTGGCATGATTTTTGTCTTTTGCATTTGTTTTGTGACTATGTTGTTGCTGTAGTTTAGTGGTAAGTATTTACTTTGTGTGTATTGTTTTTCATTTGAACCATACATTTGTTTCCGTTTTTCAAAACCTGTTGATTCGTGATTCTTTGGTTGTCACTCTGTTTCTTTGAGTTGTTTGATTCTTGTTTGAGGACAAACAAGTTTAAGTTGGGGAGACTGATGAGTGCAAAATATACCTATTTTTGTATATAAGTTTTGGTGCACTTATCGATACTTTTTGTTAATATCGTTCGAATAATCCCTGATTTGTTATAAATACGATTACTTTATGTTTTAGAGTATATATTGCGTTTCGAGTAAATATCATTGAGTTTAATTGAATTTCTCTCATTTTTGTAGGTATTCACGCAAGGCTATCTTGCCATATTCATGAAGAGCATTGAATAAGCTTGCCAGCGCTTTCGACCGTGCGTAAATCAGAGTTACGGTGCTGAAGTCGTGGTTAAAATAAGGACTGGTTTGCTGTCAAGTTCGCTTTGCGAGTTGACAGCGAATGTTTGCTTTGCGAAGGTCCCAGCGAAGGAGCCCAGAATTGGACAAAGGAGAAAGAGACCAAAGTTTGCTTTGCGAATGATTCGTTCGCACTGCGAACTTCTAGAAATTTACAAAGGCGGTTTAGCATTTCAGAGGCACTTAAGTGCCATTTTTTGAGGATCGCTTAGCGAGTAAATCGTTCGCTTTATGAACGTGTCAGAATTTGTAATGTTTATAAGTTCATTTTTACCATTTCTTAGGGGATGATTTTGGGGATTCTTGGTCCAACTCCATCAAACTTCATTTTTCAGTAGATTAGCTTAGAAAACAACATGGAAGCTTGCATACGGATGAACCAGGGTGGATTGAGCGTCGATCGGCTCTGACAAACTGCGAGATGTTTAGTTCATTTCTCTTCTTCTTTGTGTTTTTCTTCTTTGTTGGGTTGTTGTATATGTATTTGTTCTGAACTAATGTATATTTGTCGCCAATGGCGTTGTATAAAACTTGCTTTACAAATCTCTATTGGTGATAGTCTCTGATTTTTGCTTTATGCGAGGGGTTTGGGTTGCGTTAAACATAACCCTCTCAAGCTTCGATTAGGGATGATTATCTGTTAGTTTCTGGACTCTAGAGATAGATTTAGAGCTAACAATCTGCAATAGGCTTCGAAGATTAATGCCTCCGTGCCTTGAGTCGCGTGCGAGAGTGTCAACGATGGTAACACGGTTGTTTTCTCAATTTTGAGTTAGACATAACCTTTGTTGTGAGCGATGCTGGGTGATATTGAGCGGTATAGTAGGTTGAGTGTAACTGGTCGGTAAGTTTAAGTGTGTGAGGAGTCGATTATGTGCACGCCTGATAAGTTTTTTCTCTCTGAAGAATGCTTTCTTTTTGTTTTAATATTTACTTTTCTGTTTTCTTGTTTTAAAACCATTATAATCCAAACTCATAAACGCGAGAGACCGTCGAACGACATTCTTTCCCTCGAACCGATCGCTGTGGACACGACATGAATCCCGGAGGGAATTCTTTCCGAAAATAAATATTTTTGTTGCTTGTCACTATTCCGGTTCAACAAAATTGCGCCGTTGCCGGGGATTGGTTTTGATATTGAATCGCATTGTGATAGTTTCTTTGTTTTTGAGTTTTGTAGATATCGTGTATATTGTATATTTTCACTTGTTATACTGATACTTGTAGATTAACGTTTGTTTAAGTGTTTGGCTAAGACACTTGCTTTTGGGTTGCGCGGTGCGGCATCACTATGGCATGAAGGAAGGAAGTTACTAGCTAAGAACTATAAAGGCGTCGAGCTTACGACATAAAACAAGCATGTTTTATCGTTTTTTTTTTGGTTTCGTTATTACTTTTTACTTTTAGCTTAGGTAGTGTGGTGAGCATTCATTAAACAAGTTGTACTCGGATTTTTCGTAAATTCTCAAATCTTCACTTTACAACTTGTTTAATGCATTTTCACCCGTCGTTTAGTTTGTGTATATTAATAGTTTTCGCGTTTGTCAATGAACTTTACTTGAGTAGCTTGAGGAAATTTGTGGTGATGTTCCAAGTTTGATCACTTCAACTTGTGGATGTATGGTAATGATATTGTTATGTTTTGTACACGTCCAAGGTATGTGTTTGTCGCTTTCTTGACTTTAGCATAATCATGATACTTAGGAATTTTACAAACTTCCATGCCATTCATTCTTTTGTATACTTGTTCTTGTTGTGAATCACTTTAGTTCCCACCTTTTTGTGAGGTAGCTTTCCATTGTTCATATATGCGCGGAGTACCAACATTCTCGTTCTAACTGAATTTTATTATGCTTAATCTTTTGTTTGTGTTGATTATATGAAAGCATGAAAAGGATCAAGGCATTTTGTTTCATTTTGAGCACAACTACCTAGCCAAATAGTCATTCACCTTGTGAGCGTGTGATCATTTGTAACCCCTTTGAGATTTTTGATCAATGTTTTATTTGAACTTAATGCTTGTCTATGAGTATTTAGTTCACTTATTTTTGAATGGATTTTGTTTTTACTTGAACCCTCAACTTTGTGTTGTTGTATGGATTTTTACCTTGCCTTAGAAAGTAGGGAGTATTCACATGATGATGTGGTTGAATTCAAGTTGGGGAGTGAATGATTGTTTACTCATTGGTTGGTTTCAATGAGGATGAAAAAGGAAAAGAAAAAAAGAGAAAAATTTGAAAAAGAAAAGAAAAGAAAAAAGAAAGAAAAAGAAAATCCTTGTGAAAGGAAACTAAAAGAGTATCAAATAATTGTGCTAAATAAGTATTGTGTTTTGTGTAACACTTGGGATAAAAGAAGAAGTTTGATTGAAATTTTGTGTTTGAACTTTTTTTTGAGTTAATCACTCCGTTAGGTTTAAGCAAGTTTTTGTTTCAATTACCTTTAGAAATTGCCCCTTGTTTGTTTACCCGACCACGTTACAACCTTGAAAAGTCCTTGTGATTCTTGCCTTTGTATTTTCAATGTGAATTTTTGGATGGTTGCATAATTTAGTCTATTGTTTGCATGATTGTTGTGTAAGTGATAAGTACCCCCATTTTGTGTTTTTCATCTACCGATGATTGTTTTTGCTTGGAGTGATTCACATTTGAACTTGTGTTGTTTTAAGATGTTTGGCATGATTTTTGTCTTTTGCATTTGTTTTGTGACTATGTTGTTGTTGTAGTTTAGTGGTAAGTATTTACTTTGTGTGTATTGTTTTTCATTTGAACCATACATTTGTTTCCGTTTTTCAAAACCTGTTGATTCATCATTCTTTGGTTGTCACTCTGTTTCTTTGAGGTGTTTGATTCTTGTTTGAGGACAAACAAGTTTAAGTTGGGGAGACTGATGAGTGCAAAATATACCTATTTTTGTATATAAGTTTTGGTGCACTTATCGATACTTTTTGTTAATATCGTTCGAATAATCCCTGATTTGTTATAAATACGATTACTTTATGTTTTAGAGTATATATTGCGTTTCGAGTAAATATCATTGAGTTTAATTGAATTTCTCTCATTTTTGTAGGTATTCACGCAAGGCTATCTTGCCATATTCATGAAGAGCATTGAATAAGCTTTCCAGCGCTTTCGACCGTGCGTAAATCAGAGTTACGGTGCTGAAGTTGTGGTTAAAATAAGGACTGGTTTGCTGTCAAGTTTGCTTTGCGAGTTGACAGCGAATGTTTGCTTTGCGAAGGTCCCAGCGAAGGAGCCCAGAATTGGACAAAGGAGAAAGAGACCAAAGTTCGCTTTGCGAATGATTCGTTCGCACTGCGAACTTCTAGAAATTTACAAAGGCGGTTTAGCATTTCAGAGGCACTTAAGTGCCATTTTTTGAGGATCGCTTAGCGAGTAAATCGTTTGCTTTACGAACGTGTCAGAATTTGTAATGTTTATAAGTTCATTTTTACCATTTCTTAGGGGATGATTTTGGGGATTCTTGGTCCAACTCCATCAAACTTCATTTTTCAGTAGATTAGCTTAGAAAACAACATGGAAGCTTGCATACGGATGAACCGGGGTGGATTGAGCGTCGATCGGCTCTGACAAACTGCGAGATGTTTAGTTCATTTCTCTTCTTCTTTGTGTTTTTCTTCTTTGTTGGGTTGTTGTATATATATTTGTTCTGAACTAATGTATATTTGTCGCCAATGGCGTTGTATAAAACTTGCTTTACAAATCTCTATTGGTGATTGTCTCTGATTTTTGCTTTATGCGAGGGGTTTGGGTTGCGTTAGACATAACCCTCTCAAGCTTCGATTAGGGATGATTATCTGTTAGTTTCTGGACTCTAGAGATAGATTTAGAGCTAACAATCTGCAATAGGCTTCGAAGATTAATGCCTCCGTGCCTTGAGTCGCGTGCGAGAGTGTCGACGATGGTAACACGGTTGTTTTCTCAATTTTACGTTAGACATAACCTTTGTTGTGAGCGATGCTGGGTGATATTGAGCAGTATTGTAGGTTGAGTATAACTGGTCGGTAAGTTTAAGTGTGTGAGGAGTCGATTATGTGCACGCCTGATAAGTTTTTTCTCTCTGAAGAATGATTTCTTTTTGTTTTAATATTTACTTTTCTGTTTTCTTGTTTTGAAACCATTATAATCCAAACTCATAAACGCGAGAGACCGTCGAACGACATTCTTTCCCTCGAACCGATCGCTGTGGACACGACATAAATCTCGGAGGGAATTCTTTCCGAAAATAAATATTTTTGTTGCTTGTCACTATTCCGCTTCAACAAAATTGCGCCGTTGCCGGGGATTGGTTTTGATATTGAATCGCATTGTGATAGTTTCTTTGTTTTTGAGTTTTGTAGATATCGTGTATATTGTATATTTTCACTTGTTATACTGATACTTGTAGATTAACGTTTGTTTAAGTGTTTGGTTAAGACACTTGCTTTTGGGTTGCGCGGTGCGGCATCACTATGGCATGAAGGAAGGAAGTTACTAGCTAAGAACTGTAAAGGCGTCGAGCTTACGACATAAAACAAGCATGTTTTATCATTTTTTTTGTTTCGTTATTACTTTTTACTTTTAGCTTAGGTAGTGTGGTGAGCATTCATTAAACAAGTTGTACTCGGATTTTTCATAAATTCTCAAATCTTCACTTTACAACTTGTTTAATGCATTTTCACCCGTCGTTTAGTTTGTGTATATTAATAGTTTTCGTGTTTGTCAATGAACTTGTCTTGAGTAGCTTGAGGAAATTTGTGGTGATGTTCCAAGTTTGATCACTTCAACTTGTGGGTGTATGGTAATGATATTGTTATGTTTTGTACACGTCCAAGATATGTGTTTATCGCTTTCTTGACTTTAGCATAATCATGATACTTAGGAATTTTACAAACTTCCATGCCATTCATTCTTTTGTATACTTGTTCTTGTTGTGAATCACTTTAGTTCCCACCTTTTTGTGAGATAGCTTTCCATTGTTCATATATGCGCGGAGTACCAACATTCTCGTTCTAACTGAATTTTATTATGCTTAATCTTTTGTTTGTGTTGATTATATGAAAGCATGAAAAGGATCAAGGCATTTTGTTTCATTTTGAGCACAACTACCTAGCCAAATAGTCATTCACCTTGTGAGCGTGTGATCATTTGTAACCCCTTTGAGATTTTTGATCAATGTTTTATTTGAACTTAATGCTTGTCTATGAGTATTTAGTTCACTTATTTTTGAATGGATTTTGTTTTTACTTGAACCCTCAACTTTGTGTTGTTGTATGGATTTTTACCTTGCCTTAGAAAGTAGGGAGTATTCACATGATGATGTGGTTGAATTCAAGTTGGGGAGAGAATGATTGTTTACTCATTGGTTGGTTTCTATGAGGATGAAAAAGGAAAAGAAAAAAAGAGAAAAATTTGAAAAAGAAAAGAAAAGAAAAAAGAAAGAAAAAGAAAATCCTTGTGAAAAGGAACAAAAAGAGTATCAAATAATTGTGCTAAATAAGTATTGTGTTTTGTGTAACACTTGGGATAAAAGAAGAAGTTTGATTGAAATTTTGTGTTTGAACTTTTTTTTGAGTTAATCACTCCGTTAGGTTTAAGCAAGTTTTTGTTTCAATTACCTTTAGAAATTGCCCCTTGTTTGTTTACCCGACCACGTTACAACCTTGAAAAGTCCTTGTGATTCTTGCCTTTGTATTTTCAATGTGAATTTTTGGATGGTTGCATAATTTAGTCTATTGTTTGCATGATTGTTGTGTAAGTGATAAGTACCCCCATTTTGTGTTTTTCATCTACCGATGATTGTTTTTACTAGGTGTGATTCACATTTGAACTTGTGTTGTTTTAAGATGTTTGGCATGATTTTTGTCTTTTGCATTTGTTTTGTGACTATGTTGTTGCTGTAGTTTAGTGGTAAGTATTTACTTTGTGTGTATTGTTTTTCATTTGAACCATACATTTGTTTCCGTTTTTCAAAACCTGTTGATTCGTGATTCTTTGGTTGTCACTCTGTTTCTTTGAGTTGTTTGATTCTTGTTTGAGGACAAACAAGTTTAAGTTGGGGAGACTGATGAGTGCAAAATATACCTATTTTTGTATATAAGTTTTGGTGCACTTATCGATAATTTTTGTTAATATCGTTCGAATAATCCCTGATTTGTTATAAATACGATTACTTTATGTTTTAGAGTATATATTGCGTTTCGAGTAAATATCATTGAGTTTAATTGAATTCTCTCATTTTTGTAGGTATTCACGCAAGGCTATCTTGCCATATTCATGAAGAGCATTGAATAAGCTTTCCAGCGCTTTCGACCGCGAATGTTCGCTTTGCGAAGGTCCCAGCGAAGCAGCCCAGAATTGGACAGAGGAGAAAGAGACCAAAGTTCACTGTGCTGCGAGCATTCGCTTTGCGAATGATTCGTTCGCACTGCGAACTTCTGGAAATTTACAAAGACGGTTTTGCATTTCAAAGGCACTTAAGTGCCATTTTTTGAGGATTGCTTAGCAATTAAATCGTTCGCTTTGCGAACGTGTCAGGATTTGTAATATTTATAAGTTCATTTTTACCATTTCTTAAGGGATGGTTTTGGGGATTCTTGCTCCAACTCCATCAAATTTCTTTTTTCTGTAGATTAGCTTAGAAAACAACATGTAAGCTTGCATAAGGATGATCTGGGGTGGATTGAGCGTCGATCGACTCTGACAAACCGCGAGATCGATGTTTGGTTCATTTCTCTTCTTCTGCTTTGTGTTTTTCTTCTCTGTTGGGTTATTGTATATGTATTTGTTCTGAACTCATGTATATTTTTCTCCCATGGTGTTGTATAAAACTTGCTTTACAAATCTCTATTGGTGATTGTCTTTGATTTTTGCTTTATACGCGGGGTTTGGGTTGCGTTAGACATAACCCTCTCAAACTTCGATTAGGGATGATTATCTGTTAGTTTCTGGACTCTAGAGATAGATTTAGAGCTAACAATTTGCAATAGGCGTCGAAGTTTAATGCCTCCGTGCCTTGAGTCGCGTGCGAGAGTGTCGACGATGGTAACACGGTTGTTCTCTCAACTTTGCGTTAGACATAACCTTTGTTGTGAGCGATGCTGGGTGATATTGAGGAGTATTGTAGGTTGAGTATAACTGGTCGGTAAGTTTAAGTTTGTGAGGAGTCGATTATGTGCACGCCTGATAAGTTTCTTCTCTCTGAAGAATGATTTCTTTTTGTTTTAATATTTACTTTTCTGTTTTCTTGTTTTAAAACCATTATAATCCAAACTCATAAACGCGAGAGACTGTCGAACGACATTCTTTCCCTCGAACCGATCTCTGTGGACACGACATAAATCCCGGAGGGAATTCTTTCCGAAAATAAATATTTTTGTTGCTTGCCGCTATTCCGCTTCAACACTACCTAACATTTCGATTAAACTTTGTGTTATCCTTACTAAGGATAAGTTCAAATCGAAAGATAATTAATTGTATTAACATTCTTTTCCTCTTTTTTTTTTGGAATTGGTCTTGTCATTATTAAAACAAACAAGTGGAGGATTGTTGTAAATTACTAACAATTAATAATCTTGAGTTTGTTCCAAAATGACAATAAAATATGAAAGTGAAGGTTAATTTTTTATTCAGAAATAGGCGACACTTATGAAGTGTTGCAGTAGGTAGTTTGTATTTTGAATATAGCAATAGGCAACACTTTTTAAAGTGTTGCATAATGCGAAACACTACAACCTTTGAGAACTGTTATTGTAGGCGATACAATGCAATATTTGGTAAATGTGTTGCTATAGGCGAAACAATGCAACATTTGAAAAATGTTGTTGTAGGCTAAACATGCAACATTTAGCAAAAGTGTTGCTGAATGTGTGTGTTTCATCAATGGTCGCAACCTTGTGAAATATCATCACTTTGACCTATAAATTGAGCATTCTGGATTCATAAAAATTCATCACAAAAGCTTATCCTCTTCACACAAAATTTCAAATGTCATCTTCCCTACATTCATGTTATCATCGGTTTTGTGCAAATTCGAGTATAGGCTGAATTATCTTGAGTAGTCTTGCGTTGCAACTTTAAGACATTTCAGAGTGCAAGAAATACTTATAAGGAAAGTGATTCGTTCATGATTCTAGCTTCGATCCATTCGATTTAAATTAATTTTCGAACCTCATATGCCATTCATTCTTTCTTCAAACTTGAGTTTGTTGTTTGCTAATATGGCAGCAATCATAATTTTCTTTGATTTCTCTTCTAATTCTCGCGATTGATATGGGCATTCTCCGTTCCATCTTCTAACTTGTCCTTCTAATGGTTTTATAAATTTTGTTTATTATGTTCATCCAAACGGAAGTTCCAACTCTGTATACCTCACACATTAATTACATTTTTTTAATAGGCAATGAGGAAATATATTAAACGCACAAGAAGTGCAGCAATGCGGATACAAATAGCGGGAATGTTACATCCGCTTCAAACACTCTAAAGGAGCACAAAACCACTCAAAAAGATTACACTTAGATTTGACATTCCTAGAAGACACCCCTTTCCACAACAGAACCTTAATTGAGTAGACTAAATCAGACACATACATGAGATTACCCTTAAAAACCTTATTATTTCGGCAAGCCCAAATACACCAGACAGTTGTAGACCAAGTACAAATGCCAAACTCCTTCTCTATCTTCTTCTGTAACAGCTCAAGGCTCGAGTTAAAAGAGAATAAACAAGAATCCTACAGAGAAAAACATAAACCAGACCAATCCATATTGCTTTTCCACACTTCCTTGGTGTAGCTACAAGAGAGGAACAAGTGAGAGCTAGATTCATCAACACTCTCGCACAATGGACAGGCATGCGAAGTCCCGGGCGGAAGAATGTTCCATTTGACCAGAAGATCCTTCGATGCTATTCGATTCCTAAGCACTCTCTATATAAACACCTGCAATTTAAGAGGCATTCCCACCCTCCATAGAACCTTTAAAGCGGACAACATCTCTGCTGAAGACGCTTTACCGTTGCTCTACCGTCACTCTCCATACAAACTTGCTTTTATCGATGGTTCTATTCTAGTCTCCAAAATTCTTGATCTCAACAAAATTGTTCCAATTGCTCAAACTATTGTGTTCTTGAAAAACCCCATTCATATGTGGATTGACCATTTTAAAATGGAAGGAATACTGTGTTTCGATTTTAACATACTTCCTTTAAAAATCGGTGCGCTATAAATGTCCTTAAGCTTAAGTGATTTGTTTTAATTAACACAAACTTCTATCTAATACTTAGTTTGAATTAATATTTAGTTTATGAAAGATCAATGGAAATAAATATTTGATACAATTAAACGAACTCCAATATATTTAAAAATATTTAAACAATATTTTGAACACTCATTTAACAATAAATCAATGTGTCATAGCCAATTCAGATTATGTATTTCATCTTAAATCCTTAGCAAAATTGAACACACAAAATTATTCCTTCCTGCATTGATTCTAAAACCAAGAAAAATATTACACCATAAATTTCGTTCTTAATTCATCTTTCAAAAAAAGTCTATAGTATTTATTTAACATTTTAGTCCCCAATTGATTTAACAAATGTGTCTAGTCAACGTATAAACATTAAACTTAGGGCTGGAGATTGCATTTTCCATTCCCATCACAAACTGAACACTCATTTGCATCTTCACCACCAGGCTTCAAACAAGAATTGACCCTATCATTCACAACATCTTGCAACACAAAAACAAGATATTTAAGGTCAAAATAACATTATCACAAAATTTATTTCAAACAAACTTTAAGACTTTAAGAATAAGTGAATTAATATTAAAATAAAATAAGTTATTAAGAGACTTCATACAATAAGTAGCCTATCGAGTCCAAGGGGTGGAGTAATGATGTAAGATACACCGGGGTGTTGTTTGGCTGCTTCTGCACTCGACGAAGGAATATTCTGCACATAATGTCGTGTAATCACGATCATTCGTAAATGTTCAATTAAAATTTGTTTTGATTAAAGTCAAATATTTTGAATGATCTAAAGATTTTAATTATCTGACAATGTATCAAAATATTTGTCAGAAATGTACCTCACTAAAATCCTTCCCGGAAGAGAGGAGAAAGGGACTGATAATAACGCGACGCACTCCTTGTTGAACACATAATTGAAAAGCATCTCCAATAGACGGTTTTGCTGATACCTAAAAAATTCATAAATATAATGAAACTAAGTGGAATTTTTTCCGTTCATAGAGACAATTAAAATGTTAGATCTTTATAAGATCCATGCAACCCATATATGGGATCAGAATGCTGGATTTTTAAGTGGGATCCATGTCACCCATAGAGGCTATCAAAAAGCTGGATCCTTAAGAGGGATTTTTGCCACCCATAAAAGTGATCAGAATATTTATTTCATAAGAGAAATTATTGCCGCTCATAGAAGCGATCAAAACATTGGATTCTTATGGGATCCATACGGTCCATATAAAAGATCAAAATATTGGATTCCTAAGTAAAATCCATGTCACTCGTAGAGACGATCAAAATGCTGAATCTTTAAGAGGTAAAAAAAAACTCAACAAATTGAAGAAACTTACAAGATGAGCAGGCTCCACAATCTTATATCCAGTTTTGTTTCTAAACATCTTTCACAAATTCATCTGAAATTCAAAAACAAGACAACATTTTAAATATCAAATTTGAAGCAATCTCCGTTTCATAACAATATTTTCATCAAACTATTCTTACTTAGCATGGTATTGGCTTCACTGAAAGTTGATCCATGATCCACTATTATCACTCCATCAATAGGACCAATTTCACTTGCAGAAAAATTAATACAGAAAAATAAAAGCACCAAAATTAATAAAGAAGAGGAAGACATCTTCACAATTGAAAAAGTTTTATGAAAATATGAAATGCTTTTTAAATACTACTACTACCTGCTTAAATGCTACGTAGTAGTTAAAAAATATTAATTAAAAAATATACATTTTATTATAGTCTTTTTTTTTATAAATAAAATAAAATTAATTGTAATTATTCCAAATTTGAATTTCCTTTCACATCATTTACATAATTTTAAATAACTTATTTTATAAATAATAATAATAATAATAATATTTAGTTTGGAGGCACACATAATTTGTATATTATTAATCATGAGTTCTTAATATTATAAATAATATTTTTCTATTATTTTAATTATTATCTATAGAATATTTTGTCATTTATTTTGTTATTGTACTACTTCTTATTTTATATAAACATACTTATCTGTATTATATTATGTTGGTAATTCGTTGGTTAAATGAATGTATCTCAACCAAAGGAAATTAACCAAAACCTTAAATTCATTGTCTCTATCTTAAATTATGCTATTTTGATAATTTTAGAAAAATTATTAAATATAATTAATATTGTATTAAAAATAAAATTTATGAATTATTTACAAATTATCATTTACTTATATGAGAAAAATATATTAACATAAATAAAATAGATAGAGTAATAAATAGTATATAGTAGGATATTTTAAATTTCTTTTAAATTTGTAGAAAAAGTAAATAAAATTGATTTAGTATAATTAATTTATGATATATATATATATATATATATATATATATATATATATATATATATATATATATATATATATATATATATATATATATAAAGTTTAACTTTCTGCGACAGCAAAAATGTCTCTCTAATTTCTTAGTTTTCTCTTCGAATCCCCTTGGTTTTTAGGATCGTTGTTAGATTGGAGTTGGAGAGTAATGTCTTTGCTGTTTGTCAATTCCTGTTTTCGAGTGAATACCCCTTGTATTCTAATTAATTCCATTTGCTTTCCGAAAAAAAAAAGGTAAAGATATTTTGCTCTATAAATAGACATTTTTGCTGTCGCAGAAAGTTAAACTTTATATATATATATATATATATATATATATATATATATATATATATATATATATATATATATATATATATATATAAAGTTTAACTTTCTGCGACAGCAAAAATGTCTATTTATATATATATATATATATATATATATATATATATATAAAGTTTAACTTTCTGCGACAGCAAAAATGTCTATTTATAGAGCAAAATATCTTTACCTTTTTTTTTTCGGAAAGCAAATGGAATTAATTAGAATACAAGGGGTATTCACTCGAAAACAGGAATTGACAAACAGCAAAGACATTACTCTCCAACTCCAATCTAACAACGATCCTAAAAACCAAGGGGATTCGAAGAGAAAACTAAGAAATTAGAGTTGGAGGGAACAATATCTCTCAAAAAGGACCATTTCCACAATAGAAATTTAATATCCCAACATAAGTTAATAAAACTAAAAGAATCTTTACTAAAAATGAAACGGTTTCTAGCCGTCCATAACACCCATCAAGTCGCTATCCAACCGTTACCTATCCTATCCTCCTCCACACTGCTCCTGCCTTCTTCTATCTAAGAAGAGAAGAATTGCCATATACAACCTGCAAAAGAAATGTCACAACCAAGCCAAGCTCCGATACAATTCCAAACCGAAGTCGAAAAAGAGCAATTGAATAACAGGTGAACGACATCTTCTTCTTCTCTTCTGCAGAAGGAGAACTTGCTATTCCTATTCGACTTAAATTATCCATAGTGGGCAACCAATTCCAAAAGAGTCTCCAAGTGAAGAGTTTGAGCTTTGGAGGGATCTTCTTTTTCCATAACAACTTGAAGGCCTGTGCTTGTTGATCTAATAACAAAATCTGCTCCGGATGAGAAATAATTTTCTGATAAAAGTCGTGGAACTTAAAGTTGTTGTTGCCTCCTTGATTCCACGAAATACTGTCGGTAACATTCTCATTCGGTTCTCTTCTCTGCAAGCTGATACGTAGCTGCAGCAGCTGAGCAGATTCTTCCAAAGACGGATCCATAGGTAACCCCAAGTCTCCCCAATGCCAAGATCCTTCAATAAAGTCTCCCATGGAATTCCCAGACTAATCTTTATTTGAACTTCTGCAGAACAGCTTATCAAAAGTAACAGCTAAAGGAACATTAGAACACCACCGAGCGTGCCAGAACGGGATTGATTTACCATCCCCCATCGTGTACGAAACTAAACCTGCAAAAGAAGAAGACAAGTTAGACACAGATCTCCCCACTCTGGTGAGGTCTTTCCACCAAAAGGAAGCTGAATGTTGCAGCCTACAAGGCTCCCTCAAGATCTTTCCTTCCACGAGACCGTATCTGCTCCTCAACACCTTTAGCCAAAGATCATTTTTCCTACCAATATTTTCCACTTCCATTTCGATAACAAAGCCACGTTGAACGCCCCTAAATCCGTAATTCCCAAACCTCCTTTGTCTTTTAATCTACACGCGGCCTCCCAACTAATCCAATTGATTTTCGACTTACTATCTGTCCCTCCCCATAAGAAGCGTCTCCTGATTGAATCAATCTTTTTCAGCACTGTAACTGGAGCCTTGTAAAAGGACAGCCAAAATACCGGAAGACTCGTTAAGGTTGAATTTATTAGAGAAAATCGACCTACCATCGTAAGCCACTTGCCTTACCAACTGACTAGCTTCCTTTTGAAAGCATTTATTAAGAAATCCCAAGACTTAATCCTCCTGGGGTTACATCCGACATTTAATCCAAGAAACCTGAACGAAGGGGTATCAATCCTAGACGCAAGAAACGTAGACGCAGCTGCCAAAAAATGAGGACTCACATTAATTCCCATAATCCTACTTTTATGAAAGTTAACCCTCAAACCGGATACGAGTTCAAAGCTTCTAAGGACAGCTTTAATACTCCAAAGATTCGACCAACTGACTTCACCAAAAAATAGGGTATCATCGACAAATTGGATGATTTCGACCCTAAGATCAGAATTAACTTTAAACCCTTTATACGAACCACCTGCAACAACATTTTTCAGTAAAAGAGACAAACCTTCTGCAACCAGAACGAGTAAGAAAGGGGCAAGAGGGTCTCCCTGGAGAAGTCCTCGTTCCATTGCAAAGTCCTTGGTTAGACTATGATTCACCAAAACAGAAGTATGGCTATTAAAGATGCAAGCTTCCATCCATTTTCTCCACTTGAACCCAAATCCCATATAAACAAATAACTGCCGAAGAAAATTCCAGTTAACACAATCATAAGCCTTCTCAAAGTCAACCTTGAACAGTAAACAACCTTTACCCTCTCTAGTAGCCATGTCCACAATTTCGTTTACAATGACCACCCCTTCAAGCAATTGACGGCCCGGAATAAAAGCAGTTTGATAATGAGAAACTAACCCACCAATCACCTTTTTCAATCAAATGGCCAAGAGTTTTGCGAGAATTTTGTAAAGACTTCCTACCAAACAAATAGGTATGTACTCCCCAAGATTAAGAGGGTTATCAACCTTGGGAATTAAGGTGATAAAAGAAGAACGGATCGCTTTTGGTAAGAAAGCATGGTGCTTAAAATCCCTTAAAAAATTAATAATATCTTCCTTCAAGAAAGACCAACAATTCTTGATAAAGAAAAATTGAATCTGTCCGGACCCGGGCTTTTCGTACTGTCGCAACTCCACACTGCTTCTCGAATCTCCTCTTCAGTAAAACGTTCTTCCAAACCATCAGCTTCCGCCACAGACAACTTCTTAAAAAACTCCTATTTCACTTTAGGTCTGAGCTTTTCGGGTTCAGAGTACATAGCCTTAAAGAAATTCCAAACCTCTTCTTTCACTCCTTCAACCGTATCAACAAATCCACTTTCTGATTCAAGAGCTCCCAAGAAATTCCTTTTCTGCCTTCCCTTGAGGAAATTATGGAAAAATCTTGTGTTACCGTCTCCAAGCTTCAACCACTTTTGTCTAGCCTTTTGGATGATCAAGTTATCTTTGATATACAGATTGCTCCACATTTTACTACAAGCCTCCGCCCTTTTATTCACCAAGTCTTCAACCTCAATACGAGAACAGGAAGAAAGCTTGAGATCGAATTCATTCATCTCTTGTATGCCCTTCTCAGCCTTCAAATCATACCAACCGAACACTTTGACGCTCCACTCCTTGATTCTAACTTTTATCTCTTTAAACTTTTCCTTAATGACATAATCACTTCGTCTAACAAACTTGATATCTTTCCACTGCTTTTCCACGAAGTCCAGAAACTGAGGGTGATCGAACCAAAAATCAAAGGATTTGAAAGGTTTGGGTCCCTAGTTAGTACATTTCAATTGCAGCCAAATAGAACAGTGATCAGATACTTCCTGTTTACCTATTTTTTGATATACCATTCCCCACTTTTTGACTAAAGAATTGTCCACTAAGAATCTGTCAATTCTGCCCATAGAAAGACCGTCTCCACTAAACCAGGTAAATCTATTACCATAAAAAGGAAGATCAACCAAACCAGCTTCAGAGATGAAGGCTTCAAAATCCCTGATTTCAGAGTTTCTAACAGAATCACTATAACTCTTCCTCTCCGATGATTTAGCAATCGCGTTGAAATCCCCTCCCAAGATCCAGGCCCCAACAGAAAACTGCTTCTTCACATCGATTAGATCTCTCTACATTTTTGTCTTTGAACAGAAATCACAAGCAGAATATACATTGATCCAATAAAACAATTCAGAGTTCCAAAGTACTTTAGTTCCAAGGAAACTCGTTCCTTTAAAGGAAAGAATGGGTTTCACGAACTGCTCCTTCCAAACTGTTATAATACCCCCAAACAAACCCGAAGCTTCAATAAAAAACCAACCAATATCGTCATAACTCCACAACTTTCTAATAGTAGAGCTATCAACTACCTTCAACTTAGATTCTTGAATGAAAAAAACATCAGCATTACCCGAAGAGATTAACTTACTGATTCTTTTCCTCTTTGATAAGTTTCCACTCCCTCTAACATTTAACGATCTTATAATCATTTCATGCCTATGATTTCCTCCCTCTTATTCTTGATTCTATCTTTATCAGCTCCTTCCATCTGGTCAAGTCTTCTCAAGATTTCAGAGGATTTAATGTTGGAAACAATGCCTAGATCTTGAGCAGCTTTCCACAATATTTCACCTGCTGAAAATTTGATTGATTCAGAAGAAACAGGCTTAACTTGCCCTGAAGAAATCGTGGTCAACCCTACACAATTTCCATTCCGAGGCCCCACCGTTTCAGCCTTAGAGAACTCCTCTATTGGATCTTCAGAATGACTTGGGCCATCCAAAGCCACCAGGACCAAAACTCTTTTGGCCTTTTTCTTCTTAGATCTGCCTTTACGGACCGACCCAGTGACTTCCAAATCTTTTTCAACTTTAGCTTTTTGGAAGATAAGAGATTACCAGTATAAGTCAAATTCCCGTGAACTCTTATCCCTAGAGCCTCTTCCCCTACAACAACACAGTCTGCGCTCACAGACCTTAGATTAGCCAACCTAACCTCAACAGAACAAACAGGTTCTAAAGTAGCCTTGGTTGCCTCAATTGCTGCATCAAAAGCTGAAAACTCCCGTCTTGTCCCCAAAAAGGACGACCTAGGGACATCATGAACTTTATGAAGACCTGCTATTCTCTTAGAATCCTTCAAGACCCTCTGGTCAACAGACCTTCTAGTTACAGACGAATGAAAATCACCTTCCTCAAGCTGCTGCTGCAGTTTTTGGGACTCTCCGATGACTGCTATCTCCTCTTCGTCAGCAAGATCTAACGAGTTATCATCCGATTCCGAAGAGAAACTATCCACCACCTCCTTCTTAAACGGGGGATTACCAAGAATACGGAGAGGCCCATGAGAATCCTCTGTCAACTTGATGTTAAAAACTTCGCCTTTAATTCTGACTTTGAAAGTTTCATTAAGCACAACAGCACAACTGGTTCTTACCATTATGCGAGCTACATCCATACATCCACCTTTCAGTGTATTCTCATCCACTCACATATACGATCCCACTGTCTTAGCTACCATTTCAAAAAATTTAAAATTTCAAGCATGACAAGGAATCCCATAGCACCTTAACCAGGTCACCCTCTCCTTGTCCACATCGTCTTCTCTCCATTTTCTAATTTCAGAGAACCATTGTTTCCACCACGATTCCGCCTCCCTAATTAAGTCTCTAATCTCTCAATCCTCACTTTCCTCCAACAAGGACAAATTCGCTCCTAAAGGCGTCACTTTAATTGAGAAATAACCCCGTGTTTCGAAGCTAGTTTGGATATTGTAGGACATACTCGGCACATTAACGACTCCGACGTAAGCTTTGTTTATCTTGGAGATGTCACCTTCTTCTGGATTGTAACTCAGATGAACTGCATATTTTTGAGGGGGACGGGTTGAAGTGCCTACACCAGCCCCTTTCACCACTTCTGCAAAAGAATTGGTTCCAAACCCACTTTTTCTATACACCTGAGCCTTCTTCCCCGATAACACTCCTTCCTTGGTATTAGAATCGGGACCTGTACACCTTAAACCTCCATTACGTTTGTCTGATCCTCTTGCAAATCTGGGAAGGTTGACGTGTATCTTCACATTATCCATAAAAATGTTATTGAGCTTGACTGCGAGAAGTCTACCGTCTTCAACCTTCGAAAATCTTGTGAAACCAAACCGTTTGCCAAACTTGTTTCTCTTAGGTGGGATTACTACTTCTAAAATCTTACTGAATTTACCAAACAAATTGAACACCTCCCTAGCCGAGGCCTTCTTTGGAAACTCTGAAAAGTAAAACGATTGGATTCAAATTTCTTCTTCCATTTTGCCTCCTCGGGATAAGAATCCCATCTATCTCTCTGCATGTGTCTGAAGCCCCGTTTATGAACTTTTTGCCAACGATCCATTCTGATGTCTCTCTTATGTTAGAGAAGGGATTGAACTTACTTTGTTAAGCACTGATACTAAATAAGATGACAGTAGACAATGTTACATTATTTTCCTCAAAGGATAAGGACAAACCCCTAAACAAGGTTTTCGTAGCATATTATCAGCTATACAACGAAATTTTTCCTGGTACTATAGGTGTAAGAGATTTTAATTTTCTTTAGCTACGATTCTCTTCCGTCGTTATACAATTTGGTGAAACCAAATTTTTGTCAGTATAGATCTAGATAGTAACTTTTTTTTGTTACAATTTTTGCTATTCCCATGTTTAATCTCCATTGCTATATACTTCAATGTCAATTAATTTTGTCTATATACACACTCCTCATACTAAATAATTAATTAAATATATTAAAAAAGACATATGAGAGATAGAAGTTCCAACTTAATGACCAATTGTGTCCACTAGACACTCTATGACTTTCATCTTCAAAACTCCTGTTGTGAATCGGATACCTTAGAAACAAAGTATAATTGGTTCCTTGATCAGTCAATAAACTCACAAGGGTTAGGGTTAACAGAGAAAACAAGAGTAACAACAAGGATTGGTTATAAAACTATATTAGCATATGGAATGCTATTCATATAAGTTCTTTCGACATCAGTACTGGGACACTGATCTATACTCAGCTTGAATTGATTCCAGAAAGTCTATTTCTGGATATGTTTTCACAATGTTTGGCACAACAATCAGTTGGAAAGCGACGCTCTAGAAGGTTGTTGCCTTATCAACCACTGAAGCTGAATATATTGCCCTCACTGAAGCTGTGAAGGAAGCATTGTGGCTTGAAGGTTTTGCAAAGGAGCTGAAACTTCAAGGTCGAAGTATCACTATTAAATGTGATAGTCAAAGTGCAATACACCTGTCGAAGAACTCAGCCTATCATGAGCGAACCAAACACATTGATGTGAGGCTGCATTTCGTCAGAGGGGTAATCGAGCGTGGAGAAGTCCAAGTGCTGAAGGTTTCAAAAGATCATAATACTGCTGATATGATCACCAAGACGTTGCCAAGTTGCAAGTTTTTCCACTGTATGCAGTTGATAAAGCTGCATGAAGAAAGCTAGTTTGTTTTCTTGTTGTTAGAGTTAGATCCAAGGTGGAGATTTGTGGAATTTGGATCGAACTCTAGAAGAAGCATGCCGTCGAAGTTAGATCACATGCTGCTGTCGAAAATAATGCATGATTGTAGTCGAAGATTGTTCTAACATGTATTAGTTAATATTGCTAGGTTTGTTAGCATATTGAATTGGGCCTTGTGTTAAGGATCCAATTGGTTAAGTTAGCTTGTAATGGGCATTTTGTTAAAGGCCCATTAGTTTAGTGTGCTAAGTTTTATTATAAATAGCATGCTAGTCTCTCGTTCTAGGAGGTGACAAAACCTAGAAAGAGTGAGAGTGGTTAGTTTGTTATTCTTGTATACTTGTAATCCTTGTTTTAAGGAGAAAGGAAAGAATAACAACTCTCATACCAGTTTTTTTTTCTTTTTTTAAATAGGCAATAAAATTAACGGCACAAGGGGTGCACTAACCCAATTCTAAAAATACCGGGAATGTTACTTCCGAATGATACAATCGAGGGGTACGGTAAACCAATCGTAAAAAGAACATCTAACAGGGTTGGAAAACTCCCATACCAGCTTTTAATCTTCAACTACAAGTAATTAAAAAAAGAAGATGAATAATAATATAATTCAACATAGATTATATGGTTAAATATGTTTTTGGTCCCTATAAATATCTCATATTTTATTTTTAGTCCCTATAAAAAAAGGACATATTTTGATCCCTAAAAAAATTTTATGCATGCAGTTTTAGTCTTTGCTATTTTCTAAAATTTTAAAAACTATTTAATTACCTCTTTTAAATTTTTGAAAATTTTTTTTCATATGTGTTCAGATTGCTATAAACTGTTTCTTTACCCAATTATATAATTTTTTAAAATGAGAAGAATTAAATATGAATTTTTTAAATTTCAAAAGATAATGATAAAAGTAATTAAAATATCGACTTATAAATCACATTTTGAGTTACTTTTTTTTTTCGATGAACTTTTTGTAACGTTCTAAACATATCTGCAAAATAATCATTCAAAAATACACATTGGTTTAACAGTATAGACTAAAACTACGTGTATAATCATTTTGTAGGGACTAAAACACACTTTTTTTATAGGGACCAAAAATAAATTTTGGTAATTTTATAAGGACCAAAAACATATTTAATCCTAGATCATATCACTCCAAAAAATATTAATAATTTTAGTGATAACTAGTTAATACCATTTGCTAACATTTTAGACTTCCAAGCCAGCCCTTGTACTTTCAAGACTTAAAATCTCATGATTGTCATGTCTTGATGCAACAACTTATAGTAGTGGCTATTCATGGCATTTTGTTAAAAAAATATAAGGAGAACTATAACTATATTGTGCTTATTCTTCAATGTTATTTTTAATAAAATCATTGGTCCAGGAAATTTAGATGTGTTGGAACACGAGGCTGCAATTATCTTGGGTCAATTGAAGATGTATTTCTTGTGATACCCTAAAACAAAAACAATTTTTTATAAGGTATGATTTGCTGAATTTTCATTTCATAATTAAACAGGGCATCACTTTAACTCAAATAACATAAACATTCTCATATATGAGTACTTTGTGAAAACATAAATCAAACATAATAATTTGAAAAACATGAATCCTGACTCCGATGTCATAATATTATAGCCTTATTACAAACCAAACGTACTGACTTAACAATTCAACATACATAAACACAAAAAAAACTAATGAAGTGGTCTTCTACACCATCCTTAGTAAAAGTATCTCACTATGACTATTCCTCAGTCTCAACCTAGGGATATCCTGCACATGATTCATATCATGGAAACATAGAAATAGAGGGGTGAGAATACATTCTACAAATAATATGGTATAATAATAGCAAATGGTAGCACGACTCATAACATACATTCATATGACATTACACTTGTCCATACAATGTTACAAATACTAATCAAATATTACACTAATTCAGACAATGTTACACAGAAACATACGACATTACACAACATACACCTGAATACTTATGTAATGAACTTTATCCTCTACTTTGTATGCATGTGATACCAGTCACTAAACTCATGATATATTATGGAAGTACATGTGGGTTACATTCCGTACCACAACACTATTCCTTAGTTCTATAGTTTAGGAGTACATGTGAGCTACGACTTATACTACAACACTCTCGATAAACTCAAAAGTTTAGGAGTACATGAGAGCTATGTTCTTACTATAAATCTCTTGCTAAACTCTAATATAAGAGTACATGTGAGTTATATCTGTACTACAACACTCTCTAGACTATAGTCTAGGAGTACATGCGAGCGACATTTGTACTAGAACACTCTCTCTAGACGCAAACCTACTTTCACTATAATATGATGCACGATCAAACATATATGAATTACTACCAAACATTCTTACTCTTTTGAAGACACTTATGTTTGTTGCCACATTAGAACTTCACCATAATTTATCAAATTTGCATTGCCGCATTAGGGTTTCGTAGTAGTTTACTAACATTATACTCATGTCCTACTTTGCCTCACAATCCTTTATTATTCACAAAAATACAACACACATACACACTTTATAATACTTACCATAGGATATATCATTGGATTAGATATGTGATGCAATTGACCACATCTCAATCGAAGTTACTAAACTCAAGATATGACAAAAATAGAATTCTAGACATGATGCCTTCATGATTCTAGTCACAAAACTCAGGATTCGAATCATGGCAAACATAACTGAATTTATGCTAAAATTTTACTTTTTGAATCAAATCACATACCTCATGATTCAAATCATAGATGCTAGGACTCAAATCAGGGTCAGAAAACATAGAATTTACCCCTTGGATCGAATCAAGAAACCATAATCCATATTTTTCACAACAATTCAGCACACAGGCATATAAATACAACACATAATCATCATACAACAATATGGTAACAATTGAACACAAAATCAATTTATATTAACACATCTTCATTAAGGTAAACATGAATTCAGCAATTAAACACATAATCATGAGCAAACATGCCAATTCATAAAAACTCCTTATGAATATATCATTCAAGGATCAAACCCTAATCTAGGGTTCAAGATAAATTATCTCTTATGCATGTCTACCATATAAGAACTTATTAGTATGTGGAAAATACAACACTACCCTTCCTTCATTACCCTCCACATTGATACTTTACCATCACTTCTGGTCTTTTATTGCCCCTACCTTAACTATCGGACTATACTTACGTTTGGTAACCAGATAATTCCCTTTGATTTCAATACAATGCACCAGGTAACAAACTAATTCAATTGATGTCCAATTACATCTCCAAACAAATATCAACACTGATGCTGTACACAGCTGATAATCATATGTCATATCACTTTTATTCATCATTTTCCGCATGCGAACCCCACTACCCCACTTGTCTTCCTTCCTCCTCACAAACACATCTTTCAAAAGCTTATGATATTGTGGAACTACCTACGTCGTCAACCACGCACACGATGGTGAGGCCATTCGAGATGATTAACGACATCACCGACCGTAAACAGTTGTGGAAGCTAGCTGTGAAAGTTCATCACAAATAGAAGGTGACATCAACTACCAAGGAACATTTTGAAATGGTCGTGGTTGACAAATAGGTGATTCATTAACCTGATGAAAGTTTTTTATGTTTTGTATTATTTACACGTGATGGGAAAGTTTATATACACCAACAAACAAATGATGAACTAGGTCTGATTTTTTCCACATCTTTGGACAACAGTGTTTTAAACTACATGTAGTTTGTTACCTGGTTTCAACTTGTATGCTAACTACTGGGGGAAAAATGACACCCTGTTGGTTGTTTGGTTTGTTGCAGGGCCATGATATTCATGTCATTGTTCCCACTATGTTTAGACAATCCTTTGACTCTGCTTTATTGGTTGATGTGACGTGCAATATGTCTAACTTTCAAGTTCTGCCTAATGACTTGCTATTTCGACCATCAAACCACAAATATATTCTGAAGTTCACTAGTGGGACGACTATCGGAGATGTTGGAAAACACGACATCCCAGATAAGATTTGCAACCTGACCCCGTTTGCTGATATCATTTTAGGAAAATGGCAGAGAAATCTCATAACAGGCGAGTTAAGGAAACATGTTGTCTGCATTTTTCTTGGTTACAAAATATTTTTCCTCAGCTAAAACATGTTTCTTTTAGATGTCATTGGGGTGGTGGACGAAGTCGGCTACTTACAGTCTCAGATGGGTGGAAAGAAAGCACAAGTTAATTTGGTTTTGAGAGATTTAGGGCGAGTTACATTAGTCAACCACATTTATTATACAATATAACCTCTAACCATTAACGTCTGTTGCTTTTAGTGAAAACACCTTGCAATGTACATTATGGGAAAGCTATGCGACGACGTTTCTGGAGTACAGACACAAACAAACTGATCATTCCGCCCCTACAATAATACTGCTAAAGTTGACTAAAGTTAAAGAAGAAGATGAATTAGTTTTGCCAGTCAATGTAATTATCGTATACTATTGTATTTTGCGTAACCGTGTTTTAGATATGCTAACTTCCAATTCCATTCCGTGTTTGTAGGAAAATGGCCCCTTGTTGTTACTAATACATACAATGTCGCCAAACTGCACATCAACGAGGATATCCTGGAAATAACTGATTTCCATAACCGGTACGGTACATGTTATATGAATGCCTATGTACTGATGACCTAAGTTATTTTGTTCAAAACGCATAACTCTGCGTTTTCCGTTTTCCGATGACCAACAGCTTGCCAAAAGACTTCCATTTGGGGAAATCCCTAAGCAGCCGTAGAAAAAGCGGGCATGGATATTCACAAAATTCCTCGGGGTCTAACCTATCCCCTCCTGATAAATTATTTTCAAATGCTGCCCACCTACCACTAGGAGAAATCATCGTCTTGTCTGAGGTTTTTGTTCATTTAAAATATATGGTTTGTTTTTATAACAATTACGCAAATCTGTATCGTTCTAACTTCTTATTCTTTGGCCATGCTGTCCAGCCGACGACGTGCGTAACAGTTGCTACTACAAACCAGTTAATTGCTGATCCTAATGGCTGGTGCTACAGAGCTTGCCATCAATGTCCTCAGATCGCCAAAGGCGACACTCCACCATTCTTTTGCAGAGATGGACACCGAATTGAGGTAGAGATATGGAGGTTAAGTTAACTTAGGTGATTCCGCACGCATTCGTAAATTGTCATTCTTTACTAACACTACCTATTCTGTCTGCCCTGTAGGTTTAAGATTATGATTGAAGTTGTCCATGACGGAAGTGTTGGGAACTTTGTGATTTGGGACAAGGAGGCGGCCGAACTTTTGAGCACATCGGCTGCACAACTTCGATCAACCATGATTGAGGTAACAAACACTAATAGTAAAGGATAATACTATGATTACAACCATCATTCTATTTGCGGTTCTGAAATTCAAACTCTTTGGTTTATAGGCTGGAATAACTGACCCACTTGAATTCCCCCTTGCGCTTGATGGCATGTTGGGTAAGAAGTTTGCTTTCAAAATCAAGTGGAAGCCTCGATGGAGAAATGGAGGGGTTGTCATGTGTTTAGATGACACACACCTTATTACACAGCTTGAAGGTAAACCAGGTGTTGAGGTGACGGAACATGTTATCATCGACTTAATATTTCGTCAACATAAAATCCCACTTTACGCTTTACATTGCCATTACTGATGTTCCTGCATTGCATCAGGGAATTCCCACCATTGAACCGACTTCCCAGTCAGTCCAGGTCGTTCTTTCTTAACTCCATTAATGTTACAGTTTCATAACTAATCAGATTGTTGTTTTTCTAACCGTTACAACATTCATGGAAGGAAACCCGTGGTTGAGTGTATGGTTTTCCACCTCATCGGTGAGAAACCTCTTTTCTACACAGATTATGCGCGAATGGAAAATGTTTTAGAGAAGGCAAGCATGACAGAGTCTATGTTTTCTGCGTGGTTAATTGCAAATCAGACTTATGAGCAGGCCAGGCAATTGAGTTACGACCAATTCGTCAGCATGTTTGTATATCATAAAAGATTAAGAGTCTGGAGGCCTCGGAAAAAGAGGTTTACAATAGTCCATTTGATTTGGGTTCCTCCTTCTACGGGAGAACTATATTTTCTGCGGATGATGCTGACAATTGTTAAAGGCCCAAGGAGTTATGAGGAAATACGAAAGGTAGGCGATACACAGTACGATTCATTTAGGGATGCATGTTTTGCCATGGGATTCCTTGAAGATGACCGAGTATTCATCGGAGCCATTAAGGAAGCAAGTGAATGGGGGTCAGGTCATTATCTTCGCAAGATTTTTGTGGTTATGCTTCTGTCAGGTAATGTGAACAGGCATGCCCATGTCTGGAATGAGTCGTGGGTTTTACTCTCTGATGGTGTCTTGCACCAACAGAGACAGTTGGTGAATGACAACGGTACAACTTACAGTACACTAAACATTTCCTATTAATTAAACAACTCCGTTTACATCCACCTCATCCTTCTCTTCCATTCAAAACATCCACATGACAAACTTACACCTTCTGTGCATTTACCAACATAGTTTCCTGAATATTGTTTTTGTTTCACAGAACTTTTGTTGACGGAGGTGCAACTGATAAATCTCACATTAATAGAGATTGGAAAACTTCTACAGCTAAATTGGAGAACTCTTAAGGACTTCAAACCTATACTGTATCTGGACGAATATGTGTTGGAACAACTCGGGAATCGCCTCATCTATGAGGAACGCAATTATAACATTCAAACCATGACGGATGAGTTTCGGTCACTTCATGCCGCTTTCACAAGTACTTCCATCTAACATGTGGCATGAAACAACTTTTCACATGCACATTACATACATGGACTTTTATACTTTTTTCCTTTTAAACAGATGAGCAGTGCGATATCTACGACACTATAATGAATGATGTTACAAGTCAGAAAGGAGGCGTTTTCTTACTGCATGGTTATGGGGGTACCGACAAAATGTACATGTGGAGGACACTCGCATCTGCCCTTCGGTCTAAGCTCGACATCTGCATAACTATTGCAACTAGTGGAATTGCATCACAGTTGCTACCCGGTGGGAGAACCGCTTATTCAAGGTTCAAAATACCTGTCCCAACGTTGGATAATTCAACTTGTAACATTCTTTACAAAGATGAGGCGGCCGAACTTCTTCGGAAGGTGAAGTTAATTTTTTGGGACGAGGCTCCTATGGCAAACAAATGGTGTTTCGAAGCACTTGACATGACATTGAAGGATCTAATGAATATCAGTGGCAACTCCAGTGAGGTCTTTGGTGGGAAGGTTGTTGTCTTTGGTGGAGAATTTAGGAAGATCTTGCTTGTAATCCCCAGAGGATCAAGATCTGACATTGTGCACGCTACCATAAACGCTTCCTACATTTGGCACTCAGTTCAGGTGTTGACGTTGACCAAAAACATGCGTCTGATCTGTGGTCCAACGGACCACGAACGGAACGAAATTGCTGAATTCTCCGATTGGCTTCTCAGTATACGGGAGGGTAGACTGGGAGGTCCTAATAATGGGACCGTTGAGATAGAGTTTCCAACTGAAATTCTAATAACACAGTTCGAAGATCCTATTGTAGCCATTGTCACGAGTATTTATCCAGATTTCCTCAATAACTACCGTGACTACAGCTACCTAAATAGCAGGGCTATCTTTGCATCAACCATCGATATGGTTGACAAAATCAATGATCATGTTTTGGCCATGATGCCAGGTATTTTTACATCCTGCACTGGTTTTCTCAGACATTTATACAACTTCATAATAATGCATTAATGTTTCACATTCTTTTGCTATAGGTGACTTAAGGGATTACTATAGCTGTAACTCAGTTGACTAGTTGGAGATACATGACAGGGACATGCTTGATGTTCTCACTCCGGAATTTCTTAGCTCTTTAAAAACTTCCGGTCTGCCAAACCATCACATAAAGCTTAAGATTGGAACACCCGTGATGCTGATGCGGCACATTGATCAATCCGAAAGGTTGTGTAATGTTACACACCTAATTGTGACGAAGATGGCGTCGCACGTACTGGAGGCACATATAATTGGGGGGGGGGGGGGAACGACATGTTAACGTAGTCTATATTCCCCGTATGGATATGTCGCCTTCTCAATCTCCTTGGCCTTTCAAGCTAAGCCGGAGACAGTTCCCAATAATAGTCTCGTACGCGATGACCATTAACAAGTCACAAGGCCAGTCGTTGGATTGGGTGGGGCTTTATATTCCTCGGGACGTATTTACTCATGGATAGATTTATGTATCCCTTTTAAGGGTTACCAGCAAGAAAGGTATCAAAGTTTTGGTACACGATGAAAACAACTGTGCCAAAGTGTCTACAACTAACGTGGTTTGCAAGGAGGTTTTCAACAACGTTTGATCAGGAATGTATCTGATACACATGTAACATTATCTTTTTGTACATTCAATATGAGATTACTGTTATTGCAGTGTGTCTAATCTTCAGACCATTACACTGTTGTCCTTAATCAAACGAAAAACTCTTTATGTTTCTGTTTTGCTATTTATGTTCCTTTCTACAAACATATACACACAACTTTATCTACATCTCCAACTCAAATAAAATGTTGTACTCTTTATTACTGACATCATTACACGTTCAGACATGCTCCATGGCAGAATTTGTTTTAAAATTCAAACATATTCACAGGCATTACAATACTCGATGACGAATATTATGCTACAACACAATATAGTTAACACATGTTGTTTAAGGATGACAAACCTTATATACGTGGCATATTTTATTTGCATCGCTTACATCCAATCTGAATCTAATTCTGTCCCCTGCTCTTAGCTGGTTTGACTCACAAAACGCGTCCCATTCATACCCTATCTTTGTGCGGTTTAAATCATGTATGTTCACAATTAAGAGCACTTTAGTCCGACCGTTGTCACCGCTTAATGTTAGAACCTCATAATCGTTGTCTCTCAAAATACATCCAAAATCCACCGACAATTTCTGCATACATAACAGTTAACATCACGAGTCAGTGACCTAACACATAACATGGTAAAATAAATCTTATGTATTCTTTTGAAACACAGTTCCGACTCAACTAATTTTGGTCCGGCCACACTCGCTGGTAAAATAAAACATATAGTTCTTCCTATTTTTCCTTTGCAGTTTTAAACAAGGTTAAAGGGAGAGACAAAGGGAAGTAGGTGTGAGCATTTACTAATAACATCTATACGTCTTTATTACTCCAAAATTTTTATTAACTTCCATCTCCCATTCACATGTCTATAGTGCTAGGATGTTTTTCTTATTTCTACTGTCCATGGCCATGTCATTATATTCTTACATGTGGGGTATACATGTAAACTGTAATCTCTTTAAGGCTACTATATATTTATTGCTATGTGAGAGAAATAACACTTTATGTGTAAACTTGGCCCCCACCAATAATGTGCTCAATTTCTTAAATAATGGAAATATTATATGTTGCCACTTACCTTTCCCACACACTTCACACTGACTTTCCTTCTTATTTACCCACTACTGTCCACGTATTACGCCAAATGCACATTGAATGTATAACATTTGCAGACCATTCCATAAAACCAGTCTGAATTCATGGCATTAACATTACCAGAGAAATCCAGCTAGTCAACACATAATAAAACTAAAGCATTCTACCTTCATTTTTTAAGATAACCAAACCTGTCTCATAATTATAAGCAACTACATTACTAAACATCAACATCACAACTGTTTCATTAGATATTAAACAATACCATTACAACACTGCATTGTTGTGTCTGAAACACAGCTGATACAAAAAGTTTTGGACCACCATTACATAATTGTAAAACATAGCTAAACTATAACATTACTAAACACACAACTTTTGGATTACGACAAAACACGGATACCACGGTGGAGTGGACAATACATTTATACTGCTTCCTAATATATATTGCCCTTTCATTGCTGTGCATTTCCCCGCTTCACAGAAACTAAAATCTCGCTTGCCGGAGGATATCTGATGCAGAACTCCAACACATCTCCTTCCTTTATCATCCTGTCTTTCGCAAAATCGTACCACCCGCCGAGAAGATACTTTTCCATTTTGCCTCGCCTCTTTTTCAATTCACAGTAATATGCACAGGATTTATCTGTGTCGTACAGGACAATGGAGTCTTGTGGTTTACGAAGGCAACTCCGGATGACATCACGCGGTATTTGCTGCACAATTCAAATATAAGGCTAGTCCACCAAACCTTTTTGATCCTAGACTAATGCTTACTAACGGAACTCTAATCGGCTTACCATGACATTATAATGCAACACCTTCGCATCTTTAATCACCCTGGTCCAGTTTTCTTCAAACTCATCTTCAAAGACGAGGGTGAATTCCCTACATTCAGTCAAAGCATGACACCGTATCACTAACCCATACAGATTCGATTACTACGTCTTTATTTCCTACGATTACAATGCTAATGCATTCTTCTAATTTATTTTTACTTGTCGCTATCAGATGAAATATTAATGTACTCCTCCTCAATTTTAAGTTTGACGCCACCTACAGCGGTCGATTCCACACCCTTGGCCTTGATTTGCTCATCACCTCCCCCTTCTATCCTTTTGTCAAGAAAAACTTTCTGGTATTTTCCCTTCAAACCTACGACATTCACAGCAAGACATGGTCCCTTAGATTCTTTTGCAACCTCCCCTTCCTTAGCTTTTCCCTTCCAAACACCAATTTTGGAATGCCTTGCCTCACAGTTTTGATTACGTTCTTTCGGAACAACACCCTGCACTCCACCAGTTTTCGCGTTCATACCCTCAGCCCCACCCTCGTTGATGTTCACTCCCTTATGCTTCTTCACACCATGTGAGTCCTCATGCAACAAGTAATCTTTGTCGTTCTGCATGTGCTTCAAGGGGACATGACTCACATCCTTTGCCAACTTGGAACTGTAACAAGAGTTAAAAAATTTTCAAAATAGAAAGTTCATACATACATATCGTTGTGCATGCAGTGTTAAAATACACAGTTTTTTTTACGACCGTTAACTGTGAAATTTCTTAACTAAGAAAATGACCGAACATGTATACAAAGCTCAGATTTCTAATACCCCTTCAATCATCCACGAAAAACGATCGACGTTGAAATACAATCCGTGTTTTACACACCTATGAGAATTAGAAGACAGGGTTTTGTGGGTTTTACCTTGCTAGAGTGACGATGTTCAACAGTGGTGACTTCGCCGGAGCAGCCATGGAGAAGAAACTCAAACCGTGCATCCGTTTTGCTGTGTTTCTGTTTCTGAATGCCACAAAGTGTGTTTTGGCAGGTGAATAGGGTCACCTATATGCACCCCAAGCATTTACTCCCACTGTTTCAGAATACTGAATATTATTATTTAATATTGTTAACTGATAATTATATTTAATTAACCACATTTTAATTTCTCAATTAAGTCTATTAAACACATTTGTTTTAATCTTCCCCAGCTAATTTGAACACTATATGAAATTAATTTTTTTTATTAGTACACACTTTTATAGAATTTTCAAATCTCTATTTCTTTCATTTTTTAAAGCATAAGGTTGGTTGTTCTTCTTTCATATTAGATTTATCTTTTATTTCTTATTCTTTTTATTCATATATCATTTTTCGTACATTTCAACAAATGCTTTTTTAAAATAAACGTTTCAGTTTGTTTCTTTAACATTTCTTTCATTTTCTTTTGTTTTTATACCAGTACCCGTGCGGACGCACGGGTATCCCACTAGTTTCCATAACGAATTAGACCGAAGTTGGCGTTCAAGGGAAACCCCACTACCCTAAACTCTAAAATACTCATTATAGAACAATCTCCCCCGTTACATTGTGTTTGTAGAAAGTAGCAAGAGTTCTCTCAGATTTTTTCTCTTTCTCTATTCCTTAATTTTCTGTCTTTTTCTTCTTCACGTTTCTCCTTTTTCACGTAAAAATCAGATTTTTATTCTCATATTCACTCCCCACTAGCCCCTTTCTTCTTCAATCCCTTTCCTATTATCCCCATTAAATAATTTTATTTTATTAAAATAAATTCAATTATCTTATTAATAATCATAATAATAATAATAATCCTAATAATAAAACAACAATTATATATATATATATATATATATATATATATATATGATAACAACAACAACAATAATAATAATAATAATAATAATAATAATTGATCGTGAAGGCTGGATCAGATCCTGTAAAATTGGGTCGCCAAGTGCGTCAGGGATGCTGGTCGTATGGAGAGGAGGGGGGTGTACCTGCAAGGTACTCCGACGCTCAAATAAGAAAGGGTCAGAGAAAAGGGGCAAGTACAAAGTATGAGTTCTTAGGGTGAATATTGGATACCTGACCATCTCAAGCGAGAGGGTTTATATAGAGCCCCCAGCGCGTGGCCAACGGTCCTATTTTCGGGGCGAAATAACCGTTTTCCCAAAAGAAAGGGTAACCACCCAAACTAGCCGTTATATTGGGCAGGGTGTCCCAAACTAGCCGTTATGTCGGTCACAGATGTGGTTCCGGGCACCTGCCCACAGCTGTTCGGGGAGTAATGGAGCCGTGCGTAACGGGCAGTAATTCTGGGGAGGAATGTTGCATTCCTTGCCCGGTTGGAGGGGCAGAAAGGTAACTTTTTCCCCTCTGTGGGTTGGACTTAGGCAATGTGGGCCGCTCTGGAGCAGAAGCAGATTGGGCCATGTCTAGCCATTGGTCCAGTCCAGAACAGGAGCCCCCCAAGTCGTTGCTCCCGAGCATAAGAGTGATGACTTAAGGGTAGTTCGTTGCTCCGGGGAGCTAGCATGGAATCGTCGTTTGAAGACGAGGAGGATTGTCTCAATGCGCCTGTGACCCCTGGTGTTCGTGAAATTCGTGGTCGTGACCTTGTTGCTCTGTGTTCGGGGAGACTAGTGGTCAGACAGAATTGGAAACGTTGGGACGCCACGTGTACCTAGAGCTTCGTGTAGCAGTTAATAGGCAATGATGGCTAGTGGATAGCCATCATGGCCTACGAGCGCATGTTCGCACGTGCCCCTTTGTATAAAAAGGGGAAAATCGTTCCATTTGGGACTTTTTGCTCTGATTTCTCCCAGTTTTCTTCAGAATTCTTGCTCGTAACCGCCGTCTGCCTACTCCGACCACTGCTTCAAGCTTCGATCACCTACTTTCGTCTACTTAAATCAAGTAAATTTTCTGATCCTTAGCTTATTTTACTCCCTTTTGTTGTCAATGGTAGGTTGCATGTGGTTAGGGCTAGGTTTAGAGGACGAAATGGGTGAGTTTTCGGCGATTGTTGGTGGTGGACGGTGGTTATGCCGTTTTTCTACCTCTGACATGTCGCCAGAGTTAGTAGTATGTTCTAGCGAGGAGGGTGGTTCACGGCGTCGCTGTGATAGCTATGCATGTGTGACCGTCGTGTTTGTTCATCTGATGAGTTTTCCGGAGAACATTCCCAGATTCCGGTGAAGATTTGCGATTTCCGGGGACGTTGTCCTCAGCCCTTTGCGCGCCCTTTCACTTGACTTAGCGGTGGAAGGGTGGATTTAATTTGTTGTCGAACTCACTTTCTTCTCTGCTTTTCAGGTGATCATAATGGCGACGGGGCCAGATAGAGAGGTTATCCTAGATACATCCGAGGAAGAAACATGCTCTTCGGAAAATAGTAGCTCGACGACCTCGAGCACCTCCAGTGATGTCGGGGAGGAAGAAGACTTGGAAGTTATGGACGAGGACGCCGTTGAAGGTCCTGATGAAGAATGGGAGGTGGCCGAGCCTTCTGAACATGTGTCCACTTTCGCAACATATTTGGACGATGTCTTCACGGAGGTTGGACGGGAGGGGGAGTGGAAGGTGCACTTCCCTATTGAGGAAGAGCGGGTCTGCACGAACTTCAGGGACCGTTTTACGATGTATGAATATGCCTTTAAGGAGTTGGGCCTGAGGTTGCCGTTCACTGAATTTCAGCAGTCAGTGTTCGTTCATTTGAGATTGGCCCCTACGCAACTGCATCCCAACTTGTTGGCCTTTATCCGGGCGTTCGAGCTGGTATGTGAGCATCTCTCCATAGGGGTTACTCTCCCTCTGTTCTTCACTGTCTTCCATCTTCAAAGGCAGTTATCGGGGAGGAAGTACAGCTGGGTTTCTTTGAAGCAGCAGCGTAAGCTGTTCAAGCCTTTCTCCGAATCGATACGGACGTTCAAGGAGCGATATTATGTTGTCGAGCCCCTGTCTGAAGCTGCCCAGGATAGTACATACGTCTGGGAGATTGAGGTGGACGAGGATGGGAACGACCTGCGTGACGAGGAGGGGAAATTTATTGGGCGAAGAATCTATAAGTTCCCCATCCATTGGGAGCCCGATCATTTCGTCAAGAAGCCCAGGGACTATGTCCTCCAGCCGAACGAGCTCCACGGGCAGGATGCCGTGGCGTATGAGGAGTTGGTGAAGTGGGTCAACTCCTTCAAGCTTGCTGAGTGCTGGACGAGCAAGGGTAATCCGATCTTCGAGGAAGATGAGACTCAGAGGGTTGAGCATCGATTTATCAATATTAAGGCACTGCTGGAGTGCAAGACCCCCGAGGATGCCGGGAAGCTACTTGGTAGTCTTAGTTGTTTAAATTTGTTTGCTTTATTTCTTTTCCTCGTATCTAACATGCTCGTATTTTGTTTGTGCAGGTGAGATGCCTCAGGCTCATGATCGGGTTGTGAGGAATGCTCTCGCGAGGAACAAGGCTGGTACGGCTCCTCCGAAGTCTCGGTTTGCCGGTGCTCGTGCTCCTCCTCCGACGCAGTCTGCTGCGGGGACCTCTTCCTCTCCTACTCCTGCTCCCCGGGGGTCTCCTCTTTCTTTGATCGGTCGATCCAAGCGGCCAAGAATCACTGACGCTGTGGATCTCACTCGGGCATCAGAGAAGGGGAAGTTCGAGCTTCCCCCTTGCATCCATGAAAGGAAATTCTTTGAGGGGAACTCTCTGATTGTGCCTCGGGCGGAGTCTCTTTGCTTGGAAAGCATGGACCGCCCGAGCAAGAGGGCGTTGGTGGATCAAGATGCTCCGCCTTGGTCAGGATGCTGGAGATGGCGACCGTTTACGCCGAAGGAGACTCTGCAACAGAGGCCGAACTTACCGCTGCTCGGGCTTCAATGGCGTCCCTCAGAGAAGAAGCTAAGGGTGTCGAAGATGCTCAGAAGAAGGCTGAGGAGGAGTTTGCTCGGTTGAAGAAGGAGAACTCCACGCTGGCGGCGGAGAAGAAAGTTGCCGAGGAGCTGGTCCAGCGGCTGAGGGCGGCCAATGCCCCGGGTGATGATGAGCCGGAAGATGTGAAGGCATTGAAGACGAGATCCGAGCTGGTTGCCCATTTGCTGATGGCCGAGGATGATGGTATTGTCGTCGCGGAGGAGTCTTCCGGGAACGCCGTGGCTCAACTACGGGTGGTGAACCCTGAGCTTGACTTTTCTGCCGAGGGCACCCACTATCTGGAGCACGTTGACGATGGTCGGATCGTCATGCCCGATGCTCTCCTTGAAAGGAATAACGAGGATCAGCCCGCGGAGGACCAGGGGCCTTAGTTCGAGCCTGCCGAGCACGTGGAAGAGTGAGGAGTTTGTGTTTTTGATGTTGTAATTTTTCTGGCCTGCGTGCCGTGTAACCGTTGTAATTTATTTCTTGGGGGGCGTGGCCCCCGTTTGATGTAACCCAGTACAATCGTGGTCCTTGTGGCCACTTATCATGTTAAGTTATTATATGTTCGATTCTGTTATATGCATGAATTTACTTGCTTTTAGTTTTTGCTAAGTGTTGTACTCATGCTCGTTGTGAATGTATGTCGGCCCGTGATAGGGGGTATTTAACTTGTGCGAATAATTTGGGGGGATTGCTCATTGTAGATGTGTTCGGCAGTGAGGGGAACTGGTCGAACGACCGGGGAATATCCTGGCGGGGGTGCGGAGCTCAGGTCGCGTTTGAGGCCTGAGTTCGCGGCGTGAACGTCCCATTGCGAGCTGGGGTTCTGCCAGTCATGGTACTTTGACGACAGCGATGCTCGATCGAGGACCGCTGTCGAGCAGTTACCCGACTCATTACTGAGCGAGGTTCTACTTTATTTGTATGTGACGCTTGTACCTAGTCGTGCATAGTGGTCGGTAGCTGACGTCCGTCGTTGTGACGGGTCGAACCGAGAATTTAGCTGTAGTATTGTTTTAGCTTTTTAGTGTTCCATGGTCGAGCAAGTTCTTCCCTGGTGAGATGTTCTAGGTAGTAGGACCCATTTTCCGGTTTTGCTCGGACGCGATTGGGCCCCTCCCAGTTGGCTGCTAGTTTGCCTTCTCGAGAGTCTTTGTGGTTTCTTCTTAGAACAAGGCTTCCCACGTCGAACTCTCGTCGTATCACCTTGGCGTTGTGCCTGATGGTAATTTTTTGTTTTAGTGAGGCTTCGCGGAGGGCTGCCCCGGTTCGGATTTCCTCGACAAGGTCGAGTTCTTCTCGCAATGACTCGTTGTTCATCTCCTCGTCTAGAGGCGAATCTGTCCGCCTAGAGGGCACGTGGACTTCGACGGGAATTACAGCCTCGGCCCCGTATGCTATACGGAAAGGTGTTTCCCCCGTCGTTGAGTGTGGAGTTGTGCGGTATACCCAGAGTACGATGTGCAGTTCCTCGACCCATGCCTTCTTTGTTTCGTCTAGCCTTCACTTGAGGCCTCGAAGGATGACTCGGTTGGCTGCTTCGGCCTGCCCGTTTATTTGAGGGTGCTCCACGGATGCAAAGTGCTGCTTCGTACCCAGTTGTGCGACAAAGTTTTGGATCTTCCTGTCCGTGAATTGCGTCCCATTGTCCGTTACTATCGCTTGGGGGATGCCGAAACGTGCAAGGATGTTTCGTTTGTAGAAACACAAGATGTTGAGGGCAGTTATTTTGGCTAGAGCTTCTGCTTTTATGCATTTTGTGAAATAGTCTATGCCCACTATTAGGTATTTGTTCTGACTTGATCCTACCACGAAGGGTCCTAGGATGTCTAGGCCCCACCAGGCGAATGACCACGGGGAGGGCATAACCTTGAGCTCGTTGGACAGAGCCAGGTGCATGTCCTCGTGTCGTTGGCATTTATCGCATTTCTTTACATGCTCTTTCGCGTCGTGCTGCCTGGTTAGCCAATAGTATCCTGCTCGGAGGGCCTTTCGGGCAAGCGACCTTCTGCCGAGATGTTGGACGTTGATTCCTTCGTGGATTTCGCGCAGGATGTGCGCAACCATTTCCTCCTCGACACATTTGAGCAGGGGGATGGAGAATCCCCGCCTGTAGAGTTTATATTCGACCAAGACATAAGAGCAGGCTCTTCGCCTGACTGTGCTGGCCTCCTTTGGGTCAGACGGAAGTTCGTCTTTGGCGAGATAGTTGTAGACGGGGGTCATCCAGCAGTTGTTGTCGCCGATCACCTGTACGTCAAGTGTCGGGGAGACTTTCTCGATGCTGGGTCGAGGAAGTACTTCCTGTATGACGGATTTGTTTCCGCCCTTCTTCTTTGTGATGGCTAGTTTGGATAGCACGTCCGCTCGCATGTTATGTTCGCGGGGAACATGTTTCACTTCCATCGTTATGAACTTCGCCATCTCCTTTTTGACCAGGGCCAAGTATTCGGTCAGGTTATCATTTTTGGCTTGATATTCTCCCCGGACTTGGAGGGCTACGAGTTGTGAATCCGTGGAAATGACGACCTCTTCTGCGCCTAGGTCCTCAGCTAGGCGAAGCCCAGCGAGGAAGGCCACGTATTCAGCCTGGTTGTTGGAGGTTGGGAATGACAGGGTGAGTGATACTTCGATGATGATTCCTTCGTCGCTTTTCAGTATGATGCCCGCGCCGCTGCCTACCGAGCTTGAGGCACCGTCAATGAAAATGGTCCATTTGCGCGCTTCGCTCGCGGGGGAGTCTGGGAATGTCATTTCCGCGACGAAGTTGGCCAGAGCTTGGGACTTGAGGGCTTTTCTGCTTTCGTATTGGATGTCGAATTCGGACAGTTCCAACGACCATTTGAGCATTCGACCGGCCATGTCTGGTCGTTCGAGCAGCTGCTTTATGGGTTGATCTGTCTGAATCACGATCGTGTGAGCCAGGAAGTAGTGTCTTAATCTTCTGGCTGCATTGATGAGGGCCAGCGCCACCTTCTCTATCTGTTGGTATCTTAACTCTGGTCCTTATAGCGCTTTGCTCGTGAAATATATGGGCTTCTGCTCGTCAGGTGGCTCGCGGATAAGAGCTCGCGGAAAAGAGCGGCGAGGTACAGGTACAACGTTTCGCCATTGTTCGGGCGAGCGAGGACCGGTGGCTCTGAGAGTGCTCGTTTCAGATGGAGAAGGTCCTCGTCACACTCCTCGGTCCATTCGAATGCTGCCTCTTTGCGGAGGAGTTTGAAGAATGGTAGGGCGTGCTGGGCGGACTTGGTCACGAAACGAGATAGTGACGCGAGCATCCCGTTGAGGGACTGGATGGATTTTTTGGACTTAGGCGTAGGAAACTCGGAGGATGCTCGGAATTTGTCGGGATTGGCTTCGATTCCTCGTTCCATTAAGTAGAAGCCGAGGAATTTGCCTGCCCGGACACCGAACGTGCACTTCTCCGGGTTAAAACGCATTTTGTATTTTCTGGCCTGTTCGAAGACCTTTCTCAAATGGGCAGTATGATCGGTTTCCTCGTGGGATTTTACGATCATGTCATCCATGTAGACTTCGAGCATGTCGCCTATTTCTCCCCCGAAATACATTGTTCATCATTCGTTGGTACGTTGCTCCGGCGTTCTTCTGGCTGAAGGGCATTACGTTGTAGTAATAGTTGCCCGACTCGATCATGAAGGCCGTATATTTTTTGTTGGACATTGCCATCGGAATTTGATTATAGCCCGAGTAGGCGTCTATGAATGATAAAAGTTTAAAACCAGCGGAATTATCAACGAGTTTATCAATATTGGGGAGGGGGTAGGCATCCTTCGGGCATGCCTTATTGAGATCGGTGTAATCAATGCACATGCGCCATTTTCCATTAGATTTTTTAACTAGTACAACGTTGGACAGCCAAGTGGTGTACATGGCCTCCGAAATAAATTTGGCCTCGAGGAGGTCCTTTACAGCTTTTTCAGCAGCCTTCGTTTTCTCTAGAGACTGCTTTCTCCTACGTTGTGCTACGACCTTGATGGTCGGGTCAATTGCCAGCTGGCGGCAGGCGACGGACGGATCCAGTCCGGGCATTTCGACGGCGCTCCATGCGAATAGGTCGGCATTCTCGTGATATCAGGCAGGTCTGCTCCAATCTTCACTCCCCGCTGAGGGTCGTTGCAGAACATAACGATCTCGAAGTTGCCATCCGGGATCAGGCGCATCGGATGGGAGTTGCTGCTGGACGATGTGGATGGGTCGGCTGAAGCTGCTCGTTCCTCCTGCCGGTCTTCTTCTTGGAAGCAACTGTCGAGGTTGATAGAGTCGACCTGGGGAAGAGGCTTGGCTTCCTCGGAGCTGCTTGGCAATGCTGGCTTACCCGATGCTTTTGGCTTGGACGCAATGGCGTTGAGCCCCTTTGTAGCTGCCTCGAAACACCTACGTGCAGCTTCGATGTTGCCGTGGAGGGTGGCGACCATCCCCTTTGAAGTGTAATACTTCATCTTCAGGTGGACTGTTGAAGGCACTGCTACCAACTCGGCCAGAGTCGGCCTTCCAAATATGCACTGGTAAAGCGACGGGAAATCGATCACCAGAAATTATACCTTGACAGATCTGGCCATCTCAGCTAATCCGAAGGTTACGATCAGTTCGATGTAGCCCCACGGCTTAGTCACTGATCCGTTGAATCCCTGTAAATCAGACCCTACATAGGGGGTAAGGTGCGATTCGTCCAGCTGAAGCGTTGAGAACAGCTAAGAGTACATAATGTCGACCGAGCTGCCCTGGTCGACGAGTATTCTGCAAACGTCAAAGTTTGCCATTCGGGCTCTGACGAGCAAAGGTATGCTCGAGTTCGGGGATCCGCCGAGGAGCTCTTCCCGGTAGAAGGAGATGGGGACGGAGCCCTTCTGGGCTTGATCGAGCATGGTCACTTTATTGGAGCTCGTGTTGATCAGATGCTCGAACTTACGTTCCACGGAGCCCACAGTGACTTTGTTGAAGCCCCCGCCAAAGATGACCATGGCAGAGGGAAAAGTCTCCCACGGGTTGTGGGCTGCGAAATAAGCAGGGGCGCTGAGCCCGACCGGGACGTAGAACTCCTCCGGTCGCGATATGGACATAGCGACCTGTATGTTGGCGTCTTCCGAGGAGGGAAATTCCTCTTATATCTTCTTGGACTCCTGGGCGTCCTGCCGAGGAGTGTCCTTCTTCTTCGTGAATTGTTTCAGGTGGCCGTCCCTGATCAGTATCTCAATGGCATCCTTCAGGTGGATGCAATCCTCAGTAGTGTGGCCGTGACTCTTGTGGAAACGGCAGTATTTTGATTTGTCCATGTTCGGTCTGGCCGGCAATTATTTGGGGAAGCGGACCCCTGCCTGCTTGAACTCCGAATTGGCACATTCGGACAATATTTTCTCCCTGGAGGCGGTCAGGGGGGTGTAGTCATGGAAACGCCCGGAGGGTCCCTTGCTGTCGCGGGAGTCTCGTGGACGGTCCTCGCGCTTCCGTTCACCCCGACGAGATGTCGAGGCTTCTTCTCCTCTGGAGGCCCGAGCGTTCTCCTGAAGGCGTGATGCTCGGACGTTGCAGGCCGCAACCTTTTCTTCGTACTGAATGTGTGATTGGGCTTTGAGGAGGAGGGTGTCTAAGTTCCTCGGCGGTGCGAGGCCAATGGCTTTAGAAAACTCGGAGCCCGGGCGGACCCCTTGCTCGAGTAGAAACTTCTTCATTTTATCCGTTGTAGGGACCTGTACTTCTTCCTTGTTGAACCTCTCGATGTACACGCGGAGAGGCTCGTCTTTTCTTTGGATTATGGCCCCAAGGGAGGCCTCGGTCTTTGGGTGACGGCGAGATGTTGTGAAGTGCCGTGAGAACATCCTGCCCAGCTGTCTTAACGAGGTAATGGACTCCTCGGGCAGTTGCTTGTACCATGTCATCACTCCCTTTCGGAGCGTGGTCGGGAACAGTCGGAATTTGATGGTGCCCCGTACGCTGTAGTAGTCTAATAGCGCATCAATGTTCTCGATGTGCTCGTCGGGGTCGGTGGTTCCGTCGTACGTGCCGAGTGACGGGGGTTTCTCCAAGCCTTTTGGGAGAGGGGTAGCCAGGATCTCCTGGGACAACGGGCCGCGAGGCTCGTCGTCGCTGCTAGAACTGGTGTATGATGGGGACCGAATGGGATGTTCGCGGCGGCGGTTCCTCTGGGGGGAAGGGGAGTGGTTCCTTCGCGGAGAAGGTGAGCGGGCCAGTCCTTTAGACTTGACCGGCGGAGATTGCTCGTTCCTTCGAGTCCTCTTGTGGTCGTGAGCGTGTTGGTCACACGGGGAGATATGGTCGCGCTTCTGGGCTGCACGAGGATCAGGCTCTTGGCGCAGTCTTCGGTCGATGTCTCTCCGGGGCTGCGAGCTTATTGACCGTTGCTGGTTCCTCCGCGAGGAGGGGATCTTGGACGGTTGGACTCTTCTAACGCCCCGATCCTCTCGTTTTCCTGCAGGATCAGGGTGTTGGTTTTGTTGATTACCTCCAGGAGGGCCGCCACGGCCGGGTCGGCGTTGGGCAGAACAGGAACGTGCTTGACTTCAAGTGAAGGCTGATCATTGCTGTGGTCAGTAGGGGTAGGGGAAGGAGAAGCAGTGGCTCCGTCCCTGAGGAAACGAGCATCTCGGAGGAGAGATGATTGGCCGTCAACGTCAGATTTTTTGACGGGGAGGATGGTGGCTTGGAGAGCATCCTTGGTGCGATCTTGGGAGGCCATGATCGTGATGATGTTTGCGGATTGTTTTGATCTTCGGTTTCTGAGGAAAGAAAGATGGGAAGAACAATGGTTCCCACAGACGGCGCCACTGATCGTGAAGGCTGGATCAGATCCTGTAGAATTGGACCACCAAGTGCGTCAGGGATGCTGGTCGTATGGAGAAGAGGGGGTGTACCTGCAACGTACTCCGACGCTCAAGTAAGAAAGGGTCAGAGAAAAGGGGCAAGTACAAAGTATGAGTTCTTAGGGTGAATATTGGATACCTGACCCTCTCAAGCGAGAGGGTTTATATAGAGCCCCCAGCGCGTGGCCAACGGTCCTATTTTCGGGGCGAAATAACCGTTTTCCCAAAAGAATAGGTAACCACCCTAACTAGCCGTTATGTCAGGCAGGGTGTCCCAAACTAGCCGTTATGTCGGGCACAGACGTGGTTCCGGGCACCTGCCCACAGCTGTTCGGGGAGCAATGGAGTCGTGCGTAACGGGCAGTAATTCCGGGGAGGAATGTTGCATTCCTTGCCCGGTTGGAGGGGCAGAAAGGTAACTTTTGCCCCTCTGTGGGTTGGAATTAGGCAATGTGGGCCGCTCTGGAGCAGAAGCGGATTGGGCCATGTCTAGCCATTGGTCCAGTCCAGAACAATAATAATAATAATAAGGGTTAATACCCATTCCCCTTGCCATATAGGCGCCTTTTGAAAATCCCCCCGTAAAAAAAATAAGTTGCATGAATTCCCCTAACATTTGAAAAATATCTCGCTTTAAACCTTTGTCAGGCCAACTCATAAAAACTGATAATGTGGCAGCATTTTTTTTTCATTTTAATTATTTTCCACATGTGTTAAATGAAAGGTAACAGGACATAAATACCCTTCACTAAAAACAACTTCTTCTTCCACCCTTCACAATCTCAAAACAATCATCTTTTTTTCAAACACCATTTTCCTAACTACAGCTTCATCAACATCACTTTAACACTGTCTTCCATCTCTTTCTTTAAGCCCAACTCCATCCTTTCAATCTACATCTATTAAACCTCCAGACCATTCAAAAACTTCTAAGCAAAAGCAACAACAACCTGCAAATTCCCAAATAAATCAAAACAAAAATAAACCAGTGGCAAAGCATCATCCCAACCAAAATCAACAGCATCAAAACAAACTAAAAAGAGTAAAATGAAAACAATGTTTTTGGGTGGATAGACACTAGTATTGAGGAGAACAGAGAGATGCTAAATAATACAGAAGAGATCTTGATAGACATTGACGAGTCCATGAGAGAACATCCTCTTAAGATGAGAAAGAATGCTGAAGACGAGATGTGGAAACTATTGAGAATAAAGGAAAGCCTTCTGCATCAAAAATCAGGAACAAAATGGATTGAAGATGGCGATCAAAATACTGCTTTTTTTCATTCGACAATCCGACATCGTAACTTGTTGAACTCGATTAATAAAGTGGAGAATGAGGATGGAACCATTGAAGATGTTGAAGGGGTAAAGAAGGCGATTGCAGACCATTTTGAAAAGAGACTAACGTCAAATGGGAGACCTCTCACTCGATTAAAGTCTGACTGTTTCGCGAAAATTTCAGAACAGGACGGATTCATGTTGGAAGAGGTTTTTACAGATGCAGAGATCAAAGAAGCAGTTTTTCAATGCAATAGTGATAGAAGCCCAGGTCCCGATGGTTTCAGTATGGAATTTTTTCAAAAATGCTGGGACATTGTGGGTTATGACTTTACAGGCTGTATCAAAGAGTTTTTTGCTGAAGGAAAGCTCCCAAAGGTGCTTGCGTCTTCCTTTTTAGTTCTCATCCCCAAGAATAGCAATCCAAGTAGTCTTGATGATTACCGTCCAATTTGTTTAGTGGGGTGTGTGTATAAGGTGATAACTAAATTATTGGCTGGCAGACTTAAGAGTGTAATGAACAAGTTAATATCTCCTTCACAAACAGCGTTCGTAGCAGGTAGGAACATTCTTGATGGTGTTCTTGCTCTGAATGAAATTGTAGATTATTCAAAAAGGAGCAATCATAAGAGTTTAATCTTCAAAGTGGATTTTGCGAAGGCATACGACTGTACGGAATGAGAGTATATTCGTCAGGTTATGAAATGCATGGGGTTCGGGAGTAAGTTTATGTGATGGATAGAGGGGTCTGTGTTCAATAGCTTCATGTCGGTGCTTGTAAACGGTAGTCCTTCGCGTGATTTTCAAGTTACTCGTGGGCTTAGGCAGGGGGATCCTTTATCACCATATTTTTTGCTATGGCTGCTGAAGGATTGCGTGCAAATTGCAAAAGTGTCCGGTTAAATTTCTTGGTGTACAAATTGGCGGGAATCATAGGCTGTTATCATTTTGGAAACCGATGATTCTCAAGGTTCAAGCTAGATTGGCATCTTGGAAAGGAAGATTTCTATCTATGGGGGGCAGAACTACGTTGATCAAATCAGTGCTAACAAACTTGCCTATTCATTACTTGTCATTTTATCGGATGCCGTCAAAAGTTACCAAAGTTATAACATCATTGCAGCGGAATTTCTTTTGGAATGGTTCTGCTATTAAGAAAGGCATTGCGTGGATGTCTTGGAGGACGGTTTGTAAACCTAAGGAGTTAGGGGGTTTGAATATTATGGACGTTCAATGTTTGAATGAGGCCTTGCTTGCAAAATGGCTATGGAAAATCATGAGTTTGCAGGATTATATTTGGGGCGATATACTGCAGGCAAAATATGGTACTGTCATGGAGAGGGTAGTGAGTGGAGAATTCAGTGCAGGTTATGGAATGTCTTCCTTATGGTGGCGGGACATGGTGCGCCTTGCAAATAATTTTGGCAATGATTCCTTCTTTTCTCATCTAGATGTAAATGTTGGTAATGGGGAAACAACTGCATTTTGGCAATCTTCTTGGTGTGATAGCATGTCTTTAGCTATTTTATTTCCGGAGCTTCATAACATAGCAACGAGGCCCAGAAGCTTGGCGAGTGATAATGGTAGGTGGGTTGGTGATGTTTGGCTGTGGAATGTGGAATTTCGTCAGGGTATTGAGGACAAACAATTAATTCAACAGCTGGCTAGTTTCAATTTTTTAATTCACAGTAAAGGGCTTTGCAAGGAGAACAAGGATGTGATTTCTTGGAACCTTAAGTCAGAGTCTGATGCGGGTTTTTCGGTGCATTCGGCGTATGAATTTTTGTATAATTCGAAGATTATTCCTCACAATATTCCTAGTGATATGTCTGCTGCGTTTAAATTGATTTGGTTAGCTTCATCACCAATCAAAATGGTAGTATTCGGTTGGCGGTTATTTCACGATCGGCTTCCTACGCGTGATAACCTTCGTCTTCGTGGGATTATTGCTTCTCCTCACGACACAGCTTGCCCTGTTTGTTTTCAAGCCACAGAAACGGTATCTCATTTATTGTTTTATTGCCCTAAAGTTATCTTGGTGTGGAGGAAAATTCTCGGATGGCTTGGTGTTGTGGTTACCTTGGATGGATCAATGATGGAACACTTTAGAGGTTGGATATCTTCCTTAAATATTGAAGGGGTAAGTGTAAAGAATGCAATAGGCTTGTGGCTGATAGTTTGTTGGTCTGTGTGGAAAGTCAGGAATGATATTTTATTTAATGATGAGTTTTGGATAGAAGAGGAAATAGTGCAAAAGATCATGTTTATAGCTTGGAGGTGGATTGGTAGGAAATACAATTTTACATGTAATTACTATGATTGGTTCAAATCACCTATAGATTTTTTGTAATGGCGGTTGATCGGTTGACTTTTGTAAATGGGCTGGATACCCCTATTGTATCCTTATTTTGAATATAGTTGCTTATTAAAAAAAAAAACATCTCTTTTTCTTGTTGGTGCAATTGTTGCTTCATCGCCAAAATTGTACTTCTGCTTTAAATCCTGAAAAATATACCACAATACACCAGATTATATTTGGAAATAATCACATTTAAAACTCATGTGAGAAGCAGCAACAAGAGAAGCAGACTAACCATGGCAAGGTGGAAGTCAATAAGATAGCCTTTCTTTAGGTTTTGAGAAAAAAAGGAAGTTTCCAGGTTTGACATCTTTATGGACGACTCCCTACATTAATTGAGTTTGAACTTCTCAAACAACGAGTCAAAGTCACAAAGAATAACCAAGAGGGAAAATTACCTCTTCGTGCAAGCACGCAAGTGCCTTGAACATGCAATACGCATACCACTGAAGCTCGTTGATATCAATTACTCTTTTCAAAACCTATACATTACAGTATTTTCGTTACAAAATTAAACAAACTGATGCAAATTTTAATAATGCAAAGTATGCTAAAAATATTCTTTTTGGTTCATATTCTTTTCCTTTTCCTTTTTGGTTCAAATTCATGTTTATGTGTTACATTGGGAATCAAACTGATAAAGATTGACCAAATAAATAACTTGGATGTTGATGTTGATTTAGTGCTGGGCTTTGCCTCCCATTACGGCAAGATAGGCACTATAGAGTGTTTGGTGGAAGAGGGAAATGTCGTAGCCTTTTTGGGCCCTTTGATGAGAGCTACTGAGAGGGGTTGTATGCAAGTTGCTGAGTGGTTTGTGCATAGGGGTTTCCGGGACATGGAGCTTTGCCTTGCCTTTACTGCAGCCATATCTAGCAGCCAAGTTTACATTGCTTCATATCTTCTTCCCCATGTACCCCAAATCTCTTGATGAACGCAGTGGTGGATCTCTTGATGATGTATAATTTCTCCTCAAATCTGACTTCATAGGTGATTCTGCAGCTACTTATGCTGTTGGAGACATTATTGCTAAATTGGAGGATGAGGCTGTTGCTCTGGAGCTAAAGGCATTTCTTAAGGAGCATTGGTCAGAAGGAGCTTACATAGAGGGATTAAGGTTAGGGAAAAAGCATTAAACGAACCTTGTGAGAATCATTAAATGGGGCGAGTCTCCTATTTGTTTGAGAGATCTTCCAGCCCCACTAACTGTTGCAATTGCTTATCTCCCACTCTATAGGGAGTGTGTCAAGGCAGGGGGTTATTTGTTTTCTCAACGACTAAGAGGACAATTGGTTGAAGTTGCAAGAAGCCTTGGTGGAGATAGGGTCTTTGATGAAACAACGAATGATAGAGATCTTCTGGTGATTTTGGAGCGTCATCTTCCCCAATTTTTGCTCGCTACCACCATTATTGCTTAGCTACATTTGGTTACCATTTTTATATACTTTGCATCTATATTATGTAATGAGTTACTGTTGACATTTTTATACTGAGAAACCAAGTTTTATGGTTGGTTTTTCTGTTCCTCTACAACCTAGTGTCTTAAATTTGCATATTTTTTAAATTTTTATTTATTATTAGAACTAGCACGTTATTCTAAATGTTGAAGTAGCATTTCCAATTTAAAACATCCAAAAATAAAATGCCACAAAAATATACCCCTTTTCACTATTACAAACAATTTAAAACATCCAGCCTATGTTACCTTTACCACAAAAATATGCCCCTTTGTAATAACTGCAATACAACCAATACATTAATTGAGTTTGAACTTCTCAAACAACAAGGCAAAGTCGCAAAGAATAAGAAAGAGGGAAAATTACCTCTTTATGCAAGCACACAAGTGCCTTAAACATGCAATACGCATATCACTGAAGCTTGTTGATGTCTGTTGTGAAAAACGATGCCTTGAAACAAAAGTATAGTCGGTTTCTTTATTGACAAGAAACATACAAAGGTTAGGGTTAACCAAAAACAGTAAGAATAAGAAGAAATTGGTTATAACTGCTAATCTTTACTTTCTCTTTGAATCAAATTACAAGTACTCAAGAATAACAAATAACCTTCTCACCCTAATTAGGATTTGCCACACTTATGATGAGACACTACTATGCTATTTATAATAATACCTAACACACGAAACTAATGAGCCTTTTAACAATTACCCATTGCAAGCTAACTTAGGGTACAAGCTAACTTAAACAATTGGACATAACAAACAAGTCTAATTCGACATGCTAACAAATCTAGCATTTCCGACAACTGCATGCTTGACCCTACTTCGACTACAGCATACACTACTTCGACAACAGCATGTGACGACCTTCGACTGCATACTGGACATATGTCTAACTGTTGAACCAAGAAGCTACCTTCGATCATACTAGAGTTCGATCCAATATCTCACAAATCTCCACCTTGGAACAAACTCTATAACATCAAGGAACAAAGTAGCTTTCTTCATGCAGTTTTATCAACTGCATACAGTGGAAAAACTTGCAACTGGGCAATGTGTTGGTGATCATATCAGCAGCATTATGATCTGTCGAAACCTTTAGCACTTGGACTTCTCCACGCTCGATTACCCCTCTGACGAAATTCAACCTCACATCGATGTGCTTGGTTCGCTCATGATAGGATGAATTCTTCGACATGTGTATTACACTTTGACTATCACATTTAACAGTGATAACTCGACCTTGAAGTTTCAGCTCCTTTGAAAAACCTTCAAGCCACAATGCTTCATTCACAGCTTTAGTTAGGGTGATATATTCCGCTTCAGTGGTTGATAAGACAACAACCTTATGAAGTGTTGCTTTCCAACCGATTGTTGTGCCGAACATAGTGAGAACATATCCAGAAATATATTTTCTAGAATCTATACAACCTGCATAATCAGAGTTGACATATCCTTCGATTGCTGCTTTACTATCTTCACCTAAGGTTCCACCATAAATTAGAACTCTGTTCAGAGACCCATTTATGTTCCTTAGAATCCACTTCAATGCTTGCCAGTGAGCCTTTTCAGGATTCGCCATGTAGCTGCTTACAAGACTTACTGCATATGTTTTGTCAGGTCTAGTACAGACCATAACATACATCAAAGAACCCACTATATTAGCATATGAAATGCTATTCATATAAGTTCTTTTGACATCAATACTGGGACACTGATCTATACTCAACTTGAATTGAGGGTTTGTCGGAGTCACAACAGGCTTTGAATTCGAAATACCAAACTTTTTGGGAATTTTTCATAGGCATGCCTCTTGAGATAAGCATAATTTTGAATGCTTTCTATCTCTTCGGATGTCAATCCCAAGAATCTTGGACGCATCTCCCAGATCCTTCATGTCGAACTCCTTAATGAGTTCAACCGTGACCCTGATTACATCTTCGATATTGTTGCTTGATATTAGAATATCATTCACATAAAGCAATAAAATAACAAATAAATTACCAAGTCAAAATCTGAAGTAAACACAATGGTCGAACTGACTTCTAATGAAACTTATACGTGCCATGAACTTGTTGAATCTCCTATTCCATTGTCGAGGAGATTGTTTCAGTCCATATAAAGATCTCTTCAACTTGCACACATAATCTTCCTTCCCCTTTTTGACATACCCTCCAGATTGCCTCATCAGAACTGTTTCATCCAGATCATCATATAAGAATGCAGTCTTCACATCCATCTATTCTAGTTCAAGGTCGAACTGTGCCACCATGGCAAACAATATTCGAATGGACCTGTGCTTCACAACAAGAGAGAACACATCATTAAATTCGCCACCTTCTTTCTGAGTGAAACCCCTAGCAACTAATCTTGCCTTGTATCTCTTCGACGCCACTTCTTCGATTCCTTCCTTAACTTTGAAAATCCACTTATAACTGACTAACCTGGCTCCAACAGGTTTCTTGATTAGTTCCTAGGTGTTGTTATCATGAAGAGATTTCATCTCATCATCCATGGGCTTCAGCCATTCAGTCTTATTTCGACTCCTCATAACTTCCTTATAGTCTATAGGTTCTTCGTCTAGAACCTCACTTGCAGAGATTAAGGCATAAGCTATAAGATCTGCATACCCAAGTCTCTGAGGTGGCTTGATGAATCTCCTCAACCTATCTCTTGACAATAGGTAGTCATCGACAGTTTCCTCAACTTCCTTAGTAACTACTGCTTCTTCTTCGACTTTATCCGGGATACATAATTTAGCATCAACATGCTCCACCTCAACAGGAATCTCTCCCTGTTCCAGCTCTTCGTCAGCATCATCAGTTTTCTTGAAGGCCATCTCAGCTTCATTGAAAACTTTATCTCGACTGGTGATACACCTCCTGTGACCTAGCTCTAGGCACCATAGCCTATAATCTTTGACTCTTTCAGGGTATCTCATGAACATGCATTTCAGAGCTCTAGGTTCGACCTTGTCTTGCCTAATGTGAGAATAGGCCACACAGCCAAATACTCTCAATTTGTCGAGATCTGGTGGATGTCCCGACCAAACTTCTTCAGGTGTCTTCATATCTAACACAGTCGAAGGACATCTATTTATCAGATATATTGCTGTCGAAACAGCCTCAGCCCAAAACACCTTCTTTAACCCAGCACTAGTCAACATGCATCTAACTATTTCCAAAATAGTTCGATTAAACCTTTCCACCAAACCATTTTGTTGTGGAGTACCTCCAGTAGTTTTGTGCCTTGCAATACCTGAGGCAGCACCAAAGACATCGAACACCTCATTGCAAATCCAAGGCCATTGTCGGTTCTCAACCTCTTGACCTTTCTACTAGTCTGATTTTCGACTAGAGCCTTTTAACCTTTGAAATTTTCAAAAGTTTCATCCTTAGTCTTCTGGATGAATACCCATAAATTTCTGGAATAATCATCAACTATGGATAGAAAATACCTTGCTCCTGAATGTGATGGACACCTTGCAGGCCCCCAAAGATCAGTATGGATGTAATAAAGGGATCCATGTGTTCTTTATTTGCCTTTGTTGAACTTCACTCTGCAAGATTTTCTACATACATAGGGTTCACAAAACTCCATCTTTTCGACTTTGTCTTCACCAAGCAGATTTTGTTTCCCCAGTTCGACCAGATCCCTTTCACAGACATGACCCAATCTCAAGTGCCAGATTTTTGTCTTCGACAAAGGTTTCGTGGATACAACGTTTGTCGAACCACTTACAACTTCAGCCTCAAGGGTATACAAGCCTTATTTCTTCACTCCTCTCAGGACTTCCTTCGACCCCTTCATGAATCTTAGGATACTTTCTCTCCTTGAAAAGCATATCCTTTCTTGTAGAATTCACCAAGAGAAATCAAATTTCTATTCAAATTAGGTACGTACCTGACTTCAGTCACTAACCTTATTGACTCATCATGGAGCTTGAATCTCACAGATCCAATACTGTAATTTTGCAAGCTTTGTTGTTTCCCAGCAACACTAATTCACCATGTTGATCACATATCACCTCAAACAAGTCTTTGTTTGGAGTCATTAGCCAAGTGCAACCTGAATCTATAATCCACTCTTTTCTTGAGTCGTCGCTTGAAACCACAAGAACACCAGATGAGTCAAAATCATCTTGAACAATGGATGCGTTGCCATTGTCCTTAACTCCATGATCTTTCAGGCATTCAGGGCTCACTTTTCTTGTGTGACCCTCCTTCTTACAATGATAACATCGAATACCAGATGCCTCGCCACTATAAGACTTTTGTTGACTTTTACCTTTCTTATTTTTGAACTTACCATCCTTCGCAAGAATTTTCCCTTAACGGACAAACCTCCACCAACCGTCAAAGGTTTATGCTCCTTCCGTTCGTTCAAGTCCTTGGAATACAAGGCCGATTGAAATTCTTCAAAGCTCAGGGACTCCCTTCCATACAGGAGAGTTTCTTTGAAGTGAGCATGTGTTTTAGGCAAAGCGCTGAACAACAACATTGCTTTTTTTTAATACGCAAAATATATTTCAAAGGATACAAAGGGGTATCCTAACCCGTACACAAAAAACACCAACCACCCTATAAATCAACCTTACATAAAATCACAAGGTGACTTAAACCATTCGTAATAATTACATGTAAAAGCTTTCTAAAATTTTTTACCAATCCACCACCATGACAGAAGAATAATCTTATGCACCACTAATTCTCCATCCCAAACCTCATCATTAAACATAATATTATTCCTACTAATCCACAAACACCAACACGTTACTAACCAAATTCCGACTGTGTTGTTCCTACAACACCTCTTGAGTGCATAACATCAGTCCAATATCTAAGATGATCATGAATATTCTCCCTAGGATTTACCCTCACCCCCACCCAACCATACATGCTATCCCACACCCTCCTGCTTTTATTACACAGAAATAACAGATGCTGGCTATTTTCATCCACTAAAAAACATAACGGGCATACATTGTTATGCGAATTTGTAAAAATTCCACGAGCAGTTAGATTATCACGAGACAGAAGCCTATTATGCAATAAACGCCGCCCAAATAATATGGTTTTCATGGGTGAAGTAGCAGACCAAAGCATTTTTAAATCTGCCAAGGGATAACTCGTATTAGTTGCAGCCATCATATTGTTTTGCAGACACAAATAACCTGAACGTGCAGTGTATTCATTAGTCGTATGAAGAGGCCAATTCACCGAGTCTTTGACCTCTTTGCTTAAGGAAACCTCTTCCAATACCTCCATCAATATTATGTACGCCTGCTGCAGTGAAGGAGGCAGCATGTTATCCACAAAATCAATATTCCAGTTCCAAAGTTCTCCCTCCCATATACCATTATCCGCCACCCTACTGTTCCGTCGAAGAGAAACATTCCATAGTTCCGGAAATAAGGATGCAAGCTTGACGTTACCACACCACGTAGATGACCAAAATAACGTAGATTCTCCATTCCCAATGTTTAAAGAAGTTAAACCATAGAAGGAATCTGGACCAAATAATCGAGATATGGTGCGTAAATCCTGCCACCAAAGAGATGAAGGTACCTTATACTTTGGATAATCACTTGGAACCAAATCATGACTATATTGACCACCATACCGACCTATAAGTATGCCATTCCACAAGTTGTCCTTTGGATTTATACACTTCCATAGCCATTTAGCTAATAGAGCTATGTTAAAACACCGTAAATCCAATATACCAAGACCGCCCTCCTCCTTAGATTTGCACACCAAGCTCCAATTAATCCAAGCCATACCTTTTTTAATAGTTGAACCATTCCAAAAAATCTTCTTTGTAAAGTCATAAGAATCCAAACAACCTTGCAAGGCATCTTGTAGAAAGACATATAATGAATACGTAAATTGGTCAGAACTGATTTGATAAGAGTAGTTCTACCACCTATAGACATGAGTCTTCCTTTCCACGAAGCTAGTCTCGATTGGAACTTATCAATGACCAGTTTCCAAAAAGAAACTAACCTATGATTACCACCAATTTGTATACTAAGAAATATGAATGGAGACACCTGAAATTTAGAAGCCAAGAACCTCTCACCCGCCTTCAACAAGGTCTGCTCCATACCAAAACCAAAGAGACAGCTCTTACTAAAGTTAATCTCCAACCCCGACATAATTTGAAAGCCTTTAAGGATAACTTTGATCACCCACAAATTGTTCCAAGACCCTTCTCCTACAATTACGGTATCATCGACATATTGAAGTAGATTGAAAGACACGTCTTGATCCAAATGAAATCCTTTAAAAAACTGTCTATCTGTAGCCCTTTTCATTAAAACCGCTAATCATTCCGCCACAATAGCAAAAATATAAGGTGATAGAGGATCACCTTGTCTTAGCCCTCTTGTAACTTTGAAATCCCGAGTTGGACTTCCGTTAACAAGAACAGACATATAGTTATTAAACACAATTCCCTCCAACCAATTCAACCATTTTTCACCAAACCCCATAATTTTCATCACGTTACGAATGTAAGGCCATTCAACACAGTCATAGGCCTTGGCAAAATCTACTTTAAGAATCAGCCCCTTATTTTTGCTTCTTTTTGCAAAATCTATAATCTCGTTTAGAACAAGAACTCCATCTAACAAATTCCTTCCCGCAATAAAAGTCATTTGAGAAGAAGATAGGTTTAGTCTACCATCCAATAATTTAGTCACAACCTTATCACTACGCCAAAACTGACTTTTACTAGCGCACCTTAGACATCGCTTTTATGCAAAAGCGCTGATATAAGTTAAATAAAAAATAAAACACGGAAACTGTATACGAAAAAGAGTAAAAGCGCTGCTAAAAGGCCTACCTTAGACAGCGCTTTTATGCAAAAGCACTGCTATAAGTTAAATAAAAAATAAAACACGAAAACTGTATATGAAAAAGAGTAAAAGCGCTGCTAAAAGGCATACCTTAGACAGCGCTTTTTCAAAAGCGCTGGTAAAGGACCACATTAGCCAGCGCTTTTCGAAAAGCACTGTCTAAGGTCTTATTAATTAAAATAAAAAATTGTATAGTATCAGTATTCTATTTTTCACATCTCTATTCTTTCCCTCTCTGCTGCGAACATCGAAAACGAACGAAGAACAGCTCTCGCCACCGTCGTCCACCGTCCTCCGATGTCTCGGTTACAGTCTCGCCGTCGCCCTTCCTCCATTATCCTCCACCGTCCTCCACCGTACTCCATCGTTCTCCACCGTTTCGGTAAGATTTCTTCTTTTCTGTTACGGTTAATGTTAGAGATGATAAATAGTGGTTCTACTCATGAATGTAGCTTGGTACTGACTTTGGGATGGATGGTTAGGGTCATAACAAGACTCCATTACTTTAATCATTACATTTTCTGATATGAACATTTCTGCATTTAGGGTTCTTCTTTGAGGAATTTGATTGATGTAAACCATATTGTCTCTTTTATAAACAACTATGCCTTGATTAACCAAAAAAAAAATTAAATCAAGATATAGAGTGGGGTATAGGTACTAAGTGTTATGTTGTTCTCTTATGGATATTAATATCTTGGTTTTATTCTATTAAATTCAAAACTATACAATTATAAACGATTCAATTTTGGAATTTTTCAATGGCTTATTCCTGCTTTAATCTCTCTTGTGTTACTAACATCTTCATGGTTTTAGTTTTGAAGTTGATATTGATTACTTTCAATTGTGATTGTTCTTTTCAGATTGTTGTTTGAGGAGAATTTGTTTTGAACCAAGTGCTACTACGAGAAATGTATTTTATTCTTGCACTCAAATCTTCATATGGTAGACGATATGTGAAATAAAAATTTGTATTAATCTTCTTTCTGTGACGCGAAAGTGTTTTTCTTAGGAAAATCTTCTTTTATGTTCTTTTGAAATAGTTGCGTGAATAATTATAGTAGTGTTTTTGTTTGCCTTAATAAGTAGGAAAACCATGGATAAAAAATGGATGTCTGCCGATCGATTGTCCAAAGGGTACGAGAATAGGGTATTGGAATTCGTTAAGTCTGCTGTTCAACACGTTGAAGACCCCAGTCGAATGAAATGTCCTTGCTTGGGTTGTTGTTATGTGGGTCGGGTTGACGCAGATGGATTGAAATCGCATTTACTGATGCATGGAATTGATCGAAGTTATAAGTGTTGGATATTTCATGGTGAGTAAATTAACGAGAATGTTGAACCGAGGGGGAAAAGTAATACGACCTATGCTTCAGACGACAAAGACACGGAAACATACGATTGTGATCGAGTCGAAGAGATTGCAGAAGCACTTGAAGAAGATCTTCATGATTTTCCCAAAATCTTTGAGAGGTTGGTAAGCGATGCAGAGAAACCGTTGTATAAAGGTTGCACTAAATTCACAAGATTGTCTGCGGTATTAAAGTTGTACAACTTAAAGGCGGGCAATGGATGGTCGGATAAAATTTTCACAGAGTTGTTGGCCCTTATGAGAGAAATGCTACCGAAGGATAATGTTCTTCCTAATCGAACCTATGAGGCCAAAAAAATGTTGTGCTCTATTGGCATGAGCTATGATAAGATACATGCTTGTCCAGACGATTGCGTTTTGTTTCGAAACGAATATGCATCGTTAACTGAGTGCCCTAAATGCGGTTTGTCTCGATATAAGAAAAAATTGTCTCCAGCAAAAGTCTTATGGTATATTCCTATAATTCCGAGATTTAGGCGCATGTTTCGTAGTGAAACCGATGCAAGACACCTGACTTGGCATGGAGATGAAAGAATTATTAATGGAAAGTATCGACATCCGGCTGATTCACCACAGTGGTCGAAAATTGATAATGATTATCCTGACTTTGGAGAAGAAGCAAGAAACCTTCGCTTGGCATTATCTACTGATGGAATGAACCCGCATGGTCTTCAAAGTATCTCACATACCACATGGCCTGTGATTCTTATGATTTATAACCTACCTCAATGGCTATGTATGAAGCGTAAGTACATGATGTTATCTATGTTAATTTCTGGGCCTAAACAACCAGGGAATGACATAGACGTATACTTGGCACCCTTAATCGAAGATTTAAAGTTTTTGTGGGAGAACGGTGTGGAGGTTTATGATGGGTATAGGAAAGAAAGTTTTAACTTGAGGGCGATGTTGTTTGGCACAATTAATGATTTTCCAGCATACGGAAATCTATCAGGGTACAGCATAAAAGGTCAAGATGCGTGTCCTATTTGTGAAGATAAAACAGATTCGACGCGATTGGAGTTTGGTCAGAAGAATGTCTTTCTCGGTCATCGTAGATTCTTAAATTCTAATCATCACTACCGTGGGTGGAGAAAAGCATTCAATGGAGACACCGAACAACATAAAGCTCCACCTGCATTGTCAGGCGACCAAGTTTTTGAAAAGGTGAAAGATGTGCATACTCAGTTTGGCAAGCCTTTTGCACATAAGGTTGTCAAAGGTGGGTGGATGTACCCTACTGAACGTTATATGAAAGTATTAAAAGGGTACGTGAAAAACCGAAGTCGACCAGAGGGTTGTATTGTTGAACGATACATTGTTGAAGAAGCGGTTGAGTTTTGTACTGAATATTTGTCCAATGTTCAATCGATTGGACTCCCCAAAACTCATATTTTCGAAAAAAAGGAAGGTAAAAAATTAATTGGAAATAAAATTGTGACAGTATCAAGGGATGAACGGGATCAAGTGCATTTGTATGTTCTGCACAATGATAATGAGGTTGAGCCATATGTTGAAATGCACAAGGATGTACTCCGAAGGTTAAATCAGAATAGAAATGAAAATTGGATAGTATGAGAGCACAATCAAAGTTTTATACAATGGTTAAAGGATCATATTTATTCGAAGCGCTCTTCAGATCCCGCTTCAGTAACAGAAAGGTTGAGATGTTTGGCATATGGTCCAAGTTTGCATGTGTTTTCTCATAGCACATACGCAATTAATGGATACACATTTTATACCAAAGAACAAGATGATAAAAGTACTATGCAAAATAGTGGTGTCACCGTGCTAGCTGAAGCAATGCACATATCAAGTATGAAAGACTTAAACCCCAAATATGCAAATCTGTCATATTTTGGAGTTATTGAGCACATTTGGGTGTTTGATTACGAGAAGTTTCAGATTCCTATCTTTGGTTGCAAGTGGGTAAATAGTAGTGGCATACGAATGGATAAGTCAGGATTTTTGCAAGTGGATCTTAATAGGGTGGGGTACAAAGATGAGCCTTTTATTCTAGCATCTCAAGCTAAACAAGTGTTCTATGTCACTGACCCGACGAGTACGAAATGGTCTATAGTGCTTTTATCTAACAAAGTGGTTGATGATAGGGGTGTAGATCAATGTGATATTGATCTTGAGAATGAGTCATGCATTAGACGGAATGAGTTGTATAATAGAAATGATCAAGATGAGGATCTTATAGCGGATGAGTCATATATCAGAAATGATCATAACGAGGGAATTTGGATCAATTCATCCGTCCGCATTGCTAAGAAACAAGTAATTCATATTCCAACCAAGAAAAGAAAGAGATGTTAGTGAAAGAGGTAATATAATAAAATGTTATATGCTCTTCTTTATTTTTCATTTTATATATCATTTGGTATCATAATTTATAGCTTAGACAAGTACTTTCATCATAATTTATATTTGATATCCTTGTTTTCTTTATTACAGGTTAGATGGCTACTAACGAGGATCACCCACATGATGATTCTATTCATGATACCCGGATATGAAGAATATGATTGATACGTAAGTTAGATTGTTCTAAATATTTATGTGTATATTTATTTATTTATTTATGTGAATTGTTCTAAATATTCATTTATATTTTATTAGCATTATACAAGCTTTTCGAGCACAAAGAGATATCCAAGTACCAAAGAGGAGAGCCAACAACATTACATGGATTGGAGTGAAGGTATATTAATTATCACATTTTTTATTATATTAGTGATGATACTTGATAAAACTTAGGATTTACCCATATTTTCTTTTCATGTGTAGTGTCCTCGGCAACGTAATGATATAGATTGCGGTTATTTCTAACTTATGAGTTATTTTAATATTTAACACATATTTCTCATATAATTAAATAGTTGAAACTAAATCAAACTATGTTATATTATTATGTAGTACTTTGATGAATTCAAGTGTGCGTATTACTCAAGAGATCATTTGGATGAAATTAAAGAGGATTGGTGTCAATTCATTATTGAGCTCGGAGTTTTATAAGGTATATTGTACTCTTACTTTAATTGATAAGAATTTTGAGTATGTATAACTTTGTAACTATAGACATTGTTTATATCTTGTTTTAATTGAATTACAATCTTTTTGTGTTGTTTCAGGTTATATGTGCAAAGTAGAAGATAGAGTTATATTGATGTGCATTGCTTTTTACTTAGCATTTCTATAAGTAATATGTAGATTTGAAGCAAAATGTTTTGTTGGATGAAATGATTTGTATCATCAATTGTTTTGTATATATAAATTGTTGGATGAAAATTGTATATATAAATAGGCAAAATTGGTGCGTATATATTGGATTGAAGCTCCAATTTATGATATTTTGGTGCAAAATGTGGTTGAAAAACAGGTGCAAATTGTGGTTGAAAACCTGGTGCAAATTGTGGTTTAAAAACAGGTGCATATAAACTGTATAAATCAAACAGCGCTTTTTTTAAGTAATTTATATTAAAAATTTCGTATACCTTAGACAGCGCTTTACACTAAAAGCGCTGTCTAAGGTGGAGTTTAGACAGCGCTTTGACCAAAAAGTGCGGTCTAAGGTATACCAAAACAGTAAAAGCGATGTCTAAGGTATACTAAAAAAAGGCAAAAAGCGTTGTCTAATGTTAGTCTGAAAAAACAAAAAGCGCTGTCTAAAGCACCATTTAGACAGCGCTTTTACAATAAAAGCGCTATCTAAAATATAAGCAAAAGCGCTGCCTATTGTAAAAGCGCTATCTAAAGCGGTGCTTTGACAGTGCTTTTTCGGTCAAAGCACCCCTTTAGACAACGCTTTTGACATTAACCAAAGCGCTGTCTAATCTTTTAGCAGCGCCAGTTTAGACAGCGCTTTTAAGCGCTGTGTAATGCCAAAAAAAGCGTTGTCTAAAGGCTTTTATGGCATAGTGTATACACACTACCAATTAGACATATCGGTCTATACTCATTAAGATTATCAGGAGAATCACATTTTGGAATTAGCACAAGAAAAGATGAAGATAATACCTTCGGAAGTTTACCTATCTCAAAAAATTCTTGAATGCAATTCGTAACCTCCAATCCCACAATCTCCTAGCACTGTTGGAAGAAGTTCAAGTTGAATCTGTCCGGACCCGGACTTCTGTCTCCCTTGCACTGAAAAACTGCATCCTTAATTTCTTCTGTCCCAAATTGAGCTTCAATAGCTATCTTGTTCGATTCTGACAAAACCTTGAAGTGTTCCCTTCCAATAGACGGTAATGGTCTATGAACAGATTTGAACCGCTTCTCAAAATGGCTTGCAACAGCCTGTTTCACCCCATCCACATCTTCTATGATCTGATTATGTACTGTCACCGATGAAATATTATTCGCGATGTTCCAATGATTTATGACAGCATGGTAGAATTTAGTATTTTGATCTCCCTCTTCAATCCACTTGGTGCGTGATTTTTGCTGTAAAATACTTTCTTTAATTTTGAGATGTTTCCACAATTTATCCTTTGCCAACCTGCGTTTGTTGAGGTCTTGAGTCCTACCCACGACATCCTTCTCTGCAATATTATCTTCTATATTATTAATTATTCCAACATTCTCAACAATCTTAGTTTCAATTTATCCAAAAATAGATTTATTCCACCCCGAAGCTTCGAACGCAAGAGTTGGAGTTTTATAGAAAGAATGTACGAATGAATTCCATGAAATGATCCAGAATCCCAAACTTCTTTGACAAACGTAAGAAAATTTGGATGTTGAAACCAACAGTTAAGAATCCTAAACGGTTTAGGACCCCAATTAGTGTTTCTAACCGAAATCCACACCGGCCGATGATCCGAAATATCCCTCAATCCCACTTTCTGACTCACCATGTTCCATTCATTTAGTGGACCATTAGAAACCAAGAACTGATCAATCCTGCTGCAAGCTTTACCAGAAGAACCAAACCAAGTGAACTTATTGCCTGATATAGGTAAATCCACACAACCTGTCATTTATATAAATTCCCCAAACTCTGCCATCATCTTTTTATTTTGAGTTCCTCTGCCTCTTCTCTCCCTCTCACTTTTCACTGCATTAAAATCTCCTCCAATAACCCGCCCTCCCACTTTCAGTTTTGATTTTAATTGCAGAATATTACTCCATAGGTCTCTCTTATCTGCATTGTTACAAGATGAAAATATATTGAAAAAATAACAGATTTTCTCTTTCCATATAACCTTCATGCCTAGAAAGGCTTTTCCTCTATAACTACAAGCAGGTTCAAACATATCTTTCCTCCATATGGTGAGGACTCCTCCTAAAAAACCTTCCGAATTTGAAGCAGACCATAAACAATTGGTATTACCCCAAATGTTACTAACAATATCATCATTCATTTGAACACATATTGTTTCTTGTAAGAATACCAAGATCCGCCCCTACTTATTAACATATTACGAATTTTCCTATTCTTAATCTTGCTACCACACCCTCTAATATTGTATGTAACAAAATTCATGAAGAACCTGTAGCTACCGCCTTCTTGCCTTTCTTGTGATTCCTATCTTCTTCTTCCATATTACGAATTATAGACTTAAAAGCTTCGTCATCTTCATCCGCTTCTACTCCCAACCTTTTAATAGAATCCTACACCCTGTTTGGTAAGTCTGCAAGTTTTTTCTTGATCCTGGAATTACTTTTGATGACCTCTATATCTCCTATAGATCCACTACTATCTCCTGTCAAACCCTCAGAAAACCTTGAGATGGACTCATTCCTTTCATCGTCCTCGCTTCCAAACCCAACTTTGTCCACTACCACATTTTTAGTTGGAGTATATTGAAGTTTATCTGTTTAAAGCAAAGTTGAATAAAACGAAGGAGAAAATGGTATTTTTAAGTTCTGATAGATCTCATCCAAAAGTTTCTTTTTCCTAAAGGGCATATTACTCATAATTGGATCAATTACATTGGGCCCTAACTTCCTCCCACTTTCTAGCCCACACTCCTCTATATTTTTATCACAACCTTTCACATTCTCACTTAATGCCTCCTTTGGTTTGGTGCGCTTCTCAATGATCTTTACTTTATCAATACTAGCCTGAGCCACCTCTATCTCCTGAATCTCTTTTCCTGATGCGCATTGACTAAGCATCAGATTTACCTCTTGCCCACCTGCCACTAAAGTATTTCTAGCTTTCTGAATTCTCATACCTAAGTGGGCCAGTGATACCTTCCTTGGTTCCTCCAACGCTGTATACTTTTTGAAACCTAGGGAGTTGTTTGTAAAGTCACCATCAACTGTAATCAACTCGTCAGCTTTATCTTCTGTCCCCACTTTATTTAATGCATGGTCATATCCTCCTTCATCTACACTTTGGTTAATACCTTATGTATTCTCAATACCTAACTCCGATTCTTCCACCTCAATATCAATTGAATCCACTTCTGAACTATCCGCCATTGTAGTGTCTTTGAAGTAACATGATTTCCTAGTATAAAAGCCAATAGACTCTTCCACAATTTTGATACGAAAAATGTGTTTATTAACTTCTATGTTGCAAACTTCATTAAGGTTCATCACAAACTTAGTTCTGATAAGTATGCGAGCAACATCCAATTTCTTATGTTCTGTGTTTCTTCATCAGCTTTGACAAATGCCCCTATTCTACCCGCCAGAAAACAAAGAACTTATCCCCCCAGATGTGACATGGTAAACCAAAAATATTCACCCAAGTCAATCTCTCTTTATCGACATCTGCTGGAGACCAAGGGTGAATGTCAGAGAACCAATTCAAAATCTAGACTTCATCTTCATCCACCATCTTCCTAATGTCCCCAGTAACTTCTTCTTCTAATAACACTAGGTTGGCCCCTAACAGTGTAGCCTTGATTTAAAAATAACCTTCCATATGTAGAGCTTCTTGTACCTCATAAGATGTACCTGGCACCTCCATGACCCCACAAAGCTTGTTCAAATCTTTCTAACTCTTCATCTTTAACATTGAACGTTAAATGAGCGAAATTTGGTTTATCTCCCAACAAAACCTGATGAACATTTTTCTTGTTAAAATCTCCTTTTGTGACTTCTGCATACGACTTCCCTCCGTACCGATGTCTCGCATTTAGATTGTTCATGTCACCTACAATTTTCAGAATATAATCCTTCACTGCTCTAGACTTCAACACTCCCATCTTACCACCACTCACATTTCTCTGGAATCTAGGTGTATTTGCAAATATCTTATTGCCATTAATGATAATGTTGTAAAGTTTAATGGTAAAAAGATGTTCATCCAACACCTTCTTGAATCTCACAAATACAAACCTCCTACCCCTTTTATCTAATCTTGCAGGGATAAAGACTTCAAGAACCAAACCATATTCTTTAAACACATCAAACTTTTGTTTTGCATCGTGCGAATCTGGAAACTCCATAAAGAAGAACGATGAAGCCTCATAAATATCTTGATCAATCCCTTTTCCTCCGGAAGCTTTCCATATAGATCTCTTAGGTATAACAGGTCTTTTGACATTTACTTTCATGACATATTCCCAACCCCCAGCTCTATGAGTCGTCTGAGCCATTTCAGATCTCTCACAAACAGGTACCCACACCACTGTAATAATCCAAATCGTATCATTAAACCAATATCCGCCTTGAGATTTCTCAGATGATCAGAAATCTGATCCCAATGTCCCTATAGGAATTTAAACCGAAGACATCAAATTTCCTACATTGCCAAGAACCACAAGGGAACGACAAAACTAATCTAGTATAAAATTGAACTATGATTCTGATTACACAGTAATAAGAAGAGAGAAGATGAAGCTTCTCTCTCTAGAACTACACTATATGTTTTCTCTAACAATAACATTGCTGCTCAACCAACACTTTGTCTTCACTCATCTTGAATGAATACAAAGCTTGCTTCAGGTAGAGTCGATTCACCAGCGATTTGGTCATGTACAAACTTTCAAGTTTCAACCATATCCCTGATGCCGTAGTCTCCTTTGATACCTTTCGGAGAACCTTATCACCAAGGCTCAACAATATTGTGCTATGGGCTTTCTCTATCATGACCTTCTTTTTAGTTTTCGTTAACGCATCGTTCATGGTTGCCTCTCCCTTCAACGCTTCCAAACAACCCTGTTGAACCAATAGGGCTTTCATCTTCAAGCGTCACAGACCGAAATCGTTCACTCCGGTGAACTTTTCAATGTCATACTTTGTTGAAGGCATCATTATAAAATTAATAATAATACAAAGTATGCTAAGTATGCTAAAAATATTCTTTTTGGTTCATATTCTTTTCCTTTTACTTAGGTGCAGATTCCCAATGTAACACAAACATGAACCAAAGTTTTTAATAACTGCATTATTAACTTTGTAATAACTGTGCCTATAAAAAAAAACTTTGTAATTGCTGCAATGCTAAAAATACTTTAGCAGATTTCAATAAACTTGTGTGGGGGCTTCATATTCTTTTCCTTTTTCTTAGCACAACACCTCAAGAACAATACACATACACATTTGACATAAAAGATAGGTGTTACTTACATTTAATCATGATTGTCAAGATCTCGATCTAGATCTTAAAATCTTACGATTTTGCGATCTCACTCACCCACAACGATCTCGATCTTAAGTAGAATCGAGTGTTGTAGCCAAATTGTGAAAAAATGTAAAACCATTGATTTTGTGCGATCTTGGCCAGTTCCAGCCACGATTAGTCGTTTTCCGGCCACGCTCACCATTTTCCGGCCACCTCCATTATAAGCAGAGAAGGTTGACAAGATAACGAAGCGCAACAATTACGGTTCGGCGGAGGCCATTTTCCCACGAATACACTTGCCTACCAAAGTATCATGTAAAAATCTTCAAAATATATAGTATAATTTTTTGTTTTAGTAATATCTTATGATTTTTGTTAGAATTTTATGTTTTATGATCTTGTTACCCCCTCTCGATCTTACAAAAATAATTGGGTAGGATCTTCCGATCTTAGTTACGATTTTATGATTTACGATTTTACTATCCACTCCCGATCTTATGCAAGATCTCGATCTTGACAACCTTGCATTTAATAGCAAGTCTTTTTCCATCAATTGTTCTTTGAGCTCGGTAAACAATGCCATAACCACCTACTATCAGTGCAATTTTAATAGAGGTTTGTTTTATCAGTTCGGAAGTTGACGAGAAAAAAAGTCCTGATAATACGTGAACCTTCTATCAAAGAGAATAAAACATCATGAAAAAAATAAATTGGTTTTGATAGAGGAGTGTAGTGCAAAAGTTTTAAATAAGTTGTCTTTCAAGTTCGCTCATTCAGGAAACTTTTCCATACTTTGTATAATGAGTTTTAAAAGAGCATTGGTGATATTGAGACTTGTGCGAGTCTCATCAAGGGTGTTCATTGTTTGGATTTATTCATATCTAAAACAAACTATTGGAGAAGATGACTTTGGTAGATCCGATGAAGATAGGATGCAGCCAGGAGAATGCTCAGGTAGATCTGACTATGGTAGGCGATGGATAGGGGTCAAATATGAGATAACACCTATAGATCCACCAGTGGTAGGCAATATATAGATGTTTGCGATGAGATAAGAACAATAAACAATCAAGTGAATTTATTAGGTTTTTTTATTTTATTATAGTTATAATTTTTCGTATGAGGATAGTGATTGATACTTGATTTATTAATTGATTTTAGAAGGCTATTAAAATGGTTTCACAAGAGAAAAAAAAAAGAAAAGAAAAAAAAACATATATGACAAAATTGTTCGCAAATAAAAGTGTGAGTTGTAAATGTTGAGAAAACAAAGTGTAGGAAAGACTTACATTGATTAGAAAAGTTGAGAGTATTTATAAGTGAGAGAACTCATATATTTATCGCCTTAAAATTTTTGGTAAATAAGTGGTGTCTCCCACAATGTGTGTGTTGGGTGTAAATAGGGAAGTAGAAAAAAATTCAAAAAGAGTACCAGAATTTTCAAAAGATTTCATAAAGCAATTGTTCTTTTAGTGTTCTACCTCGCATAAACAGATTTCAAAACCTAGCCAACACAAGTGAGCAACAGGACGACCAAAGAATATATGTATATACAATAGTAACAAGTGAAAATTTGCTTAAAATGATAAAAACTGTCGCAATGCTAGTAAGTATTTGTTTTATCGTATCCACATGGATTAATGCGATATCACAACCGTTCAAAAATTAATAGGTTTTAAGTACGGATTCAGAAGTTGTTTTAAATGTAAGAGTAACGAAAGATAAGACGATATATGATAAAAAAGAGTTTCATAGCAAAGAGAACTAGTTGGGATTGAGCTTCATCCATCGAATGCGTATGTATTCATAGATCATTCATATATATATATAACATGGGTATTCATTATTATCTTCACTTAGCGAACTGATGCCTCACATAGCGAAATGACTTTACTTCACCATGAAGAATTTTCAAATCGCCTTTGCTGAACCGCCTTCCTTTGCTTAGACAAATATGGCTCGCTAAGCGAGCCATCACTCTTTCTCCTCGCTAAGAGAAAGTAATGACTTTTGATTTTGTTTCTATTCGTTGGTTTCTCGCTACTGCTCGCTTAGCAAAAGTACTGACTTTTGATTATATTTCTCTTCGCTGGTTCCTCGCTATTGCTCGCTTAACGAAAGTAATGAAGCTTGATTTTCTAAACTTTATGTTTCTCTTTGATTGAACTTCGCTAAAACTCTCTTAGTGAAAGTGTTGATTTTTTAATGTTAAAACTTTCTTCCAATTCTTGCTTGAAGCTCGCAAACTCTTGCTTAGTGAGAGAGCTAAATTCGACACTTTGAATTTCTCTACCCTATTTCACTTTAGGCTCGCTGAGCGAGCCTGCCTTGGCCTCTCTAGATTCTCACCCAGCGAACATGTATAAACTCATCTTCTTTGCTTTGTGTATACATTTTGGTGGATACATCATTAAACATCAACAACAATAACAACAACATAATTATAACATATCTCAACAAATGAAATAAGATAAAACCTTAATCAACATTCTCTACAACAATAACAAACAAACCTTTAAGATTTAGACACTAAACATCAACAACAACAATAGCATAATCACATCATATCTCAACAAAACAAATAAGTTAATTAACCTCATTAACATTCTCACTAACAACAATAAATAAACCTTTAGGATTTAGACACTAAAATTCAACAACATCATAGACACTAAACATTCATTAATATTCTTACCATCAACAACAATGTTCGAGCTGCAACATAGCGGCAAGAAGAAAAAGATTTAGAAGAATTCCCTATGGGTTTTATCGTTTCACAGGGATCAGTGCGAGGGAAAGAATGTCGTTCAACAATCTCTATGTTTCTAAGATTGAATTTAAATGGTTTTAAAAGATTAAAAAGCGGAAAGTAAAAGATATTAACAAGTAAATAAAGTGCGGGAAATCATTCTTCAGGAGTTATATTTCTTTTTACCCATCAAGTACTAAAAAAACCTATCAATCAATTGTACGCCACCTAAATTACTCGTCAATATCATCACGTATCACTCACAACAAAGGTTATGTCTAACGCAAAGTCGAGATGCAGATTCTATTGTTGTTTATGAGCTTATTTCCACACAAAAATTTGGTGATGGAGTTGGGAGCAAAAAAATCCTCAAAACATACCCTAAAAATATGAATGAAATGTATTTATACAAGCTGAGTTTCGCAGACCTCGCTAAGCACACTCAGATCACGCTAAGCGAGATCCCACTTAAAGTACTATCAAACCGACATAAAACGCGCTAAGCGCGGTCAAGCCCGCTAAGCGCAATCTGGAAAACAAAAAGTCCCAGCCTCTGCCAAGCAATCTCCCAGCGCGCTGCAAATCTCGCTTAGCGTGAATGATATGTTTTTGTTGGTCAAAATTGCATCTTGAAGCATCCTTCCTGGCTCAAATGGGTCCATACTTCAACCATTCATTATTACCTATAAAAACAGATGAAAATCTATCAAACTCAACAATATTTACACAATAGCGCAATATGTACAACGATATGTAAACTATACAAAATGTATACAAAAAGTGGGGATTATTAACGGAGAACAAACGAATCAAGCCGTTTAGTGCTAATATTTACTCTCAAAATAACAACAATTTAGCACTCAACAAACAACAAATAAACCTATAGGATTTAGGCCCTGAAAATCAACAATAACAACATAATCACAACAACATCAATGCCAAAACCTTTCATATCTCAATAACAACAACAACAATATATCAATACCAAAGCCTACAATATCTCAATAACACAAAACTATCAATACCAAAAGCTACAATATCTCAATAACACAAAACCATCAATACCAAAACCTACAATATCTCAATAACACAACACAACATAATCACAAAAAAATCAATACCAAAACATTACATATCTTAACAATAAGAATAACAACAACAACAAAACAACAAAAATAAATGGCTTAAATACACTTTTGGTCCCCCTAGTTTAGATTTTTTACACTTTCGGTCCCTCTATTACAAAACCTGCGATTTTGGTCCCTACATTTTGATGGTCTTTGCAATTTTGTGGTCCCCCTCCAATCTTGATCCAAAACAGTACATGAACAGTGCATGTCCGTACATGAACAGTGCACTGTTCATGTACGGTTTTGGAGCAAAATTGGAGGGGGACCACAAAATTGCAAAGACCATCAAAATGTAGGGACCAAAATCGCAGGTTTTGTAATAGGGGGACCGAAAGTGTAAAAAATCTAAACTAGGGGGACCAAAAGTGCATTTAAGCCAAAATAAAAACAACATAATCCTAACGTATCTCAAAATCATTATAGTTAGATGCATGGTAGAGATATTTTTCGCACTGAAAACATGATGAAGAAGTCAAATAGATAAATCATGTATAGGGATGTCAATTGACATTTGTTAATGGGGATTCTTGTGGGGATTATCTGTGTGGAACTCCGAAGTCTAGGATTTTTTTCTGCGTAGAGACAGAGATGGAGGGAAAAGTTCCCCCAATTACACTTCAGGTTGGGGATCGGGGAAGTACACTCCGCCCCGCGGATTCCTAGACCCCGACCATATTATTTAACTTTTATGTATAATATCACTACAACAGATAAGACCTTAGACAACGCTTTTTCTGCCCTTAGACAACGCTTTTAAGCGCTGTATAAACCTGCGCTGCTATAGGTTTAGACAGCGCTTTGGTTAATACCAAAAGCGCTGTCTAAAGGTGGGTATATTTAATGAAAAGCGCTGTCTATGGTACCTTTATATAAAATGTTTCGTATACCTTAGACAGCGCTTTTGGTGAAAGCGCTGTCTAAGCCCTACCTTGTTTGACTTTTTTTGGTATACCTTAGACAGCGCTTTCACCTAAAGCGCTGTCTAAGGTATACGAAAAATTTTATATAAATTTTTTAAAACCTCAATTTTTACCAGGTTTTTTCAACCAGAATTTGACCTGTTGTTTCAACCTGTTTTTGACCTGTTCAGAAAAATACCACAATTTGGAGATTCAAATCAATCCAATTTATCCTATTTAAATGTACCAATTTACACCAAAATTATATATCCAAAACAATTGGCAATTCAAACCAATATATATATTTAAAATTACAAACCAAAATTATATATACACCTATTTATAATTACAAATCATTACATTTTTTCTACAAATGCACATATCACTTATACTAGTACTTTTGCATCCAACCAAAGGTATGCTTCAAATCTACATTATAGGTCCTGAAAACACAAAGATTGTAATTCAATTAAAAGAATACATAAACAAAGTTACACATATTTAAATTCTCATCAATTAAAGTAAGAGTACAATATTATACCTTGTAAAATTCAGAGCTCCATAATGAATTGACACCAATCCTCTTTAATTTCATCCAATTGAGAAATTGAGTAATGAGCACACTTGCATTCTTCAAAGTACTACATAATAATATAACATAGTTTGATTTAGTTTTAACTATTTCATTAGACATGAGAGATATGTGTTAATATTAAAATAACTCATAAGTTAGAAATACATACATCGGATGGAATCTCTATTCGATCCAACAAAAGAGTGTCTCTCATAAACCTCAACATGAAATAGCCGCAATCTATTTGATTGCATTGCCGAGGACACTACAAATGAAAAGAAAATATGGATAAATCCTAAGTTTTATCAAGTAGCATCACTAATATAATAACACATGTGATAATTAATATACCTTCACTGTATTCCATGTAATAATGGGGTTGACTCTCTGCTGTGGTAGATGGCTATCTCGTAGTGCTAGGAAAGCTTGTGTAGCGCTAATAAAATATAAGTGAATATTTAGAAAAATTCACATAAATAAATAAACAAACAAATAAATATACACATTCATATTTAGAACAATCTCACTTACGTGTCAATACACTTCTTCAAATCCGGGTATGTTGTCCAATCATTTCCTAACGAATCCAGATAATACACCATTGCTCTGCTAGGATTAATTGCGACCAACAACCAATGTCCACTGTAAGATTAAACAAGTGTTAGATGGAAACTTTCTACACGACGTCAAAATACAAAAAAACTATAATAGATGAATTTAGAATGAAAATCTAACCCAGTATTAAACGGTAAAAAGAACAACTTTTCCGTTTCTTGGTTGTCCATAAAGACGTCGCGTATATACGCCAGGACCTCATCTGGTTTGTTGATTATTAACGTTAAGTTGACAGACGCCGGGCATAGGAATGCAAATCTTTGCTGCAATCCGTGTGGGCGCATAACTCTGTCATACAGAAACCTTAAATAAAAACATCATTAACATTAGACTATTCATTTGAAACATAAAGTAAATAAGTTGTTCAATTAATATACCAAAGTAGATCGGATATATACCTCACGTATGTATTGACAACAGTGCCGCCCAATTCTTCATGATTGAAAACTTGCTCGAAGTCTTCATTACTAATAATTTGGTCATGTTCAAAGCCATAGATATCTTTCTCCATATGTATAAGACGAACACCTCCGGTGATAATATCTGTCACTTGTAGATACGTCTGGAGGCACGACCTAAACTTTGAGATAGGTTGTTTTCTACCCCTGCTCTTCTTAGCACCAACATTTTTTTGCATTGAAATGTTGCTAATCTGTTTACCAGGCAGCTATATATCATATAATTTGTTAGATGAAGTATGAGATATCCAATTTAACATTTTCTATGCATAAATATCATATAATTGTGATGTACATGTTTTTTTGAAACAACGGACTCGGTATGCTCCGGAATCCGCTTATCCTTTGTTTTGGATTTTGTTGGAGTCTAAATAACATTACCATGTAAAAAATGAAAATAAAATGCTCGTAAAATCTTTGAATCTACACATTAAGGTTAACAAAGGTTTATAACGGTTTTAAGCATACCTCATATCCTACGAGTATGAGGTTTGACGGCCATGCAACATACGACCCTATAGCATCTCGCACCAATGTTACATCCGAATCATCGTCAGGATAGGGTAATGGTGCTTCCTCCTCTATAGCAATATCAACTGATACTTTCAAACTTCCAGTAGGGAGGGATTTATTGTGAAGTAATTGTACCCCATTGTTATACACTTTTCCCTTTGCAACATTCCGATAAGTTGGTGAAGATAAGAAGAGCTGACATTGGGAAACGCCCTAAAACCAAAAATAAATATGCCATTGTTAATGTGTATATATGTCATTTAAATAATTTAAGCTACTAATTTAATTTCATAAATATATATATAATTACCTCTGGAATAATCGGATGAAAGCTGCAGTTGATACTATCTTTCTCCGATCCATCTCTAACACATGAAGCGTTATCCCTTTCTTTTTCCTTTCGTAATTCCCGAACCTCAGCTTCTAGTGCTTCCAATTTAGCTTGAAGTTCTGCATTACTAGCAACCTTTCCCTTTTTAATATTCAAGGAGGTCGGGGTGATCCCAAATGCCTTACCCCTCACCCGACCAGAATACTCAGGGACATCTAATGCCCGACTAAGTATGCTCCTGGTATCGTCTGGAGATACAGACTGAGATAACGCCTCCTGAAAATCAGATGAATATCGAATATTTGTCAAATATTTGTTAATAAAGTTTTGATTTAATTAAAGAAATATTGTTATACTTACACATTTCTCAAATACTTGTAGAACCTCTACTGCAACAACTCCAGACTTGCCCACACGGGCTTCCTTCCACAAGACATGTGCAGGAAGAGATGTTTCAGAGTTATTCGCCTGTTGTAACTACATATAAAGCCAAATAATATGATCAACTATAACTCATGATGAACAATTATTATAGCATTGCAATATATTGATACTTACCAAAGATTGCTCCAAACGTCCATATCCAACACGTCCTTTCCTGTATTTATACTTGGGAGCTGATGCTCTTTCCCGATTAATTGCACTTAATCGCGTAAATTCTGGGGTTTGTCGTTTGGATTTAAACGTTACCCATTCTTGTGGTGAAATCAAACTTGCATATTTAGATGGATACTCTCCATCAACAAAGTTATCGTCAGCATCCCTAAGATAGGTGCGGTTTAAATATGTCCTAAACCCTCTTAGGAGCTTCCCTGCCAATCTCATCAAAAAAGCTTTTCTTTCTTCCTCGACTTTGAAGCACCTCTAAAAAAACCATACACATTGGTTAGTACAAATAATTTGAAGGACATAATTAGTTGGCATAATTAAAGACATAATTATGGTACCTTTATCTCATTCCAAATTTTTTCTTTGGTTTCCTTCAACTGTTTGGATCTCCAATCATCACAAGTAATAGGAACCGCATTCCTTACAAGTGCACCAATGAAACTTGTCAAAGTATGACCGTTAGGCTCAATAAGTGTATTCTGGGCGCTCCAATGCACATTATAAGTGATGCCTTGATCTCTAGCACGGATCACTCTCTTCATAATGGTTATTCCTCTTCTAATCTCTGCTTCCATAGATCTGTTACTTCCAACCTGAATATCGGGATCATCATCATGTAGGTGATCATCATCATGTGGGTGATCATCATCATGTGGGTGATCATTGTTAGTAGCCATCTAACCTGTAATAAATAAATCAAGGATATCAAATATAATATATAACAAATATAATAAAGAAATCAAGGATATCAAATATAACAAATATGACATAATATATAACAAATATAAGAAAGAAATCAAGTATATAACAAATTTTACCTCTTTAGCTATAATGGCTAAAGAGTTGGATATGTTTTAAAATAAAAGTTTTTTAGAAGATTTAATAAAACTAAACTAAACTATTTAGAAGATGTTTTAAACAAAACTTCATTAAACAAAACTTCATTAAACTAAACTTCATTAAACTAAACTATTTAGAAGATGTTTTAAACAAAACTTCATTAAACTAAACTAAACTAAACTAAACTAAACTTAACTAAACGATTTAACAAATATAATAAAATATGTTTTAAACAAAAATACTTGGAGTTAGCTCACTAAAACTAACCTAAACTAGCATGTTAACAATTCAAATTCCAACAACAGTCCAACTAATTTCGACCTAAACAATAACTTCATTAACAAAACTCATCAAACATACTCATCAAACATACACATTCACTACAAAACTTCATTAACAAATCTTCATTAACAAAACTCATTAACAAACTCATCAAATATACTCATTCACTACAAAACTTCATTAACAAAACTTCAAACATACTCATTCACTACAAAACTTCATTAATAAAACAGTCCAACATAACTTCATTAACAAAACTCATCAAAGAGCAGAAAGAACGAAATGAACGAACTTCATTAACAAAACTCATTTTCATTAACTTCATTAACAAAACTTAACAAAACACAACAACGACGTACCTTTAACGACGGTAACAACGGCAATGCAAGAACGAAATGTATCAAAGAGCAGAAACGGACGGACGACGACAATGACCAGAAACGAACGACGACGGAAATGAGCAGAAACGGACGGACGACAAGGTTTTTCGGTGAAGGTTTACGGTTGACGGACGGTTAAGGACGGTTGACGGTGAAGGTTTTTTCGGTGAAGGGTTTTGAGCTCTGTTCGCATGCAAGGGAGAAGAAAGAGCGGAAATATGAAAATGAATACTGACAATTCATATATTTTAATTTTATTAGACCTTAGACAGCGCTTTTAATAAAAGCGCTTTCTAAGCTGGACCTTAGACAGCGCTTTTAAAAGCGCTTTCAAAGGTTGGCCTTAGACAGCGCTTTTGATTTTATTTTTTTTTTATTTTTAAGACCTTAGAAAACGCTTTTAACTAAAGCGCTGTCTAATATTTTCCATTAAATTTTTTTTTAAAATTTATAAGACCTTATAAAGCGCTTTTGACCAAAGCGCTGTCTAAGGTCTTATATTTTTTTGCGCTTTTACTTTTTTAAATGGCTAGTTTCCTTGTTTTTAACTTATATCAGCGCTTTTGTATTAAAGCGCTGTCTAAGGTGCGATGTTATAACTTACTTTTGTTGTAGTGTATATTATATGGTATATGTCCTATAGAGAGTCCATCCATTCCTAATCTCCAGTAAAAATAAAAAAAATGGATCCATTTATAATTCTCCGTCAGTTGAATTAGTGGATCATCCAATTGAAAATGATAACAAAATGCATAGGTTGTTAGAAGGAGATCGATTAAGTATATACAAATGCTATACCACCTAATTACCTTATTTCCCCTATGAGGAAATAAGAAAATTAAGGAACTTGCGGCTATTGGGAAAACAATAACTATTGTTAACCAAGGAAAATAATTCGTGATAAAAATAAGATACACTTGGGCCAGAAAAGCCCGTGCTCAAAATAGAATTTTTTTTCTTTTTTATTTTGAGCACGAGTTTTTGCCAGTAAAAAATGTATTCGTGTGGTGTTTTTTGAAACGAATCAATAAGCGAGACCCATACTTCGAGTTATTTCATGCCCCAAATAAACTCGAACACTTAAGAAATCCGTCGGACAAGCGGACTCACACCTCTTACAACCAACACAGTCCTCTGTTCTTGGGGCAGAAGCTATTTGCTTAGCTTTACGTCCACCCCAAGGTATCATTTCTAATACATCGGTGGGACAGGCTCGGACACATGGAGTACATCCTATACATGTATCATCAATCTTTACTGAATGTGACATTATCTATAGTAATTTTGGATGCTAAAAAATGCAAATTATCGATCTAGTAAACTCGTAAATGAATCGTATATTTATATACTAGATGAATCAATGATTTGTGATAATATTATTAACTGTTAATAAAAAAAGGCGTCTACATAAATTTAGAAGAGGGAATAAATAGAAGAGGACCAAGATACTTTCATTTCTTATGATTTAGGCAATGCAAACATGATATGATCATAAGTTGTGTCGAATAAATACTCAAATGAATTGATTAGATTAATATTACACTATTTGAAATTCGACTTGATTATGATAGGATTAATTCTATTTATTCAACAAATTCGATTGATTGATACGGGTTGATTTTCTGTTACAAGCAATTGAGGAAACAATAGCCAGTCCGATAGCCGCTTCAGCGACTGCAATAGCTATAACAAAAATTGAAAAAATATTTCCTTTTAAGTGGCGATTATCAAAAAATCAGAAAAAGTTACTAGATTTATATTAACTGCATTCAGTATAAGTTCAAGACACATAAGGACTCTAACCATATTTCGGCTCATGATCAATCCATAGATACCAATAGAAAATAAATAGGCACTCAAAACAAGTACATGTTCGAGCATCATTGACCAACTCCTTATAAATTTGGATTCATTAACAAAAGAATATATTGGCAATAAAAAAAAAATAATTTCTACATAAAAACTCTTTCACTTCACATAGAATTCGACAGAAATGAATGTGAGAAAATTGAAAAAAAAAAAAAGAATCTTGATTTCTATTACTAGTTCTCTAAAGATTTATTACTGCCGAGCTACGACAATTGCACCTATCAAAGAAACTAAAAGAATTATTGAAATTAGTTCAAATGGAAGAAAAAAATCTGTTGATAAATGAATTCCAATTTGTTGACTAGTACTTATCAAATCTTGCTCAATAATCTGATTTGGTCTTGTAGTCCAAATAATTCCGTACCATGATGTATCTGAAATAATAGTGATTAATGAAACAAAAATACTTGTACAAACTATCAACGTAATTCCATCCCCTACGGTCCAAAGATTCAAATCTTGGTAATATTCGGAACTATTCATGAGCATTACAGCAAATATGATTAAAATGTTAATAGCTCCCACGTAAATAAGTAGCTGTGATGCAGCTACAAAATGCGAGTTTGCTAAAATATATAATAAAGATATACAAACAAGAACCAGTCCCAACGAAAAAGCAGAAAAAATGGGGTTGGTAAGTAATACTACTCCTAAACTTCCTAATATAAGACCCGATCCCAGAAAGACTAAAAGAAAATCGTGCAGCGTTTCAGGCAAATCCATTATATGTAATAAAAAAAAGACAAAGAAATCTAAATTTCATGACCTTATTGATATGACCAGGAAATTTTTTTTATATACTTCAATTTTTCTTTGCATTGAAAAACCTAAGTAGTTTAAATTGATATAGTTATGGTTATATAATCAATGTCATTCCACTCTTGATACGAAAGAGAAATTTGAAACGATATTAAAACTCAAGTATAAAGGTAGATAGAACATATATAACCATTGAAAATCTTCTTGAAATTCAAAAATATTTTCAATTTCGATAATATATTTATATATTCTATTGAAGAATATAGTTCTCTAATAATTATCGAATATTTCTACTAATATGATATCGACTATATTCTTCATTTTTTATACAATTTTTGAAAATATTTGATTTCGATTATTCTATTTATATCTATTCTATAATATAGCAATATATAGAATATTCGTTTTTTTATTTTTTTTATTTTTTTATTTTTAAGAATTGTATTTTATTGAATTAAAAAAAATGTCTTTTTTGATTTGAATTGTTCGAATTGTATAATCATCAATTATTGACATTAGTAAACGGCCCAAAGCAATTTGATTATAATTCAATTATATAATTTTGCATGTTTTTTTTCATAAAAGTAAAAATTAATATATTAGAAAACGAAGAGTTAACAGTGGATCATTTTTTTTTATTGTATAATGTATTGTTTCATTGCTCAAGTACCCAACCCCAAAAATGTGCATCCATTACATAGAGTATACACATCATTTTCTCTTATTATTTTCTCAATTCTCTTTGCCTCCTCCATTCCTCATCTCCTTTGTTCTCATCATCATCATCACAACAACAATTCTCCTTTGTTCATTATGCTTATCATAATTACTCTTCAACTTCACTATACTTCAATTAGTAACCTATTTTTCATTCATTTAGTAAATTAGTGGTTATGTTTCCATAATTGCAAGTGTTTTTGCTTTTTTTTTTGTTATTGATACAAGATGTAGTTTTATTTTTAAAAAAATGCAAAATATATCTTCTTTTAAAATGTAAAAACAACGAAATACTAGTGTCATAGTTTTGATAGAAAAATAAAGATTTTTTTTTAAAACTCGATCTCCGTGTATCTCCGATTCTCCGTAGGAATCTGTGGGGATGTGGATGGGGAATAATATTCCCCCGTGGCGGGGAACGGGGATGGGGATGGGGAAAACATTGGGGGGCGGGGCGGGGAGTGGGGAAACATCCTCCGCACATTCCCTTCCCTGTTGACATTCTAAATCATGTAAGTTTCGTCCTTCCTTCTGGAAAGTATCTTTGTGTTCCTCCTTCGAGTTTTTCATCCGTCTTTTGTTTCTTTGTACATTTACTGAAGCGATATTGATGGATTTTTTCCCACGTTTATTGAAAAACTAGGTTGAAGTGATATTAATGGTAGATAAATAGTGTTGAACGAGATGGAGATGAAACGATATGATGATTCTTTTTGTTAATGGAAATGAAAAACTTGTGAGGGTTTAAATGGTTTTCTAAGCGTTGAATGTGTGTTTTGTTTTGCAAGACAATACAACATGAATAGACATGATAAACTAAGACGTGTTTCTTAAATAAGAATATCATATTTCACCACAGTTGGATAAACCAACCGTGGTGATATCCCAATTATTTTATTTTATTTCATCACCGCGTCAGTTTTTAACCGTTTAAAAATTAAAAATAAAAAGGAAAACACATAACCATGGCTGGAACATTCAACTATAGTGAAATGTAGCTTATATTTAGTTTTAAAATAAAACAAAATGAAAGGTGCCACTATAATATTAAAGAAATCACAAGTTTGCTGGTGCTGAGATTCAAACCCATGAACTTTAGGAGATTTCACCACGGTTGTTTTATCTAACCGTAATAAAATGTAAATTATTTTTAATTAAAAAAATGATGACGTTTGATTTTTAAGATGTCACAACGGTCCTTCAATGGACTATGGTGAAATGGACATTGTAGTGTGTACTTTTTGTATTAGTGCAAGCAAAGCTTGCATGTCTTCCACGTGTCATTTTCCACCTTTTCTCTTCCACAACACCACCATATCGACTTGCGTGCTAACCATTGCTTGACCATGACGTACTTGCATCTGTTATGCTATTGTTGAAAAGTATTTCGGGGGTGGTTTATCGTATCCACAGGGATTGAATGTATATTGCTGCCGTTCTATAGTCAAAAGCTTTTTAAACTTTTAAGTAACAAAGAGTTTGGTTTTTTGAATCGGGTCGTTTGCATAAAATTTAGTAATCAACGGTAAAGAAATTGGTTTTAGGGTTTGGTAAAAACATGCCAAGATTAGAGTCTGATAATCCGTTTCGTACGTATCTACTCGATAAAGCGTGTGAACTTGTTAATGATGAATATAACCACATATCCTCTCAATAAGTTTATCTCTAACACTTGTTGTGAGATTTATCATATTGATCATTTGATGATCTCTCACTCAAACTACTAATATGATAACATTCAAGTTCAATATTTATGATCATCAACTTTCAAAAGTATCTCTAGCCTTATGATTATTGATGGATTGAAACTTATGTCAAGTTTTAATATATATCTCTCGATCATGAACAAAAACAAAATATAAACCATGTAAACAAAGTTTTTCTTCTATATTTATCATCAACAAAGTTCACAAACTTACAATCAAGATCAATACATACAAAACGATGGATTACCTACCACTAATCTTAACACAAGATGTGTTTAGCTACACATACTCATGGTAGCTTGCTTCACAAGTTTCGTGAGGAGATGAAAAAGCACCCGCGTCGAATAATCGAGATCGGATGCGACTTCAGCTTCTCAATGTGTAAAATCCCTCTTAGATGAAGAAATATCAGAAAAATAGGTTTTGGTGTGTTAAAGGGAAGTTATGATCCCAAGAAAGTACACAAATTCTATTTAAAGTACACTTGAAATCAGACACATTCGCACTGTGAATGATCTGTTTGCCTAGCGAATGATGAAAGTGGCACCTGAAGTGCCTCCTGATAAGCTAAACCGCCCTTGTTTATCTGCATAAGTTTGCAATGCGAATTTTTATTCGCAAAGCGAACTATTCACCAAAAAGATCACAAAGCGAACTTAGGCTCCTTTTCCCACTGCCTCAGCCAAGGGTTCTTCGCCAGGTTCTTCGTAAAGCGAGTAAATTAGCGAACATTCGCTGGGAGTTCGCAAAGCGAACTTTAGTCCCTTTTCCTACTGTCCAAGTCTGGGACCATTCGCTGGGGACTTCGCCAGAGTTTGCAAAGCGAACGTTCGCTGGCAAGTTCGCAATGCGAACTTGCTGATGTTTTCCTCTTCTCTTTGGCAACTTGCATCATCTCTTTGTGTTTTACATCTTGATCAATTAGTGCCTTTTCCTGCACAATAGCACACATATTACAAGCACCAAAGGTATATAAACAAGGTTTGAAGAAACAATAATTCATGAGTAAAATCCATAATTTCACATAGAAAAGCTTGAAAAATGCCAAGTATCGAATAGAAATATATAACATGTTTGACATCTAACAAACTCTCCCCAACTAACTCTTTGTTTGTCCTCAAGCAAAGTATGCCTCTCATTGAAAACAAGAGGATTTGCTCGAGCATTTGATTCAACCAAGAAAAGATAAACGGCTCAAATAAACACAATTGTAACAAAGCAACAATTACACACTCCTAGAATCGACAATGCAAAAGAACTTGATTCTTAAACAAATCTCAGACAATGTTTCAAGAGACAACTAAACCATCATGCTCATGTCACTCTAACACTCCTCTTTGAAAAAGGATTGAAGGAAATTAACGCGTTTGCAACCGCGGGGCAATTTCGCTCAAATGACAAATGATGCTAATACAAAGCAATTCATACAATATCTAATCGATAACATAAGAAATCATGAAAGCAAAATATCACTAAGGGCTTTTAAGGTTGTAGCTTGGCTGGATTAACAACAAAGGGATATTTCTAAAGGCCATTGAATCGAAGTTTCCGATGCAGAAGAACATTCACTATACAAGGTATTCACACACATCTCAACTTCATTCACCAATTTTACACCTTTATCACAAACCTTCTCAAACTTCCTCATGCACAATTATTGGTTTCCATTTTTCTCATTCAAGCAAGCATCCTTTTCTATTTTTTTTTCACATTCATATTCACATTCTCTTTTTCTTTTCATGCTTGCTTGAAAATTTTCAAAAGTTTGAGCAATTTACCAATCTTCTTTTTCATTCTCCCCAACTTATTTTCAACTAAACCTTAAGTGAATGATCCTTGCTTTTTAAGGCAAGGAAATCAATAAAACAAAGTTCCAAGGTTCAAGAAGAATTTTTTTTAGAAACTCTCAAAAATTCAATGATGAACTTGATTTTCAAATTATGTACAACACAAAGTTCATCACTAAACAAGATCTAAATTGTTTTGGCTCACAGGGCTAACGAATACTCGATACTCACGGGTAAATTACTGTTTGGAAATGGTTGTGCTCAATATCAACAAGTGCCTTGATCATTTCTAATGCTTCCACAATCTCACACAAATCACAAGATAACGTATGAATTAAAAGTATAAAACAAAATCCATCATCAATCCTATGCATTTAGTATAACATGGAGGTTTCTCACTTTTGTAGTTTTTGGACCTAAATGACATAAGCAATCAATAAAGTTGTAACAAGAAACACAATTTCATTTGTACAAAGACAAAAATTTCTAACATATTCTAAATTCTAGAAATAGGTAACTATGTACCTTGCCAATAATAACATGCTTAAAATACTATCATAGCCATCCAATCTTGGAGGTATCTTCTTTGATGAACACAATCACCAACCTAGAAGTTCTTCCACAACCACATCCAAAAGATGGAAACATTAAACTTCCACAAGCATAATAACATAAAACGATAAAAAGCATACCAACAATTTAAGAGTTGAACATTCGTTAACTGAAGAATTCAACTCTTAACAACAATAATAATAAAAACTAAAATAAAAATGAAACTAAACAAATTTAACTGAAAATAACATAATAATCATAATATCATAAAAGTGCTTTGGTGTGAAAACACCAACAAAAGTCATTAGTACCTCAATGGGTACAAGTACATCATAATATCTCAAAATAATCCAACAAGTGGATAAAGTATAGTACTACAAACTGATACAAAAAGTGTAATAACATAAAGCATAAGAAAACTTCACTTTGACGCGCAAAGGAAGTAAAAAATCATAACAAAAAAATCAGCCCTCCTCGGACTTGGATCCTGAAACCTCTATCTCTTCCTCCTCTGAACCAGATACAGAACCAGAAACCTCCACATCATCACCATCGCCATCCTCCTCTGCATCAGCATCTTCAGGACCAGCCGCATCTGCTCCCCTCCGAAAACTGGTCTGACCTCAGCGGGTTCACGAATCTGCAGCTGAAGTACCTGCATAGAATCGTGTAAGTCCATCATGGCGCGCTGAGAAGCCGCCATCCAATCCCAGTTATACTGGCAAATTTCGTGTTGATACGAGTAGAAACCTTGCAACCCAGAACTACTAGAACCATCATCAGCCCTTGTGTCGGCATCAGTACCAGCACCAGAAGTCTCACCCCTCGCCCCCTTAGGCTTACAAAACTTATCCACATAACAGTCATCGATGGCAGACGGGATAGTCACCTGACGGCGCGCGGGGACTTCAACCCCAGCATGCACACACAGTGTCATAATGAGACAAGGGAAGTGTAAGACCCTAATTTTTACCCCTAAGATTTCGCACATTTCATTTGCATCTCATACCACAAGCAAGATCACAATCTTTGTTTCTCCTAAGCATTTGTATATTATTCTTACCTGCTTTATATTTGACCGTGTTTACTAACCTCTAACCAAAATACCAAAAATTTGCTGCAGTTTCTCTCTCTGTGAGTTGTGCAGGTTTATCAAGGACAATGAAGTGATTTCAAATCGAGTGTGGTTGTTCAGCTATGATCCAGTCCAGATGGATGTTTGACCTAATCCTGGTCAAACTATCAAGTTTGTTTCATCTGTCTGTCACTTGTGCCAATGGTCCATTTCTCAAGCAGTGATTATTCAAAGTCAAGATGTCTTGTGTTGAGATTCTCCAGTTTATCAAGCGTTGGTTTATGTGAGGTTTGAGTTCAGAAAGTCAGGTTCATCATGATCTGAGTTCACCAGTCCAAATCGGGTTCATCTGTGGATTTATTTTCCCAGATAACTGATTCAGACAAGTTCAAACAGGTCCAAATGGTTGTTGTTCAGTTGTGGTTTGTTCAGTGGTAGCTGTGTGCACTTTATCAGAGGCTTGTGAAAAGAGTTTGAGATTGGTTTTGGATTCATTTGGTTATCCACTTACTAAACCATATTCCTTATCCATTTTTAATCCATTATCCACTTTTTAATATCCACTTCATAAACCATTTCTCTCTTTATACCCTTCCAAAACCATATTTCTAAACCAAATACCCACATCTTTCCAATATCCATTTTTTTTATTCATAAATTAAACTCCATTCCATTTATCCAAATATATTTCAAATATCCACTTTCTAAAAAAAAACATTTTTCAATTTTTCATATCTAATTCCATTTTTTTTTTATCAATAATATCCAATTTTTCAAATCTTTTTTTTTCTAACCAAATTGTCCATGACTTTTTTTTCTTTCGTTATTTCTAATCATTAGTCTATTACAAGTCATTCTTCAAAAATTGTAAACTCTACAAAATTACAGCCCATTTCCCATTTTTGTTTCAAAGCTCATGATTTCAAAATAATTGCAAAAATAATAATAAGGCCTAAGTTCATGCCATGGCCCATGTTTCTACATATTCAAGCCTTATGTTACAGCCATTACGCTACAATTTTACGAAGCCAAATGACAAGCTTCAACACGTACGAACAAGCCTTCATGTTGTGAACTTTTCACAAAAAAAAAACTACGAGCCGTGTAAGCTTCAGGTGCTGCTACACGGATCAACATCATGATCGTATAAAACAAGCCATCAAGCCATTCCTCATAAGCCATCCTGCCACTGATTACAACAAGTCACAAAACAAGCTGCAAGTTACAAAACGACATTAAAAAAAAATTCAGAAACGTCACGCGAAATACACTCCAAAAGCATCAATTGAAAACGCAGCGGGAAACGCGTAAACGGCAGCAATTTTTTCAATTCAATTTCACAACTCACCTTCCAATTTCTCTATAAATTAGAGCTCTCTTCTTCATTCCAATTTCAAGCTAAAAAGCCAAAAAAATTCTGCACTTTTTACTACGGAACTCTCCTTACAAAACCGTTTTCGTTCTTATTCTTCCTCTAATTGTTTTTCTCCAAATTCACTCAAAATTAACCTCCAATTCAAAGTAAATCCCAGCCATAACAATAGAAGAAGCAAGAAGAAGAAGTTTCTTACACTTACTTGAGACATTGAAGGTAGTTCGAAGCGTTTCCGTCATTTACGGTCCGAAATTTTTCGTTGCGAATCTTTAAATTGCTTATACCGTTGTGTAGTGCTCTGCGTTACGATCGATTTGGCGTAAGTTTTGAGCTCCTCCGCTGCCGGATTGAGCTCCGACGCGGCGGAGAAAGTGTTGGTTATGGCGATGAACAGTGGCATCATTCCCAAATTCTCACGATGAAGAAGGAGCTTACATGAAGTTTGATTTTCATTTTGCTTTTTTTTAAAGAAAAAGATGTGTCTCATTTTTTCTCTCATATTCAAATGGGCTCAGCCCGTGTAGTTTTTTTTTACTACCATCAACACCATCATTTCCAAAAACAAACCTCCCTTTCTCTCTTTTTTTTTTCCTTTTATTTTCCTAAACTTTTCTCTTTTAAAATTTTTTTTATGATTTCTTTTTAATACCTTTTATTTTAGATTTGAATTTACTATTGTTTTTTTTTAATTTTGTTTATAAACATTTCTTGAAGGAAAATCATAAAAAAAATATATCATGAGATTTCATTTTAATCTTGATTTTATTTTGAATTCTACTTTTTTCTTTGTTGTTGGTTGTGTGGATCATAAATGTTAGATTCACTTTTCTTCATCTCTTTTCTTTTTTATCGATGAAAGTCTAATGGATCTTGAAATTCCTTTGTTGAATTTTGATCAAGACTAGATCGTTACCATTTTTCTTTTCGTGCGGTATTGCTTTCGGATAACGATTTACATATCGTTCATCTAGCATGCATTAGTACAAAGATCTATTGACCGACCTCATTGTAGGGTAATTACTCCGTAAATTACTCGGCGATTGCTTAACATAACGCAACATACGTCTCGTATCGGAAAACGATCAAGAATGATTGATTATTTGTCTTTTGGTTCAAAACTTATGAAACTAGTTGTTAGGAGGCTTTGGTCTTATCAATCCTCTAATGAGTTCTCATTAACCTTGACCTAAGTGTAATTATTCAATTATTATTGATCACTAACTCTAACAACTAATCACTAACTTACTAACAATACTATTGTACTAACTTTGTTTACATTTCCTTCTCGCTCCTTCTCTCTTTTACTTTTATACTCCATTATTATCATTTCATATCATGTTTATGCTTCCGCAATTTTTCCTTTGTCCGTTGGACATATGTTTATGCTTCCGCAATTTTTCACTTTGTCCGTTGGACACATGTTTATGCTTCCGCCTTTTTCTCTTTGTCCACTTGGACCAAAAACATTAATAAAGGCCAAAACCTCTAAAAAACTTATGCTTCTAATCTTGGACTATGGTTACTATCCTTTGCAATGGACATGGAGTTTTGCACCTAGACCTTGGACATCCAATGCAATTCTTGGAACCTTGGACTTAGACTTAGGACCTTTCTCCCTTTGCTTTGGAATTATGGTTCGAAGACTATGAAGCTTGCTAGTGTGGTTAGGCTATTCTTATCCTTAGCTTTTACTTTGTGCTTTAGGATAGTCACTTCTTCTCCACCCATTCTTCAATTTTCAAAACTCTCTCCCTTTTTTCAAAACTTTCTTGATTTCAAACTATCACCTCTTTCATAATCAAACCTTGACTTTGTCAAGTGATTTTGCTCTTTTCCTTTCATTTCTTAACAAATGCTAAAATACATAAGCATATTGACACCTTTTTCAAAAGACTTTAAAAAAACACCAAACTCATTCAAACTCCTTTTGTGCCCTTGTGCACTTTTTCCTTTAACTTTTTCATAAGTTTAGACATAATTCATTTCTTTAAGCGGAATTATTCGTTTGGAAATGACGATTTGTCTTTACATTTAAAAACAACCAAAACAAACAATTTTCATTCTTTATACCACGAACTACGAGGTTTTGATCCTACATTGCGCATCGTGGGTACGTAGGCATGAGGCGACAAGTCTCTCCAAACTCAAAAATCTTAAAAACAATTTCTCTTCCCATCTCCTCAATCACTTTTCAAGCAAACTTTTTCAGACCAAAAGCGGTAGATATTTCAAAGGGTTCCTATAGAGTACTATAGACGTTTTAGGTGCTAACACCTTCCCATTGCGTAACCAACCCCCTTATCCAGTCTCTGTTCACTTGTTCTTGTTGTAGAGCTTGTGTAGGTTTTGTTCGCTTTTTTTCCTTTCCTTTTTGGATAAAATAAAAGTGCGGTGGCGACTCTTACTTTTCGAGTTAAGTTAATCAATAGCTTACACTCACAATTTTTCCGCTACAGGAAGGCAAGAGGAGCGTTCTTCCTAGAAGCGGAACCAAGACCATTCTCAACAATAGCTCTTATCTCATCTGCAATAATCCTGGTTACATCGATCTCAACATTGGTCATTATGCTGTGGACAACCAATAGCAAGATTATCTGTGCCAAAGGTCGCATATCTTCACGCCAGTATCTTATGGCAACCCCAGATAGGTTGAGCTCTACAGTTTTACCTTCTCGCTAAAGGTCTCTAGTAATGGCCGCAATGTCTCTATGGAGGTGCAAGGTTCTATGGAAGTCATCAATCTGACTTGCTCTCAAAGGTAAAGGATTTTCAAGAACGGTATTAATGGTTCCTCTATCAAATCTCACCACTTTTCCCCCAACGAAAGTTGTCCAACCAAAAGGCTCCCATCATCAGGAAGGGCATTAACATGAAATTCGCGAACCATTTCAACATTATAACTATCCACAGGAGTTATCAGTCTCCCTCATTTTTTCTCTTCTAAGAGTACAGCCACCGACCGGTATCTCCCCTACGGATTCAGGTTAAATCTCTTCTCGGGTAAAATGAATCACCTTTCCAAATTTAAGTATCTTGCGGCCTGTTTTGCCCCTCTAAAGCGATCACTGTCAAACTTAATTGGTACTTGTCGTGAAGTACTGGCCTTTCTCTTCTTTGCCGAATTGATTTTAGGAGCCATCTGCACAAATTACCAGAGAAACAACAACCAGCAGCAAAGCAGTTCATAAGAATAGGAGCAAAATAGAATCCCATACTGAGATAACATAAAAAAAAAATCTCCAAACTCTGGTCTGTTCGCAGCTAAGTTCGCAAAACTAAGCCTAGCGAACATTCGCCCCAGATTCGCAAAGCGAGGTTCTGGCGAATGCTCGCTTAGGTTCGCAAAGCGAACGGGTCAACGAACCTGCGAAAAATTCAAAAATGACAGCATCCAAACTTTCCAACATCAGACTAGTTTTAAAACACAACCCTACTCATAATGCTTGATCAATGTCATACCTCAAATTTTGACCACTAAGATTTCCCATCATTGTGCAAATCATCATCATAATATGGGTGTACCTTTATGCCTCATCAATCTCCTCAAAGATGATTGAGCATTAACTACAAACAGGAGTTAGGGTTTTGAGCCCTCTCAGAGCACTTAGACAAAGGATCAATCAAGAAATTGCATGATCTTCAACTTGTCTAGCCTCTCAAACACCCACAAAGGATCAAGAGGACTTCCACATCAAGAATCAAGCACAAGGCTGCATCATTCTAGGTGGATCAAGCCTCAAGGTCACTAGTGTCACCAAATTAGGGTTTTGGTCGACCAAGGCTTCTAGTTGGAAATTTTCATCTGGGCATGAGCCAATGCTTCAAAATATAAATTAAGATACTCTAAGGGACCTCATGGACCCAATCATCAAGTAAAATTAGCCTCAGGGGAAGCATTCATAAAAAATCAGGAATTAGGGTATCTTGACCTAATTCACCCTTAAGTTGACTTTTGGGACAAAATATGAGCTAAGACTTCAAGACATGATTTGAGGGTCCCCAATGCACTAAATTGATCCATTTGCAACAATGGATTGATTCAAGAAGCTTGATCCACAAGTTTCAATTTCATCAGGACCACAGTTAGGGCTTCGGGGAAAAGTCAACTGAACCTTTGACTTTTGACCAAGACATGCTCCCAAACATTGGGACATGATTCAATACACCCTATAACAGCCATGGAACATATCCATCAAGTTTGATTTAGGTCAAGGACTTGATTTCACAAAGGATTGTACAGTTTAGAATTCATCTGATAAAAAGTCAACTGTGCACAAAAGTCAAAGTTGACTTTTTGAGATTTTTCACAATTATGGTTCTTTAACCCTAAAATGATGTTAATGTGTGATTTGAATCATCATTCATAAAGAAAAATCAAAGAAAGTGGGATAACTTATAAAAGGGGTAACCATAAAAACTTAGAATTTTTCTAAGTTATGGAACAAAGTGGCTAGGGTACCAACTTCCAAGGAATTTAATTTGAGATCCAAGCAACCATTTTGGCTGATCCAAAGATGGATTTGTAGCTCTCATGGAATACTTTAAAAGTGTCAACTACACCTCATTCCAATTCCTCGTGGATTTTAAGTTATGGAATGATCAAAATGGCTGAAAACATGAAATGTCACTTTTTTCCAACACAGTGAAATTTTCACTAAGTCAGAATCTGTTTCACTTTTACCAAAATGTAAGGGCATTTTTCACTTGGATCCAAAAATTTTCAAAACAAACTATGATCACACATGTGTTGTATCATATGTGAGCTTTCCAAAATGGCTAAGAACTCCATCAAACTCCATCTGAGCTAAGAGTTGTGACAATGGCAATATGCCTTGCTGCAACTGTCATAACAAGGCAGATTTGAGCATTTTGCTCGATTTGATCAAATTTTGCAAATGGAAAACAAGTGTATCCATCTGAACACCTCAGGGGGAGACCAAGGAGGAACCAACACTAATCCATAAGCCTCCCAAGTCTTTGGAACTACAAGTAGCATGCCAACCTAAAAAGCCTAAAAAGGGGACAAGGCTCCAATTTTGTTTTGGAGAATTCAATGGATGCACCAAGGTGTCATGAACTGAGCCGTTTTCAACTGAATGAGTCAAGGATAAGCTCTGAACCAAAGAACCATAAGCCTGTGCTCTAACCTCTATTCAATTGCTAGAGGAAACTTAAGATTCCAAAGTGATGCAATTGGACAATGAGCTGCTGCAGTTGGCATTCACTATTGCTTGCAAAACAGACTTGCTCTACTATAAATTGAGCTCATTTGTGCTCAGTTTGAGTACACCAAAACACTACAACAATTGCTTTCCTCAAAATCTCTTTCTCTAGGCAAAAATGCCTTCTTTTGCAAGGTAACTCTGAGTTTTTAGAGAGCAATTCCACCACAGCTCATGATCCAAACACATTGAATATGTCATATCTAAGCTGTCCAAACTCTCATAAGTGACCTGTAACACCAAAATCACAAAGTCCCCTCTCAAAACCTCAAAATTGGACTTTTTTGCATTTTTCAAGTCATGTCTTGATTCAGTCACTTTCAAAACTAGATAAAGCCTCAAACACACTCCAAATATCATCCTTGAACTGTCCCTAATGGTTCCACACCTCTGGAGCACCATTTGAGAGAGTTGCTATATTGGCCACTTTTGCCCCTTTTGCAAGAAAGAGCTCAAACTTGTTCCTGAGGATTCCAGCTGGTTACAACCATTCTAAAAGCTTCTAAGGGATCAATTGAGAGTGTTCAAAGCATCAAATTGTTTCTGGAACAAAGCACTTGGCAGATAGCCCAAAAAACTCCTAAAGAGGTAAGCATCATAACTTGAACTCTTTGAAATATGCATTGCTTTAAAGTTCACTGATCCTGCACATCTCATACATGTTATATATGTTGTGTTTGAGTCAATTCATCATGTAATTCATGCTTGTAACAAGAGGTAGCATGGAAAATGCAAATCATTGCCTATTTCAAAACCACTATCGGGTTTTTCAAAAGGAGCCTCATTTGAAAAAACCACCACCACCATTGGATTCCTTGTGAAATTCTAGACAGGATAGACCTAAATTTTGTCCAAATCCATGGAGAAATGAGAAAGTTACAAGCTTCACGTTTTTGGCCAAAATCTTGCCTTGCCTTTCCTTGGCCAGGCCTAAAAACCAAGTCACCCTCATATATCCATGGGGTGGTTTTGATACACGGATGTATCACCACCCTAGTGGTAGAGGGCACACACTGCACACAAGAGGTCTGGGGTTAGAATCCCCCTCGCCCCAGATTCTCTTTTTATCACTTTTTTCATATTTTTATCATTTTTTCATGTTATTTTTAAATGATTTGGAAAATTAATAACTCCCTCAATTTTAATTATTTTTAATTGGTTCTTTTTGCAAAAAATCAAAAAAATGTTGAAATATTTTATCCTACAAAAAAAAATCAAATTTATATCATTTATTTAATATAATTGGTATTTTTGTAAATAAATTCATTTTAATTATTTTTTAAACATTTTAAAAATGAATACTCATCTTGAAAATCAAAACCAAATGAGTTTTAATTCATCTTGTGATTAAAACATCATTTTTCAAACCTTGAACCACCAATCAAAAGTTGTTTATTCAAACTTATTTGTTGTTTTTATCATTTTAATTAATTTTCTTTGAAAAATTACTTTAAAGGATGAGGAAATTAGGGTTTTGTTGATTTTCACCCTAACAAACTTTTTCAAAACACTCATGGGCCTCTATTAGAGTGTAAGACCCATCCCCTTTGTAGATACACAACTTTTTGGGCCTCAGTCATTGTATAAGTCCCACTGTATTTTTAAAAATAACGGCGCGATCGTCGCTTTTTTTTAACAAAACCAATTGGGCCTCTCCTCGAGCTATAAGTCCCATTCCTTTTCAAAAACAAAAACTTTGGGCCTCTAATAGAGTGTAAGAACCAACCCCTTTTGAAAACCAAACCTTTTTGGGCCTCAGTCATTGTATAAGCCCCCCTGTGTTTTCAAAAACCTCGGCGCGATCGCCGTTTTCAAACAAATCAATTGGGCCTCTCCTCGATCTATAAGTCCCATTCCTTTTCAAAAATAAAAACTTTGGGCCTCTAATAGAGTGTAAGACCCAACCTCTTTTGAAAACCAAATCTTTGTGGGCCTCAGTCATTGTATATGCCCCCCATGTGTTTTCGAAAACCTCGGCGCGATCGCCGTTTTCAAACAAATCAATTGGGCCTCTCCTTGAGTTGTAAGCCTCATCTTTTTGTATAAAAATAATCTTTGGGTTTCTTGAGAGAGTATAAGATCCATATCTTTGTATAGAAAACCTTTCTTGCGCCTCACACATTGTATAAGTCCCTCTGTACAAATTCAAACGACGGTGTGCTCACTGTCAAACCTTGGGCCTCTCCTTGAGCTATAAGCCCCGACCTTTGTTCAAAATACTTTCTCCATTAATTTTGAATTCAAACATATGATTGCTATCCAAACTTTCTTTAATTTATCTGAACAACTAACCACACAGCATGCAAGCTCTACAACGGGTAAGTGTTTATCCGCTTTCATTTAGTGCTTTCGTGTATATAACTGAATTGTGGGAAGCTGCACATGGTTAGTCTTCTTTCATACCTTATAAAATACTTGTCATATATCAACTGTGTATATACTAGTATAGTTATTTAGAGTTTTTCCCGACAACTATGTCTAAAACTAGGTAAAGCCCCGTTGGTCACTCTTACATACAAACAAAACTAGATCCCCATAGGATTCCAGATACAGTCTTCCCTTCTCTTGTGGTTAAACAATATGGAACAAAGAGAAAGGCAGTATTCTCGGTGAACCTTTTCTCAGACTGTCACCCTTAGAAATTGTCAAAGAAACTCTAATCCCCAGAGTTGATCTTTTCTCCGTGAATGGCATCTATTGAGTTTCTTCCAAACCCTCGAACTTTCCTGGGATGATCTCTTCTCTGTGAATTGCATTTCTTGAACTTATCTTGGTTTAGGGACCCACAGGCTTCCTAAAAGCATCCCCGCCTCCTCTTGGGCGTTGTACAAGGACCCGTCGGCTTCTTAGAAGTTCTCATGCCTTCTCTTGGGCTTCATACAAGAACTCTGAAGACCTCCTAGAGGTATAGGACAGAACTTAGTCATCCTTCGCTAGAGCTATCTTTCTAAAAAGAGCTAAAACTCTCAGACTAATTTTAGGATTGATACTCATCCCGTAAAAGAGTCGGCCTCCTCTTGGGCATTATACAAAAGATAAAACTCTTCCAATAGACTTGGACCGTGTAAAAACCCTTGAGTCTCAAAGACATTATCAAGTTCCCTACGAAGCATAGGAGAAACCCTGAATTCTGGATCGATCTCCAGCAGAAACTCAGTCTCTCTCATGAGAATTCCCCAACCAGGGTCAACCCTATCTCAAATCAATACCTCAAGATATCTGATATCTCAACTCTTCTATCACCCTTAGCAAGAGTTAATTCCCTGCTTGGACCTGCCCCGGGATCTCAATAATCCCCGACAGAAGATTAGCCTCCTCTTAGGCTTTGTATAAGAACCTTTCCTCAGCAGAAAGTCAGCCTCTTCTTGGGCTTTGTACAAATGATTCTCCCCAGTGGAGCTAACCTTTTCAGACTCTCTTGTTAAGTCAACCACTTTTAGCCTCCGTCTTGGGCTTTGTACAAGGCATATAATAAACACTCTCTTGTTGAGTATAAAAGATTCTCTTATTGAGTCAACTTTTAGCCTCCGTCTTGGGCTTTGTACAAGACATATAAAAACACTCTCTTGTTGAGTATAAAACACTCTCTTGTTGAGTATAAAAAACTCTCTTGTCGAGTCAATACCCTTTTTACCTCAATCTCAGGCTTCGTACGAGACATCAAATCACTCTCTTGTTGAGTATAAAAGACTCTCTTATTGAGTCAATCACCATTTCCCGACTCTCTTGTTGAGTCCATCACCTTTCAGACTCTCTTGTTGAGTCAGTCACCTTTTGAGCACTCTCTTGTTGAGTCAACCCCTTTTAGCCTCTATCTCGGGCTTCGTACGAGACAAATAGAAACACTGTCTTATTGAGTCAAACCCTTTAGCCTCCATCCTGGGCTTTGCACAGGACATAAATCCCCCTCTCTTAAGCTTGGGGACATATATCTTCCCCAACAGAGTCATTTCCTCTTAGCCTTCCTTTTGGCTTCGAAGAACGATTTCCCCCCAAAAAAAAGTCAAACTCATTTCAGCCTCCATCTTGGGCTTTGTACAAGACACATAAAATATCCTCACCAGAGCCAGATAAAATTCCCATTTTAGCCTCCGTCTTGGGCTTTGTACAAGACACATACAAATTCTCCCCAATGTAGTCAAAAAACTCTGTACAAGCATTTCCCCAACGAAGTCCATTCTTTAGCTTTCTTTAAAGCTTTGAGAATTAAATTCCCTTGGAGTAGAGTCAAAACTCCGTAGCTTCCTCTTAGGATTTGTATAATGATATCCCCAAAGAGTCAGCCTCTTTTTGCCTCCATCTTAGGCTTTGTACAAGACACCAATATATAAATTCTCTTGTTGAGTTGGTCTTATCCCTTCTCCTCTTAGGCTTTGTATAAAGAAATCCCCTAGCAGAGTTAATCAACCTTTTAGAATCAACCTTGTGCTTTGATCAAGGCACACAAAAATCAACAATCCTTCTTTAGAGATGACAAGTTCCCTCTCAGTCAAACCCTTTAGCTTCATGTCTTGGGCTTTGAACAAGACACCAAAACATCTTTTTCCTCCCTTAGAATAGGAGGAACTACAATTGCTCTGATTTCCCTGTTTCTTTTAAACGGGAATATGTAGGCATAAGATTGCGAAATCTTAGCGAGCATACCAATTAAAAACTCTAGGTCCAGTACCTTTATATCAATCAAAACTTCAGGGTTCATACCTTAACCATCATCATCATCATTTTCCACAGAAAAACTCACTCTCTCTGTCATAATTCCCAAGAAACTTTCCCAACCCATTATCAGATAAACACCATCAATTACAAAGCGAAACCTAAAGCTAATATCCTATGGATAACCATATATAGGATGGATAATTGACGACTATCCATTGTATAACCTGACCCCGGACTCCCCGAATCTCTTTAAGCGTTTGTTCGATTAAACATTCACGTGCAAGGTTAGTTTTAGATAGCTTCCCTTTCCCTTTCAACTTCATGGGATAAATAAGAAATCAGAAAGTAGCACCCTTTCTCCTTGAGGAGGAAAACCCAAACTCCAGCGATAAGGTGGTCGCGTCACTGACAAAAATCGCTCTCTACAGAAAAATGGCGACTCTGCTGGGGAGTCATTTAATTGTTTAGGGCTAGGATATAACTCTTAAGAGGTCTAGGTGTGAGACAATCCTTTATTTTGGTTTTGTTTTGTATGATTGCAAATTGCGCGTATGATTTGTTGTGCTTCATTCTACATGTGAATATGTGTGATTTTTGCCTTTGCGTTTGTCTTTATTCAATACTAGATGATTGGAATTGATATTCATCTTAAAATGATTGTTAGAAACACTTTTTATAAGGTTTGAATCAAAAGAATTAAATTTGTTCAGTTGGCATCGATCCATACGTGTCTGGTATCGATCCCTGATTTAATGGAAATTCTGTTTTTCAGTTCACCTTCAGTAGGGATCGATTCATGGATTTTGATATCAATCCCTAACAGTTAAAAACTGTCTGGCATCGATCCATACGTGTCTGGCATCGATCCCTGATTTAATGGAAATTCTGTTTTTCAGTTCACCTTCAGTAGGGATCGATTCATAGATTTTGGGATCAATCCATAACAGTTAAAAACTGTCTGGCATCGATCCATACGTGTCTGGCATCGATCCCAAAGTCTGTTTTTCTGCATAATTTTTATTCTAACAGTTCTGTCTTGTTTAGTATAAATACAAAGTGGCAGGTATTGGCTGGGCCATGAATTCACAAGTGAAAATTGCAAAATACACAAGTCATAGAGATCTTTGTAGCAGCAATTGATTGAGCATTCAGAAACCTGAAAGATACTTCGTCTTCATCATCTTCTCAATCTCTTCAATTCAAGAACAATTACACACAATCATTCTTGTTCTTTGGATTGAAGGATCAACGAGATAACGTTCAGTGGTACGATCAACGATCTAGCTGTGGAGTCAGTGGAACGATCAAGGATCTAGCTGGGTTGAAGAGTGAAGGGGGTTTCGAGGAAAAACCTACTGGTTTGTCCTTCAAGAACGGGACTGTTCTTGCGGGTTTGTTAGTCACGATTGCAGAACGGATTCAGCCGCAGCGTAGGGTTTGGAAACGGGGTTGTTTCGCAAACAGGTCGTGGAACCGGTGAATCGTTTGCAAGTCTTGCGGGGAATTCTTGATCCAGCTCTGATCAAGTCGAGGTTCTATACGAGAAGAAGAAGTTCTAGGGATTTAGAATTCTGTCTTGGTATTGTAACCTTTGTAAGAACGAATTCAGCAACTATTGATAAGAAAAGGTCTCAATTTCTTTTGAAATTGAGAGGGAGACGTACCCACACGCGAGGACGACAGTGGGGAACTTCCTTAACAAATCTCTGTGTATCGTATTCTATCTCTATCTCCCTTTACGTTTTCGTTAACTGTTTTGTGATACAAATTGGCGCAGTACGTTTTACGTGTCGTGATACAATAGTGGCAAGAAAACCTTTTATTGAAACATCACTATTGTTTATCATAGAACACATACACGCCAAGTGTTTGACAAAACGGTTTGTTGTGATTTACTCATTGGAATCAGAATTTGTGATAAGTGCATTTAGTGCGAGAAAATTCTGTGTTAACGTTTTCTATCAATCAATTCAAATCCAGCATCATACTTGCGTGTCTGGTCTTTTTGGTAGCGGTTCAGAATAGACGGAAGTCGATTCGGGACCAAAACTTTCCGCTATATTTCAAAAACTCTGTTAAGGTTTTTAAAACCGTATTTTACAAGCGGTGATCTATTCACCCCCCCTCTCGATCACTAGCCACACCGTCTAACAAGTGGTATCAGAGCGCCGGTTCGCTGGTGCTCTGTGGCTGCCTGTAACGATATGGATTCTGAACCAAAGGGGGCGTACAATAGAGCTCCCGTCTTTAACGGAGAAAACTACGGCTACTGGAAAGACTGCATGCGAGTTCATATAAATTCTGTGGATAGGCTAGTATGGACAGCCATTGAGAATGGTCCTTTTCAAATAACCATGACCAATGAGGCTGGCGCCATAGTACCTAAACCAGAAGCTGATTGGACTGAGAAAGATGAGAAAAAGTGGTCGAGTGATTGGAAAGCTCGAAATATACTAATTTCAGCACTTGGTGTTGATGAGTACTATCGAGTATCCCATTGCACGGCTGCTAAGGAGATGTGGGACGCTTTAGAAGTCGCCCATGAGGGTACTACTGAAGTGAAACAGTCTCGCATTAACACACTTAATCAAGAGTTTGAGCTCTTTCGCATGAAAAATGGAGAATCTATCTCCGACATGCAAAAGAGGTTTACTCATCTTACAAATCGATTAAATGCACTTGGAAAACCTGTTTCCAATGAGGTAGCTACTAACAAAATTCTGAGATGTCTTAGCAGGGAATGGCAACCTAAAGTGACAGCTATCAAGGAAGCCAACGACTTGACGACTCTTACGATTACAACACTTTTTGGAAAGCTGGAAGAACATCAGCAAGCTCTAGAAAGTCTTGAAAAGTATGAGAACAAAAGTAAGAAGGAGAAAGAGAAGAAGAAAGACAAAGAGGGTGAGAAGAAGCCAATTGCTCTTGTGGCCTCTAGCACTAAGTCCTCAAGAAAAGAGCAAAGTGACAATGATTCAAGTAGTGACAAAGATTCGGATGATGAAGAAATGGGACTTTTTGTAAGGAGATATAATAGATTCATTCGAAGGAATGGATACAAGCATTCCGACAAAAACCTCATGAAGTTTAGAAGACAATCTAGTGAGTCAAAACAGGAAGAGAACAAGAAGCATAAAGGTAGAGGATCTTGTTTCAATTGTGGCAAATCTGGACATTACAAAACAGAATGTCCTATGAAGAAAAAGGATAAAGGGAAGGATTCACCTAAACGGTACAGCAAACAAAGGAGAGCTTATATAGCATGGGAAAGCGATAACGATTCATCAAGCTCACAAAGTTCAAGTGATAGTGATGAAACCGCAAACCTATGTCTTATGGCTCACATCAAAGACCATGCCTACTACAAGAAGAAACAAGAAGAAAAGAAGGTAAAACAAGCCTACTATAATAATGTATCCTCTATGTCTTTTTCTGAACTGAAAATCGCTTTTGAAAAACTGCATAACGAAGCTGTAGATGCTTTCAAAAGATTATCTTCCGATAAACAAATTTTTTCATTCTTGGAAGGTAAAGTATACAAAGCTGAAAAAGATTTAGAAAGCTTGAAGGCTAGTATTGCAGAAAATTCAAAAGATATTGATGTTAACGGATGTAGTAAAGTTAGGTATTGTGAAGCTTGTCATATTTGGCAACGAGAGGTTAATACTCTTAAAGTCAAATTGGAAAAAGCTTTACAACCCAAGGTGACTTACGCCGTTGATACTAGATTGTTTAAGAAGTCATTGAATCCTCCATATGCAAAATACTCTTTTACTCCAAAGGATTCAATGAACAAAACTAAACAATTGCATCATCATGGTTTATGTCATTATTGTTGTCGTGCTGGCCACACCATTGAGAAATGCAAGTTTAGGAGGTTTCTTGTTCCTAAAGGCATCTATCAATGGAAGCCAAAAGGCAACCATGTTACCACTTACCCCTTTGGACCCAATGAAAATTGGGTACCAACCACTCTCTTTTGATATTGTAGGAAGAGTGCCTTGCATCCGAAGATAGGAGATGGTTCCTAGATAGCGGCTGCTCAAGGCACATGACCGGTGACATATCGCTTTTTATAGACTTCAAAGCAAAGAAAAAGGGATATGTTACTTATGGAGACAATAACAAAGGAGCTATACTTGGCAAAGGTAGTATAGGTAACCCCTCTACCACTACCATTTCTGATGTCAATCTTGTAGAGGGACTTAAACACAATTTGTTAAGCATAAGTCAATTGTGTGACAAGGGTTACAAAGTTTCTTTTACAAAAACTTGTTGCATAATTGAACATGATGAAAATAATGTTGTGTTTAAGGGTGTTAGAGTAAACAATATCTATATGCTTGATCTTTGTGATGTATCTTTAACAAGCACTAAATGTCTAGTTACCTTGAATGATGATTCTTGGCTTTGGCATAGACGTTTAGCGCATGTTAATTTCGATTTGCTTAACAAGGTTGTATCTAAGGATCTAGTAGTCGGTCTTCCAAAAATAAAGTTTTCAAAAGACCACCTATGTGATGCATGCCAAATGGGAAAGCAAACAAGGGTCTCTTTTAAATCCAAAAATGTAATTTCAACTTCACGACCTCTTGAGCTTCTCCATATGGATCTCTTTGGTCCGTCTAGGACAAAGAGCTTAGGTGGAAACTATTATGGTTTTGTAATTGTTGATGACTACTCTAGATTTACTTGGACTATATTCCTTCATAGCAAAGATGAAACTTTTTCTGCTTTTAAGAATTTTGCAAAACTGTCCCAAAATAAAATGAATTCTAAAATAGTTACAATTCGAAGCGATCATGGAGGAGAATTTCAAAACTATCTCTTTGATAAGTACTGTGATAAGTATGGTATTGAGCATAACTTTTCAGCTCCTCGAACTCCACAACAGAATGGCGTTGTGGAGCGCAAAAATCGCGTTTTAGAAGAGCTGGCAAGAACAATGCTAAATGAGGGTGGATTGCCAAAATATTTTTGGGCTGATGCTGTTAACACAGCCTGTTATGTTCTAAACAGGATTCTAATTCGCCCTATGTTAAATAAAACCCCTTATGAGCTTTTAAAAGGAAGAAAGCCAAACTTATCACATCTTCACGTATTCGGTTGTAAGTGTTTTGTTTTGAATAATGGTAAGGAAAAACTTGGGAAGTTTGATGCAAAAGCGGATGAAGGTATTTTTCTTGGTTATTCACAATCAAGTAAAGCATATAGAGTGTATAATAAGCGTTTACTTACTGTTGAAGAATCTGTCCATGTTTCCTTTGATGAGTCTTATCCGAAAAATGTCGGCAAAGGTATTTCTTTTGATGACGCAGGTGTATCTACAGAAGACATACTCAAGGAAGCTGTTGCGGAAACTGATCAATCCAAGACAGCTCCCATTGAGAAGGAGGAAGATACTAGTCATGAAAAAGATAAGGAAGAAAGGACAGCTGATGTGAATGACCTTCCACCAGCTTGGAAGTCTTCAAAAGACCATCCCATTGACAACATCTTGGGAGACATTTCAAAGGGAGTCATGACTCGTTCTAAGATAAATAATTTTTGTTCTCACTTCGCCTTTGTTTCACAAGTGGAACCTAAAAATGCCAAAGAAGCCTTGATTGATGAATTTTGGCTAATGGCCATGCAAGAAGAGCTTAATCAATTTAAAAGAAATGACGTTTGGGAACTTGTCCCGCGTCCGCGAGAACATCATATCATAGGTACTAAGTGGGTTTTTAGGAATAAGCTTGATGAAAGTGGAGTGATAACTCGGAACAAGGCACGTTTAGTAGCACAAGGCTATAACCAAGAGGAGGGCATAGACTATGAGGAAACTTATGCTCCAGTTGCTCGCCTTGAGGCTATACGTCTCTTGCTCGCTTATGCGTGTTCTAGAGATTTTAAGCTTTACCAAATGGACGTAAAGAGTGTGTTTCTAAATGGTGTCCTAAATGAAGAGGTATACGTCTCACAACCTCCTGGTTTTGAGAATGCTGAATATCCAGATTATGTTTACAAATTAAAACGAGCTTTGTACGGTCTTAAGCAAGCCCCCCGGGTTTGGTATGAAAGACTTAGCAAATTTCTACTTGATCATGGATATTCAAGAGGTAAAGTGGATACCACCCTCTTCATTAAGCACAAAGGAAAACACATTCTTTTAGTTCAAGTTTATGTAGACGATATAATTTTTGGTTCAACTAACATACACTTGGTCGAAGAGTTTTCAAAAGTTATGCAGGGTGAATTTGAAATGAGCCTTATGGGGGAGCTTAATTTCTTCCTCGGTCTCCAAATAAAGCAGCTTGATGAGGGAACAGCTGTGAGTCAAACAAAATACTGCAGAGAGCTGCTCAAGCGCTTTGGAATGAACGACTCAAAATCAATAGACACACCTATGCCTACCAACGGATATCTAGATAAAGATGAACACGGTAAGAGTGTAGATGTCAAACAGTATAGAGGTATGATTGGGTCTCTCTTGTATCTTACTGCGTCTAGACCTGACATCATGTTTAGTGTCTGCATGTGTGCACGATATCAATCTAATCCTAAAGAGTCACACTTGAAAGCTGTCAAGCGCATATTTAGATATCTTCATGGAACATCTAAGTATGGGCTCTGGTATTCAAAAGGAAGCGATTGTAACTTAGTAGGTTACTCCGATTCTGATTTTGCTGGCTGCAAATCAGATAGGAAAAGTACTAGTGGTACATGTCACTTATTTTCAAACTCTCTGGTCAGTTGGCATAGCAAGAAACAGGTGTCTGTCGCATTGTCAACTGCTGAGGCTGAGTACGTTGCAGCCGGTAGCTGTTGCGCTCAGATCTTGTGGCTGAAGCAACAACTACAAGATTTCGATATTCAACTCAAACGCATTCCAATAAAGTGTGACAACACCAGTGCTATAAATCTTACTAAGAATCCTGTTTTACACTCACGCACTAAACACATAGAGATTAGGCATCACTTTCTTCGCGACCATGTTGAGAAAGAGGACGTTGTGTTTGAGCATGTTGATACTAAGAATCAACTCGCTGATATTTTCACTAAACCACTAGCAACGGAACCTTTCTTTAACATTCGTCGTGAATTAGGGATTCTTGATCTTTCTTCATTACTATCTTAAGCTTGTTAGATTCTATTTTTGCCTCACCTTGGTTGATAAGTTGTGTTTTAGAAGTTGTGAGCTTATACTTCACAAAGGCACATCAACAAAGGTAATATCAATCCTCTTTACTACTCTTTGGATCTATGTGTTTGTGTATGTTAGAACAAATTCTCTATGTTCGTTTATGTATATTCTTTTGCATTTATTGTTTGAATATTAATATCTGATTTGAGACCTATTCTTAAGCATCACTTTCATAACATGTTTCATAAGCATTGCATTTCATGTTGCTTGAGTTGTTGTTTCATTTTTCGAATATTCTGACTATATTTGTTTGGCTTATATAATTTTAAATACTTTCCTAGTATTTCAATGCTTATTTCCGTTTGCTTGTTTATGGTTTCCTTGCCCTTTATTGGTCATTCTTTGTGAGTGATTTTATTCTTCTAAGCTTTCTTTCTTTGTGATTGTTAGCTTTGTTATCAATTTATGCTGCGGTTTGCTACTTTGTTCTTCTCTTTGTTGTTTCTTTCCTCTTTTTGATGTTGACAAAGGGGGAGAAGTATAGAAGATGTTGACATGACAGAATGGTATGCACAAACTCAGGGGGAGTATCACACATCAATTTGCCATCATCAAAAAGGGGGAGTTTGTGAGACAATCCTTTATTTTGGTTTTGTTTTGTATGATTGCAAATTGCGCGTATGATTTGTTGTGCTTCATTCTACATGTGAATATGTGTGATTTTTGCCTTTGCGTTTGTCTTTATTCAATACTAGATGATTGGAATTGATATTCATCTTAAAATGATTGTTAGAAACACTTTTTATAAGGTTTGAATCAAAAGAATTAAATTTGTTCAGTTGGCATCGATCCATACGTGTCTGGTATCGATCCCTGATTTAATGGAAATTCTGTTTTTCAGTTCACCTTCAGTAGGGATCGATTCATGGATTTTGGGATCAATCCCTAACAGTTAAAAACTGTCTGGCATCGATCCATACGTGTCTGGCATCGATCCCTGATTTAATGGAAATTCTGTTTTTCAGTTCACCTTCAGTAGGGATCGATTCATAGATTTTGGGATCAATCCATAACAGTTAAAAACTGTCTGGCATCGATCCATACGTGTCTGGCATCGATCCCAAAGTCTGTTTTTCTGCATAATTTTTATTCTAACAGTTCTGTCTTGTTTAGTATAAATACAAAGTGGCAGGTATTGGCTGGGCCATGAATTCACAAGTGAAAATTGCAAAATACACAAGTCATAGAGATCTTTGTAGCAGCAATTGATTGAGCATTCAGAAACCTGAAAGATACTTCGTCTTCATCATCTTCTCAATCTCTTCAATTCAAGAACAATTACACACAATCATTATTGTTCTTTGGATTGAAGGATCAACGAGATAACGTTCAGTGGTACGATCAACGATCTAGCTGTGGAGTCAGTGGAACGATCAAGGATCTAGCTGGGTTGAAGAGTGAAGGGGGTTTCGAGGAAAAACCTACTGGTTTGTCCTTCAAGAACGGGACTGTTCTTGCGGGTTTGTTAGTCACGATTGCAGAACGGATTCAGCCGCAGCGTAGGGTTTGGAAACGGGGTTGTTTCGCAAACAGGTCGTGGAACCGGTGAATCGTTTGCAAGTCTTGCGGGGAATTCTTGATCCAGCTCTGATCAAGTCGAGGTTCTATACGAGAAGAAGAAGTTCTAGGGATTTAGAATTCTGTCTTGGTATTGTAACCTTTGTAAGAACGAATTCAGCAACTATTGATAAGAAAAGGTCTCAATTTCTTTTGAAATTGAGAGGGAGACGTACCCACACGCGAGGACGACAGTGGGGAACTTCCTTAACAAATCTCTGTGTATCGTATTCTATCTCTATCTCCCTTTACGTTTTCGTTAACTGTTTTGTGATACAAATTGGCGCAGTACGTTTTACGTGTCGTGATACAATAGTGGCAAGAAAACCTTTTATTGAAACATCACTATTGTTTATCATAGAACACATACACGCCAAGTGTTTGACAAAACGGTTTGTTGTGATTTACTCATTGGAATCAGAATTTGTGATAAGTGCATTTAGTGCGAGAAAATTCTGTGTTAACGTTTTCTATCAATCAATTCAAATCCAGCATCATACTTGCGTGTCTGGTCTTTTTGGTAGCGGTTCAGAATAGACGGAAGTCGATTCGGGACCAAAACTTTCCGCTATATTTCAAAAACTCTGTTAAGGTTTTTAAAACCGTATTTTACAAGCGGTGATCTATTCACCCCCCCTCTCGATCACTAGCCACACCGTCTAACACTAGGATGTTAGCTTTAGGACAAATATATATATTGCTTTTCCTAATTGACATCTGTGTTTATTTTTATGCTAATGGGAATGCGTGCGATGCCGCATCTGGAAATATTGAGTATACACCTAAGATAGGGGATGGAACTATACGAGTAATCTTACGTGGAGTGAATCCCAGATAAGAGGTCCCGGTCGACCATCAAATCAGTGGAGATGCCCTTTGCAGATTCAATGCCTATACGACTTCGGTTGTTGAAAGCAGATTGTTCCATTGAGTTATCTGAGAAGCTGAGGATTTTAGTAGACTGAAACCATTTTGTAGTGTGGAAGCTATCGGAAATAGTTGTCACGCGATACTACCCTCATTTGAGGCTACTCTAAGATACTACAGCTCGCTTGGCGATCCGCTTGTTGTCGTTATCCCAAAAGGGGTCAGTGATTTTGAGGACAAGTACAAAAATCACCAGTATAAACCTTTGGGGATGGGTAGAGCCTTGACTTCATGACACCGAACCTTTGACCCCATGTTTTTTCTATGTTTTTGTGTGCTGCATTCATGCATTCATTTCATTAAAAAACATTAAACAAAGAAAATTTTCTCTTCTAGTCTCTCTTTTTCAAATTAAACTAAGACAATGATTGCAAATGTCAGATAAAGAGATTGCGTTATGGATTTTGGTAGAAGCAAGACTCACAAGTACACCTTCTAGGTTCCAAAATTAGAGGATTTGAGAGGGTTGGCAAAGATGATCACCAACCCCGATGCTTTCAGAGCTAAGTACGAAGGACTGCTGTCTCTGTTAAGGGTCCATGTAATTGAGGGAATACTGGCTACACTCATTCAATTCTACATCCGGTCTATTACTGTTTCACATTCCCGGATTATCAGCTCGCACCAACACTTGAGGAGTACTCTCACCTGACTGATTTACCCATCACTGATCAAGCTCTCTTTTCTGGACTGGAAGAAATTCCAAAGGATCAAACCATTGCAAGAGCAATTTATTTGGATGAGACAGAAGTCCGGACTCACATGACCACTAAGGGTGGAATCCAAGGTTTGCCAGCCCAATTTTTGATAAAGAAAGCCCTGTACTTTGCTAGTATAGGGAACGTGTCTGCTTTCGAAAGCATCTTTGCTTTACTCACCTACAGGTTATTTTTGTTTCCCAACATCGATAACTTTGTAGATATCAATGCCATTAAGATATTTTTGATTGGAAACCCTGTACCGACCTTGCTCGCAGATGCTTATCATTCTGTACACTTAAGGAATTTGTATAGCGGAGGAAAGATCACATGCTGTGTACCCCTGCTATACAAAAATGGTTTACTTCCCATTTACCCAAGTCTGCTGCATTTTGGGATCTTAAGAATACTTTCAGTTGGTCGCAGAGAATCATGTCTCTTACCAACTCTGACATAGACTGGTACAGTCGAATCTACGACGGGATCAGAATCATTGACCGTTGTGGAAACTTCCCTAATGTACCCCTCATAGGAACTAAAGGAGGAATCAATTATCATCCAGTTTTAGTTCGTCGTCAAATTGGATACCCGATGAGACATGTCCAGCGTAATGTTCATATGGAAGGTCTTTTCTTCAAGGAAGGAGAAAATGACAGGGCACTCAAAACAGAAATAGTGCATGCCTGGAAACACATTCACAGGAAAGGAAGAGAGTCTTTAGGAAAACCGGACTGTGTCTCTGTGGAACCTTATCTCCACTGGGTACAGACTAGAGCTCTCAAACTAAGGATGCCTTACCCTCGTCAAGAAGTTCTTCCGTTAAGGGAATCTGCCCTTTACTTTATGTCAGAAACAGAAAAACTTCAGGTTACTCTCAACAGAGTTCAACAGGAGAAGAGGACTTGGAAGAACAAGTACCGTATTCTTAATGTAGAGTGTAAGAAATTACAGCAACTGTTAAAATAAAAAGAAGCTCTAATCGATATTTTAGAGAACATGCGGTGAAAAATCAGGAAAACCAAAGGAATTTGCTCGCTCCTTTCACCTGGCAAAGGAATGACAACCTGACAACGAATCAAGAGCCCCGGTCAAAGAAGAAGAAAGTACCAGAACCAGAACCTGAGCTCCCCTCAGAGAGGACTCAGGATCCATTAGTTTAAACCTTTCCTTTTACAGCACTGTGTAAATTACTGTATTTCCATTCTGCAATCTTTGAATTCAATAAAACGAGGTTTCCATTATATGATATTTGCAATCCAATTGTTGAAGTTTCTTTTGATTAAATTAAAAAAAAACATTTAATATAAATCATTGCATATCATTCATCATTCTCACATAATGCATCCTTCTTACTTACGAATCTCCCCTTTGTGTCTCGATTCTAGAGTGAAACAGTCTCATTCGTACAATACTCGGGCCAGTCAACAAAAGAAAATGGATAATCTCGAGGAAGAGAACAGAGAGTTGAGAGAAGAACTCGACGCTCTGAAAGAGGATTTTAGGAAACTTCACAACGATATGCAAGCTCTGGCAGCAGCCCAGATGCAACAACAAAGGACCGTGATCTCAGAGATCACATCTACGCCCATAGTGGAAAAGCATGATCCTCGATATACCATGCCTAAAGATCGTCCCTGGGGCATGCCACTCAACTATATCCCAGAAGGATATATTTCATCGATCTCAGAAGATCCAGAAAATGCAGCAGGAACCGCTGGGCCTAAAGGTTACAAACTTCGGGAAAGCGAAGATGCCAGGGGCATGACAACAACTCCTGAAGGTTACAAACTTTGGGAGGCACAAAGAGTCACTGTTGTAATGACTGTACCACCACCCGTGGTACACACTGTCCCGGAAGTACAGATTCCACAGATACCGTCTGGTGGAAACGAAAGTATGAATGATAGAATGAGGGAATTCCAGGAACAGTTCTTGGAAATGAAGAAGGAACTGCAAGCCATTCGCAGTCAGGATCTATTTGGAAAGGACGCCGCAGACCTTTGTTTGGTCCCAAATGTGAAAGTTCCGCACAAATTCAAGGTGCCCGAATTTGAGAAATACAAGGGTAACTCTTGCCCTCAGAGTCATTTGGTGATGTACGCTCGGAGAATGTCAACTCAGCCAGAGAACCAACAGCTACTGATCCACTACTTTCAAGATAGTTTAACCGGTGCCGCACTCAAATGGTACATGGGTTTGAACTGCACTAAGATCGTCACTTTCAGAGATCTTGGCGCTGCCTTTTTTCAACAGTATAAGTATAATCTGGACATGGCGCCAGATAAAGATCAACTCAGAGCCATGTCGCAGAAGGATAAGGAAACCTTCAAGGAGTATGCTCAGAGATGCCGTGAAATTGCTGCCCAGATTTGTCCACCTCTTGAGGAAAAAGAGATGGCAAAGATCTTCTTGAAAACCTTGAGCTCATTTTGCTACGATAGAATGGTTGCCAGTGCGCCCAGCGACTTCACTAAAATGGTGAGCATGGGGGTTCGTCTTGAAGAAGCAGTCCGAGAAGGATGTTTAGTAAAAGACGCTGGATTATCAAGTAGTACTAAAAGATACGGCAGTGCTCTCCCTAAGAAAAAAGAGCAGGATATTAGGAATATCTATCTCGGAAAGCAAAGGCGACGATACCAACCAGTAGCAGCTGTAACTTCTCTTATCAACCCTGCGCATGTTCCTGCGTATCAACCTCAGGTTGCTCAGAGGCAACCTAATCAACAACAACATCAGCAAAAGACACAACAACCTCTTCAGCAGGCTCGTCCTCCGTACAACAACAACCGTGCAACGCTACCACCAGGGTTTGACCCTATACCAATGTTGTACGTAGAACTTTTTCCATTATTACTAGTCAAGGGAATGTCCAAACCAGGGCTCCCCTTGCAATCCCGGAGAATCCGCCTTTTTGGTTCAAAGCGGATCAGACTTGCCCTTACCATCAAGGAGGACTGAGGCATAACATAGAGAACTGTCTCAGTTTCAAATCCGATGTACAAAAGCTTGTCAGGAGCGGGGTCTTATCCTTCAAGGCTACGAATCCAAATGTTCTCACAAACCCGCTGCCTCAACACGAGAAAGCTGCGGTAAATTTGATAGAGGGAGAATCTAACCACAGCTATCAAATTCATGATGTACTCTTATTAAGGGCCAACTTGGTCAAGATGCATTGTAGACAGAGCGAATACGGCCATGTGCCACCTCACAATTATCACCAGTGTGATATCTGCTCCAAAAATAATCAAGGATGTTCTGTGGTGCAATCAGCTCTACAGGAACAATTGGATCTTGGTTGGATCCAAGAGCACCGAATTTGTGATGTCAACATGACTTACTCGAATTCCAACATCATCCAGTATCACGACATCTGTACGATGAATATCAACTTGGTGGCGATGCACTCAAGGCAAAGCCAACATCATAATCTGCCACGACACGATTACGATTCCTGTCTGGTCTGCTCAGTAAACAAACAGGGATGCTCTGTTATTCAAGAGATCCTCCGGCGTCAGATGGATCTTGGATGGATTCAGGATTATCGCGATAGAAATCAGCATCAAGTGAATATGGTTCAAATATTTGATATTCGTTTAATGAATACCAGCTTGGTGGAGTTACATGCTAAGCAAGTTCAGCTCGGTTTTTTGACTTCGCATAATTATCCGAACTGTACAGTATGCCGTGAGAGCGACCAAGGATGCGCTCTCATTCAAAGAACTTTGTAACACTTGTTGAACCACTAGTGGCTTCTAATCTATATGGATGATGTTGCGGTGAAAATTGGATAACAAATTATTAATTAATTTGCATCAGTTTCTTTTACAACCGACTTTGATTTATCCAAAGGAAAGGTTCAAGATCGTTAGAAAAACCTAAGGGGAAGAGATCTAAGGTTCGGGGGTTGGTTACGCCTAGGGAAGGTATTAGCACCCTAAACGTCCGTAGTACTCTACGGGAGCCTCTTGTTAATGTTATCTTATGTTTGTTAAAGGTTCTATGCTAAAGGTATGAAAACCCTAGGGGTTAGTATCTAAGTATACTCGATAAAGCATCACACTTTACGCCTACGTATCCTCGGGAATAGAATTAGAGTATGCGTAGTTCTACTTCTACTGAATGATTGACTGTGGTCAATATTCAGAGGGGAAATGAGCGCAAACTCATTGTAGAGTTTAGGAACATTGGGGCAGTCCCCACAGCTAACGATTATGGTGATTCCCTCGTCCGTTGAATCATACCATTCAATGTCGGTATGCTTCAGTTCCATCAACTTCTTAGACCACACCTTACAGTCTTCAACCTCCCAGAAAATTGGGGTCTTCGGCAAATAAGAAACAAACCACTTGTAGAAGAGGGCCACACAGCAAACAATTAGCCCACTGCCTCTCATATATCTGGTCTGTATGGAATGGTAAACATCAACCAACAGTGTCGGGACTGGATTGTTGACTGCAAATAGCTGAATGGCCTGGGTGTCTACAAAATCCTTGGCGTTCGGGAACAGGAACAAACCATATATCATCAATGCTAAAGTCGATTCAAACAAAACTTCATTTCCCTTGTTCTTAAAGTACAGAGCCTTCTCCATCAAGAATTGTGCTGGCAACCCACACTTTCCTCCCTTATTGGTCAAATTGGCTTGGACATCAGATAGCCTGATTCTGGTTAGTCTGGCTATGTCTCTGGCAGAAGGTTCTTCTTCGATTGTTGAAAAGATAGGAACCTCCCTGATTGGGATCCCTATCATGGCTGAAAACTCTTCCAAGGTTGGCACTAACTGGAATTTAGGGAACAAGAAACAACGGTATGCTGGGTGATATAGCTGGACCAGAACTTTAAGAGGTCCCACAATTACTGGTGTCTTCATCAGCGGTATGACACACCCATATCTGTCAGCAAAGGCTGACTGGTCTTCAATCATTTCTCCTAACCATAGCAAACGATCCACTCCTGGAAACTCAAAAAAGTAAGGCCAAACTCTTTTTCCTGCGACATCCATTTCTACAAAATCTACAAAACAAGATTAGTAACTTGATAGTTTAGCAGGAATGCAAAATGCAATGCAAAGTTTCATGGAGTTCAGCGGGAAGCTGAGTGATCGAGGAACTTGGATCTTCTTGGGCTTTTCTTTTCTTGTAAGAGAGCAACTCTTCATTCTTGATTTGCAGCCGCTTCTGGAGTTCCAGATTCTCTTCAACGACCACTTGATACTTGAGCTTCCAGGCTTCTTCTGACCTCTGGGATTGTCTTAGAGAAATCTCCAGTTCTTCTTCTTTTGACATGAAATATAACACGGGCTCCTTCTTCAAAGTAATTGGTTCTTGTCTTTTGTAGGGCATCTTCAACTCTATAGCTCTTCTCCTAACCCACTGGAGGTAGGGCTCCAAGGACACACAATTAGGTCTTCCTAAAGAACTTCTCCCTCTTTTGCGCTTGCTACCCCAAGCCTTCAAGATCAGCTCCTTCTGCTCCTCCTTCTTGTCATATGTTTCAAAGTAGATACTTTCCACATGAGCACTGAGAGGTTTGTCTTCCAAAGGATACCCTAATTGGCGTCGCGCCAACACAGGTTTGTAGCTGATACCTCCTTTGATGCCAAGCAGAGGCACGTTACCAAAGTCTCCACAGCTATCTATAATCAGGATCCCATCATACACCATATTATACCAATCAATATCTGCGTGGGAGAGTGCCATGACCTTCTGAGACCACCATCCCTTCTTGGAATCCCATAATGCGCCCTTCTTTGGTAAGTGGGAAACAAACCATCTATATAGTATGGAGACACAGCAAATAATCTGTCTATTCTTATGAACATTTCTTGTATGGACTGAGTGATAGGCTTCGGCAAGTAAGGTAGGTACTGGGTTCTGCTTTAAGAAAATCTTGATTGCATTTAGGTCCAGAAAGTTGTCAATGTTCGGGAACAAGAAGAGTCCATAGATGAGCAAGGCAAATACAGCTTCAAAGGCATCCCTGTTGGAATTCTTAGCAAAATATCTGGCTTTTTCAATCAAAAACTTGGCAGTTAACCCAAAGATTCCCCCCTTAGAAGTCAAATTGCTTTTGATGTCAACCAACTCCAGATGAGTCTTCTTTGCTATTTCTTCCTCTTTTGGATCTTTCTCAAAGATGGGAAACGGGGACTCATCCTTGATAGGCAAACCAACTATCTGAGAGTATTCTTCCAGGGTGGGCGAGAGCTGATAGTCTGGGAATGTGAAGCAGTGATATCTTGGATCATAAAACTGGAGAAAAGTTAAGAGAAGTCCTTCATCAATAGTCTTCCTTAATAAGACCCACAATTTTCCATATCTGCTTATGAATCCTTCAGGGTCCGTTAACGAATCTCCCAATTTCCTCAGGTCATCCAATTTGGGACTTTTGAAAGTGTATTTGATAGTGTTTCTTCTTGAGCTATCCATGATATCTCTCTGATACAAGAAAAGAGGTTTGAGTTCCATGAAACAAATGCAACATGAATGCCTATGCTATATGGATGCAACAAACACACATAGAGCACAAACAAACAAAGGCAAAGGGGGAAAAGGTTAAGCATGGAGCCAAAGGTTTGCCCTTCCCATTGGTGTGTTCTATTGGGTTTCACCTACCAAACAAGGTTCTAAGAAGTTCCCGGAGTCTACAATCCATCTTTCGGATTTTAAAGATTTCCCAGATGACTTGGTAGTCGATAAAATTCTCAAGAGGATCTCGTCTGAGTGTAGTATCGCGTGACAACCAAGTCAGAAATAGACTCCATCATGGTCACTGCACTACATCTAAAAGGCTTAAGTTGGGTTTGGTAACTACGGTTCTCAATATCCCGGGCACCCAGGTCGAGAGCAGCACGCTTTCACGAACGAATTCGTTCAACATAACTAGACTCTTGAGAGGGCCTCAACTGAGTGATGGTGTTTATCAATTCGACCTTTCAGGATTCGACTCCCTCAAAGCTTCCTTGAATACCATCGTCCTATAATAAATGTACGCCCAAATCCGGGTATAGGATTTATCTCACTCATAGATATCAACCAAAATCAGACAGGATAATCAAAACATAGAACAGATATGTAAGCAGGTAAGCATACAAGTAGATGAGCAGACATGAATAACATAAAAACAAGATTGGCTTAACCCTCTTAGGAAAGGACCAGCAATAGGTCTGACTTCCCCAGTGAAGTCACCATTTCTGTTGCGGTGAAAATCGGATAACAAATTATTAATTAATTTGCATTAGTTTCTTTTACAACCGACTTTGATTTATCCAAAGGAAAGGTTCAAGATCGTTAGAAAAACCTAAGGGGAAGAGATCTAAGGTTCGGGGGTTGGTTATGCCTAGGGACGGTATTAGCACCCTAAACGTCCGTAGTACTCTACGGGAGCCTCTTGTTAATGTTATCTTATGTTTGCTAAAGGTTCTATGCTAAAGGTCTGAAAACCCTAGGGGTTAGTGTCTAAGTATACTCGATAAAGCATCGCACTTTACGCCTACGTATCCTCGAGAATAGAATTAGAGTATGCATAGTTCTACTTCTACTGACTGAATGATTGACTGTGGTCAATATTCAGAGGGGAAATGAGCGCAAACTCATTGTAGAGTTTAGGAACTCTCTAAGTCTAGTTGTAATGGACCTATGTTGAGGTTTAGTCAGTAGGGGGAGTGATAAATTCATTATGATGAATATCACTAAGAGTTGAAGAACTCTTCCTAAAGCTAGTTATGGTTTCTATGGCTCTGATGAGGCCAAGAGACAAAGTTTCTTCCTAAGAGGTTACTTAGGCTAAGATGCGGGTTAATGACTTTAAGAGTCAACAATATTAACCTTCCTTTGGAAGAAGGAAAAAAACAGTTGATAAAATATTAAAGAGATAATAAGATGATATAAAAGACATGAATACAAATATGAGATGAGATAAAATCAAGATGTCAAAGCAAAGTGAAAATTAAACACATAATGATCAAACACATTAGGTATAACAATGGCATGATGAATAAGAAAGTGCAATAAAACCTTAATGAATATTTTTAAACTTAATCAAGAATAAAGTCTCAAAATTACATATTTTGATAATTTTCTTTTATATATGGAAAATAGGTTTAATAAAGGAAAAGAAGCAAAAAGAAGGGAAGAAAAATGATAAGAAATAAACAAGTTATGATATTTTAGAAATTAATTATGAAATTAAAATAGTGAAATAAATAACTAAGTGATAAAAAGAGAGTTGCAGCCATGGGGATTGAACCCGCGCCCTTTGAATCAAACAGAACCAAACCACAGCCAACTGGGCTACGTGCGCGCCTTGATAAAAGAAGGGTGGAATACACATATATTTAAAAACAAACGCAAATTAGGAAAATAAAAAAAAGGTTGGGCGAGGGGATCGAACCCCCGTCCTCAGTATAAACAGCTCTTATAACTCTCCTCCTGGACCAGCGGTGCTACGCCCTCATCCAGTTATTATATGATTCAAAAATAAAATAAAGCAGGCAAGTTCCATAAATTCCAAATAACCAAAACAAGCATGCGCCAGCCATGCTCAACTTTCCAACCAAACTCATCTTGCCCAGCCATGCTCTTATGATCATTACTCAGTCAATACCCAACCAAATTCAACAAAACAAAACTCTAAAATGATTAGCAATAATCAAGGAATACAAAAGTGTCATTTGCTTCACCTAGATCCTATCATACAACACAATATAAGCTAGCAAAGATGAAGTGCCACAAGAGTTCAAGAAGCACACAATATTCACACAATCCAAACAAAATCCTGATAGTCAAAGGGCATATGAACCAAACACGTCTATTCTAGGCAAAACAGGGCAATTAACACAAAAAAACAACAATTACTCAGATATTATCATTCACAACAGATAGTGGCATATGGCATATCATCCAATATTTACTCATGTATCATTAAAATGACAGTGACGTATGACAAGTTTCATTCATCCTAACATATTTCCACACAGTTGGACATACACATTTAAGTACAGGAATAGGTAGCACATCAGCAGTTTATACACAACTTAAAAATGGACAGCAACCAAATCAGGTGATGACTCAAACTAAATCCAAACAGAACCATATACATCGAAAGCTGAATGGGTAGGAAACAAGTAAATGGCAAATTGAAAGTCAAGGTAAGCATCAAGGAAGCATGGCGAGACAGAAAGCAGGGACCACACCAGTTCAAAGCTTAAGGCAGTAATGGTTACTCACATTAAAACAAGATTTTGCATACTAGTCAGAATTTGCACACATAGACAGTACAAATATTTTGAACAGATCATGTGTTTTTATCAATTAAGGACATATAAAGTAAACAGCTAAAAAAACGATGTGTACACAAACATATAGAAACCTTATAAACATCAACATAGATGGTGGTTCAATTAAGGTAATAGCACATAGAAAAGCAATGATCAGTTTTCACACTTTGGAGAACTGGTTTGAAAGTTTGAAAACAGGTCTTAGCAGATGTGGGTACAAATACTCAAAATAAGCATACATGCCATAAGTTTGAACTCATAAATTAGGCATCAATAAGTATAAAGCAAGTGAGGTGTGAGATGCAACATTTAACAGTGTCTATTACAGCAGTTTAAACACGGTGAGGAGTAGCCATAGTCAAGACAGTTTTAGGGCATAAAACAAGCAAGCAATATAGCTATAATTGAACTCAAACATAGGCATGATAATTATAGATTTCTAATTGTTACACTTCCATGATTTTGAAAAGTATGACAGTATCAGTGAACAAATGGACAGCAGCATGTTTTGACATTAGCAAAACAACTGAACCAACAAGGTATTCAAGTGAGATTATAATTAATACAGCACACATCATGGAATCAGCTTAACATGAACAACAAGGTTAATGCAACAGCAAGGTGATTTAATCAGTCAATGAAACAGAGATTAAAGAACTACTAACAGTTGGTACATACATCCACAACAAAGCATGTCACAGTTATGAAGTCAACAACAATAGTCTAAACATAGTCATGTCATCTGAACCAAGAAGCAACTTAGGCATAAACAAATAGATACTTAGGAAGCTACATTACCATGTTAACATCAGCACAAAATGTTCACAGTGACAAACACACAAGCATCACGATGGTGGAAAGTAAGCACATATAAGGTCAAGTCAGTATGACAGACAAACTTATTTAAATGGTAACATTTAGAGGTAGACAGGGGCATAACATCATAGTTCTAACTTTGAACACAATAGGAACATCATCAAGAATATATGCACACTAATGAAGAACATTATTTACTCCATAAGTTCAAACCATAACAACACTTAAGCACACGTAAGCAAGTATAGGGCAAGCGCATTCATACAGTCAAACCTTATGGTATCACAGAGATAAAGCTTGGAAAACATGTCAGACTTAACAATGCTAGTATACACATCATGAGCATAGTACAATCAATAAGACAGGGCTTGGCTATTGTCAGTTCAAAGGAAAGCTTTAACACATACAATTTGGAAAGACATAGTATGGCAGATTGTAAAACATCTAGACATATGATAGTACAACTCAAGGCAACATATATTAAGATTCAATTGTTCAAGTATTGCAATAAACTCAAACCAACAGGATGTGATACAAGTCAATGACCTACACATGCTAACAGGCTAAACACGACACATGGTCATACAACAACAAATGTAAAGGCAGTGGTGTGTACAAACGTTTATAATAACAAGGCAAACACCATAACTGAATACATAACAGAACATGGATCACTTGTCAATATAAACAGTCATCAAAGCAATAACAAAGATAGCTAAAACCTAAGAATACATCAGAATTACAAGCAGAGGTCCAAGATAACCAAGCGTTTTAGCAGCATTAAACCACATCACAATGAAAAATTCCTAATAGCAGCCATTTAAAGAACAAAAGTCAGATGTAGCATAACTCAAAGGCATTCATGTGCAACATAATGTAACAACATTATTTCCGGAAAAGATTCAAGGCACGAGTACATAAACCACATGATCACACATATGCCAAACAGATGAGCATGTAAGAAATGAAATGCAATATGGCAGTGTTTCATATGAGCATTATCAAAGTAGGGACAAGGACACGATACCAAGTGGAATCAATCCCACTATCTTCAAAGATGATAGCTGCCTTCTCCTGTCAAGCACGCCAAGAGACTCCTTCAACTTGCTTGCCCAGACTTATGGAATTGCAGAGAATTTTCTGAGTGTTTTGTGTGTTGGTTGTTGGTGTTTTCAGAACTGAAACGAGACTCTTTAAATAGGCAAAGTGTTGGGTTGATGAGAGACATCGTGGGCCGGGTCAAATTCTCAAGCAGTTGGTGGGCATAAGCTGAACCATTAGGGTTTTCGTTTGAATTCCAAGCTTGGTCCAATTCTGGGAGAGAAATGCGCTGCGACATCTCAGACGTGCAGGGGCGCAGTCATCACTTGGTGAATGAATTCAGAACTCTCCCATTGATGCTATTGAGAGGGATACCAAATGGAGCAAAGATTGGAGGTAGTGTGGACAGGTTTGCAGACGGAGCAGTCGTATGCTGGAAATGGTATGTCTCCTCTGAACCACCTTCTGTGCAACGCAAAGACGAGCTTGAAGAGGAATGGATTTGGAAATTCAAAATTGGAGAACCCGCGCCAACGGTCTTGCGATTTGAATAGTTGTGATGAATGGATTGATACAAGATACAACCGAAATTTCTTCCTCGTTTACAATTCTTCAGCAAGAACGAAAGAAGGAGAAAGGATTTGGTCTCTTTTGGCCTCTCGGATGCCACATGTCATGCTCTCAATGGTTGGAAGAAAGGTTGAAAAGTCAAACCCCACAAACTTAATCCTCATTGGTCCAAAATAAAAGAAATGGAAACCAAAATGCCACGTGAATTGTTCTTACCATGATTAATAGTATAGTTATGAAAATGAAATAGAATACTAATCATTTAAATTAAAAAAAAACTAATTAAAAGGAGCTAAATGGACAATTAGCCTAATTAACTAGAATTTGACTTAAATAAGATTGATTTAAATTAAATGAAATTAAAATAATTCAAATAAAATAAAATAAAATGGTGCCAAATTGAAATTAACCTAGTCACATAGCAAATAAGAGCTAAGATAATATCAAATTAGAATAATGAGAAAGGTAATAAATAATAATAATAAAAAAAAACAAATAGCAGGAAAATGAGGGTAAAATTTGGGGTGCAACAGATGAAGACACACAACAAGTCAGTATGATTAACGAGAACCCTACTAGGCATCCAAGTCAAGATGTTCGATCAATGGAAACAGATCTAGTAAGGTTACACTGCATACAAAGCGGACGTGGCCAGGTGCCACCACACAACTATGAACGTTGTAGAGTTTGCTCAGAAGATAATCAAGTAAGTTACCTCATGCGAGCAGCCCTTCAGAGCCAGTTGGACCACAAAGAGATTCGACCGTGTCCAAGTTCTGGGTCAATCAACTTGATGCCAGATTATTTCGCTGATCAAATCAAAGATGTTGCAATAATCTCTGATCATAAGAGGACCAAATATGTTTGTGCCATCATCCCTCTACTTGACGAATCGAAGGTTCTTAACCAGGAACTGATTGAAATTACTTACAATGGTCAGAAAAATCAGAAGGCTCCTGTAGTTATCTATCTACCGGGACCGTTACCGTATGAATCAACTAAGGTTATTCCTTACAAATACGGTGCAACAATAATTGAGAATGGAAAGAAAATTCCATTATCCTCCGTCGTGAATATTCCAGACATCAGTCGAGTAACATGGAGTGGTCGAATCTTCAACCGAGGAGTTAGAGAACCTACCAGAGAAAAGAAACCTCAAACGGAAGTTCCTGATCAACCAGTCGGTCAGTCAAATAGTCCCGACCTTTCAAAGAACAACGATGAGATGCTGAAGCTCATCCAGAAGAGTGAATACAACATTATTGATCAGCTGTTGCAAACTCCTTCAAAAATCTCAGTGCTATCACTTTTACTCAGTTTTGAAGCTCACAGGGAAGCTCTATAGAAAGTCTTAGAGCAAGCCTTTGTGGAACAAGATGTGTCAATAAGACAATTCGACAACATCATCTCCAACATCACTTCCTGCAACAACTTGGGATTCAGTGATGAGGAACTGCCGGAAGAGGGCCCAAATCATAACATGGCACTCAATATTACAGTCAACTGCTAGGATGATGCTTTAGCCAGCGTACTGGTAGACACTGGATCGTCTCTAAACGTGATGCCAAAGTCCACTCTAATGCGACTATCATTCAAAGGATCTCCGATGAGAGGCAGTGAGGTCACTGTCAAAGCATTTGACGGATCCCGAAAAATAGTTATCGGCGAAGTCGATCTTCCCATAACTATCGGTCCTCACACTTTCCTAGTCACTTTCTAGGTCATGTACATCCGAGCAACATACAGTTATTTGTTGGGAATACCTTGGATACACGAGGCTGGGGCAGTCACTTCAACGCTTCACCAAAAGCTGAAATTTGTCAAGAATGACCAACTCGTCACAGTCTGTAGAGAGTAAGCCTTGATCGTGAGTAACCTATAGTCATCCACTTGTGTAGAACCAGAGGAGGTTGTTGGAACTCAGTTCCAGGCTCTTTCGGTGAGCAATGAGAATCAATCAGAAAAAGGAACGTCTATTTCCTTGTACAAAGATGCTCTCGAAGTAATCAAAAGTAACAATGCAAAAGGATGGGGACAGCTTGTCATCCCTACTAACAATAAGAAAAAGAAAGGTCTTGGTTTTTCCTCAACCAGTACCCACACTGCTACAAACAATGAAAGTCTTCATCCCATTCAGAACTTCTTCCATAGTGGAGGTTTCCTTCACCCAGTGTTTCAAGAAGTACATACCATTAACGAGGGAGATTCCTCCGATGCAGATGAAGAATGGAAATCCTATCTTAACAAGGACAGTTATATGCCTCAGGAAGAAGTGCCTACGCCATTTTGCTATCCCGCACAGAGTCCGAGACTTATACCAAGGTCAGATGCCAAGATGATATGCGGAGATTGCGATCCGGAAGGATGTCGTGCTCCACAAACTCATTAGAGGAGGACACTCTGATGAAAGACAACTTTGACCACGACTATAATGGCCCAATGGATGGCCTGCCTATCTGGCAGCCGTACCCAGGAGACTTAGGGCCAGAGAGTCAGCCGAACGATGCATATCAGTTGAGCATCATTGAAAAGAATACATGCGTCCCCACCATGGCATGGGATCATTACTCAGGGCATTCAGAAAACATCCAGCATGACGATGAATTAACAAAGCTTGCCGGACTAGAGTTCATCAACTACGCTTTTCCTGAGGTCAACGTCATCGAGAGAGATGATTCCTCCAGTTCCACAGAAGTATGAGATACCTTAGGATAACCGAGTGGTAAGTACGACTTCTTGGTCAAGTATACCGCTCCTGAAAGCTCTCGCATCAGATACGAGGACATCCAGCCAACTGGATGGGGAGATCAACTTGAGAGTAAAAACACTAAGGAAGATATAACAGAAGAGTTCATTTATGACAACTTTTCATGGGAGGAAGACTCCAACGATCCTGCTCTGCCAGAAATCAGCGTCATTTCTGAGGACCAACCAAGAAAGAAGGTACCGGACTTTGTGATTCACCGAGGAGTTCGCCGCCAATGGGTTGCATCCAACGTTCCAAAAGTCGTTCATAAGTCTAAGTAATTGCCGTCTTTATCTTAACCTTTCACCCTGCCCAGGTGAAACAGATGTTTTGATAGGGCTCACTTTCTATAAATATACCTCTTCGCTTTGCCCAAAGCGACAGAGTTTTGTTTTATAGGGCTGTAGTTTCAAGAATCGACAAGATCATAAATAAAATAATGTCGTTTTGTAATTTCCGCATTTCTTGCTGTTTTCTCTTTTCGCTTTTTCAGAAAATGATAATCCTAAAAAATAACTCAAATAATAAAAACAACCAGCTTTCAGAAATACACAGTACACACTCTTGCATTCTCTCTATCTCTTCTAAAAACAAATCATCACATCATGCAGATTGCTTGTTTTAAACCCCATTGAAACATACGATCCAATGCCTTCTCCCAACTTTGAATTCCCGGTATCTGAGGCTGAAGAAGAAGATGACGACAAAATTCCAGAAGAGATCTCTCGATTACTCAAACAAGAGGATAGGTCCATCAAACCTTACAAAGAGCCATTGGAAACAGTCAACTTGGCTTCAGAAGAAGAGAAAAAGGAAATCAAGATTGGGGCACTGCTCAGTCCGACTGTCAAAGAAGGTTTGATAAAGCTTCTCAAAGAGTTTCCCGATATGTTTGCTTGGTCCTACCAGGACATGCCAGGGTTGGATACTAGCATCGTGGAGCATCATCTACCGTTAAGATCGGAATGTCCGCCAGTAAAACAAAGGTTGAGACGGACTCACCCAGATATGGCAATCAAAATCAAAGAGGAAGTACAGAAACTGATTGACGTGGGTTTCCTCGCCACATCAGCATATCCTCAATGGTTAGCCAACATAGTACCAGTTCCGAAAAAGGACGGAAAGGTCAGAATGTGTGTAGACTACAGGGATCTGAACAAAGCCAGTCCAAAGGATGACTTTCCCTTACCACACATTGACATGCTGGTAGACAGTACAACAAAGTTCAAAGTTTTCTCCTTCATGGATGGATTCTCGGGCTATAATCAAATCAAAATGGCGCCGAAAGACATGGAGAAAACTTCATTCATTACCCCATGGGGCACTTTTTATTACAAGGTAATGCCGTTCGGTTTGAAGAATGCTGGGGAAACCTATCAAAGGGACATGACTACTCTGTTTCATGACATGATACATAAAGAAATCGAGGTATATGTCGATGACATGATTGCTAAATCTAGAACAGACGAGGAGCATGTGACCCACCTGTCAAAACTATTTGAGCGATTGAGAAAGTACAAACTCCATTTGAATCCTAACAAATGCACAGTCGTTGTCTGCTCAAGGAAACTGCTAGGATTCATCGTCAGCCAGAAAGGAATTGAGGTTGATCCTGACAAGGTCAAGGCCATTCAAGAAATGCCTTCTCCAAAGACTGAAAAAAAAGTTAGGGGATTCCTGGGACGTTTGAATAACATTTCCATATTTATATTCCTCATGACTGCGACATGTCCGCCAATCTTCAAATTACTCAAAAAGAATCAGGATTGCGTTTGGACAGAAGACTGCCAAACTGCCTTCGACAGTATTAAGGAGTATCTGTTGAATCCACCGATTTTGTCACCTCCAATAGAGGGAAGACCACTGATCATCTACCTAAGAGTCTTGGAAGACTCCATGGGTTGTGTACTTGGCCAACAAGACGAAACCAAAAGGAAAGAGTCTGCCATCTACTATTTAAGCAAGAAGTTCACCGACTGCGAGACTCGGTACACTATGCTTGAGAAAAATTGTTGTGCTTTGGCTTGGGCAGCCAAACGTCTCCGCTAATACATGATTCGTCACACTACTTGGTTAATCTCCGAAATGGATCCAATCAAGTATGTCTTTGAAAAGCCTGCTCTCACGGGAAGGATAGCCTATTGGCAGATGTTGCTATCAGAGTACGACATCGAATACCACGCTCAAAAAGCCATTAAAGGAAGTATTTTAGCCGATCATTTGGCTCATCAATCGATCAAAGATCAAGGATCAGCCGGGTTTGACTTCCCAGACGAAGATGTCATGTATTTGAAAATGAAAGATTGCGATGAACCACTACCCAGTGAAGGGCCAGAACCAGATTCCTAATGGGGACTAATCTTTGATGGAGCTGTCAATCATTATGGAAATGGAATTGGGGAAATTATCATAACACCTCAGGGTACCCACATTCCTTTCACTGCTCGATTAACGTTCAAGTGTACCAACAACGAGGCCGAATACGAAGCTTGTATCATGGGTCTCGAGGAAGCGATCGATTTAAGGATCCAAAACTTGGATGTATATGGCGACTCAGCCCTGATTATCAATCAGATAAAAGGAGATTGGAACACATACCAATCAGGACTGATTCCTTACAAAGATTATGCGAGAAGGTTGTTACCATTCTTTAACAGAATCGAGTTTCATCATATCCCTCGTGAAGAGAATCACATAGCTGATGCATTAGCCACTCTCTCTTCCATGATTAGTGTAGGTCAATGGAGTGACATACCTAAGATCGACATAATGCGCCTAGAAAGGCCCGCTTACATCTTCACGATCGAAGCAGTCATAGACGACAAACCTTGGTATCACGATATCAAATGCTTCCTTCAGAAACAAGAATACCCACCTGGGGCGTCCAGAAAAGACAGAAAGACCCTCAGAAGGCTGGCTGGCAGCTTCTTCTTGAGCGGTGATACACTCTACAAGAGAAACTCTGACATGGTCTTGCTCCGATGCGTAGACAGACTAGAAGCAAACATGCTGATAAAAAAAATTCATGAAGGATCCTTTGGCACCCATGGCAACGGACACACAATGGCGAGAAAAATTCTAAGAGCAGGGTACTACTGGTTGACCATGGAATTCGACTGCTACAAGTACATGAGGAGATGTCACAAGTGTCAGATATACTTACACAAAATCCATGTTCCGCCAACACATCTCAAAGTTCTTTCTTCCCCAATGCCTTTTTTTATATGGCAAATCGACATGATTGGTATGATTGAACCCAAGGCTTCAAACGGACATCGGTTCATTCTGGTCGCCATAGACTATTTCAGCAAGTGGGTCGAAGCAGCGTCATTCGCCAATGTAACCCGACAAGTCGTGGTCCGCTTTATCAAAAACAATCTCATCTGCCGTTATGGTGTTCCAAGCCAGATCATTACTGATAATGGATCCAACTTGAACAACAAGATGATGAAAGAGTTGTGCGCTGAATTCAAGATCGAACACCATAAATCATCTCCCTACCGGCCTAAGATGAACGGAGCGGTAGAAGCAGCTAACAAGAACATCAAGAAGATTGTTCAAAAGATGGTTGTAACCTACAAAGATTGGCACGATATGCAACCCTTTGCTCTTCACGGTTATCGCATATTTGTCTGCACTTCAACAGGGGCAACCCCTTTCTCTCTAGTATATGGCATGGAAGCAGTGCTCCCCATAGAAGTAGAGATCCCATCAATCAGGGTATTGATGGAAGCTAAGCTAACAGAGGCAGAATGGTGTCAAAATTGGCACGCCGAACTAAATCTGATAGAAGAAAAGCGAATAACGGCTCTATGCCATGGTCAGTTGTATCAACAAAGGATGAAGAAGGCGTTTGACAAAAAGGTTCGACCCCGCGTCTTCAGGAAAGGAGACCTCGTGCTCAAAAAGATACAATCATTTCTCACTGATTCTCGGGGCAAATGGACTCCGAATTATGACGGCCCCTATGTGGTCAAGAAAGCTTTCTCAGGCGGTGCCTTGAGACTCGCAACCATGGACGGAGAGGAATTTGCCTACCCCACGAATGTTGATGTAGTCAATAAATACTTCACCTAAATAAAATATAAAAAAAAACGTCTCGGTGGATTGAAAACCCGAAAGGGAGGTCCAGGCTTAAATTAGAGATATAATCAAAATTATCCCGATGGATTGGAAATCTCAAAGTACAATCCAGGAAAAAGTTAGGGATTAATGGAAAGTAACTACGTCTGATCAGTTCAACTCCTCAGCAGTAATGCCATCCATGAAGAAAATGCTACCCAAAGGTCATCTTCGACAGAAGCTCAGGATGTCCGGAATTCAAAGTTGGTAGAAGGATAGCGGTCGTTATGTTTCAATGTAGCCCTTTTCCCTTAAAATGACCATTTTCTAACTTTGTAAATACTTTATGGAATCACGCGTTTGGCTGATTTCCATTCTATCAATAAAATTTGAGCCCTAGTGCTTTTGTTTATAATTCTCATTTGTTTTAGCTTTACAGAATGACGTTTTAATATGATTAACGATTCTTGAAATAAAACAAAAAAATGAATTTACTTGTCAAACTTTTTCTGCTTTTAAAATAAAGATGGCAACTTCTTTTGACTGCTGAACATCGAAAGAACATTGATCGCTACTCCAGAAGTAATCGAGCTTCAAAGTGCAGAATCAAAGTGCTCCTTCTAAACTAGTACATTTGAGTGAAGGATCAGTTGTGTCAGAGACCACGTTTCATCTGATACCCACGACAGAGTTCTTATCTCCTAAGCCCGATCAACGTTGTTCCCCGCAGGGACCATCTCTCTCCTAAGCAAGGCAGAATTGCTATCTTGAACCAGTGATACTTTTCATCCCCTGCAGTGGCCGAGTATCTAATCGTGTTCATCTATTAGTCTGTATGTCGTGTCAGTTTTGTCAGCATAAACATACATACATCATGCATTATTGATTTACATTCATATTTATATTGCATCACTATCACTCTAGTCGGTCTTGTTCCCGAGTGATAAATTCCTCTTGTCAATTGAGTTGTTAGTTCTTTCCTCGTCAGGAAGTGAATCATCTAAACAATCTCTCACTAGTTTCTTTCTGGATTAGGGCCGATCTCCGACCACTTTGATAACTTGAACCTCTGAAAGGCGAGAAGACCATCGACAAATATCACTCTTCGCCATTGAAGATGATACCTTCGCTTTCCTGGATTAAGGAAAATCCCCAGAGAAAGCCCCTTTAGCAAAAATTCGGCAACATAGCAGTTTTTCTCCGAAAAAATTCACTGACAAAAAAGTCATCAGCACCTCAAAATTGGATTACATCACATGGCATTTCTCCGAGAAGATCTCGAGAAATGTAATATCCCCAAGCAGGAAACAGTCTCTCAAGAGACTCGTTTTCCCCGATAGAGTCAACAAATGGCGTCTCCAATAGAGAAGTTTGGACACCTCTACAACTCAGACAGATGGGTCTCCCCAGCAAGTCTGGCATCAAAACCTTTTCCCATCAAATGGCATCTCTCCAGGAAAATTCGGTAAGAAGTTTGAGGAAAAACCGCTACGAATAGTGTTTCTTGTCAAGAAACTTTATTGACAAAAGAAACTGAGACCAGTTCCTTGGAAGGAAACCAGGATCGAGGGGAAGTTTATATCAGAAACTGAGACCAGTTCCTTGGTAGGAAACCAGGATCAAGGGGAAGTTTACATCAGAAACTGAGACCAGTTCCTTGGTATGAAACCAGGATCGAGGGGAAGTTTATTGACAAAGGAAACTTAGACCAGTTCCTTGGCTGAAGACCAGGGTCGTGGGGAAATTTTACCTTTTCTAAGTATCAATTCTTAGCAAAAGAAGATGAATGCGCCAACTACCATTCATAACCACCATCAAAATTTCGGGTATTCCGATATTTAATCCTCTTGTACCCCGAATGCCCGAATACCTTCGCCATTCACACCTTCGGGTCCAAGAAGATTAAATAGGGGCATCTGTCATACTCCAAATTTTGACCACTAAGAGTTCCCATCATTGTGAAAATCATCATCACAATATGGATGTACCTTTATGCCTCATCAATCTCCTCAAAGATGATTGAGCATTCACTACAAACAGGAGTTAGGGTTTTGAGCCCTCTCAGAGCACTTAGACAAAGGATCAATCAAGAAATGGCATGATCTTCAACTTGTCTAGCCTATCAAACACCCAAAAAGGATCAAGAGGACTTCCACATCAAGAATCAAGCACAAGGCTGCAGCATTCTAGGTGGATCAAGCCTTAAGGTCACCAGTGTCACCAAATTAGGGTTTTGCTCGACCAGGACTTCCAGGTGGAAATTTTCATCTGGGCATGAGCCAATGATTCAAAATATAACTTAAGATACTCTAAGGGACCTCATGGACCCAATCATCAAGTCAATTTAGCCTTAGGGGAAGCATTCATCAAAAATCAGGAATTAGGGTTTCTTGACCTAATTCACCCCTAAGTTGACTTTTGGGAGAAAACATGAGCCAAGACCTCAAGACATGATTTTAAGGTCCCCAATGCACTACATTGATCCATTTGCAACAATGGATTGATTCAAGAAGCTTGATCCACAAGTTTCAATTTCATCAGGACCACAGTTAGGGCTTCGGGGAAAAGTCAACTGAACCTTTGACTTTTGACCAAGGCATGCTCCCAAACCTTGGGACATGATTCAATACACCCTATAACACCCATGGAACATATCCATCAAGTTTGATTTAGGTCAAGGACTTGATTTCACAAAGGATTGTACAGTTTAGAATTCATCTGATAAAAAGTTAATTGTGCACAAAAGTGAAAGTTAACTTTTTGAGATTTTTCACAATTATGGTTCTTTAACCCTAAAATGATGTTAATGTGTGATTTGAATCATCATTCATCAATAAAAATCAAAGAAAGTGGGATAACTTGTAAAAGGGGTAACCATAAAAACTTAGAATTTTTCTAAGTTATGGAACAAACTGGCTAGGGTACTAACTTCCAAGGATCATAACTTGAGATCCAAGCAACCTTTTTGGCTGATCCAAAGATGGATTTGTAGTTCTCATGGCATACTTTAAAAGTGTCAACTACACCTCATTCCAATTCCTCATGGATTTTAAGTTATGGAATGATCAAAATGGCTGAAAACATGAAATGTCACTTTTTTCCAACACTTAATGAAATTTTCACTAAGTCAGAATCTGTTTCACTTTTTCCAAAATGTAAGGGCATTTTTCACTTGGATCCAAAAAGTTTCAAAACAAACTATGATCACACATGTGTTGTATCATATGAGATCTTTCCAAAATGGCCAAGAACTCCATCAAACTCCATCTGAGCTAAGAGTTGTGATAATGGCAATATGCCTTGCTGCAACTGTCATAACAAGGCATATTTGAGCATTTTACTCTATTTGATCAAATTTTGCAAATGGCAAACAAGTTTATCCATCTGAACACCTCAGGGGGAGACCAAGGAGGAACCAACACTGGTCCATAAGCCTCCCAAGTCTTTGGAACTACAAGTAGCATGCCAAACCTAAAAAGCCTAAAAAGGGGACAAGACTCCAGTTTTGTCTTGGAGCATTCAATGGATGCACCAAGGTGGCATGAACTGAGCCGTTTCAAACTGAATGAGTCAAGGATAAGCTCTGAACCAAAGAACCATAGGCTTGTGCTCTAGCCTCTATTCAATGGCTAGAGGAGACTTAAGATTCCAAAGTGATACAATTGGACAATGAGCTGCTGCAGTTGCCATTCACTATTTCTTGCAAAACAAACTTGCTCTACTATAAATAGAGCTCATTTGTGCTCAGTTTGAGTACACCAAAGCACTACAACACTTGTTTTCCTCAAAATCTCTTTCTCTAGGCAAAAATGCCTTCTTTTGCAAGGTAACTCTGAGTTTTTGAGTTAGAGAGCAATTCCACCACAGCTCATGAGCCGAACACATCCAATATGTCATATCTAAGCTGTCCAAACTCTCATAAGTGACCTGTAACACCAAAATCACAAAGTCCCCTCTCAAAACCTCAAAATTGGACTTTTTTTGCATTTTCAAGCCATGTCTTGATTTAGTCACTTTCAAAACCAGATAAAGCCTCAAACACACTCCAAATATCATCCTTGAACTGTCCCAAATGGTTCCACACCTCTGGAGCACCATTTGAGAGAGTTGCTATATTGGCAAGAAAGAGCTCAAACTTGTTCCTGAGGATTCCAGCTGGTTCCAACCATTCTAAAATCTTCCAAGGGATCAATTGAGAGTGTCCACAGCATCAAATTGGTTATGGAACAAAGCGCTTGGCAGATAGCCCAAAAAGCTCCTAAAGAAGTAAACATCACAACTTGAACTCTTTGAAATATGCATTGCTTTGAAGTCCACTGATCATGCACATCTCATACATGTTATATATGTTGTGTTTGAACCAATTCATCTTGTAATTCATGCATGTAACAAGAGGTAGCATGGAAAATGCAAATCATGGCCTATTTCAAAACCACTATCGGGTTTTTAAATAGGAGCCTCATCTGAAAAAACCACCACCACAATTGGATTCCTTGTGAAATTCTAGGCAGGATAGACCTAAATTTTGTCCCAATCCATGGAGAAATGAGAAAGTTACAAGCTTCACGTTTTTGGCCAAAATCTTGCCTTGCCTTGCCTTGGCCAGGCCTAAAAACCAAGTCACCCTCATATATCCATGGGGTGGTTTTGATACACGGATGTATCACCACCCTAGTGGTAGAGGGCGTACATTGCACACAAGAGGTCTGGGGTTCGAATCCCCCTCGCCTCAGATCCTCTTTTTATCACTTTTTCATATTTTTATCATTTTTCATGTTATTTTTAAATGATTTGGATAATTAATAACTCCCTCAATTTTAATTATTTTTTATTGGTTCTTTGCAAAAAATCACAAAAATGTTGAAATATTTTATTCTACAAAAAAATAAAATTTATTTAATTTATTTAATATAATTGGTATTTTTGTAAATAAATCCGTTTTAATTATTTTTTAAACATTTTAAAAATGAATACTCATCTTGAAAATCAAAACCGAATGAGTTTTAATTCATCTTGTGATTAAAACATCATTTTTCAAACCTTGAACCACCAATCACAAGTCGTTCATTCAAACTTATTTGGTGTTTTTATCATTTTAATTAATTTTCTTTGAAAAATTACTTTAAAGGATGAGGAAATTAGGGTTTTGTTGATTTTCACCCTAACAAACTTTTTCAAAACACTCATGTGTCTCTATTAGAGTGTAAGACCCATCCCCTTTGTAGATACACCACTTTTTTGGTCTCAGTCATTGTATAAGTCCCACTGTATTTTCAAAAATATCGGCGCGATCGTCGCTTTTCTTTAACAAAACCAATTGGGTCTCTCCTCGAGCTATAAGTCCCATTCATTTTCAAAAATAAAAACTTTGGGCCTCTAATAGAGTGTAAGACCCAACCCCTTTTGAAAACCAAACCTTTTTGGGCCTCAGTCATTGTATAAGCCCCCCTGTGTTTTCAAAAACCTCGGCGCGATCGCCGTTTTCAAACAAATCAATTGGGCCTCTCCTTGATCTATAAGTCCTATTCCTTTTCAAAAACAAAAACTTTGGGCCTCTAATAGAGTGTAAGAGCCAACCCCTTTTGAAAACCAAACCTTTGTGGGCCTCAGTCATTGTATAAGCCCCCCTGTGTTTTCAAAAACCTCGGCGCGATCGGAGTTTTCAAACAAATCAACTCGGCCTCTCCTTGAGTTGTAAGCCCCATCTTTTTGTATAAAAATAATTTTTGGGCCTTTTGAGAGAGAGTATAAGCCCCATATATTTGTATAGAAAACCTTTCTTGGGTCTCACACAATGTATAAGTCCCTCTGTACAAATTCAAACGACGGTGCGCTCACTGTCAAACCTTAGGCCTCTCCTTGAGCTATAAGCCCCGACCTCTGTTCAAAATACTTTCTCCTTTAATTTTGAATTCAAACATATGATTGTTATCAAAACTTTCTTTAATTTCTCTGAACAACTAACCACACAACATGGAAGCTCTACAACGGGTAAGTGTTTATCCGCTTTCATTTACTGCTTTCATGTATATATCTGTATTATGGGAAGCTGCGCATGGTTAGTCTTCTTTCATACCTTTTAAAATATTTGTCATATATCAACTCTGTATATACTAGTATAGTTATTTAGAGTCTTCCCTTCTCTTGGGGTTAAACAATATGGAACAAAGAGAAAGGCAGTATTATCGGTGAACCTTTTCTCAGACTGTCACCCTTAGAAATTGTCAAAGAAACTCTAATCCCCAGTGATGATCTTTTATTTGTGAATGGCATCTCTTGAGTTTCTTCCAAACCCTCGAACTTTCCTGGAATGATCTCTTCTCTGTGAATTACATTTCTTGAACTTCTCTTGGTTTGGGGACCCACAGGCTTCCTAAAAGCATCCCCGCCTCCTCTTGGGCGTTGTACAAGGACCTGTCGGCTTCTTAGAAGTTATCATGCCTTCTCTTGAGCTTTATACATGGACCCTGAAGACCTCTTAGAGGTATAGGACAAAACTTAGTCATCCTTCACTAGAGCTGTCTTTCTAAAAAGAGCGAAAACTCTCAGACCAATTTTAGGGTTGATACTCATCCCTTAAAAGAGTCGGCCTCCTCTTGGGCATCATAGAAAAGATAAAACTCTTCCAATAGACTTGGACATTCTAAAAACCCTTAAGTCTCAAAGACATTCTCAAGTTACCTATGAAGCATAGGAGAAACCCCGGATTCTGGATCGATCTCCAGCAGAAACCCAATCTCTCTCATGAGAATTCCCCAACCAGGGTCAACCCTATCTCAAATTAATACCTCAAGATATCTGATATCTTAACTCTTCTGTCACCCTTAGCAAGAGTTAATTCCCCGCATGGACCTGCCCCGGGATCTCAATAGTCCCCGACAGAAGATTAGCCTCCTCTTAGGCTTTGTATAAGAACCTTTCCTCAGCAGAAAGCCAGCCTCCTCTTGGGCTTTGTACAAATGATTCTCCCCAGTGGAGCTAACCTTTTCAGACTCTCTTGTTGATTCAACCACTTTTAGCCTCCGTCTTGGGCTTTGTACAAGACATATAATAAACACTCTCTTGTTGAGTATAAAAGATTCTCTTGTTGAGTCAATTTTTAGCCTCCGTCTTGGGCTTTGTACAAGAAATATAAAAACAATCTCTTGTTGAGTATAAAACACTCTCTTGTTGAGTATAAATGACTCTCTTGTCGAGTCAATACCCTTTTTGCCTCAATCTCGGGCTTCGTACGAGACATCAAATCACTCTCTTGTTGAGTATAAAAGACTCTCTTGTTGAGTCAATCACCATTTCCGGACTCTCTTGTTGAGTCCATCACCTTTCGGACTCTCTTGTTGAGTCAGTCAACTTTTGAGCACTCTCTTGTTGAGTCAACCCCTTTTAGCCACTGTCTCGGGCTTCGTACGAGACAAACTCATTTCAGCCTCCATCTTGGGCTTTGTACAAGACACATAAAATATCCTCACCAGATCCAGATAAAATTCCCATTTTAACCTCCGTCTTGGGCTTCGTACAAGACACATACAAATTCTCCCCAATGGAGTCAAAAAGCTCTGTACAAGCATTTCCCCAACGAAGTCCATTCTTTAGATTTCTTTAAAGCTTTGAGAATTAAATTCCCTTGGGGAAGAGTCAAAACTCCATAGCTTCCTCTTAGGCTTTGTATAATGATATCCCCAAAGAGTCAGCCTCTTTTTGCCTCCATCTTGGGCTTTGTACAAGACACCAATATATACATTCTCTTGTTGAGTTGGTCTTATCCCGCCTCCTCTTAGGCTTTGTAAAAAGAAATCCCCAAGCGGAGTCAATCAACCTTTTAGCATCAATCTTGTGCTTTGATCAAGGTACACAAAAATCAACAATCCTTCTTTAGAGATGACAAGTTCTCTCTCAGTCAAACCCTTTAGCTTCATGTCTTGGGCTTTAAACAAGACACCAAAACATCTTTTTCCTCCCTTAGAATAGGAGGAACTACGATTGCTCTGATTTCCCTGTTTCTTTTAAACGGGAATACGTAGGCATAAGATTGCGAAATCTTAGCGAGCATACCAATCAAAAAATCTAGGTCCAGTACCTTCATATCAATCAAAACTTCAGGGTTCATACCTTAAGCCATCATCATCATCATTTTCCACAGAAAAACTCACTCTCCCTGTCGTAATTCCCAAGAAACTTTCCCAACCCATTATTAGATAAACACCATCAATTACAAAGCGAAACCTAAAGCTAATATCCCGTGGATAACCACATATAGGATGGATAATTGACAATTATCCATTGTATAACCTGACCCCGGACTCCCCGAATCTCTTTAAGCGTTTGTTCGATTAAACATTCGCGTGCAAGGTTAGTTTTAGATAGCTTCCCTTTCCCTTTCAGCTTCATGGGATAAATAAGAAATCAGAAAGTAGCACCCTTTCTCCTTGAGGAGGAAAACCAAAACTCCAGCAATAAGGTGGTCGCGTCACCGACAAAAATCGCTCGCTACAATCAAATGTAAACATGCAGCAGCAACAAATCATTATGAACAGAGGGTATTGAAAACAGTTCTAAACCTAGAAGTTATTTGTCTCTAATGTTCTCTTAACTATCCTACCCACAATTGTTCTAACAGAAAACGATGGAGAGAAAAAAAAATCAAACCTGAACTTGTTGGTAAATGGAAAAACTTGGTGGAAAATTAGAGGAACAGAGCACGTGAGATATTGTAACACCCCAAATTTTGTAAGAATATTTAATTAATTTATTTAAACATTATATTCGTGGTTTTCTGTGAATTTGGTGTTTCGTGTCGATGTCGGTGTTTTTATTAAGTTTTGTTTATTTTAATTAAATAATAGTATATAATATGAATATATTAGTATTATTATTAATTTAAAATAATATTAGAGGAATTAGGGGTAAGATGGACATTTGAGGAGTATTAGTGGGATTATTATGGGAAAGCCCAATTTTGAGGCCCAAGAGTTAAATTAACCAAAAAAGAGGAATTGAGGAGAATTAGGATTCATTTTGTGGAGATCGCGAAAATAAGGAGAAAGTGCAGAGCTCTGAGGAAAAAGGGAAAAGGCGAGGATTTTCATGAAGGTTTCCAAAGGCTCAAGAGAGAACTCATCGGATCGACAATCTAAGGTATGAAGAGTAATTTCCTTTCATTGTTTTCATTATAGGATTCGATTGATTGAAGTGGATTTTGGGGTTTTTGAGGGTTTATGGGTTTTGAGATAAACAGATGACTTTGAGGGCATGTTGTGAGATCGATTATTAAGAGTTGAAATAATCAGTAGAGTAGACCTTGGGGCTGATTTCCTCGTTGTTGTAGTTTTAACCCGGTGGTGAAGGATTAATGGAGTTTATATAAAGCTTGAGAGTTTTGAAGGTTTAGGGAAATTAAGGTTTCCCGTAGTGTCCTGAATCGACCTAACAGACGAAGGGTTTAGACCTTTAAATTCTGTGATGCATTAAGACTGTTATAGGGATGTTTTTGGGTCATTCGGGACTGTAATCGTAGGTACCATGGAGGTTGTGGAGCCACTGATGCGTAGCAGCGATTTGTTGTAATCGCAGGTTCGCTAGGCGAACTGTTGCTTCGCTAGGCGAATGTTCGCCAAGGCTCGCTATGCGAGCAGCGCAGCGAATGCGCGATAACGTGGGAGGGGGTAATGAGATGATTCTAGAGAGGAAAGGTGGGCTTCCCTGGGAGTTTCGCTAAGCGAAGGAATCAGCGAGGGAGTTCGCTAAGCGAGTCAACCGGCAAGTGTGATAGATGATTGTGTTCTGGTGTTGAGTGTGGGGTCTGTGAGGTTCGCTGGCCGCTTTGCTAAGCGAAGGTCCTAGTGAACAGGTTCTCCTAGCGAATCCTGGAGCGAACTGCTGCTGTGCTGCTGTGATGTCTTGATGCTGTGATTTCTATGATAATTTTCTATGATGTTACTGATGACTATATGATGATGTTTTGGTGATTATTTGACGAATATGTGATGACATGACATATATGAGAATTGATGAATGATGATGCACATTATGATGTTTATTAGATGATGATGATTAGTGATGTTGTGTATCATACATTCATATGCATACTCTGTGACGACGCTTCATTCCCATTGTGTGGATATGAGGTAATTATGACGTGCTCCGGTTCCAATTGCGGGATCGATCCTATTGACGGGGATCTTTGGAGGGTTGATGGCCTAGTGTCCATCTATTATGACGATTGGTACCATATGCATAAGTCTTGTTGTGCATTTGCATTTAATTGGCATTGCTGTATTTTATGATGTTGTTCGTGATTTTGATGTTTCCTTGTGATGCCCCTGAAGATGTTGTATATGAAGATAATGCCATTTTATGTATATCTTGTTTTGTAATGATTATTATGAATTGTGATTACTAACCCTGCCTGTTTGAATGTTTCCTCCACGTGGGTAACGTGCAGGTGATCAGGTTTAGCTGTGGATGCTTTCGAGGATCTTGAACTTTATTTGCGTTTGGTCAATTTAGAGGGTCTTGCTCTGATAGTGTAACATCGGGTTGGGGTCCTTTGAGTCAAACTATGTTTTCTTCTTATTTTGTTGTCATTTGATGATATGGTTTTATATGTTGAAAACCTTTTTGGATTATTACAATGTTTGTTGAAAACCTTTTAATTGAGAATTTTGAGTTCCGCTGCCATGTGAAGGCTTTTGAGTTATTTTGAGGAAAACCCTTTTGTTTACAGGGCAAGTGTATTAATTTGATTTAAATGAGAAATGTGCACCCTTGAAGTGATTTTGATACTTTACTCTGATATTTGAGTTGTTTTTGCTGCAACATTTGTGGGGGTAGAAAAGGGTGTTACATTAGTGGTATCAGAGCAGGTCGGTCTGTCCGATCAGCTTTTTACGTGTTGTCAGTCCCCTGTCAGTCTACGAGTGTGTGTACATTGTCGATGTTTTAGTTCTTCTAACATTGTTGGTGGTGTGCAGGATGGCTGGAAGAAACGATCATGCGATTGCTGATGCGTTGGAATCAGTTGCTAATGTGGTGGCGCAGCTGAATCCAAATGGTGGAGCTCCTGATGAGTTTCGTGCTTTGGGGAAGTTTCAAAGGAACAATCCACCGACTTTTGTAGGCACGCATAATCCAGCAAGTGCACACAAGTGGCTAAAAGAGTTCGAGAAGATCTTCAGAGTGATGGGGTGTTCTGATGAGCAGCAGGTTTAGTTCGGAACGCATATGCTGGAAGAGGAAGCTGAGGACTGGTGGGATAACACCCGTCAGAGACTCACAGATGTTGGCACTATGATAACTTGGGCTGTGTTTAAGCAGGAGTTTCTGGGGAAGTATTTTCCAGAGGATGCTCGTGGCAAGAGAGAAGTGGAATTCCTTGAGCTGAAGCAAGGAGATATGTCTGTGGCAAAGTATCCTGCAAAGTTCGAGGCTTTGGTGAAGTTCTGTCCGCACTACAATCGTGCTGATGTTGAGATGTCCAAGTGTCTCAAGTTCGAGAATGGGCTGAGACCAGAGATTAAGCAGGGTATTGGGTATCAGCAGATCCGCAGGTATGGTGAGTTGGTTGACAAGAGCAGAATCTACGATGAGGAAAGCCGAGCTCGATCTGCTCACTATAAGCAGTTGAGTGAGAAGAAAGGGCAGTATAGAGGTAAGCCTTATACAACTTCAGCTGACAAAGGGAAGCAGAAGGCTTCAGATGTGAAAAAGACAAGTGGGGGAGCAGCTCCCGCTTCTGGAAAGTGTCATAAGTGTGGCGAGCAAGGTCACCGTGCTGATGTGTGCACCAATAATGTGCTAAGGTGCTATAGATGTGGTAAGAAGGGTCATCGGGCTACTGATTGCAAAGATGTGGGTCCGACCTATTTCAATTGTGGTGAGAAAGGTCATATCAATACTCAATGTCAGAAGCCGAAGAAGACTGCTACTGCTGCCCAGACCAGTGGTCGTGTGTTTGCTTTGAGTGGTGCAGAAGTGCCAGAGAAGGACAACCTGATTCGAGGTACTTGTTTTATTAATAATATCGAATTGGTTGCTATTATTGATCTGGTGCTACTCATTCTTTTATCTCACCTGAATGTGCTAATAGATTGGGTTTGAAGTTGTCTAATATGAATGGGAATATGGTAATAGAAACTCCATCTAATGGTTCTGTTACTACTACCCTTGTGTGTCTAAGATGTCTTGTGACAATTTTTTAGAAGAGTTTTGTGATGGATTTGGTGTGCCTACCATTGCACCAAATTGACGTGATCTTTGGAATGAACTGGTCGGAGTTCAACCGGGTTCATATCAATTGTTATAACAAGACTGTAGAGTTTCCTGAGATTGATGATAGTGGGGAGTTGATGTTCTTATCTGCTAAGCAAGTAGACGAACTTGTGGAAGACGAAGCTTTGGTGTTTGCAATGTTTGCATCGTTGCAAATTGATCGTGAAGCTACGAGTGTGGAGTTGCCTGTTGTTAGTGAATTTCCAGAGGTGTTCCCAGATGACATCAGTGATTTGCCTCCAGAGCGTGAAGTAAAGTTTGCAGTGGACTTAGTACCAGGTACGAGTCCAGTGTCAATGGTTCCTTATCGGATGTCAGCTTCGGAGCTAAGTGAATTGAAGAAACAACTGGAAGAATTGCTTGAGAAGAGGTTTGTTCGACCGAGTGTTTCTCCGTGGGGTACTCCGGTGTTGCTAGTGAAGAAGAAAGATGGAAGTATGAGGTTGTACGTTGATTATCGGCAGTTGAATAAAGTGATGATCAAGAATAAGTATCCACTTCCAAGAATCGACGATTTGATGGATCAGCTAGTAGGTGCTTGTGTGTTTAGCAAGATTGATTTAAGGTCTGGTTATCTTCAGATTCGAGTTATCCTGATGATATTCTGAAGACGGCTTTCAGGATGAGGTATGGTCACTATGAATACACTATGATGTCGTTTGGTGTATCCAATGCACCTGGTGTGTTCATGGAGTATACGAATCGGATTTTTCATGAGTATTTGGATAAGTTTGTGGTGGTGTTTATCGATGATATCTTGATATATTCTCGATCTGAAGAAGAACATGTCGAGCATTTGAGAACTGTGTTGCAAGTGTTGAAAGAGAAGAAGTTGTATGCAAAGCTATCCAAGTGTGAGTTCTGGTTGAAGGAATTGAGTTTCCTTGGCCATGTGATTTCGAGTGGAGGGATTGCTGTTGATCCTTCTAAGATTGATGTCGTGTTACAGTGGGAGACTCCGAAGTTGGCGACTGAGATACGAAGTTTTCTGGAATTAGCGGGTTATTACCGCAAGTTTATTGAAGGCTTTTCTAAGTTGGCATTACCTCTGACTCAGTTGACTCGAAAGGGTCAAACTTTTGTGTGGGATGTAGCTTGTGAAGAGAGTTTTGTGGAGTTGAAGAAGAGGTTGACTACTGCTCCAGTGTTGATTTTGCCTAACCCGAGTGAATCTTTTGTGGTGTATTGTGATGCGTCGAATATGGGTCTTGGTGGAGTATTGATGCAGAATGGGCAGGTCGTTGCCTATGCTTCGAGACAATTACGAGTGCATGAGAGGAATTATCCTACACATGACTTGGAGTTGGCCGCGGTGGTGTTTGTGTTGAAGATTTGGAGACATTATCTGTTTGGCTCTAAATTTGAGGTGTTCAGTGATCATAAAAGTATGAAGTACTTGTTTAATCAGAAGGAATTGAATATGAGGCAGAGGAGGTGGTTAGAGCTGTTGAAGGATTTCGATTTCGATTTGAGTTATCATCCGGGAAAAGCAAATGTAGTGGCCGATGCATTGAGCAGAAAGTCATTACATATGTCGATGCTTATGGTGAAAGAATTGGAATTAATTGAACAATTCAGAGATTTGAGTTTAGTATGTGAAGTGACTCCTGACAGTGTGAAGTTGGGAATGTTGAAGTTGACTAGTAGTATTCTGGAAGAAATCAGAGTGGGGTAGAAATCTGATTTAAAGTTGGTTGACCAATAAACTTTGATTAACCAAGGTAATAGAGGTGAATTCCGAATTGACAAGAATGGCGTAATGATGTTCAGAGACAGGGTGTGTGTCCCAGATGTCCCAGATATTAAGAAGAGCATTATGGAAGAAGGACATTAAAGTAGGTTAAGTATTCATCCCGGTGCTACGAAGATGTACCAAGATTTGAAAAAGTTGTTTTGGTGGCCAAGTATGAAGAAGGATGTTGCGGAGTTTGTTTATGCATGTTTGACTTGTCAGAAGTCGAAGGTTGAGCATCAAAAGCCTTTAGGTATGATGCAGCCGTTGAGGATTCCAGAATGGAAATGGGATAGTATTTCCATGGATTTTGTGGTGGGATTGCCGAAGACTGTTAAGGGAAATGATTCAATTTGGGTGATCGTGGATAGATTAACTAAGTCGGCTCATTTCTTGCCGATGAAGATTAATCATTCCATGCAGAAGCTAGCCGAGATGTATATTGAGGAGATTGTGAAGTTACATGGGGTACCTTCGAGTATTGTGTCAGATAGAGATCCGAGATTTACATCGAGGTTCTGGAAAAGTTTGCAAGATGCGTTGGGCACTAAGTTGAGGATGAGTTCTGCCTATCATCCGCAAACGGACGGTCAGACAGAAAGGACTATCCAATCTTTAGAGGATTTACTGAGGGCTTGTGTGTTGGATCATGGAGGATCTTGGGATAGCCATTTACCATTGATTGAGTTCACGTACAATAATAGTTTTCATGCTAGTATTGGGATGGCGCCCTATGAAGCTTTATATGGGAGAAGGTTTAGGACTCCTTTGTGTTGGTATGAATCGGGCGAGAGTGCTGTACTCGGACCTGAAATTGTACAAGAGACGACTGAGAAGATTAAGACGATACAAGAGAGAATGAAAGCTTCGCAGAGTCGTCAGAAGAGTTACCATGATAAGAGGAGGAAATCACTTGAATTTTAAGAGGGAGATCATGTGTTTTTGAGGGTGACGCCAGTGACTGGTGTGGGTTGAGCTTTGAAGTCTAGGAAGCTCACTCCACGTTTTGTTGGTCCATATTAGATATCGTAGAGGATAAGAGAGTTAGCCTATCGGATTGCTTTACCGCCGTCACTGGCGTATTTGCATGACGTGTTCCATGTGTCTTAGTTGAGAAAGTACATTCCGGATCCGTTGCATGTGATTCAGATGGATGATGTACAAGTAAGAGATAATCTGACTGTGGAAGCATTGCCTGTGCGTGTCGATGGTCGAGAGACGAAGCAATTGCGGGGTAAAGACATAACTTTGGTGAAGGTGTTGTGGGGTGGACCAGCTGGCGAAAGTTGGACTTAGGAACGTGAAGATCAGATGAGAGAGTCGTATCCGACTCTATTTCCTTGAGGTAATTTTCGAGGGCGAAAATTCTTTAAGTGGGGGAGGGTTGTAACGCCCCAAATTTCGTAAGAATATTTATTTAATTTATTTAAACATTATATTCGTGGTTTTCTATGAATTTTGGTGTTTCGTGTCGATGTCCTTGTTTTTATGAAGTTTTGGTTATTTTAATTAAATAATAGTATATAATATGAATATATTAGTATTATTATTAATTTAACATAATATTAGAGGAATTAAGGGTAAGATGGACATTTGAGGAGTATTAGTGGGAGTATTATGGGAAAGCCCAATTTTGAGGCCCAAGAGTTAAATTAACCAAAAAGGAGGAATTGAGGAGAATTAGGATTCATTTTGTGGAGATCGCGAAAATAAGGAGAAAGTGTAGAGCTCTGAGGAAAAAGGGAAAAGGCGAGGATTTTCATGAAGGTTTCCAAAGGCTCAAGAGAGAACTCATCGGATCGACAATCTAAGGTATGGGGAGTAATTGCCTTTCATTGTTTTCATTATAGGATTCGATTGATTGAAGTGGATTTTGGGGTTTTTGAGGGTTTATGGGTTTTGAGATAAACTGATGACTTTGAGGGCATGTTGTGAGATCGATTATTAAGAGTTGAAATAATCAGTAGAGTAGACCTTGGGGCTGATTTCCCCGTTGTTGTAGTCTTAACCGGATGGTGAAGGATTTATGGAGTTTATATGAAGCTTGAGAGTTTTGAAGGTTTAGGGAAATTAAGGTTTCCCGTAGTGTCCTGAATTGACCTAACAGACAAAGGGTTTAGACCTTTAAATTCTGTGATGCATTAAGACTGTTATAGGGATGTTTTTGGGTCATTTGGGACTGTAATCGTAGGTACCTTGGAGGTTGTGGAGCCACTGATGCGTAGCAGCGATTTGCTGTAATCGCAGGTTCGCTAGGCGAACTGTTGCTTTGCTAGGCGAATGTTAGCCAAGGCTCGCTATGCGAGCAGCGCAGCGAATGCGTGATAACGTGGGAGGGGGTACTGAGATGATTCTGGAGAGGAAAGGTGGGCTTCACTGGGAGTTTCTCTAAGCGAAGGAATCAGCGAGGGAGTTCGCTAAGCGAGTCAACCGACGAGTGTGACAGATGATTGTGTTCTAGTGTTGAGTGTGGGGTCTGTGAGGTTCGCTGGCCGCTTCTCTAAGCGAAGGTCCCAGCGAACAGGTTCGCCTAGCGAATCCTAGAGCGAACTGTTGCTGTTCGCGAAATTTTGTTTATGCTGTTGTGCTGCTGTGCTGCTGTGATGTCTTGATGTTGTGATTTCTATGATAATTTTCTATGATGTTACTGATGATTATATAATGATGTTTTGGTGATTATTTGACGAATATATGATGACATGACGTATATGATAATTGATGAATGATGATGCACATTATGATGTTTATTAGATGATGATGATTAGTGATGTTGTGTATCATACATTTATATGCATACTCTGTGACGACGCTTCATTCCCATTTTGTGGATATGAGGTAATTATGACGTGCTCCAGTTCCAATTGCGGGATCGATCCTATTGACGGGGATCTTTGGAGGGTTGATGGCCTAGTGTCCATCTATTATGACGATTGGTACCACATGCATGAGTCTTGTTGTGCATTTGCATTTAATTGGCATTGCTGTATTTTATGATGTTGTTCATGATTTTGATGTTTCCTTGTGATGACCCTGAAGATGTTGTATATGAAGATAATGCCATTTTATGTATATATTTTTTTATAATGATTATTATGAATTGTGATTACTAACCCTGCCTGTTTGAATGTTACCTCCACGTGGGTAACGTGCAGGTGATCAGGTTTAGCTGTGGATGCTTTCGAGGATCTTGAAGTTTATTTGCGTTTGGTCGATTTAGAGGGTCTTGCTCTGATAGTGTAACATCAGGTTGGGGTCCTTTGAGTCAAACTATGTTTTCTTCTTATTTTGTTGTCATTTGATGATATGGTTTTATATGTTGAAAACCTTTTTGGATTATTACAATGTTTGTTGAAAACCTTTTAATTGAGAATTTTGAGTTCCGCTGCCATGTGAAGGCTTTTGAGTTATTTTGAGGAAAACCCTTTTGTTTACAGGGCAAGTGTATTAATTTGATTTAAATGAGAAATGTGCACCCTTGAAGTGATTTTTATACTTTACTCTGATATTTGAGTTGTTTCTGCTGCAACATTTGTGGGGGTAGAAAAGGGTGTTACAGATATTGTTCTTGTGAGTGTTTGTGACTGATAGGCAAGAGTGAGAATGTCCAAGGGAGTAGGGTTTCCCTTAAAAAGTTCAGAGAAAAGGATGGTTCATGGGCCCAAATGTCTGGCACACCCCAAAAAATATCCCTTTTTAATGAGGCGACATCATAAAAACATATGCATGTCTTGTTGAGTTCGTAATGCGTACAGGCCAGCGAATGCTCGCCCAGGTTCGCAAAGCGAACGTGCCAGCGAACATGTTAGGGTACCAATTCAGAAACAATTGAAATCATCAAAATATCAAATAAAAAAATACTTACAATGTTGGGGTGCCTTCCAACAAGCACTTGTTTAACGTCGGATAAGCTCGATGGTTCAGGGCTTGACACCTCGAAACCAAAAGCTACAGAACCGGCTTCCGAGAGAAACACACTATATGAACAAGAACTTCAACCGTTATCATGTCCTTTCTTTGATCCCTTTGTTTTCAAGAAGGAAAAATCCCAACATGATCGCAACATGACGAATTTTGCATCTTCATTTTTTTCTTCCACAAAGCCTCTCTTTCCAATTCTTTCTTTTCATGAACGCTTTCATCTACTTGATTTGCATACATCACTCCTTTGAATAATGTAAAACATGCTTCTTCCTCCTTACCACTGGACTTAATTCTCACCTTCATTATGCCTTCATCAACGTCCACCAACATTTTGGCGGTTTTCATGAACGGTCTTCCCAGAATAATTGGCGTATCTTCATCCTCATCCATGTCAATGATCACGAAATCAACTGGAAACAAGAATTTGTCCACTTTTAGAAGCACATCCTCCACAACACCATGCGATTGAGTTCTTGACTTATCCGTAAGTAGCAATGTCATGGTTGTTGATTTCACATTCATTTTCTCAAGTCTTTTAACCACGGACAAAGGAATTAGATTGATACTAGCACCCATGTCAACCAAATCTTTGCATTTAAAATCATTACCTATAGTAATAGGTAAAGCTACTCTTCCCGGATCTTGCTCTTTCCGCGGAAGCACACTTTGAATGACGACACTACATTCGACATTAAGATCAATGTTATCTTTGTCCATGCACCTCTTCTTTTTTGTGAGTATGTCCTTCATGAATTTGACATACTTAGGCATTTGTTCGAGAGCTTCAGAGAAAGGAACGGTTACATGCAACCGACTAAACAATTCTAAGAATCTCGCGTAATGCATATCGTTCTCTTTTTTCTTAGGAGCAGGGGGATATGATAATCTTCTTTGTAAAACTTCCTTCTCATACTCCTTTCTTTTTTTTTTCTTTTTTCTTCCTTACTTCTTCATCATTCTTATCAACTACACCATTTTCATCATTCTTTTCGACTTCCTGCAATACAATATCATTTTCCTTTTTGACTACCACCTCATTTTCAACATCTTCTCCAATTTTTCTTCCACTTCATGTGAAAATGGCCTTACAATGCTCCTTGGGATTTGTTTGAGTGTTAGCGGAGCAGGATGGCTCTGGTTGCTTTTCGGCTAATTTCTTTGCAAGTTGCCCTACTTGAGATTCAAGATTTTTGATCGAAGCTTCCGTACTCTTTTGAGTTCCCATTGATAGTTGCATGAATTTTGTGAAAGTCTCCTCCATTCTTGAGCTTCCACTTTGATCTTGGGGTGGTTGGTAAGGATTTTGTCTAAATCCTTGTTGATTTTGGTAGTTGCCTCTTGGTTGGTAGCCTTGTTGATTTTGGTAAGGTTGTTAAGCATTTTGGTAGGGAGGTCTTGCTTGATAGGCTTGCGTAGGGTTTCCTGCATAATTTACTTCTTCCACTACCGGAGGACAATATCCGGTAGGATGATCCCCTCTACACAATTCACAACAAGCTACTTTCACTTTCTTGCTCGGTGAGTCATGAATTTCTTTGAGTTGTTGAGGGAGCTTGGACATTTGTTGCGTTAGCAACTCAACCTGTTGAGATAGAAGTTTATTCTGAGCAAGAATTACGTCATTAGTTCCCAACTCAAGCACTCCCTCTTTCTTTTGAGAAGGGCCACGATTATGGTTCCCTTAATGGCCATTTAGAGCCATTTTGTCAATGATAGAAATGGCTTCTTCGGCACTTTTGGTAATTAAGGATCCGCCAGCAGTAGCATCCAACAATGTTTTGTGAACCATTTGAAGACCATTTCTGAAAATATGAACTTGCGTAAGCTCATCAAAACTGTACCCTTTTCATTTTCTAAGCATGGACTTGACTCTCTCCTAAGCTTCGTTGAGAGACTCATTTCCACCTTGAGTGAAAACTGCAATCGCTGTTTTAGCTTCCATGAAACGATTGTGAGGAAAAAATCATTCCAATAACTTTTCTTCTAGCATGTTCCAGTCCGTCATGATAGCAGTTGATTGGTCAAGGTACCATTCCTTAGCCTTCCCAATGAGGGAATGCGGGAATAGTCTCTTAAACAAAGACTCTTCTTCAGCTTCGGGTGCACCAGTCGCGCCCGCAATTTCATAGAACTTGGTCAAGTGAGTAAAGGGATTCTCGTGATCCATACCGGTGAATGGATTCTGGTATAGAAGAGAGAGGACACCCATTTTCATTTCAGAGTGCCGACCATTATGAGCATTACGTGCGAACTGTGCAGTATGTCTCGGACTATTAACACAAGGTGTTGAAGCAGGTGGTGGTGGTGGTGGAGCAGCCATGGTTGGCGGTAACTGTGGTATTGGTGTCGAAGTTGAACTTTCATCTCGTTCTCGTCTTTCTTTAGCAAGTTGCCTCCTCCGCCTTGTTCTGCTATTTAACTTACGCGCAGTTCTTTCGATTTTAGGATCAAAAAGAAGTTAGTATGCGGGTAACTTCCCTCGCATAAACAGAGTCTGCACACATAGCCAAACAAATTAACAAGCACAAGAAAAAGTTAAACAAGCTTAAAACTCAATAACTATTGCAATGCATGCAATATAACAACAATCCCCGATAACGGCGCCATTTTGTTGAAAAGTATTTCGGGGGTGTTTTATCGTATCCACAGGGACTGAATGTATATTTCCGCCGTTCTATAGTCAAAAGCTTTTCAAACTTTTAGGTAACAAAGAGTTTGGATTTTCGAATCGGATCGTTTGCATAAAATTTAGTAATCAACGGTAAAGAAATTGGTTTTAGGGTTTGGTAAAAACATGCCAAGATTAGAGTTCGATAATCCGTTTCGTACGTATCTACTCGATAAAGCGTGTGAACTTGTTAAGATGAATATAACCACATATCCTCTCAACAAGTTTATCTCTAACACTTGTTGTGAGATTTATCATATTGATCCTTTGATGATCTCTCACTTAAACTACCAATATGATAACATTCAAGTTCAATATTTATGAACATCAACTTTCAAAACTATCTCTAGCCTTATGATTATTGATGGATTGAAACATAGGTCAAGTTTTAATACATATCTCTCGATCATGAACTAAAACAAAATATAAACCATGTAAACAAAGTTTAATTTTAATTCTATATTTATCATCAACAAAGTTCACAAACTTACAATCAAGATCAATACATACAAAATGATGGATTACCTACCACTAATCTTGACACAAGATGTGTCTAGCTACACATATTCATGGTAGCTTGCTTCACAAGTTTCGTGAGGAGATGAAAAAGAATCCGCGTTGAATAATCGAGATCGGATGCGACTTCAGCTTCTCAATGTGTAAAATCCCTCTTAGATGAGGAAATATCAGAAAAATAGGTTTTGGTGTGTTAAAGTGAAGTTATGATCCCAAGAAAGTACACAAATTCTATTTAAAGTACACTTGAAATCAGACACATTCGCACTGGGAATGATATGTTTTCCTAGTGAATGATGAATGTGGCACCTGAAGTGCCTTCTGATATGCTAAACCGCCCTTGTTTTTCTGCATAAGTTCGCAATGCGAACTTTTATTCGCAAAGCGAACTATTAGCCAAAAAATTCGCAAAGCGAACTTAGGCTCCTTTTCCTACTGCCTCAGCCAAAGGTTCTTCGCCAGGTCCTTCAGAAAGCGAGTAAATCAGCGAACATTCGCTGGGAGTTCGCAAAGCGAACTTTAGTCCCTTTTCCTACTGTCCAAGTCTGGGACCATTCGCTGGGGAGTTTGCCAGAGTTCGCAAAGCGAACGTTCGCTGGCAAGTTCGCAAAGCGAACTTGCTGATGTTTTCCTCTTTTCTTTGGCAACTTGCATCATCTCTTTGTGTTTTACATCTTGATCAATTAGTGCCTTTTCCTACACAATAGCACACATATTACAAGCACCAAAGGTATATAAACAAGGTTTGAAGAAAAATAACAATTCATGAGTAAAATCCACAATTTCACATAGAAAAGCTTGAAAAATGCCAAGTATCGAATAGAAATATATAGCATGTTTGACATCTAACAACTATCGAGCCTTGTATGTGTTTAGTGCTCCTGCAGCTTGGGCCTAGAAAACTTGCTTCTTCAGGGTTTTACTTTGGTATGTTTTATGTGTGCTAAATCGTGGTTTTATAGTTCTTTTCACTTGGTTTTTTATGAATGCATACAAAAAAGTTCAAATAGCTATTTTCTCACTTTTTATAGATAAATTGGTGGATTACTGTAATAGTTGCTTGGGAAATAAGTCAATAAGTTCCGATGTATTTAACGTAAATCTGACACTTATCAAGGGAGAACTGTGAGTTTCTACGTTCTTTTGATAAAATTCAAGCACATAAGCAACCTAACATATTTGGCCCATCCGCACACACCACCTTAGATGGGAAAAGAGACCCAACCAGGTGCTGACCTAACCCATAGTCCTTTACTCGGCCACAACACTCGACCACTGGTTATTGCATGGCTATATCTACAGTCGCTAACGACCTCGGCTCCGACCACTACCGTCGACAATTGCTTCCACAATATTATTGCAGCCACAATATTGTTGATGTGTTGGTCTTTGCAATCACACCAGACCACAATTGTGGTGTGGTTATAAATCACGCATGGGACCATATTATGAATCACACGAGACAATTTTGACCATGTTTGTTTAATTATTTTCATAAAAAAAAAATCAAAATTTTAGATCATCAAAAATCTTTTTTCTTCTCATATAATAATTTTTTTTTAACTTTAAGTGTTTCTCAATTATGTATTTCAAACACGTTATGGTCGAAATTTATAGCCAACGACTACAATGTGCAACGCAGCATGCGCAATGACTGTAATTACAATACCCACAACCGCAATCGCATCGATGACCACCACAATTTAAAAGCATGCTAATAATATTTAAAAATATAAAATGCAACTACTAACTCGGTAATACAATTTCAACTTGTTACATCATCATCATGGACAAAAACCTCTTATGTTCAATTAACCCTCTCTTTAATTGACTATATCAATAAAATGAAGCGCGTGTGATAAGTTATTCATTAGAAGAATAAGTAGCATGTAGTTGTTAAATATTAATTGAACAAGTGTCTTATACCAAATTCAAAAAGACTTTTTTTACTAGGTCTTTACATGTATTTTATAAGCAAATATATGGAATATTTCAATGTATAAACTTCTTATAAATAGGCTCTTTCTATGTCTTCAAAATCTCATTATTCATAAACATACAGAAGTAAAATACAACAAACAAACAAAGAGAGCAATATGAAGAGTAGTTACTTATTCTTTACAGCCTTCTTGGCCTTAGCATCTTGTGCCTTTGCATTTGATCCCAGCCCACTACAAGACTTTTGTGTGGCTATCAATGACACAAAGAATGGTGGTATGTATAATAATAATAATGTATATATATATATCTCGTGTTCTCATATAAAAATGACATTCTCATATATATATATATATATATATATATATATATATATATATATTTGGGATATGGACAAGTAACATTAAAAGATGGTACTGTGAACTTTGTTTTTTTAGTAAGCAAGTAATAGATTAATGCGAGAACTAAGGGTTTTCGAAACCACTTACAAAGAGAACGAGACAATGCTTGACAAAAAGGAAAATTACAAAATCAATTAGTCCTTAAGCCAAATAGTACAATGGATGCTTACAAAATTCATAAAAGCTATAATTGGTTTTAGTAATTTTCCCGATGAACGACCACCTCCAAATAACCGCCTTAATATTTCAAACCGCATCTAAAACATTCCAAACTTCGTTCCTAAAAATGATACTATTTCTCAAACACCACAAATACCAAGTAGTAGCCAACCAAATGCAACCTTTTGAGCCCCTCTTCACCCTTTTTCGCTTACAAAACAAACACCACTTCAAAAAACTCTCTTTAATATTACAAGCTCCAAAATCCTCAAACCCAATCCACTCGGCAACTTCCTTCCACACCAAAATGGAGAAACAACAACACAAAAGAATATGGACCAAAGATTCGTCCAAACGCGATACACACTTCAAGTCACTAACCGAAAAAGCACAACCTCTTAAAGAAAGAGAATCCTTAGTGGGAAGCCTATTAAGAAAACACCACCAACCAAAAGCCTTTATTTTAAAAGGAACAACCATCTTCCAAACTAAAGAATAAGCCTCATCAAAAATATTGTTTGGCCCGAAAGGAATACGAGAAGAACCAAGAAAAGCGGAAAAACTACATACCATAAACACATCCGACTGATGGAGCTCCCACCTCACACCATCGGCAACCGTTACTATAGGCCGAATGCTCTTCAAAATAGACCGCAGCTGGATAATGTCAGCGGCAGCCCCTCCATCATTAGAAGCAACAATGCCAAAATCTCCCCAAATCCAATCCTCCCCCTCCAACCACCCATGCAAGTCACCGATACTTCTTTAACGCTAGACAAATCGTAAAGTAAAGGAAATTTATCCTTTAAACAAACTTCATCAATCCTCCTAGAAAGCCAAAAGGAAGAATTAAAATCGTTACCGATAGAAAATCTACAATTAGAGACAAAATAATTTTTCGGCTTTCCTTTTTCCAATCCATTGATATCCCTCCACCAAAAAGAACCACGAGACGAACTATTGACACCATTCCCCGAATCCACGACCCTTAAATTTATATCGCTATACCTTACTTTAAGTACCTTGTACCATAAAGCATTAGATTCCACTAAAATCCTCCATCTCCATTTATTAAGCAGAGCCAAATTAAAATCATCCACACTCCTCAAATCAAGACCCCCCTTCTCAATCGAAAAACACACCTCCTTCCAACTTACCCAATGAATTTTTCTAGAACCCTCCTTGCCGCCCCAAAAGAAATTACTTTGAATCCTCGTAATCTCTTTTACTACCTTGACCAGGGCTTTATAGAAAGAAAGCATGAAATTAGAAATGCTTGAAAGAACCGATTTCAACAAAGTTAACCTTCATCCAAAACTAAGAAACCGGTTATTCCAACAAAGAAGTCTCTTTTTTAATTTCATCAACAAATCCGACCATATCGAAATACCATTAGAACTAAATCCAATAAGTATACTAAGAAAAACAAATGAACTTTCCTCTCTCATACAAGAAAGGAAGAAAGAAGCCAAATCAAAGAAACGAGGACTAATATTAATTTCAATGAGTTTGCTTTTATGGAAATTAATACCTAAGGCAGAAACAATTTCGAATCCCCTCAAAACCGATTTAATTGCCCAAATATGCTTCCAAGTCCCATCACCTATCATTAGAGTATCATCCGCAAATTGGAGAATATCAACAAAACAATTGCCCTTTATGTTAAAACCTTCAAAATTTTCATTTTCTACCGACTTACTCACCATACCCCTCAAACTTTCCGCCATTATCACATAAAGAAACGGAGAAAGAAGATCTCCTTGTCTCAATCCTCTCTCTACCACAAACTCCTTCGTGGGGCTACCATTCACCAAAACTGACATTTTACTTGAGAAAACTAAAGCTTCCATCCACCTCATCCAAACCTCCCCAAACCCCATTTTCCTTAACATAAATAGAAGAAAATTCCAACTAACCTTGTCATATGCCTTTTCAAAGTCAACTTTAAAAAGCAAGCAACCTCTTCCCTCCTTCTTTGCATAGTCCACCAATTCATTAGCCACCAAAACTCCATCTAATAATTGCCTACGGAACAAAAGCACTTTGGCAATTCGAAATAATTGAATTCAAAACCACTTTTAGTCTTGCCGCCAACAATTTTGAAATTGCTTTATACACACATCCAACAAGACAAATTGGCCTATAATCGTCAAAACACAAAGGGTTAGAAGATTTAGGCACCAAAGTAAAAAAAGATGAGATGAAGGTTTTAGAGGAAAAAACACCGGAATGGAAACTTTGAAAGCACCCAATAAAGTCATCCTTCATAAGATACCAACACTTTTTAATAAATAAAAAGGAATAGCCATCCGGTCCCGGACTTTTAGACCCGTCACAACTCCACACCGCATCCTTAATCTCTTCCTCTGAAAAAGGAGCTTCAAGAAAGGCAATATCCGATGAATTAATGCCTTTAAAGGAAAGGCCCTCAAGAACGGGTCTTTCATTATCCGACTCAATAAACTTCGCCTCAAAATGGCTCCTAATCTCCTCCTTAACCTCCTCCACTTTATCCACAATACCATTAGCCGTCCCAATAGAACCGAAAAAATTGCGCCTTCTCCTCTCCTTCATAATTCTATGAAAAAATTTACTATTAGAGTCACCATCATTTAACCAATTTAACCTCGATTTTTGGATGAGCATATTCTCTTTAATCTTAAGATTTAACCAAATCTTGCCACTAGCCAACTTCTTTTTCTTCAAAATCTCCATCCCCTTCAAAATCTCTTACCCAACTTGAGATTTTTATTACACCCGTTTTTAAAAATATGTTATCTATTATCACGTGTTAATACTTAAAATAATATTTTATTTATAAAATATTCCATATTTCTTATTTACACTCAATTTTTAATATCACAGATGTAAATATTAGAATTATATTTTTCTCTTTCCCTTGGTGGGAACCCATGACTTCAACCACTATTTAAAAGCATGTTAATAATATTTAAAAAATCAAACGCAACTACTAACTCTCTAATACAATTTCAACTTGTTACATCAACATCATGGACAAAAACCTCTTATGTTCAATTAACCCTCTCTTTAATTGACTATATCAATAACATGAAGCGCGTGTGATAAGTTATTCATTAGAAGAATAAGTAGCATGTAATTATTAAATATTAATTGAACAAGTATCTTATACAAATTCAAAAAGACTTTTTTTTACTAGGTCTTTAATTGTATTTTATAAGTAAATATATGGAATATTTGAATGTATAAACTTCTTATAAATAGGCTCTTTCTAAGTCTTCAAAATCTCATAATTCCTAAACATATAGAAATAAATATACAACAAACAAACAAAGAGGGCAATATGAAGAGTAGTTACTTGATTTTTACAGCCTTCTTGGCCTTAGCATCTTGTGCCTTTGCATTTGATCCCAGCCCACTACAAGACTTTTGTGTGGCTATCAATGACACTAAGAATGGTGGTATGTATAATAATAATGTATTTTCTTTTTATTATCATTTTTCTGCTATGATAGTTATGGCTAAGCCTTTGAAATTTATTACAGTCAATCAGTTTGATAACTCATATTTGATTTGCAGTGTTTGTGAATGGAAAATTCTGCAAAGATCCAAAACTTGCCACTGCAAATGACTTCTTTTTCTCAGTGAAAGAAGGAAACACATCAAATTCACTTGGCTCAAAAGTGACACCGGTTACGGTTAATGAGATATTAGGATTAAACACTCTTGGTATTTCTCTCGCTCGCATTGACTTTGCACCGAGGGGACTAAATCCTCCACATACTCATCCAAGAGGTACTGAGATTCTTATAGTGTTGGAGGGTACTCTCTACGTTGGTTTTGTTACTTCTAACCCACAAAACCGTCTCATCACAAAAGTACTCAACAAAGGAGATGTGTTTGTGTTCCCTATTGGTCTCATTCACTTCCAGTTGAATGTGGGATATGGAAATGCGGTTGCCATTGGTGGACTTAGCAGTCAGAATCCAGGTGTCGTAACAATTGCGAATGCTGTATTTGGATCTAATCCGAAAATTTCTTCAGAAGTTCTCACAAAGGCTTTTCAAGTGGATAATAAGATAGTTGACAATCTTCAGAAACAGTTTTGGTTGGACAACAACTAGAGTTGCAATTTGTAATATTTACTAGAAGATTAGAATAAAATAAAATGTAATAGTGGATGCATCTTCTATATTTTTTTAATGATTTTCTATATGATATTTGTAGCAACATTTTCTTTTAATTTAATATTATATATTCTTTTTATGGTTCTTGAAGATGAAAACAAAGGAATATAAGAAATAGAAAATAAAACTTGAGGAAGAAGAAGAGAAAATAACTTTCATATATTTGTCTTAATGAAAAAAAAAAAAGAGTATTACAGCATCTATACGCTTGAGATGCTAACAACATTGTAACTTTTTTAACAACCTGCAACAAATCACTAACTAAAGAGTCTAGATCAATTATATCTAGCTTAGTATGTACTATATGCTTCAATTGCTTGGTAAGGAAGGTAACGATTGTGATGCATCAAGGTGAATTCGAGTGTGTTTAGTTGCATGATGGTTCATCATCATGGTTTTTATTTATCTTCATACCCTAAGTCGAAGCATGATAGATAGCTGAAATGCTCAGGTTAGAAATAGGTAACAACTTGAACAGCCTTTTTTTTCTTTTTTTTTTAATAATCGAAAATTTAATCAACCAGGATACAAAAAGGAGTATCCAAACCTAATTACAAAAAAACATCAACTAAAACTCAAGTGAAACTTACAAAAATTCACAAGGGAAGTTGGTCCAATCATAATAATTACAAGTAAATCTCTCGTTAGTCCTCTTTCCTAACCACCACCAAGTATACAAGATGATTATCAATTCTATAGAATCAAAGTCCCAAGTTTCTCTATTAAATACTATGTTATTCCTAGTAGTCCATATACACCAACCTATGGTCAACCAAAGGCCTACAACATTTTTTACAGCCACCTTCTTGACCATAAGAACATGAATCCAGTTGTGAAACATCTCCACCAAAAAGTCATGATTTCCAATAGTAATGCCGAGCCATCTCTCAACAAAGCACCAAATTTTCTTAGAAAATTGACACAGAAAAATTAAATGGCCAATACTCTCTTCTTCACCATGACAGAATGAGCAGGAAGTGGCATCACCATCGAAAGCAACTTGTCTCTTGCGTAAATTTTCTCTAGTAGCCAACCTATCCCGAAACAATCTCCAACCGAACAACTGGATTTTTGGGTGAGCAGAAGACAACCAAACCAGTTTAAAAACATCACCCAACAAATGATGATTATGGTTCAGACTGTGACTTGTAACCAGAAGCTCATAACCCGCAGACATCGAGTAAAAATCATCCTCTCCCCAATCCCAAATCACAGTATCATCATCTATCATAGGCAAGGAAACTGCAGGCAACAAACTGTGCAATTCACACACATCATCCGACCTGCTACCTTCGATGTTGATATCAGAAAAATCAGACCACAAACCTTCACTCGAAGTACTGCTGCGAAACTCCGAAACTCTGCCACTTTTATTACCAGAAGCCTCCCACAAACCAGGGAATTTCACCGCCAGCGCTTGATCTCCACACCATTTGGACAACCAAAAAAGTGTGTTATCACCACAACCAATCTCATGCTTAATATGATGAATAAAACCACCTGCTCCAAACAACCTGCAAATAAGAAACAAATCTTTCCACCACAGAGAAGATTCGATATTATACTCCGGCAAAACACCAACATGAATATCAACAAGGTGGTTCGGGTATCTAGCTTCCAAAATTCCAAGCCATAACCTCCTTTTAAGAGTTAACAACTTCCAAAGCCATTTAGCTATTAACGCTATGTTTAACCATTTGACATGTTTGACTCCAAGCCCACCATCCGCCTTTGCCTTACACACCTCGCACCAACTGATCCAAGCAATTTTTTTGGACAACGTAGACCCCCCCAAAGAAAACGACACTGAATACTAGTAATGATCTTAACAACTTTACTAGGCATCAAATACATAGACATAAAATGCAGAGGAATATTGGATAAAACAGAGTTAATGAGGGTGGCTCTGCCAGCCATCGATAAAGCTCTCCCTTTCCAAGTTGAAAGACGCATCTGAACTTTCTGAATCATAGGCTTCCAAAAAGAGATCTTCCTATGATTTCCACCAACCAACACACCCAGCAATTTGAAAGGAAACGAATCTAATTGAACACCTAAAAAACATTCTGCAGCTATTAGAACGTTGTCATCCACACCAATTCCATACAGCGAACTTTTCTTATAATTAATATGTAATCCAGACACCAATTGAAAGCCTTTCAACAAGGCCTTGATAGTCCAAAGATTAGACCAAGAGGCATCACCCACTAGAATAGTGTCATCCGCGTATTGTAATAACTCATACGATATATCAGAATTGAGATGCAAACCGTGGAAAGCAGCAGCCAAAGAAGCTCTATTAACCAACACAGCTAAGCCTTCAGCAGCTAAAGCAAAGAGAAAGGGAGAAATAGAATCTCCTTGGCGTAAACCACGTGAAACCATGAAATCTCTGGTAGGACTCCCATTAACCATGACAGACATAAAACTCCTCATAACAGTTCCTTCAATCCAACCCAAAAATTTGCTTCCAAAACCCATGTGATGCATAACGTCTTTTAAATAACTCCAATCCACCCTGTCATAAGCTAAAGCGAAATCCACTTTTAACATCCATGCCTTAGACTTGCTTCTCTTCGCAAAATCAATCAACTCATTAAGGACCAAAATTCCATCCAAGATGTTACGCCCTTCTATAAACGCCATTTGATTGACAGAGACAATACTATCCATAACTTTCTTGATTCTCGTCACCAACAGCTTTGAAACCACTTTGTACACAGAACCAATCAAGCAAATAGGACGGTAGTCCTCTAAACCCCCAGGAACTTCCTTCTTCGGAATCAGGGCAATGAAGGAAGAAGTAAACACCTTAGGGAGAACACCATTCTAAAAAAAATGGAGTATGCAATTAGAAAAATCTGCGCCCACCACCTCCCAACAATGCTTTAAGAACTTCAAATTAAATCCGTCAGGTCCGAGGCTCTTGTCTCCATCACTAGAAAACACAACCCGTTTAACATCTTCGATCGTGAAAGAATCCTCCAGCAATCTACTTTCGACCTCAGTCATCCTCTTGAACCCATCACTACCAATTTTAGGCAGTACTCTATTTTCTTTCTTAAATCTTCTTTCAAAATGATTAGCCACAGCTTCTTTAATACCATTGACGAACACTTCTCCTTCTACTTGGATCGAACTAATGGAATTCAATCGATTTCTATTTCTGATGGCAGCATGGTAAAACTTAGTGTTTGCATCACCTTCATTAATCCATTTCATTCTCGCTTTCTATTTAAGAATGTTATCCTTGATTCTCAAATGTTTCCATAAATCATCTTCAGCAGACTTTCTCTCTTTCAACCTAACATCAGTGACCCCTGCCCTACTCAGAGCAATACAATCTTCAACTTCGTTAATGATATTGACGTTCTCGTTAATCTTCGTATCAATCCATCCAAAGACATTAGCATTCCACCACCGCAACTGATTCCTTAAATGATTAAACTTCTTAGAAATAATGAAAAACGCATCACCATCCACCTTGAATGAATCCCAAACATTTCTAACAAACTGCAAAAACTCATGATGTTCAAGCCAACAGTTCAGCACTTTAAAAGGCTTTGGCCCCCAATTAACAAGTTTCGCAATAATCGTAACTGGCCTATGATCAGAAATGTCCCTAGGCCCAACATTCTGAGTGATCGAGTTCCAATTATTAAGCAGTCTAGGGGAGATGATGAACTTGTCAATCCTACTAGCAGACTTACCCGAAGCATTAAACCAAGTATATTTGTTACCACGCAAAGGAATATCAACGCAACCAAACGTTTCATTGAAATCATTAAAATCTTCAATGATTCTTCTGCTTTGAGTACAACAACCTCTACGTCCTCTTCTGTTCTTGATGGCATTAAAATCACCGCCAATGACCCATTCACCAACTGGCATAGAGTTTTTGAGATGGATAATTTTGTTCCACATCAATCTCTTCTCAGAATTGGAACAAGAAGAATAAATGTTCAAGAACTACACATTATGACCATTCCACAAAGCATTCAATCCAAGATAACCCCACCTTTAAAAGTTCTAACCGGAACCAAACAAGATTTCCTCTATATGGTGAGGATCCCACCAGCATGCCCAATGGCATTCGCCCCAGACCATAAACAATTATTATCTCCCCATAACTCAGTAACTAATTTATCAGACATCCACTCACACTTGGTTTCCTGTAAGAAGATAACATCCACACCTTCATTACGAATGAGATTCCGAATCCTTCTCCTCTTAACACTGCTCCCACATCCTCTTATATTGTAAGTCACGAAATTCATAATCTACCCTTAGCTGCACCCTTCTTAACTCTGTTACCCCATCTATCCTCCAATTCAAAGTTCTTAATGCAATTCTCAAATATCTCATCATCTTCTTCTGCCTCTACTCCCATCTTCTTAATGGCATCCCAAATTCTGGAAGGTAAATTGTCCAACTTCCTTTTAATCCTCGAATTACTTTTCTGAACCTCCTCGTCACCTATGGAAGCACCCCCAGAAGAAGGGGTTCCACCACAACTAGAAATCTCCTCTTCTGATTCAAAGCCAGAGGTTAAAGGTTTAGGAATGGTATCTCCGTGCTTTCTGCTTTCATTCAGAAGTGTCGCATAATAAGACGATTTAAAAGGTATCTTGATTTTCTGGTAGATATCATCAAGAAGAACCACCTTTTTATGTTTCTTAATCTCAGAACCTCCTACCTGTTGGATATGTTCTCCAAAACTATCTTTCGCCTTGGAGCAGCCACCTACGACCAATCTGCCAGATTCCACATCATCACAAACTTTAGGGGTGAAAAACCGTGATTCTTCTGCTAAGATCTGATTTTGAGTATCCTTGTGTGAATAAACCTGTGTTTCTGACAAATGAAAAGATGTGCCAGCCTGTCCCCCTTGTGACAAGTTACCCTCAATACCATCCACCGCCTCGCATCCAACGTCCATAGGCCCACTTTGACCAACATCCTGGTTAACGTCAGAACAAGGAGCAGATCTACTCACCTCGGCCCCCACTCTACCCCCAATAGAATCTCTCTCCTTAATAACTTTATGATTTTCTCCAAAACCCTCCCTCTCCTCCCCCCTATCAGTATTATCATCATCCGCCTCCTTCTGGAAAACTTCATCTACCTTCTGCGTTTCCAAACCTTCATCACATACATTAAAATTGAACTCAACTTCCTCACTGTCTGATGAAGAAATAATGGAACTGTCTTCCCTAAATTGCTCGTTCGTAACACACGGTTTACACAAATCAACTGCATCTTCTCTCAATTTGATACAAAAAACAATACCATTAACTTCGATATTAAACACTTCAAAGAAGTTAATAAAAAATTTAGTCCTGACTAAAATCCTAGCAACGTCCAGTCTAGCCATAACTTTGGTCTCCTCATCCGCTTTCACAAACTCTCCCAACCTTCCTGCCAGGTATTTGAAAAATTTATCACTCCAGACATGGCAAGGTAACCCATAAATGCTAATCCAAGTTAATCTTTCCTTGTCAACATCAACAGGGGACCAAGGGTGGATATCCGAGAACCATTTTGATATCCATTCTTCGTCCTCTTTCATCATTTTCTTGATTCCCCCTAACTCTTACTCCTCCAATAAGCACAAATTCTCCCCTAAAGGGGTAGCTTTGATATTAAAATAACCTTCGATATGCATAGCCTCATGGACATCAAAAGCAGTTCCTGGTTCCTCTAACACACCAACAAAAGAATTTTCAAATCTAGACAATTCATCCTTGTCTACATTGAACGTGAGGCCCACAAACCCCGGTTTGTCTCCCATTAACGAATGATTCAGAAACTTATCTTGGCCCTCTTGAAGTCTTCTATTAGCTTGAACAGCCTGAGCAAAAGATAGATTCCCTTTGTCACCATTATTCACAATGTGCCTAATGTACCTAGAATAATTTGAGTTTCTCCTTACTACTTGATGAACCCTCTGCATTCCAGGTTGAACAACCACCTCACTCCTTTGGAATCTAGGGTTATTAGCGAATATCTTCCTGCCATTAATGACAATGTTGTCCAATTTAATGGCCAGGAGATGTTCGTCCTCCACCTTTTTGAACTTCACGAAGCCAAAACGCTTTCCCCGTTTGTCTCTTTTCGGAGGGATGTAGACTTCCAAAACAACACCATGTTCTTTAAAAACATTGAACATCTGTTTGGCTTCGAAATTTTTAGGAAACTCAGAGAAGAAGAAAGAGGAAGCACTGATAAAATCCGCCTCAATGCATTTTCCACCTTGAGCTTTCCACACAGACCTTTTTGCCAAAGAAACGTTAGAGGGTCTGTTTCTGATAACCTTTTTCCATTCTTCCTCCTTCCTAAACCTCATTATAAATTTCAGAGTAACAAAACCGAATGACAGAAGTAATACCTCCTTCAAAACCGGAACCCAAACTAACCGACAACACAGAGCAGATATAGAACCCTACAGTGAAGAGACAGAGCTAAGAACACCCACAGGGAGGAAGGTCCCTAATTCGAAAATTAGGACTTTAAACCAAACCCTAAGAGCCTAAGCCTGTTCCCCACTGGAAGAAACCAGATCTGCGTAACACTAAGATGAAACAGGTTAATGAACTTGATACCTTTCCAAAGGAAGATGACCGCTGTGTGAAGAGTTGCTGATTGGGTTTGGGAGGTTTCTAGAGAGAAGGGGGAGCTTCTCTCTCTAGAATATAAAACTAATTACCTAAGGAAAGTTATGTGTAATATGTGATTTGGATGCCGCTACGTTGCACCTTTTTAGTATTTTTTTAAACAACAAATAATAAATATAGGAGAGCACTAGGGGTGCTCTAAACCCTTACAGAAAAAAGTTAAGCCAAGAGAAATTCCCCACCAACAATAACTACAGGGATAAACAATAAACCAGATTCGTACACATATTCAAGTAATTAACGTTGAAATACGAAATATCTCCGATGAGCAACTATTTCCAGACCAAGAACTTAATAAAATCACATTATGTTATTCAATTCACACTTAGCTTCGTTGAAAATAATGTCATTTTTAGTTTTTCAAATACCCCACACCACCGCCAACCAAATAGTATCTAACTTGCCCTTGCTAGCAACACTCTTAAAAAAAGAGCTCCAACTTAAGAAATTAATTCCAAGAAGGATTTACAGAACTTGTTGAGGTATTAGATATAATTTAAGTTGAATTATGTGGCCCGAGCCCAAAGCTAATTAGAATTTAAGGTTTGTTATTTAGTTTGTTATTTTACTTAGTAGTCAAGTCACTTAGGTGTATATAACTAGACACTTTGTCATTCAGTTTTATTCATTCAAAATTAATCCTTATTTCCTTATTCTCTCTTTTTCTCTCCTCACAAAAGTGCCTCACGCACTAACAAATTGGTATCAAAGCTCCGGTTAGATTCTTGATCGTGTTTTCAAGAATCACACGTCAGAGATTGTGTTTCCGAGATCGTGGGTTGTTATTGATCGATCGCTGCAGAGATGAATGATAACGAAAATTTACCGAACTCCCTTCCAACTCTTGACGATAAGAATTGACTTCGATGGAGAAAACATATGCAATCTCTATTTGGCTTTCATGAAACCCTAGAAGTGGTTACTAACGGTGTTCATGCAACTGACGCACAGAGAACCACTCACAAGGATGCCAAGAAGAAGGATTGCAAGGCAGCGTTTTACATCCAATCGGGGGTTGATGCGGCTAATTTCGACAGAATCGCTTTGTTGAATCGACGGATGAGGCATGGGATATTCTTGTCAATTAGTTTGAAGGAGGCGAGAAAGTCAAGGTTGTCAAGTTACAAACTTTGCGACGAAAATATGAATTGTTGTCGATGGGAGAAAACAAAAAGATTGCAGGCTATGTGTCGAAGGTGCAGAAACTCGTCCATCTCATGAAGGGTTGTGGTGAAACCCTAATTGATAAGACGATACTTGAGAAAGTAATGCGTACGTTGACCTCTCATTTTGATCACGTTATCGTAGCTATTCAAGAATCCAACAATCTTGAAACCCTAAAACTGGAAGATTTGGTTGGTTCGTTGGAGCCGCATGAGATTAGGATTGTCAAAAGGAAAGAAGTTCAAGACTCGATACAAGCACTATAGGCCCAGTCATGGAAGAATAATGGTGGTTCCAAAAAGTTCAAAGGTCAACAAATCTCTTCCATACAAGAGAGTTTCTTTGAAATGAGCATGAAACTTAGTTAATGCACACAAATGCAGCAACGCTTGATCTTCATCATCAATCTTAACCTTGATATTCTCAAGATTAAGAATAAACTTGTTGAACATATCCAGTTGCTTCAGGTAGAGACGATTGACCAAGGATTTGGTCATATACAACCCCTCGAGTTTTCTCCATACACTTGTTGTTGTCTTCTCCTATGAGACCTGCCAGAGAACCGTATCACCAAGACTCAATATGATGGCATTATGAGCTTTATCGATCATAGTCGTCTTCTCCTTCTTCGTTAAGGACACATCCATCTTCTCTGATCCTTTTCAACGCTTCAAACTGAAATTCTGGAACTCTAACACAAGTTAATACTGATGTCCTCACATCAGAACATAATGTCAAGACATATGTTACAACATCTTCTATCTGACAGAACAAATATATCAGACTAAAAATAAATTGCAGAAAGATAAATAACACAGTCATTTGGTAGCCCAGTTCGGTGCAACATCACATACATCTGGGGGCATCCAAGCCAGAAAGGAAATTCACTATGATAGCATTAGTTCAAAGCTAAACTCCCCCATTTACAACTTCTCGCCTAATCACTACCTTGTGCAACTTCTACCTAGAAACCCTCTAGAAATGAGATCCCTCTCTCACTTCCTAACAGTCACAAACCAGTGATAATTCAACAACAACTCAAAATAGAAAAACACCCTTCCAAGACAAATACTTAGTTTTTCTTAAAAGCTTTAAACTAAGGACAATACACTCTTGCTTAAAAGCTCATGTGTGAACAATAAACAACAAACAATTAGTCTACCTCAATGTATCAAAAGATACATGGGTGACTTACAAAGTCACACTAAAGAGACTCTCAAAACTCAAGCTACTAAAACTTCCACTTATTTTTTACAAAAGTGAAAGCCGTAAAAACATTAGGGTTAGGTTTCTCTTTAAATACTCCTCAACAGTCCATGGGCTTCGAAATCTTCACCCAGATATTGCTTGATCCACACGCTGAGGGCTGCATCAATTATGCAGAAAAATATCCATAAATCTTGGAATAAATCATCAAGTTTCCTAAATTGTCCAACATCCAATTTTAGAAACTTATGAACAGTTGGAGATCAAATCAAATGTTCCAGATTAAATCGTCTTGACCTGCGAAAAATAAGTGAGATATATCCAAAAGGAATCTCACAGAATCAAATCAAATCTGTCAAGAATAAGACTACAACTTATACTGATGTTCTGGTACAACTTGTCACAACATCTGTCAGAACATTTGTCTTCAATGTTGATAGACCAACAAGTTAGAACATTTCACCCAACATCTTTTTGTGAACCATGTTTTAGCAAAATTGCTGTCAATCCTAAAACCATGGAACTAACAATCTCCCCCTTTGGCAAATTTTGGCTAAAACATCCTTTGCTTAATGAACCTAGAGAGAGGAATAGAACCACAAACAAGACAAAAGCTACATGTAAACTTTGCACAACCTGCAAAAACAATATTAGATATAAAATGCAGATACAGATCATCAGAGATCACAACTCCTTCATACTCCAGAAATCTCCATAGACCGGATGTCAAGACATGTGGTCAGATATCACATCAACACAACTCCAACACAACAACCTCAGACAGGTCCATTACTCCCCCTGTCACACATAACCAATACTTCCCCTCAAAGGAAAAATGGGGAAAACCCAAATCACAAGAAATCCAAACCTCAACTGTCTTAGCTGTCTTAGCTCACACATCTCTCTCAAGGGGAAAAACCAAATCACAAGATAGACACACATGAACTATCCAAGTTCACACATTAGAAACACATACAGCAGAAACCACACATATTAGAAACACATACAGCAGAAGCCACACATATTACTCAGAGCATCAGAGTAATAGATTACCACAGAGCATCCAAGGTTCTTCATAACCACAACATGTCAGAACATGTGATTGCACATCATTGCACACGCAAATCACATCAGTGGCAGCAGTATAAGCAAGAGCAACAATAACAACAACAAGCATGACAGACTATCATGCTTCCCCTATATAGTTGCATACAACAAGTAACCACAAATCACACTAAAGCATGACATGATGTCATGTCATCTGATCCAACATCAGAAACAATAAACATATTAACACTTCACTCCCCCTTTTAGCCAAAAATTGACAAAAATAAAGTAAAAGTAAACAAGCATAAATGGAAGCACAAAGTGGCAATGGCTACAAACAGTTCTAATGGAAACATAAATCAACAGATGGAAACAAATACTGTTATGGAATTATTACAACACAAACAACAACAAAAACACACCAACAAAAAAAACTTCATATATGGAACCAGCTATCCACTCCAATCACCCGAGTTAATGAAATTAATCCAATCTTCATCAGCGTGCTCGTCAGAGTCATGCAGTTATGCCTGAATTTTCTTGAAGGACTTCATCTTTGTCACAGAAGTTTTCCCTGTCCTAGATGCTTCAGTAGATGATCCAACATATGTCACAACTTCAGACTCCACCTTCTTTGGATCCACACTCTTATCCTTCTTGGCATCCATCACAAGAGCCCTTTCAGCATCAGTATTTTTTGAATTCTGACTCATGTTGAAACACAGTTGGGTAGACGGATGAAGCAGAAAGGTTTTGGGATTTAAAAATGAATAAAGACCTTGCTTGTATCGCCTGATAAATCAAGGATATGATTGTTTAAAGGAGTGAAATTATCCTTGGTAACCGAGACATTCTCTTGTTCCTCTTTCCCGCTTTCCAAGCTTTGACTGCAACATTTGAAATGACATTCTTCATGTCATTGAAAACCAATTTTTCTTGAGAAACGCATGCAACAAATACAAAAGTTTATCAAGCCTCCTAAGCTGTAGTTGCTATAAATTTTCATTAATATAAATTTTCAAAACACCCCTGACAAGAAGATGACCAGTTACAATAACCTTGTCCTGCTGACCAAAAGGAATTCCTTGACTATCCTGATTGTAACCGGCTTGTCACAGTACAATGTCACGACATCCTGTTTGACATTATATTATTTTAGCATCTAATTCAAGTTGGAGCAACACCTTCCTCATTAATTTACTTAGACCAGAAAAAGAACCAGATTATATTCTTGCTGATCCAAAAGACACGATAGTTTCTCAAGAAGAGACATCCTTAACAAACAAGGGCACAAACAGTGGAAACAAAACAGGACCCACATAAGAACATCATACAATAGTAACAAAAACAAACTCCCATAGCTTAAGAATCCAACAAAGTGCAGCTGAACAGCCAAACACAATGTCAAGACATCTAGTCTGTCAACACAGTTCAACCAGAACAACAACTCCTCCTGAAGACCACAACCCACTGCAGAGACAAATAAATTCTCCCAGACAACAAACATCATTATTCTCAAGGACATACCCATGCAACCATGTACTGTCCCAATTCTCATATCAGAGGCACATGCACAACAGAAGAAAAAATAAGCCTAAAACATTTAAGAGAAACCAGAGTTCTCCAAAACACTTCATGCAGACAAGATGTCATGCACATTTGTTTTGACTTCATGTACACAAACCACATCAGTAGAAGTACATTTCCTCTTAAGTATCATCAGCTAGAATGATGTCAGAACATGGCATCCCAACACCACCAAAGATCACATAGAAATGTAGAGGTCATTTCCATGCTTCACACCATAGCATCATAATAGAAATCCCAAAGACACCATGGTTCTTTCACCACCTTAGGCCATATGTTAAGACATCAGATACCTTGCACTACACAACAGATCCTTCCTTTTAGCACTGTCAAAGTCACTATCACCACCATACTTGGCCAATACTTTACTCCGAACTTCACCAGAACTAGATATTTCTTCTATGAATCTATTGGTGAACACAAACTCCACATGATTAGCTCCCATGTATAATCTGCTTCATTCTCTGGAGAGTTAATCTGCTGTGATGATGTTCCAACATTTGCTTAGAAATCAGTCCCTTTCACAATGATTGAACCATTAACTTTGGTTCTAGAGTTAACAACCATGGGTTCTGCTATCATCATAGTAGTCCAGAGACATCCTTTTGCCTGAAATACTTGAGAGCCACAATTTAAACACAGCAGTAACAGAATATACTGCAAGGGCAAATCAGAGACACTCAAAGAAACCTTCACAGAGAGAAATAAACTCTCATACACAACAAGACCCAAAAGAGCATCTATACAGAAGCACAATGTCAAGACATCATGTTTGACAATGCAGTACCAACATGAAACCTTATGCACAGAAAGAGATTCCCTCTACCAAGTACCATTGGGGATGACCAAAATACCAGTGTGTTGACTGAGCAAATCACCATCATCAGCCTTTTCCACCTCTGTATGCTCCTCTTCTCCCCTATATTCCTCTATCCACTAGGACTTCCCTTGCACTAGCCTCATAAGAACTATGAGAGAAAGTTCTATAACATTTGTAGAAGTATGATGTTGGATCTTCTGGTGTGCCATCTTAACTACATCTTCCTTGATCATCAAACAAGTGGATGAACATGTAGTTTCTTGTGGTAAGCACAAGAATCAACTAAGTTTGGCCTTTATATCCTCATCAGTACTTCATAATAGAAACAACATCAAGACTAGAAAATCTAGTTCTCAAGCCCTTTAAATTTCACATTTGACACCATCACTAGAAGTAACAAAGTTGAAAGGAAACTTAGATTCCATCAGATACTGCTTTACTCCAGTCATGAGTCTGGTACACCCACTATCAAAATATCAACATTGCTTAGTGGCAACTCCAAAAAGGTATGAGAGATAAGGCAATTTTCATCTTCCTAGAGCTCTAACCACTGCTTGGTTGTCTATAGGCTGAGTTGAACCTTTGAGACAACCATTCAAGTTGAAACAAAAGTGCCTGATATGAACAACTTAACCCTAGAAGAGACATCTCCAGAGCAAGTTCCTGCCTTTAGCATGAATATTCTGATGTTCAGCACGATGTTGAGACATTTGGATAACATCATTGTCTCAGCTTGCCTGTTGATGGGAACAAATTTGCTTCACTTGAGTTCCTCTTTGCTTGTTATAGCCTTGAAATCCCTTTTCCTTTTGTGCCTTCCATACATCTTCTCAAATGAAGAACTTCTTCAACATATCATAACAGTAGTTTAACTTCCTCATAGACGTGATCATGATATCAAGTTTGGAGATCAATACAGATACCTCATTCTATGGGTTATAGATGGTAGACAACAATTCTTTCCTTAGAGATAGTAGAAAGAAAATATTTACCTTCTACATTCCTTCTTGTTGACAACCTTCTTTATTCTTGATGCACACACCTTGAAGAATCAACAATCTCATCATTAATTCTGCAATACAGGGGACTACATCAGAAGCCCATCTTCTTAAGAAGACAGAACAAACTACACATATTCATCATCAGGATCAGTCAAGAAGTAGAGAACCCTTTAAGAGACTTCTTGATGATAGGTAGGGCATTTTACACTAATATGACAAGAACCTTCAAATACACTACACTGAGTGCCTATATTTTGAACATCCTAGTTCTTGCAGGAGTCATGAAAGATGTTCTTCACAATTTTTCTTGACCTTCTATCCACTTTCCTCAAATCCTGGTTGCAATATCTCCCAAGTAACATGATAGTACTGAATAATCCTTCATCAGACACAAGGTCACAAGCTCCTACAGAGATGGTGACAGACACCATGCTCTTGTCCTTTATTCAAATCTGTCAGTGTAAAGACAACCACAGAAAAAAATATGACCTAAAAGGTCCAATTATGCTGATGATGACTTGTTCTTCTTCAAAAAAATGACACTTTCATGTCAAAAACTCTTGAGTAGAGGCCTCAGTGTCTTGCTGACTAGATGTGCCTTCAAGAATGATGTTGAGAAATTCCCAAGCATATTTAACCACTACATATGTGTTTAACAAACTAAAAATATTTTGATCAACTCCATTGGATATAGAGGCTTTCAGAGCACCAAGAACCAACCCATACTCTTCCTCACCATGAACAATCAACACACACCCTTTGGTGCAAGATATCCAAGAACTGATGTCCATTGATCTCAAGAAAGCTACCAATCTAGCCTTCTAATAATCATAAAGTACCAGTAAAATCTCCCTGAAGCTCATCCAAAACCTGACTAGGGTGTCCGCTCTGATGCCAATTGAAATTCTGGAACTCTAACACATGTTGATACTGATGTCCTCACATTAGAACATAACGTCAAGACAGATGTTACAACATATTCTGTCTGACATAACAAATAAATCAGACTGAAAATAAATTGCAAAAAGATAAATAACAGAGTCAATTGGTAACCCAATTCGGTGCAACATCACCTACATATGGGGGCATCCAAGCCAGGAAGGAAATTAACTATGATAGCATTAGTTCAAAGCTAAACTCCCCCATTTACAACTTCTCGCCTAATCACTACCTTGTGCAACTTCTACCTAGAAACCCTCTAGAAATGAGATCCCTCTCTCACTTCCTAACAATCACAAACCAGTGATAATTCAACAATAACTCAAAATAGAAAAACACCCATCCAAGACAAATACTTAGTTTTTCTTAAAAGCTTTAAACTAAGGACAATACACTCTTACTTAAAAGCTCATGTGTGAACAATAAACAACATACAATTAGTCTACCTCAATGTATCAAAAGATACATGGGTGACTTACAAGGTCACACTAAAGAGACTCTCAAAACTCAAGCTACTAAAACTTCCCCTTATTTTTTACAAAAGTGAAAGCCGTAAAAACATTAGGGTTAGGTTTATCTTTAAATACTCCTCAACAGTCCGTGGGCTTCGAAATCTTCACCCAGATATTGCTTGACCCACACGCTGAGGGCTGCATCAATTATGCAGAAAAATATCCATAAATCTTGGAATAAATCATCTAGTTTCCTAAATTGTCCAACATCCAATTTTAGAAACTTATGAACAGTTGGAGATCAAATCAAATGTTCCAGATTAAATCATCTTGACCTGCGAAAAATAAGTGAGATATATCCAAAAGGAATCTCACAGAATCAAATCAAATCTGTCAAGAATAAGACTACAACTTATACTGATGTTCTGGTACAACTCGCCACAACATCTGTCAGAACATTTGTCTTCAATGTTGATAGACCAACAAGTTAGAACATTTCACCCAACATCTTTCTGTGAACCATGTTTTAGCAAAATTGTTGCCAATCCTAAAACCATGGAACTAACAATCTCCCTCTTTGGCAAATTTTGGCTAAAACATCCTTTGCTTAATGAACCTAGAGAGAGGAATAGAACCACAAACAAGACACAAGCTACATGTAAACTTTGCACAACCTGCAAAAACAATATCAGATATAAAATGCAGATACAGATCATCAGAGATTACAACTCCTTCATACTCCAGAAATCTCCATAGACCGGATGTCAAGACATGTGGTCTGATATCACATCAACACAACTCCAACACAACAACCTCAGATAGGTCCATTACTCCCCCTGTCACACATAACCAATACTTCCCCTCAAAGGAAAAATGGGGAAAACCCAAATCACAAGAAATCCAAACCTCAACTGTCTTAGCTGTCTTAGTTCACACATCTCTCTCAAGGGGAAAACCCAAATCACAAGACAGACACACATGAACTATCCAAGTTCACACATTAGAAACACATACAGCAGAAACCACACATATTAGAAACACATACAGCAGAAGCCACACATATTACTCAGAGCATCAGAGTAATAGATTACCACAGAGCATCCAAGGTTCTTCATAACCACAACATGTCAGAACATGTGATTGCACATCATTGCACACACAAATCACATCAGTGGCAGCAGTATAAGCAAGAGCAACAATAACAACAACAAGCATGACAGACTATCATGCTTCCCCTATATAGTTGCATACAACAAGTAACCACAAATCACACTAAAGCATGACATGATGTCATGTCATCTGATCCAACATCAGAAACAATAAACATATCAACACTTCACTCCCCCTTTTAGCCAAAAATTGACAAAAATAAAGTAAAAGTAAACAAGCATAAATGGAAGCACAAAGTGGCAATGGCTACAAACAGTTCTAATGGAAACACAAATCAACAGATGGAAACAAATACTGTTATGGAATTACTACAACACAAACAACAAAAAAAACACACCAACAAAAAACACTTCATCTATGGAACCAGCTATCCACTCCAATCACTCGAGTTAATGAAATTAATCCAATCTTCATCAGCGTCCTCGTCAGAGTCATGCAGTTGAGCCTGAATTTTCTTGAAGGACTTCATCTTTGTCACAGAATTTTTCCCTGTCCTAGATGCTTCAGTAGATGATCCAACATATGTCACAACTTCAGACTCCACCTTCTTTGGATCTGCACTCTTATCCTTCTTGGCATCCATCACAAGAGCCCTTTCAGCATCAGTATTTTTTGAATTCTGACTCATGTTGAAACACAGTTGGGTAGACGGATGAAGCAGAAAGGTTTTGGGATTTAAAAATGAATAACGACCTTGCTTGTATCGCCTGATAAATCAAGGATATGATTGTTGAAAGGAGTGAAATTATCCTTGGTAACCGAGACATTCTCTTGTTCCTCTTTCCCGCTTTCCAAGCTTTGACTGCAACATTTGAAATGACATTCTCCATGTCATTGAAAACTAATTTTTCTTGAGAAACGCATGCAACAAATACAAAAGTTTATCAAGCCTCCTAAGTTGTAGTTGCTATAACTTTTCATTAATACAAATTTCCAAAACACCCCTGACAAGAAGATGACCAGTTACAATGACCTTGTCCTGCTGACCAGAAGGAATTCCTTGACTATCCTGATTGTAACCGGCTTGTCACAGTACAATGTCACGACATCCTGTTTGACATTATATTATTTTAGCATCCAATTCAAGTTGGAGCAACACCTTCCTCATCAATTTACTTAGACCAGAAAAAGAACCAGATTATATTCTTGCTGATCCAAAAGACACGATAGTTTCTCAAGAAGAGACATCCTTAACAAACAAGGGCACAAACAGTGGAAACAAAACAGGACCCACATAAGAACATCATACAATAGTAACAAAAACAAACTCCCATAGCTTAAGAATCCAACAAAGTGCAGCTGAATAGCCAAACACAATGTCAAGAGATCTAGTCTGTCAACACAGTTCAACCAAAACAACAACTCCTCCTGAAGACCACAACCCACTGCAGAGACAAATAAATTCTCCCAAACAACAAACATCATTGTTCTCAAGGACATACCCATGCAACCATGAACTGTCCCAATTCACATATCAGAGGCACATGCACAACAAAAGAAAAAATAAGAACTAAAAAATTTAAGAGAAACCAGATTTCTCCAAAACACTTCATGCAGACAAGATGTCATGCACATTTGTTTTGACTTCATGTACACAAACCACATCAGTAGAAGTACATTTCCTCTTAAGTATCAACAACTAGAATGATGTCAGAACATGGCATCCCAACACCACCAAAGATCACATAGAAATGTAGAGGTCATTTCCATGCTTCACACCATAGCATCACAATAGAAAACCCAAAGAAACCATGGTTCTTTCACCACCTTAGGCCATATGTTAAGACATCAGATACCTTGCACTACACAACAGATCCTTCCTTTTAGCACTGTCAAAGTCACTATCACCACCATACTTGGCCAATACTTTACTCCGAACTTCACCAGAACTAGATATTTCTTCTATGAATCTATTGGTGAACACAAACTCCACATGATTAGCTCCCATGTATAATCTGCTTCATTCTCTGGAGAGTTAATCTGCTGCGATGATGTTCCAACATTTGCTTGGAAATCAGTCCCTTTCACAATGATTGAACGATTAACTTTGGTTCTAGAGTTAACAACCATGGGTTCTGCTATCATCATAGTAGTCCAGAGACATCCTTTTGCCTGAAATACTTGAGATCCACAATTTAAACACAGCAGTAACAGAATATACTGCAAGGGAAAATCAGAGACACTCAAAGAAACCTTCACAGAGAGAAATAAACTCTCATACACAACGAGACCCAAAAGAGCTTCTATACAGAAGCACAATGTCAAGACATCATGTTTGACAATGCAGTACCAACATGAAACCTTATGCACAGAAAGAGATTCCCTCTACCAAGTACCATTGGGGATGACCAAAATACCAGTGTGTTGACTGAGCAAATCACCATCATCAGCCTTTTCCACCTCTGTATGCTCCTCTTCTCCCCTATATTCCTCTATCCACTAGGACTTCCCTTGCACTAGCCTCATAAGAACTGTGAGAGAAAGTTCTATAACATTTGTAGAAGTATGATGTTGGATCTTCTGGTGTGCCATCTTAACTACATCTTCCTTGATCATCAAACAAGTGGATGAACATGTAGTTTCTTGTGGTAAGCACAAAAAGCAACTAAGTTTGGCCTTTATATCCTCATCAGTACTTCATAATGGAAACAACATCAAGACTAGAAAATCTAGTTCTCAAGCCCTTTAAATTTCACATTTGACACCATCACTAGAAGTAACAAAGTTGAAAGAAAACTTAGATTCCATCAGATACTGCTTTACTCCAGTCATGAGTCTGGTACACCCACTATCAAAATATCAATATTGCTTAGTGGCAACTCCAAAAAGGTATGAGAGATAAGGCAATTTTCATCTTCCTAGAGCTCTAACCACTGCTTGGTTGTCTATAGGCTGAGTTGAACCTTTGAGACAACCATTCAAGTTGAAACAAATGTGCTTGATATGAACAACTTAACCCTAGAAGAGGCATCTCCAGAGCAAGTTCCTGCCTTTATCATGAATATTCTGATGTTCAGCACGATGTTGAGACATTTGGATAACATCATTGTCTCAGCTTGCCTGTTGATGGGATCAAATTTGCTTCACTTGAGTTCTTCTTTGCTTGTTATAGCCTTGAAATCCCTTTCCCTTTTTACCTTCCATACATCTTCTCAAATGAAGAATTTCTTCAACATATCATAACAGTAGTTCAACTTCCTCATAGACTTGATCATGATATCAAGTTTGGAGATCAATACAGATACCTCATTCTATGGGTTATAGATGGTAGACAACAAATCTTTCCTTAGAGATAGTAGAAAGAAAATATTTACCTTCTACGTTCCTTCTTGTTGACAACCTGCTTTATTCTTGATGCACACACCTTGAAGAATCAACAATCTCATCATTAATTCTTCAATACAGGGGACTACATCAGAAGCCCATCTTCTAAAGAAGACAGAACAAACTAGACATATTCATCATCGGGATCAGTCAAGAAGTGGAGAACCCTTTAAGAGACTTCTTGATGATAGGTAGGGCATTTTACACTAATATGACAAGAACCTTCAAATACACTACACTGAGTGCCTATATTTTGAACATCCTAGTTCTTGCAGGAGTCATGACAGATGTTCTTCATAATTGTTCTTGACCTTCTATCCACTTTCCTTAAATCCTGGTTACAATATCTCCCAAGTAACATGATAGTACTGAATAATCCTTCATCAGACACAAGGTCACAAGCTCCTACAGAGATGGTGACAGACACCATGCTCTTGTCCTTTATTCAAATCTGTCAGTGTAAAGACAACCACAGAAAAAAATATGACCTAAAAGGTCCAATTATGCTGATGATGACTTGATCTTCTTCAAAAAAATGACACTTTCATGTCAAAAATTCTTGAGTAGAGGCCTCAGTGTCTTGCTGACTAGATGTGCCTTCAAGAATGATGTTAAGCAATTCCCAAGCATCTTTAACCACTACATATGTGTTTAACAAACTAAAAACATTTTGATCAACTCCATTGGATATAGAGGCTTTCAGAGCACCAAGAGCCAACCCATACTTTTCCTCACCATGAACAATCAACACACACCCTTTGGTGCAAGATATCCAAGAACTGATGTCCATTGATCTCAAGAAAGCTACCAATCTAGCCTTCTAATAATCATAAAGTACCAGAAAAATCTCCCTGAAGCTCATCCAAAACCTGACTAGGGTGTCCGCTCTGATGCCAATTGAAATTCTGGAACTCTAACACATGTTGATACTGATGTTCTCACATTAGAACATAATGTCAAGACAGATGTTACAACATATTCTGTCTGACATAACAAATAAATCAGATGGAAAATAAATTGCAGAAAGATAAATAACAGAGTCAATTGGTAACCCATATCGGTGCAACATCACCTACATATGGGGGCATCCAAGCCAGGAAGGAAATTCACTATGATAGCATTAGTTCCAAGCTAAAGTCCCCTGTTTACAACTTCTTGCCTAATCACTATCTTGTGCAACTTCTACCTAGAAACCCTCTAGACATGAGATCCCCCTCTCACTTCTTAACAGTCATAAACCAAGGACAATTCAACAATAACTCAAAATAGAAGAACACTCTTCCAAGACAAACACTTAGTTTTGCTTAAAAGCTTTAAACTAAGGACAATACACTCTTGCTTAAAAGCTCATGAGTGAACAATAAACAACATAAAATTTGTCTACCTCAATGTATCAAAAGATACATGGGTGACTTACAAAGTCACACTAAAGAGACTCTCAAAACCTAAGCCATTAAAACTTCCCCTTTTTTTTTACAAAAGTGAAATCCGTAAAAACATAAGGTTTAGGCTGCTCTTTAAATACTCATCAGCAGTCCATGGGCTTCGAAATATTCACCTAAATATTGCTTGATCCACACGCTGAGGGTTGCATCAATTATGCAGAAAAATATCCATAAATATTGGAAAAAATCATCAAGTTCCCTAAATTGTCCCAACATCCAATTTTAAAAACTTATGAATAGTTGGAGATCAAATCAAATGTTCCAGATTAAATATTCTTGACCTGCTAAAAATAAGTGAGATATATCCAAAAGAAATCTCACAGAATCAAATCAAATATGTCAAGAATAAGGCTACAGTATGTACTAATGTTCTGGTACAACATGTCACAGCATCTGTCTTCAATGTTGACAGACCAATAAGTTAGAAGATTTCACCCAACATATTTCTGTAAACCATGTTTTAACAAAATTGTTTCCAATCCTAAAACCATGGAACTAACACAAACAAACCCTGTTGAACTAGTAGGGCTTGCATATTCAATCGCCACAAATCGAAATCATTCACACCGCTGAATTTCTCAATCTCATACTTTGTTAACGACATATTCTTCTCCATGCTCAACGCACCAATTTTTGTGAAACAATACCAAAGAAAATAGAGTATGAACGGTTTCCTGATCAACAAGAAAACCACAAATTAAAGTAAAAGAGAGAAGAAAAGAGAAAGAGAATTCAAAGTCGTTTAAAACCGGATTCTGGATTCAATTACACATTAGGGAACAATATTTACAATTGAATCTCAACTACACCACTTTCTCCCTCTGATTAGGATTATCTGGATTGGTGGAGAAGTGAGTACTAGTATGGTATTTATAAGAAAACTAAACCCTAGATTTCAACTAACATACTAAACAATTAGCCCAAGAAACTGTTCAACATGCTAACTTAAACAACAAGCTAACATATACATCTACATGCAAGAACAGACTTCGACAACGGAATGCACATCTTCGTCTGCTGTCAAACCATTAAGCAAACGTTGTCATGACTAAAGTTCGATCCAAATATCACATTAACAAACAACACAAAACAACATTAACAACGCCAACAACATTTATCAACAACACACATATCATTATCAACATACATAACAATCACATCAACATAACTAACATAAACTAGCATGACATTGTAATCCAACAAAAATTTATCAGCATACATAACAATAACATCAACATAACAACAACATACACGAAGAAGAGAGAATATGAAAAAAGATTTGTCAACAACAAGAAGCAACAACAAAACATGTGAAACCAAAGTAAATAATATGAAAATCATGTCAACAAACATTTATCTACATTTATCAACAACAACAACAATAACAACAACAACATACAACAACATACAACAACAAAAAACCATAAACTCTAGAACAAGAAGAAAATCTTGTGAAAATCATGTGAACATAAAAATAACATACATGAAAACGAGAGAATAAGGAAGAAGAAGTTTAAGGCTATAATGTAGAATACGAAAGCTAATGTCAAAGAAGAAGAGAGAAAATGTGTGATAGAGTTTTGTTGTGAGAGACACTACCATACTGTCAAGAAGCGAGAGTTAATTCTGTTATATATGACTAAACAGTTTCACCACAGTCGTATTCAAAAACCGTGATGAAATATAATGCCTTTCACAATGGTTGACATTAACAACCGTGGTGATAAGTATTTTAATCTTAATATGTATATCATATTATAAGGACAACACTCATTGTAACTAAAATGTAAAAAATAGTTGGAGCTGAGATTCAAACTATGTCACTCCATGGATGTATAATCACGATTAATTGTTTTCACCTTAATGCAATTTCTTTTTGTAAATATTAAAAAAAAAAAAAGCGTCAAAAAATGTGGTATTACAACGGTTATCTGTCAGAGCGTTGTAAGTTAGTGTTACCAAAGGTATATTTTGTAGTAGTGTAATTTTCTTCCTAAAAGATTAAACCCTAATGTTCTACCTAAAATATTAAACCCTATGGTTCTACCTAAAAGATTAAACCCTAATTGAAAAAAAGACTAACCAATTAGTCTGGTTTCTTCGTCGTGCATGTTGTGTTCTATCATCGAGCTGTGTGATGTCTGTGTGAGAATGGTCGTGCGATGAGAGAATGAAGTAAAGTATTGTGATGAGATAACAGAGTTGTGCGATAAGCGATGATGTTTATGGAGCTGTGCGACGCGCGATGATGTTTATGGAAGTGTGCGATGTATGATGATGTTTATGGGCGATGAGAGATGGATATTCTGGGTTTGGGAGAGAAGCGGGTGTTTTGAGATGGAAGAATTGAAAACTTTTGGTTTGTGGTTTGTTAATGTGTTTAGATTATTTCATTTATAGAATATTCACTTAATAAAATTACACTCGTTAATCACTTAATAAAATATTAGGATAAATATTTTGAGTTACTAAATTAAATAACTTTTTTTTTTGTAATCAAGGAATATATTAAACAGAGTAGAAAGGATACTCCAACCCGATTACAAAAGGGAACGAAACAAGGCTCGACAAAAAGCGGAAAATTATAAAATCAATTAAATCTACGATAAATAAAACAAAGGCATTTTGTTGAACTCGTAGAAATTGCAATTGGGATGAGTAATTTTGCCGATGAAAGCCCATCTCCAAATAGTATATTTTACCATCCAAACCGTGTCATTAACATTCCAAACGGTATTCCTAAAAATGATTCCATTCCTAAGAGTCCATAAATTCCAACACATCGAAAGCCAAAAGGCACCTTCCCTACCGGTCCTCACCTTCTTAGATTTGCCAAAATGAAACCAAATCAGAAAGGTCTCTTTGAAATCAGCTCCACGGAATGTCGAAAGACTGATCCAATCCACTACCTCTTTCCAAACCAAAATTACCACATCACAATCTAGAAGAAAATGCCTCAAAGTTTCCGTATGACGTTCACATAAAACACACTTATTCTCACCATCCGGAGGGATAATTCCTCTAACCAAGAGAAGGTCCTTCGTCGGCAATTTATTGTGAAAGCATCTCCAACCGAAGGCCTTGATTTTCAAAGAGACTAAAACCTTCCAAATCAACTCAAAGGGACTAAATAACTTTCTTTAGTCCATTTAGATTTACACCCGTTTTAAATTTAATGAGTAATAAAGATTTTATTATAATAAATTTTTTAATTTACACCTATTTTTAAAAATATGTTGTCTATTGTCACGTGTTAATATTTAAAATGATATTTTATTTAAAAAATATTTTGTATTTCTTATTTACACTCGTTTTTAATATAATGGATGTAAATTTTAGAATCTAAATTTTAGAATTATATTTTTCTCTTTCGACTGGTGTGCACCCATGACTTCAACCACAATTTAAAAGCATGTTAATAATATTTAAAAAATCAAATGCAACTACTAAATCTTTAATACAATTTCAAATTGTTACATCATCATCATGGACAAAAACCTCTTATGTTCAATTAACCCTCTCTTTAATTGACTATATCAATAACATGAAGCGCGTGTGATAAGTTATTCATTAGAAGAATAAGTAGCATGTAATTATTAAATATTAATTGAACAAGTATCTTATACAAATTCAAAAAGACTTTTTTTTACTAGGTCTTTAATTGTATTTTATAAGTAAATATATGGAATATTTGAATGTATAAACTTCTTATAAATAGGCTCTTTCTATGTCTTCAAAATCTCATAATTCATAAACATACAGAAGTAAAATACAACAAACAAACAAAGAGAGCAATATGAAGAGTAGTTACTTATTCTTGACAGCCTTCTTGGCCTTAGCATCTTGTGCCTTTGCATTTGATCCCAGCCCTCTACAAGACTTTTGTGTAGCTATCAATGACACTAAGAATGGTGGTATGTATAATTATAATGTATTTTCTTTTCATTAGCAAGATAATTAGTATTTTTCTGCTATGATAGTTATGGCTAAGCCTTTGAAATTTATTACAGTCAATCAGTTTGATAACTCATATTTGATTTGCAGTGTTTGTGAATGGAAAATTCTGCAAAGATCCAAAACTTGCCACTGCAAATGACTTCTTTTTCTCAGTGAAAGAAGGAAACACATCAAATTCACTTGGCTCAAAAGTGACACCGGTTACGGTTAATGAGATATTTGGATTAAACACTCTTGGTATTTCTCTCGCTCGCATTGACTTTGCACCGAGGGGACTAAATCCTCCACATACTCATCCAAGAGGTACTGAGATTCTTATAGTGTTGGAGGGTACTCTCTACGTTGGTTTTGTTACTTCTAACCCACAAAACCGTCTCATCACAAAAGTACTCAACAAAGGAGATGTGTTTGTGTTCCCTATTGGTCTCATTCACTTCCAGTTGAATGTGGGATATGGAAATGCGGTTGCCATTGGTGGACTTAGCAGTCAGAATCCAGGTGTCATCACAATTGCGAATGCTGTGTTTGGATCTAATCCGAAAATTTCTTCAGAAGTTCTCACAAAGGGTTTTCAAGTGGATAATAAGATAGTTGACAATCTTCAGAAACAGTTTTGGTTGGACAACAACTAGAATTACAATCCCCGAGTCACTGAGTTTACTTGACTATTGTCTTGTCATTTTTTTCTCCTCTTACCTCATGATATTGTGATATTTACTAAAGGATTAGAATAAAATAAAATGTAAGACCGGATGCATCTTATATTCATAATTGAATTATCTGAATAAAATATTTTTTGTGTTCTTTTCTATTTTCTATAAGAACAAGACTTTCATATATTTGTCTCATTGAAAAAAGAGTTTCAGATTATAATATATAATATATAACATTATCTATACATTTGAGATGCTAATGACATTGTAACTTCTTTAAAAACCTGTAACAAATCTCTAATTAACTAAAGTGTCATAGTGAATCATAGTTGAAGATAAACTAAATTGCCTTAATTTTGAGTGGCAAAAGCTATATCAGGCTTGGTAGTGGTTAAATACAAGAGTTTACAAATTAGTATTTTGCATTATGCATTGTCTTCATAAGCAATATATGTATCTTTGTGAAATTTAATACATGGACTGTAGAGAGATTTTATTAGCTTGGATGTCATATTATGTTTAGGATTATTCACACCTTGTGTAATTGTCATATGCATTTACTTATAAATTTATAATTCTATATGATTTTAGCTACTGACAAAAGATATCACTTCTTTCTTTTGTCGATAATCAGCTGGTGTGAAAATAATGTGAAAATAATGGTAGAAATACCGCTTCTTCTTCACTTTATTAAAAAATATTTACGGGCGATAATAACAACTCTAGTAATAGATAAAAATTTATTTGCTTCAAATTTTAATACCGACTATTTTTTAATTTTTATTCGTTACAAAAAGGGTTTTTCCTTATACGCTTATAAATATATTAAAATTAACAAGCTCAGTTTTGAAATAAACAATAGCAAAAACAAATTTAACAATAATAAAATGAAATCAACGATGGAGAGTATGTTGGGTAGTGATTCGTTAATATAACTTGTTTATGTTGAGAATAATAAATTCAAGTGTGAGTTGGAGTCCTACATTGGTTATAAATGTGGAGAGTTGAATATTTATAAGTGGGAAAACGCACACACCTACCACCTTAAGGTTTTGGGTGAATATGTGGTGTCTCTCTCACTTATGTTGCGCTTGACCCAATGTTCAATGCTTCCTAGTGAAAAAACTTCCCCAAAAAATGGTATCAGAGCCTGGTATACTAGTTACCATATCTTGAGTGATCAGTTGATTGAGCGACCTAAAGTTTAAATGATCAAACCTTATATGCCACAACCAACTCTTCTTGTGGTCGACAACTGTTTTCAGTCATTGTACCCTAGTTGACAGAGGATATTTCAAGACCAAGTTATTCTAGATGTCGAAATGTTCTAAGGCTCCATCTTTCATAACCACTAAGAACCCCTTTTCGACAAGTTGTCCAATACTTAGCAGATTGCACTCCATTTCGGGGACACAGAGTACATCTTTGATCAAGGCTTTTGCTTCATTACTCCTTTGAATAACTATGTTGCCAGTACCTTCTGTTTGCAACGAGATTTTATCAGCAAAGTTTGACCTTGCTCTTCTTCGACTCGTCGAATCTAATAACCATACTTTTTGACCAGTCATGTGGTTCGAGAAGTCTGAGTCGAGGAACCAGATATTGGATTCGACATGGTCATCTGCAACTGCAGCCATAACCACTGTATCATCATAATCATTTGAATCTTGACGTGCAAGGTTCGCTTTTCGTTCTTGCATTTTTTCGATCCCTTGTCTTTCCTGTACCAATAATGCTTGGCCAACTGACCCCATTTTTCACAGTTATAGCACTGATGAAGAAGGAATTTGAAATGTCAGATCTTGGAAAGTTGTCATATTTTCTAGGCATGAAATTTCAAATTTCAAAGCATGGTATGGTGCTACATCAAAGAAAGTATGTCAATGAGATACTCAGAAGATTTAGGATGGATGATTAGACTCCTGCATCTTTTCGCTTATCGAACCAAACTTGAAGTTGGAGAAGCATGGAGAGGAAGACAAAGTCGATGCAACTTTGTTCAAACAAATTGTCGGATCTCTGAGATATGTGTACAACACTCAACCTGATATATGTTTCTCAGTCAGATTAGTGAGCAGATACATGAGTGAACCAAGGGTGTCACATATGAAGGCTGCAAGAAGAATCCTGAGATACATAAAAGGATCAACAAACTATGGAATTCTATTTCAACGAGACTCTGAAAGAAAAGAAGCTATGGTTACTTGCTATTTAGATGCTGATTGGTGTGGAGATAAGGAAGATCAAAGAAGCACTACTGGATATTTCTTTCAAGTATTTGGTGCCCCAATCTCGTGGTGCTCGAGAAAGCAACTTGTGGTGGCATTGTCATCGTGTGAGACTGAATATATAGCAGGATCCTATGTTGTGTATCAAGCAATTTCGATCAAATATGTGCTTGAAGAAATGGAGGTCAAAGTGAAGAAACCTCAGGTACTGCAGATCGACAACAAGTCATTCGTAAATCTGGTGAAGAATCCAGTTTTGCATAGAAGAAGTAAGCACATCGAAATTAGATTTCACTTCTTAAGGGAGAAGGTGAATATAGGTGAACTTGAAGTAATGCATTGCTCAAGTGAAGCACAATTGGCTGACATTTTTACCAAAAGATTGAAGATCGACAGGTTCCTAATGTTGAGAAAATAATTGGGAATAGTTCAAATCGACTTGGTTTAGTGTGTTTTGACAACTTGGATTATAGGGGGTGTGTTGAGATAAACAATTAGTACCATGAGCCTTTGGTTCGAGTAAAAGGACCGACTTATTTGTATTGAAATGCCCAGGAAGAGGTGTCCCGTTGAAATCGAAATGCCCAAGAAGTGGTGTATCAAAATGCCTAGGAAAGAGGTAGGTGTCAATGATAGTACAAGTGTATGTGGACAAAAGAGTTCCCACTTGGGGGGAGCATTGTGGACTCAAACTTGAGGGAGAGTGTTGAGAATAATAAATTCAAGTATGAGTTGGAGTCTCACATTAGTTATAAATATGGAGAATTGAGCATTTATAAGTGGGGGAACCCACACATCTATCACCTTAAGGTTTTGGGTGAATATGTAGTGTCTCTATCACTTGTGTTGCTCTTGAACCAATACTCAATGCTCTGTAGTGAAAAAACTCCTCAACAGTTTATTGTATGTACATGAGTTTTCCGCTGCGAATTTTTGAAAAATTTTCATGAAGTGGATTTTTTATTTTGAATAGCATTTTAAGTAGTAAAAATCCTTTTTTTATATTAAGAGTCGGAGTTTATGGTGTTACAAACGTTCCTATGACCTCCCTCAAGGTTTCATGCTTCTGCCGGTCTACAGAACCATGAGTGCGCCTAACAAAATTAGGCAATTTTGATAAAAATGTTTTTTCTCCTCTCGCTTCAACTAGCAAATTTGAGATAAACTTCCATTGCGTTCATAAAAATCTCTTGACGACGAGGTCTGTGGATCCACCTCGTATGATTCAATTCACACATAAAAACAAAAACAAGACAACACAAGCTTATCTAACTTAAATGACACTTTTGATTTAGTTGTTGATGATAATATTGCTAACCAACCATCTCACAAGATTTACTCGGATGTTTAAGAAATAACACCTTTTATAAAATATATAGCCAAATAAGATGTTAGGAGATAAGAGGTAACAATAACTTAATAAACCTCTTATTTCAAGTCATATTAAAAATAAGAAACCACTAATGTTGGGATTTTCAATGTAAATGTTGTTCATAATAAGCGCATATTAGAAGAACTTACTAAAATTAATTAACAATTTTATTGAAGTTGTCTTCAAATCTAAAAAAAAAATAAGAAAGATCAGAGAATTTGATTTTTTAAGAGAATTTTTTATTACACCCCAAAGGTTTCTTAGGCACCACGCGAATTTCTGTTTTTGCCCCTAGTTTTCGGATATACACATCCGGACACACCATTTTTTTTAAAAACGTTGATTTGTTCCGGATGTGCATATCAGGAATAATTCCTGATCTAGGAAAAATAGCAGAACTTTATTTTTTTTAAAAAAATCAGTTTTGTTGGTTGGTCGCAGATGTTAATATATCGTCGCAACTTATTATACATTCGAAAACATCCATATATAAAATAAAATGATATATATATATATATATATATATATATATATATATATATATATATATATATATATATATATATATATATATATATATATATATACATACATAATAATACTCATGTAAAATACAGTACATAAATCTAATAAAAATAGAATACATCAAACAAAAAACTACTGTGTATGCCGAAGGATCTCTCCTGGCTCCCCTGCTCCTCTGCCCCTACCAGCCGTCCTGACTCGATGTCTGCGGTACTGAAGTGCCCCCGAGCAATCTCAATAATCCTATCCGTGGCAAGTCTGCCACCAGAGCCCTCAGGGAGGTGACTGTCCGCAATGGCCGCCCGCGCTATCTCCTCTATCTCACGACATCGAGGTAGGACATCCTGAGTATAGTCCAGCTGAGACTGTTGCTCCTCTAATATCTCCTGATGAGCAGGTCTCGGTGGCGATCCCTCAGCGGTGGGCACCATGCATGGGTGTGAGATGGTATAGAACCACATGATGTACCCGACAGTGCATCATCTGGGGTAGCCCCAAGCTGCTCAGTCAGCATCTCTATCGCGTCCACCTTCGACATCTTACCGTGACGGAGAAGGGTGCTCGTAATCGGTAGATGTAAAAGGCACGAGATGTCATCGAGTGTGATCGTCAGCTCGCCGTACGGTAGATGGAATGAGGATGTCTCAGGGTGCCATCTCTCAACAAAGGCCATCAACATACCGTAGCTGATCTGGGGATACCAAATCCTAGAAAGGCCTCCGAGATCAGAGGTAGCAAGTGCAGACTGGAACCACTCATCCTCTGGCAGCTCCGCAATTATCTCTATAACCTTGCCCCCATGGTTATAGAACTTTTGGGAATCCTTCTCCTAAAAATTTCCAAATAAAATAATGTTACAAATGAAAATATTTTCAACGAAAACAATTCTATAAATAAACCGAGAAAAGTTACCTGTCCTAGCTAGACATATCTGGAAGTATGCTCAGAGTACACCAGGAGTAGGGACATATCAGACGGTCCCCCGGGGTAACCATCCAGCTCATCGAAATCGTCATCGCCGTCACCACCCTCATGTGCTGGGTGATCACCCTCAGGAACAGGAACAGGATCCTGAGGTGCGGGTGATGGAACAGGAGCAGGTGATGGGACAGGAGCAGGTGATGGAATATGAGCCAGTGATGGAACTGGAGTCTCCCGACGACGCATGCGTGCGCGACTCCTGATGAACCAGCAGTAGGAACCTGACGCCTCTGAGATGTAGAAACGACGGTTGACGGGGGGGTGACCTGAACCTGTGATGTTGAAGGTTGTGGTGTAAGATGTCCCTCAGCTGTAGGGGCTGCTGGAACTGCCTCTGCGCCGGAACCCTCGGCTGTAGACTGCGTCCGCTCACGTCGGACAGATGCATGTTGAGTTGTCCGTCCATGTATCATACGATCGTCTCTGGCTGCCAGGTAATCTGCAAAGCATAATAAATAAATTAGAATTTAAAAAAAAAAATTAAAAAAAACAATAAACAATAAACAAAAAAAAAATCAAAAATAGAAACCAAGTTGCTACCGGATTTGCACATCAGGAAAACTTCTGTGGATGCACATCCGGAAGTACTCCGAATATTTAACGTTGGGTTTTTTCGGATGTGCACATCAGGAAAACAATCAATGTTAAAATTTTTTCCGATCTGCACATTCGGTACGTATTTCAAATTCTAAAAAATGCAGTCATGGCTACTGCACCATAGAAAAGGGCATTTTATTGCCTTGATCATCCGATTGAAGCAGTAAATAATACTTACATTGTCTCTAACCTATGTTATTCATACTACCTAACAATTTCTACACCTAAATGTCTACTCTAAATCGATTACTCGAAAATAACTCCGAAACTCTAAAATTTGAAAAGTTACCGATTAAATTGAGTTACAAAGGATTTGGAGTGTCTTGATCGTTGTAGAAGTTGCTCTGCGCCGAACTCGAGTGAAAAAAGTCGGGATTTGTGGGAATGAGAAATTGAGAGTTTGAGAGAGTTTGATTATTTGGAATGTGAAAAGCTAAAGAATGAGGGGGGTGAGAAGCTCTGGCACGAAGTTATAAGAAATGGTTCCGGATTTGCGCATCAGGAATTATTCTTGATATGCACATCCGGAACAAATCAACGTTTTTAAAAATAATGGTGCGTCTGGATGTGCATATCCGGAAGCAGGGGGTAAAAAAGGAATTTCGCGTGGTGCTTAAGAAACTTATGGGGTGTATTAAGAAATTCTCTTTTTTAAATGAAAAATAAATTAAAAAGGGGTTCGAGAAATCATCGAAGTATAGTAAGGATAACCACTAAGCACAAGAAGTGATTGAAAGCAACAAATTAGAGAAAAAAAGAGCAGTACATAAATAAAATACATTAAACATTATTGTCATACCCCAAATTTTGACCACTAAGATTTCCCATCATTGTGAAAATCATCATCACAATATGGAGGAACCATCATACTTCATCAGTCTCCCCAAAGATGGGTGAGCATTCACTACAATCAAAATTAGGGTTTCAAGCCCTCTCTGAGTGCTTAGACAAAGGATCAATCAAGGAATGACATGATATTCAACTTGTCTAACCTCTCAAACATCCACAATGGATCAAAAGGACTCACACTTTAAGGATTAAGCACAAGGCTGCTCCCTTCTAGGTGGATCAAGTCTCAAGATCGACAGTGTCACCAAATTAGGGTTTTGGTCGACCAGGGCCTCCAGATAGAAATTTTTCATCTGGGCACAAGCCAATGATCCAAAACCTAACCTAATATACTCCATGGAACCTCATGGACCCAATCCTCAAGTCAATTTTGCCTCAGGGGATGCATTCATCAAAAATCAGGAATTAGGGTTTCTTGACCTAATTCACCCCTAAGTTGACTTTTGGGACAAACCATGAGCCAAGACCTCAAGAGAGGATTTGAGGGTCTCTAATGAACTATATTGATCCATTTACAACAATGGATTAATCCAAGAAGCTTGAGCAACAAGTCTCAATTTCATCTGCACCACAGTTAGGGTTTTAAGGAAAAAGTCAACTGTAACTTTGACTTTTGACCAGGACATGCCCCCAAGCCCTATGACATGCATCAATATACCCTATGATACCCATGGAACATGTCCATCAAGTTTGATTTAGGTCAAGGACATGATTTCCTGAAGAATTGCACAGTTTGGAATTCATCTGATAAAAAGTCAACTGTGCACAAAAGTCAACTTTGACTTTTTGATATTTTTCACCAAAATGGATTTTTAACCCTAAAATGATGTTAATGTGTGATTGGAATCATCACTCATCAAGAAAAATCAAGAAAAGTTGGGTAACTTGTAAAAGGGGTAACCATAAAAAACTTCGAAAATTTTCTAAGTTAAAAATAAAGTGGCTAGGGTACTAACTTTGGAGGGTCATAACTCCTAAACCACAAAGCCGTTTTCTCCCATCCAAGGCTTGATTTGTAGATCTCATTGCCCTCTACAAAAACTTCAACTAGACCTAATTCCAATTCATTGGGGATTTTGAGTTATGGAGTGATCAAAATCAAGAAAAGTCACTTTGTTCCAACACTTAGTGAAAATTTCACTAAGTCAGATTTTACCCTACTTTTTGCAAAATGTAGGGGGATTTTTCACTAGGATTCAAAAGAGATCAAAACCAAACATGTTCAAACAGTTGTTGTATCATGTAAGGGCTTTCCAAAATGACCAAGAACATTACCAAATTCAATTTGAGTCATGAGATATGACATTGGAAAGCTACCTTGCTGAAATCTGCCAAGGCAAGGCAGAATTTGCACTTTTGCTCGATTTGCCAAAATCAGCCAAATCCAAATGCTCCTATCCACTAGGACACCTCTGAGGATTGAATCTAAAGGGGACAATCACTGAGCCAAGCCTCCAAAGTCTTTGGAACAAGAAATAGCATGTTGAACCTAGAATGGCCAAAATAGGGACAAGACTCCAATTTTGGATTGGAGCATTCAATGGAAGCATCAAGGTGGCATGGACTGAGCCATTTGCAACTGAATTCAGTCAAGACTTATCCAAGACCAAGGGAACCACAGCCCTGTGCCCTAACCTCTAGTCAATGGCTAGAGGAGACTTGGATTTCCATTGGCCAACATTGAACAAACACCTGCTGCAGCTGCCATTCACTGTGGATCCCAAAACAAACATACTCTACTATAAATAGAGCTCAATTGTGATCAGTTTAAGTACACCAAAGGCCTACAACACTTGCCTTTCTCAAAAACCACTTCTCACTCTAAAAAATGCCTTTCTTAGCAAGTCACTATCGGGTTTTTCATTAGAGAACAATTCCACTCAAACCAATCACACACACACCTCATATACGTCATATGTGAGCTGATCAAACACTTGAACAACAACTGGAACACTGATCTCTCAGAATCACCAGTCAATTGCTCAAGGTTTTAACCAAAGTGCAGTTGAGATGCCATGAAGTGATCCAGCCATTCTCAGTCAAGTCCAAGCATTCAAACACACTCCATAGGGTGTAGGGAAGCTGTTCAGATCATCACAATTCATCTGTAACACCTACTACTCAAAAATCAATTTGCTCTTGCTGTCACGACCTAGAGGTAAGCTTAAACTTGGTCATCTCTCAATCTATGCATATTTTCTCGCACAATACTTTTGCCAAATGTTCATAATCATGCATGAAATGTTTCCCCTCAAGTAATTGCTTTGTTTGAATCGTGTATTAAAAACCCCAACCTTCATGCAGAAATTAGGTTTCATAAGGATTTATCGTGATTTCTTGTTTTATGCTTAATTTAAATGAAATTAATTGTCATAAACATGATCGTGAGGTTGAGACGAGCATATTGATATGTGGATTGCATGATATAATCAAGTATTCAGTGAGATTGGATAGAAAATGCAAATCTGGGCAAGGCAGAAAACGCGCGTGTTCTTGGTCCATGTTCTTAGCGCCATTTTCATAAATTCAAATATTTGAATTTTGTGATTTTATTTAATTGATTCGTAAGTTAATTTCTCTCTGAGTTTTAATGATTTTGAGTTGATTCTTTTTTTAATAATTCACAAAAATGTTAAAATATTTTATTTTCCCAAAAAATCCCAAAAATATTATTTATTTTGTATAATTGATATTTTTGCAAAGAATTAATGTTTTAATTGTTTTTAACATTTAAAATATTTTTTCCACCTTGGTTTTGCAACTTTTAATGCTTTCTAATTATTTTGTAGGTCAATACTTAATTTTTGAAGCATTAATCCAATATTACAATTTGTTTTTCCTATGTTAAACAGTTTTGATCATTTTAATTGAATTTTTATTCAATCAAAACATATATTGAAAACAAATTAGGGTTTTTGGATTAATTCAACCCTCATAAATCATTTTCAAAACACTTTGGGCCTCTAATAGAGTGTAAGATCCAATCCTTTTTTAACCAAACCATTTTTGGGCCTCAGTGTATTGTATAAGTCCCGATACCGTAAAAAACAAACGGTGTGATCGTCGCCTTTTGAAAAATAACCATTTGGGCCTCTCCTCGAGCTATAAGACCCATTCAAAACTTTTGGGCCTCTAATAGAGTGTAAGACCCAACCCCCTTTTAACCAAAACATTTTGGGCCTCACTTATTGTATAAGTCCCTCTGCGTTAAAAGAAAACCTCAGCGCGATCGCCATTTCAAACGGAAAAATCAATTGGGCCTACCCTCGTGTTATAAGCCTCACTCTTTTTCTTTAAACCTTTTGGGCCTCTTGAGAGAGTGTAAGACCCATCCCTTTGTACAAAAAATAATTTTTGGGCCACAGTCACTTGTATAAGTCCCTCTGTACAAATTCAAACAGTGCGCTCACTGATAAAACCCTGAGCCTCTCCTTGAGCTGTAAGCCCCAAATCTTTCTTTTTCAAAGCACTTTCTCCTTTGATTTTGAAGATACTGTTGTTTTCAATCTTTCTTTGTTAAACAACTAACCAAACAGCATGGAAGCTCTACAACCGAGTAAGTGGTTATTGCTTTCATTTACCGCTTTCATATACATATAACTGTATTGTGGGGCTGTTTCACTGTAAGTCTTCTTTCATAAACTCATATCAACTGTGTAATAATAGTATAGATATTTAGAGTTTTCCCGGCAACTACGTCTAGAACTAGGTGACGCCGTTTCGTTCACTCTTAGAAATAGTCAATACTAGATCCCCATAGGATTACCAGACACAGTCTTCCCTCCTCTTGGGGTTAAACAATATGGAGATATGAAAGGCAGCATTCTCTGTGAACCCTTTCATAGACTGTCACTCATAGAAGTTGTCAAAGAAACTCTATTCCCCAGAGATGATCTCTTCTCCGTGAATTGCATCTCTTGAGTTTCTTCCAAATTCTCGAACTTTCCTGGCTTGATCTATTCTCGGTGAATGGCATGTCTTGAATTTCTCGGGGTTTGGGGACCCACAGGCTTCTTAAAAGCACTTGTCAAGAAACTCTACTCCCCAGAGATGATCTTTTCTCCATGAATGGCATCTCTTGAGTTTCTTCCAAATTCTCGAACTTTCCTGACTTGATCTATTCCTTTTGAATAGCTTGCCTTGAATTTCTCGGGGTTTGGGGACCCACGGGCTTCTTAAAAGCATCGGCCTCCTCTTGGGCATCGTACAAGGACCCACAGGCTTCCTAAGAGCAACCCGACCTCCTCTTGGGCTTAGTACAAGGACCCTACGGCTTCTTAGAAGTATTCACAACCTCCTCTTAGGCTTCGTATAATGATCTCTTCCTCCGGGAATGATAGCCTCCTCTTGGGCTTCGTACAAGGACCGATCGGCTTCTTAAAAGTTTCCAGCCTCCTCTTGGGCTTCGTACAAATTGTCCCGACGACCTCCTAGAGGTATAGGAACAGAACTTAGTCATCTGCATAGAGCAGTCCTTTCATAGAGTCTACTACTGTTTCTCAAAGCATGGTACAAAAGATGAAACTCTAGACTTGGACAGTCTAATATCCTTGAGTCTCAAAGACATTCTCAAGTGACCCCTTCAAGAATAGGAAGAAAACCCGTAGACTCGGACAGTCTCAATACCCTTCGGATTTCCCACTTCCTTAAACAACAGGAATAACCCGGATCCTCGAATCAAATCCTCGAGTACAGCATTGCTCATATAAGAACTGATTTTCTCTTTAAAAATCAGTCTACTGGACCTGTCACTTAACAGAACATTCGCCATAGCCTCCTCCTAGGCTTTGTATAATGATCCTTCTCCAGTGAAGTTAGCCTCTCTCTTGGGCTTTGTACAATGATTCTTCCCAGCGGGGTCAAACATCGTTTAGCCTCTCTCTCGGGCTTTGTACGAGACACATAAGAGACTCCCTCGTTGAGTCAATCACCCTTTCGCCTCCATCTCGGGCTTTATATGAGATACAAAAAGGTTCTTATTGAGCCAAACAAATTTCAGCCTCCATCTTGGGCTTCGTACGGGATACAAAAAAATTCTCTTGTTGAGTCAAATAGCCTCCATCTCGGGCTTTATACGAGATACCAAAAGGTTCCCTCGTTAAATCAAAACCTTTTAGCCTCTCTCTCGGGCTTTGTACAAGACATATATTAGCCTCCTCTTAGGCTTTTTATAAGAAAACAACTGGTTGATCCAATTAACCTTTTAGCATCAAAGCTGTGCCTCGTTCACAGTACACAAATATCAACAACTCCTTCCCCTCCATCTAACTGCTGTAAGCGGCAAGCTTCTGGATCATCTACATCCATGCCAATGTCCCTCTTTTAGTATGAGAAATTCCTAAGGAAAGATGGCATTGCTCTAAACTGAGTTAAAGTCTTCTCCTCTAGGTTAAAATCCCCTATAAAGGAAATTATGGCATTGCCGGATTCACAAATCCCGGTTAAAGTAATCCTCCTTTACAGTCAGTCACCCAACAGTTGTGACAAACAGACCCCTTTAGAGATGACAAATTCTCTCTAAAAGTCAACACCTTTATCTTCACATCTTGGGCTTTGAACAAGATACAAATAGACTCTTCAGCTTCACATCTTGGGCTTTAAACAAGATACAAATCACCTTTCGCTTCATGTCTTGGTCTTTGAACAAGACACCAAAACACCCATTTCCTCCCATAGAATAGGAGGAACTACGAACGCTCTGATTTCCCTGTTTCGGTAAACGGGAATACGTAGGCATAAGATTGAAAGAAAGATCTTAGCGAGCACACTAAACAAAAACCCAAAATCCCATACTTTCATATATATCCGTCCTAACATCTCAACTACTAGCCTAAAGCACCCCTCGTCAACAAAATAAACTTAGGAGAAACCCCGAATCTTTGTAGCATCTGTAAACCAACAGTTTTGACTGTTTAATCTCAGTATGCAAGCAGGGTTAATTGGAGACATCTATTTCCCTTCCTTCATCAGCTCACAATAGGATAAAAAATGAATCGAACTGTAGTACTAGAGCGATCGTGCTTCGCAACCACATCCAAAAATCACTCGCTACAGAAAAATGGCGACTCTGCTGGGGAATACCGTTGGTCTCTTTAGGGATCTTGTTCTTTTTTGTGGAAACCTTGACGTCACTAGGATCTTAGGTCAAAACGCCGTTAATTTGGAATGTAACCACAGATTGGTGACTCCGCCGGGAAACCATTTTCTGTCAGGAACTTAAGATTCTTAGCTTTTGAAAGTCTAGGATGATTAGGACAAATATATATACTGCTTTTCCTAATTGCTATAAGTGTTTATTTTTCTGCTAATGGGAATGCGTGTGATGCCGCATGTGGAAAGATCGAGTATACACTTAAGATAAGTGATGGCGACGAGGTCGACCATTAACCTCAGTGGAGGCTGACCAATGCAACCCATTCTCTCACCTGGACAATGGGCCGATTGTGATGTCTGAGAAGCTGAGAAGCCAAACCCTTTTGTAGTGCGGAAACTATCGGGAATAGTTGTTACACAATACTACCCTCATTTGAGGCTGGTGATCTATTCTCGGTGAATGGCACTTACTCTAAGATTGCTCTACAACTCGCTTGCGATCCGCTTGTTGTTTTGCTTTCCTGGGAGGAGCTGATGATAATGAGTACAGGTACAAAAATCACCTTAGTATAAACCTCTGGGGATGGGTAGAGCCTTGACTTCATGACAACGACCATTTGACCCCATGTTTTTTCTATGTTTTTGTGTGCTGCATTCATGCATTCATTTAAAAAACATTAAAACATTCAAAAAAATTTCTCTTCTAGTCTCTCTGTTTTTCAAATTAAACTGAGACTGTGATTGCAAATATCAGAGAAAAGTATTGCACTAATGGATTTCGGTAGAAGGAGAACTCATAGTTACACCTTTAAGGTTCCAAAACTAGGGGATTTGAGAAGGTTAGCAGGAATGATCACAAACCCAGAGGCTTTCAGAGCCAAGCACGGGGGTTTACTACCACTGTTAAGAGTCCATGTGATTGAGGGAATCATGGATGCGCTCATTCAGTTTTATGATCCAGTATATCACTATTTCACATTCCCGGATTACCAGCTCGCACCAACGCTGGAGGAGTGTTCTCATCTGATTGATCTACACATTACTGATCAAGCTCCATTTTCTGGACTGGAAGAAATTCCAAAGAATCAGACCATTGCAAGAGCAATTCATTTGGACGAGTCTGAGGTTAGGACTCACCTAACTACCAAGGGTGGCATCCTAGGTTTTCCAGCCCAGTTCTTGACAAAGAAGGCCCTGTATTTTGCCAGTATAGGAAACGTGACTGCTTTTGAAAGCGTCTTTGTCTTGCTCGCCTACGGGTTATTTTTGTTTCCCAACATCAATAACTTCGTCGATATCAACTCCATTAAGGTTTTTCTCATTGGAAACCCTGTGCCGACTTTGCTCGTAGATGCGTATCATTCTGTACACTTGGGAAATTTGTACAGCAGAGGGGAGATCACATGCTGTGTACCTCTGCTTTACAAATGGTTTATCTCTCACTTGCCCAAGTCTGCTGCTTTTTGGGATTGTAAGAGTGCCTTACGTTGGTCGCAGAAGATCATGTCCCTTACCAACTCTGATATAGATTGGTGTAATAGGATCTGTGATGGAATCAGAATCATTGATCGTTGTGGAAACTTCCCCAACGTACCCCTCATAGGAACTAAAGGAGGAATCAACTATCATCCAGTTCTCGTTCATCGTCAATTTGGATACCCGATGAGACACGTCCCACGGGGTGTTCATTTGGAAGGTCTTTTCTTCAAGGAAGGAGAAAATGACAGAGCACTAAAAATGGAAATAGTGCACGCTTGGAAGCATGTTCATAAGAAAGGACGAGAGTCTCTAGGAAAACCGGACTGTGTCTCGGTGGAGCCTTATCTCCATTGGGTACAAACTAGAGCTCTAAAGCTGAAGATGCCTTATCCTCGTTACGGAATTCTTTCGCCGAGGGAATCTATCATGTACTTCATGACGGAAACTGAAAAGCTTCAGGTTACTCTCAACAAAGTTCAAAAGGAGAGAATGTCTTGGAAGAACAAGTACCGCACCCTCAACATAGAGTGCATCAAAATACAGCAACTACTGAAAGAGAAAGATGCTCTGATTGAAATTTTGGAGCAACATGCTGTAGATAATCAAGATGACCAAAGGAATTTGCTCGCTCCTTTCACCTGGCAAAGGAATGACAACCCGACAACGGCCCAAGAGCCCCGATCAAAGAAAAGGAAGATACCAGAATCAGCACCCGAGTTATCTCGGGACCCCTTAGCTTAGGTTTCTGTTTTGCACTTTGTAATCTACTGTATTTCCATTTCTGTTATCCTTTGAATTCAATAAAAAGGGGTTTCCCCACCGTTTGATATTTGCAATCTAATTGTCGAAGTTTATTTTGATTAAACAAAAAAAAACAATTAATATAATCATTACATTCATCATTCTCACATCGCGTATTCTTCTTATCTACGAATCTCACATTTGTGTCTCGGTTCTAGAGTCAAACTGTCTCATTCGTATAATACTCAGGCCAATCGTCAGAAAAAGATGGATGATCTTGAGGAAGAAAACAGAGAGTTGAAAGAAGATATCAACGCTCTGAGAGAGTATATGAGGAAGCTTCGTAATGACATGCAAGCCATGGCAGAAGCTCAGCTACAAAGGACTGTGATCTCAGATATCACCTCAATGCCCATAGTGGAGAAGTATGATCCTAGGTATAAGATACCGAAAGATCGTCCTTGGGGCATGCCTGTTAACTATATCCTAGAATGATATGTTCCGCCGATCACTGAAGATCAGGGAATCATAACAGAAGCCGTTGGGCTTAAAGGTTACAAACTTCGGGAAAGCGAAGATGCCAGAGGCATACTGAAGACTCCTGAAGGTTACAAACTTCGGGAGACGCCAAGACTCACTACCGTAGTCACGGTACCACCCCCTATGGTGCACACTGTCCCAGAAGGACTGATTCCACAGACACCTTCTGGTTAGAAGGAAACTATGTTTGACAGAATGGAGGAATTCCAGGAGCAGTTCTTGGAAATGCAGAAGGAATTGCAAGCCATTCGCAGTCAGGATCTATTTGGAAAGGACGCTGCAGATCTCTGTTTGGTCCCAAATGTGAAAGTCCCGCACAAATTTCAAGTGCCCGACTTTGAAAAGTACAAGGGTAACTCTTGCCCTCAAAGCCATCTGGTGATGTACGCTCGGCGGATGTCAGCTCAGACGGAAAATCAGGACCTACTGATTCACTACTTTCAGGATAGTTTAACCGGTGCCGCACTCAAATGGTACATGGGTTTAAACCGTGCCACGATCAGCACATTCAGAGATCTTGGCACTGCCTTCGTCCAACAATACAAATACAATTTGGACATGGCTCCCGACAAAGATCAACTGAGATCGATGTCGCAAAAGGACAAGGAAACCTTTAAGGAGTATGCTCAAAGGTAGCGTGAGATTGCCGCTCAAATTTGTCCACCTATGGAGGAAAAATAGATGACAAAGATCTTCTTAAAGACCTTAAGCTCATTTTACTATGACCGAATGGTTGCCAGTGCGCCCAGTGATTTCACCGAAATGGTTGGCATGGGCGTACGTCTTGAGGAAGCCGTCCGAGAAGGACGTTTGGTAAAAGACACTGGATCGGCGAGCGGTACTAAGAAAAAAAAGCAGGATATTGGGAATATCTCTCTCGAAAAGCAAAGGCGACGTTATCAACCGGTAGCAGCTGTGACTCCTGCTATCAACCCTGCGTCTATTCCTACGTATCAACCTCAGGTTGCGCAGAGCCAACCTGATCAGCAAAGGACATAACAGCCTCTTCAGCAAGCTCGTCCTCCATACAACAACAACCGTACAACACGGCCACCAGGATTTAATCCTATACCCGTGTCATATGCAGAGCTGTTTCCATTACTACTGGCTAAGGGGCACATTCAGACTAAATCTCCTCTTACAGTATCGAAAAATCCGTCTTTTTGGTTTAAGGTGGATCAAACTTGCCCTTACCACCAAGGAGGTCCAGGGCATAACATAGAGACTTGTCTCAATTTCCATTCCGACGTGCAAAAACTTGTGAGGAGCAGGGTCTTATCCTTCAGGGATACAAATCCTAATGTTCTCACGAACCCGCTGCCTCAACACGAGAAGGCTGCAGTCAATTTGATAGAAGGAGAGACTAACGATGTCTATCAAATTCACGATGTACTCTTGTTGAAAACCAATCTGGTCAAGATGCATTGTAGACAGAGTGGATATGGCCATGTGCCACCTCATAATTATCACCAGTGTGATATCTGCTCTAAAGACAATCAGGGATGTTCTGTGGTGCAAGCAGCTCTATAGGAACAGATGGATCTCGGATGGATCCAAGAGCACCGAGTTCGTGGAGTTAACACGGTTTACACGAATTCTAACGTCATTCAGAACCACGATATCCATGCGAGGAATGTCAATCTGGTGGCAATGCACTCAAGGCAAAGCCAGTATCATAATTTGCCGCGGCACGATTACAGTTCCTGTCTGATTTGCTCGGTAAACAAACAGGGATGCTCTTTCATACAGGAGGCCCTCCAGCATCAGATGGATCTTGGATGGATCCAAGACTACCATGATAGGAATCCCTATCAGATCAATATGGTTCAGATCTTCGATATTTGCGTGATGAATACCAACCTGGTAGAGTTACATGCTGAGCAGGTCCGACTTGGATTCTTAATATCACATGACTATCAGAGCTGTAAAGCGGGTTGCGAAAACGATCGAGGTTGTACCCTTGCCTAGGAGGCACTTCAGCACTTGTTAAATCACTGGTGGATGCCAATTTATATGGATGAAGATACTCAGCAAATTAGTGTCAATAACAGAAACCCCACTCAGTATCAGAGTCAGGATGTCCGATCTGTGGAAGCTAACCTAGTGAGGTTACATTGTATTCAAAGTGGGCGTGGCCAGGTGCCACCACACAAGTATGAACGTTGCGGCGTCTATTCGGAAAGTAACCAAGGGTGTTACCTTGTGAGAGCAGCTTTTCAAGGTCAGGTAGATCGTGGAGAGATTCGCCCATATCCGGGTTCTGGACCCATCAACTGGACGCCAAACTACCTTGCCGAGCAAGTTGAGGATGTTGTCACGATCTCTGGTCATCACAGGACCAGGGATGTTTTTGCCATTATCCCTCTACTTGACGAATCTAAAGTTCCCAACCGGGAGCGGATCGAGATTACTTATGATGGTCAGAAAAATTAGAAGGCTCCTGTAGTTATCTATCTACCGGGACCACTACCGTATGAATCAGCTAAGGCAATCCCTTACAAATACGGTGCAACGATAATTGAAAATGGAAAGGAAATTCCATTACCCTCCGTCGTGAATATTGCAGACATCAGTCGTGTAACACGGAGCGGTAGAATCTTCAACCGAGGAGTTGGAGAACCTAACAAGTAAAAGGAACTTCAGACGGAAGCTCCCGATCCATCAGTCGGTCAATCTAGTAATCCCGACCTTTCGAAAAATAATGATGAGATGCTGAAGCTCATCCAAAGGAGTGAATACAACATTGTCGATCAACTGTTACAAACTCCTTCAAAGATCTCGGTATTATCATTATTACTCAGTTCAGAAGCCCACAGGGAGGCTCTACAGAAAGTCTTGGAGCAAGCCTTTGTGGAACAGGATGTTACAATCAGACAGTTCGATAGCATTGTCTCTAACATCACTTCCTGCAACAATTTGGGATTTAGTGATGAGGAATTACCTGAAGAGGGTCGTCGTCATAACATGGCGCTCAACATTACAGTTAACTGCCAGGACGATGCTTTAGCCAGCATACTGGTAGACACAGGGTCAGCCCTGAATGTTATGCTGAAGTCCACTTTGATGCAATTATCATTCAAAGGCCCTCCGATGAGAATCAGCGAGGTCGTTGTCAAAGCGTTCGACGGATCCAGAAAGACAGTTATCGGCGAAGTTGATCTTCCTATAACTATCGGTCCTCATACTTTCCAAGTCACTTTCTATCAAAAGCTAAAGTTCGTCAAGAACGATCAACTTGTCACGGTTTGTGGGGAACAAGCCTTGCTTGTAAGCAACTTGTCATCGTCTACTGGTATAGAACCCAAGGAGGTTATTGGAACTCAGTTCCAAGCACTGTCGGTAAGCAAGGACAATCAGTTCAAAGAAGGAATCTCGATTTCCTCATACAATGATGCTATCAAAGCGGTCGAGAGTACCGATACAACAGGATGGGGACAGCTTGTCATTCCTATTGACAATAAAACAAAGAAGGGTCTTGGTTTTTCTGCAACCTGTACCCGGATAGCTGCCAAGGATGAAAGTCTTCATCCCCTTCAAAACTTCTTCCACAGTGGAGGTTTTTTTCACCCAGTGTCTCAAGCAGTACATGCTATCAATGAGGAAGATCCCTCTGACACAGATGAAGAATGGAAGTCCTACCTTAACGAGGACGGTTATATGTCTCAGGAAGAGGTGCCTAGACCATTTTGCTATCCCGCACAGAGTCCGAGATTTATACCACGGTCAGATGTCGAAATGATCTATGGAGATTATGATTCGGAAGGATGCCGTGCTCCACCAAATTCATTAGAGGAAGACACTCTGATGAAAGACAACTTTGACCACAATTACTATGGCCCAATGGATGGTCTGCCAATGTGGCAACCTTATCCAGGAGATTTGGGGCAAGAAAGTCAGTCGAGCAACGAAAATCAGCTGACCGTCATTGAACAGAATACCTGTGTCCCCACCATGTCATGGGATCAACACTCAGGTCATTCAGAAACTACTCAACATGACGATGAATTCGCAACGTTTGCAGGACTTGAATTCATCAACTATGCTTTTCCTGAGGTTAACGTCATCGAGAGACATGACTCCTCCAGTTCCAGAGAAGTGTGGGACACCTTGGGACAACCGAGTGGAAAATACGACTATATGGTCAAGTACACCGTTCCCGAAAGCTCTCGTATCAGGCTCGAAGATATCCAGCCTACTGGATGGGGAGATACAGCTGAGAGCACAACTACTCTGCATAATACAACAGAGGAATCCTCCTACGACAATTCTGCCTGGGAGACAGATTCCAATGATCCTGCTCCACCAGAAATCAGCGTCATTTCTGAAGACAAATCAAGGAAGGTGCCAGACTTTGTGATTCACCGAGGAGATCGCCGCCAATGGGTTGCCGTCGAGGTTTCGAAGATCGTTCATCAGTCAAAGTAATTGCCGTCTTTTAATCTTTCACCCTGCCCAGGTGAAACGGATGTCTTGATAGGGCTCGCTTTCTGTAAATTTTCCCTCTTCGCTTCGCCCAAAGCGACAGAGTTTTGTTTTATAGGGCTGTAGTTTCAAGAATCGACTTGTTCATTAATAAAATAACGTCGTTCTATAATTTCCGCATTAATTGCTGTTTTCTCTTTTTGCTTTTTCAGAAAATGGTAATCCTAAAAAACAATTCAAATAAAAACAAGCAGTAAAAAAAAATATACACTGCACACACTTGCATTTTCTCTATCTCTTCTAAACACGAATCATCACGTCATGCAGATTGCTTGTTTTAAACCCCGTTGAAACATACGATCCGATGCCTTCTCCCAACTTTGAGTTCCCGGTATTCGAGGCTGAAGAAGAAAATGACGACAAAATTCCAGAAGAGATCTCTCGACTACTCAGACAAGAGGAAAGGTCCATTAAACCTCACAAAGAGCCGTTGGAAACGGTAAACTTGGGTTCAGAACAAGAGAGAAAAGAAATTAGGATTGGGGCACTGCTCCGTCCAACTGCCAAAGAGAGTTTGATAAAGCTTCTCAAAGAATTTCCCGATGTATTCGCTTGGTCCTATCAGGATATGCCAGGGTTGGATACCAGCATCGTGGAACATCACTTACCGTTGAGATCGGAATGTCCGCCAGTAAAGCAGAGGTTGAGACGGACTCACCCGGATATGGCCATCAAAATCAAAGAAGAGGTACAGAAACAGATCGACGCGGGTTTCCTCGCCACATCTGAATATCCTCAATGGTTAGCCAACATCGTACCCGTTTCGAAAAAGGACGGAAAGGTCAGAATGTGTGTTGACTATAGGGATCTAAACAAGGCTACTCCAAAGGACGACTTTCCTTTACCACACATTGACATGCTGGTAGACAGCACAGCAAAATTTAAAGTGTTCTCCTTCATGGATGGATTCTCGGGCTATAACCAGATCAAAATGGCGCCGAAAGACATGGAGAAAACTTCATTCATTACCCCATGGGGTACCTTTTGTTACAAGGTAATGCCGTTCGTTTTGAAGAACGTCGGGGCAACTTATAAAAGGGCCATGACTACTCTGTTTCATGACATGATACACAAAGAAATCGAAGTGTATGTCGATGATATGATTGCAAAATCTAAAAGAGAGAGTGAGCATGTTGAACATCTGTTAAAATTGTTCGAACGTCTAAGAAAATTCAAGCTCCGCTTGAATCCCAACAAGTGAACCTTCGGTGTTCGTTCAGGGAAACTACTAGGGTTCATCGTCAGCCAGAAAGGAATTGAGGTTGATCTTGACAAGGTCAAGGCCATTCAAGAAATGCCTTCTCCGAAAACTGAAAAACAAGTCAGAGGATTCCTGGGACGTTTGAACTACATCTCCAGGTTCATATTCCTTATGACCGCCGCGTGTGCGCCGATTTTCAAATTACTAAAAAAGAACCAGGATTGCGTTTGGACAGAAGATTGCCAAACCGCCTTCGACAGTATCAAGGAATATCTGTTGAATCCTCCGATTCTATCACCTCCAGTGGAAGGAAGACCACTGATCATTTACCTTACAGTCCTAGAGGACTCAATGGGATGTGTACTTGGCCAACAAGACAAAACCAAATGGAAAGAGTCTGCCATCTACTATCTAAGCAAGAAGTTCACCGACTGCGAAACTCGGTACACGATGCTTGAGAAAACTTGCTGTGCTTTAGCTTGGGCAGCCAAACGTCTTCGCCAATACATGATTTGTCATACTACTTGGTTAATCTCCGAAATGAATCCAATCAAGTACGTCTTCGAAAAACCTGCTCTCACGGGAAGAATTGCCCGTTGGCAGATGTTGTTATCAGAATATGACATAGAGTACCACGCTCAGAAAGCCGTTAAAGGAAGTATTTTAGCTGATCATTTGGCTCATCAACCGATTGACGATCAATAATTAATCGGGTTTGACTTCCCAGATGAAGATGTCATGTATCTAAAAATGAAAGATTGCGATGAACCGTTACTTATTGAAGGGCCAGAACCAGGTTCCCAATGGGGACTAATCTTTGACGGAGCAGTTAATCATTATGGAAACGGAATTGGGGCAATCATTGTTACCCCTCAGGGTACCCACATTCCTTTCACCGCCAGACTTACGTTCAAATGTACGAACAACGAGGCCGAATACGAAGCTTGTATCATGGGTCTCGAAGAAGCAATTGATTTAAGGATAAAAAACTTGGACGTATATGGCGACTCAGCTCTGGTTATCAATCAGATAAAAGGAGATTGGAACAAATACTAATCAAGACTGATTCCTTACAAAGACTATGCAAGAAGGTTGTTACCCTTCTGTAATAGAGTCGAGTTTCATCACATCCCTCGTGAGGAGAATCACATGGCTGATGCATTAGCCACCATCTCTTCCATGATTAGTGTAGGTCAATGGAATGACAAACCTAAGATTGACATAACGTGCCTTGAAAGGCCCGCTTACATCTTCACGATTGAAGCAGTCATAGACGACAAACCTTGGTATCATGATATCAAATGTTTCCTTCAGAAACAAGAGTACCCACCTAGGGCATCCAGGAAAGACAGAAAAACCCACAGAAGATTGGCTGGAAACTTCTTCCTGAGCGGTGACACTCTCTATAAGAGAAATTTTGACATGGTCTTGCTCCGATGCGTAGACAGACCAGAAGCAGACATGCTTATGAAAGAAATTCATGAAGGGTCCTTTGGCACTCATGCCAACGGACACACAATGACGAGAAAAATCCTAAGAGCAGGGTAATATTGGTTGACAATGGAATCCGACTGCTACAAGTACATGAGGAGGTGTCACAAGTGTCAGATATACTCCGACAAAATTCATGTACCGCCATCACATCTCAAAGTTCTCTCTTCCCCATGGCCATTTTCCATATGGGGAATTGACATGATTGGCTTTATCGAACCTAAGGCTTTAAACGGGCATCGGTTCATCCTGGTAGCCATTGACTATTTCACCAAGTGGGTCGAAGCCGCGTCATACGCTAATGTAACCCGACAAGTGGTGGTCCGATTTATCAAAAACAATATCATCTGTCGTTATGGTGTTCCAAGCGAGATCATTACTGATAATGGATCCAACTTGAACAACAAGATGATGAAAGAGTTGTGCGCAGAGTTCAAGATTGAACACCATAACTCATCTCCCTACCGACCCAAGATGAATGGAGCGGTAGAAGCGGCTAACAAGAACATCAAAAAGATCGTTCAAAAGATGGTTCTAACCTACAAAGACAGGCACGAGATGCTATGTAACGCCCCGATTCCGATTATTCCCATTTTGTTGAGTCTTTTATTTAAATTGAGTGATAAATTATTTTAATTGTGAAATTAGTGTGTTAATATGCTATGTTGACATGTTACGATATTTTACCATTTTTGAGAGTTTTCGGGGAAATTAGAATGGAGGGTATTTTGGACATTTCTCAATTAATAGTAAGTTAGAAATTTAGTGGAAATAGAATTACGTGAGAAAATGAATTAATTGAATTTCAGTAGAAAATAAGAAAAGAAAATGAGTAAAAAAAAGAAAGTAGGAAAAGAAATAGAAAAGAAAAGAGATAAGAAGAAGAAATAGGAGAGAAAGAGAAAGAAAAGAGAAATAGAGAGAGAAAGAAGAGAAAGAAAGAGGAAGAAGAGAAAAGAGGAGAAAACTTGGAGAAACCTAGAAAACCATCAAGAACAATCATCTAGCAAGCTTGGAATCTGGGTAAGGGTGTGAAATCTTATTATCTCATCAATGTATATCATTATGTATGATTGTGTTGTTGTTGTTGTTGTTGATTTTTATGAGTTTTTGTATAAACCCTCAATGTAGAAAATGTTGTGAATGATGATCAAAACATGATTTTGTATGCATAAATGTGTTGTTGATGTTGTTTGGGGTTTGGGTACTGATATGAGTGTTATCTATTGGTGTAAAAATGAGTTACAATAGTTTGTGAGAGTTAGGGCAATAATGATGAAATGGTGAGAAATCGATGTTTTCACGGTTGGATTGGGGAATAAATTGCGTAGTATAGTCGGGTGATGATATGATTTACTCGGGTAAGCTTGTTGGTATGTTTCCATAGATGTTGATTGAGTTTTGGAGTGTGAATGTATTGATAACTTTATGTTTCAAAATATTTCAAAAATGGAAAAGGTGTTAGATGGCTTTTTAATGATGGAAATATTGTAGTACGTCAAATGCTGAGATCGCAGCTTTTCACGGAATCGAAAATGGATGTCCGGAAGTCTAAAAATGGTGTTTTTGAGGCTGAGACTCAGCAGGTAGCGCGCTCAGCGCGCAGGTCTGGGCAAAAATGAAAAACTTCAAAACTTCGAAAATTCATAACTTTTGATCCGTAAGTCCGTTTTGGTCCCCGTTCGAAGCATTGGAAAGCTAATGAAAAGTTCTTTCTATTAAAAATGGTTTGGAGGGTAAAATATGATTTAATTAATTCGTGTTTTTGGAAAATAGTCGGGTTGTCGGGTTTTTATCGCGTACAATGGGTGCGATTGATGTGTTGTCATGCTATATGCTTTTGATATGTAACGTGTAGCTTGTGTGCCGTTATATGATGTGAATATACATGATGGAATGTTGTGATGATGGTTTGTGGTTGGTGGTGAAATGAATTGTTTATATGAAATTCAATGTATGTTGTGTGGTGACCTTTATGGTTTATAATGTATTGTTTGAATTGATTTGCAATGCATGAGTGTGATGATGTTGAATTAATTCATATGGTTGAATTGTGAATGTATATAGATTGTATGTGATTGTATGAGATGAATGCATGAATATATTGTGAATATGTATGCATTTCAAGAATGTCTTGAGTCATTTTGTATGTGAAGCATAATGATGTACATTCTTGTGTTGAGTGATTCTAATGAGAATCCGTTGTAACGTCGTGTGCCTATGTGAGGTGTGAGCGATGATTACAAACGATTGTGTGCCTAGGTGAGGTGTGGGCAATCGGGTCGTGTGCCCGTGTGGGGTGTGAGCGATCCATAAATGATGTTGTTGTGTGGTAAAATACATTGTTTGATTGAATATCCATGTATGTTGTTATGATGTGTTGTGGGTAGCCTTTATGGTGTGAATCCCTTGTGGAAGTAATTGTGATTGTATGATTGTTGTGGTTTGTGATGATATGCATTATTTATGTGAAATTCCAATGTATGTAGTTGGTGGCCTTTATGGTTGAAATGCATTGTTTGAATTGTTTTCAATGCATGAATAATGATGATGAGTTGAAATATATGCATGATTATGGTTGCATATATGTGTGAAGATGCATTTGATTGTCATGAGTTATTGGGTGTCAAGCATCATGATATGCATCATGATATGCATCTTGTAATGTCGTGTGCCCATGTGGGGTGTCAGCGACGGATTGGTTCCGGAGGGAATCCGCTATAATGTCGTGTGCCCATGTGGGGTGTGAGCGATGATTATAGATGATCGTGTGCCCATGTGGGGTGTGAGCGATCGGGTCGTGTGCCCATGTGGGGTGTGAGCGATCAGGTCGTGTGCCCGTGTGGGGTGTGAGCGATCCATAAACATTGTGTGCCTATGTGAGGTGTGAGCAATGGGTGAACATCGTAGGCCCGACGGGGAGTTACATTGGTAACGAGCGATGGTTCCAATAAGTTCCTGAGTGAACTTGAGATGATTGAGTCGGTACCGCATTGCATTTGCATAGAGTCGTGAGTCGGTCTCTATTATTTGCATTTATCATCTTTATAAGTGTGCATTGGCGAATAAACATAAATGTGTATGTTTATGTGGAATGATAAGAATTGTGAAAGTATGCATGATGAATATGCTTGGTTTTATATATATATACAATGTGATGTATATGAGTGAGTTGTGATGAATTGTAGTGAGAATGTAGAATATGTGCATTTTTATGCTAAGATATATAATTATATGCATTGTTATTATGATAATATTTCTCACCCTTCTGCTGTTTTATGATGCTCTATGAGGCATTGCAGAGTAGGTATGCTGGTGGTCTTTTTGTGAAGCGTGTCTTCATTCTTTTGGTCGGTCGGCTCTGATATGTAGCACCGGGTAGCTAGGACGATTAGGATTCTTTTGTGATACATTTGTACATGTATCTTGTTGATGAATGTTTATGTAAACATGAATTATGATGGTGGATAATACTTGATGATATATATATATATATATATATATATATATATATATATATATATATATATATGTTGCACCCTAAAATTTGCCCTCCTTACTTTAGTACTAACTGGCTTATGTTTCATTTCATTTTTTGCATTATCATGTATGCATATCATTAGCATGGTGTCAAGGTGCCTGAGGCAGTTCAAGAAGGTCCTATCTGGTCTATCACATCATCAAGAGTTCACAAGTGGCAAGAGAGCTCAAGTGGATCACTTTCCCCTAACCAGTGCATGAATTAGGGTTTTGAAATTCTTGGGTTTGTTGCTCCAATGGGCAAGCTCCTTGGGTTTTTATCATCACCAAATAATATATCTTATCTTTTTTGGAGAGGATACACATCATGTTCAGAGGAATTTGGATTTGGAGACTGTGTTATTTCCTCCTAGACTGAGGGTACCAAAACTAGGGTTTGATATAAAGTCAGTTTATTTCTGATTTTTTGGGCAAGACTTGATTCCATGGTATTCCTTGGGTCCCTAAGTATCTAGGAATGGAAGATTGTCCATCAGTTTGGTTCATGAGAATTTCAATTGGCCAAAACACTGGGAAATCAGGAGAATCAAGAGAAAAGTCAGCTGTAAAGGAGGAAGTCAACTGTGGAATTTTGAGGTTCTCTCCAAGGTTTTCAAGGTCTCACATCCTCATATGGTCCTCAAAAGTCAAGTTTCATGCCATTCATCAAAAATCAGGAGTTTGTACTGAAGTTTCTAAATTTGGAAAGTGACCTATAATAAAAGCTTCCTTTTTGGGCAAGTTCCTGTACTGCATTCAACTTGACTTTTCATCATCAACAATGCTTCAAATGAATTTTTCTCCAATATGAAATTTGAAGATATTTTTCTCCTCTTACCAACAAGTACTAGTGGGTCTCTATATCATTTGTGAAACTCCAGTTATGATCAAAAGAAGGCAAAGTGGTTTTTAGGGTTTTTCATGGTTCCATTTTCACAACTTTGGGCATAATGACCTATAATCAATTCCATTGCTTCATGCCACATTCTAATATCAAAGAACATTCCTTGAGGATTATTTTTGGGCCCAAGAATTAAGAAATTCCATGGTTTATTCTTCACTTATTTCCCATTATTCAAAAAGCCAAGTCATCAAAAATTCACGAATCAATTGTTTTCAATGCCCAAGTTCAATTGAGGTGTAATTAGCAATTCACATATGGGTGATCCATCATGAATTTCTTAAGTGTACACACATGGAGAGAGGTGTAACTCACATTATGCAATTTTCTAAAAATCACCCAAACTCACAAAACAAGTAATTACCCAAGCCCAATTCATTATCAGTGGAAAACCCTAGTCTATTTAAACCTATCCATGCACTGGTTAGGGTTTCATCACGTGACATTTGGAGGAGTGGAGAATTTGAACCCTAAAGCTTTTCTTCAACAAATATCACAATCCACAAGGTCTTTGCAAGAACTTCAAACCTCTTCCTGGTGATCCATAGAGGAAAGACCAACCATCATTTGCAGCTAAAAGCAAAGGTTCAGGTTGCACCGTCTCAGGTTGGAAGGTTTTTTGATGATCCCAAAACTCTCTTTTTTTACGTGTATATTGATGTGTGATGATTGCTGATGGATCTGATGTGGTTTGTTTTGTGTTTGGACGTGTATGTTGCTTGATACGTGTGTTTTAAGTTTTGAGCCCTAAACTTATTTTGTTCGAATCTCATTATCCATGCATTGTTTGTAATTTTTGATTGGATATTATTAATCCTTGCATTTTTCTGGTCAGAATAGTATATTCGCACGAAAATTCTGGGTTGTTTTAGGTTGCAGGTGGCGGAGGACGGTGGCCGGAACCTTAGCTCCGGCAGCTGTGAGGGTTCCGGCGAAGGAAGGTTGAAGACACAATCCTCACCATCCATTCTCTCCATCCAATGGTCCATAGCGTGCCACATGTTATTTATTTTATTTTTTTTTCCGAGTTTTAATCAATGATCGTGTGTTATTTACCCCACCATTGTTACCATGGGCGTCCAATTATTTCATTTCATTCTGTTTACTTTTTCTAACATTGACCAAACGTGGCACGTTGGATGAATCACACGGCTGACAATGGGACAACACATTAAAATAACATGTGCCTGGCACATGGGCATCATACGGTAGGCTGACCAATCATGTATGCGCGTGCGTTGGTTTGCTATGGTGTACCTTTCATCTTGACCACTAATCATAGCTACTTGTTAATTTTGTTGACTCAATGATGGGCGTTGGATGCATCCAAAGGTAAGCATGAGTCAACTGGGTTGACTTGGTCTATGCATGCTCCTTTTTTTTCTTTTTTATTTTACTGATGCTTATTGGACCGAACTTCGCTATTGACACCCCCACTCCTAGCCAACTTCAATATTCAACGCATTTGGACTACTAAACGCACCCCCGTGCAGTCTTATTTCATTTTATTTTATTTAATTCATTGCATTTTCATTTTTAATTTTTAAAAATACATAATTGCATTAAAAAATTACCATAAAATTCATGCATACTTTTTATTATTCTATAAAATTTTTACAAATTTTATTTTTATTTTTATTTTATTTTTTATCATCTAAATTAATCATTTAGTTTATTTTCTTTTTGAATTACCCACACCATGCATATCTAATTTTGTTTATTTTATTTCTCTGCATCCATAAAATATTTTCAATCCGTTCTTTTTGCATCTGTTAGATAACATTCTTAAGTACATTAAAATATTTTTCTTTCATTTTAAAATTTATTTCATATTGCATTTTAATCTTCCTCTGTGGCACATTGAACCCTTCTTCGCACCTGAGCTTTGCCTAATTGTTTAAGTGACTAACATCTTGATTTTTTGCAGGAGTTTTTGGTATTTGGTTTGTCTCTGGTTGAGTCATATTGATATTTAATTTGGGAATTTTAGGAGTTATTTATCTAATTATTTGATTTGCTTTCACTTGAGATCCTCTTGTATGCATATTTCTGATCATGCCTAAGTTCTCGTTTGAGAGGCACTTGTGCCATTGTCTTGGGGTTGTTTATTTGATTTATTAATTCATGTTTGGACTGTTATTGGTCCCTTGTTTGCCATCGTATGTCTTTGTTTGGTTTTCATCTACCTCATTTCTTTTACTCATGTCTGTTTCGTACTAACCGTTTATGCAGGGACTATGGTAAGTCATTTGAGGGTATGGATAAGTATCCATGTTCACCCTTACCCTTTTCCTTCTCTCATATTTTCTTTCCTTTAAGTTTAGGTTGTCGTCAAACCTCACTAACCGTAGGTCACCCGTGCATGATAACTTTAGGACTCTTAGTTCCCCTTTAGAGTATCCCTTGTGTCTTCTCTCTTCTCATCTCAAACTTCTTGAAAACACTTAATAAGTATAAAGTGTATTGCGCACGAGCCTTAAGTGTGGGGAATGAGAAATGAGGGGCTTCCTCTCATCTTTCTAGAGTGCTTAGCGAGCGTCCTGTCTTGGGACGATGCGTTAACTATTTGCCCCTGTGCCTTAGACTTTGGTGCAATGCAACTTATAGACTAACTTAAGCCACTTCTGTCCTAAAAAACACAAACCAACTTCAAACCTTTTTGTCCTTCGGGACCGTCAAACTAAAGGCTATTTTCAAAAAGGGCACGTTACCCTCCGTCTGAGTCGCAAACACGCATCGACCCTAACTGCCGGACGCGAGCTTAACGTCGCTCATAAAAAACACAAAATGAACTTGGTCCGAACTACGTTGACTCTGAATTCCCCATTGCACAAAGGGGGTACGTAGGCCTAGGACGTTGACGTCCTACCGAGTCTGTCTTAGTTTTCCCCTTTCTCGTCTTAGTACAACCATAGATGATAGTATAACTAACCCTTAGAATAGACAACAAGCGTGGATCCCATCGAGTACGATGGACGCGTGGGGTGCTAGCACCTTCCCCTCGCCTAACCGACTCCCAAACCCAGGTTATGGTTGCGATGACCATTCCTTTCCCTCTTCCTCAGGTTTATGCGGTGTTCCCTTTCCCTCTCTTGGGATAAATTTACACGGCTGACGACTCTATTTTTCCGCTCCACTCTCGCGTTTGTACCTGGATGAAAATCTTGGGAGCGACAGCTAGTGACTCTGCTGGGGAAGTTGAGTTGACCTATGCTGGTCCATCCCTAAGCGAGTCAGTCCTAGCACTTGTTTGTTTTTTTGTTGGGTGTTTATTTGTTGTATTTCATTTTTACCGCATTGCATTTCAATTTTTATTACTATCATACTGGATATTGCTGTGTTGTACTGGCTGTTTCTATTTTGCAGGTTAGGTTGTTCTGAGAGATAAGCCCAATACCCAGGCTTGAGTATACCCTAGGACTAGAGTGGAAAGTAGTGGGACCTACGTGCCCGCTTGGTACGTTTGTGTGTTCACGAAATTCATAACCAGACGAGGCTATCTTGGGACGCATTCTAACGTGTGTGTCTTGCACATGTTGGGGTGTTGATCTAGAGAGCTGTTTACTCTGGTGACCGATCATCGAGGACCTTAGTGGAAACATCCCTCTTTAGTGGTGATAGTGGCAGACCACATCCTGTGGCAAACCCATTCGCATCCGAGGGCCCGCTTTGGAACTCGCATAGGATGGCCCCTACTTTTTGAAGAGAATCAGTGGAGGCACTCCTCGATTGACGATAGTACTGTACCCCGAGGGATGAATGTACTATTGTTTCTCGACCTCAGTGCCAAAGCTGAGGACCTTCCGCTTTGGAGAATCAGTTGAGGCCTCCACGATTGATGATGATGCCAAACCAGAAATGGTGAACGTATCATCATTTCTCGACCTGAGAGCCCGAGATACTGAACATCCTAGTACCCACACGTGAGAGGGGATGGGTGTTTGCAGGTATGCAGGTAACCGAAACCTTCAACCTACCCATTTTTTTCTGGATTTCTCATCAATGTTTGATTATCTGGGTTCCTGGTTCTCTCGGTGGTTCGAAATTCTGGTTTTCTGGGTTGTGGTTCTCGTTCAGTTAACAACACAACACATCCAGCAGTGTTGCCTTGACCCCATGTTCGCATGAGCATATCATTTTTCTTGCATTCTGACATGTTTGACATTTTTCAGGGCTTGTATCTTACTCTTGATTCCGGTTTTCTGAGGTTACCTTAGCATGGATGTCCAGAGAAAGAAGACTATTGCCTATTCGTTCCCAGAGCCGACCTTGACATTGATTCACAAGCTGATTAGTATGGCAGGCCTCGGAGTTCGTACAGAGTTCAGTGGAGGGTATAGGAGACTTCTGAAGTTTGTTTATAATATCTCCAAGTATGAGAAGGATTTCATTCATACACTTCTTCAGTTTTACGATCCGTCTTTGCGTTGCTTCACTTTCCCAGACTACATCTTGGCCCCGACGTTGGAGGAGTTCTCATTTATTTTGGGAATCCCCATCAGGCATGACATAGTATTCTTTTCTGAAGAACACCCCGAGATAAAAGAAATGGTTGTTTCTCTTCATATTAGTAAAAACAACGAGCTAAGGGTTTCTTATTGAAGTTCTTGTTTGATCAAGCTTGCATACATGTTAAAGAGAAGAATTGGACTGCTTTCCAAGCTATTCTGGCTATGTGCATCTATGGGATTGTTCTGTTTCCCAATGTTCCTGATCTGGTGGATATGCATGCTGTCAGAATCTTTATTTCAAAGAATCCTATACCTACCTTCCTAGGTGATGTGTATCACTCAGTCCACTACAAGAATGAAAATAGGCGGGGAAAAACCGTGAGTTGTTGTCCACCGCTCTTGTCTACTTGGTTTCTGAGCCATCTCCCCGAAGCTGGCGCCTTCGTTGATACGAAAGATTCTATGAAGTGGTCAAAGAGGTTAAGGGGCTTGACTGCTGGCAACATTGTTTGGGTCAATCATGATTTGCTAGGAATGGAGATTATTTACAAGTGCGGAGAATTCCCTAATGTACCCTTGATAGGGAGAAAAGGTGGAATTAACTATAATCCTTCCCTTGTTATCAGGCAGTTTGGTTATCCTTTGAAAGGTCCACCTGACGAGAGAGATATCAGAGAGTCCTTATTCTTCAATGGTATTGAGGATCAAGAGATGATGAGGAAAATTGTGAATGCTTGGAAACAGGTGACCAAGAAGGGTAAAACTTCGTTCGGAAAATGTAATAACCGGGATTTTCCTTCCTATAAAGAGTGGATTAAGAAGAGAGCAGAAGAGGAGCTTCTTCCCTTCCCGGTGGAACCACCTTTGTATCCATTACTGATTGAGCCTCCTACTACAGTCGAGATAGAAAAGTTTGACAAGTTATGGACTGAAAAGGAAAGGCTGCGGGAAGAAAATAATGAGCTAAAAAGAGAGATTTATCAGTGGAAGCATGAGCGGGGTGAAGCTGTTCATACCGCCAAGTTGAAGACAGAGCTCCTTGCTAAAATAGAAAAAGAGCTAGCGGACATGGTCACATCCAGACAAAAGATGAAGGAAGCTTTGGATGGTATCAGTAAGGTCCTCGAATCTAAGAAAGAGGAATTAGACAAGGCTTTGCTGAAAATCCACAGGTTCAATGATCACCAAGAAACTGCCATGGCTGAGAATAAGAGAAAGGAAGACAACTACCTAGCTAAGATTGATCAGTTGAAGTCGACGCTCAAGGACAAGGACGCTGAGATCCTGTCAGGGGTATTCAAGAGACAAGCAGTCGAGGGTCGACTCAATGAAGCCATAGCCTCCATAGAGGAACTGAAGGTCCAAGCTGAAGTGAAGAGATCTAGACATGAGGGACCTAGCATGGATGTTGTTTCTGGAGAAGACGCTTGGGAGTTACATTGCCGATACTTGGATGGGATCATACATAGGAGAGACATTCTCATTCAAGACCTAATTCAGAGACCAAAGCATCCTGACGCCAGAAAGTTGTTCAAGGAAATTCTAGACTGGTGCAGAAAGCATAATGGATGGGGGGGATTGACACTCGTAAACTTTGATGATATGCCATAGTCTTTTGTTCTCTTTTATTGTATTTGGATCACCACCAGGCCTGTTGGTTGGGACCCATGATTTTTATATTCAGACTTGTTATCTTGGAGTTATGATTTGACTTTTCTCTGGTTTTCTTAATATATGAGCAGAAGTTTCATTATATCTTGTTGTTAAACCGGAATCAAGGGGTGGATCGCCCTGTGAATTTTCAAGCATATCCATCTGCATTTGCATATTCATAATCATTTTGCATAATCATTTTGCATAACAGGTTTATCTCCAGTATTCTTATCTTGTCCCAATCTCAGAATTACAGACTTAACTCCTCAGGCCGTTCAAGAGTTGATCATGGAGCAAGTTCAAGCTGAGTTGAGCGAAATACGAGACCAGATGAGGCAATTTGGGGAAGACATGCTCCAGGAGCAGAAGATGCTGAGGGAGGAGATCAATCAGATGAAGACTCAGAAGGGTTTAATCACGGAGATTATGAAAACAGTGTTGAAGAAGGAAGACAGTCATGTGCCCGCTTCCACAACAGAGGTCCTTACTCTTCCCATCTCTTTGGGGTCTCCTCTAGACCATGGATTGCCTCGTGGATCCTCTCCACCGTCAGAGCTTTTTCATCAACAACCGTTTCTTGAGGGTCTTAATCCAGAAAAGCTTGATAAGAAGTTTGATCAGATTCCGATGCCATACGCTCAGTTGCTTCAGCACTTGCTCAAGTTTCAGCTAATTGAATTGATTGTTGCGGGACCTCCACACACCAAGTTTCGTATGGGTTCCAATGTCCATGATAGGTGTGAATTCCATTCAGGGGTACCTGGTCATAATGTTGAAGATTGTAAGATACTCAAGTACAAAGTCCAAGAGCTCATTGATTCAGGGGCAATCAAGTTTACATCAGTTGGCACTGGTAAACAAAGTGATGTTACTCCCAGTGTTGCAAAGGGACTGAGGACTCCATCTTTTGCCAAAGGATCCACCTCGCGTCAGGGATCTCTTCCACAACCCTTGTTTGTGCCTCAGCCGAACGCAGAAAGGAAAGTGCAGGGCCAGACTGGGCGCCCAAATCAGCACCGACAGCAGAATTATCAGCAACAAGGGCAACCGAGACCAAGAAGGCTCAACAGGATATTTGATCCTATTCCCATCCCTTATAGTCAGTTGTTTGCTCGTCTGCTCGAGAACTCTCTGATTTAAACGAGGAGTACCACGCCGGTACCGTACCCTATTCCTCCGGATTATGACATGACTACTAGGTGCGAGTTCCACTCGGGAACGTTTGGGCATACGATTGATGAGTGTAAGGCATTCCAGCACAAGGTGCAAGACTTGGTAGACTCCGAGATCATTGTATTCACTGAAGATGATATGTACATCAATGGAAGCCTCCTTTCTCAAATGAATGCCCAGTCTGCAAATACATCCAGGCAGAATTAAGCTTCCTCAACAATGGCGTTCTTCAGTTTCTTTACTGCATTTTCATTTGTAGTTTGTTTTCAAAGCATCGTATGTATGCAAGACTTGTTTGTTTTTTCTATGGTGATATTAATGCAATGAGTATGTTTTCCTTGAAGTAATCCATTCGTGTTCACTCTTAAATGTTTATATGCACTACAATACCAATTTTCTTGCTTAGAACTCTTGAGGGAGGATGACGAAATAAGAACGCAGGTTTCTAATGGTACGCTTTTGGATAGAACCCTGTTGAGGATGTACAGGCATTGTTTCAAACCCCTAAACACTGGAGATATAAGGGAGATAGACCCTCGTTAACCCTTTCGAGCCTTGGAGTAGGAGTTTCTTTCGTACAAAAAAACCCTCATACTTAACCCAGGGGCAGGGTAGGCGTCAGTTAGTTTGACCGAGCGTTCAAATTTCAAGGAGAGTGTGCATCCGAGGAACCATTACCTTCTATCCCACCATCAAGAGGTCAAGAGATGTGAAACCACAACGGTTATCCTTCAATAATCCAGGAGTGAGGCAGTCGCAACCCTTTCAAGTAAGTAGGACAACCAGTGTCACACGCTTTGTTCAAAAAAGGGGAATAAAAAAAAAGAGAAAGGCCGCTAAGCTGAAACTTGAAAACAAGTGACTTAGGCAAAAGTTAGGGCATCCCGCTGGACTTCAAAATCAAAAAACTCAAAAGAGTCAGTCCAGGCAAAAATTAGGGATCAAAAAGCAAAAGAAAGGAAAAGCGAAAAGCATTACAAAAGAAAATCCTCGATAAGAACAAATTCGTGTGGTTACAGACACAAAAGGGGTGACTATCATTCCAAAACCCCCTTAGGTGCCAAACCATTAGTGGCATAGGTTCCTTGAAGATCATAAACCTTTTGAGAGATGAGCGTTTGGGTCAGATTAACTGAACATAGGACTGGAGAACATCACGGAGAGTGGGTGGGCATGGATAAAATTTTGAGCCATAAATCCTGTTTCTGAAACCGTGAACCAGACCATGTTACAACCCTTAAAAGTCCTAATTGAAACAGGGTTTATTCCGGAAGCGTACTTCAGCAGGATAGCGTTCCTGACTCCTATGAGTTGTGCTAATAAGGTTTGTTGGTATTGCATATGCGCATTATTTTGCCATTAAAAATCAGGGTCGCATCCCAGCTAGTGATTCGTTCACAAAGATTGGCGACGCATTTTCAATAAAAACTTCAAGGTTAACATGAGTGTTGCATTAGGATTATAATTCTCATAAATAACTTGTTCTGTTTGCATACATGTGCCTAAACATCAATGACAGCTTACACAGTGAACGTCAGTCAAGAAGCTTGATCCTACCAAGTTGAGATGCTTGAAAATTCTGAAAGACAATCATATCAAAGGGAATGCTGCCAAGAGACTCAGTGTAGAGTGGGCTCTCCCCAGTAAGTCGTGTTAAGATGTAGCCAATCTGGGGCAGTCACGTTGAGAAAACTCTCCAAAATTCAGTTATTCTGGGGCATTCATTCTAGGATCAGGGGCAAAGTCACTTCAAAGCCCATAGTGGGGCAGGCTACCTCTAGAGCATGGGAGATCGTCCACTCCTGAAAATGGTTAATTGAAAACACCTCCTCAAGGTTCAAGATGCTAAAGCAGAGTATTGTCAAGTCATTACGATCCCCTTCGAGGTAATGTACGTCATGGATTATGAAGACTGGGGCAGTTATGTCAAGATATGATAAATCTCTCCAAGAGTTTGAAGACCCTGGGGCAGTGCGAACGCCCGATCTTCTGTAAAATCCTCTTGAGATGAAAAGTTCAAAGAGCCGCTTATGACCATAAAGACAAGTCAGGTTGCAGGGCAACAGATTGTACATCCCCAGCAGTTGGCTCTCCCCAGCATTGAGATTGCTCCTTCCCCAGCAGGACAAACTTTCCTCAGCAGAGTAGACCGCCCCCAGCAGGAGACTTGGGAAGTATTCTCTCCGGATCAAGACGTTATTCCCCCACAGAATCAGGGTGTTCACCTTCCCCATCCAGTCAGGAAGCGTGCTTTCACCAACGATGTCATATTCTAATCCCCAGCAAGGTGGGAGTAAAGTCGTTCTCCCCACCAGCAGGCTAAGTTCAGCAGCATCCCCAGCAGAAGTTGTTGATCCGAAGAGTCGATCAGTATGAACCTTCTCAGCAGAGTTCCTGGATTCAGAGGACAATTTATTTTTGTCGTTCCCAGCTGAATTGGTTTTTTCTCTCCGACATTTATTTTGCTGGAAGGACCCTTTTTGCATATCATAAGCATCCGCATTGCATCCTCAAACACGTAGCATTTCCATTTCGTATGGGGCATTACGCCACAATTCAAACATTTGCATTCGAAGCATAAGCCAGGTTTGATACTTTATTTGCCAGTTCTCTTTCTCAGCAGAGATGGCATAACTCAGGAGATTTTGGAGGGATGCGTTCCTCATACTTGTGCTCCCCGGCAGAGTCTTTTATTTAGACTTCTCCTTTCCCCAGCGGAGCCATCTTATCTGTGGATCATGGGTCCGTTAGAAGTTTGTCTGGCCTTTCTCTTTTGTGAAATCCCGTTCTTACCTGACATATTTTGTTTGCCAGAGGTGATTTAAACCAGAAGTTTTGTTTCACGTTATCCCCAGTGAAGTCGGCATTTATTTTGCTAGTTTCTCTTTATCAGCAGAGATAGCAGGCTTTTGAAGATTTTCTTCCGTCAGTTCCCTTTATCAGCAGGGATGGCATTGGTATTGCTAGTTTCTCTTTATCAGCAGAGATAGCAATCTTTAGGATATTTTCTTCGTCAGTTCCCTTTATCAGCAGGGATGGCATTGGTATTGCTAGTTTCTCTTTATCAGCAGAGATAGCAATCTTTCGGATATTTTCTTCGTCAGTTCCCTTTATCAGCAGGGATGGCATTGGTATTGCTAGTTTCTCTTTATCAGCAGAGATAACAATCTTTCAGATATTTTCTTTGTCAGTTCCCTTTATCAGCAGGGATGGCATTGGTATTGCTAGTTTCTCTTTATCAGCAGAGATAGCAATCTTGCGGATATTTTCTTCGTCAGTTCCCTTTATCAGCAGGGACGGCATTAGTATTGCTAGTTTCTCTTTATCAGCAGAGATAGCAATATTTCAGCAGGGATGACATTGATGTTGCTAGTTTCTCTTTATCAGCAGAGATAGCAATCTTTCAGATATTTCCTTTGTCAGTTTCCCTTTATCAGCAGGGATGGCATTTATTTTGCTAGTTTCTCTTTATCAGCAGAGATAGCAATCTTTTGGATATTTTCTTTTGTCAGCTCCCTTTATCAGCAGGGATGGCATTTGTTGCTAGTTCTCTGTATCAGCAGGGATAACAGTCTTTTGGAGACTTTCTTCGTCAGTTCCCTTTATCAGCAGGGATGGCATTGGTATTGCTAGTTCTCTTTATCAGCAGTGATAACAATCTTTCGGATTTTTTTTGTCAGTTCCCTTTATCAGCAGGGATGGCCTTTGTTTTGCTAGTTCCCTCTATCAGCAAGGATGGCTTTTGTATTGCAAGTTCTCTTTATCAGCAGAGATAGCCGTATTCTGAAGACTTTCTTTCGTCAGTTCCCTTTATCAGTAGGGATGGCTTTTGTGTTGCTAGTTCTCTTTATCAGCAGAGATAGCTACCTTTTTGGATATTTCCTTTATCAGTTCTCTTTATCAGCAGAGATGACATAACCTGGGAGAGTTTGTTTCATTACAGCATTTATGGCTAATTCTCCAGTGAAGGATTGCAAATTTCCGGGTTCTTTGGTATTCAATCTCCGTGCATCCTGATTGTCTGAAAGCCGTCGCTATCATACCCTCAGGACCAAGTTGATTGAATAGGGGCAGCTGTTGCACCCCAAAATTTGCCCTCCTTACTTTAGTACTAACTGGCTTATGTTTCATTTCATTTTTTGCATTATCATGTATGCATATCATTAGCATGGGGTCAAGGTGCCTGAGCCAGTTCAAGAAGGTCATATCTGGTCTATCACATCATCAAGAGTTCACAAGTGGCAAGAGAGCTCAAGTGGATCACTCTCCCCTAACCAGAGCATGAATTAGGGTTTTGAAATTCTTGGGTTTATTGCTCCAATGGGCAAGCTAATTGGGTTTTTATCATCACCAAATAACATATCTTATCTTTGTTAGAGAGGATACACATCATGTTCAGAGGAATTTGGATTTGGAGACTGTGCTATTTCCTCCTAGACTGAGGGTACCAAAACTAGGGTTTGATATAAAGTCAGTTTATTTCTGATTTTTTGGGCAAGACTTGATTCCATGGTATTCCTTGGGTCCCTAAGTATCTAGTAATGGAAGATTGTCCATCAGTTTGGTTCATGAGAATTTTAATTGGCCAAAAGACTGGGAAATCAAGAGAATCAGGAGAAAAGTCAGTTGTAAAGGAGGAAGTCAACTGTGGAATTTTGAGGTTCTCTCCAAGGTTTTCAAGGTCTCACATCCTCATATGGTCCTCAAAAGTCAAGTTTCATGCCATTCATAAAAAATCAGGAGTTTGTACTGAAGTTTCTAAATTTGGAAATTGACCTATAATAAAAGCTTCCTTTTTGGGCAAGTTCCTGCACTGCATTCAACTTGACTTTTCATCCTCAACAAAGCTTCAAATGAATTTTTCTCCAACATGAAAGTTGAATATATTTTTCTCCTCTTTCCAACAAGTACTAGTGGGTCTCCATATCATTTGTGAAACTCCAGTTATGATCAAAAGAAGGCAAAGTGGTTTTTAGGGTTTTTCATGGTTCCATTTTCACAACTTTGGGCATAATGACCTATAATCAATTCCATTGCTTCATGCCACATTCTAATATCAAAGAACATTCCTTGAGGATCATTTTGGGCCCAAGAATTAAGAAATTCCATGGTTTATTCTTCACTTATTTCCCATTATTCAAAAAGCCAAGTCATCAAAAATTCACGAATCAATTGTTTTCAAGGCCCTAGTTCAATTGAGGTGTAATTAGCAATTCACATATGGGTGATCCATCATGAATTTCTTAAGTGTACACGCATGGAGAAAGGTGTAACTCACATTATGCAATTTTCTAAAAATCACCCAAACTCACTAAATAAGTAATTACCCAAGCCCAATTCATTATCAGTGGAAAACCCTAGTCTATTTAAACCTATCCATGCACTGGTTAGGGTTTCATCACGTGAAATTTGGAGGAGTGGAGAATTTGAACCCTAAAGCTTTTCTTCAACAAATCTCACAATCCACAAGATCTTTGAAAAAACTTCAAACCTCTTCCTGGTGATCCATAGAGTAAAGACCAACCATCATTCGCAGCTAAAAGCAAAGGTTTAGGTTGCACCATCTCAGGTTGGAAGGTTTTTTTATGATCCCAAAACTCTCTTTTTTTACGTGTATATTGATGTGTGATGATTGCTGATGGATCTGATGTGGTTTGTTTTGTGTTTGGACGTGTATGTTGCTTGATACGTGTGTTTTAAGTTTTGAGCCCTAAACTTATTTTGTTCGAATCTCATTATCCATGCATTGTTTGTAATTTTTGATTGGATATTATTAATCCTTGCATTTTTCTGGTCAGAATAGTATATTCGCACGAAAATTCTGGGTTGTTTTAGGTTGCAGGTGGCGGAGGACGGTGGCCGGAACCCTAGCTCCGGCGGCTGTGAGGGTTCCGGCGAAGGAAGGTTGAAGACACAATCCTTACCATCCATTATCTCCATCCAACGGTCCATAGAGTGCCACATGTTATTTCTTTTATTTTTTTCTGAGTTTTAATCAATGATTGTGTGTTATTTACCCCATCATTGTTACCATGGGCGTCCAATTATTTCATTTCATTCTGTTTACTTTTTCTAACATTGACCAAACGTGGCACGTTGGATGAATCACACGGCTGACAATGGGACAACACATTAAAATAACATGTGCCTGGCACATGGGCGTCATACGGTAGGCTGACCAAACTTGTATGCGCGTGCGTTAGTTTGCTATGGTGTACCTTTCATCTTGACCACTAATCATAGCTACTTGTTAATTTTGTTGACTCAATGATGAGCGTTGGATGCATCCAAAGGTAAGCATGAGTTAACTGGGTTGACTTGGTCTACGCATGCTCCTTTTTTTTTCTTTTTAATTTTGCTGATGCTTATTGGACCGGACTTCGCTATTGACACCCCCACTCCTAGCCCACTTCAATATTCAACGCATTTGGACTACTAAACGCACCCCTTGCAGTTTTATTTCATTTTATTTTATTTAATTCATTGTATTTTCATTTTTAATTTTTAAAAATACATAATTGCATTAAAAAATTACCATAAAATTCATGTATACTTTTTATTATTCTATAAAATTTTCACAAGTTTTATTTTTATTTTTATTTTATTTTTTATCATCTAAATTAATCATTTAGTTTATTTTCTTTTTGAATTATCCACACCATGCATATCTAATTTTGTTTATTTTATTTCTCTGCATCCATAAAATATTTTCAATCCGTTCTTTTTGAATCTATTAGATAACATTCTTAAGTGCATTAACATATTTTTCTTTAATTTTTAAAATTATTTCATATTGCATTTTAATCTTCCTCTGTGGCACATTGAACCCTTCTTCGCACCTGAGCTTTGCCTAATTGTTTAAGTGACTAACATCTTGATTTTTTGCAGGAGTTTTTGGTATTTGGTTTTTCTCTGGTTGAGCCATATTGATATTTAATTTGGGAATTTTAGGAGTTATTTATCTAATTATTTGATTTGCTTTCACTTGAGATCCTCTTGTATGCATATTTCTGATCATGCCTAAGTTCTCGTTTGAGAGGCACTTGTGCCATTGTCTTGGGGTTGTTTATATGATTTCTTAATTCATGTTTGGACTGTTATTGGTCACTTGTTTGCCATAGTATGTCTTTGTTTGGTTTTCATCTACCTGATTTCTTTTACTCATGTCTGTTTCGTACTAACCGTTTATGCAGGGACTATGGTAAGTCATTTGAGGGTATGGATAAGTATCCATGTTCACCCTTACCCTTTTCCTTCTCTCATCTTTTCTTTCGTTTAAGTTTAGGTTGTCGTCAAACCTCACTAACCGTAGGTCACCCGTGCATGATAACTTTTGGACTCTTAGTTCCCCTTTAGAGTATCCCTTGTGTCTTCTCTCTTCTCATCTCAAACTTCTTAAAAACACTTAATAAGTATAAAGTGTATTGCGCATGAGCCTTAAGTGTGGGGAATGAGAAATGAGGGGCTTCCTCTCATTTTTCTAGAGTGCTTAGCGAGCATCCTCTCTTGGGACGATGCGTTAAGTATTCGCCCCTGTGCCCTAGACTTTGGTGCAATGCAACTTATAGACTAACTTAAGCCACTTCTGTCCTAAAAAACACAAACCAACTTCAAACCTTTTTGTCCTTCGAGACCGTCAAACTAAAGGCTATTTTCAAAAAGGGCACGTTACCCTCCGTCTGAGTCGCAAACAAGCATCGACCCTAACTGCCGGACGCGAGCTTAACGTCGCTCATAAAAAACACAAAAAGAACTTGGTCTGAACTACGTTGACTCTGAATTACCCATTGCACAAAGGGGGTACATAGGCCTAGGACGTTGACGTCCTACCGAGTCTGTCTTAGTTTTCCCCTTTCTCGTCTTAGTACAACCATAGATGATAGTATAACTTACCCTTAGAATAGATAACAAGCGTGGATCCCATCGAGTACGATGGACGCGTGGGGTGCTAGCACCTTCCCCTCGCGTAATGGACTCCCGAACCCAGGTTATGGTTGCGATGAGCATTCCTTTCCCTCTTCCTCAGGTTTATGCGGTGTTCCCTTTCCCTCTCTTGGGATAAATTTACACGGCTGGCGACTCTGTTTTTCCGCGCCACTCTCGCGTTTGTACCTGGATGAAAATCCTGGGAGCGACAATATGTTGATGTTAATCAATGTTTAGATTTTCCGCTTTTATTCTAAATATTGAGATGTGGGTGTAAGGACTAAGTTCCTCTGTTGCAAAGTTACCCCACTGTTGCATATCAATTGTTGAGCAGGTGTTGAATGTTTTAATTTCATGTATAATGTGACATACCTCTTTTATACTATGTTTATAATTATACTGTGATGGAATTTTTAATATGTGCCTAAATGATTATGTGATTATTTGGGGGTATAGAAAGGGGGTGTTACATTAAGTGGTATCAGAGCCAGTGTTGAGTCTGTTGTTGAGTCTGTTGGTGTGATAGTTGAATACTGTCGTTGTTGTTTGTCCCTTAGTACGTGATATGTGTGTGGAACACTGTCAGTGCTTTCTGGTTTTTGGTAATCCTTTGTCTTCAGGTGTGAGATTGAGATAAGTGGGGGAGAAGCTAGAACTTCTCCAAGTTGCTTCGGTTGTGGAGCGTGGGCTCAGTGTACCGTTGATTGCAAGATTATAAGTGTGGTTTGGACAACGTTGTTCCCGGTTCTGGAAGGAAGTCAGAGGTAAGGTTTATGTCAACTAAGGATTTGTACCTTAGGTAGTTTTGTGCACTGGATGCAAGAAATGCTACTATGGTTTGGTAAAGATGGTTTATGCCCCATCATGATTGTCGGCTGTCTATTGACAAATTGAGGAACTGATCACCCTTAATCTCTTGTTGATAGTAGACGGGAATTATGTTGGATGGAATAGACGGGTCTTTCCGGCTTTGATAGTGTGTGCAATGAATTGTTTGGAATTTAAGGAAATGATTATGGATTGTTTTGTCGAGTTGAAGAAGATTCTTATATCGGAAGAGGACACGGATTCGAGGTTTCCATATGTTGGTCATGTTGGGAAGTCATTGAGAGAGAATGATTGGGTAATATTAAGGACTGCTTCTCAGAGAGTAGAGATTAAACTTAATTGGACGAAGGTGAATAGTGGAGGTTTATGTCTACTAAGTAAGTAGGAAACTCTTAGTAGATGGGACTAAGAAATTTGTTTTGTCTGTGATGATAGTGTTCTGGAAATTGGCAAGAAGCCATAGTGATGGGTCGTCAGTTGTGCATGGTTTTCAGATGTGTTTTTAGATGGAACATTAAGGTGTGGTCCTAGAGAGCTCCAGCTTTGTTAGTACCAATAGGGAATGATGATTGAATGGAATAACAAGCATGATGGTATTGGTATTGGGACTATAGAAAGTAAAACTTGGAGTTCGGGTGAGGTTTGGAGTCTTTGGAGTTTTAGAGCATTAATGGAAATTTTGAGGAAACCCTAGGTGTGGGTGTAATAGTTAAGAGTTCTCTTGGCTTGGTTGAGTTTGAGTGGAGTTGCAAGTGTATGGAATGTTGGATAAGAGTGGTGGATTGTGTGAGTTAAGGATTTAATCGATTTGATGTGACTGGTTATGTTGTTATCATCAGAATAGGCTGTTAATTACTCGGTTAAGCTTGGGTGTGAGTAGCCAGTTACCCAGTGAAAACTTTTGCAAAAGCTTTGAGAATTTATACTTTTTGGAATTTGGATTGGGCATTACAACGTACAGTGACGTTGCTTGGTGTTAGTAATGCGTCCGTAATGTTTGTGGAGTAGAGGAATTGTATCTTCTATATTTAATTGGATAAGTTTGTAGTGGTTTTGATTGAGGATATTTGGATCTGTTATAAACTCGGAGGAAGAACGAGTTGAGTGTTTGAGAATTGACTTGAAAGTGTTGAAAAGAGACAAAGTGTTATGCTAAGTTATTCAAGTGAGAATTTTAGTTGAAAAGGTTAGTTTTCTTGAATATGTAATTTCTGATGGTGGTATTTGTTGTGGATTCATCGGGAGTAGATGCAGTTCTACGTTGAGGGACTCCAAAGTCGGTTAAAGTGCTTAGAAGCTTTTTGGACTTTAGTTGGTTATTACCGCTGGTTATTGGAGACTTTGCTAAGTTCGTACTTCTATTATGACAGTTGACGCGCAAAGGGTAAGTCGTCTATTGTGGATGTTCATTGTGAGGAAAGTTTCAGAGAACTGATGTAGAAGTTGTCTACGGCTCCAGTTTTGATTCTGTGTGACCCTGATGAACCGTTTGTGGGGTATTAGGATGCGTATTTGATGAATCTAGTCAATGTGTTAATGCAAGAGGGTAAAGTCGTGGCTTATGCTTTACGACAATTGAGGATTCATAAAGGGATCCATGCTATTCTGGATTTGGAATTAGTCGCGATTGTATTGTGTTGGAAAATTTGGAGGTATTATTTTTATGGTTCTCGGCTCGAAGTGTTGGGTAATCGCAAGAGTTTTAAGTACTTGGTTGGTTTGAAGGAATAGAGTATGAGACAATGAGGATGGTTAGAATTTGTGATGGGTTATGAATTTGGATTGGATTATCCTTGGGAAAAGTTAGTGTCGTACGTGATAAGTTAAGTCGAAAGTTTTTATACATGTCAGTTTTGATGGTTATGAGTAATCAGAGTGTGCAACGGAAGCGTGAGGTGACATGATTCGTATATGCGTGTGGGACTGGTAAGAGTTCATAGGTTGAACATTGGAAACGTGTAGGAGTGTTGAGACCATTGGACGTTTCAGGATGGAAGTGATATGTGAAAGGTTTAACTATTATTCATGGGCTACTGTGTAGATGGATGTTTTGGTTATATGGTCGATTTGGGAATCGTAGCATGGTTGTAATAATGTTACGTGACAAGGATGTTGGTATTATGGTTGTGTGGAGGTTGTTTAGTCGATGTTGTGTCGTGGAACTTGTGTTCTTGGTTGTGTTGTTTCCTTGTTCCATGGTGATGGTTCGAGTGCGCATAGCTAATTCATGTGTCGTGTCGTTATTGTGGTTGCTGTTAGCAAGGTGGTTTGTCAGTTTTTATTATTCGTGGTGTGCCTTTTGTGGGCATGTTAGTTTGTCGGTCGGATGCGAGAGTCGTATCCGGAGTTGTTTGAATCAGGTAATATTTTCGAGGACGAAAGTTTCTAAAGTGGGGGAGAGTTGTAACGCCCCGATTCCGATTATTCCCATTTTGTTGAGTCTTTTATTTAAATTGAGTGATAAATTATTTTAATTGTGAAATTAGTGTGTTAATATGCTATGTTGACATGCTACGATATTTTACCGTTTTTGAGAGTTTTTGGGGAAATTAGAATGGAGGGTATTTTGGACATTTCTCAATTAATAGTAAGTTAGAAATTTAGTGGAAATAGAATTATGTGAGAAAATGAATTAATTGAATTTGAGTAGAAAATAAGAAAAGAAAATGAGTAAAAAAAAAAGAAAGTAGGAAAAGAAATAGAAAAGAAAAGAGATAAGAAGAAGAAATAGGAGAGAAAGAGAAAGAAAAGAGAAATAGAGAGAGAAAGAAGAGAAAGAAAGAGGAAGAAGAGAAAAGAGGAGAAAACTTGGAGAAACCTAGAAAACCATCAAGAACAATCATCTAGCAAGCTTGGAATCCGGGTAAGGGTGTGAAATCTTATTATCTCATCAATGTATATCATTATGTATGATTGTGTTGTTGTTGTTGTTGATTTTTATGAGTTTTTGTATAAACCCTAAATGTAGAAAATGTTGTGAATGATGATCAAAACATGATTTTGTATGCATAAATGTGTTATTGATGTTGTTTGGGGTTTGGGTACTGATATGAGTGTTATCTATTGGTGTAAAAATGAGTTACAATAGTTTGTGAGAGTTAGGGCAATAATGATGAAATGGTGAGAAGTCAATGTTTTCACGGTTGGATTGGGGAATAAATTGCGTAGTATAGTCGGGTGATGATATGATTTACTCGGGTAAGCTTGTTGGTATGTTTCCATAGATGTTGATTGAGTTTTGGAGTGTGAATGTATTGATAACTTTATGTTTCAAAATATTTCAAAAATGGAAAAGGTGTTAGATGGCTTTTTAATGATGGAAATATTGTAGTACGTCGAATGCTGAGATCGCAGCTTATTACGGAATCGAAAACGGATGTCTGGAAGTCTAAAAATGGTGTTTTTGAGGCTGAGACTCAGCAGGTAGCGCGCTCAGCGCGCAGGTCTGGGCAAAAATGAAAAACTTCAAAACTTCGAAAATTCATAACTTTTGATCCGTAAGTCCATTTTGGTCCCCGTTCGAAGAGTTGGAAAGCTAATGAAAATTTCTTTTTATTAAAGATGGTTTGGAGGGTAAAAGATGATTTAATTAACTCGTGTTTTTGGAAAATAGTCGGGTTGTCGGGTTTTTATCGCGTACAATGGGTGCGATTGATGTGTTGTCATGCTATATGCTTTTGATATGTAACGTGTAGCTTGTGTGCAGTTATATGATGTGAATATACATGATGGAATGTTGTGATGATGGTTTGTGGTTGGTGGTGAAATGAATTGTTTATATGAAATTCAATGTATATTGTGCGGTGACCTTTATGGTTTAGAATGCATTGTTTGAATTGATTTGCAATGCATGAGTGTGATGATGTTGAATTAATTCATATGGTTGAATTGTGAATGTATATAGATTGTATGTGATTGTATGAGATGAATGCATAAATATATTGTGAATATGTATGCATTTCAAGAATGTCTTGAGTCATTTTGTATGTGAAGCATAATGATGTACATTCTTGTGTTGAGTGATTCTAATGAGAATCCGTTGTATCGTCGTGTGCCTATGTGAGGTGTGAGCGATGATTACAAATGATTGTGTGCCTAGGTGAGGTGTGAGCAATCGGGTCATGTTCCCGTGTGGGGTGTGAGCGATCCATAAATGATGTTGTTGTGTGGTAAAATACATTGTTTGATTGAATATCCATGTATGTTGTTATGATGTGTTATGGGTAGCCTTTATGGTGTGAATCCCTTGTGGAAGTAATTGTGATTGTATGATTGTTGTGGTTTGTGATGATATGCATTATTTATGTGAAATTCCAATGTATGTGGTTGGTGGCCTTTATTGTTGAAATGCATTGTTTGAATTATTTTCAATGCATGAATAATGATGATGAGTTGAAATATATGCATGATTATGGTTGCATATATGTGTGAAGATGCATTTGATTGTCATGAGTTCTTGGGTGTCAAGCATCATGATATGTATCTTGTAATGTCGTGTGCCCATGTGGGGTGTGAGCGATGATTATAGACGATCGTGTGCCCATGTGGGGTGTGAGCGATCGGGTCGTGTGCCCGTGTGTGGTGTTAGCGATCCATAAACATTGTGTGCCTATGTGAGGTGTGAGAAATGGGTGAACATCGTAGACTCGACGGGGAGTTACATTGGTAACGAGCGATGGTTCCAATAAGTTCCTGAGTGAACTTGAGATGACAGAGTCGGTACCGCATTGCATTTGCATAGAGTCGTGAGTCGGTCTCTATGATTTGCATTTATCATCTTTATAAGTGTGCATTGGCGAATAAACATAAATGTGTATGTTTATGTGGAATGATAAGAATTGTGAAAGTATGCATGATGAATATGCTTGGTTTTATATATATATACAATGTGATGTATATGAGTGAGTTGTGATGAATTGTGGTGAGAATGTAGAATATGTGCATTTTTATGCTAAGATATATAATTATATGCATTGTTATTATGATAATATTTCTCACCCTTCTGCTGTTTTATGATGCTTTATGAGGCATTGCAGAGTAGGTATGCTGGTGGTCTTTTTGTGAAGCGTGTCTTCATTCTTTTGGTCGGTCGGCTCTGATATGTAGCACCGGGTAGCTAGGACGATTATGATTCTTTTGTGATACATTTGTACATGTATCTTGTTGATGAATGTTTATGTAAACATGAATTATGTTGGTGGATAATACTTGATGATATATATATATATATATATATATATATATATATATATATATATATATATATATATATATATATATATATATATATATATATATGTGTGTGTGTGTGTATATGTTGATGTTAATCAATGTTTAGATTTTCCGCTTTTATTCTAAATATTGAGATGTGGGTGTAAGGACTAAGTTCCTCTATTGCAAAGTTACCCCACTGTTGCATATCAATTGTTGAGCAGGTGTTGAATGTTTTAATTTCATGTATAATGTGACATACCTCTTTTATACTATGTTTATAATTATACTCTGACGGAATTTTTAATATGTGCCTAAATGATTATGTGATTATTTGGGGGTATATAAAGGGGGTGTTACATGCTACCCTTTGCTCTTCACGGTTATCGCACATTTGTTCGCACTTCAACAGGGGCAACCCCTTTCTCTCTAGTGTATGGCATGGAAGAAGTGCTCCCCATAGAAGTAGAGATTCCATCAATTCGAGTATTGATGGAAGCTAAGCTCACCGAAGCTGAATGGTGTCAAAGCCGACACGACGAACTGAATCTGATCGAAGAGAAACGGATAACGGCACTATGCCATGGTCAATTGTATCAACAGAGAATGAAGAAGGCGTTTGACAAAAAGGTCTGACCTCGTATCTTCAGAAAAGGAGACCTCGTGCTCAAAAAGATACAATCATTTCTCACTGATTCGCGAGGTAAATGGACTCCAAATTATGATGGCCCCTATGTGGTCACGAAAGCTTTCTCAGGCGGCGCCTTGAGACTTGCAACCATGGACGGAGAGGAATTTGCCTACCCCACTAATGTTGATGTAGTCAAGAAATACTTCGCCTAAACTAAAAAAAAAATGTCTTGGTGGATTGAAAACCCGAAAGGGCGGTCTAGGAAAAAGTTAGAGACATGAAAAAAAAAATCATCCTGATGGATTGGAAATCTCATAGTACAATCCAGGCAAAAATTAGGGTTAATGGAAAGTAACTATGTTCAACAGAGGCAAATCCCTCAGCAGCAGCATGTACATCATCTGTCAGAAAACTCCAGTCATGGTCATCTTCGATAGAAGCTCAGGATGTCCCGAATTCAAAGTTTGTAGAAGGATAGTGGTCGTTATGTTTCAACGTAGCCCTTTTCCCTATAAATTACCATTTTCTAACTTTGTATATACTCTTTGGAATCACGCGTTTGGCTGATCTCCATCTTATCAATAAAATTTGAGCCTTTATGCTTTTGTTTGTAATTCTTATTTGTTTTAGCTTTACAGAACGACGTTGTTAACAAGATTAACGATTCTTGAAATAAAACAAAAAATGAATTTACTTGTTAAAACTTTTTCTGCTTTTAAATTAAAGACGGCAATTTCTTTTGACTGTTGAACATCAGAAGAACACCGGTCGCTTCTCCAGAAGTAATCGAACCTCAAAGTGCAGAATCAAAGTACTCCTTCTAACCCAGTACGCCTGAATGAAGGGATCAACTGTGTCAGAGACCTTGTTTCGTCTGACACGCCTCGGCCGAGTTCTCATCTCCTAAGCCCGACCAACTTAGCTCCCAACAGGGACTATCTCTCCTAAGCAAGGTGGAATTGCTATTCTGAACCAACGGTACTTCTTCGCCCCGTGATGGCCGAGTATCCAGTCGTGTTCACCTGTCAGTTTGTATGTCGCGTCAGTTTTGTCAGCATAAACATACATGCATCATTGCATTATTGATTTGCATTCACATTTCATATTGCATCGCTATCACTCTAGTCGGCCTTGTCCCCTAGTGATAAAAGTCCTCTCAATCGAGTTGTCAACCCTTTCCTCGTCAGGAAGTGTTACGTTTGAACATTCTCTCTCCTCCAGTTTTATTTCTGGATTGAAGTTGGGTCCTCGACCACTTTGATAACTTGAACCTCTGAAAGACTAGAGAGCCCTCAGTTAACATCACTCTTCGCCATTGAAGATGATATCCTTGTTCTCCCAGATTAAAGAAAATCCCGAGAGAAAGCCTCCTAAATCAGAGATTTGACAGTATGGCAATTTTTCTCCGAAAAACTCACTGATGAAAAGGTCATCGGCACCTCAAAATTGGATCACATCATATGGAATTTCTCCGAGAAGATCACCGAGAAAAGTATGATGTAAAGACCCCAAGCGAATGCAGTCTCTCAAATGACTCGCATTCCCCAAGTAGAGTCAACAAATGACATCTCCAACAGAGAAGTTTGTACACCTCTACAACTCAGAAGACTGGGTTCCCCAGCAAGTCTGACATCAAAACTTTTTCCACTCAAATGGCATCTCCCCAGGAAAATTCGGCGAGAAGTTTGAGGGAAAGCCGCTACGAATAGCGTCCCTTGTCAGTAAAGTTTATTGACGAAAGAAACTAAGACCAGTTCCTCGGTAGGAAACCAGGATCGAGGGGAAGTTTACATAAGAAACTAAGACCAGTTCCTCGGTAGGAAACCAGGATCAAGGGGAAGTTTACATAAGAAACTAAGAACAGTTCCTTGGTAGGAAACCAGGATCGAGGGGAAGTTTACATCAGAAACTAAGACCAGTTCCTTGGTAGGAAACCAAGATCAAGGGGAAGTTTATTTTAGAAATTGAGACCAGTTCCTTGGCTGAAGACCAGGATCGAGGGGAAGTTTACCTTTTCTAAGCATCATTGCTTAGTTAAAGAAGATGAAGGCGTAAGCTACCATTCATAACCACCATCAAAATTTCGGGTATTCCGATATTTAATCCTCTTGCACCCCGAATGCCCGAATACCTTCGTCATTCACACCTTCGTGTCCAAGAAGATTAAATAGGGGCATCTGTCATACCCCAAATTTTGACCACTAAGATTTCCCATCATTGTGAAAATCATCATCACAATATGGAGGAACCATCATACTTCACCAGTCTCCCCAAAGATGGGTGAGCATTCATTACAATCAAAATTAGGGTTTTAAGCCCTCTCTGAGTGCTTAGACAAATGATCAATCAAGGAATGGCATGATCTTCAACTTGTCTAACCTCTCAAACATCCACAACGGATCAAAAGGACCCCCACTTCAAGGATTAAGCACAAGGCTGCTCCCTTCTAGGTGGATCAAGTCTCAAGATCGACGGTGTCACCAAATTAGGGTTTAATCGACCAGGGCCTCCAGATGGAAAATTTTCATCTGGGCACAAGCCAATGATCCAAAACCTAACCTAATATACTCCATGGAACCTCATGGACCCAATCCTCAAGTCAATTTTGCCTCAGGGGATGCATTCATCAAAAATCAAGAATTAGGGTTTCTTGACCTAATTCACCCCTAAGTTGACTTTTGGGACAAACCATGAGCCAAGACCTCAAGAGAGGATTTGAGGGTCTCTAATGAACTATATTGATCCATTTGCAACAATGGATTAATCCAAGAAGCTTGAGCAACAAGTATCAATTTCATCTGCACCACAGTTAGGGTTTTAAGGAAAAAGTCAACTGTAACTTTGACTTTTGACCAGGACATGCTCCCAAGCCCTATGACATGCATCAATATACCCTATGATACCCATGGAACATGTCCATCAAGTTTGATTTAGGTCAAGGACATAATTTCTTGAAGAATTGCACAGTTTGGAATTCATCTGATAAAAAGTCAACTGTGCACAAAAGTCAACTTTGACTTTATGAGATTTTTCACCAAAATGGATTTTTAACCCTAAAATGATGTTAATGTGTGATTGAAATCATCACTCATCAAGAAAAATCAAGAAAAGTTGGGTAACTTGTAAAAGGGGTAACAATAAAAAACTTAGAAAATTTTCTAAGTTAAAAATAAAGTGGCTAGGGCACTAACTTTGGAGGGTCATAACTCCTAAACCACAAAGCCATTTTCTCCCATCCAAGGATTGATTTGTAGATCTCATTGCCCTCTATAAAAACTTCAACTAGACCTAATTCCAATTCATTGGGGATTTTGAGTTATGGAGTGATCAAAATCAAGAAAAGTCACTTTGTTCCAACACTTAGTGAAAATTTCACTAAGTCAGATTTTACCCTAATTTTTGCCAAATGTAGGGGGATTTTTCACTTGGATTCAAAAGAGATCAAAACCAAACATGTTCAAACAGTTGTTGTATCATGTAAGGGCTTTCCAAAATGACCAAGAACATTACCAAATTCAATTTGAGTCATGAGATATGACATTGGAAAGTTGCCTTGCTGAAATCTGCCAAGGCAAGGCAGAATTTGCACTTTTGCTCGATTTGCCAAAATCAGCCAAATCCAAATGCTCCTATCCACTAGGACACCTCTGAGGATTGAATCTAAAGGGGACAATCACTAAGCCAAGCCTCCAAAGTCTTTGGAACAAGAAATAGCATGTTGAACCTAGAATGGCCAAAATAGGGACAAGACTCCAATTTTGGATTGGAGCATTCAATGGAAGCATCAAGGTGGCATGGACCGAGCCATTTGCAACTGAATTCAGTCAAGACTTATCCAATACCAAGGGAACCACAGCCCTGTGCCCTAACCTCTAGTCAATGGCCAACATTGAACAAACACCTGCTGTAGTTGCCATTCAATGTGGATCCCAAAACAAACTTGCTCTACTATAAATAGAGCTCAATTGTGATCAATTTAAGTACACCAAAGGCCTACAACACTTGTCTTTCTCAAAAACCACTTCTCACTCTCAAAAATGCCTTTCTTAGCAAGTCACTATCGGGTTTTTCATTAGAGAGCAATTCCACTCAAACCAATCACACACACACCTCATATACATCATATGTGAGCTGATCAAACACTTAAACAACAACTGGAACACTGATTTCTCAGAATCACCAGTCAATTGCTCAAGGTTTTAACCAAAGTGCAGTTGAGATGCCATGAAGTGATCCAGCCATTCTCAGTCAAGTCCAAGCATTCAAACACACTCCATAGGGTGTAGGGAAGTTGTTCAGATCATCACAATTCATCTGTAACACCTCCTACTCAAAAATCAATTTGCTCTTGCTGTCACGACCTAGAGGTAAGCTTAAACTTGGTCATCTCTCAATCTATGCATATTTCCTCGCACAATACTTTTGCCAAATGTTCATAATCATGCATGGAATGTTTCCCCTCAAGTAATTGCTTTGTTTGAATCGTGTATTAAAAATCCCAGCCTTCATGCAGAAATTAGGGTTCATAAGGATTTATCGTGATTTCTTATTTTATGCTTAATTTAAATGAAATTAATTGTCATAAACATGATCGTGAGGTTGAGACGAGCATATTGATATGTGGATTGCATGATATAATCAAGTATTCAGTGAGATTGGATAGAAAATGCAAATCTGGGCAAGGCAGAAAACGCGCGTGTTCTTGGTCCATGTTCTTGGCGCCATTTTCATAAATTCAAATATTTGAATTTTGTGATTTTATTTAATTGATTCGTAAGTTAATTTCTCTCTGAGTTTTAATGATTTTGAGTTGATTACTTTTTTAATAATTCACAAAAATGTTAAAATATTTTATTTTCCCAAAAAATCCCAAAAATATTATTTATTTTGTATAATTGACATTTTTGCAAAGAATTAATGTTTTAATTGTTTTTAACATTTAAAATATTTTTTCCACCTTGGTTTTGCAACTTTTAATGCTTTCTAATTATTTTGTAGGTCAATACTTAATTTTTTAAGCATTAATCCAATATTACAATTTGTTTTTCCTATGTTAAACAATTTTGATCATTTTAATTGAATTTTTATTCAATTAAAACACATTTTGAAAACAAATTAGGGTTTTTGGATTAATTCACCCCTCATAAATCATTTTCAAAACACTTTGGGCCTCTATTAGAGTGTAAGACCCAATCCTTTTTTGACCAAACCATTTTTGGGCCTCAGTGTATTATATAAGTCCCGATACCGTCAAAAACAAACGGTGCGATCGTCGCCTTTTGAAAAATAACCTTTTGGGCCTCTCCTCGAGCTATAAGACCCATTCAAAACTTTTGGGCCTCTAATAGAGTGTAAGACCCAACCCCCTTTTAACCAAAACATTTTGGGCCTCACTTATTGTATAAGTCCATCTGCGTTAAAAGAAAACCTCGGCGCGATCGCCATTTCAAACGGAAAAATCAATTGGGCCTACCCTCGTGTTATAAGCCCCACTCTTTTTCTTTAAACCTTTTGGGCCTCTTGAGAGAGTGTAAGACCCATCCCTTTGTACAGAAAACAATTTTTGGGCCACAATCACTTGTATAAGTCCCTCTATACAAATTCAAACAGTGCGGTCACTGATAAAACCCTGGGCCTCTCCTTGAGCTGTAATCCCCAAATATTTCTTTTTCAAAGCACTTTCTCCTTTGATTTTGAATATACTATTGTTTTCAATCTTTCTTTGTTAAACAACTAACCAAACAGCATGGAAGCTCTACAACCGAGTAAGTGGTTATTGCTTTCATTTACCGCTTTCATATACATATAACTGTATTGTGGGGCTATTTCGCTATAAGTCTTCTTTCATAAACTCATATCAACTGTGTAATAATAGTATAGATATTTAGAGTTTTCCCGGCAACTACGTCTAGAACTAGGTGACGCCGTTTCGTTCACTCTTAGAAATAGTCAATACTAGATCCCCATAGGATTACCAGACACAGTCTTCCCTCCTCTTGGGGTTAAACAATATGGAGATATGAAAGGCAACATTCTCTGTGAACCCTTTCATAGACTGTCACTCATAGAAGTTGTCAAAGAAACTCTATTTCCCAGAGATGATCTCTTCTCCGTGAATTGCATCTCTTGAATTTCTTCCAAATTCTCGAACTTTCCTGGCTTGATCTATTCTCGGTGAATGGCATGTCTTGAATTTCTCGGGGTTTGGGGACCCACAGGCTTCTTAAAAACCCTTGTCAAGAAACTCTACTACCCAGAGATGATCTATTCTCCGTGAATGGCATCTCTTGAGTTTCTTCCAAACTCTCAAACTTTCCTGACTTGATCTATTCCTTGTGAATAGCTTGCCTTGAATTTCTCGGAGTTTGGGGACCCACGGGCTTCTTAAAAGCATCGGCCTCCTCTTGGGCATCGTACAAGGACCCACAGGTTTCCTAAGAGCAACCCGGACTCCTCTTGGGCTTAGTACAAGGACCCTACGGCTTCTTAGAAGTATTTACAACCTCAACTTAGGCTTCGTATAATGATCTCTTCCTCCGAGAATGATAGCCTCCTCTTGGGCTTTGTACAAGGACCGATCGGCTTCTTAAAAGTTTCCAGCCTCCTCTTGGGCTTCGTACAAATTGTCCCGACGACCTCCTAGAGGTATAGGAGCAGAACTTAGTCATCTCCATAGAACAGTCCTTTCATAGAGTCTACTACTGTTTCTCAAAGCATGGTACAAAAGATGAAACTCTAGACTTGGACAGTCTAATATCCTTGAGTCTCAAAGACATTCTCAAGTGACCCCTTCAAGAATAGGAATAAAACCCGTAGACTCAGACAATCTCAATACCCTTCGGATTTCCCACTTCCCTAAACAACAGGAATAACCCGGATCCTCGAATCAAATCCTCGAGTACAACATTGCTCATATAAGAACTGATTTTCTCTTTAAAAATTAGTCTACTGGACCTGTCACTTAACTGAACAGTCGCCATAGCCTCCTCTTAGGCTTTGTATAACGATCCTTCTCCAGTGAAGTTAGCCTCTCTCTTCGGCTTTGTACAATGATTCTCCCCAGCGGGGTCAAACATCATTTAGCCTCTCTCTCGGGCTTTGTACGAGACACATAAGAGACTCCCTCGTTGAGTCAATCACCCTTTCGCCTCCATCTCGGGCTTTATACGTGATACAAAAAGGTTCTTATTGAGCCAAATAAATTTCAGCCTCCATCTCGGGCTTCGTACGAGATACAAAAAAATTCTCTTGTTGAGTCAAATAGCCTCCATCTCGGGCTTTATACGAGATACCAAAAGGTTCCCTCGTTAAGTCAAAACCTTTTAGCCTGTCTCTCGGGCTTTGTACGAGACATATATTAGCCTCATCTTAGGCTTTGTATAAGAAAACCACTGGTTGATCCAATTAACCTTTTAGCATCAAAGCTGTGCCTCGTTCACAGTACACAAACATCAACAACTCTTTCCCCTCCATCTAACTGCTGTAAGCGGCAAGCCTCTGGATCATCTACATCCATGCCAATGTCCCTCTTTTAGTATGAGAAATTCCTAAGGAAAGATGACATTGCTCTAAACTGAGTTAAAGTCTTCTCCTCCAGGTTAAAATCCCCTATAAAGGAAATTATGGCATTGCCAGATTCACAAATCCCGGTTAAAGTAATCCTCCTTTATAGTCAGTCACCCAACAGTTGTGACAAACAGACCTCTTTAGAGATGACAAATTCTCTCTAAAAGTCAACACCTTTAGCTTCACATCTTGGGCTTTGAACAAGATACAAATAGACTCTTCAGCTTCACATCTTGGGCTTTAAACAAGATACAAATCACCTTTCGCTTCACGTCTTGGGCTTTGAACAAGACACCAAAACACCCATTTCCTCCCATAGAATAGGAGGAACAACGAACGCTCTGATTTCCCTGTTTCGGTAAACGGGAATACATAGGCATAAGATTGAAAGAAAGATCTTAGCGAGCACACTAAACAAAAACCCAAAATCCCATACTTTCATATATATCCATCCTAACATATCAACCGCTAGCCTAAAGCACCCCTCGTCAACAAAATAAACTTAAGAGAAACCCCGAATCTTTGTAGCATCTGTAAACCAACAGTTTTGACTGTTTAATCTCAGTATACAAGCAGGGTTAATTGGAGACATCTATTTCCCTTCCTTCATCAGCTCACAATATGATAAAAAATGAATCGAACTGTAGTACTAGAGCGATCGTGCTTCGCAACCACATCCAAAAATCACTCGCTACAATTATGACCATGAAAAAAAATATCTACCAAAACAACCTAACCAAAACTATTGATCAATATATAGGGCCCCGCAGTTGCAAGACTAAGCTGCTAAAAAAGACCTCAAATATGGCAACAAGCTAAATCTCAAGCTGCTAGATTCACCGTCAACAAAACAAATCTCATCAAGAGAGCATCAAATCAAAACCTAGCTTTGGACCAATACAAACACTCAATCTGTTATAGGTGCTAATAGAGATAGGATTTTGAAGCCATCAGAGTAAGTGTAAGAGTTCACCCCTAATTTACCTAAAAACCATTTTCAAGTTAAAAAGAAACTCTTCTTTCAAGCTCTTTATTATGCCGCGAGAATTCTAGAGTGTCTTTTGTTATTGTTACTATTTTAGTGTATTTCCTAAGTTTAGTTTATTTGTACCTTTATTTTAATTATGTATCTTATTCTTAGCTTAAGTAGTCATTTGACACCTTCTTGATGTACAATTCATAACTTGAGCTATGGGATGTTGTTTGATGCATTCTAATATGCGTTGGAAAGCTGAGAGGATAAGCTACAATTTTACGTCGAAGTCAAAAGCAATTTCAGAGTGAAAAGGGTCGAATAATTAATTTATTCTCAATACTTAATAAGATAATTATTTTTGGGCCAATTTTAATGTTTTTCGGGCCAAATGCTACTAGGGTCCGATTTCCCTTTTATTATTTAAGTAAATTTGCAGCTTTGTTTTCATTCATTCAGTATTCATGAAATTAGAAGAGTTGTTACGAATTCTATTGAGAACCAATGCCCTAGGGATTGATCTGCTGTAACCATGTCTCCATCCACTTTTAGGTATTTTTATAATTTCATAAGCAATTTAAATTCCTTTCAATTCTTTCTGTAAATCTGATTACGTAATTTGGTAGTCATTGTTTTCTTAATTCGATTGTTGTTTGTAAGATTTATTTTGATTGATGTATGTTCTGTAGCGTAACCGTGTTTGCTTAGTTTGCGTCTGCTTAATCTGTTTGCTTAATTCAAAAATTAGGAATACACATCATATATTAGTATCAATTGTGCTTGTTATTGTTGTTGTATTCGAAAGAGAATTAAAACCGTTTAGGGCTTTAGAATTATATTAATCGATGATATATTGGAGACCGAACAATAGATTAATTTGTCAATATTATTTGTAATCAAATTCTATTAATCGTAATCTTAATCAAAACCCCCTCATTGTTTCGATTAATTAGTTAAATCATTCGAGAGTCTTTGTGATAGAACTCTAGTGTCACTTCCATTTTACTAAATTTTTAATTCTCACTTTTTACATGTGTGAGACAACGGATCAAATTGGAGCCGTTGTCGGGGACTCTCTGTTGATTTAAACAAATTTTCGAATTCTAATTTAGAGTCTTGTTAGCAAAATTTTTTTGTTTGTTGATTTTTAGGGATGCAGTATAGTGGTAAAAATTACAGCCTATCTGATGAATTTGTAAGCTACTGTCTTGAATTGCTCCGAATTTTTCTAGAAAATCAGAAACAAATAAAGAAATAATACTCCCTTAGAATCTTCTAAGAAATTTTGATCCTCAAAATCGCAAATTCATCTTACTTTTTTCTTAATTTTTTTTTTGTTTTTGAAAAAAAAATCTAATTTTTTTGGTAGTTTCTTCATTTGATTATATTTTATTTTTAGTCGAATTTTCACAATTTTTAAATTTTATTTTAATCGCTTTTCTATTTTAAATATTTTTTCAATAGGGACATTGTTAGTATTTTTGTAATTGTTGCATTCTAGTGCTTTTTGGTTTTATTTAATTCTGTGTTGATTTGATTTTGATTTATTTGTGGTTTTATTCTATTCATATTTGATTGTGATTTTATTAGATTTTGTTTTCATTTGATTATGATTTATTTGATTATGCTTTCTCATTAATGACCGTGATTCTAATTCTGTGTTCTCTCATAATTTGTTTGATTCTGAATTTGAGTTTAATTACCTTAATATTGCTAAACAAAAAACTTTAAGAGAACTTGTTGCACCATATATTAATTATAACACATTGTGTATTGAGCATCGCAAAGTTGCTGCGACTTTTTGTTTTTGTATGTTGATTTTCAGAGTTGTAGTATAGTGGTAAGAATCACAACCTATCAGATGAATCTGTAAGCTAATGTTTTGAATTGCTCCGGATCTTTTTCAGAAAATCAGAAATAAATCAACAAACAATACTTCCTTAGAAGAAACCTCTAAGAAATTTTGATCCTCAAAATCGCAAATTCCTCTTTTTCTAGTTTATTTGATTATTTTTTTCTATTTTTGTATTTTCAAAAAAATCTAAAAAAAATTGTAGATTCTTCATTTAATTATATTTTATTTTTAGTCGTATTTTCTTAATTTTTAGATGTTATTTTTATCGCTTTCCTATTTTTTCATTTTTTTCTTAATAGAGACATTGTTGGCATTTTCGTAATTGTTGCATTACAGTGCTTTATGATTTTGTGTTGACTATGTATTGTTTATATTTTGATTTTTATTTTGATTTTATTAGTGATTTAATTCTATTTATACTTGATAGCGATTTTATTAGATTTTGTTTTGATTTGATTATGGTTTTATTTAATTCTGCTTTCTCATTTGCGATTGTGATTCTAATTATGTGTTCTCTCATAATTTGATTGATTTTAATTTTGAGTTTAATTATCATAATACGGCTAAACAAATAACTTTAAGAGAACTTGTTGCACCATCTATTAATAATAACACATTGTGTATTGAATATCCCAAAGTTGCTGCAACTTTTGAATTGAAATCTAGTTTAATACACTTGTTGCCAATGTTTAGTGATCTTGCAGGTGAGGATCCGCATATGCATCTGAAAGAACTACATGTTGTGTGTTCTACACCATTGAGGCCTCAAGGAATCACCAAAGATCATATCAAGCCCAGAGCCTTTCCATTATCACTACAAGGTGTTGTGAAAGATTGGGTGTATTATCTTGAGTCAAATTTTGTCACAATGTGGAATGATCTGAAGAAAGTTTTCCTAGAAAGATTTTTCCCTAACTCAGAGTTGCTTAGATCAAAAAAGAAATATATGGTATTAGATAGGTTGACCTGGAATCATTGGTCAAATACTGAGAGAGATTCAAGCAATTTGTCGAGATATCCTTAGCACCATATTTTTGAGAAATTATTAATCTAGTACTTTTATGAGGGATTGCTACCTATGGACAGAAATATTTTGGATGCTGCTAGTGGAGGAGCACTTATTGATAAGACCCCAATTATAGCTAAGACCTTAATTGAAAACATGTCACTTAACTCACAACAGTTCACAGCCAAAAACAACTATGTGGCTCTGACAAAACAAGTGCATGAAATTCAAGCTTCCTCTTCCAAAAAGGCTTTAGAAACAAGAATTGATGAGCTTACTTCATTGGTGAGACAACTGGCAGTAGGAAAAGCTCAAACAGAAAGGTTATGTAGCATTTTAACCCCTCATGACACCCAACAAATACATGTCCTACCTTGCAAGAGGGTGTAATTTCTAATTTGCCTCAAGCATACGTAGTAAACATTTGCAATCCTCAGAGCAACAACCAATATAGGTACAACACTCATGACCTATCCACTAATAGGTACCATGCCAACTGGAGAAATCATCCAAACCTTTGGTATGGGAATCCATCCATACAACGACATGGACAACAACAGTTGATGCTACCACTACCACCACCACTGAACACTCCACAAATAACCACCTCTACATCTTCTGGACCTTCATTAGATGATCTTATCAATAAAATGGATGAACATAATCTCCAATTTCAGCAACGAACAAATTCTAGTATTGAGAATTTGCAAACACAGATTGGATAACTTGCCACTTCAATGAATGACATGTAAGCTAAAGGATCCAACCAATTACCTACCAAATAGTAGTGAATCCAAAAAACTCTAATGTGAGTGCAATTTCCTTGAGATTCAGAAAGAGTGTTAAACCAATTGAACCAGCCCCATAAAAAAATAAAAAGGTTGTTTAACCCATATATGAAGTTGTTGTTGAGAAAGAGTATGTTCCACAATTCCTTTCTCACAAAGTTTAGTTAAAACCAAAAAAAATGGAAGATCAAGAAAGAGACAAAGAAATATTGGATGTGTTCAGGAAAGTAGCAGTGAATATTCCACTTCTTGATGTCATTAAGCAGGTTCCCAAATATGTAAAATTTCTGAAAGACTTGTGCACACACAAAATAAAATTAAAGGGAAAATGAAAGAGTGAACAGGAGACGAAATTTGTTGGCTTTCATTCAGCCTGCGCATTTACCTGAAAAAGCTAAAACATGCCAGAATGTTTTATCTCTCACTCGGACCATGCCCCAAAAGTGAAAAGATCCAAGAACCTTCTTTATTCCATGTATACCAAGTTTGAAAGTTGCATGCTATATTTAGGAACTTCCATTAATGTTATGCCCACTTATGTTTATAGCAATCCGATCTTGGTCCTATGCAAAATATATGTTTAACGATTCAGCTGGAAAATAGAAGCAATTCCCGCCCTGTTGAAGTAGTATAAGATGTACTTATTCAAGTTAATGACTTGATTTTTCCTGTAGATTTTCATACTCTAGACATGGAGGGAGATACTAAACCAAGGAGAGAAACCATCATTTTAGGCAGGCCATTTGTGAAAACTGTAAAAACAAAAATTGATGTTGATAATAGAATAATGTCCATGGAGTTTGGTGATCTAATTACTAAATTCAACATTTTTGATGCTATAAAACATCCCATGGAAGAGCACTCTATTTTTCATATTGAATATCTTTCTAAATTAGTTTATGGTACTTATTATGAGTTGTTAACTTCTTTTCCATCACTGTATGATTTTGATGATATTTACTCTTGTGATACATGTACTGACACTCATCTTTGTTATGTTGGTGCTGAGATAAAAGTTGCCTTACATGTGGATATTTTTTCTGTTGATGATGTAGTACATAAAATTGTTTATGCATTTGAAGCTCTCGACATCCAGGCTGCCCGAAACACACCATCCACTGGACAACCACCTTCTTTAGAGGCTGAATCACTTCCTAAAGATTTAAAATATTCATCAAAGCTTGAATTTGAGCAGGAATATAAATTATTGTCGGAATATAAGAAGGGAATCGATTGGACCTTGGCTGACACTTGCCATATTAGCCCATCCATGCGTATGCACATGATCTCACATGAAGATGGAACAATAGTAGTGAGGCAAACCCTTAATCCTTTGATCCTTGATGTTGTGAAAAATGAGATCACTTTCACGTGCCCATTTGACACTTTTACTTATCTAAGATCTTCTTTTATCTTGGAATAAAAGGCAAAGACACTAATATAAATTTCAAGGTCAATGGACACTTCCTGAAGTTACTCCATGAAAGCCCCACTTTGGAAGAAGAAATTGTAGAAGAGCTTTCTTTGGGAATGGCTTCTTATGAGATCATCTATCAGCCTTGACTGTTCGGGTGTGTTTTCTCATCTCTCTCTCTCTCTCTCTCCCCTCTCTCTCTCTCTCTCTCTCTCTCTCTCTCTCTCTCTCTCTCTCTTATTTTTTACTTACGTTATTTCATTGAGGACAATGTGTTTCTTAAGTGTGGGGAAGAAAGTCATTTACTTGTGTGTTTTCTTATTTGTCAATTACTTGCTTTCTTATTTAAAAAAATATTTTAAATGCATGTTTTTTCTCTGGTTGCTTGGGTTGTACGTGTGAGTATTTTTTTGTTCTCTTGACTAAACACTCATGGTGTGATATGAGTGATTTGATGTGCATTCTTAGTAAGATAAAATGGACTAAATTATGAATTGTGCATTATTTATAATTTATCAATACCCTTTGTGAGATTTTGAACCTAATAATGGATAACATTAGAAAAAATCCATATCTTTCTTTCTTGTGTGATTTCACTCATGTGTGTTAGTCTCTAGAACTTGATCTGACTCTTTTTGAAACTGTTTGTTTACTCGTGCTCACTGATATGAAAATGCCAACCTTAAAAATATCATCCCTTGTTTGAAACGCCCTTGAGCCTATTTATCTCATTCTTTGTTTGAAACTCAATACAAGCCTAATAGTGAAAAACAATGTTATTACCCCATTTAAAGGGTTAAAAGAGTCTTGTTTGGAGTTGTGTGAGGTTGAATTAACATAGTTGTGATATTTCAAAAGTGGACAAAAAAGAAATAAAAAAATAGAATGAAAAGCAAAGAAAAAAGAGAAAAAGAGAAGAAAGAAGGAAGAAAATTCATGTTATTATCATATTCCTTCTAAAAAAAATAAAAAAATAAAAAGTATAGAGAAGAGAAAATGGTTACAAATTAGTTGATGAAAAGTGAATAAATTATCATTTAGTTCAACTCCCATAATCTCTTTAAATTCTCTTTTGCCCCTTTAAATTTTAGCCTAGTACCCTTTAGGATTTATCTCACCATTGTCATACTCCAATTTTGCCCCAGTTTTTTTTCATTTTCTTTTTTTCTTTTCCACGAATCCAAGACTTCCTTGCTTAAACCCCCCGGATTCAAGACATCCTTACTTAGACCTACAATCCAAGACTTGCTTGCTCAATCAGCACCTGATTGAGACTTCTTTCTTAAACCCCTCGGATTCAAGACTTCCTGCTTATACCCTCAAGTACAAGACTTCCTGCTTAGACTCAAACTCCAAGACTTCCTTGCTTAAATCCCACAGATTCAAGACTTTCTGCTTATACCTTCAAGTACAAGACTTCCTTCTTAGACTTACAGTCCAAGACTTCCTTGCTTAATCAACAATTTGATCAAGGCTTCAATGCTTAAACACATAACAAAAGACTTACTTGGCTCAAGCTCACAACAAGAGACTTTGATGGTCAAGCACACAACAAGAGATTTTCTTTCTAAACTACTGAAAAACTTGTTTAGCAGAATAAATAACAAGGAGTACCTGATATGATATCAGAGGTACATGGCAATATCCTTAACAAAGATCACAACACTTAAGATTTCAAAGATATACATTCTTTAAGAAATTTAAGGCTTTCTGCAATTTACAACAGATGACAGAAACTCTGCATACTCGATGTTGTTGTTATTGTTGATCTAGTTATTCTTCCATTTTGATATAAGCGTGAAAACACTTCTTTTTCTGCTCGGACCTTTTTTTTTATTCCTTGTTGATTCTTCAATTTGAATCTTCAGCTACTTAAATAGCAGATACAAAAGAGTAGCCGTTGGAAGAGATAACTTGCACAAGTGTCTTTGTCAATCCATAGTACTAAGAGACGTTGAAGATAGATACATAAAAATATCTTTATCCATTGTGTAACACGTTTGACTGTAGCGTATTTCTTGTGAGCTGTACTATAGATCTGTTAAGAGTGGATATTCGTAAAGCATGCCAACTCTCCTTGATCCATGTGAACACAGACAATACCTGACAAACTAATTTGACAAAGTAGCTTGCTTTATGCAGTACGAATCACTTAGCTTTGTGTATGGTTCTGAATGATCATCAGAAGCTGATACATTCAATGAGTGTAGAGGTAACATATTTCTCTTTTAATGCTGATACATTCAGCTTCAGAGTCTACACAATCATATTTCATTAGACTTCACTTAAGAATGTTCTTCAGTTTTGAACCATCAGAAGCCAAGAACTCATATTCTCTCAAATGCGTTCTCTTAACAGATATTGAATAGATTCTCTTTAAGCTTTGGAACCTGCATACTTAGAACACATATTAGATAAAACCATTTTTCTTTCAATACTTTGTTATCATAAAAAACTAATGTAAATATGTCATGAACAAATCTTGTTCTAACACCTTACCACCAAGGCTTAACACAATGACACTGTGGGATTTTTCGATCATCGTTATCTTCTCCTTCTCTGATATGACAACGTCTATCTTCTCCGATCCTTTCAACGCTTCTAACAAACCCTGAAGGGCTTGCATCTTCAAGTGCCACAAATCGAAATCATTCACACCGATGAATTTCTCAATCTCATACTTTGTTAACGATATATTCGCCTCCACGCCCACCGCACCAGTTTGTTATGAATTGATGTCATCAAGAACTAATGGAAAAATGAGAAGAAGATTATGTTTTTTGAACAAACACAGGAAATCCTATCAGGTTTTACAAAAGGATGAGAAGAAGGAAGAAGAAGAATAAGAATTGGTTAAATATGTTTTTCTATTCACTTTCTCAATAAGGGTTCAAAATTACAAGTGAATACCAACAATTAACCTCTCTCAACAACCTGAGAAAATTAGTCTATTTATAGACTACTAAGTTAACTTGAGCAACAAGCAAACTTAAACAATTGGGCTTACAAGTAAGGCCTAATTCAGCATACTAACTTAAATTACAAGTTAACATATTTCAACAGTATGCTCTAACAAACTTCGACTACAACATACACAACTCCTATCGAACTATGAAGTTATCCTTGTCGACACTAAAATTCGATCCAAACACCACATATTTGATTACTTTTTTTTTTTAAATAAATTAAACATACAATATTTAATATATTATGTTTCAACTTAAAATTTTTAAACCAATTCTCACTTATTATTATTCAATTAAAAATTTAATAAAGATTATAACATAATTGAGTTTAAAATCATATATATATATATATATATATATATATATATATATATCCGCCACCTAACATCCCAAATCGAAATCCCATTAACTAGCACACCAATATCCACCAATCCATTAGGCTCGACTAAGTTAAGAAACAAATCAAAAAATTTAATTGTTTATAATATTCATTTTCTCATAAATCTTAAAAATTCATTTTTTTCTTTTTTCTTTTCAAATTTATTATTCAACTTTTTATAATAAAATTAAAAGATTTAAATATAATTTCATTTTAACTAGGGATGACATTGAGTACCCTTTGGGTAGGGTACTGTAGTGTCTGTTCCCTTCTTTAAAAAAACGCCCATGCCCGAGACCATACCCTTGTGGAAAACAATTTTAATGGCCGTCCACATGCACTTTGGGCATTTGATTGCCCGTACTCGCACCCATTACCCACAGTTCAACAACAAAAAATAAATAAATAAATAAATAAATAAATAAATAACATCACAGCTAAATTTAACTGTGATTCAAAACTTTCAAATTAACTCATAAAATATTGCAAACCATAGTATTTAGAAAAATAAAACTCATACCAAATATGTAAATAAAAGTGTATGTTGCGAAAATATGAAACTTAATAGAATTATGTAATAAAAAATAAAATATAGTCATTAATTTGTGACTCCTGAACTTGTGCTCTCCATATCCTAAAACGATAAAATACTTTATATTAAAAGGCTGTAGTTAATAATAAAAAAACTGTAGTCATAATAATATTTTTAAAAGTTAATTTACCTCTTCTTCGAAATCAGAATCTTGAAAAGAATGCAATCATTTGTCTTTCACATACAAATATTGCTTTGGTCCGATCATACCAATATAAGCTAAAAAGACAAAAAAGACTAAACAAGAGTTTCATTGAAGAAATATATAAATGTAAATTTTTTACCTTTCTTTTCATTCTTCATCCAACTTTGTGCACACATAAGTGCCTCCAAAGTATCTTCATGAAGCTTAGAACGACGAGGACACAATAACCAGCCACCTGTGCTAAAAGCAGATTATGAAGCAACCGTTGAAATTGGGATGGCTAAAATATTCATAGCAATTTTTTTGCAAAGTCGGATACTCAATCCCATTTGTTTTCCACCATCCAAGTATATCAAATGAAACACTCCTAGGAAATACCCTCTCTTTCAAGTAGATATCTAATTCAGACTTTACTTGTATATCACTAGTATCATTGACAAATGAGTCATAGCCACTAAGATAATTGTTATTAGAAACATTATCTAAATATGAATCAATGTCATTTGACTTTTTTGTTGAAGTTTCAACCATTCTGTTGGTTTTGCCTTGATATTCTTCAAACAATGAAAAGTATAACTGTTTGATGTTGTTAATTTTAGTTGAAGATGTACTTCCATAAAGTAAAGGAAAGAAGTACTCTAATAACTTCATTTTATATCTTTGATCCAAAATAATTGCAATGTCCATGAATAACCAACTGATATTTATTATACTTACCTATCATTTTTGAAGCCATTACACATTCAAACAACTTGCTTGAAATATAAATTTTGCAGTTTCCTCATAATTTAGCAATCAAGAATTAATTTCTTTGTGATTGAAACTTTTATTTGGCATGCTGCTTCTCTAAAAGTTTGTTCTCTCTTAGGTGTGACTGTCCAAAAAACCACACTATTTCTAACCTTCTCTTTGCCATCCCCAAGAACACTTAAACCATCTTAAGCAATTAAATTTAAAATATAAGTGTAACATCTCATATGAAATAACTGACTATCAAGCATAAGAATATAACTATCAAGCTTGTTTAGCAACATACGAATAACACAATCATTAGTGTAACAATTATCCAAAGTGAGGGTTGACAACTTTCTATCAATATTTCAAGCCATTACACATTCAAACAACTTGCTTGGGATAATTTCAGTTATAAGGTCATTCTACACACACAAACCTATTATGCAATATAATTAATTAGATATTAATTCATTTTAAAATTCCTAATGTAAGATAAAGTTAACCAAAATCTTATAAATATCATACCTTAAAATAAAACTTTGCATATCCCAATCATCATCAATGTAGTGAGTGGTAATGGTCATATACCCTTTCTTTTGATTGCTAGCAATCCACATATCTGACATTAAAGCAATTTTACTCTCAATCCTGTCTAAAAGTCTCATAGTTTTCAACTTTTCATTTTCATATTTTTTGATAATATCACTTTTAACCGTGTTTCGACTCGGAACATTGAACAAAGGTTGAAGACCTTTTGAATATGCTCTAAACCTCAAATGATCAATTATTAAAAGTGGATACTCATGAATTATTATTATAGAAGCAAGGTATTCTCTTGAATTCTTTGGATAAAAATGGTAGTTACTCAGATAAATAGATGACCCGTCTACTTTTTTATGTTCTCTCACCAAGTTTGATTGTCGTATATCTTTATATGGTCTTCTTTTACAAGCTTCAAAATGTCTACTCAAATGCTCAATTCTATCATTTCTTCTACCCGTCAAAGTTTTGTTGTAATATTTACACACAACTTTTTCCTCTCCATTAATTGTTTTTCTTTTGAAGTGATTCTAAACAAACGACGTCAGTTTTCTTTTGCCATCTTTGGTCAATTCATAAGCATCAACGTCAGTAATATGAGATACACTATCAGATGCGGGTTGAGATTGATCTTTTTCATAATTGTCCACACAATTAATATGTGTGTTTTCAGGTTGTATGGGAGAAGAGCTAATTTCCAATTCTCTTGATTGGATGATACTGAAAGAATTTTCCATCAAAAAATGAATAGTTATTAATAATTGATATTATGTTTTGGCTCACATATAAGTAAAATATATTCATGAAGACCAAAACTAAAAAAATAATTTACCTATATCAAATTAAAAAAACAAAGAACTTTTTCAATAAACAAATTCTTGTTGTTATGCGATTAAATTTTGTTTTGCTTAGAAGAAAGTAACAAGTATAATACTAATCTACATTAAAATTAAAATGAAAATAAATCACAGTAAAAAGTAAAGTAAAACATAATGTAAACAAGTTTAATATATATATATATATATATATATATATATATATAGGGTTCATATCCTATGAGAATGCTATTTTTATGTAAGAACATGAGAATGAATCTGAATCATTAGATTTTAAAATAAATGGTGGAGATTATGTGTGATTTTTTTCTCTCTCCTCCAATATTAAAATAAATGATGAAGGAGAGAGAAAAAAAACTGACACATAATCTCCACCATTCATTTTAAGATATAATAGTTCAGATTCATTCTCGTGCTCTTACATAAAAATGACATTCTCATATATATATATATATATATATATATATATATATATATATATATCTCGTGTTCTCATATAAAAATGACATTCTTATATATATATATATATATATATATATATATATATATTTGGGATGTGGACAAGTAACATTAGAAGATGGTACTGTGAACTTTTTTTTTTCAGTAAGCAAGTAATATATTAATGCGAGAACTAAGGGTTTTCGAAACCACTTACAAAGAGAACGAGACAATGCTTGACAAAAAGGAAAATTACAAAATCAATTAGTCCTTAAGCCAAATAGAACAATGGATGCTTACAAAATTCATAAAAGCTATAATTGGTTTTAGTAATTTTCCCGATGAACGACTACCTCCAAATAACCGCCTTAATATTCCAAACCGCATCTAAAACATTCCAAACTTCGTTCCTAAAAATGATACTATTTCTCAAACACCACAAATACCAAGTAGTAGCCAACCAAATGCAACCTTGTGAGCCCCTCTTCACCCTTTTTCGCTTACAAAACAAACACCACTTCAAAAAACTCTCTTTAATATTACAAGCTCCAAAATCCTCAAACCCAATCCACTCAGCAACTTCCTTCCACACCAAAATGGAGAAACAACAACACAAAAGAATATGGACCAAAGATTCGTCCAAACGCGAGCAAAAAACACACTTCAAGTCACTAACCGAAAAAGTACAACCTCTTAAAGAAAGAGAATCCTTAGTGGGAAGCCTATTAAGAAAACACCACCAACCAAAAGCCTTTATTTTAAAAGGAACAACCATCTTCCAAACTAAAGAATAAGCCTCATCAAAAATATTGTTTGGCCCGAAAGGAATACGAGAAGAACCAAGAAAAGCGGAAAAACTACATACCATAAACACATCCGACTGATGGAGCTCCCACCTTATACCATCGGCAGCCGTTACTACAGGCAGAATGCTCTTCAAAATAGACCGCAGCTGGATAATGTCAGCGGCAGCCCCTCCATCATTAGAAGCAACAATGCCAAAATCTCCACAAATCCAATCCTCCCCCTCCAACCACCCATGCAAGCCACCGATACTTTTTTAAGGCTAGACAAATCGTAAAGTAAAGGAAATTTATCCTTTAAACAAACTTCATCAATCCACCTAGAAATCCAAAAGGAAGAATTAAAATCCTTAATTAGAAACAAAATAATTTTTCGGCTTTCCTTTTTCCAATCCATTGATATCCCTCCACCAAAAAGAACCACGAGATGAACTATTGACACCATTCCCCGAATCCACGACCCTTAAATTTATATCGTTATACCTTACTTTAAGTACCTTGTACCATAAAGCATTAGATTCCACTAAAATCCTCCATCTCCATTTATTAAGCAGAGCCAAATTAAAATCATCCACACTCCTCAAATCAAGACCCCCCTTCTCAATCGAAAAACACACCTCCTTCCAACTTACCCAATGAATTTTTCTAGAACCTTCCTTGCCGCCCCAAAGGAAATTACTTTGAATCCTCGTAATCTCTTTTACTACCTTCATCGGGGCTTTATAGAAAGAAAGCATGATATTAGAAATGCTTGAAAGAACCGATTTCAACAAAGTTAACCTTCATCCAAAATTAAGAAACCGGTTATTCCAACAAAGAAGTCTCTTTTTTAATTTCATCAACAAATCCGACCACATCGAAATACCATTAGAACTAAATCCAATAGGTATACTAAGAAAAACAAATGAACTTTCCTCTCTCCTACAAGAAAGGAAGAAAGAAGCCAAATCAAAGAAACGAGGACTAATATTAATTCCAATGAGTTTGCTTTTATGGAAATTAATACCCAAGGCAGAAACGATTTCGAATCCCCTCAAAACAGATTTAATTGCCCAAATATGCTTCCAAGTCCCATCACCTATCATTAGAGTATCATCCGCAAATTGGAGAATATCAACAAAATAATTGCCCTTTATGTTAAAACCTTCAAAATTTTCATTTTCTACCGACTTACTCACCATACCCCTCAAACCTTCCGCCATTATCACATAAAGAAACGGAGAAAGAAGATCTCCTTGTCTCAATCCTCTCTCTACCACAAACTCCTTCGTGGGGCTACCATTCACCAAAACTGACATTTTACTTGAGAAAACTAAAGCTTCCATCCACCTCATCCAAACCTCCCCAAACCCCATTTTCCTTAACATAAATAGAAGAAAATTCCAACTAACCTTTTCATATGCCTTTTCAAAGTCAACTTTAAAAAGCAAGCAACCTCTTCCCTTCTTCTTTGCATAGTCCACCAATTCATTAGCCACCAAAACTCCATCTAATAATTGCCTACGGAACAAAAGCACTTTGACAATTCGAAATAATTGAATTCAAAACCACTTTTAGTCTTGCCGCCAACAATTTTGAAATCGCTTTATACACACATCCAACAAGACAAATTGGCCTATAATCGTCTAAACACAAAGGGTTAGAAGATTTAGGCACCAAAGTAAAAAAAGATGAGATGAAGGTTTTAGAGAAAAAAACACTGGAATGGAAACTTTGAAAGCACCCAATAAAGTCATCCTTCATAAAATACCAACACTTTTTAATAAATAAAAAGGAATAGCCATCCGGTCCCGGACTTTTAGACCCGTCACAACTCCACACCGCATCCTTAATCTCTTCCTCCGAAAAAGGAGCTTCAAGAAAGGCAATATCCGATGAATTAATGCCTTTAAAGGAAAGGCCCTTAAGAACGGGTCTTTCATTATCCGGCTCAATAAACTTCGCCTCAAAATGGCTCCTAATCTCCTCCTTAACCTCCTCCACTTTATCCACAATACCATTAGCCGTCCCAATAGAACCGAAAAAATTGCGCCTTCTCCTCTCCTTCATAATTCTATGAAAAAATTTACTATTAGAGTCACCATCATTTAACCAATTTAACCTCGATTTTTGGATGAGCATATTGTCTTTAATCTTAAGATTTAACCAAATCTTGCCACTAGCCAACTTCTTCTTCTTCAAAATCTCCATCCCCTTCAAAATCTCTTACCCAACTTGAGATTTTTATTACACCCATTTTTAAAAATATGTTATCTATTATCACGTGCTAATACTTAAAATAATATTTTATTTATAAAATATTCCATATTTTTTATTTACACTCAATTTTTAATATCACAGATGTAAATTTTAGAATTATATTTTTCTCTTTCCCTTGGTGGGAACCCATGACTTCAACCACTATTTAAAAGCATGTTAATAATATTTAAAAAATCAAACGCAACTACTAACTCTCTAATTGAACAAGTATCTTATACAAATTCAAAAAGACTTTTTTTTACTAGGTCTTTAATTGTATTTTATAAGTAAATATATGGAATATTTGAATGTATAAACTTCTTATAAATAGGCTCTTTCTAAGTCTTCAAAATCTCATAATTCATAAACATATAGAAATAAATATACAACAAACAAACAAAGAGGGCAATATGAAGAGTAGTTACTTGATTTTTACAGCCTTCTTGGCCTTAGCATCTTGTGCCTTTGCATTTGATCCCAGCCCACTACAACACTTTTGTGTGGCTATCAATGACACTAAGAATGGTGGTATGTATAATAATAATGTATTTTTTTTTTATTATCATTTTTCTGCTATGATAGTTATGGCTAAGCCTTTGAAATTTATTACAGTCAATCAGTTTGATAACTCATATTTGATTTGCAGTGTTTGTGAATGGAAAATTCTGCAAAGATCCAAAACTTGCCACTGCAAATGACTTCTTTTTCTCAGTGAAAGAAGGAAACACATCAAATTCACTTGGCTCAAAAGTGACACCGGTTACAGTTAATGAGATATTAGGATTAAACACTCTTGGTATTTCTCTCGCTCGCATTGACTTTGCACCGAGGGGACTAAATCCTCCACATACGCATCCAAGAGGTACTGAGATTCTTATAGTGTTGGAGGGTACTCTCTACGTTGGTTTTGTTACTTCTAACCCACAAAACTATTAGAAATAGAAATAATTTATATTTTAATTAATATTCACAAACTTGGTGACCAAGTTTGTTAGAGGGTATTTTAGTATTTTATTGTTGTTTTTGTAGCCCTAATTTTAGCTTATAAATAGACTAGTGGTAGTGAGTATTTTTAATAATCTTTTGTAATCCTTGTAGCCGTCATTCTCTATAATATATTCTTCTCCTTTTTCACCATTATTTTCACCTTGTACACCAACAATTAGTATCTAGAGCTCCGGTTAGGATCAACGGGAAACACGAGTGAAACGTGAGGATTTCTTGTGTGATTGAATTTTTGTTCTTGATTTGTGTTGAATCTTGAATGAAGTTCTGATCGGAATCATAAATTTGTGATTCTGTGGGTTGGGAAACACTGTGTGCGGTGAGATTCTGAGTGTACTGTACAAGGTTGAAGATGATGAACGGCGGCGGCGGCATGAACACTAAGCTTCCAGTATTTGATGGCAAAAACTAGAATCGTTGGATGATTCAGATGCGTGTACTGTTCGGTGCTCAAGATGTTCTGTATCTTGTCACCGACGGTTATGTTCCGGTAGCAGCAGATGCGACGGAGGAGCAGAAGAACGCGCAGAAGGATACAAGGAAGAAAGATCAGAAAGCATTGTTCTACATCCATCAGTGTGTGGATGCGAATGTGTTTGAGAAGATTGCAGATTCTACGACGGCGAAGGCGGCGTGGGACACACTGGTCAGATGTTACGGTGGTGACACATCAGTGAAGAAGGTGAAGCTTCAGTCTCTACGTAAGCAGTACGAGAATCTCAACATGAAGAACAATGAGAAAGTTTCTGAGTACATCTCCAGAGTGATTCTGATCACTAATGAGATGAAGGCGTGTGGAGAAACTCTTTCTGAACAAGTAATCATTGAGAAGGTATTGAGATCCCTTACTCCTCAATTTGATTACATTGTGGTAGCAATAGAACATTCTAAAGATCTGAGTACCATGAGAATTGAAGAGCTGCAAAGCAGTCTAGAAGCGCAAGAGTTGCGTCTGACTGAGAGAACTTCTGAAAGGGAAGTAGAGCAGCAGGCTCTAAAAGCAGTTTCTGATAAGAAGCATCAGAACAGAGAAGATCTGATGGTGGTCAGAAGTCAGAAACCTCAACTTCTGATAGGCAAAAGAATGCTCAGAAGGGAAAAGAGAAGTATGACAAGAAGAAGATCCAATGTTACTGTTGCAAGAAGTTTGGTCACTTTGCTAGAGACTGTTGATCAAACAAAGAAAGGAAGTCAGAAGAAGCAAATATAGCCAGAAGTTCTGATGATGAATCTGTGCTACTAATGGCTTCTGAATCTGATGATACGAATTTGACAGATTAGTGGTATATGGACACTGGCTGCTCAAATCATCTTACTGGAAATAAGAAATGGCTGGTTGATTTTGATTCTGAGAAGAGGACAAAGATCAGATGTGCTGATGACAAATATCTTAACGCTGAAGGTATGGGAAATGTCAGAGTTGTTCTGAATAATGGGAAAGCAGCATTGATTCAGAATGTGTGGTATGTACCTGGCATCAAAAGCAATCTAATGAGCGTGGGACAATTAATTGAGAAAGGTTTTTCAGTTACCATGAAGGACAATCTTCTGAAGCTGTATGACTGTAATCAGAAGTTGATTATGGAGTCAGAACAAGGAAGGAATAGAACATTCAAGGTGAATGTCAGAACTTCTGACTCTGAATGTCTTAGTGCAACAAGTGTTGTGAAAGAAAGTGAGCTGTGGCACAGAAGATTTGGTCATCTGAATTTCAGAAGCTTAGAACATCTGAATTCGAAGAAGCTGGTACATGGAATTCCTGCAATTAAGAAGCCTGAGAAGTCATGCAAAGTGTGCATGGAAGGAAAGCAACCAAGATTGCCATTTGCATCAGAAGTTGCTCCAAGAGCAAAACATGCCTTGGGAGTAGTACATTCTGATGTGTGTGGTCCATTTCCAGTAGAATCGTTCGGAGGGAATAAATACTTCGTGTCATTTGTTGATGAATTCACGAGAATGATATGGGTATCCCTTATTAAGTTCAAACACGAGGTGTTTGCTGAATTCAAGAAGTTCCGAATGAAGGTTCAGAATCAGAGTGGTCAGACTCTGAAGATTCTCAGAACCGATGGTGGGGGTGAGTATAACTCCAAAGAGTTTCAGAAGTTCTGTGAGGAGAATGGAATTGAGCATGAGGTTACTACTCCTTACACTCCTCAACACAATGGTCTTGCTGAAAGAAGAAATCGTACTTTGCTTGATATGGTGAGAAGCATGCTGAAGGAGAAGAAGCTTCCTCAGAACTTCTGGGGAGAAGCTGTTGCCACCGCAGCATATATGCTCAACAGATGTCCAACGAAGAAGCTGAAGGAAATAGTTCCTATTCATAAGTGGACGGGAGATAAGCAGAGTGTTAGTCATCTAAAGGTGTTTGGTTCTGTTTGTTACAAACATGTTCCAGAAGCTAGAAGACAGAAGCTGGATGATAGAAGCAAAGTAATGTTACTGGTGGGGTACCACAGTACGGGTGCGTACAAGCTTTATTGTCCAGAAACTAATAAAGTTGAGTTCAGCAGAGACGTTATTGTGAAGGAATCAGAAGTTTGGAATTGGGATAAGTCTCAATCTGATTCTGATGTGAGAACTTCTGAAGAAAGGTCAGAAATAAGAATTTCTGAAACTGGTGGTGATTCTGACTCTGAAGGAGACTCAGAAGATGAAGGTGATTCTGATGATCCAGATTCTGATGATGATCAAGATTCTGGTGGTAATTCAGACTCTGGGAATATGCCAGACTCTGAAGGTGGTCAAAGTTCAGGAGGAAGTCAAACTTCTGAAGCAAGAGCTTCTGAAGGAGAAACTTCTGAGGTTCAAGCATCCGGAGAAAGTTCTTAACGAGGTCAGAGGCCACAGAGAATCAGAAACATTCCAAGAAGATTTGAAGAGTTTGACATGTTACAAGACACTGAAGTAGATTCTGAGGGAGAGATTATTCAGTGTGCCATGTTAGTAGACTCTGAACCCGTGAGTACAGAAGAGGCTCTCAAGCAGAAGTTCTGGCTAAAGGCCATGAAAGAAGAACTTGAGGCCATAGAAAGAAACAAGACTTGGAAGCTGACAGAACTTCCAAAGGACAAGAAAGCCATCAGCGTCAGATGGGTTTTCAAGCAGAAGCTAAAGCCAGATGGATCAATTGGCAAATACAAAGCGAGGTTGGTAGCAAGAGGATTTCTGCAGAAACCTGGGCTGGATTATTCTGAAGTGTTTGCACCTGTAGCGAGACATGAAACAATCAGATTGGTGATCGCAATAGCTGCTAATAGGAATTGGCCTCTGATGCATTTAGATGTGAAATCTGCATTTCTGAACGGTCCATTAGAATAAGAAGTTTATGTGTCACAACCTCCTGGATTTGTGAAAGAGAATAAGGAAGGGATGATGTACAGATTACATAAAGCTTTGTATGGATTGAAGCAAGCGCCCAGAGCTTGGAATCAGAAGATTGATTCATTTTTCAAGAAGCAGGGTTTTCAGAAATGTGAGATGGAATACGGTGTTTATGTTCAGCATATTTCTGAAGGCAATATGATTCTGGTGTGTTTGTACGTTGATGACATCTTGCTGACCGGAAGTTCTGAACAAGAATTAGCTAAGTTCAAGAAGGTGCTGATGAATGAGTTTGAAATGACTGATCTCGGGAAAATGACATACTTTCTAGGGATGGAGTTCAGATATTCTAAGAAAGGTATCATTTTGCATCAGCTGAAGTATGAACGAGAACTTCTGAAGACATTTAAGCTGCAGAATTGTAAGGCTGCTATCACACCCTCAGATACGAATCAGAAACTAGATTCTGATTCTAATGGTGAGGATGTGGATGCTACAACCTTCAAACAGTTGGTTGGTTCTCTGAGGTATTTGTGTAATACCAGACCTGATATTTGCTATGCAGTTGGAATGGTTAGTAGATTCATGAGTAAACCTAAGTGGTCCCATTACCAAGCTGCTGTCAGGATTCTGAGGTATATCAAGGGAACTCTGAAGTATGGAGTGTTGTTCCCTTCTGGAAGAAAGACTGAATCAGAACTTCTGAGTTACTCAGATTCTGATTGGTGTGGAGACAGAGTTGATAGAAGAAGTACTTCTGGATACTTGTTTAAGTTTCTAGGAGGCCCTATTTCTTGGTGTTCGAAGAAACAACCTGTTGTTGCGCTATCAACCTGTGAAGCTGAATATATTGCAGGTTCTGTTACTGCATGTCAAGCTGTGTGGATTCTGAACTTGCTGGAGGATCTGAAGATCAAAGTTGACAAACCTCTGAAGCTGATGATTGATAACAAGTCTGCAATCAATCTTGCCAGAAACCCAGTGTTGCATGGGAGAAGCAAGCATATTGAGACCAAGTATCACTATCTGAGAAGTCAAGTTCAGAATGGAGTGTTAGAAGTTCTGCACTGTAGCACCCAGAAGCAGTTGGCAGATGTTCTGACGAAGGCTATCAAGACGGATCAATTTCTTCGCTTAAGGGATGGAATTGGTGTTGTTAGCTTTGAGGAAATATAAATTAAGGGATGATATTAGAAATAGAAATAATTTATATTTTAATTAATATTCACAAACTTGGTGACCAAGTTTGTTAGAGGGTATTTTAGTATTTTATAAATAGACTAGTGGTAGTGAGTATTTTTAATAATCTTTTGTAATCCTTGTAGCCGTCATTCTCTATAATATATTCTTCTCCTTTTTCACCATTATTTTCACCTTGTACACCAACAAAACCGTCTCATCACAAAAGTGCTCAACAAAGGAGATGTGTTTGTGTTCCCTATTGGTCTCATTCACTTCCAGTTGAATGTGGGATATGGAAATGCGGTTGCCATTGGTGGACTTAGCAGTCAGAATCCAGGTGTCATCACAATTGCGAATGCTGTGTTTGGATCTAATCCGAAAATTTCTTCAGAAGTTCTCACAAAGGCTTTTCAAGTGGATAATAAGATAGTTGACAATCTTCAGAAACAGTTTTGGTTGGACAACAACTAGAGTTGCAATTTGTAATATTTACTAGAAGATTAGAATAAAATAAAATGTAATAGTGGATGCATCTTCTATATTTTTTTAATGATTTTCTATATGATATTTGTAGCAACATTTTCTTTTAATTTAATATTATATATTCTTTTTATGGTTCTTGAAGATGAAAACAAAGGAATATAAGAAATAGAAAATAAAACTTGAGGAAGAAGAAAAAATAACTTTCATATATTTGTCTTAATGAAAAAAAAAAGAGTATTACAGCATCTATACGCTTGACATGCTAACAACATTGTAACTTTTTTAACAACCTGCAACAAATCACTAACTAAAGAGTCTAGATCAAGTATATCTAGCTTAGTATGTACTATATGCTTCAATTGCTTGGTAAGGAAGGTAACGATTGTGATGCATCAAGGTGAATTCGAGTGTGTTTAGTTGCATGATAGTTCATCATCATGGTTTTTATTTATCTTCATACCCTAAGTTGAAGCATGATAGATAGCTGAAATGCTCAGGTTAGAAATAGGTAACAACTTGAACAACCTTTTTTTTCTTTTTTTTTTAATAATCGAAAATTTAATCAACCAGGATACAAAAAGGAGTATCCAAACCTAATTACAAAAAAACATCAACTAAAACTCAAGTGAAACTTACAAAAATTCACAAGGGAAGTTGGTCCAATCATAGTAATTACAAGTAAATCTCTCGTTAGTCCTCTTTCCTAACCACCACAAGTATACAAGATGATTCTCAATTCTATAGAATCAAAGTCCCAAGTTTCTCTATTAAATACTATGTTATTCCTAGTAGTCCATATACACCAACCTATGGTCAACCAAAGGCCTACAGCATTTTTTACAGCCACCTTCTTGACCATAAGAACATGAATCCAGTTGTGAAACTTCTCCACTAAAGAGTCATGATTTCCAATAGTAATGCCGAGCCATCTCTCAACAAAGCACCAAATTTTCTTAGAAAATTGACACAGAAAAATTAAATGGCCAATACTCTCTTCTTCACCATGACAGAATAAGCAGGAAGTGGCATCACCATCGAAAGCAACTTGTCTCTTGCGTAAATTTTCTCTAGTAGCCAACCTATCCCGAAACAATCTCCAACCGAACAACTGGATTTTTGGGTGAGCAGAAGACAACCAAACCAGTTTAAAAACATCACCCAACAAATGATGATTATGGTTCAGACTGTGACTTGTAACCAGAAGCTCATAACCCGCTGACATCCCCAATCCCAAATCACAGTATCATCATCTATCATAGGCAAGGAAACTGCAGGCAGCAAACTGTGCAATTCACGCACATCATCCGACCTGCTACCTTCGATGTTGATATCAGAAAAATCAGACCACAAACCTTCACTCGAAGTACTGCTGCGAAACTCCGAAACTCTGCCACTTTTATTACCAGAAGCCTCCCACAAACCAGGGAATTTCACCGCCAGCGCTTGATCTCCACACCATTTGGACAACCAAAAAAGTGTGTTATCACCACAACCAATCTCATGCTTAATATGATGAATAAAACCACCTGCTCCAAACAACCTGCAAATAAGAAACAAATCTTTCCACCACAGAGAAGATTCGATATTATACTTCGGCAAAACACCAACATGAATATCAACAAGGTGGTTCGGGTATCTAGCTTCCAAAATTCCAAGCCATAACCTCCTTTTAAGAGTTAACAACTTCCAAAGCCATTTAGCTATTAACGCTACGTTTAACCATTTGACATGTTTGACTCCAAGCCCACCATCCGCCTTTGCCTTACACACCTCGCACCAACTGATCCAAGCAATTTTTTTGGACAACGTAGACCCCCCTAAAGAAAACGACACTGAATACTAGTAATGATCTTAACAACTTTACTAGGCATTAAATACATAGACATAAAATGCAGAGGAATATTGGATAAAACAGAGTTAATGAGGGTGGCTCTGCCATCCATCGATAAAGCTCTCCATTTCCGAGTTGAAAGACGCATCTGAACTTTCTGAATCATAGGCTTCCAAAAAGAGATCTTCCTATGATTTCCACCAACCAACACACCCAGCAATTTGAAAGGAAACGAATCTAATTGAACACCCAGAAAACATTCTGCAGCTATTAGAACGTTGTCATCCACACCAATTCCATACAGCGAACTTTTCTTATAATTAATATGTAATCCAGACACCAATTGAAAGCCTTTCAACAAGGCCTTAATAGTCCAAAGATTAGACCAAGAGGCATCACCCACTAGAATAGTGTCATCCGCGTATTGTAATAATTCATACGATATATCAGAATTGAGATGCAAACCGTGGAAAGCAGCAGCCAAAGAAGATCTATTAACCAACACAGGTAAGCCTTCAGCAGCTAAAGCAAAGAGAAAGGGAGAAATAGAATCTCCTTGGCGTAAACCACGTGAAACCATGAAATCTCTGGTAGGACTCCCATTAACCATGACAGACATAAAACTCCTCATAACAGTTCCTTCAATCCAACCCAAAAATTTGCTTCCAAAACCCATGTGATGCATAACGTCTTTTAAATAACTCCAATCCACCCTGTCATAAGCTAAAACGAAATCCACTTTTAACATCCACGCCTTAGACTTGCTTCTCTTCGCAAAATCAATCAACTCATTAAGGACCAAAACTCCATCCAAGATGTTACGCCCTTCTATAAACGCCGTTTGATTGACAGAGACAATATTATCCATAACTTTCTTGATTCTCGTCACCAACAACTTTGAAACCACTTAGTACACAGAACCAATCAAGAAAATAGGACGGTAGTCCTCTAAACCCCCAGGAATTTCCTTCTTCAGAATCAGGGCAATGAAGGAAGAAGTAAACACCTTAGGGAGAACACCATTCTAAAAAAAATGGAGTATGCAATTAGAAAAATCCGCGCCCACCACCTCCCAACAATGCTTTAAGAACTTCAAATTAAATCCGTCAGGTCCGAGGCTCTTGTCTGCATCACTAGAAAACACAGCCAGTTTCACATCTTCGATCGTGAAAGAATCCTCCAGCAATCTACTTTCGACCTCAGTCATCCTCTTGAACCCATCACTACCAATTTTAGGCAGTACTCTATTTTCTTTCTTAAATCTTCTTTCAAAATGATTAGCCACGGCTTCTTTAATACCCTTGACGAACACTTCTCCTTCTACTTGGATCGAACAAATGGAATTCAATCTATTTCTATTTCTGATGGCAGCATGGTAAAACTTAGTGTTTGCATCACCTTCATTAATCCATTTCATCCTCGCTTTCTGTTTAAGAATGCTATCCTTGATTCTCAAATGTTTCCATAAATCATCTTCAGCAGACTTTCTCTCTTTCAACCTAACATCAGAGACCCCTGCCCTACTCAGAGCAATACAATCTTCAACTTCGTTAATGATATTGACGTTCTCGTTAATCTTCGTATCAATCCATCCAAAGACATTAGCATTCCACCACCGCAACTGATTCCTTAAATGATTAAACTTCTTAGAAAGAATGAAAAATGCATCACCATCCACCTTGAATGAATCCCAAACATTTCTAACAAACTGCAAAAACTCATGATGTTTAAGCCAACAGTTCAACACTTTAAAAGGCTTTGGCCCCCAATTAACAAGTTCCGCAATAATCGTAACTGGCCTATGATCAGAAATGTCCCTAGGCCCAACATTCTGAGTGATCGAGTTCCAATTATTAAGCAGTCCAGGGGAGATGATGAACCTGTCAATCCTACTAGCAGACTTACCCGAAGCATTAAACCAAGTATATTTGTTACCACGCAAAGGAATATCAACGCAACCGGACGTTTCAATGAAATCATTAAAATCTTCAATGATTCTTTTGCTTTGAGTACAACAACCTCTACGTTCTCTTCTGTTCTTGATGGCATTAAAATCACCGCCAATGACCCATTCACCAACTGGCATAGAGTTTTTGAGATGGATAATTTTGTTCCACATCAATCTCTTCTCAGAATTGGAACAAGAAGAATAAATGTTCAAGAAGTACACATTATGACCATTCCACAAAGCATTCAATCCAAGATAACCACCACCTTTAAAAGTGCTAACCGGAACCAAACAAGATTTCCTCCATATGGTGAGGATCCCACCAGCATGCCCAATGGCATTCGCCCCAGACCATAAACAATTATTATCTCCCCATAAATCAGTAACTAATTTATCAGACATCCACTCACACTTGGTTTCCTGTAAGAAGATAACATCCACACCTTTATTACGAATGAGATTCCGAATCCTTCTCCTCTTAACACTGCTCCCACATCCTCTTATATTGTAAGTCATGAAATTCATAATCTACCCTTAGCTGCACCCTTCTTAACTCTGTTACCCCATCTATCCTCCAATTCAAAGTTCCTAATGCAATTCTCAAATATCTCATCATCTTCTTCTGCCTCTACTCCCATCTTCTTAATGGCATCCCAAATTTTGGAAGGTAAATTGTCCAACTTCCTTTTAATCCTCGAATTACTTTTCTGAACCTCCTCGTCACCTATGGAAGCACCCCCAGAAGAAGGGGTTCCACCACAACTAGAAATCTCCTCTTCTGATTCAAAGCCAGAGGTTAAAGGTTTAGGAATGGTATCTCCGTGCTTTCTGCTTTCATTCAGAAGTGTCGCATAATAAGACGGTTTAAAAGGTATCTTGATTTTCTGGTAGATATCATCAAGAAGAACCACCTTTTTATGTTTCTTAATCTTAGAACCTCCTACCTGTTGGATATGTTCTCCAAAACTATCTCTCGCCTTGGAGCAGCCACCTACGACCAATCTTCCAGATTCCACATCATCACAAACTTTAGGGGTGAAAAACCGTGATTCTTCTGCTAAGATCTGATTTTGAGTCTCCTTGTGTGAATAAACCTGTGTTTCTGACAAATGAAAAGATGTGTCAGCCTGTCCCCCTTGTGACAAGTTACCCTCAATACCATCCACCGCCTCGCATCCAACGTCCATAGGCCCACTTTGACCAACATCCTGGTTAACGTCAGAACAAGGAGCAGACCTACTCACCTCGGGCCCCACTCTACCCCCAATAGAATCTCTCTCCTCAATAACTTTATGATTTTCTCCAAAACCCTCTCTCTCCTCCCCCCTATCAGTATTATCATCATCCACCTCCTTCTGGAAAACTTCATCTACCTTCTGCGTTTCCAAACCTTCATCACATACATTAAAATTGAACTCAACTTCCTCACTGTCTGATGAAGAAATAATGGAACTGTCTTCCCTAAATTGCTCGTTCGTAACACACGGTTTACACAAATCAACTGCATCTTCTCTCAATTTGATACAAAAAACAATACCATTAACTTCGATATTAAACACTTCAAAGAAGTTAATGAAAAATTTAGTCCTGACTAAAATCCTAGCAACGTCCAGTCTAGCCATAACTTTGGTCTCCTCATCCGCTTTCACAAACTCTCCCAACCTTCCTGCCAGGTATTTGAAAAATTTATCACTCCAGACATGGCAAGGTAACCCATAAATGCTAATCCAAGTTAATCTTTCCTTGTCAACATCAGCAGGGGACCAAGGGTGGATATCCGAGAACCATTTTGATATCCATTCTTCGTCCTCTTTCATCATTTTCTTGATTCCCCCTAACTCTTCCTCCTCCAATAAGCACAAATTCTCCCCTAAAGGGGTAGCTTTGATATTAAAATAACCTTCGATATGCATAGCCTCATGGACATCAAAAGCAGTTCCTGGTTCCTCTAACACACCAATAAAAGAATTTTCAAATCTAGACAATTCATCCTTGTCTACATTGAACGTGAGGCCCGCATACCCCGGTTTGTCTCCCATTAAAGAATGATTCAGAAACTTATCTTGGCCCTCTTGGCCCTCTTGAAGTCTTCTATTAGCTTGAACAGCCTGAGCAAAAGATAGATTCCCTTTGTCACCATTATTCACAATGTGCCTAATGTACCTAGAATCATTCGAGTTTCTCCCTACTACTTGATGAACCCTGCATTCCAGGTTGAACAACCACCTCACTCCTTTGGAATCTAGGGTTATTAGCAAATATCTTCCTGCCATTAATGACAATGTTGTCCAATTTAATGGCCAGGAGATGTTCGTCCTCCACCTTTTTGAACTTCACGAAGCCAAAACGCTTTCCCCGTTTGTCTCTTTTCGGAGGGGTGTAGACTTCCAAAACAACACCATGTTCTTTAAAAACATTGAACATCTGTTTGGCTTCGAAATTTTCAGGAAACTCAGAGAAGAAGAAAGAGGAAGCACTGATAAAATCCGCCTCAATGCATTTTCCACCTTGAGCTTTCCACACAGACCTTTTCGCCAAAGAAACGTTAGAGGGTCTGTTTCTGATAACCTTTTTCCATTCTTCCTCCTTCCTAAACCTCATTATAAATTTCAGAGTAACAAAACCGAATGACAGAAGTAATACCTCCTTCAAAACCGGAACCCAAACTAACCGACAACACAGAGCAGATATAGAACCCTACAGTGAAGAGACAGAGCTAAGAAGATCCACAGGGAGGAAGATCCCTAATTCGAAAATTAGGACTTTAAACCAAACCCTAAGAGCCTAAGCCTGTTCCCCACTGGAAGAAACCGGATCTGCGTAACACTAAGATGAAACAGGTTAATGAACTTGATACATTTCCAAAGGAAGATGACCGCTGTGTGAAGAGTTGCTGATTGGGTTTGGGAGGTTTCTAGAGAGAAGGGGGAGCTTCTCTCTCTAGAATATAAAACTAATTGCCTAAGGAAAGTTATGTGTAATATGTGATTTGGATGCCGCTACGTTGCACCTTTTTAGTATTTTTTTAAACAACAAATAATAAATATAGGAGAGCACTAGGGGTGTTCTAAACCCTTACAGAAAAAAGGTAAGCCAAGAGAAATTCCCCACCAACAATAACTACAGGGATAAACAATAAACCAGATTCGTACACATATTCAAGTAATTAACGTTGAAATACGAAATATCTCAAATGACCAACTATTTCCAGACCAAGAACTTAATAAAATCACATTATGTTATTCAATTCACACTTAGCTTCGTTGAAAATAATGTCATTTTTAGTTTTTCAAATACCCCACACCACCGCCAACCAAATAGAATCTAACTTGCCCTTGCTAGCAACACTCTTAAAAAAGAGCTCCAACTTAAGAAATTAATTCCAAGAAGGATTTACAGAACTTGTTGAGGTATTAGATATAATTTAAGTTGAATTATGTGGCCCGAGCCCAAAGCTAATTAGGATTTAAGGTTTGTTATTTAGTTTGTTATTTTACTTAGTAGTCAAGTCACTTAGGTGTATATAACTAGACACTTTGTCATTCAGTTTTATTCATTCAAAATTAATCCTTATTTCCTTATTCTCTCTTTTTCTCTCCTCACATAAGTGCCTCACGCACTAACAAATTGGTATCAAAGCTCCGGTTAGATTCTTGATCGTGTTTCCAAGAATCACACGTCAGAGATTGTGTTTTCGAGATCGTGGGTTGTTATTGACCAATCGCTGCAGAGATGAATGATAACGAAAATTTACCGAACTCCCTTCCAACTCTTGACGATAAGAATTGACTTCGATGGAGAAAACATATGCAATCTCTATTTGGCTTTCATGAAACCCTAGAATTGGTTACTAACGGTGTTCATGTGCTTGGTGAAGATGCAACCGACGCACAGAGAACCACTCACAAGGATGCCAAGAAGAAGGATTGCAAGGCAGTGTTTTACATCCAATCGGGGGTTGATGCGGCTAATTTCGACAGAATCGCTTTTTTGAATCGACAGAGGAGGCATGGGATATTCTTGTCAATTAGTTTGAAGGAGGCGAGAAAGTCAAGGTTGTCAAGTTGCAAACTTTGCGACGACAATATGAATTGTTGTCGATGGGAGAAAACGAAAAGATTGCAGGCTATGTGTCGAAGGTGCAGAAACTTGTCCATCTCATGAAGGGTTGTGGTGAAACCCTAATTGATAAGATGATACTTGAGAAAGTAATGCGTACGTTGACCTCTCATTTTGATCACGTTATTGTAGCTATTCAAGAATCCAACAATCTTGAAACCCTAAAACTGGAAGATTTGGTTGGTTCGTTGGAGCCGCATGAGATTAGGATTGTCGAAAGGAAAGGAGTTCAAGACTCGATACAAGCACTATAGGCTCAGTCATGGAAGAACAATGGTGGTTCCAAAAAGTTCAAAGGTCAACGAATCTCTTCCATACAAGAGAGTTTCTTTGAAATGAGCATGAAACTTATTTAATGCAGACAACTGTAGCAACGCTTGATCTTCATCATCAATCTTGACCTTGATATTCTCAAGATCAAGAATAAACTTGTTGAACATATCCAGTTGCTTCAGGTAGAGACGATTGACCAAGGATTTGGTCATATACAACCCCTCGAGTTTTCTCCATACACTTGTTGTTGTCTTCTCCTATGAGACCTTCCAGAGAACTGTATCACCAAGACTCAATATGATGGCATTATGAGCTTTATCGATCATCGTCGTCTTCTCCTTCTTCGTTAGGGACAGATCCATCTTCTCTGATCCTTTTCAACGCTTCAAACTGAAATTCTGGAACTCTAACACAAGTTAATACTAATGTCCTCACATCAGAACATAATGTCAAGACATATGTTACAACATCTTCTATCTGACAGAACAAATAAATCAATCTAAAAATAAATTGCAGAAATATAAATAACACAGTCATTTGGTAGCCCAGTTCGGTGCAACATCACATACATCTGAGGGCATCCAAGCCAGAAAGGAAATTCACTATAATAGCATTAGTTCAAAGCTAAACTCCCCCATTTACAACTTCTCGCCTAATCACTACCTTGTGCAACTTCTACCTAGAAACCCTCTAGAAATGAGATCCCTCTCTCACTTCCTAACAGTCACAAACCAGTGATAATTTAACAATAACTCAAAATAGAAAAACACCATTCCAAGACAAATACTTAGTTTTTCTTAAAAGCTTTAAACTAAGGACAATACACTCTTGCTTAAAAGCTCATGTGTGAACAATAAACAACATACAATTAGTCTACCTCAATGTATCAAAAGATACATGGGTGACTTACAAAGTCACACTAAAGAGACTCTCAAAACTCAAGCTACTAAAACTTCCCCTTATTTTTTACAAAAGTGAAAGCCGTAAAAACATTAGGGTTAGGTTTCTCTTTAAATACTCCTCAACAGTCCATGGGCTTCGAAATCTTCACCCAGATACTGCTTGATCCACACGCTGAGGGCTGCATCAATTATGCAGAAAAATATCCATAAATCTTGGAATAAATCATCAAGTTTCCTAAATTGTCCAACATCCAATTTAAGAAACTTATGAACAGTTGGAGATCAAATCAAATGTTCCAGATTAAATCGTCTTGACCTCTGAAAAATAAGTGAGATATATCCAAAAGGAATCTCACAAAATCAAATCAAATCTATCAAGAATAAGACTACAACTTATACTGATGTTCTGGTACAACTTGTCACAACATCTGTCAGAACATTTGTCTTCAATGTTGATAGACCAACAAGTTAGAACATTTCACCCAACATCTTTTTGTGAACCATGTTTTAGCAAAATTGCTGTCAATCCTAAAACCATGGAACTAACAATCTCCCCCTTTGGCAAATTTTGGCTAAAACATCCTTTGCTTAATGAACCTAGAGAGAGGAATAGAACCACAAACAAGACACAAGCTACATGTAAACTTTGCACAACCTGCAAAAACAATATTAGATATAAAATGCAGATACAGATCATCAGAGATTACAACTCCTTCATACTCCAGAAATCTCCATAGACCGGATGTCAAGACATGTGGTCTGATATCACACCAACACAACTCCAACACAGCAACCTCAGACAGGTCCATTACTCCCCCTGTCACACATAACCAATACTTCCCCTCAAAGGAAAAATGGGGAAAACCCAAATCACAAGAAATCCAAACCTCAACTGTCTTAGCTGTCTTAGTTCACACATCTCTCTCAAGGGGAAAACCCAAATCACAAGACAGACACACATGAATTATCCAAGTTCACACATTAGAAACACATACAGCAGAAACCACACATATTAGAAACACATACAGTAGAAGCCACACATATTACTCAGAACATCAGAGTAATAGATTACCACAGAGCATCCAAGGTTCTTCATAACCACAACATGTCAGAACATGTGATTGCATATCATTGCACACACAAATCACATCAGTGGCAGCAGCATAAGCAAGAGCAACAATAACAACAAACATGACAGACTATCATGCTTCCCCTATATAGTTGCATACAACAAGTAACCACAAATCACACTAAAGCATGACATGATGTCATGTCATCTGATCAAACATCAGAAACAATAAACATATCAAAACTTCACTCCCCTTTTTAGCCAAAAATTGATAAAAATAAAGTAAAAGTAAACAAGCATAAATGGAAGCACAAAGTGGCAATGGATACAAACAGTTCTAATGGAAACATAAATCAACAGATGGAAACAAATGCTGTTATGGAATTATTACAACACAAACAACAAAAAAAACACACCAACAAAAAAATTTCATCTATGGAACCAGCTATCCACTCCAATCACCCGAGTTAATGAAATTAATCCAATCTTCATCAGCGTCCTCGTCAGAGTCATGCAGTTGAGCCTGAATTTTCTTGAAGAAGTTCATCTTTGTCACAGAAGTTTTCCCTGTCCTAGATGCTTCAGTAGATGATCCTACATATGTCACAACTTCAGACTCCACCTTCTTTCGATCCGCACTCTTATCCTTCTTGGCATCCATCACAAGAGCCCTTTCAGCATCAGTATTTTTTGAATTCTGACTCATGTTGAAACACGGTTGGGTAGACGGATGAAGCAAAAAGGTTTTGGGATTTAAAAATGAATAAAGACCTTGCTTGTATCGCCTGATAAATCAAGGATATGATTGTTGAAAGGTGTGAAATTTTCCTTGGTAACCGAGACATTCTCTTGTTCCTCTTTCCCGCTTTCCAAGCTTTGACTGCAACATTTGAAATGACATTCTCCATGTCATTGAAAACCAATTTTTCTTGAGAAACGCATGCAACAAATACAAAAGTTTATCAAGCCTCCTAAGCTGTAGTTGCTATAAATTTTCATTAATACAAATTTCCAAAACACCCCTGACAAGAAGATGACCAGTTACAATGACCTTTTCCTGCTGACCAGAAGGAATTCCTTGACTATCCTGATTGTAACCGGCTTGTCACAGTACAACGTCACGACATCCTGTTTGACATTATATTATTTTAGCATCCAATTCAAGTTGGAGCAACACCTTCCTCATCAATTTACTTAGACCAGAAAAAGAACCAGATTATATTCTTGCTGATCCAAAAGACACGATAGTTTTTCAAGAAGACACATCCTTAACAAACAAGGGCACAAACAGTGGAAACAAAACAGGACCCACATAAGAACATCATAAAATAGTAATAAAAACAAACTCCCATAGCTTAAGAACCCAACAAAGTGCAACTGAACAGCCAAACACAATGTCAAGACATCTAGTCTGTCAACACAGTTCAACCAGAACAACAACTCCTCCTGAAGACCACAACCCACTGCAGAGACAAATAAATTCTCCCAGACAACAAACATCATTGTTCTCAAGGACATACCCATGCAACCATGAACTGTCCCAATTCACATATCAGAGGCACATGCACAACAGAAGAAAAAATAAGCCTAAAACATTTAAGAGAAACCAGAGTTCTCCAAAACACTTCATGCAGACAAGATGTCATGCACATTTGTTTTGACTTCATGTACACAAACCACATATGTAGAAGTACATTTCATCTTAAGTATCAACAGCTAGAATGATGTCAGAACATGGCATCCCAACACCACCAAAGATCACATAGAAATGTAGAGGTCATTTCCATGCTTCACACCATAGCATCACAATAGAAAACCCAAAGAAACCATGGTTCTTTCACCACCTTAGGCCATATGTTAAGACATCATATACCTTGCACTACACAACAAATCCTTCCTTTTAGCACTGTCAAAGTCACTATCACCACCATACTTGGCCAATACTTTACTCCGAACTTCACCAGAACTAGATATTTCTTCTATGAATCTATTGGTGAACACAAATTCCACATGATTAGCTCCCATGTATAATCTGCTTCATTCTCTAGAGAGTTAATCTGCTACGATGATGTTCCAACATTTGCTTGGAAATCAGTCCCTTTCACAATGATTGGACCATTAACTTTGGTTCTAGAGTTAACAACCATAGGTTCTGCTATCGTCATAGTAGTCCAGAGACATCCTTTTGCCTGAAATACTTGAGAGCCAAAATTTAAACACAGCAGTAACAGAATATACTGCAAGGGCAAATCAGAGACACTCAAAGAAACCTTCACAGAGAGAAATAAACTCTCATACACAACAAGACCCAAAATAGCTTATATATAGAAGCACAATGTCAAGACATCATGTTTGACAATGCAGTACCAACATGAAACCTTATGCACGGAAAGAGATTCCCTCTACCAAGTACCATTGGGGATGACCAAAATACCAGTGTGTTGACTGAGCAAATCACCATCATCAGCCTTTTCCACCTCTGTATGCTCCTCTTCTCCCCTATATTCCTCTATCCACTAGGACTTCCCTTGCACTAGCCTCATAAGAACTGTGAGAGAAAGTTCTATAACATTTGTAGAAGTATGATGTTGGATCTTCTGGTGTGCCATCTTAACTACATCTTCCTTGATCATCAAACAAGTGGATGAACATTTAGTTTCTTGTGGTAAGCACAAAAAGCAACTAAGTTTGGCCTTTATATCCTCATCAGTACTTCATAATGGAAACAACATCAAGACTAGAAAATCTAGTTCTCAAGCCCTTTAAATTTCACATTTGACACCATCACTAGAAGTAACAAAGTTGAAAGAAAACTTAGATTCCATCAGATACTGCTTTACTCCAGTCATGAGTCTGGTACACCCACTATCAAAATATCAACATTGCTTAGTGGCAACTCCAAAAAGGTATGAGAGGTAAGGCAATTTTCATCTTCCTAGAGCTCTAACCACTGCTTGGTTGTCTATAGGCTGAGTTGATCCTTTGAGACAACCATTCAAGTTGAAACAAAAGTGCCTGATATGAACAACTTAACCCTAGAAGAGACATCTCCAGAGCAAGTTCCTGCCTTTAGCATGAATATTCTGATGTTTAGCACGATGTTGAGACATTTAGATAACATCATTGTCTCAGCTTGCCTGTTGATGGGAACAAATTTGCTTCACTTGAGTTCCTCTTTGCTTGTTATAGCCTTGAAATCCCTTTCCCTTTTTTGCCTTCCATACATCTTCTCAAATGAAGAACTTCTTCAACATATCATAACAGTAGTTCAACTTCCTCATAGACTTGATCATGATATCAAGTTTGGAGATCAATACAGATACCTCATTCTATGGGTTATAGATGGTAGACAACAATTCTTTCCTTAGAGATAGTAGAAAGAAAATATTTACCTTCTACATTCCTTCTTGTTGACAACCTTCTTTATTCTTGATGCACACACCTTGAAGAATCAACCGTCTCAACATTAATTCTTCAATACAGGGGACTACATCAGAAGCCCATCTTCTAAAGAAGACAGAACAAACTAGACATATTTATCATCAGGATCAGTCAAGAAGTAGAGAACCCTTTAAGAGACTTCTTGATGATAGGTAGGGCATTTTATAATAATATGACAAGAACCTTCAAATACACTACACTGAGTGCCTATATTTTGAACATCCTAGTTCTTGCAGGAGTCATGACAGATGTTCTTCACAATTGTTCTTGACCTTCTATCCACTTTCCTCAAATCCTGGTTGCAATATCTCCCAAGTAACATGATAGTACTGAATAATCCTTCATCAGACACAAGGTCACAAGCTCCTACAGAGATGGTGACAGACACCATGCTCTTGTCCTTTATTCAAATCTGTCAGTGTAAAGACAACCACAGAAAAAAATATGACCTAAAAGTTCCAATTATGTTGATGATGACTTGATCTTCTTCAAAAAAATGACAGTTTCATGTCAAAAACTCTTGAGTAGAGGCCTCGGTGTCTTGCTGACTAGATGTCCCTTCAAGAATGATGTTGAGAAATTCCCAAGCATCTTTAACCACTACATATGTGTTTAACAAACTAAAAACATTTTGATCAACTCCATTGGATATAGAGGTTTTCAGAGCACCAAGAGCCAACCCATACTCTTCCTCACCATAAACAATCAACGCACACCCTTTGGTGCAAGATATCCAAGAACTGATGTCCATTGATCTCAAGAAAGCTACCAATCTAGCCTTCTAATAATCATAAAGTACCAGAAAAATCTCCCTGAAGCTCATCCAAAACCTGACTAGGGTGTCCGCTCTGATGCCAATTGAAATTCTGGAACTCTAACACATGTTGATACTGATGTCCTCACATTAGAACATAATGTCAAGACAGATGTTACACCATATTCTATCTGACATAACAAATAAATCAGACTGAAAATAAATTGCAGAAATATAAATAACAGAGTCAATTGGTAACCCAGTTCGGTGCAACATCACCTACATATGGGGGCATCCAAGCCAGGAAGAAAGTTAACTATGATAGCATTAGTTCAAAGCTAAACTCCCCCATTTACAACTTCTCGCCTAATCACTACCTTGTGCAACTTCTACCTAGAAACCCTCTAGAAATGAGATCCCTCTCTCACTTCCTAAAAGTCACAAACCAGTGATAATTCAACAATAACTCAAAATAGAAAAACACCCTTCCTAGACAAATACTTAGTTTTTCTTAAAAGCTTTAAACTAAGGACAATACACTCTTGCTTAAAAGCTCATGTGTGAACAATAAACAACATACAATTAGTCTACCTCAATGTATCAAAAGATACATGGGTGACTTACAAAGTCACACTAAAGATACTCTCAAAACTCAAGCTACTAAAACTTCCCCTTATTTTTTACAAAAGTGAAAGCCGTAAAAACATTAGGGTTAGGTTTCTCTTTAAATACTCCTCAACAGTCCATGGGCTTCGAAATCTTCACCCAGATATTGCTTGACCCACACGCTGAGGGCTGCATCAATTATGCAGAAAAATATCCATAAATCTTGGAATAAATCATCATATTTCCTAAATTGTCCAACATCCAATTTTAGAAACTTATGAACAGTTGGAGATCAAATCAAATGTTCCAGATTAAATCGTCTTGACCTGCGAAAAATAAGTGAGATATATCCAAAAGGAATCTCACAGAATCAAATCAAATCTGTCAAGAATAAGACTACAACTTATACGGATGTTCTGGTACAACATGTCACAACATCTGTCAGAACATTTGTCTTCAATGTTGATAGACCAACAAGTTAGAACATTTCACCCAACATCTTTCTGTGAACCATGTTTTAGCAAAATTGCTGCCAATCCTAAAACCATGGAACTAACAATCTCCCCCTTTGGAAAATTTTGGCGAAAACATCCTTTGCTTAATGAACCTAGAGAGAGGAATAGAACCACAAACAAGACACAAGCTACATTTAAACTTTGCACAACCTGCAAAAACAATATCAGATATAAAATGCAGATACAGATCATCAGAGATTACAACTCCTTCATACTCCAGAAATCTCCATAGACCGGATGTCAAGACATGTAGTCTGATATCACATCAACACAACTCCAACACAGAAACCTCAGACAGGTCCATTACTCCCCCTGTCACACATAATCAATACTTCCCCTCAAAGGAAAAATGGGGAAAACCCAAATCACAAGAAATCCAAACCTCAACTGTCTTAGCTGTCTTAGTTCACACATCTCTCTCAAGGGGAAAACCCAAATCACAAGACAGACACACATGAACTATCCAAGTTCACTCATTAGAAACACATACAGCAGAAACCACACATATTAGAAACACATACAGCAGAAGCCACACATATTACTCAGAGCATCAGAGTAATAGATTACCACAGATCATCCAAGGTTCTTCATAACCACAACATGTCAGAACATGTTATTGCACATCATTGCACACATAAATCACATCAGTGGCAGCAGCATAAGCAAGAGCAACAACAACAACAAGAAGCATGACAAACTATCATGCTTCCCCTATATAGTTGCATATAACAAGTAACCACAAATCACACTAAAGCATGACATGATGTCATGTCATCTGATCCAACATCAGAAACAATAAACATATCAACACTTCACTCCCCCTTTTAGCCAAAAATTGACAAAAATAAAGTAAAAGTAAACAAGCATAAATGGAAGCACAAAGTGGCAATGGCTACAAACAGTTCTAATGGAAACACAAATCAACAGATGGAAACAAATACTGTTATGGAATTATTACAACACAAACAACAACAAAAACACACCAACAAAAAAAACATCATCTATGGAACCAGCTATCCACTCCAATCACCCGAGTTAATGAAATTAATCCAATCTTCACCAGCGTCCTCGTCAGAGTCATGCAGTTGAGCCTGAATTTTCTTGAAGGACTTCATCTTTGTCACAAAAGTTTTCCCTGTCCTAGATGCTTCAGTAGATGATCCAACATATGTCACAACTTCAGACTCCACCTTCTTTGTATCCGCACTCTTATCCTTCTTGGCATCCATCACAAGAGCCCTTTCAGCATCAGTATTTTTTGAATTATGACTCATGTTGAAACACAGTTGGGTAGACGGATTAAGCAGAAATGTTTTGGGATTTAAAAATGAATAACGACCTTGCTTGTAATGCCTGATAAATCAAGGATATGATTGTTGAAAAGAGTGAAATTATCCTTGGTAACCGAGACATTCTCTTGTTCCTCTTTCCCGCTTTCCAAGCTTTGACTGCAACATTTGAAATGACATTCTCCATGTCATTGAAAACCAATTTTTCTTGAGAAACGCATGCAACAAATACAAAATTTTATCAAGCCTCCTAAGCTGTAGTTGCTATAACTTTTCATTAATATAAATTTCCAAAACACCCCTGACAAGAAGATGACCAGTTACAATGACCTTGTCCTGCTGACCAGAAGGAATTCCTTGACTATCCTGATTGTAACCGGCTTGTCACAGTACAATGTCACGACATCCTGTTTGACATTATATTATTTTAGTATCCAATTCAAGTTGGAGCAACACCTTCCTCATCAATTTACTTAGACCAGAAAAAGAACCAGATTATATTCTTGCTGATCCAAAAGACACGATAGTTTCTCAAGAAGAGACATCCTTAGCAAACAAGGGCACAAACAGTGGAAACAAAATAGGATCCACATAAGAACATCATACAATAGTAACAAAAACAAACTCCCATAACTTAAGAATCCAGCAAAGTGCAGCTGAACAGCCAAACACAATGTCAAGACATCTAGTCTGTCAACACAGTTCAACCAGAACAACAACTCCTCCTGAAGACCACAACCCATTGCAGAGACAAATAAATTCTCCCAGACAACAAACATCATTGTTCTCAAGGACATACCCATGCAACCATGAACTATCCCAATTCACATATTAGAGGCACATGCACAACAGAAGAAAAAATAAGCCTAAAACATTTAAGAGAAACCAGAGTTCTCCAAAACACTTCATGCAGACAAGATGTCATGCACATTTGTTTTGACTTCATGTACACAAACCACATCTGTAGAAGTACATTTCCCCTTAAGTATCAACAGCTAGAATGATGTCAGAACATGGCATCCCAACACCACCAAAGATCACATAGAAATGTAGAGGTCATTTCCATGCTTCACACCATAGCATCACAATAGAAAACCCAAAGAAACCATGGTTCTTTCACCACCTTAGGCCATATGTTAAGACATCAGATACCTTGCACTACACAACAGATCCTTCCTTTTAGCACTGTCAAAGTCACTATCACCACCATACTTGGCCAATACTTTACTCCGAACTTCACCAGAACTAGATATTTCTTCTATGAATCTATTGGTGAACACAAACTCCACATGATTAGCTCCCATGTATAATCTGCTTCATTCTCTGGAGAGTTAATCTGCTGCGATGATGTTCCAACATTTGCATGGAAATCAGTCCCTTTCACATTGATTGAACCATTAACTTTGGTTCTAGAGTTAACAACCATGGGTTCTGCTATCATCATAGTAGTCCAGAGACATCCTTTTGCCTGAAATACTTGAGAGCCACAATTTAAACACAGCAGTAACAGAATATACTGCAAGGGAAAATCAGAGACACTTAAAGAAACCTTCACAGAGAGAAATAAACTCTCATACACAACAAGACCCAAAAGAGCTTCTATACAGAAGCACAATGTCAAGACATCATATTTGACAATGCAATACCAACATGAAACCTTATGCACAGAAAGAGATTCCCTCTACCAAGTACCATTGGGGATGACCAAAATACCAGTGTGTTGACTGAGCAAATCACCATCATCAGCCTTTTCCACCTCTGTATGCTCCTCTTCTCCCCTATATTCCTCTATCCACTAGGACTTCCCTTGCACTAGCCTCATAAGAACTGTGAGAGAAAGTTCTATAACATTTGTAGAAGTATGATGTTGGATCTTCTGGTGTGCCATCTTAACTACATCTTCCTTGATCATCAAACAAGTGGATGAACATGTAGTTTCTTTTGGTAAGCACAAAAAGCAACTAAGTTTGGCCTTTATATCCTCATCAGTACTTCATAATGGAAACAACATCAAGACTAGAAAATATAGTTCTCAAGCCCTTTAAATTTCACATTTGACACCATCACTAGAAGTAACTAAGTTGAAAGAAAATTTAGATTCCATCAGATACTGCTTTACTCCAGTCATGAGTCTGGTACACCCACTATCAAAATATCAACATTGCTTAGTGGCAACTCCAAAAAGGTATGACAGGTAAGGCAATTTTCATCTTCCTAGAGCTCTAACCACTGCTTGGTTGTCTATAGGCTGAGTTGAACCTTTGAGACAACCATTTAAGTTGAAACAAAAGTGCCTGATATGAACAACTTAACCCTAGAAGAGACATCTCCAGAGCAAGTTCCTACCTTTAGCATGAATATTCTGATGTTCAGCACGATGTTGAGACATTTTGATAACATCATTGTCTCAGCTTGCCTGTTGATGGGAACAAATTTGCTTCACTTGAGTTCCTCTTTGCTTGTTATAGCCTTGAAATCCCTTTCCCTTTTTTGCCTTCCATACATCTTCTCAAATGAAGAACTTCTTCAACATATCATAACAGTAGTTCAACTTCCTCATAGACTTGATCATGATATCGAGTTTGGAGATCAATACAGATACCTCATTCTAGGGGTTATAGATGATAGACAACAATTCTTTCCTTAGAGATAGTAGAAAGAAAATATTTACCTTCTACATTCCTTCTTGTTGACAACCTTCTTTATTCTTGATGCACACACCTTGAAGAATCAACCATCTCATCATTAATTCTTCAATACAGGGGACTACATCAGAAGCCCATCTTCTAAAGCAGACAGAACAAACTAGACATATTCATCATCAGGATCAGTCAAGAAGTAGAGAACCCTTTAAAAGACTTCTTGATGATAGGTAGGGCATTTTACACTAATATGATAAGAACCTTCAAATACACTACACTGAGTGCCTATATTTTCAACATCTTAGTTCTTGCAGGAGTCATGACAGATGTTCTTCGCAATTGTTCGTGACCTTCTATCCATTTTCCTCAAATCCTGGTTGCAATACCTCCCAAGTAACATGATAGTACTGAATAATCCTTCATCAGACACAAGGTCACAAGCTCCTACAGAGATGGTGACAGACACCATGCTCTTATCCTTTATTCAAATTTGTCAGTGTAAAGACAACCACAGAAAAAAAATATGACCTAAAAGGTCCAATTATGCTGATGATGACTTGATCTTCTTCAAAAAAATGACACTTTCATGTCAAAAACTCTTGAGTAGAGGCCTCAGTGTCTTGCTGACTAGATGTGCCTTCAAGAATGATGTTGAGCAATTCCCAAGCATCTTTAACCACTACATATGTGTTTAACAAACTAAAAACATTTTGATCAACTCCATTGGATATAGAGGCTTTCAGAGCACCAAGAGCCAACCCATACTCTTCCTCACCATGAACAATCAACACACACCCTTTGGTGCAAGATATCCAAGAACTGATGTTCATTGATCTCAAGAAAGCTACCAATCTAGCCTTCTAATAATCATAAAGTACCAGAAAAATCTCCCTGAAGCTCATCCAAAACCTGACTAGGGTGTCCGCTCTGATGCCAATTGAAATTCTGGAACTCTAACACATGTTGATACTGATGTCCTCACATTAGAACATAATGTCAAGACAGATGTTACAACATATTCTGTCTGACATAACAAATAAATCAGACTGAAAATAAATTGCAGAAAGATAAATAACAGAGTCAATTGGTATCCCAGTTCGGTGCAACATCACCTACATATGGGGGCATCCAAGCCAGGAAGGAAATTCACTATGATAGCATTAGTTCCAAGCTAAACTCCCCTGTTTACAACTTCTTGCCTAATCACTATCTTGTGCAACTTCTATCTAGAAACCCTCTAGACATGAGATCCCCCTCTCACTTCTTAACAGTCACAAACCTAGGACAATTCAACAATAACTCAAAATAGAAGAACAGTCTTCCAAGACAAACACTTAGTTTTGCTTAAAAGCTTTAAACTAAGGACAATACACTCTTGCTTAAAAGCTCATGAGTGAACAATAAACAACATAAAATTAGTCTACCTCAATGTATAAAAAGATACATGGGTGACTTACAAAGTCACACTAAAGAGACTCTCAAAACCTAAGCCACTAAAACTTCCTCTTTTTTCTACAAAAGTGAAAGCCGTAAAAACATTAGGTTTAGGCTGCTCTTTAAATACTCATCAGCAGTCCATGGGCTTCGAAATATTCACCTAAATATTGCTTGATCCACACGCTGAGGGTTGCATCAATTATGCAGAAAAATCTCCATAAATATTGGAAAAAATCATCAAGTTTCCTAAATTGTCCCAACATCCAATTTTAAAAACTTATGAATAGTTGGAGATCAAATCAAATGTTCCAGATTAAATATTCTTGACCTGCGAAAAATAAGTGAGATATATCCAAAAGAAATCTCACAGAATCAAATCAAATCTGTCAAGAAGAAGGCTACAGTATGTACTAATGTTCTGGTACAACATGTCACAGCATCTGTCTTCAATGTTGACAGACCAATAAGTTAGAAGATTTCACCCAACATATTTCTATAAACCATGTTTTAACAAAATTCTTTCCAATCCTAAAACCATGGAACTAGCACAAACAAACCCTGTTGAACTAGTAGGGCTTGCATATTTAATCGCCACAAATCAAAATCATTCACACCGCTGAATTTCTCAATCTCATACTTTGTTAACGACATATTCTTCTCCATGCTCAACGCACCAATTTTTGTGAAACAATACCAAAGAAAATAGAGTATGAACGGTTTCCTGATCAACAAGAAAACCACAAATTAAAGTAAAAGAGAGAAGAAAAGAGAAAGACAATTCAAAGTCGTTTAAAACCGGATTCTGGATTCAATTACACATTAGGGAACAATATTTACAATTGAATCTCAACTACACCACTTTCTCCCTCTGATTAGGATTATCTGGATTGGTGGAGAAGTGAGTACTAGTATGCTATTTATAAGAAAACTAAACCCTAGATTTCAACTAACATACCAAACCATTAGCCCAAGAAACTGGTCAAATTCAACATGCTAACTTAAACAACAAGCTAACATATACATCTACATGCAAGAACAGACTTCGACAACGGAATGCACATCTTCGTCTGCTGTCAAACCATTAAGCAAACGTTGTCATGACTAAAGTTCGATCCAAATATCACATTAACAAACAACACAAAACAACATCAACAACGCCAACAACATTTATCAACAACACACATATCATTATCAACATACATAACAATAACATCAACATAACTAACATAAACTAGCATGACATTGTAATCCAACAAAAATTTATCAGCATACATAACAATAACATCAACATAACAACAACATACACGAAGAAGAGAGAATATGAAAAAAGATTTGTCAACAACAAGAAGCAACAACAAATTATGTGAAACCAAAGTAAATAATATGAAAATCATGTCAACAAACATTTATCTACATTTATCAACAACAACAACAATAACAACAACAACATACAACAACATACAACAACAAAAAACCATAAACTCTAGAACAAGAAGAAAATCTTGTGAAAATCATGTGATAATAAAAATAACATACATGAAAACGAGAGAATAAGGAAGAAGAAGTTTAAGGTTATAATGTAGAATAGGAAAGCTAATGTCGAAGAAGAAGAGAGAAAATGTGTGATAGGGTTTTGTTGTGAGAGATACGACCATACTGTCAAGAAGCGAGAGTTAATTATGTTATATATGACTAAACAGTTTCACCACAATCGTATTCAAAAACCGTGATGAAATATAATGCCTTTCACAATGGTTGACATTAACAACCGTGGTGATAAGTATTTTAATCTTAATATGTATATCATATTATAAGGACAACACTCATTGTAACTAAAATGTAAAAAATAGTTGGAGCTGAGATTCAAACTATGTCACTCCATGGATGTATAATCACGATTAATTGTTTTCACCTTAATGCAATTTCTTTTTGTAAATATTAAAAAAAAAAACAAAATGCGTCAAAAAATGTGGTATTACAACGGTTATCTGTCAGACCGTTGTAAGTTAGTGTTACCAAAGGTATATTTTGTAGTAGTGTAATTTTTTTCCTAAAAGATTAAACCCTAATGTTCTACCTAAAATATTAAACCCTATGGTTCTACCTTAAAGATTAAACCCTAATTGAAAAAAAAGACTAACCAATTAGTCTGGTTTCTTCGTCGTGCATGTTGTGTTCTATCATCGAGCTGTGTGATGTCTGTGTGAAAATGGTCGTACGATGAGAGAATGAAGTAAAGTATTGTGATGAGATAACAGAGTTGTGCGATAAGCGATGATGTTTATGGAGGTGTGCGACGTGCGATGATGTTTATGGAAGTGTGCGACGTATGATGATGTTTATGGGCGATGAGAGATGGATATTCTGGGTTTGGGAGAGAAGCGGGTGTTTTGAGATGGAAGAATTGAAAACTTTTGGTTTGTGGTTTGTTAATGTGTTTAGATTATTTCATTTATAGAATATTCACTTAATAAAATTACACTCGTTAATCACTTAATAAAATATTAGGATAAATATTTTGAGTTACTAAATTAAATAAATTTATTTTTTTTGTAATCAAGGAATATATTAAACAGAGTACAAAGGATACTCCAACCCGATTACAAAAGGGAACGAAACAAGGCTCGACAAAAAGCGGAAAATTATAAAACCAACTAAATCTACGATAAATAAAACAAAGGCATTTTGTTGAACTCGTAGAAATTGCAATTGGGATGAGTAATTTCGCCGATGAAAGCCCATCTCCAAATCGTATATTTTACCATCCAAACCGTGTCATTAACATTCCAAACGGCATTCCTAAAAATGATTCCATTCCTAAGAGTCCATAAATTCCAACACATCGAAAGCCAAAAGGCACCTTCCCTACCGGTCCTCACCTTCTTAGATTTGCCAAAATGAAACCAAATAAAAAAGGTCTCTTTGAAATCAGCTCCACGGAATGTCGAAAGACCGATCCAATCCGCTACCTCTTTCCAAACCAAAATTACCACATCACAATCTAGAAGAAAATGCCTCAAAGTTTCCGTATGACGTTCACATAAAACATGTGACGCCCCCGATCTATACCCCATATTAACACGCAATTAAAGCGGTAGAAAGAAAATTCGAAAATTGATCAGAGTATATTTGAAACATCATGGCATAGAAAGGGAGAATCACATCAAAGTAATCAAACATACACATAACATGCAACACCTGCCCATAATGATATGCAACTGTGGGGTAGCAATCATATAGAGGAAACTTCGTTCCTTACACCCACTTTTCAGAAATTAGAATTAAAGCGGAAAATCTAAAGTCTGAATAACATATATATACATATACACATATAAACAGTTTGTCATACATCAAGTAACATATGTACAACCAAAATATAACATCAGATATACAAAATAATAGCACGCGGCCATCCTAACTACCCGGAGTCACATATCAGAGCCGACCGACCAAAATAATGAAGACGCAACGCTTCACAAAAAGGAATACCTCCAGCAGCTCTAATCTGCAACGCCTCATAGAGCGTTATAAAACAGCAGAAGGGTGAGAAAAACAACCATAATATAATTGAATAAAATTATATATATAAACACAAAAATGTACAAGTAACACATTCTCACTACAACCACATATAAGATAATACCGCACAATTCTCAAGCATCGAATACCATTACACACCACACATATACCATACAATCATCAATCACATTCACAAATTCACACACAATTAATTCATGATTTATGCAATGCACATAGACCGACACAACGACTCTATGCACATGCTATGCGGTACCGACTTCCAATGTCACATGTCTCATCATCAGTTCACTCAGGAACTATTGGAACCATCGCTCGTTACTGAGAATCTCAAGTAACTCCCCGTCGGGCCTACGATGTTCACCCGTCGCTTTAAGTCCTCAGGCAACGCCTCATATTTTCGAGGCACACGACGTTAATGATTGATTTAAGTCTCCAAAGGAGCCCACAATCGTCTATACTTATCGCTTTAAGTCCTCAGGCAACGCCTCGTATTTTTGAGGCACACGATGGTATAGTGGATTCCCTCAAGAATCAAATCGTCACTCAGGACGTTTCAACAATGCACAATATGATGTTTGGCATACAACGACTCATGACTTTCACATTGCATGCTCACACACATCAACAATCATGCATATATCATCCAATATCACACTTAGCATTTTCTTGCCTTTCGGCCACAAATCGTCATCACAACATTTCATCAAAAACAACTATTCACGATTAATCGGTAAAGTCGGCCAAAAGTCGGCTAAAAATAATATTTTTCTTCACCAAATCATAGAACATATTTTTAGCTTCACATCCATATAAAGAACACTTAAATCGGATCAACAACGAAGAAGATACGAATATTTCAAATAACGTAAAAACATAAACCGTACACCCGACACTACGAAACGGTTCGAAAAAACTGTATCGATTGGACTAGGTTCAGACCTCAAAACTATTTTTCCTAGAAAGAACATCTCGTTAGCTTCCCAACGCTTCGAACGGGGATCAAAACCGACTTACGGTTCAAGAGATATGAATTTCCGAAGTTTTCCGACAAACCAGAATTTTATGGTTCAGCACAGTATGTATCGATACATAGGCTTTATGTATCGATACAAAAAGACCTCATGTATCGATACATAGCACGCATGTGTCGACACATGCTGTAGTGAAAATGCTATTTTTCCCAATTTTCACAGTATGTATCGATGCATAGGGGTTATGTATCGATACATAAACCATTTCGTATCGATACATAGAGTTATGTATCGATTCATACTCTGTTTTTTTGTCAAAAACCAGATTTTCTCAAAATGCACCTTTGCTGCCCCTTTACCAAAATGCCCGGAAACTCGACTAAATCGAACATTTTCACCGAAACAAACATATACGCACAACCACCAAATACATAAGAACAATTTAGAACACATAAACGAAATTTCTACGACGTTCGATTTTTCGATTAAATTTCAACCTTTCAAAAACCAGAATTTTCAAACATCACCAAATCGAATAAAAAGCACGCTATACGACGACCTAACCTTACTCGATACAACTACGTAATTTATTTCGAAATTCATCCGTGAAAACATCGGTATCTATCGATTTCCTACAATTCGACCTAAACGGAAACAACAACGGAAACATACCGAAAACTAACCGAAACATAACCAAACTTCATGAAACTTTAAACAGCAGCTCACATACATATATCCAACCAACACATGTATTTATACGACTTTTCGACCGTAAAAACATTGGTTTCTATCGATTTCGTCAAATACGGCATAAACGGAAACATATGGAAAAACCAACCAAAACATCCACACAAAACATACATAATCATACACAATCATAGTATAATCGAGTTTCGCACCCTTACCCGATAAATTCGCGTTCTAGAAAGTCGGGAGATTGATTTCTTCCTTCACAAGTTTTTTTCTCTCTTTTCTTCTTTCTCTTCTCTTTTCTTCTTCTCTATTTTTCTGGTTTTTCTTTCTTTTTCTTTCTATACTTTCTATTTATTCTAACTTAATCAAAATACACCCAAATGCCCAAAATACCCCTACACTCAAATTTCTCGCAAACGATCCCAAAACGCGATAAAATATATTCCCGCCGAAAAATAACATATTTTCACATAAAAGTCGAAAATAAAATAAAATAATAATAAAATAATCCAAAAAGACTCAATAAAATAAAACTGGCAAAAGCTGGGGCGTTACAATTCTCCCCCACTTAGAAATTTTCGTCCGCGAAAATCTTACCTGATACAAACAACTCCGGATACGACTCCCGCATCCTACTCTCCAATTCCCACGTCAGGTTACCCTCAGCAGCGCCTCCCCACGCCACTTTCACAAGTGCAATCTCTTTACCCCTCAACCGCTTCACCTCGCGATCCAAAATACTAACTGGTAATGCCTCGACCGTAAGGTTATCCCTTACCTCAACCTCGTCCATCGGAATCACATGTGAAGGGTCCGGAACATACTTCCGAAGCTGTGAAACATGAAAAACGTCATGCAAATTCGACAGATTCGGCGGTAACGCCACACGATACGCTACAACACCAACTCTCGCATATATCTGGTAAGGACCAATAAATCGAGAAGTAAGCTTCTTAGATTTCAAAGCACGACCAACACCCGTTACCGGCGTAACTCTCAGAAATACGTGATCACCCTCTTGAAACTCAAGATCCTTCCGTCTCCGATCATGATAACTCTTTTGTCTATCCTGAGAAGCTTTCATTTTCTCACGAATAAACTTTACCTTTTCCGTTGTCTGTTGCACCAATTCCGGTCCAACCACAGAACTCTCACCAGTTTCGTGCCAACACAACGGCGTTCTACATCTTCGTCCATATAAAGCCTCAAAAGGTGCCATTCCGATACTAGAATGGAAACTGTTATTATACGTGAACTCAATCAATGCCAGATAACTGTCCCACGTACCACCTTGTTCCAAAACACACGCTCTCAACAAATCCTCCAAAGACTGAATCGTTCTTTCGGTCTGACCATCTGTCTGCGGATGATAAGCCGAACTCAACCTCAATCTAGAACCCAAAGCCTTCTGTAAACTTTCCCAAAATCTCGATGTAAACCTAGGATCTCGATCAGAAACAATACTTAAAGGAACCCCATGCAATTTCACCACCACACTGATATAGATCTCAGCTAACCGTTCCAAAGAAAAACTGATGTCAATCGGAATAAAATGCGCCGATTTAGTCAGCCTGTCCATAATCACCCAAATAGCATTATGCCCACGCTGAGTGTTCGACAATCCCGTCACAAAATCCATCGAAATGCTATCCCATTTCCACTCAGGAATATCCAACGGTTGCAACAAACCACTAGGTCTCAAATGTTCCACTTTCGATTTCTGACAAGTCAAACATGCATACACAAACTGAGCCACATCTCTTTTCAAACCAGACCACCAGAAAATCTTCTTCAAATCTTGGTACATCTTATTCGCTCCCGGATGAATACTTAAATTACTTCGGTGTCCTTCCTCCAAAATCATTCTTTTCAACTCCGCATCATCGGGAATACAAATACGACCACGAAATCTCAAAACACCAAAACTATCAACCTTGAAATCCACATTCTCATTCATCATCAAATCAACAAATTTCAAATCCAACTTTTGTTTCTCACTAACCGACATCAAAAATTCATTAGTAACTTTCAACATACCAAGCCTCACACTAACCGATGTCACTTCACATACCAAACTCAAATCTCTAAACGATTCCAAAAGTTCCAACTCTTTCACCATCAATGCGGACATATGCAACGATTTCCAGCTCAATGCATCGGCTACCACATTAGCTTTACCAGGATGGTAATTCAAGCCAAAGTCGTAATCTTTCAAGAATTCCAACCATCTCCGCTGTCTCATGTTCAACTCTTTCTGATCAAATAAATATTTCAAGCTTTTATGATCACTAAAGACCTCGAACCTCGCACCATAGAGATAGTGCCTCCAAATCTTCAACACAAAAACTACAGCCGCTAATTCAAGATCATGAGTAGGATAGTTTTTCTCATGAACTCTTAATTGCCTCGAAGCGTAAGCTACAACCTTACCTTCCTGCATCAGCACACCACCCAAACCAATTAAAGAAGCATCGCAATACACAATAAATGGTTCATTAGGATTCGGTAAAATAAGAATCGGAGCTGTCGTCAATCTTTTCTTCAGCTCACAAAAACTCTCTTCACATTGAATATCCCAAATGAATGCTTTGCCCTTACAAGTCAACTGCGTCAAAGGTAATGCTAGCTTAGAAAAACCTTCAATAAACCTCTGGTAATAACCAGCCAAACCCAAAAAGCTTCGAATTTCAGTAACGGATCTAGGAGCCTCCCATTGTAGAACTGCTTCTACTTTAGATGGATCCACAGCAATACCATTACCAGAAATTACGTGCCCAAGAAAACTCACCTCAGACAACCAGAATTCACACTTGGACAATTTGGCAAAAAGCTTCCTCTCCTTCAAAACCTGCAAAACAATACGCAAATGCTCTGCATGTTCTTCCTGAGACTTAGAATAGATTAAAATATCATCAATAAACACCACCACAAAACGATCCAAATACTCGTGGAAAATCCGATTCATGTATTCCATACACACACCAGGCGCATTAGAAACCCCGAACGGCATCACCGAATATTCATAATGACCGTACCGTGTTCTAAAGGCCGTCTTCTGAATATCCTCTTCTTTCACTCTTATCTGATGGTACCCCGATCTCAAATCGATCTTACTAAATACACAAGCACCAACCAACTGATCCATCAGATCATCAATCCTTGGAAGCGGATACTTGTTCTTAATCGTCACTTTGTTCAACTGGCGATAATCAATACATAATCGCATACTCCCATCTTTCTTTTTCACTAACAAAACTGGAGCACCCCAAGGAGAAACACTTGGCCTCACGAACCTCTTTTCCAACAACTCATTCAACTGCTTTTTCAACTCCACCAATTCAGATGCCGACATTCTATAAGGTGCCATAGAAACAGGTCTAGTACCAGGAACTAGATCTATCGAAAATTCCACCTCTCTCTCTGGCGGTACATCTGAAATATCCTCAGGAAACACCCCAGGAAATTCGCACACCACAGGAAACACATCAAGAGAAACTTGACTATCCACAGTTAATGATGCAAACAAACCAAACAATTGAGCTTCGTCCGCTAAAAGTTTCTTCAACTCTTTAGTAGACAAGAAACTCGAGTCTTCATCTTCCTCAAGAGAAGGAAACCTTACAAGCTTATGATAACAATCAATGTGCACCCGATTAAATTGTAACCAGTCCATTCCCAACACCACATCTAAACCTTCCAACGGTAAACACACTAAATCCATCACAAAGTCTTTACCATAAATGGATAAAGGACAACTTAGACAAACCAAAGAAGTAGTTACTGACCCCATCGCTGGAGTATCAATAATCATCTCAAAATCCATTACAGACAACACAAGATTCAAACTCTTCGCGCACTCAGACGAAATAAACGAATGAGTCGCTCCCGTATCAATAATAGCAATTAAAGGCATATTATTAATAAAGCAAGTACCTCTTATCAGACGATCTGCCTTTGAAGTCTGAGTTCCCGCCAACGAAAACACTTTCCCACTAGTCTGAGCCTTCTTCGGATTAGGACACTTCGAACTAATGTGACCAGGTTCTCCACAATTGTAACACTTCACGACATTCTTCCTTTTACAATCCGCTACAACATATCCGATACCACCACAATTAGAACACTTAATCACATTCCTCCTACACTCATGCTGGCGATGACCCAATTCACCACATTTAAAACACCTAGGAGAATTAGACATACCACCTCCACCTGACCTCCGATCAAAAGTACTCCTTTGTTTACCTTTATCAGCCGGTGACACATACGGTCCACCACGGAACTGTTGTTTCCCTTTTCTGTCACTTACACTTTTATAATGAGCTGAACGAGCCTTACTATCTTCATCATAAATCCTACAGCATTCCACCAAATCAGCAAACCTTCGAATCCTCTGATATCTAATAGCCTGTTTTATCTCAGGACGCAACCCACTTTCATACTTTACACACTTTGAAAATTCAGCTGTCGCTTCCACATAGTGAGGATAAAACTGCACAAGCTCCACAAACTTAGCAGTATATTCAACAACAGATAAGTTACCTTGTTTTAGTTCCAAAAACTCAATCTCCTTCTTTCCTCGGACATCTTCCAGAAAATACTTCCTTAGGAACTCTCTGCTAAACACCTCCCAAGTAATCTCTTCTTCCTCCTCCTCAGCTTCCAACACTTGACGAGTACTGATCCACCAATCGTCAGCCTCTTCATGTAACATATGAGTGCCCAGCCTCACCTTATCATCATCGTCACAATCCATTACTCTAAAAATCCTATCAATCTCTTTCAACCACAACTGCGCACCATCCGGATCATGTTTCCCTTTAAAGACCGGCGGCTTATTCTTTCTAAACTCATCATTTCCTGCCGCATTCGGTGCACCCTGCACAGCTCGTGCCATTGCCTCCATCGCAGCAGCCAGAGCAGCATCATTACGACCAGCCATATTCTGTTCGTCCAAATACAGAAACTATGGTTAAACAACCACTTGCTCAACACAACTCGCCCAATATGCCAGACTCAACAGACCCAACTGACACAATAAACACAACTGACACGGACTGGCTCTGATACCACTTAATGTGACCCCCCAATCTATACCCCATATTAACACGCAATTAAAGCGGTAGAAAGAAAATTCGAAAATTGATCAGAGTATATTTGAAACATCATGGCATAGAAAGGGAGAATCACATCAAAGTAATCAAACATACACATAACATGCAACACCTGCCCATAATGATATGCAACTGTGGGGTAGCAATCATATAGAGGAAACTTCGTTCCTTACACCCACTTTTCAGAAATTAGAATTAAAGCGGAAATCTAAAGTCTGAATAACATATATATACATATACACATATAAACAGTTTGTCATACATCAAGTAACATATGTACAACCAAAATATAACATCAGATATACAAAATAATAGCACGCGGCCATCCTAACTACCCGGAGTCACATATCAGAGCCGACCGACCAAAATAATGAAGACGCAACGCTTCACAAAAAGGAATACCTCCAGCAGCTCTAATCTGCAACGCCTCATAGAGCGTTATAAAACAGCAGAAGGGTGAGAAAAACAACCATAATATAATTGAATAAAATTATATATATAAACACAAAAATGTACAAGTAACACATTCTCACCACAACCACATATAAGATAATACCGCACAATTCTCAAGCATCGAATACCATTACACACCACACATATACCATACAATCATCAATCACATTCACAAATTCACACACAATTAATTCATGATTTATGCAATGCACATAGACCGACACAACGACTCTATGCACATGCCATGCGGTACCGACTTCCAATGTCACATGTCTCATCATCAGTTCACTCAGGAACTATTGGAACCATCGCTCGTTACTGAGAATCTCAAGTAACTCCCCGTCGGGCCTACGATGTTCACCCGTCGCTTTAAGTCCTCAGGCAACGCCTCATATTTTCGAGGCACACGACGTTAATGATTGATTTAAGTCTCCAAAGGAGCCCACAATCGTCTATACTTATCGCTTTAAGTCCTCAGGCAACGCCTCGTATTTTTGAGGCACACGATGGTATAGTGGATTCCCTCAAGAATCAAATCGTCACTCAGGACGTTTCAACAATGCACAATATGATGTTTGGCATACAACGACTCATGACTTTCACATTGCATGCTCACACACATCAACAATCATGCATATATCATCCAATATCACACTTAGCATTTTCTTGCCTTTAGGCCACAAATCGTCATCACAACATTTCATCAAAAACAACTATTCACGATTAATCTGTAAAGTCGGCCAAAAGTCGGCTAAAAATAATATTTTTCTTCACCAAATCATAGAACATATTTTTAGCTTCACATCCATATAAAGAACACTTAAATCGGATCAACAACGAAGAAGATACGAATATTTCAAATAACGTAAAAACATAAATCGTACACCCGACACTACGAAACGGTTCGAAAAAACTGTACCGATTGGACTAGGTTCAGACCTCAAAACTATTTTTCCTAGAAAGAACATCTCGTTAGCTTCCTAACGCTTCGAACGGGGATCAAAACCGACTTACGGTTCAAGAGATATGAATTTCCGAAGTTTTCCGACAAACCAGAATTTTATGGTTCAGCACAGTATGTATCGATACATAGGCTTTATGTATCGATACAAAAAGACCTCATGTATCGATACATAGCACGCATGTGTCGACACATGCTGTAGTGAAAATGTTGTTTTTCCCAATTTTCACAGTATGTATCGATGCATAGGGGTTATGTATCGATACATAAACCATTTCGTATCGATACATAGAGTTATGTATCGATTCATACTCTGTTTTTTTGTCAAAAACCAGATTTTCTCAAAATGCACCTTTGCTGCCCCTTTACCAAAATGCCCGGAAACTCGACTAAATCGAACATTTTCACCGAAACAAACATATACGCACAACCACCAAATACATAAGAACAATTTAGAACACATAAACGAAATTTCTACGACGTTCGATTTTTCGATTAAATTTCAACCTTTCAAAAACCAGAATTTTCAAACATCACCAAATCGAATAAAAAGCACGCTATACGACGACCTAACCTTACTCGATACAACTACGTAATTTATTTCGAAATTCATCCGTGAAAACATCGGTTTCTATCGATTTCCTACAATTCGACCTAAACGGAAACAACAACGGAAACATACCGAAAACTAACCGAAACATAACCAAACTTCATGAAACTTTAAACAGCAGCTCACATACATATATCCAACCAACACATGTATTTATACGACTTTTCGACCGTAAAAACATTGGTTTCTATCGATTTCGTCAAATACGGCATAAACGGAAACATATGGAAAAACCAACCAAAACATCCACACAAAACATACATAATCATACACAATCATAGTATAATCGAGTTTCGCACCCTTACCCGATAAATTCGCGTTCTAGAAAGTCGGGAGATTGATTTCTTCCTTCACAAGTTTTTTTCTCTCTCTTCTTCTTTCTCTTCTCTTTTCTTCTTCTCTATTTTTCTGGTTTTTCTTTCTTTTTCTTTCTATACTTTCTATTTATTCTAACTTAATCAAAATACACCCAAATGCCCAAAATACCCCTACACTCAAATTTCTCGCAAACGATCCCAAAACGCGATAAAATATATTCCCGCCGAAAAATAACATATTTTCACATAAAAGTCGAAAATAAAATAAAATAATAATAAAATAATCCAAAAAGACTCAATAAAATAAAACTGGCAAAAACTGGGGCGTTACAAAACACACTTATTCTCACCATCCGGAGGGATAATTCCTCTAACCAAGAGAAGGTCCTTCGTCAGCAATTTATTGTGAAAGCATCTCCAACAGAAGGCCTTGATTTTCAAAGAGACTAAAACCTTCCAACTCAACTCAAAGGGACTAAATAACTTTCTTTAGTCCATTTAGATTTACACCCGTTTTAAATTTAATGAGTAATAAAGATTTTATTATAATAAAATTTTTAATTTACACCTATTTTTAAAAATATGTTGTCTATTGTCACGTGTTAATATTTAAAATGATATTTTATTTAAAAAATATTTTGTATTTCTTATTTACACTCGTTTTTAATATAATGGATGTAAATTTTAGAATCTAAATTTTAGAATTATATTTTTCTCCTTCGACTGGTGTGCACCCATGACTTCAACCACAATTTAAAAGCATGTTAATAATATTTAAAAAATCAAATGCAACGACTAAATCTTTAATACAATTTCAAATTGTTACATCATCATCATGGACAAAAACCGCCTATGTTCAATTAACCCTCTCTTTAATTGACTATATCAATAACATGAAGCGCGTGTGATAAGTTATTCATTAGAAGAATAATTAAGTAGCATGTAGTTGTTAAATATTAATTGAATAAAGTATCTTATACAAATTCAAAACGACTTTTTTTTACTAGGTCTTTAAATGTATTTTATAAGCAAATATATGGAATATTTCAATGTATAAACTTCTTATAAATAGGCTCTTTCTATGTCTTCAAAATCTCATAATTCATAAACATACAGAAGTAAAATACAACAAACAAACAAAGAGAGCAATATGAAGAGTAGTTACTTATTCTTGACAGCCTTCTTGGCCTTAGCATCTTGTGCCTTTGCATTTGATCCCAGCCCTCTACAAGACTTTTGTGTAGCTATCAATGACACTAAGAATGGTGGTATGTATAATTATAATGTATTTTCTTTTCATTAGCAAGATAATTAGTATTTTTCTGCTATGATAGTTATGGTTAAGCCTTTGAAATTTATTACAGTCAATCAGTTTGATAACTCATATTTGATTTGCAGTGTTTGTGAATGGAAAATTCTGCAAAGATCCAAAACTTGCCACTGCAAATGACTTCTTTTTCTCAGTGAAAGAAGGAAACACATCAAATTCACTTGGCTCAAAAGTGACACCGGTTACGGTTAATGAGATATTAGGATTAAACACTCTTGGTATTTCTCTCGCTCGCATTGACTTTGCACCGAGGGGACTAAATCCTCCACATACTCATCCAAGAGGTACTGAGATTCTTATAGTGTTGGAGGGTACTCTCTACGTTGGTTTTGTTACTTCTAACCCACAAAACCGTCTCATCACAAAAGTACTCAACAAAGGAGATGTGTTTGTGTTCCCTATTGGTCTCATTCACTTCCAGTTGAATGTGGGATATGGAAATGCGGTTGCCATTGGTGGACTTAGCAGTCAGAATCCAGGTGTCATCACAATTGCGAATGCTGTATTTGGATCTAATCCGAAAATTTCTTCAGAAGTTCTCACAAAGGCTTTTCAAGTGGATAATAAGATAGTTGACAATCTTCAGAAACAGTTTTGGTTGGACAACAACTAGAATTACAATCCCCGAGTCACTGAGTTTACTTGACTATTGTCTTGTCATTTTTTTCTCCTCTTACCTCATGATATTGTGATATTTACTAAAGGATTAGAATAAAATAAAATGTAAGACCGGATGCATCTTACATTCATAATTGAATTATCTGAATAAAATATTTTATGTGTTCTTTTCTATATTCTATAAGAACAAAACTTTCATATATTTGTCTCATTGAAATAAGAGTTTCAGATTATAATATATAACATTGTCTATACATTTGAGATGCTAATGACATTGTAACTTCTTTAAAAACCTGTAACAAATCTCTAATTAACTAAAGTGTCATAGTGAATCATAGTTGAAGATAAACTAAATTGCCTTAATTTTGAGTGGCAAAAGCTATATCAGGCTTGGTAGTGGTTAAATACAAGAGTTTACAAATTAGTATTTTGCATTATGCATTGTCTTCATAAGCAATATATGTATCTTTGTGAAATTTAATACATGGACTGTAGAGAGATTTTATTAGCTTGGATGTCATATTATGTTTAGGATTATTCACACCTTGTGTAATTGTCATATGCATTTACTTATAAATTTATAATTCTATATGATTTTAGCTACTGACAAAAGATATCACTTCTTTGTTTTGTCGATAATCAGTTGGTGTGAAAATAATGGTAGAAATACCGCTTCTTCTTCACTATTAAAAAATATTTACGGGCCATAATAACAACTCTAGTAATAGATAAAAATTTATTAGCTTCAAATTTTAATACCGACTATTTTTTAATTTTTATTCGTTACAAAAAGGGTTTTTCCTTATACGCTTATAAATATATTAAAATTAACAAGCTCAGTTTTGAAATAAACAATAGCAAAAACAAATTTAACAATAATAAAATGAAATCAATGATGGAGAGTATGTTGGGTAGTGATCCGTTAATATAACTTGTTTATGTTGAGAATAATAAATGCAAGTGTGAGTTGGAGTCCTACATTGGTTATAAATGTGGAGAGTTAAATATTTATAAGTGGGAGAACGCACACACCTACCACCTTAAGGTTTTGGGTGAATATGTAGTGTCTCTCTCACTTATGTTGCTCTTGACCCAATGTTTAATGCTTCCTAGTGAAAAAACTTCCGCAAAAAATGGTATCAGAGCCTGGTTTTCGACAATCATCTTGAATCTCTTACAGATTTCGAATACTTTGTCCTTTCTCTTGATCACATATATCCACAACTTTCGACTAAACTTGTCGACAAACGAAACAAAATACTTGTTTCCACCAATGGTATACTCCTTAAAAGGACCACATACATCTGAATGCACAACTTCGAGTATGCAGGATGATCTCATTGTCATAGTCGAAACGAAAGACTTCCTAGACTGCTTTCCAACTAGACAACCTTCACAAAGTTTGTCAGGCATCTCAAGACTTGGTATACTAGTTACCATATCTTGAGTGATCAGTTGATTGAGCGACCTAAAGTTTAAATGATCAAACCTTATATGCCACAACCAACTCTTCTTGTGGTCGACAACTATTTTCAGTCATTGTACCCTTGTTGACAGAGGATATTTCAAGACCAAGTTATTATGGATGTCGAAAAGTTCTAAGGCTCTATCTTTCATAACCACTAAGAACCCCTTTTCGACCAGTTGTTCAATACTTAGCAGATTGCACTCCATTCCGGGGACACAGAGTACATCTTTGATCAAGGCTTTTGCTTCATTACTCCTTTGAATAACTATGTTGCTAGTACCTTCTGTTTGCAACGAGATTTTATCAGCAAAGTTTGACCTTGCTCTTCTTCAACTCGTCGAATCTAATAACCATACTTTTTGACCAGTCATGTGGTTCGAGAAGTCTGAGTCGAGGAACCAGATATTGGATTCGACATGGTCATCTGCAACTGCAGCCATAACCACCATATCATCATAATCATTTGAATCTTGACGTGCAAGGTTCGCTTTTCGTTCTTGCATTTTTTCGATCCCTTGTCTTTCCTGTACCAATAATGCTTGGCCAACTGACCCCATTTTTCACAGTTATAGCACTAATGAAGAAGGAATTTGAAATGTCAGATCTTGGAAAGTTGTCATATTTTCTAGGCATGAAATTTCAAATTTCAAAGCATGGTATAGTGCTAGATCAAAGAAAGTATGTCAATGAGATACTCAGAAGATTTAGGATGGATGATTAGACTCCTGCATCTTTTTGCTTATCGAACCAAACTTGAAGTTGGAGAAACATGGAGAGGAAGACAAAGTCGATGCAACTTTGTTCAAACAAATTGTCGGATCTCTGAGATATGTGTACAACACTCAACCTGATATATGTTTCTCAGTCAGATTAGTGAGCAGATACATGAGTGAACCAAGGGTGTCACATATGAAGGCTGCAAGAAGAATCCTGAGATACATAAAAGGATCAACAAACTATGGAATTCTATTTCGACGAGACTCTGAAAGAAAAGAAGCTATGGTTACTTGCTATTTAGATGCTGATTGGTGTGGAGATATGGAAGATCAAAGAAGCACTACTGGATATTTCTTTCAAGTACCTGGTGCCCCAATCTCGTGGTGCTTGAGAAAGCAACTTGTGGTGGCATTGTCATCGTGTGAGACTGAATATATAGCAGGATCCTATGTTGTGTATCAAGCAATTTCGATCAAATATATGCTTGAAGAAATGGAGGTCAAAGTGAAGAAACCTCAGGTACTGCAGATCGGCAACAAGTCATCCGTAAATCTGGTGAAGAATCCAGTTTTGCATAGAAGAAGTAAGCACATCGAAATTAGATTTCACTTCTTAAGGGAGAAGGTGAATATAGGTGAACTTGAAGTAATGCATTGCTCAAGTGAAGCACAATTGGCCGACATTTTTACCAAAAGATTGAAGATCGACAGGTTCCTAATGTTGAGAAAATAATTGGGAATAGTTCAAATCGACTTGGTTTAGTGTGTTTTGACAACTTGGATTATAGGGGGTGTGTTGAGATAAACAATTAGTACCAAGAGCCTTTGGTTCGAGTAAAAGGACCGACTTATTTGTATTGAAATGCCCAGGAAGAGGTGTCCCGTTGAAATCGAAATGCCCAAGAAGTGGTGTATCGAAATGCCTAGGAAAGAGGTAGGTGTCAACGATAGTACAAGTGTATGTGGACAAAAGAGTTCCCACTTGGGGGGGAGCATTGTGGACTCACACTTGAGGGAGAGTGTTGAGAATAATAAATTCAAGTATGAATTGGAGTCTCACATTAGTTATAAATGTGGAGAATTGAGCATTTATAAGTGAGAGAACTCACACACCTATCACCTTAAGGTTTTGGGTGAATATGTAGTGTCTCTATCACTTGTGTTGCTCTTGAACCAATACTCAATGCTCTCTAGTGAAAAAACTCCCCAACAGTTTATTGTATGTACATGAGCTTTCCGCTGCGAATTTTTGAAAAATTTTCATGAAGTGGATTTTTTATTTTGAATAGCATTTTAAGTAGTAAAAATCCTTTTTTTATATTAAGAGTCGGAGTTTATGGTGTTACAAACGTTCCTATGACCTCCCTCAAGGTTTCATGCTTCTGCCGGTCTACAGAACCACGAGTGCGCCTAACAAAATTAGGCAATTTTGATGAAAATGTTTTTTCTCCTCTCGCTTCAACTAGCAAATTTGAGATAAACTTCCATTGCGTTCTTAAAAATCTCTTGACGACGAGGTCTGTGGATCCACCTCGTATGATTCAATTCACACATAAAAACAAAAACAAGACAACACAAGCTTATCTAACTTAAATGACACTTTTGATTTAGTTGTTGATGATAATATTGCTAACCAACCATCTCACAAGATTTACTCGGATGTTTAAGAAATAACACCGTTTATAAAATATATAGCCAAATAAGATGTTAGGAGATAAGAGGTAACAATAACTTAATAAATCTTTTATTTCAAGTCATATTAAAAATAAGAAACCACTAATGTTGGGATTTTCAATGTAAATGTTGTTCATAATAAGCGCATATTAGAAGAACTTACTAAAATTAATTAACAATTTTATTGAAGTTGTCTTCAAATCTTAAAAAAAATAAGAAAGATCAGAGAATTTGATTTTTTTAAGAGAATTTCTTATTACACCCCAAAGGTTTCTTAGGCACCACGCGAATTTCTGTTTTTGCCCCCAGTTTTCGGATATGCACATCCGGACGCACCATTTATTTTAAAAACGTTGATTTGTTCCGGATGTGCATATCAGGAATAATTTCTGATCTAGGAAAAATAGCAGAACTTTATTTTTTTTAAAAAAATCAGTTTTGTTGGTTGGTCGCAGATGTTAATATATCGTCGCAACTTATTATACATTCGAAAACATCCATATATAAAATAAAATGATATATATATATATACACATAATAATACTCATGTAAAATACAGTACATAAATCTAATAAAAATAGAATACATCAAACAAAAAACTACTATGTATGCCGAAGGATCTCTCCTGGCTCCCTTGCTCCTCTGCCCCTACCCACCGCCCTGGCTCGATGTCTGCAGTACTGAAGTGCCCCCGAGCAATCTCAATAATCCTATCCATGGCAAGTCTGCCACTGGAGCCCTCAGGGAGGTGACTGTCCGCAATGGCCGCCCGCGCTATCTCCTCTATCTCACGACAGCGAGGTAGGACTTCCTGAGTATGGTCCAGCTGAGACTGCTGCTCCTCTAATATCTCCTGATGAGCAGGTCTGGGTGGCGATCCCTCAGCAGTGGGCACCATGCATGGGGTAGCCCCAAGCTGCTCATTCAGCATCTCTATCGCGTCCACCATCGACATCTTACCGTGACGGAGAAGGGTGCTCGTAATCGGTAGATGTAAAAGGCACGAGATGTCATCGAGTGGGATCGTCAGCTCGTCGTACGGTAGATGGAATGAGGATGTCTCAGGGTGCCATCTCTCAACAAAGGCCATCAAAATACCGTAGCTGATCTGGGGATACCAAATCCTAGAAAGGGCTCAGAGATCAGAGGTAGCAAGTGCATACTGGAACCACTCATCCTCTGGCAGCTCCGCAATCATCTCTATAACCTTGCCCCCATGGTTATAGAACTTTTGGGAATCCTTCTCGTGAAAATTTCCAAATAAAACAATGTTACAAATGAAAATATTTTCAACGAAAACAATTCTATAAATAAACCGAGAAAAGTTACTTGTCCTAGCTAGACATATCTGGAAGTATGCTCAGAGTACACCAGGAGTAGGGACATATCAGACGGTCCCCCGGGGTAACCATCCAGCTCATCGAAATCGTCATCGCCGTCACCACCCTCATGTGCTGGGTGATCACCCTCAGGAACAGGAACAGGATCCTGAGGTGCGGGTGATGGAACAGGAGCAGGTGATGGGACAGAAGCAGGTGATGGAATAGGAGCCAGTGATGGAACTGGAGTCTCCCGACGACGCATGCGTGCGGGGCCCCTGATGAACCAGCAGTAGGAACCCGACGCCTCCGAGATGCAGAAACGACGGCTGATGGGGGAGTGACCTGAACCTGTGATGTGGAAGGCTGCGGTGTAAGATGTCCCTCAGCTGTAGGGGCTGCTGGAATTGCCTCTGCGCCGGCTGTAGACTGCGTCCGCTCACGTCAGACAGATGCATGTTGAGTTGTCCGTCCATGTATCATACGATCGTCTCTGGCTGCCAGGTAATCTGCAAAGCATAATAAATAAATAAGAATTAAAAAAAAATTAAAAAAAACAATAAACAATAAACAAAAAAAAAAAAAAAAATAGAAACCAAGTTGCTACCGGATTTGCACATCAGGAAAACTTCCGTGGATGCACATCCGGAAGTATTCCGAATATTTAACGTTGGATTTTTTCGGATGTGCACATCAGGAAAGCAATCAACGTTAAAATTTTTCCTGATCTGCACATTCGGTACGTATTTCAAATTCTAAAAAACGCAGTCATGGCTACTGCACCATAGAAAAGGGCATTTTATTGCCCTGATCGTCCGATTGAAGCAGTAAATAATACTTACATTGTCTCTAACATATGTTATTCATAATACCTAACAATTTCTACACCTACATGTCTACTCTAAATCGATTACTCGAAAATAACTCTGAAACTCTAAAATTCGAAAATTTACCGATTAAATTGAGATACAAAGGATTTGGAGTGTCTTGATCGTTGTAGAAGTTGCTCTGCGCCGAACTCGAGTGAAAAAAGTCGGGATTTGTGGGAATGAGAAATTGAGAGTTTGAGAGAGTTTGATTGTTTGGAATGTGAAAAGCTAAAGAATGAGGGGGGGGGGGGAGAAGCTCTGGCGCGAAGTTATAAGAAATGGTTCCGAATTTGCGCATCAGGAATTATTCCTGATATGCACATCCGGAACAAATCAACGTTTTTAAAAATAATGGTGCATCTGGATGTGCATATCCGGGAGCAGGGGGTAAAAAAGGAATTTCGTGTGGTGCTTAAGAAACTTATGGGGTGTATTAAGAAATTCTCTTTTTTAAATGAAAAATAAATTAAAAAGGGGTTCGAGAAATCATCGAAGTATAGTAAGGATAACCACTAAGCACAAGAAGTGATTGAAAGCAACAAATTAGAGAAAAAAAGAGCAGTACATAAATAAAATACATTAAACATTATTGTCATACCCCAAATTTTGACCACTAAGATTTCCCATCATTGTGAAAATCATCATCATAATATGGAGGAACCATCATACTTCATCAGTCTCCCCAAAGATGGGTGAGCATTCACTACAATCAAAATTAGGGTTTCAAGCCCTCTCTGAGTGCTTAGACAAAGGATCAGTCAAGGAATGACATGATCTTCAACTTGTCTAACGTCTCAAACATCAACAATGGATCAAAAGGACTCCCACTTCAAGGATTAAGCACAAGGCTGCTCCCTTCTAGGTGGATCAAGTCTCAAGATCGACAGTGTCACCAAATTAGGGTTTTGGTCGACCAGGGCCTCCAGATGGAAATTTTTCATTTGGGCACAAGCCAATGATCCAAAACCTAACCTAATATACTCCATGGAACCTCATGGACCCAACCCTCAAGTCAATTTTGCCTTAGGGGATGCATTCATCAAAAATCAGGAATTAGGGTTTCTTGACCTAATTCACCCCTAAGTTGACTTTTGGGACAAACCATGAGCCAAGACCTCAAGAGAGGATTTGAGGGTCTCTACTGAACTATATTGATCCATTTGCAACAATGGATTAATCCAAGAAGCTTGAGCAACAAGTCTCAATTTCATCTGCACCACAGTTAGGGTTTTAAGGAAAAAGTCAACTGTAACTTTGACTTTTGACTAGGACATGCTCCCAAGCCCTATGACATGCATCAATATACCCTATGATACCCATGGAACATGTCCATCAAGTTTGATTTAGGTCAAGGACATGATTTCCTGAAGAATTGCACAGTTTGGAATTCATCTGATAAAAAGTCAACTGTGCACAAAAGTCAACTTTGACTTTTTGAGATTTTTCACCAAAATGGATTTTTAACCCTAAAATGATGTTAATGTGTGATTGGAATCATCACTCATCAAGAAAAATCAAAAAAAGTTGGGTAACTTGTAAAAGGGGTAACCATAAAAAACTTAGAAAATTTTCTAAGTTAAAAATAAAGTGGCTAGGGTACTAACTTTGGAGGGTCATAACTCCTAAACCACAAAGTCATTTTCTCCCATCCAAGGCTTGATTTGTAGATCTCATTGCCCTCTACAAAAACTTCAACTAGACCTAATTCCAATTCATTGGGGATTTTGAGTTATGGAGTGATCAAAATCAAGAAAAGTCACTTTGTTCCAACACTTTGTGAAAATTTCACTAAGTCTGATTTTACCCTACTTTTTGCCAAATGTAGGGGGATTTTTCACTAGGATTCAAAAGAGATCAAAACCAAACATGTTCAAATAGTTGTTGTATCATGTAAGGGCTTTCCAAAATGACCAAGAACATTACCAAATTCAATTTGAGTCATGAGATATGACTTTGGAAAGTTGCCTTGCTGAAATCTGCCAAGGCAAGGCAGAATTTGCACTTTTGCTCGATTTGCCAAAATCAGCCAAATCCAAATGCTCCTATCCACTAGGACACCTCTGAGGATTTAATCTAAAGGGGACAATCACTGAGCCAAGCCTCCAAAGTCTTTGGAACAAGAAATAGCATGTTGAACCTAGTATGGCCAAAATAGGGACAAGACTCCAATTTTGGATTGGAGCATTCAATGGAAGCATCAAGGTGGCATGGACTGAGCCATTTGCAACTGAATTCAGTCAAGACTTATCCAAGACCAAGGGAACCACAGCCCTGTGCCCTAACCTCTAGTCAATGGCTAGAGGAGACTTGGATTTCCATTCGCCAACATTGAACAAACACCTGCTGCAGTTGCCATTCACTGTGGATCCCAAAACAAACATGATCTACTATAAATAGAGTTCAATTGTGATCAGTTTAAGTACACCAAAGGCCTACAACACTTGCCTTTCTCAAAAACCACTTTTCACTCTAAAAAATGCCTTTCTTAGCAAGTCACTATCGGGTTTTTCATTAGAGAGTAATTCCACTCAAACCAATCACACACACACCTCATATACATCATATGTGAGCTGATCAAACACTTAAACAACAACTGGAACACTGATTTCTCAGAATCACCAGTCAATTGCTCAAGGTTTTAACCAAAGAGCAGTTGAGATGCCATGAAGTGATCCAGCCATTCTCAGTCAAGTCCAAGCATTCAAACACACTCCATAGGGTGTAGAGAAGCTGTTCAGATCATCACAATGCATCTGTAACACCTCCTACTCAGAAATCAATTTGCTCTTGCTGTCACGACCTAGAGGTAAGCTTAAACTTGGTCATTTCTCAATCTATGCATATTTCCTCGCACAATACTTTTGCCAAATGTTCATAATCATGCATGGAATGTTTCCCCTCAAGTAATTGCTTTGTTTGAATCGTGTATTAAAAATCCCGGCCTTCATGCAGAAATTAGGGTTCATAAGGATTTATCGTGATTTCTTATTTTATGCTTAATTTAAATGAAATTAATTGTCATAAACATGATCGTGAGGTTGAGACGAGCATATTGATATGTGGATTGCATGATATAATCAAGTATTCAGTGAGATTGGATAGAAAATGCAAATCTGGGCAAGGCAGAAAACGCGCGTGTTCTTGGTCCATGTTCTTGGCGCCATTTTCATAAATTCAAATATTTGAATTTTGTGATTTTATTTAATTGATTCGTAAGTTAAATTCTCTCTGAGTTTTAATGATTTTGAGTTGATTCTTTTTTTAATAATTCACAAAAATGTTAAAATATTTTATTTTCCAAAAAAATCCCAAAAATATTATTTATTTTGTATAATTGATATTTTTGCAAAGAATTAATGTTTTAATTGTTTTTAACATTTAAAATAATTTTTCCACCTTGGTTTTGCAACTTTTAATGCTTTCTAATTATTTTGTAGGTCAATACTTAATTTTTGAAGCATTAATCCAATATAATAATTTGGTTTTCCTATGTTAAACAATTTTGATCATTTTAATTGAATTTTTATTCAATTAAAACACATTTTGAAAACAAATTAGGGTTTTTGGATTAACTCAACCCTCATAAATCATTTTCAAAACACTTTGGGCCTCTAATAGAGTGTAAGACCCAATCCTTTTTTGACCAAACCATTTTTGGGCCTCAGTGTATTGTATAAGTCCCGATACCCTAAAAAACAAACGGCGCGATCGTCGCCTTTTGAAAAATAACCTTTTGGGCCTCTCCTCGAGCTATAAGACCCATTCAAAACTTTTGGGCCTCTAATAGAGTGTAAGAACCAACCCCCTTTTAACCAAAACATTTTGGGCCTCACTTATTGTATAAGTCCCTCTGCGTTAAAAGAAAACCTCGGCGCGATCGCCATTTCAAACGGAAAAATCAATTGGGCCTACCCTCGTGTTATAAGCCCCACTCTTTTTCTTTAAACCTTTTGGGCCTCTTGAGAGAGTGTAAGACCCATCCCTTTGTACAGAAAACAATTTTTGGACCACAGTCACTTGTATAAGTCCCTCTGTACAAATTCAAACAGTGCGCTCACTGATAAAACCCTGAGCCTCTCCTTGAGCTGTAAGCCCCAAATCTTTATTTTTCAAAGCACTTTCTCCTTTGATTTTGAATATACTGTTGTTTTCAATCTTTCTTTGTTAAACAACTAACCAAACAGCATGGAAGCTCTACAACCGAGTAAGTGGTTATTGCTTTCATTTACCGCTTTCATATACATATAACTGTATTGTGGGGCTGTTTCGCTGTAAGTCTTCTTTCATAAACTCATATCAACTGTGTAATAATAGTATAGATATTTAGAGTTTTCCCGGCAACTACGTCTAGAACTAGGTGACGCCGTTTCGTTCACTCTTAGAAATAGTCAATACTAGATCCCCATAGGATTACCAGACACAGTCTTCCCTCCTCTTGGGGTTAAACAATATGGAGATATGAAAGGCAGCATTCTCTGTGAACCCTTCCATAGACTGTCACTCATAGAAGTTGTCAAAGAAACTCTATTCCCCAAAGATGATCTCTTCTCCGTGAATTGCATCTCTTGAGTTTCTTCCAAATTCTCGAACTTTCCTGGCTTGATCTATTCTCGGTGAATGGCATGTCTTGAATTTCTCAGGGTTTGGGGACCCACGGGCTTCTTAAAAGCACTTGTCAAGAAACTCTACTCCCCAGAGATGATCTTTTCTCCATGAATGGCATCTCTTGAGTTTCTTCCAAATTCTCAAACTTTCCTGACTTGATCTATTCCTTGTGAATAGCTTGCCTTGAATTTCTCGGGGTTTGGGGACCCACGGGCTTCTTAAAAGCATCGGCCTCCTCTTGGGCATCGTACAAGGACCCACAGGCTTCCTAAGAGCAACCCGGACTCCTCTTGGGCTTAGTACAAGGACCCTACGGCTTCTTAGAAGTATTCACAGCCTCCTCTTAGGCTTCGTATAATGATCTCTTCCTCCGGGAATGATAGCCTCCTCTTGGGCTTCGTACAAGGACCGATCGACTTCTTAAAAGTTTCCAGCCTCCTCTTGGGCTTCGTACAAATTGTCCCGACGACCTCCTAGAGGTATAGGAACAGAACCTAGTCATCTGCATAGAACAGTCCTTTCATAGAGTCTACTACTGTTTCTCAAAGTCTGGTACAAAAGATGAAACTCTAGACTTGGACAGTCTAATATCCTTGAGTCTCAAAGACATTCTCAAGTGACCCCTTCAAGAATAGGAAGAAAACCCGTAGACTCGGACATATTCATCATCAGGATCAGTCAAGAAGTAGAGAACCCTTTAAGAGACTTCTTGATGATAGGTAGGGCATTTTACACTAATATGACAAGAACCTTCAAATGCACTACACTGAGTGCCTATATTTTGAACATCCTAGTTCTTGCAGGAGTCATGACAGATGTTCTTCACAATTGTTCTTGACCTTCTATCCACTTTCCTCAAATCCTGGTTACAATATCTCCCAAGTAACATGATAGTACTGAATAATCCTTCATCAGACACAAGGTCACAAGCTCCTACAGAGATGGTGACAGACACCATGCTCTTGTCCTTTATTCAAATCTGTCAGTGTAAAGACAACCACAGAAAAAAATATGACCTAAAAGGTCCAATTATGTTGATGATGACTTGATCTTCTTCAAAAAAATGACACTTTCATGTCAAAAACTCTTGAGTAGAGGCCTCGGTGTCTTGCTGACTAGATGTCCCTTCAAGAATGATGTTGAGAAATTCCCAAGCATCTTTAACCACTACATATGTGTTTAACAAACTAAAAACATTTTGATCAACTCCATTGGATATAGAGGCTTTCAGAGCACCAAGAGCCAACCCATACTCTTCCTCACCATGAACAATCAACACACACCCTTTGGTGCAAGATATCCAAGAACTGATGTCCATTGATCTCAAGAAAGCTACCAATCTAGCCTTCTAATAATCATAAAGTACCAAAAAAATCTCCCTGAAGCTCATCCAAAACCTGACTAGGGTGTCCGCTCTGATGCCAATTGAAATTCTGGAACTCTAACACATGTTGATACTGATGTCCTCACATTAGAACATAATGTCAAGACAGATGTTACAACATATTCTGTCTGACATAACAAATAAATCAGACTGAAAATAAATTGCAGAAAGATAAATAACAGAGTCAATTGGTAACCCAGTTCGGTACAACATCACCTACATATGGGGGCATCCAAGCCAGGAAGGAAATTACCTATGATAGCATTAGTTCAAAGCTAAATTCCCCCATTTATAACTTCTCGCCTAATCACTACCTTGTGCAACTTCTACCTAGAAACCCTTTAGAAATGAGATCCCTCTCTCACTTCCTAACAGTCACAAACCAATGATAATTCAACAATAACTCAAAATAGAAAAACACCCTTCCTAGACAAATACTTAGTTTTTTTTAAAAGCTTTAAACTAAGGACAATACACTCTTGCTTAAAAGCTCATGTGTGAACAATAAACAACATACAATTAGTCTACCTCAATGTATCAAAAGATACATGGGTGACTTACAAAGTCACACTAAAGAGACTCTCAAAACTCAAGCTACTAAAACTTCCCCTTATTTTTTACAAAAGTGAAAGCCGTAAAAACATTAGGGTTAGGTTTCTCTTTAAATACTCCTCAACAGTCCACGGGCTTCGAAATCTTCACCCAGATATTGCTTGACCCACACGCTGAGGGCTGCATCAATTATGCAGAAAAATATCCATAAATCTTGGAATAAATCATCACGTTTCCTAAATTGTCCAACATCGAATTTTAGAAACTTATGAACAGTTGGAGATCAAATCAAATGTTCCAGATTAAATCGTCTTGACCTGCGAAAAATAAGTGAGATATATCCAAAAGGAATCTCACAGAATCAAATTAAATCTGTCAAGAATAAGACTACAACTTATACTGATGTTCTGGTACAACATGTCACAACATCTGTCAGAACATTTGTCTTCAATGTTGATAGACCAACAAGTTAGAACATTTCACCCAACATTTTTCTGTGAACCATGTTTTAGCAAAATTGCTGCCAATCCTAAAACCATGGAACTAACAATCTCCCCCTTTGGCAAATTTTGGTTAAAACATCCTTTGCTTAATGAACCTAGAGAGAGGAATAGAACCACAAACAAGACCGAAGCTACATGTAAACATTGCACAACCTGCAAAAACAATATCAAATATAAAATGCAGATACAGATCATCAGAGATTACAACTCCTTCATACTCCAGAAATCTCCATAGACCGGATGTCAAGACATGTAGTCTGATATCACATCAACACAACTCCAACACAGCAACCTCAAACAGGTCCATTACTCCCCCTGTCACACATAACCAATACTTCCCCTCAAAGGAAAAATGGGGAAAACCCAAATCACAAGAAATCCAAACCTCAACTGTCTTAGCTGTCTTAGTTCACACATCTCTCTCAAGGGGAAAACCCAAATCACAAGACAGACACACATGAACTATCCAAGTTCACACATTAGAAACACATACAGCAGAAACCACACATATTAGAAACACATACAGCAGAAGCCACACATATTACTCAGAGCATCAGAGTAATAGATTACCACAGAGCATCCAAGGTTCTTCATAACCACAACATGTCAGAACATGTGATTGCACATCATTGCACACACAAATCACATCAGTGGCAGCAGCATAAGCAAGAGCAACAACAACAACAAGAAGCATGACAATATATCATGCTTCCCCTATATAGTTGCATACAACAAGTAACCACAAATCACACTAAAGCATGACATGATGTCATGTCATCTGATCCAACATCAGAAACAATAAACATATCAACACTTCACTCCCCCTTTTAGCCAAAAATTGACAAAAATAAAGTAAAAGTAAACAAGCATAAATGGAAGCACAAAGTGGCAATGGCTACAAACAGTTCTAATGGAAACACAAATCAACAGATGGAAACAAATACTGTTATGGAATTATTACAACACAAACAACAAAAAAAACACACCAACAAAAAAAACTTCATCTATGGAACCAGCTATCCACTCCAATCACCCGAGTTAATGAAATTAATCCAATCTTCATCAGCGTCCTCGTCAGAGTCATGCAGTTGAGCCTGAATTTTCTTGAAGGACTTCATCTTTGTCACAAAAGTTTTCCCTGTCCCAGATGCTTCAGTAGATGATCCAACATATGTCACAACTTCAGACTCCACCTTCTTTGGATCCGCACTCTTATCCTTCTTGGCATCCATCACAAGAGCCCTTTCAGCATCAGTATTTTTTGAATTCTGACTCATGTTGAAACACAGTTGGGTAGACGGATGAAGCGGAAAGGTTTTGGGATTTAAAAATGAATAACGACCTTGCTTGTATCGCCTGATAAATCAAGGATATGATTGTTGAAAGGAGTGAAATTATCCTTGGTAACCGAGACATTCTCTTGTTCCTCTTTCCCGCTTTCCAAGCTTTGACTGCAACATTTGAAATGACATTCTCCATGTCATTGAAAACCAATTTTTCTTGAGAAACGCATGCAACAAATACAAAATTTTATCAAGCCTCCTAAGCTGTAGTTGCTATAACTTTTCATTAATACAAATTTCCAAAACACCCCTGACAAGAAGATGACCAGTTACAATGACCTTGTCCTGCTGACCAGAAGGAATTCCTTGACTATCCTGATTGTAACCGGCTTGTCACAGTACAATGTCACGACATCCTGTTTGATATTATATTATTTTAGCATCCAATTCAAGTTGGAGCAACACCTTCCTCATCAATTTACTTAGACCAGAAAAAGAACCAGATTATATTCTTGCTGATCCAAAAGACACGATAGTTTCTCAAGAAGAGACATCCTTAACAAACAAGGGCACAAACAGTGGAAACAAAACAGGACCCACATAAGAACATCATACAATAGTAACAAAAACAAACTCCCATAGCTTAAGAATCCAACAAAGTGCAGCTGAACAGCCAAACACAATGTCAAGACATCTAGTCTGTCAACACAGTTCAACCAGAACAACAACTCCTCCTGAAGACCACAACCCATTGCAGAGACAAATAAATTCTCCCAGACAACAAACATCATTGTTCTCAAGGACATACCCATGCAACCATGAACTGTCCCAATTCACATATCAGAGGCACATGCACAACAGAAGAAAAAATAAGACTAAAACATTTAAGAGAAACCAGAGTTCTCCAAAACACTTCATGCAGACAAGATGTCATGCACATTTGTTTTGACTTCATGTACACAAACCACATCTGTAGAAGTACATTTCCCCTTAAGTATCAACAACTAGAATGATGTCAGAACATGGCATCCCAACACCACCAAAGATCACATAGAAATGTAGAGGTCATTTTCATGCTTCACACCATAGCATCACAATAGAAAACCCAAAGAAACCATGGTTCTTTCACCACCTTAGGCCATATGTTAAGACATCAGATACCTTGCACTACACAACAGATCCTTTCTTTTAGCACTGTCAAAGTCACTATCACCACCATACTTGGCCAATACTTTACTCCGAACTTCACCAGAATTAGATATTTCTTCTATGAATCTATTGGTGAACACAAACTCCACATGATTAGCTCCCATGTATAATCTGTTTCATTCTCTGGAGAGTTAATCTGCTGCGATGATGTTCCAACATTTGCATGGAAATCAGTCTCTTTCACAATGATTGAACCATTAACTTTGGTTCTAGAGTTAACAACCATGGGTTCTGCTATCATCATAGTAGTCCAGAGACATCCTTTTGCCTGAAATACTTGAGAGCCACAATTTAAACACAGCAGTAACAGAATATACTGCAAGGGAAAATCAGAGACACCCAAAGAAATCTTCACAGAGAGAAATAAACTCTTATACACAACAAGACCCAAAAGAGCTTCTATACAGAAGCACAATGTCAAGACATCATGTTTGACAATGCAGTACCAACATGAAACCTTATGCACAGAAAGAGATTCCCTCTACCAAGTACCATTGGGGATGACCAAAATACTAGTGTGTTGACTGAGCAAATCACCATCATCAGCCTTTTCCACCTCTGTATGCTCCTCTTCTCCCCTATATTCCTCTATCCACTAGGACTTCCCTTGCACTAGCCTCATAAGAACTGTGAGAGAAAGTTCTATAACATTTGTAGAAGTATGATGTTGGATCTTCTGGTGTGCCATCTTAACTACATCTTCCTTGATCATCAAACAAGTGGATGAACATGTAGTTTCTTGTGGTAAGCACAAAAAACAACTAAGTTTGGCCTTTATATCCTCATCAGTACTTCGTAATGGAAACAACATCAAGACTAGAAAATCTAGTTCTCAAGCCCTTTAAATTTCACATTTGACACCATCACTAGAAGTAACAAAGCGGAAAGAAAACTTAGATTCCATCAGATACTGCTTTACACCAGTCATGAGTCTGGTACACCCACTATCAAAATATCAACATTGCTTAGTGGCAACTCCAAAAAGGTATGAAAGGTAAGGCAATTTACATCTTCCTAGAGCTCTAACCACTGCTTGGTTGCCTATAGGCTGAGTTGAACCTTTGAGACAACCATTCAAGTTGAAACAAAAGTGCCTGATATGAACAACTTAACCCTAGAAGAGACATCTCCAGAGCAAGTTCCTGCCTTTAGCATGAATATTCTGATGTTCAGCACGATGTTGAGACATTTTGATAACATCATTGTCTCAACTTTCCTGTTGATGGGAACAAATTTTCTTCACTTGAGTTCCTCTTTGCTTGTTATAGCCTTGAAATCCCTTTCCCTTTTTTGCCTTCCATACATCTTCTCAAATGAAGAACTTCTTCAACATATCATAACAGTAGTTCAACTTCCTCATAGACTTGATCATGATATCGAGTTTGGAGATCAATACAGATACCTCATTCTATGGGTTATAGATGGTAGACAACAATTCTTTCCTTAGAGATAATAGAAAGAAAATATTTACCTTCTACATTCCTTCTTGTTGACAACCTTCTTTATTCTTGATGCACACACCTTGAAGAATCAACCATCTCATCATTAATTCTTCAATACAGGGGACTACATCAGAAGCCCATCTTCTAAAGAAGACAGAACAAACTAGACATATTCATCATCAGGATCAGTCAAGAAGTAGAGAACCCTTTAAGAGACTTCTTGATGATAGGTAGGGCATTTTACACTAATATGACAAGAACCTTCAAATACACTACACTGAGTGCCTATATTTTGAACATCCTAGTTCTTGCAGGAGTCATGACAGATGTTCTTCGCAATTGTTCTTGACCTTCTATCCACTTTCCTCAAATCCTGGTTGCAATATCTCCCAAGTAACATGATAGTACTGAATAATCCTTCATCAGACACAAGGTCACAAGCTCCTACAGAGATGGTGACAGACACCATGCTCTTATCCTTTATTCAAATTTGTCAGTGTAAAGACAACCACAGAAAAAAAATATGACCTAAAAGGTCCAATTATGCTGATGATGACTTGATCTTCTTCAAAAAAATGACACTTTCATGTCAAAAACTCTTGAGTAGAGGCCTCAGTGTCTTGCTGACTAGATGTGCCTTGAAGAATGATGTTGAGAAATTCCCAAGCATCTTTAACCACTACATATGTGTTTAACAAACTAAAAACATTTTGATCAACTCCATTGGATATAGAGGCTTTCAGAGCACCAAGAGCCAACCCATACTCTTCCTCACCATGAACAATCAACACACACCCTTTGGTGCAAGATATCCAAGAACTGATGTCCATTGATCTCAAGAAAGCTACCAATCTAGCCTTCTAATAATCATAAAGTACCAGAAAAATCTCCCTGAAGCTCATCCAAAACCTGACTAGGGTGTCCGCTCTGATGCCAATTGAAATTCTGGAACTCTAACACATGTTGATACTGATGTCCTCACATTAGAACATAATGTCAAAACAGATGTTACAACATATTCTGTCTGACATAACAAATAAATCAGACTGAAAATAAATTGCAGAAAGATAAATAACATAGTCAATTGGTATCCCAGTTCGGTGCAACATCACCTACATATGGGGGCATCCAAGCCAGGAAGGAAATTCGCTATGATAGCATTAGTTCCAAGCTAAACTCCCCTGTTTACAACTTCTTGCCTAATCACTATCTTGTGCAACTTCTACCTAGAAACCCTCTAGACATGAGATCCCCCTCTCACTTCTTAACAGTCACAAACCTAGGACAATTCAACAATAACTCAAAATAGAAGAACACTCTTCCAAGACAAACACTTAGTTTTGCTTAAAAGCTATAAACTAAGGACAATACACTTTTGCTTAAAAGCTCATGAGTGAACAAAAAACAACATAAAATTAGTCTACCTCAATGTATAAAGAGATACATGGATGACTTACAAAGTCACACTAAAGAGACTCTCAAAACCTAAGCCACTAAAACTTCCTCTTTTTTTTACAAAAGTGAAAGCCGTAAAAACATTAGGTTTAGGCTGCTCTTTAAATACTCATCAGCAATCCATGGGCTTCGAAATATTCACCTAAATATTGCTTGATCCACACGCTGAGGGTTGCATCAATTATGCAGAAAAATCTCCATAAATATTGGAAAAAATCATCAAGTTTCCTAAATTGTCCCAACATCGAATTTTAAAAACTTATGAATAGTTGGAGATCAAATCAAATGTTCCAGATTAAATATTCTTGACCTGCGAAAAATAAGTGAGATATATCCAAAAGAAATCTCACAGAATCAAATCAAATCTGTCAAGAATAAGGCTACAGTATGTACTAATGTTCTGGTACAACATGTCACAGCATCTGTCTTCAATGTTGACAGACCAATAAGTTAGAAGATTTCACCCAACATATTTCTATAAACCATGTTTTAACAAAATTGTTTCCAATCCTAATACCATGGAACTAACACAAACAAACCCTGTTGAACTAGTAGGGCTTGCATATTCAATCGCTACAAATCAAAATCATTCACACAGCTGAATTTCTCAATCTCATACTTTGTTAACGACATATTCTTCTCCATGCTCACCGCACCAATTTTTGTGAAACAATACCAAAGAAAATAGAGTATGAACGGTTTCCTGATCAACAAGAAAACCACAAATTAAAGTAAAAGAGAGAAGAAAAGAGAAAGACAATTCAAAGTCGTTTAAAACCGGATTCTGGATTCAATTATACATTAGGGAACAATATTTACAATTGAATCTCAACTACACCACTTTCTCCCTCTGATTAGGATTATCTGGATTGGTGGAGAAGTGAGTACTAGTATGCTATTTATAAGAAAACTAAACCCTAGATTTCAACTAACATACTAAACAATTAGCCCAAGAAACTGGTCAAATTCAACATGCTAACTTAAACAACAAGCTAACATATACATCTACATGCAAGAACAGACTTCGACAACGGAATGCACATCTTCGTCTGCTGTCAAACCATTAAGCAAACGTTGTCATGACTAAAGTTCGATCCAAATATCACATTAACAAACGACACAAAACAACATCAACAACGCCAACAACATTTATCAACAACACACATATCATTATCAACATACATAACAATAACATCAACATAACTAACATAAACTAGCATGACATTGTAATCCAACAAAAATTTATCAGCATGCATAACAATAACATCAACATAACAAAAACATACACGAAGAAGAGAGAATATGAAAAAAGATTTGTCAACAACAAGAAGCAACAACAAAACATGTGAAACCAAAGTAAATAATATGAAAATCATGTCAACAAACATTTATCTACATTTATCAACAACAACAACAATAACAACAACAACATACAACAACATACAAGAACAAAAAACCATAAACTCTAGAACAAGAAGAAAATCTTGTGAAAATCATGTGAACATAAAAATAACATACATGAAAACGAGAGAATAAGGAAGAAGAAGTTTAAGGCTATAATGTAGAATAGGAAAGCTAATGTCGAAGAAGAAGAGAGAAAATGTGTGATAGGGTTTTGTTGTGAGAGATACGACCATACTGTCAAGAAGCGAGAGTTAATTATGTTATATATGACTAAACAGTTTCACCACAGTTGTATTCAAAAACCGTGATGAAATATAATGCCTTTCACAATGGTTGACATTAACAACCGTGGTGATAAGTATTTTAATCTTAATATGTATATCATATTATAAGGACAACACTCATTGTAACTAAAATGTAAAAAATAGTTGGAGCTGAGATTCAAACTATGTCACTCCATGGATGTATAATCACGATTAATTGTTTTCACCTTAATGCAATTTCTTTTTGTAAATATTAAAAAAAAAACAAAATGCGTCAAAAAATGTGGTATTACAACGGTTATCTGTCAGACCGTTGTAAGTTAGTGTTACCAAAGGTATATTTTGTAGTAGTGTAATTTTTTTCCTAAAAGATTAAACCCTAATGTTCTACCTAAAATATTAAACCCTATGGTTCTACCTTAAAGATTAAACCCTAATTGAAAAAAAGACTAACCAATTAGTCTGGTTTCTTCGTCGTGCATGTTGTGTTCTATCATCGAGCTGTGTGATGTCTGTGTGAGAATGGTCGTGCGATGAGAGAATGAAGTAAAGTATTGTGATGAGATAACAGAGTTGTGCGATAAGCGATGATGTTTATGGAGGTGTGCGACGTGCGATGATGTTTATGGAAGTGTGCGACGTATGATGATGTTTATGGGCGATGAGAGATGGATATTCTGGGTTTGGGAGAGAAGCGGGTGTTTTGAGATGGAAGAATTGAAAACTTTTGGTTTGTGGTTTGTTAATGTGTTTAGATTATTTCATTTATAGAATATTCACTTAATAAAATTACACTCGTTAATCACTTAATAAAATATTAGGATAAATATTTTGAGTTACTAAATTAAATAAATTTTTTTTTTTTGTAATCAAGGAATATATTAAACAGAGTACAAAGGATACTCCAACCCGATTACAAAAGGGAACGAAACAAGGCTCGACAAAAAGCGGAAAATTATAAAACCAACTAAATCTACGATAAATAAAACAAAGGCATTTTGTTGAACTCGTAGAAATTGCAATTGGGATGAGTAATTTCGCCGATGAAAGCCCATCTCCAAATCGTATATTTTACCATCCAAACCGTGTCATTAACATTCCAAACGGCATTCCAAAAAATGATTCCATTCCTAAGAGTCCATAAATTCCAACACATCGAAAGCCAAAAGACACCTTCCCTACCGGTCCTCACCTTCTTAGATTTGCCAAAATGAAACCAAATAAAAAAGGTCTCTTTGAAATCAGCTCCACGGAATGTCGAAAGACCGATCCAATCCGCTACCTCTTTCCAAACCAAAATTACCACATCACAATCTAGAAGAAAATGCCTCAAAGTTTCCGTATGACGTTCACATAAAACACACTTATTCTCACCATCCGGAGGGATAATTCCTCTAACCAAGAGAAGGTCCTTCGTCGGCAATTTATTGTGAAAGCATCTCCAACCGAAGGCCTGGATTTTCAAAGAGACTAAAACCTTCCAAAGCAACTCAAAGGGACTAAATAACTTTCTTTAGTCCATTTAGATTTACACCTGTTTTAAATTTAATGAGTAATAAAGATTTTATTATAATAAAATTTTTAATTTACACCTATTTTTAAAAATATGTTGTCTATTGTCACGTGTTAATATTTAAAATGATATTTTATTTAAAAAATATTTTGTATTTCTTATTTACACTCGTTTTTAATATAATGGATGCAAATTTTAGAATCTAAATTTTAGAATTATATTTTTCTCTTTCGACTGGTGTGCACCCATGACTTCAACCACAATTTAAAAGCATGTTAATAATATTTAAAAAATCAAATGCAACTACTAAATCTTTAATACAATTTCAAATTGTTACATCATCATCATGGACAAAAACCGCCTATGTTCAATTAACCCTCTCTTTAATTGACTATATCAATAACATGAAGCGCGTGTGATAAGTTATTCATTAGAAGAATAATTAAGTAGCATGTAGTTGTTAAATATTAATTGAATAAAGTATCTTATACAAATTCAAAAAGACTTTTTTTTACTAGGTCTTTAAATGTATTTTATAAGCAAATATATGGAATATTTCAATGTATAAACTTCTTATAAATAGGCTCTTTCTATGTCTTCAAAATCTCATAATTCATAAACATACAGAAGTAAAATACAACAAACAAACAAAGAGAGCAATATGAAGAGTAGTTACTTATTCTTGACAGCCTTCTTGGTCTTAGCATCTTGTGCCTTTGCATTTGATCCCTCTACAAGACTTTTGTATAATTAAAATGTATTTTCTTTTCATTAGCAAGATAATTAGTATTTTTCTGCTATGATAGTTATGGTTAAGCCTTTGAAATTTATGACAGTCAATCAGTTTAATCACTCATATTTGATTTGCAGTGTTTGTGAATGGAAAATTCTGCAAAGATCCAAAACTTGCCACTGCAAATGACTTCTTTTTCTCAGTGAAAGAAGGAAACACATCAAATTCACTTGGCTCAAAAGTGACACCGGTTGCGGTTAATGAGATATTAGGATTAAACACTCTTGGTATTTCTCTCGCTCGCATTGACTTTGCACCTAGGGGACTAAATCCTCCACATACTCATCCAAGAGGTACTGAGATTCTTATAGTGTTGGAGGGTACTCTCTACGTTGGTTTTGTTACTTCTAACCCACAAAACCGTCTCATCACAAAAGTACTCAACAAAGGAGATGTGTTTGTGTTCCCTATTGGTCTCATTCACTTCCAGTTGAATGTGGGATATGGAAATGCGGTTGCCATTGGTGGACTTAGCAGTCAGAATCCAGGTGTCATCACAATTGCGAATGCTGTATTTGGATCTAATCCGAAAATTTCTTCAGAAGTTCTCACAAAGGCTTTTCAAGTGGATAATAAGATAGTTGACAATCTTCAGAAACAGTTTTGGTTGGACAACAACTAGAATTACAATCCCCGAGTCACTGAGTTTACTTGACTATTGTCTTGTCATTTTTTTCTCCTCTTACCTCATGATATTGTGATATCATGAGGTAAACTAAATTATAATATATAATATATAACATTATCTATACATTTGAGATGCTAATGACATTGTAACTTCTTTAAAAACCTGTAACAAATCTCTAATTAACTATAGTGTCATAGTGAATCATAGTTGAAGATAAACTAAATTGCCTTAATTTTGAGTGGCAAAAGCTATATCAGGCTTGGTAGTGGTTAAATACAAGAGTTTACAAATTAGTATTTTGCATTATGCATTGTCTTCATAAGCAATATATGTATCTTTGTGAAATTTAATACATGGACTGTAGAGAGATTTTATTAGCTTGGATGTCATATTATGTTTAGGATTATTCACACCTTGTGTAATTGTCATATGCATTTACTTATAAATTTATAATTCTATATGATTTTAGCTACTGACAAAAGATATCACTTCTTTGTTTTGTCGATAATCAGCTGGTGTGAAATTAAAAAATATTTACGGGCCATAATAACAACTCTAGTAATAGATACAAATTTATTTGCTACAAATTTTAATACCGACTATTTTTTAATTTTTATTCGTTACAAAAAGGATTTTTCCTTATACGCTTATAAATATATTAAAATTAACAAGCTCAGTTTTTAAATAAACAATAGTAAAAACAAATTTAACAATAATAAAATGAAATCAATGATGGAGAGTATGTTGGGTAGTGATCCGTTAATATAACTTGTTTATGTTGAGAATAATAAATTCAAGTGTGAGTTGGAGTCCTACATTGGTTATAAATGTGGAGAGTTGAATATTTATAAGTGGGAGAACGCACACACCTATCACCTTAAGGTTTTGGGTGAATATGTGGTGTCTCTCTCACTTATGTTGCTCTTGACCCAATGTTTAATGCTTCCTAGTGAAAAAACTTCCCCAAAAAATGGTATCAGAGCCTGGTTTTCGACAATCATCTTGAATCTCTTACAGATTTCGAATACTTTGTCCTTTCTCTTGATCACATATATCCACAACTTTCGACTAAACTTGTCGACAAACGAAACAAAATACTTGTTTCCACCAATGGCATGCTCCTTAAAAGGACCACATACATCTGAATGCACAACTTCGAGTATGCAGAATGATCTCATTGTCATAGTCGAAACGAAAGACTTCCTAGACAGCTTTCCAACTAGACAACCTTCACTAAGTTTGTCAGGCATCTCAAGACTTGGTATACTAGTTACCATATCTTGAGTGATCAGTTGATTGAGCGACCTAAAGTTTATATGATCAAACCTTATATGCCACAACCAACTCTTCTTGTGGTCGACAACTATTTTCAGTCATTGTACCCTAGTTGACAGAGGATATTTCAAGACCAAGTTATTCTGGATGTCGAAAAGTTCTAAGGCTCCATCTTTCATAACCACTAAGAACCCCTTTTCGACCAGTTGTTCAATACTTAGCAGATTGCACTCCATTCCGGGGACACAGAGTACATCTTTGATCAAGGCTTTTGCTTCATTACTCCTTTGAATAACTATGTTGCCAGTACCTTCTGTTTACAATGAGATTTTATCAGCAAATTTTGACCTTGCTCTTCTTCGACTCGTCGAATCTAATAACCATACTTTTTGACCAGTCATGTGGTTCGAGAAGTTTGAGTCGAGGAACCAGATATTGGATTCGACATGGTCATCTGCAACTGCAGCCATAACCACCATATTATCTTAATCATTTGAATCTTGACGTGCAAGGTTCGCTTTTCGTTTTTGCATTTTTTCGATCCCTTGTCTTTCCTGTACCAATAATGCTTGGCCAACTGACCCCATTTTTCACAGTTATAACACTGATGAAGAAGGAATTTGAAATGTCAGATCTTGGAAAGTTGTCATATTTTCTAGGCATGAAATTTCAAATTTCAAAGCATGGTATGGTGCTACATCAAAGAAAGTATGTCAATGAGATACTCAGAAGATTTAGGATGGATGATTAGACTCCTGCATCTTTTCGCTTATCGAACCAAACTTGAAGTTGGAGAAGCATGGAGAGGAAGACAAAGTTGATGCAACTTTGTTCAAACAAATTTTCGGATCTCTGAGATATGTGTACAACACTCAACCTGATATATGTTTCTCAGTCAGATTAGTGACCAGATACATGAGTGAACCAAGGGTGTCACATATGAAGGCTGCAAGAAGAATCCTGAGATACATAAAAGGATCAACAAACTATGGAATTCTATTTCGACGAGACTCTGAAAGAAAAGAAGCTATGGTTACTTGCTATTTAGATGCTGATTGGTGTAGAGATAAGGAAGATCAAAGAAGCACTACTGGATATTTCTTTCAAGTACCTGGTGCCCCAATCTCGTGGTGCTCGAGAAAGCAACTTGTGGTGGCATTGTCATCGTGTGAGACTGAATATATAGCAGGATCCTATGTTGTGTATCAAGCAATTTCGATCAAATATGTGCTTGAAGAAATGGAGGTCAAAGTGAAGAAACCTCAGGTACTGCAGATCGACAACAAGTCATCCGTAAATCTGGTGAAGAATCCAGTTTTGCATAGAAGAAGTAAGCACATCGAAATTAGATTTCACTTCTTAAGGGAGAAGGTGAATATAGGTGAACTTGAAGTAATGCATTGCTCAAGTGAAGCACAATTGGCCGACATTTTTACCAAAAGATTGAAGATCGACAGGTTCCTAATGTTGAGAAAATAATTGGGAATAGTTCAAATCGACTTGGTTTAGTGTGTTTTGACAACTTGGATTATAGGGGGTGTGTTGAGATAAACAATTAGTACCATGAGCATTTGGTTCGAGTAAAAGGACCGACTTATTTGTATTGAAATGCCCAGGAAGAGGTGTCCCATTGAAATCGAAATGCCCAAGAAGTGGTGTATCGAAATGCCTAGGAAAGAGGTAGGTGTCAACGATAGTACAAGTGTATGTGGACAAAAGAGTTCCCACTTGGGGGGGAGCATTGTGGACTCACACTTGAGGGAGAGTGTTGAGAATAATAAATTCAAGTATGAGTTGGAGTCTCACATTAGTTATAAATGTGGAGAATTGAGCATTTATAAGTGGGAGAACCCACACACCTATCACCTTAAGGTTTTGGGTAAATATGTAGTGTCTCTATCACTTGTGTTGCTCTTGAACCAATACTCAATGCTCTCTAGTGAAAAAACTCCCCAACAGTTTATTGTATGTACATGAGTTTTCCACTGCGAATTTTTGAAAATTTTTCATGAAGTGGATTTTTTATTTTGAATAGCATTTTAAGTAGTAAAAATCCTTTTTTTTATATTAAGAGTCGGAGTTTATGGTGTTACAAACGTTCCTATGACCTCCCTCAAGGTTTCATGCTTCTGCCGGTCTACAGAACCACGAGTGCGCCTAACAAAATTAGGCAATTTTGATAAAAATGTTTTTTCTCCTCTCGCTTCAACTAGCAAATTTGAGATAAACTTCCATTGCGTTCTTAAAAATCTCTTGACGACGAGGTCTGTGGATCCACCTCGTATGATTCAATTCACACATAAAAACAAAAACAAGACAACACAAGCTTATCTAACTTAAATGACACTTTTGATTTAGTTGTTGATGATAAAATTGCTAACCAACCATCTTACAAGATTTACTCGGATGTTTAAGAAATAACACCGTTTATAAAATATATAGCCAAATAAGATGTTAGGAGATAAGAGGTAACAATAACTTAATAAATCTCTTATTTCAAGTCATATTAAAAATAAGAAACCACTAATGTTGGGATTTTCAATGTAAATGTTGTTCATAATAAGCGCATATTAGAAGAACTTACTAAAATTAATTAACAATTTTATTGAAGTTGTCTTCAAATCTAAAAAAAAAAAAGAAAGATCAGAGAATTTGATTTTTTAAGAGAATTTCTTATTACACCCCAAAGGTTTCTTAGGCACCACGCGAATTTCTGTTTTTGCCCCCAGTTTTCGGATATGCACATCCGGACGCACCATTTTTTTTAAAAACGTTGATTTGTTCCATGTAACAGCCCGATTTAGATATTTCCATTTTTGTGTTGATTGATTCTATTTGGTGGATTCTTTTATTTAATTGGGCAATAATTATGTTATTTGTGATATTGGTGTGTGAATATGTTATGTTTGCATATTATGTGATTTTACCGTTTTTGAGAGTTTGCGGGGAATATTAGATTGAAGGGTATTTTAGATATTTCACATTTAATGATAGTTAGTTAGTTAGTAGATATTTTGAGAAAATATAAAGAAATAGAAAGAAAGAAAAGTATAAGAAAGAAAAAGAATAGAAATAGAAAGTTAGAGGTGAGAAAGAGAGAAAAACAGAATTTTGAGAGAAAAAGGAGAAAAGAGAAGAGCAAAGAGAAAAGTGTGGAAAATCACCAAGATCAATCTTTCGGAATCGATTTAATCGAGTAAGGGTGTGAAATATTGTTATCCTAACTATGTGTATGATTATGTATGTGTTATGTGTTGATGTTTGGGTTGGTTTTCCATATGTTTCCGTTTATGCCGTATTTGACGAAATCGATAGAAACCGATGTTTTTACGGTCGAAAAGTCGTATAAATACATGTGTTAGTTGGTTATATGTATGTGAGCTGCTGTTTAAAGTTTCATGAAGTTTGGTTATGTTTCGGTTAGTTTTCGGTATGTTTCCGTTGTTGTTTCCGTTTAGGTCGAATCGTAGGAAATCGATAGAAACCGATGTTTTCACGGTTAGAATTCGAAATAAAGTACGTAGTTGTATCGAGTAAGGTTAGGTTGTCGTATAGCGTGCTTTTTATTCGATTTGGTGATGTTTGAAAATTCTGGTTTTTGAAAGGTTGAAATTTAATCGAAAAATCGAACGTCGTAGAAATTTCGTTTATGTGTTCTAAATTGTTCTTATGTATTTGGTGGTTGTGCGTATATGTTTGTTTCGATGAAAATGTTCGATTTAGTCGAGTTTCCGGGCATTTTGGAAAAGGGACAACAATGGTGTATTTTGAGAAAATCTGGTTTTTGAGGAAAAACAGAGTTATGTATCGAAACATAACAGCTATGTATCGATACGAAATGGTTTATGTATCGATACATAACCCCTATGCATCGATACATACTGTGAAAATTGGGAAAAACAGCATTTTCATTACAGCATGTGTCGACACATGCGTGCTATGTATCGATACATGAGGTCTTTTTGTATCGATACATAAAGCCTATGTATCGATACATACTGTGCTGAACCATAAAATTATGGTTTGTCGGGAAACTTCGGAAATTCATATCTCTTGAACCGTAAGTCGGTTTTGACCCCCGTTTGAAGCGTTGGGAAGCTAACAAGATGTTATTTCTAGGAAAAATGGTTTTGAGGTCTAAACCTGGTCCAATTGGAACAGTATTTTCGAACCGTTTCGTAGTGTCGGGCCTCCGGTTTATGTTTTCGCGTTATTTTGAAATATACATGTCTTCTTCGTTGTTTATCGGATTTAAGTGTTCTTTATATCGAATCGAAGCTGTGGATGAGTACTTTTTGATGATGATGGAAAATATTATTTTTAGCCAACTTTTAACCTAATTTTCCGGTAAACCGTAAATCGAATTGTAAGTGCTAATGAAGAGTTCAGGAAGAATCAACCACCGGTCTTCAAAGGAAGATTTGATCCCGATGGTGCTCAACTTTGGCTGAAAGAGATTGAAAGAATCTTCAGAGTCATGGATTGTGTGGAAGAGAATAAGGTGAGGCTTGGATCTCGCATGCTGAGGGAAGAAGCCGACGATTGGTGGGTCGGTATACGTGAAATTCTTGAGGTGGATAATGAAGAGGTAACTTGGGAATTGTTTCGTACCGAGTTTTTGCTGAAGTATTACCCTGAAAGTGTGAAAGGGAAGAAAGAGGTGGAATTCCTGGAATTGAAACAAGGTGGTATGTCAGTGGTGGACTATACTGCTAAGTTTGTGGAATTGGTTCAATTTCATTCTCATTATGCTGCGATTATTACTGAGTTCTCAAAGTGTATTAAATATGAGAATGGGTTGCGTCCTGAGATTAAGCAAGCTGTGGGATATCAAAGGATTAGGAGGTTTTCGGATTTGACTGAATGTTGTAGAATCTTCGAGGAAGATAGCAAAGCTCGTTCTACACATTACAAGAGTGTGAATGAGAGGAGAGGGAAACAGCAAGCTAGAAGTGGACCTTATGTGACCCCCGCTGATAAGGGTAAATATAAGGGAAACTTTGATAAGAGATCTAGAGGAGGAAGTTCTGGGTTCATTAAGTGTTTCAATTGTGGTGGAATGGGTCATAAAGCAACTGAGTGTAGGAAGGCCGTTAGGAGATGTTCTAACTGTGGAGGTATTGGGCATTCTACTGCTGAGTGTAGGAGGAATATGGTGAAGTGTTTTAACTGTGGAGAAGTGGGTCACATTAGTACTAAGTGTACTAAGCCGAAACAAGCTCAAGCGGGCGGAAAGGTGTTTGCATTGGCGGGGACTCAGACCACTAGTGCAGACCGTCTGATTAAAGGTACATGCTTTATTAATAGTACACCTTTAGTTGCTGTTATTGATACGGGAGCGACTCATTCGTTTATTTCGTCCGAGTGCGCGAGGCGTTTGAATCTTGTGTTGTCTCTGATGGATGGTAAAATGGTTATTGATACTCCAGCAATGGGGTCAGTAACTACTTCTTTGGTTTGTCTAAGTTGTCCTTTAACCATTTATGGTAAAGACTTCATTATGGATTTAGTGTGTTTGCCGTTGGAGGGATTGGATGTAATCTTGGGTATGAACTGGTTGCAATTTAATCGAGTTCATATAGATTGCTATCATAAGTTGGTAAGGTTTCCTTCTTTGGAAGATAATGAAGATGAGAGTTTTCTATCTACTAAAGAGTTGAAGAAACTTTTAGAGGATGAAGCTCAATTGTTTGGTTTGTTTGCATCATGGTCAGTGGAGAGTAAGATTGGTATTGATGTGTTTCCAGTGGTGTGTGATTTTCCAGAAGTGTTTCCGGAGGATATTACGGATGTACCGCCGGAAAGAGAAGTTGAGTTCTCTATTGATCTAGTTCCTGGCACTAGACCGATTTCGATGGCACCGTATCGTATGTCGGCATCGGAGTTGATAGAATTGAAGAAGCAGTTGAATGACTTGTTGGACAAAAGATTTATAAGGCCAAGTGTTTCTCCTTGGGGTGCTCCGGTATTGTTGGTAAAGAAAAAGGATGGAAGTATGCGGTTATGTATTGATTATCGACAGTTGAACAAGGTGACAATTAAGAACAAGTATCCGCTCCCAAGGATTGATGATTTGATGGACCAATTAGTTGGTGCGCGTGTCTTTAGCAAGATTGATTTGAGATCGGGATATCACCAAATTCGTGTGAAAAGCGAGGATATTCAGAAGACGGCTTTTAGGACACGGTATGGTCATTACGAATATTCCGTGATGCCATTCGGGGTTTCTAATGCGCCGAGGGTGTTTATGGAATACATGAATCGTATTTTTCATGAACAGTTGGATCGTTTTGTGGTTGTGTTCATCGATGATATTTTGATTTATTCTAAGTCTCAAGAAGAGCATGAAGAGCATTTGAGAATTGTGTTACAAATTTTGAAAGAGAAACAATTGTATGCTAAGTTGTCAAAATGTGACTTTTGGTTATCGGAAGTAAGTTTTCTTGGACATGTTATTTCCGGGAGTGGTATTAGTGTTGATCCATCCAAGATTGATGCGGTGATGCAGTGGGAGACTCCTAGATCGGTTACGGAGATTCGAAGCTTTTTAGGCTTGGCGGGTTATTAACGGAGGTTTATTGAAGGATTTTCGAAGTTGGCACTTCCGTTAACGCAATTGACTTGTAAAGGAAAGGCTTTCATTTGGGATATAGATTGTGAAAAGAGTTTCATGGAGCTAAAAAGAAGGTTGACAACGGCTCCGATCTTGATTTTGCCGAATCCTAATGAACCATTTGTTGTATATTGTGATGCTTCATTGATTGGTTTAGGTGGTGTTCTGATGCAAGATGGAAAAGTTGTGGCATATGCTTCAAGACAATTGAGAGTGCATGAAAAGAATTATCCTACGCATGACTTGGAGTTAGCGGCGGTGGTGTTTGTTTTGAAAATTTGGAGGCATTACCTTTATGGTGCAAGATTTGAAGTTTTTAGTGATCACAAAAGCTTAAGATATTTATTTGATCAGAAAGAATTGAACATGAGACAACGAAGATGGTTAGAGCTTTTGAAGGATTTTGATTTTAGTCTGAATTACCATCCAGGTAAGGCGAATGTGGTAGCCGATGCCTTAAGTCGAAAGTTGTTACATATGTCCGCATTAATGATGACAGAATGGGAACTTTTGGAGGATTTCAGAGATTTGAGTTTGGTTTGTGAAATGACGCCGCGAAGTGTGAGACTTGGTATGTTACATGTTACGAATGATTTTCTTGCAACGGTTAGTGAAAAGCAAAAGTTGGATTTGAAGTTCGTTGATTTAATGATAAATGAGAATGAGGATTTCAAGGTTGATAACTTTGGAGTTTTGAGATTCCGTGGTCGTATTTGTATTCCCGACGACGCGGAGTTGAAAAAGATGATTTTAGAGGAAGGACACCGAAGTAATTTAAGTATTCATCCGGGTGCGAATAAGATGTATCAAGATTTGAAGAAGATCTTTTGGTGGTCCGGTTTAAAGAGGGATATGGCTCGATTTTGTGTATGCGTGTTTGACTTGTCAAAAGTCGAAGGTGGAACATCAGAAGCCTAGTGGTTTGTTGCAACCGTTGGATATTCCGGAATGGAAATGGGATAGTATATCGATGGATTTTGTTACGGGATTGCCGAATACGCAAAGAGGTCATAATGCTATTTGGGTGATTGTAGATAGGCTTACTAAATCTGCTCACTTTATTCCAATTGACATTAGTTATCCTTTGGAGAAGTTAGCCGAGATTTATGTTCGTGTGATTGTGAAGTTACATGGAGTTCCTAAGAGTATTGTATCGGATCGAGATCCGAGATTTACATCGAGATTTTGGGAGAGTTTACAAGAGGCATTGGGTTCTAAGCTAAGATTGAGTTCGGCTTACCATCCGCAAACAAATGGTCAAACCGAGAGGACGATTCAATCGTTGGAGGATTTGTTGTGTGCTTGTGTGCTAGAGCAAGGTGGTGCTTGGGATAGTTATTTAGCGTTGATTGAGTTCACCTATAATAACAGTTTTCATTCGAGTATTGGTATGGCACCATTTGAGGCTTTGTATGGTTGGAGATGTCGAACACCTTTGTGTTGGCATGAAACTGGTGAGAGGGCGATTGTTGGACCGGAATTGGTACAAGAAACGACGGAGAAAGTGAAGTTTATTCGAGAGAAGAAGAAAGCTTCTCAAAGTAGACAAAAGATCTATCATGATAAGAGAAGGAAAGATCTTGAGTTTCAAGAAGGCGACCATGTGTTTTTGAGGGTTACACCGGTTACGGGTGTAGGTCGTGCTTTGGAGTCGAAGAAGTTGACTTCTCGTTTTATTGGTCCGTATCAGATTACTGTACGTGTTGGCATTGTGGCTTATCGTGTGGCGTTGCCTCCGAATCTTTCGAATTTGCATGACGTTTTCCATGTTTTGCAACTTCGGAAGTATGTTCCGGATCCGTCACATATTATTCCTATGGACGAGGTAGAAGTGAGAGATAATCTTACGGTTGAAGTTTTACCGATTAAGATTTTGGATCGTGAAGTTAAGAAGCTAAGAGGCAAGGATATTGCGCTTGTGAAAGTAGCGTGGGGAGGCGCTTCGGAGGGCAATATGACTTGGGAATTAGAGAGTGGGGTGCGAGAGTCGTATCCGGAGTTGTTTGAATAAGGTAATATTTTCGAGGACGAAAATTTCAAAGTGGGGGAGAGTTGTAACAGCCCGATTTAGATATTTCCATTTTTGTGTTGATTGATTCTATTTGGTGGAGTCTTTTATTTAATTGGGCAATAATTATGTTATTTGTGATATTGGTGTGTGAATATGTTATGTTTGCATATTATGTGATTTTACCGTTTTTGAGAGTTTGCGGGGAATATTAGATTGAAGGGTATTTTAGATATTTCACATTTAATGATAGTTAGTTAGTTAGTAGATATTTTGAGAAAATATAAAGAAATAGAAAGAAAGAAAAAGAATAGAAATAGAAAGTTAGAGGTGAGAAAGAGAGAAAAACAGAATTTTGAGAGAAAAAGGAGAAAAGAGAAGAGCAAAGAGAAAAGTGTGGAAAATCACCAAGATCAATCTTTCGGAGTCGATTTAATCGAGTAAGGGTGTGAAATATTGTTATCCTAACTATGTGTATGATTATGTATGTGTTATGTGTTGATGTTTGGGTTGGTTTTCCATATGTTTCCGTTTATGCCGTATTTGACGAAATCGATAGAAACCGATGTTTTTACGGTCGAAAAGTCGTATAAATACATGTGTTAGTTGGTTATATGTATGTGAGCTGCTGTTTAAAGTTTCATGAAGTTTGGTTATGTTTCGGTTAGTTTTCGGTATGTTTCCGTTTAGGTCGAATCGTAGGAAATCGATAGAAACCGATGTTTTCACGGTTAGAATTCGAAATAAAGTACGTAGTTGTATCGAGTAAGGTTAGGTTGTCGTATAGCGTGCTTTTTATTCGATTTGGTGATGTTTGAAAATTCTGGTTTTTGAAAGGTTGAAATTTAATCGAAAAATCGAACGTCGTAGAAATTTCGTTTATGTGTTCTAAATTGTTCTTATGTATTTGGTGGTTGTGCGTATATGTTTGTTTCGGTGAAAATGTTCGATTTAGTCGAGTTTCCGGGCATTTTGGAAAAGGGACAGCAATGGTGTATTTTGAGAAAATCTAGTTTTTGAGGAAAAACAGAGTTATGTATCGATACATAACAGCTATGTATCGATACGAAATGGTTTATGTATCGATACATAACCCCTATGCATCGATACATACTGTGAAAATTGGGAAAAACAGCATTTTCACTACAGCATGTGTCGACACATGCGTGCTATGTATCGATACATGAGGTCTTTTTGTATATAAAGCCTATGTATCGATACATACTGTGCTGAACCATAAAATACTGGTTTGTCGGGAAACTTCGGAAATTCATATCTCTTGAACCGTAAGTCGGTTTTGACCCCCGTTTGAAGCGTTGGGAAGCTAACGAGATGTTATTTCTAGGAAAAATGGTTTTGAGGTCTAAACCTGGTCCAATTGGAACAGTATTTTCGAACCGTTTCGTAGTGTCGGGCCTCCGGTTTATGTTTTCGCGTTATTTTGAAATATACATATCTTCTTCGTTGTTTATTGGATTTAAGTGTTCTTTATATCGAATCGAAGCTGTGGATGAGTACTTTTTGATGATGATGGAAAATATTATTTTTAGCCAACTTTTAACCTAATTTTCCGGTAAACCGTAAATCGAATTGTAAGTGCTAATGAAGAGTTCAGGAAGAATCAACCACCGGTCTTCAAAGGAAGATTTGATCCCGATGGTGCTCAACTTTGGCTGAAAGAGATTGAAAGAATCTTCAGAGTCATGGATTGTGCGGAAGAGAATAAGGTGAGGCTTGGATCTCACATGCTGAGGGAAGAAGCCGACGATTGGTGGGTCGGTTTGCGTGAAATTCTTGAGGTGGATAATGAAGAGGTAACTTGGGAATTGTTTCGTACCGAGTTTTTGCTGAAGTATTACCCTGAAAGTGTGAAAGGGAAGAAAGAGGTGGAATTCCTGGAATTGAAACAAGGTGGTTTGTCAGTGGTGGACTATACTGCTAAGTTTGTGGAATTGGTTCAATTTCATTCTCATTATGCTGCGATTACTGCTGAGTTCTCAAAGTGTATTAAATATGAGAATGGGTTGCGTCCTGATATTAAGCAAGCTGTGGGATATCAAAGGATTAGGAGGTTTTCGGATTTGACTGAATGTTGTAGAATCTTCGAGGAAGATAGCAAAGCTCGTTCTACACGTTACAAGAGTGTGAATGAGAGGAGAGGGAAACAGCAAGCTAGAAGTGGACCTTATGTGACCCCCGCTGATAAGGGTAAATATAAGGGAAACTTTGATAAGAGATCTAGAGGAGGAAGTTCTGGGTTCATTAAGTGTTTCAATTGTGGTGGAATGGGTCATAAAGCAACTGAGTGTAGGAAGGCCGTTGGGAGATGTTCTAACTGTGGAGGTATTGGGCATTCTACTGCTGAGTGTAGGAGGAATATGGTGAAGTGTTTTAACTGTGGAGAAGTGGGTCACATTAGTACTAAGTGTACTAAGCCGAAACAAGCTCAAGCGGGCGGAAAGGTGTTTGCATTGGCGGGGACTCAGACCACTAGTGCAGACCGTTTGATTAAAGGTACATGCTTTATTAATAGTACACCTTTAGTTGCTATTATTGATACGGGAGCGACTCATTCGTTTATTTCGTCCGAGTGCGCGAGGCGTTTGAATCTTGTGTTGTCTCTGATGGATGGTAAAATGGTTATTGATACTCCAGCAATGGGGTCAGTAACTACTTCTTTGGTTTGTCTAAGTTGTCCTTTAACCATTTATGGTAAAGACTTCATTATGGATTTAGTGTGTTTGCCGTTGGAGGGATTGGATGTAATCTTGGGTATGAACTGGTTGCAATTTAATCGAGTTCATATAGATTGCTATCATAAGTTGGTAAGGTTTCCTTCTTTGGAAGATAATGAAGATGAGAGTTTTCTATCTACTAAAGAGTTGAAGAAACTTTTAGAGGATGAAGCTCAATTGTTTGGTTTGTTTGCATCATGGTCAGTGGAGAGTAAGATTGGTATTGATGTGTTTCTAGTGGTGTGTGATTTTCCAGAAGTGTTTCCGGAGGATATTACGGATGTACCGCCGGAAAGAGAAGTTGAGTTCTCTATTGATCTAGTTCCTGGCACTAGACCGATTTCGATGGCACCGTATCGTATGTCGGCATCGGAGTTGATAGAATTGAAGAAGCAGTTGAATGACTTGTTGGACAAAAGATTTATAAGGCCAAGTGTTTCTCCTTGGGGTGCTCCGGTATTGTTGGTAAAGAAAAAGGATGGAAGTATGCGGTTATGTATTGATTATCGACAGTTGAACAAGGTGACAATTAAGAACAAGTATCCGCTCCCAAGGATTGATGATTTGATGGACCAATTAGTTGGTGCGCGTGTCTTTAGCAAGATTGATTTGAGATCGGGATATCACCAAATTCGTGTGAAAAGCGAGGATATTCAGAAGACGGCTTTTAGGACACGGTATGGTCATTACGAATATTCCGTGATGCCATTCGGGGTTTCTAATGCGCCGGGGGTGTTTATGGAATACATGAATCGTATTTTTCATGAACAGTTGGATCGTTTTGTGGTTGTGTTCATCGATGATATTTTGATTTATTCTAAGTCTCAAGAAGAGCATGAAGAGCATTTGAGAATTGTGTTACAAATTTTGAAAGAGAAACAATTGTATGCTAAGTTGTCAAAATGTGACTTTTGGTTATCGGAAGTAAGTTTTCTTGGACATGTTATTTCCGGGAGTGGTATTAGTGTTGATCCATCCAAGATTGATGCGGTGATGTAGTGGGAGACTCCTAGATCGGTTACGGAGATTCGAAGCTTTTTAGGCTTGGCGGGTTATTATCGGAGGTTTATTGAAGGATTTTCGAAGTTGGCACTTCCGTTAACGCAATTGACTTGTAAAGGAAAGGCTTTCATTTGGGATATAGATTGTGAAAAGAGTTCATGGAGCTAAAAAGAAGGTTGACAACGGCTCCGATCTTGATTTTGCCGAATCCTAATGAACCATTTGTTGTATATTGTGATGCTTCATTGATTGGTTTAGGTGCTGTTCTGATGCAAGATGGAAAAGTTGTGGCATATGCTTCAAGACAATTGAGAGTGCATGAAAAGAATTATCCTACGCATGACTTGGAGTTAGCGGCGGTGGTGTTTGTTTTGAAAATTTGGAGGCATTACCTTTATGGTGCAAGATTTGAAGTTTTTAGTGATGACAAAAGCTTAAGATATTTATTTGATCAGAAAGAACTGAACATGAGACAACGAAGATGGTTAGAGCTTTTGAAGGATTTTGATTTTAGTCTGAATTACCATCCGGGTAAGGCGAATGTGGTAGCCGATGCCTTAAGTCGAAAGTTGTTACATATGTCCGCATTAATGATGACAGAATGGGAACTTTTGGAGGATTTCAGAGATTTGAGTTTGGTTTGTGAAATGACGCCGCGAAGTGTGAGACTTGGTATGTTACATGTTACGAATGATTTTCTTGCAACGGTTAGTGAAAAGCAAAAGTTGGATTTGAAGTTCGTTGATTTAATGATAAATGAGAATGAGGATTTCAAGGTTGATAACTTTGGAGTTTTGAGATTCCGTGGTCGTATTTGTATTCCCGACGACGCGGAGTTGAAAAAGATGATTTTAGAGGAAGGACACCGAAGTAATTTAAGTATTCATCCGGGTGCGAATAAGATGTATCAAGATTTGAAGAAGATCTTTTGGTGGTCCAGTTTAAAGAGGGATGTGGCTCGATTTTGTGTATGCGTGTTTGACTTGTCAAAAGTCGAAGGTGGAACATTAGAAGCCTAGTGGTTTGTTGCAACCGTTGGATATTCCGGAATGGAAATGGGATAGTATATCGATGGATTTTGTTACGGGATTGCAGAATACGCAAAGAGGTCATAATGCTATTTGGGTGATTGTAGATAGGCTTACTAAATCTGCTCACTTTATTCCAATTGACATTAGTTATCCTTTGGAGAAGTTAGCCGAGATTTATGTTCGTGTGATTGTGAAGTTACATGGAGTTCCTAAGAGTATTGTATCGGATCGAGATCCGAGATTTTGGGAGAGTTTACAAGAGGCATTGGGTTCTAAGCTAAGATTGAGTTCGGCTTACCATCCGCAAACAGATGGTCAAACCGAGAGGACGATTCAATCGTTGGAGGATTTGTTGCGTGCTTGTGTGCTAGAGCAAGGTGGTGCTTGGGATAGTTATTTAGCGTTGATTGAGTTCACCTATAATAACAGTTTTCATTCGAGTATTGGTATGGCACCATTTGAGGCTTTGTATGGTTGGAGATGTCGAACACCTTTGTGTCGGCATGAAACTGGTGAGAGGGCGATTGTTGGACCGGAATTGGTACAAGAAACGACGGAGAAAGTGAAGTTTATTCGAGAGAAGATGAAAGCTTCTCAAAGTAGACAAAAGAGCTATCATGATAAGAGAAGGAAAGATCTTGAGTTTCAAGAAGGCGACCATGTGTTTTTGAGGGTTACACCGGTTACGGGTGTGGGTCGTGCTTTGGAGTCGAAGAAGTTGACTTCTCGTTTTATTGGCCCGTATCAGATTACTGCACGTGTTGGCACTGTGGCTTATCGTGTGGCGTTGCCTCCGAATCTTTCGAATTTGCATGACGTTTTCCATGTTTCGTAACTTCGGAAGTATGTTCCGGATCCGTCACATATTATTCCTATGGACGAGGTAGAAGTGAGAGATAATCTTACGGTTGAAGTTTTGCCGATTAAGATTTTGGATCGTGAAGTTAAGAAGCTAAGAGGCAAGGATATTGCGCTTGTGAAAGTAGCGTGGGGAGGCGCTTCGGAGGGCAATATGACTTGGGAATTAGAGAGTGGGGTGCGAGAGTCGTATCCGGAGTTGTTTGAATCAAGTAATATTTTCGAGGACGAAAATTTCAAAGTGGGGGAGAGTTGTAACAGCCCGATTTAGATATTTCCATTTTTGTGTTGATTGATTCTATTTGGTGGAGTCTTTTATTTAATTGGGCAATAATTATGTTATTTGTGATATTGGTGTGTGAATATGTTATGTTTGCATATTATGTGATTTTACCGTTTTTGAGAGTTTGCGGGGAATATTAGATTGAAGGGTATTTTAGATATTTCACATTTAATGATAGTTAGTTAGTTAGTAGATATTTTGAGAAAATATAAAGAAATAGAAAGAAAGAAAAAGAATAGAAATAGAAAGTTAGAGGTGAGAAAGAGAGAAAAACAGAATTTTGAGAGAAAAAGGAGAAAAGAGAAGAGCAAAGAGAAAAGTGTGGAAAATCACCAAGATCAATCTTTCGGAGTCGATTTAATCGAGTAAGGGTGTGAAATATTGTTATCCTAACTATGTGTATGATTATGTATGTGTTATGTGTTGATGTTTGGGTTGGTTTTCCATATGTTTCCGTTTATGCCGTATTTGACGAAATCGATAGAAACCGATGTTTTTACGGTCGAAAAGTCGTATAAATACATGTGTTAGTTGGTTATATGTATGTGAGCTGCTGTTTAAAGTTTCATGAAGTTTGGTTATGTTTCGGTTAGTTTTCGGTATGTTTCCGTTGTTGTTTCCGTTTAGGTCGAATCGTAGGAAATCGATAGAAACCGATGTTTTCACGGTTAGAATTCGAAATAAAGTACGTAGTTATATCGAGTAAGGTTAGGTTATCGTATAGCGTGCTTTTTATTCGATTTGGTGATGTTTGAAAATTCTGGTTTTTGAAAGGTTGAAATTTAATCGAAAAATCGAACGTCGTAGAAATTTCGTTTATGTGTTCTAAATTGTTCTTATGTATTTGGTGGTTGTGCGTATATGTTTGTTTCGATGAAAATGTTCGATTTAGTCGAGTTTTCGGGCATTTTGGAAAAGGGACAGCAATGGTGTATTTTGAGAAAATCTGGTTTTTGAGGAAAAACAGAGTTATGTATCGATACATAACAGCTATGTATCGATACGAAATGGTTTATGTATCGATACATAACCCCTATGCATCGATACATACTGTGAAAATTGGGAAAAACAGCATTTTCACTACAGCATGTGTCGACACATGCGTGCTATGTATCGATACATGAGGTCTTTTTGTATCGATACATACTGTGCTGAACCATAAAATTCTGGTTTGTCGGGAAACTTCGGAAATTCATATCTCTTGAACCGTAAGTCGGTTTTGACCCCCGTTTGAAGCGTTGGGAAGCTAACGAGATGTTATTTCTAGGAAAAATGGTTTTGAGGTCTAAACCTAGTCCAATTGGAACAGTATTTTCGAACCGTTTCGTAGTGTCGGGCCTCCGGTTTATGTTTTCGCGTTATTTTGAAATATACATATCTTCTTCGTTGTTTATCGGATTTAAGTGTTCTTTATATCGAATCGAAGCTGTGGATGAGTAATTTTTGATGATGATGGAAAATATTATTTTTAGCCAACTTTTAACCTAATTTTCTGGTAAACCGTAAATCGAATTGTTTGGTTATTTGTGAAAACGTTTGGTTGCCGTTTGGCACAATTGATGTGAATGTATGTGGATTGTGTGTGATGAATGCATGACTATATTGTGAATATTTATGCATGTCAAGAGTGTCATGAGTCATGTTGTATGTGAAGCATCATGATTGCATTCTTGCATTGTGGGGTTCTAAGATGAATTCGTTGTAACGTCGTAAGCCTTTTGAGAGGTGGGGGCGATGATTACAAACGATTGTAAGCCTTTTGAGAGGTGGGAGCAATCGGATTGTAAGCCTTTTGAGAGGTGGGGGCAATCCATAAACATTGTAAGCCTTTTGAGAGGTGGTAGCAATGGGTGAACATCGTATGCCCGACGGGGAGTTACACTAAGTAACGAGCGATGGTTCTAATAAGTTCTTCAATTGAACTTGAGATGAAATGAGTCGGTACCGCATTGCATTTGCATAGAGTCGTGAGTCGGTCTCTATGATTTGCATTGGTCATCCTTGTATTTGTGCATGGGTGAATGAACATGAATCTATGTGTTTATGTTGAATGATAAGCATTGTGATGAATATGCTTGGTTTTGTATATAATATATATATATATATATATATATATATATATATATATATATATATATATATATATATGCCTTGCGATGTATATTGAATGGGATGTGATGAATTGTGATAAGAATTGTATCATTGTAATGATGCATTGAAGAATGAATCTAATATGTATGTTTATGTGGAATGGTAGAATGGTGAGAATGTGTTATGTGTATACTTTTGTGTTGAGATATATGATTATATGCATTGTTATTATGATAATATTTCTCACCCTTCTGCTGTTTTATGATGCTCTACGAGGCATTGCAGATTAGGTATCTGGTGGTCTTTTGTGAAGTGTGTCTTCATCCCTTTTTGGTCGGTTGGCTCTGATATGTAGCACCGGGTAGCTAGGACGTTTTGATCTTATTGTGATACATTTGCATATGTATCTTGCTGATGAATTTGTGTATATAAACATGATGTGTATATATATATATATATATATATATATATATATATATGTTGATGTATATATGTGGTTGTTATTCAATATTTTAGATGGTTCCGCTTTTATTCTAAATATTGAGATGTGGGTATAAGGACTGAGATCCTTTGTTGTTTGAAAGTTACCCCACTGTTGCATATCTTTGTGAGCAGGTGTTGTACGTGTTTAATTTCAAGCATAATGTGACATACCTTTTTATGCCGTGTTTACAATTATACTCTGATGAAATTTCCAATACGTGCCTAAATGATTTATTTGATTATTTGGGGGTATAGAAAGGGGGTGTTACATTCCGGATGTGCATATCAGGAATAATTCCTGATCTAGGAAAAACAGCAGAACTTTATTTTTTTTTTTAAAATCAGTTTTGTTGGTTGGTCGCAGATGTTAATATATCGTCGCAACTTATTATACATTCGAAAACATCCATATATAAAATAAAATGATATATATATACACATAATAATACTCATGTAAAATACAGTACATAAATCTAACAAAAATAGAATACATCAAACAAAAAATTACTGTGTATGCCGAAGGATCTCTCCTGGCTCCCCTGCTCCTCTGCCCCTACCCGCCGTCCTGGCTCGATGTCTGCGGTACTGAAGTGCCCCCGAGCAATCTCAATAATCCTATCCATGGCAAGTCTTCCACCAGAGCCCTCAGGGAGGTGACTGTCCGCAATGGCCGCCCGCGCTATCTCCTCTATCTCACGACAGCGAGGTAGGACATCCTGAGTATGGTCCAGCTGAGACTGCTGCTCCTCTAATATCTCCTGATGAGCAGGTCTGGGTGGCGATCCCTCAGCAGTGGGCACCATGCATGGGTGTGAGATGGTATAGAACCACATGATGTACCCGGCAGTGCATCATCTGGGGTAGCCCAAGCTGCTCAGTTAGCATCTCTATCGCGTCCACCTTCGACATCTTACTGTGACGGAGAAGGGTGCTCGTAATCGGTAGATGTAAAAGGCACGAGATGTCATCGAGTGTGATTGTCAGCTCATCGTACGGTAGATGGAATGAGGATGTCTCAGGGTGCCATCTCTCAACAAAGGCCATCAAAATACCGTAGCTGATCTGGTGATACCAAATCCTAGAAAGGGCTCCGAGATCAGAGGTAGCAAGTGCATACTGGAACCACTCATCCTCTGGCAGCTCCGCAATCATCTCTATAACCTTGCCCCCATGGTTATAGAACTTTTGGGAATCCTTCTCGTGAAAATTTCAAAATAAAATAATGTTACAAATGAAAATATTTTCAACGAAAACAATTCTATAAATAAACCGAGAAAAGTTACCTGTCCTAGCTAGACATATCTGGAAGTATGCTCAGAGTACACCAGGAGTAGGGACATATCAGACGGTCCCCCGGGGTAACCATCCAGCTCATCGAAATCGTCATCGCCGTCACCACCCTCATGTGCTGGGTGATCACCCTCAGGAATAGGAACAGGATCCTGAGGTGCGGGTGATGGAACAGGAACAGGTGATGGGATAGAAGCAGGTGATGGAATAGGAGCCAGTGATGGAACTGGAGTCTCCCAACGACGCATGCGTGCGGGGCCCCTGATGAACCAGCAGTAGGAACCCGACGCCTCCGAGATGTAGAAACGACGGCTGACGGGGGAGTGACCTGAACCTGTGATGTGGAAGGCTGTGGTGTAAGATGTCCCTCAGCTGTAGGGGCTGCTGGAACTGCCTCTGCGCCGGCTGTAGACTGCGTCCGCTCACGTCAGACAGATGCATGTTGAGCTGTCCGTCCATGTATCATACGATCGTCTCTGGCTGCAAGGTAATCTGCAAAGCATAATAAATAAATAAGAATTTAAAAAAAAAAATTAAAAAAAAAACAATAAACAATAAACAAAAAAAAAACAAAAATAGAAACCAAGTTGCTACCGGATTTGCACATCAGGAAAACTTCCGTGGATGCACATCCGGAAGTACTCCGAATATTTAACGTTGGATTTTTTCGGATGTGCACATCAGGAAAGCAATCAACGTTAAAATTTTTCCTGATCTGCACATTCGGTACGTATTTCAAATTCTAAAAAACGCAGTCATGGCTACTGCACCATAGAAAAGGGCATTTTATTGCCCTGATCGTCCGATTGAAGCAGTAAATAATACTTACATTGTCTCTAACATATGTTATTCATACTACCTGACAATTTCTACACCTAAATGTCTACTCTAAATCGATTACTCGAAAATAACTCCGAAACTCTAAAATTCGAAAATTTACCGATTAAATTGAGATACAAAGGATTTGGAGTGTCTTGATCATTGTAGAAGTTGCTCTGTGCCGAACTCGAGTGAAAAAAGTCGGGATTTGTGGGAATGAGAAATTGAGAGTTTGAGAGAGTTTGATTGTTTGGAATGTGAAAAGCTAAAGAATGTGGGGGGGGGGGAGAAGCTCTAGCGCGAAGTTATAAGAAATGGTTCCGAATTTGCGCATCAGGAATTATTCCTGATATGCACATCCGGAACAAATCAACGTTTTTAAAAATAATGGTGCGTCTGGATGTGCATATCCGGAAGCAGGGGGTAAAAAAAGAATTTCGCGTGGTGCTTAAGAAACTTATGGGGTGTATTAAGAAATTCTCTTTTTTAAATGAAAAATAAATTAAAAAGGGGTTCGAGAAATCATCGAAGTATAGTAAGGATAACCACTAAGCACAAGAAGTGATTGAAAGCAACAAATTAGAGAAAAAAAGAGCAGTACATAAATAAAATACATTAAACATTATTGTCATACCCCAAATTTTGACCACTAAGATTTCCCATCATTGTGAAAATCATCATCACAATATGGAGGAACCATCATACTTCATCAGTCTCCCCAAAGATGGGTGAGCATTCACTACAATCAAAATTAGAGTTTCAAGCCCTCTCTGAGTGCTTAGACAAAGGATCAATCAAGGAATGACATGATCTTCAACTTGTCTAACCTCTCAAACATCAAGAATGGATCAAAAGGACTCCCACTTCAAGGATTAAGCACAAGGCTGCTCCCTTCTAGGTGGATCAAGTCTCAAGATCGACAGTGTCACCAAATTAGGGTTTTGGTCGACCAGGGCCTCCAGATGAAAATTTTTCATCTGGGCACAAGCCCATGATTCAAAACCTAACCTAATATACTCCATGGAACCTCATGGACCCAATCCTCAAGTCAATTTTGCCTCAGGGGATGCATTCATCAAAAATCAGGAATTAGGGTTTCTTGACCTAATTCACCCCTAAGTTGACTTTTGGGACAAACCATGAGCCAAGACCTCAAGAGAGGATTTGAGGGTCTCTACTGAACTATATTTATCCATTTGCAACAATGGATTAATCCAAGAAGCTTGAGCAACAAGTCTCAATTTCATCTGCACCACAGTTAGGGTTTTAAGGAAAAAGTCAACTGTAACCTTGACTTTTGACCAGGACATGCTCCCAAGCCCTATGACATGCATCAATATACCCTATGATACCCATGGAACATGTCCATCAAGTTTGATTTAGGTCAAGGACATGATTTCCTGAAGAATTGCACAGTTTGGAATTCATCTGATAAAAAGTCAACTGTGCACAAAAGTCAACTTTGACTTTTTGAGATTTTTCACCAAAATGGATTTTTAACCCTAAAATGATGTTAATGTGTGATTGGAATCATCACTCATCAAGAAAAATCAAGAAAAGATGGGTAACTTGTAAAAGGGGTAACCATAAAAAACTTAGAAAATTTTCTAAGTTAAAAATAAAGTGGCTAGGGTACTAACTTTGGAGGGTCATAACTCCTAAACCACAAAGTCATTTTCTCGCATCCAAGGCTTGATTTGTAGATCTCATTGCCCTCTACAAAAACTTCAACTAGACCTAATTCCAATTCATTGGGGATTTTGAGTTATTGAGTGATCAAAATCAAGAAAAGTCACTTTGTTCCAACACTTAGTGAAAATTTCACTAAGTCTGATTTTACCCTACTTTTTACCAAATGTAGGGGGATTTTTCACTAGGATTCAAAAGAGATCAAAACCAAACATGTTCAAACAGTTGTTGTATCATGTAAGGGCTTTCCAAAATGACCAAGAACATTACCAAATTCAATTTGAGTCATGAGATATGACATTGGAAAGTTGCCTTGCTGAAATCTGCCAAGGCAAGGCAGAATTTGCACTTTTGCTCGATTTGCCAAAATCAGCCAAATCCAAATGCTCCTATCCACTAGGACACCTCTGAGGATTGAATCTAAAGGGGACAATCACTGAGCCAAGCCTCTAAAGTCTTTGGAACAAGAAATAGCATGTTGAACCTAGTATGGCCAAAATAGGGACAAGACTCCAATTTTGGATTGGAGCATTCAATGGAAGCATCAAGGTGGCATGGACTGAGCCATTTGCAACTGAATTCAGTCAAGACTTATCCAAGACCAAGGGAACCACAGCCCTGTGCCCTAACCTCTAGTCAATGGCTAGAGGAGACTTGGATTTCCATTCGCCAACATTGAACAAACACCTGCTGCAGTTGCCATTCACTATGGATCCCAAAACAAACATGCTCTACTATAAATAGAGCTCAATTGTGATCAGTTTAAGTACACCAAAGGCCTACAACATTTGCCTTTCTCAAAAACCACTTCTCACTCTCAAAAATGCCTTTCTTAGCAAGTCACTATCGGGTTTTTCATTAGAGAGCAATTCCACTCAAACAAATCACACACACACCTCATATACATCATATGTGAGTTGATCAAACACTTAAACAACAACTGGAACACTGATTTCTCAGAATCACCAGTCAATTGCTCAAGGTTTTAACCAAAGTGCAGTTGAGATGCCATGAAGTGATCCAGCCATTCTCAGTCAAGTCCAAGCATTCAAACACACTCCATAGGGTGTAGAGAAGCTGTTCAGATCATCACAATGCATCTGTAACACCTCCTACGCAGAAATCAATTTGCTCTTGCTGTCACGACCTAGAGGTAAGCTTAAACTTGGTCATCTCTCAATCTATGCATATTTCCTCGCACAATACTTTTGCCAAATGTTCATAATCATGCATGGAATGTTTCCCCTCAAGTAATTGCTTTGTTTGAATCGTGTATTAAAAATCCCAGCCTTCATGCAGAAATTAGGGTTCATAAGGATTTATCATGATTTCTTGTTTTATGCTTAATTTAAATGAAATTAATTGTCATAAACATGATCGTGAGGTTGAGACGAGCATATTGATATGTGGATTGCATGATATAATCAAGTATTCAGTGAGATTGGATAGAAAATGCAAATCTGGGCAAGGCAGAAAACGCGCGTGTTCTTAGTCCATGTTCTTGGCGCCATTTTCATAAATTCAAATATTTGAATTTTGTGATTTTATTTAATTGATTCGTAAGTTAAATTCTCTCTGAGTTTTAATGATTTTGAGTTGATTATTTTTTTAATAATTCACAAAAATGTTAAAATATTTTATTTTCCAAAAAAATACAAAAAATATTATTTATTTTGTATAATTGATATTTTTGCAAAGAATTAATGTTTTAATTGTTTTTAACATTTAAAATAATTTTTCCACCTTGGTTTTGCAACTTTTAATGCTTTCTAATTATTTTGTAGGTCAATACTTAATTTTTGAAGCATTAATCCAATATAATAATTTGTTTTTCCTATGTTAAACAATTTTGATCATTTTAATTGAATTTTTATTCAATTAAAACACATTTTGAAAACAAATTAGGGTTTTTGGATTAACTCAACCCTCAAAAATCATTTTCAAAACACTTTGCGCCTCTAATAGAGTGTAAGACCCAATCCTTTTTTGACCAAACCATTTTTGGGCCTCAGTGTATTGTATAAGTCCCGATACCGTAAAAAATAAACGGCGCGATCGTCGCCTTTTGAAAAATAACCTTTTGGGCCTCTCCTCGAGCTATAAGACCCATTCAAAACTTTTGGGCCTCTAATAGAGTGTAAGACCCAACCCCATTTTAACCAAAACATTTTGGGCCTCACTTATTATATAAGTCCCTCTGCGTTAAAAGAAAACCTCGGCGCGATCGCCATTTCAAACGGAAAAATCAATTGGGCCTACCCTCGTGTTATAAGCCCCACTCTTTTTCTTTAAACCTTTTGGGCCTCTTGAGAGAGTGTAAGACCCATCCCTTTGTACAGAAAACAATTTTTGGGCCACAGTCACTTGTATAAGTCCCTCTGTACAAATTCAAACAGTGCGCTCACTGATAAAACCCTGAGCCTCTCCTTGAGCTGTAAGCCCCAAATCTTTCTTTTTCAAAGCACTTTCTCCTTTGATTTTGAATATACTGTTGTTTTCAATCTTTCTTTGTTAAACAACTAACCAAACAGCATGGAAGCTCTACAACCGAGTAAGTGGTTATTGCTTTCATTTACCGCTTTCATATACATATAACTGTATTGTGGGGCTGTTTCGCTGTAAGTCTTCTTTCATAAACTCATATCAACTGTGTAATAATAGTATAGATATTTAGAGTTTTCCCGGCAACTACGTCTAGAACTAGGTGACGCCGTTTCGTTCACTCTTAGAAATAGTCAATACTAGATCCCCATAGGATTACCAGACACAGTCTTCCCTCCTCTTGGGGTTAAACAATATGGAGATATGAAAGGCAGCATTCTCTGTGAACCCTTCCATAGACTGTCACTCATAGAAGTTGTCAAAGAAACTCTATTCCCCAGAGATGATCTCTTCTCCGTGAATTGCATCTCTTGAGTTTCTTCCAAATTCTCGAACTTTCCTGGCTTGATCTATTCTCGGTGAATGGCATGTCTTGAATTTCTCGGGGTTTGGGGACCCACAGGCTTCTTAAAAGCACTTGTCAAGAAACTCTACTCCCCAGAGATGATCTTTTCTCCATGAATGGCATCTCTTGAGTTTCTTCCAAATTCTCGAACTTTCCTGACTTGATTTATTCCTTGTGAATAGCTTGCCTTGAATTTCTCGGGGTTTGGGGACCCACGGGCTTCTTAAAAGCATTGGCCTCCTCTTGGGCATCGTACAAGGACCCACAGGCTTCCTAATAGCAACCCGGACTCCTCTTGGGCTTAGTACAAGGACCCTACGGCTTCTTAGAAGTATTCACAGCCTCCTCTTAGGCTTCGTATAATGATCTCTTCCTCCGGGAATGATAGCCTCCTCTTGGGCTTCGTACAAGGACCGATCGACTTCTTAAAAGTTTCCAGCCTCCTCTTGGGCTTCGTACAAATTGTCCCGACGACCTCCTAGAGGTATGAGAACAGAACTTAGTCATCTGCATAGAACAGTCCTTTCATAGAGTCTACTACTGTTTCTTAAAGCCTGGTACAAAAGATGAAACTCTAGACTTGGACAGTCTAATATCCTTGAGTCTCAAAGACATTCTCAAGTGACCCCTTCAAGAATAGGAAGAAAACCTATAGACTCGGACAGTCTCAATACCCTTCGGATTTCCCATTTCCTTAAACAATAGGAATAACCCGGATCCTCGAATCAAATCCTCGAGTACAGCATTACTCATATAAGAACTGATTTTCTCTTTAAAAATCAGTCTACTGGACTTGTCACTTAACTAAACAGTCGCCATAACCTCCTCTTAGGCTTTGTATAATGATCCTTCTCCAGTGAAGTTAGCCTCTCTCTTGGGCTTTGTACAATGATTCTCCCCAGCGGGGTCAAACATCGTTTAGCCTCTCTCTCGGGCTTTGTACGAGACACATAAGAGACTCCCTCGTTGAGTCAATCACCCTTTCGCCTCCATCTCGGGCTTTATACGAGATACAAAAAGGTTCTTATTGAGCCAAACAAATTTCAGCCTCCATCTCGGGCTTCGTACGGGATACAAAAAAACTCTCTTGTTGAGTCAAATAGCCTTCATCGCGGGTTTTATACGAGATACCAAAAGATTCCCTCGTTAAGTCAAAACCTTTTAGCCTCTCTCTCGGGCTTTGTACGAGACATATATTAGCCTCCTCTTAGGCTTTGTATAAGAAAACCACTGGTTGATCCAATTAACCTTTTAGCATCAAAGATGTGCCTCGTTCACAGTACACAAACATCAACAACTCCTTCCCCTCCATCTAACTGCTGTAAGCGGCAAGCCTCTGGATCATCTACATCCATGCCAATGTCCCTCTTTTAGTATGAGAAATTCCTAAGGAAAGATGGCATTGCTCTAAACTGAGTTAAAGTCTTCTCCTCCAGGTTAAAATCCCCTATAAAGGAAATTATGGCATTGCCAGATTCACAAATCCCGGTTAAAGTAATCCTCCTTTACAGTCAGTCACCCAACAGTTGTGACAAACAGACCCCTTTAGAGATGACAAATTCTCTCTAAAAGTCAACACCTTTAGCTTCACATCTTGGGCTTTGAACAAGATACAAATAGACTCTTCAACTTCACATCTTGGGCTTTAAACAAGATACAAATCACCTTTCGCTTCATGTCTTGGGCTTTGAACAAGCCACCAAAACACCCATTTCCTCCAATAGAATAGGAGGAACTACGAACGCTCTGATTTCCCTGTTTCGGTAAATGGGAATACGTAGGCATAAGATTGAAAGAAAGATCTTAGCGAGCACACTAAACAAAAACCCAAAATCCCATACTTTCATATATATCTGTCGTAACATCTCAACTACTAGCCTAAAGCACCCCTCGTCAACAAAATAAACTTAGGAGAAACCCCGAATCTTTGTAGCATCTGTAAACCAATAGTTTTGACTGTTTAATCTCAGTATGAAAGCAGGGTTAATTGGAGACATCTATTTCCCTTCCTTCATCAGCTCACAATAGGATAAAAAATGAATCGAACTGTAGTACTAGAGCGATCGTGCTTCGCAACCACATCCAAAAATCACTCGCTACAGAAAAATGGCGACTCTGCTGGGGAAAACCGTTGGTCTCTTTAGGGATCTTGTTACTTTTTGTGGAAACCTTGATGTCACTAGGATCTTAGGTCAAAACGCCGTTAATTTGGAATGAAACCACAGATTGGTGACTCCGCCGGGAAACCATTTTCTGACAGGAACTTAAGATTCTTAGCTTTTAAAAGTCTAGGATGATTAGGACAAATATATATACTGCTTTTCCTAATTGCTATACGTGTTTATTTTTCTGCTAATGGGAATGCGTGTGATGCCGCATGTGGAAAGATCGAGTATACACTTAAGATAAGTGATGGCGATGAGGTCGACCATCAACCTCAGTGGAGGCTGACCAATGCAACCCATTCTCTCACCTGGACAATGGGCCGATTGTGATGTCTGAGAAGCTGAGGAGCCAAACCCTTTTGTAGTGCGGAAACTATCGGGAATAGTTGTTATGCGATACTACCCTCATTTGAGGCTGGTGATCTATTCTCAGTGAATGGCAGTTACTCTAAGATTGCTCTACAACTCGCTTGCGATCCGCTTGTTGTTTTGCTTTCCTGGGAGGAGCTGATGATAATGAGTACAGGTACAAAAATCACCTTAGTATAAACCTCTGGGGATGGGTAGAGCCTTGACTTCATGACAACGACCCTTTGACCCCATGTTTTTTCTATGTTTTTGTGTGCTGCATTCATGCATTCATTTAAAAAACATTAAAACATTCAAAAAAAATTCTCTTCTAGTCTCTCTGTTTTTCAAATTAAACTGAGACTGTGATTGCAAATATCAGAGAAAAGGATTGCACTAATGGATTTCGGTAGAAGGAGAACTCATAGTTACACCTTCAAGGTTCCAAAACTAGAGGATTTGAGAAGGTTAGCAGGAATGATCACAAACCCAGAGGCTTTCAGAGCCAATCACGGAGGTTTACTACCACTGTTAAGAGTCCATGTGATTGAGGGAATCATGGATGCGCTCATTCAGTTTTATGATCCAGTTTATCACTGTTTCAAATTCCCGGATTACCAGCTCGCACCAACGCTGGAAGAGTATTCTCATCTGATTGATCTACACATTACTGATCAAGCTCCATTTTCTGGACTGGAAGAAATTCCAAAGAATCAGACCATTGCAAGAGCAATTCATTTGGACGAGTCTGAGGTTAGGAATTACCTAACTACCAAGGGTGGCATCCAAGGTTTGCCAGCCCAGTTCTTGACAAAGAAGGCCCTGTATTTTGCCAGTATAGGAAACGTGACTGCTTTTGAAAACGTCTTTGTCTTGCTCGCCTACGGGTTATTTTTGTTTCCCAACATCAATAACTTCGTCGATATCAACTCCATTAAGGTTTTTCTCATTGGAAACCCTGTGCCGACTTTGCTCGCAGATGCGTATCATTCTGTACACTTGGAAAATTTGTACAACGGAGGGGAGATCACATGCTGTGTACCTCTGCTTTACAAATGGTTTATCTCTCACTTGCCCAAGTCTGCTGCTTTTTGGGATTGTAAGAGTGCCTTACGTTGGTCGCAGAAGATCATGTCCCTTACCAACTCTGATATAGATTGGTGTAATATGATCTGTGATGGAATCAGAATCATTGATCGTTGTGGAAACTTCCCCAACGTACCCCTCATAGGAACTAAAGGAGGAATCAACTATCATCCAGTTCTCGTTCATCATCAATTTGGATACCCGATGAGATGTAACACCCCCTTTCTATACCCCCAAATAATCACAATAAATCATTTAGGAACTTATTAAAAATTTCGTCAGAGTATAATCATAACTTAGTATAAAAGAGGCATGTCACATTATACATGAAATTAAAACATACAACGCCTGCTCAACAATTGATATGCAACAGCGGGGTAACTTCGCAACAGAGGAACTTAGTCCTTACACCCACATCTCAACATTTAGAATAAAAGCGAAAAATCTAAACATTGAATAACAATAACATATATACATATATACATGTATCATCAGGTATTCTCCACCAACATCATTCATGTTTACATAAATATTCATCAACAAGATACATATGCATATGTATCACAAAAGAATCATAGCCATCCTAGCTACCCGGTGCTACATATCAGAGCCGACCGACCAAAAGAATGAAGACGCGCTTCACAAAAAGACCACCAGCATACCTACTCTGCAATGCCTCATAGAGCATTATAAAACAGCAGAAGGGTGAGAAATAATATCATAATAACAATGCATAAAATTATATATATTAGCAAAAAAATACACATATTCCACATTCTCACCACAATTCATCACGACTCACTCCTATACATCGCAATGTATATATGTATATTCATAATCAAGCATACACATCATGCATACTTTTCACAATTCTTATCATTTCACATAAACATACACATTTATGTTTATTCGTCAATGCCCATTATAAAGATGATAAATGCAAATCATAGAGACCAACTCACGACTCTATGCAAATGCAATGCGGTACCGACTCAATCATCTCAAGTTCACTCAGGAACTCTGCTGGAACCATCGCTCGTTACATCACTGTAACTCCCCCTCGGGCCTACGATGTTCCCCATCGCTCACACCTCTTATTTTTAAGGCACACGTTCCAATCTGATCGCTCACCTCTTATTTTTAAGACACACGACGTTTATGGATCGCTCACACCTCTTTGTATAAGGCACACGATCCGATCGCTCACACCTCTTTGTATAAGGCACACGATCGCCTATACCCATCGCTCACACCTCTTATTTTTAAGGCACACGATCCTTCCGATCGCTCACACCTCTTATTTTTAAGGCACACGATGTTATAGCGGATTCTCATAAGAATCCCTCAACACAAGAATGCACATCATTATGCTTCACATGCAAATGACCCAAGACATTCTTGAAATGCATACATATTCACAATATATTCATGCACTCTTCTCATACAATCACATACAATCTATATACATTCACAATAATGCACTATTGTATGATTCACACCCAAACACACATTCGTAACGGTAAAAGTCGCTCAACAACACTATCTCTGACTTTTTCGACTTATTTAATCGGCTAACAATTTCCAATTCATCATAATAAAAAAGAATATTCCATAAGCTTTCTAACGCATCAAACCACACCTCAAACCGAACCACAGATCAAAAGTTATGCAGAAAACAAAATTTACACAAACAGCAGTGTTCGCTGGGCGAACCATCTCGCGAGCATTCGCTAGGCGAATGTCCCAGCGAACCAACGGCTAGCTAAAAACAGACACAAAGTTCGCTAGGCGAGCCCTTGGCGAACCAAGTCAGAACCAAATAGAGCCAAAAACACCCAAAGTTCGCTAGGCGAACAACTCAGCGAACCTTCGCTGACCTTCGCCAACTGGTTCGCTAGGCGAACCCGCGAAAACTTCACTCGCTGCCACCTTCGCCCCAGGTTCGCTAGGCGAACCTGCGAAAACTCAGAATTTTCCTGCGCTGTTTGAAACCCTAAAATCCACATTTTTCAACCCAAAACATTTTCAAACCCACATATATCAATCAGAATTCAATCCAATCATGGCAATAAGCATTCTACCACATTTACGTCGATTTCCAACCGCGAAAACATCGATTTCTCAAAATCGACCTAGAATAGAAAACTTTGAAAAACACAACAACAATCCAATACACACATACACAATCATACATAATGATATACATTATTAAGATAACAAGATTTCACACCCTTACCCGATTAAACCGATTCCTAGAAATGATTTTCTTGATTTTCCTCTTTTCCTTCTCTTTTCTCCTCTTCCTCTTCTTTCTCTCCTCTTTCTCTTTCTTTCCTTCTATCTTTTCTTTTTCCTTTCTATTTCTATTTCTTCTTTCTTTTCTATTTTCCACTCCAATTTAATTAATTCATTTTCTCACACAATTCTACACTTAATCATTTTTCTAACAATTTTTACTAAATCTCTAACTTACCAATAATTGAGAAATGTCTAAAATACCATTCATAATAATTTCCCCGAAAACTCTCAAAACGGTCAAATATCATAACACGTCCACATAACATATTAACACACCAATTTCACAAATAAAATAATTTATCACCCAAATTAAATAAAAGACTCAACGAAATGGGAATAATTGGAATCAGGGCGTTACAACTCTCTCCCACTTTAGAAATTTTCGTCCTCGAAAATATTACCTGATTCAAATAACTCCGGATAGGACTCTCGCATCCTACTCTCTAGCTCCCAAGTCATATCGCCTTCCGCTACGCCTCCCCACGCTACTTTCAGAAGTGCAATATCCTTGCCTCTTAGCTTCTTAACTTCACGGTCCAAAATCCTAATCGGCAAAGTTTCCACCGTAAGGTTATTTCTCACTTCAACCTCGTCCATAGGAATAACATGTGACGGATCCGGAACATACTTCTGAAGTTGCGAAACATGGAATACATCGTGCAAATTCGAAAGATTCGGAGGCAACGCCACACGGTAAGCCACAGCACCAACTCGTGCAGAAATCTGATACGGACCAATAAAACGAGAAGTCAACTTCTTCGACTTCAAAGCACGACCCACACCCGTAATCGGCGTAACCCTCAAGAACACATGGTCGCCTTCTTGAAACTCAAGATCTTTTCTTCTCTTGTCATGATAACTCTTTTGTCTACTTTGAGAAGCTTTCATCTTTTCACGAATAAACTTCACTTTCTCCGTCGTTTGTTGTACCATCTCCGGTCCAACTATCGTCCTCTCACCGGTTTCATGCCAACACAAAGGTGTTCGACATCTCCGACCATACAAGGCCTCAAATGGTGCCATACTTATACTTGAATGAAAACTGTTATTGTAGGTGAACTCAATCAATGCCAAATAACTATCTCAAGCACCACCTTGCTCAAGCACACAAGCACACAACAAATCCTCCAATGATTGAATTGTCCTCTCGGTTTGACCATCCATTTGCGGATGATAAGCTGAACTCAATCTTAGCTTAGAACCCAAAGCCTTTTGTAAACTCTCCCAAAACCTCGATGTGAATCTAGGATCTCTATCCGATACAATACTCTTAGGAACTCCATGTAACTTCACAACCGCAAGAATATAAATCTTGGCTAGCCTCTCCAAACGATAACTAATATCAATTGGAATGAAGTGAGCAGATTTAGTAAGCCTATCAACAATTACCCAAATAGCATTATGACCTCTTTACGTATTCAGCAATCCCGTAACAAAGTCCATCGATATACTATCCCATTTCCACTCCGAAATGTCCAACGGTTGCATCAATCCACTAGGCTTTTGATGTTCCACCTTCGATTTTTGACAAGTTAAACACGCATACACAAATTGAGCCACATCTCTCTTTAATCCGGACCACCAAAAGATTTTCCTCAAATCTTGATACATTTTATTCGCTCACTGATGAATACTTAAGTTACTTCGGTGTCCTTCTTCCAATATCATCTTCTTCAACTCCGCATCATCGGGAATACAAATACGACCACGGAATCTCAAAACTCCAAAATTATCAACCTTGAAATCCTCATTCTCATTCGTCATCAAATCAACGAACTTCAAATCCAACTTTTGCTTTTCACACACGGTTGCAAGAAAGTCATTCGTAACATGTAGCATACCAAGTCTCACACTTCTCGGCGTCATTTCACAAACCAAACTCAAGTCTCTAAAATTCTCCAAAAGTTCCCATTCTCTCATCATCAATGAGGACATATGTAACGACTTCCGACTCAAAGCATCGGCCACCACGTTTGCCTTACCCGGATGGTAATTCAAACCAAAATCATAATCCTTCAAAACCTCTAGCCACCTTCTTTGTCTCATGTTTAATTATTTTTTATCAAATAAATATTTCAAGCTCTTGTGATCACTAAAAACTTGAAATCTTGTACCATAAAGATAGTGCCTCCAAATTTTCAAAACAAACACCACGGCCGCTAACTCCAAGTCATGTGTAGGATAATTCTTTTCATGCACTCTCAATTGTCTTGAAGCATAGGCCACAACTTTTCCGTCTTGCATCAAAACACCACCTAAACCAACTAATGAAATATCACAATACACAACAAATGGTTCCGTCGGATTTGACAAAATCAAGATCGGAGCCGTTCTCAACCTTCTTTTTAGCTCATTGAAACTCTCTTCACAATGAATATCCCAAATGAAAGCCTTTTCCTTACAAGTCAATTGCGTTAACGGAAGTGCCAACTTCGAAAATCCCTCAATAAACCTCCGATAATAACCCGCCAAGCCTAAAAAGCTTCGCACCTCCGTAACTGATCAAGGAGCCTCCCATTGCATCACCGCATCAATCTTGGATGGATCAACACTAATACCACTACCGGAAATAACATGCCCAAGAAAACTTACTTCCGATAACCAAAACTCACATTTCGACAACTTAGCATACAATTGTTTCACTTTCAAAATTCGTAACACAATCCTCAAATGCTCATCATGCTCCTCTTGAGACTTAGAGTAAATCAAAATATCGTCGATGAACACAACCACAAAACGATCTAACTGCTCATGAAAAATACGATTCATGTATTCCATAAACACACCCGGCGCATTAGAAACCCCGAATGGCATCACAGAATATTCGTAATGACCATACCGTGTCCTAAAGGCCGTCTTTTGAATATCCTCTTCTTTCACACGAATCTGGTGATATCCCGATCTCAAATCAATCTTGCTAAAAACACACGCACCAACCAATTGGTCCAACAAATCATCAATCCTTGGAAGCGGATACTTGTTCTTAATTGTCACCTTGTTCAATTGTCGATAATCAATGCATAACCGCATACTCCCATCTTTCTTCTTTACCAACAATACAGGAGCACCCCAAGGAGAAACACTTGGCCTTACAAATCTCTTATCCAACAAGTCATTCAATTGCTTCTTCAATTCTACCAACTCCGATGCCGACATACGATACGGTGTCATCAAAACCGGTCTAGTACCCGGAACTAGATCAATAGAAAACTCAACTTCTCTTTCCGGCGGTACATCCTTAATATCATCAGGAAACACCTCAGGAAAATCACATACAACAGGAAACACATCAAGTGACACTTGACTATCCACCGACAACGATGCAAACAAACCGAACAATTGAGCTTCGTCCGCTAAAAGTCTCTTCAACTCTTTAGTAGACAAGAAACTCGAGTCTTCGTCCTCTTCCAAAGAAGGAAACCTCACTAACTTGTGATAGCAATCAATATGAACCCTATTAAATTGCAACCAATTCATACCCAAGACCACATCCAACCCTTCCAACGGCAAACACACTAGATCCATCTCAAAGTCTTTACCATAAATGGTTAAAGGACAACTCAAACAAACCAAAGAAGTAGTTACTGACCCTATTGTTGGAGTATCAATAACCATCTTACCATCCATCAGAGACAACACAAGATTCAAACGATTCGCGCACTCAGACGAAATAAACGAATGAGTCACCCCCGTATCAATAATAGCAATTAAAGGTGTACTATTAATAAAGCAAGTACCTTTAATCAAACGATCTGCACTTGAAGTCTGAGTTCCCGCCAAAGAAAATACTTTCCCACCAGTTGGAGCTTTCTTCGGATTCGGACACTTCGTGCTAATGTGGCCAGGTTCCCCACAATTAAAACATTTCACCACACTCCTCCTACAATCAGTAGCAGCATGCCCAAGGCCTCCACAGTTAGAACATTTCACCACAGTTTTCCCACACTCAAATGATTTATGACCCATTTCACCACACTTGTAACACTTAATGGGACCGGAACCTCCTCCTCCAGATCTCTTCTCAAAGTTCCCCCTATGCTTGCCCCTATCAGCGGGTGTCACATAAGGTCCACTTCTAGCTTGTTGTTTTCCCTTCCTCTCATTCAAACTTTTGTAATGTGTAGAACGAGCCTTGCTATCTTCCTCGAAAATTCTACAACATTCCGTCAAATCCGAAAACCTTCTTATCCTTTGATATCCCACAGCTTGTTTAATCTCGGGACGCAAACCATTCTCATACTTAATACACTTTGAGAACTCAGCAGTAATCGCGGCATAATGAGGATGGAATTGAACCAACTCCATAAACTTAGCAGTATAGTCCACCATGAACATACTACCTTGTTTCAATTCAAGGAATTCCATCTCCTTCTTCCCTTTCACACTTTCAGGGTAATACTTCCTTAAGAACTCAGTACGAAATAAGTCCCAAGTTACCTCTTCATCATCCACCTCAAGAACTTGTCGCATTCCGACCCACCAATCGTCGGCTTCTTCCTTCAGCATGTGAGACCCAAGCCTCACCTTGTTCTCTTCCGCACAGTCCATGACTCTGAAGATCCTTTCAATCTCTTTCAACCAAAGTTGAGCACCATCGGGATCAAATTTTCCTTTGAAAACCGGTGGTTGATTCTTCCTGAACTCGTCATTAGCATTCACGTTCGGCGCACCTTGCACCGCCCTAGCCATTGCTTCCAAAGCAGCAGCCATCGCATTGTCGTTTCCACCAGCCATATTCTGATCATTCCCAAAAATGACAACAAAGTTAAACAATAGTTCAACCAACACAACAACAAGACAGACACAACTGACTCAACTCTGGCTCTGATACTACTTAATGTAACACCCCCTTTCTATACCCCCAAATAATCACAATAAATCATTTAGGCACTTATTAAAAATTTCGTCAGAGTATAATCATAACTTAGTATAAAAGAGGCATGTCACATTATACATGAAATTAAAACATACAACACCTGCTCAACAATTGATATGCAACAGTGGGGTAACTTTGCAATAGAGGAACTTAGTCCTTACACCCACATCTCAATATTTAGAATAAAAGCGGAAAATCTAAACATTGAATAACAACAACATATATACATATATACATGTATCATCAGGTATTCTCCACCAACATCATTCATGTTTACATAAACATTCATCAACAAGATACATATACATATGTATCACAAAAGAATCATAGCCATCCTAGCTACCCGGTGCTACATATCAGAGCCGACCGACCAAAAGAATGAAGACGCGCTTCACAAAAAGACAACCAGCATACCTACTCTGCAATGCCTCATAGAGCATTATAAAACAGTAGAAGGGTGAGAAATAATATCATAATAACACTGCATAAAATTATATATATTAGCATAAAAATACACATATTCCACATTCTCACCACAATTCATCACGACTCACTCCTATACATCGCAATGTATATATATATATATATATATTCATAATCAAGCATACACATCATGCATACTTTTCACAATTCTTATCATTTCACATAAACATACACATTTATGTTTATTCGTCAATGCCCATTATAAAGATGATAAATGCAAATCATAGAGACCGACTTACGACTCTATGCAAATGCAATGTGGTACCGACTCAATCATCTCAAGTTCACTCAGGAACTCTGCTGGAACCATCGCTCGTTACATCACTGTAACTCCCCGTCGGGCCTACGATGTTCCCCATCACTCACGCCTCTTATTTTTAAGGCACACGATCCAATCTGATCGTTCACACCTCTTATTTTTAAGGCACACGGCGTTTATGGATCGCTCACACCTCTTTGTATAAGGCACACGATCCGATCGCTCACACCTCTTTGTATAAGGCACACGATCGCCTATACCCATCGCTCACACCTCTTATTTTTAAGGCACACGATCCTTCCGATCGCTCACACCTCTTATTTTTAAGGCACACGATGTTATAGCGGATTCTCATAAGAATCCCTTAACACAAGAATGCACATCATTATGCTTCACATGCAAATGACCCAAGACATTCTTGAAATGCATACATATTCACAATATATTCATGCATTCTTCTCATACAATCACATACAATCTATATACATTCACAATAATGCACTATTGTATGATTCACACCCAAACACACATTCGTAACAGTAAAAATCGCTCAACAACACTATCTCCAACTTTTCCGACTTATTTAATCGGCTAACAATTTCCAATTCATCATAATAAAAAAGAATATTCCATAAGCTTTCTAACGCATCAAACCACGCCTCAAACCCAACCACAGATAAAAAGTTATGCAGAAAACAAAATTTACACAAACAACACTGTTCGTTGGGCGAACCATCTCGCGAGCATTCGCTAGCACCTTCGCTAGGCGAATGTCCCAGCGAACCAACGGCTAGCTAAAAACAGACACAAAATTCACTAGGCGAGCCCTTGGCAAACTAAGTCAGAACCAAACAGAGCCAAAAACACCCAAAGTTCACTAGGCGAACAACTCAGCGAACCTTCGCTGACCTTCGCCAACTGGTTCGCTAGGCGAACCCGCGAAAACTTCACTCGCTGCCACCTTCGTCCCAGGTTCGCTAGGCGAACCTGCGAAAACTCAGAATTTTCCTGCGCTGTTTGAAACCCCAAAATCCACATTTTTCAACCCAAAACATTTTCAAACCCACATATATCAATCAGAATTCAATCCAATCATGGCAATAAGCATTCTACCACATTTACGTCAATTTCCAACCGCGAAAACATCGATTTCTCAAAATCGACCTAGAATAGAAAACTTTGAAAAACACAACAACAATCCAATACACACATACACAATCATACATAATGATATACATTATTAAGATAACAAGATTTCACACCCTTACCCGATTAAACCGATTCCTAGAAATGATTTTCTTGATTTTCCTCTTTTCCTTCTCTTTTCTCCTCTTCCTCTTTCTTTCTCTCCTCTTTCTCTTTCTTTCCTTCTATCTTTTCTTTTTCCTTTCTATTTCTATTTCTTCTTTCTTTTCTATTTTCCACTCCAATTTAATTAATTCATTTTCTCACACAATTCTACACTTAATCATTTTTCTAACAATTTTTACTAAATCTCTAACTTACCAATAATTGAGAAATGTCTAAAATACCCTTCATAATAATTTCCCCGAAAACTCTCAAAATGGCCAAATATCATAACACGTCCACATAACATATTAACACACCAATTTCACAAATAAAATAATTTATCACCCAAATTAAATAAAAGACTCAACGAAATGGGAATAATTGGAATCAGGGCGTTACATGAGACACGTCCCACGGGGTGTTCATTTGGAAGGTCTTTTCTTCAAGGAAGGAGAAAATGACAGAGCACTAAAAATGGAAATAGTGCACGCTTGGAAGCATGTTCATAAGAAAGGACGAGAGTCTCTAGGAAAACCGGACTGTGTCACGGTGGAGCCTTATCTCCATTGGGTACAAACTAGAGCTCTAAAGCTGAAGATGCCTTATCCTCATTACGGAATTCTTCCGCCGAGGGAATATGTCATGTACTTCATGACGGAAACTGAAAAGCTTCAGGTTACTCTCAACAAAGTTCAAAAAGAGAGAATGTCTTGGAAGAACAAGTACCACACCCTCAACATAGAGTGCATCAAAATACAACAACTACTGAAAGAGAAAGATGCTCTGATTGAAATTTTGGAGCAACATGCTGTAGATAATCAAGATGACCAAAGGAATTCGCTCGCTCCTTTCACCTGGCAAAGGAATGACAACCCGACAACGGCCCAAGAGCCCCGGTCAAAGAAAAGGAAGATACCAGAATCAGCACCCGAGTTCTCTTGGGACCCCTTAGCTTAGGTTTCTGTTTCTGCACTTTGTAATCTACTGTATTTCCATTTCTGTAATCCTTTGAATTCAATAAAAAGGGGTTTCCCCACCGTTTGATATTTGCAATCTAATTGTCGAAGTTTATTTTAATTAAACAAAAAAATAATTAATATAATCATTATATTCATCATTCTCACATCGCGTATTCTTCTTATCTACGAATCTCACGTTTGTGTCTCGGTTCTAGAGTCAAACTGTCTCATTCGTATAATACTCGGGCCAATCGTCAGAAAAAGATGGATGATCTTGAGGAAGAAAACAGAGAGTTGAAAGAAGAGATCGACGCTCTGAGAGAGGATATGAGGAAGCTTCTTAATGACATGCAAGCCATGGCAGAAGCTCAGCTACAAAGGACTGTGATCTCAGAGATCACCTCAATGCCCATAGTGGAGAAGTATGATCCTAGGTATCAGATACCGAAAGATCGTCCTTGGGGCATGCCTGTTAACTATATCCCAGAAGGATATGTTCCGTCGATCACTGAAGATCAGGGAATCATAACAGAAGCCGCTGGGCCTGAAGGTTACAAACTTCGGGAAAGCAAAGATTCCAGAGGCATACTGAAGACTCCTGAAGGTTACAAACTTCGGGAGACGCCAAGACTCACTACCGTAGTCACGGTACCACCCCCTATGGTGCACACTGTCCCGGAAGGACTGATTCCACAGACACCTTCTGGTAAGAAGGAAACTATGTTTGACAGAATGGAGGAATTCCAGGAGCAGTTCTTGGAAATGCAGAAGGAATTGCAAGCCATTCGCGGTCAGGATTTATTTGGAAAGGACGCCGCAGATCTCTGCTTGGTCCCAAATGTGAAAGTCCCGCACAAATTTCAAGTGCCCGACTTTGAAAAGTACAAGGGTAACTCTTGCCCTCAAAGCCATCTGGTGATGTACGCTCGGCGGATGTCAGCTCAGATGGAAAATCAGGACCTACTGATTCACTACTTTCAGGATAGTTTAACCGGTGCCGCACTCAAATGGTACATGGGTTTAAACCGTGCCACGATCAGCACATTGAGAGATCTTGGCATTGCCTTCGTCCAACAATACAAATACAATTTGGACAAGGCACCCGACAGAGATCAACTCAGATCGATGTCGCAAAAGGACAAGGAAACCTTTAAGGAGTATGCTCAAAGGTGGCGTGAGATTGCCGCTCAAATTCGTCCACCTCTGGAGGAAAAAGAGATGACAAAGATCTTCTTAAAGACCTTAAGCTCATTTTACTATGACCGAATGGTTGCCAGTGCGCCCAGTGATTTCACCGAAATGGTTGGCATGGGCGTACGTCTTGAGGAAGCCATCCGAGAAGGACGTTTGGTAAAAGACACTGGATCGACGAGCGGTACTAAAAAATACGGTAGTACTCTCCCTAAGAAAAAAGAGCAGGATATTGGGAATATCTCTCTCGGAAAGCAAAGGCGACGTTATCAACCGGTAGCAGTTGTGACTCCTGCTATCAACCCTGCGTCTATTCCTACGTATCAACCTCAAGTTGCGCAGAGCCAACCTGATCAGCAAAGGACACAACAGCCTCTTCAGCAGGCTCGTCGTCCATACAACAACAACCGTACAACACGGCCACCAGGATTTAATCCTATACCTGTGTCATACGCAGAGCTGTTTCCATTACTACTGGCTAAGGGGCACATTCAAACTAAATCTCCTCTTACAGTACCGGAAAATCCGCCTTTTTGGTTTAAGGTGGATCAAACTTGCCCTTACCACCAAGGAGGTCCAGGGCATAACATAGAGACTTGTCTCAATTTCAAGTCCGACATGCAAAAACTTGTGAGGAGCGGGGTCTTATCCTTCAGGGATACAAATCCTAATGTTCTCACGAACCCGCTGCCTCAACACGAGAAGGCTGCAGTCAATTTGATAGAAGGAGAGACTAACGATGTCTATCAAATTCACGATGTACTCTTGTTGAAAACCAATCTGGTCAAGATGCATTGTAGACAGAGTGGATATGGCCATGTGCCACCTCATAATTATCACCAGTGTGATATCTGCTCTAAAGACAATCAGGGATGTTCTGTGGTGCAAGCAGCTCTACAAGAACAGATGGATCTCGGATGGATCCAAGAGCACCGAGTTCGTGGAGTTAACACGGTTTACACGAATTCTAACGTCATTCAGAACCACGATATCCGTGCGAGGAATGTCAATCTGGTGGTAATGCACTCAAGGCAAAGCTAGTATCATAATCTGCAGCGTCAGATGGATCTTGGATGGATCCAAGACTACCATGATAGGAATCCCTATCAGATCAATATGGTTCAGATCTTCGATATTCGCATGATGAATACCAACCTGGTAGAGTTACATGCTGAGCAGGTCCGACTCAGATTCTTAATATCACATGACTATCAGAGTTGTAAAGCGGGTTGCGAAAACGATCGAGGTTGTACCCTTGTCCAGGAGGCACTTCAGCACTTGTTAAATCACTGGTGGATGCCAATTTATATGGATGAAGATACTCAACAAATTAGTATAAATAACAGAAACCCCACTCGGTGTCAGAGTCAGGATGTCCGATTTGTGGAAGCTAACCTAGTGACGTTAAATTGTATTCAAAGTGGGCGTGGCCAGGTGCCACCACACAACTATGAACGTTGCGGCGTCTATTCGAAAAGTAACCAAGGGTGTTACCTTGTGAGAGCAGCTTTTCAGGGTCAGGTAGATCGTGGAGAGATTCGCCCATATCCGGGTTCTGGACCCATCAACTGGACGCCGAACTACCTTGCCGAGCAAGTTGAGGATGTTGTCACGATCTCTGGTCATCACAGGACCAGAGATGTTTTTGCCATTATCCCTCTACTTGACGAATCTAAAGTTCCCAACCGGGAACGGATCGAGATTACTTATGATGGTCAGAAAAATCAGAAGGCTCCTGTAGTTATCTATCTACCGGGACCACTACCGTATGAATCAGCTAAGGCAATCCCTTACAAATACAGTGCAACGATAATTGAAAATGGAAAGGAAATTCCATTACCCTCCTTCGTGAATATTGCAGACATCAGTCGTGTAACACAGAGCGGTAGAATCTTTAACCGAGGAGTTGGAGAACCTAACAAGGAAAAGGAACTTCAGACGGAAGCTCCCGATCCATCAGTCGGTCAATCCAGTAATCCCGACCTTTCGAAAAATAATGATGAGATGCTGAAGCTCATCCAAAGGAGTGAATACAACATTGTCGATCAACTGTTACAAACTCCTTCAAAGATCTCGGTATTATCATTATTACTCAGTTCAGAAGCCCACAGGGAGGCTCTACAGAAAGTCTTGGAGCAAGCCTTTGTGGAACAGGATGTAACAATCAGACAATTCGATAGCATTGTCTCTAACATCACTTCCTGCAACAATTTGGGATTAAGTGATGAGGAATTACCTGAAGAGGGTCGTCGTCATAACATGACGCTCAACATTACAGTTAACTGCCAAGACTATGCTTTAGCCAGCGTACTGGTAGACACAGGGTCAGCCCTGAATGTTATGTCGAAGTCCACTTTGATGCAATTATCATTCAAAGGCCCTCCGATGAGAATCAGCGAGGTCATTGTCAAAGCGTTCGACGGATCCAGAAAGACAGTTATCGGCGAAGTTGATCTTCCTATAGCTATCGGTCCTCATACTTTCCAAGTCACTTTCCACCAAAAGCTAAAGTTCGTCAAGAACAATCAACTTGTCACGGTTTGTGGGGAACAAGCCTTGCTTGTAAGCAACTTGTCATCGTCTACTGGTATAGAACCCGAGGAGGTTATTGGAACTCAGTTCCAAGCACTGTCGGTAAGCAAGGACAATCAGTTCAAAGGAGGAATCTCGATTTCCTCATACAATGATGCTATCAAAGCGGTCGAGAGTACCGATACAACAGGATGGGGACAGCTTGTCATTCCTATTGACAATAAAACAAAGAAGGGTCTTGGTTTTTCTGTAACCTGTACCCGGATAGCTGCCAACGATGAAAGTCTTCATCCCTTTCAAAACTTCTTCCACAGTGGAGGTTTTCTTCACCCAGTGTCTCAAGCAGAACAAGCTATCAATGAGGAAGATCCCTCTGACACAGATAAAGAATGGAAGTCCTACCTTAATGAGGACGGTTATATGTCTCAGGAAGAGGTGCCTATACCATTTTGCTATCCCGTACAAAGTCCGAGATTTATACCACGGTCAGATGTCGAAATGATCTATGGAGATTGTGATTCGGAAGGATGCCGTGCTCCGCCAAATTCATTAGAGGAAGAAACTCTGATGAAAGACAACTTTGACCACAATTACTATGGCCCAATGGATGGTCTGCCAATGTGGCAACCTTATCCAGGAGATTTGGGGCAAGAAAGTCAACCGAGCAACGAAAATTGGCTGACCGTCATTGAACAGAATACCTGTGTCCCCACCATGTCATGGGATCAACACTCAGGTCATTCAGAAACTACTCAACATGACGATGAATTCGCAACGTTTGCAGGACTTGAATTCATCAACTATGCTTTTCCTGAGGTTAACGTCATCGAGAGACATGACTCCTCCAGTTCCAGAGAAGTGTGGGACACCTTGGGACAACCGAGTGGAAAATACGACTATATGGTCAAGTACACCGTTCCCGAAAGCTCTCGTATCAGGCTCGAAGATATCCAGCCTACTAGATGGGGAGATACAGCTGAGAGCATAACTACTCTGCATAATACAACAGAGGAATCCTCCTACGACAATTTTTCTTGGGAGACAGATTCCAATGATCCTGCTCCACCAGAAATCAGCGTCATTTCTGAAGACAAATCAAGGAAGGTGCCAGACTTTGTGATTCACCGAGGAGATCGCTGCCAATGGGTTGCCGTCGAGGTTCCTAAGATCGTTCATTAGTCAAAGTAATTGCCGTCTTTTAACCTTTCACCCTGCCCAGGTGAAACGGATGTTTTGATAGGGCTCGCTTTCTGTAAATTTTCCCTCTTCGCTTCGCCCAAAGCGACAGAGTTTTGTTTTATAGGGCTGTAGTTTCAAGAATCGACTTGTTCATTAATAAAATAACGTCGTTCTGTAATTTCCGCATTAATTGTTGTTTTCTCTTTTTGCTTTTTCAGAAAATGGTAATCCTAAAAAACAATTCAAATAAAAACAAGCAGTAAAAAAAAATATACACTGCACACACTTGCATTTTCTCTATCTCTTCTAAACACGAATCATCACGTCATGCAGATTGCTTGTTTTAAACCCCGTTGAAACATACGATCCGATGCCTTCTCCCAACTTTGAGTTCCCGGTATTCGAGGCTGAAGAAAAAAATGACGACAAAATTCCAGAAGAGATCTCTCGACTACTCAGACAAGAGGAAATGTCCATTAAACCTCACAAAGAGCCGTTGGAAACGGTAAACTTGGGTTCAGAACAAGAGAGAAAAGAAATCAGGATTGGGGCACTGCTCAGTCCAACTGCCAAAGAGAGTTTGATAAAGCTTCTCAAAGAATTTCCCGATGTATTCGCTTGGTCCTATCAGGATATGCCAGGGTTGGATACCAGCATTGTGGAACATCACTTACCGTTGAGATCAAAATGTCCGCCAGTAAAGCAGAGGTTGAGACGGACTCACCCGGATATGGCCATCAAAATCAAAGAGGAGGTACAGAAACAGATCGACGCGGGTTTCCTCGCCACATCTGAATATCCTCAATGGTTAGCCAACATCGTACCCGTTCTGAAAAAGGACGGAAAGGTCAAAATGTGTGTTGACTACAGGGATCTAAACAAGGCTAGTCCAAAGGACGACTTTCCTTTACCACACATTGACATGCTGGTAGACAGCACAGCAAAATTTAAAGTGTTCTCCTTCATGGATGGATTCTCAGGCTATAACCAGATCAAAATGGCGCCGAAAGACATGGAGAAAACTTCATTCATTACCCCATAGGGTACCTTTTGTTACAAGGTAATGCCGTTCGGTTTGAAGAACGTCGGGGCAACTTATAAAAGGGCCATGACTACTCTGTTTCATGACATGATACACAAAGAAATTGAAGTGTATGTCGATGATATGATTGCAAAATCTAAAAGAGAGAGTGAGCGCGTTGAACATCTGTCAAAATTGTTCAAACGTCTAAGAAAATTCAAGCTCCGCTTGAATCCCAACAAGTGCATCTTCGGTGTTCGTTTAGGGAAACTACTAGGGTTCATCGTCAGCCAGAAAGGAATTGAGGTTGATCCTGACAAGGTCAAGGCCATTCAAGAAATGCCTTCTCCGAAAACTGAAAAACAAGTCAGAGGATTCCTGGGACGTTTGAACTATATCTCCAGGTTCATATTCCTTATGACCGCCGCGTGTGGGCCGATTTTCAAATTACTAAAAAAGAAACAGGATTGCGTTTGGACAGAAGATTGCCAAACCGCCTTCGACAGTATCAAGGAATATCTGTTGAATCCTCCGATTCTATCACCTCCAGTGGAAGGAAGACCACTGATCATTTACCTCACAGCCCTAGAGGACTCAATGGGATGTGTACTTGGCCAACAAGACGAAACCAAACGGAAAGAGTCTGCCATCTACTATCTAAGCAAGAAGTTCACCGACTGCGAAACTCGGAACACGATGCTTGAGAAAACTTGTTGTGCTTTGGCTTGGGCAGCCAAACGTCTTCGCCAATACATGATTTCTCATACTATTTGGTTAATCTCCGAAATGGATCCAATTAAGTACGTCTTCGAAAAACCTGCTCTCACGGGAAGAATTGCCCGTTGGCAGATGTTGTTATTAGAATATGACATAGAGTACCACGCTCAGAAAGCCGTTAAAGGAAGTATTTTAGCTGATCATTTGGCTCATCAACCGATTGACGATCAAGAATCAATCGGGATTGACTTCCCAGACGAAGATGTCATGTATCTAAAAATGAAAGATTGCGATGAACCGTTACCCAGTGAAGGGCCAGAACCAGGTTCCCAATGGGGACTAATCTTTGACGGGGCAGTTAATCATTATGGAAACGGAATTGGGGTAATCATTGTTACCCCTCAGGGTACCCACATTCCTTTCACCGCCAGACTTACGTTCAAATGTACGAACAACGAGGCCGAATACGAAGCTTGTATCATGGGTCTCGAAGAAGCAATTGATTTAAGGATCAAAAACTTGGACGTATATGGCGACTCAGCTCTGGTTATCAATCAGATAAAAGGAGATTGTAACACATACCAATCAAGACTGATTCCTTACAAAGACTATGAAAGAAGGTTGTTACCCTTCTTTAACAGAGTCGAGTTTCATCACATCCCTCGTGAGGAAAATCACATGGCTGATGCATTAGCCACCATCTCTTCCATGATTAGTGTAGGTCAATGGAATGATATACCTAAGATTGACATAACATGCCTTGAAAAGCCCGCTTACATCTTCACGATTGAAGCAGTCATAGATGACAAACCTTGGTATCATGATATCAAATGCTTCCTTCAGAAACAAGAGTACCCACCTGGGGCATCCAGGAAAGACAGAAAAACCCTCAGAAGATTGGCTGGAAACTTCTTCCTGAGCGGTGACACTCTCTATAAGAGAAATTTTGACATGGTCTTGCTCCGATGCGTAGACAGACCAGAAGCGGACATGCTTATGAAAGAAATTCATGAAGGGCCCTTTGGCACTGATGCCAACGGACACACAATGACGAGAAAAATTCTAAGAGCAGGGTACTATTGGTTGACAATGGAATCCGACTGCTACAAGTACATGAGGAGGTGTCACAAGTGTCAGATATACTCCGACAAAATTCATGTACCGCCATCACATCTCAAAGTTCTCTCTTCCCCATGGCCATTTTCCATATGGGGAATCGACATGATTGGCTTGATCGAACCTAAGGCTTTAAACGGACATCGGTTCATCCTGGTAGCCATTGACTATTTCACCAAGTGGGTCGAAGCCGCGTCATACGCTAATGAAACTTTTATTTGGCGTGCTGCTTCTCTAAAAGTTTGTTCTCTCTTAGGTGTGACTGTCCAAAAAACTACACTATTTCTAACCTTCTCTTTGCCATCCCCAAGAACACTTAAACCATCTTAAGTAATTAAATTTAAAATATAAGTGTAACATCTCATATGAAATAACTGACCATCAAGCATAAGAATATAACTATCAAGCTTGTTTAGCAACATACGAATAACACAATCATTAGTGTAACAATTATCCAAAGTGAGGGTTGACAACTTTCTATCAATATTTCAAGCCATTACACATTCAAACAACTTGCTTGGGATAATTTCAGTTATAAGGTCATTCTACACACACAAACCTATTATGCAATATAATTAATTAGATATTAATACATTTTAAAATTCTAAATGTAAGATAAAGTTAACCAAAATCTTATAAATATCATACCTTAAAATAAAACTTTGCATATCCCAATCATCATCAATGTAGTGAGTTGTAATGGTCATATACCCTTTCTTTTGGTTGCTAGCAATCCACATATCTGACATTAAAGCAATTTTACTCTCAATCATGTCTAAAAGTCTCATAGTTTTCAACTTTTCATTTTCATATTTTTTGATAATATCACTTTTAACCGTGTTTCGACTAGGAACATTGAACAAAGGTTGAAGACCTTTTGAATATGCTCTAAACCTCAAATGATCAATTATGAAAAGTGGATACTCATGAATTATTATTATAGAAGCAAGGTATTCTCTTGAATTCTTTGGATCAAAATGGTAGTTACTCAGATAACTAGATGACCCGTCTACTTTTTTATGTTCTCTCACCAAGTTTGATTGTCGTATATCTTTATATGGTCTTCTTTTACAAGCTTCAAAATGTCTACTCAAATGCGCAGTTCTATCATTTCTTCTACCCGTCAAAGTTTTGTTGTAATATTTACACACAACTTTTTCCTCTCCATTAATTGTTTTTCTTTTGAAGTGATTCTAAACAAACGACGTCAGTTTTCTTTTGCCATCTTTGGTCAATTCATAAGCATCAACGTCAGTAATATGAGAAATACTATCAGATGCGGGTTGAGATTGCTTAGTTATTAATAATTGATATTATGTTTTGGCTCACATATAAGTAAAATATATTCATGAAGACCAAAACTAAAAAAATAATTTACCTATATCAAATTAAAAAAACAAAGAACCTTTTAAATAAACAAATTCTTGTTGTTATGCGATTTAATTTTGTTTTGCTTAGAAGAAAGTAACAAGTATAATACTAATCTACATTAAAATTAAAATGAAAATAAATCACAGTAAAAAGTAAAGTAAAACATAATCTAAACAAGTTTAATATATATATATATATATATATATATATATATATATATAGGGTTCATATCCTATGAGAATGCTATTTTTATGTAAGAACATGAGAATGAATCGGAATCATTAGTTTTTAAAATAAATGGTGGAGATTATGTGTGATTTTTTATTTTCTCTCTCCTCCATTATTAAAATAAATGATGAAGGAGAGAGAAAAAAAACTGACACCTAATCTCCACCATTCATTTTAAGATATAATGGTTCAGATTCATTCTCGTGTTCTCATATAAAAAAGACATTCTCATATATATATATATATATATATATATATATATATATATATATATAAATATATATATATATATATATATATATATATATATATATATATATATATATATATATATAGATATTTGGGATGTGGACAAGTAACATTAAAAGATGGTACTGTGAACTTTTTTTTTTCAGTAAGCAAGTAATAGATTAATGCGAGAACTAAGGGTTTTCGAAACAAATTACAAAGAGAACGAGACAATGCTTGACAAAAAGGAAAATTACAAAATCAATTAGTCCTTAAGCCAAATAGAACAATGGATGCTTACAAAATTCATAAAAGCTATAATTGGTTTTAGTAATTTTCCCGATGAACGACCACCTCCAAATAACCGCCTTAATATTCCAAACAGCATCTAAAGCATTCCAAACTTCGTTCCTAAAAATGATACTATTTCTCAAACACCACAAATACCAAGTAGTAGCCAACCAAATGCAACCTTCTGAGCCCCTCTTCACCCTTTTTCGCTTACAAAACAAACACCACTTCAAAAAACTCTCTTTAATATTACAAGCTCCAAAATCCTCAAACCCAATCCACTCGGCAACTTCCTTCCACACCAAAATGGAGAAACAACAACACAAAAGAATATGGACCAAAGATTCGTCCAAACGCGAGCAAAAAACACACTTCAAGTCACTAACCAAAAAAGCACATCCTCTTAAAGAAAGAGAATCCTTAGTGGGAAGCCTATTAAGAAAACACCACCAACCAAAAGCCTTTATTTTAAAAGGAACAACCATCTTCCAAACTAAAGAATAAGCCTCATCAAAAATATTGTTTGGCCCGAAAGGAATACGAGAAGAACCAAGAAAAGCGGAAAAACTACATACCATAAACACATCTGACTGATGGAGCTCCCACATCACACCATCGACAACCGTTACTACAGGCCGAATGCTCTTCAAAACAGACCGCAGCTGGATAATGCCAGCGGAAGCCCCTCCATCATTAGAAGCAACAATGCCAAAATCTCCCCAAATCCAATCCTCCCCCTCCAACCACCCATGCAAGCCACCGATACTTCTTTAAGGCTAGACAAATCGTAAAGTAAAGGAAATTTATCCTTTAAACAAACTTCATCAATCCACCTAGAAAGCCAAAAGGAACAATTAAAATCGTTACCGATAGAAAATCTATCATTAGAGACAAAATAATTTTTCGGCTTTCCTTTTTCCAATCCATTGATATCCCTCCACCAAATAGAACCACGAGATGAACTATTGACACAATTCCCCGAATCCACGACCCTTAAATTTATATCGCTATACCTTACTTTAAGTACCTTGTACCATAAAGCATTAGATTCCACTAAAATCCTCCATCTCCATTTATTAAGCAGAACCAAATTAAAATCATCCACACTCCTCAAATCAAGACCCCCCTTCTCAATCGAAAAACACACCTCCTTCCAACTTACCCAATGAATTTTTCTAGAACCCTCCTTGCCGCCCCAAAGGAAATTACTTTGAATCCTCGTAATCTCTTTTACTACCTTCATCGGGGCTTTATAGAAAGAAAGCATGAAATTAGAAATGCTTGAAAGAACCGATTTCAACAAAGTTAACCATCATCCAAAACTAAGAAACCGGTTATTCCAACAAAGAAGTCTTTTTTTTTAGTTTCATCAACAAATCCGACCACATCGAAATAACATTAGAACTAAATCCAATAGGTATACTAAGAAAAATAAATGAACTTTCCTCTCTCCTACAAGAAAGGAAGAAAGAAGCCAAATCAAAGAAACGAGGACTAATATTAATTTCAATGAGTTTGCTTTTATGAAAATTAATACCCAAGCCAGAAACAATTTCGAATCCCCTCAAAACCGATTTAATTGCCCAAATATGCTTCCAAGTCGCATCACCTATCATTAGAGTATCATTCGCAAATTGGAGAATATCAACAAAACAATTGCCCTTTATGTTAAAACCTTCAAAATTTTCATTTTCTACCGACTTACTCACCATACCCCTCAAACCTTCCGCCATTATCACATAAAGAAACGGAGAAAGAAGATCTCCTTGTCTCAATCCTCTCTCTACCACAAACTCCTTCGTGGGGCTACCACCAAAACTGACATTTTACTTGAGAAAACTAAAGCTTCCATCCACCTCATCCAAACCTCCCCAAACCCCATTTTCCTTAACATAAATAGAAGAAAATTCCAACTAACCTTGTCATATGCCTTTTCAAAGTCAACTTTAAAAAGCAAGCAACCTCTTCCCTCCTTCTTTGCATAGTCCACCAATTCATTAACCACCAAAACTCCATCTAATAATTGCCTACGGAACAAAAGCACTTTGACAATTCGAAATAATTGAATTCAAAACCACTTTTAGTCTTGCCGCCAACAATTTTGAAATCGCTTTATACACACATCCAACAAGACAAATTGGCCTATAATCTTCTAAACACAAAGGGTTAGAAGATTTAGGCACCAAAGTAAAAAAAGATGAGATGAAGGTTTTAGAGGAAAAAACACCGGAATGGAAACTTTGAAAGCACCCAATAAAGTCATCCTGCATAAAATACCAACACTTTTTAATAAATAAAAAGGAATAGCCATCCGGTCCCGGACTTTTAGACCCGTCACAACTCCACACCGCATCCTTAATCTCTTCCTCCGAAAAAGGAGCTTCAAGAAAGGCAATATCCGATGAATTAATGCCTTTAAAGGAAAGGCCCTCAAGAACGGGTCTTTCATTATCCGGCTCAATAAACTTCGCCTCAAAATGGCTCATAATCTCCTCCTTAACCTCCTCCACTTTATCCACAATACCATTAGCCGTCCCAATAGAACCGAAAAAATTGCGCCTTCTCCTCTCCTTCATAATTCAATGAAAAAATTTACTATTAGAGTCACCATCATTTAAACAATTTAACCTCGATTTTTGGATGAGCATATTCTCTTTAATCTTAAGATTTAACCAAATCTTGCCACTAGCCAACTTCTTCTTCTTCACAATCTCCATCCCCTTCAAAATCTCTTACCCAACTTGAGATTTTTATTACACCCGTTTTTAAAACTATGTTATCGATTATCACGTGCTAATACTTAAAATAATATTTTATTTATAAAGTATTCCATATTTCTTATTTACACTCAATTTTTAATATCACAGATGTAAATTTTAGAAATATATTTTTCTCTTTCCCTTGGTGGGAACCCATGCCTTCAACCACTATTTAAAAGCATGTTAATAATATTTAAAAAATCAAACGCAACTACTAACTCTCTAATACAATTTCAACTTGTTACATCAACATCATGGACAAAAACCTCTTATGTTCAATTAACCCTCTCTTTAATTGACTATATCAATAACATGAAGCGCGTGTGATAAGTTATTCATTAGAAGAATAAGTAGCATGTAATTATTAAATATTAATTTAACAAGTATCTTATACAAATTCAAAAAGACTTTTTTTCACTAGGTCTTTAATTGTATTTTATAAGTAAATATATGGAATATTTGAATGTATAAACTTCTTATAAATAGGCTCTTTCTAAGTCTTCAAAATCTCATAATTCATAAACATATAGAAATAAATATACAACAAACAAACAAAGAGGGCAATATGAAGAGTAGTTACTTGATTTTTACAGCCTTCTTGGCCTTAGCATCTTGTGCCTTTGCATTTGATCCCAGCCCACTACAAGACTTTTGTGTGGCTATCAATGACACTAAGAATGGTGGTATGTATAATAATAATGTATTTTCTTTTTATTATCATTTTTCTGCTATGATAGTTATGGCTAAGCCTTTGAAATTTATTACAGTCAATCAGTTTGATAACTCATATTTGATTTGCAGTGTTTGTGAATGGAAAATTCTGCAAAGATCCAAAACTTGCCACTGCAAATGACTTCTTTTTCTCAGTGAAAGAAGGAAACACATCAAATTCACTTGGCTCAAAAGTGACACCGGTTACGGTTAATGAGATATTAGGATTAAACACTCTTGGTATTTCTCTCGCTCGCATTGACTTTGCACCGAGGGGACTAAATCCTCCACATACTCATCCAAGAGGTACTGAGATTCTTATAGTGTTGGAGGGTACTCTCTACGTTGGTTTTGTTACTTCTAACCCACAAAACCGTCTCATCACAAAAGTACTCAACAAAGGAGATGTGTTTGTGTTCCCTATTGGTCTCATTCACTTCCAGTTGAATGTGGGATATGGAAATGCGGTTGCCATTGGTGGACTTAGCAGTCAGAATCCAGGTGTCATCACAATTGCGAATGCTGTATTTGGATCTAATCCGAAAATTTCTTCAGAAGTTCTCACAAAGGCTTTTCAAGTGGATAATAAGATAGTTGACAATCTTCAGAAACAGTTTTGGTTGGACAACAACTAGAATTACAATCCCCGAGTCACTGAGTTTACTTGACTATTGTCTTGTCATTTTTTTCTCCTCTTACCTCATGATATTGTGATATTTACTAAAGGATTAGAATAAAATAAAATGTAAGACCGGATGCATCTTATATTCATAATTGAATTATCTGAATAAAATATTTTTTGTGTTCTTTTCTATTTTCTATAAGAACAAGACTTTCATATATTTGTCTCATTGAAAAAAGAGTTTCAGATTATAATATATAATATATAACATTATCTATACATTTGAGATGCTAATGACATTGTAACTTCTTTAAAAACCTGTAACAAATCTCTAATTAACTAAAGTGTCATAGTGAATCATAGTTGAAGATAAACTAAATTGCCTTAATTTTGAGTGGCAAAAGCTATATCAGGCTTGGTAGTGGTTAAATACAAGAGTTTACAAATTAGTATTTTGCATTATGCATTGTCTTCATAAGCAATATATGTATCTTTGTGAAATTTAATACATGGACTGTAGAGAGATTTTATTAGCTTGAATGTCATATTATGTTTAGGATTATTCACACCTTGTGTAATTGTCATATGCATTTACTTATAAATTTATAATTCTATATGATTTTAGCTACTGACAAAAGATATCACTTCTTTGTTTTGTCGATAATCAGCTGGTGTGAAAATAATGGTAGAAATACCGCTTCTTCTTCACTATTAAAAAATATTTACGGGCCATAATAACAACTCTAGTAATAGATAAAAATTTATTTGCTTCAAATCTTAATACCGACTATTTTTTAATTTTTATTTGTTACAAAAAGGGTTTTTCCTTATACGCTTATAAATATATTAAAATTAACAAGCCCAGTTTTGAAATAAACAATAGCAAAAACAAATTTAACAATAATAAAATGAAATCAATGATGGAGAGTATGATGGGTAGTGATCCGTTAATATATCTTGTTTATGTTGAGAATAATAAATTCAAGTGTGAGTTGGAGTCCTACATTGGTTATAAATGTGGAGAGTTGAATATTTATAAGTGGGAGAACGCACACACCTATCACCTTAAGGTTTTGGGTGAATATGTGGTGTCTCTCTCACTTATGTTGCTCTGGACCCAATGTTCAATGCTTCCTAGTGAAAAAACTTCCCCAAAAAATGGTATCAGAGCCTGGTTTTCGACAATCATCTTGAATCTCTTACAGATTTCGAATACTTTGTCCTTTCTCTTGATCACATATATCCACAGCTTTCGACTAAACTTTTCGACAAACGAAACAAAATACTTGTTTCCACCAATGGTATGCTCCTTAAAAGGACCACATACATCTGAATGCACAACTTTGAGTATGCAGGATGATCTCATTGTCATAGTCGAAACGAAAGACTTCCTAGACTGCTTTCCAACTAGACAACCTTCACAAAGTTTGTCAGGCATCTCAAGACTTGGTATACTAGTTACCATATCATGAGTGATCAGTTGATTGAGCGACCTAAAGTTTATATGATCAAACCTTATATGCCACAACCAACTCTCCTTGTGGTCGACAACTGTTTTCAGTCATTGTACCTTAGTTGGCAGAGGATATTTCAAGACCAAGTTATTCTGGATGTCGAAAAGTTCTAAGGCTCCATCTTTCATAACCACTAAGAACCCCTTTTCGACCAGTTGTCCAATACTTAGCAGATTGCACTCCATTCCGGGGACACAGAGTACATCTTTGATCAAGGCTTTTGCTTCATTACTCCTTTGAATAACTATGTTGCCAGTACCTTCTGTTGGCAACGAGATTTTATCAGCAAAGTTTGACCTTGCTCTTCTTCGACTCGTCGAATCTAATAACTATACTTTTTGACCAGTCATGTGGTTCGAGAAGTCTGAGTCGAGGAACCAGATATTGGATTCGACATGGTCATCTGCAACTGCATCCATAACCACCATATCATCATAATCATTTGAATCTTGACGTGCAAGGTTCGCTTTTCGTTCTTGCATTTTGTCGATCCCTTGTCTTTCCTGTACCAATAATGCTTGGCCAACTGACCCCATTTTTCACAGTTATAGCACTGATGAAGAAGGAATTTGAAATGTCAGATCTTGGAAAGTTGTCATATTTTCTAGGCATGAAATTTCAAATTTCAAAGCATGGTATGGTGCTACATCAAAGAAAGTATGTCAATGAGATACTCAGAAGATTTAGGATGGATGATTAGACTCCTGCATCTTTTGGCTTATCGAACCAAACTTGAAGTTGGAGAAGCATGGAGAGGAAGACAAAGTCGATGCAACTTTGTTCAAACAAATTGTCGGATCTCTGAGATATGTGTGCAACACTCAACCTGATATATGTTTCTCAGTCAGATTAGTGAGCAGATACATGAGTGAACCAAGGGTGTCACATATGAAGGCTGCAAGAATAATCCTGAGATACATAAAAGGATCGACAAACTATGGAATTCTATTTCGACGAGACTCTGAAAGAAAAGAAGCTATGGTTACTTGCTATTAAGATGCTGATTGGTGTGGAGATAAGGAAGATCAAAGAAGCACTACTGGATATTTCTTTCAAGTATTTGGTGCCCCAATCTCGTGGTGCTCGAGAAAGCAACTTGTGGTGGCATTGTCATCGTGTGAGACTGAATATATAGAAGGATCCTATGTTGTGTATCAAGCAATTTCGATCAAATATGTGCTTAAAGAAATGGAGGTCAAAGTGAAGAAACCTCAGGTACTGCAGATCGACAACAAGTCATCCGTAAATCTGGTGAAGAATCCAGTTTTGCATAGAAGAAGTAAGCACATCGAAATTAGATTTCACTTCTTAAGGGAGAAGGTGAATATAGGTGAACTTGAAGTAATGCATTGCTCAAGTGAAGCACAATTGACCGACATTTTTACCAAAAGATTGAAGATCGACAAGTTCCTAATGTTGAGAAAATAATTGGGAATAGTTCAAATCGACTTGGTTTAGTGTGTTTTGACAACTTGGATTATAGGGGGTGTGTTGAGATAAACAATTAGTACCATGAGCCTTTGGTTCGAGTAAAAGGACCGACTTATTTGTATTGAAATGCCCAGGAAGAGGTGTCCCGTTGAAATCGAAATGCCCAGGAAGTGATGTATCGAAATGCCTAGGAAAGAGGTAGGTGTCAACGATAGTACAAGTGTATGTGGACAAAAGAGTTCCCACTTGGGGGGGAGTATTGTGGACTCACATTTGAGGGAGAGTGTTGAGAATATTAAATTCAAGTATGAGTTGGAGTCTCACATTAGTTATAAATGTGGAGAATTGAGCATTTATAAGTGGGAGAACCCACACACCTATCACCTTAAGGTTTTGGGTGCATATGTAGTGTCTCTATCACTTGTGTTGCTCTTGAACCAATAATCAATGCTCTCTAGTGAAAAAACTCCCCAACAGTTTATTGTATGTACATGAGTTTTCCGCTGCGAATTTTTGAAAAATTTTCATGAAGTGGATTTTTTATTTTGAATAGCATTTTAAGTAGTAAAAATCCTTTTTTATATTAAGAGTCGGGGTTTATGGTGTTACAAACGTTCCTATGACCTCCCTCAAGGTTTCATGCTTCTGCCGGTCTACAGAACCACGAGTGAGCCTAACAAAATTAGGCAATTTTGATAAAAATGTTTTTTCTCCTCTCGCTTCAACTAGCAAATTAGAGATAAACTTCCATTGCGTTCTTAAAATCTCTTGACGACGAGATCTGTGGATCCACCTCGTATGATTCAATTCACACATAAAAACAAAAACAAGACAACACAAGCTTATCTAACTTAAATGACACTTTTGATTTAGTTGTTGATGATAATATTGCTAACCAACCATCTCACAAGATTTACTCGGATGTTTAAGAAATAACACCTTTTATAAAATATATAGCCAAATAAGATGTTAGGAGATAAGAGGTAACAATAACTTAATAAATCTCTTATTTCAAGTCATATTAAAAATAAGAAACCACTAATGTTGGGATTTTCAATGTAAATGTTGTTCATAATAAGCGCATATTAGAAGAACTTACTAAAATTAATTAACAATTTTATTGAAGTTGTCTTCAAATCTAAAAAAAAATAAGAAAGACCAGAGAATTTGATTTTTTAAGAGAATTTCTTATTACACCCCAAAGGTTTCTTAGGCACCACACGAATTTCTGTTTTTGCCCCCAGTTTTCGGATATGCACATCCGGACGCACCATTTTTTTTTAAATGTTGATTTGTTCTGGATGTGTATATCAGGAATAATTCCTGATCTGCAGATCAGGAAAAATAGCAGAACTTTATTTTTTAAAAAAAAATCAGTTTTGTTGGTTGGTCGCAGATGTTAATATATCGTCGCAACTTATATACATTCGAAAACATCCATATATAAAATAAAATGATATATATATATATATACATAATAATACTCATGTAAAATACAGTACATAAATCTAATAAAAATAGAATACATCAAACAGAAAACTACTGTGTATGTCGAAGGATCTCTCCTGGCTCCCCTGCTCCTCTGCCCCTACCCGCCGTCCTGGCTCGATGTCTGCGGTACTGAAGTGCCCCCGAGCAATCTCAATAATCCTATCCATGGCAAGTCTGCCACCAGAGCCCTTAGGGAGGTGACTGTCCGCAATGGCCGCCCGCGCTATCTCCTCTATCTCACGACAGCGAGGTAGGACTTCCTGAGTATGGTCCAGCTGAGACTACCGCTCCTCTAATATCTCCTGATGAGCAGGTCTGGGTGGCGATCCCTCAGCAGTGGGCAACATGCATGGGTGTGAGATGGTATAGAACCACATGATGTACCCGACAGTGCATCATCTGGGGTAGCCCCAAGCTCCTCAGTCAGCATCTCTATCGCGTCCACCTTCAACATCTTACCGTGACGAAGAAGGGTGCCCGTAATCGGTAGATGTAAAAGGCACGAGATGTCATCGAGTGTGATCGTCAGCTCGCCGTACAGTAGATGGAATGAGGATGTCTCAGGGTGCCATCTCTCAACAAAGGCCATTAGCATACCGTAGCTGATCTTGGGATACCTAATCCTAGAAAGGCCTCCGAGATCAGAGGTAGCAAGTGCAGACTGTAACCACTCATCCTCTGGCAGCTCCGCAATCATGTCTATAACCTTGCCCCATGGTTATAGAACTTTTGGGAATCCTTCTCCGGAAAATTTCCAAATAAAACAATGTTACAAATGAAAATATTTTCAACGAAAACAATTCTATAAATAAACCGAGAAAAGTTACCTGTCCAAGCTAGACATATCTGGAAGAATGCCCAGGGTACACCAGGAGTAGGGACATATCAGACGGTCCCCCGGGGTAACCATCCAGCTCATCGAAATCGTCATCGCCGTCACCACCCTCATGTGTTGGGTGATCACCCTCAGGAACAGGAACAAGATCCTGAGGTGCGGGTGATGGAACAGGAGCAGGTGATGGGACAGGAGCCAGTGATGGAACTGGTGTCTCCCGACGACGCATGCGTGCGGGGCCCCTGATGAACCAGCAGTAGGAACCCGACGACTCCGAGATGTAGAAACGACGGTTGACAGAGGAGTGACCTGAACCTGTGATGTGGAAGGCTGTGGTGTAAGATGTCCCTCAGCTGTAGGGGCTGCTGGAACTGCCTCGGCGCCGGAACCCTCGGCTGTAGACTACGTCCGCTCACATCGGACAGATGCATGTTGAGCTGTCCGTCCATGTATCATACGATCGTCTCTGGCTGCCAGATAATCTGCAAAGCATAATAAATAAATTAGAATTAAAAAAAAAATTAAAAAAAATAATAAACAATAAACAAAAAAAAAATCAAAAATAGAAACCAAGTTGCTACCGGATTTGCACATCAGGAAAACTTCCGTGGATGCACATCCGAAAGTACTCCGAATATTTAACGTTGGGTTTTTCCGGATGTGCACATCAGGAAAGCAATCAACGTTAAAATTTTTCCTGATCTACACATTCGGTACGTATTTCAAATTCTAAAAAATGCAGTCATGGCTACTGCACCATAGAAAAGGGCATTTTATTGCACTGAAATAATACTTACATTGTCTCTAACCTATGTTATTCATACTGCCTAACAATTTCTACACCTAAATGTCTACTCTAAATCGATTACTCAAAAATAACTTCGAAACTCTAAAATTCGAAAATTTACCGATTAAATTGAGATACAAAGGATTTGGAGTGTCTTGATCGTTGTAGAAGTTGCTCTGCGCCGAACTCGAGTGAAAAAATTCGGGATTTGTGGGAATGAGAAATTGAGAGTTTGAGAGAGTTTGATTGTTTGGAATGTGAAAAGCTAAAGAATGAGGGGGGGGGGGGGGGAGAAGCTCTGGCGCGAAGTTATAAGAAATGGTTCCGGATTTGCGCATCAGGAATTATTCCTGATATGCACATCCGGAACAAATCAACGTTTTTAAAAATAATGGTGCGTCTGGATGTGCATATCCGGAAGCAGGGAGTAAAAAAGGAATTTCGCGTGGTGCTTAAGAAACTTAAGGGGTGTATGAAGAAATTCTCTTTTTTAAATGAAAAATAAATTAAAAAGGGGTTCGAGAAATCATCGAAGTATAGTAAGGATAACCACTAAGCACAAGAAGTGATTGAAAGCAACAAATTAGAGAAAAAAAGAGCAGTACATAAATAAAATACATTAAACATTATGACCATGAAAAAAAATATCTACCAAAACAACCCAACCAAAACTATTGATCAATATATAGGGCCCTGCAGTTGCAAGACTAAGCTGCTAAAAAAGACCTCAAATATGGCAACAAGCTAAATCTCAAGCTGCTAGATTCACCGTCAACAAAACAAATCTCATCAAGAGAGCATCAAATCAAAACCTAGCTTTGGACCAATACAAACACTCAATCTGTTATAGGTGCTAATAGATGATAGGATTTTGAAGCCATCAGAGTAAGTGTAAGAGTTCACCCCTAATTTACCTAAAAACCATTTTCAAGTTAAAAAGAAACTCTTCTTTCAAGCTCTTTATTATCCCGCAAGATTTCTAGAGTGTCTTTTGTTATTGTTACTATTTTAGTGTATTTCCTAAGTTTAGTTTATTTGTACCTTTATTTTAATTATGTATCTTATTCTTAGCTTAAATAGTCATTTGACACCTTCTTGATGTACAGTTCATAACTTGAGCTATGGGATGTTGTTTGATGCGTTCTAATATGCATTGGAAAGCTGAGAGGATAAGCTACAATTTTTACATCGAAGTCAAAAGCTATTACAGAGTGAAAAGGGTCGAATAATTAATTTAATCTCAATACTTAATAAGATAATTATTTTTGGACCGATTTTAATGTTTTTCGGGTCAAATGCTACCAGGGTCCGATTTCCCTTTTATTATTTAAGTAAATTTGCAGCTTTGTTTTCATTCATTCAGTATTCATGAAATTAGAAGAGTTGTTACGAATTCTATTGAGAACCAATGCCCTAGGGATTGATCTGCTGTAGCCATGTCTCCATCCACTTTTAGGTATTTTTATAATTTCGTAAGCAATTTAAATTCCTTTCAATTCTTTCTGTAAATCTGATTACGTAATTTGGTAGTCATTGTTTTCTTAATTTGATTGTTGTTTGTAAGATTTATTTTGATTGATGTATGTTCTGTAGCGTAACCGTGTTTGCTTAGTTTGCGTCTGCTTAATCTGTTTGCTTAATTCAAAAATTAGGAATACACATCATATATTAGTATCAATTGTGCTTGTTATTGTTGTTGTATTCGAAAGAGAATTAAAATCGTTTAGGGCTTTAGAATTATATTAATCGATGATATATTGGAGACCGAACAATAGATTAATTTGTCAATATTATTTGTAATCAAATTCTATTAATCGTAATCTTAATCAAAACCCCCTCATTGTTTCGATTAATTGGTTAAATCATTCGAGAGTCTTTGTGATAGAACTCTAGTGTCACTTCCATTTTACTAAATTTTTAATTCTCGCTTTTTACATGTGCGAGACAACGGATCAAATTGGAGCCGTTGTCGGGGACTTTCTGTTGATTTAAACAAATTTTCGAATTCTAATTTAGAGTCTTGTTAGCAAAATTTTTTTGTTTGTTGATTTTTAGGGATGCAGTATAGATGTAAAAATTACAGCCTATCTGATAAATTTGTAGGCTACTGTCTTGAATTGCTCCGAATTTTTCTAGAAAATCAGAAACAAATAAAGAAATAATACTCCCTTAGAATCTTCTAAGAAATTTTGATCCTCAAAATCGCAAATTCATCTTACTTTTTTCTTAACTTTTTTTTTGTTTTTGAAAAAAAATCTAATTTTTTTGGTAGTTTCTTCATTTGATTATATTTGATTTTTAGTCGAATTTTCACAATTTTTAAATTTTATTTTAATCGCTTTTCTATTTTAATTTTTTTTTCAATAGGGACATCGTTAGTATTTTTGTAATTGTTGCATTCTAGTGCTTTTTGGTTTTATTTAATTCTGTGTTGATTTGATTTTGATTTATTTGTGGTTTTATTCTATTCATATTTGATTGTGATTTTATTAGATTTTGTTTTCATTTGATTATGCTTTCTCATTAATGACCGTGATTCTAATTCTGTGTTCTCTCATAATTTGTTTGATTCTGAATTTGAGTTTAATTACCGTAATATTGCTAAACAAAAAGCTTTAAGAGAACTTGTTGCACCATATATTAATTATAACACATTGTGTATTGAGCATCGCAAAGTTGCTGCGACTTTTTGTTTTTGTATGTTGATTTTCAGAGTTGTAGTATAGTGGTAAGAATCACAACCTATCAGATGAATCTCTAAGCTAATGTTTTGAATTGCTCCGAATCTTTTTTAGAAAATCAGAAATAAATCAACAAACAATACTTCCTTAGAAGAAACCTGTAAGAAATTTTGATCCTCAAAATCGCAAATTCCTCTTTTTCTAGTTTATTTGATTATTTTTTTCTATTTTTGTATTTTCAAAAAAATCTAAAAAAAAATGTAGATTCTTCATTTAATTATATTTTATTTTTAGTCGTATTTTCTTAATTTTTAGATGTTATTTTTATCGTTTTCCTATTTTTTCATTTTTTTCTTAATAGAGACATTGTTGGCATTTTCGTAATTGTTGCATTACAGTGCTTTATGATTTTGTGTTGACTATGTATTGTTTTTATTTTGATTTTGATTTTGATTTTATTAGTGATTTTATTCTATTTATACTTGATAGCGATTTTATTAGATTTTGTTTTGATTTGATTATGTTTTTATTTAATTCTGCTTTCTCATTTGCGATTGTGATTCTAATTATGTGTTCTCACATAATTTGTTTGATTTTAATTTTGAGTTTAATTATCATAATACGGCTAAACAAATAACGTTAAGAGAACTTGTTGCTAATGTTTTAAAAATCGGACTGAACCGGCCGGTTCAACCGGTTAGACCGGGACCCGGAGATAAATCCGGTTGGGTCATTCTTTCAAAACCGCTAGTGGGTCAAAACCGTGGTTAAACCGGAAAAATCGGATTGAACCGTCCAAAACCATTCGACCCAAAGAACCTGAGCCAGTTTTGTAAAACCGTCCGGTTAAAAAAAAATCATCAAATTGATCATTTTTTTATTTTTTATTTTAATTTTAGTATGTTAATATCAAAACTTAACATACATTCCCCAATCACAAAAATGAATTTCGTGTGTTTTTTAAACCATACAAACTTTTAAGTTTTGTCACTCTATTATAGCACACTCCATCATCATTATGCCGTCTCTTTCAAACATAGTCACGATGTCCAACTCTATTGATTGTCGTTCAAGTCAATATTGTTTGTTGTTGTCTATTAAGACTTGTTTGTCGTAGTTCAACTCAGATTCGATTTTTTGTTGTTTAATGAAGTATATTGTATTATTTATATTTTGATATTTATTCTTATTTAATTTAAGTATTATTAATTATTTGAACTTTATTTTAGTTATTATATTCTATTATTTTAATCTTGCTTTGAAATAATTTAATTTATTTTGTTGTAATTCTTAAGTTTGGTCAAAATATTCTTTAATGATGGTTGAAATGAAGTGTATAATTATGTTAATGTTATATATTATTGATATTGTTGTATTAAATTTGTAATGGATTTTTGAAATATTTATTTTATTAAGTTGAGAACATATAATAATGTGTGACATATCTATGAAATTCAGTTTCATATTATTAGTTTATTTAATAAACGGTTCGACCGTAGGTTTAACCGGTTTAACCAATTGAACCTTAAACCATGAGATTTACCGGTTCGATCTCCGGTCCGATTTTTAAAACATTGCTTGTTGCACCATCTATTAATAATAACACATTGTGTATTGAATATCCCAAAGTTGCTGCAACTTTTGAATTAAAATCTAGTTTAATACACTTGTTGCCAATGTTTAGTGATCTTGCAGGTGAGGATCCGCATATGCATCTGAAAGAACTACATGTTGTGTGTTCTACACCATTGAGGCCTCAAGGAATCACCAAAGATCATATCAAGCCCAGAGCCTTTCCATTATCACTACAAGGTGTTGTGAAAGATTAGTTGTATTATCTTGAGTCAAATTCTGTCACAATGTGGAATGATCTGAAGAAAGTTTTCCTAGAAAGATTTTTCCCTAACTCAGAGTTGCTTATATCAAAAAAGAAATATATGGTATTAGATAGGTTGACCTGGAATCATTGGGCAAATACTGAGAGAGATTCAAGCAATTAGTGTTGAGATATCCTTAGCACCATATTTCTGAGAAATTATTAATCTAGTACTTTTATGAGGGATTGCTACCTATGGACAGAAATATTTTGGATGCTGCTAGTGGAGGAGCACTTGTTGATAAGACCCCAATTATAGCTAAGACCTTAATTGAAAACATGTCACTTAACTCACAACAGTTCACATACAAAAACAACTTTGTGGCTCTGACAAAACAAGTGCATGAAATTCAAGCTTCCTCTTCCAAAAAGGCTTTAGAAACAAGAATTGATGAGCTTACTTCATTGGTGAGACAACTGGCAGTAGGAAAAGCTCAAATAGAAAGGTTATATAGCATTTTCACCTCTCATGAACACCCAACAAATACATGTCCTACCTTGCAAGAGGGTGTAATTTCTAATTTGCCTCAAGCATACGCAGTAAACATTTGCAGTCCTCGGAGCAACAACCAGCATAGGTACAACACTCATGACCTATCCACTAATAGGTACCATGCCAACTGGAGAAATCATCCAAACCTTTGGTATGGTAATCCATCCATACAACGACATGGACAACAACAGTTGATGCTACCACTACCACCACCACAAAACACTCCACAAATAACCACCTCTACATCTTCTAGACCTTCATTAGATGATCTTATCAATAAAATGGCTGAACATAATCTCCAATTTCAGCAACGAACAAATTCTAGTATTGAGAATTTGCAAACACAGATTGGATAACTTGCCACTTCAATGAATGACATGCAAGCTAAAGGATCAAACCAATTACCTACCAAATAGTAGTGAATCCAAAAAACACTAATGTGAGTGCAATTTCCTTGAGATTCAGAAAGAGTGTTAAACCAATTGAACCAGCCCCATAAAAAAATAAAAAGGTTGTTTAACCCATATCTGAAGTTGTTGTTGAGAAAGAGTATGTTCCAGCAATTCCTTTCTCACAAAGTTTAGTTAAAACCAAAAAAAATGGAAGAGCAAGAAAGGGACAAAGAAATATTGGATGTGTTCAGGAAAGTAGCAGCGAATATTCCACTTCTTGATGTCATTAAGCAGGTTCCCAAGTATGTAAAATTTCTGAAAGACTTATGCACACACAAAATAAAATTAAAGGGAAAATGAAAGAGTGAACAGGAGACGAAATTTTTTGGCTTTCATTCATCCTGCGCATTTACCTGAAAAAGCAAAAACATGCCAGAATGTTTTATCTCTCACTCGGATCATGCCCCAAAAGTGAAAAGATCCAAGAACCTTCTTTATTCCATGTATACCAAGTTTGAAAGTTGCATGCTATATTTAGGAACTTCCATTAATGTTATGCCCACTTATGTTTATAGCAATCCGATCTTGGTCCTATGAAAAATATATGTTTAACGATTCAGCTGGAAAATAGAAGCAATGCCCGCCCTGTTGAAGTAGTATAAGATGTACTTATTCAAGTTAATGACTTGATTTTTCCTGTAGATTTTCATACTCTGGACATGGAGGGAGATACTAAACCAAGGAGAGAAACCATCATTTTAGGCAGGCCATTTGTGAAAACCATAAAAACAAAAATTGATGTTGATAATAGAATAATGTCCATGGAGTTTGGTGATCTAATTACTAAATTCAACATTTTTGATGCTATGAAACATCCCATGGAAGAGCACTCTATTTTTCATATTGAATTACTTTCTAAATTAGTTTTTGGTACTTATTATGAGTTGTTAACTTCTTTTCCATCACTGTATGATTTTGATGATATTTACTCTTGTGATACATGTACTGACACTCATCTTTGTTATGTTGGTGCTGACATAAAAGTTGCCTTACATGTGGATATTTTTTCTGTTGATGATGTAGTAGATTAAATTGTTTATGCATTTGAAGCTCTCGACATCCAGGCTGCCCGAAACACACCATCCACTGGACAACCACCTTCTTTAGAGGCTGAATCACTTCCTAAAGATTTAAAATATTCATCAAAGCTTGAATTTGAGCAGGAATATAAATTATTGTCGGAATATAAGAAGGGAATCGATTGGACCTTGGCTGACACTTGCCATATTATCCCATCCATGCGTATGCACAGGATCTCACATGAAGATGGAACAATAGTAGTGAGGCAAACCCTTAATCCTTTGATCCTTGATGTTGTGAAAAATGAGATCACTTTCACGTGCCCATTTGACACTTTTACTTATCTAAGATCTTCTTTTATCTTGGAATAAAAGGCAAAGACACTAATATAAATTTCAAGGTCAATGGACACTTCCTGAAGTTACTTCATGAAAGCCCCACTTTGGAAGAAGAAATTGTAGAAGAGCTTTCTTTGGGAATGGCTTCTTATGAGATCATCTATCTGCCTTGACTGTTCGGGTGTGTTTTCTCATCTCTCTCTCTCTCTCTCTCTCTCTCTCTCTCTCTCTCTCTCTCTCTCTCTCTCTCTCTCTCTCTCTCTCTCTCTTATTTTTTTACTTACGTTATTTCATTGAGGACAATGTGTTTCTTAAGTGTGGGGAAGAAAGTCATTTACTTGTGTGTTTTCTTATTTGTCAATTACTTGCTTTCTTATTTAAAAAAATATTTTAAATGCATGTTTTTTCTCTGGTTGCTTGGGTTGTAAGTGTGAGTATTTTTTTGTTCTCTTGACTAAACACTCATGGAGTGATATGAGTGATTCGATGTGCATTCTTAGTAAGATAAAATGGACTAAATTATGAATTGTGCATTATTTATAATTGATCAATACCCTTTGTGAGATTTTGAACCTAATAATGGATAACATTAAAAAAAATCCATATTTTTCTTTCTTGTGTGATTTCACTCATGTGTGTTAGTCTCTAGAACTTGATTTGACTCTTTTTGAAACTGTTTGTTTACTTGTGCTCACTGATATGAAAAGGCCAACCTTAAAAATATCATCCCTTGTTTGAAATGCCCTTGAGCCTATTTATCTCATTCTTTGTATGAAACTCAATACAAGCCTAATAGTGAAAAACAATGTTATTACCCCCATTTAAAGGGTTAAAAGAGTCTTGTTTGGAGTTGTGTGAGGTTGAATTAACATAGTTGTGATATTTCAAAAGTGGGCAAAAAAGAAATAAAAAAATAGAAAGAAAAGCAAAGAAAAAAGAGAAAAAGAGAAGAAAGAAGGAAGAAAATTCATGTTATTATCATATTCCTTCTAAAAAAAAATAAAAAAATAAAAAGTATAGAGAAGAGAAAATGGTTGCAAATTAGTTGATGAAAAGTGAATGAATTATCATTTAGTTCAACTCCCATAATCTCTTTAAATTCTCTTTTGCCCCTTTAAATTTTAGCCTAGTACCCTTTAGGATTTATCTCACCATTGTCATACTCTAATTTTTCCCCACTTTTTTTTCATTTTCTTTTTTTCTTTTCCACGAATCCAAGACTTCCTTGCTTAAACCCCCCGGATTCAAGACATCCTTACTTAGACCTACAATCCAAGACTTGCTTGCTCAATCAGCACTTGATCGAGACTTCTTTCTTAAACCCCTCGGATTCAAGACTTCCTGCTTATACCCTCAAGTACAAGACTTCCTGCTTAGACTCAAACTCTAAGACTTCCTTGCTTAAATCCCACAGATTCAAGACTTCCTACTTATACCTTCAAGTACAAGACTTCCTTCTTAGACTCACAGTCCAAGACTTCCTTGTTTAATCAACAATTTGATCAAGGCTTCAATGCTTAAACACATATCAAAAGACTTACTTGGCTCAAGCTCACAACAAGAGACTTTGATGGTCAAGCACACAACAAGCGATTTTCTTTCTAAACTACTAAAAAACTTGTTTAGCAGAATAAATAACAAGGAGTACCTGATATGATATCAGAGGTACATGGCAATATCCTTAACAAAGATCACAACACTTAAGATTTCAAAGATATACATTCTTTAAGAAATTTAAGGCTTTGTGCAATTTACAACAGATGACAGAAACTCTGAATACTCGATGTTGTTATTATTGTTGATTTAGTTATTCTTCCATTTTGATATAAGCGTGAAAACACTTCTTTTTCTGCTCGGACCTTTTTTTTATTCCTTGTTGATTCTTCAATTTGAATCTTCAGCTACTTAAATAGCAGATACAAAAGAGTAGCCGTTGGAAGAGATAACCTGCACAAGTGTCTTTGTCAATCCATAGTACTAAGAGACGTTGAAGATAGATAAATAAAAATATCTTTATCCATTGTGTAACACATTTAACTGTAGCGTATTTCTTGTGAGCTGTACTATAGATCTGTTAAGAGTGGATATCCGTAAAGCATGCCAACTCTCCTTGATCCATGTGAACACAGACAATACCTGACAAACTGATTTGACAATGTAGCTTGCTTTATGCAGTACGAATCACTTAGCTTTGTCTATGGTTCTGAATGATCATCAGAAGCTGATACATTCAATGAGTGTAGAGGTAACATATTTCTCTTTTAATGCTGATACATTCAGCTTCAGAGTCTACACAATCATATTTCATTAGACTTGACTTAAGAATGTTCTTCAGTTTTGAACCATCAGAAGCCAAGAACTCATATTCTCTCAAATGCGTTCTCTTAACAGATATTGAATAGATTCTCTTTAAGCTTTGGAACCTGCATACTTAGAACACATATTAGATAAAATCATTTTTCTTTCAATACTTTGTTATCATAAAAAACTAAAGTAAATATGTCATGAACAAATCTTGTTCTAACACCTTACCACCAAGGCTTAACACAATGACACTGTAGGATTTTTCGATCATCGTTATCTTCTCCTTCTCTGATATGACAGCGTCTATCTTCTCCGATCCTTTCAAAGCTTCTAACAAACCCTGAAGGGCTTGCATCTTCAAGCACCACAAATCGAAATCATTCACACCGATGAATTTCTCAATCTCATACTTTGTTAACGATATATTCTCCTTCACGCCCACCGCACCAGTTTGTTATGAATTGATGTCATCAAGAACTAATGGAAAAATGAGAAGAAGATTAAGTTTTTTGAACAAACTCAGAAAATCCTATCAGGTTTCACAAAAGGATGAGAAGAAGGAAGAAGAAGAATAAGAATTGGTTAAATATGTTTTTCTATTCACTTTCTCAATAAGGGTTCAAAATTACAAGTGAATACCAACAATTAACCTCTCTCAACAACCTGAGAAAATTAGTCTATTTATAGACTACTAAGTTAACTTGAGCAACAAGCAAACTTAAACAATTGGGCTTACAAGTAAGGCCTAATTCAGCATACTAACTTAAATTACAAGTTAACATATTTCAACAGTATGCTCTAACAAACTTCGACTACAACATACACAACTCCTATCGAACCATGAAGTTATCCTTGTCGACACTAAAATTCGATCCAAACACCACATATTTGATTACTTTTTTTTTTAAATAAATTAAACATACAATATTTAATATATTATGTTTCAACTTAAAATTTTTAAACCAATTCTCACTTATTATTATTCAATTAAAAATTTAATAAAGATTATCACATAATTGAGTTTAAAATCATATATATATATATATATATATATATATATATATATATATATATATATATATATATATATATATATATATATATATATATATATATATATCTCCGCCACCTAACATCCCAAATCGAAATCCCATTAACTAGCACACCAATATCCACCAATCCATTAGGCTCGACTAAGTTAAGAAACAAATAAAAAAATTTAATTGTTTATAATATTCATTTTCTCATAAATCTTAAAAATTCATTTTTTTTCTTTTTCCATTTTTTTCTTTTTACTTTTCAAATTTATTATTCAACTTTTTATAATAAAATTAAAATATTTAACTATAATTTCATTTTAACTAGGGATGACATTGAGTACCCTTTGGGTAGGGTACTGTAGTGTCTGTTCCCATCTTTAAAAAAACGCCCATGCCCGAGACCATACCCTTGTGGAAAACAATTTTAAAGTCCGTCCACATGCACTTTGGGCATTTGATTTCCCGTACTCGCACCCATTACCCACAGTTCAACAACAATAAATAAATAAATAACATCACAGCTAAATTTAACTGTGATTCAAAACTTTCAAATTAACTCATAAAATATTGCAAACCATAGTATTTAGAAAAATAAAACTCATACCAAATACGTAAATAAAAGTGTATGTTGCGAAAATATGAAACTTAATAGAATTATGTAATAAAAAATAGAATATAGTCATTAATTTGTGACTCCTGAACTTGTGCTCTCCATATCCTAAAACAATAAAATACTTTATATTAAAAGGCTGTAGTTAATAATAAAAAAACTGTAGTAATAATAATATTTTTAAAAGTTAATTTACGTCTTCTTCGAAATCAGAATCTTGAAAAGAATGCAATCATTTGTCTTTCACATACAAATATTGCTTTGGTCCGATCATACCAATATAAGCTGAAAAGACAAAAAAGACTAAACAAGAGTTTCATTGAAGAAATATATAAATGTAAATTTTTTTACCTTTCTTTTCATTCTTCATCCAACTTTGTGCACACATAAGTGCCTCCAAAGTATCTTCATGAAGCTTAGAACGACGAGGACACAATAACCAGCCACCTGTGCTAAAAGCAGATTATGAAGCAACCGTTGAAATTGGGATGGCTAAAATATTCTTAGCAATTTTTTTGCAAAGTCGGATACTCAATCCCATTTGTTTTCCACCATCCAAGTATATCAAATGAAACACTCCTAGGAAATACCATCTCTTTCAAGTAGATATCTAATTCAGACTTTACTTGTATATCACTAGTATCATTGACAAATGAGTCATAGCCACTAAGATAATTGTTATTAGAAACATTATCTAAATATGAATCAATGTCATTTGACTTTTTTGTTGAAGTTTCAACCATCCTGTTGGTTTTGCCTTGATATTCTTCAAACAATGAAAAGTATAACTGTTTGATGTTGTTAATTTTAGTTGAAGATGTACTTCCATAAAGTAAAGGAAAGAAGTACTCTAATAACTTCATTTTATATCTTTGATCCAAAATAATTGCAATGTCCATGAATAACCAACTGATATTTATTATACTTACCTATCATTTTTGAAGCCATTACACATTCAAACAACTTGCTTGAAATATAAATTTTGCAGTTTCCTCATAATTTAGCAATCAAGAATTAATTTCTTTGTGATTGAAACTTTTATTTGGCGTGCTGCTTCTCTAAAAGTTTGTTCTCTCTTAGGTGTGAGTGTCCAAAAAACCACACTATTTCTAAACTTCTCTTTGCCATCCCCAAGAACACTTAAACCATCTTAAGCAATTAAATTTAAAATATAAGTGTAACATCTCATTTGAAATAACTGACCATCAAGCATAAAAATATAACTATCAAGCTTGTTTAGCAACATACGAATAACACAATCATTAGTGTAACAATTATCCAAAGTGAGGGTTGACAACTTTCTATCAATATTTCAAGCCATTACACATTCAAACAACTTGCTTGGGATAATTTTAGTTATAAGGTCATTCTACACACACAAACCTATTATGCAATATAATTAATTAGATATTAATACATTTTAAAATTCTAAATGTAAGATAAAGTTAACCAAAATCTTATAAATATCATACCTTAAAATAAAACTTTGCATATCCCAATCATCATCAATGTAGTGAGTTGTAATGGTCATATACCCTTTCTTTTGGTTGCTAGCAATCCACATATCTGACATTAAAGCAATTTTACTCTCAATCCTGTCTAAAAGTCTCATAGTTTTCAACTTTTCATTTTCATATTTTTTGATAATATCACTTTTAACCGTGTTTCGACTAGGAACATTGAACAAAGGTTGAAGACCTTTTGAATATGCTCTAAACCTTAAATGATCAATTATGAAAAGTGGATACTCATGAATAATTATTATAGAAGAAAGGTATTCTCTTGAATTCTTTGGATCAAAATGGTAGTTACTCAGATAACTAGATGACCCATCTACTTTTTTATGTTCTCTCACCAAGTTTGATTGTCGTATATCTTTATATGGTCTTCTTTTACAAGCTTCAAAATGTCTACTCAAATGCTCAGTCTATCATTTCTTCTACCCGTCAAAGTTTTGTTGTAATATTTACACACAACTTTTTCCTCTCCATTAATTGTTTTTCTTTTGAAGTGATTCTAAACAAACGACGTCAGTTTTCTTTTGCCATCTTTGGTCAATTCATAAGCATCAACGTCGGTAATATGAGAAACACTATCAGATGCGGGTTGAGATTGATTAGTTATTAATAATTGATATTATGTTTTGGCTCACATATAAGTAAAATATATTCATGAAGACCAAAACTAAAAAAATAATTTACCTATATCAAATTAAAAAAACAAAGAACTTTTTAAATAAACAAATTCTTGTTGTTATGCGATTTAATTTTGTTTTGCTTAGAAGAAAGTAACAAGTATAATACTAATCTACATTAAAATTAAAATGAAAATAAATCACAGTAAAAAGTAAAGTAAAACATAATCTAAACAAGTTTAATATATACATATATATATATATATAGGGTTTATATCCTATGAGAATGCTATTTTTATGTAAGAACATGAGAATGAATCGGAATCATTAGATTTTAAAATAAATGGTGGAGATTATGTGTGATTTTTTATTTTATCTCTCCTCCATTGTTAAAATAAATGATGAAGGAGAGAGAAAAAAAATTGACACATAATCTCCACCATTCATTTTAAGATATAATGGTTCAGATTCATTCTCGTGTTCTCATATTAAAAGGACATTCTCATATATATATATATATATATATATATATATATATATATATATATATATATATATATATATATATATATATATATATATATATCTCGTGTTCTCATATAAAAATGACATTCTCATATATATATATATATATATATATATATATATATATATATATATATATTTGGGATGTGGACAAGTAACATTAAAAGATGGTACGGTGAACTTTTTTTTTTCAGTAAGCAAGTAATAGATTAATGCGAGAACTAAGGGTTTTCGAAACCACTTACAAACAGAACGAGACAATGCTTGACAAAAAGGAAAATTACAAAATCAATTAGTCCTTAAGCCAAATAGAACAATGGATGCTTACAAAATTCATAAAAGCTATAATTGGTTTTAGTAATTTTCCCGATGAACGACCACCTCCAAATAACCGCCTTAATATTCCAAACCGCATCTAAAACATTCCAAACTTCGTTCCTAAAAATGATACTATTTCTCAAACACCACAAATACCAAGTAGTAGCCAACCAAATGCAACCTTCTGAGCCCCTCTTCACCCTTTTTCACTTACAAAACAAACACCACTTCAGAAAACTCTCTTTAATATTACAAGCTCCAAAATCCTCAAACCCAATCCACTCGGCAACTTCCTTCCACACCAAAATGGAGAAACAACAACACAAAAGAATATGGACCAAAGATTCGTCCAAACGCGAGCAAAAAGCACACTTCAAGTCACTAACAGAAAAAGCACAACCTCTTAAAGAAAGAGAATCCTTAGTGGGAAGCCTATTAAGAAAACACCACCGACCAAAAGCCTTTATTTTAAAAGGAACAACCATCTTCCAAACTAAAGAATAAGCCTCATCAAAAATATTGTTTGGCCCGAAAGGAATACGAGAAGAACCAAGAAAAGCGGAAAAACTACATACCATAAACACATCCGACTGATGGAGCTCCCACCTCACACCATCTGCAGCCGTTACTACAGGCCGAATGCTCTTCAAAACAGACCGCAGCTGGATAATGTCAGCGGCAGCCCCTCCATCATTAGAAGCAACAATGCCAAAATCTCCCCAAATCCAATCCTCCCCCTCCAACCACCCATGCAAGCCACCGATACTTCTTTAAGGCTAGACAAATCGTAAAGTAAAGGAAATTTATCCTTTAAACAAACTTCATCCATCCACCTAGAAAGCCAAAAGGAAGAATTAAAATCGTTACCGATAGAAAATCTATAATTAGAGACAAAATAATTTTTCGGCTTTCCTTTTTCCAATCCATTGATATCCCTCCACCAAAAAGAACCACGAGATGAACTATTGACACCATTCCCCGAATCCACGACCCTTAAATTTATATCGCTATACCTTACTTTAAGTACCTTGTACCATAAAGCATTAGATTCCACTAAAATCCTCCATCTCCATTTATCAAGCAGAGCCAAATTAAAATCATCCACACTCCTCAAATCAAGACCCCCCTTCTCAATCGAAAAACACACCAACTTACCCAATGAATTTTTCTAGAACCCTCCTTGCCGCCCCAAAGGAAATTACTTTGAATCCTCGTAATCTCTTTTACTACCTTCATCGGGGCTTTATAGAAAGAAACCATGAAATTAGAAATGCTTGAAAGAACCGATTTCAACAAAGTTAACCATCATCCAAAACTAAGAAACCGGTTATTCCAACAAAGAAGTCTCTTTTTTAATTTCATCAACAAATCCGACCACATCGAAATACCATTAGAACTAAATCCAATAGGTATACTAAGAAAAACAAATGAACTTTACTCTCTCCTACAAGAAAGGAAGAAAGAAGTCAAATCAAAGAAACGAGGACTAATATTAATTCCAATGAGTTTGCTTTTATGGAAATTAATACCCAAGGCAGAAACAATTTCGAATCCCCTCAAAACCGATTTAATTGCCCAAATATGCTTCCAAGTCCCATCACCTCTCATTAGAGTATCATCCGCAAATTGGAGAATATCAACAAAACAATTGCCCTTTATGTTAAAACCTTCAAAATTTTCATTTTCTACCGACTTACTCACCATACCCCTCAAACCTTCCGCCATTATCACATAAAGAAATGGAGAAAGAAGATCTCCTTGTCTCAATCCTCTCTCTACCACAAACTCCTTCGTGGGGCTACCACCAAAACTGACATTTTACTTGAGAAAACTAAAGCTTCCATCCACCTCATCCAAACCTCCCCAAACCCCATTTTCCTTAACATAAATAGAAGAAAATTCCAACTAACCTTGTCATATGCCTTTTCAAAGTCAATTTGAAAAAGCAAGCAACCTCTTCCCTTCTTCTTTGCATAGTCCACCAATTCATTAACCACCAAAACTCCATCTAATAATTGCCTACGGAAGAAAAGCACTTTGACAATTCGAAATAATTGAATTCAAAACCACTTTTAGTCTTGCCGCCAACAATTTTGAAATCGCTTTATACACACATCCAACAAGACAAATTGGCCTATAATCGTCTAAACACAAAAGGTTAGAAGATTTAGGCACCAAAGTAAAAAAAGATGAGATGAAGGTTTTAGAGGAAAAAACACCGGAATGGAAACTTTGAAAGCACCCAATAAAGTCATCCTTCATAAAATACCCATCCGGTCCCGGACTTTTAGACCCGTCACAACTCCACACCGCATCCTTAGTCTCTTCCTCCGAAAAAGGAGCTTCAAGAAAGGCAATATCCGATGAATTAATGCCTTTAAAGGAAAGGCCCTCAAGAACGGGTCTTTCATTATCCGGCTCAATAAACTTCGCCTCAAAATGGCTCCTAATCTCCTCCTCCACTTTATCCACAATACCATTAGCCGTCCCAATAGAACCGAAAAAATTGCGCCTTCTCCTCTCCTTCATAATTCTATGAAAAAATTTACTATTAGAGTCACCATCATTTAAACAATTTAACCTCGATTTTTGGATGAGCATATTGTCTTTAATCTTAAGATTTAACCAAATCTTGCCACTAGCCAACTTCTTCTTCTTCAAAATCTCCAACCCCTTCAAAATCTCTTACCCAACTTGAGATTTTTATTAGACCCGTTTTTAAAAATATGTTATCTATTATCACGTGTTAATACTTAAAATAATATTTTATGTATAAAATATTCCATATTTCTTATTTACATTCAATTTTTAATATCACAGATGTAAATTTTAGAATTATATTTTTCTCTTTCCCTTGGTGGGAACCCATGACTTCAACCACTATTTAAAAGCATGTTAATAATATTTAAAAAATCAAACGCAACTACTAACTCTCTAATACAATTTCAACTTGTTACATCAACATCATGGACAAAAACCTCTTATGTTCAATTAACCCTCTCTTTAATTGACTATATCAATAACATGAAGCGCGTGTGATAAGTTATTCATTAGAAGAATAAGTAGCATGTAATTATTAAATATTAATTGAACAAGTATCTTATACAAATTCAAAAATACTTTTTTTTACTAGGTCTTTAATTGTATTTTATAAGTAAATATATGGAATATTTGAATGTATAAACTTCTTATAAATAGGCTCTTTCTAAGTCTTCAAAATCTCATAATTCATAAACATATAGAAATAAATATACAACAAACAAACAAAGAGGGCAATATGAAGAGTAGTTACTTGATTTTTACAGCCTTCTTGGCCTTAGCATCTTGTGCCTTTGCATTTGATCCCAGCCCACTACAAGACTTTTGTGTGGCTATCAATGACACTAAGAATGGTGGTATGTATAATAATAATGTATTTTCTTTTTATTATCATTTTTCTGCTATGATAGTTATGGCTAAGCCTTTGAAATTTATTACAGTCAATCAGTTTGATAACTCATATTTGATTTGCAGTGTTTGTGAATGGAAAATTCTGCAAAGATCCAAAACTTGCCACTGCAAATGACTTCTTTTTCTCAGTGAAAGAAGGAAACACATCAAATTCACTTGGCTCAAAAGTGACACCGGTTACGGTTAATGAGATATTAGGATTAAACACTCTTGGTATTTCTCTCGCTCGCATTGACTTTGCACCGAGGGGACTAAATCCTCCACATACTCATCCAAGAGGTACTGAGATTCTTATAGTGTTGGAGGGTACTCTCTACGTTGGTTTTGTTACTTCTAACCCACAAAACCGTCTCATCACAAAAGTACTCAACAAAGGAGATGTGTTTGTGTTCCCTATTGGTCTCATTCACTTCCAGTTGAATGTGGGATATGGAAATGCGGTTGCCATTGGTGGACTTAGCAGTCAGAATCCAGGTGTCATCACAATTGCGAATGCTGTATTTGGATCTAATCCGAAAATTTCTTCAGAAGTTCTCACAAAGGCTTTTCAAGTGGATAATAAGATAGTTGACAATCTTCAGAAACAGTTTTGGTTGGACAACAACTAGAATTACAATCCCCGAGTCACTGAGTTTACTTGACTATTGTCTTGTCATTTTTTTCTCCTCTTACCTCATGATATTGTGATATTTACTAAAGGATTAGAATAAAATAAAATGTAAGACCGGATGCATCTTATATTCATAATTGAATTATCTGAATAAAATATTTTTTGTGTTCTTTTCTATTTTCTATAAGAACAAGACTTTCATATATTTGTCTCATTGAAAAAAGAGTTTCAGATTATAATATATAATATATAACATTATCTATACATTTGAGATGCTAATGACATTGTAACTTCTTTAAAAACCTGTAACAAATCTCTAATTAACTAAAGTGTCATAGTGAATCATAGTTGAAGATAAACTAAATTGCCTTAATTTTGAGTGGCAAAAGCTATATCAGGCTTGGTAGTGGTTAAATACAAGAGTTTACAAATTAGTATTTTGCATTATGCATTGTCTTCATAAGCAATATATGTATCTTTGTGAAATTTAATACATGGACTGTAGAGAGATTTTATTAGCTTGGATGTCATATTATGTTTAGGATTATTCACACCTTGTGTAATTGTCATATGCATTTACTTATAAATTTATAATTCTATATGATTTTAGCTACTGACAAAAGATATCACTTCTTTGTTTTGTCGATAATCAGCTGGTGTGAAAATAATGGTAGAAATACCGCTTCTTCTTCACTTTATTAAAAAATATTTACGGGCCATAATAACAAATCTAGTAATAGATACAAATTTATTTGCTACAAATTTTAATACCGACTATTTTTTAATTTTTATTTGTTACAAAAAGGATTTTTCCTTATACGCTTATAAATATATTAAAATTAACAAGCTCAGTTTTTAAATAAACAATAGTAAAAACAAATTTAACAATAATAAAATGAAATCAATGATGGAGAGTATGTTGGGTAGTGATCCGTTAATATAACTTGTTTATGTTGAGAATAATAAATTCAAGTGTGAGTTGGAGTCCTACATTGGTTATAAATGTGGAGAGTTGAATATTTATAAGTGGGAGAACGCACACACCTATCACCTTAAGGTTTTGGGTGAATATGTGGTGTCTCTCTCACTTATGTTGCTCTTGACCCAATGTTCAATGCTTCCTAGTGAAAAAACTTTCCCAAAAAATGGTATCAGAGCCTGGTTTTCGACAATCATCTTGAATCTCTTACAGATTTCGAATACTTTGTCCTTTCTCTTGATCACATATATCCACAGCTTTCGACTAAACTTGTCGACAAACGAAACAAAATACTTGTTTCCACCAATGGTATGCTCCTTAAAAGGACCACATACATCTGAATGCACAACTTCGAGTATGCAGGATGATCTCATTGTCATAGTCGAAACGAAAGACTTCCTAGACTGCTTTCCAACTAGACAACCTTCACAAAGTTTGTCAGGCATCTCAAGACTTGGTATACTAGTTACCATATCTTGAGTGATCAGTTGATTGAGCGACCTAAAGTTTATATGATCAAACCTTATATGCCACAACCAACTCTTCTTGTGGTCGACAACTGTTTTCAGTCATTGTACCTTAGTTGGCAGAGGATATTTCAAGACCAAGTTATTCTGGATGTCGAAAAGTTCTAAGGCTCCATCTTACATAACCACTAAGAACCCCTTTTCGACCAGTTGTCCAATACTTAGCAGATTGCAGTCCATTCCGGGGACACAGAGTACATCTTTGATCAAGGCTTTTGCTTCATTACTCCTTTGAATAACTATGTTGCCAGTACCTTCTGTTTGCAACGAGATTTTATCAGCAAAGTTTGACCTTGCTCTTCTTCGACTCGTTGAATCTAATAACTATACTTTTTGACCAGTCATGTGGTTCGAGAAGTCTGAGTCGAGGAACCAGATATTGGATTCGACATGGTCATCTGCAACTGCATCCATAACCACCATATCATCATAATCATTTGAATCTTGACGTGCAAGGTTCGCTTTTTGTTCTTGCATTTTTTTGATCCCTTGTCTTTCCTGTACCAATAATGCTTGGCCAACTGACCCCATTTTTCACAGTTATAGCACTGATGAAGAAGGAATTTGAAACGTCAGATCTTGGAAAGTTGTCATATTTTCTAGGCATGAAATTTCGAATTTCAAAGCATGGTATGGTGCTACATCAAAGAAAGTATGTTAATGAGATACTCAGAAGATTTAGGATGGATGATTAGACTCCTGCATCTTTTCGCTTATCGAACCAAACTTGAAGATTTAAGATGGATGATTAAACTCAGAAGATTTGTCGATGCAACTTTGTTCAAACAAATTGTCGGATCTCTGAGATATGTGTGCAACACTCAACCTGATATATGTTTCTCAGTCAGATTAGTGAGCAGATACATGAGTGAACCAAGGGTGTCACATATGAAGGCTGCAAGAAGAATCCTGAGATACATAAAAGGATCTACAAACTATGGAATTCTATTTTGACGAGACTCTGAAAGAAAAGAAGCTATGGTTACTTGCTATTTAGATGCTGATTGGTGTGGAGATAAGGAAGATCAAAGAAGCACTACTGGATATTTCTTTCAAGTATTTGGTGCCCCAATCTCGTGGTGCTCGAGAAAGCAACTTGTGGTGGCATTGTCATCGTGTGAGACTGAATATATAGCAGGATCCTATGTTGTGTATCAAGCAATTTCAATCAAATATGTGCTTGAAGAAATGGAGGTCAAAGTGAAGAAACCTCAGGTACTGCAGATCGACAACAAGTCATCCGTAAATCTGGTGAAGAATCCAGTTTTGCATAGAAGAAGTAAGCACATCGAAATTACATTTCACTTCTTAAGGGAGAAGGTGAATATAGGTGAACTTGAAGTAATGCATTGCTAAAGTGAAGCACAATTGACCGACATTTTTACCAAAAGATTGAAGATCGACAGGTTCCTAATGTTGAGAAAATAATTGGGAATAGTTTAAATCGACTTGGTTTAGTGTGTTTTGACAACTTGGATTATAGGGGGTGTGTTGAGATAAACAATTAGTACCATGAGCCTTTGGTTCGAGTAAAAGGACCGACTTATTTGTATTGAAATGCCCAGGAAGAGGTGTCCCGTTGAAATCGAAATGCCCAAGAAGTGGTGTATCGAAATGCCTAGGAAAGAGGTAGGTGTCAACGATAGTACAAGTGTATGTGGACAAAAGAGTTCCCACTTGGGGGGGAGCATTGTGGACTCACACTTGAGGGAGAGTGTTGAGAATAATAAATTCAAGTATGAGTTGGAGTCTCACATTAGTTATAAATGTGGAGAATTGAGGTTTTATAAGTGGGAGAACCCACACACCTATCACCTTAAGGTTTTGGGTGAATATGTAGTGTCTATATCACTTGTGTTGCTCTTGAACCAATAATCAATGCTCTCTAGCGAAAAAACTCCCCAACAGTTTATTGTATGTACATGAGTTTTCCGCTGCGAATTTTTGAAAAATTTTCATGAAGTGGATTTTTTATTTTGAATAGCATTTTAAGTAGTAAAAATCCTTTTTTTATATTAAGAGTCGGGTTTATGGTGTTACAAACGTTCCTATGACCTCCCTCAAGGTTTCATGCTTCTGCCGGTCTACAGAACCACGAGTGCGCCTAACAAAATTAGGCAATTTTGATAAAAATGTTTTTTCTCCTCTCGCTTCAACTAGCAAATTTGAGATAAACTTCCATTGCGTTCTTAAAAATCTCTTGACGACGAGGTCTGTGGATCCACCTCGTATGATTCAATTCACACATAAAAACAAAAACAAGACAACACAAGCTTATCTAACTTAAATGACACTTTTGATTTAGTTGTTGATGATAAAATTGCTAACCAACCATCTTACAAGATTTACTCGGATGTTTAAGAAATAACACCGTTTATAAAATATATAGCCAAATAAGATGTTAGGAGATAAGAGGTAACAATAACTTAATAAATCTCTTATTTCAAGTCATATTAAAAATAAGAAACCACTAATGTTGGGATTTTCAATGTAAATGTTGTTCATAATAAGCGCATATTAGAAGAACTTACTAAAATTAATTAACAATTTTATTCAAATTGTCTTCAAATCTAAAAAAAAAATAAGAAAGATCAGAGAATTTGATTTTTTAAGAGAATTTCTTATTACACCCCAAAGGTTTCTTAGGCACCACGCGAATTTCTGTTTTTGCCCCCAGTTTTCGGATATGCACATCCGGACACACCATTTTTTTTAAAAAAGTTGATTTGTTCCGGATGTGCATATCAGGAATAATTCCTAATCTGCAGATCAGGAAAAATAGCAGAACTTTATTTTTTTTTTAAAAATCAGTTTTGTTGGTTGGTCGCAGATGTTAATATATCGTCGCAACTCATTATACATTCGAAAACATCCATATATAAAATAAAATGATATATATATATATATATATATATATATATATATATATATATATATATATATATATATATATATACATAATAATACTCATGTAAAATACAGTACATAAATCTAATAAAAATAGAATACATCAAACAAAAAACTACTGTGTATGCCGAAGGATCTCTCCTGGCTCCCCTGCTCCTCTGCCCCTACCCGCCGTCCTGGCTCGAAGTCTGCAGTACTGAAGTGCCCCCGAGCAATCTCAATAATCCTATCCATGGCAAGTCTGCCACCAGAGCCCTTAGGGAGGTGACTGTCCGCAATGGCCGCCCGCGCTATCTCCTCTATATCACGACAGCGAGGTAGGACATCCTGAGTATGGTCCAGCTGAGACTGCTTGTTGCACCCCAAATTTTACCCTCATTTTTTTCTGCTAGTTGATGTTTTATTTATTGTTCTCTATTTTAACTTAATATTTATTTCAATATCTTTATCTGTCTTTATTTTTATTTATATTCAATATGGCCATTTTATTTATATTTAATCTTAGTTTAATTTAATTTAGATAATTAGATTAATTTTTCTTTTTGTTTTACTAATTTAATTTAGAATATTAATTAGTTTATTATTTTTATTAATCATATTATTTAAAAAAAAGAAGCATTATCCATTTTTTTTTATTGTTTATCCAATCAAATCCATTTCTTTCAATTCATATCCATTTCCATAATCAATTCCAATTTCCATCTTCATTTCAATTTGGATTTCAATTTCATAAGCCAAGCTTCAAATCCCATTCAAGGATTCAAATTATGATTTTCTTTTCAGGTTCAATTCAAATTTCCAAGTCCATAATCCCATTCAATTCAAGTTTCATTTCTAACCAATTTTTGTTCCAAGTTCAATTTTCACTCAATTTCCTTTTGAGTTCTTAAACTCCAAGCCATTATTTCCAAGATAATTCTAAATCCATTGCTCAATTTACACAAATAAAATTCAGGTTTACATTCAAAGTCCATTTATACTAATTATTTCTACATACATGGATATTACATAAAAAGTTCAAGAACTGAGTTTACAAGAAAAGCCCATCTCACGTGTTATGTTCCAAGGCCCATTCTAAACAAGTCACATTGTTGGGAGAAATTGTGGTCACCACTAACCAACAGTACGAACTAGCAACATCAGCTATCACCCTGCATCTCTGCGAAACCGTACACAAAACTTGCTTCTACCAACGGCTAAAACCACAACACATCTGCCAAATCTCCTGCACAACGTAAAACTGAAACACTGCAAAACCAACAATATTAGAACCGAAAGGGACATGACCCCAACGGACAAAATTCAAATTGGAAAACAAATTTTGAAATGAGGAAACAAGTGGATATATAGTGGAGAAAGCAAGAGGCGTTTGGGGGGGGGGGGGGGGGGGTTCGGCGAGGGAGAGAAGAGATTAAAAAAAACACAAAAAACAGAACCTCACTAACATACAAACCCAGACGCTTTCACAAACCACCATGAGTACCATCGACACACTATTCTTCCCTTCATTTTTTTGTTTTCACTTTCATCATCTTAACAAAAACCATGCTTCATAATAGGCTACAACAACACCTCACCGTCGCGTTTTCTGCCAACGGAACCGACACACAACAACCATCACTTTTTCACACAACAACCATCACCCTCTTGCCGACATCACCCAAAACGTCAAAACAAAACAACAACTTTCCAATCAACGTCACAGCAACCCTCCTCCGCCCTCACTCTTCAACACAACCTCAGCTCCTAAACTCTCAACCTTTCAACACTCTCTCCCCTGAATCTCCTTCAACCTATTCACCTTCGTATCTTCTCAACACCAAACAGCCACAACATAATCGCCCGCGAATCAGAACCAACAACCTCTCACCTTTCTTCAACTATTAACCACAAAAAACTTCCATCAACCTTTTTTCAGATCCACCAAACACTCAACCATCACGAAAACGGAGAGATTGAGATGAAGAGAAGTTGAATCCAAACCAATACTCATAAACCTAAAACGAATCCCAAATCGAAACCAGGACAGAGAATGAGCTGGAGAGAACTTGTGAACTAAAGAAATGAAACTAACTTGAACGAGCTTACCCAAACACAGTGAGGGAGATATTGAAAGGAGGAAGGCGTCGCGCAAAGTGAAGGTTGGATCGGATACGATCTTGTTGTTTCTGTTCTTCGCACCTCCGTCTTTCACTTTCGTTAATGTTTCGCCCTTGACTCTTGGTTTAAGCGTGATAATGTTGGGTTTTGTTTTCTGATTCTCTTTGGCATGGATTTATTATTTTATTATTTGTTATTTTTTTTATGAGATGTTGGGCTCATATGTTTCCCTTTTTTTATCGCGCCCTCAATATTAGTTCAACACCCCGTGTTTCCCCCAACTCATTTTGTCACTACCGGACTTGGGCGTGAGAATGGGTGATGGGTTCATAGCCCAAGTGATCCCATTTTTTAATCACACCCGTTGTTTTGGTCCAACGCCCCTATTCTATTATTTTTTTTTTAAGTTTTTCTTTTTCATGTGACTAATATTTTTGTTCTAGCTAAAATGAGTTTTTAGTTATTCTTATGTTTATTTCATAATCTTTATTTAGGCCAATGACATACAAAAAATCTTGACCTTGATGATTTATTTTAAATCAATAAAGTCTTGATAAATGCGAGGCTACTTTTATTTATTTTAGTTGGTCAATGAAAGTCACATATTAAGATTATCGATTTCTCGATTAATTCTTAATTTAGACGAGACCGATTTTGTTTCTCATTTCGATTCCACTTTCTTTATTTTGGTCAATGACATAACAAACCTCATGGTTTGGTTGATTTCATTGAGTTGACAAAACTTTGATCAACATGAGACCAATTTCTATTTAGTCGATGAAAGTCAAGAATCATTGATTATCGATTTCTCGATTAAATCATGATTAAGACGAGACTATTTCATTTTATTTCATCTTATATTTTTATCATTGTCTAACATGTTTAATTCTCACTTTGCATTGATATCATGATTTTTATCTTATCTAATTCATATATTATTGTATCATTGTATTTGCACTAATCTCTTTATCTTAGTAACTTATAACTGTTAACTTTTCTCCCCATTCCAAAGGAAGGTTAATATTGTTGACTCTTAAAGTCATATCCCCCATCTTAACCTAAGTACCTCTTAGGAAGAAACCTTATTTCTAGGCCTCATCAGAGCCATAGAAATTATAACTAGCTTTAGGAAGAGTTCTTCAACTCTTAGTGATATTCATCATAATGAATTTATCACTTCCCCTATTGACTAAACTTCAACATAGGTCCATTACAACTAGACTTAGAGAGTTCTTAAACTCTACAATGAGCTTGTACTCATTTCCCCTCTGAATATTGGCCATAGTCAATAATTCAGTAGAAGTAGAACTACGCATACTCTGATTCTATTCCCGAGGATACGTAGGCGTAAAGTGCGATGCTTTATCGAGTATACTTAGATACTAACCCCTAGGGTTTTCAGCCTTTAGCATAGAACTTTTAGCAAACATAAGATAACATTTAACAAGAGGTTCCCGTAGAGTACTACGGACGTTTAGGGTGCTAATACCTTCCCTAGGCGTAACCAACCCCCGAACCTTAGATCTCTCCCCTTTAGGTTTTTAACGATCTTGAACCTTTCCTTTGGATAAATCAAAGTCGGTTGTAAAAGAAATATGATGCAAGTTGATTAATGGCTTGTTATCCGATTTTCACCGCAACACTGCTGCTCCTATAATATCTCCTGATGAGCAGGTCTGGGTGGCGATCCCCTAGCAGTGGGCACCATGCATGGGTGTGAGATGGTATAGAACCACATGATGTACCCGGCAGTGCATCATATGGGGTAGCCCCAAGCTCCTCAGTCAGCATCTCTATCGCGTCCACCTTCGACATCTTACCGTGATGAAGAAGGGTGCCCGTAATCGGTAGATGTAAAAGGCACGAGATGCCATCGAGTGTGATCGTCAGCTCGCCGTACGGTAGATGGAATGAGGATGTCTCAGGGTGCCATCTCTCAACAAAGGCACCTAACATCCCAAATCGAAATCCCATTAACTAGTACACCAATATCCACCAATCCATTAGGCTTGACTAAGTTAAGAAACAAATCAAAAAATTTAATTGTTTATAATATTCATTTTCTCATAAATCTTTAAAATTCATTTTTTTTCTTTTTCCATTTTTTTCTTTTTTCTTTTCAAATTTATTATTCAACTTTTTATAATAAAATTAAAATATTTAAATATAATTTCATTTTAACTAGGGATGACATTGAGTACCCTTTGGGTAGGGTACTGTAGTGTCTGTTCCCATCTTTAAAAAAACGCCCATGCCCGAGACCATACCCTTGTGGAAAACAATTTCAAAGTCCGTCCACATGCACTTTGGGCATTTGATTGCCCGTACTCGCACCCATTACCCACACTTCAACAACAATAAATAAATAAATAAATAACATCACAGCTAAATTTAACTGTGATTCAAAACTTTCAAATTAACTCATAAAATATTACAAACCATAGTATTTTGAAAAATAAAACTCATACCAAATATGTAAATAAAAGTGTATGTTGCGAAAATATGAAACTTAATTGAATTATGTAATAAAAAATATAATATAGTCATTAATTTGTGACTCCTGAACTTGTGCTCTCCATATCCTAAAACGATAAAATACTTTATATTAAAAGGCTATAGTTAATAATAAAAAAACTGTAGTCATAATAATATTTTTAAAAGTTAATTTACCTCTTCTTCGAAATCAGAATCTTGAAAAGAATGCAATCATTTGTCTTTCACATACAAATATTGCTTTGGTCCGATCATACCAATATAAGCTGAAAAGACAAAAAAGACTAAACAAGAGTTTCATTGAAGAAATATATAAATGTAAATTTTTTACCTTTCTTTTCATTCTTCATCCAACTTTGTGCACACATAAGTGCCTCCAAAGTATCTTCATGAAGCTTAGAACGACGAGGACACAATAACCAGCCACCTGTGCTAAAAGCGGATTGTGAAGCAACCGTTGAAATTGGGATGGCTAAAATATTCTTAGCAATTTTTTTGCAAAGTCGGATACTCAATCCCATTTGTTTTCCACCATCCAAGAATATCAGATGAAACACTCCTAGGCAATACCTTCTCTTTCAAGTAGATATCTAATTCAGACTTTACTTGTATATCACTAGTATCATTGACAAATGAGTCATAGCCACTAAGATAATTGTTATTAGAAACATTATCTAAATATGAATCAATGTCATTTGACTTTTTGTTGAAGTTTCAACCATCCTGTTGGTTTTGCCTTGATATTCTTCAAACAATGAAAAGTATAACTGTTTGATGTTGTTAATTTTAGTTGAAGATGTACTTCCATAAAGTAAAGGAAAGAAGTACTCTAATAACTTCATTTTATATCTTTGATCCAAAATAATTGCAATGTCCATGAATAACCAACTGATATTTATTATACTTACCTATCATTTTTGAAGCCATTACACATTCAAACAACTTGCTTGAAATATAAATTTTGCAGTTTCCTCATAATTTAGCAATCAAGAATTAATTTCTTTGTGATTGAAACTTTTATTTGGCGTGCTGCTTCTCTAAAAGTTTGTTCTCGATTAGGTGTGACTGTCCAAAAAACCACACTATTTCAAACCTTCACTTTGCCATCCCCAAGAACACTTAAACCATCTTAAGCAATTAAATTTAAAATATAAGTGTAACATCTCATATGAAATAACTGAACATCAAGCATAAAAGTATAACTATCAAGCTTGTTTAGCAACATACGAATAACACAATCATTAGTGTAACAATTATCCAAAGTGAGGGTTGACAACTTTCTATCAATATTTCAAGCCATTACACATTCAAACAACTTGCTTGGGATAATTTCAGTTATAAGGTCATTCTACACACACAAACCTATTATGCAATATAATTAATTAGATATTAATACATTTTAAAATTCTAAATGTAAGATAAAGTTAACCAAAATCTTATAAATATCATACCTTAAAATAAAACTTTGCATATCCCAATCATCATCAATGAAGTGAGTTGTAATGGTCATATACCCTTTCTTTTGGTTGCTAGCAATCCACATATCTGACATTAAAGCAATTTTACTCTCAATCCTGTCTAAAAGTCTCATAGTTTTCAACTTTTCATTTTCATATTTTTTGATAATATCACTTTTAACCGTGTTTCGACTAGGAACATTGAACAAAGGTTGAAGACCTTTTGAATATGCTCTAAACCTCAAATGATCAATTATTAAAAGTGTGAGTTGGAGAATAATATGTTGTTTATGTTGAGAATAATAAATTCAAGTGTGAGTTGGAGTCCTACATTGGTTATAAATGTGGAGAGTTGAATATTTATAAGTGGGAGAACGCACACACCTATCACCTTAAGGTTTTGGGTGAATATGTGGTGTCTCTCTCACTTATGTTGCTCTGGACCCAATGTTCAATGCTTCCTAGTGAAAAAACTTCCCCAAAAAATGGTATCAGAGCCTGGTTTTCGACAATCATCTTGAATCTCTAACAGATTTCGAATACTTTGTCCTTTCTCTTGATCACATATATCCACAGCTTTCGACTAAACTTTTCGACAAACGAAACAAAATACTTGTTTCCACCAATGGTATGCTCCTTAAAAGGACCACATACATCTGAATGCACAACTTCGAGTATGCAGGATGATCTCATTGTCATAGTCGAAACGAAAGACTTCCTAGACTGCTTTCCAACTAGACAACCTTCACAAAGTTTGTCAGGCATCTCAAGACTTGGTATACTAGTTACCATATCTTGAGTGATCAGTTGATTGAGCGACCTAAAGTTTATATGATCAAACCTTATATGCCACAACCAACTCTTCTTGTGGTCGACAACTATTTTCAGTCATTGTACCTTAGTTGACAGAGGATATTTCAAGACCAAGTTATTCTGGATGTCGAAAAGTTCTAAGGCTCCCCCATTCCGGGGACTCAGAGTACATCTTTGATCAAGGCTTTTGCTTCATTACTCCTTTGAATAACTATGTTGCCAGTACCTTCTGTTTGCAACGAGATTTTATCTGCAGAGTTTGACCTTGCTCTTCTTCGACTCGTTGAATCTAATAACTATACTTTTTGACCAGTCATGTGGTTCGAGAAGTCTGAGTCGAGGAACCAGATATTGGATTTGACATGGTCATCTGCAAACGCAGCCATAACCACCATATCATCATAATCATTTCAATCTTGACGTGCAAGGTTCGCTTTTCGTTCTTGCATTTTGTTCAAAGAAGCACTACTGGATATTTCTTTCAAGTATTTGGTGCCCCAATCTCGTGGTGCTCGAGAAAGCAACTTGTGGTGGCATTGTCATCGTGTGAGACTGAATATATAGCAGGATCCTATGTTGTGTATCAAGCAATTTCGATCAAATACATGCTTAAAGAAATGGAGGTCAAAGTGAAGAAACCTTAGGTACTGCAGATCGACAACAAGGCATCCGTAAATCTGGTGAAGAATACAGTTTTGCATAGAAGAAGTAAGCACATCGAAATTACATTTCACTTCTTAAGGGAGAAGGTGAATATAGGTGAACTTGAAGTAATGCATGGCTCAAGTGAAGCACAATTGGCCGACATTTTTACCAAAAGATTGAAGATCGACAAGTTCCTAATGTTGAGAAAATAATTGGGAATAGTTCAAATCGACTTGGTTTAGTGTGTTTTGACAACTTGGATTATAGGGGGTGTGTTGAGATAAACAATTAGTACCATGAGCCTTTGGTTCGAGTAAAAGGACCGACTTATTTGTATTGAAATGCCCAGGAAGAGGTGCCCCGTTGAAATCGAAATGTCCAAGAAGTGGTGTATCGAAATGCCTAGGAAAGAGGTAGGTGTCAACGATAGTACAGGTGTATGTGGACAAAAGAGTTCCCACTTGGGGGGGGGGAGCATTGTGGACTCACACTTGTGGGAGAGTGTTGAGAATAATAAATTCAAGTATGAGTTGGAGTCTCACATTAGTTATAAATGTGGAGAATTGAGCATTTATAAGTGGGAGAACCCACACACCTATCACCTTAAAGTTTTGGGTGAATATGTAGTGTCTCTATCACTTGTGTTGCTCTTGAACCAATTCTCAATGCTCTCTAGTGAAAAATCTCCCCAACAGTTTATTGTATGTACATGAGTTTTCCGTTGCAAATTTTTAAAAAATTTTCATGAAGTGGATTTTTTATTTTGACTAGCATTTTAAGTAGTAAAAATCCTTTTTTTATATTAAAAGTCGGGATTTATGGTGTTACAAATGTTCCTAGGACCTCCCTCAAGGTTTCATGCTTCTGCCGGTCTACAGAACCACGAGTGCGCCTAACAAAATTAGGCAATTTTGATAAAAATGTTTTTTCTCCTCTCGCTTCAACTAGCAAATTTGAGATAAACTTCCATTGCGTTCTTAAAAATCTCTTGACGACGAGGTCTGTGGATCCACCTCGTATGATTCAATTCACACATAAAAACAAAAACAAGACAACACAAGCTTATCTAACTTAAATGACACTTTTGATTTAGTTGTTGATGATAATATTGCTAACCAACCATCTCACAAGATTTACTCGGATGTTTAAGAAATAACACCTTTTATAAAATATATAGCCAAATAAGATGTTAGGAGATAAGAGGTAACACTAACTTAATAAATCTCTTATTTCAAGTCATATTAAAAATAAGAAACCACTAATGTTGGGATTTTCAATGTAAATGTTGTTCATAATAAGCGCATATTAGAAGAACTTACTAAAATTAATTAACAATTTTATTGAAGTTGTCTTCAAATCTAAAAAAAAATAAGAAAGATCAGAGAATTTGATTTTTTAAGAGAATTTCTTATTACACCCCAAAGGTTTCTTAGGCACCACGCGAATTTCTGTTTTTACCCTCAGTTTTCGGATATGCACATCCGGACGCACCATTTTTTTTAAAAACGTTGATTTGTTCCGGATGTGCATATCAGGAATAATTCCTGATCACTTTATTTTTTAAAAAAAAATCAGTTTTGTTGGTTGGTCGCAGATGTTAATATATCGTCACAACTTATTATACATTCGAAAACATCCATATATAAAATAAAATGATATATATATACATAATAATACTCATGTAAAATATAGTACATAAATCTAATAAAAATAGAATACATCAAACAGAAAACTACTGTGTATGCCGAAGGATCTCTCCTGGCTCCCCTGCTCCTCTGCCCCTACCCGCCGTCCTAGCTCGATGTCTGCGGTACTGAAGTGCCCCCGAGCAATCTCAATAATCCTATCCATGGCAAGTCTGCCACCAGAGCCCTTAGGGAGGTGACTGTCCGCAATGGCCGCCCGCGCTATCTCCTTTATCTCACGACAGCGAGGTAGGACTTCTTGAGTATGGTCCAGCTGAGACTGCTGCTTCTCTAATATCTCCTGATGAGCAGGTCTGGGTGGCGATCCCTCAGCAGTGGGCAACATGCATGGGTGTGTGATGGTATAGAACCACATGATGTACCCGGCAGTGCATCATCTGGGGTAGCCCCAAGCTCCTCAGTCAGCATCTCTATCGCGTCCACCTTCGACATCTTACCGTGACGAAGAAGGGTGACTGTAATCGGTAGATGTAAAAGGCACGAGATGTCATCGAGTGTGATCGTCAGCTCGCCGTACGGTAGATGGAATGAGGATGTCTCAGGGTGCCATCTCTCAACAAAGGCCATCAGCATACCGTAGCTGATCTTGGGATACCCAATCCTATAAAGGCCTCCGAGATCAGAGGTAGCAAGTGCAGACTGGAACCACTCATCCTCTGGCAGCTCCGCAATCATGTCTATAACCTTGCCCCCATGGTTATAGAACTTTTGGGAATCCTTCTCCTAAAAATTTCCAAATAAAACAATGTTACAAATGAAAATATTTTCAACGAAAACAATTCTATAAATAAACCGAGAAAAGTTACCTGTCCTAGCTAGACATATCTGGAAGTATGCTCAGGGTACACCAGGAGTAGGAACATATCAGACGGTCCCCCGGGGTAACCATCCAGCTCATCGAAATCGTCATCGCCGTCACCACCCTCATGTGTTGGGTGATCACCCTTAGGAACAGGAACAGGATCCTGAGGTGCGGGTGATGGAACAGGAGCAGGTGATGGAATAGGAGCCAGTGATGGAACTGGAGTCTCCCGACGACGCATGCTTGCGGGGCCCCTGATGAACCAGCAGTAGGAACCCGACGACTCCGAGATGTAGAAAGGACGGCTGACGGGGGAGTGACCTGAACCTGTGATGTGGAAGGCTGTGGTGTAAGATGTCCCTCAGCTGTAGGGACTGCTGGAACTGCCTCTGCACCGGAACCCTCGGCTGTAGACTGCGTCCGCTCACATCGGACAGATGCATGTTGAGCTGTCCGTCCATGTATCATACGATCGTCTCTGGCTGCCAGATAATCTGCAAAGCATAATAAATAAATTAGAATTTAAAAAAAAAATTAAAAAAAAAATAAACAATAAACAAAAAAAAAAACAAAAATAGAAACCAAGTTGCTACCGGATTTGCACATCAGGAAAACTTCCGTGGATGCACATCCGGAAGTACTCCGAATATTTAATGTTGGGTTTTTCCGGATGTGCACATCAGGAAAGCAATCAACGTTAAAATTTTTCCTGATCTGCACATTCGGTACGTATTTCAAATTCTAAAAAACACAGTCATGGCTACTGCACCATAGAAAAGGGCATTTTATTCCACTGATCGTCCGATTGAAGCAGTAAATAATACTTACATTGTCTCTAACCTATGTTATTCATACTGCCTAACAATTTCTACACCTAAATGTCTACTCTAAATCGATTACTCGAAAATAACTTCGAAACTCTAAAATTCGAAAATTTACCGATTAAATTGAGATACAAAGGATTTGGAGTGTCTTGATCGTTGTAGAAGTTGCTCTGCGCCGAACTCGAGTGAAAAAAGTCGGGATTTGTGGGAATGAGAAAATGAGAGTTTGAGAGAGTTTGATTGTTTGGAATGTGAAAAGCTAAAGAATGAGGGGGGGGGGGGGGAGAAGCTCTGGCGCGAAGTTATAAGAAATGGTTCCGAATTTGTGCATCAGGAATTATTCCTGATATGCACATCCGGAACAAATCAACGTTTTTAAAAATAATGGTGCGTCTGGATGTGCATATCCGGAAGCAGGGGGTAAAAAAGGAATTTCGCGTGGTGCTTAAGAAACTTATGGGGTGTATGAAGAAATTCTCTTTTTTAAATGAAAAATAAATTAAAAAGGGGTTCGAGAAATCATCGAAGTATAGTAAGGATAACCACTAAGCACAAGAAGTGATTGAAAGCAACAAATTAGAGAAAAAAAGAGCAGTACATAAATAAAATACATTAAACATTATGACCATGAAAAAAAATATCTACCAAAACAACCCAACCAAAACTATTGATCAATATATAGGGCCCTGCAGTTGCAAGACTAAGCTGCTAAAAAAGACCTCAAATATGGCAACAAGCTAAATCTCAAGCTGCTAGATTCACCGTCAACAAAACAAATCTCATCAAGAGAGCATCAAATCAAAACTTAGCTTTGGACCAATACAAACACTCAATCTGTTATAGGTGCTAATAGATGATAGGATTTTGAAGCCATCAGAGTAAGTGTAAGAGTTCACCCCTAATTTACCTAAAAACCGTTTTCAAGTTAAAAAGAAACTCTTCTTTCAAGCTCTTTATTATCCCGCAAGAATTCTAGAGTGTCTTTTGTTATTGTTACTATTTTAGTGTATTTCCTAAGTTTAGTTTATTTGTACCTTTATTTTAATTATGTATCTTATTCTTAGCTTAAATAGTCATTTGACACCTTCTTGATGTACAGTTCATAACTTGAGCTATGGGATGTTGTTTGATGCGTTCTGTAACACCCCCTTTCTATATCCCCAAATAATCATTTAGGCACATATTAAAAATTTCGTCAGAGTATAATTATAAACATAGTATAAAAGAGGCATGTCACATTATACATAAAATTAAACCATTCAACACCTGCTCAACAATTGATATGCAACAGTGTGGTAACTTTGTAACAGAGGAACTTAGTCCTTACACCCACATCTCAATATTCAGAATAAAAGCGGAAAATCTAAACATTGAATAATATATAACATATATATACATCATTAAGTATTATCCACCAACATAATTCATGTTTACATAAACATTCATCAACAAGATACATATACAATGCATCGCAAAAGAATCATATACATCCTAGCTACACGGTGCTACATATCAGAGCCGACCGACCAAAAGAATGAAGACACGCTTCACAAAAGACCACCAGCATACCTACTCTGCAATGCCTCATAGAGCATCATAAAACAGCAGACGGGTGAGAAATATTATCATAATAACAATGCATATAATTATATATCTTAGCATAAAAATATACATATTTCACACTCTCACCACAATTCATCACAATTCACTCATATACATCACAATGTATATATATATATATATATATATATATATATATATATATATATATATATAAAGCCAAGCATATTCATCATGCATACTTTCACATTTCTCATCATTATACATAAACATACACATTCATGTTTATTCATCAATGCACCATATAAAGATGATAAATGCAAATCATAGAGACCGACTCACGACTCTATGCAAATGCAATGCGGTACCGACTCAATCATCTCAAGTTCACTCAGGAACTTATTTGAATCATCGCTCGTTACTTAATGTAACTCCCCGTCGGGCATACAATGTTCCCCGTTGCTAACACCCCACACGGGCACACGACGTTTATGGATCGCTCACACCCCACACGGGCACACGACCCGATCGCTCACGCCCCACATGGGCACACGACGTTATAGCGGATTCCCTCTGGAACCAATCCTTCGCTCACACCCCACATGGGCACACGACGTTTATGGATCGCTCACACCCCACACGGGCACACGATCCGATCGCTCACACCCCACATGGGCACACGATCACAAGATGCATATCATGATGCTTGACACACAAGAACTCATGACAATCAAATGCATCTTCACAAATCAACAATATGATTATCACATCATCATATTCATACATTGAAAACAATTCAAACAATGCATTCATCTCATACTATCACATACAAGCTATATACATTCACACCAATGCATTATTGTATGATTCACATCCAAACACACATTCAAAACGGGAAAAGTCACTAAAAACACTATTCCTGACTTTCTGACATAATTAAATCGGCTAACAATTTCCAATTCATCATAATAAGAAAATACAGCTCAATAGCTTCACAACGATACCAAGAATGTAAAAATCGGATAAGCGGATCGAAAGTTACAGAGAAAACAAATTGGGAAAAACTGCTACATTCGTAGTGCGAAGCTCCAAGCGAGTACTTCGCTACTCCATTCGCAGTGTGAGTGCACCAGCGAACCAATGCAGAAGCAAAATAGCCTAGAAAATTCTCATCGTTCGCAGTGCAAACATCCCCGCGAATGCTTGCTACCCCATTCGCATTGCAAAGCACCCAGCGAACCAAGGCAGAAGCTAACGCGTCCTTCGCTACTTCGTTCGCAGTGCGAACACTCAACGAATGCTCGCTACCCTCTCGCTAGCCATTCGTAGTGCGAACCTGTGTTTTCAGAAAAACCTAGCAGCGCACCAGTTCTTCCAAAACTCATGTTTTCACCACCCAAAACATTTCCAACTGTCATATAACCATCAAAACATAATTCAATCATGATGACAAGTATTCTATTACGTTTACACCGATTTTCAACCGTAAAACCATAGATTTCTCACAAAAATCTCAATTCTAACCTAGAACCCAAGCTATGGAAAACAAGAAAACATCCAAGCAAACACATACATAATGATATACATTGATGAGATAATAAGATTTCACACCCTTACCCGGATTCCAAGCTTGCTAGATGATTGTTCTTGATGATTTCTAGGTTTTCCAAGTTTTTCTTCTATTTTCTCTTCTTCCTCTTTCTTTCTCTCCTTTTTCTCTCTATTTTCTTTTCTATCTCTTTCTCTCCTATTTTCTCTTCTTAACTCTTTTTCTTTTCTATTTTCTTATTTTCTACTCAAACCAAATTAATTCATTTTCTCACACAATTCTATTTCCACTAAATTTCTAACTTATCAGTAATTAAGAAATGTCTAAAATACCCTTCATTCTAATTTTCCCCGAAAACTCTCAAAAACGGTAAAATATTATAACACGTCAACATAGCATATTAACACACCAATTTCACAGATAAAATAATTTATCACTCAATTTAAATAAAAGACTCAACAAAATGGAAATAATCGGAATCGGGGCGTTACAACTCTCCCCCACTTTAGAAATTTTCGTCCTCGAAAATATTACCTGATTCAAACAACTCCGGATACGACTCTCGCATCCTACTCTCTAGTTCCCAAGTCATATTGCCTTCCGCTGCGCCTCCCCACGCTACTTTCACAAGCGCAATATCCTTGCCTCTTAGCTTCTTAACTTCACGGTCCAAAATCCTAATCGGTAAAGCTTCAACCGTAAGGTTATCTCTCACTTTCAACCTCGTCCATAGGAATAACATGTGACGGATCCGGAACATACTTCCGAAGTTGCGAAACATGGAATACATCATGTAAATTCGAAAGATTCGGAGGCAACGCCACACGATAAGCCACAACACCAACTCGTGCAGAAATCTGATACGGACCAATAAAACGAGAAGTCAACTTCTTCGACTTCAAAGCACGACCCACACCCGTAACCGGCGTAACTCTCAAAAACACATGGTCGCCTTCTTGAATCTCAAGATCTTTCCTTCTCTTGTCATGATAGCTCTTTTGTCTACTTTGAGAAGCTTTCATCTTCTCCCGAATAAACTTCACTTTCTCCGTCGTTTGTTGTACCATCTCCGGTCCAACTATCGCCCTCTCACCGGTTTCATGCCAACACAAAGGTGTTCGACATCTCCGACCATACAAAGCCTCAAATGGTGCCATACTTATACTCGAATGAAAACTGTTATTGTAGGTGAACTCAATCAACGCCAAATAAGTATCCCAAGCACCACCTTGCTCGAGCACACAAGCACGCAACAAATCCTCCAACGATTGAATTGTCCTCTCGGTTTAACCATCCGTTTGCGGATGATAAGCCGAACTCAATCTTAGCTTGGAACCCAAAGCCTTTTGTAAACTCTCCCAAAACCTCGATGTGAATCTAGGATCTCTATCCGATACAATACTCTTAGGAACTCCATGTAACTTCACAACCACAAGAACATAAATCTCGACTAACTTCTCCAAAGGATAACTAATATCAATTGGAATGAAGTGAGCAGATTTAGTAAGCCTATCAACGATTACCCATATAACATTATGACCTCTTTGCGTATTCGGTAATCCCGTAACAAAATCCATCGATATACTATCCCATTTCCACTCCGGAATGTCCAACGGTTGCATCAATCCACTAGGCTTTTGATGTTCCACCTTAGACTTTTGACAAGTTAAGCACGCATACACAAATCGAGCCACATCCCTCTTTAATCCGGACCACCAAAAGATTTTCTTCAAATCTTGATACATTTTATTCGCTCCCGGATGAATACTTAAGTTACTTTGGTGTCCTTCTTCCAATATCATCTTTTTCAACTCCGCATCATCGAGAATACAAATACGACCACGGAATCTCAAAACTCCAAAATTATCAACCTTGAAATCCTCGTTCTCATTCATCATCAAATCAACGAACTTCAAATCCAACTTTTGCTTTTCACATACGGTTGCAAGAAAATCATTCGTAACATGTAGCATACCAAGTCTCACACTTCTCAGCGTCATTTCACAAATCAAACTCAAGTCTCTAAAATTCTCCAAAAGTTCCCATTCTCTCATCATCAATGCGGACATATGTAACGATTTCCGACTCAATGCATCGGCCACCACGTTTGCCTTACCCGGATGGTAATTCAAACCAAAATCATAATCCTTCAAAAGCTCTAACCACCTTCTTTGTCTCATGTTCAATTCTTTTTGATCAAATAAATATTTCAAGCTCTTGTGATCACTAAAAACTTCAAATCTTGCACCATAAAGATAGTGCCTCCAAATTTTCAAAACAAACACCACGACCGCTAACTCCAAGTCATGTGTAGGATAATTCTTTTCATGCACTCTCAATTGTCTAGAAGCATAAGCCACAACCTTTCCATCATGCATCAAAACACCACCTAAACCAACCAATGAAGCATCACAATACACAACAAATGGTTCAGTCGGATTTGGCAAAATCAAGATCGGAGCCGTTGTCAACCTTCTTTTTAACTCATTAAAACTCTCTTCACAATGAATATCCCAAATGAAAGCCTTTTCTTTACAAGTCAATTGCGTTAACGGAAGTGCCAACTTTGAAAATCCCTCAATAAACCTCCGATAATAACCCGCCAAGCCTAAAAAGCTTCGAATCTCCGTAACCATTCTAGGAGCCTCCCATTGCATAACCGCATCAATCTTGGATGGATCAACACTAATACCACTATCGGAAATAACATGTCCAAGGAAACTTACTTCCGACAACCAAAATTCACATTTCGACAACTTAGCATACAATTGCTTTTCTTTCAAAATTTGTAACACAATCCTCAAATGCTCTTCATGCTCCTCTTGAGACTTAGAGTAAATCAAAATATCGTCGATGAACACAACCACAAAATGATCTAACTGTTCATGAAAAATACGATTCATGTATTCCATAAACACACCCGGCGCATTAGAAACCCCGAATGGCATCACGGAATATTCGTAATGACCATACCGTGTCCTAAAGGCCGTCTTTTGAATATCCTCTTCTTTCACACGAATCTGGTGATATCCCGATCTCAAATCAATCTTGCTAAAAACACGCGCACCAACCAATTGGTCCATCAAATCGTCGATCCTTGGAAGCGGATACTTGTTCTTCATTGTCACCTTGTTCAATTGTCGATAGTCAATGCATAACCGCATACTTCCATCCTTCTTCTTTACCAACAATACCGGAGCACCCCAAGGAGAAACACATGGCCTTACAAATCTTTTGTCCAACAAGTCATTCAATTGCTTCTTCAATTCTACCAACTCCGATGCCGACATACGATACGGTGCCATCGAAACCGGTCTAGTACCCGGAACTAGATCAATAGAAAACTCAACTTCTCTTTCCGGTGGTACGTCCGTAATATCCTCCGGAAACACTTCTGGAAAATCACACACCACTGGAAACACATCGAGCTCAACTTTACTCTCCACCGACAATGATGCAAACAAACCGAACAATTGAGCTTCGTCCGCTAAAAGTTTCTTCAACTCTTTAGTGGATAAGAAACTCTCATCTTCATCATCTTCCAAAGAAGGAAACCTCACCAACTTGTGATAGCAATCTATATGAACTCGATTAAATTGCAACCAGTTCATACCCAAGATTACGTCCAATCCCTCCAACGGCAAACACACTAAATCCATAATGAAGTCTTTACCATACATGGTCAAAGGACAACTTACACACACCAAAGACGTAGTTACCGACCCCGAAGCAGGAGTCTCAATAACCATCTCACCACCCCAAGAAGTCATAAACAAATTCAAACGCTTAGCGCACTCATGAGAAATGAATGAATGAGTCGCCCCCGTATCAATAATAGCAACTAAAGGCGTACTATTAATAAAGCATGTACCTTTAATCAAACAGTCTGCACTAGTAGTCTGAGTCCCCGCCAATGCAAACACCTTTCCGCCCGCTTGAGCTTGTTTCGGCTTAGTACACTTAGTACTAATGTGACCCACTTCTCCACAATTATAGCACTTCACTACATTCCTTCTACAATCAGTAGTAGCATGCCCAAGGCCTCCACAGTTAGAACATTTCGCCACGGTCTTCCCACACTCAAATGATTTATGACCCATTCCACCACACTTGTAACATTTAACGGAACCGGAACTTCCTCCTCCAAATCTCCTCTCAAAGTTTCCCCTATGCTTGTCCTTATCAACGGGTGTCACATAAGGTCCACCTCTAGCTTGTTGCTTTCCCTTCCTCTCATTCAAACTTTTGTAATGTGTAGAACGAGCCTTGCTATCTTCCTCGAAGATTCTACAACATTCCATCAAATCCGTAAACCTTCTTATCCTTTGATATCCCATAGCTTGCTTAATCTTGGGACGCAAACCATTCTCATACTTAATACACTTAGAGAACTCAGCAGTAATTGCAGCATAGTGAGGATGGAATTGAACCAACTCCACAAACTTAGCAGTATAGTCCACCACGGACATACTACCTCGTTTCAGTTCAAGGAACTCCATCTCCTTCTTCCCTTTCACACTTTCAGGGTAATACTTCCTCAAGAACTCGGTACAAAATAAATTCCAAGTTATCTCTTCATCATCCACCTCAAGAACTAGACACATACCGACCCACCAATCGTCGGCTTCTTCCTTCAGCATGTGAGACCCAAGCCTCACCTTATTCTCCTCCACACAGCCCATGACTCTGAAGATCCTTTCAATCTCTTTCAACCACATTTGAGCACCATCGGGATCAAATCTTCCTTTGAAGACCGATGGTTGATTCTTCCTGAACTCGTCATTAGCATTCACGTTCGGCGCACCTTGCACCGCCCTAGCCATTGCTTCCAAAGCAGCAGTCATCGCATTGTCGTTCCTACCAGCCATATTCTGATCATTCCCAAAAATGACAACAAGGTTAAACAACAGTTCAACCATCACAACAACAAGACAGACACAACTGACTCAACACTGGCTCTGATACCACTTAATGTAACACCCCCTTTCTATACCCCCAAATAATCATTTAGGCACATATTAAAAATTTCGTCAGAGTATAATTATAAACATAGTATAAAAGAGGCATGTCACATTATACATAAAATTAAACCATTCAACACCTGCTCAATAATTGATATGCAACAGTGGGGTAACTTTGCAACAGAGGAACTTAGTCCTTACACCCACATCTCAATATTCAGAATAAAAGCGGAAAATCTAAACATTGAATAATATATAACATATATATACATCATTAAGTATTATCCACCAACATAATTCATGTTTACATAAACATTCATCAACAAGATACATGTACAATGCATCGCAAAAGAATCATATACATCCTAGCTACCCGGTGCTACATATCAGAGCCGACCGACCAAAAGAATGAAGACACGCTTCACAAAAGACCACCAGCATACCTACTCTGCAATGCCTCATAGAGCATCATAAAACAGCAGAAGGGTGAGAAATATTATCATAATAACAATGCATATAATTATATATCTTGGCATAAAAATATACATATTTCACACTCTCACCACAATTCATCACAATTCACTCATATACATCACAATGTATATATATATATATATATATATATATATATATATATATATATATATATATATATATATATATAAAGCCAAGCATATTCATCATGCATACTTTCACATTTCTCATCATTCCACATAAACATACACATTCATGTTTATTCATCAATGCACCATATAAAGATGATAAATGCAAATCATAGAGACCGACTCACGACTTTATGCAAATGCAATGCGGTACCGACTCAATCATCTCAAGTTCACTCAGGAACTTATTGGAATCATCGCTCGTTACTTAATGTAACTCCCCGTCGGGCATACGATGTTCCCCGTCGCTCACACCCCACACGGGCACACGACGTTTATGGATCGTTCACACCCCACACGGGCACACGACCCGATCGCACACACCCCACATGGGCACACGATCGTCTATAATCATCGCTCACACCCCACATGGGCACACGACGTTATAGCGGATTCCCTCTGGAACCAATCCGTCGCTCACACCCCACATGGGCACACGACGTTTATGGATCGCTCACACCCCACACGGGCACACGATCCGATCGCTCACACCCCACATGGGCACACGATCACAAGATGCATATCATGATGCTTGACACACAAGAACTCATGACAGTCAAATGCATCTTCACAAATCAACAATATGATTATCACATCATCATATTCATACATTGAAAACAATTCAAACAATGCATTCATCTCATACTATCACATACAATCTATATACATTCACACCAATGCACTATTGTATGATTCACATGCAAACACACATTCAAAACGGGAAAAAGTCACTTAAAACACTATTCCTGACTTTCCGACATAATTAAATCGGCTAACAATTTCCAAATCATCATAATAAGAAAATACAGCTCAATAGCTTCACAACGATACCAAGAATGTAAAAATCGGATAAGCGGATCGAAAGTTACAGAGAAAACAAATTGGGAAAAACTGCTACATTCGCAGTGCGAAGCTCCAAGCGAGTACTTCGCTACTCCATTCGCAGTGCGAGTGCACCAGGGAACCAAGGCAGAAGCAAAATAGCCTAGAAAATTCTCATCGTTCGCAGTGCGAACATCCCCGCGAATGCTCGCTACCCCATTCGCATTGCAAAGCACCCAGCGAACCAAGGCAGAAGCTAACGCGTCCTTCGCTACTTCGTTCGCAGTGCGAACCTGCGTTTTCAGAAAAACCCAGCAGCGCACCAGTTCCTCCAAAACTCATGTTTTCACCACCAAAAACATTTCCAACTGTCATATAACCATCAAAACATAATTCAATCATGATGACAAGTATTCTATTACGTTTACACCGATTTTCAACCTTAAAACCATCGATTTCTCACAAAAATATCAATTCTAACCTAGAACTCTCAAGCTATGGAAAACAAGAAAACATCCAAGCAAACACATACATAATGATATACATTGATGAGATAATAAGATTTCACACCCTTACCCAGATTCCAAGCTTGCTAGATGATTGTTCTTGATGATTTCTAGGTTTTCCAAGTTTTTTTTCTATTTTCTCTTCTTCCTCTTTCTTTCTCTCCTTTTTCTCTCTATTTTCTTTTCTATCTCTTTCTCTCCTATTTTCTCTTCTTAACTCTTTTTCTTTTCTATTTTCTTATTTTCTACTCAAACCAAATTAATTCATTTTCTCACACAATTCTATTTCCACTAAATTTCTAACTTATCAGTAATTGAGAAATGTCTAAAATACCCTCCATTCAAATTTTCCCCGAAAACTCTCAAAAACGGTAAAATATTATAACACGTCAACATAGCATATTAACACACCAATTTCACAGATAAAATAATTTATCACTCAATTTAAATAAAATACTCAACAAAATGGAAATAATCGGAATTGGGGCGTTACAATGAACACCCAACAAATACATGTACTACCTTGCAAGAGGGTGTAATTTCTAATTTGCCTCAAGCATACGCAGTAAACATTTGCAATCCTCGGAGCAACAACCAGCATAGGTACAACACTCATGACCTATCCACTAATAGGTACCATGCCAACTGGAGAAATCATCCAAACCTTTGGTATGGGAATCCATCCATACAACGACATGGACAACAACAGTTGATGCTACCACTACCACCACCACAGAACACTCCACAAATAACCACCTCTACATCTTTTGAACCTTCATTAGATGATCTTATCAATAAAATGGCTGAACATAATCTCCGATTTCAACAACGAACAAATTCTAGTATTGAGAATTTGCAAACACAGATTGGATAACTTGCCACTTCAATGAATGACATGCAAGCTAAAGGATCAAACCAATTACCTACCAAATAGTAGTGAATCCAAAAAACTCTAATGTGAGTGCAATTTCCTTGATATTCAGAAAGAGTGTTAAACCAATTGAACCAACCCCATAAAAAAATAAAAAGGTTGTTTAACCCATATCTGAAGTTGTTGTTGAGAAAGAGTATGTTCCAGCAATTCCTTTCTCACAAAGTTTAGTTAAAACCAAAAAAAATGGAAGAGCAAGAAAGGGACAAAGAAATATTGGATGTGTTCAGGAAAGTAGCAGTGAATATTCCACTTCTTGATGTCATTAAGCAGGTTCCCAAATATGTAAAATTTCTGAAAGACTTGTGTACACACAAAATAAAATTAAAGGGAAAATGAAAGAGTGAACAGGAGACGAAATTTTTTGGCTTTCATTCAGCCTGCGCATTTACCTGAAAAAGCTAAAACATGCCAGAATGTTTTATCTCTCACTCAGACCATGCCCCAAAAGTGAAAAGATCCAAGAACCTTCTTTATTCCATGTATACCAAGTTTGAAAGTTGCATGCTATATTTGGGAACTTCCATTAATGTTATGCCCACTTATGTTTATAGCAATCCGATCTTGGTCCTATGAAAAATATATGTTTAACGATTCAGCTGGAAAATAAAAGTAATGCCCGCCCTGTTGAAGTAGTATAAGATGTACTTATTCAAGTTAATGACTTGATTTTTCCTGTAGATTTTCATACTCTGGACATGGAGGGAGGTACTAAACCAAGGAGTGAAACCATCATTTTAGGCAGGCTATTTGTGAAAACTGTAAAAACAAAAATTAATGCTGATAATAGAATAATGTCCATGGAGTTTGGTGATCTAATTAATAAATTCAACATTTTTGATGCTATGAAACATCCCATGGAAGAGCACTCTATTTTTCATATTGAATTACTTTCTAAATTAGTTTATGGTACTTATTATGAGTTGTTAACTTCTTTTCCATCACTGTATGATTTTGATGATATTTACTCTTGTGATACATCTACTGATACATGTTCTGTTGATGATGTAGTAGATAAAATTGTTTATGCATTTGAAGCTCTCGACATCCAGGCTGCCCGAAACACACCATCCACTGGACAACCACCTTCTTTAGAGGCTGAATCACTTCCTAAAGATTTAAAATATTCATCAAAGTTTGAATTTGAGCAGGAATATAAATTATTGTCGGAATATAAGAAGGGAATCGATTGGACCTTGGCTGACACTTGCCATATTAGCCCATCCATGCGTATGCACAGGATCTCACATGAAGATGGAACAATAGTAGTGAGGCAAACCCTTAATCCTTTGATCCTTGATGTTGTGAAAAATGAGATCACTTTCACGTGCCCATTTGACACTTTTACTTATCTAAGATCTTCTTTTATCTTGGAATAAAAGGCAAAGACACTAATATAAATTTCAAGGTCAATGGACACTTCCTGAAATTACTCCATGAAAGCCCCACTTTGGAAGAAGAAATTGTAGAAGAGCTTTCTTTGGGAATGGCTTCTTATGAGATCATCTATCTGCCTTAATTGTTCGGCTGTGTTTTCTCATCTCTCTCTCTCTCTCTCTCTCTCTCTCTCCTCTCTCTCTCTCTCTCTCTCTCTCTCTCTCTCTCTCTCTCTCTTCTTTCTCTCTCTCTCTTTCTCTTTCTCTCTCTCTCTCTCTCTCTCTCTCCTCCTCTCTCTCTCTCTCTCTCTCTCTCTCTCTCTCTCTTATTTTTTTACTTATGTTATTTCATTGAGGACAGTGTGTTTCTTAAGTGTGGGGAAGAAAGTCATTTACTTGTGTGTTTTCTTATTTGTCAATTACTTGCTTTCTTATTTAAAAAATATTTTAAATGCATGCTTTTTCTCTGGTTGCTTGGGTTGTAAGTGTGAGTATTTTTTTGTTCTCTTGACTAAACACTCATGGTGTGATATGAGTGATTCGATGTGCATTCTTAGTAAGATAAAATGGACTAAATTATGAATTGTGCATTATTTATAATTGATCAATACCCTTTGTGAGATTTTGAACCTAATAATGGATAACATTAAAAAAAAATCCATATCTTTCTTTCTTGTGTGATTTCACTCATGTGTGTTAGTCTCTAGAACTTGATCTGACTCTTTTTGAAACTGTTTGTTTACTTGTGCTCACTGATATGAAAAGGCCAACCTTAAAAATATCATCCCTTGTTTGAAACGCCCTTGAGCCTATTTATCTCATTCTTTGTTTGAAACTCAATACAAGCCTAATAGTGAAAAACAATGTTATTACCCCATTTAAAGGGTTAAAAGAGTCTTGTTTGAAGTTGTGTGAGGTTGAATTAACATAGTTGTGATATTTCAAAAGTGGGCAAAAAAGAAATAAAAAAACAGAAAGAAAATCAAAGAAAAAAGAGAAAAAGAGAAGAAAGAAGGAAGAAAATTCATGTTATTATCATATTCCTTCTAAAAAAAAAAAAAAAAAAGTATAGAGAAGAGAAAATGGTTGCAAATTAGTTGATGAAAAGTGAATGAATTATCATTTAGTTCAACTCCCACAATCTCTTTAAATTCTCTTTTGCCCCTTTAAATTTTAGCCTAGTACCCTTTAGGATTTATCTCACCATTGTCATACTCCAATTTTGCCCCACTTTTTTTCATTTTCTTTTTTTCTTTTCTGGCTTATGCATAAATCATCTGCATGCATGGTTATCGAGTTATCCAATTAGGTCATTCGTTTTAGCGTTTCATTCATCGCATTTCGCATAATTCATCAGTGGGCCAAAAGTTTGGTATTAATGGATTTAATCAGTTTAAGTGAATTTTCGAGGCGGATATTATTTGATGATTATTTGGGTTTAATTCCCATATTACTTGTGGTGCGCATCATCTCTTTATTCGAGATTCGTGGTTTACTAGGGGATTGAAAATGATTGTTACTTAATTCGGAAGTTTGCTTGAATTCAAAGAAAAGAACAAAGTTGAAATAAAAAGAAGATTTCATTCATTTATTGGAAATTCATGGCACAATGCATATTATTTGAGATACAGATCAAAAGAATGAATTACAAGGAAAGAGGGTAAAAAACTACATCTTTTGGGTACAATTGACATTTTGGTCAAATAGTTGATTTTTTGGTCAACTATTGACTTTTGGTCAACTGTTGACCATTGACTCGATTTTGACTCCTGAATTTTCTTAGATCTATTCTACAAGCATTTGACCAAAGGATTCATCATTTTCCATCAAAATCAATGATCCCAAGGTTTGTTCTTCACTTTCCAATGTTGCCTCAAGTTCATTTTTTCCACTACAATGCTCACTTTGCTACAAGGAAGAAGGTACACTAAGTTAGGCATTCATATCATGAAGATAAATCATCAAAAAGTCATGAAAAATTCAAGAAACAAAAGGAAAATTCTACATTATTCCTTAAATTCACTGCTTGTTTTTTCAACACTTTCCAACATTGATTCATTCCCAAAAATTGAAAATTTGATCCATGAGTTTACACCATTCAAAAGTGCTTATTTTCAACACAAAATCATTTCTCAAAAGCACTTAAAGTCATGGGATAATTCACCAAAAATTCAAGGCAAAGGTAGTAAAAAAATAAAACGCAAAAGCATTTAAATTCAAGTTCATCACTAATGACCTTTTGCCTTACATTCCAACTTGGTACTTTTGCAAAAAACCGAACACCTTTTGTCTCTAACTACCAAAGCATCCACAATCATTCAATTACACATTTAACCTTTAACTACCATAACTACCAAACTAACACATATTCCAATTTCCATTTTCAATCAAATTTTTATTCAATCCTACCAATCATAACAATCAATCCAATGGTTGAAATTAGTGATCCGTAACTAAGACTTAGATTAATTTCCAACCATTGATAAACCTCCTACTTGGATCACAATCCAAGGGTGCTCATTCATTTACAAATACTATATAAACATGCAATTTTTCATAATTTTGGACTCAACTAATATTAACTCCTTTAACCATATTTTTTCCACTATATTTTTCCTCAAGTTATAATTCTCTCTTTTCTTCACTCCATCGCCATCAACAAAGTTCATATTCATCACCATCTAGAATTTGAAGTTCTAAATTTGGTGGAACTTAACCACAATCAATTTCAACAAATCATCAATCAAAGTTTCAATAATTCACATATTATCATCAACAGTCATCATCCAAAGTTCATCAAAATTCAAGCATATTCATCAATATTCTACATTTCAAGATTCGTCTTCTACATTCATCATTTATATTCAACCATAATTATCAAGCAAATATTAATTGGATTTAAAGGAACTTACTTTGAAGTTTTCCGGGTTTCTCTTTGGTAAATTTGTTTGCGATTCTCAACACTACCTGGGGAAAACCTCTGCTCCACCGGTAAAATATTTCACTTCACTGTTCCGCATTTTACATTATCGCTTCCGATTGGTTGAAATATTATATCGAGCACCTTGGGTACAATAGCAAAATCGACTTTTTTTCTTCACTTTAGTCAGTAATCCTTTATCCCATTCCATCTGTTGATGTTGTATGCTTGCTCTAATCGTAATTTAAATCAAATTCTGTATCAAAACCGAGTTATAATCAAACTACAACACAAACCATAATTATGTCGAAACCGGATAAATAGAAAAAATCACACCTTAACCATTTTGCACAAAGTCATATACCATTTGAATCAATTTTTTGCACTGATCACAAATATACAATTAGCTTTTCGTTCCGCTGCATATTTTTGCCAAACCGGCGCATTCTTTAATAGAATTTTTCGCCCACTGTTTTGCTGATTTTTCGGTATAATTCGTAGCTTGTTTTGAAATTTTCCTACCAAGTCTATTAAACTAGGGTTTCTAAAATAAAAGGGGAAGAACACTAAAATGACTAAATAAAATAAAAAGAATAAAAAACATTTTTCATTTAATTGATATCCCTCAATGTCTCAAAGAGACTACATATATAATACTCATTATGAATAATAAACCTAAAAGTCCAAAGACTAGTAAGAGTCCAATTACATAGAAATATACATAACTAATAATATAAATTATAATTTCATGATCCTATTATTACCCACCCTTTCAAAAATAACCTTGTCCACATGGTTGTAAAATTTGCTCATAGAACCTTACTGCTTGAATGCTAACCATAGCTGCTATAGAGGTACTCAAATATCCACCAGGATCCCATTGTTGCCCTTTTACAATTCTCATTGATGTAATGTAGTCAAAGGGTCCTACAATAAAAAAACATGATTTTTACTCTTTTGGTTAGTGAGGTCACAATTTTGGTAACTCCAAAAGCGGTTACCTTTGATACAAGCTCTTCATCAACCCATATGCAATAAAACCATAACCTTCCCATCTTTTTGTGCCTAATTATATTTACCTTTTCAAATTTAACAACCTTGATATAAGTTATTCCCTCCTTGTAATGCATTTCCAGCAAACATTGAACCCAAATATGATACGTATCATTAGCCACCCCATAAAGACCACCCTTGTCCTCAAGGTTGTGGAAGCTGTTCAAACCTTTCCAAAATTTAATACACCCTTTAAAAGTGTTTGTATAGCATAAATTTTGAGTAACTAGAGTTAGCTTCAATAAAAGACGCAACCCTATCAGTCCTAGCAGCAAGAGGAACCACATGTTCCTTGTACACATCCTTAATGAAATCTTCAATCAACTCCATATAAATGAGCTATTAGTTAAGTGTAAAAGTCTCTGTCTTTCCACTGTCAAGAATGGATACACAAACCATTTCCTCAATGGCACACATTCTCTTTTTAATATCACCTTTTTAAGAAAACTTATGAGAAACCATAGCCATTGGCACAAACAGAATTATTGTCATAACAATAGGAATTCTACCAATCAAAATCACTAATATGTTGTCAATTTCATCGTAATATTTGTGATGTTGAATAGGGACACATGATTAGAATATTAGCCAACATACCAACTGCAATGGAACAAATACAAAAGTTTTTAATTGATTTGAAACCATTTGGAATTGTGCAACATTGTTTGTATTGTCAATTAAAATGGGTTGCTTTTCAGAATAACGCGTGGACACCACTTGCAACAAAAAAGAATTTGATTTTTCCTTGTTTGCATGTTGAGCCTGAAAAAACTTCTTGTTCTGGTTGTCGAGTGGCCGAGAGTGGTTTTCCTATTAATGATACTTGGTTAATCCTTAAAGAATCACCTTCTTGAAGATGAGCATCGACTGATGTCACCAAGTTTGATGCAATGATATCACTTGAAATTAGGATTAGAATTTTTTTTTTTGATAAGCAAAATTTATTAATAAGAGATTAAGGACATCTCGAACCAAAAGCGGAATACAACCCAACAGTAGAGGGAAAAACCAAAACAACCCTACAAAACGAACCCCACCCTTACAACCAATCGAAAGGAAATTTAAACCAATCGTAAAGACTACAGTGCCGTCTATTACGACTACCTAAAATCAACAAATTCCACGAAGTAGTAACAATACCGGAAAATATTGTATCTACATTACAAATCTCATCATTAATAAGATGTTGTTCCTACACCTCCAAATATTCCAACAAACAATAAACCAAATGGAATTAATCGAGATTGCCTTACTTCTTCCTTTTAGGCACATACCCCATAATAGAACATGATCACAACAATTCGATTCCGAAATGCGATCAATATCCACCCAATCGCACACTTTAATCCACACCAATATAGATTTTGGGCAATTAAAGAACAGATGAGGTGAATCCTCCAAAACACGGAAACAAAACATGCATCCTTTCTCATGCGGGTTTGTAACAACACCTCTCACCACTAGATTCGATCTAGTTGGCAACCTATCAATAACCATTCTCCAAGCAAATATTTTCACTTTCAAAGGCATTTCCGATAGCCAAATTAAGTCCAACACCTGAGTTATGTTATCACTCAAGGAATCCGTCATCTCGCTAGTTGCCAAGCACTCATAATAGATTTAACCGAGAATTTGTTGTCTCTAGCTAGATTCCACTTCCAACTGTCAACACTAGTTTGAGACAGTTGAATTTCATCCAACATGAAAAGCATACTGCATAAATCGCGGTCCCAGCAGTTGCGACCAAACCAGAATCTGGTCTTGAATTTTCAAAACCCAATCCTCTTCCTCCCATCTTCCCATTTCAGAGACAATACCATTTTTAGCATTGCAAGCCAAATAGAGAGAAGGAAAACAGTCCTGGTTAGAAGACGAAGATACAAACATTACACTACTACGAAAAACCCATTTAACACTACAAGAAAAAAAGATATTTACGACACTTGAGTTGCGACAGTTATCACAAAACCGTCCTTATTCCTGGATTGCGACGGTTGTCACGATAGTTAGGGTCAACTTCGTAGATTTTTTGTGACAGTTATCAAAAAACCGTCCTTATTCCTAGACTACGACAGTTCTCACGACGGTTTGAGCCAACCGTCGCAGATTTTTTAATTTCTAATTAGGATTTTACTCACAAAAATTGCGACAGTTACTTGATGACCGTCGTAATTATCATATAAAGACAATGGTTACGACGGTTGACACCAACCGCCTTTACTTTTTTTTAAAAAATTAATAAACATTGCGACGGTTATCAATAAACCGCCCTAAAAATAAGTTTACGACAATCACATTCACCGCCCTAAAGTAAAGGTCACGAAGGTATAACATCTGACACCCCTGAACATTATAATTTCAACTTAAGAAGCTGAAACATCCCGTCAAATTCACGACGGTGAACCACCCTTCGCCACCCCCTAAAACGCATCAACGGTCAGGACGATGAATCTACCGTCGCCCCCCTAAATCCATCTTTGCGCTTAAAACCCATTTCACGCTCTGTGTTCTTCTTTCTCTTCTTTTTCGGAAACGCAACCCTAAGTTCCTAAAAGAGGGAAACCCACATTTCTCTCAGCCGCTCACACTGCCGTTAAAGCAACCCTAAATTCTTAATTTGTTTGTCTTCTCAAATCCCAAGTTCCTTCTCAAACCCTAAATTTCTTTTGCAAATGTTTGCTTATCCATGGGTGTTTTCTTTCATCTTTTATCTAAGTGTTTGCTAAAATTAATTGTTTAATCAGTAAGGTTCTGTTTGGATCGATGCACCTTAAGCAAAGCAATGAAATAAATTTTTTACTTTTGTTGTTTGAATATTTTATAAATTGATTGAAAGAAATAGGTTACTTGGTTGGAGGATTGAAAATTAGAGGATTGGGTGAAAATAAGGTGAAATGAATGTAGTTTTTTGTTTTCACTTCTGAATTGATTCAACGAAGAAATAGTTATGTGTTTTCTCATATCTACTACTTAATTAAACAGACAGGCTTGCGAAACAATAGTAATCCAAAGACAACGAGTAGCAAAAAAATTCTCTAGTTCCATCTGCTATTGAATTCGGCCATCTCTAGGTATCTTAGTTATCCAAAGGCAATGTTTTTCTACTCTAGTGTTTGATAAATTGCATTGTTGTTTGTGTTTTTCAGACGTGAGAAACGATTTCAATTGTTGCGGATGCTAGATTCCCACTAGTTCCTCTGACTTCTAAAAGGTAATCTTATTGAAACACGCAATCGCAATGATTCTTTTTAGGTTTAATCTCTGAAAGTATGTTTGTTCTGGTACTCATTTGTGTTTAAAGAAATGTCCAAATGAGAGGAAAATAAACTATCATGTCATATATGTTTTATTTGTTGCACTCTGTTTTGAGATAAAACTATTAGAAGATTTATCATGTTTTTTTTAGTTTGAAGATTTCCCCAATCAAATCGAGGATAGAAACTTTCTCTTTCTTTTTCTTCCTACGATTTTATCAAAATGAATATTTTCAGGTCCAAGAAGAGATATGTTGAAGTGTAACACCGATTGCATTATTGGATTCGTCAAATTTCGATTAGATGTTTGCTGATCTCTGGTAACCACATTTTCCTCCTATCCATTTTTTCCTAATCTGAAGTTTAAAATTAGTGTATGAGAATGATCTCTCCTAATGAGAATGTTTCTTCCACAAGCTCAATGGCTTGATGCACATGTTTTTATTTGAAATCTTATTTCATTTTTACAAGGATGAACAACTTGTTAGCAGTAGAAGGTGTTTTTCTTATGATGTTTTACTTTTGTTTTGCATTAGTATGAGGTGGATTTAGTCTAGGGGTTGCTTGAGTATTTTTGAATAGCTTGCTCCTCTTGGTATGGTGTCTTATTTTTTCTTAGTCCTTTGCTAATCAATGTAGGTGAAGGTGAAACTTTTTGGTGTCCCTGTTGGTCTCCAGCTCACGTTTGTTATATCTTATTATTCATAGCTTACATGCTTCGTATGCAATTTTTCTTTGGCTGAAACATACTTTAATATATTCCAACAATTTTTTCATTAATTGAAATTTCTTTTCCTTTTGTGCAGATGTCCAAGGCTCTAACAATCTTATCCCACTTTCAGCATAATGGCTTATGCCAATGCTAGGGGAGAGTAAATCTAGAACATGACATATGGTTTGAATCAATTATTTGTCTATAATTATGTGTAATGTTTTTATGTAATTAAGATTTGATTTCAGCCATAACATTCCTAAAATAATTTATAATTGATTCTAAGTTTTTAGCTTTTTCTTACCCTTTTATGTCTCTTATGACTCAGGAAAACCATGTGATCTCAAATCCATGACATGGCAGTCGCTCAGAGAAGGAAGGCGTTAAAAAGATTTTACTTAGACTAGGCGAATGAAGCATGGAATAAATCCTCTTCAAGGTACACTTGGGATCTAATACTAATAGATAGTTTCAACTGGTGAATAGCTTTCTAAAATCATTATTTTCAATTGCAAAAAATTGTTGTCTGCTCAAATTCTTCCATGCTATACCGCTATCACGCTCCTATAGTCTTTATTTTCTAACATTGTCTACAAAATAGCCAATCATAAAATAATATGATTTGTTCAAATTCTGTTATGTTATAGGCTATAGCCACTATTTGACAACACTACCTGAAAATAAGTGTTTTTGTTTGCTATGGTGATAATTTCAAAGATTAAGATTTTGGCTTTTAAGTTTTAGTGTTGTTGAATTGTCGCCATGGAGCGCCATGACATTATGAAATGGAAGATTATGTGTTATCTTCTATAGGTTACGACTCCTACTATATGCATTACGATTCTTCCATAGGTTGAAAGAGCATTTTGCACTGTGGTTTTTTCACTAATGGAAATTTTGGTATTGATTTAACTGTTCATTTGAAAAATTTAGCCATTGACTCACCATAAGACGTAACACCGGTTATACTCGCCATGTTTCCGCCATAGACCACAACACCATGTTTATATGGCAGGTTTATGGCTGGCCATGACAATCTGCCGCTACCTGCCATTGATAACACTGTTGTTGTCGCTATAAAATTACTGCTAACCTTTAAGCACGATTAGAAACCATGTTCAAATGAGTAAGTATGTGCAAACAAAGATCTGTCATGGACTGGGAGGTTTGTTTTGGTAAGTTATTTAGAGTGTAAGTGTCATAAATATGGCTTTTGATTTTTGATATTATTTATTCTTACTTGCTATTTCAGAATTTTATTCTATTTTAGATTATCATACTTCAACTTAGAACAAGAATAGCTTATTAGGGTGCTTGGCTTTGTTATGTCTCTAAACAGATGTTGACTCTAATATTTGAGATGCTTTTGATTAATAAATAATGTTTTCTTCATTCACAGAGTGTGATTTATGAGTAGCAACTAGCAGACACACTTTTTCCAAGAGGAGGATGAATAACCCGAGAAAATATGCAATTCTGACAGTTGTTATACAATCTTATGGATTAAAAGTGTCTAAGGAATAGCAGGCAAACCCATATATTTTGAGGAATTTATAGTCTGGAAGTTGATTAAAAGGTTTATTATAGTACGATGAATTAAGCTGCAATACCGTTGTTGGCATTCTATTTATGAGAAGTTGTGAGAAGGGCATGATTCCAACTAGTGATCAATGATTGTGAAGTAAGAAATCATTGAACTTGGTAATATCTAGTTTATATTAATAATACCCGGTTGTTCCCTGCTCATTGTGCCTATTTGCTTATCAATGATCTAACAGACTTGACTAAAGTACTTGATGTATTAAAGTCAAGTTGCTGAAATGAAATAATGAATTAAGCTTTATTATATCCAAAGCACCATAACCAACAAAGTTATGAGCCACACTGCATATGCTAATAAGAGGAAATGAGCCAATGCTCCATAACCAACAAAATGTATTATTTTGTAGTAGGTGTATTATTTAATGTATTTTGTAGCAGATGTATTTTTGGGTGTTTTGCAACAATGGTTTAAGATCCATTGATGGAATTCAATAGAATTTTCTTTAAAGGGTTCTTGTATGGTTTTTAGTAATTGAGGGGTTGGGCCTTAGGTGGGGGAAGCTTCAGTTCAATGTCTTTAGTCGTGACCTGCAGTTTCAGAAATATAAGCAATTTTAGTGGACATGGGCTGCAATAAATATTTCCGTATCATTTTTATTTTTTATTTTGATTTTTTTTATAATAACAAAAAAATTGAGTGCAGGTTTTTTTTTTTTAAAATATTTGCAACTTGCGGCGGTTCAAACCGCCACAATATACCTTAGATTTTTTTAATTAAATATTTGCAACTTGCGGCGGTTCAAACCACCACAATATACCTTCGAATCAACAATGATAACAAAAATCATTAAGCAAGTTAAGACGGTTGGAACCGTCACAATATGGAGATTACGGCAGTTAGCTACCCGTCGTGAAAATAATGACGGTTTGTACGACAATTTTCACAACCATCGCAATACGGCCACGCGACGCACGTTTCTGCGACAATACTGAAACCGTCGTAACTTACAAATTGCGACGGTTCTAACCGTCGTAATCTGCCAAAATAACCGTCGCAATTTGCCAATTTTCTTGTAGTGTAACAACGGTTGGGAATGACATATAATAACGTGGGCGAGGGCGTTGTTATGTAGATTGTTGTTGTATATATGATACTTACAGCGACGGCCTTGTGTAGTGTTGTAATAATGAGGAAAGTGCGCTAACTATCACAACAGTTTTACATTACACCGTTGTAGTAAATAAAATTGTCCTCGATTCGATTCCCAGCAGCACAGTTTTGATATTTATTTTTTGCTGGCCAGCGCGCCAGATATTACAACGGTTCGGAAATATAACCGTCGCTAAAGTTTTAGCAAAATTAACAAATATCATCCTGCTTTTATAATTAATCCCATTTTTTTACCTGTATTATTGTTCTCCATATCTCAGCACAGCAGAAAAATACAATTCACAGTTTATGATACAGTTTTCATAATAATATTAATCGTGGCATATTCGTAATATCACATATACCAGTTTACAGTTTATCAGAACAAACTACCTACATAAATAAAATATCACATATACCATATTACAGTTTACACACATTACATAACTTCACATAATTGTAACTTGGCGTATTGGTATCTTGTCTCTTGGTGTCTTGTCTCCTGGCCTGGTGTCTGGACTCAAAATACCTATGATTTCAAATAATTATACTTGTTAGTAAAAATACTTCTAAACTATAACATACAATTAATATATTATGAATAAATAATAAATTACGTACTTGTTAATTTTCCCATATGCCTTCTTCATGATCGAGTCGTATAGCATGCACGGATCTCCATCAACTTCATCATATGAGGTAGGAACTTGTGTTGTGTAAGAAGGTGTGGATGGAATATCAAGACTTTCATCACTAAGAGGAATGTATTTTCCTTGGAGAACGATTGACCATTTCCCCGATTTGTCCGATGGATCGGAAACATAGAAAACTTGTTTTGCTTGAGAAGCCATGATGAATGGTTCTATATTAAAAGATACCTTGCCAAGGTCGACCCGGGTGAATCCTAAGTCATCAATGTCTACACCATTACTATTATTGGGAACCCACTTGCATTTAAATAAAGCCACTTTGAAAATAACCTAATCAATCTCCCAAATCTCATCAATGACACCATAAAACGTGGTAGTTGCCAATACCAGATTCTTATCTTTCAAACTAGAGAAATACATCGATTCGGCTTCAACCATAACCCCACTATTTTACATTTTACTACGATCTTCTTTTGATTTTGTATAAAAGGTATAATGACCAATGTCATATGCACTCCAGGTAATGACACAAAATTTTGGCCCGTACGACAACCATCTAAGTATCTCGGATGCACTAGGATCATTAGATACACTTTTATTAAACCAATCCATGAATTTATTGTTATGCTCTATCAACAACAACTTTTCATTCATTCGGGGATATTTTTTCTTCATAAGTCTTTTGTGAGTATCTATGAAAGGTTGAACCTCATCTATATTATTCAAAATATAGAAATGTGATTGATTAACTACATCCCGAGCCATTGACCTAACATTTAGACCTTGAATACCTCTTCCACCTGTGTCAGCATGACGAGACTTTGGAATTCCTATAGAATCTGCATCCGACAAATAGTTTGTACAAAAGTCAACACCTTCTTCTGTGATGTACCTTTCAAAAATCGAAGCTTCCGGTCGGTGATGATTCTTCGTATATCCTTTAAAGATCTTCATATATCGCTCTATTGGATACATCCACCTTAAATAAACTGGACCACAAATTCTGATTTCTCTTACGAGATGAACAAGTAAGTGAACCATAATGTCAAAAAATGATGGCAGAAAATACATCTCCAATTGACAGAATATTATGGCAGCCTCATCTTCTAATTCATCCAATTTTTTGAAATCAAGAACTTTATTACATATGGCATTGAAGAATAAACACAGTCTTGTTATAGTTACTCTCACATTTTTTGGAAGGATCCCACGGATAGCCACTGGTATAAGTTGTTGCATCAATACATGACAATCATGAGATTTTAAACCAACTAACTTGAGATCTTTCATTGATACAAGTTTCTTGATGTTTGATGAGTAACCTTGCGGAACTTTAATACCTTGCAAACACTGGCAGAACATCTTCTTTTCCTTTTTAGATAGAGTGTGACATGCTGGAGGCAGATAAGTTCTTTTTCCTTTCTCTACTGGAGCCAACTGTTTTCGTATACCCATCTTCTCCATATCAAGACGGGAAGTCTTACTATTTTAGTCTTGCCCGGAATGTTTAGAAGTGTGCCAATCAAACTATTACACACATTTTTCTCCACGTGCATCACATCAAGACAATGTCTAACATCAAGACTTGGCCAATATGGAAGATCAAAGAAGATGGACCTCTTTTTCCATATATTTTTCGCAACTGCCCCTTTTTCTTTTCCTCTCTTCCCACCTTTTTCTTTTTCTCTCTTCCCAAGGACAACATTAATGTATTCCCGCCGTTGATAAACTTCATCACCGATTAAAGGTTTAGGAGCCTCACCAAACTCTTGCTCTCCATTAAAAGCCTTTCGCAATCTACGATAAGGATGACCCGGTTTTAGAAATTTTCGATGCCCAAGGTAAACGGTCTTTTTTCCAAACTCAAGTTGGTGATAACAAGTATCATCTTCACATATAGGACACACTTTATGTCCTTTGACATTGTATCCCGCCAAGTTACCGTAAGCCGAAAAGTCGTTAATTGTGCAAAATAACATTGCACGCATATTAAACTTTTCCCCAGAATATGCATCATCAATTTCAACGCCTTCATCCCACAAGAGTCGTAAATCATCCATTAATGGACTAAGATAAACATCTATGTCGTTACCAATCTACTTTAGGAACAAGAGACAAGAAGGATGATGCGAATACTTTATCTAATCTACTAGTAACGAAGAAATCGATGACACAGTTACAAACATCGTCACCTACAACATCCCAACAAGACTTAAGGAAAGTGAAATTAAAACCATCCAATCCAGGACACTTATTCCCATCAAACCCAAACACTGCCTCTTTGATATCCAAATGAGTAAATTCACTCTCCAACGCAACCCTGTCTTCATCACTAATCACTGCCAAGAGATCCAGGTTGCAATGCGGCCTCTCGCAATATTGAGCCCTGAATTTCTTCTCAAAATAAAGCATAACTTCATGTTTGATCTCATCAGGATCCTCCTTCAAAATTCCTCTCACTTTAATCCTTGAAATAGAGTTGGATCTATTTCTAGATTTGAGAGATTCATGGATTAAGCGCGAATTGTTATCGCCATCACTCAACCACTTGCTTCTGGATTTTTGTTTCAGCATAATTTCTTTGAGCCTTAAAGATTTCCACATGTCTTCATGAGATTTCAACCTTTCCTGAATATTAGATTCTTCCTGACCAATACCTAAGCCGTCTAAATTCGACTCAAGCTCATTAAGCCAGTGAATGTTTTCATCAATTTTCAGGTCCAGCCAACCGAAAACATGCACATTCCACCATTTGAGATATATTTTCAGAGTTTTGAATTTGTTCTGCAGCAAATAGCCATACGACCCCGAAATATTCACCGACTCCCATGACTTCTTCACAAATGCTTTAAAATATTTGTGTTCCAACCAACAATTGAAGAAACGGAACGGTTTCGGTCCCCAATTCACAAAGTTCGATTTCAGCCAAAGCGGGCGGTGATCCGAAATATCTCTATTTCCCACCAATTGATCCTTCAATGCCAAATTATCAATAACAATATCATTTACAAGAAATCTATCCATCCTGCTACGATTTATACCGTTCGAATTGAACCAAGTATACTTACTAGCAACAACTGGAAGATCAATCAGATTCATGATATTAATAAAAGCAGAGAATTCAACCATTTCACTGAGATTAGCAGCACTTCTGCCCTTTCTTTCCTCCTCTGATTTTACGGCGTTGAAATCACCAGCGATGATCCACCCTCCAGTAGGAATCTGATTCTTTATATTAATCAAGTCACTCCACATTCTACGTTTCTCTTGAATCTTACAAGCAGAATAAACATTTACAACGTAAAGGTTCAAGGATTTCCAAGAAAATTGCATACCCAAGAAACCTTTACCCCGGAAACTGGAATACGCAAACATCTTATCTTTCCTCCAGATTGTCAAAAGACCTTCAGATTTCCCCTCAGAATTAATAGCTGACCATTCGAAACCCGAATATCTCCATATGTTTTAAACATCTCTATCTGCCATATGTCGCATCTTGGTCTCTTGCAAGAGACAAATATCAGCTTTTGCATCACCAATGATTTGCGTAATTCTCCTTTTTTTAAGCTCACTGCAACACCCTTGAACGTTAAATGAAACTATATTCATGGATTACCTCTTTCTACATACCTCTTACTACACCTGCGTTTCTTGTCCACTGATTCAAGTTTCCTTAAGGCTCTTTCAAATCTCACATCACCTTCTTTACTCTCCACCCCTAATTGTTTTAAGGTCTCCCGAACTTTGATTGGGACATCTTCTAAGGCATTTTTACATCTCACGTTTCCTCTAGCAACATCTGTGTCTGTGATTGATTCATCACAAAGAAGAGAAGTTGAACCCCTAGATTTTGAAAACCTCCTTGACCCCAGGAGAGAAAAACCAGAACGCCTTTTGGAATTTCTAGGAACCTCAACAGTCGCATGGATAATTGAATTGAAGAAGTAAGAGGTAGAGTAAGGCATTTTTTGGCAGTCATACACCTCATGTAACAACTTCTTTTTTCTTCCTTTAACCCCTTTAGAAGGCCCAATAATACCACCCGGAGGCCCAGAAATCGGATCCAAACAATTGAGATCCACCACCAAACCCACTTTAGGGACTTCACATAAATTATTGTTATCCACTACCGCCACGTCATTATCCAATTTAGGTTCCAAATCCTCCTGAAAAGATTTAATAATAATAGGCTGTTGACCTTCTAAACATGCCAAATCCTCAGTCCGTGGGTCAACTGAAAGAGTTGCCTCAAAAGTAGTGTTCAAAACCACTTTTTCCAAAACTCCACACGGTTTAGGAACCAAGTTGCTAGTCCCACCTTCTACCTTTTCAACCTCGAAACTATCATTAACAAAAGAATGACCCATGGGCCCACCACTTCCTTCTTCTTACAATTTCCTAGGTTGTGATACATCAAAATCACTAGCTTCTTGAGAGGGATTGCTAGACTCAACCACTTCCTCATCTATACTACATTCCCACGCGTTATCTTCTTCATCGGAGGATTCGACAACTTCTGAAGAAGAAAAGGCACCGTCCAAAGACTGGATAGGGGATTCTTGAGATATACTGAAATCTTCTACTAACATTACTTTGAACGACTGATCCATGCAAGTAAGCACCACTTCCTCTTTCAGAATTAAAGGTAATTTGGTTTTTACATGGATTCTAGCCACCTCCAGTTTCGTCTTCCCACTCGTCTTTTCATCAATTAGAACCAGAGATCCGACATGTTTAGCTAATACTTGGAAAGAATGACAGTTCCATAGACCAAGAGGTAACTCATAGCATTTAATCCAGGCAAAACGTTCCTCATCAATCTCTTCTAACGACCAAGGACGGATTGACCTAAACCAATTACACAAATTGACACCTTCTTCTACAAAACTAGCTTCACTGTTACCTTCCGCCAAATCTTCAATCAAACATTTATTAGCTCCCAGAGGAGCTAATCTGAAATTAAAAAGACCTTCTTCGTTAATTTTTCTTTGAATATCAAGAACATTTTCGCCTTCCTTCACAGTTCCTATTTTAGCCTTTTCAAATATGGTCTTATCTTCCAACTCCACCTTAACCTGAAAGGTTGGGAGCCTAGTCTCGTTAACGATGGGAGTCGAGGTTACTCCACCTCCAACAGCCTGCGCAAAGGATCTCCCAACTGTTTTCTTCCCTCTATCAAACCAACCCGAGGTACCACCGTAATTCCTACTCACCGTTCTCCCTGATTTATTTCCCCTCTCTTTCACCTCTAGCTGAAACCTCGGAACGTTAGCAAACAATTTCTTCACCTTCAAAATGAGATTGTCCAGCTTTACCACCATTATCCTAGGATCTTGAATTCTCTGGAACTTAGCAAAATCGAAACGTTTCCCACGTTTATCTCTTCTTCCGGGAATATAGACTTCCGATATTAATCCGAACACTTTGAACTCTTCAAAAAGGTCTTTAGCCGTCATATCTTCAGGAAACTCAGTTACGAAGAAGGATGTCGTCCCATCACCCTTATTCGCTCCCCTCCCATTATTCTCCTTCCAAACCGACGATCTTTCAGGATTCAGTGTTCTAAACTTATTCCCAACTTTGACCCACGCCATTAAACAAACACTGACGGTTCCGAAACCAAGAGTAAAGAACAACACAGAACCACGAAGTCAAAGTTAAAGGGAAAATCACTGTGTAAAAGCTCTAAAGGGAGGAAGGTCCCTAACCCTAAGATTAGGACTTTGAACCAAACCCTTAAAAACTAACAGAGACTAAGCCCTAGAACTAGGGAAGCGAGATCCAATCTTCAGAAACAAAGCTCCAAAATGAAAATTAATGAACTTGATACATGGTTTCAGATGAGAAAATGGTCTGATTATGGTATTGTTAGTGGAAAAGCAACAAACTCAAAGAAATTTTAGAGAGAAGGGAGAGCTTCTCTCTCTAACCTTTATTATTAGCAAATAGCCTTACCCTTATTTCTCACTCAATTTACCATCACTAAGAACCTTTGTCTTAGGAACAAGGTCTTCCATATGAGCAATAACAACATTTCCAGCATTTTTTTCTTTAGTGGATAAATGTGCTGCATGATGTCTTATTTGAGTATCTTTTAAGTCAATGAAAATTGGAAGAGAATCCGTAGCATATGAATACGTAATAGTGCTCATGAGCTCCACATTAGGACAAACTTGGTGGTTTTGAAAGTGAATGCTAGGCTAGAAAAATGCAGAGAGTGTGTGAAAAAGTAGGAAACCAAATTAATTGAGCAAAAGCAAGCACAGTTCTCAAATACACTTTACCATATCACAACATCTCTATATGGCAATTTCTCAAACAGTTTGCATGCATGAATTACACTTCCATGTGTTGCTGCGAGAACAAAGTATTTGCTTCCAATAACACAGTTACACTCATAGCCAATAGTGAGAACCAATCCTAAATAAAAACCCCCAATTATCTCATGTTTTTCCTATAGTGACTGAATGAAATCCATTAAACATGATCCAACTAACAATGCATTATGTTGAATGTAATTTTTATCAATGACACCCAAAATTGCTAACATATCATTCGTACAAACAAAAATTTCCATACATGTAATGATATAGTTGTTGAATGTCAATACATTGACAATTCCAAATTTCTGAACATGCTTCATATGTAAATACTCCCTTGTCAGAATCATGCTCGTGGCTGAGAATGCAAATTTCACTGGTGGTGGAGAAATGGTTAATTTGCATACTCTCGTAAACGCTTCAAATGTGGATGTTCGTTCTATCTTTGAAATAGCATTAGGGATTTTGGAGGAATCTAGGGATTTTGGCGGAATCTCTGAATTAGTGTCACGGATAAAACCCCAATCCTTGAAATGAGGTTCAACCATGGAATTTGTTTGTTTTGTCAGCTTCAACTGTGCTAAGCGTGATTTCGCCTTTTTCCACATTACAGAAGATGTTAGCGAAGGGTAAAATTGATTGTTGAATCAGGGTCTGGAGGTTTTGGTGTAATCAGAAAATTACTTCATCGTTAAAATATTTGTTGTTGGATTGAGATTCTTCCATGAGAGTTGTTACTGATAACAAGTTTTCCATTTTCGCACAAGGTGAAAAAGAAGGCACGCAAATATCTTTGTGTTTCAGAATGGATGAAGGTTTCAGAGTTTTTTGGTCATTATCAACTTCAAGAACCAGTTTCACAACAAAATCTTTATGAGAGAAAGTTTCCAATTTTAGATCTGCCTCCATTTTGTCATCTAATTCTGGAAGAAGAGAACACGCCTCGTCAGATTTCATGGGTTCACTTGTTGGTTCTCCAGGAGAAACTTCATGCTCAGATTTGTCAAAATCATCAATGATTTTTGAGAAATTTGCATCTACCGTAACACTTTGCTCCATCAAGGATAACAACTCTTGAACCAATTCTTCTTCCTCATCCGAAATTGGTAAAATTTATCGCCATTTAGGTTTAAAATGCCAGAGAAACACACTGGTGAAAGTATCCCAACAAGATGGTGGATGAAGTTGAGACCACCAAACCCACCATTGACGAGCACGACCATGTAATTTCACCACAACTTCATCTTTTCTGGTGTTTCTTGTTCTTTGAAAACTTTTTCAACACATAACACCCACGAGTAAGAATCTTCTTCCTCATAAAACACTGGAACGACAATCTAATTAGGAGAATGAGATCGAAAATTAAAGAACCAATTGATAGGGAGATTTTTCATACTAAGGTCTATTGAGATAGAGTTTCTAAAATAAAAGGGGAAGAACTCTAAATTGACTAAATAAAATAAAAGGAATAAAATACATTTTTCATTTAATTGATATCCTCAATGTCTCAAAGAGACAACATATATCACTACAAGAAATTTTAAAACTAACGACAAATATGTTATGACGGTTGGAACATAACTACCCTTACTTTGGTCTTAAGGCGGTTCTCGCGACAGTTTTGTTAACCTGCCTCCATATATTTACCAAATTAAAGCTCTTCCCATCTTTCCAATCCCTTATCCATATTTTTAGCAAAATGAACCTGTGTTTCCCCAATTTTCACTCCCGCCTTAACCCTTTTTCATTACACTTTGTGTCTCCCCAATTCTCAAACCTTCAAATTTAATTATTATATTATTTTCTACTCTCCCAAATCTCAATTTCTCAAACCCTATGTTGAATCACTCTCATTCCTTTTGTCTCTGAAAAGATTGTCGCCCTCATCTGTAATCTATTTTTGAGCAACATCTGCAAGAGAGAAAGAATGGAAGAGGAATCGGAAAATCCTATTGTGCGTGGTTGACCCATAGTGGTTGCATGGTCTGGGTGTGTCCAGATATAGGATGGAAGGCTCTACTGTGTAAGAGTTTTTCTGATTTCTAGATTTGGTTTTGGTTTTTTCTTTGTCATTGTTTCTTTTGTTTGCTTCTCTTAAGGTTACAATTTTGATTGTATATTTACTGCTTATCATCTTTTGATTTAGTCACTACTGTTGTTTCTTCCTACATCTGGGTCTGATAAATTCAGCAACTTATTTGTCTTAAGAAAAATATCTGAGTTCTAGAGTTCCCTATATCCGACCAGCTCAAATTCATCACATAATATATTGTTTTCAATTGTTTTTTTTCAAAATTTTCCCTATTTTTTTAATTTATCTATTCTTGTTTAATTTTTAAAATTTTTTTGGATTGGAACAGGTTTTGAAAAATGAACATTCTAAATTGTCTTAACTCTGAAATATGGTGCTGTAATTGATGTATTAGAAAAGTAGGCCAATATTGTCTATCAAACGAGAGATTACAATGAGTCTCGAATGATGAATGCAATGATGATATGTCTAACAAGATTATACTGAAAATTTTGATAAGTATTTTACTAACTTTGGATTTAAATTGAGCATTCATGTAAGTTGTTATTTATGTATGATACAATATGACATTATAAGTACAGGTGGAAAATGTTTAAGTCAATTAAGGTCGAATAAATATTTGTGTTGTTGTTCATATTAGTGACCCTGTTTCTTTACACTCCTTAAAGATCATGATATTTTGATAATATTTTTTTATCAATTTGTTATGTGCTAGAGGGATATAAAAGAACCCGATGTTTTCATCACGTATATTTAATTTAATATATATCATGTTTCACACTTATGGTTGACATGCAGAGGAGGTGGCAGAGTTAGAGTTAAAGTTTTGAGCAAGCATGATGAACCCGATGTTTTCAGATATCACAAATTTTGTGCATGTAATTTGGAATACCATATATTTGTACTGAACTTTGACAACATATCGTGCATGCTTGGATGTCAGGTTCTCCATTACTCTCAAATGCCCTGAACAACCGCTTCTAAAGGCAAAACCACTCTTCAATTTGTACAACCTGCTACACAATCGAAGGAATGAGGATGCTGGTACTTTGTTGAATATCCTATTTTTTTGGTGTTATATCTTGTTTATCTAAGTAATTATCATTTTTAGCATGCTTGATTTTTACCACATTTCAGGTCCAATAGGTTGTGTGGGTGTGTGTATAGTTACTAATAACTTTATGAAGCTATGTCATCTGGTTTAAGCCCATTTCTGTCCAACATTGTTGAAAACTACGTCTTCATTGTGGTCCACCCCTAGTCGCCTAATTGCGGCATTTGGCTTGCCTTCATTGTAGCCTCCAACACCTTAATTGTGTTGGGTTTGAAGGGGTGGATTTAGTCTCACATTGCTTAGAGATATGGTATGTGTAGTGTTTATAAAGCTTGGGCAGCCCTCACTTTACAAGTCGGTTTAGTGGGATGAGTTAGGCTCAGCCCAAATTTCCAAAAAATATTATTGAATTGGCTTTGTGTACCTGTTGTACTTAGAGGTTTGCTGTTGTGTCTCAAGAAGGAAGTAGGTTGGGCCTTGGCAATTTGTGTCTAAGATCATTTCTGTAGAAGCTAAATGGCTATGGTGTTTTCCTTTGGGTTTGGGACCTTATTCCCTTCAAAATCATATTATCTAGAGAAAAATGAAATAGATTTTAATTACAATGATATACAGATATACAATCCTAAATTAAATAGCTTCTGCTTGATTCTACCATATACACATGGTATAGTACTATAAAATCAATGATAGTCTACCGATGCATGTGTATTTCTTAAACTTTTCGCATTGACGGTTATATCTAGATTTTTCATTTTTCTTGTATTCAGATAATTCCTCTTTAAATAACTGAAGATTTTAATTTGTTAATGACAGAGGCACTTGAGCTAGAGGAATACTTTATTTATTTGCCTCCTGAGCTATGCGAGCTGAAAATAGTAGGCTTTTCAAAGGATATTGGTAGTTCAATATCTTTGCTACCTTCGATTATGCATCATCTTGGAAACTTGCTGGTTGCCATTGAAATGAAGCACCAGCTATATTCCTCCTTCCCAGAGGCAGCTGAAATTAGTCCCTTAGAGTAAGGCTGTATTAAATGCACGCGTTATTCCTTTTGATCAAACAAATGCAGTATATAACTAGTACAAATTATTGTTTTAGTTTAGAGCTACTAACAATCATGAATAATTTCTAGGTTCTAGAGGCTCTCACCACCGAGAAGTGTCAGGAACGTTTTTCCCTTGAAAGACTTGAAAAAAGGACTGACACAATGGATGTGTGGTTTGATTCAGGTACAATAGTATACCTGAGCTAATCCTGCTGGCATATAGTGTTAGTTACCTTATATAATTATTCTTAATTTCCAAAAGTGGTCATTGAAATTATTCTTAATTTCCCTATTGAAATTATTATAATAAGTATTAATTTATTAATACTCCTTATTGAAATTATTCTGCGGGTTAGAACATGAGCAAAATCAGGACATGTGTACTTCCTGCTCTTCAAGCTGAAGATCTTGTTAAATTTTTCCAGTAATGCTCTCAAGGACCTTTTTAGAGTGCTATATAGCAAGTTTTACTATTTATACTTCCTGCTCTTCAAGCTGATACCCTGCTCACACATAGCCTATGCATTGTGATTCTGGACATTTAGTTTGTTACACATAACCTATGCATTGAAGTTTAATTAAGTTGTATATTAACTGCAGGTTAAGGATGTTGTTGAGATTGTGATTCTGGTGTTGAGAAAGAAACAGAGTTGCCAGCTTGTGATTCAAATAATGATAGTTCAAGCAAGATCTCAACTACCAGATAAACAGATCCTATGAAATGTATTTGATTCTTTATCAGCATGTAATTGTAATATGATAAGCTTCTAACATATAAATTGACATGGTGCTTGTATAAATGTAATATGATATATATGTTTAGTTGAATGAAGAATACTCATTCTGTCCATATTTCTACAAACAATATTTTTTTTAAATTTAAAAATAAATTACCTGCGGATTTACTTGTAAAAAAAATTTCCTACGGATTTACTGCAGATGCACCTGTGGAACAGAAAGTTGCGACGGTTAGAACCGTCGTAATCAACAATAAAAAGAAAAATAAAATGGAAAGTTACGACGGTTGGTAACCGTCACAATATGCAGATTACGTCAGTTCCCTACCCGTCGTGAGAGATAACGACAGTTGGTGTGACGGTTTTGACAACCGACGCGATACGGCCCCGCGACACACGTTTCTGCAACAGAGCTGAAACCGTCGTGACTTGCAAATTACGGCGGTTTTAACCGTCGTAACCTGCCAAAATAACCGTCGCAATATGCCAATTTTCTTGTAGTGTATATTACTCATAATGGATAACAAACCTAAAAGCCCAAAGACCAACAAGACCCCAATGACGTAGCAATACAAATAACTAATAATATAAATTATAATTTCATGATCCTATCAACGACCGACGCATTCTTTAATCGAATTTTTCGATCATTTTTTACTGTTTTTTCGATATAATTCGTAGTTTGTTTCGCAATTTGCAATATATATTTGATCTCATTGTAAAATTCTAGTTCCAAATATATATTAATTCGTCGAATTCGGTTTTGTTTACCGTTATTAGAAAATTGTTCAAAACTGATATTTTCTTCTGTGTGTTTCATGCTGTTCCTCTATTGGCTTGCGGATGTTCTTTTCTTACTTCTTTTGTATTGTTATTATATCATGTTATTTTTATCTCAATTAGTATATAATATATCCATTTCACTTAGTATATAATACTCCATTTCACTTAGTATATAATACTCACATGCTGGATTTTCATTTTTCACAGTACCTTTTTTACATTTATCACATACTATACTACCGCGGCAATACTTGCTCATAGCAGCACTTTTCTTTTTCACAATTTCAACTCACACTACATTGCTTATTACAACTTCGTTTTTCTACATATTTTTTTTAATAAATTTTAGACACTTTTAAATCACACTCAATTTAGTATATTAATACATTGACTACTAAAGAATTACATTAAAACACTAACTGTTACAATGATTAAAATTCACATGATATTATAGTTTGTAATTATAAAATATTAGCGCTACAAACACATTATTAGAAATTTAAACTACATAACGTTTAACATTAAATATTTAAACATATAGAAGCATATAGGTAATATGATAGAAATTATATATAAGATTAATGTTTAAAGCATTTGACAATGTTATCAACATTTAGATGGTGTTTTTTTTTTTTTTACTAATTTTATCACATGTCAGTTTTGGATTGATGCCTAAATTAAAATGATTTTATACCTGTTCTATAAAAATCATTAATCATGCACAATTATTTTTAGGATCTAATTTTTTATTTAATTCAGTTTAAAGTCAATCTAGTTTTTTGGTGATAAAAATATGATTTTGGTTCTCTTGCTTAATTAAGATTGTGTTTGATTTATGACTTCAATTTTAGTAACTCTTTTGAAACAAATTGCATGCTTCCTTAGGATTATACTCAACTTGGTGATTACAAGTCCCATGATTACCTAATTTGAAATAGATCTTAGGACTTACACATCACATGATCCCTCCCTTAAGTCAATCCTACACCCAATCACATTTAGAACCTTAGAAGTAGGTGGCCATCAAGATATGACAATATCAAGTTTCATTCCCATTCTCTAACATCATATTTCATTCTTTCAAACACATCTTACCTCATCCCTTTCAAACAAAACCTTTTTTTTAAACTTCAAAACACTTGTTAATAATGATACAAATTGTGCGCCACGAGCCTTAAAAACTGGAGAAGAATGTGAGGGAGCGGTCCTACCCTTGTTTTTAATACCATTGAATATGCAGCGTAGGCCCAAATTATTCAAAATATTCACCTCTATTCATAGACTTTAGTGAAATTCAAATCAAAACAACTTTTAATACTCATCCTTAGACCAACAATTTAACCATCAACAACAAAAACACCATTCTCCTTGGAACAAACAAAATACCCTTTTGACACCCATACATATTTATAGATTAATCCCCATTTCTTGGTTAAAATACCTATATGTGGGTTAATCACCTTCTCTTGGTTAAAATACCCATCTTTGGACCATACACTCTTGAGGTTAATCACCATTTTATGGTTAAAATACCTCCCTTTGGATTAATCACCTTTTTTTTTTGTTAAAATACCCAGCTCTTGCATATTTGCCTTGTGAGCCCCAGAGCTTAGGCAAACCCCTTATCTCTTTAATGTTTGCCTTGTGAGTCCCATATTTTAAGAAAACCCCTATCTCTTGCATGTTTTCCTTGTGAATCCCAGAGCTTAGGCAAACTCCTATCTCTTGCATGTTTTCCTTATGAGTCCTAGAGCTTAGGCAAACCCCCATCTCTTGCATGTTTTCCTTGTGAGACCCAGATCTTAGGCAAACCCCTATCTCTTGCATGTTTACCTTGTGAGTTCTAGAGCTTAGGAAAACCCTCATCTCTTGCATGTTTTCCTTATGAGTCCTAGAGCTTAGGCAAACCCCTTTTTTGTAGGTATTGATCCCCGAATATAGGAAAAACCCTACAACGCTGCATTGGTTAATCACCACTTATTGATTAAAATACCACACTCTCATTCATGGGTTAATCACCATCTCATGGTAAACATACCCTTCATGCATGGCTAATCACTGTTTCTCGGTTAAAATACCTCATCCTTAGTTCAGACATTGCATTCCTGGTTCAGATATCTCATTATGGATTCAATCAACACACTTCTAGTCCAAACAACATCTTCAAAACACCTTCAACACGTTCACTACACTCATAGACCTTTTCAATTCATTTACCAAACATCAATTCATTTCTTAAAAGAACTATTATAATTCGTTCTTTAGCAGTCAGACTAAAAGCTTAGAGCATCCGAATGAGGATCAAACCAGCTAACGTCAAAACACTTCTAGCATACGATTATAACATAGTTCCCTAAAATTAACCAACGGATACTTATTTTCTAACACGAACTCCGGACCTTTGATTTTCTCATTGCACTATGAGAATAAATAGGCACGGGATTTCGAAATCATGGCGAGCATGTTAATTAAAAACTTATTTTTCTCCTTAATTAAAATCATTCGCAAGTAAGCTTTAGATAATAACACCCACCCGCGCAAAGAACAATCAAAACGGTTCTCTTTGAGTACAATGCATGTGATGGATGCTAATACATTCCCCTTGCATTACCGACTCCCTTACCTGTTTCTCTTCCCTTTGGGTTTCATTGATATTTTCCCTTTCTCCTAGAATAAATAAAATTTAGTCGCGCTGTTGTATTTTCGAGCATGCGGTGCGCTCGGGTATTTTTTGCATAGCGACAACCCTTACCTTGACCGCATTACAACCTGAATATAGTCCTTTTGATATTTTTGTGCAAGTATTTCAAATATGGATATTAGAGTCTTTTCAAACTTATGGTAGTATTAATTTTCATGATGTTCTTTTAGTGTAAACAGTTAACCTAAGCACTTGATGTAACGCCCCAGTTTTAGTTGGTTTTATTTTAATCGAGTCGATTAAATTATTTTGAGTATTATATTATTTTTATTTATGACTTTGGTGTGATAATATGTTATTTTACATTGTGATTATATTTTATCGCGTTTTGGGAACATTTGAGAGATAGTTGAGAGTAGGGGCAATTGGGTCATTTTGCATTATTTTTACTAAGTTAGTAAAAGAGAGAAAAGGGAGAGAATTAGAAAAGAAGAAAATAAAAAGAAAGAAAAGGGAAGAAGGAAAAAGAAGAGAAGAGAAAAAAAGAGAGAAAAAGAGGAAAAAGCTAGGTTGGATCAAATCAACTTCTAGGAATCGATTTAATCGGGTAAGGGTGTGAAATTCAATTATCTTATACATGTGTATGATTATGTATGTGTTTGTTTGTTGTTTTGTTGGATTGTATGAAAAATATAACAAAACCCATTTTTGTTGAAAGTGTTAGAATTTGATTTAATCGTGTTAGAAATCATGTTTTCGTGTTCCTTGTTGGTGGTACATGATAGGTACATGTTGCTATGCATTGTATTGGTAATTTTCTGAGTGTATGTGAAAAATTGGATGAATTTGGGTAAGAAAACGCAGAACAAAGTTCTGCATAAATTTTTCTAGTTTTTCCAGGTCATACGCGTATGGGGCATGTTCATACGCGTATGGACCTTGGCAATACGCGTAACATGGGCGAGCCATGGGCCATTACGCGTATGAGATGTTATTTCACTCGGCCATCTGCCCATTTGCGTATGGTACGCGTATCACTTCAGGGCATTAGGCGTATGAGGGGATGCAATACGCGTATGGGGTTCAAAATGGGAATTTTGGGAAGAAAATGGTTCTGCCCATACGCGTATGGCCTCGGGCAATATGCGTATGGCATGGCGAGGATTTTGGGCAATACGCGTATGGCCTTGGGCAATACGCGTATGGCCAGGAGAATGGTAAAATGGGACTTTTCAAAATGTCATTTTCGTTTTCGTCCGTAACTTTTGTTTCGATTATCCGATTTTTACATTCTTGGTATCGTTGGAAAGCTATTGAGCTGTACAATATGACTATGATGATTTTGGATTTGTTAGCCGATTTAATTATGTCGGGAAATGTGAATAGGGTCGTTTGGTCGACTTTCGCCGTTTTAATGGTGTGTAAATGATGTGTATTATGTAATGTGCTTTGAATATGGGTATCGTATGACTTGTATGATGTTATATGATGTGAATGCATGTGATTGCATGTTGTGGTGATGTGAATGTATTTGATTATATATGCATGTTTATGGTTGCATATATGTGTGAAAATGCATTGGTTTTCATGAGTCATTGCATGCCAAGCATCATGATATGCATTGTTGTGGCGTCCTGAGTGACGGCGGTTCCGGAGGGAATCAACTATAACATCGTGAGCCTCGAAAATATGAGGTATGAATCGCCTGAGGACCTAAAGCGTTGGTTATAGACGATTGCGTCCTGAGAGACGGCGGTTCCGGAGGGAATCAGCTATAACATTGTGAGCCTCGAAAATATGAGGTATGAATCACCTGAGGACCTAAAGCGATGGTTATAGACGATCGTGTGCCTGCCTGTGGGGTGTGAACGATCCATAAACACCGTGTGCCCGCATGTAGGGTGTGAGCGGTGGGTGAACATCGTAGGTCCGACGGGGAGTTACAGTGATGTAACGAGCGATGGTTCCAGCAGAGTTCTTGAGTGAACTAGTGATGAGAAATATTTGGAGTCGGTACCGCATGGCATGTGCATAGAGTCGTTGTGTCAGTCTCTGTGCATTTGCATAAATCATGGTCTGAGTATGTGATTATGTGTGGAAAATCAGGAATGGACTGATTATGTGATTATGTGTGGAATTGTGAATTGATGTGCATTCGTGTTAAATGCCTTGAATTATGAATGATATGTATTGTGTATAAACATATGCATGATGTGTGAATGTGAGATTATGTGAATATAATCTGTATATGCTTTATGTGTTGCCATGTGATAATCGTGGTGAGAATACTTGATATGTGTATATTTATGTTGATATATATAATTATATGCATTTATATTATGATTGAGTTTCTCACCCTTCTGCTATTTTATAATGCTTTATGAGGCATTGCAGATTAGAGTTGCAGGAGGTCTTTTGTGAAGCTTATGTCTTCATTCTTTTGTCGGTCGGCTCTGATATGTGACACCGGGTAGCTAGGGTGGCCGTTTGCGATTATTGCGTATCATATATATATTTATATCTTTAGGTTTGTACTTGTATAACTGATGTATGACCAACTTTTCATATGATATATATATGATGTTCAGTTTTTAGATCTTCCGCTTTTATTCTAAATTCCGAAATGTGGGTGTAAGGAACTGAGTTCCTCTGTTGATTGCTACCCCACTGTTGCATATCTTTATGGGTAGGTGTTGTATGTTATGTTTTGTTTCAAATTGATGTGACCCTCCCAGTCTATGCCATGTTTTCAAATATACTCTGATGAAATTTTGAATTTTCTTTTACCGCTTTATTTAAGCATGTTTTGGGGGTATAGATTGGGGGCGTCACATTAAGTGGTATCAGAGCCAGTCCGTGTCATTTTGTGTCAGTCCTTGTTGGTCTTTGTGGTTCGGTGAGCTGTTTGTTTAACCATAGTTGCTGTTATTGGAAATGAACAGAATATGGCTCGGGCTGTGCAGGGCGTACCGAATGTTACGGGTAATGATGAGTTCAGGAAGAACGAACCGCCTATCTTCAAGGGAAGATATGATCCTGATGGTGCACAATTTTGGCTTGAGGAGGTTGAAAGAATCTTCCATGTGATGGATTGTGCTGAAGAGAATAAGGTGAGACTGGGTACTCACATGCTGTAAGAAGAAGCAGCTGATTGGTGGGTTAGTTTGCGCCAAGTGTTGGGAGAGGATGATGAAGAGGTTACTTGGGATTTATTTGGCCGAGAGTTTCGGAGGAAGTATTATCCTGAGGGTGTGAAGGAAAAGAAAGAGATTGAGTTCTTGGAGTTGAAACAAGGTAATATGTCTGTTGTGGATTACACTGCAAAGTTTGTGGAACTTGTGCAGTTCTATCCTCATTATGCTAAAGCGACTGCTGAGTTTTCTAAGTGTGTGAAGTATGAGAACGGATTGCGTCCGGAGATTAAACGGGCAATCGGTTATCAGAGGATTAGAAGGTTTTCTGATTTGGTGGACAGTTGTAGGATTTACGAAGAGGATCGTAAGGCGCGTGCTACTCCCTATAAGAGTGTGGATGACAGGAAAGGGAAACAACAGTCTCGTAGTGGGCCTTATGTGACAACCGTTGACCATGGTAAGACGAGGGATAACTTTGAGAAAAAGGCAAGGGAGGGAGGAATGTCTAGTCCTCCGAGGTGTTACATTAAGTGTTACAAGTGTGGGGAAGTAGGACATCTTCAGTTTGATTGTAGGAGGAATAAGCTGAAATGTTCCAAGTGTGGAGGTTCAGGACATGTCGCAGCTAATTGTAAGAAAATTAATGTGCAGTGTTTCAACTGTGGTGAAACAGGTCATATTAGCACGGGGTGTACGAAACCGAAGAAAGCTCCAACTGGTAGGAAGGCTGTTGCATTGGCAGGAGATGAGACTACTAGTGCGGATCGTTTGCCTAAAGGTACTTGTTTTATTAATAGTATGCCTTTATTTTGCTATTATTGGTACTGGAGCGACTCATTCATTTATTTCGTCTGAGTGCGCGAAGCATTTGATTATTATGTTGTCTTTGATGGATGGTAAGATGGTTATCGATATTTCCGCATAGGGGTCGGTAATTACTTTTTTTTGGTTTCTTTAAATTGTTCTTTGACCATTTATGGTAAAGGATTTGTAATGTTTTAGGTGTGTTTACAGTTGGAGAGGTTAGAATTAGATAAGTGGGGGAGAAGCTGATACTTCTCCATGTTGTTTCAGGTGTAGAGCGTTGGCTCAGTGTGTTATGAATTGCAAGATTATAAGTGTGGTTTCTGGTTCAAGAAGGGATGCAGAGGTAAGGATTATGTCAACTAAGGATTTGTGCCTTAGGTAGTTTTGTGCATAGGATGTAAGGAATGCTATTATAGTTTGGTGGAGACAGTTTATGCCTCATCATGGTTGTCGGCTGTCTATTGATAAATTGAGGAACTGATCACCCTTAATCTCTTGTTGATAGCAGACGGGAATTATGTTGGATGGAATGGACGTGTCTTTCCGGCTTTGATAGTGGTGCGGAATGGATTACTTGAAATGTAAAGAAATGGTTACAGATGGTTTTGTTGAGTCGATGAAGATTCTTATACTGGAAGATGAGACGGATTAGAGGTTTGTGTATGTGGATTAAGTTGGAATGTCTCTGAGGGATAATGATTGGGTATTACTAAAGGTTGGTAAGGAATAAGATGATAGTAGGAGGATACGTGTTAACCAGTGGGTAGTATGGGAACTTGCGGTTATGTTTTGCGTAGCTTGAGTTTTGAATTGCGACAAATTGCAAACGATTTGAAATTCTTTGATGGTATTGGGATTACAGAAATCTTGAGGAAACCCTTAGGGGTGGGTGTAATATTTGAGAGTTCTTTTTGGTTGGTTGTTGCGATAAGTCGGAATTTGGATTGTCAAGAGAAGAAATTGTGTCTGGAGTACAGACAGTGGTATAGGGTTACGATTGAGAATAAGTGTTCACTTTTAGGATTAGGTAACTGGAATGGTTTGGTTGAGTTTGATTAGAATTACAATTGTTGGAATGTTTGATAAGAGTGGTGATTTGTTTAAATCGTGGGTTATGTTCTTCAACATTTGAGGAGTCGTGGAAGGATCAGTACTATTGTGGAATTGGTTGTAGTCGTATTATGTTGGATTATAGGAAGTATTATCTTTATGATTCTAGATTCGAAGTGTTTGGTAATTACAAGAATAGTGAGTACTGGTTTGGTCTGAAGGAATAGAGACAACGAGAATGGTTAGAATTCGTGACGAGTTATGAATTTGGCTTGAATTATCCTTTGGGAAAAGTTATTGTTGTGACTGAGGAGTTAAGTCGAAAATTTCTATGTATGTCTATTTTTGATGGTCCGAGGATTAGAATTGTTTGAGAAGTTTAGAGGCGAGTGCCTGGTGTGTGAGATAACACAGAGGAGTGTGAGGCTGGAAATATTAAAAGTGAACAGTGGTTTGGTGACTATGCGAAAGAGTTAGACTTTGGGCGTGAGATTGGTAGTTTTGATGGTTACGAGTCATCAGAGTGCGCAGCGGAAGCGTGATGTGGCACATTTCGTATATGCGTGTCTGACTTGTAATAGTTCTTAGGTCGAACATTGGAAATCTGTAGGAATGATGAGACCATTGGAGGTTTCAGAATGGAAGTGTTAGGTGAAAGGTTTGAATAGTATTCATGTGATACTAAGTAGATGGATGTTTTGGTTATATGTTCGATTGGTAAATCGTAGCATTGTTTTGATAAGGTTGTGTGACAAGGAGGTTGGTATTCTTGTTTTGTTGATGTTGTTAAGACCTTGTTGTGCCGTGGAACTTTATGTTCTTGTTTGTGTTGTTGCCTCGTGTCCATTGTGTCGGTTCGAATGCGGGTAGCTAATTCCTGTGTGAGGAATTAGAGATGGGTTACCTACAGTGATGGTAACGATCTTGTTGTGTTTTGGTTCAAGAGTGAACCTGTGAGTTGTGTTCTGTGTATTCTTTGAGTAGTAAGTTGGTCGTCAAGAGCATTGTATGGGCTTTGCAGCTTATCGTTATTGTTGTTGTGTCGTTGTTGTATCTGCTGCTAGCGAGGTGTTTGTCAGTTGTGTTATTCGTGGTGTGCCTTTTGTTGGCATGTTGGTTTGTTGGTCGGATGCAAGGATCGTATCCGGAGTTGCTAGTATCGGTAACATTTTCGAGGACGAAAATTTCTAAGTGGGGGAGAGTTGTAACGCCCCAGTTTTAGTTGGTTTTATTTTAATAGAGTCGATTTAATTATTTTGAGTATTATATTATTTTTATTTATGACTTTGGTGTGATAATATGTTATTTTACATTGTGATTATATTTTATCGCGTTTTGGGAACATTTGAGAGATAGTTGAGAGTAGGGGCAATTGGGTCATTTTGCATTATTTTTACTAAGTTAGTAAAAAGAGAGAAAAGGGAGAGAATTAGAAAAGAAGAAAATAAAAAGAAAGAAAAGGGAAGAAGGAAAAAGAAGAGAAGAGAAAAAAAGAGAGAAAACGAGGAAAAAGCTAGGTTGGATCAAATCAACTTCTAGGAATCGATTTAATCGGGTAACGGTGTGAAATTCAATTATCTTATACATGTGTATGATTATTTATGTGTTTGTTTGTTGTTTTGTTGGATTGTATGAAAAATATAACAAAACCCATTTTTGTTGAAAGTGTTAGAATTTGATTTAATCGTGTTAGAAATCATGTTTTCGTGTTCCTTGTTGGTGGTACATGATAGGTACATGTTGCTATGCATTGTATTGGTAAATTTCTGAGTGTAGGTGAAAAATTGGATGAATTTGGGTAAGAAAACGCAGAACAAAGTTCTGCAGAAATTTTTCTGGTTTTTCCAGGTCATACGCGTATGGGGCATGTTCATACGCGTATGGACCTTGGCAATACGCGTAACATGGGCGAGCCATGGGCCATTACGCGTATGAGATGTTATTTCACTCGCCCATCTGTCCATTTGCGTAAGGTACGCGTATCACTTCAGGGCATTACGCGTATGAGGGGATGCAATACGCGTGTGGGGTTCAAAATGGGAATTTTGGGAAGAAAATGGTTCTGCCCATACGCGTATGGCCTTGGGCAATACGCGTATGGCATGGCGAGGATTTTGGGCAATACGCGTATGGCCTTGGGCAATACGCGTATGGCCAGGAGAATGGTAAAATGGGACTTTTCAAAATGTCGTTTTCGTTTTCGTCCATAACTTTTGTTCCGATTATCCGATTTTTACATTCTTGGTATCATTGGAAAGCTATTGAGCTGTACAATATGATTATGATGATTTTGGATTGGTTAGCCGATTTAATTATGAGCATGTGTGTAAATGATGTGTATTATGTAATGTGCTTTGAATATGGGTATCGTATGCCTTGTATGATGTTATATGATGTGAATGCATGTGATGGCATGTTGTGGTGATGAATGGTGGCCGAAAGGCAAATAAATGAAATGTGTTGTATTTGATTATATATGCATGTTTATGGTTGCATATATGTGTGAAAATGCATTGGTTTTCATGAGTCATTGTATGCCAAGCATCATGATATGCATTGTTGTGGCGTCCTGAGTGACGGCGGTTCTAGAGGGAATCAGCTATAACATCGTGAGCCTCGAAATTATGAGGTATGAATCGCCTGAGGACCTAAAGTGATGGTTATAGAAGATTGCGTCCTAAGAGACGGCGGTTCCGGAGGGAATCAGCTATAACATCGTGAGCCTCGAAAATATGAGGTATGAATCGCCTGAGGACCTAAAGTGATGGTTATAGATGATCGTGTGCCCGCCTGTGGGGTGTGAGCGATCCATAAACACCGTGTGCCCGCATGTAGGGTGTGAGCGGTGGGTGAACATCGTAGGCCAGACGGGGAGTTACAGTGATGTAACGAGCGATGGTTCCAGCAGAGTTCCTGAGTGAACTAGTGATGAGAAATATTTGGAGTCGGTACCGCATGGCATGTGCATAGAGTCGTTGTGTCGGTCTCTGTGCATTTGCATAAATCATGGTCTGAGTATGTGATTATGTGTGGAAAATTAAGAATGGATTGATTATGTGATTATGTGTGGAATTGTGAATTGATGTGCATTCGTGATAAATGCCTTGAATTATGAATGATATGTATTGTGTATAAACATATGCATGATGTGTGAATGTGAGATTATGTGAATATAATCTGTATATGCTTTATGTGTTGGCATGTGATAATCGTGGTGAGAATACTTGATATGTGTATATTTATGTTGATATATATAATTATATGCATTTATATTATGATTGAGTTTCTCACCCTTCTGTTGTTTTATAATGCTCTATGAGGCATTGCAGATTAGAGTTGAAGGAGGTCTTTTGTGAAGCTTATGTCTTCATTCTTTTGTCGGTCGGCTCTGATATGTGACACCGGGTAGCTAGGGTGGCCGTTTGTGATTATTGCGTATCATATATATATTTATATCTTTAGGTTTGTACTTGTATAACTAATGTATGACCAACTTTTCATATGATATATATATGATGTTCAGTTTTTAAATCTTTCGCTTTTATTCTAAATTCTGAAATGTGGGTGTAAGGAACTGAGTTCCTCTGTTGATTGCTACCCCACTGTTGCATATCTTTATGGGTAGGTGTTGTATGTTATGTTTTGTTTCAAATTGATGTGACCCTCCCGGTCTATGCCATGTTTTCAAATATACTCTGACGAAATTTCGAATTTTCTTTTACCGCTTTATTTAAGCATGTTTTGGGGGTATAGATTGGGGGCGTCACACTTGAGAGTCGGGAGAATTTTATCCGTAAAGCATCTTGCTGATTATGATGTACTATTCGGTAAACTGTCTTCTTACTTGCTTTGAGTGTTACAAAAAATTACTCAATAATACGATATTACTTGAAGCTTAAAATGAGGATTTTACCTACCCCTTTGTGATCCCGAAAATATTTAAAATTGCATTCTCTGTTTTGTTTTTATTTTTTGATTTTGAATTTTGACTTTAGAATTTTGTTCGGAGTACAAAAGTTCAAGTATGAGGAAATTTGATCAATGCATATTCATATACATTCTTTCACTATTATGCCGCGAGAATTATAGAGTGTATATTGTTATTTTTACTATTTTAGTGTGTTTAATAAGTTTAGTTTATTTGTACCTTTATTTTAATTTTGTATTTTATTCTCAGCTTAAGTAGGCATTTGACACATTCTCGTTGTACAGGTCATAACTTGAGCTATGAGATGTCGTTTGATGTGTTCTAATACGAGTTAGAAAGTTTAGAGGATAATCTACAAGTGTCGTATATAAGTTAAAAGCTAATTTGGAGCGTATAAGAGTCAATTAATTTGTTTTATCTCCAAACTTAATAAAATAATTAGTTTTGGGCCGATTTTTATGTTTTTCGGGTCGGATGCTATAAGGTCCCGATTTTCCCTTTTATTATTTAAGTAAATTTGCAGATTTGTTTTTATTCATTCAGTATTCATGAAATTAATGAAGGTGGAAAGAAACACAAGAAAGGGGGGTTTGAATTGGATTTCTAAAAACCAAAGCTTTTTCAAAACCAACTCAATGCGCAAAATACGAACAATAAAAATAACAAGTTATTTTTATACTAGTTCGGTGTTAACAAAGCTACCTCTAGTCTACCCTACCAACGTGATTTCGTCTTCTCAATAAGAACTTAATCCACTATAACTTTTTTTTTAAAGTCAAGTGACAATTGAATAACAAAACTTGCCCAAGGGGTGCAGAAACCCTACAACAACAACAACACTAGTTCCCTTTACAACATAAAATAGGGATTGTGAACCAATCGTAGAAAGTTATAAACTTGTTGTTCCTATGATTAGTACACCACTTCCAACTAAAGTATTTTATAGAGTTTAAAATATCATGAACAGATAAACCTTTTGACTCGAAACGTCTAGCATTTCTGCTGTACCAGATATACCATGCTACAACACACCAGATCATAATACCAACGCTGCTTCCAGACTCTTTCAGGACCGCCACTGAGTACGCATTAGCAGAGACAGTCCAACTATAAGAATTATAAGTGGCAATGCCCAACCAAGCCTCCATTCCTTTCCACACAGCCAACGATTTAGGACATTAAAAAATAACATGGTTAAAGGATTCAACCTTGTAACACCCCAATTCCCATCGAGAATAAATAATACATAAATAAAATTAGAGTAACTAAAAATTTATTTTTCCGACAAAAACAAGGATGTCACATTTAAATAAACAAAACATCATCCCTGCTCATAAATTTGATACATAGCATAAAATAGATTACCCTCAATTGGGAAAACTTTTCCATATAAAGGTAATACCAAATATATTAAACAATTATATACATAAATAACATAATCGTTTCCCCGACTCCCGTGCTACGTATCAGAGCAGACACCAAGAACGACAACAGAACGGAGGGCTAGTCTCCACAAAGACCTCCAGCAACTCTAATCTGCAATGCCTCATAGAGCATCATAAAACAGCAGAAGGGTGAGAAATAACAACTAAATCAAGATTGCATAATAATATGCAAACACACACTCAAACACATGCATAAATCATCTCACCCATACCATCACATACTAACACATATAGCATGCCACTAATACAAAACATATCACACATAATAAATCAAATCATGATTTTCCACACATAACGCATCCATTCACCATTTTCACCACAATTCATCACAACTCACTCATATACATCACAATGTATGTATATATATACGAAACCAAGCATATTCATCATGCATACTTTCACAATTCGTATCATTCCACATAAACATACATATTCATGTTTATTCATCAATGCACAATTATAAAGATGATAAATGCAAATCATAGAGACCGACTTACGACTCTATGCAAATGCAATGCGGTACCGACTCAATCATCTCAAGTTCACTCAAGAACTTATTGGAATCATCGCTCGTTACTTAATGTAATTCCCCGTCGGGCATACGATGTTCCCCGTCGCTCACACCCCACACGGGCACACGATGTTTATGGATCGCTCACACCCCACTCGGGCACACGACCCGATCGCTCACACCCCACATGGGCACACGATCGTCTATAATCATCGCTCACACCCCACATGGGCACACGACGTTATAGCGGATTCCCTCTGGAACCAATCCGTTGCTCACATCCCACATGGGCACACGACGTTTATGGATCGCTCACACCCCACACAGGCACACAATCCGATCACTCACACCCCACATGGGCACACGATCGCACAAGATGCATATCATGATGCTTGACACCCAAGAACTCATGACAATCAAATGAATCTTCACACATATATGCAACCATAATCATGCATATATTTCAACTCCTCATCATTATTCATGCACTGCAAATAATTCAAACAATGCATTTCAACCATAAAGGCCACCAACCACATACATTTGAATTTCACATAAACAATTCATATCATCACCAACCACAACAATCATACAATCACAATTACTTCCACAAGGGATTCACACCCCAAAGGCTACCCACAACACATCATAACAACATACATTGATATTCAACCAAACAATGTATTTTACCACACAACCACATCATTATCACATGCATTAACATCATATAGATATCACAAAAGACCCACATTTGTATGACGATAACATACCGCATCAAACACAACAAAACCTACAAATCACTAATTATCCTCTACCAAATATTCTTGGTTAAATCATGGTCTAACATCACCATTTAATAGCATATTATGTTATCTATCTATTGCTTCAAGTCCCACATCAATCGGACTCGCGATTCGGGAGTTACGGTAGAAACATAAAACACACTTTTCACACATACATCATTTTTCCATATTTTTCTTATCAATCCAAAGCTTAAACATATGATCCTATTCCACTATCACAAAGAGCATTGAAAGAGCTTTCCAACGCATCCAACCGTGCCTCAATCCGATTTACGGATCAAAAGTTATGAAGGAAACAAAATCGGAAATTCTGCTACGTTCGCAATGCGAACGGCTAGCGAACGTTCGCTGATTCATTCGCTGGGGCTCGCAGTGCGAACCTGCGAAAACCAGAACTTCCAGCAGCGATAACTTAGGTCATTTGGGGTCAAAATACACCATTTCCTCCACCCAAACACTTCCAAAACATACTATAACAACCAAAACATGATCCAAACCTAACGACAAGTATTCTACTCAGTTTTTATCGAATTTCATCCGCGAAAACATCGATTTCTATCAATCGCTCCTAACTCCAATCGATACGAAAAGTCGCAAAACAATCAAAACAATTACAACAAACAACACATATACACACACAAGCAATATATAATTGAAACTTCTCACCCTTACCCGATTAATCGCGCTTGAAACGGAGTTTTCCCGATTTTCCTCTTTTTCCTCTTCTCCCTTTCTTTCTCCTCCTTTTCTTTCTCTTCTTTTTCTTTCCTTTTCCTTTTCTCTCTTTTTCTCTCCACCTTCTATTTATTCAAAATATCTAATCCCCTAAAAGACTATTTTACCCCTTAACTCAAATATCTCGCAAACGCTCCCAGAACCCGATAAAATATATTCACGATGAAAAATAACGTATTTTCACATAAAAGTCAAAAATAAAATAATATAATAATAAAATAATCAAAACGACTCGAATAAACAAAATACTAAAACTGGGGCGTTACAATTCTCTCCCACTTAGAAATTTTCGTCCTTGAAAATATACCGAGACGAACAACTACAACGACAAGATGCAAAGCCCATACAATGCACTTGACGACCAACTCACGACTCAAAGAAAAACCAAGATACCAACACACAGGTTCACTCTAGAACCGAAACACAACAAGATCGTTACCCTACCCTAGGCAACTCTCCCCTAATCCCCCACACAGGAATTAGCTACACACACTCGAACCATCACCATGGAAACGAGGCAACAACACAAACAAGAACATAAAGTTCCACGACACCACAAGGTCTCAACAACATCAACAACAATTCTACGATTCACCAATAGAATTAACAACCAAAACATCCATCTACACAGTATCCCATGAATAATATTTAAACCTTTCACCTAACACTTCCATTCTGAAACGTCCAATGGTCTCATCATTCCTACATGTTTCCAATGTCCAACCTATGAACTCTTACCAGTCACACACTCATATACGAAATGTGACACATCACGCTTTCGATGCGCGCTCTGATTACTCGTAACCATCAAAACTGACATGCACTAAAACTTTCGACTTAACTTTCCAAGCACGACCTTACCTTTACCAACAGGATAATTCCAACTAAAGTCATAACTCATCACAAATTCTATCCATCCTCATTGTCTCATACCCTATTCCTTCAAACCAACCAAGTACTTTAAACTCTTGCGATTACCAAACACTTCGAGCCGAGAACTATAAAAATAATACCTCCAAATTTCCCAACACAATACCACCGCGACTAATTCCAAATCCAGAATAGTATAGACCCTTTTATGAATCCTCAATTGTCGTAAAGCATAAGCCACGACTTTACTCCCTTGCATTAGCATACTAGCTACACTCATCATAGACGCATCACAATACCTCACAACCGGTTCATCAGGATCACGCAGACTCAAAAACTGGAGCCGTAGACAACTTCTACTTCAGCTCACCAAAACTTACTTACAACGAACATCCAAAACAAACGACTCACCCTTTGCAAGTCAACTGAGATACCAGAAGTACGAACTCAACAAGGTCTTCCATAACCTGCAATAACAACCAACTGAGCCCAAAAGTTTCTAATCTCCTCAACCAACTTATGAGCCTCTCATTGTAGAACTACATCTACTTCTGATGAATCCATAACAATACTCTCATCCGAAATAACATATCTAAGAAAACTAACCCTTCTCAACCAAAATTCTCACTCGAATAACTTAGCATAAAACTTCGTCTCTTTCCAACACTTGCAATTCAAATCTCAAACACTTTACTTGTCCTTCCTCTGAGTTTATAACAGATCTGAATATCCTCAATCGAAACAACTACAAACTTATCCAATTAAATATGGAAGATACGATTCATCCACTCCACAAACACTCCAGACACATGGCTTGAAGCTTTTAACGTTTTAACAGTTCCGTTTTATGTAATTCCGATTAATCCCAATAATCGACCAAAAATCCATTCCATAAATAATATTTCCACTTTCCAAAAGATAGAGCTTTTTCATAGCTCCACAACGATACAAAGAACATTTAAATCGGGTAAACGAAGCCAAAGTTATGAAAGAAACAATTTGGAAAGATCTGTCATGTTCGCAATGCGAACAACCCAGCGAATCCTTCGCTTCTCCATTCGTAGTGCGAATGTCCCAGCGAACCAAGTCAGTAGCCAAAAAGCCTAGAAAATTACAAACGTTCGCAGTGCGAACCATTCAGCGAATGCTCGCTAACACCTTCACATTGCGAGTCTCACAGCGAACAGAGGCAGAAAGAAAACCACTCAAAATAACACAAAGTTCGCAATGCGAACCTCACACGAACCTTCGCGTCCCCCTTCGCAGTGCGAAGCTCTCGTGAGCCTTCGCTGTGACCTTCGCCGTGCGAACACCTGGCGAATCCACTCAGAACCGAAACAGGGCAAGGTTTGCTCATTCTCAATCATTACCAAAATCAACTGCCAGTAATCCATACACAATTTCTTCTTCTGGTCCTCCCATTCCACAATTCCAACATGTAGCAACAACAAACCAAAAAGAACTCTCAAATATTACATCCATACCTAAAGGTTCTCTCAAAATTTCCATTAATGTCCTATAACTTTAAAAACTCCAAAACTCACCAAACCTCTAAGTTTACTTTCCATAGTCTCAATACCATTATACACATCATGCTTGTTATTCCATTCAAACATCATTCCTTTTTGTTACTAAAAATACTGGAGCTCTCTAAGATAACACCTTAACGTTCCATCCCAAAAACACATGTGAAAACCATGCCCAACTGACGGCCCATCACTGTGACTTCCTGACCATTTCCAGAACACTATTATCACAAATATGACCAACATCTGCCTCTCACTTCCTAGAAGTTCTTCTACTTACTTAGCAGATCCAAACCTCAAATCCTCGCCTTCGTCCAATTTGATTTCACACTCTACTTTCTGAGAACAACCATTAACGATACCCAATCATTCTCTCTCAATAACTTCCCAACTGGACCAACATATCAAAACCTCTAATCCATCTCATCTTCCGGTATTAGAATCTTCATCGACTCAGCAAAACAATCCGCAAGCACTTCCTTAATTCCAAACAATTCATTGCACACACTATCGAAGCCGGAAAGACACGTCTATTCCATCCAACCTAATTCCTGTCCACTATCAACAAGAGATTAAGCGTGATCAGTTCCTCAATTTGTCAATAGACAGCCGACAATCATGATGGGGCATAGACCGCCTTTACCAAACTATAATAGCATCCCTTACATCTCCTGCACAAAACTACCTAAGGCACAAATCCTTAGTTCACATAAACTTTACTTCCGCATTCCCTCCGGAACCGGGAACCACACTATCCAAAGAGTATTTACAATCTTGCAATTCACAACACACGGAGCCAATGCTCCACACCCGAAGCAACTTGGAGAAGTACCAGCTTCTCCCCCACTTATCTCATTCTCAATCCTAAAAACAAAGGATTAGAAAACAAGAAAGTACTGACAGTGTTCCACACACATATCACGTACTAAGAAACAAACAACACCGAAAGTATTCAACTGTCACACCAACTGACTCAACAACTTGGTCGGACGGACCGATCTGCTCTGATACCACTAATGTAACACCCCAATTCCCATCGAGAATAAATAATACATAAATAAAATCAGAGTAACTAAAAATTTATTTTTCCGACAAAAACAAGGATGTCACATTTCAATAAACAAAACATCATCCCTGCCCATAAATTTGATACATAGCATAAAATAGATTACCCTCAATTGGGAAAACTTTTCCATATAAAGGTAATACCAAATATATTCAACAATTATATACATAAATAACATAATCGTTTCCCCGACTCCCGTACTACGTATCAGAGCAGACACCAAGACCGACAACAGAACGGAGGGCTAGTCTCCACAAAGACCTCCAGCAACTCTAATCTGCAATGCCTCATAGAGCATCATAAAACAGCAGAAGGGTGAGAAATAACAACTAAATCAAGATTGCATAATATTATGCAAACACACACTCAAACACATGCATAAATCATCTTACCCATACCATCACATACTAACACATATAGCATGCCACTAATACAAAACATATCACACATAATAAATCAAATCATGATTTTCCACACATAACGCATCCATTCACAATTTTCACCACAATTCATCACAACTCACTCATATACATCACAATGTATGTATATATATACGAAACCAAGCATATTCATCATGCATACTTTCACAATTCGTATCATTCCACATAAACATACATATTCATGTTTATTCATCAATGCACAATTATAAAGATGATAAATGCAAACCATAGAGACCGACTTACGACTCTATGCAAATGCAATGCGGTACCGACTCAATCATCTCAAGTTCACTCAGGAACTTATTGGAATCATCGCTCGTTACTTAATGTAACTCCACGTCGGGCATACGATGTTCCCCGTCGCTCACACCCCACACGGGCACACGACGTTTATGGATCGCTCACACCCCACACGGGCACACGACCCGATCGCTCACACCCCACATGGGCACATGATCGTCTATAATCATCGCTCACACCCCACATGGGCACACGACGTTATAGCGGATTCCCTCTAGAACCAATCCGTCGCTCACACCCCACATGGACACACGACGTTTATGGATCGCTCACACCCCACACGGGCACACGATCCAATCGTTCACACCCCACATGGGCACACGGTCGCACAAGATGCATATCATGATGCTTGACACCCAAGAACTCATGACAATCAAATGCATCTTCACACATATATGCAACCATAATCATGCATATATTTCAACTCCTCATCATTATTCATGCATTGTAAATAATTCAAACAATGCATTTCAACCATAAAGGCCACCAACCACATACATTTGAATTTCACATAAACAATTCATATCATCACCAACCACAACAATCATACAATCACAATTACTTCCACAAGGGATTCACACCACAAAGGCTACCCACAACACATCATAACAACATACATTGATATTCAACCAAACAATGTATTTTACCACACAACCACATCATTATCACATGCATTAACATCATATAGATAGCACAAAAGACCCACATTTGTATGACGATAACATACCGCATCAAACACAAACAAACACAACAAAACCTACAAATCACTAATTATCCTCTACCAAATATTCTTGGTTAAATCATGGTCTAACATAACCATTTAGTAGCATATTATGTTATCTATCTATTGCTTCAAGTCCCACATCAATCGGACTCACGATTCGGGAGTTACGGTAGAAACATAAAACACACTTTTCACACATACATCACTTTTCCATATTTTTCTTATCAATCCAAAGCTTAAACATATGATCCTATTCCACTATCACAAAGAGCATTGAAAGAGCTTTCCAACGCATCTGACCGTGCCTCAATCCGATTTACGGATCAAAAGTTATGAAGGAAACAAAATCGGAAATTCTGCTACGTTCGCAATGCGAACGGCTAGCGAACGTTCGCTGATTCATTCGCTGGGGCTCGCAGTGCGAACCTGCGAAAACCAGAACTTCCAGCAGCGATAACTTAGGTCATTTGGGGTCAAAATACACCATTTTCTCCACCCAAACACTTCCAAAACATACTATAACAACCAAAACATGATCCAAACCTAACGACAAGTATTCTACTAAGTTTTTATCGAATTTCATCCGCGAAAACATCGATTTCTATCAATCGCTCCTAATTTCAATCGATACGAAAAGTCGCAAAACAATCAAAACAATTACAACAAACAACACATATACATACACAAGCAAGATATAATTGAAACTTCTCACCCTTACCCGATTAATCGCGCTACTACAACAAAAAGGACTTATAACATCTCACCTTAGGCAGCGCTTTATTACAAAAGCGCTGCTATAGGTCAAAAACACGGAATCTATTAATTTAATAAAGGAAAAGCGCAAAAAAATATAAGACCTTAGACAGCGCTTTAGTGAAAAGCGCTGTCTAAGGCCTTTTAAATTTTTAAAAAAATTTAATGGAAAATATTAGACAGCGCTTTCCTTAAAAGCGCTGTCTAAGGCCTTTTAAATTTAAAAAAAATATAAGACCTTAGACAGCGCTTTTAAGGAAAGCGCTGTCTAAGGTCTTAAATATTTAAAAAAATAAAAACAAAAGCGCTGTCTAAGGCCAATCTTAGAAAGCGCTTTTAAAGCGCTGTCTAAGGGCCACCTTAGAAAGCGCTTTGTTGAAAAGCGCTGTCTAAGGTCTAATAAAATTAAAATATATGAATATACTCTGTTTTCATTTTCAGTTTTGCGCTCTTTCTTCTCCCTCCCCTGTTGCGAACGGATACTTGCGAACCTGAGCTAAACCCTTGCCGTCGTCCACCGCGCCGTCGTCCACCGTTCCTCCCACATTTCGCGACTCCGACGACCTTTACTCCACCGTGACCGTCTGTTCCTCTCTCATTTCGCATTTTCGTCACTCAGTTTGGAAGTTTAAGAGTTTCAGATTATTACACATTTTATAAGGTATGCTGATAATGTTGCTGTTGATAATGTTGTTGTTGATGTTGATAATAATGTTGTTGTTGATGTATTACACATTTTACACGTTTCAGAGTATTACACATTTTACACGTTTCAGAGTTTCAGTTTGGAAGTTTCAGAGTTTCAGAGTTTCAGTTGATAATGTTGCTGATAATGTTGATAATGTTGTTGTTGATGTTGATAATAATGTTGTTGTTGATGTTGATAATAATGTTGTTTATGTTGTTGCTAATGTTGGACTGTTGCTAATGTTGATAATGTTGCTAATGTTGTTAATGTTGTTGCTAATGTTGGACTGTTGTTGGATATAAGAATAAAATATGTGCTAACTTCATTTTTGGTGATATAGGAATAGAATCAATATAATGTGTTAGTTTAGTTTGTTCTTGTTAACATTTTTCTACATTGTTAACTATTGCTATATAATGTGTTTGTTTAGTTTAGTTTAGTTTAGGTTAGTGTTAGTGTTAGTGTTAGGTTAGTGTTAGTGTTAGTGTTAGTGTTAGTTTAGAACATCTATTATAGTTTGTTCTTGTTAACATTTTTCTACATTGTTAACTATTGCTATATAATGTGTTTGTTTAGTTTAGTTTAGTTTAGGTTAGTGTTAGTGTTAGTGTTAGGTTAGTGTTAGTGTTAGTGTTAGTGTTAGTGTTAATGTTAATAATGTAAATTCTTGAGGTTGTTGTTCTAAAGAACCGAAATTCAAAGCAATTTTGTTAATGAAGTTAATTGCTTTGAATTTCTTAGTTTGGACTTGTTATGCTAATGTTAAATTCTTTCTAACTGTTAGGATTAATAAGTAGGAAAACCATGGATAAAAAATGGATGGATGCCGATCGATTGTCCAAAGAGTACGAGAATGGGGTATTGGATTTCGTTAAGTTTGTTATATATTATGTCATATTTTTTATATTTGATATCCTTTATTTCTTTATTATATTTGTTATATATTATATTTGATATCCTTGATTTATTTATTACAGGTTAGATGGCTACTAACAATGATGACCCACATGCTGATGATCACGCACATGATGATGATCATCCACATGATGATCAGGTTGGAAGTAGCAGAACTATGGAAGAAGAGATTAGGAGAGGAATAACCATAATGAGGAGATTGATCCATGCTAGAAATCAAGGCATGACTTATAATGTGCATTGGAGCGAAACAGGCACACTTGTTGAGCCTAACGGTCATATGTTGACAAGTTTCATTGGTACACTTGTAAGGAATGAGGTTCCTATTACTTTAGATGACTGGAGAAACAAACAGTTGAAGGAAACCAAAGAAAAAATTTGGAATGAGATAAAGGTACCATAATTATGTCTTTAATTATGCCAACTAATTATGTCGTTTAAATTATTTGTACTAACCAATGTGTATGGTTTTTTTAGAGGTGCTTTAATGTCGAGGACGACAGAAAAGCTTATTTGATGAGATTGGCAGGGAAGCTCCTAAGAGGGTTTAGGACATATTTAAACAAAACCTATCTTAAGGATGCTGAAGGTAATTTTGTTGATGGAGAGTTTCCATCTAAATATGCAAGTTTCATTTCACCACAAGAATGGGTGAAGTTTAAAGCCAAACGACAAACCGAGCAATTTAAGAGTTTAAGTGCAATTAATCGGGATAGAGCATCAGATCCCCAATATAAATACAGGAAAGGACGTACTGGATATGGACGTTTGGAGCAACAATTGGTAAGTATCAATAAATTGCAATGACATAATAATTGTTCATCATGAGTTATATTTGATCATATTATTTGGCTTTATATGTAGTTACAAAAGGCGGGTAGCTCTGAAACATCTCTTCCTGCACATGTCTTGTGGAAGGAAGCCCGTGTGGGCAAGTCTGGATCTGTTCCAGAAGAGGTTCTACAAGTATATGAGAAATGTGTAAGTATAACAATATTTCTTTAATTAAGTCAAAACTTTATTAACAAATATTTGACAAATATTCGATATTCATCTGATTTTCAGGAGGCGTTATCTCAGTCTGTACCTGCAGATGATACCAGGAGCATACTTAGTCGGGCATTAGATGTCCCTGAGTATCCTGGTCGGGTGAGGGGTAAGGCATTTGGGATCACCCCGACCTCCCTGAATATTAAAAAGGGAAAGGCTGCTAGTTATTCAGTACTTGAAGCTAAATTGGAAGCACTAGAAGCCGAGGTGCGGGAATTAAGAAAGGAAAAAGAAAGGGATAACGCTTCTGGTGTTAGAGATGGATCAGAGAAGGATAGTATCAACTGCAGCTTTCATCCGATTATTCCAGAGGTAATTATATATATATATATATATATATATATATATATATATATATATATATATATATATATATATATATATATATATATCTATGAAATTATATTAGTAGCTTAAATTATTTAATTACATATATACACATTAACAATGACATATGTATTTTTGGTTTTAGGGCATTCACCAATGTCAACTATTCTTATCTTCACCAATTCATCGGATGGTTGCCAAGGGAAAAGTGTTTAACAATGGGGTCACAGTACTTCATAATGAATCCCTCCCTACTGGAAGTTTGAAAGTATCAGTTGATATTGCTATGGAGAATGAAGCACTATTACCCTATCCTAACGATGATTCGGAGGTAAGAGTGGTGGGACAAGCTATAGGGTCGTTTGTTGCATGGCCGTCAAATCTCATACTCGTAGGATATGAGGTATATATGCTTAAAACCGTTATAAACCTTTGTTAATCTTAATGTGTAAATTCAAAGATTTTACGAGCATTTTATTTTCATTTTTTACATGGCAATGTTATTTAGACTCCAACAAAATCCAAAACAAAGGATAAGCGGATTCCGGAGCATACCGAGTCCGTTGTCTCAAAAAAAGAGGTACATCACAATTATATGCATAGAAAATGATAAATTGGATATCTTATACTTCATCTAACAAATTATATGATTTATAGCTGCCTGGTAAAGTGATTAGCAACGTTTCAACGCAAAAAACTGTTGGTGCTAAGAATACCAGGGTTAGAAAACAACCTATCGGCAAGGTTAGGACGTGCCTTCAGACCTTTCTACAATTAATGACGGATATTCCGACTGGAGGTGTTCGTCTGATAACTATGGAGAAAGATTTGTATGGCTTTGAATTTGACCAGAATGTTGGTAATGAAGACTTCGAGCAAGTTTTCCAACATACAGAATTGGGCGTCACTGTTGTCAATATGTACTTGAGGTATATCCGATCTACTTTGGTAATTGAACAACTTATTTACTTTATTTTTCAAATGAATATTCTAATGTTAATGATGTTTTTATTTCAGGTTTCTGTATGACAGTTTTATGCGCCCCCGGGGATTGGAGCAAAGATTTGCATTCTTATGCCCCAGCGCTGTCAACTTAACCGAAATATTGACGAAACCAAATGAGGTCCATGCGTATATACGCAACGTCTTTATGGACAACCAAGAAACGGAAAAGTTGTACTTTTTACCGTTTAATACTGGGTTAGATTTTCATTCTAAATTCATCTATTATATTTTTTTTTGTATTTTGACTTCGTGTAGAAAGTTTCTATCTAACACTTGTTTAATCTTACAGTGGACATTGGTTGTTGGTTGCAATCAATCCTATCCGCGGAGTAGTGTATTATCTGGATTCCTTAGGAAATGATTGGACCACATACCCGGATATGAAGGACTGTATTGACACGTAAGTGAAATTGTTCTAAATAGAAATGTGTATATTTATTTATTTATGTGAATTGTTCTAAATATTCATTTATATTTTATTAGCACTATACAAGCATTCCTAGAACATCGGGGAATCGACCACACCATTACATGGAATTATGTGAAGGTATATTAATTATCACATGTTTTATTATATTAGTGATGCTTACTTGATAAAACTTAGAATTTATCCATATTTTATTTTCATTTGTAGTGTCCTCGGCAACGCAATCAAATAGATTGCGGCTATTTCATGTTGAGATTTATGAGAGACACTATTTCGTTGGATCGAATGGAGATTCCACCCGATGTATGTATTTCTAACTTATGAGTTATTTTAACACATATCTCTCATATTGTCTAATGAAATAGTTAAAACTAAATCAAACTATATGTTATATTATTATGTAGTATTTTGAAGAATTCAGGAGTGCTACTTACACAAAGGCTCTATTGGATGAAATCAAAGAGGAGTGGTGTCAATACATTATGGAGCTCGGAATTTTACAAACTTAAGGTATAATATTATACTCTTACTTTAATTGATGAGAATTTTAATATGTGTAACTTTGGTTGGAGTAATGTTTTGGTTGGATGCAATTTTGGTGTATATACTTTGAATTGCAATTTTGGTGTATATACTTTGAATTACAAACTTTGAATTACAATTTTGGATGCAATTTTGGTGTATATACTTTGAATTACAATTTTGGTGTATATACTTTGAATTGCAATTTTGGTGTATATACTTTGAATTACAAACTTTGAATTACAATTTTGGTGTATATACTTTGAATTACAATTTTTGGTGTATATACTTTGAATTTTAATACTTTGAATTACAATCTTTGTGTTTTCAGGACCTATAATGTAGATTGAAGCAATGTTTTGGTGGGATGCAATTTTGGTGTATATACAATTTTGGTGTATAAGTAATATGTGCATTGTAGAAAAAATGCTTTGGTTGGAAGCAATAACTTTGGTTGGAAGCAATGCTTTGGTTGGATGCAATTTTGGTGAATAAGTAAAATGTGCATTTGTAGAAAAATGTAATGATTTGTAATTATAAATAGGTGTATATACAATTTTGGTTTGTAATTTTAAATATATATATTGGTATGAAATGCCAATTTTGGATATATAATTTTGGTGTAGAAAGGCCAATGGTTTGAATTGCCAATTCTGAAAAAAATTGCTGGTTGAAAATTACAGGTCAAATTCTGGTTGAAAAAACCTGGTAAAATTGTGGTTAAAAAAAAATTATATAAAATTTTTCGTACACCTTAGACAGCGCTTTTGGTGAAAGCGCTGTCTAAGGTCCACTTTAGACAGCGCTTTTGGTGAAAGCGCTGTCTAAGGTGTACTAAAAAAGTCAAAAATGGAAGGTCTTAGACAGCGCTTATGGTGAAAGCGCTGTCTAAGGTGTACTAAAAAAGTCAAAAAAGGAAGGTCTTAGACAGCGCTTTTGGAGAAAGCGCTGTCTAAGGTGTACCAAAAAAGTCAAAAAAAGGTAGGGCTTAGACAGCGCTTTTGACGAAAGCGCTGTCTAAAGTAATCCATATAATGTGAAAAAGCGCTGTCTAAAGGTACCATAGACAGCGCTTTTCATTAAATACACGCCCCTTTAGACAGCGCTTTTGGTAATACCAAAAGCGCTGTCTAAACCTATAGCGTCGCTGGTTTATACAGCGCTTTAAAGCGCTGTCTAAAGGCTAAAAAAGCGCTGTCTAAAACCGTTTTTGCGCTAGTGGCTTGAAACAGAGTTTTCCCGATTTTCCTCTTTTTCCTCTTCTCCCTTTCTTTCTCCTCCTTTTCTTTCTCTTCTTTTTCTTTCCTTTTCCTTTTCTCTCTTTTTCTCTCCACCTTCTATTTATTTAAAATATCTAATCCCCTAAAAAGACTATTTTACCCCTTAACTCAAATATCTCGCAAACGCTCCCAGAACCCGATAAAATATATTCACGATGAAAAATAATGTATTTTCACATAAAAGTCGAAAATAAAATAATATAATAATAAAATAATCAAAACGACTCAAATAAACAAAATACTAAAACTGGGGCGTTACAAACCTCACTGCCACACTCATCACATGACAGTGCCCCGACATTACCGAGAAAGCCACGTTTCGCTAGTTGATCTATAGTTGGGAGTCTATCCCTAGCAAATCTCCACATGAATATCTTGATCTTCAAAGGAAGTTTCGAACACCAAACTTTACTTATAACTGGAGAAGACTCGTCAGCGGCGACAAAATCATTTCTAGAGGACCATATCAAGTCGTAGCAGCCTTTAACTAAAAATCCTCTGCATTCTTCAGTACCACCGGTTCTTTTAGAAGCCCATCTGTGGACATCCTCTCCACTGCTAGGGACAATGGATTACAGTAAATACCTCAAGTCTTATTCCTCCCTTTCCATCACAGAACCCTCCGGGAAAGTAGAAAAAGAGATGTTCCAAACCCACTCGTTACCATTCCACGACCCTAAGCTTGCGACAGAACAAAGAGTTCCAGCAACAAAAAGGAACAGATTTGGAAAGATATCTTTGAGGGGAATATCAGGAGCCCAAATAGAATACCAGAACAAAGTTTCAGCCCCATTACCTATAGATATACAGACATTAGAAGTAAAGATGTCTCTATCCAAAACTTTGTCGTAACTAATACTCCTCAAGTCGCGCCACCATATAGAATCAAACCTGCAAGCAGATTCAGAAACAGAGCTATACGTCTTCAAGGCTTAGTTTCCATAGTTAAACTTCAACAGATTCTTCCAAATACACTCCTCAGAATTGACCATCCTCCATTTCCACTTCAACATTAAAGCCCTATTGAAATCAGTCAAATCCCTAACGCCTAAACCACCCTCCCCAATAGGACGACAAACCGTAACCCAATCAATCCAGTGAATTTTTCTCTTGACCTCGTTCCCACCCCACAAAAACCTACTCTGAATTCCTTGAAGTGTCTTCAAAACACCTGCAGGAACTTTGTAAAAAGAAAAAGCATACAGGGGCAAAGAACTAATAATAGACTTTATTAAAACAAGTCTACCCCCTATAAATAATTGCCTCCCCTTCCAATCAGCTAGCCTCGACCTGACTTTCTCCAGCAAATCCTTCCACATATTTTACCTTCTAGGGCTAACCCCAATGCATACACCAAGGAAGACGAAAGGAAGCTCCATAAGATCGCAGTTAAGGAACGACGCAGCAGAACTCAGAAAAGCATTTCTAACATTGATACCACCTAGCTCGCTTTTGCAAAAGTTCACCCTCAACCCAGAAATCATTTCAAATCCTCTGAGGATAGCTTTTATACTCCATAGGCATCTCCAAAGAACAAAGTATCATCAGCAAAATGAGTTACCTTATAGCTTCCTTCATCACCTGCTCTGAATCCTTCATACAAACCAAGGTTCTCAGCTTTATGCACTAGAGTAGTAAGCACCTCCATGACAAGCAAGAAAAGGAAAGGGGATAGAGGATCCCCTTGCCTCAATCCATTGTGAACCTTGAACTCTCTCGTCGCACTACCATTGACCAAAACCGACATTGAACCATCGCACACCAGCGTCCCCATCCATGCTAACCACTTGTCCCCAAAGTTTAATTTCACCAGAAGATCCATAAGAAACTTCCACGACACACAATCGTATGCTCTTGCAAAATCTAATTTAAATAGCAAACAACTCTTCCATCTTCTTTTAGCAAGGTCTATTAACTCGCTAGCTAGCAAAACACCATCAAAGATACATCTACCAGGCAAAAAAGTAGATTGTTCAGCAGACACCAAAGACCCAATGACTTTCCTCAATCTACTTGCTAAGATTTTAGATAAAATCTTCTGATAACACGAGACAAGGCAGATAGGCCGGTAGTTCGAAAGGTGCTGGGGGGTCCTAGTCTTAGCCACTAAAGACAGGAAATATGCCTTAGCAGTTTTAGTGAGAGAGGGGTTTCTATGGAAGTCCTTCACGAAGCGGAAAATGTCCCCTTTAACAATGTGCCAACAACCCTGAAAAAAAGCAAAGGTATACCCGTTTGGACCCGGGCCCTTATCACCTCCACAATGCCAAATAGCTTCCTTGACTTCTTCTTCCAAAAACTCCCGTTGTAACCACAGTTTATCCTCCTCCTTCAATCTTCTCATCACCAGATCATTCATAGCAGGGCGGTTAAAGTTTTCTTCTCTAAAATTCTCTTGAAAGAATTTACCCACCTCTCTTTTGACCCCCTCGACGTCCTCTACAACACCACTTTCACAATTAACAAACTGGATCCCATTTCTTCTCCTCTTCCTTCTTACCACGTTATGAAAGAATATAGAGTTACTATCGCCGTCCTTCAGCCACATTTCCTTTGCTTTAATCCTAATCAAATCCTCTTTCAATTTAAGATTATTCCAAACCTCATAACTGGCCTTACTTCTAGCTTTCACCATATCTTCAAAGTTGACAAAGCCATGTTTACTAACCTCCTGATCAAGACTGTTAAGATCAAAAATCGCATCCTCGATCTTACCATCCACCCTACCATAAACTTCCTTGCCCCATGTTCTCAACCTCACTTTAAGGTTATTCAGCTTTTCCTTTAGAACAAAATCCCCCTACCCTCGATGACCATAGTCTCCCAGCAACTCTTGACAAAACCAGAAAATTCGGGATGCTTCAGCCAAGAGTTCACGAACCTGAAGGGCTTTGGACCCCAGTTCACCCTATTGCACTTCAACCATATAGCACAATGGTCAGAAATATCCCTTTTACCTATTTGCTGACCAGTGATATTCCAAACATCAATTAAACCTTCAGAATCTAAGAACCTATCGATTCTGCTCATGGAGTTCCCCATTCTGTTAAACCAAGTGAACACACCCCCTCACATGGCACATCCATACAATCCAACTCTCCAATGAAATTACGAAACTCCTCCATCTCCTTAGCTCTAAAGACACCCAACGGACTCTTTCTCTCCTCCTTGAACGCAATGGCGTTAAAATCACCGCCTATAACCCACTCACCCCTGTTAAAACTGCTTTTCAACTTTAGCAACTCCCTCCATAACACCTTCTTTTTAGACAAGTATCAAGAAGAATAAATGTTCATGAAAACACTTCAGTACCCTTCCAGAACCCACTAACACCTAAAAAACCCTCCTTCCTAAAACTGCAGTTGAAAGATATAGAATCCTTCTTCCATATAATCAATAAACCACCCGCACTTCCGGTAGCATCAGAAGCAGACCAGTCCACCTCCTGGTTCCCCCATAATGAGTAAACTAAATTACTATCAATGCTTGATTTCTTCGTGTCTTGGAGAAAGCAAACATCCACTTTCCCCGATTGAATCACCCTAGCAACTCTATTTCTTTTAACCAAGTTGCCACATCCTCTCAGATTATGGGACATAATATTCATAATTGACCCTTTTGAGCCTCCCTCAGTCTCGAACCTTCTTCATCTCTCATCTCCAGCAATCTAATCTCCTTCTCCATACTTGATGCCTCACATCCTTTAATCCCTAGAGAAACAACTATCTCTTTCACTTTACTGGAAACTTTGATTTCGAAAACTTCCCAGAACCTTTTGTTTCCCACCAAAATCTCTGAATCCGTAAACGAATGGCAACGGCTAACCTGATTCCCTGCTTCAATAAACGTACCAACCTTCCTCTCCTTAGAAATTTCATCTTCAGACACCTCAATAGGATCCGAACAACCGTCTCCTACCAAGCCCTCCTGCCACAACTCAGACTTCTTCATCCAACGAGACTTACCACGAGAAAGGTGCGATTGAGTCTCCCTAACAGTACATTTTTCAGAACGACTCTCTCTCTCTCTCCTGATACTCGGGTTGAAGGTTTGCATGATATAGGCCCTTCTTTCACCTCACGACCACCGACTGGCCCAATGTAATCTGGCTTTATCCTTTGGGCCTTTTTACTCTTATGGGCCCTAACCAGCCCATCAAAGCTAGCAACTCCTCTTTTACAACAGTGACACTCGTCCCTAGGGCTACAAATTTTGAACTTTTCCCCCTCTCCATCCCTTAGACACGTGTCTACATCAGCCTCTGCCTGAAGAACGTTGACTGGCGCGCCATCATTAAATGATGCAACCTCGATCGTCGCTTCATTCACACTTTTGTGACTATCTGACACTTCCAACGTACCACCTCCTATCTCCAAAGATCCATTAAGGTAATCACTTCCACAGATAGGTCTGCCCTTAGGATTGTAGGCTACAGGTATCTCGTGGCACACGCTTAACGCTTCCTCTTCCTCATCTCCGTGATCACCCACATCTTCCATGGAGCACCACCATTTATCGCTACATTCTAAGCTTGATCCATCGTCTTCCATTCCAAAATCACTGCTCTATTTCTTCGCTATAGTTTTACATAGAGGACCCCTGTTTTCTTCGATAACTCTAATCCTAAAAACAGAGTCGTTGATAGCCACCTTAAACACTTCATCGATGGACATACCACAACTTGTTCTAATCATAACACTAGCCACGTCCATTTTCGAAGCTCCCGTACAGTCCTCTTCACAGCAAACATAAGATCCCAATTTGGATGTTATAAATTCGAAGAACGAGACTGACCAAGCTTGACACGGAACACCAAAGATCCTGACCCAGGTTAACCTCTCAGAATCAATATATTCAGGGTTCCACCTCCTTACCTCAGCAAACCATTGATCCACCCAATCTTTAGCACTCAGAAGAAGTTCTTCAATTTCACCATCATCTTTTTCTTCCAACAGACATAGGTTAGCTCCCAGAGGAGTCACCTTAACCCCAAAGTAACCCTCTGAATCGAAATTTCTTTGTATATTGAACGTCATGCCGGGAACATGAACTCTCCCAACGAAAGCTTTTTGAAATCTGCACATGTCTTCCTTACCAATTTTGTACTCCAAATCCCATTTTCTTTTTCCCACGTAATCCCCCTTGACTGCCTCTGCAAACGACTGGTTACCCTTCGCATATACTGATTGGACCCCACCAGCTTCACCCCTAGTATCAACCTTGACAGGTTCATCCTTCCTATCGTAAACATAGGGCCTTTGAGATTTAGGAGGATTCTGGACCTTCTTGTCTTTCTCGAATCTAGGTAAGTTCGCAAAAAGCTTTCTTCCGTCGATAAATATATTATCAAGCTTCAAACTCAATCTCCTAACGTCTCTGACCCCAAAGAATCTCACAAAACCGTATTTCCTACCCTTCTTATCTCTCTTTGCCGGGATAAACACTTCGTCCACTTCGCCATACTTCGAAAAAATCTCGTATAAATCTTTTGATCTCTTGTACTCGGGAAACTCTGTTATGAAAAATGAAGTAGAATCCTGATGAATGTTTCTTTTGCCCCTCCATGTATCGTCCCATCTTCTTGAATTCCTTTGATTGTAACTCACTTTACTCCAACCATACTCCATCGCGTATCACAAGAATCCAAAGTAGGACCACTAGAGCCAAGGCCCCTTGCCCTAAGGCAAGAAGTTTAAGCCAAAAACAATAGTAGTGCACTGAAGATTCTTAACTAAGGGCTAAATATTATTCAGCAGCTTCTTTCTTCACTTCGGAATTTGTTGGCTTCAGCATTCTAAACGGTCATTTATTATGATGATTGTGTATGCAATACTTAATTTTGTAACTGAAACTGATTATAGACACCAGAAAGACAACCCTCTTTATATTCTCGAGTATATCAGACTAAACCCTAATCACTCAAGGTAATCAAATTTATCAAAAATAAAATTTTTTTTCTTTTTACATTCTTTGCTTTTTTTTTCTATTCAAATTTATTATTCAACTTTTAAAAAAAATTAAAATATTTAAATATAATTTCATTTTAACTCACTTTTTAACAAAATCAAATTTTATCACGAAACACAATCAATAACTCTGTTATACACTAACTTTAATACAATTTCAACTGGTTACATCATCATCATGGACAAAAACCTCTTATGTTCAATTAACCCTCTCTTTAATTGACTATATCAATAACATGAAGCGCGTGTGATAAGTTATTCATTAGAAGAATAAGTAGCATGTAGTTGTTAAATAGTAATTGAACAAGTATCTTATACAAATTCAAAAAGACTTTTTTTTACTAGGTCATTAAATGTAAGTAAATATATAGAATATTTCAATGTATAAACTTCTTATAAATAGGCTCTTTCTATGTCTTCAAAATCTCATAATTCATAAACATACAGAAGTAAATATACAAACAAACAAAGAGAGCAATATGATGAGCAGTTACTTGTTTTTTACAGCCTTCTTGGCCTTAGCATCTTGTGCCTTTGCATTTGATCCCAGCCCACTACAAGACTTTTGTGTGGCTATCAATGACACTAAGAATGGTGGTATGTATAATTATAATGTATTTTCTTTTTATTATCATTTTTCTGCTATGATAGTTATGGTTAAGCCTTTGAAATTTATTACAGTCAATCGGTTTAATCACTCATATTTGATTTGCAGTGTTTGTGAATGGAAAATTCTGCAAAGATCCAAAACTTGCCACTGCAAATGACTTCTTTTTCTCAGTGAAAGAAGGAAACACATCAAATTCACTTGGCTCAAAAGTGACACCGGTTACGGTCATGGTTTTAAATTGCGGTCCGCAACCGCAATTGCACCCGCAATATTGCGGATGCGGTTGTCCCCGCAACCGCATCGGACCGCAATAGCGGTGTGATTTGAAAATTACGCCTCCGGCTATGTTTGAAACCATATTAGATAATTTTAATCATGTTTCTTCAAATGTTTTCATCTAAAATAAAAATATTAGAGTTCTAAAACTCAATTTAGTTATTATGTAATGAAAAAACTTAACATTAAGTGTTTTTTAACGTTGTATTTCAAATACCTCCTTATAAAAATTCACACCGCAACGGACGCAATACGCATCGCAACACCCGCAATGACCGCAATCGCAGCACCCGCAACCGCAACCGCATCCGCAACCGCAACCGCAATTTAAAACCATGGTTACGGTTAATGAGATATTAGGATTAAACACTCTTGGTATTTCTCTCGCTCGCATTGACTTTGCACCGAGGGGACTAAATCCTCCACATACTCATCCAAGAGGTACTGAGATTCTTATAGTGTTGGAGGGTACTCTCTACGTTGGTTTTGTTACTTCTAACCCACAAAACCGTCTCATCACAAAAGTACTCAACAAAGGAGATGTGTTTGTGTTCCCTATTGGTCTCATTCACTTCCAGTTGAATGTGGGATATGGAAATGCGGTTGCCATTGGTGGACTTAGCAGTCAGAATCCAGGTGTCATCACAATTGCGAATGCTGTATTTGGATCTAATCCGAAAATTTCTTCAGAAGTTCTCACAAAGGCTTTTCAAGTGGATAATAAGATAGTTGACAATCTTCAGAAACAGTTTTGGTTGGACAACAACTAGAATTACAATCCCCGAGTCACTGAGTTTACTTGACTATTGTCTTGTCATTTTTTTCTCCTCTTACCTCATGATATTGTGATATTTACTAAAGGATTAGAATAAAATAAAATGTAAGACCGGATGCATCTTACATTCATAATTGAATTATCTGAATAAAATATTTTATGTGTTCTTTTCTATATTCTATAAGAACAAAACTTTCATATATTTGTCTCATTGAAATAAGAGTTTCAGATTATAATATATAACATTGTCTATACATTTGAGATGCTAATGACATTGTAACTTCTTTAAAAACCTGTAACAAATCTCTAATTAACTAAAGTGTCATATTGAATCATAGTTGAAGATAAAATAAATTGCCTTAATTTTTGAGTGGCAAAAGCTATATCAGGCTTGGTAGTGGTTAAATACAAGAGTTTACAAATTAGTATTTTGCATTATGCATTGTCTTCATAAGCAATATATGTATCTTTGTGAAATTTAATACATGGACTGTAGAGAGATTTTATTAGCTTGGATGTCATATTATGTTTAGGAATATTCACACCTTGTGTTTTTTTTTTATTATAAGCGAGTTTCATTAAAAGAGAGAACAATGGGTTCTCGAAACCACTTACAAAAAGGAGGAAAAAACCTCGAAGCAAAAAAGAAAATTACAACCCAATTGAGCCTTATGATAAGTAGAACAAAGGAAACTTACTAAACTCATAAAAGCTATAATTGGAGCGGGTAATTTTCCCGATGAAAGACCATCTCCACACTAACTCCTTAATATTCCACACCGTATCCAAAATGTTCCAATTATCGTTCCTAAAGATGATTCCATTCCGCAAATTCAACAAAAACCAAGTCGTTGCCAACCACACACAACCCTATTTTCGTCTCTTCACCCTTCTTAACTTCAAGAAGGCACACCGCTTAAGAAAACTTTCCTTGATATCATTAGCTTCCCAATCATAAAAACCAATCCACTCGGCCAACTCCTTCCACACTAACAAAGAGACTCCGCACCGCAATAAGATATGATCTACCGAATCCACCGACGAAGAGCAAAAAATACAATCCAAACCACTATTCGGAAAAACACAACCTCTACCCACAAGAGCAACTTTAGTAGGAAGCCTATTCAAAAAACATCTCCAACCAAAAACCTTTACCTTAGTAGGAACCTTTAAATTCCAAATTAAAGAAAAGGCTTCGTCCGAATAGTTAGGCGGCCCGAAAGGAATACGAAAATTAGAAAGAAGATTGTAAAAACTACGTACCGAAAAACCCTCCGAAGGATTCAAGACCCAAGCAATCTTCACAACACCGTTGAGCTCCGGTCAAACATGATCCAACAAGAGCTGCATCCTTACCATATTCGTCGCAACACCACCTTCTAACGGACCGACCACCCCAAAATCTCCCCACATCCATCTCTCCTCGAACCACCCTCCCATGCAAGCCACAGAAACATCTTTAAGACAAGACAAGTGGAAAAGAGAAGGAAAAATATCCTTTAAACAACTATCTCCAATCCACCAAGAGTGCCAAAAAGATGAAGAAAAACCATTACCAATAGAAAATTTGCAATTAGGAACAAAACAATTTCCCGGTAAACCTTTATCCAAAACACATAAATCCCTCCACCAAAAGGAAGCGCCATCCGAGTTAGGAGGACTACTATCGAGAGCCACTAACTTCAAATTAATATCTCTGTATCTAGCTTTTAGAACTTTGTACCACAAACCCTTATTTTTCGATAAAATTCTCCATCTCCATTTGTTGATTAAAGCCAAGTTAAAGTCATCCTCCCTTATCAAACCCAAACCACCTTTATTAAGCGGAAGGCACATATCTTTCCATCTAACCCAATGGATTTTCCTCTTTTCCACCTTGCTCCCCCAAAGAAAATTACTTTGAATTCTAGCAATCTCTTTAACCACCTTCACCAGAGCTTTGTAGAACGAAAGCATAAAGATGGAAACACTAGAAAGCACCGACTTCAAAAGAGTGAGTCTTCCCCCAAAGCTAAGAAATTTATTATTCCAAGAATAAAGCCTCCTTTTAATCTTCCCCACTAACTCCTTCCACATGCCATTCCTATTGAATTTATACCCGATTGGAATTCCAAGAAAAACAAATTTACTTTCCTCCCTCCTACAAGAAAGGAAGAAAGAAGCCACCTCCAAGAACCTAGGACCAATATTAATACCAATGAGTTTTCATTTATGAAAGTTAATTCCCAAACCAGAAACTAATTCAAAACCTCTCAACACCGTTTTAATAGCCCAAAGGTGTTTCCAATTTCCCCCACCAAACAATAAGGTATCATCCGCAAATTAAAAAATATCTACTCGACACATGCCCTTTATATTAAAACCTTCAAATTCCTCATTCGCCACCGACCTACTAACCAAACCCTTCAAACCTTCCGCTACAATCACGAAAAGAAAAGGAGAAAAAGGGTCTCCTTGTCTCAACCCTCTTTCCACAAAAAATTCCTTCGTAGGACAACCATTAACTAACACCGACATCTTGCTTGTAAAAATCAGAGTTGTCATATGCACTTACTTATAAATTTATAATTCTATATGATTTTAGCTACTGAGAAAAGTTATCACTTCTTTGTTTTGTCGATAATCAGCAGGTGTGAAAATAATGGTAGAAATACCGCTTCTTCTTCATTTTATTAAAAAATATTTACGGGCCATAATAACAACGACAGTAATAGATAAAAATTTATTTGCTTCAAATTTTAATACCGACTATTTTTAAATTTTTATTCATTACAAAAAGGATTTTTCCTTATACGCTTATAAATATATTAAAATTAACAAGTTCATTTTTAAAATAAACAATAGCAAAAACAAATTTAACAATAATAAATGAAATCAATGATGGAGAGTATGTTGGGTAGTGATCCGTTGATATAACTTGTTTATGTTGAGAATAATAAATTCAAGTGTGATTTGGAGTCATGCATTGGTTATAAATGTGGAGAGTTGAGCATTTATAAATGGAAAACTCACACACCTATCACCTTAAGGTTTTGGGTGAATATGTGGTGTCTCTCTCACTTATGTTGCTCTTGACCCAATGTTCAATGCTCCCTAGTGAAAAAACTCCCCCAAAAAATGGTATCAGAGCCTGGTTTTCGACAATCATCTTGAATCTCTTACAAATTTTGAATACTTCACCATTTCTCTTGATCACATATATCCACAGCATTCGACTAAACTTGTCGACAAACGAAACAATACTTGTTTCTACCAATGGTATGCTCCTTAAAAGGACCACATACATCTGAATGTACATACAACTTCGAGTATGCAGGATGATCTAATTGGCATAGTCGAAATAGTACTAAAAACTTCGCCTTTAGTGACCGATTTAGTGACCCAAAAAGATAAAAAATCGGTCACTATATGGTTTAGCGACCAATAAAGTGACTAACATTTTTCAGTTGGAATAATGTTAGTCGCTAACTTTTAGTGACGAAATCTGTGACCGATAATTAGCGACCGATTTTAGCCACTTTGGCAACTGAAATTGTGACTGATTTTAGTGACTAATATTGTGACCGAAAGTATGTTTAGTGACAAATTTAAATAGTTTTTCATTATTTTAAAAAAAAAAATGGTATTTAAATAATTAATTTAATATTATTCCAGTCACTAAATCGGTCTCTATTATTTTATTTTTTAAAATAAATATATTTTAGACAATAAAACAATTTTTTTTATATCTCTGAAATAAATTTGGTATAATTGAAAACAATTAAATATATTACACATTAAAATTACACATTTTATTGTATTTAACAAAATAACAATATAATAGATATTTTTAAATACACATAAAATATATTTTAAAAAAACACATTTTTAAATCTTACTAAATACTCATCAAAAAAGTTAATAAAAGAATATTAATAAAGGATTTCAAAGTATTCAACAAATAATACAAATAACTATTGTATTTTAAACTATTTCTTAATACACAGTATGAGTCGAATTTTTTACGTAAATACCCCTAATTTTGGAAAAAATTCCCTAAATAACCCATGTTTCCAAAATATTCCCAAAATGCCCCCATTAGGGTTTTGGTTTGAACTATGTCGCCATTGGAATTGGCGACTCCCTTGTAGAGGTCTAACCATGTCGCCAATGCAACTGGAGACACCCTTCCAAGTCGCCAGTGCAATTGGCGACACAGTGTAATGGTTAAACCAAGTCGCCAATCCAAGTGGAGACATGGTGTGTTTTGTGTTTTTTTTTTAAATATTGGAATATTATATTGATTTTGTTTGCACAATGATATAAAATTTTCATTAATTCAATAAAATATTACATTAATTAATTTTCGTGACCGGGTGCATCCAACCGGCCACCAGTGCCACATCCCCTAGGGACCCTCACTCGTTGCACTCGTTGCAGCCGTTGTACTCGCCCCCCTTGTTCCCCTTGTTGTTGATTTACGCCCGGTGTTTGAGGGGTCGATGGTTCAGGAGCAGTCCTAGATGGTTCCCTTAGGATGTCTTGCATTCCTGTGAAGTCTTGTGGACTGAAACTGAGCGTGCGACCCATGCCATTATAGCTTGAGGGGGTGATTGGTGTGCGGGCAGCCCGATTGAAGGGAGACATTGGTGTGAAGGATTCGTTGATGAAAGGTTGAAATGGTGTTTGAAAGCCATAAGGATGTTGAGAAGGTTGGCTAGGGTATGATGTTTGCCCAATTTGGCTATGGTATGATGTACCATCGTTTTGGCTGTATCTTTGTGACATGTTGCGGGCATAGCCATATTGAGTCTCTTGATAATAATCATTTTGTTGAAGAGGATATGGGGGACGCTCTTGGTATTGTGGTTGGGTGTATGGCATGTTTGGATGGATAATGGGTTGGTAATTTTGCTGGGTAGGGGGTTGTGAGTAACATGGCCTTGGAGGTGGGTTAGAAGTTGAGGCTTCTTGTGTGTCGGTGGTCTGGCGCGGGTCGTATAAATACCTGTCTTCGGAGACAAATCCAGTTGCAACCGATCTGTACCAAGCCATGTAATTATTTGTTGGTACAGATGAGGTTGGCATCACCGGCTCACGTAAGACATAGTTATTGCGGTGCATCCATTTACGACGCTCAGTCTTTGTAAAATCCTTCCAGCTGTCAAACTCCCATTGATCATTAACTCTTTTTAGATGCCATTTACTGATGTCAGCAGGCGGATCTGGGATGTCTTGATGCATTCCAAATTGCAGTTTGACATGGTAAATGTTGTGCAGCTCCACAGTTGTGAATCTGATGATCGGGACACATGCAGTCCAAATGGCAGCATCTTCATCGCTGACTTCATGTAGGTCTTCCATGCCTAGGTATGGACGCCATATGAACTGCAGAATAGAAAAATATTAGATAGTAAAATATATGAAATAAAAGAAGAGAAATGTTTAGGCGGACTTACATCTGCGGGTGTTAGGTGATCCAAAAGATTACGGTATTGAATGATACAATGTTTGGGACATCTATTGTAACTCATTCCCTTAGCCGACCATCTAAAAAAAAATTAATTTTTTAGTTGAGAATGTTAGACACAATTATTTTTAAGGATAAAAAAAATTAAGTTAATAACTTACTTTTGTGCAAACGGGAAGGAAAAGTCGTTGTCGTTGAAAGGCGCTAGGGATGGCAATCTAGACTAGCCCCAAGCTTGTAGCAAAACAGCACATCCAAAAAAAGTAGATGCATCTTTTTTAGCGTACTTACACACAGAGCTATACAAATAAGACAGACAAGCGGAACCCCAACTATACTGTCTTGTTTGATTTAGATCTCTCAATAAGGGTAAGTACATAATGTGCATAGAAGAACCAGTACCCTCGAGAAGGTATGTAATTATTTGTCGTAATCCTCTTTGCAAGTTTCGACTTTCAGCTACTTACACAAAGAGAAGCGATTGTTGGAAGATAACTTCCATACAGCCAATTCATAATTGCACTGTGACAAATATTGTCCAAGATCACCGACAGTTAAGCGCAGATTTGATATGTCAAGACATTTTGCCCATGGTTAGTAAGGATCCGTCCGTCAAAGTGAGTATAATCATATCTCACATTGTTACGAGGTATAATTATACTCCCTCTTATAAGAAAGCATGGATTGCAAGGACAAAGGCTGTTGAAAGGGTCTTTGGCAACTAGGAGCACTACGCCAAACAAGACCTTAGACAGCGCTTTTTTTGGCCTTAGACAGCGCTTTTAAGCGCTGTCTAAACCTGCACTGCTAAAGGTTTAGACAGCGCTTTAGGTAATACCAAAGGCGCTGTCTAAAGGGGGGTATATTTTCACAAAAAGCGTTGTCTAAGACCCACCTTTTTGAACTTTTTAGGTATACCTTAGACAGCGCTTTTGGTGAAAGCGCTTTCTAAGCCCCACCTTAGACAGCGCTTTTAGTGTAAAGCGCTGTCTAAGGTATACGAAAATTTTTATATAAATTTTTTTAAACCCAATTTTTACCAAGTTTTTCAACCAGAATTTGACCTGTTTTTCAACCATTTTTTTCCAGAAAAATACCACAATTTGGAGATTCAAATCAATCCAATTTGGCCTATTTAAATGTACCAATTTACACCAAAATTATATATCCAAAACAATTGGCAATTCAAACCAATATATATATATATATATATATATATATATATATATATATAGACAAATGTACATATTACTTATACTACTACTTTTGCATCCAACCAAAGCATTGCTTCAAATCTACATAGGTCCTGAAAGAACACAAAGATTGTAATTCAATTAAAAGAATACATCAACAATGTCTATAGTTAGAAAGTTACACATATTTAAATTATCATCAATTAAAGTAAGAGTACAATATCATACCTGATAAAACTCTGAGCTCCATAATGTATTGACACCATTCCTCTTTAATTTCATCCAATTGAGAAATTGAGTAATGAGCACACTTGCATTCTTCAAAGTACTACATAATAATATAACATAGTTTGATTTAGTTTTAACTATTTCATTATATGAGAGATATGTGTTAAATATTAAAATAACTCATAAGTTAGAAATACATACATCGGATGGAATCTCTATTCGATCCAAATTAAGAGTGTCTCTCATAAACCTCAACATGAAATATCCGCAATCTATTTCATTACGTTACCGAGGACACTACAAATGAAAAGAAAATATGGATAAATTCTAAGTTTTATCAAGTAGCATCACTAATATATAATAAAACTTGTGATAATTAATATACCTTCACTTTATTCCATGTAATGGGGTTGACTCACCTCTTTGGTACTTGGCCTTCTCGTAGTGCTCGGAAAGCTTGTATAACGCTAATAAAATATAAATGAATATTTAGAACAATTCACATAAATAAATAAACAAACAAATAAATATACACATTCATATTTAGAACAATCTCACTTACGTGTCAATACATTTCTTCATATCCGGGTATGTTGTCCAATCATTTCCTAACGAATCCAGATAATACACCACTTCTCTGCTAGGATTAATTGCGACCAACAACCAATGTCCACTGTAAGATTAAACAAGTGTTAGATGGAAACTTTCTACACGACGTCAAAATACAAAAAAACTATAATAGATGAATTTAGAATGAAAATTTAACCCAGTATTAAACGGTAAAAGGAACAACTTTTCCGCTTCTTGGTTGTCCATAAAGACGCCGCATACATACGCCAGGACCTCATCTGGTTTATTTATTATTAAGGATAAGTTGACAGACGCAGGGCATAAGAATGCAAATCTTTGCTGCAATCCACGTGGGCGCATAACTTTGTCATACAGAAACCTTAAATAAAAACATCATTAACATTAGACTATTCATTTGAAACATAAAGTAAATAAGTTGTTCAATTAATATACCAAAGTAGATCGGATATATACCTCACGTATGTATTGACAACACTGACGTCCAATTCTTCATGATTGAAAACTTACTCGAACTCTTCATTACCAATAGTTTTTTCATGTTCAAAGCCATATATATCTTTCTCCATATGTATAAGACGAACACCTCCGGTCGGAACATCTGTCAATTGTAGAAACGTCGAAACAACTGATATGCAATTAGTTATGAATTAGAAAATTTATAGTACTTGCTAAAGCATGGACTTGGAGAGTAACCATGGCCACTAAGTCAGTCACCCTCATAAATATTGTTTATAGTACTAATCTCAGTCATTCCATACCCTTCTACAATAATTATATATAGGCTAGTTTAATTAATTTAATTCCAAACCTCAAGGATTTTGATTCTATTTCTCTTGTATATAGTATATACATATGTACAAGTCCTTGAAAAGATACATTGAAATATTCAAATTTCAATAGTACCTCTTTGCTGTTATGTTAAATATTATAAGCATCTATCAGGACTATAGATTTCAACCTACAATGCAAATTTAGCTTCAGCTTATTTCCATATAAAAGTATAGTTCTGTTATATTCAAAACATGTGTTATTTATTATTTGTCATGTGTGTCACTTAAAGAGCATAAATTTCAAGCCATATAGAACATAAGATATCTCATAATCATTAAAGCATGTCATAAAGGATCTGATAAGGAAATTTAAAAAAACATATGGTCATTTAATAACAAACCTCCAGCAGCTTCTTACGGTGCCCTTTGACGAATAGTTTTCCACCATAGAGGAGAAAACTAGTCGAAACAAACAAAGAAACCCCTACAAAGAACATTTTAGACAAACAAAGAAACCCCTGCAAAGAACATTTTAGACAAAATGATTAGTACATTTGAGTGGTTTCCACCATAATATCATCCACAAAATGATGTTAACAATATAAACCACAATGGTTAGCTCTAACCTTTGTACATTCCAAAGGAAGATGAAAATAAAACATCAAACTGCATTTGGCAAAAAAACTAAGAATGTAAAAGACCTTATGTGTAGTCCAATTGTATTTTGGAACTCTCAATTATATTCTAAACACTTGAATCAAATATATGGTATATATGATCTCAATGGTACTTGCCATCGACCCCAACACAAGGTTGTTGCTCTATGTGAAATGAAAACAGACTGAACATAATTAAAATTGAACAATTCAATAATTTCATTAATATGTATGCGTCAACCCGAATACTAATCAACAAAGTGCTTAAATTCTCCGATTCACCATCCTAAAACACCAAGAAATTTATTTCATCAACCCTAAAATCAAAGCCGAATTAGAATTTGAGGAAATGAAAAATTAGGGTTTCATTGTTTTTATCCTTTTCAGTTTTGAAACTCATCAAACTCCTAACATTATAGAAGAAATGGAAGGAAAATACAACACATACAATATAAAACACGAAGAAAGGAGAAGAAATGGTGAGGGTTAGTCAGAGATTCTCTTATTGTGGTGGAAGAACTAAGAAAGTGAAGGCTCATGTCTCCCTGTTTGGTGCTAGAATTTACAAAGAGCTCCGGATATCATACTTTGAGCATCCGTGAAATCACAAAGCTTACCAATAGTGTCGTGATAATTCACTCTTTTTAGAAAGGTTATGGCTAAAATGGAGAGAGAGAGAGAGAGAGAGAGAGAGAGAGAGAGTTGATGATAGGAGGCGGCGACTGCATCTATAGGGTTAGGAGTGGAGAAGAGTACCAACATATAGGTGAGGGGGAAGGTAAAAATTTACTCCTCAAATTTTTATTAGATCAACCTTTTTTTAACAAAGAAATTTAACTCAATTTATTTTGATATATTACATATTTTAAAAATTAAATAACTTATATGTAAAGAACATGCATAGGATATAACCAATTTTTTTAAAGAAGAAAATACCCAGAGTTTATACAAAGAAAAATGTAGAGGTGAATGAAGTTTTTGGTGAAAATAAAAGTCAAATTTTAAAAACTCCTAAGCGAATAAAATTTGAGTGGCTATAATTTTGACTAAAATAATAAAATAAACAAATATAAATACACTAGAAGCTAGAGTACAATAGTTTTATTTTGCAACTGATTTATTGACTAATAAATGTTTCTTATAAATCAGTCTTTAATTCAGTCTCTATAGTGACCAAAAATATCTACTATAAAGTGTGAAAAGATCTCTGAAACTTAATTTTTCCCCCTATTTACTCTGAAATATCTATTCCAAACTTGGTAATTATTATTATTTATTTGCAGAAGCTTTGCAATTGAAATTTGAATATGCAAGGTAGTGTGATTTATTCTTTAAAATTTATTACGTAGATGCCTTTTGTGACTTACGATTTCTGCGGGTATTTTTTATTAATAGCTTGCAGAAATTGAGGCTAAAATGAAAAATGGTTATTACAATAGCCGAGGATTGAGCTCTGTCAAAGAGGACATCAGTAGAATGTGCCGTGATGCAATAAAGTAAGTTCTCTTACAATTATAAGGTTAATATGTTTCTTGATATATCCATATGTCAAAATTCTGCAAATATGTAATGTTTGAAGTTTGCCAAATTAATATTTGTAACAACTATTCCATTTTTCTTGGCTAAATACTCTAACTATAAGTGTATTCCATTGTATGCACAACAACACAATTCATCACTTAAAAGGAATGCTTGTTGAAAGATTAGTTTAGATAAGTCTCTATTTTTTTATGTTTTTCAACTGTATGTTCTGTTTAGTTTTAATCTTCTTGAATAGATGCATCTTATCATTTATGGTGTATCAACACAACCATTAGCAACGAGTTTAATGATCTAGAACAACAAAAATTATTCGTATGATTATAAACTGGTCTGACATAAAGTGGATTTTTGAACAAATCACCATTTTTCCATCATCAGCTACTGACAACATTGGTTATGTATCATTGTTCAAATTCTTATGTTCTTGACTGCCTCAAGTGGAAAAATATATGGATTTTGTTTTCTGCATTAACGTATGGATAATTCATGTTTTTGACTGCCTCAAAATACTCTCTGTTGTTAAGGTTGGTTTTTCTCATACGAATATCCTTAGGAGCATTGTTCACCATGCTTGCCTGCGGTTTCCAAATCTTGCATCAGCCAGTAGCATTTCAGTTCAGATTCCAAGAAGATTAAAATCTTCAGAGATTAATAACCCACTTCCCCACCGTGAAGGAGATTGAGAAGTTTTTGTCATTTTTGGAGGCAGAATGTTTCCGTAAGTGACTAAAAATTTTCATCATGCATTTGGGATTGAGAAACCTAAAATTTTGCAGGTTTTAGCGAAGTACTATTTCAGAATTGATCCTGTTGGAGAGGGTGCTAGATGGCTTCGAACATTTGGTCAAGAAATATACTCGCCATTGCTTTCAGCCTTCACAGAGATGGTTAATGAATGGTTGTTAAAAGTAATTGCATTTCTCTTTATAGTTAAATTAATAAATGTCTTTTATTTCTGCCTTATAGAGTGAAAGAAACTGAGAGATTCTCATGTCATGGGGAATAGAGTCGTCCTGCCGCTTATCGAAAAATGTTGCAATAATAACTCTCAAGGTACAGCTGGTGTAACTTAGAACTCATTTATAATTTCCTTCTTCTGTAGTTAATAAAGATATATAGTACCATCTCATCGAATAATCACCTAAAAGAACATGAGGCATGAAATCCAAAATATGCTGAGTTTTTTAACATAAAAAAATCTAATAAAGATATAAGCACTATAATGTTTTAAAAACTGAGTGAGTCATGTAATTTGTTTATTATTAGATTTACATGTAATAGAATTCTTTTAAAAAAATTTGTTCATTGATGATTCTACATACGGTTGCCCCATGGAACACAACACACCACACTACGGTGCTACTGCCTTTGGATGAAAACATTGAAGAAGAATCTGGTAAGAAATCATTTTAGTCTTTTAATCTCACTTGGTAGATTAGGCATTCAACTATCTGGCCTGAAGTTTGTCATGTGTTTATTTTTAGGCCTGAAGTTTGTCATGCTTATATTTTGTAATTTTGTTACAGTTGGAAAACTCCCTGCAAAAGGTGCATGTGAAGAGAAACTAGAACGTATGAGAAACTATGAGCAAAACTTTATCAACAATTTGCTTTCAAAGTATATAGCGTTATATTAAAAAGTGAGGAATTTAATTAGTTTTAGTGTTTCTCTAACCTAACAAACTCAAATAATTAAAAGAATGATTTCTATATCATATTGCAGGTTCCAGCTGAAACATTTGAGGTTGAGAAATTTGATGAACCAATGTAAAATCTCACTATAGATTTGATCCTTGGTCTTGGAATAACCAAATTGGTTATTGGATTTTCATTCATGAGACCTTCCATGTACTCTTTCTATCTTTATTTCTATGAGTTAAATATGATTTTGGTTTTTACTATATTTTCGTTTTATAGGAAATCGTAAGATGCCATGAACGAATTGTTCTACGTTCATCAGCACAAGCCTGGTTTATGTGAATTGTTCATTATTTGTGGAGGGAAACAAGTTTCACCGAGAGTGAAAAATGATGAGATAACCACGGAGGATGAAAGCGGTGTCAAGGTTACGAAAATAAGAGATTATAAGACAAATTTTAAAGATTGTATAGTGAGAATTTTCAGTGATCAAACTATTGATTCCAACCAACGGTGTTTTAGCATATCATCGACAACTTCGGAGTTTCATATTGATCAAAATGAGTGGGAATTTTATATCCGAGAAATCGTTAACAATTTTCAAGAGCCATTGTCCTTAAATATGGAGGAAGGAATTTATGGACAAGATAATGAGGATTGTTACCTTAGTCCAATTGAACCATTTGTTCAACAACTTCAAAAATTATGATGATAAGGTAACTTAATCTAGAATGCTTCTTTTCTTTTTTTCAGTGTTACTTTCAAAGTATACTTATTGGCCATTTTTTGTATTAAATTAGAGTGGTGCAGAGAAATTTAAGATCCTCAGAGATAAATTGAATGAAGCTTATGATACAATTCAAGTGAAAAGAAAAGAAGGAAATGAGAATTTGGAGAGGCATGCAAAAGTTGAATGGCAGAATATAGAAAAAAGGAGTGGCCTCAACGATATAAGGTGCCATACTACTATTTTTATTTTAAATCAAAATGAGCACTTGGAATCTCTCAACTTCATTGGAACATTTTGATCACACCATAATTGTTGAAAATGCAGAATGGTTCCCACTTATGGAAATTGGCTCTGCAGTTGGACAAAGGAACTAATGCTTGTATCCCAAATGTTTGAACCATTTAAAGGTTGCAGAAGAGCAGGTTGTATTTTTCCTGCAGTTAATCAAACTAGATAGTGATAGACATAGAATTTCTGAAACGTGGTTTACGAAAGGAACATTTGCGAGGTGAAGGTCATATTAGTTTTCATTGGCAAACCTCCCAGCAAATATGAGAAGAATTTAAAGACCAAGGATGATTCTGATAACTTAAACCAGGTGTCCATTTCAAGATCTGAGCAAAACATCCATAATTCTGATGTCCCCAACATCAAGGCTGAGAAAATTGCAGTTCATGAAGATATTTCTTCTATCTTAAAGATTGGTTCAGTCACTATTACCCCAAAGCAGGTTGAGACAAAACAATCTGGCACTGGTAATAGATAGCAAATTGATGTTCTTACTGTAGGCTCAATGCTCATTTAATAGTAAGATATAGTGATTACTTAATCTTAGACCCAAATGATGTAAACCCATATTGTGCGTTTCAATGCCTTTGAATTCAGTAACTTATATTTCTTTTAAAAGTATTTGCTCATAAGTATACTTTGAAAATAATTTAATCTATCTTTTTTCCCTTATTTTTTAATTTATTAAATTATAATCTCATGAAAATTGTTAATATTCTTACAAGAGATTTGATTGAATATTGTTTTACAAGTTTACTCGATCATTTAGTAGAATATAAGGCAACATGTTCTTATGTTAAAGCTTTCACTTTCTTTTGACAATTGAAGAATTTATATTAGTATACCTAAATTAATTGTTAGATTATTTAAAATCATATATAATGTTTACTCAAAATTTTCTTTTTATGATCATTCTAATACAATTTAATTTATATAATGATTGATCATTACATAATTAAAGTTATCATTTCATATCTACAAAAAAATTTACCCGTGCGGGAGCACGGGTATCTTACTAGTTTAGTTTTAAAATTGGTCACTAAATGCAAAAATTCTAGTAGTGAAACGAAATACTTCCTAGACTGTTTTCCAACTAGACAACCTTCACAAAGTTTGTCAGGCATCTCAAGACCTGGTATACCAGTTACCATATCTTGAGTGATCAGTTGATTAAGCGACCTAAACTTTAGATGATCAAACCTTATATGCCACGATCAACTCTTCTTGTGGTCGACAATTGTTTTCAGCCATTGTACCTCAGTCGATAGAGGATATTTCAAGACCGAGTTATTTTGGATGTCGAAAATTTCTAAGGCTCCATCTTTCATAACCACTAAGAACCCCTTTTCGACCAGTTGTCCAACACTTAGCAGATTGCACTCCATTTCGAAGACATAGAGTACATCTTTGATCAAGGCTTTTGCTCCATTACTCCTTTGAATAACCATGTTGCCAGTACCTTCTGATTGCAATGAGATTTTATCAGCAAGTTTGACCTTGCTCTTCTTCGACTCTTCGAATCTAATAACCATACTTTTCGACTAGTTATGTGGTTCGAGAAGCCTGAGTCGAGGAACCAGATATTGGATTCGACATGGTCATCCGCAACTGCAGCCATAACCACATATCATCAGAATCATGTGAATCTTGACGTGCAAGGTTCACTATTCGTTCTTGCCTTTTTTCGATCCCTTGTCTTTCCTGTACCAATAATGCTTGGCCATCTGACCCCACTTTCAGAGTTATAGCACTGATGTAGAAGGAATTTGAAATGTCAGATCTTGGAAAGTTGTCATATTTTCTAGGCATGAAATTTCAAATTTCAAAGCAAGGTATGGTGCTACATCAAAGAAAGTATGTCAATGAGATACTTAGAAGATTCAGGATGGATGATTAGACTCTTGCATCTTCGCCTATCGAACCAAGCTTGAAGTTGGAGAAGCATGGAGAGGAAGACAAATTGTCAGATCTCTGAGATATGTATGCAATAGTTAAACAAATTATCGGATCTCTGAGATATGTGTGCAACAGTCAACCTGATATATGTTTCTCATTCAGATTAGTGAGCAGATACATGAGTGAACCAATGGTGTCACACATGAAGGCTGCAAGAAGAATCCTGAGATACTTAAAAGGTTTGACAAACTATGGAATTCTATTTCGACGAGACTCTGAAAGAAAAGAAGCTATGGTTACTTGCTATTCAGATGCTGATTGGTGTGGAGATAAGGAAGATCAAAGAAGCACTACTGGATATTTCTTTCAAGTATTTGGTGCTTGAGAAAGAAACCTATTGTGGCATTGTCATTGTGTGAGGCTGAATATATAGCAGGATACTATATTGTGTATGAAGTAATTTCGATCAAATATGTGCTTGAAGAAATGAAGGTCAAAGTGAAGAAACCTCAGGTACTGATGATCGATAACAAGTCAGCCGTAAATCTGGTGAAATCCTGTTTTGCATAGAAGATGTAAGCACATCGAAATTAGATTTCACTTCTTAAGGGAGAAGGTGAATATAGGTGAACTTGAAGTAATGCATTGCTCAACTGAAGCACAATTGGCCGACATTTTTACCAAAGGATTGAAGATCGACAGGTTCCTAACTTTGCGAAAGTAACTAGGAATAGTTCAAATCGACTTGGTTTAGTTTGTTTTGAAAACTTGGATTATAGGGGGTATGTTGAGATAAACAAATAGTACCATGAGCCTTTGGTTCGAGTAAAGGGACCGACTTACTTGTATCGAAATGCCCGGGAAGAGGTGTCCCGTTGAAATCAAAATGCCCAAGAAGTGGTGTATCGAAATGCCCAGGAAAGAGGTAGGTGTCAACGACTGTACAAGTGTATGTGGACAAAAGAGTTTTCACTTGAGGGGGAGCATTGTGGACTCACACTTGAGGGCGAGTGTTAAGAATAATAAATTCAAGTATGAGTTGGAGTCCCACATTGGTTATAAATGTGGAGAGTTGAGCAATTATAAGTGGGACAACCCACACACCTATCACCTAAAGGTTTTGGGTGAATATGTGGTGTCTCTCTCACTTGTGTTGCTCTTGAACCAATGCTCAATGCTCCCTAGTGAAAAAATTCCCCAACAGTTTATTGTACGTACATGAGTTTTCCGTTGCGAATTTTTGAAAATTTTTCATGAAGTGGAATTTTTATTTTAAATAGAATCTAAAGCGAGAATGAATCTTTGAGAGTCCTAGAGAGAGAATCTCTACCTTCTCTCTAGTTTCACTCTCTTGAAAACGCTTCATCTTCCTTCACCGTCTTCAACCTACATCTCAGAAAATATATCAGGTTCACTAATTTATTCCTATTTCTTCTTGGTTCCCAGTTATTGGTTTTGGGTAGGTGTGCTGTTTGATCCTTTAGGGTTTGGTTTAAAGTCCTAATCTTCGGATTAGGGACCTTCCTCCCTTAGGGTCATTTTCTTCAGTCGCCTTCTCTTTACTTTATAACTGGATCTTTTTGGGTTTTGTAACCTGAGCACCTGCTTTTCTGTTTCGATTTCTGAGGAGTTTAGTTTGATTTCATTAGAAGCGTTAGTGTTTTTCGTAGCAATTCTCTCTCGGATTTACATCAATGGTGGTTCATAAAATCATTGGCCACAACAAAGGGACCTGGGTAGAGGTTAGGAAGAAGAAGGTCTGAAATCACCTTTCAGGGAGAATGTCGATTTGGAAGAACATCAAAGGTAAAATCACAGAACAAGATCTAAATGAAGCTTCATCGTTCTTTTTTACTGAGATCCCAGGTTCGTATGATGTTAAACAAATGTATGACATCTTCAAGGATTTTGGATTCATATTGGAGGTTTTTATCCTGGGAAGATTGGATATTAGGGGTAAAAGATTCGGTTTTATTATATTCAAAAAAGTCGAAGACGAACATCTTCTTGCCATTAATTTAGACAACATCGTCATTAATGGTTCTAAGATATTTGTTAATTTTCCAAGATTTAGGAGAGATTTCAAGGATGATAGTGGAGTTCCCCATTCTAAGAATTGGAATCCGGTTAAGAAGTATGTTGGTTGTCAGCCTTTTAGGTTTGAGGAAAGGCGTAGGTCTGATGATAAAGTATCTTTTGCTCAGGTTGCTAAAGGAGCATGGGATAGTAAAGTGAGTAATTTGAATCAAGTCCTTCTTTGTGAAAAACCTAACTTTGCTCATTTGAGCTTCAAAGTTAGTGGAGAAGAATTAGAAAGGTTTGAGCAGGCTTTTACTGGTGTTTTGGAGAATCCGGGTTCAGCTCTTGAGGTTTCTGAAGCATTTCAAATGGAAGGTTTTTTCAACATTAAGGTTACTCCTATGGGGGCTAATTTATGCCTTTTAGAAGAGATAATCCGGGTGATATCAAAAAATTGATAACAGAGGATTCTAATTGGATCTCTAAGTGGTTTTCTGATATCCATCCCTGGTCCCCTAGTGATGTCGATCAGGAGAGACTCACTTGGGTCAAAATCTTTGGGTTACCATGTAATGTGTGGGGTGAATTTTTTTTTCAAATTCTTAGCTACAACCACCGGAACGCTTGTAACAATGGATGAAGACACGAGGAAACATTTGAGATTTGACGTAGCTAGAATTATGATTCTGACTAAATTTCCTATGCATCTTAACGAAGTAGTTAATATTGATGTGAATGATAGTGTGTATAGAATCAAGATAGTTAAGGATGCCTTTGGGATTTACAAGAGAGATCAAGGCACGTCCAAAGTTTCTTGCTTTGAAGAGAATACTTCTGATGTCGTGTGTAACACCCCCAATCTATACCAATGTTACCAGACATATCCAAACACTTTTACTCAATCACAACATATTTTGCACAAAAACATTAACATATATCAAAAACTCAAAAGTTACAAATTCGACTCGATTCAATCAAACGATCACACTAAATCACGACCCAACATCACACGACTCTACTACGCGATTTATTCCGACTTTCGTCCGTAAAAACATCGATTTCTAATCGTTTATCTCATTTCGACCTATATTTGGACAACCAACAATATTTCCACACAAACATACATAATCATACACAAATATAGTATAATCGAGTTTCGCACCCTTACCCGATAAATTCGCGTTTGAAAAGTCGGTTGAATCGGTTCCTAAATCCCCAAGTTTTTCCTCTTTTTCTTCTTCTCTTTCTCTTATCTTCTTTTCTTCTCCTCTTTCTCTCTATTTTTATAAAAATCAAAATATCTAACCACCCAAAAAGACCAAAATACCCCTACACTCAAATTTCTCGCAAACGTTCCCAAAACGCGACAAAATATCACAACATTGAAAAATAACATATTTCCAAATAAAAGTCAGAAATAAAATAATATAATAATAGAATAATAATAAAATAATCAAAAACGACTCAATTAAATAAAAATACTAAAACTGGGGCGTTACAACTCTCCCCCACTTTGAAATTTTCGTCCTCGAAAATATCACCGATACCAACAACATTAGACCAACCAAAGCACACCACCTTGCTAACAGTAGCAACAACGACTTCAAGACGCAAAGTCCATCCAAAACACTTCCTACTGTGTTCTCTCCCACACTAAACACAAGCTTCTGAACTACTCAAATAAATCCAACTCTCTGACCTTCAAAGCAGACATGCGTAAAGATTTTCGACTTACACATCAGGCACAACATCAGCCTTTCCCCCAAGGATAACCCCAACCAACTTCAGAGCCTCTCACGTTAACACCGCATCTACTTCCGATGATAACAAATATAATCCGTCACATAAAGTCGATCAAAGTCTCAACTCAAACAAATCACCACTGTTATCAAACATTCCAACATAAGTAATTATAATCAAACTCAATCAACCCATTCCAGTTACCTAATCCTGAAAGTGAACACTTATTCTCAATCGTCACCCTACACCACTGTCCGTACTCCATACACAATTTCTACTCTTGACAATCCAAATTCCAACCTATTGCAACAACCAACCAAAAAGAACTCTCAAATATTACATCCACCCCTAAGAGTGTGTTTGGATGAGGAATTTGAAAAATTTTAGGGAATTTTAAATTCTAAGTAATTCAAATGATTCAATTGAAATTTATTCATTTTTAAATTCTTTTGTTTGGATGGAATATTAAAATGATTTATTGTAAAAAATTTGGGGTCATTTTCATAATTTTTAAAGCTTTTGGGTCAAATTTAAAATATGAAAAATAGGGACTAATTTGTAATTTTTGAAAATTTGAAGGGACCAATATATAAAATTTAAAAATTATTAGGGACTAATTTGCAATTTTTTGAAAATTTTGGGGGTGAATTTGGAATTTTCATAAAATATGAGGACCATCTTGTAAAATTTTAAAAATTAATAATAAACAATTTAACATTCATATTATATAGAGTTAAGAAGCAATTTGAAATTCTTTACTTTTTGGTGTCATTTTAAATTCCTTAAATTTAACATGAATAAAATACTCCATAAATTTGCATCATTTTAACAATTCTCCATATTTTTTATCCAAACAATAGATTTTGATCAAATCATTTCAAATTCCCTAAAAAAATTACTTTCCCTCATTAAAATCCTTCATCCAAACACACTCTAAGGGTTTTCCTCATGATTTCCGTAGTCTCAATACCATCAAAGAATTTCAAATCGTTTGCAACTCGTCACAATTCAAAACTCAAGTTATGCAAGACCCAACCGCAAGTTCCCATACCACTCACTGGTTAACACGCAACCTTCTACTATCATCTTATTCCTTCCCAACCATGATGGACCTCTCCAAGTCAACACACTAATGTTTCATCCAAAAACACAATTAAAACCCATGCATCACTGACGTCCTATCACTGTGACCTTCCTGCCAATTTCCAGAATACTGTCACCATAAACAAGGCCAACATCTATTCCCATCTCCTAAGAGTGTCCTACTCACTTAGTAGATTTAACCTCGACTAGTCACCTCCATCCAATTTAAGTTCACACTCTATTCTCTAAGAACACCCCTAGTAATACCCAATCATTATCCCTCAGAGACATTCCAACTTAATCGACATACACACACCTCTAATCCGTCTCATCTTCTGATATAAGAATCCTCATCAACTCAACAAAACAATCTGTAACCACCTCCTTACATTTCTAGTAATCCATTCCGCACCACTATCAAAGCCGGAAAGACACGTCCATTCCATCCAACATAATTCCCGTCTGCTATCAACAAGAGATTAAGGGTGATCAGTTCCTCAATTTGTCAATAGATAGCCGACAACCATGATGGAGCATAAACCGTCTTTACCAAGCTATAATAGCATTTCTTCTAGAACCGGGAACCACATTGACCAAACCACACTTACAAACTTGCAATTCACAACACACTGAGCCAACGCTCCACGCCTGAAGCAACTTGGAGAAGTACCAGCTTCTCCCCCACTTATCTCATTCTAATCCTTCCAACTGTAAACACCCCAAATCCTTCACAAATCCTTTATCATAAATGGTCAAAGAACAATAAAACAAACCCAAGAAGTAATTACCACCCCTAAGCAGAAGTATCAATAACCATCTCACCACCCCAAAAAGACAACGACTAATTCAAACGCTTCGCGCACCCAGATGAAATAAACGAATGAGTCGCTCTAGTATCAATAATAGCAAAATAAAGACGTACTATTAGTAAAACAAGTACCTTGAGTCGAACGATCCGCACTAGTAGTCTCATCTCCTGCTAATGCAACAACCTTCCTACCAGCCTGAGCTTTCTTCGGATTCGGACACTTCGTACTAATATGACCTGTTTCTCCACAGTTAAAGCACTTAACCACATTATTTCTCTTGCACTCAACTGCTACATGTCCTGAACCTCCACAATCAGAACACTTCCTTACATCGTTCCTACATTCAAACTGACGATGTCCCAATTCACCACACCTAAAACATCTCAGAGACTTAGACATACCACTTCCACTTGGCCTTTTCTCAAAATTCTCCCTCGGTTTACCCTTATCAGCTGGTGTGACATAAGGACCACTATGAAACTGTTGCTTTCCTTTCTTGTCATTCACACTCTTATAGTGAGTAGCACACGTCTTACGATCCTCTTCGTAAATCCTACAACTGTCCACCAATTCAGAAAACCTTCTAATCCTCTGATAACCGATTGCCCATTTAATCTCCGGACGCAATCCGTTCTCAATACTTCACACACTTAGAAAACTCAGCAGTCGCTTCAGTATAATGAGGATAGAACTGCACCAGCTCAACAAACTTAGCAGCATAGTCAACAACGGACATATTGCCTTGTTTCAACTCCAAGAACTCAATCTCTTTCTTTTCCTTCACACCTTCAGGATAATACTTCCTCCGAAACTCTCGGCTAAACAATTCCCAAGTAACCTCTGCATCATCCTCTCCCAACACGTGGCGCAAACTAACCCACCAATCAGCTGCTTCTTTCTCCAGCATGTGAGTACCCAGTCTCACCTTATTCTCTTCAGCACAATCCATCACATGGAAGATTCTTTCAACCTCCTCAAGCCAAAATTGTGCACCATCAGGATCATATCTTCCCTTGAAGATAGGTGGTTCGTTCTTCCTGAACTCATTATTACCCGTAACATTCGGTACACCCTGCACAGCCCGAGCCATATTCTGTTCATTTCCAATAACAGCAACTATGGTTAAACAAACAACTCGCCGAACCACAAAGACCAACAAGGACTGACACAAACTGACACGGACTGGCTCTGATACCACTTAATGTAACACCCCCAATCTATACCAATGTTACCAGACATATCCAAACACTTTTACTCAATCACAACATATTTTGCACAAAAACATTAACATATATCAAAAACTCAAAAGTTACAAATTCGACTCGATTCAATCAAACGATCACACTAAATCACGACCCAACATCACACGACTCTACTATGCGATTTATTCCGACTTTCGTCCGTAAAAACATCGATTTCTAATCGTTTATCTCATTTCGACCTATATTTGGACAACCAACAATATTTCCACACAAACATACATAATCATACACAAATATAGTATAATCGAGTTTCGCACCCTTACCCGATAAATTCGCGTTTGAAAAGTCGGTTGAATCGGTTCCTAAATCCCCAAGTTTTTCCTCTTTTTCTTCTTCTCTTTCTCTTCTCTTCTTTTCTTCTCCTCTTTCTCTCTATTTTTATAAAAATCAAAATATCTAACCACCCAAAAAGACCAAAATACCCCTACACTCAAATTTCTCGCAAACGTTCCCAAAACGCGACAAAATATCACAACATTGAAAAATAACATATTTCCAAATAAAAGTTAGAAATAAAATAATATAATAATAGAATAATAATAAAATAATCAAAAACTACTCAATTAAATAAAAATACTAAAACTGGGGCGTTACATCGTGGAGTCTAATTCGTATCAGGAAGGTGAAGGGGTGTTCTGCGATAATTCCTCTAGGGTTCTCAGTTCTCGTTCGAAGTTCTTTGGGTCACTTACAAAAGATCTGGTGGAGAGTGAATGTAGGAACCCTGGTAAGGAATACGAGATAGGAGCTTTTGAAGAAATAAGTGAGTCTGCCTGTAAGTTGGCTCCAGTTGGTGGTTGTACTCACAATGAGGAGGTTAGGGACTCTGTTATTCCGATACAACCACAAGGTTCATCACCTGATAGAGACAAGTCTTTTTTGATGGCTGGAGAAAGTGAAGGGGAAAGTGTTGACAAAAGTCAATCCACGGGTTCTAACCCTGATCATGTTACATGCTCTCTTGAGATACCAAAAAGAGCTGTTGAGAAGGAGATAATCAAGATGAATGATGAGAAAAGGTTAATGTGGGGTGATTTGTCTAGACATGCTGATATGTCTTCTTGTCATGAGGCACTGATTGCAGTTGAGAATGGTCCTTTAAATTTTAAGAGCATTAGGGGGGGGGGTCTTCTCTGGTTAAGAATAAGAAAAAGAAAATTATCAAAGACATATATCAGAAGATAAAGATCCCATTCGTCCCCTCGTATTATGCTATTTTGTTGCAACTTGAGAGTTCTCACCCTAGGTCTGTTAGAGCTCAACTTGGTCAGAGTGGTGGAACAAAGGACAAGTTGGCTTCATTACCTGTTATTATGGCTCCTGATCTGATCGACAATTTCATTTCTGATTCTGGTTTCATTTAAACAACTAAAGGATTAAGAAGAAAATGGAGAACCTTCCTTCTAGAGTTTGGAAGTCTATAAAATATTTAGGTATAGAAGAGGAGGAAGACGATGAAGTCTTTGAAAATATTCTGAGAAATCTTGAAGAGGTTGACAGAAAATCGAAGAAAGGTAAGAAGGTGGCTGCTAATGGTTCAACATGAATTTAGTCCCGTACAATATAAGAGGGTGTGGGGGTGTGCAATACTAAGTTCTTTCACGCTGCTTTGAGAAATCGCATTAATACGAATACTATAACTTCAGTCTGTGTTAATGGTAAAGTTGAGGAGGATGTTAAGAAGGTCAAAGAGGCTGTCAGGGACCATTTTGCCAAGAGGTTCAACAGGGTATCTAGACCTTTTCCTTTTGTTGGAGAGTCAGGTTTCAAGCGCCTCTCCAGTCTAGATAGCGAGGAGCTCGAGACAGCAGTAGATGCAGAAGAGATCAAAAGAGTAGTGTTTGAGTGTACTGGGGACCGTAGTCCCGGTCCAGATGGATTTAGCTTTGACTTTTTCAAAAGGTGTTGGAGTATAGTAGGAAAAGACTTTACAAATTGTATCATGGAATTTTTCGAAGGAGAGAAATTACATAAGGTTTTTGCTTCATCTTTTGTGGTTCTCATTCCTAAACACGATTGCCCTAAGAGTCTTGATGATTACAGGCCTATATCTCTTATTAGTTCTATTTATAAAGTGCTGTCTAAGATCCTTGCTAACAGACTTAAAAAGAAGATTGGAGGAATCATATCAAACACTCAAACAACTTTCATTGAAGGTGGGAATTTGATATATGGTGTTCTAGTTTTAAATGAAGTTATCGATTTTGCCAAGCGTTCCAAGAAAGAGCTTTTGCTTCTTAAGGTTGATTTTGCCAAGGCATACGACTGCGTCGATTGGAACTATCTACGGGATGTTATGAAAATTATGGGGTTTGGCAAAATATGGCTGAGGTGGATGGAGTTTGGGGTTTTTAATAGCTTTTCCTCTGTTTTGGTTAATGGGGGTCCCACTTTGGACTTTGGAGTTGCTAGGGGCCTTAAACAAGGGGATCCCCTTGCCCCTCTCTTATTCATTATTGCAGCTGAAGGCCTTGCGGTACTGATGAGTAGAGCGATAGAAAGTGGTCTATTCTCAGGATTCAAAGTCAGCTCAGAAGTATCTTTTCATTTGCTGCAATATACAGATGATTCGGTTTTATTAGGAGACGGATCTTGGAGGAATATTCTGGCAGCAAAGACTATTCTGAAAGGTTTCCACTTAATTTCAGGTCTTGACATTAACTTCAACTAGAGTTCCCTTTTTGGAATTGGTGTAGATGAATTGATGCTTTCGGCTGCAGAAAACTATCTCGCTTGTAAGATTTCTGCCTGCCCTTTTAAGTTTCTAGGCATCCCTATTGGTGGAAACCATAGATTAATATCATTTTAGAAACCAATGATAGACAAGGTTCGTTCTAGATTGAACTCATGGAAAAGTCATTTCTTATCTATGGGAGGAAGAATTACCTTGATAAATAATGTCCTCGCAAATCTTCCGATACACTTTATGTCCTTTTACAAACTTCCTGCAAAGTTAATTTGGATTCTCACTTCTATTCAAAGGGCTTTTTTATGGAACGGATTGGTGTCCAAACAGGGTGTGTCGTGGGTGTGTTGGAATACTGTCTGTAAAAAGAGAGAAGAAGGCGGTTTAGGGGTGAAAGATATAAAACTCTTCAATAGAGCATTGATGTTTAAGTGGATTTGGAAAATTTTGGAACACAAGGACACTTTGTGGAAGGAATTAATTGATGTTCGGTATCCTAATCATTCGCACGATTTCTATTTTGGTGAGAGTCATAAATATCCAATCTCTCATTCTATGTGGTGGCGTGACCTGTTACAGGTCTCTATTTCATGTGGTAAGGACACTGTCTCTGGTTGTATATCTCACATCATAGGCAATGGCGATAAAGTGTCTTTTTGGTTTTCAAAGTGGGCTGGCTATAAGGTTCTAGCTGAGGAGTTTCCAGAATTATGTTCTTATGCAGAAAATAAGAGATGTTCGGTGGCCGACAATGGTTCATGGGTTAATGGGAGGTGGCTTTGGGATATTAGAGTATTATTTTCCAATGTACAAGAACATATCCTTATGCAGCTTTCGGGTTTATATTCTTTGTTGTCTGAGTTTCAACCGATCGAAGGAGCCATGGATTATGTTTCCTGGTTACTTAATGATGATGCTATTTTTTCTATTTCTTCTATGTATGTATTTTTGCAGGTAAAGGCTGTTGTTTCTGGTTTAGACATCGGTGAAGAATTCAGGGCTGCATTTAAACTTATTTGGTTAGCTTAGGTGCCTTTCAAAGTGAAAGTGTTCGGTTGGCGTTTGCTGCACAAGAGAATCCCGTCTCGCGACAATTTAGCTCGTAGAGGTATCATTAGTAATAGACACGAAATGTCTTGTCCTTTATGTTTCCTAGAAACCGAAACTGTGGAGCATGTTTTCTTTCAATGTCACAAATCCGGTTTGATTTGGAAATATGCTTGTAATTGGCTAGGTATTCCGGATATTTTTGTTGGAAACATTTTGAACCATTTGTCCTGTTGGGTAGTGGGGTGTGTCAGTAGGAAGTTTCTAGTTAGCATCGTCGTTGGATTTTGGTTGTTAATATGCTGGATCATTTGGTCATCTCGAAATAACATTATATTTAGGGATGAATTTTGGGATTTAGATACGATTTCGAATCGTATCATCATTTTTTCATGGTGGTGGATAGGAAAGTTTCACAAAAGTTCATATATTTGTAACAATTACACTTGGGTTAACTCCCCTAGTGATTTTTGTAGACCTTGATTTTATATAGGCTTTTTGTTATATACGGGTTGGGATACCCCTATTGTATCCCTTATATATATATATATGTTAGATTATCAAAAAAAAAAAGCATCTTAAGTAGTAAAAATCCTCTTTTATATTAAGAGTCGGGGTTTATGGTGTTACAAACGTTCCCATGACCTCCCTCAAGGTTTCATGCTTCTACTGGTCTACAAAACCACGAGTGCGCCGAACAAAATTAGGCAATTTTGGTAAAAATGTTTTTTCTCCTCTCGCTTCAACTAGCAAATTTGAGATAAACTTCCATTGCATACTTAAAAATCTCTTGACGACGAGGTCTGTGAATCCACCTCGTATTATTCAATTCACACATAAAAACAAAAACAAGACAACACAAGCTTATCTAACTTAAATGACACTTTTGATTTAGTTGTTGATGATAATATTGCTAACTAACCATCTCACAAAAATTTACTCGGATGCTTAAGAAATAACACCTTTTATAAAATATATAGCCAAACAATATGTTAGGAGATAAGAGGTAACAAAAACTTAATAAATCTCTTATTTCAAGTCATATTAAAATTAAGAAATCACTAATGTTGGGATTTTCAATGCAAATACTGTTCATAAGCGCATATTAGAAGAACTTACTAAAATTAATTAACAATTTAATTGAAGTTGTCATCAAATCCAAAAGAAAAAAATTTCAAAAATTTCAAAAAGATCAGAATTTGCTTTTTTAAATGAAAAATATATTAAAAAGGGGTTCGAGAAATCATCGAAGTATAGCAAGGATAACCACTAAGCACAAGAAGTGATTGAAAGCAACAAATGAGAGAAAAAAAGAGTAGTACGAAATAAAATACATTAAACATTATGACTAAGAAAAAACATATCTACCAAAACTATTGATTAATAGGGCCCCGCAGTTGCAAGACTAAGCTGCTAAAAAGACCTCAAATATGGCAACAAGCTAAATCTCAAGCTGCTAGATTCACCGTCAAATCAAAACCTAGCTTTGGACCAATACAAACACACAATTTGTTATAGGTGCAAATAGATGATAGGATTTTTGTAGCACCTATATATAAAACTCATACATCAAAGCATAAATGTTATATATGAATCCAAGTGTTTGGTACTGAAACATCATAAGCTCCTAGTTAACACATTATATATATTACATGCCCCAAAATACAACAACTAAAAGTTCTAAAGGCATAATATACATAAGATATTCAAAAGATAAAAACTAAGAACTAGATCAACAATGATCTCAAAATAAACTCCGCTACGAAAGCTAGCTATCAACAAGCAAAGAAAAGATCACACGACCTTATCCTTACCCTTCTCGGAACCTGAAGCACCTGAAATACATCAACAACGTGGGGTGAGATACATCAAATCTCAATGAGTTCCCTATATTATGGATTCTCTCGGATTAATAAGATTCTAACAATCCTAACTCAAGTCCGGGGAAAGGGGAAAGGACTCTTGAGCTCACATTTAATTCTCACACTATATGGAAACATGCCATGAGTTCATCAACTCAAAAGTATCACTAATCGATAACCATACCAAGGTACCTCCTGTTCCCGTCCGCTTCTACGTCTAGAAGGCGACCCGAGTCATAGATCCTTGTAATCTACTTGACATACGAATGGATTCGGGTTCTACGGGTCATTAACCGATATGAACCGTCACTTCACACGGGCCATTTACCGTCACAAGCATACGCTCCATGGGCGCCATTTGTACAATACGGGGAATCAAACCTGCCAAGTAGTTGTGCATCCATTTCAGAGGAGTCCGAGACTCATGAAACTACACTCAGGATAAACCGGTTACGATTACAAGATCACATACAACAATACGATTGTATTCGACAATCACAAGGCTATAATGCCTTAAGGCCTCTCATGCCTTTCTAAAACCACAAAGTTAATCACATGTTCCATACTAGTGTTTCACTCTCAACTAGGCCAATACTCGGCAAGGATGTATCTTCCAACAACACGTGCCCGAGCATCGCCATCTAGAGTTGTCTACAATTTCTAGTTCCTTACTAGATTCTCCTATAGTTCAAGTTTGAGGTTTCCTCACTCTTCCTATATCATTTTCATATTTGCATACATATTCACTTACAACCATGCTAAACAATAGTAGGATAGGCAAGACATATCATAATTGCATAGTAGAATAATATATAACAATTAAAGCATAAATATATCACTTTTGGAACTTTCTCGATTATTTAATCGGTCGGTAAAATCGACATATTTCATCTCCATTGCATAGAATATTTCCTCAGCTTTACATCGATATAAAGAATGATCGAATCCGATAAACGAGTCGAAAGTTATGAATTTTCTCACTTAAGAGATAAAATCCCAAGTCCCAGGTCGCGCTAAGCGCACCCCCTTGCCCGCTGAGCGCGCAATCTTCTGCCTGGAGGGGTTGCAGGAATTCAACACCGCGCTGAGCGCGCTCTGCAAAAAATGCAGAAAATACCAATGCAACAACAGAATTTTCTATACCTCAAAACCTCCTCCAATCCACCAACAACCACCAACAGAGGTTCAACAACATAGTTTGAGTATGGTTTGCACAACAATAACTTCCAAACACATATTTCATCAAGAACACAAAAGTTCTATAAACCTAACTTTTCCAAAATCATCAAAATCAAACAAAACATCAAAACAATCAACAACACATGTTTCTATAATCATATTGATCATTCATTTCGATTCGAACGAATTCTAGCCGTTAAAACATTGATTTCCATAAATTCGACCTAAACCAAACAATTCCAAAACTTCTAAAAATTGGTACTAACTAAAACCCACCTTGGATAGAGGTTGAAAATGAGGAAGATGAGATGATTGGGTGAAGCTTGGATGAATGGATGATGATTTGTTCTTGAAGTTCTTCAAATTTCCTCTTCTCCACTTTTCTCTCCTTCCTTTCCTTCTTTTTTCTTTCTCTCTCTTTCTTACTAACTTTTTCATTTTTTTTGGTAAACTAGCATTAGAAATAATACTACTAAATGTCCAAAAAGTCTCTTAAGTCCAAATTAATAAAATACCTCAGAGTCAGATAATATTAATTGGATTTATTCTAAGTTTCACAGTTACTCTAATTATTTTGTCAAATAATTTCTCTGAGTACACTGGGCTCAGTCGATCATAATATAATATTAGCCGGAGTAATAAAAATACGGGGTATTACATCCTCCCCCCTAAATAGAAATTCACCCTCGAATTTAAAGATTACCTGAACAGATGAGGGTAAGCATCTCGCATTTTCGATTCAAGTTCCCAGGTTGCATCACCCGGATGCGTTACATCCCACTGCACCTTAACGAGAGAAATGTCCTTGTTCCTTAATACATTCGTTTCTCTTCCCACAATGCGACTCGGTTGAGGTTCAAAAGTTAAATCTGCTTCTATTTCAATCGTATCCGGTAGAATCGGCTGAAGAAGATCTGAAACAAATCTCCGAAGTTGAGATACATGGAAAACATCATGCATTTCCGATAGAGAAGGCGGTAAGGCCAATCTGTAAGCTACTTCACCAATCCTTTCTAAGATCTGATACAGTCCCACGTATCTCGGGCCTAACTTGTGTGACTTAAACGGTCCTTTCAATCTCAATCTAGGAGTGACTTTCAAAAACACATGGTCACCTTCTTCAAATTCTAAAGGTCTCCTTCGATTGTCCGCATAACTCTTTTGTCGATCTTGTGATTTCTTAATTTTCTCGCGGATCATTCAAATCTTTTCCGTAGTCTCTTGGATAATTTCGGGTCCTAAAATTCTATCTTCACCAACTTTCACCCAACACAAAGGTGTCCTACACTTTCTTCCATACAATGCTTCATTAGGAGCTATTCCGATGTTCGCATGGTAACTATTGTTGTAAGAAAACTCAATCAGCGGTACAAGTTCCTTCCAATTCCCTTTACTCTCTAACACACAAGCCCTCAACATATCTTCCATTGTTTGTATTGTTCGTTCAGTTTGACCATCCGTCTGAGGATGATTAGACGTGCTCAAACACAACTCCGTACCCATAGCTCGTTGAAAAACTTTCCAAAACCTTGAAGTAAACTTCGGATCTCTATCTGACACAATATTAGAGGGAATTCCGTGCAATCTTACAATTTCCGCAATAAATAACCTCGCAAGATGACTTGCCTTGAAAATAGTCTTCACGACTAAGAAATGCGCAGATTTCGTTAGTCGATCCACAATCACCCAAATCGAATCATAACCACCTTGCGTACGGGGTAATCCTACTACAAAGTCCATAGAAATACTGTCCCACTTCCACACTGGAATGTCTAACGGTTGCAACCACCCACCCGGTCTTTGATGTTCAATCTTAACTTGTTGGCACACCGCACATTCCGACACAAGGACCGCAACATCTCTTTTCATACCGGACCACCAATAGTCCTTCTTTAAATCTTGATACATCTTTGAAGAACCCAGATGTATAGTAAAAGCACCTTTATGCACTTCTTTCAAAATCCTTCTTTTCAATGCTGCATCATTCGGAACACAAATTCTTTGGTTGAACATAATAATTCCGTCGGTAGCCCGAACAAAACCCGGTAGAAGTAACACTTCTTGCAACTTCTCATCCAACATTTGACCTTTTTGAATCTCAACTCTTAGAGTAGAATTTACATTCAAATTTCCCATAATTACACCATCTTGAGTCCACACAAACTGAAGATTAAGATCTCTAAAATTCTCCAATAAAGCATATTCCAATACCATCAATTTCGCACTATTAACTACTTTCCGACTTAAAGCATCTGCTACCTTATTCGCTTTTCCTGGATGATACTTCAATTCTAAATCATAATCCTTTAAGTACTCCATCCACCTTCGTTGTCGCATGTTTAACTCCCTTTGGTCAAATAAGTACTTCAAACTCTTATGGTCACTGAACATTTCGAAACATACATCATACAAATAATGCCGCCACACCTTCAGTGTAAACATAACCGCCGCCAATCCCAAATCATGCGCTGGATAATTCTGTTCATGAATTTTCAATTGTCGGGAGGCATAAGCCACTACCTGACCGCCTTGCATTAGAACACCTCCCAATCCCATCTTAGAAGCATCACAAAACACTTCGTAAGAGTTGTTAGGATCAGGTATGATTAACACAAGAGCCGTTGTCAATCTTTCCTTCAACTTCATGAAACTTTGCTCACAACTTGAATCCCACTCAAAAGCAAAATCTTTACGGGTAAGTTTCGTCATTGGTAAAGCCAACTGAGAGAAACCCTCGATGAACCTTCTATAATAACCCGTCAGTCCTAAGAAACTTCTGACTTTCGAAGCATTTCGCGGCCTCTCCCAATTTATCACTGCTTCTACCTTCGAAGGATCCACTGCTACACCACCTTGTGATATAACGTGACCAAGAAACTTAACTTCCGCCATCCAAAATTCACACTTGCTTAACTTAGCAAAAAGTTGCTTCTCTTGCAACACGGATAAAACAATTCTCAGATGCTCTCCATGCTCTTGTGAAGTACGAGAATAAATAGGAATATCATCAATGAAGATTACAACAAACTAGTCCAAGTAAGCTTGAAATATACGGTTCATGTAGTCCATAAAACAGCTGGAGCATTAGTCACACCGAAAGGCATCACTAAGAATTTGTAATGACCATAACGGGTCCTAAATGCAGTCTTAGGTACATCAGAACTCTTCACTCGAATCTGGTGATAACCCGACCTCAAATCAATCTTCGAGAACACACAGGCTCCTTTCAATTGATCTAACAGGTCGTCTATCCTGGGTAAGGGATACTTGTTCTTAATGGTGACTTTATTCAGCTGACGATAGTCGATACACAACCGCATCCCACCATCCTTCTTCTTTACTAACAATACTGGAGCTCCCCACGGTGAGACACTAGGTCAAAAAAAAATGCTTAGCCATAAGCTTTTCCAATTGCTCCTTCAGTTCTCTCAATTCAAACGGTGCCCTCCGATACGGAGAAACGGATATAGGAGCCGTTCCCGGTACCAGGTCAATAGAAAATTCCACTTCTCTCACCGAAGGAAGAGAAGTGACATCTTCGGGGAAAACTTCTGAAATCTAACAAGCTACCAGAAATACACAAGACTTGAAGGTCGCTACTCCCTTAACTTCGGACAAAACGCAATTTCACACATTGTATTAACCCAAAGGAGTGTGTTGCTCCACAATCAAATAAAACAAAACAAGGACGTCCGTTTACGAAACATGTACCCGCTATTAAAGAGTTGTCACTCTTCTTCCTCCTTGTATCCGAAGTGTGAACTCTTCTGGCATTCTTCCCTTGTGTCTGATTCCCATTCTGCGGGCAGTTTCTTGCCAAATGACCCGCCTTCTGACATTGGAAACACTTTACCCCTTCAAGACTACACCTTCCAGAATGATTCTGGCCACAAGTGCGACACACAGGAGGTGTACCCGCCCTTGAATCTTGAACTTGTTTCCTTTTGAAGGTTTGTTACCTTGGCCTAAACTGTGGGCTTGACCTCTCATAATCATTCCGGTTCGACCTATGCGAATTCCCTTCTGTTTGAACACTCCTCAAATCATTCTCCATCACATAACCTTGTCGTAACTCTTGGAATTCAAATGCTCTTTGGATCCTTAAAGAACTAGGAAGGTACTTCTCATTAAAAGTAACCTTGAATTATTCCCACACTTTAGGCACACCTTGAATAGTCATAAGAGCTGAAGCAATATCTCACCACCTCTTAGCAGGACCTCTCAACGAGTGAGAAGCAAACGCTACCTTGTCCTCCTCCCTGCAGTGAAGTATCTGAAAGATTCTCTCTATCCCGGCCACCCAATCGTGAGATTTCACAGGATCTACTCCACCATGAAATTCTAGAGGATTCATGCGGATGAAATCCAGGAAATTACCACTTACAGTATCTGGAACAACCACCTGAGGATGAAAACCCCCATTCATGTGTCGTATCATCTGTTGCATGAATTGGTTCTGCCGCTGCTGCATCTGTTGCAAAAACTGATACAAGGGAGCATTCCCATCTCCGCCCGGCGGATTCGCCACGGGATGATTCGCTCCGGATCTACCACGGTTTCTGCGTCCTCCAGCCATGTTCCTAAACGTCATATAGATAGGATTAAGTTGATCAGGCTCAATACTATACATATAACACTTAAGACCAATGGCGACACAACGCATATGAAACGGAAAGAAATACTTATAATATTTCATGGCTAGGTCGAGGATACGACCTACTCTAATACCAACTGTAGCACCCATATATAAAACTCATTCATCAAAGCATAAATGTTATATATGAATCCAAGTGTTTGGTACTGAAACACCATAAGCTCCTAGTTAACACATTATATATATTACATGCCCCAAAATACAACAACTAAAAGTTCTAAAGGCATAATATACATAATATGTTCAAAAGATAAAAACTAAGAACTAGATCAACAATGATCTCAAAATAAACTCCGCTACGGAAGCTAGCCATCAACAAGCAAGGAAAAGATCACACGACCTTATCCTTACCCTTCTCGGAACCTGAAGCACCTGAAATACATCAACAACGTGGGGTGAGATACATCAAATCTCAGTGAGTTCCCTATCTTATGGATTCTCTTGGATTAATAAGGTTCTAGCAATCCTAACTCAAGTCCGGGGAAAGGGGAATGGACTCTTGAGCTCACATTCATTTCTCACACTATATGGAAACATGCCATGAGTTCATCAACTCAAAAGTATCACTAATCGATAACCATACCAAGGTACCTCCTGTTCCCGTCCGCTTCTACGTCTAGAAGGCGACCCGAGTCAAAGATCCTTGTAATCTACTTGACATACGAATGGATTCAGGTTCTACGGGCCATTAACCGTTATGAACCTTCACTTCACACGGGCCATTTACCGTCACAAGCATACGCTCCATGGACGCCATTCGTACAATATGGGGAATCAAACCTGCCAAGTCGCTGTGCATCCATTTCAGAGGAGTCCGAGACTCATGAAACTACACTCAAGATAAACCAGTTATGATTACATGATCACATACAACAATATGATTGTATTCGACAATCACAAGGCTATAATGCCTTAAGGCCTCTCATGCCTTTCTAAAACCACAAAGTTAATCACATGTTCCATACTAGTATTTCACTCTCAACTAGGAAAATACTCGGCAAGGATGTATCTTCCAACAACACGTGCCCGAGCATCGCCATCTAGAGTTGTCTACAATTTCTAGTTCCTTACTAGATTCTCCTATAGTTCAAGTTTGAGGTTTCCTCACTCTTCCTATATCATTTTCATATTTGCATGCATATTCACTTACAACCATGCTAAACAATAGTAGGATAGGCAAGACATATAATAATTGCATAGTAGAATAATATATAACAATTAAAGCATAAATATATCACTTTTGTAACTTTCTCAATTATTTAATCGGTCGGTAAAATCGACATATTTCATCTCCATTGCGTAGAATATTTCTTCGGCTTTACATCGATATAAAGAATGGTCGAATCCGATAAACGAGCCGAAAGTTATGTATTTTTTCACTTAAGAGATAAAATCCCAAGTCCCAGGTCGCGCTAAGCGCACCCCCTTGCTCGCTGAGCGCGCAATCTTCTGCTTGGAGGGGTTACAGGAATTCAACACCGTGCTGAGCGGGCTCCTGCGCGCTGAGCGCGCTCTGCGAAAAATGCAGAAAATACCAAAGCAACAACAGAATTTCCTATAACTCAAAACCTCCTCCAACCCACCAACAACCACCAACAGAGGTTCAGCAACATAGTTTGAGTATGGTTTGCACAACAATAACTTCCAAACACTTATTTCATCAAGAACACAAAAGTTCTATAAACCTAACTATTGCGATGAAAATCGGATAACAAGCCATTAATTAACTTGCATCATATTTCTTTTACAACCGACTTTGATTTATCCAAAGGAAAGGTTCAAGATCGTTAAAAAACCTAAAGGGGGGAGATCTAAGGTTCGGGGGTTGGTTATACAAAGGGAAGGTACTAGCACCCTAAGTATCTGTAGTACTCTACAGGAACCTCTTGTTTATGTTTGTGTTATGTTATGTTGCTTGCTAAGATATTTATGCTAAAGTAAAGACCTAAAGATATGTACACTACGTTTGTCTCGTCTTAATCATGATTTAATTGAGAAATCGATAATAAATGATTCTTGACTTTCATCGACTAAAAAGTGAAGGAAACTGAAATAAAGAAGAATGGTCTCATGTTGATCAAAGTTTTGTCGCTTTAATGAGATCAATCAAACTATGAAGTTTGTTATATCATCGACCAAAATTAAGAAAGTGGAATCGAAATGAAAAATAAAGTCGGCCTCGTCTAAATCAAGATCTAATCGAGAAATCGATAATCTTATATTTTTGACTTTCATTGACCAACGAAAATAAATAAAAAGTGGCCTCATATTTATCAAGACTTTATTGATTTGAAATAATCAAAGTCAAGATTTGTGTAATGTCATCGGCCAAAATAAAGAAACAAAATGGAGTTGAAATGAAAAATAAAGTCGGTTTCGTCTTAATCAAGATTTATATCGGTAAGTCGACAATCTCGATATTTAACTTTCATTGACCAACAAAAGAAATGAAATGTGACTCATACATATCAAGACTTTTTGTGATTTAGAATAGATCGACAAGTCATGATTTTTGTATATCATTGGCCTGTAGATAAAATCAAAATTGAAATAGAAACGAGGAGAATTAAATAAATGAGAGACATAAATATGGAAAATGAACAAAAGTTTAAAGTATTAAGAATTATTTATTCTTGAAAAACAAACAAAAAACTTGTTAAAACGATTTTTAAAAAAAAGCAAGGAATGGGATACCAATTATTGAAAGGGGTGCAGTTAGCGAGTGAGGTGCGGCCCAGTCCAACAAAAGGAGAAGTACATTTCAGCTAATGAAGTATTATGCAGCTACATGCACATATGCAAAAAAAAAACAATCGGTCACTCACCTCTTTTACTCGCTACATGACAAAAAATTTCCTAACCTATACCAAGATGCCACCTACCCTTCTTCTTCATGCAACATGAAGAAAGGAACCTACGATTAACGTGGAAACAGAGAGTACAAGTGACCATGCTCTCCCCTTGTTCAACTAAATGCAACCTCAAGACTTGACCAAAATTTACAAAATAAAACACGATTCCATAGCACACACTTAGTAGAGCAACAATGGACAATCGTTAACTCAGAACGAACACTTAATAGTGATAGAAATGGATGCGAAAGTCACGAGTCCGAGCTGAAATAAAACCAAACCATGGCTAATGTATAAAAAAAAACTCATAAGAGGTTCGTGCCAATAATCTCAACACGCGAACAGAACCTGACTCATACCCTAGTTGTGAGTTAAACGTCGACGAATCAAAACCGAGATAACCTAAGCAATGCACGCGTAATCCCTCATCCAAGTAAGGTAAGAACAAAATTTAGAACATGGAAACCAACACTACAATTCTGTGACTAAAGGGGCTCGATGTATGATGCTTGATAATGGGGACAAACAAAATTAAACACCAAGGAATATGCGTGAGAACAGACCAACGTAACGACCCCGCAATAGTACGTTGCAACACTCCCAAAACTATTATAAATCATCATGCTCAACAAGTAAATTTAACAGAGGCATGGCAGTAACGAAACACTAGAGAACGAGAGATGAAACACATACCTCTACTTGTAGCTTTACAGTTGAGTCGAAAATGTCGCGACCGTGACTCTTTATGTGTTGGCTGCTACTGGTGGTTCTTGAAAATGATATGGAGCACTCTTTCTTTTGGTGAGCCGTTGTGAACGTTTTGGTGTTGTTATTGATTTTCTGGTCTTGGTATTTCGTGTGTTGATTGTGTGTTGAATGCTTGGTGGTTTGTTGCAAGAAAGGTAATGAGAGACTTTGGTTTTCTTGTTTTGATGCTTGGTTTGGTTCACCTTGTTAGCATTGGCAGTTCTGGTGTGGGGTATTCGATGGTTATGGCATGTTGGTGATGCGTGGTGTTTGGCCTTGTTCTCCCTATTTTCTTGTTGGTTTATTAAGAAAGAAGAATAGTAGCAGGTGAGAAAATGGTCTGCTGCCTCCTATTGCTGTGTTTTTTATTCTCATGTGTTGGTGATGCAGAGGGAGTTTTGAGGGAGTTTTGGTTACAGCTTGGCTCTTGCGTGTTGGTGTGACACAAAGAGAGATAGTAAGAGCATGTTGTGTTTTTTCTTGTTCAGATGCCTCCCCCCCCCCCCACACACACACACAGAGGACAACATTCCTCCTTTTATAACCAAGGCCTGGTGGATCTTCTATTGGAAACACTGTGGACATTTGCTTGGTACAAAGGAGAAAAACCATCAACATGATACTATACGCATGCCTTCTTTCCATCATCTTTCTTGAGCCATGTGATGGTGTATTTATTTCCTTGTTTTAGGGTTCATGTCAGCAGAGGATTGTGAGCTAAGGACTAAGAAAAAGACCATATGAAACAATTATACGATGGCCCTTTACATTGTCTCTTGGTTGCTTACTTGACAGTACAAAGTTATTGTACTTTGAGAGCCCTTTTTGCTCGGGTTTGTGGAGAAAGGGTATTGGAAATTGGTGGGAAAAGTCAGTAGGTTGTACTTGGATATGTTTTTGCACGGTTTGTGGCTTTGGTGAGTATTGGGAACTGATGAGAAAGGTCCATATACTGTACTGGGAAATATGCCTCAGATTAGAAGCATGGTCGAGTTTTGTGGGTTCAAGGATAAGACAAAGCTTATTTTAATGAAACTATGCCAAGGACCCCACCCTATCACATGAAAGTGTTAAGTCTAACAAACCAAATGAGTTGGTTCTAGATCCCTTTGAAACATGGCATGGGATAGAGTATTTTCATGTTGTTGGCCATTTGAGATTGTGTCCAAAATGCATGAAAAAGTCGTGGCAAGGTTTGGTGGTCACAAAGAATAAAAACCATAATTAAAATTAAAATGGAAATAGATTTAGACTAAATTAATAAAACTAAATTAAGACTAAACTAAAATAAAAATAATCTAAATTAAAAATATACTAAATTAAAAGTGTAAACTAAAAAGTTATAAATTGAAATAAAAAGTATAAATGACATGGAATGATAAAATTGGATAAAATGGTATTGTTGATGATCAGTGATAATGTTTAACTAAAAATGCAAAAATTGTCGACCTAGAATGACATGCAAAAGATCAAAGAATCTAAGGGTAAAATTTGGGGTACAACAGTTGCCCCTATTTAAATAGCTTTACCGAATGGCACGAGGAATGGAAATCCTCGGGACATCAAGGTGAAAGGTATTTAAATATAGCAATCCGAAAATTTTGCCCTTAGATGGAATGCAGATGCTAAGGACAAGCGACAGACATACGAATGCTGACATGCCATGAATTTCTAGTATGATAATATGATGGAATGTTAGATGCAAAAATGCCGACAAACGGGACACCGAAGGATAAAGAGCAAATAACCACAGATGAGCTTCACTGGGGAAGGAATGAAGGTTAGTATCCATGAGGAAAACTCACTAGGGATACATGCTAATCAACAAAAGAGACTCACTAGGGAGACTCCAAGGAAACACTGGGGGTAGAAAAGAAACCGAGGGAAAAACCCACAGATCCTCACTAGAAATAGGAGCCAGAGAGGTGTTCTCCGCTGGGGAAAGATCCAGGGAGATGGACGACAGGTTCATATGTGACCGGACGACACTGGGGAAAGAAAGACACATTCTTTTTGGGCATGAAACCAGAAAGAAAACATGATCTCCACTGGGGATCAGTTTGAAATAAAGGATAAATACTCAACAAGAGATTTTCTAGGGATTTCTTATACTGAAGAGTTCAAACGGGATCTTCAAGAAAAGCCTGAAAAGACAGAGATAAACTCTGCGCATCAGATGATGAAAGGTGACTGGACCTTTAGCTGAGGATAAGGTTAATGAACCAATGGGTAACAAAATGTATTGGTTGAGATAACAAGATGATTTGGTTTATGAAGAATACCAGTGTGAGCTGGACTTTGGAAAAGGTTCAAGCAACGGGTTCATGATAAACTGGAGTTTAAACAATGTTTGACTCGATTCAAACAAAGAATGGTCCACAATATCTGGAAAGTTAAGTTCAAGTTTGACTCGATTCAAACAAGGACGTTTTACAACAACAGACTGAAGTTAAGACAATGTTTGACTTGTTTCAAACAAAGACGGTGCCAACGATAATTGGACTTTTGGTTCAAGCTTGACTCGATTCAAGCAGGAACAAACTGAAATAAAACCAATGTTTGAATCGATTCAAACAAAGATTGTGCCAACGATAATTGGACTTTTGGTTCAAGCTTGACTCGATTTAAGCAGGAACAAACTGAAATAAAAGCAATGTTTGACTCGATTCAAACAAAGACTGTGCCAACGATAATTGGACTTTTGGTTCAAGCTTGACTCGATTCAAGCAGGAACAAACTGAAACAAAAGACTCAATGTTTGACTCGATTCAAACAAAGACTCGGTTCAGTTTCGACTCGATTCGAACAAGAATGGCTTAAAACAAAAGACTCAAAGATGGTCAGTGTTTGACTCGATTCAAACAAAGACTCGGTTCAGGTTTGACTCGATTCAAACAAGAACGGTTTAAACAAAAGACTCAAAGATGGTCAGTATTTGACTCGATTCAAACAAAGACTTGGTTCAGGTTCGACTCGATTCGAACAAGAACGGTTTAAACAAAAGACTCAAAGATGGTCGGTGTTTGACTCGATTCAAACAAAGACTCGGTTCAGGTTCGACTCGATTCGAACAAGAATGGTTTTAGACAACAGACTCACGATAATCTGAAGCTAAAAATGTTTGACTCGATTCAAACAAAGATGGTTTTGACAACAGACTCACGATAATCTGAAGCAAACAAAGGATAAACAACGAGCTCACGATAACTCGAAGTTTAGGTCAGGTTTGACTCGATTCAAACAAGAATGGTGCCAATGATGATTGGACTTTAGGTTCAAATGAGACCTGAAAAATAAAAGGTGCTAGTGATGACTGGACTTTAGGTTCTTATGAGACCTGAAAAAGAAAAGGTGCCAGTGATCACTGGACTTTAGGTTCTTTTGAGACCTAAAAAAGAAAAGGTGCCAGTGATGACTGGACTTTAGGTTCTTTTGAGACCTGAAAAAGAAAAGGTGCCAGTGATGACGGGACTTTGAAAAAGGTTCAAACAAGGGGTTCACGATAACCTGAAGTTTTGGTTTCAAACGATGGATTCAAACAACGGGTTCATGATAACCTGAGGTTTAGATTCACATCTGACCTGGGTTCAAACAACGGGTTCATATTTGACTCGAAGTTTAGGTTCACATTTGACCTGGTTAAACAATGCCAGCGATTACTAGACTTTAGGTATCCAAATGAGGTGATTGAGTATCAGCTAGATTGGTACCGGGGTTGCATCAATGAAGATTAGACTTCCTGGGGAATGCCCATTATGGTTGCAAAGAGGTTGAATAAAACCAGAGATAGATAAGTTTCTCATAAGAGACTGTCACTTATTGCCATGAAAGAACAAGCTTCTCCCAGAGAATGTTGGGTATAAATTCCAAAGAGATGTTGATATTACACACTACTGGAGAAATAAGTTTGTCTTCAATGAGGATTTGTAAAAGAATCTTCCTGCGAGACATGGTGCAAAATAAGTGCACATTCAAAAGTAGTTTCGAAAACCACACCTGCCAGGGACCAAAGTTCAATCTAGGAACAAGCTAGAAAGAAACGGCCAAACAAGACTCCAATTGAGGAATGAACTCAAATGGGGATTTATCTTATCCAAATGTGGAAAAGATAACTGAAACAACCATCATCCACGAGGATATAACTCTGTGGGGATTTCAAGAATGGATGGGCACTTTATCCCTAGGACTGACAACTCTATTGGAGAGAATAGACACACCCAGTCACTTGGGGAGATAAATGCCGAAGTGAACAAAACAGGTAAACACCAGAAAGAGATAGCAAAATGCTAAGATGCTATGCTTATGCCATGCTTATGCTTATGCTGACAAAAAAGACGAGAAGCGAGACTGGAGATGAAATAAACATCTCGACAAGGATACCCAGCCAAACTCATCAGATTGGACCATTACTAGGGATGAACTTACAGATGAAGCAGCTCTACTTCAAGGTTTTGACCTTCTCTAGGGAAAGAGTACTCCACTTGGTATAGCATCATGACTTCACTAGGATTGTCATTACGAGCTTGATTTCTTCACTGGAGAGAAGAGATCCGTTGAGAATTGCCAAGATTATCTGAAGAGACAACTTTCTGGGGAGCTGGCAGAGACGCCACAAAAGCTGAGTAATTCTGCATGACTCATCTGCCCCAGAGTACATGGTCTGTCAGAAGAATACATCAAGAGGATTTTACAGAAGAATTGGCATACAAGGTGTTTCAATATCTTCAAACTCTTGGAGAGATTCATGAATTTCAGCCTGACTGCCCCTGATTGACTGCCTTTGCACGACAAAGTCCTTGAACTAGTTATCCAGACTAGTTGTTGACAACTGGGGGAACAAACTTGCCCTTGTCAAGTTCATCTGTAAAGGAGATGCCCCAGACTGATTGACTTTTGAGAGATTTGCCGAATCTCGACCTGACTGCTTCTAATTAACTAGTCTTTGAGGATAAATTATAAAAGGATTTTACAGAAGAATTAAAATACCAGATGCTTCAATATCTTCAAACTCTTGAAAAGAAATGAACCTCGACATAACTCCCCCGGTTCAACCGTATTCGTAATACCAAGCCCTTTAGACTGTGGTAGAAGCAACTGGGGAACAAACTTGCCCCTGCTGATGGGTCACTAGGGTCCAAACTTGTCGTAAGATGACCTCAAAAATACTTGCCTCAATATTCTGAACTTTGAAGAGTTCTGCCCCTGATTCTTGGCTATTGGGATGGTGGATTGGCATAACATTCCGCTTGGTTGCCCCTGACTGAGCTTTCTTTATCAAGTCAAATTCCCTAGCTGGCTGCATTTGTTGGGATTCCTTTGATATTGAATTATTTTGCAAACAAGTATTGTTCATTTAAAATTATCAATTTTAATGCAAAATTCATGCAAGCTCTTGAAAACAAATTTTATTTGATGAAACACACACAGTGGAATGATTAAGCAATAAAAAACAAAGTGGATCTGGTCATTTACGGAATGACAGATGAAGTGATCAACACGCGTAATTAGCAAAGCTTATTAGGAGTCAGGTTAATCAACCTTACTGTAGTATGCTTTCGAAACAACCTTACCACAATTAGGTCTTTTAAGGGTTGTAACGTGGCCTGGTTCACGGTTTAATGAAATAAAGGATAAAGGCTCAAAGTTTATTTGGTACCCACCCCATCCTCGTGATGAACTCCAATCCTACACTCAGTTAACTCAAGTTATACATTTAGGTTCCCACATACTAGAACGAACTTATGATAGCTGACGATGATTCCGACACCTTTGATAGTCATTACTCCCTTGTAACATTTGGTTAACCTCTGTTGATAAGGTTTTGGGTCTTCTTCTTTTTTGGTTGAGGTTATGATACCTCTTTTTTCCTTTGCTGAGGTTATGACCTCTTTTTTTGATTGTTGAGGTTATGACCTCTTTTTTTTTTTATGATGAGGTTATGACCTCTTTTTTTGATTGTTGAGATTATGAGATTCTTCTTTGTCTTGATTTTTGTATGAACCTTCTTGTATAAGGCGAAGTTTTGGGCTTCCCATCTTTCTTGGCTTTTGCCTTGAAAGGGACTCGACTTATTCTTCGATTAAGGATTTCCGGACGATCCTTCCTTATTTGTCGCTTTGGGAACAACTTGTACAACGCTTATCCACTTGATTGGAGAGAAGCTGACTAGTGTCTTGCATGAAGCGCTTGCATTAGAATGCATAACTAAGTTAAATTGAGAACTACCCACCCCAAGGTTGAGATCACGGGTTTTTTGTGTAAGGAAAGAAAACTCCTACTTCTAGGCTCAAAGGGTTAACGAGGGATTATCTTCCTTATTTCTCCAGTGTTTGGGAATTGAAACAATGGCTTACATCCTCGGCAAGGTTTAATCGAAAGCATACCACAACAATTATGGATAATATTTTCCTCATCCTCCCCAATCTTTGCTTAACAACAAATTTGATAAGTGGGAAGAAACAAGATAAAGATTTTTTTTTTTGTTTTTTGTAAACATAAAAGCAAATGAGTGAAACGAATGAACTTAATCAAAAGATGCATAAACACTTCATTAATCTTGCCAATTTGAAAAATAACAATAGCTTATAAGCAAATATAAATTCAAACATGCAAAGAAAATACAACAAAATGCTAAACAGCCAAAAGTTTTCCAGCTTCGGGGAATGTTGATTGTAGAATAGGGCAAGCAACCAAAAATATTTATTTTCGGAAGAATTCCCTCCGGGATTTATGTCCTGTCCACAGAGATCGGTTCGAGGGAAAGAATGTCGTTCGATAGTCTCTCGCGTTAATGAGTTTGGATTAAAATAGTTTCAAACAAGAGAATAGAAAAGTAAACATTAAAACATAAAACAAATTCACTTTTTAGCAAGACAAACTTATCCAGCATGCACATAATCGACTCCTCACAAACTTAAACTTACCGACCAGTTATACTCAACCTACAATACTCCTCAATATCACCCAGCATCGCTCACAACACAGGTTATGTCTAACGCAAAGATGAGAGAACAACCATGTTACCATTGCCGATACTTTCGTACGCTAGCTCAAGGCACGGAGGCATTAATTTTCGATGCCTATTAAAGATTTCTAGCCCAAAATCTATCTCTAGAATCCAGAAACTAACAGACAATCATCCCTAATCGAAGTTTGCGACGGTTATCTCTAACGCAACCCAAACCCCACGCATAAACCAAAAATCAGAGACAATCACCAATAAAGATTTGTAAAGCAAGTTTTATACAACGCCATGGGCGACAAATATACATGAGATCACAGCAAATACATATACACAACCCAACCATAAAGCAAAGCACAAAGAAGAAGAGAAATGAACCAAACATCTCGTGGATTGTCAGAGCCGGTCGACGATCAATCCACTCCGAATCATCCGTATGCATGCTCCACAGTTGTTTTCTAAGCTAATCCTATGAAGAAATGAAGTTTGATGGAGTTGGAGCAAAAACCCCCAAAACCATAACCTAAAAAATGCTGAAAAATGAAGTTTATAGGTGGAAGTTACTGCCCAGGTTCGCACTGCGAAGATAAACCGCCTTTTGGGCTGCAAAAATTGTGTTTTTCAAGCATTCAGGCACTATTCATTCGCCCCCGGGTTCGCAGTGCGAACTCGCCAGCGAGTGCTCGCCACGGGCATTCGCAGTGCAAACATGACAGCAAACCAGAATTTGTTTTGATCATAACTCATGAACCGTAACTCCGATTGACGCACGGTTTGAAGCGTTGGAAAGCTTATTCAATGTTCTTTATGAATATGGAAAAATCCCATTGCTGGAACACCTATAAAAATAAATTAAAATTAATTAAACTCAATGATATTTACACGGTACCGCACTATACACCGAAAACGTAAAGTAAACGTATTTACGAACAAAGCGGGGTTTATTCAACCAATTTTAACACAAAGTAATGATAAGTGCAACAAAAGTTCTTTACAAAAATAGGTACATTTTGCACTTATCAAACTCTCCCCAACTTACATAATTGTTTGTCCTCAAACAAGAATCAAACAACTCAACGAAACCGAGTGATAATCAAAGAATCGCGAATCAAAAAGTTTTGAAAAACGGACAAATGAATGGTTCAAATGAAAACGGTACACACAAAGTAAATACTTACCACTAAACTACGATGATAACATAGTCAAGAAACAAAAGCAAAATACAAAAATTCATGCCGAACTTTCTAAAACAACACAAGTTCCAAAGTGAATCACACCTAGTAAAAACAATCATCGGTAGACGAAAAACACAAAATGAGGTTCTTTTCACTCACACAACAATCTTGCAAACAAAAGACTAAATTATGCATTCATCCAACAATTCACATTGAAAACATAAAAGCAAGAATCACAAGGACTTTCAAGGTTGTAGCGTGGTCGGGTAAACGAACAAAGGGCATTTTCTAAAGGTAATTGAAACAAAAACTTGCCTAAACCAAAGGGAGTGAAAACTCACAAAGATTCACACACAAAATTTCAATCAAACTTCTTCTTTCATCCCAAGTGCTACACAACACACAATACTTATTTAGCACAATTATTGAACTCTTTTTGTTTCTTTTTTCAAGGATTTTTCTTTTTCTTCCTTTTTTCTTTCTTTTTCTTTTTCACAAATTTTTCTCTTTTTTCTTTTCTTTTCTAATCCTCATACAATCCAACCAATAAGTATACAATCATCCTCTCCCTAACTTGAATTCAACCGCACCATCATGTGAATACTCCCTACTTTCTAAGGCAAGAAAAAAACCCATACAACAACACAAAATTGAGGTCCAAGAAAAAACAAAATCCATTTAAAAATAAGTGAACTAAATACTCATAGACAAGCATTAAGTTCAAATAGAAACATGGATCAAAAAGCTCAAAGGGGTTACGAATTCTCACACACTCACAAGGTGAATTGACTATTTGGCTAAGGTAATTGTGCTTAAAATGAAACAATTGCCTTGATCCTTTTCATGCATTCATATAATCAACACAAACAAAAGATTCAACATAATAAAATCCAGTTAGAACAAGAATGTTGGTACTCCGTGCATATATGAACAATAGAAGGCTACCTCACAAAAAGGTTGGGAACTAAAGTGATTCACAATAGAACAAGTATAAAAAAGAATGAATGGCATGAAAGTTTGTAAAATGTCTAAGTATCATGAATATGCTAAAGTATAGAAAGCGATAAATATATACCTCGGACGTGTACAAAACTTAACAAGATCATTACCATACATCTGCAAGTTGAAATGATCAAACTTGGAACATCACAAAATTTCCTCAAGCTACTCAAAACAAGTTCATTGACAAACACGAAAACTATTAATATAAACAAACTAAAAAAACAGGTGGAAAATTCATAAACAAGTTGTAAAGTGAAGATTTGAGAATTTTACAAAAAATTCGAGTACAACTTGTTTAATGAATACTCACCACACTACCTAAACTAAACAACAACAAAAGAAAAGAATACACCATGCTTGTTTTACGTCGTAAGCTCGACGCCTTTACAATGCTTAGGTAGCAAACTTTCTTCCTTCATGCCATAGTGATGCCTCACCGCGCAAACCAAAAGCAAGTGTCCTAACCAAACATTCGAACAAACATTACGGGAACAAAACGTATATAACACTTGAACAAACATAATGGAAATAGACAATATATACGATATATACAAAACTCAAAAATAAAGAAACTATCGCAATGCGATTCAATATCAAAACCAATCCCCAGCAACGGCGCCATTTTGTTGATTGCAGAATAGGGCAAGCAAGCAAAAATATTTATTTTCGGAAGAATTCCCTCCGGGATTTATGTCGTGTCCACAGAGATCGGTTCGAGGATAAGAATGCCGTTCGACAGTCTCTCGCGTTAATGAGTTTGGATTAAAATAGTTTCAAACAAGAAAATAGAAAAGTAAACATTAAAACATAAAACAAATTCACTTTTCAGCAAGACAAACTTATCCGGAATGCACATAATCGACTCCTCACAAACTTAAACTTACCGACCAGTTATACTCAACCTACAATACTCCTCAATATCACCCAGCATCGCTCACAACACAGGTTATGTCTAACACAAAGTTGAGAGAACAACCGTGTTACCATTGCCGATACTTTCGTACGCTAGCTCAAGGCACAGAGGCATTAAGTTTCGACGCCTATTAAAGATTGCTAGCCCTAAATCTATCTCTAGAATCCAGAAACTAACAGACAATCATCCCTAATCGAAGTTTGCGACGGTTATCTCTAACGCAACCCAAACCCCGCGCATAAAGCAAAAATCAGAGACAATCACCAATAAAGATTTGTAAAGCAAGTTTTATACAACGCCATGTGCGACAAATATACATGAGATCACAACAAATACATATACACAACCCGACCATAAAGAAAAACACAAAGAAGAAGAGAAATGAACCAAACATCTCGCGGATTGTCAGAGCCGGTCGACGATCAATCCACTCCGGATCATCCATATGCATGCTCCACAGTTGTTTTCTAAGCTAATCCTATGAAGAAATGAAGTTTGATGGAGTTGGAGCAAAAACCCCCAAAACCATAACCTAAAAAATGCTGAAAAATGAAGTTTATAGGTGGAAGTTACTGCCCAGGTTCGCACTGCGAACCCCCGTTCGCACTGCGAACATAAACCACCTTTTGGGCTGCAAAAATTGTGTTTTTCAAGCATTCAGGCACTATTCATTCGCCCCCGGGTTCGCAGTGCGAACTCGCCAGCGAGTGCTCGCCACGGGCATTCGCAGTGCGAACATGACAGCAAACGAGAATTTGTTTTGATCATAACTCTTGAACCGTAACTCCGATTGACACACGGTTTGAAGCGTTGGAAAGCTTATTCAATGCTCTTTATGAATATGGAAAAATCCCATTGCTGGAACACCTGAAAAAATAAATGAAAATCAATTAAACTAAATGATATTTACACGGTACCGCACTATACACCAAAAACGTAAAGTAAACGTATTTACGAACAAAGCGGAGTTTATTCAACCAATTTTAACACAAAGTAATGATAAGTGCAACAAAACTTCTTTACAAAAATAGGTACATTTTGCACTTATCAAACTCTCCCCAACTTACATAATTGTTTGTCCTCAAACAAGAATCAAACAACTCAACGAAACCGAGTGATAACCAAAGATTCGCGAATCAAAAAGTTTTGAAAAACGGACAAATGAATGGTTCAAATGAAAACGGTACACACAAAGTAAATACTTACCACTAAACTACGACGATAACATAGTCAAGAAACAAAAGCAAAACACAAAAATTCATGCTGAACATTCTAAAACAACACAAGTTCCAAAGTGAATCACACCTAGTAAAAACAACATCGGTAGATGAAAAACACAAAATGAGGTTCTTTTCACTCACACAACAATCTTGCAAACAAAAGACTAAATTATGCGTTCATCCCACAATTCACATTGAAAACATAAAAGCAAGAATAACAAGGACTTTCAAGGTTGTAGCGTGGTCGGGTAAACAAACAAAGGGCAATTTCTAAAGGTAATTGAAACAAAAACATGCCTAAACCAAAGGGAGTGAAAACTCACAAAGATTCACACACAAAATTTCAATCAAACTTCTTCTTTCATCCCAAGTGCTACACAACACACAATACTTATTTATAACAATTATTGAACTCTTTTTGTTTCCTTTTTCAAGGATTTTTCTTTTTCTTCCTTTTTTCTTTCTTTTTCTTTTTCACAAATTTTTCTCTTTTTTCTTTTCTTTTCCAATCCTCATACAATCCAACCAATAAGTATACAATCATCCTCTCCCCAACTTGAATTCAACCGCACCATCATGTGAATATTCCTTACTTTCTAAGGCAAGAAAAAAACCCATACAACAACACAAAATTGAGGTCCAAGAAAAAACAAAATCCATTCAAAAATAAGTGAACTAAATACTCATAGACAAGCATTAAGTTCAAATAGAAACATGGATCAAAAAGCTCAAAGGGGTTACGAATTCTCACACACTCACAAGGTGAATTGACTATTTGGCTAAGGTAGTTGTGCTCAAAATGAAACAATTGCCTTGATCCTTTTCATGCATTCATATAATCAACACAAACAAAATATTCAACATAATAAAATCCAGTTAGAACAAGAATGTTGGTACTCCGTGCATATATGAACAATAGAAGGCCACCTCACAAAAAGGTTGGGAACTAAAGTGATTCACAATAGAACAAGTATACAAAAGAATGAATGGCAAGAAAGTTTGTAAAATGCCTAAGTATCATGAATATGCTAAAGTACAGAAAGCGGTAAATACATACCTCGGACGTGTACAAAACTTAACAAGATCATTAGCATACATCTGCAAGTTGAAATGATCAAACTTGGAACATCACAAAATTTCCTCAAGCTACTCAAAACAAGTTCATTGACAAACACAAAAACTATTAATATAAACAAACTAAAAAAACCGGTAGAAAATTCATTAAACAAATTGTAAAGTGAAGATTTTAGAATTTTACAAAAAATTCGAGTACAACTTGTTTAATGAATACTCACCACACTACCTAAACTAAACAACAACAAAAGAAAAGAATACACCATGCTTGTTTTACGTAGTAAGCTCGACGCCTTTACAATGCTTAGGTAGCAAACTTTCTTCCTTTATGCCATAGTGATGCCTCACCGCGCAAACCAAAAGCAAGTGTCCTAACCAAACATTCGAACAAACATTACGGGAACAAAACGTATATAACACTTGAACAAACATAATGGAAATAGACAATATATACGATATATACAAAACTCAAAAACAAAGAAACTATCGCAATGCGATTCAATATCAAAACCAATCCCCAGCAACGGCGCCATTTTGTTGATTGCAGAATAGGGCAAGCAAGCAAAAATATTTATTTTCGGAAGAATTCCCTCCGGGATTTATGTCGTGTCCACAGAGATCGGTCCGAGGGAAAGAATGTCGTTCGACAGTCTCTCGCGTTAATGAGTTTGGATTAAAATAGTTTCAAACAAAAAAATAGAAAAGTAAACATTAAAACATAAAACAAATTCACTTTTCAGCAAGACAAACTTATCCGGCATGCACATAATCGACTCCTCACAAACTTAAACTTACCGACCAGTTATACTCAACCTACAATACTCCTCAATATCACCCAGCATCGCTCACAACACAGGTTATGTCTAACGCAAAGATGAGAGAACAACCGTGTTACCATTGCCGATACTTTCGTACGCTAGCTAAAGGCACGAAGGCATTAAGTTTCGACGCCTATTAAAGATTGCTAGCCCTAAATCTATCTCTAGAATCCAGAAACTAACAGACAATCATCCCTAATCGAAGTTTGCGACGGTTATCTCTAACGCAACCCAAACCCCGCGCATAAAGCAAAAATCAGAGACAATCACCAATAAAGATTTGTAAAGCAAGTTTTATAGAACACCATGTGCGACAAATATACATGAGATCACAAAAAATACATATACACAACCCAACCATAAAGAAAAACACAAAGAAGAAGAGAAATGAACCAAACATCTCGCGGATTGTCAGAGCCGGTCGACGATCAATCCACTCCGGATCATCCGTATGCATGCTCCACAGTTGTTTTCTAAGCTAATCCTATGAAGAAATGAAGTTTGATGGAGTTGGAGCAAAAACCCCCAAAACCATAACCTAAAAAATGCTGAAAAATGAAGTTTATAGGTGGAAGTTACTGCCCAGGTTCGCACTGCGAACATAAACCGCCTTTTGGACTGCAAAAATTGTGTTTTTAAGCATTCAGGCACCATTCATTCGCCCCCGGGTTCGCAGTGCGAACTCGCCAGCGAGTGCTCGCCACGGGCATTCGCAGTGCGAACATGACAGCAAACCAGAACTTGTTTTGATCATAACTCATGAACCTTAACTCCGATTGACGCACGGTTTGAAGCGTTGGAAAGCTTATTCAATGCTCTTTATGAATATGGAAAAATCCCATTGCTGGAACACCTGTAAAAATAAATGAAAATCAATTAAACTCAATGATATTTACACGGTACCGCACTATACACCGAAAATGTAAAGTAAACGTATTTACGAACAAAGCGGGGTCTATTCAACCAATTTTAACACAAAGTAATGATAAGTGCAACAAAACTTCTTTACAAAAATAGGTACATTTTTCACTTATCAAACTCTCGCTAACTTACATAATTGTTTGTCCTCAAACAAGAATCAAACAACTCAACGAAATCGAGTGATAACCAAAGAATCGCGAATCAACAAATTTTGAAAAACGGACAAATGAATGGTTCAAATGAAAACGGTACACACAAAGTAAATACTTACCACTAAACTACGACGATAACATAGTCAAGAAACAAAAGTAAAATACAAAAATTCATGCCGAACATTCTAAAACAACACAAGTTCCAAAGTGAATCACACCTAGTAAAAACAATCACCGGTAGATGAAAAACACAAAATGAGGTTCTTTTCACTCACACAACAATCTTGCAAACAAAAGACTAAATTATGCATTCATCCAACAATTCACATTGAAAACATAAAAGCAAGAATCACAAGGACTTTCAAAGTTGTAGCGTGGTCGGGTAAACAAACAAAGGGCAATTTCTAAAGGTAATTGAAACAAAAACTTGCCTAAACCAAAGGGAGTGAAAACTCACAAAGATTCGCACACAAAATTTCAATCAAACTTCTTCTTTCATCCCAAGTGCTACACAACACACAATACTTATTTAGCACAATTATTGAACTCTTTTTGTTTCCTTTTTCAAGGATTTTTCTTTTTATTCCTTTTTTCTTTCTTTTTCTTTTTCACAAATTTTTCTCTTTTTTTCTTTTCTTTTCCAATCCTCATACAATCCAACCAATAAGTATACAACCATCCTCTCCCCAACTTGAATTCAACCGCACCATCATGTGAATACTCCCTACTTTCAAAGGCAAGAAAAAAACCCATACAACAACACAAAATTGAGGTCCAAGAAAAAACAAAATCCATTCAAAAATAAGTGAACTAAATACTCATAGACAAGCATTAAGTTCAAATAGAAACATGGATCAAAAAGCTCAAAGGGGTTACGAATTCTCACACACTCACAAGGTGAACTGACTATTTGGCTAAGGTAGCTGTGCTCAAAATGAAACAATTGCCTTGATCCTTTTCATGCATTCATATAATCAACACAAACAAAAGATTCAACATAATAAAATCCAGTTAGAACAAGAATGTTGGTACTCCGTGCATATATGAACAATAGAAGGCCACCTCACAAAAAGGTTGGGAACTAAAGTGATTCACAATAGAACAAGTATACAAAAGAATGAATGGCATGAAAGTTTGTAAAATGCCTAAGTATCATGAATATGCCAAAGTATAGAAACCGATAAATACATACCTCGGACGTGTACAAAACTTAACAAGATCATTACCATACATCTGCAAGTTGAAATGATCAAACTTGGAACATCACAAAATTTCCTCAAGCTACTCAAAACAAGTTCATTGACAAACACGAAAACTATTAATATAACAAAAACTAAAAAAACCGGTAGAAAATTCATTAAACAAGTTGTAAAGTGAAGATTTGAGAATTTTACAAAAAATCCGAGTACAACTTGTTTAATGAATACTCACCACACTACCTAAACTAAACAACAACAAAAGAAAAGAATACACCATGCTTGTTTTACGTCGTAAGCTCGACGCCTTTACAATGCTTAGCTAGCAAACTTCCTTCCTTCATGCCATAGTGATGCCTCACCCCGCAAACCAAAAGCAAGTGTCCTAACCAAACATTCGAACAAACATTACGGGAACAAAACGTATATAACACTTGAACAAACATAATGGAAATAGACAATATATACGATATATACAAAACTCAAAAACAAAGAAACTATCGCAATGCGATTCAATATCAAAACCAATCCCCGGCAACGACGCCATTTTGTTGATTGCAGAATAGGGCAAGCAAGCAAAAATATTTATTTTCGGAAGAATTCCCTCCGGGATTTATGTCGTGTCCACAGAGATCGGTTCGAGGGAAAGAATGCCGTTCGACAGTCTCTCGCGTTAATGAGTTTGGATTAAAATAGTTTCAAACAAGAAAATAGAAAAGTAAACATTAAAACATAAAACAAATTCACTTTTCAGCAAGACAAACTTATCCGGCATGCACATAATCGACTCCTCACAAACTTAAACTTACCGACCAGTTATACTCAACCTACAATACTCCTCAATATCACCCAGCATCGCTCACAACACAGGTTATGTCTAACGCAAAGTTGAGAGAACAACCGTGTTACCATTGCCGATACTTTCGTACGCTAGCTCAAGGCACGAAGGCATTAAGTTTCGACGCCTATTAAAGATTGCTAGCCCTAAATCTATCTCTAGAATCCAGAAACTAACAGACAATCATCCCTAATCGAAGTTTGCGACGGTTATCTCTAACGCAACCCAAACCCCGCGCATAAAGCAAATATCAGAGACAATCACTAATAAAGATTTGTAAAGCAAGTTTTATACAACGCCATGGGCGACAAATATACATGAGATCACAGCAAATACATATACACAACCCAACCATAAAGAAAATCACAAAGAAGAAGAGAAATGAACCAAACATCTCGCGGATAGTCAGAGCCGGTCGACGATCAATCCACTCCGGATCATCCGTATGCATGCTCCACAGTTGTTTTCTAAGCTAATTCTACGAAGAAATGAAGTTTGATGGAGTTGGAGCAAAAACCCCCAAAACCATAACCTAAAAAATGCTGAAAAATGAAGTTTATAGGTGGAAGTTACTGCCCAGGTTTGCACTACGAACCCCCGTTCGCACTGCGAACATAAACCGCCCTTTGGGCTGCAAAAATTATGTTTTTCAAGCATTCAGGCACTATTCATTCGCCCCCGGGTTCGCAGTGGGAACTCGCCAGCGAGTGCTCGCCACGGGCATTCGCAGTGCGAACATGACAGCAAACCAGAATTTGTTTTGATCATAACTCATGAACCGTAACTCCGATTGACGCACGCTTTGAAGCGTTGGAAAGCTTATTCAATGCTCTTTATGAATATGGAAAAATCCCATTGCTGGAACACCTGTAAAAATAAATGAAAATCAATTAAACTCAATGATATTTACACGGTACCGCACTATACACCGAAAAAGTAAAGTAAACGTATTTACGAACAAAGCGGGGTTTATTCAACCAATTTTAACACAAAGTAATGATAAGTGCAACAAAAATTCTTTACAAAAATAGGTACATTTTGCACTTATCAAACTCTCGCTAACTTACATAATTGTTTATCCTCAAATAAGAATCAAACAACTTAACGAAATCGAGTGATAACCAAAGAATCGCGAATCAACAGATTTTGAAAAACGGACAAATGAATGGTTCAAATGAATACGGTACACACAAAGTAAATACTTACCACTAAACTACGACGATAACATAGTCAAGAAACAAAAGCAAAATACAAAAATTCATGCCGAACATTCTAAAACAACACAAGTTCCAAAGTGAATCACACCTAGTAAAAACAATCATCGGTAGATGAAAAACACAAAATGAGGTTCTTTTCACTCACACAACAATCTTGCAAACAAAAGACTAAATTATGCATTCATCCAACAATTCACATTGAAAACATAAAAGCAAGAATCACAAGGACTTTCAAGGTTGTAGCGTGGTCGGGTAAACAAACAAAGGGCAATTTTTAAAGGTAATTGAAACAAAAACTTGCCTAAACCAAAGGGAGTGAAAACTCACAAAGATTCACACACAAAATTTCAATCAAACTTCTTCTTTCATCCCAAGTGCTACACAACACACAATACTTATTTAGCACAATTATTGAACTCTTTTTGTTTCCTTTTTCAAGGATTTTTCTTTTTCTTCCTTTTTTCTTTCTTTTTCTTTTTCACAAATTTTTCTCTTTTTTTCTTTTCTTTTCCAATCCTCATACAATCCAACCAATAAGTATACAATCATCCTCTCCCCAACTTGAATTCAACCGCACCATCATGTGAATACTCCCTACTTTCAAAGGCAAGAAAAAAACCCATACAACAACACAAAATTGAGGTCCAAGAAAAAACAAAATCCATTCAAAAATAAGTGAACTAAATACTCATAGACAAGCATTAAGTTCAAATAGAAACATGGATCAAAAAGCTCAAAGGGGTTACGAATTCTCACACACTCACAAGGTGAACTGACTATTTGGCTAAGGTAGTTGTGCTCAAAATGAAACAATTGCCTTGATCCTTTTCATGCATTCATATAATCAACACAAACAAAAGATTCAACATAATAAAATCCAGTTAGAACAAGAATGTTGGTACTCCGTGCATATATGAACAATAGAAGGCCACCTCACAAAAAGGTTGGGAACTAAAGTGATTCACAATAGAACAAGTATACAAAAGAATGAATGGCATGAAAGTTTGTAAAATGCCTAAGTATCGTGAATATGCCAAAGTATAGAAACCGATAAATACATACCTCGGACGTGTACAAAACTTAACAAGATCATTACCATACATCTGCAAGTCGAAATGATCAAACTTGGAACATCACAAAATTTCCTCAAGCTACTCAAAACAAGTTCATTGACAAACACGAAAACTATTAATATAAACAAACTAAAAAAACCGGTAGAAAATTCATTAAACAAGTTGTAAAGTGAAGATTTGAGAATTTTACAAAAAATCCGAGTACAACTTGTTTAATGAATACTCACCACACTACCTAAACTAAACAACAACAAAAGAAAAGAATACACCATGCTTGTTTTACGTCGTAAGCTCGACACCTTTACAATGCTTAGCTAGCAAACTTCCTTCCTTCATGCCATAGTGATGCCTCACCGCGCAAACCAAAAGCAAGTGTCCTAACCAAACATTCGAACAAACATTACGGGAACAAAACGTATATAACACTTGAACAAACATAATGGAAATAGACAATATATACTATATATACAAAACTCAAAAACAAAGAAACTATCGCAATGCGATTCAATATCAAAACCAATCCCCGGCAACGACGCCATTTTGTTGATTGCAGAATAAGGCAAGCAAGCAAAAATATTTATTTTCGGAAGAATTCCCTCCGGGATTTATGTCGTGTCCACAGAGATCGGTTCGAGGGAAAGAATGCCGTTCGACAGTCTCTCGCATTAATGAGTTTGGATTAAAATAGTTTCAAACAAGAAAATAGAAAAGTAAACATTAAAACATAAAACAAATTCACTTTTCAGCAAGACAAACTTATCCGGCATGCACATAATCGACTCCTCACAAACTTAAACTTACCGACCAGTTATACTCAACCTACAATACTCCTCAATATCACCCAGCATCGCTCACAACACAGGTTATGTCTAACGCAAAGTTGAGAGAACAACCGTGTTACCATTGCCGATACTTTCGTACGCTAGCTCAAGGCACGAAGGCATTAAGTTTCGACGCTTATTAAAGATTGCTAGCCCTAAATCTATCTCTAGAATCCAGAAACTAACAGACAATCATCCCTAATCGAAGTTTGCGACGGTTATCTCTAACGCAACCCAAACCCCGCGCATAAAGCAAAAATCAGAGACAATCACTAATAAAGATTTGTAAAGCAAGTTTTATACAACGCCATGGGCGACAAATATACATGAGATCACAGCAAATACATATACACAACCCAACCATAAAGAAAATCACAAAGAAGAAGAGAAATGAACCAAACATCTCGCGGATTGTCAGAGCCGGTCGACGATCAATCCACTCCGGATCATCCGTATGCATGCTCCATAGTTGTTTTCTAAGCTAATTCTACGAAGAAATGAAGTTTGATGGAGTTGGAGCAAAAACCCCCAAAACCATAACCTAAAAAATGCTGAAAAATGAAGTTTATAGGTGGAAGTTACTGCCCAGGTTTGCACTGCGAACCCCCGTTCGCACTGCGAACATAAACCGCCCTTTGGGCTGCAAAAATTGTGTTTTTCAAGCATTCAGGCACTATTCATTCGCCCCCGGGTTCGCAGTGGGAACTCGCCAGCGAGTGCTCGCCACGGGCATTCGCAGTGCGAACATGACAGCAAACCAGAATTTGTTTTGATCATAACTCATGAACCGTAACTCCGATTGACGCACGGTTTGAAGCGTTGGAAAGCTTATTCAATGCTCTTTATGAATATGGAAAAATACCATTGCTGGAACACCTGTAAAAATAAATGAAAATCAATTAAACTCAATGATATTTACATGGTACCGCACTATACACCGAAAAAGTAAAGTAAACGTATTTACGAACAAAGCGGGGTTTATTCAACCAATTTTAACACAAAGTAATGATAAGTGCAACAAAAATTCTTTACAAAAATAGGTACATTTTGCACTTATCAAACTCTCGCTAACTTACATAATTGTTTATCCTCAAATAAGAATCAAACAACTTAACGAAATCGAGTGATAACCAAAGAATCGCGAATCAACAAATTTTGAAAAACGGACAAATGAATGGTTCAAATGAAAACGGTACACACAAAGTAAATACTTACCACTAAACTACGACGATAACATAGTCAAGAAACAAAAGCAAAATACAAAAATTCATGCCGAACATTCTAAAACAACACAAGTTCCAAAGTGAATCACACCTAGTAAAAACAATCATCGGTAGATGAAAAACACAAAATGAGGTTCTTTTCACTCACACAACAATCTTGCAAACAAAAGACTAAATTATGCATTCATCCAACAATTCACATTGAAAACATAAAAGCAAGAATCACAAGGACTTTCAAGGTTGTAGCGTGGTCGGGTAAACAAACAAAGGGCAATTTCTAAAGGTAATTGAAACAAAAACTTGCCTAAACCAAAGGGAGTGAAAACTCACAAAGATTCACACACAAAATTTCAATCAAACTTCTTCTTTCATCCCAAGTGCTACACAACACACAATGCTTATTTAGCACAATTATTGAACTCTTTTTGTTTCCGTTTTCAAGGATTTTTCTTTTTCTTCCTTTTTTCTTTCTTTTTCTTTTTCACAAATTTTTCTCTTTTTTTCTTTTCTTTTCCAATCCTCATACAATCCAACCAATAAGTATACAATCATCCTCTCCCCAACTTGAATTCAACCGCACCATCATGTGAATACTCCCTACTTTCAAAGGCAAGAAAAAAACCCATACAACAACACAAAATTGAGGTCCAAGAAAAAACAAAATCCATTCAAAAATAAATGAACTAAATACTCATAGACAAGCATTAAGTTCAAATAGAAACATGGATCAAAAAGCTCAAAGGGGTTACGAATTCTCACACACTCACAAGGTGAACTGACTATTTGGCTAAGGTAGTTGTGCTCAAAATGAAACAATTGCCTTGATCCTTTTCATGCATTCATATAATCAACACAAACAAAAGATTCAACATAATAAAATCCAGTTAGAACAAGAATGTTGGTACTCCGTGCATATATGAACAATAGAAGGCCACCTCACAAAAAGGTTGGGAACTAAAGTGATTCACAATAGAACAAGTATACAAAAGAATGAATGGCATGAAAGTTTGTAAAATGCCTAAGTATCGTGAATATGCCAAAGTATAGAAACCGATAAATACATACCTCGGACGTGTACAAAACTTAACAAGATCATTACCATACATCTGCAAGTTGAAATGATCAAACTTGGAACATCACAAAATTTCCTCAAGCTACTCAAAACAAGTTCATTGACAAACACGAAAACTATTAATATAAACAAACTAAAAAAACCGGTAGAAAATTCATTAAACAAGTTTTAAAGTGAAGATTTGAGAATTTTACAAAAAATCCGAGTACAACTTGTTTAATGAATACTCACCACACTACCTAAACTAAACAACAACAAAAGAAAAGAATACACCATGCTTGTTTTACGTCGTAAGCTCGACACCTTTACAATGCTTAGCTAGCAAACTTCCTTCCTTCATGCCATAGTGATGCCTCACCGCGCAAACCAAAAGCAAGTGTCCTAACCAAACATTCGAACAAACATTACGGGAACAAAACGTATATAACACTTGAACAAACATAATGGAAATAGACAATATATACTATATATACAAAACTCAAAAACAAAGAAACTATCGCAATGCGATTCAATATCAAAACCAATCCCCGGCAACGACGCCATTTTGTTGATTGCAGAATAAGGCAAGCAAGCAAAAATATTTATTTTCGGAAGAATTCCCTCCGGGATTTATGTCGTGTCCACAGAGATCGGTTCGAGGGAAAGAATGCCGTTCGACAGTCTCTCGCATTAATGAGTTTGGATTAAAATAGTTTCAAACAAGAAAATAGAAAAGTAAACATTAAAACATAAAACAAATTCACTTTTCAGCAAGACAAACTTATCCGGCATGCACATAATCGACTCCTCACAAACTTAAACTTACCGACCAGTTATACTCAACCTACAATACTCCTCAATATCACCCAGCATCGCTCACAACACAGGTTATGTCTAACGCAAAGTTGAGAGAACAACCGTGTTACCATTGCCGATACTTTCGTACGCTAGCTCAAGGCACGAAGGCATTAAGTTTCGACGCTTATTAAAGATTGCTAGCCCTAAATCTATCTCTAGAATCCAGAAACTAACAGACAATCATCCCTAATCGAAGTTTGCGACGGTTATCTCTAACGCAACCCAAACCCCGCGCATAAAGCAAAAATCAGAGACAATCACTAATAAAGATTTGTAAAGCAAGTTTTATACAACGCCATGGGCGACAAATATACATGAGATCACAGCAAATACATATACACAACCCAACCATAAAGAAAATCACAAAGAAGAAGAGAAATGAACCAAACATCTCGCGGATTGTCAGAGCCGGTCGACGATCAATCCACTCCGGATCATCCGTATGCATGCTCCATAGTTGTTTTCTAAGCTAATTCTACGAAGAAATGAAGTTTGATGGAGTTGGAGCAAAAACCCCCAAAACCATAACCTAAAAAATGCTGAAAAATGAAGTTTATAGGTGGAAGTTACTGCCCAGGTTTGCACTGCGAACCCCCGTTCGCACTGCGGACATAAACCGCCCTTTGGGCTGCAAAAATTGTGTTTTTCAAGCATTCAGGCACTATTCATTCGCCCCCGGGTTCGCAGTGGGAACTCGCCAGCGAGTGCTCGCCACGGGCATTCGCAGTGCGAACATGACAGCAAACCAGAATTTGTTTTGATCATAACTCATGAACCGTAACTCCGATTGACGCACGGTTTGAAGCGTTGGAAAGCTTATTCAATGCTCTTTATGAATATGGAAAAATACCATTGCTGGAACACCTGTAAAAATAAATGAAAATCAATTAAACTCAATGATATTTACACGGTACCGCACTATACACCGAAAAAGTAAAGTAAACGTATTTACGAACAAAGCGGGGTTTATTCAACCAATTTTAACACAAAGTAATGATAAGTGCAACAAAAATTCTTTACAAAAATAGGTACATTTTGCACTTATCAAACTCTCGCTAACTTACATAATTGTTTATCCTCAAATAAGAATCAAACAACTTAACGAAATCGAGTGATAACCAAAGAATCGCGAATCAACAAATTTTGAAAAATGGACAAATGAATGGTTCAAATGAAAACGGTACACACAAAGTAAATACTTACCACTAAACTACGACGATAACATAGTCAAGAAACAAAAGCAAAATACAAAAATTCATGCCGAACATTCTAAAACAACACAAGTTCCAAAGTGAATCACACCTAGTAAAAACAATCATCGGTAGATGAAAAACACAAAATGAGGTTCTTTTCACTCACACAACAATCTTGCAAACAAAAGACTAAATTATGCATTCATCCAACAATTCACATTGAAAACATAAAAGCAAGAATCACAAGGACTTTCAAGGTTGTAGCGTGGTCGGGTAAACAAACAAAGGGCAATTTCTAAAGGTAATTGAAACAAAAACTTGCCTAAACCAAAGGGAGTGAAAACTCACAAAGATTCACACACAAAATTTCAATCAAACTTCTTCTTTCATCCCAAGTGCTACACAACACACAATACTTATTTAGCACAATTATTGAACTCTTTTTGTTTCCTTTTTCAAGGATTTTTCTTTTTCTTCCTTTTTTCTTTCTTTTTCTTTTTCACAAATTTTTCTCTTTTTTTCTTTTCTTTTCCAATCCTCATACAATCCAACCAATAAATATACAATCATCCTCTCCCCAACTTGAATTCAACCGCACCATCATGTGAATACTCCCTACTTTCAAAGGCAAGAAAAAAACCCATACAACAACACAAAATTGAGGTCCAAGAAAAAACAAAATCCATTCAAAAATAAGTGAACTAAATACTCATAGACAAACATTAAGTTCAAATAGAAACATGGATCAAAAAGCTCAAAGGGGTTACGAATTCTCACACACTCACAAGGTGAACTGACTATTTGGCTAAGGTAGTTGTGCTCAAAATGAAACAATTGCCTTGATCCTTTTCATGCATTCATATAATCAACACAAACAAAAGATTCAACATAATAAAATCCAGTTAGAACAAGAATGTTGGTACTCCGTGCATATATGAACAATAGAAGGCCACCTCATAAAAAGGTTGGGAACTAAAGTGATTCACAATAGAACAAGTATACAAAAGAATGAATGGCATGAAAGTTTGTAAAATGCCTAAGTATCCTGAATATGCCAAAGTATAGAAACCGATAAATACATACCTCGGACGTGTACAAAACTTAACAAGATCATTACCATACATCTGCAAGTTGAAATGATCAAACTTGGAACATCACAAAATTTCCTCAAGCTACTCAAAACAAGTTCATTGACAAACACGAAAACTATTAATATAAACAAACTAAAAAAACCGGTAGAAAATTCATTAAACAAGTTGTAAAGTGAAGATTTGAGAATTTTACAAAAAATTCGAGTACAACTTGTTTAATGAATACTCACCACACTACCTAAACTAAACAACAACAAAAGAAAAGAATACACCATGCTTGTTTTACGTCGTAAGCTCGACGCCTTTACAATGCTTAGCTAGCAAACTTCCTTCCTTCATGCCATAGTGATGCCTCACTGCGCAAACCAAAAGCAAGTGTCCTAACCAAACATTCGAACAAACATTACGGGAACAAAACGTATATAACACTTGAACAAACATAATGGAAATAGACAATATATACGATATATACAAAACTCAAAAACAAAGAAACTATCGCAATGCGATTCAATATCAAAACCAATCCCCGGCAACGACGCCATTTTGTTGATTGCAGAATAGGGCAAGCAAGCAAAAATATTTATTTTCGGAAGAATTCCCTCCGGGATTTATGTCGTGTCCACAGAGATCGGTTCGAGGGAAAGAATGCCGTTCGACAGTCTCTCGCGTTAATGAGTTTGGATTAAAATAGTTTCAAACAAGAAAATAGAAAAGTAAACATTAAAACATAAAACAAATTCACTTTTCAGCAAGACAAACTTATCCGGCATGCACATAATCGACCCCTCACAAACTTAAACTTACCGACTAGTTATACTCAACCTACAATACTCCTCAATATCACCCAGCATCGCTCACAACACAGGTTATGTCTAACGCAAAGTTGAGAGAACAACCGTGTTACCATTGCCGATACTTTCGTACGCTAGCTCAAGGCACGGAGGTATTAAGTTTCGACGCCTATTAAAGATTTCTAGCCCTAAATCTATCTCTAGAATCCAGAAACTAACAGACAATCATCCCTAATCGAAGTTTGCGACGGTTATCACTAACGCAACCCAAACCCCGCGCATAAAGCAAAAATCATAGACAATCACTAATAAAGATTTGTAAAGCAAGTTTTATACAACGCCATGGGTGACAAATATACATGAGATCACAGCAAATACATATACACAACCCAACCATAAAGAAAAACATAAAGAAGAAGAGAAATGAACCAAACATCTCGCGGATTGTCAGAGCCGGTCGACGATCAATCCACTCCGGATCATCCGTATGCATGCTCCACAGTTGTTTATAAGCTAATCCTATGAAGAAATGAAGTTTGATGGAGTTGGAGCAAAAACCCCCAAAACCATAACCTAAAAAATGCTGAAAAATGAAGTTTATAGGTGGAAGTTACTGCCCAGGTTTGCACTGCGAACCCCCGTTTGCACTGCGAACATAAACCGCCTTTTGGGCAGCAAAAATTGTGTTTTTCAAGCATTCAGGCACTATTCATTCGCCCCCCGGGTTCGCAGTGCGAACTCGCCAGCGAGTGCTCGCCACGTGCATTCGCAGTGCGAACATGACAGCAAACCAGAATTTGTTTTGATCATAACTCATGAACCGTAACTCCGATTAACGCACGGTTTGAAGCGTTGGAAAACTTATTCAATGCTCTTTATGAGTATGGAAAAATACCATTGCTGGAACACCTGTAAAAATAAATGAAAATCAATTAAACTCAATGATATTTACACGGTACCGCACTATACACCGAAAAAGTAAAGTAAACGTATTTACGAACAAAGCGGGGTTTATTCAACCAATTTTAACACAAAGTAATGATAAGTGCAACAAAACTTATTTACAAAAATAGGTACATTTTGCACTTATCAAACTCTCGCTAACTTACATAATTGTTTGTCCTCAAACAAGAATCAAACAACTCAACGAAATCGAGTGATAACCAAAGCATCGCGAAACAACAAATTTTGAAAAACGGACAAATGAATGGTTCAAATGAAAACGGTACACACAAAGTAAATACTTACCACTAAACTACGACGATAACATAGTCAAGAAACAAAAGCAAAATACAAAAATTCATGTCGAACATTCTAAAACAACACAAGTTCCAAAGTGAATCACACCTAGTAAAAACAATCATCGGTAGATGAAAAACACAAAATGAGGTTCTTTTCACTCACACAACAATCTTGCAAACAAAAGACTAAATTATGCATTCATCCAACAATTCACATTGAAAACATAAAAGCAAGAATCACAAGGACTTTCAAGGTTGTAGCGTGGTCGGGTAAACAAACAAAGGGCAATTTCTAAAGGTAATTGAAACAAAAACTTGCCTAAACCAAAGGGAGTGAAAACTCACAAAGATTCACACACAAAATTTCAATCAAACTTCTTCTTTCATCCCAAGTGCTACACAACACACAATACTTATTTAGCACAATTATTGAACTCTTTTTGTTTCCTTTCTCAAGGATTTTTCTTTTTCTTCCTTTTTTCTTTCTTTTTCTTTTTCACAAATTTTTCTCTTTTTTTCTTTTCTTTTCCAATCCTCATACAATCCAACCAATAAGTATACAACCATCCTCTCCCCAACTTGAATTCAACCGCACCATCATGTGAATACTCCCTACTTTCAAAGGCAAGAAAAAAACCCATACAACAACACAAAATTGAGGTCCAAGAAAAAACAAAATCCATTGAAAAATAAGTGAACTAAATACTCATAGACAAGCATTAAGTTCAAATAGAAACATGGATCAAAAAGCTCAAAGGGGTTACGAATTCTCACACACTCACAAGGTGAACTGACTATTTGGCTAAGGTAGTTGTGCTCAAAATGAAACAATTGCCTTGATCCTTTTCATGCATTCATATAATCAACACAAACAAAAGATTCAACATAATAAAATCCAGTTAGAATAAGAATGTTGGTACTCCGTGCATATATGAACAATAGAAGGCTACCTCACAAAAAGGTTGGGAACTAAAGTGATTCACAATAGAACAAGTATACAAAAGAATGAATGGCATGAAAGTTTGTAAAATGCCTAAGTATCATGAATATGCCAAAGTATAGAAACCGATAAATACATACCTCAGACGTGTACAAAACATAACAAGATCATTACCATACATTTGCAAGTTGAAATGATCAAACTTGGAACATCACAAAATTTCCTCAAGCTACTCAAAACAAGTTCATTGACAAACACGAAAACTATTAATATAAACAAACTAAAAAAACCGGTAGAAAATTCATTAAACAAGTTGTAAAGTGAAGATTTGAGAATTTTACAAAAAATTCGAGTACAACTTGTTTAATGAGTACTCACCACAATACCTAAACTAAACAACAACAAAAGAAAAGAATACACCATGCTTGTTTTATGTCGTAAGCTCGACGCCTTTACAATGCTTAGCTAGCAAACTTCCTTCCTTCATGCCATAGTGATGCCTTACCGCGCAAACCAAAAGCAAGTGTCCTAACCAAATATTCGAACAAACATTACGGGAACAAAACGTATATAACACTTGAACAAACATAATGGAAATTGACAATATATACGATATATACAAAACTCAAAAACAAAGAAACTATCGCAATGCGATTCAATATCAAAACCAATCCCCGACAACGACGCCATTTTGTTGATTGCAGAATAGGGCAAGCAAGCAAAAATATTTATTTTCGGAAGAATTCCCTCCGGGATTTATGTCGTGTCCACAGAGATCGGTTCGAGGGAAAGAATGCCGTTCGACAGTCTCTCGCGTTAATGAGTTTGGATTAAAATAGTTTCAAACAAGAAAATAGAAAAGTAAACATTAAAACATAAAACAAATTCACTTTTCAGCAAGACAAACTTATCCGGCATGCACATAATCCACTCCTCACAAACTTAAACTTACTGACCAGTTATACTCAACCTACAATACTCCTCAATATCACCCAGCATCGCTCACAACACAAGTTATGTCTAACGCAAAGTTGAGAGAACAACCGTGTTACCATTGCCGATACTTTCGTACGCTAGCTCAAGGCACGAAGGCATTAAGTTTCGACGCCTATTAAAGATTGCTAGCCCTAAATCTATCTCTAGAATCCAGAAACTAACAGACAATCATCCCTAATCGAAGTTTGCGACGGTTATCTCTAACGCAACCCAAACCCCGCGCATAAAGCAAAAATCAGAGACAATCACTAATAAAGATTTGTAAAGCAAGTTTTATACAACGCCAAGGGCGACAAATATACATGAGATCACAGCAAATACATATACACAACCCAACCATAAAGAAAATCACAAAGAAGAAGAGAAATGAACCAAACATCTCGCGGATTGTCAGAGCCGGTCGACGATCAATCCACTCCGGATCATCCGTATGCATGCTCCACAGTTGTTTTCTAAGCTAATTCTACGAAGAAATGAAGTTTGATGGAGTTGGAGCAAAAACCCCCAAAACCATAACCTAAAAAATGCTGAAAAATGAAGTTTATAGGTGGAAGTTACTGCCCAGGTTTGCACTGCGAACCCCCGTTCGCACTGCGAACATAAACCGCCCTTTGGGCTGCAAAAATTGTGTTTTTCAAGCATTCAGGCACTATTCATCCGCCCCCGGGTTCGCAGTGGGAACTCGCCAGCGAGTGCTCGCCACGGGCATTCGCAGTGCGAACATGACAGCAAACCAGAATTTGTTTTGATCATAACTCATGAACCGTAACTCCGATTGACGCACGGTTTGAAGCGTTGGAAAGCTTATTCAATGATCTTTATGAATATGGAAAAATTCTATTGCTGGAACACCTGTAAAAATAAATGAAAATCAATTAAACTCAATGATATTTACACGGTACCGCACTATACACCGAAAAAGTAAAGTAAACGTATTTACGAACAAAGCGGGGTTTATTCAACCAATTTTAACACAAAGTAATGATAAGTGCAACAAAAATTCTTTACAAAAATAGGTACATTTTGCACTTATCAAACTCTCGCTAACTTACATAATTGCTTGTCCTCAAATAAGAATCAAACAACTTAACGAAATCGAGTCATAACCAAAGAATCGCGAATCAACAAATTTTGAAAAACGGACAAATGAATGGTTCAAATGAAAACGGTACACACAAAGTAAATACTTACCACTAAACTACGACGATAACATAGTCAAGAAACAAAAGCAAAATACAAAAATTCATGCCGAACATTCTAAAACAACACAAGTTCCAAAGTGAATCACACCTAGTAAAAACAATCACCGGTAGATGAAAAACACAAAATGAGGTTCTTTTCACTCACACAACAATCTTGCAAACAAAAGACTAAATTATGCATTCATCCAACAATTCACATTGAAAACATAAAAGCAAGAATCACAAGGACTTTCAAAGTTGTAGCGTGGTCGGGTAAACAAACAAAGGGCAATTTCTAAAGGTAATTGAAACAAAAACTTGCCTAAACCAAAGGGAGTGAAAACTCACAAAGATTCGCACACAAAATTTCAATCAAACTTCTTCTTTCATCCCAAGTGCTACACAACACACAATACTTATTTAGCACAATTATTGAACTCTTTTTGTTTCCTTTTTCAAGGATTTTTCTTTTTCTTCCTTTTTTCTTTCTTTTTCTTTTTCACAAATTTTTCTCTTTTTTTCTTTTCTTTTCCAATCCTCATACAATCCAACCAATAAGTATACAACCATCCTCTCCCCAACTTGAATTCAACCGCACCATCATGTGAATACTCCCTACTTTCAAAGGCAAGAAAAAAACCCATACAACAACACAAAATTGAGGTCCAAGAAAAAACAAAATCCATTCAAAAATAAGTGAACTAAATACTCATAGACAAGCATTAAGTTCAAATAGAAACATGGATCAAAAAGCTCAAAGGGGTTACGAATTCTCACACACTCACAAGGTGAACTGACTATTTGGCTAAGGTAGTTGTGCTCAAAATGAAACAATTGCCTTGATCCTTTTCATGCATTCATATAATCAACACAAACAAAAGATTCAACATAATAAAATCCAGTTAGAACAAGAATGTTGGTACTCCGTGCATATATGAACAATAGAAGGCCACCTCACAAAAAGGTTGGGAACTAAAGTGATTCACAATAGAACAAGTATACAAAAGAATGAATGGCATGAAAGTTTGTAAAATGCCTAAGTATCATGAATATGCCAAAGTATAGAAACCGATAAATACATACCTCGGACGTGTACAAAACTAAACAAGATCATTACCATACATCTGCAAGTTGAAATGATCAAACTTGGAACATCACAAAATTTCCTCAAGCTACTCAAAACAAATTCATTGACAAACACGAAAACTATTAATATAAATAAACTAAAAAAACCGGTAGAAAATTCATTAAACAAGTTGTAAAGTGAAGATTTGAGAATTTTACAAAAAATCCGGGTACAACTTGTTTAATGAATACTCACCACACTACCTAAACTAAACAACAACAAAAGAAAAGAATACACCATGCTTGTTTTATGTCGTAAGCTCGACGCCTTTACAATGCTTAGCTAGCAAACTTCCTTCCTTCATGCCATAGTGATGCCTTACCGCGCAAACCAAAAGCAAGTGTCCTAACCAAATATTCGAACAAACATTACGGGAACAAAACGTATATAACACTTGAACAAACATAATGGAAATTGACAATATATACGATATATACAAAACTCAAAAACAAAGAAACTATCGCAATGCGATTCAATATCAAAACCAATCCCCGACAACGACGCCATTTTGTTGATTGCAGAATAGGGCAAGCAAGCAAAAATATTTATTTTCGGAAGAATTCCCTCCGGGATTTATGTCGTGTCCACAGAGATCGGTTCGAGGGAAAGAATGCCGTTCGACAGTCTCTCGCGTTAATGAGTTTGGATTAAAATAGTTTCAAACAAGAAAATAGAAAAGTAAACATTAAAACATAAAACAAATTCACTTTTCAGCAAGACAAACTTATCCGGCATGCACATAATCCACTCCTCACAAACTTAAACTTACTGACCAGTTATACTCAACCTACAATACTCCTCAATATCACCCAGCATCGCTCACAACACAAGTTATGTCTAACGCAAAGTTGAGAGAACAACCGTGTTACCATTGCCGATACTTTCGTACGCTAGCTCAAGGCACGAAGGCATTAAGTTTCGACGCCTATTAAAGATTGCTAGCCCTAAATCTATCTCTAGAATCCAGAAACTAACAGACAATCATCCCTAATCGAAGTTTGCGACGGTTATCTCTAACGCAACCCAAACCCCGCGCATAAAGCAAAAATCAGAGACAATCACTAATAAAGATTTGTAAAGCAAGTTTTATACAACGCCATGGGCGACAAATATACATGAGATCACAGCAAATACATATACACAACCCAACCATAAAGAAAATCACAAAGAAGAAGAGAAATGAACCAAACATCTCGCGGATTGTCAGAGCCGGTCGACGATCAATCCACTCCGGATCATCCGTATGCATGCTCCACAGTTGTTTTCTAAGCTAATTCTACGAAGAAATGAAGTTTGATGGAGTTGGAGCAAAAACCCCCAAAACCATAACCTAAAAAATGCTGAAAAATGAAGTTTATAGGTGGAAGTTACTGCCCAGGTTTGCACTGCGAACATAAACCGCCCTTTGGGCTGCAAAAATTGTGTTTTTCAAGCATTCAGGCACTATTCATCCGCCCCCGGGTTCGCAGTGGGAACTCGCCAGCGAGTGCTCGCCACGGGCATTCGCAGTGCGAACATGACAGCAAACCAGAATTTGTTTTGATCATAACTCATGAACCGTAACTCCGATTGACGCACGGTTTGAAGCGTTGGAAAGCTTATTCAATGATCTTTATGAATATGGAAAAATTCTATTGCTGGAACACCTGTAAAAATAAATGAAAATCAATTAAACTCAATGATATTTACACGGTACCGCACTATACACCGAAAAAGTAAAGTAAACGTATTTACGAACAAAGCGGGGTTTATTCAACCAATTTTAACACAAAGTAATGATAAGTGCAACAAAAATTCTTTACAAAAATAGGTACATTTTGCACTTATCAAACTCTCGCTAACTTACATAATTGCTTGTCCTCAAATAAGAATCAAACAACTTAACGAAATCGAGTGATAACCAAAGAATCGCGAATCAACAAATTTTGAAAAACGGACAAATGAATGGTTCAAATGAAAACGGTACACACAAAGTAAATACTTACCACTAAACTACGACGATAACATAGTCAAGAAACAAAAGCAAAATACAAAAATTCATGCCGAACATTCTAAAACAACACAAGTTCCAAAGTGAATCACACCTAGTAAAAACAATCACCGGTAGATGAAAAACACAAAATGAGGTTCTTTTCACTCACACAACAATCTTGCAAACAAAAGACTAAATTATGCATTCATCCAACAATTCACATTGAAAACATAAAAGCAAGAATCACAAGGACTTTCAAAGTTGTAGCGTGGTCGGGTAAACAAACAAAGGGCAATTTCTAAAGGTAATTGAAACAAAAACTTGCCTAAACCAAAGGGAGTGAAAACTCACAAAGATTCGCACACAAAATTTCAATCAAACTTCTTCTTTCATCCCAAGTGCTACACAACACACAATACTTATTTAGCACAATTATTGAACTCTTTTTGTTTCCTTTTTCAAGGATTTTTCTTTTTCTTCCTTTTTTCTTTCTTTTTCTTTTTCACAAATTTTTCTCTTTTTTTCTTTTCTTTTCCAATCCTCATACAATCCAACCAATAAGTATACAACCATCCTCTCCCCAACTTGAATTCAACCGCACCATCATGTGAATACTCCCTACTTTCAAAGGCAAGAAAAAAACCCATACAACAACACAAAATTGAGGTCCAAGAAAAAACAAAATCCATTCAAAAATAAGTGAACTAAATACTCATAGACAAGCATTAAGTTCAAATAGAAACATGGATCAAAAAGCTCAAAGGGGTTACGAATTCTCACACACTCACAAGGTGAACTGACTATTTGGCTAAGGTAGTTGTGCTCAAAATGAAACAATTGCCTTGATCCTTTTCATGCATTCATATAATCAACACAAACAAAAGATTCAACATAATAAAATCCAGTTAGAACAAGAATGTTGGTACTCCGTGCATATATGAACAATAGAAGGCCACCTCACAAAAAGGTTGGGAACTAAAGTGATTCACAATAGAACAAGTATACAAAAGAATGAATGGCATGAAAGTTTGTAAAATGCCTAAGTATCATGAATATGCCAAAGTATAGAAACCGATAAATACATACCTCGGACGTGTACAAAACTTAACAAGATCATTACCATACATCTGCAAGTTGAAATGATCAAACTTGGAACATCACAAAATTTCCTCAAGCTACTCAAAACAAATTCATTGACAAACACGAAAACTATTAATATAAATAAACTAAAAAAACCGGTAGAAAATTCATTAAACAAGTTGTAAAGTGAAGATTTGAGAATTTTACAAAAAATCCGGGTACAACTTGTTTAATGAATACTCACCACACTACCTAAACTAAACAACAACAAAAGAAAAGAATACACCATGCTTGTTTTATGTCGTAAGCTCGACGCCTTTACAATGCTTAGCTAGCAAACTTCCTTCCTTCATGCCATAGTGATGCCTTACCGCGCAAACCAAAAGCAAGTGTCCTAACCAAATATTCGAACAAACATTACGGGAACAAAACGTATATAACACTTGAACAAACATAATGGAAATTGACAATATATACGATATATACAAAACTCAAAAACAAAGAAACTATCGCAATGCGATTCAATATCAAAACCAATCCCCGACAACGACGCCATTTTGTTGATTGCAGAATAGGGCATGCAAGCAAAAATATTTATTTTCGGAAGAATTCCCTCCGGGATTTATATCGTGTCCACAGAGATCGGTTCGAGGGAAAGAATGCCGTTCGACAGTCTCTCGCGTTAATGAGTTTGGATTAAAATAGTTTCAAACAAGAAAATAGAAAAGTAAACATTAAAACATAAAACAAATTCACTTTTCAGCAAGACAAACTTATCCGGCATGCACATAATCGACTCCTCACAAACTTAAACTTACTGACCAGTTATACTCAACCTATAATACTCCTCAATATCACCCAGCATCGCTCACAACACAAGTTATGTCTAACGCAAAGTTGAGAGAACAACCGTGTTACCATTGCCGATACTTTCGTACGCTAGCTCAAGGCACGAAGGCATTAAGTTTCGACGCCTATTAAAGATTGCTAGCCCTAAATCTATCTCTAGAATCCAGAAACTAACAGACAATCATCCCTAATCGAAGTTTGCGACGGTTATCTCTAACGCAACCCAAACCCCGCGCATAAAGCAAAAATCAGAGACAATCACTAATAAAGATTTGTAAAGCAAGTTTTATACAACGCCATGGGCGACAAATATACATGAGATCACAGCAAATACATATACACAACCCAACCATAAAGAAAATCACAAAGAAGAAGAGAAATGAACCAAACATCTCGCGGATTGTCAGAGCCGGTCGACGATCAATCCACTCCGGATCATCCGTATGCATGCTCCACAGTTGTTTTCTAAGCTAATTCTACGAAGAAATGAAGTTTGATGGAGTTGGAGCAAAAACCCCCAAAACCATAACCTAAAAAATGCTGAAAAATGAAGTTTATAGGTGGAAGTTACTGCCCAGGTTTGCACTGCGAACCCCCGTTCGCACTGCGAACATAAACCGCCCTTTGGGCTGCAAAAATTGTGTTTTTCAAGCATTCAGGCACTATTCATCCGCCCCCGGGTTCGCAGTGGGAACTCGCCAGCGAGTGCTCGCCACGGGCATTCGCAGTGCGAACATGACAGCAAACCAGAATTTGTTTTGATCATAACTCATGAACCGTAACTCCGATTGACGCACGGTTTGAAGCGTTGGAAAGCTTATTCAATGATCTTTATGAATATGGAAAAATTCTATTGCTGGAACACCTGTAAAAATAAATGAAAATCAATTAAACTCAATGATATTTACACGGTACCGCACTATACACCGAAAAAGTAAAGTAAACGTATTTACGAACAAAGCGGGGTTTATTCAACCAATTTTAACACAAAGTAATGATAAGTGCAACAAAAATTCTTTACAAAAATAGGTACATTTTGCACTTATCAAACTCTCGCTAACTTACATAATTGTTTGTCCTCAAATAAGAATCAAACAACTCAACGAAATCGAGTGATAACCAAAGAATCGCGAATCAACAAATTTTGAAAAACGGACAAATGAATGGTTCAAATGAAAACGGTACACACAAAGTAAATACTTACCACTAAACTACGACGATAACATAGTCAAGAAACAAAAGCAAAATACAAAACTTCATGCCGAACATTCTAAAACAACACAAGTTCCAAAGTGAATCACACCTAGTAAAAACAATCATCGGTAGATGAAAAACACAAAATGAGGTTCTTTTCACTCACACAACAATCTTGCAAACAAAAGACTAAATTATGCATTCATCCAACAATTCACATTGAAAACATAAAAGCAAGAATCACAAGGACTTTCAAGGTTGTAGCGTGGTCGGGTAAACAAACAAAGGGCAATTTCTAAAGGTAATTGAAACAAAAACTTGCCTAAACCAAAGGGAGTGAAAACTCACAAAGATTCACACACAAAATTTCAATCAAACTTCTTCTTTCATCCCAAGTGCTACACAACACACAATACTTATTTAGCACAATTATTGAACTCTTTTTGTTTCCTTTTTCAAGGATTTTTCTTTTTCTTCCTTTTTTCTTTCTTTTTCTTTTTCACAAATTTTTCTCTTTTTTTCTTTTCTTTTCCAATCCTCATACAATCCAACCAATAAGTATACAATCATCCTCTCCCCAACTTGAATTCAACCGCACCATCATGTGAATACTCCCTACTTTCAAAGGCAAGAAAAAAACCCATACAACAACACAAAATTGAGGTCCAAGAAAAAACAAAATCCATTCAAAAATAAGTGAACTAAATACTCATAGACAAGCATTAAGTTCAAATAGAAACATGGATCAAAAAGCTCAAAGGGGTTACGAATTCTCACACACTCACAAGGTGAACTGACTATTTGGCTAAGGTAGTTGTGCTCAAAATGAAACAATTGCCTTGATCCTTTTCATGCATTCATATAATCAACACAAACAAAAGATTCAACATAATAAAATCCAGTTAGAACAAGAATGTTGGTACTCCGTGCATATATGAACAATAGAAGGCCACCTCACAAAAAGGTTGGGAACTAAAGTGATTCACAATAGAACAAGTATACAAAAGAATAAATGGCATGAAAGTTTGTAAAATGCCTAAGTATCATGAATATGCCAAAGTATAGAAACCGATAAATACATACCTCGGACGTGTACAAAACTTAACAAGATCATTACCATACATCTGCAAGTTGAAATGATCAAACTTGGAACATCACAAAATTTCCTCAAGCTACTCAAAACAAGTTCATTGACAAACACGAAAACTATTAATATAAACAAACTAAAAAAAACCGGTAGAAAATTCATTAAACAAGTTGTAAAGGGAAGATTTGAGAATTTTACAAAAAATCCGAGTACAACTTGTTTAATGAATACTCACCACACTACCTAAAATAAACAACAATAAAAGAAAAGAATACACCATGCTTGTTTTACGTCGTAAGCTCGACGCCTTTACAATGCTTAGCTAGCAAACTTCCTTCCTTCATGCCATAGTGATGCCTCACCGCGCAAACCAAAAGCAAGTGTCCTAACCAAACATTCGAACAAACATTACGGGAACAAAACGTATATAACACTTGAACAAACATAATGGAAATAGACAATATATACTATATATACAAAACTCAAAAACAAAGAAACTATCGCAATGCGATTCAATATCAAAACCAATCCCCGGCAACGACGCCATTTTGTTGATTGCAGAATAGGGCAAGCAAGCAAAAATATTTATTTTCGGAAGAATTCCCTCCGGGATTTATGTCGTGTCCACAGAGATCGGTTCGAGGGAAAGAATGCCGTTCGACAGTCTCTCGCGTTAATGAGTTTGGATTAAAATAGTTTCAAACAAGAAAATAGAAACGTAAACATTAAAACATAAAACAAATTCACTTTTCAGCAAGACAAACTGATCCGGCATGCACATAATCGACTCCTCACAAACTTAAACTTACCGACCAGTTATACTCAACCTACAATACTCCTCAATATCACCCAGCATCGCTCACAACACAGGTTATGTCTAACGCAAAGTTGAGAGAACAACCGTGCTACCATTGCCGATACTTTCGTACGCTAGCTCAAGGCACGGAGGCATTAAGTTTCGACGCCTATTAAAGATTGCTAGCCCTAAATCTATCTCTAGAATCCAGAAACTAACAGACAATCATCCCTAATCGAAGTTTGCGACGGTTATCTCTAACGCAACCCAAACCCCGCGCATAAAGCAAAAATCAGAGACAATCACTAATAAAGATTTGTAAAGCAAGTTTTATACAACGCCATGGGCGAAAAATATACATGAGATCACAACAAATACATATACACAACCCAACCATAAAGAAAAACACAAAGAATAAGAGAAATGAACCAAACATCTTGCGGATTGTCAGAGCCGGTCGACGATCAATCCACTCCGGATCATCCGTATGCATGCTCCACATTTGTTTTCTAAGCTAATTCTACGAAGAAATGAAGTTTGATGGAGTTGGAGCAAAAACCCCCTAAACCATAACCTAAAAAATGCTGAAAAATGAAGTTTATAGGTGGAAGTTACTGCCCAGGTTTGCACTGCGAACCCCCGTTCGCACTGCGAACATAAACCGCCTTTTGGGTTGCAAAAATTGTGTTTTTCAAGCATTCAGGCACTATTCATTCGCCCCCGGGTTCGCAGTGCGAAATCGCCAGCGAGTGCTCGCCACGGGCATTCGCAGTGCGAACATGACAGTAAACCAGAATTTGTTTTGATCATAACTCCTGAACCGTAATTCCGATTGACGCACGGTTTGAAGCGTTGGAAAGCTTATTCAATGCTCTTTATGAAAATGGAAATATCCCATTGCTGGAACACCTGTAAAAATAAATGAAAATCAATTAAACTCAATGATATTTATACGGTACCGCACTAAACACCGAAAACGTAAAGTAAACGTATTTACGAACAAAGCGGGGTATATTCAACCAATTTTAACACAAAGTAATGATAAGTGCAACAAAAATTCTTTACAAAAATAGGTACATTTTGCACTTATCAAACTCTCCCCAACTTACATAATTGTTTGTCCTCAAACAAGAATCAAACAACTCAACGAAACCGAGTGATAACCAAAGAATCGCGAATCAACAAGTTTTGAAAAAAGGACAAATGAATGGTTTAAATGAAAACGGTACACACAAAGCAAATACTTACCACTAAACTACGACGATAACATAGTCAAGAAACTAAAGCAAAATACAAAAATTCATGCCGAACATTCTAAACCAACACAAGTTCCAAAGTGAATCACACCTAGTAAAAACAATCATCGGTAGATGAAAAACACAAAATGAGGTTCTTTTCACTCACACAACAATCTTGCAAACAAAAGACTAAATTATGCATTCATCCAACAATTCACATTGAAAACATAAAAGCAAGAATCACAAGGACTTTCAAGGTTGTAGCGTGGTCGGGTAAACAAACAAAGGGAAATTTCTAAAGGTAATTGAAACAAAAACTTGCCTAAACCAAAGGGAGTGAAAACTCACAAATATTCACACACAAAATTTCAATCAAACTTCTTCTTTCATCCCAAGTGCTACACAACACACAATACTTATTTAGCACAATTATTGAACTCTTTTTGTTTCCTTTTTCATGGATTTTTCTTTTTCTTCCTTTTTTCTTTCTTTTTCTTTTTCACAAATTTTTCTCTTTTTTCTTTTCTTTTCCAATCCTCATACAATCCAACCAATAAGTATACAATCATCCTCTCCCCAACTTGAATTCAACCGCACCATCATGTGAATACTCCCTACTTTCTAAGGCAAGAAAAAAACCCATACCACAACACAAAATTGAGGTCCAAGAAAAAACAAAATCCATTCAAAAATAAGTGAACTAAATACTCATACACAAGCATTAAGTTCAAATAGAAATATAGATCAAAAAGCTCAAAGGGGTTACGAATTCTCACACATTCAAAAGGGGAATTGACTATTTGGCTAAGGTAGTTGTGCTCAAAATGAAACAATTGCCTTGATTCTTTTCATGCATTTATATAATCAACACAAACAAAAGATTCAACATAATAAAATCCAGTTAGAACAAGAATGTTGGTACTCCGTGCATATATGAACAATAGAAGGCCACCTCACAAAAAGGTTGGGAACTAAAGTGATTCACAATAGAACAAGTATACAAAAGAATGAATGGCATGAAAGTTTGTAAAATGCCTAAGTATCATGAATATGCTAAAGTATAGAAACCGATAAATACATACCTCGGTCGTGTACAAAACTTAACACGATCATTACCATACATCTGCAAGTTGAAATGATCAAACTTGGAACATCACAAAATTTCTTCAAGCTACTCCAAACAAGTTCTTTGACAAACACGAAAACTATTAATATAAACAAACTAAAAAAACCGGTAGAAGATTCATTAAACAAGTTGTAAAGTGAAGATTTGAGAATTTTACAAAAAATCCGAGTACAACTTGTTTAATGGATACTCACCACACTACCTAAACTAAACAACAACAAAAGAAAAGAATACACCATGCTTATTTTACGTCGTAAGCTCGACGTCTTTACAATGCTTAGCTAGAAAACTTCCTTCCTTCATGCCATAGTGATGCCTCACCGCCCAAACCCAAAGCAAGTGTCCTAACCAAACATTCGAACAAACATTACGAGAACAAAACGTATATAACACTTGAACAAACATAACGGAAATAGACAATATATACGATATATACAAAACTCAAAAACAAAGAAACTATCGTAATGCGATTCAATATCAAAACCAATCCCCGGCAACGGCACCATTTTGTTGATTGCAGAATAGGGCAAGCAAGCAAAAATATTTATTTTCGGAAGAATTCCCTCCGGGATTTATGTCGTGTCCACAGAGATCGGTTCGAGGGAAAGAATGCCGTTCGACAGTCTCTCGCGTTAATGAGTTTGGATTAAAATAGTTTCAAACAAGAAAATAGAAAAGTAAACATTAAAACATAAAACAAATTCACTTTTCAGCAAGACAAACTTATCCGGCATGCACATAATCGACTCCTCACAAACTTAAACTTACCGACCAGTTATACTCAACCTACAATACTCCTCAATATCACCCAGCATCGCTCACAACACAGGTTATGTCTAACGCAAAGTTGAGAGAACATCCGTGTTACCATTGCCGATACTTTCGTACGCTAGCTCAAGGCACGGAGGCATTCAGTTTCGACACCTATTAAAGATTGCTTGCCCTAAATCTATCTCTAGAATCCAGAAACTAACAGACAATCATCCCTAATCGAAGTTTGCGACGGTTATCTCTAACGCAACCCAAACCCCGCGCATAAAGGAAAAATCAGAGACAATCACTAATAAAGATTTGTAAAGAAAGTTTTATACAACGCCATGGGCGACAAATATACATGAGATCACAGCAAATACATATACACAACCCAACCATAAAGAAAAACACAAAGAAGAAGAGAAATGAACCAAACATCTCGCGGATTGTCAGAGCCGGTCGACGATCAATCCACTCCGAATCATCCGTATGCATGCTCCACAGTTGTTTTCTAAGCTAATCCTATGAAGAAATGAAGTTTGATGGAGTTGGAGCAAAAACCCCCAAAACCATAACCTAAAAAATGCTGAAAAATGAAGTTTATAGGTGGAAGTTACTGCCCAGGTTTGCACTGCGAACCCCCGTTCGCACTGCGAACATAAACCGCCTTTTGGGCTGCAAAAATTGTGTTTTTCAAGCATTCAGGCACTATTCATTCGCCCCCGGGTTCGCAGTGCGAACTCGCCAGCGAGTGCTCGCCACGGGCATTCGCAGTGCGAACATGACAGCAAACCAGAATTTGTTTTGATCATAACTCATGAACCGTAACTCCGATTGACACACGGTTTAAAGCGTTGGAAAGCTTATTCAATGCTCTTTATGAATATGGAAAAATCCCATTGCTGGAACACCTGTAAAAATAAATGAAAATCAATTAAACTCAATGATATTTACACGGTACCGCACTATACACCGAAAACGTAAAGTAAACGTATTTACGAACAAAGCGGGGTTTATTCAACCAATTTTAACACAAAGTAATGATAAGTGCAACAAAACTTCTTTACAAAAATAGGTACATTTTGCACTTATCAAACTCTCCCCAACTTACATAATTGTTTGTCCTCAAACAAGAATCAAACAACTCAACGAAACCGAGTGCTAACCAAAGAATCGCGAATCAACAAGTTTTGAAAAACGAACAAAATGAATGGTTCAAATGAAAATGGTACACACAAAGTAAATACTTACCACTAAACTACGACGATAACATAGTCAAGAAACAAAAGCAAAATACAAAAATTCATGCCGAACATTCTAAAACAACACAAGTTCCAAAGTGAATCACACCTAGTAAAAACAATCATCGGTAGATGAAAAACACAAAATGAGGTTATTTTCACTCACACAACAATCTTGCAAACAAAAGACTAAATTATGCATTCATCCAACAATTCACATTGAAAACATAAAAGCAAGAATCATAAGGACTTTCAAGGTTGTAGCGTGGTCGGGTAAACAAACAAAGGGCAATTTCTAAAGGTAATTGAAACAAAAACTTGCCTAAACCAAAGGGAGTGAAAACTCACAAAGATTCACACACAAAATTTCAATCAAACTTCTTCTTTCATCCCAAGTGCTACACAACACACAATACTTATTTAGCACAATTATTGAACTCTTTTGGTTTCCTATTTCAAGGATTTTTCTTTTTCTTCCTTTTTTCTATCTTTTTCTTTTTCACAAATTTTTCTCTTTTTTCTTTTCTTTTCCAATCCTCATACAATCCAACCAATAAGTATACAATCATCCTCTCCCCAACTTGAATTCAACCGCACCATCATGTGAATACTCCCTACTTTCTATGGCAAGAAAAAAATCCATACAACAACACAAAATTGAGGTCCAAGAAAAAACAAAATCCATTCAAAAATAAGTGAACTAAATACTCATAGACAAGCATTAAGTTCAAATAGAAACATGGATCAAAAAGCTCAAAGGGGTTACGAATTCTCACACACTCACAAGGTGAATTTACTATTTGGCTAAGGTAGTTGTGCTCAAAATGAAACAATTGCCTTGATCCTTTTCATGCATTCATATAATCAACACAAACAAAAGATTCAACATAATAAAATCCAGTTAGAACAAGAATGTTGGTACTCCGTGCATATATGAACAATAGAAGGCCACCTCACAAAAAGGTTGGGAACTAAAGTGATTCACAATAGAACAAGTATACAAAAGAATGAATCGCATGAAAGTTTGTAAAATGCCTAAGTATCATGAATATGCTAAAGTATAGAAAGCGATAAATACATACCTCGGACGTGTACAAAACTTAACAAGATCATTACCATACATATGCAAGTTGAAATGATCAAACTTGGAACATCACAAAATTTTCTCAAGCTACTAAAAACAAGTTCATTGACAAACACGAAAACTATTAATATAAACAAACTAAAAAAACCGGTAGAAAATTCATTAAACAAGTTGTAAAGTGAAGATTTGAGAATTTTACAAAAAATCCGAGTACAACTTGTTTAATGAATACTCACCACACTACCTAAACTAAACAACAACAAACGAAAAGAATACACCATGCTTGTTTTACGTCGTAAGCTCGACGCCTTTACAATGCTTAGCAAGCAAACTTCCTTCCTTCATGCCATAGTGATGCCTCACCGCGCAAACCAAAAGCAAGTGTCCTAACCAAACATTCGAACAAACATTACGGGAACAAAACGTATATAACACTTGAACAAACATAATGGAAATAGACAATATATACGATATATACAAAACTCAAAAACAAAGAAACTATCGCAATGCGATTCAATATCAAAACCAATCCCCGACAACGGCGCCATTTTTTTGATTGCAGAATAGGGCAAGCAAGCAAAAATATTTATTTTCGGAAGAATTCCCTCCGGGATTTATGTCGTGTCCACAGAGATCGGTTCGAGGGAAAGAATGCCGTACGATAGTCTCTCGCGTTAATGAGTTTGGATTAAAATAGTTTCAAACAAGAAAATAGAAAAGTAAACATTAAAACATAAAACAAATTCACTTTTCAGCAAGACAAACTTATCCGACATGCACATAATCGACTCCTCACAAACTTAAACTTACCGACCAATTATACTCAACCTACAATACTCCTCAATATCACCCAGCATCGCTCACAACACAGGTTATGTCTAACGCAAAGTTGAGAGAATAACCGTGTTACCATTGCCGATACTTTCGTACGCTAGCTCAAGGCATGGAGGCATTAAGTTTCGACGCCTATTAAAGATTGCTAGCCCTAAATCTATCTCTAGAATCTAGAAACTAACAGACAATCATCCCTAATCGAAGTTTGCGACGGTTATCTCTAACACAACCCAAACCCCGCGCATAAAGCAAAAATCAGAGACAATCACTAATAAAGACTTGTAAAGCAAGTTTTATACAGCGCCATGGGCGACAAATATACATGAGATCACAGCAAATACATATACACAACCCAACGATAAAGAAAAACAAAAAGAAGAAGAGAAATGAACCAAACATCTCGCGGATTGTCAGAGCCTGTAGACGATCAATCCACTCCGAATCATCCGTATGCATGCTCCACAGTTGTTTTCTAAGCTAATCCTATGAAGAAATGAAGTTTGATGGAGTTGGAGCAAAAACCCCCAAAACCATAACCTAAAAAATGCTGAAAAATGAAGTTTATAGGTGGAAGTTACTGCGAACATAAACCGCCTTTTGGGCGGAAAAAATTGTGTTTTTCAAGCATTCAGGCACTATTCATTCACCCCCGGGTTCGCAGTGCGAACTCGCCAGCGAGTGCTCGCCACGGGCATTCGCAGTGCGAACATGACAGCAAACCAGAATTTGTTTTGATCATAACTCATGAACCGTAACTCCAATTGACGCACGGTTTGCAGCGTTGGAAAGCTTATTCAATGCTCTTTATGAATATGGAAAAATCCCATTGCTGGAACAACTGTAAAAATAAATGAAAATCAATTAAACTCAATGATATTTACACGGTACCGCACTATACACCGAAAACGTAAAGTAAACGTATTTACGAACAAAGCGGGGTTTATTCAACCAATTTTAACACAAAGTAATGATAAGTGCAACAAAACTTCTTTACAAAAATAGGTACATTTTGCACTTATCAAACTCTCCCCAACTTACATAATTGTTTGTCCTCAAACAAGAATCAAACAACTCAACGAAACCGAGTGATAACCAAAGAATCGCGAATCAACAAGTTTTGAAAAACGGACAAATGAATGGTTCAAATAAAAACGGTACACACAAAGTAAATACTTACCACTAAACTACGACGATAACATAGTCAAGAAACAAAAGAAAAATACAAAAATTCATGCCGAACATTCTAAAACAACACAAGTTCCAAAGTGAATCACACCTAGTAAAAACAATCATCGGTAGATGAAAAACACAAAATGAGGTTCTTTTCACTCACACAACAATCTTGCAAACAAAAGACTAAATTATGCATTCATCCAACAATTCACATTGAAAACATAAAAGCGAGAATCATAAGGACTTTCAAGGTTGTAGCGTGGTCGGGTAAACAAACAAAGGGCAATTTCTAAAGGTAATTGAAACAAAAACTTGCCTAAACCAAAGGGAGTGAAAACTCACAAAGATTCACACACAAAATTTCAATCAAACTTCTTCTTTCATCCCAAGTGCTACACAACACACAATAATTATTTAGCACAATTATTGAACTCTTTTTGTTTCCTTTTTCAAGGATTTTTCTTTTTCTTCCTTTTTTCTTTCTTTTTCTTTTTCACAAATTTTTCTCTTTTTTCTTTTCTTTTCCAATCCTCATACAATCCAACCAATAAGTATACAATCATCCTCTCCCCAACTTGAATTCAACCGCACCATCATGTGAATACTCCCTACTTTCTAAGGCAAGAAAAAAATCCATACAACAACACAAAATTGAGGTCCAAGAAAAAACAAAATCCATTTAAAAATAAGTGAACTAAATACTCATACACAAGCATTAAGTTCAAATAGAAACATGGATCAAAAAGCTCAAAGGGGTTACGAATTCTCACACACTCACAAGGTGAATTTACTATTTGGCTAAGGTAGTTGTGCTCAAAATGAAACAATTGCCTTGATCCTTTTCATGCATTCATATAATCAACACAAACAAAAGATTCAACATAATAAAATCCAGTTAGAACAAGAATGTTGGTACTCCGTGCATATATGAACAATAGAAGGCCACCTCACAAAAAGGTTGGGAACTAAAACAATAGAACAAGTATACAAAAGAATGAATGGCATGAAAGTTTGTAAAATGCCTAAGTATCATGAATATGCTAAAGTATAGAAAGCGATAAATACATACCTCGGACGTGTACAAAACTTAACAAGATCATTACCATACATCTGCAAGTTGAAATGATCAAACTTGGAACATCACAAAATTTCCTCAAGCTACTCAAAACAAGTTCATTGACAAACACGAAAACTATTAATATAAAAAAACTAAAAAAACCGGTAGAAAATTCATTAAACAAGTTGTAAAGTGAAGATTAGAGAATTTTACAAAAAATCCGAGTACAACTTGTTTAATGAATACTCACCACACTACCTAAACTAAACAACAACAAACGAAAAGAGTACACCATGCTTGTTTTACGTCGTAAGCTCGACGCCTTTACAATGCTTAGCTAGCAAACTTCCTTCCTTCATGCCATAGTGATGCCTCACCGCGCAAACCAAAAGAAAGTGTCCTAACCAAACATTCGAACAAACATTACGGGAACAAAACGTATATAACACTTGAACAAACATAATGGAAATAGACAATATATACGATATATACAAAACTCAAAAACAAAGAAACTATTGCAATGCGATTCAATATCAAAACCAATCCCCGGCAACGACACCATTTTGTTGATTGCAGAATAGGGCAAGCAAGCAAAAATATTTATTTTCGGAAGAATTCCCTCCGGGATTTATGTCGTGTCCACAGAGATCGGTTCGAGGGAAAGAATGTCGTTCGACAGTCTCTCGCGTTAATGAGTTTGGATTAAAATAGTTTCAAACAAGAAAATAGAAAAGTAAACATTAAAACATAAAACAAATTCACTTTTCAGCAAGACAAACTTATCCGGCATGCACATAATCAACTCCTCACAAACTTAAACTTACCGACCAGTTATACTCAACCTACAATACTCCTCAATATCACCCAGCATCGCTCACAACACAGGTTATGTCTAACGCAAAGTTTAGAGAACAACCGTGTTACCATTGCCGATACTTTCGTACGCTAGCTCAAGGCACGGAGGCATTAAGTTTCGACGCCTATTAAAGATTGCTAGCCCTAAATCTATCTCTAGAATCCAGAAACTAAAAGACAATCATCCCTAATCGAAGTTTGCGACGGTTATCTCTAACGCAATCCAAACCCCGCGCATAAAGCTAAAATCAGAGACAATCACTAATAAAGATTTGTAAAGCAAGTTTTATACAACGCCATGGGCGACAAATATACATGAGATCACAGCAAATACATACACACAACCCAACCATAAAGAAAAACAAAAAGAAGAAGAGAAATGAACCAAACATCTCGCGGATTGTCAGAGCCGGTAGACGATCAATCCACTCCGGATCATCCGTATGCATGCTCCACAGTTGTTTTCTAAGCTAATCCTATGAAGAAATGAAGTTTGATGGAGTTGGAGCAAAAACCCCCAAAACCATAACCTAAAAAATGCTGAAAAATTAAGTTTATAGGTGGAAGTTACTGCGAACATAAACCGCCTTTTGGGCGGCAAAAATTGTGTTTTTCAAGCATTCAGGCACTATTCATTCACCCCCGGGTTCGCAGTGCGAACTCGCCAGCGAGTGCTCGCCACGGGCATTCGCAGTGCGAACATGACAGCAAACCAGAATTTGTTTTGATCATAACTCATGAACCTTAACTCCGATTGACGCACGGTTTGAAGCGTTGGAAAGCTTATTCAATGCTCTTTATGAATATGGAAAAATCCCATTGCTGGAACACATGTAAAAATAAATGAAAATCAATTAAACTCAATGATATTTACACGGTACCGCACTATACACCGAAAACGTAAAGTAAACGTATTTACGAACAAAGCGGGGTTTATTCAACCAATTTTAACACAAAGTAATGATAAGTGCAACAAAACTTCTTTACAAAAATAGGTACATTTTGCACTTATCAAACTCTCCCCAACTTACATAATTGTTTGTCCTCAAACAAGAATCGAACAACTCAACGAAACCGAGTGATAACCAAAGAATCGCGAATCAACAAGTTTTGAAAAACGGACAAATGAATGGTTCAAATGAAAACGGTACACACAAAGTAAATACTTACCACTAAACTTTGACGATAACATAGTCAAGAAACAAAAGCAAAATACAAAAATTCATGCCGAACATTCTAAAACAACACAAGTTCCAAAGTGAATCACACCTAGTAAAAACAATCATCGGTAGATGAAAAACACAAAATGAGGTTCTTTTCACTCACACAACAATCTTGCAAACAAAAGACTAAAATATGCATTCATCCAACAATTCACATTGAAAACATAAAAGCAAGAATCATAAGGACTTTCAAGGTTGTAGCGTGGTCGGGTAAACAAACAAAGGGCAATTTCTAAAGGTAATTGAAACAAAAACTTGCCTAAATCAAAGGGAGTGAAAACTCACAAAGATTCACACACAAAATTTCAATCAAACTTCTTCTTTCATCCCAAGTGCTACACAACACACAATACTTATTTAGCACAATTATTGAACTCTTTTTGTTTCCTTTTTCAAGGATTTTTCTTTTTCTTCCTTTTTTCTTTCTTTTTCTTTTTCACAAATTTTTCTCTTTTTTCTTTTCTTTTCCAATCCTCATACAATCCAACCAATAAGTATACAATCATCCTCTCCCCAACTTGAATTCAACCGCACCATCATGTGAATACTCCCTACTTTCTAAGGCAAGAAAAAAATCCATACAACAACACAAAATTGAGGTCCAAGAAAAAACAAAATCCATTCAAAAATAAGTGAACTAAATACTCATAGACAAGCATTAAGTTCAAATAGAAACATGGATCAAAAAGCTCAAAGGGGTTACGAATTCTCACACACTCACAAGGTGAATTTACTATTTGGCTAAGGTAGTTGTGCTCAAAATGAAACAATTGCCTTGATCCTTTTCATGCAATCATATAATCAACACAAACAAATGATTCAACATAATAAAATCCAGTTAGAACAAGAATGTTGGTACTCCGTGTATATATGAACAATAGAAGGCCACCTCACAAAAAGGTTGGGAACTAAAGTGATTCACAATAGAACAAGTATACAAAAGAATGAATGGCATGAAAGTTTGTAAAATGCCTAAATATCATGAATATGCTAAAGTATAGAAAGCGATAAATATATACCTCGGACGTGTACAAAACTTAACAAGATCATTACCATACATCTGCAAGTTGAAATGATCAAACTTGGAACATCACAAAATTTTCTCAAGCTACTCAAAACAAGTTCATTGACAAACACAAAAACTATTAATATAAACAAACTAAAAAAACCGGTAGAAAATTCATTAAACAAGTTGTAAAGTGAAGATTTGAGAATTTTACAAAAAATCTGAGTACAACTTGTTTAATGAATACTCACCACACTACCTAAACTAAACAACAACAAAAGAAAAGAATACATCATGCTTGTTTTACGTCGTAAGCTCGACGCCTTTACAATGCTTAGCTAGCAAAATTCCTTCCTTCATGCCATAGTGATGCCTCACCGCGCAAACCAAAAGTAAGTGTCCTAACCAAACATTCAAACAAACATTACGGGAACAAAACTTATATAACACTTGAACAAACATAATGGAAATAGACAATATATACGATATATACAAAACTCAAAAACAAAGAAACTATCGCAATGCAATTCAATATCAAAACCAATCCCCGGCAACGGCGCCATTTTGTTGATTGTAGAATAGGGCAAGCAAGCAAAAATATTTATTTTCAGAAGAATTCCCTCTGGGATTTATGTCGTGTCCACAGAGATCGGTTCGAGGGAAAGAATGTCGTTCGACAGTCTCTCGCGTTAATGAGTTTGGATTAAAATAGTTTCAAATAAGAAAATAGAAAAGTAAACATTAAAACATAAAACAAATTCACTTTTCAGCAAGACAAACTTATCCGACATGCACATAATCGACCCCTCACAAACTTAAACTTATCGACCAGTTATACTCAACCTACAATACTCCTTAATATCACCCAGCATCGCTCACAACACAGGTTATGTCTAACACAAAGTTGAGAGAACAACCATGTTACCATTGCCGATACTTTCGTACGCTAGCTCAAGGCACGGAGGCATTAAGTTTCGACGCCTATTAAAGATTGCTAGCCCTAAATCTATCTCTAGAATCCAGAAACTAACAGACAATCATCCCTAATCGAAGTTTGCGACGGTTATCTCTAACGTAACCCAAACCCCGCGCATAAAGCAAAAATCAGAGACAATCACTAATAAAGATTTGTAAAGAAAGTTTTATACAACGCCATGGGCGACAAATATACATGAGATCACAGCAAATACATATACACAACCCAACCATAAAGAAAAACACAAAGAAGAAGAGAAATGAACCAAACATCTCGCGGATTGTCAGAGCCGGTCGACGATCAATCCACTCCGGATCATCCGTATGCATGCTCCACAGTTGTTTTCTAAGCTAATCCTATGAAGAAATGAAGTTTGATGGAGTTGGAGCAAAAACCCCCAAAACCATAACCTAAAAAATGCTGAAAAATGAAGTTTATAGGTGGAAGTTACTGCCCAGGTTCGCACTGCGAACCCCCGTTCGCACTGCGAACATAAACCGCCTTTTGGGCTACAAAAATTGTGTTTTTCAAGCATTCAGGCACTATTCATTCGCCCCCGGGTTCGCAGTGCAAACTCGCCAGCGAGTGCTCGCCACGGGCATTCGCAGTGCGAACATGACAACAAACCAGAATTTGTTTTGATCATAACTCATGAACCGTAACTCCGATTGACGCACGGTTTGAAGCGTTGGAAAGCTTATTCAATGCTCTTTATGAATATGGAAAAATCCCATTGCTGGAACACCTATAAAAATAAATGAAAATCAATTAAACTCAATGATATTTACACGGTACCGCACTATACACCGAAAACGTAAAGTAAACGTATTTACGAACAAAGCGGGGTTTATTCAACCAATTTTAACACAAAGTAATGATAAGTGCAACAAAACTTCTTTACAAAAATAGGTACATTTTGCACTTATCAAACTCTCCCCAACTTACATAATTGTTTGTCCTCAAACAAGAATCAAGCAACTCAACGAAACCGAGTGATAACCAAAGAATCGCGAATCAACAAGTTTTGAAAAACGGACAAATGAATGGTTCAAATGAAAACGGTACACACAAAGTAAATACTTACCACTAAACTACGACGATAACATAGTCAAGAAACAAAAGCAAAATACAAAAATTCATGCCGAACATTCTAAAACAACACAAGTTCCAAAGTGAATCACACCTAGTAAAAACAATCATCGGTAGATGAAAAACACAAAATGAGGTTCTTTTCACTCACACAACAATCGTGCAAACAAAAGACTAAATTATGCATTCATCCAACAATTCACATTGAAAACATAAAAGCAAGAATCATAAGGACTTTCAAGGTTGTAGCGTGGTCGGGTAAACAAACAAAGGGCAATTTCTAAAGGTAATTGAAACAAAAACTTGCCTAAACCAAAGGGAGTGAAAACTCACAAAGATTAACACACAAAATTTCAATCAAACTTCTTCTTTCATCCCAAGTGCTACACAACACACAATACTTATTTAGCACAATTATTGAACTCTTTTTGTTTCCTTTTTCAAGGATTTTTCTTTTTCTTCCTTTTTTCTTTCTTTTTCTTTTTCGCAAATTTTTCTCTTTTTTCTTTTCTTTTCCAATCCTCATACAATCCAACCAATAAGTATACAATCATCCTCTCCCCAACTTGAATTCAACCGCACCATCATGTGAATACTCCCTACTTTCTAAGGCAAGAAAAAAATCCATACAACAACACAAAATTGAGGTCCAAGAAAAAACAAAACCCATTCAAAAATAAGTGAACTAAATACTCATAGACAAGCATTAAGTTCAAATAGAAACATGGATCAAAAAGCTCAAAGGGGTTACGAATTCTCACACACTCACAAGGTGAATTTACTATTTGGCTAAGGTAGTTGTGCTCAAAATGAAACAATTGCCTTGATCCTTTTCATGCATTCATATAATCAACACAAACAAAAGATTCAACATAATAAAATCCAGTTAGAACAAGAATGATGGTACTCCGTGCATATATGAACAATAGAAGGCCACCTCACAAAAAGGTTGGGAACTAAAACAATAGAACAAGTATACAAAAGAATGAATGGCATGAAAGTTTGTAAAATGCCTAAGTATCATGAATATGCTAAAGTATAGAAAGCGATAAATACATACCTCGGACGTGTACAAAACTTAACAAGATCATTACCATACATCTGCAAGTTGAAATGATCAAACTTGGAACATCACAAAATTTCCTCAAGCTACTCAAAACAAGTTCATTGACAAACACGAAAACTATTAATATAAACAAACTAAAAAAACCGGTAGAAAATTCATTAAACAAGTTGTAAAGTGAAGATTTGAGAATTTTACAAAAAATCCGAGTACAACTTGTTTAATGAATACTCACCACACTACCTAAACTAAACAACAACAAAAGAAAAGAATACATCATGCTTGTTTTACGTCGTAAGCTCGACGCCTTTACAATGCTTAGCTAGCAAAATTCCTTCCTTCATGCCATAGTGATGCCTCACCGCGCAAACCAAAAGTAAGTGTCCTAACCAAACATTCAAACAAACATTACGGGAACAAAACTTATATAACACTTGAACAAACATAATGGAAATAGACAATATATACGATATATACAAAACTCAAAAACAAAGAAACTATCGCAATGCAATTCAATATCAAAACCAATCCCCGGCAACGGTGCCATTTTGTTGATTGTAGAATAGGGCAAGCAAGCTAAAATATTTATTTTCAGAAGAATTCCCTCCGGGATTTATGTCGTGTCCACAGAGATCGGTTCGAGGGAAAGAATGTCGTTCGACAGTCTCTCGCGTTAATGAGTTTGGATTAAAATAGTTTCAAATAAGAAAATAGAAAAGTAAACATTAAAACATAAAACAAATTCACTTTTCAGCAAGACAAACTTATCCGGCATGCACATAATCGACCCCTCACAAACTTAAACTTATCGACCAGTTATACTCAACCTACAATACTCCTTAATATCACCCAGCATCGCTCACAACACAGGTTATGTCTAACACAAAGTTGAGAGAACAACCATGTTACCATTGCCGATACTTTCGTACGCTAGCTCAAGGCACGGAGGCATTAAGTTTCGACGCCTATTAAAGATTGCTAGCCCTAAATCTATCTCTAGAATCCAAAAACTAACAGACAATCATCCCTAATCGAAGTTTGCGACGGTTATCTCTAACGTAACCCAAACCCCGCGCATAAAGCAAAAATCAGAGACAATCACTAATAAAGATTTGTAAAGAAAGTTTTATACAATGCCATGGGCGACAAATATACATGAGATCACAGTAAATACATATACACAACCCAACCATAAAGAAAAACACAAAGAAGAAGAGAAATGAACCAAACATCTCGCGGATTGTCAGAGCCGGTCGACGATCAATCCACTCCGGATCATCCATATGCATGCTCCACAGTTGTTTTCTAAGCTAATCCTATGAAGAAATGAAGTTTGATGGAGTTGGAGCAAAAACCCCCAAAACCATAACCTAAAAAATGCTGAAAAATGAAGTTTATAGGTGGAAGTTACTGCCCAGGTTCGCACTGCGAACCCCCGTTCGCACTGCGAACATAAACCGCCTTTTGGGTTGCAAAAATTGTGTTTTTCAAGCATTCAGGCACTATTCATTCGCCCCCGGGTTCGCAGTGCAAACTCGCCAGCGAGTGCTCGCCACGGGCATTCGTAGTGCGAACATGACAACAAACCAGAATTTGTTTTGATCATAACTCATGAACCGTAACTCCGATTGACGCACGGTTTGAAGCGTTGGAAAGCTTATTCAATGCTCTTTATGAATATGGAAAAATCCCATTGCTGGAACACCTGTAAAAATAAATGAAAATCAATTAAACTCAATGATATTTACACGGTACCGCACTATACACCGAAAACGTAAAGTAAACGTATTTACGAACAAAGCGGGGTTTATTCAACCAATTTTAACACAAAGTAATGATAAGTGCAACAAAACTTCTTTACAAAAATAGGTACATTTTGCACTTATCAAACTCTCCCCAACTTACATAATTGTTTGTCCTCAAACAAGAACCAAGCAACTCAACGAAACCGAGTGATAACCAAAGAATCGTGAATCAACAAGTTTTGAAAAACGGACAAATGAATGGTTCAAATGAAAACGGTACACACAAAGTAAATACTTACCACTAAACTACGACGATAACATAGTCAAGAAACAAAAGCAAAATACAAAAATTCATGCCGAACATTCTAAAACAACACAAGTTCCAAAGTGAATCACACCTAGTAAAAACAATCATCGGTAGATGAAAAACACAAAATGAGGTTCTTTTCACTCACACAACAATCGTGCAAACAAAAGACTAAATTATGCATTCATCCAACAATTCACATTGAAAACATAAAAGCAAGAATCATAAGGACTTTCAAGGTTGTAGCGTGGTCGGGTAAACAAACAAAGGGCAATTTCTAAAGGTAATTGAAACAAAAACTTGCCTAAACCAAAGGGAGTGAAAACTCACAAAGATTAACACACAAAATTTCAATCAAACTTCTTCTTTCATCCCAAGTGCTACACAACACACAATACTTATTTAGCACAATTATTGAACTCTTTTTGTTTCCTTTTTCAAGGATTTTTCTTTTTCTTCCTTTTTTCTTTCTTTTTCTTTTTCGCAAATTTTTCTCTTTTTTCTTTTCTTTTCCAATCCTCATACAATCCAACCAATAAGTATACAATCATCCTCTCCCCAACTTGAATTCAACCGCACCATCATGTGAATACTCCCTACTTTCTAAGGCAAGAAAAAAATCCATACAACAACACAAAATTGAGGTCCAAGAAAAAACAAAATCCATTCAAAAATAAGTGAACTAAATACTCATAGACAAGCATTAAGTTCAAATAGAAACATGGATCAAAAAGCTCAAAGGGGTTACGAATTCTCACACACTCACAAGGTGAATTTACTATTTGGCTAAGGTAGTTGTGCTCAAAATGAAACAATTGCCTTGATCCTTTTCATGCAATCATATAATCAACACAAACAAATGATTCAACATAATAAAATCCAGTTAGAACAAGAATGTTGGTACTCCGTGTATATATGAACAATAGAAGGCCACCTCACAAAAAGGTTGGGAACTAAAGTGATTCACAATAGAACAAGTATACAAAAGAATGAATGGCATGAAAGTTTGTAAAATGCCTAAATATCATGAATATGCTAAAGTATAGAAAGCGATAAATATATACCTCGGACGTGTACAAAACTTAACAAGATCATTACCATACATCTGCAAGTTGAAATGATCAAACTTGGAACATCACAAAATTTTCTCAAGCTACTCAAAACAAGTTCATTGACAAACACAAAAACTATTAATATAAACAAACTAAAAAAACCGGTAGAAAATTCATTAAACAAGTTGTAAAGTGAAGATTTGAGAATTTTACAAAAAATCTGAGTACAACTTGTTTAATGAATACTCACCACACTACCTAAACTAAACAACAACAAAAGAAAAGAATACATCATGCTTGTTTTACGTCGTAAGCTCGACGCCTTTACAATGCTTAGCTAGCAAAATTCCTTCCTTCATGCCATAGTGATGCCTCACCGCGCAAACCAAAAGTAAGTGTCCTAACCAAACATTCAAACAAACATTACGGGAACAAAACTTATATAACACTTGAACAAACATAATGGAAATAGACAATATATACGATATATACAAAACTCAAAAACAAAGAAACTATCGCAATGCAATTCAATATCAAAACCAATCCCCGGCAACGGCGCCATTTTGTTGATTGTAGAATAGGGCAAGCAAGCAAAAATATTTATTTTCAGAAGAATTCCCTCTGGGATTTATGTCGTGTCCACAGAGATCGGTTCGAGGGAAAGAATGTCGTTCGACAGTCTCTCGCGTTAATGAGTTTGGATTAAAATAGTTTCAAATAAGAAAATAGAAAAGTAAACATTAAAACATAAAACAAATTCACTTTTCAGCAAGACAAACTTATCCGGCATGCACATAATCGACCCCTCACAAACTTAAACTTATCGACCAGTTATACTCAACCTACAATACTCCTTAATATCACCCAGCATCGCTCACAACACAGGTTATGTCTAACACAAAGTTGAGAGAACAACCATGTTACCATTGCCGATACTTTCGTACGCTAGCTCAAGGCACGGAGGCATTAAGTTTCGACGCCTATTAAAGATTGCTAGCCCTAAATCTATCTCTAGAATCCAGAAACTAACAGACAATCATCCCTAATCGAAGTTTGCGACGGTTATCTCTAACGTAACCCAAACCCCGCGCATAAAGCAAAAATCAGAGACAATCACTAATAAAGATTTGTAAAGAAAGTTTTATACAACGCCATGGGCGACAAATATACATGAGATCACAGCAAATACATATACACAACCCAACCATAAAGAAAAACACAAAGAAGAAGAGAAATGAACCAAACATCTCGCGGATTGTCAGAGCCGGTCGACGATCAATCCACTCCGGATCATCCGTATGCATGCTCCACAGTTGTTTTCTAAGCTAATCCTATGAAGAAATGAAGTTTGATGGAGTTGGAGCAAAAACCCCCAAAACCATAACCTAAAAAATGCTGAAAAATGAAGTTTATAGGTGGAAGTTACTGCCCAGGTTCGCACTGCGAACCCCCGTTCGCACTGCGAACATAAACCGCCTTTTGGGCTACAAAAATTGTGTTTTTCAAGCATTCAGGCACTATTCATTCGCCCCCGGGTTCGCAGTGCAAACTCGCCAGCGAGTGCTCGCCACGGGCATTCGCAGTGCGAACATGACAACAAACCAGAATTTGTTTTGATCATAACTCATGAACCGTAACTCCGATTGACGCACGGTTTGAAGCGTTGGAAAGCTTATTCAATGCTCTTTATGAATATGGAAAAATCCCATTGCTGGAACACCTATAAAAATAAATGAAAATCAATTAAACTCAATGATATTTACACGGTACCGCACTATACACCGAAAACGTAAAGTAAACGTATTTACGAACAAAGCGGGGTTTATTCAACCAATTTTAACACAAAGTAATGATAAGTGCAACAAAACTTCTTTACAAAAATAGGTACATTTTGCACTTATCAAACTCTCCCCAACTTACATAATTGTTTGTCCTCAAACAAGAATCAAGCAACTCAACGAAACCGAGTGATAACCAAAGAATCGCGAATCAACAAGTTTTGAAAAACGGACAAATGAATGGTTCAAATGAAAACGGTACACACAAAGTAAATACTTACCACTAAACTACGACGATAACATAGTCAAGAAACAAAAGCAAAATACAAAAATTCATGCCGAACATTCTAAAACAACACAAGTTCCAAAGTGAATCACACCTAGTAAAAACAATCATCGGTAGATGAAAAACACAAAATGAGGTTCTTTTCACTCACACAACAATCGTGCAAACAAAAGACTAAATTATGCATTCATCCAACAATTCACATTGAAAACATAAAAGCAAGAATCATAAGGACTTTCAAGGTTGTAGCGTGGTCGGGTAAACAAACAAAGGGCAATTTCTAAAGGTAATTGAAACAAAAACTTGCCTAAACCAAAGGGAGTGAAAACTCACAAAGATTAACACACAAAATTTCAATCAAACTTCTTCTTTCATCCCAAGTGCTACACAACACACAATACTTATTTAGCACAATTATTGAACTCTTTTTGTTTCCTTTTTCAAGGATTTTTCTTTTTCTTCCTTTTTTCTTTCTTTTTCTTTTTCGCAAATTTTTCTCTTTTTTCTTTTCTTTTCCAATCCTCATACAATCCAACCAATAAGTATACAATCATCCTCTCCCCAACTTGAATTCAACCGCACCATCATGTGAATACTCCCTACTTTCTAAGGCAAGAAAAAAATCCATACAACAACACAAAATTGAGGTCCAAGAAAAAACAAAACCCATTCAAAAATAAGTGAACTAAATACTCATAGACAAGCATTAAGTTCAAATAGAAACATGGATCAAAAAGCTCAAAGGGGTTACGAATTCTCACACACTCACAAGGTGAATTTACTATTTGGCTAAGGTAGTTGTGCTCAAAATGAAACAATTGCCTTGATCCTTTTCATGCATTCATATAATCAACACAAACAAAAGATTCAACATAATAAAATCCAGTTAGAACAAGAATGATGGTACTCCGTGCATATATGAACAATAGAAGGCCACCTCACAAAAAGGTTGGGAACTAAAACAATAGAACAAGTATACAAAAGAATGAATGGCATGAAAGTTTGTAAAATGCCTAAGTATCATGAATATGCTAAAGTATAGAAAGCGATAAATACATACCTCGGACGTGTACAAAACTTAACAAGATCATTACCATACATCTGCAAGTTGAAATGATCAAACTTGGAACATCACAAAATTTCCTCAAGCTACTCAAAACAAGTTCATTGACAAACACGAAAACTATTAATATAAACAAACTAAAAAAACCGGTAGAAAATTCATTAAACAAGTTGTAAAGTGAAGATTTGAGAATTTTACAAAAAATCCGAGTACAACTTGTTTAATGAATACTCACCACACTACCTAAACTAAACAACAACAAAAGAAAAGAATACATCATGCTTGTTTTACGTCGTAAGCTCGACGCCTTTACAATGCTTAGCTAGCAAAATTCCTTCCTTCATGCCATAGTGATGCCTCACCGCGCAAACCAAAAGTAAGTGTCCTAACCAAACATTCAAACAAACATTACGGGAACAAAACTTATATAACACTTGAACAAACATAATGGAAATAGACAATATATACGATATATACAAAACTCAAAAACAAAGAAACTATCGCAATGCAATTCAATATCAAAACCAATCCCCGGCAACGGTGCCATTTTGTTGATTGTAGAATAGGGCAAGCAAGCAAAAATATTTATTTTCAGAAGAATTCCCTCCGGGATTTATGTCGTGTCCACAGAGATCGGTTCGAGGGAAAGAATGTCGTTCGACAGTCTCTCGCGTTAATGAGTTTGGATTAAAATAGTTTCAAATAAGAAAATAGAAAAGTAAACATTAAAACATAAAACAAATTCACTTTTCAGCAAGACAAACTTATCCGGCATGCACATAATCGACCCCTCACAAACTTAAACTTATCGACCAGTTATACTCAACCTACAATACTCCTTAATATCACCCAGCATCGCTCACAACACAGGTTATGTCTAACACAAAGTTGAGAGAACAACCATGTTACCATTGCCGATACTTTCGTACGCTAGCTCAAGGCACGGAGGCATTAAGTTTCGACGCCTATTAAAGATTGCTAGCCCTAAATCTATCTCTAGAATCCAAAAACTAACAGACAATCATCCCTAATCGAAGTTTGCGACGGTTATCTCTAACGTAACCCAAACCCCGCGCATAAAGCAAAAATCAGAGACAATCACTAATAAAGATTTGTAAAGAAAGTTTTATACAATGCCATGGGCGACAAATATACATGAGATCACAGTAAATACATATACACAACCCAACCATAAAGAAAAACACAAAGAAGAAGAGAAATGAACCAAACATCTCGCGGATTGTCAGAGCCGGTCGACGATCAATCCACTCCGGATCATCCGTATGCATGCTCCACAGTTGTTTTCTAAGCTAATCCTATGAAGAAATGAAGTTTGATGGAGTTGGAGCAAAAACCCCCAAAACCATAACCTAAAAAATGCTGAAAAATGAAGTTTATAGGTGGAAGTTACTGCCCAGGTTCGCACTGCGAACCCCCGTTCGCACTGCGAACATAAACCGCCTTTTGGGTTGCAAAAATTGTGTTTTTCAAGCATTCAGGCACTATTCATTCGCCCCCGGGTTCGCAGTGCAAACTCGCCAGCGAGTGCTCGCCACGGGCATTCGTAGTGCGAACATGACAACAAACCAGAATTTGTTTTGATCATAACTCATGAACCGTAACTCCGATTGACGCACGGTTTGAAGCGTTGGAAAGCTTATTCAATGCTCTTTATGAATATGGAAAAATCCCATTGCTGGAACACCTGTAAAAATAAATGAAAATCAATTAAACTCAATGATATTTACACGGTACCGCACTATACACCGAAAACGTAAAGTAAACGTATTTACGAACAAAGCGGGGTTTATTCAACCAATTTTAACACAAAGTAATGATAAGTGCAACAAAACTTCTTTACAAAAATAGGTACATTTTGCACTTATCAAACTCTCCCCAACTTACATAATTGTTTGTCCTCAAACAAGAACCAAGCAACTCAACGAAACCGAGTGATAACCAAAGAATCGTGAATCAACAAGTTTTGAAAAACGGACAAATGAATGGTTCAAATGAAAACGGTACACACAAAGTAAATACTTACCACTAAACTACGACGATAACATAGTCAAGAAACAAAAGCAAAATACAAAAATTCATGCCGAACATTCTAAAACAACACAAGTTCCAAAGTGAATCACACCTAGTAAAAACAATCATCGGTAGATGAAAAACACAAAATGAGGTTCTTTTCACTCACACAACAATCGTGCAAACAAAAGACTAAATTATGCATTCATCCAACAATTCACATTGAAAACATAAAAGCAAGAATCATAAGGACTTTCAAGGTTGTAGCGTGGTCGGGTAAACAAACAAAGGGCAATTTCTAAAGGTAATTGAAACAAAAACTTGCCTAAACCAAAGGGAGTGAAAACTCACAAAGATTAACACACAAAATTTCAATCAAACTTCTTCTTTCATCCCAAGTGCTACACAACACACAATACTTATTTAGCACAATTATTGAACTCTTTTTGTTTCCTTTTTCAAGGATTTTTCTTTTTCTTCCTTTTTTCTTTCTTTTTCTTTTTCGCAAATTTTTCTCTTTTTTCTTTTCTTTTCCAATCCTCATACAATCCAACCAATAAGTATACAATCATCCTCTCCCCAACTTGAATTCAACCGCACCATCATGTGAATACTCCCTACTTTCTAAGGCAAGAAAAAAATCCATACAACAACACAAAATTGAGGTCCAAGAAAAAACAAAATCCATTCAAAAATAAGTGAACTAAATACTCATAGACAAGCATTAAGTTCAAATAGAAACATGGATCAAAAAGCTCAAAGGGGTTACGAATTCTCACACACTCACAAGGTGAATTTACTATTTGGCTAAGGTAGTTGTGCTCAAAATGAAACAATTGCCTTGATCCTTTTCATGCATTCATATAATCAACACAAACAAAAGATTCAATATAATAAAATCCAGTTAGAACAAGAATGATGGTACTCCGTGCATATATGAACAATAGAAGGCCACCTCACAAAAAGGTTGGGAACTAAAACAATAGAACAAGTATATAAAAGAATGAATGGCATGAAAGTTTGTAAAATGCCTAAGTATCATGAATATGCTAAAGTATAGAAAGCGATAAATACATACCTCGGACGTGTACAAAACTTAACAAGATCATTACCATACATCTGCAAGTTGAAATGATCAAACTTGGAACATCACAAAATTTCCTCAAGCTACTCAAAACAAGTTCATTGACAAACACGAAAACTATTAATATAAACAAACTAAAAAAACCGGTAGAAAATTCATTAAACAAGTTGTAAAGTGAAGATTTGAGAATTTTACAAAAAATCCGAGTACAACTTGTTTAATGAATACTCACCACACTACCTAAACTAAACAACAACAAAAGAAAAGAATACATCATGCTTGTTTTACGTCGTAAGCTCGACGCCTTTACAATGCTTAGCTAGCAAAATTCCTTCCTTCATGCCATAGTGATGCCTCACCGCGCAAACCAAAAGTAAGTGTCCTAACCAAACATTCAAACAAACATTACGGGAACAAAACTTATATAACACTTGAACAAACATAATGGAAATAGACAATATATACGATATATACAAAACTCAAAAACAAAGAAACTATCGCAATGCAATTCAATATCAAAACCAATCCCCGGCAACGGCGCCATTTTGTTGATTGTAGAATAGGGCAAGCAAGCAAAAATATTTATTTTCAGAAGAATTCCCTCTGGGATTTATGTCGTGTCCACCGAGATCGGTTCGAGGGAAAGAATGTCGTTCGACAGTCTCTCGCGTTAATGAGTTTGGATTAAAATAGTTTCAAATAAGAAAATAGAAAAGTAAACATTAAAACATAAAACAAATTCACTTTTCAGCAAGACAAACTTATCCGGCATGCACATAATCGACCCCTCACAAACTTAAACTTATCGACCAGTTATACTCAACCTACAATACTCCTTAATATCACCCAGCATCGCTCACAACACAGGTTATGTCTAACACAAAGTTGAGAGAACAACCATGTTACCATTGCCGATACTTTCGTACGCTAGCTCAAGGCACGGAGGCATTAAGTTTCGACGCCTATTAAAGATTGCTAGCCCTAAATCTATCTCTAGAATCCAGAAACTAACAGACAATCATCCCTAATCGAAGTTTGCGACGGTTATCTCTAACGTAACCCAAACCCCGCGCATAAAGCAAAAATCAGAGACAATCACTAATAAAGATTTGTAAAGAAAGTTTTATACAATGCCATGGGCGACAAATATACATGAGATCACAGCAAATACATATACACAACCCAACCATAAAGAAAAACACAAAGAAGAAGAGAAATGAACCAAACATCTCGCGGATTGTCAGAGCCGGTCGACGATCAATCCACTCCGGATCATCCGTATGCATGCTCCACAGTTGTTTTCTAAGCTAATCCTATGAAGAAATGAAGTTTGATGGAGTTGGAGCAAAAACCCCCAAAACCATAACCTAAAAAATGCTGAAAAATGAAGTTTATAGGTGGAAGTTACTGCCCAGGTTCGCACTGCGAACCCCCGTTCGCACTGCGAACATAAACCGCCTTTTGGGCTGCAAAAATTGTGTTTTTCAAGCATTCAGGCACTATTCATTCGCCCCCGGGTTCGCAGTGCAAACTCGCCAGCGAGTGCTCGCCACGGGCATTCGTAGTGCGAACATGACAACAAACCAGAATTTGTTTTGATCATAACTCATGAACCGTAACTCCGATTGACGCACGGTTTGAAGCGTTGGAAAGCTTATTCAATGCTCTTTATGAATATGGAAAAATCCCATTGCTGGAACACCTGTAAAAATAAATGAAAATCAATTAAACTCAATGATATTTACACGGTACCGCACTATACACCGAAAACGTAAAGTAAACGTATTTACGAACAAAGCGGGGTTTATTCAACCAATTTTAACACAAAGTAATGATAAGTGCAACAAAACTTCTTTACAAAAATAGGTACATTTTGCACTTATCAAACTCTCCCCAACTTACATAATTGTTTGTCCTCAAACAAGAACCAAGCAACTCAACGAAACCGAGTGATAACCAAAGAATCGCGAATCAACAAGTTTTGAAAAACGGACAAATGAATGGTTCAAATGAAAACGGTACACACAAAGTAAATACTTACCACTAAACTACGACGATAACATAGTCAAGAAACAAAAGCAAAATACAAAAATTCATGCCGAACATTCTAAAACAACACAAGTTCCAAAGTGAATCACACCTAGTAAAAACAATCATCGGTAGATGAAAAACACAAAATGAGGTTCTTTTCACTCACACAACAATCGTGCAAACAAAAGACTAAATTATGCATTCATCCAACAATTCACATTGAAAACATAAAAGCAAGAATCATAAGGACTTTCAAGGTTGTAGCGTGGTCGGGTAAACAAACAAAGGGCAATTTCTAAAGGTAATTGAAACAAAAACTTGCCTAAACCAAAGGGAGTGAAAACTCACAAAGATTAACACACAAAATTTCAATCAAACTTCTTCTTTCATCCCAAGTGCTACACAACACACAATACTTATTTAGCACAATTATTGAACTCTTTTTGTTTCCTTTTTCAAGGATTTTTCTTTTTCTTCCTTTTTTCTTTCTTTTTCTTTTTCGCAAATTTTTCTCTTTTTTCTTTTCTTTTCCAATCCTCATACAATCCAACCAATAAGTATACAATCATCCTCTCCCCAACTTGAATTCAACCGCACCATCATGTGAATACTCCCTACTTTCTAAGGCAAGAAAAAAATCCATACAACAACACAAAATTGAGGTCCAAGAAAAAACAAAATCCATTCAAAAATAAGTGAACTAAATACTCATAGACAAGCATTAAGTTCAAATAGAAACATGGATCAAAAAGCTCAAAGGGGTTACGAATTCTCACACACTCACAAGGTGAATTTACTATTTGGCTAAGGTAGTTGTGCTCAAAATGAAACAATTGCCTTGATCCTTTTCATGCATTCATATAATCAACACAAACAAAAGATTCAACATAATAAAATCCAGTTAGAACAAGAATGTTGGTACTCCGTGCATATATGAACAATAGAAGGCCACCTCACAAAAAGGTTGGGAACTAAAACAGTAGAACAAGTATACAAAAGAATGAATGGCATGAAAGTTTGTAAAATGCCTAAGTATCATGAATATGCTAAAGTATAGAAAGCGATAAATACATACCTCGGACGTGTACAAAACTTAACAAGATCATTACCATACATCTGCAAGTTGAAATGATCAAACTTGGAACATCACAAAATTTCCTCAAGCTACTCAAAACAAGTTCATTGACAAACACGAAAACTATTAATATAAACAAACTAAAAAAACCGGTAGAAAATTCATTAAACAAGTTGTAAAGTGAAGATTTGAGAATTTTACAAAAAATCTGAGTACAACTTGTTTAATGAATACTCACCACACTACCTAAACTAAACAACAACAAAAGAAAAGAATACATCATGCTTGTTTTACGTCGTAAGCTCGACGCCTTTACAATGCTTAGCTAGCAAAATTCCTTCCTTCATGCCATAGTGATGCCTCACCGCGCAAACCAAAAGTAAGTGTCCTAACCAAACATTCAAACAAACATTACGGGAACAAAACTTATATAACACTTGAACAAACATAATGGAAATAGACAATATATACGATATATACAAAACTCAAAAACAAAGAAACTATCGCAATGCAATTCAATATCAAAACCAATCCCCGGCAACGGCGCCATTTTGTTGATTGTAGAATAGGGCAAGCAAGCAAAAATATTTATTTTCAGAAGAATTCCCTCCGGGATTTATGTCGTGTCCACAGAGATCGGTTCGAGGGAAAGAATGTCGTTCGACAGTCTCTCGCGTTAATGAGTTTGGATTAAAATAGTTTCAAATAAGAAAATAGAAAAGTAAACATTAAAACATAAAACAAATTCACTTTTCAGCAAGACAAACTTATCCGGCATGCACATAATCGACCCCTCACAAACTTAAACTTATCGACCAGTTATACTCAACCTACAATACTCCTTAATATCACCCAGCATCGCTCACAACACAGGTTATGTCTAACACAAAGTTGAGAGAACAACCATGTTACCATTGCCGATACTTTCGTACGCTAGCTCAAGGCACGGAGGCATTAAGTTTCGATGCCTATTAAAGATTGCTAGCCCTAAATCTATCTCTAGAATCCAGAAACTAACAGACAATCATCCCTAATCGAAGTTTGCGACGGTTATCTCTAACGTAACCCAAACCCCGCGCATAAAGCAAAAATCAGAGACAATCACTAATAAAGATTTGTAAAGAAAGTCTTATACAATGCCATGGGCGACAAATATACATGAGATCACAGCAAATACATATACACAACCCAACCATAAAGAAAAACACAAAGAAGAAGAGAAATGAACCAAACATCTCGCGGATTGTCAGAGCCGGTCGACGATCAATCCACTCCGGATCATCCGTATGCATGCTCCACAGTTGTTTTCTAAGCTAATCCTATGAAGAAATGAAGTTTGATGGAGTTGGAGCAAAAACCCCCAAAACCATAACCTAAAAAATGCTGAAAAATGAAGTTTATAGGTGGAAGTTACTGCCCAGGTTCGCACTGCGAACCCCCGTTCGCACTGCGAACATAAACCGCCTTTTGGGCGGCAAAAATTGTGTTTTTCAAGCATTCAGGCACTATTCATTCGCCCCCGGGTTCGCAGTGCAAACTCGCCAGCGAGTGCTCGCCACGGGCATTCGCAGTGCGAACATGACAACAAACCAGAATTTGTTTTGATCATAACTCATGAACCGTAACTCCGATTGACGCACGGTTTGAAGCGTTGGAAAGCTTATTCAATGCTCTTTATGAATATGGAAAAATCCCATTGCTGGAACACCTGTAAAAATAAATGAAAATCAATTAAACTCAATGATATTTACACGGTACCGCACTATACACCGAAAACGTAAAGTAAACGTATTTACGAACAAAGCGGGGTTTATTCAACCAATTTTAACACAAAGTAATGATAAGTGCAACAAAACTTCTTTACAAAAATAGGTACATTTTGCACTTATCAAACTCTCCCCAACTTACATAATTGTTTGTCCTCAAACAAGAATCAAGCAACTCAACGAAACCGAGTGATAACCAAAGAATCGCGAATCAACAAGTTTTGAAAAACGGACAAATGAATGGTTCAAATGAAAACGGTACACACAAAGTAAATACTTACCACTAAACTACGACGATAACATAGTCAAGAAACAAAAGCAAAATACAAAAATTCATGCCGAACATTCTAAAACAACACAAGTTCCAAAGTGAATCACACCTAGTAAAAACAATCATCGGTAGATGAAAAACACAAAATGAGGTTCTTTTCACTCACACAACAATCGTGCAAACAAAAGACTAAATTATGCATTCATCCAACAATTCACATTGAAAACATAAAAGCAAGAATCATAAGGACTTTCAAGGTTGTAGCGTGGTCGGGTAAACAAACAAAGGGCAATTTCTAAAGGTAATTGAAACAAAAACTTGCCTAAACCAAAGGGAGTGAAAACTCACAAAGATTAACACACAAAATTTCAATCAAACTTCTTCTTTCATCCCAAGTGCTACACAACACACAATACTTATTTAGCACAATTATTGAACTCTTTTTGTTTCCTTTTTCAAGGATTTTTCTTTTTCTTCCTTTTTTCTTTCTTTTTCTTTTTCGCAAATTTTTCTCTTTTTTCTTTTCTTTTCCAATCCTCATACAATCCAACCAATAAGTATACAATCATCCTCTCCCCAACTTGAATTCAACCGCACCATCATGTGAATACTCCCTACTTTCTAAGGCAAGAAAAAAATCCATACAACAACACAAAATTGAGGTCCAAGAAAAAACAAAATCCATTCAAAAATAAGTGAACTAAATACTCATAGACAAGCATTAAGTTCAAATAGAAACATGGATCAAAAAGCTCAAAGGGGTTACGAATTCTCACACACTCACAAGGTGAATTTACTATTTGGCTAAGGTAGTTGTGCTCAAAATGAAACAATTGCCTTGATCCTTTTCATGCATTCATATAATCAACACAAACAAAAGATTCAACATAATAAAATCCAGTTAGAACAAGAATGTTGGTACTCCGTGCATATATGAACAATAGAAGGCCACCTCACAAAAAGGTTGGGAACTAAAACAATAGAACAAGTATACAAAAGAATGAATGGCATGAAAGTTTGTAAAATGCCTAAGTATCATGAATATGCTAAAGTATAGAAAGCGATAAATACATACCTCGGACGTGTACAAAACTTAACAAGATCATTACCATACATCTGCAAGTTGAAATGATCAAACTTGGAACATCACAAAATTTCCTCAAGCTACTCAAAACAAGTTCATTGACAAACACGAAAACTATTAATATAAACAAACTAAAAAAACCGGTAGAAAATTCATTAAACAAGTTGTAAAGTGAAGATTTGAGAATTTTACAAAAAATCTGAGTACAACTTGTTTAATGAATACTCACCACACTACCTAAACTAAACAACAACAAAAGAAAAGAATACATCATGCTTGTTTTACGTCGTAAGCTCGACGCCTTTACAATGCTTAGCTAGCAAAATTCCTTCCTTCATGCCATAGTGATGCCTCACCGCGCAAACCAAAAGTAAGTGTCCTAACCAAACATTCAAACAAACATTACGGGAACAAAACTTATATAACACTTGAACAAACATAATGGAAATAGACAATATATACGATATATACAAAACTCAAAAACAAAGAAACTATCGCAATGCAATTCAATATCAAAACCAATCCCCGGCAACGGCGCCATTTTGTTGATTGTAGAATAGGGCAAGCAAGCAAAAATATTTATTTTCAGAAGAATTCCCTCCGGGATTTATGTCGTGTCCACAGAGATCGGTTCGAGGGAAAGAATGTCGTTCGACAGTCTCTCGCGTTAATGAGTTTGGATTAAAATAGTTTCAAATAAGAAAATAGAAAAGTAAACATTAAAACATAAAACAAATTCATTTTTCAGCAAGACAAACTTATCCGGCATGCACATAATCGACCCCTCACAAACTTAAACTTATCGACCAGTTATACTCAACCTACAATACTCCTTAATATCACCCAGCATCGCTCACAACACAGGTTATGTCTAACACAAAGTTGAGAGAACAACCATGTTACCATTGCCGATACTTTCGTACGCTAGCTCAAGGCACGGAGGCATTAAGTTTCGATGCCTATTAAAGATTGCTAGCCCTAAATCTATCTCTAGAATCCAGAAACTAACAGACAATCATCCCTAATCGAAGTTTGCGACGGTTATCTCTAACGTAACCCAAACCCCGCGCATAAAGCAAAAATCAGAGACAATCACTAATAAAGATTTGTAAAGAAAGTCTTATACAATGCCATGGGCGACAAATATACATGAGATCACAGCAAATACATATACACAACCCAACCATAAAGAAAAACACAAAGAAGAAGAGAAATGAACCAAACATCTCGCGGATTGTCAGAGCCGGTCGACGATCAATCCACTCCGGATCATCCGTATGCATGCTCCACAGTTGTTTTCTAAGCTAATCCTATGAAGAAATGAAGTTTGATGGAGTTGGAGCAAAAACCCCCAAAACCATAACCTAAAAAATGCTGAAAAATGAAGTTTATAGGTGGAAGTTACTGCCCAGGTTCGCACTGCGAACCCCCGTTCGCACTGCGAACATAAACCGCCTTTTGGGCGGCAAAAATTGTGTTTTTCAAGCATTCAGGCACTATTCATTCGCCCCCGGGTTCGCAGTGCAAACTCGCCAGCGAGTGCTCGCCACGGGCATTCGCAGTGCGAACATGACAACAAACCAGAATTTGTTTTGATCATAACTCATGAACCGTAACTCCGATTGACACACGGTTTGAAGCGTTGGAAAGCTTATTCAATGCTCTTTATGAATATGGAAAAATCCAATTGCTGGAACACCTGTAAAAATAAATGAAAATCAATTAAACTCAATGATATTTACACGGTACCGCACTATACACCGAAAACGTAAAGTAAACGTATTTACGAACAAAGCGGGGTTTATTCAACCAATTTTAACACAAAGTAATGATAAGTGCAACAAAACTTCTTTACAAAAATAGGTACATTTTGCACTTATCAAACTCTCCCCAACTTACATAATTGTTTGTCCTCAAACAAGAATCAAGCAACTCAACGAAACCGAGTGATAACCAAAGAATCGCGAATCAACAAGTTTTGAAAAACGGACAAATGAATGGTTCAAATGAAAACGGTACACACAAAGTAAATACTTACCACTAAACTACGACGATAACATAGTCAAGAAACAAAAGCAAAATACAAAAATTCATGCCGAACATTCTAAAACAACACAAGTTCCAAAGTGAATCACACCTAGTAAAAACAATCATCGGTAGATGAAAAACACAAAATGAGGTTCTTTTCACTCACACAACAATCGTGCAAACAAAAGACTAAATTATGCATTCATCCAACAATTCACATTGAAAACATAAAAGCAAGAATCATAAGGACTTTCAAGGTTGTAGCGTGGTCGGGTAAACAAACAAAGGGCAATTTCTAAAGGTAATTGAAACAAAAACTTGCCTAAACCAAAGGGAGTGAAAACTCACAAAGATTAACACACAAAATTTCAATCAAACTTCTTCTTTCATCCCAAGTGCTACACAACACACAATACTTATTTAGCACAATTATTGAACTCTTTTTGTTTCCTTTTTCAAGGATTTTTCTTTTTCTTCCTTTTTTCTTTCTTTTTCTTTTTCGCAAATTTTTCTCTTTTTTCTTTTCTTTTCCAATCCTCATACAATCCAACCAATAAGTATACAATCATCCTCTCCCCAACTTGAATTCAACCGCACCATCATGTGAATACTCCCTACTTTCTAAGGCAAGAAAAAAATCCATACAACAACACAAAATTGAGGTCCAAGAAAAAACAAAATCCATTCAAAAATAAGTGAACTAAATACTCATAGACAAGCATTAAGTTCAAATAGAAACATGGATCAAAAAGCTCAAAGGGGTTACGAATTCTCACACACTCACAAGGTGAATTTACTATTTGGCTAAGGTAGTTGTGCTCAAAATGAAACAATTGCCTTGATCCTTTTCATGCATTCATATAATCAACACAAACAAAAGATTCAACATAATAAAATCCAGTTAGAACAAGAATGTTGGTACTCCGTGCATATATGAACAATAGAAGGCCACCTCACAAAAAGGTTGGGAACTAAAACAATAGAACAAGTATACAAAAGAATGAATGGCATGAAAGTTTGTAAAATGCCTAAGTATCATGAATATGCTAAAGTATAGAAAGCGATAAATACATACCTCGGACGTGTACAAAACTTAACAAGATCATTACCATACATCTGCAAGTTGAAATGATCAAACTTGGAACATCACAAAATTTCCTCAAGCTACTCAAAACAAGTTCATTGACAAACACGAAAACTATTAATATAAACAAACTAAAAAAACCGGTAGAAAATTCATTAAACAAGTTGTAAAGTGAAGATTTGAGAATTTTACAAAAAATCCGAGTACAACTTGTTTAATGAATACTCACCACACTACCTAAACTAAACAACAACAAAAGAAAAGAATACATCATGCTTGTTTTACGTCGTAAGCTCGACGCCTTTACAATGCTTAGCTAGCAAAATTCCTTCCTTCATGCCATAGTGATGCCTCACCGCGCAAACCAAAAGTAAGTGTCCTAACCAAACATTCAAACAAACATTACGGGAACAAAACTTATATAACACTTGAACAAACATAATGGAAATAGACAATATATACGATATATACAAAACTAAAAAACAAAGAAACTATCGCAATGCAATTCAATATCAAAACCAATCCCCGGCAACGGCGCCATTTTGTTGATTGTAGAATAGGGCAAGCAAGCAAAAATATTTATTTTCAAAAGAATTCCCTCCGGGATTTATGTCGTGTCCACAGAGATCGGTTCGAGGGAAAGAATGCCGTTCGACAGTCTCTCGCGTTAATGAGTTTGGATTAAAATAGTTTCAAATAAGAAAATAGAAAAGTAAACATTAAAACATAAAACAAATTCACTTTTCCGCAAGACAAACTTATCCGGCATGCACATAATCGACCCCTCACAAACTTAAACTTATCGACCAGTTATACTCAACCTACAATACTCCTTAATATCACCCAGCATCGCTCACAACACAGGTTATGTCTAACACAAAGTTGAGAGAACAACCATGTTACCATTGCCGATACTTTCGTACGCTAGCTCAAGGCACGGAGGCATTAAGTTTCGACGCCTATTAAAGATTGCTAGCCCTAAATCTATCTCTAGAATCCAGAAACTAACAGACAATCATCCCTAATCGAAGTTTGCGACGGTTATCTCTAACGTAACCCAAACCCCGCGCATAAAGCAAAAATCAGAGACAATCACTAATAAAGATTTGTAAAGAAAGTTTTATACAATGCCATGGGCGACAAATATACATGAGATCACAGCAAATACATATACACAACCCAACCATAAAGAAAAACACAAAGAAGAAGAGAAATGAACCAAACATCTCGCGGATTGTCAGAGCCGGTCGACGATCAATCCACTCCGGATCATCCGTATGCATGCTCCACAGTTGTTTTCTAAGCTAATCCTATGAAGAAATGAAGTTTGATGGAGTTGGAGCAAAAACCCCCAAAACCATAACCTAAAAAATGCTGAAAAATGAAGTTTATAGGTGGAAGTTACTGCCCAGGTTCGCACTGCGAACCCCCGTTCGCACTGCGAACATAAACCGCCTTTTGGGCTGCAAAAATTGTGTTTTTCAAGCATTCAGGCACTATTCATTCGCCCCCGGGTTCGCAGTGCAAACTCGCCAGCGAGTGCTCGCCACGGGCATTCGTAGTGCGAACATGACAACAAACCAGAATTTGTTTTGATCATAACTCATGAACCGTAACTCCGATTGACGCACGGTTTGAAGCGTTGGAAAGCTTATTCAATGCTCTTTATGAATATGGAAAAATCCCATTGCTGGAACACCTGTAAAAATAAATGAAAATCAATTAAACTCAATGATATTTACACGGTACCGCACTATACACCGAAAACGTAAAGTAAACGTATTTACGAACAAAGCGGGGTTTATTCAACCAATTTTAACACAAAGTAATGATAAGTGCAACAAAACTTCTTTACAAAAATAGGTACATTTTGCACTTATCAAACTCTCCCCAACTTACATAATTGTTTGTCCTCAAACAAGAATCAAGCAACTCAACGAAACCGAGTGATAACCAAAGAATCGCGAATCAACAAGTTTTGAAAAACGGACAAATGAATGGTTCAAATGAAAACGGTACACACAAAGTAAATACTTACCACTAAACTACGACGATAACATAGTCAAGAAACAAAAGCAAAATACAAAAATTCATGCCGAACATTCTAAAACAACACAAGTTCCAAAGTGAATCACACCTAGTAAAAACAATCATCGGTAGATGAAAAACACAAAATGAGGTTCTTTTCACTCACACAACAATCGTGCAAACAAAAGACTAAATTATGCATTCATCCAACAATTCACATTGAAAACATAAAAGCAAGAATCATAAGGACTTTCAAGGTTGTAGCGTGGTCGGGTAAACAAACAAAGGGCAATTTCTAAAGGTAATTGAAACAAAAACTTGCCTAAACCAAAGGGAGTGAAAACTCACAAAGATTAACACACAAAATTTCAATCAAACTTCTTCTTTCATCCCAAGTGCTACACAACACACAATACTTATTTAGCACAATTATTGAACTCTTTTTGTTTCCTTTTTCAAGGATTTTTCTTTTTCTTCCTTTTTTCTTTCTTTTTCTTTTTCGCAAATTTTTCTCTTTTTTCTTTTCTTTTCCAATCCTCATACAATCCAACCAATAAGTATACAATCATCCTCTCCCCAACTTGAATTCAACCGCACCATCATGTGAATACTCCCTACTTTCTAAGGCAAGAAAAAAATCCATACAACAACACAAAATTGAGGTCCAAGAAAAAACAAAATCCATTCAAAAATAAGTGAACTAAATACTCATAGACAAGCATTAAGTTCAAATAGAAACATGGATCAAAAAGCTCAAAGGGGTTACGAATTCTCACACACTCACAAGGTGAATTTACTATTTGGCTAAGGTAGTTGTGCTCAAAATGAAACAATTGCCTTGATCCTTTTCATGCATTCATATAATCAACACAAACAAAAGATTCAACATAATAAAATCCAGTTAGAACAAGAATGTTGGTACTCCGTGCATATATGAACAATAGAAGGCCACCTCACAAAAAGGTTGGGAACTAAAACAATAGAACAAGTATACAAAAGAATGAATGGCATGAAAGTTTGTAAAATGCCTAAGTATCATGAATATTCTAAAGTATAGAAAGCGATAAATACATACCTCGGACGTGTACAAAACTTAACAAGATCATTACCATACATCTGCAAGTTGAAATGATCAAACTTGGAACATCACAAAATTTCCTCAAGCTACTCAAAACAAGTTCATTGACAAACACGAAAACTATTAATATAAACAAATTAAAAAAACCGGTAGAAAATTCATTAAACAAGTTGTAAAGTGAAGATTTGAGAATTTTACAAAAAATCCGAGTACAACTTGTTTAATGAATACTCACCACACTACCTAAACTAAACAACAACAAAAGAAAAGAATACATCATGCTTGTTTTACGTCGTAAGCTCGACGCCTTTACAATGCTTAGCTAGCAAAATTCCTTCCTTCATGCCATAGTGATGCCTCACCGCGCAAACCAAAAGTAAGTGTCCTAACCAAACATTCAAACAAACATTACGGGAACAAAACTTATATAACACTTGAACAAACATAATGGAAATAGACAATATATACGATATATACAAAACTCAAAAACAAAGAAACTATCGCAATGCAATTCAATATCAAAACCAATCCCCGGCAACGGCGCCATTTTGTTGATTGTAGAATAGGGCAAGCAAGCAAAAATATTTATTTTCAGAAGAATTCCCTCCGGGATTTATGTCGTGTCCACAGAGATCGGTTCGAGGGAAAGAATGTCGTTCGACAGTCTCTCGCGTTAATGAGTTTGGATTAAAATAGTTTCAAATAAGAAAATAGAAAAGTAAACATTAAAACATAAAACAAATTCACTTTTCAGCAAGACAAACTTATCCGGCATGCACATAATCGACCCCTCACAAACTTAAACTTATCGACCAGTTATACTCAACCTACAATACTCCTTAATATCACCCAGCATCGCTCACAACACAGGTTATGTCTAACACAAAGTTGAGAGAACAACCATGTTACCATTGCCGATACTTTCGTACGCTAGCTCAAGGCACGGAGGCATTAAGTTTCGACGCCTATTAAAGATTGCTAGCCCTAAATCTATCTCTAGAATCCAGAAACTAACAGACAATCATCCCTAATCGAAGTTTGCGACGGTTATCTCTAACGTAACCCAAACCCCGCGCATAAAGCAAAAATCAGAGACAATCACTAATAAAGATTTGTAAAGAAAGTTTTATACAATGCCATGGGCGACAAATATACATGAGATCACAGCAAATACATATACACAACCCAACCATAAAGAAAAACACAAAGAAGAAGAGAAATGAACCAAACATCTCGCGGATTGTCAGAGCCGGTCGACGATCAATCCACTCCGGATCATCCGTATGCATGCTCCACAGTTGTTTTCTAAGCTAATCCTATGAAGAAATGAAGTTTGATGGAGTTGGAGCAAAAACCCCCAAAACCATAACCTAAAAAATGCTGAAAAATGAAGTTTATAGGTGGAAGTTACTGCCCAGGTTCGCACTGCGAACCCCCGTTCGCACTGCGAACATAAACCGCCTTTTGGGCTGCAAAAATTGTGTTTTTCAAGCATTCAGGCACTATTCATTCGCCCCCGGGTTCGCAGTGCAAACTCGCCAGCGAGTGCTCGCCACGGGCATTCGTAGTGCGAACATGACAACAAACCAGAATTTGTTTTGATCATAACTCATGAACCGTAACTCCGATTGACGCACGGTTTGAAGCGTTGGAAAGCTTATTCAATGCTCTTTATGAATATGGAAAAATCCCATTGCTGGAACACCTGTAAAAATAAATGAAAATCAATTAAACTCAATGATATTTACACGGTACCGCACTATACACCGAAAACGTAAAGTAAACGTATTTACGAACAAAGCGGGGTTTATTCAACCAATTTTAACACAAAGTAATGATAAGTGCAACAAAACTTCTTTACAAAAATAGGTACATTTTGCACTTATCAAACTCTCCCCAACTTACATAATTGTTTGTCCTCAAACAAGAATCAAGCAACTCAACGAAACCGAGTGATAACCAAAGAATCGCGAATCAACAAGTTTTGAAAAACGGACAAATGAATGGTTCAAATGAAAACGGTACACACAAAGTAAATACTTACCACTAAACTACGACGATAACATAGTCAAGAAACAAAAGCAAAATACAAAAATTCATGCCGAACATTCTAAAACAACACAAGTTCCAAAGTGAATCACACCTAGTAAAAACAATCATCGGTAGATGAAAAACACAAAATGAGGTTCTTTTCACTCACACAACAATCGTGCAAACAAAAGACTAAATTATGCATTCATCCAACAATTCACATTGAAAACATAAAAGCAAGAATCATAAGGACTTTCAAGGTTGTAGCGTGGTCGGGTAAACAAACAAAGGGCAATTTCTAAAGGTAATTGAAACAAAAACTTGCCTAAACCAAAGGGAGTGAAAACTCACAAAGATTAACACACAAAATTTCAATCAAACTTCTTCTTTCATCCCAAGTGCTACACAACACACAATACTTATTTAGCACAATTATTGAACTCTTTTTGTTTCCTTTTTCAAGGATTTTTCTTTTTCTTCCTTTTTTCTTTCTTTTTCTTTTTCGCAAATTTTTCTCTTTTTTCTTTTCTTTTCCAATCCTCATACAATCCAACCAATAAGTATACAATCATCCTCTCCCCAACTTGAATTCAACCGCACCATCATGTGAATACTCCCTACTTTCTAAGGCAAGAAAAAAATCCATACAACAACACAAAATTGAGGTCCAAGAAAAAACAAAATCCATTCAAAAATAAGTGAACTAAATACTCATAGACAAGCATTAAGTTCAAATAGAAACATGGATCAAAAAGCTCAAAGGGGTTACGAATTCTCACACACTCACAAGGTGAATTTACTATTTGGCTAAGGTAGTTGTGCTCAAAATGAAACAATTGCCTTGATCCTTTTCATGCATTCATATAATCAACACAAACAAAAGATTCAACATAATAAAATCCAGTTAGAACAAGAATGTTGGTACTCCGTGCATATATGAACAATAGAAGGCCACCTCACAAAAAGGTTGGGAACTAAAACAATAGAACAAGTATACAAAAGAATGAATGGCATGAAAGTTTGTAAAATGCCTAAGTATCATGAATATTCTAAAGTATAGAAAGCGATAAATACATACCTCGGACGTGTACAAAACTTAACAAGATCATTACCATACATCTGCAAGTTGAAATGATCAAACTTGGAACATCACAAAATTTCCTCAAGCTACTCAAAACAAGTTCATTGACAAACACGAAAACTATTAATATAAACAAATTAAAAAAACCGGTAGAAAATTCATTAAACAAGTTGTAAAGTGAAGATTTGAGAATTTTACAAAAAATCCGAGTACAACTTGTTTAATGAATACTCACCACACTACCTAAACTAAACAACAACAAAAGAAAAGAATACATCATGCTTGTTTTACGTCGTAAGCTCGACGCCTTTACAATGCTTAGCTAGCAAAATTCCTTCCTTCATGCCATAGTGATGCCTCACCGCGCAAACCAAAAGTAAGTGTCCTAACCAAACATTCAAACAAACATTACGGGAACAAAACTTATATAACACTTGAACAAACATAATGGAAATAGACAATATATACGATATATACAAAACTCAAAAACAAAGAAACTATCGCAATGCAATTCAATATCAAAACCAATCCCCGGCAACGGCGCCATTTTGTTGATTGTAGAATAGGGCAAGCAAGCAAAAATATTTATTTTCAGAAGAATTCCCTCCGGGATTTATGTCGTGTCCACAGAGATCGGTTCGAGGGAAAGAATGTCGTTCGACAGTCTCTCGCGTTAATGAGTTTGGATTAAAATAGTTTCAAATAAGAAAATAGAAAAGTAAACATTAAAACATAAAACAAATTCACTTTTCAGCAAGACAAACTTATCCGGCATGCACATAATCGACCCCTCACAAACTTAAACTTATCGACCAGTTATACTCAACCTACAATACTCCTTAATATCACCCAGCATCGCTCACAACACAGGTTATGTCTAACACAAAGTTGAGAGAACAACCATGTTACCATTGCCGATACTTTCGTACGCTAGCTCAAGGCACGGAGGCATTAAGTTTCGACGCCTATTAAAGATTGCTAGCCCTAAATCTATCTCTAGAATCCAGAAACTAACAGACAATCATCCCTAATCGAAGTTTGCGACGGTTATCTCTAACGTAACCCAAACCCCGCGCATAAAGCAAAAATCAGAGACAATCACTAATAAAGATTTGTAAAGAAAGTTTTATACAACGCCATGGGCGACAAATATACATGAGATCACAGCAAATACATATACACAACCCAACCATAAAGAAAAACACAAAGAAGAAGAGAAATGAACCAAACATCTCGCGGATTGTCAGAGCCGGTCGACGATCAATCCACTCCGGATCATCCGTATGCATGCTCCACAGTTGTTTTCTAAGCTAATCCTATGAAGAAATGAAGTTTGATGGAGTTGGAGCAAAAACCCCCAAAACCATAACCTAAAAAATGCTGAAAAATGAAGTTTATAGGTGGAAGTTACTGCCCAGGTTCGCACTGCGAACCCCCGTTCGCACTGCGAACATAAACCGCCTTTTGGGCTACAAAAATTGTGTTTTTCAAGCATTCAGGCACTATTCATTCGCCCCCGGGTTCGCAGTGCAAACTCGCCAGCGAGTGCTCGCCACGGGCATTCGCAGTGCGAACATGACAACAAACCAGAATTTGTTTTGATCATAACTCATGAACCGTAACTCCGATTGACGCACGGTTTGAAGCGTTGGAAAGCTTATTCAATGCTCTTTATGAATATGGAAAAATCCCATTGCTGGAACACCTGTAAAAATAAATGAAAATCAATTAAACTCAATGATATTTACACGGTACCGCACTATACACCGAAAACGTAAAGTAAACGTATTTACGAACAAAGCGGGGTTTATTCAACCAATTTTAACACAAAGTAATGATAAGTGCAACAAAACTTCTTTACAAAAATAGGTACATTTTGCACTTATCAAACTCTCCCCAACTTACATAATTGTTTGTCCTCAAACAAGAATCAAGCAACTCAACGAAACCGAGTGATAACCAAAGAATCGCGAATCAACAAGTTTTGAAAAACGGACAAATGAATGGTTCAAATGAAAACGGTACACACAAAGTAAATACTTACCACTAAACTACGACGATAACATAGTCAAGAAACAAAAGCAAAATACAAAAATTCATGCCGAACATTCTAAAACAACACAAGTTCCAAAGTGAATCACACCTAGTAAAAACAATCATCGGTAGATGAAAAACACAAAATGAGGTTCTTTTCACTCACACAACAATCGTGCAAACAAAAGACTAAATTATGCATTCATCCAACAATTCACATTGAAAACATAAAATTAAGAATCATAAGGACTTTCAAGGTTGTAGCGTGGTCGGGTAAACAAACAAAGGGCAATTTCTAAAGGTAATTGAAACAAAAACTTGCCTAAACCAAAGGGAGTGAAAACTCACAAAGATTAACACACAAAATTTCAATCAAACTTCTTCTTTCATCCCAAGTGCTACACAACACACAATACTTATTTAGCACAATTATTGAACTCTTTTTGTTTCCTTTTTCAAGGATTTTTCTTTTTCTTCCTTTTTTCTTTCTTTTTCTTTTTCGCAAATTTTTCTCTTTTTTCTTTTCTTTTCCAATCCTCATACAATCCAACCAATAAGTATACAATCATCCTCTCCCCAACTTGAATTCAACCGCACCATCATGTGAATACTCCCTACTTTCTAAGGCAAGAAAAAAATCCATACAACAACACAAAATTGAGGTCCAAGAAAAAACAAAATCCATTCAAAAATAAGTGAACTAAATACTCATAGACAAGCATTAAGTTCAAATAGAAACATGGATCAAAAAGCTCAAAGGGGTTACGAATTCTCACACACTCACAAGGTGAATTTACTATTTGGCTAAGGTAGTTGTGCTCAAAATGAAACAATTGCCTTGATCCTTTTCATGCATTCATATAATCAACACAAACAAAAGATTCAACATAATAAAATCCAGTTAGAACAAGAATGTTGGTACTCCGTGCATATATGAACAATAGAAGGCCACCTCACAAAAAGGTTGGGAACTAAAACAATAGAACAAGTATACAAAAGAATGAATGGCATGAAAGTTTGTAAAATGCCTAAGTATCATGAATATTCTAAAGTATAGAAAGCGATAAATACATACCTCGGACGTGTACAAAACTTAACAAGATCATTACCATACATCTGCAAGTTGAAATGATCAAACTTGGAACATCACAAAATTTCCTCAAGCTACTCAAAACAAGTTCATTGACAAACACGAAAACTATTAATATAAACAAACTAAAAAAACCGGTAGAAAATTCATTAAACAAGTTGTAAAGTGAAGATTTGAGAATTTTACAAAAAATCCGAGTACAACTTGTTTAATGAATACTCACCACACTACCTAAACTAAACAACAACAAAAGAAAAGAATACATCATGCTTGTTTTACGTCGTAAGCTCGACGCCTTTACAATGCTTAGCTAGCAAAATTCCTTCCTTCATGCCATAGTGATGCCTCACCGCGCAAACCAAAAGTAAGTGTCCTAACCAAACATTCAAACAAACATTACGGGAACAAAACTTATATAACACTTGAACAAACATAATGGAAATAGACAATATATACGATATATACAAAACTCAAAAACAAAGAAACTATCGCAATGCAATTCAATATCAAAACCAATCCCCGGCAACGGCGCCATTTTGTTGATTGTAGAATAGGGCAAGCAAGCAAAAATATTTATTTTCAGAAGAATTCCCTCTGGGATTTATGTCGTGTCCACAGAGATCGGTTCGAGGGAAAGAATGTCGTTCGACAGTCTCTCGCGTTAATGAGTTTGGATTAAAATAGTTTCAAATAAGAAAATAGAAAAGTAAACATTAAAACATAAAACAAATTCACTTTTCAGCAAGACAAACTTATCCGGCATGCACATAATCGACCCCTCACAAACTTAAACTTATCGACCAGTTATACTCAACCTACAATACTCCTTAATATCACCCAGCATCGCTCACAACACAGGTTATGTCTAACACAAAGTTGAGAGAACAACCATGTTACCATTGCCGATACTTTCGTACGCTAGCTCAAGGCACGGAGGCATTAAGTTTCGACGCCTATTAAAGATTGCTAGCCCTAAATCTATCTCTAGAATCCAGAAACTAACAGACAATCATCCCTAATCGAAGTTTGCGACGGTTATCTCTAACGTAACCCAAACCCCGCGCATAAAGCAAAAATCAGAGACAATCACTAATAAAGATTTGTAAAGAAAGTTTTATACAACGCCATGGGCGACAAATATACATGAGATCACAGCAAATACATATACACAACCCAACCATAAAGAAAAACACAAAGAAGAAGAGAAATGAACCAAACATCTCGCGGATTGTCAGAGCCGGTCGACGATCAATCCACTCCGGATCATCCGTATGCATGCTCCACAGTTGTTTTCTAAGCTAATCCTATGAAGAAATGAAGTTTGATGGAGTTGGAGCAAAAACCCCAAAAACCATAACCTAAAAAATGCTGAAAAATGAAGTTTATAGGTGGAAGTTACTGCCCAGGTTCGCACTGCGAACCCCCGTTCGCACTGCGAACATAAACCGCCTTTTGGGCTGCAAAAATTGTGTTTTTCAAGCATTCAGGCACTATTCATTCGCCCCCGGGTTCGCAGTGCAAACTCGCCAGCGAGTGCTCGCCACGGGCATTCGTAGTGCGAACATGACAACAAACCAGAATTTGTTTTGATCATAACTCATGAACCGTAACTCCGATTGACGCACGGTTTGAAGCGTTGGAAAGCTTATTCAATGCTCTTTATGAATATGGAAAAATCACATTGCTGGAACACCTGTAAAAATAAATGAAAATCAATTAAACTCAATGATATTTACACGGTACCGCACTATACACCGAAAACGTAAAGTAAACGTATTTACGAACAAAGCGGGGTTTATTCAACCAATTTTAACACAAAGTAATGATAAGTGCAACAAAACTTCTTTACAAAAATAGGTACATTTTGCACTTATCAAACTCTCCCCAACTTACATAATTGTTTGTCCTCAAACAAGAATCAAGCAACTCAACGAAACCGAGTGATAACCAAAGAATCGCGAATCAACAAGTTTTGAAAAACGGACAAATGAATGGTTCAAATGAAAATGGTACACACAAAGTAAATACTTACCACTAAACTACGACGATAACATAGTCAAGAAACAAAAGCAAAATACAAAAATTCATGCCGAACATTCTAAAACAACACAAGTTCCAAAGTGAATCACACCTAGTAAAAACAATCATCGGTAGATGAAAAACACAAAATGAGGTTCTTTTCACTCACACAACAATCGTGCAAACAAAAGACTAAATTATGCATTCATCCAACAATTCACATTGAAAACATAAAATTAAGAATCATAAGGACTTTCAAGGTTGTAGCGTGGTCGGGTAAACAAACAAAGGGCAATTTCTAAAGGTAATTGAAACAAAAACTTGCCTAAACCAAAGGGAGTGAAAACTCACAAAGATTAACACACAAAATTTCAATCAAACTTCTTCTTTCATCCCAAGTGCTACACAACACACAATACTTATTTAGCACAATTATTGAACTCTTTTTGTTTCCTTTTTCAAGGATTTTTCTTTTTCTTCCTTTTTTCTTTCTTTTTCTTTTTCGCAAATTTTTCTCTTTTTTCTTTTCTTTTCCAATCCTCATACAATCCAACCAATAAGTATACAATCATCCTCTCCCCAACTTGAATTCAACCGCACCATCATGTGAATACTCCCTACTTTCTAAGGCAAGAAAAAAATCCATACAACAACACAAAATTGAGGTCCAAGAAAAAACAAAATCCATTCAAAAATAAGTGAACTAAATACTCATAGACAAGCATTAAGTTCAAATAGAAACATGGATCAAAAAGCTCAAAGGGGTTACGAATTCTCACACACTCACAAGGTGAATTTACTATTTGGCTAAGGTAGTTGTGCTCAAAATGAAACAATTGCCTTGATCCTTTTCATGCATTCATATAATCAACACAAACAAAAGATTCAACATAATAAAATCCAGTTAGAACAAGAATGTTGGTACTCCGTGCATATATGAACAATAGAAGGCCACCTCACAAAAAGGTTGGGAACTAAAACAATAGAACAAGTATACAAAAGAATGAATGGCATGAAAGTTTGTAAAATGCCTAAGTATCATGAATATGCTAAAGTATAGAAAGCGATAAATACATACCTCGGACGTGTACAAAACTTAACAAGATCATTACCATACATCTGCAAGTTGAAATGATCAAACTTGGAACATCACAAAATTTCCTCAAGCTACTCAAAACAAGTTCATTGACAAACACGAAAACTATTAATATAAACAAATTAAAAAAACCGGTAGAAAATTCATTAAACAAGTTGTAAAGTGAAGATTTGAGAATTTTACAAAAAATCCGAGTACAACTTGTTTAATGAATACTCACCACACTACCTAAACTAAACAACAACAAAAGAAAAGAATACATCATGCTTGTTTTACGTCGTAAGCTCGACGCCTTTACAATGCTTAGCTAGCAAAATTCCTTCCTTCATGCCATAGTGATGCCTCACCGCGCAAACCAAAAGTAAGTGTCCTAACCAAACATTCAAACAAACATTACGGGAACAAAACTTATATAACACTTGAACAAACATAATGGAAATAGACAATATATACGATATATACAAAACTCAAAAACAAAGAAACTATCGCAATGCAATTCAATATCAAAACCAATCCCCGGCAACGGCGCCATTTTGTTGATTGTAGAATAGGGCAAGCAAGCAAAAATATTTATTTTCAGAAGAATTCCCTCCGGGATTTATGTCGTGTCCACAGAGATTGGTTCGAGGGAAAGAATGCCGTTCGACAGTCTCTCGCGTTAATGAGTTTGGATTAAAATAGTTTCAAATAAGAAAATAGAAAAGTAAACATTAAAACATAAAACAAATTCACTTTTCAGCAAGACAAACTTATCCGGCATGCACATAATCGACCCCTCACAAACTTAAACTTATCGACCAGTTATACTCAACCTACAATACTCCTTAATATCACCCAGCATCGCTCACAACACAGGTTATGTCTAACACAAAGTTGAGAGAACAACCATGTTACCATTGCCGATACTTTCGTACGCTAGCTCAAGGCACGGAGGCATTAAGTTTCGACGCCTATTAAAGATTGCTAGCCCTAAATCTATCTCTAGAATCCAGAAACTAACAGACAATCATCCCTAATCGAAGTTTGCGACGGTTATCTCTAACGTAACCCAAACCCCGCGCATAAAGCAAAAATCAGAGACAATCACTAATAAAGATTTGTAAAGAAAGTTTTATACAATGCCATGGGCGACAAATATACATGAGATCACAGCAAATACATATACACAACCCAACCATAAAGAAAAACACAAAGAAGAAGAGAAATGAACCAAACATCTCGCGGATTGTCAGAGCCGGTCGACGATCAATCCACTCCGGATCATCCGTATGCATGCTCCACAGTTGTTTTCTAAGCTAATCCTATGAAGAAATTAAGTTTGATGGAGTTGGAGCAAAAACCCCCAAAACCATAACCTAAAAAATGCTGAAAAATGAAGTTTATAGGTGGAAGTTACTGCCCAGGTTCGCACTGCGAACCCCCGTTCGCACTGCGAACATAAACCGCCTTTTGGGCTACAAAAATTGTGTTTTTCAAGCATTCAGGCACTATTCATTCGCCCCCGGGTTCGCAGTGCAAACTCGCCAGCGAGTGCTCGCCACGGGCATTCGTAGTGCGAACATGACAACAAACCAGAATTTGTTTTGATCATAACTCATGAACCGTAACTCCGATTGACGCACGGTTTGAAGCGTTGGAAAGCTTATTCAATGCTCTTTATGAATATGGAAAAATCCCATTGCTGGAACACCTGTAAAAATAAATGAAAATCAATTAAACTCAATGATATTTACACGGTACCGCACTATACACCGAAAACGTAAAGTAAACGTATTTACGAACAAAGCGGGGTTTATTCAACCAATTTTAACACAAAGTAATGATAAGTGCAACAAAACTTCTTTACAAAAATAGGTACATTTTGCACTTATCAAACTCTCCCAACTTACATAATTGTTTGTCCTCAAACAAGAATCAAGCAACTCAACGAAACCGAGTGATAACCAAAGAATCGCGAATCAACAAGTTTTGAAAAACGGACAAATGAATGGTTCAAATGAAAACGGTACACACAAAGTAAATACTTACCACTAAACTACGACGATAACATAGTCAAGAAACAAAAGCAAAATACAAAAATTCATGCCGAACATTCTAAAACAACACAAGTTCCAAAGTGAATCACACCTAGTAAAAACAATCATCGGTAGATGAAAAACACAAAATGAGGTTCTTTTCACTCACACAACAATCGTGCAAACAAAAGACTAAATTATGCATTCATCCAACAATTCACATTGAAAACATAAAAGCAAGAATCATAAGGACTTTCAAGGTTGTAGCGTGGTCGGGTAAACAAACAAAGGGCAATTTCTAAAGGTAATTGAAACAAAAACTTGCCTAAACCAAAGGGAGTGAAAACTCACAAAGATTAACACACAAAATTTCAATCAAACTTCTTCTTTCATCCCAAGTGCTACACAACACACAATACTTATTTAGCACAATTATTGAACTCTTTTTGTTTCCTTTTTCAAGGATTTTTCTTTTTCTTCCTTTTTTCTTTCTTTTTCTTTTTCGCAAATTTTTCTCTTTTTTCTTTTCTTTTCCAATCCTCATACAATCCAACCAATAAGTATACAATCATCCTCTCCCCAACTTGAATTCAACCGCACCATCATGTGAATACTCCCTACTTTCTAAGGCAAGAAAAAAATCCATACAACAACACAAAATTGAGGTCCAAGAAAAAACAAAATCCATTCAAAAATAAGTGAACTAAATACTCATAGACAAGCATTAAGTTCAAATAGAAACATGGATCAAAAAGCTCAAAGGGGTTACGAATTCTCACACACTCACAAGGTAAATTTACTATTTGGCTAAGGTAGTTGTGCTCAAAATGAAACAATTGCCTTGATCCTTTTCATGCATTCATATAATCAACACAAACAAAAGATTCAACATAATAAAATCCAGTTAGAACAAGAATGTTGGTACTCCGTGCATATATGAACAATAGAAGGCCACCTCACAAAAAGGTTGGGAACTAAAACAATAGAACAAGTATACAAAAGAATGAATGGCATGAAAGTTTGTAAAATGCCTAAGTATCATGAATATGCTAAAGTATAGAAAGCGATAAATACATACCTCGGACGTGTACAAAACTTAACAAGATCATTACCATACATCTGCAAGTTGAAATGATCAAACTTGGAACATCACAAAATTTCCTCAAGCTACTCAAAACAAGTTCATTGACAAACACGAAAACTATTAATATAAACAAACTAAAAAAACCGGTAGAAAATTCATTAAACAAGTTGTAAAGTGAAGATTTGAGAATTTTACAAAAAATCCGAGTACAACTTGTTTAATGAATACTCACCACACTACCTAAACTAAACAACAACAAAAGAAAAGAATACATCATGCTTGTTTTACGTCGTAAGCTCGACGCCTTTACAATGCTTAGCTAGCAAAATTCCTTCCTTCATGCCATAGTGATGCCTCACCGCGCAAACCAAAAGTAAGTGTCCTAACCAAACATTCAAACAAACATTACGGGAACAAAACTTATATAACACTTGAACAAACATAATGGAAATAGACAATATATACGATATATACAAAACTCAAAAACAAAGAAACTATCGCAATGCAATTCAATATCAAAACCAATCCCCGGCAACGGCGCCATTTTGTTGATTGTAGAATAGGGCAAGCAAGCAAAAATATTTATTTTCAGAAGAATTCCCTCCGGGATTTATGTCGTGTCCACAGAGATCGGTTCGAGGGAAAGAATGTCGTTCGACAGTCTCTCGCGTTAATGAGTTTGGATTAAAATAGTTTCAAATAAGAAAATAGAAAAGTAAACATTAAAACATAAAACAAATTCACTTTTCAGCAAGACAAACTTATCCGGCATGCACATAATCGACCCCTCACAAACTTAAACTTATCGACCAGTTATACTCAACCTACAATACTCCTTAATATCACCCAGCATCGCTCACAACACAGGTTATGTCTAACACAAAGTTGAGAGAACAACCATGTTACCATTGCCGATACTTTCGTACGCTAGCTCAAGGCACGGAGGCATTAAGTTTCGACGCCTATTAAAGATTGCTAGCCCTAAATCTATCTCTAGAATCCAGAAACTAACAGACAATCATCCCTAATCGAAGTTTGCGACGGTTATCTCTAACGTAACCCAAACCCCGCGCATAAAGCAAAAATCAGAGACAATCACTAATAAAGATTTGTAAAGAAAGTTTTATACAACGCCATGGGCGACAAATATACATGAGATCACAGCAAATACATATACACAACCCAACCATAAAGAAAAACACAAAGAAGAAGAGAAATGAACCAAACATCTCGCGGATTATCAGAGCCGGTCGACGATCAATCCACTCCGGATCATCCGTATGCATGCTCCACAGTTGTTTTCTAAGCTAATCCTATGAAGAAATGAAGTTTGATGGAGTTGGAGCAAAAACCCCCAAAACCATAACCTAAAAAATGCTGAAAAATGAAGTTTATAGGTGGAAGTTACTGCCCAGGTTCGCACTGCGAACCCCCGTTCGCACTGCGAACATAAACCGCCTTTTGGGCTACAAAAATTGTGTTTTTCAAGCATTCAGGCACTATTCATTCGCCCCCGGGTTCGCAGTGCAAACTCGCCAGCGAGTGCTCGCCACGGGCATTCGCAGTGCGAACATGACAACAAACCAGAATTTGTTTTGATCATAACTCATGAACCGTAACTCCAATTGACGCACGGTTTGAAGCGTTGGAAAGCTTATTCAATGCTCTTTATGAATATGGAAAAATCCCATTTCTGGAACACCTGTAAAAATAAATGAAAATCAATTAAACTCAATGATATTTACACGGTACCGCACTATACACCGAAAACGTAAAGTAAACGTATTTACGAACAAAGCGGGGTTTATTCAACCAATTTTAACACAAAGTAATGATAAGTGCAACAAAACTTCTTTACAAAAATAGGTACATTTTGCACTTATCAAACTCTCCCCAACTTACATAATTGTTTGTCCTCAAACAAGAATCAAGCAACTCAACGAAACCGAGTGATAACCAAAGAATCGCGAATCAACAAGTTTTGAAAAACGGACAAATGAATGGTTCAAATGAAAACGGTACACACAAAGTAAATACTTACCACTAAACTACGACGATAACATAGTCAAGAAACAAAAGCAAAATACAAAAATTCATGCCGAACATTCTAAAACAACACAAGTTCCAAAGTGAATCACACCTAGTAAAAATAATCATCGGTAGATGAAAAACACAAAATGAGGTTCTTTTCACTCACACAACAATCGTGCAAACAAAAGACTAAATTATGCATTCATCCAACAATTCACATTGAAAACATAAAAGCAAGAATCATAAGGACTTTCAAGGTTGTAGCGTGGTCGGGTAAACAAACAAAGGGCAATTTCTAAAGGTAATTGAAACAAAAACTTGCCTAAACCAAAGGGAGTGAAAACTCACAAAGATTAACACACAAAATTTCAATCAAACTTCTTCTTTCATCCCAAGTGCTACACAACACACAATACTTATTTAGCACAATTATTGAACTCTTTTTGTTTCCTTTTTCAAGGATTTTTCTTTTTCTTCCTTTTTTCTTTCTTTTTCTTTTTCGTAAATTTTTCTCTTTTTTCTTTTCTTTTCCAATCCTCATACAATCCAACCAATAAGTATACAATCATCCTCTCCCCAACTTGAATTCAACCGCACCATCATGTGAATACTCCCTACTTTCTAAGGCAAGAAAAAAATCCATACAACAACACAAAATTGAGGTCCAAGAAAAAACAAAATCCATTCAAAAATAAGTGAACTAAATACTCATAGACAAGCATTAAGTTCAAATAGAAACATGGATCAAAAAGCTCAAAGGGGTTACGAATTCTCACACACTCACAAGGTGAATTTACTATTTGGCTAAGGTAGTTGTGCTCAAAATGAAACAATTGCCTTGATCCTTTTCATGCATTCATATAATCAACACAAACAAAAGATTCAACATAATAAAATCCAGTTAGAACAAGAATGTTGGTACTCCGTGCATATATGAACAATAGAAGGCCACCTCACAAAAAGGTTGGGAACTAAAACAATAGAACAAGTATACAAAAGAATGAATGGCATGAAAGTTTGTAAAATGCCTAAGTATCATGAATATGCTAAAGTATAGAAAGCGATAAATACATACCTCGGACGTGTACAAAACTTAACAAGATCATTACCATACATCTGCAAGTTGAAATGATCAAACTTGGAACATCACAAAATTTCCTCAAGCTACTCAAAACAAGTTCATTGACAAACACGAAAACTATTAATATAAACAAACTAAAAAAACCGGTAGAAAATTCATTAAACAAGTTGTAAAGTGAAGATTTGAGAATTTTACAAAAAATCTGAGTACAACTTGTTTAATGAATACTCACCACACTACCTAAACTAAACAACAACAAAAGAAAAGAATACATCATGCTTGTTTTACGTCGTAAGCTCGACGCCTTTACAATGCTTAGCTAGCAAAAATCCTTCCTTCATGCCATAGTGATGCCTCACCGCGCAAACCAAAAGTAAGTGTCCTAACCAAACATTCAAACAAACATTACGGGAACAAAACTTATATAACACTTGAACAAACATAATGGAAATAGACAATATATACGATATATACAAAACTCAAAAACAAAGAAACTATCGCAATGCAATTCAATATCAAAACCAATCCCCGGCAACGGCGCCATTTTGTTGATTGTAGAATAGGGCAAGCAAGCAAAAATATTTATTTTCAGAAGAATTCCCTCTGGGATTTATGTCGTGTCCACAGAGATCGGTTCGAGGGAAAGAATGTCGTTCGACAGTCTCTCGCGTTAATGAGTTTGGATTAAAATAGTTTCAAATAAGAAAATAGAAAAGTAAACATTAAAACATAAAACAAATTCACTTTTCAGCAAGACAAACTTATCCGGCATGCACATAATCGACCCCTCACAAACTTAAACTTATCGACCAGTTATACTCAACCTACAATACTCCTTAATATCACCCAGCATCGCTCACAACACAGGTTATGTCTAACACAAAGTTGAGAGAACAACCATGTTACCATTGCCGATACTTTCGTACGCTAGCTCAAGGCACGGAGGCATTAAGTTTCGACGCCTATTAAAGATTGCTAGCCCTAAATCTATCTCTAGAATCCAGAAACTAACAGACAATCATCCCTAATCGAAGTTTGCGACGGTTATCTCTAACGTAACCCAAACCCCGCGCATAAAGCAAAAATCAGAGACAATCACTAATAAAGATTTGTAAAGAAAGTTTTATACAATGCCATGGGCGACAAATATACATGAGATCACAGCAAATACATATACACAACCCAACCATAAAGAAAAACACAAAGAAGAAGAGAAATGAACCAAACATCTCGCGGATTGTCAGAGCCGGTCGACGATCAATCCACTCCGGATCATCCGTATGCATGCTCCACAGTTGTTTTCTAAGCTAATCCTATGAAGAAATGAAGTTTGATGGAGTTGGAGCAAAAACCCCCAAAACCATAACCTAAAAAATGCTGAAAAATGAAGTTTATAGGTGGAAGTTACTGCCCAGGTTCGCACTGCGAACCCCCGTTCGCACTGCGAACATAAACCGCCTTTTGGGCTACAAAAATTGTGTTTTTCAAGCATTCAGGCACTATTCATTCGCCCCCGGGTTCGCAGTGCAAACTCGCCAGCGAGTGCTCGCCACGGGCATTCGCAGTGCGAACATGACAACAAACCAGAATTTGTTTTGATCATAACTCATGAACCGTAACTCCGATTGACGCACGGTTTGAAGCGTTGGAAAGCTTATTCAATGCTCTTTATGAATATGGAAAAATCCCATTGCTGGAACACCTGTAAAAATAAATGAAAATCAATTAAACTCAATGATATTTACACGGTACCCGCACTATACACCGAAAACGTAAAGTAAACGTATTTACGAACAAAGCGGGGTTTATTCAACCAATTTTAACACAAAGTAATGATAAGTGCAACAAAACTTCTTTACAAAAATAGGTACATTTTGCACTTATCAAACTCTCCCCAACTTACATAATTGTTTGTCCTCAAACAAGAATCAAGCAACTCAACGAAACCGAGTGATAACCAAAGAATCGCGAATCAACAAGTTTTGAAAAACGGACAAATGAATGGTTCAAATGAAAACGGTACACACAAAGTAAATACTTACCACTAAACTACGACGATAACATAGTCAAGAAACAAAAGCAAAATACAAAAATTCATGCCGAACATTCTAAAACAACACAAGTTCCAAAGTGAATCACACCTAGTAAAAATAATCATCGGTAGATGAAAAACACAAAATGAGGTTCTTTTCACTCACACAACAATCGTGCAAACAAAAGACTAAATTATGCATTCATCCAACAATTCACATTGAAAACATAAAAGCAAGAATCATAAGGACTTTCAAGGTTGTAGCGTGGTCGGGTAAACAAACAAAGGGCAATTTCTAAAGGTAATTGAAACAAAAACTTGCCTAAACCAAAGGGAGTGAAAACTCACAAAGATTAACACACAAAATTTCAATCAAACTTCTTCTTTCATCCCAAGTGCTACACAACACACAATACTTATTTAGCACAATTATTGAACTCTTTTTGTTTCCTTTTTCAAGGATTTTTCTTTTTCTTCCTTTTTTCTTTCTTTTTCTTTTTCGTAAATTTTTCTCTTTTTTCTTTTCTTTTCCAATCCTCATACAATCCAACCAATAAGTATACAATCATCCTCTCCCCAACTTGAATTCAACCGCACCATCATGTGAATACTCCCTACTTTCTAAGGCAAGAAAAAAATCCATACAACAACACAAAATTGAGGTCCAAGAAAAAACAAAATCCATTCAAAAATAAGTGAACTAAATACTCATAGACAAGCATTAAGTTCAAATAGAAACATGGATCAAAAAGCTCAAAGGGGTTACGAATTCTCACACACTCACAAGGTGAATTTACTATTTGGCTAAGGTAGTTGTGCTCAAAATGAAACAATTGCCTTGATCCTTTTCATGCATTCATATAATCAACACAAACAAAAGATTCAACATAATAAAATCCAGTTAGAACAAGAATGTTGGTACTCCGTGCATATATGAACAATAGAAGGCCACCTCACAAAAAGGTTGGGAACTAAAACAATAGAACAAGTATACAAAAGAATGAATGGCATGAAAGTTTGTAAAATGCCTAAGTATCATGAATATGCTAAAGTATAGAAAGCGATAAATACATACCTCGGACGTGTACAAAACTTAACAAGATCATTACCATACATCTGCAAGTTGAAATGATCAAACTTGGAACATCACAAAATTTCCTCAAGCTACTCAAAACAAGTTCATTGACAAACACGAAAACTATTAATATAAACAAACTAAAAAAACCGGTAGAAAATTCATTAAACAAGTTGTAAAGTGAAGATTTGAGAATTTTACAAAAAATCTGAGTACAACTTGTTTAATGAATACTCACCACACTACCTAAACTAAACAACAACAAAAGAAAAGAATACATCATGCTTGTTTTACGTCGTAAGCTCGACGCCTTTACAATGCTTAGCTAGCAAAATTCCTTCCTTCATGCCATAGTGATGCCTCACCGCGCAAACCAAAAGTAAGTGTCCTAACCAAACATTCAAACAAACATTACGGGAACAAAACTTATATAACACTTGAACAAACATAATGGAAATAGACAATATATACGATATATACAAAACTCAAAAACAAAGAAACTATCGCAATGCAATTCAATATCAAAACCAATCCCCGGCAACGGCGCCATTTTGTTGATTGTAGAATAGGGCAAGCAAGCAAAAATATTTATTTTCAGAAGAATTCCCTCTGGGATTTATGTCGTGTCCACAGAGATCGGTTCGAGGGAAAGAATGTCGTTCGACAGTCTCTCGCGTTAATGAGTTTGGATTAAAATAGTTTCAAATAAGAAAATAGAAAAGTAAACATTAAAACATAAAACAAATTCACTTTTCAGCAAGACAAACTTATCCGGCATGCACATAATCGACCCCTCACAAACTTAAACTTATCGACCAGTTATACTCAACCTACAATACTCCTTAATATCACCCAGCATCGCTCACAACACAGGTTATGTCTAACACAAAGTTGAGAGAACAACCATGTTACCATTGCCGATACTTTCGTACGCTAGCTCAAGGCACGGAGGCATTAAGTTTCGACGCCTATTAAAGATTGCTAGCCCTAAATCTATCTCTAGAATCCAGAAACTAACAGACAATCATCCCTAATCGAAGTTTGCGACGGTTATCTCTAACGTAACCCAAACCCCGCGCATAAAGCAAAAATCAGAGACAATCACTAATAAAGATTTGTAAAGAAAGTTTTATACAATGCCATGGGCGACAAATATACATGAGATCACAGCAAATACATATACACAACCCAACCATAAAGAAAAACACAAAGAAGAAGAGAAATGAACCAAACATCTCGCGGATTGTCAGAGCCGGTCGACGATCAATCCACTCCGGATCATCCGTATGCATGCTCCACAGTTGTTTTCTAAGCTAATCCTATGAAGAAATGAAGTTTGATGGAGTTGGAGCAAAAACCCCCAAAACCATAACCTAAAAAATGCTGAAAAATGAAGTTTATAGGTGGAAGTTACTGCCCAGGTTCGCACTGCGAACCCCCGTTCGCACTGCGAACATAAACCGCCTTTTGGGCTACAAAAATTGTGTTTTTCAAGCATTCAGGCACTATTCATTCGCCCCCGGGTTCGCAGTGCAAACTCGCCAGCGAGTGCTCGCCACGGGCATTCGCAGTGCGAACATGACAACAAACCAGAATTTGTTTTGATCATAACTCATGAACCGTAACTCCGATTGACGCACGGTTTGAAGCGTTGGAAAGCTTATTCAATGCTCTTTATGAATATGGAAAAATCCCATTGCTGGAACACCTGTAAAAATAAATTAAAATCAATTAAACTCAATGATATTTACACGGTACCGCACTATACACCGAAAACGTAAAGTAAACGTATTTACGAACAAAGCGGGGTTTATTCAACCAATTTTAACACAAAGTAATGATAAGTGCAACAAAACTTCTTTACAAAAATAGGTACATTTTGCACTTATCAAACTCTCCCCAACTTACATAATTGTTTGTCCTCAAACAAGAATCAAGCAACTCAACGAAACCGAGTGATAACCAAAGAATCGCGAATCAACAAGTTTTGAAAAACGGACAAATGAATGGTTCAAATGAAAACGGTACACACAAAGTAAATACTTACCACTAAACTACGACGATAACATAGTCAAGAAACAAAAGCAAAATACAAAAATTCATGCCGAACATTCTAAAACAACACAAGTTCCAAAGTGAATCACACCTAGTAAAAATAATCATCGGTAGATGAAAAACACAAAATGAGGTTCTTTTCACTCACACAACAATCGTGCAAACAAAAGACTAAATTATGCATTCATCCAACAATTCACATTGAAAACATAAAAGCAAGAATCATAAGGACTTTCAAGGTTGTAGCGTGGTCGGGTAAACAAACAAAGGGCAATTTCTAAAGGTAATTGAAACAAAAACTTGCCTAAACCAAAGGGAGTGAAAACTCACAAAGATTAACACACAAAATTTCAATCAAACTTCTTCTTTCATCCCAAGTGCTACACAACACACAATACTTATTTAGCACAATTATTGAACTCTTTTTGTTTCCTTTTTCAAGGATTTTTCTTTTTCTTCCTTTTTTCTTTCTTTTTCTTTTTCGTAAATTTTTCTCTTTTTTCTTTTCTTTTCCAATCCTCATACAATCCAACCAATAAGTATACAATCATCCTCTCCCCAACTTGAATTCAACCGCACCATCATGTGAATACTCCCTACTTTCTAAGGCAAGAAAAAAATCCATACAACAACACAAAATTGAGGTCCAAGAAAAAACAAAATCCATTCAAAAATAAGTGAACTAAATACTCATAGACAAGCATTAAGTTCAAATAGAAACATGGATCAAAAAGCTCAAAGGGGTTACGAATTCTCACACACTCACAAGGTGAATTTACTATTTGGCTAAGGTAGTTGTGCTCAAAATGAAACAATTGCCTTGATCCTTTTCATGCATTCATATAATCAACACAAACAAAAGATTCAACATAATAAAATCCAGTTAGAACAAGAATGTTGGTACTCCGTGCATATATGAACAATAGAAGGCCACCTCACAAAAAGGTTGGGAACTAAAACAATAGAACAAGTATACAAAAGAATGAATGGCATGAAAGTTTGTAAAATGCCTAAGTATCATGAATATGCTAAAGTATAGAAAGCGATAAATACATACCTCGGACGTGTACAAAACTTAACAAGATCATTACCATACATCTGCAAGTTGAAATGATCAAACTTGGAACATCACAAAATTTCCTCAAGCTACTCAAAACAAGTTCATTGACAAACACGAAAACTATTAATATAAACAAACTAAAAAAACCGGTAGAAAATTCATTAAACAAGTTGTAAAGTGAAGATTTGAGAATTTTACAAAAAATCTGAGTACAACTTGTTTAATGAATACTCACCACACTACCTAAACTAAACAACAACAAAAGAAAAGAATACATCATGCTTGTTTTACGTCGTAAGCTCGACGCCTTTACAATGCTTAGCTAGCAAAATTCCTTCCTTCATGCCATAGTGATGCCTCACCGCGCAAACCAAAAGTAAGTGTCCTAACCAAACATTCAAACAAACATTACGGGAACAAAACTTATATAACACTTGAACAAACATAATGGAAATAGACAATATATACGATATATACAAAACTCAAAAACAAAGAAACTATCGCAATGCAATTCAATATCAAAACCAATCCCCGGCAACGGCGCCATTTTGTTGATTGTAGAATAGGGCAAGCAAGCAAAAATATTTATTTTCAGAAGAATTCCCTCTGGGATTTATGTCGTGTCCACAGAGATCGGTTCGAGGGAAAGAATGTCGTTCGACAGTCTCTCGCGTTAATGAGTTTGGATTAAAATAGTTTCAAATAAGAAAATAGAAAAGTAAACATTAAAACATAAAACAAATTCACTTTTCAACAAGACAAACTTATCCGGCATGCACATAATCGACCCCTCACAAACTTAAACTTATCGACCAGTTATACTCAACCTACAATACTCCTTAATATCACCCAGCATCGCTCACAACACAGGTTATGTCTAACACAAAGTTGAGAGAACAACCATGTTACCATTGCCGATACTTTCGTACGCTAGCTCAAGGCACGGAGGCATTAAGTTTCGACGCCTATTAAAGATTGCTAGCCCTAAATCTATCTCTAGAATCCAGAAACTAACAGACAATCATCCCTAATCGAAGTTTGCGACGGTTATCTCTAACGTAACCCAAACCCCGCGCATAAAGCAAAAATCAGAGACAATCACTAATAAAGATTTGTAAAGAAAGTTTTATACAACGCCATGGGCGACAAATATACATGAGATCACAGCAAATACATATACACAACCCAACCATAAAGAAAAACACAAAGAAGAAGAGAAATGAACCAAACATCTCGCGGATTGTCAGAGCCGGTCGACGATCAATCCACTCCGGATCATCCGTATGCATGCTCCACAGTTGTTTTCTAAGCTAATCCTATGAAGAAATGAAGTTTGATGGAGTTGGAGCAAAAACCCCCAAAACCATAACCTAAAAAATGCTGAAAAATGAAGTTTATAGGTGGAAGTTACTGCCCAGGTTCGCACTGCGAACCCCCGTTCGCACTGCGAACATAAACCGCCTTTTGGGCTACAAAAATTGTGTTTTTCAAGCATTCAGGCACTATTCATTCGCCCCCGGGTTCGCAGTGCAAACTCGCCAGCGAGTGCTCGCCACGGGCATTCGCAGTGCGAACATGACAACAAACCAGAATTTGTTTTGATCATAACTCATGAACCGTAACTCCGATTGACGCACGGTTTGAAGCGTTGGAAAGCTTATTCAATGCTCTTTATGAATATGGAAAAATCCCATTGCTGGAACACCTGTAAAAATAAATGAAAATCAATTAAACTCAATGATATTTACACGGTACCGCACTATACACCGAAAACGTAAAGTAAACGTATTTACGAACAAAGCGGGGTTTATTCAACCAATTTTAACACAAAGTAATGATAAGTGCAACAAAACTTCTTTACAAAAATAGGTACATTTTGCACTTATCAAACTCTCCCCAACTTACATAATTGTTTGTCCTCAAACAAGAATCAAGCAACTCAACGAAACCGAGTGATAACCAAAGAATCGCGAATCAACAAGTTTTGAAAAACGGACAAATGAATGGTTCAAATGAAAACGGTACACACAAAGTAAATACTTACCACTAAACTACGACGATAACATAGTCAAGAAACAAAAGCAAAATACAAAAATTCATGCCGAACATTCTAAAACAACACAAGTTCCAAAGTGAATCACACCTAGTAAAAATAATCATCGGTAGATGAAAAACACAAAATGAGGTTCTTTTCACTCACACAACAATCGTGCAAACAAAAGACTAAATTATGCATTCATCCAACAATTCACATTGAAAACATAAAAGCAAGAATCATAAGGACTTTCAAGGTTGTAGCGTGGTCGGGTAAACAAACAAAGGGCAATTTCTAAAGGTAATTGAAACAAAAACTTGCCTAAACCAAAGGGAGTGAAAACTCACAAAGATTAACACACAAAATTTCAATCAAACTTCTTCTTTCATCCCAAGTGCTACACAACACACAATACTTATTTAGCACAATTATTGAACTCTTTTTGTTTCCTTTTTCAAGGATTTTTCTTTTTCTTCCTTTTTTCTTTCTTTTTCTTTTTCGTAAATTTTTCTCTTTTTTCTTTTCTTTTCCAATCCTCATACAATCCAACCAATAAGTATACAATCATCCTCTCCCCAACTTGAATTCAACCGCACCATCATGTGAATACTCCCTACTTTCTAAGGCAAGAAAAAAATCCATACAACAACACAAAATTGAGGTCCAAGAAAAAACAAAATCCATTCAAAAATAAGTGAACTAAATACTCATAGACAAGCATTAAGTTCAAATAGAAACATGGATCAAAAAGCTCAAAGGGGTTACGAATTCTCACACACTCACAAGGTGAATTTACTATTTGGCTAAGGTAGTTGTGCTCAAAATGAAACAATTGCCTTGATCCTTTTCATGCATTCATATAATCAACACAAACAAAAGATTCAACATAATAAAATCCAGTTAGAACAAGAATGTTGGTACTCCGTGCATATATGAACAATAGAAGGCCACCTCACAAAAAGGTTGGGAACTAAAACAATAGAACAAGTATACAAAAGAATGAATGGCATGAAAGTTTGTAAAATGCCTAAGTATCATGAATATGCTAAAGTATAGAAAGCGATAAATACATACCTCGGACGTGTACAAAACTTAACAAGATCATTACCATACATCTGCAAGTTGAAATGATCAAACTTGGAACATCACAAAATTTCCTCAAGCTACTCAAAACAAGTTCATTGACAAACACGAAAACTATTAATATAAACAAACTAAAAAAACCGGTAGAAAATTCATTAAACAAGTTGTAAAGTGAAGATTTGAGAATTTTACAAAAAATCTGAGTACAACTTGTTTAATGAATACTCACCACACTACCTAAACTAAACAACAACAAAAGAAAAGAATACATCATGCTTGTTTTACGTCGTAAGCTCGACGCCTTTACAATGCTTAGCTAGTAAAATTCCTTCCTTCATGCCATAGTGATGCCTCACCGCGCAAACCAAAAGTAAGTGTCCTAACCAAACATTCAAACAAACATTACGGGAACAAAACTTATATAACACTTGAACAAACATAATGGAAATAGACAATATATACGATATATACAAAACTCAAAAACAAAGAAACTATCGCAATGCAATTCAATATCAAAACCAATCCCCGGCAACGGCGCCATTTTGTTGATTGTAGAATAGGGCAAGCAAGCAAAAATATTTATTTTCAGAAGAATTCCCTCTGGGATTTATGTCGTGTCCACAGAGATCGGTTCGAGGGAAAGAATGTCGTTCGACAGTCTCTCGCGTTAATGAGTTTGGATTAAAATAGTTTCAAATAAGAAAATAGAAAAGTAAACATTAAAACATAAAACAAATTCACTTTTCAGCAAGACAAACTTATCCGGCATGCACATAATCGACCCCTCACAAACTTAAACTTATCGACCAGTTATACTCAACCTACAATACTCCTTAATATCACCCAGCATCGCTCACAACACAGGTTATGTCTAACACAAAGTTGAGAGAACAACCATGTTACCATTGCCGATACTTTCGTACGCTAGCTCAAGGCACGGAGGCATTAAGTTTCGACGCCTATTAAAGATTGCTAGCCCTAAATCTATCTCTAGAATCCAGAAACTAACAGACAATCATCCCTAATCGAAGTTTGCGACGGTTATCTCTAACGTAACCCAAACCCCGCGCATAAAGCAAAAATCAGAGACAATCACTAATAAAGATTTGTAAAGAAAGTTTTATACAATGCCATGGGCGACAAATATACATGAGATCACAGTAAATACATATACACAACCCAACCATAAAGAAAAACACAAAGAAGAAGAGAAATGAACCAAACATCTCGCGGATTGTCAGAGCCGGTCGACGATCAATCCACTCCGGATCATCCGTATGCATGCTCCACAGTTGTTTTCTAAGCTAATCCTATGAAGAAATGAAGTTTGATGGAGTTGGAGCAAAAACCCCCAAAACCATAACCTAAAAAATGCTGAAAAATGAAGTTTATAGGTGGAAGTTACTGCCCAGGTTCGCACTGCGAACCCCCGTTCGCACTGCGAACATAAACCGCCTTTTGGGCTGCAAAAATTGTGTTTTTCAAGCATTCAGGCACTATTCATTCGCCCCCGGGTTCGCAGTGCAAACTCGCCAGCGAGTGCTCGCCACGGGCATTCGTAGTGCGAACATGACAACAAACCAGAATTTGTTTTGATCATAACTCATGAACCGTAACTCCGATTGACGCACGGTTTGAAGCGTTGGAAAGCTTATTCAATGCTCTTTATGAATATGGAAAAATCCCATTGCTGGAACACCTGTAAAAATAAATGAAAATCAATTAAACTCAATGATATTTACACGGTACCCGCACTATACACCGAAAACGTAAAGTAAACGTATTTACGAACAAAGCGGGGTTTATTCAACCAATTTTAACACAAAGTAATGATAAGTGCAACAAAACTTCTTTACAAAAATAGGTACATTTTGCACTTATCAAACTCTCCCCAACTTACATAATTGTTTGTCCTCAAACAAGAATCAAGCAACTCAACGAAACCGAGTGATAACCAAAGAATCGCGAATCAACAAGTTTTGAAAAACGGACAAATGAATGGTTCAAATGAAAACGGTACACACAAAGTAAATACTTACCACTAAACTACGACGATAACATAGTCAAGAAACAAAAGCAAAATACAAAAATTCATGCCGAACATTCTAAAACAACACAAGTTCCAAAGTGAATCACACCTAGTAAAAACAATCATCGGTAGATGAAAAACACAAAATGAGGTTCTTTTCACTCACACAACAATCGTGCAAACAAAAGACTAAATTATGCATTCATCCAACAATTCACATTGAAAACATAAAAGCAAGAACATAAGGACTTTCAAGGTTGTAGCGTGGTCGGGTAAACAAACAAAGGGCAATTTCTAAAGGTAATTGAAACAAAAACTTGCCTAAACCAAAGGGAGTGAAAACTCACAAAGATTAACACACAAAATTTCAATCAAACTTCTTCTTTCATCCCAAGTGCTACACAACACACAATACTTATTTAGCACAATTATTGAACTCTTTTTGTTTCCTTTTTCAAGGATTTTTCTTTTTCTTCCTTTTTTCTTTCTTTTTCTTTTTCGCAAATTTTTCTCTTTTTTCTTTTCTTTTCCAATCCTCATACAATCCAACCAATAAGTATACAATCATCCTCTCCCCAACTTGAATTCAACCGCACCATCATGTGAATACTCCCTACTTTCTAAGGCAAGAAAAAAATCCATACAACAACACAAAATTGAGGTCCAAGAAAAAACAAAATCCATTCAAAAATAAGTGAACTAAATACTCATAGACAAGCATTAAGTTCAAATAGAAACATGGATCAAAAAGCTCAAAGGGGTTACGAATTCTCACACACTCACAAGGTGAATTTACTATTTGGCTAAGGTAGTTGTGCTCAAAATGAAACAATTGCCTTGATCCTTTTCATGCATTCATATAATCAACACAAACAAAAGATTCAACATAATAAAATCCAGTTAGAACAAGAATGTTGGTACTCCGTGCATATATGAACAATAGAAGGCCACCTCACAAAAAGGTTGGGAACTAAAACAATAGAACAAGTATACAAAAGAATGAATGGCATGAAAGTTTGTAAAATGCCTAAGTATCATGAATATGCTAAAGTATAGAAAGCGATAAATACATACCTCGGACGTGTACAAAACTTAACAAGATCATTACCATACATCTGCAAGTTGAAATGATCAAACTTGGAACATCACAAAATTTCCTCAAGCTACTCAAAACAAGTTCATTGACAAACACGAAAACTATTAATATAAACAAACTAAAAAAACCGGTAGAAAATTCATTAAACAAGTTGTAAAGTGAAGATTTGAGAATTTTACAAAAAATCCGAGTACAACTTGTTTAATGAATACTCACCACACTACCTAAACTAAACAACAACAAAAGAAAAGAATACATCATGCTTGTTTTACGTCGTAAGCTCGACGCCTTTACAATGCTTAGCTAGTAAAATTCCTTCCTTCATGCCATAGTGATGCCTCACCGCGCAAACCAAAAGTAAGTGTCCTAACCAAACATTCAAACAAACATTACGGGAACAAAACTTATATAACACTTGAACAAACATAATGGAAATAGACAATATATACGATATATACAAAACTCAAAAACAAAGAAACTATCGCAATGCAATTCAATATCAAAACCAATCCCCGGCAACGGCACCATTTTGTTGATTGCAGAATAGGGCAAGCAAGCAAAAATATTTATTTTCAGAAGAATTCCCTCCGGGATTTATGTCGTGTCCACAGAGATCGGTTCGAGGGAAAGAATGTCGTTCGACAGTCTCTCGCGTTAATGAGTTTGGATTAAAATAGTTTCAAATAAGAAAATAGAAAAGTAAACATTAAAACATAAAACAAATTCACTTTTCAGCAAGACAAACTTATCCGGCATGCACATAATCGACTCCTCACAAACTTAAACTTACCGACCAGTTATACTCAACCTACAATACTCCTCAATATCACCCAGCATCGCTCACAACACAGGTTATGTCTAACGCAAAGTTTAGAGAACAACCATGTTACCATTGCCGATACTTTCGTACGCTAGCTCAAGGCACAGAGGCATTAAGTTTCGACGCCTATTAAAGATTGCTAGCCCTAAATCTATCTCTAGAATCCAGAAACTAACAGACAATCATCCCTATTCGAAGTTTGCGACGGTTATCTCTAACGCAACCCAAACCACGCGCATAAAGCAAAAATCAGAGACAATCACTAATAAAGACTTGTAAAGAAAGTTTTATACAACGCCATGGGCGACAAATATACATGAGACCACAGCAAATACATATACACAACCCAACCATAAAGAAAAACACAAAGAAGAAGAGAAATGAACCAAACATCTCGCGGATTGTCAGAGCCGGTCGACGATCAATCCACTCCGGATCATCCGTATGCATGCTCCACAGTTGTTTTCTAAGCTAATCCTATGAAGAAATGAAGTTTGATGGAGTTGGAGCAAAAACCCCCAAAACCATAACCTAAAAAATGCTGAAAAATGAAGTTTATAGGTGGAAGTTACAGCCCAGGTTCGCACTGCGAACCCCCGTTCGCACTGCGAACATAAACCGCCTTTTGGGCTGCAAAAATTGTGTTTTTCAAGCATTCAGGCACTATTCATTCGCCCCCGGGTTCGCAGTGCAAACTCGCCAGCGAGTGCTCGCCACGGGCATTCGCAGTGCGAACATGACAACAAACCAGAATTTGTTTTGATCATAACTCATGAACCGTAACTCCGATTGACGCACGGTTTGAAGCGTTGGAAAGCTTATTCAATGCTCTTTATGAATATGGAAAAATCCCATTGCTGGAACACCTGTAAAAATAAATGAAAATCAATTAAACTCAATGATATTTACACGGTACCGCACTATACACCGAAAACGTAAAGTAAACGTATTTACGAACAAAGCGGGGTTTATTCAACCAATTTTAACACAAAGTAATGATAAGTGCAACAAAACTTCTTTACAAAAATAGGTACATTTTGCACTTATCAAACTCTCCCCAACTTACATAATTGTTTGTCCTCAAACAAGAATCAAGCAACTCAACGAAACCGAGTGATAACCAAAGAATCGCGAATCAACAAGTTTTGAAAAACGGACAAATGAATGGTTCAAATGAAAACGGTACACACAAAGTAAATACTTACCACTAAACTTTGACGATAACATAGTCAAGAAACAAAAGCAAAATACAAAAATTCATGCCGAACATTCTAAAACAACACAAGTTCCAAAGTGAATCACACCTAGTAAAAACAATCATCGGTAGATGAAAAACACAAAATGAGGTTCTTTTCACTCACACAACAATCTTGCAAACAAAAGACTAAAATATGCATTCATCCAACAATTCACATTGAAAACATAAAAGCAAGAATCATAAGGACTTTCAAGGTTGTAGCGTGGTCGGGTAAACAAACAAAGGGCAATTTCTAAAGGTAATTGAAACAAAAACTTGCCTAAACCAAAGGGAGTGAAAACTCACAAAGATTAACACACAAAATTTCAATCAAACTTCTTCTTTCATCCCAAGTGCTACACAACACACAATACTTATTTAGCACAATTATTGAACTCTTTTTGTTTCCTTTTTCTTCCTTTTTTCTTTCTTTTTATTTTTCGCAAATTTTTCTCTTTTTTCTTTTCTTTTCCAATCCTCATACAATCCAACCAATAAGTATACAATCATCCTCTCCCCAACTTGAATTCAACCGCACCATCATGTGAATACTCCCTACTTTCTAAGGCAAGAAAAAAATCCATACAACAACACAAAATTGAGGTCCAAGAAAAAACAAAATCCATTCAAAAATAAGTGAACTAAATACTCATAGACAAGCATTAAGTTCAAATAGAAACATGGATCAAAAAGCTCAAAGGGGTTACGAATTCTCACACACTCACAAGGTGAATTTACTATTTGGCTAAGGTAGTTGTGCTCAAAATGAAACAATTGCCTTGATCCTTTTCATGCATTCATATAATCAACACAAACAAAAGATTCAACATAATAAAATCCAGTTAGAACAAGAATGTTGGTACTCCGTGCATATATGAACAATAGAAGGCCACCTCACAAAAAGGTTGGGAACTAAAACAATAGAACAAGTATACAAAAGAATGAATGGCATGAAAGTTTGTAAAATGCCTAAGTATCATGAATATGCTAAAGTATAAAAAGCGATAAATACATACCTCGGACGTGTACAAAACTTAACAAGATCATTACCATACATCTGCAAGTTGAAATGATCAAACTTGGAACATCACAAAATTTCCTCAAGCTACTCAAAACAAGTTCATTGACAAACACGAAAACTATTAATATAAACAAACTAAAAAAACCGGTAGAAAATTCATTAAACAAGTTGTAAAGTGAAGATTTGAGAATTTTACAAAAAATCCGAGTACAACTTGTTTAATGAATACTCACCACACTACCTAAACTAAACAACAACAAAAGAAAAGAATACATCATGCTTGTTTTACGTCGTAAGCTCGACGCCTTTACAATGCTTAGCTAGCAAAATTCCTTCCTTCATGCCATAGTGATGCCTCACCGCGCAAACCAAAAGTAAGTGTCCTAACCAAACATTCAAACAAACATTACGGGAACAAAACTTATATAACACTTGAACAAACATAATGGAAATAGACAATATATACGATATATACAAAACTCAAAAACAAAGAAACTATCGCAATGCAATTCAATATCAAAACCAATCCTCGGCAACGCCGCCATTTTGTTGATTGTAGAATAGGGCAAGCAAGCAAAAATATTTATTTTCAGAAGAATTCCCTCCGGGATTTATGTCGTGTCCACAGAGATCGGTTCGAGGGAAAGAATGTCGTTCGACAGTCTCTCGCGTTAATGAGTTGGATTAAAATAGTTTCAAATAAGAAAATTGAAAAGTAAACATTAAAACATAAAACAAATTCACTTTTCAGCAAGACAAACTTATCCGGCATGCACATAATCGACCCCTCACAAACTTAAACTTATCGACCAGTTATACTCAACCTACAATACTCCTTAATATCACCCAGCATCGCTCACAACACAGGTTATGTCTAACCAAAAGTTGAGAGAACAACCATGTTACCATTGCCGATACTTTCGTACGCTAGCTCAAGGCACGGAGGCATTAAGTTTCGACGCCTATTAAAGATTGCTAGCCCTAAATCTATCTCTAGAATCCAGAAACTAACAGACAATCATCCCTAATCGAAGTTTGCGACGGTTATCTCTAACGTAACCCAAACCCCGCGCATAAAGCAAAAATCAGAGACAATCACTAATAAAGATTTGTAAAGAAAGTTTTATACAACGCCATGGGCGACAAATATACATGAGATCACAGCAAATACATATACACAACCCAACCATAAAGAAAAACACAAAGAAGAAGAGAAATGAACCAAACATCTCGCGGATTGTCAGAGTCGGTCGACGATCAATCCACTCCGGATCATCCGTATGCATGCTCCACAGTTGTTTTCTAAGCTAATCCTATGAAGAAATGAAGTTTGATGGAGTTGGAGCAAAAACCCCCAAAACCATAACCTAAGAAATGCTGAAAAATGAAGTTTATAGGTGGAAGTTACTGCCCAGGTTCGCACTGCGAACCCCCGTTCGCACTGCGAACATAAACCGCCTTTTGGGCTGCAAAAATTGTGTTTTTCAAGCATTCAGGCACTATTCATTCGCCCCCGGGTTCGCAGTGCAAACTCGCCAGCGAGTGCTCGCCACGGGCATTCGCAGTGCGAACATGACAACAAACCAGAATTTGTTTTGATCATAACTCATGAACCGTAACTCCGATTGATGCACGGTTTGAAGCGTTGGAAAGCTTATTCAATGCTCTTTATGAATATGGAAAAATCCCATTGCTGTAACACCTGTAAAAATAAATGAAAATCAATTAAACTCAATGATATTTACACGGTACCGCACTATACACCGAAAACGTAAAGTAAACGTATTTACGAACAAAGCGGGGTTTATTCAACCAATTTTAACACAAAGTAATGATAAGTGCAACAAAACTTCTTTACAAAAATAGGTACATTTTGCACTTATCAAACTCTCCCCAACTTACATAATTGTTTGTCCTCAAACAAGAATCAAGCAACTCAACGAAACCGAGTGATAACCAAAGAATCGCGAATCAACAAGTTTTGAAAAACAGACAAATGAATGGTTCAAATGAAAACGGTACACACAAAGTAAATACTTACCACTAAACTACGACGATAACATAGTCAAGAAACAAAAGAAAAATACAAAAATTCATGCCGAACATTCTAAAACAACACAAGTTCCAAAGTGAATCACACCTAGTAAAAACAATCATCGGTAGATGAAAAACACAAAATGAGGTTCTTTTCACTCACACAACAATCTTGCAAACAAAAGACTAAATTATGCATTCATCCAACAATTCACATTGAAAACATAAAAGCAAGAATCATAAGGACTTTCAAGGTTGTAGCGTGGTCGGGTAAACAAAGAAAGGGCAATTTCTAAAGGTAATTGAAACAAAAACTTGCCTAAACCAAAGGGAGTGAAAACTCACAAAGATTAACACACAAAATTTCAATCAAACTTCTTCTTTCATCCCAAGTGCTACACAACACACAATACTTATTTAGCACAATTATTGAACTCTTTTTGTTTCCTTTTTCAAGGATTTTTCTTTTTCTTCCTTTTTTCTTTCTTTTTCTTTTTCGCAAATTTTTCTCTTTTTTCTTTTCTTTTCCAATCCTCATACAATCCAACCAATAAGTATACAATCATCCTCTCCCCAACTTGAATTCAACCGCACCATCATGTGAATACTCCCTACTTTCTAAGGCAAGAAAAAAATCCATACAACAACACAAAATTGAGGTCCAAGAAAAAACAAAATCCATTCAAAAATAAGTGAACTAAATACTCATAGACAAGCATTAAGTTCAAATAGAAACATGGATCAAAAAGCTCAAAGGGGTTACGAATTCTCACACACTCACAAGGTGAATTTACTATTTGGCTAAGGTAGTTGTGCTCAAAATGAAACAATTGCCTTGATCCTTTTCATGCATTCATATAATCAACACAAACAAAAGATTCAACATAATAAAATCCAGTTAGAACAAGAATGTTGGTACTCCGTGCATATATGAACAATAGAAGGCCACCTCACAAAAAGGTTGGGAACTAAAACAATAGAACAAGTATACAAAAGAATGAATGGCATGAAAGTTTGTAAAATGCCTAAGTATCATGAATATGCTAAAGTATAGAAAGCGATAAATACATACCTCGGACGTGTACAAAACTTAACAAGATCATTACCATACATCTGCAAGTTGAAATGATCAAACTTGGAACTTCACAAAATTTCCTCAAGCTACTCAAAACAAGTTCATTGACAAACACGAAAACTATTAATATAAACAAACTAAAAAAACCGGTAGAAAATTCATTAAACAAGTTGTAAAGTGAAGATTTGAGAATTTTACAAAAAATCCGAGTACAACTTGTTTAATGAATACTCACCACACTACCTAAACTAAACAACAACAAAAGAAAAGAATACATCATGCTTGTTTTACGTCGTAAGCTCGACGCCTTTACAATGCTTAGCTAGCAAAATTCCTTCCTTCATGCCATAGTGATGCCTCACCGCGCAAACCAAAAGTAAGTGTCCTAACCAAACATTCAAACAAACATTATGGGAACAAAACTTATATAACACTTGAACAAACATAATGGAAATAGACAATATATACGATATATACAAAACTCAAAAACAAAGAAACTATCGCAATGCAATTCAATATCAAAACCAATCCCCGGCAACGCCGCCATTTTGTTGATTGTAGAATAGGGCAAGCAAGCAAAAATATTTATTTTCAGAAGAATTCCCTCCGGGATTTATGTCGTGTCCACAGAGATCGGTTCGAGGGAAAGAATGTCGTTCGACAGTCTCTCGCGTTAATGAGTTTGGATTAAAATAGTTTCAAATAAGAAAATAGAAAAGTAAACATTAAAACATAAAACAAATTCACTTTTCAGCAAGACAAACTTATCCGGCATGCACATAATCGACCCCTCACAAACTTAAACTTATCGACCAGTTATACTCAACCTACAATACTCCTTAATATCACCCAGCATCGCTCACAACACAGGTTATGTCTAACACAAAGTTGAGAGAACAACCATGTTACCATTGCCGATACTTTCGTACGCTAGCTCAAGGCACGGAGGCATTAAGTTTCGACGCCTATTAAAGATTGCTAGCCCTAAATCTATCTCTAGAATCCAGAAACTAACAGACAATCATCCCTAATCGAAGTTTGCGACGGTTATCTCTAACGTAACCCAAACCCCGCGCATAAAGCAAAAATCAGAGACAATCACTAATAAAGATTTGTAAAGAAAGTTTTATACAACGCCATGGGCGACAAATATACATGAGATCACAACAAATACATATACACAACCCAACCATAAAGAAAAACACAAAGAAGAAGAGAAATGAACCAAACATCTCGCGGATTGTCAGAGCCGGTCGACGATCAATCCACTCCGGATCATCCGTATGCATGCTCCACAGTTGTTTTCTAAGCTAATCCTATGAAGAAATGAAGTTTGATGGAGTTGGAGCAAAAACCCCCAAAACCATAACCTAAAAAATGCTGAAAAATGAAGTTTATAGGTGGAAGTTACTGCCCAGGTTCGCACTGCGAACCCCCGTTCGCACTGCGAACATAAACCGCCTTTTGGGCTGCAAAAATTGTGTTTTTCAAGCATTCAGGCACTATTCATTCGCCCCCGGGTTCGCATTGCAAACTCGCCAGCGAGTGCTCGCCACGGGCATTCGCAGTGCGAACATGACAACAAACCAGAATTTGTTTTGATCATAACTCTTGAATCGTAACTCCGATTGACGCACGGTTTGAAGCGTTGGAAAGCTTATTCAATGCTCTTTATGAATATGGAAAAATCCCATTGCTGTAACACCTGTAAAAATAAATGAAAATCAATTAAACTCAATGATATTTACCCGGTACCGCACTATACACCGAAAACGTAAAGTAAACGTATTTACGAACAAAGCGGGGTTTATTCAACCAATTTTAACACAAAGTAATGATAAGTGCAACAAAACTTCTTTACAAAAATAGGTACATTTTGCACTTATCAAACTCTCCCCAACTTACATAATTGTTTGTCCTCAAACAAGAATCAAGCAACTCAACGAAACCGAGTGATAACCAAAGAATCGCGAATCAACAAGTTTTGAAAAACGGACAAATGAATGGTTCAAATGAAAACGGTACACACAAAGTAAATACTTACCACTAAACTACGACGATAACATAGTCAAGAAACAAAAGAAAAATACAAAAATTCATGCCGAACATTCTAAAACAACACAAGTTCCAAAGTGAATCACACCTAGTAAAAACAATCATCGGTAGATGAAAAACACAAAATGAGGTTCTTTTCACTCACACAACAATCTTGCAAACAAAAGACTAAATTATGCATTCATCCAACAATTCACATTGAAAACATAAAAGCAAGAATCATAAGGACTTTCAAGGTTGTAGCGTGGTCGGGTAAACAAAGAAAGGGCAATTTCTAAAGGTAATTGAAACAAAAACTTGCCTAAACCAAAGGGAGTGAAAACTCACAAAGATTAACACACAAAATTTCAATCAAACTTCTTCTTTCATCCCAAGTGCTACACAACACACAATACTTATTTAGCACAATTATTGAACTCTTTTTGTTTCCTTTTTCAAGGATTTTTCTTTTTCTTCCTTTTTTCTTTCTTTTTCTTTTTCGCAAATTTTTCTCTTTTTTCTTTTCTTTTCCAATCCTCATACAATCCAACCAATAAGTATACAATCATCCTCTCCCCAACTTGAATTCAACCGCACCATCATGTGAATACTCCCTACTTTCTAAGGCAAGAAAAAAATCCATACAACAACACAAAATTGAGGTCCAAGAAAAAACAAAATCCATTCAAAAATAAGTGAACTAAATACTCATAGACAAGCATTAAGTTCAAATAGAAACATGGATCAAAAAGCTCAAAGGGGTTACGAATTCTCACACACTCACAAGGTGAATTTACTATTTGGCTAAGGTAGTTGTGCTCAAAATGAAACAATTGCCTTGATCCTTTTCATGCATTCATATAATCAACACAAACAAAAGATTCAACATAATAAAATCCAGTTAGAACAAGAATGTTGGTACTCCGTGCATATATGAACAATAGAAGGCCACCTCACAAAAAGGTTGGGAACTAAAACAATAGAACAAGTATACAAAAGAATGAATGGCATGAAAGTTTGTAAAATGCCTAAGTATCATGAATATGCTAAAGTATAGAAAGCGATAAATACATACCTCGGACGTGTACAAAACTTAACAAGATCATTACCATACATCTGCAAGTTGAAATGATCAAACTTGGAACTTCACAAAATTTCCTCAAGCTACTCAAAACAAGTTCATTGACAAACACGAAAACTATTAATATAAACAAACTAAAAAAACCGGTAGAAAATTCATTAAACAAGTTGTAAAGTGAAGATTTGAGAATTTTACAAAAAATCCGAGTACAACTTGTTTAATGAATACTCACCACACTACCTAAACTAAACAACAACAAAAGAAAAGAATACATCATGCTTGTTTTACGTCGTAAGCTCGACGCCTTTACAATGCTTAGCTAGCAAAATTCCTTCCTTCATGCCATAGTGATGCCTCACCGCGCAAACCAAAAGTAAGTGTCCTAACCAAACATTCAAACAAACATTATGGGAACAAAACTTATATAACACTTGAACAAACATAATGGAAATAGACAATATATACGATATATACAAAACTCAAAAACAAAGAAACTATCGCAATGCAATTCAATATCAAAACCAATCCCCGGCAACGCCGCCATTTTGTTGATTGTAGAATAGGGCAAGCAAGCAAAAATATTTATTTTCAGAAGAATTCCCTCCGGGATTTATGTCGTGTCCACAGAGATCGGTTCGAGGGAAAGAATGTCGTTCGACAGTCTCTCGCGTTAATGAGTTTGGATTAAAATAGTTTCAAATAAGAAAATAGAAAAGTAAACATTAAAACATAAAACAAATTCACTTTTCAGCAAGACAAACTTATCCGGCATGCACATAATCGACCCCTCACAAACTTAAACTTATCGACCAGTTATACTCAACCTACAATACTCCTTAATATCACCCAGCATCGCTCACAACACAGGTTATGTCTAACACAAAGTTGAGAGAACAACCATGTTACCATTGCCGATACTTTCGTACGCTAGCTCAAGGCACGGAGGCATTAAGTTTCGACGCCTATTAAAGATTGCTAGCCCTAAATCTATCTCTAGAATCCAGAAACTAACAGACAATCATCCCTAATCGAAGTTTGCGACGGTTATCTCTAACGTAACCCAAACCCCGCGCATAAAGCAAAAATCAGAGACAATCACTAATAAAGATTTGTAAAGAAAGTTTTATACAACGCCATGGGCGACAAATATACATGAGATCACAACAAATACATATACACAACCCAACCATAAAGAAAAACACAAAGAAGAAGAGAAATGAACCAAACATCTCGCGGATTGTCAGAGCCGGTCGACGATCAATCCACTCCGGATCATCCGTATGCATGCTCCACAGTTGTTTTCTAAGCTAATCCTATGAAGAAATGAAGTTTGATGGAGTTGGAGCAAAAACCCCCAAAACCATAACCTAAAAAATGCTGAAAAATGAAGTTTATAGGTGGAAGTTACTGCCCAGGTTCGCACTGCGAACCCCCGTTCGCACTGCGAACATAAACCGCCTTTTGGGCTGCAAAAATTGTGTTTTTCAAGCATTCAGGCACTATTCATTCGCCCCCGGGTTCGCATTGCAAACTCGCCAGCGAGTGCTCGCCACGGGCATTCGCAGTGCGAACATGACAACAAACCAGAATTTGTTTTGATCATAACTCTTGAATCGTAACTCCGATTGACGCACGGTTTGAAGCGTTGGAAAGCTTATTCAATGCTCTTTATGAATATGGAAAAATCCCATTGATGTAACACCTGTAAAAATAAATGAAAATCAATTAAACTCAATGATATTTACCCGGTACCGCACTATACACCGAAAACGTAAAGTAAACGTATTTACGAACAAAGCGGGGTTTATTCAACCAATTTTAACACAAAGTAATGATAAGTGCAACAAAACTTCTTTACAAAAATAGGTACATTTTTCACTTATCAAACTCTCCCCAACTTACATAATTGTTTGTCCTCAAACAAGAATCAAGCAACTCAACGAAACCGAGTGATAACCAAAGAATCGCGAATCAACAAGTTTTGAAAAACGGACAAATGAATGGTTCAAATGAAAACGGTACACACAAAGTAAATACTTACCACTAAACTACGACGATAACATAGTCAAGAAACAAAAGCAAAATACAAAAATTCATGCCGAACATTCTAAAACAACACAAGTTCCAAAGTGAATCACACCTAGTAAAAACAATCATCGGTAGATGAAAAACACAAAATGAGGTTCTTTTCACTCACACAACAATCTTGCAAACAAAAGACTAAATTATGCATTCATCCAACAATTCACATTGAAAACATAAAAGCAAGAATCATAAGGACTTTCAAGGTTGTAGCGTGGTCGGGTAAACAAACAAAGGGCAATTTCTAAAGGTAATTGAAACAAAAACTTGCCTAAACCAAAGGGAGTGAAAACTCACAAAGATTAACACACAAAATTTCAATCAAACTTCTTCTTTCACCCCAAGTGCTACACAACACACAATACTTATTTAGCACAATTATTGAACTCTTTTTGTTTCCTTTTTCAAGGATTTTTCTTTTTCTTCCTTTTTTCTTTCTTTTTCTTTTTCGTAAACTTTTCCCTTTTTTCTTTTCTTTTCCAATCCTCATACAATCCAACCAATAAGTATACAATCATCCTCTCCCCAACTTGAATTCAACCGCACCATCATGTGAATACTCCCTACTTTCTAAGGCAAGAAAAAAATCCATACAACAACACAAAATTGAGGTCCAAGAAAAAACAAAATCCATTCAAAAATAAGTGAACTAAATACTCATAGACAAGCATTAAGTTCAAATAGAAACATGGATCAAAAAGCTCAAAGGGGTTACGAATTCTCACACACTCACAAGGTGAATTTACTATTTGGTTAAGGTAGTTGTGCTCAAAATGAAACAATTTCCTTGATCCTTTTCATGCATTCATATAATCAACACAAACAAAAGATTCAACATAATAAAATCCAGTTAGAACAAGAATGTTGATACTCCGTGCATATATGAACAATAGAAGGCCACCTCACAAAAAGGTTGGGAACTAAAACAATAGAACAAGTATACAAAAGAATGAATGGCATGAAAGTTTGTAAAATGCCTAAGTATCATGAATATGCTAAAGTATAGAAAGCGATAAATACATACCTCGGACGTGTACAAAACTTAACAAGATCATTACCATACATCTGCAAGTTGAAATGATCAAACTTGGAACATCACAAAATTTCCTCAAGCTACTCAAAACAAGTTCATTGACAAACACGAAAACTATTAATATAAACAAACTAAAAAAACCGGTAGAAAATTCATTAAACAAGTTGTAAAGTGAAGATTTGAGAATTTTACAAAAAATCCGAGTACAACTTGTTTAATGAATACTCACCACACTACCTAAACTAAACAACAACAAAAGAAAAGAATACATCATGCTTGTTTTACGTCGTAAGCTCGACGCCTTTACAATGCTTAGCTAGCAAAATTCCTTCCTTCATGCCATAGTGATGCCTCACCGCGCAAACCAAAAGTAAGTGTCCTAACCAAACATTCAAACAAACATTACGGGAACAAAACTTATATAACACTTGAACAAACATAATGGAAATAGACAATATATACGATATATACAAAACTCAAAAACAAAGAAACTATCGCAATGCGATTCAATATCAAAACCAATCCCCGGCAACGGCGCCATTTTGTTGATTGTAGAATAGGGCAAGCAAGCAAAAATATTTATTTTCAGAAGAATTCCCTCCGGGATTTATGTCGTGTCCACAGAGATCGGTTCGAGGGAAAGAATGTCGTTCGACAGTCTCTCGCGTTAATGAGTTTGGATTAAAATAGTTTCAAATAAGAAAATAGAAAAGTAAACATTAAAACATAAAACAAATTCACTTTTCAGCAAGACAAACTTATCCGGCATGCACATAATCGACCCCTCACAAACTTAAACTTACCGACCAGTTATACTCAACCTACAATACTCCTTAATATCACCCAGCATCGCTCACAACACAGGTTATGTCTAACACAAAGTTGAGAGAACAACCATGTTACCATTGCCGATACTTTCGTACGCTAGCTCAAGGCACGGAGGCATTAAGTTTCGATGCCTATTAAAGATTGCTAGCCCTAAATCTATCTCTAGAATCCAGAAACTAACAGACAATCATCCCTAATCGAAGTTTGCGACGGTTATCTCTAACGTAACCCAAACCCCGCGCATAAAGCAAAAATCAGAGACAATCACTAATAAAGATTTGTAAAGAAAGTTTTATACAACGCCATGGGCGACAAATATACATGAGATCACAGCAAATACATATACACAACCCAACCATAAAGAAAAACACAAAGAAGAAGAGAAATGAACCAAACATCTCGCGGATTGTCAGAGCCGGTCGACGATCAATCCACTCCGGATCATCCGTATGCATGCTCCACAGTTGTTTTCTAAGCTAATCCTATGAAGAAATGAAGTTTGATGGAGTTGGAGCAAAAACCCCCAAAACCATAACCTAAAAAATGCTGAAAAATGAAGTTTATAGGTGGAAGTTACTGCCCAGGTTCGCACTGCGAACCCCCGTTCGCACTGCGAACATAAACCACCTTTTGGGCTGCAAAAATTGTGTTTTTCAAGCATTCAGGCACTATTCATTCGCCCCCGGGTTCGCAGTGCAAACTCGCCAGCGAGTGCTCGCCACGGGCATTCGCAGTGCGAACATGACAACAAACCAGAATTTGTTTTGATCATAACTCATGAACCGTAACTCCGATTGACGCACGGTTTGAAGCGTTGGAAAGCTTATTCAATGCTCTTTATGAATATGGAAAAATCCCATTGCTGGAACACCTGTAAAAATAAATGAAAATCAATTAAACTCAATGATATTTACACGGTACCGCACTATACACCGAAAACGTAAAGTAAACGTATTTATGAACAAAGCGGGGTTTATTCAACCAATTTTAACACAAAGTAATGATAAGTGCAACAAAACTTCTTTACAAAAATAGGTACATTTTGCACTTATCAAACTCTCCCCAACTTACATAATTGTTTGTCCTCAAACAAGAATCAAGCAACTCAACGAAACCGAGTGATAACCAAAGAATCGCGAATCAACAAGTTTTGAAAAACGGACAAATGAATGGTTCAAATGAAAACGGTACACACAAAGTAAATACTTACCACTAAACTACGACGATAACATAGTCAAGAAACAAAAGCAAAATACAAAAATTCATGCCGAACATTCTAAAACAACACAAGTTCCAAAGTGAATCACACCTAGTAAAAACAATCATCGGTAGATGAAAAACACAAAATGAGGTTCTTTTCACTCACACAACAATCTTGCAAACAAAAGACTAAATTATGCATTCATCCAACAATTCACATTGAAAACATAAAAGCAAGAATCATAAGGACTTTCAAGGTTGTAGCGTGGTCGGGTAAACAAACAAAGGGCAATTTCTAAAGGTAATTGAAACAAAAACTTGCCTAAACCAAAGGGAGTGAAAAGTCACAAAGATTAACACACAAAATTTCAATCAAACTTCTTCTTTCATCCCAAGTGCTACACAACACACAATACTTATTTAGCACAATTATTGAACTCTTTTTGTTTCCTTTTTCAAGGATTTTTCTTTTTCTTCCTTTTTTCTTTCTTTTTCTTTTTCGCAAATTTTTCTCTTTTTTCTTTTCTTTTCCAATCCTCATACAATCCAACCAATAAGTATACAATCATCCTCTCCCCAACTTGAATTCAACCGCACCATCATGTGAATACTCCCTACTTTCTAAGGCAAGAAAAAAATCCATACAACAACACAAAATTGAGGTCCAAGAAAAAACAAAATCCATTCAAAAATAAGTGAACTAAATACTCATAGACAAGCATTAAGTTCAAATAGAAACATGGATCAAAAAGCTCAAAGGGGTTACGAATTCTCACACACTCACAAGGTGAATTTACTATTTGGCTAAGGTAGTTGTGCTCAAAATGAAACAATTGCCTTGATCCTTTTCATGCATTCATATAATCAACACAAACAAAAGATTCAACATAATAAAATCCAGTTAGAACAAGAATGTTGGTACTCCGTGCATATATGAACAATAGAAGGCCACCTCACAAAAAGGTTGGGAACTAAAACAATAGAACAAGTATACAAAAGAATGAATGGCATGAAAGTTTGTAAAATGCCTAAGTATCATGAATATGCTAAAGTATAGAAAGCGATAAATACATACCTCGGACGTGTACAAAACTTAACAAGATCATTACCATACATCTGCATGTTGAAATGATCAAACTTGGAACATCACAAAATTTCCTCAAGCTACTCAAAACAAGTTCATTGACAAACACGAAAACTATTAATATAAACAAACTAAAAAAACCGGTAGAAAATTCATTAAACAAGTTGTAAAGTGAAGATTTGAGAATTTTACAAAAAATCCGAGTACAACTTGTTTAATGAATACTCACCACACTACCTAAACTAAACAACAACAAAAGAAAAGAATACATCATGCTTGTTTTACGTCGTAAGCTCGACGCCTTTACAATGCTTAGCTAGCAAAATTCCTTCCTTCATGCCATAGTGATGCCTCACCGCGCAAACCAAAAGTAAGTGTCCTAACCAAACATTCAAACAAACATTACGGGAACAAAACTTATATAACACTTGAACAAACATAATGGAAATAGACAATATATACGATATATACAAAACTCAAAAACAAAGAAACTATCGCAATGCAATTCAATATCAAAACCAATCCCCGGCAACGGCGCCATTTTGTTGATTGTAGAATAGGGCAAGCAAGCAAAAATATTTATTTTCAGAAGAATTCCCTCCGGGATTTATGTCGTGTCCACAGAGATCGGTTCGAGGGAAAGAATGTCGTTCGACAGTCTCTCGCGTTAATGAGTTTGGATTAAAATAGTTTCAAATAAGAAAATAGAAAAGTAAACATTAAAACATAAAACAAATTCACTTTTCAGCAAGACAAACTTATCCGGCATGCACATAATCGACCCCTCACAAACTTAAACTTATCGACCAGTTATACTCAACCTACAATACTCCTTAATATCACCCAGCATCGCTCACAACACAGGTTATGTCTAACACAAAGTTGAGAGAACAACCATGTTACCATTGCCGATACTTTCGTACGCTAGCTCAAGGCACGTAGGCATTAAGTTTCGATGCCTATTAAAGATTGCTAGCCCTAAATCTATCTCTAGAATCCAGAAACTAACAGACAATCATCCCTAATCGAAGTTTGCGACGGTTATCTCTAACGTAACCCAAACCCCGCGCATAAAGCAAAAATCAGAGACAATCACTAATAAAGATTTGTAAAGAAAGTTTTATACAACGCCATGGGCGACAAATATACATGAGATCACAGCAAATACATATACACAACCCAACCATAAAGAAAAACACAAAGAAGAAGAGAAATGAACCAAACATCTCGCGGATTGTCAGAGCCGGTCGACGATCAATCCACTCCGGATCATCCGTATGCATGCTCCACAGTTGTTTTCTAAGCTAATCCTATGAAGAAATGAAGTTTGATGGAGTTGGAGCAAAAACCCCCATAACCATAACCTAAAAAATGCTGAAAAATGAAGTTTATAGGTGGAAGTTACTGCCCAGGTTCGCACTGCGAACCCCCGTTCGCACTGCGAACATAAACCGCCTTTTGGGCTGCAAAAATTGTGTTTTTCAAGCATTCAGGCACTATTCATTCGCCCCCGGGTTCACAGTGCAAACTCGCCAGCGAGTGCTCGCCACGGGCATTCGCAGTGCGAACATGACAACAAACCAGAATTTGTTTTGATCATAACTCATGAACCGTAACTCCGATTGACGCACGGTTTGAAGCGTTGGAAAGCTTATTCAATGCTCTTTATGAATATGGAAAAATACCATTGCTGGAACACCTGTAAAAATAAATGAAAATCAATTAAACTCAATGATATTTACACGGTACCGCACTATACACCGAAAACGTAAAGTAAACGTATTTACGAACAAAGCGGGGTTTATTCAACCAATTTTAACACAAAGTAATGATAAGTGCAACAAAACTTCTTTACAAAAATAGGTACATTTTGCACTTATCAAACTCTCCCCAACTTACATAATTGTTTGTCCTCAAACAAGAATCAAGCAACTCAACGAAACCGAGTGATAACCAAAGAATCGCGAATCAACAAGTTTTGAAAAACGGACAAATGAATGGTTCAAATGAAAACGGTACACACAAAGTAAATACTTACCACTAAACTACGACGATAACATAGTCAAGAAACAAAAGCAAAATACAAAAATTCATGCCGACCATTCTAAACCAACACAAGTTCCAAAGTGAATCACACCTAGTAAAAACAATCATCGGTAGATGAAAAACACAAAATGAGGTTCTTTTCACTCACACAACAATCGTGCAAACAAAAGACTAAATTATGCATTCATCCAACAATTCACATTGAAAACATAAAAGCAAGAATCATAAGGACTTTCAAGGTTGTAGCGTGGTCGGGTAAACAAACAAAGGGAAATTTCTAAAGGTAATTGAAACAAAAACTTGCCTAAACCAAAGGGAGTGAAAACTCACAAAGATTAACACACAAAATTTCAATCAAACTTCTTCTTTCATCCCAAGTGCTACACAACACACAATACTTATTTAGCACAATTATTGAACTCTTTTTGTTTCCTTTTTCAAGGATTTTTCTTTTTCTTCCTTTTTTCTTTCTTTTTCTTTTTCGCAAATTTTTCTCTTTTTTCTTTTCTTTTCCAATCCTCATACAATCCAACCAATAAGTATACAATCATCCTCTCCCCAACTTGAATTCAACCGCACCATCATGTGAATACTCCCTACTTTCTAAGGCAAGAAAAAAATCCATACAACAACACAAAATTGAGGTCCAAGAAAAAACAAAATCCATTCAAAAATAAGTGAACTAAATACTCATAGACAAGCATTAAGTTCAAATAGAAACATGGATCAAAAAGCTCAAAGGGGTTACGAATTCTCACACACTCACAAGGTGAATTTACTATTTGGCTAAGGTAGTTGTGCTCAAAATGAAACAATTGCCTTGATCCTTTTCATGCATTCATATAATCAACACAAACAAAAGATTCAACATAATAAAATCCAGTTAGAACAAGAATGTTGGTACTCCGTGCATATATGAACAATAGAAGGCCACCTCACAAAAAGGTTGGGAACTAAAACAATAGAACAAGTATACAAAAGAATGAATGGCATGAAAGTTTGTAAAATGCCTAAGTATCATGAATATGCTAAAGTATAGAAAGCGATAAATACATACCTCGGACGTGTACAAAACTTAACAAGATCATTACCATACATCTGCAAGTTGAAATGATCAAACTTGGAACATCACAAAATTTCCTCAAGCTACTCAAAACAAGTTCATTGACAAACACGAAAACTATTAATATAAACAAACTAAAAAAACCGGTAGAAAATTCATTAAACAAGTTGTAAAGTGAAGATTTGAGAATTTTACAAAAAATCCGAGTACAACTTGTTTAATGAATACTCACCACACTACCTAAACTAAACAACAACAAAAGAAAAGAATACATCATGCTTGTTTTACGTCGTAAGCTCGACGCCTTTACAATACTTAGCTAGCAAAATTCCTTCCTTCATGCCATAGTGATGCCTCACCGCGCAAACCAAAAGTAAGTGTCCTAACCAAACATTCAAACAAACATTACGGGAACAAAACTTATATAACACTTGAACAAACATAATGGAAATAGACAATATATACGATATATACAAAACTCAAAAACAAAGAAACTATCGCAATGCAATTCAATATCAAAACCAATCCCCGACAACGGCGCCATTTTGTTGATTGTAGAATAGGGCAAGCAAGCAAAAATATTTATTTTCGGAAGAATTCCCTCCGGGATTTATGTCGTGTCCATAGAGATCGGTTCGAGGGAAAGAATGTCGTTCGACAGTCTCTCGCGTTAATGAGTTTGGATTAAAATAGTTTCAAATAAGAAAATAGAAAAGTAAACATTAAAACATAAAACAAATTCACTTTTCAGCAAGACAAACTTATCCGGCATGCACATAATCGACTCCTCACAAACTTAAACTTATCGACCAGTTATACTCAACCTACAATACTTCTTAATATCACCCAGCATCGCTCACAACACAGGTTATGTCTAACACAAAGTTGAGAGAACAACCATGTTACCATTGCCGATACTTTCGTACGCTAGCTCAAGGCACGGAGGATTAAGTTTCGATGCCTATTAAAGATTGCTAGCCCTAAATCTATCTCTAGAATCCAGAAACTAACAGACAAACCTCCCTAATCGAAGTTTGCGACGGTAATCTCTAACGCAACCCAAACCCCGCGCATAAAGCAAAAATCAGAGACAATCACTAATAAAGATTTGTAAAGAAAGTTTTATACAACGCCATGGGCGACAAATATACATGAGATCACAGCAAATACATATACACAACCCAACCATAAAGAAAAACACAAAGAAGAAGAGAAATGAACCAAACATCTCGCGGATTGTCAGAACCGGTCGACGATCAATCCACTCCGGATCATCCGTATGCATGCTCCACAGTTGTTTTCTAAGCTAATCCTATGAAGAAATGAAGTTTGATGGAGTTGGAGCAAAAACCCCCAAAACCATAACCTAAAAAATGCTGAAAAATGAAGTTTATAGGTGGAAGTTACTGCCCAGGTTCGCACTGCGAACCCCCGTTCGCACTGCGAACATAAACCGCCTTTTGGGCTGCAAAAATTGTGTTTTTCAAGCATTCAGGCACTATTCATTCGCCCCCGGGTTCGCAGTGCAAACTCGCCAGCGAGTGCTCGCCACGGGCATTCGCAGTGCGAACATGACAACAAACCAGAATTTGTTTTGATCATAACTCATGAACCGTAACTCCGATTGACGCACGGTTTGAAGCGTTGGAAAGCTTATTCAATGCTCTTTATGAATATGGAAAAATCCCATTGCTGGAACACCTGTAAAAATTAAATGAAAATCAATTAAACTCAATGATATTTACACGGTACCGCACTATACACCGAAAACGTAAAGTAAACGTATTTACGAACAAAGCGGGGTTTATTCAACAAATTTTAACACAAAGTAATGATAAGTGCAACAAAACTTCTTTACAAAAATAGGTACATTTTGCACTTATCAAACTCTCCCCAACTTACATAATTGTTTGTCCTCAAACAAGAATCAAGCAACTCAACGAAACCGAGTGATAACCAAAGAATCGCGAATCAACAAGTTTTGAAAAACGGACAAATGAATGGTTCAAATGAAAACGGTACACACAAAGTAAATACTTACCACTAAACTACGACTATAACATAGTCAAGAAACAAAAGCAAAATACAAAAATTCATGCCGAACATTCTAAAACAACACAAGTTCCAAAGTGAGTCACACCTAGTAAAAACAATCATCGGTAGATGAAAAACACAAAATGAGGTTCTTTTCACTCACACAACAATCTTGCAAACAAAAGACTAAATTATGCATTCATCCAACAATTCACATTGAAAACATAAAAGCAAGAATCATAAGGACTTTCAAGGTTGTAGCGTGGTCGGGTAAACAAACAAAGGGCAATTTCTAAAGGTAATTGAAACAAAAACTTGCCTAAACCAAAGGGAGTGAAAACTCACAAAGATTAACACACAAAATTTCAATCAAACTTCTTCTTTCATCCCAAGTGCTACACAACACACAATACTTATTTAGCACAATTATTGAACTCTTTTTGTTTCCTTTTTCAAGGATTTTTCTTTTTCTTCCTTTTTTCTTTCTTTTTCTTTTTCGCAAATTTTTCTCTTTTTTCTTTTCTTTTCCAATCCTCATACAATCCAACCAATAAGTATACAATCATCCTCTCCCCAACTTGAATTCAACCGCATCATCATGTGAATACTCCCTACTTTCTAAGGCAAGAAAAAAATCCATACAACAACACAAAATTGAGGTCCAAGAAAAAACAAAATCCATTCAAAAATAAGTGAACTAAATACTCATAGACAAGCATTAAGTTCAAAGAGAAACATGGATCAAAAAGCTCAAAGGGGTTACGAATTCTCACACACTCACAAGGTGAATTTACTATTTGGCTAAGGTAGTTGTGCTCAAAATGAAACAATTGCCTTGATCCTTTTCATGCATTCATATAATCAACACAAACAAAAGATTCAACATAATAAAATCCAGTTAGAACAAGAATGTTGGTACTCCGTGCATATATGAACAATAGAAGGCCACCTCACAAAAAGGTTGGGAACTAAAACAATAGAACAAGTATACAAAAGAATGAATGGCATGAAAGTTTGTAAAATGCCTAAGTATCATGAATATGCTAAAGTATAGAAAGCGATAAATACATACCTCGGACGTGTACAAAACATAACAAGATCATTACCATACATCTGCAAGTTGAAATGATCAAACTTAGAACATCACAAAATTTCCTCAAGCTACTCAAAACAAGTTCATTGACAAACACGAAAACTATTAATATAAACAAACTAAAAAAACTGGTAGAAAATTCATTAAACAAGTTGTAAAGTGAAGATTTGAGAATTTTACAAAAAATCCGAGTACAACTTGTTTAATGAATACTCACCACACTACCTAAACTAAACAACAACAAAAGAAAAGAATACATCATGCTTGTTTTACGTCGTAAGCTCGACGCCTTTACAATGCTTAGCTAGCAAAATTCCTTCCTTCATGCCATAGTGATGCCTCACCGCGCAAACCAAAAGTAAGTGTCCTAACCAAACATTCAAACAAACATTACGGGAACAAAACTTATATAACACTTGAACAAACATAATGGAAATAGACAATATATACGATATATACAAAACTCAAAAACAAAGAAACTATCGCAATGCAATTCAATATCATAACCAATCCCCGGTAACGGCGCCATTTTGTTGATTGTAGAATAGGGCAAGCAAGCAAAAATATTTATTTTCGGAAGAATTCCCTCCGGGATTTATGTCGTGTCCACAGAGATCGGTTCGAGGGAAAGAATGTCGTTCGACAGTCTCTCGCGTTAATGAGTTTGGATTAAAATAGTTTCAAATAAGAAAATAGAAAAGTAAACATTAAAACATAAAACAAATTCACTTTTCAGCAAGACAAACTTATCCGGCATGCACATAATCGACCCCTCACAAACTTAAACTTATCGACCAGTTATACTCAACCTACAATACTCCTTAATATCACCCAGCATCGCTCACAACACAGGTTATGTCTAACACAAAGTTGAGAGAACAACCATGTTACCATTGCCGATACTTTCGTACGCTAGCTCAAGGCACGGAGGCATTAAGTTTCGACGCCTATTAAAGATTGCTAGCCCTAAATCTATCTCTAGAATCCAGAAACTAACAGACAATCATCCCTAATCGAAGTTTGCGACGGTTATCTCTAACGTAACCCAAACCCCGCACATAAAGCAAAAATCAGAGACAATCACTAATAAAGATTTGTAAAGAAAGTTTTATACAATGCCATGGGCGACAAATATACATGAGATCACAGCAAATACATATACACAACCCAACCATAAAGAAAAACACAAAGAAGAAGAGAAATGAACCAAACATCTCACGAATTGTCAGAGCCGGTCGACGATCAATCCACTCCGGATCATCCGTATGCATGCTCCACAGTTGTTTTCTAAGCTAATCCTATGAAGAAATGAAGTTTGATGGAGTTGGAGCAAAAACCCCCAAAACCATAACCTAAAAAATGCTGAAAAATGAAGTTTATAGTTGGAAGTTACTGCCCAGGTTCGCACTGCGAACATAAACCGCCTTTTGGGCTGCAAAAATTGTGTTTTTTAAGCATTCAGGCACTATTCATTCGCCCCCGGGTTCGCAGTGCAAACTCGCCAGCGAGTGCTCGCCATGGGCATTCGCAGTGCGAACATGACAACAAACCAGAATTTGTTTTGATCATAACTCATGAACCGTAACTCCGATTGACGCACGGTTTGAAGCGTTGGAAAGCTTATTAAATGCTCTTTATGAATATGGAAAAATCACATTGCTGGAACACCTGTAAAAATAAATGAAAATCAATTAAACTCAATGATATTTACACGGTACCGCACTATCCACCGAAAACGTAAAGTAAACGTATTTACGAACAAAGCGGGGTTTATTCAACCAATTTTAACACAAAGTAATGATAAGTGCAACAAAACTTCTTTACAAAAATAGGTACATTTTGCACTTATCAAACTCTCCCCAACTTACATAATTGTTTGTCCTCAAACAAGAATCAAGCAACTCAACGAAACCGAGTGATAACCAAAGAATCGCGAATCAACAAGTTTTGAAAAACGGACAAATGAATGGTTCAAATGAAAACGGTACACACAAAGTAAATACTAACCACTAAACTACGACGATAACATAGTCAAGAAACAAAAGCAAAATACAAAAATTCATGCCGAACATTCTAAAACAACACAAGTTCCAAAGTGAATCACACCTAGTAAAAACAATCATCGGTAGATGAAAAACACAAAATGAGGTTCTTTTCACTCACACAACAATCTTGCAAACAAAAGACTAAATTATGCATTCATCCAACAATTCACATTGAAAACATAAAAGCAAGAATCATAAGGACTTTCAAGGTTGTAGCGTGGTCGGGTAAACAAACAAAGGGCAATTTCTAAAGGTAATTGAAACAAAAACTTGCCTAAACCAAAGGGAGTGAAAACTCACAAAGATTAACACACAAAATTTCAATCAAACTTCTTCTTTCATCCCAAGTGCTACACAACACACAATACTTATTTAGCACAATTATTGAACTCTTTTTGTTTCCTTTTTCAAGGATTTTTCTTTTTCTTCCTTTTTTCTTTCCTTTTCTTTTTCGCAAATTTTTCTCTTTTTTCTTTTCTTTTCCAATCCTCATACAATCCACCCAATAAGTATACAATCATCCTCTCCCCAACTTGAATTCAACCGCACCATCATGTGAATACTCCCTACTTTCTAAGGCAAGAAAAAAATCCATACAACAACACAAAATTGAGGTCCAAGAAAAAACAAAATCCATTCAAAAATAAGTGAACTAAATACTCATAGACAAGCATTAAGTTCAAATAGAAACATGGATCAAAAAGCTCAAAGGGGTTATGAATTCTCACACACTCACAAGGTGAATTTACTATTTGGCTAAGGTAGTTGTGCTCAAAATGAAACAATTGCCTTGATCCTTTTCATGCATTCATATAATCAACACAAACAAAAGATTCAACATAATAAAATCCAGTTAGAACAAGAATGTTGGTACTCCGTGCATATATGAACAATAGAAGGCCACCTCACAAAAAGGTTGGGAACTAAAACAATAGAACAAGTATACAAAAGAATGAATGGCATGAAAGTTTGTAAAATGCCTAAGTATCATGAATATGCTAAAGTATAGAAAGCGATAAATACATACGTCGGACGTGTACAAAACTTAACAAGATCATTACCATACATCTGCAAGTTGAAATGATCAAACTTGGAACATCACAAAATTTCCTCAAGCTACTCAAAACAAGTTCATTGACAAACACGAAAACTATTAATATAAACAAACTAAAAAAACCGGTAGAAAATTCATTAAACAAGTTGTAAAGTGAAGATTTGAGAATTTTACAAAAAATCCGAGTACAACTTGTTTAATGAATACTCACCACACTACCTAAACTAAACAACAACAAAAGAAAAGAATACATCATGCTTGTTTTACGTCGTAAGCTCGACGCCTTTACAATGCTTAGCTAGCAAAATTCCTTCCTTCATGCCATAGTGATGCCTCACCGCGCAAACCAAAAGTAAGTGTCCTAACCAAACATTCAAACAAACATTACGGGAACAAAACTTATATAACACTTGAACAAACATAATGGAAATAGACAATATATACGATATATACAAAACTCAAAAACAAAGAAACTATCGCAATGCAATTCAATATCAAAACCAATCCCCGACAACGGCGCCATTTTGTTGATTGTAGAATAGGGCAAGCAAGCAAAAATATTTATTTTCGGAAGAATTCCCTCCGGGATTTATGTCGTGTCCATAGAGATCGGTTCGAGGGAAAGAATGTCGTTCGACAGTCTCTCGCGTTAATGAGTTTGGATTAAAATAGTTTCAAATAAGAAAATAGAAAAGTAAACATTAAAACATAAAACAAATTCACTTTTCAGCAAGACAAACTTATCCGGCATGCACATAATCGACTCCTCACAAACTTAAACTTATCGACCAGTTATACTCAACCTACAATACTTCTTAATATCACCCAGCATCGCTCACAACACAGGTTATGTCTAACACAAAGTTGAGAGAACAACCATGTTACCATTGCCGATACTTTCGTACGCTAGCTCAAGGCACGGAGGATTAAGTTTCGATGCCTATTAAAGATTACTAGCCCTAAATCTATCTCTAGAATCCAGAAACTAACAGACAATCCTCCCTAATCGAAGTTTGCGACGGTAATCTCTAACGCAACCCAAACCCCGCGCATAAAGCAAAAATCAGAGACAATCACTAATAAAGATTTGTAAAGAAAGTTTTATACAACGCCATGGGCGACAAATATACATGAGATCACAACAAATACATATACACAACCCAACCATAAAGAAAAACACAAAGAAGAAGAGAAATGAACCAAACATCTCGCGGATTGTCAGAACCGGTCGACGATCAATCCACTCCGGATCATCCGTATGCATGCTCCACAGTTGTTTTCTAAGCTAATCCTATGAAGAAATGAAGTTTGATGGAGTTGGAGCAAAAACCCCCAAAACCATAACCTAAAAAATGCTGAAAAATGAAGTTTATAGGTGGAAGTTACTGCCCAGGTTCGCACTGCGAACATAAACCGCCTTTTGGGCTGCAAAAATTGTGTTTTTCAAGCATTCAGGCACTATTCATTCGCCCCCGGGTTCGCAGTGCAAACTCGCCAGCGAGTGCTCGCCACGGGCATTCGCAGTGCGAACATGACAACAAACCAGAATTTGTTTTGATCATAACTCATGAACCGTAACTCCGATTGACGCACGGTTTGAAGCGTTGGAAAGCTTATTCAATGCTCTTTATGAATATGGAAAAATCCCATTGCTGGAACACCTGTAAAAATAAATGAAAATCAATTAAACTCAATGATATTTACACGGTACCGCACTATACACCGAAAACGTAAAGTAAACGTATTTACGAACAAAGCGGGGTTTATTCAACAAATTTTAACACAAAGTAATGATAAGTGCAACAAAACTTCTTTACAAAAATAGGTACATTTTGCACTTATCAAACTCTCCCCAACTTACATAATTGTTTGTCCTCAAACAAGAATCAAGCAACTCAACGAAACCGAGTGATAACCAAAGAATCGCGAATCAACAAGTTTTGAAAAACGGACAAATGAATGGTTCAAATGAAAACGGTACACACAAAGTAAATACTTACCACTAAACTACGACGATAACATAGTCAAGAAACAAAAGCAAAATACAAAAATTCATGCCGAACATTCTAAAACAACACAAGTTCCAAAGTGAATCACACCTAGTAAAAACAATCATCGGTAGATGAAAAACACAAAATGAGGTTCTTTTCACTCACACAACAATCTTGCAAACAAAAGACTAAATTATGCATTCATCCAACAATTCACATTGAAAACATAAAAGCAAGAATCATAAGGACTTTCAAGGTTGTAGCGTGGTCGGGTAAACAAACAAAGGGAAATTTCTAAAGGTAATTGAAACAAAAACTTGCCTAAACCAAAGGGTGTGAAAACTCACAAAGATTAACACACAAAATTTCAATCAAACTTCTTCTTTCATCCCAAGTGCTACACAACACACAATACTTATTTAGCACAATTATTGAACTCTTTTTGTTTCCTTTTTCAAGGATTTTTCTTTTTCTTCCTTTTTTCTTTCTTTTTCTTTTTCGCAAATTTTTCTCTTTTTTCTTTTCTTTTCCAATCCTCATACAATCCAACCAATAAGTATACAATCATCCTCTCCCCAACTTGAATTCAACCGCATCATCATGTGAATACTCCCTACTTTCTAAGGCAAGAAAAAAATCCATACAACAACACAAAATTGAGGTCCAAGAAAAAACAAAATCCATTCAAAAATAAGTGAACTAAATACTCATAGACAAGCATTAAGTTCAAAGAGAAACATGGATCAAAAAGCTCAAAGGGGTTACGAATTCTCACACACTCACAAGGTGAATTTACTATTTGGCTAAGGTAGTTGTGCTCAAAATGAAACAATTGCCTTGATCCTTTTCATGCATTCATATAATCAACACAAACAAAAGATTCAACATAATAAAATCCAGTTAGAACAAGAATGTTGGTACTCCGTGCATATATGAACAATAGAAGGCCACCTCACAAAAAGGTTGGGAACTAAAACAATAGAACAAGTATACAAAAGAATGAATGGCATGAAAGTTTGTAAAATGCCTAAGTATCATGAATATGCTAAAGTATAGAAAGCGATAAATACATACCTCGGACGTGTACAAAACATAACAAGATCATTACCATACATCTGCAAGTTGAAATGATCAAACTTAGAACATCACAAAATTTCCTCAAGCTACTCAAAACAAGTTCATTGACAAACACGAAAACTATTAATATAAACAAACTAAAAAAACCGGTAGAAAATTCATTAAACAAGTTGTAAAGTGAAGATTTGAGAATTTTACAAAAAATCCGAGTACAACTTGTTTAATGAATACTCACCACACTACCTAAACTAAACAACAACAAAAGAAAAGAATACATCATGCTTGTTTTACGTCGTAAGCTCGACGCCTTTACAATGCTTAGCTAGCAAAATTCCTTCCTTCATGCCATAGTGATGCCTCACCGCGCAAACCAAAAGTAAGTGTCCTAACCAAACATTCAAACAAACATTACGGGAACAAAACTTATATAACACTTGAACAAACATAATGGAAATAGACAATATATACGATATATACAAAACTCAAAAACAAAGAAACTATCGCAATGCAATTCAATATCAAAACCAATCCCCGACAACGGCGCCATTTTGTTGATTGTAGAATAGGGCAAGCAAGCAAAAATATTTATTTTCGGAAGAATTCCCTCCGGGATTTATGTCGTGTCCATAGAGATCGGTTCGAGGGAAAGAATGTCGTTCGACAGTCTCTCGCGTTAATGAGTTTGGATTAAAATAGTTTCAAATAAGAAAATAGAAAAGTAAACATTAAAACATAAAACAAATTCACTTTTCAGCAAGACAAACTTATCCGGCATGCACATAATCGACTCCTCACAAACTTAAACTTATCGACCAGTTATACTCAACCTACAATACTTCTTAATATCACCCAGCATCGCTCACAACACAGGTTATGTCTAACACAAAGTTGAGAGAACAACCATGTTACCATTGCCGATACTTTCGTACGCTAGCTCAAGGCACGGAGGATTAAGTTTCGATGCCTATTAAAGATTACTAGCCCTAAATCTATCTCTAGAATCCAGAAACTAACAGACAATCCTCCCTAATCGAAGTTTGCGACGGTAATCTCTAACGCAACCCAAACCCCGCGCATAAAGCAAAAATCAGAGACAATCACTAATAAAGATTTGTAAAGAAAGTTTTATACAACGCCATGGGCGACAAATATACATGAGATCACAACAAATACATATACACAACCCAACCATAAAGAAAAACACAAAGAAGAAGAGAAATGAACCAAACATCTCGCGGATTGTCAGAACCGGTCGACGATCAATCCACTCCGGATCATCCGTATGCATGCTCCACAGTTGTTTTCTAAGCTAATCCTATGAAGAAATGAAGTTTGATGGAGTTGGAGCAAAAACCCCCAAAACCATAACCTAAAAAATGCTGAAAAATGAAGTTTATAGGTGGAAGTTACTGCCCAGGTTCGCACTGCGAACATAAACCGCCTTTTGGGCTGCAAAAATTGTGTTTTTCAAGCATTCAGGCACTATTCATTCGCCCCCGGGTTCGCAGTGCAAACTCGCCAGCGAGTGCTCGCCACGGGCATTCGCAGTGCGAACATGACAACAAACCAGAATTTGTTTTGATCATAACTCATGAACCGTAACTCCGATTGACGCACGGTTTGAAGCGTTGGAAAGCTTATTCAATGCTCTTTATGAATATGGAAAAATCCCATTGCTGGAACACCTGTAAAAATAAATGAAAATCAATTAAACTCAATGATATTTACACGGTACCGCACTATACACCGAAAACGTAAAGTAAACGTATTTACGAACAAAGCGGGGTTTATTCAACAAATTTTAACACAAAGTAATGATAAGTGCAACAAAACTTCTTTACAAAAATAGGTACATTTTGCACTTATCAAACTCTCCCCAACTTACATAATTGTTTGTCCTCAAACAAGAATCAAGCAACTCAACGAAACCGAGTGATAACCAAAGAATCGCGAATCAACAAGTTTTGAAAAACGGACAAATGAATGGTTCAAATGAAAACGGTACACACAAAGTAAATACTTACCACTAAACTACGACGATAACATAGTCAAGAAACAAAAGCAAAATACAAAAATTCATGCCGAACATTCTAAAACAACACAAGTTCCAAAGTGAATCACACCTAGTAAAAACAATCATCGGTAGATGAAAAACACAAAATGAGGTTCTTTTCACTCACACAACAATCTTGCAAACAAAAGACTAAATTATGCATTCATCCAACAATTCACATTGAAAACATAAAAGCAAGAATCATAAGGACTTTCAAGGTTGTAGCGTGGTCGGGTAAACAAACAAAGGGAAATTTCTAAAGGTAATTGAAACAAAAACTTGCCTAAACCAAAGGGTGTGAAAACTCACAAAGATTAACACACAAAATTTCAATCAAACTTCTTCTTTCATCCCAAGTGCTACACAACACACAATACTTATTTAGCACAATTATTGAACTCTTTTTGTTTCCTTTTTCAAGGATTTTTCTTTTTCTTCCTTTTTTCTTTCTTTTTCTTTTTCGCAAATTTTTCTCTTTTTTCTTTTCTTTTCCAATCCTCATACAATCCAACCAATAAGTATACAATCATCCTCTCCCCAACTTGAATTCAACCGCATCATCATGTGAATACTCCCTACTTTCTAAGGCAAGAAAAAAATCCATACAACAACACAAAATTGAGGTCCAAGAAAAAACAAAATCCATTCAAAAATAAGTGAACTAAATACTCATAGACAAGCATTAAGTTCAAAGAGAAACATGGATCAAAAAGCTCAAAGGGGTTACGAATTCTCACACACTCACAAGGTGAATTTACTATTTGGCTAAGGTAGTTGTGCTCAAAATGAAACAATTGCCTTGATCCTTTTCATGCATTCATATAATCAACACAAACAAAAGATTCAACATAATAAAATCCAGTTAGAACAAGAATGTTGGTACTCCGTGCATATATGAACAATAGAAGGCCACCTCACAAAAAGGTTGGGAACTAAAACAATAGAACAAGTATACAAAAGAATGAATGGCATGAAAGTTTGTAAAATGCCTAAGTATCATGAATATGCTAAAGTATAGAAAGCGATAAATACATACCTCGGACGTGTACAAAACATAACAAGATCATTACCATACATCTGCAAGTTGAAATGATCAAACTTAGAACATCACAAAATTTCCTCAAGCTACTCAAAACAAGTTCATTGACAAACACGAAAACTATTAATATAAACAAACTAAAAAAACCGGTAGAAAATTCATTAAACAAGTTGTAAAGTGAAGATTTGAGAATTTTACAAAAAATCCGAGTACAACTTGTTTAATGAATACTCACCACACTACCTAAACTAAACAACAACAAAAGAAAAGAATACATCATGCTTGTTTTACGTCGTAAGCTCGACGCCTTTACAATGCTTAGCTAGCAAAATTCCTTCCTTCATGCCATAGTGATGCCTCACCGCGCAAACCAAAAGTAAGTGTCCTAACCAAACATTCAAACAAACATTACGGGAACAAAACTTATATAACACTTGAACAAACATAATGGAAATAGACAATATATACGATATATACAAAACTCAAAAACAAAGAAACTATCGCAATGCAATTCAATATCATAACCAATCCCCGGTAACGGCGCCATTTTGTTGATTGTAGAATAGGGCAAGCAAGCAAAAATATTTATTTTCGGAAGAATTCCCTCCGGGATTTATGTCGTGTCCACAGAGATCGGTTCGAGGGAAAGAATGTCGTTCGACAGTCTCTCGCGTTAATGAGTTTGGATTAAAATAGTTTCAAATAAGAAAATAGAAAAGTAAACATTAAAACATAAAACAAATTCACTTTTCAGCAAGACAAACTTATCCGGCATGCACATAATCGACCCCTCACAAACTTAAACTTATCGACCAGTTATACTCAACCTACAATACTCCTTAATATCACCCAGCATCGCTCACAACACAGGTTATGTCTAACACAAAGTTGAGAGAACAACCATGTTACCATTGCCGATACTTTCGTACGCTAGCTCAAGGCACGGAGGCATTAAGTTTTGACGCCTATTAAAGATTGCTAGCCCTAAATCTATCTCTAGAATCCAGAAACTAACAGACAATCATCCCTAATCGAAGTTTGCGACGGTTATCTCTAACGTAACCCAAACCCCGCACATAAAGCAAAAATCAGAGACAATCACTAATAAAGATTTGTAAAGAAAGTTTTATACAATGCCATGGGCGACAAATATACATGAGATCACAGCAAATACATATACACAACCCAACCATAAAGAAAAACACAAAGAAGAAGAGAAATGAACCAAACATCTCACGAATTGTCAGAGCCGGTCGACGATCAATCCACTCCGGATCATCCGTATGCATGCTCCACAGTTGTTTTCTAAGCTAATCCTATGAAGAAATGAAGTTTGATGGAGTTGGAGCAAAAACCCCCAAAACCATAACCTAAAAAATGCTGAAAAATGAAGTTTATAGTTGGAAGTTACTGCCCAGGTTCGCACTGCGAACCCCCGTTCGCACTGCGAACATAAACCGCCTTTTGGGCTGCAAAAATTGTGTTTTTTAAGCATTCAGGCACTATTCATTCGCCCCCGGGTTCGCAGTGCAAACTCGCCAGCGAGTGCTCGCCACGGGCATTCGCAGTGCGAACATGACAACAAACCAGAATTTGTTTTGATCATAACTCATGAACCGTAACTCCGATTGACGCACGGTTTGAAGCGTTGGAAAGCTTATTAAATGCTCTTTATGAATATGGAAAAATCCCATTGCTGGAACACCTGTAAAAATAAATGAAAATCAATTAAACTCAATGATATTTACACGGTACCGCACTATCCACCGAAAACGTAAAGTAAACGTATTTACGAACAAAGCGGGGTTTATTCAACCAATTTTAACACAAAGTAATGATAAGTGCAACAAAACTTCTTTACAAAAATAGGTACATTTTGCACTTATCAAACTCTCCCCAACTTACATAATTGTTTGTCCTCAAACAAGAATCAAGCAACTCAACGAAACCGAGTGATAACCAAAGAATCGCGAATCAACAAGTTTTGAAAAACGGACAAATGAATGGTTCAAATGAAAACGGTACACACAAAGTAAATACTTACCACTAAACTACGACGATAACATAGTCAAGAAACAAAAGCAAAATACAAAAATTCATGCCGAACATTCTAAAACAACACAAGTTCCAAAGTGAATCACACCTAGTAAAAACAATCATCGGTAGATGAAAAACACAAAATGAGGTTCTTTTCACTCACACAACAATCTTGCAAACAAAAGACTAAATTATGCATTCATCCAACAATTCACATTGAAAACATAAAAGCAAGAATCATAAGGACTTTCAAGGTTGTAGCGTGGTCGGGTAAACAAACAAAGGGCAATTTCTAAAGGTAATTGAAACAAAAACTTGCCTAAACCAAAGGGAGTGAAAACTCACAAAGATTAACACACAAAATTTCAATCAAACTTCTTCTTTCATCCCAAGTGCTACACAACACACAATACTTATTTAGCACAATTATTGAACTCTTTTTGTTTCCTTTTTCAAGGATTTTTCTTTTTCTTCCTTTTTTCTTTCCTTTTCTTTTTCGCAAATTTTTCTCTTTTTTCTTTTCTTTTCCAATCCTCATACAATCCACCCAATAAGTATACAATCATCCTCTCCCCAACTTGAATTCAACCGCACCATCATGTGAATATTCCCTACTTTCTAAGGCAAGAAAAAAATCCATACAACAACACAAAATTGAGGTCCAAGAAAAAACAAAATCCATTCAAAAATAAGTGAACTAAATACTCATAGACAAGCATTAAGTTCAAATAGAAACATGGATCAAAAAGCTCAAAGGGGTTACGAATTCTCACACACTCACAAGGTGAATTTACTATTTGGCTAAGGTAGTTGTGCTCAAAATGAAACAATTGCCTTGATCCTTTTCATGCATTCATATAATCAACACAAACAAAAGATTCAACATAATAAAATCCAGTTAGAACAAGAATGTTGGTACTCCGTGCATATATGAACAATAGAAGGCCACCTCACAAAAAGGTTGGGAACTAAAACAATAGAACAAGTATACAAAAGAATGAATGGCATGAAAGTTTGTAAAATGCCTAAGTATCATGAATATGCTAAAGTATAGAAAGCGATAAATACATACCTCGGACGTGTACAAAACTTAACAAGATCATTACCATACATCTGCAAGTTGAAATGATCAAACTTGGAACATCACAAAATTTCCTCAAGCTACTCAAAACAAGTTCATTGACAAACAAGAAAACTATTAATATAAACAAACTAAAAAAACCGGTAGAAAATTCATTAAACAAGTTGTAAAGTGAAGATTTGAGAATTTTACAAAAAATCCGAGTACAACTTGTTTAATGAATACTCACCACACTATCTAAACTAAACAACAACAAAAGAAAAGAATACATCATGCTTGTTTTACGTCGTAAGCTCGACGCCTTTACAATGCTTAGCTAGCAAAATTCCTTCCTTCATGCCATAGTGATGCCTCACCGCGCAAACCAAAAGTAAGTGTCCTAACCAAACATTCAAACAAACATTACGGGAACAAAACTTATATAACACTTGAACAAACATAATGGAAATAGACAATATATACGATATATACAAAACTCAAAAACAAAGAAACTATCGCAATGCAATTCAATATCAAAACCAATCCCCGGCAACGGCGCCATTTTGTTGATTGTAGAATAGGGCAAGCAAGCAAAAATATTTATTTTCGGAAGAATTCCGTCCGGGATTTATGTCGTGTCCACAGAGATCGGTTCGAGGGAAAGAATGTCGTTCGACAGTCTCTCCCGTTAATGAGTTTGGATTAAAATAGTTTCAAATAAGAAAATAGAAAAGTAAACATTAAAACATAAAACAAATTCACTTTTCAGCAAGACAAACTTATCCGGCATGCACATAATCGACTCCTCACAAACTTAAACTTATCGACCAGTTATACTCAACCTACAATACTCCTTAATATCACCCAGCATCGCTCACAACACAGGTTATGTCTAACACAAAGTTGAGAGAACAACCATGTTACCATTGCCGATACTTTCGTACGCTAGCTCAAGGCACGGAGGCATTAAGTTTCGACGCCTATTAAAGATTGCTAGCCCTAAATCTATCTCTAGAATCCAGAAACTAACAGACAATCATCCCTAATCGAAGTTTGCGACGGTTATCTCTAACGTAACCCAAACCCCGCGCATAAAGCAAAAATCAGAGACAATCACTAATAAAGATTTGTAAAGAAAGTTTTATACAATGCCATGGGCGACAAATATACATGAGATCACAGCAAATACATATACACAACCCAACCATAAAGAAAAACACAAAGAAGAAGAGAAATGAACCAAACATCTCGCGAATTGTCAGAGCCGGTCGACGATCAATCCACTCCGGATCATCCGTATGCATGCTCCACAGTTGTTTTCTAAGCTAATCCTATGAAGAAATGAAGTTTGATGGAGTTGGAGCAAAAACCCCCAAAACCATAACCTAAAAAATGCTGAAAAATGAAGTTTATAGGTGGAAGTTACTGCCCAGGTTCGCACTGCGAACCCCCGTTCGCACTGCGAACATAAACCGCCTTTTGGGCTGCAAAAATTGTGTTTTTTAAGCATTCAGGCACTATTCATTCGCCCCCGGGTTCGCAGTGCAAACTCGCCAGCGAGTGCTCGCCACGGGCATTCGCAGTGCGAACATGACAACAAACCAGAATTTGTTTTGATCATAACTCATCAACCGTAACTCCGATTGACGCACGGTTTGAAGCGTTGGAAAGCTTATTAAATTATCTTTATGAATATGGAAAAATCCCATTGCTGGAACACCTGTAAAAATAAATGAAAATCAATTAAACTCAATGATATTTACACGGTACCGCACTATCCACCGAAAACGTAAAGTAAACGTATTTACGAACAAAGCGGGGTTTATTCAACCAATTTTAACACAAAGTAATGATAAGTGCAACAAAAGTTCTTTACAAAAATAGGTACATTTTGCACTTATCAAACTCTCCCCAACTTACATAATTGTTTGTCCTCAAACAAGAATCAAGCAACTCAACGAAACCGAGTGATAACCAAAGAATCGCGAATCAACAAGTTTTGAAAAACGGACAAATGAATGGTTCAAATGAAAACGGTACACACAAAGTAAATACTTACCACTAAACTACGATGATAACATAGTCAAGAAACAAAAGCAAAATACAAAAATTCATGCCGAACATTCTAAAACAACACAAGTTCCAAAGTGAATCACACCTAGTAAAAACAATCATCGGTAGATGAAAAACACAAAATGAGGTTCTTTTCACTCACACAACAATCTTGCAAACAAAAGACTAAATTATGCATTCATCCAACAATTCACATTGAAAACATAAAAGCAAGAATCATAAGGACTTTCAAGGTTGTAGCGTGGTCGGGTAAACAAACAAAGGGCAATTTCTAAAGGTAATTGAAACAAAAACTTGCCTAAACCAAAGGGAGTGAAAACTCACAAAGATTAACACACAAAATTTCAATCAAACTTCTTCTTTCATCCCAAGTGCTACACAACACACAATACTTATTTAGCACAATTATTGAACTCTTTTTGTTTCCTTTTTCAAGGATTTTTCTTTTTCTTCCTTTTTTCTTTCCTTTTCTTTTTCGCAAATTTTTCTCTTTTTTCTTTTCTTTTCCAATCCTCATACAATCCACCCAATAAGTATACAATCATCCTCTCCCCAACTTGAATTCAACCGCACCATCATGTGAATACTCCCTACTTTCTAAGGCAAGAAAAAAATCCATACAACAACACAAAATTGAGGTCCAAGAAAAAACAAAATCCATTCAAAAATAAGTGAACTAAATACTCATAGACAAGCATTAAGTTCAAATAGAAACATGGATCAAAAAGCTCAAAGGGGTTACGAATTCTCACACACTCACAAGGTGAATTTACTATTTGGCTAAGGTAGTTGTGCTCAAAATGAAACAATTGCCTTGATCCTTTTCATGCATTCATATAATCAACACAAACAAAAGATTCAACATAATAAAATCCAGTTAGAACAAGAATGTTGGTACTCCGTGCATATATGAACAATAGAAGGCCACCTCACAAAAAGGTTGGGAACTAAAACAATAGAACAAGTATACAAAAGAATGAATGGCATGAAAGTTTGTAAAATGCCTAAGTATCATGAATATGCTAAAGTATAGAAAGCGATAAATACATACCTCGGACGTGTACAAAACTTAACAAGATCATTACCATACATCTGCAAGTTGAAATGATCAAACTTGGAACATCACAAAATTTCCTCAAGCTACTCAAAACAAGTTCATTGACAAACAAGAAAACTATTAATATAAACAAACTAAAAAAACCGGTAGAAAATTCATTAAACAAGTTGTAAAGTGAAGATTTGAGAATTTTACAAAAAATCCGAGTACAACTTGTTTAATGAATACTCACCACACTATCTAAACTAAACAACAACAAAAGAAAAGAATACATCATGCTTGTTTTACGTCGTAAGCTCGACGCCTTTACAATGCTTAGCTAGCAAAATTCCTTCCTTCATGCCATAGTGATGCCTCACCGCGTAAACCAAAAGTAAGTGTCCTAACCAAACATTCAAACAAACATTACGGGAACAAAACTTATATAACACTTGAACAAACATAATGGAAATAGACAATATATACGATATATACAAAACTCAAAAACAAAGAAACTATCGCAATGCAATTCAATATCAAAACCAATCCCCGGCAACAGCGCCATTTTGTTGATTGTAGAATAGGGCAAGCAAGCAAAAATATTTATTTTCGGAAGAATTCCCTCTGGGATTTATCTCGTGTCCACAGAGATCGGTTCGAGGGAAAGAATGTCGTTCGACAGTCTCTCGCGTTAATGAGTTTGGATTAAAATAGTTTCAAATAAGAAAATAGAAAAGTAAACATTAAAACATAAAACAAATTCACTTTTCAGCAAGACAAACTTATCCGGCATGCACATAATCGACTCCTCACAAACTTAAACTTATCGACCAGTTATACTCAACCTACAATACTCCTTAATATCACCCAGCATCGCTCACAACACAGGTTATGTCTATCACAAAGTTGAGAGAACAACCATGTTACCATTGCCGATACTTTCGTACGCTAGCTCAAGGCACGGAGGCATTAAGTTTCGACGCCTATTAAAGATTGCTAGCCCTAAATCTATCTCTAGAATCCAGAAACTAACAGACAATCATCCCTAATCGAAGTTTGCGACGGTTATCTCTAACGTAACCCAAACCCCGCGCATAAAGCAAAAATCAGAGACAATCACTAATAAAGATTTGTAAAGAAAGTTTTATACAATGCCATGGGCGACAAATATACATGAGATCACAGCAAATACATATACACAACCCAACCATAAAGAAAAACACAAAGAAGAAGAGAAATGAACCAAACATCTCGCGAATTGTCAGAGCCGGTCGACGATCAATCCACTCCGGATCATCCGTATGCATGCTCCACAGTTGTTTTCTAAGCTAATCCTATGAAGAAATGAAGTTTGATGGAGTTGGAGCAAAAACCCCCAAAACCATAACCTAAAAAATGCTGAAAAATGAAGTTTATAGGTGGAAGTTACTGCCCAGGTTCGCACTGCGAACCCCCGTTCGCACTGCGAACATAAACCGCCTTTTGGGCTGCAAAAATTGTGTTTTTTAAGCATTCAGGCACTATACATTCGCCCCCGGGTTCGCAGTGCAAACTCGCCAGCGAGTGCTCGCCACGGGCATTCGCAGTGCGAACATGACAACAAACCAGAATTTGTTTTGATCATAACTCATGAACCGTAACTCCGATTGACGCACGGTTTGAAGCGTTGGAAAGCTTATTAAATGCTCTTTATGAATATGGAAAAATCCCATTGCTGGAACACCTGTAAAAATAAATGAAAATCAATTAAACTCAATGATATTTACACGGTACCGCACTATCCACCGAAAACGTAAAGTAAACGTATTTACGAACAAAGCGGGGTTTACTCAACCAATTTTAACACAAAGTAATGATAAGTGCAACAAAACTTCTTTACAAAAATAGGTACATTTTGCACTTATCAAACTCTCCCCAACTTACATAATTGTTTGTCCTCAAACAAGAATCAAGCAACTCAACGAAACCGAGTGATAACCAAAGAATCGCGAATCAACAAGTTTTGAAAAACGGACAAATGAATGGTTCAAATGAAAACGGTACACACAAAGTAAATACTTACCACTAAACTACGACGATAACATAGTCAAGAAACAAAAGCAAAATACAAAAATTCATGCCGAACATTCTAAAACAACACAAGTTCCAAAGTGAATCACACCTAGTAAAAACAATCATCGGTAGATGAAAAACACAAAATGAGGTTCTTTTCACTCACACAACAATCTTGCAAACAAAAGACTAAATTATGCATTCATCCAACAATTCACATTGAAAACATAAAAGCAAGAATCATAAGGACTTTCAAGGTTGTAGCGTGGTCGGGTAAACAAACAAAGGGCAATTTCTAAAGGTAATTGAAACAAAAACTTGCCTAAACCAAAGGGAGTGAAAACTCACAAAGATTAACACACAAAATTTCAATCAAACTTCTTCTTTCATCCCAAGTGCTACACAACACACAATACTTATTTAGCACAATTATTGAACTCTTTTTGTTTCCTTTTTCAAGGATTTTTCTTTTTCTTCCTTTTTTCTTTCCTTTTCTTTTTCGCAAATTTTTCTCTTTTTTCTTTTCTTTTCCAATCCTCATACAATCCACCCAATAAGTATACAATCATCCTCTCCCCAACTTGAATTCAACCGCACCATCATGTGAATATTCCCTACTTTCTAAGGCAAGAAAAAAATCCATACAACAACACAAAATTGAGGTCCAAGAAAAAACAAAATCCATTCAAAAATAAGTGAACTAAATACTCATAGACAAGCATTAAGTTCAAATAGAAACATGGATCAAAAAGCTCAAAGGGGTTACGAATTCTCACACACTCACAAGGTGAATTTACTATTTGGCTAAGGTAGTTGTGCTCAAAATGAAACAATTGCCTTGATCCTTTTCATGCATTCATATAATCAACACAAACAAAAGATTCAACATAATAAAATCCAGTTAGAACAAGAATGTTGGTACTCCGTGCATATATGAACAATAGAAGGCCACCTCACAAAAAGGTTGGGAACTAAAACAATAGAACAAGTATACAAAAGAATGAATGGCATGAAAGTTTGTAAAATGCCTAAGTATCATGAATATGCTAAAGTATAGAAAGCGATAAATACATACCTCGGACGTGTACAAAACTTAACAAGATCATTACCATACATCTGCAAGTTGAAATGATCAAACTTGGAACATCACAAAATTTCCTCAAGCTACTCAAAACAAGTTCATTGACAAACAAGAAAACTATTAATATAAACAAACTAAAAAAACCGGTAGAAAATTCATTAAACAAGTTGTAAAGTGAAGATTTGAGAATTTTACAAAAAATCCGAGTACAACTTGTTTAATGAATACTCACCACACTATCTAAACTAAACAACAACAAAAGAAAATAATACATCATGCTTGTTTTACGTCGTAAGCTCGACGCCTTTACAATGCTTAGCTAGCAAAATTCCTTCCTTCATGCCATAGTGATGCCTCACCGCGCAAACCAAAAGTAAGTGTCCTAACCAAACATTCAAACAAACATTACGGGAACAAAACTTATATAACACTTGAACAAACATAATGGAAATAGACAATATATACGATATATACAAAACTCAAAAACAAAGAAACTATCGCAATGCAATTCAATATCAAAACCAATCCCCGGCAACGGCGCCATTTTGTTGATTGTAGAATAGGGCAAGCAAGCAAAAATATTTATTTTCGGAAGAATTCCCTCCGGGATTTATGTCGTGTCCACAGAGATCGGTTCGAGGGAAAGAATGTCGTTCGACAGTCTCTCGCGTTAATGAGTTTGGATTAAAATAGTTTCAAATAAGAAAATAGAAAAGTAAACATTAAAACATAAAACAAATTCACTTTTCAGCAAGACAAACTTATCCGGCATGCACATAATCGACTCCTCACAAACTTAAACTTATCGACCAGTTATACTCAACCTACAATACTCCTTAATATCACCCAGCATCGCTCACAACACAGGTTATGTCTATCACAAAGTTGAGAGAACAACCATGTTACCATTGCCGATACTTTCGTACGCTAGCTCAAGGCACGGAGGCATTAAGTTTCGACGCCTATTAAAGATTGCTAGCCCTAAATCTATCTCTAGAATCCAGAAACTAACAGACAATCATCCCTAATCGAAGTTTGCGACGGTTATCTCTAACGTAACCCAAACCCCGCGCATAAAGCAAAAATCAGAGACAATCATTAATAAAGATTTGTAAAGAAAGTTTTATACAATGCCATGGGCGACAAATATACATGAGATCACAGCAAATACATATACACAACCCAACCATAAAGAAAAACACAAAGAAGAAGAGAAATGAACCAAACATCTCGCGAATTGTCAGAGCCGGTCGACGATCAATCCACTCCGGATCATCCGTATGCATGCTCCACAGTTGTTTTCTAAGCTAATCCTATGAAGAAATGAAGTTTGATGGAGTTGGAGCAAAAACCCCCAAAACCATAACCTAAAAAATGCTGAAAAATGAAGTTTATAGGTGGAAGTTACTGCCCAGGTTCGCACTGCGAACCCCCGTTCGCACTGCGAACATAAACCGCCTTTTGGGCTGCAAAAATTGTGTTTTTTAAGCATTCAGGCACTATACATTCGCCCCCGGGTTCGCAGTGCAAACTCGCCAGCGAGTGCTCGCCACGGGCATTCGCAGTGCGAACATGACAACAAACCAGAATTTGTTTTGATCATAACTCATGAACCGTAACTCCGATTGACGCACGGTTTGAAGCGTTGGAAAGCTTATTAAATGCTCTTTATGAATATGGAAAAATCCCATTGCTGGAACACCTGTAAAAATAAATGAAAATCAATTAAACTCAATGATATTTACACGGTACCGCACTATCCACCGAAAACGTAAAGTAAACGTATTTACGAACAAAGCGGGGTTTATTCAACCAATTTTAACACAAAGTAATGATAAGTGCAACAAAACTTCTTTACAAAAATAGGTACATTTTGCACTTATCAAACTCTCCCCAACTTACATAATTGTTTGTCCTCAAACAAGAATCAAGCAACTCAACGAAACCGAGTGATAACCAAAGAATCGCGAATCAACAAGTTTTGAAAAACGGACAAATGAATGGTTCAAATGAAAACGGTACACACAAAGTAAATACTTACCACTAAACTACGACGATAACATAGTCAAGAAACAAAAGCAAAATACAAAAATTCATGCCGAACATTCTAAAACAACACAAGTTCCAAAGTGAATCACACCTAGTAAAAACAATCATCGGTAGATGAAAAACACAAAATGAGGTTCTTTTCACTCACACAACAATCTTGCAAACAAAAGACTAAATTATGCATTCATCCAACAATTCACATTGAAAACATAAAAGCAAGAATCATAAGGACTTTCAAGGTTGTAGCGTGGTCGGGTAAACAAACAAAGGGCAATTTCTAAAGGTAATTGAAACAAAAACTTGCCTAAACCAAAGGGAGTGAAAACTCACAAAGATTAACACACAAAATTTCAATCAAACTTCTTCTTTCATCCCAAGTGCTACACAACACACAATACTTATTTAGCACAATTATTGAACTCTTTTTGTTTCCTTTTTCAAGGATTTTTCTTTTTCTTCCTTTTTTCTTTCCTTTTCTTTTTCGCAAATTTTTCTCTTTTTTCTTTTCTTTTCCAATCCTCATACAATCCACCCAATAAGTATACAATCATCCTCTCCCCAACTTGAATTCAACCGCACCATCATGTGAATACTCCCTACTTTCTAAGGCAAGAAAAAAATCCATACAACAACACAAAATTGAGGTCCAAGAAAAAACAAAATCCATTCAAAAATAAGTGAACTAAATACTCATAGACAAGCATTAAGTTCAAATAGAAACATGGATCAAAAAGCTCAAAGGGGTTACGAATTCTCACACACTCACAAGGTGAATTTACTATTTGGCTAAGGTAGTTGTGCTCAAAATGAAACAATTGCCTTGATCCTTTTCATGCATTCATATAATCAACACAAACAAAAGATTCAACATAATAAAATCCAGTTAGAACAAGAATGTTGGTACTCCGTGCATATATGAACAATAGAAGGCCACCTCACAAAAAGGTTGGGAACTAAAACAATAGAACAAGTATACAAAAGAATGAATGGCATGAAAGTTTGTAAAATGCCTAAGTATCATGAATATGCTAAAGTATAGAAAGCGATAAATACATACCTCGGACGTGTACAAAACTTAACAAGATCATTACCATACATCTGCAAGTTGAAATGATCAAACTTGGAACATCACAAAATTTCCTCAAGCTACTCAAAACAAGTTCATTGACAAACAAGAAAACTATTAATATAAACAAACTAAAAAAACCGGTAGAAAATTCATTAAACAAGTTGTAAAGTGAAGATTTGAGAATTTTACAAAAAATCCGAGTACAACTTGTTTAATGAATACTCACCACACTATCTAAACTAAACAACAACAAAAGAAAAGAATACATCATGCTTGTTTTACGTCGTAAGCTCGACGCCTTTACAATGCTTAGCTAGCAAAATTCCTTACTTCATGCCATAGTGATGCCTCACCGCGTAAACCAAAAGTAAGTGTCCTAACCAAACATTCAAACAAACATTACGGGAACAAAACTTATATAACACTTGAACAAACATAATGGAAATAGACAATATATACGATATATACAAAACTCAAAAACAAAGAAACTATCGCAATGCAATTCAATATCAAAACCAATCCCCGGCAACAGCGCCATTTTGTTGATTGTAGAATAGGGCAAGCAAGCAAAAATATTTATTTTCGGAAGAATTCCCTCCGGGATTTATCTCGTGTCCACAGAGATCGGTTCGAGGGAAAGAATGTCATTCGACAGTCTCTCGCGTTAATGAGTTTGGATTAAAATAGTTTCAAATAAGAAAATAGAAAAGTAAACATTAAAACATAAAACAAATTCACTTTTCAGCAAGACAAACTTATCCGGCATGCACATAATCGACTCCTCACAAACTTAAACTTATCGACCAGTTATACTCAACCTACAATACTCCTTAATATCACCCAGCATCGCTCACAACACAGGTTATGTCTATCACAAAGTTGAGAGAACAACCATGTTACCATTGCCGATACTTTCGTACGCTAGCTCAAGGCACGGAGGCATTAAGTTTCGACGCCTATTAAAGATTGCTAGCCCTAAATCTATCTCTAGAATCCAGAAACTAACAGACAATCATCCCTAATCGAAGTTTGCGACGGTTATCTCTAACGTAACCCAAACCCCGCGCATAAAGCAAAAATCAGAGACAATCACTAATAAAGATTTGTAAAGAAAGTTTTATACAATGCCATGGGCGACAAATATACATGAGATCACAGCAAATACATATACACAACCCAACCATAAAGAAAAACACAAAGAAGAAGAGAAATGAACCAAACATCTCGCGAATTGTCAGAGCCGGTCGACGATCAATCCACTCCGGATCATCCGTATGCATGCCCCACAGTTGTTTTCTAAGCTAATCCTATGAAGAAATGAAGTTTGATGGAGTTGGAGCAAAAACCCCCAAAACCATAACCTAAAAAATGCTGAAAAATGAAGTTTATAGGTGGAAGTTACTGCCCAGGTTCGCACTGCGAACCCCCGTTCGCACTGCGAACATAAACCGCCTTTTGGGCTGCAAAAATTGTGTTTTTTAAGCATTCAGGCACTATTCATTCGCCCCCGGGTTCGCAGTGCAAACTCGCCAGCGAGTGCTCGCCACGGGCATTCGCAGTGCGAACATGACAACAAACCAGAATTTGTTTTGATCATAACTCATGAACCGTAACTCCGATTGACGCACGGTTTGAAGCGTTGGAAAGCTTATTAAATGCTCTTTATGAATATGGAAAAATCCCATTGCTGGAACACCTGTAAAAATAAATGAAAATCAATTAAACTCAATGATATTTACACGGTACCGCACTATCCACCGAAAACGTAAAGTAAACGTATTTACGAACAAAGCGGGGTTTATTCAACCAATTTTAACACAAAGTAATGATAAGTGCAACAAAACTTCTTTACAAAAATAGGTACATTTTGCACTTATCAAACTCTCCCCAACTTACATAATTGTTTGTCCTCAAACAAGAATCAAGCAACTCAACGAAACCGAGTGATAACCAAAGAATCGCGAATCAACAAGTTTTGAAAAACGGACAAATGAATGGTTCAAATGAAAACGGTACACACAAAGTAAATACTTACCACTAAACTACGACGATAACATAGTCAAGAAACAAAAGCAAAATACAAAAATTCATGCCGAACATTCTAAAACAACACAAGTTCCAAAGTGAATCACACCTAGTAAAAACAATCATCGGTAGATGAAAAACACAAAATGAGGTTCTTTTCACTCACACAACAATCTTGCAAACAAAAGACTAAATTATGCATTCATCCAACAATTCACATTGAAAACATAAAAGCAAGAATCATAAGGACTTTCAAGGTTGTAGCGTGGTCGGGTAAACAAACAAAGGGCAATTTCTAAAGGTAATTGAAACAAAAACTTGCCTAAACCAAAGGGAGTGAAAACTCACAAAGATTAACACACAAAATTTCAATCAAACTTCTTCTTTCATCCCAAGTGCTACACAACACACAATACTTATTTAGCACAATTATTGAACTCTTTTTGTTTCCTTTTTCAAGGATTTTTCTTTTTCTTCCTTTTTTCTTTCCTTTTCTTTTTCGCAAATTTTTCTCTTTTTTCTTTTCTTTTCCAATCCTCATACAATCCACCCAATAAGTATACAATCATCCTCTCCCCAACTTGAATTCAACCGCACCATCATGTGAATACTCCCTACTTTCTAAGGCAAGAAAAAAATCCATACAACAACACAAAATTGAGGTCCAAGAAAAAACAAAATCCATTCAAAAATAAGTGAACTAAATACTCATAGACAAGCATTAAGTTCAAATAGAAACATGGATCAAAAAGCTCAAAGGGGTTACGAATTCTCACACACTCACAAGGTGAATTTACTATTTGGCTAAGGTAGTTGTGCTCAAAATGAAACAATTGCCTTGATCCTTTTCATGCATTCATATAATCAACACAAACAAAAGATTCAACATAATAAAATCCAGTTAGAACAAGAATGTTGGTACTCCGTGCATATATGAACAATAGAAGGCCACCTCACAAAAAGGTTGGGAACTAAAACAATAGAACAAGTATACAAAAGAATGAATGGCATGAAAGTTTGTAAAATGCCTAAGTATCATGAATATGCTAAAGTATAGAAAGCGATAAATACATACCTCGGACGTGTACAAAACTTAACAAGATCATTACCATACATCTGCAAGTTGAAATGATCAAACTTGGAACATCACAAAATTTCCTCAAGCTACTCAAAACAAGTTCATTGACAAACAAGAAAACTATTAATATAAACAAACTAAAAAAACCGGTAGAAAATTCATTAAACAAGTTGTAAAGTGAAGATTTGAGAATTTTACAAAAAATCCGAGTACAACTTGTTTAATGAATACTCACCACACTATCTAAACTAAACAACAACAAAAGAAAAGAATACATCATGCTTGTTTTACGTCGTAAGCTCGACGCCTTTACAATGCTTAGCTAGCAAAATTCCTTCCTTCATGCCATAGTGATGCCTCACCGCGTAAACCAAAAGTAAGTGTCCTAACCAAACATTCAAACAAACATTACGGGAACAAAACTTATATAACACTTGAACAAACATAATGGAAATAGACAATATATACGATATATACAAAACTCAAAAACAAAGAAACTATCGCAATGCAATTCAATATCAAAACCAATCCCCGGCAACAGCGCCATTTTGTTGATTGTAGAATAGGGCAAGCAAGCAAAAATATTTATTTTCGGAAGAATTCCCTCCGGGATTTATCTCGTGTCCACAGAGATCGGTTCGAGGGAAAGAATGTCATTCGACAGTCTCTCGCGTTAATGAGTTTGGATTAAAATAGTTTCAAATAAGAAAATAGAAAAGTAAACATTAAAACATAAAACAAATTCACTTTTCAGCAAGACAAACTTATCCGGCATGCACATAATCGACTCCTCACAAACTTAAACTTATCGACCAGTTATACTCAACCTACAATACTCCTTAATATCACCCAGCATCGCTCACAACACAGGTTATGTCTATCACAAAGTTGAGAGAACAACCATGTTACCATTGCCGATACTTTCGTACGCTAGCTCAAGGCACGGAGGCATTAAGTTTCGACGCCTATTAAAGATTGCTAGCCCTAAATCTATCTCTAGAATCCAGAAACTAACAGACAATCATCCCTAATCGAAGTTTGCGACGGTTATCTCTAACGTAACCCAAACCCCGCGCATAAAGCAAAAATCAGAGACAATCACTAATAAAGATTTGTAAAGAAAGTTTTATACAATGCCATGGGCGACAAATATACATGAGATCACAGCAAATACATATACACAACCCAACCATAAAGAAAAACACAAAGAAGAAGAGAAATGAACCAAACATCTCGCGAATTGTCAGAGCCGGTCGACGATCAATCCACTCCGGATCATCCGTATGCATGCCCCACAGTTGTTTTCTAAGCTAATCCTATGAAGAAATGAAGTTTGATGGAGTTGGAGCAAAAACCCCCAAAACCATAACCTAAAAAATGCTGAAAAATGAAGTTTATAGGTGGAAGTTACTGCCCAGGTTCGCACTGCGAACCCCCGTTCGCACTGCGAACATAAACCGCCTTTTGGGCTGCAAAAATTGTGTTTTTTAAGCATTCAGGCACTATTCATTCGCCCCCGGGTTCGCAGTGCAAACTCGCCAGCGAGTGCTCGCCACGGGCATTCGCAGTGCGAACATGACAACAAACCAGAATTTGTTTTGATCATAACTCATGAACCGTAACTCCGATTGACGCACGGTTTGAAGCGTTGGAAAGCTTATTAAATGCTCTTTATGAATATGGAAAAATCCCATTGCTGGAACACCTGTAAAAATAAATGAAAATCAATTAAACTCAATGATATTTACACGGTACCGCACTATCCACCGAAAACGTAAAGTAAACGTATTTACGAACAAAGCGGGGTTTATTCAACCAATTTTAACACAAAGTAATGATAAGTGCAACAAAACTTCTTTACAAAAATAGGTACATTTTGCACTTATCAAACTCTCCCCAACTTACATAATTGTTTGTCCTCAAACAAGAATCAAGCAACTCAACGAAACCGAGTGATAACCAAAGAATCGCGAATCAACAAGTTTTGAAAAACGGACAAATGAATGGTTCAAATGAAAACGGTACACACAAAGTAAATACTTACCACTAAACTACGACGATAACATAGTCAAGAAACAAAAGCAAAATACAAAAATTCATGCCGAACATTCTAAAACAACACAAGTTCCAAAGTGAATCACACCTAGTAAAAACAATCATCGGTAGATGAAAAACACAAAATGAGGTTCTTTTCACTCACACAACAATCTTGCAAACAAAAGACTAAATTATGCATTCATCCAACAATTCACATTGAAAACATAAAAGCAAGAATCATAAGGACTTTCAAGGTTGTAGCGTGGTCGGGTAAACAAACAAAGGGCAATTTCTAAAGGTAATTGAAACAAAAACTTGCCTAAACCAAAGGGAGTGAAAACTCACAAAGATTAACACACAAAATTTCAATCAAACTTCTTCTTTCATCCCAAGTGCTACACAACACACAATACTTATTTAGCACAATTATTGAACTCTTTTTGTTTCCTTTTTCAAGGATTTTTCTTTTTCTTCCTTTTTTCTTTCCTTTTCTTTTTCGCAAATTTTTCTCTTTTTTCTTTTCTTTTCCAATCCTCATACAATCCACCCAATAAGTATACAATCATCCTCTCCCCAACTTGAATTCAACCGCACCATCATGTGAATACTCCCTACTTTCTAAGGCAAGAAAAAAATCCATACAACAACACAAAATTGAGGTCCAAGAAAAAACAAAATCCATTCAAAAATAAGTGAACTAAATACTCATAGACAAGCATTAAGTTCAAATAGAAACATGGATCAAAAAGCTCAAAGGGGTTACGAATTCTCACACACTCACAAGGTGAATTTACTATTTGGCTAAGGTAGTTGTGCTCAAAATGAAACAATTGCCTTGATCCTTTTCATGCATTCATATAATCAACACAAACAAAAGATTCAACATAATAAAATCCAGTTAGAACAAGAATGTTGGTACTCCGTGCATATATGAACAATAGAAGGCCACCTCACAAAAAGGTTGGGAACTAAAACAATAGAACAAGTATACAAAAGAATGAATGGCATGAAAGTTTGTAAAATGCCTAAGTATCATGAATATGCTAAAGTATAGAAAGCGATAAATACATACCTCGGACGTGTACAAAACTTAACAAGATCATTACCATACATCTGCAAGTTGAAATGATCAAACTTGGAACATCACAAAATTTCCTCAAGCTACTCAAAACAAGTTCATTGACAAACAAGAAAACTATTAATATAAACAAACTAAAAAAACCGGTAGAAAATTCATTAAACAAGTTGTAAAGTGAAGATTTGAGAATTTTACAAAAAATCCGAGTACAACTTGTTTAATGAATACTCACCACACTATCTAAACTAAACAACAACAAAAGAAAAGAATACATCATGCTTGTTTTACGTCGTAAGCTCGACGCCTTTACAATGCTTAGCTAGCAAAATTCCTTCCTTCATGCCATAGTGATGCCTCACCGCGTAAACCAAAAGTAAGTGTCCTAACCAAACATTCAAACAAACATTACGGGAACAAAACTTATATAACACTTGAACAAACATAATGGAAATAGACAATATATACGATATATACAAAACTCAAAAACAAAGAAACTATCGCAATGCAATTCAATATCAAAACCAATCCCCGGCAACAGCGCCATTTTGTTGATTGTAGAATAGGGCAAGCAAGCAAAAATATTTATTTTCGGAAGAATTCCCTCCGGGATTTATCTCGTGTCCACAGAGATCGGTTCGAGGGAAAGAATGTCATTCGACAGTCTCTCGCGTTAATGAGTTTGGATTAAAATAGTTTCAAATAAGAAAATAGAAAAGTAAACATTAAAACATAAAACAAATTCACTTTTCAGCAAGACAAACTTATCCGGCATGCACATAATCGACTCCTCACAAACTTAAACTTATCGACCAGTTATACTCAACCTACAATACTCCTTAATATCACCCAGCATCGCTCACAACACAGGTTATGTCTATCACAAAGTTGAGAGAACAACCATGTTACCATTGCCGATACTTTCGTACGCTAGCTCAAGGCACGGAGGCATTAAGTTTCGACGCCTATTAAAGATTGCTAGCCCTAAATCTATCTCTAGAATCCAGAAACTAACAGACAATCATCCCTAATCGAAGTTTGCGACGGTTATCTCTAACGTAACCCAAACCCCGCGCATAAAGCAAAAATCAGAGACAATCACTAATAAAGATTTGTAAAGAAAGTTTTATACAATGCCATGGGCGACAAATATACATGAGATCACAGCAAATACATATACACAACCCAACCATAAAGAAAAACACAAAGAAGAAGAGAAATGAACCAAACATCTCGCGAATTGTCAGAGCCGGTCGACGATCAATCCACTCCGGATCATCCGTATGCATGCCCCACAGTTGTTTTCTAAGCTAATCCTATGAAGAAATGAAGTTTGATGGAGTTGGAGCAAAAACCCCCAAAACCATAACCTAAAAAATGCTGAAAAATGAAGTTTATAGGTGGAAGTTACTGCCCAGGTTCGCACTGCGAACCCCCGTTCGCACTGCGAACATAAACCGCCTTTTGGGCTGCAAAAATTGTGTTTTTTAAGCATTCAGGCACTATTCATTCGCCCCCGGGTTCGCAGTGCAAACTCGCCAGCGAGTGCTCGCCACGGGCATTCGCAGTGCGAACATGACAACAAACCAGAATTTGTTTTGATCATAACTCATGAACCGTAACTCCGATTGACGCACGGTTTGAAGCGTTGGAAAGCTTATTAAATGCTCTTTATGAATATGGAAAAATCCCATTGCTGGAACACCTGTAAAAATAAATGAAAATCAATTAAACTCAATGATATTTACACGGTACCGCACTATCCACCGAAAACGTAAAGTAAACGTATTTACGAACAAAGCGGGGTTTATTCAACCAATTTTAACACAAAGTAATGATAAGTGCAACAAAACTTCTTTACAAAAATAGGTACATTTTGCACTTATCAAACTCTCCCCAACTTACATAATTGTTTGTCCTCAAACAAGAATCAAGCAACTCAACGAAACCGAGTGATAACCAAAGAATCGCGAATCAACAAGTTTTGAAAAACGGACAAATGAATGGTTCAAATGAAAACGGTACACACAAAGTAAATACTTACCACTAAACTACGACGATAACATAGTCAAGAAACAAAAGCAAAATACAAAAATTCATGCCGAACATTCTAAAACAACACAAGTTCCAAAGTGAATCACACCTAGTAAAAACAATCATCGGTAGATGAAAAACACAAAATGAGGTTCTTTTCACTCACACAACAATCTTGCAAACAAAAGACTAAATTATGCATTCATCCAACAATTCACATTGAAAACATAAAAGCAAGAATCATAAGGACTTTCAAGGTTGTAGCGTGGTCGGGTAAACAAACAAAGGGCAATTTCTAAAGGTAATTGAAACAAAAACTTGCCTAAACCAAAGGGAGTGAAAACTCACAAAGATTAACACACAAAATTTCAATCAAACTTCTTCTTTCATCCCAAGTGCTACACAACACACAATACTTATTTAGCACAATTATTGAACTCTTTTTGTTTCCTTTTTCAAGGATTTTTCTTTTTCTTCCTTTTTTCTTTCCTTTTCTTTTTCGCAAATTTTTCTCTTTTTTCTTTTCTTTTCCAATCCTCATACAATCCACCCAATAAGTATACAATCATCCTCTCCCCAACTTGAATTCAACCGCACCATCATGTGAATATTCCCTACTTTCTAAGGCAAGAAAAAAATCCATACAACAACACAAAATTGAGGTCCAAGAAAAAACAAAATCCATTCAAAAATAAGTGAACTAAATACTCATAGACAAGCATTAAGTTCAAATAGAAACATGGATCAAAAAGCTCAAAGGGGTTACGAATTCTCACACACTCACAAGGTGAATTTACTATTTGGCTAAGGTAGTTGTGCTCAAAATGAAACAATTGCCTTGATCCTTTTCATGCATTCATATAATCAACACAAACAAAAGATTCAACATAATAAAATCCAGTTAGAACAAGAATGTTGGTACTCCGTGCATATATGAACAATAGAAGGCCACCTCACAAAAAGGTTGGGAACTAAAACAATAGAACAAGTATACAAAAGAATGAATGGCATGAAAGTTTGTAAAATGCATAAGTATCATGAATATGCTAAAGTATAGAAAGCGATAAATACATACCTCGGACGTGTACAAAACTTAACAAGATCATTACCATACATCTGCAAGTTGAAATGATCAAACTTGGAACATCACAAAATTTCCTCAAGCTACTCAAAACAAGTTCATTGACAAACAAGAAAACTATTAATATAAACAAACTAAAAAAACCGGTAGAAAATTCATTAAACAAGTTGTAAAGTGAAGATTTGAGAATTTTACAAAAAATCCGAGTACAACTTGTTTAATGAATACTCACCACACTATCTAAACTAAACAACAACAAAAGAAAAGAATACATCATGCTTGTTTTACGTCGTAAGCTCGACGCCTTTACAATGCTTAGCTAGCAAAATTCCTTCCTTCATGCCATAGTGATGCCTCACCGCGCAAACCAAAAGTAAGTGTCCTAACCAAACATTCAAACAAACATTACGGGAACAAAACTTATATAACACTTGAACAAACATAATGGAAATAGACAATATATACGATATATACAAAACTCAAAAACAAAGAAACTATCGCAATGCAATTCAATATCAAAACCAATCCCCGGCAACGGCGCCATTTTGTTGATTGTAGAATAGGGCAAGCAAGCAAAAATATTTATTTTCGGAAGAATTCCCTCCGGGATTTATCTCGTGTCCACAGAGATCGGTTCGAGGGAAAGAATGTCGTTCGACAGTCTCTCGCGTTAATGAGTTTGGATTAAAATAGTTTCAAATAAGAAAATAGAAAAGTAAACATTAAAACATAAAACAAATTCACTTTTCAGCAAGACAAACTTATCCGGCATGCACATAATCGACTCCTCACAAACTTAAACTTATCGACCAGTTATACTCAACCTACAATACTCCTTAATATCACCCAGCATCGCTCACAACACAGGTTATGTCTAACACAAAGTTGAGAGAACAACCATGTTACCATTGCCGATACTTTCGTACGCTAGCTCAAGGCACGGAGGCATTAAGTTTCGACGCCTATTAAAGATTGCTAGCCCTAAATCTATCTCTAGAATCCAGAAACTAACAGACAATCATCCCTAATCGAAGTTTGCGACGGTTATCTCTAACGTAACCCAAACCCCGCGCATAAAGCAAAAATCAGAGACAATCACTAATAAAGATTTGTAAAGAAAGTTTTATACAATGCCATGGGCGACAAATATACATGAGATCACAGCAAATACATATACACAACCCAACCATAAAGAAAAACACAAAGAAGAAGAGAAATGAACCAAACATCTCGCGAATTGTCAGAGCCGGTCGACGATCAATCCACTCCGGATCATCCGTATGCATGCTCCACAGTTGTTTTCTAAGCTAATCCTATGAAGAAATGAAGTTTGATGGAGTTGGAGCAAAAACCCCCAAAACCATAACCTAAAAAATGCTGAAAAATGAAGTTTATAGGTGGAAGTTACTGCCCAGGTTCGCACTGCGAACCCCCGTTCGCACTGCGAACATAAACCGCCTTTTGGGCTGCAAAAATTGTGTTTTTTAAGCATTCAGGCACTATTCATTCGCCCCCGGGTTCGCAGTGCAAACTCGCCAGCGAGTGCTCGCCACGGGCATTCGCAGTGCGAACATGACAACAAACCAGAATTTGTTTTGATCATAACTCATGAACCGTAACTCCGATTGACGCACGGTTTGAAGCGTTGGAAAGCTTATTAAATTCTATTTATGAATTTGGAAAAATCCCATTGCTGGAACACCTGTAAAAATAAATGAAAATCAATTAAACTCAATGATATTTACACGGTACCGCACTATCCACCGAAAACGTAAAGTAAACGTATTTACGAATAAAGCGGGGTTTATTCAACCAATTTTAACACAAAGTAATGATAAGTGCAACAAAACTTCTTTACAAAAATAGGTACATTTTGCACTTATCAAACTCTCCCCAACTTACATAATTGTTTGTCCTCAAACAAGAATCAAGCAACTCAACGAAACCGAGTGATAACCAAAGAATCGCGAATCAACAAGTTTTGAAAAATGGACAAATGAATGGTTCAAATGAAAACGGTACACACAAAGTAAATACTTACCACTAAACTACGACGATAACATAGTCAAGAAACAAAAGCAAAATACAAAAATTCATGCCGAACATTCTAAAACAACACAAGTTCCAAAGTGAATCACACCTAGTAAAAACAATCATCGGTAGATGAAAAACACAAAATGAGGTTCTTTTCACTCACACAACAATCTTGCAAACAAAAGACTAAATTATGCATTCATCCAACAATTCACATTGAAAACATAAAAGCAAGAATCATAAGGACTTTCAAGGTTGTAGCGTGGTCGGGTAAACAAACAAAGGGCAATTTCTAAAGGTAATTGAAACAAAAACTTGCCTAAACCAAAGGGAGTGAAAACTCACAAAGATTAACACACAAAATTTCAATCAAACTTCTTCTTTCATCCCAAGTGCTACACAACACACAATACTTATTTAGCACAATTATTGAACTCTTTTTGTTTCCTTTTTCAAGGATTTTTCTTTTTCTTCCTTTTTTCTTTCCTTTTCTTTTTCGCAAATTTTTCTCTTTTTTCTTTTCTTTTCCAATCCTCATACAATCCACCCAATAAGTATACAATCATCCTCTCCCCAACTTGAATTCAACCGCACCATCATGTGAATACTCCCTACTTTCTAAGGCAAGAAAAAAATCCATACAACAACACAAAATTGAGGTCCAAGAAAAAACAAAATCCATTCAAAAATAAGTGAACTAAATACTCATAGACAAGCATTAAGTTCAAATAGAAACATGGATCAAAAAGCTCAAAGGGGTTACGAATTCTCACACACTCACAAGGTGAATTTACTATTTGGCTAAGGTAGTTGTGCTCAAAATGAAACAATTGCCTTGATCCTTTTCATGCATTCATATAATCAACACAAACAAAAGATTCAACATAATAAAATCCAGTTAGAACAAGAATGTTGGTACTCCGTGCATATATGAACAATAGAAGGCCACCTCACAAAAAGGTTGGGAACTAAAACAATAGAACAAGTATACAAAAGAATGAATGGCATGAAAGTTTGTAAAATGCCTAAGTATCATGAATATGCTAAAGTATAGAAAGCGATAAATACATACCTCGGACGTGTACAAAACTTAACAAGATCATTACCATACATCTGCAAGTTGAAATGATCAAACTTGGAACATCACAAAATTTCCTCAAGCTACTCAAAACAAGTTCATTGACAAACAAGAAAACTATTAATATAAACAAACTAAAAAAACCGGTAGAAAATTCATTAAACAAGTTGTAAAGTGAAGATTTGAGAATTTTACAAAAAATCCGAGTACAACTTGTTTAATGAATACTCACCACACTATCTAAACTAAACAACAACAAAAGAAAAGAATACATCATGCTTGTTTTACGTCGTAAGCTCGACGCCTTTACAATGCTTAGCTAGCAAAATTCCTTCCTTCATGCCATAGTGATGCCTCACCACGCAAACCAAAAGTAAGTGTCCTAACCAAACATTCAAACAAACATTACGGGAACAAAACTTATATAACACTTGAACAAACATAATGGAAATAGACAATATATACGATATATACAAAACTCAAAAACAAAGAAACTATCGCAATTCAATTCAATATCAAAACCAATCCCCGGCAACGGCGCCATTTTGTTGATTGTAGAATAGGGCAAGCAAGCAAAAATATTTATTTTCGGAAGAATTCCCTCCGGGATTTATGTCGTGTCCACAGAGATCGGTTCGAGGGAAAGAATGTCGTTCGACAGTCTCTCGCGTTAATGAGTTTGGATTAAAATAGTTTCAAATAAGAAAATAGAAAAGTAAACATTAAAACATAAAACAAATTCACTTTTCAGCAAGACAAACTTATCCGGCATGCACATAATCGACTCCTCACAAACTTAAACTTATCGACCAGTTATACTCAACCTACAATACTCCTTAATATCACCCAGCATCGCTCACAACACAGGTTATGTCTAACACAAAGTTGAGAGAACAACCATGTTACCATTGCCGATACTTTCGTACGCTAGCTCAAGGCACGGAGGCATTAAGTTTCGACGCCTATTAAAGATTGCTAGCCCTAAATCTATCTCTAGAATCCAGAAACTAACAGACAATCATCCCTAATCGAAGTTTGCGACGGTTATCTCTAACGTAACCCAAACCCCGCGCATAAAGCAAAAATCAGAGACAATCACTAATAAAGATTTGTAAAGAAAGTTTTATACAATGCCATGGGCGACAAATATTCATGAGATCATAGCAAATACATATACACAACCCGACCATAAAGAAAAACACAAAGAAGAAGAGAAATGAACCAAACATCTCGCGAATTGTCAGAGCCGGTCGACGATCAATCCACTCCGGATCATCCGTATGCATGCTCCACAGTTGTTTTCTAAGCTAATCCTATGAAGAAATGAAGTTTGATGGAGTTGGAGCAAAAACCCCCAAAACCATAACCTAAAAAATGCTGAAAAATGAAGTTTATAGGTGGAAGTTACTGCCCAGGTTCGCACTGCGAACCCCCGTTCGCACTGCGAACATAAACCGCCTTTTGGGCTGCAAAAATTGTGTTTTTTAAGCATTCAGGCACTATTCATTCGCCCCCGGGTTCGCAGTGCAAACTCGCCAGCGAGTGCTCGCCACGGGCATTCGCAGTGCGAACGTGACAACAAACCAGAATTTGTTTTGATCATAACTCATGAACCGTAACTCCGATTGACGCACGGTTTGAAGCGTTGGAAAGCTTATTAAATGCTCTTTATGAATATGGAAAAATCCCAATGCTGGAACACCTGTAAAAATAAATGAAAATCAATTAAACTCAATGATATTTACACGGTACCCGCACTATCCACCGAAAACGTAAAGTAAACGTATTTACGAACAAAGCGGGGTTTATTCAACCAATTTTAACACAAAGTAATGATAAGTGCAACAAAACTTCTTTACAAAAATAGGTACATTTTGCACTTATCAAACTCTCCCCAACTTACATAATTGTTTGTCCTCAAACAAGAATCAAGCAACTCAACGAAACCGAGTGATAACCAAAGAATCGCGAATCAACAAGTTTTGAAAAATGGACAAATGAATGGTTCAAATGAAAACGGTACACACAAAGTAAATACTTACCACTAAACTACGACGATAACATAGTCAAGAAACAAAAGCAAAATACAAAAATTCATGCCGAACATTCTAAAACAACACAAGTTCCAAAGTGAATCACACCTAGTAAAAACAATCATCGGTAGATGAAAAACACAAAATGAGGTTCTTTTCACTCACACAACAATCTTGCAAACAAAAGACTAAATTATGCATTCATCCAACAATTCACATTGAAAACATAAAAGCAAGAATCATAAGGACTTTCAAGGTTGTAGCGTGGTCGGGTAAACAAACAAAGGGCAATTTCTAAAGGTAATTGAAACAAAAACTTGCCTAAACCAAAGGGAGTGAAAACTCACAAAGATTAACACACAAAATTTCAATCAAACTTCTTCTTTCATCCCAAGTGCTACACAACACACAATACTTATTTAGCACAATTATTGAACTCTTTTTGTTTCCTTTTTCAAGGATTTTTCTTTTTCTTCCTTTTTTCTTTCCTTTTCTTTTTCGCAAATTTTTCTCTTTTTTCTTTTCTTTTCCAATCCTCATACAATCCACCCAATAAGTATACAATCATCCTCTCCCCAACTTGAATTCAACCGCACCATCATGTGAATACTCCCTACTTTCTAAGGCAAGAAAAAAATCCATACAACAACACAAAATTGAGGTCCAAGAAAAAACAAAATCCATTCAAAAATAAGTGAACTAAATACTCATAGACAAGCATTAAGTTCAAATAGAAACATGGATCAAAAAGCTCAAAGGGGTTACGAATTCTCACACACTCACAAGGTGAATTTACTATTTGGCTAAGGTAGTTGTGCTCAAAATGAAACAATTGCCTTGATCCTTTTCATGCATTCATATAATCAACACAAACAAAAGATTCAACATAATAAAATCCAGTTAGAACAAGAATGTTGGTACTCCGTGCATATATGAACAATAGAAGGCCACCTCACAAAAAGGTTGGGAACTAAAACAATAGAACAAGTATACAAAAGAATGAATGGCATGAAAGTTTGTAAAATGCCTAAGTATCATGAATATGCTAAAGTATAGAAAGCGATAAATACATACCTCGGACGTGTACAAAACTTAACAAGATCATTACCATACATCTGCAAGTTGAAATGATCAAACTTGGAACATCACAAAATTTCCTCAATCTACTCAAAACAAGTTCATTGACAAACAAGAAAACTATTAATATAAACAAACTAAAAAAACCGGTAGAAAATTCATTAAACAAATTGTAAAGTGAAGATTTGAGAATTTTACAAAAAATCCGAGTACAACTTGTTTAATGAATACTCACCACACTATCTAAACTAAACAACAACAAAAGAAAAGAATACATCATGCTTGTTTTACGTCGTAAGCTCGACGCCTTTACAATGCTTAGCTAGCAAAATTCCTTCCTTCATGCCATAGTGATGCCTCACCGCGCAAACCAAAAGTAAGTGTCCTAACCAAACATTCAAACAAACATTACGGGAACAAAACTTATATAACACTTGAACAAACATAATGGAAATAGACAATATATACGATATATACAAAACTCAAAAACAAAGAAACTATCGCAATGCAATTCAATATCAAAACCAATCCCCGGCAACGGCGCCATTTTGTTGATTGTAGAATAGGGCAAGCAAGCAAAAATATTTATTTTCGGAAGAATTCCCTCCGGGATTTATGTCGTGTCCACAGAGATCGGTTCGAGGGAAAGAATGTCGTTCGACAGTCTCTCGCGTTAATGAGTTTGGATTAAAACAGTTTCAAATAAGAAAATAGAAAAGTAAACATTAAAACATAAAACAAATTCACTTTTCAGCAAGACAAACTTATCCGGCATGCACATAATCGACTCCTCACAAACTTAAACTTATCGACCAGTTATACTCAACCTACAATACTCCTTAATATCACCCAGCATCGCTCACAACACAGGTTATGTCTAACACAAAGTTGAGAGAACAACCATGTTACCATTGCCGATACTTTCGTACGCTAGCTCAAGGCACGGAGGCATTAAGTTTCGACGCCTATTAAAGATTGCTAGCCCTAAATCTATCTCTAGAATCCAGAAACTAACAGACAATCATCCCTAATCGAAGTTTGCGACGGTTATCTCTAACGTAACCCAAACCCCGCGCATAAAGCAAAAATCAGAGACAATCACTAATAAAGATTTGTAAAGAAAGTTTTATACAATGCCATGGGCGACAAATATACATGAGATCACAGCAAATACATATACACAACCCAACCATAAAGAAAAACACAAAGAAGAAGAGAAATGAACCAAACATCTCGCGAATTGTCAGAGCCGGTCGACGATCAATCCACTCCGGATCATCCGTATGCATGCTCCACAGTTGTTTTCTAAGCTAATCCTATGAAGAAATGAAGTTTAATGGAGTTGGAGCAAAAACCCCCAAAACCATAACCTAAAAAATGCTGAAAAATGAAGTTTATAGGTGGAAGTTACTGCCCAGGTTCGCACTGCGAACCCCCGTTCGCACTGCGAACATAAACCGCCTTTTGGGCTGCAAAAATTGTGTTTTTTAAGCATTCAGGCACTATTCATTCGCCCCCCGGGTTCGCAGTGCAAACTCGCCAGCGAGTGCTCGCCACGGGCATTCGCAGTGCGAACATGACAACAAACCAGAATTTGTTTTGATCATAACTCATGAACCGTAACTCCGATTGACGCACGGTTTGAAGCGTTGGAAAGCTTATTAAATTCTCTTTATGAATATGGAAAAATCCCATTGCTGGAACACCTGTAAAAATAAATGAAAATCAATTAAACTCAATGATATTTACACGGTACCGCACTATCCACCGAAAACGTAAAGTAAACGTATTTACGAACAAAGCGGGGTTTATTCAACCAATTTTAACACAAAGTAATGATAAGTGCAACAAAACTTCTTTACAAAAATAGGTACATTTTGCACTTATCAAACTCTCCCCAACTTACATAATTGTTTGTCCTCAAACAAGAATCAAGCAACTCAACGAAACCGAGTGATAACCAAAGAATCGCGAATCAACAAGTTTTGAAAAACGGACAAATGAATGGTTCAAATGAAAACGGTACACACAAAGTAAATACTTACCACTAAACTACGACGATAACATAGTCAAGAAACAAAAGCAAAATACAAAAATTCATGCCGAACATTCTAAAACAACACAAGTTCCAAAGTGAATCACACCTAGTAAAAACAATCATCGGTAGATGAAAAACACAAAATGAGGTTCTTTTCACTCACACAACAATCTTGCAAACAAAAGACTAAATTATGCATTCATCCAACAATTCACATTGAAAACATAAAAGCAAGAATCATAAGGACTTTCAAGGTTGTAGCGTGGTCGGGTAAACAAACAAAGGGCAATTTCTAAAGGTAATTGAAACAAAAACTTGCCTAAACCAAAGGGAGTGAAAACTCACAAAGATTAACACACAAAATTTCAATCAAACTTCTTCTTTCATCCCAAGTGCTACACAACACACAATACTTATTTAGCACAATTATTGAACTCTTTTTGTTTCCTTTTTCAAGGATTTTTCTTTTTCTTCCTTTTTTCTTTCCTTTTCTTTTTCGCAAATTTTTCTCTTTTTTCTTTTCTTTTCCAATCCTCATACAATCCACCCAATAAGTATACAATCATCCTCTCCCCAACTTGAATTCAACCGCACCATCATGTGAATACTCCCTACTTTCTAAGGCAAGAAAAAAATCCATACAACAACACAAAATTGAGGTCCAAGAAAAAACAAAATCCATTCAAAAATAAGTGAACTAAATACTCATAGACAAGCATTAAGTTCAAATAGAAACATGGATCAAAAAGCTCAAAGGGGTTACGAATTCTCACACACTCACAAGGTGAATTTACTATTTGGCTAAGGTAGTTGTGCTCAAAATGAAACAATTGCCTTGATCCTTTTCATGCATTCATATAATCAACACAAACAAAAGATTCAACATAATAAAATCCAGTTAGAACAAGAATGTTGGTACTCTGTGCATATATGAACAATAGAAGGCCACCTCACAAAAAGGTTGGGAACTAAAACAATAGAACAAGTATACAAAAGAATGAATGGCATGAAAGTTTGTAAAATGCCTAAGTATCATGAATATGCTAAAGTATAGAAAGCGATAAATACATACCTCGGACGTGTACAAAACTTAACAAGATCATTACCATACATCTGCAAGTTGAAATGATCAAACTTGGAACATCACAAAATTTCCTCAAGCTACTCAAAACAAGTTCATTGACAAACAAGAAAACTATTAATATAAACAAACTAAAAAAACCGGTAGAAAATTCATTAAACAAGTTGTAAAGTGAAGATTTGAGAATTTTACAAAAAATCCGAGTACAACTTGTTTAATGAATACTCACCACACTATCTAAACTAAACAACAACAAAAGAAAAGAATACATCATGCTTGTTTTACGTCGTAAGCTCGACGCCTTTACAATGCTTAGCTAGCAAAATTCCTTCCTTCATGCCATAGTGATGCCTCACCGCGCAAACCAAAAGTAAGTGTCCTAACCAAACATTCAAACAAACATTACGGGAACAAAACTTATATAACACTTGAACAAACATAATGGAAATAGACAATATATACGATATATACAAAACTCAAAAACAAAGAAACTATCGCAATGCAATTCAATATCAAAACCAATCCCTGGCAACGGCGCCATTTTGTTGATTGTAGAATAGGGCAAGCAAGCAAAAATATTTATTTTCGGAAGAATTCCCTCCGGGATTTATGTCGTGTCCACAGAGATCGGTTCGAGGGAAAGAATGTCGTTCGACAGTCTCTCGCGTTAATGAGTTTGGATTAAAACAGTTTCAAATAAGAAAATAGAAAAGTAAACATTAAAACATAAAACAAATTCACTTTTCAGCAAGACAAACTTATCCGGCATGCACATAATCGACTCCTCACAAACTTAAACTTATCGACCAGTTATACTCAACCTACAATACTCCTTAATATCACCCAGCATCGCTCACAACACAGGTTATGTCTAACACAAAGTTGAGAGAACAACCATGTTACCATTGCCGATACTTTCGTACGCTAGCTCAAGGCACGGAGGCATTAAGTTTCGACGCCTATTAAAGATTGCTAGCCCTAAATCTATCTCTAGAATCCAGAAACTAACAGACAATCATCCCTAATCGAAGTTTGCGACGGTTATCTCTAACGTAACCCAAACCCCGCGCATAAAGCAAAAATCAGAGACAATCACTAATAAAGATTTGTAAAGAAAGTTTTATACAATGCCATGGGCGACAAATATACATGAGATCACAGCAAATACATATACACAACCCAACCATAAAGAAAAACACAAAGAAGAAGAGAAATGAACCAAACATCTCGCGAATTGTCAGAGCCGGTCGACGATCAATCCACTCCGGATCATCCGTATGCATGCTCCACAGTTGTTTTCTAAGCTAATCCTATGAAGAAATGAAGTTTAATGGAGTTGGAGCAAAAACCCCCAAAACCATAACCTAAAAAATGCTGAAAAATGAAGTTTATAGGTGGAAGTTACTGCCCAGGTTCGCACTGCGAACCCCCGTTCGCACTGCGAACATAAACCGCCTTTTGGGCTGCAAAAATTGTGTTTTTTAAGCATTCAGGCACTATTCATTCGCCCCCGGGTTCGCAGTGCAAACTCGCCAGCGAGTGCTCGCCACGGGCATTCGCAGTGCGAACATGACAACAAACCAGAATTTGTTTTGATCATAACTCATGAACCGTAACTCCGATTGACGCACGGTTTGAAGCGTTGGAAAGCTTATTAAATTCTCTTTATGAATATGGAAAAATCCCATTGCTGGAACACCTGTAAAAATAAATGAAAATCAATTAAACTCAATGATATTTACACGGTACCCGCACTATCCACCGAAAACGTAAAGTAAACGTATTTACGAACAAAGCGGGGTTTATTCAACCAATTTTAACACAAAGTAATGATAAGTGCAACAAAACTTCTTTACAAAAATAGGTACATTTTGCACTTATCAAACTCTCCCCAACTTACATAATTGTTTGTCCTCAAACAAGAATCAAGCAACTCAACGAAACCGAGTGATAACCAAAGAATCGCGAATCAACAAGTTTTGAAAAACGGACAAATGAATGGTTCAAATGAAAACGGTACACACAAAGTAAATACTTACCACTAAACTACGACGATAACATAGTCAAGAAACAAAAGCAAAATACAAAAATTCATGCCGAACATTCTAAAACAACACAAGTTCCAAAGTGAATCACACCTAGTAAAAACAATCATCGGTAGATGAAAAACACAAAATGAGGTTCTTTTCACTCACACAACAATCTTGCAAACAAAAGACTAAATTATGCATTCATCCAACAATTCACATTGAAAACATAAAAGCAAGAATCATAAGGACTTTCAAGGTTGTAGCGTGGTCGGGTAAACAAACAAAGGGCAATTTCTAAAGGTAATTGAAACAAAAACTTGCCTAAACCAAAGGGAGTGAAAACTCACAAAGATTAACACACAAAATTTCAATCAAACTTCTTCTTTCATCCCAAGTGCTACACAACACACAATACTTATTTAGCACAATTATTGAACTCTTTTTGTTTCCTTTTTCAAGGATTTTTCTTTTTCTTCCTTTTTTCTTTCCTTTTCTTTTTCGCAAATTTTTCTCTTTTTTCTTTTCTTTTCCAATCCTCATACAATCCACCCAATAAGTATACAATCATCCTCTCCCCAACTTGAATTCAACCGCACCATCATGTGAATACTCCCTACTTTCTAAGGCAAGAAAAAAATCCATACAACAACACAAAATTGAGGTCCAAGAAAAAACAAAATCCATTCAAAAATAAGTGAACTAAATACTCATAGACAAGCATTAAGTTCAAATAGAAACATGGATCAAAAAGCTCAAAGGGGTTACGAATTCTCACACACTCACAAGGTGAATTTACTATTTGGCTAAGGTAGTTGTGCTCAAAATGAAACAATTGCCTTGATCCTTTTCATGCATTCATATAATCAACACAAACAAAAGATTCAACATAATAAAATCCAGTTAGAACAAGAATGTTGGTACTCTGTGCATATATGAACAATAGAAGGCCACCTCACAAAAAGGTTGGGAACTAAAACAATAGAACAAGTATACAAAAGAATGAATGGCATGAAAGTTTGTAAAATGCCTAAGTATCATGAATATGCTAAAGTATAGAAAGCGATAAATACATACCTCGGACGTGTACAAAACTTAACAAGATCATTACCATACATCTGCAAGTTGAAATGATCAAACTTGGAACATCACAAAATTTCCTCAAGCTACTCAAAACAAGTTCATTGACAAACAAGAAAACTATTAATATAAACAAACTAAAAAAACCGGTAGAAAATTCATTAAACAAGTTGTAAAGTGAAGATTTGAGAATTTTACAAAAAATCCGAGTACAACTTGTTTAATGAATACTCACCACACTATCTAAACTAAACAACAACAAAAGAAAAGAATACATCATGCTTGTTTTACGTCGTAAGCTCGACGCCTTTACAATGCTTAGCTAGCAAAATTCCTTCCTTCATGCCATAGTGATGCCTCACCGCGCAAACCAAAAGTAAGTGTCCTAACCAAACATTCAAACAAACATTACGGGAACAAAACTTATATAACACTTGAACAAACATAATGGAAATAGACAATATATACGATATATACAAAACTCAAAAACAAAGAAACTATCGCAATGCAATTCAATATCAAAACCAATCCCCGGCAACGGCGCCATTTTGTTGATTGTAGAATAGGGCAAGCAAGCAAAAATATTTATTTTCGGAAGAATTCCCTCCGGGATTTATGTCGTGTCCACAGAGATCGGTTCGAGGGAAAGAATGTCGTTCGACAGTCTCTCGCGTTAATGAGTTTGGATTAAAACAGTTTCAAATAAGAAAATAGAAAAGTAAACATTAAAACATAAAACAAATTCACTTTTCAGCAAGACAAACTTATCCGGCATGCACATAATCGAGTCCTCACAAACTTAAACTTATCGACCAGTTATACTCAACCTACAATACTCCTTAATATCACCCAGCATCGCTCACAACACAGGTTATGTCTAACACAAAGTTGAGAGAACAACCATGTTACCATTGCCGATACTTTCGTACGCTAGCTCAAGGCACGGAGGCATTAAGTTTCGACGCCTATTAAAGATTGCTAGCCCTAAATCTATCTCTAGAATCCAGAAACTAACAGACAATCATCCCTAATCGAAGTTTGCGACGGTTATCTCTAACGTAACCCAAACCCCGCGCATAAAGCAAAAATCAGAGACAATCACTAATAAAGATTTGTAAAGAAAGTTTTATACAATGCCATGGGCGACAAATATACATGAGATCACAGCAAATACATATACACAACCCAACCATAAAGAAAAACACAAAGAAGAAGAGAAATGAACCAAACATCTCGCGAATTGTCAGAGCCGGTCGACGATCAATCCACTCCGGATCATCCGTATGCATGCTCCACAGTTGTTTTCTAAGCTAATCCTATGAAGAAATGAAGTTTAATGGAGTTGGAGCAAAAACCCCCAAAACCATAACCTAAAAAATGCTGAAAAATGAAGTTTATAGGTGGAAGTTACTGCCCAGGTTCGCACTGCGAACCCCCGTTCGCACTGCGAACATAAACCGCCTTTTGGGCTGCAAAAATTGTGTTTTTTAAGCATTCAGGCACTATTCATTCGCCCCCGGGTTCGCAGTGCAAACTCGCCAGCGAGTGCTCGCCACGGGCATTCGCAGTGCGAACATGACAACAAACCAGAATTTGTTTTGATCATAACTCATGAACCGTAACTCCGATTGACGCACGGTTTGAAGCGTTGGAAAGCTTATTAAATTCTCTTTATGAATATGGAAAAATCCCATTGCTGGAACACCTGTAAAAATAAATGAAAATCAATTAAACTCAATGATATTTACACGGTACCGCACTATCCACCGAAAACGTAAAGTAAACGTATTTACGAACAAAGCGGGGTTTATTCAACCAATTTTAACACAAAGTAATGATAAGTGCAACAAAACTTCTTTACAAAAATAGGTACATTTTGCACTTATCAAACTCTCCCCAACTTACATAATTGTTTGTCCTCAAACAAGAATCAAGCAACTCAACGAAACCGAGTGATAACCAAAGAATCGCGAATCAACAAGTTTTGAAAAACGGACAAATGAATGGTTCAAATGAAAACGGTACACACAAAGTAAATACTTACCACTAAACTACGACGATAACATAGTCAAGAAACAAAAGCAAAATACAAAAATTCATGCCGAACATTCTAAAACAACACAAGTTCCAAAGTGAATCACACCTAGTAAAAACAATCATCGGTAGATGAAAAACACAAAATGAGGTTCTTTTCACTCACACAACAATCTTGCAAACAAAAGACTAAATTATGCATTCATCCAACAATTCACATTGAAAACATAAAAGCAAGAATCATAAGGACTTTCAAGGTTGTAGCGTGGTCGGGTAAACAAACAAAGGGCAATTTCTAAAGGTAATTGAAACAAAAACTTGCCTAAACCAAAGGGAGTGAAAACTCACAAAGATTAACACACAAAATTTCAATCAAACTTCTTCTTTCATCCCAAGTGCTACACAACACACAATACTTATTTAGCACAATTATTGAACTCTTTTTGTTTCCTTTTTCAAGGATTTTTCTTTTTCTTCCTTTTTTCTTTCCTTTTCTTTTTCGCAAATTTTTCTCTTTTTTCTTTTCTTTTCCAATCCTCATACAATCCACCCAATAAGTATACAATCATCCTCTCCCCAACTTGAATTCAACCGCACCATCATGTGAATACTCCCTACTTTCTAAGGCAAGAAAAAAATCCATACAACAACACAAAATTGAGGTCCAAGAAAAAACAAAATCCATTCAAAAATAAGTGAACTAAATACTCATAGACAAGCATTAAGTTCAAATAGAAACATGGATCAAAAAGCTCAAAGGGGTTACGAATTCTCACACACTCACAAGGTGAATTTACTATTTGGCTAAGGTAGTTGTGCTCAAAATGAAACAATTGCCTTGATCCTTTTCATGCATTCATATAATCAACACAAACAAAAGATTCAACATAATAAAATCCAGTTAGAACAAGAATGTTGGTACTCTGTGCATATATGAACAATAGAAGGCCACCTCACAAAAAGGTTGGGAACTAAAACAATAGAACAAGTATACAAAAGAATGAATGGCATGAAAGTTTGTAAAATGCCTAAGTATCATGAATATGCTAAAGTATAGAAAGCGATAAATACATACCTCGGACGTGTACAAAACTTAACAAGATCATTACCATACATCTGCAAGTTGAAATGATCAAACTTGGAACATCACAAAATTTCCTCAAGCTACTCAAAACAAGTTCATTGACAAACAAGAAAACTATTAATATAAACAAACTAAAAAAACCGGTAGAAAATTCATTAAACAAGTTGTAAAGTGAAGATTTGAGAATTTTACAAAAAATCCGAGTACAACTTGTTTAATGAATACTCACCACACTATCTAAACTAAACAACAACAAAAGAAAAGAATACATCATGCTTGTTTTACGTCGTAAGCTCGACGCCTTTACAATGCTTAGCTAGCAAAATTCCTTCCTTCATGCCATAGTGATGCCTCACCGCGCAAACCAAAAGTAAGTGTCCTAACCAAACATTCAAACAAACATTACGGGAACAAAACTTATATAACACTTGAACAAACATAATGGAAATAGACAATATATACGATATATACAAAACTCAAAAACAAAGAAACTATCGCAATGCAATTCAATATCAAAACCAATCCCCGGCAACGGCGCCATTTTGTTGATTGTAGAATAGGGCAAGCAAGCAAAAATATTTATTTTCGGAAGAATTCCCTCCGGGATTTATGTCGTGTCCACAGAGATCGGTTCGAGGGAAAGAATGTCGTTCGACAGTCTCTCGCGTTAATGAGTTTGGATTAAAACAGTTTCAAATAAGAAAATAGAAAAGTAAACATTAAAACATAAAACAAATTCACTTTTCAGCAAGACAAACTTATCCGGCATGCACATAATCGACTCCTCACAAACTTAAACTTATCGACCAGTTATACTCAACCTACAATACTCCTTAATATCACCCAGCATCGCTCACAACACAGGTTATGTCTAACACAAAGTTGAGAGAACAACCATGTTACCATTGCCGATACTTTCGTACGCTAGCTCAAGGCACGGAGGCATTAAGTTTCGACGCCTATTAAAGATTGCTAGCCCTAAATCTATCTCTAGAATCCAGAAACTAACAGACAATCATCCCTAATCGAAGTTTGCGACGGTTATCTCTAACGTAACCCAAACCCCGCGCATAAAGCAAAAATCAGAGACAATCACTAATAAAGATTTGTAAAGAAAGTTTTATACAATGCCATGGGCGACAAATATACATGAGATCACAGCAAATACATATACACAACCCAACCATAAAGAAAAACACAAAGAAGAAGAGAAATGAACCAAACATCTCGCGAATTGTCAGAGCCGGTCGACGATCAATCCACTCCGGATCATCCGTATGCATGCTCCACAGTTGTTTTCTAAGCTAATCCTATGAAGAAATGAAGTTTAATGGAGTTGGAGCAAAAACCCCCAAAACCATAACCTAAAAAATGCTGAAAAATGAAGTTTATAGGTGGAAGTTACTGCCCAGGTTCGCACTGCGAACCCCCGTTCGCACTGCGAACATAAACCGCCTTTTGGGCTGCAAAAATTGTGTTTTTTAAGCATTCAGGCACTATTCATTCGCCCCCGGGTTCGCAGTGCAAACTCGCCAGCGAGTGCTCGCCACGGGCATTCGCAGTGCGAACATGACAACAAACCAGAATTTGTTTTGATCATAACTCATGAACCGTAACTCCGATTGACGCACGGTTTGAAGCGTTGGAAAGCTTATTAAATTCTCTTTATGAATATGGAAAAATCCCATTGCTGGAACACCTGTAAAAATAAATGAAAATCAATTAAACTCAATGATATTTACACGGTACCGCACTATCCACCGAAAACGTAAAGTAAACGTATTTACGAACAAAGCGGGGTTTATTCAACCAATTTTAACACAAAGTAATGATAAGTGCAACAAAACTTCTTTACAAAAATAGGTACATTTTGCACTTATCAAACTCTCCCTAACTTACATAATTGTTTGTCCTCAAACAAGAATCAAGCAACTCAACGAAACCGAGTGATAACCAAAGAATCGCGAATCAACAAGTTTTGAAAAACGGACAAATGAATGGTTCAAATGAAAACGGTACACACAAAGTAAATACTTACCACTAAACTACGACGATAACATAGTCAAGAAACAAAAGCAAAATACAAAAATTCATGCCGAACATTCTAAAACAACACAAGTTCCAAAGTGAATCACACCTAGTAAAAACAATCATCGGTAGATGAAAAACACAAAATGAGGTTCTTTTCACTCACACAACAATCTTGCAAACAAAAGACTAAATTATGCATTCATCCAACAATTCACATTGAAAACATAAAAGCAAGAATCATAAGGACTTTCAAGGTTGTAGCGTGGTCGGGTAAACAAACAAAGGGCAATTTCTAAAGGTAATTGAAACAAAAACTTGCCTAAACCAAAGGGAGTGAAAACTCACAAAGATTAACACACAAAATTTCAATCAAACTTCTTCTTTCATCCCAAGTGCTACACAACACACAATACTTATTTAGCACAATTATTGAACTCTTTTTGTTTCCTTTTTCAAGGATTTTTCTTTTTCTTCCTTTTTTCTTTCCTTTTCTTTTTCGCAAATTTTTCTCTTTTTTCTTTTCTTTTCCAATCCTCATACAATCCACCCAATAAGTATACAATCATCCTCTCCCCAACTTGAATTCAACCGCACCATCATGTGAATACTCCCTACTTTCTAAGGCAAGAAAAAAATCCATACAACAACACAAAATTGAGGTCCAAGAAAAAACAAAATCCATTCAAAAATAAGTGAACTAAATACTCATAGACAAGCATTAAGTTCAAATAGAAACATGGATCAAAAAGCTCAAAGGGGTTACGAATTCTCACACACTCACAAGGTGAATTTACTATTTGGCTAAGGTAGTTGTGCTCAAAATGAAACAATTGCCTTGATCCTTTTCATGCATTCATATAATCAACACAAACAAAAGATTCAACATAATAAAATCCAGTTAGAACAAGAATGTTGGTACTCTGTGCATATATGAACAATAGAAGGCCACCTCACAAAAAGGTTGGGAACTAAAACAATAGAACAAGTATACAAAAGAATGAATGGCATGAAAGTTTGTAAAATGCCTAAGTATCATGAATATGCTAAAGTATAGAAAGCGATAAATACATACCTCGGACGTGTACAAAACTTAACAAGATCATTACCATACATCTGCAAGTTGAAATGATCAAACTTGGAACATCACAAAATTTCCTCAAGCTACTCAAAACAAGTTCATTGACAAACAAGAAAACTATTAATATAAACAAACTAAAAAAACCGGTAGAAAATTCATTAAACAAGTTGTAAAGTGAAGATTTGAGAATTTTACAAAAAATCCGAGTACAACTTGTTTAATGAATACTCACCACACTATCTAAACTAAACAACAACAAAAGAAAAGAATACATCATGCTTGTTTTACGTCGTAAGCTCGACGCCTTTACAATGCTTAGCTAGCAAAATTCCTTCCTTCATGCCATAGTGATGCCTCACCGCGCAAACCAAAAGTAAGTGTCCTAACCAAACATTCAAACAAACATTACGGGAACAAAACTTATATAACACTTGAACAAACATAATGGAAATAGACAATATATACGATATATACAAAACTCAAAAACAAAGAAACTATCGCAATTCAATTCAATATCAAAACCAATCCCCGGCAACGGCGCCATTTTGTTGATTGTAGAATAGGGCAAGCAAGCAAAAATATTTATTTTCGGAAGAATTCCCTCCGGGATTTATGTCGTGTCCACAGAGATCGGTTCGAGGGAAAGAATGTCGTTCGACAGTCTCTCGCGTTAATGAGTTTGGATTAAAACAGTTTCAAATAAGAAAATAGAAAAGTAAACATTAAAACATAAAACAAATTCACTTTTCAGCAAGACAAACTTATCCGGCATGCACATAATCGACTCCTCACAAACTTAAACTTATCGACCAGTTATACTCAACCTACAATACTCCTTAATATCACCCAGCATCGCTCACAACACAGGTTATGTCTAACACAAAGTTGAGAGAACAACCATGTTACCATTGCCGATACTTTCGTACGCTAGCTCAAGGCACGGAGGCATTAAGTTTCGACGCCTATTAAAGATTGCTAGCCCTAAATCTATCTCTAGAATCCAGAAACTAACAGACAATCATCCCTAATCGAAGTTTGCGACGGTTATCTCTAACGTAACCCAAACCCCGCGCATAAAGCAAAAATCAGAGACAATCACTAATAAAGATTTGTAAAGAAAGTTTTATACAATGCCATGGGCGACAAATATACATGAGATCACAGCAAATACATATACACAACCCAACCATAAAGAAAAACACAAAGAAGAAGAGAAATGAACCAAACATCTCGCGAATTGTCAGAGCCGGTCGACGATCAATCCACTCCGGATCATCCGTATGCATGCTCCACAGTTGTTTTCTAAGCTAATCCTATGAAGAAATGAAGTTTCATGGAGTTGGAGCAAAAACCCCCAAAACCATAACCTAAAAAATGCTGAAAAATGAAGTTTATAGGTGGAAGTTACTGCCCAGGTTCGCACTGCGAACCCCCGTTCGCACTGCGAACATAAACCGCCTTTTGGGCTGCAAAAATTGTGTTTTTTAAGCATTCAGGTACTATTCATTCGCCCCCGGGTTCGCAGTGCAAACTCGCCAGCGAGTGCTCGCCACGGGCATTCGTAGTGCGAACATGACAGCAAACCAGAATTTGTTTTGATCATAACTCATGAACCGTAACTCCGATTGACGCACGGTTTGAAGCGTTGGAAAGCTTATTCAATGCTCTTTATGAATATGGAAAAATCCCATTGCTGGAACACCTGTAAAAATAAATGAAAATCAATTAAACTCAATGATATTTACACGGTACCGCACTATCCACCGAAAACGTAAAGTAAACGTATTTACGAACAAAGCGGGATTTATTCAACCAATTTTAACACAAAGTAATGATAAGTGCAACAAAACTTCTTTACAAAAATAGGTACATTTTGCACTTATCAAACTCTCCCCAACTTACATAATTGTTTGTCCTCAAACAAGAATCAAGCAACTCAACGAAACCGAGTGATAACCAAAGAATCGCGAATCAACAAGTTTTGAAAAACGGACAAATGAATGGTTCAAATGAAAACGGTACACACAAAGTAAATACTTACCACTAAACTACGACGATAACATAGTCAAGAAACAAAAGCAAAATACAAAAATTCATGCCGAACATTCTAAAACAACACAAGTTCCAAAGTGAATCACACCTAGTAAAAACAATCATCGGTAGATGAAAAACACAAAATGAGGTTCTTTTCACTCACACAACAATCGTGCAAACAAAAGACTAAATTATGCATTCATCCAACAATTCACATTGAAAACATAAAAGCAAGAATCATAAGGACTTTCAAGGTTGTAGCGTGGTCGGGTAAACAAACAAAGGGCAATTTCTAAAGGTAATTGAAACAAAAACTTGCCTAAACCAAAGGGAGTGAAAACTCACAAAGATTCACACACAAAATTTCAATCAAACTTCTTCTTTCATCCCAAGTGCTACACAACACACAATACTTATTTAGCACAATTATTGAACTCTTTTTGTTTCCTTTTTCAAGGATTTTTCTTTTTCTTCCTTTTTTCTTTCTTTTTCTTTTTCACAAATTTTTCTCTTTTTTCTTTTCTTTTCCAATCCTCATACAATCCAACCAATAAGTATACAATCATCCTCTCCCCAACTTGAATTCAACCGCACCATCATGTGAATACTCCCTACTTTCTAAGGCAAGAAAAAAATCCATACAACAACACAAAATTGAGGTCCAAGAAAAAACAAAATCCATTCAAAAATAAGTGAACTAAATACTCATAGACAAGCATTAAGTTCAAATAGAAACATGGATCAAAAAGCTCAAAGGGGTTACGAATTCTCACACACTCACAAGGTGAATTTACTATTTGGCTAAGGTAGTTGTGCTCAAAATGAAACAATTGCCTTGATCCTTTTCATGCATTCATATAATCAACACAAACAAAAGATTCAACATAAAAAAATCTAGTTAGAACAAGAATGTTGGTACTCCGTGCATATATGAACAATAGAAGGCCACCTCACAAAAAGGTTGGGAACTAAAGTGATTCACAATAGAACAAGTATACAAAAGAATGAATGGCATGAAAGTTTGTAAAATGCCTAAGTATCATGAAAATGCTAAAGTATAGAAAGCGATAAATACATACCTCGGACGTGTACAAAACTTAACAAGATCATTACCATACATCTGCAAGTTGAAATGATCAAACTTGGAACATCACAAAATTTCCTCAAGCTACTCAAAACAAGTTCATTGACAAACACGAAAACTATTAATATAAATAAACTAAAAAAACCGGTAGAAAATTCATTAAACAAGTTGTAAAGGGAAGATTTGAGAATTTTACAAAAAATCCGAGTACAACTTGTTTAATGAATACTCACCACACTATCTAAACTAAACAACAACAAAAGAAAAGAATACATCATGCTTGTTTTACGTCGTAAGCTCGACGCCTTTACAATGCTTAGCTAGCAAAATTCCTTCCTTCATGCCATAGTGATGCCTCACCGCGCAAACCAAAAGTAAGTGTCCTAACCAAACATTCAAACAAACATTACGGGAACAAAACTTATATAACACTTGAACAAACATAATGGAAATAGACAATATATACGATATATACAAAACTCAAAAACAAAGAAACTATCGCAATGCAATTCAATATCAAAACCAATCCCCGGCAACGGCGCCATTTTGTTGATTGTAGAATAGGGCAAGCAAGCAAAAATATTTATTTTCGGAAGAATTCCCTCCGGGATTTATGTCGTGTCCACAGAGATCGGTTCGAGGGAAAGAATGTCGTTCGACAGTCTCTCGCGTTAATGAGATTGGATTAAAATAGTTTCAAATAAGAAAATAGAAAAGTAAACATTAAAACATAAAACAAATTCACTTTTCAGCAAGGCAAACTTATCCGGCATGCACATAATCGACCCCTCACAAACTTAAACTTATCGACCAGTTATACTCAACCTACAATACTCCTTAATATCACCCAGCATCGCTCACAACACAGGTTATGTCTAACACAAAGTTGAGAGAACAACCATGTTACCATTGCCGATACTTTCGTACGCTAGCTCAAGGCACGGAGGCATTAAGTTTCGACGCCTATTAAAGATTGCTAGCCCTAAATCTATCTCTAGAATCCAGAAACTAACAGACAATCATCCCTAATCGAAGTTTACGACGGTTATCTCTAACGTAACCCAAACCCCGCGCATAAAGAAAAAATCAGAGACAATCACTAATAAAGATTTGTAAAGCAAGTTTTATACAACGCCATGGGCGACAAATATACATGAGATCACAGCAAATACATATACACAACCCAACCATAAAGAAAAACACAAAGAAGAAGAGAAATGAACCAAACATCTCGCGGATTGTGAGAGCCGGTCGACGATCAATCCACTCCGGATCATTTGTATGCATGCTCCACAGTTGTTTTCTAAACTAATCCTATGAAGAAATGAAGTTTGATGGAGTTGGAGCAAAAACCCCCAAAACCATAACCTAAAAAATGCTGAAAAATTAAGTTTATAGGTGGAAGTTACTTCCCAGGTTCGCACTGCGAACCCCCGTTCGCACTGCGAACATAAACCGCCTTTTGGACTGCAAAAATTGTGTTTTTCAAGCATTCAGGCCCTATTCATTCGCCCCCGGGTTCGCAGGGCGAACTCGCCAGCGAGTGCTCGCCACGGGCATTCGTAGTGCGAACATGACAGCAAACCAGAATTTGTTTTGATCATAACTCATGAACCGTAACTCCGATTGACGCACGGTTTGAAGCGTTAGAAATCTTATTCAATGCTTTTTATGAATATGGAAAAATCCCATTGCTGGAACACCTATAAAAATAAATGAAAATCAATTAAACTCAATGATATTTACACGGTACCGCACTATACACCGAAAACGTAAAGTAAACGTATTTATGAACAAAGCGGGGTTTATTCAACCAATTTTAACACAAAGTAATGATAAGTGCAACAAAACTTCTTTACAAAAATAGGTACATTTTGCACTTATCAAACTCTCCCCAACTTACATAATTGTTTGTCCTCAAACAAGAATCAAACAACTCAACGAAACCGAGTGATAACCAAAGAATCGCGAATCAACAAGTTTTGAAAAACGGACAAATGAATGGTTCAAATGAAAACGGTACACACAAAGTAAATACTTACCACTAAACTACGACGATAACATAGTCAAGAAACAAAAGCAAAATACAAAAATTCATGCCGAACATTCTAAAACAACACAAGTTCCAAAGTGAATCACACCTAGTAAAAACAATCATCGGTAGATGAAAAACACAAAATGAGGTTCTTTTCACTCACACAACAATCTTGCAAACAAAAGACTAAATTATGCATTCATCCAACAATTCATATTGAAAACATAAAAGCAAGAATCATAAGGACTTTCAAGGTTGTAGCGTGGTCAGGTAAACAAACAAAGGGCAATTTCTAAAGGTAATTGAAACAAAAACTTGCCTAAACCAAAGGGAGTGAAAACTCACAAAGATTCACACACAAAATTTCAATCAAACTTCTTCTTTTATCCCAAGTGCTACACAACACACAATACTTATTTAGCACAATTATTGAACTCTTTTTGTTTCCTTTTTCAAGGATTTTTCTTTTTCTTCCTTTTTTCTTTCTTTTTCTTTTTCACAAATTTTTCTCTTTTTTCTTTTCTTTTCCAATCCTCATACAATCCAACCAATAAGTATACAATCATCCTCTCCCCAACTTGAATTCAACCGCACCATCATGTGAATACTCCCTACTTTCTAAGGCAAGAAAAAAATCCATACAACAACACAAAATTGAGGTCCAAGAAAAAACAAAATCCATTCAAAAATAAGTGAACTAAATACTCATAGACAAGCATTAAGTTCAAATAGAAACATGGATCAAAAAGCTCAAAGGGGTTACGAATTCTCACACACTCACAAGGTGAATTTACTATTTGGCTAAGGTAGTTGTGCTCAAAATGAAACAATTGCCTTGATCCTTTTCATGCATTCATATAATCAACACAAACAAAAGATTCAACATAAAAAAATCTAGTTAGAACAAGAATGTTGGTACTCCGTGCATATATGAACAATAGAAGGCCACCTCACAAAAAGGTTGGGAACTAAAGTGATTCACAATAGAACAAGTATACAAAAGAATGAATGGCATGAAAGTTTGTAAAATGCCTAAGTATCATGAAAATGCTAAAGTATAGAAAGCGATAAATACATACCTCGGACGTGTACAAACCTTAACAAGATCATTACCATACATCTGCAAGTTGAAATGATCAAACTTGGAACATCACAAAATTTCCTCAAGCTACTCAAACCAAGTTCATTGACAAACACGAAAACTATTAATATGAATAAACTAAAAAAAAACCGGTAGAAAATTCATTAAACAAGTTGTAAAGTGAAGATTTGAGAATTTTACAAAAAATCCTAGTACAACTTGTTTAATGAATACTCACCACACTACCTAAACTAAACAACAACAAAAGAAAAGAATACACCATGCTTGTTTTACGTCGTAAGCTCGACGCCTTTACAATGCTTAGCTAGCAAAATTCCTTCCTTCATGCCATAGTGATGCCTCACCGCGCAAACCAAAAGCAAGTGTCCTAACCAAACATTCAAACAAACATTACGGGAACAAAACTTATATAACACTTGAACAAACATAATGGAAATAGACAATATATACGCTATATACAAAACTCAATAACAAAGAAACTATCGCAATGCAATTCAATATCAAAACCAATCCCCGGCAACGGCGCCATTTTGTTGATTGTAGAATAGGGCAAGCAAGCAAAAATATTTATTTTTGGAAGAATTCCCTCCGGGATTTATGTCGTGTCCACAGAGATCGGTTCGAGGGAAAGAATGTCGTTCGACAGTCTCTTGCGTTAATGAGTTTGGATTAAAATAGTTTCAAATAAGAAAATAGAAAAGTAAACATTAAAACATAAAACAAATTCACTTTTCAGCAAGATAAACTTATCCGGCATGCACATAATCGACTCCTCACAAACTTAAACTTATCGACCAGTTATACTCAACCTACAATACTCCTTAATATCACCCAGCATCGCTCACAACACAGGTTATGTCTAACACAAAGTTGAGAGAACAACCATGTTACCATTGCCGATACTTTCGTACGCTAGCTCAAGGCACGGAGGCATTAAGTTTCGACGCCTATTAAAGATTGCTAGCCCTAAATCTATCTCTAGAATCCAGAAACTAACAGACAATCATCCCTAATCGAAGTTTGCGACGGTTATCTCTAACGTAACCCAAACCCCGCGTATAAAGAAAAAATCGGAGACAATCACTAATAAAGATTTATAAAGCAAGTTTTATACAACGCCATGGGCGACAAATATACATGAGATCACAGCAAATACATATACACAACCCAACCATAAAGAAAAACACAAAGAAGAAGAGAAATGAACCAAACATCTCGCGGATTGTGAGAGCCGGTCGACGATCAATCCACTCCAGATCATCTGTATGCATGCTCCACAGTTGTTTTCTAAACTAATCCTATGAAGAAATGAAGTTTGATGGAGTTGGAGCAAAAACCCCCAAAACCATAACCTAAAAAATGCTGAAAAATGAAGTTTATAGGTGGAAGTTACTGCCCAGGTTCGCACTGCGAACCCCCGTTCGCACTGCGAACATAAACCGCCTTTTGGGCTGCAAAAATTGTGTTTTTCAAGCATTCAGGCACTATTCATTCGCCCCCGGGTTCGCAGGGCGAACTCGCCCGCGAGTGCTCGCCACGGGCATTCGTAGTGCGAACATGACAGCAAACCAGAATTTGTTTTGATCATAACTCATGAACCGTAACTCCGATTAACGCACGGTTTGAAGCGTTAGAAAGCTTATTCAATGATTTTTATGAATATGGAAAAATCCCATTGCTGGAACACCTGTAAAAATAAATGAAAATCAATTAAACTCAATGATATTTACACGGAACCGCACTATACACCGAAAACGTAAAGTAAACGTATTTATGAACAAAGCGGGGTTTATTCAACCAATTTTAACACAAAGTAATGATAAGTGCAACAAAACTTCTTTACAAAAATAGGTACATTTTGCACTTATCAAACTCTCCCCAACTTACATAATTGTTTGTCCTCAAACAAGAATCAAGCAACTCAACGAAACCGAGTGATAACCAAAGAATCGCGAATCAACAAGTTTTGAAAAACGGACAAATGAATGGTTCAAATGAAAACGGTACACACAAAGTAAATACTTACCACTAAACTACGACGATAACATAGTCAAGAAACAAAAGCAAAATACAAAAATTCATGCCGAACATTCTAAAACAACACAAGTTCCAAAGTGAATCACACCTAGTAAAAACAATCATCGGTAGATGAAAAACACAAAATGAGGTTCTTTTCACTCACACAACAATCTTGCAAACAAAAGACTAAATTATGCATTCATCCAACAATTCACATTGAAAACATAAAAGCAAGAATCATAAGGACTTTCAAGGTTGTAGCGTGGTCGGGTAAACAAACAAAGGGCAATTTCTAAAGGTAATTGAAACAAAAACTTGCCTAAACCAAAGGGAGTGAAAACTCACAAAGATTAACACACAAAATTTCAATCAAACTTCTTCTTTCATCCCAAGTGCTACACAACACACAATACTTATTTAGCACAATTATTGAACTCTTTTTGTTTCCTTTTTCAAGGATTTTTCTTTTTCTTCCTTTTTTCTTTCCTTTTCTTTTTCGCAAATTTTTCTCTTTTTTCTTTTCTTTTCCAATCCTCATACAATCTAACCAATAAGTATACAATCATCCTCTCCCCAACTTGAATTCAACCGCACCATCATGTGAATACTCCCTACTTTCTAAGGCAAGAAAAAAATCCAAACAACAACACAAAATTGAGGTCCAAGAAAAAACAAAATCCATTCAAAAATAAGTGAACTAAATACTCATAGACAATCATTAAGTTCAAATAGAAACATGGATCAAAAAGCTCAAAGGGGTTACGAATTCTCACACACTCACAAGGTGAATTTACTATTTGGCTAAGGTAGTTGTGCTCAAAATGAAACAATTGCCTTGATCCTTTTCATGCATTCATATAATCAACACAAACAAAAGATTCAACATAAAAAAATCTAGTTAGAACAAGAATGTTGGTACTCCGTGCATATATGAACAATAGAAGGCCACCTCACAAAAAGGTTGGGAACTAAAGTGATTCACAATAGAACAAGTATACAAAAGAATGAATGGCATGAAAGTTTGTAAAATGCCTAAGTATCATGAAAATGCTAAAGTATAGAAAGCGATAAATACATACCTCGGACGTGTACAAACCTTAACAAGATCATTACCATACATCTGCAAGTTGAAATGATCAAACTTGGAACATCACAAAATTTCCTCAAGCTACTCAAAACAAGTTCATTGATAAACACGAAAACTATTAATATAAATAAACTAAAAAAACCGGTAGAAAATTCATTAAACAAGTTGTAAAGTGAAGATTTGAGAATTTTACAAAAAAATCCTAGTACAACTTGTTTAATGAATACTCACCACACTACCTAAACTAAACAACAACTAAAGAAAAGAATACACCATGCTTGTTTTACGTCGTAAGCTCGACGCCTTTACAATGCTTAGCTAGCAAAATTCCTTCCTTCATGCCATAGTGATGCCTCACCGCGCAAACCAAAAGCAAGTGTCCTAACCAAACATTCAAACAAACATTACGGGAACAAAACTTATATAACACTTGAACAAACATAATGGAAATAGACAATATATACGATATATACAAAACTCAATAACAAAGAAACTATCGCAATGCAATTCAATATCAAAACCAATCCCCGGCAACGGCGCCATTTTGTTGATTGTAGAATAGGGCAAGCAAGCAAAAATATTTATTTTTGGAAGAATTCCCTCCGGGATTTATGTCGTGTCCACAGAGATCGGTTCGAGGGAAAGAATGTCGTTCGACAGTCTCTCGCGTTAATGAGTTTGGATTAAAATAGTTTCAAATAAGAAAATAGAAAAGTAAACATTAAAACATAAAACAAATTCACTTTTCAGAAAGATAAACTTATCCGGCATGCACATAATCGACTCCTCACAAACTTAAACTTATCGACCAGTTATACTCAACCTACAATACTCCTTAATATCACCCAGCATCGCTCACAACACAGGTTATGTCTAACACAAAGTTGAGAGAACAACCATGTTACCATTGCCGATACTTTCGTACGCTAGCTCAAGGCACGGAGGCATTAAGTTTCGACGCCTATTAAAGATTGCTAGCCCTAAATCTATCTCTAGAATCCAGAAACTAACAGACAATCATCCCTAATCGAAGTTTGCGACGGTTATCTCTAACGTAACCCAAACCCCGCGTATAAAGAAAAAATCGGAGACAATCACTAATAAAGATTTATAAAGCAAGTTTTATACAACGCCATGGGCGACAAATATACATGAGATCACAGCAAATACATATACACAACCCAACCATAAAGAAAAACACAAAGAAGAAGAGAAATGAACCAAACATCTCGCGGATTGTGAGAGCCGGTCGACGATCAATCCACTCCAGATCATCTGTATGCATGCTCCACAGTTGTTTTCTAAACTAATCCTATGAAGAAATGAAGTTTGATGGAGTTGGAGCAAAAACCCCCAAAACCATAACCTAAAAAATGCTGAAAAATGAAGTTTATAGGTGGAAGTTACTGCCCAGGTTCGCACTGCGAACCCCCGTTCGCACTGCGAACATAAACCGCCTTTTGGGCTGCAAAAATTGTGTTTTTCAAGCATTCAGGCACTATTCATTCGCCCCCGGGTTCGCAGGGCGAACTCGCCCGCGAGTGCTCGCCACGGGCATTCGTAGTGCGAACATGACAGCAAACCAGAATTTGTTTTGATCATAACTCATGAACCGTAACTCCGATTAACGCACGGTTTGAAGCGTTAGAAAGCTTATTCAATGCTTTTTATGAATATGGAAAAATCCCATTGCTGGAACACCTGTAAAAATAAATGAAAATCAATTAAACTCAATGATATTTACACGGTACCGCACTATACACCGAAAACGTAAAGTAAACGTATTTATGAACAAAGCGGGGTTTATTCAACCAATTTTAACACAAAGTAATGATAAGTGCAACAAAACTTCTTTACAAAAATAGGTACATTTTGCACTTATCAAACTCTCCCCAACTTACATAATTGTTTGTCCTCAAACAAGAATCAAGCAACTCAACGAAACCGAGTGATAACCAAAGAATCGCGAATCAACAAGTTTTGAAAAACGGACAAATGAATGGTTCAAATGAAAACGGTACACACAAAGTAAATACTTACCACTAAACTACGACGATAACATAGTCAAGAAACAAAAGCAAAATACAAAAATTCATGCCGAACATTCTAAAACAACACAAGTTCCAAAGTGAATCACACCTAGTAAAAACAATCATCGGTAGATGAAAAACACAAAATGAGGTTCTTTTCACTCACACAACAATCTTGCAAACAAAAGACTAAATTATGCATTCATCCAACAATTCATATTGAAAACATAAAAGCAAGAATCATAAGGACTTTCAAGGTTGTAGCGTGGTCAGGTAAACAAACAAAGGGCAATTTCTAAAGGTAATTGAAACAAAAACTTGCCTAAACCAAAGGGAGTGAAAACTCACAAAGATTAACACACAAAATTTCAATCAAACTTCTTCTTTCATCCCAAGTGCTACACAACACACAATACTTATTTAGCACAATTATTGAACTCTTTTTGTTTCCTTTTTCAAGGATTTTTCTTTTTCTTCCTTTTTTCTTTCCTTTTCTTTTTCGCAAATTTTTCTCTTTTTTCTTTTCTTTTCCAATCCTCATACAATCTAACCAATAAGTATACAATCATCCTCTCCCCAACTTGAATTCAACCGCACCATCATGTGAATACTCCCTACTTTCTAAGGCAAGAAAAAAATCCATACAACAACACAAAATTGAGGTCCAAGAAAAAACAAAATCCATTCAAAAATAAGTGAACTAAATACTCATAGACAATCATTAAGTTCAAATAGAAACATGGATCAAAAAGCTCAAAGGGGTTACGAATTCTCACACACTCACAAGGTGAATTTACTATTTGGCTAAGGTAGTTGTGCTCAAAATGAAACAATTGCCTTGATCCTTTTCATGCATTCATATAATCAACACAAACAAAAGATTCAACATAAAAAAATCTAGTTAGAACAAGAATGTTGGTACTCCGTGCATATATGAACAATAGAAGGCCACCTCACAAAAAGGTTGGGAACTAAAGTGATTCACAATAGAACAAGTATACAAAAGAATGAATGGCATGAAAGTTTGTAAAATGCCTAAGTATCATGAAAATGCTAAAGTATAGAAAGCGATAAATACATACCTCGGACGTGTACAAACCTTAACAAGATCATTACCATACATCTGCAAGTTGAAATGATCAAACTTGGAACATCACAAAATTTCCTCAAGCTACTCAAAACAAGTTCATTGACAAACACGAAAACTATTAATATAAATAAACTAAAAAAACCGGTAGAAAATTCATTAAACAAGTTGTAAAGTGAAGATTTGAGAATTTTACAAAAAAATCCTAGTACAACTTGTTTAATGAATACTCACCACACTACCTAAACTAAACAACAACTAAAGAAAAGAATACACCATGCTTGTTTTACGTCGTAAGCTCGACGCCTTTACAATGCTTAGCTAGCAAAATTCCTTCCTTCATGCCATAGTGATGCCTCACCGCGCAAACCAAAAGCAAGTGTCCTAACCAAACATTCAAACAAACATTACGGGAACAAAACTTATATAACACTTGAACAAACATAATGGAAATAGACAATATATACGATATATACAAAACTCAATAACAAAGAAACTATCGCAATGCAATTCAATATCAAAACCAATCCCCGGCAACGGCGCCATTTTGTTGATTGTAGAATAGGGCAAGCAAGCAAAAATATTTATTTTTGGAAGAATTCCCTCCGGGATTTATGTCGTGTCCACAGAGATCGGTTCGAGGGAAAGAATGTCGTTCGACAGTCTCTCGCGTTAATGAGTTTGGATTAAAATAGTTTCAAATAAGAAAATAGAAAAGTAAACATTAAAACATAAAACAAATTCACTTTTCAGAAAGATAAACTTATCCGGCATGCACATAATCGACTCCTCACAAACTTAAACTTATCGACCAGTTATACTCAACCTACAATACTCCTTAATATCACCCAGCATCGCTCACAACACAGGTTATGTCTAACACAAAGTTGAGAGAACAACCATGTTACCATTGCCGATACTTTCGTACGCTAGCTCAAGGCACGGAGGCATTAAGTTTCGACGCCTATTAAAGATTGCTAGCCCTAAATCTATCTCTAGAATCCAGAAACTAACAGACAATCATCCCTAATCGAAGTTTGCGACGGTTATCTCTAACGTAACCCAAACCCCGCGTATAAAGAAAAAATCGGAGACAATCACTAATAAAGATTTATAAAGCAAGTTTTATACAACGCCATGGGCGACAAATATACATGAGATCACAGCAAATACATATACACAACCCAACCATAAAGAAAAACACAAAGAAGAAGAGAAATGAACCAAACATCTCGCGGATTGTGAGAGCCGGTCGACGATCAATCCACTCCAGATCATCTGTATGCATGCTCCACAGTTGTTTTCTAAACTAATCCTATGAAGAAATGAAGTTTGATGGAGTTGGAGCAAAAACCCCCAAAACCATAACCTAAAAAATGCTGAAAAATGAAGTTTATAGGTGGAAGTTACTGCCCAGGTTCGCACTGCGAACCCCCGTTCGCACTGCGAACATAAACCGCCTTTTGGGCTGCAAAAATTGTGTTTTTCAAGCATTCAGGCACTATTCATTCGCCCCCGGGTTCGCAGGGCGAACTCGCCCGCGAGTGCTCGCCACGGGCATTCGTAGTGCGAACATGACAGCAAACCAGAATTTGTTTTGATCATAACTCATGAACCGTAACTCCGATTATCGCACGGTTTGAAGCGTTAGAAAGCTTATTCAATGCTTTTTATGAATATGGAAAAATCCCATTGCTGGAACACCTGTAAAAATAAATGAAAATCAATTAAACTCAATGATATTTACACGGTACCGCACTATACACCGAAAACGTAAAGTAAACGTATTTATGAACAAAGCGGGGTTTATTCAACCAATTTTAACACAAAGTAATGATAAGTGCAACAAAACTTCTTTACAAAAATAGGTACATTTTGCACTTATCAAACTCTCCCCAACTTACATAATTGTTTGTCCTCAAACAAGAATCAAGCAACTCAACGAAACCGAGTGATAACCAAAGAATCGCGAATCAACAAGTTTTGAAAAACGGACAAATGAATGGTTCAAATGAAAACGGTACACACAAAGTAAATACTTACCACTAAACTACGACGATAACATAGTCAAGAAACAAAAGCAAAATACAAAAATTCATGCCGAACATTCTAAAACAACACAAGTTCCAAAGTGAATCACACCTAGTAAAAACAATCATCGGTAGATGAAAAACACAAAATGAGGTTCTTTTCACTCACACAACAATCTTGCAAACAAAAGACTAAATTATGCATTCATCCAACAATTCATATTGAAAACATAAAAGCAAGAATCATAAGGACTTTCAAGGTTGTAGCGTGGTCAGGTAAACAAACAAAGGGCAATTTCTAAAGGTAATTGAAACAAAAACTTGCCTAAACCAAAGGGAGTGAAAACTCACAAAGATTCACACACAAAATTTCAATCAAACTTCTTCTTTTATCCCAAGTGCTACACAACACACAATACTTATTTAGCACAATTATTGAACTCTTTTTGTTTCCTTTTTCAAGGATTTTTCTTTTTCTTCCTTTTTTCTTTCTTTTTCTTTTTCACAAATTTTTCTCTTTTTTCTTTTCTTTTCCAATCCTCATACAATCCAACCAATAAGTATACAATCATCCTCTCCCCAACTTGAATTCAACCGCACCATCATGTGAATACTCCCTACTTTCTAAGGCAAGAAAAAAATCCATACAACAACACAAAATTGAGGTCCAAGAAAAAACAAAATCCATTCAAAAATAAGTGAACTAAATACTCATAGACAAGCATTAAGTTCAAATAGAAACATGGATCAAAAAGCTCAAAGGGGTTACGAATTCTCACACACTCACAAGGTGAATTTACTATTTGGCTAAGGTAGTTGTGCTCAAAATGAAACAATTGCCTTGATCCTTTTCATGCATTCATATAATCAACACAAACAAAAGATTCAACATAAAAAAATCTAGTTAGAACAAGAATGTTGGTACTCCGTGCATATATGAACAATAGAAGGCCACCTCACAAAAAGGTTGGGAACTAAAGTGATTCACAATAGAACAAGTATACAAAAGAATGAATGGCATGAAAGTTTGTAAAATGCCTAAGTATCATGAAAATGCTAAAGTATAGAAAGCGATAAATACATACCTCGGACGTGTACAAACCTTAACAAGATCATTACCATACATCTGCAAGTTGAAATGATCAAACTTGGAACATCACAAAATTTCCTCAAGCTACTCAAACCAAGTTCATTGACAAACACGAAAACTATTAATATAAATAAACTAAAAAAAAACCGGTAGAAAATTCATTAAACAAGTTGTAAAGTGAAGATTTGAGAATTTTACAAAAAATCCTAGTACAACTTGTTTAATGAATACTCACCACACTACCTAAACTAAACAACAACAAAAGAAAAGAATACACCATGCTTGTTTTACGTCGTAAGCTCGACGCCTTTACAATGCTTAGCTAGCAAAATTCCTTCCTTCATGCCATAGTGATGCCTCACCGCGCAAACCAAAAGCAAGTGTCCTAACCAAACATTCAAACAAACATTACGGGAACAAAACTTATATAACACTTGAACAAACATAATGGAAATAGACAATATATACGCTATATACAAAACTCAATAACAAAGAAACTATCGCAATGCAATTCAATATCAAAACCAATCCCCGGCAACGGCGCCATTTTGTTGATTGTAGAATAGGGCAAGCAAGCAAAAATATTTATTTTTGGAAGAATTCCCTCCGGGATTTATGTCGTGTCCACAGAGATCGGTTCGAGGGAAAGAATGTCGTTCGACAGTCTCTCGCGTTAATGAGTTTGGATTAAAATAGTTTCAAATAAGAAAATAGAAAAGTAAACATTAAAACATAAAACAAATTCACTTTTCAGCAAGATAAACTTATCCGGCATGCACATAATCGACTCCTCACAAACTTAAACTTATCGACCAGTTATACTCAACCTACAATACTCCTTAATATCACCCAGCATCGCTCACAACACAGGTTATGTCTAACACAAAGTTGAGAGAACAACCATGTTACCATTGCCGATACTTTCGTACGCTAGCTCAAGGCACGGAGGCATTAAGTTTCGACGCCTATTAAAGATTGCTAGCCCTAAATCTATCTCTAGAATCCAGAAACTAACAGACAATCATCCCTAATCGAAGTTTGCGACGGTTATCTCTAACGTAACCCAAACCCCGCGTATAAAGAAAAAATCGGAGACAATCACTAATAAAGATTTATAAAGCAAGTTTTATACAACGCCATGGGCGACAAATATACATGAGATCACAGCAAATACATATACACAACCCAACCATAAAGAAAAACACAAAGAAGAAGAGAAATGAACCAAACATCTCGCGGATTGTGAGAGCCGGTCGACGATCAATCCACTCCAGATCATCTGTATGCATGCTCCACAGTTGTTTTCTAAACTAATCCTATGAAGAAATGAAGTTTGATGGAGTTGGAGCAAAAACCCCCAAAACCATAACCTAAAAAATGCTGAAAAATGAAGTTTATAGGTGGAAGTTACTGCCCAGGTTCGCACTGCGAACCCCCGTTCGCACTGCGAACATAAACCGCCTTTTGGGCTGCAAAAATTGTGTTTTTCAAGCATTCAGGCACTATTCATTCGCCCCCGGGTTCGCAGGGCGAACTCGCCCGCGAGTGCTCGCCACGGGCATTCGTAGTGCGAACATGACAGCAAACCAGAATTTGTTTTGATCATAACTCATGAACCGTAACTCCGATTAACGCACGGTTTGAAGCGTTAGAAAGCTTATTCAATGCTTTTTATGAATATGGAAAAATCCCATTGCTGGAACACCTGTAAAAATAAATGAAAATCAATTAAACTCAATGATATTTACACGGAACCGCACTATACACCGAAAACGTAAAGTAAACGTATTTATGAACAAAGCGGGGTTTAATCAACCAATTTTAACACAAAGTAATGATAAGTGCAACAAAACTTCTTTACAAAAATAGGTACATTTTGCACTTATCAAACTCTCCCCAACTTACATAATTGTTTGTCCTCAAACAAGAATCAAGCAACTCAACGAAACCGAGTGATAACCAAAGAATCGCGAATCAACAAGTTTTGAAAAACGGACAAATGAATGGTTCAAATGAAAACGGTACACACAAAGTAAATACTTACCACTAAACTACGACGATAACATAGTCAAGAAACAAAAGCAAAATACAAAAATTCATGCCGAACATTCTAAAACAACACAAGTTCCAAAGTGAATCACACCTAGTAAAAACAATCATCGGTAGATGAAAAACACAAAATGAGGTTCTTTTCACTCACACAACAATCTTGCAAACAAAAGACTAAATTATGCATTCATCCAACAATTCACATTGAAAACATAAAAGCAAGAATCATAAGGACTTTCAAGGTTGTAGCGTGGTCGGGTAAACAAACAAAGGGCAATTTCTAAAGGTAATTGAAACAAAAACTTGCCTAAACCAAAGGGAGTGAAAACTCACAAAGATTAACACACAAAATTTCAATCAAACTTCTTCTTTCATCCCAAGTGCTACACAACACACAATACTTATTTAGCACAATTATTGAACTCTTTTTGTTTCCTTTTTCAAGGATTTTTCTTTTTCTTCCTTTTTTCTTTCCTTTTCTTTTTCGCAAATTTTTCTCTTTTTTCTTTTCTTTTCCAATCCTCATACAATCTAACCAATAAGTATACAATCATCCTCTCCCCAACTTGAATTCAACCGCACCATCATGTGAATACTCCCTACTTTCTAAGGCAAGAAAAAAATCCATACAACAACACAAAATTGAGGTCCAAGAAAAAACAAAATCCATTCAAAAATAAGTGAACTAAATACTCATAGACAATCATTAAGTTCAAATAGAAACATGGATCAAAAAGCTCAAAGGGGTTACGAATTCTCACACACTCACAAGGTGAATTTACTATTTGGCTAAGGTAGTTGTGCTCAAAATGAAACAATTGCCTTGATCCTTTTCATGCATTCATATAATCAACACAAACAAAAGATTCAACATAAAAAAATCTAGTTAGAACAAGAATGTTGGTACTCCGTGCATATATGAACAATAGAAGGCCACCTCACAAAAAGGTTGGGAACTAAAGTGATTCACAATAGAACAAGTATACAAAAGAATGAATGGCATGAAAGTTTGTAAAATGCCTAAGTATCATGAAAATGCTAAAGTATAGAAAGCGATAAATACATACCTCGGACGTGTACAAACCTTAACAAGATCATTACCATACATCTGCAAGTTGAAATGATCAAACTTGGAACATCACAAAATTTCCTCAAGCTACTCAAAACAAGTTCATTGACAAACACGAAAACTATTAATATAAATAAACTAAAAAAACCGGTAGAAAATTCATTAAACAAGTTGTAAAGTGAAGATTTGAGAATTTTACAAAAAATCCTAGTACAACTTGTTTAATGAATACTCACCACACTACCTAAACTAAACAACAACTAAAGAAAAGAATACACCATGCTTGTTTTACGTCGTAAGCTCGACGCCTTTACAATGCTTAGCTAGCAAAATTCCTTCCTTCATGCCATAGTGATGCCTCACCGCGCAAACCAAAAGCAAGTGTCCTAACCAAACATTCAAACAAACATTACGGGAACAAAACTTATATAACACTTGAACAAACATAATGGAAAGAGACAATATATACGATATATACAAAACTCAATAACAAAGAAACTATCGCAATGCAATTCAATATCAAAACCAATCCCCGGCAACGGCGCCATTTTGTTGATTGTAGAATAGGGCAAGCAAGCAAAAATATTTATTTTTGGAAGAATTCCCTCCGGGATTTATGTCGTGTCCACAGAGATCGGTTCGAGGGAAAGAATGTCGTTCGACAGTCTCTCGCGTTAATGAGTTTGGATTAAAATAGTTTCAAATAAGAAAATAGAAAAGTAAACATTAAAACATAAAACAAATTCACTTTTCAGAAAGATAAACTTATCCGGCATGCACATAATCGACTCCTCACAAACTTAAACTTATCGACCAGTTATACTCAACCTACAATACTCCTTAATATCACCCAGCATCGCTCACAACACAGGTTATGTCTAACACAAAGTTGAGAGAACAACCATGTTACCATTGCCGATACTTTCGTACGCTAGCTCAAGGCACGGAGGCATTAAGTTTCGACGCCTATTAAAGATTGCTAGCCCTAAATCTATCTCTAGAATCCAGAAACTAACAGACAATCATCCCTAATCGAAGTTTGCGACGGTTATCTCTAACGTAACCCAAACCCCGCGTATAAAGAAAAAATCGGAGACAATCACTAATAAAGATTTATAAAGCAAGTTTTATACAACGCCATGGGCGACAAATATACATGAGATCACAGCAAATACATATACACAACCCAACCATAAAGAAAAACACAAAGAAGAAGAGAAATGAACCAAACATCTCGCGGATTGTGAGAGCCGGTCGACGATCAATCCACTCCGGATCATCTGTATGCATGCTCCACAGTTGTTTTCTAAACTAATCCTATGAAGAAATGAAGTTTGATGGAGTTGGAGCAAAAACCCCCAAAACCATAACCTAAAAAATGCTGAAAAATGAAGTTTATAGGTGGAAGTTACTGCCCAGGTTCGCACTGCGAACCCCCGTTCGCACTGCGAACATAAACCGCCTTTTGGGCTGCAAAAATTGTGTTTTTCAAGCATTCAGGCACTATTCATTCGCCCCCGGGTTCGCAGGGCGAACTCGCCAGCGAGTGCTCGCCACGGGCATTCGTAGTGCGAACATGACAGCAAACTAGAATTTGTTTTGATCATAACTCATGAACCGTAACTCCGATTAACGCACGGTTTGAAGCGTTAGAAAGCTTATTCAATGCTTTTTATGAATATGGAAAAATCCCATTGCTGGAACACCTGTAAAAATAAATGAAAATCAATTAAACTCAATGATATTTACACGGAACCGCACTATACACCGAAAACGTAAAGTAAACGTATTTATGAACAAAGCGGGGTTTATTCAACCAATTTTAACACAAAGTAATGATAAGTGCAACAAAACTTCTTTACAAAAATAGGTACATTTTGCACTTATCAAACTCTCCCCAACTTACATAATTGTTTGTCCTCAAACCAGAATCAAGCAACTCAACGAAACCGAGTGATAACCAAAGAATCGCGAATCAACAAGTTTTGAAAAACGGACAAATGAATGGTTCAAATGAAAACGGTACACACAAAGTAAATACTTACCACTAAACTACGACGATAACATAGTCAAGAAACAAAAGCAAAATACAAAAATTCATGCCGAACATTCTAAAACAACACAAGTTCCAAAGTGAATCACACCTAGTAAAAACAATCATCGGTAGATGAAAAACACAAAATGAGGTTCTTTTCACTCACACAACAATCTTGCAAACAAAAGACTAAATTATGCATTCATCCAACAATTCACATTGAAAACATAAACGCAAGAATCATAAGGACTTTCAAGGTTGTAACGTGGTCGGGTAAACAAACAAAGGGCAATTTCTAAAGGTAATTGAAACAAAAACTTGCCTAAACCAAAGGGAGTGAAAACTCACAAAGATTAACACACAAAATTTCAATCAAACTTCTTCTTTCATCCCAAGTGCTACACAACACACAATACTTATTTAGCACAATTATTGAACTCTTTTTGTTTCCTTTTTCAAGGATTTTTCTTTTTCTTCCTTTTTTCTTTCCTTTTCTTTTTCGCAAATTTTTCTCTTTTTTCTTTTCTTTTCCAATCCTCATACAATCCAACCAATAAGTATACAATCATCCTCTCCCCAACTTGAATTCAACCGCACCATCATGTGAATACTCCCTACTTTCTAAGGCAAGAAAAAAATCCATACAACAACACAAAATTGAGGTCCAAGAAAAAACAAAATCCATTCAAAAATAAGTGAACTAAATACTCATAGACAAGCATTAAGTTCAAATAGAAACATGGATCAAAAAGCTCAAAGGGGTTACGAATTCTCACACACTCACAAGGTGAATTTACTATTTGGCTAAGGTAGTTGTGCTCAAAATGAAACAATTGCCTTGATCCTTTTCATGCATTCATATAATCAACACAAACAAAAGATTCAACATAATAAAATCCAGTTAGAACAAGAATGTTGGTACTCCGTGCATATATGAACAATAGAAGGCCACCTCACAAAAAGGTTGGGAACTAAAACAATAGAACAAGTATACAAAAGAATGAATGGCATGAAAGTTTGTAAAATGCCTAAGTATCATGAATATGCTAAAGTATAGAAAGCGATAAATACATACCTCGGACGTGTACAAAACTTAACAAGATCATTACCATACATCTGCAAGTTGAAATGATCAAACTTGGAACATCACAAAATTTCCTCAAGCTACTCAAAACAAGTTCATTGACAAACACGAAAACTATTAATATAAATAAACTAAAAAAACCGGTAGAAAATTCATTAAACAAGTTGTAAAGTGAAGATTTGAGAATTTTACAAAAAATCCTAGTACAACTTGTTTAATGAATACTCACCACACTACCTAAACTAAACAACAACTAAAGAAAAGAATACACCATGCTTGTTTTACGTCGTAAGCTCGACGCCTTTACAATGCTTAGCTAGCAAAATTCCTTCCTTCATGCCATAGTGATGCCTCACCGCGCAAACCAAAAGCAAGTGTCCTAACCAAACATTCAAACAAACATTACGGGAACAAAACTTATATAACACTTGAACAAACATAATGGAAATAGACAATATATACGATATATACAAAACTCAATAACAAAGAAACTATCGCAATGCAATTCAATATCAAAACCAATCCCCGGCAACGGCGCCATTTTGTTGATTGTAGAATAGGGCAAGCAAGCAAAAATATTTATTTTTGGAAGAATTCCCTCCGGGATTTATGTCGTGTCCACAGAGATCGGTTCGAGGGAAAGAATGTCGTTCGACAGTCTCTCGCGTTAATGAGTTTGGATTAAAATAGTTTCAAATAAGAAAATAGAAAAGTAAACATTAAAACATAAAACAAATTCACTTTTCAGAAAGATAAACTTATCCGGCATGCACATAATCGACTCCTCACAAACTTAAACTTATCGACCAGTTATACTCAACCTACAATACTCCTTAATATCACCCAGCATCGCTCACAACACAGGTTATGTCTAACACAAAGTTGAGAGAACAACCATGTTACCATTGCCGATACTTTCGTACGCTAGCTCAAGGCACGGAGGCATTAAGTTTCGACGCCTATTAAAGATTGCTAGCCCTAAATCTATCTCTAGAATCCAGAAACTAACAGACAATCATCCCTAATCGAAGTTTGCGACGGTTATCTCTAACGTAACCCAAACCCCGCGTATAAAGAAAAAATCGAAGACAATCACTAATAAAGATTTATAAAGCAAGTTTTATACAACGCCATGGGCGACAAATATACATGAGATCACAGCAAATACATATACACAACCCAACCATAAAGAAAAACACAAAGAAGAAGAGAAATGAACTAAACATCTCGCGGATTGTGAGAGCCGGTCGACGATCAATCCACTCCGGATCATCTGTATGCATGCTCCACAGTTGTTTTCTAAACTAATCCTATGAAGAAATGAAGTTTGATGGAGTTGGAGCAAAAACCCCCAAAACCATAACCTAAAAAATGCTGAAAAATGAAGTTTATAGGTGGAAGTTACTGCCCAGGTTCGCACTGCGAACCCCCGTTCGCACTGCGAACATAAACCGCCTTTTGGGCTGCAAAAATTGTGTTTTTCAAGCATTCAGGCACTATTCATTCGCCCCCGGGTTCGCAGGGCGAACTCGCCAGCGAGTGCTCGCCACGGGCATTCGTAGTGCGAACATGACAGCAAACCAGAATTTGTTTTGATCATAACTCATGAACCGTAACTCCGATTAACGCACGGTTTGAAGCGTTAGAAAGCTTATTCAATGCTTTTTATGAATATGGAAAAATCCCATTGCTGGAACACCTGTAAAAATAAATGAAAATCAATTAAACTCAATGATATTTACACGGAACCGCACTATACACCGAAAACGTAAAGTAAACGTATTTATGAACAAAGCGGGGTTTATTCAACCAATTTTAACACAAAGTAATGATAAGTGCAACAAAACTTCTTTACAAAAATAGGTACATTTTGCACTTATCAAACTCTCCCCAACTTACATAATTGTTTGTCCTCAAACCAGAATCAAGCAACTCAACGAAACCGAGTGATAACCAAAGAATCGCGAATCAACAAGTTTTGAAAAACGGACAAATGAATGGTTCAAATGAAAACGGTACACACAAAGTAAATACTTACCACTAAACTACGATGATAACATAGTCAAGAAACAAAAGCAAAATACAAAAATTCATGCCGAACATTCTAAAACAACACAAGTTCCAAAGTGAATCACACCTAGTAAAAACAATCATCGGTAGATGAAAAACACAAAATGAGGTTCTTTTCACTCACACAACAATCTTGCAAACAAAAGACTAAATTATGCATTCATCCAACAATTCACATTGAAAACATAAACGCAAGAATCATAAGGACTTTCAAGGTTGTAGCGTGGTCGGGTAAACAAATAAAGGGCAATTTCTAAAGGTAATTGAAACAAAAACTTGCCTAAACCAAAGGGAGTGAAAACTCACAAAGATTAACACACAAAATTTCAATCAAACTTCTTCTTTCATCCCAAGTGCTACACAACACACAATACTTATTTAGCACAATTATTGAACTCTTTTTGTTTCCTTTTTCAAGGATTTTTCTTTTTCTTCCTTTTTTCTTTCCTTTTCTTTTTCGCAAATTTTTCTCTTTTTTCTTTTCTTTTCCAATCCTCATACAATCCAACCAATAAGTATACAATCATCCTCTCCCCAACTTGAATTCAACCGCACCATCATGTGAATACTCCCTACTTTCTAAGGCAAGAAAAAAATCCATACAACAACACAAAATTGAGGTCCAAGAAAAAACAAAATCCATTCAAAAATAAGTGAACTAAATACTCATAGACAAGCATTAAGTTCAAATAGAAACATGGATCAAAAAGCTCAAAGGGGTTACGAATTCTCACACACTCACAAGGTGAATTTACTATTTGGCTAAGGTAGTTGTGCTCAAAATGAAACAATTGCCTTGATCCTTTTCATGCATTCATATAATCAACACAAACAAAAGATTCAACATAATAAAATCCAGTTAGAACAAGAATGTTGGTACTCCGTGCATATATGAACAATAGAAGGCCACCTCACAAAAAGGTTGGGAACTAAAACAATAGAACAAGTATACAAAAGAATGAATGGCATGAAAGTTTGTAAAATGCCTAAGTATCATGAATATGCTAAAGTATAGAAAGCGATAAATACATACCTCGGACGTGTACAAAACTTAACAAGATCATTACCATACATCTGCAAGTTGAAATGATCAAACTTGGAACATCACAAAATTTCCTCAAGCTACTCAAAACAAGTTCATTGACAAACACGAAAACTATTAATATAAACAAACTAAAAAAACCGGTAGAAAATTCATTAAACAAGTTGTAAAGTGAAGATTTGAGAATTTTACAAAAAATCCGAGTACAACTTGTTTAATGAATACTCACCACACTACCTAAACTAAACAACAACAAAAGAAAAGAATACATCATGCTTGTTTTACGTCGTAAGCTCGACGCCTTTACAATGCTTAGCTAGCAAAATTCCTTCCTTCATGCCATAGTGATGCCTCACCGCGCAAACCAAAAGTAAGTGTCCTAACCAAACATTCAAACAAACATTACGGGAACAAAACTTATATAACACTTGAACAAACATAATGGAAATAGACAATATATACGATATATACAAAACTCAAAAACAAAGAAACTATCGCAATGCAATTCAATATCAAAACCAATCCCCGGCAACGGCGCCATTTTGTTGATTGTAGAATAGGGCAAGCAAGCAAAAATATTTATTTTCGGAAGAATTCCCTCCGGGATTTATGTCGTGTCCACAGAGATCGGTTCGAGGGAAAGAATGTCGTTCGACAGTCTCTCGCGTTAATGAGTTTGGATTAAAATAGTTTCAAATAAGAAAATAGAAAAGTAAACATTAAAACATAAAACAAATTCACTTTTCAGCAAGACAAACTTATCCGGCATGCACATAATCGACCCCTCACAAACTTAAACTTATCGACCAGTTATACTCAACCTACAATACTCCTTAATATCACCCAACATCGCTCACAACACAGTTTATGTCTAACACAAAGTTGAGAGAACAACCATGTTACCATTGCCGATACTTTCGTACGCTAGCTCAAGGCACGGAGGCATTAAGTTTCGACGCCTATTAAAGATTGCTAGCCCTAAATCTATCTCTAGAATCCAGAAACTAACAGACAATCATCCCTAATCGAAGTTTACAACGGTTATCTCTAACGTAACCCAAACCCCGCGCATAAAGAAAAAATCAGAGACAATCACTAATAAAGATTTGTAAAGCAAGTTTTATACAACGCCATGGGCGACAAATATACATGAGATCACAGCAAATACATATACACAACCCAACCATAAAGAAAAACACAAAGAAGAAGAGAAATGAACCAAACATCTCGCGGATTGTGAGAGCCGGTCGACGATCAATCCACTCCGGATCATCTGTATGCATGCTCCACTGTTGTTTTCTAAACTAATCCTATGAAGAAATGAAGTTTGATGGAGTTGGAGCAAAAACCCCCAAAACCATAACCTAAAAAATGCTGAAAAATTAAGTTTATGGGTGGAAGTTACTGCCCAGGTTCGCACTGCGTACCCCCGTTCGTACTGCGAACATAAACCGCCTTTTGGGCTGCAAAAATTGTGTTTTTCAAGCATTCAGGCACTATTCATTCGCCCCCGGGTTCGCAGGGTGAACTCGCCAGCGAGTGCTCGCCACGGGCATTCGTAGTGCGAACATGACAGCAAACCAGAATTTGTTTTGATCATAACTCATGAACCGTAACTCCGATTGACGCACGGTTTGAAGCGTTAGAAAGCTTATTCAATGCTTTTTATGAATATGTAAAAATCCCATTGCTGGAACACCTATAAAAATAAATGAAAATCAATTAAACTCAATGATATTTACACGGTACTGCACTATACACCGAAAACGTAAAGTAAACGTATTTATGAACAAAGCGGGGTTTATTCAACCAATTTTAACACAAAGTAATGATAAGTGCAACAAAACTTCTTTACAAAAATAGGTACATTTTGCACTTATCAAACTCTCCCCAACTTACATAATTGTTTGTCCTCAAACAAGAATCAAACAACTCAACGAAACCGAGTGATAACCAAAGAATCGCGAATCAACAAGTTTTGAAAAACGGACAAATGAATGGTTCAAATGAAAACGGTACACACAAAGTAAATACTTACCACTAAACTACGACGATAACATAGTCAAGAAACAAAAGCAAAATACAAAAATTCATGCCGAACATTCTAAAACAACACAAGTTCCAAAGTGAATCACACCTAGTAAAAACAATCATCGGTAGATGAAAAACACAAAATGAGGTTCTTTTCACTCACACAACAATCTTGCAAACAAAAGACTAAATTATGCATTCATCCAACAATTCACATTGAAAACATAAAAGCAGGAATCATAAGGACTTTCAAGGTTGTAGCGTGGTCGGGTAAACAAACAAAGGGCAATTTCTAAAGGTAATTGAAACAAAAACTTGCCTAAACCAAAGGGAGTGAAAACTCACAAAGATTCACACACAAAATTTCAATCAAACTTCTTCTTTCATCCCAAGTGCTACACAACACACAATACATATTTAGCACAATTATTGAACTCTTTTTGTTTCCTTTTTCAAGGATTTTTCTTTTTCTTCCTTTTTTCTTTCTTTTTCTTTTTCACAAATTTTTCTCTTTTTTCTTTTCTTTTCCAATCCTCATACAATCCAACCAATAAGTATACAATCATCCTCTCCCCAACTTGAATTCAACCGCACCATCATGTGAATACTCCCTACTTTCTAAGGCAAGAAAAAAATCCATACAACAACACAAAATTGAGGTCCAAGAAAAAACAAAATCCATTCAAAAATAAGTGAACTAAATACTCATAGACAAGCATTAAGTTCAAATAGAAACATGGATCAAAAAGCTCAAAGGGGTTACGAATTCTCACACACTCACAAGGTGAATTTACTATTTGGCTAAGGTAGTTGTGCTCAAAATTGCCTTGATCCTTTTCATGCATTCATATAATCAACACAAACAAAAGATTCAACATAAAAAAATCTAGTTAGAACAAGAATGTTGGTACTCCGTGCATATATGAACAATAGAAGGCCACCTCACAAAAAGGTTGGGAACTAAAGTGATTCACAATAGAACAAGTATACAAAAGAATGAATGGCATGAAAGTTTGTAAAATGCCTAAGTATCATGAAAATGCTAAAGTATAGAAAGCGATAAATACATACCTCGGACGTGTACAAAACTTAACAAGATCATTACCATACATCTGCAAGTTGAAATGATCAAACTTGGAACATCACAAAATTTCCTCAAGCTACTCAAAACAAGTTCATTGACAAACACGAAAACTATTAATATAAATAAACTAAAAAAACCGGTAGAAAATTCATTAAACAAGTTGTAAAGTGAAGATTTGAGAATTTTACAAAAAATCCTAGTACAACTTGTTTAATGAATACTCACCACACTACCTAAACTAAACAACAACAAAAGAAAAGAATACACCATGCTTGTTTTACGTCGTAAGCTCGACGCCTTTACAATGCTTAGTTAGCAAAATTCCTTCCTTCATGCCATAGTGATGCCTCACCGCGCAAACCAAAAGCAAGTGTCCTAACCAAACATTCAAACAAACATTACGGGAACAAATCTTATATAACACTTGAACAAACATAATGGAAATAGACAATATATACGATATATACAAAACTCAATAACAAAGAAACTATCGCAATGCAATTCAATATCAAAACCAATCCCCGGCAACGGCGCCATTTTGTTGATTGTAGAATAGGGCAAGCAAGCAAAAATATTTATTTTTGGAAGAATTCCCTCCGGGATTTATGTCGTGTCCACAGAGATCGGTTCGAGGGAAAGAATGTCGTTCGACAGTCTCTCGCGTTAATGAGTTTGTATTAAAATAGTTTCAAATAAGAAAATAGAAAAGTAAACATTAAAACATAAAACAAATTCACTTTTCAGCAAGATAAACTTATCCGGCATGCACATCATCGACTCCTCACAAACTTAAACTTATCGACCAGTTATACTCAACCTACAATACTCCTTAATATCACCCAGCATCGCTCACAACACAGTTTATGTCTAACACAAAGTTGAGAGAACAACCATGTTACCATTGCCGATACTTTCGTACGCTAGCTCAAGGCACGGAGGCATTAAGTTTCGACGCCTATTAAAGATTGCTAGCCCTAAATCTATCTCTAGAATCCAGAAACTAACAGACAATCATCCCTAATCAAAGTTTGCGATGGTTATCTCTAACGTAACCCAAACCCCGCGCATAAAGAAAAAATCGGAGACAATCACTAATAAAGATTTGTAAAGCAAGTTTTATACAACGCCATGGGCGACAAATATACATGAGATCACAGCAAATACATATACACAACCCAACCATAAAGAAAAACACAAAGAAGAAGAGAAATGAACCAAACATCTCGCGGATTGTGAGAGCCGGTCGACGATCAATCCACTCCGAATCATCTGTATGCATGCTCCACAGTTGTTTTCTAAACTAATCCTATGAAGAAATGAAGTTTGATGGAGTTGGAGCAAAAATCCCCAAAACCATAACCTAAAAAATGCTGAAAAATTAAGTTTATAGGTGGAAGTTACTGCCCAGGTTCGCACAGAGAACCCCCGTTCGCACTGCGAACATAAACCGCCTTTTGGGCTGCAAAAATTGTGTTTTTCAAGCATTCAGGCACTATTCATTCGCCCCTGGGTTCGCAGGGCGAACTCGCCAGCGAGTGCTCGCCACGGGCATTCGTAGTGCGAACGTGACAGCAAACCAGAATTTGTTTTGATCATAACTCATGAACCGTAACTCCGATTGACGCACGGTTTAAAGAGTTAGAAAGCTTATTCAATGCTTTTTATGAATATGGAAAAATCCCATTGCTGGAACACCTGTAAAAATAAATGAAAATCAATTAAACTCAATGATATTTACACGGTACCGCACTATACACCGAAAACGTAAAGTAAACGTATTTATGAACAAAGCGGGGTTTATTCAACCAATTTTAACACAAAGAAATGATAAGTGCAACAAAACTTCTTTACAAAAATAGGTACATTTTGCACTTATCAAACTCTCCCCAACTTACATAATTGTTTGTCCTCAAACAAGAATCAAACAACTCAACGAAACCGAGTGATAACCAAAGAATCGCGAATCAACAAGTTTTGAAAAACGGACAAATGAATGGTTCAAATGAAAACGGTACACACAAAGTAAATACTTACCACTAAACTACGACGATAACATAGTCAAGAAACAAAAGCAAAATACAAAAATTCATGCCGAACATTCTAAAACAACACAAGTTCCAAAGTGAATCACACCTAGTAAAAACAATCATCGGTAGATGAAAAACACAAAATGAGGTTCTTTTCACTCACACAACAATCTTGCAAACAAAAGACTAAATTATGCATTCATCCAACAATTCACATTGAAAACATAAAAGCAGGAATCATAAGGACTTTCAAGGTTGTAGCGTGGTCGGGTAAACAAACAAAGGGCAATTTCTAAAGGTAATTGAAACAAAAACTTGCCTAAACCAAAGGGAGTGAAAACTCACAAAGATTCACACACAAAATTTCAATCAAACTTCTTCTTTCATCCCAAGTGCTACACAACACACAATACATATTTAGCACAATTATTGAACTCTTTTTGTTTCCTTTTTCAAGGATTTTTCTTTTTCTTCCTTTTTTCTTTCTTTTTCTTTTTCACAAATTTTTCTCTTTTTTCTTTTCTTTTCCAATCCTCATACAATCCAACCAATAAGTATACAATCATCCTCTCCCCAACTTGAATTCAACCGCACCATCATGTGAATACTCCCTACTTTCTAAGGCAAGAAAAAAATCCATACAACAACACAAAATTGAGGTCCAAGAAAAAACAAAATCCATTCAAAAATAAGTGAACTAAATACTCATAGACAAGCATTAAGTTCAAATAGAAACATGGATCAAAAAGCTCAAAGGGGTTACGAATTCTCACACACTCACAAGGTGAATTTACTATTTGGCTAAGGTAGTTGTGCTCAAAATGAAACAATTGCCTTGATCCTTTTCATGCATTCATATAATCAACACAAACAAAAGATTCAACATAAAAAAATCTAGTTAGAACAAGAATGTTGGTACTCCGTGCATATATGAACAATAGAAGGCCACCTCACAAAAAGGTTGGGAACTAAAGTGATTCACAATAGAACAAGTATACAAAAGAATGAATGGCATGAAAGTTTGTAAAATGCCTAAGTATCATGAAAATGCTAAAGTATAGAAAGCGATAAATACATACATCGGACGTGTACAAAACTTAACAAGATCATTACCATACATCTGCAAGTTGAAATGATCAAACTTGGAACATCACAAAATTTCCTCAAGCTACTCAAAACAAGTTCATTGACAAACACGAAAACTATTAATATAAATAAACTAAAAAAACCGGTAGAAAATTCATTAAACAAGTTGTAAAGTGAAGATTTGAGAATTTTACAAAAAATCCTAGTACAACTTGTTTAATGAATACTCACCACACTACCTAAACTAAACAACAACAAAAGAAAAGAATACACCATGCTTGTTTTACGTCGTAAGCTCGACGCCTTTACAATGCTTAGCTAGCAAAATTCCTTCCTTCATGCCATAGTGATGCCTCACCGCGCAAACCAAAAGCAAGTGTCCTAACCAAACATTCAAACAAACATTACGGGAACAACACTTATATAACACTTGAACAAACATAATGGAAATAGACAATATATACGATATATACAAAACTCAATAACAAAGAAACTATCGCAATGCAATTCAATATCAAAACCAATCCCCGGCAACGGCGCCATTTTGTTGATTGTAGAATAGGGCAAGCAAGCAAAAATATTTATTTTTGGAAGAATTCCCTCCAGGATTTATGTCGTGTCCACAGAGATCGGTTCGAGGGAAAAAATGTCGTTCGACAGTCTCTCGCGTTAATGAGTTTGGATTAAAATAGTTTCAAATAAGAAAATAGAAAAGTAAACATTAAAACATAAAACAAATTCACTTTTCAGCAAGATAAACGTATCCGGCATGCACATAATCGACTCCTCACAAACTTAAACTTATCGACCAGTTATACTCAACCTACAATACTCCTTAATATCACCCAGCATCGCTCACAACACAGGTTATGTCTAACACAAAGTTGAGAGAACAACCATGTTACCATTGCCGATACTTTCGTACGCTAGCTCAAGGCACGGAGGCATTAAGTTTCGACGCCTATTAAAGATTGCTAGCCCTAAATCTATCTCTAGAATCCAGAAACTAACAGACAATCATCCCTAATCGAAGTTTGCGACGGTTATCTCTAACGTAACCCAAACCCCGCGCATAAAGAAAAAATCGGAGACAATCACTAATAAAGATTTATAAAGCGAGTTTTATACAACGCCATGGGCGACAAATATACATGAGATCACAGCAAATACATATACACAACCCAACCATAAAGAAAAACACAAAGAAGAAGAGAAATGAACCAAACATCTCTCGGATTGTGAGAGCTGGTCGACGATCAATCCACTCCGGATCATTTGTATGCATGCTCCACAGTTGTTTTCTAAACTAATCCTATGAAGAAATGAAGTTTGATGGAGTTGGAGCAAAAACCCCCAAAACCATAACCTAAAAAATGCTGAAAAATTAAGTTTATAGGTGGAAGTTACTGCCCAGGTTCGCACTGCGAACCCCCGTTCGCACTGCGAACATAAACCGCCTTTTGGGCTGAAAAAATTGTGTTTTTCAAGCATTCAGGCACTATTCATTCGCCCCTGGGTTCGCAGGGCGAACTCGCCAGCGAGTGCTCGCCACGGGCATTCGTAGTGCGAACATGATAGCAAACCAGAATTTGTTTTGATCATAACTCATGAACCGTAACTCCGATTGACGCACGGTTTGAAGCGTTAGAAAGCTTATTCAATGCTTTTTATGAATATGGAAAAATCCCATTGCTGGAACACCTGTAAAAATAAATGAAAATAAATTAAACTCAATGATATTTACACGGTACCGCACTATACACCGAAAACGTAAAGTAAACGTATTTATGAACAAAGCGGGGTTTATTCAACCAATTTTAACACAAAGAAATGATAAGTGCAACAAAACTTCTTTACAAAAATAGGTACATTTTGCACTTATCAAACTCTCCCCAACTTACATAATTGTTTGTCCTTAAACAAGAATCAAACAACTCAACGAAACCGAGTGATAATCAAAGAATCGCGAATCAACAAGTTTTGAAAAACGGACAAATGAATGGTTCAAATGAAAACGGTACACACAAAGTAAATACTTACCACTAAACTACGACGATAACATAGTCAAGAAACAAAAGCAAAATACAAAAATTCATGCCGAACATTCTAAAACAACACAAGTTCCAAAGTGAATCACACCTAGTAAAAACAATCATCGGTAGATGAAAAACACAAAATGAGGTTCTTTTCACTCACACAACAATCTTGCAAACAAAAGACTAAATTATGCATTCATCCAACAATTCACATTGAAAACATAAAAGCAAGAATCATAAGGACTTTCAAGGTTGTAGCGTGGTCGGGTAAACAAACAAATGGCAATTTCTAAAGGTAATTGAAACAAAAACTTGCCTAAACCAAAGGGAGTGAAAACTCACAAAGATTCACACACAAAATTTCAATCAAACTTCTTCTTTCATCCCAAGTGCTACGCAACACACAATACTTATTTAGCATAATTATTGAACTCTTTTTGTTTCCTTTTTCAAGGATTTTTCTTTTTCTTCCTTTTTTCTTTCTTTTTCTTTTTCACAAATTTTTCTCTTTTTTCTTTTCTTTTCCAATCCTCATACAATCCAACCAATAAGTATACAATCATCCTCTCCCCAACATGAATTCAACCGCACCATCATGTGAATACTCCCTACTTTCTAAGGCAAGAAAAAAATCCATACAACAACACAAAATTGAGGTCCAAGAAAAAACAAAATCCATTCAAAAATAAGTGAACTAAATACTCATAGACAAGCATTAAGTTCAAATAGAAACATGGATCAAAAAGCTCAAAGGGGTTACGAATTCTCACACACTCACAAGGTGAATTGACTATTTGGCTAAGGTAGTTGTGCTCAAAATGAAACAATTGCCTTGATCCTTTTCATGCATTCATATAATCAACACAAACAAAAGATTCAACATAATAAAATCCAGTTAGAACAAGAATGTTGGTACTCCGTGCATATATGAACAATAGAAGGCCACCTCACAAAAAGGTTGGGAACTAAAGTGATTCACAATAGAACAAGTATACAAAAGAATGAATGGCATGAAAGTTAGTAAAATGCCTAAGTATCATGAATATGCTAAAGTATAGAAAGCGATAAATACATACCTCGGACGTGTACAAAATTAACAACATCATTACCATACATCTGCAAGTTGAAATGATCAAACTTGGAACATCACAAAATTTCCCCAAGCTACTCAAAACAAGTTCATTGACAAACACGAAAACTATTAATATAAACAAACTAAAAAAACCGGTAGAAAATTCATTAAACAAGTTGTAAAGTGAAGATTTGAGAATTTTACAAAAAATCCGAGTACAACTTGTTTAATGAATACTCACCACACTACCTAAACTAAACAACAAGAAAAGAAAAGAATACACCATGCTTGTTTTACGTCATAAGCTCGACGCCTTTACAATGCTTAGCTAGCAAACTTCCTTCCTTCATGCCATAGTGATGCCTCACCGCACAAACCAAAAGCAAGTGTCCTAACCAAACATTCGAACAAACATTACGGGAACAAAACGTATATAACACTTGAACAAACATAATGGAAATAGACAATATATACGATATATACAAAACTCAAAAACAAAGAAACTATCGCAATGCGATTCAATATCAAAACCAATCCCCGGCAATGGCGCCATTTTGTTGGTTGCTCAATAGGGCAAGCAAGCAAAAATATTTATTTTCGGAAGAATTCCCTCCGGGATTTATGTCGTGTCCACAGAGATCGGTACGAGGGAAAGAATGCCGTTCGACAGTCTCTCGCGTTAATGAGTTTGGATTAAAATAGTTTCAAACAAGAAAATAGAAAAGTAAACATTAAAACATAAAACAAATTCACTTTTCAGCAAGACAAACTTATCCGGCATGCCCATAATCGACTCCTCACAAACTTAAACTTACCGACCAGTTATACTCAACCTACAATACTCCTCAATATCACCCAGCATCGCTCACAACACAGGTTATGTCTAACACAAAGTTGAGAGAACAACCGTGTTACCATTGCCGATACTTTCGTACGCTAGCTCAAGGCAAGGAGGCATTAAGTTTCGACGCCTATTAAAAATTGATAGCCCTAAATCTATCTCTAGAATCCAGAAACTGACAGACAATCATCCCTAATCGAAGTTTGCAACGGTTATCTCTAACGCAACCCAAACCCCGCGTATAAAGCAAAAATCAGAGACAATCACTAATAAAGATCTGTAAAGCAAGTTTTATACAACGCCATGGGCGACAAACATACATGAGATCACAGCAAATACATATACACAACCCAACCATAAAGAAAAACACAAAGAAGAAGAGAAATGAACCAAACATCTCGCGGATTGTCAGACCCGGTCGCGATCAATCCACTCCGGATCATCCGTATGCATGCTCCACAGTTGTTTTCTAAGCTAATCCTATGAAGAAATGAAGTTTGATGGAGTTGGAGCAAAAACCCCCAAAACCATAACCTAAAAAATGCTGAAAAATAAAGTTTATAGGTGGAAGTTACTGCCCAGGTTCGCACTGCGAACCCCCGTTCGCACTGCGAACATAAACTGCCTTTTGGGCTGCAAAAATTGTGTTTTTCAAGCATTCAGGCACTATTCATTCGCCCCCGGGTTCGCAGTGCGAACTCGCCAGCGAGTGCTCGCCACGGGCATTCGCAGTGCGAACATGACAGCAAACCAGAATTTGTTTTGATCATAACTCATGAACCGTAACTCCGATTGACGCACGGTTTGAAGCGTTGGAAAGCTTATTCAATGCTCTTTATGAATATGGAAAAATCCCATTGCTGGAACACCTGTAAAAATAAATGAAAATCAATTAAACTCAATGATATTTACACGGTACCGCACTATACACCGAAAACGTAAAGTAAACGTATTTACGAACAAAGCGGGGTTTATTCAACCAATTTTAATACAAAGTAATGATAAGTGCAACAAAACCTCTTTACAAAAATAGGTACATTTTGCACTTATCAAACTCTCCCCAACTTACATAATTGTTTGTCCTCAAACAAGAATCAAACAACTCAACGAAACCGAGTGATAACCAAAGAATCGCGAATCAACAAGTTTTGAAAAACGGACAAATGAATGGTTCAAATGAAAACGGTACACACAAAGTAAATACTTACCACTAAATTACGACGATAACATAGTCAAGAAACAAAAGCAAAATACAAAAATTCATGCCGAACATTCTAAATCAACACAAGTTCCAAAGTGAATCACACCTAGTAAAAACAATCATCGGTAGATGAAAAACACAAAATGAGGTTCTTTTCACTCACACAACAATCTTGCAAACAAAAGACTAAATTATGCATTCATCCAACAATTCACATTGAAAACATAAAAACAAGAATCATAAGGACTTTCAAGGTTGTAGCGTGGTCGGGTAAACAAACAAAGGGCAATTTCTAAAGGTAATTGAAACAAAAACTTGCCTAAACCAAAGGGAGTGAAAACTCACAAAGATTCACACACAAAATTTCAATCAAACTTCTTCTTTCATCCCAAGTGCTACACAACACACAATACTTATTTAGCACAATTATTGAACTCTTTTTGTTTCCTTTTTCATGGATTTTTCTTTTTCTTCCTTTTTTCTTTCTTTTTCTTTTTCACAAATTTTTCTCTTTTTTCTTTTCTTTTCCAATCCTCATACAATCCACCCAATAAGTATACAATCATCCTCTCCCCAACTTGAATTCAACCGCACCATCATGTGAATACTCCCTACTTTCTAAGGCAAGAAAAAAATCCATACAACAACACAAAATTGAGGTCCAAGAAAAAACAAAATCCATTCAAAAATAAGTGAACTAAATACTCATAGACAAGCATTAAGTTCAAATAGAAACATGGATCAAAAAGCTCCAAGGGGTTACGAATTCTCACACACTCACAAGGTGAATTTACTATTTGGCTAAGGTAGTTGTGCTCAAAATGAAACAATTGCCTTGATCCTTTTCATGCATTCATATAATCAACACAAACAAAAGATTCAACATAATAAAATCCAGTTAGAACAAGAATGTTGGTACTCCGTGCATATATGAACAATAGAAGGCCACCTCACAAAAAGGTTGGGAACTAAAGTGATTCACAATAGAACAAGTATACAAAAGAATGAATGGCATGAAAGTTAGTAAAATGCCTAAGTATCATGAATATGCTAAAGTATAGAAAGCGATAAATACATACCTCGGACGTGTACAAAATTAACAACATCATTACCATACATCTGCAAGTTGAAATGATCAAACTTGGAACATCACAAAATTTCCCCAAGCTACTCAAAACAAGTTCATTGACAAACACGAAAACTATTAATATAAACAAACTAAAAAAACCGGTAGAAAATTCATTAAACAAGTTGTAAAGTGAAGATTTGAGAATTTTACAAAAAATCCGAGTACAACTTGTTTAATGAATACTCACCACACTACCTAAACTAAACAACAAGAAAAGAAAAGAATACACCATGCTTGTTTTACGTCATAAGCTCGACGCCTTTACAATGCTTAGCTAGCAAACTTCCTTCCTTCATGCCATAGTGATGCCTCACCGCACAAACCAAAAGCAAGTGTCCTAACCAAACATTCGAACAAACATTACGGGAACAAAACGTATATAACACTTGAACAAACATAATGGAAATAGACAATATATACGATATATACAAAACTCAAAAACAAAGAAACTATCGCAATGCGATTCAATATCAAAACCAATCCCCGGCAATGGCGCCATTTTGTTGATTGCTCAATAGGGCAAGCAAGCAAAAATATTTATTTTCGGAAGAATTCCCTCCGGGATTTATGTCGTGTCCACAGAGATCGGTACGAGGGAAAGAATGCCGTTCGACAGTCTCTCGCGTTAATGAGTTTGGATTAAAATAGTTTCAAACAAGAAAATAGAAAAGTAAACATTAAAACATAAAACAAATTCACTTTTCAGCAAGACAAACTTATCCGGCATGCCCATAATCGACTCCTCACAAACTTAAACTTACCGACCAGTTATACTCAACCTACAATACTCCTCAATATCACCCAGCATCGCTCACAACACAGGTTATGTCTAACACAAAGTTGAGAGAACAACCGTGTTACCATTGCCGATACTTTGGTACGCTAGCTCAAGGCAAGGAGGCATTAAGTTTCGACGCCTATTAAAAATTGATAGCCCTAAATCTATCTCTAGAATCCAGAAACTGACAGACAATCATCCCTAATCGAAGTTTGCAACGGTTATCTCTAACGCAACCCAAACCCCGCGTATAAAGCAAAAATCAGAGACAATCACTAATAAAGATCTGTAAAGCAAGTTTTATACAACGCCATGGGCGACAAACATACATGAGATCACAGCAAATACATATACACAACCCAACCATAAAGAAAAACACAAAGAAGAAGAGAAATGAACCAAACATCTCGCGGATTGTCAGACCCGGTCGCGATCAATCCACTCCGGATCATCCGTATGCATGCTCCACAGTTGTTTTCTAAGCTAATCCTATGAAGAAATGAAGTTTGATGGAGTTGGAGCAAAAACCCCCAAAACCATAACCTAAAAAATGCTGAAAAATAAAGTTTATAGGTGGAAGTTACTGCCCAGGTTCGCACTGCGAACCCCCGTTCGCACTGCGAACATAAACTGCCTTTTGGGCTGCAAAAATTGTGTTTTTCAAGCATTCAGGCACTATTCATTCGCCCCCGGGTTCGCAGTGCGAACTCGCCAGCGAGTGCTCGCCACGGGCATTCGCAGTGCGAACATGACAGCAAACCAGAATTTGTTTTGATCATAACTCATGAACCGTAACTCCGATTTACGCACGGTTTGAAGCGTTGGAAAGCTTATTCAATGCTCTTTATGAATATGTAAAAATCCCATTGCTGGAACACCTGTAAAAATAAATGAAAATCAATTAAACTCAATGATATTTACACGGTACCGCACTATACACCGAAAACGTAAAGTAAACGTATTTACGAACAAAGCGGGGTTTATTCAACCAATTTTAATACAAAGTAATGATAAGTGCAACAAAACCTCTTTACAAAAATAGGTACATTTTGCACTTATCAAACTCTCCCCAACTTACATAATTGTTTGTCCTCAAACAAGAATCAAACAACTCAACGAAACCGAGTGATAACCAAAGAATCGCGAATAAACAAGTTTTGAAAAACGGACAAATGAATGGTTCAAATGAAAACGGTACACACAAAGTAAATACTTACCACTAAATTACGACGATAACATAGTCAAGAAACAAAAGCAAAATACAAAAATTCATGCCGAACATTCTAAATCAACACAAGTTCCAAAGTGAATCACACCTAGTAAAAACAATCATCGGTAGATGAAAAACACAAAATGAGGTTCTTTTCACTCACACAACAATCTTGCAAACAAAAGACTAAATTATGCATTCATCCAACAATTCACATTGAAAACATAAAAACAAGAATCATAAGGACTTTCAAGGTTGTAGCGTGGTCGGGTAAACAAACAAAGGGCAATTTCTAAAGGTAATTGAAACAAAAACTTGCCTAACCCAAAGGGAGTGAAAACTCACAAAGATTCACACACAAAATTTCAATCAAACTTCTTCTTTCATCCCAAGTGCTACACAACACACAATACTTATTTAGCACAATTATTGAACTCTTTTTGTTTCCTTTTTCATGGATTTTTCTTTTTCTTCCTTTTTTCTTTCTTTTTCTTTTTCACAAATTTTTCTCTTTTTTCTTTTCTTTTCCAATCCTCATACAATCCAACCAATAAGTATACGATCATCCTCTCCCCAACTTGAATTCAACCGCACCATCATGTGAATACTCCCTACTTTCTAAGGCAAGAAAAAAACCCATACAACAACACAAAATTGAGGTCCAAGAAAAAACAAAATCCATTCAAAAATAAGTGAACTAAATACTCATAGACAAGCATTAAGTTCAAATAGAAACATGGATCAAAAAGCTCCAAGGGGTTACGAATTCTCACACACTCACAAGGTGAATTTACTATTTGGCTAAGGTAGTTGTGCTCAAAATGAAACAATTGCCTTGATCCTTTTCATGCATTCATATAATCAACACAAACAAAAGATTCAACATAATAAAATCCAGTTAGAACAAGAATGTTGGTACTCCGTGCATATATGAACAATAGAAGGCCACCTCACAAAAAGGTTGGGAACTAAAGTGATTCACAATAGAACAAGTATACAAAAGAATGAATGGCATGAAAGTTAGTAAAATGCCTAAGTATCATGAATATGCTAAAGTATAGAAAGCGATAAATACATACCTCGGACGTGTACAAAATTAACAACATCATTACCATACATCTGCAAGTTGAAATGATCAAACTTGGAACATCACAAAATTTCCCCAAGCTACTCAAAACAAGTTCATTGACAAACACGAAAACTATTAATATAAACAAACTAAAAAAACCGGTAGAAAATTCATTAAACAAGTTGTAAAGTGAAGATTTGAGAATTTTACAAAAAATCCGAGTACAACTTGTTTAATGAATACTCACCACACTACCTAAACTAAACAACAAGAAAAGAAAAGAATACACCATGCTTGTTTTACGTCATAAGCTCGACGCCTTTACAATGCTTAGCTAGCAAACTTCCTTCCTTCATGCCATAGTGATGCCTCACCGCACAAACCAAAAGCAAGTGTCCTAACCAAACATTCGAACAAACATTACGGGAACAAAACGTATATAACACTTGAACAAACATAATGGAAATAGACAATATATACGATATATACAAAACTCAAAAACAAAGAAACTATCGCAATGCGATTCAATATCAAAACCAATCCCCGGCAATGGCGCCATTTTGTTGATTGCTCAATAGGGCAAGCAAGCAAAAATATTTATTTTCGGAAGAATTCCCTCCGGGATTTATGTCGTGTCCACAGAGATCGGTACGAGGGAAAGAATGCCGTTCGACAGTCTCTCGCGTTAATGAGTTTGGATTAAAATAGTTTCAAACAAGAAAATAGAAAAGTAAACATTAAAACATAAAACAAATTCACTTTTCAGCAAGACAAACTTATCCGGCATGCCCATAATCGACTCCTCACAAACTTAAACTTACCGACCAGTTATACTCAACCTACAATACTCCTCAATATCACCCAGCATCGCTCACAACACAGGTTATGTCTAACACAAAGTTGAGAGAACAACCGTGTTACCATTGCCGATACTTTCGTACGCTAGCTCAAGGCAAGGAGGCATTAAGTTTCGACGCCTATTAAAAATTGATAGCCCTAAATCTATCTCTAGAATCCAGAAACTGACAGACAATCATCCCTAATCGAAGTTTGCAACGGTTATCTCTAACGCAACCCAAACCCCGCGTATAAAGCAAAAATCAGAGACAATCACTAATAAAGATCTGTAAAGCAAGTTTTATACAACGCCATGGGCGACAAACATACATGAGATCACAGCAAATACATATACACAACCCAACCATAAAGAAAAACACAAAGAAGAAGAGAAATGAACCAAACATCTCGCGGATTGTCAGACCCGGTCGCGATCAATCCACTCCGGATCATCCGTATGCATGCTCCATAGTTGTTTTCTAAGCTAATCCTATGAAGAAATGAAGTTTGATGGAGTTGGAGCAAAAACCCCCAAAACCATAACCTAAAAAATGCTGAAAAATAAAGTTTATAGGTGGAAGTTACTGCCCAGGTTCGCACTGCGAACCCCCGTTCGCACTGCGAACATAAACTGCCTTTTGGGCTGCAAAAATTGTGTTTTTCAAGCATTCAGGCACTATTCATTCGCCCCCGGGTTCGCAGTGCGAACTCGCCAGCGAGTGCTCGCCACGGGCATTCGCAGTGCGAACATGACAGCAAACCAGAATTTGTTTTGATCATAACTCATGAACCGTAACTCCGATTGACGCACGGTTTGAAGCGTTGGAAAGCTTATTCAATGCTCTTTATGAATATGGAAAAATCCCATTGCTGGAACACCTGTAAAAATAAATGAAAATCAATTAAACTCAATGATATTTACACGGTACCGCACTATACACCGAAAACGTAAAGTAAACGTATTTACGAACAAAGCGGGGTTTATTCAACCAATTTTAATACAAAGTAATGATAAGTGCAACAAAACCTCTTTACAAAAATAGGTACATTTTGCACTTATCAAACTCTCCCCAACTTACATAATTGTTTGTCCTCAAACAAGAATCAAACAACTCAACGAAACCGAGTGATAACCAAAGAATCGCGAATCAACAAGTTTTGAAAAACGGACAAATGAATGGTTCAAATGAAAACGGTACACACAAAGTAAATACTTACCACTAAATTACGACGATAACATAGTCAAGAAACAAAAGCAAAATACAAAAATTCATGCCGAACATTCTAAATCAACACAAGTTCCAAAGTGAATCACACCTAGTAAAAACAATCATCGGTAGATGAAAAACACAAAATGAGGTTCTTTTCACTCACACAACAATCTTGCAAACAAAAGACTAAATTATGCATTCATCCAACAATTCACATTGAAAACATAAAAACAAGAATCATAAGGACTTTCAAGGTTGTAGCGTGGTCGGGTAAACAAACAAAGGGCAATTTCTAAAGGTAATTGAAACAAAAACTTGCCTAAACCAAAGGGAGTGAAAACTCACAAAGATTCACACACAAAATTTCAATCAAACTTCTTCTTTCATCCCAAGTGCTACACAACACACAATACTTATTTAGCACAATTATTGAACTCTTTTTGTTTCCTTTTTCATGGATTTTTCTTTTTCTTCCTTTTTTCTTTCTTTTTCTTTTTCACAAATTTTTCTCTTTTTTCTTTTCTTTTCCAATCCTCATACAATCCAACCAATAAGTATACGATCATCCTCTCCCCAACTTGAATTCAACCGCACCATCATGTGAATACTCCCTACTTTCTAAGGCAAGAAAAAAACCCATACAACAACACAAAATTGAGGTCCAAGAAAAAACAAAATCCATTCAAAAATAAGTGAACTAAATACTCATAGACAAGCATTAAGTTCAAATAGAAACATGGATCAAAAAGCTCAAAGGGGTTACGAATTCTCACACACTCACAAGGTGAATTGACTATTTGGCTAAGGTAGTTGTGCTTAAAATGAAACAATTGCCTTGATCCTTTTCATGCATTCATATAATCAACACAAACAAAAGATTCAACATAATAAAATCCAGTTAGAACAAAAATGTTGGTACTCCGTGCATATATGAACAATAGACGGCCACCTCACAAAAAGGTTGGGAACTAAAGTGATTCACAATAGAACAAGTATACAAAAGAATAAATGGCATGAAAGTTTGTAAAATGCATAAGTATCATGAATATGCTAAAGTATAGAAAGCGATAAATACATACCTCGGACGTGTACAAAACTTAACAAGATCATTACCATACATCTGCAAGTTGAAATGATCAAACTTGGAACATCACAAAATTTCCTCAAGCTACTTAAAACAAGTTCATTGACAAACACGAAAACTATTAATATAAATAAACTAAAAAAACCGGTAGAAAATTCATTAAGCAAGTTGTAAAGTGAAGATTTGAGAATTTTACAAAAAATCCGAGTACAACTTGTTTAATGAATACTCATCACACTACCTAAACTAAACAACAACAAAAGAAAAGAATACACCATGCTTGTTTTACGTCATAAGCTCGACGCCTTTACAATGCTTAGCTAGCAAACTTCCTTCCTTCATGTCATAGTGATGCCTCACCGCGCAAACCAAAAGCAAGTGTCCTAACCAAACATTCGAACAAACATTACGGGAACAAAACGTATATAACACTTGAACAAACATAATGGAAATAGACAATATATACGATATATACAAAACTCAAAAACAAAGAAACTATCGCAATGCGATTCAATATCAAAACCAATCCCCAGCAACGACGCCATTTTGTTGATTGCAGAATAGGGCAGGCATGCAAAAATATTTATTTTCGGAAGAATTCCCTCCGGGATTTATGTCGTGTCCACAGAGATCGGTTCGAGGGAAAGAATGTCGTTCGACAGTCTCTCGCGTTAATGAGTTTGGATTAAAATAGTTTCAAACAAGAAAATAGAAAAGTAAACATTAAAACATAAAACAAATTCACTTTTCAGCAAGACAAACTTATCCGGCATGCACATAATCGACTCCTCACAAACTTAAACTTACCGACCGGTTATACTCAACCTACAATACTCCTCAATATCACCCAGCATCGCTCACAACACAGGTTATGTCTAATACAAAGTTGAGAGAACAACCGTGTTACCATTGCCGATACTTTCGTACCCTAGCTCAAGGCACGAAGGCATTAAGTTTCGACGCCTATTAAAAATTGATAGCCCTAAATCTATCTCTAGAATCCAGAAACTGACAGACAATCATCCCTAATCGAAGTTTGCGACGGTTATCTCTAACGCAACCCAAACCCCGTGTATAAAGCAAAAATCAGAGACAATCACTAATAAAGATTTGTAAAGCAAGTTTTATACAACGCCATGGGCGACAAACATACATGAGATCACAGCAAATACATATACACAAGCCAACCATAAAGAAAAACACAAAGAAGAAGAGAAATGAACCAAACATCTCGCGGATTGTCAGACCCGGTCGCGATCAATCCACTCCGGATCATCCGTATGCATGCTCCACAGTTGTTTTCTAAGCTAATCCTATGAAGAAATGAAGTTTGATGGAGTTAGAGCAAAAACCCCCAAAACCATAACCTAAAAAATGCTGAAAAATAAAGTTTTTAGGTGGAAGTTACTGCCCAGGTTCGCACTGCGAACATAAACTGCCTTTTGGGCTGCAAAAATTGTGTTTTTCAAGCATTCAGGCACTATTCATTCGCCCCCGGGTTCGCAGTGCGAACTCGCCAGCGAGTGCTCGCCACGGGCATTCGCAGTGCGAACATGACAGCAAACCAGAATTTGTTTTGATCATAACTCATGAACCGTAACTCCGATTGACGCACGGTTTGAAGCGTTGGGAAGCTTATTCAATGCTCTTTATGAATATGGAAAAATCCCATTGCTGGAACGCCTGTAAAAATAAATGAAAATCAATTAAACTCAATGATATTTACACGGATCCGCACTATACACCGAAAACGTAAAGTAAACGTATTTACGAACAAAGCGGGGTTTATTCAACCAATTTTAATACAAAGTAATGATAAGTGCAACAAAACCTCTTTACAAAAATAGGTACATTTTGCACTTATCAAACTCTCCCCAACTTACATAATTGTTTGTCCTCAAACAAGAATCAAACAACTCAACGAAACCGAGTGATAACCAAAGAATCGCGAATCAACAAGTTTTGAAAAACGGACAAATGAATGGTTCAAATGAAAACGGTACACACAAAGTAAATACTTACCACTAAACTACGACGATAACATAGTCAAGAAACAAAAGCAAAATACAAAAATTCATGCCGAACATTCTAAATCAACACAAGTTCCAAAGTGAATCACACCTAGTAAAAACAATCATCGGTAGATGAAAAACACAAAATTAGGTTCTTTTCACTCACACAACAATCTTGCAAACAAAAGACTAAATTATGCATTCATCCAACAATTCACATTGAAAACATAAAAACAAGAATCATAAGGACTTTCAAGGTTGTAGCGTGGTCGGGTAAACAAACAAAGGGCAATTTCTAAAGGTAATTGAAACAAAAACTTGCCTAAACCAAAGGGAGTGAAAACTCACAAAGATTCACACACAAAATTTCAATCAAACTTCTTCTTTCATCCCAAGTGCTACACAACACACAATACTTATTTAGCACAATTATTGAACTCTTTTTGTTTCCTTTTTCATGGATTTTTCTTTTTCTTCCTTTTTTATTTCTTTTTCTTTTTCACAAATTTTTCTCTTTTTTCTTTTCTTTTCCAATCCTCATACAATCCAACCAATAAGTATACGATCATCCTCTCCCCAACTTGAATTCAACCGCACCATCATGTGAATACTCCCTACTTTCTAAGGCAAGAAAAAAACCCATACAACAACACAAAATTGAGGTCCAAGAAAAAACAAAATCCATTCAAAAATAAGTGAACTAAATACTCATAGACAAGCATTAAGTTCAAATAGAAACATGGATCAAAAAGCTCAAAGGGGTTACGAATTCTCACACACTCACAAGGTGAATTGACTATTTGGCTAAGGTAGTTGTGCTTAAAATGAAACAATTGCCTTGATCCTTTTCATGCATTCATATAATCAACACAAACAAAAGATTCAACATAATAAAATCCAGTTAGAACAAAAATGTTGGTACTCCGTGCATATATGAACAATAGAAGGCCACCTCACAAAAAGGTTGGGAACTAAAGTGATTCACAATAGAACAAGTATACAAAAGAATGAATGGCATGAAAGTTTGTAAAATGCATAAGTATCATGAATATGCTAAAGTATAGAAAGCGATAAATACATACCTCGGACGTGTACAAAACTTAACAAGATCATTACCATACATCTGCAAGTTGAAATGATCAAACTTGGAACATCACAAAATTTCCTCAAGCTACTTAAAACAAGTTCATTGACAAACACGAAAACTATTAATATAAACAAACTAAAAAAATCGGTAGAAAATTCATTAAACAAGTTGTAAAGTGAACATTTGAGAATTTTACAAAAAATCCGAGTACAACTTGTTTAATGAATACTCATCACACTACCTAAACTAAACAACAACAAAAGAAAAGAATACACCATGCTTGTTTTACGTCGTAAGCTCGACGCCTTTACAATGCTTAGCTAGCAAACTTCCTTCCTTCATGCCATAGTGATGCCTCACCGCGCAAACCAAAAGCAAGTGTCCTAACCAAACATTCGAACAAACATTACGGGAACAAAACGTATATAACACTTGAACAAACATAATGGAAATAGACAATATATACGATATATACAAAACTCAAAAACAAAGAAACTATCGCAATGCGATTCAATATCAAAACCAATCCCCAGCAACGACGCCATTTTGTTGATTGCAGAATAGGGCAGGCATGCAAAAATATTTATTTTCGGAAGAATTCCCTCCGGGATTTATGTCGTGTCCACAGAGATCGGTTCGAGGGAAAGAATGTCGTTCGACAGTCTCTCGCGTTAATGAGTTTGGATTAAAATAGTTTCAAACAAGAAAATAGAAAAGGAAACATTAAAACATAAAACAAATTCACTTTTCAGCAAGACAAACTTATCCGGCATGCACATAATCGACTCCTCACAAACTTAAACTTACCGACCGGTTATACTCAACCTACAATACTCCTCAATATCACCCAGCATCGCTCACAACACAGGTTATGTCTAATACAAAGTTGAGAGAACAACCGTGTTACCATTGCCGATACTTTCGTACCCTAGCTCAAGGCACGAAGGCATTAAGTTTCGACGCCTATTAAAAATTGATAGCCCTAAATCTATCTCTAGAATCCAGAAACTGACAGACAATCATCCCTAATCGAAGTTTGCGACGGTTATCTCTAACGCAACCCAAACCCCGTGTATAAAGCAAAAATCAGAGACAATCACTAATAAAGATTTGTAAAGCAAGTTTTATACAACGCCATGGGCGACAAACATACATGAGATCACAGCAAATACATATACACAAGCCAACCATAAAGAAAAACACAAAGAAGAAGAGAAATGAACCAAACATCTCGCGGATTGTCAGACCCGGTCGCGATCAATCCACTCCGGATCATCGGTATGCATGCTCCACAGTTGTTTTCTAAGCTAATCCTATGAAGAAATGAAGTTTGATGGAGTTGGAGCAAAAACCCCCAAAACCATAACCTAAAAAATGCTGAAAAATAAAGTTTTTAGGTGGAAGTTACTGCCCAGGTTCGCACTGCGAACATAAACTGCCTTTTGGGCTGCAAAAATTGTGTTTTTCAAGCATTCAGGCACTATTCATTCGCCCCCGGGTTCGCAGTGCGAACTCGCCCGCGAGTGCTCGCCACGGGCATTCGCAGTGCGAACATGACAGCAAACCAGAATTTGTTTTGATCATAACTCATGAACCGTAACTCCGATTGACGCACGGTTTGAAGCGTTGGGAAGCTTATTCAATGCTCTTTATGAATATGGAAAAATCCCATTGCTGGAACACCTGTAAAAATAAATGAAAATCAATTAAACTCAATGATATTTACACGGATCCGCACTATACACCGAAAAGGTAAAGTAAACGTATTTACGAACAAAGCGGGGTTTATTCAACCAATTTTAATACAAAGTAATGATAAGTGCAACAAAACCTCTTTACAAAAATAGGTACATTTTGCACTTATCAAACTCTCCCCAACTTACATAATTGTTTGTCCTCAAACAAGAATCAAACAACTCAACGAAACCGAGTGATAACCAAAGAATCGCGAATCAACAAGTTTTGAAAAACGGACAAATGAATGGTTCAAATGAAAACGGTACACACAAAGTAAATACTTACCACTAAACTACGACGATAACATAGTCAAGAAACAAAAGCAAAATACAAAAATTCATGCCGAACATTCTAAATCAACACAAGTTCCAAAGTGAATCACACCTAGTAAAAACAATCATCGGTAGATGAAAAACACAAAATTAGGTTCTTTTCACTCACACAACAATCTTGCAAACAAAAGACTAAATTATGCATTCATCCAACAATTCACATTGAAAACATAAAAACAAGAATCATAAGGACTTTCAAGGTTGTAGCGTGGTCGGGTAAACAAACAAAGGGCAATTTCTAAAGGTAATTGAAACAAAAACTTGCCTAAACCAAAGGGAGTGAAAACTCACAAAGATTCACACACAAAATTTCAATCAAACTTCTTCTTTCATCCCAAGTGCTACACAACACACAATACTTATTTAGCACAATTATTGAACTCTTTTTGTTTCCTTTTTCATGGATTTTTCTTTTTCTTCCTTTTTTCTTTCTTTTTCTTTTTCACAAATTTTTCTCTTTTTTCTTTTCTTTTCCAATCCTCATACAATCCAACCAATAAGTATACAATCATCCTCTCCCCAACTTGAATTCAACCGCACCATCATGTGAATACTCCCTACTTTCTAAGGCAAGAAAAAAACCCATACAACAACACAAAATTGAGGTCCAAGAAAAAACAAAATCCATTCAAAAATAAGTGAACTAAATACTCATAGACAAGCATTAAGTTCAAATAGAAACATGGATCAAAAAGCTCAAAGGGGTTACGAATTCTCACACACTCACAAGGTGAATTGACTATTTGGCTAAGGTAGTTGTGCTTAAAATGAAACAATTGCCTTGATCCTTTTCATGCATTCATATAATCAACACAAACAAAAGATTCAACATAATAAAATCCAGTTAGAACAAAAATGTTGGTACTCCGTGCATATATGAACAATAGAAGGCCACCTCACAAAAAGGTTGGGAACTAAAGTGATTCACAATAGAACAAGTATACAAAAGAATGAATGGCATGAAAGTTTGTAAAATGCATAAGTATCATGAATATGCTAAAGTATAGAAAGCGATAAATACATACCTCGGACGTGTACAAAACTTAACAAGATCATTACCATACATCTGCAAGTTGAAATGATCAAACTTGGAACATCACAAAATTTCCTCAAGCTACTTAAAACAAGTTCATTGACAAACACGAAAACTATTAATATAAACAAACTAAAAAAACCGGTAGAAAATTCATTAAACAAGTTGTAAAGTGAACATTTGAGAATTTTACAAAAAATCCGAGTACAACTTGTTTAATGAATACTCATCACACTACCTAAACTAAACAACAACAAAAGAAAAGAATACACCATGCTTGTTTTACGTCGTAAGCTCGACGCCTTTACAATGCTTAGCTAGCAAACTTCCTTCCTTCATGCCATAGTGATGCCTCACCGCGCAAACCAAAAGCAAGTGTCCTAACCAAACATTCGAACAAACATTACGGGAACAAAACGTATATAACACTTGAACAAACATAATGGAAATAGACAATATATACGATATATACAAAACTCAAAAACAAAGAAACTATCGCAATGCGATTCAATATCAAAACCAATCCCCAGCAACGACGCCATTTTGTTGATTACAGAATAGGGCAAGCATGCAAAAATATTTATTTTCGGAAGAATTCCCTTCGGGATTTATGTCGTGTCCACAGAGATCGGTTCGAGGGAAAGAATGCCGTTCGACAGTCTCTCGCGTTAATGAGTTTGGATTAAAATAGTTTCAAACAAGAAAATAGAAAAGTAAACATTAAAACATAAAACAAATTCACTTTTCAGCAAGACAAACTTATCCGGCATGCACATAATCGACTCCTCACAAACTTAAACTTACCGACCAGTTATACTCAACCTACAATACTCCTCAATATCACCCAGCATCGCTCACAACACAGGTTATGTCTAACACAAAGTTGAGAGAACAACCGTGTTACCATTGCCAATACTTTCGTACGCTAGCTCAAGGCACGGAGGCATTAAGTTTCGACGCCTATTAAAAATTGATAGCCCTAAATCTATCTCTAGAATCCAGAAACTGACAGACAATCATCCCTAATCGAAGTTTGCGACGGTTATCTCTAACGCAACCCAAACCCCGCGTATAAAGCAAAAATCAGAGACAATCACTAATAAAGATTTGTAAAGCAAGTTTTATACAACGCCATGGGCGACAAACATACATGAGATCACAGCAAATACATATACACAACCCAACCATAAAGAAAAACACAAAGAAGAAGAGAAATGAACCAAACATCTCGCGGATTGTCAGACCCGGTCGCGATCAATCCACTCCGGATCATCCGTATGCATGCTCCACAGTTGTTTTCTAAGCTAATCCTATGAAGAAATGAAGTTTGATGGAGTTGGAGCAAAAACCCCCAAAACCATAACCTAAAAAATGCTGAAAAATAAAGTTTATAGGTGGAAGTTACTGCCCAAGTTCGCACTGCGAACCCCCGTTCACACTGCGAACATAAACTGCCTTTTGGGCTGCAAAAATTGTGTTTTTCAAGCATTCAGGCACTATTCATTCGCCCCCGGGTTCGCAGTGCGAACTCGCCAGCGAGTGCTCGCCACGGGCATTCGCAGTGCGAACATGACAGCAAACCAGAATTTGTTTTGATCATAACTCATGAACCGTAACTCCGATTGACGCACGGTTTGAAGCGTTGGAAAGCTTATTCAATGCTCTTTATGAATATGGAAAAATCCCATTGCTGGAACACCTGTAAAATTAAATGAAAATCAATTAAACTCAATGATATTTACACGGTACCGCACTATACACCGAAAACGTAAAGTAAACGTATTTACGAACAAAGCGGGGTTTATTCAACCAATTTTAATACAAAGTAATGATAAGTGCAACAAAACCTCTTTACAAAAATAGGTACATTTTGCACTTATCAAACTCTCCCCAACTTACATAATTGTTTGTCCTCAAACAAGAATCAAACAACTCAACGAAACCGAGTGATAACCAAAGAATCGCGAATCAACAAGTTTTGAAAAACGGACAAATGAATGGTTCAAATGAAAACGGTACACACAAAGTAAATACTTACCACTAAACTACGACGATAACATAGTCAAGAAACAAAAGCAAAATACAAAAATTCATGCCGAACATTCTAAATCAACACAAGTTCCAAAGTGAATCACACCTAGTAAAAACAATCATCGGTAGATGAAAAACACAAAATGAGGTTCTTTTCACTCACACAACAATCTTGCAAACAAAAGACTAAATTATGCATTCATCCAACAATTCACATTGAAAACATAAAAACAAGAATCATAAGGACTTTCAAGGTTGTAGCGTGGTCGGGTAAACAAACAAAGGGCAATTTCTAAAGGTAATTGAAACAAAAACTTGCCTAAACCAAAGGGAGTGAAAACTCACAAAGATTCACACACAAAATTTCAATCAAACTTCTTCTTTCATCCCAAGTGCTACACAACACACAATACTTATTTAGCACAATTATTGAACTCTTTTTGTTTCCTTTTTCATGGATTTTTCTTTTTCTTCCTTTTTTCTTTCTTTTTCTTTTTCACAAATTTTTCTCTTTTTTCTTTTCTTTTCCAATCCTCATACAATCCAACCAATAAGTATACAATCATCCTCTCCCCAACTTGAATTCAACCGCACCATCATGTGAATACTCCCTACTTTCTAAGGCAAGAAAAAAACCCATACAACAACACAAAATTGAGGTCCAAGAAAAAACAAAATCCATTCAAAAATAAGTGAACTAAATACTCATAGACAAGCATTAAGTTCAAATAGAAACATGGATCAAAAAGCTTAAAGGGGTTACGAATTCTCACACACTCACAAGGTGAATTGACTATTTGGCTAATGTAGTTGTGCTTAAAATGAAACAATTGCCTTGATCCTTTTCATGCATTCATATAATCAACACAAACAAAAGATTCAACATAATAAAATCCAGTTAGAACAAAAATGTTGGTACTCCGTGCATATATGAACAATAGAAGGCCACCTCACAAAAAGGTTGGGAACTAAAGTGATTCACAATAGAACAAGTATACAAAAGAATGAATGGCATGAAAGTTTGTAAAATGCATAAGTATCATGAATATGCTAAAGTATAGAAAGCGATAAATACATACCTCGGACGTGTACAAAACTTAACAAGATCATTACCATACATCTGCAAGTTGAAATGATCAAACTAGGAACATCACAAAATTTCCTCAAGCTACTTAAAACAAGTTCATTGACAAACACGAAAACTATTAATATAAACAAACTAAAAAAACCGGTAGAAAATTCATTAAACAAGTTGTAAAGTGAAGATTTGAGAATTTTACAAAAAATCCGAGTACAACTTGTTTAATGAATACTCATCACACTACCTAAACTAAACAACAACAAAAGAAAAGAATACACCATGCTTGTTTTACGTCGTAAGCTCGACGCCTTTACAATGCTTAGCTAGCAAACTTCCTTCCTTCATGCCATAGTGATGCCTCACCGCGCAAACCAAAAGCAAGTGTCCTAACCAAACATTCGAACAAACATTACGGGAACAAAACGTATATAACACTTGAACAAACATAATGGAAATAGACAATATATACGATATATACAAAACTCAAAAACAAAGAAACTATCGCAATGCGATTCAATATCAAAACCAATCCCCAGCAACGACGCCATTTTGTTGATTGCAGAATAGGGAAGCATGCAAAAATATTTATTTTCGGAAGAATTCCCTTCGGGATTTATGTCGTGTCCACAGAGATCGGTTCGAGGGAAAGAATGCCGTTCGACAGTCTCTCGCGTTAATGAGTTTGGATTAAAATAGTTTCAAACAAGAAAATAGAAAAGTAAACATTAAAACATAAAACAAATTCACTTTTCAGCAAGACAAACTTATCCGGCATGCACATAATCGACTCCTCACAAACTTAAACATACCGACCAGTTATACTCAACCTACAATACTCTTCAATATCACCCAGCATCGCTCACAACACAGGTTATGTCTAACGCAAAGTTGAGAGAACAACCGTGTTACCATTGCCGATACTTTCGTACGCTAGCTCAAGGCATGGAGGCATTAAGTTTCGACGCCTATTAAAGATTGCTAGCCCTAAATCTATCTCTTGAATCCAGAAACTAACAGACAATCATCCCTAATCGAAGTTTGCGACGGTTATCTCTAACGCAACCCAAACCCCGCGCATAAAGCAAAAATCAGAGACAATCACTAATAAAGATTTGTAAAGCAAGTTTTATACAACACCATGGGCGACAAATATTCATGAGATCACAGCAAATACATATACACAACCCAACCAAAACGAACATCTCGCGGATTGTCAGAGCCGGTCGACGATCAATCCACTCCGGATCATCCGTATGCATGCTCCACAGTTGTTTTCTAAGCTAATCCTATGAAGAAATGAAGTTTGATGGAGTTGGAGCAAAAACCCCCAAAACCATAACCTAAAAAATGCTGAAAAATGAAGTTTATAGGTGGAAGTTACTGCCCAGGTTCGCACTGCGAACCCCCGTTCGCACTGCGAACATAAACCGCCTTTTGGGCTGCAAAAATTGTGTTTTTCAAGCATTCAGGCACTATTCATTCGCCCCCGGGTTCGCAGTGCGAACTCACCAGCGAGTGCTCGCCATGGGCATTCGTAGTGCGAACATGACAGCAAACCAGAATTTGTTTTGATCATAACTCATGAACCGTAACTCCGATTGACGCACGGTTTGAAGCATTGGAAAGCTTATTCAATGCTATTTATGAATATGGAAAAATCCCATTGCTGGAACACCTGTAAAAATAAATGAAAATCAATTAAACTCAATGATATTTATACGGTACCACACTATACATTGAAAACGTAAAGTAAACGTATTTACGAACAAAGCGGGGTTTATTCAACCAATTTTAACACAAAGTAATGATAAGTGCAACAAAACTTCTTTACAAAAATAGGTACATTTTGCACTTATCAGGGAACCGGACTTTCCTTCTTGATTTACCAAGTCGAGATAATCATCTTCAGAGTTGATTGTCGAGATCAGTCCGAGGATCATCTTCACATCCACTCTCGGCAATTTCTTCCATTTCGGAATCTGATGAACCTGCCTGATTAAGTGAAGGATTGTTGATTTGGATGCCTTGAGGCGTGAATGAGAACATGTTAGAGTCAAGCAGAGTCTGAACCTTGTCTCTGAGCACTCTACAATCTTCTGTTGAATACCTCTGTGCCCCAGCCTGGTAGGCACAACGGGCGAGTCTGGAAAAGACAACTTCAAAAGCTACTTCAAGTCCAATGATGGCTTTAGGAAGTCAACTGGGTTACAGAAAGAGGGTGGATAAGACTCGAGGCTGAGAAATGCAAATGCAATGCAAGCCGAATGGTTTCAAGGAACGCAAAAGCAAATTGCAAACATTTTTGGAAAACTGAAAAGTTTTGTTTGAAAACCATGATCTCTAAGGATCTTTGCAAAGAATAGAACGTTTGAGTTCCTTGAAACCATCGATGGATGCGATGAGATGTATGCAATGTACAAAACACGGGCACACAAAAACATAGATATACGTACACACAACAACACACAAGCCCTAGATTTAGGGGTCTCATGCATGGATGAACACAAACACACATATACAGATATTCACAGATATGCACACACAAACAAGAGAGGGCCTAGGTTTGAAAATTGCGAGCATGGAGCCATGGTCTACCCATCCCAAAAGGTGTGTATTATGGGTTTTCATCTGCAGAACATGGTTCTGAAAAGGTTCCCAGAGTCGACAATCCATCTTTCAGATATTATCGACTTCCCAAATGACTCGGTAATCAATAATATTCTCTAGAGAATCTCGTCTGAGTGTAGTATCGCGTGACAACCATTTCAGAAATAGACTCCCTCATGGTCACCGCACTATATCCTAAAAGGCCAAGTGGGGGTAAGGGTAACTAAAGGTCATGAGTATCCCCGGCACCAAGGTCGAAGTGGCAACGCCTTCACGATTGCTCGTTCAACATATACCAACTCTGAGAGGGCCTCAACTGAGTGTGGAATCTCAAGTCAAATCTTTTGGGAATCGACTCCCTCAAAGTCCCCTTGACTATATCCACTATCTTATCATAAGTGCACTCAAGTCCGGGTTAGGACTTATCTCACCACTCAATAGTAGCACCCTGCACACAGAAGAACCCAAACAAAACAAGTATACAGATATATACAGATATATGTACAAGTATAGCAAGCAATCATAAATAACATAAACGAAACAAGGTGGGCTTAACCCTCAAAGAGAATACTTCTCTCCCCAGTGAAGTCGCCATTTCTGTTGTGGTGAAAATCGGATAACAAGCCATTAATTAACTTGCATCATATTTCTTTTACAACCGACTTTGATTTAAGCAAAGGAAAGGTTCAAGATCGTTAAAAAACCTAAAGGGGGGAGATCTAAGGTTCGGGGGTTGGTTATACAAAGGGAAGGTACTAGCACCCTAAGTATCTGTAGTACTCTACAGGAACCTCTTGTTTATGTTTGTGTTATGTTATGTTGCTTTCTAAGATATTTATGCTAAGGTAAAGACATAAAGATATGTACACTAAGTTTGTCTCGTCTTAATCATGATTTAATCGAGAAATCGATAATAAATGATTCTTGACTTTCATCGACTAAAAAGTGAATAAAACTGAAATAAAGAAGAATGGTCTCATATTGATCAAAGTTTTGTCGCTTTAATGAGATCAATCAAACTATGAAGTTTGTTATATCATCGACCAAATTAAAGAAAGTGGAATCGAAATGAAAAATAAAGTCGGCCTCGTCTAAATCAAGATCTAATCGAGAATTCGATAATCTTATATTTTTGACTTTCATTGACCAACGAAAATAAATAAAAAGTGGCCTCATATTTATCAAGACTTTATTGATTTGAAATAATCAAAGTCAAGATTTGTGTAATGTCATCGGCCAAAATAAAGAAACAAAATGGAGTTGAAATGAAAAATAAAGTCGGTATCGTCTTAATCAAGATTTATATCGGTAAGTCGACAATCTCGATATTTAACTTTCATTGACCAACAAAAGAAATGAACTGAGCCTCATACATATCAATACTTTTTGTGATTTAGAATAGATCGACAAGTCATGATTTATGTATATCATTGGCCTGTAGATAAAATCAAAATTGAAATAGAAACGAGGAGAATTAAATAAATGAGGGACATAAATATGGAAAATGAACAAAAGTTTAAAGTATTACGAATTATTTATTCTTGAAAAACAAACAAAAAACTTGTTAAAACGATTTTTTAAAAAAACAAGGAATGGGATACCAATTATTGAAAGGGGTGCAGTTAGCGAGTGAGGTGCGGCCCAATCCAACAAAAGGAGAAGTACATTTCAGCTAATGAAGTATTATGCAGCTACATGCACATATGCAAAAAAAAAAAAAAAATCAATCGGTCACTCACCTCTTTTACTCGCTACATGACAAAAAATTCCCTAACCTATACCAAGATGCCACCTACCCTTCTTCTTCATGCAACATGAAGAAAGGAACCTACGATTAACGTGGAAACAGAGAGGACAAGTGACCATGCTCTCCCCTTGTTCAACTAAATGCAACCTCAAGACTTGACCAAAATTTACAAAATAAAACACGATTCCATAGCACACACTTAGTAGAGCAACAATGGACATTCGTTAACTCAGAACGAACACTTAATAGTGATAGAAATGGATGCGAAAGTCACGAGTCCGAGCTGAAACAAAACCAAACCATGGCTAACGTATCGAAAAAAAACTCATAAGAGGTTCATGCCAATAATCTCAACACGCGAACAGAACCTGACTCATACCCTAGTTGTGAGTTAAACGTCGACGAATCGAAACCGAGATAACCTAAGCAATGCACGCGTAATCCCTCATCCAAGTAAGGTAAGAACGAAATTTAGAACATGGAAACCAACACTACAATTCTGTGACTAAAGGGGCTCGATGTATGATGCTTGATAATGGGGACAAAAAAAATTAAACACCAAGGAATATGCGTGAGAACAGACCAAAGTAACGACCTCGCAACAATACGTTGCAACACTCCCAAAACTATTATAAATCATCATGCTCAACAAGTAAATTTAATAGAGGCATGGCAGTAACGAAACACTAGAGAACGAGAGATGAAACGTATACCTCTACTTGTAGCTTTACAGTTGAGTCGAAAATGTCACGACCGTCACTCTTTATGTGTTGGCTGCTACTGGTGGTTCTTGAAAATGATATGGAGCACTCTTTCTTTTGGTGAGCCATTGTGAACATTTTGGTGTTGTTATTGATGTTCTGGTCTTGGTATTTCGTGTGTGGATTGTGTGTTGAATGCTTGGTGGTTTGTTGCAAGAAAGGTAATGAGAGACTTTGGTTTTCTTGTTTTGATGCTTGGTTTGGTTCACCTTGTTAGCATTGGCAGTTCTGGTGTAGGGTATTCGACGGTTATGGCATGTTGGTGATGCGTGGTGTTTGGCCTTGTTCTCCCTATTTTCTTGTTGGTTTATTAAGAAAGAAAGAATAGTAGCCGGTGAGCAAATGGTCTGCTGCCTCATATTGTTGTGTTTTTTATTCTCATGTGTTGGTGATGCAGAGGGAGTTTTGAGGGAGTTTTGGTTACTGCTTGGCTCTTGCGTGTTGGTGTGACACAAAGAGAGATAGTAAGAGCATGTTGTGTTTTTTTCTTGTTCAGATGCCTCCCTCCCCCCCCCCCCCCCCCCACACACACAGAGGACAACGTTCCTCCTCTTATAACCAAGGCCTGGTGGATCTTCTATTGGAAACACTGTGGACATTTGCTTGGTACAAAGGAGAAAAACCATCAACATGATACTATACGCATGCCTTATTTCCATCATCTTTCTTGAGCCATGTGATGGTGTATTTATTTTCTTGTTTTAGGGTTCATGTCAGCAGAGGATTGTGAGCTAAGGACTAAGAAAAGAGACCATATGAAACAATTACACGATGGCCCTTTACATTGTCTCTTGGTTGCTTACTTGACAGTATAAAGTTGTTGTACTTTGAGAACCCTTTTTGCTCGGGTTTGTGGAGAAAGGGTATTGGAAATTGGTGGGAAAAGTCAGTAGGTTGTACTTGGATATCTTTTTGCACGGTTTGTGGCTTTGGTGAGTATTGGGAATTTATGAGAAAGGTCCATATACTGTACTGGGAAATATGCCTCAGATTGGAAGCATGGTCGAGTTTTGTGGGTTCAAGGATAAGACAAAGCTTATTTTAAAGAAACTATGCCAAGGACCCCACCCTATCACATGAAAGTGTTAAGTCTAACAAACCAAATGAGTTGGTTCTAGATCCCTTTGAAACATGGCGTGGGATAGAGTATTTTCATGTTGTTGGCCATTTGAGATTGTGTCCAAAATGCATGAAAAAGTCGTGGCAAGGTTTGGTGGTCACAAAGAATAAAAACCATAATTAAAATTAAAATGGAAATAGATTTAGACTAAATTAATAAAACTAAACTAAGACTAAACTAAAATAAAAATAATCTAAATTAAAAATATACTAAATTAAAAGTGTAAACTAAAAAGTTATAAATTGAAATAAAAAGTCTAAATGACATGGAATGATAAAATTGGATAAAATGGTATAGTTGATGATCAATGATAATGTTTAACTAAAAATGCAAAAATTGTCGACCTAGAATGACATGCAAAAGAACAAAGAATCTAAGGGTAATATTTGGGGTACAACACTAACTTTTCCAAAATCATCAAAATCAAACAAAACATCAAAACAATCAACAACACACGTTTCTATAATCATATTGATCATTCATTTCGATTTGGAACGAATTCTAGCCGTTAAAACATCGATTTCCATAAATTCGACCTAAACCAAACAATTCCAAAACTTCTAAAAATTGGTACTAACTAGAACCCACCTTGGATAGAGGTTGAAAATGAGGAAGATGAGATGATTGGGTGAAGCTTGGATGAATGGATGATGATTTGTTCTTGAAGTTCTTCAAATTTCCTCTTCTCCACTTTTCTCTCCTTCCTTTCCTTCTTTCTTCTTTCTCTCTCTTTCTTACTAACTTTTTATTTTTTTTTTTGGAAAATGGGAGGAAAAGGAATAAGTAGTAAACTAGCATTAGAAATAATACTACTAAATGTCCAAAAAGTCTCTTAAGTCCAAATTAATAAAATACCTCAGAGTCAGATAATATTCATTGGATTTATTCTAAGTTCCACAGTTACTCTAATTATTTTGTCAAATAATTTCTCCGAGTACACTGGGCTCAGTCGATCATAATATAATATTATCCGGAGTAATAAAAATACGGGGTATTACAATTTTGAATCCATCAGAGTAGGTGTAAGAGTTCACCCCTAATTTACCTAGAAATCATTTTCTAGTAAAAAACAAACTCTTCTCTCAAGCTCTTTATTATGCCGCGAGAATTATAGAGTGTGTTTTGTTATTGTTACTATTTTAGCGTATTTCCTAAGTTTAGTTTATTTGTACCTTTATTTAAATTGTGTATCTTATTCTTAGCTTAAATGGTCATTTGACACCTTCTTGATGTACAGTTCATAACTTGAACCATGGGATGTTGTTTGATACGTTCTAATATGCGTTGAAAAGCTGAGAGGATAAACTACAATTTTTACGTTGAAGTCAAAAGCTATTTCAGAGTGAAAAGGGTCGAATAATTAATTTAATTTCCATACTTAATAAAATAATTATTTTTGGACCGATTTTAATGTTTTTTGGGTAGAATGCTACTTGGGCCCGATTTTCCTTTTATTATTTAAGTAAATTTGCAGCTTTGTTTTCATTCATTCAGTATTAATGTAATTAGAAGAGTTGTTACGAATTCTATGGAGAACCAATGCCCTAGATATTGATCTGCTGTAACCGTGTCTTCATCCACTTTTATGTATTTTTATAATTTCATAAGCAATTTCAATTCCTTTCAATTCTTTTTGTAAATCTGATTACTTAATTTGGTTGTCATTGTTTTCTTAATTCGATTGTTACTTATAGAATAATATTGATTTATTTTGATTGATGTATGTTCTGTAGCGTAACTGTGTTTGCTTAGTTTGTGTCTGCTTAATCTGTTAGCTTAATTCGAAAATTAGGAATACACATCATATATTAGTATTGTGCTTGTTATTCTTGTTGTATTCGAAAGGGAATTAAAACTGTTTAGGGCTTTAGAATTATATTAATCGATGATATGTTGGAGACCGAACAATAGATTAATTTGTCAATATTATTTGTAATCAAATTCTATTAATTGTAATCTTAATCAAAACCTCAAAAACCCCTCATTTTTTCGATCAATTGGTTAAATCATTCAAGAGTCTTTGTTAAAGGACTCTAGTGTCACTTCCATTTTACTACATTTTTAATTCTCATTCTTTCACATGTGTGCGATAGGGGATCAAATTGGATCCGTTGTCAGGGACTCTTTGTTGATTTTAGCAAATTTTCGAATTCTAGTTTAGAGTCTGGTTAACAATTTTTTTTTGTTTGTTGATTTTTAGGGATGTAGTATAGTGGTAAGAATTACAGCCTATCAGATGAATTTGTAAGCTACTGTTTTGAATTGCTCCAAATTTTTCAAGAAAATCAAAAACAAGTAAAGAAATAATACTTCCTTAGAATCTTCTAAGAAATTTTGATCCTCAAAATCGCAAATTCCTCTTACTTTTTTCTTAATTTTTTTCTATTATGTTTTTGTTTTTTCAAAAAAATCTATTTTTTCGGTAGTTTCTTCATTTGATTATATTTATTTTAATTCGAATTTTCATAATTTTTAAATTTTATTTTAATCGCTTTTCTATTTTCAATTGTTTTTTTTTCAATAGGGACATTGTTGGTATTTTTGTAATTGTTGCATTATAGTGCTTTTTGGTTTTATTTAATTTTGTGTTGATTATGTGTTGATTTGATTTTGATTTATTTGTGGTTTTATTCTATTCATATTTGATAGTGATTTTATTAGATTTTGTTTTAATTTGATTATGATTTATTTGATTATGCTTTCTCATTAATGACAGTGATTCTAATTCTGTGTTCTCTCATATTTTATTGATTCTGATTTTGAGTTTAATTATCATAATATGGCTAAACAAAAAACTTTAAGAGAACTTGTTGCACCATATATTAATTATAACACATTGTGTATTGAGCATCGCAAAGTTGCTGCAACTTTTTGTTTTTGTAATCTTGATTTTCAGAGTTGTAGTATAGTGGTAAGAATCACAGCCTATCAGATGAATCTGTAAACTAATGTTTTGAATTGCTCCGAATCTTTTTCAGAAAATCAGAAATAAATCAACAAACAAAACTTCCTTAGAAGAAACCTCTAAGAAATTTTGATCCTCAAAATCGCAAATTCCTCTTTTTCTAGTTTATTTGATTTTTTTTCTATTTTTGTATTTTCAAAAAATTCTAAAAAAAAATTGTAGATTCTTCATTTGATTATATTTTATTTTTAGTTGTATTTTCTTAATTTTTAGATGTTATTTTTATCGCTTTCCTATTTTTTCATTTTTTCTTAATAGAGACATTGTTGGCGTTTTCGTAATTGTTGCATTACAATGCTTTATGATTTTGTGTTGATTATGTATTGTTTTTATTTTGATTTTGATTTTATTAGTGATTTTATTCTATTTATACTTGATAGCGATTTTAATAGATTTTGTTTTGATTTGATTATGTTTTTATTTAATTCTGCTTTCTCATTAGCGATTGCGATTCTAATTATGTGTTCTCTCATAATTTGTTTGATTTTTATTTTGAGTTTAATTATCATAATATGGCTAAACAAATAACTTTAAGAGAACTTGTTGCACCATATATTAATAATAACACATTGTGTATTGAATATCCCAAAGTTGCTGCAACTTTTGAATTGAAATCTGGTTTAATACACTTGTTGCCAATGTTTAGTGGTCTTGCAGGTGAGGATCCGCATATGCATCTGAAAGAACTGCATGTTGTGTGTTCTACACCATTGAGGCCTCAAGGAATCACCAAAAATCATGTCAAGCCCATAGACTTTCCATTATCACTACAAGGTGTTGTGAAAGATTAGTTGTATTTTCTTGAGCCAAATTCTGTCACAATGTGGAATGATCTGAAGAAAGTGTTCCTAGAAAGATTTTTCCCTAACTCAGAGTTGCTTAGATCAAAAAAGAAATATACGGTATTAGACAGGTTGACCTGGAATCATTGGTCGAATACTGGGAGAGATTCAAACAATTAGTGTCGAGATATCCTCAACACCATATTTCTGAGAAATTATTAATCTAGTACTTTTATGAGAGATTGCTACCTATAGACAAAAATATTTAGGATGCTGGTAGTGGAGGAGTACTTGTTGATAAGACCCCAAGTATAGCTAATACCTTAACTAAAAACATGTCACTTAACTCACTACAGTTCAAAACCAAAAACAACTTTGTGGCTCTGACAAAACAAGTGTATGAAATTCAAGCTTCCTCTTCCAAAAAGGCTTTAGAAACCAGAATTGATGAGCTTACTTCATTGGTGAGACAACTAGCAATAGGAAAAGCTCAAATAGAAAGGTTATGTAGCATTTGCACCTCTCAAGAACTCCCAACCAATATATGTCCTATCTTGCAAGAGTGTATAATTTCTAATTTTCCTCAAGCATACGCAGTAAACATTTGCAATTCTCGAAGCAACAGCCAGTATAGGTACAACACTGATGACTTATCCACTAATAGGTACCATGCCAAATAGAGAAATCATCCAAACCTTTGGTATGGGAATCCATCCATACAACGACAAGGACAACAACAGTTGATGCTACCACTGCCACCACCACATAACACTCCACAAATAACCACCTCTACATCTTCAGGACCTTCATTAGATGATCTTATTAATAAAATGGCTGAACATAATCTCCAATTTTAGCAACGAACAAATTCTAGTATTGAGAATTTGCAAACACAGATTGGATAATTTGCCACTTCAATGAATGACATTGTAGCGGAAAAATCGTGAGTGTAAGCTATTGATTAACTTAACTCGAAAAACAAGAGTCGCCACTGCACTTTTATTTTATCCAAAAAGGAAAGGAAAAAAGAGCGAACAAAACCTACACAAGCTCTACAACAAGAACAAATGAAGAGAAACCGGGTAAGGGGGTTGGTTACGCAATGGGAAGGTGTTAGCATCCATAACGTCTATAGTACTCTATAGGAACCCTTTGAAATATCTACCGATTTTTGGTCTGAAAAAGTTTGCTTGAAAAGTGATTGAGGAGATGAGAAGAGAAGCATTTTTTAAGATTTTTGTGGGTACGATGTGCAATGTAGGATCAAAACCCCGTAGTTCGTGGTACAAAGAATGAAATTTGTTTGTTATGGTTATTTTAAATGTAAAGACAAGTCATCATTTCCAAGCGAATAATTCCTCTTAAAGAAATGAATCATGTCTAAACTTATGAAAAAGTTAAAGGACAAAGTGCACAAGGGCACAAAAAGAGAGTGATGAGTTTGGTGTTTTTTAAGTCTTTTGAAAAAGGTGTCAATATGCTTATGTAGTTTAGCATTTGTTAGGAAATGGAAAGGAAAGAGTAAAATCACTTGACAAAGTCAAGGTTTGATTTTGAAAGAGGTGATAGTTTGAAATCAAGAAGGTTTTTGAAAAAGAGAGAGAGTTTTGAAAATTGAAGAATGGGGTGAAGAAGAAGTGACTATCCTAGAGCATAAAGTTAAAGCTAAGGATAAGAAAGATCTAACCACAAATGTAGTTGTCTTCACCATAAACCAAGCAAAAGCACAAGTCTTCAAAGTCTTCGAACCATAATTCCAAAGCAAAGGGAAAAGGTCCTAGTTCTAAGTCCAAGGTTCCAAGAATTGCATTGGATGTCCAAGTTCTAAGTCCAAGGATTCAAGAATAGCATTGAAGTCCAAGGTCTAGGTGCAAAACTCCATGTCCATTGCAAAGGATAGTAACCATAGTCCAAGATTAGAAGCATAAGTTTTTTTAGAGGTTTTTGCCTTTATTAATGTTTTTAGTCCAAGTGGACAAAGAGAAAAAGGCATAAGCATAAACATGTGTCCAACGGACAAAGGAAAAATTGCGGAAGCATAAACATATGTCCAACGGACAAAGGAAAAAGTTCGGAAGCATAAACATGATATGAAATGATAAAAAATGAAGCATAAAAGTAAAAGAGATAAGGAGCGAGAAGGAATTGTAAATGATTAGTACAATAGTATCGTTAGTAAGTTAGTGATTAGTTGTTAGAGTTAGTGATCAATAATAATTGAATTATTGCACTTAGGCCAAGGCTAATGAGAACTCATTAGAGGATTGATAAGACCAAAGCCTCTTAACAACAAGTTTCATAAGTTTTGAACCAAAAGACAAATAATCAACTTTTCTTGATAGTTTTCAAATGCGGGACAAATATTGCGCTATGTTAAGCAATCACCGAGTAATTTACGGAGTAATTACCCTACAATGAGGCTGGTCAATAGCTCTTTGTGCTAATGCATGCTAGATGAACGATATGTAGATCGTCATCCGAAAGCAATACCGCACGAAAAGAAAATAAGGTAGCGATCTAGTCTTGATCAAAATTCAACAAAGGAATTCCATGATCCATAAGACTTTCATCGATCAAAAGAAAAGAGAAATAGATGAAGAGAAAGCCAAATTAAACCACACAATTATGTGATCTAAGGCTAAGAACAAAGGGAAGGGGTTAGGAATGAAGAAACAACCAAAACAGTCCCAAAAATAGGTGAAAAACACCATTCTGCAGTGTGCAAATCGAGTGCACAGCAGAAAATCAGCAATTCTAGGCAAAAAATGCATTGTGTAATCGATTGCACTGCAATGCAAATCGATTGCACACTGACAGACATCACTAAAATCTTTGAAAAATTCAGCATCCATGATCCAATCATTTCTTCAAACACCTCATGGCCATGGATGAAAATTAGCACGAAAAATCAAGTAAAACAACAGCAAATAACACCAATGGATCACAAATTGCAAGATCCAAAGATCAAGCAACAAGAATTATTAAAGGATCACATTGTGGAAAATGAATCATGAACAACAATGGTGAAAAACGAGATTACCACTCCAAATCTGAAAATTGCTTCAAATTACTCCAAGATTCAAACTCCAAAGCCTTGATCTATGAGAATTGATGAAGAAAACAAGCTTGGATGAAGGTTTAGCTCAAAGTTGAACAAGATTCAATGTGAATTCTTGTTAACTTTCAAAAGAAGAAAAGTGAGTTTTGGTGAATTTGTGGTTGGGGAGAGAAATTGCAAGAGATTTGTTGGCTATCAAAAGCTTGAATGAAATTTTAGTAAGGTGAATTTGGCTATCCAAAGCTTGAAGAATGAATGAAATGAGGGTTCTATTTATAGAGTTTAGGCTTGGAAAATTTGATGGATTGGAATTTGGCTTGGAAATGAAAATTAGACTTGGAATTTGAATTTGGAAGGAAAATTAAGATCAAGTGGTGATTAGTGAAGGTGTATGGTGGGAATGATCAAAATGATGTAGAGGAATTATTTTTGGGTGATCTAGAATATTCTCATGTGATAAAATTGGTGCCAAATGCTTCAAAATTTGAAAAATGATGATTTGGCCAATTCTGTCCTTGTGCAATCGATTCACTGTAGCGCGAATAGATTGCAGTGCTGAAAACTTCAAAATCTAGGCAAAAAATGAAGGGTGCAATCGATTGGACCAATAGTGCAATCGATTGCACAGTTGAAAAACTTGAAAAATGCCCTGTTGGCTGGACTGTGCTGGCTCTGGCTCGATTTTCTTGATTTGTCAAAGAAGGCATGGAAATAAACACATGAACCTTGGAGTCTCTTGAATAATAATCAATTAAATCTTGGAAACTCTTGATTAGATGATTTTGAATTGTTTGCAGATCAACTTTGACATTGTTCAGATGAAATTCATTCGAGCTGAGGGACTGTTTGATATCCTTGATTCCTTTCCTGAAAAAGTTAGTGAAGACAAAAATGAATATTTTTTTGGATTTTGATTAAAGGTTAGTAAACATAAGCAAATGAAGGCAAGTAAGAAAGATACAGATGCTCGGTGATCCCTGCGAGGCATAAACCCAAAGAAGAGAGGGATAAAGGAACCAAAGCATGATCTTGTTTGTGGTATAAGATGCAAAATGAGATGTGAATGATATGTGGAATCTTAGGGGTCAAAAATTAGAGTCTTACATACATGCAAGCTAAAGGATCCAACCAATTAACTTCCAAATAGTAGTGAATCCAAAAATCTCTAATGTAAGTGAAATTTCCTCGAGATTCAGAAAGAGTGTTAAACCAATTGAACCAGCCCCATAAAAAAAATAAAAAGGTTGTTTAACCCTTATCTGAAGTTGTTGTTGAGAAAGAGTATGTTCCACCAATTCCTTTCTTACAAAGTTTAGTTAAAACCAAAAAAATGGAAGAGCAAGAAACACTACAAGAAAATAGTCATTTTACGACACTTAAATCGCGACAGTTGAGTCTCAACTGTCGCAATGTGTGTTTTTTTGGATTTTAGCGACAGTTCATACGACAGTTTTAACTAGTGTCGCAATCATTGAGTTGAATTGTAAGCTACACAAATAGTTAAGTTTGTCTAATCATGCATAACCTTACTTTCCATGTATTTTAAGTAATAACTAGTTTTTTAAAATATTTTATTATTTGACTCAATTTATTTTAAAATATTATAAATATTTTATATATAATTATTTTGATAAACACACTATTATATGTATATTTCTCACTTTTTAAAATATAATTTAAATGATAAAATATTTTGAGTATTTATCTCTAAATTTTATTTAACAATTTAAAAAAAATTCCATTGTTGTAATTAAATATCAAATAAATTAAGCTTATTTTGGCTATTCAAAAAAAAATTAAGCTTATTTTAAAATTATTTATTAAATTATTAAAATTATTATTTTAAATTTAATAATTCACAAAAATTATTAAAGTTTATTAATAATTGAAATTTCTTATTGTTAAAATAAAATTATTTTTTAAACTTTTAGTAAAGAAATTTAATATTATTTTTCTATGCAAATCTCATATATTTATTTAGAAATAATATGCAAAATAAAATGATATTTTGTCAATAAAACTCATTTCTCAAGTGAAAATCAAGGGGCCGTGACGGTTGGAACTGTCGTCCCTGACAGTGCGAAATAGGAGCCACGACGGTTTATGAACGGTCGTCCCCTAAAACTTTTACAACGCGTTGGAGAAATTAGAGGATGAGGGCTGTGACTGTTGATGAGCCGTCGTCCCTCAAATATTGTACCGGCGTTACACTTAATTGGAGGAAGAGGATTTGTTTCTCATTTTAGGTTTCTGGGCATCTCTCAACTCACGTCTCTCTCTCTCTCAGCTTCCAATAACTGTTTCTAATTTGGGGTTTTTGGTCTCACGCATCTCTATCTCATCTTGATACATAAGCTTCCAACAATTGTCCATAACCGCACCTTGGTATCTCTCTTTCTCAAACCCTAAATTGTTCTTAATTTCAATTTTGCTTCTAATTTGTATCTAATGTTGTTGTTCTTGTAACTTCTACAAACTTTCTTGCTTCTAATTTGTATGTAATGTTGTTGTTCCTAAATGGGATTGAGTCTTGAGAGCAAGATATGCAGGTCGTCTTACTCGAGATTGTTTGTTTCAAGATCCTGTATTGGATGGTAAAAGGTAATCTTTCTAACTTTACTTGAAAATTATTTTATTTGGAAGACATCTTTATAACTTTTCTTGATATTATATGTTAGTAATTTCTTTAATCTTTGTGGGTGATTTCAGGTCCAGTTTGCAGCATGTAGGAACTGAACAATATGCATTTATGACAAAAAAGTGAACTGAAATTCCTTAGTTTTTACAATCATTTCATGTTAATTGGCGGAGCATATATATTATGATCAGCTTTGATCTTTCAGACACAAAGTTGAATCCCATGTTGTGAATCCATGTCGACACAAACAACAATGTTCGTTAATGTTGATCTGCTAAAATCGAGAACAAAAAGACACTATAATGGTGAAGGTTGTCATCTCTTCACTGGGGAAGATTGTGATTATTCCAAACCATGGTGGTTGATAGTCTGTGATAGCTTCTCGTTCCCTTCGAATCGCTGAATGCAAACATAATCTTCACATCTCGCAAAAAAGAAGGTACATATTTTGTGCGTGTGAGCTGGTATTTAATCATTAATTTATAATTTCACTAGCATGTCATTGACTTTAAAATAAATTTGCTTTTAGTTTTAAGTTCCTTTTCTATGAACTTAGGACTTGAAAGAGTTTTTAAGGCAGGTGAGAGAACAAATGTTACTTGTAAAGTTTTGTTTGAGTTGAGTGAAGTTAAAAGTAAGTCTTGGGATATTGTACAAAGTTTTTCCTGTTTCTTTATTTTCTTATTTTCCTGTTTGTGGTTGTAGTCATGGTTACGATAATGGTGCAAACCTTTATATTTTGACAAAATACTGATAAATGAGACCGAGCGGTCAAAATTGCGGTTCTGATGCTAATGCAGAGTCTTCAAAATTTGTTGCTGATAAATTAGTTTTTTTGTTCAAGAATTTGAAAGACCTTTGTCTTGAAGGAACTCTATCACCACTGCTTATGAACCTTGTTCACATAAAATCTATGTAAGCACTTTTTTCTGTTGAGTACTTGATTTGCACTGTCTTTAAGAAGTTCCTTAATTTTTTTCATTCAAATTTTGTTGTGCATTATTTTAAGGAACAACAATTTTTATCAGACCAAACTTGAAGAAATTGTAGGCTAAAAATAATTGGAGATTTTGGATTTGGGATATAACAACTTCAGTGGACATCTAGATGCTAATTTTTGAGAGTTGTTGGCAACACATTCTTTTACACTATTATTGGGTGAAATTCATATAGGTCCTCTAAATCATGTGGGGCCTATTCTTTATTCAGTTGGATCCATTTCCAAATTGTTAGCATTTCTCTTTTGTTTTTGTTAACTAGTGTAGTAGTTATTTTAATGTATTACTATCTATCTGTAACATAAATTCTCAAAACATTGTATAATCGTTTTTTTACAGACTTATTTAGTTTGGCAGTTATGTTTTCCACTCTTATTCTGAGGAGAAGGTACTCAATCAACCAAATTGTTGGGTGTTTACTAGTAGATACTGGTGTCGTAGTTTCTCTTTCAAGGTAGTTTAACTTTCTTATCTGGATCATACATGTCACTACTTTCCATATTTAATTTCCTGTGCTGAGCTCCCTTACTAATTTGAATACTTATGTGTGAATTGCTTGCTTTCTTTTGGGCATAAAGTTTCTGATATGTTTAAGCTGGCTAGCATTCGGGACTGTGTGGCGGACATGTCTGGTTGAGATTTGATTTAAATCAAAGAGGTGTGGTTGATAATACAATGGGGGCATGGTTGAGAATAAAATAGGATAATTCTGGTGCAGTATGGAGCCCCTAATTCAAGGGGTTAATGGCTATGAGATGTTGGTATAACATTCATTTCTTACTTCTAAGCTTAAGCTTTTATTCACCAAATGTGCTGAGAATATAGCTAATAAACAAATTTTCGTTTTCGTCTTGTGTTCATTGTTGAAGCCGCTCAACTCTGTTGAAGCCATCTATGTCAATTTGGTTGATAGGAAGGTAAATGGAACACTTTTGCTGATTCTATATAACATATACGAACTTGTATTCTTAGTTTAATATACTTTCACCGATTTTTATGTTGCATGTACATTTAATAATGTGATCTTTAATGCACACGTTTTTGCTTCAAAGGATGATTAAGATGCATTGAAAATTGATCCCGACAACCTGATAAATTCTGAAGACAATGAAGAGAAAAGTGGAGAAAAGGGAGATAGTTTCAGAAATCTTCTTTCCAGAGTTGGATTCCATTTAACTTATGGAGATAATCCATCACAACCACAAGTTACTTTAAGAGAGAAAATTTTGGTAGATGCTGGTGCAATTGTTGGATTTCTTATTGGACTTTGGGTCTATCTTGATTATCCGGAAAAAGTAAAGCGTTTGCTTCTGCCTACAAAGCTTGCAAGCAGTTCTGATGGGAAAAAGGCCACCGAGGCTGATGATTCCTCCCCAAGTTTAATGAACTTGCTGCTGGGAGTTAAAGTCTTACAACAAGCAATTATTGATTTACTATTGGATATAATGGTTGAGTGTTGTCATCCTTCTGAATTGATGTTGCTGATTCTCTTGATGAATGCTCTAAGACTTCTCCAAACAGCAGTGGAACTGCTAGTCCTCTGGAATGTGATAATGAAGATAGAGTAGTCCAGTTTGCGCAAGTTCTTAATGAGAGATTGAATTCTGTTGTCGAAGAAAGTAGTAGTACGTCTTTTGTACAGAGGTTTGATTTAAATGAGAATGATATTCAGGAAAAAGCTCTTCTTGGACAACTAACTTGTCCACTAGAAACGTGTGCCACTGTTTCAGAAAATGCATTATTTCAGTCGAATGTACAACTTTGCATTCATGAGATTAAGCTTTTGTATAACATACCCATGGTTTTGAAATTAAAGTCAGAGCATTTTTCAAATAAAAAGTCACCTTTTCCACCAAGCCAATGCTCAAGGTGAGAATTTCTAATTTTGTTTACATATTATAAATAAACATCTAAATCATTGGCCTTGATTTCTAGCTTTTATATACATGGTACTTTCTTCCAAGTTGAAGTATTATCCTGCTGCAAGTTATTTATTTCTCCAGTAATTTCTACCCATAATTTATTGATTCTTAATGTTGTTATCTTGATGGTTTTATATTTTTCTCACCATGATTGTGTTCAGGTATGTGATCCATATGCTACCACTACTTTTGGTTTCTCTCTCTGATCAAGTAGCTACAATTCGGGAAGTATCCAAAATGTGCGGCTCGTGTAATGATTTCTCAACTTAACGCTCAAGGAATGAAGTCTGTCCTCCCATCTCTTTTGAAGGTGATTGGCGTTGCTTTTCATTATGAATAACAAATCAGTGGCAGTAATGGTGATATATAGGAGTCTCATTGAAGTGTAAATCAGTAGGGCAAGACTATTTGTTTGAGACTATAGGTTTAGCTTATATGTAAGTCATTGTAGTGTAAATCTGCAAGGCAAGATTATTTTTGAGACTATTGGTTTAGCTTATATGTAAGTCATTTGTTTGTATAGTCATAGTAATATGTTAATGAGTAATCATAGAGTTATTAAGTATAAAAGCTTTCATCACCTTATTATAAAATATTCATGAGGTTGGATAACAAATAAATATATATTTTTTTTAAATTTTAGAAATATATTAGATGCGAACTTTCCTGCGGATTTAAAATTTCCTGCAACTTTACCTGCAGATTTATATGTGGAAATACCTGCGGTTTTACTTGTGGATTTCAAGTAATAACAAATCATAAAATTAATGACGGTTAAAACCGTCGCAATTATGTTTTTAAAGTGGTTCTAGAACTGTCGCAATTATTAATGGCGGGTGGAGCGGCGGTTTCCCAAACCGTCGCAGAATAGGCTGGCGACACACTGTTTCGCGACGCTTAGAAAACCATCGCAGCCTGCAAATTGTGGCGGTTTTAACCGTCGTAATAGCTCAAAAAAACCGTCGTAAAAGCCATTTTTTCTTGTAGTGAAAGGGACAAAGAAATATTGGATGTGTTCAGGAAAGTAGCAGTGAATATTCCACTTCTTTATGTCATTAAGCAGGTTCCCAAATATGCAAAATTTCTGAAAGACTTGTGCGCACAAAATATAAAATTAAAAGGAAAATGAAAGAGTGAACATGAGACGAAATGTTTTGGCTTTCATTTAGCCTACGCATTTACCTGAAAAAGCTAAAACATGCCAGAATGTTCTATCTCTCACTCGGACCATGCCCCAAAATTGAAAAGATCCAGGAACCTTCTTTATTCCATGTATACCAAGTTTGAAAATTGCATGCTATATTTAGGAGCTTTCATTAATGTTATGCCCACTTACGTTTATAGCAATCTGATCTTGGTCCTATGCAAAATATATGTTTAACGATTCAGCTGGAAAATAAAAGCAATGCCAACCCTGTTGAAGTAGTATAAGATGTACTTATTCAAGTTAATGACTTGATTTTTCCTGTAGATTTTCATACTCTGGACATGGAGGGAGATACTAAATCAAGGAGAGAAACCATCATTTTAGGCAGGCCAATTGTAAAAACTGTAAAAACAAAAATTGATGTTGATAATAGAATAATATCCATGGAGTTTGGTGATATAATTACTAAATTCAACATTTTTTATGCTATGAAACATCCCATGGAAGAGCACTCTATTTTTCACATTGAATTGCTTTCTAAATTAGTTTATGGTACTTATCATGAGTTGTTAACTTCTTTTCCATCACTGTATGATTTTGATGATATTTACTCTTGTGATACATGTACTGACACTAATCTTTGTTATGTTGGTGCTGAGATAAAAGTTGCCTTACATCGGAAATATTTTCTGCAGATGAAGTAGTAGATAAAATTGTTTATGCATTTGAAGTTCTTGACATCCAGGTTGCCCAAAACACACCATCCACTGGACAACCACCTCTTTAGAGGCCGAATCACTTACTAAAGATTTAAAATATTTGTCAAAGCTTGAATTTGAGCAGGAAGAGAAATTATTGTCGGAACAATAGGTTATGCATAGGATCTCGCTTGAAGATGGAACAATAGTAGTGAGGCAAACCCTTAATCTTTTAATTCTTGATGTTGTGAAAAATGAGATCACTTTCACGTGCCCATTTGACACTTTTACTTATCTAAGATCTTCTTTTATCTTGGAATAAAAGTCAAAGACACTAATACAAATTTCAAGGTCAATGGACACTGCCTGAAGTTACTCCATGAAAGCCGCACTTTGGAAGAAGAAATTGTATAAGGGCTTTCTTTAGGAATGGATACTTATGAGATCATCTATCTGCCTTGACTGTTCGGGTGTGTTTTCTCATATCTCTCTCTCTCTCTCTTATTTTTTTACTTACGTTATTTCATTGAGGACAATGTATGTCTTAAGTGTGGGGAAGAGAGTCATTTACTTGTGTGTTTTCTTATTTTTCAATTACTTGTTTTCTTATTTTAAAAAATATTTTAAATCCATGCTTTTTCTCTGGTTGCTTGGGTTGTAAGTGTGAGTATTTTTTTTGTTCTCTTGACTAAACACTCATGGTGTGATATGAGTGATTCGATGTGCATTCTTAGTATGATAAAATGGACTAAATTATGAATTGTGCATTATTTATAATTGATCAATACCCTTTGTGAGATTTTGAACCTAATAATGGATAACATTAAAAAAAATCCATATCTTTCTTTCTTGTGTGATTTCGCTCATGTGTGTTAGTCTCTAGAACTTGTTATGTCTCTTTTTAAAACTGTTTGTTTACTTGTGCTCACTGATATGAAAAGGCCAACCTTAAAAATATCATCCCTTGTTTAAAACGCCCTTGAGCCTATTTATCTCATACTTTGTTTGAAACTCAATACAAGCCTAATAGTGAAAAACAATGTTATTACCCTATTTAAAGGGTTAAAAGAGTCTTGTTTGGAGTTGTCTTAGGTTGAATTAACATAGTTGTGATATTTCAAAATTGGGCAAAAAAGAAATAAAACATAGAAAGAAAAGCAAAGAAAAAATAGAAAAAGAGAAGAAAGAAGGAAGAAAATTCATGTTATTATCATATTCCTTCTAGAAAAAAATAAAAAAATAAAAAGTATAGAGAAGAGAAAATGGCTACAAATTAGTTGATGAAAAGTGAATGAATTATCGTTTAGTTCAACTCCCACAATCTCTTTAAATTCTCTTTTACCCCTTTAAATTTTAGCCTAGTACCCTTTAGGATTTATCTCACCATTATCATACTCCAATTTTACCCCACTCTTTTTTCATTTTCTTTTTTTCTTTTCTGGATTATGCATAAATCATCTGCATGCATGGTTATCGAGTTATCCAATTAGGTCATTCGTTTTAGCGTTTCATTCATCCCATTTCGTATAATTCATCAGTGGGCCAAAAGTTTGGTATTAATGGATTTAATTAGTTTAAGTGAATTTTCGAGGCTGATATTAAAAGCTGATTATTTGGGTTTAATTCCCATTTTACTTGTGGTGCGCATCATCTCTTTATTCGAGATTCGTGGTTTGCAGGGGGATTGAAATGATTGTTACTTAATTTGAAAGTTTGCTTGAATTCAAAGAAACAGACAAAGTTGAAATAAATAGAAGATTTCATTCATTTATTGGAAATTCATGGTACAATGCATATTATTTAAGATACAAATCAAAAGAATGGATTACAAGGAAAGAGGGTAAAAAGCTACATCTTTTGGGTACAATAATCTTTTTGGTCAAATAGTTGATTTTTTGGTCAACTATTGACTTTTGGTCAACTGTTGACCATTGACTCGATTTTGACTCCTGAATTTTCCTAGATCTATTCTACAAACCTTTGACCAAATGATTCATCATTTTCCATCAAAAATCAATGATCCCAAGGTTTGTTCTTCACTTTCCAATGTTGCCTCAAGTTCATTCTTCCACTACAATGCTCACTTTGCTACAAGGAAGAAGGTACACTAAGTTAGACATTCATATCATGAAGATAAATCATCAAAAAGTCATGGAAAAGTCATGAAAATTTCAAGAAACAAAAGGAAAATTCTACATTATTCCTTAAATTCACTACTTGTTTTTTCAACACTTTCCAACATTGATTCATTCCCCAAAATTGAAAATTTGATCCATGAATTTATACCATTCAAAAGTGCTTATTTTCAACACAAAATCACTTCTCAAAAGAACTTAAAGTCATGGGATAATTCACCAAAAATTCAAGGCAAAGGTTGTAAAAAAATCAAAGGCAAAAGCATTTAAATTCAAGTTCATCACTAATGAGCTTTTGCCTTACATTCCAACTTGGTACTTTTAACCTTTAACTACCATAATTACACAAACTAACACAAATCCTACCAAACGAACACAACTTCCAATTTCAATTTTCAATCAAATTTTCATTCAATCCTAACCATTCATAACAATCAATCCAATGGTTGAAATTAGTGATTCAAAACTAAGACTTAGATTAATGTCCAACCATTAATAAACCTCCTACTTGGATCACAATCCAAGGGTGCTCATTCATTTACAAATACTGTATAAACATGCAATTTTTCATAATTTTGGACTCAACTAATATTAACTCCTTTAACCATATTTTTTCCACTATATTTTTCCTCAAGTTCTCTCATAATTCTCTCTTTTCTTCACTCCATCACCATCAACAAAGTTCATATTCATCACCATCTAGAATTTGAAGTTCTAAATTTGGTGGAACTTAACCACAATCAATTTCAACAAATCATCAATCAAAGTTTCAATAAATCACACATTATCATCAACAGTCATCATCCAACGTTCATCAAGATTCAAGCATATTCATCAATATTCAACATTCAAGATCCGTCTTCTATATTCATCATTTATATTCAACCATAATTATCAAGCAAATATTAATTGGATTAAAGGAGCTTACTTTGAAGTTTTCCGGGTTTTTCTTTGGCAAATTTGTCTGCGATTCTCAACACTACCTGGCGAAAACCTCTGCTCCACCGGTAAAATATTTTACTTCATTTTTCCGCATTTTACATTATCGCTTCCGATTTGGTTGAAATATTATTTTGAGCACCTTGGGTGCAATAGCAAAATCGACTTTTTTTTCTTCACTTTAGTCAGTAATACTTTATCCCATTTCATCCGTTGATGTTGTATGCTTGCTCTAATCGTAATTTAAATCAAATTCTGTGTCAAAACCGAGTTATAATCAAACCACAACACAAACCATAATTATGTCGAAACCGGATAAATAGAAAAAATCACACCTTAACCATTTTGCATAAAGTCATATACCATTTGAATCAATTTTTTGCACTGATCACAAATATACAATTAGCTTTTCATTCCGATGCATATTTTTGCCAAACCGGCACATTCTTTAATAGAATTTTTTGCCCACTTTTTGCTTATTTTTCGGTATAATTCGTAGCTTGTTTTGAAATTTTCCTACCAAGTTTATTAAACTAGGGTTTCTAAAATAAAAGGGGAAGAACACTAACATGACTAAATAAAATAAAAAGAATAAAAAACATTTTTCATTTAATTGATATCCCTCAATGTCTCAAAGAGACTACATATATAATACTCATAATGTATAATAAACCTAAAAATCCAAAGACTAATAGGAGTCCAATTTCATAGAAATATACATAAGTAATAATATAAATTATAATTTCATGAACCTATGATTACCCACCCCTTCAAAAATAACCTTGTCCTCAAGGTTGTAAAATTTGCTCATAGAACCTTACTGCTTGAATGTTGAGCATAGCTGCTATACAGGTACTCAAATATCCACTAGGATCCCATTGTTGCCCTTTTACAATTCTCACTGATGTAATGTAGTCAAAGGGTCCTACAATAAAATCACATGATTTTAGCTCTTTTGGTTAGTGAGGTCACAATTTTGGTAACTCCAAAAGCGGTTACCTTTACAAGCTCTTCATCAACCCATAAGCAATAAAACCATAACCTTCCCATCTTTTTGTGCCTAATTATATTTACTTTTTCAAATTTAACAACCTTGATATAAGTTATTCCCTCATTGTAAAGCATTTCCAGCAAACACTGAACCCAAATATGACATGTATCATTCGCCACCCTATAAAGACCAACCTTATTGTAACACCCATATATAACGACATATATCAAGGCATATATATTATACATGAATCAAAATTTTGGTATTGAAATACCATAAGTTCCTAGTTAACACATTGTATATATTACATGCCCAAAATAGAAAATACTAAAACTATGGCGTAATATACACAAGATGTTCCAAAGTACTAAGAACTAGATCAAACAATGATCTCAAAATAAATCTCCACAACGGAAGCTATGTGCAACACCCCATTTTAATTTATTTAATCGTCGTGTGTTATTTCATTTGTTTAGCCTTGTTTAGGGTGTGTGTAGTTGAGTGCGTAAGTGTAGGGTCCTTAACGGAACGGGGAAAATAGAGATGTTGGAATAATAATAAGTAGTAATGAATAATGTGGGGCATATCCAATAATATTAGTATGTAACATATTATTATTATTATTATTATTATTATTATTATTATTATGATTATTATTATTATTACTATTAATATTGTTATTATTAAATAAAATCAGAATTTTAGTAATAATATAGTTAGTGTTGGTAAAATAAGGAAAAAGGAGAATTAAGAAAATTGGGCATAATCACATTTCCACCAAGAGAAAGTTGGAGAGGAAGAAGCTAAGCTTGGCATCATCAATTTTCACAGGAATTTAATCGAGAATTCAAGGTAAGGGGGGGGGGGGGGGGGAATGGATTTTAATATGGGTGTTGATAACATGAGAGGGTAGTGAGGGATCTTTCCCCTCATAGGAATTTTATGTATAAATTCTGTTATTGTGGATTTGTGGTTGTATGATTGAAATTGTGATGAAAAGTGTGTAAATTGATCCATTATGTCATGCTATGTATAATACATTATGTTGTTACTGCTATGTGATTGCTGGTGTTGCAAATTTGGGTGCTAAAATTGATCAGAATTGGACTGGTGTGGAAACAGAAAATTCTAGGCATTTGCTTCCCATACGCATAATGGGCAAGGCAATACGCGTTTGGCAAGGGCGATACGAGGGCGTTACGTGTATGGAACCCATTTTTACACGGCCCTCTGCTGAAACACGTAATGGTACGTGTAGCGGGGGAAAAGGCATTACGCATAAGGAAGGAGGTACTACGCGTAATGGAATTAAAATGGAATCAAGATGGAATTTTTGAGAGAAATCAGCCTCTGCCCGTACGCGTAACCCTCTGGGCAATACGCGTATGGAAAGCGGTAGAATTGGGCAATACGCGTATGGGTGTGGGCAATACGCGTATGACCAGCGAGAGTGCAGAATTTTGCCATTTTGCGATTTCTTTCCCGATTTCGCGTCCGATGCGGTTCCTTTTTGGTCTGAGAGGTTGGGATAGGTGTCAGAACTTTTTGAATTTAGGAATGGTAGTAAAAATGACTTGAAATGGAATTTGGATAGATTAATTAGATAATTAACTAATTAAGGCCACGTGAGGTATTTTCCTTAATTGTGTGTATTATAATGAATTGATTTGACAGTTGTGGTAATACTAGTGTGTATTACGGGGAGTATGTATCTCACGTGTGATCATGAGGATCGTGAAGATGTATAATTGTTATTATACATGTGTTTTGTGTCTAATCTGTGTCATGCATTTCATGATGTGTCTGGTGGAGACAACTAGGTGGGAATCCATGATGGGTGCCTAGTATTGTCCGGACTCCAATGTGGAGTTGTATGGAGATAAATCATTGCCCAGTGGGAGTGTATGTGATTTATCCGGATACTATTATGAATCGGGTTCAATTGAATGAACCATGTTGTGTGGTACCACTTGCATTGCATTGTGTCATTGAGTCACATTGCATTATTATGTCTTTGTTGGATTATAATTGAAAGTGACAAGTGTGTCGTGAATGTGTGCATATTATGTGTGATTGCTTGATTTCTACTCCTTAACATGTATTTTACACCGCTAATTATTGAATGTAGTTCTCACCCCTTTGTTGTTTCTTGTGTCTGTGCTTCTTGGAAATACAAGTAATCCAGGTACTTGAGTAGTGCATGGAGTACGTGTTGCTTGATCGAGTCTTAGGAGTCGCTCTGATATGTAAAACGGGATAATGGGCATTTTATCTTTTATTGTTCTTTTGTTTATTGTGTTATGTATCATTACTCACTTTAAAACATGGTGAACCACGAGTTTATGTCGACCATGGTTTTGTTGGCGATTGGCCATGATTTTGGATTTAATATTTTATTCCACTGTTTTAACTTATTTTGAAAAAACAAAAAGTGAATGATGTAAATAGAAAAAAATTAGGTTATGTTTTTCATGGTGTGACATCCCAATTGTTAAGGGAACTCTGATTATTTTTGTATTATTTGCATATTTTTGTCAAACTGGGAAATTGGGGTGTTACAATTGGTATCAGAGCTAGTCGGTCCATCCAGCCAGATGTTGTATTGGAGTTTATCCTTAGAATAGGAGTAGACTTGTGTGTTCTTCTAACCGTGTTGTGATTGTTGAACAGTATGGTAGGGAGGAATGATGCTGCTCTTGCTGCGGCGCTGCAAGCTATGGCGCAGGCAGTGCAGAACAATAATCAGATTGCTGGGGAGGCGCAGTTCCGTAACTTAGAGAGGTTTCAGAGAAATAAGCCGCCTACATTTGAGGGTGGTATTCATGATCCTGAAGCGGCACAGAAGTGGCTGAAGGCCATTGAGAAGATCTTTAGGACCATGGGATGTAATGAAGCTCAGAAAGTGCAGTTTGGCACTCATATGCTGGAAGGAGAAGCTGAAGCCTTGTGGGATAATAGTCGCCAGAGGTTGGAAGCTGTAGGTACTCTTGTTACTTGGGCAGTGTTTCAGGGTGAGTTTCTGGAAAAGTATTTCCCGGAAGATATTCGCAGTGCGAGGGAAATTGAGTTCCTAGAACTGAAACAGGGTAGCATGACTGTTGTTGAGTATGCTGCTTGGTTTGAGGAGTTGGTGCAATATTGTGCTCACTACAATACTGATGAGGCTATGACTTCAAAATGCTTGAAGTTTGAGAACGGGCTGCGTCCTGAGATCAAACAGGGCATTGCTTGTCAGAAGATAAGGAGTTATCCAGAACTGGTAAGCAGAAATCGAATTTATGATAATGATAACAGGGCTCGGATTGTTCATTACAAAGCCTTGAATGACCAAAAGGGTAAGCAGAGGTATGGGGTTACGCCTTATAGTGCTCCAACTGATAAAGGAAAACAGAAAGCCTCTGTGGGAAAGAAACTAAGTGGGGGAGAGAAGGCTCCCAATCCTACCAAGTGTTTCAAATTTGGTGGCACGGATCATCGTGCTAATGATTGTCAGAATGAGGAGAAGAAGTGCTTCAAGTGTTGACGACCAGGTCATGTTGTGGCAAATCGTAGGACTACTATACCTACCTATTATAACTGTGGAGAACAGGGTCATATCAGCACTCACTGTCAGAAGCCTACGAAATCTCAGACAAGTGGAAGGGTGTTCGCATTGATAGGAGCCCAGTCTACCGGTGATGAGCGTTCCATCAAAGGTACTTGTTTTATTAATGACATTTCTTTGATTTCTATCATTGACACGGGTTCAACCCACTCGTTCATTTCTGTTGATTGTGTGAAGAAATTAGGAATTTTGCCGTCTACTTTGGATCAGAGGATGACCATTGAAACTCCATCTATTGGTTCTGTGGTTACTTCTTTAGCATGCTTGAATTGTCCGTTGACTATTTTTGGTAGAGAATCTGGAGTGGACTTGATTTGTTTGCCACTTAGTAATCTGGATATCATTTTGGGAATGAACTGGTTAGAATTCAACCGAGTTTACATTGATTGCTTTAGGAAGAGGTTGTTGTTCCTTACTCCTGAAGAGGAAGCGTTGGCTAATTATTTGTCTGCTAAGGAATTGAGAACCTTGTTAGAAGACGAAGCTAAGATGTTTGTGGTGGTTGCATGGTTATTAGTTGAAAGCAATACATCAGTTAATGAGTTACCGGTGGTAAGTGAATTTCCTGAAGTGTTTCCGGATGATATTACCGAATTGCCTCCAACGAGAGAAATTGAATTTACTATTAATCTTTTTCCTGGTACCAGACCTATATCTATGGCACCATACAGGATGTCTCCATCAGAATTAGCAGAGTTGAAATTTCAAATCGGAGAATTGCTTGATAAAAAGTTTATTAGGCCAAGTGTGTCGCCGTGGGGAGCTCCAGTGTTGTTGGTGAAAAAGAAGGATGGTAGCATGCGTCTGAGCATCGATTACCGTCAGTTGAATAAGGTGACCATTAAGAATAAGTATCCACTTCCAAGGATTGATGACTTAATGGATCAGCTTGTGGGGGCTCGTATTTTCAGTAAAATTGATTTGAGGTCGGGTTACCATCAGATTAGAGTGAAGGAAGGTGATATCCAGAAGACTGCATTCAGAACTCGATATGGACATTACGAATATGCAGTGATACCTTTCGGAGTGTCTAATGCGCCGGGTGTGTTTATGGAATATATGAACCGTATCTTTCATTCTTATCTGGATCAGTTTATTGTGGTATTCATTAATGATATATTGATTTACTCCAAGTCTGAAGAGGATCATAGAGAACACTTGAGGATTGCATTGTAGGTGTTGAAGGATATTAAATTATTTGCAAAGTTCTCAAAATGTGAATTTTGGTTGAAGACTGTGAGTTTCTTGGGTCATGTTATTTCTGGTGATGGCATAGCAGTGGATCCATCTAAAGTAAGTGCAGTGCTTCAGTGGGAACCTCCGAAGTCTGTAATGGAAATTAGAAGCTTCTTGGGTTTGGCAGGTTATTACCGAAGATTTATCGAAGGATTTTCTAATTTGGCATTACCATTGACTCAGTTAACTAGAAAGAGTCAAGCTTTTGTTTGGGATACGGCGTGTGAAGAAAGTTTCGAAGAATTGAAAAAGAAATTGACTACAACACCAATATTGATTCTACCAAATCCAAATGAACCTTTTGTAGTGTATTGTGATGCGTCTAAGATGGGATTAGGCGGAGTGTTAATGCAAGATGGCAAGGTAGTGGCATATGCTTCACGACAATTGAGAGTGCATGAGAGGAATTATCCTACTCATGATCTTGAATTAGCTGCGGTGGTTTTTGTATTGAAAATTTGGAGACATTATTTGTATGGATCGGGATTTGAAGTATTCAGTGACCATAAAAGTCTGAAGTATTTGTTTGATCAGAAGGAGTTGAATATGAGGCAGAGAAGATGGTTAGAGTTATTGAAGGACTATGAGTCTAATTTGAGTTACCATCCTGGGAAAGCTAATGTTGTAGCGGATGCCCTAAGTCATAAGACAATTCATATGTCGACATTAATGATAAAAGAAATGGAATTAATTGAACAGTTCAGATACTTGAGTATGGTTTGTGAAACTACACCAGAAAGTGTTAGATTGGGTATGCTTAAAGTGAATAATGACTTTTTAGATGAAATTAAGGAAAATCAGAGGCTTGATGTGAAGCTAGTGGACATGATGTCTACAAGAGGAGATGATCCTGAGAGTGATTTTAAGGTGGATAAAGGTGTTGTACTGAGATTCTGGGGCAGGATATGCGTGCCGGATAATATGGAATTGAGAAAGGAGATCTTAAAGAACAGTCACCGGAGTAGCTTGAGTATTCACCCGGGAGCAACGAAAATGTATCAAGACTTGAAGAAGTTATTTTGGTGGTCCGGTATGAAGAGAGGTGTAGCTCAGTTTGTTTATGCTTGTTTGACATGTCAGAAGTCAAAAGTGGAGCATCAGAAACCTTTGGGGTTGATGCAACCGTTGGAGATTCCAGAATGGAAGTGGGATAGTATTACTATGGATTTTGTTATTGGTTTTCCAAATACGGCGAGAGGCTTTGATGCTATTTGGGTAGTGGTGGATCGGCTTACGAAATCCGCACATTTTATACCGATTAATATCAGTTTTTCATTGTCAAAGCTGGCGGAGATTTATATCAGAATAATTGTGAAGCTGCATGGTGTTCCGTCGAGCATATTGTGGAATAGAGATCTGAGGTTTACTTCAGAATTCTGGAAGAGTTTGCAGGAAGCTCAGGGTTCTAAACTGAAGTTGAGTTCGGCTTATCATCCACAGACTGAAGGTCAGTCGGAGAGGACTATTCAATCGTTAGAAGATTTGTTGAGAACCTGTGTTGGAAAAAGGTGGTGCGTAGGATACTCATTTTCCATTGATTGAGTTCACGTATAACAACAGTCACCATTCTAGTATTGGTATGGCACCTTTCGAAGCTTTGTATGGTAGGAGGTGTAGAACGCCTCTGTGTTGGTATGAAACTGGTGAGGATATTGTGCTTGGGCCTGAAATTGTGCAACAAACTACTGAGACAATTCAGATGATCCGTGAAAAGATGAAAGCGTCTCAGAGTAGACAGAAAAGTTATCATGATAATCAAAAGAAAGATTTGGAATTCAGCGAATGTGACCATGTATTCCTGAGAGTCAACCTGTTGCGGTGAGAATCAGATAACAAGCTATTTATTAACTTGCATCACATTTCTTTGAATTCACCACCGACTTTGATTTATCCAAAGGAAAGGTTCAAGATCGAGAAAACCTAAGGGGGAGATCTAAGGTTCGGGGGTTGGTTATACTAAGGGAAGGTATTAGCACCCTAAGTATCTGTAGTACTCTACAGGAACCTCTAGTTTATGTTTGGGTTATGTTATGTTTGCTTGCTAAGATATCTGCTAAGGTTAAAGGTAAAGACCTAAGGGTATATACACTAAGTTTGCTCGCCAAGACATTGCATCTTGTGCCTACGTATCTGACTAAAGAATCAGAGCAACCGTAGTTCACCTAACTAAGGGTGAATTTTGAGGAACCATTGACTATGGCCAAATTTCCAAGGGGGAAATGAGTGTGAGCTCATTTTAGAGTTTAAGGAAACTCTCTAAGTCTAATTTATGAGGGAAAAGTGGATACTCAATGTGATGAGCCCACATAGAGTTTGGAAACTCTATCCTAGTTCTAAGTTGTAGGATTGAGTGGCTGTGAGGCCAAGGGAAAGTATTATATGACTATGAGGTCATAGAGAAGGTGGCCATGACTATGAGGACAAGGCTGGTAGGTGGCTATGACTATAAGGTCAAAGCTGATATCCTATGACTATGAGGTCAAGGAGGATGTAAATACCTATGACTATGAGGTCAAGGGTTGGTTATGAGATATCTATGACTTTGAGGTCAATAGAAAGACTTTCCTTTGGAAGGAGGGGTAGCAACAGTTTTATGAAACAAGAGGTTATAAGGATATTTACATGAAACGATGATATTGAACAACAAGACATTCAAATTGAACAAAGCTTATAACATCATGCAAGATTAAAATCAAACATCTAGACATTGTACAAACCAAATATCATGATTAAAAATCAAGGACACGTAAGAAAGGTAACAAAAACCCTAAAACAGCTCCTTCCACTTACATAATGAACAACTATCTCAAAATTGAATATTTTCAAAGATCTCTTTTCATAGCCAAAAAGTAAATTCTTTTGAGAGTATTTAGCAAAAAGAATGGGTGAAAATGAGTTAAAAATGATTAAGTTATGAATATTTGAAGTTCGTGTATAAACCATAGAAATTCAAGGCAACATGTCATAAAAATAAAGAGGGAAGTCCCCCATGGGTATTGAACCCAGGACATCACGCATACAGCCCAAAAGTCTTACCAATCAAGTTATTGCGTGCGTGTTATTACATATGGAAACAACAAGTATATATGTGAAACAAGTTCAAATTGGGAAATTAAAATAAAAGGACGGGGGCAAGGGGGATTCGAACCCCCGTCCCAAGGGTCAAAGGCGTGTGAAATATGTGTGCTTGACACTGGGGTGGCTGGTACATCAATTTATTATTATGATTCAAAAATCACGTAAGCCTTCACGCATGCAAACATTAGTAGACTTGGCATTTTGGATACTCTTGGCACTGAACACACATTCAACTTTCACCAAAGCAGCCTTAACTAAGGGTCAATTAATTATGCTGCTAGGCCTTCAAACCATATGGTGGTAAACAAATGCAGTCAAGTGAATCATGCTACAAAGACTTCAGTATTTTATGAAACATGGAAAGTACAACCAAGGGTCATCAAAATCATGATGCAATCATCATAAATCAAAACTAACAGATCTAAACCTCAAATTGAGTATGCACTGATAACTCATAACTCAATGTAACATGTTTATCAATTCCTCATAACTTTACACAACCAAAAGATTCATATTTGACCAAAGGTACAGAGCAAATAGATATGCAATGCCATACAAGTTACTTAGAATATCAGGCCAGGTTGTTTGATCAGATCATAATATGTAAAACTGGGAATTGTCCTCATGGAGAAATAAAACAATAAGATTTGATCATTAGGAAACTTAAAACAGGGTGTTGACAGATTAGTCATAATGGAGGGCAACATATTTGCAAGATTAGGGATGACATGGAAGTGAATACACAACCAACATATACATAGCAAAACAAAGGTACTGATAGTGTAGGGAACAAGTCAGTTTTCAAGCATGCAATACATAGACACACCCAACAATCCACAAAAAAGGAAGATTCAAAAAATAGGTCCTCACATAGAGATCAGAGCATGAATATGAGAATTAATCATAGCATGAAATTCAAATATGAATGTTGGCAGATCAAAGTAAAAGATGGAAAAATGATTATTTCTTCTTGATACCAACCACAACATTATTAGAAACATAACTGAAGTGAAAGTACAATCAACATATATATGCCATAGTATGAGTGTATGTAGTGAAGGAACATGTTAAACTCAAATGTTTACAATCAAACTATCCATCCATGATACAAGTCATCCATTGGCACAATAATAAGCATAAATCAAAATAGAAGTATAAATGGCATTTTCAAAGGATGAAAGATTTGTGTTAGCGCATGCTATGGTTATTCAAGATGAAATAACAAGAGCTAGCCTAACAAGTTGTAAGCAGGTTATACAGGCAGCCAATAGATTGAAGATTAGGACAATACATATTAGTTTACATAAGTAAAGCATATTGCATATGAATGACAGTTGACAACCCTTTGAGCTCATGCAAAACAAACTTTTAGAGACAAGTCCAATGAAGTAATACTAACAAGGATATGCATTTTGAATGCAAAACAAATGACAGAATGATATCAGGCATATGATCATGGCATAGTATGGACAAATGTACATCATTGGGAAGTTTAGACAGGCATGTGTGTGAAACAAACTTCAATAAGGCACACATTTCATGAATTTCAGGTATGCAACTGGTTATGAATCAAAGTGACAACCTCATATGTATAGCACATCAGCTTGTGTATAAAATCTTGTGACATTTTCATGAGCATATGGATTTAGTGACAACAAGTTATTCACATCAAATTAGGTCAGACAATTAAGCCTGAATTCAAATATAAGTTCAATATTGGCAAATACTTCAATACAAGGGCAAGGCAAACATATCAAAGCAAAGACTTCAAAGGATTTTCAAAGGGACATGTCACTCTAAGCATACCAATCTATCCTGATTTTGTGTGATCAAACAACATATGATAAAACAAAGTCAGCAAGCACAACTTCCAAAGGATTTAGTCAACAGTTAGTGTATACAAAGTGAATACAATGGTTCACACAAACTGAATGTACCTTAAGACAGGTTTCAAGTTTACCAGAATGAACACAATGTTTAGTGTTACTTCTAACTCATGCATACATAAAAGAGAGCATATAGTGGATGCATTGGGGAGTTAGTAAATTTCATGCCAAAGTGGAGTTTTTACACAAGATGACATAGAAACAAAAGGTGGCAGTGCCTCTAATCACTAACTCTACGCATATAGGGAGTGTATGAGTGCTCTTGTTATGGCATAGCATGAGAAAACATAGAAAGCTCAAAAACAATAATACCTAAACTGATTATTATGTGATGGTGCTGGGCAGACTGTCAATGAATCCAAAGGGGTTAACAAGAAGTTGTTTGTACAAAGAATGAAGGCAAGATATATCAATGGCCTACACAACTCAGTTATGTACCAGAATAGGATTTTATGCACACACATTATGAGCATACAATGTAACAACATACTCACAACCTAGAAACATGTTAAATGACCATTCAAGTTCTATACATACCCTAAACATAAAGCTTAACATGAAGAGCATAGCAGGAGACCACAAAACAAAACCTTCAGAATTTGTTATTTTTATCAAGAAAGTTTTAGCATACAAAAAAAAAATGGAGTGTCATGATATAACAAGTTATGGAAATATTAAGAGGCAATTGATTGAAATAAGAGCAGAATGCAAAATGAACATGATCAAGCTTCCATTCTCAATTGTGCAGTTTAAATATGAAGATGCCAATATACACATTCAAACCAATGCCAAACAGTAGGTTGCACATGAGAGATTAAGACTCCACATATGGCAACAAAGATACAGCTCAAAACAGTTAACAATCCTCAGTTTTAAATTATCTAACTCAAACATGATTTATGGATATGCTAGGATGTAAATAAGTATGTGAATGTACCAACGCTGCATCTTCACATTCAACAACTTAATAAATATCAACACAAGCAATCTTTTACACAAAATAGGACATGAGTGTACACTTGGCAAACCAAATATGACAGCACATGATACAACAGCTCAAAGTAACATTTCAAGTCATAACACATCAGTGCTCCATATCAACAAAGAGGAACATCAATAATACTCAAAGGTTTTTTAGCATATCCTAACCAAGCATTTGGAAAATGAAAGCATACATATTTAAAAAAAAGGCCAATGATGGATTATTATTATTGGCACTTTGTGGTATAATAAAAGGAATAGAGTGTAGTGGTGGTATTCCTCTTACCTTAGTCAAACATAACCAGTCCTTACTATACCTCAAGGTTGCAGACCAAGGGAAGAAACCAAATGGAGTTCCAACATACATGGTTTATCTCATAATAGGTAAATGGAATAAGCATTCAAAACCTATGCTAACATGAACATACATGGTATATAATGACAAACATGTATATGAATATGGACATTGAGTAAGACTAAAAATATGGAAAAGGAGATGTTACCAACTTTAGTTATGCACAAGCCTATCCCTTGCTGAACACACACGAGCTCTTGATGCCAAACCTCACTCTCCCTCTTCTTTTTGCAGAGCCTTGCACTTAGATATTTTAAAGGTGATTTGTGAAGATTGTTGGTGTCAAATGTGAGGAAACTGAGCTGCTATATATAGGTGAGGCAAGAGAGCTCAAGGTATGGCCAACTTTGCCAAAAATGCCAAGTTTGCCCTTCCTTTTTCGTGAGTTTTTTCAAACTTGCAGAGTGAAATCTTCCAAAGATCTCTAAGCCTCTGAGAAAGACTGTTGAGAACTGATAGGTGCATTGCTCAATGAATAAACAATGTTATTTCCACTTTTGGAAAGTTTCTCTCTCCCTCCCACTTGCATCAACAAGCCATAAACTCATTTTTTAATGCCAATCAGTTTGAATTTCATGGAGAAACTTGTTTACATGTTAACTACATCATTAATAATCAGAAATGATGGAAATTGGTGATTAGGGAAGTGTTAGAATCAAAATCCAAAAGTTAGTTTCTTGAATGTTAAGGAATGAAACCCTCATCTTTGACTCTTCGAAACTCCCAGCTCCTTTGATGGATGGAGGAGTTGTAGTACTCTTTGGAAAGCCTTTAATGTCCTCTACAATTTTTATGTTCAAAGATTTTTGAGTTGAGGCTTGGAACTTTATGAAAAACTGGGTCAAAGTGGGTTGTTCATTGAGGGAAAACAAGCTGAAATTTCACCAAGTCCTTGGGCAGTTTGGCTTCCAAGCTTCATAACTCACAAACCATGCATTTTTGGAGAAAAGTCATATTTAGCACTTGGAAGATCTTGGAAATAACTTTCATTTGGGCTTTGAGTCACTCCATTTGGATGTGTGGTTTGGAAGTTATGACCATTTCAAGTTATCACAAAAGAGGGAAATTTCACATATGAAAAGTTTTATGATCAAAAACTTACTTCCTTTGCAAGAAACTCCTTGAAACTTGATCTTGATACTTTGAATCATCAATAAGACATATTATAATGAGTTGAGGCATTGGAGGTTTCATTTGGTTCAAAATCCCCAAAGATCAGAGTTTCAGGCAAAACCCTAATTTTGACTGTGACTGCATTGGGACAAACCTTGGTGATCTGGCTTCTTTATTCACATCTAAAGCTCATAAAAGACCTTTAGGGATGTTTACTAACTCATGGAGCCATGGTTTAGGGTTTGAAAGCACCTTTTTATGAAAATCAAGACCAAAGATCCATATGTTCTAGCAGAAACCCTAATTTGGAGGCATGGTGAAACAGTGGTTTAAATTAATCATGATGAGAGCCAGATGACCTTGAATTCTTGTTGAGTGAGACCTCTTGGATATAGGTAACTCAAATGGTTGATGAACCAAGAAAATCTTGACTTGATAGGGCAAAATTCTTCAGTGATTCCTTAGGCTAAAACCCTAATTCCATACTTTGGTCTGGTGATCCTTTTGTTGACTTGACTTGATTCAAAGTCTTGAGATATTGGTTCCACACAACTAGTGAACCTTTGTGATGATTGCATGGAGTCAGAGGATACCTTAGGAGGCCTTGAATTTCTCTGTATAAACCTTAATTTCAAACATAAGAAAAACAAACTGCGAGATATGGGTTAGTTAAATAGTGCATATATGATTGATCCTAAATGTCTATGCAAGATGATATGACATCTAAAGGGTAAAATTTGGGATACAACAGTTTCCCCTATTTAAATAGCTTTACCGGATGGTACGAGGGAATGAAGATCCTTGGGACATCAAGGTGAAAGGTATTTAAATATAGCAAACCGAATTTTTTTCCCTTAGATGGAATGCAGATGCTAAGGACAAGCGACAAACATGCAAATGCTGACATGCCATGAACTTCTAGTATGATGATATGATGTCATGATAGTGCAAAGATGCAGACAAACAAGACACTAAAGGATAAAAGCATCTGAGCATCCCTGGGGAAGGAGGAAGGTTAGTATCCACAAGGAAGACTCACTGGGGATACAAACTGACCAACAAGAGACTCACTGGGAAGACTCTGAGGAAATACTGGGGATGGAAGAATAAAACTGAGGGGGAAACCCTACAGGTCCTTACTGGAGATAGGAGCCAGAAACGTGTTCTCTACTGGGGAAAGATCCAGGGAGATGGATGACAGGTTCGTAGGTGACCGAACGACACTAGGGAAATAAGACGCATTCTTACTAGGCATGAAACCAGAAAGACGACATGATCTCCATTGGGGATCACCTTGAAACAAAAGGATAGACATCCTACCAAGATTTTCTGGGGATTTCAAACGGGATCTTCAAGAAAAACCAGAAAAGACAGAGACAAACTCTGCGTATGCCAAATGATGATCAATCACAAGGACTTTCAAAGAGATAATTGATAATGACTGAACCTCTGCTGGGAACCAGATTAAAGTGCCAACAAGGATTGGACCCAGAAGTGACATGTCAGTAAACACCAATTTGGGTTGGACTTCGGGTACCAGTATGAGCTGGATTTTGAATATCAGTATGAGCTGGATTTATGGATACAGTATTAGCTGGATTTTTGGATACCAGTATGAGCTGGATTTTGGGATACTAGTATGAGCTGGATTTTGGATACTAGTATGAGTTGGATTTTTGGATACCAGTATGAGCTGGATTTTTGGATACCAGTATGAGCTGGATTTTTGGGTACCAGTATGAGCTGGATTTTTGGACACCAGTATGAGCTAGATTTTTGGATATCAGTATGAGCTGGATTTTGACTACCAGTATGAGCTGGATTTGGGATGAGGTTCACAACTGACCAAAGTTCAAATTCGTCAAAAAGTGCTGATGGCAAGGAAACCAAAACAGGGATCACATCATCAAGAAGTTTGACGGCAAGGAAACTAGAGCAGGGATCACATCATCAAGAAGTTTGATGGCAAGGAAACCAAAACAGTGATCACATCATCAAGAAGTTTGACGGCGAGGAATAATAGCATATCTGAAGATTCACATCATCAAGAAGTTTGACGGTAAGGAATAAAGTATATCTGGAGATTCACATCATCAAAAGGTTTGACGAAAAGGAATAATAGTATATCCGAAGGTACATAACCTGTGCTCGGAACACCTCATCAAACAGATTGACTGCAAGGAATAATAACATATCCGAAGGTACGAAACCTGAGCTTGGAACACCTCATCAAACAGATTGACGGCAAAGAAATAATACATATCCGAGGGTACGAAACCTGAACTCGGAACACCTCATCAAACAGATTGACGGCAAGGAAATAATACATATTCGAGGGTACGAAACCTGAACTCGGAACACCTCATCAAACAGATTGAAGGCAAGGAAATAATACATATCCGAGGGTACGAACCCTGAACTCGGAAAACCTCATCAAACAGATTGACGACAAGGCAATAATAACATATATGAAGTTCACATCATCAAAAGGTTTGACGGCAAGGAACAAGGCATATCTGAAGGTTCACGTCATCAAAAGGTTTGACGGCAAGTAATTACTCAAATAGGGATCACATCAGATAGGTTGACGGAGAGTGATTGATTGAAGGTAACATCATTTGTAACTGTAGAAGTATGAATAAGACCAAGGACGGATAAGCTTCTCGTGAGAGAGATATTGCCACTTATCGTTGTAAAGGTGGTGATAGCAAAACAAGCTTCTTAAGGAGATTGCCACTTGTTGTTGGCTATAAATTCCAAAGAGTTGTTGATATTACAACACTGCTGGAGAAATAATTGACTTCAATGAGCATCTGCAAAAGATTATTCCTGTAAGACACAGTGCAAAATAAATGCACGTTCAAGATGGGCTCAGAAACCACACCTGCCAGGGATCAAAGTTCAATCTAGGAACAAGCTAGAAAGAAACAGTCAAACAAGACTCCAATTGAGGAATGAACTCAAATGGGGATTTATCTTATCCAAATGTGGAAAATATAACTGAACCAACCATCATCCACGGGAATCAAACTCTATGGAGAATTCCAGAAAGGATGGGCACTTTATGCGTAGGGCTGACAACTCTATTGAAGAGAATAGACAAACCCAATCACTTGGGGAGATAAACGCCAAAGTGATCAAAGCAGTTAAACACCAGGAAAGGAAGCAGATATGCCAAGATGCTATGCACATGAATGTCTATGCCATGCTCATGCCATGCTTGTGCTTATGATGACAAAACAGACAAAGATAACCGAGACCGGAGATGAAATAAACATCTCGGCAAGGATACCCATCCAAACTCATCAGATTGGACCATTACTGTAACACCCCAAATTTATGAGAAATATCGATTTAATTTATTTAAATATAATATTTGTGAATTTTCCGTGAATTTTGGTGGTCCGTGTCGATGTCGGTGTTTTGTGGAGTTTTGGTTATTTTAATTAAATAATAGTATATAATATGAATATATTAGTATTATTATTAATTTAAAATAATATTAGAGGAATTAAGGGCAAAGTGGAAAATTCAAGAGAATTAGTGAGGGCATTATGGAGAAAGCCCATATTTGAGGCCCAAGAGTTAAATTAACCAAAAAGGAGGAATTTAGGAGAATTAGGATTCATTTGTGGAGATCGTGAAAATAAGGATAAAGTGTAGAGCTCTGAGGAAAAAGGGAGAAGGCGAGGATTTTTGTGACGGTTTCCAAAGGCTCAAGAGAGAACACATCGGATCGACAATCTAAGGTATGGGGAGTAATTGCCTTTCATTGTTTTCATTATAGGATTTGATTGATTAAAGTGGATTTTGGGGTTTTTGAGGGTTCATGGGTTTTGAGGTAAACTGATGATTTTAAGGGCATTTTTATGAATCGATCAATAACGTGGAATTGAACCGCTAAAGTAGACCTTGGGGCTGATTTCCCCGTCGTTGTTGTAGTTTTAACCTTGTGGGAAGGATCTATGGAGTTTATATGAAGTTTGAGAGTTTGTGAAGGTTTGGGTGATTTCGAGTTGGAATAGTGAAATTAATCGACCTAATAGTTGTAGGTTTTGTGTCCTTAATGGTTGTAATGCCTTAGGAATGTTGTAGGGGTGTTTTTGGGCGAACTGAAGTTGAATTCGTAATGTAATGGGGGTCTGGTATGCTACTGATGCATAGCAACGATTCCCTGCAATAGCTAGTTCGCAAAGCGAACGAAACACTCACAAGGCGAATGTTCGTCTGGACTTGCAAAGCGAGTAGCGCAGCGAATGCGCGATAAATGTGATGATTCTGGGTTGATTTCGGAGAAGTGGTGTCGTGAGTTAGCACAGCAAATGTCCCAGCGAAGGGCTTCGCAAAGCGAATAAAGTGGCGAAGAGAGGCAGAATGGGGGCTTTGTTGGGATTTTGGGATTCGCTAGAGCTTCTCAAGGAGAAGGTCCCAATGAATGTGTTCGCACGGCGAACTCAGCAGCGAGTTGCTGCTGTTTTGTGAAATTTGTTTATGATGCTGTGATGTTCTGAGGTTTTGGTGCTGTGATATTTTGATGATTTATTATGATGTTATTGATGATATTGATGATGATGATTTGTGATTTTTTGATGAATATATGATGACGTGATTAACATGACGTTTTTGTGAATGATGATGCACATAATGATAATTTTTACGATGATGATTAATGATGTTGTGTATCATACATTCATATCATACTCTGTGATGACGCTTCATTCCCATTGTGCGGATATGTGGTAATTATGACGTGCTCCGGTTCTGATTGCGGTATCGATCCTATTGACGGGGATCTTTGGTCGGTTGATGGCCTAGTGTCTATCTATTATGATGATTGGTACCACATTCATGAGTCTTGTTATGCATTGAATTTTATGTGGCATTGATGAATTTGTGATATGGTGTTTCCTGATGTTTTCCTTGATGATGACCTTGATGATGTCGTTTACGAAGTTAAAGCCATTGTATGTATATCTTGTTTTATAATGATTATTATGAATTGTGATTACTCACCCTGCCTGTTTGAATGTTGCCTCCACATAGGTAACGTGCAGGTGATCAAGTTTAGTTGTGGATGCTTCGAGGACCTTGAAGTTTATTTGCTTTTGGTCGATTTAGAGGGTCTTGCTCTAATAGTGTAACATCGGGTTGGGGTCCTTTGAGACGAACTATGTTTTTCCTTATTTTGTTGTCATTTGATGATATGGTTTTATATGTTCAAAACCTTTTTGGATTATTACGATGTTTGTTAAAAACCTTTTAATTGAGAATTTTGAGTTCCGCTGCCATGTGAAGGCTTTTGAGTTATTTTGAGGAAATCCCTTGTTTACAGGGCACGTGTATTATTTTGATTTAAATGAGAAATGTGCACCTTTTGAGGGAACTTTTATGTTTTACTCTGATATTTGAGTTGTTTCTGCTGCAACATTTGTGGCGGTAGAAGAGGGTGTTACAATTACTGGGGATGAACTTGCTGAATCAGTAGTTCTGCTTCGAGATTACAACTTCTCTAAGGAAAAAGTACTCCACTTGGTATAGCATCATGACTTCACTAGGATTTCCATCATGAGCGTCATCTCTTTATTGGAGGGAAATCCAAGGATAATTGCCAAGATTAGTTGAAGTAACAGCTCTCTGGGGAGCTAGCCAAGGATGTCACAAAAGCTGAGTATTTATGCATAACTCATTTTCCCTAGAGTACATGGTTTGTCACAAGAAAATACCAAGGGGATTTTACAGAAGAATCAGCATACAAGACGCTTAAATATCTTCAAACTCTTGAAAAGATTTATGAGTCTTTTGACATGACTGGCCCTGTTTAATTGTATTTGCACAACAAAGTCTTCGAACTTGTTCTTCAGAATGACTGATCTGTGAAAGAGATGCCCCGGACTGATTGGCCTTTTAGAGATTTACCGAATCTCGACCTGACTGCTTCTGATTAACTGGTCTGTGAGTTAAGTCATCAAAAGGATTTTTTAGAAGAATTGGCAAACCAGGTGCCTCGCACTACGCCAAAAATAGCCTTAGGCAGCACTAAAAAGACAGCGCTTTTATCACAAAGCGCTGCTATAAGAAATAATAAAAATTCGCTAAAAAAAAGCGCTGGTAAAGGATACCTTTAGACAACGCTTTCTAAAAGCGTTGCTAAAGGCCGTAAATAGTCTCCACCTTAGAAAACGCTTTTTAAAAAGCGCTGCTAAAGGTATAACCTTAAAAAGCGCTTTTAAAAAGCGCTGCTATATGGTAACCTTAGAAAGCGCTTTTAAAAAGCGCTGCTATAGGGCGATTAAAAGATAACATTAGAAAGCGCTTTTTAAAAGCGCTTTCTAAAGGTATATTAAAAGAAAGCGCTTTATTAGGAAAAGTGCTGCCTTAGGTCAATTATTATTAAAAATAAAATAACACTAAATATTCAGAACCCTATTCATTGTTTCTTTCTTTCTTACTCAAGACCACCAGCCTTTCTCTCTCGCGAGTTCTCCGACCACCAGCCTTCTGTTCGTCCTCCTTTTTCCCATTTTATCTGTTATTTATTTTTCGTTACTGCATTTTTCGTTACTGTATTTTTTCGTTCGAAGAATAAGTAGAAGCGGAAGAGGCATTCTGTATTCTTCTCCGACCTTTATCGTGCAAGTACGCATTCTTCTCCGAATGTTAGAGTTCTTGAATGTTGAATGTTATTTTATATGTTGAATGTTGAATGTTGAATGTTATTTTATATGTATTCTATATGTTGAATGTTGAATGTTGGTTTTTCTTGAATGTTATCGTGCGGAAGAATGGCACTGTGAAATCATGTTAGATTTTAAGTTTTGCTCTGTTAGATATTGGTTGCTGTTCATACTACTACTACTACTACTTTTATTGCTCTGTTAGATATTACTTTGTTGAATGGCATTGTGAAATCGTGTAGTTTGATTTTACCTAATGTTTGTACAAAACATTATGTTTACTTCTTTTATATTGGCGAAAACATGAATTGTTGACCTCATAGTATTGTTTTAAACCTTATTATTTATGAACATGAATTGCTCTTCATTCAAAAATGTCGTGTGATTATATGTTAAGAACTAATAATTTCAAACTTATTGTAAAATTATAGAGTTGATGAATAAGTCTAGGACCTAGGACCTGATGTTAAGTCTGATAATCCTAAATGTTCATCACTTCAAAGACTTTTCTCAGGTTTACTACCTTATAGTTCCAATGATTTAGGTTCCTCTTATGTTTCAATTCCTCTCTTAGAGAAATTGTATTACTATCTCCTCAAAAATGCACTTCGTGAACTTATATTAGATCTTAACATGTTTCATATGTAATTAAAGGGAAAATTGGATTTGCCCAATTCTGAATTTTCAGAGGGTTGTCAACAATTCACAAATATTTTCCCTTTGAATCTTCATCCACAGATTTGGCATCCTTATAGCTTTAGAAATATTAAAGGGGTTGTTTTGATTGATGATCCTCTTGTTACGATGTATGTTAAAGATGAGGATTTGGATAGGTTTAGGTCGTTAACCGGTGTCTTTCTGAAGAACAAATAATTTCAAACCTATTGTAAAATTATAGAGTTGATGAATAGGATTAAATTGTGATCTCCTAATGAAACTGGTTTTTTAATCTTACTCTGTTTATTCATATTAACTTTTTAAAATGCATATATGACAATGCCACACACAATTTTTCAACCTTCTAACAAACAAAAACTTATATTTTCTTCCATGGCAAATCTTGAAGTAGTTTTATAATAATATAAAGTAAGGTTTGTTATTAAATGGTTGGTAGTGAATGGTCAAGAATGATTGATAGTATGATTGTTTTACAGGTGCAGAGTGAAAGTCTGATCGTTGGAGGAATCTTACATTGCGTGGGTCAAAAACTTGATTACTTCTCTATAGGTAATTAGTTGTTCTTTTGCTATAGTTGCGTGAATAATTAACGTTTTTGTTTAGCTTAATTAGTAAAACCATTTGAATGAACTTCTTTGAATGAACTGCTATGATGGATGAGCATTGCTTGCAATGATTGAGAACTAACTTATTGAATTTGCTATATATAGGGGTTACTTGTGATCAAAGTGTGAAAGTCGGATCGTTTCCCTACAGGTAAGTATTTTTTATTTTGTTTTTGTTTAGCTTAATTAGTATAACTATGGATAAGAAATGGATGTCTTCAAGTCGATTGTCGAAAGAGTACGAGAATGGGGTATCGAAATTCGTTAAGTTTGAAGTTGCGCACGCCGAAGACCCCAGTCGAATGATATGTCCTTGCTTGGGTTGCTGTTTTGGGAGTCGGGTTGACGCGGTTCAGTTGGCATCGCATTTAATGAGGCGTGGAATTGATAGAAGTTATACATGTTGGAATTTGCATGGTGAGAAAATTAACGGGAATGTTGAACCGGGGGATAATACGACCTATGCTTCAAACGACGATGGCACAGATACATACGATTATGATCGAGTCGAAGAGATTACAGAAGCTCTTGAAGAAGATCTTAAGGATTGTCCCAAAATGTATGAGAGGTTGGTAAGCGATGCAGAGAAACCATTGTATAATGGTTGAACTAAATTCACAAGATTGTCTACGGTATTAAAGTTGTACAACTTAAAGGCGGGCAATGGATGGTCGGATAAAAGTTTCACAGAGTTATTGGCCCTTATACAAGATATACTTCTAGAGGATAATGCTCTTACCAATCAAACATATGAGGCCAAAAAGATGTTGTGCTCTATTGGCATGAGCTATGATAAGATACATGCATGTCCAAACGATTGCGTTTTGTTTCGAAATGAGTATGCATAGTTAAATGAGTGTCCTAAATGCGGTGTCTCTCGATATAAGAAAAGGTTGTCTCCAACAAAAGTCTTATGGTATTTTCCTATAATTTAGAGATTTAGACTAATGTTTCGTAGTGAGACCGATTCAAGACACTTGACTTGGCATGCAGATGAAAGAATTATTGATGGAAAGTTTCGACATCCGGCAGATTCACCACAGTGGATGAAAATTGATGATGATTATCCTGAATTTGGAAAAGAAGCAAGAAACCTCCGCTTGGCATTATCTACTGATGGAATGAACCCACACGGTATTCAAAGTATCTCACATAGCACTTGGCCTGTGATCATTATGATTTATAACCTACCTCCATGGCTATGTATGAAGCGTAAGTACATGATGTTATCTATGTTAATTTCTGGTCCTAGACAACCAGGGAATGACATAGACGTATACTTGGCACCCTTAATCGAAGATTTAAAGTGTTTGTGGGAGAACGGTGTGGAGGTTTATGATGGGTATAGGAAATGAAGTTTCAACTTGAGGGCGATGTTGTTTGGCACAATTAATGATTTTCTAGCATACGGAAATCTATCAGGGTACAGCATAAAAGGTCAACCTGCGTGTCCTATTTGTGAAGATAAAACAGATTCGACGCGATTGGAGTTTGGTCAGAAGAATGTATTTTTCGGTCATCGTAGATTATTAAATTCTAATCATCACTACCGTGGGTGAAGAAAAGCATTCAATGGAGAGCCAGAACAAGGTAGAGCTCCACCTATATTGACAGGTGATCAAATTTTTGAAAAGGTGAAAGATGTGAGTACTCAGTTTGGCAAGCCTTTTGCACATACACTTGTCATGAGAGGGTGGAAGAAGAGGTCAATTTTTTTTGAATTGCCATATTGGAAGTCGTTGTATGTAAGACATTTTCTCGATGTTATGCATATTGAAAAAAACGTATTTTTACAGTGTTATTGGTACGTTACTCAATATACAAGGAAAGTATAAGGATGGCCTTAAAGCAAGAAAAAACTTGATAGCGATGGGGATAAGAACTGAATTAGGACCCTTGAAGAAAGGAAAACGAACATATCTACCACCTTCTGCGTATACTCTATCTAGAAAGGAGGAAAAAGTATTGTGTAAGTTTCTAAGTGAAGTTAAAGTTCCAGAAGGATACTCTTCAGATATTAGAAGACTTGTGTCTATGAAAGACCTCAAGTTAAAGAGTTTAAAGACGCATGACTTCCATGTTATAATGGAACATTTTCTACCAATAGGTATACGTTCTATTCTTCCAGAAAAAGTAAGAAGCGCAATAACTAAATTGTGTTTTTTCTTCAAGTCAATTTGCAGTAAGGTGATCGATACTGCGATCTTACCAACATTGCAAAAAGAAATAGTTATTACTTTGTGTTATCTTGAAATGTATTTTCCTCCCTCGTTTTTTGACATAATGGTTCACTTAGTTGTTCATCTGGTGAAAGAGACACAATTGTGTGGACCGACTTATATGAGATGGATGTACCCTGCTGAAAGTTATATGAAAATATTAAAAGGATATGTGAAAAACCGAAGTCGACCAGAGGGTTGTATTACCGAACGATACATTGTTGAAGAAGCGATTGAGTTTTGTACTGAATATCTGTCCAATGTACAATCAATTGGACTCCCGAAATCTCATATTGTCAAAAAAAAAGAAGGAAAAAAGTTAATTGGAAATGAAGTTGTGACAGTATCAAGGGTCGAACGGGATCAAGTGCATTTGTATGTTCTGCATAATGAGAATGAGGTTGAGCTGTATGTTGAAATGCACAAGGATGTTCTCCGAGGTTTAAATCCGAATAGAAATGAGAATTGGATAGTACGAGAACACAATCAAAGTTTCATACATTGGTTTAAGGATCATATTTATTCAGAGTATTATTCAGATCCCGCTTCAATAACAGAAAGGTTGAGATGTTTAGCATATGGTCCAAGTTTGGTTGTGTTTTCTTATAGCGCATACGCAATTAATGGATACACATTTTATACCAAAGAACAAGATGATAAAAGTACTATGCAAAATAGTGGTGTCACCGTGGTAGCTGAAGCAATGCACATTTCAAGTGTGAAGGACTTAAACCCCAAATTTGCAAATCTGTCATATTTTGGGGTTATCGAGCGCATTTGGGTGTTTGATTATGAGAAGTTTCAGATTCCTATATTTCGTTGCAAGTGGGTTGAAAATAACAATGGCATACGAATGGATAAGTCAGGATTTTTGAAAGTGGATCTTAATAGGGTGGGGTACAAAGATGAGCCTTTTATTCTAGCCTCTCAAGCTAAACAAGTGTTCTATGTCACTGATCCGACAAGTACAAAATGGTCTATAGTGCTTTTATCTAACAAAGTAATTGATGAAAACATTGGAGATCAAGGTGATATTGATGTTGATATTGAATCATTTACTAGAAATGATCAAGATGAAAATATTATAGCGAATGAATCATATACTAAAAATAATCATAATGAGGGTATTTGGATCAATCCAACCGTCCGTGTTGTTAAGAGACGGGTAGAACATATTCCAACCAAGAAAAGAAAGAGACGTTAGTGAAAAAGGTACTAGTTATAAAATTATAGCTTATATCATTCAATAATATTAAATAGTTGTCATGTTATATATATTCAATGGATTATGGATTATGGATTTTTATATTTGTCATTTAATTTTTGTTTTTTTCTTTCATACAGGTCAGATGGCTAGTAACCAGGAAGAGTCACACGAGACACATGATACAAATGAAAGACCTGAGAATGTAGAAAGTGAAATTAAAAGAGGAATAAAAATTATGAAGTCAATCATCCGTGCAAGAGATAAAGGGATCAAATTTGATGTACATTGAAGTGATGAAAACCAGCTGATTGAGCCAAACGGTTCAATGTTGACTAGTTACATAAGTTCCCTTGTCCGTCAGCACATTCCTATCACCAGTGATAATTGGAGGAATCCATTGTTGAAAGCCGGTAAAGATAAAATATGGATTGAGATACAGGTACTTATCAAATATGATTGATGTTATTAGATTTTTGTTGATGATTAAGTCTTTAATTTACTTATACTAACACATTCTATGTGTATGTTTTTTCGTAGAGGTCCTTTAATATTGATGAAAGCCGGAAAAAGTATTGTCGTCAATTGGCCGAAAAAAGACACAGAGGCTTTCGAGCTATGTTACCAAACAAATATCTTAGGGATGCGAAAAAAAATCTGTTGAAATAGAACTTCCACAGTTGTATGCGGACGTGATTGCACCCGAAGAATGGAGCACTTTTGTAGCCAAACGAAAAACCGAAAAATTCAATGTAATGTTAATTTGTCATGTCTATTAATTGTATTATATACTTGTTGCATTAGTTTGTTCTGATATGACTTAAACTTGTTTATCCAGGAATTGAGTGCCATTAATCGCCAAAGAGCATCAAAACCCGCGTATCCATACAGAAAAGGTCGAACGGGATATGCACGCTTACAACAAAAATTGGTAAGTATTTATAAATGCTATGATTTTATTAATTGTCTTATTGTGTTATAATTGATTATCTTATTATTTATCTCAATGCGTAGTTAGAAGAGACGAAAAGTGAAGAAACATCACTTCCGGACCATGTTTTGTGGAAGGAAGCTCGTGTGGGCAAGGATGGAGTTGTTAGGGAAGATGTTCAACATGTTTATGACGAATGTGTAAGTATAACATTATGTATTTAAGTTAATCGAAATTTTATTAAAATATAATTAATTTTTAATCCCGACTAATAATTTTCGATATGTCAATGAATTTCAGGAGACTCTATCTCAATCCTTAACCACATGCGAGGAGGATTGCAGGAGCATACTTAGTCGAGTACTAAATGTTCCTGAGTATTTCGGTCAGGTGAGGGGTAAAGGATTTGGTGTGACTCCATCTTCTTTGTATAAGCAACCAAAGAGAAAAAATCCTAGCAATCAAGAAGTGATGCAATTGTTGGAGGAGTTAAAAGCGCAGGTTCGTGAATTGTAAAAGGATAAAGAGAGATATGAGGCGGAAAAGCGCGGTTCAGGGTTGAAAGATACTAGTGACAAAGCTAGTATCAATTGTTAAAAGAAATTTCCCGAGGTAGTAAGCACGTTTATTTTAATTGACATATATTTATTTTAATTAAATTAACACGTTTATTTAAATTGACATATATACACATTAACAGTTACATATTTATTATTGCTTTAGGGCATTTCATCTTGTCAGCTATTTGTATCGCTACCGACTTATCGCATAGTTGGCAAGGGAAAAGTGCATAACACTTTGGGAGATTTACTTCACCATAAACCGCTCCCTGATGGACATCTGTAAGTATCAGTGGATATTGCATTAGAGCTTGATGCATTGCTACCGATACCTGATGTTGTTTCAGAGACAACGTTGTTGCGAGATGCAATAGGATCGTTTGTTGCATGGCTGGCAGACCTCATTTTCATAGATGGGGAGGTATGTTGAAAACCATTATGAATGTTTTAGTAATCAAAAGTCAATTCTGAACCATTATGAAAAGCATTCTGAATGTTTTTACATTGTAACGTTAGACTCCTACAAAACCGGCATCTAAGGATAAAGGGATTTTGCCGCACATCACGTCTGTTGCATCACAAAAAGAGGTACATTGAAAGTATTATTCTATGATCCGAATTCAAAAGCTTCATGATTTTCTACTTTACCTAACTTATATGATTTTTAGGTTCCTGCTCAAGTTTCACAACAAGCCAGCAAGAAAAGAGCTTCTACAAAGACCGGACCGGCAAAAAGAGCTTTTGTACCTCGCTTTCGGATGTGTCTTGAAACACTTGTGGCAACATCAGATTTGATGGATGGTGTTATTCGTCAAATAGACATGGACGAAGGTGTTTTTGGTTTTCCTCATTCCGAAATAATTTCAAAAGAGGACATGGAACATATTTTTAAGCATCTTGAATTAGGCATCGGTGTTATGCATTCATACAACTGGTACTCCGATCAATCTATTATTTAATTAGTTGAAAAATTTATTTACACATTTCAACGAAAATAATCTAATGTTTATTAAGTTTTTATTTAAGGTGCTTGTATGACAAATTGATGCGCGAGAATCAATTGTCAAACAGATTATGTTTCTTGTCTTGCGCCCGTGTCAATGCACCGACAATTGATACTGATCCAAATTTAGTAAGAGATCACTTACTCGAGAGATTTATGGCCAGCAAAATAGAAAGTTTGTTTCTTTTACCTTATAATACTGGAAACGGGTAATATTTTCATTCTAATTTCATTCTAATCTTTGTATCTTTGGCGTAGAAATTATCCATTTAAACTTTTGTTATATTTTACAGTGGACACTGGTTGTTGGTTGCTATTAATCCTACAAGAGAAGTGGTGTATTATCTGAATTCATTAGATCGTGATTGGACAACATATCAGAATATGAAGGATTTGGTTGATATGTAAGTGAGACTGTTCTAAATATTCGTGTGTATTTGTATATTTAATTATTTCTGTGAGATTGTTCTAAATTTACGTTTTTCTTTTATAGAACAATACTAGTATACCGAGCACAAAGAGAAGCTCGAGTATCACGGTCTAAAGCTTCCAACGTTACATGGATTAAAGTGGAAGTATATTAATTTTCACAATGTTGCTTATAATAGTGATGCTACTTGATAACACAAGACAACTATATATTAATTCTTATTTGTTTTTCTATGTGCAGTGTCCTCGTCAACGTAATGGTATAGACTGCGGTTATTTCGTTTTGAGGTTTATGAGGGAAATCATTCATTTGGATCGATTAGAGATTCCCATCACGGTATGAATTTATAACAGGATTTATTTTAATACTTATCGGATATTTCGTATAATTTATTATTTTAAACTAAATCATGCATATTTATTTTGTTATGTAGTACTTTGATGAATACGCGTGTGATCATTACACGAAAGATAAATTGGAACAAATCAAGGAGGAATTATATGGATACCTTATTGGAAAAAGAATCATATAAGGTATAGAAGTTGGTGTGTAGTTATATGGAGTGTAATTGTATAGTTTTGGATTGTTGTAAATTAGGAGATCTTTATGGAGATTAATTGTATAGTTTATTTTGTAGTTATGTGAATGGTTTATGTGAATTGTTTATGTAAATGTTTTATGGATTAAAATGGTTTAATGGTTTATGTAAATGGTTTATGGAAAAGGCCTAAAATGTGAAGGATTGGAAATGGCCTAAAATTGTTTATTTAAATGGTCTATGTGAATGGTTTATGTAAATGGCCTAAAATGTGAAGGATTGGAAATGGCCTAAAATGTGAAGGAAAATATATACAGGTTTCTGCATAAAAAATTGGGAAAATTTGATTTTTAAAAAAAATCCTTTAAAAATAACGTGAAGAAAAGACATCGCTTTTACGAAAAAGCGCTGCCTATAGTGAAAATACAAAAAAAATTAGACAGCGCTTTCAAAAGCGTTGCCTAAAGGGGGGAAATAGAAATCGCTTTTCCTTAGAAAGCGCTGCCTAAAGGTGAAAATAAAAAATAAATTAGACAGCGCTAAAGCGCTTTTTCCTGAAAAAGCGCTGCCTAAAGGTGCCAATAAAAGGCATAAAAAGCCAGAAAAAGCGCTGCTAAAGGGCCACTTTAGAAAACGCTTTTTCAGTTAAAAGCGCTGCTAAAGGCCTACTTTAGAAAGCGTTTTTAAAGGTAAAGCGCTGCCTAAGGTAGGCCTTTAGCAGCGCTTTCTCATAAAAAAAAGCGTTGTCTTTACCTACGGTAGCGCCACCTTAGGCAGCGCTTTTAAGCGCTGTTAAAGGCCAAAAAAAGCGATGTCTTTTCCTTTCTTTGGCGTAGTGCTCAATATCTTCAAACTTTCAAAAAGATTTAAGAGTCTTGACATAACCGCCCCAGATTAATTGTATTCTCAATACAAAGGCCTCAGACTGCGGTAGAAAACAACTAGGGAACAAACTTGCCCCTGTTGATGGGTCACTAGAGTCCACACTTGTCATAAGATGTTCTGGAGAAGACTTGCTCCAGTATTTTGAACTTTGACAAGTTCTGCCCCTGATTCGGTAGAATAGAAAATCCTTCCGCTTGGTTGCCCCTGACTAAGCTTCCTTTATCGATCAAATTCCCTAGCTGGTTGCATTTGTCGAGATTTCTTTGATATTTAATTGTCTTTGCAAACAAGTATTGTTCATTAAAAATTGGCAATTTTAATGCAAAATTGATGCAAGCTTTTGAAATCAAGTTTTATTGATGAAACACACATAGTAAAATGATTAAATAAAAAACAAAGTGGATTTATTCATTTACAGAATGAAGTGATCAACACACGCAAATAGCAAAGATTATTAGGAGTCAGGTTATTCAACCTTGTTGTAGTATGCTTTCAAAACAACCTTACCTCAATTAGGTCTTTTAAGGGTTGTAACGTGGTCTGGTTCATGGTTTATGAAACAAAAGATAAAGGCTCAAAGTTTATTTGTACCCACCCTATCTCCGTGATAAACTCCAATCCTACACTCAGTTAACTCAAGTTATACATTCAGGTTCCTCTAGGTTAGGAATGAATTGATGATAGTTGATGGTGATTCAGACACCTTTGTAGTCATTACTCCCTTGCAGAATTTGGTTATCCTTTATTGTTGAGGTTTTGAGACCTCATTTTGTCTTTGTTTGAGGTTATGAGACCTCTTCTTTGTTTCACTGAGGTTATGAGACCTCTTTCTTTGATTGGTTAGGTTATGAGACCCTGTCCTTTTAGCTGTTGTACAAGCCTTCTTGTATAAGGCAAAGTTTTGGGCTTCCCATCTTTCTTGGCTTTTGCCTTGAAAGGGACTCAGCTCATTCTTTGATTAAGGATTTCTCAACGATCCTTCCTTATTTATTGCTCTGTACAACATTTATTCACTTGATTGGAGAGAGTTGACCGGTGTCTTGCATGAAACGCTTGCATTCGAATGCATAACCAAGTTAAACTGAGAACTACCCTGCCCCAAGGTTGAGATTTAAGGGTTTTTTGTGTAAGAAAAGAAAACTCCTACTTCTAGGCTCGAAGGGTTAACGAGGGATTATCTTCCTTATTTCTCCAGTGTTTGGGAATTGAAACAATGCCTTACATCCTCAGCTCAGCAAGGTTTAATCGAAAGCATACCACAACAATTATGAATAATGTTTTCATCATCCTCCCCAATCTTTGCTTAACAACAAATTGATAAGTGGTAAGAAACAAGATATATTTTTTGTTTTTGTTTTTATGAGCACAAAAGTAGACGAGTGAAACGAATGGAGTTAATCAAAAGATGCACAAACATTTCATTAATCTTGCCAATTTAAAAGTACAACAAAGCTTATAAGCAAAAACAAATTCAACGTAAAGGAAATATAATTAAAATGCTGAAATGAACAAAATACAGCCAGCTTTGACGAATTGATTTCAGAAGATTTCAGTTTTTGGGTCCAAATGGAGGAACACTTTCGTCACCGATCATTTGTTCCTTGTGATACAGAATCTTGAGAGGCCTGGAAAGTCTTTTGCCTTTTGAGACATTGACATCTGACGTACCTTCCTGAGGTTGCAGTGTCTTTAGCAGGTTTAGCAGCCTTGCTTCGAACTCTTTGCATTCTCCAATGGGATGCCCCATTGTACCAGTACGGAATTAGCATGCAATATCTAGGCGATCTTCTTCGATGATTAAATCTTTGTCGTGGATCATATTTTGCACAGTAGCCTCTAAGGATCGGCAACCATCCAAGTCATGCCCTTCGGCTCCCTTGTGGAATTCACAAGTCAGATTTGCATTGTGCCAAGGTCCGGGCACAGGGTTGTGAAGTCAAAATCTGCATTAGAGCTTGCAAAGTTTCCAGAACCTAATTCATTTGGTATTTGAGGATTCTGACCTCTTCTTTCAAATCTTCCTGGTTCTTCAGAATTTCATTATTTCTTGTCATTGTCTTGAATAGGTGCTAGGTATCCTTCAGACACAGTGGAAGAGACGCAAGACTGAGAAATGCGAATGAGATGCGAATACGCATGGAATGCAAATACAAACCAAGTGGTTTCAAGGAACTCAAAGGCAAGTTGGAAAAATTTTTGTGGAAAAATTGAATAAGTTTTTGTTTTTAGGATCTAAGCTCTATTGATCTTTTGAAAAGGAAATGAATGTCTGAATTCCTTGAAACCAACAATGGATGCAAATGAGATGTATGCAATGCATAAACACGGGTAAATATACACAGATATATGTACACAGCACAGCATATGAGTCTTAGGTTTAGAGGTCACATGAATGGAGCCATGGTCTACCCATCCCAACAAGGTGTGGACTATAGGTTCATCAACTGTAGAATAGGGTTCTAAAAGTTCCCAGAGTCTACATAAATCCTTCGGATATTATCGGCCTGTATGACTACTCACGCGGGTTAATAATATTCTCAAGATAAACTCGTCTGAGTGTAGTATCGCATAACAACTACTTGGGACTTACTCCCTCATAGCCACCGCACTACATCCTAAAAAGCCAAGTGGGGTGAAGGTAACTATGGTCCTCAGAATCCCTGGTTCCCAATTGGAAACAGGTATCAGCAGGAAACGGGTATGGCAACTTATCTACGTGACCTATCTCTAAGTTTCTCCGGCTTACATCTTTTATTTTTAAAATCTTTGAAACATCTTTTAGAGCATTCGACTTTTCTTTGTAAGGTTTAGTTTTTTGTAGCTTTGGCCATTCATATATCTCTTCATAACTGCTCACTCCAAACTTTTAACATTTCATTCATATTGGGTTATTCCATTGTTTAGAACTTGTACTTCTGGGAATGAAATCCATATTGATTAGTGGTTTGTAGCTTTGGCCAATTATATATCTCTTCATATCGCTTATTATGAATAACATTTGCATTGAAGACCCCAACGTTAGTGGTTTTTTTATTTTTAATATGACATGAAATAAGAGATTTATTAAGTTATTGTTACTCATTTTATCTTCTAACATTTTATTTCGCTATATATTTTATAGAAGGTATTATTTCTTAAGCATCTGAGTAAATTTTGTGAGATGGTTGGTTAGCAATATTATCATCAACAACTAAATCAAAAGTGTTAGCTGAGTCAGATAACCTTGTGTTGTCTTGTTTTTGTTTTTATGTGTGAATTGAATCACACAAGGTGGATCTCGTTAAGAGATTTTTTAGTACGCAATGGAAATTTATCTCAAATTTGCAAGTGAAGCGAGAGGAGAAAAAACATCTTTTTTTTTCAAAATTGTTTAATAGTAGAAGCATGAAACCTTGAGGGAGGTCACGGGGATATATGTAACACCATAAATCCTGACTCTTAATAAAAAAGAGGATTTTCACTACTTAAGATGTTACTGAAAACAAAACATGCACTTCATAAAAAAAAATTCAAAAACTCGCAGCGGAAAATTCTTGTACACACAATAAACAAGGTATATTAACAGATCACTGCTCAACATACTCTCCCTCATTGATTTCATTTTACTATTGGTAAATTTGTTTTTGCTATTGTTTATTTCAAAGCTGAACTTTCTAATTTTAATATATTTATAAGCGTATAAGGACAAATCCTTTTTGTAACGAAAAAATAAAAAATATTGTTGGTACTGAGATTCGAAACAAGTAATTTTTCATCTATCACCATAATTGTTACTATTGTCTGTGATGAAATATTCTTTTAATAAACAAGGTTATAAATCCAGGCGTGTGAAAATGAGTTATTGCAACGGTTGTTTAAACAGTCGTAGTAACATGGTGTTACCAAATATGTATTTTGTAGTAGTGAGCTAACACAACAAAATGACATTGTTGATTTGTGCTAATTTTAAAGATATAACATAGTTTTTATTAATTTAATACACATGAGCATATACATTAATAGCGGTATATTTTGTTTATAAACACTAACCCATTAATTTGAAAAATCAGTGTGTTTTTACTTGTTTATGTGAGATAAGAGATAAGGTTCCTACAGAACAATTCTTATTTGATCCTAAAATCAAATGAACCACATGCAGAACGCTCATTAAAAACGGGAAAAAGAATAAAAACGACAAAGGACTAGATCTAGAAGAATGTTTTTGTCTCAACACAACAATGAATGGCTGAGGTTATCAACAATACCAACAACAACACTGGAAATAACAATGGTGAGTCACTGTGAAAAAATGAATTTCCGACAAAGTGAAATGAAAATAGGATTATTATAAATTTTGTATGTTAACTCTTTTGCCGGTTTAAATTATGAAGACCTCGTACATGCACCACACTAAATTTTACAAAATTGCTGGTACGTTAGTGTTGAAATATTAAATTAGATTTGATTTGATATGATTAGATTTGATTAGATTTAATATTTATATATGATCCAAGTTGTTTTAGCCCAAGCCCAATTAGGGTTGTATATAAATAGATCTAGCTTGTATCATTATTTACACAATTCAATAATACAAATCCTTATTCTCTATTTCTCTCCTCACTAAAAGTGCCTCACGCACTAACAAATTGGTATCCAGAGCTTCTGATTATTGTTCTTGATCGAGTTTTCAAGAACTTCACATCAGAGATCGTGTTTCCAGGGCAAGTGAATCAACCACTGCGAAGATGACTGGTGATAAGAGCATTCCGAATTCCCTTCCAATGCTTGACGGAAAGAATTGGATCCGATGGAAAAAACATATGCAATCCTAATTTGGCTTCCATGATACCCTAGAAGTGGTTACCGGCGGTGTTCCTATGTTGGCTGAAAATGCAACCGAAGAACAGAAAAAAGCCCACAACAAAGTCAAGAAGAAAGATTGCAAGGCTACTTATTGCATTCAGATGGCGGCCGATGCTGCTAACTTCGACAGAATCTCTCATGCTGAAACGACGAAGGAGGCATGGGATATTCTGGTGAAGTATTATGAAGGAGGTGAGAAAGTCAAGGTTGTCAAGTTGCAAACCTTGCGTCGACAGTATGAGTTGTTGTTGATGGGAGAAGACGAAAAAATTGCAGAATATGTGTCGAAGGTTCAGAAACTCTTTCATTTCATGAAGGGTTGTGGAGAAACCATAACTGATAAGATGATAGTTGAGAACGTTGACCTCTCACTTTAATCACGTTATCGTACCTATTCAAGAATCCAACAATCTTGAAACCCTAAAAGTGGAAGATTTGGTTAGTTCGTTGGAGGCGCATGAGATGAGGATTGTCGAAAGAAAGGGAGTTCAGGATTCGATACAAGCATTGCAGACTCAGTCATGGAAAAAGAATGGTGGTTCCAACAAATTCAAAGGCAAAGTTGACAAGACTCAAGGAAAGAAGTCTTGGTCGAATCCTCACAAGAATCAGGTCAAAGATAGAGCTTCTGAATCCTCGAAAAGAGAAGGAGGAAACTATCAAAAGGATAAAGAAGATAAGAAACGTATACGGTGTTATAACTGTGAAAAGAGGGGTCATTTGGCCAAACATTGTTTGTACAGGAAAGACAATCGATCGGAAAAAGGCAAGAACGAAGGAGCGAACCTTGCACGCCAAGATTCAGATGATTCTGAAGGTGGTATGTTGGTTATGGCTGCAGTAGCAGATAACCATGTCGAATCCAAGATCTGGTTCCTCGACTCAGGCTGCTCAAATCACATGACTGGTCGAAAAGAGTTGTTGGCAGATTTTGATGAGCCGAAGAAGAGCAAGATAAAACTTGCTGATAACGGTTCGTTGCAAGCAGAAGGTACTGGAAACATAGTTTTTCAACTGAGTAATGGAGCGAAAGCTATGATCAGAGATGTGTTTTATGTACCTGGAATGAAGTGCAACCTGTTAAGTGTTGGACAATTGGTCGAAAAAGGCTTCTCAGTTGTCATGAAAGATGGAGTTTTGAAATTGTTCGACACCCAGAACAATTTGGTCTTGAAATCTCCGTTGTCGAAGAACGGGATGTTTAAGACCATGATCAGTTTGACTGAAGTACAATGTCTAAAAACTGTTGTCGACCACAAGGATAGTTGGTTGTGGCATTTGAGGTTTGGACATTTGAATTTTTGATCACTCAACCAGCTGATTACTCAAGATATGGTATCTGGTATTCCAAGTCTTGAGATGCCTGACAAACTCTATGAAGGTTGTTTAGTCGGAAAACAATCCATAAATTCTTTCGTTTCGACTATGCCAATGAGATCATCCTGCATACTCGAAGTTGTACATTCAGATGTATGTGGTCCGTTCGAAGAACATACTATTGGTGGAAATAGATATTTTGTTTCGTTTGTCGATTAGTTTAGTCGAAAGTTGTGGATCTATGAGATCAAGAGAAAGAATGAAGTATTTGAAATCTTTAAGAAATTCAAGATGGTTGTCGAAAACCAAAGTGAGAAGATGATCAAGGTTCTGTGAACAGTTGGGGGTGGCGAATACACTTCAAAGATGTTTGAAAAATTCTGTGCAGAACATGGTGTTGATCATGAGGTAACTGCTCCTTGGACTCCTGAACATAATGGAATTGCTGAAAGAAGAAACATAACCATAGTGGATATGGCAAGATGTATGCTCAAGCAGAAGAATTTGCCAAAATATTTATGGGGTGAAGCTGTTTCGACTGCAGTTTATATCCTGAACAGGTGCCCTACCAAGAAATTAAAGAACAAGGTTCCTGAAGAAGTGTGGAGTGGCAAACAACCATCAATGAGTCATCTGAAGGTGTTTGGCTCTATGTGTTACAAGCATGTTCTTGATGCAAGAAGAAGGAAGCTTGATGATAAGAGTGAACCCATGATTCTAGTAGGATATCATAAGACAGGTGCATACAGGCTATTCAATCCAATTAATGAGAAGATTGTGTTAAATTGAGATATTGTGATTGATGAAAATTCTGCCTGGGATTGGAATTCTAGTAATTCAATTAACAAGCCATTGATGAGCTCTGATTTCGACGAAGAAATTGATGAAGTCGAAGTTGAAGAAATTGCTGAGTGTAATACCCCATATTATTTCAATGCTCAATTGAATATCAGATGAGTATCTATGTGCTCTACCTTTAGTAAGTTGGATTAATGGAATCCTCTAAGTACTTTAAGTATTATCAATTGGGATCAATAGAGCAACAGATGAACTCTGAAGAGATCAGCTATTTTAATAAAAGAGACAAATTGATATTTATTAGTTCAAGAGAGTATTTTAAGGTAACGCTAATAATTGATCAATTGGTGTGAGACGATAAAATATCAATTGGAGATATTTTACCCTGTTGGATTATATTATATATATATATATATATATATATATATATATATATATACACACACACACACACACATATATAGATATATATATATATATATATATATATATATATATATATATATATATATATATATATATATATATATATATATTATAAGAAAAACAAAAGGAAAGAAAAAGATAGAAAGAATAAGAAGAAAAGGAAGAGAAGAGAAGAGGGAAAGAGGAAAAGCTTGGGAAGAGGCTTGGATCATTGTTCATCATCTTCTTCAACCTCCTCTTCGATCATCAAGGTGGATTCTAGTTAGAAACTCTATGTTCTAGAAATATCATGTTTTGAACTTATGTTAGAATTGAGAGAAAATGATTAAACGGATAAATCAGTGAAATCTAACGGATGAAATCCGATATAAACTGTTTAATATAGTCGGGTTATGTTTGGTGTTGATGTATTTATGAATTGGAAGTGTTATGGGTGAAGAGAAAAGAGTTTTGTCCCCAAGGGATCTATTTTCTCGCTGCTGAGAAATTCAGGGTTTCGCATGGTTCGCCTAGCGAACCTAGCGAAGGGCAAAGCGAATGGTTTGGCGAGGGTTCGCCTAGCGAACCCCAAAGCGAACGGAAGGTGAATGTTCGCCCAGTGTTTGCTTAGCAAACTTTATGCCTTTTTTCTTCTGACTTGGTTCGCTAAGTGATTCGCCTAGCGAATAGAGTAGCGAACGTGACAGATTTTCCATGTTGTTTCCTTCATAACTTTTGATCCGTAACTCGGATTGACGCACGGTCGGAAGCGTTGGAAAGTTACTTCAATGCTCTATGTGATGGTGAGGTAGACACATAGTTATATGCTATGGATTGATAAGATAAATATGGAAAACTAGTGTATGTGTGAATATTGTAGTCCTCGTTTCCACCAAAATTCAGGAATCGGGAAGCCGATTGATATGGGACTTGAAGCCTTGGAAAGATAATCCAATGTGCTATTAAATGGTGATGTGAGACCATGATTTAACCAATGATGCTTGGTAGAGGATAGTAGTGGCTTGTATGCCTTAAAAATGTGTGTGAACTACTATGTGGATTATGTTTGACATGTTATGCTATCATGTGTGTTTTATGGTTGATATTGTGATATGCAAATTATGTTACACCATGTCTAACTAATCATTGTTAAGTATGAATGAGAAAATATGCATGTTTAAAACATGAATTAGGAAGAGTGAGGAAACTTTATCCCAAAACAAAATGGCATAGTTTATAATAGTGGAACCTAGTAATGGCTAGGAAATTAATGAATGACTTAATGACAACGCTCGTGCAGAAGAGGCCGAGGCGTGTGTCCATTACTGTATGGTATAGGAAAGAGTGAAACACTAGTATGGAACATGTGTGTTAACCATTGTGGTTTTGTGAAAAGGCAAAAGAAGCCTTAAGGCGAATGTGGCCTTGTGATTGTCGAATACAATCACGTTGTGTATATGATCACGTAATCGTAACAGTTTCCATTGAGGTGCAGTTTCATGAGTCTCGAGCTCCTCCTTTGAAACGTAAGCACAATTACTTGGCAGGTTTGATTGCCACGTGTGAGTACGAATAGAGCCTATATGGTAAAGAGACTTCTGACGGTGTACGGGCCGTGTGAAGTGACGACTTAAGGTGATAACATGTCCCTTATTTCTGAATCCATTTTGTATGCCAAGTAAATACAAGGATCCATGTCTCGGGTCGACTTCTAGACGTAGAAGCGGACGGGAAAAGGGGATGCCTTGGTAAGGTTATTGATTAGTGATATTGTGAGTTGGTGAACTCATGAAATGTTTCCATATAGTGTAAGATTGTGAACTCAAGGTCATTTCCCTTCCCCTTGACTTGAGTTAGGATTGATAGAACCCTGTAAAGCCGAGAGAATCCATAAGATAGGGAACTCACTGAGAATTGATATCTCACCCCGCTATTGTTGATTATTTTCAAGAAGCATTTGCAGGTTTGAATTACAAGTGGAGCTATGCTTGGATGTTTCAAGAGAAGCTTAGTTGAGCTTATTCCGTTGTGTATTATTATTTTCTTGTACAATGAGGAATATTGTACCTTATTCTTAGGTTTTTATTGTTTTAGATAATTTCAATATCTTGTACCATAGATTGTTTTATGTTTTTAAAATGGTGAAGTATGTGAATTATGCCAATAGGCACTTATGATTGTGTCAGTACCAAATAAAACACTTGTATGGTATTATTCTAGATAAATATTATACAGGGCGTTACAGTTGGTATCAGAGCAGGTCGTGTCCTCGACCTAGCCTTCAAACATCATAATTAAATCTATTCCTGCCTCTTAAGTGTGTCTTGCCAGCATGACTCTTAATATCATACTATGTAGTGTTGGGCCTGAACAACCTAATACTATGTATGTGATAGGCAGAATCATGGTTGAGCGACCACGAGGACTACGAAGTATTGTCGGAACTTGTGCTGTGAGGGAAGGCTCAAGCCAAGAGTTAGTAGTGAAGAGTTTTGGTCAGCTCAGTTGAGACCTTAGTAGAAGTTGTGATTTGGGTAGCATGGAATTAAAGAGTGGTGTGTTGTTTAAGCAATCCTTTGGAAATTGATGGAGTCTGAAAGTTAAGGATCTCTATCGGACGATTGGTCAAGGTATTGAGGAATATGTAAAATCGCTATTAGAGCTGGATTGACCACTAGTACGGATAAGGATTTCAAGAAATCTCATTCGGTGGAAAAAGAAAAGTTATTTTGTGGAATGTGCGACGTAAGGTCCGAAAGTGAGATAGATTTTGGTGCTTCAGTTTCTAAGGTCGCTATGGTATCTTGAGTGGACGAGAATACCTTAAGCAATATGTTCGGAACAATATCTTTCAACTGGTTAAAAGTGTAGAGTTAAGGACGTTCGGCTTTTATGAGAACCTAAAGTAGCAGAGAAGTGTGAGAAGGAACACAAGGATGTGTTTACATACTTCAAGTGAAACAAGTGTGTCGAACGAAGGGTAGGAGATAAGTCGGGCGTATTCTGATGTGCAGAGAGATTAAGTTCGAGATGATACATCGGGACTTTCTGTTTTCGGTAAGAGACCAATTTGGAATTTGGAATTTGTTAAGTTACCCAAGGAACAATATAAGGTATTTTGTCGGAGAAAGTTTAGACTTTATTTAGTAACAGAAAGTGTAGTGATACGGACCGGAAGAAGTTTGTTTTAAGAAACAGAGTAAGTACCTTGGATTCAAGGAAATCATAGTAAGGTGGTTTTATATTTGGACCTAAGAGGATTACCATGGAGAACAAAGTAAACGCGATGTAGAAAATGGTGTCAATAGTATATTATGTGGAAATGACAACGAAGTGTATTTTTGGAAGAATGTGCAATAGAGCTATTAAGTAGTGTTGAGGCTTAAGTTAAGGAAGTGTAATCAAGGATGGTTCACCCGTGAGAACCCTATAAGTATGACGTGGAATGAGAAAGTTATACCTTGGTATTGAGGAATGCGTAGTAGTAGCATCATGGTCACAAGTGTACATGATGGATTCTTATTCTTGAGACAAGTGTGAAGGGAGGTATTTTGTGGAACAGTGAGTATTGTATTTTAAGAAGTAAGATTGCGGTAAACAATGAGAAACGAAACAAGACTTATTACAGGCTAAGTGTAAATCATGGAATGATTTATACTGGAAGGGTTTAGTAATTACTTGATGAGAATTGTTGGTTGCGCATCTTCCATTAAGTAATTTGGTGTAAGTGGGATGTTCAATGGATAGTGTAGGGTAAGAAATCCCGGTTAATATGTACGAAGTGATGGAAAGGTTCTTCAAGATGATGCATTGCCCCGATTTATTTTCAGGTATAGAGAAACTTTTGTATATGCGAATAATAAGAATATTCGGAATCTACCTTTTGGTGGACCAATGACATAGTTGTTCTAGTTCTCACCAAGGAATTCAAATGAGAGAACAAGGTTGAGTGCTGACATGTTGTGTCCATCGCTTTTGGTAGTACCGTGTAATGGTTGTGTGTTGGGTTTTACTTGTGGACGAATTAAGTATGAGTTATGGCTTAAGCCTTGGAATTATTGACTTTCTGCTAGAGTAGTTGTATGAGCAGATAACGAACTACCCCGCTGAAGTGTTGTCGTGTGACCGCGTTAGAATTTGGGATTTTGTCTTGTCACTTGGTTGGAGTGTGTCATCTGCATGTTTTAACTTTGTTCGGTATTACCTTGAGTGGATCATGGTCAGTGAATGTTATATAAGTGAAGAGCCGCGAGTTAAGAATTATATTGTGGGTTAGAACAAATCAAATTGATGGTTTGAGTAGGGATGGCTTTGAATTAAGAAGGAATTGGTTTTTAGATTCTGCAGCAGTGTTAACCGGCTAACGCAATGTGGTTAACCAATTAACACGTGCATGGAAGGTGTTTTACGTTGAATTTTGAGAAGTTAACTAATTATCTCAGATGGTTAATCATTTAACGTGTGTGTAAATTGTAAAATCCCTTAGGAACCCTCATCTGTATTTTGTTACTCTATGTTGCTCTGAGTGGAGAGTATTGTGTGAATGAAAAACTGGATAGTAAGTAAATGAAAGACGGATTTGTGTTTTGAAATCGAAACTTGTGGAAAGGTGTTACATAGTTGACCATTTGTTCAGATGACAAAGGAGTTGAGTTTGGGGAAGTAATGTTGTGAACTGTGTTGAGTATGAGAAAGTCTTAGGTGTATTACCGTTGCGAGTCTTTAGGACGAAGTTGGAAAATACTCACGAAGTATTGATATTGCAAGGAATATTTCGGTGTGTAATCATGGTGTTAGTAAGGTACGAGTGGTTAGTCAGAGTTTAGTAATCGTTAACTTCCATGAGTTCATGGTATCAGACTTAGACCGTGAAAGTAATACCAGTTGTGTGCAGTTGTGTTCTAACCAAGGAAGGAAATTAAAGGTTATCTTTCCAAGTACGAGTAAGAATTGGACGTTCCGAAGTTAAGCATGTAACTTGGAATCGGTTATGAAACAGAACGAATGAGAAGGGTTGATTCAATTGGGAAGCGTGGCATGTCCTTGAAGGTGTGTGTATGTGTGGAGTGTGGTATGTGGATTGGTGAGTATTATGGAAACTCAAAATTTCGCTTTAGATGGTTTAAGTTTCAATTAATGGTGACTCGCATATGATCGCAGTTCTGTGTTGGTGTTACATTGTTATTGGTTGAGATCTCGTGTCAACAAGAAACCTTAAGTAAGTCGGAACCCCGCAAGAGGAATCATTGGAATGTGGTAACCAGAACCGAAGGTTGTTAAACTACTTTGAGATGTATAGATCCGAGTTTAGAATGGATTAAGAGTTATGTGGTTATGGTTGTAATAGTGTAACTCCTGTACCTGTATCGCCTGGAGAGTGTTGGACAGATGTGATAATATTGTGTGTCGGCGAGGAAATTGTTCTATCATATGAAGTCAGTAAGTTTTTGTGACATTGGTTAGTAAGGACCCTAGGGGATAAGTGTGTTTCTCCGTGGACTGTTAGCTAATTGATAGTGCTCAAGAATTCGTGGTGTTCTACTGTGAGAATTTGGGTTACACAGTGGAAGGAGACAGATAAAAGAGTTATGTCAGAATAATAAGAATTTAGAAGGATTATTGCTTGTAAGTATGGAAATAAGGAGATCTTGTTTTAAGTGTATTACCTTTTGGAATGTTTGTTATCTTAAACCAAGATAAGGTATTATGGTTTTGTGTTGTGACTCAGTAGAAGAGTATAGAATGGTGTATTTCTTCCGAAGGTAAGATATGACCAAGTCTTTTGTATGAAACAACAGACGAATTGTGGAAAAGCAAGTTGAAGGCTAACCCAATATTGAAACAAGAGTATAACTAAGGACACAAAGTTTGATAAATTGTGAAAATACGGATTTTTGGTCTGTGAAGTCAAGTTGGATTTTGGGTTATGTCAGAAATTCTAACGGAAGTAAAGTTAAGTATGGATCTAAGACAGTTATATAAGTTGCAGTTATTGTTGAATAGAAGAAATTCGGGGGCGAATTTCAATTTAAGGGGGGAGAGTGTAATACCCTATATTATTTAAATGCTCAATTGGATATCAGATGAGATCAGATGAGTATCTATATGCTCTACCTTTAGTAAATTGGATTAATGGAATCCTCTAAGTACTTTAAGTATTATCAATTGGGATCAATAGAGCAACTGATGAACTATGAAGAGATCAGTTATTTTAATAAAAGAGACAGATTGATATTTATTAGTTCAAGAGAGTATTTTAAGGTAACTTTACTAATTGATCAATTGGTGTGAGACGATAAAATATTAATTGGAGATATTTTACCATGTTGGATTATATTATATAATAAGTATATATATATATATGTGTGTGTGTTATAAGAAAAAGAAAATGAAAAAAAAATATAGAAAGAAGAAGAAGAAAAGGAAGAGAAGAGAAGAGGGAAAGAGGAAAAGCTTGGGAAGAAGCTTGGATCATTGTTCATCATCTTCTTCAACCTCCTCTTCGATCATCAAGGTGGGTTCTAGTTAGAAACTCTATGTTCTAGAAATATCGTGTTTTGAACTTATGTTAGAATTGAGAGAAAATGATTAAACGGATAAATCAAAGAAATCTAACTGATGAAATGCGATATAAACTGTATAATATAGCCGGGTTATGTTTGGTGTTGTTGTATTTATGAATTGGAAGTGTTATGGGTGAAGGGAAAAGAGTTTTGGCCCCAAGGGATCTGTTTTCTCGCTGCTGAGAAATAATGGGTTTCGCGTTGTTCGCCTAGCGAACCTGGCGAAGGGCAAAGCGAATGGTTTGTCGTGAGTTCGCCTAGCGAACCCCAAAGCGAATGGAAGGCAAATGTTCACCCAGTGTTCACTTAGCGAACTTTATGCCCTTTTTCTTCTGACTTGGTTCGCTGAGTGATTCGCCTAGCGAATACAGTAGCGAACGTGACAGATATTCCATGTTGTCTCCTTCATAACTTTTGATCCGTAACTCGGATTGACGCATGGTCAGAAGCGTTGGAAAGCTATTTTAATGCTCTATGTGATGGTGAGGTAGAAACATAGTTATATGCTATGGATTGATAAGATAAATATGGAAAAGTAATGTATGTGTGAATATTGTAGTCCTCGTTTCCACCAAAATTCATGAATCGGGAAGCCGATTGATATGGGACTTGATGCCTTGGAAAGAGAATCCAATGTGATATTAAATAGTGATGTGAGACCATGATTTAACCAATGATGCTTGGTAGAGGATAGTAGTGGCTTGTATGCCTTAAAAATGTGTGTGAACTACTATGTGGATTATGTTTGACATGTTATGCTATCATGTGTGTTTTATGGTTGATATTGTTATATGCAAATTATGTTACACCATGTCTAACTAATCATTGTTAAGTATGAATGAGAAAATATGCATGTTTAAAGTATGAATTAGGAAGAGTGAGGAAACTTTATCCCAAAACAAAATGACATAGTTTAAGAATGTGGAACCTAGTAATGGCTAGGAAATTGATGAATAACTTAATGACAACGCTCGTGCAGAAGAGGCCGAGACGTGTGTCCATTACCGAATGGTCACTACAACAAAAGTAAGTTATAACATCGCACCTTAGACAGCGCTTTAATACAAAAGCGCTGCTATAAGTTAAAAACAAGGAAACTATTCATTTAAAAAAATAAAAGCGCAAAAAAATATAAGACCTTAGACAGCGCTTTGGTCAAAAGCGCTTTATAAGGTCTTATAAATTTTAAAAAAAAAATTAATGGAAAAGATTAGACAGCGCTTTAGTTAAAAGCGCTTTCTAAGGTCTTATAAATTTAAAAAAAATATAAGACCTTAGACAGCGCTTCGGTAAAAAGCGCTTTCTAAAGTTTTATTAATTTTAAGAAAAATTAAAGGAAAATATTAGACAGCGCTTTCCTTAAAAGCGCTTTCTAAGGTCTTAAAAATAAAATAAAAATAAAATCAAAAGCGCTGTCTAAGGCCAACCTTAGAAAGCGCTTTTAAAAGCGCTGTCTAAGGTCCACCTTAGAAAGCGCTTTTATGAAAAGCGCTGTCTAAGGTCTAATTAAATTAAAATATATGAATAGGCAGTATTCATTTTCATATTTCCGCTCTTTCTTCTCCCCTGCATGCGAACTGAGCTCAAAACCCTTGCGAACTCAAACCTTCACCGTCAACCGTCCTCCACCGTGCCGTCGTTCGTTGTTGCCGTCGTTGCATTGCCGTCCGTCTGTTGCCGTCATTGTATTGTCGTCCGTTGCGAACTCATTGTCGTCGTTCGTTTCTGCTCTTTGTAACTGATACATTTCGTTCTTGCATTGCCGTTGTTACCGTCGTTAAAGGTACGTCGTTGTTGTGAAGAATAGGGTTTTGTTGCTTTACATTGTTGTTGTAGGGTTTTGTTGCTTTACAATGTTTCAAGCTTCCTACAAGAATGGATGTTTTAAATTCTAAACCATTTTAAGACCTTTCTAACTTTCAATAGTTAATACTTCACTCCAATATCTAATAAGTAGATTATCAAGCTGTACTCGAGGACCTTTGTTACCATGTTTGTGTATGCTGTTTACAAAGGTTTTGGCATTTCAAGCTTGTGTGTGTTGTATGCAATATTTATCAACCTATTCTCCTACTAAACTACCTCTTAATAAATCCAGTTATTATCATCGAACAAGATATTATGACTCAAAACTACAGACATTTTTCTCCAGATTCTGCATGCATCCTTGCTCTCCATTACCACTAGTTTACTTCTAAATAGTATCTACAACTTAACTACATTCAATCATCAAACTGCACTGAAAACCCATAAATTGAACCTGAATTTTTTCTTTTGCATTGAAAACCCATGAATTAAACCTCAAATAATTAGAACATCTAAGATCACAAAGTAGTGGTGATTAATGATAAGTGTCGCGGTGAGAATCGGATACCAAGCTATTGGATTAACTTGAATCACAATTTTTGAAATTCACCACCGGTCTTTATTTTATCCAAAGGAAAGGTTTAAAGAACGAAAAAACCTAAGAGATCTAAGATTCTGGGGTTGATTACGCCTAGGGAAGGTATTAGCATACTAAACGTCCGTAGTACTCTACGGGAACCTCTTGTTATTATTTATGTTATTTGTCGCTTGTTTGCTAAGGGTATGTGCTAAGGGAAGGATCTAAAGGTCCATGGCGATGCTTAAAAAAGCAATCGACTTACAAGGGAAGAAAATGGCTCGATGTGGATCGAGAGTTTATTTTGAAAAAATGGTTTGGATAAATGGATAAGGTTGTAAAGGTAGAATAAACTATGACATGATAGTCAGCAGAGAAAAATCTTTCCTTTGGAATTGAAATGAACAGGCAAATCAAAAAGCGCAAGAGAATAGGTATCAAAAATTGGGACTCAATCGCAGCCGAATGATCAAGATTAAATTATGAATTAACCAGATATTAAGTTGCATTATACTCGACCTAATTAAACTAAAATTAATCAAGATTAACTAAATTCTAGAAAATAAATAACTAAATGATTAATCCTAACCATATTTAATTAAAATCAGAAATAACTAATATTAATTAGAAACTTAACCATTTAATTAAAATCTTAAGAACTCCAATTAATCAATTAACCAAAGTTTAAGAACTTAATTATTGTATAACAACTAAATTTAGAATTTAAATTATTATTCTGTAAAAAGAAATAAACAAAAAAAACTAAATTGTAAAGAACTAAATAAAAAAAGAAAGGAACGTGGGCCTTGCACACACGGTCCATCCAGGAAAAAAAACAACAACTCTAAAGGCCATATGAACGAAATCCAGATTCAAACAAGCTCGTACATTCTCTTTCTCTCCCATCGCTACTCTCATTATCTCTTTTCTCTCTCACTCGCGCATGGTTCTCTCTCTGAACTTCCTTGTTTCTCACTCTCTCCCTCTTCCTTCTCTCTCGTTCAATCCTCTCATTCTTAATTAAAACGATTTTCAGATTCACAAAGCAAACACATACCTACAACAACATCAACGGAAGACAATGAGAAAAGGGGGTACCTGTGGCGGAGGGTCGCGATTGGAGTAATCTCGCGGAGTTTCTTGCTGGAGGTCGATCGACGGTTGCGATTGAGGGGAATCTCCGAAGTTGTTCACGGCGGCAACGCGATTGAGAGGAATCAGCTGTAACGTTTGATAAAGCTTTGTGCGTGGCGTCAGAGATTTGCGATGGTGATGTCGGCGTCGCGCAAGGGTGTCTGATGGTGATTCGGCTCGAGACTTTGTGGCTGCTCCGATGATGCGCACGGTTGCGGCGGAGTGGTAGCGTGTGTATGTTGACTTTGAGGTACGAAATTTCTCGTGATTTTATTTCTCTGTGAACTGTGTTTCGGTCTGTGATGTTTGGGACTGTGTAGGAATTTTTTTTTGTTTTGTGAGGTATGTGATGAATCTCTCTGCTCTTTGTTTGTTGTTGTGAATCCTCCCTCTATGTATGCATCTGTACTGTTTTTATAGGCATGTTAGTCATTAAAATCCGATCTTGAATTAACTGTACAGGATTGTCGTGGAATCTTGTTTTGGAAGGGGACACGATTGATGATAGAAATTCAATGTGGACATGATTTTTGTTTTCCTGTCATCATAACTTTCCTTGTTTGGTTGCTTCTGAATGTTTGTGGTGCTGCTCTTTTATAATCAAAGATTTTGATTTTGAAATGAATGTGTGGGATCCTTGTCGGATGTTGTTTTGGAAACGAGTTATAGCTGAATTCCCTGTTGTGATTTCCATGAATGCACCTCTTGAAAAGCCTTCCAAATTTGACTGAACATGCTGATTATGTTATTTTCGCTCCGAATTGTGTTTTCAATGTCTTGCCAAAACTGTACCTATTTTGTACTGAAAAATTAATTCATTTACTGCTTCTGATTTGAAAATGTTTGAAACTCAATGATTCTTGATGTTCATGGCCTTTTATGTTTCTGATTCTCATGACAATTTCATTCACTTTCTATTTTTGAAGATTGCTGCGTTTGATGGTGTTAAGGGACTAGCCTCTCTTCAGAAACTTTTGAGGGAAACTTGTAGCATGTGAACTTCAAAACTTGCAAGGACCCACTTCCAATAACAACTCCATTGCTTCATGAACTTTTGGAAATGTCGTTTGGGACCTGCGCACAGTCTGTTAAGGGATTACTGCAGAAGATTGTGTAGTTGGCTTGTTGATGTAACTGTGTGGCAGTTTCCATGAGTTTATCTTCAAGTGCCTTGTTACTTACTTTTTAGTTTTATTATTTTTTTATTTTGTAATGAACATGAAAATGTAACTTGGACCTTGGAATCCTGACACTTTGGATTGTCTTTTTAATAAAAAATGATTTTTCCCTTCTGTACTTTTGGACTTTATGGAATTACTTTGAATAGATGGATCAATCTCCTTGAATTTGGCATGTGTTTTGAAATTGGACTTTTTGAACCTTTGTAATGACATTAATGTGAGCTTATATTTCTTTGATTTTGGAGTACCGCTCAATGTCATCATTAACAAACTTATTGAATCTTGGAATGTATCCTAGAGGTTATGCTGTAATCTGTAGCTTTTGTATTCAAACAATTTCCTTGAGGATCCATAAAGCGGTCAACCAACCAAATGTGGGGTCCGGACAAATTGAGGCAAAAGAAATAAATTAAGAAGTGGTTTTTTTCTCCTGCACAAATTACTCACCAAGACCTCTTCCACATTACTCATGAAGGTCAAATGTGAACCGTCTAAGGCTTTGTAAAACTAAAAGAACCTTTATGATGTGGTTAAAAATAACTTGCGACTTTGAACCCCTTTGGAATTTGATGCGTTTGCCCCAATCTTCAAATCTTGTGTTCACCTAAAATTGAAGATTTGCATTTCCTGGATTTTAGAATTAGACTATGATGCAAAACTTGTTTGCTATTGAATTTTAATGGTGAACTCAAGTGAACAATTTCTGGCAAAGCTCATTTCAAATCTTTATCCAAATTTTACCACTTTGAAACGCCCGTCTGTGAGGAATCTATTGAGAATAAGGACTATCTCCACTTGAAATTAAGGTTCCTGCACAAGCCCGTTAGTGATAAAACGTGCAGATATGCAAAAATGATAGAAAAAGATGGTGGAATCTTGTGGTCAAAAATTAGGGTATGACAGATGCCCCTATTTAAATTTCTTCTATCCGGAGATATGGAGATTGAAATCTTCATCTCGACGAGATAGGAGGGACTTAAATACAACATGCACAATTTTTGGCCATAAGATGCCACAAATGCATATGATATGACATGAAATGATATGATATGAATGCAAAAAAAAAGGATCATGCGGGTAATGGTGCCACAGGGTAAAAGGTGTTACAGTTGTGTTAGAAACGAATTGAAACAAAGCAAAGTATCTGGAAAACATCATCCAAGAACGGCATTGGATGAAAAAAAAGCACCAAACATCCAATAATGGCTTTGAATGAAAGGTATAATTAAGAAGGTAACAAATGAGAATGAGATAAAATAATGTAATCCGAGAAGGTATCGGACACAAAGAAACCAGTCATCCAATAATGGCTTTGAACGAAAGGTACACTCACAATATCTGATAATGGCTTCAGATGAAAGTGAACAAGGTAAAGAAACCAGACATCCAATAATGGCTTTGAATGAAAGGTATAACCACAGTATCTAATAATGGCTTTAGATAACAGTGAACAAGGTAGAGAAACCAGTCATCCAATAATGGCTTTGAATGAAAGGTATAATCACAATATCTAATACTGGCTTTAGATAAGTGTGAACAAAAACGACATTCAAGAATGGCATTGAATGTAAAAGGAACCAATCATCCAATAATGGCTTTGAATGAGAGGTACAATCACAATATCTAATAATGGCTTTAGATGATTGTGAACAAAGACTCGATCTGGAAGAACATCAGAAAGAGGGACTCATCCGGAAGAACATCAGATGGTAAAGAAACCAGACATCCAATAATGGCTTTGGATGAAAGGTATAATCACAGTTTTTAATAATGGCTTTAGACAAAGTGAACAATGGTAGGGATCCAAGAAAGTATTGGACAAAGAAACCAGTCATCCAATAATGGCTTTGAATGAAAGGTATAATCACAGTATCTAATAATGGCTTTAGATGATTGTGAACAAAGACTGCATTCAAGAATAGCATTGAATGCAGAGAAATCAATCATCCAATAATGGCTTTGAATGAAACGTATAATCACAATATCTATTAATGGCTTTAGATGAATGTGAGATAAAGTAACCAGTCATCCAATAATGGCTTTAGATGAAAGGTATGACTTATAATATCTGAGAAGGCATCAGACGCAAATGAGACAAAAGGTGAATCCAAGAAGGCATTGGATGTAAAGAAATCATAACGTCTAGGAAAGCATTGGATGAATATGAACAAGGAGATACCCAATAAAGCATTGGATAGAAGGAATCACAGTGAACAAGGAGATACCCAAGAAAGCATTGGATAAACATGACAAAATCTGTTTGGTAGGTGCCAAGTAAGTTGGACTTAGATCACAAGGTAAGACACGAATAACAATACGACCTATGGAGAATGCAAATGAGTGCAAATGAGGATGACACTCTTGCTATGCATATGTATATGAATTATGCAGATGATATATGATCAAATGCAAATGTAAATGCAATGCAGACGTCGAAGACACGACTCGACTCTTTTGTGGAGAAGACAAGACTGGAATACTGATTCCTCAACACGGAGATCACTACCATTCTGCTTTGGAATTAAAGATGCTACTGAGCACAAATCTCTGCCGTATTGGTAAACTGTATCAATTTGATGATCCTTGTAGGAAGGATAATGAGCTGCTTGGGGACCCTTCAAGTAAACTGCCCCATATTAGTTGACTATTGTATATGAACTGATAATTGCTTCAGCTTGAATTGATGCTGAAAATGACTAAATTACTGTGCTCTTGGAAAACTTGCCCCATCATGAGTCCTGAAAAAAAAGTCTTCCGTATAAACCAATTTTGAGAAGGACTGGCACTGAACAAATCTTGAACTGATTCTCAATAGGATCTGGAAGGAACTTGCCCCTGATAGGATCACTGACCAAGTTTCTCAAATGTTTGAAAATTCCTTAAGCAGGAGCCAGATTACAAACAAAAGTGTTCATACAAACATAGTAAATGCAAAGTTCATGCAACTTTTGAAATCAAAATCATTTTTGGAAAGAGGTAAAACAATAGGGTCACTGGTCAGAACACGGTGGTTCAAGACGTTTAAAAGTGAAAGATAAAGCAAAAAGGCGTGATGCCAAAAAAATGATCTGCAAAGATCTTTAGGAGTCAGTTTACGCAACCTCGTTGTAGTATGCTTTCAAAATAACCTTGCTTCAATTAGGTCTTTTGAGGGTTATGACGTGGTCTGGTTCACGGTTTAAGAAACAAAGGATAAAGGCTCAAAGTTTATTTGTAACCACCCAATCTTCGTGATGATCTTCAGTCCTATGCTCAGTTAACTCAGACTATGCACTCAAGTTCCCATAGGTTAGGAATTGCACTGATGATAATGATGATGGTTCAGAAGTTAAGGGACTTTTGAGGTGACAGTCACTACTTCCTTATAATTCTTGGTTGTTTTTTTCATTGAGGATTTCATGGTAAGGATTTAAAGATTTCTCCTTTTTATTATCCCTAACTTTTGCCTGAACTGTTTCTCATGAATCTTACAGTCAGCGGGATGCCCCAGTTTTTGTCTGCCTAAGTCTCCTTCACAGGTTTCGACTTAGCAGGCTTTTCTTTTTCTGATTTTTTTTATCTTTTTTTTTGAAAGAAAGTGACTGCTTGGCTTAATGATTACGGCGAACCATCATCGAATTTTGACTTGAAAGACATCTTCGACACTTGCTTGTTGCGTGCGAAGGAAAAATTGAGAATGCAACCTTTTTGTTGAAAGATGTCTTGCATGAAACTCTTGTATTTGAATGCACAATCAAGTTAACTGAGAACTACCCTGCCCCAGGTTAAGATTGCAATTTTTTATTTGTAAAGAAAAGAAACTCCTACTTCAAGGCTCAAAGGGGTAGACAAAGGGTTATCTTCCTTATTTCTCCACTGTTTGGGAATTGAAACAATGCCTTACATCCTCAGCAAAGTTTTAATTTGAAAGCATACCAATAACAATGATGGGTATTTACGTTTTCATCATCCTCCCTCCAAGCTTTGCATAATCAGAAGGAAAGTGGGAAAAAGAATTTTTTTTTTAATGTTTTTTTTTGTTTTTGTTTTTATTTTTTGTTTTTGTTTTTATTTTTTTTTAAAAGAAAAGCATGAAGATGTAAATAGCAAACACAAATGAATTGAATTAAAAGTTGCAATGCTCATTTTATTAATTATGAAAGTACAAACATAAGTTGAAAGCAAACAACTAATACAAATAAGGAAAATGCAAACGATAAGAAACATGGTCTAGTGACTAATCAGAAACAAGAGTGAGCTGTCCTGTTTGAAACACTGAGGTCTGCTGAAGTCAACTGAAGCTTCACTTAGCGTGTTCTGGCAAAGGGTTGTTCTTGACATTTGGATTGGTGTCACGAAAGGAGAGAATACCAATTCTGATCAGCTCTTGTACTCTAGCCTTCAATGCAAAGCAATGTTCCAAGTCGTGGCCTGCGGCACCTTCATGGAATGCACAATGGAGATCAGATCTGAATCCAGGTGGAAGTGGATCTGGAGGAGGAGGCAAAGGCCTTGTAGTAATCAAACCTTTCTGAACTAGCCCAGGATAAAGTTCTGTGTATGTCATTGGAATAGGATCAAAATTATTCCTATTACGGTACTGATTATGTCCAACAGCTGGACGTTGAGGAGCTTGTGCTGGTCGTGGAGCAGCAACAACAAGAGTAACAACAACAATATCAGGGTGGTTAGCATACTGTGGTCGAGGACGAGGCCTTCTGGTTTCAAACATAACAGCATTTGTCTGATCTTCTCTCTTCTTCTGGAAGTTCCCATAGGATTTCTTCGCTCCATTAGAAGATTCAGCAGCTTTGGACACTTTACCATTCTTAAGTCCTTCCTCGAGTCTCTGACCAATAGTAACCAAATTAGTGAAGCTGGATGAAACACTACCAATCATCTTCTCCCAGTAGAATGGAGACAAGGTGTCCATAAACAGTCCAGTTAATTCTTTCTCTGCCAAAGGAGGTTCAACTTGAGAAGCCAACTCTCTCCAGCGCTGAGCATATTCCTTGAAAGACTCTTTATCCTTCTGAGACATGTTTTACAGCTGACGGCGGTCAGGAGCCATGTCGAGGTTATACTTATATTGCTTCATGAAGGCATTAATAAGATCCTGGAAACAGTGAATGTTGTTCTGTTCAAGATTCATATACCATTTGAGAGAAGCTCCACTCAGACTATCTTGAAAACAGTGGATGAGCAACTTTTGATTCTTGGCATGAGCAGCCATCTTTCGGGTATACATGACCAAATGAGCTCTTGGACAAGAATCACCTTTGTACTTCACAAAATCGATAGCCTTGAACTTAGCAGGCATAACAAGGTCAGAAACCAAACCCATGTTTTCTGCATCAAGGTTGAAGAAATCAGTACCCTCTACGACTTTAAGTCTCTTGTCTATAGTCTAAAAATGTTCACGGACAATCGCGGGTTCAACAAAATCTTCATGGTCTTCACCCTGAGCAATGTCAGCATTGTACTCATAAAGAGGGTTCTTAAATGAAGGTCGAGTGATCTGGGCAACAACATGAACCACGGGTCTAGGCTCGGAGAAAACTGGAGCTTGAAACACTGGTTTTGAAGTCTGACCAATCATAGTAGCAGATGCAAGAGGTGGAGAGTAGTTGTGAGGTAAACCAAACTCTGGCCAAGTGGAAGGTGGCACCTGAATAGGTTGAGGATCAGCAGTTGAAACTTCTTGAATGACAGTCCTTTGAGGTTGCTCTCCTCTAGCAATTAAGACTTGGAGCATTTCAGTGAGCTTTGCCATGCTTGACTTAAGGTCATCAATCTCCATTCGCATCTCAGCATTGCGTGCTTCTTGCTCTGCCATTATGCGTCTATAGTTATCTCTAGTCCGATATCTGTGTGGAGGAATCAGCTTGACGACTCACAGGTGACACTGAAGATAAAGATAGCTGGAAATGAGTTGCTGAACAAACGGATGTATGCAATGAATCATGCAAATGATATGCAATGCAATGTAATGGTTTCAAGGAACTCAATAGTAGGTTGCATACATTTCGGAAAGGCTGGAAAAAGTTTCATTTTATAATCCAGGATTTTTTATTGATTTTGCAAATGAAAGAACAATTGAGTTTCTTGAAACCGAATGGTTATGCATGAATGCATGAATGGATGAATAAGCACAGGTATACACATATACAGGAAAACAAAGGCCTAGGCTTGAAGATCACGAGCATGGAGCCATGGTCTACCCTTCCCAAGGTATGTACTAGAGGTTTATTTGTACCTGCCGAACGGGTTCTACAAAGTTCCCAGAGTCTACAATCCATCTTTCGGATATTATCGATTTTCCAAATCACTTGGTAGTCAATAATATTCTCAAGAGAATCTCGTTTGAGTGTAGTATCGCGTAGCGACTATTGCAGAAATAGACTCCCGCATAATCCCCGCACTACATCCTAATAGGCCAAGTTGGGTTAAAGGTAACTACGGTCCCCAGTCTCGAGGGCCTTTAGATCGAAACCATACCGTCTTCACGAATGAACTCGTTGGACAAATATTTTATTCGAGAGGGCCTAGACTGAGTGGTGAAGTCTCAATTTACTTTTTCAGGAATCGACTCCCTCAAAGTATCATTGAAGTCTCACCGTTTTCCTATCTTAATTTCACTCTAGTCCGGGCGTAGGACTTTGTCTCACCACACAAATAGTACCCTGCACACAGAAAAACCAAGCAAAACAGGTATATATACAGATATAAAGATATAAAGGCAAATAAGCAAATAAATAACATAGATATACACAAGTTAGGGGAAACCCTCGAAGAATCCCCAGTGAAGTCGCCATTTCTGTCGCGGTGAGAATCGGATACCAAGCTTTTGGATTAACTTGAATCATAATTTTTGAAATTCACCACCGGTCTTTATTTTATCCAAAGGAAAGGTTTAAAGAACGAAAAAACCTAAGAGATCTAAGGTTCGGGGGTTGATTACGCCTAGGGAAGGTATTAGCATCCTAAACGTCTGTAGTACTCTACGGGAACCTCTTGTTATTATTTATGTTATTTGTCGCTTGTTTGCTAAGGGTATGTGCTAAGGGAAGGATCTAAAGGTCCATGGCGATGCTTAAAAAAGCAATCGACTTACAAGGGAAGAAAATGGCTCGATGTGGATCGAGAGTTTATTTTGAAAAAATGGTTTGGATAAATGGATAAGGTTGTAAAGGTAGAATAAACTATGACATGATAGTCAGCAGAGAAAAATATTTCCTTTGGAATTGAAATGAACAGGCAAATCAAAAAGCGCAAGAGAATAGGTATCAAAAATTGGGACTCAATCGCAGCCGAATGATCAAGATTAAATTATGAATTAACCAGATATTAAGTTGCATTATACTCGACCTAACTAAACTAAAATTAATAAAGATTAACTAAATTCTAGAAAATAAATAACTAAATGATTAATCCTAACCATATTTAATTAAAATCAGAAATAACTAAGCTTAATTAGAAACTTAACCAATTAATTAAAATCTTAAGAACTCCAATTAATCAATTAACCAAAGTTTAAGAACTTAATTATTGTATAACAACTAAATTTAGAATTTAAATTATTATTCTGTAAAAAGAAATAAACAAAAAAAACTAAATTGTAAAGAACTAAATAAAAAAAGAAAGGAACGTGGGCCTTGCACACACGGTCCATCCAGGAAAAAAAACAACAACTCTAAAGGCCATATGAACGAAATCCAGATTCAAACAAGCTCGTACATTCTCTTTCTCTCCCATCGCTACTCTCATTATCTCTTTTCTCTCTCACTCGCGCATGGTTCTCTCTCTGAACTTCCTTGTTTCTCACTCTCTCCCTCTTCCTTCTCTCTCGTTCAATCCTCTCTTTCTTAATTAAAACGATTTTCAGATTCACAAAGCAAACACATACCTACAAAAACATCAACGGAAGACAATGAGAAAAGGGGGTACCTGTGGCGGAGGGTCGCGATTGGAGTAATCTTGCGGAGTTTCTTGTTGGAGGTCGATCGACGGTTGCGATTGAGGGGAATCTCCGAAGTTGTTCACGGCGGCAACGCGATTGAGAGGAATCAGCTGTAACGTTTGATAAAGCTTTGTGCGTGGCGTCAGAGATTTGCGATGGTGATGTCGGCGTCGCGCAAGGGTGTCTGATGGTGATTCGGCTCGAGACTTTGTGGCTGCTCCGATGATGCGCACGGTTGCGGGGGAGTGGTAGCGTGTGGATGTTGACTTTGAGGTACGAAATTTCTCGTGATTTTATTTCTCTGTGCACTGTGTTTCGGTCTGTGATGTTTGGGACTGTGTAGGAATTTTTTTTTTGTGAGGTATGTGATGAATCTCTCTGCTCTTTGTTTGTTGCTGTGAATCCTCCCTCTATGTGTGCATCTGTACTGTTTTTATAAGCATGTTAGTCATTAAAATCCGATCTTGAATTAACTGTACAGGATTGTCGTGGAATCTTGTTTTGGAAGGGGACACGATTGATGATAGAAATTCAATGTGGACATGATTTTTGTTTTCTTGTCATCACAACTTTCCTTGTTTGGTTGCTTCTGAATGTTTGTGGTGCTGCTCTTTTATAATCAAAGATTTTGATTTTGAAATGAATGTGTGGGATCCTTGTCGGATGTTGTTTTGGAAACGAGTTATAGCTGAATTCCCTGTTGTGATTTCCATGAATGCACCTCTTGAAAAGCCTTCCAAATTTGACTGAACATGCTGATTATGTTATTTTCGCTCCGGATTGTGTTTTCAATGTCTTGCCAAAACTGTACCTATTTTGTACTGAAAAATTAATTCATTTACTGCTTCTGATTTGGAAATGTTTGAAACTCAATGATTCTTGATGTTCATGGCCTTTTATGTTTCTGATTCTCATGACAATTTCATTCACTTTCTATTTTTGAAGATTGCCGCGTTTGATGGTGTTAAGGGACTAGCCTCTCTTCAGAAACTTTTGAGGGAAACTTGTAGCATGTGAACTTCAAAACTTGCAAGGACCCACTTCCAATAACAACTCCATTGCTTCATGAACTTTTGGAAATGTCGTTTGGGACCTGCGCACAGTCTGTTAAGGGATTACTACAGAAGATTGTGTAGCTGGCTTGTTGATGTAACTGTGTGGCAGTTTCCATGAGTTTATCTTCAAGTGCCTTGTTACTTACTTTTTAGTTTTATTATTTTTTTTATTTTGTAATGAACATGAAAATGTAACTTGGACCTTGGAATCCTGACACTTTGGATTGTCTTTTTAATTAAAAATGATTTTTCCCTTCTGTACTTTTGGACTTTATGGAGTTACTTTGAATAGAAGGACCAATCTCCTTGAAATTCGCATGTGTTTTGAAATTGGACTTTTTGAACCTTTGTAATGACATTAATGTGAGCTTATATTTCTTTGATTTTGGAGTACCGCTCAATGTCATCATTAACAAGCTTATTGAATCTTGGAATGTATCCAGAGGTTCTGCTGTAATCTGTAGCTTTTGTATTCAAACAATTTCCTTGAGGATCCATAAAGCGGTCAACCAACCAAATGTGGAGTCCGGACAAATTGAGGCAAAAGAAATAAATTAAGAAGTGGTTTTTTTCTCCTGCACAAATTACTCACCAAGACCTCTTCCACATTACTCATGAAGGTCAAATGTGAACCGTCTAAGGCTTTCTAAAACTAAAAGAACCTTTATGATGTGGTTAAAAATAACTTGCGACTTTGAACCCCTTTGGAATTTGATGCGTTTGCCCCAATCTTCAAATCTTGTGTTCACCTAAAATTGAAGATTTGCATTTCCTGGATTTTAGAATTAGACTATGATGCAAAACTTCCTTGCTATTGAATTTTAAATGGTGAACTCAAGTGAACAATTTCTGGCAAAGCTCATTTCAAATCTTTATCCAAATTTTACCACTTTGAAACGCCCGTCTGTGAGGAATCTATTGAGAATAAGGACTATCTCCACTTGAAATTAAGGTTCCTGCACAAACCCGTTAGTGATAAAACGTGCAGATATGCAAAAATGATAGAAAAAGATGGTGGAATCTTGTGGTAAAAAATTAGGGTATGACAATAAGGTATATCACAAAGGTCTTGATGAGGAACGTTTCTAAGATTTGTTTGTCTGTTTTGTTTTTTGTTTGATGAGTTTTTTGTATCTTCATTATATTTGTTATATATTATATTTGATATCCTAGATTTATTTATTACAGGTTAGATGGCTACTAACAATGATCACCCACATGATGATGATCACCCACATGATGATGATCACCTACATGATGATGATCCCGATATTCAGGTTGGAAGTAATAGATCTATGGAAGAAGAGATTAGAAGAGGAATAACCATTATGAAGAGAGTGATTCGTGCTAGAGATCAAGGCATCACTTATAATGTGCATTGGAGCGCTTCGAATACACTTATTGAGCCTAACGGTCATACTTTGACAAGTTTCATTGGTGCACTTGTAAGGAATGCGGTTCCTATTACTTGTGATGATTGGAGAACCAAAGAGTTGAAGGAAACCAAAGAAAAAATTTGGAATGAGATAAAGGTACCATAATTATGTCTTTAATTATGCCAACTAATTATGTCCTTCAAATTATTTGTACTAACCAATGTGTATGGTTTTTTTAGAGGTGCTTCAACGTCGAGGAAGAAAGAAAAGCTTTTTTGATGAGATTGGCAGGGAAGCTCCTAAGAGGGTTTAGGACATATTTAAACCGCACCTATCTTAGGGATTTTGACGATAACTTTGTTGATGGAGAGTATCCATCTAAATATGCAAGTTTGATTTCACCACAAGAATGGGTAACGTTTAAATCCAAACGACAAACCCCAGAATTTAAGCGATTAAGTGCAATTAATCGGGAAAGAGCATCAACTCCAAAGTATAAATACAAGAAAGGACGTGTTGGATATGGACGTTTGGAGCAATCTTTGGTAAGTATCAATATATTGCAATGATATAATAATTGTTCATCATGAGTTATATTTGATCATATTATTTGGTTTTATATGTAGTTACAAAAGGTGAATAGCTCTGAAACATCTCTTCCTGCACATGTCTTGTGGAAAGAAGCCCGTGTGGGCAAGTCTGGAGTTGTTGCAGAAGAGGTTCTACAAGTATTTGAGAAATGTGTAAGTATAACAATATTTCTTTAATTAAATCAAAACTTTATTAACAAATATTTGACAAATATTCGATATTCATCTGATTTTCAGGAGGCGTTATCTCAGTCTGTATCTCCAGATGATACTAGGAGCATACTTAGTCGGGCATTAGATGTCCCTGAGTATTCTGGTCGGGTGAGGGGTAAGGCATTTGGGATCACCCCGACCTCCTTGAATATTAAAAAGGGAAAGGTTGCTAGTAATTCAGAACTTCAAGCTAAATTGGAAGCACTAGAAGCTGAGGTTCGGGAATTACGAAAGGAAAAAGAAAGGGATAACGCTTCAGGTTTTAGAGATGGATCGGAGAAAGATAGTATCAACTGCAGCTTTCATCCGATTATTCCAGAGGTAGTTATATATATATTTATGAAATTAAATTAGTAGCTTAAATTATTTAAATGACATATATACACATTAACAATGGCATATTTATTTTTGGTTTTAGGGCGTTTCCCAATGTCAGCTCTTCTTATCTTCACCAACTTATCGGAAGGTTGTAAAGGGAAAAGTGTATAACAATGGGGTACAATTACTTCACAATAAATCCCTCCCTACTGGAATTTTGAAAGTATCAGTTGATATTGCTATAGAGGAGGAAGCACCATTACCCTATCCTAACGATGATTCGGATGTAACATTGGTGCGAGCTGCTATAGGGTCGTATGTTGCATGGCCGTCAAACCTCATACTCGTAGAATATGAGGTATGCTTAAAACCGTTATAAACCTTTGTTAACCTCAATGTGTAGATTCAAAGATTTTACGAGCATTTTATTTTCATTTTTTACATGGTAATGTTATTTAGACTCCAACAAGATCCAAAACAAAGGATAAGCGGATTCCGGAGCATACCGAGTCCGTTGTTTCAAAAAAACAGGTACATCACAATTATATGATATTTATGAATAGAAAATGTTAAATTGGATATCTTATACTTCATCTAACAAATTATATGATATATAGCTGCATGTTAAAGAGATTAGCAACATTTCAACGCAAAAAAATGTTGGTGCTAAGAAGAGCAGGGGTAGAAAACAACCTATCTCAAAGTTTAGGTCGTGCCTCCAGACGTATCTACAAGTGACAGATATTATCACCGGAGGTGTTCGTCTTATACATATGGAGAAAGGTATCTATGGCTTTGAACATGACCAAATTATTGGTAATGAAGACTTCGAGCAAGTTTTCAATCATGAAGAATTGGGCGGCACTGTTGTCAATACATACGTGAGGTATATATCCGATCTACTTTGGTATATTAATTGAACAACTTATTTACTTTATGTTTCAAATGAATAGTCTAATGTTAATGATGTTTTTATTTAAGGTTTCTGTATGACAGAGTTATGCGCCCACACGGATTGCAGCAAAGATTTGCATTCCTATGCCCGACGTCTGTCAACTTAACCTTAATAATCAATAAACCAGATGATGTCCTGGCGTATATACGCGACGTCTTTATGGACAACCAAGAAACGGAAAAGTTGTTCTTTTTACCGTTTAATACTGGGTTAGATTTTCATTCTAAATTCATCTATTATAGTTTTTTTGTATTTTGACGTCGTGTAGAAAGTTTCCATCTAACACTTGTTTAATCTTACAGTGGACATTGGTTGTTGGTCGCAATTAATCCTAGCAGAGCAATGGTGTATTATCTGGATTCGTTAGGAAATGATTGGACAACATACCCGGATTTGAAGAAGTGTATTGACACGTAAGTGAGATTGTTCTAAATATGAATGTGTATATTTATTTGTTTGTTTATTTATTTATGTGAATTGTTCTAAATATTCACTTATATTTTATTAGCGTTATACAAGCTTTCCTAGCACTACGAGATAGCCATCTACCACGGCGGAGAGTCAACCCCATTATTACATGGAATTATGTGAAGGTATATTAATTATCACATGTTTTATAATATTAGTGATGCTACTTGATAAAACTTAGGATTTATCCATATTTTCTTTTCATTTGTAGTGTCCTCGGCAACGCAATCAAATAGATTGTGGCTATTTCATGTTGAGGTTTATGAGAGACACTCTTTTGTTGGATCGAATAGAGATTCCATCCGATGTATGTATTTCTAACTTATGAATTATTTTAATATTAACACATATCTCTCATGTCTAATGAAATAGTTAAAACTAAATCAAACTATGTTATATTATTATGTAGTACTTTGAAGAATGCAAGTGTGCTCATTACTCAATTTCTCAATTGGATGAAATTAAAGAGGATTGATGTCAATACATTATGGAGCTTGGAATTTTACAAGGTATAATATTGTACTCTTACTTTAATTGATGAGAATTTAAATATGTGTAACTTTGTTTATGTATTCTTTTAATTGAATTACAATCTTTGTGTTTTCAGGACCTATAATGTAGATTTGAAGCAATGCTTTGGTTGGATGCAAAAGTACTAGTATAAGTAATATGTGCATTTGTAGAAAAAATGTAATGATTTGTAATTATAAATAGGTGTATATATAATTTTGGTTTGTAATTTTAAATATATAAATTGGTTTGAATTTCCAATTGTTTTAAATATATAATTTTGGTGAAAAAAGTTGCTGGTTGAAAAATAGGTCAAATTCTGGTTGAAAAAACCTGGTAAAAATTGTGGTTTAAAAAAATTTATATAAAATTTTTCGTATACCTTAGACAGCGCTTTTGGTAAAAGCGCTGTCTAAGGTGGGGATTAGAAAGCGCTTTTGACAAAAGCGCTGTCTAAGGTGGACCTTAGAAAGCGCTTTTACCAAAAGCGCTGTCTAAGGTATACCTAAAAAAGTTCAAAAAGGTTGACCTTAGACAGCGCTTTTGGATAAAGCGCTGTCTAAGGTATACCAAAAAAATGTCAAAAAAGGTAGGGCTTAGACAGCGCTTTTCATTAAATATACCCCCTTTTAGACAGCGCTTTTGGGAATACCCAAAGCGCTGTCTAAACCTATAGCAGCACAGGTTTAGACAATACTTAAAAGCGCTGTCTAAGGGAAAAAAAAGCGCTGTCTAAGGTCTTATCTGTTGTAGTGGGTATAGGAAAGAGTGAAACACTAGTATGGAACATGTGTGTAAACCATTGCGATTTTGTGAAAAGGCAAAAGAGGCCTTAAGGCAAATGTCACCTTGTGATTGTCGAATACAATCACGTTGTGTATATGATCACGTAATCGTAATCGTTTCCCTTGAGGTGCAGTTTCATGAGTCTCGAGCTTCTCCTCTGAAACGTAAGCACAATTACTTGGCAGGTTTGATTCCCGCGTGTGAGTACGGATGAAGCCTATATGGTAAAGAGACTTGTGACGATGTACGGGCCGTGTGAAGTGACGACTTAAGGTGATAACATGTCCCTTATTTCCGAATCCATTTCATATGCCAAGTAAATACAAGGATCCATGACTCGGGTCGACTTCTAGACGTAGAAGCGGACGGGAAAAGGGGATGCCCTGGTAAGGTTATCGATTAGTGATATTGTGAGTTGGTGAACTCATGACATGTTTCCATATAGTGTGAGTTGATAGAACCCTGTAATGCCGATAGAATCCATAAGATAGGAAACTCACTGAGATTTGATATCTCACCCACTTTTGTTGATTATTTTCAGGAAGCATTTGCAGGTTTGAATTACAAGTGGTTCTATGCTTGGATGTTTCAAGAGAAGCTTAGTTGAGCTTATTTCGCTATGTATTATTATTTTCTTGTACAATGAGGAATATTGTATCTTATTCTTAGGTTTTTATTATTTTGGATAATTTCAATATCTTGTACCATAGATTGTTTTATGTTTTTAAAATGGTCAAGTATGTGAATTATGCCAATAGGCACTTATGATTATGTCAATACCATATAAAACACTTGTATGGTATTATTCTAGATAAATATTATACAGGGCGTTACACTGAGAATCTAGTCAAAGTCGAAGTAGAAGCAGTTACTGACATTCCTGATACAGAGGTTGTGCCTGAAACAAGCCAAAGACCTCGGCAAAATAGAGTTCCTCCAACAAGACTTCATGATTATGAAGTGACTAGTGGTGATGAAGTCACATCAGATGGAGAATTAGTTAATGTTGCTTTACTTGCAGGTGTTGAACCAATCAACCATAACGAAGCTTTAAAAATTCAACAGTGGAAGTTAGCTATGGTCGAAGAGTTACAGGCAATCGAAAGAAACAACACATGGGAGTTAGTTGAATTGCCAGCACATACAAAAGCTATCAAAGTAAAATGGGTGTTCAAGTTGAAACACAATGCTGATGGGTCGATAGCAAGATATAAAGCAAGATTAGTAGCTCGAGGATATCTTCAAAGAGAAGGACTTGACTACTCTGAAGTATTTGCTCCAGTAGCAAGACTGGAGACTGTTCGAATAGTGGTAGCATTGGCATGTAACCAAGGTTGGTCGACATTTCACATAGATGTGAAGTCAGCTTTTCTGAATGGTCCGTTAGACGAAGAGGTCTATGTCACACAACCTCCTGGGTTTGTGATTCAGAAGGAAGCGAGTAAAGTATATAAGTTGCACAAAGCCCTCTATGGCCTAAAGCAGGCACCTATGGCATGGAACAAGAAGATCGACTCATACTTAGTCGAATTGGGATTTGTAAAATGCAAGTCTGAGTATGGTGTCTATGTTCAGGTTGTAGCACAAGATATAACAATCATCTGTTATATGTCGATGACTTGTTAGAAACTGGAAATAGCCTGAACAACTTGTCGAAGTTCAAAGAGCTGATGAAGAAGGAATTTGAAATGTCGGACTGGGAAAATTGTCTTATTTCCTAGGCATGGAATTTCATATGTCGAAGCAAGGTGTGGTGCTACATCAAAGGAAGTATGTCAAAGAGATACTCAAGAGATTCAGAATGGATGATTCGAATCCTGCATCCTCACCTGTCGAACCAAACTTGAAGTTGGAGAAGCATGGAGAGGAAGACAAAGTTGATGTAACTTTGTTCAAACAAATAGTTTGATCCCTGAGATATGTGTGCAATAGTCGACCTGATATATGTTTCGGAGTCAGATTAGTGAGCAGATTCATGAGCGAACCAAGAGTGTCACACATGAAAGCTGCAAGAAGAATTCTGAGATACTTAAAAGGAACAACAGATTTTGGAATTTTATTTTGACGAGATTCTGAAGGTAAAGGAGCAATAGTTAATTATTTTTCAGATGCTGATCGGTGTAGAGATAAGGAAGATCGAAGAAGTACACCTGGCTATTTCTTTCAAGTATTTGGTGCCCCAATCTCATGGTATTCGAAGAAGCAACCTATGGTGGCATTGTCATCGTGTGAAGCTGAATATATAGCTGGATCCTATGCTGCATGTCAAGCAATTTGGATCAGATCAGTACTTGAAGAAATAGAGGTCGAAGTGAAGAAACCTCTTGTGTTGCAAATCGACAACAAGTCAGCTTTAAATCTGGCGAAGAATCCTGTTCTGCATGAAAGGAGTAAGCATATCGAAGCTAGATTTCACTTCTTGAGGGAAAAGGTAAATCAAGGTGAACTTGAAGTTAGGGATTGATCAACTGAAGCACATTTGGCCGACATTTTCACCAAAGGATTAAAGATCGACAGATTCCTGAAGTTGAGAAAGAAATTAGGAATAGTTCAGATCGACTATGACTAGCGTAGGTTTGACAACTTGGATTATGAGGGTGTGTTGAAATATTAAATTAGATTTGATTTGATATGATTAGATTTAATTAGATTTAATATTTAGATATAATCCAAGTTATTTTAGCCCAAGCTCAATTAGGGTTGTATATAAATAAACCTAGCTTGTATCATTATTTACACAATTCAATAATATAAATCCTTATTCTCTTTTTCTCTCCTTACTAAAAGTGCCTGACGCACTAACAGTTAGGAGTTCCGGAAAATGAAGAAGAGACAGTATTATCTACAATTGTTTTCACACTCGCTGATTGTCAACAAAGCAAATAAGTGGTATCTTTTGCCAGTAGCTAAAATCATACAGAATTATAAGTAAATGCATATGACAATTACACAAGGTGTGAATAATCCTAAACATAATATGATAAGCAAGCTATTAAAATATCTCTATGGTCCATCTATTAAATTTCACAAAGAATATTGCATATGTAGACAATGCATAATGCAAAATACTAATTTGTAAACTCTTTATTTAATCACTACCACTATAAGAAAATCTGGGATTAGCTACGGAAAAAACCACAACTACTTTGTAGCTAATCTCTATCAAATCGAGTTAGTTGGAGATTAACTGCGGATTAACTACTATATATACTGTAACATGGATTGGATGGCTAATTATCTAGTCCGAAAATTTCTAGCAAAACTCCAACTAATATTTGAAAATCTCTAACTAAACCCAAACTAAAACGTAGCAAAATATCCGTCTGAGCTTAAATTTCCCAACAAAATTGCTACAAAATTGCCACAAAAGTATCACAGTAAAATTCAAGCTAAATGAATTAGTTCAAGTTATTTTCAATCATAACAAATTAGGATAAATTGTAAATAATTATTCACATAAACCAATTTTTAAAGGTACCATAATTGTTTATAATTAAGCATTAGTTTAACTAGACGAAATTAAAATTAAAAAAATATTATGACACTTTTTTGTGATTTACAAAACTTTGTAGCAATATTAAAAACTAAAAAACCTACAAAATAGTAAAAAAAAAAAAGAAATAAGATTTGTATAATCCAAATAGTATTAACACTACATTCTACTATCATCTATATGTTCAACATCAAGTCCAATAAACCAATCTTCTGATGAAACATCTTCATTTGCATACTTGTGAAGATTATTTCTGAAAAGAAACATATAAGTCCAATAAACCAAGCTTCAGATGAAACATCTTCTTTTGAAAAATCGCTTATACCCCCTAACACGGAAGTAATGTATCATTGGTTAGTTCATAAAGTATACAACAAAATGGATGGAATGGCTAATTACCCCTCATTTTACAGGTATATCACAACATCAAGAGTTTTTCATTGAAGTGTTAGAATAAGCAAACATCCAAATAATAGTCATCCATTGTTTATGTTTTAAAGGAAAATCTATCAAGAATAAACACATGTCCATAAGGAATTAAATTCAGAGTAACTTTACAAACATAAACCTCAACCACAGTCATCTGTCACGGAATTCATAAAAATCAAGAATCTGTGAGAACCTTCTGTAAAAACATAATTATATGCCAACCAATGCCAACATTAATGAACTACCTCAAGATATAAACAAAAGTTTGATCGGATACCACATCATATTGATACTTGATATAATAGCTTACATGTAAAACTCTACAATTATTGTGATTTCTGGTATAAGATGCCAAGCAAGAAAGCCACTAAAGATAAAATGTTTGCAAAAATTACCCTCCAACAAGTTTAAGTAAATTGTCATAAAAAGATATCATGTAAGTCAATGGTTCAAATTCAGCACCACAACCAACCTGATTCATAGTTAATGTGTTAGTCTTATCACTACATATGGTTGTAGCAGAGCCCATTGTTTCACTGACAGAAAGCCTCTTCACCTACAATTCAATGTGTTATGTTACTCGTACGATCATATCAAAATCTAGTCACAGGACAAATATGACTTGGCATACCAAAGCTTTATTTGCTATCATTTTCAGCAGTGAGTATGTCAATCTATAAGATAACTGACGAGAAAATATTTAAGTATAGATTAAAAACATTTGAGAAAGGAGTATTAAAGAAGAATAAAAAACAAATAAATTATAGAGCTGGATGAGCATATTAATATTCTAAGATGGATATGGATCACAATAGATAGAAATGGAATATTTAGCAACAACCATATATTGTATATATATATTAGACCAAGCGTTGGGTCATAGTTTACAAAAATATGATCGCTGAAAGAATTAACTAATTAAAACACAAACGAAGTAGTAAGACTTCACAACAACAAACAAAGTAAAAACTAGATGCTTGGACAAGAATTATAATACTTATGTTAATTCTGAGACCTGTTACCTACAAAAATATATAAACAAGTGAGGGAAAAGATACCAACATGCTAATTTTAATCAACAAAACAGATTAAACAAGAAAATAAATATAGTTAATTAGATCCATTGAACTGTTGTGAGAAGTTCAGTACTAATTAACTCATATTATACTGATTCCAATTTCTTTGCAACTCAATTGTTTCGATATTAGAATTCAAATTCTAACTATAAACACTTGCAAAATAATCGCGTCATTTAAAACAAACAAATATATTCATATTTGATGAATGAATAAATTGTTATGAATCAAGTCAGAAATACTTCGCCAGTTAGTGCACAACTTTTCGCCATTGGAAAAATTACCACCCACACTTCTAGCAAAGAAACTATTGCATGCCCTTGACTACTTAAATGACCTTTTCAAAACTTCCAACACAAATTAAACAGGGACAACATTAAATTAAAAGAGAAAATAAGAAAAATGAAGTCTAACTTACCAGCATAGTATCACTGCCATCTGCAATCTTACAGCCAGACATCAGAAAGGGGTCCTTAGAATCCTTATGGGCCTGCAAAAAACAAATCATTACAATAAAGCAATATTTTAAAGGTCTGTCAATATTGAAAGAAGTACTAACAATTTTGCTCTCCCCTGTCATGCTCGATTCATCAATGGAAAGAGAGTGACCAGTGATCACAATTCCATCAGTAAGGATCTGGAAAGAACAAAAATAATTAATAACTAAAAGGAAATATAATCATTAAGTATAGAAAGAAAAACAATAAAAGACTAAGATCATGTACCTGGTTACCAATATTAAGAGGAATAACATCCCCAACAACAAGATTATACATTGAGATCTCAACCCATATAGCACCTCTAACAACCTTCTCAACACTATGCCAAACAAGGGCTACGACAGCGATTTTTTTGGCCTTTAACAGCGCTTAAAAGTGCTGCCTAAGGTGGCCATGTCGTAGGTAAAGACAGCGCTTTTTTTTTAATAAAAAAGCGCTGCTAAAGGCCTACTTTAGGCAGCGCTTTACCTTTAAAAGCGCTTTCTAAATTAGGCCTTTAGCAGCGCTATTTCCTTTAAAAGCGCTCTCTAAAGGTGGCCTTTGGACAGCGCTTTTTAAAGCGCTATCTAATGTATACCTATAATTTTAATGAATTTTTTTATATACCTTTAGAAAGCGCTTTTACAGGAAAAAGCGCTTTCTTTTGTCCACTTTAGACAGCGCTTTTTAAAGCCCTCTCTAATGTATATAATTTTAATGAATTTTTTTCTATACCTTTAGAGAGCGCTTTTTAGAAAAAGCGCTCTTTTGTGAACTATAGGCCGCACTTTTTCTAGAAAGCGCTGTCTTTTCTAGACGTATAATTATAATGAATTTTTTTAAAAATCCCATTTTAATCGTTTTTTTATGCAGAAACTTGTATAATTCAAGCCATTTCAATAAACCTTTATAATTCACATTTCTATTAACAATTTCTAGTATGATTCATTAACCATTTCCACTATTCCCATAAATCACATAAACCACATAAACCATTTCCATTATAATTCAAGTCATTTACATTAACCATTCACAACACTATACAATTACAATCCAAAATCACATAAATAACATAAACCATTCACAAAACTATATACAATCCCATAAAATAAACCATTCACAAAACTATACATTCACATAATCCCATAATCCTATACCTTATATGATTCTTTTTCCAATAAGGTATTCACACAATTCCTCCTTAATTTCTTGCAATTTATCCTTCGTGTAATGAGAACACGCGTATTCATCAAAGTACTACATAACAAAACAAAATATGCATTATTTAGTTTAAAATAATAAATTATATGACATATCCGATAAATATTAAAATAAATCCTAAGTTATAAATCCATGCGTACCATGATAGGAATCTCTAATCGATCCATTTGAAGGATTTCTCTCATAAACTCAAAACGAAATACCCACAGTCTGTAACACCCACATATAAAATCCATACATCAAAGCATAAATTATATATATGAATCCAAGTATTTGGTATTGAAATACAATAAGCTCCTAGCTAACACATTATACACATAAATGCCTCTAATACACCACGAAAGCTAAGGCATTACATATACAAGATGTTCCAACAAGATAAAAACTAAGAACTAGATCAATGCAATGATCTCAAAATAGAACGTCATAGCGGAAGCCATGCCATCTCAAAATCTACGAACCGGAAGGAAAAGTCAACCCACTTGATCCTTACCCGTCGCCGAACCTGCAGAACCTGTGATGTAAACAACAACAGTGGGGTGAGATACATCAAATCTCAGTGAGTTCCCTATCTTAAGGATTCTCTCAGATTATTTATGGTTCTAACAATCCTAGCTCAAGTCCGGGGAAGGGAAGTGACTTTGAGCACACACACACTATATGGAAACATGCCATGAGTTCATCAACCCACAATATCACTAATCGATAACCATACCAAGGTACTTCTTATTCCCGTCCGCTTCTACGTCTAGAAGGTGATTCGAGTCATAAGTCCTTGTAATCTACTTGACATACGAATGGATTCAGGTTCTACGGGCCATAAACCGTTATGAACCGTCGCTTCACACGGGCCTTATACCGTCACAAGCCTACGCTCCATGGGCGCCATTCGTACAGCACGGGGAATCAAACCTGCCAAGTAGTTGTGCATCCATTTCAGAGGAGTCCGAGACTCATGAAACTACACTCATATAAATAATCTGGTTACGATTACGTGATCATACACAACACCACGATTGTATTCGACAATCACAAGGCCATAATGCCTCTCGGCCTCACATGCCGGTTCAAAACCACAAAGGTTAACCACATGTTCCATACTAGTGTTTCCAACTTCTAAATTCTCTTATAGTTCATGAGGGTTTTCCTCACTCTTACTATTCTCCTTTTTATCTTTCATGCATTTCCAATTACAACATATTCCCAATCATAAAAAGAATAGTTAAACACAAATTAAAACATAGTTACATAAATCTATCAAATGATTTCCACTTCGAGTTCCCTCCGATTATTTAATCGGGCAATAAAATCGACAATCCTTATCATCATCATAAAGATCATTTCTCCAGCTTTCTATCGATACGCTGAGCATCCAAAACGGACAACCGGATCAAAAGATATGGCGAAAACAAGTTAAGAAAAACAACACAGCTCGCCCCCGGTTCGCTAGGCGAACGAGCTGGCGAGCCTTCGCCTTCGCCTTCGCTAGGCGAGCAAGCTGGCGAGTAATTAAACAGAAAACTCCCAGACCCAAAACACCATACGTTCGCTAGGCGAACCTTCGGCGAACCTTCGCCTTCACCTTCGCTAGGCGAATGTGCCAGCGAGCACCTAGGCAGTAAGTTCCCATATTCAAAACACACAAAGTTCGCTAGGCGAACATGCTAGCGAACCTTCGCTAGGTGAACGTTCGGGTTCGCTAGGCAAACCCTCGATTGTTGTTCGCTGGGCTTCGCCCCAGGTTCGCTAGGCGAACCCTGCGAACCAGAACTTCTCCCAGCTGCTGTAACACCATCAAATCCACATTTTTCTTCATCCAAACATAACCCAATAGTACCCACATGATCTAAACTCAGTATAGACATGATAACAAGCATTCAACAACATTTATAACAAGATTCAACCATAAAACTCCATATTTTTATAATCTAACCTAATTCCAAAAACTCTCTAGAGCTCTCTAACAATGGTACTAACTAGAACCCACCTTCAAATAGAGCAAGATGAAGATGATTGAGAAGTTTGGATGCAGATTGGATGATGTTCTTGAGCTTTTCTTCAAATTTCCTCTTCTTCTCTTTTTCTCTCCTTCCTTTCCTTTCTTCCTTCTTTCTTTCCTCTAACTTTCTCTATGTCTTTCTATCTTTGGCCAATGGAAGGAAAAGAAATATAGTAACTTAGTATTAGAAATAATACTACTAAATGTCCAAAAAGTCTCTCAAGTCCAAATTAAATAAATGTCTCCGAAACAATTAATATTTATTGGATCAATTCTAAGTACCGAAGTTACTCTAATTATTTCATCAAATAATTTCTCAGAGTAACCTGACTCAGTTAATCACAATGCAATATTATTCGGTGTAATAAAAATACGGGGTATTACATCCTTCCCCCCTTAAATAGAAATTCGCCCTCGAATTTAAAAGTTACCTGAACAGATGAGGGTAAGCATCTCGCATTTCCGATTCAAGTTCCCAAGTTGCATCTCCTGGATGCGTTACATCCCACTGCACCTTAACGAGAGGGATATCCTTGTTCCTTAATACCTTCGTTTCTCTTCCCACAATGCGGCTCGGTTGAGGTTCAAACGTCAAATCCGCATCTATTTCAATAGTATCCGGTAGAATCGGCTGAAGAGGATCTGGAACAAATCTCCGAAGCTGAGATACATGAAAAACATCATGCATTTCCGACAGAGAAGGCGGTAAGGCCAACCTGTACGCTACTTCACCAATCCTTTCTAAGATCTGATACGGTCCTACGTATCTCGGGCTTAACTTGCGTGACTTAAATGGTCCTTTCAATCTCAATCTAAGAGTAACTTTCAAAAACACATGGTCACCTTCTTCAAATTCTAAAGGTCTCCTTCGATTGTCTGCATAACTCTTTTGTCGATCTTGGGCTTGCTTAATTTTCTTGCGAATCATTCGAATCTTTTCTGTAGTCTCTTGGATGATTTCGGGTCCTAAGATTCTATCTTCCCCAACTTCCGCCCAACACAAGGGTGTTCTACATTTTCGCCCATACAACGCTTCATACGGAGCCATACCGATACTAGCATGATAACTATTGTTATAGGAAAACTCAATCAATGGTAGAAGTTCTTTCCAATTCCCTTTACTTTCTAACACACAAGCTCTCAATATATCTTCCATCGTTTGTATCGTTCGCTCAGTCTGTCCATCCGTCTGCGGATGATTAGACGTGCTCAAACGCAACTCCGTCCCCATAGCTTGTTGAAAGACTTTCCAAAACCTTGAGGTAAACTTCGGATCTCTGTCCGACACAATATTAGAAGGAATACCGTGCAAACTTACAATTTCCGCAATAAACAACCTCGCAAGATGACTTGCCTTGAAAGTAGTCTTCACGGCCAAGAAGTGCGCAGATTTCGTTAGTCGATCCACAATCACCCAAATTGAATCATAACCACCTTGCGTACGGGGCAAACCTACTGCAAAGTCCATAGAAATGCTATCCCATTTCCAAACTGGGATTTCTAAAGGTTGCAACATACCGCCCGGTCTTTGGTGTTCAATCTTAACCTGTTGGCATACTGCACATTCTGACACATACATCGCAACATCCTTTTTCATTCCGTCCCACCAATAGTCCTTCTTCAAATCGTGATACATCTTTGAAGAACCAGGATGTATCGTAAAAGTACCTTTATGAGCTTCATCCAAAATCTTTCTTCTTAACATTGCATCATTCGGAACACAAATTCTTTGGTCGAACATAATAATTCCGTCGGTAGCCTGAATAAAACCCGGTAGAAGTAACACTTCTTGCAACTTCTCGTCTGCCATTTGACCTTGGTGAATCTCAACTTTCAAGGTAGTATTGACATTCAAATTTCCCATAATCACACCATCTTGGGTCCATACAAACTAAAGATTAAGATCTCTAAAATTCTCTAACAAGGCATACTCCAAACTCATCAATTTCGCGCCATGAACTAATTTCCGACTTAACGCATCTGCTACCTTATTCGCTTTTCCTGGATGATACTTCAAATCTAAATCATAATCTTTTAAGTACTCCATCCATCTTCGTTGCCGCATATTTAACTCCTTTTTGTCAAATAAATATTTCAAACTCTTATGGTCACTGAACATTTCAAAACGTACCCCATACAAATAATGCCGCCACACCTTTAGTGTAAAAACAACCGCTGCCAATTCCAAATCGTGAGTTGGATAATTCTGTTCATGAATTTTCAATTGTCGGGAGGCATAAGCTACTACTTGACCGCCTTGCATCAGGACACCTCCCAATCCCATTTTAGAAGCATCACAAAACACTTCATAAGAGTTGTTAGGATCCGGAATGATTAACACCAGAGCCGTTGTCAATCTCTCCTTCAACTTCATGAAGCTTTGCTCACAACCTGAATCCCACTCAAAAGCAAAATCCTTACGAGTAAGCTTCGTCATCGGTAAAGCTAACTTAGAGAAACCTTCAATGAACCTCCTATAGTAACCTGCCAGCCCTAAGAAACTTTTGACTTCTGAGGCATTTCTCGGCCTTTCCCAATTTATCACTGCTTCTACCTTCGACAGATCCACCGCTACACCACCCTGGGATATAACGTGACCAAGAAACTTAACTTCTGCCATCCAAAATTCACACTTACTTAATTTAGCAAAAAGTTGCTTCTCTTGCAACACAGATAACACAATTCTCAGATGTTCCTCGTGCTCTTGTGAAGTACGAGAATAAATAAGAATATCGTCAATGAAGATTACCACGAACTGGTCCAAGTAAGCTTGAAATATTCGGTTCATGTAATCCATAAAAACGGCTGGAGCATTTGTCACACCGAAAGGCATCACTAAGAATTCGTAATGGCCATAAGGGGTCCTAAATGCAGTCTTAGGTACATCGGAACTCTTCACTCGGATTTGGTGATAACCCGACCTCAAATCAATCTTCGAGAACACACAGGCTCCTTTCAATTGATCCAAAAGGTCGTCTATCCTGGGCAAGGGATACTTGTTCTTAATGGTGACTTTATTCAACTGACGATAATCGATGCACATCCGCATCCCACCGTCCTTCTTCTTCACCAGCAAAACAGGGGCTCCCCACGGAGAAACACTAGGCCGCACAAAATGTTTCGCCATGAGTTCTTCTAACTGATCTTTTAATTCCCTTAACTCCTTCGGTGCCATCCGATACGGAGAAACGGATATAGGAGCCGTTCCCGGCACCAGGTCAATAGAAAATTCCACTTCCCTCTCCGGAGGAAGAGAAGTGACATCTTCGGGGAAAACTTCAGAAAATTCGCAAACTACGGGAATGTCCATAACCTGAAGGTCGCTACTCCCTTCCTTAGAGAGAACCAACATAACCGAATTCTCTTCTTCAAACAAGAGATTTATCATACCAACCGTACCTTCTAGAATAGTTGTTAAAACATCCTTTGGTGTAGCCTCAATAGACGGAATGACGATAAGCTTCTCCTCACACCCAATAAATACCGAATTAGCAGAAAGCCAATCCATTCCCAACACGACATCCACTTTCTTAAGCGGTAGACAAATATGGTCAATCTGAAAAACTCTATCATTCACAGATAGCACACAATTTTCACACATCAAAGGCGTCTCAACCATTTCATCCATGGAGGTAGTGACCACCATGGGAGGAGACAAAGGAACGGACCGCAACCCAAGTCGCTTCATACATTGCACCGATACAAAAGAATGTGTAGCTCCGCAATCAAATAAAACAAAGCAAGGAAATCCGTTAACTAGGCACGCACCAGCAATTAATGAATTGTCGCTCTTCTTCTTCCTTGCATCTAAGGTGTAAACCCTTCCTTGTGGTTGAATCTTATTCTGAGGACAATCTTTCTTCAGATGACCCATCTTCTGACATTGGTAACACTTCACACCTTCGATACCACACCGTCCGAAATGATTCCGTCCACAAGTACGACACACCGGAGGTGTACTCGCCCTTGTATCATGCACCTGCTTCCCCTTGAAGGATTGTGGCCTAGGTCTAAATGATTGATTAGACCTTCCACGATCACCTTGAGTTGTCCGACTTGCTACACTTTCATCTCGAACCTTTTTCAAACTATGTTCTGCCACATAGCATTGTCTTAACACTTCAGCATAAGTAGTGAACTCCCTTTGAGAGACACTATGGGATATTTCAGCTCGAAGTCCAAAAATAAATTGGTCTATTTTCCATTTTTCATTAGGAGCATACCTAGCCTGCCTAGAATAAGCAGCCATGTCTTCAAACTTCTCAGCATAACTGGCCACAGTCATGCCACCTTGTCTTAACTGCTGAAATTCAAATTCCTTCTGAGTCCTTAATGAGTTCAGAAAATATTTCTCCATGAAGATAACTTTGAACTGTTCCCAAACCTTAGGCACTTCCTGAACAGTCATCAAAGCCGAAGCGCTCTCCCACCATCTCATAGCGGGGCCCTTTAGAGAATGAGAAGCAAACAACACCTTGTTCTCCTCGCTACACTGGACTATCAAGAAAATCCTTTCCATACCTGAAATCCATTCGTGAGCCTTCACGGGATCTAATCCACCCTGAAATTCCAGAGGACTCATGCGGATAAAGTCCCGGAAATTCCCACCTACAGCTTCGGGAACCACTACTTGAGGATGCGGACCTCCATTCATTTGCTGCACCATCTGCTGCATGAATAGATTCTGTTGTTGTTGCATCTGCTGAATGAACTGATACAACGGAGCATTACCATCACCAACCGGCGGAGTCGTCCCTTGAGGAGTGGTGCGGGGCCTACCACGAGGGTTTCTACGTCCATCAGCCATGTTCCTAAAGGTCATACAAATAGAATTAAGTTGATCAGGCTCAATGCCATAAATATAACGCTTAAGACCCACGGCGACACAACGTATATGAAACAGAAAGAAACACTTATACTATTTCATGGCTAGGTCGAGGATACGACCTGCTCTGATACCAACTGTAACACCCACATATAAAATCCATACATCAAAGCATAAATTATATATATGAATCCAAGTATTTGGTATTGAAATACAATAAGCTCCTAGCTAACACATTATACACATAAATGCCTCTAATACACCACGAAAGCTAAGGCATTACATATACAAGATGTTCCAACAAGATAAAAACTAAGAACTAGATCAATGCAATGATCTCAAAATAGAACGTCATAGCGGAAGCCATGCCATCTCAAAATCTACGAACCGGAAGGAAAAGTCAACCCACTTGATCCTTACCCGTCGCCGAACCTGCAGAACCTGTGATGTAAACAACAACAGTGAGGTGAGATACATCAAATCTCAGTGAGTTCCCTATCTTAAGGATTCTCTCGGATTATTTATGGTTCTAACAATCCTAGCTCAAGTCCGGGGAAGGGAAGTGACTTTGAGCACACACACACTATATGGAAACATGCTATGAGTTCATCAACCCACAATATCACTAATCGATAACCATACCAAGGTACTTCTTATTCCCGTCCGCTTATACGTCTAGAAGGCGATTCGAGTCATAAGTCCTTGTAATCTACTTGTCATTCGAATGGATTCGGGTTCTACGGGCCATAAACCGTTATGAACCGTTGCTGCACACGGGCCTTATACCGTCACAAGCCTACGCTCCATGGGCGCCATTCGTACAGCACGGGGAATCAAACCTGCCAGGTAGTTGTGCATCCATTTCAGAGGAGTCCGAGACTCATGAAACTACACTCATATAAATAATCCGGTTACGATTACGTGATCATACACAACACCACGATTGTATTTGACAATCACAAGGCCATAATGCCTCTCGGCCTCACATGCCGGTTCAAAACCACAAACGTTAACCACATGTTCCATACTAGTGTTTCCAACTTCCAAATTCTCTTATAGTTCATGAGGGTTTTCCTCACACTTACTATTCTCCTTTTTATCAATCATGCATTTCCAATTACAACATATTCCCAATCATAAAAAGAATAGTTAAACACAAATTAAAACATAGTTACATAAATCAATCAAATGATTTCCACTTCGAGTTCCCTCCGATTATTTAATCGGGCAATAAAATCGACAATCCTTATCATCATCATAAAGATCATTTCTCCAGCTTTCTATCGATATGCTGAACATCCAAAACGGACAACCGGATCAAAAGATATGGCGAAAACAAGTTAAGAAAAACAACACAGCTCGCCCCCGGTTCGCTAGGCGAACGAGCTGGCGAGCCTTCGCCTTCGCCTTCGCTAGGCGAGCAAGCTGGCGAGTAATTAAACAGAAAACTCCCAGACCCAAAACACCATAAGTTCGCTAGGCGAACGTTCGGCGAACCTTCGCCTTCACCTTCGCTAGGCGAATGTGCCAGCGAGCACCTAGGCAGTAAGTTCCCATATTCAAAACACACAAAGTTCGCTAGGCGAACATGCCAACGAACCTTCGCTAGGCGAACATTCGGGTTCGCTAGGCGAACCCTCTATTGCTGTTCGCTGGGCTTCGCCCCAGGTTCGCTAGGCGAACCCTGCGAACCAGAACTTCTCCCAGCTGCTGTAACACCATCAAATCCACATTTTTCTTCATCCAAACATAACCCAATAGTACCCACATGATCTAAACTCAGTATAGACATGATAACAAGCATTCAACAACATTTATAACAAGATTCAACCATAAAACTCCATATTTTCATAATCTAACCTAATTCCAAAAACTCTCTAGAGCTCTCTAACAATGGTACTAACTAGAACCCACCTTCAAATAGAGCAAGATGAAGATGATTGAGAAGTTTGGATGCAGATTGGATGATGTTCTTGAACTTTTCTTCAAATTTCCTCTTCTTCTCTTTTTCTCTCCTTCCTTTCCTTTCTTCCTTCTTTCTTTCCTCTAACTTTCTCTATGTCTTTCTATCTTTGGCCAATGGAAGGAAAAGAAATATAGTAACTTAGTATTAGAAATAATACTACTAAATGTCCAAAAAGTCTCTCAAGTCCAAATTAAATAAATGTCTCCGAAACAATTAATATTTATTGGATCAATTCTAAGTACCGAAGTTACTATAATTATTTCATCAAATAATTTCTCAGAGTAACCTGACTCAGTTAATCACAATGCAATATTATTCGGTGTAATAAAAATACGGGGTATTACATGTCTATGCCATTACGCTGACGAGGACACTACACATAGACAAACAAATAAGAATTAATATATAGTTGTTTTGTGTTATCAAGTAGCATCACTAATAAGCAACATTGTGAAAATTAATATACCTCCACTTTGACCCATGTAACGCTGGTTGCTTTAGCCCGTGTTACTCGAGCTTCTCTTTGTGCTCAGTATATTAGTATTGTTCTATAAAAGAAAAAAGTAAATTTAGAACAATCTCACAGAAATATTTCGAACAATCTCACTTACGTATCAACCACATCCTTCATACTCTCATATGTTGACCAACCATGATCCAATGAATTCAGATAATAGACCACTTCTCTTGTAGGATTAATGGCAACCAACAACCAGTGTCCACTGTAAAATATAACAAAAGTTTAGATGGATAATTTCTACGCAAAAGATACAAAGATTAAAATGAAATTAGAATTAAAATCTTACCCGTTTCCAGTATTATACGGTAAAAGAAACAAACTTTCTGTCTGGTTGGCCATAAATCTCTCAATTAAGTGGTCTCTTACTGAAAGTGAATTCATACCAATTGCCGGTGCATTGACACAAGTGCAAGACAAGAAACGAAATCTGTTTGACAATTGCGTCCCGCGCATCAAGTTTTCATACAAGCACCTTAAATAAAAACATAATAAACATTAGACTATTTTCATTGAAATGTGTAAATAAAATTTTCAACTAAATAAATAATAGATTGATCGGAGTACCAGATGTATGCATGCATAACACCAATGCCTAATTCAAGATGCTTGAAAATCTGCTCCATGTCCTCTCTTCCGATTATCTCGGAATGAGGAAAACCAAAAACACCTCCGTCCATGTCTATTTGACGGATAACACCACCCATCATATATGATGTTGCCACAAGTGTTTCAAGACACGACTGAAAGCGAGAAGGAGCTCTTTTTGCCTGCACGGTCCTATTAGGAGCTTTTTTCTTGCTGGCCTGTTGTGAAGCTTGAGCAGGAACCTAACAATCATATTAGTTAGGTAAAGTAGAAAATCATGAAACTTTTGAATTCGGATAATAGAATAACACTTAAAATGTACCTCTCTTTGTGATGAAACAAACTCGTTTATCCTTAGCTGCGGGTTTTGTAGGAGTCTAACATTACCATGTAAAAAAAATGTATGTACTGGTTCAGAATGATTTTCATAATGGTTCAGAATTGACATTTGAATACTAAGAGATTCGTAATGGTTTTCGACATACCTCATCATCTATGGAAATGAGGTCTAACGGCCATGCAACAAACGAACCTATTGCATCCCGCAACAATGTAACCTCTGAAACCGAGTCAGGCATAGGTAGTACCGCATCCGTATCTAAAGCGATATCAACCGACACTTTCAGATATCCATGAGGGAGCGGTTTATGGTGAAGTAACTCTCACACTTTGTTATGCACTTTTCCCTTGCCAACCATGCGATAAGTCGGTAACGACAAATACAGCTGACAAGATGAAATGACCTGAAGCAATAATAAATATGTAACTGTTAATGTGTATAAAGGTCAATTAAAATAAATGTGTTAATTTAATTAAAATAAATATTTGTTAATTACCTCGGGAATTTTATTTTGACAATTGATACTAGCTTTGTCACATTACACCAAAAATATGATTAGACAGCACCAAAAAGACAGCGGTTTTATGCAAAAGCGCTGCTAAAGAGAATAAAAAAATTTCGCTAAAAAAAAGCGTCTTAAAAGAAAGGCTTTAGAAAGCGCTGTAAAATAATGTAAAAGAGTGCCACCTTAGACAGCGCTTTCCAAAAAGCGCTGCTATAGGTATCACCTTAGAAAGCGCTTTCAGAAAGCACTCTAATAGGGCTCAATTTCTTTTCACTTTAGAAAGTGCTTTCTAAGGAAAAGCGCCCTCTAAAGTCATTTACTAATTAAAATATAAAACAATTCTAAACATTTTCAAAGACTGCGCTGTATTTGTTGTTTGGCACAATTATACTGAAAAACATCAAGAATCACAAAAAATGGCAAAAGGGGGGGTCGAACCCACGCCCTTTAGGTAGGGAAAGGTATTTTAAATTATATTAATATATCAAATTATATTTAATATATTTAAATTATATATTTTAACTTATTTAAATTATATTTAATATATACAAATTATATTAATATATAATTTAAATTATATTAATTTAAAATATACTTTAAATTATATTAATATATCAAATTATATTTAATATATTTAAATTATATTAAATTATATATTAAAATATTTTAAATTATATTTTAAATTATTCAAATAATATTTTTAAATATATATGTTTTAAATACAAACATTTTAACTTATTTAAATTATATTTGATATATATAATTATATTAATATATAATTTAAAATATATTAATTTAAAATATGCTATAAATTATATTAATATATCAAAATATATTTAATATATTTAAATTATATTTTAATTTATTTTAAATTATATTTTAAATTATTCAAATAATATATTTAAATATATATGTTTTAAATACAAACATTTTAACTTATTAAATTATATTTAATATATATAAATTATATTAATATATAATTTAAAATATTTTAATATTAAATATAATTTAAATTATATTAATATATCAAATTATATTTAATATATTTAAATTATATTAAATTATATTTTAATTTATTTTACATTATATTTAAAATTATTCAAATAATATATTTAAATATATATGTTTTAAATACAAACATTTAACTTATTTAAATTATATTTAATATATATAAATTATATTAATATATAATTTAAAATATACTTTAAATTATATTAATATATCAAATTATATTTAATATATTTAAATTATTTTAAATTATATTTTAATTTATTTTAAATTATATTTAAAATTATTCAAATAATATATTTAAATATATATGTTAACACCTTATTTTATATATTTATGGAGTGAGTATAAACAATGGATGAGGGCGTAGTACCGCTGGTCAAGGAGGTTTATGTGTTTGTTTGCCATGCTTTGAGTCTGGGGTTCGAATCCCCCTCGCCCCAGACTCATTTTTATATTTTTTGAAATTTTCAGGTAAACCTTAGACAGCGTTTAGCCTTTAGAGAGGGCTTTAGAAAAGCGCTGTCTAAAGTTTAACCATATAATTTAAAATATATTAATTTAAAATATACTTTAAATTATATTAATATATCAAATTATATTTAATATATTTAAATTATATTAAATTATATTTTAATTTATTTTAAATTATATTTTAAATTATTCAAATAATATATTTAAATATATATGTTTTAAATACAAACATTTTAACTTATTTAAATTATATTTAATATATATAAATTATATTAATATATAATTTAAAATATACTTTAAATTATATTAATATATCAAATTATATTTAATATATTTAAAATATATTAAATTATATTTTAATTTATTTTAAAATATATTTAAAATTATTCAAATAATATATTTAAATATATATGTTGACACCTTATTTTATATATTTATGGAGTGAGTATAAACAATGAATGAGGGCGTAGTACCGCTGGTCAAGGAAGTTTGTGTGTTTGTTTGCCATGCTTTGAGTCTAGGGTTCGAATCCCCCTCGCCCCAGACTCATTTTTATATTTTTTGACATTTTCAGGTAAACCTTAGACAGCGCTTTCTAAGGACAAAGCGCTGTTATAAGCCTTCTAAAAATAGCCTTTAGAGAGCGCTTTAGAAAAGCGCTGTCTAAAGTTTAACCTTAGAAAGCGCTTTAAGAAAAGCGCCCTCTAAGGTCTTTAAGTCTCCTCACCTTAGAAAGCGCTTTTTAAGGAAAGTGCCCTCTAAGCACTACGCCAAAATTACTCTTTGGCAGCACTACATAGGCAGCGCTTTATTACAAAAGCGCTACTATAAGTTAAAAAATTTAGAAAACACAGAAATTGTTCACTTAGAAAAATAAAAGCGCGTCTAAATATAAGACCTTAGACAGCGCTTTTGAGGAAAACGCTTTCTAAGGTCTTATAAATAAAAAAAAAAAATTAAAGGAAAATATTAGACAGCGCTTTACTCAAAAGCGTTGTCTAAGGTCTTATAAATTAAAAAAAAATAAAATCAAAAGCGCTGTCTAAGGCCCATATGAGACAGCGCATTCAAAAGCGCTTTCTAAGGCCCACCTTAGACAACGCTTTCATTCAAAGCGCTGTCTAAGGTCTTTTTAATTAAAATAAAGATTGAAACTGTATCAGATTAAAATAAAGATGGCGGAAGAACCACAATATGCCCTAAAACGCAAATACGAAAACCAACCCACCGCCACCGACATTGAAATCGAAGTCGCAAACGCTAAACAACGAGCTCAAGAAGTCGCCGCTCGGCTCCTCAGTGTCACCGGCGACGCTCCTCCACTTTCTTTTGATCCTAAACGTTCCAAGTCTGATAACGGTGCTCCGTAATCTAGATTCGATTCTTACGATTTGAAGCCGCAAAATTCAGCTCGTTCTTATGGTGGTTCTAGTAAGAAGATTGAGATACCTAATGGGAGGGTTGGGGTTCTTATTGGGAAAGGAGGTGAAACTATTAAGTATCTTCAGTTGCAGTCTGGGGCTAAGATTCAGGTTACTCGGGATATGGATGCGGATCCTAATTCTACTACGAGGATGGTTGAGCTTATGGGGACTTTTGATGTTGTTGCTTCTGCTGAGAAACTCATCAATGAAGTCCTTGCTGAGGTTTGTTTTCAATTTATATCAAGTAGTAGATTTTGTAGTAGAAACTCATCAATGAAACTCATCAATGTAGTCTGTTAATGAAATATCACTGATAAGAGATGTTTTGAACAGATTTTGTAACTTTAGTATGAATTTTTTCATGAATGAATTTGCTTGAATGATATTCAAATTCGAATGGCTTTAATTGTAACCTGTTAGTGAAGCATCATTGATGATAGTTGTTTTCTACTGTTTTTTTTACTGTAATAAGTAGTGTTTTTTATGATAACTTGCTCAATTGATATTCAAATGGGCGTAAGTGTAAGCTGTTAATGGAACATCACTGATAAGAGTTGCTTCTTTACTAGGCTGAAGCTGGGGCTTCTGCCGGTGGTACTAGACAGATGGCTGCACAATCTGGGGGTGATGAGTTTTCGATGCAAATCCCAAACAATAAGGTGTGCAAAGTTGCTCAAAATATGTGCACGCATGTACTTTCTACAGTGTTTTGTTTATACTTGATTTGGTTTCTTAGGTCGGCCTTATAATTGCTAAAGGAGGAGAAACAATTAAGAGTATGCAAGCTTCTACTGGAGCACGGATTCAAGTTATCTCTTGTTCTTTTGTTTTCTTTGCTTCTTTTGATATATATTTTCTAAATCATAGTTATGTTTAAAGTTGGATGCTGCTAAGGTTAACAGCTGACTGCCCAAACTCTCATGTCTCAAGACTTGGATTTCTAAATTCATCTAGCAGAGAAGTTTCCATCTATTATAGTTTTTTTGTATTTTTACGTCGTGTAGAAAGTTTCCATCTAACACTTGTTTAATCTTATAGTGGACATTGGTTGTTGGTCGCAATTAATCCTAGCAGAGAAGTGGTGTATTATCTGGATTCGTTAGGAAATGATTGGACAACATACCCGGATATGAAGAAATGTATTGACACGTAAGTGAGATTGTTCTAAATATGAATGTGTATATTTATTTGTTTGTATATTTATTTATGTGAATTGTTCTAAATATTCATTTATATTTTATTAGCGTTATACAAGCTTTCCGAGCACTACGAGATGGCCAAGTACCAAAGAGGAGAGTCAACCCCATTACATGGAATACAGTGAAGGTATATTAATTATCACATGTTTTATTATATTAGTGATGCTACTTGATAAAACTTAGGATTTATCCATATTTTCTTTTCATTTGTAGTGTCCTCGGCAACGTAATGAAATAGATTGCGGATATTTCATGTTGAGGTTTATGAGAGACACTCTTTTTTTGGATCGAATAGAGATTCCATCCGATGTATGTATTTCTAACTTATGAGTTATTTTAATATTTAACACATATCTCTCATATAATGAAATAGTTAAAACTAAATCAAACTATGTTATATTATTATGTAGTACTTTGAAGAATGCAAGTGTGCTCATTACTCAATTTCTCAATTGGATGAAATTAAAGAGGATTGGTGTCAATACATTATGGAGCTCGGAGTTTTATCAGGTATAATATTGTACTCTTACTTTAATTGATGAGAATTTAAATATGTGTAACTTTCTAACTATAGACATTGTTGATGTATTCTTTTAATTGAATTACAATCTTTGTGTTCTTTCAGGACCTATGTAGATTTGAAGCAATGCTTTGGTTGGATGCAAAAGTACTAGTATAAGTAATATGTAAATTTGTAGAAAAAATGTAATGATTTGTAATTATAAATTGGTGTATATATATATATATATATATATTGGTTTGAATTGCCAATTGTTTTGGATATATAATTTTGGTGTAAATTGGTACATTTAAATAGGCCAAATTGGATTGATTTGAATCTCCAAATTGTGGTATTTTTCTGGAAAAAAATTGGTTGAAAAACAGGTAAAATTCTGGTTGAAAAACCTGGTAAAAATTGTGGTTTTAAAAAATTTATATAAAAATTTTCGTATACCTTAGACAGCGCTTTACACTAAAAGCGCTGTCTAAGGTGGGGCTTAGAAAGCGCTTTCACCAAAAGCGCTGTCTAAGGTATGCCTAAAAAAGTTCAAAAAGGTGGGGCTTAGACAGCGCTTTTACCAAAAGCGCTGCCTAAGGTATACCTAAAAAATGTCAAAAAGCGCTGTCTAATGGTACCATAGACAGCGCTTTTCATTAAATATACCCCCCTTTAGACAGCGCTTTTGGTATTACCCAAAGTGCTGTCTAAACCTTTAGCAGCGCAGGTTTAGACAACGCTTAAATGCGCTGTCTAAGGTCAAAAAAAAGCGCTGTCTAAGGTCTTGTTTGGCGTAGTGAAGGTCATTTATTAATTAAAATGTAAAACACATTTCATTTCATTTTCTGAAACTGTTTCTAATCATTTTCTTCTCTCGACCCTTGCTCTCTTTCTTCTCTGCTGAAACCTTGCTCTCTTTCTTCTCTGCTGAAACCCTTTGCCATTGCCGTCGTTCATCCGCCATTGCCGTCATTCATTCGCGGTTGCCGTCGTTCTGCTGCCGTCGTTCATTGTCGTGACTTCACTGCTGCCGTCGTTTTGCTGCCGTCGTGACGAAGAAGAGGTACATTGTTGTTGCTGTTCTTACTTCTAACATTGTTGTTGTTGTTCTTACTTCTAACATTGTTCGTTGTTGTTGGCCGTAAATCGTTCTTGCATGTTACTGTTGTTCGTTCTTGCTGTTTGTTGTTACTGTTGTTCGTTGTTGTTGTTCGTTGTTACTGTTCTAACATTGTTGTTGATGTTTTTTATTTATAAATTTATTTCTCTTGATTTTTAAACTATTATTGTTGTTCTTGTTTGGTATATATAATAGAATATGACCCTGCAGTGAAATTTTGTGTAGGATTACTATTGAATATGTTACTGTTCGAATATTTTGTGTAGGATTACTATTGACCTCTCCTTTTGGTACCTGTTACTAACAAGTATCAATTTCTTGTTAGAATTAGAAACTCAGAATCTTATCATTCTTTTATAAGGGTGTTTGTTTATTTACTTGGTACCTGTTACTAACAAGTATCAATTTCAGTGTTTATTAATTATTTTTCTTTTCCTTTTCAATTTTCACTTTAACTTGCTTAGGCTTTGTAAGTTGTAAGTATTCATTAACAGTGAAGTGAGGGTGTTGGTAAGAAACACTTTTGCTTTATGAGTTTATATTTCTTGGTAGTATGTGTGATGAAAGGGCTAGGTAAGAAACTCTTTTGCTTTATGAGTTTATATTTGTCATTTAATTTTTGTTTTTTTCTTTCTTATAGGTAAAATGTCTAATAACCAGGAAGACACCCACGAGACACAAGGTACACAGGAAGCTCATAATGAAGCTTCGAATGTAGAACATGAAATAAAAAGAGGAAAAACCATTATGAAGAGAATCATCCGTGCTAGAGATAAAGGGATGAGATTTGATGTACATTGGAGTGAACAGAACCAACTAGTTGAGCCTAACGGTTCAATGTTATCTTCATACATTGGTTCGCTTGTCCGTCAGCACATTCCAATCACTAGTGATAATTGGAGGAGTAAATCGTTGGATGCCGGTAAAGAAAAGATATGGACTGAGATATAGGTACTTACCAAATATGATTGATGTTATTAGATTTTTGTTGACGATTAAGTCTTTAATTTACTTATACTAAAACACTTTATGTTTATATGTGTATGTTTTTTCGTAGAGGTCCTTTAATATTGAAGAAAGCCGGCAAAAGTATTGTCTTCAATTGGCCGGAAAGAGACACAGAGGGTTTAGAGCCTTATTCTCAAACAAATATCTTAGGGATGAGAACAAAAATTTTGTTGAAGCAGAACTTCCACCGTTGTATGCGGATGTGATTACACCGCAAGAATGGGGCATTTTTGTAGACAAACGGAAAACGGAAGAATTCAATGTAATGTTGTCTTGTCATGTCTATTGATTGTATTATATATGTGTTTAATTAGTTTGTTTTGATATGACTTAAAATTTTTTATCCAGAAATTGAGTGCCATTAATCGCGAAAGAGCATCAAACCCCGCGTATCCATACAGAAAAGGGCGTTTGGGATATGCACGATTCCAACAAAAATTGGTAAGTATTTATTAATGCTATGGTTTTATTAATTGTATTATTGTGTTATAATTGATGAATTATTATTTAACTAAATGTGTAGTTAGAAGAGTCTAAAAGTGAAGAATCATTGTAACACCCCAATTCCCATCGCGAATAAATAATACATAAATAAAATCAAAGTAACTAAAAATTTATTTTTCCCACAGAAACAAGAATGTCACATTTTAAAATAAGAATACACACTCCCTGCTCATAAATTTGATACATAGCATAAAATAGGTTACCCTCAATTGGGAAACTTTTCCATATAAAGGTAATACCAAATATATTCAACAATTATATACATAAATAAAATAATCGTTTCCCCCGACTCCCGTGCTACGTATCAGAGCAGACACAAAGACCTAAGCAAAGACGAAGATCTAACTCTTCCACTTGCCTCCACGCCTCTAAAGCTGGCAATCTGCACTATGTCATAAAAAGCATATTCCAGCAGAAGGGTGAGAAATATTATCATAATAACGTTGCATATAATTATATATCTCAACATATAATACACATATACCACATTCTCACCACAACTTATCACTGTGCATGTATATATACATATAACACCAAGCATATACCATAAATCAAATACACGACATAACAATCCGTAATTAACGCATCCTTCACATAGGCATATTCATTCATGCTCAAATACACGTATCACCAATACATCTCAATTCATCACCATTCATTCAACATAAACACATATATTCATGTTCATTCATCAATGCACATATACAAAGATGACCAATGCAAATTATAGAGACCGACTCACGACTCTATGCAAATGCAATGCGGTACCGACTCATTTCATCTCAAGTTCAATTGAAGAACTTATTGGAACCATCGCTCGTTACTTAGTGTAACTCCCCGTCGGGCATACGATGTTCACCCATTGCTCACACCCCCACATGGGCACACAATGTTTCTGGATCGCTCACACCCCACATGGGCACACGACCCGATCACTCACACCCCACACGGGCACACGATCCGATTGCTCACACCCCACATGGGCACACAATCATTCGTAATCATCGCTCACACCTCACATAGGCACACGACATTACAACGGATTCTCATTAGAATCGCTCAACACAAGAATGCACATCATGATGCTTCACATGCAAAATGACTCGAAAGACATTCTTGAAATGCATACATATTCACAATATAGTCATGCATTCATCACACACAATCCACATACATTCACATCAATTGTGCCAAACGGCAACCGAACGTTTTCACAAATAACCAAACAATTCGATTTACGGTTTACCAGAAAAGTCGGTTAAAAGTCGGCTAAAAATAATATTTTTCTTCACCAAATCATAGAACATATTTTTAGCTTCACATCCATATAAAGAACACCTCAATCGGATAAACAACGCAAAAGATATGGATATTTCAAAATAACGCAAAAACATAAACCGGAGGCCGGACACAACGAAACGTTTCGAAAATACTGTTCCGATTGGACCAGGTTCAGACCTCAAAACCATTTTTCCTAGAAAGAACATCTCGTTAGCTTTCGAACGCTTCGAACGGGGGTCAAAACCGACCTACGGTTCAAGAGATATGAATTTCCGAAGTTTCCCAAAAAATCAGGATTTTCCACCTACAGCACGCGTCCGTACGCCTGCGCACAAAACCAGTATTTCTGCTACATTCTGGTACAGCTGCGTAATCACCCGAAACCCGACCGATTCAATTACTTTCTTCCAAATAAATACATGGTTATATCACATTAATACACACCAACATATTAGGATCAAGAAAAACTCGATTCCACGACTTTTATTTTTCACCAAAATCTCAAAACCCTTAATCACCAAAATTGTGAAAACTCACATAATCAACCAAATTCAACAAAACGAGTTTCTATAATCTCGGTCTAACCTCATGCGACTAATCTTCACAATTTATTTCAAATTTCATCCGTGAAAACATCGATTCTAACTGATTATGTCAAAATCCAACCTAACCTCAAATATTTCTAACACAACCAAAACAATCGAAATAAAATATACATAATCGTATACAAAGTTAAGATAACGATATTTCACACCCTTACCCGATTAATCGAAGATTCCAAGCTTTGTTGATCGATTTTCCACTTCTTTCTTCTTTTTCCTCTCTTTTCTCTTTTCTCTTTGTTTTTCTCTTCTTTCTCTCAATCTCATAAAATATCTCTCTTATCTCTATCTTTCTATATATAAATATTCCAAGAAAAGAAAAATATCTTATTTTTCTAAAAATATCTACCCCTTTAAAAGACCATTTTACCCTTTCGCTCAAATATCTCTAAAACGCTCTCAAAACGCGATCAAACATAATAACGACGAAAAATAATATATTATAAAATAAAAGTCAAGAATAAAATAATATAAAAACAAAAATAATTAAATTGACTCGATTAAATAAAACTGACAAATCGGGGCGTTACAACTCTCCCCCACTTAGACATTTTCGTCCTCGAAAATGTGCTAAATGCGAACAACCTCGGATACGCTCTCGTATCCGACTAACAAACTAACATGCCAACAAAAGCACACCACGAATAACACAAACTGACAAACCACCTTGCTAACCGCAGCTACAACAACGACACGACAACGATGGCAACTACAACGACAAGATGCAAAGCCCATACAATGCACTTGACGACCAACTGACAACTCAAGGAAAACCACGATACCAACACACAGGTTCACTCTTGAACCGAAACACAACAAGATCGTTACCCTCACTCTAGGTAACACTCCCCTAACTCCCCACACAGGAATTAGCTACTCGCACTCGAACCAACACGATAGGAACGAGGCAACAACACAAACAAGAACACAAGTTCCACTACACCACATTGTCTCAACAACCTCAACAAAACTAGAATACCAACATCCTTGTCACACAACCTTATTACAACCATGCTACGATTCACCAATCGAACATACAACCAAAACCTCCATCTACATAGTAGCCCATGAAGAATATCTAAACCTTTCACCTAACACTTCCATTCTGAAACGTCCAATGGTCTTAACACTCCTACATGTTTCCAATGTTCAACCTATGAACTCTTACAAGTCCCACACGTAGTTACAAAATGTGCCACCTCACACTTCCGCTGCACACTCTGATTACTCGAAACCATCAAGTCTGCCAATCTCACGTCCAAAGTCTAACTCTTTCTCACCTCTGCCAAAAATCACTGTGCACTTTAATATACCCAACCTCGCACTCTGCATGTTAGCTTACACACCAGACACAAGTCTCTGAACTGCTCAAATAATTCTAACTCCCTAACCATCAAAATAGACATGTATAAAACCTTCGACTTAACTCATCCGGCACAACCTTAGCTTTTCTCGAAGGATAATCCAAGCCACAATCATAACTCGTCACAAATTCTAACCATCCTCATCGTCTCATACTCTATTCCTTCAGACCAAACAAGTACTCTAAACTCTTGCGGTTACCAACCCTTCGAACCTAGAACCATAAAGATGATACCTCCAAATATTCCAATACAATACAACCGCGACCAATTCCAAATCCAGAATAGTATAGATCCTTTTATGAATCCTCAATTGTCGTAAAGCATAAGCCACGACTTTACCCTCTTGCATTAACACACTGACTAAACTCATCAAAGACACATCACAATACCTCACAAACGGTTGAACAGGATCACACAGAATCAAAACTGGAGCCGTAGACCATTTCTACTTTAATCCTCTCAAACTTTCCTCACAATGAACATCCAAAGCAAACGACTCACCCTTTGCAAGTCAACCGAAGTAACGAAAACGCTGACGTGGAAAAACCTCCCATAACCTCCGGTAATAACCAACTAAAGTCCAAAAAGCTTCTAATCTCCTTAACCAACTTCGAAACCTCTCATTATAGAACTGCATCTACTTTTGATGAATCCATAAAAATACCATCCTCAGAAATAACATATCCAAGAAAACTAACCTTTTCAACCAAAATTCTCACTCGAACAACTTAGCATAAAGCTTCGTCTCTTTTCAATACTTGTAATTCAAATCCCACACACTCTACCTGTTCTTCCTCTGAATTTATAACAGATCCAAACGTTCTCAATCAAAGCCCTTACGAACTTATCCAAATAAATATGGAAGATACGATTCCTCTACTCCACAAACATTACAGACGCATTACTAACACCAAACAACGTCACTGCACGTTATAATATCCAAACAAACCAAACCTCATCCAAACTTGTCCAGACTCACATACAAGCCTAACCGAGCAAATAACAACCTATCCCGATGATAACAACCATAACCAGTCACATTAAATCGATCAAAGCCTCAACTCACACAATTCACTATCCTTATCAAACGTGCCAAACAATTGTAATTTCACTCCAACTCAATCAAACCATTCCAGTTATCTATCCATGAGAGCGAACGCTTATTCTCAATCGTTACCTTACTCCACTGTCAGTAATCCATACACAAGTCCTTCTCTTAACCGTCCAAATTCCATAAATCCCAACATGTAGCAATAACCAACCAAAAAAAACTCTTAAATATTACATCCATACCTAAAGGTTCTCTCAAAATTTTCCATTAGTGCTCTAAAATTCCAAAGACTTCAAACCTCACCAGAACTCTAAGTTTTCCTTTCCAAAGTCTCAATACCATTATACCCATCATGCTTGTTATTCCATTCAATCATCCATCCAGTTTGTTACTAACAATACTGGAGCTCTCTAAGGCGACACACTTGGTCTCACAAATCCCTTTTCCAGTAAGTCTTCCAACCACTCTTTCCATCTGAGTTTCACGTCCTAAAAGTTCTTCTACGTACTTAGCAGATCCAAACCTCAAATCATCACCTTCGTCCAATTTGAGTTCACACTCTACTCTCTGAGAACAACCATTAACGATACCCAATCTTTTTCTCTCAATGACTTCCCAACTGGACCAACATACAAAAACCTCGAATTCGGCTCACCTTCAGATATTAGAATCTTCATCGACTCAACAAAACAATCTGTAACCATTTCCTTAATTCCAAACAATTTATTTCACCCACTATCAAAGCCGGAAAGACACGCCTATTCCATCCAACATAATTTCTGTCTGCTATCAACAAGAGATTAAGGGTGATCAGTTCCCCAATTTGTCAATAGATAGCCGACAATCATGATGGGGCATAAACCGTCTTCACCAAACTATAATAGGATTTCTTGGATCCTGTGCGCAAAACTACCTAAGGCACAAATACTCAGTTGACATAAACCTTACCTCCGCATTCCCTCCGGAACCGGGAACCACAATGTCCAAAGAGCACTTACAATCTTGCAATTCACAACACACTGAGCCAACGCTCCACACCTGAAGCAACTTGGAGAAGTACCAGCTTCTCCCCCACTTATCTCATTCTAACTCCTGAAGACAAAAGACTAGAAAACCAGAAAGCACTGACAGTGTTTCACACACATATCACGTACTAAGGGGCAAACAACAACGACAGTATTTAACTGTCACTCCAACTGACTCAACAACTTGGCCGGACGGACCGACCTGCTGATACCACTAATGTAACACCCCAATTCCCATCGCGAATAAATAATACATAAATAAAATCAGAGTAACTAAAAATTTATTTTTCCGACAGAAACAAGGATGTCACATTTTAAAATAAGAATACACACTCCCTGCTCATAAATTTGATACATAGCATAAAATAGGTTACCCTCAATTGGGAAACTTTTCCATATAAAGGTAATACCAAATATATTCAACAATTATATACATAAATAAAATAATCGTTTCCCCGACTCCCGTGCTACGTATCAGAGCAGACACCAAGACCTAAGCAAAGACGAAGATCTAACTCTTCCACTTGCCTCCACGCCTCTAAAGCTGGCAATCTGCACTATGCCATAAAAAGCATATTCCAGCAGAAGGGTGAGAAATATTATCATAATAACGTTGCATATAATTATATATCTCAACATATAATACACATATACCACATTCTCACCACAACTTATCACTGTGCATGTATATATACATATAACACCAAGCATATACCATAAATCAAATACACGGCATAACAATCCGTAATTAACGCATCCTTCACATAGGCATATTCATTCATGCTCAATTACATGTATCACCAATACATCTCAATTCATCACCATTCATTCAACATAAACAGATATATTCATGTTCATTCATCAATGCACATATACAAAGATGACCAATGCAAATTATAGAGACCGACTCACGACTCTATGCAAATGCAATGCGGTACCGACTCATTTCATCTCAAGTTCAATTGAAGAACTTATTGAAACCATCGCTCGTTACTTAGTGTAACTCCCCGTCGGGCATACGATGTTCACAATGTTTATGGATCGCTCACACCCCACATGGGCACACGACCCGATCGCTCACACCCCACACGGGCACACGATCCGATTGCTCACACCCCACATGGGCACACAATCATTCGTAATCATCGCTCACACCTCACATAGGCACACGATGTTACAACGGATTCTCATTAGAATCGCTCAACACAAGAATGCACATCATGATGCTTCACATGCAAAATGACTCGAAAGACATTCTTGAAATGCATACATATTCACAATATAGTCATGCATTCATCACACACAATCCACATACATTCACATCAATTGTGCTAAACGGCAACCGAACGTTTTCACAAATAACCAAACAATTCGATTTACGGTTTACCGAAAAAGTCGGTTAAAAGTCGGCTAAAAATAATATTTTTCTTCACCAAATCATAGAACATATTTTTAGCTTCACATCCATATAAAGAACACCTCAATCGGATAAACAACGCAAAAGATATGGATATTTCAAAATAACGCTAAAACATAAACCGGAGGCCGGACACAACGAAACGTTTCGAAAATACTGTTCCGATTGGCCCAGGTTCAGACCTCAAAACCATTTTTCCTAGAAATAACATCTCGTTAGCTTTCCAACGCTTCGAACGGGGGTCAAAACCGACTTACGGTTCAAGAGATATGAATTTCCGAAGTTTCCCGAAAAATCAGGATTTTCCACCTACAGCACGCATCCGTACGCCTGCGCACAAAACCAGAATTTCTGCTACATTCTGGTACAGCTGCGTAATCGCCCGAAACCCGACCGATTCAATTACTTTCTTCCAAATAAATACATGGTGATATCACATAAATACACACCAACATATTAGGATCAAGAAAAACCCGATTCCACGACTTTTATTTTTCACCAAAATCTCAAAACCCTTAATCACCAAAATTGTGAAAACTCACATAATCAACCAAATTCAACAAAACGAGTTTCTATAATCTCGGTCTAACCTCATGCGACTAATCTTCACAATTTATTTCAAATTTCATCCGTGAAAACATCGATTCTAACTGATTATGTCAAAATCCAACCTAACCTCAAATATTTCTAACACAACCAAAACAATCGAAATAAAACATACATAATCGTATAAGTTAAGATAATGATATTTCACACCCTTACCCGATTAATCGAAGATTCCAAGCTTTGTTGATCGATTTTCCACTTCTTTCTTCTTTTTCCTCTCTTTTCTCTTTTCTCTTTGTTTTTCTCTTCTTTCTCTCAATCTCATAAAATATCTCTCTTATCTCTATCTTTCTATATATAAATATTCCAAGAAAAGAAAAATATCTTATTTTTCTAAAAATATCTACCCCTTTAAAAGACCATTTTACCCTTTCGCTCAAATATCTCCCAAACGCTCTCAAAACGCGATCAAACATAATAACGACGAAAAATAATATATTATAAAATAAAAGTCAAGAATAAAATAATATAAAAACAAAAATAATTAAATTGACTCAATTAAATAAAACTGACAAATCGGGGCGTTACAATCATCACTTCCGAACCATTTTTGTGGAAGGAAGCTCGCGTGGGTAAGGGTGGAGCTGTTACAGAAGATGTTCAGCATGTTTATGAAGAATGTGTAAGTATAACATTATGTCTCAAAGTTAATTGAAATTTTATTAAATTATAATTAATTTTTAATCCCCCCTAATAATTTTCGATATATCAATGAATTTCAGGAGAATCTATCTAAATCCATACCCGCAGGTGAGGATGATTACAGGAGCATTCTTAGTCGAGTACTAAATGTTCCTGAGTATCCCGGTCGGGTGAGAGGTAAAGGATTTGGTGTGACTCCATCATCCTTGTATAAGCAATCAAAGAAAAAAAATCCCACCACCCAAGAAATCATGCAAACTGTCATGGCACTACAAGCGCAAGTCCAAGCATTGCAGCAGGATAAAGAGAGATATGAGGCGGAAAGGCGCGGGTCCGGTTTGAAAGATGCTAGTGACAAAGCTAGTATCAATTCTCCAAATAAAATTCTCGGGGTAATTAGCACATATTTATTTTAATTAAATTAACACATTTATTTTATTTGACCTTTATACATATTAACAGTTACATATTTATTATTGCTTCAGGGCATTTCATCTTGCCTGCTGTATTTGTCGTTTCCGACTTATCGCATGGTTGGCAAGGGAAAAGTGCATAACTTTGCGGGAGCGTTACTTCACCATCATCCGCTCCCACAAGGTTATTTAAAAGTGTCGATTGATATCGCTTTAGATACGGATGCGTTACTACCGATACCAGACTCGGTTTCAGAGGTTACATTGCTGCGGGATGCAATAAGTTCGTTTGTTGCATGGCCGTTAAACCTCATTTTCATAGGTGATGAGGTATGTTGAAAACCATTACGAATCTCTTAGTATTCAAATGTCAATTCTGAACGATTATGAAAATCATTCTGAACCACACAGAGTAAAGAATAAAGGGGTTTTGCTGCAAAACGAGTCTGTTGAATCACACAGAGAGGTAGCTTTTAAGTGTTATTCTATTATCCGAATTCATGATTTTCTACTTTACCTAACTTATATGACTGTTAGGTTCCTGCTCAACCTTCACAACAGACCGACAAGAAAAAAGCTCCTACAAGGACCGTGAAGGAAAAAAGACCTCACTTTCAGACGTGTCTAGAAACACTTTTGTCAATGTCAAATTTGATGGAAGGTGCTATTCGTCAAATCAACATGGACGAAGGTGTTTTTGGTTTTCCTCATTCCGAGATAATCGGAAAAGAGGACATGGAGCAGGTTTTCAATCATACTGAATTAGGCATCGATGTTATGCATTCATACATCTGGTACTCCAATCAATCTATTATTTATTTAGTTGAACAATTTATTTACACATTTCAATGATAATAGTCTAATGTTTATTATGTTTTTATTTAAGGTGCATGTATGAAAAATTCATTCGGGGGACGGATTTGTCAAACAAATTCCGTTTCTTCTCTTGCAGCCTTGTTAATGCACCGAGAATTAGTATGAATGCAATTGAAGTAAGAGACCACTTACTTGAGCGATTTACGGCCAGCAACACAGAATGTCTGTTTCTTTTATCGTATAATACTGGAAACGGGTAAGATTTTCATTATAATTTCATTCTAATCTTTAATTTGTATCTTTTGCGTAGAAATTATCCATACTTTTGTTATATTTTACAGTGGACACTGGTTGTTGGTTGCCATTAATCCTATAACAGAAGTGGTGTATTATCTTAATTCATTAGATACTGATTGGTCCACATATCAGAATATGAAGGATGTGGTTGACACGTAAGTGAGACTGTTCGAAATATTCGTGTGTATTTGTATATCTAATTATTTCTGTGACATTGTTCTAAGTTTACGTTTTTCTTTTATAGAGCTATACTACTATACCGTGCACAAAGAGAGACTCGAGTAGCACGGGCTAGATCAACCAATATTACATGGGTCAAAGTGGAGGTATATTAATTTTCACAATATTTATTATTAGTGATGCTACTTAATAACACAAAACATCTATATATTATATCTTATTTGTTTGTCTATGTGTAGTGCCCTCGTCAGCGTAATGGCATAGACTGCGGGTACTTCGTTTTGAGGTTCATGAGAGAAATCATTCAAATGGGACAATTGGAGATTCCTATTCGGGTATGCATGGTTTTATAACTTAGGATTTATTTTAATATTTATCGGATATGTCATATAATTTATTATTTTTAACTAAATAATGCGTATTTTGTTTTGTTATGTAGTATTTCGAAGATATGGCGTGTTCTTCTTACACAAGGAAACAATTGAATTATATTACGGAAGAATTGTGCGAATTCTTTCTTCTAAGAAGAATTTTTTGAATGTATAGTTTTGTGAATGTAAATTTTAGTTTTGTGAATATAAGAAAATTCTGTTGCAAGAAGAATTCTATTGTAAATTTTGTGAATTCTGTTAATGTATATGAATTCTGTTGTTGCAAGAATTTTGTGAATTTTGTAAATTTTGTGAATTCTGTTGTAAGTTTTGTGAATGTTAATTTTATTGAAATGTATATATGAATTCTGTTGTTGCAAGAATTCTATTTCTTGAAATGTATAAGAATTCTGTTGTTGCAAGAAATTATATAAGAAATGCTGGTTTGAAACTATGCAGGTTTCTGCATAAAAAAAAATGGCTAAAATGGGATTTTTTATACGTAGAAAAAATCATTTTCCGTATACATTAGACAACGCTTTCAAAAGCGTTGTCTAAAAGCAACTTTAGAGAGCACTTTTGAAGGAAAAAGCGCTTTCTAAAGTTTATAAAAAAAAATTTTAAATTTTAAACGTATACTTTAGACAGGGCTTTTAAAAGTGTTGTCTAAAGTTCCCTTTTAGAGAGAGCTTTTTCATAAATAAAAAAGCGCCGTCTTTACCTACGACAGCGCAGGCTTAGACAGCGCTTTTAAGCGCTTTTATAGGGCAAAAAAAGCGCCCTCTTTTCCCTCTTTTCCCGTAGTGTCACTAGTAACTTTAAACCTGGAACTGCGCTTTTCCACCTCATATCTCTCTTTATCCTTTTGCAATTCACGGACTTGAGCTTTTAGTTCCTCCAATGATTGCATGACTTCTTGGTTGCTGGGATTTTTTCTCTTTGGTTGCTTATACAAGGAAGATGGAGTCACACCAAATCCTTTACCTCTCACCCGACCGGAATACTCAGGAACATTTAGTACTCGACTAAGAATGCTCCTGCAATCCTCCTCATCTGTGGTTAAGGATTTAGATAGAGTCTCCTGAAATTCATTGACATATCGAAAACTATTAGTGGGGATTAAAAATTAATTATATTTTAATAAAATTTCGATTAACTTAAAGACATAATGTTATACTTACACATTCGTCATAAACATGTTGAACATCTACCCTAACAACTCCATCCTTACCCACACGAGCTTCCTTCCACAATACATGGTCCGAAAGTGATGATTCTTCACTTTTCGTCTCTTCTAACTACACATTTAGTTAAATAATAAGTTCATCAATTATAACACAATAATACAATTAATAAAATCATAGCATTAATATATACTTACCAATTTTTGTTGTAACCGTGCATATCCCAAACGCGGTTTTCTGTATGGATACGCGGGTTTTGATGCTCTTTGGCGATTAATGACACTCAAATCCTGGATAAACAATTTGAAGTCATATCAGAACAAACTAATGCAACAAGTATATAATACAATTAATAGACATGACAAGAAAACATTACATTGAATTATTCGGTTTTCCGTTTGGCTACAAAAGTGCCCCATTCTTCCAGTGTAATCAAGTCCGCATACAACTGTGGAAGTTCTGCTTCTACAAAATTTGTTTCCTCATCCTTAAGATATTTGTCTGATAATAAGGCTCGAAACCCTCTGTGTCTCTTTTCGGCCAATTGAATACAATACTTTTTCCGGCTTTCATCAATATTAAAGGACCTCTACAAAAAAACATACACATATAAACATAAAGTGTGTTAGTATAAGTAAATTAAAGACTTAATCGTCAACAAAAATCTAATAACATCAATCATAATTGTTAAGTACCTGTATCTCAGTCCATATCTTATCTTTACCAGCTTGCAACAATGGATTCCTCCAATTATCACTGGTAATTAGAATGTGCTGACGGACAAGTGAACTAATGTATGAAGACAACATTGAACCGTTAGGCTCAATTAGTTGGTTCTCATCACTCCAATGTACATCAAATTTGATCCCTTTATCTCTAGCACGGATGATTGACTTCATAATAGTTATTCCTCGTTTTATTTCACTTTCTACATTCGAAGCTTCATTCTGAGCTTCATTTGTATCATGTGTCTCGTGTGTGTCTTCCTGGTTACTAGCCATTTGACCTGTAAGAAAGAAAAAAAAGTTAAATGACAAATATAAAAATCCATAATCCATAATCCGTTGAATGATATAAGCTATATATAACATGACAACTAATTAATATTATTGAATGATATAAGCTATAATTTTATAACTAGTACCTTTTTCACTAACGACTCTTTCTTTTCTTGGTTGGAATATGTTCTACCCGTCTCTTAACAACACGAACGGTTGGATTGATCCAAATACCCTCATTATGATCATTTCTAGTATATGATTCATTCACTATAATATTTTCATCTTGATCATTTCTAGTAAATGATTGAATATCAACATCAATATCACCTTGATCTCCAATGTTTTCATCAATTACTTTGTTAGATAAAAGCACTATAGACCATTTTGTACTTGTCGGATCAGTGACATAGAACACTTGTTTAGCTTGAGAGGCTAGAATAAAAGGCTCATCTTTGTACCCCACCCTATTAAGATCCACTTGCAAAAATCCTGACTTATCTATTCGTACGCCATTATTATTTTCAACCCACTTGCAAAGAAATATAGGAATCTGAAACTTCTCATAATCAAACACCCAAATGCGCTCGATAACCCCAAAATATGACAGATTTGCAAATTTTGGGTTTAAGTCTTTCACACTTGAAATGTGCATTGCTTCAGCTACCACGGTGACACCACTATTTTGCATAGTACTTTTATCATCTTGTTCTTTGGTATAAAATGTGTATCCATTAATTGCGTATGCGCTATAATAAAACACAACCAAACTTGGACCATATGCTAAACATCTCAACCTTTCTGTTATTGAAGCGGGATCTGAATAATACTTTGAATAAATATGATCCTTAAACCAAGGTATGAAACTTCGATTGTGCTCTCGTACTATCCAATTCTCATTTCTATTCGGATTTAAACCTCGGAGAACATCCTTGTGCATTTCAACATACGGCTCAACCTCATTCTCGTTGTGCAGAACATACAAATGCACTTGATCCCGTTCAACCCTTGATACTGTCACAACTTCATTTCCAATTAACTTTTTTCCTTCTTTTGTTTTCGACAATATGAGATTTGGGGAGTCCAATTGATTGTACATTGGACAGATATTTAGTACAAAACTCAATCGCTTCTTCAACAATGTATCGTTCGGCAATACAACCCTCTGGTCGACTTCGGTTTTTCACATACCCTTTTAATATTTTCATATAACGTTCAGCAGGGTACATCCATCTCATATAAGCCGGTCCACACAATTGTGTCTCTTTCACCAGATGAACAACTAGATGAACCATTATGTCAAAAAATGAGGGAGGAAAATACATTTCAAGATCACACAAAGTAATAACTATTTCTTTTTGCAATGTTGGTAAGATCGCAAGATCGATCACCTTACTGCAAATTGACTTGAAGAAAAAACACAATTTAGTTATTGCGCTTCTTACTTTTTCTGGCAGAATAGAACGTATACCTATTGGTAAAAAATGTTCCATTATAACATGGCAGTCATGAGTCTTTAAACTCTTTAACTTGAGGTCTTTCATAGACACAAGTCTTCTAATATCTGAAGAGTATCCTTCTGGAACTTTAACTTCACTTATAAAATTACACAATACTTTTTTCTCCTTTCTAGATAGAGTACACGCAGCAGGTGGTAGATATGTTCGTTTTCCTTTCTTCAATGGTCCTAATTCAGTTCTTATCCCCATCGCTATCAAGTCCTTTCTTGCTTTAAGGCCATCCTTAGACTTTCCTTGTATATTGAGTAACGTACCAATAACACTGTCAAATATATTTTTTTCAATATGCATAACATCGAGAAAATGTCTTACATACAACAACTTCCAATATGGCAGTTCAAAAAAAATTGACCTCTTCTTCCACCCACTTTTGACAAGTGTATGTGCAAAAGGCTTTCCAAATTGAGTACTCACATCTTTCACCTTTTCAAAAATTTGATCACCTGTCAATATAGTTGGAGCTCTACCTTGTTCTGGCTCTCCATTGAATGCTTTTCTCCACCCACGATAGTGATGATTAGAATTTAAGAATCTACGATTACCGAGAAATACATTCTTCTGACCAAATTCCAATCGCGTCCAATCTGTTTTATCTTCACAAATAGGACACGCACATTGACCTTTTATGCTGTACCCTGATAGATTTTTGTATGCTGGAAAATCATTAATTGTGCCAATCAACATCACCCTCAAGTTGAAACTTTCTTTCCTATACCCATCATAAACCTCCACACCGTTCTCCCACAAAAACTTTAAATCTTCGATTAAGGGTGCCAAGTATACGTCTATGTCATTCCCTGGTTATCTAGGCCCAGAAATTAACATAGATAACATCATGTACTTACGCTTCATACATAGCCATTGAGGTAGGTTATAAATCATTATGATGACAGGCCAAGTGCTATGTGAGATACTTTGAAGACCGCGTGGGTTCATTCCATCAGTAGATAATGCCAAGCGAAGGTTTCTTGCTTATTTTCCAAATTCAGGATAATCATCATCAATTTTCATCCACTATGGTGAATCTGCCGGATGTCGAAACTTTCCATCAATAATTCTTTCATTTGCATGCCAAGTCAAGTGTCTTGAATCGGTCTCACTACGAAACATGCATCTAAATCTCGAAATTATAGGAAAATACCATAAGACTTTTGCTGGAGACAACTTTTTCTTATATCGAGAGACACCACATTTAGGACACTCATTTAACGATGCATACTCATTTCGAAACAAAACGCAATCGTTTGGACAGGCATGTATCTTATCATAGCTCATGCCAATAGAGCACAACATCTTTTTGGTCTCATATGTTCGATTGGGAAGAACATTATCCTCTGGAAGCATATCTTTCATAAGGGCTAATAACTCTGTGAAACTTTTATCCGACCATCCATTGCCCGCCTTTAAGTTGTACAACTTTAATACCGCAGACAATCTTGTGAATTTAGTTCAACCATTATACAACGGTTTCTCTGCATCGCTTACCAACCTCTCAAACATCTTGGGACAATCCTTATGATCTTCTTCAAGTGCTTCTGCAATCTCTTCGACTCGATCAGAATCGTATGTATCTGTGCCATTGTCGTTTGAAGCATAGGTCGTATTATCCCCCGGTTCAACATTCCCGTTAATCTTCTCACCATGCAAATTCCAACATGTATAACTTCTATCAATTCCAGGCCTCATTAAATGCGATGCCAGCTGAACCGCGTCAACCCGACTCCCAAAACAGCAACCCAAGCAAGGACATATCATTCGACTGGGGTCTTTGGCGTGCGCAACAGCAAACTTAACGAATTCCGATACCCCATTCTCGTACTCTTTCGACAATCAACTTGAAGACATCCATTTCTTATCCATAGTTATACTAATTAAACTAAACAAAAACAAAAATAAAAAATGTTTACCTGTAGGGAAAGAATCCGACTTTCACACTTTGATCACAAGTAACCCCTATATATAGCAAATTCAATAAGTTAGTAACCCCATCTTATCAGTTCATTCAAAGCACTACTAATTACAGTGGCGAGAGAGAACAACTAATTACCTGTAGAGATGTAAACAACTTCTAGACCCACACAGTGTCCAGATAGGTTAGAATTACCAAGATCCCCCTGTACACGTATCATAAAATGAAATATCATTAATTGACCAATTATGAGTCATAACTTGATAAGTGGCAACATGTAATCACAAACAAGCAACAATTAGAGGTAAACACCTACATATCCCAAGTACTTGACCAAATACTCAAGAGCAAGCATACTTTAACAAGTAACCAAGCATACTTAAACAAGTAACCAAGCATTAGAGCAATTCTTCCTAAACCTAACAAGATTCAAATCTAAGCAATACCTAAACAAGTAAACATGCACCTAAGCAATACTTAAACGTGCTTTATGAATAATTCAATCCTATATAAAAAACTAAATCAATCCCTGCTAGTTTACCTAACATCATTGCTAAGTTGCTAATAAAAACAACTTCTATCCTTTTTAACCTGTTAACAGAACCGAGCCATTCATATTAACCAAACTGCATAAATCATGTGACAAGGTTAAGTTCAAATATCTTTACCATTTAATTTGCTTTTGAAAAAATCAGTAGAAACGGAACAATAACTAACTGAGCTAACTCTTCAAACACTCTTACTAGTTTCTACTAATTCATAACCAAGTTAACATTTTTATTAAGGCCAATCTCATGCTAAGACTAACAAGTTCACGCAAGTTCAATACAGTTAACAGAGTTACAACTTTAACGGTTTTGTCCAAGCTAATAACTAACTTCAAAGTTAACTAACTAACAGTGATAAATTTAACCTCATTTTCGCAACTCAGAAGAGAAGAAGAATTGAAAAATTGAGAAGCATAACAGCAAGAACGAAACAGAATGATGACAACAACAACAACAATAGAACGACGACAAGAATGTAAGAAACAAGAACAATGTAAGAAACAAGAACAATGTAAGAAGCAAGAACAACAACAACAACAACAACGTACCTCTTCTTCGTTTTCGTCTTCTTCTTCACGACAACAATGGACGATGGCAATGGAAATGGCAAGGGTTTCAGAACGACGGCAATGGCAATGGCAAGGGTTTCAGAACGACGGCAATGGCAATGGCAAGGGTTTCAGAACGAAAGCAAGAATGAACGAAAGCAAGGGTTTCAGAAAGAAACGGACGAGAGAAGAAAATGAAAAGAAGTTTCTGAAAATGATTAGAAATGTGTTTTATATTTTAATTCATAATTGACCTTATAGAGCGCTTTTCAGAAAGCGCTTTCTTAAGTGCTACCTCTAAGAGTGTTTTCCTTAGAAAGCGCTTTCTTAAGTAGGGAGAATTTAAGACCTATAGCAGTGCTTTATGAAAGCGCTTTCTAAGGTTAACTTATAGCAGCGCTTTTTTAAAGCGCTTTCTAAGATAATACCTATAGCAGCGCTTTTCAAAAAGCGCTTTCTAAGGTGGCTTCAATTTAGGGCTTTTAGCAGCGCTTTCTAAAGGCTGTCTTTTGCAGCGCTTTTTTTTAGTGAAATTTTTTAAAGACTTATAGCATCGCTTTTTGCAAAAAGCGCTGTCTTTGTGGCTACGCGAAAAGCCAATTTTGGCATAGTGCAAACACAAATTCAGAAATAAAGTTTAAAATGTGACAAGAAAATTGTTAGTAAATATAATGTGAATATAAAATTGGGTGAGGGTTGTTCAACGGAGAAATTACTAACAAATTCTACAGTGACAAAGTGGGCAGTGGATCATGAATGGGTTGCATCACCAAAGACCTCATACCAAACAGGAAAGTATAAAGTTTGTAATAAAAACACTTTTTGTGCATTATGAATTTGGCACCTCTCAAATGATTTATTATTCAAATTTGAGGGGAAATAAAAAACATTTAAACCCAATAAGAAAACCAATTGTTGTTATTTCAACACATCAATGATTTGTTCCACATGTGTATTGAATATATTGATTATTGAGATTGTCATCAACAGCTGAATTGCATTATTTTCTGACCATCATACTTTCTGAGTGGGGCTATAAAGTTAAAACCACTTACACATGTAAAGGCATCTTAAACAAGTTAAAAATTCAAATGTTTCGGAATAAAAAGATATAGAAAGAGTCAACAGAAAAACACCATAAACATTCAAATCTATCAAATTATTCGAACATAGTTATCTAAAGATAGGGACTTGAATTACGGTATACATCTTATGGAGCACCGACACTTCAAATTGAAAGTATGTATGTTTTCATGACAACATCGACACCAACACAAGTAATTCTATTCAATTAATTTCATTTCCTCAAATTATCACTAGAGATATCATGGAGGCCATGTATGGATGCTTAATAGTATCATCAATATCATGCACACTATTAGTAGCTCTAATCATTCATTTCATTTTTGCTATCATCAACATAATAGAAACATACAACATAAACAATTTACATTATTAGATTTCAAATTCCATGTCACCTTTTTTAGGCTCACATTTTGAGTTTGGATCTTGTTAACGGTTTGTTCAAGCAGCTTTAAAGCTTCTCTTAGAGCATTCCGTGACTCTAGAAGCTTCGAATACTTTTTCTTCAGCTGTATACAAAAAATCAAAGCAGAACATGTGGATTTCAAATTTAATTGAATCCAAAACCACCTCAAATTTAGTACAATTGAAATTTGACCTAACTTTGATGTGTTGTGGTGACTTCTAGAAGAGGATCTTCTACACCAGAACTCCTAATCCTGAAAATACAAATAAAAAAATCGTGAATCGAGAATCATAAATAAGGTTGAATAACAAAAATATGAAGTAATTTAACAATTGTTAACGAAAGAGTAAGAGAAGGGTGAAGTGAAATCACATACACCATACAAGACAAAATACGAAGTATAGATGTTAAACAACTAGATTAGGGTTTCATATGAAAATAGGAGCAAGGATGAGAGAATGTGAAGGTTGATTGGAAATGGAGAGAGGACAAAACCAAATTGAGATGTAGACGAAGTCGATCGCAGATGGAGACATCGATCGAAGATGCAGACAAGGTCGAACAAAGATGCAGATGATGTTGATCGATGCAGATGAGGTCAATCGCAGATGAACACAGGTTCAATCGGAGATGAACATGGGTTCGATCGAAGATGAACACGGGTTCGATCGGAGAAGGAGACGAAAATGGTTCGCAAAGAGAACAAGACGAATCGTAGAGTTAAAAACTTTTTGGGTTTTTTATGGACACTTTTTCTAATGAAAAGAATATATTAAAAGTCTATACAGTCTTTTTTTTTGTACAAACTTGTTTTAAAAATTTGTAAAATTGTTTCAATGAATTATTTAATAGTTCTCAAAAGTAATTTTTATATTTATTGTGAAATTGAAAATGTTAACTTTTTAATTTTTTAATCAATTATTTTTTTAATTGTAAATTTAAGTACTTGCAAATTTTTTATGCTTTTTTTAAAGTTAATTTTAACGTCAAACATAAAAGTAGAAAAATAATATAAAATATAATTAATCAATAACGATTTAAGAAAAAAAAAAGTATTAACTAGAAATTTTATTTGTGGCTAAAGTATATAATTTAACTTGAATGTATAACTATAGAAACATTTTGGTAGCTAATATGGTATTTTCTTGTAGTGCCACCTAAAAATTAAGGCAATTTATTTTATTTTCAACTATGGTTCACTATGACACTTTAGTTAATTAGAGATTTCATACAGGTTTTTAAAGAAGTTACAATGTCATTAGCATCTCAAATGTATAGATAATATAATATATTATAATCTGAAACTCTTTTTCCAATGAGACAAATATATGAAAGTTTTGTTCTTATAGAAATAGAAAAGAACACACAAAATATTTTATTCAGATAAATCAATTATGAATATAAAATGCATCCAGTCTTGCATTTTATTTTATTCCACTCTTCTAGTCTTCAAATCCAAAACAATATTCAAATAAATTCGATGACTCCAGCACATATCACAACATGTAATTCTAGTTGTTGTCCAACCAAAACTGTTTCTGAAGATTGTCAACTATGTTACTGTCCACTTGAAAAGCCTTTGTGAGAACTTCAGAAGAGATTTTTGGATTAGATCCAAATACAGCATTAGCAATTGTGATAACTCCGGGATTCTGACTGCTAAGTCCAGCAACGGCAACTGCATTTCCATACCCCACATTCAACTGGAAGTGAATGAGACCAATAGGGAACACAAACACATCTCCTTTGTTGAGTACTTTTGTGATGAGACGGTTTTGTGGATTAGAAGTAACAAAACCAACGTAGAGAGTACCCTCCAAAACTATAAGAATCTCAGTACCTCTTGGATGAGTATGTGGAGGATTTAGTCCCCTAGGTGCAAAGTCAATGCGAGCGAGAGAAATACCAAGAGTGTTTAATCCTAATATCTCATTAACCGCAACCGGTGTCACTTTTGAGCCAAGTGAATTTGATGTGTTTCCTTCTTTCACTGAGAAAAAGAAGTCATTTGCAGTGGCAAGTTTTGGATCTTGGCAGAATTTTCCATTCACAAACACTGCAAATCAAATATGTGTGATTAAATTTTTTGACTGTAATAAATTTCAAAGGCTTAACCATAACTATCATAGCAGAAAAATACTAATTATCTTGCTAATGAAAACAACACACATATTATTGTACATACCACCAGTTTTAGTGTCATTGATAGCTACACAAAAGTCTTGTAGAGGGCTGGGATCAAATGCAAAGGCACAAGATGCCAAGGCCAAGAAGGCTGTAAAAATCAAGTAACTACTTTTCATATTGCTCTATTTGTTTCTTTGTATTATATATGCTTCTGTATGTTTATGGATGATGAAATTTTGAAGACATAGAAAGAGCCTATTTATAAGAAGTTTAGACATTGAAATATTCCATATATTTATTTATAAAATGTATTTAAAGACCTAGTGAAAAAAGTCTTTTTGAATTTGTATAAGATACTTGTTCAATTAATATTTAAAAACTACATGCTACTTATTCTTCTAATGAAAAACTTGTCTCACGCGCTTCAATTTATTGATATAGTCAATTAAAGAAATGATTAATTGAACATAAGAGGTTTTTGTCCATGATGATGATGTAACAAGTTGAAATAGTATTTGATTTTTTAACCAGAGTTGCAGTTGATTTTTTAAATACTATTAGCATGCTATTAAATTGTGATTGCGGTCATGGATGGGATTGCGGGTACGAGTGTTGCGATTGTGGTCATTGTGCTTGCTGCGATATACATTGCGGTCATTGAGTATGAATTTCGACCATAAAAACACCGTTGAGAAACACTTAAAGTTAAGATTTTTTATTATATTAGAAGAAACAAGAGTTTTTATGGTCTAAATTTTTTATTTTTTGATAAAAATAACTAAAGAAACATAGTCAAAATTGCCCGGTGTGGTTCATAATATGGTCGAATGGGTGATTCAAAATCATATTACAATTTTGGTCTAGTGCGGGTGCGGAGACCAACACATCAATAATATTGCGGCTTCTGTAATATTGTGGAAACCATAGTTGACAGCGATGGTCGGAGCTGAGGTAGTTAGCGGCGGTAAATGGAGCAACACCAATAATCGGTGGTCGAGTGGTGGTGGCGTAGCAAAGGTCCGTGGTTCAGTTCAACACCTGGTTGGGTGTGTTTTCGGTACTAAGGTCGTGTGTGCGGATGGGCCAAATATGTTGGCTTGCTTTTGTGCATGAATTTGATCTCTAGGGTTTGGAAATTATAAATGTAGTTCTCTGTCCCTTTTGTTGATAGAAAATTACGATGGAAGAGATGGTTATCTTAGCAAGAAAAACTTAAAGAGACATGGGTAAAAACTCCTAGAAATCGTTGTTCTTGAAATTGGCAAACCTTAAGGGATAACTAAAGGGATTAGAAAACACTTCTATACATCCTTGTTTATTTGAGTCAAGTTACTTCTATAAGTAATTGATATAGTCAATTAAAGAGAGGACTAATTGAACATAAGAGGTTTTTGTCCATGCACTACAAGAAAACATGCCCCTAGCCACGTGATATAGCGACGTGATAAACATGTGACAAAAAAGGGGAGTTGTGACGTGTTTATCACGTCGCTACTTGTTTATATTATTTAAAAAATAGAAGTAACGTTTGCACATGAGGGAGTGAGAAATTTTTATTAAAGAATATGTTGTGGCGTGGAGATCACGTCGCAACGTAAAAAAGTAAAATATAAAAATTAAGACGTTATGCTTCCACATGGGGGGAAGTTTGAATTTTTCAGAATTTATGTTGTGGCATGTAATTCACGTCGCAACCTTAAATTCAAAAATAAAAAATATTAAGAGGGAAAGTTGACTGACCAGTGAATTGATGAGTGCAGAAAGACTGACACCTTTTTTTAGTGGCATGATTATCACGACACTAATTTTTTATCGTTAGAGCATTGCGGGAAAGGTGTACGTGGAACACCATGGACAATGTTAAGATTAAAAAAAAATTTGAAGTAGGACATATGGACGAATATATGACATGCTTAGGCGTGCTAGATTATGTTGGGAAGAGCAACAAATTCGTCTTGACTGGATAGGCAAGGAAGTATTTGAGGAACTTTTCGTCTATTGGAAGACAAATGGTTTTAAGAAAAAAAATCAGAACATGCAAAAAAAAACAAGAGCATCTGAATCAGGGGGCTGCCTTAATGCAGTAGGATTAAAGTTAATTATTTTAATTAAAAAAGTATTTGGGGAGACACTCATAGATCAGTGAGCTGTTCGTGAAGACCCGAACCTAAAAATCGGGGGACTTTGTTGACGCCCGTTCAAAATCAAGTTTATAAACATGGCGGAAATCTTTATTTATGTATATAACTAAATTGTTTAACCTATATTTAATTTAATTTTTTATGTATGTGTAGGAGTTGTATCATAGATTGCTCACCCAATTTCTAGTTGAAAATCCTCAGTATACTCCGATTGAGAATGATCCGATTAATTGACGTGTGAATCTTTATATTAGGGGTTTATAAACATGGCGGGAAGGGAGCTAATGGGTATTTTTTTGGTGTTGGACTTTTGGCTGCCGACTATAGAAGAGGGGATAAAACTTTATTTCAAAGACTTGATGGGGAAGGACCATCTCTTCCACCAAAATTGACACCCGAAATGATGGAAACATTGAGACAACTGCCTCTAACTGAAGAGAGACGCGAGACAGCGACTCGTGAGACAGAGGTGAGACGCGAGACAGAGGCACATGAGGCAGCGCTAAAGGCCGAAATTGAGGAAATGAAGAAGAGGCAATCTGAGATGGAGGCGCAAATACGACAATTGTTTTCCTCACAATCGATCCATCTTGTCCAAGAAGATGAAGACGAAGAAGATAATGTATTTAGTAGTGATGATGATTTATTTTTTTTATTATTTATGTTTATGACATGAATATTGTAACACCCCCTTTCTATACCCCAAAATAATCACATAATCATTTAGGCACATATTAAAAATTTCGTCAGAGTATAATTATAAACATAGTATAAAAGAGGTATGTCACATTATACATGAAATTAAAACATTCAACACCTGCTCAACAATTGATATGCAACAGTGGGGTAAATTTGCAACAGAGGAACTTAGTCCTTACACCCACATCTCAATATTTAGAATAAAAGCGGAAAATCTAAACATTGAATAACATCAAACATATATACATATATATATCATCAAGTATTATCCACCAACATAATTCATGTTTACATAAACATTCATCAACCAGATACATGTACAAATGTATCATAAAAGAATCATATACATCCTAGCTACCCGGTGCTACATATCAGAGCCGACCGACCAAAAGAATGAAGACACGCTTCACAAAAAGACCACCAGCATACCTACTCTGCAATGCGTCATAGAGCATCATAAAACAGCAGAAGGGTGAGAAATATTATCATAATAACAATGCATATAATTATATATCTTAGCATAAAAATACACATATTCCACATTCTCACCACAATTCATCACAATTCACTCATATACATTACAATGTATATATATACCAAACCAAGCATATTCATCATGCATACTTTCACAATCCTTATCATTCCCCATAAACATACATATTCATGTTTATTCATCAATGCACAATTGTAAAGATGATAAATGCAAATCATAGAGACCGACTCACGACTCTATGCAAATGCAATGCGGTACCGACTCAATCATCTCAAGTTCACTCAGGAACTTATTGGAACCATCGCTCGTTACCAATGTAACTCCCCGTCGGGCCTACGATGTTCACTCATTGCTCACACCTCACATAGGCACACAATGTTTATGGATCGCTCACACCCCACACGGGCACACGACCCGATCGCTCACACCCCACATGGGCACACGATCGTCTATAATCATCGCTCACACCCCACATGGGCACACGACGTTATAGCGGATTCCCTCTGGAACCAATCCTTCGCTCACACCCCACATGGGCACACGACATTACAAGATGCATATCATGATGCTTGACACCCAAGAACTCATGACAATCAAATGCATCTTCACACATATATGCAACCATAATCATGCATATATTTCAACTCATCATCATTATTCATGCATTGAAAACAATTCAAACAATGCATTTCAACCATAAAGGCCACCAACCACATACATTGGAATTTCACATAAACACTGCATATCATCACAAACCATAACAATCATACAATTACAATTACTTCCACAAGGGATTCACACCACAAAGGCTACCCACAACACATCATAACAACATACATTGATATTCAATCAAACAATGTATTTTACCACACAACAACATCATTTATGGATCGCTCACACCCCACATGGGCACACGACCCGATTGCTCACACCTCACCTTGGTACACAATCATTTGTAATCATCGCTCACACCTCACATAGGCACACGACGTTACAATGGATTCTCATTAGAATCACACAACACAAGAATGTACATCATTATGCTTCACATACAAAATGGCTCAAGACATTCTTGAAATGCATATATATTCACAATATAATCATGCATTCATCTCATACTATCACATACAATCTATATACATTCACATCAATGCACTATTGTATGATTCACATTCAAAATACACATTCAAACGGTAAAAATCGCTAAATAACACTATTCCTAACTTTCCGACATAATTAAATCGGCTAACAATTTCCAAATCATCATAATAAGAAAGTTCAGCTCAGTAGCTTCACAACGATACCAAGAATGTAAAAATCGGATAAACGGAACAAAAGTTACGAAAGAAAAACGAAAACACATTTTTGAAAAATCTCATTTTGCCATTTGTCCTGTCCATACGCGTATTGCCCTGAGCCATACGCGTATGAGCAGAGACTTATTTTTCCCAAAAATCACGTGTAAAAGCCCGTACACGTAATGCCCAAGCTCGTACGCGTATTGCCCTGAAATGCTACGCGTATCATACGCAAATGGGCAGATGGCTGAGAAAACATGCAACCCATACGCGTATTGGCCCTGAAACGTGCCTCCCATACGCGTATTACCCAAGTCAATACGCGTATGGCCTGCTCCAATACGCGTATGGCCAGGCGAAATGCAAAATTTTCCTGCAGAATTTTGTTCTGCGTTTTTCACCCAAACCACACCCAAATTCATCCTCTAAATCCAGAAAAATACCAATTTGATGTACAATAACATATATCTATCATGTATCGACAACAAGGAACACGAAAACATCATTTCCAACATGACTTAATCGAATTCTAACACTTTCTACACAAATGGGTTTATACCAAAACTCATAAAAATCATCAACAACAACAACACAATCATACATAATGATATACATTGATAAGATAATAAGATTTCACACCCTTACCCGGATTAATCGATTCCTAGAAGTTGTTTTGAAGATTTCCAAGCTTTTCCTCTCTTTTCTCTTCTTCCTCTTTCTTTCTCTCCTTTTTCTCTCTATTTCCCTTTTCTTTCTCTTTCTCTCCTATTTCCTTTTCTTATCTCTTTTTCTTTTCTATTTTTCTACTCAAATTAAATTAATTCATTTTCTCACACAATTCTATTTCCAATAAATTTCTAACTTACTATTAATTGAGAAATGTCCAAAATACCCTCCATTCTAATTTCCCCGAAAACTCTCAAAAACGGTAAAATATCATAACATGTCAACATAGCATATTAACACACCAATTTCACAATTAAAATAATTTATCACTCAATTTAAATAAAAGACTCAACAAAATGGGAAAAAACAGAATCGGGGCATTACAACTCTCCCCCACTTTAGAAATTTTCGTCCTCGAAAATATTACCTGATTCAAACAACTTCGGATACGACTCTTGCATCCGACCGACAAACTAACATGCCCACAAAAGGCACACCACAATAACAAAAACTGACAAACCACCTTGCTAACAGCAATCACAATAACGACACGACACAGGAATTAGCTATGCGCACTCGAACCATCACCATGGAAACAAGGCAACAACACAAACAAGGACACAAATTCCACGACACAACATCGATTAAACAACCTCCACACAACCATAATACCAACATCCTTGTCACACAACATTATTACAACCATGCTACGATTCCCAAATCGACCATATAACCAAAACATCCATCTACACAGTAGCCCATGAATAATAGTTAAACCTTTCACATATCACTTCCATCCTGAAATGTCCAATGGTCTCAACACTCCTACACGTTTCCAATGTTCAACCTATGAACTCTTACCAGTCCCACACGCATATACGAATCATGTCACCTCACGCTTCTGTTGCACACTCTGATTACTCATAACCATCAAAACTGACATGTATAAAAACTTTCGACTTAACTTATCACGTACGACACTAACTTTTCCCAAGGATAATCCAATCCAAATTCATAACCCATCACAAATTCTAACCATCCTCATTGCCTCATACTTTATTCCTTCAAACCAACCAAGTACTTAAAACTCTTGCGATTTCCCAACACTTCGAGTCGAGAACTATAAAAATAATACCTCCAAATTTTCCAACACAATACAATCGCGACTAATTCCAAATCCAGAATAGCATAGATCCCTTTATGAATCCTCAATTGTCGTAAAGCATAAGCCACGACTTTACCCTCTTGCATTAACACACTGACTAGATTCATCAAGGATGCATCCCAATACCCCACAAACGGTTCATCAGGGTCACCCAGAACCCAAACTAGAGTCGTAGACAACTTCTACATCAGCTCCCCACAACTTACTCACAACGAACGTCCAAAATAAACGACTCACCCTTTGCAAGTCAACTGAGATAACAGAAGTACGAACTTAGCAAAGTCTCCAATAACCAGCGGTAATAACCAACTAAAGTCCAAAAAGCTTCTAAGCACTTTAACCGACTTTGGAGTCCCTCAACGTAGAACTGCATCTACTCCCGATGAATCCACAACAAATACCACCATCAGAAATAACATATCCAAGAAAACTAACCTTTTCAACCAAAATTCTCACTTGAATAACTTAGCATAACACTTTGTCTCTTTTCAACACTTGCAAGTCAATTCTCAAACACTCTACTCGTTCTTCCTTCGAGTTTATAATAGATCCAAATATCCTCAATCAAAACCACTACAAACTTATCCAATTAAATATAGAAGATACAATTCCTCTACTCCACAAACATTACGGACGCATTACTAACACCAAGCAACGTCACTGTACGTTGTAATGCCCAATCCAAATTCCAAAAAGTATAAATTCTCAAAGCTTTTGCAAAACTTTTCACTGGGTAACTGTCTACTCACACCCAAGCTTAACCGAGTAATTAACAGCCTATTCCGATGATAACAACATAACCAGTCACATCAAATGGATCAAAGCCTTAACTCACACAATCCACCACTCTTATCCAACATTCCATACACTTGCAACTCCACTCAAACTCAACCAAGCCAAGAGGACTCTTAAATATTACACCCACACCTAGGGTTTCCTCAAAATTTCCATTAATGCACTAAAACTCCAAAGACTTCAAACCTCACCCGAACTCCAAGTTTTACTTTCTATAGTCTCAATACCAATACCATCATGCTTGTTATTCCATTCAATCATCATTCCCTGTTGGTACTAACAAAGCTGGAGCTCTCTAGGACCACACCTTAATGTTCCATCCAAAAACACATCCAAAAACCATGCACAACTGACGACCCATCACTATGGCTTCCTGCCAATTTCCAGAACACTATCATCACAGACAAAACAAATTTCTTAGTCCCATCTACTAAGAGTTTCCTACTTACTTAGCAGACATAAACCTCCACTATTCACCTTCGTCCAATTAAGTTCAATCTCTACTCTCTGAGAAGCAGTCCTTAATAATACCCAATCATTCTCTCTCAATGACTTCCTAACTTGACCAACATATGGAAACCTCGAATCCGTCTGCTCTTCCGATATAAGAATCTTCTTCGACTCAACAAAACAATCCTTAATCATTTCCTTAAATTCCAAACAATTCATTGCACACACTATCAAAGCCGGAAAGACCCGTCTATTCCATCCAACATAATTCCCGTCTACTATCAACAAGAGATTAAGGGTGATCAGTTCCTCAATTTGTCAATAGACAGCCGACAATCATGATGAGGCATAAACCATCTTTACCAAACTATAGTAGCATTTCTTGCATCCTGTGCACAAAACTACCTAAGGCACAAATCCTTAGTTGACATAAACCTTACCTCTATCTTCCTTCCAGAATCGGGAACAACGCTGTCCAACCCACACTTATAATCTTGCAATCAACGGCACACTGAGCCCACACTCCACAACCGAAGCAACTTGGAGAAGTTCTAGCTTCTCCCCCACTTATCTCAATCTCACACCTGAAGATAAAGGATTACCAAAAACCAGAAAGCACTGACAGTGTTCCACACACATATCAAGTACTAAGGGACAAACAACAACGATAGTATTCAACTGTCACACCAACAGACTCAACAACTGACTCAACACTGGCTCTGATACCACTTAATGTAACACCCCCTTTCTATACCCCCAAATAATCACATAATCATTTAGGCACATATTAAAAATTTCGTCAGAGTATAATTATAAACATAGTATAAAAGAGGTATGTCACATTATACATGAAATTAAAACATTCAGCACCTGCTCAACAATTGATATGCAACAGTGGGGTAACTTTGCAACAGAGGAACTTAGTCCTTACACCCACATCTCTATATTTAGAATAAAAGTGGAAAATCTAAACATTGAATAACATCAAACATATATACATATATATATATATATATCATCAAGTATTATCCACCAACATAATTCATGTTTACATAAACATTCATCAACCAGATACATGTACAAATGTATCATAAAAGAATCATATATATCCTAGCTACCCGGTGCTACATATCAGAGTCGACCGACCAAAAGAATGAAGACACGCTTCACAAAAAGACCACCAACATACCTACTCTACAATGCCTCATAGAGCATCATAAAACAGCAGAAGGGTGAGAAATATTATCATAATAACAATTCATATGATTATATATCTTAGCATAAAAATACACATATTCCACATTCTCACCCCAATTCATCACAATTCACTCATATACATTACAATGTATATATATACCAAACCAAGCATATTCATCATGCATACTTTCACAATCCTTATCATTCCCCATAAACATACATATTCATGTTTATTCATCAATGCACAATTGTAAAGATGATAAATGCAAATCATAGAGACCGACTCACGACTCTATGAAAATGCAATGCAGTACCGACTCAATCATCTCAAGTTCACTCAGGAACTTATTGGAACCATCGTTCGTTACCAATGTAACTCCCTGTCGGGCCTACGATGTTCACCCATTGCTCACACCTCACATAGGCACACAATGTTTATGGATCGCTCACACCCCACACGGACACACGACCCGATCGCTCACACCCCACATGGGCACACGATCATCTATAATCATCGCTCACACCCCACATGGGCACACGACGTTATAGCGGATTCCCTCTGGAACCAATCCGTCGCTCACACCCCCCATGGGCACACGACATTACAAGATGCATATCATGATGCTTGACACCCAAGAACTCATGACAATCAAATGCATCTTCACATATATATGCAACCATAATCATGCATATATTTCAACTCATCATCATTATACATGCATTGAAAACAATTCAAACAATGCATTTCAACCATAAAGGCCACCAACCACATACATTGGAATTTCACATAAACACTGCATATCATCACAAACCATAACAATCATACAATCACAATTACTTCCACAAGGGATTCACACCACAAAGGCTACCTGTTGCACCCCAAATTTTACCCTCATTTTTTTTCTGCTAGTTGATGTTTTATTTATTTTTCTCTATATTTTAATTTAGTATTTATTTTAGTATTTTATTTGTTTTATTTTAATTTCAATATGTTTCTTAATTTTATTTATATTTTATTTGTCCTATCTTTATCAATTTATAATTAATCTCATTTTATTTTTTTTTGCATTAGTTAATTTAGTTTACTATTTTTAATTAACATTTTTACTAATAGTTATTATCATTTAGCATGTTAAAATTAATTTAAAGAAAGGGTTTTCATTTCCATAAGCCATCGTGACCAAATGATACAAAACATTGGATTTATTTTTCATAACTAAGGACCAATAGGAAATGAGTATGGTCATGTTGACTTTTCAACTCATTTGCCAACCAATGAGGAATTAGCATGTGGCGTATGAGAAAACAAAAACAACCAAATTGTTCTTCTCCCTCGTCTTTGCTCGCAAATTCAGAAGTGGAAGAAGGAAAATCCAAGCAAACGCAAGCTCATCAATTCATATAAACCACTTCAATTCAAATCTTGGCGCGCTATGTTCAATTTGAAATCCTCCAAGAAGCAATTCCATTTCAAGCTCTCAACTATATGGTTCGTAAAAGTGAGTCTGAAGAGTTACCATTCTCAGCATTTAATCTGTCACAACCTGTGAATCTGTTCACGCTATCCCCAACCTTTACTTCATTTGATACCATTCCTACTAGCATCAAGTAAAGACCTCAGAAAACATACATGGAGTTGTGATTCAGCACTGTAATTCTGAAACTTGCACAGCGGATTTGTCTCCAAGACATGGACCAATTTTGAAATTTCAAAAGAGACGTTGGCGCCTATTAAGCACACCACCTGTTTGATACTTAGACTGACCCAAGCCAACACTCTGCCTATATAAAGGAGTTCAGCCTCAGTGCAAAGGACCAACAATTTTCACAAAGCACTCGAAAAGTTTCTGAGTTTTGAGTTTTCACGAGCAAAAGAGGAGGAGAGCTGCTTTGGAGTTTCTTTTTGCTAGTTCAGAAAGGAGAGTATTCAATCTCCTTGAAGGTGCAGTGGACATTACTCCACTTGGTAAATACACTTCCCCCTTTTAATATTCATGTCATCATAGCATATCTCAATCATAACTGTTATAATGTGCTTTATATTGTTTTTCACTCGTCTATAATGTGCTTTTGTGTATGTTCTGTCCATGGCTTGATATCTTGAAGTAGGATGATTCTGTTTGCTTTACTGAGATAGACATGTATGCTGCTCTTGTTTTAAGTTTTTGTGCTCGAGATAACATCATGTTGATTGTGCATTTGGTTGTGTCCATTAACTAGCTGCAAGCTTATAAAGTTTCGTGTTGATGTTGTATTGTCAAGTTAGATGATTTGAATTGATTAAAGTACACATGTGTATCTTGATGTTTGATTGTCTTAGTCCACCCCTGTTTCTGGTATGCTACTAAGTTTTGTTTATGTTCATGAGCAAGATTTATGATCTGCTTAACATGATAAGATTTCAAAACTGAGTTATTGCATTTTGGTAGCTCATGATAGTTGATCACTTATATGCTTGTTGGTTTATGTTTTAAATGAGCTTTGTACTGTAAATCAGTTGGCACTATCATATCTTCATTTTTTTTGCTGTACTTGTTATGAACGGTGTGAGTCCTAATGTTGATTGAGACACAATGCTTGTTGATTTACTCCATGTCATTTTTCTGTTAACTTATTGAGGTTGATGGTTATGGTTGTTAAACTCATGATATTTGTTACCATCAGTTATGCTTTTTACTTTGAAATAATGAATCTGCCTTGAGATGCCCTTTATTTATAGCTTGAATCATGTTCATCAATTCTGAAGCATTACAGCTACCATATCATGCTTGTTTTCTATGTGTCACTTTGACTGACATTTGGTGTGAACTTGAACTTGTTATATGTGTGCTTGGCCATTAGCTTAATCTACCTATGTGCCTGCTAGGTTCTGGTTTCTAACATGTGAATTAGTTTCTTCAAAATGTGAACTTGACATGCCTCATTGTATACTAATGCTTTGTTTAAAACAACAATCCATGTTAATGCTCATGAGATGTCAATATGTTTGTATACCATATCATGGTTTGCATTAGTTTAAGACTTTTTGAAACATCCATGCTATGTCTGATAAAGTCTATATGTGTATGACAGCTCTTAACATGTTTATTTGTCTTGTTTCCAACTTGTTCAAATCTTTGCCATCTCATGTCACTTGAACTTTGCCTAAACGCATATGTCTGTTATTGAACCTGTATGCACCAGTTTCTAGACCTCTATTTGTTTCATCTTGATCAAGTCTTGTTGCACATGAGGATGAGTTTAAGTTGTGATAGTCAGGTTTCTTTTTATCTTTCCATATGGCCATGTTGCTAGTTTGCTATATACTCTGAAGCTGTTTTGATTTGTATTGCTCATAACCATACTTGATCCCTTGTGTAGAACTTTGTGTCTGATATAAACCTGATATACAACCTATTCATCTAAGTTTCTTTTTAAGCCACAAATATGAACATATGTTGTTTCACTATCCACACATCTCACTTGGTATACCTGCTGCCAGAATGTGGACCTTTTTTTAACTTGCATGTTTTGTTGAACTTTGATTGTTTAAGCCTCAAAAGACTTCTTGTGTATGCTATGTGCCATATGTGCAAATTTTGGTCCTTGGTAGTATTGCACAGAACTATGCCTTTTTCATATCGTGATGATGTATTCCAACCTGCTATGACCATGTTCATGTTGCTTCTTACTTTCTACACTCAGCTGCCTGTTTGTGTCATGTCCCTTTGCTCATAAACTTGCTAAATGATATGTTGTTTATCTCATTGCAAAATGATATGCTTCTCTAAATCCAGAATGTTGCATTTTTGCCCTGAAGCAATGGTATAATTTTCTGTCTTGAACTTTGACTTGATCCTTGCTTGGTTTCAACTGTTGTAATCAGTAGACTTATTCTTGTTACATCAAATTGTTATACCTTACCACGTACTAGCTCCCTTTATGATGTTTGTTGATTCAAAAAAAACATGTTTGATTCAATCTTGTTCAATGCAGTATGTTATGAATGTCTTCATGTTGTAACATTTCTCCATGACTTGTTTTCTTGAAATCCTTATTTGTCTCTACTTTGTGACCAAATGATGTCTCATATATTAGGATTTAGGTTGATCCATTTACAGTTTTGAAAAGCTGGTTCTTTGTTGATTGATTTGGGCCTTTATTTCACCAAGTTTGGTTAAGAATCGTGCATGTTATACCCGTATTGAATTTTGGTTGAGTAAATTGAATTTGGTTGGAGATTGGTAAGGACTGGCGCGCGTTTTGTTTGGGATCCGCAACTAGTTTTGCCTCATATCATTATTGAGTTGCATTATGTTTGGATGAAACACGCCGTCCCAACGGTCACACACACTCTTCACGCCTTGCCTTTCACATGCAGTACCTGGGTTCGATCCTGCGGATCAACCCTTTTGCTTTTCTTTTCTGTTTTTCCATTTTATCTTGGTATTTTACTTTTCGCTGGCGCCCTATGACAACTACGCACACCCAGCCCAGATGGTGGAGGTTTTGTATTGTTGAATCCAAGGACATGGGTTCAAATCCCATATGGACACTTTCTATTCTTTTAGTCATTTATTTCCTTTTTATCTAAAGCTTATTATATGCAAGAAACATTTTAATTATTATTTCCAGTTATGTTATCAATTTGTGTCTTAACTTTGCATTTTCTAAATGTATGACTAAATGTTAACTTCCAAATGTTAATTATCCCCTTGTAGTTATTTTTTAATTACCTTATGTGTTGTAATTGTTAATTGCAATTGTGTTGATTAATTATCCATCTTGATTTATTTATCAATATCTTTGTTAGCATCCTTGTTGATCTTGAAATGATATTAAATTGACTTGTTTGATTTTAAGATAATATATCCATGTTGATTGGCCATATGCTTGACTTAATATTATCCTTCTTTAAATATCATCTTTTATATCACTTCTCTATGTTTGTCTTCATAAAGATTGAAACATTTTGATTTATTCTTGTATGTCATTTCTATATGCTTGTCTTCCTAAAGATTGAAGCATATTTGATGTACTCTTTTATCACATCCATCTTATCCATATCTTTGTCATAACATATTGCCATCCTCATGTTTATGTTGTTTTATCTATTGTATCAATGTCATATCTTATATCATGTTTTATTTTTATCAACTTTTTCCCCCATTCCAAAGGAAGGTGAATAGTGTTGACTCTTAAAGTCATAGCCCCCATCTTAACCTAAGTAACCTCTTAGGAAGAAACCTTATTTCTTGGCCTCATCAGAGCCATAGAAATTATAACTAGCTTTAGGAAGAGTTCTTCAACTCTTAGTGATATTCATCATAATGAATTTATCACTTCCCCTATTGACTAAAACATAACATAGGTCCATCACAACTAGACTTAGAGAGTTCTTAAACTCTACAATGAGCTTGTACTCATTTCCCCTCTGAATATTGACCATAGTCAATCATTCAGTAGAAGTAGAACTACGCGTACTCTGATTCTATTCCCGAGGATACGTAGGCGTAAAGTGTGATGCTTTATCGAGTATACTTAGATACTAACCCCTAGGGTTTTCAACTTTTAGCATAGAACCTTTTAGCAAACATAAGATAACATAAGAACAAGAGGCTCCCGTAGAGTACTACGGACGTTTAGGGTGCTAATACCTTCCCTAGGCGTAAACAACCCCCGAACCTTAGATCTTTTCCCCTTAGGTTTTTCTAACGATCTACAACCTTTCCTTTGGATAAATCAAAGTCGGTTGTAAAAGAAACTGTTGCAAATTAATTAATAATTTGTTATCCGATTTTCACCACAACACAACCCACAACACATCATAACAACATACATTGATATTCAATCAAACAATGTATTTTACCACACAACAACATCATTTATGGATCGCTCACACCCCACATGGGCACACGACCCAATTGCGCACACCTCACCTAGGCACACAATCGTTTGTAATCATCGCTCACACCTCACATAGGCACACGACGTTACAACGGATTCTCATTAGAATCACACAACACAAGAATGTACATCATTATGCTTCACATACAAAATGACTCAAGACATTCTTGAAATGCATACATATTCACAATATAATCATGCATTCATCTCATACTATCACATACAATCTATATACATTCACATCAATGCACTATTGTATGATTCACATTCAAAATACACATTCAAACGGTAAAAATCGCTAAATAAAACTATTCCCGACTTTCTGACATAATTAAATCGACTAACAATTTCCAAATCATCATAATAAGAAAGTTCAGCTCAATATCTTCACAACGATACCAAGAATGTAAAAATCGGATAAACGGAACAAAAGTTACGAAAGAAAAACGAAAACACATTTTTGAAAAATCTCATTTTGCCATTTGTCCTGTCCATACGCGTATTGCCCTGAGCCATACGTGTATGAGCAGAGACTTATTTTTCCCAAAGATCACGTGTAAAAGCTCGTACGCGTAATGCCCAAGCTCGTACGCGTATTGCCCTGAAATGCTACGCGTATCATACGCAAATGGGCAGATGGCTGAGAAAACATGCAACCCATACGCGTATTGGCCCTGAAACGTGCCTCCCATACGCGTATTGCCCAAGTCAATACGCATATGGCCTGCTCCAATACGCGTATGGCCAGGCGAAATGCAGAATTTTCCTGCAGAATTTTGTTCTGCATTTTTCACCCAAACCACACCCAAATTCATCATCTAAATACAGAAAAATACCAATTTGATGTACAATAACATATATCTATCATGTATCGACCACAAGGAACACGAAAACATCATTTCCAACATGATTTAATCGAATTCTAACACTTTCTACACAAATGGGTTTATACCAAAACTCATAAAAATCATCAACAACAACAACACAATCATACATAATGATATACATTGATAAGATAATAAGATTTCACACCCTTACCCGGATTAATCGATTCCTAGAAGTTGTTTTGAAGATTTCCAAGCTTTTCCTCTCTTTTCTCTTCTTCCTCTTTCTTTCTCTCCTTTTTCTCTCTATTTCCCTTTTCTTTCTCTTTCTCTCCTATTTCCTCTTCTTATCTCTTTTTCTTTTCTATTTTTCTACTCAAATTAAATTAATTCATTTTCTCACACAATTCTATTTCCACTAAATTTCTAACTTACCATTAATTGAGAAATGTCCAAAATACCCTCCATTCTAATTTCCCCGAAAACTCTCAAAAACGGTAAAATATAATAACATGTCAACATAGCATATTAACACACCAATTTCACAATTAAAATAATTTATCACTCAATTTAAATAAAAGACTCAACAAAATGGGAAAAATCGAAATCGGAGCGTTACAAATATTCTGTGACTAAAAATTTAATAATTTTTAATGATAATAATTATTAGAAAACTTGACTTTTTGAATCGAAAATTATTATAATTTTTGTATTTTATTATTTATTTATTAGTTTTTATTCATTATTAATTTTTTATTTTCTAAAATTACTACTTTTTTTAATTTTTTTATATTAAATAATTAATTTGCAAAATACAAATCATATGGCTATTATGCTGGAAAATATAATTCATTAGTGGTATGATATTCACGTCATTAAATAATAAAAGTATTGAGTTTTGTGACATGATTTATCTTCCACTAATTTGTGACGTGAAATACACATCACTATATGTTAACACTGACACGCTACAAAGTGATATAGACTTTTGGTTTGCGACGTGAAAGCATGCCACAAGTTAGTGACGTGATTTTCATGTGGCAAGGTGGTCCAATTAACTTTATACTTTATGACGTGATTACCATGTCACAATTTAGTGACGTGATTTTCACGTGGCAAAAAGTTGCCACATGTACTCCTGCGGGCGTGCTTGATCCACATCCCTAATTGGGCTTTGTGACGTGATATTTGCCTTAGTGACGTGAATTTCACGTGGCTTATGGATATTTTCTTTGTAGTGATGATGATGTAACCAATTGAAATTTTATTAAAGAGTTAGTGTATTACAGAGTTATTGACTGTGTTTGGTTATAAGGTGATAAAATTTGATTTTGTTTAAAAGTGAGTTAAAATGAAATGATATTTAAATACTTTAATTAAAAAAAGGTTTAATAATAAATTTGAATAGAAAAGAGCAAAAAATGGATGTTAAAAGAAAAAAATGGATTTTTAAGATTTATGAGAAAACAAATATTATAATCAATTAAATTTTTTGATTTGTTTTTTTAACTTAGTTTAGGGTGAAGGGTGGTGGGAGAGATTGGTGTGGTAGGTAACGGGGTCTTGATTTCAGATCTTAGGTGTCGTAGAACCATTTTTACTAGAGTTTTCCATTATTGAAGACCTTTTATCTCTGCTTTGATCTCTCTCTCTCTCTCTCTCTCTCTCTGAAGAGATAAGTGTATTTGGATGTATGTTAGAGTTGGAACTTTTTCATTGGCTTCCACTTATATTGTTTCGAGAGTTAGTTTAATATCTTCTCTATTTCCCTGCAATTGTGAGTCAGATATTTCCCCTTTATCTAACTTAGTTAGGCTCCCTCTAAGATCCTGGCCTTCTTTTGACAACTTTTGCAAGACAGACTCCTGACTAAAGAAAAAATGTCTAAGAAATGGGTGATTCTAGATCCTTGTATGGTCTTTCGTTCCATTTATGGAAACTTTGTTGATTTTGTCAACAATCTCTTTGTAACTTGTGAGCTTGCTCTATTCGTGTGGTATATAGTCTTTAAGTGGTTGGGGGTGACATGCAGTATTCCTAATGTCCCTATGGTACTTTTTGAGTCATTTCTTTCTTTAAATAGTAGGTGTAAGTATAGAGGTGATAATTTGTTTGTTTGGTAAGCTGTAGTATGGTCCATCTGAAAAGCTTGTAATGTTGTTATCTTTAACGAGGTAAAAAAAAAACAAAAGAGCTTTAGAAAAGAGTATATTTTTGACTTAAAAATAGTTTCTAGGTAAATTAGGAGTGAACTCTTGCACACCTTCTCTGAATGGCTTCAGAATCCTATCATCTATTTACACCTATAACGGATCGCGTGTTTGTATTGGTCCAGAGCTAGGTTTTGATTTTGGTTTTGACGTGATGCTCTCTTGACGAGATTTTTTTTTGTTGATGGTGAATCTAGTGGCTTGAGATTTAGCTTGTTGCCAGAATTGAGGTCATTTTAGCAGCTTAGTCTTGCAATTGCGGGGCCCTATTGATTAATAGTTTTGGTTGGGTTGTTTTGGTAGATTGGTTTTTTCTTGGTCATAATGTTTGTTTTATTTTATTTCGAGGATTTCTTTTTCCACCCTAGATGTTTCGTTTGCACCATGTGAATTTTCATATATGCCCTCTGATTTCGAAGATACATCTTCGGACGCACCCCATTTCTGAGTAAATGTTGATATATTTCGAAGATACATCTCTGGGACAATTTTAAACTTTAAGCATTCAGAGCTTGTCACCCATAGCCCATTTACATTTGGGTTGTTCCGGAGATGCATCTCCGGTAATATTCCGGAGATACATCTCCGAAGAGTATCAGAACAAGTTTTTTTTATGATGAACTCTGTATTTGTTTTTCAGATGAAAAAACAGACGTACAAATTAATAAAAGACTAATATTGTGTGTGTCGGAAATAATATAGCAATACAATAGTAAGATGTCGCACAACATGAGATCCAAAATGTAGTAACAATGTTAGTAATAAACTACAAACTATAATACAACATCAAAATAATAACAGACAACTACTGAGTGTGCCTGACAACCTCTCCTATACCTTTTCTTCCTCCTCGACCATCAACCACCCCCGTCCTCCAGCGATGTCTACGGTACAACAGTGCCCCATGTGCCTCCGTCACAATGGCATCCAAGACTCGCCTGACAGCAGACCCCTCAGGGAAGATACCCTCGTCAATACCTGCCCGCACAATCTCCACTATTCGATGAGACCGAGGCAATACATCCTCAGTATGATCAAGGTAAGCATTCTGCTCTTCTAGAATCTCCTGATGAGCTGGTTTCGGCGGATCTACTGGAGTAGTCGGCACCATGTACGGATGTGAGACCCTGAAGAACCACTTGATGTATATGTCGACATAGCTCCAGTCTTCGCCGCTATGGTAGCCCGAGCCTCCTCCGGTACTAGGTGACTCTCATAATTAGCAAACATCTCATCTATCTATACGAGACAAGGCAGGAGGAACAGAGACATCAGGGTGTCTGGGGATGGTTTGAGTGTACCCGAACTGCCGCATGACGTGTTCGGGCGGATAGGGAGCAATGATACGTGATCTGCATGCCATCCATCTGGACTATAGAGATATTTCGTCCAATGGGCACTTCTGATGGTGATCCATGTAGCTATTGAAGTGGTTGTCCTCAGCAACCAAACAGTCAGGGTAGACTCTGAATAACTCGGCCGCCTTGTTCCCTCTCAGCGGGATATAAGCACAGGCATGGGGTCAGTCCTCAGTGTACTTATCCACACTCGCCAAGCCAGAGATGCGCGGGAAGTGCTGGAGGATCCAAGCCTGAAATGAAAATAAAAATAAAAAGAATTTAGGGATCAAGAGTTATCGGCAATGGTTTCGCAATTATGAAATGAAAAAAATTCAAGGATCAAAAAGTATTTACTACCAGTAGTTTCGTACTTCCTGTGACCTGTTTTGTCATCCACCGACATCCATCTCTCAACTTCAAATATAGATAGGCCAGGCAAGCCCCCCCAGTTGTACTCATGGATCCGAGTGAGATCCAAGAAGTGGTTGAGGTATGCAACGTCAACATAGGTGGCACTCGTGTCCCCAAAAATGAAAGTGCCAAAAAAAAAATATGCCCTCAAAGAACGAGTCCTGTGTAAGGACACCTTCTCAGCATCACCATCAGCCACCTCTACAACAACAATCTCCTCATCATATCTCTTCTTTAGGAACTCAAATCTAGCCTGAGCACCCCGGGTTCTATCCACCTCCTCCATAGCCTTCTCGGGAGCAGCCCTCAGATGCTTTACCATTATCTCAACTGCGTCATCTTTGGTCATCCTACCATGATCAAGGAATCTCCCCCTGATCAAAAGATGCAACAAACACGCGACATCATCCAGTTTGATTGACATCTCACTATGAGAGATGAAAATAAGACGTCTCAGAATGCCATCGCTCCACGAATGCATTAAGCATCATGTGACCAGAGTGTAATCGGTCATGCTTAGGTCCCTCAACCCAGATAAGGTCAGAACCGACTGAAAACACTCATCATCTGGCTGAGCTAAGGCAACAATCTTCCTCCCATGGTTCAAAAACTTCTGGGGATCACGCACCTATGATTTTCTAGAAATAATCAATGTCAGCAATTTAAATTAACGTAAAAAATAAATCATAAAATCAGACTAATGTTACCTCTCTATCCTAGATATATCAGGCAGTATGGTCTAGATACAGAGGAAGTAGGGACATATTAGATGGACCTCCTCTGAATCCCTCTAGCAACGCATCCTTAGCAACGTCACCCTCCGGAGGTGGCACTGGATCAACAGGATCATCTGCGAGAGGTGGCATCAGATCAGTAGGAGGTGGCCCTGGTGCGTCCTGACGCCTGCGGGGGGATGGTGGAAGTAACGCGTCAGCTTGTGAATCCCGTCTCCTATAGGAAGAAGAAGAAGAACGTGGAATGGTTAGAGATAAAGGTGGACTAGCGTAAGATGAAGGTGGAATGGCTTGAGATGGAGTGGCCTGAGGTGAAGGTCGAGCTCTAGGAGTAGACTGCGCCCCTGAAGTCAATGCCTCTGCCTAACTAGATGTACCTACTGCCTCTGCTCTCACCGAACGGATGCGTGGTGGGAAACCCGACCATGTCTCAGTTTGTCGACTCTGTCAGCCATAATACCTGTAAGGTAAATTACGTCGTATCATTGGTGCAGACAACACAAACAAACAAGCAAAAAAAATAGACTGCAGGATATTCCGGAGATACATCTCCGTAAACACCTTAAATCTTTTTACTTTGAATACTTTTGGAGATCCATCTCCGGAAATACCCAAAGTATCTGAAATTTTGAACAATTCAGAGATGTATCTCCGAAAAGTTCTAAGATTCGGAGGTCGCGACAATGGCGTCCTCTGTTACTTGCATTGTTAAAATAAACATTTGATCATCTATTTGAGCCAACAGATAATGCATACATTAAATCTAAACTATGTTACATATGGTTTCTTCACATTTTTACCCCTAACAATTGATTCCTACTCGTTTACACTATAACTTGAATATTTACCGAAAACGCGAATAACATACATGAAATTGATGATTTGGATGATGTTGAATGATGAAATGGATGATGCTTGTTGTTTCTTTGAGCCTCCTATTGATGAAATCTGATTTGGTGAAGTTGGAGAATATTGAGAATGAGAAGAGTTGAAGAGTTGTGTTTGAAGGAAAATAAAAAGTGTGGGAGGAGAAGAGTCTGGCGCGATATTAACATCCAAAATGTTCCAGAGATACATCTTCGAAATCAGAAGGCATTTTTAGAATTTCAGATGGTTCGGTAGAAACATATAAGGCAAAAAAAGAAATTCTCTTTATTTCTTTACTGCTCTTTTTTTCTCATGTGTTGCTTTCAATCACTTCTTGTGCTTAGTGGTTTTCCTTGCTATACTTTGGTAATTTCTCGAAAACCCCTAATCTATTTTCCATTAACAAAATCAAATTCTTTGATCTTTTTGAATATTTTTAGATTTGAAGACAACTTCAGTCAAATTCTTAATTAATTTTACTAAATTCTTCTAATATGCGCTTATTATGAACAACATTTGCATTGAAGACTCCAACATTAGTGGTTTCTAATTTTTAATATGACTTGAAATAAGGGATTTATTAAGTTATTGTTACCCATTTTATCTCCTAACATCTTATTTGGCTATATATTTTATATAATGTGTTATTTCTTAAGTATCTGTGTGAGATGGTTGGTTAGTAATATTAGAAGATTTCTTAATGCACCACCCAAGTTTCTTAGGCACTATGTGAAATTATTTTTTTACCCCCTGATTCCAGATGTGCACATCCGGACGCACCGTATCCTTAAAAAATAAAAGGTTTCTCCAGATGTGCATATCCAGAATTCCTCCGGATCTGTATATCCGAACAAAAAAGGTGATATATTTGAAGCTGCATGATCACTCCTCCTTCCCATTCTCAACATTTCTCCTACTACACTCACTCTCACCAACTCAAAAAACCCTACTTCATCATCCCATTTCTCAATCAAAAAGTTCAAGTTTTTGGTGCAACAAATCAAAGGGAGCAAGGAAAGACTAAATTTCAGGTAAACATTCAACTTCATCCACTACATTGCTCAGATTATCAATCTACATTTTTGAAAAAACAAGTTACGCTGCTTCCGGATCTGTACATCCGGAACGAATTCAGCATGAACATTTCCGGATGTGCACATCCAAAAAAATGCCTGAAGCTAATTAATTTAAATTTTCAGCATTTTTGAATATATTTTATTTATACATATTAATTGTTTTATTCTTGTTTATAAATAGATATGATGCACCCCGATAACATGGCAAAAGAATTAGTTGCGCCGATTTCCCCGAAAGATGAAGGCATGCTCGTAAAGTCGGTTGATGTCGGCGGTGACTTTAACAACAAGCAAGACTTCGATGATCGTGAAAGCATGATCGCATACATTCGTAGGATGGCTATTGAGCTTGGCTTCGGTGTAAATATCGGGAGATCGGATAATGGGTCGGATAGAAGAAAAGCTTTTGTAATTTTGGGTTGTGAAAGAAGCGGCAAATATCAAGCACCTCTACGGAAGTTAAAGAAAGACGAGACCGGTACTAGAAGATGGGCGACGCATGCAACCCCAATTGCCAGGTCTTGGCCAGATAGTTTTGTCGAAAGGATGCTTGAATTCGAAAGATTGAACGCAATAGAAAAGGCATCAATTGCAGAAAAGTTGAAAGGTCAAGCTCCGATAGATTTAGACGGAGATTTTTGTTTTAACTCTTTTGTATAATCTTACGACACAATGTACATTATTGAAGTGAAATATATTGTATTTTTATCCATATGTCTTTTTAATACACTTACGAATTTTATTGCACTGAAAGTATTCCAAGTGGCTGCATCACATACTCAATTCTGTTTGAAAATGTATCAGTCAAACTTTCTGATTTGCAGATCCGGACAATTTCCGGATGTGCACATCCAGAATTCATATTTGTAGGGTTTGTCCAGATCTGCACATCCGGAACGAACTTAGGCAGAATAACTTTACCCTCACTTTTCTATAAATTAGGGGTTTCATTTGATATCTTTCACACAAGCTCAAGATGTCTCAATTCTATCAAATCAGGACCCGTTGGTATGCCGCTAGTGTCTCCTTCACCGACGGCAAAACACGCGGTCAAACGTTTATGCTAACGAGGGACATCTCCATCGGCCTGATCATTGACGACATCGAACTTCTCCTACCTTACGGAGACAAACGGAAGGTTACGAAGCTTCAGTATCGTTCACCTTCGGTTGACAACGAAGGGAACGTCGCTTACAGCCTTGTTGATCTCAAGAATCAAGACGATGTTAGAGCAATGTGGCAAACTTATTTAGGTTACGAAGAACAATTCCCGTTCGAGTTCGAGGCGACCGTCAAAATCCGAAGAACGGTTGATGACATCTTAGAGATGTGCAAGCGTCCACCGGGCTATTGATCTTGTACTATTTAAATTTCTGTCGATGTAATTCCGAATTTCTGAATGTAATCCCGATTTAATTTTATGACTGTCATTGCTGGATTTTTGGAGTTCTATCTCAGGATTTAATCCGGATTTGCAAATACGAATTTGTTCCGGATGTGCACATCCGAAAAAAACTAAAAACTTTTAAAAATACGGTGCGTCCGGATGTGCACAATCGGAAAGCAGGGGTATTTTCGTCAGCGCGCCAGGTGCCTAAGAAGGCTGGGTGGTGTGTTAAAAAATTCTTTAATATTATCATCAACAACTAAATCAAAAGTGTCATTTATGTTAGATAAGTTTGTTTTGTCTTGTTTTTTTGTTTTTATGTGTGAATTGAATCACATGAGATGGATCTAAAGACCTCGTTAAGAGATTTTTTAGTACGCAATGGAAGTTTATCTCAAATTTGCAAGTGAAGCGATAGGAGAAAAAACATTTTTTCAAAATTACCTAATTTTTTTTGGCGAGCAACCGCACTCATGGTTCTGTAGATCGGAAGAAGCATGAAACCTTGAGGGAGGTGACGTGGATGTTTGTAACACCATAAACCCCGACTCTTAATATAAAAGAGAATTTTCACTACTAAGATACTACTCAAAATAAAAGATGTACTTCATGAAAAAATTTCAAAATGCGTAGCGGAAAACACATGTACACACAATAAACAAGTTATATTAATGGATCACTAACCAACATACTCTCCATCATTGATTTCATTTTACTATTGTTAATTTTAATATATTTATAAGCGTATAAGGAGAAACTCTTTTTGTAACCAAAAAAATAAAAAAATTGTCGGTATTGTTATTCGAAGCAAGTAACCTTTCATCTATCACCATAATTGTTACTATGCCCCATGATGAAATATTTTTTAATAAAATCATTAAAACCCATGTGCCTGAAAATGAATTATTACAACAATTGATTAAACGGCCGTAGTAACATGATGTTACCAAATGTGTATTTTGTAGTAGTGTGCTAACACAACAAAATGACACTGTTGCCGGAGATTTGTGCTAGTTTTAATGATATACCATAGCTTTTATTATTTTAATATATGTGTATATTTGTTAATAGCGGTATATTTTGTTTATAAACACTAACCCATTAAATCGAAGAATTGGTGTGTTTTTACTAGTTTATGTGTGATAAGGTTTCTGTAGAATAATTCTTATTTGATCCTGAAATCGAATGAACTGCATGCTAGAAGAATAAAAATGACGAAGGACTAGATATAGAAGGATTTTTTTGTCTTAACACAACAATGAACAATGGCTGAGGTTATCAACAACAACACCAACAACACAAAACAACAACGGTGACACACTGTGAAACGAAAATGAATGTTCGACAAAGTGAAATGAAAATGGGATTATTATGAATTTTGTATGCTAATCCATTTGCGGGTTTAGATTATCAAGACCCACGTACCTCACGAAATTTTACGAAATTGCTGGTACGCAAGGAATTCCAGAAAATGAAGAAGATACGGTATGTCTACCATTGTTTTCACACTTGCTGATTGTCGACAAAATAAAGAAGTGGTTTTTTTTCCAGTAGCTAAAGTCATACAGAATTATAAGTAAATGCATATTTTTGAGATTGTAATTCCTTGTGTCGAAGCAGTGTAGCTCGACAGATACAAGGATTAGTCGAAATTAGCCTAATGTGTGTGTGTCGAGTTGTTTAGATGTCGAAGTGTCGAAGCAGGTTGCTTGACACATAATTTCAACTTGGACCAAAATAGTAATTTTTGGGCTTTTGTAATTTTGGGCTTTCTTCTATTGTAAATAGAGGGAGTAACCCCTATTTTGTAATAGCCTTGTAATCACTTGCAGTTGCAATATTAACAAGTTTTCCACAGTTTGTGGGCGGAGATTCCACAGTTGAAAACTATTCTCTTCTTCCTTTAATTTTGTCATACTCTTTCTTTCTTTTCACTAACAAGTTACTGTGTATAATCTTTCTTGAAATCAAGATTGATTAGAAATTCTCAAAAGGTTTTGGGTTAATTCCAACATCTGGTATCTAGAGCTCCGATTGTGATTTGAGGGAAGAAAATCACGATTGCGCTGAATCATCCAAACGGGTATTTTCTGGAGAACGTTCCAATTCTCAAGAACAATAATTATGAGAATTGAGGCAAGCAAATAAAGGTAGTTTTCTGTTATTAAGATCTTTGGGATCTTGTGAAGGGAGGAGTAGCACCGCCTGCAGAAAACGAGACAGATCAAGAAAAGACTGCATACAAAGAATTGAAGAAGAAAGATTATAAAGCTTTCTTTATAATTCATTAATGTGTTAATCCAGATAACTTTGAAAAGGTTAGTGATGTAGAATCAGTGAAAGAAGCCTGGGAAATCTTGGAGAAATCGTTTGGAGGTGCAGAGATGGTGAAAGAGGTGAGGTTAGAAACTCACAAAAGGACGTATGAATTGCTTCATATGGAAGAAAGTGAAAGCATAACGGATTTCTTCACTAGGGTTACTAAATTGGTGAATCAAATCAAGGTATGTGGAGAAGTGTTGACATCAAGATCAGTTATTGCAAAGATCTTTAGGTCATTGGCTCCAAAGTTCGACCACGTGGTAGCAGCCATAGAAGAGTCAAAAGACTTGTTAGCATTGACAAAGGAAGAGATTCACGGGCCGCTTGAGTCTAATAAACAAAGGATGGTTGAAAGAGCTGCAGGAAAGTTGAAGAGTGATATGGCTTTGCAAGCGCAGTCAGAAAAAGAAAAGAAAGGCAAAAGAAGTTGGAATAGCAACAAAGACAGAGGAGGCTACAACAATTCGACTGGTCGAAATTAGCAAGAAGGAAACTGGTCGAATCAGAGAAAACCCTTAAACCAAGGCAACCAAACAGGTGGTGATGCAGGTAGAGGAAGACGTGGTGGTCGAAAACCTGACAAAAGTCACATTTAGTGTTACAATTGTCAGAAGTGTGGTCACTATTTTAGTGATTGTCCAGATGTTTACTGAGAAAATTAGTAAACAACCGCTGGTCTTCCAAATCAATAAGGGATTGGGTTACTTGCAGGATCGAACATACTAAATCCTAGAACATGTGCTAGATATTAACAATAAAGTTTGGGAAATGACGAATACTTCAACAACATTTATGATTTAAAAGTTAACAACTTTTAAGAATTCCAGAGAAAGTAAATTGCAGAACTTAATCAAAAAGCAAGTAAATGTATTAAAAATAACTTCGGAAATAAAGAAGATAAACTTTAAAAAAATGTAAAAGTATGGTGTTTACATCGAACGTAAATTTCTCAACACACTCTTTTCTCTGCACATGAGTACTTTGAGCAATTTAGAGATTTTGTACAACTTTGAACACACACATTCCTATCACTAAGACTGCTAATTTATAATGAATCGAAATAACTGCTTCTAAAGGCATTTCTCTTAAATCAATACAAGTGGCGCTCGACATGTCTTCGATTCTTCAGCATACTCCACGTGTCTTTATTTAAAAATTGGATAAGGACAATATTCCCTCCTTGATTCAAATTCAAAACTTAAGTCGAAAACATCATTCGTAACGTTCCGTAGAAACACCAATGCAATACTTAGAAAATTTTCCTAAGTCCACCTGGCCATCCTTCCTTTCGTAAGGAATGACTTCGACGGAGCATCCATCATCGAACTTGCCTAGTCGAAATGCATCATAACTTCCAAAAAATTTCCTTTTCTTCATTTGTTACATAAATCAAACCAGACGTCGAAATTGAGAGCCACCAAATTACCCCCCAAAAATGTCCTTTTTGACATCTAAATAGAGAAAAGGATATTTTTTGATAGCATGATTCGACACCATGGACAATTCGACATCATGAACTATTCACATGACTCAGGAAAACTGTGACGTCAAGGTCATCATGACACCTTTTCTGAAACGTCTATTCACTGCCATGCCTAAATCTTTTAATCATCACGTTTCTAGCCCCTAAGAGATCGTGGGTCAGAAACTTAACTGCCATCGTCTAATCGCATCGTGTTCATATAACACGTGTCCCACGATCTTGTCAACCTCAATGAGGTACAATAGTCGTGCATAGCAACCGTTTCACCTCAATTCACCTATAAAAGAGTGAAAAATTTACCATTTTACTTTTCTTTTCACTTCCGGAATTTTTTAAACTGCATCATCTTCCAAACTTGTTATTTTCTCCAAACTTTCTTCACACATCCACTGCAACAATGGCTTCCTTTCAAACAACCTCCAAAGAAACCAACACGAAAGCACAGGATTCTAAGAAGTCAAAAGAGCTTGCTCCAGTCTAACCAAGAAGAGGTGGCCAAAGAACTCAAAGTTGGAATGTATCATGTCGACAGAGCCTAGCAGCTTGGAAGGGAAATCGAAACCCTCTCAACTAACAAAGCTCTCTGCGAACGTCGCTTGATGATTTAAAAATCCAAATATGAGAGAATGAAGAGCTCTTTCCCATTCTGAACTGAATTATTGAACTTTATTTCCTTTTCGATTGTAACTAGCCCTTTGTGGCATGACTTGTAATAACTTAAGCCATTTTGGCAACACTTATTTACCATGTTGGCTTCGACCATTTTGTATGTGATTATTCCTTTGCTATTTTTATCTCTTGGAGTGTAGGTTTATATTTCTTCAAATATTTTGTATTCACTCTCAATATCCTTTTATCATCGCTTAATTCTTTGATCTCATATGAGCTGTTAGAGAATACTTGAATAACTTGAAAGGGACCTTCCCATTTAGGGGACCATTTCCCTAAAGTCCTATCTTTTCGATCCATAGAAAGGATCACTTTCCAAACCAAATCTTCAGGAAGAAATGCTTTAACTTTAACTTTTTTGTTATAAGACTTCTCTATTCTCTTTTTCTGTTTTATTAGCAATTCCAAGGCATTTAGTCTCTCTTCGTCCAGGTCCACTAATTCGTCCAACATCATATTCCAATATATTTCTGATGGAATTTCATTATGTCTTAGAATTCTTATCGATTGCAAATAAATTTCCACTGGTAAAACTGCATTATGGCCAAATGTCATTCGAAATGGAGTCGTATTAGTATCCTCTTTAGGGGATGTTCGACATGCCCAAAGGACTTGGTCTAAAGTCTTATGCCAGTTTCTAGGCTTTTTTCCACATGCTTCTTAATCAAAGCAATGACAACCTTATTTGCTGCCTCGACTTGGCCATTAGCTTGCTCGTAGTAAGGTGTAGATGTTAACAATTTGAAACTAGTTTCCTTAGCAAACTCTTGTATTTTTCGACCAGTAAATACCGATCCTTGGTATGTTGTAATAGTTTCTAGAATTCCGAACCTATAGATGATGTCTTTCTAGATGAATTTGATCACATCCTATTGGTCAACGCTCGTCAGTGGTACAACTTCGATCCATTTTGTAAAATAGTCAATACCAACCAAAATGTATCTTTGATTTTTGGATGACGCTGGTCGAAATTCTCCAACAAGATCTAAATCCCAGCCTCTAAAAGTCCATCGTTTTGACTATAGAATGCAATTCGCTTGCAGGAACATGTTGTATGCCTGCATGCACTTGACATTCTAGACATCCTTTGGAAAATTCAATACAGTCTTTCAACATGGTGGGCCAATACATTCCTTGACGAAATAACAACCACTTCATTTTATGGCCCACCTGATGTGCCCCATATGCCCCATTATGGACACTCGAAAGGGCTAGATATACCTCAGATTCGCTAAGACATTTAAGCAAAACTCCCTTAGACGTCTTTTTAAACAATTAATTTCCCAAAAGAACATAACTTAAAGCTCGATACCTAATTTTTCATTCAGTAGACGCCGTTGGTTTTTGCAAATATTCCACTGTTGGTTTTCTCCAATCTTCTTCCGTCAGGCTGTCTATTGCTAATATCTCCATGTTCTCTTTGTCAGCATATCCTAACTTTGTTGTTTCTAGATCTAGTGGGGATAATCTTGCCGACACAACCCTCCCTCTGACTTCGATCGCATCTTGCAATTTTTCCTTAGAAATTTTATACCCAGAGGCAATCCGAGCCAAATCATTAGCTACTTGATTTTCCCATCGAGGAATATGTCGAATGCTGACCAACTCAAATATTTTTAAGAGTCTATTGGCTATCACAATGTACATGATGAAATTTTCTTTCACGCATTTGTACTCCTTTGTGATTTGTTTTATGACCAACTCTGAGTCACCCATTATTTCGACTCGAGTTGCCCCCAATTCCAACAATATCTCAAGTCCGGCTATAAGAGCCTCATATTCAGCCTCATTATTTGAACATAGACCTTCCACTTTATACTTGAATTTTGTTGAAATTTTGTTAGGAGAAATAATCAAGACTCCTACACATGTTCCGTCTTTATGACTCGAACCATCGAAGTACAACTTCTAAGGTTCTAGTTCGAGGTAATTTAATGATTCCTCATTTATCGAGTGGTCGACTATAAAGTCCGCCACTACTTGTCCCTTAACAGCTTTTAAGGGAATATAAGTTAGAGAATATTCAGTAAAGGCTAATGCCCATTTACCGATTCGACTATGCAAAACTGGTTTTGACAACATATGCTTTATAACATCAAAATGTGAGGAAACAAAAACATCAATAGGTTTTATATAATGCTTTAGTTTTATACATGAGAAATACAAACATAAGCATAGTGTCTCGATTGTGCTATTCCTGGTTTCTGCAACGTTTAAGGCCCTACTAAGATAGTAAATGGCTCTTTCGACACCATATTCATCTTTTTTAGCTAACATGCTCCCTAAAGTCTTATCCGACACAGATATATATAACCTCATACTCCTATTTCTACAAGGTGGAATCAGGATTGGAGGGTGGCTCAAATACTCCTTGATTTTGTTGAAAGCCTCTTGTTGAGCTTATCCCCATTCGAATCCTTCCTTCTTGAGTCGAAGCGGGGGCGAGAAGGCTTGAGTTTTGCCGCTAAGGTTCGAGATAAACCTTCTTAAGAAATTAATCTTGCCCAACAATGACTGCAACTCTTTCTTTGTCGATGGCGCTTTCGCTTCCATTATGGCCTTGGTCTTATTCTGGTTTATTTTGATTCCCTTTTTGTGGACCTCAAAGCCTAAGAAATCCCCCGCCTGCACGTAAAAAGCACATTTGAGAGGATTCATTTTCAAACCATATCTCCTCATCCTTTCAAATGAGTGTCTAAGATGGTCCATTTGATTTTTCCCTGAAATTGACTTTACAACAATATCATCAATATAGATATGCATAAAAGTCTCAATAAAATCATGGAAAATCGAATTCATTGCCCTTTGGTAAGTTACCCCAACCTATTTTAAGCCGAAAGGCATCACCACCCACTTATAAGTACCTAATGCTCCAGGACATCGAAATGTTGTTTTTGGGACATCCTCTTCAGCAATGAATATCTGATTATACCTTGAATAGCCATCGAGCATACTAAGGTATTCATGTCCCGCAGAATAATCGATTAACATTTCTACGAATGACATCGGATACTCATCCTTTGGGGTTACATTATTTAAATCTCTAAAATCTATACAAACTCTCAAAGTACCATTTTTCTTAATAACAGGCATGATATTTGAAAGCCATTCGACATACATGGCTGTACGGATGAGTTTGCATCGTAGAAGTCTTTCGACCTCCTCTTTAATCTTTGAGAGAATTTCAGGTGCAAACCACCTTGGATTTTGCTTAATGGGCTTCTTCCCAGGCTTGATTGGAAATTTTAATTCAACCAGCTCTCTGTTCAAACCAGGCATCTCGTCATAATCCCATGTGAAGCAGTCTCTGAACTCCTTCAATAATTAGATCAGTTCGACTTTGAGTTAAGGGTTGATATTGGCACTGATGTACGTTGGCTTTTTTGTCTCCCCATCCCTCAAGTCGATCTCTTCAAGTGGATCTTGCACTAGCATTTTGATGTAAGCCCTGGAGGCCAATACTTTTAGTACTTGTATCGAATTATTCATTAATAATAAAAGGCATTTGTTTATTATGTTTGTTTTTCCAAAGTGATAAAGTCCCTAGAATAGTTAGTTCGTTTAATGAAATATTAAGTGTGACTTAATCATGAGATTCCATTTAACATAAGGACACTATTCTTAAAGTATTTGTAGCCGAGATTTAATGTGAAATGGGATAACCTTAAAGCATTAAGACTATTATGTAGATAGACTGATGATCACATCTCATGGATCATGGATAAGGAGTTATCAAGTCTTAACATAGGTATGAATATTAAGAGTAATGTTTATACTGGATTGACCCACTATGAGAGTACTACATAGAATGTTATGTAAAGTGTCATAAGTTACTCTCATGGTGATAGTGGTGTATACCACCCTTCGACCTGAAACCACTAAGGACCCTAGATGTAGAGTCAAGTGCTTTATTGTTGATCAACCATTGTCCATAATTGGATGACTTTAAAGACAGTTGATGGGTACTTCATAAAGCATGCTGAGGGACATGAGTGACCTAGATGGAATTTTCCCATCCTGCATAACAGGATAAATATCTAAGGTCCCAATATTGAACTGAACAAGGATGACACGGTATATGCATTGTGTTCAATATAGACATAAGGGCAAAAGGGTAATTGTACACACAAGCACTATCACAAAAGGTTTTCTCAGATCACATGACAATTTCGTGACTTGGGTAGCAGTGATGTGTTGCTAGATACCGCTCACTGTTTATTATGTTAACTGCATGATTTAATATAATTACCAATGTTGCAAAATCCTACAGGGTCACACACATAAGGACAGTTTGATAAGAGGTAGAGTAAATAAGGAACACCATATGGTATGGTGTACTTAAGTAAATATGTAACTCCGTAAGGTACGGTGCACTTAAGTGGAATACGGATTGTGGTAAGGTACCGCGTGCTTAAGTGATATACGGTACATCATAAGATATGGTGTGCATGCACTTAAGTGGGCTTTTTAGCTTGCAGCTCACACAAGTGGTTCTATAAATATAATCCTTGTGCAGAAGCATAAACACTTGATGAAAATTCAGTTCTGAAACCCTAGCTGTATTTTCCTTCTCTCTCTCTCTCTCTCTCTCTCTCTCTCTCAGAGCCTTCAAACGTAGCAGCTAGCATTGAGACTGAAGGAAGTTGTTCCTGTGGACTGAGTAGAGGCGCTGTTCATCGCACATCGCTCATGATTATTCCTTCGATTCTGAATCAAAGGTTTCATCGCCATAAGAGGTAACCATTCTATCACTGATCATGATCTTTCGTAAGGATCGCTAAAGGGAAATTTTTAATTTCCGCGGCGTTTTGAATCGCGATTTCCCTTCAGTGATATCAGAGCCACTTACGAAACCGTGCATCAGATAAGTGTTTATTTTCTATTTTTTGTTTTAATTCGATTAAAACACATAAAAAATTAAATTAAATCGAGAAATTGAATTTTGGCATGAGACTGTGTACGATTTGGATGATCGATATTGACTATACTTCGGAATCCGACAATAGTATGGTGAAGCAGCGATATATCGATCATCCTTAAGTTACACAAATATAATCGACCAAATTTTATATGTGATATAATTAACTCTGAGGCAAAGATGGTATATTGGATATACTGTTTCTATTTCGTTCATTTAAATCATGTAATGATCATTATTTCTTTGAGCGATCCGTGTTCATTTGCTTCGGAATCCGACTTTAGTATGGTAAAGCAGTGGCATATGGATCAATCATACTGAATTATTGATCATGGTGTTTTGACGATATGAAATTTTTGAATTAGGGTTCATGACGACACAAGGGTTGTGCTGTCTAAAAGGTCTGCGATTTGGGTTGTGATGACACAAAAGTTGTGCTTTAATTTTATGGAAAGTATCAAGTGTTTATACGAAAAACGACGCCGACTTCAAATGAATTGTTCATTAAAAAAATAAAAGTGTGATCATTCGCAGAAATATAATTTGATTCATTTAATTAACAGGATCTAAATTAATAATAATAAAAGTGTGTTTATTATTTTTCTCTTGTGGTGATTAGTTATGGCCTTAGTTTTCCTTTATTTTGTTTTGGGATTTTAAAATACGACGTGTCGTGCCTCTCTTTTAATCTCTTGATGTAACTTCTTTTCTCGTCTCACTCCCTCGTATGTAAAACGAATATTCTTTAATGTAATGTAATGTTATGAAGAAAAAGAAGAATACAAGATCAAAGGAGGACAACCTTGGAGATCTTGCTTGGAGAAGTGTAGATCGTTATTAGGTTTAGCTTAGGTTCTCTCATTGGCTTGGGAGAACAATTGCGCTAGGGGCCATAACTGTTTCATTTTGTATGTCTGTTGATGCATATGTATGTATGTTAATGCATGTGAGAGACGATTTATATGATAAATAAGCTGGTGAGATCAAACTAATGAAAATTCCCTCAAATTGAATATTAAGTTTATGCTTTCCAAGTTTTAGAACACATCAAGACTAGTATCGAATAATGTAGGTTTCGCCTAACGCGAGGTGCATGTTCTACATTAGTAAGATGCGATGGGATAAATGTAATATCCAATTTCTAAAACAATGGGTCAAACTTAACTAAACAAAATATAATAAGATTATATACGTTTAGAAGCAAGAGTTGGGAATAATCCATGTGATGGATTAGAATCAGGAGTTATTCACCTAACTAAAATATTCGAGAATTGTATTGGATACAATTGGAAGGAGTTCCTACCTAAATAGCTGAGTTTTGTGTAATCAGTCTAATGCTGACTTAAAACAAAGTGAAATATGGATCTCGATCCACTAGAAAATATTCCAACAGGATTTTCCAAATCAAATTGTGAGGGTCATTTGGTTTGAGTAAAATAGTGGGAGCATATTTAATTACAGGCCTAATTGAATATGTTTTTTTAATGATACTCATATTTTTCCATTCTATTTTGTAGATTACCATGACAATAAACACATCTAACAACATTTTGCGATCAATCCTTGATAAGGAAAATTTGTCTGGGACAAATTTTCTGGATTGGCACCGAAATCTGTGGATTGTCCTCAAACATGACAAAAAGTTGTATGTCTTAGAGACACCTGTTCCTGAGGAGGAGCCTCATAGTTCTGCTCCTAAGGCTGAAAGAGATGCTTATAAGAAGCATGTCGATTATGCAAATGAAACTACTTGCCTCATGCTGGCTACCATGAATTATGAATTGTAAAAGCAACATGAATACATGGTAGCGTTCGATATGATCGAACACCTGAAGATACTTTATCAAGAGCAGGCAAGGCATGAGAGGTTTGAAGTTACAAAATCCCTTTTTCAAGCCAAGCTATCTGAGAGAGCCCCTGTAGGTCCCCATATACTCAAGATGATTGGGTATGTGGAGAACCTTGAAAGATTGGGATTTCCCCTAAAAAAGGAGCTTGCGACTTATTTGATCCTGCAATCGTTGCCGAAATGCTTCAGTCAATTTGTCCTTAATTTCAATATGAATGATATGGACAAAACTCTTCCTGAATTGCTAGGCATGTTAAGAACTGCTGAGCAAAATCTGAAATCAAAAGGGAAATCCATTATGATGGTCAGTAATGGAAAGAAACAGAACAAAAGGCCCACTAAGCAGGGTGGTAAATGGAAAAGCAAGGAAGTTGCTAAACCCTAACATACTGCCCCTGCTTTGAAGCCTAGTGGAGGTATAGCAAAGGAGGGAACTTGCTTCTATTGCGGTAAGACCGGACACTGGAAGAGAAACTGCCCAAAGTACTTAGAAGATAAGAAGAATGGAGTGGAGACTTAGATTTCAGGTATTTTTGTTATAGAAATAAATTTATCTACTTCTGCATCATGGGTATTAGATACTGGATGTGGTTCTCACATTTGTACCAATGTGCAGGGGCTAAAAAGGAGTAGAGTTTTGGAAAAAGGTGAAGTTGACCTACGAGTTGGCAATGGAGCAAAGGTTGCTGCTTTAGCCGTAGGAACTTATGTATTGACTTTACCTAGTGGTCTAATAATTCAGTTAGAGAACTGTTACTATGTACCTGCAATTAGTAGGAATATTATTTCCATTTCTTGTTGGGACAAGTTTGGTTTTTCATTTATAATAAAGAACAATTGTTGCTCTATTTATTTCAAATGATATATTCTATGCTACTGGACAAATGAACAATGGATTGTATGTCCTTGATCTTGAAATGCCAATTTATAAAATTAATACTAAAAGGATGAAACCTAACGAGTTAAATCCAAGTTATCCTTGGCATTGTCGCTTAGGCCATATAAATGAGAGACACATCTCCAAACTCCATAAAGATGGACTATTGGACTCTTTTGATTATGAATCATATGATACATGCAGATCTTGTTTAATTGGAAAGATGACAAAGTCCCCATTCACAGGAAAAGGTGAAAGGGCTAATGATATTTTGGCCCTCATACATACTGATGTATGTGGACCACTGAACATATTAACTAGAGGATGTTTTCAATACTTCATCATATTTACCAATGATTTCAGTAGATATGGTTATGTTTATTTATTGATACACAAATCTGAATCCTTTGAAAAGTTCAAGGAGTTCAAGAATGAAGTACAAAACCAACTAGGTAAGAATATTAAAACTCTTCGATCAGATCGAGGCGGTGAATATTTAAGCCTAGAGTTTAATGATCATCTAAAAGAGTGTGGGATTCTATCCCAACTCACTCCTCCTGGAACACCACAATGGAATGGTGTATCTGAGAGAAGAAATCGAACCTTGATAGACATGGTATGATCTATGATGAGTCACGCTGATCTTCCAAACTCCTTTTGGGGACATGCACTACTGACAGTAGCTTACACACTTAACCGTGTTCGATCTAAAAAGGTTGAAAAGACACCATATGAAATATGGAGTGGTAAGAAACCACATATGTCTTACATGAAGATTTGGGGTTGTGAAGTTTATGTGAAACGACAAATTTCAACTAAGCTTGAGCCCAAATCTGACAAATGCTTATTTGTGGGGTATCCTAAAGAAATAAGAGGGTATAACTTCTACAATCCTTCTGAGGGCAAAGTGTTTCTCGCTCGAACTAGAGTTTTCTTGGAAAGGGACTTTATTTCCAAAGGAAATAGTGGGAGGAAAGTAGAGCTTGAAGAAATTCAAGAATCACAAAGCATTGATACACCGATGGTGGAATTAGAGCAGGAACCACAAGTAGTTGTGGAAGAGCAACCTGCTCAAGTAGAACAAGACCAGCGTAGATCGAGCAGGATACGTCACCAACCAGAGAGATATGGATATCTCATAACTGATCAAGGTGATGTATTACTCATGGATCAAGATGAGCCTGTAACCTATCAAGAGGCCATAACTGGTCCTGAGTCTGAGAAGTGGATAGAAGCCATGAAATCTGAAATAGATTCCATGTACACAAACCAGGTTTGGACCTTGGTAGAGTCTCATGTAGGAGTTAATCCTATAGGATGCAAGTGGGTCTTCAAAAAGAAGACTGACATGGATGGTAAGGTACATATCTATAAGGCAAGACTGGTTGCTAAAGGTTATAAACAAATTCATGGTGTAGACTATGATGAAACCTTTTCACCAGTTGCAATGCTTAAATCTATTCGGATTTTACTTGCTATCGCTGCATATCATGATTATGAAATATGACAGATGGATGTTAAGACTGCTTTCCTTAATGGGAATATTCTTGAGGATGTGTACATGACACAACCTGAAGGATTTGACATACCAGAAGAAGCCCAAAAGATATGCAAGTTACAACGATCAATCTATGGATTGAAGCAAGCTTCCAGAAGCTGGAATCTTCGTTTTGATGAAACTGTAAAACAATATGGATTCATAAAGAATGAATATGAGCCTTGTGTCTACAAGAAGGTTAGTGGGAGCATGATCGTTTTCCTGGTATTATATGTAGATGACATATTAATCATTGGAAACGATGTCCCAACCTTGCAACAAGTAAAAACTAGGTTAGGAAATGCTTTTCTATGAAGGACCTTGGTGTAGCAGCCTATATATTAGGAATCAGGATCTATAGAGATAGATCACAAAAAATACGTGGCCTAAGTCAGAGTACATACATAGACAAAGTGTTGAGACGCTTTAATATCCATGATTCCAAGAAAAGGATTCATACCTATGCAACATGGCTTGTGTCTATCAAAAACACAATCTCCTTCAACTAAGGAAGAAAGGGATCGCATGAATAATATTCCATATGCATCTGCAATAGGATCTATCATGTATGCCATATTATGTATTCGACCAGATGTCTCGTATGTTTTAAGTGCAACAAGTAGGTACCAATCTGATCCCGGTGATGCTCATTGGGTAGCTGTCAAGAATATCCTTAAGTACTCGAAAAGGAGTAAGGATTCATTCTTGATATATGGAGGTCAGGAAGAGCTCATGGTAATTGGATACACCGATGCTAGCTTCCAGACAGATAAGGATGACTTTAAATCGCAATCTGGTTATGTGTTCTGCCTAAATGGTGGCGCTATGAGCTGGAAAAGTTTAAAGCAAGAAATAGTTGCTGATTCTACAACCGAGGCCGAGTACATTGCTGCCTCAAATGCAGCAAAGGAAGCTGTTTGGATCAAAAAGTTTATTAGTGAACTTGACATTGTCCCTAGCATTGTGGATCCCATTGATATCTATTGTGATAACAATGGTTCCATCGCAAAATCTAAGGAGCCTAGATCTCACCAACGATCCAAACACATACTTAGGCGTTATCATCTCATTCGAGAGATAATAGATCGGGGAGATGTGAAGATATGTAGAGTACCTACACTTGACAACATTGTTGACCCACTAACAAAGCCTCTTGCGTAGCAGAAGCATGATGTCCATACTAAATCTATCGGTATTAGGGGTATGCGTGATTGGCTCTAGTGCTAGTGGGAGATTGTTGGTGTAAGCCCTAGAGGCCAATACTTTTGGTACTTGTGTGGAATTATTCATTAATAATAAAAGGACACTATTCGTTTAATGAAATATTAAGTGTCACTTAATCATGAGATTCCATTAAATATAAGGACACTATTCTTAAAGTATACGTAATCGAGCTTTAATGTGAAATGGGATAACCTTAAAGCATTAAGACTATTATGTAGATAGACTAATGATCACATCTCATGGATCATGGATAAGGAGTTATCAAGTCTTAACATAGGTATGAATATTAGGAGTAATATTTATACTGGATTGACCCACTATGAGAGTACTACATAGAATGTTATGGAAAGTGTCATAAGTTACTCTCATGGTGATAGTGGTGTATACCACCCTTCGAGTTGAAACCACTATGGACCCTAGATGTAGAGTCAAGTACTTTATTATTGATCAAACATTGTCCTTAATTGGATGACTATAAAAACAGTTGATGGGTACTTCATAAAGCATGCTGAGGGACATGAGTGACCTAGATGAAATTTGCCCATCCTGCATAACAGGATAAATGTCTAAGGGCCCAATATTGAACTGACCAAGGATGACACGGTATATGCCTTGTGTTCAATATAGACATAATAGAAAAAGGGTAATTGTACACACAAGCACTATCACAAAAGGTTTTGTCAGATCATATGACAATTTTGTGACTTGGGTAGCAGTGATGTGCTGCTAGATACCTCTCACTTTTTATTATGTTAAATGCATGATTTAATATAATTACCAACGTCGTGAAATCCTACAGGGTCACACACATAAGGACAGTTTGATAAGAGGTAGTGTAAATAAGGAACACCGTAAGGTATGGTGTACTTAAGTAAATATGTAACACCGTAAGGTATGATGCACTTAAGTGGAATACAGATTGTGGTAAGGTACCGCGTGCTTAAGTGATATACGGTACATCATAAGATATGATGTGCATGCACTTAAGTGGGATTTTTAGCTTGCAGTTCACACAAGTGGTTCTATAAATATAACCCTTGTGCAGAAGCATAAACACTTGATGAAAATTTAGTTGTGAAACCCTAGCCATATTTTCCTTCTCTCTCTCTCACTCAAAGCTTTCAATCGTAGCAGCTAGCATTGAGACTGAAGGAAGTTGTTCGTGTGGGCTGAGTAGAGGCGCTGTTCATCGTACATCACTCGTGATAATTCCTTCGATTTAGAATCAAAGGTTTCATCGCCACAAGAGGTAACCATTCTATCACTGATCATGATATTTCATAAGGATCGCTAAAGGGAAATTTTAATTTCCGCTGCATTTTGAATCGCGATTTCCCTTCACTTCAGCAATTGGATCAGATCAACTTTGAGTTGAGGGTTGATATTGGCACTGATGTACGTTGGCCTTTTTGTCGCCTCATCTCCCAAATCGATCTTTTCAAGTGGATCTTGCGCTAGAATTTTGATGTTAGTTGCCAGCGGATCCTTCTCGAAGCCCAAAGGCTCGTCATCGTAAATGGCATCGAGCCTCTAGCCTTGCACTTCATCCCGAACCTTATCAGGTGGCTCTGGGTCGAAGTCATTACTAGGACTTTCCTGACATGATTCCGTTTTGGCTTCGACAACCATGAATTTAAGTCAGCATCTAAGGCCGTTTTTAGCTTATTTTCGGCTATATAAGCCAAAATTCTTTCGAGCACTGGCAACTCAGTCATCGACGCCAAACTCGCTCCCCCAACATGTTGGGTCAATTCTAGATGTCCCTATGTATGCAAGGTCGTCTTCGCCCACAACCTCTCGATCCCACTAAAAACCATTGGTGGGGTACAAGTATAAAGAGCAATATGCATTATCATCTGGAGTAAATGCAAAACTAGCTAGATTGTAAAGAGCAATATTAGCCAAATGTTTGTCGAAACTGCATTTATCGACATGATTAACCGAAGCCATAAAATAGCTCTGATCGGCTTCGATATTTTCCACAATACCATCAGTTCGCCAGACGGTAATCCTCTGATGCATTGATGATGGTACGACTCATATGTCGTGAATCTATTCACGTTTTAAAAATAAATTGTAGTTAGCCTTAGTCTCCACAAACATGAACATGGTTGGTCTAGTAATGGTTCCTACCGTCAAGTCGACTTGAATCACTTCTAATGTGATTCCAACTTTTCCATCTTAGTTGGATAACACCATATTGTGAGGCTTTGTGTCCGTGTCAAACTTTCCTATCTTTTTTAGCATGAAATGCGGCATCAGGTTTACTGCTGCAACACAATCTACCAGGATCTTGTTGACTGGCACATCTTCGATTTTTTCTGTAATAAAGAGAGGCTTTAAGTGACTTTTCATAGCCCCATTAGGCCTTTCGAAGAACGCATTATGCACTTCTACACAACTGTTATTCATAACATAGTAACAAACTGGCTTATTAGTGGCCATCTCTATGTCGGTATTATCCTCCAGCTCTACGACCTCAGTAACTTGGTAGAACTCCCTTGGTAACACAGATACTACATTAACCATGATATACAAAGATGCTTCTGAATTTGTATCAAAGTCATCAGTGAGTATCTCATCTTCAGCGATCGAACAATCACACTCCTCTTTAGCCTCTTCTTGAGTGGGAAACACCTTCCCCTCCAAAGGCTTCATTTCGATGGATTTCATCTCCTTTTTCTCACTTTTTTCAGCAGGTACATTGGAGCTTGATTCAGATTTCTGATTCTCTCTAGTCTCCATTTCTGCCTTCCTTCTCCTTTGCTCCTTTCTCCATTGAGATCTAGTCATCGGATTCATGCCTTTGCAGTTCTCAGAGATATAAGCTGACTTCATAGAGGTCTGGAACTCCCTACGGTACCCTATTAATGAACCCCTGTTAACCTCGAAGTTCTCCCACTTTTGTTGGCCTCTTTTTCTGTCTTCGACTGGCTTTGCCAACTTTCCTCTAGAAGCCTCTACAGTTGGTTTGAAAGTGGTTGGTTTGGCACCTGAGAATCTTGGCTTCGCTTGATCCTGCCCCCAATATGGCCTTTTTTTGTCAAAAACTTGGTGGCTATCGGAGTCTCTCCAGTTTCCTCTGGCCTTTCCACATCGAACTCCCTCCATAGTTTGGGTCGTTTTCTTATCGAACACGGCACTGCACCTTGGACAGAGCATAACCTCTGACTTTTTCTTCTGACACCTATGTATGAAATCAATCAGAATCTCCTCTTTCTTCGGGAAAGACAATTTTTTGTATTCCTCTTATCGTTGCTCTTCGACAATCTCCATCGAAGTCTCTTATGAAACTTCGACCATGTTAACATCCATAGAGACATCCTCAGTAATGTCCAAACTTTGACACTTCATTGTAAGGCCATTAGTAGCCATGTTTAAGTTATCCATCCGCACGAAACCATCAGCGGTTTCTTTTGTTACCATCGCCAAATTAGAATCCTCAGTGATTCCTATAGTATCAAAACCATTAGCAGTTTCGTTGTTACAGTCTTCGATGATTCCATTGGTGAGGCCATCAGTAACCTCACACATGCAATCTTTCATAACCTTCTCGTCAAGATCCTCAATGATCTTAACCATTATAACATTATTGATAAAGTCGTCAGTGACTTCGATCATGTTGATGTTTTGAGCGAAGTCATCAGTATCTTCGATCATATTGACAACATCTAGTTTGGTGAAATGAGCATCAGCCACTTGCAAATGGTCAGCATCAATTTTCATCTGATCCTTCACTTTTTCTCCAAACCTTAGTCTTCCATCCTTGATGGCATTTTGAACGAGGTCCCTGAAAAGAAAATATTGAGATGTTTTATGACCTAAGAAATTGAGATACTTACAAAAACCTCTCTTCTTCCTTTGCTATAAAGGAGGAATTTTAGGAAATGTATCGTTCTTTTCTGGTTCAACTGGGTTTTCCCGTTCGAAGAGGCCAAGACTTTACAGGCATAAGGTGGTCCCTGCTTTAGTTCAGCAAGGTCGACCTCGTTTTTGTCGAAGTCTAAAGACTCATTATATGTTTCTTTGTCATCTTCACTAATCCCGGCGTAGGCTACCCTCTCTTTTCTATTTTTGTTTGCCTTAACTTTTTAAGCTTTCAATCACTCGACCTGTCGAACTCTGTCAGCCAATTGGGCCATATCTCTCAAGTATTGGGTATCCAATTTCTTTCTAATTGAGTAGTCGAGACCACCAGCGGCCGTTTCGACTAACTCATGTTCAGGCTCTTGAGTAAAGCATCTTGCTTTAAGTAATCGAAACCTATTCATGTAATCATGTATTGGCTCAGTAAACTTTCATTTGATATTAGCCAATTCCTTCAGGCTAATCTTGGTTTGTCCCATGGAAAACTATTCATGGAACAATATTGCTAACTGAGTCCAATTATGGATCGAATTTGGTAGCAAGGTTGTAAACCATGTAAAAACATTTTTCGTGAGAGTGCTTGGGAAATATTTTACCTTAAGGTTTTCATTGTTCGAAATCTCTCCAGTCTCTATCAAGTACCTAGCCACATGTTCGACAGTGGATTCAGTGGTATCCCTAGAAAATTTAGTGAATTTAGGAACTTTCCATCTAGGGGGTAGATCTGATTGTAAAATATACTCTGACAATGGCGAAGTATAGTTTGGTCTTTGAAGACCAAAATTTACCCCATTTTGCGCCATTATCCTTTTGACCATGGTTGCTAGGTTATTATCTGCAACCATATCATCACGTCGAATCTGCTGCACAATGTTATCCGCATTTTGATTCTTATTTACCATTACTACCCTTGGTCTCTCCTCAATTGGAATTTAAGGTTGGCCTCTAGGGGGCTCGACCCTAGGTTGTTTGTAACACCCTAAATACCCCGCATCGGATAACAATGAAACATCAGAGTAAAATAAAACATACAATCATTTAGGATGCTACCTTGCAACATACACTTGCTCATGCATACGACATGTAACACATCATTATCACAAATAAAACATACTTAATTAATTCTCAATATGGAAACAGAAATTCAATGAGAATATAACACGTTTAATACCACATAATCATCATCAAGTAAATAAAGGGATAACAAATAATAAAACAAATAAAGACAAGCGTTCCTAATTCCCAGTGTTACACATCAGAGAAGACGCCGACTCAACGAAATAAAAGAGAAGACTTCGTCTTCACTAACTCCAACTCTGAACTAATCTTGATTATCTGCACGTTACCCACATAGAGGTAACATTCAAACAGAAGGGGTGAGATTCTCAAATCAACATAAGAAACGTATAAGATAAGTATAAAAGAACATAATCCATATACAGCTCACCCTATTATCACAACATCAACGAAACTACCAATTCCTCACACACAACAGATAATCATACGATTCACAATACAATACAATATGATGTAATGCAATGAGACCCACAACTCGACACAATGCATGTGGTACCAATTCGATCCTTTTTTCATGATCATAATTCCCGTCGGAATTTCCATACAAGTCGCTCACACCCCACATGGGCACACGACATCCGTGATCGCTTACACCCCACATGGGCACACGATCACCTCAACAACAACAACAACAACATCAACACAATTCTATCATAAAGAATTCGGATGAGACGCTCATACCCCACATGGGCGCACGACTCATCACACAACTTATGCAACATGGCATGCATACAACGACAACATACAACGACAACAAAATGCATATGACTAAACAATACGCCACTACACCGCACCACAACTATCCAACACACAGCATATACCTTCCAAGACATGCAACAAATACAATCCATAGCTACAACGCGCATCTACACAACCAATTTCACCATTTTAACGTATAACACCTAACAGATACACGAAAAAACCCGACTTATGCATCGAATAGTTGGAATTATGGTATTAAAAATAATTTTATCAAAAAGTATATGAACCCAGCTTTCCAACGATTTGAACGACGACTGAAACGGGCATACAAGTTAAAAGTTATGAATTTTTAAAAGTTAGGAAAATTTTGTCAGTATAGCAGCAAAACATCACTATCATGCTCGCTGCGAGTTTGCTCAACGAACTCTCATTCGCTAGAAGTTAGCCTAGCGAAGTCCCCAGTGAAAAACCCCTCCCATTCTGTTAGCTCATAAATTCGACGCCCACATGAAGTTGGAAGTTTTGAGGAAAATGATAAGCTCTGGAAGGGGGTTAGAAAGGCTTTCGACAGGGTTTATGTGATAAGGTCTAGTCGAAGGTACTCATGAGAGGAAAGGAGACCGTTTAGAACTTAGAAAATATTTCTAAGAATTGAAGGAGGAACCTTCGACCGAGAACTTTGATGCTGCCTGACGTTGGAGATTCAAATTCAAATAAAGGAGGGAGTAGTTATTCCAGTTCGCTCCTGAAGAAGGACAGGTGGCGTGTATCCAAGCAATGGGAGCACGCAATATGACACTTGTCATTTGTTGATTATTTCAAGCAGTTTTTAGCAGTTAGTTTTATTATTATAAATAAGGGTCCTTGCAATAGGATTAGAGGGTGTTGTGTTCACTTTTACAAGTAACTCTGAATTTACTCAAAGTATCCGCGTGTTAAGAAAAGAGTATTGTGAGAATGTACGTGATGTAAAACACCATTTATTTTTAATGCAATTTACTTTGATATTTACTTAAAGTTCTATCTTTTCTTAGGAATCAGTCCTATTTTTGCACTTACTTTCGTTGTATACATTTTTATTCGCACATGTTCGACCTTTTCTTTTACCTTTAAAGCCCCTTTTCACTTTACATTTGGACGCATTATTTTGTACTGTATTTTCAACAAACTTTCCTTTTGAATATCGTCGCAATGTTTATTATTTTAGAATTTAACTTCGGTCAATGGTTAGCACATGTCCTAGGATCAATCTGATCGATCCTATGAGTCAGCAAAGTTAGATTTGGATGATCAGCGGTTGTTTACCAATTTTCACAGTAAACAAATTGGTACGCCCAGTAGGACAGTGCTAACTATATAAAGATTTTTCTAGATTGTTTAAAATCATCATTTATCAATCCCTTTCTCCTTAAAAAGCTTCGTTGCATGTTATTAAGAAGTGGTAAGTTAGCCACTACAAACGAAGAAAGACCAAGGAGAATATATACTAGAAGAATGGCAACAAACATTAGTCAGCCAAACAACCCTAATCCTCAAGGGAGTACTTCTAGCCCACAGTCAAGTAATTCAAACGCCCAGCCTAGTAACGTAAACCCTCAAACTGTGTCTGGGAATGACGTGGTACCACCCCTAGTTTCTTCGACAAGAGAGCCAATCCCATCTCTTGTTATGCCAGACCCGTCAATGACAGGACCAGGGTCGACGTATATAAGGGCTTACACCCAACCTGTTCTGGAGTACATAGGCCCACAAGCATCTAATCCCCAAACTCCACCAGGAGGAACTTCGACATTTAGGCATCTCCCCCCCCCCCCAGGATTTTCACAACCTTTACCAAGGAATCCACCTTATGAAATGCCAACGTCAATAATGCAAAGCCTCCAAAATGCCCCCCCCCCCTAGTTTTCTCAGACAATGTAATGTCTTCGCCATTACAGGGGTCAGGATCTAGGATAAATGCGGGTCGAATCATCCAGAGTGTAGGTGTAGGGTATCCCACTCAAGGTCCTAGCCTAACAAACACGTCTGTACAGTGTTTATGACAACAAATGGATGAGAGTAACATGCAAATGGTACATACTTTGTCTCAGACGATGGGAGAGATTTTCCAGCCATTGATCCAGAATACTACTCAAACCAATCAAATGATGACACCCAGATGGCGCGTATGGCAGAATTCATGGGAATGCCCGCTCTGGTTCAACACCAAAATCAGGGAGTCGAGATGAGGGAAAATGCTCAACAAGTGAATCTAGGAAATCCAGAGTTGGTCGAACCACCTAGGGAGGAGCCTCCTAGGAATCAAATACCTATACTTGAAGAGGAGGAACCAAGGATGGTGCTGGTAAACAGAAATCAAAATGCTAATCGTGTGGTGAATCAGGTTCGACCCAATAATGTAGCAGTAGTGAACAATTTGGCAGCCATGGTCGAGAGAATAATGGCTCGAAATGGCCTGAATATGGGTTTTTCTAGGCCAAACTTCACTTCGCCTATAGTGGACTATATACTTCAAGCTGAATTGCCTCCCAGGACAAAAGTACCAAAGTTTACCAAGTTTTCAGGAGATACTACGGACCGTCGAACATGTGGCGCGCTACCTCATCGAAGCTGGTGAGATTGCGAATGATGAGAGTCTAAAGGTGAAGTACTTCCCTAGTTCCCTCACTAAAAATGCATTCACATGGTTCACTACGTTACCATCGGGTTCGATTTGTAATTGGACCCAGTTAGAACGATTGTTCCATGAACAATTTTACATGGGGCAGACGAAAATTAGTTTGAAAGAGTTGGCTAGTGTGAAACGAAAGTTCAATGAGCCAATAGATGATTACTTGAATAGGTTTTGACTACTCAAGGCTAGGTGCTTTACACAAGGGCTTGAGCATGAATTGTCGAAATGGCCGCTGGTGGCCTAGATTACTCTATCAGGAAAAAACTGGACACCCAGTATCTGAGGGATATGGCCCAGTTAGCTGATAGGGTTCGACAGTTAGAACGTCTGAAAAACGAAAAGGCTAGGTTCACTAAGGGTAAAAAAGTAGCTTATGTTGAATATAATGAGGACGTCGAAGGTTTACATGACGAACCATTATTCTTCGACGAAAGTGAAGTAGATGTTGCTGAGTTAAAGCAAGGCCCTCCATATGCTTGTAAAATGTTAGCCCCTTCGACTGGGAAAAATGCTGGCGATTCTGAAAAAAATGATAAGTTTCCCAAGAAAACATATACTTTCGATATCACTAAAAGTGACGAAATTTTTGATTTGTTGGTAAAAGATGGGCAGATGATAATGCCTCTTGGCGATAAAATGCCACCTTTAGAACAAAGAAAAAAGAGAGGATTTTGTAAGTACCATAATTTTTTGGGTCATAAAACTTCTCAGTGTTTTCTTTTCAGGGATCTGGTGCAAAAAGCTATTCAGGAGGGCAGGCTGAAATTCGGAGAGAAGAGCAAAGGTCAGATGAAAATTGACTCCGACTTATTGCCAACAGCAGAGGCCCATTACGCTGAGCCAGAGATACATATGGTGGAAATAACTGATGATTTCGCGAACAACGCTGTGATTGCCAAGGTTACTGAAGGCCTTGACAGCTATGCTGTAGAGAAACTCATGGGCAAGGCCATGGAGGGTTTCGACAAAACTACTGAGGACTTGACTGATGGGACTACTGAGGGTTCCAACCTGATGCTGGTTACTAAAGAAACTGCTGAGAGTTTCGTGAAGATGGGCAAGGCTGCTGAGGGCCTTGAGGTGGACTTCTGCAAGCTGGACCTTAGTACTGATGTCGACATGGACATCAATATGGTCGAAATTATGCAACATCAGACTATGGAGATGGACGAAGCAAGCCGCCAAGAAGAGTGTAATAAGGTGGCGTATCCAAAACAGGATGAAACTATCATCTAATTCCTTCACCGCTACCGAAAGAAGGGACCAGGTGTCATGTTATGTCCCAGATGCAGTGCAATCTTCGATCAAAAGGCTGCTCACAATCTTGAAGGGATTGGGAAGGCTAAAGAAAGAAGGGAGCAGAAATCATCTCATGGTCAAAGGGGTTTCGACCCTAGAAGGTCCTCTTCAAAACAATTGGGGGGAAAAACACAGTGCCCAGGGGCCAGACCCAATACCTTCAAACCAACAAGCAATGCACCTATAAGGAGCTGGATGAAACCTGTCGAAGGAAAGGAAAAATGGCAGAGAAAGTGGCAGAAGTTTGATGTGGGTAGAGGTTCTTCAGTAGAATATCGAAAGGAGTTTCAGACTTCTAACAAATCGGCGTATGTTTCTGAAAATTATAAGGGAAAGAACCCGATGTCGCGATCTCAATGGAGGAGAGAGCAACGTCGAAGGAAGGCTCTCAGGGAAGCCCAGTCGAAGGATCAGGGAGAGTCTAGTACTAATATCCCTACTGACAATAAGGGAGGGAATCCATTGAGAGCTGATGAAAAAGTGCCTGTAGGACGAAAACTGTTTGCTTCTTAAGAGGATAAATCTGAGAAGACTATCAAAGAAGATGACGAAATGACAGATAATTTCGATTCTGAATCTGATGCTTCTCTTGACATCATAGTCAATGTGGTATCTGTGATGCCCAGAGAGTTCTACCAGCTCACCGAAGTCGAAGACTTGGATGCCTGCACTAAGGCAGAGATGGCAGCACATAAGCCAATATGCTACTATATTATGAACAATGGGTGTGTCGAATAGCAGAATGCTTTTTTCGAACGACCCACAGAAGAGATGAGGAGTCACCTAAAGCCCCTCTATATTACTGGCAAGGTGGAGAATATGCCAATAAATAAAATATTATTTGATTGTGGCGCCACAAGGAATTTGATGCCACACTTCTTACTGAGCAAGATTGGCAAGTATGATACTGATACTAAGCCACATAACATGGTTCTTTCGAATTACGAAGGAAAAATGGGCTCTACTTTGGGGGTAATACAAGTCCACTTAATAGTGGGAACAATCACCAGGCCTACTGTCTTCATGGTAGTAGAGACAAAATCTAACTACAATCTGCTCTTAGGACGAGAGTGGATACATGGCATTGGGGCAGTGCCATCTTCGATGCACCAACACATCACCATCTGGAGACCAGACGGCATAGTCGAAAATATTGAGGCTGACCAGGGGTATTTTAAAGCACCTATCAATCATGTAGACAGACATCAGTTCGACAAATATTTGGCTCACATTTCCCCCTGTGGTCCAGCAGATTTTGAGTTTGTCCCAGATGACGAGACATTTTGCACGTTGTACTTACATCCCGTCGAGGGTTTCTATTGGGATAAAGAGGTGCCAGGGGAAAGACTTTCGTACCTTGCTGAGCCTGCAGTAGACCCCACAGGCTGGGGTAGCAAATTCAGTGATAATGACTGAGTTCGAAACATTGAGAAGAATTTTGGCCTACGTGGCTGAAACCAGACAACAAGCGGCTTTGGAGGCTGCTAACGAATATATGGCTGGCGAAGCCAATCTTGAGTTCCACCAAAAAGGTCCTGGTAAAGGTTTCGACCCAGAGCCACCTGATAAGGCTCAAGGTGTAGAACAAGGCTAGAGGCTTGACGCTATTTATGATGATGAGCCTTTGGGATTTGAAAAAGATCCGCTGGCGAATAATGTTAAGATGTTGGCGCATGATCCATTAGAAGAGATCGACCTAGGCGAAGGCCCAACCAGAAGGCCAACATATGTTAGTGCCAAGCTTGACCCACAACTTAAGGTCGAAATCACCTAGTTGTTGCAGGAGTTTAAAGATTGTTTCGCCTGGGACTATGATGAGATGCCTGGTTTGAGTAGAGAGTTGGTCAAACATAGGTTGCCGATAAAGCCTGGGAAAAATCCGGTCAAACAGAATCCAAGACGGGTTGCCCCAGAGATTCTCTCAAAGATAAAGGAAGAAATCGAAAGACTCCTTCGATGCAAGTTTATCCGCACGGCCAGGTATGTCAAATGGTTAGCTAACATTGTACCTGTCATTAAAAAGAATGGTTTCTTGAGGGTTTGTATAGACTTTAGAGATTTAAATTTTGTAACTCCTAAGGATGAGTATTCTATGTCTGTGGCAGAAATGCTAGTCGATTCCACTGTAGGACATGAGTATCTCAGTATGTTAGATGGGTACTCTAGTTATAACCAAATATTCATTGCTGAGGATGATGTCCCTAAAATAGCTTTTTGTTGCCCTGGAGCCTTAGGCACCTACGAGTGGGTGGTGATGCCTTTTGGCCTCAAGAATGCTGGGGCAACATATCAACGAGCAATGAACTCGATTTTCCACGATTATATATAGACTTTTATGCAAATATACATTGATGATATCGTGGTTAAGTCTGTTTCAGGGAAGAGTCACTTGGACCATCTTCGACACTCCTTTGAAAGGATGAGAAGGTATGGTCTTAAAATGAATCCTCTTAATTGTGCGTTTTGTGTGCAGGCAGGGGATTCTCTAGGCTTTGTGGTTCATAAAAAGGGGATCGACATCAACCAATATAAGACCAAGGCCATCATGGAAGCGAAAGCGCCATCAACGAAAAAGGAGTTGCAGTCGCTGCTGGGCAAGATCAATTTCTTGAGGAGATTCATATCAAACCTAAGCGGAAAGAAGCAGGCCTTTTCGCCATTGCTTCGATTCAATAAAGATGGATTCGTATGGGGGCAGGAGCAGCAGGTTGCCTTCGACAAGATCAAGGAATACCTGAGTCATCCCCCAATTCTTTCCCCACCTTGTAGGGGGAGGAGTATGAGATTGTACATAGCAGCATCAGACAAAACCATAGGGAGCATGTTGGCTCAAGAGGATGAGGATGGCGTCGAAAGAGCCATTTATTACCTCAGTAGAGTTTTGAATGATGCAGAAACTAGGTATAGCATGATAGAGAAGTTATGCTTATGCTTGTATTTCTCTTGTACAAAATTAAAGCAATATATAAAGCCAATTGATGTTTATGTTTCGTCTCATTTTGATGTTATTAAGCATATGTTGTCAAAACCTATCTTGCATTGTTGAATCGGTAAATGGGCACTAGCATTAACTTAGTATTCTTTAACATATAAGCCTTTGAAGGCAGTTAAGGGACAAGTAGTGGCAGACTTTATAGTCGACCACTCCATAAATGAAAACATGTTGAATTATGTCGAATTGGAGCCTTGGGAGCTATACTTCGATGGCTCCAGCCACAAAGATGGCACAGGGGTAGGTGTGTTGATTATTTCTCCGGATAAAATTCTAACAAAATTCAAGTACAGGGTCGAGGGATTTTGTTCCAACAATGAGGCTGAGTATGAAGCCTTAATAGCTGGACTTGAAATTTTGTTAGAATGGGAGACTCAGAGTTGGTCATAAAGCAAATCACAAAGGAGTATAAATGCGTTAAGGAGAATCTTATCATGTACTTCATAGTGGCCAACAGACTATTGAGGAGATTCGAAGTGGTGAGCATTCGACACATACCTCGACTAATGATTTGGCTCAGGTGGCTTCTGGGTATAAGGTTTCGAAGGAAAATTTACAAGAGGCAATCGAAGCTAGAGGTAAAGTGGTATCTGTTGGGTTAAGCCCATCAGACCTAGAAGTGACAAAGCTGGGATATGCTGACGAAGAAAATTTTGAGATTTCCGCAATAGACGGTTTGACGGATAAAGATTGGAGGAAGCCTATAGTCGAGTATTTGAAAAACCCGACAGGGTCCACAGAACCAAAGGTCAGGTATCAAGCCCTAAGTTATGTCCTTCTAAGAAATGAATTGTTTAAAAAGACACCTGAGGGGGTCTTACTTAAGTGTCTTAGTGAAACAGAAGCATATTTAGCCCTTTCTACTGTCCATAGTGGGGCATGTGGGGCGCATCAGATAGGCCATAAGATGAAGTGGCTTTTGTTTCGACAAGGCATGTATTGGCCCACGATGCTAAAAGATTGCATTGAATTCGCCAAGGGTTGCCAAGAATGTTAAGTTCATGCTGGCATACAGCATATCCCTGCAAGTGAGTTGCATTCCATAGTCAAGCCATGGCCTTTTAGAGGTTGGGCCTTGGATCTGATTAGAGAGATTCGACCGGCATCCTCCAAGAATCAGAGATACATTTTGGTGGGGATCGACTACTTTATGAAATGGATCGAGGCAATACCCTTGCAAAATATGGATCAAGAGGATGTGATCGAGTTCATTCAAAAATATATCATTTACAGGTTTGGAATCCCAGAAACGATTACAATAGATCAAGGATCAGTCTTCACTGGTCGAAAGATACAGGAGTTTGCAAAAGAAATGTGTTTCAAACTCTTAACTTCTACACCTTATTATGCTCAGGCTAATGGTCAAGTCGAAGCAGCTAATAAAGTGGTGATTGGTCTGATCAAGAAACATGTGGGAAAAATCCTAGAAATTGGCATAAGACATTGGACCAGATCCTCTGGGCATGTCGAACTTCTCCCAAAGAAGCAACCAACACCACTCCCTTTCGATTGACGTTTGGCCACGATGCAGTGTTGCCCGTTGAAATATACCTCCAGTCCACTAGGATTCAGGGACATCATGAAATTCCTTCTGAGTTTTATTGTAATATGATGTTAGACGAACTGGTAGATTTGGATGATGAAAGACTTAAAGCCTTGGGACATCTGAGGAGACAAAAGAAAAGAGTGGAGAGGTCTTATAATAAAAAGGCTAGAATTAAGACTTTCTCACCTAGAGATTTAGTTTGGAAGGTAATCCTCCCTATGGATCGAAAGGTTAGAGCCCTGGACAAATGGTCCCCAAAATGGGAAGGCCCGTTTCAAATTACGCAAGTATTTTCTAATGGAGCTTACGAAGTTGAAGAGTTAAACGAGGATAAAAGAATCTTGAAATTAAATGGCAAGTATTTGAAAAAATATAAACCAGCACTTCAAGAAATTAAAATTGTTAAAGAGTAATTCGACATAACGAGGGCAAAGCCAATAATGGTATTTATAAATGCCAAGATGGCTCAGTAGTCATTACATATAAAAGCCTCAAAGGGCCATAGAGCACCAAAATAAAAAGCAATTTTTACAAAGAAAGTAACAAGCTAAAAAGGGAGGCTCTCCTTCATCTGCAAAAACTTCGACTTCTGAAGAGCAAGACGCCTTTCACACAGGGCCTTGTCAAATTTTAAATGCGCAACTTCTTTCTCCAGTCGTTGAGCTTTTTTTAGCAAAACTGGTGGCATTCTCAAGCTCTTTTGACAGGCCAGATTCATCGAAAGCAGATAACTCAGCGTTACGCTTTTTTGCCTTTGAGATCTTGGCTCGAAGTCTTTTTATTTTTCGCTCCCAAGAAGCAATATTTTCTTCGTTGGATATGATTTCCTGCTTGTTCTTCTCTTTTGTTTCCTCCAACTCTGTTATTCTGTTCTCAGAATCAGTGGCAGCAGTCCAAGCAGCAACCTCACTTCCAGCTGCGCTTGAAATAGCCTTTTCAATTTGGGGCAGGCGTTTCAGGTCACCATGGACTTAATCAATCATACTGCCTAGCTCTAAGATGACGTTGGAAGATTCTGGGGAAATGGCGTGGATGTCAACTTGTTGGAGGAGGTTTTTTAGAGAGATGTGAGTAATGTCGTCCATCTGCGAGAGGGAGAAAAGGTCACCCTTAAAGATCTTGTTTTTGATCTTCAAAAGGATATTGTCTTCAGGTTTGCTCGAAGTCTGATCCCTAGAGGTAGCTGAAGCACTAGGAGTCTTATCAGATGAGCTTCCTCGACCTCCAAGAAGGATCTTTATGTATTGACGAAGATTACTAGCCTTCAGGGCATTGAGTTCTTTTTCAGAAAGGGCTGCTCCATGCATAGTTGACGTGGCTTTGACTTCAGCCGTAGCAGTGGGTGCTGGGGTGACAATGGCCTCGACATGGGTTAGCTTGTTGGTGGGTCCTTTGTCAGCTTTCACATCCTCGTCTGTGTTCTCCTTCTCTTCATCTTCATCCATCTTGTCCTCATCTTCGTTGTCATCATCATGGCCATCGAGTTCAGATTAGTGCATGGCCTCCTCATCATCTTCTTCCATCTCTTCATCTCCTTTTGGGCTGACATTGACAACCCCAGTGGGTTCGTCAGTTGGGGATCCCTCTTCATTGACCAAGGTCGGGTTTTCATCCATGGCAGCAGTTTCTGGATTTGCCGTGTCAGGATTCTGCTGAGTGTCGTCGTGTGCCTCATGGTTAGATCCATCTGTTTGAGATTGCTGGGTAGCAGTCTTTGCTGGCGAAGGGGGAGCTGTTTCAAAACTAGGCTTGTTAATTTCCCCTAGTGAACTCATTCTCGAACCCAAGTCAGAGGTAGGATGATAAGTGGGCTCACCTTGGTTATTCAGGAGGGTGATGGGAGAAGGAGGTTGATCCACTGTTGGTTTGGGACCACTGGCATCAGCCTGAGTCAAATCGAAAGGGAGTCAGATCAAGGGAAACTAGGTAAATAAGTTCTTATTTAAGAAGCAATAAGTTACCTTGACTCTTTCAGCATCGGGGCTACAGTTATTGCTTTCAGCATGACCTCCAGTTGGTTTAGAGGCGGTTCCAGAAGGGGTTTCTGTGGCTTTGCTTGTAGGAGTGATTTGTTTGGGAACTTTAGCTGTTCCAGGTTCAGATTGGCCACTAGCAGCACCAGATTCTTGGTTTGGTTTCTTCCTCTTTTTGTGCTTCAAGTCTTCGGGAGGAGATTGGTCTTCATCCTCTGAATCGATGATGATTTGGGCAACGCCCTTTTTTGGCTTCCTTTGAGGCGTCGCAGGTGGCTTGAGAGGGGCCTGAAATGGAGAAGCATTAGGGGAAGAAAGAATAATCAATGAAAAAGAAAAAGGTGTAATGTACCTTGCTGCCTTCGCCTTTGGCTTCGACTGGGTATTGAGGGGTGCTCTTTTTAGGAACAGCTACGAAACAAGCCAAATAACCACACATCAGTAATGATAAAGTTCAAGTAAGAGAGCATAAAATTGGAGAATCCAAACCTTCATGTATTTCGGATTCGATGCGAACATCTTCGATACCGACATGAAGATGTCCTTTGAAACTGTCTAGCGTATGCTTAGTTGGAACCACCCGCTGAGCCTTGGGTTTCGACTGCTGGTGAAGGATCTTTATAGAATCCCCACAGATGAACTAATCTGGAAATGGAGGGGCAAGAGCCACTCCAAAATCAGCAGACGACAGTCGAGGAGTCTTGGAAGGATGTAGTGCGAAAACCACTTCATAGCTTTTCTCGGGAGGGACGTATGAAGGGAGTTTCAAACTCTCCATTTTTTGTAAAAATTTCTCCTTTAGGGTAACTGCAGCTTCGCGGACGGTTCGACTAATATCATTTGGTCGATAAACAGTTTAAAAGTACTTCTGGAAGGCGTGAATCTCTTTAATATGAACGGATGTACCTTTCTTGATCTTCTCCTGCACATGAACAAAAGCTTGGTTAATCAACTGAGCAAAGCTAGAAACATCATGGAACTCCGCAGCTTAATGTGTCGACCACCTATCGTGGAATTCTTGGGTGCAGAGATGAGAGGGTTCGAAGTAGATGGGAGTCAGGTACGATCGATGTGCATGTCGAGCAAGGTGTGTCGAGCTTTCTATGGCATCGTAGATGGAGTTGGGGAGAATAACATGAGCCTTCTTCTCATATAGGCACTTGGGAAGAGTCTGAACTAAACCAAATTGTCGAGAGACAAGATTTAGTTGATAAGCTATCAGGGAAGTTTGGCCTTTTAACAGGTTGAGTCGATGAACGAAAAGTCGAGGAATCAGAAATGTCTCCCAGACACGCTGAGATTCTTCTTCATGTTTCTTAAACGAGGGAGGAAAGGGTCTGGTGAACCATTCAGGGCCGTATCTTCGTTCAGCAAAGGGCACCATCCTTGCGGTGAATTCATAGCGTTTAGTAAACATCTTGACGAAGCCCGAAAAATACGCCCTGAGTGACTGGCCTTCTTCGTTTGGAGTTAGCTGCACCAGTCGAACCCATTCTACTCGTCTCTCCCTAATCTCAGTAGCATCCTCGTCCACAGACCCTTTGTTGGGGAGGCTTGCTTCAAAAGTAGCATTGAGCCAGTGTTGAACTAGCCAAAATGGTCCAGACAGCAGCAGGTTCCCGTTACTCCCTCGGTCTTTCAGACGACCAGCACCTTCGCTTAGAGACTCATATAGACTGGCCAAAATCATCTCACTTAGGCAGATGCCTCGATTAAGTTGCAGCTGATTGGCCAGGGTCAGATACTTTCGTGCCACTTGCAAAGATTTGGTGCAAAAGACGCAGCGAGAAAGCCACATAGCCAAGAATGCTATGTGTTCTTTCATCTTCGACTGTTTCAGTGTGTCTGTTGTGGTAGTGGTTGATGAAGTGAGTGTAAGTGTGTTTGGTGGTAGCGAACCCTATAGTGTCTATAGCATCTATTTCAGGGTCGTATACTAAACCATGAGGTTTTAGCCCTGTGATAGAGGCTACGTCGAACAGAGTAGGTGTCATCATCCCACAAGGGAGATGGAAGGTATTGTGGGTATTATCCCAAAAATACAAAGATGACGCCAGTAAAGTTGGACAGTAGGCTGGACCAATCTTCGACATCATGAGCAAATCATAGATTCCTGAGCTCTTCCAGGTTTCTGCTTTCACTTTTTATAATTAGGCCAACCAGTTCAAATAAAGGTCAGAATCCTTAAAGTACGGAGTTGCCCTAAATAGCCTATACCCGTCATTCAGATACTTCAAATCCAGACTCTTTAGAGCTACATTGTCATGGGATTCAGAGGGTACCCTAGTTTTGCCTTTCTGCCCTAGGGGTTTGGTTTTGCGATAGGATGGGAAGAAATCACTAATGGCAGTATAACCAATGTCTAAGGAAGATAAAGGACCAGACAAGGCTAATGATTTCCCAGAAACAGTAATAGGGATCAGTACATGAGTTTCGTAGATGTGTCTTTTCTCCTCCTGAGAGGCTCAGGAATGAATTGTTGGTTCTTTACCACCTTGGGTCCTTTCAATGTAGCAAATGGAGGAAGCAATGGGCTGCCCTTTTGACCTTTGAGCTTCTGGATTTTCTTCGGGTCCTGGGTAGTAGCAGTTGAAGAAGCCATTGGTGAAGAAGTTTGAAGAAAATGGGTTTGTTGAAGGTGAAGGGTTTAAGTGTTTTGGAAAGAGGAGAAGGTGCGTTGGAAATATTTGAGAATGGGAAAGAAAATGAAAGGTAGTTTCTGAAGAACTATTTATAAAGTGATGTGAAGACGTGAAAGGGCTCATTGATCATCATTGAGGGCTAAGTCTAGTGGGACACGTGTCTTCCCAGGAGCCAAAGTAGGGGCGGTGGCAGTTGCTACCTACTCCCATGATTTCCTAGGCTTTAAGGGAGGTTATGGTGATTTGCGGCTTGATGTGACTTACGAGGGGACGTTTCAGTCCTAATCATAATTAGTTGTGATGTCATAACTCTGATTGAAAAGAAACTGAATAGTTTCTTGGAATGTGGGTCAGTCAGTTTCTTGCACGCTTATGCATGGTCGGAAGATGGCGTCGAATGGACGCTATCAAAAAATGCCCTTTTCTTCAGTATTGTCGAAAAAGACATTTTTGGGGGGCAATTTGTTAGGTCATAAATTCGACGCCCACATGATGTTGGAAGTTTTGAGGAAAATGATAAGCTCTGGAAGGGGGTAAGAAAGGCTTTCGACAGGGTTTATGTGATAAGGTCTAGTCGAAGGTACTCATGAGAGGAAATGAGACCATTTGGGACTTAGAAAATATTTCTAAGAATTGAAGGAGGAACCTCCGACCGAGAACTTTGATGCTGCCTGACATTGGAGATTCAAATTCAAATAAAGGAGGGAGTAGTTATTCCAGTTCGCTCCTAAAGAAGGATAGGTGGCGTGTATCCAAGCAATGGGAGCATGCAATATGACACTTGTCATTTGTTGATTATTTCAGGCAGTTTTTAGCAGTTAGTTTTAGTATTATAAATAAGGGTCCTAGCAATAGGATTAGAGGGTGTTGTGTTCACTTTGTACAAGTAACTCTGAATTTACTCAAAGTATCCGCGTGTTGAGAAAAGAGTATTGTGAGAATGTACGTGATGTAAAACACCATTTATTTTTAATGCAATTTACTTTGATATTTACTTAGAGTTCTATCTTTTCTTAGGAATCAGTCCTATTTTTGCACTTACTTTCGTTTTATACATTTTTATTCGCACATGTTCGACCTTTTCTTTTACCTTTAAAGCCCCTTTTCACTTTACATTTGGGCGCGTTATTTTGTATCGTATTTTCAACAAACTTTCCTTTTGAATATCGTCGCAATGTTTATTATTTTAGAATTTAACTTCGGTCAATGGTTAGCACATGTCCTAGGATCAATCTGATCGATCCTGTGAGTCACCAAAGTTAGATTTGGAAGATCAGCGGTTGTTTACCAATTTTCACGGTAAACACATACAAAAACCCGAGAGTCACATTTTCTCTTCTCTCTTCCCTCCCCATTCGCCCAGCGAACTCGTGTTCGTCAGGAGTTCGGCCAGCGAACCTGGGGCGAACTTCCCCACCATACATTCCAGAATTTCTCTTTTTTTCTTCCGCTCGCTGCCTCATTCGTTTAGCGAATCTGGGGCGAACATTCGCCCAGCGAACAACGCGATTCTGCAGTTCTGTAATTGCGATTTCAGCATGATTCCACCCTAATCCTTCTCCGATTCTACTCCCAAACAGCCCCAAAAACGCACATATAATCACCGATTAACATACAAACAAGTAGGAATACATAAGCCACAATTCAACCGATAAATTTATTCTTTTTTCCTCTTATCCAAACCTTCGATACGTGAAATCCCAATCCCCAAATCAACGGAAACAACACATAAGGATGATCCTAAAAGTTTATCTACCCCCATATAAATATTATGCATCCCTTAGAGATTAAAGAACCCCACCCTTACCTTAGAGTTCTTGGACAAAAACCTCGGCCTTAACAATGGTTTTTCTCTTCCCTTTTGCCCTAGCTCTCCTCTTTCTCTTTCCCTGCTTTTCACGTACTGAATGAATTCTCTCCCCTAATTCCCTTTTCTATTCTCTATTATTCTTTTATTACTAGTATTATTATTATTATTATTTTACTAATTAAATAATAGTAACAATATCCCTTAATAATTTAAAATAATAATATTAACCAAATAACCATTCTTACCACACCACCAAGTTCTACCTAATTGGTCACACACCCCCAACATCTTAATCCCTATAATTCTAAGGTCACTACCCCATACTAAGGGAAACCCTAAACACAACCACACATAGATACACACCAATTTATAATTCCAATTACGAAAAACAATAAAATAAATCGGGGTGTTACAACTCTCCCCCACTTAGAATATTTTTGTCCTCGAAAATTTACCTTATACGAACAACTCCGGATACAACTATCGCATCCTGCTCTCTAACTCCCAAGTTATATTTCCACCGGCAGCGCCTCCCCACACTACCTTTACAAGGGTGATCTCTTTACCCCCTCAATTACTTTACCTCGCGGTGTTTAATCCGTATTGGTAAGGCCTCAACCGTAAGGTTATCCCTTACTTCCACATTATCCATCAGAATCACATGCGACGGATCCGGGACATACTTCCGAAGCTGTGACACATAGAACACATCATGCAAATTCGACAAATTGGGTGGCAACGCCACTCTGTAGGCAACAGGTCCAACTCTTGCAGAAATTTGATATGGACCAATAAACCGGGGAGTAAGCTTCCTCGACTTCAGCGGACCTCCAACACCGGTCACCGGAGTGACTCTCAAAAACACATGGTCTCCTTCTTGAAACTCAAGATCTTTCCTCCTCTTATCATGGTATCTCTTCTGCCTACTATGCGAAGCCTTCATCGTCTCCCGAATTAACTTCACCTTTTTAGTAGTCTGCTGAACAATCTCAGGTCCAACTACTGCACACTCACCAGATTCATGCCAACACAAAGGCGTTCGACACCTCCGACCATACAAATCTTCAAAAGGCGCCATTCTAATACTGGAATGATAAATTTTATTATAAGTGAACTCAATCAACGATAAACGGCTATCCCAAGCACCACCCTGATCTAGAACACAAGCCCTTAACAAATCCTCCAAGGATTGTATAGTCCTCTCCGTATGCCCATCCGTCTGCGGGTGATAAGCTGAACCCAACCTCAGTTTCGATCCTAAGGCTTCCTGTAAACTCCCCTAAAATCTGGAAGTGAACCTTGGATCTCTGTCCGACACAATACTCAATGAAACTCCATGCAACTTCACAATCACCTGAATATAAATCTCTGCCAGCTTCTGCAGGGGAAAACTGATATTAATTGGAATGAAATGTGTTGATTTCGTCAGTCTATCCACCACTACCCAAATGGCATCATTCCCTCTCAGAGTATTAGGTAACCCAGTCACAAAATCCATAGAAATGCTATCCCACTTCCACTCTGGTATATCTAACGGTTGCATCAAACCAGCAGGTTTCTGATGTTCCACCTTTGATTTCTGACAAGTTAAACAATCATACACAAACTGGGCCACAACGTATTTCAATCCAGGCCACCAAAATATCCTCTTCAAGTCTTGGTACATCTTTGTAGCTCCGGGATAGATACTCAAACTACTCCCATGACTTTCTTCTAGAATCCTTCTTTTCAACTCAGAATCATCAGGAATAAAAATCCTATCACGGAATCTCAACACACCTTGTTCATCCATTTTGAATTCTTTACTTCCGGTATGTTCAGTCCCGATCATCAAATCCACCAGTTTCACATCTAACTTCTGACCTTCTCTGATACTATTAAGAAAGTCATTGTTGATTTTTAGCATACCCAGCATCACACTATGCAGTGTCTGTTCACAAACCAAACTCATATCCCTGAACTGTTCAATTAATTCCAACTCTTTAACCATCATAGCAGACATATGCAACGTCTTCTGACTCAAAGCATCAGCCACGACATTAGCTTTGTCAGGGTGATAGTTCAAGCCGAAATCATAATCCTTTAATAATTTTAACCACCTTCTTTGTCTCATATTCAATTCCTTCTGATCAAATAAATACTTTAAGCTCTTATGATCACTATACACTTTGAATTTGGAACCATAAAGTTAGTGCCTCTAAATCTTCAATACAAATACTACTGCGGCTAATTCCAAATCATGAGTTGGATAATTCCTCTCATGGATCCTTAACTTTCATGAAGCATAAGCCACAACCTTACCATCCTGCATTAACACACCTCCTAAACCCATTAAGGAAGCGTCGTAATACACCACAAATGGGTCATTCGGTTCGGGTAGAATTAAAATTGGAGTTGTAGTTAATCTCTTCTTCAGCTCGATGAAACTCTTCTCGTAGTGAACATCTCACACAAACGCTTTACCTTTGCATGTCAACTGAGTCAATGGAAGTGCCAACTTCGAAAAGCCTTCAATAAACCTACGATAATAACCAGCCATGCCCAAAAAGCTTCTAATCTCAATCACTGACTTCGGAGACTCCCACTGTAGAACTGCGTCCACCTTGGATGGATCCACATCAATACCATCACCTGAAATATCATGACCAAGAAAACTTACCTCTCTCAACCAGAATTTGCACTTAGACAACTTAGCATAGAGCTTCTTTTCTTTTAACACTTGCAGCAAGATCCGCAAATGTTCAGCATGCTCCTCTTCCGACTTAGAATATATAAGAATGTCGTCAATAAAGACAACCACAAATTGATCCAAGTAAGCATGAAAAATTCGATTAATATACTTCATGAATACACCATGTGCATTAATAACTCCGAACGGCATCACCACATACTCATAATGTCCATATCGGATCCTGAAAGTAGTCTTCTGAATATCTTCATCCTTTACTCGTATCTGATGATAACCCGACCTCAAGTCAATCTTGCTAAACACACGGGCACCGACTAACTGATCCATCAAGTCATCTATTCTTGGAAGCAGATACTTGTTCTTGATCATCACTTTATTCAGTTGTCTGTAGTCGATACATAACCTCATACTACCATCCTTTATCTTCACCAACAACACTGGAGCTCCCTAAGGCGATACACGTGGTCTCACAAATTTCTTTTTTAACAACTCTTCCAGTTGCTTCTTCAGCTCTGCTAATTCTGATGCTGACATCCTATATGGTGCCATAGAAATAGGTCGTGTACCAGGGACAAGATCAATAGCAAACTCCACTTCTCTCTCTAGCGGTATACTTCAGCAATATCATACGGAAATACTCCTGGAAATTCACGCACTACTTGCAATTCATTAATCACCGACTTACTCTCCACTGAGAAGGATGCAAACAACGCAAGCACTTGAGCTTCTTCTTCTATGAGCTATCTCAATTCTCTAGCAGATAGAAAACCATTTTCTTCCTCTTCCTCAGGGGCAAGAAATTGCGCCGACTTGTTAAAATAGTTAATTTGAACATGATTGAACTCCAACCAGTTCATACCCAAGATCACATCGAGACCTCCCAACAGTAAGCAAATAAGATCCACACCAAAGTCCTTATCAAAGACTGATAGTGGACAATTCAACCAAACTAGGGAAGTGGTCACCGATCCCTTTGAAGGAGTTTCGATAACCATCTCACCCTTCATATGAGAAACAACATGGCCTACCCTTCTCACACAATCAGCAGCAATAAAAGAGTGAGTAGCACCAGTATCAATAATAGCAATCAAAGGCGTATTATTAATATAACATGTACCTCTGATCAGTCTGTCATCACTGGAAGTCTATGTCCCTGTCATAGCGAACACCTTTCCTCCAATCGAAGCTTGCTTTGGTTTCTGGCAACGAGTACTAATATGGCTCTGTTCTCCACAGTTGTAACAAGTTACCACATTAACTTTGTAGTCAGCAATCAAATGTTCTGCCTTTCCACACTTGAAGCACTTCTTCACATCACTCGTGCACTCACTGACACGATGACCTAGCTCACCACACCTGTAACACTTAAGAGGGGCAGGGGAACCTCCCCCACTCGGCTTCTTGCTATCAGCATGTTTCTGTTTCCCTTTCTCAATTGGAGCTGCATAAGGCTTCCCATGATTCATCGATTGTTTTCCCTTCCTATTGGCCAGTCCTTTATAGTGAGCCGATGAAGCCTTTCTATCTTCCTCAAAGATCCTACAACAATCCACCAAATCTGGAAACCTTCTGATTCACTAATAACTAATCGCCGGTTTGATCTCATGCCTCAGTCCATTCTCAAACTTGACACACTTCGAGAACTCAGCAGTTACCGCACTGTAGTGAGGGTAAAACTTAGCCAGATCTGAGAATTTGGCAGCATACTCCATAATCGACATGTTACCCTGCTTCAATTCCAGGAACTCAATCTTTTTCTTTCCTCGAAATTCTTCATGGAAATATTTCCTCAAGAACTCCCTACTGAACACAGCCCAAGTGATTACCTCTCCTGTTGCTCTCAACAGTTGACCCAAGCCTGCGCTCCCTCCGGATCATATCTTTCCTTGAAGGTAGGCAGTCTATTCTTCTGAAACACGTCATTCTCACCCGTATGAGGCGAGTTCTGTATCCCCTGAGCAACAGCCTGCAAAGCATCACCAATAGCAACATCGTTCCTTTAAGCCATTCTAAATTTGTTACACACCAACAATAGAACACAATGGTTAAGGAAACAATATTGACAGTAATCAACTGTCACACGACAATGACTCGACAACTTGGCCTGACAGACCAACCAGGCTCTGATACCACTATGTAACACCCTAAATTCCCCGCGTCGAATAACAATGAAAAATCAGAGTAAAATGAAACATACAATCATTTAGGATGCTACCTTGCAACATACACTTTCTCATGCATACGACATGTAACACATCATTATCAGAAATAAAACATACTTAATTTATCCTCAATATGGCAGCGGAAATTCAATGAGAATATAACATGTTTAATACCACATAATCATCATCAAGTAAATAAAGGGACAACAAATAATAAAACAAATAACAACAAGCGTTCCAAATTCCCAGTGTTACACATTAGAGCAGACGCCGACTCAACGAAATAAAAGAGAAGACTTCGTCTTCACTAACTCCAACTCCGCACTAATCTTGATTATCTGGACACTACCCATATAGAGGTAACATTCAAACAGAAGGGGTGAGATTCTCAAATCAACATAAGAGACGTATAAGATAAGTATAAAAGAACATAATCCATATACAACTCACCCTATCATCACTACATCAACGAAACTATCAATTCCTCACACACAACAGATAATCATACGATTCACAATACAATACAATATGATGTAATGCAATGAGACCCACAACTCGACTCAATGCATGTGGTACCAATTCGATCCCTTTTTCATGATCATAATTTCCGTCGGAATTTCCATACAAGTCGCACACACCCCACATGGGCACACGACATCCGTGATCGCTCACACCCCACTTGGGCATATGATCACCTCAACAACAACAATAACAACATCAACACGATTCTATCTCAAAGAATTCGGATGAGACGCTCACACCCCACATGGGTACACGACTCATCGCACAACTTATGCAACATGGCATGCATACAACGACAACATACGACGACAAAAAAATGCATATGACTAAATAATACGCCAGTACATCACACCACAACTATCCAACACGCAGCATATACATGCCAAGACATGCAACAAATATAATCCACAGCTACAACGCGCATCCACACAACCAATTTCACCATTTCAAAGTATAACACCTAACACATACACGAAAAAAACCCGACTAATGCATCTAATAGTTGGAAATCTGGTATTGAAATTAATTTTATAAAAAATTATATGAACCCACCTTTCCAACGATTCGAACGGCGTTTGAAACGGACATACGGGTTAAAAGTTATGAATTTTTAAAAGTTAGGAAAATTATGTCGGTACAGCAGCAAAACATCTCTGTCATGCTCGCTGTGAGTTCGCTCAACGAACTCTCATTCGCTAGAAGTTCGCCTAGAAAAGTCCCCAGCGAACAACCCATCCCATACAAAAATCCGAGAGTCACATTTTCTCTTTTCTCTTCGTTTCTCATTCGCCCAGCGAAGTTGTGTTCGCCAGGAGTTCTCCCAGCAAACCTGGGGTGAACTTTCCCACCACACATTCCAGAATTTCTCTTCTTTTGCTATCGCTCACTTCCTCATTCGCTTAGCGAATCTGGGGCGAACATTCTCCCAACAAACTTTCATTCGCACAGCGAACATCGCAATTCTGCGGTTCTGTAGTTGCGATTTCAGCACGATTCCACCCCAATCCTTCTCTGATTCTACTCCCAAATAGCCCCAAAAACACACATATAATCACCGACTAACATACAAACAAGTAGGAATACATAAGCCACAATTCAACCGATAAATTTATGCATTTTTCCTCTTATCAAACCTTCGATACGTGAAACCCCAATCCCCAAATCAACGCAAACAACATATAAGGATGATTCTAAAAGTTTATATACCCTCATTTAAATATTATGCAACCCTTAGAGATTAAAGAACCCCACCCTTACCTTAGAGTTCTTGGACAAAAACCTCGCCTCAACAATGGCTTTTATCTTCCCTTTTGACCTAGCTCTCCTCTTTCTCTTTCTCTGCTTTTCACGTACTAAATGAATTCTCTCCCCTAATTCCCTTTTCTATTCTCTATTATCCTTTTATTATTAGTTTTATTATTATTATTTCAATATTATTATTATTATTATTTTACTAATTAAATAATAATAACAATATCCCTTAATAATTTAAAATAATAATATTAACCAAATAATCATTCTCACCACACCACCAAGTTCTACCTAATTGGTCACACACCCCCAACATCTTAATTACTATAATTCTAAGGTCACTACCCCATACTATGGGCAACCCCAAACACAACCACACAAAGATACACAACAACATATAATTCCAATTACGAAAAATAATAAAATAAATCGGGGTGTTACATTGTTCGACGCTACTCCTGGATTGACTAGATTTGCATAGGACGAGTTTCCTTGGTTTTGCTGGACTTGATTAATGGTAAGATCTTCTTCAAGGGCTACTCCCTGATTCTCCAATAGATATTCTCTCTGTGGATGTCGAGGAGGTTGTGGTACTCCAAAAAAATCTGTCAGGCGTGTCATTTGCACTGTCATTTACTGGTTATATTGAGTAGTACTTTGGATTAGAGGATTAAACATTGTCCCCATTGTTTGGGCTAACATTTGGACCATTTCGTGATAACTCTCATCTATTTGTTGTCTAATAACCACTGTAGAATTATTAGTCAAGTTTGGTATTTGGGTGGAATAACCCGTTCCTAAGGGTTGGCTACTTCGACCCATGTTTATCCCAGATCCTGATCCTTGTAATGGAGAAGTAACATTCATTACTGGTTCTGAGAATGTTGAGACGGCGTTATGCAAGTTTGCCATTATAGATGTTAGCCTTCCATAGGGTTGCTCTCTACCGCCTAAGGGCATAGAGAAACCTGGAGGCATGAAAGGCCTACTCGAAGCATTCCCTATTGGTGGAGGGGTTACTGGAGGACCCCTTGGCCCAATATAAGTTAAAATGGGCTCACTATGGGTAATCGACTACTTGGGTATCGAACTTACCATGGATGGCATTGGTTTTAACATAGTCGCTGGAACCGTGGTTCCCCCGGTCGAAGATACTTGGGGCGGTTCTCCATTGTTACTTTGAGGAATCGAAACATTTGGCTGATTTAAATTTGCCATTCTCCTCGTATATCTTCTCCTTGGTCTATCATCATTAGTGGTGGCTACTTTGCCACTTCTCAATATCATACAACGAAGTTTTCAAAGAGAACAATGACCAAAACGAAATTTTTGTAAAGAAAATCACTTAGCACTGTCCCACTGGGCATGCCAATTTGTTTACTGTGAAAATTAGTAAACAACCGCTGGTCTTCCAAATCAATAAGGGATTGGGTTACTTGCAGAATCGACCATACTAAATCCTAGAACATGTTCTAGTAATTAAAAATAATGTTTGGAAAATTACGAATACTTCGACAACATTTATGATTTAAAAGTTAACAACTTTTAAGAATTCCAAAGAAAGTAAATTTCAGAACTTAATCAAAAAGCAAGTAAATGTATTAAAAATAACTTGGGCAATAAAGAAGATAAACTTGAAAAAATGGAAAAGTATGGTGTTTACATCAAACGTACATTTTCTCAACACACTCTTTTCTCTGCACACGGGTAATTTGAGAAATTTAGAGATCTTGTACAACATTGAACACACACACTCCTATCACTAAGACTGCCTATTTATAATGAATCGAAATAACTGATTCTAATGGCCTTTCTCTTAAATCAATACAAATGGGGCTCGACATGTCTTCGATTCTTCAGCATACTCCACGTGTCTTTGTTTAAAAACTAGATAAGGACAATATTCCATCCTTGATTCAAATTCAAAACTCAATTCGAAAACACCGCCCGTAACTGATAAGTGCAAAATGTAACTATTTTTGTATATAAGTTTTGTTGCACTTATCGATACTTTTGGGTTAATATTGTTCGAATAAACCTCGATTTGTTTATAAATACGTTTACTTTACATTTCAGAGTATATATTACGTATCGTGTAAATATCATTGAGTTTAATTGATTTTCTCTCATTTTTTCAGGTATTCAATCAAGGATATCTTTCCATATTCATAAAGAGCATTTAATAAGCTTTCCAGCGCTTCCGACCGTGCGTAAATCAGAGTTACGGTGCAGAAGTTGTGGTCCAAATAAGGGCTGGTTTTGTTCGCTTTGCGAGTGTGCCAACAAATGTTCGCTTTGCGAATGTCTAGTGAGTTCCCAGCAAAGGCTCCCAGAATTGGACAAGGGAGAAAAGGACCAAAGTTCGCTTTGCAAACTGTGCAGCGAGCATTCGCTTTGCGAATAAATCGTTCGCACTGCGAACTTCTGGAATTTTGCAAAGGCGGTTTAGCATTTCAGAGGCACTTAAGTGCCACTTTTTGAGGCTCGCTTTGCAGTAAACGTTCGCTTAGCGAACGTGGCAGATTTTGTAATGTCTATAAGTTCATTTTTACCATTTTTTAGGTTATGTTTTGGGGTATTTGTTCCCAATTCATCAAACCTTCATTCTTTGTAGTTTAGACCTTAGAAAATCATCAATGGAGGTTGCAACTCGACGATTGGGGTCGAATAATTCTTGGATCGTGATTGACACTGCGAGAGATTTTGATTCCTCTTCTCTCTTCCCTTTGTAGTTTCCATTGTTGTGAGTTTGTATGAAAGTTTACCTTGATAGTATGTATATTTATTGCTCATGATGTTGTATAAAGCTCATTTTACAAATTAATGTTGGTGCCATGATTTCTTTATTTGGTTTTGAGTTGCGGTAGACATATCCTCTTTGAAGCCAGATTTAGGCTGAACTTCTATTTGGTTCTAGACTCTAAACATAGATTTAGGCTTAATATTCACTTAAGTATCGATTCTTAATGCTTCCTTGTGGTCGAGTTGCGTGAGTCATCACCTCTGAGGCGATGCGGTTGTTCTCTCAACTTTGCGTTAGACATAACCTTTATTGTGAGCGATACGTGATAATGTTTACGAGTGATTTAGGTTGCGTGCAACTGAGTAGTAAGTTTGAGTATTTGATAGGGTAGATGAAATGTAAACTCGAGAGTTCTCTACTCTCCAAAGAATGAATTCTTTTTCTGTTCAATAGTTTTATTTCTCGCATTTACTTTTAAGCCCATTTTAAACCCAAACTCATTAACATTGAGATTGTCGAACGACATTCTTTCCCTCGAACCGATCTCTGTGGACACGATAAATTCCCGAAAAAATACTTCCAAAATGTTTGTTGCTTGTCGCTATTCTGCTTCAACAAAATGGCGCCTTTGCCGGGGATTGGTTTTGATATTGAGTCGCATTGCGATAGCTCCTTTGTGTTTTGAGTTTTGTATATATCGTATATATTGTCTATTTCCATTATGTTTGTTCAAGTGTTGTATACATTTTGTTCCCATAACGTGTGTTTAAATGTTTGGTTAGGGCACTTGCTTTTGGTTTGCAAGGTGAGGCATCACCATGGCATGAAGGAAGGAAGTTGCTAGCTAAGCATTATAAAGGCGTCGAGCTTACGACATAAAACAAGCATGTTTTATTGTTTGTAGTTTCTAATGGTTTTTTTTGTTGTCTAGACGCAAATTTTTGTTGGCTAATTTGAGGATGCATTTTGTGATTTTCCAAGTTTGATCGTTTCAACTTGCGGATGTATGGTAATGATATTGTTAAGTTTTGTACACTTCCAAGGTATGTGTTTATCGCTTTCTTGACTTTAGCGTATGCATGATACTTAGGCTTTTTACAAACTTCCATGCCATTAATTCTTTCGTATACTTGTTCTTGTGTGAATCACTTTAGCTCCCACCTTTCTGTGATGTAGTTTTCCATTGTTCATATATGTGGAGTACCAACATTCTTGTTCTAACTGGATTTTATTATGCTTAATCTTTTATTTGTGTTGATTATATGAAAGCATGAAAAGGATCAAGGCATTTTGTTTCATTTTGAGCCCAACTACCTAGCCAAATAGTCATTCAACTTGTGAGCTTGTGATCATTCGTAACCTCTTTGAGCTTTTTGATCCATGTTTTATTTGAACTTAATGCTTGTCTATGAGTGTTTAGTTCACTTATTTATGTATAGATTTTATTTTTTCTTGAACCCTCAACTTTGTGTTGTTGTATGAATTTTAGCTTGCCTTAGAAAGTAGGAGTATTCACATGATGATGTGGTTGAATTCAAGTTGGGGAGAGAATGATTGTTTACTCATTGGTTGGTTTCTATGAGGTCAAAAAAAAAAGAAAAAAGAGAAAAATATGAAAAAGAAAAGAAAGGAAAAATGTGAAAAAAGAAAGAAAAAGAAAATCCTTGAGAAAGGAAACAAAAAGAGCTCAAATAATTGTGCTAAATAAGTATTGTGTGTTGTGTAACACTTGGGATTTTGGAAGAAGTTGATTGGAATTTTGTGTTTGAGTCTTTGTGAGTTGATCTCTCCCTTAGGTTTAGGCAAGTTTTTGTTTTAATTACCTTTAGAAATTGCCCCTTGTTTGTTTACCCGACCACGCTACAACCTTGAAAGTCCTTGTGATTCTTGCCTTTGTATGTTCAATGTGAATTTTTGGATGGATGCATAATTTAGTCTATTGTTTGCATGATTGTTGTGTGAGTGATAAGTACCTCATTTTGTGTTTTTCATCTACCGATGATTGTTTTTGCTAGGTGTGATTCACGTTTGAACTTGTGTTGTTTTAGGATGTTTGTCATGATTTTTGTATTTTGCATTAGTTTCGTGACTATGTTGTCGTCGTAGTTTAGTGGTAAGTATTTACTTTGTGTGTATCGTTTTTCATTTGAGCTATAAATTTGTTTCCGTTTTTCAAAACCTGTTGATTCGTGATTCTACGGTTATTACTTTTGTGTTTTTAAGTTTGCTTGATTCTTGTTTGCGGACAAACAAGTTTAAGTTGGGAAGAGTTTGATAAGTGCAAAATGTAATTATTTTTGTATATAATTTTTGTTGCACTTATCGATACTTTTTGGTTAATATCGTTCAAATAAACCCAGATTTGTTTATAAATACGTTTAGTTTACATTTCAGTGTATATATTACATATCACGTAAATATCATTGATTTTAATTGATTTTCTCTGATTTTTCCAGGTATTCAATCAAGGATATCTTGCCATATTCATAAAGAGCATTTAATAAGCTTTTCAATGTTTCCGACCGTGCGCAAATCAGAGTTATGGTGCAGAAGTTGTGGTCAAAATAAGGGATGGTTTTGTTCGCTTTGCGAGTGTTCCAGTGAATGTTCGCTTTGCGAATGTCTAGCGAGTTCCCAGCGAAGGCTCCCAGAATTGGACAGGGGAGAAAAACACCAAAGTTCGTTTTGTAAACTGTGCAGCGAGCATTCGCTTTGCGAATAAATCATTCGCACTGCGAACTTCTGGAATTTTGCAAAGGCGGTTTAGCATTTCAGAGGCACTTAAGTGCCACTTTATGAGGCTCGCTTTGCGAGTAAAACGTTCGCTTAGCGAACGTGGCAGATTTTGTAGTGTCTATAAGTACATTTTTACCATTTTTTAGGTTATGTTTTGGGGTATTTGTTCCCAATTCATCAAACCTTCATTCTTTGTAGTTTAGACCTTAGAAAAGCATCAATGGAGGTTGCAACTCGATGATTGGGGCCGGATAATTCATAGATCGTGATTGACACCGCGAGAGATTTTGATTACTCTTCTCTCTTCCCTTTGTAGTTTCCATTGTTGTGAGTTTGTATGTAAGTTTACCTTGATAGTATGTATATTTATTGCTCATGGTGTTGTATAAAGCTCATTTTACAAATTAATGTAGGTGCCATGATTTCTTTATTTGGTTTTGAGTTGCGGTAGACATATCCTCTTCGAAGCCAGATTTAGGATGAACACTCTATTAGGTTCTAGACTCTAGACATAGATTTAGGCTTAATATTCACTTGAGTATCGATTCTTAATGCTTCCTTGTGGTCGAGTTGCGTGAGAGATCACCTCTGAGGCAATGCGGTTGTTCTCTCAACTTTGCGTTAGACATAACCTTTATTGTGAGCGATACGTGATAATGTTTACGAGTGATTTAGGTTGCGTGCAACTGAGTAGTAAGTTTGAGTATTTGATAGGGCAGATGAAATGTAAACTCGAGAGTTCTCTACTCTCCAAAGAATGAATTCTTTTTCTGTTCAATAGTTTTATTTCTCGCATTTACTTTTAAGCCCATTTTAAACCCAAACTCATTAACATTGAGATTGTCGAACGACATTCTTTCCCTCGAACCGATCTCTGTGGACACGATAAATTCTCAAAAAAATACTTCCAAAATGTTTGTTGCTTGTCGCTATTCTGCTTCAACAAAATGGCGCCGTTGTCGGGGATTGGTTTTGATATTGAGTCGCATTGCGATAGCTCCTTTGTGGTTTGAGTTTTGTATATATCGTATATATTGTCTATTTCCATTATGTTTGCTCAAGTGTTGTATACATTTTGTTCCCATAACGTGTGTTTAAATGTTTGGTTAGGGCACTTGCTTTTGGTTTGCAAGGTGAGGCATCACCATGGCATGAAGGAAGGAAGTTGCTAGCTAAGCATTATAAAGGCGTCGAGCTTACGACATAAAACTAGCATGTTTTATTGTTTGTAGTTTCTAATGTTTTTTTTGTTGTCTAGACGCAAATTTTTGTTGGCTAATTTGAGGATGCATTTTGTGATTTTCCAAGTTTGATCGTTTCAACTTGCGGATGTATGGTAATGATATTGTTAAGTTTAGTACACGTCCAAGGTATGTGTTTATCGCTTTCTTGACTTTAGCGTATGCATGATACTTAGGCTTTTTACAAACTTCCATGCCATTCATTCTTTCGTATACTTGTTCTTGTGTGAATCACTTTAGCTCCCACCTTTCTGTGATGTAGTTTTCCATTGTTCATATATGTGGAGTACCAACATTCTTGTTCTAACTGGATTTTATTATGCTTAATCTTTTATTTGTGTTGATTATATGAAAGCATGAAAAGGATCAAGGCATTTTGTTTCATTTTGAGCACAACTACCTAGCCAAATAGTCATTCAACTTGTGAGCGTGTGATCATTCGTAACCTCTTTGAGCTTTTTGATCCATGTTTTATTTGAACTTAATGCTTGTCTATGAGTGTTTAGTTCACTTATTTATGTATAGATTTTATTTTTTCTTGAACCCTCAACTTTGTGTTGTTGTATGAATTTTAGCTTGCCTTAGAAAGTAGGAGTATTCACATGATGATGTGGTTGAATTCAAGTTGGGGAGAGAATGATTGTTTACTCATTGGTTGGTTTCTATGAGGTCAAAAAAAAAAAGAAAAAAGAGAAAAATATGAAAAAGAAAAGAAAGGAAAAATGTGAAAAAAGAAAGAAAAAGAAAATCCTTGAGAAAGGAAACAAAAAGAGCTCAAATAATTGTGCTAAATAAGTATTGTGTGTTGTGTAACACTTGGGATTTTGGAAGAAGTTGATTGGAATTTTGTGTTTGAGTCTTTGTGAGTTGATCTCTCCCTTAGGTTTAGGCAAGTTTTTGTTTTAATTACCTTTAGAAATTGCCCCTTGTTTGTTTACCCGACCACGCTACAACCTTGAAAGTCCTTGTGATTCTTGCCTTTGTATGTTCAATGTGAATTTTTGGATGGATGCATAATTTAGTCTATTGTTTGCATGATTGTTGTGTGAGTGATAAGTACCTCATTTTGTGTTTTTCATCTACCGATGATTGTTTTTGCTAGGTGTGATTCACGTTTGAACTTGTGTTGTTTTAGGATGTTTGTCATGATTTTTGTATTTTGCATTAGTTTCGTGACTATGTTGTCGTCGTAGTTTAGTGGTAAGTATTTACTTTGTGTGTATCGTTTTTCATTTGAGCTATAAATTTGTTTCCGTTTTTCAAAACATGTTGATTCGTGATTCTACGGTTATTACTTTTGTGTTTTTAAGTTTGCTTGATTCTTGTTTGCGGACAAACAAGTTTAAGTTGGGAAGAGTTTGATAAGTGCAAAATGTAATTATTTTTGTATATAATTTTTGTTGCACTTATCGATACTTTTTGGTTAATATCGTTCAAATAAACCCAGATTTGTTTATAAATACGTTTAGTTTACATTTCAGTGTATATATTACATATCACGTAAATATCATTGATTTTAATTGATTTTCTCTGATTTTTCCAGGTATTCAATCAAGGATATCTTGCCATATTCATAAAGAGCATTTAATAAGCTTTTCAGCGTTTCCGACCGTGCGCAAATCAGAGTTACGGTGCAGAAGTTGTGGTCCAAATAAGGGCTGGTTTTGTTCGCTTTGCGAGTGTTCCAGTGAATGTTCGCTTTGCGAATGTCTAGCGAGTTCCCAGCGAAGGCTCCCAGAATTGGACAGGGGAGAAAAACACCAAAGTTCGTTTTGTAAACTGTGCAGCGAGCATTCGCTTTGCGAATAAATCGTTCGCACTGCGAACTTCTGGAATTTTGCAAAGGCGGTTTAGCATTTCAGAGGCACTTAAGTGCCACTTTATGAGGCTCGCTTTGCGAGTAAAACGTTCGCTTAGCGAACGTGGCAGATTTTGTAGTGTCTATAAGTACATTTTTACCATTTTTTAGGTTATGTTTTGGGGTATTTGTTCCCAATTCATCAAACCTTCATTCTTTGTAGTTTAGACCTTAGAAAAGCATCAATGGAGGTTGCAACTCGATGATTGGGGCCGGATAATTCATAGATCGTGATTGACACCGCGAGAGATTTTGATTACTCTTCTCTCTTCCCTTTGTAGTTTCCATTGTTGTGAGTTTGTATGTAAGTTTACCTTGATAGTATGTATATTTATTGCTCATGGTGTTGTATAAAGCTCATTTTACAAATTAATGTAGGTACCATGATTTCTTTATTTGGTTTTGAGTTGCGGTAGACATATCCTCTTCGAAGCCAGATTTAGGATGAACACTCTATTAGGTTCTAGACTCTAGACATAGATTTAGGCTTAATATACACTTGAGTATCGATTCTTAATGCTTCCTTGTGGTCGAGTTGCGTGAGACATCACCTCTGAGGCAATGCGGTTGTTCTCTCAACTTTGCGTTAGACATAACCTTTATTGTGAGCGATACGTGATAATGTTTACGAGTGATTTAGGTTGCGTGCAACTGAGTAGTAAGTTTGAGTATTTGATAGGGCAGATGAAATGTAAACTCGAGAGTTCTCTACTCTCCAAAGAATGAATTCTTTTTCTGTTCAATAGTTTTATTTCTCGCATTTACTTTTAAGCCCATTTTAAACCCAAACTCATTAACATTGAGATTGTCGAACGACATTCTTTCCCTCGAACCGATCTCTGTGGACACGATAAATTCTCGAAAAAATACTTCCAAAATGTTTGTTGCTTGTCGCTATTCTGCTTCAACAAAATGGCGCCGTTGTTGGGGATTGGTTTTGATATTGAGTCGCATTGCGATAGCTCCTTTGTGGTTTGAGTTTTGTATATATTGTATATATTGTCTATTTCCATTATGTTTGCTCAAGTGTTGTATACATTTTGTTCCCATAACGTGTGTTTAAATGTTTGGTTAGGGCACTTGCTTTTGGTTTGCAAGGTGAGGCATCACCATGGCATGAAGGAAGGAAGTTGCTAGCTAAGCATTATAAAGGCGTCGAGCTTACGACATAAAACTAGCATGTTTTATTGTTTGTAGTTTCTAATGTTTTTTTTGTTGTCTAGACGCAAATTTTTGTTGGCTAATTTGAGGATACATTTTGTGATTTTCCAAGTTTGATCGTTTCAACTTGCGGATGTATGGTAATGATATTGTTAAGTTTAGTACACGTCCAAGGTATGTGTTTATCGCTTTCTTGACTTTAGCGTATGCATGATACTTAGGCTTTTTACAAACTTCCATGCCATTCATTCTTTCGTATACTTGTTCTTGTGTGAATCACTTTAGCTCCCACCTTTCTGTGATGTAGTTTTCCATTGTTCATATATGTGGAGTACCAACATTCTTGTTCTAACTGGATTTTATTATGCTTAATCTTTTATTTGTGTTGATTATATGAAAGCATGAAAAGGATCAAGGCATTTTGTTTCATTTTGAGCACAACTACCTAGCCAAATAGTCATTCAACTTGTGAGCGTGTGATCATTCGTAACCTCTTTGAGCTTTTTGATCCATGTTTTATTTGAACTTAATGCTTGTCTATGAGTGTTTAGTTCACTTATTTATGTATAGATTTTATTTTTTCTTGAACCCTCAACTTTGTGTTGTTGTATGAATTTTAGCTTGCCTTAGAAAGTAGGAGTATTCACATGATGATGTGGTTGAATTCAAGTTGGGGAGAGAATGATTGTTTACTCATTGGTTGGTTTCTATGAGGTCAAAAAAAAAAAGAAAAAAGAGAAAAATATGAAAAAGAAAAGAAAGGAAAAATGTGAAAAAAGAAAGAAAAAGAAAATCCTTGAGAAAGGAAACAAAAAGAGCTCAAATAATTGTGCTAAATAAGTATTGTGTGTTGTGTAACACTTGGGATTTTGGAAGAAGTTGATTGGAATTTTGTGTTTGAGTCTTTGTGAGTTGATCTCTCCCTTAGGTTTAGGCAAGTTTTTGTTTTAATTACCTTTAGAAATTGCCCCTTGTTTGTTTACCCGACCACGCTACAACCTTGAAAGTCCTTGTGATTCTTGCCTTTGTATGTTCAATGTGAATTTTTGGATGGATGCATAATTTAGTCTATTGTTTGCATGATTGTTGTGTGAGTGATAAGTACCTCATTTTGTGTTTTTCATCTACCGATGATTGTTTTTGCTAGGTGTGATTCACGTTTGAACTTGTGTTGTTTTAGGATGTTTGTCATGATTTTTGTATTTTGCATTAGTTTCGTGACTATGTTGTCGTCGTAGTTTAGTGGTAAGTATTTACTTTGTGTGTATCGTTTTTCATTTGAGCTATAAATTTGTTTCCGTTTTTCAAAACATGTTGATTCGTGATTCTACGGTTATTACTTTTGTGTTTTTAAGTTTGCTTGATTCTTGTTTGCGGACAAACAAGTTTAAGTTGGGAAGAGTTTGATAAGTGCAAAATGTAATTATTTTTGTATATAATTTTTGTTGCACTTATCGATACTTTTTGGTTAATATCGTTCAAATAAACCCAGATTTGTTTATAAATACGTTTAGTTTACATTTCAGTGTATATATTACATATCACGTAAATATCATTGATTTTAATTGATTTTCTCTGATTTTTCCAGGTATTCAATCAAGGATATCTTGCCATATTCATAAAGAGCATTTAATAAGCTTTTCAGCGTTTCCGACCGTGCGCAAATCAGAGTTACGGTGCAGAAGTTGTGGTCCAAATAAGGGCTGGTTTTGTTCGCTTTGCGAGTGTTCCAGTGAATGTTCGCTTTGCGAATGTCTAGCGAGTTCCCAGCGAAGGCTCCCAGAATTGGACAGGGGAGAAAAACACCAAAGTTCGTTTTGTAAACTGTGCAGCGAGCATTCGCTTTGCGAATAAATCGTTCGCACTGCGAACTTCTGGAATTTTGCAAAGGCGGTTTAGCATTTCAGAGGCACTTAAGTGCCACTTTATGAGGCTCGCTTTGCGAGTAAAACGTTCGCTTAGCGAACGTGGCAGATTTTGTAGTGTCTATAAGTACATTTTTACCATTTTTTAGGTTATGTTTTGGGGTATTTGTTCCCAATTCATCAAACCTTCATTCTTTGTAGTTTAGACCTTAGAAAAGCATCAATGGAGGTTGCAACTCGATGATTGGGGCCGGATAATTCATAGATCGTGATTGACACCGCGAGAGATTTTGATTACTCTTCTCTCTTCCCTTTGTAGTTTCCATTGTTGTGAGTTTGTATGTAAGTTTACCTTGATAGTATGTATATTTATTGCTCATGGTGTTGTATAAAGCTCATTTTACAAATTAATGTAGGTACCATGATTTCTTTATTTGGTTTTGAGTTGCGGTAGACATATCCTCTTCGAAGCCAGATTTAGGATGAACACTCTATTAGGTTCTAGACTCTAGACATAGATTTAGGCTTAATATACACTTGAGTATCGATTCTTAATGCTTCCTTGTGGTCGAGTTGCGTGAGACATCACCTCTGAGGCAATGCGGTTGTTCTCTCAACTTTGCGTTAGACATAACCTTTATTGTGAGCGATACGTGATAATGTTTACGAGTGATTTAGGTTGCGTGCAACTGAGTAGTAAGTTTGAGTATTTGATAGGGCAGATGAAATGTAAACTCGAGAGTTCTCTACTCTCCAAAGAATGAATTCTTTTTCTGTTCAATAGTTTTATTTCTCGCATTTACTTTTAAGCCCATTTTAAACCCAAACTCATTAACATTGAGATTGTCGAACGACATTCTTTCCCTCGAACCGATCTCTGTGGACACGATAAATTCTCGAAAAAATACTTCCAAAATGTTTGTTGCTTGTCGCTATTCTGCTTCAACAAAATGGCGCCGTTGTCGGGGATTGGTTTTGATATTGAGTCGCATTGCGATAGCTCCTTTGTGGTTTGAGTTTTGTATATATTGTATATATTGTCTATTTCCATTATGTTTGCTCAAGTGTTGTATACATTTTGTTCCCATAACGTGTGTTTAAATGTTTGGTTAGGGCACTTGCTTTTGGTTTGCAAGGTGAGGCATCACCATGGCATGAAGGAAGGAAGTTGCTAGCTAAGCATTATAAAGGCGTCGAGCTTACGACATAAAACTAGCATGTTTTATTGTTTGTAGTTTCTAATGTTTTTTTTGTTGTCTAGACGCAAATTTTTGTTGGCTAATTTGAGGATACATTTTGTGATTTTCCAAGTTTGATCGTTTCAACTTGCGGATGTATGGTAATGATATTGTTAAGTTTAGTACACGTCCAAGGTATGTGTTTATCGCTTTCTTGACTTTAGCGTATGCATGATACTTAGGCTTTTTACAAACTTCCATGCCATTCATTCTTTCGTATACTTGTTCTTGTGTGAATCACTTTAGCTCCCACCTTTCTGTGATGTAGTTTTCCATTGTTCATATATGTGGAGTACCAACATTCTTGTTCTAACTGGATTTTATTATGCTTAATCTTTTATTTGTGTTGATTATATGAAAGCATGAAAAGGATCAAGGCATTTTGTTTCATTTTGAGCACAACTACCTAGCCAAATAGTCATTCAACTTGTGAGCGTGTGATCATTCGTAACCTCTTTGAGCTTTTTGATCCATGTTTTATTTGAACTTAATGCTTGTCTATGAGTGTTTAGTTCACTTATTTATGTATAGATTTTATTTTTTCTTGAACCCTCAACTTTGTGTTGTTGTATGAATTTTAGCTTGCCTTAGAATGTAGGAGTATTCACATGATGATGTGGTTGAATTCAAGTTGGGGAGAGAATGATTGTTTACTCATTGGTTGGTTTCTATGAGGTCAAAAAAAAAAGAAAAAAGAGAAAAATATGAAAAAGAAAAGAAAGGAAAAATGTGAAAAAAGAAAGAAAAAGAAAATCCTTGAGAAAGGAAACAAAAAGAGCTCAAATAATTGTGCTAAATAAGTATTGTGTGTTGTGTAACACTTGGGATTTTGGAAGAAGTTGATTGGAATTTTGTGTTTGAGTCTTTGTGAGTTGATCTCTCCCTTAGGTTTAGGCAAGTTTTTGTTTTAATTACCTTTAGAAATTGCCCCTTGTTTGTTTACCCGACCACGCTACAACCTTGAAAGTCCTTGTGATTCTTGCCTTTGTATGTTCAATGTGAATTTTTGGATGGATGCATAATTTAGTCTATTGTTTGCATGATTGTTGTGTGAGTGATAAGTACCTCATTTTGTGTTTTTCATCTACCGATGATTGTTTTTGCTAGGTGTGATTCACGTTTGAACTTGTGTTGTTTTAGGATGTTTGTCATGATTTTTGTATTTTGCATTAGTTTCGTGACTATGTTGTCGTCGTAGTTTAGTAGTAAGTATTTACTTTGTGTGTATCGTTTTTCATTTGAGCTATAAATTTGTTTCCGTTTTTCAAAACATGTTGATTCGTGATTCTAAGGTTATTACTTTTGTGTTTTTAAGTTCGCTTGATTCTTGTTTGCGGACAAACAAGTTTAAGTTGGGAAGAGTTTGATAAGTGCAAAATGTAATTATTTTTTTATATAATTTTTGTTGCACTTATCGATACTTTTTGGTTAATATCGTTCAAATAAACCCAGATTTGTTTATAAATACGTTTAGTTTACATTTCAGTGTATATATTACATATCACGTAAATATCATTGATTTTAATTGATTTTCTCTGATTTTTCCAGGTATTCAATCAAGGATATCTTGCCATATTCATAAAGAGCATTTAATAAGCTTTTCAGCGTTTCCGACCGTGCGCAAATCAGAGTTACGGTGCAGAAGTTGTGGTCCAAATAAGGGCTGGTTTTGTTCGCTTTGCGAGTGTTCCAGTGAATGTTCGCTTTGCGAATGTCTAGCGAGTTCCCAGCGAAGGCTCCCAGAATTGGACAGGGGAGAAAAACACCAAAGTTCATTTTGTAAACTGTGCAGCGAGCATTCGCTTTGCGAATAAATCGTTCGCACTGCGAACTTCTGGAATTTTGCAAAGGCGGTTTAGCATTTCAGAGGCACTTAAGTGCCACTTTATGAGGCTCGCTTTGCGAGTAAAACGTTCGCTTAGCGAACGTGGCAGATTTTGTAGTGTCTATAAGTACATTTTTACCATTTTTTAGGTTATGTTTTGGGGTATTTGTTCCCAATTCATCAAACCTTCATTCTTTGTAGTTTAGACCTTAGAAAAGCATCAATGGAGGTTGCAACTCGATGATTGGGGCCGGATAATTCATAGATCGTGATTGACACCGCGAGAGATTTTGATTACTCTTCTCTCTTCCCTTTGTAGTTTCCATTGTTGTGAGTTTGTATGTAAGTTTACCTTGATAGTATGTATATTTATTGCTCATGGTGTTGTATAAAGCTCATTTTACAAATTAATGTAGGTGCCATGATTTCTTTATTTGGTTTTGAGTTGCGGTAGACATATCCTCTTCGAAGCCAGATTTAGGATGAACACTCTATTAGGTTCTAGACTCTAGACATATATTTAGGCTTAATATTCACTTGAGTATCGATTCTTAATGCTTCCTTGTGGTCGAGTTGCGTGAGACATCACCTCTGAGGCAATGCGGTTGTTCTCTCAACTTTGCGTTAGACATAACCTTTATTGTGAGCGATACGTGATAATGTTTACGAGTGATTTAGGTTGCGTGCAACTGAGTAGTAAGTTTGAGTATTTGATAGGGCAGATGAAATGTAAACTCGAGAGTTCTCTACTCTCCAAAGAATGAATTCTTTTTCTGTTCAATAGTTTTATTTCTCGCATTTACTTTTAAGCCCATTTTAAACCCAAACTCATTAACATTGAGATTGTCGAACGACATTCTTTCCCTCGAACCGATCTCTGTGGACACGATAAATTCTCGAAAAAATACTTCCAAAATGTTTGTTGCTTGTCGCTATTCTGCTTCAACAAAATGGCGCCGTTGTCGGGGATTGGTTTTGATATTGAGTCGCATTGCGATAGCTCCTTTGTGGTTTGAGTTTTGTATATATCGTATATATTGTCTATTTCCATTATGTTTGCTCAAGTGTTGTATACATTTTGTTCCCATAATGTGTGTTTAAATGTTTGGTTAGGGCACTTGCTTTTGGTTTGCAAGGTGAGGCATCACCATGGCATGAAGGAAGGAAGTTGCTAGCTAAGCATTATAAAGGCGTCGAGCTTACGACATAAAACTAGCATGTTTTATTGTTTGTAGTTTCTAATGTTTTTTTTGTTGTCTAGACGCAAATTTTTGTTGGCTAATTTGAGGATGCATTTTGTGATTTTCCAAGTTTGATCGTTTCAACTTGCGGATGTATGGTAATGATATTGTTAAGTTTAGTACACGTCCAAGGTATGTGTTTATCGCTTTCTTGACTTTAGCGTATGCATGATACTTAGGCTTTTTACAAACTTCCATGCCATTCATTCTTTCGTATACTTGTTCTTGTGTGAATCACTTTAGCTCCCACCTTTCTGTGATGTAGTTTTCCATTGTTCATATATGTGGAGTACCAACATTCTTGTTCTAACTGGATTTTATTATGCTTAATCTTTTATTTGTGTTGATTATATGAAAGCATGAAAAGGATCAAGGCATTTTGTTTCATTTTGAGCACAACTACCTAGCCAAATAGTCATTCAACTTGTGAGCGTGTGATCATTCGTAACCTCTTTGAGCTTTTTGATCCATGTTTTATTTGAACTTAATGCTTGTCTATGAGTGTTTAGTTCACTTATTTATGTATAGATTTTATTTTTTCTTGAACCCTCAACTTTGTGTTGTTTTATGAATTGTAGCTTGCCTTAGAAAGTAGGAGTATTCACATGATGATGTGGTTGAATTCAAGTTGGGGAGAGAATGATTGTCTACTCATTGGTTGGTTTCTATGAGGTCAAAAAAAAAAGAAAAAAGAGAAAAATATGAAAAAGAAAAGAAAGGAAAAATGTGAAAAAAGAAAGAAAAAGAAAATCCTTGAGAAAGGAAACAAAAAGAGCTCAAATAATTGTGCTAAATAAGTATTGTGTGTTGTGTAACACTTGGGATTTTGGAAGAAGTTGATTGGAATTTTGTGTTTGAGTCTTTGTGAGTTGATCTCTCCCTTAGGTTTAGGCAAGTTTTTGTTTTAATTACCTTTAGAAATTGCCCCTTGTTTGTTTACCCGACCACGCTACAACCTTGAAAGTCCTTGTGATTCTTGCCTTTGTATGTTCAATGTGAATTTTTGGATGGATGCATAATTTAGTCTATTGTTTGCATGATTGTTGTGTGAGTGATAAGTACCTCATTTTGTGTTTTTCATCTACCGATGATTGTTTTTGCTAGGTGTGATTCACGTTTGAACTTGTGTTGTTTTAGGATGTTTGTCATGATTTTTGTATTTTGCATTAGTTTCGTGACTATGTTGTCGTCGTAGTTTAGTGGTAAGTATTTACTTTGTGTGTATCGTTTTTCATTTGAGCTATAAATTTGTTTCCGTTTTTCAAAACATGTTGATTCGTGATTCTACGGTTATTACTTTTGTGTTTTTAAGTTTGCTTGATTCTTGTTTGTGGACAAACAAGTTTAAGTTGGGAAGAGTTTGATAAGTGCAAAATGTAATTATTTTTGTATATAATTTTTGTTGCACTTATCGATACTTTTTGGTTAATATCGTTCAAATAAACCCAGATTTGTTTATAAATACGTTTAGTTTACATTTCAGTGTATATATTACATATCACGTAAATATCATTGATTTTAATTGATTTTCTCTGATTTTTCCAGGTATTCAATCAAGGATATCTTGCCATATTCATAAAGAGCATTTAATAAGCTTTTCAGCGTTTCCGACCGTGCGCAAATCAGAGTTACGGTGCAGAAGTTGTGGTCCAAATAAGGGCTGGTTTTGTTCGCTTTGCGAGTGTTCCAGTGAATGTTCGCTTTGCGAATGTCTTGCGAGTTCCCAGCGAAGGCTCCCAGAATTGGACAGGGGAGAAAAACACCAAAGTTCGTTTTGTAAACTGTGCAGCGAGCATTCGCTTTGCGAATAAATCGTTCGCACTGCGAACTTCTGGAATTTTGCAAAGGCGGTTTAGCATTTCAGAGGCACTTAAGTGCCACTTTATGAGGCTCGCTTTGCGAGTAAAACGTTCGCTTAGCGAACGTGGCAGATTTTGTAGTGTCTATAAGTACATTTTTACCATTTTTTAGGTTATGTTTTGGGGTATTTGTTCCCAATTCATCAAACCTTCATTCTTTGTAGTTTAGACCTTAGAAAAGCATCAATGGAGGTTGCAACTCGATGATTGGGGCCGGATAATTCATAGATCGTGATTGACACCGCGAGAGATTTTGATTACTCTTCTCTCTTCCCTTTGTAGTTTCCATTGTTGTGAGTTTGTATGTAAGTTTACCTTGATAGTATGTATATTTATTGCTCATGGTGTTGTATAAAGCTCATTTTACAAATTAATGTAGGTGCCATGATTTCTTTATTTGGTTTTGAGTTGCGGTAGACATATCCTCTTCGAAGCCAGATTTAGGATGAACACTCTATTAGGTTCTAGACTCTAGACATAGATTTAGGCTTAATATTCACTTGAGTATCGATTCTTAATGCTTCCTTGTGGTCGAGTTGCGTGAGACATCACCTCTGAGGCAATGCGGTTGTTCTCTCAACTTTGCGTTAGACATAACCTTTATTGTGAGCGATACGTGATAATGTTTACGAGTGATTTAGGTTGCGTGCAACTGAGTAGTAAGTTTGAGTATTTGATAGGGCAGATGAAATGTAAACTCGGGAGTTCTCTACTCTCCAAAGAATGAATTCTTTTTCTGTTCAATAGTTTTATTTCTCGCATTTACTTTTAAGCCCATTTTAAACCCAAACTCATTAACATTGAGATTGTCGAACGACATTCTTTCCCTCGAACCGATCTCTATGGACACGATAAATTCTCGAAAAAATACTTCCAAAATGTTTGTTGCTTGTCGCTATTCTGCTTCAACAAAATGGCGCCGTTGTCGGGGATTGGTTTTGATATTGAGTCGCATTGCGATAGCTCCTTTGTGGTTTGAGTTTTGTATATATCGTATATATTGTCTATTTCCATTATGTTTGCTCAAGTGTTGTATACATTTTGTTCCCATAACGTGTGTTTAAATGTTTGGTTAGGGCACTTGCTTTTGGTTTGCAAGGTGAGGCATCACCATGGCATGAAGGAAGGAAGTTGCTAGCTAAGCATTATAAAGGCGTCGAGCTTACGACATAAAACTAGCATGTTTTATTGTTTGTAGTTTCTAATGTTTTTTTTGTTGTCTAGATGCAAATTTTTGTTGGCTAATTTGAGGATGCATTTTGTGATTTTCCAAGTTTGATCGTTTCAACTTGCGGATGTATGGTAATGATATTGTTAAGTTTAGTACACGTCCAAGGTATGTGTTTATCGCTTTCTTGACTTTAGCGTATGCATGATACTTAGGCTTTTTACAAACTTTCATGCCATTCATTCTTTCGTATACTTGTTCTTGTGTGAATCACTTTAGCTCCCACCTTTCTGTGATGTAGTTTTCCATTGTTCATATATGCGGAGTACCAACATTCTTGTTCTAACTGGATTTTATTATGCTTAATCTTTTATATGTGTTGATTATATGAAAGCATGAAAAGGATCAAGGCATTTTGTTTCATTTTGAGCACAACTACCTAGCCAAATAGTCATTCACCTTGTGAGCGTGTGATCATTCGTAACCTCTTTGAGCTTTTTGATCCATGTTTTATTTGAACTTCATGCTTGTCTATGAGTGTTTAGTTCACTTATTTTTGTATAGATTTTATTTTTTCTTGAACCCTCTACTTTGTGTTGTTGTATGAATTTTTGCCTTGCCTTAGAAAGTAGGAGTATTCACATGATGATGTGGTTGAATTCAAGTTGGGGAGAGAATGATTGTTTTCTCATTGGTTGGTTTCTATGAAGTCGAAAAAAAAAGAAAAAAGAGAAAAATATGAAAAAGAAAAGAAAAGAAAAATATGAAAAAAGAAAGAAAAAGAAAATCCTTGAGAAAGGAAACAAAAATAGCTCAAATAATTGTGCTAAATAAGTATTGTGTGTTGTGTAACACTTGGGATTTTGGAAGAAGTTGATTGGAATTTTGTGTTTTAGTCTTTGTGAGTTGATCACTCCCTTAGGTTTAGGCATGTTTTTGTTTCAATTACCTTTAGAAATTGCCCCTTGTTTGTTTACCCGACCACTCTACAACCTTGAAAGTCCTTGTGATTCTTGCCTTTGTATGTTCAATGTGAATTTTTGGATGGATGCATAATTTAGTCTATTGTTTGCATGATTGTTGTGTGAGTGATAAGTACCTCATTTTGTGTTTTTCATCTACCGATGATTGTTTTTCCTAGGTGTGATTCACGTTTGAACTTGTGTTGTTTTAGGATGTTTGTCATGATTTTTGTATTTTGCATTAGTTTCGTGACTATGTTGTCGTCGTAGTTTAGTGGTAAGTATTTACTTTGTGTGTATCGTTTTTCATTTGAGCTATAAATTTGTTTCCGTTTTTCAAAACCTGTTGATTCGTGATTCTACGGTTATTACTTTTGTGTTTTTAAGTTTGCTTGATTCTTGTTTGCGGACAAACAAGTTTAAGTTGGGAAGAGTTTGATAAGTGCAAAATGTAATTATTTTTGTATATAATTTTTGTTGCACTTATCGATACTTTTTGGTTAATATCGTTCAAATAAACCCAGATTTTTTTATAAATACGTTTAGTTTACATTTCAGTGTATATATTACATATCACGTAAATATCATTGATTTTAATTGATTTTCTCTGATTTTTCCAGGTATTCAATCAAGGATATCTTGCCATATTCATAAAGAGCATTTAATAAGCTTTTCAGCGTTTCCGACCGTGCGCAAATCAGAGTTACGGTGCAGAAGTTGTTGTCCAAATAAGGGCTGGTTTTGTTCGCTTTGCGAGGGTTCCAGTGAATGTTCGCTTTGCGAATGTCTAGCGAGTTCCCAGCGAAGGCTCCCAGAATTGGACAGGGGAGAAAAACACCAAAGTTCGTTTTGTAAACTGTGCAGCGAGCATTCGCTTTGCGTATAAATCGTTCGCACTGCGAACTTCTGGAATTTTGCAAAGGCGGTTTAGCATTTCAGAGGCACTTAAGTGCCACTTTATGAGGCTCGCTTTGCGAGTAAAACGTTCGCTTAGCGAACGTGGCAGATTTTGTAGTGTCTATAAGTACATTTTTACCATTTTTTAGGTTATGTTTTGGGGTATTTGTTCCCAATTCATCAAACCTTCATTCTTTGTAGTTTAGACCTTAGAAAAGCATCAATGGAGGTTGCAACTCGATGATTGGGGCCGGATAATTCATAGATCGTGATTGACACCGCGAGAGATTTTGATTACTCTTCTCTCTTCCCTTTGTAGTTTCCATTGTTGTGAGTTTGTATGTAAGTTTACCTTGATAGTATGTATATTTATTGCTCATGGTGTTGTATAAAGCTCATTTTACAAATTAATGTAGGTGCCATGATTTCTTTATTTGGTTTTGAGTTGCGGTAGACATATCCTCTTCGAAGCCAGATTTAGGATGAACACTCTATTAGGTTCTAGACTCTAGACATAGATTTAGGCTTAATATTCACTTGAGTATCGATTCTTAATGCTTCCTTGTGGTCGAGTTGCGTGAGACATCACCTCTGAGGCAATGCGGTTGTTCTCTCAACTTTGCGTTAGACATAACCTTTATTGTGAGCGATACGTGATAATGTTTACGAGTGATTTAGGTTGCGTGCAACTGAGTAGTAAGTTTGAGTATTTGATAGGGCAGATGAAATGTAAACTCGAGAGTTCTCTACTCTCCAAAGAATGAATTCTTTTTCTGTTCAATAGTTTTATTTCTCGCATTTACTTTTAAGCCCATTTTAAACCCAAACTCATTAACATTGAGATTGTCGAACGACATTCTTTCCCTCGAACCGATCTCTGTGGACACGATAAATTCTCGAAAAAATACTTCCAAAATGTTTGTTGCTTGTCGCTATTCTGCTTCAACAAAATGGCGCCGTTGTCGGGGATTGGTTTTGATATTGAGTCGCATTGCGATAGCTCCTTTGTGGTTTGAGTTTTGTATATATCGTATATATTGTCTATTTCCATTATGTTTGCTCAAGTGTTGTATACATTTTGTTCCCATAACGTGTGTTTAAATGTTTGGTTAGGGCACTTGCTTTTGGTTTGCAAGGTGAGGCATCACCATGGCATGAAGGAAGGAAGTTGCTAGCTAAGCATTATAAAGGCGTCGAGCTTACGACATAAAACTAGCATGTTTTATTGTTTGTAGTTTCTAATGTTTTTTTTGTTGTCTAATTTGAGGATGCATTTTGTGATTTTCCAAGTTTGATCGTTTCAACTTGCGGATGTATGGTAATGATATTGTTAAGTTTAGTACACGTCCAAGGTATGTGTTTATCGCTTTCTTGACTTTAGCGTATGCATGATACTTAGGCTTTTTACAAACTTTCATGCCATTCATTCTTTCGTATACTTGTTCTTGTGTGAATCACTTTAGCTCCCACCTTTCTGTGATGTAGTTTTCCATTGTTCATATATGCGGAGTACCAACATTCTTGTTCTAACTGGATTTTATTATGCTTAATCTTTTATATGTGTTGATTATATGAAAGCATGAAAAGGATCAAGGCATTTTGTTTCATTTTGAGCACAACTACCTAGCCAAATAGTCATTCACCTTGTGAGCGTGTGATCATTCGTAACCTCTTTGAGCTTTTTGATCCATGTTTTATTTGAACTTAATGCTTGTCTATGAGTGTTTAGTTCACTTATTTTTGTATAGATTTTATTTTTTCTTGAACCCTCTACTTTGTGTTGTTGTATGAATTTTTGCCTTGCCTTAGAAAGTAGGAGTATTCACATGATGATGTGGTTGAATTCAAGTTGGGGAGAGAATGATTGTTTTCTCATTGGTTGGTTTCTATGAAGTCGAAAAAAAAAGAAAAAAGAGAAAAATATGAAAAAGAAAAGAAAAGAAAAATATGAAAAAAGAAAGAAAAAGAAAATCCTTGAGAAAGGAAACAAAAATAGCTCAAATAATTGTGCTAAATCAGTATTGTGTGTTGTGTAACACTTGGGATTTTGGAAGAAGTTGATTGGAATTTTGTGTTTTAGTCTTTGTGAGTTGATCACTCCCTTAGGTTTAGGCAAGTTTTTGTTTCAATTACCTTTAGAAATTGCCCCTTGTTTGTTTACCCGACCACTCTACAACCTTGAAAGTCCTTGTGATTCTTGCCTTTGTATGTTCAATGTGAATTTTTGGATGGATGCATAATTTAGTCTATTGTTTGCATGATTGTTGTGTGAGTGATAAGTACCTCATTTTGTGTTTTTCATCTACCGATGATTGTTTTTCCTAGGTGTGATTCACGTTTGAACTTGTGTTGTTTTAGGATGTTTGTCATGATTTTTGTATTTTGCATTAGTTTCGTGACTATGTTGTCGTCGTAGTTTAGTGGTAAGTATTTACTTTGTGTGTATCGTTTTTCATTTGAGCTATAAATTTGTTTCCGTTTTTCAAAACCTGTTGATTCGTGATTCTACGGTTATTACTTTTGTGTTTTTAAGTTTGCTTGATTCTTGTTTGCGGACAAACAAGTTTAAGTTGGGAAGAGTTTGATAAGTGCAAAATGTAATTATTTTTGTATATAATTTTTGTTGCACTTATCGATACTTTTTGGTTAATATCGTTCAAATAAACCCAGATTTGTTTATAAATACGTTTAGTTTACATTTCAGTGTATATATTACATATCACGTAAATATCATTGATTTTAATTGATTTTCTCTGATTTTTCCAGGTATTCAATCAAGGATATCTTGCCATATTCATAAAGAGCATTTAATAAGCTTTTCAGCGTTTCCGACCGTGCGCAAATCAGAGTTACGGTGCAAAAGTTGTGGTCCAAATAAGGGCTGGTTTTGTTCGCTTTGCGAGTGTTCCAGTGAATGTTCGCTTTGCGAATGTCTAGCGAGTTCCCAGCGAAGGCTCCCAGAATTGGACAGGGGAGAAAAACACCAAAGTTCGTTTTGTAAACTGTGCAGCGAGCATTCGCTTTGCGAATAAATCGTTCGCACTGCGAACTTCTGGAATTTTGCAAAGGCGGTTTAGCATTTCAGAGGCACTTAAGTGCCACTTTATGAGGCTCGCTTTGCGAGTAAAACGTTCGCTTAGCGAACGTGGCAGATTTTGTAGTGTCTATAAGTACATTTTTACCATTTTTTAGGTTATGTTTTGGGGTATTTGTTCCCAATTCATCAAACCTTCATTCTTTGTAGTTTAGACCTTAGAAAAGCATCAATGGAGGTTGCAACTCGATGATTGGGGCCGGATAATTCATAGATCGTGATTGACACCGCGAGAGATTTTGATTACTCTTCTCTCTTCCCTTTGTAGTTTCCATTGTTGTGAGTTTGTATGTAAGTTTACCTTGATAGTATGTATATTTATTGCTCATGGTGTTGTATAAAGCTCATTTTACAAATTAATGTAGGTGCCATGATTTCTTTATTTGGTTTTGAGTTGCGGTAGACATATCCTCTTCGAAGCCAGATTTAGGATGAACACTATATTAGGTTCTAGACTCTAGACATAGATTTAGGCTTAATATTCACTTGAGTATCGATTCTTAATGCTTCCTTGTGGTCGAGTTGCGTGAGACATCACCTCTGAGGCAATGCGGTTGTTCTCTCAACTTTGCGTTAGACATAACCTTTATTGTGAGCGATACGTGATAATGTTTACGAGTGATTTAGGTTGCGTGCAACTGAGTAGTAAGTTTGAGTATTTGATAGGGCAGATGAAATGTAAACTCGAGAGTTCTCTACTCTCCAAAGAATGAATTCTTTTTCTGTTCAATAGTTTTATTTCTCGCATTTACTTTTAAGCCCATTTTAAACCCAAACTCATTAACATTGAGATTGTCGAACGACATTCTTTCCCTCGAACCGATCTCTGTGGACACGATAAATTCTCGAAAAAATACTTCCAAAATGTTTGTTGCTTGTCGCTATTCTGCTTCAACAAAATGGCGCCGTTGTCGGGGATTGGTTTTGATATTGAGTCGCATTGCGATAGCTCCTTTGTGGTTTGAGTTTTGTATATATCGTATATATTGTCTATTTCCATTATGTTTGCTCAAGTGTTGTATACATTTTGTTCCCATAAAGTGTGTTTAAATGTTTGGTTAGGGCACTTGCTTTTGGTTTGCAAGGTGAGGCATCACCATGGCATGAAGGAAGGAAGTTGCTAGCTAAGCATTATAAAGGCGTCGAGCTTACGACATAAAACTAGCATGTTTTATTGTTTGTAGTTTCTAATGTTTTTTTTGTTGTCTAATTTGAGGATGCATTTTGTGATTTTCCAAGTTTGATCGTTTCAACTTGCGGATGTATGGTAATGATATTGTTAAGTTTAGTACACGTCCAAGGTATGTGTTTATCGCTTTCTTGACTTTAGCGTATGCATGATACTTAGGCTTTTTACAAACTTTCATGCCATTCATTCTTTCGTATACTTGTTCTTGTGTGAATCACTTTAGCTCCCACCTTTCTGTGATGTAGTTTTCCATTGTTCATATATGCGGAGTACCAACATTCTTGTTCTAACTGGATTTTATTATGCTTAATCTTTTATTTGTGTTGATTATATGAAAGCATGAAAAGGATCAAGGCATTTTGTTTCATTTTGAGCACAACTACCTAGCCAAATAGTCATTCACCTTGTGAGCGTGTGATCATTCGTAACCTCTTTGAGCTTTTTGATCCATGTTTTATTTGAACTTAATGCTTGTCTATGAGTGTTTAGTTCACTTATTTTTGTATAGATTTTATTTTTTCTTGAACCCTCTACTTTGTGTTGTTGTATGAATTTTTGCCTTGCCTTAGAAAGTAGGAGTATTCACATGATGATGTGGTTGAATTCAAGTTGGGGAGAGAATGATTGTTTTCTCATTGGTTGGTTTCTATGAAGTCGAAAAAAAAAGAAAAAAGAGAAAAATATGAAAAAGAAAAGAAAAGAAAAATATGAAAAAAGAAAGAAAAAGAAAATCCTTGAGAAAGGAAACAAAAATAGCTCAAATAATTGTGCTAAATAAGTATTGTGTGTTGTGTAACACTTGGGATTTTGGAAGAAGTTGATTGGAATTTTGTGTTTTAGTCTTTGTGAGTTGATCACTCCCTTAGGTTTAGGCAAGTTTTTGTTTCAATTACCTTTAGAAATTGCCCCTTGTTTGTTTACCCGACCACTCTACAACCTTGAAAGTCCTTGTGATTCTTGCCTTTGTATGTTCAATGTGAATTTTTGGATGGATGCATAATTTAGTCTATTGTTTGCATGATTGTTGTGTGAGTGATAAGTACCTCATTTTGTGTTTTTCATCTACCGATGATTGTTTTTCCTAGGTGTGATTCACGTTTGAACTTGTGTTGTTTTAGGATGTTTGTCATGATTTTTGTATTTTGCATTAGTTTCGTGACTATGTTGTCGTCGTAGTTTAGTGGTAAGTATTTACTTTGTGTGTATCGTTTTTCATTTGAGCTATAAATTTGTTTCCGTTTTTCAAAACCTGTTGATTCGTGATTCTACGGTTATTACTTTTGTGTTTTTAAGTTTGCTTGATTCTTGTTTGCGGACAAACAAGTTTAAGTTGGGAAGAGTTTGATAAGTGCAAAATGTAATTATTTTTGTATATAATTTTTGTTGCACTTATCGATACTTTTTAGTTAATATCGTTCAAATAAACCCAGATTTGTTTATAAATACGTTTAGTTTACATTTCAGTGTATATATTACATATCACGTAAATATCATTGATTTTAATTGATTTTCTCTGATTTTTCCAGGTATTCAATCAAGGATATCTTGCCATATTCATAAAGAGCATTTAATAAGCTTTTCAGCGTTTCCGACCGTGCGCAAATCAGAGTTACGGTGCAGAAGTTGTGGTCCAAATAAGGGCTGGTTTTGTTCGCTTTGCGAGTGTTCCAGTGAATGTTCGCTTTGCGAATGTCTAGCGAGTTCCCAGCGAAGGCTCCCAGAATTGGACAGGGGAGAAAAACACCAAAGGTCGTTTTGTAAACTGTGCAGCGAGCATTCGCTTTGCGAATAAATCGTTCGCACTGCGAACTTCTGGAATTTTGCAAAGGCGGTTTAGCATTTCAGAGGCACTTAAGTGCCACTTTATGAGGCTCGCTTTGCGAGTAAAACGTTCGCTTAGCGAACATGGCAGATTTTGTAGTGTCTATAAGTACATTTTTACCATTTTTTAGGTTATGTTTTGGGGTATTTGTTCCCAATTCATCAAACCTTCATTCTTTTAGTTTAGACCTTAGAAAAGCATCAATGGAGGTTGCAACTCGATGATTGGGGCCGGATAATTCATAGATCGTGATTGACACCGCGAGAGATTTTGATTACTCTTCTCTCTTCCCTTTGTAGTTTCCATTGTTGTGAGTTTGTATGTAAGTTTACCTTGATAGTATGTATATTTATTGCTCATGGTGTTGTATAAAGCTCATTTTACAAATTAATGTAGGTGCCATGATTTCTTTATTTGGTTTTGAGTTGCGGTAGACATATCCTCTTCGAAGCCAGATTTAGGATGAACACTCTATTAGGTTCTAGACTCTAGACATAGATTTAGGCTTAATATTCACTTGAGTATCGATTCTTAATGCTTCCTTGTGGTCGAGTTGCGTGAGACATCACCTCTGAGGCAATGCGGTTGTTCTCTCAACTTTGCGTTAGACATAACCTTTATTGTGAGCGATACGTGATAATGTTTACGAGTGATTTAGGTTGCGTGCAACTGAGTAGTAAGTTTGAGTATTTGATAGGGCAGATGAAATGTAAACTCGAGAGTTCTCTACTCTCCAAAGAATGAATTCTTTTTCTGTTCAATAGTTTTATTTCTCGCATTTACTTTTAAGCCCATTTTAAACCCAAACTCATTAACATTGAGATTGTCGAACGACATTCTTTCCCTCGAACCGATCTCTGTGGACACGATAAATTCTCGAAAAAATACTTCCAAAATGTTTGTTGCTTGTCGCTATTCTGCTTCTACAAAATGGCGCCGTTGTCGGGGATTGGTTTTGATATTGAGTCGCATTGCGATAGCTCCTTTGTGGTTTGAGTTTTGTATATATCGTATATATTGTCTATTTCCATTATGTTTGCTCAAGTGTTGTATACATTTTGTTCCCATAACGTGTGTTTAAATGTTTGGTTAGGGCACTTGCTTTTGGTTTGCAAGGTGAGGCATCACCATGGCATGAAGGAAGGAAGTTGCTAGCTAAGCATTATAAAGGCGTCGCGCTTACGACATAAAACTAGCATGTTTTATTGTTTGTAGTTTCTAATGTTTTTTTTGTTGTCTAGACGCAAATTTTGGTTGGCTAATTTGAGGATGCATTTTGTGATTTTCCAAGTTTGATCGTTTCAACTTGCGGATGTATGGTAATGATATTGTTAAGTTTAGTACACGTCCAAGGTATGTGTTTATCGCTTTCTTGACTTTAGCGTATGCATGATACTTAGGCTTTTTACAAACTTCCATGCCATTCATTCTTTCGTATACTTGTTCTTGTGTGAATCACTTTAGCTCCCACCTTTCTGTGATGTAGTTTTCCATTGTTCATATATGCGGAGTACCAACATTCTTGTTCTAACTGGATTTTATTATGCTTAATCTTTTATTTGTGTTGATTATATGAAAGCATGAAAAGGATCAAGGCATTTTGTTTCATTTTGAGCACAACTACCTAGCCAAATAGTCATTCACCTTGTGAGCGTGTGATCATTCGTAACCTCTTTGAGCTTTTTGATCCATGTTTTATTTGAACTTAATGCTTGTCTATGAGTGTTTAGTTCACTTATTTTTGTATAGATTTTATTTTTTCTTGAACCCTCTACTTTGTGTTGTTGTATGAATTTTTGCCTTGCCTTAGAAAGTAGGAGTATTCACATGATGATGTGGTTGAATTCAAGTTGGGGAGAGAATGATTGTTTTCTCATTGGTTGGTTTCTATGAAGTCGAAAAAAAAAGAAAAAAGAGAAAAATATGAAAAAGAAAAGAAAAGAAAAATATGAAAAAAGAAAGAAAAAGAAAATCCTTGAGAAAGGAAACAAAAATAGATCAAATAATTGTGCTAAATAAGTATTGTGTGTTGTGTAATACTTGGGATTTTGGAAGAAGTTGATTGGAATTTTGTGTTTTAGTCTTTGTGAGTTGATCACTCCCTTAGGTTTAGGCAAGTTTTTGTTTCAATTACCTTTAGAAATTGCCCCTTGTTTGTTTACCCGACCACTCTACAACCTTGATAGTCCTTGTGATTCTTGCCTTTGTATGTTCAATGTGAATTTTTGGATGGATGCATAATTTAGTCTATTGTTTGCATGATTGTTGTGTGAGTGATAAGTACCTCATTTTGTGTTTTTCATCTACCGATGATTGTTTTTCCTAGGTGTGATTCACGTTTGAACTTGTGTTGTTTTAGGATGTTTGTCATGATTTTTGTATTTTGCATTAGTTTCGTGAGTATGTTGTCGTCGTAGTTTAGTGGTAAGTATTTACTTTGTGTGTATCGTTTTTCATTTGAACTATAAATTTGTTTCCGTTTTTCAAAACCTATTGATTCGTGATTCTACGGTTATTAATTTTGTGTTTTTAAGTTTGCTTGATTCTTGTTTGCGGACAAACAAGTTTAAGTTGGGAAGAGTTTGATAAGTGCAAAATGTAATTATTTTTGTATATAAGTTTTGTTGCACTTATCGATTCTTTTTGGTTTATATCGTTCAAATAAACCCGGATTTGTTTATAAATACGTTTAGTTTACATTTCAGTGTATATATTACATATCACGTAAATATCATTGATTTTAATTGATTTTATCTGATTTTTCCAGGTATTCAATCAAGGATATCTTGCCATATTCATAAAGAGCAATTAAAAGCTTTCCAGCGCTTCCGACCGTGCGCAAATCAGAGTTACGGTGCAGAAGTTGTGGTCCAAATAAGGGCTGGTTTTGTTCGCTTTGCGAGTGTTCCAGTGAATGTTCGCTTTGCGAATTTCTAGCGAGTTCTCAGCGAAGGCTCCCAGAATTGGACAGGGGAGAAAAACACCAAAGTTCGCTTTGCAAACTGTGCAGCGAACATTCGCTTTGCGAATAAATCATTCGCACTGCGAACTTCTGGAATTTTGCAAAGGCGGTTTAGCATTTCAGAGGCACTTAAGTGCCACTTTATGAGGCTCGCTTTGCGAGTAAAACGTTCACTTAGCGAACGTGGCAGATTTTGTAGTGTCTATAAGTACATTTTTACCATTTTTTAGGTTATATTTTGGGGGTATTTGTTCCCAATTCATCAAACCTTCATTCTTTGTAGTTTACACCTTAGAAAAGCATCAATGGAGGTTGCAACTCGATGATTGGGGCCGGATAATTCATAGATCGTGATTGACACCGCGAGAGATTTTGATTCCTCTTCTCTCTTCCCTTTGTAGTTTCCATTGTTGTGAGTTTGTATGTAAGTTTACCTTGATAGTATGTATATTTATTGCTCATGGTGTTGTATAAAGCTCATTTTACAAATTAATGTTGGTGCCATGATTTCTTTATTTGGTTTTGAGTTGCGGTAGACATATCCTCTTTGAAGCCTGATTTATGATGAACATCTATTAGGTTCTAGACTCTAGAGATCGATTTAGGCTTAATATTCACTTGAGTATCGATTCTTAATGCTTCCTTGTGGTCGAGTTGCGTGAGACATCACCTCTGAGGCGATGCGGTTGTTCTCTCAACTTTGCGTTAGACATAACCTTTATTGTGAGCGATACGTGATAATGTTTACGAGTGATTTAGCTTGCATGCAACTGAGTAGTAAGTTTGAGTATTTGATAGGGTAGATGAAATGTAAACTCGAGAGTTCTCTACTCTCCAAAGAATGAATTCTTTTTCTGTTCAATAGTTTTATTTCTCGCATTTACTTTTAAGCCCATTTTAAACCCAAACTCATTAACATTGAGATTGTCGAACGACATTCTTTCCCTCGAACCGATCTCTGTGGACACGATAAATTCCCGAAAAAATACTTCCAAAATGTTTGTTGCTTGTCGCTATTCTGCTTCAACAAAATGGCGTCGTTGCAGGGGATTGGTTTTGATATTGAGTCGCATTGCGATAGCTTCTTTGTGTTTTGAGTTTTGTATATATCGTATATATTGTCTATTTCCATTATGTTTGTTCAAGTATTGTATACATTTTGTTCCCATAACGTTTGTTTAAATGTTTGGTTAGGGCACTTGCTTTTGGTTTGCAAGGTGAGGCATCACCATGGCATGAAGGAAGGAAGTTGCTAGCTAAGCATTATAAAGGCGTCGAGCTTACGACATAAAACAAGCATGTTTTATTGTTTGTAGTTTCTAATGTTTTTTTTGTTGTCTGGACGTAAATTTTTGTTGGCTAATTTGAGGATGCATTTTGTGATTTTCCAAGTTTGATCGTTTCAACTTGCGGATGTATGGTAATGATATTGTTAAGTTTTGTACATGTCCAAGGTATGTGTTTATCGCTTTCTTGACTTTAGCGTATGCATGATACTTAGGCTTTTTACAAACTTCCATGCCATTCATTCTTTCGTATACTTGTTCTTGTGTGAATCACTTTAGCTCCCACCTTTCTGTGATGTAGTTTTCCATTGTTCATATATGCAGAGTACCAACATTCTTGTTCTAACTGGATTTTATTATGCTTAATCTTTTATTTGTGTTGATTATATGAAAGCATGAAAAGGATCAAGGCATTTTGTTTCATTTTGAGCACAACTACTTAGCCAAATAGTCATTCACCTTGTGAGCGTGTGATCATTCGTAATCTCTTTGAGCTTTTTGATCCATGTTTTATTTGAACTTAATGCTTGTCTATGAGTGTTTAGTTCACTTATTTTTGTATAGATTTTATTTTTTCTGGAACCCTCAACTTTGTGTTGTTGTATGAATTTTTGCCTTGCCTTAGAAAGTAGGGAGTATTCACATGATGATGTGGTTGAATTCAAGTTGGGGAGAGAATGATTGTTTACTCATTGGTTGGTTTCTATGAGGTCGAAAAAAAAAGAAAAAAGAGAAAAATATGTAAAAGAAAAGAAAAGAAAAATGTGAAAAAAGAAAGAAAAAGAAAATCCTTGAGAAAGGAAACAAAAAGAGCTCAAATAATTGTGCTAAATAAGTATTGTGTGTTGTGTAACACTTGGGATTTTGGAAGAAGTTGATTGAAATTTTGTGTTTGAGTCTTTGTGAGTTGATCACTCCCTTAGGTTTAGGCAAGTTTTTGTTTCAATTACCTTTAGAAATTGCCCCTTGTTTGTTTACCCGACCACGCTACAACCTTGAAAGTCCTTGTGATTCTTGCCTTTGTACGTTCAATGTAAATTTTTGGATGGATGCATAATTTAGTCTATTGTTTGCATGATTGTTGTGTGAGTGATAAGTACCTCATTTTGTGTTTTTCGTCTACCGATGATTGTTTTTGCTAGGTGTGATTCACGTTTGAACTTGTGTTGTTTTAGGATGTTTGTCATGATTTTTGTATTTTGCATTTGTTTCATGACTATGTTGTCGTCGTAGTTTAGTGGTAAGTATTTACTTTGTGTGTATCGTTTTTCATTTGAACTATACATTTGTTTCCGTTTTTCAAAACATGTTGATTCGTGATTCTACGGTTATAGCTTTTGTGTTTTTAAGTTTGCTTGATTCTTGTTTGCGGACAAACAAGTTTAAGTTGGGAAGAGTTTGATAAGTGCAAAATGTAATTATTTTTGTATATAAGTTTTGTTTCACTTATCGATACTTTTTGGTTAATATCGTTCGAATAAACCCCGATTTGTTTATAAATACGTTTACTTTACATTTCAGTGTATATATTGCGTATCATGTAAATGTCATTGCGTTTAATTGATTTTCTCTCATTTTTGCAGGTATTCAATCAAGGATATCTTGCCATATTCATAAAGAGTGTTTAATAAGCTTTCCAGCGCTTCTGACCGTGCGTAAATCAGAGTTACGGTGCAGAAGTTGTGGTCCAAATAAGAGCTGGCTTTGTTCGTTTTGCGAGTGTGCCAGCGAATGTTTACTTTGCGAATGTCTAGCGAGTTCCCAGCGAAGGCTCCCAGAATTAGACAGGGGAGAAAAACACCAAAGTTCGCTTTGCAAACTGTGCAGCGAGCATTCGCTTTGCGAATAAATCGTTCGCACTGCGAACTTCTGGAATTTTGCAAAGGCGGTTTAGCATTTCAGAGGCACTTAAGTGCCACTTTATGAGACCTGCTTTGCGAGTAAAACGTTCGCTTAGCGAACGTGGCAGATTTTGTAGTGTCTATAAGTACATTTTTACCATTTTTTAGGTTATGTTTTGGGGTATTTGTTCCCAATTCATCAAACCTTCATTCTTTATAGTTTAGACCTTAGAAAAGCATCAATGGAGGTTGCAACGCAATGATTGGGGCCGGATAATTCATAGATCGTGATTGACACCGCGAGAGATTTTGATTCCTCTTCTCTCTTCCCTTTGTAGTTTCCATTGTTGTGAGTTTGTATGTAAGTTTACCTTGATAGTATGTATATTTATTGCTCATGGTGTTCTATAAAGCTCATTTTACAAATTAATGTTGGTGCCATGATTTCTTTATTTGGTTTTGAGTTGCAGTAGACATATCCTCTTTGAAGCCTAATTAAGGATGAACATCTATTAGGTTCTAGACTCTAGATATCGATTTAGGCTTAATATTCACTTGAGTATCGATTCTTAATGCTTCCTTGTGGTCGAGTTGCGTGAGACATCACCTCTGAGGCGATGCGGTTGTTCTCTCAACTTTGCGTTAGACATAACCTTTATTGTGAGCGATACGTGATAATGTTTACGAGTGATTTAGGTTGCATGCAACTGAGTAGTAAGTTTGAGTATTTGATAGGGTTGATGAAATGTAAACTCGAGAGTTCTCTACTCTCCAAAGAATGAATTCTTTTTCTGTTCAATAGTTTTATTTCTCGCATTTACTTTTAAGCCCATTTTAAACCCAAACTCATTAACATTGAGATTGTCGAACGACATTCTTTCCCTCGAACCGATCTCTGTGGACACGATAAATTCCCGAAAAAATACTTCCAAAATGTTTGTTGCTTGTCGCTATTCTGCTTCAACAAAATGGCGCCGTTGCAGGGGATTGGTTTTGATATTGAGTCGCATTGCGATAGCTTCTTTGTGTTTTGAGTTTTGTATATATCGTATATATTGTCTATTTCCATTATGTTTGTTCAAGTGTTGTATACATTTTGTTCCCATAACGTTTGTTTAAATGTTTGGTTAGGGCACTTGCTTTTGGTTTGCAAGGTGAGGCATCACCATGGCATGAAGGAAGGAAGTTGCTAGCTAAGCATTATAAAGGCGTCGAGCTTACGACATAAAACAAGCATGTTTTATTGTTTGTAGTTTCTAATGTTTTTTTTGTTGTCTGGACGCAAATTTTTGTTGGCTAATTTGAGGATGCATTTTGTGATTTTCCAAGTTTGATCGTTTCAACTTGCGGATGTATGGTAATGATATTGTTAAGTTTTGTACATGTCCAAGGTATGTGTTTATCGCTTTCTTGACTTTAGCGTATGCATGATACTTAGGCTTTTTACAAACTTCCATGCCATTCATTCTTTCGTATACTTGTTCTTGTGTGAATCACTTTAGCTCCCACCTTTCTGTGATGTAGTTTTCCATTGTTCATATATGCGGAGTACCAACATTCTTGTTCTAACTGGATTTTATTAGGCTTAATCTTTTATTTGTGTTGATTATATGAAAGCATGAAAAGGATCAAGGCATTTTGTTTCATTTTGAGCACAACTACCTAGCCAAATAGTCATTCGCCTTGTGAGCGTGTGATCATTCGTAATCTCTTTGAGCTTTTTGATCCATGTTTTATTTGAACTTAATGCTTGTCTATGAGTGTTTAGTTCACTTATTTTTGTATAGATTTTATTTTTTCTTGAACCCTCAACTTTGTGTTGTTGTATGAATTTTTGCCTTGCCTTAGAAAGTAGGGAGTATTCACATGATGATGTGGTTGAATTCAAGTTGGGGAGAGAATGATTGTTTACTCATTGGTTGGTTTCTATGAGGTCGAAAAAAAAAGAAAAAAGAGAAAAATATGAAAAAGAAAAGAAAAGAAAAATGTGAAAAAAGAAAGAAAAAGAAAATCCTTGAGAAAGGAAACAAAAAGAGCTCAAATAATTGTGCTAAATAAGTATTGTGTGTTGTGTAACACTTGGGATTTTGGAAGAAGTTGATTGGAATTTTGTGTTTGAGTCTTTGTGAGTTGATCACTCCCTTAGGTTTAGGCAAGTTTTTGTTTCAATTACCTTTAGAAATTGCCCCTTGTTTGATTACCCGACCACGCTACAACCTTGAAAGTCCTTGTGATTCTTGCCTTTGTACGTTCAATGTAAATTTTTGGATGGATGCATAATTTAGTCTATTGTTTGCATGATTGTTGTGTGAGTGATAAGTACCTCATTTTGTGTTTTTCGTCTACCGATGATTGTTTTTGCTAGGTGTGATTCACGTTTGAACTTGTGTTGTTTTAGGATGTTTGTCATGATTTTTGTATTTTGCATTTGTTTCATGACTATGTTGTCGTCGTAGTTTAGTGGTAAGTATTTACTTTGTGTGTATCGTTTTTCATTTGAACTATACATTTGTTTCCGTTTTTCAAAACATGTTGATTCGTGATTCTACGGTTATTGCTTTTGTGTTTTTAAATTTGCTTGATTCTTGTTTGCGGACAAACAAGTTTAAGTTGGGAAGAGTTTGATAAGTGCAAAATGTAATTATTTTTGTATATAAGTTTTGTTTCACTTATCGATACTTTTTGGTTAATATCGTTCGAATAAACCCCGATTTGTTTATAAATACGTTTACTTTACATTTCAGTGTATATATTGCGTATCATGTAAATGTCATTGCGTTTAATTGATTTTCTCTCATTTTTTCAGGTATTCAATCAAGGATATCTTGCCATATTCATAAAGAGTGTTTAATAAGCTTTCCAGCGCTTCCGACCGTGCGTAAATCAGAGTTACGGTGCAGAAGTTGTGGTCCAAATAAGAGCTGGCTTTGTTCGTTTTGCGAGTGTGCCAGCGAATGTTTACTTTGCGAATGTCTAGCGAGTTCCCAGCGAAGGCTCCCAGAATTAGACAGGGGAGAAAAACACCAAAGTTCGCTTTGCAAACTGTGCAGCGAGCATTCGCTTTGCGAATAAATCGTTCGCACTGCGAACTTCTAGAATTTTGTAAAGGCGGTTTAGCATTTCAGAGGCACTTAAGTGCCACTTTATGAGACCCGCTTTGCGAGTAAAACGTTCGCTTAGCGAACGTGGCAGATTTTGTAGTGTCTATAAGTACATTTTTACCATTTTTTAGGTTATGTTTTGGGGTATTTGTTCCCAATTCATCAAACCTTCATTCTTTGTAGTTTAGACCTTAGAAAAGCATCAATGGAGGTTGCAACTCAATGATTGGGGCCGGATAATTCATAGATCGTGATTGACACCGCGAGAGATTTTGATTCCTCTTCTCTCTTCCCTTTGTAGTTTCCATTGTTATGAGTTTGTATGTAAGTTTACCTTGATAGTATGTATATTTATTGCTCATGGTGTTTTATAAAGCTCATTTTACAAATTAATGTTGGTGCCATGATTTCTTTATTTGGTTTTGAGTTGCGGTAGACATATCCTCTTTGAAGCCTGATTTAGGATGAACATCTATTAGGTTCTAGACTCTAGAGATCGATTTAGGCTTAATATTCACTTGAGTATCGATTCTTAATGCTTCCTTGTGGTCGAGTTGCGTGAGACATCACCTCTGAGGCGATGCGGTTGTTCTCTCAACTTTGCGTTAGACATAACCTTTATTGTGAGCGATACGTGATAATGTTTACGAGTGATTTAGGTTGCATGCAACTGAGTAGTAAGTTTGAGTATTTGATAGGGTTGATGAAATGTAAACTCGAGAGTTCTCTACTCTCCAAAGAATGAATTCTTTTTCTGTTCAATAGTTTTATTTCTCGCATTTACTTTTAAGCCCATTTTAAACCCAAACTCATTAACATTGAGATTGTCGAACGACATTCTTTCCCTCGAACCGATCTCTGTGGACACGATAAATTCCCGAAAAAATACTTCCAAAATGTTTGTTGCTTGTCGCTATTCTGCTTCAACAAAATGGCGCCGTTGCAGGGGATTGGTTTTGATATTGAGTCGCATTGCGATAGCTTCTTTGTGTTTTGAGTTTTGTATATATCGTATATATTGTCTATTTCCATTATGTTTGTTCAAGTATTGTAAACATTTTGTTCCCATAACGTTTGTTTAAATGTTTGGTTAGGGCACTTGCTTTTGGTTTGCAAGGTGAGGCATCACCATGGCATGAAGGAAGGAAGTTGCTAGCTAAGCATTATAAAGGCGTCGAGCTTACGACATAAAACAAGCATGTTTTATTGTTTGTAGTTTCTAATGTTTTTTTTTTTGTCTGGACGTAAATTTTTGTTGGCTAATTTGAGGATGCATTTTGTGATTTTCCAAGTTTGATCGTTTCAACTTGCGGATGTATGGTAATGATATTGTTAAGTTTTGTACATGTCCAAGGTATGTGTTTATCGCTTTCTTGACTTTAGCGTATGCATGATACTTAGGCTTTTTACAAACTTCCATGCCATTCATTCTTTCGTATACTTGTTCTTGTGTGAATCACTTTAGCTCCCACCTTTCTGTGATGTAGTTTTCCATTGTTCATATATGCAGAGTACCAACATTCTTGTTCTAACTGGATTTTATTATGCTTAATCTTTTATTTGTGTTGATTATATGAAAGCATGAAAAGGATCAAGGCATTTTGTTTCATTTTGAGCACAACTACTTAGCCAAATAGTCATTCACCTTGTGAGCGTGTGATCATTCGTAATCTCTTTGAGCTTTTTGATCCATGTTTTATTTGAACTTAATGCTTGTCTATGAGTGTTTAGTTCACTTATTTTTGTATAGATTTTATTTTTTCTGGAACCCTCAACTTTGTGTTGTTGTATGAATTTTTGCCTTGCCTTAGAAAGTAGGGAGTATTCACATGATGATGTGGTTGAATTCAAGTTGGGGAGAGAATGATTGTTTACTCATTGGTTGGTTTCTATGAGGTCGAAAAAAAAAGAAAAAAGAGAAAAATATGAAAAAGAAAAGAAAAGAAAAATGTGAAAAAAGAAAGAAAAAGAAAATCCTTGAGAAAGGAAACAAAAAGAGCTCAAATAATTGTGCTAAATAAGTATTGTGTGTTGTGTAACACTTGGGATTTTGGAAGAAGTTGATTGGAATTTTGTGTTTGAGTCTTTGTGAGTTGATCACTCCCTTAGGTTTAGGCAAGTTTTTGTTTCAATTACCTTTAGAAATTGCCCCTTGTTTGTTTACCCGACCACGCTACAACCTTGAAAGTCCTTGTGATTCTTGCCTTTGTACGTTCAATGTAAATTTTTGGATGGATGCATAATTTAGTCTATTGTTTGCATGATTGTTGTGTGAGTGATAAGTACCTCATTTTGTGTTTTTCGTCTACCGATGATTGTTTTTGCTAGGTGTGATTCACGTTTGAACTTGTGTTGTTTTAGGATGTTTGTCATCATTTTTGTATTTTGCATTTGTTTCATGACTATGTTGTCGTCGTAGTTTAGTGGTAAGTATTTACTTTGTGTGTATCGTTTTTCATTTGAACTATACATTTGTTTCCGTTTTTCAAAACATGTTGAATCGTGATTCTACGGTTATTGCTTTTGTGTTTTTAAGTTTGCTTGATTCTTGTTTGCGGACAAACAAGTTTAAGTTGGGAAGAGTTTGATAAGTGCAAAATGTAATTATTTTTGTATATAAGTTTTGTTTCACTTATCGATACGTTTACTTTACATTTCAGTGTATATATTGCGTATCATGTAAATGTCATTGCGTTTAATTGATTTTCTCTCATTTTTCAGGTATTCAATCAAGGATATCTTGCCATATTCATAAAGAGTGTTTAATAAGCTTTCCAGCGCTTCTGACCGTGCGTAAATCAGAGTTACGGTGCAGAAGTTGTGGTCCAAATAAGAGCTGGCTTTGTTCGTTTTGCAAGTGTGCCAGCGAATGTTTACTTTGCGAATGTCTAGCGAGTTCCCAGCGAAGGCTCCCAGAATTAGACAGGGGAGAAAAACACCAAAGTTCGCTTTGCAAACTGTGCAGCGAGCATTCGCTTTGCGAATAAATCGTTCGCACTGCGAACTTCTGGAATTTTGCAAAGGCGGTTTAGCATTTCAGAGGCACTTAAGTGCCACTTTATGAGACCCGCTTTGCGAGTAAAACGTTCGCTTAGCGAACGTTGCAGATTTTGTAGTGTCTATAAGTACATTTTTACCAATTTTTAGGTTATGTTTTGGGGTATTTGTTCCCAATTCATCAAACCTTCATTCTTCGTAGTTTAGACCTTAGAAAAGCATCAATGGAGGTTGCAACTCAGTGATTGGGGCCGGATAATTCATAGATCGTGATTGACACCGCGAGAGATTTTGATTCCTCTTCTCTCTTCCCTTTGTAGTTTCCATTGTTGTGAGTTTGTATGTAAGTTTACCTTGATAGTATGTATATTTACTGCTCATGGTGTTGTATAAAGCTCATTTTACAAATTAATGTTGGTGCCATGATTTCTTTATTTGGTTTTGAGTTGCAGTAGACATATCCTCTTTGAAGCCTAATTTAGGATGAACATCTATTAGGTTCTAGACTCTAGATATCGATTTAGGCTTAATATTCACTTGAGTACCGATTCTTAATGCTTCCTTGTGGTCGAGTTGCGTGAGACATCACCTCTGAGGCGATGCGGTTGTTCTCTCAACTTTGCGTTAGACATAACCTTTATTGTGAGCGATACGTGATAATGTTTACGAGTGATTTAGGTTGCATGCAACTGAGTAGTAAGTTTGAGTATTTGATAGGGTTGATAAAATGTAAACTCGAGAGTTCTCTACTCTCCAAAGAATGAATTCTTTTTCTGTTCAATAGTTTTATTTCTCGCATTTACTTTTAAGCCCATTTTAAACCCAAACTCATTAACATTGAGATTGTCGAACGACATTCTTTCCCTCGAACCGATCTCTGTGGACACGATAAATTCCCGAAAAAATACTTCCAAAATGTTTGTTGCTTGTCGCTATTCTGCTTCAACAAAATGGCGCCGTTGCAGGGGATTGGTTTTGATATTGAGTCGCATTGCGATAGCTTCTTTGTGTTTTGAGTTTTGTATATATCGTATATATTGTCTATTTCCATTATGTTTGTTCAAGTGTTGTATACATTTTGTTCCCATAACGTTTGTTTAAATGTTTGGTTAGGGCACTTGCTTTTGGTTTGCAAGGTGAGGCATCACCATGGCATGAAGGAAGGAAGTTGCTAGCTAAGCATTATAAAGGCGTCGAGCTTACGACATAAAACAAGCATGTTTTATTGTTTGTAGTTTCTAATGTTTTTTTTGTTGTCTGGACGCAAATTTTTGTTGGCTAATTTGAGGATGCATTTTGTGATTTTCCAAGTTTGATCGTTTCAACTTGCGGATGTATGGTAATGATATTGTTAAGTTTTGTACATGTCCAAGGTATGTGTTTATCGCTTTCTTGACTTTAGCGTATGCATGATACTTAGGCTTTTTACAAACTTCCATGCCATTCATTCTTTCGTATACTTGTTCTTGTGTGAATCACTTTAGCTCCCACCTTTCTGTGATGTAGTTTTCCATTGTTCATATATGTGGAGTACCAACATTCTTGTTCTAACTGGATTTTATTAGGCTTAATCTTTTATTTGTGTTGATTATATGAAAGCATGAAAAGGATCAAGGCATTTTGTTTCATTTTGAGCACAACTACCTAGCCAAATAGTCATTCGCCTTGTGAGCGTGTGATCATTCGTAATCTCTTTGAGCTTTTTGATCCATGTTTTATTTGAACATAATGCTTGTCTATGAGTGTTTAGTTCACTTATTTTTGTATAGATTTTATTTTTTCTTGAACCCTCAACTTTGTGTTGTTGTATGAATTTTTGCCTTGCCTTAGAAAGTAGGGAGTATTCACATGATGATGTGGTTGAATTCAAGTTGGGGAGAGAATGATTGTTTACTCATTGGTTGGTTTCTATGAGGTCGAAAAAAAAAGAAAAAAGAGAAAAATATGAAAAAGAAAAGAAAAGAAAAATGTGAAAAAAGAAAGAAAAAGAAAATCCTTGAGAAAGGAAACAAAAAGAGCTCAAATAATTGTGCTAAATAAGTATTGTGTGTTGTGTAACACTTGGGATTTTGGAAGAAGTTTATTGGAATTTTGTGTTTGAGTCTTTGTGAGTTGATCACTCCCTTAGGTTTAGGCAAGTTTTTGTTTCAATTACCTTTAGAAATTGCCCCTTGTTTGATTACCCGACCACGCTACAACCTTGAAAGTCCTTGTGATTCTTGCCTTTGTACGTTCAATGTAAATTTTTGGATGGATGCATAATTTAGTCTATTGTTTGCATGATTGTTGTGTGAGTGATAAGTACCTCATTTTGTGTTTTTCGTCTACCGATGATTGTTTTTGCTAGGTGTGATTCACGTTTGAACTTGTGTTGTTTTAGGATGTTTGTCATGATTTTTGTATTTTGCATTTGTTTCATGACTATGTTGTCGTCGTAGTTTAGTGGTAAGTATTTACTTTGTGTGTATCGTTTTTCATTTGAACTATACATTTGTTTCCGTTTTTCAAAACATGTTGATTCGTGATTCTACGGTTATTGCTTTTGTGTTTTTAAGTTTGCTTGATTCTTGTTTGCGGACAAACAAGTTTAAGTTGGGAAGAGTTTGATAAGTGCAAAATGTAATTATTTTTGTATATAAGTTTTGTTTCACTTATCGATACTTTTTGGTTAATATCGTTCGAATAAACCCCGATTTGTTTATAAATACGTTTACTTTACATTTCAGTGTATAAATTGCGTATCATGTAAATGTCATTGCGTTTAATTGATTTTCTCTCATTTTTGTAGGTATTCAATCAAGGATATCTTGCCATATTCATAAAGAGTGTTTAATAAGCTTTCCAGCGCTTCCGACCGTGCGTAAATCAGAGTTACGGTGCAGAAGTTGTGGTCCAAATAAGAGCTGGCTTTGTTCGTTTTGCGAGTGTGCCAGCGAATGTTTACTTTGCGAATGTCTAGCGAGTTCCCAGCGAAGGCTCCCAGAATTAGACAGGGGAGAAAAACACCAAAGTTCGCTTTGCAAACTGTGCAGTGAGCATTCGCTTTGCGAATAAATCGTTCGCACTGCGAACTTCTGAAATTTTGTAAAGGCAGTTTAGCATTTCAGAGGCACTTAAGTGCCACTTTATGAGACCCGCTTTGCGAGTAAAACGTTCGCTTAGCGAACGTGGCAGATTTTGTAGTGTCTATAAGTACATTTTCACCATTTTTTAGGTTATGTTTTGGGGTATTTGTTCCCAATTCATCAAACCTTCATTCTTTGTAGTTTAGACCTTAGAAAAGCATCAATGGAGGTTGCAACTCAATGATTGGGGCCGGATAATTCATAGATCGTGATTGACACCGCGAGAGATTTTGATTCCTCTTCTCTCTTCCCTTTGTAGTTTCCATTGTTGTGAGTTTGTATGTAAGTTTACCTTGATAGTATGTATATTTATTGCTCATGGTGTTGTATAAAGCTCATTTTACAAATTAATGTTGGTGCCATGATTTCTTTATTTGGTTTTGAGTTGCGGTAGACATATCCTCTTTGAAGTCTGATTTAGGATGAACATCTATTAGGTTCTAGACTCTAGAGATCGATTTAGGCTTAATATTCACTTGAGTATCGATTCTTAATGCTTCCTTGTGGTCGAGTTGCGTGAGACATCACCTCTGAGGCGATGCGGTTGTTCTCTCAACTTTGCGTTAGACATAACCTTTATTGTGAGCGATACGTGATAATGTTTACGAGTGATTTAGGTTGCATGCAACTGAGTAGTAAGTTTGAGTATTTGATAGGGTTGATGAAATGTAAACTCGAGAGTTCACTACTCTCCAAAGAATGAATTCTTTTTCTGTTCAATAGTTTTATTTCTCGCATTTACTTTTAAGCCCTTTTTAAACCCAAACTCATTAACATTGAGATTGTCGAACGACATTCTTTCCCTCGAACCGATCTCTGTGGACACGATAAATTCCCGAAAAAATACTTCCAAAATGTTTGTTGCTTGTCGCTATTCTGCTTCAACAAAATGGCGCCGTTGCAGGGGATTGGTTTTGATATTGAGTCGCATTGCGATAGCTTCTTTGTGTTTTAAGTTTTGTATATATCGTATATATTGTCTATTTCCATTATGTTTGTTCAAGTGTTGTATATATTTTGTTCCCATAACGTTTGTTTAAATGTTTGGTTAGGGCACTTGCTTTTGGTCTGCAAGGTGAGGCATCACCATGGCATGAAGGAAGGAAGTTGCTAGCTAAGCATTATAAAGGCGTCGAGCTTACGACATAAAACAAACATGTTTTATTGTTTGTAGTTTCTAATGTTTTTTTTGTTGTCTGGACGCAAATTTTTGTTGGCTAATTTGAGGATGCATTTTGTGATTTTCCAAGTTTGATCGTTTCAACTTGCGGATGTATGGTAATGATATTGTTAAGTTTTGTACATGTCCAAGTTATGTGTTTATCGCTTTCTTGACTTTAGCGTATGCATGATACTTAGGCTTTTTACAAACTTCCATGCCATTCATTCTTTCGTATACTTGTTCTTGTGTGAATCACTTTAGCTCCCACCTTTCTGTGATGTAGTTTTCCATTGTTCATATATGCGGAGTACCAACATTCTTGTTCTAACTGGATTTTATTAGGCTTAATCTTTTATTTGTGTTGATTATATGAAAGCATGAAAAGGATCAAGGCATTTTGTTTCATTTTGAGCACAACTACCTAGCCAAATAGTCATTCGCCTTGTGAGCGTGTGATCATTCGTAATCTCTTTGAGCTTTTTGATCCATGTTTTATTTGAACTTAATGCTTGTCTATGAGTGTTTAGTTCACTTATTTTTGTATAGATTTTATTTTTTCTTGAACCCTCAACATTGTGTTGTTGTATGAATTTTTGCCTTGCCTTAGAAAGTAGGGAGTATTCACATGATGATGTGGTTGAATTCAAGTTGGGGAGAGAATGATTGTTTACTCATTGGTTGGTTTCTATGAGGTCGAAAAAAAAAGAAAAAAGAGAAAAATATGAAAAAGAAAAGAAAAGAAAAATGTGAAAAAAGAAAGAAAAAGAAAATCCTTGAGAAAGGAAACAAAAAGAGCTCAAATAATTGTGCTAAATAAGTATTGTGTGTTGTGTAACACTTGGGATTTTGGAAGAAGTTGATTGGAATTTTGTGTTTGAGTCTTTGTGAGTTGATCACTCCCTTAGGTTTAGGCAAGTTTTTGTTTCAATTACCTTTAGAAATTGCCCCTTGTTTGTTTACCCGACCACGCTACAACCTTGAAAGTCCTTGTGATTCTTGCCTTTGTACGTTCAATGTAAATTTTTGGATGGATGCATAATTTAGTCTATTGTTTGCATGATTGTTGTGTGAGTGATAAGTACCTCATTTTGTGTTTTTCGTCTACCGATGATTGTTTTTGCTAGGTGTGATTCACGTTTGAACTTGTGTTGTTTTAGGATGTTTGTCATGATTTTTGTATTTTGCATTTGTTTCATGACTATGTTGTCGTCGTAGTTTAGTGGTAAGTATTTACTTTGTGTGTATCGTTTTTCATTTGAACTATACATTTGTTTCCGTTTTTCAAAACATGTTGATTCGTGATTCTACGGTTATTGCTTTTGTGTTTTTAAGTTTGCTTGATTCTTGTTTGCGGACAAACAAGTTTAAGTTGGGAAGAGTTTGATAAGTGCAAAATGTAATTATTTTTGTATATAAGTTTTGTTTCACTTATCGATACTTTTTGGTTAATATCGTTCGAATAAACCCCGATTTGTTTATAAATACGTTTACTTTACATTTCAGTGTATATATTGCGTATCATGTAAATGTCATTGCGTTTAATTGATTTTCTCTCATTTTTGCAGGTATTCAATCAAGGATATCTTGCCATATTCATAAAGAGTGTTTAATAAGCTTTCCAGCGCTTCCGACCGTGCGTAAATCAGAGTTACGGTGCAGAAGTTGTGGTCCAAATAAGAGCTGGCTTTGTTCGTTTTGCGAGTGTGCCAGCGAATGTTTGCTTTGCGAATGTCTAGCGAGTTCCCAGCGAAGGCTCCCAGAATTGGACAGGGGAGAAAAACACCAAAGTTCGCTTTGCAAACTGTGCAGCGAGCATTCGCTTTGCGAATAAATCGTTCGCACTGCGAACTTCTGGAATTTTGCAAAGGCGGTTTAGCATTTCAGAGGCACTTAAGTGCCACTTTATGAGACCCGCTTTGCGAGTAAAACGTTCGCTTAGCGAACGTGGCAGATTTTGTAGTGTCTATAAGTACATTTTTACCATTTTTTAGGTTATGTTTTGGGGTATTTGTTCCCAATTCATCAAACCTTCATTCTTTGTAGTTTAGACCTTAGAAAAGCATCAATGGAGGTTGCAACTCGATGATTGGGGCCGGATAATTCATAGATCGTGATTGACACCGCGAGAGATTTTGATTCCTCTTCTCTCTTCCCTTTGTAGTTTCCATTGTTGTGAGTTTGTATGTAAGTTTACCTTGATAGTATGTATATTTATTGCTCATGGTGTTGTATAAAGCTCATTTTACAAATTAATGTTGGTGCCATGATTTCTTTATTTGGTTTTGAGTTGCGGTAGACATATCCTCTTTGAAGCCTAATTTAGGATGAACATCTATTAGGTTCTAGACTCTAGATATCGATTTAGGCTTAATATTCACTTGAGTATCGATTCTTAATGCTTCCTTGTGGTCGAGTTGCGTGAGACATCACCTCTGAGGCGATGCGGTTGTTCTCTCAACTTTGCGTTAGACATAACCTTTATTGTGAGCGATACGTGATAATGTTTACGAGTGATTTAGGTTGCATGCAACTGAGTAGTAAGTTTGAGTATTTGATAGGGTTGATGAAATGTAAACTCGAGAGTTCTCTACTCTCCAAAGAATGAATTCTTTTTCTGTTCAATAGTTTTATTTCTCGCATTTACTTTTAAGCCCATTTTAAACCCAAACTCATTAACATTGAGATTGTCGAACGACATTCTTTCCCTCGAACCGATCTCTGTGGACACGATAAATTCCCGAAAAAATACTTCCAAAATGTTTGTTGCTTGTCGCTATTCTGCTTCAACAAAATGGCGTCGTTGCAGGGGATTGGTTTTGATATTGAGTCGCATTGCGATAGCTTCTTTGTGTTTTGAGTTTTGTATATATCGTATATATTGTCTATTTCCATTATGTTTGTTCAAGTGTTGTATACATTTTGTTCCCATAACGTTTGTTTAAATGTTTGGTTAGGGCACTTGCTTTTGGTTTGCAAGGTGAGGCATCACCATGGCATGAAGGAAGGAAGTTGCTAGCTAAGCATTATAAAGGCGTTGAGCTTACGACATAAAATAAGCATGTTTTATTGTTTGTAGTTTCTAATGTTTTTTTTGTTGTCTGGACGTAAATTTTTGTTGGCAAATTTGAGGATGCATTTTGTGATTTTCCAAGTTTGATCGTTTCAACTTGCGGATGTATGGTAATGATATTGTTAAGTTTTGTACATGTCCAAGGTATGTGTTTATCGCTTTCTTGACTTTAGCGTATGCATGATACTTAGGCTTTTTACAAACTTCCATGCCATTCATTCTTTCGTATACTTGTTCTTGTGTGAATCACTTTAGCTCCCACCTTTCTGTGATGTAGTTTTCCATTGTTCATATATGCGGAGTACCAACATTCTTGTTCTAACTGGATTTTATTAGGCTTAATCTTTTATTTGTGTTGATTATATGAAAGCATGAAAAGGATCAAGGCATTTTGTTTCATTTTGAGCACAACTACCTAGCCAAATAGTCATTCACCTTGTGAGCGTGTGATCATTCGTAATCTCTTTGAGCTTTTTGATCCATGTTTTATTTGAACTTAATGCTTGTCTATGAGTGTTTAGTTCACTTATTTTTGTATAGATTTTATTTTTTCTTGAACCCTCAACTTTGTGTTGTTGTATGAATTTTTTCCTTGCCTTAGAAAGTAGGGAGTATTCACATGATGATGTGGTTGAATTCAAGTTGGGGAGAGAATGATTGTTTACTCATTGGTTGGTTTCTATGAGGTCGAAAAAAAAAGAAAAAAGAGAAAAATATGAAAAAGAAAAGAAAAGAAAAATGTGAAAAAAGAAAGAAAAAGAAAATCCTTGAGAAAGGAAACAAAAAGAGCTCAAATAATTGTGCTAAATAAGTATTGTGTGTTGTGTAACACTTGGGATTTTGGAAGAAGTTGATTGAAATTTTGTGTTTGAGTCTTTGTGAGTTGATCACTCCCTTAGGTTTAGGCAAGTTTTTGTTTCAATTACCTTTAGAAATTGCCCCTTGTTTGTTTACCCGACCACGCTACAACCTTGAAAGTCCTTGTGATTCTTGCCTTTGTATGTTCAATGTGAATTTTTGGATGGATGCATAATTTAGTCTATTGTTTGCATGATTGTTGTGTGAGTGATAAGTACCTCATTTTGTGTTTTTCATCTACCGATGATTGTTTTTGCTAGGTGTGATTCACGTTTGAACTTGTGTTGTTTTAGGATGTTTGTCATGATTTTTGTATTTTGCATTTGTTTCATGACTATGTTGTCGTCGTAGTTTAGTGGTAAGTATTTACTTTGTGTGTATCATTTTTCATTTGAACTATACATTTGTTTCCGTTTTTCAAAACATGTTGATTCGTGATTCTACGGTTATTGCTTTTGTGTTTTTAAGTTTGCTTGATTCTTGTTTGCGGACAAACAAGTTTAAGTTGGGAAGAGTTTGATAAGTGCAAAATGTAATTATTTTTGTATATAAGTTTTGTTTCACTTATCGATACTTTTTGGTTAATATCGTTCGAATAAACTCCGATTTGTTTATAAATACGTTTACTTTACATTTCAGTGTATATATTGCGTATCATGTAAATGTCATTGCGTTTAATTGATTTTCTCTCATTTTTGCAGGTATTCAATCAAGGATATCTTGCCATGTTCATAAAGAGTGTTTAATAAGCTTTCCAGCGCTTCCGACTGTGCGTAAATCAGAGTTACGGTGCAGAAGTTGTGGTCCAAATAAGAGCTGGCTTTGTTCGTTTTGCGAGTGTGCCAGCGAATGTTTGCTTTGCGAATGTCTAGCGAGTTCCCAGCGAAGGCTCCCAGAATTGGACAGGGGAGAAAAACACCAAAGTTCGCTTTGCAAACTGTGCAGCGAGCATTCGCTTTGCGAATAAATCGTTCGCACTGCGAACTTCTGGAATTTTGCAAAGGCGGTTTAGCATTTCAGAGGCACTTAAGTGCCACTTTATGAGACCCGCTTTGCGAGTAAAACGTTCGCTTAGCGAACGTGGCAGATTTTGTAGTGTCTGTAAGTACATTTTTACCATTTTTTAGGTTATGTTTTGGGGTATTTGTTCCCAATTCATCAAACCTTCATTCTTTGTAGTTTAGACCTTAGAAAAGCATCAATGGAGGTTGCAACTCGATGATTGGGGCCGGATAATTCATAGATCGTGATTGACACCGCGAGAGATTTTGATTCGTCTTCTCTCTTCCCTTTGTAGTTTCCATTGTTGTGAGTTTGTATGTAAGTTTACCTTGATAGTATGTATATTTATTGCTCATGGTGTTGTATAAAGCTCATTTTACAAATTAATGTTGGTGCCATGATTTCTTTATTTGGTTTTGAGTTGCGGTAGACATATCCTCTTTGAAGCCTAATTTAGGATGAACATCTATTAGGTTCTAGACTCTAGATATCGATTTAGGCTTAATATTCACTTGAGTATCGATTCTTAATGCTTCCTTGTGGTCGAGTTGCGTGAGACATCACCTCTGAGGCGATGCGGTTGTTCTCTCAACTTTGCGTTAGACATAACCTTTATTGTGAGCGATACGTGATAATGTTTACGAGTGATTTAGGTTGCATGCAACTGAGTAGTAAGTTTGAGTATTTGATAGGGTTGATGAAATGTAAACTCGAGAGTTCTCTACTCTCCAAAGAATGAATTCTTTTTCTGTTCAATAGTTTTATTTCTCGCATTTACTTTTAAGCCCATTTTAAACCCAAACTCATTAACATTGAGATTGTCGAACGACATTCTTTCCCTCGAACCGATCTCTGTGGACACGATAAATTCCCGAAAAAATACTTCCAAAATGTTTGTTGCTTGTCGCTATTCTGCTTCAACAAAATGGCGCCGTTGCAGGGGATTGGTTTTGATATTGAGTCGCATTGCGATAGCTTCTTTGTGTTTTGAGTTTTGTATATATCGTATATATTGTCTATTTCCATTATGTTTGTTCAAGTGTTGTATACATTTTGTTCCCATAACGTTTGTTTAAATGTTTGGTTAGGGCACTTGCTTTTGGTTTGCAAGGTGAGGCATCACCATGGCATGAAGGAAGGAAGTTGCTAGCTAAGCATTATAAAGGCGTCGAGCTTACGACATAAAACAAGCATGTTTTATTGTTTGTAGTTTCTAATGTTTTTTTTGTTGTCTGGACGCAAATTTTTGTTGGCTAATTTGAGGATGCATTTTGTGATTTTCCAAGTTTGATCGTTTCAACTTGCGGATGTATGGTAATGATATTGTTAAGTTTTGTACATGTCCAAGGTATGTGTTTATCGCTTTCTTGACTTTAGCGTATGCATGATACTTAGGCTTTTTACAAACTTCCATGCCATTCATTCTTTCGTATACTTGTTCTTGTGTGAATCACTTTAGCTCCCACCTTTCTGTGATGTAGTTTTCCATTGTTCATATATGCGGAGTACCAACATTCTTGTTCTAACTGGATTTTATTAGGCTTAATCTTTTATTTGTGTTGATTATATGAAAGCATGAAAAGGATCAAGGCATTTTGTTTCATTTTGAGCACAACTACCTAGCCAAATAGTCATTCACCTTGTGAGCGTGTGATCATTCGTAATCTCTTTGAGCTTTTTGATCCATGTTTTATTTGAACTTAATGCTTGTCTATGAGTGTTTAGTTCACTTATTTTTGTATAGATTTTATTTTTTCTTGAACCCTCAACTTTGTGTTGTTGTATGAATTTTTGACTTGCCTTAGAAAGTAGGGAGTATTCACATGATGATGTGGTTGAATTCAAGTTGGGGAGAGAATGATTGTTTACTCATTGGTTGGTTTCTATGAGGTCGAAAAAAAAAGAAAAAAGAGAAAAATATGAAAAAGAAAAGAAAAGAAAAATGTGAAAAAAGAAAGAAAAAGAAAATCCTTGAGAAAGGAAACAAAAAGAGCTCAAATAATTGTGCTAAATAAGTATTGTGTGTTGTGTAACACTTGGGATTTTGGAAGAAGTTGATTGAAATTTTGTGTTTGAGTCTTTGTGAGTTGATCACTCCCTTAGGTTTAGGCAAGTTTTTGTTTCAATTACCTTTAGAAATTGCCCCTTGTTTGTTTACCCGACCACGCTACAAACTTGAAAGTCCTTGTGATTCTTGCCTTTGTATGTTCAATGTGAATTTTTGGATGGATGCATAATTTAGTCTATTGTTTGCATGATTGTTGTGTGAGTGATAAGTACCTCATTTTGTGTTTTTCATCTACCGATGATTGTTTTTGCTAGGTGTGATTCACGTTTGAACTTGTGTTGTTTTAGGATGTTTGTCATGATTTTTGTATTTTGCATTTGTTTCGTGACTATGTTGTCGTCGTAGTTTAGTGGTAAGTATTTACTTTGTGTGTATCATTTTTCATTTGAACTATACATTTGTTTCCGTTTTTCAAAACATGTTGATTCGTGATTCTACGGTTATTGCTTTTGTGTTTTTAAGTTTGCTTGATTCTTGTTTGCGGACAAACAAGTTTAAGTTGGGAAGAGTTTGATAAGTGCAAAATGTAATTATTTTTGTATATAAGTTTTGTTTCACTTATCGATACTTTTTGGTTAATATCGTTCGAATAAACCCCGATTTGTTTATAAATACGTTTACTTTACATTTCAGTGTATATATTGCGTATCATGTAAATGTCATTGCGTTTAATTGATTTTCTCTCATTTTTGCAGGTATTCAATCAAGGATATCTTGCCATATTCATAAAGAGTGTTTAATAAGCTTTCCAGCGCTTCCGACCGTGCGTAAATCAGAGTTACGGTGCAGACGTTGTGGTCCAAATAAGAGCTGGATTTGTTCGTTTTGCGAGTGTGCCAGCGAATGTTAGCTTTGCGAATGTCTAGCGAGTTCCCAGCGAAGGCTCCCAGAATTGGACAGGGGAGAAAAACACCAAAGTTCGCTTTGCAAACTGTGCAGCGAGCATTCGCTTTGCGAATAAATCGTTCGCACTACGAACTTCTGGAATTTTGCAAAGGCGGTTTAGCATTTCAGAGGCACTTAAGTGCCACTTTATGAGACCCGCTTTGCGAGTAAAACGTTCGCTTAGCGAACGTGGCAGATTTTGTAGTGTCTATAAGTACATTTTTACCATTTTTTAGGTTATGTTTTGGGGTATTTGTTCCCAATTCATCAAACCTTCATTCTTTGTAGTTTAGACCTTAGAAAAGCATCAATGGAGGTTGCAACTCGATGATTGGGGCCGGATAATTCATAGATCGTGATTGACACCGCGAGAGATTTTGATTCCTCTTCTCTCTTCCCTTTGTAGTTTCCATTGTTGTGAGTTTGTATGTAAGTTTACCTTGATAGTATGTATATTTATTGCTCATGGTGTTGTATAAAGCTCATTTTACAAATTAATGTTGGTGCCATGATTTCTTTATTTGGTTTTGAGTTGCGGTAGACATATCCTCTTTGAAGCCTAATTTAGGATGAACATCTATTAGGTTCTAGACTCTAGATATCTATTTAGGCTTAATATTCACTTGAGTATCGATTCTTAATGCTTCCTTGTGGTCGAGTTGCGTGAGACATCACCTCTGAGGCGATGCGGTTGTTCTCTCAACTTTGCGTTAGACATAACCTTTATTGTGAGCGATACATGATAATGTTTACGAGTGATTTAGGTTGCATGCAACTGAGTAGTAAGTTTGAGTATTTGATAGGGTTGATGAAATGTAAACTCGAGAGTTCTCTACTCTCCAAAGAATGAATTCTTTTTCTGTTCAATAGTTTTATTTCTCGCATTTACTTTTAAGCCCATTTTAAACCCAAACTCATTAACATTGAGATTGTCGAACGACATTCTTTCCCTCGAACCGATCTCTGTGGACACGATAAATTCCCGAAAAAATACTTCCAAAATGTTTGTTGCTTGTCGCTATTCTGCTTCAACAAAATGGCGCCGTTGCAGGGGATTGGTTTTGATATTGAGTCGCATTGCGATAGCTTCTTTGTGTTTTGAGTTTTGTATATATCGTATATATTGTCTATTTCCATTATGTTTGTTCAAGTGTTGTATACATTTTGTTCCCATAACGTTTGTTTAAATGTTTGGTTAGGGCACTTGCTTTTGGTTTGCAAGGTGAGGCATCACCATGGCATGAAGGAAGGAAGTTGCTAGCTAAGCATTATAAAGGCGTCGAGCTTACGACATAAAACAAGCATGTTTTATTGTTTGTAGTTTCTAATGTTTTTTTTGTTGTCTGGACGCAAATTTTTGTTGGCTAATTTGAGGATGCATTTTGTGATTTTCCAAGTTTGATCGTTTCAACTTGCGGATGTATGGTAATGATATTGTTAAGTTTTGTACATGTCCAAGGTATGTGTTTATCGCTTTCTTGACTTTAGCGTATGCATGATACTTAGGCTTTTTACAAACTTCCATGCCATTCATTCTTTCGTATACTTGTTCTTGTGTGAATCACTTTAGCTCCCACCTTTCTGTGATGTAGTTTTCCATTGTTCATATATGCGGAGTACCAACATTCTTGTTCTAACTGGATTTTATTATGCTTAATCTTTTATTTGTGTTGATTATATGAAAGCATGAAAAGGATCAAGGCATTTTGTTTCATTTTGAGCACAACTACCTAGCCAAATAGTCATTCACCTTGTGAGCGTGTGATCATTCGTAATCTCTTTGAGCTTTTTGATCCATGTTTTATTTGAACTTAATGCTTGTCTATGAGTGTTTAGTTCACTTATTTTTGTATAGATTTTATTTTTTCTTGAACCCTCAACTTTGTGTTGTTGTATGAATTTTTGCCTTGCCTTAGAAAGTAGGGAGTATTCACATGATGATGTGGTTGAATTCAAGTTGGGGAGAGAATGATTGTTTACTCATTGGTTGGTTTCTATGAGGTCGAAAAAAAAAGAAAAAAGAGAAAAATATGAAAAAGAAAAGAAAGAAAAATGTGAAAAAAGAAAGAAAAAGAAAATCCTTGAGAAAGGAAACAAAAAGAGCTCAAATAATTGTGCTAAATAAGTATTGTGTGTTGTGTAACACTTGGGATTTTGGAATAAGTTGATTGAAATTTTGTGTTTGAGTCTTTGTGAGTTGATCACTCCCTTAGGTTTAGGCAAGTTTTTGTTTCAATTACCTTTAGAAATTGCCCCTTGTTTGTTTACCCGACCACGCTACAACCTTGAAAGTCCTTGTGATTCTTGCCTTTGTATGTTCAATGTGAATTTTTGGATGGATGCATAATTTAGTCTATTGTTTGCATGATTGTTGTGTGAGTGATAAGTAGCTCATTTTGTGTTTTTCATCTACCGATGATTGTTTTTGCTAGGTGTGATTCACGTTTGAACTTGTGTTGTTTTAGGATGTTTGTCATGATTTTTGTATTTTGCATTTGTTTCGTGACTATGTTATCGTCGTAGTTTAGTGGTAAGTATTTACTTTGTGTGTATCATTTTTCATTTGAACTATACATTTGTTTCCGTTTTTCAAAACATGTTGATTCGTGATTCTACGGTTATTGCTTTTGTGTTTTTAAGTTTGCTTCGTTCTTGTTTGCGGACAAACAAGTTTAAGTTGGGAAGAGTTTGATAAGTGCAAAATGTAATTATTTTTGTATATAAGTTTTGTTTCACTTATCGATACTTTTTGGTTAATATCGTTCGAATAAACCCCGATTTGTTTATAAATACGTTTACTTTACATTTCAGTGTATATATTGCGTATCATGTAAATGTCATTGCGTTTAATTGATTTTCTCTCATTTTTGCAGGTATTTAATCAAGGATATCTTGCCATATTCATAAAGAGTGTTTAATAAGCTTACCAGCGCTTCCGACCGTGCGTAAATCAGAGTTACGGTGCAGAAGTTGTGGTCCAAATAAGAGCTGGCTTTGTTCGTTTTGCGAGTGTGCCAGCGAATGTTTGCTTTGCGAATGTCTAGCGAGTTCCCAGCGAAGGCTCCCAGAATTGGACAGGGGAGAAAAACACCAAAGTTCGCTTTGCAAACAGTGCAGCGAGCATTTGCTTTGCGAATAAATCGTTCGCACTGCGAACTTCTGGAATTTTGCAAAGGCGGTTTAGCATTTCAGAGGCACTTAAGTGCCACTTTATGAGACCCGCTTTACGAGTAAAACATTCGCTTAGCGAACGTGGCAGATTTTGTAGTGTTTATAAGTACATTTTTACCATTTTTTAGGTTATGTTTTGGGGTATTTGTTCCCAATTCATCAAACCTTCATTCTTTATAGTTTAGACCTTAGAAAAGCATCAATGGAGGTTGCAACTCGATGATTGGGGTCGGATAATTCATAGATCGTGATTGACACCGCGAGAGATTTTGATTCCTCTTCTCTCTTCCCTTTGTAGTTTCCATTGTTGTGAGTTTATATGTAAGTTTACCTTGATGGTATGTACATTTATTGCTCATGGTGTTGTATAAAGCTCATTTTACAAATTAATGTTGGTGCCATGATTTCTTTATTTGGTTTTGAGTTGCGGTAGACATATCCTCTTTGAAACCTAATTTAGGATGAACATCTATTAGGTTCTAGACTCTAGATATCGATTTAGGCTTAATATTCACTTGAGTATCGATTCTTAATGCTTCCTTGTGGTCGAGTTGCGTGAGACATCACCTCTGAGGCGATGCGGTTGTTCTCTCAAATTTGCGTTAGACATAACCTTTATTGTGAGCGATACGTGATAATGTTTACGAATGATTTAGGTTGCATGCAACTGAGTAGTAAGTTTGAGTATTTGATAGGGTTGATGAAATGTAAACTCGAGAGTTCTCTACTCTCCAAAGAATGAATTCTTTTTCTGTTCAATAGTTTTATTTCTCGCATTTACTTTTAAGCCCATTTTAAACCCAAACTCATTAACATTGAGATTGTCGAACGACATTCTTTCCCTCGAACCAATCTCTGTGGACACGATAAATTCCCGAAAAAATACTTCCAAAATGTTTGTTGCTTGTCGCTATTCTGCTTCAACAAAATGGCGCCGTTGCAGGGGATTGGTTTTGATATTGAGTCGCATTGCGATAGCTTCTTTCTGTTTTGAGTTTTGTATATATCGTATATATTGTCTATTTCCATTATGTTTGTTCAAGTGTTGTATACATTTTGTTCCCATAACGTTTGTTTAAATGTTTGGTTAGGGCACTTGCTTTTGGTTTGCAAGGTGAGGCATCACCATGGCATGAAGGAAGGAAGTTGCTAGCTAAGCATTATAAAGGCGTCGAGCTTACGACATAAAACAAGCATGTTTTATTGTTTGTAGTTTCTAATGTTTTTTTTGTTGTCTGGTCGCAAATTTTTGTTGGCTAATTTGAGGATGCATTTTGTGATTTTCCAAGTTTGATCGTTTCAACTTGCGGATGTATGGTAATGATATTGTTAAGTTTTGTACACGTCCAAGGTATGTGTTTATCGCTTTCTTGACTTTAGCGTATGCATGATACTTAGGCTTTTTACAAACTTCCATGCAATTCATTCTTTCGTATACTTGTTCTTGTGTGAATCACTTTAGCTCCCACCTTTCTGTGATGTAGTTTTCCATTGTTCATATATGCGGAGTACCAACATTCTTGTTCTAACTGGATTTTATTATTCTTAATCTTTTATTTGTGTTGATTATATGAAAGCATGAAAAGGATCAAGGCATTTTGTTTCATTTTGAGCACAACTACCTAGCCAAATAGTCATTCACCTTGTGAGCGTGTGATCATTCGTAATCTCTTTGAGCTTTTTGATCCATGTTTTATTTGAACTTAATGCTTGTCTATGAGTGTTTAGTTCACTTATTTTTGTATAGATTTTGTTTTTTCTTGAACCCTCAACTTTGGGTTGTTGTATGAATTTTTGCCTTGCCTTAGAAAGTAGGGAGTATTCACATGATGATGTGGTTGAATTCAAGTTGGGGAGAGAATGATTGTTTACTCATTGGTTGGTTTCTATGAGGTCAAAAAAAAAAGAAAAAAGAGAAAAATATGAAAAAGAAAAGAAAAGAAAAATTTGAAAAAAGAAAGAAAAAGAAAATCCTTGAGAAAGGAAACAAAAAGAGCTCAAACAATTGTGCTAAATAAGTATTGTGTGTTGTGTAACACTTGGGATTTTGGAAGAAGTTTATTGAAATTTTGTGTTTGAGTCTTTATGAGTTGATCACTCCCTTAGGTTTAGGCAAGTTTTTGTTTCAATTACCTTTAGAAATTGCCCCTTGTTTGTTTACCTGACCACGCTACAACCTTGAAAGTCCTTGTGATTCTTGCCTTTGTATGTTCAATGTGAATTTTTGGATGGATGCATAATTTAGTCTATTGTTTGCATGATTGTTGTGTGAGTGATAAGTACCTCATTTTGTGTTTTTCATCTACCGATGATTGTTTTTGCTAGGTGTGATTCACGTTTGAACTTGTGTTGTTTTAGGATGTTTGTCATGATTTTTGTATTTTGCATTTGTTTCGTGACTATGTTGTCGTCGTAGTTTAGTGGTAAGTATTTACTTTGTGTGTATCGTTTTTCATTTGAACTATACAGTTGTTTCCGTTTTTCAAAACCTGTTGATTCGTGATTCTTTGGTTATTGCTTTTGTGTTTTTAAGTTTGCTTGATTCTTGTTTGCGGACAAACAAGTTTAAGTTGGGAAGAGTTTGATAAGTGCAGAATGTAATTATTTTTGTATATAAGTTTTGTTTCACTTATCGATACTTTTTGGTTAATATCGTTCGAATAAACCCCGATTTGTTTATAAATACGTTTACTTTACATTTTCGTGTATATATTGCGTATCATGTAAATGTCATTGCGTTTAATTGATTTTCTCTCATTTTTGCAGGTATTCAATCAAGGATATCTTGCCATATTCATAAAGAGTGTTTAATAAGCTTTCCAGCGCTTCCGACCGTGCGTAAATAAGAGTTACGGTGCAGAAGTTGTGGTCCAAATAAGAGCTGGCTTTGCTCGTTTTGCGAGTGTGCCAGCGAATGTTTGCTTTGCGAATGTCTAGCGAGTTCCCAGCGAAGGCTCCCAGAATTGGACAGGGGAGAAAAACACCAAAGTTCGCTTTGCAAACAGTGCAGCGAGCATTCGCTTTGCGAATAAATCGTTCGCACTGCGAACTTCTGGAATTTTGCGAAGGCGGTTTAGCATTTCAGAGGCACTTAAGTGCCATTTTATGAGACCCGCTTTGCGAGTAAAACGTTCGCTTAGCGAACGTGGCAGATTTTGTAGTGTCTATAAGTACATTTTTACCATTTTTTAGGTTATGTTTTGGGGTATTTGTTCCCAATTCATCAAACCTTCATTCTTTGTAGTTTAGACCTTAGAAAAGAATCAATGGAGGTTGCAACTCGATGTTTGGGGCCGGATAATTCATAGATCGTGATTGACACCGCGAGAGATTTTGATTCCTCTTCTCTCTTCCCTTTGTAGTTTCCATTGTTGTGAGTTTGTATGTAAGTTTACCTTGATAGTATGTATATTTATTGCTCATGGTGTTGTATAAAGCTCATTTTACAAATTAATGTTGGTGCCATGATTTCTTTATTTGGTTTTGAGTTGCGGTAGACATATCCTCTTTGAAGCCTAATTTAGGATGAACATCTATTAGGTTCTAGACTCTAGATATCGATTTAGGCTTAATATTCACTTGAGTATCGATTCTTAATGCTTCCTGGTGGTCGAGTTGCGTGAGACATCACCTCTGAGGCGATGCGGTTGTTCTCTCATCTTTGCGTTAGCCATAACCTTTATTGTGAGGGATACGTGATAATGTTTACGAGTGATTTAGGTTGCATGCAACTGAGTAGTAAGTTTGAGTATTTGATAGGGTAGATGAAATGTAAACTCGAGAGTTCTCTACTCTCCAAAGAATGAATTCTTTTTCTGTTCAATAGTTTTATTTCTCGCATTTACTTTTAAGCCCATTTTAAACCCAAACTCATTAACATTGAGATTGTCGAACGACATTCTTTCCCTCGAACCGATCTCTGTGGACACGATAAATTCCCGAAAAAATACTTCCAAAATGTTTGTTGCTTGTCGCTATTCTGCTTCAACAAAATGGCGCCGTTGCAGGGGATTGGTTTTGATATTGAGTCGTATTGCGATAGCTTCTTTGTGTTTTGAGTTTTGTATATATCGTATATATTGTCTATTTCCATTATGTTTGTTCAAGTGTTGTATACATTTTGTTCCCATAACGTTTGTTTAAATGTTTGGTTAGGGCACTTGCTTTTGGTTTGCAAGGTGAGGCATCACCATGGCATGAAGGAAGGAAGTTGCTAGCTAAGCATTATAAAGGCGTCGAGCTTACGACATAAAATAAGCATGTTTTATTGTTTGTAGTTTCTAATGTTTTTTTTGTTGTCTGGACGCAAATTTTTGTTGGCTAATTTGAGGATGCATTTTGTGATTTTCCAAGTTTGATCGTTTCAACTTGCGGATGTATGGTAATGATATTGTTAAGTTTTGTACACGTCCAAGGTATGTGTTTATTGCTTTCTTTACTTTAGCGTATGCATGATACTTAGGCTTTTTACAAACTTCCATGCAATTCATTCTTTCGTATACTTGTTCTTGTGTGAATCACTTTAGGTCCCACCTTTCTGTGATGTAGTTTTCCATTGTTCATATATGTGTAGTACCAACATTCTTGTTCTAACTGGATTTTATTATTCTTAATCTTTTATTTGTGTTGATTATATGAAAGCATGAAAAGGATCAAGGCATTTTGTTTCATTTTGAGCACAACTACCTTGCCAAATAGTCATTCACCTTGTGAGCGTGTGATCATTCGTAATCTCTTTGAGCTTTTTGATCCATGTTTTATTTGAACTTAATGCTTGTCTATGAGTGTTTAGTTCACTTATTTTTGTATAGATTTTATTTTTTCTTGAACCCTCAACTTTGGGTTGTTGTATGAATTTTTTCCTTGCCTTAGAAAGTAGGGAGTATTCACATGATGATGTGGTTGAATTCAAGTTGGGGAGAGAATGATTGTTTACTCATTGGTTGGTTTCTATGAGGTCAAAAAAAAAAGAAAAAAGAGAAAAATATGAAAAAGAAAAGAAAAGAGAAATGTGAAAAAAGAAAGAAAAAGAAAATCCTTGAGAAAGGAAACAAAAATAGCTCAAATAATTGTGCTAAATAAGTATTGTGTGTTGTGTAACACTTGGGATTTTGGAAGAAGTTGATTGAAATTTTGTGTTTGAGTCTTTGTGAGTTGATCACTCCCTTAGGTTTAGGCAAGTTTTTGTTTCAATTAACTTTAGAAATTGCCCCTTGTTTGTTTACCCGACCACGCTACAACCTTGAAAGTCCTTGTGATTCTTGCCTTTGTATGTTCAATGTGAATTTTTGGATGGATGCATAATTTAGTCTATTGTTTTCATGATTGTTGTGTGAGTGATAAGTACCTCATTTTGTGTTTTTCATCTACCGATGATTGTTTTTGCTAGGTGTGATTCACGTTTGAACTTGTGTTGTTTTAGGATGTTTGTCATGATTTTTGTATTTTGCATTTGTTTCGTGACTATGTTGTCGTCGTAGTTTAGTGGTAAGTATTTACTTTGTGTGTATCGTTTTTCATTTGAACTATACAGTTGTTTCCGTTTTTCAAAACCTGTTGATTCGTGATTCTACGGTTATTGCTTTTGTGTTTTTAAGTTTGCTTGATTCTTGTTTGCGGACAAACAAGTTTAAGTTGGGAAGAGTTTGATAAGTGCAAAATGTAATTATTTTTGTATATAAGTTTTGTTTCACTTATCGATACTTTTTGGTTAATATCGTTCGAATAAACCCCGATTTGTTTATAAATACGTTTACTTTACATTTCAGTGTATATATTGCGTATCATGTGAATGTCATTGCGTTTAATTGATTTTCTCTCATTTTTGCAGGTATTCAATCAAGGATATCTTTCCATATTCATAAAGAGTGTTTAATAAGCTTTCCAGCGCTTCCGACCGTGCGTAAATCAGAGTTACGGTGCAGAAGTTGTGGTCCAAATAAGAGCTGGCTTTGTTCGTTTTGCGAGTGTGCCAGCGAATGTTTGCTTTGCGAATGTCTAGCGAGTTCCCAGCGAAGGCTCCCAGAATTGGACAGGGGAGAAAAACACCAAAGTTCGCTTTGCAAACTGTGCAGCGAGCATTCGCTTTGCGAATAAATCGTTCGCACTGTGAACTTCTGGAATTTTGCAAAGGCGGTTTAGCATTTCAGAGGCACTTAAGTGCCACTTTATGAGACCCGCTTCGCGAGTAAAACGTTCGCTTAGCGAACGTGGCAGATTTTGTAGTGTCTATAAGTACATTTTTACCATTTTTTAGGTTATGTTTTGGGGTATTTGTTCCCAATTCATCAAACCTTCATTCTTTGTAGTTTACACCTTAGAAAAGCATCAATGGAGGTTGCAACTCGATGATTGGGGCCGGATAATTCATAGATCGTGATTGACACCGCGAGAGATTTTGATTCCTCTTCTCTCTTCCCTTTGTAGTTTCCATTGTTGTGAGTTTGTATGTAAGTTTACCTTGATAGTATGTATATTTATTGCTCATGGTGTTGTATAAAGCTCATTTTACAAATTAATGTTGGTGCCATGATTTCTTTATTTGGTTTTGAGTTGCGGTAGACATATCCTCTTTGAAGCCTAATTTAGGATGAACATCTATTAGGTTCTAGACTCTAGATATCGATTTAGGCTTAATATTCACTTGAGTATCGATTCTTAATGCTTCCTGGTGGTCGAGTTGCGTGAGACATCACCTCTGAGGCGATGCGGTTGTTCTCTCAACTTTACGTTAGCCATAACCTTTATTGTGAGGGATACGTGATAATGTTTACGAGTGATTTAGGTTGCATGCAACTGAGTAGTAAGTTTGAGTATTTGATAGGGTTGATGAAATGTAAACTCGAGAGTTCTCTACTCTCCAAAGAATGAATTCTTTTTCTGTTCAATAGTTTTATTTCTCGCATTTACTTTTAAGCCCATTTTAAACCCAAACTCATTAACATTGAGATTGTCGAACGACATTCTTTCCCTCGAACCGATTTCTGTGGACACGATAAATTCCCGAAAAAATACTTCCAAAATGTTTGTTGCTTGTCGCTATTCTGCTTAAACAAAATGGCGTCGTTGCAGGGGATTGGTTTTGATATTGAGTCGCATTGCGATAGCTTCTTTGTGTTTTGAGTTTTGTATATATCGTATATATTGTCTATTTCCATTATGTTTGTTCAAGTGTTGTATACATTTTGTTCCCATAACGTTTGTTTAAATGTTTGGTTAGGGCACTTGCTTTTGGTTTGCAAGGTGAGGCATCACCATGGCATGAAGGAAGGAAGTTGCTAGCTAAGCATTATAAAGGCGTCGAGCTTACGACATAAAACAAGCATGTTTTATTGTTTGTAGTTTCTAATGTTTTTTTTGTTGTCTGGACGCAAATTTTTGTTGGCTAATTTGAGGATGCATTTTGTGATTTTCCAAGTTTGATCGTTTCAACTTGCGGATGTATGGTAATGATATTGTTAAGTTTTGTACACGTCCAAGGTATGTGTTTATTGCTTTCTTGACTTTAGCGTATGCATGATACTTAGGCTTTTTACAAACTTCCATGCAATTCATTCTTTCGTATACTTGTTCTTGTGTGAATCACTTTAGCTCCCACCTTTCTGTGATGTAGTTTTCCATTGTTCATATATGCGGAGTACCAACATTCTTGTTCTAACTGGATTTTATTATTCTTAATCTTTTATTTGTGTTGATTATATGAAAGCATGAAAAGGATCAAGGCATTTTGTTTCATTTTGAGCACAACTACCTTGCCAAATAGTCATTCACCTTGTGAGCGTGTGATCATTCGTAATCTCTTTGAGCTTTTTGATCCATGTTTTATTTGAACTTAATGCTTGTCTATGAGTGTTTAGTTCACTTATTTTTGTATAGATTTTATTTTTTCTTGAACCCTCAACTTTGGGTTGTTGTATGAATTTTTTCCTTGCCTTAGAAAGTAGGGAGTATTCACATGATGATGTGGTTGAATTCAAGTTGGGGAGAGAATGATTGTTTACTCATTGGTTGGTTTCTATGAGGTCAAAAAAAAAAGAAAAAAGAGAAAAATATGAAAAAGAAAAGAAAAGAGAAATGTGAAAAAAGAAAGAAAAAGAAAATCCTTGAGAAAGGAAACAAAAAGAGCTCAAATAATTGTGCTAAATAAGTATTGTGTGTTGTGTAACACTTGGGATTTTGGAAGAAGTTGATTGAAATTTTGTGTTTGAGTCTTTGTGAGTTGATCACTCCCTTAGGTTTAGGCAAGTTTTTGTTTCAATTAACTTTAGAAATTGCCCCTTGTTTGTTTACCCGACCACGCTACAACCTTGAAAGTCCTTGTGATTCTTGCCTTTGTATGTTCAATGTGAATTTTTGGATGAATGCATAATTTAGTCTATTGTTTTCATGATTGTTGTGTGAGTGATAAGTACCTCATTTTGTGTTTTTCATCTACCGATGATTGTTTTTGCTAGGTGTGATTCACGTTTGAACTTGTGTTGTTTTAGGATGTTTGTCATGATTTTTGTATTTTGCATTTGTTTCGTGACTATGTTGTCGTCGTAGTTTAGTGGTAAGTATTTACTTTGTGTGTATCGTTTTTCATTTGAACTATACAGTTGTTTCCGTTTTTCAAAACCTGTTGATTCGTGATTCTACGGTTATTGCTTTTGTGTTTTTAAGTTTGCTTGATTCTTGTTTGCGGACAAACAAGTTTAAGTTGGGAAGAGTTTGATAAGTGCAAAATGTAATTATTTTTGTATATAAGTTTTGTTTCACTTATCGATACTTTTTGGTTAATATCGTTCGAATAAACCCCGATTTGTTTATAAATACGTTTACTTTACATTTCAGTGTATATATTGCGTATCATGTGAATGTCATTGCGTTTAATTGATTTTCTCTCATTTTTGCAGGTATTCAATCAAGGATATCTTGCCATATTCATAAAGAGTGTTTAATAAGCTTTCCAGCGCTTCCGACCGTGCGTAAATCAGAGTTACGGTGCAGAAGTTGTGGTCCAAATAAGAGCTGGCTTTGTTCGTTTTGCGAGTGTGCCAGCGAATGTTTGCTTTGCGAATGTCTAGCGAGTTCCCAGCGAAGGCTCCCAGAATTGGACAGGGGAGAAAAACACCAAAGTTCGCTTTGCAAACTGTGCAGCGAGCATTCGCTTTGCGAATAAATCGTTCGCACTGTGAACTTCTGGAATTTTGCAAAGGCGGTTTAGCATTTCAGAGGCACTTAAGTGCCACTTTATGAGACCCGCTTTGCGAGTAAAACGTTCGCTTAGCGAACGTGGCAGATTTTGTAGTGTCTATAAGTACATTTTTACCATTTTTTAGGTTATGTTTTGGGGTATTTGTTCCCAATTCATCAAACCTTCATTCTTTGTAGTTTACACCTTAGAAAAGCATCAATGGAGGTTGCAACTCGATGATTGGGGCCGGATAATTCATAGATCGTGATTGACACCGCGAGAGATTTTGATTCCTCTTCTCTCTTCCCTTTGTAGTTTCCATTGTTGTGAGTTTGTATGTAAGTTTACCTTGATAGTATGTATATTTATTGCTCATGGTGTTGTATAAAGCTCATTTTACAAATTAATGTTGGTGCCATGATTTCTTTATTTGGTTTTGAGTTGCGGTAGACATATCCTCTTTGAAGCCTAATTTAGGATGAACATCTATTAGGTTCTAGACTCTAGATATCGATTTAGGCTTAATATTCACTTGAGTATCGATTCTTAATGCTTCCTGGTGGTCGAGTTGCGTGAGACATCACCTCTGAGGCGATGCGGTTGTTCTCTCAACTTTGCGTTAGCCATAACCTTTATTGTGAGGGATACGTGATAATGTTTACGAGTGATTTAGGTTGCATGCAACTGAGTAGTAAGTTTGAGTATTTGATAGGGTAGATGAAATGTAAACTCGAGAGTTCTCTACTCTCCAAAGAATGAATTCTTTTTCTGTTCAATAGTTTTATTTCTCGCATTTACTTTTAAGCCCATTTTAAACCCAAACTCATTAACATTGAGATTGTCGAACGACATTCTTTCCCTCGAACCGATTTCTGTGGACACGATAAATTCCCGAAAAAATACTTCCAAAATGTTTGTTGCTTGTCGCTATTCTGCTTCAACAAAATGGCGTCGTTGCAGGGGATTGGTTTTGATATTGAGTCGCATTGCGATAGCTTCTTTGTGTTTTGAGTTTTGTATATATCGTATATATTGTCTATTTCCATTATGTTTGTTCAAGTGTTGTATACATTTTGTTCCCATAACGTTTGTTTAAATGTTTGGTTAGGGCACTTGCTTTTGGTTTGCAAGGTGAGGCATCACCATGGCATGAAGGAAGGAAGTTGCTAGCTAAGCATTATAAAGGCGTCGAGCTTACGACATAAAACAAGCATGTTTTATTGTTTGTAGTTTCTAATGTTTTTTTTGTTGTCTGGACGCAAATTTTTGTTGGCTAATTTGAGGATGCATTTTGTGATTTTCCAAGTTTGATCGTTTCAACTTGCGGATGTATGGTAATGATATTGTTAAGTTTTGTACACGTCCAAGGTATGTGTTTATTGCTTTCTTGACTTTAGCGTATGCATGATACTTAGGCTTTTTACAAACTTCCATGCAATTCATTCTTTCGTATACTTGTTCTTGTGTGAATCACTTTAGCTCCCACCTTTCTGTGATGTAGTTTTCCATTGTTCATATATGCGGAGTACCAACATTCTTGTTCTAACTGGATTTTATTATTCTTAATCTTTTATTTGTGTTGATTATATGAAAGCATGAAAAGGATCAAGGCATTTTGTTTCATTTTGAGCACAACTACCTTGCCAAATAGTCATTCACCTTGTGAGCGTGTGATCATTCGTAATCTCTTTGAGCTTTTTGATCCATGTTTTATTTGAACTTAATGCTTGTCTATGAGTGTTTAGTTCACTTATTTTTGTATAGATTTTATTTTTTCTTGAACCCTCAACTTTGGGTTGTTGTATGAATTTTTTCCTTGCCTTAGAAAGTAGGGAGTATTCACATGATGATGTGGTTGAATTCAAGTTGGGGAGAGAATGATTGTTTACTCATTGGTTGGTTTCTATGAGGTCAAAAAAAAAAAGAAAAAAGAGAAAAATATGAAAAAGAAAAGAAAAGAGAAATGTGAAAAAAGAAAGAAAAAGAAAATCCTTGAGAAAGGAAACAAAAAGAGCTCAAATAATTGTGCTAAATAAGTATTGTGTGTTGTGTAACACTTGGGATTTTGGAAGAAGTTGATTGAAATTTTGTGTTTGAGTCTTTGTGAGTTGATCACTCCCTTAGGTTTAGGCAAGTTTTTGTTTCAATTAACTTTAGAAATTGCCCCTTGTTTGTTTACCCGACCACGCTACAACCTTGAAAGTCCTTGTGATTCTTGCCTTTGTATGTTCAATGTGAATTTTTGGATGGATGCATAATTTAGTCTATTGTTTTCATGATTGTTGTGTGAGTGATAAGTACCTCATTTTGTGTTTTTCATCTACCGATGATTGTTTTTGCTAGGTGTGATTCACGTTTGAACTTGTGTTGTTTTAGGATGTTTGTCATGATTTTTGTATTTTGCATTTGTTTCGTGACTATGTTGTCGTCGTAGTTTAGTGGTAAGTATTTACTTTGTGTGTATCGTTTTTCATTTGAACTATACAGTTGTTTCCGTTTTTCAAAACCTGTTGATTCGTGATTCTACGGTTATTGCTTTTGTGTTTTTAAGTTTGCTTGATTCTTGTTTGCGGACAAACAAGTTTAAGTTGGGAAGAGTTTGATAAGTGCAAAATGTAATTATTTTTGTATATAAGTTTTGTTTCACTTATCGATACTTTTTGGTTAATATCGTTCGAATAAACCCCGATTTGTTTATAAATACGTTTACTTTACATTTCAGTGTATATATTGCGTATCATGTGAATGTCATTGCGTTTAATTGATTTTCTCTCATTTTTGCAGGTATTCAATCAAGGATATCTTGCCATATTCATAAAGAGTGTTTAATAAGCTTTCCAGCGCTTCCGACCGTGCGTAAATCAGAGTTACGGTGCAGAAGTTGTGGTCCAAATAAGAGCTGGCTTTGTTCGTTTTGCGAGTGTGCCAGCGAATGTTTGCTTTGCGAATGTCTAGCGAGTTCCCAGCGAAGGCTCCCAGAATTGGACAGGGGAGAAAAACACCAAAGTTCGCTTTGCAAACAGTGCAGCGAGCATTCGCTTTGCGAATAAATCGTTCGCACTGTGAACTTCTGGAATTTTGCAAAGGCGGTTTAGCATTTCAGAGGCACTTAAGTGCCACTTTATGAGACCCGCTTTGCGAGTAAAACGTTCGCTTAGCGAACGTGGCAGATTTTGTAGTGTCTATAAGTACATTTTTACCATTTTTTAGGTTATGTTTTGGGGTATTTGTTCCCAATTCATCAAACCTTCATTCTTTGTAGTTTAGACCTTAGAAAAGCATCAATGGAGGTTGCAACTCGATGATTGGGGCCGGATAATTCATAGATCGTGATTGACACCGTGAGAGATTTTGATTCCTCTTCTCTCTTCCCTTTGTAGTTTCCATTGTTGTGAGTTTGTATGTAAGTTTACCTTGATAGTATGTATATTTATTTCTCATGGTGTTGTATAAAGCTCATTTTACAAATTAATGTTGGTGCCATGATTTCTTTATTTGGTTTTGAGTTGCGGTAGACATATCCTCTTTGAAGCCTAATTTAGGATGAACATCTATTAGGTTCTAGACTCTAGATATCGATTTAGGCTTAATATTCACTTGAGTATCGATTCTTAATGCTTCCTGGTGGTCGAGTTGCGTGAGACATCACCTCTGAGGCGATGCGGTTGTTCTCTCAACTTTGCGTTAGCCATAACCTTTATTGTGAGGGATACGTGATAATGTTTACGAGTGATTTAGGTTGCATGCAACTGAGTAGTAAGTTTGAGTATTTGATAGGGTAGATGAAATGTAAACTCGAGAGTTCTCTACTCTCCAAAGAATGAATTCTTTTTCTGTTCAATAGTTTTATTTCTCGCATTTACTTTTAAGCCCATTTTAAACCCAAACTCATTAACATTGAGATTGTCGAACGACATTCTTTCCCTCGAACCGATTTCTGTGGACACGATAAATTCCCGAAAAAATACTTCCAAAATGTTTGTTGCTTGTCGCTATTCTGCTTCAACAAAATGGCGTCGTTGCAGGGGATTGGTTTTGATATTGAGTCGCATTGCGATAGCTTCTTTGTGTTTTGAGTTTTGTATATATCGTATATATTGTGTATTTCCATTATGTTTGTTCAAGTGTTGTATACATTTTGTTCCCATAACGTTTGTTTAAATGTTTGGTTAGGGCACTTGCTTTTGGTTTGCAAGGTGAGGCATCACCATGGCATGAAGGAAGGAAGTTGCTAGCTAAGCATTATAAAGGCGTCGAGCTTACGACATAAAACAAGCATGTTTTATTGTTTGTAGTTTCTAATGTTTTTTTTGTTGTCTGGACGCAAATTTTTGTTGGCTAATTTGAGGATGCATTTTGTGATTTTCCAAGTTTGATCGTTTCAACTTGCGGATGTATGGTAATGATATTGTTAAGTTTTGTACACGTCCAAGGTATGTGTTTATTGCTTTCTTGACTTTAGCGTATGCATGATACTTAGGCTTTTTACAAACTTCCATGCAATTCATTCTTTCGTATACTTGTTCTTGTGTGAATCACTTTAGCTCCCACCTTTCTGTGATGTAGTTTTCCATTGTTCATATATGCGGAGTACCAACATTCTTGTTCTAACTGGATTTTATTATTCTTAATCTTTTATTTGTGTTGATTATATGAAAGCATGAAAAGGATCAAGGCATTTTGTTTCATTTTGAGCACAACTACCTTGCCAAATAGTCATTCACCTTGTGAGCGTGTGATCATTCGTAATCTCTTTGAGCTTTTTGATCCATGTTTTATTTGAACTTAATGCTTGTCTATGAGTGTTTAGTTCACTTATTTTTGTATAGATTTTATTTTTTCTTGAACCCTCAACTTTGGGTTGTTGTATGAATTTTTTCCTTGCCTTAGAAAGTAGGGAGTATTCACATGATGATGTGGTTGAATTCAAGTTGGGGAGAGAATGATTGTTTACTCATTGGTTGGTTTCTATGAGGTCAAAAAAAAAAAGAAAAAAGAGAAAAATATGAAAAAGAAAAGAAAAGAGAAATGTGAAAAAAGAAAGAAAAAGAAAATCCTTGAGAAAGGAAACAAAAAGAGCTCAAATAATTGTGCTAAATAAGTATTGTGTGTTGTGTAACACTTGGGATTTTGGAAGAAGTTGATTGAAATTTTGTGTTTGAGTCTTTGTGAGTTGATCACTCCCTTAGGTTTAGGCAAGTTTTTGTTTCAATTAACTTTAGAAATTGCCCCTTGTTTGTTTACCCGACCACGCTACAACCTTGAAAGTCCTTGTGATTCTTGCCTTTGTATGTTCAATGTGAATTTTTGGATGGATGCATAATTTAGTCTATTGTTTTCATGATTGTTGTGTGAGTGATAAGTACCTCATTTTGTGTTTTTCATCTACCGATGATTGTTTTTGCTAGGTGTGATTCACGTTTGAACTTGTGTTGTTTTAGGATGTTTGTCATGATTTTTGTATTTTGCATTTGTTTCGTGACTATGTTGTCGTCGTAGTTTAGTGGTAAGTATTTACTTTGTGTGTATCGTTTTTCATTTGAACTATACAGTTGTTTCCGTTTTTCAAAACCTGTTGATTCGTGATTCTACGGTTATTGCTTTTGTGTTTTTAAGTTTGCTTGATTCTTGTTTGCGGACAAACAAGTTTAAGTTGGGAAGAGTTTGATAAGTGCAAAATGTAATTATTTTTGTATATAAGTTTTGTTTCACTTATCGATACTTTTTGGTTAATATCGTTCGAATAAACCCCGATTTGTTTATAAATACGTTTACTTTACATTTCAGTGTATATATTGCGTATCATGTGAATGTCATTGCGTTTAATTGATTTTCTCTCATTTTTGCAGGTATTCAATCAAGGATATCTTGCCATATTCATAAAGAGTGTTTAATAAGCTTTCCAGCGCTTCCGACCGTGCGTAAATCAGAGTTACGGTGCAGAAGTTGTGGTCCAAATAAGAGCTGGCTTTGTTCGTTTTGCGAGTGTGCCAGCGAATGTTTGCTTTGCGAATGTCTAGCGAGTTCCCAGCGAAGGCTCCCAGAATTGGACAGGGGAGAAAAACACCAAAGTTCGCTTTGCAAACAGTGCAGCGAGCATTCGCTTTGCGAATAAATCGTTCGCACTGTGAACTTCTGGAATTTTGCAAAGGCGGTTTAGCATTTCAGAGGCACTTAAGTGCCACTTTATGAGACCCGCTTTGCGAGTAAAACGTTCGCTTAGCGAACGTGGCAGATTTTGTAGTGTCTATAAGTACATTTTTACCATTTTTTAGGTTATGTTTTGGGGTATTTGTTCCCAATTCATCAAACCTTCATTCTTTGTAGTTTAGACCTTAGAAAAGCATCAATGGAGGTTGCAACTCGATGATTGGGGCCGGATAATTCATAGATCGTGATTGACACCGTGAGAGATTTTGATTCCTCTTCTCTCTTCCCTTTGTAGTTTCCATTGTTGTGAGTTTGTATGTAAGTTTACCTTGATAGTATGTATATTTATTTCTCATGGTGTTGTATAAAGCTCATTTTACAAATTAATGTTGGTGCCATGATTTCTTTATTTGGTTTTGAGTTGCGGTAGACATATCCTCTTTGAAGCCTAATTTAGGATGAACATCTATTAGGTTCTAGACTCTAGATATCGATTTAGGCTTAATATTCACTTGAGTATCGATTCTTAATGCTTCCTGGTGGTCGAGTTGCGTGAGACATCACCTCTGAGGCGATGCGGTTGTTCTCTTAACTTTGCATTAGCCATAACCTTTATTGTGAGGGATACGTGATATTGTTTACGAGTGATTTAGGTTGCATGCAACTGAGTAGTAAGTTTGAGTATTTGATAGGGTAGATGAAATGTAAACTCGAGAGTTCTCTACTCTCCAAAGAATGAATTCTTTTTCTGTTCAATAGTTTTATTTCTCGCATTTACTTTTAAGCCCATTTTAAACCCAAACTCATTAACATTGAGATTGTCGAACGACATTCTTTCCCTCGAACCGATTTCTGTGGACACGATAAATTCCCGAAAAAATACTTCCAAAATGTTTGTTGCTTGTCGCTATTCTGCTTCAACAAAATGGCGCCGTTGCAGGGGATTGGTTTTGATATTGAGTCGCATTGCGATAGCTTCTTTGTGTTTTGAGTTTTGTATATATCTTATATATTGTCTATTTCCATTATGTTTGTTCAAGTGTTGTATACATTTTGTTCCCATAACGTTTGTTTAAATGTTTGGTTAGGGCACTTGCTTTTGGTTTGCAAGGTGAGGCATCACCATGGCATGAAGGAAGGAAGTTGCTAGCTAAGCATTATAAAGGCGTCGAGCTTACGACATAAAACAAGCATGTTTTATTGTTTGTAGTTTCTAATGTTTTTTTTGTTGTCTGGACGCAAATTTTTGTTGGCTAATTTGAGGATGCATTTTGTGATTTTCCAAGTTTGATCGTTTCAACTTGCGGATGTATGGTAATGATATTGTTAAGTTTTGTACACGTCCAAGGTATGTGTTTATTGCTTTCTTGACTTTAGCGTATGCATGATACTTAGGCTTTTTAGAAACTTCCATGCAATTCATTCTTTCGTATACTTGTTCTTGTGTGAATCACTTTAGCTCCCACCTTTCTGTGATGTAGTTTTCCATTGTTCATATATGCGGAGTACCAACATTCTTGTTCTAACTGGATTTTATTATTCTTAATCTTTTATTTGTGTTGATTATATGAAAGCATGAAAAGGATCAAGGCATTTTGTTTCATTTTGAGCACAACTACCTTGCCAAATAGTCATTCACCTTGTGAGCGTGTGATCATTCGTAATCTCTTTGAGCTTTTTGATCCATGTTTTATTTGAACTTAATGCTTGTCTATGAGTGTTTAGTTCACTTATTTTTGTATAGATTTTATTTTTTCTTGAACCCTCAACTTTGGGTTGTTGTATGAATTTTTTCCTTGCCTTAGAAAGTAGGGAGTATTCACATGATGATGTGGTTGAATTCAAGTTGGGGAGAGAATGATTGTTTACTCATTGGTTGGTTTCTATGAGGTCAAAAAAAAAAGAAAAAAGAGAAAAATATGAAAAAGAAAAGAAAAGAGAAATGTGAAAAAAGAAAGAAAAAGAAAATCCTTGAGAAAGGAAACAAAAAGAGCTCAAATAATTGTGCTAAATAAGTATTGTGTGTTGTGTAACACTTGGGATTTTGGAAGAAGTTGATTGAAATTTTGTGTTTGAGTCTTTGTGAGTTGATCACTCCCTTAGGTTTAGGCAAGTTTTTGTTTCAATTAACTTTAGAAATTGCCCCTTGTTTGTTTACCCGACCACGCTACAACCTTGAAAGTCCTTGTGATTCTTGCCTTTGTATGTTCAATGTGAATTTTTGGATGGATGCATAATTTAGTCTATTGTTTTCATGATTGTTGTGTGAGTGATAAGTACCTCATTTTGTGTTTTTCATCTACCGATGATTGTTTTTGCTAGGTGTGATTCACGTTTGAACTTGTGTTGTTTTAGGATGTTTGTCATGATTTTTGTATTTTGCATTTGTTTCGTGACTATGTTGTCGTCGTAGTTTAGTGGTAAGTATTTACTTTGTGTGTATCGTTTTTCATTTGAACTATACAGTTGTTTCCGTTTTTCAAAACCTGTTGATTCGTGATTCTACGGTTATTGCTTTTGTGTTTTTAAGTTTGCTTGATTCTTGTTTGCGGACAAACAAGTTTAAGTTGGGAAGAGTTTGATAAGTGCAAAATGTAATTATTTTTGTATATAAGTTTTGTTTCACTTATCGATACTTTTTGGTTAATATCGTTCGAATAAACCCCGATTTGTTTATAAATACGTTTACTTTACATTTCAGTGTATATATTGCGTATCATGTGAATGTCATTGCGTTTAATTGATTTTCTCTCATTTTTGCAGGTATTCAATCAAGGATATCTTGCCATATTCATAAAGAGTGTTTAATAAGCTTTCCAGCGCTTCCGACCGTGCGTAAATCAGTGTTACGGTGCAGAAGTTGTGGTCCAAATAAGAGCTGGCTTTGTTCGTTTTGCGAGTGTGCCAGCGAATGTTTGCTTTGCGAATGTCTAGCGAGTTCCCAGCGAAGGCTCCCAGAATTGGACAGGGGAGAAAAACACCAAAGTTCGCTTTGCAAACAGTGCAGCGAGCATTCGCTTTGCGAATAAATCGTTCGCACTGTGAACTTCTGGAATTTTGCAAAGGCGGTTTAGCATTTCAGAGGCACTTAAGTGCCACTTTATGAGACCCGCTTTGCGAGTAAAACGTTCGCTTAGCGAACGTGGCAGATTTTGTAGTGTCTATAAGTACATTTTTACCATTTTTTAGGTTATGTTTTGGGGTATTTGTTCCCAATTCATCAAACCTTCATTCTTTGTAGTTTACACCTTAGAAAAGCATCAATGGAGGTTGCAACTCGATGATTGGGGCCGGATAATTCATAGATCGTGATTGACACCGCGAGAGATTTTGATTCCTCTTCTCTCTTCCCTTTGTAGTTTCCATTGTTGTGAGTTTGTATGTAAGTTTACCTTGATAGTATGTATATTTATTGCTCATGGTGTTGTATAAAGCTCATTTTACAAATTAATGTTGGTGCCATGATTTCTTTATTTGGTTTTGAGTTGCGGTAGACATATCCTCTTTGAAGCCTAATTTAGGATGAACATCTATTAGGTTCTAGACTCTAGATATCGATTTAGGCTTAATATTCACTTGAGTATCGATTCTTAATGCTTCCTGGTGGTCGAGTTGCGTGAGACATCACCTCTGAGGCGATGCGGTTGTTCTCTCAACTTTGCGTTAGCCATAACCTTTATTGTGAGGGATACGTGATAATGTTTACGAGTGATTTAGGTTGCATGCAACTGAGTAGTAAGTTTGAGTATTTGATAGGGTAGATGAAATGTAAACTCGAGAGTTCTCTACTCTCCAAAGAATGAATTCTTTTTCTGTTCAATAGTTTTATTTCTCGCATTTACTTTTAAGCCCATTTTAAACCCAAACTCATTAACATTGAGATTGTCGAACGACATTCTTTCCCTCGAACCGATTTCTGTGGACACGATAAATTCCCGAAAAAATACTTCCAAAATGTTTGTTGCTTGTCGCTATTCTGCTTCAACAAAATGGCGCCGTTGCAGGGGATTGGTTTTGATATTGAGTCGCATTGCGATAGCTTCTTTGTGTTTTGAGTTTTGTATATATCGTATATATTGTCTATTTCCATTATGTTTGTTCAAGTGTTGTATACATTTTGTTCCCATAACGTTTGTTTAAATGTTTGGTTAGGGCACTTGCTTTTGGTTTGCAAGGTGAGGCATCACCATGGCATGAAGGAAGGAAGTTGCTAGCTAAGCATTATAAAGGCGTCGAGCTTACGACATAAAACAAGCATGTTTTATTGTTTGTTGTTTCTAATGTTTTTTTTGTTGTCTGGACGCAAATTTTTGTTGGCTAATTTGAGGATGCATTTTGTGATTTTCCAAGTTTGATCGTTTCAACTTGCGGATGTATGGTAATGATATTGTTAAGTTTTGTACACGTCCAAGGTATGTGTTTATTGCTTTCTTGACTTTAGCTTATGCATGATACTTAGGCTTTTTACAAACTTCCATGCAATTCATTCTTTCGTATGCTTGTTCTTGTGTGAATCACTTTAGCTCCCACCTTTCTGTGATGTAGTTTTCCATTGTTCATATATGCGGAGTACCAACATTCTTGTTCTAACTGGATTTTATTATTCTTAATCTTTTATTTGTGTTGATTATATGAAAGCATGAAAAGGATCAAGGCATTTTGTTTCATTTTGAGCACAACTACCTAGCCAAATAGTCATTCACCTTGTGAGCGTGTGATCATTCGTAATCTCTTTGAGCTTTTTGATCCATGTTTTATTTGAACTTAATGCTTGTCTATGAGTGTTTAGTTCACTTATTTTTGTATAGATTTTATTTTTTCTTGAACCCTCAACTTTGGGTTGTTGTATGAATTTTTGCCTTGCCTTAGAAAGTAGGGAGTATTCACATGATGATGTGGTTGAATTCAAGTTGGGGAGAGAATGATTGTTTACTCATTGGTTGGTTTCTATGAGGTCAAAAAAAAAAGAAAAAAGAGAAAAATATGAAAAAGAAAAGAAAAGAAAAATGTGAAAAAAGAAAGAAAAAGAAAATCCTTGAGAAAGGAAACAAAAAGAGCTCAAATAATTGTGCTAAATAAGTATTGTGTGTTGTGTAACACTTGGGATTTTGGAAGTAGTTGATTGAAATTTTGTGTTTGAGTCTTTGTGAGTTGATCACTCCCTTAGGTTTAGGCAAGTTTTTGTTTCAATTACCTTTAGAAATTGCCCCTTGTTTGTTTACCCGACCACGCTACAACCTTGAAAGTCCTTGTGATTCTTGCCTTTGTATGTTCAATGTGAATTTTTGGATGGATGCATAATTTAGTCTATTGTTTGCATGATTGTTGTGTGAGTGATAAGTACCTCATTTTGTGTTTTTCATCTACCGATGATTGTTTTTGCTAGGTGTGATTCACGTTTGAACTTGTGTTGTTTTAGGATGTTTGTCATGATTTTTGTATTTTGCATTTGGTTCGTGACTATGTTGTCGTTGTAGTTTAGTGGTAAGTATTTACTTTGTGTGTATCGTTTTTCATTTGAACTATACAGTTGTTTTCGTTTTTCAAAACCTGTTGATTCGTGATTCTACGGTTATTGCTTTTGTGTTTTTAAGTTTGCTTGATTCTTGTTTGCGGACAAACAAGTTTAAGTTGGGAAGAGTTTGATAAGTGCAAAATGTAATTATTTTTGTATATAAGTTTTGTTTCACTTATCGATACTTTTTGGTTAATATCGTTCGAATAAACCCCGATTTGTTTATAAATATGTTTACTTTACATTTCAGTGTATATATTGTGTATCATGTAAATGTCATTGAGTTTAATTTATTTTCTCTGATTTTTGCAGGTATTCAATCAAGGATATCTTGCCATATTCATAAAGAGTGTTTAATAAGCTTTCCAGCGCTTCCGACCGTGCGCAAATCAGAGTTACGGTGCAGAAGTTGTGGTCCAACTAAGAGCTGGCTTTGTTCGCTTTGCGAGTGTGCCAGCGAATGTTTGCTTTGCGAATGTCTAGCGAGTTCCCAGCGAAGGCTCCCAGAATTGGACAGGGGAGAAAAATACCAAAGTTCGCTTTGCAAACTGTGCAGCGAGCATTCGCTTTGCGAATAAATCGTTTGCACTGTGAACTTCTGGAATTTTGCAAAGGCGGTTTAGCATTTCAGAGGCACTTAAGTGCCACTTTATGAGACCCGCTTTGCGAGTAAAACGTTCGCTTAGCGAACGTGGCAGATTTTGTAGTGTCTATAAGTACATTTTTACAATTTTTTAGGTTATGTTTTGGGGTATTTGTTCCCAATTCATCAAACCTTCATTCTTTGTAGTTTACACCTTAGAAAAGCATCAATGGAGGTTGCAACTCGATGATTGGGGCCGGATAATTCATAGATCGTGATTGACACCGCGAGAGATTTTGATTCCTCTTCTCTCTTCCCTTTGTAGTTTCCATTGTTGTGAGTTTGTATGTAAGTTTACCTTGATAGTATGTATATTTATTGCTCATGGTGTTGTATAAAGCTCATTTTACAAATTAATGTTGGTGCCATGATTTCTTTATTTGGTTTTGAGTTGCGGTAGACATATCCTCTTTGAAGCCTGATTTAGGATGAACATCTATTAGGTTCTAGACTCTAGAGATCGATTTAGGCTTAATATTCATTTGAGTATCGATTCTTAATGCTTCCTTGTGGTCGAGTTGCGTGAGACATCACCTCTGAGGCGATGCGGTTGTTCTCTCAACTTTGCGTTAGACATAACCTTTATTGTGAGCGATACGTGATAATGTTTACGAGTGATTTAGCTTGCATGCAACTGAGTAGTAATTTTGAGTATTTGATAGGGTAGATGAAATGTAAACTCGAGAGTTCTCTACTCTCCAAAGAATGAATTCTTTTTCTATTCAATACTTTTATTTCTCGCATTTACTTTTAAGCCCATTTTAAACCCAAACTCATTAACATTGAGATTGTCGAACGACATTCTTTCCCTCGAACAGATCTCTGTGGACACGATAAATTCCCAAAAAAATACTTCCAAAATGTTTGTTGCTTGTCGCTATTCTGCTTCAACAAAATGGCGCCGTTGCAGGGGATTGGTTTTGATATTGAGTCGCATTGCGATAGCTTCTTTGTGTTTTGAGTTTTGTATATATCGTATATATTGTCTATTTCCATTATGTTTGTTCAAGTGTTGTATACATTTTGTTCCCATAACGTTTGTTTAAATGTTTGGTTAGGGCACTTGCTTTTGGTTTGCAAGGTGAGGCATCACCATGGCATGAAGGAAGGAAGTTGCTAGCTAAGCATTATAAAGGCGTCGAGCTTACGACATAAAACAAGCATGTTTTATTGTTTGTAGTTTCTAATGTTTTTTTCGTTGTCTGGACGCAAATTTTTGTTGGCTAATTTGAGGATGCATTTTGTGATTTTCCAAGTTTGATCGTTTCAACTTGCGGATGTATGGTAATGATATTGTTATGTTTTATACACGTCCAAGGTATGTGTTTATCGTTTTCTTGACTTTAGCGTATGCATGATACTTAGGCTTTTTACAAACTTCCATGCCATTCATTCTTTCGTATACTTGTTCTTGTGTGAATCACTTTAGCTCCCACCTTTCTGTGATGTAGTTTTCCATTGTTCATATATGCGGAGTACCAACATTCTTGTTCTAACTGGATTTTATTATGCTTAATCTTTTATTTGTGTTGATTATATGAAAGCTTGAAAAGGATCAAGGCATTTTGTTTCATTTTGAGCACAACTACCTAGCCAAATAGTCATTCACCTTGTGAGCGTGTGATCATTCGTAATCTCTTTGAGCTTTTTGATCCATGTTTTATTTGAACTTAATGCTTGTCTATGAGTGTTTAGTTCACCTATTTTTGTATAGATTTTATTTTTTCTTGAACCCTCAACTTTGTGTTGTTGTATGAATTTTTGCCTTGCCTTAGAAAGTATGGAGTATTCACATGATGATGTGGTTGAATTCAAGTTAGGGAGAGAATGATTGTTTACTCATTGGTTGGTTTCTATGAGGTCGAAAAAAAAAGAAAAAAGAGAAAAATATGAAAAAGAAAAGAAAAGAAAAATGTGAAAAAAGAAAGAAAAAGAAAATCCTTGAGAAAGGAAACAAAAAGAGCTCAAATAATTGTGCTAAATAAGTATTGTGTGTTGTGTAACACTTGGGATTTTGGAAGAAGTTGATTGAAATTTTGTGTTTGAGTCTTTGTGAGTTGATCACTCCCTTAGGATTAGGCAAGTTTTTGTTTCAATTACCTTTAGAAATTGCCCCTTGTTTGTTTACCCGGTCACGCTACAACCTTGAAAGTCCTTGTGATTCTTGCCTTTGTATGTTCAATGTGAATTTTTGGATGGCTGCATAATTTAGTCTATTGTTTGCATGATTGTTGTGTGAGTGATAAGTACCTCATTTTGTGTTTTTCATCTACCGATGATTGTTTTTGCTAGGTGTGATTCACGTTTGAACTTGTGTTGTTTTAGGATGTTTGTCATGATTTTTGTATTTTGCATTTGTTTCGTGACTATGTTGTCGTCGTAGTTTAGTGGTAAGTATTTACTTTGTGTGTATCGTTTTTCATTTGAACTATACATTTGTTTCCGTTTTTCAAAACCTGTTGATTCGTGATTCTACGGTTATTTCTTTTGTGTTTTTAAGTTTGCTTGATTCTTGTTTGCGAACAAACAAGTTTAAGTTGGGAAGAGTTTGATAAGTGCAAAATGTAATTATTTTTGTATATAAGTTTTGTTTCACTTATCGATACTTTTTGGTTAATATCGTTCGAATAAACCCCGATTTGTTTATAAATATGTTTACTTGACATTTCAGTGTATATATTGCGTATCATGTAAATGTCATTGAGTTTAATTGATTTTCTCTCATTTTTGCAGGTATTCAATCAAGGATATCTTGCCATATTCATAAAGAGTGTTTAATAAGCTTTCCAGCGCTTCCGACCGTGCGTAAATCAGAGTTACGGAGCAGAAGTTGTGGTCCAAATAAGAGCTGGCTTTGTTCGCTTTGCGAGTGTGCCAGCGAGTGTTTGCTTTGCGAATGTCTAGCGAGTTCCCAGCGAAGGCTCCCAGAATTGGACAGGGGAGAAAAACACCAAAGTTCGCTTTGCAAACTGTGCAGCGAGCATTCGCTTTGCGAATAAATCGTTCGCACTGCAAACTTCTGGAATTTTGCAAAGGCGGTTTAGCATTTCAGAGGCACTTAAGTGCCACTTTATGAGGCCCGCTTTGCGAATAAAACGTTCGCTTAACGAACGTGGCAGATTTTGTAGTGTCTATAAGTACATTTTTACCATTTTTTAGGTTATGTTTTGGGGTATTTGTTCCCAATTCATCAAACCTTCATTCTTTGTAGTTTAGACCATAGAAAAGCATCAATGGAGGTTGCAACTCGATGATTGGGGCCGGATAATTCATAGATCGTGATTGACACAGCGAGAGATTTTGATTCCTCTTCCCTTTGTAGTTTCCATTGTTGTGAGTTTGTATGTAAGTTTACCTTGATAGTATGTATATTTATTGCTCATGGTGTTGTATAAAGCTCATTTTACAAATTAATGTTGGTGCCATGATTTCTTTATTTGGTTTTGAGTTGCGGTAGACATATCCTCTTTGAAGCCTGATTTAGGATGAACATCTATTAGGTTCTAGACTCTAGAGATCGATTTAGGCTTAATATTCACTTGAGTATCGATTCTTAATGCTTCCTTGTGGTCGAGTTGCGTGAGACATCACCTCTGAGGCGATGCGGTTGTTCTCTCAACTTTGCGTTAGACATAACCTTTATTGTGAGCGATACGTGATAATGTTTACGAGTGATTTAGGTTGCATGCAACTGAGTAGTAAGTTTGAGTATTTGATAGGGTAGATGAAATGTAAACTCGAGAGTTCTCTACTCTCCAAAGAATGAATTCTTTTTCTGTTCAATAGTTTTATTTCTCGCATTTACTTTTAAGCCCATTTTAAACCCAAACTCATTAACATTGAGATTGTCGAACGACATTCTTTCCCTCAAACCGATCTATGTGGACACGATAAATTCCCGAAAAAATACTTCCAAAATGTTTGTTGCTTGTCGCTATTCTGCTTCAACAAAATGGCGCCGTTGCAGGGGATTGGTTTTGATATTGAGTCGCATTGCGATAGCTTCTTTGTGTTTTGAGTTTTGTATATATCGTATATATTGTCTATTTCCATTATGTTTGTTCAAGTGTTGTATACATTTTGTTCCCATAACGTTTGTTTAAATGTTTGGTTAGGGCACTTGCTTTTGGTTTGCAAGGTGAGGCATCACCATGGCATGAAGAAAGGAAGTTGCTAGCTAAGCATTATAAAGGCGTCGAGCTTACGACATAAATCAAGCATGTTTTATTGTTTGTAGTTTCTAATGTTTTTTTTGTTGTCTGGACGCAAATTTTTGTTGGCTAATTTGAGGATGCATTTTGTGATTTTCCAAGTTTGATCGTTTCAACTTGCGGATGTATGGTAATGATATTGTTAAGTTTTGTACACGTCCAAGGTATGTGTTTATCGCTTTCTTGACTTTAGCGTATGCATGATACTTAGGCTTTTTACAAACTTCCATGCCATTCATTCTTTCGTATACTTGTTCTTGTGTGAATCACTTTAGCTCCCACCTTTCTGTGATGTAGTTTTCCATTGTTCATATATGCGGAGTACCAACATTCTTGTTCTAACTGGATTTTACTATGCTTAATCTTTTATTTGTGTTGATTATATGAAAGCATGAAAAGGATCAAGGCATTTTGTTTCATTTTGAGCACAACTACCTAGCCAAATAGTCATTCACCTTGTGAGCGTGTGATCATTCGTAATCTCTTTGAGCTTTTTGATCCATGTTTTATTTGAACTTAATGCTTGTCTATGAGTGTTTAGTTCACCTATTTTTGTATAGATTTTATTTTTTCTTGAACCCTCAACTTTGTGTTGTTGTATGAATTTTTGCCTTGCCTTAGAAAGTAGGGAGTATTCACATGATGATGTGGTTGAATTCAAGTTGGGGAGAGAATGATTGTTTACTCATTGGTTGGTTTCTATGAGGTCGAAAAAAAAAAGAAAAAAGAGAAAAATATGAAAAAGAAAAGAAAAGAAAAATGTGAAAAAAGAAAGAAAAAGAAAATCCTTGAGAAAGGAAACAATAAGAGCTCAAATAATTGTGCTAAATAAGTATTGTGTGTTGCGTAACACTTGGGATTTTGGAAGAAGTTGATTAAAATTTTGTGTTTGAGTCTTTGTGAGTTGATCACTCCCTTAGGTTTAGGCAAGTTTTTGTTTCAATTACCTTTAGAAATTGCCCCTTGTTTGTTTACCCGGCCACGCTCCAACCTTGAAAGTCCTTGTGATTCTTGCCTTTGTATGTTCAATGTGAATTTTTGGATGGATGCATAATTTAGTCTATTGTTTGCATGATTGTTGTGTGAGTGATAAGTACCTCATTTTGTGTTTTTCATCTACCGATGATTGTTTTTGCTAGGTGTGATTCACGTTTGAACTTGTGTTGTTTTAGGATGTTTGTCATGATTTTTGTATTTTGCATTTGTTTCGTGACTATGTTGTCGTCGTAGTTTAGTGGTAAGTATTTACTTTGTGTGTATCGTTTTTCATTTGAACTATACATTTGTTTCCGTTTTTCAAAACCTGTTGATTCGTGATTCTACGGTTATTTCTTTTGTGTTTTTAAGTTTGCTTGATTCTTGTTTGCGGACAAACAAGTTTAAGTTGGGAAGAGTTTGATAAGTGCAAAATGTAATTATTTTTATATATAAGTTTTGTTTCACTTATCGATACTTTTTGGTTAATATCGTTCGAATAAACCCCGATTTGTTTATAAATATGTTTACTTGACATTTCAGTGTATATATTGCGTATCATGTAAATGTCATTGAGTTTAATTGATTTTATCTCATTTTTGCAGGTATTCAATCAAGGATATCTTGCCATATTCATAAAGAGTGTTTAATAAGCTTTACAGCGCTTCCGACCGTGCGTAAATCAGAGTTACGGAGCAGAAGTTGTGGTCCAAATAAGAGCTGGCTTTGTTCGCTTTGCGATTGTGCCAGCGAGTGTTTGCTTTGCGAATGTCTAGCGAGTTCCCAGCGAAGGCTCCCAGAATTGGACAGGGGAGAAAAACACCAAAGTTCGCTTTGCAAACTGTGCAGCGAGCATTCGCTTTGGGAATAAATCGTTCGCACTGCAAACTTCTGGAATTTTGTAAAGGCGGTTTAGCATTTCAGAGGCACTTAAGTGCCACTTTATGAGGCCCGCTTTGCGAATAAAACGTTCGCTTAGCGAACGTGGCAGATTTTGTAGTGCCTATAAGTACATTTTTACCATTTTTTAGGTTATGTTTTGGGGTATTTGTTCCCAATTCATCAAACCTTCATTCTTTGTAGTTTAGACCATAGAAAAGCATCAATGGAGGTTGCAACTCGATGATTGGGGCCGGATAATTCATAGATCGTGATTGACACCGCGAGAGATTTTGATTCCTCTTCTCTCTTCCCTTTGTAGTTTCCATTGTTGTGAGTTTGTATGTAAGTTTACCTTGATAGTATGTATATTTATTGCTCATGGTGTTGTATAAAGCTCATTTTACAAATTAATGTTGGTGCCATGATTTCTTTATTTGGTTTTGAGTTGCGGTAGACATATCCTCTTTGAAGCCTGATTTAGGATGAACATCTATTAGGTTCTAGACTCTAGAGATCGATTTAGGCTTAATATTCACTTGAGTATCGATTCTTAATGCTTCCTTGTGGTCGAGTTGCGTGAGACATCACCTCTGAGGCGATGCGGTTGTTCTCTCAACTTTGCGTTAGACATAACCTTTATTGTGAGCGATACGTGATAATGTTTACGAGTGATTTAGGTTGCATGCAACTGAGTAGTAAGTTTGAGTATTTGATAGGGTAGATGAAATGTAAACTCGAGAGTTCTCTACTCTCCAAAGAATGAATTCTTTTTCTGTTCAATAGTTTTATTTCTCGCATTTACTTTTAAGCCCATTTTAAACCCAAACTCATTAACATTGAGATTGTCGAACGACATTCTTTCCCTCGAACCGATCTATGTGGACACGATAAATTCCCGAAAAAATACTTCCAAAATGTTTGTTGCTTGTCGCTATTCTGCTTCAACAAAATGGCGCCGTTGCAGGGGATTGGTTTTGATATTGAGTCGCATTGCGATAGCTTCTTTGTGTTTTGAGTTTTGTATATATCGTATATATTGTCTATTTCCATTATGTTTGTTCAAGTGTTGTATACATTTTGGTCCCATAACGTTTGTTTAAATGTTTGGTTAGGGCACTTGCTTTTGGTTTGCAAGGTGAGGCATCACCATGGCATGAAGGAAGGAAGTTGCTAGCTAAGCATTATAAAGGCGTCGAGCTTACGACATAAAACAAGCATGTTTTATTGTTTGTAGTTTCTAATGTTTTTTTTGTTGTCTGGACGCAAATTTTTGTTGGCTAATTTGAGGATGCATTTTGTGATTTTCCAAGTTTGATCGTTTCAACTTGCGGATGTATGGTAATGATATTGTTAAGTTTTGTACACGTCCAAGGTATGTGTTTATCGCTTTCTTGACTTTAGCGTATGCATGATACTTAGGCTTTTTACAAACTTCCATGCCATTCATTCTTTCGTATACTTGTTCTTGTGTGAATCACTTTAGCTCCCACCTTTCTGTGATGTAGTTTTCCATTGTTCATATATGCGGAGTACCAACATTCTTGTTCTAACTGGATTTTATTATGCTTAATCTTTTATTTGTGTTGATTATATGAAAGCATGAAAAGGATCAAGGCATTTTGTTTCATTTTGAGCACAACTACCTAGCCAAATAGTCATTCACCTTGTGAGCGTGTGATCATTCGTAATCTCTTTGAGCTTTTTGATCCATGTTTTATTTGAACTTAATGCTTGTCTATGAGTGTTTAGTTCACTTATTTTTGTATAGATTTTATTTTTTCTTGAACCCTTAACTTTGTGTTGTTGTATGAATTTTTGCCTTGCCTTAGAAAGTAGGGAGTATTCACATGATGATGTGGTTGAATTCAAGTTGGGGAGAGAATGATTGTTTACTCATTTGTTGGTTTCTATGAGGTCGAAAAAAAAAAGAAAAAAGAGAAAAATATGAAAAAGAAAAGAAAAGAAAAATGTGGAAAAAGAAAGAAAAAGAAAATCCTTGAGAAAGGAAACAAAAAGAGCTCAAATAATTGTGCTAAATAAGTATTGTGTGTTGTGTAACACTTGGGATTTTGGAAGCAGTTGATTGAAATTTTGTGTTTGAGTCTTTGTGAGTTGATCACTCCCTTAGATTTAGGCAAGTTTTTGTTTCAATTACCTTTAGAAATTGCCCCTTGTTTGTTTACCCGACCACGCTACAACCTTGAAAGTCCTTGTGATTCTTGCCTTTGTATGTTCAATGTGAATTTTTGGATGGATGCATACTTTAGTCTATTGTTTGCATGATTGTTGTGTGAGTGATAAGTACCTCATTTTGTGTTTTTCATCTACCGATGATTGTTTTTGCTAGGTGTGATTCACATTTGAACTTGTGTTGTTTTTGGATGTTTGTCATGATTTTTGTATTTTGCATTTGTTTCGTGACTATGTTGTCGTCGTAGTTTAGTGGTAAGTATTTAATTTGTGTGTATCGTTTTTCATTTGAACTATACATTTGTTTCCGTTTTTCAAAACCTGTTGATTCGTGATTCTACGGTTATTGCTTTTGTGTTTTTAAGTTTGCTTGATTCTTGTTTGCGGACAAACAAATTTAAGTTGGGAAGAGTTTGATAAGTGCAAAATATAATTATTTTTGTATATAAGTTTTGTTTCACTTATCGATACTTTTTGGTTAATATCGTTCGAATAAACCCCGATTTGTTTATAAATATGTTTACTTTACATTTCAGTGTATATATTGCGTATCATGTAAATGTCATTGAGTTTAATTGATTTTATCTCATTTTTGCAGGTATTCAATCAAGGATATCTTGCCATATTCATAAAGAGTGTTTAATAAGCTTTCCAGCGCTTCCGACCGTGCGTAAATAGAGTTACGGTGCAGAAGTTGTGGTCCAAATAAGGGCTGGCTTTATTCGCTTTGCGAGTGTGCCAGCGAGTGTTTGCTTTGCGAATGTCTAGCGAGTTCCCAGTGAAGGCTCCCAGAATTGGACAGGGGAGAAAAACACCAAAGTTCGCTTTGCAAACTGTGCAGCGAGTATTCGCTTTGCGAATAAATCGTTCGCACTGCGAACTTCTGGAATTTTGCAAAGGCGGTTTAGCATTTCAGAGGCACTTAAGTGCCACTTTATGAGGCCCGCTTTGCGAGTAAAATGTTCGCTTAGCGAACGTGGCAGATTTTGCAGTGTCTATAAGTACATTTTTACCATTTTTTAGGTTATGTTTTTGGGTATTTGTTTCCAATTCATCAAACCTTCATTCTTTGTAGTTTAGACCTTAGAAAAGCATCAATGGAGGTTGCAACTCGATGATTGGGGCCGGATAATTCATAGATCGTGATTGACACCGCGAGAGATTTTGATTCCTCTTCTCTCTTCCCTTTGTAGTTTCCATTGTTGTGAGTTTGTATGTAAGTTTACCTTGATAGTATGTATATTTATTGCTCATGGTGTTGTATAAAGCTCATTTTACAAATTAATGTTGGTGCCATGATTTCTTTATTTGGTTTTGAGTTGCGGTAGACATATCCTCTTTGAAGCCTGATTTAGGATGAACATCTATTAGGTTCTAGACTCTAGAGATCGATTTAGGCTTAATATTCACTTGAGTATCGATTCTTAATGCTTCCTTGTGGTCGAGTTGCGTGAGACATCACCTCTGAGGCGATGCGGTTGTTCTCTCAACTTTGCGTTAGACATAACCTTTATTGTGAGCGATACGTGATAATGTTTACGAGTGATTTAGGTGAGCTTAAGGAATGGGATTGGACTAAGAATGTTAAGAAGGATTCAGTGAGAATCTTGTGTGAAGAACCACCTGGTGAAGTCGAAAGAGAAGTTCAACAAGAAGAAGTCTGAGGTGAAGCTGGCCCAAGCAAACCTCAACGAACAAGACACATGCATGCAAGGTTGCAAGAATGTGTGATTACATCAGATGATGTGGTTGATGAAGAAGGTGAGCTGGTACACTATGTTTTCTATGCAGACGTCGAACCAGTCAATGCGGGTGAGGCATTGAAAGATTCAAACTGGGTGAAAGCAATGAATGAGGAACTAAAGTCCATCGAAGTCAACAACACTTGGTCACTTGTCAAATTGCCTCAAGGCAAGAAGGAAATCGATGTGAAGTGGGTATACAAGGTGAAGTTGAATCCTAAAGGAGAAGTAACTCGACACAAGGCAAGACTTGTGGCGAAAGGATTTATTCAGAAAGAAAGAGTCAACTTCGACGAAGTTTTTGCACCTGTTGCTAAAATCGAAACAATCAGGTTGGTTGTTGGTCTAGCAAACATGAAAAATTGGCACACATGTCATATGGATGTGGAATGTACATTCCTGAATGGCCCCTTAGATGAAGAAGTTTATGTTGCAAAACCAGCTGGGTTTATGAAACAAGGAGAAGAAAGAAAGGTGTACAGGCTGCATAAAGCCATGTATGGACTTAAACAAACTCTAAGAGCTTGGAATAAGAAGATATAGATTTCTAAGGGAAAAAGAATTTGTAAAGTGCACAACTGAGCATGAAGTATATGTAAGGAGAAGCAATAGTGAATTGCTTATATTATGTCTTTATGTCGATTACATGTTGATAACAGGAAGTTACAAGAAGGAGATTGAAGATTTCAAACATGACCTAAGTGAGGAGTTTGAAATGTCAGACTTAGGAAATCTCTCATATTTCCTTGGCATCGAATTCTACAAAAGTGGTCGAGGTTTGATGATGCACCAAAGAAAATACGCAGGCGAAATACTCAAGAGATTTGAGATGCAAGATTGCAACCCAACTTCGACTCCAGCTGAGCCCAGAATGCAACTGTCGAAAGATTCAGATAAAGATGATGTCGGCTCAATCCAATATAGAAGACTTATTGGGTCACTTTGATACCTTTGTCACACAAGGCCTGGCATAACATACAGTGTGGGTATGGTAAGTAGATTCATGCAGAAGCCAAAGGTATCACACCTAGCAGCGACGAAGAGGATACTAAGGTATCTGAAAGGAACTCTCGACTACGGCATTTTATTTCCTGCAGCTAATGAAGGAAAAGAATGCAAGTTAGTGGAATACACCGACTCAAATTGGTGTAGTGATGCTGAGGATAGAAAATCCATAACTGGCTATGTGTTTATGCTAGGTGGTGCAGTAGTTGCTTGGAGTTCGAGAAAGTATCCAGTAGTGGCATTGTCGTTGTGCGGAGCAGAATACATAGTTGTTTCTCTCTGTGCATGTCAAGCAAAGTGGATGGCGAATCTAGTCGAAGAGATTACAGCAAATAGTCATGGAGTAATTACCATGAAGATCGACAACATGTCAGCTATCAACTTAAAGAAGAATCCAATAGCACATGGACGAAGCAAGCACATCGAAATGAGGTTCCACTATCTTCGAGAGCAGGTAGCAGAAGGGAAGATGAACTTGGAACACTGCAGAACTGAGAATCAGATTGCAGATATCATAACGAAAGGAGTGCAAATCGAAGTGTTCAAGAAGTTAAGGTCTATTATGAATGTAGATAGCTTAGACACAATGAATTAAGTGGTGTGTTGAGATTGTAATTCCTTGTGTCGAAGCAGTGTAGCTCGACAGATATAAGGATTGGTCGAAATTAACCTAATGTGTGTGTATCGAGTTGTTTAGATGTCGAAGTGTCGAAGCAGGTTGGTTTACACAGAATTTTGACTTAGAACAAAATAATAATTTTTGGGCTTTTGTAATTTTGGGCTTTCTTCTATTATAAATAAAGGGAGTAGCCTCTATTTTGTAATAGACTTGTAATCACTTGCAGTTGCAATATTAACAAGTTTTCTACAGCTTATGGGCAGAGATTCTGTAGTTGAAAATCATTCTCTGCTTTCTTTAATTTTGTCATACTCTTTCTTTCTTTTCATTAACAAGTTGTTGCGTATACTCTTTCTTAAAATTAAAATTGATTACGAATTTTCAAAAGATTTTGGGTTAATTCCAATACATATGACAATTACACAAAATATTAAAATCTCTCTACGATCCATCTATTCACAAAGATACATATATACTAATTTGTAAACTCTTGTATTTAACCACTACCAAGATTGGTATAGCTTTTGCAACCCATAAATTAAGGCAATTTATTTTATCTTCAACTATGATTCACTATGACACTTTCGTTAATTGGAGATTTGTTACAGGTTTTAAAGAAGTTACAATGCCATTAGTATCTCAAATGTATAGATAATGTTATATATTATAATCTGAAACTCTTTTTCTATGAGACAAATATATGAAAGTTTTGTAGATATAGAAAATAGAAAAGAACACATAAAAAATATTTTATTCAGATAAATCAATTATGAATATTAGATGCATCCAGTCTTACATTTTATTTTATTCTACTCTTCTAGTAAATATCACAATGTCACGAGGTGAAAGGGAAAACCTGACAATATTCAAATAAATTCGATGACTCCAGCACATATCACAACTTGTAATTCTAGTTGTTGTCCAACCAAAACTGTTTCTGAAGATTGTCAACTATGTTACTGTCCACTTGAAAAGCCTTTGTGAGAACTTCAGAAGAGATTTTTGGATTAGATCCAAATACAGCATTAGCAATTGTGATAACTCCGGGATTCTGACTGCTAAGTCCAGCAACGGCAACTGCATTTCCATACCCCACATTCAACTGGAAGTGAATGAGACCAATAGGAAACACAAACACATCTCCTTTGTTGAGTACTTTTGTGATGAGACGGTTTTGTGGGTTAGAAGTAACAAAACCAACGTAGAGAGTACCCTCCAACACTATAAGAATCTCAGTACCTCTTGGATGAGTATGTGGAGGATTTAGTCCCCTAGGTGCAAAGTCAATGCGAGCAAGGGAAATACCAAGAGTATTTAATCCTAATATCTCATTAACTGTAACCGGTGTTACTTTTGAGCCAACTGAATTTGATGTGTTTCCTTCTTTCACTGAGAAAAAGAAGTCATTTGCAGTGGCAAGTTTTGGATCTTTGCAGAATTTTCCATTCACAAACACTGCAAATCAAATATGTGTGATTAAATTTTTTGACTGTAATAAACTTCAAAGGCTTAACCATAACTATCATAGCAGAAAAATACTAAATAAAATGTCTATTTACTCTCATATATATTATCTTGTTATTGAACAGAAAATACTTTAGTATTATACATACCACCATTCTTAGTGTCATTGATAGCTACACAAAAGTCTTGTAGAGGGCTGGGATCAAATGCAAAGGCACAAGATGCTAAGGCCAAGAAGGCTGTAAAAAACATGTAACTACTCTTCATATTGCTCTCTTTTTAGTTTGTTTGTTGTATATTTGCTTCTGTATGTTTATGAATGATGAGATTTTGGAGACATAGAGAGAGTCTATTTATAAGAAGTTTAGACATTGAAATTATCTACATATTTACTTATAATATGCATTCAAAGACCTAGTAAAAAAAGTCTTTTTGAATTTGTATAAGTTACTTGTTCAATTAATATTTAATAATTACATGCTACTTATTCTTCTAATGAATAACTTGTTACACGCGCTTAAGTTATTGATATAGTCAATTAAAGAGATGGTTAATTGAACATAAGAGGTTTTTGTGAATTTTGTTTTAATATAACGTATTTTTAAAAAACAAATATCATAAAAACAAACATTTCAAAAAAAATACCAAAATAGCATGGTTTGAAAATAATTTAATAGGGTGGCGCCATATGGTATGGCGTCTCTGACAAAGGGAAAAACCCTAAATGTCAATCCATATGGCGCCTTGGTTCAATATTCATGCCCTAATTTTTTTATTTTCTTTACAAGGGAGGCGCCATATGGTATGGCACCTCAGTTCGCTTTCCTTTTTTTAAGTATTATTTAAATTTGGAAATTGAAAAATTTAATTAAAAAAATGAGGGTAGCCAAAAATACATAACCATGTTCAGAATAAAAATTAGTACAATTGATGGTAAAGTAAAATTTAATGATCGTGCATATCTAAACGTCCATTGGTTCCACATGCCAGGGCTCTTGCGCGGCGTCTTTGTCTCCCACAATTTTGTTGAGGTGTGCCTGGCCTTTGCTTCTGCTGAGATGGTCCCGGCGTATTAGACAAATTTTGAAGCATATGTCTCCAATAGCCCGGGGGTTGCCGCCAACAACGCTTCCGTAATCCAGTTGTATGCCCATGTTTTCGTAGTTTGTAATGGGGGGTTGGGTTGGTTGTGGACGGTAGGGTTGGCCGAAACATTGCATTGAAGGGTGTAGGTACCGATCCAGTGGTTGATTTGGGGTTTGGTAGCCGAATAGTGAGTGGGTTTGTTGGTCATAGGACGATTGTGCTTGCTGGTTGTAGGACGCTTGTGTGTTCATTTGCGGGGGGCTATGGTGGGATGGGGTGGGTTCGAAAGAGTTGTCAGGGCTATAGGCATTAGTGGGGTCGGTGTAGGTGGGCTGGGGGTAGGGGTAAGGCTCTTGTTGTGAAAGGGTTGGTGGCAAGAAAGTGTTGCGGCTTTGTGAATGGGTTGATTCGGTTGGTCCACATGGTTGCTGGGTATAACACTACAAAAAACGTGCTTGAATTGCGGGGGTTTTATACCCATTTTGAGGGGGTTATTAACCTCCGCAAAATGTTTTACGGGATTTTTTAAAACTCCCGAAGATACGATTCCCATAGAATATATGCGGGGTTTTTAACTAACCGCTGGTACCAAATTGCAGGGGCTATTTTCCGGGGGTTTTAAACCTCCGCGTTATGTAGAGATCATTTTGAGGCAATCTTAAACCTCCTTTAACATCATACTAATAGCAGTTTTTATTTATTTTTTGAATTATTCTGTGGGGATTTGAAACCTCCACAATTCATTTTTTGTCAATTAATGATTTTTAAATAATTATATTAAAAATGTATATACTTTTTATTTTTTTATTAAATGTTTTTCACACTCTATTTTTAGATTTTAATTAATTATTATTAACTATTAAATATAATATACTAAAAATATTAAAAAATAAATAAGTAATATAACATAAACATAGTTAAAAATATTTATAGTTTAATGTCAAATAGATCCATACAATCCAAATTCATGATAACATAAAATGAATCTTCAACTTGAAGAAGATAACAAAGTGTAGTTCAAAATATTTGGTGATAATTAAATATGACCATCAAATTACACAAATCAAAAAAGTCTAAGATAAATTTTCATCTAAAGAGTCAACATAACAAAAACATAGAATTAATATCAGTCTTGTTCAATCTCCTTAATAAAATACACATCAAGTGTTGCTACCACCACAAGATCCTCTTGCCATCAACGGTGAATTAGGCTCGCTTGCAACGTCACTTGGCTGAAATTAAAAAAGAAACAATTAATTAGGTAAAGTATTTGAATAATAATTCGCCCATTAAACATTTTTATCAAAATGTATAACATTTTGAAAATAAGTATGGGAATTCAATCTACAGGACTGTCATCAGCTGAATTTTTTCAGCATAATGAAACAAAACATAACCAAAATATATAAACACTTCTACTGTTCTATATATAAACACAACGCACTTATATAATTTTTTCAGCATAATGAAACAAAACATAACCAAAAAATATAAACACTTCTACTGTTCTATATATAAACACAATGCATTTATATAATTTTTTAGCATAATGAAACAAAACATAACCAAAATATATAAACACTTCTATTGTTCTATATATAAACACAATGCATTTATATAACATAACCAAAATGAAAACTTCTACTGTTCTAGACTCTTCAATTGTTGATGACTTGCATTGGCCATCAAGCAGCTTCTCTTTATTCTCTAGTTCTCAATTAACCAATACATAATACCAAAATTCAAGTTCTCTTCTAAAGAAATTTGAATTCTCCAAAATTAGCCATACTCTCACTCATTAAACAAAGCTATAGCTATGAAATTACTGCATATACTCCTAAATCAGCCCCATAACACTCTGCCCATAATCACTAACTGCAGCAACAATCAGACAAAAAAGCACATGATAAATAAACAGATACAATCGCTGATCAGAACAACAAGCTTGATTAGAACAATAGCTAATCAGAACAACAATAGTTGATCACTACAATAGCTGATCACTACAATAGTTGATCAGACCAACAAGCTTGATAGGATTCTGAATTGTGTAAACACAATAATTATGAACACAATAGCTGATATGAATACAATAACTCATGATTGTAAACATAATAATTATGGACAATGGAAGAAGACTGCAATAGCTGATATGAACACAATAACTCATGATTGTAAACACAATAATTATGCAATACCAGATACTCTAAGGTGATTTGTGTAAACACAATAATTATGAATTAGGTTCTCTTAATGAAATTGTGAAAATAATGTTGTGACTTGATGATGCATACTCAATGTTGTGTGATAAAGTAACAACAATCATGAGTTGTATAAGGAAAAATCTATTAATGAAATAGTGAAACTAAAAGATAAGAATCAGAACTTACATTTGGTAAACCCAAAATGTCAGCCACTTGATCAGGAATCTTTCCTTCTTTCAACTTAATATATGCTTTAAATGCTGCCATATTGTTTTGAACTTGAGATTCCAAGTTCATGTACTTCTCTCGCCAAAAGTTAGATGATGATGTAGCAGCAGTTGTTGAAGAATTACTCAAGTTTGAAAGTCTAACTCCATTATTTCTAAATGTATTGGTAGGAGCTGCTCCCATACCCATGCTTCTCACTCTTCCAGAATGCTCTGGCCCAAATACTCTACCAACAACATCATTGGGAGAAATTTGAGATTCATCAACGCTGCTTTGTGTTAAACCCACTTCAATTTATTCCTATTAATATACAAGACCACCATGTTAAAAACTAGTATGGAAAATATCCAAAAGTGCAACCTTAAATATTCTTTTTTTTTTCAAATTAACCTTACCACGATTCTCTTTGCTGCATCATTTACAAATGACCCATCTTTTTTCTTATGGGTTTCGATGTATAATTTTCCGCGACTAGGTTGTTGTCCAGTTTCCAAAAACTAAAGAAGAAAGTATGTCAAAATAGATAGTAAAGTATATCAAATAGTAGAACATACAAAGTTAATTAGAAAACTACCATCTGATGTCTTTTTCTCGAAAGAGGTTTAGAACCACCGGTATGAGGAATCACTTGCTTACTACGATTTTCACTATTTTTGCGACAACGCTCCTATAAAAAAAATTACAAGTTAATTTAACAATGATATAATTAAAGTACAACAGTAAATAAATAAAAGTAATTAAAATTTACCATTGTTTCCGGTTTCAAGCGATAGTTAACAAAATGAGCCCATTGAACTGGGTCTATACCAACTGGAACATTACTTATGATTTCATCTCGGGTTTGAGATGGATCATAAAACCTAGTCCACAAACTTTGTCTAAAGCATTGACTTGCCAATACTTGAGTCTTATCTTCTTAGTAGCTCCTTGTGCGTCTTGACAAATAAAATAAATTATATCATAAATCTATCATAAAAAAGTAAAACAAATGAAGAAAATATAACACATATACCTATTGATTCAACAGTCCAATACTCCGCAGATTCACGCCCAACATATTGCCTAGATGTTTGAGATTGTTGTGGAATTTCTATTGGTGGTGTACCATTTAATGTAGCATGTGATGAGTCTTCAACTAGTGGAGAGGAGTTAGTTGGAGTTTGTGTTGGAGAAACTTCACTATGATATCTCCCTTTTTCATCAGGCCAAAGATCACGTCTTATACCCATTACTTCCAAATCTTTTCGAGCATTGAGATTGTATTTTGATTTATTCTTATCATTAAGAAAAGTATACAAGACATTGTCACATACATTTTTTTCAATATGCATAAAATCTAGATTATGACGCAGCAAATTAAACTCCCAATATGAAAGTTCAAAGAATATACTTCTTTTATTCCACTGCATAACTTTTTTTCTCTGTCTCTTTTTATTACCATCCAACATTTCTCCTTACCCAAATGTAACATCAAGATCTTTTGTTTGCCTTAAAATGTCAGATCCTGATATTTTTGATGGTGGATTTCGTTCCTCTGTGTCTCCATTAAAGCGAACTCGATTTAGCCTACATTTGTGATTCCTGCTCAAAAAACGACGATGACCCATAAAACACCACTTCTTACTTTTACTAAGACGACAAGCTTTTGTGTCAAAATTACAAGTTGGGAAAGCTAAACCTGTATGTGTGTTCCAACCAGACAGATTTCCTAGAGCCGGAAAGTCACTAATTGTTCACATAAGAGCAGCTCGCATTCTAAAACTTTCATTCATTGATACATCAAATGTCACCACACCATCATTCCATAGCTCCTTTAACTCATTCACAAGGGGGTGTAAGTAAACATCTATACTATTTCTGGGACTCAATTTTCCAGGAATGATCATTGACAAGATGAAGGAAGTGTGTTTCATACACATCCAACGAGGAAAGTTATATGGGATTAAGAACACTGGCCAAACACTGTAGTTAGAATTCATGGTCCCAAAAGGGTTAAAACCGTCACTAGCAAGTCCCAAGCGAACATTTCGATGATCTGAGGAAAATTCAGGATGAATTAAATTAAAATTCTTCCATGCTTCACCATCCCTTGGATGTCTTAATAGCCCATCATTGTTATTTTCCAAAGCATGCCATATCATATGCTCTGCAGTCTTAGAACACATGAACAATCTTTGCAATCTTGTTTTTAATGGAAAGTAACGTATTACCTTTGCAGCTTGTCGCTTCTTCTTCTTAGGATTCCATCGAGATGCTCCACAATGCTTGCATGCTTGCAATTCTTTTTCGTCGTCTCCCAAGTACAACATACAATCATTTGGACACGCATCTATCTTGGTATAATTAAGACCAAGTTTATTGATAGTTTTCTTTGCCTCGTAAAATGAATGAGGAAACTTTGCTTGTTGAAATGCATCTCTCAGCAAATCTAGTATCATAGTCATTACTTTGTCACTTAATCCACACAAGACCTTTATATGATATAATTTTATTATAAATTCAAGTTTTGTGTAATTGCTTCCTTCTTGCAGTATTTGGCTTCTATCATTGATAAAATCATGAAAATTACCACTATCAACCCTTGTCCCTTGATTTAGTAAGTCCTCTATGGCTACCGGGTCTGATTCATCTAAATTAGCAAAATCTTGCCTATAGTTACCAAATGCATCATTTAGCATGGTTTCCATCTGATTCTCTGACTGAAACGTCTCTTGCACAAAGTCTTCATTTGTAGAAGACTCCGGAACTTTTCTCTCATCGTGAAGGGTCCATATGACATAGTTTTTGGGGAATGGTTTGCATAGTAAGTGATCCCTAACGACACTTCTAATTTGTGGTTTCGAAAACCTGCACATGGGGCAAGGACATTGTATTGTATCTCCAATGGCAGCATTCTTAAAAGCAAAATCTAAGAATATATCTAATCCGATTTCATATTCTGCCGTGGTATGTAGCTTAGAGATCTAAGACTTATCCATACCTATAGAAGTTTGCATTGCAAATTCATAATAAAAACATAACATCAAATTGAAGACAATAATTTCTTAACAAACTTAAAATAAAAACTAAATTAAAATCAAATGAAATTATGTTTTCCATATCTTCTAGTGTATTACTTCCAAATAGTATTCAAATCAAAACTAAACAAAATAATGTATTTACTTAACCATTGAACCCTAAATTCCTAAATCAAACGCTAAATCTCTTTCTCATTAAAATCAAAACCTCTTACTATAATGTAATGCTTTCATTGAGAGAGGGTGATATAATATTGAATTTGTATGAGCGTTTGACAAGCAAGAGTTTTAGGATTGAAATAAATCGTAAATATCTATTAGAGAAGAGATAAAGAAGAAGATTCTAACCTTAATGAGAAAGACAACTCAAGAGTAGCAGAAAATCGACGACGGTGAGCACCGAACAAGGGTGAGGAATCGACGGCGGTGAGTAGAAGCGCACGATGGTGGTTTGTGTATGTGAGAAACTTGTTGAAACTTTTTGAAACGTTCAGGAAGAATAGAAAATATTTTGTCACTTCATTATTCTTTATTCCAAATTTGATATATAAATAAATATATTATATAGTTATATTTATATATATATTATATATATTATTATAATTAATATGAATAAAAAAATTTTAAAAAAATTGTTTAGATTTTCGCGCGTATCCAAATATTTTGGCGCCAATAAATTAATAATAGTAAATATGACTAAAAAAAGAGAGCGAAAATTCACCGATTTACGGGGGTTTAAAACCTCCCTTAAATAGGTTCATATTTATCCCATTAAATATAGAATGTCGCTCTTTATTCTAATTTGAAGGGCTTTTCCAAAACCGCCTCAATATAACCGCCGCAATCTAGCGTGTTTTTTGTAGTGTAATAAGGTGTATGATGTTGGTCATGCGGCTGGGCATGTGACTGGGCATGTTGCTGTGAGGAAAAGTCAGGTGGCGCGGATCAAATAGATACGTTGGCTGAGAGAGGAATTGTTGGGGTGTTGTAACAAATCTAAACCAAGTCATATATTGTTGAGTTGGTATAGCATCTTCCACAACAGGGTCAGATAAGATGTGCTGGTGTCGATTTTCCCAGTGTTCACACATGTCTGTTACAAAGTTGGTCCAGTGACCCACGACCCACTGTGTGTCCACTCTACGTAGATGCCACTGTCCCAAACGTGTTGGAACGACTGGAATATCCTGATGCATTCCGAACTCCAGTTTAACCCGATCGCTTTGATGTAACTCCACAGTGGTGAACCGATTGATGGGTGTCTTTGATGTCCACACTGCAGCATCATTCGCGTTTGGGCATCAACTGTAGCACTATTAATTTAATTAATTTCCACATTAAAATAAAATTAAAAAAAGGCATCAACTGAGGCGCCATATGGTATGGCGCCTCCCCTTCAGGCACAAAAAAAATTTAGGGCTCACCCACATTGGCCTGAGGCGCCATATGGGATGGCATTTGCCTTTTAATTGAGGCGTCATACCATTTGGCGCCACCCTATTATTATTTTTCAAAACCATGCCATTTTGGTCATTAATTTGAAATGTTATTTATTTTGGTATTTTTATTTAATAAATATGTTATACTAAAAAAAATGGTTTTTGTCCATGATGATGTAACCAAGTTGAAATTGTATTAGAGTTAGGAGTTGCAGTTGATTTTTTTTAAATACTATTAGCATGCTTTTAAATTGTGATTGGGGTCAAGGATGAGATTGCAGATACGAGTGTTGTGATTGTGGGCAATGTGCTTGTTGCGACCCACATTGCAGGTGTTTGAAATACACTGTTGAGAAACACTTTAAGAATTTTTATTATATTAAAAGTAACAAGAGTTTTTATGGTCTAAAATTTTGATTTTTTGGTGAAAATAACTTAACAAACATGGTCAAAATTGTTTGATGTGGTTCATAATATTGTCGCATGACTGATTTAAAATCACATCGCAATTGTGGTCTAGTGCAGGTGCGGAGACCAACACATTAACAATATCGTAGCTTCTGTAATATTGTACAAACCAGAGTCGACTGCGATGATCGGAGCTGAGGTGGTTAGCAGCAGTAAATGGAGTCACACCAATAATCGGTGGTCGATTGGTGGTGGAAGAGCAAAGGTCTGTGGGTCAGTTCAACACCTGGTTGGGTGTGTTTTCGAATCCAAGGTCGTGTGTGCAGATGAGACAAATTCGTTGTGTTGCTTTTGTGCATGAATTTGATCTCTAGGGTTTGACAATTATAAATGTTGTTCTCTGTCCCTTTTGTTGATAGAATATTACGATGGAAGAGATGGCAATCTTAGTGAGAAAAACTTAAAGAGACATGGCTAAAAACTCCTAGAAACGGTTGTTCTTGAGATTGACTGACCATAGGGGATAACTAAAGGGATTAAAAAACACTTCTAAATATCCTAGTTTATATGAGTCAAGTTACTTCCATAAGTAATTAATATAGTCAATTAAAGAGAGGACTAATTGAACATAAAAGGTTTTTGCCCATGCACTACAAGAAAACATGCCCCCAACCACATGATATAACGACGTGATAAACATGTGGTAAAAAAAGGAGTTATGGCGTGTTTACCACGTTGCTACTTGTTTATATTATTAAAAAAATAGAACTAATGTTTGCACATGGGGGAGTCAGAAAATTTTTTATTAAAGAATATGTTGTGGCATGGAGATCACGTCGCAACGTGAAATACTAAAAGGAAAAAATTTAGATGTTATGCTTCCACATGGGGGAAAGTTTGAATTTTTCAGAATTTATGCTGTGGCGTGTAATTCACGTCGCAACTTTAAATTCAAAAATAAAAAGTTTTAAGAGGAAAAGTTTGACCTCTGAATTGATGGGTACAAAAAGACTGAAACCTTTTTTTAGTGGCATGATTATCATGTCACTAAGTTTTTTACCGTTAGAGCATTGCGGGAAAAGTGTACGTGGAACACCATGGACGATGTTAAGATTAAATTTTTTTAGAAGTAGGGCATCTGGCCGACTATCTGACATGCTTAGGCGTGCTAGATTACATTGCGAAGAGCAACAAATTCATCCTGACTGGATAGACAAGGAAGTATTTAAGGAACTTATTGTCTATTGGAATTAGTGATAGTGAGACAATTGGCTCTAACTGAAGCGAGTTGCGAAACAGCAGCACGTGAGGCGAAGGTGAGACGCGAGAAGAAGGCACGTGAGGCGGCGCTAAAGGCCGAAATTGAGGAACTGAAGAAGAGACAGTCTGAGATGGAGGCGCAAATGCGTCAATTTTTTTTCCTCACTATCGAATCATCTTGTCCAAGAAAATGAAGACGAATAAGATAATATATTTAGTAGTGGTGATGATTGGTTTTTTATTTATTATTATATATGTTTGATTTTTTAATCGAAAATTATTTTAATTTTGTATTTTATTATTTATTAATTAATTTTTATTCATTATTAATTTTTGTATATAAACATTAACCATTAACTTGAAGAATCTGTGTGTTTTTACCAGTTTATATGAGATAAGGTTCCTGCAGAACAATTCTTTTGTTTTTATAAGCAAATAATATGAATTATATGAGAGTACTAAGGGTACTCCAACCCAAATACATAGCTAAGGAACTAAAATCGAAAAATTACACAAAGCCTACAAGAAGTCACAAGGACATTGAAACCATTCATAATAGTTACACCTAATTTTGTTCTTCTAGCTTAAAGCTAACCACCACCAAAAGCAAGAGATGACCCTAACCTCCGAAATTTCAACCTAGTTATTAAATATTATTTGGTTCCTTGAAAACCCAACAAGACGCAAACCATAATAGGCACATTTTTTCAACTGAGCATTTCCTTTTAAACCCTTCAAACCAAGCCAACAAGAAGTCACTACAACACGAAACATCAATGGTGGCACAGATCTTATTTGATCCTGAAATTGAATGAACCGCACGCAACAACTTCAGTAAAAATGGGAAAAAGAATAAAAAAGACGAAGGACTGGATCTAGAAGAATTTTTTTGTCTCAACACAATAATGGACAATGACTGAGGATATTGTTGAAAACCAGTTTTTGAAATTTCAGTTACGGTAACAGGTTACGGGTTTTGGCGTAATGGGTTACGGAGTTAAAAAACTGAAGGATTGCTGGTATCGGGCTCGTAATCGGTTAAGACATTTTGCGTAACCGGTTACAAAGGCATATTTTTTGTTTTTTTTTTCAGTTTTTTGTTAGTTTCAGCTTATTTTGTAAAGTTGTTTTGTTATTTCCAATCATTTTGTACTTTTTGTATATAAGACCTTGTAAGCTCTCATTTCATAGTTAATACCAATTATTCTTCTCACCCTCAATTACTCTGTCTCTCTTTCCCCCTCTCTCTCTCTCTTTATATATAAAAAATATATATATATATATATATATATATATATATATATGTATATATATATATATAAATATATATATATATATATATAAATATATATATATATATATATATATATATAAATATATATATATATATAAATATATATATATATATATATATAAATATATATATATATATATACATATTTTTTCTCTCTCTCATTTTCTTAACTTCATCTTCTCCAAATTAACTCAATTCTCCATTAATTCACCATTAGAGATTTTGTATGTTCTAACATTTGGTATCAAGAAGCCTGGTTCTGATCCATTTCCGCTGCAACAGTGAGTACCGTTTCCAACTATAGAATTCTCACCAACCTTCTGATTCTTGATTCGAAGAATTATGACAAGTGGTCAAAGCAAATGAAAGTTCTGTTTGGGTATCAAAAAGTTCTTGAGATCATCAACAATGGAGTTACACCACTTGGGGCTGAAGCTACAAATTCTCAAAAGGTTGCATTCAAAGAAGAAAAGAAGAAAGATTACAAGGAACTTTACTTGATTCATTCTTGTGTTGATGGTGACAACTTTGACAAAGTTGGCGATTGTGAGTCGGCGAAGCAAGCTTGGGAGATCTTGGAGAAAGCTTATGCAGGGGCTGTTAAAGCTAAGGTGGTGAGGTTACAAACTCAGAAGAGGCAATTCGAGTTAACGCAAATGGAAGAGAAGGAGACGATCAACGATTATGTGACGTGTATCACGCGTTTGGTGAATCAAATCAAGTCTTGTGGAGAAACTGTTTTGGAGCAGAATGTTGTGTCGAAGATTTTGCGTTCTTTAACGTCAAGATTCGAAAATATTGTAGTGCCTATCGAAGAGTAGAAGGACCTTGAGACGTTGAGCAAAGATGAGCTTCAAAGCTCTCTTGAGGCTTGTGAGCGAAGGATGGATGAGAGAGGAAGCGATAAAGCTAAAGCGGAGATTGTTTTGCAAGCACAGCTTAACGAGAAGAGTAGAAGATCGAAAGAAAAATGGACTTCGAAGGGGAAGAAAAATTCTCATAATTTGGGTAGAAATTATCCACAAAATTCCAAGGTTTTGATGGTGCAAAAGGGTGAGAGCAGCTTCAAAGATAGTGATCAAGGAAACAACTTCAAGAAGTTTGACATGAGTAGATCGAAGTGTTATAATTGTCATAAACTCGGTCATTTCGCAAGAGATTGTCGCACGAGACCAAGGGAGAATAATATCGATGAAGTTAAGGTTGCGAGGCAAGAGGTAGATGATTAAAATATGTGCTTAGTTATGATCACGGAGGAAAATTATGGCATGAAAGAGGTGTTGGGCAGCAGCAGTAACAGCTGTAAGTTGCGGGACAGTAAGTGCAGCAGTTCCAAAAATGTTGCAAAAATTAGAGTAAAATTCGTATATGATACCACTCCTGCGGCCGAAGGTTCCGGTGATGTTTTGATCAAGAAAAAGAATGGTGGACATTCTATGATCAAGGATGTTTTGTATATTCCGGGAATTAAGTGTAATCTCTTGAGTATTGGCCAATTGCTTGAGAGAGGTTACAAAATTTGCTTGGATGCCATTAGGAATTTCAAGGTGGAGTTGAAAGTGATGGAGCATAAGTGTTTAGCTACAGCAGCAAGTCGAGAATAGTGGTTATGGAACTACCGTCTTGGACATCTCAATTTTTTGTGATCTTGACGTGTTTCAAAGGGATGGTATGGTAACCGGGTTGCCAAGAATCAACATTCCAGATGAGATATGTGAAGAGTGTGTTCAAGGGAAGATGCACAAGAGTAATTTCAACAAGGATGCGAGTCATAGGACCAAACATCACCTTGAGGTGGTGTATTCCGATGTGTGCGGTCTAAATGCAAGTCGATTCGTATGGTGGCAATAGGTATTTTGTCACATTTATCGATGATTTTAGTAGGAAGCTATGGATACATCTAATCAAGAGAAAGTATGATGTATTTGATATGTTCAATAGATTCAAGTCCATGGTTGAGCGGCAATGTGGTCACAGTCTCAAAATTATCAAAACGGATTATGGAGGTGATTATACCTCGAATGAGTTTGGGAAGTATTGTGATAAAGAGGGGTTAGTGTGTGAGATTGTGCGGCCTTATATGGCACAACAAAATGGTATTGCCGAGAGGAAAAATTGTTCGATAATGAACATGGTTCGAAGCATGATAAAGGGAAAAGAGTTGTCGAAGGAACTATGGGGTGAAGCCGTTTCTACAGCCACGTATTTGTTGAATAGGTACCCTACAAAGAAGATTGATAAGGTAACTCTAGAAGAGGTGTGGTCTGGATTTAAACCAAGCTTAAGTCGTTTGAAAGTTTTAGGTTCGATAGTATTTCGACACGTTCCGGGTCAGCTCCAAAAGAAGTTGGACGACAAGGGTGAGATGATGTTACTCGTTGGTTATCATCCTACTGGATGTTATAATTTGTTTAATATAGCAAATAAGAGGATCGTGATTAGCCGATATGTTGTGGTCGACGAGCTGCAAAAGTTTGACAGCAGCAGAAAAATTGCTGATCCAAGCCCCATAATGGGTTACGCTAAAAGCTGTAACGGGTTACCATGTGAATTTTTGGGTTCTAAAGCTGCTGGAACTAGTTTTGCAAAAGGCGTAATGGGTTAAGAGAATCCTGTAACTGGTTACGGGCTAGAAAATCAGAATTTTCATAATCCTGGAGATGCAGAACAACAACACGTCGAAGCCGAAAAAGGAGGAAATAGTAGACGACCAACAAGGCAAAGAGTTATGACTCAGAGACTCCAAGAATGTGAAGTATTCTGGGATAACGAAATCAATGATGATGGTGATTTCATTCACTTTGCGCTTATGGCCGAATCCGAACCGGTGAACACGGAAGAGGCTCTAAGCGATCTAATATGGATTTGTACAATAAATGAGGAGCTGGAATCAATTGAAAAAATGTACTTGGGAGTTGGTCAATTTACCGTTTGGAAATAAGCCAATTGGTGTGCAATAGGTCTATAAAGTCAAGGAAAATCCCAAAGACGAGGTGATCAAGCATAAGGCTCGATTGGTAGCGAAGGGATTTTTACAACGTTAAGGTATAAACTTTGAGGAAGTGTTTACACCTGTGGCTAGGCTTGAAACCATTCGATTAGTTGTTGGCATTGCAAATAACAATGATTGGGCGATATATCAAATGGAGGTCAAATCTATATTTTTGAACGGTCCACTTGATGAAGAGGTTTATGTTGAGCAGCCCCCTGAATTTGTTGTAAAGAATCAAGAGATGAAGTTCTACAAATTACATAAAGCTTTATATGGTTTGAAACAAGCTCCAAGATCTTGGAACAAACACATTGATGGATTTCTTGTTGATATTGGTTTCAAGTGGTGTGTGTCCGAACACGGAGTTTATGTGAGATCGGATGCAAATGATGGTGTGATCATTCTTTGCTTATATGTGGATGATCTATTGATTGCCGGAAGCTATGAGAAGAGTATCTCTAAGTTCAAGAGTGAACTTATGGATGAGTTTGAGATGACGGACTTTGGAATTATGACGTATTTCCTTGGCATAGAGTTCCATAAGTCAAAAATGGGACTGCTCATGCATCAAAAGAGATATGCTCTTGAGATCTTGAAGAGGTGTGAAATGGAGCATTACAGTGCTACCATTACACCATGTGAGGCAAGTTTACAACTGTCCAAGAGTGGGGATGAGCAAGATGTGGATCCATCGCAATATAGGAGATTGATTAGATCATTGCAATATTTGTGCAATACGCGACCGGATTTGGCATTGAAAGCTCAAATAATTTGGACAAAATTTTGGTAAAACTCAGTGCTGAAGAAGATGTTCCAACATGAAGACCAAAGTTGAAGAATTCTGCAAAATAACAAAGATGTCGAAGAAGATGCCTCAACTTGAAGACTCAACATCCTAGACTCCTATAACAGATTGTTTTAAACCTGTTTCAAATTTGGTCCAAAATCCTAGGCGCGCTCAGCAGTGAATCAAGGAAAGATTTGAAGCCTATCTGAAGACTATAAAAGAAGAATTAGTCCTAGGGTATATGCACCTTGAATATACATTTTGTAACCTAGTTCTCTTGTGTAAAAATAAGGGTTTAGGGTTTTGAGAGTCGTTGGCTCTCTAGGTTTGTAAGTTTCCCTTTGTATCATTTGATGCACTGTGGTAGACATAGGTATAGCACTGGTCCATAAGCCTTTAGGTATTGGATTGTGTATTGTTCTTGGATGAAGCTTTGAAGCAAATCCAAGTTAGCATGTTTGTCAAGTATGCTTGACAGAATTATGTATTGATAGGGATGGTTTAGATATCACAGATTATGATTAGGGGAAGTGAGTGGTGATTCTCATATCAAAAAGGGTGTTCTTTGGTAAAGATTTCATTGGGTAGTATTTAGGAGATAAAGTTGTAAACGGGGGAGTTTAATTTTATAAGTTTAATACAGATAGTGAAGTCTTCTTCCTGGATTGGTATCCCCCAGATGTAGGTGAATTGCACCGAACTGGGTTAACAATTGATGTGTTCTCTAATCACTCTGCAGGAGAAGTGGCTAGCTCTCTTGTTGGGCTGTCTTTTAAAATGTTTTGACATCTTATTAGGGAAAGCTGAATTTGTTCCTTGGTGGTTCCGCTGCATATGTTTCTGATGGAAGTGCTCTGTAATTTATAGGGTTCTGGAGTTGTTACTGAAGACAGATGGTGGAAGATCTCAATCGTAGGCCTCTATATTTGAAGATATCTTCATATTTTTTTCCAAGTTCAGGAGCGATGGAGTGGAGAGAGTTGTTGGTAGATGTCTGGTATGGTGACTTGGTACGTGGAAGCTTGGTTCCATTGTGCAATTTGAAGTCAGTTGAAGAGGAGGGGAGTTGAGATTAGGTTTATCAAGTTCATGCTTTAAGAATTTGATAAATTATTGATCAACTAAGTTGTCAAAGATACTTGAGAATACTCTCAAGTCCACTCATAAAGGTATCTCAGTCGTGCATCTGGAGTCTTCTAGTTATTCTTCTAACTAGAAGGTGTTTCTGTGAAACATAAATCTGAAGAAAGTGGAGGTGATTTATTTTCAGCATCCCAAAGTGCAAGGAAGGATTCATCTCTTTTAATCCTAAGGATAGGTCCAATCTAAATGGAGTTTTCAAAATTGTCGAGGTAAATAGGGTTCGTTCAGAGAGAATCTTAATTACTTGAGTCAAGGGTGGCAGCCTTGGTATCTCAACAATTTATTTGTCAAAGAAGAGACTTGCAAAAGATTGAATACTAAATAAGTGTTCATGAAGTGATCTGGTGGAGTGTGGCTTCAATAGTGAAATAGGATAATTGAATAAGGATTTAAGATAAATTGCTATTTGTGTTACTCATAAGTATTTGATTGATTATTCTTGTATATGGAGTTCAAGCTTACTGATGTTCAACACGATGTTGAAACATCTCTTCATCTGGGTTGTGGAGAATCGTGGGAGGGGTATTGCATAAGCTTTTGGATTTTTTTGGTGTTGACCTAAGAATCTGCTTCAGTTAGTGTGGCAGAAGCATCTGATCTCTGGAGAGTTTCCTGGCAAGAAACTGGTCTAGACAATGGTGATGTGGAAGATGTTGAAGAAGACATCATAATCTTTATGGATAGTTCTTGGATCAGTTTATTTCCGATCTAGGAGTATTGGAGTGCAGCAGGTGTGTTCGAGTTGTTTTTAGAAGCATCCGATGTTTATCTGGAAAGGGTTCTGGCAAGAGACTTGTCCAGAATGGGGTGCTGGTGATGGCACAACTTGGATCAGTTTATTTCTAATCTAGGTACTTAGGAGCATGGGATCTTGCTCATCTTGGAGGTCAAGGTTAAGTGGCACTAAAGAAAGTGGCATTCTTTGGTATAGCTATGGTGTAGTCTATGGCTACTTCTCTTCTGAAGAATCAGATGTGGTAGGTGTGAATTCTTTGGACCTTCAAAGCAGTTATTCATCAAGGTGTGAGCTTGAATGGAATACTTGTGATAAGATTAAGGAGGATGAAGGTTTTCTACTCAAACTTGGTTGTTGAAACAAGTCTATGAGAGCGTGGAACTCTTGTTCTGTTAAAGGGAGAAGGTTTTTCTAAGTGGCAGAAGGATGAGCTGAATTCAGCAGCTGGATGTCATATCAGAATGTTCTGACATCAAGCTTAACATCAGGATCTCAGCAGGTGTTGTGGCACATCAGCTTAAGATAAGTTGATCTACAGGAGAATGGATGTTATAGATGCTTTAAAAAGGTCTATCTCATGCAGTTTGCGGGAGCTGTGGATGGAGAAGATGTTACATGTCTAAGGCTTGGTGGATCCAAGATGTCTTGATATGGAGCAAGAAGTTCATGTAACTTGAAGATCAAATTTCATTGGTGGATCAGTGTATCTTGTGGGAGTTTTGAAAAAGGGGTGTCTTGGAACAAATTACTCTTGGGCAGAAGGGTGATTGGTTGAAGACTTAAGGAGGTATTGACTCTTTTCTATCTTGGAGCTTATGGCAGAAGTTCTCGGTTTATGGAAGATTACTCCTTTTGGTGGTTGAGAGTTTATTTCTCTCTTTGGTTACTAGAGTTCTTATTGATCAAGCTGGTGGCGCAGTGTTGTTAGAAGATCTTCAGATTGGATTACTATGCAGATAATAAGTCTAGTGGTGGAACATATCTAGAACCATATTGGTTGGTGTCTATGATATGTGAAGGATGTCCTAATTGATGTTAGAATATCTTCTAGGTTAGTTATTCTTGGAGAAGGATTCTAAGTTCTATGAGGAACTTGTTTCTTACATCGTTTCTAAGAAGTATCTACAATTGTCATACGGGAAAATGATGGAGTAGGAGAGTTGTCTTAGAAGTCTGATGTGAAGGTTTTGGTAAGACTGTAGTGGATCACAAGTTAATTGCATGAAGGTCTGGATTATGATGTATTCAGAATATGGAAGCGGATATTCACCAGAAGAATTAGAAGTATTCTAGGTTATCATACGGGAGAATGATGAAGGAATGATTATCTTGGATTATGAGGTGTCTATATAATTAGTTGGCCTTGCTAAGGTTAGTAGAAAAGCTTGTGAAGGGTATACCGCCCCTACTACGAGTCATGCTAGAGGGAATCAGATCAGTTTGGCAAGCTGAGAAGTTCTGGAGCATGTATACGATATCTGACATCGTTAAGAAGATAACAAACTAAGAGTTAGGTATCTCTTTGAGGAATGTGGAGTATTCCAGGTTAATTGGATTTTGTCTCAAGGAACATGGAGGTCTGTAATGAGAATTCAAGAGGAATTCGTGTGGTGCATAGATGGATTAAAGAAGAGAGGGATCAATGGTGTGTTTGGACTCAATCCAAGAGTTTGTTAGTTATGGTATAAGTATGCGTTCCTAGTACTCTCACTATATGATCATGAAGTTGTCATGGGATATCATGTGGTGATTTTGAGGTGTTTCATGCTGAAGAAGCATCAGTTGAGAAAGATAGGGGGATAACTTATGTCTGTTAATTGTACTGGTGTGGTACATGGTTTGCTTGAGGGTCAAGCATTAGGTGAATGTGTTCAGTAGGTGTGTTGAACAAAGGGTGCGCTCTTGAAGACATGAATATGTGTCTTATGTTTTCCATTCATCAACATAAGTGTTCATTGGAGGAGCACTGGTTATCTTGGATAGGGGGAGTTACTCCTTGATCTAAGATGTATTACTGCAGGGGTGCAGTTAAGAATCAAGATTGTTTGGAGGACAAGAAAACTATGATTATTTTTGGAGATGGGATGTCAAGAAGGATGTCTTGACATTATACTGCTGTTGTAGGTCGTGGGGAACTTGACAGTTCAAGGTGGATTCTACCATTATTGGTTAGTTGTGATTGATAAGAAAACAATGTGAAGCCCTGGTCAAATTAGAAGAAGAGTGTGTCTAATGTCAGGACACTATTTAGGACATGTTCTCTATTGGGTCATTATGGACGGTGTACCTTGGAGAGTGGAAAACTTGCGCGTACAAAACATGCTCTTCGGTTTTTGCAAAATCTTTGGACGGTGTTCTTTATAGGAGAAACAGTCAAAGCATTCGTGGCCGGTGCACTCTCGTTGTTGGAGAAGTCTCATTCGCTATAAATGTCCTTATTGAATTGACCCGTGGTTCGTTAATTCCTATGAAGACCACTCAGGTATTTATAGGAAAGCCTTGGTCACTTTTGTCTCAAGATGTGTATCTATTATGTGTTCTCATGGCATTATTCAGGATTATTCCTTGGTTGTGGTGTGTCTGGGTTGTCTTGGGACATTTTTTTGTCAATTTTTGGCCATAAAAGGTGGAGAAAGGTTCGAGCCTCAGTCTCTTTCTCTTTTGTGTCTTGTGTCCTAAGTTAAGATATATACCTAGGAATTTTAGGAGTCTCCAATCTCTTGGGTGTGTATGTGGATGTGTACTTCTAGATACCTCATTGTTTAAAGGGGAGTCACATCAGTACTCTAATCATACCGACACTCAGGGCGAAGAGACGTTAGGAATATCCTGGTCTTAGGGTACAAAGAGTTTTAGCCAAAATTTTTCAAAAGGGGGAGATTGAAAGCTCAAATAATTTGGACAAAATTTTGGTAAAACACAGTGCTGAAGAACATGTTCCAACATCAGGACCAAAACTGAAGAATTTTGCCAAAGAACAAAGATGTCGAAGAAGATGCCTCAACTTGAAGATTTCCATATTCTGGTTAACAATTGTTCTGTTCTCTTATCACTCTGCAGATTTACATATTCTGTTATTAGTCTTGATAAACATGTTGGAACAGATGTCGTAACATCTGTGATTCTGCAGTTACTGACATTCAAGGTATCAGTTTACTGTTCTGTTATTGTTTAAATGATTATGCGAAACAATGTCTTGACATGTGTTAGGAGATCTGTTGTCTGCTATGCCAGAATTTCAGGCATTTAGTGTCGTTATTGCTAGTAGATTCATGGAAAACCCCGAAGGTGTCAGACTTGGCAGCAGTCAAGAGAATCCTTAAATACATTAAAGGAACTCTTGGTTGTGGAATTCTCTTTCCCGCATCAGATACGTGCCAAAAATGTGATTTACTTGGTTTCACTGATTCCAATTGGTGTGGTGATAAAGATGATATAAAGTCAATGGCTGGATACATCTTTATGCTTGGCAGGAAACCAATCTCTTGGTGTTCGAAGAAGGAACTGGTGGTAGCACTCCCGTCTTGTGAGGCCGAGTACATTGCAGATTCGTTGTGTGCATGTCAGGCTATGTGTCTCATGAATCTATTGAAGGAGTTGGGTAGCAATGAGGGTGAGGCTACTACATTTGTGGTTGATAATGACTCTGCAATAAACCTTGTAAAGAATCTGATTGCACATGGAAGAAGCAAGCACATAGAGATGTGGTTTCATTATTTGAGGGAGCTAGTGAGTGAAGGCAAGTTATGATTGGGATATTGTTGAAAAGAAGACCAAATTGTAGATTTGTTGACCAAGGGGGTAACAAATGAGGTGTTCAAAAGGTTGAAGACAAGTTTGAGCATGTTGGACTTGGAACAACTGAAATGATGTGGTGTGCTGAAAACCAGTTTTTGAAATTTCAGTTGTGGTAACGGATTATAGGTTTTTCTGTAACGGGTTACAGAGTTAAAAAAAGCTGAAGGATTGCTAGTATCGGGCTCGTAATCGGTTACGACATTTTGCGTAACCGGTTACGATGGCATATTTTGGTTTTTTCAGTTTTTCGTTAATTTTAACTTGTTTTGTTAAGTTGTTTTTTTATTTCCAATAATTTTGTACTTGTTGTATATAAGACCTTGTATGCTCCCATTTTGTGGTTAATGTCAATTATTCTTCTCACACTCAATTAATCTCTCTCTCTCTCTCTCTCTCTCTCTCTCTCCCTCTCTCTCTCTCTCTCTATCTATCTATCTATCTATCTATCTATCAATCTATCAATCTATCTATCTATCTATTATCTATCTATCTATCTCTCTCTCTCTATTTTTCTCTCTCAATTTCTTAACTTCATCTTCTCCAAATTAACTCAATTCTCCATTAATTCACCATTAGAGATTTTGTATGTTCTACCAGTTATCACCAACAACACCAACAATACGAAACAACAATGATGACACACTGTGAAATGAAAATGAATTGTCGACAAAGTGAAATGAAAATGAGATTATTATAAATTTTGTATACTCACCCATTTGTGGGTTTAGATTGTAAAGACCCATACACCTCATGAAATTTTACGATATTACTGGTACTCTAAGAACTCCAAAAAATAAAGAAGAGGCAGTATTTCTACCATTGTTTTCACACTTTCTGATTATTGACCAAACATAGAAGTGATTTTATTAACGGTGCTACAGAGTTGCTTCTAAGGAGTTATCTTATTAACGGTGCTACAGAGTTGCTTGTTTTGGAACTAACACATATTCAATTAAGAAGTATGAGTTAGATTTGAGGGGTTTGGTTTAAAGTCATAATCTTAGGAATATGGACCTTCCTCTTCTTGAGTCTGATTCCTTCTTATTTCCTCTAGCAGTTTTTAGATTAAGATCAACATATTTGTGTTATGATAAGAAGCTCTAAGCTTGAAGTGTAGGTATACCATAAGCTATGGCAAAATAAGGTAGCAAATGGGTTGAAGTGAGAAGAAGAACCATGTTGCATGATAAGCCAAGAAGTTCGATCTGGACGGATAGAAGAGGGGAGGAACTTGAGGCAAGTGAAGAGGTATCATTGTTTTTCTTTACTGAATTCCCTGATGATTTTGGTGCTAAAGAGATGTTTGGAGTATTTAAGGAGTATGGAATATTTTGGGAGGTTTTCATTCCGACAAGGTTCAATAAGGGAGGCAAAAGATTCGGGTTTGTTAGGTTTAGAAAGGTCAAGGATGTTAGACTCTTGGTTGTTAAGTTAGATAGCATTCATATTAGGGGCAGAAAGATCTTCGCAAATCTTCCTAAGTTCAATCGGTTGAATATAGGGAAGAACTCCAACCGACATGTGGAAAAGGTTGTAAGTATGGAGAACAACGAAAATATGGATATGGATGGTAGAGGGAGAGGAAACTTGAGGGGATATAGTAAGGGCGAAGAAAGTAAAATAACTTTTAAGGTTGTGTGAGAATCAAGACAATGGATACGAGAGGAGACGAAACCGTCTTTTGCTCACCTCTGTTTCAATTTTGATGAAGCTGCCATGGTGAGATTCAGCAAGGCGTTTGTTGGAGTTATGAGCAAAGTTGGGGATACATATAACATACAAGAGGCTCTGAATATAGAGGGTTTATTTAGTATTAAAGCTTCACCTTTAGGAGCTAGATCATGCCTTTTGGAGGAAACCTCTTCAAGGGAAATCCAGAATTTGGTAGCGACAAATGAAGCTTGGTGTAAAAGGTGGTTGGATGATAACACCCTTGGTTTCAAGAAGATATGGATAAAGAAAGACTAACATGGTTAAAATACTTTAGATTGTCGTGCCACGCCTGGACATCCAAATTCTTCAAATTCATCTCAGGTCGAGTAGGAGAATACATTATTTCTGATGAGGATACTGAAAAACCAAATTGTCTTGACGTAGCCAGATTCTTGATTAAAACAAAATTCGCATGAACCTAAATAAGGTATTCAACGTTGAGATCAACGACACAATCTACCGTATTAAGCTGATTGAGGACTTCCATGGGCCAAAACAAATCACTATTCGTAACGAGGATATGTGGGTAAACACATCTGATGAATTCCTAGAGTCGGAGACTGAGAAAGGTGATGAAAACGAGGATAACGAGGAAGAAGTCGAACGTGTTGGGGAGACGGATCCATCGGAGGAAGAGAATGTGAGCCAGAATGTGCTTGAAAATCAAGAACAAGGTGTCAGAGGTGGGATGGAACCTAGTAATAATGACAACACTAGGGTTTCGGTGGAGCAGTATTGCGGTGTAACAGAAAGGAAACTCACACACGCTTTAAAGTACCACGAGGCTATTCAGGTTGAAGACCCTTTGTCAGTAGGTGAAAAGGTGTCGTTTGGAGGGAACGATAGGTCTCTATCAATACTGGGGGTCCCTCTTATTACTGCAGAAAGTAGTGGGATAGAAAGTGACAAGGGTACCAAGGGAAATTTGGATCTGGTGTGTGGGGTTTCGAGTGGGCCTTTTAATGGTCCTATGTCAAGCCCAATCAAGACGAATGGTAATGGGGTTGGCCCAGCAAAAAACAACATTCTGAAAGGCCCCCCAACTGTTGGATGAAGGAGCAAAAAATCAAAAACTATATCAGAAATCTATGACAACATTAAGATACCATTTGCTCCATTGTATTATGCTTCATTACTACATGGAGGTAACAACTCAGTTGAAAATAAGGAGAATAGTGAGAAGTCTAAATCCAAATCATATTGGGGGAGTAGGTCAAACGATTCAAGATCCAATTTCACTGGAGGATATATATTATGCTGTGAGTCAATTAGTGATGGCGACGAAAATCAAGGTAATACGAGAATTAGGAAGTTAATGGAGGATGTGCATGTAAAGGTGTGGAAGATGATTAAAACAATGGGGTGGAAGGTCAAGAGGACGAAGAGTATTTCAAAAGTGTAGTCAGACAAATGGAATCAAGGGATCGCAGGGTGTTCGACGAAAAAAAAGGGGTCGAAATTATGGTACCATGAATATTATGTCTTTTAATATTAGAGGGTGTGGTTCTGCAATAAAGAAAAGAAGGCTACGAGAACTAATAATAGAAGAAAAGATTGATGTTTGCTTTATCCAGGAAACGAAACTGCAAGTGATTAATGATATGGTGGTAAGGAAGATGTGGGGGAAGAAAAATTTTGGGTGGTCTGTTGTTAATTCAATAGGTCAATCAGGAGGGATTCTGTCCATATGGAATTTAGTTTTAGAGGAGGCGGATTTCTGGGTGTCAATTTTTCTTGGAAAGGATATAACTACTATTTGGTGAATGTATATTCTTCTTGCAGAATTGTAGAAAAAAGAAGGTTGTCGACTGAACTGTTAAACATCAAGAGGAGGATGCCTAGGGGGAATGGCTTGTGGGGGTGATTTTAATGCTCTCAAGGTGGATGATGAAAGAAGAGGGAAGGGAGGGTAAACATGGTAGATTTGAATGACTTTTCACTATTTTTTGAAGCCATGGAATTAGTAGATTTTCCGGCAATTGGGAATAGGTTCACGTGGTGTAACTCCAATGGCAAGAGCAGTAGCAGGCTGGATAGAATACTAGTTTCAGAAGGATTGATTAGAGAGTGGAAGGTGGTAGCGCATGTGGTAGGTAATCGCGACATATCCGACCAAAGGCCAATATGGTTGAAATGCAACAAGGATAATTGGGGACCTAAACCCTTCAAAAATTTCTTGCGTTGGTTTGATCACCCAGATTTCTTGGAATTCATCAATCAATCGTGAAATTCAATTACCGTTTCAGGATGTAAAGGGCATGTCTTGGTTCAAAAGTATAGAGCTATGCGTGATAAAATTAGATGGTGGAACAAAAATATATTTTGGTGGGTAGACCTGAGAATTGATAATGATGTGTCCTCTTTGAACTGTATTGAAGATGAGCTAGCAGATAATAGCAATAGTATGCTTCAAGACCAGTTGCAGGCTAGAAGTGAAGCAATTTTTGACATGTGGAACAATATAAGGATTGAGGAAAGTATGATATGGCAGAAGTCTAGAGCCAAATGGTTAAAGGAGGGAGATATAAATTCTAAATACTTTCATGCCATATTGAATTCGAGATCAAGGTGCAACTTTATTTCATCTGTCAAGATTGGTTCAAGAGTTGTTGAGGATATGCAGTCTGTGAAGCATGATGTACATGAAGCTTTTTCTGCTAGGTTTACGAAGGCTGCAGGTTCAAGGTCGTTGCTCAACTTTGAGGATTGTCCGACGTTGTCATATGTAGATCGCGATATGTTACAGGAAGAATTTACTGCAGAAGAAATATATGAGACTATCTGTCACTGTGATGGTTCCAAGAGCCCAGGCTCTGATGGGTTTAACTTGGAATTTCTAAAAAGATGTTGGAATGTAGTTGGAAGGGACGTGGTAGATTGCGTCCAGGAGTTCCATGAAACAGCTGTCTTTCCAAAGGCTGTAATGTCATCTTTTATAGCTTTAATTCCAAAGAATACCAATCCTCAACGATTAGATGAGTATCGTCCAATAAGTCTCGTTGGATGTATTTACAAGGTTATATCCAAGATATTGGCTGCAAGGTTGGGAAAGGTCATTGGAAAGCTAGTTTCTCGAAGTCAAACAGTGTTTATCCTGGCTAGACAAATATTAGATGGTGTTTTAGCAATCAATGAAATCATATACCTAGCCACAAGAAGGAAGCGAAAAATGCTTGATGTTCAAGGTGGATTTTGCACAAGCATACGATTACGTGGAGTGGGAATTCTTGTTAGGAGTCTTGGAAGCCATGAACTTTAGTGATAATTTGGTGAGATGGGTGAAATGATGTGTTTACTGCAATTTCTTGTTTGTCGTTGTTAATGGTGGGACAACGAAAAACTTTAGAGGAACAAGGGGATTAAGACAAGGCGACCCCTGTCGCAGTTCTTGTTTGCAATTATGGCCGAAGGGATCGCTTGTCTAGTACGTAGGCCTGGTATACAAAGGTTTTTTTTCTGGTTTTAAATTGAATGAAGTGGAAGATTTTAGCCTTGTCAAATTCACAGATGATACTATACTTGTTTGTAAGGCTGATTGGTCTAGTTTGTGGGGTATAAAAGCCGTCCTTAGAGCCTTCGAACTTGTTTCGGGCTTGTGTATCAATTTATGGAAAGTTGTATCTACAGAGTTTGTGTAGATGATGAGTTCTTAAAAGCGACATCGCAGTTTCTGTTTTGTAGGAAATGGAGTATACCATTCAAATTCCTTTGCATACAAGTGGGAGGGAACCATATAAGGTAAAGTTACTGGAAGCCAGTATTGGATTGCTTTAAAGCAAGGCTATCAATGTGGCATGAACGGTTGTTATCTATGGGTGGTCATGTTACATTAATCAATTATGTCCTTACAAACCTATCAATTCATCAATTGTCCTTCTATCAAGCACCTGTTAAAGTAATCACGGAGCTCAAAGCAATCCAAAGAAATTTCTTATGGGAAGGTTCAACGGAGGTTTCTTCGATGGCTTAGGTGAGTTGGAAAAACATATGCAGACCAAAGGAGGCAGGAGGACTAGGAATAAAGGATTTAGCATTATTTAACCGGGCATTACTAATGAAATGGTTGTGGAGAATTATAGGAGAAGATGATGCTTTATGGAAGCCGGTGCTAGCTATCAAATATGTATGTTGCAAAACTTTGTTCTGTTTAGTGCAGGATGGTGGTCTGGCCAGGAAATCCTCATTGTGGATGAGAGACGTGCTGAAGATTGGAATGTCACCTAGAAATGATGCATTCCTAAGCCAGTTGTCTTGCAAATTGCGCGACGACTCTTTTGTTTCCTTTTGGCACACAAGATGGATAGATGTGAATCCGTTACGAACCAACTTTCTTGCACTTTATTCCATCTCAGGTCTGCAACTCGAGTCGGTGATGGATCATGGTGGCTGGGTCGATAATGTTGCAGGTTATTGAATGGAGTGAAGAATTGAAAGAGCAGCATGAGGATTTGTTGGCGTTGCTGCATGAACGATCCCCCATGGTGGATACACGTGATGAATTTCTCTGGCCAAAAGCAGTTAATAACTTGTTTTCTGTTAATACATGTTATACTTCACTTTTACAGGAAAGCACGAACGATGGCATTGATATTATCTCCAAGACCGTTGTAGAGTTACTGTGGCAAATTTTGATTCCAATGAAGGTGAAGCTGTTTGGTTGGCGCCTGCTATTGGATAGACTTCCAACACGGTATAACTTAGCGGTTAGGACGTAATCTCTGATCCCTATGCTTCAGTTTGTGTTTTCTGTTTTGAAGATATTGAAACGTTGGACCACATTATGATTTCGTGTCCAAGGATAATGGTTGTTTGGAAAGCTATTTTGGAGTGGGTTGGAATTTCATGGGTTGAATCAAATAACTGTAAAAATCATATGATGGAGTGGTTTATTCGTTTGGTTAGGCACACGTCTAAACAAAATGCGATATTGATTTGGTTTGCGGCTTGCTGGAATTTTTGATGGGTTAGAAACCAGATAATCTTTAACGACGGAGTAGACCGCGAGATAGATATTCTTGATAAAATTATGAAGATGTCTTGGTTTTGGCTATCTATAGGATCATCCAAGGACCTAGTGTGCTCATGCCTAGTCTAAATACCCTCTTGACTTTTTATGATGTTAGTTATAATTAAGATGGGATATTACTTCTTGTTCATCACTAGTGCAGCATAGAAATGTATTGTTTGTTGGGCAGCTGTTTTGCTTCCCTTCTAGATTGATTAATGAAAATTTTGGCTTATAAAAAAAAAGTGATATCTTCTCTCAGTAGCTAAAATCGTACAGAATTATAAGAGTAAATGAATACGATAATTACACAAGTTGTGAATAATCCTAAACATAATATGACATGCAAGCTATTAAAATCTCTTTGCGGTCCATATATTAAATTTCACGAAGATACATATATTGCTTATGAAGACAATGCATAATGCAAAATACTAATGTGTAAACTCTTACATTTAACCACCACTAAGCCTGCTATAGCTTTTGACACTCAAAAATTAAGGCAATTTATTTTATCTTCAACTAAGATTCACTATGACACTTTAGTTTATTAGAGATTTGTTACAGGTTTTTAAAGAAGTTTCAATGTCATTAGCATCTCAAATGTATAGATAATATTACATATTATAAACAGAAACTCTTTTCAATGAGACAAATATATGAAAGTTTTGTTCATATAGAAAATAGAAAAGAACACATAAAAAATATTTTATTCAGATAAATCAATTAAGAATATAAGATGCATCCAGTCTTACATTTAATTTTTTTTACTCTTCTAGTAAATATCACAATGTCATGAGGTAAAAGGGAAAACCTAACAATATTCAAATAAATTCGCTGACTCCAGCACATACCACAAACTTGTGATTCTAGTTGTTGTCCAACCAAAACTGTTTCTGAAGATTGTCAACTATCTTATTGTCCACTTGAAAAGCCTTTGTAAGAACTTCTGCTGAAATTTTCGGATTAGATCCAAATACAGCATTAGCAATTGTGATAACACCCGGATTCTGACTGCTTAGTCCAGCAATGGCAACCGCATTTCCATATCCCACATTCAATTGAAAGTGAATGAGACCAATTGGAAACACAAATACATCTCCTTTGTTGAGAACTTTTGTGATGAGACGATTCTGTGGGTTAGAAGTAACAAAACCAACATAGAGAGTACCCTCTAAAACTATAAGAATCTCAGTACCTCTTGGATGAGTATGTGGAGGATTTAGTCCTCTAGGTGCAAAGTCAATGCGAGCAAGAGAAATACCAAGAGTATTTAATCCTAATATCTCATTAACGGTAACCGGTGTCACTTTTGAGCCGAGTGAATTTGATGTGTTTCCTTCTTTCACTGAGAAAAAGAAATCATTTGCAGTGGCAAGTTTTGGATCTTTGCAGAATTTTCCATTCACAAACACTGCAAATCAAATGTGAGTTATTAAATTGATTGACTGTAATAAATTTCAAAAACAGTATCATATATACATACCACCATTCTTAGTGTCATTGATAGCTACACAAAAGTCTTGTAGAGGGCTGGGATCAAATGCTAAGACACAAGATGCTAACGCCAAGAAGGCTGTAAAAATCAAGTAACTACTCTTCATATTGCTTTGTTTGTTTGTAATATATTTGCTTCTGTATGTTTATGAATGATGATATTTTGGAGACACAGAGAGAGTCTATTTATAAGAAGTTTAGACATTGAAATTGTCTACATATTTACTTATAATATGCATTTTAAGACCTAGTAAAAAAAAGTCTTTTTGAATTTGTATAAGATGCTTGTTCAATTAATAGTATTTAATAATTACATGCTACTTATTCTTCTAATGAATAACTTGTTACACGCGCTTCAAGTTATTGATATAGTCAATTAAAGAGACGATTAATTAATTGAACATAAGAGGTTTTTGTCCATGATGTAACCAAGTTGAAATTGTATTAGAGTTTGGAGTTGCAGTTGATTTTTTTTAAATACTATTAGCATGCTTTTAATAATTGTGATTGCGGTCATGGATGAGATTGCGGATACGAGTGTTGCGATTGTGGTCAATGTACTTGCTGCGACGCACATTGCAGGTGTTTGAAATACACTGTTGAGAAACACTTTAAGTTAAGAATTTTTATTATATTAAAAGTAACAAGAGTTTTTATGGTCTAAAATTTTGATTTTTTGGTGAAAATAACTTAACAAACATGGTCAAAATTGTTTGGTGTGGTTCATAATATTGTCGCATGAGTGATTTAAAATCACATCACAATTGTGGTCGAGTGCAGGTGCGGAGACCAACACATCAATAATATTGCAGCTTCTGTAATATTGTAGAAACCAGAGTCAACTGCGATGGTCGGAGCCGAGGTGGTTAGCGGTAGTAAATGGAGTCACACCAATAATCGGTGGTCGAGTGGTGGTGGCAGAGCAAAGGTCTGTGGGTCAGGTCAACACCTGGTTGGGTGTGTTTTCGGATCCAAGGTCGTGTGTGCAGATGAGACAAATACGTTGTGTTGCTTTTGTGCATGAATTTGATCTCTAGGGTTTGACAATTATAAATGTTGTTCTCTGTCCCTTTTGTTGATAGAATATTACGACGGAAGAGATGGTAATCTTAGTGAGAAAAACTTAAAGAGACATGGGTAAAAACTCCTAGAAATGGTTGTTCTTTTGATTGACATACCATAGGGGATAACTAAAGGGATTAAAAAACACTTCTAAACATCCTACTTTATATGAGTTAAGTTACTTTTATAAGTAATTAATATAGTCAATTAAAGAGAGGACTAATTGAACATAAAAGGTTTTTGTGCATGCTCTACAAGAAAACATGCCCTCAACCACATGATATAACGGCGTGATAAACATGTGGCAAAAAAAGGGAGTTGCGGCATGTTTATCACGTTGCTACTTGTTTATATTATTAAAAAAATAGAACTAATGTTTGCACATGTGGGAGTCAGAAATTTTTATTAAAGAATATGTTGTGGCATAGAGATCACGTCGCAACGTAAAATAGTAAAAGAAAAAAATTAAGATGTTATGCTTCTACATGGGAGAAAGCTTGAATTTTTCAGAATTTATGTTGTGGCGTGTAACTCACGTTGCAATTTTAAATTCAAAAATAAAAAATTTTAAGAGAAAAAGTTTGAACTGATGGGTACAGAATGACTGACACCTTTTTTTAGTGGCATGATTATCATGTCACTAAGTTTTTTACCGTTAAAGCATTGCGGGAAAGGTGTACGTGGACACCATGGACGATGTTAAGATAAATTTTTTTTAGAAGTAGGACATCTGGTCGACTATCTGACATGCTTAGGCATGCTAGATTACGTTGCGAAGAGCAACAAATTCGTCCTGACTTGATAAACAAGGAAGTATTTAAGGAACTTATTGTCTATTGGAATTAGTGACAGTGAGACAATTGGCTCTTACGGAGCCGAGTTGCGAGACAGTGGCACGTGAGGCAAAGGTGAGACGCGAGAAGGAAGCACGTGAGGTGGCGCTAAAGGCCGAAATTAAGGAAATGAAGAAGAGGTAATCTGAGATGGGGGTGCAAATGCGACAATTTTTTTCCTCACTATCGAATCATCTTGTCCAAGAAGATGAAGACGAATAAGACTAATTCATATTTTTTGTGACGTGAATATTCTGTGACTAAAAATTTCATATTTTTTAATGATTATAATTGTTATAAAATTTGACTTTTTTAATAGAAAGTTATTTTAATTTTTGTAATATATTATTTATTAATTAGTTTTTATGAATTATTAATTTTTGTATATAAACACTAACCATTAACTTGAAGAATCTCTGTGTTTTTACTAGTTTATATGAGATAAGGTTCCTACAAAACAATTTTTTTTATAAGCAAATAATATGAATTAGATGAGAGTACTAAGGGTACTCCAACCCAAATACATAGCTAAGGAACTACAACCGAAAAATTACACAAAGCCTACAAGAAGTCACAAGGACATTGAAACCACTCATAATAGTTACACCTAATTTTGTTCTTCTAGCTTAAAGCTAACCACCACCAAAAGCAAGACATGACCCTAACCTCCGAAATTTCAACCTAGTTATTAAATATTATTTGGTTCCTTGGAAACACAAAGAGACGCAAACCATAATAGGCACACTTTTTCAACTGAGCATTTCCTTTTAATCCCTTTAAACCAAGCCAACAAGAAGTCACTACAACACGAAACAACAATGGTGACACAGATCTTATTTGATCCTGAAATTGAATGAACCGCACGCAAAAACTTCTGTAAAAATGGGAAAAAGAATAAAAATGACGAATGACTAGATCTAGAAAAATTTGTTTGTCTCAACACAACAATGGACAATGGCTGAGGTTATTGTTGAAAATCAGTTTTTGACATTTCAGTTGTGGTAACGGGTTACGGGTTTTAGCGTAACGGGTTACGGAGTTAAAAAAACTGAAGAATTGCTGGTATCGGGCTCGTAATCGGTTAAGTCATTTTGCGTAATCGGTTACGAAGGCATATTTTGGTTCTTTTAGTTTTTTGTTAGTTTCAGCTTATTTTGTTAAGTTGTTTTGTTATTTCCAATCATTTTGTACTTTTTGAATATAAGACCTTGTAAGCTCCTATTTTGTAGTTAATACCAATTATTCTTCTCACCCTCAATTACTCTCTCTCTCTTTCTTTCTCTCTCTCTCTCTCTCTATATATATATATATATATATATATATATATATATATATATTTTTTTTTTTTTTCTCTCTCAATTTCTTAACTTCATCTTCTCCATATTAACTCAATTCTCCATTAATTCACCATTAGAGATTTTGTATGTTCTAACATTTGGTATCAAGAACCCTGGTTCTGATCCATTTCCGCTGCAACAATGAGTATCATTTCCAACTATAGAATTCTCACCAACCTTCTGATTCTTGATTCGAAGAATTATGATACCTGGTCAAAGCAAATGAAAGTTCTGTTTGGGTATCAAAAAGTTCTTGAGATCATCAACAGTGGAGTTACACCACTTGGGGCTGAAGCTACAAATTCTCAAAAGGCTGCATTCAAAGAAGAAAAGAAAAAAGATTCCAAGGCACTCTTCTTGATTCATTCTTGTGTCGATGGTGACAACTTTGAGAAAGTTGGCGATTGTGAGTCGGCGAAGCAAGCTTGAGAGATCTTGGAGAAAGCTTATGCAGGGGCTGTTAAATCTAAGGTAGTGAGGTTACAAACTCACAAGAGGCAATTCGAGTTAACGCAAATGGAAGAGAAGGAGACGATCAACGATTATGTGACGCGTATCACGCGTTTGGTGAATCAAATCAAGTCTTGCAGAGAAACTATTTTGGAGCTGAATGTTGTGTTGAAGATTTTGCATTCTTTAACGTCAAGATTCGACAATATTGTAGTGGCTATCTAAGAGTAGAATGACCTTGAGACGTTGAGCAAAGATGAGCTTCAAAGCTCTCTTGAGGCTTGTGAGCAAAGGATGGATGAGAGAGGAAGCGATAAAGCTAAAGCGAAGATTGCTTTGCAAGCACGGCTTAACGAAAAGAGTAGAAGATCGAAAGGAAAATGGACTTCGAAGGGGAAGCAAAATTCTTAGAATTTAGGTAGAAATTATCCACAAAATTCCAAGGTTTTGATGGTGTAAAAGGGCCAGAGCAGCTCCAAAGATAGTGATCAAGGAAACAACTTCAAGAAGTTTGACATGAGTAGATTGAAGTGTTACAATTGTCATAAACTCGGTCATTTCGCAATAGATTGTCGCGCGAGACCAATGGAGAATCATAGCGATGAAGTTAAGGTTGCGAGGAAAGTGGTAGATGATGAAAATAAGCGCTTAATTATGATCACGGAGGAAAATTATGGCATTAAAGAGGTGATGGGCAGCAACTGTAAGTTGCGGGACAACAGATGCAGCAGTTCAAAAAATGTTGCGAAAATTAGAGTAAAATTCGTGGATGATACCACTCTTGCGGATGAAGGTTTCGATGATGTTTTGATCAAGAAGAAGAATGGTGGACATTCTATGATCAAGGATGTTTTGTATATTCTGGGAATTAAGTGTAATCTCTTGAGTATTGGCCAATTGCTTGAGAGAGGTTACAAAATTTGCTTGGAAGACAAAATCTTGCGCGTTGTGGATGCAAACAGTGTTTTGATCCTTAAGGCTCTTATGGATGCCAGTAGGAATTGCAAGGTGGAGTTGAAAGTGATAGAGCATAAGTGTTTAGCTACAATAGCAAGTCAAGAATAGTGGTTATGGAACTACCGTCATGGACATCTCAATTTTCGTTATCTTGACGTGTTTCAAAGGGATGGTATGGTAACCGGGTTGCCAAGAATCAACATTCCAGATGAGATATGTGAAGAGTGTGTGCAAGGGAAGATACACAAGAGTAATTTCAGCAAGGATGCGGGTCATAGGACCAAACATCACCTTGAGGTGGTGTATTCCGATGTGTGCGGTCCAATGCAAGTCGATTCGTATGGTGACAATAGGTATTTTGTCACATTTATCAATGATTTTAGTCGGAAGATACATATACACCTAATCAAGAGAAAGGATGATGTATTTGATGTGTTCAATAGATTCAAGTCCATGGTTGAGCGACAATGTGGTCACAAGCTCTAAATTCTCAAAACGGATTGTGGAAGTGATTATACCTCGAACGAGTTTGGGAAGTATTGTGATGAAGACGGGATAATGTGTGAGATTGTGTCGCTCTATACGCCACAACAGAATGGTATTGTCGAGAGGAAAAATTGTTCGATAATGAACACGATTCAAAGCATGATAAATGGCAAAGACTTTCCGAAGGAACTATGGGGTGAAGTCGTTTCTATAGCCGCCTATTTGTTGAATAGGTACCCTTCAAAGAAGATTGAAAACTTAACTCCCGAAGAGGCGTGGTCTGGATTTAAACCAAGCTTAAGTCATTTGAAAGTTTTCGGTTCGATAGCATTTCGACACGTTCCGGGTCAGCTCCAAAAGAAGTTGGACGACAAGGGTGAGATGATGTTACTCGTTGGTTATCATCCTACTGGAGATTATAATTTGTTTGATATTGCAAATAAGAGGATCGTGATTAGCCGATATGTTGTGGTCGACGAGCTGCGAAAGTTTGACAACAGCATAAAAGCTGTTGATCCAGGCCCCGTAACGGGTTACGCTAAAAGCTGTAACGGGTTACCATGTGAATTTTTGGGTTCTGAAGCTGTTGGAACTGGTTTTGCAAAAGCATAACGGGTTAAGAGAATCCTGTAACCGGTTACGGGCTGGAAAACCAGAATTTTCAAAATCCTGGAGGTGCAGAACAACAACATGTCGAAGCCGAAAAAGGAGGAAATAGTAGACAACCAACAAGGCAAAGAGTTATGACTCAGAGACTCCAAGAATGTGAAGTATTCCAGGATAACGAAATTAATGATGATGGTGATTTCATTCACTTTGCGCTTATGGCTGAATCCGAACCGGTGAACACGGAAGAGGCTCTAAGCAATCTAAAGTGGATTTGTACAATGAAGGAGAAGCTGGAATCAATTGAAAAAAATTGTACTTGGGAGTTGGTCGATTTACCGTTTGGAAATAAGCCAATTGGTGTGCGATAGGTCTATAAAGTGAAGGCAAATTACAAAGGCGAGGTGATCAAGCATAAGGCTCGACTGGTAGCGAAGGGATTTTTACAACGTGAAGGTATAAACTTTGAGGAAGTGTTTGCACTTGTGGCTAGGCTTGAAACCATCCGATTAGTTGTTGGCATTGCGAATAACAATGATTGGGCGATATATCAAATGGACGTCAAATCTGCATTTTTGAACGGTCCACTTGATGAAGAGGTTTATGTTGAGCAGCCCCCTTAATTTGTTGTAAAGAATCAAGAGATGAAGTTCTACAAATTACTTAAAGCTTTATATGGTTTGAAACAAGCTCCAAGATCTTGGAACAAACACATTTATGGCTTTCTTGTTGATATTGGTTTCAATGTATCTGAACACTAAGTTTATGTTAGAACGGATACAAATGATGGTGTGATCATTTTTTGCTTATCTGGGGATGATCTATTGATTGTCGGAAGCTGCGAGAAGAGTATCTCTAAGTTCAAGAGTGAACTTATGGATGAGTTTGAGATGACGAACCTTGACATTATGACGTATTTCCTTGGCATAGAGTTCCATAAGTCAAAAATGGAACTGCTCATGCATTAAAAGAGATATGCCCTTGAGATCTTGAAGAGGTGTGAAATGGAGCATTACAATGCTACCATTACACCATGTGAGGCAAGTTTACAACTATCCAAGAGTGGGGATGACCAAGATGTGGATCCATCGCAATATAGGAGATTGATCGGATCATTGCAATATTTATGCAATACACGATCGAATTTGGCATTGAAAGCTCAAATAATTTGGACAAATTTTTGGTAAAACTCAGTGCTGAAGAAGATGTTCCAACATGAAGACCAAAGCTGAAGAATTATGCCAAAGAACAAAGATGTCGAAGAAGATGCCTCAACTTGAAGACTTAACATCCTGGACTGCTATATCATATTGTTTTAAATCTATTTCAAATCTATTCCAAAATCCTAGGCGCGCTCAGCAGTGGATCTAGGAAAGATTTGAAGCCCAACTAAAGACTATAAAAGAAGACTTAGTCCTAGGGTTTATGCACCTTGAATATACCTTTTGTAACCTATTTCTCTTGTGTAAAAATAAAGGTTTAGGGTTTTGAGAGTCGGTGGCTCTCCTGGTTTGTAAATCTCCCGTTGTATCATTTGATGCACTGCGGTAGACATAGGTATCGCACAGATCCATAAGCCTTTAGGTATTGGATTATATATTGTTCTTGGATGAAGCTTTGAAGTAAATACAAGTTAGCGTGTTGGTCAAGTATGCTTAACAGAATTCAGTATTGACAGGGATGGTTTAGATATCCCAGATTGTGATTGGGGTAAGTGAGTGGTGATTCTCATATCAAAGAGGGTGTTCTTTGGTAAAGATTTCATTAGGTAGTATTTAGGAGATTAAGTTGTAAACAGGGGAGTTTAACTTTATAAGTTTACTACAGATAGTTAAGTCTTCTTCCTAGATTGGTATCCCCCAGATGTAGGTGAATTGCACCGAACTCGGTTAACAATTGCTGTGTTCTTTTATCACTCTGCAGATTTACATATTATGTTATTAGTCTTGATAAACATGTTGGAACAGATGTCGTAACATCTGTGATTCTGCAGTTACTGATATTCAAGGTATCAATCTGCTGTTCTGTTCTTGTTTAAATGATTATGCAAAATAATGTCTTAACATGTGTTAGGACATCTATTGTCTGCTATGCCAAAATTTAAATTGGTATCAGAGCAGGCATCCTGACTATTTCTGGATGAGATCTTTGGGAGATACTTTCTGGCTTTTAAACAAGGAGGAGTTTTGAAGATCAAACCAATCAACTCAGACATACTCAAGGGTATTAATGGATGGGATGGATGTTCTGGATCGAAGGTAACAACCTGGTGGTTGTTCATGTTGCTGAGGAGGTTCTACAACAACTTCAGGAGAAGTGGCTAGCTCTCTTGTTGGGGTGTCTTATAAGATGTTTTGACATCTTATTAGGGCAAGCTGAATTTGTTCCTTGGTGGTCCGCTTCATATGTTTCTGATGGAAGAGCTCTGAAATTTATGGGGTTTTGGAGTTGTTACTGAAGACCGATGGTGGAAGATCTCAATCGTCGGCCTCTATATTTGAAGATATCTGCATCTTGTTTTCCAAAGTCGGGAGCGATGAAGTGGAGAAAGTTGTTGGTAGATGCCTGGTATGGTGACTTGGTACGTGGAAGCTTGGTTCCATTGTGCAATTTGAAGTCAGTTGAAGAGGAGGGGAGTTGAGGTTAGGTTTATCAAGTTCATGCTCTAGGAATTTGATAAATTATTGATCGGCTAAGTTGTCAAAGATACTTGTGAATACTCTAAAGTCAACTCATAAAGGCATCTCAGTCGTGCATCTGGAGTCTTCTAGTTATTCTTCCGACTAGAAGGTGTTTCTGTGAAACATAAATCTGAAGAAAGTGGAGGTGATTTATTTTCACCATCCAAAAGTGAAAGGAATGATTCATCTCTCTTAATCCTAAGGATAGGTCCAATCTAAATGGAGTTTTCAGAACTGTTGAGGTAAATAGGGTTCGTTCAGAGAGAATCTTAATTACTTGAGTCAAGGGTGGTAGCCTTGGTATCTCAACAATTTGTTTTTCAAAGAAGAGACTAAAGATTGAATACTTGATAAGTGTTCATGAAGTGACCTGGTAAAGTGTGGCCTCAACAAGGAACCAGGATTATTGAACAAGGATTTAAGATCAATTGCTATTTCTGTTACTCACAAGTATTTGATTGATTATTCGTGTATGTGGAGTTCAAGATTACTGATGTTCAAACCCAAATTCCACCAACCGTTTTCCTATTCGCAGAATCAGCGCTGCACAACGTGAAGAACGCAGAGTCAAAGGACTTTGCTTCAATTGTGATGAAAAATTTATTCCGGGGCACCGTTGCGCTGGTGGAAAATTTTTGCTACTTATGGATGATGAAGAAGTTCCTAGTGATTCCACAAAATCAGTTGTGCCAACTGATACAATTGAAGAAATTCCAAATGTGGAAGACACTTATTTTCAGCTCTCACCCCAAGCTGTGAGTGGGCAATTTTCCCTAAAACTCTGAAATTTAAAGGCATCTTAGATGGTTTACAAGTCACTATTCTAATTGACACTGGCAGCACCCACAACATCCTTCAACCCCGAATAGCCCAACACCTTAAAATACCAACCAAACAAATCCCAAATTTCTCTGTCATGGTTGGAAATGGTTCCCAATTGAATTGTAGTGGATTATGCCCTCAAGTTCCAATCAACTTACAAAACCATTTGTTTTTCATTCCACTCTATTTGTTGCCCATTGAAGGGGCCGATGTGGTTTTAGGGATGGAATGGCTGCGAACCTTAGGCCCAATTCTTGCTGATTTCTCAATTCCTAAACTTTCTTTTACCCATAACAACAAGGATATCACTCTCATGGGTGAGTCAACCATGTGTCCAACCCAATCCACTTTTCATCAGTTCTGCCACCTACGTCACACTGACTCAATAGCCTCCATTCACCTCTTACTATACCAACATTCAAAGGAAGTTCAGCCTGAACCAAATGTTGAATTCCTTAAGGCAATTGAATCCCTTTCACCCAAACCACAACCAGAAATTGCAGCCATCCTACAGTCCCACGCCTCAATCTTTCAACCACCAAACAGATTACCACCATACAGACCACACGACCACCACATTCCCCTTGAACCAAATTCTAAACCCGTTAACGTTAAACCCTACCATTACCCTCATTCCCAAAAAGAAGCCATGACTACCATCATCAATGACATGCTTAAACAAGACATTATTAAACCCAGCAACAGCCCTTATTCCTCCCCTGTGCTGCTGGTGCGAAAAAAAGATGGTACTTGGAGATTTTGTGTGGACTATCGCGCACTCAATGCTCTAACTATTCGTGACCATTTTCCCATCCCAACCATTGATGAACTATTTGATGAGTTAGGATCTGCATCTTTGTTTACAAAGATTGACCTTAGGTCAGGCTATCACCAAATTCGAGTCTCACCAGAAGACACTCATAAGACAGCGTTCAGAACCTTTGATGGGCACTATGAGTTTTTAGTTATGCCTTTTGGATTGACTAATGCTCCTAGTTCTTTTCAAGCGGCAATGAATGATCTGTTGCGTCCTTTCTTAAGATGGTTTGTGCTAGTTTTTTATGACGATATTCTCATTTATAGTTCTTGCTTATCTGATCATGTGTGTCATTTAAAATTGGTTTTAGAATTACTTTCTACTAATCAATTTTTTGCTAAGTTGTCCAAATGTGTTTTTGCTGTCCAAAGTGTTTCTTATTTAGGTCATGTTATATCTTCCAAAGGTGTAACCCTAGATCCATCAAAGATTCAAGATGTTTTGGATTGGCCGAAGCCACGTTCACTCACGACACCCAGGGGTTTTTTAGGCCTCACCGGCTTTTATCGGCGATTTGTTCGTCATTACGCCTCTCACGCCGCTCCGCTCACCAATTTGTTACGTTTCACTAAATTTACATGGAGTACAGTAGCAGATACAGCATTTACAACCTTAAAACAGAAAATGACAGAAACCCCAGTGCTAGCTCTTCCTGACTTCACAAAGACCTTCACTTTAGAAACAGATGCCTCTGCTGTTTCGATCGGCGTTGTGCTTTCTCAGGATGGTCACCCGTTGGCATTCTTCAGCAAGAAAATGTGCAATCGTCTGTAGGCTTCATCAGTTTACGTCCGTGAGATGTATGCCATCACAGAATCTATTAAAAAATGGCGTCAGTACTTAATTGGGAGACACTTTTATATCTTTACAGACCAAAAAAGTTTAAAGAACTTGCTGGTACAAACAATACAGACACCAGAGCAACAAAAATGGGCAGCTAAGCTACAAGGGTTCAGTTTCGAAATTTTCTACAAACCTGGTAAGAATAATCAGGTGGCAGACACCCTTAATCGCCGACACACAGAAGATGAGGCAGCCTTGTTGACAATCTCATCACCAGTCCCCACACTCGTACAACAGCTAAGAGATTACTACCAAAAAAACAAAGAAGGTCAAGAACTTCCTCAACAAATACAAGTCAGATCCAAGTATGCAAGTTTTGTACAATTTCAAAATTGACCTGTAGTTTTACAAGGACAAGTTATATGTTCCTCCACTACCAGAATTTCGCCAGCAACTTCTACATGAATTTCACTATTCAGCAGCTGGGGGACATTCAGGTATCCAACCGACCCTTGCTCGCATCTCAGCTTCCTTCAACTGGCCGGGCTTACACACAGACATCAAAACCATGATCCAATGTTACTCTATCTGCCAACGTAACAAGTACCTCCCAAAGAAAGAGCAAGGGTTATTACAACCATTAGACATTCTGCAGCAAGTGTGGGAGGATTTGACTATGGATTTTATAACTCATTTACCGTCTTCATTTGGCCACACCGTGATTTGGGTCATCTGTGACCATCTGAGCCAGTTTGTCCACTTCCTCACTTTGCCTACCCACTTCACCGCACCAGACCTTGCCCAACGTTTCATTGCTGAAATCTGCCGGCTCCATGGTATACCAACGTCTATTGTGTCAGATCGGGATCCCTTATTCATGAGCACTTTCTGGAAGGAACTTTTCCGGCTACAAGGCACGACCCTGAAACATAGCACGGCGTATCACCCAGAGACCGACGGTCAAACAGAGGTTGTTAACAGAAGTTTAGAAACTTACCTTCGTTGTTTCACGGCCGACCAACCAAAAAAGTGGTTTACTTTTCTACACCTTGCGAAATACTGGTATAACACTTCATACCACTCGGCAATCTGCATGACACCCTTCGAAGCCCTCTACGGAAGACCTCCCCCAATGCTTCTTGACTACGTGAAAGGATCTTCTACAAATGTTTCCATTGACAACCTGTTAACACAGAAACATGAAATCCTTCAGACCTTAAAAGCAAATCTGAGCCGCAGCAAATAAATAATGGCGGAACAAGCTAACAAGAAGCGAGTGGACTGTACCTTTGAGGTCGGAGACCTCGTTTTACTTTGCCTACAACCATATCGCCAAGGCTCGCTCCAACGGCGTTCGTCACAGAAACTCTCGTCTCGCTACTTTGGGCCCTTCAAGGTATTACGTCACATCGGCTTTGTGGCGTACGAATTAGATCTTCCACCATCTTCAAAGATCCACAACGTGTTTCACGTCTCCCAACTCCGCCGCTACCGAGGCTCCGATTCTTCTGCAGATTTCATCAATCTCCCACCAGCACAGAACACTGAAAAACAAGACACAAGGGTTACACTTTCGACAGATCAAGAGATAACAGAACATGAAGATATAGTTTCTACCTTTGAGGACCCTCACGCAACTTCTAGCTCAACCATGGATGATACGAGTAGCAAAGCAAACAAAGAAGTGGAAGTATATCAGAAAGAGAAGGGAGAGAGTTCTGAACAAATGGGAAAAGGTTTGCAAAATACGACTTGTTATGAACAACCAAAACTTTCTGAGGAAGTACAAAGGCAAGGGGTTACAAAGGTAACTAGTTATGTTTCTCCAAATGACTTAAGTGCACTTGATGATATGATTCAAACACCGCCCACGGGTTCCAACAGCGAGAATACCGAGAGAGCCATGCAGTCGTTGGATTCACAACGGGAAGATGCCAATTGCCCTTCTTCCGCCACGCGTCCCACTAGCTGTCTTCCACCAACTGTTGTTTTGGACTGCCCAAAGATTTGTGGGGCCCGAGAATCCTTTTCATCTGCAGCATCACGTGTTGCTGCCTCCTCTCTATTGCCGCCCAATTCGTTACACTCTTCAAGTCTTTCTAACCCTAATGGGCCACACCATATTGGACCAACTTGGATAACTTGGATAATAACCTTGAGGACAAGGTTCATTTTGGGCCGGATAGTATTGATGCAAGGCCCAAACGAAAAATAGCCCAACCAGCCTGGATGAAAGATAATATATTTTATTAAGTTTTTATTAAGTTTTTGTTATGTTGTTTTTTTCAAGGGGTCAGGCCCATTGTCTTAGTTGCTGAATGTTAGGCCCATTTATCTTTATCTTTGTAAGAAACCCTAGTATTTATGTTGCTGTCTTGGAGAATGAATGTATGCAGAATTTCATTTTACAATTTTATTGTCTTAGTTTTTTTTAGTTTCTCTTGTCCAATGGTGATTACCCTAATTGGGTGATAGCTGCAGAATTCTAACCCCATCACTTAGTGTCAATGATAGCTACACAAAAGTCTTGTAGAGGACTGGGATCAAATGCTAAAGCACAAGATGCTAAGGTCAAGAAGGCTGTAAAAAATACGTAACTACTCTTCATATTGCTCTTTGTTTGTTTGTATATTTGCTTCTGTATGTTTATGAATAATGAGATTTTGGAGACATAGAGGGAGTCTATTTATAAGAAGTTTAGACATTTGAAATAATCTACATATTTACTTATAATATGCATTTAAAGACCGAGTAAAAAAAAGTCTTTTAGAATTTGTATAAGATACTTGTTCAATTAATATTTAATAATTACATGCTACTAATTCTTTTAATGAATAACTTGTCACACGCGCTTCAAGTTATTGATATAGTCAATTAAAGAGATGATTAATTGAACATAAGAGGTTTTTGTCCATGATGATGTAACCAAGTTGAAATCTTACATATAAGAAAATAAATAGCTACCAAAAATACCAAAATGCCCCTCTGGCTCCACGTACGCCTCCACGTTGCTATTCTAAAAATGCTCCACGTTGCTTGCTTGAAAACGTTTGTTGCTTTCACCTAACCAAACCTGTAATTGAAAAATAAGAATAAAAATACTTTTTCCTATCCTCTTTCTCTCTCGTCCTTTCTCTCTTTCTTTCGCTTTCTCTTTTCTTCTTCCTTCTGCATCTTTTCCTTCCCATTCTTCTTCTTTCTCCGTCTTCCTTCTTCCTCTTTTTTATAGACCTCACTACTAAATCTCTAACCGAAACTATTGAAACTAACCGAAGCATCTGACACTGATTCACTACTACGAAAAACCCATTTAGCAACGGTTGGGAATGATATATAATGACGCGGGTGAAGGCGTTGTTATGTAGATTGTTGTTGTAAGTTCTTCGTTTCTACAACGGTATGGAAACCATTGTTGTATTCTGGAAGCGCGCGATATATTGCAATGGTTAGGTATTTCAACCTTTGTAATATATATTAACCATCACAACGGTTATCAGTATGAACCGTTGTCATATATGTTAACTATCACAACGGTTATTTGTCTCAACCGTTGTGGAATGTATCCTTAGTTTATTAAATACAAATGTATATTGCTTGTTTTACCATCCACCTTATTAAAGAAATACAACCATTAAAATTGGTAAATAACTATATAATCTGAAAATTAAACTGTTCTTAAAAACCAACTTAAACACACTACTGTTTTTCGAATTGCATCCATTTCATTCCGCACATTTTATCTTCCTTAACATAAAATTTATGGTTCGATGGTCGGTTTCCTTCAATCCATCGATATCTTTTGTTAATCGCCATGATTTTATCATCATAACAATGATCATGATCTTAACAACCACGGCGATTAGTGACGATGATGAGGTAAATTATAATAAAAGATATCGATGGATTGAAGGAAACCGACCATCGAACCATAAATTTTATGTTAAGGAACATAAAATGTGCGGAATGAAATTGATGCAATTAGGAAAACATTGACATGATAAAGATTGGTTTTCAAATACATCCTAATTTTTAGATTATAATGTTCTATAGCAATTTAACTGATTTGCATTTTCAATAAAAGGATAGTGAAACAAACGATATACATAGTATATAATAAACTAAATTTCATATACAATATCAGAATGAATTCATATATATGTACCTTATCAGAATGAATTCATATATAGGTACCACCATCATCATCACCATGTGAAACAAATCCTAAGAAGTGGGAAGCAATGATGAAAATTAGTTAGTATTAAATTTAACTATATACAATATACATAGTATATATATAATAAACTAATGTTCTATATCAATTTAACTGATTGCATTTTCAATAAAAGGATAGTAAAACAAACAATGTACATAGTATATAATAAACTAAATTTCATATACAATATAAGAATGAATTCATATATATGTACCTTATCAGAATGAATTCATATATATATGTACCACCATCATCATCACCATGTGAAACAAACCCTAAGAAGTGGGAAGCAATGAAGAAAATTAGTTAGTATTCAAAACAAAACAACCAAAAGTTGAAACAAAACCCTAAGAAGTGGGACTGTACCATTACAATGAAGTTCACCTTGCTTGTGAAGCATTGAAGTTGAATCTGCACAAAATGAGAACAATCAACAAAAACAACATGAAGCAAACGAGATAATGGGAACTATTTAACAAAAAGATTGAAGTAGAAGACTACCTTATTTTCCATAAACAATATGTACATTACGCTTGCTACCGCCAGCATCATCACCATGTTCATCTAGTTTTAGATTCTGCAGGAAGAACTACAAAGAGGAAGAAGCTTAAATCAAAAGCTTCATACTTCTTGTATTTCTTCTCGCAGATTCTAAAAAAAGATGAAGTTTGGGTGCTAGGGTTTCGCTGTGAAGGAAACGGCGCGACTGTCAAAAAGGGAAAGTTAATTCCCTTATATAGGTAAACTTTTCACAACGGTTTTCTTAAATAACCGTTATGATAGATTATATATTAATTTAATAATATCACAACGGTTAGTTATAATAACCGTAGCGATACCCCTTATACGTGGTACAAGGTTCGACACCAGGCAACAACATTTTCCTAAAATTACGCCTGGATTATAAGTGATATCGCTATGGTCATTACTTATAACCGTCGTGATATTATTAACCGTTGCACTTCCCAACATATGAACGGTTTACAAGAAAATATAGTTCCAGAATATGAACGGTTTACAAGTTATCATCATTACAAGCATTAAACTATCAGTCTTTTCATCTTCAACCTCATCTATAAATAGACAATTTTACATATCTAAATAATATATTCTTCGTAACAATGAGTTCAACAAATGAGAATCCTAGAAACCTCAATGAGGAACGTCAAGCGCCAATCCAGGAGGTCGTCCAACCAGCAACTGCCAACTTCAGGGATGCCTTAAGGGTAAGGAAGGATAAGAAGAAGAAGAAGAAGAAGCCGAAGAAGAAGAAGATAAAGAAGAAAAGGAGGCCTGTATATTATGATTCCGATGAGGGGAGTGAGGAGAGATGTCTAGATTATGAAGAAACATTTTATGCTATGGGCTCTGACAATGATCTTGATATGTAATATGTTTATCAATGTACTCTCAATGGAATATTAAAATAAAATTATGTCTATATATGTTCATCTCTTACAGTTTTATTTTTAAAGTTATATATATACTCTATTGCACTTAAAAATACTAAAGAATACATTGCTGTGAATCGAAGCGTGATACATGTAGTACAACGGTCTTCTAATACAAGCGTGTTAAAATGTAAAAATATGGAAAAAAAATATAGAGCTGGGAATCGAAGCTTGTTACACAGCTTGTATTACAACGGTTATGTAATATAACCGTCGTTAAATATGGCGTTATAAATTTTTAATCCTGTTACAACGGTGGGATACAAAACCGTGGTAAAGCTGGTGTCGTTAAATGGGGTTTTCGTAGTAGTGATTATGTTCAAGTTTAAGTTTTTAGCTTTCTTTTCGGGTTTATGCTCTTTTGTTTCGATTTAAGATTGTTGGTGTTGCAGGAATGAGGGGAGATGTCGGTGGCATTTCCGTCGATTTTACAACGATCTGTGATATCACGGTGGTGGATCTGTCGTGAATCTTGGTCAAAAAGGGGACTTGAGGTATGGATCTGGTGTTGGATAGGGATGATTAGTTGTTAATTTTTTTAGTTTTTCATGAAAATGGATCTGTAATATTCAAAACTTGTGTTATGTAGATAATCAAGATCTGAGTTTTAAATGTGTTAAAAATTCTGTTCGTGAGTGTTGGATAAGAGATGTTTAGTTGTTAATTTATTTCTGCTGCATTAATTTGTGTTATAACTAATTATGCTTTTGTTTGAATTTGAAAGCTTTGTGATTTAAATGAAAATGATTAGATTTTTTATAAGTTTGAGTGTTGTCTGAGCGGTGATGGACTGCGGGTTGCAACTGGTTCTTACAGGTCAGTGATACAAACTTAATCTATAGTTCAATTGTCTCTGAAATTGTTTATCTCCCTACGTGTTACTACACTGTTTCATTTTTTGCCAGGAATTGATTCCGAGTATTCAGCCATTCTCCTAGAAGTGCCGAGGCTACAACTTTGGAAGCCAGTAAAAATCCATGTTAGTGTACCTCACTCATTTAGCCATGGGTTGAGAAATATGTAGATTTTTCAAATTCACATTATCTAAAATTTTGACTTGTGCATGCATGGTCCCAATTGTAAGCTTGGTAGCTTCTATTTAGTTGCCTCAAGACTACAGGAAGTAAATATCTTAGGCGGCGTTACTCTTCCTGTTTGGGGAAACATACGAACTCATAAATCATTCATGGAAAAGATTATGATATGCAGTACCTAAAATTATTAATTGATGTATGATGTATCAATTTTCCACTAATATCTTTTACATTTGATTATTTGAGTTTTGAATTGGTCATGTTGGCAATGTGAAAATTGTAATAGATATCTTTTGTATTCTTTATCATGAAATACATGCTAATTTTATTAAGCCTTTGGTGGTTTGTTTAATGTACAGGCCCAACAAATGCATAAGAGGCTACACACGAGACATTGTATTTATAACTTAAAACGGTATTTAGTGTATAACTCGAATGTATTAACATGAATGAATATTTATTTTTTGAGGTTTAACTTGTGTAGATCCTACTCTGTACCTAATAATTTATATAATTTCAACTAGCACATCAGAGGAATCGGGTGAAGGAATCGATAGATGTTGATGAACCAGAAGGTACATAGTATTCTGCAAGACTATGAACCAGAAGATTTGGAGATGATATCTTTTCTGTTATTGGTATCTGTCGCTGCTGATATTGTTCTGATTCGCTGTCGATTTCAATTCAATTTTGATCTATTCGTATTTATTTTCGATTTGGTTTCGCTGATATTGTTGTTGTTCGTTGTCGGTTTGTTGCAGTAATTCAATTCTGATCTGCCGGTTCACATGTGAGGAATGTTGTGTTTCTGCACTTTTTTTTAATTCTCATCAATGTTAATAAGGGATGACACCATCATTTTGGTTTAGTCGGTAACATTGTAACTTCATTTTATTTTCGCTTCTTGTATATGCTGCTATGATAATTGTGGTGCTTCGTCGCTTTAATTTGGTGTTGGAACGATTCTGCTAATTAGTCTGTTGTGTGGAACATAATCATATTGTTTTATGCATGGTTAATGTCGAGTTTTTGTGATAACTGTTGACAACCGCTAACCACTGCTCAACAGCCCTTCTATGATGGAATTGCTTGTGGATTTTGATTGCTTTTTGTGGCTCTTTTCTCATACTGCCACTGAATTTTGACAGGAAAGTTAACAGTGTCGATGTCACATTTGCGAGTTGTTTCAGCTAGCTGTAGGTTATGTGCGCAATTCAAATACCGTAGATAATGGGTCTGTTCGATGTATACATATGTCGCTGCGGATTGATTTGTGTCAGCTATTCAACTCACTGTTGTTCAATCACTGGTTGATGATTATGTTCGAACAAACCTGTTCCAGATGTTGCCGCTGTCATTGAGCTGAAAGCAAGAACCTGTCTGTATTGAAATGTGGTCCAATTACACAATTTCGGTAACGATTTTGAGTTTCTTTTAAGCATATATGTAGTGTTGTTGTTACATTGTTTCAGTTTTGGTTCATAAGTCATGTAGCTGTTAGGAATGCTTTATAGTAAGCTGTTACAATTTGGTCTTTTGTATATGATTTACATCCCCTACATTGCTGGAAACTGTTATACTTCTGTTTTGATTACGGCGAATTTCAGAATTTCGATTCAATTGTTTGGAAACACTTTTTACAAAGAGGTCCATATTATGACTGTTGTTTATGTAATGACAATGAAAAGGATTTGTTCCTTCCTTTTGAACCTTATGTTCTCTTATAGTTGTACTTGATCATTGATGTTATAACTGTTTCTTATAGCTTTTTATTTTTTAACAATAGGTTTGATGCAGTCATACATTATGCTGGAATGAAAGCAGTCAGTGAAAGTGTGCAGAAATCGTTACTCTACTACAACAACAACTTGATTGGGACAATCAGTCTATTGGAAGTCATGGCTGCTCATGGATGCAAGAAGGTAAGTTCCTTCCTGGTTTTGGTCTTTCATAAAGGGAACTGTTTTTATATAATGAGTCTTCTATAGCAGTGTTATGTATTTTGCATGTTCTTACTGCTTGGGATACAATATACACATGTAACCAATTCATTTGCCTAAAAGGTGGGGGAGATTGGGTATGCTTATTCTAAAAATGTTTAGACTGAATGAAATAAATGCAAAGGATGATAAGATATGTGATATCATTTCAAATTTACATGCACTTGAAATAGAATTTCTGGTTGATTCTATTAGTAATTAGATGATAATTTGAAGGCTTACTATTGGTTGAAATTCTAATTTGTTTGAATTATTATTATTATTCTCAGTTTGGTTTTGTGTTATTCTTCTTTTTCTTAAATTGAGTCTGTTGAACTGTTGGTGTTTTTCAAATTGTCTTTTTTGTTTCATATATATGCAAAACGTATAGCAGTAGGGAAAAGTGCAGGAGGAAAGGCTTAGAAGATTGAAATGCAGAATGAAAGTTTACTTTGATGCTTCCAAGCTTGATCACCAGGTATATTCTATAACTTTTTTGGTACTCGCATGTGTTTTCTTATTTTGCTCAGTGTTATCAAATAGCGGTGGATATACATAACGGTTTTTGGGCTCGCTACAATGGTAAATATCAGTTGATATTGCCGATTTTTCCGCCGTAATCTGCTATAAAGGTTAGTGGCAGGTATGACGGGATTTTAGCTCTCCGCCATGGACCGTCATCCGACATCAACAGCTGATTTTACTTTCTGTTGAGTGATTTCCTGTATTCTTATTCTCTGCTAAATTTGTACCAGTAGATTGATATGAAAAATGGATAATTCAAACTTCAAACTAAGTTCAGCAGTATTGAATTTTTTAACATTCATCGCATATTTTTGTAACCTTTATTTTAAGTCACTTAATTAGAAATTCTTTCAAGGACAGGATGCTTTGAGAGCTCTTTGGTCTGCTTCATTCCCTTCCCATGAGCTCAGTGGGTTGGTTTTTTATCAGTAGAAAGAAATGGGGTGGCAGGGAAGAGATCCTTCTACTGATTTAAGGTTATATTTTAGCTCATCGTTTCTTTCTGATGTTTTTCTATTTTTCCTGTTCTTGAGACAGTTTTATTTACTCTACTATTGTGGACCGATTTCATGTACAGAGGGGCTGGTTTTATATCCTTGGAGAACCTCCTATTCTTTGCTAAGACATTCTCAGTAAGCATCTTAACTGTCATACCCCAAATTTTGACCACTAAGATTTCCCATCATTGTGAAAATCATCATCACAATATGGGGGAGCCATCTTGCCTCATTAGTCTCCCCAAAGATGGGTGAGCATCCACTGCAATCAAATTTAGGGTTTCAACCCCTCTCAGAGCTTTTGACAAAGGATCAATCAAGGAATGACATGATCTTCAACTTGTCTAACCTCTCAAGTAGCTACAAAGGATCAAGAGGACTCCCACTTTAAGGATTAAGCACAAAGCTGCTCCCTTCTAGGTGGATCAAGCCTTAAGATCGCCAGTGTCACCAAATTAGGGTTTTGGTCGACCAGGGCCTCCAGATGGAAATTTTCCTATGGGCATGAGCCAATGATCCAAAACACAACCTAATATACTCCATGAAACCTCATGGACTAAATCATCAAATCAATTTGACCTCAGGGGATGCATACATCAAAAATCAGGAATTAGGGTTTCGTGACCTAATTCACCCCTAAGTTGACTTTTAGGGCAAATCATGAGCCAAGACCTCAAGACATGATTTGAGGGTCTCTAATGAACTACATTGATCCATTTGTAACAATGGATTGATCCAAGAAGTTTGAGCAACAAGTCTCAATTTCATCTGCACCACATTTAGGGTTTTAAGGGAAAAGTCAACTGTAACTTTGACTTTTGACCAGGACATGCTCCCAAGCCCTGGGACATGCATCAATATACCCTATGACACCCATGGAACATGTCCATCAAGTTTGATTTAGGTCAAGGATATGATTTCCTAAAGAATTGCACAGTTTGGAATTCATCTGATAAAAAGTCAACTGTGCACAAAAGTCAACTTTGACTTTTTGAGATTTTTCACCAAAATGGATTTTTAACCCTAAAATGATGTTAATGTATGATTTGAATCATCATTCATCAAGAAAAATCAAGAAAAGTTGGATAACTTGTAAAAGGGGTAACCATAAAAACTTAGAAAATTTTCTAAGTTAAAAATGAAGTGACTAGGGTACCAACTTTGGAGGGTCATAACTCCTAAACCACAAAGCCATTTTTCCCCATCCAAGGCTTGATTTGTAGATCTCATTGCCCTCTACAAAAACTTCAACTAGACCTAACTCCAATTCATTGTGGATTTTGAGATATGAGTGAGCCAAAATGGCTGAAAACATGAAAGTACCACTTTTCCAACACTTAGAAAAAATTCTGTCCAAGACAGATTTTGTTGGAAACACCAAAACTTGTGAGGTTTTTTCACACAGTTACAAGCTGAATCAATTCCAAAGATAAACATCAATGTTGTTGCAAATGTTGCCAAGAATCCAAGCAACTCAATAGCATGAAACCATTCCACTTGTGCCAAGAATTATGGCTGCCACAACATGCCATGTCAAGGCTGCCATGAAAAATCAGTTTGGTAGTTTTGAGCCATCCACGATTTATGAGCCAAAAGGAGTGATCACTATGCCACATGCCTTCAATCTGACCATGAACCAACTGATCCAACTGATAGGGCTGAGTCAAAAAGCCAAGGAATCTTCCAACTCTAAATTCATCCACTTTGGCACATTTTGCCTTGAATTCAAAGGGCATTAATGTGGAATAGTGCATTTTCAATAAAGTCACTCTACTCAGTCAAGTTCTCTAATTAAACAACAATAAAAACATCTGAATAATGTGATTTTGGTCAAGGCAAAGCCCTGCTCTTGGGAATAGCTAGTTTGCCTTGCTTGAGAAGAAATCCTCCAAGCCAATCCATGCAAATGTGATCTGATCCAGCAGCCATTCACTATTACTCCAAGACAAAAGTTGATCACCTATAAATAGAGGTTCCAATGGATCATTCAACTCACACCAAAGCCAGTTACATCACTGCTTTCTCTCATTCTTCCTTAAACCTCAAGTTTCTTGGTTTTTGAGTAACCACTATCGGGTTTTGAGTTGCAGCCTTAGGCGATCAATTCCAATTGCTCAAACACATCACATATGATGTATTTGAGGTGTCCAAACACTTAAACACTGACTGTAACACCTCAGGCTCAAAATCACCCTTCAACCAAGCCATTATGCCTCAATTATGCAGTTGGAGGTCTCCAGCTTGATCCAAAGAGTTTCAAAGTGTTCTAAAGCTTGAAACACACTCCATAACATCCATTGAAGCTGTAGGGATCATTAATTCACAACTGGAATAAATTTTGTGCAGAGTTCCATTTCAGCTTGCATCAAGGTAAGCCTCAAAACTCAAACTCCATGATCCATGCAAATTTCCTCGCATGATATTTTTTCCAATTGCTTGCCATCATATGTTGATTGTTTTCCCTCAGAAAATTTGATCATAGGACTCATAATTATGTCTGCACGATTGCTTTTACAAAATTAGGGTTCATACGGCCACAATGATATAATATGCTATACAGTGAAAATAAATAAAATTGGGTATTGCCATCTTCTTCCTTGTGAAAAAACGCATGAGTTTGGTGTTTGAATAATGTCAAATGGTTGAGAAACGAGAGAGATAGAGGGCTTCATGCACGAGCTTGAGGAAGAAAGAAGTTCTCTATATATTTTTCCCTTGCCATGTTATATTTAAATTGGCATTGCGCCCCAGCGGTTCATCAGCTAGTTTTGTGTGTATTGGCAAGCGAGAGGTCTGGGGTTCGAATCCCCCTCGCCCCAGACTTCTTTTTATCACTAGTTTATTTTGTTATTTTTCATATGATTATTTTTAATGATTTGAAAAATTAATAACTCCTTCAATTTTGATCATTTTTTATTGGTTCTTTTTGCAATAATTCACAAAAATGTTTAAATATTTGATTTTACCAAAAAATCCCAAAAATATTATTTATTTCATATATTTGATATTTTTGCAAATAATTAATGTTTTATGTGTTTTTAGCATTTAAAATATTTTTTCTCCATTTGTTTTCTAACCCTAATTTGATTCCAATCATTTTGTAGGAAAAAACCTGATTTTTTGGAACATTGATCCAAGATCATAATTTGTTTTCACACATTTAACAAACATTGATCATTTTAATTGAATTTTTATTCAATTAAAAATACATTTTGAAAACAAATTAGGGTTTTGAATCGATTAAACCCTCATCAAACTTTTTCAAAAAACATTTGGGCCTCTATTAGAGTGTAATTCCCAATCCCCTTTTAACGAAAACATTTTGGGTCTCACTTATTGTATAAGCCCCTTCGCGTTAGAAGAAAATCTCGGCGCGATCGCCATTTCAAACAAACTTTGGGCCTACCCTCGTGTTATAAGCCCCACTCTTTTTTTTAAACCTTTTGGGCCTCTATTAGAGTGTAAGACCCAACCCCCTGTGTACAGAAAACTTTTTGGGCCTCACTTCTTGTATAAGTCCCTCTGTACATTTTCAAATAAACGAAGCGATCATCATCCGTTGAAAAACAAACTCTGGGCCTACCCTCGAGTAGTAAGACCCATTTCCTTTCTTAAAACTCTTTGGGCCTCTTGAGAGAGTGTAAGACCCATCCCTTTGTACAGAAAACCTTTTTGGGCCTCAGTCACTTGTATAAGTCCCTCTGTACAAATTCAAACAGTGCGCTCACTGATAAAACCCTGGGCCTCTCCTTGAACTGTAAGCCACAAATCTTTCTTTTCAAAACACTTTCTCCTTTGATTTTGAATATACTGTTGTTTTCAATCTTTCTTTGTTGAACAACTAACCAAACAGTATGGAAGCTCTACAACCGAGTAAGTGGTTATTGCTTTCATTTACCGCTTTCATATACATATAATTGTATTGTGGGGCTATTTCACTGTAAGTCTTCTTTCATAAACTCATATCAACTGTGTAATAATAATATAGATATTTAGAGTTTTCCCGGCAACTACGTCTAGCATTAAGCCCATTGATCACTCTTAGAAATAGTCTAAACTAGATCCCCATAGGATTACCAGACACAGTTTTCCCTCCTCTTGGGGTTAAAAAATATGGAGACATGAAAGGCAGCATTCTCGGTGAACCCTTTCATAGACTGTCACTCGTAGAAGTTGTCAAAGAAACTCTATTCCCCAGAGATATTCTTTTCTCCTTGAATGGCATCTCTTGAGTTTCTTCCAAATTCTCGAACTTCCCTGGCTTGATCTATTCCTCGTGGATAGCCTGTCTTGAACTTCTCGGGGTTTGGGGACCCACAGGCTTCTTAAAAGCACTTGTCAAGAAACTCTACTCCCCAGAGATGTTCTTTTCTCCGTGAATGGCATCACTTGAGTTTCTTCCAAATTCTTGGACTTTCCTGGCTTGATCTAATACTCGTGGATAGCCTGTCTTGAACTTCTCGGGGTTTGGGGACCCATCGGCTTCTTAAAAGCATCGGCCTCCTCTTGGGCATCATACAAGGACCCACAGGCTTCCTAAAAGCAACCTCGCCTCCTCTTGGGCTTAGTACAAGGACCCGTCGGCTTCTTAGAAGTATTCACAGCCTCCTATTAGGCTTCGTATAATGATCTCTTCCTCCAGGAATGATAGCTTCTCTTGGGCTTCGTACAAGGACCTCTCGGCCTCTTAAAAGTTTCCAGCCTCCTCTTGGGCTTCGTACAAATTATCCCGACGACCTCCTAGAGGTATAGGAACAACACTTAATCATCTCCATAGAACAGTCCTTTCAACGAGTCTACTACTGTTTCTCAAGCATAGTACAAAAGATGAAACTCTAGACTTGGACAGTCTAATTTCCTTGAGTCTCAAAGACATTCTCAAGCACCCTTCAAGAATAGGAAGAAAACCCGTAGACTCGGACAGTCTCAATACCCTTCAGATTTCCCGCTTCCTTAAAGAACAGGAATAACCCGAATCCTTGAATCAAATCCTTGAGTACAGTGTTGCTCATATAAGAACTGATTTTCTCTTTCAAAATCAGCATAATGGACCTGTCACTTAACTGAAACAGTCACCATAGCCTCCTCTTAGGCTTTGTATAATGATCCTTCTCCAGTGAAGTTAGCCTCTCTCTTGGGCTTTGTACAACGATTCTCCCCAGCGGAGTCAAACAACGTTTAGCCTCTCTCTCGGGCTTTGTACGAGACACATAAGAGACTCCCTCATTGAGTCAATCATCCCTTTCGCCTCTATCTCAAGCTTTATGCGAGATACAAAAAGGTTCTTATTGAGCCAAACAAACAATAGCCTCCATCTCGGGCTTTATACGAGATACCCAAAAGACTCTATCGTCGAGTCAAAACCTTTTAGCCTCTCTCTCGGGCTTTATACGAGACACATCCCAGCCTACTCTTAGGCATTATATAAGAAAATCACTGGTTGATCCAATCAACCTTTTAGCATCAAAGATGTACCTTGTTCACAGTACACAAACATCAACAACTCCTTCCCCTTCATCTAATCGCTGTAAGCAGCAAGCCTCTGGATCATCTACATCCATGCCATTGTCCCTCTTTTAGCATGAGAAATACCTAAGGAAATATGGCATTGCTCTACGCTGAGTTAAAGTCTTCTCCTTCAGGTTAAAACCCCTTATAAAGGAAATTATGGCATTGCTAGGATCCGCGTATCCCGGTTAAAGTAATCCTCCTTTACAGTCAGTCACCCAACAGTTGTGACAAATAAACCCCCCTTTAGAGATGACAAGTTCTCTCTAAAGTCAAAACCTTTAGCTTCACATCTTGGGCTTTGAACAAGATATAAATCACCTTTCGCTTCACGTCTTGGGCTTTGAACAAGACACCAAAACACCCATTTCCTCCCATAGAATAGGAGGAACTACGAACGCTCTGATTTCCCTGTTTCGGTAAACGGGAATACGTAGGCATAAGATTAAAAGAAAAAATCTTAGCGAGCGCAATCAACAAAAAAACCCAAAATCCCATACGTCCTAATCTGAAGCAGTATCCTAACAAAAAGAGAGAAAACAGTGCTGGTGAAAATACAAATAACCAGTACAAAGGCCCCCCACATAGATAGCATTCGTAACCTAACAGACTGCTGTTTAAACTCAGTATGCAAAGCAGGGTTAATTAGAGACATCTATTTCCCTTCCTTCATCAGTTCACAATAGGATAAAAAATGAATCGACCTGTAGTTAAAACTCAACCGCAGAGAGCGACCGCGCTTAAGAACCGCCTCCAAAATCGCTCGCTACATTAACTAGCTACAATCTTTTCAAAATGTATCCTTTATTTTCATTTATCTTAAAGTTTCACTGTTGATCTTGCAGACTTCTTTTCAGAATCTTTTTATGAAGCAAGAAAGAAATGGAGTTGTGTTCGAGTATCCCTTTGTTGTTTCTGGCGTAAATATTACTTTCATGATTATGCAAATGTTAGACCTTGATGCAGCAAGTACGTCACGAGGATGCGCCTTTTTTTCACAATGCATTTTGCTCCAAATTTTTTTGTTGCCTATTTGGATTGACAACGAGTTTGACAAAATCATAGTGATACGCTGTGATTCTGCAAAATTCACAGTCAATTCAAACATGCCCTTAAACATCCGTTTTGCTAAGTGTAGAACTACAGAACCAATTTGATACTGCAATGGCAGGGATTGAACCTCTTTCTGCCAGATTAGTTGAGCTGCAGATTAGTTTTGATAAGTTTTGGAAAAGAGTTGAAATTGTCTGAACGTAGATATTTTCCATTCCGTTCCCGTCGCAACATGCTTATGACTTGTTTGATGGTGTCTTGATTGTGTCGGCTGTATTTTGAAGGGTTGCTTTGTGTGATTCATTACTTGCCTTTTTGAAAAAAACATGTCTATGCAGGTTTTGGAAAGAATTAAAATTAGCTTGGATGCTTCATGATTTGTGATGTCTGATTGTATTTGGAAACAAGTTATTCTTGATGGTCCATGAACTTTTTCACCTTATTTGTAAGGTATACTTTCATTCACCTCAATTAATAAGACTTTCTCAATTAACTTCTATTGCATCTAGCACTTATCTCTCTCTATCATCCAACAACTTTAAAGCATTCCTTTCACGCAAATGCGACAATTTTTTCCTCACTATCGAATCATCTTGTCCAAGAAAATGAAGACGAATAAGATAATATATTTAGTAGTGATGATGATTGATTATTTATTTATTATTATATATGTTTGTGACGTGAATATTCTGTGACTAAAAATTACATATTTTTTAATGATGATAATTATTAGAAAATTTAACTTTTTTAATCGAAAGTTATTTTAATTTTTTTATTTTACTATTTATTAATTAGTTTTTATTCATTATTAATTTTTGTATATAAACACTAACCATTAACTTGAAGAATCTGTGTGTTTTTACTAATTTATATGAGATAAGGTTCCTGCAAAACATTATTTTTTGATAAGCAAATAATATGAATTAGATGAGAGTAGTAAGGGTACTCCAACTCAAATACATAGCTAAGGAACTACAACCGACAAATTACACAAATCCTAAAAGAAGTCACAAGGATATTGAAACCATTCATAATAGTTACACCTAATTTTGTTCTTCTAGCTTAAAGCTAACCACCACTAAAAGCAAGAGATGACCCTAACCTCCGAAATTTCAACCTAGTTATTAAATATTATTTGGTTCCTTGAAAACCCAACAAGACGCAAACCATAATAAGCACGCTTTTTCAACTGAGCATTTCCTTTTAATCCCTTCAAACCAAGCCAACAAGAAGACACTACAACACGAAACAACAATGGTGACACAGATCTTATTTGATCCTGAAATTAAATGAACCGCACCCAAAAACTTCAATAAAAATGGGAAAAAGAATAAGAAAGACGAAGGACTAGATCTAGAAGAATTTTTTTGTCTCAACACAACAATGGACAATGGCTGAGGTTATTGTTGAAAACCAGTTTTTGATATTTCAATTGTGGTAACGAGTTACGGGTTTTGGCGTAACGGGTTACAGAGTTAAAAAAAAAAAACTGAAGGATCGCTGGTATTGGGCTCGTAATCGGTTAAGACATTTTGCATAACTGGTTACGAAGGCATATTTTGGTTTTTTCAGTTTTTTGTTAGTTTCAGCTTATTTTGTTAAGTTGTTTTGTTATTTCCAATCATTTTGTACTTTTTGTATATAAGACCTTGTAAGCTCCCATTTTGTAGTTAATACCAATTATTCTTCTCACCCTCAATTGCTCTCTTTCTCTCTCTCTCTCTCTCTCTCTCCCTCTCTCTCTCTCTCTCTCTATATATATATATATATATATATATATATTCTCTCTCAATTTCTTAACTTCATCTTCTCCAAATTAACTCAATTCTCCATTAACTCACCATTAGAGATTTTGTATGTTCTAACATTTGGTATCAAGAACCCTAGTTCTGATCCATTTTTGCTGCAAGAATGAGTACCGTTTCCAACTATAGAATTCTCACCAAACTTCTTATTCTTGATTCGAAGAATTATGACATGTGGTCATAGTAAATGAAAGTTCTGTTTGGGTATAAAAAAGTTCTTGAGATCATCAAGAATGGAGTTACACCACTTGGGGCTGAAGCGACAAAATCTCAAAAGACTGCATTCAAAGAAGAAAAGAAGAAAGATTACAAGGCACTCTTCTTGATTCATTCTTGTGTCGATGGAGACAACTTTGAGAAAGTTGACGATTGTGAGTCGGTGAAGCAAGCTTGGGAGATCTTGGAGAAAGCTTATGCAGAGGCTGTTAAAGCGAAGGTGGTGAGGTTACAAGCTCACAAGAGGCAATTCGAGTTAACGCAAATGGAAGGGAAGGAGACAATCAATGTAACACCCTTTTCTACCCCACGAATATACACGGAAAAATACACAAATCATCAGAGTAAAAATCACCTCAGAAGGGTGCACATTTCTCAATAAACTCAAAATAAAACATTTACTCCGTAAACAATGGGTTTTCCTCAAAATAATCAAAAAGCCATCAAATAGCAGCGGAACCACCATAACCACAATAATCCAAAATCAAAATGGTTTTCATTAGAAGCCATAATAATCAAATAACAACAAAAATAACAACTCAACATGGTTCGACTCAACGACCCAACCCGATGTTACAATATCAGAGCAAGACCCTCTACATCGACCAAAAGTAAATAAACTCCAAAAGTCCTCGAAGGCATCCACAGCTAAGCCTTATCACCTGCATGTTACCCACGTGGAGGAAACATTCAAACAGGTAGGGTGAGTAATCACAATTCATTGTAATCAATATAAAAACAAGATATGCATAGAATGACGTCATCGTCATATACAACATCTTCAGGGTTATCACAAAGAAAACATCAAAATCACAACATCATAAAATACATCAATGCCACATAAATGCAATGCACAACAAGACTCATGCATGTGGTACCAATCGTCACAATCGATGGACACTAGGCGATCACCCTCCAAAGATCCCCGTCATTAGGATCGATTCCACACAAGAACCAGAGCACGTCAAAAACCACCTCACATCCATACAATGGGATGCAAGCCTCAATAGACCAAAGTCTAACTCACTGAAATGCTACGAATGCATGATTCACAACGCCATAATCATCATCATCAATAAAATTCATTACGTGCATCATCATCCATCAAAATCTCATGTTAATCATGTCATCAATTATTCATCAAAACATCACGAAATCATCATCTCATAGTCATCAATAACAACATGGTAAATCATAAGAAAAATCACAGCATCAAAACATCAAGACAGCACAGAACAACAACATAATTTTGCGAAACAGCAAGCGTGCGCTAGAATGTTCACTTTGCGAACTCGTTTGCTCTGGCGTTCGCTTTACGAGCTGCCTGCGAATCCCCAAAATCCCATACAAAAACCAGAGAACCCTACTCTGTCTCACTCGCTACCTCTGTTCGCTTTGCGAAGTCATTCGCGGGGAAGTTCATCGTGCGAACTAAAAATCACAATCAGAGCTCATCTCAGTATCATCAAACAAGATTATCGCGCATTAGCTGCGCTGCTCACTTTACGAGTCTGGGGCGAATGTTCGCCTTGCGAAGGAATTGTTCACTTTGCGAACTCGCGATTTCAGAAAATCACTACTACGCATCAGTAGCATAACAGACCCAAAAACCTCACGAATTCAACCTCCTTTTACCTCAACCACATTTCTAAGGCATCATGGTAACAGGGGTACAAACTTACGACTGTTAGGTCGATTTATTATATTATCTTGACCTCAAAATCACCTAAACCTTCACAACCCCAAAGATTCTCATAAACCCCATAAATCCATTTATTTACAAGATCAGCCATATCATCAACAGAAGGTTTAGCCTCGAAGGCCTACTTTTATCCGATTTAATTCAACCCTTAATAATCAATCCACAAAATGCCCTAAAGCACCAATTTACTCAAAAACCCACAAAACCCATTTAAACCTCAAAATCAGCTTTAAACATATCGAATTCCTATATTAAAAACAATGACAGGAAATACTCCCCATACCTTAGATTGTCGATTCAGAGCTTTTCCCTCAGAGCTTTCGCCTTCTTTCCTTCTTTTCACGATCTAACAAAAATGAATCCTATTCTCAAATTCTCCTTTTTGTTAAACTTAACTCTTGGGCTTCTAAAATGGGCTTTACCCTTATTACCCTCACTAATCCTCCTCAAAAGTCCATCTTACCCTTAATTCCTCTAATATTATTTAAATTAATAATAATACTAATATATTCATATTATATACTATTATTTAATTAAATAACCAAAAATCCACGAAAATGCCAACGTCAACACAAACCACCAAAATTCACCGAAAATTCACAAATATTATATTTAAATAAATTAAATAAATATTCTTACGAAATTTGGGGTGTTACAATCAACGATTATGTGACGCGTATCACGCGTTTGGTGAATCAAATCAAGTCTTGCGGAGAAACTGTTTTGGAGCAGAATGTTGTGTCGAAGATTTTGATTTCTTTAACGTCAAGATTCGACAATATTGTAGTGGCTATTGAAGAGTAGAAGGACGTTGAGCAAATATGAGCTTCAAGGCTCTCTTGAGGCTTGTGAGCAAAGGATGGATGAGAGAGGAAGCGATAAAGCTAAAGCAGAGATTGCTTTGCAAGCACGACTTAACGAGAAGAGTAGAAGATCGAAAGGAAAATGGACTTCGAAGGGGAAGCAAAATTCTCAGAATTTGGGTAGAAATTATCCATAAAATTCAAAGGTTTCGATGGTGCAAAAGGGTGAGAGTAGCTCCAAAGATAGTGATCATGGCAACAACTTCAAGAAGTTTGACATGAGTAGATCGAAGTGTTACAATTGTCATAAACTCAGTCATTTCGTAAGAGATTGTCGCGCGAGACCAAGGGAGAATCAAAGCGATGAAGTTAAGGTTGCGAGGCAAGAGGTAGATGATGAAAATACGCGCTTAGTTATGATCATGGAGGAAAATTATGGCATTAAAGAGGTGTTGGGCAGCAGCAGTAGTAGCTGTAAGCTGCGGGACAACTGATGCAGCAATTCAAAAAATGTTGCAAAAATTAGAGTAAAATTCGCGGATGATACCACTCCTGCAGCCAAAAGTTCTGGTGATGTTTTGATCAAAAAGAAGAATGGTGGACATTCTATGATCAAGGATGTTTTGTATATTTCGGGAATTAAGTGTAATCTCTTGAGTATTGGCCAATTGCTTGAGAGGGGTTACAAAATTTGCTTGGAAAATAAAATCTTGCGCGTTGTGGATGCAAACCGTGTTTTGATCCTTAAGGCTCTTATGGCTGCCAATAGGAATTTCAAGGTGGAGTTGAAAGTGATGGAGCATAAGTGTTTAGCCATAGCAGCAAGTCGAGAAGAGTGGTTATGGAACTACTGTCTTGGACATCTCAATTTTTGTGATCTTGACGTGTTTCAAAGGGTTGGTATGGTAACCGGGTTGCCAAGAATCAACATTCCAGATGAAATATATGAAGAGTGTGTGCAAGGAAGATGCACAACAGTAATTTCAGCAAGGATGTGGGTCATAGGACCAAACATCACCTTGAGGTGGTGTATTCCGATGTGTGCGGTCCAATGCAAGTCAATTCGTATGGTGGAAATAGGTATTTTGTCACATTTATCGATGATTTTAGTAGGAAGCTACGGACACACCTAATCAAGATAAAGGATGATGTATTTGATGTGTTCAATAGATTCAAGTCCATGGTTGAGCGGCAATGTGGTCACAAGCTCAAAATTCTCAAAACGGATTGTGGAGGTGATTATACCTCGAATGAGTTTGGGAAGTATTGTGATGAAGAGGGGATAGTGCGTGAGATTGTGCTGCCCTATACTCCACAACAGAATGGTATTGCCGAGAGGAAAAATTGTTCGATAATGAACATGGTTCAAAGTATGATAAAAGGAAAAGACTTGCTGATGGAACTATGGGGTGAAGCCGTTTCTACAGCCGCCTATTTGTTGAATAGGTACCCTACAAAGAAGATTGTTAAGGTAACTCCAGAAGAGGTGTGGTATGGATTTAAACCAAGCTTAAGTTATTTGAAAGTTTTCGGTTAGATAGCATTTCGACACGTTCTGGGTCAGCTTCAAAAGAAGTTGGACGACAAGGGTGAGATGATGTTACTCATTGGTTATCATCCTACTGGAGGTTATAATTTGTTTGATATTGTAAATGAGAGGATCGTGATTAGCCGATATGTTGTGGTCGACGAGCTGCGAAAGTTTGACAGCAGCAGAAAAATTGCTGATCCAGGCCCCGTAACGGGTTACGCTAAAAGCTGTAACGGGTTACCATGTGAATTTTTGGGTTCTGAAGCGGCTGGAAAATCATAATTTTCAGAATCCTGGAGGTGCAGAACAACAACATGTCGAAGTCGAAAAAGGAGGAAATAGTAGACAACCAACAAGGCAAAGAGTTATGACTCAGAGACTCTAAGAATGTGAAATATTCCAGGATAAAGAAATCAATGATGATGGTGATTTCATTCACTTTGCGCTTATGGTCGAATCCGAACCGGTGAACACGGAAGAGGCTTTAAACGATCTAAAGTGGATTTGTACAATGAAGGAGGAGCAAGAATCAATTGAAAAAAATTGTACTTGGGAGTTGGTCGATTTACTGTTTGGAAATAAGCCAATTGGTGTGCGATAGGTCTATAAAGTTAAGGCAAATCCCAAAGGCGAGGTGATCAAGCATAAGGCGAGGTGATCAAACATAAGGCTCGATTGGTAGCGAAGGGATTTTTGCAACTTGAAGGTATAAACTTTGAGGAAGTGTTTGCACCTGTGGCTAAGCTTGAAACCATCCGATTAGTTATTGGCATTGCGAATAACAATGATTGGGCGATATATCAAATGGACGTCAAATTTGCATTATTGAACGGTCCACTTGATGAAGAGGTTTATGTTGAGTAGCCCCCTGAATATGTTGTACAGAATCAAGAGATGAAGTTCTATAAATTACATAAAGCTTTATATAGTTTGAAACAAGCTCCAAGATCTTGGAACAAACACATTGATGGCTTTCTTGTTGATATTGGTTTCAAGCGGTGTGTGTCCGAACATTGAGTTTATGAGAGATCAGATGCAAATGATGGTGTGATCATTCTTTGCTTATAAGTGGATGATCTATTGATTGCCAGAAGCTGTGAGAAGAGTATCTCTAAGTTCAAGAGTGAACTTATGGATGAGTTTGAGATGACGGACCTTGGCATTATTACGTATTTCCTTGGCATAGAGTTAGATAAGTAAAAAATGCGACTGCTCATGCATCAAAAGAGATATGCTCTTGAGATCTTGAAGAGGTGTGAAATGGAGCATTACAATGCTACCATTACACCATGTGAGGCAAGTTTACAACTGTCCATAAGTGGGGATGATCAAGATGTGGATCCATCGCAATATAGGAGATTTATTGGATCATTGCAATATTTGTGCAATACGCGGCCGGATTTGGCATTGAAAGCTCAAATAATTTGTACAAAATTTTGGTAAAACTCAGTGCTGAAGAAGATGTTCCAACATGAAGACCAAGGCTGAAGAATTCTACCAAAGAACAAAGATGTCGAAGAAGATGCCTCAACTTGAAGACTCAACATCCTGAACTGCTATAACAGATTGTTTTAAATCTGTTTCAAATCTGGTCCAAAATCCTAGGTGCGCTCAGCAGCGGATGAAAGAAAGATTTGAAGCCCAACTGAATACTATAAAAGAAGACTTAGTCCTAGGGTTTATGCACCTTGAATATACCTTTTGTAACCTAGTTCTCTTGTGTAAAAATAAGGGTTTAGGGTTTTGAAAGTCGTTGGCTCTCTAGGTTTGTAAGTCTCCCTTTGTATCATTTGATACACTGTGGTAGACATAGATATCACACAGATCCATAAGCCTTTAGGCATTGGGTTGTGTATTGTTCTTGGATGAAGCTTTGAAGCAAATCCAAGTTAGCGTGTTGGTCAAGTATGCTTGACAGAATTCTGTATTGACAGGGATGGTTTAGATATCACAGATTGTGATTAGGGGAAGTGAGTGGTGATTCTCATATCAAAGAGGGTGTTCTTTGGTAAAGATTTCATTGGGTAGTATTTAGGAGATAAAGTTGTAAACGGGGAAGTTTAACTTTATAAGTTTACTATAGATAGTGGAGTCTTCTTCCTGGATGGTATCCCCCAGATGTAGGTGAATTGCACCGAACTGGGTTAACAATTGATGTGTCCTTTTATCACTCTGTAGATTTAAATATTCTGTTATTAGTCTTGATAAATATGCTGGAACAGATGTCATAACATCTGTGATTCTGCATTTACTGATATTCAAGGTATCAGTCTGTTGTTCTGTTCTTAATTAAATGATTATGCAGAACAATCTCTTGACATGTGTTAAGACATCTGCTATCTGCTATGCCAAAATTTCAATTGGCATCAGAGTAGGCATCCTGTCTCTTTCTGGATGAGATCTTTGGGAGATACTTTCTAGCATTTAAACAAGGAGGAGTTTTGAAGATCAGATCAATCAACTCAGACATACTCAAGGGTATTAATGGATGGGATGTATGTTCTGGATCGAAGGTAACAACCCGGTGGTTGTTCATGTTGTTGAGGAGGTTCTACAACAACTACAGGAGACGTGGATATCTCTCTTGCTGGGGTGTCTTATAAGATGTTTTGACATCTTATTAGGGCAAGCTGAATTTGTTCCTTGGTGGTTCCGCTGCATATATTTCTGATGGAAGAGCTCTGGAATTTATGGGGTTCTGGAGTTGTTACTGAAGACAGATGGCGGAAGATCTCAATCGTCGGCTTCTATATTTAAAGATATCTGCATCTTTTTTTCCAAAGTCGGGAGCGATGGAGTGGAGAGAGTTGTTGGTAGATGTCTGGTATGGTGACTTGGTACGTGGAAGCTTGGTTCCATTGTGCAGTTTGAAGTCAGTTGATGAGGAGGGGAGTTGAGATTAGGTTTATCAAGTTCATGCTCTAAGAATTTGATAAATTATTGATCGGCTAAGTTGTCAAAGATACTTGAGAATACTCTCAAGTCCACTCATAAAGGCATCTCAATCGTGCATTTGGAGTCTTCTAGTTATTCTTCTGACTAGAAGGTGTTTCTGTGAAACATAAATCTGAAGAAAGTGGAGGTGACTTATTTTCACCATCCAAAAGTTCAAGGAAGGATTCATATCTCTTAATCCTACAGATGGGTCTAATCTAAATGGAGTTTTCAGAACTGTTGAGTTAAATAGGGTTCGTTCAGAGAGAATCTTAATTACTTTAGTCAAGGGTGGCAGCCTTGGTATCTCAACAATTTGTTTGTCAAAGAAGAGACATGCAAAAGATTGAATACTTGATAAGTGTTCATAAAGTGATCTGGTGGAGTGTGGCTTCAACACTGAAATAGGATTATTGAATAAGGATTTAAGATCAATTACTATTTGTGTTACTCACAAGTATTTGATTGATTATTCTTGTATGTGGAGTTCAAGATTACTGATGTTCAACACGATGTTGAAACATCTCTTCATCTGGGTTGTGCAGAATCATGGGAGGGGTACTGCATAAGCTTTTGGATTTTTTTGGTGTTGACCTAAGAATCTACTTCAGTTGGTGTGGCAGAAGCATCTGATCTCTGAAGAGTTTCCTGGCAAGAAACTGGTCTAGACAATGGTGATGTGGAAGATGGAGAAGAAGACATCATAATCTTGATGGATAGTTCTTGGATCAGTTTATTTTTAATCTAGGAGTATTGGAGTGAAGCAGGTGTGTTCGAGTTGTTACTAAAAGCATCTAGTGTTTATCTGGAAAGTGTCCTGGCCAGATACTTGTCGAGAATGAAGTGTTGGTGATGACACAACTTGGATCAGTTTATTTTTGATCTAGGTACTTAGGAGCATGGGATCTTGCTCATTTTGGAGGTCAAGGTTAAATGGCACTTATCTCTGACTTTCTACAGTCTGCTCTACTAAGGAAAGTGGCATTCTTTGGTATGGCTATGGTGTGGTCTATGACTACTTCTCTTCTGAAGAATCAGACATGGCAGGTGTGAATTCTTTGGAGCTTCAAAGTAGTTATTCATGAAGGTGTGAGCTTGAATGGAATACCTGTGATAAGATTATGCATGATGGAGGTTGTCTACTCAAACTTGGTTGTTGAAACAAGTCTATGAAAGTATGAAACTCTTGTTCTGTTAAAGAAAGGAGGTTCATCTAAGTGGCAGAAGGAGGAACTGAATTCAGCAGTTGGATGTCATATCATAATGTTTTGACATCAAGCTTAACATCAGTATCTCATCAGGTGTTGTGGCACATCAGCTTAAGATAAGTTGATCTACAGGAGAATGGATGTTATGGATGCTTCAAAAAGGTCTATCTCATGCAGTTCGCGAGAGCTGTGGATGGAGAACATGTTACATGTCTAAGGCTTGGTGGATCCAAGATGTCTTGATATGGAGTAAGTAGTTCATGTAACTAGAAGATCAGATTTCATTGGGGGATCAGTGTATCTTGTGGGAGTTCATAAAAGGGGTGTCTTGGAACAAATTACTCTTGGGCAGAAGGGTGATTGGTTGAACACTTAGGGAGGTATTGACTCTTTTCTATCTTGGAGCTTGTGGCAGAAGTTCTCAGTTTATGGAATAGTACTCCATTTGGTGGTTGAGAGTTTATTTCTCTCTTTGGTTACTGGAGTTCTTATTGATCAGGCTGGTGGCGTAGTGTTGTTAGAAGATCTTCAGATTGGATTACTATGCAGATAGTAAGTCCAGTGGTGGAACATATTTAGAACCATGTTGGTTGGTGTCTATGATATGTGAAGGATGTCCTAACTGATGTTAGAATATCTTCTGGGTTAGTTATCCTTGGAGAAGGATTCTAAGTTCTGTGAGGAACTTGTTACTTACATCGTTTCTGAGAAGTATCTACATTTGTCATACAGGAAATGAGGAGTATGAGAGCTGTCTTGGAAGTCTGATGTGAAGGTTTTGGTAAGACTGTAGTGGATCACAAGTTGATTGCATGAAGGTCTGGATTCTGATGTATTCAGAATATGGAAACGGATATTCACCAGGAGAATCAGAAATATTCCAGGTTATCATACGGGAGAATGATGAAGGAATGATTGTCTTGGATTATGGGTTGTCTATCTAATTAGCTGACCTTGCTAAGGTCAGTAGAAAAGCTTGTGAAGGGGATACCGCCCCTGTTACGAGTCATGCTAGAGGAAAGCGGATAAGTTTGGCAAGCTGAGAAGTTCTGGAGCATGTATGTGATATATGACATCATTAAGAAGATAACAAACTAAGAGGTAAGGTATCTCTTTGAGGAATGTGGAGCATTCCAGGTCAATTGGATTTTGTCTCAAGGAACATGGAGATCTGTACATGAGAATTCAAGAGGAATTCGTGTGGTGTATAGATGGGTTCAAGAAGAGAGGGATCAATGGTGTGTTTGGTCTCAATCCAAGAGTTTGTTAGTTATGGTACAAGGATGCGTTCCTGGTACTCTCACTATATGATCATGAAGTTGTCATGGGATATCATGTGGTGATTTTGAGGTGTTTCTTGCTGAAGAAGCATCAGTTGAGAAAGATAGGGGGAGAACTTATGTCTGTTAAATGTACTAGTGTGGTACATGGTTTTCTTGATGGTCAAGCATTAGGTGAATGCGTTTAGCAGGTATGTTGAACAGAGGGTGCGCTCTTGAAGACATGAAGATGCGTCTTATGTTTTCCATTCATCAACATAAGTGTTCATTGGAGGAGCACTGGTTATCTTGGATAGGAGGAGTTGCTCCTTGATCTAAGATGTATTACTGCAGGGGTGCAGTTCAGAATCAAGATTGTTTGGAGGACAAGCAAACTATGATTATTTTGGAGATGGGATATCAAGAAGGATATCTTGACATTATACTGCTGTTGCAGGTCGTGGGGGACTTGACAATTCAAGGTGGATTGTAGTATTATTGGTTAGTTGTGATTGATAAGAAAATAATGTGAAGCCTTGGTCAAATCAGAAGAAGAGTGTGTCTAATGTCAGGAAAATGTTTAGGACATGTTCTCTGTTAGTTCATTATGGATGGTGTACCTTGGACAGTGGAAAACTTGCGCGTTCAAAACATGCTCTTCGGTTCTTGCAAAATCTTTGGACGATGTTCTTTATAGAAGAAATAGTCAAAGCATTCTTGGTCGGTGCACTCTCGTTGTTGGAGAAGTCTCATTTGCTATAAATGTCCTAATTCAATTGACCCGTGGTTCGTTAATTCCTATGAAGACCGCTCGGGTATTTATAGGAAAGCCTTGATCACTTTTGTCTCAAGATGTGTATCTATTATGTGTTCTCATGGCATTATTCAGAATTATTCCTTGGTTGTGGTGTGTCTGGGTTGGCTTGGGACATTTTTTTGTCAATTATTGGAAAAAAGGGGGAGAAAGGTTCGAGCCTCAATCTCTTTCTCTTTTATGTCTTGTGTCCTGAGTTAAGATATATACCTAGGAATTTCAAGAGTGTCCAATCTCTTGGGTGTGTATGTGGATGTGTACTTCTAGACATATCATTGTTGTAGGGGGAGTCACATCAGTACTCTAATCATAGCTGACACTCAGGGCGAAGAGACGTTTGGAACATCCTGGTCTTAGGGTACAAAGAGTTTTAGCCAAAATTTGCCAAAAAGGGGGAGATTAAAACCTCAAATTATTTGGACAAAATTTTGGTAAAACTCAGTGCTGAAGAAAATGTTCCAACATGAAGACCAAAGCTGAAGAATTCTGCCAAAGAACAAAGATGTCGAAGAAGATGCCTCAATTTGAAGACTCAACATTCTGGACTGCTATAACAAATTATTTTAAATCTAATTCAAATCTGGTCCAAAATCCTAGGCGCGCTCAGCAGTGGATCAAGGAAAGATTTGAAGCCCAACTGAAGACTATAAAAGAAGACTTAGTCCTAGGGTTTAGGGTTTTGAGAGTCGTTGGCTCTCTAGATTTGTAAGTCTCCCTTTGTATCGTTTGATGCACTGTGGTAGACATAGGTATCACACAGATCCATAAGCCTTTAGGTATTGGATTATGTATTGTTCTTGGATGAAGTTTTGAAGCAAATCCAAGTTAGCGTGTTGGTCATGTATGCATGACAGAATTCTGTATTGACAGGGATGGTTTAGATATCACAGTTTGTGATTAGGGGAAGTGAGTGGTGATTCTCATATCAAAGAGGGTGTTCTTTGGTAAAGATTTCATTGGGTAGTATTTAGGAGATAAAGTTGTAAACGGGGGAGTTTAACTTTATAAATTTACTATAGATAGTGGAGTCTTCTTCTTGGATTGGTATCCCCCAGATGTAGGTGAATTGCATCGAACTGGGTTAACAATTGATGTGTTCTTTTATCACTCTATAGATTTACATATTCTGTTATTTGTCTTAATAAACATGTTGGAATAGATGTCATAAAATCTATGATTCTGCAGTTACTGATATTCAAAGTATCAGTCTGCTGTTATGTTCTTGTTTAAATGATTATGCTGAACAATGTCTTGACATGTGTTTGGACATATTTTGTCTGCTATGCCAGAATTTCAGGCATTTAGTGTCGTTATTGCTAGTAGATTCATAGAATTTCATGCATTTTTCAGTTTTTCGTTAGTTTTAACTTATTTTGTTAAGCTGTTTTTTTATTTCCAATAATTTTGTACTTGTTGTATATAAGACCTTGTAAGCTCTCATTTTGTGGTTAATATCAATTATTCTTCTCACACTCAATTACTCTCTCTCTCTCTCTCTCTATATATATATATATATATATATATATATATATATATATATATATATTTTCTCTCAATTTCTTAACGTCATCTTCTCCAAATTAACTCAATTCTCCATTAATTCACCATTAGAGATTTTTTATGTTCTAACAGTTATCAACAACATCACCAACAATACGAAACAACAATGATGACACGTTGTGAAATGAAAATGAATTGTCGACAAAGTGAAATGAAAATGAGATTATTATAAATTTTGTATACTAACCCATTTGTGGGTTTAGAATGTAAAGACCCACACACCTCACAAAATTTTACGATATTACTGGTACTCTAAGAACTCCAAAAAATAAAGACGAGGCGGTATTTCTACCAGTGTTTTCACACTTGCTGAATATTGGCCCAACATAGAAGTGATGTTATTAACGGTGCTACAGAGTTGCTTCTAAGGAGATATGTTACTAACGATGCTATAGAGTTGCTTGTTTTGGAACGAACACAAATTCAATTAAGAAGAATGAGTTAGATTCGAGGGGTTTGGTTTAAAGTCCTAATCTTAGGAATATGGACCTTCCTCTTCTTGAGTCAGATTCCTTCTTATTTCCTCTATTAGTTTTTTAGATTAAGATCAACATATTTGTGTTATGATAAGAAGCTCTAAGCTTGAAGTGTAGGTATACCCATAAGCTATGGCAAATGAAGGTAGCAAATGGGTTGAAGTGATAAGAAGAACCATGTTGCATGATAAGCCAAGAAGTTCGATCTGGAAGGATAGAAGGGGGAAGGAACTTGAGGCAAGGATCTAAGAGGTATCATCATTTTTCTTTACTGAATTCCCTAATGATTTTGAGGCTAAAGAGATGTTTCGAGTATTTAAGGAGTATGGAATATTTTGGGAGGTTTTCATTCCGGCAAGGTTTAATAGGGGAGGCAAAAGATTCGGGTTTGTTAGGTTAAGGAGGGTCAAGGTCGTTAGAATCTTGGTTATTAAGTTAGATAGCATTCATATTAGGGGCAGAAAGATCTTCGCAAATCTGCCTAAGTTTAATCGGTTGAATATAGGGAAGAACTCCAACCCACATGTGGCAAAGGTTGTAAGTAGGGAGAACAATGCAAATATGGATATAGATGGTAGAGGGAGAGGAAACTTGAGGGGATATATTAAGGGCGGAGAAAGTAAAAGAACTTTTGCGCAGGTTGTGTGAGAATCAAGACAATGGATACGAGAGTAGGTGAAACCGTCTTTTGCTCATCTCTGTTTCAATATTGATGAAGCTGCCATGGTGAGATTTATTAAGGCGTTTGTTGAAGTTGTGAGTAAAGTTAGGGATACATATAACATACAAGAGGCTCTGAATATGGAGGGTTTATTTAGTATCAAAGCTTCACCCTTAGGAGCTAGATTATGCTTTTTGGAGGAAACCTCTTCACGGGAAATCCAGAATTTGGTAGCGACAGATGAAGCTTGGTGTAAAAGGTGGTTCGATGATATACACCTTTGGTCTCAAGAAGATATGGATAAAAAAAGACTAACATGGTTGAAATGCTTTAGATTGGCGTGCCACGTCTGGACATCCAAGTTCTTAAAATTCATCTCAAGTCGAGTAGGAGAATACATTATTTCTGATGAGGATACTGAAAAACTAAATCGTCTTGATGTAACCATATTCTTGATTAAAACAAAATTTGCCTTGAACCTAAATTAGGTATTCAACGTCGAGATCAATGACACTATCTACCGTATTAAGCTGATTGAGGATTTCCATGGGCCAAAACAAATCACTATTCGTAACGAGGATAGGTGGAAGAACACATCTGATGAATTCCTAGAGTCGGAGATGGAGAAAGGTGATGAAAACAAAGATAACGGGGAAGAAGTCGAACATGTTGGGGAGACGGATCCATCGGAGGAAGAGAATGTGAGCCAGAATGTGAGCGAAAATCAAGAACAAGGTATCAGGAGTGGGATGGAACCTAGTAATAATGACAACACTAGGGTTTTAGTTGAGCAGTATTGGGGTGTAACAGAAAGGCAACTCACACACGCTTTGAAGTGCCACGAGGCCATTCATGTTGAAGACCTTTTGTCAGTAGGTGAAAAGGTGACGTTTAGAGGGAACGGTAGGTCTCTATCAATATTGGCGGTCCCTCTGATTACTGCAGAAAGTGGTGGGATAGAAAGTGACTAGGGTACCAAGGGAAATTTGGATCTGGTGTGTGGGGTTTCGAGTGGGCCTTTCAATGGTCATATGTCAAGCCCAATCAAGACGAATGGTAACGGGGTTGGCCCAGCAAACAACAACATTCTGAAAGGCACCCCTACTGTGGGATCAAGAAGCAAAAAATCAAAAACTATATCAGAAATCTATGACAACATTAAGATACCATTTGCTTCATCGTATTATGCTTCATTACTACAGGGAGGTAACAACTCAGTTGAAAATAATGAGAATAGTGAGAAGTCTAAATCTAGACCATATGAGGGGAGTGGGTCAAACGATTCAAGATCCAATTTCACTGGAGGATCTATATTATGCTGTGAGTCAATTAGTGATGGCGACGTAAATCAGGGAAATACGAGAATTAGGAAGTTAATGGAGGATGTGCCTGTAAAGGTGTGGAAGATGATTAAAACAATGGGGGTGGAAGGTCAAGAGAACGAAGAGTATTTCGAAAGTGTAATCAGACAAATGGAATCAATGGATCGCAGGGTGTTCGAAGAAAAGAAGGGGGGTCAAAATTATGGTACCTTGAATATTATGTCTTTTAATATTAGAGGGTGTGGTTCTGTAATAAAGAAAAGAATGTTGCGAGAACTAATAGAAGAAGAAAAGATTGAAGTTTGCTTTATCCAGGAAACGAAACTGCGAGTGATTAATGATATGGTCTATTGTTAATTCAATAGGGCAATCAGGAGGGATTATGTCCATATGGAATTCAGTTTTAGAGGAGACGGATTTCTGGGTGTCAATTTTTCTTGGAAAGGATATAACTACTATTTGGTGAATGTATATTCTTCTTGCAGAATTGTAGAAAAAAGAAGGCTGTGGGCTGAACTGTTAAACATCAAGAGGATGACGCCTAGGGGGAATGACTTGTGGGAGTGATTTTAATGCTATCAAGGTGGATGATGAAAGAAGAGGGAAGGGTAGGGTGAACATGATAGAGTTGAATGACTTTTCACTATTTTTTGAAGCTATGGAATTAGTAGATTTACTGGCAATTGGGAATAGATTCGTGTGGTGTAACTCCAATGGCAAGAGCAGTAGCAGGCTGGATAGAATGCTAGTTTCAGAAGGATTGATTATAGAGTGGAAGGTGGTAGCACAAGTTGTAGGTAATCGCGACATATCCGACCATAGGCCAATATGGTTGAAATGCAACCAGGATGATTTGGGACCTAAACCCTTCAAAAATTTCTTGTGTTGGTTTGATCACCCAGATTTCTTAGAATTCATCAATCAATCGTGGAATTTAATTACCGTTTCAGGAAGTAAAGGGCATGTCTTGGTTCAAAAGTTTAGAGCTATGAGCGATAAAATTAGAAGGTGGAACCAAAATATATTTTGGTGGGTAGACCTGAGAATTGATAATGTTGTGTCATCTTTGAACTGTATTGAAGATGAGCTAGCAGATAGTAGCAGTAGTATGCCTCAAGACCAGTTGCAGGCTAGAAGTGAAGCAATTTTTGACATGTGGAGCAATATAAGTATTAAGGAGAGTATAATATGGTAGAAGTCCAGAGCCAAATGGTTAAAGGAGGGAGATATAAATTCTAAATACTTTCATGTCGTATTGAATTCAAGATCAAGGTGCAACTTTATTTCATCTGTCAAGATTGGTTCAAGAGTTGTTGAGGATGTGCAGTCTGTGAAGAATGATGTACATGAAGCTTTTTCTGCTAGGTTTACGAAAGATGCAGGTTCAAGGCCAGTGCTCAACATTGAGGATTGTCCTAAGTTGTCATCTGTAGATCGAGATATGTTACAGGAAAAATTTACTGCAGAAGAAATATATGAGACTATCTGTCACTGTAATGGTTCCAAGAGCCCAGGCCCTGATGGGTTTAACTTGGAATTTCTAAAAATATGTTAGAATGTTGTTGGAAGGGACGTGGTAGATTGCATCCAGGAGTTCCATGAAACAGCAATCCTTCCAAAGGCTATAATGTCATCTTTTATAGCTTTAATTCCAAAGAATGCCAATCCTCAAGGATTAGATGAGTATCGTCCAATAAGTCTCGTTGGATTGATTTACAAGGTTATATCCAAGTTATTGGCTGCAAGGTTGGGAAAGGTCATTGGAAAGCTAGTTTCTCAAAGTCAAACGGTGTTTATCCCGGCTAGACAAATATTAGATGGTGTTTTAGCAATCAATGAAATCATAGACCTAGCCACAAGAAGGAAGCAAAGATGCTTGATGTTCAAGGTGGATTTTGCGAAAGCATACGATTGCGTGGAGCGGGAATTCTTGTTAGGAGTCTTGGAAGCCATGAACTTTAGTGATAAGTTGGTGAGATGGGTGAAAGGATATGTTTACTGCAATTTCTTGTCTGTTGTTGTTAATGGTGGGACAACGAAAGACTTTAGAGGAACAAGGGGATTAAGACAAGGCGACCCCCTGTCGCCGTTCTTGTTTGCAATTGTTCCCAAAGGGATCGCTTGTCTAGTACGGAGGGCTGGTATACAAAGGTTTTTTTTCTGGTTTTAAATTGAATGAAGTGGAAGATTTTAGCCTTGTCCAATTCGCAGATGATACTATACTTGTTTGTGAGGCTGATTGGTCTAGTCTGTGGGGTATAAAAGCCTTCCTTAGAGCCTTCGAACTTGTTTCGGGCTTGTGTATCAATTTCTGGAAAAGTTGTATCTACGGAGTTTGTGTAGATGATGAGTTCTTAAAAGCGACATCGCAGTTTCTGTTTTATAGGCAATGGAGTATACCATTCAAATTCCTTTGCATACAAGTGGGAGGGAACCATAGGAGGTACAGTTTCTCGAAGCCAGTATTGGATTACTTTAAAGCAAGGCTATCAACGTGGCATGGACGGTTGTTATCTATGGGTGGCCATGTCACATTAATCAATTATGTCCTTACAAACCTACCAATTCATCAATTGTCCTTCTATCAAGCACCTGTTAAAGTAATCACGGAGCTCAAAGCAATCCAAAGAAAGTTCTTATGGGCAGGTTCAACGGAGGTTTCTTCGATGACTTGGGTTAGTTCGAAAAACGTATGCAGACCAAAAGAGGCAGGAGGACTAGGAATAAAGGATTTAGCATTATTTAACAGAGCATTACTGATGAAATGATTGTGGAGAATTATAGGAGAGGATAATGCTTTATGGAAGCCAGTGCTAGCTATCAAATATGTATGTTGCAAAACTTTGTTCTGTTTATTGCAGGATGGTGGTCTGGCCAGGAAATCCTCACTGTGGATGAGAGACAAGCTGGAGATTGGAATGTCACCTAGAAATGATGCATTCCTAAGCCAGTTGTCTTGCAAATTGGGCGACGACTCTTTTGTTTCCTTTTGGCACGCAAGATCGATATATGTGAATCCGTTACAAACCAACTTTATTGTACTTTATTCCATCTCAGGTCTGCAACTCGAGTCGGTGAAGGATCATGGTGGCTGGGTCGATAATGTTTGGCATTGGAACCTGGCATTGCAGGCTGTTGAATGGAGTGAAGAATTGAAAGAGCAGCATGAGGATTTGTTGGCGTTGCTGCAGGAACGATCCCCCTTGGTGGATGCACGTGATGAATTTCTCTGGACAAAAGCAGCCAATAACTTGTTTTCTGTTAATGCATGTTATACTGCACTTTTACAAGAAAGCACGAACGATGGCGTTGATATTATCTCCAAGACCGTTGTAGAGTTATTGTGGCAAATTTTGAATCCGATGAAGGTGAAGCTGTTTGGTTTGCGCCTGCTATTGGATAGAATTCCAACACGGTATAACTTAGCGGCCAGGGTGGTAATCTCTGATCCCCATGCTTCAGTTTGTGTTTTCTGTTTTGAAGATATTGAAACGTTGGACCACATTATGATTTCGTGTCCAAGAATAATGGTTGTTTGGAAAGCTATTTCGGAGTGGGTTGGAATTTCATGGATTGAATCAAATAACTGTAAAAATCATATGATGGAGTGGTTTATTTGTTTGGTTAGGCGCACGTCTAAATAAAATGCGATGCTGATTTGGTTTGCGGCATGCTGGAATTTTTTATGGGTTAGAAACCAGATAATCTTTAACGACGGAGTAGACCGCGAGATAGATATTCTTTATAAAATTATGAAGATGTCTTGGTTTTGGCTATCTATAGGATCATCCAAGGACCTAGTGTGCTCATGCCTAGTCTAAATACCCTCTTGACTTTTTGTGATGTTAGTTATAATTAAGATGGGATATTACTTCTTGTTCATTACTAGTGCAGCATAGAAATGTATTGTTTGTTGGGCAGCTGTTTTGCTTCCCTTCTAGATTAATTAATGAAAATTTTGGCTTATAAAAAAAAAAGTGATATCTTTTGCCAGTAGCTAAAATCGTACAGAATTATAAGAGTAAATGAATATGACAATTACACAAGGTGTGAATAATCCTAAACATAATATGACATGCAAGCTATTAAAATCTCTTTGCGGTCCATGTATTAAATTTCACGAAGATACATATATTGCTTATGAAGACAATGCATAATGCAAAATACTAATGTGTAAACTCTTACATTTAACCACCACCAAGCCTGATATAGCTTTTGCCACTCAAAAATTAAGGCAATTTATTTTAACTTCAACTATGGTTCACTATGACACTTTAGTTAATTAGAGATTTGTTGCAGGTTTTTAAAGAAGTTACAATGTCATTAGCATCTCAAATGTATAGATAATGTTACATATTATAATCAGAATTCAGAAACTCTTTTCAATGAGACAAATGTATGAAAGTTTTGTTCATATAGAAAATATAAAAGAACACATAAAAAATATTTTATTCAGATAAATCAATTATGAATATAAGATGCATCCAGTCTTACATTTAATTTTATTTTACTCTTCTAGTAAATATCACAATGTCATGAGGTAAAAGGGAAAACCTAACAATATTCAAATAAATTCGGTGACTCCAGCACATACCACAAACTTGTAATTCTAGTTGTTGTCCAACCAAAACTGTTTCTGAAGATTGTCAACTATCTTATTATCCACTTGAAAAGCCTTTGTGAGAACTTCTGAAGAAATTTTCGGATAAGATCCAAACACAGCATTCGCAATTGTGATGACACCTGGATTCTGACTGCTAAGTCCACCAATGGCAACCGCATTTCCATATCCCACATTCAACTGGAAGTGAATGAGACCAATAGGGAACACAAACACATCTCCTTTGTTGAGTACTTTTGTGATGAGACGGTTTTGTGGGTTAGAAGTAACAAAACCAACGTAGAGAGTACCCTCCAACACTATAAGAATCTCAGTACCTCTTGGATGAGTATGTGGAGGATTTAGTCCCCTCGGTGCAAAGTCAATGCGAGTGAGAGAAATACCAAGAGTGTTTAATCCTAATATCTCATTAACCGTAACCGGTGTCACTTTTGAGCCAAGTGAATTTGATGTGTTTCCTTCTTTCACTGAGAAAAAGAAGTCATTTGCAGTGGCAAGTTTTGGATCTTTGCAGAATTTTCCATTCACAAACACTGCAAATCAAATATGAGTGATTAAACTGATTGACTGTAATAAATTTCAAAGGCTTAACCATAACTATCATACCAGAAAAATACTAATTATCTTGCTAATGAAAAGAAAATACATTATAATTATACATACCACCATTCTTAGTGTCATTGATAGCTACACAAAAGTCTTGTAGAGGGCTGGGATCAAATGCTAAGACACAAGATGCTAACGCCAAGAAGGCTGTAAAAATCAAGTAACTACTCTTCATATTGCTTTGTTTGTTTGTAGTATATTTGCTTCTGTATGTTTATGAATGATGATATTTTGGAGACAGAGAGAGAGTCTATTTATAAGAAGTTTAGACATTGAAATTGTCTACATATTTACTTATAATATGCATTTTAAGACCTAGTAAAAAAAAGTCTTTTTGAATTTGTATAAGATACTTGTTCAATTAATATTTAATAATTACATGCTACTTATTCTTTTAATGAATAACTTGTCACACGCGCTTCAAGTTATTGATATAGTCAATTAAAGAGATGATTAATTGAACATAAGAGGTTTTTCTCCAAGATGATGTAACCATTTGAAACTGTATTAAAGAAATTCTATTTAAATATTTAATTTAAAAAAAAAAAGGTTGAATAATAAATTTGAATAGACAAAAACAAAGGATGTAAAAAGAAAAAAAAATAGATTTTTAAGATTTATGAGAAAACAAATACTATAAACAATTAAATTTTTTTATTTGTTTTTTAACTTAGTCAAGTCGGATGGACTGGTGGGAGAGATAACACTTTTTTAGTGGCCTCCGATTATCTTGTTTAGATTGGTAGTTTAATCTCTTCTTCTGTTTCCCCAACAATTGAGAGCTCCTTATTTGACTTAGTTAGGCTCCCTCTAAGATCTTGGTATTCTCTTCAAAGCTTTTACAAGACAGACTCCCGACTAAAGAAAATTTGTCTAAGAAATGTGTGATTTTAAATCTTAGTATGCTCTTTAGTTCCTTTTGTGGGAATTTGTTAAAACACTTTTACTAGGACAAGTATTTTATATCGTCTCCATAGGGATTAGTGCGATATCACTGTTCTTCCACAGTCAATAATGTTTTATGGAAGGATTTAAAAGATTTTTGATTGTGAAAAGAAACATTCGCTATAAAGGGTAATAACGGTAAATGATTATGAAATTAACGGATAAAGAACCATGTTTGGATTATATTTCATTAACCTATTTCATATATATTCTATTGATCTAGTATGTGAACATTGTTGTAAATCACTATTATCATGTATCACTCATCGACATCGTTTATGTCTAAATAATGACGCGAAATTTCACTGTATTGTTTAGTCGATGATCTCTCTACCTATTAAACAATACAATGATGTTTAAGATCTGATACATGTGAATATCAAACCCCAAATCAATCTCTAGACTTTGGATTTCGATAGATGATAATTATAGGTCAAGAATTGGAAGATATTTCTCAATATTCATTCAAACTCATAAATTTAACATGTAAACAAAGGTAACATCAATATTGATTCATAATATGTTCTTAAAACAGAGATCAAAAGAAATACATACAAATTTGTCTTATTACATCTAATCCGGACACAAGGGATTTAGCAACACATCATCATGGTTGATTGCTTCACAAGAAAGGAGAAGAGATGAAAGTGCATCCACAATGATTTCCCGAAGATTGATGCAAATCCAGCTTCAATTCTTCTATTCTTGAGTTTCTCTGACTTTTGGTGTATTTGGTTCCCAAAGTTGGTCTCTAACCCTCTCCAAAGGAAGTGAAAGGGTATTTATAAAAATCTAAAAAAGAAGACCGCGCTAAGCCCCATCAGACCGTGCTTAGTGCGACTAAGGGACAAAACCCATCAAACTGTCTTAATTGGTGCTTAGCGCCACTACACCGCACTTAGCGCTGAAGCCATTGCCTTAGGAGATTGGATGGCGCTATGACCGCGCCTAGCCCCACTTGCTGGAATGCTCTTGATCTAAAATTGCATGTAGAAGTCATTCTTTTGCCTTTTAACATCCAAAGCTCCTCCAATGCAACAAAACTACAAAATTAGATGAAAAATGATCAATCTACTCAATATTTACATGATGACGATAAAAAGTTATATTTACACAAAAGTTGAGGGATTAACTTGCATATCTAATGAATTAAGCTAATAAGTGCCACTAATTTATACAAATAATCAACACAATTTGGCCCTTATCAGAACTTGGTTGTGTCAGTCGACATTCTCTTTGTTACTTGTGAGCTTGTTATATTTGTGTGGTATAGAGTTTTTAGGTGGTTTGGGTGACAGGTAGTATTCCTAATGACCCTATGGCGATTTTTGAGTCCTTTCTTTCTTTAGACAATAGGTGTAAGTATAGAGTTGGTTATATGTTGGTTTAGTACGTTGTAGTGTGGTCCATTTAAAAAGCCCGTAATGATGTTATCTTTAACAGAGACACAAAAACCATGGAAGAGATGGAGGAGAAGTGTATATTTTCGTTTGGAAATGGTTTATGGGTTAATCAGGGTTGAACTCTTGAACCTTTTTTGAATGGCTTCAGAATCATATCCTCTACTCGCACCTATAGTGAATCGAGTGTTTGTATTGGTTTGGAGGAAGGTTTTGGTTTTGGTTTTTATTTGGTTCTCTTTTAATGAGAGATGTTATGTTGATGGTGGATCTGGAGGCTTGAGATTTAACTTGTTGCTAGAGTCGAGGTCTTTGCTAGCAACTTATTCTTACATCCACGGGGACCTATTGTTCAATAGACAAAGAAATCTTATATCGACAAAGGTGTGTAGAAATGTTTAAAGGTAATACATTGACGTTTGCACTCCTAACACAAGCAAAGAAGACCATGATGACAGATAATATCAAGAGTGTAATTATCTTGTGCCTCATGGATAAAGTCTTAAGGAAAGCTTGAATCACTTTATATGAATAAGTCATTAGCTAAGTGATTGTGTATGAAAGAATAACTATACTAATAACTAATGGTATAGAACAAATTCATTATGTAGAAACTGACATAATTTCACAAGATCATTTATGACTTGGAAAATATTAAGGTGAATGTTGATGATGAGGACAATGACCTACTCTTGTTAAGCTTATTATCTAAATCTTGTGATCACTTGAAGAATGCCCTTATTTATGGTAATGAATATATTATCACCTTGGATGAAGTTCAAGCGTTTGTAAAGTCCAATAAGCTATTAAAGATGACATATTTGAAGATTGACGATAATTGTAAAGGCTTAAGTTTCAAAGGAAAAGAGTGAGAGTGTAAAGGCATGGTGTAACGCCCCGATTTTGATTATTCCATTATTCTTGAGTCTTTTATTTTAATTGAGTGACAAATTATTTTATTTGTTAAATTGGTGTGTTAAATGTTATTTTACCGTTTTCGAGAGTTTTCGGGGAAATTAGAATGGAGGGTATTTTAGACTTTTCTCAATTAATCATAAGTTAGAAATTTTGTGGAATTAGAATTATGTGAGAAAAATGAATTAAATTGATTTAGTGGAAAATGAGAGAAAAGAAATAGAAAAGAAAGAAAATAGAAAAGAAAAGATATAAGAAGTGGAAATAGGAGAGAAAGAGATAGAAAGGAAAAATAGAGAGAAAAAGAAGAGAAAGAAAAGAGGAGAGAAAGAAAGGAGGAGAAAGTTGGGAAAACTAGGAAATCATCAAGATCGATCAATTAGCGAGCTTGGAATCCAGGTAAGGGTGTGAAATCTTATTATCTTATCAATGTGTATCATTATGTATGGGTTGGCTTGGACGTTTTCTTGTTTCCATAGCTTTTGAGTTTTAGGTCGAAAATGATAAAATGATTGGGAATCGATGTTTTTACGGTCGGAAATCGATATAATTTGTGTTGTATGATTACCATGTGTTTATGAATCATTGCCGATAATTGTTTTGTGGTTGGAATTGATTTGGGATGAAAAATGAGGTTTTTGGGGGTTTTGGGTCGTGTAACCCGTAACAGCATTTTTCTGGTTCTGGTGTGATTCGCCAGGCGAATTTGGGATTCGCCAGGCAAATTGAGTCTGGCCACTAGCTCGCCAGGCGAAGTGTTGGCGAAGGCAGATTCGCCAAGCGAATTCGCCATTCGCCAGGCGAATTTGGAATTACAGAAGGGGGTAGCTTCTGTAACTCTTGGAGTTTTTCTATATTGGTGATTCGCCACTGGCTCGCCAGGCGAAGTGCTGGCGAATGGGATTCTCCAGGAGAATTCTCAAGTTGCCAGGCGAATTTGGCTGTTTCTCAATAAATTCTTAACTTTTGAAAATTCATAACTCTTGATTCGTAACTCGGATCGGGACGTTCTTTATATCGTTGGAAAGCTTATGAAATGTTCTTTCTTGTAAAAATGGTTTTTGAGATTGTTGGCTGATTAAATTATGTCGGAAATTGGAAAATGTGTTGTTTTGTCAAATTTTACGGTTATAATTGTGTGTAATTAGTGTATATCATGCAATGTGTTGCTGGTATGGATATGGTATGACTTCCGTGTTGTTGTGAAGTGAAATTGCATGAAATACATGTTGTGGTGATGAATTATGGCCGAAAGGCAAGAAATTGCAATGTGTGTATTTAATGGTATATGCATGACTATATTGTGAAATATGTGTGCATTGCATGAGTGTATGTGGTCATTTTGTATGAGAAACATCATGACATGCATTCATGTGTCGCGATTCCGTGGAGAATCGGGTGTAATATCACGTCCCTGTTGGGTGTGAGTGATTGATTACATAAATGATCATTGAGGATCCTCTGAACATTGCGTAGTCAATGGGTGTAATCGTTGCGATGAGTTACACTTGATTCCGTGGAAATCTTCAGAATGATTGTGTGCCCTTGTGGGGTTTGAGCAATCGGATTGTGTCTACGTGAACAATCCAGAAACATCGGATGCCATGATGGTATGAGCGATGGGGAAATATCGTAGGCCCGGCAGGGAGGATATTTCCATTGAGTTCTTCAATTGAGCTCGGGTGATGAGTCGGTACCGCATGCATCTGCATAGAGTCGAGAGTCGGTCTCTATGAGTTGCATTAATCATCTTTGTATTTGTGCATTGATGAATAAACATTGATATGTGTATGTTTATGGGAGATGATATAAACTGTATCTTATAATGATGCATTGTTGGATGAACAAGTATGTGTGTGTTCATGTGGAATGATGATAATGGTGAATGTATGCATAATGAATATGCTTGATGATATATCTATATTGTGATATAGGATGAGTTGTGGTGAGAATATGTGTTATATGATGCATTGTTATTATGATAATATTTCTCACCCTTCTGCTGTTTTATGATGCTCTACGAGGCATTGCCGAGTAGGTATGCTGGTGGTCTTTTGTGAAGCGTGTCTTCATTCTTTTGGTCGGTTGGCTCTGATATGTAGCACCGGGTAGCTAGGAAGTATATGATTCTTTTGCGATACATTGTACATGTATCTTGTTGATGAATATTTATGTAAACATGAATTATGTTGGTGGATATTACTTGATGTATATATGTTATATATTATCCAATGTTTAGATTTTCCGCTTTTATTCTAAATATTGAGATGTGGGTGTAAGGACTAAGTTCCTCTGTTGCAAAGTTACCCCACTGTTGCATATCAATTGTTGAGCAGGTGTTGAATGTTTTAATTTCACGTATGATGTGACATGCCTCTTTTATACTATGTTTTAATCGTACTCTGGCGAATTTTTTTATATGTGCCTAAATGATATATGTGATTATTTGGGGGTATAGAAAGGGGGTGTTACATTAAGTGGTATCAGAGCCAGAGTTGAGTCAGTTGTGTCGTTCTTATTGTTGTGTTGGTTGAACTGTTGTTTAACATTGTTGTTATTTTTGGGAATAATCAGAATATGTCGGGTAGAAACGACAATGCGATGGCTGCTGCTTTAGAAGCAATGGCTAGGGCGGTGCAAGGTGCGCCTAAGGTGAATGCTAATGACGAGTTCAGGAAGAATCAACCACCGGTCTTCAAAGGAAGATTTGATCCCGATGGAGCTCAATTGTGGTTGAAAGAGATTGAAAGGATCTTCAGAGTCATGGGCTGTGTGGAGGAGAATAAGGTGAGGCTTGGGTCTCACATGTTGAAGGAAGAAGCCGACGATTGGTGGGTCGGTATACGTGAAGTTCTTGAGGTGGATGATGAAGAGGTAACTTAGAATTTATTTCGTACTGAATTCTTGAGGAAGTATTACCCTGAGAGTGTGAAGGGAAAGAAGGAGATGGAGTTCCTTGAACTGAAACAAGGTAGTATGTCCGTGGTGGACTATACTGCTAAGTTTGTGGAGTTGGTTCAATTCCATCCTCACTATGCTGCAATTACTGCTGAGTTCTCGAAGTGTATTAAGTATGAGAATGGTTTGCGTTCGGAGATTAAGCAAGCTGTTGGGTATCAAAGGATAAGGAGGTTTACGGATTTGACGAAATGTTGTAGAATCTTCGAGGAAGATAGTAAGGCTCGTTCTACACATTACAAAAGTTTGAATGAGAGGAAGGGGAAGCAACAAGCTAGAGGTGGACCTTATGTGACACCCGTTGATAAGGGCAAGTATTAGGGAAGCTTTGATAGGAGATTTGGAGGAGGAGGTTTCGGTGTTGTTAGGTGTTACGAATGTGGTGAAATAGGTCATAAATCATTTGATTGTGGGAAGTCTGTAGCGAAATGTTCTAATTGTGGTGGTCTTGGGCATGCTGCTACAGATTGTAGAAGGAATATGGTGAAGTGCTATAATTGTGGAGAAGTGGGTCACATTAGTACTAAGTGTACTAAGCCGAAACAAGCTCAAGCGGGCGGAAAGGTGTTTGCATTGGCGGGGACTCAAACTACGAATGCAGACCGTTTGATTAAAGGTACATGCTTTATTAATAGTACACCTTTAGTTGCTATTATTGATACGGGAGCGACTCATTCGTTCATTTCTCATGAATGCGCTAAACGTTTGAATTTGTTATTGACTTCTTGGGGTGGTGAAATGGTTATTGAGACTCCTGCTTCAGGGTCGGTAACTACGTCTTTGGTGTGTGTAAGTTGTCCTTTAACCATGTATGGTAAAGACTTTGTTATGGATTTAGTATGTTTGCCGTTGGTGGGATTAGACGTGATCTTGGGTATGAACTGGTTGCAATTTAATCGAGTTCATATAGATTGCTATCACAAGTTAGTAAGGTTTCCTTCTTTGGAAGATGATGAATTTGAGAGTTTCCTATCCACTAAAGAGTTGAAGAAACTTTTAGTGGACGAAGCTCAATTGTTTGCTTTGTTTGCATCATTGTCGGTGGAGAGTCAAGTTGAGCTTGATGTGTTCCCAGTGGTGTGTGAATTTCCAGAAGTGTTTCCGGAAGATATTACGGATGTACCGCCGGAAAGAGAAGTTGAGTTTTCTATTGATCTAGTTCCGGGTACTAGACCGATTTCGATGGCACCGTATCGTATGTCGGCATCGGAATTGGTAGAAATGAAAAAACAATTGAATGACTTGTTGGACAAGAAATTTGTAAGGCCAAGTGTTTCTCCTTGGGGTGCTCCGGTATTGTTGGTAAAGAAGAAGGACGGGAGTATGCGGTTATGCATTGATTATCGACAGTTGAACAAAGTGACAATTAAGAACAAGTATCCGCTTCCAAGGATCGATGATTTGATGGACCAATTGGTTGGTGCGAATGTTTTTAGCAAGATTGATTTGAGATCAGGATACCACCAGATTCGTGTGAAAGGAGAGGATATTCAAAAGACGGCATTTAGGACACGGTATGGTCATTACGAATATTCCGTGATGCCATTCGGGGTTTCTAATGCGCCGGGTGTGTTTATGGAATACATGAATCGTATTTTTCATGAACAGTTGGATCGTTTTATGGTTGTGTTCATCGATGATATTTTGATTTACTCTAAGTCTCAAGAGGAGCATGAAGAGCATGTGAGAATTATGTTGCAAATTTTGAAAGAGAAACAATTGTATGCTAAGTTGTCAAAATGTGAATTTTGGTTGTCGGAAGTAAGTTTCCTTGGACATGTTATTTCCAGTAGTGGTATTAGTGTTGATCCATCCAAGATAGATGCGGTGATGCAATGGGAGGCTCCTAGGTCGGTTACGGAGATTCGAAGCTTTTTAGGCTTGGCGGGTTATTATCGGAGGTTTATTGAGGGATTTTCGAAGTTGGCACTTCCTTTAACGCAATTGACTTGTAAAGGAAAGGCTTTCATTTGGGATATTCATTGTGAAGAAAGTTTCAATGAGCTAAAGAGAAGGTTGACAACGACTCCGATCTTGATTTTACCTAATCCTAATGAACCATTTGTTGTGTATTGTGATGCTTCATTGGTGGGTTTAGGTGGTGTTTTGATGCAAGAAGGAAAAGTTGTGGCTTATGCTTCTTGACAATTGAGAGTGCATGAAAAGAATTATCCTACGCATGACTTGGAGTTAGCGGCCGTGGTGTTTGTTTTGAAAATATGGAGGCATCATCTTTATGGTGCAAGGTTTGAAGTTTTTAGTGATCACAAGAGCTTGAAATATTTATTTGATCAGAAAGAATTGAACATGAGACAAAGGAGGTGGCTAGAACTTTTGAAGGATTATGATTTTGGTTTGAATTACCATCCGGGTAAGGCAAACGTGGTGGCCGATGCCTTAAGTCGGAGGTTGTTACATATGTCCGCATTGATGATGAAAGAATGGGAACTTTTGGAGGATTTCAGAGATTTGAGTTTGGTTTGTGAAATGACGCCGAGAACTGTGAGACTTGGTATGCTACATGTTACGAATGATTTTCTTGCAACCGTATGTGAAAAGCAGAAGTTGGATTTGAAGTTCGTTGATTTGATGATGAATGAGAACGAGGATTTCAAGGTTGATAACTTTGGAGTTTTGAGATTCCGTGGTCGTATTTGTATTCCCGACGACGCGGAGTTGGAAAAGATGATTCTAGAGGAAGGACACCGAAGTAACTTAAGTATTCATCCGGGTGCGAATAAGATGTATCAAGATTTGAAGAAAATCTTTTGGTGGTCTGGATTAAAGAGAGATGTGGCTCAATTCGTGTATGCATGCTTAACTTGTCAAAAGTCTAAGGTGGAACGTCAAAAGCCTAGTGGATTGATGCAACCGTTGGATATTCCGGAATGGAAATGGGATAGTATATCGATGGATTTTGTTACGGGATTGTCGAATACGCAAAGAGGTCTTAATGCTATTTGGGTAATTGTTGATAGGCTTACTAAATCTGCTCACTTTATTCCAATTGATATTAGTTATCCTTTGGAGAAGTTAGTCGAGATTTATGTTCTTGTGGTTGTGAAGTTACATGGAGTTCCTAAGAGTATTGTATCGGATCGAGATCCGAGATTTACATCGAGATTTTGGGTGAGTTTACAAGAGACTTTGGGTTCTAAGCTAAGATTGAGTTCGGCTTACCATCCGCAAACGGACGGTCAAACCGAGAGGACAATTCAATCGTTGGAGGATTTATTGCGTGCTTGTGTACTCGAGCAAGGTGGTGCTTGGGATGGTTATTTGGCGTTGATTGAATTCACTTACAATAACAGTTTTCATTCGAGTATAAGTATGGCACCATTTGAGGCTTTGTATGGTCGGAGATGTCGAACACCTTTGTGTTGGCATGAAACCGGCGAGAGGACGATAGTTGGACCGGAAATGGTACAACAAACGACGGAGAAAGTGAAGTTTATTCGGGAGAAGATGAAAGCTTCTCAAAGTAGACAAAAGAGCTATCATGACAAGAGAAGGAAAGATCTTGAGTTTCAAGAAGGCGACCATGTGTTTTTGAGAGTTACACCAGTTACGGGTGTGGGTCGTGTTTTGAAGTCGAAGAAGTTGACATCTCGTTTTATTGGTCCGTATCAGATTACTTCACGAGTTGGTGTTGTGGCTTACCGTGTGGCGTTGCCTCCGAACCTTTCGAATTTGCATGACGTATTCCATGTTTCGCAACTTCGGAAATATGTTCCGGATCCGTCACATGTTATTCCTATGGACGAGGTTGAAGTGAGAGATAACCTTACGGTGGAAGCTTTACCGGTTAGGATTTTGGACCGCGAAGTTAAGAAGCTAAGAGGCAAGGATATTGCGCTTGTGAAAGTAGCGTGGGGAGGCGCTGCGGAAGGCAATATGACTTGGGAACTAGAGAGTGGGATGCGAGAGTCATATCCGAAGTTGTTTGAATCAGGTATTATTTTCGAGGACGAAAATGTCTAAAGTGGGGGAGAGTTGTAACGCCCCGATTTTGATTATTCCATTATTCTTGAGTCTTTTATTTTAATTGAGTGACAAATTATTTTATTTGTTAAATTGGTGTGTTAAATGTTATTTTACCGTTTTCGAGAGTTTTCGGGGAAATTAGAATGAAGGGTATTTTAGACTTTTCTCAATTAATCATAAGTTAGAAATTTTGTGGAATTAGAATTATGTGAGAAAAATGAATTAAATTGATTTAGTGGAAAATGAGAGAAAAGAAATAGAAAAGAAAGAAAATAGAAAAGAAAAGATATAAGAAGTGGAAATAGGAGAGAAAGAGATAGAAAGGAAAAATAGAGAGAAAAAGAAGAGAAAGAAAAGAGGAGAGAAAGAAAGGAGGAGAAAGTTGGGAAAACTAGGAAATCATCAAGATCGATCAATTAGCGAGCTTGGAATCCGGGTAAGGGTGTGAAATCTTATTATCTTATCAATGTGTATCATTATGTATGGGTTGGCTTGGACGTTTTCTTGTTTCCATAGCTTTTGAGTTTTAGGTCGAAAACGATAAAATGATTGGGAATCGATGTTTTTACGGTCGGAAATCGATATAATTTGCGTTGTATGATTACCATGTGTTTATGAATCATTGCCGATAATTGTTTTGTTGTTGGAATTGATTTGGGATGAAAAATGAGGTTTTTGGGGGTTTTGGGTCGTGTAACCCGTAACAGCATTTTTCTGGTTCTGGTGTGATTCGCCAGGCGAATTTGGGATTCGCCAGGCGAATTGAGTCTGGCGACTAGCTCGCCAGGCGAAGTGCTGGCGAAGGCAGATTCGCCCGGCGAATTCGCCAATCGCCAGGCGAATTTGGAATTACAGAAGGGGGTAGCTTCTGTAACTCTTGGAGTTTTTCTATATTGGTGATTCGCCACTGGCTCGCCAGGCGAAGTGCTGGCGAATGGGATTCGCCAGGCGAATTCTCAAGTTGCCAGGCGAATTTGGCTGTTTCTCAATAAATTCTTAAATTTTGAAAATTCATAACTCTTATCCGTAACTCGGATCGGGACGTTCTTTATATCGTTGGAAAGCTTATGAAATGTTCTTTCTTGTAAAAATGGTTTTTGAGATTGTTGGCTGATTAAATTATGTCGGAAATTGGAAAATGTGTTGTTTTGTCGAATTTTACGGTTATAATTGTGTGTAATTAGTGTATATCATGCAATGTGTTGCTGGTATGGATATGGTATGACTTCCGTGTTGTTGTGAAGTGAAATTGCATGAAATACATGTTGTGGTGATGAATTATGGCCGAAAGGCAAGAAATTGCAATGTGTGTATTTAATGGTATATGCATGACTATATTGTGAAATATGTGTGCATTGCATGAGTGTATGTGGTCATTTTGTATGAGAAACATCATGACATGCATTCATGTGTCGCGATTCCGTGGAGAATCGGGTGTAATATCACGTCCCTGTTGGGTGTGAGTGATTGATTACACAAATGATCATTGAGGATCCTCTGAACATTGCGTAGTCAATGGGTGTAATCGTTGCGATGAGTTACACTTGATTCCGTGGGAATCTTCAGAATAATTGTGTGCCCTTGTGGGGTTTGAGCAATCGGATTGTGTCTGCGTGAACAATCCAGAAACATCGGATGCCATGATGGTATGAGCGATGGGGAAATATCGTAGGCCCGACAGGGAGGATATTTCCATTGAGTTCTTCAATTGAGCTCGGGTGATGAGTCGGTACCGCATGCATCTGCATAGAGTCGAGAGTCGGTCTCTATGAGTTGCATTGATCATCTTTGTATTTGTGCATTGATGAATAAACATTGATATGTGTATGTTTATGGGAGATGATATAAACTGTATCTCATAATGATGCATTGTTGGATGAACAAGTATGTGTGTGTTCATGTGGAATGATGATAATGGTGAATGTATGCATAATGAATATGCTTGATGATATATCTATATTGTGATATAGGATGAGTTATGGTGAGAATATGTGTTATATGTTTATGTTGTAGTACATAATTATATGCATTGTTATTATGATAATATTTCTCACCCTTCTGCTGTTTTATGATGCTCTACGAGGCATTGCAGAGTAGGTATGCTGGTGGTCTTTTGTGAAGCGTGTCTTCATTCTTTTGGTCGGTTGGCTCTGATATGTAGCACCGGGTAGCTAGGAACTATATGATTCTTTTGCGATACATTGTACATGTATCTTGTTGATGAATATTTATGTAAACATGAATTATGTTGGTGGATATTACTTGATGTATATATGTTATAGATTATCCAATGTTTAGATTTTCCGCTTTTATTCTAAATATTGAGATGTGGGTGTAAGGACTAAGTTCCTCTGTTGCAAAGTTACCCCACTGTAGCACATGGCAACGGGGCAGGTCGGAGGCAGTTTTTATCTCCCCCAAACCCAAACCCATATCCCCAAACAATCCTCATTCCCCGCCCCAAACCCAAACGGGGATGAAGAATTGAAACCCAAACCCGTCCAAAACGGGTTCGGGTTGGGTACAGGTATCCCCGCCCCGCCACCATATATTTAGTGAAATCAATTTTTTTAATAGAAATATTTATTTTGTACAAAATTAAATTACATTAAAAATAATAAAATAAAACAATTTTAAAAAAATTCCATACATACATTTCTAATATTTTAAATAATAAATACAAATCAAAATATCAAAACATTGATCACATATTTAATATTCTAAATTATCAAAAATAAATAATAATGTACATAATAAAATAAATGGGGCGGGTTCGGGGGTGGGTACTAGTATCCTCATTACTCGACCCATCCTCATTATTTATAATCGGGGAAAACCCAAACTCGAACCCAAACCCAGTCAAAGCGGGTTTTCCCCGTTAACTTTAGGGCGGGTTCGGGTGGGTACCCACGGGTACAGATTATGTTGCCATGTCTAAGTGTAGGGAAATCCAAGTCCACTGGTTTTGATAAATCAAGGTTAAAAGTATTTATTTGTCATAAAAAACAATCACTTTAAGAAGGTTTTTCCTAAGAGGGAGGAAAATATGATTTTCTTCAAATTAAAATTTCCTCAAATAAGGATTATTATGAAAGTGTTGGTGCGTTATGGATGGCGATTTTGGATACAGAGAATAGTTAGGCTATGGACTCAGAATACTTTTATCACTTGTTCCAAGGAAAAAATACTTTGAGACTTAAGATTTAAAATAAGAAGGCGGAGTCATAAGACTAAGTGACATTAGGGCTTCCAAAGTTCAAGTTATCGGTACAATTACAATTAAAATATTTCATAATTAACTATGAGTTCCTTCTATCCAATATGAGATGTGTTCTCAAGATTAAGCAAAATTTGTTGTCTGTGAGTATGTTGATAAGCTTGGCTATTGCACTAGAAATGAACATAGGGAGTTGAAATTTTGCATGAAGCATTTATTATGTCTAAATGTTCTAAAATGTGTGGTTATATATTTTAGGTGGTTCCACTATTACTGGTCATATATTATTATCTAGTAATTGCTTTCATAGCAAAAACAAGCTATGGAATTAGAGATTGGGGCATGATAGTGAAAAAGAACTCATATTGACCTAGATTTTGTTTCAGATAAATTTTATGAATTTTACAAAAAATAAGGTTTAAAGAAGCATATAACTGTTGTTTGCATACCTTAGTAAAATGGCCTAGGTGAACATAAGAAAATGACCATTCTGGAAAATGTACAGTGCATGTTGTTGAGAAGTGTAACTCCTAGTTAATAGCATACTAGAGTCTACATTTTATCATCGGCTCTCGACACCAATGTTATCAGCTTCCATGTAGCGCCAGCTGATCTCGTTGCTTACCAAAGAGTTTCTCAAGTAAGAATGTTACTACAACACCCCACCTCATTGACAAGTGTTCATTCTTGGTAATAAACTTCAAGAAACATTTGAATGTTTGAAGTGAAAAACCAATAAACTAATCTAGTTTTAAGTTCTTCAAAGGTTTGGAGGTTGCACTTATCGAGTAAAATAAGATTGATGTTAAGGTTGTAAGGTGTGAAAGGATACAAGTTATGAGATGTGGGACCTAGAAGAACAAAAATCATCATAAGAATGTATGTTACTTTTAGTGAGACCTGTAAAAGGATGAAATGTAAACACGTAGAGGTGAAAGAATTAGAAACTATGGTGGAGAAGACTTGATTTGAAGTGGAGGTTCATGTTTGGGAGACTATAGATAAGAACAAAATTAAGACTCCTTATCCTAGTTATATTGATGGGAAATTTACAGTGGTCCTGAATATTATTTAACTTGTGATTGTACAACCTCATGAAATAGAGTTATGCTAGCCTTAATTGTTATACTTGGAATATGGATGATGGGTTGTATGACTGAGAACCAAAGGCCTTCAGGTAGACACTTTAAAGCAAAAAGGAATCAAAAGAGGTTGAAAAATGGTGAATAAGTAGAAGCATTCACTGATTAATATATATATATATATATATATATATATATATATATATATATATATATATATATATATATATATATATGATTGTGATATTGTGAGACTACCTAAGGAGGAAAGGGTGATTGAATGTAAGTGGATGCAAGTGCCAAGATCTAGGTTTAAGCATTGTTTAAACTTGATCAAGTTCGTTCATTAATGATTCAAGCCTTAGAGCGGGCAACAATAGATTTGATGGTTACATTAACATCACCGTTAAATTTGAGTCAATGTGTAGAAATATGGAATTATGCCTCAAAATCTCAATAGATTAGACACACAACAAGGGCAGTGCCAGTCGACGGGTTTACAATTATGTGGTCGTTCATAGAGGACGGTGGTGTTTTTGGGTCTACGGAGGGATGATCGTTTAGCAGGTACTCGAGGTGGAGGTCACCTGGCGAGATCAACGACGTTCATTAGCTAGGTAGAGTTTGTCTACCAGAGTGGAGGATACCAATTATGTTAGGTTTTGATAGTTATAATTATCGTTCACTGTCCCTTTTTATGGTAAAAATGTACAAGGGAATTGTTGGTAATCTTATTGAGATAAAAATAAAGAGACAACAATAGAAATTCCTATGAGTTGTTGTTCTTGAAATTGGTGGAGTTTTGGAATGTCTAAGGGATTTTAAAACACTTATGAACATCGGAGTTTATATGATTTATATATTGAGAGTTGAAGAAATTGGGAAACATTCAATTACAAAAGAGAATTTGTCCTTAGGAAATTGGAAGGCTATTTTATTGTAAGACCATTTCTTAATACACCACCCAAGTTTCTTATACACCACGTGAAATTTCTATTTTGCCCCCAGATTCCGGATGTGCACATCCGGACGCACCAAATTTTTAAAAAACGCTGATGCATTCCGGATGTGCACATCCGAAAACATATTATAGCATTATTTTTTTAAATTCCGAATCTGCAGATCCGGAAAAAAGCGTAATTTTTTTTTACAAATCTGTTTTGCCGGCTAGTTGCAAATGTCATCAGAAGTTATAACCCTAGAGTTTAAAGAGATCTTGAATTATCTCCTCGCAATGAACCTGAGTATAACCAATGGACTGACTTTGGGTCACAGTTCCTCCTGCTTATTATGCACACTTGCTAGCTTTCCGCTCTCGATACTACATAAGTGAAGTAGAAAATTTTGATTCTGCTTCTCCAAGTGGTAATAGGAGTACCACCAACTTTGTGTCGACTATGCTGTCATTTATCTTGGAAAAGGTAAAGCATGCTTTAGGTTTAATAACACCACTTAATCATGAATACAAAACAAAAGAGGATAAGTTTTGACAACCCTTACGGAGAACAAAGTTTTCTATTGTAGAGATACAGAGAACAAAGTTTTCTATTGTACAGATACGGAGAACAAAGTTTTCTATTGTACAGATACAGAGAACAAAGTTTTCTATTGTACAGATACGGAGAACAAAGTTTTCTATTGTACAGATACGGAGAACAAAGTTTTCTATTGTACAGATATGGAGAACAGAGTTTTCTATTCAAATGTATATTGACTTGCGTTGATATATTAACGTTTGCGACCGACCGACAAAACCGATTTTTAAGAAAAAAAATTAAGTTACACTTTTTTCCGGATCTGCAAATCCGGTATTTGTTAAAAATAAAGTTATTCCATGCTTCCGGATGTGCACATCCGGAACACATCAGCGTTTTTTGAAAAAACGGTGCATCCGGATGTGTACATCCGGAATCTATGGGCAAAATGGAAATTTCACGTGGTGTGTAAGAAACACGGGTGGTGTGTTAAGAAATCGTCTTATTGTAATTGTTCTTGTAACCTTTTGTAAAAAATTGAATTATAGTGAATCAGATAGTCAATTTCTCCCCTGTAATAGGTCGGTTTGATCGAATTGGATAACAAAAAAATGTGCACTCGTCTTTTATATTATTCTTGTTCATTTGGATTTGCTTACACAATTTGGCAGATTACTTAATTTTGCTTAAGGTCATTTATTTTAGTTGTCACTTTTCTTTATCTCACACATCAAATGTCCTTGTGTGGTTAAAAATTATTAAATTTCACAATATACGTTTTTCATATGAAGAATTCAAATTATAACTTGAGTGGACCATTAGCTTGTTCTTTCTTATCAACATGAATTTCAAGACTATTTTTTTTCCAATTGTTGGAGTAGATGTGTCTTATTTTTTGAATAAAACTATTAATTTATAAATATCAACAACATATTCACATTAATATATCATACGAATAAAATAAACATTAACATTTTGTATCAATTTAGATCAACTAGCACATACTAGTGCTACCCCATCCACCAGAATAGTTTATATTTCTTGTAAGGAGAAGACTTAATTGAAATATTATAAGTTTAACTTCCGATATCAATAAGATATTTTTTTTCACAACTAAAAATATATCCATTTTACTTCGAGCACGAAGAGGATTTTATCTTGATTAGAAAAACGAGGTAATGAAGGGCGACATGAAAATCTGCCACCTTACCCTACAGTTTGTGAATAACCGAGGGGATAGTTGAAAAGGTCATTGGTTCGATCTCCAACAACATTTTTTTTATTTTTTAAAAAATATAGTGTGCGCCATATACCTCTCAGTTTTTTTAATAGTTGAGGTAAAAAAGGCCAGTATTTACAACTAAATTACATTTCAAAAAATTCTTTCCCTCCATAGTTCTACATGTCAATAAAAATTAACCATGGATAAAAACTATTAAAAACTAAAGGTATAATTTGAATACTACAAATAATACCAATTACCCACTCAAAAACTTTGGCATATCTTCATCGAGTTTATAGTGTAACGAGCATAACATAGCTACAACATTTTTTTCGGACATAAAATAATTAGTTGTCGATAGTTTCTACAGAAACACTCAGAATAATTAATAATATGTATAAAATTGATTAATAAATGAATACAAAAATTAAAGAATATACATACTTATGTATAAACGATTTCATGTAACTTTCTTTACTCTCTCTAACCAAATTATTTTGTATGTACATCTTGATAATGTTTGTTGCATTACCTTGAAATTGAATGTTCAATGGATCTTAGAAACAATACTTTTTCAATTTCTTTTCAACACACGTTTCGTGCATGACCCTAATTAAAAGTTAATGCAAAAGTCAAAAGTTTATGTTAAAGTATGAGAACAATGAATATAGATTGAAATCATCATGAAAATTATACTTACAAGCACCCCAATTATAGTACGGGTATGTCCAGCCAAACATTTGTTTTCAAAAATTCAACAAGACAACTCTTATGAAATATAAAAGATTTTTGTGGTTCATTTTTTAATTCAAATGCGAAGACTTTTGGAATCTCGTCGATCATTCTTGACTGCCTTTGAGTGTTATCTAGTTTAGGCGGCGTGGTCTCAATATTGTGATGCGGGGCAAAACAACTATCTTTCGTGCTTTCTCCACGCATAACAACTCTCTCAACTAATTTCTCATATATGTCCAACTGATATGGAACTGGGTGGCTAACTACACTAATTGATTTCAATTTCTGCATCATAAAAACAACTGAAATACATTCCAAAAATTAAAATACACAAACAATAACAATAACATATAAGACTAATATTTTAAATTATATTGATACCTTAATCACATCGCGAGTACACTTCTCTCGGACAACCTCAGCCAACCTTTCTCGCTCCTCCCGCACCTCCTACAACATCCTCTCCCGCTCCTTCTGCAACATCCTCTTTTGCTCCTCCTGCAACATCCTTTCTCGCTCCTTCCACACCTCCTACAACATCCTCTCCTACTCCTCCTATAACATCCTCTCCTGCTCCTTCTGAGCCCACTTCTTCTACTCCTATCCTAATACCTCTCGTATATTTTTAGCAACTATCTCTTCAATTTATCTTCTATGGTTTACTTAGTTAATTAGTTACGATGGTCCAAAATGTAACTTCAAACTAGCTGTAACACCCCAAAATTTTCCCTCCTATTTATACCATCAATAAGTGGCTTATGCTTCACATTTCATGTGCATCTAGGTCATAAACATCATACATGCATCATTGGTTTTCCCAAGGCATGGGATCAGAGGCTCTAGGTCATTGTTTGTTCCAGGTAAAGAGAATGGGATATACTCAAGCACCCAAGCTACAAAGGTTTCTCATGCCTCAAAGACATCATGTTTGGTTCACCATTTCCTCAGAGGATTGAAATTTGCAAGAAACTTGAAGAGGATCACCTCTCCCTATCTCTTTGGTCCTCAAATTAGGGTTTTGGGCATCTGTGCATGTGACATCTTCATGGGAAAGGATTTTGAAGCTTTAAAATCCTCATATCATGTGAAGCAGTTTAGTTCAAGGGATTCTAAATGCTATTCAGAGGAATTAGGGTTTTGAAGAACAATCAACATCTCCTGACTTTTAGGGTCCAAACTAGGGTTTTTTGTAAAATTAGTTTATTTCTGATTCTTTGGGCAAGACTCGATTTCATGGCTTCTATATGTTCTCAAGTATCTAGGAATTGGGTATGGACCATCAATTTCATTCATATGGATTTCAATTGGCCAGATGATTGAGAATTAGTTGAATTGGGAACAAAGTCAACTGTGCCGGAAAAAAGTCAACTCGGGTAAACTTTGGGTTTGTCATGTCAAATATGATCAATGGGTGGAATTGGATCAAGAAATGTCAAAGGAAATTTCAAAATCAAGCTTGTGTGGAAAGTTACCATTTTTGGTAAACTAGGGTTTTAGAAACTTTCCATTTTTGGAAAGTTTTTCATGCCATGCAGCCACTTTCAAGGCCAATTTTCTCCATTATCAAAGCGTAAATTCAACTTTTTTTCTAACATTAAGTTGTAGTATGCATTCCAGGCTTTCCAGCCATATAAAGAATGCACCATTTGGATTTTTGGATCAAAAGTTATGCTCATTCAAAGTTGGGACATCAAAGATGTGAAACATGGAAACAATTAGATTTTTCAAAGTTGGATCAAATATGTATGTTGCAAAACTTTGTTCTGTTTATTGCAGGATGGTGGTCTGGCCAGGAAATCCTCATTGTGGATGAGAGACAAGCTGGAGATTGGAATGTCACCTAGAAATGATGCATTCCTAAGCCAGTTGTCTTGCAAATTGGGCAACGACTATTTTGTTTCCTTTTGGCACGCAAGATCGATATATGTGAATCCGTTACAAACCAACTTTCTTTCCCTTTATTCCATCTCAGGTCTGCAACTCAAGTCGGTGAAGGATCATGGTGGCTGGGTCGATAATGTTTGTCATTGGAATCTGGCATTGCAGGCTGTTGAATGGAGTGAAGAATTGAAAGAGCAGCATGAGGATTTGTTGGCGTTGCTGCAGGAACGATCCCCCTTGGTGGATGCACGTGATGAATTTCTCTGGACAAAAGCAGCCAATAACTTGTTTTCTGTTAATACATGTTATACTGCACTTTTACAGGAAAGCACGAACGATGGCGTTGATATTATCTCCAAGACCGTTGTAGAGTTATTGTGGCAAATTTTGATTCCGATGAAGGTGAAGCTGTTTGGTTGGCGCCTGCTATTGGTTAGAATTCCAACACGGTATAACTTAGCAGCCAGGGCGGTAATCTCTGATTCCCATGCTTCAGTTTGTGTTTTCTGTTTTGAAGATATTGAAACGTTGGACCACATTATGATTTCGTGTCCAAGGATTATGTTTGTTTGGAAAGCTATTTCGGAGTGGGTTGGAATTTCATGGATTGAATCAAATAACTGTAAAAATCATATGATGGAGTGGTTTATTTGTTTGGTTAGGCACACGTCTAAATAAAATGCGATGCTGATTTGGTTTGTGAAATGCTGGAATTTTTGATGGGTTAGAAACCAGATAATCTTTAACGACGGAGTTGACCGCGAGATAGATATTCTTTATAAAATTATGAAGATGTCTTGGTTTTGGCTATCTATAGGATCATCCAAGGACCTAGTGTGCTCATGCCTAGTCTAAATACCCTCTTGACTTTTTATGATGTTAGTTATAATTAAGATGGGATATTATTTCTTGTTCATTACTAGTGCAGCATAGAAATGTATTGTTTGTTGGGCAGATTAATTAATGAAAATTTTGGTGCTGTTTTGGGATATTATTTCTTGTTCATTACTAGTGCAGCATCTAAATACCACTCTGGTGCTGTTTTGCCCTAGATTAATTAATGAAAATTTTGGCTTATAAAAAAAAAAGTGATATCTTTTGCCAGTAGCTAAAATCGTACAGAATTATAAGAGTAAATGAATATGACAATTACACAAGGTGTGAATAATCCTAAACATAATATGACATGCAAGCTATTAAAATCTCTTTGCGGTCCATGTATTAAATTTCACGAAGATACATATATTGCTTATGAAGACAATGCATAATGCAAAATACTAATGTGTAAACTCTTACATTTAACCACCACACCAAGCCTGATATAGCTTTTGCCACTCAAAAATTAAGGCAATTTATTTTAACTTCAACTATGGTTCACTATGACACTTTAGTTAATTAGAGATTTTTTGCAGGTTTTTAAAGAAGTTACAATGTCATTAGCATCTCAAATGTATAGATAATGTTACATATTATAATCAGAATTCAGAAACTCTTTTCAATAAGACAAATATATGAAAGTTTTGTTCATATAGAAAATATAAAAGAACACATAAAAAATATTTTATTCAGATAAATCAATTATGAATATAAGATGCATCCAGTCTTACATTTAATTTTATTTTACTCTTCTAGTAAATATCACAATGTCATGAGGTAAAAGGGAAAACCTAACAATATTCAAATAAATTCGGTGACTCCAGCACATACCACAAACTTGTAATTCTAGTTGTTGTCCAACCAAAACTGTTTCTGAAGATTGTCAACTATCTTATTATCCACTTGAAAAGCCTTTGTGAGAACTTCTGAAGAAATTTTCGGATTAGATCCAAACACAGCATTCGCAATTGTGATGACACCTGGATTCTGACTGCTAAGTCCACCAATGGCAACCGCATTTCCATATCCCACATTCAACTGGAAGTGAATGAGACCAATAGGGAACACAAACACATCTCCTTTGTTGAGTACTTTTGTGATGAGACGGTTTTGTGGGTTAGAAGTAACAAAACCAACGTAGAGAGTACCCTCCAACACTATAAGAATCTCAGTACCTCTTGGATGAGTATGTGGAGGATTAATCCCCTCGGTGCAAAGTCAATGCGAGCGAGAGAAATACCAAGAGTGTTTAATCCTAATATCTCATTAACCGCAACCGGTGTCACTTTTGAGCCAAGTGAATTTGATGTGTTTCCTTCTTTCACTGAGAAAAAGAAGTCATTTGCAGTGGCAAGTTTTGGATCTTTGCAGAATTTTCCATTCACAAACACTGCAAATCAAATATGAGTGATTAAACTGATTGACTGTAATAAATTTCAAAGGCTTAACCATAACTATCATACCAGAAAAATACTAATTATCTTGCTAATGAAAAGAAAATACATTATAATTATACATACCACCATTCTTAGTGTCATTGATAGCTACACAAAAGTCTTGTAGAGGGCTGGGATCAAATGCTAAGACACAAGATGCTAACGCCAAGAAGGCTGTAAAAATCAAGTAACTACTCTTCATATTGCTTTGTTTGTTTGTAGTATATTTGCTTCTGTATGTTTATGAATGATGATATTTTGGAGACAGAGAGAGAGTCTATTTATAAGAAGTTTAGACATTGAAATTGTCTACATGTTTACTTATAATATGCATTTTAAGACCTAGTAAAAAAAAGTCTTTTTGAATTTGTATAAGATACTTGTTCAATTAATATTTAATAATTACATGCTACTTATTCTTTTAATGAATAACTTGTCACACGCGCTTCAAGTTATTGATATAGTCAATTAAAGAGATGATTAATTGAACATAAGAGGTTTTTCTCCAAGATGATGTAACCATTTGAAACTGTATTAAAGAAATTCTATTTAAATATTTAATTTTAAAAAAAAAAGGATTGAATAATAAATTTGAATAGACAAAAACAAAGGATGTAAAAAAAAAAATAGATTTTTAAGATTTATGAGAAAACAAATACTATAACAATTAAATTTTTTTATTTGTTTTTTAACTTAGTCAAGTCGGATGGACTGGTGGGAGAGATAACACTTTTTTAGTGGCCTCCGATTATCTTGTTTAGATTGGTAGTTTAATCTCTTCTTCTGTTTCCCCAACAATTGAGAGCTCCTTATTTGACTTAGTTAGGCTCCCTCTAAGATCTTGGTATTCTCTTCAAAGCTTTTACAAGACAGACTCCCGACTAAAGAAAATTTGTCTAAGAAATGTGTGATTTTAAATCTTAGTATGCTCTTTAGTTCCTTTTGTGGGAATTTGTTAAAACACTTTTACTAGGACAAGTATTTTATATCGTCTCCATAGGGATTAGTGCGATATCACTGTTCTTCCACAGTTAATAATATTTTAAGGAAGGATTTAAAAGATTTTTGACTGTGAAAAGAAACATTCGCTAAAAAGGGTAATAACGGTAAATGATTATGAAATTAACGGATAAAGAACCATGTTTGGATTATATTTCATTAACCTATTTCATATATATTCTATTGATCTAGTATGTGAACATTGTTGTAAATCACTATTATTATGTATCACTCATCGACATCGTTTATGTCTAAATAATGACGCGAAATTTCACTGTATTGTTTAGTCGATGATCTCTCTACCTATTAAACAATACAATGATGTTTAAGATCTGATACATGTGAATATCAAACCCCAAATCAATCTCTAGACTTTGGATTTCGATAGATGATAATTATAGGTCAAGAATTGGAAGATATTTCTCAATATTCATTCAAACTCATAAATTTAACATGTAAACAAAGGTAACATCAATATTGATTCATAATATGTTCTCAAAACAGAGATCAAAAGAAATACATACAAATTTGTCTTATTACATCTAATCCGGACACAAGGGATTTAGCAACACATCATCATGGTTGATTGCTTCACAAGAAAGGAGAAGAGATGAAAGTGCATCCACAATGATTTCCCGAAGATTGATGTAAATCCAGCTTCAATTCTTCTATTCTTGAGTTTCTCTGACTTTTGGTGTATTTGGTTCCCAAAGTTGGTCTCTAACCCTCTCCAAAGGAAGTGAAAGGTTATTTATAAAAACCTAAAAAAGAAGATCGCGCTAAGCCCCATCAGACCGTGCTTAGTGCGACTAAGGGACAAAACCCATCAAACTGTCTTAATTGGTGCTTAGCGCCACTACACCGCACTTAGCGCTAAAGCCACTGCCTTGGGAGATTGGATGTAGCTATGACCGCGCCTAGCCCCACTTGCTGGAATTCTCTTGATCCAAAATTGCATTTAGAAGTCATTTTTTTCCCTTTTAGCATCCAAAGCTCCTCCAATGCAACAAAACTACAAAATTATATGAAAAATGATCAATCTACTCAATATTTACATGATGATGATAAAAAGTTATATTTACACAAAAGTTGAGGGATTAACTTGCATATCTAATGAATTAAGATACTAAGTGCCACTAATTTATACAAATAATCAACACAATTTGGCCCTTATCAGAACTTGGTTGAGTCAGTCGACATTCTCTTTGTTACTTGTGAGCTTGTTATATTTGTGTGGTATAGAGTCTTTAGGTGGTTTGGGTGGCTCGTAGTATTCCTAATGACCCTATGGCGATTTTTGAGTTCTTTCTTTCTTTAGACAATAGGTGTAAGTATAGAGTTGGTTATATGTTGGTTTAGTATGTTGTAGTGTGGTCCATTTAAAAAGCCCGTAATGATGTTATCTTTAACAGAGACACAAAAACCACGGAAGAGATGGAGGAGAAGTGTATCTTTTCGTTTGGAAATGGTTTATGGGTTAATTAGGGTTGAACTCTTGCACCTTTTCTGAATGGATTCAGAATCATATCCTCTACTCGCACCTATAGTGAATCGAGTGTTTGTATTGGTTTGGAGAAATGTTTTGGTTTTGGTTTTTATTTGGTTCTTGTTAGTTCTTGTGTTGGCTGGAATTTTGGTAAAACAAAGTTGAACATTGTTGATGTCATATGTCTGATGTCATAACGTTGGTTCTTATCATTAGCTGTTGCAGGGTTGGAAGTTTTGTATGTCGATGTTATAAGTGATGTCTTGACATCACTATACCAGAACATCAGAACATCAGTTTGTGATGTTTTAGGGCTGCACGTGTTAGTAAGATTTGAGGAGATATGTTAGAGTGATTGGATGCAAATTTCTTGGAGAAGATATTGGCAATCAGAGATGGAGCAAATCATATAACAAACAGTAGGGCTGATTTGAAAAGATTTAGGAGATCAAATCTGCATTAATTTCTGGTTTCAAAACAAATCAGATCAGGATCTTGGGAGCAGGTCCAAGCCCAAGTCAGAATGATATTTAAAGCAGCCTCAACCCTAAGTTAAAGGGACGAAGAAAAGGAGCTAAAGACTGAGTGTCATTTTTGTCTTCGTGTGTGTTTGTGTAAACCATTCGTGTGTGAATTGGTGTTACTATTTTGAGTTGTAAGTGTATTCACTCAAAGCTTGTACGCACGAGTGTGTTGTTCTTGATCAAAGCTGTTAAGCAGTATCAAGTTGGGTGATTAGTGTGTAATCATTGGATTGTATCACTATGGTGAATTAGGGAGTGAGTGGTTTCTCATATCTAAGTGGTTTCTTAGGTAGAAGGTTCATTGGGTAGTGATTAAGTTTAGTAGATGTCAACTGGGATTGTTGAGTCTGTAAATTAATACTACTGATAGTGGAATTTCTCCCTGGCTTGGTAGCCCCCAGACGTAGGTAGTTAGACCGAACTGGGTGAACAATTCTTTGAGTTATTTTCTGTTGCTTTTACCTTGTTCATATAGCATAGTGTGTTGTTGTGACATAACACTTTAACATCACACATCTGATACCAGAATTTCAATTGGTATCAGAGCAGGCATCCTGCTCTGCATCTGGGTGAGATCTAGGGCTGATACTTTCTGGTAAGATGGACAAGGAAGTTAGTGGATTTGTGAATAGACCCCCTATTCTAGATGGTTCTAATTATGATTATTGGAAACCAAGGATGGTTACCTTCTTGAAGTCCTTGGACAGCAGGGCTTGGAAGGCTGTGTTAAAAGAGTGGAAGCACCCTGTTATTACTGATAAAGAAGGAAACACCAAGCTGAAACCTGAAGAAGAGTGGACCAAGGAAGAGGATGAGCTAGCACTTGGCAACTCTAAGGCCTTGAATGCCATCTTTAATGGGATTGATAAAAACATCTTCAGGCTGGTAAACAATTGTGAAGTGGCAAAGGATGCTTGGGACATTTTAAAGACTACTCATGAAGGAACTTCAAGGGTTAAGATGTCAAGACTTCAACTTCTAACATCAAAGTTTGAAAGTCTAAAAATGAAGGAAGATGAAACTATTCATGATTTTCACATGAATATTCTTGAGCTGTCCAATGCATCTAGTGCTCTTGGAGAAAAGATGACTGAAGAAAAGCTGGTGAGGAAAATTCTTAGATCCTTTCCCAAGAGATATAAGATGAAGGTGACTGCAATTGAAGAAGCTCAAGACATCAGCAAAATGAGGGTTGATGAGCTGATTGGATCTCTTCAAACTTTTGAGTTAGGGTTGAGTGAAGAGGAACCTAAAAAGAAGACCAATAGTATCGCTTTGGTATCTAATACTCAAGAAGAGAAGAAAGGGAATGGTGCCGAGTCTCAGGAGGAGATGTCTCAGGCTATTGTTCTGATGGGAAGACAGTTTACCAAGGCGTTTAAGAGGATGAATAGAAACTACAAACCTAATGTTAAGAACATCTCCTCTGACATCAACAAGTCAAAAGAGAATGATGAAGAGAAGAATGGTCAAGACAAAGGAGTTCAATGCTTTGAATGTGAAGGCTATGGTCATGTCAAGAAAGAATGTCCTACATTTCTTAAGAAGCAGAAAAAGGGCATGGTTGTTTCCTGGTCTGATACTAACAGTGAAAGTGAAAAAGAGTCTGCCAAGCATGTAAAGGGCTTTGACATGAACATGTATTTCTGGTGGAGAATCTAGTGATGAGGAATTGACTTTTGAGGAGTTAGCAGCATCCTATCAAGAGTTATGCCTGAGGAGTGCAGAGGTTTGTCAAGAAAGTGAGAAACAAAAGAAAAGAATAGTCCAGCTTGAGACTGTTAAAGCTGATCTTGAAAATGAAGTCTTGTTAGTTAAATCTCAACTTGATCAAATGAGCAAGTCTATCAGAATGTTGAACTGTGGGTCTGATACTCTTGATAAGATTCTTCAGGCTGAAAAGGTAGTAGGAGACAAGTTTGGCTTAGGATTTGTTGTTGAGGAGAAGGTCTCTAGAGAAGCTAGTATTTCTGGAACCAAAAAGGACATGTCTCAACCAATGTCTCAACATAACAGAAGAAGACATAATCCTAAACCTAAGCAGGATGTTCATCAACTTCCTCAAAATGCTAGGAAAGGGAATGCTCATGGTCCTCATCATGGGAAGGCACAGGCTTCTGGAGCTGGGCAGTATATGCCTCCACAATACCATAGGAGTATACAGGCTCCTAGGTTTAACATGTTCCATCAGATGTCTCAACATCAAGGGAATATGTATGGCTTTGGGCCTAATAATGCAGTGCCTCATGATTATGGGAGAAGAAAGCCACATCATCATGGTAGAAGACAGCCTAAGAGACTGAATCATCACTACAGAAGACAGACTAACTATGGAAGAAGACAACCCCAGTACTTTGGATGGAAGCCTCAGCAGTTTCATCATCAAGGTGGCAGGAAGTTTAATCATTGTAGAGAAGAGGTTAAAAGAGTTAGGTGTTTCTATTGTGGACATTTTGGCCATATGCAATATTCTTGTTTTAAACTGCATGGCTATCCCAAATCTGTCCATCAACCTAGACAGAATTAGAACAGGTCTAAGGTGGTTAAAAAATGGGTTCCTAAAGCTGTTGTTACATGTCTATTGGCCCACACATCAGATAGATATTCTGTTAAGGATGATTGGTACTTTGACAGTGGTTGTTCAAAGCATATGACAGGGTTCAAAAATCATTTGGTGGATATCAAGACTTGCTCCGCAAATGATGTTACTTTTGGTAATGGAGAGAAAGGGGAAGTAAAGGGAGTTGGTAAATTGAGGTGTCATGATGGACCAAATTTGGAAAATGTTCTTCTTGTCAAAGGATTAACGGCTAATTTGATTAGCATGAGTCAGCTATGTGATGAAGGATACAAGGTCAGCTACACTAAAGATGAGTGTTTAGTGACTAATGGGAAGAATGAGGGTGTTATGAAGGGAGTCATATCCATAGATAACTGTTATCTATGGGTACCTCAAGAGTCCAGCTCATCAAGTGATGTTAAGGTTGATGTTGTGACATCAGACTGTAACATTAGCTGTGAAGACTTAAGCTGAAAATTGAAGTTAGTGGCTTATGGGGTGAATTTATTAAAATTCAAAAATGTGTTTTGGTGGGGAAAATACATTTATTGGCGTTTATGTGATCCACAAAGTCAAGCTCCATACTTTAGGCTATCATTACCTATTGTAGCTATCACATGCTTCATCAAACACCATACCCCTAGACGGTTCATCTCCTTCTCCATCAATAGAAGTAGCAATCCTTCCCTGATCCTCAGTTGCTTCACTGGAACAATGTCAAAACAAGTATCATCCCCTTCAAAGAAGTCTGCTTCAAAAATTTCTTCTCTTGGAAAAGCTAGGGTTTTGACGAAAGAGGGTTCTGCTGAAGAAGCATTGAATATAGCACTCATCTCCATGATGGCTCCTGAATCTGGTAAGTCAAGACCTTCCAAACTTCAACCCAAAAGGCCTACACCTAAAATTGATGATAGTGAAACTAGGAGGTTAGTCACTAGCATTCTTTTTAAAGAAAAATATGCATATGAGTCTTCCACCCCTCAAGCTGTTGAAGAGAGGGTTGATGTTGATCGTAGTCTTAATCAGATTACCACCAAAATTTTGGATAAGGGTTTATCTGTAAAAGGAATTTCTATTCCCCTTAGACAAATGCCAGCTGAAAAGGATGACATGGAGAATGCGGATACCAATCTTCACAGATTGGCTATCTCAGTCATTGAAGATGCAGAAGTGGAAGTTGAAGATAAAGGTGTTCATGTTGAAGAAGAAGTTGAAACCAATGTCAGAACATCGCCTGATAGGGATGTTGGAGCTAGCCCAAGTGAAAAGAAGAATACTGATAAGGTGGATGTGATTGATCTTTCTGATAATGAAGTGATTGGAAAAGTTGTCCCAGGTATTGCCACAAGAATGAGGTCTAGAAGAGGGAAGTCAGCAGAATACTCACCTAAGGAGAGACCAAAGAACAAAAAGAAAAAATCAATTATGGTGGGACCTGCTAAGACTTGGAGCAAAGTTACTGTTAATTCCAAAAAGAGAAAGGTGGGGGAGGATTCAGAGTCTGAATTTGATGTTGAGGATGATGTTCAAGACATCACTCCTGTGAGAAGGTCTATGTTGAAGAGAATTGATGACAAGATCCCTGACATCCCTGTTGACCATATTTCATTCCACTATGCTAGTAGTGCATCCATGTGGAAATTTGTTTGTCAGAGAAGACTAGCACTGGAAAGAGAACTTGGTGGAGATGCCTTGGATCTTAAGGAAGTCATTGAATTGATTAGATTTGCTAGGTTAATGAAGACCGTGTCTGGACTGTCCAAGTGCTATGATGGATTAGTCAAGGAATTTATTGTGAACATTCCTGTGGCTATTAATGACAGAAGAAATATTGATTTTAGGAAGGTTTATGTAAGAGGTCAATGTGTTAATTTTTCTCCTAGGGACATTAACACTTACCTGGGAAGGGATGAGAAGGAGTATAGAGAGTTAGAAGAAACAGACAATGTTGTGTGTAAGGAAATCACAGCAGGACAAGTGAAAGTCTGGCCTCTGAAAGGAAAATTATCTGCCAGTTTGTTGAGTGTCAAATATGCTATTCTGCATAGAATAGGAGCAGCTTATTGGGTCCCTGCCAATCACAAGACAACTATCTCTGTTGGATGGGAAAATTCATTTATGCTATTGGGACAAAGAGGTTATTTGATTATGGGGCTTATATATATGATCAGACTATCAAGCATGCTGCTACAAATGCAGTGAAGATGCCTATTGCCTTTCCCTCTCTCATTTATGGGATCATCTTGTCACAACATCCTGGCATTCTTCATCAATCTGATGTGGTGTTTAAGAGGGAATCTGCCTTGTCAATCCATTATAAGCTGTTTGAAGGGAAGCATGTTCCTGACATTGTCAAGACATCAACTTCAACATCACAACAGCCACGTGCCAAAACTGGGTTGATTTCAGAATTGGAGGAGGCTTGCAAGGAGTTGGATGAAGTCATCAGAGTGAGTACTGAAAGAAAGCTAAAATTTGAAAAACTTCTCATGACTCTGAGATTGGCAGAAAAAGAAGTTGAAGCAGTCATTGCTAGCCAAAATGATGATGATGTCCAGGACAATGTTGAAGGTTCAAGTTCTGAAGAAGGTGACCCTAGCACTGAGGATGAAGATGTTGCAGCTAGTTCTGATGGTTCTGATGCTGATGAAGATTGAAGTGCTGCTTTTGATATTTTTTTTTTGCTTTTGTAGTTTATTTTTGCTTCTGCACTTAGTGTGCTTACTATGTATTCTGAATATTGTTGCTTTTAAGTATTTCTGGTTTAGGTTCTGTGATTTGTCTTGTCACTTAATGCTGACTTTTGACTGACAATGAGAGCTAGCTTAGGACTATCAGGTAGTTAGTAGGACTAACAGGTTCATGATTGTCCAATTATGGCTAAAAAGGGGGAGAGAGTTGCCAATGTGTGGTTCTTGTTTTGAAGCAGTTTCTGATATAGTACAACAGTTGAGGGGGAGAGTGTATGAACAGCTGTGAGCTGGTTCTTGTTTTGAGGGGGAGTTTGACCTATGTTGATGTGAAAGTGAGGTTATGCAGCTTGTTGGTTTTTGTTGCTGCTGGTTAGTGAGTTGTGCAGCTTGTTGAAGAGGTGCTGCTATGATTTGATAATTTATCAATTTTTATCCGCTGCTGGGTTCTCTGAGGATGGCAGAGTTTGTTTTAGCCAAAATTAGCCAAAGGGGGAGATTATTAGTTCTTGTGTTGGCTGGAATTTTGGTAAAACAAAGTTGAACATTGTTGATGTCATATGTCTGAGGTCATAACATTGGTTCTTATCATTAGCTGTTGCAGGGTTGGAAGTTTTGTATGCTGATGTTATAAGTGATGTCTTGACATCACTATACCAGAACATCAGAACATCAGTTTGTGATGTTTTAGGGTTGCACGTGTTAGTAAGATTTGAGGAGATCTGTTAGAGTGATTGGATGCGAATTTCTTGGAGAAGATATTGGCAATTAGAGATGGTGCAGATCTTGGAGCAAATCATATAAAAAACAGTAGGGCTGGTTTGAAAAGATTTAGGAGATCAAATATGCATTAATTTCTGGTTTCAAAACAAATCAGATCAGGATCTTGGGAGCAGGTCCAAGCCCAAGTCAGAATGATATTTAAAGCAGCCTCAACCCTAAGTTAAATGGACGAAGAAAAGGAGCTAAAGACTGAGTGTCATTTGTGTCTTCGTGTGTGTTTGTGTAAACCATTCGTGTGTGAATTGGTGTTACTATTTTGAGTTGTAAGTGTATTCACTCAAAGCTTGTAAGCACGAGTGTGTTGTTCTTGATCAAAGTTGTTAAGCAGTATCAAGTTGGGTGATTAGTGTGTAATCATTGGATTGTATCACTGTGGTGAATTAGGGAGTGAGTGGTTTCTCATATCTAAGTGGTTTCTTAGGTAGAAGGTTCATTAGGTAGTGATTAAGTTTAGTAGATGTCAACTGGGATTGTTGAGTTGTAAATTAATACTACTGATAGTGGAATTTCTCCCTGGCTTGGTAGCCCCCAGACGTAGGTAGTTAGACCGAACTGGGTGAACAATTCTTTGAGTTATTTTCTGTTGCTTTTACCTTGTTCATATAGCAGAGTGTGTTGTTGTGACATCACACTTTAACATCACACATCTGATACCAGAATTTCAATTGGTATCAGAGCAGGCATCCTGCTCTGCATCTGGGTGAGATCTAGGGCTGATACTTTCTGGTAAGATGGACAAGGAAGTTGGTGGATTTGTGAATAGACCCCCTATTCTGGATGGTTCTAATTATGATTATTGGAAACCAAGGATGGCTACCTTCTTGAAGTCCTTGGACAGCAGGGCTTGGAAGGCTGTGTTAAAAGAGTGGAAGCACCCTGTTATTACTGATAAAGAAGGAAACACCAAGCTGAAACCTGAAGAAGAGTGGACCAAGGAAGAGGATGAGCTAGTACTTGGCAACTCTAAGGCCTTGAATGCCATCTTTAATGGGATTGATAAAAACATCTTCAGGCTGGTAAACAACTGTGAAGTGGCAAAGGATGCTTGGGACATTTTAAAGACTACTCATGAAGGAACTTCAAGGGTTAAGATGTCAAGACTTCAACTTCTAACATCAAAGTTTGAAAGTCTAAAAATGAAGGAAGATGAAACTATTCATGATTTTCACATGAATATTCTTGAGCTGTCCAATGCATCTAATGCTCTTGGAGAAAAGATGACTGAAGAAAAGCTGGTGAGGAAAATTCTTAGATCCCTTCCCAAGAGATATAAGATGAAGGTGACTGCAATTGAAGAAGCTCAAGACATCAGCAAAATGAGGGTTGATGAGCTGATTGGATATCTTCAAACTTTTGTGTTAGGGTTGAGTCAAGAGGAACCTGAAAAGAGGACCAAGAGTATAGCTTTGGTATCTAATACTCAAGAAGAGAAGAAAGGGAATGGTGCTGAGTCTCAGGAGGAGATGTCTCAGGCTATTGTTCTGATGGGAAGACAGTTTAATAAGGTGTTTATGAGGATGAATAGAAACTACAAACCTAATGTTAAGAACATATCCTCTGACATCAACAAGTCAAAAGAGAAGGATGAAGAGAAGAATGGTCAAGACAAAGGAGTTCAATGCTTTGAATGTGAAGGCTATGGTCATGTCAAGAAAGAATGTCCTACATTTCTTAAGAAGCAGAAAAAGGGCATGGTTGTTTCCTGGTCTGATACTGACAGTGAAAGTGAAAAAGAGTCTGCCAAGCATGTTAGGGCTTTGACAGGAACATGTATTTCTGATGGAGAATCTAGTGATGAGGAATTGACTTTTGAGGAGTTAGCAGCGTCCTATCAAGAGTTATGCCTTAGGAGTGTAGAGGTTTGTCAAGAAAGTGAGAAATAAAAGAAATGAATAGTCCAGCTTGAGACTGTTAAAGCTGATCTTGAAAATGAAGTCTTGTTAGTTAAATCTCAACTTGATCAAATGACCAAGTTTATCAAAATGTTGAACAGTGGGTCTGACACTCTTGATAAGATTCTTCAGGCTGAAATGGTAGCAGGAGACAAGTCTGGCTTGGGATTTGTTGTTGAGGAGAAGGTCTCTGGTGAAGCTAGTATTTCTGGAACCAAAAAGGACAAGTCTCAACCAATGTCTCAACATAACAGAAGAAGACATAATCCTAAACCTAAGCAGGTTGTTCGTCAACTTCCTCAAAATGTTGGGAAAGGGAATGCTCATGGTCCTCATCATGGGAAGGTACAGGCTTCTGGAGCTGAGCAGTATATGCCTCTACAATACAATAGGAGTATACAGGCTCCTAGGTTTAACATGTTCCATCAGATGTCTCAACATCAATTGAATATGTATGGCTTTGGACCTAATAATGCAGTGCCTCATGATTATGGGAGAAGAAAGACACATCATCATGGTAGAAGACAGCCTAAGAGACAGAATCATCACTACAGAAGACAGACTAACTATGGAAGAAGACAACCCCAGTACTTTGGATGGCAGCCTCAGTAGTTTCATCATCAAGGTGGCAGGAAGTTTAATCATTGTAGAGAAGAGGTTAAAAGAGTTAGGTGTTTCTATTGTGGACATTTTGGCCATATGCAATATTCTTGTTTTAAACTGCATGGCTATCCCAAATCTGTCCATCAACCTAGACAGAATCAGAACAGGTCTAAGGCGATTAAAAAATAGGTTCCTAAAGTTGCTGTTACATGTCTATTGGCCCACACATCTGATAGACATTCTGTTAAGGATGATTGTACTTTGACAGTGGTTGTTCAAAGCATATGACAGGGTTCAAAAATCATTTGGTGGATATCAAGACTTGCTCCGCAAATGATGTTACTTTTGGTAATGGAGAGAAAGGGGAAGTAAAGGGAGTTGGTAAATTGAGGTGTCATGATGGACCAAATTTGGAAAATGTTCTTCTTGTCAAAGGATTGGCTACTAATTTGATTAGCATCAGTCAGCTATGTGATGAAGGATACAAGGTCAGCTACACTAAAGATGAGTGTTTAGTGACTAATGGGAAGAATGAGGGTGTTATGAAGGGAGTCATATCTATAGATAACTGTTATCTATGGGTACCTCAAAGTCCAGCTCATCAAGTGATGTTAAGGTTGATGTTGTGACATCAGACTGTAACATTAGCTGTGAAGACTTAAGCAGAAAATTGAAGTTAGTGGCTTATGGGGTGAATTTATTAAAATTCAAAAATGTGTTTTGGTGGGCAAAATACATTTATTGGCGTTTATGTGATCCACAAAATCAAGCTCCATACTTTAGGCTATCATTACCTATTGTAGCTATCACACGCTTCATCAAACACCATACCCCTAGACGGTTCATCTCCTTCTCCATCAACAGAAGTAGCAATCCTTCCCTGATCCTCAGTTGCTTCACTGGAACAATGTCAAAACAAGTATCATCCCCTTCAAAGAAGTCTGCTTCAAAAAGTTCTTCTCTTGGAAAAGCTAGGGTTTTGACGAAAGTGGGTTCTGCTGAAGAAGCTTTGAATATAGCACTCGTCTCCATGATGGTTCCTGAATCTGGTAAGCCAAGACCTTCCAAACTTCAACCCAAAAGGCCTACACCTAAAATTGATGATAGTGAAACTAGGAGGTTAGTCACTAGCATTCTTTTTAAAGAAAAATATGCATCTGAGTCTTCCACCCCTCAAGTTGTTGAAGAGAGGGTTGATGTTGATCGTAGTCTTAATCAGATTGCCACCAAAATTTTGGATAAGGGTTTATCTGTAAAAGGAATTTCTATTCCCCTTAGACAAATGCCAGCTGAAAAGGATGACATGCAGAATGCGGATAACAATCTTCACAGATTGGCTATCTCAGTCATTGAAGATGCAGAAGTGGACGTTGAAGATGAAGGTGTTCATGTTGAAGAAGAAGTTGAAACCAATGTCAGAACATCGCCTGATAGGGATGTTAGAGCTAGCCCTAGTGAAAAGAAGAATACTGATAAGGTGGATGTGATTGATCTTTCTTATAATGAAGTGATTAGAAAAGCTGTCCCAGGTATTGCCACAAGAATGAGGTCTAGAAGAGGGAAGTCAGCAGAATACTCACCTAAGGAGAGACCAGAGAACAAAAAGAAAAAGTCAACTGTGGTGGGACCTGCTCAGACTTGGAGCAAAGTTACTGTGAATTCCAAAAAGAGAAAGGTGAGGGAGGATTCAGAGTCTGAATTTGATGTTGAGGATGATGTTCAAGACATCACTCCTGTGAGAAGGTCTATATTGAAGAGAATTGCTGACAAGATCCCTGACATCCCTGTCGACAATATTTCATTCCACTATGCTAGTAGTGCATCCATGTGGAAATTTGTTTGTTAGAGAAGACTAGCACTGGAAAGAGAACTTGGTGGAGATGCCTTGGATCTTAAGGAAGTCATTGAATTTATTAGATTTGCTGGGTTAATGAAGACTGTGTCTGGACTATCCAACTGCTATGATGGATTAGTCAAGGAATTTATTGTCAACATTCCTGTGGCAATTAATGACAGAAGAAATATGGATTTTAGGAAGGTTTATGTAAGAGGTCAATGTGTTAATTTTTCTCCTGAGGACATTAACACTTACCTGGGAAGGGATGAGAAGGAGTATAGAGAGTTAGAAGAAACAGACAATGTTGTGTGTAAGGAAATCACAGCAGGACAAGTGAAAGTCTGGCCTCTGAAAGGAAAATTGTCTACCAGTTTGTTGAGTGTCAAATATGCTATTCTGCACAGAATAGGAGCATCTAATTGAGTCCCTACCAATTACAAGACAACTATCTCTGTTGAATTGGGAAAATTCATTTATGCTATTGGGACAAAGAGGTTATTTGATTATGGGGATTATATATATGATCAGACTATCAAGCATGCTGCTACATATGCAATGAAGATGCCTATTGCCTTTCCCTCTCTCATTTGTGGGATCATCTTGTCACAATATCCTGGCATTCTTCATCAATCTGATGTGGTGTGTAAGAGGGAATTTGTCTTGTCAATCCATTATAAGTTGTTTGAAGGGAAGCATGTTCCTGACATTATCAAGACATCAGCTTCAACATCACAACAACCATGTGCCAAAACTGGGTTGATTTCAGAATTGGAGGAGGTTTGCAAGGAGTTGGATGAAGTCATCAGAGTGAGTACTGAAAGAAAGCTAAAATTTGAAAAACTTCTCATGACTCTGAGATTGGCAGAAAAAGAAGTTGAAGCAGTCAATGCTAGCCAAAATGATGATGATGTCCAGGACAATGTTGAAGGTTCAAGTTCTGAAGAAGGTGACCCTAGCACTGAGGATGAAGATGTTGCAGCTAGTTCTGATGGTTTTGATGCTGATGAAGATTGAAGTGCTGCTTTTGATATATTTTTTTTTGCTTTTGTAGTTTATTTTTGCTTCTGCACTTAGTGTACTTACTATGTATTCTGAATATTGTTGCTTTTAAGTACTTCTGGTTTAGGTTCTGTGATTTGTCTTGTCACTTAATGCTGACTTTTGACTGACAATGAGAGCTAGCTTTGGACTATCTGGTAGTTAGTAGGACTAACAGGTTGATGATTGTCCAATTATGGCTAAAAAGGGGGAGAGAGTTGCCAATGTGTGGTTCTTGTTTTGAAGCAGTTTCTGATATAGTGCAGCAGTTGAGGGGGAGAGTGTATGAACAGCTGTGAGCTGGTTCTTGTTTTGAAGGGGAGTTTGACCTATGTTGATGTGAAAGTGAGGTTATGCAGCTTGTTGGTTTTTGTTGCTGCTGGTTAGTGAGTTGTGCAGCTTGTTGAAGAGGTGCTGCAATGATTTGATAATTTATCAATTTTTATCCGCTGTTGGGTTCTCTGATGATGGCAGAGTTTGTTTTAGCCAAAATTAGCCAAAGGTGGAGATTGTTAGTTCTTGTGTTGGCTGGAATTTTGGTAAAACAAAGTTGAACATTGTTGATGTCATATGTCTGAGGTCATAACATTGGTTCTTATCATTAGCTGTTGCAGGGTTGGAAGTTTTTTATGCTGATGTTATAAGTGATGTCTTGACATCACTATACCAGAACATCAGAACATCAGTTTGTGATGTTTTAGGGCTGCACGTGTTAGTAAGATTTGAGGAGATCTCTTAGAGTGATTGGATGCGAATTTCTTGGAGAAGATATTGGCAATCAGAGATGGAGCAGATCATGGAGCAAATCATATAACAAACAGCAGGGCTGATTTGAAAAGATTTAGGAGATCAAATCTGCATTAATTTCTGGTTTCAAAACAAATCAGATCAGGATCTTGGGAGCAGGTCCAAGCCCAAGTCAAAATGTTATTTAAAGCAGCCTCAACCCTAAGGTAAAGGGACGAAGAAAAGGAGCTAAAGACTGAGTGTCATTTGTGTCTTCGTGTGTGTTTGTGTAAACCATTCGTGTGTGAATTGGTGTTACTATTTTGAGTTGTAAGTGTATCCACTCAAAGCTTGTAAGCACGAGTGTGTTGTTCTTGATCAAAGCTATTAAGCAGTATCAAGTTGGGTGATTAGTGTGTAATCATTGGATTGTATCACTGTGGTGAATTAGGGAGTGAGTGGTGTCTCATATCTAAGTGGTTTCTTAGGTAGAAGGTTCATTGGGTAGTGATTAAGTTTAGTAGATGTCAACTGGGATTGTTGAGTCTGTAAATTAATACTACTGATAGTGGAATTCCTCCATGGCTTGGTAGCCCCCAGACGTAGGTAGTTAGACCGAACTGGATGGACAATTCTTTGAGTTATTTTCTATTATTTTTACCTTGTTCATATAGCAGAGTGTGTTGTTGTGACATCACACATCTGATACCAGAATTTTAGTTCTCTTTTGATGAGAGGTGTTATGTTGATGGTGGATATGGAGGCTTGAGATTTAACTTGTTGCTAGAGTCGAGGTCTTTGCTAGCAACTTATTCTTACATCTGCAGGGACCTATTGATCAATAGACAAAGAAATCGTATATCGACAAAGGTGTGTAGAAATGTTTAAAGGTAATACATTGACATTTGCACTCCTAACACAAACAAAGAAGACCATGATGACAGATAATATCAAGAGTGTAATTATCATGTGCCTCATGGATAAAGTCTTAAGGAAAGCTTGAATCACTTTATATGAATAAGTCATTAGCAAAGTGATTGTGTATGAAAGAATAACTATACTAATAACTAATGGTATAGAACAAATTCATTATGTAGAAACTGACATAATTTCACAAGATCATTTATGACTTGGAAAATATTAAGGTGAATGTTGATGATGAGGACAATGACCTACACTTGTTAAGCTTATTATCTAAATCTTGTGATCACTTGAAGAATGCCCTTATTTATGGTAATGAATATATTATCACCTTGGATGAAGTTCAAGTGTTTGTAAGGTCCAATAAGCTATTAAAGATGACATATTTGAAGATTGACGATAATGGTAAAGGCTTAAGTTTCAAAGGAAAAGAGTGAAAGTGTAGAGGCATGGCAACGGGGCAGGTCGGAGACAGTTTTTATCTCCCCCAAACCCAAACCCAAATCCCCAAAAAGTCCTCGTTCCCCGCCCAAAACCCAAACGGGGATGAAGAATTGAAACCCAAACCCGTCCAAAACGGGTTCGGGTTGGGTACGGGTATCCCCGCCCCGCCACCATCCATTTAGTGAAATTAATTTTTTTAATAGAAATATTTATTTTGTCCAAAATTAATTTACATTAAAAATAATAAAAAAAACAATTTTAAAAAAATTCCATACATACATATCTAATATTTTAAATAATAAATACAAATCAAAATATCAAAACATTGATCACATATTTAATATTCTAAATTATCAAAAATAAATAATAATGTACATAATAAAATAAATGGGGCGGTTCGAGGGTGGGTACTAGTATCCTCATTACTCGACCCATCCTCATTATTTATAATCGGGAAAAACCCAAACTCGAACCCAAACCCAGTCAAAGCGGGTTTTCCCCGTTAACTTTAGGGCGGGTTCGGGTGGGTACCCACAGGCACAGATTATGTTGCCATGTCTAAGTGTAGGGAAATCCAAGTCCACTGGTTATTATAAATCAAGGTTAAAAGTATTTATTTGTCATAAAAAACAATCACTTTAAGAAGGTTTTTCCTAAGAGGGAGGAAAAGATAATTTTGTTCAAATTAAAATTTCCTCAAATAAGGATGATTATGAAGGTGTTGGTGCATTATAGATGGCGATTTTTGATACAGAGAATAGTTAGGCTATGGACTCAGAATACGTTTATCACTTGTGTCAAGGAAAGAATACTTTGAGACTTAAGATCTAAAATAAAAAGGCGGAGTCATATGACTAAGTGACATTAGGGCTTCCAAAGTTCATGTTATCGGTGCAATTACAATTAAAATATTTGATAATTAACTGTGAGTTCCTTCTATCCAATATGAGATGTGTTCTCAAGATTAAGCAAAATTTATTGTCTGTGAGTATGTTGATAAGCTTGGCTATTGCACTAGAAATGAACATAGGGAGTCGAAATTTTGCATGAAGCATTTATTATGTCTAAAGGTTCTAAAATATGTGGTTATATATTTTAGGTGGTACCACTATTACTGGTCATATATTATTATCTAGTAATTGCTTTCATAGCAAAAACAAGCAATGGAATTAGAGATTGGGGCATGATAGTGAAAAAGAACTCACATTGACCTAGATTTTGTTTCAGATAAATTTTATGAATTTTACAAAAAATAAGGTTTAAAGAAGCATATAAATGTTGTTTGCATACCTTAGTAAAATGGCCTGGGTGAACATAAGAAAATGACCATTCTGGAAAATGTACAGTGCATGTTGTTGAGAAGTGTAACTCCTAGTAAATAGCATACTAGAGTCTACATTTTATCACCAGCTCTCGACACCAATGTTATTAGCTTCCATGTAGCGCCAACTGATCTCGTTGCTTACCAAAGAGTTTCTCAGGTAAGAATGTTACTACAACACCCACCTCATTGACAAGTGTTCATTCTTGGTAATAAACTTCAAGAAACATTTGAATGTTTGAAGTGAAAAACCAATAAACTAATCTAGTTTTAAGTTCTTCAAAGTTTTGGAGGTTGCACATATCGAGTAAAACAAGATTGATGTTAAGGTTGTAAGGTGTATCTTAAATCGTTACTTTGAAGGTGTGAAAGGATACAAGTTATGAGAGGTGGGACCTAGAAGATCAAAAATCATCGTAAAAATGTATGTTGTTTATAGTGAGACCCGTAAAAGGATGAAATGTAAACACCTAGAGGTGAAAGAATTAGAAACTATGGTGGAGAAGACTTGATTTGAAGTGGAGGTTCATGTTTGGGAGACTATAGATAAGAAAAAAATTAAGACTCCTTATCCTAGTTATATTGAGGTAAAGTTACCCAAATACCCCACATTTTCGAAAAAATTCCCAAAAATACCCCACGTTTCAAAAAATTTCCCAAACTGCCCCAGTTATGGCAAGGCTTTGTACATTGTCGCCAAATGAAATGGCGACACCCCTTTAAGGCTATAACCCTGTCGCCAATTGTATTGGTGACTCCCTTTTGCCTTTGTACAGGGTCGCCAATTGCACTGGCAACTTGATAAGCAAGGGAGTCGCCAATACAATTGGCGACAGGGTTGTAGCCTTAAAGGGGTGTCGCCATTTCATTTGGCGACAATGTACAAAGCCTTGCCCTAACTGGGACAGTTTGGGAAATTTTTGAAACGTGAGGTATTTGGGGAGTTTTTTCGAAAATGTGGGGTATTTGGGTAAAAAATTCTTATATTGATGGGAAATTTACAGTGGTCCTGAATATTATTTAACTTGTGATTGTACAACCTCATGAGGTACAGTTATGCTAGCCTTAATTGTTATACTTGGAATATGGATGATGAGTTGTATAACTGAGAACCAAAGGCCTTCAGGTAGACACTTTAAAGCAAAAGGAATCAAAAGAGGTTGGAAAATGGTGAATAAGGAGAGGCATTCACTGATTAATATATATATATATATATATATATATATATATATATATATATATATATATATATGATTGTGATATTGTGAGACTACCTAAGGAGGAAAGGATGATTGAATGTAAGTGGATGCAAGTGCCAAGATCTAGGTTTAAGCATTGTTTGAACTTGATCAAGTTCATTCATTAATGATTCAAGCCTTAGAGCGGGCAACAATAGATTTGATGGTTACATTAACATCACCGTTAAATTTGAGTCAATGTATAGAAATATGGAATTATGCCTCAAAATATCAATAGATTAGGCACACAACAAGGGCAGTGGCAGTTGATGGGTTTACAATTACGTGGTCGTTCATAGAGGACGGTGGTGTTTTTGGGTCTACGGAGGGATGATCGTTTAGCAGGTACTCGAGTTGGAGGTCACCTGGCGAGGTCAACGACGTTCATTAGCTAGGTAGAGTTTGTCTACCAGAGTGGAGGATACCAATTATGTTAGGTTTTGACAGTTATAATTATCGTTCACTGTCCCTTTTGATGGTAAAAATGGACAAGGGAATTGTTGGTAATCTTATTGAGATAAAAATAAAGAGACAACAATAAAAATTCCTATGAGTTGTTGTTCTTGAAAGTGGTGGAGTTTTGGAATGTATAAGGGATTTTAAAACACTTATGAACATCGGATTTTAAAACACTTATTTACGTCATTTTTTTTTAAAACCGAGGGGTATACATTTTTTTTTTCTTTACATATATGGTTTGTTTTAAATATCATTTTTACTTACATGTATAATTATTTTAAACCGAACCTACAAATTATGTGAGAGAATCAGATCATTTGTATTTATACAGGACATAACACAGAATACCAAATTTACATTGTTTATAAAAATAAATGTACAATGCTTAAACCACTTATAATGAAATTAAGGATACACAAAACCTCTACCAAGAGAACTTATACATACTTTCAGCTATAATGACAAAACCTCTATGCAATACTAGTGTTTAGATGTAAATTAATAAAAAATAGTGTTTATGAGATTGATGATAAGATAGGAAGGCACTAGCCCAACGTGATCAGATGTCATTTATATTTTCTTGTGGTGATTGTTGGGATAAAACAAACAAAGCATAGAGAAAAAAGAGGAACATAATCACAACAGCAGAACATAACGTGGAAGCTCCAAAACCGGAGAAAAACCCATGGTCTCGTTGTCAATAGATAACCAGATAATAACACTATATGAAAACTTTTACAACACATAATATACCCTCAACTAACCCAGAGAATAACACTATGTGAAAATTTTTACAACACATAATACACCCTCCAAAACAAATATTTAACTACATCTCACAACAATCTAATACAAGACTATAAGAAAACAAAGAAAGTCAAATACAAGCTTAAAGAGCTTTTGACTGAATCATCTTGAAATGAAGAACTTAAATCCTATATATAGCCTTGGACTCCCTCTTCCTTCACAAAACTAAGGGATGTAGGACTTCAAAGAACTTTTATCCTATATATTGCCTTGGACACTCTCTTCATTCACAAATCTAAGCGGTGTGGGACTTCTTCAACATGTATATTTTCAACCAACCCCAAAAATCTCCACTTTGATTGAAAATAATACATAAGCTTTCATTGTCTTCACCGACATTCATACTCCACCGTAAAGAGTATCTTATTTTTAAAAATTATCATACTCTCTCATGAAGAAAATATTTCACTTGAAGATAAACCACTTCAAGAATTTCACATTGTCATCACCGACAATCATATACTTTATCATGAAGAGTAAGTTTCACTTGAAGCTAAACCACTCCGAGAATTTCACATTGTCTTCATCGACAATCATAATCATAGTTTTAAAAACTATCATATTCCACCTAAAGAATAGTATACTTCACTTGGAGCTAAACCACTTCAAGAATTTTCACATGTTGAAAACCAGGTAGAAGCATTATGGTGAAACTTCCTTGTTTGCAGGAAGCTCTTCAACCACTGACATAATTTTGCATCTTAGTGTAATCTTGATTGTATCAATACATCCTTGACTTGAACTTTCCACAAGTAAAAAAAAATCAACCATCAATTTTCTCTAGGGCAAACTGCACAGGAAATTTTTACTACAGCTCAAAACTCTTTCACAACACTACCCTTCATTTCTAATGTGGAAAATCAGACAAAAGTACAACCATATTGCATATTAAGAACATTTATCCCTACATTGAACAAAAATCTCTGATACCTATTGTTGGGAAAAAAACAAGCAAAGCATAGAGAGAGAAAAAAAAGAACACAATCACAAAAGATAAAAGTAACGTGGAAACTCAAAAATTGGAGAAAAAAACCACGGTCGTTGTTAATAGACACCAAGAGAATAACACTATGTGAAAATTGTTACAACACATAATATACCCTCAACTAACCTAGGCCCCCAGTACACTCACACCCTCCAAAACAAATATTTAACTACATTTCACAATACTCTAATACAAGAGTATAAGAGAACAAAGAAAGTCAAATACAAGCTTAAAGTGCTCTTGACTGATGCATCTTAGAATGAAGAACATGAATCTTATATATAGCCTTGGACTCCCTCTTCCTTCACAAAACGAAGCGATGTGGGACTTGAAATAACTTGTATCTTATATATAGCCTTGGACTCTCTCTTCATTCACAGATCTAAACAATGCGGGACTTCTTTAACATGTATATTTTCAACCAATCCCAACACTAATGATGTTTTTTCGCTAAACCTCTATAATTTGAAGAAAATTTAAATTATGACTTACACGCATTTTGGACCCAATACATCAGATCCCAAGAAAACCCTAATTCTAAATCAAATCAAAACCTAAACTAAATAAAATTACAATCAATAATCAGATCTCAATCTAATCTAAAATTCCGAAAACAAATAATCTAATTAAGTTTTTTAAACTTAAAATCTACCTATAAAACCTTAGAAGAGTACACTCTTGCCGCTGCGATCTCCCAAAACCCTTCACCAAAGCTCTATCTAACTTGAGATTAGGGCTTCACCTTGGAGCCTTAATTCCTCAAAGCTTGACCACATTTGCAATCCAGCAAAACCTGCAAAAATAAGAGGAATAGGAGATTAGGGGCAGAATTAGAATCAAATCGAGGAATTAAATAGAATGGAATGGCATACACAACATAAGTGGTCATGGCCAGGAAGGGTTATGGTTAGGGTTCATCTGTGAACCCTAGGGTTCATCTGGACAGGACTTAGGGTTTGTAGGGTTTGCTTGAACCTAGATTAGGGTTCTTCAGTTTGTACGGTTCTGGCTTAGAATGGTTGAAGATGAGGGTTAGGGTTAATCTTATAAACCCTAGGGTTCATCTGGGGAACCCAGGTATAAAGGTAAGAGTGTTTATAGGGAAAAGTTTGAAGGTTTGAAGGTTCCGGTTGAAGGTCAATCGGAAACCTGGGTTTAAGGGTGGTTCTAGGGGCAGTGGAGAGAGGGAGAGGGAGGTTGGAGGCCAAGCCCAGAGGAAAGGTTTAGAGTGAGGAGTAGAGAGAAGAGATAAAAAGAGATAGATAGATAGATAGATAGATAAAGAGAAAGAGAGAGAGAGAGAGAGAGAGAGAGAGAGAGAGAGAGAGAGAGAGAGAGAGAGATAGAAAGAGAGAGAGTAAGAGAGAAAAAGGAGAATAGGAAATGAGATGGATTCCAAAGGAAATCCACTTTTATTCCACACCATAGATGCTACCGATTGATGACACGTGGGGATCTTCTGGGCCTTCGGATGACCTTACCTTGACTTTGTTCCCGTATGCCCACACCCACCGTTGTTACCTTGCACTTGATGATGGATTCACATGATTAGTTGACCCCATGATGGTCACATGACTCAGAATAATTAATAATATGTATAAAATTGATTAATAACTGAATACACGAATTAAAGAATATACATACTTATGGATAAACGATGTCATGTAACTTTCTTTATTCTATCTAACCAAATTATTTTGTATGCACATCTTGATATTGTTTGTTGCATTACCTTGAAATTTAATGTTCAATGGATCTTAGAAACAATAGTTTTTCAATTTCCTTTCAACACACGTTTCATGCATGACCCTAATTAAAAGTTAATGCAAAAGTCAAAACTTTATGTTAAAGTATGAGAACAATGAATATAGATTGAAATCATCATTAAAATTATACTTACGAGCACCCCAATTATAGTACGGGTATGTCCATCCAAACATTTGTGTTCAAAAATTCAACAAGACAACTCTTATGAAATATAAAAGATTTTTGTGGTTCATTTTTTAATTCAAATGCGAAGACTTTTGGAATCTCGTCGATCATCCTTGACTGCCTTTGAGTGTTATCTAGTTTAGGCAGTGTGGTCTCAATATTGTGATGCGGGGCAAAACAACTATCTTTCATGCTTGCTCCACCCATAACAACTCCCTCAACTAATTTCTCACGTATGTCCAACTGATCTAGAACTGGGTGGCTAAGTACACTAATTAATTTCAATTTTTGCATCATGAAAACAACTAAAATACAATCCAAAAATTAAAATACACAAACAATAACAATAAAATATAAGACTAATATTTTAAATTATATTTAAACATTAATCAAATCGCGAGTACACTTCTCTCGGTCAACCTCAGCCAACCTTTATCGCTCCTCCCGCACCTCATGCAACATCCTCTCCCGCTCCTTCTGCAACATCCTCTTTTGCTCCTCCTGCAACATCCTTTCTCGCTCCTCCCACTCCTCCTGCAACATCCTCTCCTACTCCTCCTGTAACATCCTCTCCTGCTCCTTCTGAGTCCACTTCTTCTACTCCTATCCTAATACCTCTCGTATATTTTCAGCAACTATCTCTTCAATTTATCTTCTATGGTTTACTTAGTTAATTAGTTACGATGGTCCAAAATGTAACTTCAAGCTAGCTGTAACACCCCAAAATTTTCCCTCCTATTTATACCATCAATAAGTGGCTTATGCTTCACATTTCATGTGCATCTAGGTCATAAACATCATACATGCATCATTGGTTTTCCCAAGGCATGGGATCAGAGGCTCTATGTCATTGTATGTTCAAGGTAAAGAGAATGGGATATACTCAAGCACCCAAGCTACAAAGGTTTCTCATGCCTCAAAGACATCATGTTTGGTTCACCATTTCCTCAGAGAATTGAAATTTGCAAGAAACTTGAAGAGGATCACCTCTCCCTATCTCTTTGGTCCTCAAATTAGGGTTTTGAGCATCTGTGCATGTGACATCTTCATGGGAAAGGATTTTGAAGCCTTAACATCCTCATATCATGTGAAGCATTTTAGTTCAAGGGATTCTAAATGCTATTCAGAGGAATTAGGGATTTTGAAGAACAATCAACATCTCCTGACTTTTAGGGTCCAAACTAGGGTTTTTTGTAAAATCATTTTATTTCTGATTCTTTGGGAAAGACTCGATTTCATGGCTTCTATATGTTCTCAAGTATCTAGGAATTGGGTATGGACCATCAATTTCATTCAGAAGCATTTCAATTGGCCAGATGATTGAGAATTAGTTGAATTGATAACAAAGTCAGCTGTGCCAGAAAAAAGTCAACTCCTATCTTTTTTGGGTCAACTTTGGGTTTGCCATGTCAAATATGATCAATGGATGGAATTGGGTCAAGAAATGTCAAAGGAAACTTCAAAATCAAGCTTGTGTGGAAAGTTACCATTTTTGGTAAACTAGGGTTTTAGAAACTTTCCATTTTTGGATAGTTTTTCATGCCATGCAGCCACTTTCAAGGCCATTTTTCTCCATTATCAAAGCTTAAATTCAACTTTTTTTCAAACATAAAGTTGTAGTATGCATTCCAGGCTTTCCAACCATATAAAGAATGCACCATTTGGATTTTTGGATCAAAAGTTATGCTCATTCAAAGTTGGGACATCAAAGATGTGAAACATGGAAACAATTAGATTTTTCTAACTCCCAAAATTTAGTTTGGTGACCATGACTTCAATGTTAATTCTCATCATGTTCTAGACCTCTAATGCTTTTCTTTCTAACATCAAAGTTGTAGTATCAAGTTCACCGTTTAATTTGGTACCAAAATCATGCCATTTGATTCCATATTCATGGAGTTAGGCTCACTCAAAATCATGATCTCATAGTTGTGAAACATGAAGGACTTAGAAATTTTTTCTAAGTGAAAAAACCAGCTTGTGTCATAGTATGGTCATGATCACTTTTCTTGATGCTTAAGGCTTCCTCTCAACTTGTGTCAAACATGAAGATTGCTCTATCAAATGCCACCTTTCCAAGGATACCAAAAGCTTGCCAATTGATGTCATATTGTTCAAGCTATGCATCATCAAAGTTACCATCATGCAACTTCTCCTCAAGTATGCCAAGCCATGCTATTACATTCCAATTGCAAGAACCATGTGTATCATGTCCATTACCTTTTAAAACCATGCACAAACCCTTACATACCAAGCCTTACATAACTTTTACTTCGTATGGCCATGAGAGAGAGAAAAAGAAACTTAATGAGCAAGTGTTATTCTGACTTGTACTATCATCACTATCCATTACCATCCATCATCATTCATTATCATGTAGTGTACACCATAACAATGATGCACCTCACAAGCCAACCCATGCCATAACCTCACTTTCTCATTCTCCCAATTTTTACTAAACTTGCTTAACTGAACTCTAACTATGATTAGCACCCTAACCATGTTCTAACCTACTATATAAGAGTACCCTAACCACCCTTAAGAAGTTAGTTACTCCATTTTTGCTTAAACAATAAGAAAAATCATTTTTGTACCCAGCACTTGAGAGCTTCGAATGTCACTCCATTTGGAATATTTCTCCAAGCTTTCTTCACAAACATCATTACCAATCTTCCTTCTTACTTCTGCTTGCAAGAAATCCCACCTATAAGCAGTGTACTATCATCCATGATTCCTTCAACCTCTGTCCTCAATTTGGAGATTTTAATCAGAATCAAGAAGGTTTAAGCATTTATTTTTCCTAGTGTTGATCTCAAGACAGTGCACGAAGTTCTCTGGGTTTCTAAGCACATGGAATTGAAGCTCTATCCAGGTCAGTTTCCATGGATCTTCTTGCATCATTTTAGGGCAAGTTATGAGGTTTAAAAGCATGTGATTGATGGCATCTGAAGCCCTACAACTTGTAGGCAGTGGTTGTGGTGTTATTTATGGTTTTTCATGGATCTGACATTTTTAGGGCATAACTTATTCAGTTTGTATTGCGTGATTAAGGGATCAAATGGGGTTTTTAAGGCTAGATTCGCATTCATGCTGAAAAAACGAGCAAGGACGTTGCGTTCTTTTTTAATTATGGGTGGTTTTATTTCCACCCACGGCGGTGATACACCGGAGAAGACGACCGGAGAATGTCTCCAACGTCTGAACCCCCAAACCCTGGTCTTAATCAACATACGTGGCATTTTCTAACATGGCCATGCGAAACATTTTAATCCAGTTTGGGAGTCATGGCCAGCGTGTACGCGATTGTGAATTCCACCAGTAAATGCTGCCAACACATTATTGATAAGAGAAAAATGTGAAAAACGTGCTTCAATTCACTCTCTCTTTTTCTATTTTCTGAAAAATAATAATAATAAAAATCAGGTAAAAAGTAATGATAGTGTGTTTTGGTCTGGGCCACGCGCTCATATGCTACTAACACTGTAACGACCCGAAAATCTAAATCAATTATTTAATCATTTATTTAATTAATTTAGAATAAATTAAGAGGTTTATGATAATTTTGGAGAATTTTGGAGTAAAAGAGTGTTTTTGAATAATTTTAATAAAGTAAATGAGCATGTGTTATTTATATTATTATTATTATTAAAAATAAAATAAGAAAGAGCAAGGTGGTCTTATTGAAAAGTAAGTAAGGATAGGATGGGAAGTTCATAAGTTGGGATTTGTTAGCCAAAGGAAGGAACGATCATTTTCTCATTTTGTCGTATCTTTTGTGAAGAACACTGAAGAAGAAAGAAGAAGGAGAACTAGGGCTTGAGGATTACTAGAGGAATCTTGAAGAAAGAAGGAAAAAGCTTTGGATTACTCTAAGGTATGGGGAGAGTTCATAATTTCTTATAGTTTTATAGGAATTGCAGATGAATAGATTAAGGATTGTATGAATTGTGTTGATTTTGATGATTGTTGATGTAGAATGAGTAATTTGATGAAAGTATGATGGATTTGATTGATATGTATTACTATATGTGTGTTTTGTGAGTATTTTTTTATCAAATTTCGTGGGAGAAACTGATTTTTGGGGTAATCGAAGTCAAAAACGCAGAAAAGCACTTTTCAGGAAAAAGTTGGGTTTTGTCGCATCCTGACACGGGCCGTGTCACACAACACGGGCACCCGTGTTAGCCTGCTGGTTGGGGAACATAAATAATTTTGTTACAGAGCTTCTGACACGGGTCGCGTCACAGGACACGGGAGGCCGTGTCAGGCCTCTGTTCCTGTTGAAAATTTGGCTGTTTTGGGTTTTTCGTGTAGGCCTCCTGACACGGGCCGTGTCACTGGACACGGGCGCCCGTGTCAGGCCACTGAGTATTTTCCGTTTTTGCTGTTTCGAAGTTTTCCGTGCTGATCTTTGTTGTCTCTTTGCTTTGTCGTTGTATGGATGATAAAACATTATTTTATGATGAATATTGTTGAAAATGAAATGAATGATGCACATGTTGATATTTGGATGAAATGAGGAGTTTAGCATCATTGCATTTCATGGCATTTTTATATTGGGGCTTCGGTCTATTGGTAGCTTCAATCCCATAGTGCGGATTAAAGTGATATGTTGTTATGTTGTGCTCCCTTGTGGAGGGTTGATGGCCAGTGTCCATCACATGGAGAAAAATCGGTACCACATGCATCCTTTGCATATCATTATGTTTGACATCATATTTTATGAAGTAGTTGAGATTGTGTTGTGAATAATTGTTGATGATGATTCCGATGTTGTTGTTGCTTAGTTATTTGTTTTCCATGTCTTTGTATTACTATAATGAATTATGTTTTCTCACCCTGCCTGCTTGGAAATGTTACCTCCGATGTGGGTAACTTGCAGATAACCAAGAATAGCTACGAGGTGACGAAGGAAGTAGCTTTGAAGTGTTTCGTTATTACTGTCTAGTTAGAGGTGTCCTGCTCTGTGTCATGTAACATTGGGTTGGGAAAATTGTTGTGAACCTCGTTTCTTTTAGTTTATGACTGAATTTTTATAATGTTGATGATGGTGTTTGATTTGGACATATTTATTATGAAGTATTTTATGGAATTGAAATATAAAAGTTGATTTCCGCTGCGTAGTCGTAAATTTTGATATTGATGAACGAGTAACCCGTGTTACGGGACAGGATAATGATTGTTATATGATGTATTTGAATATGTGTGACACCCTTTATGTTGTTTTTACTCTGATAATATGAAATGTTTCACTAGAAATTGTATGTGGGGTAGAAGGGTGTTACATTAGTGGTATTAGAGCAGGTCGGTCTGTCCGGCCAAGTTTTGTATGGTCAGTCTGTTGTCAGTCGTTACTTGTTAACGATTATTTGTTTTTTTCTGATGTGGTGAGTGTTGTACAGAATGGCTGGAAACAACACGCGTGCTCTTGCTGATGCTATTGCAGCTCTTGCTCGGAACCATGCTCCTGATGAGTTTCGTGTGTTGGAGAAGGTTCAGAGGAACAACCCACCGAAGTTTGAAGGAACTCATGACCCGGCGAGCGCACAACAGTGGCTCAAGGCGATTGAGAAGATTTTTAGAGTGATGGGGTGCTCTGATGCGCAGCAAGTGCAGTTCGGAACGCATATGCTGGAAGAAGAGGCTGAGGACTGGTGGGATAACACTCGTCAGAGGCTGGAAGATGTTGGCACTGTGGTGACTTGGAATGTGTTCAAGCAAGAATTTCTGGGCAAGTATTTTCCTGAAGATGCTCGTGGTAAGATGGAAGTGGAATTCATTGAATTGAAGCAAGGAAATATGACTGTGGCGGAGTATGCTGCAAAATTTGAGAGGCTTGTGAAGTTTTGTCCTCATTACAACCGTGCAGATGCTGAACTTTCTAAGTGTCTCAAGTTTGAGAATGGGCTAAGACCAGAGATTAAGCAGGGGATTGGATGCCAACAGATTCGCAGGTATGCGGAACTGGTGGATAAGAGTAGGATCTATGATGAAGATAGCCGAGCTCGATCCGCTCACTACAAACAGCTAAGTGAAAAGAAAGATAAGGGTCAGTTTAGAGGTAAACCTTATGCGACTCCAAGTGATAAAGGGAAACAGAACGTATCAGATGAGAAGAAGTCAAGTAGGGGAGCCGTTAATGCACCTACTAAGTGCTATAAGTGTGGAGAGTCAGGTCACAAAGTTGATGGGTGTACTAACAAAGTTTTGAGATGTTACCATTGTGGTAAGACTGGGCATAGAATTGGTGATTGTCCGAATGTGGGTCCGACCTATTTCAACTGTGGTGAACAGGGGCATATCAGTACTCAATGCTAGAAACCGAAGAAGACTGCTACTGCTGCCCAGACTACTGGAAGAGTGTTTGCTTTGGCTGGCTCAGAAGTTCCCAAGAAGGACAACTTGATTCGAGGTACTTGTTTTATTAACAATGTTGAGTTGATTCCTATTATTGATACTGGAGCTACGCATTCATTTATCTCTCTTGAGTGTGCTACTAGATTGGGTTTGAATTTGTCTAACATGAATGGTAGTATGATGATAGAGACTCCGGATAATGGTTCAGTGACTACCATGCTTATTTGTTTGAAGTGTCCTTTGACAATCTTTGAGAAGAATTTTGTGATGGATTTGGTGTGCTTACCTTTGCACAAAATCGATGTTATCCTTGGTATGAACTGGTTGGAATTCAACTACGTTCATATTAATTGTCATAGCAAGACTTTGAGGTTTCCAGAGTTAGGTGAGGATGGTGAACTGATGTTCTTATCTGCTAAGCAAGTGGATGAACTCTTATTAGATGAAGCGTTGATGTTCGCAGTGTTTCCATCGTTGCAAGTTGATGGGGAAGTCGTCAGTGTTGATTTGCCTATGGTTTGTGAATTTCAAGATGTGTTTCCTGAAGATATAACTGATTTACCTCTGGAACGTGAAATTGAGTTTGCTGTGGATTTAATACCAGGTACGAGTCCAGTGTCGATGGCTCCTTATAGGATGTCTGCTTTGGAATTGAGTGAGCTGAATAAACAACTAGAAGAATTGTTAGAAAAGAAGTTCATTCGACCTAGTGTTTCTCTATGGGGTGCTCCGGTGTTGCAGTGGGAGACTCCAAAGTCCGCTGCGGAGATTCGTAGTTTTCTTGGATTGGCTGGTTATTATTGTAAATTCATTGAAGGTTTTTCTAAGTTGGCTTTGCCGTTGACGCGATTGACTCGAAAAGGACAAGCGTATGTATGGGATGTCGCTTGTGAAGAAATTTTTGTGGAACTAAAGAAAAAGTTGACAACTGCTCCGGTGTTGGTTTTTCCAGACCTGAATGAGTCCTTTGTGGTTTATTGTGATGCTTCAAAGATGGGCCTTGGTGGAGTTTTGATGCAAAATGGTAAAGTGGTTGCTTATGCTTCTAGGCAGTTAAGAGTCCATGAGAGGAATTACCCTACACACGACTTAGAGTTGGCTGCTGTAGTATTTGTGCTGAAGATTTAGAGGCGTTATCTTTTTGGTTCGAAATTTGAGGTATTCAGTGATCATAAAAGTTTGAAATACTTGTTCGATCAGAAAGAGTTAAACATGAGGCAGAGAAGGTGGCTAGAATTATTAAAGGATTTTGAGTTCGATTTGAATTATCATCCCGGTAAAGCAAATGTAGTGGCTGATGCTTTGAGTAGGAAGTCATTGCATATTTCGATGCTGATGGTGAGAGAACTTGAAATGATTGAGAAATTCAGAGACATGAGTTTGTTGTGTGAGACGACCGCTGATAGTGTGAAATTGGGCATGCTAAAGCTGACTAGTGGAATTTTGGAAGAAATTCGGGAAGGTCAAAAATCTGATTTGAAATTAGTTGACCAGTTAATGAAGATTAATCAAGGTAATGGAGGTGAGTTCCGAATTGATGAAGATGGAGTTTTGAGATTTTGAGATAGAGTATGTATTCCATATATTTTTGGAATCAAAAAGAGTTTTTTAGAGGAAGGACATAGAAGTCGATTGAGTATTCATCCTGGTACTATGAAGATGTATCAAGACCTGCGTAGATTGTTTTGGTGGCCAGATATGAAAAGAGATATTGATGAGTTTGTGTATGCATGTTTGACTTGCCAGAAGTCCAAGATTGAACATCAGAAGCTTTCAGGTATGATGCAGCCGTTGAATGTTCCTGAATGGAAATGGGATAGCATTTCCATGGATTTTATGACGGGGTTACCGAAGACTGCAAGTGGTAATGACTCGATATGGGTGATTGTGGATAGGTTAACCAAGTCGACGCAATTCTTGCCAATGAGGATTAATTATTCTATGCAGAAATTCGCTGAGATTTATATTGATGAGATTGTGAAGTTGCATGGAACACCTTCGAATATTGTATCGGATAGAGATCCGCGGTTTACGTCAAGGTTTTGGAAGAGTCTACAGGATGCTTTGGGTACTAAGTTAAGGATGAGTTCTGCTTATCACCCGCAGACAGATGGTCAGACGGAAAGAACAATCCAATGTTTAGAAGATTTGTTGAGAGCTTGTGTGCTGGATCAAGGAGGATCTTGGGATAGTCACTTGCCGTTGATCGAGTTTACATACAGCAATAATTTTCATGCTAGTATTGGGATGGCTCCATATGAGGCGTTGTATGGTAGACGTTGTCGAACTCCATTGTGTTGGTATGAGTCGGGAGAGAGTTCTGTACTTGAACCTGAGATTGTGCAAGAGACAACAAAGAAGATTAAAATGATTCGGGATAAAATGAAGACGTCACAGAGTCGTCAGAAGAGTTACCATGATAAGAGGAGAAAAGCACTTGAATTCCAGGAGGGAGACCACATGTTCTTAAGAGTTACTCCGATGACTGGTGTGGGACGAGCTTTGAAGTCAAGAAAGCTCACTCCGCGCTTTATTGGTCCGTATCAAATTATGCAGAGGATAGGGGAGGTTGCCTATCGGGTGGCTTTACAACCGTCACTTGCAAATTTGCATGATGTGTTTCATGTGTCGCAGTTGAGGAAGTATATTCTGGATCCGTCGCATGTGATTCAAATGGATGATGTTCAGGTGAGAGATAACCTGACGGTAGAATATTTGCCTGTGAGGATTGATGGTCGAGAATTGAAGCAACTACGAGGTAAAGAGATTGCTTTAGTGAAAGTATTGTGGGGCGGGCCAGCTGGTGATAGTTAGACTTGGGAGCGTGAAGATCAGATGAAGGAGTCGTATCCAACTCTGTTTACTTCAGGTAATTTTCGAGGACGAAAATTCTTAAAGTAGGGGAGAGTTGTAATGACCCAAAAATCTAAATCAATTATTTAATCATTTATTTAATTAATTTAGAAGGAATTAAGAGGTTTTTGATAATTTTGGAGTAAAAGAGTGTTTTTGAATAATTTTAATAAAGTAAATGAGCATGTGTTATTTATATTATTATTATTATTAAAAATAAAATGAGAAAGGGCAAGGTGGTCTTATTGAAAATTAAGTAAGGATAGGATGGGAAGTTCATAAGTTGGGATTTGTTAGCCAAATGAAGGAACGATCAGTTTCTCATTTTGTCGTATCTTTTGTGAAGAACACTAAAGAAGAGAGAAGAAGGAGAACTAGGGCTTTAGGATTACTAGAGGAATCTTGAAGAAAGAAGGAAATAGCTTCGGATTACTCTAAGGTATGGGGAGAGTTCATAATTTCTTATAGTTTTATAGGAATTGGAGATGAATAGATTAAGGATTGTATGAATTGTGTTGATTTTGATGATTGTTGATGTAGAATGAGTAATTTGATGAAAGTATGATGGATTTGATTGATATGTATTGCTATATGTGTGTTTTGTGAGTATTTTTTATCAAATTTCGTGGGAGAAACTGATTTTTGGGGTAATCGAAGTCAAAAACGCAGAAAAGCACTTTTCGGGAAAAAGTTGGGTTTTGTCGCATCCTGACACGGGCCGTGTCACACAACACGGGCACCCGTGTCATCCTGCTGGTTGGGGAACATAAATAATTTTGTTACAGAGCTTCTGACACGGGCCGTGTCACAGGACACGGGCGGCCGTGTCAGGCCTCTGTTCCTGTTGAAAATGTTTCTGTTTTGGGTTTTTCGCGTAGGCCTCCTGACACGGGCTGTGTCATTGGACACGGGCGGCCGTGTCAGGCCACTGAGTATTTTCCGTTTTTACTGTTTTGACGTTTTCCGTGTTGATCTTTGCTGTCTCGTTGCTTTGTCGCTGTATGGATGATAAAACATGATTTTATGATGAATATTGTTGAAAATGAAATGAATGATGCACATGTTGATATTTGGATAAAATGAGGAGTTTAGCATCATTGCATTTCATGGCATTTTTATGTTGGGGCTTCAGCCTATTGGTAGCTTCAATCCCATAGTGCGGATTGAAGTGATATGTTGTTATGTTGTGCTCCCTTGTGGAGGGCTGATGGCCAGTGTCCATCACATGGAGAAAAATCGGTACCACATGCATCCTTTGCATATCATTATGTTTGACATCGTATTTTATGAAGTAGTTGAGATTGTGTTGTGAATAATTATTGATGATGATTCCGATGTTGTTGTTGCTTAATTATTTGTTTTCCATGTCTTTGTATTACTATAATGAATTATGTTTTCTCACCCTGCCTGCTTGGAAATGTTGCCTCCGATGTGGGTAACTTGCAGATAACCAAGAATAGCTACGAGGTGACGAAGGAAGTAGCTTTGGAGTGTTTCGTTATTACTGTCTAATTAGAGGTGTCCTGCTCTGTGTCATGTAACATCGGGTTGGGAAAATTATTGTGAACCTCGTTTCTTTTAGTTTATGACTGTTATATGATGTCTTTGAATATGTGTGACACCCTTTATGTTGTTTTTACTCTGATAATATGAAATGTTTCACTAGAAATTGTATGTGGGGTAGAAAGGTGTTACAGACACCCCCTAGTCTGGCCTAATGCATATCCTGAACATGGATTTTACAAGTGCTACACCCCCTCTCATATATGTGTTTCATTTGATTTCTTTTTAATACCCGTTTAGATTTTTTTTTTAAATAGTTCTTTTCACCCAAAAATTCTGAAAAAAAAAATCATGGGGGATATTTAGCATCTTAATTAATTTTTGATAATTTAAATTCCATTTTTGGAATATTTGGACATTTATTTTGGACTTTATAAATAAATGTGCGTAATGTGACATGCCTTGCCTACCATGCTTTGAAATTGACTTTTCTTAAATAGTTTTGATCCAAATTTTTGTGTGCATATAGACTCTTGATAATAGGATATGTTGATGTTCATTAGGAATTTCTCACATTAATTTTGGTGTACTTTTGAATCACCTTTTTGTGACTTGTCTTGAATGATCAATGCTTGATACTTAGCCTAATGTTTTCAATGGCTTGAACCACTTTAGTGCATATTTTTGAGCCAATCTTTTGAACATGATAAGCTACTTACCTCCCCATTCCATGACTAATTTTCCAAAGCTTTCATCTATTTTTCATGAGGGGATCAATGTGTGCCTAACCCTTTGTGAAGTATGCTTAGAAGTAAGGTTGAATTTAATGATTGTGTGACTTTCCTCGAACCACTTTTCTTGACATGTTTAAGCCTATTCAAGATGAAATTTTGTACACCATTATGGTGCTTTGACATTGATTTTTGATCATGATTTATGTGCTTGCTTTGGACTCTAAATGCATGCCTTTCCCATTTGTGCCATGTGTGGATACTTGAGATGCTTAAAGATGGTGTTGTGCCATAGTTGTGGAACTTGTTTCTCACTTGCTCACTCTTGTTTTAGCATGAGGTAAAGCCTTTCAATACCCTTTCATAGGTCCCTTTCAATGCCTCTAATGAATGTCATTTGTGTGAACTTGAGCCATGTTTACTTGTCAACTTTGACAACTTGCTTTTGGTACATTGGTATGCCACCTTTGGTTGATGTTTGCATGACTCAAAGGTGAGATATTACATGTCATTTGCTACTTCCTTGTATGCTTGGATACCCATTTGACTTGACTTGGATCACCCTTTACTTGCTTGACACTTAACATGCCTTTATGGAAGTGTTTAGGTGTTTATTTTGACATTTGCATGCCTTAACTTTTGGTAATGATTTGCCATGAGAACTTTTATGGTAATTTGAGATGTTTTTACATTGAATCATATGCCTTAGCTTCTGACCTAGGTCCTATATGAGTCTATTTCATACTTGGTTGCTCATTGTGTAGTCATGATTGAATGATACATCATTAAGGTGACATCTTTGTGTATAATTTTCAAATCTCTTGAACATTACTTGATGTGTATTTCATGATCACTTCTCAACATTTCAAGCATGCCTTTGATATGATTACATCATGTATGATACTTGAATGCATGACTTGACTTCATTTGTGTGACCTTTAAATGTTAACTTGACATAGTCTTTGAATGATAAATGTTTGTGTGCTAGTGTAAGATATAACTTGAATTCTTTTACACTTTTTAGGACAGTAACATGAAGTGGATATAGTAGTTTTAGCTACTGCCCTCTTAGGTTCATACACCTTTAAGACTTATTTCACTTTGCTTATAGTTTGACATTACTCCTAGATTAGAATTAGGGCATTTGCATGGGCATTAGTGCATAGTTTTGCATTTTTTTTTCAAATATCCAATAGTTGAGCTTGGTTTCAATTTGGTAAGTACTTATATCACTTTACATTGTTGTCCATTCTTATGGGACTTCTCTTTCATCTCACTTCTCTTTTCTCCTTTGAATTGTGATTGAATCATCTAATGTTTACTTGTGTATGATCACATGTTCCCTTAGGATTCCTTGCTTAAATCTAATTTTGGATTAGGTTCAAAGTAGGAGAGACATTAGGTTATCAATCCAAGCATAATAACATAGGTAGAGATTCCCTTTCTTAACCTCAATTATAGGATCAATCATTGCATGACAACTTCTAGGATGGAGATTCCCTTAGAGTTTTCTTTCAACCATTTGAGTCTCTCCTCTCTCTCTAAAAGAAATGCAAAAACACTTAATAAACATTGTAAGTGGAGTGCGCCACGAGCCTTAAGCACATGGGAAATGATTTGTGAAGGCCTCCTTTTCTATTCTAGGATACTTTGCAAACGTTCCGTTGGGGGAGACCTTGTAAGGTATTCGCTCCTATGTCATAGTCTTTAACACGATACATGTCACAAATGAAACAAATCAAAACACTACTTCTAAAAGACAAAAACATATCAATCGTCTTCCTTCGGGATTATTTTCTTATCTCACTCACTCTAATCATAAGGACGCGTTATTTCTGTTCTACTGCAAACAACTAAATGCGTAAGTCTCCACGCAACGAGCGACAACTCTTAAACTGCTAGGACGCGAATGTTAGCTTCGTCCACCTAAAAACACAAACAAACGACCCCGTGGTAGGTCGAACTACAACTGCTCTGACTTCCTCTCTCTCGTCCAATTGAGGATACGTAGGCACAAGACGACGATGTCTTGGCGAGCAAACTTCCCCCAACAATCCCGTAGTCCTCCGAACTACGTTGAGTTTGACTTTCCCATTCCCGAGGGAATATGTATGCCTAGGACGACGATGTCCTATCGAGTCACCTCTTTTGTTCTCTCCTTTTGTTTTCCATTTCCGACTCCCAAGCCCAGACTATGGTTGCGATGACCATATCTTTCCCTTCTCGAGGTTTTCTTCGATCGTTTCCTTCCCCCTGCGTCGGGATAAATAACGTTCGGTGGCGACTCTTCTGTTTTTCTACCGGTTGATTTTCGCAGTTACGACAGCTGGCGAGTCTGCTAGGGACTTTCCAATCCCTAAGCGAGTCAATCCTAATGCTTGTTTATTTTCGGTTATTGGGTGTTTATCTGTATGCTTTATCTGCTTTATTTATGGCTTTATTTCACGTTTATTGATTTTATCAATTATTGCCATATATATACTGGACTGGGCTGAATTGCTGGTTTTCTTTGGCGGGCAGGGTGTTCTGAGAGATAAGCCCACTACCCAGACTTGAGTATACACACAGGATTTAGAGTGGATAGTCGTGTCGCTTGCATGGTGGTGACCACGTATAGTGTTCACGAGACCCACAGCCAGACAGGGTTCCCTTAGGAGATATTCTATACTGCATGTTGATGCATGTCATAAGATGTTCCCATTGTGAGCTGTCGACTCTGGTGACCATTCCCGAGGAATCCGTGGAGGAACTCCTCTAAAGGGGTAATAATGTCAAACCAGAAATGGTGAACACATTATTGCTTCTTGATCCAAGTACCCGAAACTGGGAACTTGCTATAGGATGACCTTTTTGAGAGGGAATCAGTTGAGGCCTCCTCGATTGATGATGATGCCAAACCAGAAATGGTGAACGTATCATCATTTCTCGACCTGAGAGTCTGTGATACTGTGGATCCTTCGTTTTAGAACCCACGTGTGAGATAGGATGGGTGTTTACAGGTTTGCATGTAACTTTGACCTCTAACCTACCCGGTTATCTGGTATTCTTACTGAAGGGGACTGTCAATCTTACTGTTGTGAACAGTTGATCCTATTGTACTCAATCATCTGTTATTCACACAATTCAGCACAGACATTATTCACACAGTTCAGCACAGACACATCCAGCTATATGTGGCACTTCTGATTCCATGCTTTTTCATTGCATTTCATGTGCGTACCCTAACATACATGTTTTTTCATTTCCAGGTTCATATCTTACTCTTGATTCCAATCAATGGGTTTCTACAGGGATGGATACTGATAAGAAGAAAAATATCATCATCTACAAATTTCCTAAGCCTGATCTAGTCCCCCATTAACAGTTTGAAGGCTTTGGCGAACTCTGATGTGTTGGGAGCTTTCAAGGAGAAGTACGGGTGGATTCTGTCTTTCGTTCATAACATCAGTGATTATGAGTACAGAGGTCTTCACACTTTGCTGCAGTTCTATGTTCCTCCTTTGAGGTGTTTCGTATTTCCAAACTATCTGTTGGTCCCAACCCTAGAAGAGTATGCAAGTATTTTGGGGGTTTCTATCAAGGAGAGCGCTCTAGTCTTTGGTTCAAAGAAAGATCCTGAGTTTGGGGATGTAGCCGGTTCTCCTTATTTGAGCAAGTCAACGTTGGAAGCTAACATAGCCAATAAATGAGGTTTTCGGGGATATCATCTGGGTTACTTGTCAGAAAAAGCTCAAGAGGCTGCTAAAGCCAAAAGATAGACTACTTTCAACGCAATATTGGCTCTCTGTGTATACGGTATTGTTCTATTTTTGAATGTGCCTGACTTCGTTGATGTGGACGCTATCAGAATATTCGCGATGCAGAATCCGGTGCCAACTTTATTGGGGGATCTTTTTCATTCAGTGCACAACCGAAACGAGAAAAGAAGAGGAGGATTTGTTCATTGTTGTGCTCCTATCTTTTACAAATGGTTTGCAAACCATCTGCCTCACTCGGGTGCTTTTGTGAATAACAAAGATTCTCTAGAGTGGTGTCAAAGAGTGATGGGTTTGGCCGCCAAAGATATTGTCTGGATAGATCATGGGTTGCGTTGTAAGGATATCGTTCACAGTTGTAGTGAGTTCCCGAATGTTCCGTTGATAAGGAGGAAAGGAGGAATAAATTATAACTCCTCTTTAGCTATCAGACAATTTGGTACGTTTTGACAGATCCCCCAATCAAAAGGGATGTAGAAGAGTCCTTATACTTCCAAGTAGTGAATGGTGTGTCAATAGCGCAGAAAGCTTCTAATGCTTGGCCAGCATACATAGAAGGGGGAAAACTATTTTGGGGAAGGGCAATAACCGAACCTATCCTCCGTATGAAGATTGGTTAAGGAAGAGGGTCGAGGATTTCTATTTGCCTTTTGATCTGGTACCTTCGTTGTATCCCGAGGTTGCGGAAGAAAGAACTATTGTTGCTATTGAAGAATTCAACAAGTTGCAAATGATTATGAATGTACTCCGTGTGGAGAACTCCGACCTGAGTAGTCGCCTTCAAGATGATTTATATGCCAACATGGGATTGGAATGTAAAGCCAAAGACACGACAAAGCTGCTAGTGGAAAAGGAGGAAGACTTCGCAGATAGGGCTCAGTTTTATCGGAAAGCTAGCATGGCTACGGAAGCCTCCTCCAAAGTTCACAAACACACTAAGCAACTCCTACTTGAGGCGAATATCAAGCTCGCTAACTCTAAAAAAATGTGCGATGACTTCGCGGCTTGCAAGAAGGAAAGAGAAGATGAAATCAGGGCTGAAAATGAAGAACAGAAGAAAAAGCTCAAAATGAAAGAAGAAGAACTCCAAAATGCGAAAAGAGGTAAAAAGGCATTTTTCTGACAAGCTGAAGGAGGCTCAGAGGGAAATCGAAGAGCTCAAAGTTCAAGCTGGAATAAAGAAGGTGAAGCTAAGAGATGTATTTGGAGATAATGACAGTGTCGAGTATATTGGCAAGCTGAACCAGGGTATTGGGAAGAGAAACAAGTTGATCAAGTGGTTGATAGAGCGACCAACTCATCTTGATATTGAAGCTCTTCTCGAGGAAGTCATGAACAGTTTGTATGGACTAGGGGTTTGGGAATGAATTGTCTATGTATTTTTGTGTATTGCATATTGTGATTAGCATCAGGCTTATTGATGGACTCACCTATGGTTGTATCAGACATATTTGCATGACACTTTGATTATGATATAATTAGACATTTGTTTCAGCTATATTTGTTTCGACAGTACTCTCTCAGTAATGTTTGTCCCAATTATGTTTTCTCTGTAATATCTATTTGTTCTAGTAATATCTTCTTGGCGATGTATTTAATCCCTTGCCTGATTAAAACTAGAATCAAAGTATAGATATACCTTGGAAATGATTAAACATGACATATGCATGCATTCACGCATTTCATTTTACATAACAGGTGTTTACAATTGGATTTCTTACCTTGTTTGATTGAACCAGGCAGGATTGCTGACTCTATCTTCACCGTTACTCAACACGCCAGAACCAATAGAAAGCTATGGAACATGTCCAAGTAGAACTCCAAGAATTCCGTAACTGTATGAATCAGTTCATGGAAATGTTGCAGAACGTGGCTCAAGGACAGGAGCAACTAAGAACTCTGGTGCAGCCGTTGGTCACACGTGTTGATGAAGAAGGTATTGTTCACGGTGGTGTTCATGTTGTTCCTCCGGGCAGAGGTAGTCAGGTTGGTGTTCATGTTGTTCCTCCGGACTGAGGTGTTCCTATTCCTACTGTTGTCATTCCCCCAGGCGGAGGAGCAAATGGGGGTATTCCGATCGTCGTTGGTGGAGCTGGTAGTGTAGGTGCAGTGCATGGTGCTGGAGGCCATCATTGGGAAGATCATCAGGATGATGTGTTTTCTATGCAAGGGGTTGATGCTGGTATTTCAACTGAAGCTGACAGAAAGTTTAAGCTGATAGAGGAAAGGATGAGAGCCTTTGAGAATCAGAACTCTCTAGGTCTTGACATGGCTGATTTGGGATTAGTCCTAGGGGTGAAAATTCCTCATAAATTCAAAGTACCTTTGTTCGACAAGTATACTGGAACCCTTTGCCCTAAGACCCACATTAGGGCGTATTACCGAAAAATATCCGCCCACTCGAAAGCTGAGAAGCTGGTGATGCACTTCTTCTAGGATATCCTAGCTGGGGCGTCCTTAGAATGGTATATGCAGCTAGAGATGAATCATATCCGCAGCTGGTGTGAACTTGCCGAGGCATTTGTTAAACACTACCAGTATAATACAGATATGGCGCCCAACCGTATGCAGCTACATAATCTTTCACAGAAGAACAACGAGAGATTTAAAGAGTACGCCCAGAGGTGGCGTGAGTTTGCTGCTAGAGTTCTACCTCCTATGATGGAGAGAGAACTTATAGACACGTTCATGACAACGCTACCGGGGCCGTACTATGAAAGATTGGTGGGATGTTTATCTGCAGTATTCCTTGACCTGGTATTAGCGAGAGAAAGAGTCGAGAGTGGTATCAAGTCTGGCAAGATACCGAGCAATGGTGGATCCTCAGCTGGAGGACATAAGAAGTCATATGGGGGAAAGAGAGAAGGTTATGCAAACTCTATTTCTTCGAATCGGAAGAAGGGCAAAGCCCATCAAAATTTCGCTCAACAAGTTGCTACCGTAGATATTCTGGTTGCGCCACATCAACAGAATGCAGCTTCGCACCGATATCAGGACAGACCCAAAGTAAATAGGAATTTTGAGACGCCTCCAATGCCGTATGCCCAATTATTCCAACATCTGCTATAACTCCAGTTAGAGCAAACAAGGACTTTGGCTCCACCCATGGGCGCTCCGCCACCTGGGTACGATGCCAATGCCTACCGTAAGTTTCATTCAGAGGCTCCGGGTCACAATATCGATAATTGTAAAGCATTCAAGCACAAAGTTCAAGACTTACTTGATTCAAAGGCTATCAATTTTACAAACGATGGTCCAAATGTAATCCAGAACCATATGCCCAATCATGGTGGGGCAAGGGCTAACGCTATTGAGGATGGGGAACAATTGGATTTGATAATGGATGTGAATGAACTGAAAACTTCTTTATTAGTAGTCAAGGAGAGACTGTTGAGAATTGGAGTTTTTCCAGGGTGTACAGATGATTGCCAAGAGTGTTTGTTGCAGCCCGAGGGTTGTGATTCCTTGAAGTCAAGTATTCAGAGGTTTATTGACGATAGGCAGTTACAGTTTGATCGGGTTAACAGTGAGAAGAAAGTTGTTAATAACAGTGAGGATGTTTCTATAATATCCATTCCTTATAAGACGATTAATATTTCAGCACCGGCGAGGCAAGCGCCGGTTATTATTATCGTTCCAGTACCAATACTCTTGCGGTGAAAATTGGATAACAAGCTATTAATTAACTTGCATCATATTTATTTTAAAACTGACTTTGATTTATCCAAAGGAAAGGTTCAAGATCGTTAGAAAAACCTAAAAGGGTGGGGGGATATAAGGTTCGGGGGTTGTTTACGCCTAGGGAAGGTATTAGCACCCTAAACGTCCGTAGTACTCTACAGGAACCTCTTGTTTTACTTGTAATCTTATGTTTGCTAAAGGTTCTATGCTAAAGGTTGAAACCCTAGGGGTTAGTATCTAAGTATACTCGACAAAGCATCACACTTTGCGCCTACGTATCCTCGGGTATAGAATCAGAGTATGCATAGTTCTACTTCTACTGAATGATTGACTGTGGTCAATATTCAGAGGGGATATGAGTGTGACCTCATTGTAGAGTATAAGAACTCTCTAAGTTTAGTTATAATGGTCCTATGTTATATTTTAAAGTTAAAGAGGGAAAGTGAGTATCCATTTGGATGAATATCACACAGAGTGTAAAACTCTCTCCTAAGGCTAGTTATGATTCCATGGCCCTGATGAGGCCAAGAAATAAGGTTTAGCTCTTATGAGGCTACTAAGGTTAAGGTGGGGGGTATGACTTTAAGAGTCAACATTAATCACCTTCCTTTGGAATGGGGACAATAACAGTTGTAGGATATGATAACAAGAGATATTGATAAAGATAAATAAGATAACAACAATAGCATGAGTATGGCAAAAAGTAATTCATAGTAAGCATGGATAAAATGGATATGATCATCATAAAGACATATCAATATGTTTCAATCTTAAGGAAGACAAACATAAGGAACACTCACAAGATAAAGAGGTATGATACTAATCAAAGATGATAGTTAAAGAAGAACAAAATTCACACAAAGTCAAATATAATGATAAGTCAAACATGGATGAATTAGTTCAAGACCTTAACAAGATATTAGTGAATAAACACTCAAATGATCAATAAAGATAACTCATAAATGAAGTTGACAATTAATCCAAGGATAAAAGAAATAAAACTCACACATTACTAGTTAAGCTTAAATATACAATTAAGAAATAAAATTGATAATTAAAATTAAATAAAAATATTTTTGGAGTTTTTGAAATAAAGAAAAAGTTTTAAATAAAATAAATAAAATAAAAACTTTGAAAAAAAAGATTTGAAATGATATGAAAAAATTTGAAAATAGAAAATAAAAAACAAAACCCACGCAGGGGGGTGCATTAGCAAAGTGAGAATGAACTAAAGGTTAGTTGTTGTGCACATCTGGGCTTAAACGAGAGGGTGCAGTTAGCAATGCTGAAGGCCCACGATAAAAATGAAAAAGAAAAAAAAAAGACAGTAGAGGAAATATTATGTTGGGTGTACAAAATGTTATGTAACGTTGAATCAATAGGTCACTGGGTTTTTAAGTCACAAACTAACAAAACCATAACCCTACCAATCGTGCGCTGCCACGACTCTTTCTCCTTCATGCCCATGCAACGAAAAACCTGCAGCTATCGTGATTCGAAATAGAAGAACAAACATGGTGCATGCTCCCTTTGTTCAATCAAAATTTCCCTCGTTTCCCACTAAATTGACAGGATAAAATACCAAACCGTATGGCTCATAAAGGAGAATAACATCAAGCCTTAAGCCACTCAAGATAGCAACAGGAATTTGGGGAATATGGACATGAACATCAATGTTCAAAACCGTCATAAATTAACCGGACGAAAGCATACCATACAAACTTAAACCTCTATTCGTGTTATCATTCAGAAACCAACCAAGATGCAAGTGTGAACAAGTTAACAGTATGAGATCACTTAAACTTATGCATACAAGTATGGAACAATGGGCATGGAAAGAGAGAAGGAGGTTTACCAAGTGGAGAAAGGTCCACTTCCCCTTCAATCTTAAGAGCTTTGGAGTTCCACTGGATGCGCCTCTTCTTTTGGCTGGTGATTGCTCAAAATCCTTGAACAGAAAGTGCCACTCGTGTATCCTCTTGACTACTCACGAGTTCCTCCTCCCGTTGATGTGTTTGTAGTGAATGGTGGTCTGATTGTTGATGCCAAATGAAGGGGAATAACTCTCCTTTTATAGGAGAGCAGGCTGGTCATGGCACTAGAAACACAAAGGGTAATGACTTTGTTCTAGAGAGAAATATCATGAGGAAGATTTTGGTATGCACGGTTCTCCTTCTTTATCATTCATGAACCATGTGTACATTATGGTGGTTGCTTGTTTTCAGTCTTAGAGTTTATGTCAGCAGAGAAAGTAGACTATGGACCAATGGAGAAAAGAAGCATGAGGCGTTACATAATGGTTTCTTGTTTTTACTTTTGGTGTGCCAACTTGCTAGGTACAAAGTAATTGTACTTTGGAGCTTTCACACACGGGTTCTTGGGCAAAAGGTGTTGGGAAAAGGTAAGGAAAGGATCAGTTGGTATGTACTTGTGGTTTATCTTGCTCAGACTTTGTTTGGTTTGCTAGAAAGATTTAAAGAAGTGTAAACTGCATTGTGCTCTTTTTTCACACGAGCCCATTGCCAACCATGAGCCAAACAAAATGCTTTTGAGTTCCTTGGATAGCTGGCATAATATAGGCTGACTTATTTATTGGTGGAAGTTGGAAATTCGATTTTAAGAATACATGGCAACTTGTGGCACCAAACCAGAACTTCCAAGAGTGCAAAACTTTGTGACATGCCCACTTTGGTACAACATTTCTTGTTGAATCATGCACCATTTAGTGAGTCCTTTGGACCTTTGGAAAGTAGGTACTTGATATGACAATTCTTGTGTGGAAAGTAGATTGAAATAATGCTTGTAACAATGAGAAAAGTCTCCACAAAATCATGCGCAAGAGTTGGCAAAAAGACTTAGAATATTTTTCTAAGTTATTCAATTTTTCTAATTTAAAACACCCAACCTTAAAGAACCATAACTTGAGAATGGATTATTCAAATGAGATGTTCCACATATGGTTGGAAAGCCCTCATCATGCTCTAAAACTTTCATTTGGGATCCAAGTCTTGAATCCAAGTGGAAACGGGTGAAAAATGAGGTCAAAGTTAGAGAAAAATGTGAAGAAAAGTGTTGAAATTTCTCTAAGTGTTGGGTCAGATTATCTTGCAAGCTTCATAACTCAAAAACCAAGCATTTTTGGATGAAAAGTCATTTGGAAAAAATTGAATATCTTGAAAAGAGCTTTCCAATGAGCTTTGAGTCACTCAATTTGGGTGTATGGTTTAGGAGTTACGGTCATTTCAAATTGTGCTATTAGAGGGAAAATCTCACATATGAAAACTTTCATGATCAAAACCCTACTTCTCTTGCAAGGAACCTCCTGAAACTTGATCTTGATGCTTTGAATACCTCATGAGACATTCTATGATGATTAGAACCATTGACACTTCATTTGAACCAAAAATTCCCATGGATTAGGGTTTCAGTCAAACCCTAATTTTGACTGTGAATGCACCGAGGTAAGATCTTGTAAACTTGCTCCCTCCTTCTCATATAAAGGTCTTAGGAGACTCTTGAGGATGTTCATAAACCAATAGAATCAAGAATTAGGGTTTGGGAATTCATCTTGATGAAAATCAAAGCCATTCACTGATAAGTGTCACAGAAACCCTGATTTGGAGGTATAGTGAGACTGAGGCTCCAACCTCTCTTGTTGAGGACCAATAGATCTTGGATTCCTGCATAATGATGTCTCTTGGATGTAGAGGACCTTAAGTGGTAAGTGAACCACACAATCTTGACTTGATAGAGCCAATTCCTCAGTGATTTCTTCAGAGCAAAACCCTAATTCCAAAGTTCCTGCACTGGAGATCTTTTGTTTACTTAACTTGCTTCAAAACAACTTGTGGAGCTTCATGGTGATATGCAAACCTAATTTGAACATAAAGAAACAAACTGCAAGATATGGGTTAGCTCAAACAATGCAAAGATGATTGACCTAAGATGCACAAATAAAGATGACATCTAAGGGTAAAAATTTGGGGTACAACAAATACCTTACGAAATTATTAAAGCCATTCTATGAAATTTCTGGGCCGAAGTATTTTAAAACGGGCAGAAACATGAGCTAGTGGGTTCATCGGGTGTATAATCTAATGATGAAAATATTGTGAAGGCAAGAGCCATTACGAGAAATGGTAGAGTCTTTTCACCGTCTAATGACAATGAAGGCAGTTCAAGTCAGGATAAGGGTAAGCAGGTAGTTGACAATTCCGGACAAAAGCAAGTTATAGATGATTCTGCACAAAAGCAAGTTGTTGACTCTTTATCAAAAGACGTAGAAGAGTTCGTGAGATTAATACAGAAGAACGATTACAAAATTGTGGATCATTTGCATCAGACGCCTTCTAAAAATGTTATTCTATCTTTGTTGTTGTGCTCAAAAGCGCATAGGAATGCTCTGCTAAAGGTGTTGAATGCAACATATGTGCCACAAGAGATATCGGCGAATCAGCTAGAGGGCGTGGTGGCGCACGTAAACCCTGGGAACGGTTTAAGTTTTATGGATCTGGATTTGACTCCCGCAGGGAGGAACCACAATAACGCTTTACACATCTCCATAGAGTGCAGAGGTTCATTGTTATCACATGTGTTAGTAGACACCGGTTCTTCATTAAATGTCCTTCCGAAGAAAGTGCTCATGAAGCTCGACACTCAAGGATTGATTTGCACGCCCAGTGACTTGGTGGTGCGGGCTTTTGATGGTTCCAAAAAGTATGTGTTCGGAGAAATCATTATACCTATCAAGGTGGGGCCAGAGGTTTTTGACGTAACCTTATAAATTATGGATATTCAGCCAATGTATAGTTGTTTATTGGGTCGCCCCTGAATTCATCATGCTGGGGTAGTGACATCAACCTTGCATCAGAAGTTGAAGTATATGGCTGAAGGAAAAGTCGTTACGGTGTGTGGTGAGGAGGACATAATGGCCAATCATCTGTTAACCTTCAAGTATGTAGAAGTGGATGGAGAAATCCATGAAACTTTATGTCAGGCTTTCGAGGTCGTTCAGATTCCGAAGGAGCCTCCTGTGGAGGTCAAAGAGCCTGAAGTTTCAATCTCCTCGTTCAAGGACGCCCATGCAGTGGTAGAGTATGGTGATTCCCAGAAGTGGGGTCAGGTGGTAGATGTACAAATGAAGCAGAATAAATATGGTTTGGGATATAAGCCGTCCAAGTCATCTCAAGGGCCTCCAAAGTATAGTGGTCCGGTTCAGTTTACCATGCGGGAGTATTCTTCAACAGAATCAATGCCATTGGGGATGATGAAGATGATAGTGATTGTGATATGGATGAATGGATCCGCCTATGTGTTCCTGGCCAGGAGTTACGTAACTGGTCTGCTGAGGAAGCCATTCAAGTCACTTGCAAAGAGTAATTATTTTTGTTTTTGTATATGTTCAATCCTACGTTCTTCCCAAGACGTAGTGATTATTTCTGTAGGGCCACGATGTTTTACTTTTAATGTCCTCATTAATAAAGAACATTTTTGCATTTAAATGTTCGCTCCCTATTTTTCCTTTTTTACTTTTTGCATTTATAAAGTAAAATGGCAATGTGTTTTTGTTTGTTCATGGTTGCATTCATAACAAACACAAAACATCACTTATATAGGTTTATCAGTTCAGATTCCACGGATAATGATTCATCTATTGCTAGGTATGACTTCGATAATCCCATTTATCAGGCCGAAGAAGAGACTGGTGAAGACTGTGACTTGCCTGGGGAATTAGCCAGACTGCTGAAACAGAAGGAACAGACCATCTTACCTCATCAGGAAAAAATTAAAGTTATCAATTTGGGCACCGAGGACGTGAAGAAAGAAGTTAGAATTGGGGATGCCTTGGAAGACAGTGTCAAGGGAAGATTGGTTGAAATGTTGCGAGAGTATGTGGACATCTTCGCCTGGTCTAACCAAGACATGCCTGGGCTTGACACAGACATTGTTATGCACAGATTGCCTCTCAAGGAGGATTGTCCTCTGGTCAAGCAGAAATTAAGGAGAACAAGATCGGACATGGCTGTTAAAATCAAAGAAGAGGTTCAGAAGAAGTTAGATGCTGGTTTTCTTGCCGTAACGAATTATCCTTTGTGGGTTACTAATATCGTTCCTGTACCCAAGAAGGATGGAAAGGTCAGGATGTGTGTTGATTATCGAGACTTGAACAGAGCAAGCCCAAAAGATGACTTCCCGCTCCCCCACATTGACGTGTTACTTGACAACACTGCTCAGTATTCCGTATTTTCCTTCATGGATGGCTTCTCTTGGTATGACCAAATCAAAATGGCCTCAGAGGACATGGAGAAGACGACGTCCATAACACCGTGGGGAACTTTTTGCTACAAGGTAATGCCCTTTGGATTGAAAAATGTTGGGGCAACCTATCAGCGGACGATGGTGACTCTCTTTCATGATATGATTCGCAAAGAAATCGAGGTCTATGGCGATGACATGATTGCGAAGTCACAAACGGAGGAAGAGCTTTTGGTGAATCTTCAGAGTTGTTTGAAAGGTTGAGGAAATTCAAACTGAGGTTGAATCCGAATAAGTGCACCTTCGGGGTGAGATCTGGTAAATTACTGGGCTTCATTATTAGCGAAAGATGTATCAAGGTAGATCCTGCTAAAGTAAAAGCCATACAAGATATGCTTGAACCGAGAACGAAAAAAGAAGTTCGTGGTTTCTTAGGGAGACTGGACTACATAGCCCGGTTCATCTCTCATCTTACAGCCACATGTGAACCAATATTCAAATTTCTGAGAAAAGATTAAGAGGTCAGGTGGAACGAAAATTGTCAAAAGGCGTTTGATAAAATAAAAGAATATTTGCAGGAATCTCTGATCCTCATGCCGCCAGTCCAGGAAGACAGTTGATTATGTATCTTACGGTTCTTGAGAATTTGATGGGGTGTGTGCTCGGTCAACACGACGAGACGGGTAGGAAAGAGCATGCCATCTACTACCTGAGTAAAAAGTTCACTGATTGTGATTTGAGGAACTCGATGCTGGAAAATACATGTTGTGCACTCGCTTGGGTAGCTAAGCATTTAAGACAATATATGTTTAACCACACAACCCTGTTGATTTCGAAGATGGATCTGATTAAGTACGTGTTTGAGAAGCAAGCACTTTCTAGGAGGATAGCTCGTTGGCAGATGGTTTTGACAGAATATGATATTAAGTATGTTTCCCAAAAAGCCATTACGGGAAATGTACTGTCAGAATATCTCGCTCAACAACCGATCGAGGATTATCAACCGATGAAGTTTTAATTTCTGGATGAGCATATCATGTTTCTGAAGATGAAGGACTGTGATGAACCTTTGCCTGATGAAGGACCAAAAAATTGGATCTCAGTGGAGTTTAATCTTTGATGGGGTTGTTAATTCATATGATAACAGAATCAGGGTAATCATCACCACTCCAAAGGGTTCTGATATAGCCTTCACTGCCCGATTAGTGTTCATATGCACCAACAACGAGGCAGAGTATGAAGCATGCATCATAGGGTTGGAAGAAGCTATTGATTTGAGAATCAAGACCTTGATGTGTATGGTGATTCTGCATTGGCAATTAATCAGATCAAAGGAGAATGGGAAACTCATCAGGCAAACTTGGTGCCTTACAAGAACTACGCCAGAGGTTGTTACAGTTCTTTGATAGGGTTGACTTTGATCATATACCCCGGGATGAGAATCAGATGGACGATGCGTTCGCGACGTTAGCTTCAATGTACAAGGTGAACTGGTGGAATAAGGTTCTGTCGATCAGAATTATGCATCTTGACAGACCGACCTTTGTGTTTGCAGTCGAAGAAGTATCAGATGGCAAGCCTTGGTATCATAACACCAAGTAATTTCTCAAGAGTCAAGAGTACCCGGCTGGGGCATCTACCAAGGTAAAGAAAACTCTGAGGAGGTTAGCAGGCAACTTCTTGTTGAATAAAGACGATGTGTTGTACAAGAGGAATTTCGACATGGTCTTGCTCTGTTGTGTTGATGCACACGAGGCTGGCCTGATGATGGAAGAGGTTCACGAGGGGTCTTTCGGTACTCATGCCAATGGGCATGCTATGGCCAGAAAACTGTTAAGGGCAGAGTATTGATGGATGACTATGGAGTCCAACTGTTTTAAATACGCCATAAAATGCCATAAATGATAGATTTATACTGATAAGGTGCATGTGCCGCCCACTCCTCTAAACGTATTGACATCTCCTTGGCCTTTTGCTATGTGGGGCATCGACATGATCGGAAAGATTGAGCCGACTGCTTCTAATAGCCATCATTTTATTCTGGTCGCCATTGATTATTTCACGAAGTGGGTTGAAGCAGCCTCGTTTGCCAACGTCACCAGACAAGTGGTAGCCTGGTTTATAAAGAAGGACATCATCTGTCGTTATGGTATCCCAGAGAGAATCATTACTGATAATGGTTCAAATTTTAATAACAAGATGATGAAGGAACTATGCCAGAGCTTCAAGATCGAATAACACAATTCTTCTCCATATCGTTCGAAGATGAATTGTGTTGTTGAGGCGGCAAACAAGAACATCAGAAGGATTATGTAGAAAATGGTGGTAACGTATAAAGATTGGCATGAGATGTTGCCCTTTTCTTTACACGGTTATTGTACCTCGGTGCGTACGTCGACATGGGAAACTCCTTTCTCACTGGTGTATGGTATGGAAGCAGTCATACCACTAGAAGTTGAGATTCCTTCTTTGAGAATTCTAGCAGACGTGAAGCTTGATGAAGCCGAATGGGTACGATATAGGTTGGATCAATTGAACCTCATCAAAGAGAAGAGATTGGCAGCAATTGCACATGGTCGATTGTATCAAAGCAGGATGAAGAGGGCCTTTGATCAGAAAATGAATCCTCGGTGTTTTTAGACAGGAAACTTGGTTTTGAAAAGGATCCTTCCTCCTCAGACAGATCACACGGGAAAATGGACTCTAAACTACCTAGGGCCATATGTTGTAAGAAATGTTTTCTCTGGTGGAGACTTATTACTCTCAACTATGGATGGCGAAGATTTTACATCCCCTGTGAATTCAGACACAGTCAAAAAATACTTCGCAAAAAAGAGACCCGCTGGACCGCAAAAATGAAAAGTCCAGGCAAAAAATGGGCATTCCGGCGAACCATAAAAAGAAAAGGTTTAGGCAAAGATTAGGGATAAAAGAAAAGAAAAGAATAAACCCGCAAAGTTGAAAACCTGAAAAGGAAACTTTGGCAAAAATGGGTATCCCGGTGGATTGAAAACCCGAAAGGGCGATCCAAGAAAAAGTTAGGGATTTGAAAGCGAATGTGTTCGATCTGTGAACACTTTTTCTACATGGGAATTTCGAAGGAAAGGAATCAGTCCAGTCATTCTTTTTGGAAGTTGAAGCATCTGCGGATATAGAAGACATATGGGGCATAGCTGAATCGAAGCATGGTGGATATTTGTTCCCACATTGCCGACATATGTATTTTCTTGTCATTTTTTGTGCAATTACCTCTTTTTCAGGAATTGTTTCCAATGTGTAAATTCCTATTTACAGGCCAACTCAATCAATAAAATTTCATTTCACTCAAAAAGTTATTCATTTATGTTTTTACTTTTACTGTTTTGTTTGCAAAAACACCCGATATTTTTTATAAACATTGCATGTTAAAACATTAAGCTTTACAGAGCATATCGAAAACAATGAAAATTGCTTGAGCAATGGATATTATGGATAGCAACTGAGGTGGCCATTTCGCATATGGAACACTCTGTTGTTTATTATGTGTTTGCTGGGTGGCAAGATTTCTTATCCCCAGTAGAGTCTCTCTCTCTAGCACAGAAGATCTAACATCCTCAGCAGAGCATTGAAAACTTCTCTCTCCCTAGCAAGAGTGCAGAGAATTGCTTCCCCCGGTCAGAGTAGTTTATTACTCCCAACGAGTATTCAGAAGTCGATTGTCTCGGACAGGATAATGTTACATCTCCAGCAGGAGACGTGTTGGATGTCTCTCCATGGTAGAGATCTCACATTCCCCGCACAGTCTCGTGGTGTCTACTTTCCTCATCAAGTCGGGAAGTGTAATCTCGCCAGCAAGGGTATGTTATTATCCATAGCACGGTAAAGACATTTCCCCAGCAGCAGGTCAAGTTCAATGATATTCCCCAGCATGTTTGGTATTATTGACTTCAATCCCCAAGCAGAGTTTGGTGTTAATCCTCTCAACGGTTTGATTAACAGTGGTTGACATCCCTGGCAGATTCCAAGTCCAATGGTTATTGGCACCTTTTCCATATCGGATCTTTGGGTTCCATCTTCAGCAGTTGTCATTCTTGATTCCCAGTGTAGGGGAAGTCATCTTGGGTTTATCTTCAGCAAGGGTTATTCATAATCCCCAACAGAGTGGAAGTTCTCTTTGGGTTTCATCTTCAGCAGAGGTTTTGATCAGGAAGGCCGTTCAGTTTGTCTTCCTCAACTGAATTTGTTTCCAGTTTCTCAGCAATTTCCTCAGTGGAGTGTCTTTTGCATAACATAAGAATCTTTGCATTTCATCCTCCAAATGTGTAGCATTTCCATTTCGTATGGAGCATTACGCCATAGAAAAATTCAAACATATGCATTCAAAGCATAGGCCAATTTTGATATCATGTTTGTCCGATGTTTTTCAGAAGAAAATGGCATACTCCCGAAGATTCTATCTTACTTGTTATCCCCGGTGAAGTAGACGATGAATTTGTTCATCATGCTTATACTCCCCTGTAAATTTTTTTGTTGAGGCTCCTCTTTTCCTCAGCGGAGTCATCTTTGTAGATCTGTTGATTCTACTATGTCTGGTTATGAGTCTGCCTTCGTCTCGGCCTACCTTTGTGTTTGGATATGAGTCCGCCTGTGTGTCAGCCTTCCTTTTGAAAATCCATTTTGTGATGGTAACCTTTGGTTATGAGTCCGCCTTTATGTCGGCCTACCTTTGTGTTTTGGAAGTGAGTCCGCCCGTGTGTCGGCCTTCCTTTTGAAAATCCATCTTGTGATGGTAACCTTTGGTTATGAGTCTGCCTTCGTGTCGGCGTACCTTTGTGTTTGGATATGAGTCCGCCCGTGTGTCGGCCTTCCTTTTGAAAATCCACCTTGTGATGGTAACCCTCGGTTATGAGTCTGCCTTTGTGTCGACCTTCCTTTGTGTTTGGATGTGAGTCCGCCTGTGTGTCAGCATTCCTTTTGAAAATCCATCTTGTGATGGTAACCTTCGGGTATGAGTCCGCCTTTGTGTCGGCCTACCTTTGTGTTTTGGATGTGAGTCCGCCCTTTTGTCGGCTTTCCTTTTGAAAATCCATCTTGTGATGGTAACCTCCGGCTTTGAGTCCGCCTTCGTGTCAGCCTACCTTTCTGTTTGGTTGTGAACCTGCCTTCGGCCGGTAAACCTTTGTCAGGTCGTGAGTCCGCCTTCGATCGGCTTTACTTCTGTTATCTTTTGGTTGTGAAGCCGCCTTCGGCCGGTAAACCTTTTTCAGGTCGTAAGTTCGCCTTCAGTCTGCTTTCCTTTCGTTATCGTCTGTTTGTGAACCCACCTTTGGCTGGTAAATCTTTGTCAGGTCATGAGTCCGCCTTCGGTCGGCTTTCTTTTCATTATCCTCTTGATGTGAGTCCGCATCCGGCCGACATTCTTTCCTTGTAAATCATTCGTTGCGAGTCCGCCTTCGGCCGACACCTCCTTTCTTGTTAGATATGACTCCGCCTCTGGCCGGCATTCCTCCTAAAACCCCCTTTCTTGTTAGATATGAGCCTGCCTCCGGCCGGCATTCCTTCCTTGTAAATCAATCATTCTGAGTCCACCTCCGGCCGGTATTCGTTCCGTTTAAATCATTTGTTGCGAGTCTGCCTTCGGCCTGAATTCCTTTTAGAAATCTCTTTCGATTATTATCCTCTTGATGTGAGTTCGCCTCCGGCAGGCATTCTTCTTAAAGTTCACCTTCGTTTTGAGGTGAGTCCGCCTCCGTCCAGCATTCCCTGTTGAAAATTCATGTTCAAGTTGCATTCTTTTGATGTGAGTCCACCTCCGGCCGGCATTCCTTCTTTTACTCTTCGATTGTGAGTCCGCCTCCGACCGGCATCCCCTTCAAGTCCGCTTTCGTGTAGCGCCTTTAATTTGAGTCCACCCTCAGCTGGAAATCACTCTATTTTTTCTCTCCCCACAAAGTGCAAACTTTCGGGGTCTTTTGGTATTCAATCTCCGTGTACCTTGAAGGTCTGAAAGCCATTGTTATCACCCTTTCGGTCCAAGTCGATTGAATAGGGGCAGCTGTAACACCCCAAAATTTTCCCTCCTATTTATACCATCAATAAGTGGTTTATGCTTCACATTTCATGTGCATTTAGGTCATAAACATCATACATGCATCATTGGTTTTCCCAAGGCATGGGATCAGAGGCTCTAGGTCATTCTTTGTTCAAGGTAAAGAGAATCGGATATAGTCAAGCACCCAAGCTACAAAGGCTTCTCATTCCTCAAATACATCATGTTTGGTTCACCATTTCCTCATAGGATTGAAATTTGCAAGAAACTTGAAGAGAATCACCTCTCCCTATCTCTTTGGTCCTCAAATTAAGGTTTTGAATATCTGTGCATGTGACATCTTCATGGGCAAGGATTTTGAAGCTTTAACATCCTCATATCATGTGAAGCATTTTGGTCCAAGGGATTCTCAATGCCATTCAGAGGAATTAGGGTTTTGAAGAACAATTAACATCTCCTGATTTTTAGGGTCCAAACTAGGGTTTCGTGTAATATCAGTTTATTTCTGATTCTTTGGGCAAGACTTGATTTCATGGCTTCTAAATGTTCTCAAGTATCTAGGAATGGGGTATGGACTATCAATTTCATTCAGAAGGATTTCAATTGGCCAGATGATTGAGAATCAGTTGAATTGGGAACAAAGTCAAATGTGCGGGAAAAAAGTCAACTCATGACTTTTTGGGGTCAACTTTGGGGTTGTCATGTCAAATATGATCAATGGATGGAATTGGGTCAAGAAATGTCAAAGGAATCTTTAAAATCAAGCTTGTGTGGAAAGTTACCATTTTTGGTAAACTAGGATTTTAGAAAATTTCCATTTTTGGAAAGTTTTACATGTCATGCAGCCACTCTCAAGGTCAGTTTTCTCCATGATCAAAGCTTCATTTCAACTTTTGTCGAACATGAAAGTTGTAGTATGCATTCCAAGCTTTCCAACCATATAAAGAATCCACCATTTGGATTTTTGGATCAAAAGTTATGCTCATTCAAAGTTGGGACATCAAAGATGTGAAACATGGAAACACTTAGATTTTTCTAAGTCCCAAAATTCAGTTTGGTGACCATGACTTCAATGCCAATTCTCATCATGTTCTAGAACTCTAATGCTTTTCTTTCTAACATCAAAGTTTTAGTATCAAGTTCTCCCTTTAATTGGGTACCAAAATCATGCTATTTGATTCCATATTCATAGAGTTATGCTCACTCAAAATCATGATCTCATAGTTGTGAAACATGAAGGACTTAGAAATTTTTTCTAAGTGCAAAAACCAGCTTGTGTCATGGTATGTTCATGATCATTTTTCTTGATGCTTAAAGCTTCCTCTCAACTTGTGTCAAACATGAAGATTGCTCTATCAAAAACCATCTTTCCAAGGATTCCACGATCTTGCCAATTGATGTCATATTCTTCAAGCTATGCATCATCAAAGTTACCATCATGCAACTGCTCCTCAAGTATGAGAAAGCATGCTATTACACTCCAATTGCAAGAACCATATGTATCATGTCCATTACCTTTTAAAACCAAGCACAAACCCTTACATACCAAGCCTTACATAACTTTTACTCCATATGGCCATGAGAGAGAGAAAAAGAAACTTAATGAGCAAGTGTTATTCTGACTTGTACTATCATCACTATCCATTACCATCCATCACCATTCATTATCATGTAGTGTACACCATAACAATGATGCACCTCACAAGCCAACCCGTGCCATAACCTCACTTTCTCATTTTCCCAATTTTCACTAAACTTGCTTAACTGAACTCTAACTATGATTAGCACCCTAACCACGTTCTAACCTACTATATAAGAGTACCCTAATCACCCTTAAGAAGTTAGTTACTCCATTTTTTCTCAAACAATAAGAAAAATCATTTTTGTACCCAACACTTGAGACCTTCGAATCTTACTCCATTTGGAAGATTTCTCCAAGCTTTCTTCACAAAAATCATCACCAATCTTCCTTCTTGCTTCTGCTTGCAAGAAATCCCACCTGGAAGCAGTGTACCATCATCCACGATTCCATCAACCTCTGTCCTCAATTTGGAGATTTCAGTCAGAATCAAGAAGGTTTAGGCATTTATTTTTCCTAGTGTTGATCTCAAGACAGTGCACGAAGTTCTCTGGGTTTCTAAGCACGTGGACTTGAAGATCTATCCAGGTCAGTTTCCAGGGATCTTCTTGCATCATTTTATGGCAAGTTAGGAGGTTTAGGAGTATGTGATTGATGGCATCTGAAGCCCTACAACTTGTAGGTAGTGGTTGTGGTGTTATTTATGGTTTTTCATGGATCTCAGATTTTTAGGGCATAACTTATTCAGTTTTTATTGCGTGATTGAGGGATCAATTGGGGTTTTTAAGGTTAGATAAAAAAGAATGATAGTGTGTTTTGGTCTGGGCCACGCGCTCATATGCTACTGACATACCCCAGTCTGGCCCAATGCATATCCCGAATGTGGATTTTACTAGTGCTACACCCCCTCTCATATATGTGCTTCTTTTGATTTTATTTTAATACCCGTTTAGATTTGTTTTTTTAAAATAGTTATTTTCACCCAAAAATTATTAAAAAATTCATGGGCGACATTTAACATCGTAATTAATTTTTGATAATTTTTAATTCCATATTTGGAATATTTGGACATTTATTTTGGATTTTAGGAATAAATGTGTGTAATGTGACATGCCTTGCCTACCATGCTTTGAAATTGACTTTTCATAAATAGTTTTGATCCAAATTTTTGTGTGCATATAGAATCATGATAATATAATATGTTGATGTTCATTAGTAATTTCTCACATTAATTTTGGTGCACTTTTGAATCACCTTTTTGTGACTTGTCTTGAATGATTAATGCTTAATACTTGGCCTAATGTTTGCAATGGCTTGAAAGACTTTGGTGCATATTTTTGAGCCAATCTTTTGAACATGATCAGAAAATGACCTTACCATTTCATGACTAATTTTCTATAATTTTCCAAAGCTTTCATCTATTTTTCATGAGGGGATCAATGTGTGCCTAACCCTTTGTGAAGTATGCTTAGAAGTAAGGTTGAATTTGATGATTGCGTGACTTTCCTCGAGCCACTTTTCTTGACATGTTTAAGCCTATCCAAGATGACATTTTTTACACCATTGTGGTGCTTTGACATTGATTTTTGATCATGATTTATGTGCTTGCTTTGGACTCTAAATGCATGTCTTTCCCATTTGTGCCTTGTGTGGATACTTGAGATGCTTAGAGATGGTGTTGTGCCATAGTTGTGGAACTTGTTTCTCACTTGCTCACTCTTGTTTTAGCATGAGGTAAATCCTTTCAATACCCTTTCATAGGTCCCTTTGAATTCCTCTAATGAATGTCATTTGTGTGAACTTGAGCCATGTTTACTTTTCAACTTTGACAACTTTCTTTTGGTACATTGGTATGCCATCTTTGGTTGATGTTTGCATGAATCAAAGGTGAGATATTACATGTCATTTTCTACTTCCTTGTATGCTTGGATACCCATTTGACTTGACTTGGATCACCCTTTACTTTCTTGACAATTAACATGCCTTTATGGAAGTGTTTAGGTGTTTGTTTTGACATTTGCTTGCCTTAACTTTTGAAAATGATTTTCCATGAAAACTTTTTTGGTAATTTGAGATGTTTGTACATTGAATCACATGCCTTAGCTTCTGACCTAGGTCTTATATGAGTCTATTTCATACTTGGTTGCTCATTATGTAGTCATGATTGAATGATACATCATTAAGGTGACATCTTTGCGTATAATTTTCAAATCTCTTAAACATGACTTGATGAGTATTTCATGATCACTTCTCAACATTTCAAGCATGCCTTTGATATGATTACATCATGTATGATACTTGAATGCATGACTTCACTTCATTTGTGTGACCTTTAAAGGTTAACTTGAAATAGTCTTCGAATGACAAATGTTTGTGTGCTAGTGTAAGATGTAACTTGAATTCTCTTTTCTCCTTTGAATTGTGATTGAATCATCTAATGTTTACTTAGGATTCCCTTAGGATTCCTTGATTGAATCATCTAATGCTTGAATCTAATTTTGGATTAGGTCCAAAGTAGGAGAGACATTAGGTTATCAATCTAAGCATAATAACATAGGTAGAGATTCCCTTTCTTAACCTCAATTATAGGATTAATCATTGCATGACAACTTCTAGTATGGAGATTCCCTTAGAGTTTTCTTTCAAACATTTGAGTCTCTCATCTCTCTCTAAAAGAAAAGAAAAAACACTTAATAAATATTGTATGTGGAGTGCGCCACGAGCCTTAAGAACGTGGGAAATGATTAATAAAGGCCTCCTTTACTATTCTAGGATACTTTGCAAACGTTCCGTTGGGGGAGACCTTGTAAGGTATTCGCTCATATGCCATAGTCTTTAGCACGATACATGTCACAAACGAAACAACTCAAAACACTTCTTCTAAAAGACAAAAAAAATCAACCATCTTCCTTCGGGATTTTTTTCTTATCTCACTCACTCTAATCGTAAGGACACGTTATTTTCGTTCTACCGAAAACAGGTAAACGCGTAAGTCTCCACGCAACGAGAAGCAACACCTAAAATGCTAGAACGCGAACGTTAGCTTTGTCCACCTAAAAAACACAAACAAACGACCTCGTGGTAGGTCGAACTACGACTGCTCTGACTTCCTCTCTCTCGTCCGATTGAGGATACGTAGGAACAAGACGATGATGTCTTGGCGAGCAACATTCTCCCAACAATCCTGTAGTCCTTCGAACTAAGTTAACTCTGACATTCCCATTCCCGAGGGAATACGTAGGCCTAGGATGGCGATGTCCTATCGAGTCACCTCTTTTGTTCTCTCCTTTTATTTTCCATTTCCGTTTTGCAGTGGAACTTCAGATACCTACACCCTTTGATCAGAACAAAAAGCATGGATCTCATCGAGTACGATGGACGCGAGGGGGTGCTAATACCTTCCTCTCGCATAACCGACTCCCGAGCTCAGACTGTGGTTGCGATGACCATGTCTTTCCCTTCTCGAGGTTTTCTTCGATCGTTTCCTTCCCCCTGCGTCGGGATAAATAACATTCGGTGGCGACTCTTCTGTTTTTTCGCCGGTTGATTTTTGCAGTTGCGACACTACCGCCTCTTCCAAGACCACGGATACGCCTAACATGCTCCTCGATTCCAATCGCTTCTACCAAGATGTCATGGGGATCTTGTGGAACAACGATACCAACTTTGGCTTTTTCAACCAGTAAATCCTTCAACACTTATAAAAGTTTATCTTTACCAAATTGAATTAAATAAAATAAGTAATGTTAAAAAAAGTATCTTCTTACAATCTTTTCAGCCACTTCACATTTAGCCTCTGATGTGAACGAGCCAATTGGTCTTTGACATGCTCTCTTCCATTTCTCATAGTGTGATGGTGTATATGGACTGTGATCAAGGCTTTTATAAGCATCTTCCAGGTCTAGTTCCCTTTGTTTTCTTTTTTCATTACTCATCTTTTGTTCAAGTTTATCATATCCTCTATGAGACAATCTATGTGGATAGATATTTCTAACTTTATTCTCCTTTTTCTTTTTAGCTCTTAGTCAAGAATTCAAGAGTGGTATGAGACTTTACAAAATCCTCCCAAACATTCTTATCAATATATGAATACTTCATGTATGAAGGCACATCTTCATCTTTTGGATGATTAATATAATCATATGTGAGTTGTGTCTTAAAGCCCCTCCAACGTGTTGGGAAAATAACAAAAAAAAATCAAATTTCTGCGCACGTGGAAACATACCCACAAAAAAGAAAAAGAAGCAAATAATTCCAACAAAAACTCATAAAATCATAGTTTAAGTTGTAATTTTCACAAGGACAAAATTACAAACCCTCTCATATAATTGCAATTTTTAAATGGAAAAATTGCAAACCCTCGCTCAATTGCAATTTTTGGACGGAAAAATTGCAAATTCTCTCTCAATAGCAATTTTTGAACGGAAAAATTGCAAACCCTCTCTCAATAGCAATTTTTTAACGGAAAAATTGCAAACCCTCTCAACATAATATCTTTGAACGGAAAAATAAGAAACCCTCTCAACAACCTATTTTTGAACGAAAAAATAGAAAACCCTCTCTAAAAACACAACTACCCGAATCTCCAATACACCCAAAAAACTACTTTTTATTATTGTATCAAAAAACTAAAACTAACTATCTCTATTTATTTTAATACTCAAATTCTATTTTTTCTACTACCCGATGTGGGACTTTGATGGATATACTATTTGACCAAACAAATTATACCACTGACGGGTCATCATGAGGGGGAATCATTCACATTGGGTCAAACACTCACCTAAAGGTCAAAGACTCATCCAAATAAGTGAGAGAGACACCACATATTCACCCAAAATCTTAAAGTGATAGATGTATGAGTCCTCTTACTTATAAAGTGCTCAACCTCCACTTTTCTAAGCAATGTGGGACTTAGAATTCACACTTGATTCTCAATAACTCACATTTTTTCCCAACACAACGCTCACCCACATATGCAAGTCATTTCTTTGTCAGCATATTATCCTTTGGAAAATTAAACACTTCTAACATTTACATAATAGAGTTGATATTAGTATTAAACTAAAAAATAAATGGTCATGTATACTTGTAAAACAAATCATAAAATTCATAATAAATACGATAATATCAGTCCATATGTTATCGTTCAAATCACTGTCAACCTCGTGTAAATTATCTATCGAAATACTCACTTTGCTTCTACCATATAATGTCATGTAACTCTTAAAATCATCAGCATTTTCACCATAAGCCTTACCAGTCCTCAGATCAAAATTAATCGGGGAGCGAACATCGTTTTCGTGGGCTTTTTTTAAACCTTAGTACACATCGTGACACCTCAAGATTTTCTTTTACTTTTTGTATTAACAAGGGTTGCAGCAGATGTTGTATGAGAGGTACTTATCGAATCACCCATGTCTGTGTAAATTAAAAAAAAAAATAACAACATCACACAATATTTCATCCTAAATGATTCATAACATAGAAACATACTAATTATATATATTGAAGAGAGAAACCATAGAATAATACTAACTAGAAGTATACATGGAAGAATTACGTATATTTCAGTGGTATTAGCATTTCTATGAACATTTCTAAAACTAACACCATAGTGCGTAACAACATTTATAACAACATTTCTATGAATATTTTTAAAACTAACGTCATTTCTATGAACATTTCAGTAGTTAGTTACGTGCCTCAAACGGGATGATGAAGTTTCAACGAGTTTTGAAAAGAGATGATATTTAAGTTGATGTTTGAAGAGTTGATGTTGAAATGAGATGAGATGACGTTTGAGTTGGTGTTAGAAGAGTTTTGATGAAAATCACTTACGATAATTTTTATGAAAATAATGACGATGAAGTCAGAGTGTTTATTTGATAGGTAAATGCAAAGCTAAAATCTAATTCTCTGAAGTATTCATGCAATAGAACAAACACGTCGATTTTTAGGCTAAACCTAAAAAATATATTATCTAAAAGATAAAGAATAAAAAATAGAAAAGCCATATAACTTTATATTCTAGAAATTCATTTAAAATAACTATCATGTCGAATTTTAGACAAAACCGAGATGATACATTAAAAATAATTAAAAACAAAAAATATATTTAAAAATGTTGATGCAAAATATATTACTCCTCAATTACAAATATAACCGAGTAATATAAATTAAAAATAAATTAAAAAGAGAAAATATAAAAAAAATAAGGAGAAAGGCATAATGTGACTTTAAATTAATTAAAAATAAATATAAAATATAAAATTTAATAACCGGATATTCTCTCGGTTTTGGCAAAACCAAGAGTATATATTCTATATATTTAAAAAAATTATGGCAGAACATATACATTAATTAATTGATGGAATGAGATAAAAAAAAAAAAAAAAAACTTATCTTGAAATAGTATTATTTAAAATAGTATTTAATAGGTTTAACTCTGGTTGTCGCATGAGCCTTAAAATCTATCCAACCTGAATAAACTTTAGGTTGACGCTTATCTGACTCCGCTGTCCTGAATCTCAATTCACTTAAATTTTGCTTCTTTTTTTTAAATTAAAAAATCAAACAAGACTATATAAAAAGAGAGTAACTCAATCCATGCACAAAACTAGATTAATATGGTTCCAGAATAAGTGCTTACCGTTTGATATCAGCATATATGTATGTTTTGACGTAGGCAACAAAATATATCATGAATAAGGAAAAGTTCAAACATATAAATACTGATAACATATTCTAATGCACTTGCTTCTATTAGAAGAAATTCATATAACAAAATTGTATTGTGAGTATTTTTTTTTTCTATAACAAATATATAAGATCAAATTGTATTGTGAATATTTCTTTTACGAACAAATATATAAGACCGTGTCAAAATGTGCAAACATAAATATTTATCAAATTAAATGTATTTGTTTAAGTCAATTTGATCTTAGAAACAAGAAATAGTAGTATATGCAGTTGTTAAGGAATTATGTTCAACTAATAATAAAAAATTAAACACACATTTGACTAATTAAGATTTACAAGGTCTTTATAGATTTTTTTTTATTAGACAAGTAATATTATAGAGTTGTTGAATTCCCCCCTCCTTATAAATAGACGTTATGTTTGCATTGTGAAATATATCTCACACTTTCATATAAACATATATACAAAGAGAATTGCTCTAACGAAAATATGAAGACTCCTTTCTTGTTTTTTACAGTCTTCTTGGCCTTAGCATCTTGTGCCTTAGCATTTGATCCCAGTCCTCTACAAGACTTTTGTGTAGCTATTAATAACACCAATGGTAAGTATATATTTTAAAACAACGAAAAATTATTTTCTAATACTTATTTATTAATTTATATTGAATCATGTACCGAGCTTTTCACGATTCACTGATTTGATCATCGATCTAATAGCATTGACATATACATATATAAGAGTTGTATATGACTGATCTCTCTCGTAAACTTGTTTTTCAGAATTTGTTAATGGAAAATTCTGCGAGGATCCAAAACTTGCTACACCAGAAGATTTCTTTTTCTCCGTCAAAGAGGGAAACACATCAAATCCACTCGGTTCAAAAGTGACACAAGTGACCGTTAACGAGATATTAGGACTAAACACTCTTGGTATCTCTCTTGCTCGCATCGACTTTGCACCTAAGGGTCTAAATCCACCACATATTCACCCTAGAGGTACTGAGATTCTTATAGTGTTGGAGGGTACTCTCTACGTTGGTTTTGTTACTTCTAACCCACAAAACCGTCTCATCACAAAAGTACTCAACAAAGGAGATGTATTTGTGTTTCCAATTGGTCTCATTCACTTCCAATTGAATGTGGGTTATGGAAATGCGCTTGCCATTGCTGGACTTAGCAGCCAGAATCCAGGTGTTATCACTGTTGCCAATGCGGTATTTGGATCTAATCCAAAAATCTCCTCGGATGTTCTCAGCAAAGCTTTTCAAGTAGACAATAAGATAGTGGACAATCTTCAGAAACAGTTTTGGATGGACAACAATTAAAACATGATACTAAGAGTTGTATGTTTAAACTTTTATTCAATCAATTACATTGATAATTGGTATAGTTATAGTTAAATAAAAGTATAGAATTGAATAAAATGCAAGGCTTGATATGTACCTTGCTCTTATATGCATGTTTATATCATTTGAATAAAATATCATTGTGAAGTATTTTAAGCTTATATGATTTACTTTTTTTTTAATATATACTCGTTGACATAGAATTATAATGGGTTAGTGGTTTAAAATTTGTAGTTTACTTACATTGCACTCACAAGACACAAAGGATTGCCATAAACCTTGTATACAAGAGTAGTGGTTCAAATCAATTAGTTAAAGAGAGGTAGTGAAGTCACATTTTTGTAAAATGATAGTATAAATGAGCCCCTTAGAGGTTTTACATCAAAAATATATTGTGCGGTATTATAATGAAGGGATACCAAGAACACAACTTTAAAAAGACTTGAAAGGAGATGTACCGTAATTTTGAAAATCACAAAAAATCTTTGAACTAAGGGATAAAAAAGGGGGTAAACATGTGAATAAGTAGTGGAATAGGGGATAAAAAATAGGTACAATGACAAAGCACGTTGACACCTAGTTGTTAAATTATGAAGATGACAAAGATGAGTTGGTTACAGATTAGTTTGAGTATTAATTCAATGATGACATTCAATATATATGTGGAGTTATCACAATGTTGCTTGCAAAATGCAGATGTTTTAGGTATCAAATCTTAACCTCAATATTATTTATTTTCAAGTTTATCTAATTTAATTTCTTAGTAATTAAATATTGGGTTAAGTATGTTTTAAGTCCCTGTAAATAACCCAAACTTCGGATTTAGTCCCTCTAAAATTTTCGTTCAATATTTTGTCCCTCTAAAGTTTCTCGTCCCCAATTTTCATCCCTGACGTCTATTTATGATGACGGATGAAGACGTGGATGATGAACTGGCAATTTGTTTTAGATCATTGGATCTGTTGTAATATCCACGTCATCAGATGAATAGACACATTAGCAGATCTGAATGCCTTAAGTTCATTTTCTCTTTCTCTTTTGTTTACCTAACTTCATGTCTATCGTTTTCCTCTTTCTCCTATGTTAACCTAATTTCATCTTGGTCTTTTGATTTTTCTTCCTCTGATTTCGTCTTTGTTCTTCTTTTGGTTAAGTTCAGCAGAATTTGTTTGATGGCGTGTTCAAGAATAAGTGATTCAAAACACATTAACATGTCTAGTTGCTCTGTGTGAATCCGACGGGGAAGGAATTATGGTTGTGATGCTCGTATGGTATCATATGTCTGTAAAAATGGTCGCAACAAAGGTAGGCTTTTCTGGAGATGCCCTTATTGGCAGACTGAAGAAACTTGCGATTTGTTTGTTTGGGATGAAGATCTGCTCGATTCAGATGTTAATGACAATGAACAAGCAGAAAAGTATAGGATTGAGGAAGTAGAGACAAATGAGTTGCTTAGGGAGTTGTATGAAGGTGCGAAGAAGAAGAATTTGAAGCTGCAAAAAAAAATTGAGAGCAGAGGCATTGGCCGGGAAAGTAAAGCTTATATGTGTTGTGGTGTCTTTGCTGATTAATGTATTTCTTTGTAATGAAGTGTAACTGTTGAAATTAGTAGTTGTGTAATTTTGGTTGATGAATGTAATGAAGTTGTTGTTGATGAAATTGTAACGAAATTTTGGTTGATTAATGTAATGAAATGGTTGTTGATGAAATTTAAATGAAATAGTTGTTGATGACCAAAGGTGTTGATGAATGTAATGAAATTGGTATTGTAGAATGTAACCAAATTGTTGTTGATGAAATGATTATAGTATGGCACCTTGATAGTATTTGACACCTTGACAGTATTTGGCAACTTGAAATTGGAATTCATGAATGTAACCAAACTATTGTCAATGAAATGATGAACCCTTAATGTAAAATATTACAGTTGTGTAGAGTCATTGACATAGACAGTTGATCCACCAAAATTAGTTGAAATAATGAGTTAAAACAAACAGTATTCACACTTGATACGTAATGTAAATTGACATCATGTAAATTAATAGTATTCACAATTGATACATAATGAGTTGAATTAGACATCATGGACATTAACTTGATCCACCAAAATTAGTTTGTAGAATCTATTGAAATAGAATTCAATCACAAGGGATACAAAATGACTTGAGCTTAACAAGTAGACCAACCAAAATTACAACAAAATATAGTGCATAGTCTAATCAAATACATGACCTTAGTTGTAGATGCACCAAGACTACACCAAAATGAGTACTTAACAAAACAACTTAGTCAATAAATGTCTACAGATTACTTAACAACATTACATAAACAAAATTCACAAAAATGAAAACAAAATAAATGGTATTTCATCAGTCTGCTTCAGGTATAACAACTGGATCATCAGCTTTCTTCCCAGGGCCAAGTATGTTCTTGGTCTTCAAACTCCTTAGCCTATCAGACTGCCTCTTTTCAACTGAACCCTCGGATTGAGTCTTGTACCTGCTCTGGGTTTTAAACTTTAGAGGCTCACTGCATGCTGGTCTTGAAAGGACTGTTCTAATACCTGGTGGCTTTAATGGCTTGTTTCTGTAAATTTTGGGTTGTTTTCTAAAGAAGACCTTGGCACCTGTAGGTTTTTGTGTAGTTGCCTTGAGGGGTGATTTGTCAACATTCAAAGGTTGAATGTCCAAGCCAGCGTCACCCTTTAACAATGCTTCCAGAGTATCATCCAAACTTGTAGCAGGTTTAGGTGCAGTCTCCATGGGCTCAGGTATCACAGTATCAGGTTGAGCAGGTTTAGGTGCAGTCTCCTTAGGCTAAGTCACCACAACATCAGGTTCAGCAGGTTTAGTTGCATTCTCTATGGGATGAGTCACCACAACATCTGGTTCAGCAGGTTTACTTACACTCACCATGGGCTCATTCACCATAGCATCAGGTTCACCAACATCATCGATTGTAGTTTTCATGGACTCAGCATTGACAACATCAGTTTCATGGGCTCCATTGAAAGGTACACCAATGACAACTTCCTCACCATCTTTTGTATGGCCTTCATTACCAGGTGGATCAGTTGGACCACCTTCTTTACTTGTTCCATTCTTGACAGTTGGGGCTTTTGGTTCCTTAATCTTTGACTTCTTGGGTTCCTTAGTTGTTCCCTTAGTAGTAGCTCCTTTAGGCATCCCCTAAAGGAAATAGTCACAGTATATACAATCAAAATAGCATTCATAACAATCACAATATCAATCCAAAAATGTAAATAAAGATTATATGATAATACCCTTTTTTTTAGGTGTCATTGTGACTTGACTTGTATGACTAACTTGAGTAGGTATTCCTTGACTAGCTTGTGTGGGCATTTCTTGACTTGCAGCATTGGGCATTGTTTGGCTTGTAGCATTGGGTACTACTGAACTTGCAAAATTGGGCATTCCTTGACTTGCAGCATTGTTACTTCCTGATGGAAGAAGCACAATCTGCTTATTTTTCTTGCATGTTCTTTTGTTGTGTCCAAGCTCAAAACATAACTTGCATCTATGGTTTGTGTTACTTCTTCTCCATTTTGTTAAGCTTCTCTCATCAGGTTCTCTTCTCCTAAGTTGTTTTGGCCTTCCTGGGCCTCTTTTAAACATAGGAGGGTGTATGGCTGGGTCATTTGTTGTTGGCCACTTATTTTGGCCATTCAAAGGAGTGATCCCTACTTCATAACATCTGACATATGTTATCTTGTGGTAACATTTATGGACATAGTTAATGGGGTTATCTATTTTCCTATGGATTGCAGAAATTGCATGCCTACATGGAATTACATTGAGATCCCAAAAATTACATGAACATGTCTTGTTATTCAGATCAACTACAAAACTATCAGTGAACATCACATGGGTAACCTGGAATGTCAGTTGTCCAGCATAAGTTGTTATCCACACTTATGTTTATCAAACAAAGTCATAATTCTAAAGGTGGTAGATGTCAACACTTTGCTGCAAAGGACAGTGTAATCACATTGAGATTTCTCCTTGCAAACCACCCTACATCTCACTGCATCATTCTTCACAAATCTAACATCCCTCTCATTCAGGACATTATGTTCCAAAATAGCATTCTTAAACTGCCTAAGTGATGAAAACTCCATTCCCACCTTGAACTTATAATCCTTTGTAATACCATCAACATCATTATACCTACCAACGCCTGGCCTTTCATCATCACTATCTTCGGAAATATGAAAAAGTTGAGTTTTTTCAAAAATATGAAAAAGTCGATTTTTTCGGAAATATGAAAAAATCGAGTTTTTTTCCTAAATATGAAAAGGTCGAGTTTTTTAGGAAATATGAAAAAATCGAGTTTTTTCGAAAATATGAAAAAGTAGAGTTTTTTCGGAAATATGAAAAAGTCGAGTTTTTTCAAAAATATGAAAAAATCGAGTTTTTTTCGGAAATATAACAAAAGTCGAGTTTCTTAGGAAATATGAAAAAGTCGAGTTTTTTCAGAAATATGAAAAAGTCGAGTTTTTTAGGAAAAACGAAAAAGTCGAGTATTTTCGGAAATATGAAAAAGTCAATTTTTTTTTGAAAATATGAAAAGGTCAAGTTTTTTCGGAAATATTAAAAAGTCGAGTTTTTCAGAAATATGAAAAAATCGAGTTTTTTCGAAAATATGAAATAAAGTGATGTTTTTTTCGGAAATATGAAAAAGTCGAGTTTTTTCGAAAATATGAAATAAAATTGAAATATGAAAAAGGCGAGTTTTTTCATAAATATGAAAAAGTCGAGTTTTTGCGGAAATATGAAAAAGTCAAGTTTTTTCGAAAATACGAAAAAAGTCGAGTTTTTTCAAAAATATGAAAAATTCGAGTTTTTCGGAAAGATGAAAAAAGTCGAGTTTTTTCGAAAATATGAAAAAATCGAGATTTTTCGGAAATATGAAAAAGTCGAGTTTTTTCAGAAATATAAAAAAGTCGAGTTTTTTTCAGAAATATGAAAAAGTCGAATTTTTTCAGAAATATGAAAAAGTCGAGTTTTTTCGGAAATATAAAAAAGTTGCGTTTATTTGAATATATGATAAAAGTCGAGTTTTTTCAGAAATACAGAAGTTCGAGTATTTTTAGAAATTAAAAAAATCAAATTTTTTCTAAAATACGAAAAATCTGATTTTTTAGAAACACGAAAATTCATTAATTTTTCGAAAATACAAAAAAAAATCAATTTTTTTTTGGAAATGTGAAAAACGAGTTTTTCTTTTCAAAAATTTGAAAAAATCAAGTTTTTTTTTTCGAAAAAACGAGAAATAATTTTTTTTCGAAAATACAAAATATGAAAATAAATAAAATTGAAAATAAATATTTTGAAGAATATTTTTTTTAATATAAAAAATTTTAAATTTTTATGAAGTTAAAAAATTTGGTTTTAAAAGAGTTAAAAATATATAATTGCTTTAAAATTGTAAACTGATTATAAACTAGTTCTAAACTAGTTTTTAATTGAATTGTAGCTATCTTAACAGTTAACTGAATTTTTATTGAAATGGTTATTGCAAACTGAACCAAACCATAAATGTGGTTCGGTTCAATGCAGTTCATGAACCATGAACACCCCTACCTTGCACCATATAGAAATTTATTGTAATACCCCATATTATTTAAATGCTCAATTGGATATCAGAAAAGTTTAATTATTTTATTAAAAAGACAGATTGATATTTATTAGTTCAAGAGAGTCTTTTAAGGTAACTCTAATAATTGACCAATTGGGTTGAGATGACAAAATATCAATTGGAGATATTTTACCCTGTTGGATTATATTATATAATAAGGTTATGCTATATATATATATATATATAAAGAAAGAAAGGTAGTAAAGAAGAAGAAGAGGAAAGGAAAGGAAGAAAAGGAAAGAAGAGAAAGAAGAAGAACTTGGAAAGAAGAAGTTCATGGATCATCAATTCATCATCTTCTTCAAACTCCTCTTCGATTATCAGGTGGGTTCTAGATAGACACCTTAAGTTCTAGAAATTCTTGATATTGAACTTAGGTTAGATTTGAGAGAAAATGATTAAATGGATAAATCAATGGAATCTAACAGATGAAATTCGATATAAATTGCGTAGTATAATCGTAATATGCATGTGAACATTGTGGATACTTGTTTTGGTTGTTTGAAAATGTTTTGGTTTGGAAAAGTTGGATTTTGAGGCTTGGGAACCATGGAAAACGCAGGGAAGAATTCTGGTTCTGATGCGATTCGCCAGGCGAAATAGGTCTCGCCACTGTTTCGCCGGGCGAAGTACTGGCGAAGGGGAATTCGTCAGGCGAAATCCATACTCGTCGGGCGAAAATGAGGAGGCAGAACATGTCTTGGCTACTGGAACTTTTGGTTTTTTCTAAAATGAGGATTCGCCACTGTTTTGCCGGGCGAAGTACTGGCGAAGAGGGATTTGCCAGGCGAAATCCTTAATCGCCAGGCGAATCTGGCAGTTTTTCAATAATTTATTTTCTTTAAAAATCCATAACTTTTGATCCGTAACTCGAATCGAGACGTTCTTGGTACCGTTGGAAAGCTATGACGATACTCAACCCAATAAAAAGTGAAAATTAGGGGTATGATATCAGATTAATTATTTTAGTCAAAATGAATGAAAATAATGTTATACGATATGTTGTAAATCCATATCTTTTGGATCATAAATCCGATCGAGGCATAATTATAGTCGATGTAAAGCTGTGAAAATATCATACGGGATAAAAGTGAAAAGTATTGATTTCGATACTCGATTAAATGAATCGGAGGGAACTTGAAAGTGATGCTATCATGTGTGTTTTTTTATTGATATTTTAATATGCTTCTCTAATATTGTTGTTAAGTATGAATGAGAGAATATGCATGTTAAAATGAATTAGGAAGAGTGAGGAAACATTACCCCAAAACAAATGGCATAGTTAAGATTGTTATAATTCTAGGTTGTGAATAGAATTGTGATAGAAACTCTGGATGGCGACACTCGTGCATTCATTGTCGAGTTCTGGCCTGGAGTAGATAACCTAGATAGCATGGCTCGTGCACCTGATGTAGGAAGGTACATCCGTGACGAGATTGGTCTAGGAGTGAGTGAAACACTAGTATGGAACATGTTGAACTTTTGTGATTATGAGAAAAGGCGAATATGGCCTTATGATTGTCGAATACAATCATGTTTGTTTGTGTGTGATCACGTAATCGTAACCGGTTATCTTGAGTGCACTTTCATGAGTCTCGAGCTCCTCTGAAATGGATGCACAATTACTTGGCGGGTTTGATTCCCGCGTGTAGTACGAATGGAACCTATGGGTAGAGACTTGTGACGGTTAATGGCCCGTGTGAAGTGACGGTTCATAACGGTTAATGGCCCGTAGAACCCGAATCCATTTTGTATGCCAAGTAACTACAAGGATCCATAACTCGGGTCGACTTCTAGACGTAGAAGCGGACGGGTAAAGGGGATGCCTTGGTGAGGTTATCGATTAGTGATATGGTGAGTTGGTGAACTCATGAACATGTTTCCATAAAGTGTGAGATTGTGAACTCAAAGTCATTTCCCTTCCCCTTGACTTGAGTTAGGATTGGTTAGAACCTTGTAAAGCCGAGAGAATCCATAGGATAGGGAACTCACTGAGATTTGTTGTATCTCACCCCACTATTGTTGATTTTATTTTCAGGAGGTATTTGCAGGTTTGTTTTACAAGTGGAGCTATGCTTGGATGTTTCAAGAGAAGCTTAGTTGAGCTTATTCTGATGTGTATTTGTTGTATACAATTGAGGATATTGTATATTGATCTTTATTTTTATCGTTTTGGATAATTTCCATATCTTGTACCATAGGTTGTATTTATGTTTTAGAAATGGTCAAGTATGTGAATTACGCCATTAGGCACTTATGATGGTGTCAGTACCAAATAAAATGTTTGTATTGTATTATTCTAGATATATATTACACAGGGCATTACACTTATCATTCCTAAAGCATTGTGAGGTATGAACGCAAGCATTAATTTAATGTCGTTCTTGATAAGTTTTAAATTTACATAAAATATGTAGGTATTTATTAATTTATTTTACAAGCAATCAATATAAAACCCTCCAATTTGTATATAAAAGTGACTGAACACATGTTTAGACTTTCCTGACATGTATTAACTAAAAATAGGTAAAAAGGAATGGAAAACCACAATTCAGCATGCAAAGACCAAGCCAAAGGATGGTTCACTAGCCTATACATAGGGGTAGGTTCAATATCCGCACCTACTGTAGTATGATTGGTGTGGAGTCTTGTCGTTTTATAACTATTTGAACTTAATGCTCTATGTAAGTTCTGTAGTTTTTGGATTGGCAATGTTTTGGTAAAACAACATGTTGTCAACAAGATGTTATGCCAAATGTTTTGCTATGACAGTTAGACATCATGTTCAGCATGATGTTATGACATGTGTCAGGACATGTTATACCAGAAAGTTAGGACATGACTGTTTTGGTATTTTAAGTGTGAGTTTTGAGTGTGTTTTAATTCACACGTTATTGTCATCCAAGGGAGAATATTTTGGGAACGTCTGTTGTGACAGATTTGACTGTTTTTCATAAAAAGGATCTTGGAGCCATTTTAGGAAACTTTCTATTTAGTTCCTATTTTTGTACAGAAGATTATGCAGAATATTTACAGCTGCTATTTTGGATCTGTTGCGGTTTTAAAGCCTAAGCCCATGCTTCTCAAAGGCTATTTATAAGAAAGTTTTTTTAACCTAGAAAGTGTGTGTGTGTGCCGTATTTTTGTGTGAGAATTTTTCTAGGGTTTTTGTGTTGTTCTTTGTGTTCCTCTCTTATGTCTTTTGACATCTGAGTAGGATTGTGTTAATTGTTAATTGTTCACTCATGAGCTTTTAAGTAAGAGTGTATTGTCCTTAGTTTAAAGTTTTTAAGCAAAACTAAGTATTGTTCTTGGAAGTGTATTTACTTATTGCAAGTATGCTATATGGCATGTACGACACAACAACGTAAACAACACAACAACGTCAACAACCTAAGCAATATATACAACATGAACAACTTAGTCAACTTTGGCCATTAAGCCTTCAACTTAAAATTTGTCCGTATATCGGAACGAAACAACACAATCAGCTGTACCTGCAATTCAACTTTTTCGACATAATTTCAACAAAACAATTCAACAAAATTCACCTACTAAATTACCCGACTTACCCCGACAATTTTCGTTAAATTCCGGGCAACTAAATTTTCCGCCTAAATCGACTAAACCGACTAAAATGCACTAGTTCAGCTTCTGCTATTAATACTGGTTTATTATAAAATTATGTGACTTTTCTGGTTTCTGATACAATACTCCTGCTATAATTTAAAATCATCTGTCACGAAAATTTGCATCATTCTGTTTCTGCCGAAAACCAGTTTGTTTCTATTAAAACTTGATATACTGATATAGCAATTTATATTACCAGTGTTAGTTCATTACAAATTTACTTGGTCCTAAACATTCCATAAAGAAAACTTTGTAGTTGTTTAGTAATACTTTATTTTAAAACAAAAGAAATGGTTACCAGTAACTTGAATTAATTGGGAATATAATATTAATAAAAGTATAAGAATTAAATGAATACCCTCCCACATGGGTGGCTTGCGCCACCCTTTATGAGGAACAACATGGCTTGCACCATGCACCCTTGTGGCTCCCGCCACCTGCTATTTTCTCTTGTTTTAGGTGGCCTGCGCCACCCCTATGTGAATGATGGGTGGCCTGCGCCACCCGTGCATCTGTGAACAGTCTTATTTCGCCCCCAACCAAATTTCCAGAAAATCAACAACTTCACTGCAACATTCATAAAATCACCCAGCAACAAATTTCACAAAAAAAATCGACAAATCAACATTTTCACAAAATCAATCAATATAACCCCATCAACAACACATCATCAAAATCAAATTAAATTAACATCAACATCATAAAACTACCCGGTCCCAATTTCTATGTATCGATTATCATATCCCGATTATAAAAGTCGAACCCCACCCTTACCTTGGATTAAAGGCAGCTCTAAGTTCGATCGGATTCTGGGGATTTGGCACCGGTAGCAGTTTCTCTCTCGCAACTTCTTCTCTCACGTTCTCTTCCTCTTCTACTTCCACTTACCGATAAAACCTAACTTGTTTTCTTTCTATTTCATTTTATCAAAATATTATTATTCTACTAATATTACTAATTGGCCTAATAACTTACACCCCTCTATTACTTATTCTGACACGAATTCTAGCCCACTAAACCAACACACTCCAACAACAATAATATTATCTCTAATATTAATTCTACGACTTACCAACTTAAATACCGACTCAACGACTTAATTCACCGCAACACAAAATCAGCCGTATAATTCACAAATAATTAATTAAATATTCGATTAAATAAATAATTAATATTTAGGCGTTACAACTCTCCCCCACATAGAATATTTTCGTCCTCGAAAATTTACCTGATTCAAACAGCTCGGGATAGGAGTCTCGCATCTTGCTCTCCAATTCCCAGGTCAGGCTTTCTCCAGCAGCTCCCAACCAGACAACTTTCACCAACGCGATCTCTTTCCCTCGCAAAGTCTTCATTTCACGATCCGCGACTCGCACAGGCTTCGTCTCCACCGTGAGATTATCCCATACTTGCACATCATCCATACTAACCACATGAGATGGATCTGAAATGTACTTCCGAAGTTGCGACACATGAAACACATCATGTAGATTCGAAAGATTTGGCGGTAACGCCATTCGGTAAGCAACTTTCTCACGACGTTTGCTGGCCACTAATCTACTTTATGATCAGGTACGATCAGTGGTGCGGTCTGTGGGAACCTTTCCTTCCCCGTTTTTCTCCTCGTAAAAACCAAAGCAACTTTCATTTTCAGACAATCATGGCCATCCCTCGAACTGATGCCAATGCTCCAGACACTGTCTTCGTGCAGTTCAACAACGGAGACGACCACGAGCCCAATGTGGTCATTAACGTCGAAGAAGGAGACTCGAGGGATAGGCGTACTGCCTCCCCCTCCTTTAAAGACACGATCTTCAACGCCACCTAACATGACAGCAGCCCGGCTGTCTACCAGCCGGTCCCCGCGCCTAGGGGTGTTCCCGATTCGGTTTGGATCGGTTTTGAAGCAAAATATCATCCGATCCAAAGGTAAATTTAGTCACGGTTTGGTTCGGTTTTGGATGATTGATTAAAAAAATCTGATCCGATCCAATCAATATTAATGCGGTTTATTTTGATCGGTTTTTTAGATATCCAAATTACAAATTATATCCTTTATTAATATTCTAAAAGTACTAATAAATAATAAGTTTGACATAATATATAATATACTAAATCAAAAGTTAAAGTCAAAAGTTAAAGTTAATATTACAAGATGAAAATAATAAAAATAAATAGATTAATCAAACTAATAAATATTATTTAAAACAATAAGTATAATCTAATATTAAATTAACACAACACATATACTAATAAAAAATAAATAAGTATAAAAAATATATACATGCGGTTTGGTTTGGTTTGGATCGGTTTTGAAAAATCAATCTGAAATCCGATCCAAACTGATCGGTTTTACAAAATGACATCCAAATACATCCAAAAAAATTCGGTTTTTTACGGTTTTCAGTTTTTTTGGATCGGTTTGCGGTTTTTATTTGGATTGGTTTGGATTTGAACACCCCTACCCGCGCCATCGAATGCTGACCCAAACACGGTGGCCCTGTTTTCCCTGATCAATCAGACCAACCTGTTGATCTCTCAGCAGAAAGGGCAGATAGAAGCGTTCGAAAGAGGGGCGACAACGACGCTCTCCCCCGCGGAGACATCGTCCTCCCATATCTCAAAGCCCTTCTCCTCCCCCGTGGATGACATCGCATGTCGACTCTCAGACTCCTTCCCCCTAACTTGCGGGATGCCACCTGCGTCTGGAATGACCCCAACCTGTGATCGTCAAGAAGCAAAATCGGTCCCCTACTCAGAAGGAACAACGACGCTCCCCTGTCCAAAAGAGGAGAAGAGCTGACGAAGAAAAGCTGAAGAGCCGGCCAAGGAGTCCCTCCCGACGAAACAGGCGCGGTCGTGGCGATCACTCCCCCTCGCAGTCACCGATTAGGAGTGACGAAGAAGACCAGAATACCCCCATGTCCAAGGAAATTATGGAGACGCATATACCCGTCGGAATTGAGAAGCCTCCACCTTTGGCGATGTACGACAGCACTGCCGAACCGGACGACCACGTCGAGAGCTTCGACGCAATGCTCGACTACAGGAATGTCCGAGGAGCTATCAAGTGTCGACTAGTCCCGACCACCCTCCAAAATGGTGCCATGGCGTGGTACAAGAGCCTCACACTGGAGTCCATCACTGCTTTGAAGGAACTGAAGAGACAGTTCTCCAGGTATTTCACTGAGTCCCGACGCCACCCAAAGACGGTGGTCTTCCTAGAAGCCATCATCCAAGGGAGGGAGGAATCTCTCAGAGATTACATCGAGAGATTCAACCGGGAAGCCGTCGAGGTAGCCGCCAGCGACGACATGAAGAAGTTTCTGATCGGGCGAGGACTGCGTCCTCGCACTGAGTTCGCCAAGGCTATGGGCATTCAAAGACCCCGCAACTTGGAAGAGCTCCTCCACAAGGCCCAAGCATACATTCGGTATGAGGAGTTGGAGGCTGCCTATTATGCCCGCCACTCGCAGCACAAAGAGGGCCCTCGAAGCTCCAAGCAAGAAGATTCTACCGCTCCCCGACGAGGAGGTGATAGAAGAAGAGAAGACCATCCCAAAGACTCTCGTGAATCGAGAGGTCCAGTTGGCCGGTTCACGGAGTACACACCACTCACTACTCCCCGCGAGGGAATTCTGGCCGAGTGTGCCAACTCATAATTCCAGAAAGGAGGTGTCCGCTTTCCGAAGCCGACCCCTATCAAACTAAACGTTGACAAGTCCAAGTACTGCTAGTTCCATAGGAGCTATGGGCATGTCACTGAGGACTGCATCCACCTCAAGGATGTGATAGAAATTCTGATCAAGGAGGGGAACCTCAAGCAGTACACGAGGAGGAATGACCCCCCTAGACAGGATACCCGAGAAACACAAAAGGTCGAGGAGACGTCCCCTCCCACCGGAGAAAACGGGCTGCAAGTCGCTTTGTGTATCACCAGACCAGAGGACTTCTACGTCCCCGACGAGCTCGAGATACCCGCGGTCGCTCATAGCCCGTGGGAGAGTCTTCCCCCCAAGGACCCTATGACTGCTCGGAGCCCGTGGGAAAGTTTCCCCACCGTAATGGTTATATCCGGCGGAGGATTCAACAAGGTCTCTGTAGGGTCGATCAAGCAGAAGTTCTACGAGCTGGAATCCGCGAGCTCAACACAGACTGCCACCTTTGAGAAGGTACAAGGGAAGTCAAACCCCATCACCTTCTACCTCGAGGAACTGCCGGGTGGTGCCCCCAACTCCACCATCCCTCTCCTGATCAGGGCGCAGATGGCGAACTTTGACATCCGCAGAATCCTGGTCGACCAAGGGGGTTCGGTGGACATCATGTACGCCCACCTCTTCGAGACCCTCCAGCTCAATGAAAGGCATTTAACCCCCTACGTGGGCTCAGATCTCCAGGGTTTCAACGGCACGACCACCAGACCATGGGGTTATGTCGAGCTGATGGTTACTTTCAGAAGTGATGACACTGCCTGACAAGTCAAGACCCGCTTCCTGGTAGTGGACTGTCCTTCCCTGTACCAGTGCATCCTAGGGAGGACAACTCTGGATGAGCTCACGGCGGTACCATCTACAGTACATCTGAAGATGAAGTACTACACCTCCAGAGGTCGGGTCGTTACCCTCCACGGGGATATCGAAGCTGCAAGGAGGTGCTTCGAAGCTACAACCAAGGTTCTGAGCTCGATCAAAGTCAAGTCCAAGACCGGAAAACATTTAACCCCGGACGCAGAGCAGAAGCCACTCCCACGCGTCAACACGTTGGACCTCGACAGTCGTTCCCCGGTGAGCCGAAAAAAGAGGGAGCAGCGGACAACGACCTCTCAGCCGAAGGTAATGGCCAGCCTCTCCTCCCAATGTGCCCCATTCTAGATAGAGACTTCGAGCTCATGACCCTCGGAGATGATCCAGACAGGAATGTGAAGATTGGTACCGGGCTCCCCGACTTGGAGAAGAAGCAGTTGAAGGCCTGCCTCTGGGAGAATGCTGATTTATTTGTGTAGAGCGCGTTAGAGATGCGCGGCCTCGAAGCAGAGGTGGCCTGTCACCAGCTTACTGTATATCCAGCCGTTAGGGCTATAGTACAACGTAGGCGTAGGCAGTCTCCCGAGAAAGCAGAGGCTGCTGAAAAAGCTGTAAAAGACCTCTTAGAGGAAAATTTCATTTTGGAGGCCAGGTACACAACCTGGTTGTCCAACGTTGTACTTGTCAAGAAAAATAATGGAAAATGGAGGATGTGCGTTGACTATACTGATCTTACCAGGGCGTGCCCGAAAGTTGCTTATCCACTGCCTAACATCGACCAGCTGGTCAAAAATTTTGCAGGTTTCAAGTTATTGTCTTTCATGGACGCCTACTCGAGGTACAATCAAATCCCCATGGCCAAGGCCGACAAGCAGCACACCGCCTTCATGACCGAGTCGGGCAATTACTACCAACGGATGATGAACAAAGTCTTCTGGTGAGAGATTAGCGACATGCTTGAGGTCTACATGGATAACATGATCCTCAAATCTGTAGAAGAAGTCGACCATGCTGCCCATCTCAAAAAGGTCTTTGACACGGCAAGGAAATGCAAGATGAGGTTCAACTCCGAGAAATACACCTTCGGCGTCCGGGCGGGCAAGTTCCTCGGTTTCTACCTCACAGAGCGAGGAATCGAGGTAAACCCCGACAAGTGCAAGGCATTCTCCAAGATCCCAACGCCAAACTCGAAGAAATCGATACAGTCGCTGAACGGGATACTGACCTCGCTTTCCCGCTTCGTGGCCAAGTCGGCACAGTACGCACTTTATTTTTCATACGCCTACGCCAGAAAGCCACGTTCGAATGGACCGAGGAATGCGAGCAGGCGCTCCTCCACCTCAGACAAGTCCTTTCGCAACCCCCGGTTCTCTCGCGACCAGAGGGCGTGGAGACGTTATTCCTATACCTCACCATCGCGAGCGAAGCAAACAGCACAGTCCTAATCCGGGAAGTCCCCCGACGGGCAGAAGCCAATTTACTTCACCAGCAAAGCCCTCCAAGGTCCTGAACTTAGGTACCAGCAAATCAAAAAGGTCGCTATGGCTCTCGTCATCTCGGCTAGAAGACTGCGACACTACTTCTTGGCCCACACAATCTTGGTGAGGACCGGGCAGCCAGTGAGACAACTCCTCGGCCGTCCAGACATGGCAGGGATGATGCTCAGGTGGTCGCTCAAACTCGTCGAGTTTGACGTCCAATATGAAGGGATAAAGGCCCTGAAGGACCAGGTACTGGCCGACTTCGTCGCGGAAATAACCCTCCCAGAACCTTCGACCAACGGATCCCAAAACTGGACAAAATACGTCCACGGGGCGTCCAACTCGACAGGTAGTGGAGCAGGCATCATCCTGGAGAGCGAGGAAGGTATCTTAATCAAAGTCTCCCTCACGTTATCCTTCCCGAAGTCGAACAACCAGGCCGAATACGAGGCTTTCCTCGCCGGGTTACGGTTAGCTGAGGACCTCAGCGCCAAAGAGGTCAAAATATTCACTGACTCCCAGCTCGTGGCCTCCCAGGTACGAGGAAAGTACCAAGCCAAGAACGATAACCTCATCGAAAACTTGGCTCTGGTGAAGGAAAAGATGAAGAAATTTATCTAGGCGGAAGTGAATCACGTCTCGCGCTAACACAATACTCGAGCATATGTTCTGTCGAAGCCCGCAAGCACAAAGAAGAAAGGCGGGAACAAGTCCGTCATTCAGGAGGTGCTCCCGCGTCTGAGCATCGAGAAAACCGTTCACGCGGCTGACGTAAACGCAATTGGAGATGGCCACAACTGGATGACCCAAGTGTACGAACACCTCAACGCGGGTAAACTACCCGACGACCCCAAAGACGCCGGAGTTGTTAGGCGATGTGCCTGCTACTATATGATTGTTGAAGACAAATTGTATCGACGCGGCTTCTCAATCCCCCTCCTCAGATGCGTCGAGGAGTCCAAGGTCCCCAGCATACTCCAGGAGGTCCATGAGAGGATCAACGCGCAATACCTTGGCGAACGATCACTAGCCCGTAAAACGTTACGAGCAGGGTACTACTGGCCCACAATGCAGCATGACGCAAAGGAACACGTCAAGAAGTGCGAAAGATGCCAACGACACGGGGACATGCACATGGCCCCGCCCAGTGAGCTCAAAACACTCTCGTCCCCGTGGCCGTTTGCATGGTGGGGGATGGACATCCTCGGACCCTTCATCGTGGGGTCATACCAAAACAAATACCTGATCGTCGGTGTTGACTATTTCACTAAGTGGATCGAAGCTGAAGCCTTGGCCAAAATCACGGCCCGCAACATACTACATTTCTACAAGAGAAACATACTTCCTCGGTTCGACGTACCCCAGGAAATTTTCATCGACAACGGGACACAGTTCACTGACAAGAACTTTCAGGACTTCGTCACGAAGCTGGGTACGAAGCAACACTTCATCTCGAAAACCTACGCGGGGAGGAACTTGCTCGACCAGGGAATGCTAAAAAGCTTAAACAGTACTACAGTTAAACACTGCCCGTGACCCATCCGTGTCGCGACCACAGGGGCGCACTAAGGTACAAGCGCGACTCCCCTCCCTGAGACAAGAAGACAAGGGCCCGTGTTGTGTGTGCGCGAGGACCCTTGATCCAACGGGCACACCTCAACCGAGCTCCACCGTCGACATACCAGCTAGGCAGGGCACCCAGCTCGCGATGGGAAGCCCATGCCACGAAGCTAAGACCTCAATCGAGCTCTTAGCCTCGTTGAAGGTTGGAATACAGATCCGACCACTCGACCAGTCCCCTATACTATCGAGGATCAACAAAGTCAAGCGAAACCCCTAATACTTAGACAAAAACGAAACAGTATATAATCAACATACAAACATCACACACACAAAGATAGAGAAAGATAATACATTGGAATCGGGAAAAAGCCCATTACTTAATAAGTACATACAAAGATATCGTAAGCCCCTGCGCATGCCGGGCAAAGGTCATTACAAAAGCTGGCGCACAGGCCAAACAAACTAGACAAAAGAAAAACTAACCAGTTGCGTTCTCCTCGGGCTGCCCGTCCGCCATAGCCTCGTTGTCCTCATCCTCCTCGGGCTCCGGCGGGATAATCCGACCTTCCACCACCTGATGGTAAGGCCCGGTTCCATTGGTAATGAGCTCGACATCTAGATTCACAATTTGGTGTTGCTTCACTACAAGAGAAAAGTCCACCTCGACAAGCCCAAGGACATCCTGCTCGGTCTGCCTGAGCTTTGAGATTAATTCGGCCCGAGAGGTCAGCAGCTTGTCCTTCTCAGTTTCCTCTGCAGTAGGTCTGACAGCTTACTCTGGCTCGTGAATTCTCTCTAGGACATTTTTCCTCTCCTCAGCGGCGTTCTTCAGCTTTTACTCCAACTTTACCTGGAGCTCAACCTGGGCTTCATTCTGCTTCTTACATTCCATGAATTCCTTGCCCAGCTTCTTCATCTCAGCCTCAACTGACGTGAAGATGTCCTGCAATTTGGTCAGCTCACCCGATGGACAGGTATCATCATTCAAGATCAGGGTTGTGGCAAAGACCCGCATCATCGCGGCCATGTCCTCCGCCAAGATTTTTCTCCTCGCATCCCCATCAGTGCCCAAGATGGCATGGGATTCAGATGAACTAACGGCCGGGGATTTGGCCCCTGAGAAGAAGTTAAACTTTAGATAACAGGGCGGGAGCACGAACTTCTCTTTGGGAGAGCTCTCAGTGAGGTCGACATGCGGCGGTTCAATGGTTTGCTGCCTTTTCGGGGACCCATGCAAATTTAGAGCTGGAGGAGTCCCCGGAGGTCCATAAAGGGCCTTGTCGGTGCTGTCTGATCTGATTGACTCACCCCTTTCCACCCTTCTTTGAGCCTCGGGCAGCAGCCAACTTCTTAATGCGTTCCTCCATGCTCGACATTTTACCTGCAAAAGAAAAATAAGTGCGTCAGTAGACCAACGAAAAAAATGTACACGGAAGCCAAGTACAGGGTTTGCTCGCCACCTAACAGCAGGAGAGCGTCCTCGTCGGAAAATGTCTCGAGGAGGGCTCTCATGTTAATCAACCGAGCCTCTTCTAAAACCTTCTCGTTGTCATCGCAGATAAATTTCCCGTCCAGAGTCACGAGCTGTGCAGGTTTAAAATGAGAGACGGATTTGACTATCTCCTGGTAAGCCAACCGGTTCTCCTCGCCCAGCATGCCCGGACTGAATATGTAACTGTTCGTGTTTATATTGAAGTGATCCTCCATCCACTGTAGGGGGAACTTCTCCTCGAGGACTTCTACTTGCTGCCCATCTTTTTCTTTGAACACCTGGTTATGCACCGTCTCCGCAGCCTTGAATGTGATGGGCTTGACGACATAATATCGGGATTTGAAGTGGCGGATAGAGTCCATATAAGTCCGAAATAGCCTGATCACTTGTTTGAAGGATACCCAACTGTGCCTTCCACCAATAGTCTGCCTCTATAGGTGGAAAATGCGGAAGAACAAGGGTATAGTAGCCCCGATGTCGAGGTACTGGCAGACAAGCTCATATGCACGAATGAAGGCGAGCGCATTGGGGTGGAGTTGCGATGGTGCCAAACGCAACCAGGTGAACACCTCTCGCTGGAAACCATTGAAGGTGCCTGCCTTGTCGAAGGTAAACTCAAACATAGAGAATCTCATCCCTATGAATCACGAACTGATGCGGTGGTGCGCTAGAGGTTTGTACATCAGCTAGTTCCTCGAGGAACCCTCGCAGTGATTCTCGATAGTGGCGAAGGCATCATGGGAGTCTGTAGTAAACAAGGGAGGAATGCCTAGAGGCTCCTTGCCAGCCCAATCCTCAGGCGTCCGCTCCTTAACCGATGGTCATCGCCAATGGGGAGACGGGCTCATCATTGGTCTCTATGATTCCCGCGGCCATCGTCGCCATTTTACCTGAGAAGCAGAGGAAATTGGTGAATTCGATAGTCCAAATCAAATTCACCCTTCCACCGCAAGTTAAGTGAAAAGGCGAAGAAAGGATACGGGGAACTGCTCAGCAAACATCCCTAGTCAGAGCCTTCCTCGGGAAGATCCAGCACTGGGAGAACATCCCTCCGACCATGGCTACTGAGGGTGCTCACCCCTTGGACCTCCGCGCGCTAGCAAAGAACCTAGACGTGAAGCTCGAGGACACATGCAGATATGCTCGGGACCTTCATCCCACGTCCCCGAAGCATTCACCCAACGCCCTCGAGGTATTCATCTAACGTCCTCGGGGTATTCATCAAACATCCCCGGGACCTTCATCAGGTCCCTGGCTTCTTCGTCCCATGTCCTCGGGGATTTCATCCTGTGTCCTCGGGACCTTCATCAGGTCCTCTGAAGATTCATCCCAGTTCCCTGGGGCATTCACCAGAAATCTAAAGAAGCCCCGCCGTTTTCGCCGGAAACTTCGTGACCTCCGCAGGAACTTCATCAGTTCGCCAGAGAAACCATCGTAGAAATCATTAAACAGAAAGAAGGAGTGAGAAACTTACTTGAAACGGCGGTTGGGAATCTCCGGTGCGGCGGTGTACGGTGGAAGGATGGCAACGGAAGCTAAAGAAAAAGAGAGAGAGTTGTGAGCGGAGAGAGTGGAAACGTGCAAATGGCACGAACCTGACTCCTATTTATAGGACCGTCACAGGACTCAAGGCAGTGCCTAGGATCCTAGCCGCCCTAGGCATTGATGGCGAGTGACACGTGGCAGTCAGGACCCTAGGTGCGTCTTTTCATTTTCCTTTGTGCCCGCGTGACAAACGCGTCCTCCTCCTTTCATCTCCCCGCATTGTCGACCAGAAGTGACCTTTAAGACGCCAAAAAGGCATCAGTCCTCGCGACGCCTACATCTCCCATTAGCTTGGTACTTCGAGCATACTGCCGTACTAAACAGGTCCCCGATGAATGGGCCGGCCCTTAAGTCATTACTCCGACTATTCGGAGCAACGACTTAGGGGGGTCATGTTCTGGACTGGGCCGGCGCCTGCCCATCCGTCGGGGAGGCCCAACCCAAATACATGCCAAGCAGCCCATTAAGACCTAATTCACTTCCTCGTCGGGCACACCCAATAAAATTACCGTCGAGCAGATACTGCATCACCCGGGGAGAGTTCACGCCTCCCCCCCCCCCCACATTCTCCACGTGCTCTTCCCGCGGGGACACATCATCAGGTGACTACCCATCTCTGAAAGAGTTGGTATACCCACTTTCCAAAGATCTCAGGGCAGTTACTCCAGGACGAAGACCACGTGCTGGTCTTCCCTACGCGATTTAAGCCCTGGCAGTTATCTGCATTGGGCCTAGCAATCAAACCTAGTGCAGATGACCGTTTGCCCAGTGTTGGGGGAACAATATAAATACCCTCTTTCACTAGAGGGTCAGGTATTCTAATTCTTACTCTCACTTTCTGTACTTGCTTGCTCAGTTCCTGACTTTAGCATCGAAGTACCTTATAGGTACCCCCCCCCCCCAACCGTCTCATCACCACTGGAGTAGCGGAGCTCACGACATTTGTTGGCCACTAATCTACTTTCTGATCAGGTACGATCACTTATATTTTGAGGTATTTTTGAATTGTCACTGGTTTGTGACTAATTAGGAAGTGAGAGGGGGATCTCATATCTAGAGGGTGTCTAGGTAGAAGTTGCACAAGGTAATGATTAGGTGATAAGTTGTAAACGGGTGAGTTTAGATTTTAACTAACATTGTCATAGTGAATTTCTTTCCTGGCTTGGTAGCCCCCAGATGTAAGTGACGTTGCACTGAACGGGGTTAACAACTACTGTGTGTTATTTAAATTCCTGCAATTTTTCTTTAAATTATTCTTGTGTTAATTCTGCTGTTACGATGTCCTGACTTCATATTCGACATCTGTCCACTACGTGTCAGAATTTCATTTGGCATCAGAGCAGACACCTTGTTCTATTTTGGGTGAGCTCCAGGGAGATACTTTCTAGTACTAGAGACATGGAACTAGGATTTGTCAACAGACCTCCTATTTTGGATGACACCAACTATGATCACTGGAAGGCGCATATGGTGACTTTTCTAAAATCTATGGATAGCAAAACCTGGAAAGCAGTTATCAAAGGTTGGGAACACCCTATTGTGAAGGGCAAAGATGGGAAGGACACAACAGAATTGAAGCTAAAAGAGGAATGGTCTAAGGAAGAAGATGATCTTGCTCTTGGAAATTCCAAAGCCTTGAATGCCTTATTCAATGGAGTTGATAAAAATATTTTCAGGTTGATAAACACATGTACCGTGGCCAAAGATGCATGGGAAATTCTTAGAATCACTCATGAAGGCACATCAAAAGTAAAGATGTTAAGACTTCAACTTCTCACCACCAAATTCGAGAATCTCAAAATGAAAGATGACGAGTCCATTCACGATTTTCACATGAATATTCTTGATATTGCCAATACATCTAGTGCCTTGGGAGAGAAGATTTTAGAGGAGAATCTGGTTAGAAAGTTTCTTTGGTCATTGCATAAGAAGTTTGACATGAAGGTCACAATGATTGAAGAAGCCCAAGACATCAGCAACATGAAAGTGGAGGAGCTTGTTGGATCACTTCAAACTTTTGAATTGGCTATCGATGAAAGATCTGAAAAGAAGAACAATAGCATAGCTTTTATCTCCAACACTAATGATGAAGAGGTTCAATGTTACATGGAGACTGATGAAGGAATTTCTAATGATATTGTGCTTCTTGGGAGGTAATTCAATAAGGTGCTGAAGAGTATGGATAGGAAGTCAAGACCAGATGTCAATAACATGTCATTCGACATCAGGAAGAACAATTATTTTCAAAGAAAAGCAAGAATAGAGGAGAAGCCCAATCAGGGAAAAGGTAGTCAATGTTATGAATGTGGGGGTTTTGGTCACATTAGATCATAATGCCGCACGTACCTCAAGAAACAAAAGAAGGGCATGTCTATTTTTGGGTTTGATGATGATTCTGAAATTCCACCGGATGTTGAAACTGCTAAGCATGTTGCAGCACTCACGGGAAGATGTGAATCTGATGAAGATTCATGTGATCAGAATGTCTCTTATGAAGAATTGGCTATTTCATACAAAGAGCTTTGTGTCAAAAGTGAAGAGGTGTGTAAGATAGGAGAAATGAAGAAGAGAATTATAGCTCAACTACAGGATGAAAAAGAGAATCTTTTATCTACTGTCGCTGATCTTCAAGATGAGGTAACCCTATTGAATTCTAAACTTGAAAACATGACCAAATATGTGAGAATGTTGAATAATGGATCTGATGTGTTGGATGAGATTCTTTAAGTTGGAAAAGGAGGTAAAATATTTACTGGTATAGGGTTTAAATATCACTCTTTAAATAATCAAAGAAAAACCCTTGTGACAAAGTTTGTTCTTGCCGAAGTAAAGCATGAGCTCACGATGTCTGACCAAATGTTGCAACATCCTACCAGACTTCAGAAAACTCAGACTAAAGCCAAATTCCAGCGTTGGAAATGTCATTGTTGTGGTAAATATGGTCATATAAAGCCTTAATGTTACAGATTGTATGATTATCCAAAACGTCCAACACAACCTATGGTTAGTCATGTGATGATTAAGAATAGAAAAGAGTGGAAACTTAATGATGTTAATACTTCTAATTTGAACGTTGTTGTTAATAACGTTGTTGATACAAGTGCTCATATGTCTCTTTCTAAGATCTTGGTTACTAACCCTGAGTTTGATTTGTACCGGATGTCACAACATCCTTGGCCCAACCTGTTCATCTTGTTGTAACCACACAAGAATTTTTTCACAGTGAGACTCCTAAAAAATCCCAAGAGAATGTGGTTGAAGATGATCTTATTGGTTGTAAAAGAGATTATTCTAATGATAATAGTATGTCTGCTGAAGAGGAGAAAGATCTGTCTGACAAAGAAGAGATTGGTGGTGTGAAGAAAGATCAGTCTACAGACATGGTCAATGTAGATGGTCTAGATTACTGGTATAGTAGTGTGCTTAGTATATTTGCTTAGTAAAAGGTTGTTGCTTCTGAGTTTGATCTACCTTTCTTCTGCTTTAATGAATGACTGCTTGGTTTGTTAATATTCTGGCTAAAAAGGGGGAGTAGTAGTATTTGTGTGCTTGTTGTTCTTTGTTGCTATGTGTGTTTTCATTCGTGTTTATGCTTTATGTATTTTTTTTGTGCTTCCATTTATGTTTGTTTACATTTACTCCATTTTTTGTCAATTTTTGGCTAAAAATGGGGTGTAAAGTGTTAGTATGTTTGTTGTTTCTGATGTTGGATCAGATGTCATGTCTTCATGTCATGTTCAAACTACTACTTAGGAAGAGTAGTTTTCATTGTTGTTGCTTACCAATTTGTAGCTATTTAGGGGGAGCATGTCATGCATGCTGCTGCTACAAATGTGGAATCATATGTTATGATACCATTTCATTTGATGTGTCTGGGAGAATGCATTTTCTCTGCAGTAGGTTGTGATCTTCAGGGGGAGTGAGCTTGTGTTTGGTATTTGGTTCTATTGTATGAGCTTGAAGAGTTCGTGTGTGTTTTTCTTGTGATTTTGGTTTTTCTTTTGAAGGGGATGTGTGAACTTGGATAGTTCATATTTTTCTTATGATTTAGGTTTTTCCCTTGAGGGGGAGTATTGGTTATGTATGACAGGGGGAGCATTGTACTTGTCTGTTTCATAGCTGTAAAGTTGCAGTTTGTACAAAGCTTACATGTTCTCATGTAGCTTGTGTTGTTCTGATTGATATGTGATGTCATACTAGATGTCTTGACATTGTGTTGTCTGGTGTGTTCTATTCCCTTAACAGTATTGGGTTTGTGGTTCTTGATGTCCGGGGTTTCTGTTTTGATTCCACTGTGTATGCCTCTGAGGTGTTCTAAGTTTGTTTTAGCCAAAATTTTCCAAAATGGGGGATTGTAATTTCAGTGGTTTTTGGATTGGCAACATTTTGGTAAAACAACATGTTGTCAGCAAGATGTTATGTCAGATGTTCTGCTATGACAGTCAGACATCATGTTCAACATGATGTTGTGACATGTGCCATGACATGTTATACTAGAAAGTTTGGGCATGATTGTTTTTGTATTTTAAGTGTGAGTTTCGCGTGTGTTTTAATTCACACGTTATTGTTATCCAAGGGAGGATATTTTGGGAACATTTGTTCTGACAAATTTGATTGTTTTTCATAAAAAAAAGGATCTTGGATCCTTTTTAGGAAACTTTTTACAGCTGCTGTTTTGGATCAGTTGCGGTTTTTAAACCTAAGCCCATGCTTCTCAAAGGCTATTTATAAGAAAGACTTTTAACCTAGAAAGTGTGTGTGTGCCGTATTTTTGTGTGAGAATTTTTCTAGGGTTTTTTGTGTTGTTCTTTGTGTTCCTCTCTTATGTCTTTTGACATTTGAGTAGGATTGTGTTAATTGTCAATTGTTCACTCGTGAGCTTTTAAGCAAGAGTGTATTGTCCTTAGTTTAAAGCTTTTAAGCAAAACTAAATATTATTCTTGGAAGTGTGTTTACTTCTATTTTGGGTTATTGTTGAATTATCACTGGTTTGTGACTGATTAGGAAGTGAGAGGGGGATCTCATATCTAGAGGGTGTCTAGGTAGAAGTTGCACAAGGTAGTGATTAGGTGATAAGTTGTAAACGGGGGAGTTTAGCTTTGAACTAATACTATCATAGTGAATTTCCTTCCTGGCTTGGTAGCCCCCCCCCCCCCAGATGTAGGAGACGTTGCACCGAACTGGGTTAACAACTACTGTGTGTTATTTAAATTCCTGCATTTTTTCTTTAAATTGTTCTTGTATTAATTATGCTGTTACGACGTCCTGACATCATATCCGACATCTGTCCACTACGTGCCAGAATTTCTCTATATTGGTTAATATAATGAGATATCGACTATTAGGTGATGCATTAATCTCACGTTGTTGAGACCGACAGAAGATACGGATAAGAGCAACATGTGGTAATATTATTAGTTAAGTAATGGAGCATATTACTGACCTATAGTTATACATGATAAATATGTATTGATGCAGTCTACCCCTAGAGAGCTTTTTTAATGTTAACACCAAAATCTCCTTTTTACTTTTTGTCATTTACTTTAATGCATCAAAATTACTATAAAAACCTTTTCTACTTAGAATCTTCAAAATGGTTGAATGGTCTTTGAAACTACCAATCTCAGTGGATATGATAATTATAAAACTTACTTTTGTGCTTGCAACAAAAAATGGCGCTGTTGTCAGGGACATGTGCTTGTTTATAAAGACATCGCACAATTTTTATTATTTTAAGTGTTGTTTATATTTGTTCATATTTATTCAAAGTTGTATAAATTGTTTATAGTAAATGACCTATTAACATCTAGAGTTGGTTCTGTTGTTAATGATTTATGAGAGGTAAGGTTCTTGCAGAACGGTTTTCATTCGATCTCGAAATTGAAAGAAACGCACACAGAAACAACAACAAGAATAAGAAAAGGAAACAAAAGCCAAGAGGCTAGATCTAGAAAAGTATTTTTTTTGAAAACAAAGAACCGTGGTTGAAGTCGACAACAACAATAACAACGATGGAAATAACAATGGTTGCATGTCATGCCACAATAGTCCTAGACATCTATCTCACCTAGCTATAATACAAAGGAATGTCCGACAAAGTGAAATGAAACGAGATTATTACAAATTTTATATGCTAACCCTTTTGTAGGTTCAGATCATGAAGACCCATGCACACACATCATAAAGTTCTACAAAATTTCTAGTACGCTAGAAGCTTCATAAAATGAAGAAAATGTGGTATTCCTAAGGTTGTATTGACACTCTCTGATTGGAAAAGTGAAAGAATGGTATATAGATCAACCCACATCGACGATGAAAAATTGGAACTTGTTGTAGGAAAAGTTCTTAAACAAGTTCTTTCCTCGCAACAAATTCATGGAAGCAAAAAACAACCATCACAGTGTTTTCCCAAGATGCAATAGAAACTCTCTATAAAGTGGGGGAATGATACAAGTCCATGTTGAAATGATGTCCAAACCATGGTTTTAACGAACTCACGTAATACACATCTTCAGAAGTGAACTCCAACAACAACCAAAGTTGTAGCTAAATGCTACTGTTGGGGGTTCTCTCATGTCTAAAAGTGTAGAAGATGCAATCAAAACCATCCAAAGAATGGAACTCAGCGATCATCAAGAAAAATACAATAGGAAATCGTATTAGAATGAGGAATTGAGTACTAATAATTCTCTTCTTGTACTAAATACATTGTTAAAACAAACAGTGGATGAACTAATAAATCAACTGTCAAAGCTGCCATAACAATTGAAAGAAATGCATGGAATTCCACCAACAAGGAAGATTTCATTTTGTGAGCTCTCCAGTGAAGATCATCAAATCGGATTATATCCTATACCCTCCCACTCTTCCAGAAGTCAATTATCTGAATTGCCAAAATTCATGGTAATATCAAAATAATGATTTTCAAGATTTCAATTTGAGAGCAAAAGCGAGTACCTATATCAGTAAGCAATTTCAAAATTTCAGTAAATAACCCCCTCAAAACAAAACAACTCTGGAAGATACACTCAATAAATTTCTGGAAGCAATAATATCTTCTCAAAAGAGTACAGAGACCTCTATTAAAGAACACACAACTCACATTGGAAATCTGATGAGCAAAATAGCAGATATTAAAAAGAACGATGCAAGGTTGTCATTACCAAAAGTGGTAGAGGTGATGACAAAAAAAGAACAAAAAGGAAAAAGAAAATGAAACAAAAAAAGAAGAAGAAAAGGAAGAAAATAAAGAAAAAGAGAATAAGGAAAAAGAGGAAAAAATAAAAGATGAAAAATTACTATTTAATAATTTACCTTATCCTTATAACCCAACAAAAAAAGGATAAGGAATAGCAATATGAAAGGTTTTTTTTATATCTTTAAACAAGTACAAATAAATGTCATATTCGCATAATCCTTAGAGTAGATGCTGACATATGCAAAGTTCATTTAAGAAATCAACACCCAAAAGAGAAAATACGCTGATGAATATACAATTCAATTGGAAACTAGTTGCAGTGCAATCATTCAATGAATATAGCCGAAAAATAAGCTGACCTAGGAAAAGGTAACATTACTTGTCATGATAGAAACCGTTAGTGTGGGTGAAATTCTGGTACCAGATATGTGATGTTACGTGTGATGTCACAACAACACACTCTGCAATGGACAATGTAAAACAACAAGAGAAACACACAGAATTGTTTACCCAGTTCAGTTTAACAACTTAATCTGGGGGCTACCAAGCCAGGGATGAAATTCACTACTTGTAGAATTAATTTATAGACTCAACAACCTAGTTGACAATCTCCTAAACTTAATTCCTACTAATGAACTTTCTACCTAAGAGCCCACTTAGGTATGAGAACACTACTCAATCCCTAAAACCTCTCAAAGATCAAACACTTTGAGAAACACCTTGATCCTGCTTCACAGCTTTGATCAAGTTACAAAACTCTCTTGCTTCACAGCTCTAGAGAGGACAGATTACACTCACCAATTCACTATTGAATGGTTAACACAATACTCGAACAAAGACAATTCTTAACCTCCAGTCAAATCTCTCTATCTTCTGTCTATTTTCTGTATCGTCTTCCTTTGGTTGATGCGCTTTATATAGCCATCTGAATTGGGCTTGGACCTGCTACAATATCTGACCTGATTTGTTATTTAAAACTGAATCTTCAAAACAGATTTTATCTCCAAAATATTTTTAAATCTCAGTCTTTAAACCTCCCTACAAATCTGCATCAAATCTCTATGCAACAGAGAATATCTATCCCAAGATATCCGCATCCAATGAGACTAACAGCTCTCCCAATATTCACCTAAAACGCAAACCCTAACAACATCACTAAACCTGATGTTATTAATCTTCTGCAGACCTGATGTCATAACATCGCATGTGACATCAGACATCCAACTTAAATCCTTAACATAAACCAATGTTAAGACTCAATGTTAAGACATCACCCATGTGACATCAACATTGAACACCTTTGTTTTACCAAAATTCTAGCCAATCCAAGAACAAACAATCTCCCCCTTTGGCTAATTTTGGCTAAAACAATCCCTGCACCATCAGAGACTTTAGCAGCTGAAAAAATTTTAAAACAAACTTCGCAGCAGCATTTCTTCATCACAGCTATCGCAGCAGCATTTCTTAATCACAACTTCACAATGCTTTCAGCATGCTGCACACACTCCAATACTCTGCTACATACTTCAGCACTAAATAGTAGCAGCATTTCTTCAAACAGCTGCACCGACTTCAAACACTAATCAGCAGCATAGGGCAAGGTCCCCCTCAAAGCAAGAATCAGCATACCAGCAACTGTTCAACATACACACTCCCCCTCAATATCTGTATTTCAGCATCACACTAGCTGCACTCCTCACCATTGTACAATGGCTAATTCTTCTTCTTGGCATTGCAACACCTTGACTAACTCTTGGCTAATCTCTCCCCCTTTTTAGCCACAATTGGACAAACCTCAACATGTAAGTCCTACTCACTACAGTTAGTCCTAAACAAGCTCTCATTGTCAGTCTAAAGTTAGCAGCAAGACAAGACAAATCATAGAACATAAAAACATAAATAGTGCATAAACAGGCACAATATTCAGATTACATATTAGACACATCAAGTGCAGAATCAAAAACAGCAAAAAATAAAACTAAACTACTATCTAGAAAAAGCAGCAAGGAAACTAGTCTTCATCAGAGCTGGCACCATCTCCACCATCTTCAGTTTCTGAATTTTCAGTATTAGCACCTTTATCACCATCACCTTGTTCTAAGGATTTTATCAGCAGTTCTATCTTCATCTTTCTTGCTGTGCTGGTACTAATGACCTCATCAAGATCTTTGCAAGTGGCCTTCAGTTCTTCAAGTAATTCAGCCTTGGTACTCTTTTTGCCACCAGCATCTGATGTTACAACAATGTCTGGAACATGATGTCCAGCAAACAACTTAGGATGCAAGGACAAGGCTGACTCCCTCTTGCAAGCTATATCTGAACTTGTTAAAGTTTTAGGATGTTGCTCCAAGATGATTCCACAAACAAGGGATGGGAATGCTATAGGTAACTTGATAGCATTTGTTTCAGCATGTTTCATCACTTGCTCAAAGATGTAGCTTCCATAGTCAAACTTGATCTTCTTCCCAACAGCGTAGATAAACCTACCCAATCCAACAACTATTGTTGTCTTGTGGTTTGTTGGCACCCAGTTGGCAGCTCCAATTCTGTGAAGAATGGCATACTTGATGTTAAGTTTACTAGCCTTCAACTTCCCTTTCAATGGCCAAACCTTTACCTGACCAGCTGTAATCTCTGTACATATTTCATCATCAGTCATCTCAAGTTCACCATACTCTGCATCATCTCTTCCCAGATACTTGTTGATAGTACTAGGAGAGAAAGTAATGCACTTTCCTCTCACATAGACTTTCATGTAATCAATGCTCTTTTTATCAGCAATTTTTCCGGAAATGTTGACAACAAATTCTTTGACAAGACCCTCATAGCACTTAGGAAATTTGGTCACAGTCTTCACCAACCCGGCCTCATTAATCAGCTCCATAATATCCTTCATCTCTAAAGCTTCTTTCCCAAGCTCCCTCTCTATGGCTAGTCTTCTCTGACATACAAATTTCCACATTGATGCACTGCTGGCATAATGAAAGGAAATGTTGTCAACTGGTACTTCAGGGACTTTGTCAGAGATTCTCTTCAAAATTGTTTTTCTGACAGGTGTGATGTCTCGAACATCATCCTCAACATCAAAGTCAGAATCAGAATCCTCCTTTATCTTCCTTTTTTTGGAGGATGTAGCAACCTTGCTCCAAGGTTTTGTAGGACCAACAACATAAGCCTTTTTCTTCTTGCCTTCAGCTGAGGATTCCACATTCTTTCCTTTCCTTGTTTTCAATCTATTGGCAATCCTAGGAACAGCATTACCAATTATTTCATTGTCAGATAAGTCAACAACATCCACCACAGCAGCATCCTTCTTGCCTCTTGGACTAGGGGTAACATCTCTAGCAGGTGATGTTTCAACATCTTGTTCAACAACAACTTCCTCTTCAACATGCATATCCCTTTCTCTTTCAGCTTATGCTTCTTCTTCAATCTCAGCATCTTCAATAATTGACATAGCCAATCTGTGGAGATTGGTTTCAGTAGATTGCATGTCACTCTTTTCCCTTTCAGAATGTTCAGCAGGCATTTTCCTCAGTGGTCTAGATATACCCTTTATAGGAACCCCTTTCTCAAAGATCTTATCGACAATCTGACCTAAGCTTTTGTCAACATCTACCCTTTCTTCAACAGTTTGAGAAGTGGATGACCTAGGTGTTGTTTTATCACTAAATAGAATACTAGTAACAAGCTTCTTTGTTTCATTATCTCTAAAGATAGTCACATCCCTTTTTGAAACAAGTTTAGGAGGTCTAGATTTACCTGACTCTGGGAGCATCATGGAGATGGGTTCTACATTCAACGCTTCTTCTGCAGTCCCCTCTTCTGTAGAAACCCTAGCATTATCTCGCGAGGAACTTTGTGAGGTAGATTTCTTTGATGGAGAAGACATCAGTTTTGACATGGTTCCCTTGAAGCAGTATAGGTTCAGAGACAGATGATTCTTCTTGTTGAAGGAGACGAACAGTCGGAAGATACGAGCTTTGATGAAACGTGATATTGCTACAATAGAGAATGATGGTCTAAGGAATGGCGCCTGATTTTGAGTATTCCTTAAAGACCAATCAATGAGTTTCTCCCTCCAAATTAACTTTCCTTTTAAAAATTTAAAAGGATTCACATTAAGAGTAATTAACCCTAATTGACCTTTCAGCAGACTTTCACACTTGTTGTCACAATCTGATGTTACAACATCAACCTTAACATCACCAGATAAGCTGCCCACTTGAGGTACCCATTGATAGCAATTATCTCTGGATCTTATTCCCTCCATCACTACCTCATTCTGCTCATTAGTTATCAAACACTCATCTTTAGTGTAGCTGGCCTTATATCCATCATCACAGAGCTGACTTATGCTAATCAGGTTAGCACTCAAACCTTTGACAAGTAGCACATTGTCAAGATTAGGTCCATCATGACACTTCACTTTTCCAACACCTTTTACCACCCATTTCTCTCCATTTCCAAAAGTAACATCAATTGAGGTGCAAGAAGTAACATCCACCAATTGGTTTTTAAAACCAGTCATGTGCTTTGAACAGCCACTGTCAAAGTACCAACCATCCTTAGCAGAGCGTCTATCTGAAAAGTGAGCCAATAGACACTTAACCTCTTCTTTAGGAACCCACTGCTTAACAACCTTGGGCCTGTTATCCTTCTGTCTGGGTTGAGGGTTAGACTTGGGATAACCATGTAGCTTGAAACAAGAAAACTGCATGTGTCCAAATCTGCCACAGTAAAAGCACCTAACTCTGTCTTCTCTGAAGTGGTTAAACCTTCTGCCACCTTGATGATGATACTGCTGTGGCTGCCACCCATAATGTTGTTTTCTTCTCCCATAGTTTGATTGTCTTCTATATGGTAAGGATGTTGTCCTTTTGGCTGTCTTCTATGGTGATGAGGCTTCCTTCTTCCATAATAATAAGGCACAGCATTATTATATCCATAGCCATACATGTTTCCCTGATGTTGAGACATCTGATGATATTGTGGACCTAGAAGCCTGCATGCTCTTATGATATTGTGGAGGCATATACTGCCTAGCTCCAGAAACATGTGCCTTCCTTTGATGAGGACCATGAGCATGCCTATTCCCAACATTTTGAGGTTGTGGATGAGCAACCTTCTTAGGTTTAGGATCCTGTCTCTTTGTGTGATGTTGAGACATTGGTTGAGACATCTCCTTCTTGGTTCCTGAAGTGCTTGCTTCAGCAGATACCTTTTCCTCAACCATAAATCCTATGCCTGACTTATCTCCAGCAACCTTTTATGTCTGAAGGTTCTTATCAAGTGTGTCTGTACCACAGTTCAGCATCCTAACAGATTTGGTCATATGATCAAGATGAGCTTTGACTAATAAGACTTCATTTTCCAAATCAGCTTTAGCAGTCTCAAGCTGAACAATCAGTTTCTTCTATTTTTCACTTTCATGACAGATTTCTGCACTCTTCAGACAAAGCTCTTGATAAGTGGATGTTAACTCCTCAAAAGTCAGTTCCTCATCACTTGAGTCACCATCAGAAACAACTGTTCCAGTTAAAGCTTTGACATGTTTGGCTGACTCTCCTTCACTTTCACTGTCAGAGTCTGACCAAGATACTGTCATGCCTTTCTTCTGCTTCTTCAGGAATGTGGGGCATTCTTTCTTAACATGTCCATAACCTTCACACTCAAAGCATTGAATCCCTTTGTCTTGAGCAGTCTTCTCTTCATCCTTCTCCTTTGACTTGCTGATGTCAGAGGAGATGTTCTTAACATTAGGTTTGTGGTTCTTATTCATCCTCTTGAAAACCTTGTTAAACTGTCTTCCCAGCATAACAATGGCCTGAGACAGCTCCTCCTGAGAATCATCCTCTTTCCCTTTCTTGGCTTCATCAGAACTGGAAACGAAGGCTATACTCTTGGACTTCTTCTCAGGTTCTTCTTCACTTAACCCTAGCTCAAATGTTTGAAGAGATCCAATAAGCTCATCAACCCTCATTTTACTGATGTCTTGAGCTTCTTCAATTGCAGTCACCTTCATCTTGTACCTCTTAGGAAGTGACCTAAGGATTTTCCTTACAAGCTTTTCTTCTGACATCTTTTCTCCAAGAGCACTGGATGCATTTGACAGTTCAAGAATACTCATGTGGAAGTCATGGATAGTCTCATCTTCAGACTTTCAAACTTTGATGTTAGAAGCTGAAGTCTTGACATCTTAACTCTAGATATTCCTTCATGTGTAGCCTTTAAAATATCCCATGCTTCCTTAGCAACTTCACAGGTATTGATCAACCTGAATATGTTCTTATCCACTCCATTGAAAATAGCATTTAAAGCTTTGGAATTCCCAAGGGCAAACTCATCTTCTTCCTTGGTCCAATCTTCTTCAGGTTTCAGTTTTGAGCTGCCTTCTTTTTCTTTACCAGCGTCATCTTTCTCAACAACAACAGGTGCTTTCCATTCTTTTATGATAGCCTTCCAAGCCCTGTTGTCCAAGGATTTCAAAAAGGTAATCATCCTTGGTTTCCAATAATCATAATTCGAGCCATCCAAAATAGGGGGTCTACTCACAAATCCACCAACTTCCTTGTCCATCCTTACCAGAAAGTATCAGCCCTAGATCTCACCCAGATGCAGAGCAGGATGCCTGCTCTAATACTAATTGAAATTCTGGTACCAGATATGTGATGTTACGTGTGATGTCACAACAACACACTCTGCAATGGACAATGTAAAACAACAAGAGAAACACACAGAATTGTTTACCCAGTTCAGTTTAACAACTTAATCTGGGGGCTACCAAGCCAGGGATGAAATTCACTACTTGTAGAATTAATTTACAGACTCAACAACCTAGTTGACAATCTCCTAAACTTAATTCCTACTAATGAACTTTCTACCTAAGAGCCCACTTAGGTATGAGAACACTACTCAATCCCTAAAACCTCTCAAAGATCAAACACTTTGAGAAACACCTTGATCCTGCTTCATAGCTTTGATCAAGTTACAAAACTCTCTTGCTTCACAGCTCTAGAGAGGACAGATTACACTCACCAATTCACTCTTGAATGGTTAACACAATACTCAAACAAAGACAATTCTTAACCTCCAGTCAAATCTCTCTATCTTCTGTCTATTTTCTGTATCGTCTTCCTTTGGTTGATGCGCTTTATATAGCCATCTGAATTGGGCTTGGACCTGCTACAATATCTGACCTGATTTGTTATTTAAAACTGAATCTTCAAAACAGATTTTATCTCCAAAATCTTTTTAAATCTCAGTCTTTAAACCTCCCTACAAATCTGCATCAAATCTCTATGCAACAGAGAATATCTATCCCAAGATATCCGCATCCAATGAGACTAACAGCTCTCCCAATATTCACCTAAAACGCAAACCCTAACAACATCACTAAACCTGATGTTATTAATCTTCTGCAGACCTGATGTCATAACATCGCATGTGACATCAGACATCCAACTTAAATCCTTAACATAAACCAATGTTAAGACTCAATGTTAAGATATCACCCATGTGACATCAACATTGAACACCTTTGTTTTACCAAAATTCTAGCCAATCCAAGAACAAACAATCTCCCCCTTTGGCTAATTTTGGCTAAAACAATCCCTGCACCATCAGAGACTTTAGCAGCTGAAAAAATTTTAAAACAAACTTCGCAGCAGCATTTCTTCATCACAGCTATCACAGCAGCATTTCTTAATCACAACTTCACAATGCTTTCAGCATGCTGCACACACTCCAATACTCTGCTACATACTTCAGCACTAACTAGTAGCAGCATTTCTTCAAACAGCTGCACCGACTTCAAACACTAATCAGCAGCATAGGGCAAGGTCCCCCTCAAAGCAAGAATCAGCATACCAGCAACTGTTCAACATACACACTCCCCCTCAATATCTGTATTTCAGCATCACACTAGCTGCACTCCTCACCATTGCACAATGGCTAATTCTTCTTCTTGGCATTGCAACACCTTGACTAACTCTTGGCTAATCTCTCCCCCTTTTTAGCCACAATTGGACAAACCTCAACATGTAAGTCCTACTCACTACAGTTAGTCCTAAACAAGCTCTCATTGTCAGTCTAAAGTTAGCAGCAAGACAAGACAAATCATAGAACATAAAAACATAAATAGTGCATAAACAGGCACAATATTCAGATTACATATTAGACACATCAAGTGCAGAATCAAAAACAGCAAAAAATAAAACTAAACTACTATCTAGAAAAAGCAGCAAGGAAACTAGTCTTCATTAGAGCTGGCACCATCTCCACCATCTTCAGTTTCTGAATTTTCAGTATTAGCACCTTTATCACCATCACCTTGTTCCAAGGATTTTATCAGCAGTTCTATCTTCATCTTTCTTGCTGTGCTGGTACTAATGACCTCATCAAGATCTTTGCAAGTGGCCTTCAGTTCTTCAAGTAATTCAGCCTTGGTACTCTTTTTGCCACCAGCATCTGATGTTACAACAATGTCTGGAACATGATGTCCAGCAAACAACTTAGGATGCAAGGACAAGGCTGACTCCCTCTTGCAAGCTATATCTGAACTTGTTAAAGTTTCAGGATGTTGCTCCAAGATGATTCCACAAACAAGGGATGGGAATGCTATAGGTAACTTGATAGCATTTGTTTCAGCATGTTTCATCACTTGCTCAAAGATGTAGCTTCCATAGTCAAACTTGATCTTCTTCCCAACAGCGTAGATAAACCTACCCAATCCAACAACTATTGTTGTCTTGTGGTTTGTTGGCACCCAGTTGGCAGCTCCAATTCTGTGAAGAATGGCATACTTGATGTTAAGTTTACTAGCCTTCAACTTCCCTTTCAATGGCCAAACCTTTACCTGACCAGCTGTAATCTCTGTACATATTTCATCATCAGTCATCTCAAGTTCACCATACTCTGCATCATCTCTTCCCAGATACTTGTTGATAGTACTAGGAGAGAAAGTAATGCACTTTCCTCTCACATAGACTTTCATGTAATCAATGCTCTTTTTATCAGCAATTTTTCCGGAAATGTTGACAACAAATTCTTTGACAAGACCCTCATAGCACTTAGGAAATTTGGTCACAGTCTTCACCAACCCGGCCTCATTAATCAGCTCCATAATATCCTTCATCTCTAAAGCTTCTTTCCCAAGCTCCCTCTCTATGGCTAGTCTTCTCTGACATACAAATTTCCACATTGATGCACTGCTGGCATAATGAAAGGAAATGTTGTCAACTGGTACTTCAGGGACTTTGTCAGAGATTCTCTTCAAAATTGTTTTTCTGACAGGTGTGATGTCTCGAACATCATCCTCAACATCAAAGTCAGAATCAGAATCCTCCTTTATCTTCCTTTTTTTGGAGGATGTAGCAACCTTGCTCCAAGGTTTTGTAGGACCAACAACATAAGCCTTTTTCTTCTTGCCTTCAGCTGAGGATTCCACATTCTTTCCTTTCCTTGTTTTCAATCTATTGGCAATCCTAGGAACAGCATTACCAATTATTTCATTGTCAGATAAGTCAACAACATCCACCACAGCAGCATCCTTCTTGCCTCTTGGACTAGGGGTAACATCTCTAGCAGGTGATGTTTCAACATCTTGTTCAACAACAACTTCCTCTTCAACATGCATATCCCTTTCTCTTTCAGCTTATGCTTCTTCTTCAATCTCAGCATCTTCAATAATTGACATAGCCAATCTGTGGAGATTGGTTTCAGTAGATTGCATGTCACTCTTTTCCCTTTCAGAATGTTCAGCAGGCATTTTCCTCAGTGGTCTAGATATACCCTTTATAGGAACCCCTTTCTCAAAGATCTTATCGACAATCTGACCTAAGCTTTTGTCAACATCTACCCTTTCTTCAACAGTTTGAGAAGTGGATGACCTAGGTGTTGTTTTATCACTAAATAGAATACTAGTAACAAGCTTCTTTGTTTCATTATCTCTAAAGATAGTCACATCCCTTTTTGAAACAAGTTTAGGAGGTCTAGATTTACCTGACTCTGGGAGCATCATGGAGATGGGTTCTACATTCAACGCTTCTTCTGCAGTCCCCTCTTCTGTAGAAACCCTAGCATTATCTCGCGAGGAACTTTGTGAGGTAGATTTCTTTGATGGAGAAGACATCAGTTTTGACATGGTTCCCTTGAAGCAGTATAGGTTCAGAGACAGATGATTCTTCTTGTTGAAGGAGACGAACAGTCGGAAGATACGAGCTTTGATGAAACGTGATATTGCTACAATAGAGAATGATGGTCTAAGGAATGGCGCCTGATTTTGAGTATTCCTTAAAGACCAATCAATGAGTTTCTCCCTCCAAATTAACTTTCCTTTTAAAAATTTAAAAGGATTCACATTAAGAGTAATTAACCCTAATTGACCTTTCAGCAGACTTTCACACTTGTTGTCACAATCTGATGTTACAACATCAACCTTAACATCACCAGATAAGCTGCCCACTTGAGGTACCCATTGATAGCAATTATCTCTGGATCTTATTCCCTCCATCACTACCTCATTCTGCTCATTAGTTATCAAACACTCATCTTTAGTGTAGCTGACCTTATATCCATCATCACAGAGCTGACTTATGCTAATCAGGTTAGCACTCAAACCTTTGACAAGTAGCACATTGTCAAGATTAGGTCCATCATGACACTTCACTTTTCCAACACCTTTTACCACCCATTTCTCTCCATTTCCAAAAGTAACATCAATTGAGGTGCAAGAAGTAACATCCACCAATTGGTTTTTAAAACCAGTCATGTGCTTTGAACAGCCACTGTCAAAGTACCAACCATCCTTAGCAGAGCGTCTATCTGAAAAGTGAGCCAATAGACACTTAACCTCTTCTTTAGGAACCCACTGCTTAACAACCTTGGGCCTGTTATCCTTCTGTCTGGGTTGAGGGTTAGACTTGGGATAACCATGTAGCTTGAAACAAGAAAACTGCATGTGTCCAAATCTGCCACAGTAAAAGCACCTAACTCTGTCTTCTCTGAAGTGGTTAAACCTTCTGCCACCTTGATGATGATACTGCTGTGGCTGCCACCCATAATGTTGTTTTCTTCTCCCATAGTTTGATTGTCTTCTATATGGTAAGGATGTTGTCCTTTTGGCTGTCTTCTATGGTGATGAGGCTTCCTTCTTCCATAATAATAAGGCACAGCATTATTATATCCATAGCCATACATGTTTCCCTGATGTTGAGACATCTGATGATATTGTGGACCTAGAAGCCTGCATGCTCTTATGATATTGTGGAGGCATATACTGCCTAGCTCCAGAAACATGTGCCTTCCTTTGATGAGGACCATGAGCATGCCTATTCCCAACATTTTGAGGTTGTGGATGAGCAACCTTCTTAGGTTTAGGATCCTGTCTCTTTGTGTGATGTTGAGACATTGGTTGAGACATCTCCTTCTTGGTTCCTGAAGTGCTTGCTTCAGCAGATACCTTTTCCTCAACCATAAATCCTATGCCTGACTTATCTCCAGCAACCTTTTATGTCTGAAGGATCTTATCAAGTGTGTCTGTACCACAGTTCAGCATCCTAACAGATTTGGTCATATGATCAAGATGAGCTTTGACTAATAAGACTTCATTTTCCAAATCAGCTTTAGCAGTCTCAAGCTGAACAATCAGTTTCTTCTATTTTTCACTTTCATGACAGATTTCTGCACTCTTCAGACAAAGCTCTTGATAAGTGGATGTTAACTCCTCAAAAGTCAGTTCCTCATCACTTGAGTCACCATCAGAAACAACTGTTCCAGTTAAAGCTTTGACATGTTTGGCTGACTCTCCTTCACTTTCACTGTCAGAGTCTGACCAAGATACTGTCATGCCTTTCTTCTGCTTCTTCAGGAATGTGGGGCATTCTTTCTTAACATGTCCATAACCTTCACACTCAAAGCATTGAATCCCTTTGTCTTGAGCAGTCTTCTCTTCATCCTTCTCCTTTGACTTGCTGATGTCAGAGGAGATGTTCTTAACATTAGGTTTGTGGTTCTTATTCATCCTCTTGAAAACCTTGTTAAACTGTCTTCCCAGCATAACAATGGCCTGAGACAGCTCCTCCTGAGAATCATCCTCTTTCCCTTTCTTGGCTTCATCAGAACTGGAAACGAAGGCTATACTCTTGGACTTCTTCTCAGGTTCTTCTTCACTTAACCCTAGCTCAAATGTTTGAAGAGATCCAATAAGCTCATCAACCCTCATTTTACTGATGTCTTGAGCTTCTTCAATTGCAGTCACCTTCATCTTGTACCTCTTAGGAAGTGACCTAAGGATTTTCCTTACAAGCTTTTCTTCTGACATCTTTTCTCCAAGAGCACTGGATGCATTTGACAGTTCAAGAATACTCATGTGGAAGTCATGGATAGTCTCATCTTCAGACTTTCAAACTTTGATGTTAGAAGCTGAAGTCTTGACATCTTAACTCTAGATATTCCTTCATGTGTAGCCTTTAAAATATCCCATGCTTCCTTAGCAACTTCACAGGTATTGATCAACCTGAATATGTTCTTATCCACTCCATTGAAAATAGCATTTAAAGCTTTGGAATTCCCAAGGGCAAGCTCATCTTCTTCCTTGGTCCAATCTTCTTCAGGTTTCAGTTTTGAGCTGCCTTCTTTTTCTTTACCAGCGTCATCTTTCTCAACAACAACAGGTGCTTTCCATTCTTTTATGATAGCCTTCCAAGCCCTGTTGTCCAAGGATTTCAAAAAGGTAATCATCCTTGGTTTCCAATAATCATAATTCAAGCCATCCAAAATAGGGGGTCTACTCACAAATCCACCAACTTCCTTGTCCATCCTTACCAGAAAGTATCAGCCCTAGATCTCACCCAGATGCAGAGCAGGATGCCTGCTCTAATACTAATTGAAATTCTGGTACCAGATATGTGATGTTACGTGTGATGTCACAACAACACACTCTGCAATGGACAATGTAAAACAACAAGAGAAACACACAGAATTGTTTACCCAGTTCAGTTTAACAACTTAATCTGGGGGCTACCAAGCCAGGGATGAAATTCACTACTTCTAGAATTAATTTACAGACTCAACAACCTAGTTGACAATCTCCTAAACTTAATTCCTACTAATGAACTTTCTACCTAAGAGCCCACTTAGGTATGAGAACACTACTCAATCCCTAAAACCTCTCAAAGATCAAACACTTTGAGAAACACCTTGATCCTGCTTCATAGCTTTGATCAAGTTACAAAACTCTCTTGCTTCACAGCTCTAGAGAGGACAGATTAGACTCACCAATTCACTCTTGAATGGTTAACACAATACTCAAACAAAGACAATTCTTAACCTCCAGTCAAATCTCTCTATCTTCTGTCTATTTTCTGTATCGTCTTCCTTTGGTTGATGCGCTTTATATAGCCATCTGAATTGGGCTTGGACCTGCTACAATATCTGACCTGATTTGTTATTTAAAACTGAATCTTCAAAACAGATTTTATCTCCAAAATCTTTTTAAATCTCAGTCTTTAAACCTCCCTACAAATCTGCCTCAAATCTCTATGCAACAGAGAATATCTATCCCAAGATATCCGCATCCAATGAGACTAACAGCTCTCCCAATATTCACCTAAAACGCAAACCCTAACAACATCACTAAACCTGATGTTATTAATCTTCTGCAGACCTGATGTCATAACATCGCATGTGACATCAGACATCCAACTTAAATCCTTAACATAAACCAATGTTAAGACTCAATGTTAAGACATCACCCATGTGACATCAACATTGAACACCTTTGTTTTACCAAAATTCTAGCCAATCCAAGAACAAACAATCTCCCCCTTTGGCTAATTTTGGCTAAAACAATCCCTGCACCATCAGAGACTTTAGCAGCTGAAAAAATTTTAAAACAAACTTCGCAGCAGCATTTCTTCATCACAGCTATCGCAGCAGCATTTCTTAATCACAACTTCACAATGCTTTCAGCATGCTGCACACACTCCAATACTCTGCTACATACTTCAGCACTAACTAGTAGCAGCATTTCTTCAAACAGCTGCACCGACTTCAAACACTAATCAGCAGCATAGGGCAAGGTCCCCCTCAAAGCAAGAATCAGCATACCAGCAACTGTTCAACATACACACTCCCCCTCAATATCTGTATTTCAGCATCACACTAGCTGCACTCCTCAGCATTGCACAATGGCTAATTCTTCTTCTTGGCATTGCAACACCTTGACTAACTCTTGGCTAATCTCTCCCCCTTTTTAGCCACAATTGGACAAACCTCAACATGTAAGTCCTACTCACTACAGTTAGTCCTAAACAAGCTCTCATTGTCAGTCTAAAGTTAGCAGCAAGACAAGACAAATCATAGAACATAAAAACATAAATAGTGCATAAACAGGCACAATATTCAGATTACATATTAGACACATCAAGTGCAGAATCAAAAACAGCAAAAAATAAAACTAAACTACTATCTAGAAAAAGCAGCAAGGAAACTAGTCTTCATCAGAGCTGGCACCATCTCCACCATTTTCAGTTTCTGAATTTTCAGTATTAGCACCTTTATCACCATCACCTTGTTCCAAGGATTTTATCAGCAGTTCTATCTTCATCTTTCTTGCTGTGCTGGTACTAATGACCTCATCAAGATCTTTGCAAGTGGCCTTCAGTTCTTCAAGTAATTCAGCCTTGGTACTCTTTTTGCCACCAGCATCTGATGTTACAACAATGTCTGGAACATGATGTCCAGCAAACAACTTAGGATGCAAGGACAAGGCTGACTCCCTCTTGCAAGCTATATCTGAACTTGTTAAAGTTTCAGGATGTTGCTCCAAGATGATTCCACAAACAAGGGATGGGAATGCTATAGGTAACTTGATAGCATTTGTTTCAGCATGTTTCATCACTTGCTCAAAGATGTAGCTTCCATAGTCAAACTTGATCTTCTTCCCAACAGCGTAGATAAACCTACCCAATCCAACAACTATTGTTGTCTTGTGGTTTGTTGGCACCCAGTTGGCAGCTCCAATTCTGTGAAGAATGGCATACTTGATGTTAAGTTTACTAGCCTTCAACTTCCCTTTCAATGGCCAAACCTTTACCTGACCAGCTGTAATCTCTGTACATATTTCATCATCAGTCATCTCAAGTTCACCATACTCTGCATCATCTCTTCCCAGATACTTGTTGATAGTACTAGGAGAGAAAGTAATGCACTTTCCTCTCACATAGACTTTCATGTAATCAATGCTCTTTTTATCAGCAATTTTTCCGGAAATGTTGACAACAAATTCTTTGACAAGACCCTCATAGCACTTAGGAAATTTGGTCACAGTCTTCACCAACCCGGCCTCATTAATCAGCTCCATAATATCCTTCATCTCTAAAGCTTCTTTCCCAAGCTCCCTCTCTATGGCTAGTCTTCTCTGACATACAAATTTCCACATTGATGCACTGCTGGCATAATGAAAGGAAATGTTGTCAACTGGTACTTCAGGGACTTTGTCAGAGATTCTCTTCAAAATTGTTTTTCTGACAGGTGTGATGTCTCGAACATCATCCTCAACATCAAAGTCAGAATCAGAATCCTCCTTTATCTTCCTTTTTTTGGAGGATGTAGCAACCTTGCTCCAAGGTTTTGTAGGACCAACAACATAAGCCTTTTTCTTCTTGCCTTCAGCTGAGGATTCCACATTCTTTCCTTTCCTTGTTTTCAATCTATTGGCAATCCTAGGAACAGCATTACCAATTATTTCATTGTCAGATAAGTCAACAACATCCACCACAGCAGCATCCTTCTTGCCTCTTGGACTAGGGGTAACATCTCTAGCAGGTGATGTTTCAACATCTTGTTCAACAACAACTTCCTCTTCAACATGCATATCCCTTTCTCTTTCAGCTTATGCTTCTTCTTCAATCTCAGCATCTTCAATAATTGACATAGCCAATCTGTGGAGATTGGTTTCAGTAGATTGCATGTCACTCTTTTCCCTTTCAGAATGTTCAGCAGGCATTTTCCTCAGTGGTCTAGATATACCCTTTATAGGAACCCCTTTCTCAAAGATCTTATCGACAATCTGACCTAAGCTTTTGTCAACATCTACCCTTTCTTCAACAGTTTGAGAAGTGGATGACCTAGGTGTTGTTTTATCACTAAATAGAATACTAGTAACAAGCTTCTTTGTTTCATTATCTCTAAAGATAGTCACATCCCTTTTTGAAACAAGTTTAGGAGGTCTAGATTTACCTGACTCTGGGAGCATCATGGAGATGGGTTCTACATTCAACGCTTCTTCTGCAGTCCCCTCTTCTGTAGAAACCCTAGCATTATCTCGCGAGGAACTTTGTGAGGTAGATTTCTTTGATGGAGAAGACATCAGTTTTGACATGGTTCCCTTGAAGCAGTATAGGTTCAGAGACAGATGATTCTTCTTGTTGAAGGAGACGAACAGTCGGAAGATACGAGCTTTGATGAAACGTGATATTGCTACAATAGAGAATGATGGTCTAAGGAATGGCGCCTGATTTTGAGTATTCCTTAAAGACCAATCAATGAGTTTCTCCCTCCAAATTAACTTTCCTTTTAAAAATTTAAAAGGATTCACATTAAGAGTAATTAACCCTAATTGACCTTTCAGCAGACTTTCACACTTGTTGTCACAATCTGATGTTACAACATCAACCTTAACATCACCAGATAAGCTGCCCACTTGAGGTACCCATTGATAGCAATTATCTCTGGATCTTATTCCCTCCATCACTACCTCATTCTGCTCATTAGTTATCAAACACTCATCTTTAGTGTAGCTGACCTTATATCCATCATCACAGAGCTGACTTATGCTAATCAGGTTAGCACTCAAACCTTTGACAAGTAGCACATTGTCAAGATTAGGTCCATCATGACACTTCACTTTTCCAACACCTTTTACCACCCATTTCTCTCCATTTCCAAAAGTAACATCAATTGAGGTGCAAGAAGTAACATCCACCAATTGGTTTTTAAAACCAGTCATGTGCTTTGAACAGCCACTGTCAAAGTACCAACCATCCTTAGCAGAGCGTCTATCTGAAAAGTGAGCCAATAGACACTTAACCTCTTCTTTAGGAACCCACTGCTTAACAACCTTGGGCCTGTTATCCTTCTGTCTGGGTTGAGGGTTAGACTTGGGATAACCATGTAGCTTGAAACAAGAAAACTGCATGTGTCCAAATCTGCCACAGTAAAAGCACCTAACTCTGTCTTCTCTGAAGTGGTTAAACCTTCTGCCACCTTGATGATGATACTGCTGTGGCTGCCACCCATAATGTTGTTTTCTTCTCCCATAGTTTGATTGTCTTCTATATGGTAAGGATGTTGTCCTTTTGGCTGTCTTCTATGGTGATGAGGCTTCCTTCTTCCATAATAATAAGGCACAGCATTATTATATCCATAGCCATACATGTTTCCCTGATGTTGAGACATCTGATGATATTGTGGACCTAGAAGCCTGCATGCTCTTATGATATTGTGGAGGCATATACTGCCTAGCTCCAGAAACATGTGCCTTCCTTTGATGAGGACCATGAGCATGCCTATTCCCAACATTTTGAGGTTGTGGATGAGCAACCTTCTTAGGTTTAGGATCCTGTCTCTTTGTGTGATGTTGAGACATTGGTTGAGACATCTCCTTCTTGGTTCCTGAAGTGCTTGCTTCAGCAGATACCTTTTCCTCAACCATAAATCCTATGCCTGACTTATCTCCAGCAACCTTTTATGTCTGAAGGATCTTATCAAGTGTGTCTGTACCACAGTTCAGCATCCTAACAGATTTGGTCATATGATCAAGATGAGCTTTGACTAATAAGACTTCATTTTCCAAATCAGCTTTAGCAGTCTCAAGCTGAACAATCAGTTTCTTCTATTTTTCACTTTCATGACAGATTTCTGCACTCTTCAGACAAAGCTCTTGATAAGTGGATGTTAACTCCTCAAAAGTCAGTTCCTCATCACTTGAGTCACCATCAGAAACAACTGTTCCAGTTAAAGCTTTGACATGTTTGGCTGACTCTCCTTCACTTTCACTGTCAGAGTCTGACCAAGATACTGTCATGCCTTTCTTCTGCTTCTTCAGGAATGTGGGGCATTCTTTCTTAACATGTCCATAACCTTCACACTCAAAGCATTGAATCCCTTTGTCTTGAGCAGTCTTCTCTTCATCCTTCTCCTTTGACTTGCTGATGTCAGAGGAGATGTTCTTAACATTAGGTTTGTGGTTCTTATTCATCCTCTTGAAAACCTTGTTAAACTGTCTTCCCAGCATAACAATGGCCTGAGACAGCTCCTCCTGAGAATCATCCTCTTTCCCTTTCTTGGCTTCATCAGAACTGGAAACGAAGGCTATACTCTTGGACTTCTTCTCAGGTTCTTCTTCACTTAACCCTAGCTCAAATGTTTGAAGAGATCCAATAAGCTCATCAACCCTCATTTTACTGATGTCTTGAGCTTCTTCAATTGCAGTCACCTTCATCTTGTACCTCTTAGGAAGTGACCTAAGGATTTTCCTTACAAGCTTTTCTTCTGACATCTTTTCTCCAAGAGCACTGGATGCATTTGACAGTTCAAGAATACTCATGTGGAAGTCATGGATAGTCTCATCTTCAGACTTTCAAACTTTGATGTTAGAAGCTGAAGTCTTGACATCTTAACTCTAGATATTCCTTCATGTGTAGCCTTTAAAATATCCCATGCTTCCTTAGCAACTTCACAGGTATTGATCAACCTGAATATGTTCTTATCCACTCCATTGAAAATAGCATTTAAAGCTTTGGAATTCCCAAGGGCAAGCTCATCTTCTTCCTTGGTCCAATCTTCTTCAGGTTTCAGTTTTGAGCTGCCTTCTTTTTCTTTACCAGCGTCATCTTTCTCAACAACAACAGGTGCTTTCCATTCTTTTATGATAGCCTTCCAAGCCCTGTTGTCCAAGGATTTCAAAAAGGTAATCATCCTTGGTTTCCAATAATCATAATTCAAGCCATCCAAAATAGGGGGTCTACTCACAAATCCACCAACTTCCTTGTCCATCCTTACCAGAAAGTATCAGCCCTAGATCTCACCCAGATGCAGAGCAGGATGCCTGCTCTAATACTAATTGAAATTCTGGTACCAGATATGTGATGTTACGTGTGATGTCACAACAACACACTCTGCAATGGACAATGTAAAACAACAAGAGAAACACACAGAATTGTTTACCCAGTTCAGTTTAACAACTTAATCTGGGGGCTACCAAGCCAGGGATGAAATTCACTACTTCTAGAATTAATTTACAGACTCAACAACCTAGTTGACAATCTCCTAAACTTAATTCCTACTAATGAACTTTCTACCTAAGAGCCCACTTAGGTATGAGAACACTACTCAATCCCTAAAACCTCTCAAAGATCAAACACTTTGAGAAACACCTTGATCCTGCTTCATAGCTTTGATCAAGTTACAAAACTCTCTTGCTTCACAGCTCTAGAGAGGACAGATTAGACTCACCAATTCACTCTTGAATGGTTAACACAATACTCAAACAAAGACAATTCTTAACCTCCAGTCAAATCTCTCTATCTTCTGTCTATTTTCTGTATCGTCTTCCTTTGGTTGATGCGCTTTATATAGCCATCTGAATTGGGCTTGGACCTGCTACAATATCTGACCTGATTTGTTATTTAAAACTGAATCTTCAAAACAGATTTTATCTCCAAAATCTTTTTAAATCTCAGTCTTTAAACCTCCCTACAAATCTGCCTCAAATCTCTATGCAACAGAGAATATCTATCCCAAGATATCCGCATCCAATGAGACTAACAGCTCTCCCAATATTCACCTAAAACGCAAACCCTAACAACATCACTAAACCTGATGTTATTAATCTTCTGCAGACCTGATGTCATAACATCGCATGTGACATCAGACATCCAACTTAAATCCTTAACATAAACCAATGTTAAGACTCAATGTTAAGACATCACCCATGTGACATCAACATTGAACACCTTTGTTTTACCAAAATTCTAGCCAATCCAAGAACAAACAATCTCCCCCTTTGGCTAATTTTGGCTAAAACAATCCCTGCACCATCAGAGACTTTAGCAGCTGAAAAAATTTTAAAACAAACTTCGCAGCAGCATTTCTTCATCACAGCTATCGCAGCAGCATTTCTTAATCACAACTTCACAATGCTTTCAGCATGCTGCACACACTCCAATACTCTGCTACATACTTCAGCACTAACTAGTAGCAGCATTTCTTCAAACAGCTGCACCGACTTCAAACACTAATCAGCAGCATAGGGCAAGGTCCCCCTCAAAGCAAGAATCAGCATACCAGCAACTGTTCAACATACACACTCCCCCTCAATATCTGTATTTCAGCATCACACTAGCTGCACTCCTCAGCATTGCACAATGGCTAATTCTTCTTCTTGGCATTGCAACACCTTGACTAACTCTTGGCTAATCTCTCCCCCTTTTTAGCCACAATTGGACAAACCTCAACATGTAAGTCCTACTCACTACAGTTAGTCCTAAACAAGCTCTCATTGTCAGTCTAAAGTTAGCAGCAAGACAAGACAAATCATAGAACATAAAAACATAAATAGTGCATAAACAGGCACAATATTCAGATTACATATTAGACACATCAAGTGCAGAATCAAAAACAGCAAAAAATAAAACTAAACTACTATCTAGAAAAAGCAGCAAGGAAACTAGTCTTCATCAGAGCTGGCACCATCTCCACCATCTTCAGTTTCTGAATTTTCAGTATTAGCACCTTTATCACCATCACCTTGTTCCAAGGATTTTATCAGCAGTTCTATCTTCATCTTTCTTGCTGTGCTGGTACTAATGACCTCATCAAGATCTTTGCAAGTGGCCTTCAGTTCTTCAAGTAATTCAGCCTTGGTACTCTTTTTGCCACCAGCATCTGATGTTACAACAATGTCTGGAACATGATGTCCAGCAAACAACTTAGGATGCAAGGACAAGGCTGACTCCCTCTTGCAAGCTATATCTGAACTTGTTAAAGTTTCAGGATGTTGCTCCAAGATGATTCCACAAACAAGGGATGGGAATGCTATAGGTAACTTGATAGCATTTGTTTCAGCATGTTTCATCACTTGCTCAAAGATGTAGCTTCCATAGTCAAACTTGATCTTCTTCCCAACAGCGTAGATAAACCTACCCAATCCAACAACTATTGTTGTCTTGTGGTTTGTTGGCACCCAGTTGGCAGCTCCAATTCTGTGAAGAATGGCATACTTGATGTTAAGTTTACTAGCCTTCAACTTCCCTTTCAATGGCCAAACCTTTACCTGACCAGCTGTAATCTCTGTACATATTTCATCATCAGTCATCTCAAGTTCACCATACTCTGCATCATCTCTTCCCAGATACTTGTTGATAGTACTAGGAGAGAAAGTAATGCACTTTCCTCTCACATAGACTTTCATGTAATCAATGCTCTTTTTATCAGCAATTTTTCCGGAAATGTTGACAACAAATTCTTTGACAAGACCCTCATAGCACTTAGGAAATTTGGTCACAGTCTTCACCAACCCAGCCTCATTAATCAGCTCCATAATATCCTTCATCTCTAAAGCTTCTTTCCCAAGCTCCCTCTCTATGGCTAGTCTTCTCTGACATACAAATTTCCACATTGATGCACTGCTGGCATAATGAAAGGAAATGTTGTCAACTGGTACTTCAGGGACTTTGTCAGAGATTCTCTTCAAAATTGTTTTTCTGACAGGTGTGATGTCTCGAACATCATCCTCAACATCAAAGTCAGAATCAGAATCCTCCCTTATCTTCCTTTTTTTGGAGGATGTAGCAACCTTGCTCCAAGGTTTTGTAGGACCAACAACATAAGCCTTTTTCTTCTTGCCTTCAGCTGAGGATTCCACATTCTTTCCTTTCCTTGTTTTCAATCTATTGGCAATCCCAGGAACAGCATTACCAATTATTTCATTGTCAGATAAGTCAACAACATCCACCACATCAGCATCCTTCTTGCCTCTTGGACTAGGGGTAACATCTCTAGCAGGTGATGTTTCAACATCTTGTTCAACAACAACTTCCTCTTCAACATGCATATCCCTTTCTCTTTCAGCTTATGCTTCTTCTTCAATCTCAGCATCTTCAATAATTGACATAGCCAATCTGTGGAGATTGGTTTCAGTAGATTGCATGTCACTCTTTTCCCTTTCAGAATGTTCAGCAGGCATTTTCCTCAGTGGTCTAGATATACCCTTTATAGGAACCCCTTTCTCAAAGATCTTATCGACAATCTGACCTAAGCTTTTGTCAACATCTACCCTTTCTTCAACAGTTTGAGAAATGGATGACCTAGGTGTTGTTTTATCACTAAATAGAATACTAGTAACAAGCTTCTTTGTTTCATTATCTCTAAAGATAGTCACAGCCCTTTTTGAAACAAGTTTAGGAGGTCTAGATTTACCTGACTCTGGGAGCATCATGGAGATGGGTTCTACATTCAACGCTTCTTCTGCAGTCCCCTCTTCTGTAGAAACCCTAGCATTATCTCGCGAGGAACTTTGTGAGGTAGATTTCTTTGATGGAGAAGACATCAGTTTTGACATGGTTCCCTTGAAGCAGTATAGGTTCAGAGACAGATGATTCTTCTTGTTGAAGGAGACGAACAGTCGGAAGATACGAGCTTTGATGAAACGTGATATTGCTACAATAGAGAATGATGGTCTAAGGAATGGCGCCTGATTTTGAGTATTCCTTAAAGACCAATCAATGAGTTTCTCCCTCCAAATTAACTTTCCTTTTAAAAATTTAAAAGGATTCACATTAAGAGTAATTAACCCTAATTGACCTTTCAGCAGACTTTCACACTTGTTGTCACAATCTGATGTTACAACATCAACCTTAACATCACCAGATAAGCTGCCCACTTGAGGTACCCATTGATAGCAATTATCTCTGGATCTTATTCCCTCCATCACTACCTCATTCTGCTCATTAGTTATCAAACACTCATCTTTAGTGTAGCTGACCTTATATCCATCATCACAGAGCTGACTTATGCTAATCAGGTTAGCACTCAAACCTTTGACAAGTAGCACATTGTCAAGATTAGGTCCATCATGACACTTCACTTTTCCAACACCTTTTACCACCCATTTCTCTCCATTTCCAAAAGTAACATCAATTGAGGTGCAAGAAGTGACATCCACCAATTGGTTTTTAAAACCAGTCATGTGCTTTGAACAGCCACTGTCAAAGTACCAACCATCCTTAGCAGAGTGTCTATCTGAAAAGTGAGCCAATAGACACTTAACCACTTCTTTAGGAACCCACTGCTTAACAACCTTGGGCCTGTTATCCTTCTGTCTGGGTTGAGGGTTAGACTTGGGATAACCATGTAGCTTGAAACAAGAAAACTGAATGTGTCCAAGTCTGCCACAGTAAAAGCACCTAACTCTGTCTTCTCTGAAGTGGTTAAACCTTCTGCCACCTTGATGATGATACTGCTGTGGCTGCCACCCATAATGTTGTTTTCTTCTCCCATAGTTTGATTGTCTTCTATATGGTAAGGATGTTGTCCTTTTGGCTGTCTTCTATGGTGATGAGGTTTCCTTCTTCCATAATAATAAGGCACAGCATTATTATATCCATAGCCATACATGTTTCCCTGATGTTGAGACATCTGATGATATTGTGTACCTAGAAGCCTACATGCTCTTATGATATTGTGGAGGCATATACTGCCTAGCTCCAGAAACATGTGCCTTCCTTTGATGAGGACCATGAGCATGCCTATTCCCAACATTTTGAGGTTGTGGATGAGCAACCTTCTTAGGTTTAGGATCCTGTCTCTTTGTGTGATGTTGAGACATTGGTTGAGACATCTCCTTCTTGGTTCCTGAAGTGCTTGCTTCAGCAGATACCTTTTCCTCAACCATAAATCCTATGCCTGACTTATCTCCAGCAACCTTTTATGTCTGAAGGATCTTATCAAGTGTGTCTGTACCACAGTTCAGCATGCTAACAGATTTGGTCATATGATCAAGATGAGCTTTGACTAATAAGACTTCATTTTCCAAATCAGCTTTAGCAGTCTCAAGCTGAACAATCAGTTTCTTCTATTTTTCACTTTCATGACAGATTTCTGCACTCTTCAGACAAAGCTCTTGATAAGTGGATGCTAACTCCTCAAAAGTCAGTTCCTCATCACTTGAGTCACCATCAGATACAACTGTTCCAGTTAAAGCTTTGACATGTTTGGCTGACTCTCCTTCACTTTCACTGTCAGAGTCTAACCAAGATACTGTCATGCCTTTCTTCTGCTTCTTCAGGAATGTGGGGCATTCTTTCTTAACATGACCATAACCTTCACACTCAAAGCATTGAATCCCTTTGTCTTGAGCAGTCTTCTCTTCATCCTTCTCCTTTGACTTGCTGATGTCAGAGGAGATGTTCTTAACATTAGGTTTGTGGTTCTTATTCATCCTCTTGAAAACCTTGTTAAACTGTCTTCCCAGCATAACAATGGCCTGAGACAGCTCCTCCTGAGAATCATCCTCTTTCCCTTTCTTGGCTTCATCAGAACTGGAAACGAAGGCTATACTCTTGGACTTCTTCTCAGGTTCTTCTTCACTTAACCCTAGCTCAAATGTTTGAAGAGATCCAATAAGCTCATCAACCCTCATTTTACTGATGTCTTGAGCTTCTTCAATTGCAGTCACCTTCATCTTGTACCTCTTAGGAAGTGACCTAAGGATTTTCCTTACAAGCTTTTCTTCTGACATCTTTTCTCCAAGAGCACTGGATGCATTTGACAGTTCAAGAATACTCATGTGGAAGTCATGGATAGTCTCATCTTCCTTCATCTTCAGACTTTCAAACTTTGATGTTAGAAGCTGAAGTCTTGACATCTTAACTCTAGATATTCCTTCATGTGTAGCCTTCAAAATATCCCATGCTTCCTTAGCAACTTCACAGGTATTGATCAACCTGAATATGTTCTTATCCACTCCATTGAAAATAGCATTTAAAGCTTTGGAATTCCCAAGGGCAAGCTCATCTTCTTCCTTGGTCCAATCTTCTTCAGGTTTCAGTTTTGAGCTGCGTTCTTTTTCTTTACCAGCGTCATCTTTCTCAACAACAACAGGTGCTTTCCATTCTTTTATGATAGCCTTCCAAGCCCTGCTGTCCAAGGATTTCAAAAAGGTAATCATCCTTGGTTTCCAATAATCATAATTCGAGCCATCCAAAATAGGGGGCCTACTCACAAATCCACCAACTTCCTTGTCCATCATTACCAGAAAGTATCAGCCCTAGATCTCACCCAGATGCAGAGCAGGATGCCTGCTCTAATACTAATTGAAATTCTGGTACCAGATATGTGATGTTACGTGTGATGTCACAACAACACACTCTGCAATGGACAATGTAAAACAACAAGAGAAACACACAGAATTGTTTACCCAGTTCAGTTTAACAACTTAATCTGGGGGCTACCAAGCCAGGGATGAAATTCACTACTTGTAGAATTAATTTACAGACTCAACAACCTAGTTGACAATCTCCTAAACTTAATTCCTACTAATGAACTTTCTACCTAAGAGCCCACTTAGGTATGAGAACACTACTCAATCCCTAAAACCTCTCAAAGATCAAACACTTTGAGAAACACCTTGATCCTGCTTCATAGCTTTTATCAAGTTACAAAACTCTCTTGCTTCACAGCTCTAGAGAGGACAGATTACACTCACCAATTCACTCTTGAATGGTTAACACAATACTCAAACAAAGAGAATTCTTAACCTCCAGTCAAATCTCTCTATCTTCTGTCTATTTTATGTATAGTCTTCCTTTGGTTGATGCGCTTTATATAGCCATCTGAATTGGGCTTGGACCTGCTACAATATCTGACCTGATTTGTTATTTAAAACTGAATCTTCAAAACAGATTTTATCCCCAAAATCTTTTTAAATCTCAGTCTTTAAACCTCCCTACAAATCTGCATCAAATTTCTATGCAACAGAGAATATCTATCCCAAGATATCCGCATCCAATGAGACTAACAGCTCTCCCAATATTCACCTAAAACGCAAACCCTAACAACATCACTAAACCTGATGTTATTAATCTTCTGCAGACCTGATGTCATAACATCGCATGTGACATCAGACATCCAACTTAAATCCTTAACATAAACCAATGTTAAGACTCAATGTTAAGACATCACCCATGTGACATCAACATTGAACACCTTTGTTTTACCAAAATTCTAGCCAATCCAAGAACCAACAGTGGGAAAATAACTTATTGAGTTGAGAGATAGCATCAGTCTTATGCATTTATCAGTTGTAAAAAAAGTGGTGACCTTTAACTAAAAAGGACAAGGATGACCATGCATCTAGCAGAGAAGTCTGTAAAACAACCCTTGGGTATTGTTAAAGATGTACTGGTAAAAGTAAAAAAGTTCCTATTCCCAGTTAATTTCATAGTCATGGATATTGAAGATGATGATGAAGTGCCTCTAATACTAGGAAGATCATTAAGGAAAATAGCAGAATGATGGTTAATGTTGACAATGGACAAATGAAGGTAAGAGTGCAGGATGAAGTGGTAAGTTCAAAATCTTTTTGAAGCTATGAAAAATTCTAATTATAAGGGAATTTTTACAAATAAACGCCATATAGGAGGACATAAAAGTGATTGAAAAACAATCTCACAACCCTTCTCCTCTAGAATAAGCATTTATAGACACTTACAAAATGCTTGGTGAAAACTAGGAACAAGAGGTTAGAGATAGGTTGAAAGAGCTTGATACTTTGAGTGAAATTCTTCCGAAGGAATCCCAAATTGAAAAAATAAGAGAAACATCCATATCAGACAAACTGGAATTGAAAACATTGTCATCATATATTAAATATGTTTTCTTTGAAAAAGATGGTAATAAACTGGTAGTAATTAGCAACACTCTTTCCCCTGAACAAGAAAGAAAATTAGTTCATATTCTTAAAAGAAACAAAGAAGCAAAATGTTGGGAATTATCTGATTTAAAAGGAATTATAAAGCATATTGTATGCATAAAATCATGATGGAAGAAAATTTAAAACCTATAGCTCAACCTCAAAATGCGTATGAACCCCAATATAAAAGAAGTTGTTAGGAAAGCAGCAGTCCTGTACAAGTGCTACCCAAGAAAGAAGGTATGACAGTGATTCAAAATGAGAAAAATGAGTTAATCTCGATGTGTACGTCACCGGTTGGAGAATTTGTATGGACTACATAAATGCTTAATCAAGCCATTAAAAAAATATAATTTTACATTACTTTTCATGGACCAAATGTTGGAGAGATTATATGGACAACCCTTCTAGTGCTTTTAGATGGATACTCATGTTATAACCAAATAACAGTAAATTCTGATGATCATGAGAAGACTTCATTCACATGTCCTTTTAGAATATTTTCTTACATAAGAATTCCCTTTGGGCTATGCAATACTCCTGCCACCTTTCAGCACTGTATGGAGGCTATTTTATTTGATATGATTGAAAAGTCCATAGATAACATCTCGGTATTTGGGCATTCATTCAATGCATGTCTCCACAACATCTCAAAGACACAAAATATCTACCAGGGCAATCGAAGTGGATAAAACAAAAACAAAAGTGATCGAGAAACTATCACCTCTAACAAATGTTTAAGGAATCAGGATTTTTTCCCTGACACCCAAGATTTTATAGAAGATTTATCAAGGATTTCTCAAAATTTGCAAAAGCATTAAGCAACATTGTTAATAAACATAAGTCTTTCATGTTTGATGAATCTTATCTAATTGCTTTTAACCATATAAATAAAAGGTTAGTAACTGAGCCAATAATTGCCGCATCTGACTGAAAACTTTATTTTGAATTAATGTGTGATGCTAGTGATTATGAAATAAGTGCAATACTTGTCAAATAAAATATAAATTTTTCCATGCAATACATTATGCAAGCAAAGTTTTGAATGAAGTACAATTCAACTCTGCCACAACCGAAAAAGAATTGTTAGAAATAGTGTACGCATTGGAAATGTAATACCCCGTATTTTATTACTCAGGAAAATATTATATTGTGATCGATGAGCCCAGTGTACTCTGAGAAATTATTTGACAAAATAATTAGAGTAACTGTGGAACTTAGAATAAATCCGATTAATATTATCTGACTCTGAGGTATTTTATTTATTTGGACTTAAGAGACTTTTGGACATTTAGTAGTATTATTTCTAATACTAGTTTACTACATAATTCCTTTTCCTCCCATTTTCCAAACAAAAGAAAAAGTTAGTAAGAAAGAGAGAGAAAGAAGAAAGAAGGAAAGAAAGGAAAGGAAGGAGAGAAAAGTGGAGAAGAGGAAATTTGAAGAAATCCAAGCGCAAATCATCATCCATTCATCCAATCCTTGCCCAATCATCTCATCTTCATCATTTCATCATCTATCCAAGGTGGGTTCTAGTTAGTACCAATTTTTAGAAGTTTTGAAATTGTTTGGTTTAGGTCGAATTTATGGAAATCGATGTTTTAACGGTTAGAATTCGATATAAATTGAAAGGAATGATCAATATGCTTGTAGAAACATATATTGATGCTTGTTTTGATGTTTTGATTTCTTTGGATTGATTGGGAAATTATAGGGTTTATGGAAATGTTGTGTTCTTGAGAAATGTAGGTTTTAAGAATGTTGTTGTTCAAACCATGCTCCACTATGTTATTGTGCCTCTGTTGGTGGTTGATTGTGGTTTGGAGGAGGTTTGGAGGTGTGGGAAATTTCTGTTATAGCAGGTTTTTTTTCTGAGTTTCGCAGAGCGCGCTTAGCGTGCAGGAGGCCGCTCAGCGTGGTTTTGAATTCCCGCAACCCCTCCAGGCAGAAGATTGCGCGCTCGGCAGGCAAGAGGGCGCGCATAGCGCGACTGGGACTTGGGATTTTATTCCTTAAGTGAGAAAATTCATAACTTTCGGCTCGTTTATCGGAATCGATCATTCCTTATATCGATGTAAAGCCGAGGAAATATTCTATGCAATGGAGATGAAATGTGTCAATTTTACCGACCGATTAAATAATCGAGAAAGTTCCAAAAGTGATATATTTATGTTTTAATTGTTATATATTATTCTACTATGCAATTATGACATGTCTTGCCTATCCTATTACTGTTTAACATTATTGTAAGTGAATATGCATGCAAATATGAAAATGATATAGGAAGAGTGAGGAAACCTCAAACTTGAACTATAGGAGAACCTGGTAAGGAACTAGAAATTGTAGACAACTCTAGATGGCGATGCTCGGGCACGTGTTTTTGGAAGATACATCTTTGCCGAGTGTTGGCCAAGTTGAGAGTGAACACTAGTATGGAACATGTGGTTAACCTTTGTGGTTGTGAAAAGGCAAGAGAGGCCTTAAGGCGGTGTTTGTCTTGTGATTGTCGAATACAATCGTATTTGTTGTATGTAATCATGTAATCGTAACCGGAATATTTGATTGTAGTTTCATGGGTCTCGAGCTCCTCTGAAACGGGTAAACAATTATTTGGTAGGTTTGATTCCATGCGTGTAGTACGATTGGAACCTATGCTATGGGTAGAGACTTGTGATGGTTAACAGGCCATGAGAATTGACGGTTCACGATTAACAGGCCGATGATCCCGAATCCAATTCGTATGCCAAGTAACTACAAGGATCTATGACTCGGGTCGCCTTCTAGACGTAGAAGCAGACGGGAAGACGAGATGTCTTGGTATGGTTATCGATTAGTGATGTTGTGAGTTAATGAACTCATGTCATGTTTCCATATAATGTGAGAATTATAAAGTGTGAACTCAAGGGTCCTTTTCCCCTTTTCCCCGGACTTGAGTTAGGATTGTTAGAACCTTGATAATCCGAGAGAACCCATAAGGTAGGGAACTCACTGAGATTTAATGTATCTCACCCCACGTTGTTGATGTATTTCAGGTGCTTCGGGTTCCGAGAAAGGTAAGGATAGGTCGTGTGATCTTTTCCTTATTTGTTGATGGCTAGCTTCTGTAGCGGAGTTTATTTTGATCTAGTTCTTAGTTTTATCATTTGAACATCTGGTGTATAAATGCCTTAGGTTTTTGTACCTTGTACTTTAGGGCATTTATTTGTATACAATAAGTTAACTAGGAGCTTATGTGTTTCAGTACTAAACGCTTGGTTCTATATATAATATTTATGCTTTGATGTATGAGTTTTATATATGGGTGTTACAGTTGGTATCAAAGCAGGTCGTATCCTCGACCTAGCCATGAAATAGTATAAGTATTTCCTTCTGTTTCATATACGTTGTGTCGCCATTGGTCTTAAGTGTTATCTTTGTGGCATTGAGCCTGATTAACTTAATCCTATTTGTATGACCTTTAGGAACATGGCTGAAGAACGTAGAAACACTCGTGATAGACCCCGTACCACTCCTGAAGGGACGAATCCGCCGTGCGGCGACGGCAATGCTCCTCTGTATCAGTTTATGCAACAGATGCAGCAGCAACAGAATCTATTCATGCAGCAAATGGTGCAACAAATGAATGGAGGCTTGCACCCTACGGTGGTTGCTCCAGAAGCTAAAGGTGGGAAATTCTGGGATTTTATCCGCATGAATCCCCCAGAATTTCATGGTGGATTAGATCCCGTGAAGGCTCACGAATGGATTTCTGGTATGGAGAGGATTTTCTTGATAGTCTAATGCAGCAAAGAGAACAAGGTGTTGTTCGCTTCTCATTCACTGAAGGGTCCCGCTATGAGATGGTGGGAGAGCGCTTCGGCCTTGATGGCTATTCAGGAAGTGCCTAAGGTTTGGGAACAGTTCAAATTTATTTTTATGGAGAAGTATTTTCCGAGCTCATTGAGGACTCAGAAAGAATTCGAATTTCAACAATTAAGACAAGGTAATATGATTGTGGCCAATTATGCTGAGAAGTTTGAGGACATGGTTGTTTATTCTAGGCAGGCTATGTATGCTCCTGATGAAAGGTGGAAAATAGACCAGTTTCTGTTCGGAATAAAAGCTGAAATATCTCATAGTGTATCTCAGAGAGAGTTCACTACATATGCTAAAGTTTTAAGGCAATGTTATGTGGCCGAGCATAGTTTGAAGAAAGTCCAAGCTGGAGGTGTTGCGAGTAGAGTGAATCAAGGGGATCGCGGAAGATCCAACCAACAATTCAGGCCTAGGCAACAATCCTTCAAAGGGAAACAAGTTCAAGATTCAAGGACGAGTACACCTCCTGTGTGTCGCACTTGTGGCAAGAATCATTCTGGAAGGTGTAGTTTAGAAGGGGTAAAGTGTTTCCAATGTCAGAAGGTGGGTCATCTGAAAAGAGATTGTCCTCAGAATAGGGCTCAGACACAAGGAAGGGTTTATACCTTAGATGCGAGGAAGAAGAAGAGTGACAATTCCTTAATTGTTGGCACGTGCTTCGTTAACGGATTTCCTTGTTTTGTTTTATTTGATTGCGGAGCTACACACTCTTTTGTATCGATGCAATGTATGAAGCGACTTGGGTTGTGGTCCGTTCCCTTGTCTCCTCCTATGGTGGTCACTGCCACCATGGATGAAATAGTTGAGACACCGTTGATATGTGAAAACTTTGTTTTGTCTGTGGACGGTAGAGTTTTTCAGATTGATCTTATTTGTCTACCGCTTAAGAAAGTTGATGTCGTTTTGGGAATGGATTGGCTTTCTGCTAATTCGGTGTTTATTGGGTGTGAAGAAAAGCTCATCATCATTCCATCTATTAATGCTACCCCGAAAGATGTCTTAACAACTATTCTAGAAGGTACGGTTGGAATGATAAATTTCTTGTTCGAAGAAGAGAAATCTGTTCTTTTGGTTCTCACTAAGGCAGGGAGTAGCGACCTTCAAGTTATGGATATTCCGGTAGTTTGTGAGTTTCCCGAAGTTTTCCCCGAAGATGTCACTTCTCTTCCTCCGGAGAGGGAAGTGGAATTTTCTATTGACCTGGTACCGGGAACGGCTCCTATATCCGTTTCTCCGTATCGGATGGCACCGATTGAATTGAAAGAACTGAAGGAACAATTGGAAGAACTTATGGTTAAGCATTTTGTTAGACCTAGTGTATCACCGTGGGGAGCTCCAGTTTTGTTAGTAAAGAAGAAAGACGGCGGGATGCGATTGTGTATTGACTATCGTCAGCTGAATAAAGTCACCATTAAGAACAAGTATCCCTTGCCAAGGATAGACGATCTATTAGATCAATTGAAAGGAGCCTGTGTGTTCTCGAAGATTGATTTGAGGTCAGGTTATCACCAAATCCAAGTGAAGAGTTCCGATGTACCTAAGACTGCATTTAGGACCCGTTATGGTCATTACGAATTCTTAGTGATGCCTTTCGGTGTGACTAATGCTCCAGCTGTTTTTATGGATTATATGAATCGGTTATTTCAAGCTTTTTTGGATCAATTTGTTGTGATCTTCATTGATGACATTTTTATCTATTCCCGTACTCCTCAGAAGCACGAAGGACATTTGAGAATCGTCTTATCGATCTTACAAGAGAAGCAACTTTTTGCCAAGTTAAGCAAGTGCGAGTTCTGGATGTCCGAAGTTAGTTTTCTTGGTCACGTTATATCACAGGGTGGTGTAGCGGTGGATCTGTCAAAGGTTGAAGTTGTGATTAATTGGGAGAGACCGAAGAATGTATCGGAAATTAGGAGTTTCTTGGGTCTAGCAGGCTACTACATAAGGTTTATCAAAGGCTTTTCGCAATTAGCATTACCACTGACTAAGCTTACTCGGAAGGATTTCCCCTTTGAGTGGGATTCGGCGTGTGAACAAAGTTTTATGAGTTTGAAAGAAAGATTGACTACAGCTCCCATCCTAATTATTCCCGATCCTAGCAAGTCGTACGAGGTATTTTGTGATGCGTTTAAGATGGAATTAGGAGGCGTTTTAATGCAAGAAAGTCACGTGGTGGCTTATGCTTCTCGACAATTGAAAATTCACGAGAAGAATTACCCAACCCACGATTTGGAATGAGCGGCGGTGGTGTTTACTTTGAAAGTGTGGCGTCACTATTTATATGGAGTACATTTTGAAATGTTTAGTGATCACAAGAGTTTAAAGTACCTCTTTGACCAAAAAGAGTTGAATATGCGTCAAAGGAGGTGGATGGAATATTTAAAGGATTATGACCTAGAGCTAAAATACCATCCGGGTAAAGCGAATAAAGTGGCTGATGCCTTGAGTAGAAGAGGTTTGAGAAAGGCCGAATTGATGATGTTAGAATATTCGTTGCTGGAAAAGTTTAGAGATTTAAATCTTCATTTTGTGTGGACTCCTAATGGAGTGATTATGGGGAATTTGAATGTCAATTCTACGTTAAGAATTGAAATTCAACAAGGATAATTATTGGATGAGAAGTTGCAAGAGATGCTAAGTCAACCAGGTTTTGTGCACGCTGGCGATGGAACAATTATGTTTAACCAAAGAATTTGCGTTCTGAACGGTGCGACTTTGAAAAGGAAGATTTTGGAAGAAGCGCATAAAGGTGCTTTTACTATACATCCGGGTTCTTCAAAGATGTATCAAGATTTAAAGAAGGACTATTAGTGGTCCGGTATGAAAAGAGATGTTGCAGTCTTCGTGTCGGAATGTGCAGTATGCCAACAAGTTAAGATTGAACATCAAAGACCGGGTGGATTATTGCAACCATTAGAAATCCCAGTTTGGAAATGGGATAGTATTTCTATGGATTTTGCGGTAGGTTTACCTGGTACGCAAGGTGGTTATGATTCGATTTGGGTAATAGTAGATTGGTTGACAAAGTCGGCGCATTTCTTGGCTGTGAAGACTACTTTCAAGGCAAGTCATCTTGCGAGGTTGTTTATTGCGGAAATTGTAAAATTGCATGGTGTTCCCTCTAATATTGTGTCGGAAAGAGATCCGAAGTTTACTTCAAGGTTTTGGAAAGTTTTTCAACAAGCTATGGGGACAGAGTTGCGTTTGAGCACGTCTAATCATCCACAGACGGATGGTCAGACTGATCGAACGATACAAACAATGGAGGATATGTTGAGAGCTTGTGTGTTAGAGAGTAAGGGGAATTGGAAATAACTTCTACCATTGATTGAGTTCTCTTATAACAATAGTTACCATGTGAGCATTGGAATGGCTCCTTATGAAGCATTGTATGGAAGAAAGTGTAGGACCCCTTTGTGATGGGCAGAAGTTGGAGAAGATAGAATCTTAGGACCCTAAATCATCCAAGAGACTACGGAAAAGATTCGAATGATCCGCGAGAAAATTAAACAGGCACAAGATCGACAAAAGAGTTATGCGGACAATCAAATGAGACCCTTAGAATTTGAAGAAGGTGGCCAAGTGTTTTTGAAAGTCACTCCTAGATTGAGACTGAAAGGACCGTTTAAGTCACGGAAGTTAAGTCCGAGATACGTGGGACCGTATCAAGTTTTAGAAAGGATTGGTGAAGTAGCTTACAGATTGGCCTTACCGCCTTCTCTGTCGAAAATGCACGATGTTGTCCATGTATCTCAACTTCGGAGGTTTGTTCCAGATCCTCTTCAGCCGATTCTACCGGATACTATTGAAATAGAAGCAGACTTAACGTTTGAACCTCAACCGAGCCGCATTGTGGGAAGAGAAACAAAAGTATTAAGGAATAAGGAAATTTCTCTCGTTAAGGTGCAGTGGGATGTAACGCATCCGGGTGATGCAACTTGGGAACTTGAATCAGAAATGCGAGATGCTTGCCCTCATCTGTTCAGGTAATCTTTAAATTCGAGGGCGAATTTCTATTTAAGGGGGTGAGGATGTAATACCCCGTATTTTATTACTCCGGATAATATTATATTGTGATCGACTGAGCCCAGTGTACTCTGAGAAATTATTTGACAAAATAATTAGAGTAACTGTGGAACTTAGAATAAATCCGATTAATATTATCTGACTCTGAGGTATTTTATTTATTTGGACTTAAGAGACTTTTGGACATTTAGTAGTTTTATTGCTCATACTAGTTTACTACATAATTCCTTTTCCTCCCATTTTCCAAACAAAACAAAAAGTTAGTAAGAAAGAGAGAGAAAGAAGAAAGAAGGAAAGAAAGGAAAGGAAGGAAAGAAAAGTGGAGAAGAGGAAATTTGAAGAAATCCAAGAGCAAATCATCATCCATTCATCCAATCCTTGCCCAATCTTCTCATCTTCATCATTTTCATCATCTATCCAAGGTGGGTTCTAGTTAGTACCAATTTTTAGAAGTTTTGGAATTGTTTGGTTTAGGTCGAATTTATGGAAATCGATGTTTTAACGGTTAGAATTCGATATAAATTGAAAGGAATGATCAATATGCTTGTAGAAACATATATTGATGCTTGTTTTGATGTTTTGATTTCTTTGGATTGATTGGGAAATTATAGGGTTTATGGAAATGTTGTGTTCTTGAGAAATGTAGGTTTTAAGAATGTTGTTGTTCAAACCATGCTCCACTATGTTATTGTACCTCTGTTGGTGGTTGATTGTGGTTTGGAGGAGGTTTGGAGATGTGGGAAATTTCTGTTATAGCAGGTTTATTTTCTGAGTTTCGCAGAGCGCGCTTAGCGCGCAGGAGGCCGCTTAGCGCTGTTTTGAATTCCCGCAACCCCTCCAGGAAGAAGATTGTGCGCTCAGTGGGCAAGAGGGCACGCTTAGCGCGACCTGGAACTTGGGATTTTATTCCTTAAGTGAGAAAATTCATAACTTTCGGCTCGTTTATCGGAATCGGTCATTCCTTATATCGATGTAAAGCCGAGGAAATATTATATGCAATGGAGATGAAATGTGTCGATTTTACCGACCGATTAAATAATCGAGAAAGTTCCAAAAGTGATATATTTATGTTTTAATTGTTATATATTATTCTACTATGCAATTATGACACGTCTTGCCTATCCTATTACTGTTTAACATGATTGTAAGTGAATATGCATGCAAATATGAATATGATATAGGAAGAGTGAGGAAACCTCAAACTTGAACTATAGGAGAACCTAGTAAGGAACTAGAAATTGTAGACAACTCTAGATGGCGATGCTCAGGCACGTGTTGTTGGAAGATACATCCTTGCCGAGTGTTGGCCTAGTTGAGAGTGAACACTAGTATGGAACATGTGGTTAACCTTTGTGGTTGTGAAAAGGAAAGAGAGGCCTTAAGGCGGTGTAGTCTTGTGATTGTTGAATATAATCATATTTGTTGTATGTAATCATGTAATCGTAACTGGAATATTTGAGTGTAGTTTCATGGGTCTCGAGCTCCTCTGAAACGGGTACACAATTACTTGGTAGGTTTGATTCCCTACGTGTAGTACGATTGGAACCTATGCTACGGGTAGAGTCTTGTGATGGTTAACAGGCCATGAGAAGTGACGGTTCACGGTTAACAGGCCGATGATCCCGAATCCAATTTGTATGCCAAGTAACTACAAGGATCTATGACTCGGGTTGCCTTCAAGACGTAGAAGCAGACGGGAAGACGAGATGTCTTGGTATGGTTATCGATTAGTGATGTTGTGAGTTAATGAACTCATGTCATGTTGCCATATAGTGTGAGAATTATAAAGTGTGAACTCAAGGGTCCTTTTCCCCCTTTTTCCCCATACTTGAGTTAGGATTGTTAGAAACTTGATAATCCGAGAGAACCCATAAGATAGGGAACTCACTGAGATTTAATGTATCTCACCCCACGTTGTTGATGTATTTCAGGTGCTTCGGGTTCCGAGAAGGGTAAGGATAAGGTCGTGTGATCTTTTCCTTGGTTGTTGATGGCTAGCTTCCGTAGCGGAGTTTATTTTGAGATCATTGTTGATCTAGTTCTTAGTTTTTATCATTTGAACATCTTGTGTATAAATGCCTTAGGTTTTTGTACCTTATACTTTAGGGCATGTATTTGTATACAATGTGTTAACTAGTAGCTTATGTGTTTCAGTACCAAATACTTGGATCTATATATAATATTTATGCTTTGATGTATGAGTTTTATATATGGGTGTTATAGGAAAACTTTAGATCATATTTTATTCGTTAAAAAATAATTATCTATATGACCATGCAGATATCAAATATTTATTAACTAAACAAGATTCTAAACCACGCTTGATTCGATGGATGCTCTTACTTCAAGAGTTTGACATGGAAATAAAAGACAAAATGGGATCAAAAAATGTGATAGTTGATCATCTATATTGGTTAGTAAACAAAGAAATAACCAATAAAGAGAAAGAAGTGCTGGAAGAAATCCCGGATGAGAAACTACTCATGGTATAAGAAAGGTCATGGTTTGTCGATCTAGCCAATTACAAGGTTGTTAGAATCATCCCAGAGGACTTAAATTGTCAGCAAAAGAAGAAGTTCCTAAAATATGCAAAGTAATATGTGTGATATGATTCATGTCTTTTTAAAATAATAAGATTCTATCACATTTTAAGAAAATGTCTAACCAACAAAGATGCGCGGAGTATAATTGAGAATTTTCATAATTCTTCGTATGGAAGACACTACAATAAAGAATGTACACTAGCTAAAGTTCTTCAATCAGGTTTTTATAGGCCATATATATTCAAAGACACACACAAACCCACACAAAACGGTGATAACTGCCAAAGAGCCGAGGGGATTTCCAGAAGAAACGAGATGTCACTACTGAGCATCCTATAGTTTTTTATTGTTGGGGGAATTAATTTAGTTGGACCCTTTCCACCCTCATATAACAATAATTACATTCTTTTTGTAGTAAACTACATTTCCAAATGGGTTGAATTAATTTCATCACCCAAACTAGATGGAAAAACGATGATGAAATTCCTAAAGAAAAATATGTTTGCTCATTTTGGAACACCCAGAGTGCTCATTAGTGACGGATGATCCCAGAACTCTAACAGTTAACTAGCAAAAGCACTTGCAAACTGTGGGGTAAGGCACAAGGTATCATCCCCATACCACCTCCAGATTAATGGCCAAGTATAGGTATGAAACAGGGAGATAAAAAGAATTTTAGAAAAACTGTTATCATCATCAAGAATAGATTGGTCATTAAAATTGGACAAAATTCTATAGGCTTATCGAACAACATTTAAATCTACTATAGGTCTGATATCGTTTCAAATGGTATATGAAAACTTATGTCACCTCCCAGTTGAATTATAACACAAAGCTTAATGGCCACTCAAGTTCCTAAGTTTTGACGAGTCACTAGCTGGACAAAATATGAAATTGCAATTGCACAAGTTGGATAAACTATGTAACCAAACCTATAAATTGTGCCAATTATATAAATAAAAGGTCAAGAAATATCATGATCAACATTTGATAAGGGAAATAATTCAAACCAGGTGAATTAGTCTTCGTATTCAATTACAGACTTAAATTGTTCCCTAGAAAATTAAAGTTAAAATGGTCAGGACCATTTAAAGTGAAAGCAGTGAAATCTCATTAATCAGTAGAATTGGAAGACTCGACTTCTCAAGTAAAATGGATTGTAAATTGTCATAGACTGAAACCATACCTGGGTAAGAATGACAATTACATCTATGTTATACCCCTAGATGGTCCATAAAATAAAAATAAGTTTTGAGCTAATGACGTAAAATAAGCGCTTATGGGAAGGCAAGCCAATCTTATTTTAGATTATTTTTCATCCTTGTTGGTGATTTTGTGTTATTTCCTTGTATTTGTCAAACTAAACACCATGTACACTGAAATCACATTTTTAAAAACCAGAATGGACTAGTCGGTCAAACTGAGAACCTGAGGGGTCAACGATCTTGTGATTACTAAGTTTTTTTGTACAAGTGGTAAAGGAAAAGAAAAAAGCAAGAAATTATCTAGAAAATAAAGTCATGTTAGATTTAGCTAGAACAAGAGTGATGATTCCTACAGGAGGCTCTATAACTATGTTTAGAATTTGAATATAAATAAAGAACATGTGAAGTTATGATATTTTGAAATTTTGTAGGTGTCGTGATTTTTTAGAGACCAAGTCATCTAATTTGACCGGATTAATAACTATATAGTTTGTTAGAGAGACCAATTTATTCAAATGAGTTATCTGATTTAATCTGGTTTAGTCATGCGGTTTGACTAGTGACCCATTAGTTCAACCAATGAACCAATGACCCAGTACCCTCACAGGTTTAATGATTGGTCTGGTTTTTAAAACATTGATTCAAACCACTTTAATTGAATTAATGCTACATCAATTTGGTGACCTATGATCTGAAATGGCACTGGCACAACAAGTTTTTTACATTTATGAAGAGTACTCGTTGGCCGAGCCACACAGTACGATTAACACACCCTACTACAAAAAGTTGGCTAGGAGAGGAACATGGGGCTAGGAGAAGATCTATGCATTTCACTCATAATTTTTTTGCCTGAAGGCAGACAAATATTTTTTGCAATGAATGCATAAATGATCAAAAGAGTACCTAGTATCATATACCTGTTAAATATTTTATTGTTTTCATGATAAGTGATATTGTCAATTTCTAAAGTTTCTTTGAAAAAGTATTTCCAATTTTTTTTTCAACACATGGTTCAAATGATGATCTAAACAGCCAAAATGCATGTAATCACAAACAATAGGTTGATAACAAAAAATCAAAGAACAAATGACATGAAAAATGTTTTATTCTCTTTAAATTATTTATTCATGATTAGTGTTCTGGCTATCTGTGAAATATAACATGATTATGAATTATTTGTTTTATTCAAAGTTTGATTTTGTTATAGTCTAGTGAAAGCATGTTAACATAACTTCATAATCATAAGCTTACCCAAGTAAGATGTGTGCATCCTCATATTTTACATAAATAATGAAAGTAGGCATGCATGTTAACTATGTAGACTTTGCATTAGTTTTACTGTTACTTGATATGTTTGAAAGTCAAGGATATGTTATAAAATCCTACTTTGGTCTAACAAATGATTCATATTTATGTTATGGTTTATGGATAGTTATGATGTTGATTATGATCTTGCATTTGAAAGAATACCATGTCATAAAAGCAAGAAAATATCAAACTAGATCAAGTCCCTTAAAAGCAAGGCTCGTTATGCCATGATAATAAGCGTGTCTAGCATGCTCAGGAAGACAGATGGCAACCCAAGGCTAAAGTACTTCATGGTGAAGAAAGGGTTTGTGCGCCAAGCGTTTGAGTGGTGTGCATAGTGAAGCAAGGTGGCTAGGGCCACTTGTAAGACATCTAGCATTACTTAATCTAGAAGAAAGCAGCCTCACAAGGCACAAATGGGCAGTGCGCCTAACGAGGCCCTTAAATCTGCATCTATAAATAAGGGTTTCCAAGTTAGTGCAAAGGGAGTTTCATTGGACTGTTGTAGTATAGAATGGGAGTATGTTCCCTTTGGTCTACAATAGGAGAATAAGAGAGGGAGATTGAAGGCAGAAGCGTTGCTCAAGTGATAGGCAAAATAAACCTCCAAGCTCGTCTTCTGGGATTATCGCTACAGCTACGATGAGTAAGCGTAGCTAAAAATCTCTTTTTGGGGGTTAGATGTAGTTATTTTATTCATGTATTTAATAGGTCATAGCAGTTTATGTAAGTCTACTCAAGCTTTAATATTGATGACTCTTTATTCTTAATGTTTGTTTTAGATTTTCTACCTAAAACTTGTTTTCATGGTATGACTTGAAATTCAAACAGTGTTTGTCATTGCTAGATCCAAGATTATCACTTATTGAATATTAATGCCTGAACACAGTCTTAGATTCAATATTTGTGTATATTGTAGTTTGATTGGTGTGGAGTCTTGCTGCTTTGTAATTATTGGAACTTAATGCTCCGAGTTGGTTAATGGACTGAGATATCGGATATTAGGTAACACATAGATTTCATGCCATTTAGACCTAAGGGAGATACGAATACGAGCAACAAGTGATAATATTAATAGCTGATGTAAATGATCATATTACTGACTTATAGTTATACACGATAAATACGTAATGACGAAATCTACCCCCAGCAAACTTTCTTACTATTAACACAATAATCTCCATTTTACTTTTTTTTCATTTAATTTATGTCATTTACTTACATGCGTCAAAACAATTATAAAACCCTTTTCTACTTAGAATCTTAAAAACTGTTGAACAGTCTTTAAAACTATCAGTTTTTTGTTAAGTTGTAATTCCTTGTATCGAAGCAGTGTAGCTCGATAGAAGTAAGGAGATGTCGAATTGTAATAGTGTGTCGAAGTGTCGAAGGAGGTTCCTTCACACAGGATTTTGAATTAGGCCTATTTTAGTAATGTTAGCTATTTTGGGCTTTTATAGTTTTGGGCCTTAGCTTGGGGTGCAAGCTAAGCTAAATCTATAAATAGGGAGAATCTCTTATATTTTGTAACAACAAGAAGCTTAGAATTGAAAGCTTGTATTCACAGTTGCAGTTAGCAAGTGAAATAATAGAATTTCCACAGTTTGTGGGCAGAGAGTTCTCTGCAGAATTTGTTCATTCTCTCCTCCAAATATTTCTTCTTTCATTTTTTATTGTTGTTCTTTCTCAATCTTTTCATTGCCATTGCGTGTTTGTGGGTTTGTTGACAATCTTGAGATCAAGATTGAAGGGGAATTCCCATAGGTTTTGGGTTAATTCCAACATCTGGTATCTAGAGCTCCGGTTGCGATTCAAGGAAGGAAAATTGTGATGGCGATGAACTATCCAAAAGGGCACTTTTCGGCGAGTCTTCTGATTCTCCAGAAAGACAACTATGAGAATTGATGCAAGCAGATCAAGTTGGTGTTCTGTTATCAAGATCTTTGGGATCTTGTGAAGGAAGGAGTAACGCCGCTTGCGGAGAACGGAACGGATCAAGAAAAGGCTGCACACAAAGAGTTGAAGAAGAAAGATTATAAATCTCTCTTTATAATCCATCAGTGTGTTGATCCAGATAACTTTGAAAAAGTTAGCGATGTAGATTTAGCGAAGGAAGCGTGGGATATTCTTGAAAAGTCGTTTGGAGGCACAGAGAAGGTGAAAGAGGTGAGGTTACAAACTCACAAGAGAACCTATGAGTTGCTTCAGATGGAAGACAATGAAAGTATAACAGATTTCTTCACCAGTGTTACAAAACTGGTGAATCAAATCAAGGTAAGTGGAGAGGTGTTGACATCAAGATGAGTTGTTGCAAAGATCTTGACGTCATTCGCTCCAAAGTTCGACCACGTGGTAGTAGCCATAGAAGAGTCGAAAGACTTGTCAGTATTGGCGAAGGAAGAGCTTCAAGGGATGCTTAAGTCTCATGAACAAAGGATGGCTAAAAGAGCTGCAGGAAAGTCGAAGAGTGATATGGCTTTGCAAGAGCAGTCAGAAAAGGAAAGGAAAGGCAAAGGAAGCGTGAATGCCAACAAAGGTAGAGGAGGCTACAACAATCAGAAAAAACCTTAGAACTAAGGTAACCAAAGATGTGGTGATGCAGGTAGAGGAAGAGGTGGTGGTCGAATGCCGGAAAAAAGTCACATTCAATGTTTCAATTGTCAGATGTATGGCCACTATGTTAGTTTTTGTCCAGAAAAGAAGAAAAATCAAGAAACTGATGCAAAGCTGGCGAAACATGAAGAAGAAGAGACATTGCTGATGGTCACAACAAGAGATGAAGAAAGATTCCAAGATCAGTGGTACTTGGACTCAGGATGCTCATCACACATGACTGGAAGGAAAGATTGGTTTGTCAACATGAAGCCCTCGTCAAAGAACACGGTGAAGTTTGCAAATGACAACACTCTAGCAGCTGAAGGTGTTGGTGATGTTCTGATTATGAGGAAAGGTGGCAAGAGGTCAACACAATGTGTTGTACATACCAGGCATGAAGAGTAATTTGCTCAGTATAGGGTTGCTTGTCGAAAAGAACTACAAGGTAGTTGTCGAAGACAAGATGATGAGAGTCCTCGACGCAGGTGGTAGATTGATCTTGAAGGCTCCAATGTCTCAGAATATGACCTTCAAGATTGAACTCAAGGTGATGGAGCATAAGTGCCTAGAAATTGCAGCCAGCAGAGATGAGTGGTTATGGCATTTTCGACTAGGCCATCTCAACTTCAATGACATTAGAGAGCTAAAGAGAAGAAATATGGTTTCTGGAATACCCAAAATCAACATTCCAAGTGAAGTCTGTGAAGAGTGTGTTCAGTCGAAATAACACAAGAATAGCTTCAGCAAGGATGTAGGAATGAAGTCGAAGGCAATTCTGGAAGTCATATACTCTGATATATGTGGTCCAATCCAGGTGGATTCGATTGGTGGCAACAGATACTTTGTCACGTTCATAGATGATTACGGTCGAAAGTTGTGGACTTACCTCATCAAGAAGAAAAGTGATGTGATCGAGGTATTTTCCAGATTCAAATCTATGGTCGAAAGACAGAGCGGTCGAAAGTTGAAAATTTTGAGGACTGATGGTGGTGGAGAGTATGTGTCGAAAGAGTTCGATGTATTATGTGAAAAAGAAGGGATTGTGCATGAGGTGGTGCCACCCTATACTCCACAGCAAAATGGAGTTGCAGAACGAAAGAACAGAACCATCATGAATATGGTGAGAAGTATATTGAATGGAAAGCATCTACCCAAAGAATTATGGGGAGAAACGGTTTCGACAGCAACATATATTTTGAACAGATGTCCGACGAAGAAGCTTGAAGGAATCACACTAGAAGAATGTTGGTCTGGTTTCAAGCCTAGCCTCAGTCACTTGAAGCTGTTTGGATCTATAGCACATAGACATGTGCCAAATCAGTTGACAAGGAAGCTTGATGACAAGTCAAATCAGATGATCTTGATAGGATATCATTCGACTGGAGGTTACAAACTGTTCGACCCAGTGAATAAGCAGGTAGTGATCAGCAGGGACGTGATCATAGATGAGCTTAAAGAATGGGATTGGACTGAGAATGCCAAGAAGGATTTAGTGAGAATCTCTTGTGAAGAACCAGCCACTGAAGTCGAAAGAGAAGTTCGACAAGAACCAGTCATAGATGAAACCGGCCCAAGCAGACCTCGACGAACAAGACACATGCCTGCAAGGTTGCAAGAATGTGAAATTACATCAGATGATGTGGTTAATGAAGAGGGTGAGCTGGTACATTATGCTTTCTATGCAGATGACAAACCAGTCAATGCAGCTGAGGCATTGAAAGATTTGAAGTGGGTGAAAGGAATGAATGAAGAGTTAGAGTCCATCGAAGTCAACAACACCTGGTCACTTGTGAAGTGGGTTTACAAGGTGAAGGTAAATCCTAGAGGAGAAGTAACTCGACACAAGGCGAGACTTGTGGCGAAAGGATTTCTACAGAAGGAAGGAATCGACTTTGATGAAGTGTTCGCACCTATTGCTAGGATCGAAATAATCAGGTTGGTTGTTGGTCTAGCAAATATGAACAATTGGCACACATGTCAGATGGACGTGAAGTGTGTGTTCCTTAATGGCCCCTTAGATGAAGAAGTATATGTCGCACAACCAGCTGGGTATGTCAAACGAGGCGAAGAAGGAAAGGTGTACAGGATGCACAAAGCCTTGTATGGACTTAAGTAAGCTCCAAGAGCTTGGAATAAGAAAATCGACAGCTTCTTAAGGGAGAAGGAATTTGTGAAGTGTACGACTGAGCATGGAGTGTATGAAAGGAGAATCAATAATGAATTACTTATACTATGCCTTTATGTCGATGATTTGTTGATAACAGGGAGTTACAAGAAGGAGATCGAAGATTTCAAACATGGCCTAAGTGAGGAGTTTGAAATGTCAGACTTGGGAAATTTCTCATATTTCCTTGGCATCGAATTCTACAAGACTAATAGAGGTTTGATGATGCACCAAAGAAGATATGCAGGCGAAATACTCAAGAGATTTGAGATGCAAGATTGCAACCCAACTTCGACTCCAGCTGAGACCAGACTACAACTGTCGAAGGATTCAGATGAAGATGATGTCGACCCAACCCAGTACAGAAGAATTATTGGTCACTTAGATACCTTTATCACACAAGGCCTGACTTAGCATACAGTGCGGGTATGGTAAGTAGATTCATACAGAAGCCAAAGGCATCACATCTAACAACGACGAAGAGGATACTGAGGTATCTGAAAGGGAATCTCGACTACGGCATTTTGTTTCTTGCAGCTGATGAAGGGAAAGAATGCAAGTTAGTGGGATACACCGACTCCAGCTGGTGTAGTGATGCTGAGGATAGAAAATCCACAGCTGGATATGTGTTTATGTTAGGTGGTGCACCAAATGCTTGGATTAGAGAAAGGAGCCAGTAGTGGGATTGTCATCATGCGAAGCAGAATATAAAGCTGCTTCTCTTTGTGCATGTCAACCAACCTGGATGGTGAACTTGGTCGAAGAGATTACAGGGAAGAGTCATGGAGCAATTACCATGAAGATCGACAGCATGTCAGTTATCAACTTGGCGAAGAATCCAATAGCTCACGGTTGAAGAAAACACATCGAAATGAGATTCCATTATCTTTTAGAGCAGGTAGCAGAAGGGAAGATGAATTTGGAACACTGCAGAACTGAGAATCAGATTACAGATATCATGATGAAGGGAGTGCAGGTCGAAGTTTTCAGAAGACTGTGAGCCATGATGAATGTAGACAGCTTAGACACAATGAATTAGGTAGTGTGTTGAGTTGTAATTCCTTGTGTCAAAGTAGTGTAGCTCGACAGAAGCAAGGAGCAGTCGAATTGTAATAGTGTGTCGAAGTGTCGAAGGAGGTTCCTTCACACAAGATTTCGACTTAGGCCTGTTTTAGTAATGTTAGCTATTTTGGGCTTTTATAGTTTTGGGCCATAGCTTGGGGTGCAAGCTAAGTTAAATCTATAAATAGGGAGAATCTCTTATATTTTGTAACAACAAGAAGCTTAGAATTGAAAACTTGTATTCACAGTTGCAGTTAGCAAGTGAAATAATAGAATTTTCACAGTTTGTGGGCAGAGAGTTCTCTGCAGAATTTGTTTATTCTCTCCTCCAAATATTTCTTCTTTTGTTTTTTCTTGTTGTTCTTTCTCAATCTTTTCATTGCTATTGCATGTTTGTGGGTTTGTTGACAATCTTGAGATCAAGATTGAAGAGGAATTCCCATAGGTTTTAGGTTAATTCCAACATCTTTGTGGATACGATAATTATAATAAAAAAAATTCTCGAAACAGCTTTTTATGATGACAAGACTATATGGAAAAGAAAGGAGCACAAACATGACTTTGAAACTAGAAGATGAATATTATATAGTTCCTAATGCAATAACAGAATACATATTAGTGAAAGTTAAAATATTTGTATATATTGTTGACTTTGTAACTTTTGACATTGAAGATGAAGTTGTGGTTCCAATCATTGTAGATATGCCCATCTTACGTACTGTCGTAGAAAATGTCCACTTGGAAACTAGTCAACTTTGGTTCAAATTTTGGAAAGATAAGATGATAATTGTTACGCCTCAATTTATTTAATTGATTTTCGTAAATAAATTGTGTGAAATGTATGTGTTATTTGATGTGTTGATGTGTTAGAGAAACACTTTGGTGTAGGGTGGTAGCCTTAGAAATTAGAATTTAAGGTGTTGGGGGTGTGTGAGTAAAAATGTAGAGATATGGGGGTGGTGGGAGAAGTATATGATGTCACTATTATTTAAATAGGACTATTTAAATATAATAGTAGTAATAGTAATAATTAAATATTTATTTTTAAGTATTATTATTATAATAATGTAATAAAATAAATATTTATTTTATTTAGTTGGAATAAATGTTAATTAGAAATAATAATAAAATAAGGAAAGAAGGGAAATAGAGGGAGAACTGTCAGAACGTGAAAAGGAAGAGAAAGAGAAGAGAGAGATATGGCTTGAGGAAGAAGAGAGAACCTCATTGTTGAAGTGCTCTTGCTGGAAAATTAAGGTAAGGGTGGGATTTCCATTTGTATAAGGGATTTGTATAATAACATGTGGGTGGGTGTCTGGTTTCTCTTTAATTGAATTTTCTTTTCTATGCTTTGAATTATGCAATTGTGTGAGAATGTTGTCATGATGTATGTTTGGATGAATTGTGTTGTGGATGAACGTTTATAATGTTGTGTGTTGTTGGGGATCAAAGTTGGAAACTGAGGTAATTTATTGTTTATGAAAATTGGGATTTTTAGGATGATTTAGAACTGAATTTCGTAGCACAAAATAGTAGAAAACTACTTCTGTCATAATGGTAACTGGTTACCACTTTTTGAGTAACAGGTTTTACTTGAGACAATTTTCAGAAAAATCTAACTTTTAAAGGGTGTAACCGGCTACAGGTTTTTGTGTAACTGGTTACACTGTCCAAAAAGAATGTAAACTGGGCAAATTTTAAAGGATGTAACCGGTTACTGGTTTTGGTGTAACGGGTTACGTTAGGGATGTTTAGCCACTGTTTTTGATCAAGTGGTAACCGGTTACCAATTTTGGTGTAACCGGTTACACCTGCTGTGTCAAACGTTAAAAATTCATAACTTGAGTTTCGGGGTGTCCGTTTAGGGTGTCGTTCAAAGCGTTGGAAAATTGATGCACTGTACTTTAATATAAAAATACCATTAGCACCTGTAAATGATTTTTAATGGTGCGTACTGGTGTTGGATGATATGCAATGTGTATGTTATGGTGTGGTAATGTGTGTGAATGGTGTGCTATTACCCGCTATACTACTATAATGCTATTATTGAATGCTTGTAGTATACATTTGGTGTTTTGCTGACCAATTTTGATGTAGTACAGTGATTAAGGTGAATATCATTGTACATGTTGTTGTATGTCATTTATGAATCATGCATCATGGTGTTTGGACGGTGGTCCATTTTTAGTGAGTTTCAATCCTATGGTGGGAATTGGGTGTGTGTTATTGGTTCTAGGTGGAAATTTGTGAAGCATAACCTATGGTGATGGTAACAGTTTCTGGTGTGCTCTGATCCTATGGTGGGGATCAGGAGCGAGTGAACTTGAGAGTTCACATTTGGCACCACATGCATTGAGTCATGGAGTTAAGTCTCATTGCATTGCATACACTTTGTACTAAATGTTTAAATTGTGTGGAGTGTGATTCGTGAAATGGGTGATTATGCATAAGTTGACTTTGTGCTTACATATTATTATGCAATTTCATTATATGATTGTAAATTATCACCCCTTCTATTTGAATGTTGTCTTTACATGATCATTGTGCAAATAATTTGTAGTAGAGGCGTGGATGTGAGTGGAAGGGATTACCTTCCTTATTGCTTTTGTTGAGTCGGTGTCTGCTATGATACGTAACACTGGAGGGAGAATGCTTGTTTTCTTTATTTCATGTTTTGGTGGAGATTATTTTGTGAATCTCCGATGTTTGAGAATTCTTTTTATCTATATTATGTTATGATTATATTTTGAAATTTTAAACTAATCAGTTATTGATGCTTTTTCATTGCTAATAAAATGTTTGAGTTCAGATATGTTTATAATTCATATTAATTCTAAATTTCATATATGTTACATATCCTATTGCATGAGTTGGTTGATGTTGAAAGTAGCATCCTAATTGTTGGATTGTCTTAGTTTACTCTGATTTTTATTTAAAAATTACACGGGGAAAATTAAGGTGTTACATAGGGGTATCAGAGCAGGTCGATATGTCCGGCCAAGTTGTCGAGTCGGTATGGTGTGACAATTGAATTCTATTGTGGTAGTCTTCTAATCATTGTTGATGTTATTGTTGTGAAATAGAAAATGGCTGGAAGAAACGATGTCGCAATTGCTGCTGCTTTGCAGGTTGTGGCTTAGGCTGTGCAGAATCAGCCTAATGCTGGTGGGAATGATGAGTTATGATATTTGGGGAAGTTTTAGAGGAACAGTCCACCTACTTTTAAGGGTAGGTATGATCGTGATGGAGCGTAGGCTTGGCTCAAAGAGATTAAGAGAACCTTTCGTGTGATAGATTGTTCAGAAGCACAGAAGGTATAGTTTGGTACACATATGTTGGCTGAGGAGGCAGATGATTGGTGGGTCAATAGTCGTTAGGTGTTGGAAACTGCAGGTGAAGTTATCACGTAGGTTGTGTTTCGCAAAGAGTTTATGAGGAAGTATTTTCCTGAAGATGTTCGTGGAAAGAAGGAGATTGAATTCCTAAAAGTGAAACAGGTGAATTTATTTGTTACTGAGTATGCTGCCAAGTTTGTGGAACTTGCAAAGTTCTATCCTCATTATAGTGAGGTAACTGTTGAATTCTCAAAATATGTCAAGCTTAAGAATGGTTTGCGTCCAGAAATCAAATAGACGATTGGGTATCAATAGATACGAAGGTATTCAGACTTGGTGAATAGTTGTAGGATCTACGAGGACGATAGTAAGGCTCGGTCAGCTCACTATAAGAGTCTGAGCGAGAAGAGGGGGAAGCAACATTTGAACCATGGGAAACCTTATAGTGCTCCAGCTGAGAAAGGTAAACAAAAGGTTGTGGATGGTAAGAGGCCAAGTGGGGGAGGTGCTCCTGCTCCTCTTAAATGTTTTAGGTGTGGTGAGCTTGGTCATCGCGCCAATGAATGCAAGGATGATATGAAGAAGTGTTTCCGGTGTGGGAAGATAGGACATCTATTTACTGATTACAAAGATAATGTGGTGACTTGCTATAACTATGGTGAATCATGACATATCAGTACGCATTTCCAGAAGCTGGAGCAAGCTCAATCCGGTGGGACGGTGTTTGCTTTGTCCGGGACTAAGAATTACAGTGACGACAGGATGATTAAAGGTATATGTTACATTAATAGTACTCCTTTGATTGCTATTATAGATACTGGTGCTACTCACTCATTTATTACTGTTGATTGTGTGAAAAGGTTGGGCCTTGTAGTGTCCTCAATGAATAGAGAGATGGTTATCGATACTCTCGCTAAGGGATCAGTGGCTACTTCTTTGGTTTGTTTGAACTGTCCTCTGTCAATGTTTGATAGATATTTCAGTGTTGATCTTATCTGCTTGCCGCTGAGGGATCTTGATGTTATCTTGGGAATGAACTGGTTGGAGTTCAATCATGCTCATATAAATTATTATAACAAATCAGTACGATTTTTTGCTCCTGGTGACAAAGAGGAAACCGGTTTCTTATCTGCTAGGCAGTTGAATGAGCTTTTGCTAGAGGAAACTCAAGTGCTTGTGTTGTTCGCGTCTTTATCTGTTAAAAGTCAAGCTGCAATTGAAGAATTGTCGGTGGTGTGTGATTTTCTAGAGGTGTTTCCGGATGATATTTAGGATGTGCCGCCAGAGGGAGAGGTGGAATTCTCTATTGATCTTGTCCATGGTCCCAGGCTTATTTCTATGGCACCATACAGGATGTCGATGTCGGAATTAGTAGAATTAAAGAAGAAATTAGAGGATTTGCTTGAAAAGAAATTTGTGAGACCAAGTGTGTCACCTTGGGGGGCTCCAGTGTTATTAGTAAAGAAGAAAGAATGTAGTATCAGGTTGTGTGTGGATTACCGACAACTGAATAAACAAATGATCAAGAACAAATATCCACTTCCGAGAATAGATAATTTGATGGATCAACTGGTAGGAGCACGTGTTTTCAGCAAAATTGACTTAAGTTCGGGTAACCATCAGATTCAGGTCAAGGATGAAGATATTCAGAAGACGACTTTTAGACTCGGTATGGACATTATGAATATCTAGTGATGCCGTTTGGCGTTTCTAATGCACCTGGAGTGTTTATGGAATATATGAACCATATATTTCGTACTTATCTGGATCTGCTCGTAGTGGTTTTCGTTGATGATATTTTGATCTATTACAAGTCGAATGAAGAGCATGTTGAGCATTTGTGAATTGTGTTGCAAGTGTTGAAAGAGAATAAGTTATATGCAAAGTTGTCAAAGTGTGAGTTCTGGTTGCAAGAAGTTAGTTTTCTTTTGAATATTATTTCAGGTGATGGTATCGATGTGGATCTGTCCAAAGTAAATGCAGTACTATAGTCACTACGCCAAAATTGGCTTTTCACATCGCACCAAAGACAACGCTTTTTGGACAAAGCGCTGCTATAGGTCTTTAAAAAATTTCGCTAAAAAAAAGTGCTGTAAAAGACAGCCTTTAGAAAGCGCTGTTAAATGCCCTAAATGGAAGCCACCTTAGAAAGCGCTTTTTGAAAAGCGTTCTTATAGGTTAACCTTAGAATGCGCTTTCATAAAGCGCTGCTATAGGTCTTAAATTCTCCTCACTTTAGAAAGCGCTTTCAGAAAGCGCTGCTATAGGTCTTAAATTCTCCTCACTTTAGAAAGCGCTTTCTAAGGAAAGTGCTCTCATAGGTAGCACTTAAGAAAGCGCTTTCTGAAAAGCGCCCTCTAAGGTTATTTATAAATTAAAATATAAAACACATTTCATATCATTTTCAAAAACTTCTTTTCATTTTCTTCTCTCGACCGTTTCTTTGCTCTCAACCATTTCTGAAACCCTTGCGTTCAATCGTTCTTGCATGCTTTCTAAAACCCTTGCTTTCATTGCCGTCGTTCTGAAACCTTTGCCGCCACCGTTGCCGTCGTTCTAAAACCGTTGACGTCACCGTTGCCATCGTTCATTCTTGAATTCGTGAAGGAGAAGACGAAAACGAAAAGAAGAGGTACGTTGTTGTTGTTGTTCTTGCTTCATACATTGTTCTTGTCGTCGTTGTTGTTATTGTCGTTCATTCTTGCCATCAGCATTGCCGTCGTTCTGTTGTTGTTGTTGTCGTTCTGTTGCTGTTGTTGTTGCTTCTGTTATTTTTTCTCAGAATGAAAGTTTTTTTTATCGTTCTGTTGCTGTTGTTGTTGCCGTTCAGAATGAATGTTAGCATAAATGTATCAGGTATATACTAGGTGTGTATTTTTTTTCTTTTATTGTTTTACATGTATGTATTTGAGGTTGTAATAATATTTATACAGAAATCATATTACTTCTTTCTAGTAAGGCATTTGTTAATCAATTTGATGCTGGAATAACTTAATATTCTAATATGAGTGAGTCAAATTTGAGTAATATTGTGTTAATTTGAATAACCTCAAACCTTGGTGGTCAAAATTTGAAAAATATTCTACCAATTGGTTGTTCTGCCTTGACTAGACATGCCAATACATAAGAACATTTGACTTAAAATGTTGATAAGAGAATGAAATGATGGAATGAATAGAATTCATAAGACAGAAGAAGTTATTAAACAGGTTTCTTTAATACTCTATTCATTCACTTGAAGAATTGATAAAACTATAATGCATATAGTTTCATTTTATAGGCAAAATAATAAGTTTCTTATCAATGATTAAGTATGTTTAATTTCTAAGTAATCTTGATTGATAAGATATATATTTCTTAATACCTACTTAACCCAAGGTACTTAACGGATTAAAATATGAAAGAATGAGATTATAGTTCATATATCTTGACTAGCTTCTTACTATTTTAGAAGACACTTGATTTAATTTCTAACATTGTAGTTAGTAGTTATAGTTATAAAAGTTTGTTATGTTAAAATTTGTTATAGTTAGTTTTTTTAGAAACTTGTTATGTTAAAATTTTCTTTTATTGTGAAACTAGTTATAGTTAGTTTGATAAAACACTAAAGAGTTTGCTGTTGATGAATTGGACTGTTATGACATTAGCTTGAAATTAGAAGTTAGTAGGTTATATAGAAAAAAGAATAAATGGTGAATTAGTTATGGTATATGAAACCTGTAATTGTTGCTTGTTTGTGATTACATGTTGCCACATATCAAGTTATGACTCATAATTGGTCAATTAATGATATTTCATTTTATGATACGTGTACAGGGGGATCTTGGTAATTCTAACCTATCTGGACACTGTGTGGGTCTAGAAGTTGTTTACATCTCTAAAGGTAATTAGTTGTTCTCTCTCGCCACTGTAATTAGTAGTGCTTTGAATGAACTAATATGATGGAGTTACTAACTTATTGAATTTTCTATATATAGGGGTTACTTGTGATCAAAGTGTGAAAGTCGGATCGTTTCCCTACAGGTAAATATTTTTTATTTTTGTTTTTGTTTAGTTTAATTAGTATAACTATGGATAAGAAATGGATGTCTTCAAGTCGATTGTCGAAAGAGTACGAGAATGGGGTATCGGAATTCGTTAAGTTTGCTGTTGCGCACGCCAAAGACCCCGGTCGAATGAGATGTCCTTGCTTGGGTTGTTGTTTTGGGAGTCGGGTTGACGCGGTTCAGTTGGCATCGCATTTAATGAGGAGTGGAATTGATAGAAGTTATACATGTTGGAATTTGCATGGTGAGAAAATTAACGGGAATGTTGAACCAGGGGATAATACGACCTATGCTTCAAAAGACAATGGCACAGATACATACGATTCAGATCGAGTCGAAGAGATTGTAGAAGCACTTGAAGAAGATCTTAAGGATTGTCCTAAAATGTTTGAGAGGTTGGTAAGCGATGCAGAGAAACTGTTATATAATGGTTGCACCAAATTCACAAGATTGTCTGCGGTATTAAAGTTGTACAACTTAAAGGCAAGCAATGGATGGTCGGATAAAAGTTTCACAGAGTTATTGGTCCTTATGAAAGATATGCTTCCAGAGGATAATGTTTTTCCCAATCGAACATATGAGGCCAAAAAGATGTTGTGCTCTATTGGCATGAGCTATGATAAGATACATGCATGTCCAAACGATTTTGTTTTGTTTCGAAATGAGAATGCATCGTTAAATGAGTGTCCTAAATGCGGTGTCTTTCGATATAAGGAAAAGTTGTCTCCAGCAAAAGTCTTATGGTATTTTCCTATAATTCCGAGAGATAGACTCATGTTTCGTAGTGAGACCGATTCAAGACACTTGACTTGGCATGCAGATGAAAGAATTGTTGATGGAAAGTTTCGACATCCGGCAGATTCACCACAGTGGATGAAAATTGATGATGATTATCCTGAATTTGGAAAAGAAGCAAGAAACCTTTGCTTGGCATTATCTACTGATGGAATGAACCCACACGGTCTTCAAAGTATCTCACATAGCACTTGGCCTGTGATCATAGTAATTTATAACCTACCTCCATGGCTATGTATGAAGCGTAAGTACATGATGTTATCTATGTTAATTTCTGGGCCTAGACAACCAGGGAATGACATAGACGTATACTTGGCACCCTTAATCGAAGATTTAAAGTTTTTGTGGGAGAACGGTGTGGAGGTTTATGATGGGTATAGGAAAGAAAGTTTTAACTTGAGGGCGATGTTGTTTGGCACAATTAATGATTTTCCAGCATACGGAAATCTATCAGGGTACAGCATAAAAGGTCAATGTGCGTGTCCTATTTGTGAAGATAAAACAGATTGGACGCGATTGGAGTTTGGTCAGAAGAATGTATTTCTCGGTCATCGTAGATTCTTAAATTCTAATCATCACTATCGTGGGTGGAGAAAAGCATTCAATGGAGAGGCAGAACATGGTAGAGCTCCAACTATATTGACAGGTGATCAAATTTTTGAAAAGGTGAAAGATGTGAGTACTCAGTTTGGAAAGCCTTTTGCACATACACTTGTCAAGAGTGGGTGGAAGAAGATGTCAATTTTTTTTGAACTGCCATATTGGAAGTCGTTGTATGTAAGACATTTTCTCGATGTTATGCATATTGAAAAAAAAATGTATTTGACAGTGTTATTGTTACGTTACTCAATATACAAGGAAAGTCTAAGGATGGCCTTAAAGCAAGAAAGGACTTGGTAGCGATGGGAATAAGAAATGAATTAGGACCCATGAAGAAAGGAACACGAACATATCTACCACCTGCTGCTTATACTCTATCTAGAAAAGAGAAAAAGGTATTGTGTAAGTTTCTAAGTGAAGTTAAAGTTCCAGAAGGATATTCTTCAGATATTAGAAGACTTGTGTCTATGAAAGACCTCAAGTTAAAGAGTTTAAAGACGCATGACTGCCATGTTATAATGGAACATTTTTTACCAATAGGTATACATTCTATTCTGCCAGAAAAATTAAGAAGCGCAATAACTAAATTATGTTTTTTCTTCAAGTCAATTTGCAGTAAGGTGATCGATCCTGCGATCTTACCAACATTGCAAAAAGAAATAGTTATTACTTTGTGTGATCTTGAAATGATTTTTCCTCCCTCGTTTTTTGACATAATGGTTCATCTAGTTGTTCATCTGGTGAAAGAGACACAATTGTGTGGACCGGCTTATATGAGATGGATGTACCCTGCTGAACGTTATATGAAAATATTAAAAGGGTATGTGAAAAATCGAAGTCGACCAGAGGGTTGTATTGCTGAACGATACATTGTTGAAGAAGCGATTGGGTTTTGTACTGAATATCTGTCCAATGTACAATCAATTGGACTCCCCAAATCTCATATTGTCGAAAAAAAAGAAGGAAAAAAATTAATTGGAAATGAAGTTGTAACAGTATCAAGGGTCGAACGGGATCAAGTGCATTTATATGTTCTGCACAATAAGAATGAGGTTGAGCCGTATGTTGAAATGCATAAGGATGTTCTCCGAGGTTTAAATCCGAATAGAAATGAGAATTGGATAGTACGAGAGCACAATCGAAGTTTCATACCTTGGTTTAAGGATCATATTTATTCAAGGTATTATTCAGATCGAAGTGGGTTGAAAATAATAATGGCGTACGAATGGATAAGTCAGGATTTTTGCAAGTGGATCTTAATAGGGTGGGGTACAAAGATGAGCGTTTTATTCTAGCCTCTCAAGCTAAACAAGTGTTCTATGTCACTGATCCGACAAGTACAAAATGGTCTATAGTGCTTTTATCTAACAAAGTAATTGATGAAAACATTGGAGATCAAGGTGATATTGATGTTTATATTGAATCATTTACTAGAAATGATCAAGATGAAAATATTATAACGAATGAATCATATACAAGAAATGATCATAATGGGGGTATTTGGATCAATCCAACCGTCCGTGTTATTAAGAGACGGGTAGAACATATTCCAACCAAGAAAAGAAAGAGACGTTAGTGAAAAAGGTACTAGTTATAAAATTATAGCTTATATCATTCAATAATATTAATTAGTTGTCATGTTATATATAGCTTATATCATTCAATGGATTATGGATTATGGATTTTTATATTTGTCATTTAATTTTTGTTTTTTTCTTTCTTACAGGTCAAATGGCTAGTAACCAGGACGACACACACGAGACACATGATGAAAATGAAGCTCGGAATGAACCTTCGAATGTAGAAAGTGAAATAAAACCTGGAATAACTATTATGAAGTCAATCATCCGTGCTAGAGATAAAGGGATCAATTTTGATGTACATTGGAGTGATGAGAACCAACTAATTGAGCCTAACGGTTCAATGTTGTCTTCATACATTGGTTCACTTGTCCGTCAGCATATTCCAATTACCAGTGATAATTGGAGGAATCCAAAGTTGAAAGCTGGTAAAGATAAGATATGGACTGAGATACAGGTACTTTAATTTACTTATACTAACACACTTTATGTTTATATGTTTATAAGATAAGATAAGTCTTTAATTTACTTATACTAACACACTTTATGTTTATATGTGTATGTTTTTTTGTAGAGGTCATTTAATATTGATGAAACCTGAAAAAAAATATTGTCTTCAGTTGGCCGGAAAGAGACACAGAGGGTTCTGAGCCTTATTATCAAATAAATATCTTAGGGATGCGGATAAAAATTTTATTGAAGCAGAACTTCCACAGTTGTATGCGGACGTGATTGAACCCGAAGAATGGAGCACGTTTGTAGCCAAACAGAAAACCGAAAAATTCAATGTAATGTTATCTTGTTATGTCTATTAATTGTATTATATACTTGTTGCATTAGTTTGTTCTGATATGACTTAAACTTGTTTATCCAGGATTTGAGTGCCATTAATCGCCAAAGAGCATCAAAACCCACGTATCCATACAGAAAAGGGCGTTTGGGATATGCACGGTTACAGCAAAAATTGGTAAGTATATATTAATGCTATGATTTTATTAATTGTATTATTGTGTTATACTTGATGAATTTATTATTTAACTAAATGTGTAGTTAGAAGAGATGAAAAGTGAAGAATCATCACTTCCGGGACATGTTTTGTGGAAGGAAGCTCGTGTGGGTAAGGATGGAGTTGTTAGGGAAGATGTTCAGCATGTTTATGATGAATGTGTAAGTATAACATTATGTCTTTAAGTTAATCGAAATTTTATTAAAATATAATTAATTTGTAATCCCCACTAATAATTTTCGATATGTCAATGAATTTCAGGAGAGTCTATCTAAATCCTTAACCACAGGCGAGGAGGATTGCAGGAGCATTCTTAGTCGAGTACTAAATGTTCCTGAGTATTCCGGCCGGGTGAGAGGTAAAGGATTTGGTGTGACTCCATCTACCTTGTATCCAAAGAGAAAAAATACCATCAACCGAGAAGTCATGCAATCATTGGAGGAACTAAAGGCGCAAGTCCGTGAATTGCAAAAGGATAAAGAGAGATATGAGGCGGAAAAGCGCGGTTCCAGTTTGAAAGATACTAGTGACAAAGCTAGTATCAATTGTCAAAATAAAATTCCCGAGGTAATTAGCACATATTTATTTTAATTAAATTAACACATTTATTTTAATTGACCTTTATACACATTAACAGTTACATATTTATTATTGCTTCAGGGCATTTCATCTTGCCAGCTGTATTTGTCGTTACTAACTTATCGCATGGTTGGCTAGGGAAAAGTGCATAACCATGTGGGAGAGTTACTTCACCATCAACCGCTCCCTCATGGACATCTGAAAGTGTCGGTTGATATCGCTTTAGATACGGATGCGGTAGTACCCATACCTGACTCGGTTTCAGAGGTTATATTGCTGCGAGATGCAATAGGTTCGTTTGTTGCATGGCCGTTAGACCTCATTTCCATAGATGATGAGGTATGTTAAAAACCATTACGAATCTCTTAGTATTCAAATGTCAAATCTGAACGATTATGAAAATCATTCTGAACCATTACTTACATTTTTTTTACATGGTAATGTTAGACTCCTACAAAACCTGCAGCTAAGAATAAAGGGGTTTTGCGGCAAAACGAGTCTGTTGCATCACAAAGAGAGGTACATTTTAAGTTTTATTCTATTATCCGAATTCAAAAGTTTCATGATTTTCTACTTTACCTAACTTATATGATTGTTAGGTTCCTGCTCAAGCTTCAGAACAGGCCAGCAAGAAAAAAGCTCCTACTAGGACCGTACAGGCAAAAAGAGCTCCTCCTCGCTTTCAATCGTGTCTAGAAACACTTATGGCAATGTCAGATTTGATGGATGGTGCTATTCGTTAAATAGACATGGACGAAGGTGTTTTTGGTTTTCATCATTCCAGATAATCGGAAGAGAGGACATGGAGCAGATTTTCAAGCATATTGAATTAGGCATCGGTGTTATGCATTCATACATCTGGTACTCCGATCAATCTATTATTTATTTAGTTGTACAATTTATTTACACATTTCAATGAAAATAGTCTAATGTTTATTATGTTTTTATTTAAGGTGCTTGTATGAAAAATTGATGCGGGGGACGAAATTGTCAAACAGATTCCGTTTCTTCTCTTGCACCCTTGTCAATGCACCGACAATTGATATGAATGCACTTTCAGTAAGAGACCACTTAACTGAGAGATTTATGGCCAGCAAGACAGAAAGTTTGTTTCTTTTACCGTATAATACTGGAAACGGGTAATATTTTCATTCTAATTTCATTCTAATCTTTAATTTGTATCTTTGGCGTAGAAATTATCCATCTAAACTTTTGTTATATTTTACAGTGGACACTGGTTGTTGGTTGCCATTAATCCTACAAGAGAAGTGGTCTATTATCTGAATTCATTGGATACTGATTGGTCAACATATCAGGATATGAAGGATGTGGTTGATACGTAAGTGAGATTGTTCGAAATATTCGTGTGTATTTGTATATTTAATTATTTCTGTGAGATTGTTCTAAATTTATGTTTTTCTTTTATAGAGCAATACTCGTATACCGAGCACAAAGAGAATCTCGAGTAGCACGGGCTAAAGCAACCAACGTTACATGGGTCAAAGTGGAGGTATATTAATTTTCACAATGTTGCTTATTAGTGATGCTACTTGATAACACAAAACAACTATATATTAATTCTTATTTGTTTGTCTATGTGTACGTAGTGTCCTCGTCAGCGTAATGGCATAGACTGCGGGTATTTCGTTTTGAGGTTTATGAGAGAAATCCTTCAAATGGATCGATTAGAGATTCCTATTACGGTATGCATGGATTTATAACTTAGGATTTATTTTAATATTTATCGGATATGTCATATAATTTATTATTTTTAACTAAATGATGCATATTTTGTTTTGTTATGTAGTACTTTGATGAATACGCGTGTTCTCATTACACGAAGGATAAATTGCAAGAAATTAAGGAGGAATTGTGCGAATACCTTATTGAAAAAAGAATCCTATATAAGGTATAGGATTATGGGATTATGTGAATGTATAGTTTTGTGAATGGTTTATTTTATGGGATTGTATAGTTTTGTGAATGGTTTATGCCCTTTATGTGTTTTTGGATTGTAATTGTATAGTTTTGTGAATAGTTAATGTAAATAACTTGAATTATAATGGAAATGGTTTATGTGGTTTATGTGATTTATGGGATTAGTGGAAATGGTTAATGAACCATACTAGAAATTGTTAATGGAAATGTGAAATATATAGGTTTATTGAAATGGCTTGAATTATACAGGTTTCTGCATTAAAAAATGGTTAAAATGGGATTTTTTAAAAAATCATTAAAATTATACGTATAGAAAAGACAGCGCTTTCTAGAAAAAACGATGTTTATAGTTCACAAAAGAAAGTGATTTTCCTAAAAAGCGCCCTCTAAAGGTATAGAAAAATTGATAACTAAAATTATAGGCATACATTAGACAGCGCTTTAAAAAGCGCTCTCTAAAGGGGGCCTTTAGACAGCGCTTTTTCTTGAAGGTATATAAAAAAATTCATTAAACTTTTATATGTATACATTAGACAGCGCTTTTGAAAAAGCGCTGTCTAAAGTCCCACTTGAGAGAGCGCTTTTTACGGAAACAGCGCTGTCTAATGTATACTTTAGAGAGCGCTTTTTCATAAATCAAAATCGCTGTCTTTACCTACGACAGGGCAACCTTAGGCAGCACTTTTAAGCGCTGTCTAAGGCCTAAAAAAGCGTTGTCTAAAGTCTTGTTTGGCGTAGTGAGTGGGAGACTCCTAAGTCGGTCATTGAGATTAGAAAATTTTTGGGCTTGGATGGTTACTACCGCGGGTTTATTGAAGGTTTTTCTAAGTTAGAACTTTCATTAACCCAGCTGGCTTGTAAAGGTAAAGCATTTGTGTGGGATATTCATTGTGAAGAAAGTTTCATAGAGTTGAAGAAGAGATTGACTACAACTTCAGTTTTGATTTTTCCAGATCCTAATAAATCATTTGTTATGTACTGTGATGTGTCTATGATGGGTTTATGCGGTATGCTGATGCAAGACGACAAGGTAGTGGCTTATGCTTCATGGAAACTAGGGGTTCATGAGAGAAACTATCATATTCATTATTTAGAGTTGACTGCAGTGGTGTTTGTGTTGAAGATTTGGAGGCATTATCTTTATGGTTCCAGATTCGAGGTATTCAGTGATCACTAGAGTTTAAAATATATGTTTGATCAGAAGGAATTGAATATGAGGCAACAGAGATGGTTAGAATTTCTGAAGGATTATAACTTTGGCTTGAATTATCACCCTGGTAAGGCTAATTTTATGGCTGATGCTTTAAGTCGAAAGTCTTTGCATATGTCTGCTTTGATGGTTAAAGAGTTGGTACTTATTGAACAGTTTAGAGACATGAATTTAGTCTGCGAGCTAACACCGCAGAGCATGATGTTTGGTATGTTGAACATAAACAATGATTTTATTAATAATATTAAAGACAGTCATAAGTTGAATGTGAAGTTGGTGGATTTGATGGTTGAGGGTGATCAGACTGAAGAGATTGATTTTAAAGTGGATGAGCAAGGTGTGTTGAAATTCCGAGGTAGTATTTGTATACCTGATAATCCTGAGTTGAAGAAGATTATCTTAAAAGAAAGTCATAGAAGTAGCTTGAGTATCCATCCAGGAGCTACTAAGATGTATCAGGATCTGAAGAAGATATTCTGGTGGCCTGGACTGAAACGTGATGTGGCGCAGTTTGTGTATGCGTGCTTAACTTATCAGAAGAAAAAGGTTGAGCACCAGAAGCCAGCAGGATTGATGCAACCGTTATACATCCCAGAGTGGAAATCGGATAGCATTTTGATGGACTTTGTGATGGGATTACCCAATACTCCTAGAGGGCATGATGCAATTTGGGTAGTAGTTGATAGACTCATAAAATCGGCGCATTTTATTCTGATTAACATCGGTTTCCTTTGCAAAAGTTAGCCGAGATTTACATCTGTGTGATTGTGAAGCTGCATGGAGTTTCGTTGAGTATTGTTTCTGATAGAGACCCGAGGTTTACATCCAAATTTTGGGAGAGTTTGTATGAGGCTTTGGGTTCTAAGTCGAGGTTGAGTTATGCCTATCATCCATAGACAAATGGTCAAACAGAGAGAACTATTCAGTCCTTAGAGGATTTGTTGAGAGCTTGTGTTCTTGAGCAGGGAGGTGCTTGGGATAGTCATCTGCCACTGATAGAGTTTACTTATAATAATAGCTTTCATTCTAGAATTGGAATGGCACCCTTTGAGGCACTGTATGGTCAGAGGTGTAGGACACCTTTGTGTTGGCATGAAGCTGGCGAGAATGTAGTGCTTGGAACTGAGATTTTCCAGCAGACTACTGAAAAGATGAAATTAATTCGAGAAAGGATGAAAGCATTGCAGAGTAGGTAGAAGAGTTACCATGATAAGAGAAGGAATGATTGAGTTTCAATAGGGAGACCATGTGTTCTTGAGAGTCACTCTGGTGACCGTTGTCAAACGTGCTTTGAAATCGAGAAAGCTTACTCCTCAGTTTATCAGTTCGTATCAGATTTCTGAGAGGATTTAAGTAATTGCTTATAGGGTGGCGTTGCCACCTAATCTTTCAAATTTGCATGATGTATTCTATGTCTCACAGCTTCAGAAGTATGTTCTAAATCTGTCTCATGTGATTTCGATGGATGATGTGCAAGTAAGGGATAATCTTACAGTTGAAGATTTACATGTGAGGATCGAAGCCCGAGAGTTAAAAAGGTTGAGAGGCAAGGAGATTGCTCACGTGAAGGTGGTTTGGGGAGGAGCTGTTGGAGGGAACATGATGTGGGAGTTGGAGAGTGGGATGCGAGAGTCGCATCCTTAGTTGTTCGCATCAGGTAAATTTTCGAGAACGAAAATATTCTAAGTGGGGAAGAGTTGTAACGCCCAATTTATTTAATTTATTTAATTTATTTTCATAAATAAATTGTGCGAAATGTATGTGTTATTTGATGTTGTGATGTGTTAGAGAAATCCTTTGGTGTAAGGTGGTAGCCTTAAAAATTAAAATTTAAGGTATTAGGTGTGTGTGAGCAAAAATGTAGAGATATAGGGATGGTGGGAGAAATATATGATGTCACCATTATTTAAATATGATTATTTAAATAAAATAGTAGCAATAGTAATAATTAAACATTTATTTTTAAGTATTATTATTATAGTAATATAATAAAATAAATATTTATTATATTTAGTTGGAATAAATGTTAATTAGAAATGATAATAAAATAAGGAAAGAATGGAAATAGAGGGAGAACTGTCAGAACGTGAAAAAGGAAGAGAAAGAGAAAAGAGTTAGGGCTTGTGGAAAAAGAAGAGAGAACCTCATTGTTGAAGTGCTCTTGCTGAAAAATTAAGGTAAGGGTGAGATTTTCTTTTGTATAAGGGCTTTGCATGATAACATGTGGGCAGGTGTCTGGTTTCTCTTTAATTGAATTTCCTTTTCTATGCTTTGAATTATGCAATTGTGTGAGAATGTTGTCATGATGTATGTTTGGATGAATAGTGTTGTGGATGAACGTTTCTGATGTTTTGTGTTGTTTGGATCGAAGTGGAAAACTGAGGTATATGATTATTTATGAAAATTGGGGTTTTTGGGATGTTTTAGAACTAAATTTCGTAGCACAAAATAGCAGAAAATTGCTTATGTCACAGTGGTAACCGGTTACCAATTTTGGAGTAACCGGTTATACCTGGGACAATTTTCAGAAAAATCCAATTTTTAAACAGTGTAACCGGTTACATGTTTTGGTGTAACCGGTTACACTGTCCAATAAGAACGTAAATTGGGAAAATTTTAAAGGGTGTAACCGGTTACTGGTTTTGGTGTAACTAGTTACACTGGGGATGTTTAGCCACTATTTTCGATCAAGTGGTAACCGGTTACCTGGTTTGATGTAACCGGTTACACCTGTTGTGTCAAACTTTAAAAATTCATAACTTGAGTTTCGGGTGTCTGTTTGAGGTGTCGTTCAAAGCATTGGAAAGCTGACGCAATGTACTTTAATATAAAAATAGTTTCAGTACTTGGAAATGATATTTAATGGTGCGTACTGGTGTTGGATGGTATGCGGTGTATATGTTGTGGTGTGGTATTGTATGTCTATATGTTTGTAGTATAGTGATTAAGGTGAATATCATTGTACATGTTGTTGTTGTTGTATGTCATTTATGAATCATGCATCATCGTGTTTAGATGGTGGTCTGATTTTGGTGAGCCTCAATCCATTGGTGGGGATTGGGTGCGAGTAGCTGGTTCTAGGTGGAAATCGGTGAAGCGTTACCTATGGTGATGGTAATGATTTCTGGTGTGCTCTGATCCTATAGTGAGGAAGCGTTACCATGAAGTTGAGTCTCATTGCATTGCATACACTTTGTATTAAATATTTATATTGTGTGGAGTGTGATTAGTGAAACGGGCGATTATGCATATGTTGATTGTGTGCTTACATATTATTATGCAATTTCATTATATGATTGTGAATTCTTACCTCTTCTGTTTGAATTTTGCCTTTACATGGGAATCGTGCAGATAATTCACAGTAGAGGCGTGGATGTGAGTGGGAGGGATTGCCTTCCTTATTACTTTTGTTGAGTTGGCGTCTGCTCTGATAGGTAACACTGGGGGAAGAACGTTTGGTTTCTTTATTTCATGTTTTGGTGGAGATTATTTTGTGAATCTCTGATGTTTGAGAATCCTTTATATCTACATTATGTTATGATTATATTTTGAAAAGTTAAACTACTTAGTTATCGATGATTTTCTGCAGCTAATAAAATGTTGGAGTTCAGATTTGTATATAGTTCTTATTAATTATAAATTTCATGTGTTACATATCCTATTGCATGAGCTAGTTGATGTTGAAAGTAGCATCCTAATTGTTGGATTGTTTTAGTTTACTCTGGTTTTTATTTATAAATTACGCAGAGAAAATTAAGGTGTTACCATAATAAATGAGTATGATGTGTTGATGGAAGAACTAACATGAAATATCTATTGGAATTCAACCACAACCTATGGGAATTCCTCTTCGATCTTGATCTCAAGATTGTTTAACAAACCCACAAGCACGCAATGGAAAATGAAAAGATTGAGAAAGAACAGCAAGAAAGCAACGAAAAGAGAAATCTATGGAGAGAAAATTGTTACCCACAAACTGTGGGATTTCTATTATTCACTTGCTAACTGCAACTGTGAATTACAAAAGTACTGTGACTCTTCACTACTTGTTGTTATTACAAAATACAAGGGATACTTCCTATTTATAGATTTAGGTTTACTCTTCACTATTTTGGACTAAATCAAATCTATTCTAAATTAAATCTAAAGCAAATCTGTGTGAAACAATTGTTTTAACACACTAACATAAGCTTCGACACATGTTTCGACATTTCGACACTACCTTGCTTCGACACTTCGACACAAGGAATTACAATTTAACACACCACCTAATTCATTGTGTCTAAGCTGTCCACATTCATCATGGCTCTTAGTCTTCTGTAAGCTTCGACCTGCACTCCCTTCGTCATGATATCTGCAATCTGATTCTCAGTTCTGCAGTGTTCCAAATTCATTTTCCCTTCTGCTATCTGCTCTCGAAGATAATGGAACCTCATTTCGATGTGCTTGCTTCGACCGTGAGCTATTGGATTCTTCACCAAGTTGATAGCTGACATGCTGTCGATCTTCATGGTAATTACTCCATGACTCTTCCCTGTAATCTCTTCGACCAAGTTTAGCATCCAAGTTGCTTGACATGCACAAAGAGAAGCAGCTATATATTCTGCTTCGCATGATGACAATGCCACTACTGGCTCCTTTCTCGAACTCCAAGCAACTGGTGCACGACCTAACATAAACACATATCCAGCTGTGGATTTTCTATTCTCAACATCACTACACCAACTGGAGTCAGTGTATCCCACTAACTTGCATTCTTTCCCTTCATCAGTTGCAGAAAACAAAATTCCGTAGTCGAAAGTCCCTTTCAGATACCTTAATATCCTCTTTGTTGGTGTTAGGTGTGATACCTTTGGCTTCTAAATGAATCTACTTACCATACCCACACTGTATGCTAAGTCAGGCCTTGTGTGACAAAGGTATCTAAGTGACCCAATAAGTCTCCTGTATTGGGTTGGGTCGACATCATCTTCATCTGAATCCTTCGACAGTTGCAGTCTGGTCTCAGCTGGAGTCGAAGTTGGGTTGCAATCTTGCATCTCAAATCTCTTAAGTATTTCGCCTGCATATCTTCTTTGGTGCATCATCAAACCTCTACTAGTCTTGTAGAATTCGATGCCAAGGAAATATGAGAGATTTCCCAAGTCTGGCATTTCAAACTCCTCTCTCAGGTCAAGTTTGAAATCTTCAATCTCCTTCTTGCAACTACCTGTTATCAACAAATCATCGACATAGAGGCATGGTATAAGCAATTTATTATTGCTTCTCCTTACATACACTCCATGTTCAGTCGTACATTTTACAAATTCCTTCTCCCTTAAGAAGCTGTCGATTTTCTTATTCCAAGCTCTTGGAGCTTGCTTAAGTCCATACAGGGCTTTATGCAGCATGTACACCTTTCCTTCTTCGCCTCGTTTCACATACCCAGCTGGTTGTGCGACATAGACTTCTTCATCTGATGGGCCATTAAGGAACACACACTTCACCTCCATCTGACATGTGTGCCAATTGTTTATATTTACTAGACCAACAACCAACCTGATTGTTTCGATCCTAGCAACAGGTGCGAACCCACTTTACATCAATTTCCTTCTTGCCTTGAGGCAATTCAACAAGTGACCAGGTGTTATTGACTTCGATGGACTCTAAATCTTCATTCATTGCTTTCACCCACTTCGAATCTTTCAATGCCTCGGCTGCATTAACTGGTTCGACATCTGCGTAGAAAGCATAATGCACCAGCTCACCCTCTTCATCGACCACATCATCTGATGTAATTACATATTCTTGCAACCTTGCAGGCATGTGTCTTGTTCGTCGAGGTCTGCTTGGATGACTTCATGTATGACTGGATCTTGTCGAACTTCTCTTTCGACTTCAGTGGCTGGTTCTTCACAAGAGATTCTTACTGAATCCTTCTTGGCATTCTCAGTCCAATCCCATTCTTTAAGCTCATGTATGATCACGTCCCTGCTGATCACTGACTGATTATTCACTAGGTCGAACAGTTTGTAACCTCCAGTCGAAAGATATCCTATCAAGATCATCTAATTTGACTTGTCATCAAGCTTCCTTCTCAACTCATCTGGCACATGTCTATGTGCTATAGATCCAAACACCTTCAAGTGACTGAGGCTAGGCTTGACACCAGACCAACATTCTTCTGGTGTGATTCCTTCAAGCTTCTTCGTCGGACATCTGTTCAAAATATATGTTGCTCTCGAAACTGTTTCTCCCCATAATTCTTTGGGTAGATGCTTTCCATTCAACCTACTTCTCACCATATTCATGATGGTTCTGTTCTTTCGTTCTGCAACTCCATTTTGCTGTGGAGTATAGTGTGGCACCACCTCATGCACAATCCCTTCTTTTTCACATAATGCATCGAACTCTTTCGACACATACTCTCCACCACCATCAGTCCTCAGAATTTTCAGCTTTCGACCACTCTGTCTTTCGACCATTGACTTGAATCTGGAAAATACCTCGATCACATCACTTTTCTTCTTGATGAGGTAAGTCCACAACTTTCGACTGTAATCATCTATGAACGTAACAAAGTACCTGTTTCCACCAATCGAATCCACCTGGATTGGACCACATACATCAGAGTATATGACTTCCAAAATTACCTTCGACTTCCTTCCTGCATCCTTGCTGAAGTTATTCTTGTGTTGTTTCGACTGAACACACTCTTCACAGACTTCACTTGGAATGTTGATTTCTGGTAATCCTGAAACCATATTTCTTCTCTTTAGCTCTCTGATGTCATTGAAGTTGTGATGGCCTAGTCAAAAATGCCATAACCACTCATCTCTGCTAGCTGCAGTTGCTAGACACTTGTGCTCCATCACCTTGAGTTCAATCTTGAAGGTCTTATTCTGAGACATTAGAGCCTTCAAGATCAACCTACCACCTGCGTCGAGAACTCTCATCATCTTGTCTTCGACAACTACCTTGTAGTTCTTTTCTACAAGTTGTCCTATACTGAGCAAATTACTCTTCTTGCCTGTTATGTACAACACATTGGAAATTGTTGACCTCTTGCCATCTTTCCTCGTAATCAGAATATCACCAACACCTTTAGCTGCTAGAGTGTTGTCATTTGCAAACTTCACAGTGTTCTTCGACGAGGGCTTCATGTTGACAAACCAATCTTTCCTTCCAGTCATGTGTGATGAGCATCCTGAGTCCAAGTACCACTAATCTTGGAATCTTTCTTCATCTCTTGGTGTGACCATCAGCAACGTCTCTTCTTCTTCATGTTTTGTCAGCTTTGCATCAGTTTCTTGATTTTTCTTCTTTTTGGGACAATCACTAACATAGTGACCATACTTCTGACAATTGAAACATTGAATGTGACTTTTGTCCGGCTTTCGACCACCACCTCTTCCTTTACCTGCAGCACCACCTCTTTGGTTGCCTTGGTTCCAGGGTTTCTTCTTAGTAGAATTTTTGTAGCCTTCTCTTCCTTTGTTGCCATTCACGCTTCCTTTGTCTTTCCTTTCTTTTTCTGACTGCGCCTGCAAAGCCATATCACTTTTCGACTTTCCTGCAGCTCTTTCAGTCATCCTTTGTTCATGAGACTCAAGCGTCCCTTGAAGCTCTTCTTTTGTCAATACTGACAAGTCTTTCGACTCTTCTATGGCAACTACCACGTGGTCGAACTTTGGAGCAAATGACCTCAAGATCTTTGCAACAACTGATCTTGATGTCAACACCTCTCCACATACCTTGATTTGATTCACCAGCTTTGTAACTCTGGTGAAGAAATCTGTTATACTTTCGATGTCTTCCATCTGAAGCAACTCATAGGTTCTCTTGTGAGTTGTAACCTCACCTCTTTCACCTTCCCTGCGCCTCCAAACAAATTTTCAAGAATCTCCCATGCTTCCTACGCTGACTCTACATCGCCAACTTTTTCAAAGTTATCTGGATCAACACACTGATGGATTATAAAGAGAGCTTTATAATCTTTCTTCTTCAACTCTTTGTGTGCAGCCTTTTCTTGATCATTCGCGTTCTCCGCAAGCGGTGTTACTCCTTCCTTCACAAGATCCCAAAGATCTTGATAACAGAAAACCACCTTGATCTGCTTGCCCCAATTCTCATAATTGTCTTTCTTGAGAATCGGAAGACTCGCCGGAAAGTGCCCGTTTGGATAGTTCATCGCCATCACGATTTTCCTCCCTTGAATCGCAACCGGGACTCTAATACCAGATGTTGGAATTCAACCATAACCTATGGAAATTCCTCTTCGATCTTGATCTCAAGATTGTTTAACAAACCCACAAGCACGCAATGGCAAATGAAAAGATTGAGAACGAACAACAAGAAAGCAACGAAAAGAGAAATCTATGGAGAGAAAATTGTTACCCACAAACTGTGGGATTTCTATTTTTCACTTGCTAACTGCAACTGTGAATTACAAAAGTACTATGATTCTTCACTACTTGTTGTTATTACAAAATACAAGAGATACTTCCTATTTATAGGTTTAGGTTTACTTGATCTCCAAGCAAAAGCCCAAAACTATAAAAGCCCAAAATATCTATTTTGAACTAAATCAAATCTAAAACAAATCTGTGTGAAACAACTGATTCGACACACTAACATAAGCTTCGACACATGATTCGACATTTCGACACTTCCTTACTTCAACACTTCGACACAAAGAATTACAATTTAACAATATCCTCCGTAAGTTGGGAGGTGAGATATTGTTAATGATGTTAGACAAATATTGCATGGGTGGCAACCCATTAAAAATCCAATTTTTAAAATTTTATTTGCATTCTTTTGTTATCCATACGCACATGTTCTTTATTATTATGGTAGAACATAAATTATTTTTTAGAGCACAAATTAACTAAGTCTGGGGTAGAAAAGGAGAAATTGAGACATAATTAAAATTTTAGATTTTTGAAGCTTGCAAAGAATAGTTTCGCGCCCATTTTGTTAGCGGCGCGATATGAAATTTTTGGTTCATTAAAGTAGGGGTGGACAAATTTGAACCGACCGACCCGTTGTCTTTTTTGTGCAAATGAATCGGATCGGATCGGGTGTCGGGTTGATTCGGTTGTTTAATTTGGATATTATAGGGTTGCTTTGGTCGGGCTCGGATGTTAATTTTGAATCCGACGAAAACCGAAACCAACCGAACTTAATTAATATATTTTATTTATTTATTTTTATTACTATATGAATGACTCACTTTAAAAATGAGATTCATAATGTTGCAGAATACTATCATTTTTATAATTTGATGATTGCATTGTATACTTCCAAAAATACAAGATATGTAATATAAAATTTTATATATTATTTAGTTTATCGATTAAAATATGATAATAATTAAAATTAATGTCAAATAATATTAAAAACATTATTCCGCAATAATAATTTTCATTAAAAAAATAGTTTTATTCTAAAAATTTAATATTTTTTATACAAAAATTAAAAAAATCATTTTTATAATTTTTTTTTAATAAATATTAAACCGACTAAACTGATCCGACTTAACCGTCAAACCGACTTAACCGAATCCGACGAAAATCGAAATTTTATCGGTCAAAATTGTGCCATAAAAATGAAACCGTGGGTTACGTCGGATTTAAGTTTTGGGCCCAAAACCGACCGTAACTGACCGATTATCCACCCCTACATTAAAGTGCTACTATATATCCCTACCGCAATCATTGACTGATATATGTGTTAAGAAAATATTAGAGTAATGTCACCATCAATCTATAGAGCTTTAATTTTCTTTCGTCATTACACCAATCTTAATCTCTAGATTTGAAGTGATTCGGGTTAGAGCTGGACAAATTTGAACCGACCGATTGAAACCGATCGACCCGTTGTTTTTTTTTTGTGCAAATGGATCGGGTTGGGTGTCGGGTTGATTCGGTTGCTTAATTTGGATATTATAGGGTTGTTTCAGACTCAGATGTTAATTTTGGATCCGACGAAAACCGAAACCGACCGAACTTAATTAATATATTTTTTATTTATTTTTATTACTATATAAATAACTCACTATAAAAATGAGATTCATAATGTTGCAGGATACTATCATTTTTATAAATTGATGATTGCATTGTATACTTCCAAAAATACAAGATATGTAATATAAATTTTGTATATTATTTAGTTTATCGATTAAAGTACGATAATGATCAAAATTAATGTCAAATAATATTAAAAATATTATTCCGTAGTAATAATTTTTATTAAAAAAATAGTTTTATTTTAAAAATTTAATTTTTTTATACAAAAATTAAATAAATCATTTTTATAATTTTTTTCTAATAAATATTAAACCGATTAAACCGATCCGAATTAACCGCCAAACCGACTTAACCAAATCCGACTAAAACCGAAATTTTATCGGTCGAAATGGGCCATAAAAATGAAACCATTATTTACGTCGGATTTAAGTTTTGGGCCCGAAACCGACCGTAACCGACCGATTGTCTACCCCTAATTCGGGTGTTTTCTGCAAATATTCGTATCGAACTATTGTTTTTCTTGTTGTTTGTTTCAGAATTTCTTTATTTTAAGTTTGTATTTCCTTATAGATTGTGTTAGTCTTAGGACTAGTTTAAACTTTTATTTTTGTTTATACTTTTAGTCATGGGCGGTTTTAAGGCCCAACCATGCCCAGGCTCTGGCCAAAAAAATTCCTTCTTTACACCACAATTTTGAAAATTACGGCGGTTAAAAAGTGTTATTATGGCGGTTTAAATCGCCACAATTAACGAAAATGCAGAAAAATACAAATTTCAAACAAAAATTAAATAATGAAAGTAATATTATGGCGGTCCGTCACGATTAATGAAAATGCAGAAAAATACAAATTTAAACAAAAAAATTAAATTATAAAAGTGTTATTATGGCGGTTTAAACCGCTACAATTAATGAAAATGCAGAAAAATACAAATTTAAACCAAAAATTAAATTATAAATTATAAATTATGAAAAAAAATACATGTATAATGTTGTAAATTATGTTTTAAACCAAAAAATTTATATTTTTATGCATAAAAGTACAGGTTTAAACCAAAAAATTATAAATTATGCAAAAATTTATATTTTTATGTAATTAAGTATACATTACATCAATTTTTTTGATATTATATTATTTAGATTCAACTACATTACAAAAATGCAAGAATTGAAATAAAGATTAAAGTTGCAATTTATGACCAAATTAACCAAAAATTAAAAATGAATACATAGAAGAAATAAAAATTAACATAAAAGTAGCAATTACTAAAATTTAAAAAAAAAAACATGTACAGTGTTGTAAAAAAGAAGTAGAAAAGAATAAATTTTATCCTCAAATATATAAAAAAATATATTAGGACTTTATACAATTCTATAGATCAATTTTTGCAATTATAAAAGAAAATATTCGATTTAAAAAAACAATAAAAACAAAATTCACTGTAAAGGAACTGACGTGTCAAAATAAAGGCGGTCAAAACTGTCATTTTTCTATTAATACTACGTCAGTTTATAAAACTGTCATATTTTAATGTAAATAGTGACGGTTTTATGAAACGCAATTTTAAAACCGTCATATTTCATACAAATTTTTGCGGTCTTTAAATTTTGCCCAGGTTTCAAAAAATTTCTGCCTCCGCCACTGCTTTTAGTGATATTATTGTATTTTATATTTAGTCTTTAGTTTCATACTATTCTAAAATTAATAATTAAGTAGTACTCAAAACAAAATAAAAATTGTAATGATTTTCATTATCTTATTAATGAAAGTATTTGAATTATGATATTTATATTGTTTTCATAAAATTTTATTTTTATATTTAAATTATCAATGATAAATACAAGTGGATTGTGAAATACGCCACATACCTTTTAAGAATGTTTAAAACTCATAGAAGTTAAAAATTACTAAGGAAAAGATAACAAGTAAAGATGGTTATCTATCTTAAAAATTTTCAACTTTTAGATAACTAAACAAGTAAGTTTTGAGTCAAATGATCATTGTCTACTATTTTTTTATATTATGAGAGTATCCATATTATAATAAAATTTTCTAGAGCTTCATTTCACTAGTTATGCAAACATTGAGGCATATTTTTTCTTGAATACTAGAGTTCCATGAGACTACCCTGTTGAGTATTGTTGAATATATATATGTTGTTAAATCCTTTGAGCTTTACCTTTTTTTTTTTTTAAAACTGCACAAATGCCATGAGTCACAAAATTGCTTGTAATCATTGAATCTCTTTGGAGTTAGGTAGTTATAAGAAATCAAATCATAAATGTAGCATAAATATAAGTTTGGAGTTATTTTAGAATAACAACCTTCTAAGTTTGGTGTGGTGGTCCTAAGAACATACACCATAAAAAAATATTGTGAAAAAGAAAAGAAGAAAAATAGGTACCCAACGAAAAAGAAAAAGAAAAAAAAAAGAATGAGTATCAAGTGAATAAAAAATCTCAAATTGATTAAGAAAATTCAGTAAAAGGTTAAATGTGGTAGAAAAAGTAGTATAAATAGAATAATGAATCAATAAAGTGCCTAACTCCAAAAAATTATATCATTTAGTTTAAATTTATTCTACCTTAACTCAAAGCTATGTTACATTTCTTAAAACCTCTAAAAGTGTGTATGACAATGATTTGATAGATTGTTTAGAAAATTTTCAAATTTATGATAAAATAATCATTTTACATTTGAGTGAATTTGGTAAGAAGAGAAGAAAAGTTGAACAGATAAGCTGCTGGAATAAAGTCTTTTGAGTTATCTAGCTCGGGGTATGAGAATGGAAGTGGAGATTGAACAGGTTCACGAAAGTACTTCGGTGATTAGCTTTAACTTAGAAAGTATCATCAAGCGGGTGAATTCTCGTTTTCTAAATCTCTGTTTTCAAGAATTTTCTTTGAGGATAAGGAGAAGTTCAATTTTGGATTTGTGGTGACAGTCTATCATAGTATATTTTTAGTACTCAATTTCCCTATTTTAAGTACTTTTATTGTCAATGCATTTTCGTTTTGTAGGTTATCGATAAAGATTTTGAACATTTGTGGAAAAGATCAGACCAACTCAAAATCGTCTTAACTAGACAAATTCATAGTATTTTATTGTGAAAGTTACGATGACAAAGCGAAGAGGAGACAAACACACAAAGAACAGAAGAAAATCAATATCTGAGAGGATGCATGGTTGTAAAATAGAGTAATTATACATTCAGTCATGAGATTTCTCACATCTAAGAATAGATTATTTTGAAAGGGAGACTGAATCATTTTTATAATTATATTTGTGACTGTTTGTTAGCTCTTTAGTTTTTACAAATTATACACAACTAGTCAATTGTGCTCTGCACACCATATGTTATTGTTACAAATCCACTATGTTGTATTCACAAATAAAATGATTTTTTTCTTGTACAAAGTGTTGTTTCACGGTTTTGAAAATTAGCCACAAAAGAAATTATCGGGTTGAGTCGCGGCACTGTCCAAAGTTATGCAAAGCAGTCGAACTACCGTGTCGCCTCCAGCATAAAGCAGTTCAGTTTCATATTGTACGATTACTACTTGCATGGTAGATAATCGGTCTAGAAATACATCCTATGATAGTACAAAGACCATTCGAATATGGTTAATATCACTCGTAGTATTTGGTATAATAACCAGTCGTAATAATTTCTCAAATCAAGAGAAATTCCAATAATTCTCCAAAGAGAATTTAATAATGGTCATTTAACCACTCAAAATGATTTCTCAAACAAAGAGAAATTCGAATAATTCTCTAAAGAGAATCTAAAAAATTATACTTGATAATTTCTCAACTCAAACAAGGAGAAATTAACATAATTCTCTAAAGAGAATTCAAGAAAATACTCGGAAAATTCAACGAGTAGAAAGAAAGGGGGGAAATTGGCGCTTCGACAATTCGAAAGACGCAGAGTTATGAGAGTCAGGAAGGAAGAAACTCAAAATTAGTTTTTGGTGTGTTTTGGAATGAAACAAGGAATTTCCTTATATAATGAAGTGTGGAAGGAAATAAATCTCATCTAAGCAATTTGGGACTAAGGAGTTTTTTCAACTAACATACAATGTGAGACTTGACTTAAGAAAGTTTTTCAAATTCATCTCCCTATATTTGAATATCGACATAATGTTCTAACACAAAGTAAACACAGCATTTATGGATACATTAATTTTCCTTGCCACGTAATAGTATTACATTATTTTCACACCAAGACGTGGTTTGATGGCTTGGTTCTAAATCATTATGAAACATTTTGATTTATATGTAAGTGTAGGTTTGTCCAAGTGATAGGCAACTCAACAGGCCCATTAAAAATATTAAAAAGCCTTTTTGGCAGCAAGATTATTTTATGCATTAACCTTTTTTTTGGGCTTTTGTTTATTTTTACTCTTTCCTTCAAGTGGGCTTAGCCCAGTGCATTTGTTAAGCCCTTTAAGACCCTTGTATTTAAGAGTTTGATGTCTCTTAATTTGAAGTAAGAAAATATTCAATGTTTTATCTTTTCTCTTTCTTTATTTTTTTTTTTTTTGTCTTATGTGTAAATCCTAATCTTTTGGTAGCAGTAGAACAAACTATCATTTGGTGTTATCATCTCCTTCCTCTATGCCTCCCAAAATCACTAACCCTACCCCTAAAGACATTGATGACACTCTTCATGCCACAAACCAGCGTATTGAATACCTCATTACTACTCTTGAAAACCTTGAATCTTTCATGGAAGCTAACAATCAAGTTGTTGCTCTACAGCTGGGTCAAATCAATACCAACCACAAGTATCTCGAGACAGCCATGAATGACAACTTTGCAACACTCACAACATTAATGAATCAACAGTTTGCTGCAATGAAGTCTTCAACCTCAATACCCAGATCTGCATCTACTTCTACACCCAGATCTACAACAGGTATACCTGCTCTACCCTTACACACTAGCTCTGAAATTGTGGTGCTCAGCACCTCATTTCCCTTACTACATATACCTTTACCCACACCCTCTTCTCAACCTAGAACAACCCTCCCTTCCACTCAACTTTCCACACCACTACCACCACCACCACCACCTTCTTTTGCTCAATCAAAACCAACTATAAATTCAGCCAATTCTGCATTTCAACCATTTTATCCTTCATTCGCACCACCCAATAACCCCCACCCTTATATCATTCATTCCTACATCACCACACTATGCAACCCACACCTTTTAGAACCCCAAAAATTGAACTTGATATTTTTTATGGGAGTGATGTGTTAGAATGGCTTTTTCAAGCTGAATTATTTTTTACTTTCTATAACATTCCTTATGAAAATCGTTTACATATGGCTGCCTTTTATATGAATGGTGATGCGTTTGGCTGATATAAGTGGATGTTTCAAAGTAATGAACTATCTGATTGACAAGCTTTCTCTAGAGCTTTAGAATTATGCTTTGGTCCCTCAACTTATGTAAATCACCAAGCTCAACTTTTTAAACTACGACAGCATGGGTCAGTTTCGGAATACCAAACTAATTTTGAAAAACTTTACAACAGAGTGATAGGATTACCTCCAGATGCAATCCTAAATTGTTTCAGTTTTGGTTTAATTCCTGAGATTCATAACAAATTGGTTGTGTAACGTCCTCAATCTTTTTCACATGCAGCGGGCTTGGCAAAACTCATTGAGGCCAAGATAAAAGATTCTAAACCTAAATTCAAAACCCCCTATTCCATATCCCAAACCCAAACCTCCCAATCTAGCAATCTAAAACCACCATCTTTTACTCCTACCACAACACCAAACCCTGAACCTCTCGCGACATCACAACCCACTCTAACCACATGTCATTTTCCTATACGAAGAATCACTCCAGGCCAACAGGCTGAATGAATGGATCAAGGATTGTGCTTTAATTATGACGAAAAATTTTTTCCTAACCATAAATGTACCACTGGAAAATTTCTACTACTGATGGTAGATGAAGAATTACCTATAATTGTTCCACATGATGGTACTAATGATTTTGACTGTATGGAAGTGCAACCTCAAACACAAGACAATACAGAAACCTACTTTCAACTCTCCCCACAAGCTGTCAGTGGAGAATTTTCCCCAAAAACATTGAAATTTAGGGGAACACTTGATGGTCTATCTGTGGCAGTTCTTATTGATACAGGAAGTGCTCATAACACTCTACTGCCACACATTGCTCACCACCTCAAAATTCCTTCTACAGTCATCCCTAATTTTTCTGTCATGGTAGGAAATGGCTCAAAACTACATTGCTTCGGTTTGTGCCCCAAAGTACATATTACACTTCAAATCCATTTATTTTTCATCCCATTCTATCTAATACCCCTTGAAGGTCCTGATGTAGTGTTAAGTATGGAATGGTTGAGAACACTTGGTCCTCTCATGGATGATTTTTCTATCCCACAAATATCATTCACCTATGAAAATAAGCATCTAACTATTACAGGTGACCCAAATCAAACCCCAACACCATCCACTTTTAACCAACTTCGCCATCTGTTGCATATTGACTCAATTGCTTCCATGCACCTACTCTTATGCCAACCTACCCCCTCCCCTCAACTTCAAAACTCTTTACCAGACTTCACCCTTCCCAAAATAGCTGCCATCATAAATTCATACCCAACTGTCTTCCAACCTCCACATGGGTTACCCTCATCCAGACCCCATGATCATCACATTCCACTAAATCCAAACACTCCCATATAAATGTTAAACCGTACCGCTATATTCATTCCCAAAAGGACACAATGACCAATATCATTCATGATATGCTTTGTGAGGGAATAATTAAACTAAGCACTAGCTCTTTCTCATTCCCATTCCCCCTAGTCCAAAAAAAAGATGGTTTTTGGCGCTTTTGTGTGGATTATCGCACCTTAAATGTTGTTACTATTCGTGACTGTTTCCCTATACCTACAATTGATGAACTATTTGATGAGTTAGGTTCTGCTTCTTTGTTTACAAAGATCGACCTCCGGTCGGGCTACCACCAAATTAGGGTCATACCCGAAGACACTCACAAAACGGCATTTAGAACCTTTGATGGGCTCTGCGAGTTTTTGGTCATGCCGTTTGGCTTAACTAATGCTCCTAGTACTTTTCAATCGGTGATGAATGACTTTTTACATCCTTATTTGGGACTGTTTGTTCTTGTTTTATTTGATAATATTCTTATTTACGGCACTTGTTACTCAGATCATTTGGTTCATTTGTTTTTTATTTTAGATTTACTTGCTTCAAATAAATTTGTTGCCAAACTTTCTAAGTGTGTTTTTACATTCCCTAAGGTTGATTATCTATGTAATGTAATTTCATCCAATGGAGTCACCCCTGATCCAGATAAAATTCAAGCTATTTTGGATTGGCCAAAGCCACGTTCACTCTTGTTGCTCAGGGGATTTTTGGGCCTCACTAGTTTTTATAGACGATTTGTCCGCCGCTACGCCACACTCGCCGCTCCGCTCACCAATTTATTAAGTTTCACTAAATTTACATGGAGTACAAAAGCTGATGCTGCTTTTACAAATTTAAAGAATAAAATGACGGAAACTCCTGTGCTAGCTCTCCCAAATTTCTAAAAAATATTTGTACTCGAAACCGATGCTTCAGCATTCGCCATTGGAGATATACTTTTACAAGATGGACATCCTTTAGCTTTCTTCAGCAAGAAAATGTGTCCATGTCTTCAGGCCTCTTTCGTCTACGTTCGTGAAATATACGCCATCACAGAAGCTGTTAAAAAATGGCATCAGTATTTGATTGGACAACACTTTCACATTTTTACAGATCAGAAAAGTCTTAAAAATTTATTGGTCCAAACTATTCAAACACCAGAACAACAAAAGTGGGCAGCTAAATTACAGGGATTCAATTTCGAGGTTTTTTACAAACCTGGTAAATCCAATAAAGTTGTTGATGCTCTGAGTAGAAGACATATTTAGGAAGAATATGTCATGCTCGTCATTTCATCTTCTGTTCCAACCTTTCTCACACAACTTAAGCACTACTACAAAGACACATCGCAAGGTCAAGACCTAGTTACTAAATGTCAACAGCACCAAAAGATGCAACTCGGTTTTCAATTCAAAAATAGGCTACTGTATTTCAAGGATCGAATTTTTGTACCTGATGATTTGGATTTCAGAGTAACTGTCTTCAAGGAATTTCATACTACTCTTTCAACAGGGCATTCTGGTCTCAAACCAACCTTGTCCAGAATCTCCACTGCTTTCCTATGGCCTGAGTTGTACAAAGAAGTCAAGCGATTTATCCAATGTTGCCCTTCCTGCCAACACAACAAATACATACCCACAAAGAAGAAAGGATTGTTACAACCATTAGAAATTCCAATACAAGTTTGGGAGGATTTATCAATGGAATTCATTACTCACCTTCCACGATCTTTTGGACATACGGTTATCTGGGTAATCTGTGACAAGCTAACCAAATTTGCACACTTTTTGGCATTACCAACTAGCTTTTCCGCCAAATTATTAGCCATGTATTTTTCAGTAGAAATTTGCCAAATACATGGTATACCAAAGTCGATCGTTTCATACAAGGATCTCATCTTCTTGAGCGCCTTCTAGAAAGAGTGTTTTCGTGTACAAGGAACAACCCTAAAATATAGTACATCTTATCATCTGGAAATAGACGACCAAACTGAAGTGGTGAATAGATGTTTAGAGACTTACCTCTGTTGTTTTACTAGTGACAATCTCAGGCAGTGGTTCAAATTTCTTCACCTCGCCTAATGTTGGCATAACTCAACATTCCACTCTTCCATAAGCATGACTCCTTTTGAAGCTCTATACGGACAACAACCACCATCCGTAAAAGACTATGTCAAAGGTTTCTCCACCATCGCCTCAGTCGACTCCACTCTACAAGACAGATAAATAATTCTTAACCGTTTGAAATAAAATATTAGCAGAAGCCAGAAACTCATGAAGGAGCAAGCGAATAAAAAAAGAAGGGACTGTACCTTTGTTGAAGGAGATCTTGTTTTACTTTGCCTCCAACCTTATCGTCAAACATCAGTTCAACGACGAACATCTCAGAAGCTCTCAAAACGTTTTTTTGGCATGTTCCTTGTACTGCGATGTATCGGACACATTGCGTATGAGCTACAGCTACCACTGGATTCCCGTATTCATCTGGTATTCCACGTCTCCCAGTTAAGGGCTTACCACGGCCAACACCCAAACATACCAAGCATGCCTCTTCCTGGTACTATTCCAGTAGATGCTTTGACTGACACAAATTTTTTGACCTCCAACACAAAAGGGGTTGATGAACTGAACATTTTGGGTGGTTCAAAGTGTTTAGACAAAACAAAGGGTTTGGTTGACTCAAGAAATAAGGATGATTATTTGAAGCTGGACACTGTATCACATTTGGAACCTTACTTGACTAAAGAAGAGTCAAGTGAAATTGGTCACTCTAAGTACTCCGCAAGTGAAAATGCTAACATTCAATACAAAAAGTTTATTTATCCCAACCCTCCCACGAATTCTATTTCTTTTTCCAAAGAGAATTCTTAACCATTGGATTTTCTTTCTGAGAAATCTGGACTGCTACCTCACATTAAATCCCTTACACCACTTACACTTCCTAGCAAAGCGGGAGACCCACTCACACAAAAAGTGTTGCAGCCCCTTACCCTCCCACGTGCTTCACAGCCGGAATCTATGAGAGCAAGAGTTGTCTCTGCAAGTCATCTCTATGTTTTGATGATAACAATGAGTATTTGTGAAAGAACTATTTTATGTTCTAATGTGTGTTGTGTGCAGATCATAATCATAAGAGATATCAGATCCAACAAACACCAGCAAGATGTGTGTAAATGATCATATGTGAGTTACTATGTGTAACACAAGTCGCAAGAAGCAAGTATGCTTCTGTATCTGATAATAATCAGATAGATCCAAGGATGCCGATATTGCTGCTGCAATGCTCTTGTGGATGCTACTCTGAAAGTGGTTATGATTCTGAAGATAGTGAAGCTTCTAAAGATATAATCTTGTGGACAACCGAAGTGCTGAAGATTCCAATGACTTGAAGTTCTGAAGGCTGGAGGCTCTGAAGACCAAGTGCAGAAAGACTCTAAAGACTGAAGTGTTCCGAAAATTATGGTTCTAAAGGTCAAGTGCTGAAGACTCTGAAGACCAGGTTCTGAAGACTCTGAAGACTTGAAGCATTGAAGATAACGGGTTTCAAGACAAGTGTTGAAGCTCTGAAGACAGATTCCTAATGGACAAGTTCTGAAGACTGAAGACTTGAAGATTCTGAAGGCCCTGTTATAAAGTCTCTACTCATGCTTCAATTAATTACCATCAGAAGCCTCTGAAAATTTGAAGACAAATGTTACAGTTAGCAATGACTGTACACCGTACTAAAAAGATCTATCCCATCACTTCCTCTAGAGTAAAAAGAAGATATGGCAGTATAACTTTCATCATTGCATAACGACTCTTTTCAAACAGCCAACGGCTCTTCAACGACTATATTTTACTTGGCTATTTAAAGGAAAGGAGTATAAGCTTCTGAACGTGTCGATGTGATGATAGTCGCAACGATCAGTTATCGTTGTCACACTAAACATTTAAAGCTATCACCATTAACACACGACCATTGTTGTTGAAGCTCAAAGATCATCATTCAACACAACAACAATCAATTGGAACAGAAGCTGTTGATGAACAATACAACATTGCAAATCAGTCAAGTCATCAACCAACTTCATCATCTGAGCTATATTGAAGATCTGAAGCACAGAGTTGTTGCTCGAAGCTTGCTCAACAAAGAAGATGAAGAAGATCTACAAGATGTCATCAACTGTCAAAACAACATACATCTTTGTAGAATCTAAAGCTAGCAAAGAGCAGTTACTCATATCTTGCTAGAACACTGTGTGTTCATTTGTACTTAAACTTAGGAGTTATCCGCTTATTAAGAAATATCAATGTAACCTCCTGTAACTAATTCTATGTGAATTAGGATTCCTCAAGTGATCAGTGTGATCGGAGACTTGAGAAGACAATGGCTGGGTGTCATTGTAGAAATCCTGAAATATGGTCAATGATAGTCATATCTCAAAGAGGACCAATTGTGGGTCAGACTCTTGTGAGATCACTGATGGAACTCATTGAAAATCCTAGAAGAATGATCAGTAAACATTATATCCGTTAACTCGGATCCCTGGACGTTTAGCTGTGAAATCCTGATAGTAGATCTTGAGAGATTGGAACCTATTGGGTCAATGTTCGTTATATCCATTAACTTGGATCCCTGAACGGTTCATTGTGGGTTAGTCACAGATGTGGTTGTGCAGGTTGTTAGTCACCGGCGTTAGCCCGGGCATCTGTAATCGGTTTTGATTATAGTGGATTAAGTCCTTGTGTTCAAGGCGAAATCACCTTGGAAGGGTGGACTGGACTAGCTTGAGAGTTGCTCAGGTGAACCAGGATATATCGTGTGTTCTTTACTCTTGTTTATGCTTTGTTTTATTGTTTATGTTTCTGTATCAATTATCAGAACATTGCATAGCAAGTCAGAACCTTGCAACCCAACTCTGATAAGCTTCCGCATTGCAAGTCTGATTCAAGCATCACTAGTTCAGATTCTCCTTGTCGCTTATGCTTTATGCATCGCACAATCTGAATGACGCTTCGCATGTCAGAGTCTCTCAACGCAACTCTGATATTCTCTTAGCACGATAACGATAAGAGGCGAAAAGTTATTAAGAGTTAAAACACAATTCAAACCCCTCTCCCCTTTCTTGTGTCTTTCTCACACCTTCAGAATCCACACAAACCTTTAATGCATCGCTTCCCCATGCTCTGTTACAGCGACCGTATACCTATCTCTGCCACCTAACCCACTACCCCATGTTTCCCTTTCCAATGCGATGACCAATTCCCAACCGTTGGATGTCCAACGGCTCTCTTCCTCCCCACCTACAACCGCCACGTGTGTTATTCCTCCCATCACTCAAGATTTTTCTCAGTTTTCCAATCCCCTTTCAGACAATTTCCCATGCCAGCCCACACGCATTCAAATCCCTCATCCACCAAATACCACTTTGGCTGCAAACCCTCTTCATGGGCTAACTTTCGCTAATTCTCATGGGTCGGATACAGATTACTCCAACCTTGAGGACGAGGTTTTAAATGGACCGGATAGTAGTGATAGACAACTCAACAGACCCATTAGAAATATTAAATAGCCTTTTTGGCAGCAAGATTATTTTATGCATTAAACTTCTTTTTTTTTTTTGCTTTTGTTTACTTTTACTCTTTCCTTCAAGTGGGCTCAGCCCAGTATATTTGTTAAGCCCTTTAAGACCCTTTGTATTTAAGAATTTGATGTCTCTTCATTTGAAGTAAGAAAATATTCAATGTTTTATTTTTTTTTTTTTTTTTTTGCTATGAGTAAACTCTAATCTTTTGATAGCAGCAGAACTAACTATCACCAATATTCTTCATATAGAAATAAAAGAACTTTTGACGAGTATAAGACTGAATTAACATACTAGATTTAATATAGTTCGCCAGTCAAATTATGGTCGTTTGGAACAACCAAGAAACAGACCAAGTAGCCTGATTTTAGTTTTATAGAAAAAAGTAACACTTCCTTAAAATTCATTGGAATAAAAAAATCAGAATCACAATTTACTTTTGTAGAACTCATTATTAGTTTTTGCTTTTATTATACATACGTAAGGGTGTGTTAATCAATTTTGAGGTATAGAAAATATTAGTATTTATGATGACAAACCCAATTGGATTACGCGGTTTGGGCCCATGGGTATCATGTACAAAATTTTGAACCTAACACACCACTTAAATAAATAAATATGGGTACTTTTTTCTTTTACTATAACTTTATCTAAACAAATGTTTAAATTAATTTATAATTTTGTTGACCTTTTCAGTGATTTATGTTTATTAATTTCTATTGATTTTTCACATATTTATATATTAATGAAATTTAGACCTTAAAATTTTAAAATAAATTAGATTTATGTTCTAAACTTAATGAATATGAATATGAGATTTTTTTTTAGTGTTCTGCCACAAGTTTGAAAATTAAATGCCAAAATACTATCCGTTGAAAATAATTTTTCAAAATGCCACACATTTGTTAAGGGCTCGTCCAATGAATGGCCGAGCTGTAAAATATTGTTTTTCCTTTCATGGATTTGTCCATCCATTAGTTGAATCCTTGAAGAAATATTTTTTTTTTCTGAAATGACGTGCTTATGTTTGAAGAACTAAAAAAAATTCATAAGCTCGGCCAATGAATAGACGAACTTATGAACGGGTAAAAAAAATTTAATGGCCGAGCCCATACTAAATGTGTGGCATTTTAAAAAATTATTTTTAACTGTGGCATTTTGTTGTTTAAATTTCATATTTGTCGCACAATAAAAATATCTGATTATGAAGCATTCATAAGCAATAGTGTGTGGATTGTGTAGTTTCATATTTGCATTGAAGTGAGGAACAAAACACGTCATGATAATGATGAGTTAAAGTGTATGCATGAATGACCTATTACAAATAGGGATACTACAGTACAGTACCATGATTGCCCTTAGCCCTGCTTCTTCTGCCTTTTGTCCAACCCTCGCATCATCATACTAAAACTAATGCAATGCTTAACTTTTGGCTTGCCTAGCCTTCTTTTTGAAACAAAGTTTTCAATCTATCCTAGTGAAGAAAAAAAATTTAACATGCCTTATTTTAAGAAGTGGCTAAGTCATTCATTGTCGAGAGTCCTCTACGGTTTTTTATATATATATCATCAGTCATTCATTGAATTAGAGATGGAACATTTTATTATTTTTTGTTATTTTAATGTACATCAATTTCATGTACACTTTCGGTCAATGAATGGCTGAGGGTTCTCTTTAGAAAAATTTCATGCACACCCTCAAATAATGAATGGATGACCCCTCTCATAAACAAGAGCAATTTAAAAAAAAAATCAAATAAAATGATGTTTGTTTTGCAAGAACTCAGTTGCACCTACTCATCTTCAATTGTTTATCGAATAAAATGATGTTTGATGGTTATATGTTTTGCTCTTTCATGATAAATTAGATTCTTAGCTATAGTAAAGACTGATTTATTATCACAATGGATAGTCATAATTTTTTTTCACCAATGTCTTCAAGTATTCTCTTCAACCATATTACTTGTTGGGTAGCTAAGTCAGCTGAAATATATTCACCCTCCACACAAGATTGAGCAACAATTTGTTGTTTCTTTGAGCACCATAAAACAACTCCTGGACCTAATGAAAAAACATATCCAAAGGTGTTTTTCATGGCATACATACAACCTGCTGAATCACTGTCGCAATAACCAATTAACTTAGCTTCAAACTCGCTGTCGTATTTAATTTCATAGTCCAAAGTGCCTTGGACATATCTCAGCACCTTTTTGTCGATCCTAAATAAATATGACTTGGATAGTTCATGAACCAAGAAAGTAAACTTATTGCAAACATGATATTAGGTCATATACTAGTGAGGTAAAATAGATTACCAACTAAACTTCTATAGATACTAGCATCAACTTTCTTTCCTACATCTTCCTTCAATTTTTCATTCACAACTAAAGGTGTATCAGTTGGATTGCAACAAAACAATCCAAATTTTTTGCAATATTTTCTCGGCGTATTTCTTTTGATAAATGAAGACTTCATCATCCTCTTGGTAAATTTCAATTTTAAGAAAATGATATAGTAGGCCCAAATCATTCATCTCATATCTCATCATCATTTCTTTTCTAAAATCTTCAATTAAATTGATGTTATTTCCAATAAAGATTAATTCATCCACATAAAGTGCAACAATTAAAATATCAACCATACATTGTCGTTTGACATACAAAGAAGGCTCATTTTTGCTCTTCTCACAATCTTTCTATGTGAAGTAATTGTCAATGTTGTTATAGCATGCTCTTGGTGTTTGTTTCAGCCCATAAAGAAATTTCTTAAATCTATAAACCATTTCTTCTTTAACTTTAATCTCAAAGCCTTAAGGTTTCCCCACATAGACTTCTTCTTTCAGTTCTCCAATTAAGAATGTTGACTTTACATTTAGTTGATACAACTTCCATTCTTTTTGGGATGCAATATGGATTAACGGTTTAATGGTGTTGAGACACGCCACATGGGAAAATGCCTCTTCATAGTCAATATCGGGTTGTTGTGCATAGCCCTTTGCAATAAATCTTGCTTTGTTCTTTTGGAATGAACCGTCTGGATTATGTTTTACCTTGTAGACCCATTTCACACCAATAACTTCTTTGTCATTTGGCTTCTTCACTAGCTTCCAAGATAGTATGCTATATTGAGAACTTGGTATCGATTAAAAAATTTCCTCATTTTTGGAAGAAGTTGAATTTTGATCTAAAATGACTGATGCAATTGTTTTCTCTTTAACACTCTCTTTTTGCTAATTCCAAAAAGAATTTTCATTAAATACAACATCTCGGTTGACAATCGCTTTCTTGGTCTTCAAATTGTAAAGTCTATAGCCCTTTTACATAGATCTATATGCATTATGGATGCTTCTGTCACTTGATTATTCAAGTTTTAAACTTTTAACTTTGGAACTTGAGCATAGTAAACTCGTCCAAAAAATTTAAGTTAGATTACCACAGGATTTCTTTCACTCCACGATTCAAACAGTGTTATGTTGCATACAGCTCTTGTTGGACATCTATTCAGCTGGTACAAAGTTATATTGACAATATACCAAACTTCTTTAGGCATCCCTTTCTCAGACAACATGGACCTTGCCATATCCATCACAGATTAATTCTTTCTTTCAAATACGCCAGTTTGATGAGGTGTATAGACAACAGTCAAATGCCTCTCCACACCTTCGTCTTTACAAAACTTATCAAATTCATTGGAGGTGTACTCTTTTCCCATGTCACTTCTCAAAACTTTTATAGACATGCCACTTTGTCTCTTAATAAAAGGTTTAAACTTCTTAAATATCACAAATACTTTATATTTTTGTCTCATAAAATAAACTCATGTCATACAGGTTAAATCATCAATGAATAGAATAAAATACCTATTTTATGCATGGGATAAGGTGTTCATAAGACCACACACATATGTGCGAACAAATTTCAGCACTTATTTAGCTCTCCTCACTCCTTCCTTGGGAAATGGTTATCGATGGTGTTTTCCAAGTAAACATCTCTCGCGTACTTTATGTTTCTTTTCAATTATTGGCAATGAAAACACCATTTTTTTAGAAAGCAAAGTGGGATTGTTGTAATTTGAGTGTCCAAGTCTCTTATGTCATGGACAAGAGTCGCCTCCTTCTCTAGCCATCAAGCTCATATGTTTCTCATAATTAAGAGAAAGTGAAAGCTTCTACTTTTGGTCATTTTTACAACAGCAACAACTCTTCTTTTTTTAATAAAATATTCTGCATTCTTAATTCTCAAATTCAAGAGAATAACCATACTCCAATAGTTCCCCAATATTTAATAAATTTTCCATCTAACTTAGGAACATAAAGATTAACATGAATTACCATACCCCATTTCTTTGTTACAACTCTAATGCTTCCTTAACTTCAACAAACTCTCCATTACCCAATTTAAATTTGGAGAACTGGGGGATCCATGTCAATGAAATCATCTTTACCTACTGTTATATGATTAATACACCTATTTTCCAAGTACCACACATTTTTATACTCTTGAGTTGCTTTATGACAAGAAATTAACAAGTTGGCTTCACTATTATTTGCTTCTACAAATGATACATGTTGCAGATTTTGTAAGTGACAATTGTTCTGGATATACTTGAACCTTTTGCAATGATGGCATCGTGACTTACCTTTGTTCAAACAATATTTCTCTTTTTGGGTATTCTTCTTGCAGATGACACACCATTTATTAGATTCTCCAAAATTTCCACGTCCTACATAAGTGCATTTTCCTCTTCCATTGGAGTTTTTGCCTCTTCCTCGACCTATAGCCAATTTGCCACCTCTATAAGACTCGTCATTACTTTGGAATATCAGTTTCTAATTATTTGGTTGAATATGGAGCTTGGATTGAAAAGCGCTTTCAACTAACGTTTCATTGTGTCATAATAACCTTTGCTCATAGGATCTAAGTGACCTCATCAACCCTTGGATAGTCATTATAGTGTTATATTTGCAATGTCCCTAACAAGGACAGGAGCCTTGCAGCCCCTAGAGAGGCGACAACCATATGTCTCCCTCCATGAGGTATCACCTCACTCAAATTACCTTCCTCTCGCCTAGATATGGGAAAATGTGGGAAAAGATGTTCCTTGGGGGAGAGAAGTTACGGTCAGTAGCTGGTTCATGTCTCCCTAGGAAATAAGGATTCAATGGTTCATCATTGGCTAAGTGGACAATAATCCTTTCCAAGAAACCCTAGGCCTAAGGCCTCTATAAATACTTTTCTCCTAATACGAGAAAGGATATATCATAACTTACGCATAACACCCAAAGCATAATGCTTATACACAGAGACCCTCAACTCACTTGGCCAAGTCCTCTAAACCACCGTAAATACCATCATACAGGGTTTCTCGTCACCGCCTAGAAGTGTTAACAATCATAATTGTTATAAACCTACCAAGGCCTATAAGTATCCCCTGTCCTTTCAGGGATACCATGCACGTCTGTACTTTTTACCAGTACAGTCATGGTTAACAAATCCTTTGTTTCTTCTATAACAGTCATCATAGTATTAAGTTTTTCAATCAAGATAATTAACATTTTATTCATAATTCTTCGATCTTCAGTTATATTTCCATGAGACTTCATTTGATTCACCATATCAGTGAGTCTAATAAGTTACTCATTCAAGCTTTTATTTTCTATCATTTTTTCATTATCTCAAAATTTCTTTGTAAAGATATAAGTTTAATTGTTCTCACATTTGAATCTTCTACGCACTCTTGTTGTAGAGTTTAACACGCTTCATTAGATTATTTTTCTCATAATTCTTTGAAATGGTATTTGAGACTCCTCATTGAACCATCACAAGAACTCCAGCAACTGTGATTTTTTTTCTTATTTAATTCTTCACTTTGTGATATTGTGCGTTATGTTATTGTTGATGGTTCTTCATAACCTTGTTTAAAAAATTCCAAAACATCCAAATATGTGAACAAATTCTCCATTTTTACTTCCCAAAACTCATCATTGTATCCTTCAAATAAAGGAAGGTGGACATTATTATTGGTAGAGGTGATGCTTATTGAGACATTACTTGAGAAAGTTATGACTTTTCACTTTCAATCTCCTCTCACTCTTTTATTTTTCTTTCTCTTATTCAAGAACCTGGTACCACCCTGTTGGTGGTATTCTAGAGGGGATAGAAAAATGCTTTTTTTTTTTATTTCCTTTCTTTTATTCAAGGATCTGATACCACTCTGAGCCATACATACACATATAAAAGACAACATAACTTTGTGTTAAATCATTCATACATCACCAAATAAAAAATAACAATGTCAATAAGTAGAAGTTACAACACCATTTCATAACCAAATAATAAAATAAATTAAATAACAAAATAACAATGTGCATTACAAAGTACAAACTAAAGTTTCAAACAATAACATTAGTGCGGTATATTACAACATTATGGTAGCAGCAGAAAAACATCACCTAGACCAAAATTAAGCTACCCATCACACGACACAACAGAGAAACACTTCAATAGTATATTAAACCTTGAAAACACAACACTTTTTCCAAACAAACTAAGAAATCACCTCCTACTCCTAGAAAACTTAGTCTCATTTAATAAACAAAAATCATATCAAACAAAAGTGGAATAAAAACCATAAAACACTAGCATAAAAGAATACCAAAAACATTATAATTAAATAGTAAAAACAAAGGAGAGGAGAGGTTAAAGAAGATGAAAAAAAAAATTAAAATAAAATAAAAAGAGTACAGACTAGAAAAGAAAATGTGAGATGTATCTCGTAAAGAATATGAGAAGAAGACGCGATATTGGCAGGCAAAATTATATATATATATATATATATATATATATATATATATATATATATATATATATATATATATATATATATATATATATATATATATATATATATATATATATATATATATATATAATGTTTAATTTGTATTATTATATTGTTTATTCGTAAATATTTATTTGAGTATGGATTATTCAGTATGTCAATAGCAAAAAGAAATGCAATATATTATAAACCTTTTTTATTAGAGTGAAAAAGGTTTAAGTTGAATTTTTCTTCGCGAAACATGTTAATAAAAAAATAACATTAAGGTGTAATTATATTTATCATCTCTTTTAAAATTGATTAAACAAATTAGACACAAATCTAGAATTGACTTGCTTTTATTAATTTGTAATTATTCGCTCTAAAAATTATAACCACTATATATTCTGTGAAGTATCAAAACAAAAGGCATAAAATCATTTATATAGTGTCAATCTGGTGGCAATCTTAAATAAATTAAGGTGTCAAGTATCAACTTTGTTTTGGGTTGCTTGTTGGTTTACATATTTTACATTATTCGATTATTTTTCGTATATGGGTGTTGATGACTTGTACTTGTATGATCTCTTGCTCGCATCCTCGTTGATACATTGTTCTTTGGTCTGTTGGTCCACAAGAAGGAAGAAGATGAAGATGATGAAGATGATGAAGATGTGTGTGTGTGTGTGTGTGTGTGTGTGTGTGTGTGTGTATGTGTGTGTGTGTGTGTGAGAGAGAGAGAGAGAGAGAGAGAGAGAGAGAGAGAGAGAGAATTATAACTAATTTTTGTAAATTGAAATTCTGTTACAACCTTGTTACTCTACTGAACAGAAGTTCAATATTTATACACACACTAAAACTCAGCTGTCAAACTAAATACATATCAAATTAAACTTAAATGACACTTAAAATGAAATGCTAACTGAATATTGGATTACACTCCAATACCATCCCTTAATCCATATTCAAAACTATTGAAATTCTGGTATCAGAAATGTGATGTCGAGTGAGATGTCACTACATCAATATCTGCTATATGAACAAAACAGTAAGAGTAACAGCACATAAAATCAATAAATGAACACAGAGAATTGTTCACTCAGTTCAGTCTAACAACCTACGTCTGGGGGCTACCAAGCCAGGGAGGAAATTCACTATTAGTAGTATCAATTCGTAGACTCTACAGCCAACTCACAAGTTGACAATCTACTCACTTAATCACTACCCAATGACACTTCTATCTAAGACACTCTTAGATATGAGACACCTCTCACTCCCCCTCAATCACAGCAGTGATAACAACTTACAATAATGAAAGTAGAAGACACACTTCAAAGACACACTTTGGTCTTGCTTAAGAGCTTCAACCAAGAACAATATACTCGTGCTTAAAAGCTTTGAGTGGACAAATTACAACTCAACTATATCAGTCCAATTCAACCATCAAAACAGATGAATGAATGGCTCACAAAAACAAACACAAAACACAAACCCTAAAACTTGAACACAACTCTCACAATCCTTATTTTCCACCAGCAGCAGTTAGTGTTGATCATCTATAAATAGAAATACATTCCTTGCGCTTGGGCAATTGCGGATCCTTGATTTAATTTCCAATTAAAGCAAATTAATCTCCAAATCTTTATGCATGAAAAAAGCAACTCCCTATTCTTCATAAACAGATTGCCTCCAAAAATAACACTCAAATATATTACCACTTCAGTAAATTTCGCAGCAATCAGATAACATAAACACAGAAAAGATTGCTAAAAATAGTGCAGCAAATAAAACCTAAAACCAGAACTGGAAGTTCTGTCAACTGATGTCAGAACATTGTGTTTGACATCATGAACACAGTCTGCAATACTAACAAACACCACCAACACTTCACCTGCAGAAAGTTAGAGACAGCATGTCAAGACATCAAGTAGAACATCTTGATGCAACACATTGTTTTACCAAAATTGTTGCCAATACAGAACCAACAAACTACCCCTTTGGCTAAATTTTGGCTAAAACAGCAACATATCCGAGAACCCTGCAGCAATCCACACAACCACAACTAACATTCTCAGAAATATAGAAACTCCCCCTCAAGCCAAGGAGCACAGAAAAACAATCAAGAAAACCAGCACCTGCGCACTAGAAAACCATCTGCAAAACCAGCAAAACGAACTACTACACTACTCTCCCCCTTTTTAGCCACAAATAGACAAACCTTACTTCTTTCAGCTAGGTTCAGCACAAATTCTCCCAGACAATATCCATCCTAAGAAGTATGAAAAAAAATCCTAGTTCAAACCATCAGCCTCACAAAGCTAGAACATCCAGAACCATAACCATACTTCCAAGACCACTAGCACCACAATGTCAAGACATCTTGTCTGACATCACAACCTCCCCAAAGGTACAAGAACACAAGCTGCCAAAGAATCAAGCCAGCCTTGTACAAGCTGCACCAATGCAGCAACACCACAAACAAGTACACAACTCCCTCTGTCACACATAATCAAAACTCCCCATGAGGACATACACTCACTACAGAGAAAAACAACTTGATTACCTTGTTCCTTGATGATAACTCCAAGCAAACCTGAACTGTTTCAACTCTCACATCAGAGGCATAGGCACAACGAAAGACACACATTCCATTTTACACATCCTCCTGACAGCACCGTCCATAATACTTCCTTGTATGGCTCAAGGAGAACATTTCTTCAACCATCCAATCAGGAATGCTTCCACACAATCATCCACAAGTTCTGAAGCACAAACACACTGCCTTCCACTAAACTCTAAGTAAACTCCTCTTACTTAGAATTAATAACACACACCAAGACAAGTGTGACATCTCCCATCAACAAAGACCCTCACAGAGTTCTTCCAAAATCTGCAGAGGCAACCAATCTCCACAAGCTTGATCAGCAACCAAGCTTCACAATATATGCACCTTTGTAGCAAAATCCATAGACAAGTACTCTGACTGGTGTGACACTGCTCACAAACTCCATGAATTCTCAACTTACTTAAAAGCTTTACTGAGATCCAATCTCTTCAAGAGATACTTGCAGCAGAAGAAAGAACAGCTCTTCAAAAAAATGTTATGATCAGATCACATCATCTAACACAATACCTCTACCATTACATCCACTAGTAGTTGTTGATACTAGTGAAGTCTTCAAAATTAGTTGTCATGCTTTGCCAGAACATACTACTAAAAACAAGATCAGAATCTCCACATTCTAATCCACATATTCAGAAACACCTCTTATGATAATAATGCTTGAGCATCCAACACCACATGCACAATCTCAATCATCTTCCAAATATAACCATCAACGATCATGATGTTACAACCTTATTTGAGACACTAGCTACCCATCACCATTCAAAGGACTCATTGCGCATAGAAGTCCTTCAAGAGGCTCCCAATAAAACACATCCAGAGCCGTTTATCCAGGTTAACATAAACACCTGAACACCATAGAGAGAAATAAACTTGCACACATAATACATCTACAGATTTTCCTTCAAGACAAACCATCATAATCTTGTACTTTAGTGCAACATTCCATAAATCCATTAATTGCTACAAATCCTCATATATGCAAATACCTAGTTTGCCCCTTTAATTTTCAAACTAATTTGCATCTAAAGCCTTAGTAAAACTGTCAGCCAGTTGTCTTTCAGTGGCAACATGTTCCAAGGTAACCACTTTGTCTTCCACTAGGTCTCTGATGAAGTGATGACGTATATCAATGTGCTTAGTCCTGCTGTGTTGAATAGGTTTCTTGGATATATTGATAGCACTCAGGTTGTCACAGTATAATGTCATTACATCCTGCTTGACATTGTACTCAGACAGTATTTGTTTCATCCACACTAGTTGAGTACAACTACTTTCTGCCGCTATATACTCAGCCTCAGCAGTAGATAAAGACGCACATTTTTTCTTCTTGCTAAACCATGAAATAAGATTACTTCCCAAAAAGAAGCAGCCACCTGATGTTCTTTTTCTGTCATCAGCATTTCCATCCCAATCAGCATCACAATATCCACTCAGCATGGACCCAGTTCCATGAATGTACATCATACCATAGTCACTTGTACCATTCACATACTTCAGGATCCTTTTCACCTGATTTATATGGCTGACTTTTGATTCAGCTTGGTATCTGGCACACACCCCCACTGCAAAGGAAATGTCAAGTCTGCTAGCTGTAAGATATAGTAAACTACCAATCATGCTTCTATACAGACTTTGATCAACACTCACACCTTTTTCATCTTTGGATAATTTCAGATGAGTAGGTGCAGGGGTCCTCTTATGACTAGCATTCTCCATTCCAAACTTCTTGACTATATTCTTGACATACTTACTTTGAGACAGAAAGATTAAATCTTCCATTTGCTTGAATTGCCGGTCAAGGAGATAAGTTAATTCACCAACAAGACTCATCTCAAATTCTGACTGCATTTGCTGAACACAATATTTAATCATCTCCTCATCACTTCTAGATTCCCTTAGGTCCAAGTGAGATAGTTCCAATGCTTTTGAAGTAGTGAGATGTTAAGACTTCTGGTGTAACATCTTACTCTTAGTTTGCTTCCCACAAGCTCTTCCTTCTTCCAATTTTAGCTTAGGTATTCCTCTGACATCTCCCAAGGAGGTGATCCTTTTCATTTCTTGTTGATGACACGGTTTTACCTTTATCATCTTGAGAAACCCACAAGTAGCAATTTTCTTGAGATCTGACTCCCTTCATGGTTACTTCACCCTTTTCATTAGTAACCAAACACTCAGAGTTTGTGAAGTTGACCTTGAACCCTTGATCACATAGTTGACTGATGCTTATCAAGTTTTCAGTCAACCCTTTCACAAGCACCACACTATCAAGATTAGGAACTCCTGAACAGTTCAATTTTCCAACCCCTTGATTTCACCCTTGGCTCCATCACCAAAATTCACATGACTAGTGGAGTAAGAATTGATGTCAGCTAACAGTTCTTCAATACCTGTCATGTGTCTAGAACATCCACTATCAAAATACCAGTCTTCTTTGGTATCACCTCTGAGAGACATGTGAGCTAACAAACTGGTAGCAGCAGCCTTGGGACCCCATTGTTTCACATTTGTGGGCCTGTTTTGATACTGTCTAGGCTGAGGATCAGGCTTAGGATATCCATGCAGTCTGAAGCAAAAAGGATTTATGTGACCAAACCTTCCACCGTAATGATATCTCCATCTCTGAAACCTTCCTCTGAAGTGATTTGGATGTCTTCTCCCATGATGTTTAGGTTTTCTTCCTCCATGATGTTGTGGCAGCTGATGAGGCATGAACTGCTTAGGCTCGGGAACATGAACTTTCCCATGATGTTGAGACATTGGATGGGACATGTTATGTTTAGGTCCAGAGGAACTAGCATCTGCAGAGGATTTCTTCTCACCCACAAATCCTAATCCAGTCATATCACTTGCCACTTTTCCACTTTGAAGAATTTCATCCAATGTGTCAGTGCCTCTATTCAACATTCTGAGAGATTTGGACATTTGATCAAGTTTGCATTTCAGCAAGCTGAATTCATTCTCCATTTCAGCCTTTTCAGCCTTTAGTTGAATTATAATTTTCTTCTGCTTCTCCCCTTCTTGACAAACTTCTTCACTTCTAATGCACAACTCTCTATATGATGCAGCTAGCTCCTCATAGGTAATTTATCCATCACTTGAATCATCATCAGACTCACATATTCCAGTCATTCCTCTGACATGCTTGGCAAATTCATCTTCGCTTTCAGTGTCCTCATCAGACCAAGTGACAGACAAACCCTTTTTCTGTTTAAGGTATGTAGGGCATTCAGCTCTGATGTGACCATAACCTTCACAGCCATGGCACTGGATTCCTGTGTCATTATCAGGCTTCTCCTCTACTTTGGTTTTCTTCATCTGATCACCTGACCTGTTGATGTCAGATGTGATGTTCTTGACATAAATTTTATAGCTCCTGTTCATTCTTTTCACCACCTTATTAAACTGACTTCCTAGCATCACGATTGCATTGGATAACTCCTCATGGGTTTCAATATCACACTCTTTCTTTTCATCTTCAGTACTAGACACCAATGTTATGCTTTTGGCCTTTTTTTTCTGATTTGTCATTCAACCCTAATTCAAATGTCTGAAGGGAACCAATCAATTCATCTACCCTCATCTGGATGATGTCTTGAGCTTTCTCTATAGTAGTCACCTTCATTTCAAATCTCTTGGGGAGAGATCTGAGAATTTTTCTCACCAGCTTCTCATCAAACATTCTCTCTCCTAGGGCACTAGAAGCATTTGACAGTTCAAGTATATTCATGTGAAAGTCATGAATGGTCTCTTCATCTTTCATCCTTAAACTTTCAAACTTTGTTGTTAGCAGCTGAAGTCTTGACATCTTGACCTTGGAAGTTCCTTCATGAGTTGTTTTCAGGATATCCCAAGCCTCCTTAGCCACTTAACATGTGTTGACCAGCCTGAAAATGTTCTTGTCAATACCATTAAATAAGGCATTCAAAGCCTTAGAATTTCCAAGAGAAAGTTCATCTTCTTCCTTGGTCCAATCTTCTTCAGGTTTCAGCTTTGACTGACCATCTTCTCCCACAATGACAGGATGTTTCCATTCTTTCAAAACAGCCTTCCAAGATCTGTTGTCTAAAGACTTCAAAAAAGTAACCATGCGAGGTTTCCAATAGTCATAATTTGATCCATCTAGAATAGGGGGTCTATTCACAAATCCACCACACTCCTTGTCCATTGCACCAGAAAGTATTAGCCCTAGATCTCACCCAGATACAGAGCAGGATGCCTGCTCTGATACCAATTAAAATTCTGGTATCAGATATGTGATGTCGAGTGAGATGTCACAACATCAATATCTGCTATATAAACAAGACAGTAAGAGTAACAGCACATAAAAGCAATAAATGAACACAGAGAATTATTCACCCAGTTCGGTCTAACAACCTACGTCTGGGGGCTACCAAGCCAGGGAGGAAATTCACTATTAGTAGTATCAATTTGTAGACTCTACAGCCAACTCATAAGTTGACAATCTACTCACTTAATCACTACCCAATGACACTTCTATCTAAGACACTCTTAGATATGAGACACCTCTCACTCCCCCTCAATCACAACAGTGATAACAACTTACAATAATGAAAGTAGAAGACACACCTTGGTCTTGCTTAAGAGCTTCAACCAAGAACAATATACTCGTGCTTAAAAGCTTTGAGTGGATAAATTACGACTCAACTATATCAGTACAATTCAACCATCAAAATAGATGAATGAATGGCTCACAAAAACAAACATAAAACACAAACCCTAAAACTTGAACACAGCTCTCACAATCCTTATTCTCCACCAGCAGCAGTTAGGGTTGATCATCTATAAATAGCAATACATTCCTTGGGCTTGGGCAATTGCGGATCCTTGATTTAATTTCCAATTAAAGCAAATTAATCTCCAAATCTTTATGCATGAAAATAGCAACTCCATATTCTTCATAAACAGATTGCCTCCAAAAATAACACTCCAATATATTACCACTTCAGTAAATTTCGCAGCAATCAGATAACATAAACACACAAAAGATTGCTAAAAATAGCGCAGCAAATAAAACCTAAAACTAGAACTGGAAGTTCTGTCAACTGATGTCAGAACATCGTGTTTGACATCATGCACACAGTCTGCAATACTAACAAACACCACCAACACTTCACCTGCAGAAAGTTAGAGACAGCATGTCAAGACATCAAGTAGAACATCTTGATGCAACACATAGTTTTACCAAAATTGATGCCAATACAAAACCAACAACTATAATCAACAACACTAATTCCATCCCTCAAGTGGATAAAGTGTTCAGTCTTGATTGCTTTAGTCAGCACATCTGCCAGCTGCTTCTGAGTGCTACAGTGTAGAACTTCAAGTACTCCATTATGAACTTGGTTTCTTAGAAAATGAAATTTTGTGTCAATATGATTGCTTCTTTCATGCAGCACTGGATTCTTGGCAATGCTTATAGTCGATTTGGTGTCAATCATCAACTTTACAGGCTTGCTCATTTTGATCTTCAGATCCTGCAAGAATTTCAGAATCCATATAGCTTGACAAGTAGATAGAGCACTTACAATGTACTCAACTTTGCAGTTTGAGAATGCAACAACTGGTTACTTCTTGGAGCACCAAGAAATAAGACCTCCCAGATACTTAAAGAAATATCCAAAGGTACTTCTTCTGTCAACTCTGTCTCCACACCAATTAGAGTTTGAATAACATATAAGCTCTAAATCAGATTCAACATCATAGGGGAAAAAACTCCATACCTCAAAGTCCCCTTAATATACCTCAGTATCCTAACAGCAGGTTGGTAATGTGACCACTTTGGTTTGTTCATAAAACTACACATCATTCCAACCTCATAGCAAATATTAGGTCTAGTATTACAGAGATATCTCAATGTTCCTACCAATTGTTTAAAAATGGTAGCATCCACATCATCACCGTCAACATCAGAATCCAACTTGTGATTTGTTTCAGCATGTGTGATTGCATGCTTGCAATTCATTAGCTCAAATTTCTTCAGAAGATCGAGTTTATACTTCAGTTGATGTAAGATTATACCATTATTAGAGTACAAAATCTCCATCCCTATAAAATATATCATATTTCCTAGATCAGTCATCTCAAACTCATATCATATTTCCTATATCAATCATCTTAAGTTCATTTCACATTTACACTCATCAGAGACCAATTTTTACTAACAGTTATAACCATTACCAATCTGATTGTTTCATGTCTAGCTACAAGTGCAAACATTTCAAAGTAATCTAAACCATATTTCTGTAGAAATCCTCTAGCTATTAACCTTGCTTTGTGTTTTCCAATTGATTCATTTGGCTTTAGTTTCACCTTGTAAACCCATGTCACACTGATGGTTTTCTTGTTCCTTGGAAGCTTAGTCAACTCTCAAGTCTTGTTTCTTTCTATAGCCTCAAAATCTTCTTTCATGACTTTTAGCCACACTTTCTTCTCAAGAGCTTCATGAGTACTCACTGGTTCAGAGTCTACCAACACGGCAAATTGAATGACTTTCCCTTCAAAGTCTATCTCAGTATCTCACAACATGTCAAACTCTGCAAACCTTCTTGGTATTTGTCTGATTCTTTGATGTCTATGAACTTGTTCAGAATCTTCTTCAGATGCTGGAACAATATCATATGTTGGACTATCTTCAGAGGTCGTACCACCTTAAAGATATGATTACCACCAGATTCTAGATCATCATTAGAAAACGGATCAGAATCAGATTCACCATCAGAGTCAGACTCGTCTTCAAACTCTTATTCAGTATCAGAATCACCTACAGACTTTGACTCATTTTCATACTCAGAATCTGAACTATATTCAGAAGTTAACTCAGGTGTAAACATTGCACTAAAGTTAGATTGATACTTGTTCCAATCTAATGCTTTTGATTCTTTCACAATAATATCTCGGTTGAATTCAACTTTGTTAGTGACAGGACAGTAGAGCTTATAAGCATTTGTACTATGGTACCCTACAAGCAAGATAACTCTGTGTAACACCCATATATAACAATATACATCAAAGCATATATATTATAAATGAATCCAAGTATTTGGTACTGAAATACCATAAGTTCCTAGTTAACACATTATATACATTAAATGCCCTAAATACAAAGTCTAAAGTCTACGGCATAACATATATAAGATGTCCCAAAATGCACTAAGAACTAGATCAATACAATGATCTCAAAATAAAATGTCATAGCGGAAGCCATGCCATCTCAAAAGCTACGATCCATAAGGAAAAGTCAAACCACTTTATCCTTACCCTTCGCCGAACCTGTAGTACCTGTGATGTAAATAACAACGTGGGGTGAGATACATCAAATCTCAGTGAATTCGCTATCTTATAGTCCTCTCGGCTTTACAAGGTTCTAACATCCTAACTCAAGTCAAAAGGAAAGGGAAAAGACTTTGAGTACACACACGCCATAAATGGATCCACACTCGTGAGCCTGATAACTCACGCCAATACAAAAGTAAGTCCTGAGCCTGTTAACTCAAAACTCTCGCTAATCAATAACCGTACCAAGGCATCCCCTTTTCCCGTCCGCTTCTACGTCTAGAAGACGATCCGAGTCATGGATCCTTATAGTTACTTGGCATACGAATTGGATTCGGGATCATCGGCCTGTTAACCGTGAATCGTCACTTCTCATGGCCTGTTAACCATCACAAGTCTCTTTACCATATAGGTTCCAATCGTACTACACGAAGGGAATCAAACCTACCAAGTAATTGTGCATACGCTTCAGAGGAGGTGCTTGAGTCTCATGAAACTACACCGCAAGATAAGTTGGTTATGATTACTAGACACACGTCTTGGCCTCTCATGCACGAGCGTTGTCACTAGGTCATTCTCACACTATCCGACAATTGTTTATGGTAATATTCCTCACTCTACCTATTTCATATTTTAACATGCATACATATTCAAACATGTTTAACAATAAGAACATAGGCAAATAGTCATTAATCACATAATGGAAACACATAATTCAATATCACCAAATATACCAATCCACGGTTCCCTCCGATTTATTTAATCGGGCAATAAACATATGTTTCTCACTACCATTAGCTAGAGAATATTCATAGCTTCACAACGATACCAAGAATAATCACATCGGATAACGAGTCAAAAGTTATGGAAGAAACAATTTGGGGATCTGTCATGTTCGCAATGCGAAGAAACTAGCGAATGATCGCTTCTTCATTCGCAGTGCGAAGCTGCCAGCGAATGCCTAGCCAACACTGGTTCGCTGCCCCATTCGCGGTGCGAACGTCTGGCGAACAGTGGCAGAACCAAAACAAGCTAAGGTTCGCAGTGTGAACCACTGGCGAACGTCTGGCGAACATTCGCCACCCCATTTGTCGTGCGAACGTCCAGCGAATGCACGATTTCCCCTTCGCTAGGGGATTCGCAGTGCGAATCTGGGAAAATGCAGAAGTTCTGCAGCGTAACAGCTGAGTTCCCATGTTTCCAAAACTTCACCCAAACATCCTACAATCAAATATAGATGATTCTACACTCATATAACTTATACTACTCAGTTTGTAACACATTTCAACTGTTAAATTTCATCGATTACCAATTTAAGCAATTTTCATAAAAACCTAACTTAAGTTATAATCATTTCTAACTCTAAACTTAAGTTTCTATCTAGAACCCACCTTGAATAGATGAAGATGGTGAAGATTGGAAGATGATTTGATGAAGATTTGATGATGTTCTTGATGATCTTGCTCTTGAACTTTTTCCTCTTTTTCTCTTCCTTTCCTTCTCTTTTCTTTCTCTCCAAAAATCCTTTCTATCTTTTTCTTTGGAAAATGAAAGGAAAGAAATGATATAGGGAAAAATATCATCAATTTGGAATACTACTAATTGTCCAAAAAGTCTCTAAAGTTCAAATACTTAAATATCTCAGAGTCAGATAATATTAATTGGATTTACTCTAAGTTCAACAGTTACCCTAATTATCTCTGCAGATAATTTCTCAGAGCACACTGGGACTCAGCTGATCACAACCAATATTATCCAGAGTAAAATAATTTACGGGGTATTACATCCTCCCCCCCCCCCCTTAAATAGAAATTCGCCCACGAATTTAAAACAATTACCTGAACAAATGAGGATATACTTCTCGCATCTCGGATTCTAATTCCCAAGTTGCATCACCCAGATGCGTCACATCCCACTGGACCTTAACAAGAGGAATCTTTTTATTCCTTAACACCTTAGTTTCTCTTCCAGTGATACGACTCAGTTGAGGCTCAAATGTCAAATCTGCTTCTATCTCAATTGTATCTGGTAAAATTGGCTGAAGAGGATCTGGAACAAATTTTCGAAGCTGAGACACATGAAAAACGTCGTGCATCTCTGACTGAGAAGGCGGTAAGGCTAATCTGTAGGCTACTTCACCAATTCTTTCCAAAATATGATATGGTCCCACATATCTCGGACTTAACTTCCACGACCGAAACGGTCCTTTCAACCGCAATCTCGGAGTAACCTTCAAAAACACGTGATCGCCTTCTTCAAATTCTAAAGGTCTTCTTCGGTTATCTGCATAGATTTTCTGACGATCTTGTGCTTGTTTGACCTTATCACGGATTATCCTAATTTTCTCCGTAGTTTCGTGAACAATCTCGGGTCCCAACATTCTATCTTCACCAACCTCCGCCCAACACAATGGGGTTCTACACTTCCTTCCATATAATGCTTCATAAGGTGTCATACCAATACTTGCATGATAACTGTTATTATAAGAGAACTCAATCAACGGCAAAAGTTCTATCCAATTTCCACCACTTTCAAGTACACAAGCTCTCAACATGTCTTCCATGGTTTGTATTGTCCGTTCCGTCTGACCGTCCGTTTGCGGATGATTCGACGTACTCAAACACAACTTCGTGCCCATCGCTTGTTGAAAAGCTCTCCAAAATCTCGAAGTAAATTTTGGATCTCTATCTGAAACGATACTGGTAGGAATACCATGCAATCTCACTATCTCCGAAACAAACAACCTTGCGAGATGACTCGCCTTGTAGGTAGTCTTCACAGCTAAGAAATGCGCGGATTTCGTTAACCGATCCACAATTACCCAAATCGAATCATAACCACCTTGCGCACGGGGTAATCCTACCGCAAAGTCCATCGAAATACTCTCCCATTTCCACACCGGAATTTCTAAAGGTTGCAACAAGCCACCCGGTCTTTGGTGCTCGATCTTCACTTGTTGGCACACCGCACATTCCGACATATACACCGCAATGTCTCTTTTCATCCCGGACCACCAATAGTCCCTCTTTAAATCTTGATACATCTTTGAAGATCCCGGATGTATAGTAAAAGCACCCTTATGCGCTTCTTCCAAAATCCTCCTTTTTAACTCCGTGTTAACTGGAACACAAATCCTTCGGTTAAATACAATAACTTCGTCGGTAGCTCGCACAAAACCCGGTTGCAATAACACTTCTTGTAACTTCTCATCCAACCCTTGCTCTTGTTGGATTTCTTCCCGAAGAGTAGAAGTGATATTAAAATTTTCCATAATCACACCATTAGGGGTCCAAACAAAATGAAGATTTAGATCTCAAAATTTTTCCAATAAAGTATACTCTAACACCATCAAGTCGGCACTATGCAACACTTTCCTGCTTAAAGCATCCGCCACCTTATTCGCTTTACCCGGATGGTACTTTAGTTCTAAATCATAATCTTTCAAATATTCCATCCACCTCCTTTGACGCACGTTCAACTCCTTATGATCGAAGAGGTACTTTAAGCTCTTGTGGTCACTAAACATCTCAAAACGTACACCATACAAATAGTGACGCCACACCTTCAAGGTAAAAACAACGATCGCCAATTCTAAATCATGCGTTGGATAATTCTCTTCGTGGACTTTTAACTGTCGTGAAGCATAAGCCACTACATTTCCATCTTGCATTAACACACCTCCTAATCCCATATTCGATGCATCACAATATACCTCATAAGACTTGCTAGGATCAGGAATAACCAAAACAGGAGCGGTCGTCAATCTCTCTTTCAAGCTCATAAAACTTTGCTCACAAGCCAAATCCCATTCATACAAATAATCCTTCCGAGTAAGCCTCGTCATCGGTAAAGCCAGTTGAGAAAAGCCTTTAATAAACCTTCTATAATAACCTGCTAGTCCCAAGAAGCTTCTAACTTCAGACACATTCTTCGGACTCTCCCAATTTATCACTGCTTCACCTTTTGATGGATCATCCGCGACACCTCCCTGAGATATGACATGACCAAGAAAATTCACCTCAGACATCCAAAACTCACACTTACTTAACTTAGCAAAAAGTTGTCTCTCTTGTAAGATGGATAAAACAATTCTTAGGTGTTCTCCGTGCTCTTGAGGATCACGAGAATAGATAAGAATATCATCAATGAAAATCACCACAAATTGGTCCAAATAAGGTTGAAATATATGATTCATATAATCCATGAAAACTGCCGGAGCATTCGTCACACCGAAAGGCATCACTAAAAATTCATAATGACCATAACGGATTCTAAACGCGGTCTTTGGTACATCTGAACTCTTCACCCGAATCTGATGATAACCCGACCGTAAATCAATCTTCGAGAACACACAGGCTCCTTTCAATTGATCTAACAGATCGTCTATCCTTGGTAATGGGTATTTGTTCTTGATGGTGACCTTATTCAACTGGCGGTAATCAATACACAACTGCATTCCACCATCCTTTTTCTTTACTAACAACAGAGGAGCTCTCCAGGGCGAAACACTGGGTTGAACAAAAATGCTTAGTCAACAACTCTTCCAATTGCTCCTTTAATTCTCTTAATTCAAGTGGTGCCATCCGATACGGAGAAACGGATATTGGAGCCGTTCCCAGTATCAGGTCAATAGAGAATTCCACTTCCCGCTCCGGGGGAAGAGAAATGATATCCTCGGGGAAAACTTCAGGAAAGTCACAAACTACCAGAATACTCAAAACTTGGCGGTTACCACCCTCCTCCTTAGTAAGAATCAAAAGAACGGATTTTTCCTCCTCAAACAAGAAATTAATCATTCCAACCGTACCTTCTAAAATAGTAGTTAACACATCCCTCGGAGTAGCCTCATTGGACGGAATAATAATTAACTTCTCCTCACAACCGATAAAAACCGAATTAGCAGAAAGTCAATCCATTCCCAGAACAACGTCCACTTTCTTAAGCGGCAAAAAGATAAGATCAATCTGGAAAACTCTTTCATTCACCGATAATACACAATTTTCACACATCAACGGTGTTTCAACAATCTCATCCATGGCAGTAGTAACCACCATGGGTAGAGAAAACGGAACCGCTTGCAACCCAAGCCGCTTCACACATTGCATCGATACAAAAGAATGTGTTGCTCCACAATCAAATAACACAAAACAAGGATTTCCATTCACAAAACACGTACCAGCAATCAAAGAGTTGTCACCCTTTGCTTTCCTCGCATCCAAGGTATACACTCGCCCGGTAGTCTTTTCTTGCGTCTGATTCCTCCTCTGAGGACAATCCCTCAATACATGACCCACCTTATTACACTGATAGCACCTTATTTCGTCCCAACTGCACCTACCAAAATGATTCTTTCCACAAGTACGGCATACCGGAGGCGCACCAGTCCTGGAACTCTGAACTTGCTTCCCTTTGAAAGATTGTTGTCTCGGTCTAAATTGTTGATTCGATCTCTCGCGATCACTTTGATTTACCCTACTTAACTCTCCTTCTGCTTGCACCTTCTTTAAGCTATGCTCCGCCACATAACACTGTCGTAACAATTCAGCATAGCTAGTAAATTCTCTCTGAGACACACTATGTGAAATTTCAGCCCTCAAACCGAATAGAAACTGATCGATCTTCCATCTCTCGTCAGGAGCATACATAGCCTGCCTAGAATAAGCAGTCATAACCTCGAACTTTTCCGCATAAGAAGCCACAGTCAAGTTGCCTTGTCTCAATTGTTGAAACTCGAATTCTTTCTGAGACCTTAAGGAACTTGGGAAATACTTATCCATAAAATTTAGCTTAAACTGCTCCCATACTTTCGGTACCTCTTGAATTGTCATTAAGGCTGAAGCGCTTTCCCACCATCTCATGGCAGGACCCTTCAACAAGTGAGAAGCGAATACCACCTTGTTTTCCTCACTACACTGGACTATTAAGAAAATCCGCTCCATATCGGATATCCATTCATGAGCCTTTACTGGATCTAACCCTCCCTGAAACTTCGGAGGATTCATACTAATGAAATCCCTAAAGGTTCCCCCTGCAGCTTCAGGAACAACCACTGGAGGATGCACACCACCAGCCATTTGCTGTACCATTTGTTGCACAAACTGATTCTGCTGTTGCTGCATCTGTTGCATAAATTGATACAAAGGGGCATTCCCTTCGTCCCCTGGCGGATTTGTCCCTGCTGGAGTATTTCTCGGTCTACCACGGTTATTTCTGCGCCCGTCGTCCATGTTCCTAAATGTCATACAGATAGGATTAAGTTGATCAGGCTCAATACCATAAATATAACACGTAAGACCAATGGCAACACAACACATATGAAATGGAAAGAAACACTTATACTATTTCATGGCTAGGTCAAGGATACGACCTGCTCTGATACCAACTGTAACACCCATATATAACAACATACATCAAAGAATATATATTATAAATGAATCCAAGTATTTGGTACTGAAATACCATAAGTTCCTAGTTAACACATTATATACATTAAATGCCCTAAATACAAAGTCTAAAGTCTATGGCATAACATATATAAGATGTCCCAAAATGCACTAAGAACTAGATCAATACAATGATCTCAAAATAAAATGTCATAGCGGAAGCCATGCCATCTCAAAAGCTACGATCCGTAAGGAAAAGTCAAACCACTTTATCCTTACCCTTCGCCGAACCTGTAGTACCTGTGATGTAAACAACAACGTGGGGTGAGATACATCAAATCTCAGTGAATTCGCTATCTTATAGTCCTCTCGGCTTTACAAGGTTCTAACATCCTAACTCAAGTCAAAAGGAATGGGAAAAGACTTTGAGTACACACACGCCATAAATGGATCCACACTCGTGAGCCTGATAACTCACGCCAATACAAAAGTAAGTCCTGAGCCTGTTAACTCAAAACTCTCGCTAATCAATAACCGTACCAAGGCATCCCCTTTTCCCGTCCGCTTCTACGTCTAGAAGACGATCCGAGTCATGGATCCTTATAGTTACTTGGCATACGAATTGGATTCGGGATCATCGGCCTGTTAACCGTGAACCGTCACTTCTCATGGCCTGTTAACCATCACAAGTCTCTTTACCATATAGGTTCCAATCGTACTACACGTAGGGAATCAAACCTACCAAGTAATTGTGCATACGTTTCAGAGGAGGTGCTCGAGTCTCATGAAACTACACCGCAAGATAAGCTGGTTATGATTACTAGACACACGCCTCGGCCTCTCATGCACGAGCGTTGTCACTAGGTCATTCTCACACTATCCGACAATTATTTACGGTAATATTCCTCACTCTACCTATTTCATATTTTAACATGCATACATATTCAAACATGTTTAACAATAAGAACATAGGCAAATAGTCATTAATCACATAATGGAAACACATAATTCAATATCACCAAATATACCAATCCACGGTTCCCTCCGATTTATTTAATCGGGCAATAAACATATGTTTCTCACTACCATTAGCTAGAGAATGTTCATAGCTTTACAACGATACCAAGAATACTCACATCGGATAACGAGTCAAAAGTTATGGAAGAAACAATTTGGGGATCTGTCATGTTCGCAATGTCAAGAAACTAGCAAATGCTCTCTTCTTCATTCGCAGTGCAAAGCTGCCAGCGAATGCCTAGCCAACACTGGTTCGCTACCCCATTCACAGTGCGAACGTCTGGCGAACAAGTGCAGGACCAAATCAAGCTAAGGTTCGCAGTGCGAACCACTGGCGAACGTCTGGCGAACATTCGCCTCCCCATTCGTCGTGCGAACGTCCAGCGAGTGCACGATTTCCCCTTCGCTAGGGGATTCACAGTGCGAATATGGGAAAATGCAGAAGTTCTGCAGCGTAACAGCTGAGTTCACATGGTTCCAAAACTTCACCCAAACATATCCAAACATCCTACAATCAAATATAGATGATTCTACACTCATATAACTTATACTACTCAGTTTGTAACACATTTCAACCGTTAAATTTCATCGATTACCAATTTAAGCAATTTTCATAAAAACCTAACTTAAGTTATAATCATTTCTAACTCTAAACTTAAGTTTCTATCTAGAACCCACCTTGAATAGATGAAGATGGTGAAGATTGGAATATGATTTGATGAAGATTTGATGATGTTCTTGATGATCTTGCTCTTGAACTTTTTCCTCTTTTTCTCTTCCTTTCCTTCTCTTTTCTTTCTCTCCAAAAATCCTTTCTATCTTTTTCTTTGGAAAATGAAAGGAAAGAAATGATATAGGGAAAAATATCATCAATTTGGAATACTACTAATTGTCCAAAAAGTCTCTAAAGTTCAAATACTTAAATATCTCAGAGTCAGATAATATTAATTGGATTTACTCTAAGTTCAACAGTTACCCTAATTATCTCTGCAGATAATTTCTCAGAGCACACTGGGACTCAGCTGATCACAACCAATATTATCCAGAGTAAAATAATTTACGGGGTATTACACTCTGCTTTTGTCATCCAACTTCTTTCTCCTAGCATCTAGAACATGTTTGTAACAAACAAAACCTAACACCTTCAGATGGCTCACACTTTGCTTGTCTCCAGTTCACTTCTCTAAAGGAACAATTTCCTTCAGCTTCTCGGTCGGACACCTATTGAGCACATATGTCGCAGTGGTAGCAACTTCCCCTCACAAGGTATAAGGGAGCTTCTTCTCCTTCAGCATGCTCCTTGTCATATCAAGCAAAGTTCTGTTTCTTCTTTTAGCAAGACCATTATGCTGAGGAGTGTATGAAGCATTAACCTCATGCTCAATTCCATTCTCCTCACAAAAATTCTTGAACTTTGTAGAGTTGTACTCACCTCCACCATCAGTTCTGAGAATTTTCAGGTTTTGACCACTCTATTTTTCAGCATTCACCTTGAACTTTTGAAACTCAGCAAACCCCTCATGCTTAAATTTGATGAGTGTTACCCATATCATCCTTGTGAACTCATCCACAAAAGACACAGAGTACTTGTTTCCTCCAAATGAAGGTACTTCAAATGGTCCACATACATCATAATGCACTACTCCCAAAGCAAGTTTTGCTCTTGGGGCTACTTCTAATGCAAATGGTAATCTTGGTTGCTTGCCTTCATGCATATCTCACATGACTTATCAGGCTTCACAATCTTAAGAATTCCATATACCAACTTCTTAGAACTTAAATGCCCTAAGCTTCTAAAGTTCAGATGTCCCAATCTCTAGTGCCACCGCTCATTGTCACCTTCATCCCCTTCAGCACTAAGGCATTTAGTGTCAATTATTTCCACAATCACCTTGAATGTTCTATTGCTTCCTTAATCATACTGCATAATCAGCTTCTAATCAAAATCATTTAACTTCAATAGATTTTCCTTTATAGTAACTGAGAAACATTTCTCAATTAGCTGACCTACACTTATCAGATTGCTCATCAAGCCAGGAACATACCCAACATACTTGATCATAACAGTTTTTTCATTCTTCATTCTGGCCTTGACATTTCTCATTCCTTCAGCATTCAGATACTTATCATCATCACATCTGATCTTTGTCCTCTTTCTAGAGTCAAAATCAATCAGTCATTGCTTGTTTCCAGTTAAGTGATTAGAACAGCCATTGTCCATATACCACCAGTCTACCAAATATCCATTATCAGAATCAGAAGCCATCAATAGCACAAGTTCATCATCATACTCTCCTCTGGCTATTTTTTCTTCTACTGATTTCCTTTCCTTATTTGACTAACAGTCAGCAGCAATGTGACAAAACTTCTTACAACAGTAATATTGAACCTTCTTCTTGTCAAACTTCTTCTTTTCCTTCTGATGTTTCTTCTCATCATAGTTAGAGGCTTCTGGCTTCTGATAACCACCATGTCTCTTCTTGGCCTCAAACCAAACATGCTTCTGATTCTTCTTATTAGAATACGCCTTCAGAGTCTGTTCTATCTCTTTTTCAGAGGTTCTCTCAGTTAGGCGCAACTCTTGTGCCTCTATATTATTTTGCAGCTCTTGAATTCTCATGGCACTCAGATCCTTAGAATGTTCAATTATTACAACAATGTAATCAACCCGAGGAGTAAGTGATCTCAGTACCTTTTCAATGATTACTTGTTCACAGAGAGTCTCTCCACAAGATTTCATCTCATTTGTAATCAGAATCACTCTAGAGATGTAATCAGGTAGTTTCTCATTGTTATTCATGTTGAGATTCTCATATTGCTTACGTAGAGATTGAAGTTTCACCTTATTCATTGATGCATCACCGCCGTTGCATCATACTAGTATGTCACACGCAACCTTCGTCGTTGTCGAATTATCGATCTTCTCAAACATATTCACATCCACGCACGGATGAATGTATAACAAAACTTTCTGATCTTTCTTCCTCATCTATCTATACGTGTTCCTTTGTGCTTCGGTTGCATCTGTTGCAACCACTGCATAACTTTCGTTGACGAGATCACGAACATCTTGAGCGCCAAACAACACACGCATCTGAATCATCCACCGATTCCAATTCTTTCCATCAAAGACTTGAAGCTATGTATTCAAGCTATTTCCGTCGTTCATATTTAATCTTGTGCAAGAATTCACTCAGATCTCACTCGTGTCTCCCAATCCCGCAGAATCAAGAAATACAATTCTGTTACGAATCCGATCGTGAATTCAAGAAACGAAATCAATCACACACGCCTCACGTACACTCATGTTTCTCTGTGAATCGAACCAGGGCTCTAGATACCAATTGTTGATACACAAGAAAGAAGAAGATGAAGATGATAAAGATGGAAGAGAGAGAAGAGAGAAAATTGTAACTAACTTTTATAAATTGAAATTCTATTACAACCTTATTGCTATACTGGACAGAAGTTCGGTATTTATACACACACTAAAACTCAGTTGTCAAACTAAATGAATCTCAAATTAAACTTAAATGACACTTGAAATGAAATGCTGACTGAATATTGGATTACACTCCAATATGGTCCTGCTCGCATCCGCTACTTTGATTTTCCACTTTCTATTACACACAGTTTTTAGGTTAGGAAAACTGATGGTTTCAAGTTGTATGCTTCATCTCGTCTTTTGATTGGATTTTTCTACTCAGTTTTCATCCTAATTTGTTTCATTTGTGGCTCCTCCGTGATTTTACAGGCTCATTTTGACTCATTTTCATTAACTTTTTTTTCATTCAACTTTGGCTCTGATTGTGTTCATCATTGGTTTCACTTCAATTCCTTTATGGTTCTAGTTTAGTTCATTTACGGTTCTAATTTGTTTCATCTTTGGTTATGGTTTTAAGTCAAGTTAATATCAGGTTTGGTTTTTTTAATGCCTTTGTTTGTGGCTAATATTTGTTATTTCATAAATTAAAAATATTGTAATTAATTTTGTATTAATGTCCTTTGCTCTGATATTTCATTGAATATATAGAAGTTAAAATATTAACAACTAATAATTGTAAATTAAGAGGTGAAAATTAATTTTTTATTTGTTCAACATATTCTAATAAATATGATAAATAAATTGCATGTTGGTATTATTTTCTCAATGACAACCCCCTCAAATTGATGTAGTTGGCCAAATGGACATCAATTTTCAAACAATATACTAATCATGTGGGTACAAACACATTTGATAAGAATATTTCAACTTGAAGTTGAGTATTATCACGAGGAAGTGACATAAATTAGTCATCATGGATTTCACGAATTTAATGACAATCACCTTCGATATGGTTGATAATTTCATGAAAATGGGAAATTGCAACAATTCTAATGGAATAAATATTTTCGGCATAAGATGATGTTGGTTGTGTTTAAGGAAATCAAAGTTAACTCAAAAGGACAAGAAGCTAAATATTTCTATACAAGTAACAGGAATGGCACAATACTCAAATTAATGAAACGCGGTTTGGATAATTTTGTCCGCTTCTTACTTTTCCCTGACACAATTTGAGTATTAGATTACCTTGTCCAATCAACATCACTTTAAGAACTCAATTTAGTAGTTCTATTGGTGTGAAACATAAACAGCGCTAAAGGCTCCCTTCAAGTAGATAATTAATTTGAAGAAAAATGGAAAGACAAAGTGAATGCGTAAATTAACTTACTTGCAGGAAAATCTAAAGATATATTTGGGTGGATAATAGTCAAGTAATTAAGACTACCCAAATATTGATGATACATTATAGATCTTGAAAAATATCCCCATCATCACGGTGTTGTTTAACATTGACCTCGAGATATTTATCAACTAGATTAGCTTATTCGAGATTATCCATAAAAATAAAATTGGTGGCATACTTATGTTGATTGAGGAAGATGCCCTTGAGATAGAGAAAATAATGCATGTTTCCATGATCTCATATATATATATATATATATATATATATATATTTGTGTGTGTGTGTGTATGTGAATATTGTTTAAGTCACTGAATTAAAGTGTGATCTAAACAAATAATAACTTGTTGAGAAACGATGCCCAAGAAAACAAAGTACGATCAGTTTTTTGATTAAAAAGACAACCACAAAGTAAAAGATAAGAGAAAAAACAATCAAAGTGGTTGAAACTTGATTCTTCATTAAGTTACCCATTAGAAAACAATATTTACAATTGAATCTCAACCACACCATTTTCTCCATCTGATTAAGATTACCAGGGATTGATAGAGAAGTGGTGACTATTATGCTATTTATAAGAAAACTAAACCCTAGATTTCAACTAACATACTAAATAATTGGCCCAACAAACTGGCCTAATTCGACATGCTAACTTAAGCAACAAGCTAACATATTTCGATAGCATGCTAGAACAAATTTCGACTACAGCATGCACGACATCTATCAGACCATGAAGCTAACATTGTCGAGGTTAGAGTTCGATCCAAATAACACAAATCTCTACCTTAGAATAAACTCTACACAAACAAGGAAACAAACTAGCTTTCATCATGCATCTTTATCAAATGCATACAGTGGAAGAACTTGCTACTTGGCAATGTCTTGGTGATCATATCAACAGCATTGTCATTAGTCAAAACCTTCAGCACTTTGACTTCTTCATGTTCGATTATCTATTTGATGAAGTGCAGCCTTACATCGATGTGCTTGGTTTGCACATGATAGGTTGAATTTTTCAACAGGTGTATGGCACTTTGTTTATCAGATTTAACAGTGATAACATGACCTTGAAGTTTTAGCTCCTTAGCAAAATCTTCAAGTCACAATGCTTCTTTCATAGCTTCAGTGAGGGCAATATACTCCACTTCAGTGGTTGATAAGGCAACAACCTTCTAAAATGTAGCATTCCAACTAATTGATGTGCCAAACATAGTGAACACATATCCAGAAATAGATTTTCTGGAATCCATACAACCTACATAATCAAAGTCTATATATCCTTCAATTTCGACATTGCTATCATCACCACAAGCTCCACCATGAATCATGACTCTTCTCAGAGACCCATTTATGTACCTTAAAATCCACTTTAATGCTTGTCAGTGCGCCTTCCCAGGATTTTCCATATACCTGGTTAGAAGGTTCACTCTGTACGCTATGTTTGGCCTCGTACAGACCATAACATACATTAAATAACCCAATATACTAGCATATGGAATGCTACTCATATAGGCCTTTTCGACTTCAATCCTAGGACTTTGAGTCATATTCAGCTTGAACTGAGAATTAGTCAGTGTTATAACAAGCTTTGAATTCAACATACAAAACTTGTCGAGAATCTTATTCAGGTATGTCTCTTTAGATAAGCATAATCTCAACTACTTTCTATCTCTCTAGATGTCAATCCCAAAAATTCTAGAGGCAGCTCCTAAATCCTTCATAACAAACTCCTTATCAAGTTCAACCTTCACCATAATAATATCCTTGACACTGTTGCTTTCTATGAGGATATCATCCACATATAGCAACAAAATAACAAGTGAATTTTCAAGTCAAAATCTGAGGTACACACAGTGGTTGTACTAGCTTCTAGTGAAACCTATATGTGTCATGAACTTGTCGAATCTCCTATTCTATTGTCGAGGAAATTTTTCCAGGCCATATAGCAACCAATTTATCTTGCACACGTAATATTCCTTTCCATTTTCTACATACCCTTCAAGTTGCCTCATCAGGATTGTTTCATCTAGATCACCATATAGGAAGGTTGTCTTCACATCCATCTGTTCAACTTCTAGGTCTAACTTCGACACCATAGAAAACAACATTCGAATGGATCCATGCTTTACAAAAAATGAGAACACAAGTCGAAACCTTCTTTTTGAGTGAACCCCCTAGCAATCAACCTTACCTTAAATCGCTTCGACATCACTCCTTTGATTCCTTCTTTAACCTTGAAAACCCATTTACAACTAACTAACCTGACTCCTGTAGGTTTCTCGATCAGCTCCCAAGTGTTATTATCATGAAGAGATTTCATCTCATCATCCATTGCTTTCAGCCATTCAATTTTGTCTCGACTCCTCCTAACTTCCTTATAGTCTCTAGGTTCTTCATCCAGAACTTCACTTGTAAAGATTAAGGCATAAGTTATAAGATCTGCATAACCAAGTCTCTGAGGTGGCTTGATGACTTTTCTCGACCTTTCTTTTGCAAGCATATAGTCATTGTCAGTCTCCTCATCTTCAATCAGCAACTTGTGCTTGTTCTTCGACTTCCTATGGGTTATGCAATTCAGCATCATTATGCTCTGCCTCAATAGGAATCTCTCCCTGTTCCAGCTCTTCTTCAGAGATCTTCGAACTCCAACCAACATCATCAGTTTTCTTAAAAGCCTTCTCAGTTTCATTGAAAACTACATCTCGACTTCTTATACACCTCCCGTGAGCTGGCTCTAGACACCATAACCTATAAGCTTTTACTCCTTCAAGGTATCCAAGGAACATACATCTCAGAGCTCTAGGTTCGAGCTTGTCTTATCTAATGTGATCATATGCTACAATACAAAATACTCTAAGTCTGTAGAGATTAGGTGGATGTCCCAACCATACTTCTTCATGTGTCTTCATCCCTAAGGCAAACGAAGGACACTTATTGATCAGGTATTCTGCAGTTACAGCAGCCTCAGCCTAAAATACCTTCTTCAATCCAACAACAACCAGAATGCATCTAACCCTTTCTAGAATGGTGCAATTAAACTTTTCATCCAAACTATTTTGTTGAGGAGTACCTGCAATAGTTTTGTGCCTTGCAATACCAGACGCAACACAATAGCTCTCAAATGCCTCATTGCAAAAGTCAAGACCATTATCGGTCCTCAACCTCTTGACCTTCCTGCCAGTTTGGTTTTCGTTCAGGGTCTTCCAACTTTTGAAATTTTCAAAAGTTTCATCCTTAGTCTTCTGGATGAATATCCATAACTTTCTAGAATAATCATTAACTATGGATAGGAACTACTTTGCATCTGAGTGTGAAGGATTCCTTGCATGCACCCAAAGACCAGCATGAATGTAATCAAGGGATCCATGTGTTCTTTGTTTACCTTTGATAAACTTCAGCCTACATGATTTACCAAATACACAAGGTTCACAAAACATCAGTTTTTCGACCTTGTCTCCACATAGCAGATTTTGTTTCGACAATTCGACAAGGCCTCTCTCACTGACATGGCTAAGTCGTTTATGCCACAACTCAGTTTTCAACATAGGTTTTGTGGATGTCACATCTGCTGAACCACTTACAACCTCAACCTCAAGGGTATACAAGCCTTGTTTCTTCACACCTCTCAAGACTTTCTTTGAACCCTTCATTACCAATAGGATACTTTGCTCTTCTTTGAAAACATAACCTTTCTTGTTGAATTCACCAAGAGAAATCAAATTTATCTTAAGTTCAAGTACATACCTGACATCAGTCAATAGCCTTATTGACTCATCATGTAGTTTGAATCTCACAGATCCAATACATGCAATTTTGCAAGCTTTTTTGTTTGCTAGCAGCACTGATCCACTATTTTGATCACATAATTTCTCAAACAAGTCTTTGTTTGGTGTCATGTGTCGAGTACACCTTGAATCCATAATCCAATCCTTGCTAGAGTCGCTGCTTGAAACCACCAGAACGTAAGATGAGTCATAATAATCTTGCACAATGGCTGTTGTCATACCCTAATTTTTGACCCTGAGATTCTATTTTTCGTTTCGCATCGTCTGCATAGCATATGATGCATTTTATCATGCATAATATCCAATTTATCAGCTGGAATAAACTTGTTGGAATTACAGCCGAATTGATCAAATAAAAGTCAACTGTGTGTAAAATCAGGTGACGGGAAATTTTAAGATCGAGCCTGCAAACGTCAGTGATATTAATCTACGTTTCACGTAGTTTAACCTGGCGTGCTCATTTAAATTTTTCAACCACCTTTTGGACGTTTTTTTGATCAGTTTAAGCCTTTTTAGCGGGTAAAATGTATTTCATAATCTGACCAACCGCTGTATTTTTCCGAGTCGTTTATTTCGCGCTAATTATTTTGGTGTGTTCATCTTATTTTTTTCGAGCACTTTTCTGCCCGACTTTTTTATTTCGTTTTTAATCATTTTTATTTATTTTTAGTTAAATAATCATTTAATTTATTTAGATTTAATTAGATATTTAATTTAAATTTTTATTTTTATTAATTAATTTTATTGTTAATTTGTTTATTAATATTTTCTTTTTTTTATAAAAAACAAAAAAACATCCTATTTAATCAATACTTAATTATATTTCTCCTTCTAAAAATACAAAAACATAATAGTTAATTCTTTTTATTTTTGTCTCATTATAAAAAACAAAAAAAACATTGTGTTAATTGTTATTATCATTCTTGTCTATTTTCTAGTCCTATATGCATTAGAAAAAACAGAGAGGACACAAAAAAAACGATGTCCTCCTCTCAACATTTCCTCTCTCTCAGCATGAATTGATACATCTTTTACAAGTTGAGAATCAAACCAAACTCTCTCACAAATTAAACCACCATCGTGTATCCTCCATTTCTCCTCCAACTTTCGATAACAACGGTTCGACACCACGGTAACATTTGGAAACGAGTTTTCTCTTGTATTAAGTTTTATGATGTTTTGATATTTTGTGTTGGTTTTGATTTGACTACGTAGCGTATTTACCGATTGGTGTGTGTTGAGTTTTGGTTCGGTTTGAATGCGATCTTATCATTATAGATGTGTTGTTGATATTAATTTGTGATTTTTGCTTGATTCATTTGCCTGTTGTTCTACTGTCATACCTTGGCTCCATTTTAAATGTTTGTTTCTATCAGTTTTAATTATATACTTCTGTTTTTTTAGTTACAGTTACACATATACTTCTGTTTGTTTTTAAGATATAGTTATATGTTAAACTTACTTCTAAGTTTTTTTATCTATACTGACTGCTAGTTTTTTAAAGTTATAATTACTGCTAGTTTTTTAAGTTATAGTTATTGCTAGTTATAGTTACTGTTTGTTTTTTTAAGTTATAGTTACTACTCTTTTTAAAGTTATACCTATTGGTTGTCTTTTAGAAGTTATAGTGATATACTTATTTCTACTTTTTTTAAAGGTTATAATAATATATTTATACATCTGATTTTCAGTTATACATATGTAACTTCCATTTTTTTCTTGTTTTACATGTACCTTCTTTTTAGTTTCAGTTTTTAAGTTTTTCGGTTTAAGGCTTAATATATATATACATATTTTTGGTTTTTTTTAACTTTGTAGATTTGTATATAAAATTGTGATTTGAGTTTTAACTTTTATATATATATATATATATATATATATATATATATATATATATATATATATATATATATATATATATATATATATATATATATATATATATATATAGTGTTAATATCATTTCTTTATGTATTTGCATATTCTAGAAAAAGATCAAAAATATTTTAATCTTTTGTTTTTAATATTCTTATCAAGTTTTTTGATATTATTAAAAAATATATATATAAATATGTTGTAATTATTAGTTAATATAATTATTAATATTTAAATTAATTAATAATTTCTTGTTGTCCGATTCTATTTCATGACTGTCTGCTTTTTATACGCGATGCTTTGCCGTGTGCCTCTATTTCTTTCGCGATGCTTTGCCACGTGTCTTTACTGTTTACATGATGCTTTTCCATGTATTTCTGTTGAATTTTCACTTTCTGATTACCATGATGTTTTTCCATGCGTATTTTGTGTTATTAATTCTCTCTGACCATACATGATGCTTTTCCGTGTACTGTGTCTGTGTCTTTATTTGATATCATTTACATGATGTTTTCCCGTGTTTCTGCTGCTTTCTATTCCTTGTTAACCTAATCCAAGGGAAGAGATTGTATGTTGACTTATTTTCATTGTGTATGTCCCTCGTTTGTTCTTTACTTGTCTTTGTTGTTCTTGGTTCTTATAACCTGGCAACTCGTAGTCCGAACTACGGACGCTCTGATTTCTCAAAGTTCCTTTTGAGAATACGTAGGCACAAGGTTAATCCTTGGCGAACAACCTTTTTCCTTTTACTTTATTTACCCTTATTGAGGGGAACTACGAATGCTCTGATTCTTTTAGTCAAGATACGTAGGCACGAGATGTGATGTCTTGGCCAGCATACTTAGAGATAACACCTTAGGTCTCCCTTTTACCTTTTCGCCCTTAGCATACAAAATAACAAATAACACAATAAAACAAGAGGTTCCTGTAGAGTACTACAGATACTTAGGATGCTAGCACCTTCCCTAGGTATAACTAACCCCCGAACCTTAGATTCTCTTTTGGTTTATTTTTGCATTGCATACTTATGGGTTTATTCGTTCTTTTTCCCTTCCCTTGGATAAATTAAAGATCGGTGGTGAATTAAGATTTGTGAGCCTAGTTAACTCAATAGCTATGGTATCTGATTCTCACCGCGACAGAAATGACGACTTCACCGGGGAATTGTCTCCCTAAGAGGGTTACACCTAACTTATTTTATATGTGTTATTTGTTCGTATATTTGTATATATTTGTATATCTGTATACTTGTATATTTTTGTCTGCTTGGATTTTTCTGTTTGGCAGGGTTGTTACATTGTGTTGTGATATAAGTCCTAACTCGGACTTGAGTGCACATAAGATAGGAATGTGGTATAATCAATAGTTAATTGTTGGTAGTAGTTCTAAGATGATTAACATATGATATAACCACGCTCAGTGAAGGCCCTTTTGGGATTACTGATGTCATGCGAGTAGTCGTATTGACATTACTTTTTCTGACTTGGGAGTCCATGAAGCTGAAGACCTTAGTATCCCTTCACCTTTTTTGGCTTTTTTAGGACGTAGTGCAGTGATTATCCAGGTGTTGACTTGGGATGGTTGTCATGCGATACTACACTCAGATGAGTTTATCTTGAGAATATTGTTAGCCCGCATGAGTAGTCGTGCAAGCTGATAATATCCAAAAGATTTATCGATGACTCTGGGAACTTTGTTAGAACCCGTTGTGCAGGTGATTTACCCCTAGTATGATTTACCACCTTCAACTTGGCTAGAGTTTGGGTTACCTCACAACTTCTCTCCACCTATTGCATCTACTGCTATGATTGGTCAAACTGTCAAACTGACGTTTCAAGCTCCTGTTTTTGCCGAGCCCCGACCTATAGTTCATGTTGTTACCCAGACTACTCGAGCTTCTTTTGAGAACCCTCTCTATGAGTACAATGCTGCCAGTGCTCAGGGTGAAGACCGTGAAGACTTTGTTGAACCTGAGGTTGTTCGTGAATAGTTTCAGGCCATAGACAAGAAACTCCGAGCTGTTGAGTGTACTGACTTCTTTAGTGTGGACGCAAACAACATTTGCTTGGTTTCTGACCCTGTTATGCTTGCCAAATTCAAAACTCCCGAGTTTGTGAAATATAAGGGTCACTCTTGTCCAAGGGCTCATTTGGTCATGTACTTTGGAAAGATGGCTGCTTATACCAACAACTAGAAGCTGCTCATCCACTGTTTCAAGACAGCTTGAGTGGAGCTTCTCTCAAATGGTATATGAATCTTGAACAAAACAATATCCACTGCTTCCAGGATCTTGCTAATGCTTTTATAAAGTAGTACAAGTACAACCTCGACATGGCTCCTGACCGCCGTCAACTTCAAAATATGGCTCAAAATGAGAAAGAGACTTTCGAGGAATATGTTCAGCGTTGGAGAGAAATCGCTTCTCAAGTTGAAATTCCTTTGGTAGAGAAGAAATTGACTAGAACGTTCATGGACACCTTGTCTTCATTCTATTGGGAGAAGATGATTGGCAGCGTTTCTTCTAACTTCACTGATTTGGTAATTATTGGTCAAAGACTCAAGAATGGTAAAGTGTCCAAGGCTGCTGAATCTTCTAATGGTGCGAAGAAATCCTATGGGAACTTCCAGAAGAATAGAGAAGACCAGACCATTCGTGTCATGGCTGAAGTAAGAAGGCCTCGTCCTAGACCTCAACATGCTAATCACCCTACCATTGTTGTTGTTACTCCTGTGGTTGCTGCTCCACGACTAGCTCAAGCTCCCCAACGCCTGACTGTAGGGAAAAACCTGTACCGTAATAGGAATCAATTTGATCCTATTCCCATGACGTACACTGAACTTTATCTTGGTTTGGTTCATAAAGGTTTGATTATCACTAGGACTCTGCCTCCTCCTCCAAATCCTCTTCTAGCTGGATTCAGATCTGATATCCATTGTGCATTCCATGAAGGTGCCGCAGGCCATGACTTGGAAAATTGCTATGCATTGACAGCCAGAGTGCGTGATTTGATTAAGGTCGGAATCCTTAGCTTTCATGATAGCAATCCTAATGTTTAGAACAATCCTCTGCCAGAGAACCCCAAGTGAAGCTTCGGTCGACCTTAGCCAACTATCCTTCTAAAAGCCAGTGTTTCAGAAAGGCCAGCTCACCCATGTTGCTGATTAGTCACTAGGCCTTGTTTCTTGTTGTTTGCATTTTCCTTTATTTTGTACTAGCTGCTTATATTCAAATTATGTTTGTAATTTCGTAACTAATGAAATGGGCATTGCAACTTTTTGATTTAATTCATTTTGTCCATTATTTACATCTTTATGCTTTCCTTTTCAAAAAATATTTTATCTCTTTTCCACTTTCTTTTTTATTGTGCAAAGATTGGAGCGAGGATGACGAAAATGTTATACCCATAATTGCTGGTATACTTTCATATAAACTTTGCTGACGATGTAAGGCATTGTTTCAATCCCCCAAACACTGGAGAAATAAGGAAGTTATTCCCTTGTTAAACCCTTCGAGCCTAGAAGTTGGAGTTTCTTTCTATACAAAAACCTGCAATCTTAAACTTGGGATGGGTAGTTCTCCGTTAACTTGGTTGTGCTTTCGCACAAGACACCTTTCATACAAAGGTTGTATTCACAAATTTTCCTTCGCACACAGCAGGCAGGTGTCGAAGATGTCCTTCAAGTCGAAAGTCAATGATGGTTCGCCGTAATCATTAAGTCAGTCGGTCATTTTCTTTAAAAAAAAAGCCCGCTAAGTCAAAACCTATGAAGGAGACTTAGGCAAAACCGGTGCATCCCGCTGACTGTAAGTTTCAAAAGAAACTGTTCAGGCAAAAGTTAGGGAAAATAAAAGAGGAGACCTTTAAATCCTTACCCTGAAAATTCTCAATGACAACAACAACCAAATGTTGTAAGGAAGCTATGACTGCTATTTCAAAGTCCCTCGACTTCTAAACCATCATCAGTGCAATTTCCAACCTCTTGGGAACCTGAGTGCATAGTCTGAGTTAATTGAGCGTAGGGCTAAAGGTCATCACGAAGATTGGGTGGGTACAAACAAACTTTGAGCCTTTATCCTTTGTTTCTTAAACCGTCAACCAGGCCATGTTACAACCCTCAAAAGACCTAACTGAAACAAGGATATTTTGAAAGCATACTATAGCAAGGTTGCGTAAACTGACTCCAAAATATCCTTGCAAATCATGTTGTTTTGGCATCACACCTGTGCTTCACCTTTCACTTTAAGTCTCTTGAACCGCCGTGTTCTGACTAATGGCTCATATGCTTTGCATCATTCAAAAATGATTTTGATTTCAAAAGTTGCATGAACTTTGCATTAAATTACTATGTTTGTATGAACACTTTTGTTTGCAAACTGGCTTTCTTCTTAAGGAATTTTCAAACAATTAAGAAACTTGGTCGGTGATCCTATTAGGGACAAGTCTTTCTCAGAATTGGCTTATCCAGAAGATCTTTCAAGACTCATACTGGGGCAAGATTTCCAAGCGCACAGTAAAGCAGTCATCTTCAGAATCAGACAAGCTGAAGCATCGAACAGTTCATCTACAACAGTCAGCTAATCTGGGGCAACTTACTTGAAAAATACCCAAGCAACTCTCCATCCTTCCTACGAGGATCATCAACTTGATACAATTTACCAGTGTGGCAGAGATTGTGTTTAGCAACATCTTTAGTCCCCAAGCAGAATGGCAGTGATCTCCGTGTTGAGGAATCATTCTTCTAGTCTTGTCTTCTCCCCAAAAGAGTCGAGTCATGTCGTCGACATCTGCATTTGCATTTGATCATATATCATAGCATAATTCATATACATATGCATGGAATGAGTGTTTCATTCTCATTTGCATTCCCCAGGTCGTGTTGTTATCCACGTATTACCTTGTGGTCAAAGTCCAACTTACTTGGCACCTACCGAATAGATATTTTCGTGTCTATCTGACGTTCTTCCAAATATGCCATCTCTTATCCGATTTTTTTCCAGATATGTCTGTTGCCTTTTCTTCCAACGCCATTCTTGGATGTCACATGTGTCTGTCTATCTGATGTTCTTCCAGAACCTATCTGATGTTTTTCCAGATGTCCCTTTTGATTCTAATGCTTTTTTAGAATCTATCCGAAGTTTTACCGGATATATTTAACTTATATGATGTTTTATCAGATTGAGTCTTTTGTTCTGATGTTTTTCCAGAACCTATCTGATGTTTTTCCAGATATTTCCATTATGATTCTGACACCTTTATAGAATTTGTTTTACTCCCTAGTGAGTTTCCAGATATATACCTTTGTAATTTTGATGCTTTTACAGAATTTCATTGTCTGATGATTTTCCAGATGTGTCTTTTATTCTGATGTTTTTTGAGAACCTCCTTTGTGTCTATCTGAATTCTTCCAGATACGACCTTGCTTCTGACGTTTTTCCAGAACACCGTCCATGTCTATTTGACGTTATTCCAGATACGGCCTTGTCTATCTGATGTTTTTCCAGATATGATGTAGCTTATCTGATGTTCTTCCAGATATGTCTTCAAAATATTTTCCCGTACATTTAATGATTTTCTAAATGTTTCGGATGTATCTTCAGAATCTTTGTCTTCATTTAATGCTCTTCTAGATGTTTTCAATTTATTTCTGGCTATGGTTAACAGCTGCTGAATGTTTTCAAGTCTATTTCCATTTTTCATCCAATGTTTTTCTGGATGTGTTCCGGAGTTTATTCGATGTTTTTCTGAATATCTCTGATGTATATCGGAGTTTATTCGATGTTTTCCCGAATATCTCTGATGTTTCCCGGAGTTCATTCAATGCTCTTCTGAATGTCTATGATGTTTGCCTATTCCCCAGTGGAGCTTATTCAATTCTATTCTGAATATCTCTGATGGATGCTTGTTTATATTCCAAAGTTCATTCAATGCTCTCCTGAATGTCTTTGGTGGTTGTTGTTGTATTTCCCATAGTTTTGTTCAATGCATTTCTGACAAAACATCTGATGACTGTAACTCTTTCCCCAGTAAGTTGTTTATGCTTTCTGGATATTTATGTGTATTCCACTATAAAGTTAAATGCTTTCTTAGAAATCTTTGTTGCGTACTTAGATTTGGTCTCGCACCACATCTAATGCTTCTCTAGATGTTTCTGACGTATTTTCCTGATTTGTGTTATTTTCAGCATCTGATGCTTTCCCGGATGTCTGTATCTCCATTCAGGTTGTGTCCCTCTTCTTTCCAAGTATTATTGGATACTCTTTGTCACCTTGGCAGAAGTCCATAATATCATGTATTCCTCAGTTGTGTCTTCTTGATACTTTTCCCCGTAGAATCTTGCTTTGTTTGCTAAGTTGTTCCTTGTTGGGTCTTTCATTCTTTAGTTGTGCTTTCAGCAACATTTCTGTATACAGTTATCCCCTGTGACATCATTTCTCACAGGACATCTGTCTTGCATTCATATCTTTTCATATCATTTCATATCATGTGCATCTTGTGGCATCTTAGGGCCAAAAATTGTGCATGTTTTTATTTAAGTCTCTCCTATCTCGTTGAGACGAAGATTTCAATCTCCATATCACCGATAGAAGAAACTTAAATAGGGGCATCTATCATACCCTAATTTTTTACTCGAGATTCTGTTTTTCGTTTCGCATCTTCTGCATAGCAAATCACGCATTTTATCATGCATAATACCCAATTTATCAGTTGGAATAAACTTGTTGGAATTACAGCCGAAATGGTCAAATAAAAGTCAACTGTGTGTAAAATCAGTGGAGTCAGTGATATTAATCTACGTTTCGCGTAGTTTAACCTGGCGTGCTCATTTAAATTTTTCGACCACCTTTTGGATGTTTTTTGATCAGTTTAAGCCATTTTAGAAGGTAAAATTTATTTTAAAATCTGACTAAACGCTGTATTTTTTTGAGTCGTTTATTTCGTGCTGATTATTTTGGTGTGTTCATTTTATTTTTTTCGAGCACTTTTCTGCCCAACTTTTTATTTCATTTTTTAATCATTTTTATTTATTTATAGTTAAATAATTATTTAATTTATTTAGATTTAATTAGATATTTAATTTAAATTTTTATTTTTATTAATTAATTTTTGTTTTAATTTGTTTATTAATGTTTTCTTTTTTTATAAAAAACACAAAAACATCCTATATAATCAATACTTAATTATGTTTCTCCTTCTAAAAAGACAAAAACATAATATTTAATTCTTTTTATTTTTGTTTCATTATAGAAAACAAAAAAAAAGTGTTAATTGTTATTATCATTCTTGTCTATTTTCTAGTCCTATATATATGCATTAGAAAAAACAGAGAGGACACAAAAAAAAAAACAACAAAAAAAGCGACGCCCTCCTCTCAACATTACCTCTCTCTCAGCTTGAATTGATACACCTTTTGCAAGTTGAGAATTAAACCAAACTCTCTCACAAATTAAACCACCATCGTGTATCCTCCATTTCTCCTTCAACTTCCGACAACAACGATTCGACATCGCGGTAACATTTGGAAACGAGTTTTCTCTTGTACTACCTCCGTTCCTTTTTATAAGAGACAATTCACTTTTTATGTTCATTGAATAATTAATGTATTTGGTTAGTTTATAGACTAGATACATTGATTAATCAATGAATCTAAAAAGTAAATTGTCTCTTATAAAAAGGAACGGAGATAGTATTATGTTGTATAATGTTTTGATATTTTGTGTTGGTTTTGATTTGACTGCGTAGCGTATTAACCGATTGGTGTGTGTTGAGATTTGGTTCGGTTTGAATGCGATCTTATCATTATTGATGTGTTGTTGCTATTAATTTGATATTTTTTCTTGATTCATTGGCCTGTTGTTCTGCTGTCATACCTTGGCTCCATTTTAAATGTTTGTTTCTATCAGTTTTAATTATATACTTTTGTTTTTTTAGTTACAGTTACACATATACTTCTATTTGTTTTTAAGATATAGTTATATGTTATACTTAGTTCTAAGTCTTTTTAGCTATACTTACTGCTAGTTTTTTAAAGTTATAATTACTACTAGTTTTTTAAGTTATAGTTATTGCTAGTTATAGTTACTGTTTGTTTTTTTTAGTTATAGTTACTGCTCTTTTTTTTAAGTTATACCTATTGGTAGTCTTTTAGAAGTTATAGTGATATATTTATTTCTACTTTTTTGTAAAGGTTATAATAATATATTTATACATCTGTTTTTCAGTTATACATATGTACCTTCCATTTTTTTTCTTGTTTTACATGTACCTTCTTTTTAGTTTCAGTTTTTAAGTTTTTCGGTTTAAGTCTTAACATATATATATATATATATATATATATATATATATATATATATATATATATATATATATATATATGTATATGTATATATTGTTTTTTTTTAACTTTGTAAATTTGTATATAAAATTGTGATTTGAGTTTTAACTTTTATATATATATTTAGTGTGTTGATAACATTTCTTTCTGTATTTGCATATTCTAGAAAAATATCAAAAATATTTTATCTTTTGTTTTTAATATTCTTATCAAGTTTTTCGATATTATTAAAAAAATATAAAAATATGTTGTAATTATTAGTTAATAAAAATATTAATATTTAAATAAATTAATAATTTCTTGTTACCCGATTCTATTTCATGACTGTCTGCTTTTTATACGCGATGTTTTGCCATGTGCCTCTATTTTGTTCGCGATGCTTTGCCACGTGTCTTTACTGTTTACATGATGTTTTTCCGTGTATTTTTGTTGACTTTTCACTTTCTGATTACCATGATGTTTTTCCATGCGTATTCTGTGTTATCTTATTTGTCTGACCATACATGATGTTTTTCTGTGTATTGTGTCTGTGCCTTTATTTGATACCATTTACATGATGTTTTCCCGTGTTTCTGCTGCTTTCTATTTCTTGTTAACCTAATCCAAGGGAAGGGATTGTATGTTGACGTATTGCCATTGTGCATGTCCCTCGTTTGTTCTTTTGAGAATACGTAGGCACAAGGTCAATCCTTGGCGAGCAACCTTTTCCTTTTACTTTGTTTACCCTTATTGAGGGGAACTACGAATGCTCTGATTCTTTTAGTTAAGATACGTTGACACGAGATGCGATGTCTTGGCAAGCATACTTAGAGATAACACCTTAGGTCTCCCTTTTACCTTTTTGCCCTTAGCAGACAAAATAACAAATAATACAATAAATCAAGAGGTTCTTGTAGAGTACTACAGATACTTAGGATGCTAGCACCTTCCCTAGGTATAACCAACCCCCGAACCTTAGATTCTCTTTTGCTTTGTTTTTGCATTGAATACTTATGGGTTTATTCGTTCTTTTTCCCTTCCCTTGGATAAATTAAAGATCAGTGGTGAATTAAAATTTGTGAGCCTAGTTAACTCAATAGCTATGGTATCTGATTCTCACCGCGACAACCGCATTACCATTATCCTTTCCACCATGATTATTTAGTCGATCAGGGAACTCCTTTATTATGTGGCCATCCTTCTTACAATGATAACACCTAATAGCAGGAACATTACAACCATAAGAATTTGTAGAATTTTACCCTTCTTCTTCTTCTTAAACCTACCATCTTTCTTTGAGAACTTTTCTTTAATGGAAAATCCCTCATCAACAGACAGTGGCTTGTGCTCCTTTCGTTTTTTCGAATCCTTCAAGTACAAGGTTGATTTAACATCTTCAAAGGTCAGTGAATCTTTTCCATATAAGAGAGTTTCTTTGAAATGAGCATGAGACTTAGGTAAAGCACATAACAACAATAACTCTTGATCTTTATCATCAATCTTGACCTCGATATTCCCAAGATCAAGAATCAACTTGTTGAACATATCCAACTGCTTAGCCAAGAATTTGTCTTCACTCATCTTGAATGAATACAAAGCTTGCTTTATGTAGAGACGATTTACCAACGATTTCATCATGTACAAACCTTAAAATTTTGTCAACACACCAGTTGTAGATTTCTCCTTCGAAACCTGATGGAGAATTTTATCACCAAGGCTCAATACAATGGAAATGTGGGATTTTCTTGATCATCGTCGTCTTCTCCTTCTCCATTAGGGAAACATCCATCTTCTCTGATCCTTTTAACACTTCTAATAAACCATGTTGAATGAGAAGGGCTTGTATCTTCAAGTGCCACAAACCAAAATCATTCACACCAATGAATTTCTAGATCTCATACTTTGTTGATGGAATCTTCTCCTCCACACTCACGACACCAATTTGTTGTGAAACGATGCTGAAGAAAACAGAGTATGATCGGTTTCTTGGTTAATAAGAAAACCACAAAGTAAAAGAGAAGAGAAAGAACAATCAAAGTGGTTAAAAACTGGATTCTTGATTCAATTACACATTATGGAACAATGTTTACAATTAAATCTCAACCACACCATTTTCTCCCTCTGGTTAGAATTATCAAATATTGGTAGAGAAGTGGCGACTAGTACGATATTTATAAGAAAACTAAACCCTAGATTTCAACTAACATACTAAATAGTTGACCCAACAAGCAGGCCCAATTCGACATGCTAACTTAAGCAACAAGCTAACGTATTTCGACAGCATGCTAGAATAGACTTCGACTACAACATGCACAACTTTTGTTGAACCATCATGCTAACCTTGTTGAGGCTAGAGTTTGATCTAAATACCACATAACTATATCATTAACATATAAAAGAAGTGAAACAAATCTCGTAGATGTGATATTGTTGAATAGAGATGAATCATCTTGACTTTGAGTAAAGGAGAACTCAAGTAAAATAGAGTGTAATTTCTCATACCATGATATGAGCGCCTATTTTAAATTATATAAAGAGCATTTAAGCTTACTCACACCTCTAGATAGAGAGTACATGCCTTGAGAATTAGACGTATAAATAAATATCTTCAAACATGTTAACATGAAGAAAATAATTCATTAGATTCATGTGATAAAGAGATCACCCATTAGAAGAATCTATAGAGAGTATAGTACGAACATTTGTAATTTTAGTAACCAATGAAAATGTATCATTATAATCAATTCCAAGTTCCTACTTGTTTCCAAAGGAAATCAATCGAGACTTGTAATAGTTGAGTAATCCTTCTGAATTTTATTTCACATAATACACTCATTTGTAGTCAATGTGTTTGATATCATGAGGATGGGAGACAATATCACATGTAAAATTCTCTTAAAGAACCCGAAGTTCATCATTCATCGCCTTTATCCAATGTATTTCTTTAATATTTTGTGAGTAAAGTAGGAATAAATATGCTAGAGAGTGAGGAAGTTAGAAAAATATGTGAGGAATCATATATTTCTAATTAATATCTATTTGATGCTCGATATATTCGACCAGAATGCCATGGTTAAATATATACAAGATAAGGTGGTGGATTAGCGACAAGAAGAGGATGAGAACATGTTGTTTGTGTTTTCTGACATGTACATTTTAAGGGCTATAATTTTATATATATTGAGCCATAATAGAAAAATTGAAAATAATGTCAATATCATTCATGGTAGGAGAAAGACAAATAAGCATAAACTGATTATAAAAAAAATGTCACATTCTTAGAAATTGTATAAGTGATGGTTAGAGACATCGTAACATACAAAATATTTATGAGAGTGACTATACTTAATAAATGCACATTGCACTCCAAGTTTTTGTCTTTCAAGATGGTAGGTGAACAAAGCATAAACGTCCAAAACTATATAAATCACTATAAGCATGTTGAGTTTTAAAAATGCGAAAGAAATGAGACTCGATATCAATAAACAAAAAAGAAAGATGATTGATCAATAAGAAACATGTAGAACAAGCCTCCATCCAAAATGGTGATGGTAAAGAAGCTTGGAGAAGTAAGGTACATATTACATTAAGCAGATGACGATTCTTAGATTCTGCCAACACATTTTTGTTTAGGGGGAATGAGATATATATACTCACCATCATAGTATGTCCGGGAAGTTTTAGACTTGCTTGGAATTCAGTTCAACATATGTCAAAAATTTCTTAAATGTAGAAAAAACACTTCATATTGAGATTGAAAAATATATCCAAGTAAAACGGTGAGCACCAGGTTGAAAAAAGCTGTAGAGTTTGAATTACTTAATTTTTCATGTTAATTCTCAAAAGAATTCAAAATTTTAAAATAAGAGATAAATTTCATATTCTAAAAACAAAATGTCTAAGTCTGATTTATTATTTTTCATATACTTATTTTTAAGTTTAAGTAAAAAATTTAAATGTATGCTAACTCAAATTTATCAACCTACTTATATTTTATATTATATTAACATCTTTAAATAAGCAATGTGACTTAAAAATATATGTTTAATTTTAAAATGTGAGTACTATCAAGAATGTGTCTTATTCAAAAAAATTCATCAAGGTTGGAAGATCTTCCTCATATCTTAGCAGGCCTCTCACCTTCATAATAGAAAATTGCTCTAGGACATCGAATGATTTCTTCTCTATCTCACTAAGTCTTACCAGGTCATAGGTCATGATAACAAAGGGCTCACTCGTCTAGTAAAAAGGAAACCTATGTGTCTCATTCTTTTCATGCATGATCTCAGGACAATAGGTAATGCTATTAACAAAGACAAATTTACCCTTTCACTTCCTGTAGTTAGAAGTATAGGGGAAGAGCTCCCCCAGGGATGAAATTCTCTAAAACCCATCCACCTATATATTTCATCTCGAAGAATTAGAAGAATATCCCTATAGAATGTCGGATTGAAAGGGAGCAAAAGGAATGTCAACCCTAAAATCCTTAATAAACCTAATATAGAAATAGAAATACTCATCCTATACCTCTCTAGACCACCACATGCAAAAAAAAATCGCTTGCCATACATGAATCCAGTATAATGGCAGACTCATTCCCAATATTATATAGTTCCAAACCTAACCAGAAGGCATGTACCCAATCATCTTTAACACAAATCGATTCAATATTCATAGCCTCTTTACAATAGGAGCTTTGGTTAGAAGTTGAGAGTGTCATGACAGATCTAGACAGAACCTAGAAAGAAGACACTTGTAACGCTCCGATTTCGATTATTCCCATTTTGTTGAGTCTTTTATTTAAATTGAGTGATAAATTATTTTATTTGTGAAATTGGTGTGTTAATATGCTATGTTGACATGATATGATATTTTACCGTTTTTGAGAGTTTTCGGGGAAATTAGAATGGAGGGTATTTTGGACATTTCTCATTTAATGGTAAGTTAGAAATTTAGTAAAATTGGTAGAAAAGTGATTAAGTGAAGAATTATGTGAGAAAATGAATTAATTGAATTTGAGTAGAAAATAAGAAAAGAAAAAGATATAAGTAGAAGAAATAGGAGAGAAAGAGAAAGAAAAGAAAAATAGAGAGAAAAAGGAGAGAAAGAAAGAGGAAGAAGAGAAAAGAGAAGAAAAGAGGAAAAGCTTGGAAATCTTCAAAACAACTTCTAGGAATCGATTTAATTCGGGTAAGGGTGTGAAATCTTATTATCTCATCAATGTATATCATTATGTATGATTGTGTGTTGTTGTTGTTGATTTTTATGAGTTTTTGTATAAACCCATTTGTGTAGAAGTGTTAGAATTCGATTAATTAGTATTGGAAATGATGTTTTCGTGTTCCTTATTGTTGATACACGATTGATATATGTTGTTGTACATCAAATTGGTATTTTTCTGAGTTTAGATGATGAATTTGGGTGTGGTTGGAGTGCAAAACGCAGAGAAAAATTATGCAGGAAAATTCTGCATTCTGCCTGGCCATACGCGTATTGGGGCAGGCCATACGCATATTGACTAAGGCAATACGCGTATGGGTGGCGCATTTCAGGGCCAGTACGCGTATGGGTTGCATGTTTTCCCGGCCATCTGGTGAAACGCGTATGATACGCGTACGAGTTTAGGCCATACGCGTACGGAATTGGTGCATACGCGGATGGACAGGACAATGGTAAAAATGGGATTTTTCAAAATATCGTTTTTCGTTTTCTTTCGTAACTTGAGTTCCGTTTATTCGATTTTTACATTCTTGGTATCGTTGGATAGCTATTGAGTTGTAGTTTCTTATGGTGAGGAGTTTGGGGCTGTTAGCCGATTAAATAAGTCGGAAAGTCAGGAATAGTGTTATTTAGCGACTTTTACCGTTTTGAATGTGTGTTTTGGAGGTGAATCATACACTAGTGCATTGATGTGAATGTATATAGATTGTATGTGATTGTATGAGATGAATGCATGAATATATTGTGAATATGTATGCATTTCAAGAATGTCTTGAGTCATTTTGTATGTGAAGCATAATGATGTACATTCTTGTGTTGTGTGATTCTAATGAGAATCCGTTGTAACGTCGTGTGCCTATGTGAGGTGTGAGCGATGATTACAAACGATTGTGTGCCTAGGTGAGGTGTGAGCAATCGGATTGTGTGCCTATGTGAGGTGTGAGCAATCCATAAACATTGTGTGCCTATGTGAGGTGTGAGCAATGGGTGAACATCGTAGGCCCGACGGGGAGTTACATTGGTAACGAGCGATGGTTCCAATAAGTTCCTGAGTGAACTTGAGATGATTGAGTCGGTACCCGCATTGCATTTGCATAGAGTCGTGAGTCGGTCTCTATGATTTGCATTTATAATCTTTATAATTGTGCATTGATGAATAAACATGAATATGTATGTTTATGTGGAATGATGAGAATTGTGAAAGTATGCATGATGAATATGCTTGGTTTTGCATATATATATACATTGTGATGTATATGAGTGAGTTGTGATGAATTGTGGTGAGCATGTATAATATGTGTATTTTTATGCTAAGATATATAATTATATGCATTGTTATTATGATAATATTTCTCACCCTTCTGCTGTTTTATGATGCTCTATGAGGCATTGCAGAGTAGGTATGCTGGTGGTCTTTTTGTGAAGCGTGTCTTCATTCTTTTGGTCGGTCGGCTCTGATATGTAGCACCGAGTAGCTAGGATGTATATGATTCTTTTGTGATACATTTGTACATGTATCTTGTTGATGAATGTTTATGTAAACATGAATTATGTTGGTGGATAATACTTGATGATATATATATATATATATATATATATATATATATATATATATATATATATATATATATATGGTTGATGTTATTCAATGTTTAGATTTTCCGCTTTTATTCTAAATATTGAGATGTGGGTGTAAGGACTAAGTTCCTCTGTTGCAAAGTTACCCCACTGTTGCATATCAATTGTTGAGCAGGTGTTGAATGTTTTAATTTCATGTATAATGTGACAAACCTCCTTTATACTATGTTTATAATTATACTCTGACGAAATTTTTAATATGTGCCTAAATGATTATGTGATTATTTGGGGGTATAGAAAGGGGGTGTTACATTAAGTGGTATCAGAGCCAGTGTTGAGACAGTTGTGTCTGTCTTGTTGTTGTGATGGTTGAACTGTTGTTTAACCTTGTTGTCATTTTTGGGAATGATCAGAATATGGCTGGTAGGAACGACAACGCGATGGCTGCTGCTTTGGAAGCAATGGCTAGGGCAGTGCAAGGTGCGCCGAACGTGAATGCTAATGACGAGTTCAGGAAGAATCAACCACCGGTCTTCAAAGGAAGATTTGATCCCGATGGTGCTCAAATTTGGTTGAAAGAGATTGAAAGGATCTTCAGAGTCATGGGCTGTGCGAAGGAGAATAGGGTGAGCCTTGGGTCTCACATGCTAAAGGAAGAAGCCGACGATTGGTGGGTCGGTATGCGTCAAGTTCTTGAGGTGGATGATGAAGAGATAACTTGGGATTTATTTCGTACCGAGTTCTTGAGGAAGTATTACCCTGAAAGTGTGAAAGGGAAGAAGGAGATGGAGTTCCTTGAACTGAAACAAGGAAGTATGTCCATGGTGGACTATACTGCTAAGTTTGTGGAGTTGGTTCAATTTCATCCTCACTATGTTGCAATTACTGCTGAGTTCTCAAAGTGTATTAAGTATGAGAATGGTTTGCGTCCCGAGATTAAACAAGTTGTGGGATATCAAAGGATAAGAAGGTTTACGGATTTGACGGAATGTTGTAGAATCTTAGAGGAAGATAGCAAGGCTCGTTCTACACATTACAAAAGTTTGAATGAGAGGAAGGGAAAGCAACAAGCTAGAAGTGGACCTTATGTGACACCCGTTGATAAAGGCAAGCATAGGGGAAACTTTGAGAAGAGATCTGGAGGAGGAGGTTCCGGTTCCGTTAAGTGTTACAAGTGTGGTGAAATGGGTCATAAATCATTTAAGTGTGGGAAGACTGTGGTGAAATGTTCTAACTGTGGAGGCCTTGGGCATGCTACTACCGATTGTAGAAGGAATATGGTGAAGTGCTATAATTGTGGAGAAGTGGGTCACATTAGTACAAAGTGTACTAAGCCGAAACAAGCTCGAGCGAGCGAAAAGGTGTTTGCATTAGCGGGAACGGACACTACTAGTGCAGACCGTTTGATTAAAGGTACATGCTTTATTAATAGTACGCCTTTAGTTGCTATTATCGATACGGCAGCGACTCATTCATTCATTTCTCATGAGTGCGCTAAGCGTTTGAATTTGTTTATGACTTCTTGGGGTGGTGAGATGGTTATTGAGACTCCTGCTTCAGGGTCGGTAACTACGTCTTTGGTGTGTGTAAGTTGTCCTTTGACCATGTATGGTAAAGACTTCCTTATGGTTTTAGTGTGTTTGCCGTTGGAGGGATTGGACGTAATCTTGGGTATGAACTGGTTGCAATTTAATCGAGTTCATATAGATTGCTATCACAAGTTAGTAAGGTTTCCTTCTTTGGAAGATGATGAAGATGAGAGTTTCCTATCCACTAAAGAGTTGAAGAAACTTTTAGCGGACGAAGCTCAATTGTTCGGTTTGTTTGCATCATTGTCGGTGGAGAGTAAAGTTGAGCTCGATGTGTTCCCAGTGGTGTGTGATTTTCCAGAAGTGTTTCCGGAGGATATTACGGATGTACCGCCGGAAAGAGAAGTTGAGTTTTCTATTGATCTAGTTCCGGGTACTAGACCGGTTTCGATGGCACCGTATCGTATGTCGGCATCGGAGTTAGTAGAATTGAAGAAGCAATTGAATGACTTGTTGGACAAGAGATTTGTAAAACCAAGTGTTTCTCCTTGGGGTGCTCCGGTATTGTTGGTAAAGAAGAAGGATGGGAGTATGCGGTTATGCATTGATTATCGACAATTGAACAAGGTGACAATTAAGAACAAGTATCCGCTTCCAAGGATCGATGATTTGATGGACCAATTGGTTGGTGCGCGTGTTTTTAGCAAGATTGATTTGAGATCGGGATATCACCAGATTTGTGTGAAAGAAGAGGATATTCAAAAGACGGCCTTTAGGACACGGTATGGCCATTACGAATATTCCGTGATGCCATTCGGGGTTTCTAATGCGCCGGGTGTGTTTATGGAATACATGAATCGTATTTTTCATGAACAGTTAGATCGTTTTGTGGTTGTGTTCATCGACGATATTTTGATTTATTCTAAGTCTCAAGAGGAGCATGAAGAGCATTTGAGGATTGTGCTACAAATTTTGAAAGAGAAACAATTGTATGCTAAGTTGTCGAAATGTGAATTTTGGTTGTCGGAAGTAAGTTTTCTTGGACATGTTATTTCCGGTAGTGGTATTAGTGTTGATCCATCCAAGATTGATGCGGTGATGCAATGGGAGGCTCCTAGATCGGTTACGGAGATTCGAAGCTTTTTGGGCTTGGCGGGTTATTATCGGAGGTTTATTGAGGGATTTTCGAAGTTGGCACTTCCGTTAACGCAATTAACTTGTAAAGGAAAGGCTTTCATTTGGGATATTCATTGTGAAGAGAGTTTCAATGAGCTAAAAAGAAGGTTGACAACGACTCCGATCTTGATTTTGCCAAATTCGACGGAACCATTTGTTGTGTATTGTGATGCTTCATTGGTTGGTTTAGGTGGTGTTTTGATGCAAGATGGAAAAGTTGTGGCTTATGCTTCAAGACAATTGAGAGTGCATGAAAAGAATTATCCTACACATGACTTGGAGTTAGCGGCCGTGGTGTTTGTTTTGAAAATTTGGAGGCACTATCTTTATGGTGCAAGATTTGAAGTTTTTAGTGATCACAAGAGCTTGAAATATTTATTTGATAAAAAAGAATTGAACATGAGACAAAGAAGGTGGTTAGAGCTTTTGAAGGATTATGATTTTGGTTTGAATTACCATCCGGGTAAGGCAAACGTGGTGGCCGATGCTTTGAGTCGGAAGTCGTTACATATGTCCGCATTGATGATGAGAGAATGGGAACTTTTGGAGAATTTTAGAGACTTGAGTTTGGTTTGTGAAATGACGCCGAGAAGTGTGAGACTTGGTATGCTACATGTTACGAATGATTTTCTTGTAACCGTATATGAAAATCAAAAGTTGGATTTGAAGTTCGTTGATTTGATGATGAATGAGAATGAGGATTTCAAGGTTGATAATTTTGGAGTTTTGAGATTCCGTGGTCGTATTTGTATTCCCGATGATGCAGAGTTAAAAAAGATGATATTGGAAGAAGGACACCGAAGTAACTTAAGTATTCATCCGGGAGCGAATAAAATGTATCAAGATTTGAAGAAAATTTTTTGGTGGTCCGGATTAAAGAGGGATGTGGCTCAATTTGTGTATGCGTGCTTAACTTGTCAAAAGTCTAAGGTGGAACATCAAAAGCCTAGTGGATTGATGCAACCGTTGGACATTCCGGAGTGGAAATGGGATAGTATATCGATGGATTTTGTTACGGGATTGCCAAATACGCAAAGAGGTCATAATGCTATTTGGGTAATCGTTGATAGGTTTACTAAATCTGCTCACTTCATTCCAATTGATATTAGTTATCCTTTGGAGAAGTTAGCCGAGATTTATGTTCTTGCAATTGTGAAGTTACATGGAGTTCCTAAGAGTTTTGTATCGGATAGAGATCCTAGATTCACATCGAGGTTTTGGGAGAGTTTAAAAAAGGCTTTGGGTTCTAAGCTAAGATTGAGTTCGGCTTATCATCCGCAAACGGATGGTCAAACCGAGAGGACAATTTAATCGTTGGAGGATTTATTGTGTGCTTGTGTGCTCGAGCAAGGTGATGCTTGGGATAGTTATTTGGAATTGATTGAGTTCACCTACAATAATAGTTTTCATTCAAGTATAAGTATGGCACCATTTGAGGCTTTGTATGGTCGGAGATGTCGAACACCTTTGTGTTGGCATGAAACCGGTGAGAGGACGATAGTTGGACCGAAGATGGTACAACAAACGACGGAGAAAGTGAAGTTTATTCGTGAGGAGATGAAAGCTTCTCAAAATAGACAAAAGAGCTATCATGACAAGAGAAGGAAAGATCTTGAGTTTCAAGAAGGCGACCATGTGTTTTTGAGAGTTACGCCGGTTACGGGTGTGGGTCGTGCTTTGAAGTCGAAGAAGTTGACTTCTCGTTTTATTGGTCCGTATCAGATTTCTGCACGAGTTGGTGCTGTGGCTTAACGTGTGGCGTTGCCTCCGAATCTTTCGAATTTGCATGATGTATTCCATGTTTCGCAACTTCGGAAGTATGTTCCGGATCCGTCACATGTTATCCCTATGGACGAGGTTGAAGTGAGAGATAACCTTACGGTTGAAGCTTTACCGATTAGGATTTTGGACCGTGAAGTTAAGAAGCTAAGAGGCAATGATATTGCGCTTGTGAAAGTAGCGTGGGGAGGCGCTGCGGAAGGCAATATGACTTGGGAGCTAGAGAGTAGGATGCGAGAGTCGTATCCGGAGTTGTTTGAATCAGGTAATATTTTCGAGGACGAAAATTTCTAAAGTGGGGGAGAGTTGTAACGCCCCGATTTCGATTATTCCCATTTTGTTGAGTCTTTTATTTAAATTGAGTGATAAATTATTTTATTTGTGAAATTGGTGTGTTAATATGCTATGTTGACATGATGTGATATTTTACCGTTTTTGAGAGTTTTCGGGGAAATTAGAATGGAGGGTATTTTGGACATTTCTCATTTAATGGTAAGTTAGAAATTTAGTAAAATTGGTAGAAAAGTGATTAAGTGAAGAATTATGTGAGAAAATGAATTAATTGAATTTGAGTAGAAAATAAGAAAAGAAAAAGAGATAAGAAGAATAAATAGGAGAGAAAGAGAAAGAAAAGAAAAATAGAGAGAAAAAGGAGAGAAAGAAAGAGGAAGAAGAGAAAAGAGAAGAAAAGAGGAAAAGCTTGGAAATCTTCAAAACAACTTCTAGGAATTGATTTAATCCGGGTAAGGGTGTAAAATCTTATTATCTCATCAATGTATATCATTATGTATGATTGTGTATTGTTGTTGTTGATTTTTATGAGTTTTTGTATAAACCCATTTGTGTAGAAGTGTTAGAGTTCGATTAATTAGTATTGGAAATGATGTTTTCGTGTTCCTTATTGTTGATACACGATTGATATATGTTGTTGTGCATCAAATTGGTATTTTTCTGAGTTTAGATGATGAATTTGGGTGTGGTTGGAGTGCAAAACGCAGAGAAAAATTATGCAGGAAAATTCTGCATTCTGCCTGGCCATACGCGTATTGGGGCAGGCCATACGCGTATTGACTAAGGCAATACGCGTATGGGTGGCGCATTTCAAGGCCAATACGCGTATGGGTTGCATGTTTTCCCGGCCATCTGGTGAAACGCGTATGATACGCGTACGAGTTTGGGCCATACGCGTACGGAATTGGTGCATACGCGGATGGACAGGACAATGGTAAAAATGGGATTTTTCAAAATATCGTTTTTCGTTTTCTTTCGTAACTTGAGTTCCGTTTATCCGATTTTTACATTCTTGGTATCGTTGGATAGCTATTGAGCTGTAGTTTCTTATGGTGAGGAGTTTGGGGCTGTTAGCCGATTAAATAAGTCGGAAAGTCAGGAATAGTGTTATTTAGCGACTTTTACCGTTTTGAATGTGTGTTTTGGAGGTGAATCATACAATAGTGCATTGATGTGAATCTATATAGATTGTATGTGATTGTATGAGATGAATGCATGAATATATTGTGAATATGTATGCATTTCAAGAATGTCTTGAGTCATTTTGTATGTGAAGCATAATGATGTACATTCTTGTGTTGTGTGATTCTAATGAGAATCCGTTGTAACGTCGTGTGCCTATGTGAGGTGTGAGCGATGATTACAAACGATTGTGTGCCTAGGTGAGGTGTGAGCAATCGGATTGTGTGCCTATGTGAGGTGTGAGCAATCCATAAACATTGTGTGCCTATGTGAGGTGTGAGCAATGGGTGAACATCGTAGGCCCGACGGGGAGTTACATTGGTAACGAGCGATGGTTCCAATAAGTTCCTAAGTGAACTTGAGATGATTGAGTCGGTACCCGCATTGCATTTGCATAGAGTCGTGAGTCGGTCTCTATGATTTGCATTTATAATCTTTATAATTGTGCATTGATGAATAAACATGAATATGTATGTTTATGTGGAATGATGAGAATTGTGAAAGTATGCATGATGAATATGCTTGGTTTTGCATATATATATACATTGTGATGTATATGAGTGAGTTGTGATGAATTGTGGTGAGCATGTATAATATGTGTATTTTTATGCTAAGATATATAATTATATGCATTGTTATTATGATAATATTTCTCACCCTTCTGCTGTTTTATGATGCTCTATGAGGCATTGCAGAGTAGGTATGCTGGTGGTCTTTTTGTGAAGCGTGTCTTCATTCTTTTGGTCGGTCGGCTCTGATATGTAGCACCGAGTAGCTAGGATGTATATGATTCTTTTGTGATACATTTGTACATGTATCTTGTTGATGAATGTTTATGTAAACATGAATTATGTTGGTGGATAATACTTGATGATATATATATATATATATATATATATATATATATATGGTTGATGTTATTCAATGTTTAGATTTTCCGCTTTTATTCTAAATATTGAGATGTGGGTGTAAGGACTAAGTTCCTCTGTTGCAAAGTTACCCCACTGTTGCATATCAATTGTTGAGCAGGTGTTGAATGTTTTAATTTCATGTATAATGTGACAAACCTCCTTTATACTATGTTTATAATTATACTCTGACGAAATTTTTAATATGTGCCTAAATGATTATGTGATTATTTGGGGGTATAGAAAGGGGGTGTTACAACACTAAGTCAATGTCACTATCAATAGGCAATCCACTTCCCGAGCTACCACTAGACGAACTATCATAACTACCAAAAAGCTCCATCTCAACGGAATTCCAATCTACTTTACCCATACTCTATTTTGAGATCCTCAAACATTTAGTCTAAAGCCCACACCTCTCAACATCGTTTTAAGGCTTTATAACTCTCCCAGATGAATCACTCTCAAATGAACATCACGAGTAGGAAGAAAAAACAAAAAATCACTAGTAAAATATAGCATTGCATGATATCATGAGCGGTTGAAGGGGATGCAGGAAAAGGAAGATGGAGAATGACAAGAGATTCAAAGCAAAGGTCGAAGTAACAAGATGTGGGAAACGAACAAATCGTAAGCCTATTTAAAGGGTTAAGTGGAAAACAAAATGTCAACCACATTTAAAATTATTCTCCTAGGGTTGTGGGGAGTAAGGATATGCCATGAGTTTTTATTATTCCCAAGGCATCTTTAAATCATTATAACCAGTGGGAGGTTGCTACATCTATTATAAGTGGAAAAGTTAGAGAGTATGATTTGATAACAAATGAAAAATAGTTGCTCGCGATCAAGGGCCACCACTTTCATAAAATCAAAGTAAGCTCTCCCAAGAGGGATTGTTTGTTGAGGCGCAATTGGAAATCATTAATCGAGCTAGAAAAACATTTCTCCCCTATGAGGCTCATGTGTGAAAGGCTGTGTAAATGTCTAACCTCTTGACCAGTCTCAAAAAAGTATTTCGCTCCTACACGGCTCATGCTTGAGGGACTATGTAAATGTCTGGCCGTTTAACCATTTTTAGAAAAGCATTTTGCACCTACAAAACTTATACTTGATGAATTGTGTAAATGTATGATCTATTGGTAGATCAGGAATTATAAACACTTAGGCCCAAAGGATATAACAGTGATGAGTGTGCACACTAAGAGTGAATTGAGCTATAGTATAAAGTCGGACGAGCTCGCCCAATTGAATGAGGATGCATCCATGATAAAAGAGTTCGGCTCAAACCAAAGGATCGTGTCGTCCCATCCGGCCCCAAACTAGTGTAAAGGAGGTCACGTAATAAAGAGACTTAAATGCATAAGATAATGCATTTATGGCTAATTGGAAAACATTATGACTCTAATTTGACAAAGTGTAATTTCAATCAGCATTAAGAGATCTTAAGAATCAAGAACAATTACCTTAATAGTCCTTAATGGACTTCAAGTACTAAGATTATTAAAACTACAATATAACTAAATGATCATCAAAAGAAGCGATATACTCAACTCATTGGAGAGATGATTGAGACTTTACTAACTCTCAATAGAGTTATATTAGTGTACTTTATAATTCATATATTATTTTTATCATCATACAATATTTTTCTGAGGAGTTATATCAGGTAAACGGATTTTTTTTTTAATTTCGCTTTCTAAGAAATATAGGATTTCTTTGTCTTTTTTTTAAATTAATTTTTATAGTGTAACATAATTAATTTTATGTAAAAAACTTTGTAAATTTTTTTATAAAAAATTTCAAATAAAAATTTAGTTTGCATAATTATTCTTAAAATACTATTTTAGATATTTCATCATTTTAGTGAATTTTTTTTTTAAATATTAAAATTTTAAAAAATCACTTAATTTTGAAATTATTGCAAATAGTTTTTCATAAAAATTATTTTTGAGACATAAGTTTTTGAAAAAATTGCGATTTCGATTATATTTTGATCTTCAATAATGTATGTTTATATTATAGTATGTCAAAATTAGTATTTTAATTTAGAAAAAAGAAATATAAAAAATTATAATATTTAAGAAAAATGATTTTATTAAATCCATTTTTAAAAATAAATAAAAAATTCATTAAAAAAAATCCATATCCTCTAGCAAATTCATATTTTAGTATAGTAACTTCAATCTTTGACAAAATTTCTTAGAATAATTAGCTTTTCTTATAGTGCCATCATAAGCATGCTTAAAATATAAATCACCAAAAATTTCTTGAATAATTTCAAATTATTTATCAACATATCGAAACAAAGTTTATTTTCCACTTAATTCATTTTCTAATTCAAAACAATTTAAAAAATGAGTCCATAAAAAATCATTTCTTATCGCTACAAAATCAAACATAAAAACGACACTATTGGAAAACAAAATCAACAACATGCAATAAGTGTTTGTATGCCATATTTTTGGACGGTGCAGATTTAATGGAACTGGGTCCCAAAGACAGAGAGCAAAGGGCAATTTAGTCATTCAACATATCACGCGTAAAAGGACAAGCCGCCAAGTCCGTATTTCGCGGGCTACTATACATAGTTTTGGCGCCAACCGACTTTTACGTTTCAAATTAACGGGCAGCTCGGGCAGAGCGGGTAACTGGATGTTACGGAAAGAAGCCAAAACCGCGTTACAACCAAACTATAGGAAATAATAATTAATTAATTAAATTATTAAAAACTATAGAGTATTTATTTATTACATTATATTTATAAATAGTAGCATTAGCATCAATGTTGACAGACACTGTTCGGTTCCAAATTTAGAATCTTTTTATATGCTTAGGATTCCTCAGAAACCCATGTGTACGTGTCTCCACTCCTCCTACATTGGATTCCTCTTTTCTTTTACCCTAACTTTCTCTTTCATTATTCTTAATATACACATCATTTCAATTTTTATGCTATTTTTTTTCTATATTAATATTTTGAGTGTGCATAAAAATCCAACTATACTTAATGTTTTTGGCAGTAAACTATATTTATCAAATTAAATGTTGTATAGTACTAGTACTTGTTTTGCTTTGTAGAGTACAATGCATCTTTTTCTTTGGACTTGTTTTGATTCAAAATTCAAATTTTATAGTGAAAATATTTTTTTGAACAATAAGAAATGGAAATATTTTTTCGAATTTTTAAATTAAATTAACTAAATATATAATTTATTAATTTTTTATAGGTTTTAAATTATATATATATATATATATATATATATATATATATATATATATATATATATATATATATATATATATATATATATATATATATAAGAAAATAGAAATATATTGTATACAAAACTATTTCTCTTAGTGGAATAAAAGGAGTTAAGTTCACAAACTATTACTGTATATTTTTATACCAAATAAAGATCTAACACATTTAAAGAATTAAGAAATTGTTATTCTCAATATTTATGGTGTTTAATTACAAACTGATTTATATATACAAAAACTATAAATTGATATTAAAAACCAAAAATCACGTTAAATTATATATTAATAAATATGTTTGGATTTTCTTATGTGAAAACTCCTCAAATCATATTGTGTTATTTTATTAATTTTTTAGAATCAAATTGTACATATATTTTAATGCTTATTTTTAATTGGTATATTATAAGAGATTAATTAGAATACACTGTCAGTGTAAAACTACTTTACACTATCATCCAATTAGAATTAGTTATTTTGACACAATTTTATGGAATTAAAAATAGAAAAAATTAAATTATCCATAAATTATTTTAATAACAAATTCTTCCATGTTTCTCTCTTTTCATGTGTCAAAATAACTCATTCTAATTGGATGACAGTGTAAAGTAATTTTACACTGACAGAGTATTCCAATTAATCTCATATTATAATATTAATTTATTGTTTTGTTTTTTCAATTTGTTTTAATATTTCTATTAGTTTAATATAGATTTTACTATTTTATTTAACTTTGTAAATAATATTTAATTAATTTAATCCTTTAAAAGGAGTAATTATCGGCTTTTATTCATTTCCTATATAAATAATATCCAAAACATTATATATATATATATATATATATATATATATATATATATATATATATATATATATATATATATATATATATATGATTTTTTTTCGAGATTAATCTTTAAATCAGATAAGAGTATAATGGATAACAACTCCTTAAAAAAACATTTTATGAAATAACTTATTTGAATAGTATAATGGATAAGATTTTGAAAAACATGAATTGAAATGTTTAATTAGAGAACTAAATCAACTCACTTCTACTTCAAAATACTTAAATTATTTTGATGGACATTTTTATGGATACAACTCAAGAGTAAGTTATAGAATGAAAAATTCCAAAACTTTAGTTTCTATTGATTGTAGAAACTTTAATCCAAATTACTCAGACAATGAAATAAACTGGGATGATGACTCATATGAAACAGATTGAAAATCTAACTTATGGATCTAGCTAAAGACAGACAAGATCTAAAAAATTATAGAAATTACATCTTTGATTTGGAACAGGATCTAAAAAGAACGGATTTATTATTAGAATATAGTACAAGAAGAACTTATCCTAGACTAATTCTAAGAAGAACTAGTATTATTAGACAAATATCAACATTTGAAACAATGATGAAAATCATTAAGGATGAACTATCCACTCTATCAAGAGTATAACATTTCCAAATGGATCTAGCAAATCAATGAAAAGATTTGAAAAAACTTAAAAAAATACTTTCTGAATTAAAAATAAATGTATCACTAAAAAATTTACAAATTAGGAAAGAGAGACCTAATTACCCTTACCTAATTTTCCATAAAACAAAATAAATTAATTAAATGTGATAGAGTAGAGACCAGGCTATAAGCTACGGTGACAAGTCACGTCATATACTAGTAGATAGATTGGGGCTCAGACTCAGTCCTGCCAAATGTTAATCAGTGACATCACTATGTGTCTAAACTCATATCACTTCTTTATGTACTTCAACATTAATTCACCTTTCTTATTATTACTATTTAGGTGAAAATACAATTTTGGTCCTCCTATTTGTTAAAATTCACGGGTATGGTTTTCTTATTATTTTTTAACAGTTTTGGTCCTCCACCTTAATTTTGGGCCAAAAAAATGATGACCAGTACTTGATCCGTACATGAACAGTACATGTCCGTACATGAACAGTGAGGGTGGGGGACCAAACCTGTTAAAAAACAAAATAGGGGGACCAAAACCGTGAATTTTGACAAACAAAAGGACCAAAATTGTATTTTAACCTACTATTTACTATACTAGACTATACTACCTACATGTATTAGTCGAATTTTGTTTTTTGTTTTTTTTTTATAAAAAATTTAATATAAGGTGACTCTTCAATGTAATTTAAAATTCAATAAATAAATAAAATATTTTTTCTATTTAATAGTTATATTTGAATTCATGAAATATTTTGTTTATTTTATTTTATTTTTGGAAATTCGATATTAAATTATTTCGATGATAAATTTAACGACGAATGATCTATTAAAATTAGAGTAAAATTTTATATGTGGATAATTATTGCATGTGAGATTCAAATTTGAAATTTCAAAAATAACACATTTGTATTTTATTGTACTATATGGTTTTTAGAAATTTTTTAATGTAAAATATTATTAACAAAACATTATTATAAAAGTACAACCTATTTACCATTCACAGATATCTTGTTGATATCATATTCCTGATATGGGAATACTGCTACTGCTTAAGTCAGTGTGAAAAGGCCAAAAGGGTAGTACTATTTTGTAAATGAATTATATCAAATGATTTCTTCATCCACCTGATCAATTTTTAAAAATAAGTACAAAAAAAATTAAGTGCTAACAAATCTCTCAATAATAATTTTGTAATCACATGCAACTAGTAATAATCACGTATGCATCTAACTAGTAATTATATATGAAATTAATAGTTATTGTTTGAACAAAAAATCATAAGTTTGGTGAAATAATGGTGGTGAAATTTTGGATGGGAAAAAGGAGAATTGAGAGATAGAGAAAGAATTGAAGGTAAAAAGTTATTGCATTAGTTAAGAAAGCGTGTGTATCCTTGACACTTATGTATGAAATAAAATATAATTGAAAACTGAATTGACTAAGTAAAATAATAAATAAATAAAAAACAAAATATTGTGTTTGTAATTGGTTACACCAAAATAGGTAATCGATTACATCTGACACTAAATTAAATTAGAATTAAATTAGCTTTAGTGTTAATCGGTTACATCAAAATGGTTAACCGATTACACATGCGGAAACTCCACATTTCTTCCACTTGATTGAACCTCAGGCCTTGCGATAACCGGTTACCTACCTGTGGTAATCGGTTATATCACTTGAGTTACGTGAAAAACATCAATACACCATCTTAATTCAAGTGCTGAAGTATACCATGCTCATGCTCATGCTTGTCTTCAACCTCTTGAACACATCATTTGTGACTCCCTAAATCAACAAATCAACAACTTAGTCTTCACTCCTACAATATCCCAATCGTAACCTTCCTTCACTAACAAGTTCCCTCAAATAGTGAAACATCATCTCAATATGCTTGCTCATCCCATGTGCAATTAGGTTCTTAGCAAGATTAATTGCGGAAACGTTGTCAACTAAAAGTGTGACAGCTGCACCATCACTGCTGCCCAGCTATAAACTTTCGATCATCTTTATCTCAACACCAATTGGAATCGGTAAAATCGAGCAAATTGCATTTTCTGTCCGTATCTGCTGCAGGAAAGAGAATTCTGTAGCCAACAAAATCTTTGATGTATCGTAGGATCCTTTTGAATGCTGTCAAGTGAGATACTTTCGGCCTCCCCGTGAATCTAATCACAATACCGACACTAAATGGCAAGTCTGGTTGCGTATTTTGTTGTAAAGTATTTTAGGTGGGTGGTTTATCGTATCTGTAGGGATTGTGCGCAAGATATATAGATGCTCGTCGTTCAATAGTTTAACGCTCTAAGAGAAAGGTTTTTAAAGAGTTCTTGTTTTGTAACATAAGTTTTGTAGCAAAGAGTAAACTAGAAAATGGATGTTTTGTTTTAAGAAAAGCATGTTAAGATTAGATTTCGTTAACCCTTTTCATACGTATCCGATTAATCAAGCATGTGAACTCAATTTCGATCAATACAATCGCATATCCTCGCGAATCGGTTTATTTCTAAAGCGGCTCCGTGGGTATTATTGTTTTAATCGATAGATGATTTCTCAAATAACAATCGAAACAATAAACATAAAGATCGATACAAAGCAAATATTATCTTTCAAATTTATGTCTAGAGTTTGTTGGTTAATAAATGAAGAAATTAGATCAAGACTTGGAAAATCTATGTCTAGAGTGATTCAAACCATAAATACAACATTAAAAGCAAAGATCTTCATCATCTATTGATCATAAACCTTGTTCACATACAAAAGATAAAAAGAAATACATAATGGAAAGATTAACTACCTCTAATCTTGACACAAAAGTGTTTAGCTATCCATCACCATGGTAGCTTGATCAACAAGTAAAAAAGAAAGCTTTGCTAGCATCAAAGTCGAAGAATCGAGGATTGATGCTCCAAAGATTTGATTCTCACTTCTTCTTGAGTTTCTAAGCTTTTTTTACCTAAAAACCCTTTCTACTTTCTAAAATGCTAAAAAATGTAAAATTACAAGAGTTGGTGAAAATATCTTCCAAGGAAGATATTTATAGCAAGTGCACAAAGTGCAGTAAGTGGCACCGCGCTAAGCGCCGTCAGGAGCGCGCTAAGCGCGGTCAGAAATACAGAGGTAAATTCTCAAAAAGCGCGCTAAACGCGGTAGCAGGCTGCTTAGCGCGGTTGAAGGCCTTAGCTACTGCCTCAACAACAAAAACGCGTTGGAACCGCGCGGAACAGCACGCTAAGCGCGAGTTACTGACACGATCGCCTCGAAAATGATCTTTTAGGTCTTCTTTCCTTCACCATAGGTTCCTATCATCAAATATAAGCAAGAAGACCTGCTAAAAAGCATCAAAATGATCACAATTAACAATATTTACAATAAAATCGGATACTTGCATATTTACACTAAAACGAATAGATTTACTATTAAAATAACAAGGAAACCATTGGAAAGGGCCATAAATAGTTTAACGTTCTAAGTAAAGAGTTTTCAAATATTTCTTGTTTTGTAACATAAGTTTGTTGCAAAGAGTAAATTAGGGCAAAGATGTTTTTTTTAAAGAAAAGCATGTCAAGATTAGATTTCATTAACCCTTTTCATATGTATCCAATTAATCAAGCATGTGAACTTAGTTTCGATCAATACAATCGTGTATCCTCGCGAATCCGTTTATTTCTAAAGCGGCTCTGTGAATATTATTGTTTTAATCGCCAGATGATTTCTCGAAATAACAATCGAAACAATAAACATAAAGATCGATACAAAGCAAATATTAACTTTCAAATATATGTCTAGAGTTTATTGGTTAATAAATGAAGAAATTAGATCAAGACTTGGAAAATCTATGTCTAGAGTGATTCAAACCATAAATATATCATTTAAAGCAAAGATCTTCATCATCTATTGATCATAAACCTTGTTCACATACAAAAGATCAAAAGAAATACATAATAGCAAGATTAACTACCTCTAATCTTGACACAAAAATGTTTAGCTACCCATCACCATGGTAGCTTGATCAACAAGTAAGAAAGGAAGCTTTGCTAGCATCAAAGTCGAAGACTCGAGGATTGATGCACCAAATATTTGATTCTCACTTCTCCTTGAGTTCCTAAGGTTTTTGACCTAGAAAACCCTTTTTATCTTCTAAAAATCATGGAAAGTGTAAAGTACAAGAGTTGTTGAAAATATCTACAAAAGAAGATATTTATAGCATGTGCACAAAGTGCAGTAAGTGGCACCGTGCTAAGCGGCATCAGGAGCGCGCTAAGCGCAGTTAGCAAAAACAGAGACTATTTCCCAGAAAGCGCGCTAAGCGTGGTAGCAGGCTGCTTAGCGTGGTTGGAGACTTTAGCTACTGCCTCAACATAAAGAGTTCACTGATACCACACTAAAAAGCGTGCTAAGCGCGAGTTACCGACACGAACTTCTTGAAAATCATCTTTTAGGCCTTCTTTCCTTCACCAATTGTTCTTATCATTAATTATAAGCAAGAAGACCTGTCAAAGAGCATCAAAATGATCATAATTTACAATATTTATAATAAAATCAGAAATTAGCATAATTACATTAAAACTAATAGATATGCTACTAATTTATCAAGGAAACCAATTGAAAGGGCCATAAAATATAGTCAAAAGTATGCACAATTTGGCCCTTAACATATTGCACAAGTAATGCAAGGATCCAAGCGACCTCCTATATTGAGTTGGATCAACATCTTACTTATCCTTATTCTTAGACAACTGCAGCCTTGGAGAAATTACAGCATTGCAATGCTTAATTTCAAACGTTTTCAATATCTCAATAACATATCTTCTTTGGTGCATGAGAAGTCCCCTTTTGGACTTGTGGAACTCAATACCAAGGAGGTATGTCATGAGACCAAGGTCGGTCATCTCAAATTATTCCATAAGTTCACTCTTGAACTTTGAAATGCACTTTATATTGCTGTCCATGATCAATAAGTCGTCTACATATAGACCAAAGATAATTACTCATTCACTCGTATTTGTCTTCACATACACTTCATGCTCGAATACACATTTCTTGAAGCCAACATCCTTTAGGAAACCATCAATTCTTTTATTCCAAGCTCTTGGAGCTTGCTTCAAACCATATAACATTTTCTTCAATTTGTAGAACTTCAGCTCTTGGTCTTTCACAATAAAACTAGGGGGTTGTCCTACATATACCTCCTCTTCAAGTGGGTAGTTCAAAAACGCGCATTCGACATCCATTTGGTAGATAGACCAATTGTGGTTATTTGCAATACCAACAACAAGCCTAATGGTGAAGGTGTGAGAAAAAACACAAGAAAAGGGGGAGGGGGGGTTTGAATTGGGTTTTCAAAATGAGAGCTTTTTGTGAAACTCAAACAAAGATCATAAACAGACTAACAGTAGTGAAATGCACACGATATATCCTAGTTCACTTGAAAACTATCAAGTTAATCCAGTCCACCTGCCAAGGTGATTTGGCCTTATACACAAGGACTTAATCCTCTATAACCAAACTGATTACAATTGCACTAGCAACTGCTGGGGACTAATAATACACAGACTAACCGTCTATTCTTAAGGCTTCTGACCTAACTGGTCCCTTAAGGAATTCAAACAACTGTTTGATCAAATAAAATGTTTACAATGAAATGCTTCTTACATAAGCTGATATAAACACTATTTCTAGCTCAATCTAACTTAGAGCGAATCTACACAGTAATAACAATTTTCTTCTTTGTATTGTGGTGCTTTACTGTTCACTCAAGTATTTCTCGATTTCTTGAGTTCTCTCTTTGTATGAATCCGTGTTTTGAATATTTCTCTTTTTCACACATAGTGTCACACTTGATTCGTTGAATGATCAAGTCTTTATATAGCCAGAAAAAGATCCGTTGAAGGGCAGATAAGTAATATCAGAAAAATAATGGCAACTTGAAATAATTTCGTTGTGCTGGGATGAAAATCTTACACTGAAATTGTCCTTTGTACCACCAAATCGGGGTAGTGGAATGGTAGTGGAAAGGAACGTGTTTGATATGTACTATGTACTATTTTCCCACGCAAACGTTTCATCTTCTTCGGTTCATCAGTGGCTTCTAAGTTGATATGATTGAAGCATGATAAGAAGAATGAATCATTGGGTCTTCAGAGTCTTGAGTCTTCAGAATCTTCAGAACTTGTTCAGCAGAACCTTGTCATCAGAGTCTTCAGCACTCCTTCTTCAGAGCCCTTGGTTATCAGAAACCTAAGTCTTTAGAGTCTTCAGAACTTGTTCAGCAGAACCTTGTCTTCAGAGTCTTCAAAACTTGGTCTTCAAAAACTTAAGTCTTCAGAGTCTTCAGAACCCTGTTCATCAGAACCTTGTCTTCAGAGGCATCAGCACTTTGTCTTCAGAAGATGAGTATTAGAGTTAAATTCACAACCAGAATCCAATAGAATATTGCAACAACAACATAGTGTCTTCTTGGAGTCTTTCTGATGCAAAGTAGATTAGAAGCAACCTTGCTTATTGACGCAGAAGCGACCATTGAGAACATCAGAGTGACATAGCACACAATCTCTAACAAATTCAGAACTTTCTCTATCAGAGTCAGAACCTATTTGTCAATTCTTGAAAAGATACACGTTAGAGTACTAAAATTATTCTCACACAAATACAACTTTGTTATTATCAAAACAAAGAGATTTCTTGTAGAAAACAAATCTTGTTCTAACAATCTCCCCCTTTTTGATAATGACAAAACAATGTATTTTGATATCACAATTTTGTACGAAGATAATCAGAATTGACTCAGATAAGTTCAAAGTAAAACTTCCCTTTGTCAAGCTCCCCCTGAATCTAAGACTTAACAAAATCTTATTATATTTGGGATATAGAGCCTGATTGTAGAGATCAAGGATCGATCAAAAATATCAGAGCTTGATTATAGTGGTGATGCATTCTGATAACAGAGCTTGATTAACTAAATCAGAGCCTGATTGATATCAGAGTCATTTTGCCAATATAATATCTTTTCCTGGAAAACATTCTACAAATATATGATTTTTAAAGTGTTAGAATGTTAGAGCTATGATTGGAGACAAGATATGTAATACCCCGTAAGTTATTTTGCTCTGGATCATATTAGTATGATCAACTGGGTTTTCGGTGTACTGTGAGAATTTATCTGCAAAGATAATTAGAGTAACTGTTGAGCTCACAGCAAATCCAATTAATATTATCTGACTCTGAGGTTTAATTATTGGAGCTATATAGACTAATTAGACATTTAGTAGTGTTACTAATTAATGATATTTTTCTATATCATTTCATTTCCACCCTTTCCAAAGATAGTAACAATTGGAGAGAGAGAGAAGTTAGAGAGAAGGAAGAGGAAAGGAAAGAAAAGAAGAAAACCTAGAAGACGAAAAAGATCAAGAATCATCATCTCTTCTTCATCAATTCATCTCATCTTCTTCATCATCATCCTCTAATCCGGGTGGATTCTAGATAGAGACTTTAGTTGTAGAATTTCTTGAGTTCTAGAGCTAGGTTTGATATTGTGAAAAAATGAGTAATTTTGCTAAATCAAAGAATCTGACAGATGAAAATCGATATAAATTGCGTAGTGTAGTCGTAATATGTATATGATCATTTGATAATACTTGTTTTGTGGTTTGGAAATGATCTGGTGTGGGAAGGGTGAATTTGGGAGCCCTTGGAACCCCAAAAGCGCAGGAGAAAATTTTTGCTACTGATACGCACCGCCGGGCGGCGCTTTGAGTGCCGGGCGACACAGGCTTGCGCCGCTGCTCTGCCGGGCGAAAGTCAAGAGGCGCGACATGATTTGATGCTGGAACTTTGATTTTTGGCATGGGTCTTATGCCGCTGCTTCGCCGGGCGAAGTAGCAGGCGCAGGGGGGCACCGCCGAGCGAAGCATGGACCGCCGGGCGCTCCTGGGAGTTTTCAAATAATTCTCTTTTCTTTTAAAATCCATAACTTTCGATTCGTATACCCGATTTAAGCGTTCTTGGTACCGATGGAAAGATATGAGAATATTCTACACAATGAAAGTGAAAATATCAATTTTATTGCCCGATTAAATAATCGGAGGAAAACCCAAAAGGGATATAACTTATGTTTGAATTAATACATGTAATTCTATTGTGCAATTGTAATATATCTTGCCTAACCATCGTTGTTGAACATGAATGAGAGATATGTATGTTTAAAATATGGAATAGGAAGAGTGAGGAAACCTCAACATGGAATTATATTAGAATCTAGTATTATGACTAGAGATTGATAGAAAACTCTAGATGACGACGCTCGTGCATATGAAGGCCGAGGCATGCGTCCAATACTGAATGGTATGGAAAGGATAAGACACTAGTATGGAACATGTGCAACTTGTTAAGTTATGAGAAAAGGCCAAAGAGGCCTAAAGGCAAATGCAGCCTGGTGATTGTCGAATACAACCACGTTAGTGTGTGAAATCACGTAATCAGAACCGTTTTATCCCTTAATAAATATTAGTGACCCGTATCCATAACCTCTTGTGTAGGCTGGCCGGGGAAAATGTTTATTAAGTAAGTGACCATGACCTGTGTCCATAACTCTTTGGAGGGGCTGGCCGGGGAAAGTTACTTAGTGGGTGGTATTAGTGACCCGTGTTGAAGAGCCTCTTGTGAAGGCTGGTCGATGAAAGTACCATGTGTAGGTAACTGTGACCCATGTTGAAGGGCCTCATATGTAGGCTGGCCGGGGAAAGTTATCTATGTTAGCTTCTGGGACCCATGTCTATAACTCTTTGGAGGGGCTGGCCGGGGAGGGATGTCTACGTTTTTAAGGATCCGTGACCCGAGTTGAACTCTCTCGTAGGGTTGGCCGGGGAAAGATGCCTTGGTTTATGTTACCGATTAGTGATAATTAAAGTTGAGTTGTTGAACTCAGGGCATGTTTCCATATAGTGAAAGAGTTTGTACTCAAGGTCATTCCCTTCCCCTTGATTTGAGTTAGGATTGGCTAGAACCCTGTAAAGTCGAGAGAATCCATAAGATAGGGAACTCACTGAGATTTAATATCTCACCCCATGTTGTTGATTATATTACAGGTGCTTCAGGTTCGACGAAGGGTAAGGATAAAGTCGTTTGAGTTTCATTACGTTCCTTGGCTCTTTGGGATGGCATGGCTTCCGCTTTGGAGTTTTATTTTGAGATCATTCTATTGATATAGTTCTTAGTGTATTGGAACATCTTGTATATATTATGCCATAGTTTTTTTTATATGTAGTGTTTTGGGCATGTATATGTATAATGTGTTAACTAGGAACTTATGGTATTTCAGTACTAAATCTTGGATTCATGTATAATATTTATGCAATTTGTATGATGTTATATATGGGTGTTACAGTTGGTATCAGAGCAGGTCGTATCCTCGACCTAGCCATAAAATAGTATAAGCATTTCTTTCCGTTTCATATGCGTGGTGTCGCCATTGGTCTTAAGTGTTATAGTTATGGTATTGAGCTTGATCAACTTGATCCTATCTGTATGACATTTAGCAACATGGCTGACAGGCGTAGAAGTAATTGTGGTAGACCCAAAACTACTCCTATTGGGACGAATCTGCTGGGCGGCGAGGAGTATGTCCCATGGCCTCAGTTTTTGCAGCAGATGCAACAGCAGCAGAACCAGTTCATGCAACAGATGGTACAACAAATGAATGGGGGTCTTAATCCTCCAGTGGTTGTTCCAGGTGCTGTAAGTGGAAGCTTTCAGGATTTCATCCGTATGAATCCTCCTCAATTTCATGGTGGATTAGATCCTGTGAAAGCTCATGAATGGATAGTTGACATGGAGAGAATTTTCTTGATAGTCCATTGTAGTGAGGAGAATAAGGTGGCATTCGTTTCTCATTCGTTGAAGGGTCCTGCCATGAGATGGTGGGAGAGTGCCTCAGCCCTAATGACTATCCAAGAGGTACCTAAGGTCTGGGAACAATTTAAGATTAACTTCATGGAGAATTATTTCCCTAGTTCCTTGAGGACACAGAAGGAATTTGAATTTCAACAGTTGAGACAAGGCACTTTGACTGTGGCAGCTTATGCTGAGAGATTTGAGGTTATGGCTGCTTATTCTAGGCACGCTATGTATGCTCCGGACGAGAGGTGGAAAATTGACCAGTTTATTTTTTGTTTGAAGGCTGAAATTTCTCATAGTATGTCTCAAATAGAGTTCACTAGTTATGCTGAATTACTAAGACAATGTTATGTGGCAGAAAATAGTTTGAAGAAAGTTCAAGCTGAGGGAGTTGCAGGTAGGCTGAATTAGGGAGACCGTGGGAGATCGAACCAACAATATAGACCTAGACCACAAGCCTTTAAAGGGAAGCAAGTGCAAAGTGTTAGACCTAACACTCCTTCTTTGTGCTGGTTGTGTAACAAGTATCACTATGGGAAGTGCGTCGATGGAACTTTTAGGTGTTATCATTGTGACGGAATGGGACATATGGCGAGGGATTGTCCTCAGAATAGGAATAAGGAACAAGGAAAGAATACCGGCCGAGTTTATACTCTGGATGCAAAGAAAGCTAAGGGCGATAACTTTTTGATTACTGGTACGTGTTTCGTAAATGGGAATCCTTGTTTTGTATTATTTGATTGTGGAGCAACACACTCCTTTGTGTCAATGCAATGTGTGAAGCGACTTGGGTTGCAAGCTATTCCGTTGTCTCCACCCATGATGGTTACTACTGCCATGGATGAGATAGTTGAAACACCTTTAATGTGTGAAAATTGTATTTTATCTGTGGATAGGAGAGTTTTTCAGATTGATCTTATTTGTTTGCCGCTTAAGAAAGTTGATATTGTTTTAGGAATGGATTGGCTTTCTGCTAATTTTGTATTTATTGGTTGTGAGGAAAAGCTAATCATCATTCCATCTACTGAAGCTACTCCTAAGGATGTGTTAACAACTATTTTAGAAGGTACGGTTGGGATGATAAATTTCTTGTTTGAGAAGGAAAAATTTGTTCTTTTGGTTCTCACTAAGGAAGAGAGTAGAAACCTCCAAGTCCTGAGTATTCCTGTAGTCTGCGAGTTTTCCAAAGTTTTCCCCGAGAATGTCACTTCTCTTCCTCTGGTGAGGGAAGTGGAATTTTCTATTGCCCTGATACCGGGAATGGCTCCTATATCCGTTTTTCCTTATCGGATGACACCACTTGAGTTAAGAGAATTGAAGGATCAATTGGAAGAATTAATGGCTAAGCATTTTGTTAGACCCAGTGTTTCACCCTGGGGGGGCTCCAGTATTGTTGGTAAAGAAGAAAGATGGTGGAATGCGGTTATGTATTGACTACCGGCAGTTGAATAAAGTCACCGTCAAGAACAAATATCCATTACCCAGGATAGATGACCTGTTAGATCAATTGAAAGGAGCCAGTGTGTTCTCGAAGATTGATTTACGGTAGGGTTATCATCAGATCCGTGTGAAGAGTTTGGATGTATCAAAGACCGCGTTTAGAACCCGTTATAGCCATTATGAATTCTTAGTAATGCCTTTCGGTGTGACGAATGCTCCAACAGTTTTTATGAATTATATGAATCGGATATTTCAAGATTACTTGGATCAATTTGTTGTGATCTTCATTGATGACATTCTTGTTTATTCTCGTACTTCACAAGAGCACGAGGGACATTTAAGAATCGTTTTATCGATCTTACAAGAGAAGCAACTCTTTGCCAAGTTGAGCAAGTGTGAATTTTGGATGTCGGAGGTTAGTTTTCTTGGTCACGTCATATGTAACGTCCATATATAAATACATACATCAAAGCATATAGTATACATGAATTCCACCTTTGGTACTGAAATATACAATAAGTTCCTAGTAAACGCATTATACATATACATGCCCAAAAAGCCTAAATACAAAAAAACTACGGCATAGTATATCTACAAGATGTTCCAAAGATAAATACTAAGAACTAGATCAAATAATGATCTCAAAAATCTTCACATCGGAAGCCTTGCCACACAAAAGCTACGATCCGTAAGGAAAGTCAAACCACTTTGTCCTTACCCTTCGCCGAACCTGCAGAACCTGTGATGTAAACAACAACAGTGGGGTGAGATACATAAAATCTCAATGAGTTCTCTATCTTATGGATTCTCTCGGCTTTACAAGGTTCTAACCAAAACCTAACTCAAATCGGGGGGAAAGGGAACTAGACTTTGAGTTCAAACATTCTGACTAGAGAAGCAATCATGCAAAACACAAAACGGCATACAAGTTAAGAATCTTCTCCCCAGCCAGCCATACAAGGCAAATACAATGCGGGTCACAGATTCTTAACGTAGATAACTTCTCCCCAGCCAGCCATACAAGGCAAATACAATGCGGGTCACGGTTATCTACAGTTGGTGCTTCTCCCCGCCCAGCCCACACAAGGAGCACTTCAGCACGGGTCACGGTACCAACCACTAAGTAACTTCTCCCCGCCCAGCCCACACAAGGAGAACTTCAGCACGGGTCACGGTTACTTACTTAATAAATACTTCTCCCCGCCCAGCCCACACCAGGAGCACTTCAGCACGGGTCACGATATTCATTAAGACACACACAACAAACCGGAGGAATACGATCTTCCACTAACAACTACTTAACAAAGATACTCTTCCAGTATCGATGTAAGCATTGCCGCACGATTCTCTAAGTCATTCTATTGTACTAAGGTTTCCTCGCTCTACATGTTTCATATTTTATCATGCAGAAAACACCTCAATTACACACAATTAAAACGGTAAAAGTCGACAAAACGACACTATTCCAAATTCCTGACATAATTAAATCGGCCAACAATCTCAAAACCATTTTAATAAGAAAGTACATTTTATTAGCTTTCCAACGATATCAAGAATGTTAAAAACGGATAATCAGAACACGAGTTATAGAAAATAACACGAAATGGTATCGCGAAAAACACAATTCTACACTCTCACTGGCCGTACGCGTATTGCCTTGTGCCATACGCGTACTGCCCAGCTGGCTTGCCCAGCCATACGCGTATTGTCCAAAGTGATACGCGTATGTGCAGAGGCTGTTTTTTCCCCAAAAAGTCCACTAAAACTCCAATACGCATATTGCCTTACCTCATACGCGTATTGCCCAAAACCTTACGCGTACCAATATGCAAATGAGCAGATGGCCGAGAAAATGGAACTCCATACGCGTATTGCCCACATTTCTTCGTTGCCATACGCGTATTGCCTTAACCAATACGCGTATTGCCTTGAGTGATACGCGTATGGGCAGTGGGAAACCAGAATTTTTCCTGCATAATTTTTCTGCGAAATTGATCCATTTTCCCCTCCAAATCACTTCTAAACACCAGAAAAATACCAATTGGATACACAACAACACATATCTAACATGTATCAACCATAAGGAACATTAAAACATGATTCTATTGCAAAATTTCTCATTTCTTACAATATCAAAACTAACTCTAAACTCAATAAAACTCTACTCTAAAGTATCTAACTAGAACCCACCTAGATTACACGATGATGATGAAGAAGCTGAGATGAAAAGATGAAGATGGGTTGATGATTCAAGTCCTAGAGCTCTTGAGAATTTTTCCTCTCCTTTTCCTTCCTTTTTTCCTTCTCTTCAATTTCTCTCTCCAAAGTTACTATATTTCAAATAATGGAAAAGGAAAAAGATATAGAGAAACATTAATTAGTAATACTACTAATTGTCCAAATTATCTCAAATGCACCAATTAATAAAACCCCAAGTTAAATAATATTAATCTAATCAATTCCGAGTTCGTCAGTTTACTCTAATCATTTGATCCAATAATTGCTCAGAGTACACCGAAACCCAGTTGATCATAATAATATTATCCAAAGCGTTCACAAAATTATGGGGTATTACATCCTCCCCCCCTTAAATAGAAATCCGTCCTCGAATTAAAAAGATTACCTGAACAGATGAGGATAGACCTCCCGCATCTCCGATTCTAATTCCCAAGTTGCATCGCCCGGATGCGTCTCATCTCACTGGACCTTAACAAGGGGAATCTCTCTATTCCTTAACACCTTAGTTTCGCTTCCTGTGATACGACTCGGTTGAGGCTCAAACGTTAAATCTGCTTCTATTTCAATTGTATATGATAAAACTGGCTGAAGAGGATCTGGGACAAATTTTCGAAGCTGAGACACATGAAAGACGTCATGCATCTACGACAGAGAATGAGGTAAGGCCAATCTGTAAGCTACTTCACCAATTCTTTTCAAAATCTGATACGGTCCCACGTATCTCAGACTTAATTTCCGCGACCGAAATGGTCCTTTCAACCGCAATCTCGGAGTAACTTTCAAAAATGCGTGATCGCCTTCTTCAAATTCTAAAGGTCTTCTACGGTTATCCGCATAACTCTTCTGACGATCTTGTGCTTATTTGACCTTATCACGGATCATCCTAATCTTCTCCGTAGTTTCGTGAATAATCTCGGGTCCCAACATCCTATCTTCACCAACTTCTGCCCAACACAAAGGTGTCCTACACTTCCTTCCATATAATGCCTCATAAGGTGCCATACCAATACTCGCATGATAACTGTTATTATAAGAGAACTCGATCAACGACAAAAGTTCTATCCAATTTCCTCCAATTTCAAGTACGCAAGCTCTCAACATATCCTCCATGGTTTGTATTGTCCGTTCCGTCTGACCATCCGTTTGCAGATGATTCGACGTACTCAAACATAACTTCGTTCCCATAGCTTGTTGAAAAGCTCTCCAAAATCTGGAAGTAAACTTTGGATCTCTATCCGAAACGATACTAGTGGGAATACCATGCAATCTTACAATCTCTGAAATGAACAACTTTGCGAGATGACTCGTCTTGTAGGTAGTCTTCACAGCTAAGAAATGCGCGGATTTCGTTAACCGATCCACAATTACCCAAATCGAATCATAACCACCCTGAGTACGGGGTAGTCAAACGACGAAGTCCATAGAAATACTATTCCATTTCCATACCGGAATTTCTAAAGGTTGCAACAAGCCACCCGGTCTTTGGTGCTCAATCTTTACTTGTTGGCATACGACACATTCCGACACATACACCACAATATCCTTTTTCATCCCGGACCACCAATAGTCCCTCTTTAAATCTTGATACATCTTTGAAGACCCCGAATGTATAGTAAAAGCACCCTTATGCGCCTCTTCCAAAATCCTCCTTTTTAACTCCGTGTTATCCGGAACACAAATCCTTTGGTTAAACAAAATAATTCCATCGGTAGCTCGCGCAAAACCCGGTTGTACTAACACTTCTTGTAACTTCTCATCTAACCCTTGTTCTTGTTGGATTTCTTCCCTAAGAGTAGAATTGATATTCAAATTTCCCATCATCACACCATTAGGAGTCCAAACAAATTGAAGATTTAGATCTCGAAATTTTTCCAATAAAGTATACTCTAGCATCATCAACTCGGCATTATTCAACACCTTTCTACTCAATGCATCCGCCACTTTATTGGCTTTACCCGGATGGTATTTTAGCTCCAAGTCATAATACTTCAAATACTTCATCCATCTCCTCTGACGCATGTTCAACTCTTTCTGATCAATGAGGTACTTTAAGCTCTTGTGGTCACTAAACATCTCAAAACGTACACCATACAAATAGTGACACCACACTTTCAAAGTAAATATAACTGCCGCCAATTCTAAATCATGCGTTGGATAGTTTTCTTCATGGACTTTCAACTGTCGAGAAGCATAAGCCACAACATGTCCATCTTGCATTAACACACCTCCTAATCCAATCTTCGATGCATCACAATATACTTCATACGACTTACTAGGATCCGGAATAACCAAAACAGGAGCAGTCGTCAATCTTTCTTTCAAACTCATAAAACTTCTTTCACAAGCCGAATCCCACTCGTACGAACAATCCTTCCGAGTAAGTCTCGTCATTGGTAAAGCCAGTTGCGAAAAACCTTTGATAAACCTTCTGTAATACCCTGCCAATCCCAAGAAACTTCTAACTTCAGAAGCATTCTTCGGTCTCTCCCAATTAATCACTGCTTCAACTTTTGATGGATCGACCGCTACACCTCCCTGAGATATGACATGACCAAGAAAATTAACCTCAGACATCCAAAACTCACACTTACTTAACTTAGCAAAAAGTTGCTTCTCTTGTAAGATGGATAAAACAATTCTTAGGTGTTCTCCGTGCTCTTGAGGATCACGAGAATAAATAAGAATGTCATTAATGAAAATCACCACAACTTGGTCCAGGTAAGGTTGAAATATCCGGTTCATATAATCCATGAAAACCGCCGGAGCATTTGTCACACCGAAAGGCATCACCAAAAATTCATAATGACCATAATGGGTTCTAAAAGCGGTCTTTGGTACATCTGAACTCTTCACACGAATCTGATGATAACCCGACCGTAAATCAATCTTCGAGAACACACAGGCTCCTTTCAATTGATCTAACAGATCGTCTATCCTTGGTAATGGGTATTTATTCTTGATGGTGACCTTATTCAACTGACGGTAGTCAATACACAACCGCAATCCACCATCCTTTTTCTTTACCAATAACACTGGAGCTCCCCAGGGCGAAACACTTGGTCGAACAAAATTCTTAGCCATCAATTCTTCCAATTGATCCTTTAGTTCCCTTAATTCAAGTGGTGGCATCCGATACGGAGAAACGGATATTGGAGCCGTTCTCGGTATCAGGTCAATAGAGAATTCCACTTCCCTCTCTGGAGGAAGAGAAGTGACATCCTCGGGAAAAACTTCCAGAAACTCACAAACTACCGGAATACTCAAAACTTGAAGGTTGCTACTCTCCTCCTTAGTAAGAACCAATAGAACAAACTTCTCCTTTTCAAACAAGAAATTAATCATTCCAACCGTACCTTCCAAAATAGTAGTTAACACATCCCTTGGAGTAGCCTCATCGGATGGAATAATGATTAGCTTTTCCTCACACCCAATAAACACCGAATTAGCAGAAAGCCAATCCATTCCCAAAATGACATCAACTTTCTTAAGCGGTAAACAGATAAGGTCAATCTGGAAAACTCTATCATTCACAAACAAAACACAATTTTCACACATCAACGGTGTCTCAACCATTTCATCCATGGCGGTAGTGACCACCATAGGAGAAAGTAAAGGAACAGCTTGCAACCCAAGTCGCTTCACACATCGCGTTGACACAAAAGAATGCGTTGCCCCATAATCAAATAAAAGAAAACAAGGATTCCCATTTACGAAACACGTACCCGCAATCAAGGAGTTATCATTCTTTGTCTTCCTTGCATCTAAGGTATAAACCCTCCCGGTATTCCGTCCTTGCCCTTGGCTTTTATTCTGAGTACAATCTCTAGCCATATGACCCAAACCATTACAATTATAACACCTAAAATTCCCGTCGACACACTTCCCAAAATGACGTTTGTTGCACACTTTACACAGAGGAATAGCATTAGGTCTAGCAACTTACTTTCCTTTGAAAGATGGTGATCTCGGCCCAACCTGTTGACTTGCTCTTCCACGATCACCTTGATTTACCCTACTTGCAACACTTTCAGCTTGCACTTTCATCAAACTATGCTCCGTCACATAACATTGTCTTAGAACTTCTGCATAAGTAGTAAATTCCCTCTGAGAGACACTATGAGATATTTCCGCTTTTAGTCCAAAAAGAAACTGATATATTTTCCACCGTTCATCCGGAGCATACATAGCCTGCCTAGAATAAGCAGCCATATTCTCGAACTTTTCAGCATAACTGGCCACAGACATATTACCCTGTCTTAACTGTTGAAATTCAAACTCTTTCTGAGTCCGCAAGGAGCTAGGAAAATATTTCTCCATAAAAGTTACCTTGAATTGTTCCCAGACCTTGGGCACACCCTGAATAGTCATAAGAGCCGACACACTCTCCCACCATCTCATGGCTGGACCCTTCAAGGAATGCGAAGCAAAGACCACTTTATTCTCTTTGGTACAAGGCACTATCAAGAAAATCCTTTCCATACCTGAAATCCATTCGTGAGCCTTTACATGATCTAATCCGCCATGAAATTCTGAAGGATTCATGCGGGAGAAATCCCGGAAAGTCCCACCTACCACTTCTGGAACAACCACCTGAGGATGCAGACCCTCATTGAATTGTTGAACCATTTGCTGCATAAACTGATTCTGTTGTTGCTGCATTTGTTGCATAAACTGATACAGAGGAGCATTCCCATCGTCGACCGGCGGATTCGTCCCAGCTGGAGTAGTTCGGGGCCTACCATGGTTGTTTCTGCGCCTATCAGCCATGTTCCTAGATGTCATACAGATATGATTAAGTTGATCAGGCTCAATACCATAAATATAACACATAAGACCAAAGGCGACACCACGCATATGAAACGGAAAGAAAAACTTATTCTATTTCATGGCTAGGTCGAGGATACGACCTGCTCTGATACCAAGTATAATGTCCATATATAAATACATACATCAAAGCATATAGTATACATGAATTCCACCTTTGGTACTGAAATATACAATAAGTTCCTAGTAAACACATTATACATATACATGCCCAAAAAGCCTAAATATAAAAAAACTACGGCATAGTATATCTACAAGATGTTCCAAAGACAAATACTAAGAACTAGATCAAATAATGATCTCAAAAATCTTCACAACGGAAGCCTTGCCACATAAAAGCTACGATCCGTAAGGAAAGTCAAACCACCTTGTCCTTACCCTTCGCCGAACCTACAGAACCTGTGATGTAAATAACAACAGTGGGGTGAGATACATCAAATCTCAGTGAGTTCTCTATCTTATGGATTCTCTTGGCTTTACAAGGTTCTAACGAAAACCTAACTCAAGTCGGGGGAAAGGGAACTAGACTTTCAGTTCAAACATTCTGACTAGAGAAACAATCGTGCAAAACACAAAACGACATACAAGTTAAGAATCTTCTCCCAGGCCAGCCATACAAGGCAAATACAACGCCGGTCATGAATTCTTAATGTAGAAAACTTCTCCCCGACCAGCCATACAAGGCAAATACAACGCGGGTCACGGTTATCTACAGTTGGTACTTCTCCCCGCCCAGCCCACTCTAGGAGCACTTCAGCACGGGTCACGGTACCAACCACTAAGTAACTTCTCCCTGCCCAGCCCACACAAGGAGCACTTCAGCACGGGTCACGGTTACTTACTTAATAAATACTTCTCCCCGCCCAGCCCACACCAGAAGCACTTCAGCACGGGTCACAGTATTTATTAAGACACACACAACAAACCGGAGGAATACGATCCTCCACTAACAACTACTTAACAAAGATACTCTTCTAGTATCGATGCAAGCATTGCCGCACGATTCTCTAAGTCATTCTATTGTACTAAGGTTTCCTCGCTCTACTTGTTTCATATTTTATCATGCAGAAAACACCTCAATTACACACAATTAAAACGGTAAAAGTCGACAAAACAACACTATTCCAAATTCCCGACATAATTAAATCGGCCAACAATCTCAAAACCATTTTAATAAGAAAGTACATTTTATTAGCTTTCCAACGATATCAAGAATGTTAAAAACGGATAATCGAAACACGAGTTATGGAAAATAACACGAAATGGTATCGCGAAAAACACAATTTTGCACTCTCACTGGCTGTACGCGTATTGCCTTGTGCCATACGTGTACTGCCCAGCTGGCTCGCCCAGCCATACGCGTATTGCCCAAAGTGATATGCGTATGGGCAGAGGCTGATTTTTCCCCAAAAAGTCCACTAAAACTCCAATATGCGTATTGCCTTACCTCATACGCGTATTGCCCAAAACCTTACGTGTACCAATACGCAAATGAGCAGATGGCCGAGAAAATGGAACTCCATACGCATATTTCCCACATTTCTTCGTTGCCATACGCGTATTTCCTTAACCAATACGCGTATTGTCTTGAGTGATACGCGTATGGGCAGTGGGAAACCAGAATTTTTCCTGCATAATTTTTCTGCGAAATTGATCCATTTTCCCCTCCAAATCACTTCTAAACACCAGAAAAATACCAATTGGATACACAACAACACATATCTAACATGTATCAACCATAAGGAACATTAAAACATGATTCTATTGCAAAATTTCTCATTTCTCACAATTTCAAAACTAACTCTAAACTCAATAAAACTCTACTCTAAAGTATCTAACTAAAACCCACCTGGATTACACGATGATGATGAAGAAGCTAAGATGAAAAGATGAAGATGGGTTGATGATTCAAGTCCTAGAGCTCTTGAGAATTTTTCCTCCCCTTTTCCTTCCTTTTCCTTCCTTTTTTCCTTCTCTTCAATTTCTCTCTCCAAAGTTACTATATTTCAAATAATGGAAAAGGAAAAAGATATAGAGAAACATTAATTAGTAATACTACTAATTGTCCAAATTATCTCAAATGCACCAATTAATAAAACTCCAAGTTAAATAATATTAATCTAATCAATTCCGAGTTCGTCAGTTTACTCTAATTATTTTATCCAATAATTGCTCAGAGTACACCAGAACCTAGTTGATCATAATAATATTATCCAAAGCGTTCACAAAATTATGGGGTATTACATCATATCTCAGGGAGGTGTGGCGGTTGATCCAACGAAAGTTGAAGCGGTAATTAATTGAGAGAGACTGAGGAATGTTTCAGAAGTAAGAAGTTTCTTGGGATTGGCAGGTTATTACATAAGGTTTATCCAAGGCTTTTCTCAATTGGCTTTACCGATGACCAAACTTACTCGAAAGGATTGTCCTTATGAGTGGGATTCAGCTTGTGAACAAAGTTTTATGAGTTTGAAGGAAAGGCTGACGACTGCTCCTATTTTGATTATTCCTGATCCTACCAAGTCGTATGAGGTATTTTGTGATGCATCAAAGATGGGATTATGAGGTGTTTTAATGCAAGATAGTCACGTGGTGGCTTATGCGTCTCGACAATTAAAGGTTCACGAGAAGAATTATCCAACACATGATTTGGAATTGGCGGCGGTTATTTTTACACTGAAAGTATGGCGTCATTATTTGTATGGTGTATGGTTTGAGATGTTTAGTGATCACAATAGTTTAAAGTATCTTTTTGACCAATAAGAGTTAAATATGCGTCAAAGGAGATGGATGGAATATTTGAAGGATTATGATTTGGAACTAAAGTACCATCCGGGTAAAGCGAATAAAGTAGCGGATGCATTGAGTAGAAAAGTGTTGCGTGATGCCGAGTTAATGATGTTAGGGTATGCCTTATTGGAAAAGTTTAGGGATCTTAATCTTCAGTTTGTTTGGACTCCTAATGGTGTGGTTATGGGGAATTTGAATGTTAATTATACTCTTAGAGAGGAAATCCAACAAGGGCAAGTGTTGGATGAGAAGTTACAGGAAGCGTTAGTACAACCGGGTTTTGTACGAGCTACCGACGAAATTATTTTGTTTAACCAAAGGATTTGTGTTCTAGATGATGCGATGTTAAAAAGAAGAATTTTGGAGGAAGCACATAAGGGTGCTTTTACTATACACCCTGGTTCTTCGAAAATGTACCAAGACTTAAAGAGGGACTATTGGTGGTCCGGTATGAAAAGAGATATTGTGGTGTATGTATCGGAGTGTGTGGTATGCCAACAAGTAAAGATTTAACATCAAAGACCGGGTGGATTGTTACAACCTTTAGAAATTCCGGTATGGAAGTGGGATAGTATTTCTATGGACTTCGCAGTTGGATTACCCCGTACTCAAGGTGGTTATGACTCTATTTGGGTAATTGTGGATCGGTTGACGAAATCTGTGCATTTCTTAGCCATAAAGACTACATACAAGGCAAGTCATCTTGCAAGGTTATTTATTTCGGAGATTGTGAGGTTACATGGTATTCCCTTTAGTATTGTGTCTGATAGAGACCCAAAGTTTACTTCAAGGTTTTGGAGAGCTTTTCAACAAGCTATGGGAACAAAGTTGTGTTTGAGTACGTCGAATCATCTGCAAATGGATGGTCAGACAGAACGAACGATACAAACAATGGAAGATATGTTAAGAGCTTGTGTGCTTGGAAGTGGAGGAAACTGGATAGAACTTTTACGTTGATTGAGTTTTCATACAACAATAGTTATCATGCAAGTATTGGTATGGCTCCTTATGAGGCATTATATGGAAGGAAATGTAGGACGCCTTTGTGTTGGGCGGAAGTCGGCGAAGACAGAATTTTAGGACCTGAGATTATTCAAGAGACTACAGAAAAGATTAGAATGATACGTGATAAAGTTAAACAAGCACAAGGTCGACAGAAGAGTTATGCGGATAACCGTAAGAGACCTTTAGAATTTGTTGAAGGTGATCACGTGTTTTTGAAAGTTACTTCGAGATTGAGGTTGAAAGGACCGTTTAAGTCGTGAAAGTTAAATCCAAGATACGTGGGGCCGTATTAAGTTCTAGAAAGGATTGGTGAATTAGCTTACAAATTAGCCTTACCACCTTCTATGTCAGAGATGCACGATGTTTTTCATGTGTCTCAACTTCGGAAGTTTGTCCCAGATCCTCTTCAGCCGATATACCAGATACAGTTGAGATAGAAGCGGATTTGACGTTTGAGCCTCAACCAAGTCGTATCACAGGAAGAGAAACTAAGGTGTTAAGTGTAATACCCCAAAATTTGCTCTCCCTTTTGGCATCCTAGCATAGCATTATCATATATCATATCATATCCATCTCGTTAGCATTGCATTGCATCTTTAGCATAGAAAAATGAAGCATAACATCCTTCTTACCAGCAAGGCATGTGATCAGGTAAAAGGTGGATAATCAAGAAATCAGTCAAGGCACCAAAAGGTCAAACAAGTTCATTCAAGGCAAGCCAAGAGGTCTTTCATGTCTCATACTACCTCAATTGATCATCTAAAATCTCAAGGAGGTGAGATTCAATAGGAGATTAAAGCACTACATCTTTCACTATGCAAGAGATCCCAAATGATGAAGGAAAATCCTCAAAAGAGATGTTTCATTGGTTCAAAATCACCCTCAAGTGGCATATATCATCATCCTTTAAGAGGATACACAGTATACTCTAAGGAATTTGGAATTGGAGACTGCACATTTTTCTCCTAGGAGGAGGGTACCAAAATTAGGGTTTCCATTTAAATCAGGGTATCTTTGATTTTTTGGGCAAAACTTGATGTCATGATATTCTACATGTTCTTAAGTGTATGTGTGTGGAAAATTGCATCTCAATTGGTTTTAGAAGTGGTTCAATTGGAAGAAAGATAAAAAAATCAGGGAAATTGGGGCTAAGTCAAACAATCAGAGGAAAAAGTCAACTCTTGACTTTTTGAGCCCAAAATTATGAAATTCATGTTATATGTGACCAATGTACAAAATTTGACCAAGAAATTCCAAAAGAATCCCGATAAATCAAGAATTTGAAGAGTTGCCATTTTTGGAAGAATTAGAGTTTCCAAAAATAGTAATTTTAGGCCATTTTGCATCAGAATTGGAACCAAGGCCATTCAAAATTGAGGCATCAAATGAAAATTCCACTCAGCCACAACAATAGATCTTGTTTCAAGCTTCAAATCCATGTGTAGAACATCTCCATTGGATAAAAATTGAGTGAGATATGATTGATCAAAGTTTGAGCAAAGTAGGTTCAAAATTAGGTCAAGACCAAGGATTTTTAGGTCACGCGCATGTCATTTCTACAAACAGTTGGTGGGCCAAATGTTCACCCATTTTTCTCATGGTTAGAGGCTTCATTTGCAAAACTTGTCAACATCAAAAGTGTTCCTTGTATTGCCCTCTTTAATGTTCATGTTGGACAAAATTTCATTTGATCAAGCTATGAGGTAGAAATAATGGTCTCAAGTTAGGATCATCTTGCTGAGATTCCATGCCACGCATGCCTTGCCAACCAACCTCATTGCCACGCCTTATACCAGTTCCCAAACCTTTGTGTTTCAAGTCATTTTTCAACCTCTTCCAAGCATCATTTCAACTCAAATTTCAAATCAAACTTGTAGCATTACATCCCCTCTTTCAAATGAATTCAAAAACTCACCAAATCATTCATTGAGTAGAGAGAAAAACATCCACAAACCACCCTATGTTTCACTGTTACATTGTTGGCTTTGATGCAGGATTTGGTTCAGTCATCCATCAAACATTCTTTCCCTTATTTGAACACAACATGAACATTACACACGCTGCTACAGCACGTGCCTTGCATGGAAATAGAAAAAGAAAACTTGCTGAGCAAGTTTCTGATGCACAACCTTGCCATTTCATTTTCTCTTCACCTCCACCATAACTTGCCATGAGTTGTCATCACCATATCATTGCTCTCCCTAACTAACTTGACTCAGTTAGTTAGGGATGACTCACTTAACTCAACATGACTCAGTTAACTCACTCAGCTTGACCATGGTTAGCTCACACTATAAATAGAAATCACTCTCTCAAATTTCATTTCGAACTTCATTTTCACACATTCACTTCAGAAACTTGCTCTTCTTCTCTCTCAATCTCACCATTGCCATTGATTCTCGAGTTTCACTTTGTTCACTTCCTCATTTTCTCTCTCAATTTCACTACCTTGCAACTGGTTTTGAAGCTTGGATTTCACTTCTTCTCCATTGAATCATCATCCATCACTGCATCTAAGCCTTTATTTGGCCAAAAGAAGCTCAAAGAGGAAGCAGCATCTCTGGTTTTCTGAAGAACATCCCAAGGTCTCAAACCTTCAGGTACGAATTTCCACCATTATAGGCATGATTTGAAGTTATTTCCAGGTTCTTGAAGCTTCTTATAAGCTCAAGAACTTGTCTGGCTAGTTGATAGGCCTTTAGAGGTATAGTTGAAATGTTAGGGCAAATCTTCCTCTGCTCGATTCTCTCATTTCATGAACATTTTGTATGTTTTATCACTGGATTCATGCTCTACATTACTTCCTCTTCATTTTGGTATATTATTTGTGTAATTCTAGAAAATTTGAGGTTGCAGACGGTGGTGGTTTGCCGGAGAAGATGACTGGAAGTCATCTCCGACCGGTGGTTTCAGATGCTAGGGTTTGTGTGTGTTTTAATCATAGCCGTTGATGTGTTCCAATCGTGTGGTGAGGAGCGTGCCAACACATTAAAATGCACATGCACCTCACGTGTCTTATTTCTGAATTCAATTAATCAACGTGTGGTGCAATGCATGGTAGTGTGCGTGGACATTCATGTGCGTGCGTTAGATCCAAATACTTTGACTATTATGCTGACTTGACAAGATCCAATGGCGTGAATTGATTGACTTTTGTTGACTGAGAGTGCATGCTAGTTGTTGTGGATAGCGCGTGTGTGGACCAGGCTCTGAATTGATATTTTCACCCCTATGTTTTTCAAGCCCAAACCATTTGAACTGAATAATTGCTATGCATGCACCCCTGCTTGTTTTCAATTTCTTTTTATTTTCTTTTATTTTATGCATGTTTCATTTTTTATTTTTAAAAAATACCAAACAACATTAGAAAATTCTAGAAAAATTCATGAACATTTTTAATACATTTAGAAATTTTTTTAAATTTTTATTTCATGATTTTATGACATTTTCCCCCTGTTTCATAATTTTCTTTGAATTTCCATTTGTGTGCAGTCCAAATGTGGTACATGAATTTGTATAATTTTGTTCTTACTCATTATAAATGGTTTTAGATTGGTTCTTTTTTCCTGGATTCATTAACACTTTGAAGCATGTTAAATGATTTTTGTTTGATTTTTTAGGTCACTTTATGACATGTTTTGAGGCTCATATTTGTATTACTTTGCATGATGTTTCAATTTGACCTAATTGCATTGTTTGAAGTCATTTTTCTTTGAATTTTTACATGCTATTTTGATGTATGATTCACTTATGACTTAGGCATTCCAATACCATGCTTGTATAATTTTCACAAGTCCATTTGATTTTTGTTTGATGCATTACATTTGAAGCATAATAACTTGGCATATCATTCTAATTTTTGTGCATGTTTACATGATTTCTTTTGTACACATTTGTATGATCATTTGCATATTTTGTGAGCTATTCATGTCACATTATAGGCCATTGTTACATATTTTAGGTCATCTTTTACATGTGCATTTCCATTTGAGTTTTGTGCATCTTTAACACATATTGCTTGCACTTTCCTTTTGAACTTCCATTTCAATTCTTCTTTTTATATTACTTCTTGAATGTCTTGATTGTTAATTCATGAACACTTTGAGATGTGTATAAACCTTTTTCCATTTAGTTTCAATTCTGATCCTTAGATTACATGTTCCATTTATGCATGTTTCCTCCTTTTCTTTCCACTTTTCATATATTCTTTCTTTTGATAACATGTTTGAATACTATGGATGATGATTGTTGCTTATTCATTTGAACTTGTAGGATGATATTCTCTTGTTTTCAATAGGATGCACATTCTAGTTGTGATCTTAGGATTTGATTTTTTTTATCTCATTCTTTTGAGCTTTATGGTGCATTAAGTGTTCTTTTACTTCTTATGCATGTTTACATGTTTACTAACCATGTAGGGGCTTTGGTAAGTTGGAATTGAGTGTGCATAAGGAATCCACATTCAAACTTCTTTCCCTTTATCTTTTACAATCCAATATTTTGTTTTGTTAAGCACTTATGTGCTTTCTTTGATTAACTCATTACTTCCCCTTTTGAGTTACAATTCATCTTCTACTTTAGAAGTGAATTGTTTAGCTCATTTCTTCTTTAGACTTTAGGTTTTGCAACTTCACAAACCTTTAGGATCACTCCCTTAACTAATCAATTAGGATTGAGTCTTAGTTCACATAGATTTTACATTTCTCCTCTCTTGAGTCTTTCATCTTCTCATCTTAAAGAAAATGCAAAATATCTAATAAAGGTAGGCATTTATTGCATTTAGGCCTTTCATATAAAGAAAAGATTACAAGGGGTCTTCTCTTATAATCTTAGAATGTGTAGCATATGGCCCATCTTAGGTCAATGTGTTAAACATTTGATCTTGTATGAGGGACTTAAATGCAATACTTGTTGAAGGTACAAATAATAAAAAAACACTTCTTCATTTCATAATCAACAAAAATACTTAATAAACCCAAGTATGCTAGTGTGTTTGAACCTTAATAATTGGAACTAAGTGTGAGGGTCTTCTTCACCCTTAGTGTGCTTTCTTACTCATTCCATCTTGGAATGTGAGAATGTACACATTCCAATGACTAAGATTTGGATACACTATCATATGCAAACAAATGGAAAAACTCTTAAAAGACAAAAACAAACAATAACGTCTTTCCTTCAGGAATTCTTTTCTCATCTCATTCACTCTTTCCGTAAGGATGCGTCATTTCCGTTCTACCACACACAGGTAACGCCTAAGTCTCCCTACAGCGAGCCGCAACACCGAACTGCTAGGACGTGAACACTAAAAAATATAAACAACCATCCCTAGTGAGGGGAACTACGTCGCTCTGATTCTCATACTCCCGATGAGATACGTAGGCAGTGGGGTAGGACCCATTCGAGCACTTCTTTTATTTTCCCTACATTTGTTTCTCTTTCTTTCTCCTTTCTTTCTTTCAGTTCCTTTTCCAGTACTCTTTCCTTACACCCTTTGATCGAGACAAGCAAGCGTGGATCCCATCGGGTACGATGGACGTGAGGGGGTGCTAATACCTTCCTCTCGCGTAACCGACTCCCGAATCAAGTTCTCTTGGTCGCAAGACCATGCTCTATCCTTTCCCTCAGGTTTACGCAGTGTTTCCTTTCCCTCTCTTGGGATAAATACACATTGCTGGCGACTCTATTTCGGTGCCACTTTCGCGTTTGTACTTGGATGAAAATCCCGGGAGCGACAGCTGGCGACTCTGCTGGGGATAGGTTGACCTATTGCTGGTCCATCCTAAGCGAGTCGATCCTAGCGCTTGTTTTTCTCTCATTGGGTGTTTACTGTTATCTTGTATTTGCTGTTTACTGTATTTTATTATTTGTACCATATTTACAGCATGTTAGTATTTACATTTCGTATATTATACTGTGTTGCACTGTTCTGTCTGCTTGGCGGGATGGGATTTCTGAGAGATGAGCTCAGTACACAGGCTCGAGTATACACTTAGATTTAGAGTGGAGAGTAGTGGGACCTACGTGCCATCTGTGTACGTTGGGTAATCACGAAATTCACAGCTAGACGAGGCTATCTTGGGACCCATCATGGCGTACGCATCTTGCGTATTCCAGGATGTCGATCTAGAGAGCTGTCGACTCTAGTGACCGATCATGAGGACCTTAGTGGAAACAGCTCTCTTTAGCGGGGACAGTGGCAGACCACATTTTGTGGCAAACCCACTCGCACCCGAGGGCCCACTTTGGTACTTGCATAGGATGACCTTTATTTTCTAAGGTGAGTCAGTGGACGATCTCATTGATTGGCATAACATTGTATCCTACGGGCTGAATGTGCTATCGCTTCTCAAACCTCCGAAGCTGACAAGCCTTGTTTTCTGGAACCACATGTGAGTATGGGTGGGATGTTTACAGGTTTGCAGGTAACACAACCTCCTACATACCGTATTTGTGATTCTATGATTGTTACAAACAGTGTATCCTATGACAGTGGTTTGAGTATTCATCTCAGATATATTGCCAGATTCAGTACAGAGACACAATGCACACAGTTCAACACAGACACAGACACCTGGATACCTGATCACATGCCTTTTGCATTTGCATACTCATATCATAACATGTTATGTTTTTCATTTTCAGGTACCTACCATATTGTCTGATTCCAATCATGAGTTCCCAAGAAGTTGAGGTTAAGAGGAAGAATAATGTGTCATATAAATTCCCCGATCCTAAGCTGGATTCCTTGAACAAGATGATAGGCATGGCTGGTTCTGGTGTTCTCAGCACTTTTCAGAAGGAATATGGAGAGTTGATCAAAATGGTATGTGCATTCACAAAGTATGAGAAGGATGGGTTGCACACTTTCTTGCAGTTCTATGAGCCGTCAATGAGATGTTTCCTGTTCCCTGATTACATTTTGATGCCCACTTTGGAGGAATTCTCATTTATTTTGGGAATTCCCATCACGTCTTCTATACCGTATTTTTCTAAAGGTGCTCTTACCCCGAAGTAATTGCTGCTGTTCTACATCTGGACCTGTTTGTTGTGAAAAGTGGCCTGAGTAAACTTAAAGAAGATGAAGGATTTCATTTGGAGTTTCTTTTCCAACGAGCTCAGGAAGCTGCCAAGGCTAAAAACTGGACTACTTACAATGCTGTGTTAGCTCTTTGTATCTATGGTTTGGTGCTTTTCCCCGGTCAACCTGACTTTGTTGATATGCAGGTGATGAAAGTGTTTGTTTCGAAGAATCTGATTCCTACCCTGTTAGGGGATTTTTATTACTCGGTACACTACAAAAATGAGAAGGGAAGAGGAAGTCTAGTTAGTTGTTGTACCCAATTGTTATGTCATTGGCTCTTCAAACATTTACCTCGAACTGGTGCTTTCGTAGAAACTGCTGAGACAATGAAATTGTCCAAGAGATTGATAGGTCTGACTGCCAATAACATCATTTGGTTTGATCCCAAGTTACTGACGATAGAGCTTACTGTTAAATGTGGAAGTTTTCCGAATGTGCCTCTACTTGGAAGAAGAGGTGGGATTAATTACAACCCGGTGTTGGCTGTTAGACAATTTGGTTATGCTTCGAGAAATCCCCCTGCTGATGAAAAGATTAGTGCTTCTCTGTTTTTCATGGGAACCAAGAATGAAAGAGTGCCAGAAGTAATAAATGCCTGGAAATTTAGACAAAGAGAGGGAAAGCTAGTTTTTGGCAAAGGAGACTGTAGATCATACCCTGACTACGATGCTTGGATTGAGATGAATGTAAAAGAGCTGTTGCTACCCTTTTCAAGAGGGATTCTCTTATGTCCAGATCAACACTCCATGGTACCGGTTGAAGAGTGCGAGAAATTGAAGAAAATGGTCAGAGAGTTGCAGATAGAGAACTTGGGAATGAGCAGATGTCTTCAGAAAGCTTTAGCTGACAACAAAGATTTGGAGAAGAGAGCATTGAAAGCGGAGAAAACCCTGGCGGATAAAGAAGAAGATTTTGATGATAGAGCTCGGTACTTCCGGAAACTTACTTTGGGAGCAGATGATGCTAGTCAGGTTCATAAGGCTACAAAGCAGGCGTTAGCCCGAAGCAAGGATTCATTAGCTAAACTTCGTCAAGCTTGGGATGAGGTCAGAATTGAAAACTCTGAATTGTTGACCCAGTTAAAAGATAAAGATGAAGAGTTGAAGAAAGCACATGTAGAAAGAAGAAGGTATCGAGAGGATCTTAGAAAAAGTCAAGAACAGGCAAGGAATGCTGAAGATAAGCTGAAAATTGCCAACAAAGAGCTTGAAGATGTCACAGCAGAGCTGAAACTGGTTAAAATTCAAGCTGGAATCAAGAGGCGCAAATGAGCCAATGAAGATGAAGCCTTGCTGATGCACATGGGCTCATTATCTGATGCGCTGGAGAAAAGGGACGTTGTAATCAAAGAGCTGATTGAGAAGCCACATCATCAGCGTACCCGCATCCTGTTCGAAGAGATTAAGTATTCCAGCCGGAAGCTGAAGGACGTAGAGCTATTAGATTAATGATTTTTGTCATTTCTTTGTAATTTGCAATGGTTACCATCAGAATTGTTGATGGATCCATTTGACTGCTTGTTTCTTTTTCTGTTGCTGAAATTACGACAAATGTGCTTGAAAACTTTTGGGAATTTGTATGAAATGAGCTATTTCTGTTCACAATTTCTGGTCTTCAGATATATGTGATGTGATAAGATACCTGTACACTGGCACACTACAAAATCACTATTTTTGGTCATCAGATATTTGTGATTGGTGTATATGAATGTCTCTTCAAGGCAAAACTCAATAATCATGATTTCTGGTCTTCAGGAATTCGTGGTTACGATTGGAATCAGGATATGAAAAGTATCTTGAAACGACAAACATAACTTTGCATTTGCATATCATATCATTTTTGCATTGCATGTTTTCTTTTTTGCAGGCGCCTGCTAACCTTTATTTGGTTTTCAGGCATGATAGCTGATACCCCAGTTCACTGATATTCTACCCGACGCAATCAAGCAAGAGTCATGGAACAAGTTCAGACTGAATTAGCTGATTTGAGGGGAAGGATGGAACAGTTCATGAACCTTATGCAGGGGATTGCTCAAGGTCAGCAGGAGCTGAGGACCGGTCAGGAAAACATGAGGGTTGGTCAAGAAGCTATGAGAACCACTATTCAGAGGTTGGAGACTGAAATCCCAAATCGCAATGCGCGCACTCCTCCTGGTGGCACCATCCCTGCTGGTGGGGTACATCTGGGATTTGACAATAATGAGGATGGTCAAGATGACCAGTTTACTGCATTCAAAAATGACATGGGTTTCTACAATGAGGACCGGAAGTACGAAGGGTTAGATGAAAGACTCAAGGCTATTGAGAGCCAAAATCCTCTGGGAATTGATGTAGAAGACATGGGTCTCGTACAGGGTGTGAGAATCCCTCCCAAGTTCAAGCTCCCTACGTTGGATAAGTACAATGGCAGTACCTATCCCAAGACACATTTGCAAGCTTACAATCGCAAGGTTGCCGCTTATACTGATGACCAGAAGCTCTGGATGTATTTTTTCCAGGATAGCCTTTCAGGCGCCTCCCTGGAATGGTACGTTAAGCTGGATAGGGTTCACATAAAGAGCTGGAAAGATTTGTGCGCTGCGTTTCTGAAGCAGTATCAATATAATCTGGATATGACACCTAATCGTACTCAGCTGCAGAGTATGACTCAGGATCCTAAGGAGGGCTTTAAGCAGTACACACAAAGATGGAGAGAATTGGCTGCACGAGTTCAACCACCTCTGGGTGACCGTGAGATGGCTGATATGTTCATGAGCACACTCCAAGGGTCATATTTGGATAGATTGGCTGCGTGTCCTTCCACAGGGTTTGCTGACATTGTTGTTGCTGGGGAATGAATAGAGAGTCTGCTGAAGTTGGGTAAAATTCAAGACGTCAGTGGGACTGGTGCTTCGAGTTCGAGGAAACCCTTTGCTAATGGATCGAGGAAAAGAGAAGGGGAGTCTAGTGCTGTGCATAGAGGAGGGGGCAGAGGTAGGACTCAGTCCTATCATCAGGTGGATGCTGTAACCATTCCGGTTCCAGCAGGACAGCAAGCTCCAGATCAGCAAGGTAGGCCCCGATTCCAGAATAACAGACCAAGGGACCGTAAGTTTGATCCCTTGCCTATGTCATATGCTGCTTTGTTACCACAACTGCTCAAAGAGAAGTTGGTTGAACTTCGGACTATGAGGCCGTTAGACACTGGAAAATTGCCTCAAGGTTAAGATGCCAACGCTAGATGTGAATTTCATTCTGGCGCACAAGGTCACTCGATAGAGAAGTGCTGGGCTTTTCACCATAAGGTTCAGGACTTGATTGACGCAAAAGCTATTAATTTCTCTAAGCCGCTGAATGTTCGTGATAATCCGATGCCCCATCATGGAGGTGCAAGCATGAATGCTATTTCTGATGGTAAGAAACTGAATCTGATTACCAATGTGAATTTGGTAAAGACTCCGCTGTTGATTGTAAAAGAGCGTTTGTTGAAAGGAAAGGTATTTCCTGGATGTGGCTCAGATTGTGAGGATTGTTCAAGACAGATTAATGGCTGCAGTAAGTTGAAAGTCGGACTGCAGAATCTTATGGACGAAGGAAGACTTCAGTTTGATAAGGTAGAGAAGGAAAAAGAGGTTTCTGCCGTTACCATTTACTATAATCCAGTTGAGATACAAGTACCTGTTGAAGAGCCTGTTCCTATCATCGTGCCCGAGAGGCCGAGACCAGTTACGATTATGGTTCCTGAATCTGCTGCTTATGTGTCTAATAGGGCAGTTCCATGGCAATATGGAACTAATCCTCATCAAGGAGGAAGTCAACAGAGAGCGGAGGATGCTGTTGGTACCAGTGTTGAGAATGTCAGTGGACCAAGTGGTTTCACTAGGAGTGGTCGACTGTTTGCTCCCCATACTCTAAGGAGTGATAAAGAAGCTGAAGCCACTGCAAGAGCAAAAGGAAAACAGGTTGTTGATGACAAGGTGCCTGCTCAGGAAGAGGACCCTAAAGTCAATTTTGATAATGATGTTGAGGAATTTATGAGGATTATCAAAAAGGGCGATTACAAGATCATTGACCAGCTCAATCAGACACCCTCTAAAATCTCGATATTATCCCTGTTAATGAGTTCAAATGCACACCGGGCTGCTTTGTTGAAAGTTTTAAATATGGCTTATGTTCCCCATGAGATCACGGTGAACCAGTTGGAGGGAGTAATTTCTAATGTCAACGTGAGCCACGGGTTGGGGTTTACAAATAAAGATTTGACTCCAGATGGACGTAATCACAACAAAGCGTTGCACATCACACTTGAATGTAAAGGAGCTGTTTTGTCGCATGTGCTGGTCGACACAAGTTCTTCCTTGAATGTGTTACCCAAAAAGGCCCTGATGAAGATTGAAGTAGATGGATTGATTCTTAGACCCAGCGATCTGATTGTGAGAGCTTTCGATGGATCCCAAAGATCGGTGTTTGGAGAGGTAGAACTACCAATACAGGTTGGTCCACAGATATTCAAGACAATCTTTCATGTTATGGACATTTAGCCTGCTTATAACTGTTTGTTGGGCCGACCGTGGATTCACGCAGTAGGCGCAGTTATCTCCATACTTCATCAAAAGCTCAAATACGTGTTCGAGGGTCAAGTGGTTATCGTTTGCGGCGAGGAAGATATATTTGTGAGTCATCTATCCACTTTCAAATATGTGGAAATGGATGGAGAGATTCACGAGACCCTGTGCCAGTCTTTTGAAGCCCTGAATGTCAACAAATCCCCAGAATCTACTTCAGCAGCAGTGGTGTCAAATGTGCCAGTTGGGCCGAGTGCATCAATTGCGTCATACAAGCAATCCAGAGAAGTGGTTGAAAGTGGAAATGCCCAAGGTTGGGGTAAAGCTATTGACGTGTTCGTGAAGGAAGATAAGTTCGGCATTGGATACCAACCGGGCCAGACGCCAGTTCCCCGAGTCCGTGGGCCAATCAGCTTCAACAGTGGAGGAATTATCAATCCTAATCAGTCCTGCTCAATAATAAAAGATGACGCCGAAGGTTCAGATTACTTGGACGGATGGGTGTATGCATTGGCTCCAGGCGGGGCATTGCAAAACTGGTCTAGTGAAGAAATCGTTCATGTTGTACACCATTCAGAGTAATAATTCTTGTCTTTCATAATGCATGAAATCCCACACTCTGCCCAAGGTGTGAGGATCCATTTGTAGGGCCACCATATTTTCGCATATAATGTTCAAACATCAATAAAAGGACGTTTTGTTTACAAATTTGTGTTCCATTATTCCTTCTTTTTTTTTTTGGCACAAAGAAAATTAAAAATGATAATGCACTTTCTTTTCTTTTGTTTTCAAGCAAAAAATAATCTAAAATAAAGCATAAATCCAATCATGCAGACTTGATTCTGTGAATTCCTCTGAAAATGATTCTGTTATGCCCACGTATGATTTCGACAATCCGATCTATCAAGCTGAGGAGGAAAGTGATGAAGACTATGAACTCCCGGAAGAGTTGGCTAGATTGTTGAAACAGGAAGAGAAGACCATTCAGCCTCATCAGGAAGAGCTTGAGGTTATCAATATTGGTTCAGAGGAAAGCAAGAAAGAGATCAAGATCGGTGCAAGTCTGCGGGCTGATGTAAAGCAAGAGCTGATAGTCATGCTACGTGAATACATTGACATCTTTGCTTGGTCATATCAAGATATGCCAGGTTTAGATACAGACATAGTTGTGCATAGACTACCATTGAAAGAGGATTGTCCACCGGTTAAGCAAAAGCTGCGCAGAACAAAACTAGAAATGGCTTTGAAGATCAAGGAAGAGGTACAGAAACAGTTGGATGCAGGTTTTCTGGTAGTAACCAATTATCCTCCTTGGGTGGCCAATATAGTACCGGTGTCGAAGAAAGATGGCAAAGTTAGAATGTGTGTGGATTACAGAGATCTCAACAGGGCGAGCCCTAAAGATGACTTTCCACTCCCTCATATTGATGTGCTGGTTGACAATACCGCTCAGTTTTCAGTGTTCTCATTTATGGATGGATTCTCCAGGTACAATCAGATAAAGATGGCGCCTGAAGACATGGAGAAGACGACATTCATTACCCCGTGGGGTACCTTCTATTACAAAGTAATGCCTTTTGGGTTGAAGAACGCAGGGGCAACTTATCAAAGAGCAATGGTGACGTTATTCCATGATCTAATTCATAAAGAGATCGAGTGCTATGTGGATGACATGATTGCTAAATCGAAGACAGAAGAGGAACATCTGATCAACTTGAAGAAGTTGTTTGAGAGGTTGAGGAAATTCAGGTTGAGACTGAATCCTAACAAGTGTACTTTCGGTGTGCGGTCCGGAAAATTGCTTGGTTTCATTGTCAGTGAAAAAGGAATAGAGGTCGATCCTGCTAAAGTGAAAGCTATACAAGATATGCCTGTACCGAGAACTGAGAAAGAGGTTCGCGGCTTTCTAGGGAGATTGAATTACATTTCAAAGTTCATATCTCACCTAACTGCCACCTGCGAACCGATATTCAAAATGCTAAGAAAAGATCAAAAGGTCAGGTGGAATGATGATTGTCAAAATGCATTCGATAAAATAAAAAGATATTTGCAGGAACCTCCGATTCTGATACCTCCAGTTCAAGGGAGACCACTGATTATGTACTTGACAGTGCTCGAAGGATCCATGGGTTGTGTTCTCGGTCAACACGACGAGACAGGTAGGAAAGAACATGATATTTACTACCTGAGCAAGAAGTTTACAGATTGTGAATCACGTTATTCAATGCTTGAGATGACATGCTGTGCACTCGCATGTGCCGCAAAGCAATTGAGACAATATATGCTCACACATACAACCCTGTTGATCTCAAAATTAGATCCGGTCAAGTATATTTTTGAGAAACCAGCACTTACAGGCAGAGTTGCAAGGTGGCAGATGGTACTGACAGAGTACGATATTCAATTTACTTCGCAAAAAGCAATCAAAGGAAGTATACTATCAGATTATCTTGCGCAACAGCCTCTTGATGATTATCAGCCCTTGAGATTTGATTTCCCTGATGAGGACATCATGTTTCTCAAAGCGAAAGACTGCGAGGAACCACTCCTGGAGGAGGGGCCTGACCCTGAATCCAAATGGAGTTTGATGTTTGATGGGGCAGTTAACATGAATGGGTGCGGAGTTGGTGCAGTTCTCATTACGCCAGAAGGTGTTCACATGCCCTTCACTGCCCGAGTAACTTTCGGGTGTACCAACAATGAAGCAGAATACGAAGCTTGCATACTAGGGATTGAGGAAGCTATTGATTTACGAATCAAGACCCTCGATATCTTTGGTGATTCAGCACTAGTAATCAATCAAGTAAAGGGAACTTGGCACACACATAAGCAGAATTTGATTCCGTATAGAGATTATACGAGGAGATTGCTGACATTCTTTACAACTGTCAAGTTATACCATGCTCCCAGAGATGAAAATAAGTTTGCAGACGCCTTGGCCACTATATCTTCGATGATCAAAGTGCATGGTTGGAACTTTGTGCCCAGGATTGATGTATCTCGCCTTGATAGACCTGCTTTTGTGTTTGAGGTTGATGCAGTGTCTGACGACAAGCCTTGGTACCATGACATTAAATGCTTCTTGGAAAATCAAGAATACCCGCCTGGGGCATCTTCCAATGACAAGAAGACATTAAGAAGGCTAGCCGGTAGTTTCTTCTTAAACAAAGATGGCGTGCTGTATAAGAGGAATGTTGACACGGTTCTGCTCAGATGTGTGGATAGACACGAGGCAGACCTGTTGATGATTGAAGTGCATGAAGGCTCTTTCGGTACCCATGCCGGAGGACATGCGATGGCTAAGAAATTGTTGAGATTGGGGTATTACTGGTTGACAATGGAGTCAGATTGCTGCAAGTATGCTCGCAAGTGTCATAAATGCCAAATCTATGCCGATAAAGTACACGTTCCTCCCAATCTGTTGAGTATCATGTCCTCTCCATGGCCCTTTGCAATGTGGGGCATTGATATGATCGGGAAAATTGAGCCTACTGCTTCAAACGGCCATTGTTTCATCTTGGTCGCCATTGATTACTTCACTAAATGGGTTGAAGCAGCATCTTATGCCAATGTCACTAAGCAAGTGGTATCTCGTTTCTTGAAACGAGATATCATTTCTCGATATGGAGTTCCCGAAAGAATCATTACTGATAATGGTTCCAATTTGAATAATAAGATGATGGCTGAGCTATGCCGGGACTTCAAAATCGAGCATCACAATTCTTCTCCGTACCGACCAAAGATGAATGGCGCCGTCGAAGCAGCCAACAAAAATATCAAGAAGATTGTGCAGAAGATGGTTGTCATGTACAAAGATTAGCATGAGATGTTACCATTGGCTTTGCATGGGTATCGAACATCAGTCCGCATGTCCACTGGGGCAACACCATACTCACTTATATACGGTATGGAAGCAGTTCTACCGGTAGAAGTGGAGATTCCCTCTCTCCGAGTATTGATGGATGTTAAATTAGATGAAGCTGAATGGGTACGAGCCAGATTTGATCAGCTGAGCCTTATTGAGGAGAAACGACTAGTAGCAGTATGTCATGGCCAGCTATACCAGCGCAGAATGAAGAGGGCATTCGATCAAAAGGTTCGACCTCAAGTTTACAAGGTCGGAGATGTGGTAATCAAGAGAATACTTCCTCCGAGTACAGATCACATGGGCAAATAGACTCCTAATTATGAAGGTCCATTCGTGGTTAAAAAAGTTTTCTCAGGTGGAGCCTTATTGCTGACAACCATGGATGGTGAAGACTTTTCATCCCCTGTTAATTCAGATGCAGTTAAAAAATACTTCGTATAAATAGACCCGCTGGATAAAAGAATAAAAAAAAATCCAGGTAAAAAAGGGCATCCCGGCGAACCAAAAACAGAATAAAGGTTTGGGCAAAAATTAGGGATATAATTGAAAATAATTGTACACCCGGTAAGCTGAAAACCCGAAAAGGCAACTTAGGCAAAAATGGGTATCCCGGTGGATTGAAAACCTGAAAAGGCGATCCATGCAAAAGAGGGATTAAAGCGAATGGCTGCAGTCTGAATTAATTTGTACGTTTTTTACTCTTCAGCGAACTAGCAAAATTCCAAAGGAGGAATTGGTCCGACCACGAGCTTCCGAAGGCGAAGATAATCAAGAGAGTTGGAATACATACTGGCTATAACAGAATCAGAAATCAGTCGGAATCCAATTTCCGCATTATCATTAGGATAGTTTTCTTTTCTCAATTTTATGGCAATCACCTTTTTCAGGGGTTTGCTTCCGATTGTAAATTCGCCAATTTTGGCATTTATCAATAAAATTGAATATTCAGTCACAAGCTTTTATTTTCATTTTACTGTTTTGTTTGCAAAAACGTCTGATTTTTGATAATAAAACATTACTTTGAAAATATCTTGGCCTTGCAAAAATATGCAAAAAGACAATTAAAATTACTTTGCTTGTTGGACAACCTTGGATGGTGGATTCAAAAGACCATGCAATATCCTGGGGCATGCGCATATATTTTTCTGTTTCAGGTAATGAGTGCGATCGATCCAAGCGGCATGATCGTAACCACGGACAGACATTTGCTATGACTTGATACTGTTGTATCTTATTAAGTCGATTCTTCCATTCAAGATTTCTCACCGTGTGTTGTGACAACGACGGCCGAAGATTGAATTCTTCTGTGTTGATAACGGTTATTAATGCAGTGAGCACTCCATGTCAACAACGAGTGAAAATCCTCCGGTACCTTGCAGACGATGTGAAGGGTAGTTCAAGACAGAGTGTTCGTCTAAGAGTTGGAAAACGTTTGGTTTTATATAAAATCCTCTTAAAAGACGAAATTTCTCGCAGTAACTTTCCTTATGGCGTTTAACAGCAAGTGGTAGTGTCATATTTCCTATAGGTTTCAGCATGTGAAATTAGTCAAAGAATAATCCCCAGCGGAGTTATTGATCATCCCAGGCATGGGGTATTTTGAATTTCCCCAGCCAAAAATATTCCCAATCTATTATCCCCAGTAGAGTTTGAAGACATTTGGTTTTCTGTAAAATCCTCTCAAAAGGCATTCCCCAGCAAGGTTTAAAGAGATCGACAGAATCTCTCCTTCAGCAAGGTGTCAGCATATGACATTACCCAGCAATTGGTGTAATTTTCAGCAGTGTTCATTTACAACTCAAAGTCCAATTTATTTTTGGCATGCGTACAGTTTGTTCATGTTATTCCAGCAGGTGGAGTGATCATTTGGCGATTTTAAGCTTCCAACGACAGTTTGGTAAGCACCGAAGTCCAACGACAGTTTGGCAATGCTTCCAACGACAGTTTGGTAAGCACCGAAGTCCAACGACAGTTTGGCAAAGCTTCCAACGACAGTTTGGTAAGCACCGAAGTCCAACGACAGTTTGGCAAAGCTTCCAACGACAGTTTGGTAAGCCCAACGACAGTTTGGTAAGCACCGAAGTCCAACGACAGTTTGGCAAAGCTTCCAAAGCCGGTTTGGTAAGCACTGAAATCCAACGACAGTTTGGTAAAAGCTGCAAAAGTCCATCTGAAGATGGCAAGTTTGAGATCCCAAACGACGGTTTGGCAGAAGTCCAATGACAGATTGGCAGAAATCCAGCACAAATTGGTGAAAGTCCAACGATAGTTTGGCAGAAAGTCCAACGACAGATTGGCAGAGCAGCTAAAGTCCATCGACGATATGGCAAGCCAGTAGTCGTCTGGCGTCGTTCAAAAAGACATTGTTGAAAGTCCATCGACAGTATGGCAAGCCAGTAGTCGTCTGGCGTCGTTCAAAAAGACATTGTTGAAAGTCCATCGATGGTATGGCAAGCCAGTAGTCGTCTGGCGTCGTTCAAAAAGACATTGTTGAAAGTCCATCGACAGTATGGCAAGCCAGTAGTCGTCTGGCGTCGTTCAAAAAGACATTGTTGAAAGTCCATCGACGGTATGGCAAGCCAGTAGTCATCTGGCGTCATTCAAAAAAGACATTGTTGAAATTCCATCGACAGTATGGCAAGCCAGTAGTCGTCTGGCGTCGTTCAAAAAGACATCGTTGAAAGTCCATCGACAGTATGACAAGCTAGTAGTCGTCTGACGTCGTTCAAAAGACAGATCTCTCCGACAACGTTTCATTAAAGATTCAATCCAGCATTCTTGTTGGGTTTATATCCCTTTTGTTCTTCATCATCCCGAGCAAAGTTTTTGGTTATATTTGGTATTCAATCACTATATACCTTGAAAGTCTGAAAGCAATCGCTTTCAGACATTCAGGTCTACAGCGTTTGAATAGGGGCAGCTGTAATACCCCAAAATTTGCTCTCCCTTTTGGCATCCTAGCATAGTATTATCATATATCATATCATATCCATCTCGTTAGCATTGCATTGCATCTTTAGCATAGAAAAATGAAGCATATCATCCTTCTTACCAGCAAGGCATGTGATAAGGTAAAAGGTGGATAATTAAGAAATCAGTCAAGGCACCAAAAGGTCAAACAAGTTCATTCAAGGCAAGCCAAGAGGTCTTTCATGTCTCATACTACCTCAATTGATCATCCAAAACCTCAAGGAGGTGAGATTCAATAGGAGATTGAAGCACTACATCTTTCACTATGCAAGAGATCCCAAATGATGAAGGAAAATCCTAAAAAGAGATGGTTCATTGGTTCAAAATCACCCTCAAATGGCATATCTCATCATCCTTTAAGAGGATACACAGCATACTCTAAGGAATTTGGAATTGGAGACTGCACATTTTTCTCCTAGGAGGAGGGTACCAAAATTAGGGTTTCCAATTAAATCAGGGTATCTTTGATTTTTTGGGCAAAACTTGATGTCATGATATTCTACATGTTCTTAAGTGTATGTGTGTGGAAAATTGCATCTCAATTGGTTTTAGAAGTGGTTCAATTGGAAGAAAGATAAAAAATCAGGGAAATTGGGGCTAAGTCAAACAATTAGAGGAAAAAGTCAACTCTTGACTTTTTGAGCCCAAAATCATGAAATTCATGTTATATGTGACCAATGTACAAAATTTGACCAAGAAATTCCAAAAGAATCATGAAAAATCAAGAATTTGAAGAGTTGCCATTTTTGGAAGAATTAGAGTTTCCAAAAATAGTAATTTTAGGCCATTTTGCATCAGAATTGGAACCAAGGCCATTCAAAATTGAGGCATCAAATGAAAATTCCACTCGGCCACAACAATAGATCTTGTTTCAAGCTTCAAATCCATGTGTAGAACATCTCCATTGGATAAAAATTGAGTGAGATATGATTGATCAAAGTTTGAGCAAAGTAGGTTCAAAATTAGGTCATGACCAAGGATTTTCAGGTCACGCGCATGTCATTTCTACAAACAGTTGGTGGGCCAAATGTTCGCCCATTTTTCTCATGGTTAGAGGCTTCATTTGCAAAGCTTGTCAACATCAAAAGTGTTCCTTGTATTGCCCTCTTTAATGTTCATGTTGGACAAAATTTCATTTAATCAAGCTATGAGGTAGAAATAATGGTCTCAAGTTAGGATCATCTTGCTGAGATTCCATGCCACGCATGCCTTGCCAGCCAACCTCATTGCCACGCCTTATACCAGTTCCCAAACCTTTGTGTTTCAAGTCATTTTTCAACCTCTTCCAAGCATCATTTCAACTCAAATTTTAAACCAAACTTGTAGCATTACATCCCCTCTTTCAAATGAATTCAAAAACTCACCAAATCATTCATTCAGTAGAGAGAAAAACATCCACAAACCAACCTATGTTTCACTGTTACATTGTTGGCTTTGATGCAGGATTTGGTTCAGTCATCCATCAAACATTCTTTCCCTTATTTGAACACAACATGAACATTACACACGCTGCTACAGCACGTGCCTTGCATGGAAATAGAAAAAGAAAACTTGCTGAGCAAGTTTCTGATGCACAGCCTTGCCATTTCATTTTCTCTTCACCTCCACCATAACTTGCAATGAGTTGTCATCACCATATCATTGCTCTCCCTAACTAACTTGACTCAGTTAGTTAGGGATGACTCACTTAACTCAACATGACTCAGTTAACTCACTCAGCTTGACCATGGTTAGCTCACACTATAAATAGAAATCACTCTCTCAAATTTCATTTCGAACTTCATTTTCACACATTCACTTCAGAAACTTGCTCTTCTTCTCTCTCAATCTCACCATTGCCATTGATTCTCGAGTTTCACTTTGTTCACTTCCTCATTTTCTCTCTCAATTTCACTACCTTGCAACTGGTTTTGAAGCTTGGATTTCACTTATTCTCCATTGAATCATCATCCATCACTGCATCTAAGCCTTTATTTGGCCAAAAGAAGCTCAAAGAGGAAGCAGCATCTATGGTTTTCTAAAGAACATCTCAAGGTCTCAAACCTTCAGGTACGAATTTCCACCATTATAGGCATGATTTGAAGTTATTTCCAGGTTCTTGAAGCTTCTTATAAGCTCAAGAACTTGTCTGGCTAGTTGATAGGCCTTTAGAGGTATAGTTGAAATGTTAGGGCAAATCTTCCTCTGCTCGATTCTCTCATTTCATGAACATTTTGTATGTTTTATCACTGGATTCATGCTCTACATTACTTCCTCTTCATTTTAGTATATTATTTGTGGAATTCTGGAAAATTTGAGGTTGTAGACGGTGGTGGTTTTCCAGAGAAGATGACCGGAAGTCATCTCCGGTCGGTGGTTTCAGATGCTAGGGTTTGTGTGTGTTTTAATCATAGCCGTTGATGTGTTCCAATCGTGTGGTGAGGAGCGTGCCAACACATTAAAATGCACATGCACCTCACGTGTCTTATTTCTGAATTCAATTAATCAACGTGTGGTGCAATGCATGGTAGTGTGCGTGGACATTCATGTGCGTGCGTTAGATCCAAATACTTTGACTATTATGCTGACTTGACAAGATCCAATGGCGTGAATTGATTGACTTTTGTTGACTGAGAGTGCATGCTAGTTGTTGTGGATAGCGCGTGTGTGGACCAGGCTCTGAATTGATATTTGCACCCCTATGTTTTTCAAGCCCAAACCATTTGAACTGAATAATTGCTATGCATGCACCCCTGCTTGTTTTCAATTTCTTTTTATTTTCTTTTATTTTATGCACGTTTCGTTTTTTATTTTTAAAAAATACCAAACAACATTAGAAAATTCTAGAAAAATTCATAAACATTTTTAATACATTTAGAAAATTTTTTAAATTTTTATTTCATGATTTTATGACATTTTCCCCCTGTTTCATAATTTTCTTTGAATTTCCATTTGTGTGCATTCCAAATGTGGTACATGAATTTGTATAATTTTGTTCTTTCTCATTATAAATGGTTTTGGCTTGGTTCTTTTTGCATGGATTCATTAACACTTTGAAGCATGTTAAATGATTTTTTTTTATTTTTTTGGTCACTTTATGACATGTTTTGATGCTCATATTTGTATTACTTTGCATGATGTTTCAATTTGACCTAATTGCATTGTTTGAAGTCATTTTGCTTTGAATTTTTACATGCTATTTTGATGTATGATTCACTTCTGACTTAGGCATTCCAATACCATGCTTGTATAATTTTCACAAGTCCATTTGATTTTTGTTTGATGCATTACATTTGAAGCATAATAACTTGGCATATCATTCTAATTTTTGTGCATGTTTACATGATTTCTTTTGTACACATTTGTATGATCATTTGCATACTTTGTGAGCTATTCATGTCACATTATAGGCCATTTTTACATATTATAGGTCATCTTTTACATGTGCATTTCCATTTGAGTTTTGTGCATCTTTAACACATATTGCTTGCACTTTCCTTTTGAACTTCCATTTCAATTCTTCTTTTTATATTACTTCTTGAATGTCTTGGTTGTTAATTCATGAACACTTTGAGATGTGTATAAACCTTTTTCCATTTAGTTTCAATTCTGATCCTTAGATTACATGTTCCATTTATGCATGTTTCCTCCTTTTCTTTCCACTTTTCATATATTCTTTCTTTTGATAACATGTTTGAATACTATGGATGATGATTGTTGCTTATTCATTTGAACTTGTAGGATGATATTCTCTTGTTTTCAATAGGATGCACATTCTGGTTGTGATCTTAGGATTTGATTTTTTTTATCTCATTCTTTTGAGCTTTATGGTGCATTAAGTGTTCTTTTACTTCTTATGCATGTTTACATGTTTACTAACCATGTAGGGGCTTTGGTAAGTTGGAATTGAGTGTGAATAAGGAATCCACATTCAAACTTATTTCCCTTTATCTTTTACAATCCAATATTTTGTTTTGTTAAGCACTTATGTGCTTTCTTTGATTAACTCATTACTTCCCCTTTTGAGTTACAATTCATCTTCTACTTTAGAAGTGAATTGTTTAGCTCATTTCTTCTTTAGACTTTAGGTTTTGCAACCTCACAAACCTTTAGGATCACTCCCTTAACTAATCAATTAGGATTGAGTCTTAGTTCACATAGATTTTACCTTTCTCCTCTCTTGAGTCTTTCATCTTCTCATCTCAAAGAAAATGCAAAATATCTAATAAAGGTAGGCATTTATTGCATTTAGGCCTTTCATATAAAGAAAAGATTACAAGGGGTCTTCTCTTATAATCTTAGAATGTGTAGCATATGGCCCATCTTGGGTCAATGTGTTAAACATTTGATCTTGTATAAGGGACTTAAATGCAATACTTGTTGAAGGTACAAATAATAAAAAACACTTCTTCATTTCATAATCAACAAAAACACTTAATAAACCTAAGTATGCTAGTGTGTTTGAACCTTAATAATTGGAACTAAGTGTGAGGGTCTTCTTCACCCTTAATGTGCTTTCTTACTCATTCCATCTTGGAATGTGAGAATGTACATATTCCAATGACTAAGATTTGGATACACTATCATATGCAAACAAATGGAAAAACTCTTAAAAGACAAAAACAAACAATAACGTCTTTCCTTCGGGAATTCTTTTCTCATCTCATTCACTCTTTCCGTAAGGATGCGTCATTTCCGTTCTACCGCACACAGGTAACGCCTAAGTCTCCCTACAGTGAGCCACAACACTGAACTGCTAGGACGCGAACGTTGACGTATTCCACTAAAAAAATACAAACAACCATCCCTAGTGAGGGGAACTACGTCGCTCTGATTCTCATGCTCCCGATGAGATATGTAGGCAGTGGGGTAGGGCCCATTCGAGCACTTCTTTTATTTTCCCTACATTTGTTTCTCTTTCTTTCTCCTTTCTTTCTTTCAGTTCCTTTTCCAGTACTCTTTCCTTACACCCTTTGATCGAGACAAGCAAGCGTGGATCCCATCGGGTACAATGGACGTGAGGGGGTGCTAATACCTTCCTCTCGCGTAACCGACTCCCGAATCCAGTTCTCTTGGTCGCAAGACCATGCTCTATCATTTCCCTCAGGTTTACGCAGTGTTTCCTTTCCCTCTCTTGGGATAAATACACATTGCTGGCGACTCTATTTCGGTGCCACTTTCGCGTTTGTACTTGGATGAAAATCCCGGGAGCGACATTAAGGAATAAAGAGATTCCTCTTTAAAAGTTCAGTGGGATGAGACGCATCCGGGCGATGCAACTTGGGAACTAGAATCAGATATGCGAGATGCTTACCCTCATCTTTTCAGGTAATTTCAAATTCGTGGGCGAATTTCTATTTAAGGGGGGGGGGGGAGGATGTAATACCCCGTAAGTTATTTTTCTCTAGATAATATTAGTATGATCAACTAGGTTTTCGGTGTACTATAAGAATTTATTTGCAAAGATAATTAGAGTAACTGTTGAGCTCAGAGCAAATCCAATTAATATTATCTGACTCTGAGGTTTAATTATTGAAGCTATAGAGACTAATTGAACATTTAGTAGTGTTACTAATTAATGATATTTTTCTATATCATTTCATTTCCACCCTTTCTAAAGATAGTAACAATTGGAGAGAGAGAGAAGTTAGAGAGAAGGAAGAGGAAAGGAAAGAAAAGAAGAAAACCTAGAAGAGGAAAAAGATCAAGAATCATCATCTCTTCTTCATCAATTCATCTCATCTTCTTCTTCATCATCATCCTCTAATCCAGATGGGTTCTAGATAGAGACTTTAGTTGTAGAATTTCTTGAGTTCTAGAGCTAGGTTTGATATTGTGAGAAAATGTGTAATTTTGCTAAATCAAAGAATCTGACGTATGAAAATCGATATAAATTACGTAGTGTAGTCATAATATGCATATGATCATTTGATAATACTTATTTTGTGGTTTGGAAATGATCTGGTGTGGGAAGGGTGAATTTGGGAGCCCTTGGAACCCCCAAAGCACAGCAGAAAAATTCTGCTACTGATACGCACCGTCGGGCGGCGCTTTGAGCGCCGGGCGAGGCAGGCTTGCGCCGCTGCTCCGCCGGACGAAAGTCAAGAGGCGCATAATGTTTTGATTCTGGAACTTTGGTTTTTGGCATGGGTCTTACGCCGCTGCTTCGCCGGGCGAAGTAGCAGGCGCAGGGTGGCACCGCTGGGCGAAGCATAGACCGCCGGGCGCTCCTGGGAGTTTTCAAATAATTCTCTTTTCTTTAAAAATCCATAACTTTCGATTCGTATACCTGATTTAAGCGTTCTTGGTACCGATGGAAAGCTATGAGAATATTCTACACAATGAAAGTGAAAAATATCGATTTTATTGCCCGATTAAATAATCGGAGGAAAATCCAAAAGGGATATAACTTATGTTTGAATTAGTACATGTAATTCTATTATGCAATTGTAATATATCTTGCCTAACCATCGTTGTTGAACATGAATGAGAGATATGCATGTTTAAAATATGGAATAGGAAGAGTGAGGAAACCTCAACATGGAATTTGTATTAGAATCTAGCATTATGACTAGAGATTGATAGAAAACTCTAGATGACGACGCTCGTGCATATGAAGGCCGAGGCGTGCGTCCAATACCAAATGGTATGGAAAGGATAAGACACTAGTATGGAATATGTGCAACTTGTTAAGTTGTGAGAAAAGGCCAAAGAGGCCTAAAGGCAAATTTAGCCTGGTGATTGTCAAATACAACCACGTTAGTGTGTGAAATCATGTAATCAGAACCGCTTTATCCCTTAATAAATATTAGTGACCCGTATCCATAACCTCTTGTGTAGGCTGGCCGGGGAAAGTGTTTATTAAGTAAATGCCCGTGACCTGTGTCCATAACTTTTTGGAGGGGCTGGCCGGGGAAAGTTACTTAGTAGGTGGTATTAGTGACCCGTGTTGAAGAGCCTCTTATGAAGGCTGGCTGGGGAAAGTACCTTGTGTAGGTAACTGTGACCCTGTTGAAGGGCCTCATATGTAGGCTGGCCAGGGAAAGTTATATATGTTAGCTTCCGGGACCCGTGTCCATAAATCTTTGGAGGGGCTGGCCGGGGATGGATGTCTACGCTTTTAAGGATCCGTGACCCGAGTTGAACTCTCTCATAGGGTCGGCCGGGGAAAGATGCCTTGGTTTGTGTTACCGATTAGTGATAATTAAAGTTGAGTTGTTGAACTCAGGGCATGTTTCCATATAGTGAAAGTGTTTGTACTCAAGGTCATTCCCTTCCCATTAACTTGAGTTAGGATTGGCTAGAACCCTGTAAAGCCGAGAGAATCCATAAGATAGGGAACTCACTGAGATTTAATATCTCACCCCATGTTGTTGATTATATTACAGGTGCTTCAGGTTCGGCGAAGGGTAAGGATAAAGTCGTTTGATTTTCCTTACGTTCCTTGGCTCTTTGGGATGGCATGGCTTCCGCTTTGGAGTTTTATTTTGAGATCATTGTATTGATCTAGTTCTTAGTGTATTGGAACATCTTGTATATATTATGCCATAGTTTTTTTATATGTAGTGTTTTGGGCATTTATATGTATAATGTGTTAACTAGGAACTTATGGTATTTCAGTACCAAATCTTGGATTCATGTATAATATTTAAGCAATTTGTATGATGTTATATATGGGTGTTACAAGATATTTATCAAAATAAATTTTCCATATTACTCCCCCTTTTTGTCATAATAAAAAAAGGGTAACCAAGATTCAACTAAATCATTTTGATTTGAATGAATTTAGATAAGTTAAATCTAGTCATCTTCTTCCTTTTTATGGTAATCATAATGAAATGCAGTAAGACAAGTAAGTGCAAATAAGGATAGAAACATTTCATTGATAAAGCAACAAAACACCGAAGGCGCAATACAAAAACAGAATCACAGAACAGAAAAGAAAAACAACAAGAACAAGGACAACAGACAAGAAATAAACAAAGACAAACGTAAGCAAGAAACAAGCATCCAGCACCCAAGAGATCAACAGTGATGAAACATACTCCAACCAGCTATCAGAAATCCTCCACCTCATCAACCCTTTCACACCTTTCTTCAGCAGTGGCATCTTCTGGTCCAAGTATTCTGGCTAATGTGATGATTTTAGCCTTGTAGAATAACTCAGACAAAATTCGTCCATAAGGTATGAAGGACTTATGTTGATTTTTGGAGATTTCAACATAGTTCTTCAGATGATTGAAGATGGTTTGTGGAAGATTCACCCTGACGTTGTACATCATGAAATAGATAAACAGTTTTTCATCATGAGTCAAGGTGCTTTTGGCCAAACCTCTGGGACGAAAGTTGGTGAGAAGTAGTTGAAACCATAACTTTCCATCAGGAAGAAGTTCTTCAGGATTATACGGTTCATACTTGTCTCGAGACACATCATGAATCCTAATGAGATCTTCAACAAAGGAATAGTTCAGATGAAATTCATCAACAGTCACCCCTGATTGAACACAGTTAATGGTTTGGGCAATGGAGGTAGGTGTTATGATTACTGGAACACCGAAAACGGAAGACCAAACAGAGTTGTTGTCTTCACCAATCTGTGCGTATTTCCAGAATCTTTTATCATGACAGGATAAATGGGTCCATGCAGAATTGCAAAGTACCCTGACCATCCTTGGATTTGCATGCTAGTGGAGATGAAAATGCATGCGTCTCTTAATCTAGGGAGACATGGCCTTTTCTCATTAATGACCTCCAAGATTTCTTCATTGCCGGCAAAGGTTTTGATAGACATGGTGAAAGCAAGAGGAACAAATGAATAATTGAGAGGAGAAGTGAGGTATATAAAGACACCAAAGAGTGATATCAATAAATAGCAATAAAGATTATATGAATTGAAACGATAAATTCATCATTTCCAATACAGGGGATACAAACAAGAATAAGGAATGATGAAGGAGTGTATCAGTCTCCAAAAGATCATAGACCAGTATACATTATTCATATTATGACTTCAGTCAATAAATACAAATAAATGTATACTTGAAAAAGAGAGGGCAAAAACTGACAAAGAATAAAGGAAGGAAGACAAGTGATAAGTTCCGAGAAATCTTTGTCTTACATGCATATTTATGAATGCCTAATACGGAAGGAAAACGTAAAGACTTAAATAGTTATCAAGTAAATTTTCAAATCCATTGAGTTAATCATGATTAGAAAAAAAATTACTTGAAATCTAGTCTTACGAAATTACAACGCTCGAGGTGTCTCTTCAACAGTAGATATGATTCGATTTTGGACACGTGTCACAAATAATCATAACCGTTTGTTTTCAAGAGATCTCGTTTTGATGTTTCCAACGTCTAGAATACCAAGAGGTATCTGACTGGACTAATTTCTAATTAAGACATTTTCTAACTTGAAGAAGTATCATGAATCAGAAGATCAATAAGCAAATAAAAACACACTTTGTTTAGTCATCAGAATCTTATATCAGACGTTCTGATAGCTTGACATATTAAAAATATTATCATCTTATTCTGGACAAGGTTTGATAAATAAGTTTTCCAGAATGAATACGAATCTATCTTCAGCAAGGGGTTTTGTGAAAATATCAGCCCACTGGTGATTTGTATCCACAAATTTTAACTGAAAAATACCCTTCTGAACATAGTCACGCAAAAAGTGATGTTTTATTTCAATATGTTTTGCTCTAGAATGTAGAATAGGATTCTTAGATAAACAAATGGCCGAAGTATTATCATAGAAGATATGAATGTTACACTTGCGTATCTGATAATCTTCAAGTTGATTCTTCATCTAGAGTATTTGAGTACTACATAGTGATGTTGAATGTATTATGCTTCTGCGGTGGAGAGAGCGATTGTTGATTGTCTCTTGGTTGCCCATGAGATGAGGTTACTTACCAAAAACTGATAGTTTCCAGAAGTACTCTTCCTTTCTAATCTGTCTCCAGCATAATCTGCATCACACTAACCAGAAAGTTTGTACTCTGATGTTTTATTATACATCAAGCCATGGTTAGTTGTTCCTTTAAGATACCTTAGGATTCTCTTAACAGCGGTTAAGTGATTTTCCCTTGGATCTGATTGGAAACGAGCACAAAGACATACGCTGAACAGAATATCTGGACGTGAAGCTGTCAAATACAGAAGAGATCCTATCATACCACGATATAGTTTTTGATAAACTTTTTTTACTTACCTCTTCTTTCTCCAGAATGCATGTCGGATGCATTGGAGTCTTAGCAGGTTTACTTTCTAACATGTTGAATTTCTTCATAAGTTCTTTTGCATACTTTCTCTGGTGAATGTACGTTCCTTCTGATCTTTGATCAATTTGAATTCCCAGAAAGAATCTGAGTTCTCCCATCAGACTCATTTCGAATTCATCCTGAATTAACTTAAAAAATTCCTTGCATAAGGAAATATTAGCAGAACCAAATATAATATCATCAACATAGATTTGAACGATCAGAATGTCATTCTTAAAGGTTTTAAAAAAGAGTGTTGTATCCACTTTTCCTCTGGTAAAGTCATTTTCCAAAAGAAAGTTACTTAGCCTTTCATACCAAGCTCTGGGAGCCTGTTTCAGACCATATAAAGATTTTTTACGTTTGAAAACAAAATCTGGGTTTTCAGAACTCTCAAAACCAGGAGGTTGGTGTACATACACTTCTTCAGAAATATATCCATTTAAGAATGCACTCTTTACATCCATCTGATATAAAGTAATGTCATGATTTACTGCAAATGAGACTAAAATGCGAATAGATTCTAACCTGGCAACTGGTGCAAAGGTTTCTGTATAGTCCATACCTTCTTGTTGACTATAACCTTGTGAAACCAGTCGTGCTTTGTTTCTTACGACCTCACCTTTCTCATCTAACTTGTTTCTGAACACCCATTTAGTTCCAATGACGTGGACACCTTTGGGTTTCTGAACAAGATCCTATACGTCATTTCTGGTGAATTGATTACGTTCTTCTTGCATGGCCAGAATCCACTCATTTTCTTTGAGAGCCTCATCAACTGTTGTTGGCTCTACTAGAGACACTAGACCCAGAAGAGTTTCTTCGGAATGTCTGAAGGATGAACGGGTTCTGTCTGGATCAGCTTTATCTCCCAGAATCAATTCTTCAGAATGAGAAGTCTTTAATTTATTCTTCTTCTGATGAGATGAGTTGTTCTCATCTTCTGGTAAGGTTGTATCTGGATATGGAGAATTTGAATCTTTGTCTGCTTCTCTTGACTCTTCTACTTCTTTAGATTCTGATAATGTGATCTTCAGATCTGCGAACTTTTCTACTAGCTTTGACTTTTCAGGGTCAAGCTTATCATTGAATCTGACATGAATTGATTCCTCTACAATTCCTATTTATGTGTTAAAGATTTTATAGCCTTTAGAGCGTTCAGAATATCCTAACAATAAACACTTTTGAGCTTTGGAGTCAAACTTGCCAAGATTCTCTTTAGTGTTCAACATAAAACAAACAAATCCAAAAGGATGAAAATATGAAATGTTGGCTTTTCTACTCTTCCACAATTCATAAGGAGTCTTACCCAGAATAGGTCTTATTGAAGTCCTGTTCTGAATGTAACATGTTGTATTTACTACCTCTACCCAAAAGTGCTTAGCCATATCAGTTTCTTGGATCATGGTTCGAGCCATTTCTTGCAAAGTCCTATTCTTCCTTTCCGCTACTCCATTTTGTTATGGAGTTCTGGGACAGGAGAAATCATGGGAAATGCCATGAGAATAAAAAAGATTCTCAAAGTATCTGTTCTCAAATTCTCCGCCATGATCACTTCTGACTTTGACTATTTTGCAATCCTTTTCTGTTTGCACTTGAGAGCAAAAGGTAGAGAACACAGAATGAGACTCATCCTTGTGTTTCAAGAATTTTACCCATGTCCAACGACTATAATCATCAACGATTACTAATCCATACTTCTTTCCACTGATTGACGCAGTTTTTGTAACACCCCAATTCCCATCGCGAATAAATAATACATAAATAAATCAGAGTAAATAAAAATTTATTTCTTAGACCGAAACAAGGATGCCACATTTAAAGAACGAAAATACAATCCCTGCTCATAAATTTGATACATAACACAAAATGGAATAAATATAATTCAGGAAACTTTTTCCAACAAAAGGAACGTTCAATTATGGAATAAAGTGGAAAGATCCATAACTGACTTGTTTTACAAAATAAATTATTTTATAACATCAAAATATTCATACAAAGGTAATACAAAATAGATCCAATAAATGTATACATATATAACAAAAGCGTTCCTCGACTCCCGTGTTACGTATCAGAGCAGACAGACCGACAAAAGGGTGGAGAACTAATCTTCACAAAAGCCTCCAAGATACTAATCTGCAATTTCCTCATAGAGCAACAAACCAAAGCAGAAGGGTGAGAAATAACAACTAAATCAAGATTGCATAATAATATGCAAACACATAAAAATTCACATGCATAATTATTCTCACCACAAGCATCACGTACTTATACATATAGCATGACACAGATACATAACATATCTCTAATAATCCAACATAATAACATATTCACACATAATGCATACCAAAGTTATGACATATGGAAACACACCACCACATCACACATATTCATATATAACATATGTCTATACATAAAACATATCATCCATAACCAATGCATTTATCACAAATGCATATCAATTCACCAATCCAATCATAATTCTCAACACATAATCAATCAATTCACAATTTTCCACACATAATCAATCCATTCATGATTTATGCAAATGCACAGAGACCGACACAATGACTCTATGCAATGCAATGCGGTACCATTCCATCCATCATTCTCATCATTAATTCACTTAGGAATTATTGGAATCATCGCTTGTTACTTAGTGTAACTCCCCGTCGGGCAAACGATGTTCCCCGTCGCTTTAGGTCCTCTTTGTATAAGGCACACGATGTTTATGGATCGCTTTAGGTCCTCTTTGTATAAGGCACACGATCCGATCACTTTAGGTCCTCTTTGTATAAGGCACACGATCGTCTATAACGTCGCTTTAGGTCCTCTTTGTATAAGGCACACGACCGTTACAGCAGATTCCCTATGGAATGGTTTTGTCGCTCACACCCCACAAGGGCACACGACATCACAAGATGCATATCATGATGCTTGACATACAAATGACTCATGACAATCCAATGCATACATATATACAACCATGTGAACCATCTCAACATTGAATTTCACATAAACAATGCATTCCATCATAATCCACAAACCACAACAATTAGCATTTTAGCATATACACTCATATCAATTCACATCAAGAATTACTCGCCATCAACCACAACAATCCTACAATCATACAATGATACTCACAACACTAGGATTCACGCCACGAAGGCTACCCACAACAACTTACATTAATACCATACATTTGTAATTCAATTCAACAAAGTATTTTGCCATAAGACCACAACAATTACAACAATTTATCACATGCTTCAACATCATGTAAACCACATAAAAGCTCCACGTCATATAACAATAGCACAACACACTGTAAAACACCGACCGCACGCATTTAACGCGATAAAAACCCGACAACCCAACACTTTTACAAAATCACGACTTAAATAAATCATCTACTGTCCTCCAAACCATTTTTAATATAAAGAATATTTTACTAGCTTTCCAACAATTCGAACGGCGGCCAAAACGGACTTACGGTTCGAAAGTTATGGGTTTTCAAAGTTTTTCATATTTTTTACATTGGTTAATCGATTAACCTTATATTAACTATATTTGGTTAATCGATTAACGCTGTAACAGAAGCTGAAAAACCTGCGTTTTTTGACACAAAAACTCTCCAAAATCATCCAAAAACATCCCAATCATACCAACAAGTAATCCTGACTAAATCCTATCATTTCCCGACTATTCTACACAAACTATTCTGCATTCTAACCGTTAAAACATCGATTTCTATCTAATTGATCACAAATTATCAATAAGAAACAGTTGTGAAACAACCAAAACAATTACAACAAATAACACATATACATACACAAGTAAGATATAATCGAAACTTCTCACCCTTACCCGATAATCTCGCTTGAAACGGAGTATTGAAGATTTCCTCTTCTCCTCTCTTTCTCTCCTCTTCTTTCCCTTCCTCTTCCTTTCTTTCCTTTCTCTTTCTTTTTCTCTCTTTTTCTCTCAAATCTCTATTTATAAAAATATCTAATTTTTCTAAAATATCTAACCCCTCAACTCAAATATCTCACAAACGCTCTCAAAACGCGATAAAACATAATAACGATGAAAAATAATATATTGTCAAATAAAAGTCAAGAATGAAATAATATAATAACGAAAATAATTAAATCGACTCGATTAAATAAATCGGACAAAACTGGGCGTTACAATTCTCCCCCACTTAGACATTTTCGTCCTCGAAAATATAACTGAGACGAACAACTCCGGATACGACTCATGCCTCCGACTAACAAACTATCATGCCAACAAAAGGCACACCACGAATAACACAAACTGACAAACCACCTTGCTAACAGTAGCTACAACAACGACACGACAACGATGACAACTACAACGACAAGATGCAATGCCCATACAATGCACTTGACGACTAACTCACGACTCAAAGAAAACCATGTTACCAACACCCAGGTAACACTCCCCTAATCTCCCACATAGGGATTAACCATACTCACTCGAACCTGCACCATGGAAACGAGGCAACAACAAAGACAAGAACCTAAAGTCCCACGACACAACAACGTCTCAACAACATCAACAAAACCAGAATACCAAACATAACATCAATACATCAACGTTGTGATTTACCCATCAAACATGTAACTAATACATCCATTTACATATTAGTACATGATTAATATTGGAACCTTCCACTTATCACTTCCATTATAGAACATCCCACGGTCTCATCATTCCTACCGTTTTCCACTGTTCAACCTTTGAACTCCATCAAGTCACACACGCATATACGAACTGTGCCACATGCGCACTCGGATTACCCCAAACTATCAAATCTATCCATTTCATATCCAACTTCTGACTATCTCTAATATTCACCAGAAAAAGCATAGTTCACTTCTAATATACCCAACCTCACACTCTACTGTGTTATCTCACACACCAGACACAAGTCTCTGAACTGCTCAAATAATTCTAATTCCCTGACCATCAAAACAGACATGTATAAAAACTTCCGACTTAACTCATCACGCACGACATTAACTTTACCAATAGGATAATTCCACCTAAAGTCATAACTCATCACAAATTCCAACCATCCACGCTGTCTCATACTATATTCCTTCCGACCAACCAGGTACTCAATATTCTTGTGATTACTAAACACTTCAAACCTAGAACCATAAAGATAATACCTCCAAATTCTCAACACAAAAGTAACCGCAGCTAATTCCAAATCCTGAAGAGTATAGATCCTCTTATAAATCCTCAATTGTCGTAAAGCATAAGCTACGCCTTTACCCTCTTGCATTAACACACTGACTAAACTCATCAAAGACATACCACAATACCTCACAAACGGTTTGTTAGGATCACACAGAATCGAAACTGGAGCCGTAGACAACTTCTACTTTAGCTCTCTGAAACTTTCCTTACAACGAACATCCCAAACAAACGAATTACCTTTTGCGAATCAATCGAAGTAACGAAAATGCTAACTTAGAAAAGCCTTCCATAACCTCGGGTAATAACCAACTAAAGCCCAAAAAGATTCTATTCTCCTTAACCAACTTCGGAGCCTCTCATTGTAGAACGACATCTACTTCCGATGGATCCGTAACCATACTCTCATCTAAAATAACATATCCAAGAAAACTAACCTTTTTCAACCAAAATTCTCACTCGAATACTTAGCATAAAACTTCGTCTCTTTTCAACACTTGTAATTCAATTCTCAAACACTCTACCTATTCTTGTTTATAACAGATCCGAATATCCTCAATCAAAACCATTACAAACTTATCCAAATTCACGACACAATCAAATCGGCCACTGGCAACAAAACCATTTTTATAAGAAAGAACGTCTCCTTAGCTTTTCAACGGTACAAGGAACGTCCCGATCCGAGTTACGGATCAAAAGTTATGGATTTTAGAAGGAAAAAACAGTTTTATTTTTGCTCCAGGTCGCGCTAAGAGGGCTCCACCCCGTGCTGAGCACGCTCCTCACTGCATGGAGAGGCTGTAAATTCTCCAGACCGCGCTAAGCGGGCGTATGCGCGCTAAGCGCGCACTGCGATATTCAGAAAAATAAACCCTTCAACCTTCCTTCCCAAAATTCACCATTCTCATCTCAAATCAATTCCAAACAGCAAAACAAGTATCAACAACCAACCAAAAAGAACTTTTAATATCAATATTACATCCACACATAAGGGTTTTCTCAAGATTCCCATTAATGCTCTAAAACTCCAAAGACTCCAAACCTCACCAGAACTCTAAGTTTTGCTTTACATAGTCTCAATACCATTATACACATCATGCTTGTTATTACGTTCAATCATCCATCCTTTTTGTTACTAACAATACTAGAGCTCTCCAAGACGACACACTTGGCCTCATAATTCTCCTTTCCAGTAAATCTTCCAACTGCTCTATCAATCCGGGTACTTCTAATGCTAACATCCAATATTCCATCCAGAAATACATCTGAAAATCACGCACAACTGGCAGCCCATCACTGTGGCCTTTCCGCCAATTTCTAGAAAACTATCATCACAAACATAACAAACATCTTAGTTCCATCTCCTAAGAGTTTTTCTACTTACTTAGCATATATAAACCTCAACTATTCATCTTCTTCTAATTTAAGTTCACTCTCTACTCTCCGAGAAGCAGCCATTAACGATACCCAATCATTCTCTCTCAATGACTTCCCAACTGGACCAACATACCAAAACCTCTAATCCGTCTCATCTTCCAATATTAGAATCTTCATCGACTCAACAAAACAATTCGTAACCATTTTCTTAATTCCAAACAATTCATTACACACACTATCAAGGCCGGAAAGACACGTCTATTCCATCCAACATAATTTCGTCTACTATCAACAAGAGATTAAGGGTGATCAGTTCCTCAATTTGTCAATAGACAGCCGACAATCATGATGGGGCATAAACTGTCTTTACCAAACTATAATAGCATTTCTTGCATCTTGTGCACAAACTACCTAAGGCACAAATTCTTAGTTGACATAAACCTTACTTCCGCATTCCCTCCGGAATCGGGAACAACACTGTCCAAACAACACTTACACTCTTGCAACCAACGACACACTGAGCCAATGCTCCACACCTGAAGCAACTTGGAGAAGCACAAGCTCCTCCCCCACTTATCTCATTCTCAATCCAGAAGACAAAGGATTAGAAAACCAGAAAGTACTGACAGTGTTTCACACACATATCACATACTAAGGAACAAACAACATTTACAGTATTCAACTGTCACACCAACTGACTCAACAACTTGGCCGGACAGACCGACCTGCTCTGATACCACTAATGTAACACCCCAATTCCCATCGCGAATAAATAATACATAAATAAATCAGAGTAAATAAAAATTTATTTCTTAGACAGAAACAAGGATGCCACATTTAAAGAACGAAAATACAATCCCTGCTCATAAATTTGATACATAACACAAAATGGAATAAATATAATTCAGGAAACTTTTTCCAACAAAAGAAACGTTCAATTATGGAATAAAGAGGAAAGATCCATAACTGACTTGGTTTACAAAATAAATTGTTTTATAACATCAAAATATTCATACAAAGGTAATACAAAATAGATCCAATAAATGTATACATATATAACAAAAGCGTTCCCCGACTCCCGTGTTACGTATTAGAGCAGACTGACCGACAAAAGGGTGGAGAACTAATCTTCACAAAAGCCTCCAAGATACTAATCTGTAATTGCCTCATAGAGCAACAAACCACAGCTGAAGGGTGAGAAATAACAACTAAATAAAGATTGCATAATAATATGCAAACACATAAAAATTCACATGCATAATTATTCTCACCACAAGCATCACGTACTAATACATATAGCATGCCACAAATACATAACATATCTCTAATAATCCAACATAATAACATATTCACACATAATGCATACCAAAGTTATGACATACGGAAACACACCACCACATCACATATATTCATATATAGCATATGTCTATACATAAAACATATCATCCATAACCAATGCATTTATCACAAATGCATATCAATTCACCAATCCAATCATAATTCTCAACACATAATCAATCAATTCATAATTTTCCACACATAATCAATCCATTCATGATTTATGCAAATGCACAGAGACCGACACAACGACTCTATGCAATGCAATGCGGTACCATTCCATCCATCATTCTCATCATTAATTCACTCAGGAATTATTGGAATCATCGCTTATTACTTAGTGTAACTCCCCGTCGGGTAAACGATGTTCCCCATCGCTTTAGGTCCTCTTTGTATAAGGCACACGACGTTTATGGATCACTTTAGGCCCTCTTTGTATAAGGCACACGATCCGATCGCTTTAGGTCCTCTTTGTATAAGGCACACGATCGTCTATAACGTCGCTTTAGGTCCTCTTTGTATAAGGCACACGACCGTTACAGCAGATTCCCTCTGGAATCGTTTCGTCGCTCACACCCCACAAGGGCACACGACATCACAAGATGCATATCATGATGCTTGGCATACAAATGACTCATGACAATCCAATGCATACATATATACAACCATGTGAACCATCTCAACATTGAATTTCACATAAACAATGCATTCCATCATAATCCACAAACCACAACAATTAGCATTTTAGCATATACACTCATATCAATTCACATCAAGAATTACTCGCCATCAACCACAACAATCCTACAATCATACAATGATACTCACAACACTAGGATTCACGCCACGAAGGCTACCCACAAAAACTTACATTAATACCATACATTTGTAATTCAATTCAACAAAGTATTTTGCCATAAGGCCACAACAATTACAATAACTTATCACATGCTTCAACATCATGTAAACCACATAAAAGCTCCACGTCATATAACAATAGGACAACACACTGTAAAACACCGACCGCACGCATTTAACGTGATAAAAACCCGACAACCCAACACTTTTACAAAATCATGACTTAAATAAATCATCTACTGTCCTCCAAACCATTTTTAATAGAAATAATATTTTACTAGCTTTCAAACGCTTCGAACGGCGGCCAAAACGGACTTACGGTTCGAAAGTTATGGGTTTTCAAAGTTTTTCACAATTTTTACATTGGTTAATCGATTAACCTTATATTAACTATATTTGGTTAATCGATTAACGCTGTAACAGAAGCTGAAAAACCTGCGTTTTTTGACACAAAAACTCTCCAAAATCATCCAAAAACATCCCAATCATACCAATAAGTAATCCCGACTAAATCCTATCATTTCCCGACTATTCTACGCCAACTATTCCGCATTCTAACCGTTAAAACATTGATTTCTATCTAATTGATCACAAATTATCAATAAGAAAACGTTGTGAAACAACCAAAACAATTACAACAAACAACACATATACATACACAAGCAAGATATAATCGAAACTTCTCATCCTTACCCGATTAATCGCGCTTGAAACGGAGTATTGAAGATTTCCTCTTCTCCTCTCTTTCTCTCCTATTCTTTCCCTTCCTCTTCCTTTCTTTCCTTTCTCTTTCTTTTTCTCTCTTTTTCTCTCAAATCTCTATTTATAAAAATATCTAATTTTTCTAAAATATCTAACCCCTCAACTCAAATATCTCGCAAACGCTCTCAAAACGCGATAAAACATAATAACGATGAAAAATAATATATTGTCAAATAAAATTCAAGAATGAAATAATATAATAACGAAAATAATTAAATCGTCTCGATTAAATAAATCGGACAAAACGGGGCGTTACAGTTTTCACTGGTCCAAACAAGTCAATGTGCAGAAGTTCTAACGGTCTAGAGGTGGACACAACATTCTTTGCTTTAAAGGAAGTTTTGGAGAACTTTCCTTTCTGACATGCTTCACAAAGAGCATCTGAAGAATGCTTCAGATTTGGCAAGCCTCGGACAAGTTCAAGCTTATTTAGCTGAGAAATCCTCCTCATGCTAATATGGCCTAAACGTCTATGTCATACCCATTTCTCTTCATTAACAGACATTAAGCATTTGGCATTATGTTCACGAAGATCAAAAAGTCTAATCATATAAATGTTGTTTTTCCTCTTTTTGACAAATAGGATTGAACCATCTTTCTGACTTACAGCCTTACAGGAGTTTTGATTAAAGATGATATCATAACCATTGTCACTGAGTTGACTAATTGACAACAAGTTATGCATCAAACCATCAAATAAAAGAACATCAGTAATAGAGGAAAGGTTACCATTACCAACGGTTCCAGAGCCAATGATTTTTCCTTTCTGGTTTCCTCCGAAATCGATGAAGCCTCCAGGCTTAAGTTCCAGACTTTGGAACATATGCCTTCTTCCCGTCATGTGTCGCGAGCAACCACTATCCAGGTACCATGACTGGTGTTTCAACTGAGCTGCTAAGGATATCTGCAACATAGATGATCTTGTCCTTAGGTACCCACTTTCTGGGTCCTTTCTTGTTAGCTTTCCCAGAGTGTTTCACAACTTTGGGATTTTGTGCAACAGGATAATTAAGTGGAATTTGTGCATGATATTTAACTTTAGAAACAGACTTCTGTGTCGGTGGGGGTTTTTGTGCAAGCTCGGAGCAAACACTCTCAGTTCCAGAAGGCACAAAATGGTCATAGAGAGGTTTTGGTTTAACACTTTGAATTTCGTCAATGTCAGATGATTATGTACATCCTAAACCTTTCTTACCATTTATGCTTACTCCATAGATCATGGAAGCGATCTTGCTTCTATCTATGCTTTTAGCAAGAAAATACTGGAATTCTCTATCATACTTATAGATACAGCTTGTGTCAGAGACATTGGAGATTAATTCTTCTTCTAATTTAGCAACTTTGCTTTTAAAGGCATAATTACTATTTTTTAAGCAAAAAATGTTTTCATTTAGAGAAGAGTTATTCTGCTCAAGCTTATCTTTTTCCTCAGAATCAATTACAAGAGATTTTTTAAGATCTTTGCATTTACTTTGAAGACTTTGATATTTTTCCAGCATTTCTGACAGACATGATTCAAATTCACAACGAGATAGTTTAGATAAATAACTCTGAGTCTGAGTCTGAGTCTGAGTCTGATTCTGGTTCTGATGATATTCTGTCTTCTGGTTCTCCCGAAACTTCATCTTCAGTTGTTGCTACCAGCGCAACATTTGCTTGTTCTTCATCAGATTCCTCTTCTTCAGAATCAGAGTCGTCCCAAGTTGCCATTAGACATTTCTTCGCTTTAGAGAAGTTCTTCTTAGGCTTATTGTCCTTCTTGATCTTTGGACACTCGTTCTTGTAATGACCTGGCTCATTACACTCGTATCAGATAACCTTTTTTTCCAGATTTCTGCTTCTTCTGTCCAGATGATGACTCAGAGCGGCCTTTGTTTCTTCTAGATCCTCTGAAGTTTCCTTGCCTATGCTTCCAGAGTTTGTTGATTCTTCAGGAGATTAATGACAACTCATCTTCTGATTCTTCCTCAGCTTGATAAGCCTTTTCCTTTTCAGGTTTAGACTTAAGAGCGATAAATTTGCTTTTCTTCTGAGGTTCATCTTCTTCAAGCTCTATCTCATGACTTCTCAAAGAACTGACAAGCTCTTCAAGACTTATGCTATTGAGATCTTTTGATAGCTTTAGAGATGTTACCATAGGTCTCCATTTCTTAGGAAGACTTCTGATGATCTTTTTCACATGATCAGCAGTTGAGTAACCTTTGTCCAGAACATTGAGTCCTGCGACTAGCATTTGAAACCTTGAAAACATGGTCTCAACTGTCTCATCATCCTCCATTATGAATGCCTCATATTTTTGGATTAAGGCTAACGGCTTTGTCTCCTTGACTTGAGCATTTTCTTCACGAGTCATTCTTAGAGAATCAAAGATAGATTTGGCAGTATCTCTGTTTGTTATCTTCTCATACTCAGTATAAGAGATATCATTTAGCAATATGGTTCTTGCCTTATGATGATTCTTATAATCTTTCTTCTGTTGGTTGGTCATAACACTTCTGGATATTTTAGCACATGTAGAATCAACTGTGTGATTGTAGCCATCGACTACCAAATCCCAAAGATCTACATCATAACCAAGAAATAAACTTTCTATTCTGTCTTTCCAGCAGTCAAACTTTTCACCATCAAAGACTGGTGGTTTGGCACTGTAATGATCTTTTTCTTCAGTGGTATTAGTAGGAGCTGCCATGATATCTCACACAAATACTGGATCGGTACTGAACACTGTTAAGTGTTGATAAAACGTTTTTCACAATCAGAACCAGGCTCTGATACCAATTGAAGGTGTGAAGAAAAACACAAGAAAGGTGGTTTGAATTGGGTTTTCAAAAGGAAAGCTTTTTGTGAAACTCAAACAAAGATCACAAATAGACTAACAGTAGTGAAAGACACACGATATATCCTGGTTCACTTGAAAACTATCAAGTTAATCCAGTCCACCTGCCAAGGTGATTTCACCTTATACACAAGGACTTAATCCACTATAACCAAACTGATTACAATTGCACTAGCAACTGTTGGGGACTAACAATACACAGACTAACCGTCTCTTCTTAAGGCTTCTGACCTAACTGGTCCCTTAAGGAATTCAAACAACTGTTTAATCAAATAAAATTTTTACAATGAAATGCTTCTTACATAAGCTGATATAAACACTATTTTTAGCTCAATCTAACTTAGAGCGAATCTAGACAGTAATAACAATTTTCTTCTTTGTATTGTGGTGCTTTATTGTTCACTCAAGTATTTCTCAATTTCTTGAGTTCTCTTTTTGTATGAATCAGTGTTTTGAATATTTCTCTTTTACACACATAGTGTCACACTTGATTCGTTGAATGATCAAGTCTTTATATAGCCAGAAAAAGATCTGTTGAAGGGCAGATAACTAATATCAGAAAAATACTGGCAACTTGAAATAATATCGTTGTGTTGGGATGAAAATCGTACACTGAAATTGTCCTTTGTACCACCAAATCAGGGTAGTGGAATGGTAGTGGAAAGGAACGTGTTTGATATGTACCATGTACTATTTTTCCACACAAACGTTTCATCTTCTTTTGTTCATCAGTGGCTTCTGAGTTAATATGATTGAAGCATGATCAGAAGAATGAATCATTCGGTCTTCAGAGTCTTGAGTCTTCAGAATCTTCAGAACTTATTCAGCAGAACCTTGTCATCAGAGTCTTCAGCACTCCTTCTTCAAAACCCTTGGTTATCAGAAACATAAGTCTTCAGAGTCTTCAGAATTTGTTCAACAGAACCTTGTCTTCAGAGTCTTCAGAACTTGGTCTTCAATGACTTAAGTCTTCAGAGTCTTCAGAATGATGTTCATCAGAACCTTGTCTTCATAGTCATCAACACTTAGTCTTCAGAAGATGAGTATCAGAGTTAAATTCACATCCAGAATCCAAGAGAACATTGCAACAACAACATAGTGTCTTCTTAGAGTCTTTCTGATGCACAGTAGATCAGAAGCAACCTTGCTTCTTGACGCAGAAGCGACCATTGAGAAAATCAGAGTGACGTAGCACACAATCTCTAACAAAGTAAGAACTTTCTCTATCAGAGTCAGAACCTGTTTGTCAATTCATGAAAAGATACACGTTAGAGTACCAAAATTGTTCTCACACAAATACAACTTTGTTATTATCAAAACAAAGAGATTTCTTGCAGAACCAAATCTTGTTCTAACAAATGGGTTCAATCCTGACAACCGGTGCAAATACCTCTTCAAAGTATATGTCTTCTCTTTGCAAAAATCCCTTAGCCACAAATCGAGCCTTATGCTTGATTATCTCACCCTTGATATTTGGTTTTACTTTGAACACCCACTTCACACCAACCGACTTCTTTCCTTTTGGTAGATCAACTAACTTCCAAGTATTGTTCTTCTCAATGGATTCCAGCTCCTCCTTCATAACACAAATCCACTTTGGATCAATTAAGGCCTCTTCCGTATTAACAAATTCGGATTCGGCCATAAATGCAAAATGGACAAAATCACCATCATCATTGACTTCATTGTCTCGGAACAAATCATAATATTGGAATCTCTGAGGCAAACCCCTGTGCCTTGTTGATCTTCTGACATTTTCTTCATTTCGATCTTTGACAACTGGTTGTTTAGGTCTTCCATTTTCTTTAGAATTGGAAATTTCAAAGCTGTAACTTGTTACAGCTTTCTGGTAACTGGTTATAGCCTGCGTGTAACCGATTAACGTTAGTTGGTAATCGGTTACACCCTATTGTACTTGCTTCAATTCATCAGTTATGACGTCCCTACTAATTACGATCCTTCTGTTTACAACATCAAACAGTTTGTAACCACAGGTTGAGTTATATCCAACAAGTATCATCATTTCTCCCTTATCATCCAATTTATTTCTAAGTTGACCCGGAACATGTCGGTATGCAACGAAACCAAATACTTTCAAATGATTGAGATTCGGCTTGAATCCCGACCATGCTTCCTCCAGTGTTACATTCTGAAGCTTATTTATAGGACACATAATCAACAAATAGGCAACTATGGATACTGTTTCTCCCCATAACTCTTTCGACAAGTTCTTCCCCTTTAACATGGCTCTCACCATGTTCATGATCGATCGATTCTTTCTTTCAGCTACACCATTTTGTTGTGGTGTATAGGGTGGTACTACCTCATGTACAATCCCTTCTTGATCACAAAACCTCCCAAAGTTATTTGAGACATATTCACCTCCACCATCCATTTTGAGCACTTTAAGCTTGTGAACACTTTGCCTCTCAACCATGGACTTGAACTTCTTGAACACTTCAAATACCTCATCCTTTCTCTTGATTAGGTATGTTCATAGCTTTCTACTATGATCATTGATAAATGTGACAAATACCTATTGCCACCAATAAAATCCACTTCCATCAGCCTACACACATCCGAATACACCACCTCAAGGTGATTCTTGGTTCTCTGGTCTGCATCATTGCTAAATTTCTCCTTATGTTGCTTTTCTTGCACACATTCTTCACAAATTTCAGCTGGTATGTTGATCAATGGCAGCCCCGTTACCATTATGTTATTTTTCAAGCCTTTGAGATCTTTAAAATTGAGATGCCCAGGACGATAGTGCCACATCCACTCTTCACGACTTGCTGCATTATCAAGACATTTATGCTCCATAACCTTCAAATCTGCCTTGAAGGTTCTATTGGCAGCCATATGTGCTTTAAGGACAAAAGCTCCATTTGCATCCATAACGTGCAACCCCTTGTTTTCCATGTGAATCTTGTAACCCTTCTCAAGTAATTGGCCAATACTTAAAAGGTTACATTTGATACCCGGAATATACAAGACATCTTTGATCAAGGAATGCCCACCATCCTTTCTCATGATCACGACAACACCGATCCCATCGGCCATTAGAGTGGTGTTATGCGCGAACTTTACTTTGTTCGTCATGGCACGATTGATTTTGACAAACCAATCCTTTCTTCGCGTCATATGAGTTGAACAACCCGAGTCCAGATACCACTCCTCAGTGCATTGAACTCCTTTCACACTCATCATGGCATCTTCCTCTTCATGCAACTGACTAATCGTATCATTCAACCGACCACAACTCACATTTTTAGAATTCTTTGAGTTGCCACATGTTCCATCCCGTTACTGCAGTTCCCTTTCGTGATCATGACCAAAAGTGTATTCTCTTCATCAAAATCTTATCTTTCAACCTTGGCTTCATCGCTTTGAGATTTCTTCTTGTTCAAGTTGAACTCTTTTACAAAATGACCAAATCTTTGACACTTGTAGCATTGTTCTTTGCTCTTTTCAAACCTCTTTTTCTTGTCTCCAAAGTTCCCTTGACCACCATTTTTGTTACAACTGCTCTTACCCCTTTGAGAAGTCAAATTTTTGATGTAATTAAATCTTTTAATTTCACAATAAGTGGCGCTCACTGTGAGGAAAAAGATTTTGTTTGCAAGTGAGCATCATGGGTTCCAAATGGAAGATTAGAAGTTTTTCGATGACAATAATTTTGAGTTGTAGAAAGTGAATATGCAAGAAATCTTAACTCAAGAGAAGTGTATAGAAGAATTGAAGGGTGAGACATCGATGCATGCACGCCTAACACAAACAGAGAAGATTGAGAAAAGGAGGTAGTATCTGAGATGTCTAAACTTACCCAAACCCCATAAATGTCTTTAACAACTCTCTTAGTTGACACATAATAAATGGTCATGTTTTCATAATTGAAGACCAAACACAACAAAGTATTAGATGGGCGAATGACCTCTAAGTTACAAGGAAACCCTAAAAGCGACAAAAAGGAAATATGAAAACTCATAAGCCAATTCTCAAAAGCATGAATAAGAAATCAACACGCATAAACAAAGATAACAAGGGAAACTTCCTCAGATATACGATTAGGTCACACGCCTCGAACACTCAAGACTAAAAGGAAGCAAAACACACCAACTTGAGGTAATTTCACTCCCATTTAAAATTTTATATTCACTTCATACACTAACTTGAGCATTGAAGTGCTAACCTTGTAATTTAACTTTCATCCACCGTATGTGAATCAAAGATCTATCACAATCGGATATCCATATCATCTCATTCGATCATTATCTTGTTTTCAAGCAAAATTGTATCCATGAATACTACAATTCCATGTATATGAATCATCTTGGACTATCTTAGCTTCATCATCACCATTGTATTGAGACTTGTATTTTAATTTATTGTGCCAATAATTTGAGGCATAATGACTCAATTTTCCACGTTTGTAACACTGAATGTGTTTCTTGTCATTATTACTTTAAGTCTTTTGTTGGTTGAAGTTTGATGTCCCTCCTCCTTTCTTGAAGGATTCAGATTTACAATCAAGCTTGGGCATCTAGGCGTATGAACCATCACTCTTATATAATTTATCTTGAATCTTCTTGCATTTGTACATGTCAAAACTATCATTCTTTTTTAAAGTTCGAGCATGCAGAGCTTAAACTGACTATTGCGTTCCATTTCTTTCAAGAATCCTAACTCATATTTTTTTTAGAGACCCTATAATATTCTTTATCTTCATAGTTGTTAAGGGGAAAAATTCTTGTATAGTAACTATAACACGATCAAAATAAGGAGTGTGTGTCCTTATCACCTTTTCAATCACCGCTTTCTCAATCATCACTTCACTATAATTTTTCATCATGTGAACCAAACCTTGAATCTTTGATGCATATCCTGCAACAATTTCATTATTCTCATACTTAGAGATTGCAAATTAACATCATTCACTTTGTCACTTCCTTCATAGTATTTGATCAAGATGTCTCACGCCTCCTTTCCATTCTCATTATGAGAAATCTTGTCAAAGTTTATTGCATCTACTGTTGCTTGTATTGAGTGCATAGCCTCGTAATATTTCTTCTTCTCTTCCTTATTATCATTATTTTTGTTCTTTAGTTTTATTTGTTGTGATTTCTTAAACTTCATTTGCAACTACTTCGAGTGCGTCTTGCTAGCCAAACAAATACCTCATTTGTTTGTGACATCTCTCAGAATTTTTGCCATCAAGAATTGAAAGTGAATTTAGAAGGCCATTATCACTAGTTATCTTTACTTGGTTAATAATCCGAAAAAAAATCTTGATTTTTTGTATTCTATAAAATCAAGGGTTAATTGTGATTTACACCCCTGACATATGAGCGAGTTTTGATTTACCCCCCTCCATGCCTTTAGGCAACGGTTTTTTTGAAAAAACCGTTGCCTAAACCTGCCTATGGCAACGGTGGGGGGGTAAATCAAAACACGCTCATATGTCAGGGGGGTAAATCACAATTAACCCTAAAATCAATAACCGAACTCTAATATCATTTATGTTAGAACAAGAGCTTTTTTGTTCTACAAGAAATGACGGAAAGAAAAAAATAAAGAGAGAATTGAGAGAGGCTAAAATGAATTGTATTCAATTATATTTGGTAAGTGATACAAGTGTGTGTTATATCATTTATATATGATCATAGTATTAATTAACTTTTAATTGGTAATCACATATAGTCAATTAGCAGTAACCATGTCTCTAACTGGTTATAACTATCTAACACTATATTAACTAATTTTTAAACAACTTAAGATTTTTTTTTTTTAATACTTAAGATTAATTGACTAACAATATAAAGTAATTTAAAACTTGATGGAAAAACTTTAGATTAGAACTGGGTATATATATATATATATATATATATATATATATATCATTGTTTAGTAGGACTGGGTGTACAAGCAGGTCCCAGTACAAACCTCAAATATTAAAAAGTCTCAAAATACTTTTATTTTGTGTATTAGAAATATGAATATTAAATGTATATTAATGCCAGGCATAATATCTAAAACATAAATTAGCAGTAGATGCTTTGTCAAATTGTTAATGAAAATTTTGTTAATCGAAATCCATAGGCTTGCTATATATGTTCATTAAACACAGGCTTTGTCAAATTGTTATATTATGTAATGCACAATATATTATGTAAGGGTGTGCATGGTTATCAAATTACAAGAACCAATCCATTTTATTGGTTTAAGTTCTAAAACCAGACCATTTTTATAAAAACTGGTTTGAAAATGTAAAATGGTTTCAATTTTGTTTAAAACCGGTTTAAACTGGTTTTTAATAAAACTGTTTTGAAAGGAAATTCTACATCATTTTACTACTAGAATTTCTTGAATTTGTGTAGCTTAATACTGCTATATAGCACAATTACCCTTTTCTTCTAATTCCACGGACTATTAACTTCAATGAAAAATTTGTTTAAATAAAATATAACTGAAATAATTATAAGAAAATTGTACATTATTTTATTACTAAAATTTCTTAATTTTGTTTCATCCCCTATTCCATTTATTTCCAATTTATTATAATTTGGGTCTAACTTTATAAATAGAACAATATAATTATTTAAGAGAAATAGAAAGAAAAATATGATAAAAATCACATTTTAAAAGAATTTACAATTTATAATATGAATTTAATTGGTATGCACTGACAGTGTAAAAATATTTTACACTGTCACCAATGACCCTCATGCATTCCGCCACATCAGACTGTAAAATTTAAATTAATTGTATGACATGGCAGATTAATATATTCCTATTGGTTGACAGTGTAAAATTATTTTACACTGTCAGTGCATACCAATTAAACTCTTATAATATATAGCTTTGGGTTTAGAATTTATCAAATAGCATTTTTATTTAGTTATATACATGACGTATTGCATTTACAAATGAGTGAAAAAAATCTGAAAAAAATATAGTTCCCAACTTTGTTATTAATTATTATGAAAAATTAATAAGACAAACATATTATGATGAAACATAAATGAAAAAAAGACAAACATATGAATTTAAATTTAGATATCCAATAATTAAACCATATTATTATTATTATTATTATTATGAGTACTGGTTTATATTTGGATAACGAAATGGATACCCATATTTATATTTTGCAATTTGATTTGGATTTTTAAAAATGAAACAATTTGGATACCAATTTAGTTAAACATAACCGATTTTTTTGCACATCCCTGATATTATGCCAACAAATATTTTGTACACACAAACTCTAACACTTAAAAAAAATTACATTTTAAATTTTAATTTAGTTTTGTTTCAACATTTTCTGGTTAACTTTTGGATTATGACATTTTTTAATGAGCATTATAATTAAATATAATTAGAAGTTTAAAGATTTATTATAAGACTAATTTATTTATTATTACATTTTTATAATAAAATATTATATAATATTATAAGTAACTTAATCTATTAGTTTTGGCTTTTAGTAAAAAAAACATATAATACTTTTAAAAATGTATTGTTAAATTTTATTTTTATAATAATGTATTTAAAATTTAGCAAGTTTTTTATTATTATTTTAATTAAAACATTCAAATTAAATAAATAATATATTAATAAGTTAAGTCATCAAATTTAAAATATTTTTGAATAATCTAATCTACTCTACCTTAAAGTAGTATTTATAAAGTTTTAAAAAATTTCAGTTTAGTTTTCTTTATGCTACTATATCGACTCTACTAAAAATATTTAGCTATTTTTCAAAGACAAATATTAATATATATTATATATTTAAAAATATTGAGTCACTCATTATTTTTTAATATAAAACATATATAAAATTTGGAATATTAATTTTCTCTATTAACGTGAGATCTCACAAAAAAGAATTTTACTCTCGCATTTAACATTAAAGAAAATGGTTAACTAACTGCTTCATATTACTAAATTGTATGAATTTCTCAATAAATAGAAAAAATTTGTGAGTAGAAAAGAGGCCAAAAATTATATTTGTACGAGTCCGATTTTTTCCAATCTATTTTTAAATTATTTCTTATGTTCTATATTAGTATGATTAATAATAAAAGACATGATAGAGGTCAAATGCGTATAATTGAGCCATCTTTTTCTATATTTCTATGGAATAAGAAGGGGAGACTTGTAGGCCAAGGTAATCAATTTGGAGTATGTTTTAAGTCGAGATTGTGCCATCTTTTGTTGAAGCAGTTTCAATTTCTCATATAATCTCTGTTGTGAATACAATAGTTGTTCCAAGGTTGACTGCAAAGCAACCAAGATTGTTATATTGCAACATAATTTTTAAATATATATAGACAAACTGTTTGATTGGGATTTTCAAGTGATGCATCATCACTATTGTGCTTTTGTCAATAAAAAGGGAGGGAATTCAAAATTTCTTTGATAACTAAAGGAGTGGGAGAGTGAGTTGTAACTTTGAAGACTTTTAATAATTGAAAATCTCTCAAATATTGAAATTGTGGTTCATACCTCAATATTCTAACCACTAACCATTTAAACTCTTCTAATTAAAATATAATTTTATATATTTATTTTTAAAAATACACATTAATTTGAATAGTTGAAAATAATAGTAATAAAATAGTTTGATGGACTATTTAAGAAATGTGTTATTATTTTAAAATAAAAATTAATTTCATTACTACAAATAACTTCATTTTACCTCGGACGCGAAGGGATATATAATGAGTTATCATAAGGGGGAAGCATTCATATTGGGTCAAACACTCACCTAAAGGTCAAAGATTCACCTAAACAAGTGAGAGAGACACCACATATTCACAAAAAACCTTAAGGTGATAGGTGTATGAGTCCTCTTACTTATAAATTGTTTAACATCCACTTTTTTAAGTAATGTGGAACTTAAAATTCACACTTGTTTCTCCAGACAACTCACACTTTTTCCAATAATATAACCTCGGTTACACAAGCGATGTAACAAATGCGACATCAAAATATGTCACTTTACCCCTCGATTTTTGAATAGCCTAGGAAAAAAGTTGAATTGGTCATGTGTTTGATCCTCAACAACTATATTTTTTTTATTTTCAAAACTGCTACTTTTTTACCCCAGTTTAAAACAATAACCGAGAGATAAAATGATTACAAAATTTTAATTTTAACTTGTTTTTTTTTTCGTTTTAATCTGCACAGCATCGAATTTGTTGACAAATTCTAATTCTTCCTCATCATCATCAACAACAACACCAATAACACCAACAAAAACAAAATCAATAGAATCTTTAAACATTAAATCTCAACAACAACAACAACAAAATCCATAGAATCTTTAAACGTTAAATCTTAACAACAATAACAACAACAAAATCAATATAATCGTTAAATAATAAATTTCAACAACAACAACAAGAAAAATATTAAACATTTTACTTGATATAACTACAACTAAAATTAATAAGTTACTTTCATGTTTTTCTAACTAACATTAAACATTTTTAACAAGGAATTACGAGAGAAAATATTACATTAAGAAATCAACTTTGAAATATTTTCCTGCTCTTACTTTTTGTTAGCTCCCAAATTCGACGCCTAGTTTGGATTAATGGAATTAATAAAGAAAAACAATTTCTATGAAGTTATGAGAGGCTTCGACAAAACTGTGAAACCTGAGTATTTTTGGTAGAAGTCACCTTTTGTACAAGGAGAGTATATGGAACAGATTTAGGAAAAAATATTCTAAGTCTTGGAAGTTGATTCGACAGAGAACTACTGATGGTGTTTCAATGTAAGATTTGAATTCAAATAAAGGAGGGAACTTTGTTCTTATCCAGATTTTGAGAGAGAAACGTGGAGCATTTTCAAGAAAAAAAGACATGTCGAGCGGCACTTGTCTTATTTTTTTTAGGAATGCCGTTAGAGGCAATTATTTCGATCATTATAAATAGGAAGTCTTAGCGTTAGAATTGTGTGTGTTCAAAATTGTACAAAATTTCTAGAATTACTCAAAGTACCAGTGTGCAGAGAAAAGAGTGTGTTGAGAAAATGTACGTTTGATGAAACACCATATCTTTACACTTAAATTCAAATTTTATCTTTTTACCCACAAGTTTATCTTCTTTATTGCCCAAGTTATTTTCAATGCATTTACTTGCTTTTCGATTAAGTTTCTGCAATTTACTTTCTTTGAACTTTTAAAGTTGTTAACTATTAGATCATGAATACTGTCAAAGTATTCACCATTTTCCAAAATTTATTTTAAGATTTACTAGCACAAGTCCTAGGATCATTATGGTCGATCCTGTAAGTAACCAAATTCCTTTTCGATTTGGAAGGCCAGCGGTAGTTTACTAATTTTCGCGGTAAACAAATTGGCATGTCCAGTAGGACAATGCTAGTAATTTTCTTTTCAAAATTTTGTTTTGTTGTTGTTCTCTTTAAAAACTTCGTTGTATGTTATTGAGAAGTGGTAAAGTAGCCACCACTAACGAAGATAGACCAAGGAGAAGATATACGAGGAGAATGACGAATTTAAATCAACCAAATGTTTCGATTCCTCAAAGTTTATCGAGTAACAATAGAGAACCGCCCCAAGTATCTTCGACCAGGGGAACAACGGTTCCAGCAACTGTGTCAGAACCAATGTCGTCCATGGCAAATTCGATGTCCACGCAGTCGATTACCCATAGTGAGCCCATTCTAACTTATATTGGGCCGAGGGGTCCTCCAGTAACCCCTCCACCAATATGGAATGCTTCGAGTAGACCCTTCATGCCTCCAGGTTTCTCTATGCCCTTAGGAGGTCGATAGCAACCCTATGGAATGCCAACATCTATGATGGCAAACTTGCATAACATTGTCTCAACATTCTTAGAACTAGTAATGAATGTTACTTCGCCACTATAAGGATCAGGATCTGGGATAAACATGGGTTGAAGTAGCCAACCCTTAGGAATCGATTATTCCACCCAAATGCCAAACTTGACTAATAATTCTGCAGCGGTTATTAGGCAACAAATGGATGAGAGTAATCACGAAATGGTCCAAATGTTGGCCCAAACAATGGGGACGATTTTTAATCCCCTAATCCAAAGTACTACTCAATCCAACCAACAAATGACAGCGCTCTACAGAGAGAATACATATTGGAGAATCAGGGAGTAATCCTCGAAGAAGATCCTACCATTAACCAAGTCCAGCAAAACCAAAGTAACCCGCCCCATGCAAATCTAGCCAATCCAGGAGTAGTGGTCGAACAGCCTAAGGTCGAACCCCCCCGAGCCTAACCTCAAATTCCAATTGAGAAGAAACCAAGGGTAGTAATGGTGAATAGGAATCAAAATGCTGATAACGTTGTACAACATATTCAACGTGGTGATGTGGCCGCAGATAACAATCTGGCAGCCATGGTCGAAAGGATAATGGCGCGAAATGGGGTAAACTTTGGTCTTCGAAGACCAAACTATACTTCGCCATTATTAGACTATATTTTACAATCAGATCTACCTCCTAGATGGAAAGTTCCTAAATTCACTAAATTTTATGGGGATACCACTGAATCCACTGTCGAACATGTGGCTAGGTACTTGATAGAGGCTGGAGAGATTTCAAATAATGAAAACCTTAGGGTAAAATATTTCCCAAGCTATCTCACCAAAAACGCTTTTACATGGTTTACAACCTTGCCACCAAATTCGATCCATAATTGGACTCAGTTAGAAAGATTGTTCCATGAACAATTTTATATGGGACAAACTAAGATTAGCCTGAAGGAATTAGCCAGTATCAAATGAAAGTTTACTGAGCCAATAGATGATTACTTCATTAGATTCCATCTACTCAAAGCCAGGTGTTTTACACAAGTGTCAGAACACGAATTGGTCGAAATGGCCGTTGGGGCTCCAGACTATTCTATTATAAATAAACTAGACACCCAATACTTAAGAGAAATGGCCCAACTGGCTGATAGGGTTCAACAATTAGAACACTTGAAGGAGAAAAAAGCTAGAGCAAATAAAAACAAGAGGGTGGCCTACGTCGAATTTGATGAAGACGACGAGGGACGATATAATGAGCCTTCAAACTTTGACAAAAGTGAGAGCGATCTCGCTGATTTAAAGCAAAGGCCCCCTTATTCCTGTAAAGTTGTAGCCCTTTCGAACGGGAAAAACCCAATCGAACCAGAAAGGAACGATATATTTCTTAAGAAAACTTATACATTCGACGTCACCAAATGTGAAGAAATCTTCGACTTGTTAGTTAAGAATGGCCAAATGATAGTGCCTCCCGGTGCTAAAATGTCTCCTTTAGAGTAAAGGAAGAAGAGAGGTTTTTGTAAGTATCATAATTTCTTGGGTCATAAAACATCTCAATGTTTTCTTTTCAGGGATCTCGTTCAGAATTCCATCAAGGATGGAAGACTAAGGATTGGAAAAAAAGTGAAGGCTAAGATGAAAATCGATGTTGACCCTTTGCAAGTGGCTGATGCTCATTTCACTGAACCAGTTGTTTTTAATATGATCGAAGTTACTGATGACTTCGCTCATAACATTAACATGATCAAAGTCACTGACGACTTCATCAATGATGCTGTCATGGTTAAGATCACTGAGGATCTTGACGAGAAGGTTATGAAAGATTGCATATGTGAGGTTACAGATGGCCTCACCAAAGGAATCGTCGAAGGCTGTAATAACGAAACTGCTGATGGTTTTGATACTATAGGAATCATTGAGGATTCTAATATGGTGATGGTAACAAAAGAAACTGCTGATGGTTTCGTACGGATGGATAACTTAAACAAGGCCACTGATGGCCTTACAATGAAGTTTCAAATTTTGGACATTACGGAGGATGTCGCTATGGATGTTAACATGGTCGAATTTTCGCAAGAAACTTCGATGGAAATTGACGAAGAACGACGAAAAGAGGAATACAACAAACTAGCTTTCCCGAAGAAAAAGGAGAGCCTGATCAATTTCCTACATAGGTGTCATAAGAAAAATTCGGAGGTTATGCTCTGCCCAAGGTTCAGCGCCGTGTTCGACAAGAAAGCGACCCAAAATATGGAGGGAGTTCGATTGGCGAAGGCCAGAAGAAACTGGAAAAACTCCAGTGGCCACCAATTTTTCGACAAAAAGAGGCCATACAGGGGGCAGGATCAAGCGAAGCAAATATTCCCAGGTACTAAACCTACCACTTTCAAGCCAACTGCAGAGGCTTCCAGTGGAAAGTGGGCAAAGCCAGTCGAAGACAGAGAGCGAGGCCAACAAAAGTGGCAGAACTTTGAGGTCAACAGAGGTTCATCGATTGGGTGCCGTAGGGAGTTCCAGACCTCTAGGAAGTCAACTTATATCTCTGAGAACTACAAAGGCAAGAATCGATGACTAGATCTCAATGGAGAAGGGAGTAAAGGAGAAAGAAGGCAGAAAGGGAGGCCAGAGAGAATCAGAAAGCTGAATCAAGCACTAATGTACCTGCTGGAAAAGGTGAGAAAAAGGAGTTGAAACCCATCGAAAAGAAGCCTGTAGCGGGGAAGTTATTTCCCACTTAAGAAGAAGAGGCTAGAAAGGAGGATGATCGTTCGATTGCTGAAGACGAGGTGCTCACTGATGACTTCGATACAAATTCAGAAGCATCTTTGGATATCATGGTTAATGTAGTATATGTGCTGCCAAGGGAGTTCGACCAAGTTACTGAGGTCGAAGAGCTGGAGGATAATACCGACATACAGATGGCCATTCACAGGCCAGTTTGTTACTATGTTATGAACAATGGTTGCATAGAAGAACAGAATACGTTCTTCGAACGACCTGATGAGGCAATGAAAAGTCACTTAAAGTCTCTCTTTATTACAGGAAAAATCGAAGATGTGTCAGTCAACAAGATCCTGGTAGATTACGGTGCATCAGTAAACCTAATGCTGCATTTCATGCTAAAAAAGATAGGGAAGTTCGACACGGGCACGAAGCCCCACAATAATGGTGTTATCCAACTATGAAGGAATAGTTGGCACCACATTAGGGGTGATTCAAGTCGACCTGATGGTAGGAACCAATACTAGACCAACCATGTTCATGGTTGTGAAGACTAAGGCTAACTACAATTTATTGTTAGGGCGTGAATGGATTCACGACATAGGAGTCGTACCATCATCACTGCATCAAAGAATTACCATCTGGCAAACGGATGGTTTTGTGGAAAATATCGAAGCCGATCAGATCTATTTTATGGCTTTAGTTAATCATATCGATAAACGCAGATTCGACAAACATTTGGCTAATATTGCTCCTTGCAATCCGGCCAGTTTTGCATTTACTCCAAATGATAATGCATATTGCTCTTTGTACTTACACCCCACTAATGGTTTTCAGTGGGATCGAGAGGCTGTGGCCGAATACGACCTTGCATACATAGGGACATCTGGAATCAACCCAATAAGTTGAGGGAACGAGTTTGGCGACGATGACTGAGTTGCCAGCGCTCGAAAGAATTTCGGCTTATATAGCCGAAAATAAATTAAAAGCGGCCTTGGAGGCTGAAGTAAAATTCATGGCTGTCGAAGCCAAGAAGGAATCATATCAGGAAAGTCATGGTAAAGACTTTGACCTAGAACTACCTGATAAGGTTCAGGATGAAGTGTAAGGCCAGAGGTTCGACGCCATTTACTATGATGAGCTTTTGGGGTTCGAGAGAGATCCGATGGCAACCAACATCAAAATGCTAGCCCAAGATCCACTTGAAGAGATCGACTTGGGAAACAGAGCGATAAAAAGGCCAACGTATATCAGTGTCAATATCAACCCTCAACTCAAAATTGAAGTGATCCAATTGCTGAAGGAGTTCAAAGACTGCTTTGCATGGGATTATGACGAGATGCCCGGTTTGAGCGAAGAGCTGGTTGAATTGAAGTTGCCAATCAAGCCTAGGAAGAAGCCCATTAAGCAAAATCCAAGGCGGTTTGCACCTGAAATTGTCTCTAAGATTAAAGAGGAGGTCGAAAGACTTCTGCGATGCAAATTCATCCGTATAGCCAGGTATGTCGAACGACTTTCAAATGTTGTGCCAGTTATTACGAAAAATGGTACTTTGGGGGTTTGCATAGATTTTAGAGATTTAAATGATGCAACCCCAAAGGATGAGTATTCGATGCCTGTGACGCAAATGTTAATCGATTCTGTCGTGGGACACGAATACCTTAGTATGCTCGATGGATAATCAGGGTATAATCAGATATTCATTGCTGAAGAGGATGTCCCAAAAACAACATTTCGATGTCCTGGAGCATTAGGCACTTATGAATGAGTGGTGATGCCTTTCAACCTAAAAAAATGCTGCGGAAACATACTAAAAGGACATGAATTCGATTTTTCATGATTTTATTGAGACTTTTGTGCAGATCTATATTGATGATATTATTGTAAACTCAATTTCAGGGAAAAATCACATAGATCATCTTCGACAATCCTTCGATAGGATGAGGAGACATGATTTGAAAATGAATTCTCTCAAATGTGCTTTTTGTATGCAGGCGGGGGATATATTAGGCTTTATGGTCCATAAAAAAGGGAATCGAAATAAACCTGAACAAGACCAAGGACATAATGGAGGCGAAAACGCCATTGACAAAGAAGGAGTTGCAGTCATTGTTGGGCAAGATTAATTTCTTAAGAAGATTTATCTCGAACCTTAGCGGCAAAACTCAAGCCTTCTCACCTCTACTTCGACTCAAGAAGGAAGTATTCGAATGGGGGCAAGCTCAACAAGAAGCTTTCAACTAAATAAAGGTGTACTTGAGCCACCCTCCAATTCTGATTCCACCTTGTAGAAATAGGAGTATGACGTTGTATATATCTGCATCGGATAAGACTTTAGGGAGCATGTTAGCTCAAGAAGATGAATATGGTGTCGAAAGAGCCATTTACTATCTTAGTAGAGTCTTGAACGATGCGGAAACTAGGTATAACACAGTCGAAAAACTATGCCCGTGTTTGTATTTCTCATGTATAAAACTAAAGAATTATATAAAACTTGTTGACGTTTTTGTTTCCTCACATTTTGATGTTATAAAGCATATGTTGTCGAAACCAATTTTACATAGTCGAATTGGCAAATGGGCATTAACTTTAACTGAATATTTTTTTAACTTATATGCCCTTATGGCAGACTTTATAGTCGACCACTCTATAAATGAGGAATCATTAAATTACCTCGAACTAGAACCTTGGAAGTTGTACTTCGATGGTTCGAGTCATAAAGACGGAACATGCGTTGGAGTCTTGACTATTTCTCCTAACAAGATTCCAACAAAATTCAAGGATAAATTCGAAGGTCTTTGTTCGAATAATGAGGCTGAATACGAGCCTCTTATAGCTGGACTTGAAATATTGTTGGAATTGGGGGCAACTCGAGTCGAAATAATGGGTGACTCAGAGTTGGTCATAAAACAAATCACAAAGGAGTACAAATGTGTGAAAGAAAATCTCATCATGTACTTCGTGATAGCAAATCGACTCTTAAAAAGATTTAAGTTGGTTAGCATTCGACCCATTTCTCGATTAGAAAATCAAGTAGCTAATGATTTGGCTCAGATTGCCTCAGGGTATAAAATTACGAAAGAAAAGTTGCAAGATGTGATCGAGGTCAGAGGGAGGGTTGTGTCGACCAAGCTAGCATATGTTGACAAAGAGAACTTCGAGATATTAGCAATAGACAGCCCGACAGACGAAGATTGGAGAAAACCAATAGTGGAATATTTGCATAACCCAACGGCATCTACTGAACGAAAAATCAGGTATCGAGCTTTAAGTTATATTCTTTTGGGAAATGAATTGTTTAAAAAAACTCTTGAGGGGCTTTTGCTTAAATGTCTTAGTGAATCTGAGGCATATCTAGCCCTTTCGAGTGTCCATAGTGGGGCATGTGGGGTACATCAGCTGGGCCATAAAATGAAGTGGTTGTTATTTCGACAAGGAAAGTATTGACGCACCATGTTGAAAGATTGTATTGAGTTTGCCAAAGGGTGTCAAGAATGTCAAGTGCATGCAGGCATACAACATGTTCCTACAAGCAAATTGCATTCTATAGTCAAACCATGGCCCTTTAGAGGCTAGGCTTTAGATCTTGTTGGAGAGATTCGACCAGCGTCATCTAAAATTCAAAGGTACATCTTGGTTGGTATTGACTATTTTACAAAATGGATTGAAGTTGTACCACTGACGAATGTTGACCAAGAGGATGTGATCGAATTCATCAAGAAGTACATCATCTACAGGTTTGCAATTCCAGAAACTACTACAACAGACCAAGGATCAATATTTATTGGTTGAAAGATGCAAGAATTTGCTAAGGAAATGGGTTTCAAACTGTTAACATCTACACCCTACTACGCTAAAGCTAATGGCCAAGTCGAGGTAGCAAATGAGGCTGTCATTGGTTTGATTAAGAAACATGTGGGGAAGAAGCTTAGAAACTGGCATAAGACTTTAGACCAAGTCCTCTGGGCATGTCGAACATCCCCTAAAGAGGCTACTAATACGAGTCCGTTTCGATTGACATTTGGCCATGATGCAGTCTTACCGGTGGAAATTTATTTACAATCGACAAGAATTCAAAGACATCATAAAATTCCATCAGAAACATATTGGAATATGATGTTGGACGAATTATTTGATTTTGACGAAGAGAGACTCAATGCCTTGGAATTGCTAAAAAGACAGAAAAATAGAGTAGAAAAGTCTTATAACAAGAAAGTTAAACTTAAAGTATTTTTTCCTGAAGACTTGGTTTGGAAAGTGATCCTTCCTATGGATCGAAAAGATAGGACTTTAGGGAAATGGTCCCTTGAATGGGAAGGTCCTTTTCAAGTTATTCAAGTATTCTCTAACGGCGCATATGAGATCGAAGAGTTAAGCGAGGATAAAAGGATCTTGAGAGTGAATGGAAAATATTTGAAGAAATATAAACCTGCACTCCAAGAGATAAAAATAGCAAAAGAATAATCACATATGAAATAGTCGAAGCCAACATGGTAAAATAATTATTTTGCCAGAATGGCTAAATCCTTTACATCGAAAAGAACCACGAAGGGCTCAAAATCATTACATAATAAAATCCAGAGTTAAGATAAATTTGAAAAAAAAACTAGAGCTAAAATGGAAGATTAGCCTTCATATTGAAATACTTCGCCCTCAGAAGCTCTAGCCACTTTTCACAAATAGACTTGGTCGACCTCAGAGTCTCTAACTCTGTTTCCAACTTTTGGGCTTTATCAACATGTCCCAGTCAAATATCAAGCTCTTTGGTCATCTTAGAGTGGTTGAATTTCAGAAGTTCAGCATTTCGTTTCCTGGCCTTTGAAATTTTGATATGTAGCTCTTTTATTTGTTTCTTCCAAGAGGCGATATCTTGATTATTACTTTCAATCTCAGCCTTGTTTTGTTCTCGAGCTTTCTCTAAATCTGTCAATCGATTAGTTGACTAAGAGGCGTGTCCCATGCAGCTACTGCAGAACCAGCCTTACTTTCAATATCTTTCGAAACTTACGTTATTTTGTTAAGGTTAGCATTAGCTTGCTCGATCATGGCATTTAGCTCTAGGATGACATTCGCAACTTCAGGAGAAGCGGTCAGAATATCAACCTTTTTAAGAAGACCTTTTAAAGCAACTTCAGAAGTAGAGTCGGACTCCAGAAGTCGAAACATATCACCTTTAAAAATCTTCTCCTTGATCTTCGAAAGTATTCCATTCGCAGGATTTTGAGGATTGGCCACCTGATACTGAGGAAGAACTAAGACTCTTCTCAGATGAACTCCCTCTAGAACTGATCAGAGCTTTTAGGTATTCACGAGGGTTGTTCTTGTTTAAAGCTGCCAGTTCTTCTGTAGGAAAGACTGCAGTGGTCTCAGTCGAATCCTTTACATTTGCCAGGGCACACTACTACGAAAACCCATTTAACAACGGTTGGAAATGACATATAATGACGCGGGCGAAAACGTTGTTATGTAGATTGTCGTTGTAAGTTAGCTGTTTCTACAACGGGCTGGAAACCGTTATTGAAAGGTAGGGCGCGAGCCATATATCACAACGGTTATGATAATAAACCGTTGTGATACATGCACTTAGGTTCTGGGCTCGAAACCCATCAGCAGCAAAATTATATAAAACATAAATTACTTATGATATCGGTTACAATAGATAACCATTGTTGTAAGTACCCTAAGTTTATTATATTAAATGTAGATTGCTTGTTTTCCAAACACCTCACTAAATAAATATACATGGATTTAATTTGACGAAGATGTCTATAATCTGCAAATTAAATTGTTCTTGAAAATCAACTTAAACAAACCAATGTTGTTTTCTGATTGCATTCGTCTCATCGTGCATTTCACGTACTTTTACATATATTGTGGTTTATTGATCTGCCTCCTTCGATATATCGTTATATTCGATTATAGTTAAATTTCCATAAGATCAACAAGACATTGGATAATCTGCCTCATCTTTGATTTAACTATAATGGAAGAGGGCGATGCATCTAAGGAGGCAGATCGTTATACCATAATCTATATATAAAAGAACGTGAGATAAATGATGAGAGGCATGCAATCAGAAAACAACAATGGTTTGTTTAAGTTGGTTTTCAAATACAACTTAATTTGCAGATTATAAGTATCTATGTCAAATTAACTGAATGTATTTTAAGTGAGGGTTAGTGAAACAAACAATCTACATAGAATATAATATGATAAACTCAAACAACATTTTATACCAGATCTAGAAATTATAAACTGATATAATACGCTTGCTTCCACCAGCATCATCACCCTGTATCATCCCCTTAACCTGAAAGGAAACAAAGCAAACTTCAAAAATGAGCATCCTTAGTTGAAAACAAACCCTAAAACCATAATCCAGTGATGAGTAAAGAGAGGAACAGGAATAACGCACCTTTTAATGAAACTAATCGTGGAACAGGAATCAATTATGATGTTGAACTAGTTTGGGAAGCTATGAAAAAGAGATATAAGGAGGAAGAAGCTTACACAAAAGCTTCATACTTCTTATACTTCTTTTCATTGCTTCTAAAACTAGATAAAGTTTGCTTACACTGTTGTTTCTTCATTTACTAACATCTTGTTCGTGATGCTATGAAAAAAAAGTATAAGGTGGATGAAGTTTCCATCATAGCTTCATGCTTCTTATACATTTTTCCATAGCAACACAAACATTATGAAGTTTCCAAAGTATGGTCTTTGTTAAGGTAATGAAAACAAAACTGAAAAAATGAGAACAATCAACAAAAACAACCTGCAACAAACGAGATAATGGGAAATATCTAACAATAGACAGAAGAAGAAGAATACCTTAATGTATGATTCACGGCTAATGGTGAAAACGAAGAGAAAAAATGGGTTCTAGGGTTTCACTTTGAAGGCAACGGCGTTACTGTCAATTAAGTGAAAGTTATTTTGCTTATATATGGGTAAACTATTTCACAACCGTTAGCAATAACAACCGTATAGATATGTATTTATTTATTATAAATATATCACTACGGTTAACTAGAATTACCGTAGTGATAACCCTTTTATCTGTGAATTTTAAAATAAATAAAAACCCTATAGATAGGTATTTATTTATTATAAATATATCATTACGGTTGACCAGGAGAACCGTAGTGATAACCCTTTTATTTGTGAATTTTAAAATAAATAAAAAAGAAAAGGTGCGCCTTAACTTCTCACTTAATGCATCTGCAGTTTAAACATCAACAATGTAATTCACAATGGATCTGCAGTTTAAACATCAACAATGTAATTCAAACTCTAATTCAACTATTACATTTCATAACAAAGTAAACATTAAACATAAAGGAGACAAGAAAACATAACATCTTGATATTTCCAGAAAATATCTCTGATTTTAGTTTGTTCTTCAAATTCTTGTTCTTTTTCTTTAAATCCTCATACATAACCTTCAGATAGCCCACAGCTTCCAACTCTGACTTCATAATGCTCTCATCGTCATTTCCATCTCTTTCTCCCACGTCTTCATCCCATATGAACAAATTACATGTTTCATCACTCCTCCAAAATGGACATCTCCAAAAAAGCCTTCCTTTATTTTGTCCCTTCTTGCATTGATACGAAACCATACGACCATCACAACCACAAAAATTTCCAGATCGATATTTTACATTGGAAGAAGACGTAGAAACACCTTTGGATGATTTTGTCTTCAAATGTAACATTGCAACACCTTAAAGTAGAACACTTTCTTGTTGTTGTTGTTGTCTTCTTCCCGACAATGGTGACGGCGTTGGGGTTAGGGTTGTTTCGTCTTGTTTATTTTTTCAATGGATAAATTGATATATACTTGGTGTTTAAAATACATAACAGTTTGTAACAACGGTTTAAAGAAAAAGCCGTCGTGATATCATTATTATTTTTTAGTTAAATATTAATAAAACTTAAAAAGGGAGCATTTACGTCAAAGGGATAAACTATTTGAGGGCGATGAGGTTCAAACCCATGATAGCTAGATTGTATCACCACGGTTTGCATAACAACCGTTATTATGCCCTTGAGATTTCTACTTAAAATAATGCGCGCGCATCCAGTACGCACTATAAGAACGGTGTATAGGATGCCGTTGTAAACCTCGCGTTGTTGTTTGGGCGTTTTGCAATAGTGGGAGGATCAAGGGTTGGTTTCTTGGTTGTGTCATCACGAGTTTCCTCCTCCTTTTCTTCGTCTTTGTCTTCATCTTCCTCAGCATTGTCTTCTTCATCCACAAACTCTTCAATAGGAGGTATGGAATAGTTTTGAAACAAGGAAAGATTTTCCACTTCTTCCATATTATCATCTTCTCAGCTTCATCTTCGACGCGGACTTCAGTGCGCTCTACCTCCATATCATCCTTAGTTGTCTCTGCCTGGGTTTCCTTCTCTGGGCATCCTTCGTGCTCAGACCCACTGGTGTGGGAACTTTGAGTTGTAGTTTTGGGCGGCGAAGTCTCACGTTGTTCCTCGACCGTCTGATTAATTTCGCTCATAGACTTTTTCTCAGAATCTTTGGCAGAAGTAGGATGATACGTAGGTTTGCCCTCGCTATTGAGAATTATGGTATTAGTTGACTCGGTAGCTGGTTGGGTAGAAATACCTGCACCATCCTGAAAAGGGCAATAGAAGGTTAGTTATTCGAAAATATTACTAACTAAAAGCTAAGGTGTAAGATTTGGTACCTTGGAAACATCGGCCTCGGGCTGGAGTTATCGCTTTTGGGCTGATCCGCAACTTTCTTCGACAATTCCTTAGGAGTTGGCTCCAGTATTTTGAGGGCAGTAGGTTTCTTGGTCGAACCTTCACACCTTTTTCTTGTGGTTGGGCCAAAGCCTCAACCATTTTGAGTTGGCTTTTTCTTTTCTTGAGGGGTTGTTCAGTAGTCGGAGACAGGTCTTCATCATCTGACTCAACCACCAAGACTTCGGTTTCTTTGCATTTCCTTTTTTGGGGAGTTGAGGGTGGTTTTCGAGCACCCTGAAAAGGAAACGTTAGAAATATAATAGAGCATTTGGAAAAGCGACAAAATTAATAAGGGAGATAAAATACCTTTGTTGTTGTTGCTGCCTTACTTCCTCCTTCCTCCTTTACTTCGACTGGTGTTTTGGCAGTTGGTTTCTTCGGTGGAATCTTCACGGCTAAAGTAAAATAGAAACAGTTATTACAAGTAAAAGAGAATGAGTAATGGAAAATGTTTGGTCAAAATCTTCCCCATTCCACACCTTCATATATTTTGGACTCAAAGCAAACATCTTCGATCCCAATATGAAGGTGACCTTTGAAACTGTCTAATGTGTGCTTAGTCGCAACCACCCACTGAGCACGTTTTTGTGATTCTTGTCAAAGGATTTTTATAGAATACCCACAGACGAACCAGTCTAGGAATGGAGGGCTAAGGGCCACTCCAAAGTCAACACTTGGCAGTCGAGGGAATTTGGGAGATATATGTTAAAAGCCGTTTCCTATCGTTTCTCGGGAGGAACGTACGAAGGGATCTTTAGATTCTCCATTTTCTTTAAAAATAATTCCTTTAAAGTAATAGCTGCTTCGCGGACGGTTCGACTAATATCATTAGGCCTATAGGCAGTTTCAAAGTATTTCTGGGATGCTTGGATTTCCTTGATATGCGTCTGTAATACCCCGTATTAGATTAAGTGCTCTAGATAACATTGGTTGAGATCAGTTGAGTTCCGTGTACTCTGAGAATTTATCTGTTAAGATAATTAGAGCAACTGATGAACTCAGATTGGATTTAATTAATACTACCTGACTATGAGGTTTTACTAATTAGTACATTAGAGACAATTTGGACATTTAAGTTAGTGTTACTAACTTAATGATATTTCTACATATCATTTTCCTTTCCTTCCTCTTCATTTAGTGACAAAAGATAGAAAGAGTGGTGAGAAGAAGAAGAAAGAAGGAGGAGCAAAGAGGAAAAAGAGAAGGAAACCTAGAAGAAGAGAAAAGCTTGGATCTTCATCATCTCTTCATCAATCATCTCATCTTCTTCATCGTCATCTTGCTTTGAGGTGGGTTCTAGTTAAAAACTTAAGTTTTAGAATTTTAGACTTGTTAGAACTTAGGTTAGAAAGTAATAGATTATGAATATTGATGTTTTAACGGTTCAAATGCGGAATAGGTTGCGAAGAATAATCGGGAAATGCATGAGTTTAATCGGGAATACTGATTTTGGTGTTACAACATCTTAGGATTGCATTTAATTGGTTTTTGGATTATGAAAAACAGGTTTTTGAGCTTCTGTTACAGTGTTAACCGATTAACCAAAGGTGGTTAACCGGTTAACGCGCGCGTTTCTGCTGTTCTGCGTGTAAAAATGGTTGGTTAACCGATTAACATGATATGGTTAACCGGTTACCAAAATATGCCTCTAACTCTCATTTTGATTCTGTGTGAACAGTGTCACATGGTTAACCGGTAAACCATATCATGTTAACCGATTAACACTGTAGGTGGATGAAAAATAGTTGAAAAATTCATATCTTTTGAATCGGGATTCCGATCGAGGCGTAGTAAGAAGCGTTGGAAAGCTAAGAAAATATTCTACATAGTAAAAAGTGAAAACATCGATTTAAATATGGGATTAATTTATCCGTGGAGATCGAGTGAATGTGATGGTTTTATGAGATGTAATATTACATGTATTTTGTTATACTATTGTGTTATACTATAATTATCTTCATGCTGTTAAGTATGATTGAGTGAATGTATGCTTAATAATGAAATAGGAAGAGTGAGGAAACATTACCAATTAACCAAATGGTGTAATTCTAGGTTGTGACTAGGATTGTAATAAATAATTTAGATGGCGATGCTCGTGTATTCGATGCCTAGGTGTGCATCCTTGACGGGTAATGGTCTAGAGGAAAGTGAGACACTAGTATGGAACGTGCGTGTAAACCTTGTGTTTCTTTGAGATTAAGGCACGTGGCCTTGTGATTGTCGAATACAATCACGTTTGTGTATGAGATCTTGTAATCGGAACCGTTTCCCTGAGACTTTCCGTTCCATGAGCTTAGGGCTCCTCTGGAATGTACGCATGATTACTTGGAAGGTTTGATTCCCGCATGTAGTACGAATAAAACCTATGGGTAGAGACTTGTGATGGTTAATGACCCTTGTGAAGTGACGGTTCATAAAGGTTAATGGCCCTTAGAACCCGGATCCATTTCGTATGTCAAGTAAGTGCAAGGATCCATGACTCGTACCGACTTCTAGACGTAGAAGCGGATGGGAAAAGGGGATGCCTAGATGAGGTTACCGATTAGTAATAGTTTGAGTTGGTGAACTCATGAACATGTTTCCATATAGTGTGAGATTGTGAACTCAAGGTCATTTCCCTTCCCTTTGAATTGAGTTAGGAATTGTTAAAACCTTGTAAAGCCGAGAGAATCCTTAAGATAGGGAACTCACTGGGATTTATTATCTCACCCCCACGTTGTTGATTATATTATAGGTGCTTCAGGTTCCGTGAAGGGTAAGGATAAAGCCGTTTGATTATTCTTATGTATCTTGGCGTTTTGGATGGCATAGATTTCGTTGTGGAGATTTTATTTTGAGATCATTTTGTTGATCTAGTTCTTAGTACATTGGAACATCATATGTATATTATGGCATAGTTCTAGATTTTTATTTTGGGCATGTAATATATACAATGTGTTATATAGAAACTTATTGGTATTTTAGTACCAAAACTTGGATTCATGTATAATATATATATATCTTTGATGTATGGATTTATATGTGGGCGTTACAGCGTCGAAGTACCTTTCTTGACCTTTTCCTGCACATAGAGGAAAACCTTGTTAATATGCTGAGTAAAATCAGCGACGTTGAAAAACTCTTCAGCATAGTAAGCTTTCCACCATTCATCGAACTCTGGGTATAGAGAAAGCTTTGTTCGAAAGCAATAGGAAGAAGTTGTGTTTGACCAACATACCGATCAATTTGCTTAATGGTCACAGCTTGAGTGCGGACTGGATTATAAAGGAGGAGGAGGCTTTTCTTCTCATAAAGAGGTTTGGGTAAGACTTGATCTAAGCCAAACTGTTGAGCGACAAGATTGGGCTGATAAGCGATCAAGGTAACCAGACTCTTCGAAAGATTGAATCTGAGGGTTAAAACCATGGGAGTTAGGAAAGCTTCCCAGATTGCAAGGGAATCTGTTTCTTGGGCCTTCGATGGAGCTGGAAAATGGCCTGGTAAACCATCCAGGACTGCATTTCCTTGCAGCAAAAGGAGTCATGTTCGATGAGAAGTCGTAGCATCTGGAAAACATCATGATATAGCTAGTGAAGGTTTGATGAACAGGCCGACCTTCGTCACTAGGAGTTAATTTGGCCAAGCGTGGACCTTCGACTCTCCTGTTCTTCACTTCGTCAGCATCTTCATTTATCAAATTTTTGTAAGGAAAGCAAGCTTTGAATTAAGTATTCAGCCACAGTTGCAGAAGCCAGAAAGGCCCATAAAGGAGGAGATCCCTGTGTCTCCTAGGCACTTAAGTTGGGTAACACCTTCGCTCATAGATTCATAACGACTAGCCAGAATCAGTTCGCTCAAACATAGATTATGGCCAGAGTGGAGTTAGTTCGCCATGGTTAAGAATTTCCTGGCTACTTGGAGTGACTTCGAACAGAAGACACAACGAGATAACCATAATGCTAGGAAGGATATGTGTTATACATCAGAAACCTCCTCTACATCTTTGTCATGGTAATGTGCTATGTGGGTCGAATATGCTGCCCTAGAGGTTGCAAAGTTTATACTATCATCAGACATGTAGTCAGGGTCATATGTGTTGCCAGTCGATTTGAGCCCTGTGATAGCGGCTACGTTGAATAAGGTGGGGGTCATCATTCCACGGGGAAGATGGAAAGTGTAATGGGTGTTGTCCCAAAAATACAAGGAAGAGGCAAGCATGTTCAAACAGTAGTCAGGACCTACTTTCGATAGTATAATCAAAGAAAAAAATATCCATGTCTTTCCAGACTTGGGACTTTGTTTTCTCCAATTTCTCTAACCATCCAAGATAATCAGAGGGATCCTTAAAAGATGGGATTGCTCGAAATACCCTAAAATTATTCATGTACCTAAGGCCAATTGCCTCTTCAGTCGGTGGGTTGCTCTGATTAGCGGGATTGGGATCCTCATTACTAGCCCTAGTTTTTTTGGCATGACCTATGGGTTTGTATTTATATTAAGTTGGAAAGAAATCCCTAAGTTTGCTAGGATCAGCATTAACATCAGATAAAGGACCTAACAAAGCCAAAGGCTTACCCGCAACAGTGAGAGGAATGAGTACCTGAGAGTTATAAATTCTTATCTTTTCCTCTGCAAGTGGTTCAGGCAGATATTGTTGATTTCCCACCATAGCTGGACCAATGATCGTGTTAAATGGAGGAAGCTGAGAAATCTTCTTAGGGACCTTCACAAACTTGGTGGATTGCTTAGTGGCTTTGTTGGCATCTTTGGTGGGTCGGGTTGATGAAGCCATTGTTGAAATGTGAAGAGGAAAAAACTAGGTTCTTTGAGGTAGAAGAAGATTGTGAGAGTTAAGAGTTCAGAACGCGTAAAAAGTGAAAAGAAATGAAAAAGGGAGTATTTATAAGGACGGAAGTGGGAGCGGTTCCAAGATGGCACATATGGTTAAAATTGGAGTGGGACACGTGTCCTTCCTACTATCCTTGATGGAACGGTGGCAGTTAATGCCTAGCCCCATGATCTCCTAGGGTCTAGGAGGCGTAATGATGACAAAGATTCTCACGTGGGTTAAGGGGACGTTTTCAGAAAAGCGTAATCATGACCATGACATCATAAGCGTGCTGAAGAAGGAGAACCGGTTTATAACATTGATTCATTAGAAACGTCGAATCGCAAATGGATCATTTGAGGCGTCGAATAAGACTATCAAAAAATGTCTTTTTCTTCAGTAATGTCAAAAATGACATTTTTGGGGGGCAATTTGTTAGCTCCCAAATTCGACGCCTAGTTTGGATTAATGGAATTAATAAAGAAAAATAATTTATATGAAGTTATCAGAGGCTTCGACAAAACTGTGAAACCTAGGTATTTTTGGTAGAAGTCACCTTTTGTACAAGGAGAATATGTTTAACAGATTTAGGAAAAAATATTTTAAGTCTTGGAAGTTGATTCGACAGGGAACTATTGATGGTGTTCGAAGTAAGATTTGAATTCAAATAAAGGAGGGAACTTTGTTCTTATCTAGATTTTGAGAGAGAAACGTGGAGCATTTTCAAGAAAAGAAGACATGTCGAGCGCCACTTGTTTTATTTTTGTAGGAAGGTCGTTGAGGCAGTTATTTTGATCATTATAAATAGGAAATCTTAGCGTTAGGATTGTGTGTTCAAAGTTGTACAAAATCTCTAGAATTACTCAAAATACCCGTGTGCAGAGAAAATAATGTGTTGAAAAAATGTATGTTTGATGAAACACCGTATCTTTACACTTTAATTCAAATTTTATCCTTTTACCCACAAGTTTATCTTCTTTATTGTCCAAGTTATTTTCAATGCATTTACTTGCATTACGATTAAGTTTCTGCAATTTACTTTCTTTGAACATTTAAAGTTGTTAATTTTAGATCATGAATACTGTCAAAGTATTCACCATTTTCCAAACTTTATTTTAAGATTTACTAGCACATGTCCTAGGATCAGTATGGTCGATCCTGTAAGTAACCAAATTCCTTTTCGATTTGGAAGACTAACGGTTGTTTACTAATTTTCACGGTAAACACTTTCATTATCATAGTTTTCAATATGTTAAGTATAAACTTTAGCATTTTGCATCCAAGATGAATAGTTGTAGCATTCACGTTTTGATTGGCTAATGAGAATTTCACGCATATCACTGATATGTGGACTGATGTGTTGACGATGTCTTGACCATTGTTACGACAAAGATTCGGCATTTAAATTTTTCATAAAATTGGTCATAAATAAATAAAATAAATATAAATCTAAAATATGCTACTTTACCCATCAGTTTCTAGCAAAATCGAGGTAATATGCTATTAAAAAAATCAACAAATTAAAAGGTAATAAAATGTAGTTGTTGGATTCGAAGGCGTGTCCTTTAAAAACTTTATTCCTCGGTTTCCAGCTCAACCAAAATAATAAGTCATAAAAAAATTTAAAAAGTGTTAAAATGTAATTGTTAGGATTCAAAGACGTGTTGTCTAAATACTTTACATTTCGATTTTCAATCCAACAGAGGTAATAAGTCATAAAAAAATTAAAAAAATTAAAAGCGGTTAATATGTAATTGCTGAAATTCGAAGGCGTATTCTCTAATTATCTAACCGAGAGCATATATGATATTTAAAAAAAATGTGATGTATCTATTATTTACCTCTCAATTTTTTTGTTGGATGAGATTAAAAAATTATCATAAAATACATTATTTATAATAGTGTTTGAATAATGAAATATCTTAAATGCTATCTACAATTACAATGAATGTATGGAGTATGTTTGTTTTTTTAAATTTCACAATGCATGGGTTGCTTAAAGAATGACACTTCATAAATAGACTTGAATGACACGAGTATGTGTCAGCATTCTTGTCTGCTCCTAAACATAAGTGAACTCACTCTACTCGATCTAGAAATGCCAACAAGTGAAATTCCAAAAGAAAGTGGTGAAAAACACTGCAAAGTTTTGCAACATGCGGTTGTGCCCTCAAAAATCTAATGCTTTTATTTTGCTTTTGAGATGAGTACAATGATAGTTTACTCTGCACATAAATTGAAACCAAACTGTTGAACTATAATTTGAGTAAATTCATATCCCTCCAAAGTGTTGTTGTATCGGATACGTTTTGGTAATGATGTAAAAATTGAATTGGAGTTCCAATTGGTGAAATATTTTTATCATGGTACAATCAGCTCAAACGTGTGATTAAATCCAATTAAATCCAATGACAAACAAAAATATATTTAAAATATAATAAATAAATAAAAGTAAGAGTGAATAAACTTGTTAGTCCTTGATTAGTTTTTTAAAAGCTAAATAGTCATTCAATATACTCAACAAATATGAAATAGGTTCCTTTGTCAAATTTGACCGTTTGATATGTTAATGATTAGTCACTAATTTTACTAAATTTTTTTTATCTAATTATTTATTGTTTTTAATAGTTAGTTAAATAAAAATTTTAAAATTAGATTTTAAATGATTTAATGACACTTTCATAATAATGTGTCTTTTTGGAAAAATTACGAAATCAAGGAAAGGACCAGAAGGGAGAAAAGCAATCTAGCCATATATATGCGTATGGAAAACATGAAAACAACGAAGTAAAATATTTGGTCTTTTAAGAAGGCATTGTTGGAGTTGGTTGAAAATATAAATGTTTAAGAAGTTTCACATCACTTAGTTTTGTGAATGAAGATAGAATCCAAGACTATATATTAGATACAAGTTTTTTAAAGTCCCACATCGCATAGTTTTGTGAAGGAAAATGGAGTCCATGCCTATATATAGGATTCAAATTCTTCATTCCAAGAACTACCACTCAAAAGCACTTTAAGCTTGTATTTGACTCTTTATATTTTCTCTTATACTCTTGGTTTAGAGTATTGTGAGGGGTAGTTAAATATTTGCTTTGGAGAATGTCGGTGTATTGGGGTATTGAGATGGTTAAGGGTTGTAACACCCTACTCTACCCATTCGTATAAAAATTGAAAATACGAGAATATTGCATAAATAAATCAGAGTTAATACACGTAGGATGCCACATCACCAAAAATAATTATCATGAAGTATCAAATCACTTAATGTCTTATTTATTAATAAGAACCAATGCTTTGATTAAACAACGGAATTAATTTATTTATTGTAATTTTTGGTTTTGACTGTTCTTACTATTATTTTTTTGTACCCTTCTTTATTGTAACACAAATGTCTTAATAGACCTTAAAGAAATGATGGGCTTCAAAAAGAAAAATGAATTGTAATGAGCTTTAGTATGTAAGCCAACAAAAATTGAAATGGACTTGTTTTTGTGGAATTTTGTGTAGAGTTTTGCTGAAAATGAATTTAAATGGATAAATGAAAAATGAATTTAAAATGGGTAATTTGGAAAATTGAATGGATTTCATAGATATCGAAAAATTGGTTAAAATAAAAATGGCAGGATTGAAAACGAAATCGAATGAATGGATATTTGCAAAATTGAAACGAAGAATGGATATGGAATAAAATGGCTTAAAAATGAAGTGGATTATTGGATGAATTGAATTGGTTTGGAATGGATGAAAAACTGAAAAAAGAGAAACCACCATAAAAAAATCTGCTGACACACATCTTGAATTGAATCAAAGAAAATCCAACTCGAATCAACTTCTGATTAATGACATCATAATAAATGAATCCATCTAGTCCATGTCACTTGAGTACTGAAAGTTAAAATCTTCATTTCGAACCAATCTTCAAAACAGCCTGTGCCACAGATGACTTGTAGATGAAGCAAAACCACTTTATTTAACCAAGATTAAGTCACATCCAACTGAACTGAAACAACATTGCTTACACACTCAACCTTCTAGCCTCAAGCGAAACTCAATTGATCGACACTTGCCTATCTTAAGCACAAAGGGTGAGAAACTCTAATCTTCATGCCTTGAGTGCACGTTGATGAAACAATGACTTGGTGAGAACCAAAAACCCTAATTCTGAATCTTTGCCACAGCCTGATAACCTGATAATGAAACAAACCACTTGTTTTGACCAAGATTAGGTCAAACTTCCACTAAATCTCCAACCACACCATACACCCTTGACCTGATAACCTCACCTGATATTTGATTCAGTTTTGCAAGACCTGAGCCTCGAAGAGCTTATGACGAAACCAAATTACACTGAATTATTGAGGAAGAGAGGTCTCTTGAAAGTATGAGAAACTGCTTGGTTGAGGATCTATCCAAAGCCTTGATTGATCCATCCATTGAAGCCTCTTGAAGTAAACCCTACTTCAAAAGTGAAACAAAACAAATAAAGTCTGATAATTTGGCTAGTTATGCATGGATGATTGACCTAAAATGTTATGTAGAAGATCAAAGAATCTAAGGGTAAAATTTGGGGTAAGACAATTCCCCAAAAAGGACTTGTGTTAGTGGAAATGGCATATTCCACCAGCTCTTTTGGGCATTTGAACCATGTATCAAAGGTTTTGCCTTCTATAAACCTATTATACAAATTGATGGAACTTGGTTATACGTGAAATATAAAGGAACGCTACTCATGGCAGTCGCACAAGATGGCAACAACAACATTTTTCCGTGTGCCTTTACTCTAGTTGAAGGAGATACTGCTTGGGGGTGAAGTTTTTCCCTAAAAAAAATCCCCAATTACATGTTGCTTCTCAGCCTAACTTATGTTTAATTTCAGACAGACATGCATCAATTCAGAGTGCATATAAAAATCTTGATAATGGCTGGCAGGATCCTCCTTCAATGCATGTCTACTGCATTAGACACATCACTCAAAATTTCATGCAGGAGATCAATGACAAGATGTTGTGGAACAAGGTTGTGAACACATGGTATGCATTAACAGAACCTTCCTTCAAACAATATCGCGAAGACATCAGATTGACAAATGTAGATGTAATAAGGTGGATCGACAATATTCCATTGGAGAAGTGGACCGGGGCACACGGCAATCGACAACGATAGGGCCACATAACAATAAATCTCGTGGAATCAATGAACTCTGTCTTCAAAGGCATTTGAAACCTACTGATAACCGCTTTGGTGAGGGCAACCTATTTTAGGCTCGGGTCAGTTTTTGATATCAGACGTTCAAAATTTCGTTCTGTCTTACCATCTGGGCAACTGTTTAGTGATAGTTCGATGAAATTTATTAAGGATGAAGCTTCCAAAGCTAACACACATGTGGTCACAGTGTTTGATTGTAATAAAGGTTGGTTTAGTGTTGTTGAGTCAATGGATCACAATGAAGGGAGGCCGAGGAGATCATACCGAGTGGAACTAGATAGAAGTTGGTACGACTGCGGAAAGTTTCAAGCCTTTCATATGCCTTACTCCCATGTCATAGCGGCATGTTCAAAGGCTCGCCAGGACCCTTCCATCTTATTATCCCCTGTTTACCAAGTCTTAAACCTATGCAATGTCTACAACAATAGCTTTCCGGTGGTAGCAAAAGAGGACTATTGGCCTGTATATAAAGGGGATATAGTCTGGAACAATGAAATTATGCGAAGAAAGAAAAAAGGTCGCCCCAACAGCACACTTATTTGAACCGAAATGGATACGAAGAATAAAATGGTGAGATTATGCAGTTCATGTCATCAGCACGGACACAATCGTACAAACTGTCCTAATGTTGGACCAAGCACAACAACATAATTTTAAGTGTAACTGTTTTGATTTATATTAAAAATAACTTTTATTTCATGAATATCATAACATTCGGTTACAACAATTTAAAAACAATGACTAAACAATAATTTAAACAACAATTAAACAACGAAACAAACAAATACAACGAGTAAATAACATAACTATGTGATTACAACCATCAGGACAATTTTCTGAGAACTATACATCAACGTGTAAACATCTCCGTCGGTTTTAACATTCTCCCAGAAACGAACTTCCCCATTTTGGTTGAACGTGGTAACAAGCCTCTGAATTCTTCTGATCTTTTCACCCTCTGCAATGTCTCCATTTAACCAATTGATTAGGCTTTTGTTAAAATGTTCGAACGTCAGTGTATTCCAGAGTCGGATCTTCGTCGGAGGCAATACGACTGAATAAATTAAATCTGCATTTCTCTTATGGATATAGGGACACATATATGAAGGCATTTTGAAAGAAAAATAGAAGGAGTTTATAGAAATGGAAGGATACATAATTATTTTAAAATGCTAGTTTATTTAGTAATATATTTGAAAATAGTGGTTAATTTAAAAAAAAAAACTCTATTTAAGATAGCTATGTTTTTTTTATAAGCAAGATCGATTTATAAAGAGGAACAAGGGGTGCCAAAACCCAAAGTTACAGAAGGGAACCAACTTAATGTACAGAGAGTAGGATTACAAGAAGTCAAGTGGACATTTTAGCCAGTCATAGAACAAGCATCTACTATTAACTTTCTTACCAAAAGTCAGCCACCGCCAAGAAAGGAGAGTAATTTTATCAAATAATGATACCGGATCCCCGACTGCATCGTTGAAGATGATTTGATTACGCATCCACCAAATGCACTAACAAGATATGAACCAGAAAGAGCAAGTGTAGTCGATAGAACATGCAGACGACAGTCGAAGGAACCAAGCTAGGAGGTGGTCAATGCAAACTGCCTCTATGAAATTACCAATCCCCAGCCAAGAACCAATTTTGTTCCATACAAGCTTGATTCGCTGACAAGAAATGAATAAGTGATGAGAGTCCTCAATTGCGTGAAAACACAATACGCAAACAAGCTCATAAGGATTTGAGATGATGTTTCTATAAGCGAGGTTCGAGCGCGTTGCCAGCCTATCCAATAAAACTCTCCAATCAAAGATTTGAATCTTCAAAGGGATGGTAGCCTGCCAAAGTAAAGAAAGAGATAAGGAGAGTTTTTCCTCCAAGGCAGGAAGGACAGAAGATTTATGCAGGCAGGTGTAGCAAGACTGCACCGAGAAGCATCTATCGGCAGTCAAAGACCATACAAAAGAATCTTGCACCCCTGCAGTAGGTTCTGTGTCGCGCAGAAGAGAGTTGAGCTCAACAAGTTCCGATTTTAAGTCAACAGCCTCAAGACTTATCGCAACAAATGAAGCAGCAAAGTCCCAGCACCAAGATGCAATCGACCAACTGCCCATGTTCGCAACTGAGATAGATTTATTGGCAGGAAAAACCTGCAACAATTGGTTGTTGCCAAACCAAAGTGAGTGCCAAAAGGAATTGTCGCAACCGTCTCCCAGCCTGCTATGTAAATTTAGAAAAAATTCGCCAGCTTCCAATGGGCAGGCCAAGTGCAACAAGTCTTTCCACCATAAGGAGTCCCGACGGGAGTTTGACAAGGAATCTTTGAGCAGAATAGAATGACGGATGTTGCCGTAGCGAGCTTCCAAAATGTGACGCCAAGAAGCTTCCTTGTCATTGAGACATCACCAAAGCCATTTAGATAGAAGTGCCTTGTTGAAGAGGCCCACATGTTTGATGCCTAGACCTCCAAGTTCTTTAGGTTTGCAGCAAGATAATAAAGCCAAGTATATGAATAAAAAATTATATACAAAACTAAAAGTAATTTATAACAATATTCACTTTCCGATCTAGGAGTTACATTTGTGAAATTTTAATTTTAAAAGATTATATGAAAATTTTATACATATAATTGAAAGACCAAAAAAATTGTCTATTATATATTCAAAATCTTGATAAATAGCATCATAAAAGATATTCGATAAAATGTAAAGAGATGGATAAATCTAAGTTGGCTTCTTATGTGCAAAATAGTTTTATTTTCTATAGATATGATTGACAATAAAAGACATGATAGAGGTCAAATGCATATAATTGAGCCATCTTTTTCTAAATTTCTATGGAATAAGAAGGGGAGACTTGTAGGCCAAGGTAATCAATTTGGAGTATGTTTTAAGTCGAGATTGTGTCATCCTTTGTTGAAGCAATTTCAATTGTTTATATAGGGCCCTTTTGTTTTAGTTTTTTTTTTTAATGATTTTTCTAGTTTAATATAATTTTGTGGAAACAAAATTTATAAAAAACTTCAAATAAAAATTTAATTTGAATAGTTATTCTTAAAACGTTATTTTAAATATATCAATATTTTATTCAAAAAAAATTTGGATATCAAAATTTCAAAAAAAATCACTTAATTTTGAAGCTATTTCAAATAGTTTGTCATAAAAATTATTTTTGATATACAACTTTTTTTTTAAATTGCGATTTTGACTATGTTTTGATCTTCAATAATATATGTTTATGTTGTATGATGTCAAAATTAGTCTTGCAATTTAGAAAAAATGAATATAGAAAAACTTGTAATATTTTAAAAAACGATTTTACAAAATATATTTTTAAAAATAAAAATAAAATTAATTTTTTAAAATTAAAACAAACAGACCCATAGCAACCTAATTTTTAAATATACATGCACAAATTGTTTGATTTGGATTTTCAATAGATGCATCATCACTATTGTACTTTTGCCAATGAAAAAGGGAGAGAATTCAAATAATTTCTTTGATAACTAAAGGAGTGGGAGAGTGAATTGTAACTTTGAAGACTTTTAATAATTGAAAATCTCTAAAATGTTCAAATTGTGGTTCATACTTCAATATTCTAACCAGTAACCATTTAAACTCATATAATTCAAATATAATTTTATATATTTATTTTTAAAAATACACATTAATTTGAATAGTTGAAAATAATAGTAATAAAATAGTTTGATGGACTATTTAAGAAATGTGCTATTATTTTAAAATGAACATTAATTTCATTACTATATATAATTTCATTTCATCTCGGACGTGAAAGAGACATAATCTTAGTTACACAAGCAAGGTAACGAATACGACATTAAAATATGTCACTTTACCTCTCGATTTTTGAATAGACGAGAAAAAAATGTGACATTAATCATGTGTTTGATCCTCAACAGCTGTATTTTTTTTTCAAAACTGCTACTTTTTTAACTCGATTTAAAACAATAGCCGAGAGATAAAATTATGATTACAATATTTTAATTTTAACTTTTTTCCGTTTTAATCTGCAAAGCATTGAATTTGTTGACAAATTTTAATTCGTCCTCATCATCATCAACAACAACACCAATAACAACACCAAAAACAAAATCAATAGACTCTTTAAATATTAAATCTCAACAACAACAACAACAACATCCATAGAATCTTTAAACGTTAAATCTTAACAACAATAACAACAACAAAATCAATATAATCGTTAAATATTAAATTTCAACAACAACAACAACAACAATATTAAACATTTTGCTTGATACAACTACAACTAAATAGTACATTAAGAAACCAACTTTAAAATATTTTCCTGCTCTTACTTTCATTATCATTGTTTTCAATATGTTAAGTATAAATTTTAGCATTTTGCATCCAAGATGAATAGTTGTGGTGGCATTCATGTTTTCATTGCCTAGTGAGAGTTTCACGCAGATCACTAATGTTTCATGTGGATTGATGAGTTGACAATGTCTTGACCATTTTTACTTTATAAATGGACGACAAAGATTCATTACTTAATTTTTTCATCAATAATTGGTCATAAATATAAATATAAATATAAATATAAAATACACTACTTTACACCTCAGTTTCCAGGAAAACCGAGGTAATAGGTCGTAAAAAACATTAACAAATTAAAAGATGATAAAATGTAGTTGTTGGGATTCAAAGGCGTATCATTTAAATACTTTACATCTCGGTTTCCAGCTCAACCGACGTAATAGATCATAAAAAATTTTTAAAAATTTAAAAAGTGCCAAAATGTAATTGTTAAGATTCAAAGGTGTGTCTTCTAAATACTTTACCTCTCAATTTTCAGCACAATAGAGGTATTAAGTCATAAAAAAAAATTCAAAAAAATTAAAAGTTGTTAAAATGTAATTGTTGAGATTCAAATGTGTGTTCTCTAAATATTTTACCCCTATCCGAGAGAATATATGATATTTAAAAAAAAATGTAATGTGTCTATGGTTTACACTTTAATTTTTTGTTGAATGAAGTGAAAATTTTATCATAAAATATATTATTTGTAGTAGTATTTGAATTTTGAAATATCTTACTCTCTCCATTCCAAGATAATTGTTATAGTTGATCATTTTATACAGATTAAAAAATATATAATAAATGAAAGAGACAGAATATTATTTTTATCAAACTATTCTTATTTACTATTAATGTATTCAAATTATAAAAAATGTAGAGTAAGAAAATAATAAATTGAAAGTATTAATTATAAGGCATAATTGAAACATAAGCATTATAATTACATTAAAAATTAAAAGTGATAGTTTTTTAAAACAAATAATTTTATAAAATACGATAATTATTTTATAATAGAGGAAGAGTAAATGTTAGAATGTATGGAGTATGTTTGTTTTTTAAAATTTCACAGTGCATGGTTGGTTAATGAGTGTCAGCATTCTTGTCTGCTCCTAAACCCAAGTGAACTCACTCTACTCGATCTAGAAATGCCAACAAGTGAAGTTGCAAAAGAAAGTGGTGAAAAACACTGCAAAGTTTTGCAACATGCATTGTGCCCTCAAAAATCTAATGCTTTTATTTTGCTTTTGAGATGAGTACAATGATAGTTACTCTATGCACGTAAATTGAAACCAAACTGTTGAACTATAATTTGATTAAATGCATATCCCTCCAAAGTGTTGTGTCGGATACATTTTGGTAATCATGTAAAATTGAATTGAAGTTCCAATTGGTGAAATATTGTTATCATGGTACAATCAGCTCAAACGTGTGATTAAATACAATGACAAACAAAAATATATTTAAAATAAAAATAAATAAAAGTAAGAGTGGATAAACTTGTTAGTCCTTGATTTATTTTTTAAAGCTAGATAGTCATTCAATATACTCAACATATATGAAATAGGTTCCTTAGTCAAGTTTGACCGTTTGAAATGTTAATGATTAATTAGTATTTTTACTAAGTTTTATTTAAGTATTTGGATCAATTATCCATTTATTTATTGTTTTTAATAATTAATTAAGTTTTTCTAAAGAAAAATCACAAATTAGATTTTAAATGATTTAATGACACATTCATAGTAATGTGTCTTTTTGAAAAGATTAATTTGTTTTATGTTAGTGCGTAAGACACTTTTTAGTGAGAAGAGAAAAAGAAAATAAGAAAATAATGATTTATTGAATGAATTGTTACTAATAATGATATATATTATTTATATACAACCCTAATTGCGCTTGAACTAACACAACTTGAATTATATTTAAATATTAAATCAAATCAAATCAAATCTAATAATCTAATCTAATCTAATCTAATATTTCAACATACCCCTCATAATCCAAGTTGTCGAACTTAAGCTAATCATAGTCGATTTGAAATATTCCAACTTTCTTTCTCAAATTCAGGAATCTGTCGATCTTTAATCCTTTGGTGAAAATATCGGTCAACTGTGCTTCACTTGAGCAGTGTCTAACTTCAAGTTCACCTCGATTTACCTTTTCCCTTAAGAAGTAAAATCTAGCTTCGATATGCTTACTTCTTCCATGCAGAACTGGATTCTTCGCCATATTTATGGAAGACTTGTTGTCGATTTGCAACAGAAGAGGTTTCTTCACTTCGATCTCCATTTCTTCAAGTATTGATCTGATCCAAATTGCTTGACACGCAGCATAAGATCCTGCTATATATTCAGCTTCACATGATGATAATGCCACCACAAGTTGCTTTCTCAAGCACCATGAAATTGGGGCACCAAATACTTGAAAGAAATATCCAGTAGTGCTTCTTCGATCTTCCTTATCTCCGCACCAGTCACCATCTGAATAACAAGTAACCATAGATTCTTTGCTTTCAGAGTCTCATCGAAATAAAATTCCATAGTTTGTCGATCCTTCTAAGTATCTCAGGATTATTCTTGCAGCTTTCATGTGTGACACCCCTGGTTCACTCATGTATCTGCTCACTAATCCGATTGAGAAACATATATCAGGTCGACTGTTGCACACATATCTTAGAGATCCGACAATCTGTTTGATCAAAGTTGCATCGACTTTGTCTTCCTCTCCATGCTTCTCCAACTTTAAATTTGGTTCGATAGGCGAAGATGCAGGAGTCGAGTCATCCATTCTGAATCTCTTGAGTATCTCTTTGACATACTTTCTTTGATGTAGCACCATGCCTTGCTTCGACATTTGAAATTCCATGCCTAGGAAGTATGACAACTTTCCCAGATCTGACATTTCAAATTCCTTATTCATCGGCTCTATGAACTTTGACAAGTTCTTCAGGCTATTTCCAGTTACTAGCAAGTCATCGACATATAAGCGGAATATTGTTATATCTTGTACCATAACTTGAACATAGACACCATACTCAAATTTGCATTTTACGAATCTCAATTCAACCATGTATGAGTTGATCTTCTTGTTCCATGCCCTAGGTGTCTGCTTGAGACCATAAAATACTTTGTGCAACTTGTATACTTTACTTGCTTCCTCCTGAATCACAAACCCAGGAGGTTGTGTGACATACACCTCTTCTTCTAAAGGTCCATTAAAAATGATGATTTCCCATCTAAGTGAACTGTTGACTGATAAGTGCAAATTTTGACTTAAAATGAACTATCTTTCTTGGCACTTTTCAACTCAATTCTCATGTTTTCTTAGATTTTATTCTTGAATTGTTGTCATTCATCAACATTATGAAAATACCTTTGGTGCTTGTAATATGTGTGTTATTGTGCAGAAAAATGCATAAATTCATCAAATAAGTAAAACACAAGAAAGGATCCAAGTTGCCAAAGAAAGGAAGAAAACATCAGCAAGATCGCTTTGCGAACTTGTCAGTGAATGTTCGCTTTGCGAACAACTGGAGAAGTCCCAGCGAATGGTCCCAGAATTATGGTGTTGGAAGCGGTATAGTGGCAAGCAACAAAAGTTTTGGAAGTATTTTTCCGGGAATTTATCGTGTCCACAGAGATCGGTGCTACTGAACTGCCGTTCGACAATTTTAATGTTAATGAGTTTGGGTTTAGAATTGGTTGAAACATAAAAACAGAAAAGTAAATATTAACACATGAAAATTCATTCGTCAGAGAGAAAAGACTTATCAAGCATGTATATATTCCACTGGTCACAAACTTAAACTTACCGACCAGTTATACTAAACCTACAATACTCCTCAATATCATCCAACATCGCTCTCAATAGTGTTCATCTCTGACACACCGAGCTGAGAGAAAAACAACTGTATTACTCTCTTCATCGCTCTCGCGCACGAAGCCTCGAAACACGGAAGACATTAAGCTTCGACACCCAAATAGATTGTTAGCTCTAAATCTATCTCTAGCATCCAGAACTAATAGATAATCATCCCTAATGAAGGTTTGCGATGTTTATCTCTAACACAACCCAAACCCCGCGCATAAAGCAAAAATCAGAGACAATCATCGATAACGATTTGTAAAGCAAATTAAATATAACGCCATGGACGATAAATATACATAAGATCAAAGTAAAAACATATACAAACCCAACAAAGAAGAAAGACATGAAGAAAATCAGAAATGAACCAAACACTTCGCGGGTTGTCAGAGTCGATCGATGAGAAATCCACCTGGATCATCCAAATGCAAGCTTCTATGATGTTTTCTAAGCTAATCTACTAATGAAATGAAGTTTGATGGAGTTGGGAACAAAAACCCCAAAACCATGCCTAAAAATGTGTTTTTACCCCTATTTATTGCTGTCATCATCGCAGACTGCGCTTAGCTCAGTTTTGGGCGCTAAGCGCGCCCTTATTAATGCTAAACCGCCTTAAAAGTGCGCTTAGCCCGGTCAGCACGGGAGTGAAAAAATTCTGCACTTGTTTTCTTCAAAACTTTTGAACCGTAACTCCGTTTTTCGCCCAGTTCGAAGCGTTGGAAAGCTTATTCAATGCTCTATCTAACAATGCTCCAATATCAATGCTTTAATACCTACAAAAATAAATGGAAAACAATTAAACTCAATGATATTTACACGATAACGCAATACATACACTATAAAGTAAAGTAAACGTATTTACAAACAAAGCGGGTTTATTCGAACGATTTTAACAAAAAGTATCGATAAGTGCAACAAAACTTATATACAAAAATAGCTACAATTTGCAGTTGATACAATTTGCACTTATCATATGGCAGTAGAAAAAGGGACGAAAGTTCGCTTTGCGAACTTCCCAGCAAATGTTCGCTGATTCATCGCTTTGCGAAGACCTGGCGAAGGACACCTTGGAAATGGCAGTAAGAAAAGGCACCTAAGTTTGCAATGCGAACTTGCTAGCGAATGTCCGTTTTGTAAATAATCCTTCGCATTGCAAACTTATACAGAAATTCTGAGGTGGTTTAGCTTATCAGAGGCACATCAGGTGCCTAATTTTGGTGTTCGCTGGGCGAATGAAAAGTTCGCAGTGCGAACTTGGCAATTTCTGAATGTATTATATAAGTAATTTTCATAATTTTTTAGGATACAATTAATATAAATAGTAATTTTAACATCAGAACTTTATCTCTCTTCATTTCAAGAATATTTTAGTGAGAGAAACTCAAACCCTAAGGGGGGAAGGTAAGATCTTCAATCTCTTGTTGGGTGAGGATGTAATCTTTTGATACCTTATGTATTTAATCTAATGTATGTTTGTGAACTAGTTTTGATTCTCTATTGTTGATTGTCTTTGATTGTTTATTTGTGGGCCCTGACAAAACTCTTTTTAAATCTTTGATCTTAGATTTTCATCTATCAATGAGCAAACTTTTGACATGGTTTTGTGAGTTGATATTCATTGTATCTTTTATGGTATTGTGTTGATTAGTAGCATGAATAGCATGAGTATGATCGATACGATATTGTGAGGATATGTGATAATAGTGATGAAGAACGATATTCACATACATTTAGCAAATTAGTTGAATACATGTAAAAAGGGTTAAGCGTATGTACGTATTCTGATCATGGCATTTAATATGAAGCAATCATTTATCTGATGTGGGTGTTATCTTTAATTACCTGTTTATCTTTGATTTGAACCGTAATAGACATATACTCTTCAGATCTGGATCTTGGATGATTATCTGTTAGGTTCTAAACTCTAGACATAGATTTAGGCTTAGCATTTGCGTGAGTATCAGTTCTTAATGCTCTGTGTTGGTTTTGTTGCGTAAGACATCACCAATGAGACAATACGGTTGTTCTCTCGACGTTGCGTTGGACATAAACTCTGTTGCGAGTGATATGTGAGAATATTAGACGAATGATTGATTTGTGTTTATCTGATTAGAAGAATGCACGTGTTATCAATTGATGAGATCCAATCCCAACAAGGCTCTGTTTATACTTCAGTATTTACTTTATATTTTCCGTCTTTACATTTTATGCCTCTAATTTTGGTTCTTTAAATCTTTTAAACCAAAACTTTTGCACCACAAGCTTAGAAATGTAGAGACCATTGAACGTCATTCTTTCTCGCACCGATCCCTGTGGAGACGACAAAACTGGGTACTTAATTAATTTTTGCTTGCTGCTATACCACACCAACAAAATGTTGTCGTTGTCGGGGATTGGTGTTTGGATATTGAATCGCATTGCGATAGTTTCTATATTTTTTTAGCTTTGTACATTTGTTTATATTTTATATATTTGTTTTCTTTTATGTTTTATATATTGTGATTAGGAATGATGAGAACTCCTTCTAGATTGGTTGCTATTTGTATAAAAGTATTCAATGAAGCTTCGACCGAGTCTAGATGGTGATGATAGGATGGTGAGCATTGAATTTATGCAAGGTAAATTGTACCGCTTTATAGAATGTTATATTGATTTAAGAATTTTTTGCTTTGTGCAAATGTGTATTTTTTTTTTCATGTTGCAACTTGTTTGAATGCTTGTTTCACTTAGGTCCGAAAGCCACAAATTGTGAGAAACCTCCATTGTTTACTATATGCTAGGATGACAGATAACTTTGTTTAATTCGTTTGATTCATGCTTTATCTTTTAATTATTGTGATTTTGTGGAAGCATTAGAAATGATCAAGGCATTTGTTTATATTGAGCACAATCAGATCCAAAAGTAATTTACCCGTGAGTAGAGAGAGTTTGTTAACCCCTTGAGCCTAAACAGTTTAGATCTCGTTTAGTGATGAACTTTGTGTTGTACATAATTTGAAAATCAAGTTCATCATTGAATTTTGTGAGGTTCTAAAAATTTCTTCTTGAACCTTTGAACATTGTTTTAATTTGATTTCCTTGCCATAAAAAGCAAGGAACATTCACTTAAGGTTTGGTTGAATTTAAGTTGGGGAAAATGAAAAAGAAGAACGGTAGGTTGCTAAAACTTTTGAAAAATTTCAAACAAGCATGAAAAGAAAAAGTGTGAATATGAATGAGAAAAACAAAAGAAAAAGAATGCTTGTTTGAGTAAGAAAAATAGAGAATGAAATAATTGTGCATAAGGAAGTTTGAGAAGGTTTGTGATAGAGAATGAAAATGGTGAATGAAGTTAAGATGTGTGAATACCTTGTATAGTGAATGTTCTTTTGTATCAAAAATTTCGATTCAATGGCCTTTAGAAATGTCCCTTTATTGTTAACCCGACCAAGCTACAACCTTTAAAGCCCTTAGTGATCTTTTTGCTTCCATGTTTTCATTTTTGATTGTTAGATGTTGTATGAATTGAGTTGCTATTAGCATTGTTTGTCAGGTGAGTGAAATTGCCCCGCGGTTGCAAATGCTTTAATTTCTTCATTCTTATTCTGAAGAGGAGTGTTAGAGTGATTCAAGTATGAAAATTTAGTTGTTATTTGAAACATTCTATGATATTTGTTTAAGAACTTAATTATTTGTCATTGTTCGATTCTATTGAGTGGTGAACGTTGCTTGTGCGCATTTTCATGTTTGAGTAAATCCTCTTATTTGAGAAAATTTCTCTTGTTTAAAGTTGAGTCGTTTATCTTTTCTTGGTTGAATCTTATGCTTGAGAAAATCCTCTTGTTTTCATGAGGGGCATACTTTGCTTGAGGACAAGCAAAAATCTAGTTGGGGAGAGTTTGATAAGTGCAAATTTTGACTTAAAATAAACTATCTTTCTTGGCACTTTTCAACTCAATTTTCATGTTTTCTTAGATTTTATTCTTGAATTATTGTCATTCTTCAACATTATGAAAATACCTAACAGAAAAAGACAAAAATTCATCAAAGAAGTAAGACACAAGAAAGGATCCAAGTTGCCAAAGAAAGGAAGAAAACATCAGCAAGTTCGCTTTGCGAACTTCCCATCGAATGTTCGCTTTGCAAACAACTGGCGAAGTCCCAGCGAATGGTCCCAGAATTATGGCAGTAGGAAAAGGGACTAAAGTTCGCTTTGCAAACTTCCCAGCGAACGTTCGCTGATTCATCGCTTTGCGAAGACCTGGCGAGGGACACCTTGGAAATGGCAGTAAGAAAAGGCACCTAAGTTCGCAATGCGAACTTGCTAGCGAATGTTCGCTTTGCGAATAATCCTCCGCATTGCGAACTTATGCAGAAATTATGAGGCGGTTAACCTTATCAGAGGCACATCAGGTGCCTAATTTTGGTGTTCGCTGGGCGAATGAAAAGTTCGCAGTGCGAACTTGGCAATTTCTGAATGTATTATATAAGTAATTTTCATCATTTTTTAGGATATAATTAATATAAATAATAATTTTAACATCATAACTTTATCTCTCTTAATTTCAAGAATATTTTAGTGAGAGAAACTCAAACCCTAAGGGGGAGAAGGTAAGATCTTCAATCTCTTGTTGGGTGAGGATGTAATATTTTGATACCTTATGTATTTCATCTAATGTATGTTTGTGAACTAGTTTTGATTCTTTATTGTTGATTGTCTTTGATTGTTTATTTGTGGGTCTTGACAAAACTCTTTTCAAATATTTGATCTTAGCTTTTCATCTATCAATGAGCAAACTTTTGACATGGTTTTGTGAGTTGATATTCATTGTATCTTTTATGGTGTTGTGTTTATTAGTAGCATGAATAACATGAGTAGGATCGATACGGTATTGTGAGGATATATGATAATAGTGATGAAGAACGATATTCATATACATTTGGCAAATTAGTTGAATACATGTAAAAAGGGTTAAGCGTATGTATGTATCCTGATCATGGCATTTAATATGAAGCAATCATTTATCTGATGTGGGTGTTATCTTTGATTACCTGTTTATCTTTGATTTGAACCGCTATAGACATATACTCTTCAGATCTGGATCTAGGATGATTATTTGTTAGGTTCTAAACTCTAGACATAGATTTAGGCTTAGCATTTGCGTGAGTATCAGTTCTTAATGCTCTGTGTTAGTTTTGTTGCATGAGACATCACCAATGAGACAATACAGTTGTACTCTCGACGTTGCGTTAGACATAACCTCTGTTAGGAGTGATATGTGAGGATATTAGATGAATGATTGATTTATGTTTATCTGATTAGAAGAATGCACGTGTTATCAATTTGTGAGATCCAATCCCAACAAGGCTCCGTTTATACTTCAGTCTTTACTTTGTATTTTCCGTCTTTACAATTTATGTCTTTAATTTTGGTTCTTTAAATCTATTAAACCAAAAATTTTGCACCACAAGCTTAGAAATGTAGAGATCGTTGAACAGCATTCTTTCTCGCACCGATCCTTGTGGGGACGACAAAACTGGGTACTTAATTAATTTTTGCTTGCTGTTATACCACACCAACATTGACCAGCCTTGCTTGCATGCCAAGGCCATCACTAGTCGAACAGTTTCCAATCACGCGACAGGTACAAATACTTCAAAGTAACCGAGTCCTACTCTCTGGAGAAATCCTCGAGCTACCAATCTCGCCTTATGCCTTGTTATCAACCCATCAACATTGTGCTTCAACTTGAACACCCACTTTACTTCAATAGCTTTTGTATGAGCTGGAAATTTGACCAACTCCCATGTGTTGTTTCTTTCAATTGCTTGTAACTCTTTGACCATAGAAGATTTCCATTGTTTATCTTTAAAGGCTTCGATATAGTTGATTGGTTCAACACATGCATGTAAAGCAAAATGGACTAGTTCCCCATCTATTGTGACTTCATCATTACCAACCACTTCATAGTCTTGAAGTTTTACTGGACGAGCTCTAGTTCTTTGAGGTCTCTGACTTGTGCCAGCCATATCCTCTTCGACTTCGATTGTGTCAAGAATGTCAATAACTGCTTCGACTTCTTCTTCGACTAGAGTATCAACAATATCTTCGACTTCGATATCATTACTCGCTTCGTCGAAATCATAGCACATTAGTGGCTTGTCAATTGCATTACTAGAATTCCAATCCCTGGAAGAATTTTCATCAATCACAATGTCTCAACTCATCACAATCTTCGTATTAATTGGATTGAACAGCCTGTATGCTCTAACCTTATGATATCCTACTAGAATCATAGGTTCACTCTTATCATCAAGCTTCCTTCTCCTAGCGTCAGGAATATGCTTGTAGCGAATAGAGCCAAACACCTTCAGATGACTCACTGATGGTCGTTTTCCAGTCCACACTTCTTCAGGAACCTTGTTCTTCAGCTTCTTGGTAGGTCACCTGTTCAGAATATAAACAGCAGTCGAAATAGCTTCTCCCCATAAGGATTTTGGCAAATTCTTCTGCTTCAGCATGCATCTCGCCATGTCCAATATGATCTTGTTTCTTCTTTCTGTTATTCCATTATGTTGAGGAGTATAAGGAGTAGTTATCTCATGATCAATACCATGTTCTGCACAAAATGCTTCAAATATCTTGGACGTGTATTTTCCACCTCAATCTGTTTGCAGAACTTTAATTTTCTTTTTACTTTGGGTTTCGACAAGTATTTTGAATCTCTTAAAGATTTCAAATACTTCGTCCTTTCGTTTGATCACATAGATCCAGAGCTTACGACTGTACTCATCGATAAATGAGACAAAATACCTGTTTCCACCAATGGTATGCTCTTCAAAAGGACCACATACATCTGAATGTACAACTTCGAGTATGCATGATGATCTCATTGGCATAATCGAAACGAAAGACTTCCTAGACTTCTTTCCGACTAGACAACCTTCACAGAGTCTGTCGGGAATCTCAAGACTTGGTATACTATTTACTATATCTTGAGTGATCAGTTGATTTAGTGACCTAAAGTTCAAATGGCCAAACCTCAGATGCCACAACCAACTATTCTTGTGGTCGACAACTGTTTTCAGACATTGTACCTCAGTCGAATTAACCATGGTCTTAAATGTTTTATTCTTCGGTAGAGTAGATTTCAAGACCAAGTTATTCTGGATGTCAAAAAGTTATAAGGCTCCATCTTTCATAACCACTGAGAACCCCTTTTCGACCAGTTATCCAACACTTAGCAGATTGCACTTTATTCTAGGGACATAGAGTACATCTTTGATCAAAGATTTTGCTCCATTACTCATTTGAATAATTATGTTGCCAGTACCTTCTGCTGGCAACAAGCTATTATCAGCAAGTTTTACCTTACTCTTCTTCGACTCGTCAAAATCTACTAACCATGCTTTTTTACCAGTCATGTGATTCGAACATCCTAAGTTGAGGAACCAGGTATTGGATTCGACATGGTCATCTGCAACTGCAGCCATAACCACCATATCATCATAATCATCTGAATCTTGACGTGCAAGGTTTGCTTCTTCGTCCTTGCCTTTTGTCGAGCCCTTGTCTTTCTTGTACCAATAATGCTTGGCCAAGTGACCATACTTTTCACAGTTATAACACTGCACACCTCGTTTCTCTACTTTGTTTTTCTGATAGGAATTTCCTTCTCTTCTTTTTGAGGATTCAGAAGTTCTATCATCAATCTTATTCTTGTGAGGATTCGACCAAGACTTCTTGCCATGAATCTTGTCGATTTTGCCTTTGAACTTGTTGGAACCACTATTCTTCTTCCAAGATTGCGCCTGGAGTGCTTGTATCGAGTCTTGAACTCCTCAACATTGTACCAAGAGCAACACAAGTGAGAGATACATCACATATTCACCCAAAACCTTAAGGTGATAGGTGTGTGAGTTCTCCTACTTATAAATACTCAACTCTCCACATTTATAACCAATGTTGGACTCCAACTCACACTTGTTATATTATTCTCAACACTCTCTCTTAAGTGTGAGTCCAAAATACTCCCCCTCAAGTGAAAACTCTTGTCCACATACATTTGTACCGCCGTTGATACCTATTACTAGGCACCTCTTACTAGGCATTCTGATTATTCCTGCAACAATCGATTTTGTTTGGTAAGAGTCTTCAGATATTTTGATAAAAAAAGACATGACAAAATTAGAAAAGTATATTTATCAAATGCTAACTTAAAACCATCTACTAGTCTTTATTCAATACTTGAAAACTTTTGAAATAATTAGTCAATAATATATGAGAGTTTAAATGTATTCCTCAACCAACTTATAAAAAGAATAAAGCTCAAATATTCCTAGAACAAAATTACATTTAACATAATCCATTATCCCTATAAAAAAAAGAAACAAAGATTTTAAATAATTATAAAAACCGTTGGATAGTATTGTTGAGACCTATTCCTTAATTTTGAATAGAGTTAGGCAAAAACAAGATTTAGTCTTATCCAACATAAGAGGTTCATTTGTTTATTTTGTGGCTTCTATCTTTTTTCCTTTTGGTACCCACAAAAACAACGGCTTAAGAGCATCCACACTCAACAACTACACATTGGTTCTTTAAATGGGACCTATATAATTTTTTATATTTTATTACACTTCTATATTTTCTAAACAACCCAACTACATTTTCCAAATATCCACACAACTCATCAAAAACTCTAAAAATGGGTCTCACCAAATCTTACAATATACCCAACATTTATATTATATAAAAAAATAATTGAAATAATTTAATTCAAATATAGCAAAATACATTAAAATATTATACATTTAAAATAAAATAAAACAAAATAAAATAAATATGTATTAAAAAATACAATACATCACACAAATAATTAATTAAAAAATACATTCAAATAAATTACTAGCACAAAATACATAAAAGGATATATTTAAAATATTTTTCAATTGTTGTTATTCTCATGTCCATAACGTTGTCATATATGTTCTATCAAGTCTTGTTGAAGGTGTCGATGAATTTGTTTATCACGAACATCAAATCTTCTACGTAGGAACTCTTCAAAATCAATATTAGAATCATTCGGCAATATTGTCGCATCATTACTTAAATGATCATAAGAAAAATCAAAATTTTCGCCATATGTTGCACGTTCATCTTCAACAATCATGTTGTGTAATATGATGCATGTATTCATTATGCGTTGGAGTGTGTCTAAGTGCCAAGATCGTGTTGGGTTACGTATGATCGCAAATCGGGATTGGAGAACTCCAAATGCTCGTTCAATGTCCTTTCTTACCCCTTCTTGATGTTGGGCAAACAATTTTCTCTTATCCCCTTGTGGCATCGGGATACTTTTTACAAACGTGGCCCATTCAGGATAAATACCATCTGATAGATAATAACCCTTATTATATTCAGTACGATTGATTGTATAATGAACCTCGGGAGCTCGTCCTTGCAAAACATCGTTGAAGACATTGGATTGGTTCAACACATTAATATCGTTGTTTGACCCCGCTACCCCAAAAAATGCATGCCAAATCCATAAGTCTTGTGAAACCACTGCTTCAAGCATAACAGTTGGTTTGCCATGATCGCCTCGCACGTACTGCCCTTTCAATGCAATTGGACAATATTTCCACTCCCAATGCATGCAGTCAATGCTCCCTAACATACCTGGAAATCCTCGTGCCTCTCCCATTTGCGTTAGCGTTCAATGTCTTCGGCGTTTGGCCTTCGCAAATATTGTGCACCAAAGATGCTGATCACTCCTCTTGTAAACTTATCAACACATTTTAGTGTCGTGGTTTCGCCAATTCTCAAATATTCATCCACACTGTCAGCAGATGTTCCATATGCCAACATACGGATAACAACAGTGCATTTCTGTAATGGTGAAAGACGTGCCCTACCTGTTGCATCAACCATCATTCGAAAATATTTATCATGTTGACCTAGAGCTTCAACAATACGAAAGAACACATGTTTATGCATTTGGTACCTTCTACAAAACTGCTCATTTGTGTATATCGGAGTTTCTGAAAAATAATCTTTGAACAATCGATCATGGCCCTCTTCTCGATTCCTCTCTATATTCCTTATGTGACGTCTAGGCCTTCTAGAACTCGAGGCTTCTTCTTCCATAAACAACCTCACAAGCTCTTCATCCATGTCATCATTCATATAATCCATGAACATTTTTGCAATGTGGGAAGGATTGGAAGGATCCATGTGAAAAGAAGTTTGATATTTAGTATAAGATGATAACAAATTATAAAGAATGCAAGAGGTTAGTGTGGATGTTAATACTATTTATAAGACAACTTTGAATAACAGCTAGTTTAACTTTGAATAACGGCTAGTTTGAATAACGGCTAATTTGACTAACGGCTAGTTTGACTAACAGCTAGTTTGAATAACGGCTAGTTTGAATACATAATCATGCTAATTAAGTTCAGAATACATAATCATACTAATTAAATCCAATAAACCTAATCATATCAATTAAGTCCAAAATACATAATCTTACTAATTAAGTCCATATTTTTCTCTAATCATGTCGCACAACATTTCATGAGCTTGTAGTTGTCTTGTATCCATATTTGATGTATCTTTTGAGAGTATTTGCAGATCATTCATCTTCAATCTTTCCTCAGCACTCTCAGCCTTCTTAATCTTTGCATCAACCTTTTTTCTTTCTATCTCAACTTTCTCACCCTCAATGCGTGCATAGTCTCATGCAAACATTGACATCAAATCAATTTTTTTTAATCATCTTTCAAAGAATCATATTTAACATTGGGAGTAGAAGACATTTCCACGAGCTTTTCTTTCTCCTTCCTTTTGGCTGCCTTTTGACCGATTGGACAACGGGACAAAGTAGGTGATGATGGAACGTGTTCGCTGCTCATTTGTTGATTAGAAGATGAAGAATATGCTCCTGAAGCTGAATTCTTTATTCTTTTTGTAGAAACTTCTGATGAACTTGCTTGCCATTTAGGTTCATCTTTCAATAATCTCCATGCAGCTTCAAAAGTAAACTTTTCACCTTCATCTTGGAAATAGATTTTATATGCAACTTGCATGATATTGCTCTCGGAACTCCCACTTTGTTGTGTGGACACAACTTGTTTGTAGCATCCAACAAACTTTTGAACAGATGGATTAATTTTGTGTCATCGACCTTTTAGTTGCGTCGGTTTCCCCTCATTGTAATTGATGTCACGATGCTTCACTGATTCTCTTCCAAAAACTATCTCCTTTTTTATCAACCCCAACAATTGAATCCTTTGAAACGTTGAGCCATGATTGAATGAGAATTTCATCCTCTTTTTGTTAGAACCTTTGTTTATGCGTATTCACAACCGGAACGGATGCAACTTCTTCACCAAGGTAAATAGTTTCCAAACTATCTTGAGTGCAAAATTGTGGTGTTTCACTTTCTTCATCATTTGATTGCACACCACTACTACCTATTTTAGTCCGATGAGGCATAGTGGGGTTAGTTGATTGAGATATAAATGGTTGATGTTGATATGGATAAGATGCTGTATAATATGAGTAATTTCCAAAGTGTGGAATATTTTGTGGATTTGGGATAAATTGAGAGTTTTGAAAATTTGGGTTATGATGTGAATTTGAGATAAAAGGTGCATTTTCAAAGTATGGGTTGTTTTGTTGATTTGGAATAGAAGGAGGATTACCACCATTTTGCCTAAAATTAGACCAAGAGCTATGTTGATTGGGATCCATTGACAAATAAATGTGTAGAAAAAAATTTAAAATGAGATAAAATCAATAGATGGAAAATAGATTAATTGTAATCCATACGGAGCTTTGCTCTGGCTTTAAACGGGGCCCTCGCTAGTGGACGGTGGGATTGGTCTCTCTTGGATTAGTCGGTCGCAAGGCCAGATTTCAAGATTTCCAAAAAAAAATTGTAATAAAATTAGTAACTATTTATAAGATTTAAAAAAATTACCGTTGAATTTTTAAAAGTAGCGGTTGAATGAAAATATTAACGTTGCCATGAAAAAATATTAACGTTGGAATAGTAAAAGCTCATTGAAATAATAACGTTGGAACAATAGATAGTGAAGTGAAATAATTATTAAGTTGGAACATAAAAATAATAGTTATTCTAATAACTTGTGTTGGATTTTTATATTAATTAAATGATCGAGTTGGCAATGAAGAACGCTCATCAACTAGAGGACGATGACAAAGTAAAACACTCTACTTTTTCTCAAATATCCCACAACCTCTGACACAAAAGAATTAAATAATATGTAGAAACGGTACATGCAAACCGATAATTATGCTCTAAGATAACTTCAAAATAAGTACTTGTTAATTAAGAGATTTTTCAATATTGACAACCATTAACTTATTGTCATATTAATGTAGCTAACTCAATAACAAAAAACTAATCAATGATGACATTGTACACAAGTAGTTGTCGTTTAACTATAAGGAGTAAAGATTGTTTGGTTATAAGTTCAAATAAAGAAATAGAGATTAAAAACTAGCACAAAAATAAACATATATAATTTTCTTAATGAAAGTAACTAGTACCTAAACATGTGCTCACATGTTAATTTGGTAACATTTGTAGTGATGTTATATGTACTTGAATAATTTCAAAGTCACTCACTCATGAGTCAAAGTTGAACTTGCTATGTGAATTAAGGGTTGAAATTCTTTTATTTTTAAGTCTAACATTGTATACAAAAAAAAAAAAATAGAAGACAAAAATATTTGAAAAAACACTTGTTTTTTAGGTGGTAAAATCATTTATATAGAAGATACATAGTAAGAATTATTAATACTTCTATTGTAAACTATTAATATTTTTTATATAAAAAATATATATTCTGTGCAAGTAACTAGAATGATTAATTCTTCAAGTTAGAAGGACCACAAATTCAAGTATTTACACTCAAACATATTTAAATAAAAACCTCAAATCAGTTCACTAAAAATAAAAAATTATACAAATTTAAATATTATAGAATGTGTAAATGTATTTTTTTTTCCAAACAAATCAAATTAAATTGAATTGTCAAAACCGAATATATATATATATGTATATATATATATATATATATATATATATATATATATATATATATGTGTGTGTGTGTGTGTGTGTGTGTGTGTGATCTGGGGTGATCAGAATGGATCTTCGTGGTTTTTCGTATAGGGCAGCGATGATGGTTGTAGGAGAAGAGGGGGGTGTACCTGCATGGTACTCCGATGTCAAAGTAAGTTTGGGTTAGAGAAAGCAAGTACAAAGCGTTTAGGTATGAGTTAGAATGAATATTGGATATTGAATAGCTGACCCTCTCAAGTGAGAGGGTATTTATAGAAAACCCTTAGCGCGGGGCCAAGGTCTCCCATTGCCGAAATATCTGATCGACCAATGGGAGACTACCAGGTGGAAGGTCTAACGCGTGACCTTATGACCTGGTCCAACTGTCCCCGTGAGCTCCGGAGGGACAGTTGGTCGCGTGAACCGTCAAGCGCGTGAGGAGGACTTTCCCAACGACTATATTCTTCCCAACGGCTATCACGTGCCCAACGACTATATTGTGCCCAATGGCTAGATTCGTCGAATCTCGTTATTGGGCCATGCCAAAAGCTGGACTAGGTTGGGCCTTGCCCTATTGTGGGTCATGTGTCTGCCCAGCCCAGAACAGGAGCCCCCCAAGTCTTTGCTCTAAGGTGGAGAGTAATGACTTAAGACAACTTTGTTGGTCGACCGAGGGGCAAGAGTTGCGACGCGGGGAAGCTTTTCGAGGTCGTTATTTTCGAATGAAAATGTTCAAGGACATGCCCTTCGCTTGTCTATGGTAAGTGTGGTCGACAGCTGGTCGCTTACAAGCCCGACAATTCCTAAGGATGCTAGGACGTGCTCGCGAAAATGACGTTTTTGTGTCGACCAGGCTTGATGAGGATGTGCCCACGGAAAGGACACTTTGTGTCAACCAGGCTTGTCGAGCCTGTTTCATGTGTGAATTGTCGGGGAGGGTATGCCCGCGGAGAGCTTGAGAGGACTTACCTTGGGGGTGCAACGTTTTAGCCTTGAGAATACCAAACAAAGTTTCTCTTCTGACACGTGTGATGGCGTAATTAATTTTTGTCAAGGCCTAGGGGGTCTAGGCTAGCCAAGCAATGATGGCTTCTACCCTTTGCACTTCCCCATGCGAGCAAATGCTTATAAAAAGGGGGAACGAGGATTAATTTGCACACTTCACGCAAATTTCTCTCCCCACCCTCTTATGCTCTGCAACTTGTTTCTTCTCCGGAGTTCATCTTGCCGCCGTCAACCTTCATCTTCGACCTCCAGATCTTCATCTTTAACCTCCAGATTCAAGTAAGTTCTTCATCATTGCTTGTTAGTCGTAGGATACTCCTTCGTTTTCTGGAAATTAGTTTGAATTTCCCGGTAACGCATGAATTTTCCGGTTGAAGTTCATGTGTTGTTCAATGAACACATGAATTTTCTAGGAAATTCATGAAGATTCTGAAGAACATGATGAACCTAGGATGAATTTTTTTGAATGTTGCGTAGAACTGTGTAAATCTTCCTAGGTTTCTAGTTAGAAGTAGTTCATGTTTGTAGTCGGGCATTAAGCCTCCTCGGTGCGAGAACTGATTTTCGCGTGCTTGATAAGTTTTATTTGTCGAGGAGACTCGTCCTCGTGGGAGCCTTTCGTAGAGTCGCGGAGACTCGTCCCCGTTCTTCGGGGGAGAGGATTTCGCCGTGTCCCTGTAACGTCGACTAGGGCTTGAGGATATCCTCGTATTTATTCCTCGCCCTTTCACTTGATTTGTGGTGGAAGGGTGGATTTCATCTCTGTCGTCGAATTCAATTTTGCTTCCTCTGCTTTTCAGGTGAAATGGCCGGTAGGAACGAGGAAGTCGTCCCCGACGCTGGGGTTGCTAACGGGGAAGCTGCGCATCTGGTCGAGAACGCGAACATCAGGGTAGCTGAAGGGGATCTTAGTTGGATTGACCAAGAGCCATTGGTGATGAGGTCGACTTTTACCGAGGAGGAGGCCATCTCGTTCCCTTTCCTCGAGGACCGGGCAGAGGGCACACCCGCGGGCTGGAAAGTGATCTGCCCAGCAGAGGATGACCAGATATGCTCGGTGTATCCGGGGATGAGATTTCCAATGTACGAATTAGATTTCATGGAGGCGAGGTATCGTCTGCCCTTCACTGATTTTCAAGGGGCTATTTTTTGTCACCTAGAGTTGTGTCATGCTCAGCTTCACCCGAACGCTTTGTCCTTTATTCAGGCCTTCGAGCTGGTGTGTCGGTATCTGAAGATCGGAGCTACAGTGGAGCTCTTTTTCTGCATCTTCCAGATTCAGAGGAGCACGGCTGGTCCCAAGCAAAGCTAGGTGTCTTTTAAACAATAGAGCAGGCTATTCTGGCCATATTCCAAGATTGTCCGAAACTTTAAATTCAGGTTCTTGGTCGTGAAGCCTCTCTCGGAGGCGGCCAAGAAGTCTCTGGCCACCATGGAAGTCGCGGAGGAGAATGGTCGGGAAGTAATGAGACCGGTGTCAAATTTCCCACTAGAATGGGTGTTTGCTCATTTTAGATATAGGACCGACCAGTTCCCCGTTAAGCACGACCAGCTGAGCACTAACGACAAAAAGTCTTTTCAAGCTTTGACGTCGTTTGTGGAGAACTTTATCCATTCTTTTGTGGTGGACAAGGACAATAATATGTTGTACGGGGAGGATGGGGACCCTGCTCAGGCGGCCCGCTACATAAATACTAAGGCCCTCCTCGAATGTGAGAATGAGAATGTCGCGTTCGAGCTTCTTGGTATAGATTAACCTTGTTTCCCGTACTGTTAATGTTTTGTGCAATGTGCTAATCCTTTTTATTTCTGCAGGGAAAATGTCAAACATGCGTGAGCGCCTGGTCAGGTCCTCCGCGGCCAAGAATCTTAAGAAGGCCCTGATGCTGAAGATCGACGCGGCTAAGCAGAAGGCGACGCTGGAGAAGTTCGTCGGCGGTTCTACCTCTTTTTTGGGAAGCACGTTGAATCCCCCTACCCCGGATACTCAGAAGAAAAGGAAGCGGGACAATCTTAGTTCTCCCTCGGCTGATGGTTCGAGCGGCTTTCTCGGGGGAAAGTTTGTTCTACCACCCTGTTATCTTCAAGGAAAGATTTCTGACGGGGAGGGATCAGTTGTTGTCCCCGACCTTGATGTGTCGGCCATTCTGTCTGCTGATCCTCAGGTGGGGAGGAAACTCTTGTGCTAGGATGTAGCGGCTGTGATGAGAGTGCTGGAGGCGGCGCTAGCCCTTGGGGACGCGGAGACAGTTCCGGTCGCGCAGTTTAAGAAGGTCAAGGCAAGGGAAACTGAGCTCGAGCTGGAAACTGCTGAGTTATTCAACAAGTTGACGACCCTCTAGGGCAATTACAAGGCCAAGGTCGAGCTTCTAAAGGAGGTGAATCAGGCCAGGGAGAAGATGCAACGCTTGAAGGAGGAGAACGTCGAGCTGAAGGCGAAGATTGCTAGGCTGGAGGGCTCCTCGGCTGTTGGCCAAGATGAAACTGAGGAAGAAAGAGCTCTAAAGACCCGGGCATACCTGATTGGGAAAATCTGCGTCCTCGAGCAGGATAACCTGGGGGCGGTTGAGTTCGGATTTAACACAGCCGTGGAGTAGATGAAGGCTTTGAATTCTGACGTCCAGCTGGTCACCGAGGGAATGGGCGTTTTGCACCAAGTTATTGACGGTCAGGTGGTTCCTCCCGAGCTTCCTGCCGATAAAGTTTAGCTTCTTCGTACCTTAGTATTTTGTTGGCCTGTGTGCCATTTTAATTGTAATTGATGATTAGGCTTGGCCCGTGTTCGTAATATATTGATAATTTTCCAGCCTTGTGGTCAAACTCATATATATATATATATTTGTGTTCGACATTGTATGCCTCACATCTTATTTTTTATGTACGCTGTGTATTTATTTTTGCTAGTGTTCACTAGATGTAGGAGTTTGGTCGACTCATTTTGATGTTCGACGGTTTGGGGAACTTGTCGAGGAGGCGAAGTGGTTTCGCCTTGCGGGGGACTAGGATCTCGGTCGAGGTCCTGATCCCACAGGGCTTGGACTATTCCCTTCGTGAGCTGGGTGTCCTGCCATGCTGGTATGACAACGGTGGAGCTCGATTGAGGTATCCCCGTTGGACACGGAGTTTTCTCGTCCCATGAGCAGAAACTTGCCTTCGTTGTAATTTTAAGGATTGTGCTTGCACTAGGGCACGCTCCCGTGGCCGAGCAACCTCTCTGTAGTGGAGGAGCTTGTCGGCAGTTAGTCCTGACTGATTGTTGGTCATAACTATAATATTGTTTGAGCTTTTCAGCATTCCATGGTCAAGCAAATGGTTCTCCATCCAGCTGTTCGAAGTAGTAGGCGCCAGTGCATGTTTTTGATTTGACCCTGTATGGGCCTTCCGAGTTTGCGGCCAGCTTGCCCTCGCGTGAATCGTTTTGATTTCTGCGTTGGACCAGGCTGCCAACTTGGAAATTGCGCTTTATGACTTTGGCGCCATGGCGCAGAGTTATTTTTTGTTTCAGTGAAGCTTCACGAAGATCTTCCCCAGATCGGATCTCTTCGACCAGGTCGAGTTCTTCTCTTAAAGCTTCGTAATTCAGTTCCTCATCCAGAGGAGCTTCTGTTCGCCTGGAGGGCTCCCTGATCTCCACCAGGATTACTGGCTCGGTTCCGTACGCTAGTCGGAAGTAAGTCTCCCCTGTGGTTGAGTGTGGGGTTGTTCTATAGGTCCAGAGCATGCTATGTAGCTCCTCGACCCATCTCTTTTTGGCTTCGCCTAGTCTTCGTTTTAGACCTCGAATGATCACCCTGTTTACGGCCTCTACTTGCCCGTTAGTCTGGGGATGTTCGACGGATGTGAAGTGTTGCTTGGTGCCTAGTTTGGCGACGAAGTCTTGAAACTTCCTGTCCATGAATTGGGTCCCACTGTCGGTCACAAGGGCCTGGGGCACCCCGAATCGTGCGAGGATGTTTCTTTTGTAAAATCGAAGTATGTTGAAGGTTGTGATCTTGTTTAGAGCTTCGGCTTTGATCTATTTTGTAAAGTAATTGACGACCATGATCAGAAATTTGTTCTGATAGGACCCCATTGTGAAGGGGCCGAGGATGTCCATCCCTCACCAGGCGAAGGCCCGAGGATGTCCATCCCCCACCGGGCGAAGGGCCATGGGGAGGAAAAAGTCTTCAACTCGTTAGGGGGTGCCACATGCATGTCCCCATGGAACTAACATCTGTCACATTTCATGACATGCTCCTTAGCGTCGTGCTGCATGGTTGGCCAGTAGTATCCTGCTCGCAGGGCCTTCCGTGCCAAGGATCTCCCTCCCAAGTGTTGTGCGTTGATCCCATCGTGAATTTCTTGGAGAACGTCGGGGACCTTGTCCTCCTCAACACATATTAGGAGGAGGATGAAGAATCCTCATCGGTAGAGCTTGTCATCGACCAGGAAGTATGAGCAAGCCCTTCGCTTAGTTATGCTAGCCTCTTTGCTATCTTCGGGCAACTCCTCTGTGGTGAGGTAATTGTATATCGGGGTCATCCAGCAGCTACTGTCACCAATGGCGTTGACGTCGAGCAGTCCCGATGGCTTTTCGATACTTGGTCGGGGAAGTATATCTTGTATGACAGACTTATTGCCACCTTTCTTTCTGGTGCTGGCTAATTTTGACAGGACGTAAGCTCAAGTGTTTTGTTCGCAGGGGATGTGTTGGACTTCCCACAGGTCGAACCTAGTTATCTTCTCTTTTACCAGCGCCAGGTATTCGACGAGATGGTCATTTTTGGCATGATACTCTCCTCGTACCTGGAAGGCCACGAGCTGGAAGTCCACGAAGATTTTCACTTCCTAAGCGCCTAGGTCCTCGGTCAATCGTAAGCCTGCGAGGAATGCTTCGTACTTGGCTTGATTGTTTGAGGTTGGGAAGGATATGACTATTGACACTTCGATTAGGATCCCTTCTTCGTTCTTGAGGATGATGCCTGCTATAACACCCATATTTTGTAAGAATATTTATTTAATTTATTTAAATATAATATTCGTGAATTTTAGTGAATTTGGTGGTTTGTGTTGACGTCGGTATTTTTGTGGAGTTTTGGTTATTTATTTAAATAATAGTATATAATATGGAATATATTGTATTATTATCTATTTAAATAATATTCGAAGGATTAAGGGTAAATTGGACTTTTAAGGAGGAGTTAGTGAGGGTAATAGTGGGAAAGCCCATTTTAGAAGCCCAAGGGGTAGGTTTAACAAAAAGGAGAATTTTGGGAGGAATAGGATTCATTTGGTCAGAACGTGAAAAGAAGGGAAATGCCAGAGCTCTGAGGAAAGAGGAAAAGCTTATGATTCGAGAAGGTTTCCAAGAACTCAAGAGAGAAAGGCTCGGAATCGACAATCTAAGGTATGTGGAGTATTACCTTTCATTGTTTTCAATATAGGGATTCGATGTATTTAAAGTGGATTCTGAGGTTTATATGATTATTTTTGTGGGTTTATAAGTAAACTGAGGAAGTTATCAGTATTTTTGTGGGTTGTGACGAATGTGAAGGGGTTGTGAGGACTTTGGAAATATTGGGGTTTTGTGAAGGTTTATGTAATTGAGGTTTAGGATAGTGTAATAAATCGACCTAATAGTCGTAGGTTTTGTGCCTTTGATTCCATAATGCCTTAGGGATGTTTTGGGGATGTGTTTGGGGTAATTAGGGTTGAACCAATAAGGTTTTTGGGGTCTGAGGAGTGTAGAATCGCAATCGCAGGATTACTGATTCATGCAAATCCGCCAAGCGAAATGAAAATTCGCAGGCGAAAATTCGCCAGATGGTCGCCAGGCGAATTGAGAGGCGAGCGAAGGGGAAAAATAGAGGTTTCTGGAATTTGAATGGAGGAAGGAGATTCGCCACTGCTCCGCCAAGCGAGCATGAGGCGAAAGGTGATAAGTGCAAATTGTAACTATTTTTGTATATAAGTTTTGTTGCCCTTATCGATACTTGTTGTTAATATCGTTCGAATAAACCCCGCTTTGTTTGTAAATACGTTTAGTTTACGTTATAGAGTATATTTTGTGTATCATGTAAATATCATTGAGTTTAATTGATTTTCTCTCATTTTTGTAGGTATTCAAGTAAGGATATTTTGTCATATTCATAAAGAGCATTGAATAAGCTTTCCAGCGCTTCTGACCGTGCGTCAATCCGAGTTACGGTTCAGAAGTTGTGGTCAAAATAAGGGTTGGTTTGCTGTCAAGTTCGCTTTGCGAACTTTCTGGCGAATGTTCGCTTTGCGAACTTGTCGCTCCCGAGGATTTGCATCCATGGTACAAACGCGAAAGTGGTGCGGAAAACAGAGTCGCCGGCAATGTGTATTTATCCCAAAAGAGGGAAAGGAAACACTGCGTAAACCTGAGGGAAGGGAAAGAGCATGGTCTCGCGACCAAGAGAAACGGGTAAGGGAGTCGGTTACGCGAAGGGAAGGTGTTAGCACCCCACGCGTCCATCGTACTTGACGGGATCTATGCTTGTTGTCTCGATCCAAGGGTGTCGTCGTCTGGAACTCGGCCGCTACTGAAAACGAGAAGGAACGGGGACGGAGGAGAACGAAGAAACAGTGGAGAAAAGAAAAAGAAGTGACTCGATAGGACATCGCTCGTCATATGCCTACGTATTCCCTCGTGCAATGGAAAAGTCCGAGTCAACGTAGTTCGGACGCGAACTAAGGGGGGAGATTGCTTGCCAAGACATCGCCGTCTTGTGCCTACGTATCCTCAATCGGACGAGAAAGAGGAAATCAGAGCAGTCGTAGTTCGACCTACGGGTCAAAAAAAAGTTTTTTATGAGCGACGTTAAGTTCGCGTCCGGCAGTTAGGGTCGATGCCTGTTTGCGACGTGACGGAAAGTAACGTACCCTTTTCTAAAAATGATCCGAAGTTGAATAATCTCGAAGGATGAAAAGGTTTAAATTTGTTTTTGTGTTTTTTAGACAGAAGTGGATTGAAGTTTGTTCATAACTTGCATTGCACCCAAGTCTGTAACATAGGAACGAATACTTCGCGCATCGTCCCCAACAGGACGTACGCTAAGTACCCTAGAAGAATGAAGGGAGACCCCCCATACTTCACTTCCCATATGTAAGGCTCATGCGCAATACATGTTAATCTTTTATTATGAGTTTTAGGATTTTTATGAGATGAGAAGAGAAGACTCAAAGGAAAAGAAAACACTAAGGGGAAACTAATCCTAATGTTATCATGCAAAAGGTGGCCCTATAGTTGAGTTTGAAAGGGAAACATCTATCTAAGTTAGCATGCAAAGGGAAGCCTAATTTTAATCCTACTCCAAGCTTAATCGAAAATTAAGTTGGACTAGGTAGCTCTAAGGGAGTGAATCCAAAACTTAAACAGGTCTTGAGATTCAAAGGAAGGAAAGAGTGAAAGAGATGAAGAAGGAAAGAGGAAATGAACAAAAACAGCAGCTACAACAGCGCATCTGCAACAATACAGCAGTAGATCTAACACCAAATACCAAACAGCATTCAACAGCTCATATTCAGCACATAAATGGGTGTAAAAAAAACAGCAGCATATACAACAGCACATGTGTATATAGACAGCGGTAGAAACAGGGCAGCATGTGATTCACTTGAATACAACTCAATCATGGCATAACAAACACACATTAAACATCATGCATTTCTCGATTAAAGATGATCACAATCACGCCACATACCATGTTGAACAAGCTTGAAGATATCATGAAAGAATGTACATTATCAAGCATATGAACAAGTTGAAATAAGTGTACACTTCTCGAAATGGAAAGTAAATGAACATGCACATAGGAATTCCAGCAACACAAGTATCAATTAACAATTAACAAGCTCAAGAAGTGTGCGTAACACATTTATCGCACCAAGAATGCAACATCGCAAACATAAACATTTATCGAATGAAAACCAAAAGTCGCGTGTCAGAAAATTGTGTTCATGCAATAGTGTGAGGTGCAACAGCTCAATAATGATCCACAAATCATCATCATACCAATCCATAAAGTTTAGACATGAAAAGCATCTCAAACAACCAAGAAAATGCAAGAAAATCAAGTTATGCTTCAGTGGTAACCGGTTACAGCATAACTGCTAACCGGTTACATAGTTCAAAATAGCCTGAAAATACGCAAAAAAAACAGGGTAACCGGTTAGCAGATACGCTGTAACCGGTTACGCAGCAGCAGAATTCAAAAATAAGTGTTCAGAATCACTTTTCAGCAGCTTATCACTTCTCCAATCACCTGCATGTTAGGGCATCTCAATATGCACGAAAATTACATCTCAAAACCAGCAAACACACATCAATCAACCAGCAACAACAATCAAATCCACAATCCAAAGGATCAAACACAACAAATTCAAGATCTACATCATGAACAAGCAAAATAAGCTAAAATGAAAAGTAGATCTAAAATTCACCAACCTATAAAGCTGAGAATTCCTTTGGTGATTATTGATAAGCTGCAATTGATGAATCTAAGCAAGAAATTCAGAGATCCAATGCAATCTTCAAGAGAAAATGCAAAATAAATGCAATGTGATGAACTTGCTTCAAGCTTCTCCAAAATCACTTCCAAGAACTTAGATCCAAAAGCAAAATAGTAGCAAAATCAGAATTCCTTCAAGAATTAGTGAATGGATGAAGGTTTAGTTCCAAGATCAACAAATTTCAATGTAAAATTTGTTGAACTTTGATGGTGGAACTTTGAGTGAGGGTTTTGGAATGAGAGAGAAGTTGAGAGAAAATTGGAGTGAAATGTGTAGAGAATTCAGAAAAAGGATCCAAGTTATGTGAGGTTTGGAATGAATTGATTTAAATAGAAGCTAGGTTAGGAATTCAAATGTGGTTTGGAGTGAGGTTTAGTGGGTGGAAATTGGGGTGAAAAGCGGATTAGGAAAGGAAATGAGGAATTAGAGTGGAAAATGTTGGAAGGAATTTGAATTTTAGGTGGAAAATAATGAAAATATCAATTCTAGATCATTCCCCCACGTGCACATGCCAAGCACATGATCACCAATGATGCAAACAGAATTTCCCAAATTTTGCCCAGAGTAACCGGTTACAGCATAACTACTAACCGGTTACTCAGTTCAAAAACTAAAGAAATGCGCAGAAAAACCCAAGGGTAACCGGTTATCAGATACGCTGTAACCGGTTACACAGTGCAAATTTTGAATTTTGGCGCCTTTTGGAGGGAAACTTGAAAAAAGGACTCCTGACAGTTGTTTTGAAACCATTAAACCTCTAAACCCCAAAACTCGGCATTGCTACTGAGTAACACCTGAAGAGAAACACGAATTCTTGCTAACACCTCAAACTATCCTGCTGAATTAATAATGTGATACCGGATCGCTTGATCAAAATGACTGACTGAGATTCTGATTATCAAAACATCTAATGAGCTAAATAAAAGCTCAAAAAGACCTTGAAAGCTATTTGCTTGGCTCTGAATACTGCTGAAAATTAAACTGGAACTGATGACGCCGCGAGCTGCTGAAAGATACCTCGATCCCATGCTCAAAGGAACTATGCAAATGCCGAAATGACGATGCAAATGAAATGAAGCATAAGCAGAAAAGGGTTAGAAACACTAGGGCAAATTTTGAGGTGTTATAGCTGCCCCTATTCAAACTTCTTGGATCCGAGGGTATGGAAGCAAAGGCTTCCAGACAGTCGAGATACATGGAGATTGAATAAATCTGCGTCCTGCAAAAGGAGAGACGACTCCGCTGGGGAACAAGTAACAAAAAGTGTAAGATCATAACACGGACGAGTGTCAAAGACCAATACGGACGAAGTATCAAAACAGATTGAAACAAATACGGATGAGTGTTGAGTGTGCTGGGGATAAGCACAGACGAGTGTCGAACGAATGAAGATGAATCATTAGAGACGTCAAAACCAACACAGACAAATGTCTAAAGGCTCACACACGGGCGGGTGTTGAAGGGACACGGACGGGTGTCAAAGGTCAATACGGACGGGTATTGAAAGAACACGGACGGGTGATGAAAGAGCACGGACGGGTGTCTAAGATCAATATGGACGGGTATTGAAAACAAAGGTTCAAACACGGGCGGGTGCTGAATAGACACGGACTGGTGTTTAAAAGGTTCAAACACGGACGGGTGCTGAAAGAACACGGACGGGTGTCAAAGGTCAATACGGACGGGTATTGAATAAAGGTTCAAACACGGACAGGTGCTGAAAGGACACGGACGTGTGTCAAAGGTCAATACTGACGGGTATTGGCTAAAAAGTTCAAAAGACAACGTTACTGGGAATTGAAATGCTAAACCGAACACTGACGGGTGTCGAGAGAACACGGACGAGTGTTTGAAATCAATACTGACAAAGTATTGAGGCAATGAAAAAGAACACGGACTAGTGTTAAAAGAACACGGACGGGTGCTGAAAGAACACAGACGAGTGTTCCATGCTAGTTGCTTTGAGGGGATGAACCAGAAGAGCGACGACAAAGACAATCGAAGGAGGATTCGCAAAAGAAAGACCGGCCGAAGGCAGAATTTCAAGCCCAAGATTAGTAGAATCAGCAGATCTACCAAGATGACTCTGCTGGGGAACAGAGAAATCTAAACAGACACCTCTGTAGGGGAGCATAGGAAGAAACAACAGTAGTAAGGACGAATCCACTGGTTGCGGTGTAATGTTAAACAACATCTCCTAAATGACATATCCCTCTGCTGGGGAAAGAAACCGGTAAAGGATATCAAACCTGGCTTATGCTTCGAATGTATATGTTTGAATTTCTATGGCATAATGCTCCATACGAAATGGAAATGCTACGCGTTTGGGAGGATGCCATGCAAAAATTCTTATGCTATGCAACAAAAACGTCTCAGCAAAATAAATGCTGAAGACGAAGGCTACTCCACCGGGGATGACATACTGAATTATCCTCTGAAATAAGAGACCCTGCTGAGAAAGACTTCACTCCGCTGAGAAAGATCTTGATTACACACTCTACTAGAGATGAAAACTCCGAGAGACTACCCACTTTGTTGGGGATAGATAAAAACGAATACTGAAGATGAAACCCAAAGAGAAATTCTCTCCGCTGGGGATTACCCATGACTTCTGCTGAAGATAGAATTCCAAACCTGGATTTGAAAAATGCCAATAACAATTGGACTTAAGACCTGTCGGGGGTATCAACCATTGTTGAACAGTCCACTGAGAAGATCACTACCAAACTCTGCTTGGGGAAATAAATCGATTATTCTGATCCTACTTGGGGATATTACTGAACTTAACCTACTGCTGGGAGATGCTTTTACCCTTATCCCGCTGGGGAATATCAGCCAAGACCAGTAAATCTGCTTGGGGAATGGTGATTGCCAACATCAACTCTGCTAGGGGATACCACCAAGCTTACTCATCTGCTGGGGATCAAACCAAACCATCGTTGGTGAGAAAGCATTTCCAGACTAGCTGAGGAAAAGGAGTGCCAAGACTCTGTGGGGAAACCAAACTCCTTGTCCAAAGGAGATATTCCATCAGTCTTTTGCTGGGGGTGCAACAACATCAACTTCTGGTTGCTTGCTAGGAGAGTAATCAATCAACCACAACTCTAGCTGGGGAATTAATCTTTTGTACTCTACTGAGGAAGATAATCCTCGACACTCTGGCTGGGGAAAATAACAACCTACTGAGGAGGATGAACTTTTCAATGTCGAGAGAGTAGCTCTACTGGGGAAGAACAAACTTGTTGCCCTGCAAACAAAATCAACAGAACGTTCTATATGCAAAAAGGTTACTTTGATTACCATCACAACGACCGTTGCCTAAGCAATTTCCACTGTTTTCTTATATGCTTCGCAAAGCTTAACATTTTTGCATGCAATGTTTTATCAAAATATCAGACGTTTTAACAAACAAAACAGCAAAAGTAAAAACACAAATGGAAAGTTTTTGAGTGAAATGAAAATTTTATTGAATGAATTGGCCTGTAAATATGTGTTTACATTCGGAAGCAATTCCTGAAAAGAGGTAATTGCACCAAAATAAAAGAAAATACACATGTCGGCAATGTGGGGAACAGACATCCACCATGATTCAATTCAGCTATGACCTAATATGCCTTGCTTATCTGCAGATGCTTTGGCCTTTGAAAAGACTGACTGGACTAATTCCTTTCCTTCGAAATTTCCATGTATCCAAGAATGCTCACAGATCGAACGCAAATCATAGCCTTTTGCTTTTAAATCCCTAACTTTTGCCTGGATCACCCTTTTCGGGTTTTCAATCCACCGGGATACCCCTTTTTGCCAAAGTTGCCTTTTCAGGTTTTCAACCTTGCGGGTTTATTATTTTTTCCTTTTTTATCCCTAATTTTTGCCCGAACCCTTTTCTTTTTATGGTTCGCCGGGATGCCCCTTTTTTTCCTGGACTTTCTTTTTGTGTCCAGTGGGTCTCTTTTATGCAAAGTATTTTTTGACTACGTCTGCATTCACAGGGGACGTAAAATCCTCGCCATCCATAGTTGAGAGTAATAAGGCTCCACCAGAGAAAACTTTTCTTACTACATATGGCCCTTCGTAGTCTGGAGTCCATTTGCCCCTGTGATCTGTCTGAGGAGGAAGGATCCTTTTCAAAACCAAATCACCAGCCTGAAAACATCGAGGACGCACTTTCTGATCAAAGGCTTTCTTCATCCTGCTCTGATACAACCGACCATGTGCAACGGCTGCCAATCTTTTCTCTTCAATAAGGTTCATCTGATTCAGTCTGGAACGCACCCACTCAGCTTCATCAAGCTTCATGTCTGCCAGAATTCTTAAAGAAGGAATCTCAACCTCTAATGGTAGAACTGCTTCCATACCATATACCAATGAGAAAGGAGTTGTCCCAGTTGATGTGCGTACCGAAGTACGATAACCATGTAAAGCATAAGGCAACATCTCATGCCAGTCTTTATAGGTCACTACCATTTTCTGCACAATCTTCTTGATGTTCTTATTTGCCGCTTCAACAGCCCCCATTCATCTTCGAGCGATAGGGAGAAGAATTGTGATGTTCAATCTTAAAGCTCTGACATAGCTCCTTCATCATCTTGTTATTCAAATTTGAACCATTATCAGTAATGATTCTCTCTGGGACTCCATACCGGCAGATGATGTCCTTCTTGATAAACCTGGCTACCACTTGTCTGGTGACATTGGCAAACGAGGCTGCTTCCACCCACTTCGTGAAGTAATCGATGGCAACCAAAATAAAATGATGCCCATTGGAAGCAGTAGGTTCAATCTTTTCGATGATATCAATGCCCCACATAGCAAATGGCCAAGGCGATGACAGCACATTTAGAGGAGTAGGCGGTACATGCACCTTATCTGCATAGATCTGGCATTTGTGACATTTCCTGGCGTATTTGAAACAATTAGACTCCATAGTCATCCAGTAATACCCCGCTCTCAATAGTTTTCTGGCCATAGCATACCCATTGGCATGGGTACCGAAGGAACCCTCATGAACTTCTTCTATTAACAGGCTTGCCTCGTGTCCATCAACACAATGTAGCAAGACCATGTCAAAGTTTCTCTTGTATAACACGTCATCTTTATTCAGAAAGAAATTTGCTGCCATCCTCCTTAGAGTCTTCTTATCTTTGGTGGATGCACCCCTTGGATACTCTTGACTCTTCAGAAAAACCTTAATATCATGATACCAAGGTTTGCCATCTGATACATCTTCAATTGCAAACACAAAGGCTGGTCTATCCAGACACATGATTATGATCGAAGGAGTTTCATTCCAACGATTAACCTGATACATCAAAGACAACGTTGCCAACGCATCGGCCATCTGATTTTACACCCGAGGTATATGATGGAAATCGACTCTGTCAAAGAACCGTAACAACCTTCTAGCATAGTTGTTATAAGGCACCAAGTTCGCTTGACGAGTTTCCCATTCACCTGTAATCTGATTAACTACCAACGCGGAATCACCATAAACATCGAGGTTCTTGATTCTCAAATCAATCGCTTCTTCCAACCCCATGATGCATGCCTCATACTCCGCCTCATTGTTGGTGCATATGAACGGTAATCGGGCAGTGAAGGGTGTATGAGAACCCTGTAGAGTCGTAATGATTTCCCCGATTCCGTTGCCGTATGAGTTAACAGCTCCATCAAAGACCAATTTCCACTGGGATCCAATTTCTGGTCCTTCATCATGCAAAGGCTCTTCACAATCTTTCATCCTCAGATACATAATGTGTTCGTCAGGGAATTCAAACTTCATCGGTTGATAATCCTCAATTGGTTGTTCAACGAGATATTCTGACAGAACACTTCCCTTAATGGCCTTTTGGGAAACATATTGAATATCGCATTCTGTCAGAACCATCTGCCAACGGGCTATTCTTCCAGAAAGCGCCTGCTTTTCAAACACATACTTGATCGGATCCATCATCGAAATCAAGAGGGTTGTGTGGTTTAACATATACTGCCTCAAACGCTTAGCTGCCCAAGCGAGTGCACAACATGTTTTCTCCAGCATCGAGTACCTTGACTCACAATCAGTAAATTTCTTACTCGGGTAGTAGATGGCATGCTCTTTTCTACCTGACTCGTCATGTTGACCGAGCACACACCCCATTAAATTCTCAAGAACCGTAAGATACATAATCAGAGGCCTTCCTGGCACTGGCGGCATAAGGATCGGAGGTTCCTGCAAATATTCTTTTATTTTTTCAAACGCTTTTTGACAATTCCCATTCCACCTGACCTCTTGATCTTTTCTTAGCAACTTGAATATTGGTTCACACGTGGCTGTAAGATGAGAGATGAATCTAGCAATGTAGTTCAACCTCCCTAAGAAACCACGAACCTCTTTTTCTGTTCTTGGCTCAGGCATTTCTTGTATAGCTTTTACTTTAGCAGGGTCAACCTCGATACCTTTTTCGTTGACAATAAAACCCAGTAACTTTCCAGATCTCACCCCAAAGGTGCACTTGTTCAGATTCAACCTCAGTCTGAACTTTCTCAACCTCTTAAACAGTTTCTAAAGATTCACCATATGCTCTTCCTCCGTTTGTGACTTCACAATCATGTCATCAACATAGACCTCGATCTCTTTGTGAATCATATCATGAAAGAGAGTCACCATCGCCCGCTGATATGTTTCCCCAGCTTTTTTCAATCCAAAGGGCATCACTTTGTAACAAAAAGTTCCCCACGGTGTTATGAACGTCGTCTTCTCCATGTCCTCTGAGGCCATCTTGATTTGGTTATACCCAGAGAAGCCATCCATGAAGGAAAACACAGAATATTGAGCGGTGTTGTCCACTAACACGTCAATGTGAGGAAGCGGGAAGTCGCCTTTTGGGCTTGCTCTATTCAGATCTCTGTAATCAACGCATATCCTGACCTTTCCATCCTTTTTAGGTACAGGCACAATATTAGCAACCCATGGAGGATAATTTGCTATAGCAAGAAATCCAGCATCTAACTGTTTCTGAACCTCTTCTTTAATCTTGACAGACATTTCCGGTTTCGTCCTTCTCAGCTTCTGCTTAACCAGCGCACATCCTTCTTTGAGCGGAAACCGGTATACCACGATGTCAGTGCCGAGCCCAAGCATGTCTTGGTAAGACCAGGTGAAGATATCCACATACTCTCGGAGCATTTCAAACAATCTTCCCTTGACAATGTCTTCCAAAGCAGCCCCAATCCGTACCTCTTTTTTGCGTCCTTGGTTCCCAAGTTAACAAACTCGATCTCTTCCTGATGAGGCAGAATGACCTTTTCCTCCTGTTTTAACAGCCTGGCTAATTCCTCTGGTAAGGCACAATCTTCATCAGTCCCCTCTTCAACCTGATATATGGGATTATCGAAGTCATATCGAGCCATAGCTGAATCATGATGGGTGGAATCTGAACAAGAAAACCTGCATGATTGATGATTTATGTTTAATATGGATGCATCAAACAAAAACACATTGCCATTTTGCTGTGGTTTTAATGCAAAAATAAAAAATAGAAAAACAGGGATCAAAACATTTGAATGCGAAAACGTCCTTTATTAATGATAAAGAAAAAGCATACAAAAACATTCAAGCCCTACAAACAAGAATCACTACGTCTTGGGCAGAACGTAGGATTAACATAGATGACAAATAGGAGCAATTACTCTGGTCCGGTCACTTGAATGGCTTTCTCTGACGACCAGTTGCAAAGACTTTGACCCGAAACACATGGGCGGATCCAGCTATCCATATCACAATCACTATCTCCATCCTCCTCAATAGCATTGATTCTATCAAATAACACACCGGCACTAGTGAAACGAACTGGACCATAGAACTTGGGAGGCTCTTCAGGACGCCTGGGTGGCTTATAACCCAGTCCATGAGTATTCTGCTTTTCTTGGACCTCAATAATCTGACCCCACTTTTGTGAGTTGCCGGCTTCAACCACTGCCCGAGCATCCTTGAAGGAAGACATAGAAATCTTCGGTTGATGTACCACCATAGGCTGAACCACTTCAGATTGGCTACCTTCCTTGAGAGGCTCCTCAGTGATCTTCACTGCTTCGAAACCCTGACATAGAGTTTCATGTATTTCGCCATCTACCTCCACATACTTGAAAATAGATAGCTGGCTTATCATGATATCCTCTTCTCCACAAATCGTCACCACATGTCCTTCTACTATGTACTTTAACTTCTGATGCAATATAGACGTCACAGCCCCAGCACTGTGAATCCATGGATGACCCAGCAGATAGCTGTAAGCAGGCTGGATGTCCATGATATAGAAGGTAGCATCGAAAACCTCCGGCCCAACCTTAATTGGTAGCACAATCTCCCCTAAAACAGACCTCTTCGAGCCGTCGAAAGCGCGCACCACCAAATCACTAGGTGTGCATATCAACCCTCGGGTGTCCAGCTTCATCAAGGCTTTCTTATGCAGAACATTCAAAGAGGATCCAGTATCCACAAGCACATGAGACATCAACGATCCATGACACTCAACAAAAATATGCAAGGCATTGTTATGGTTTCTCCCAGCTGGAGTCAAGTCAACATCAGTAAAACCCAAACCATTTCCTGCATTCACATGGGCCACTACCCCCTCCAACTGATTAACTGAGATCTCCTGGGGTACGTAAGCAGCATTCAGTACTTTCAGCAGTGCGTTTTGGTGTGCCTCGGAACACAATAACAGGGACAAGATAGAAATCTTGGAGGGAGTCTGATGCAATTGATCAACAATTTTATAATCACTCTTCTGAATCAGTCTCATAAACTCTTCTATGTTCTCGGAGAAAGAATTATCAATTGGTTTTGCCGTGGAATCATTCACTACTGGCGCTTGCACAGAATTATCTACAACCTGTTTTCCTTTGTCTTGTCTGGAACTACCAGCTTGATCATTAGAATGGATAAAGACCCTACCGCTTCTCGTGATAGCCCCTGCCTCATCACTGTTTTCACCACAAGAGTTCACCACAGAAGTTCCCACCAGTTCTTGCTTCTGCCCGTTGAGAAACACTTCAGCACCATAATTCCAAGGAATAGCTTTGGTGCTCTCATATGGAACAGGTCCAGGAGTGGTAATAATAACCGGTGCTGGTCTTACCGGCCCTGAAATAGTGATTGTTTTGAAAGGGATAGTAATGGTAGCAACCTCATTTTTTTTGCTAACAATTTCTTTCTGTTGGTCACACCGGTCAAACTGCAATCGACCTTCATCTATCAACCTTTGAATTCCTGACTTCAACAAACCACACCCATTCATTTGCAACATACAATCTGAACAATTCTTATCACATTCGGGGGACACCCCAACCCTCAATAACCTCTCCTTTACCACCATCAAAGGAGTCTTTAATTCATTAACATCCATAACCAGATTCAAAGATTCATTCTCTTCTAACACAGCATTAACCCTTGGCCCACCGTGGTTCGGCATTGGGTTTTGAATGACATTGGGCACGTTGTTTGAGAAGTTGATGGCCTTCGAATCCACCAAATCTTGGAATTTATGCTGAAACGCCCTACACCTTTCAATTGTATGCCCCGGGGCACCGGAGTGAAAATCACAATGTGCGTTAGCATCATAGACCGGAGGAAGCCTCCCTGTGGGCGGAGCTCAACTAAACACAGTTGTAACAAGTGTTGCAACAATTGAGCATAAGACATAGGCGGCTGGTCAAAATGCCTTTCAGCGCTCCTTTGACGGTTCTGATACTGGCCGGGCTGTCTATTTTGGTACTAATTTGGGGTACTACTCTGCTGCTGAGGTGCAGCCGAAATTGTTACAGAGGCAACTTGCTGATTATAATTCTGGCGTTGCTTCTCCTAACCTCGGTAAGATGACACATAATTTGCTTCCTCCTTCTTCTTATAATTCCCATAAGGTTTCTTCCCCTGACCAGAAGACGACCCATAATTACCTGGTACTTTCCCAGCTTTGATTCCACCCTCTAACATCTCCCCAACCATGATCAAATCAGTAAACTTGCCTGACATGCAAGGTAACAGTTTTTCATAATAACGTCCCGGCAAAGTATCCATAAACAGATTCAGCATCTCCTTCTCCAACATGGGCGGTTGCACCCTTGCAGCTAGCTCACGCCATCTCTACGCGTATTCCTTAAAGCTTTCACTGCCCTTTTGAGACATATTCTGTAGCTGGGTCTGATTGGGAGCCATATCAGTATTATACTGGTGGTGCTTGATAAAGGCCTCGACCAATTCTCTCCAATTATGGACATGGCATCTCTCTAACTGCATATACCATTCTAAGGATGCCCCAGACAGGCTGTCCTGAAAGAAATGCATTAGGAGTTTCTCATCTTTAGAGTACGCGGCCATCTTCCTCGCGTATGCCCTGACATGCGTCTTGTGACAGGTGGTACCATTGTATTTCTCAAAAGTGGGCACATGGAATTTATGCAGAATTACAACACCGGGAACCAGCCCTAAATCCTCCAGATCCATTCCTACAGAATTCTGATTCACCACTCCCCTTAGTTGTTCTTCAATCAATCTGAACCTTTGATCATTATCCACCTGAGGAATAACATCGATACCTTGCATAGAAAAAATGTCGTCCTGTTGGTCATCATAACGACGGCCATGAATAGCGCTAACACTATTTCCTCCCCCGACAACAGAGGGAATCACCACCTGCTTTCCTCCGTCTGGAGGTATCACAACACCAGGAATGGGGATCTCTACGCAGGACCTCCCTGAGCACCATTATCAACAACGCCATTATGGACTCCGCCATGAAGAACCCCGTCTTCATCCACTCTTGCCACTAAGGGTTGGACCAGAGTCCTCAATTGCTCTTGCCCTTGGGCAACACCTTGCATCAGCTCCATGAGTTGGGCCATGCGAGCTTGCATGGCGGCCATCTCTGCTTGCATTTGCTCCATAATTCTCCTCTGGTTTGATCTAGTAGAATACCGGTGAATTGGCTGGCCCGCAATCCTGAACTGTAACCAAATAAAAATTAGAAAAACCCGGGACGAGCACGTGCTATGCAAAAATGATTATGATTATGAAAATTTAAATGCAAACAATCATATTTGAACAATTCCGGGACATATCCGCTTTGATTCCAATCCATGAAATAGGGCAAGGGATCAGACACACTATCGGAAAATAAATCCGAACCCAGAAATACTACCCAATCAAGCCATGGGGGCAAACCCTCTCTGAAAACCAGAACTGCCAGAGCACATATAGTTGAACCAAATATTCCATTATCGAAAATAAAGAAGTTCCTACAGACAAGTTCAAGCATAATCAAAGGTGACTCCATCAACAAACCTGATGGTAATCCCAACAAAAAGATAAACAACAATATCAACTACAACTCAATTCCAAACAAACTAGCTTCAACTTCTTTGAGAAGGTATAAAGTGTCAGGATGTGCAGGTTGCTTTATCAGCCCTTTGATCAGCTTGTTTCTTTTGGCAATTTCCTGGTTCAATTTAGCAATATGCTCTTCAGCGTTGTTGTCTTCGTGCCTCGACTTCTTAACCTCGGCTTGCAACTTGAGCTCTTTAATTTCCTTCTGGGCTTCTTTCCACTTGCTGGAGTAATGATCTTTCCTTGCTTTCACTTTCTGAAGTTCTTCTTTCAGTTCTCTATTCTCGATCTTGACCTCTTCCCACATCTCCTGATACGTGGTAAGCTTGTCCTCCACTTCAGTCAAAAGCTTCTTGTTTTTCCTGCTAGCTTTAGCTGATGATTCAGCAGCGATACTGACCTTTTTGAAGTGCTGAGCTCTGTCGGCAAAATCCTTCTCTCTTTTTTCTAGATGCTCTGTCATGTCTTGAACTTTCCATCTCAGCTCCAAGTTGTCATGTAGAGCGTTCTGTAGCTGACTACTCATATCAGAGTTTTCCACCCTTAGATCAAATACCAACTTTTACTGCTTATCAAATTATTCGAGTGGTACAGTGAGTCTCTCCTCCACAATCTCTGGATACAAGGGAGGCGCCCGATCAAAAGGTAAATAGAACTCTTCTACCCTCTTCTTTATCCATTCTACATATGGAGCGAAAACTTGATTATTGGGTTTACCCAAAACGGTTTTACCTCTCTTCTGTCTACTGAGCCAAGCTTCAGAAGCTTTCTGTTCAATAGCCACACCATCAGTCATATGAAAATACAAAGATTCTTCCAAATCTTATTCAACTGGAGGATCTTTCAGGGCGTACGCAAACTGCCTGATAGCCAAAGACGGGTTGTAGTTAATACCTCCTTTTCTTCTGATTAAGGGTACATTAGGATACCTTCCACAACTATGCAAAATGCCAGTCCCCAATAATCCCTTATCCACCCACCGAATATCTTTAGCAGCTAGGCCCATCAGACGCTTACTCCAATCTAGAGAAGTCTTCGCATTCACAAAAGCACCTGACCGGGGTAAACAGTTGGCAAACCACTTGTAGAAAAGAGATGCACAACAGCAAACCACCCCACCTCGTCTTTTCTCATTCCTATTGTACAGGGCGTAGTGAAGATCACCTAATAAAGTTGGTACCGGATTCTGAGCTGTAAATATCTGAATAACATCAGTATCGACAAACTCAGACTCATTAGGGAATAACACAATGCCATATATACAGAGAGCCAATATTGCATTGAAAGCTATCCACCTCTTCTCCTTAGCTTCCTCTCGAGCCCTCTTTACCAAGTACTCTAAGTGATAGCCTCAGAGTTTTCCTTTGCAAGAAAAATTAGCCTCTAATGTCGATTTGTTCAAATAAAGAGCTCAGCCAGCGCTTGGAAATCACAGTCTCCTTGGGAACCACAGAAAGGAACACCTCCTTGGATAGGAATTCTCAAGATGTTAGAGTACTCTTCTAGGGTAGGAACCAATACATAATCCGGCATCACAAAGCACCTTAAGGAAGGATCATAGAACTGCATCAAGGTGTATACTACATTGTATTCATACTCACTGAGGTTCCGAGCCAGGGATAATATCCAACCATACTTCTCTTTAAAGACCCCCAATATTTCTGGACTAGCCATACTCTGTAAACTGTCCAACGGGCCAAGAGTGAGCTTCGGGAACTTGTAGATGATGATGTGCTTCTTACCCCTCTTAGTGTCCATCCCTATGAATACCCTCTGACTGGAACCAAAAGACTGGATACTACCTGGAAATGCAAAAACATGAATGTCAAAAAAATGGAATGCAATGCGAAGAATGGGATTAAAGTTCCACACGAGCTGGATGCACTGTACTGACTGAACAATCAAAGCTCTATACCAAAACCCAGAACAAAAGTAACCACAGTGATAAACTAGAAAACCAGGTAGGTTGAAGGTCAAAGCCACCTGCAAACCTGCAAACACCCTTCCCCTCTCACATGTGGCTTCTAGAAAACGGGATCCTCAGTCTCGGATTCTCGATTTGAGAAGCAATAGTACATTCATCCTTCAGGGTACAATACTATCACCAAACAAAGAGGTCGTCCACTTATTCCCCCAAAAAGGTCATCCTATAGCACGTTCCCAGCATTAGGTCCTCGGGTCGAGAGTCGTAATGGATTTGCCATTTCTGGTCTGCCATTATCGTTCTCGGGAGGAGTGTCATTACTGAGTCCTCGGGAATGGTCACCAGAGTCGACAGTTCCTCAAGAGAATAACTACTTGCCTGTATCAACATACAGTAGCAGATATCTCCCGATAGAACCTCGTCTGATTGTGGGGATCGTGATTACCCGCACGTGGTCAACACCACGGGAGCGTCACGTCTGCCCATGCTAATACCTATGTGTATGCTCAATCCTAGGTAGTGGGCTTATCTCTCAGAACCTCCCAACCTGCCAAACAGAAAACCAGTACAGCACAACACAATCCAGCATAATAATGAAATGCAATGCAATAAATGCGGTAAAAACAGTAAAACAGTAAAGCAATAATGCAGTAATACAGTAATATACAACAAAATAAAGCACCACAGATAAACACCCGATGAAAACAAACAACCAAGCGCTAGGATTGACTCGCAAGAAGGGATGGACCAGCAAGAGGTCAACCAGTCCCCAGTAGAGTCGCCAGCTGTCGCTCCCGAGGATTTGCATCCATGGTACAAACGCAAAAGTGGCGTGGAAAACAGAGTCGCCAGCAATGTGTATTATTTATCCCAAGAGAGGGAAAGGAAACACTGCGTAAACATGAGGGAAGGGAAAGAGCATGGTCTTGCGACCAAGAGAAACGGGTAAGGGAGTCAGTTACGCGAAGGGAAGGTGTTAGTACCCCACGCGTCCATCGTACTCGACGGGATCCACGCTTGTTGTCTCGATCCAAGGGTGTCGTCGTCTGGAACTCGACCGCTACTGGAAACGAGAAGGAACGGGGACGGAGGAGAATGAAGAAACGGGGGAGAAAAGAAAAAGAAGTGACTCGATAGGACATCGCTCGTCCTATGCCTACGTATTCCCTCGTGCAATGGGAAAGTCAGAGTCAACGTAGTTCGGACGCGAACTAAGGGGGGAGGTTGCTCGCCAAGACATCGCCGTCTTGTGCCTACGTATCCTCAATCAGACGAGAAAGAGGAAATCAGAACAGTCGTAGTTTGACCTACGGGTCGAAAAAGAGTTTTTTATGAGCGACGTTAAGTTCGCGTCCAGCAGTTAGGGTCGATACCTATTTGCGGGGTGACGGAAAGTAACGTGCCCTTTTCTGAAAATGATCCAAAGTTGAATAATCCCGAAGGATGAAAAGGTTTGAATTTGTTTTTGTGTTTTTTAGACAGAAGTGGATTGAAGTTAGTCCATAACTTGCATTGCACCCAAGTCTGTAACATAGGAACGAATACTTCGCGCATCGTCCCCAACAGGACGTACACTAAGTACCCTAGAAGAATGAAGGGAGACCCCCCATACTTCACTTCCCATATGTAAGGCTCATGCGTAATACATGTTAATCTTTTATTAAGTGTTTTAGGATTGTTATGAGATGAGAAGAGAAGACTCAAAGGAAAAGAAAACACTAAGGGGAAACTAATCCTAATGTTATCATGTAAAAGGTGGCCCTATAGTTGAGTTTGAAAGGGAAACTTCTACCTAAGTTAGCATGCAAAGGGAAGCCTAATTTTAATCCTACTCCAAGCTTAATCGAAAATTAAGTTGGACTAGGTAGCTCTAAGGGAGTGAATTCAAAACTTAAACAAGTCTTGAGATTCAAGGGAAGGAAAGAGTGAAAGAGATGAAGAAGGAAAGAAGAAATGAACAAAAACAGCAGCTACAACAGCGCATCTGCAACAATACAGCAGTAGATCCAACACCAAATACCAAACAGCATTCAACAGCTCATATTCAGCACATAAATGGGTGTAAAAAAAATAGCGGCACATACAACAGTACATGTGTATATAGACAGCGGTAAAAACAGGGCAGCATGTGATTCACTTGAATACAACTCAATCATGGCATAACAAACACACATTAAACATCATACATTTCTCGATTAAAGATGATCACAATCACGCCACATACCATGTTAAACAAGCTTGAAGATATCATGAAATAATGTACATTATCAAGCATATGAACAAGTTGAAATAAGTGTACACTTCTCGAAATTGAAAGTAAATGACCATGCACATAGCAATTCCAGCAACACAAGTATCAATTAACAATTAACAAGCTCAAGAAGTGTGCGTAACACGTTTATCGCACCAAGAACGTAACATCGCAAACATAAACATTTATCGAATGAAAACCAAAAGTCGCGTGTCGGAAAATTGTGTTCATGCAATAGTGTGAGGTGCAACAGCTCAATAATGATCCACAAATCATCATCATACCAATCCATAAAGTTTAGACATGAAAAGGATCTCAAACAACCAAGAAAATGCAAAAAAATCAAGTTCTGCTTCAGTGGTAACCGGTTACAACATAACTGCTAACCGGTTACTCAGTTCAAAATAGCCTGAAAATACGCAAAAAACAACAGGGTAACCGGTTAGCAGATACACTGTAACCGGTTACACAGCAGCAGAATTCAAAAATAAGTGTTCAGGATCACTTTTCAGCAGCTTATCACTTCTTCATTCACCTGAATGTTAGGGCATCTCAATATGCACGAAAATTACATCTCAAAACCAGCAAACACACATCAATCAACCAGCAACAACAATCAAATCCACAATCCAAAGGATCAAACACAACAAATTCAAGATCTACATCATGAACAAGCAAAATAAGCTAAAATGAAAAGTAGATCTAAAATTCACCAACCTACAAAGCTGAGAATTGCTTTGGTGAATATTGATAAGCTGCAATTGATGAATCTAAGCAAGAAATTCAGAGATCCAATGCAATCTTCAAGAGAAAATGCAAAATAAATGCAATGTGATGAACTTGCTTCAAGCTTCTCAAAAATCACTTCCAAGAACTTAGATCCAAAAGAAAAACAGTAGCAAAATCAGAATTCCTTCAAGAATTAGTGAATGGATGAAGGTTTAGTTCCAAGATCAACAAATTTCAATGCAAATTTTGTTAAACTTTGATGGTGGAACTTTGAGTGAGGGTTTTGGAATGAGAGAGAAGTTGAGAGAAAATTGGAGTGAAATGTGTAGAGAATTCAGAAAATGGATCCAAGTTATGTGAGGTTTGGAATAAATTGATTTAAATAGAAGCTAGGTTAGGAATTCAAATGTGGTTTGGAGTGAGGTTTAGTGGGTGGAAATTGGGGTGAAAAGCGGATTAGGAAAGGAAATTAGGAATTAGAGTGGAAAATGTTGGAAGGATTTTGAATTTTGGGTGGAAAATAATGAAAATATCAATTCTTGATCCTTCCCCCACGAGCACATGCCAAGCACATGATCATCAATGATGCAAACAGAATTTCCCAAATTTTGCCCAGAGTAATCGGTTACAGCATAACTGCTAACCGGTTACTCAGTTCAAAAACTAAAGAAATGCGCAGAAAAACCAAAGGGTAACCGGTTATCAGATACGCTGTAACCAGTTACACAGTGCAAATTTGTAATTTTGGCGCCTTTTGGAGAGAAATTTGAAAAAAGGACTTCTGACAGTTGTTTTGAAACCATTAAGCCTCTGAACCCCAAAACTTGGCATTGCTACTGAGTAACACCTGAAGAGAAACACAAATTCTTGCTAACACCTCAAAGTATCTTGCTGAATTAATAATGTCTGATATCGGATCGCTTGATCAAAATGACTGTCGGAGCTTCTGATTATCAAAACATCTAATGAGCTAAATAAAAGCTCAAAAAGACCTTGAAAGCTATTTGCTTGGCTCTGAATACTGCTGAAAAATAAACTGGAGCTGATGACGCCGCGAGCTGATGAAAGATACCTCGATCCCATGCTCAAAAGAACTATGCAAATGCCGAAATGACGATGCAAATAAAATGAAGCATAAGCCAAAAAGGGTTAGAAACACTAAGGAAAATTTTGAGGTGTTACAGAACTTTCCAACGAATGCTCCCAGAATTATGGTTAAGGAAAAAGGGACCAATTTGCTTTGCGAACTTTATAGCGAATATTCTCTTTGCAAATAAAAGTTCGCATTGTGAACTTATGCCGAAAAGCAGAGGCGGTTTAGCTATTTTGAGGCACTTAAGTGCCAATTTTGGAGTTCGCTTTGCGAATAAACGTTCACACTGCAAACTTGACGGATTTTGACATACTATATAATTCATTTCATTCATTTTTTAGGTTATGCTTTTGGGGATTTTTGCTCCCAACTCCATCAAATTCATTTTTCAATAGATTAGCTTAGAAAACAACATTGAAGCTTGCACACGGATGATCCGGGGTGGATTTCTCATCGATCGACGTTTGACAAACCGCGAGATGTTTGGTTTATTTCTTTTCTTCTTTGTGTATTTCTTATTTGTTGGGTTGTTGTATATGTATTTACTTTGAACTCGTGTATATTTGTCGCCCATGGCGTTATATAAAATCTGCTTTACAAATCTTTATCGGTGATTGTCCTTGATTTTTGCTTTATGCTCAGGGTTTAGGTTGTGTTAGAGATAAACATCGCAAACTTTGATTAGGGATGATTATCTGTTAGTTTCTTGATGCTAGAGATAGATTTAGAGCTAACAATCTTTATGGGTGTCGAAGCTTAATGCCTCTGTATCTCGAGTCGGATGCGAGAGTGTCGACGAGGGTAACACGGTTGTTCTCTCAGCTCAGTGTGTCCGAGATGGACACTGTTGTGAGCGATGTTGGATGATATTGAGGAGTATTATAGGTTGAGTATAACTGGTTGGTAGGTTTAAGTTTGTGAGGAGTGGATTATATGCATACCGGATAAGTTTCTTCTCTCTGAAGAATGAATTCTTTTTGTGTTAATATTTACTTTTCTGTTTCTATGTTTAAACCCTTTTTAAACTCAAACTCTTTAATATTTAAATTGTCGAACAACAGTTCAATAGCACCGATCTCTGTGGACATGATAAATTCCCAGAAAAATACTTCCAAATATTTTTGTTGCTTGCCGCTTTACCGCTTCCAACAAAATGGCGTTGTTACCCGGGATTGGTGTTTTTATTGTGCCTTGCATTGCGATAGTTTCTTTGTTCTTGAGTTTTGTAGATATCGTACATTGTATATTTTCACTTGTTTATACTGATACTTATATATTTTGTTCCCGTAACGTTTGTTCAAGTGTTTGGTTAGGACACTTGCTTTTGGTTTGCGCGGTGAGGCATCACCATGGCATGAAGGAAGAAAGTTACTAGCTAAGCACAGTAAAAGCGTCGAGCTTACAACGTAAAACAAGCATGTTTTATCATTTTTGTTTCGTTATTACTTTTTCATTCTAGCTTAGGTAGTGTGGTGAACTTTCATTAAACAAGTTGTACTCGGATTTTTCGTAAAATTCTCAAATCTTCACTTTACAACTTGTTTAATCCAATTTTACCCGGTCTTTTAGTTTGTTTATATTAATAGTTTTTGTGTTTGACTAAAAGCTTGTTTTGAGTAGCTTGAGAAAATTTAAGGTGATGTTCCAAGTTTGATCTTTTTAACTTGCGGATGTATAGTAATGATATTGTTAAGTTTTGTACACGTCCAAGGTATGTGTTTATCGCTTTCTAGACTTTAGCATATTCATGATACTTAGGTTTTTTTCAAACTTTCATGCCATTCATTCTGTTGTATACTTGTTCTTGATGTGAATCACTTTAGTTCCCACCATTTTTATGAGGTAGTTTTCCATTGTTCATATATGCGCGGAGTACCAACATTCTTGTTTTAACTGGATTTTATTATGCTTAATCTTTTGTTTGTGTTGATTATATGAAAGCATGAAAAGGATCAAGGCATTTTGTTTCATTTTGAGCACAACTACCTAACTAAATAGTCAATTCACCCTGTGAGTGTGTAAGCATTTGTTAAATCCCTTTGTGCCTTTCTATCATTATCCATATTGTTTGAACTTAATGCTTTCCTATGAGTATTGAATTCATTTATTGTATGGATTTTGATTGATTGTTTTTTTTCTTGAACCCTCAACTTTGTGTTGTTGTATGAATTTTTACCTTGCCTTAGAAAGTAGGGAGTATTCACATGATGATATGGTTGAATTCAAGTTGGGAAGAGAATGATTGTTTGCTCATTGGTTGGTTTCTATGAGGTTGAAAGAGAAAAGAAAAAAAGAGAAAAATATGAAAAAGAAAAGAAGAAAAAATAAGAAAGAAAAAGAAAATCCTTGTGAAAGGGAACAAAAAGAGTTCAAATAATTGTGCTAAATAAGTATTGTGTTTTGTGTAACACTTGGGATTTTGGAAGAAGTTGATTGGAATTTTGTGTTTGAGTCTTTGTGAGTTGATCACTCCCTTAGGTTTAGGCAAGTTATTGTTTCAATTACCTTTAGAAATTGCCCCTTGTTTGTTTACCCGACCACGCTACAACCTTGAAAGCCCTTGTGATTCTTGCTTTTATGTTTTCAATATGATTGTTGGATGAGTGCATAATTTAGTCTTTTGTTTACAAGATTGTTGTGTGAGTGAAAAGTACCTTATTTTGTGTTTTTCATTTATCGATGATTGTTTTTGCTAGGTGTAATTCACGCTTGAACTTGTGTTGTTTTAGGATGTTTGGCATGATTTTTGTATTTTACATTTGTTTCGTGACTATGTTATCGTCGTAGTTTAGTGGTAAGTATTTACTTTGTGTGTACCGCTTTTCATTTGAACCATACATTTGTTGCCGTTTTTCAAAACTTGTTGATTCATCATTCTTTGGTTATTGCTTTTGTTTTTTTTAGTTTGTTTGATTCTTGTTTAAGGACAAACAAGTTTAAGTTGGGGAGACTTTGATAAGTGAAAATTGTAACTATTTTTGTATATACGTTTTGTTGCACTTATCAGTACTTGTTGTTAATATTGTTCGAATAAACCCCACTTTGTTTGTAAATACGTTTAGTTTACGTTATAGAGTATATTTTTCGTATCATGTAAATATCATTGAGTTTAATTGATTTTCTCTCATTTTTGTAGGTATTCAAGCAATAATATCTTTCCATATTCATAAAGAGCATTGAATAAGCTTTCCAGCGCTTCCAACCGTGCGTCAATCCGAGTTACGGTTCAGACGTTGTGGTCAAAATAAGGGATGGTTTGCTGTCAAGTTCGCTTTGGGAACTTTCCAGCGAATGTTCGCTTTGTGAACTTCCCAGCGAATCCTCCCATAATTATGGCAGAGGAAAAAGGGACCAAAGTTCGCTTTGCAAACTTTCTAGCGAATATTCGCTTTGCGAATAAAAGTTCGCATTGCAAACTTCTGCAAAAAAGCAGAGGCAGTTTAGCTATTTTGAGGCACTTAAGTGCCAATTTTTGGAGTTCGCTTTGCGAATAAAAGTTCCCACTGCGAACTTGACGGATTTTACCATACTATATAAGTCATTTCATTCATTTTTTAGGTTATGGTTTTAGGGATTTTTGCTCCCAACTCCATCAAATTCATTTTTCAGTAGATTTGCTTAGAAAACAACATTGAAGCTTGCACACGGATGTCCGGGTGGATTTCTCATCGACCGGCGTTTGACAAACCGCGAGATATTTGGTTTATTTCTTTTCTTCTTTGTGTATTTCTTCTTTGTTGGGTTGTTGTATATGTATTTACTTTGAACTCGTGTATATTTGTCGCCCATGGCGTTATATAAAATTTGCTTTACAAATCTTTATCGGTGATTGTCCTTGATTTTTGCTTTATGCTCGGGGTTTGGGTTGTGTAAGAGATAAACATTGCAAACTTTGATTAGGGATGATTATCTGTTGGTTTCTTGATGCTAGAGATAGATTTAGAGCTAACAATCTTTATGGGTGTCGAAGCTTAATTCCTCCGTATCTCGAGTCGATTGCGAGAGTTTTGACGAGGGTAAAACGGTTGTTCTCTCAGCTCAGTGTGTCAGAGATGGACACTGTTGTGAGCGATGCTGGATGATATTGAGGAGTATTATAGGTTGAGTATAACTGGTTGGTAGGTTTAAGTTTGTGAGGAGTGGATTATATGCATACCGGATAAGTTTCTTCTCTCTGAAGAATGAATTCTTTTAGTGTTAATATTTACTTTTCTGTTTCTATGTTTAAACCCATTTTAAACCCAAACTCTTTAACATTTAAATTGTCGAACGACAGTTCAATAGCACCTATCTCTGTCGACACGATAAATTCCCGGAAAAATACTTCCAAATATTTTTGTTGTGTGCCACTTTACCGCTTCCAACAAAAGGGTAATTCACCTGGCAAAGGAGGATTTCGTCAGGCGAAAGTGGTTTCGCTGGTGCTCCGCCAGGAGAGTATCAGGCGAGCAGAGCTGAGACGAACCAAATTTTCTGAAACTTTAAAAATTTGTATCTTTTAAACCGTAGGTCTGTTTCAGTCGCCGTTCGAATCATTGGAAAGCTGGTTCCATGTACTTTCTACTAAAGTTATTTTCAATACCAGAATTCCAACTATTCGACGCGTTAATTATGTCCCGTGTACATTGTGATGCGTTGAACGTTAAATGTTGAGTTCAGTTGTGCGGATGTGTATTGTAGCTGAGGGTTGCAGTTGTTGCATGTTTTGGCAGCTCTATAGGCGAACGCCAAAGCAAACGTTCCAGCGAATGGCTGCTGTTCGCGAAATTATTTTGTGATTCTTGTGTTGTCTTAATGTTTTGAGCTGTGATTATTTTGATGAATTACCATGCGTATATTGATAATTATGAGATGATGATTTATGATGTTTTGATGAATAAATGATGATAGGATTAACATGAGATTTTGATGAATGATGATGCACGTAATGAATTTTATTGATGATGATGATAGTGACGTTGTGTATCATGCATTCATAGCATTTTAGACTTCGGTCTATTGTGGCTTCAATCCCATTGTGCGGATGTGAGGTAATTTTGACGTGCTCTGGTTCTTGTGTGGAATCGATCCTATTGACGAGGATCTTTGGAGGGTGATGGCCTAGTGTCCATCGACTTTGACGAATTGGTACCACATGCACGAGTCTTGTTGTGCATGGCAAATTTTTGGCATTGATGTGATTTATGATATCGTGACTGATGATGTTTTCCTTTGTGATGATCCTGATGATGTTGTATATGATAATGACGCCATTTTATGCATATCCTGTTTTTATATTGATTATAATGAATTGTGATTACTCACCCTGCCTGTTTGAATGTTGCCTCCACGTGGGTAACGTGCAGGTGATCAGGCTTAGCTGTGGATGCCTTCGAGGACTTTGGAGTTTATTTTGCTTTTGGTTGATGTAGAGGGTCTTGCTCTGATATTGTAACATCGGGTTGGGATGTCAAGTCGAACCATGTTGAGTTGTTAATTTGTGGTTATTTTATTATTATGGTTTTTTGAGTTTGAAACCTTTCTGATTTTGGATTATTGTGGTTATGGTGGTTCCGCTGCTAATTTTGATGGTTTTTGAATATTTTGAGGAAAACCTGTGTTTACTGAGCAAATGTTTTATTTTGAGTTTATTGAGAAAATGTGCACCCTTCTGAGGTGATTTTTACTATGATAATTTGTGTATTTTGACGTGTATATTTGTGGGGTAGAAAAGGGTGTTACACCTGCACCACTATCTGTGGAGCTGGAAGCTCCGTCGACGAAGATGGTCCATTTGTGTGCTCCGCTTGAAGGGGACACTGGAAGTGTCATTTCTGCCATGAAATCGTCCAGGACTTATGCTTTAACGGCTTTCCGGCTTTCGTAATGGATGTCAAACTCTGACAGCTCCAAAGACCATTTGAGCATCCTGTCAGCCATGTCTGGTCGGCCAAGCATCTGTCTTATGGGTTGGTCTGTTCGAACCACTATCGTGTAGGCCAGGAAGTAGGGCCTTAATCTTCTCGCAACTTTGATGAGGGCCAGAGTAACTTTTTCGATCTGCTGGTATCTGAGTTCTGGCCCCTACAAGACCTTGCTGGTGAAGTATCTTAGCCTCTGCCCATCGAGGATTTCTCGAATGAGGGCGGCACTAATGGCCTCGTTAGTGACGGGGAGATACAGGTACAACGTCTCCCCGTTGTTTGGTCGTGACAGAACTGGCAGTTCAGACAAGGCTCGCTTGAGGTGGAGCAGAGCCTGCTTGCATTCCTCTGTCCATTCGAATGTTTCCTCTTTTCGTAGAAGCTTGAAGAAAGGCAGAGCGTGGTTGGTCCGTCCGACCAGGTTTTTACTTGATGTCAGTCCCCTGTCAGTCGACAAGTGTGTGTACACTGTCGATGTTTTGTTCATTATAACCTTGTTAGTGGTGTGCAGGATGGCTGGAAGAAATGATCGTGTTATTACTGATGCGTTGGAATCGGTTGCTAAAGTAGTGGCTCAGCTCAATCCGAATGGTGGAGTTCCATATGAGTTTTGTGCTTTGGGGAAGTTTCAGATGAACAATCCACCGAATTTTGAGGGTAATCATGATCCAGCAAGTGCACACAAGTGGCTGAAGGCGATCGAGAAGATCTTCCGGGTGATGGGGTGTACTGATGAGCAATAAGTTTAGTTTGGAACGCATATGCTGATAGAAGAGGCCGAGGATTGGTGGGATAACACCCATCAGAGACTCGCAGATGTTGGCACTGTGATAACATGGGTTGTGTTTAAGTAGGAGTTTCTGGGAAGGTATTTTCCAGAGGATGCTCGTGGCAAGAGAGAAGTGGAATTCTTGAGCTGAAGCAAGGAGACATGACCGTGGCGGAGTATGCCGCGAAGTTCGAGGCACTACAACCGTGCTGATGCTGAGATGTCTAAGTGTCTCAAGTTCGAGAATGGGCTGAGACCAAAAATTAAGCAGGGTATTAGGTATCCACAGATCCGCAGGTATGCTGAGTTGTTGGACAAGAGCATAATCTACGATGAGGACAGCCGAGCTCGATCTGCTCACTACAAGCAGTTGAGTGAGAAGAAATGGCAGTTTAGGGGGAAGCCTTATACAACTTCAGCTGACAAAGGGAAGCATAAGGCTTCAGAGGGGAAAAAGTCAAGTGGGAGAGCAGCTCCCGCTTCTGGGAGGTGTTGTAAGTGTGGCGAACAATGCCACCGGGATGATGTGTGCACCAATAGTGTGTTGAGGTGCTACAGATGTGGCAAGAAGGGTCATAGAGCTACTGATTGCAAAGATGAAGGTCCAACCTGTTTCAATTATGGAGAAAAGGGTCATATCAGTACCCAATGTCAAAATCCGAAGAAGACCTCTACTGCCGCTCAGACCAGTGGCCGGGTGTTTGCTTTGAGTGGTGCAGAAGTGCCAGAGAAGGACAACCTAATTTGAGGTACTTGTTTTATTAATAATACCGAGTTAATTTCTATTATTGATACTGGTGCTACTCACTCTTTTGTCTCGCTTGAATGTGCTAATAGATTGGGTTTGAAATTGTCTGATATGAATGGGAATATGGTAATAGAAACTTCAGCTAATGGTTCTGTTACTACTACCCTTGTGTGTTTGAGATGTCCTTTGACGATTTTTGGGAAGAGTTTTGTGATGGATTTGGTGTGCTTACCCTTGCACCAAATTGATGTAATCTTTGGAATAAACTGGTTAGAGTTCAACCGTGTTCAAATCAACTGTTATAATAAGACTGTGGAGTTTCCTGAGCTTGGTGATAGTGGAGAGTCGATGTTCTTGTCTGCTAGGCAAGTAGACGAACTTATGGAAGACGAAGCCCTGGTGTTTATAATGTTTGCATCGTTGCGGATTGATCGTGAAACTGCGAGTGTCGACTTACCTGTTGTATGTGAATATCCATATGTGTTTCCGAATGACATCAGTGATTTACCTCCAGAACGTGAAGTAGAGTTTGCAATGGACTTAATACCCGATACGAGTCCAGTGTCAATGGCTCCTTATCGGATGTCAGCTTCTGAGTTAAGTGAATTGAAGAAACAACTTGAAGAATTGCTCGAGAAGAAGTTTGTTCGACCGAGCGTTTCTCCGTGGGGAACCCCTGTGTTGCTAGTAAAGAAGAAAGATGGTAGCATGAGGTTGTGTGTTGATTATCAGCAGTTGAATAAGGTGATATCAAGAATAAGTATTTGCTTCCGAGAATTGACGATTTGATGGATCAGCTGGTAGGCGCTTGTGTGTTTAGTAAGATTGATTTGAGGCCTGGTTATTATCAGATTCATGTTAAGCCTGATGATATTCCAAAGACGGCTTTCAGGATGAGGTATGGTCACTATGAATACACTGTGATACCATTTGGTGTATCCAATGCACCTGGTGTGTTCATGGAGTACATGAATCGGATTTTTCATGAGTATTTGGATAAGTTTGTGGTGGTGTTTATCGATGATATCTTGATATATTCTAGATCTGAAGAAGAACATGCTGAGCATTTGAGAACTGTGTTGCAAGTACTGAAGGAGAGGAAGTTGTATACAAAGTTGTCGAAGTGTGACTTTTGGTTGAAGGAAGTGAGTTTCCTTGGCCACGTGATTTCAAGTGGCGGGATTGTTGTTGATATTTCTAAGATTGATGCTGTGTTACATTGGGAGACTCCGAAGTCTTCTACCGAGATATGACATTTTCTGGGATTGGCGGGTTATTACTGCAAGTTTATCGAAGGTTTTTCTAAGTTGGCATTACCTTTGACTCAGTTGACTCGAAAGGGTCAAGCCTTTGTGTGGGATGTAGCTTGCGAAGAGAGTTTTGTGGAATTGAAGAAGAGGTTGTCGACCGCTCCAGTGTTGATCTTGCCTAATCTGAGCGAATCTTTTGTGGTGTATTGTGATGCATCGAAGATGGGTCTTGGTGGATAATTGATGCAGAATGGACAAGTTGTTGCCTATGCTTCAAGACAATTGCGAGTTCATGAGAGGAATTATCCTACACATGACTTAGAATTGGCCGCTGTGGTGTTTGTGTTGAAGATTTGGAGACATTATCTGTTTGGCTCTAAGTTTGAAGTGTTTAGTGATCATAAAAGTCTAAAGTACTTATTTGATCATAAAGAATTAAATATGAGGCAGAGGAGGTGGTTAGAGCTGTTGAAGGATTTTGATTTTGATTTGAGTTACCATCCTGGCAAAGCAAATGTAGTGGCTAATGCATTGAGCAGGAAGTTATTGCATATGTCGATGCTTATGGTGAAAGAATTGGAATTAATTGAGCAATTTCGAGATTTTAGTTTGGTATGTGAAGAGACCTCTGATAGTATGAAGTTGAGAATGTTGAAGTTGACTAGTGGTATTCTGGAAGAAATCAGAGTGGGACAGTAATATGATTTAAAGTTGGTTGACCGATTGACTTTGATTAACCAAGACAATGGAGGAGAATTTCGGATTGATGAGAATGGTGTGATGAGGTTTTGGGATAGGGTATGTGTTCCAGATATTCCAGAAATCAAAAAGAGTATTCTAGAAGAAGGACACCAAAGTAGGTTGAGTATTCATCCCAGTACTACGAAGATGTACCAGGATTTGAAAAAGTTGTTTTGGTGACCAGGTATGAGGAAGGATATTGCGGAGTTTGTTTATGCGTGTTTGACTTACCAGAAGTCAAAGATTGAGCATCAGAAGCCTTTAGGTATGATACAGCCGTTGAATATTCCAGAATGGAAATGGGATAGCATTTCCATGGACTTTGTGTCGGGGTTGCCGAGGACGGTAAAAGGGAATAATTCAATTTGGATGATCGTGGATAGATTAACAAAATCGGCTCATTTCTTACCGATGAAGATTAATCATTCTATGCATAAGTTAGCCGAGATGTACGTTGAGGAGATTGTGAAGTTACATGGGATACCTTCGAGTATTGTGTCGGATCGAGACCCGAGATTTACATCGAGGTTCTGGAAGAGTTTGCAAGATGCTTTGGGTACTAAGTTGAGGATGAGTTCTGTCTATCATCTGCAGACGGACTGTCAGACAGAAAGGACTATCCAATCCTTGGAGGATTTGTTGAGGGCTTGTATGTTGGATCATGGAGGATCTTGGGATAGCCATTTACCGTTGATTGAGTTCAAATACAATAATAGTTTTCATGCTAGTATTTGAATGGCGCCCTATGAAGCTTTGTATGGGAGAAGATGTAGAACTCCTTTGTGTTGGGATGAGTCGGGCGAGAGTGTTGTACTCGGACCCGAGATTGTGCAAGAGACGACAGAGAAGATTAAGATGATCCAAGAAAGGATGAGAGCGTCGCCGAGTCGCCAGAAGAGCTACCATAATAAGAGGAGGAAGACACTTGAATTCCAAGATGGTGATCACGTGTTTTTGAGGGTGACGCCAGTGACTAGTGTGGGACAAGCCTTAAAGTCTAGGAAGCTTACTCCACATTTTGTTGGTCCGTATCAAATTTCGCAGAGGGTGGGAGAAGTAGCCTATCGGATTGCCTTACTGCCGTCGCTTGCGAATTTTCATGACGTGTTCCATGTGTCTCAGTTGAGGAAGTACATTCTGGATCCGTCGCATGTGATTCAGATGAATGATGTACAAGTGAGGGATAACCAGACAGTGGAAGCATTACCGGTGCAGATTGATGGGCGAGAAATGAAACAACTGCGAGGTAAAGAGATAACCTTGGTGAAGGTATTGTGGGGAGGACCAGATGGAGAAAGTTGGACTTGGGAACGTGAAGATCAGATGAGGGAGTCGTAACCGACTCTATTCCCTTGAGGTAATTTTCGAGAGCGAGAATTCTTTAAGTGGGGGAGAGTTGTAACACCCCAATTTTGTAAGAATATTTATTTAATTTATTTAAATATAATATTCGTGAATTTTAGTGAATTTGGTGGTTTGTGTTGACGTCGGTATTTTTGTGGAGTTTTGGTTATTTATTTAAATAATAGTATACAATATGGAATATATTGTATTATTATCTATTTAAATAATATTAGAAGGATTAAGGGTAAATTGGACTTTTAAGGAGGAGTTAGTGATGGTAATAGTGGGAAAGCTCATTTTAGAAGCCCAAAGGTTAGGTTTAACAAAAAGGAGAATTTTGGGAGGAATAGGATTCATTTGGTCAGAACGTGAAAAGAAGGGAAAAGGGCAGAGCTCTGAGGAAAGAGGAAAAGCTTAGGATTCGAGAAGGTTTCCAAGAACTCAAGAGAGAAAGGCTCGGAATCGACTATTTAAGGTATGGGGAGTATTACCTTTCATTGTTTTCAATATAGGGATTCGATGTATTTAAAGTGGATTATGAGGTTTATGTGATTATTTTTGTGGGTTTATGAGTAAACTGAGGAAGTTGTGACTATTTTCGTGGGTTGTGACGAATGTGAAGGAGTTGTGAGGACTTTGGAAATATTGGGGTTTTGTGAAGGTTTATGTGATTTTGAGGTTTAGGATAGTATAATAAATCGACCTAATAGTCATAGGTTTTGTGCCTTTGATGCCATAATGCCTTAGGGATGTTTTGGGGATGTGTTTGGGGTAATTGGGGCTGAACCCGTAAGGTTTTTGGGGTCTGAGTCGTGCAGAATAGTAAAAATTCGCTAGATGGTCGCTAGGTGAAAATTCGCCAGATGGTCGCCAGGCAAAAATTCGCCAGATGGTCGCCAGGCGAATTGAGAGGCAAGCGAAGGGGAAAAATAGGGGTTTCTGGAATTTGTATGGAGGAAGGAGATTCGCCACTGCTCCACCAGGCGAGCATGAGGCGAAAGGGTAATTCGCCAGGCGAAAGTGGTTTCGCTGGTGCTCCGCCAAGCGAGCATCAGGCGAGCAGAGCTAACACGAGCCGAATTTTCTGAAACTTTAAAAATTCGTATCTTTTGAACCGTAGGTCCGTTTCAGTCGCCGTTCGAATCATTGGAAAGCTGGTTCCGTGTACTTTCTACTAAAATTATTTTCAATACCAGAATTAAAACTATTCGACGTGTTAATTCTGTTTCGTGTATGTAACGCCCGTATTTAATTAAATATTTTAATTAAATAGTATTGAGCGTTTCCGTATATTTTGTTGATTATGTTGAATATGTTGTTTGATGCTAATGAGTATTAATCGGGTAATTAGTCGATTTGATCGGGAGAAATTAATATTAGAAATAATATTTATTTATGTGGAATATTAATTAATTTAGTTGGGTTAAGTTGTGTGTGAGAAATAGCAAAGTGGGGGTATCATGTAGTAGGCCCATTAAGTTAATTAACAAACTCATTATTATATTAGGTTTTTAATTAAGATAAAGAAAATAAAGGAGAAAAACAAGGGTTTTGAGAGAAGAACGTGGAAGTTACAGAAAGTGCACGAGAGTTTGGAAACGGCGGTTGGAGAGGCGAGAACACGACAGATTGCCGGAAAAAGCTTCGGTGTTGACCGGAAATTCGAGTTGTCTTCAATCCAAGGTAAGGGTGGGGTTCAAATTTTATAACCGGATATATGATAATTGATACGTGGGATTGGGATTTATATAATTTTCTACTGAATGTGTTGAAGTGTATTGATGAATTGGTTTTGTTTTTGTGGAATTTGATGTTTGCTAGATTGTTTGGTTGTTGTTCTATAGTGTTAAACTTTGGTTGGAATTTGGTTAAATCGATAGAAACCGATGTTTTCACGGACGGAAGTCGGAATAGATTGCGTAGTTGTATCGAGAAATGTTAGACCGTGATCGAGTATGCTTGTTTTATCGAATTTGGTTGATTTTGTAAGTTTTTACATTTTTTGAGATTTGGGGGTTTAAGATTCGGATTGAAATCGAAAGTCGTAGAATTCACGTTTGATGGTTCCAAATCACTACTATATGTTTGGTATGAATGAGTATGTGTTTGTTTCGAAGAAAATAATTGAATCGGTCAGATTTTCGGAAGAAAATGCAAAATCCCGTAGGGCTGTTATGCAGAAAAATTCTGGTTTCGGAAAGTTTGGAAAATTCATATCTTTTGATCCGTAAGTCGGTTTTGACCCCCGTTCAAAGCGTTGGAAAGCTAACGAGATGTTCTTTCTAGGAAAAATGGTTTTGAGGTCTGTATCTGGTTCTATTATAGCAGAAAATTGAAACCGTATCGTTGTGTTGATTTTTACCGTCGTGAATGTGTGCGATTGAGGTGTTATCGTGCAATATGCCTCAACAATGTTAACCGATTAATAATGCAGAGGAATAGCAATAATGTGGGGAATTAGAAATGTTAGTAGCAGGTTTTATTTTAGTACAGGAATCAATTAGCGAATGACAGACCAAAGGAGTTAGCAGAGTACTAAAATAGTACCGAATAGTAATATTAGTAGTTTTAACCGGTATAATTGTTTAACCGAAATAAGTTGAAATTTTGCAGAAATAATTCGTAAGTGGTTGTAGTTATTTTTGGTTGGTTGATGTATGGAATTAGTCGAATAAGTGTAATTAAGCGATAAGGTTAGTTGTCTGGTATTCGTTGAAAATTGTCGTAGTAAGTCGTGTATACGAGTACGTATTCTTGGTTGGATTATTTTGTTGAAATTATGTCGAATAAGTTTATTTGCAGGTGAAGTTGAATTGTCCCAATTTATGGACATTATTAAGTTGCAGGTCTTATGACCAACGTTGTTAAGTTGTTTTGCTGTTGCAGGTCTTGTGACCAATGTTGATTAAGTTGTTTGCAGTTGTTGCATTTTTGTCGTTGTGTTGTGTTGAATAAGTTGATGTTGTGGTTGTTGTCGCATGCATAGCATAGCATTATTAAGTTGGCCTGGATTGGCAAAATTATTAAGTTGGCCTGGATTGGCAAAAAGTTGAAGTTGAAGGTTTATGCCTTGATGCCTCGATAACCTGGCAGTTTTTAAGTTGGGAGTTCTGCTCCGTTTTTAAGTTGGGAGTTTTGCTCCAATGGTACCACATGCATACGCATAGTTGAGTCGCATTTTTGTGTTGCATTACTTATGTTGACAAAGTTGTTGTTGCATTATGTTGATAAAGTTGTTGTTGTATTATGTTGATAAAGTTGTTGTGGCATTATGTTGATAAAGTTGTTGTTGTATTATGTTGATAAAGTTGTTGTAGTATTAGGCTGATAAAGTTGTTGTTGTATTATGTTGATAAAGTTGTTGTAGTATTAGGCTGATAAAGTTTTTGTTGAGTTGTTGATGATTGTTGTTTGTTGTTGTGTAAAGTAGTGAGATTGTATGATTTTAATCTAATGTATTGATTATCATACTTCTGTTTATATTGTTCGATATCTCCCCCCTTCTGCTGATATTTCCCCTACCATGGGAAATGGGCAAGTACTCAAGATTTGCAGTGGAAGTTCGAAGTAACTTTATGAAGTCTTTTGTTGCTCTATGGCAAGTCAATAGGGTCTTGCTCTGATACGTAACACTCGGTGGATGGACGCTTGTTGTTTATTGTTGAATATGTTTTATGTTGCTGAATTTTTAAGTTGAATTTATTAAGTATTATGTTGTTTTGAAGTTGTTTTAGTCGAACAAAAATGTTAAGTGAATCAAAGTTGAATATTTATATCTTGAAGTTGTTTGCTTTGAAAAGAAGATATATATGAATTTTGTGGTTATCGGTTCATCCGATCAAAGTGTTATGTATCTGTTCATATGAAATTAATCGAAGTTGTTTTTAAGATGAAAGTGTAGTATCCTATTGTTTGTTGAAATTTTATAACTCTGATTTTACTATTATCCGCCGGGTAGAAATGGGGTGTTATATTAGTGGTATCAGAGCAGGTCGGTCTGTCCGGTCAAGTTGTCTAATGTTGTTTATCCCTTAGTACACAACAAGTGTGTGGAACACTGTCCGTACTTGTTTGTTTTCCTAATCGATGGTATGCAAGAGTTGGTTTGAAATAAGTGGGGGAGAAGTTTACTTCTCAGAGATGTTTGTAGTATGTGAAGTTGAATCAAGGTGATATTGATTGCAGGAGTGCAAGTGTTGTTGGAATTGTGTTGTTACGAATCGACGAGAGTATGGACTCATGATCTTATTCGTCAGTCCAGTTGAGACATTTTGAAGGAAGACGAGTCAGTATGATTGATGTTTGCTTCTCGGAGAAGAGAGGGCAATGTGACGAATAGTGATATGCAAGTGGAGTATATCTGGAGTGAAGTCGGATGATTTTCAGGGTTGGTGAAAAACAAGGATTGTTGGAAGAATTTAGGAGCAAGAGAAAGAGGTAGAACTCATGTTCGCCAATTTCGGTTTTTATTTTCACATTAATGGAACAACATTCAGTAAAAGAGGCATAACTTTCTACTCGTAACTCCGATGAAAGCGATTCTGGACTTTTCGGAAAGTTTACGAAATTCCCTATAGTTTGCATATAAATTTTGTCTTTTGCATGATTTTGAGGAGAGAGAAAGACGCGTTTGAATAGTTGGGTCTGATGCTGATTTTGTTGGTGGAAGTTTGTATACGGGATTTCTTGACCAGTCCCATTGCAAGGACGATAACTTTTTACTCGTAATTTGGATTTAAGCGATTCTTGCATTTCTAGAATCTACACGAAATTCCCTTCATTTTGGAATATAATTTTGTGTCTGGGAGGTCTGTATTGAAGAAGATAATCATGTTTGAAGTTGGACAATTCTTGCTGGAAATAGTAAGATGAAGTCAAGTATAAAATGTTTAGTAATAAGAAAAAGAGTATCGGAGAAGCGCATGGAAGTGCGGCATATGATAGTTGAGAATGAATAAAGTATAGAAATCTTTGAGGAATGTTAAATAGTAAAGTGGATTGGGTGTTGTTGGCGAGATGTGTCGACATGAGTCGGAAATTTTTGGAAGTTATATCACCAACCAAATGATGAGATGGTATTGTTGAGATTGTGATTGGAATGATGATCAAGTGTGAAACTATACGGATCATCGAAGTTGTGAGATTAAAAAGAAAGACGAAGGATTGGTTAGGGTTGTCAAAAGTTTTGGACTTGGATAAATGTTTCGATTGAAGTGGGCCGATTTGGATTGTACTTGATGTATCAGAAGGATATTCGATAATTAGGTTGTGCAACAAGTGTGTATAAGAATATATGTGTTGGATTTTGTGCGTTCTTGGAAATAAGGAAATTAAGAAAAATGTTTGTGAGCCTTAGAGAAATGGTAGAGCAGGATGCTTAGATAACATTGAGCACGAGGAGGAAGACGCTATTTTAGTTGGATAATGATGATTTATGCCACCATTATGGTTGCCGGCTGTCTATTGACAAATTGAGGAACTGATCACCCTTAATCTCTTGTTGATAGTAGACGGAATCATGTGGATGGAGTAGACGTGTCTTGCCAACTAGAATAGTATGCACAGTGAATTGTTTGGGGTTGAGCCAAGTGCTTATGAATTGTTTGAGTTGTCGATGCGGATTCCTATATAGGGAAATGAGGCGGACTTGAGGATGTTAGTATGAGGTTGCGGGTTGATCAGTGAGTAGTTTGGAAACTCACAGTTGTGTTCTGGATAACAGGGGTTTTGATTCGTGGTGGGTTGAGAATTCGATTGACTTGAGACTTGAAGAATTGTAGAGATAAACCAAGGAGGAAGTAAATGGAAATGTAGGACCACGATTTGACCAAGGAAGTCGGATAAAGAATGGTGGTGGCTGGTATGCCTTAACGTGTATATAGGAAGTATGAATTGTATTTTCCATACTTGTTCAGATAATGTTATAACTGGTGTTTGTTGTGGGTGTTCTGATATGCTATGTAATCAGAAGAAGAGCGCGTGGAGTATTTGAGAGTTGAGTTGCAAGTATTGAAAGAAGTGAAGCTATATACTGAGTTAGCAAGGTGTGAATTATGATTTTAAAGATGAAGTTGAGTGGTTGTGTTAATTCGGATGAGGGATTTTGGAGAATTGTGCTAGTATGAGTAAGACTTGATGAATTAGTTTGTTTGATTGGTTTGGTTAATGTGTCATGTTAAGTGTAGGTTTTTTAGGCTAAATCTATGACTATTGGGTGTTAAGGACTATTTGGAAGACGATTTCCTTGTTGAGATTAACTGGACACATGTATCCTTATGCTGTGGTAATGTTGTTATGCGTTGAGATGAATTTTGATGATGTGTTAATACGAGGTGGTGAAGTTGTAGCTTATGTTGACGATAATTGGGAATTCTTGAAAGTATCTATCCTATTCAAGATTTGGAATTGGATGCAGTTGTAGTTGTGTTGGACATTCGGAGGTATTATTTACGGATCTAAGTTCGAAGTGGTCAGTCATCAAAGTGTAGAAGCCTGTTTGGTTTGAATTTCCGATGAGTTAAGTCGAAAGTCTTTCCTTATGTCTGCTTTGATGGTCGGAAGTTGATGTGAACTTGGTAGATTTGATGGTTGCAATTAATCAGAGTGCGCAGCGAAAGTGCGGTGTAGAGCAATTGGTTCTTATGTGAGTAACAACGATGTTGGTGGGTTGTTCGCGTTGATATCGTGTTTGAGCTTTTGTGTTCTTACCTTTGTTGTTGCCTCGTTACCTATGGTGATGGTCACGATCGTGTTGTGTTCGGGTTCATAAACCTGTGTGTTCTTAAGTTGGTTATTCCTTGCGTCGTGATGTTAGTCGTCGAGTGCATTGCTTGAGCAGTGTTTCGTGTTGTTGTTGTCATGGATGTTATGGATTGTTGTTTGGTGTTAGACGTGGGGTTGCCTTTTTAGGGCAGGGAAGTTGATTTGTTAGCTGAGATAACGTAATTGGAGTGTGGTGCATCGAGTGAATTTTCGATGACGAAAATATTCTAAGTGGGGGAGAGTTGTAACGCCCGTATTTAATTAAATATTTTAATTAAATAGTATTGAGCGTTTCCGTATATTTTGTTGATTATGTTGAATATGTTGTTTGATGCTAATGAGTATTAATCGGGTAATTAGTCGATTTAGTCGGGAGAAATTAATATTAGAAATAATATTTATTTATGTGGAATATTAATTAATTTAGTTGGATTAAGTTGTGTGTGAGAAATAGCAAAGTGGGGGTATCATGTAGTAGGCCCATTAAGTTAATTAACAAACCCATTATTATATTAGGTTTTTAATTAAGAGAAAGAAAATAAAGGAGAAAAACAAGGGTTTTGAGAGAAGAACGTGGAAGTTACAGAAAGTGCACGAGAGTTTAGAAACGGCGGTTAGAGAGGAGAGAACACGAGAGATTGCCGGAAAAAGCTTCGGTGTTGACCGGAAATTCGAACTGCCTTCAATCCAATGTAAGGGTGGGGTTCGAATTTTATAACCGGGTATATGATAATTGGTATGTGGGATTGGGATTTATATAATTTTCTACTGAATGTGTTGAAGTGTATTGATGAATTGGTTTTGTTTTTGTGGAATTTGATGTTTGCTAGATTGTTTGGTTGTTGTTCTATAGTGTTAAACTTAGGTTGGAATTTGGTTAAATCGATAGAAACCGATGTTTTCACAGACGAAAGTCAGAATAGATTGCGTAGTTGTGTCGAGAAATGTTAGACCGTGATCGAGTATGCTTGTTTTAACAAATTTGGTTGATTTTGTAAGTTTTTACATTTTTTTAGATTTGGGGGTTTAAGATTCGGATTGAAATCGAAAGTCGTAGAATTCACTTTTGATGGTTCCAAATCACTACTATATGTTTGGTATGAATGAGTATGTGTTTGTTTCGAAGAAAATAATTGAATCGGTCAGATTTTCGGAAGAAAATGCAAAATCCCGTAGGGCTGTTATGCAGAAAAATTCTGGTTTTGGAAAGTTTGGAAAATTCATATCTTTTGATCCGTAAGTCGGTTTTGACCCCCGTTCGAAGCGTTGGAAAGCTAACGAGATGTTCTTTCTAGGAAAAATGGTTTTGAGGTCTGTATCTGGTTCTATTATAGCAGAAAATTGAAACCGTATCGTTGTGTTGATTTTTACCGTCGTGAATGTGTGCGATTGAGGTGTTATCGTGCAATATGCCTCAACAATGTTAACCGATTAATAATGCAGAGGAATAGCAATAATGTGGGGAATTAGAAATGTTAGTAGCAGGTTTTATTTTAGTACAGGAATCAATTAGCGAATGACAGACCAAAGGAGTTAGCAGAGTACTAAAATAGTACCGAATAGTAATATTAGTAGTTTTAACCGGTATAATTGTTTAACCGAAACAAGTTGAAATTTTGCAGAAATAATTCGTAAGTGGTTGTAGTTATTTTTGGTTGGTTGATGTATGGAATTAGTCGAATAAGTGTAATTAAGCGATAAGGTTAGTTGTCCGGTATTCGTTGAAAATTGTCGGAGTAAGTCGTGTATACGAGTACGTATTCTTGGTTGGATTATTTTGTTGAAATTATGTCGAATAAGTTTATTTGCAGGTGAAGTTGAATTGTCCCAATTTATGGACATTATTAAGTTGCAGGTCTTATGACCAACGTTGTTAAGTTGTTTTGCTGTTGCAGGTCTTGTGACCAATGTTGATTAAGTTGTTTGCAGTTGTTGCATTTTTGTCGTTGTGTTGTGTTGAATAAGTTGATGTTGTGGTTGTTGTCGCATGCATAGCATAGCATTATTAAGTTGGCCTGGATTGGCAAAATTATTAAGTTGGCCTGGATTGGCAAAAAGTTGAAGTTGAAGGCTTATGCCTTGATGCCTCGATAACCTGGCAGTTTTTAAGTTGGGACTTCTGCTCCGTTTTTAAGTTGGGAGTTTTGCTCCAATGGTACCACATGCATACGCATAGTTGAGTCGCATTTTTGTGTTGCATTACTTATGTTGACAAAGTTGTTGTTGCATTATGTTGATAAAGTTGTTGTTGTATTATGTTGATAAAGTTGTTGTGGCATTATGTTGATAAAGTTGTTGTTGTATTATGTTGATAAAGTTGTTGTAGTATTAGGCTGATAAAGTTGTTGTTGTATTATGTTGATAAAGTTGTTGTAGTATTAGGCTGATAAAGTTTTTGTTGAGTTGTTGATGATTGTTGTTTGTTGTTGTTGTAAAGTAGTGAGATTGTATGATTTTAATCTAATGTATTGATTATCATACTTCTGTTTATATTGTTCGATATCCCCCCCCCCCCCTTCTGCTGATATTTCCCCTACCATGGGAAATGGGCAGGTACTCAAGATTTGCAGTGGAAGTTCGAAGTAACTTTATGAAGTCTTTTGTTGCTCTATGGCAAGTCAATAGGGTCTTGCTCTGATACGTAACACTCGGTGGATGGACGCTTGTTGTTTATTGTTGAATATGTTTTATGTTGCTGAATTTTTAAGTTGAATTTATTAAGTATTATGTTGTTTTGAAGTTGTTTTAGTCGAACAAAAATGTTAAGTGAATCAAAGTTGAATATTTATATCTTGAAGTTGTTTGCTTTGAAAAGAAGATATATATGAATTTTGTGGTTATCGGTTCATCCGATCAAAGTGTTATGTATCTGTTCATATGAAATTAATCGAAGTTGTTTTTAAGATGAAAGTGTAGTATCCTATTGTTTGTTGAAATTTTATAACTCTGATTTTACTATTATCCGCCGGGTAGAAATGGGGTGTTATATTAGTGGTATCAGAGCAGGTCGGTCTGTCCGGTCAAGTTGTCTAATGTTGTTTATCCCTTAGTACGCAACAAGTGTGTGGAACACTGTCCGTACTTGTTTGTTTTCCTAATCGATGGTATGCAGGAGTTGGTTTGAAACAAGTGGGGGAGAAGTTTACTTCTCAGAGATGTTTGTAGTATGTGAAGTTGAATCAAGGTGATATTGATTGCAGGAGTGCAAGTGTTGTCGGAATTGTGTTGTTACGAATCGACGAGAGTATGGACTCATGATCTTATTCGTCAGTCCGGTTGAGGCATTTTGAAGGAAGACGAGTCAGTATGATTGATGTTTGCTTCTCGGAGAAGAGAGGGCAATGTGACGAATAGTGATATGCAAGTGGAGTATATCTGGAGTGATGTCGGATGATTTTCAGGGTTGGTGAAAAACAAGGATTGTTGGAAGAATTTAGGAGCAAGAGAAAGAGGTAGAACTCATGTTCGCCAATTTCGGTTTTTATTTTCACATTAATGGAACAACATTCAGTAAAAGAGGCATAACTTTCTACTCGTAACTCCGATGAAAGCGATTCTGGACTTTTCGGAAAGTTTACGAAATTCCCTATAGTTTGCATATAAATTTTGTCTTTGGCATGATTTTGAGGAGAGAGAAAGACGCGTTTGAATAGTTGGGTCTGATGCTGATTTTGTTGGTGGAAGTTTGTATACGGGATTTCTTGACCAGTCCCATTCCAAGGACGATAACTTTTTACTCGTAATTTGGATTTAAGCGATTCTTGCATTTCTAGAATCTACACGAAATTCCCTTCATTTTGGAATATAATTTTGTGTCTGGGAGGTCTGTATTGAAGAAGATAATCATGTTTGAAGTTGGACAATTCTTGCTGGAAATAGTAAGATGAAGTCAAGTATAAAATATTTAGTAATAAGAAGGAGAGTATCGGAGAAGCGCATGGAAGTGCGGCGTATGATTGTTGAGAATGAATAAAGTATAGAAATCTTTGAGGAATGTTAAATAGTAAAGTGGATTGGGTGTTGTTGGCGAGATGTGTCGACATGAGTCGGAAATTTTTGGAAGTTATATCACCAACCAGATGATGAGATGGTATTGTTGAGATTGTGATTGGAATGATGATCAAGTGTGAAACTATACGGATCATCGAAGTTGTGAGATTAAAAAGAAAGACGAAGGATTGGTTAGGGTTGTCAAAAGTTTTGGACTTGGATAAATATTTCGATTGAAGTGGGCCGATTTGGATTGTACTTGATGTATCAGAAGGATATTCGATAATTAGGTTGTGCAACAAGTGTGTATAAGAATATATGTGTTGGATTTTGTGCGTTCTTGGAAATAAGGAAATTAAGAAAAATGTTTGTGAGCCTTAGAGAAATGGTAGAGCAGGATGCTTAGATAACATTGAGCACGAGGAGAAAGACGCTATTTTAGTTGGATAATGATGATTTATGCCACCATTATGGTTGTCGGCTGTCTATTGACAAATTGAGGAACTGATCACCCTTAATCTCTTGTTGATAGTAGACGGAATCATGTGGATGGAGTAGACGTGTCTTGCCAACTAGAATAGTATGCACAGTGAATTGTTTGGGGTTGAGCCAAGTGCTTATGAATTGTTTGAGTTGTCGATGCGGATTCCTATATAGGGAAATGAGGCGGACTTGAGGATGTTAGTATGAGGTTGCGGGTTGATCAGTGAGTAGTTTGGAAACTCACAGATGTGTTCTGGATAACTGGGGTTTTGATTCGTGGTGGGTCGAGAATTCGATTGACTTGAGACTTGAAGAATTGTAGAGATAAACCAAGGAGGAAGTAAATGGAAATGTAGGACCACGATTTGACCAAGGAAGTCGGATAAAGAATGGTGGTGGCTGGTATGCCTTAACGTGTATATAGGAAATATGAATTGTATTTTCCATACTTGTTCAGATAATGTTATAACTGGTGTTTGTTGTGGGTGTTCTGATATGTTATGTAATCAGAAGAAGAGCGCGTAGAGTATTTGAGAGTTGAGTTGCAAGTATTGAAAGAAGTGAAGCTATATACTGAGTTAGCAAGGTGTGAATTATGATTTTAAAGATGAAGTTGAGTGGTTGTGTTAATTCGGATGAGGGATTTTGGAGAATTGTGCTAGTATGAGTAGGACTTGATGAATTAGTTTGTTTGATTGGTTTGGTTAATGTGTCATGTTAAGTGTAGGTTTTTGAGGCTAAATCTATGACTATTGGGTGTTAAGGACTATTTGGAAGACGATTTCCTTGTTGAGATTAACTGGACACATGTATCCTTATGCTGTGGTAATGTTGTTATGCGTTGAGATGAATTTTGATGATGTGTTAATACGAGGTGGTGAAGTTGTAGCTTATGTTGACGATAATTGGGAATTCTTGAAAGTATCTATCCTATTCAAGATTTGGAATTGGATGCAGTTGTAGTTGTGTTGGACATTCGGAGGTATTATTTACGGATCTAAGTTCGAAGTGGTCAGTCATCAAAGTGTAGAAGCCTGTTTGGTTTGAATTTCCGATGAGTTAAGTCGAAAGTCTTTCCTTATGTCTGCTTTGATGGTCGGAAGTTGATGTGAACTTGGTAGATTTGATGGTTGCAATTAATCAGAGTGCGCAGCGAAAGTGCGGTGTAGAGCAATTGGTTCTTATGTGAGTAACAACGATGTTGGTGGGTTGTTCGCGTTGATATCGTGTTTGAGCTTTTGTGTTCTTACCTTTGTTGTTGCCTCGTTACCTATGGTGATGGTCACGATCGTGTTGTGTTCGGGTTCATAAACCTGTGTGTTCTTAAGTTGGTTATTCCTTGCGTCGTGATGTTAGTCGTCGAGTGCATTGCTTGAGCAGTGTTTCGTGTTGTTGTTGTCATGGATGTTATGGATTGTTGTTTGGTGTTAGACGTGGGGTTGCCTTTTTAGGGCAGGGAAGTTGATTTGTTAGCTGAGATAACGTAATTGGAGTGTGGTGCATCGAGTGAATTTTCGATGACGAAAATATTCTAAGTGGGGGAGAGTTGTAACGCCCGTATTTAATTAAATATTTTAATTAAATAGTATTGAGCGTTTCCGTATATTTTGTTGATTATGTTGAATATGTTGTTTGATGCTAATGAGTATTAATCGGGTAATTAGTCGATTTAGTCGGGAGAAATTAATATTAGAAATAATATTTATTTATGTGGAATATTAATTAATTTAGTTGGATTAAGTTGTGTGTGAGAAATAGCAAAGTGGGGGTATCATGTAGTAGGCCCATTAAGTTAATTAACAAACCCATTATTATATTAGGTTTTTAATTAAGAGAAAGAAAATAAAGGAGAAAAACAAGGGTTTTGAGAGAAGAACGTGGAAGTTACAGAAAGTGCACGAGAGTTTAGAAACGGCGGTTAGAGAGGAGAGAACACGAGAGATTGCCGGAAAAAGCTTCGGTGTTGACCGGAAATTCGAACTGCCTTCAATCCAAGGTAAGGGTGGGGTTCGAATTTTATAACCGGGTATATGATAATTGGTACGTGGGATTGGGATTTATATAATTTTTTACTGAATGTGTTGAAGTGTATTGATGAATTGGTTTTGTTTTTGTGGAATTTGATGTTTGCTAGATTGTTTGGTTGTTGTTCTATAGTGTTAAACTTAGGTTGGAATTTGGTTAAATCGATAGAAACCGATGTTTTCACGGACGAAAGTCAGAATAGATTGCGTAGTTGTGTCGAGAAATGTTAGACCGTGATCGAGTATGCTTGTTTTATCGAATTTGGTTGATTTTGTAAGTTTTTGCATTTTTGGAGATTTGGGGGTTTAAGATTCGGATTAAAATCGAAAGTCGTAGAATTCACGTTTGATGGTTCCAAATCACTACTATATGTTTGGTATGAATGAGCATGTGTTTGTTTCGAAGAAAATAATTGAATCGGTCGGATTTTCGGACGAAAATGTAAAATCCCGTAGGGCTGTTATGTAGAAAAATTCTGGTTTCGGAAAGTTTGGAAAATTCATATCTTTTGATCCGTAAGTCGGTTTTGACCCCCGTTCGAAGCGTTGGAAAGCTAACGAGATGTTCTTTCTAGGAAAAATGATTTTGAGGTCTGTATCTGGTTCTATTATAGCAGAAAATTGAAACCGTATCGTTGTGTTGATTTTTACCGTCGTGAATGTGTGCGATTGAGGTGTTATCGTGCAATATGCCTCAACATTGTTAACCGATTAATAATGCCGAGGAATTACAATAATGTGGGGAATTAGAAATGTTAGTAGCAGGTTTTATTTTAGTACAGGAATCAATTAGCGAATGATAGACCAAAGGAGTTAGCAGAGTACTAAAATAGTACCGAATAGTAATATTAGTAGTTTTAACCGGTATAATTGTTTAACCGAAACAAGTTGAAATTTTGCAGAAATAATTCGTAAGTGGTTGTAGTTATTTTTGGTTGGTTGATGTATGGAATTAGTCGAATAAGTGTAATTAAGCGATAAGGTTAGTTGTCCGGTATTCGTTGAAAATTGTCGGAGTAAGTCGTGTATACGAGTAGGTATTCTTGGTTGGATTATTTTGTTGAAATTATGTCAAATAAGTTGATTTGCAGGTGAAGTTGAATTGTCCCAATTTATGGACATTATTAAGTTGCAGGTCTTATGACCAACGTTGTTAAGTTGTTTTGCTGTTGCAGGCCTTGTGACCAATGTTGATTAAGTTGTTTGCAGTTGTTGCATTTTTGTCGTTGTGTTGTGTTGAATAAGTTGATGTTGTGGTTGTTGTCGTATGCATAGCATAGCATTATTAAGTTGGCCTGGATTGGCAAAATTATTAAGTTGGCCTGGATTGGCAAAAAGTTGAAGTTGAAGGCTTATGCCTTGATGCCTCGATAACCTGGCAGTTTTTAAGTTGGGAGTTCTGCTCCGTTTTTAAGTTGGGAGTTTTGCTCCAATGGTACCACATGCATACGCATAGTTGAGTCGCATTTTTGTGTTGCATTACTTATGTTGACAAAGTTGTTGTTGCATTATGTTGATAAAGTTGTTGTTGTATTATGTTGATAAAGTTGTTGTGGTATTATGTTGATAAAGTTGTTGTTGTATTATGTTGATAAAGTTGTTGTAGTATTAGGCTGATAAAGTTGTTGTTGTATTATGTTGATAAAGTTGTTGTAGTATTAGGCTGATAAAGTTTTTGTTGAGTTGTTGATGATTGTTGTTTGTTGTTGTTGTAAAGTAGTGAGATTGTATGATTTTAATCTAATGTATTAATTATCATACTTCTGTTTATATTGTTCGATATCTCACCCCTTCTGCTGATATTTCCCCTACCATGGGAAATGGGCGGGTACTCAAGATTTGCAGTGGAAGTTCGAAGTAACTTTATGAAGTCTTTTGTTGCTCTATGGCAAGTCAATAGGGTCTTGCTCTGATACGTAACACTCGGTGGATGGACGCTTGTTGTTTATTGTTGAATATGTTTTATGTTGCTGAATTTTTAAGTTGAATTTATTAAGTATTATGTTGTTTTGAAGTTGTTTTAGTCGAACAAAAATGTTAAGTGAATCAAAGTTGAATATTTATATCTTGAAGTTGTTTGCTTTGAAAAGAAGATATATATGAATTTTGTGGTTATCGGTTCATCCGATCAAAGTGTTATGTATCTGTTCATATGAAATTAATCGAAGTTGTTTTTAAGATGAAAGTGTAGTATCCTATTGTTTGTTGAAATTTTATAACTCTGATTTTACTATTATCCGCCGGGTAGAAATGGGGTGTTATATTAGTGGTATCAGAGCAGGTCGGTCTGTCCGGTCAAGTTGTCTAATGTTGTTTATCCCTTAGTACACAACAAGTGTGTGGAACACTGTCCGTACTTGTTTGTTTTCCTAATCGATGGTATGCAAGAGTTGGTTTGAAATAAGTGGGGGAGAAGTTTACTTCTCAGAGATGTTTGTAGTATGTGAAGTTGAATCAAGGTGATATTGATTGCAGGAGTGCAAGTGTTGTCGGAATTGTGTTGTTACGAATCGACAAGAGTATGGACTCATGATCTTATCCGTCAGTCCAGTTGAGACATTTTGAAGGAAGACGAGTCAGTATGATTGATGTTTGCTTCTCGGAGAAGAGAGGGCAATGTGACGAATAGTGATATGCAAGTGGAGTATATCTGGAGTGAAGTCGGATGATTTTCAGGGTTGGTGAAAAACAAGGATTGTTGGAAGAATTTAGGAGCAAGAGAAAGAGGTAGAACTCATGTTCGCCAATTTCGGTTTTTATTTTCACATTAATGGAACAACATTCAGTAAAAGAGGCATAACTTTCTACTCGTAACTCCGATGAAAGCGATTCTGGACTTTTCGGAAAGTTTACGGAATTCCCTATAGTTTGCATATAAATTTTGTCTTTGGCATGATTTTGAGGAGAGAGAAAGACGTGTTTGAATAGTTGGGTCTGATGCTGATTTTGTTGGTGGAAGTTTGTATACGGGATTTCTTGACCAGTCCCATTGCAAGGACGATAACTTTTTACTCGTAATTTGGATTTAAGCGATTCTTGCATTTCTAGAATCTACACGAAATTCCCTTCATTTTGGAATATAATTTTGTGTCTGGGAGGTCTGTATTGAAGAAGATAATCATGTTTGAAGTTGGACAATTCTTGCTGGAAATAGTAAGATGAAGTCAAGTATAAAATATTTAGTAATAAGAAGGAGAGTATCGGAGAAGCACATGGAAGTGCGGCGTATGATAGTTGAGAATGAATAAAGTATAGAAATCTTTGAGGAATGTTAAATAGTAAAGTGGATTGGGTGTTGTTGGCGAGATGTGTCGACATGAGTCGGAAATTTTTGGAAGTTATATCACCAACCAGATGATGAGATGGTATTGTTGAGATTGTGATTGGAATGATGATCAAGTGTGAAACTATACGGATCATCGAAGTTGTGAGATTAAAAAGAAAGACGAAGGATTGGTTAGGGTTGTCAAAAGTTTTGGACTTGGATAAATATTTCGATTGAAGTGGGCCGATTTGGATTGTACTTGATGTATCAGAAGGATATTCGATAATTAGGTTGTGCAACAAGTGTGTATAAGAATATATGTGTTGGATTTTGTGCGTTCTTGGAAATAAGGAAATTAAGAAAAATGTTTGTGAGCCTTAGAGAAATGGTAGAGCAGGATGCTTAGATAACATTGAGCACAAGGAGAAAGACGCTATTTTAGTTGGATAATGATGATTTATGCCACCATTATGGTTGCCGGCTGTCTATTGACAAATTGAGGAACTGATCACCCTTAATCTCTTGTTGATAGTAGACGGAATCATGTGGATGGAGTAGACGTGTCTTGCCAACTAGAATAGTATGCACAGTGAATTGTTTGGGGTTGAGCCAAGTGCTTATGAATTGTTTGAGTTGTCGATGCGGATTCCTATATAGGGAAATGAGGCGGACTTGAGGATGTTAGTATGAGGTTGCGGGTTGATCAGTGAGTAGTTTGGAAACTCACAGTTGTGTTCTGGATAACTGGGGTTTTGATTCGTGGTGGGTCGAGAATTCGATTGACTTGAGACTTGAAGAATTGTAGAGATAAACCAAGGAGGAAGTAAATGGAAATGTAGGACCACGATTTGACCAAGGAAGTCGGATAAAGAATGGTGGTGGCTGGTATGCCTTAACGTGTATATAGGAAATATGAATTGTATTTTCCATACTTGTTCAGATAATGTTATAACTGGTGTTTGTTGTGGGTGTTCTGATATGTTATGTAATCAGAAGAAGAGCGCGTAGAGTATTTGAGAGTTGAGTTGCAAGTATTGAAAGAAGTGAAGCTATATACTAAGTTAGCAAGGTGTGAATTATGATTTTAAAGATGAAGTTGAGTGGTTGTGTTAATTCGGATGAGGGATTTTGGAGAATTGTGCTAGTATGAGTTGGACTTGATGAATTAGTTTGTTTGATTGGTTTGGTTAATGTGTCATGTTAAGTGTAGGTTTTTGAGGCTAAATCTATGACTATTGGGTGTTAAGGACTATTTGGAAGACGATTTCCTTGTTGAGATTAACTGGACACATGTATCCTTATGCTGTGGTAATGTTGTTATGCGTTGAGATGAATTTTGATGATGTGTTAATACGAGGTGGTGAAGTTGTAGCTTATGTTGACGATAATTGGGAATTCTTGAAAGTATCTATCCTATTCAAGATTTGGAATTGGATGCAGTTGTAGTTGTGTTGGACATTCGGAGGTATTATTTACGGATCTAAGTTCGAAGTGATCTGTCATCAAAGTGTAGAAGTCTGTTTGGTTTGAATTTCCGATGAGTTAAGTCGAAAGTCTTTCCTTATGTCTGCTTTGATGGTCGGAAGTTGATGTGAACTTGGTAGATTTGATGGTTGTAATTAATCAGAGTGCGCAGCGAAAGCGCGGTGTAGAGCAATTGGTTCTTATGTGAGTAACAACGATGTTGGTGGGTTGTTCGCGTTGATGTCATGTTTGAGCTTTTGTGTTCTTACCTTTGTTGTTGCCTCGTTACCTATGGTGATGGTCACGATCGTGTTGTGTTCGGGTTCATAAACCTGTGTGTTCTTAAGTTGGTTATTCCTTGCGTCGTGATGTTAGTCGTCGAGTGCATTGCTTGAGCAGTGTTTCGTGTTGTTGTTGTCATGGATGTTATGGATTGTTGTTTGGTGTTAGACGTGGGGTTGCCTTTTTAGGGCAGGGAAGTTGATTTGTTAGCTGAGATAACGTAATTGGAGTGTGGTGCATCGAGTGAATTTTCGAGGACGAAAATATTCTAAGTGGGGGAGAGTTGTAATGCCTGTATTTAATTAAATATTTTAATTAAATAGTATTGAGCGTTTGCGTATATTTTGTTGATTATATTGAATATGTTGTTTGATGCTAATGAGTATTAATCGGGTAATTAGTCGATTTAGTCGGGAGAAATTAATATTAGAAATAATATTTATTTATGTGGAATATTAATTAATTTAGTTGGATTAAGTTGTGTGTGAGAAATAGCAAAGTGGGGGTATCATGTAGTTGGCCCATTAAGTTAATTAACAAACCCATTATTATATTAGGTTTTTAATTAAGAGAAAGAAAATAAAGGAGAAAAACAAGGGTTTTGAGAGAAGAACGTGGAAGTTACAGAAAGTGCACGAGAGTTTAGAAACGGCGGTTGGAGAGGAGAGAAAACGAGAGATTGCCGGAAAAAGCTTCGGTGTTGACCGGAAAGTCGAACTGCCTTCAATCCAAGGTAAGGGTGGGGTTCGAATTTTATAACCGGGTATATGATAATTGATACGTGGGATTGGGATTTATATAATTTTCTACTGAATGTGTTGAAGTGTATTGATGAATTGGTTTTGTTTTTATGGAATTTGATGTTTGCTAGATTGTTTGGTTGTTGTTCTATAGTGTTAAACTTAGGTTGGAATTTGGTTAAATCGATAGAAACCGATGTTTTCACGGACGAAAGTCGGAATAGATTGCGTAGTTGTGTCGAGAAATGTTAGACCGTGATCGAGTATGCTTGTTTTATCGAATTTGGTTGATTTTGTAAGTTTTTGCATTTTTGGAGATTTGGGGGTTTAAGATTCGGATTGAAATCGAAAGTCGTAGAATTCACGTTTGATGGTTCCAAATCACTACTATATGTTTGGTATGAATAAGTATGTGTTTGTTTCGAAGAAAATAATTGAATCGGTCGGATTTTCGGACGAAAATGCAAAATCCCGTAGGGCTGTTATGCAGAAAAATTCTGGTTTCGGAAAGTTTGGAAAATTCATATCTTTTGATCCGTAAGTCGGTTTTGACCCTCGTTCGAAGCGTTGGAAAGCTAACGAGATGTTCTTTCTAGGAAAAATGGTTTTGAGGTCTGTATCTGGGTCTATTATAGTTGAAAATTGAAACCGTATCTTTGTGTTGATTTTTACAGTCGTGAATGTGTGCGATTGAGGTGTTATCGTGCAATATGCCTCAACAATGTTAACCGATTAATAATGGAGAGGAATAGCAATAATGTGGGGAATTAGAAATGTTAGTAGCAGGTTTTATTTTAGTACAGGAATCAATTAGCGAATGACAGACCAAAGGAGTTAGCAGAGTACTAAAATAGTACCGAATAGTAATATTAGTAGTTTTAACCGGTATAATTGTTTAACCGAAACAAGTTGAAATTTTGCAGAAATAATTCGTAAGTGGTTGTAGTTATTTTTGGTTGGTTGATGTATGGAATTAGTCGAATAAGTGTAATTAAGCGATAAGGTTAGTTGTCCGGTATTCGTTGAAAATTGTCGGAGTAAGTCGTGTATACGAGTAGGTATTCTTGGTTGGATTATTTTGTTGAAATTATGTCGAATAAGTTGATTTGCAGGTGAAGTTGAATTGTGTTGAATTGTCACGATTTATGGACCTTATTAAGTTGCAGGTCTTATGACCAACGTTGTTAAGTTGTTTTGCTGTTGCAGGTCTTGTGACCAATGTTGATTAAGTTGTTTGCAGTTGTTGCATTTTTGTCGTTGTTGTGTTGTGTTGAATAAGTTGATGTTGTGGTTGTTGTCGCATGCATAGCATAGCATTATTGAGTTGGCCTGGATTGGCAAAATTATTAAGTTGGCCTGGATTGGCAAAAAGTTGAATTTGAAGGCTTATGCCTTGATGCCTCGATAACCTGGCAGTTTTTAAGTTGGGAGTTCTGCTCCGTTTTTAAGTTGGGAGTTTTGCTCCAATGGTACCACATGCATACGAATAGTTGAGTCGCATTTTTGTGTTGCATTACTTATGTTGACAAAGTTGTTGTTGTATTATGTTGATAAAGTTGTTGTTGTATTATGTTGATAAAGTTGTTGTGGTATTATGTTGATAAAGTTTTGTATTATGTTGATAAAGTTATTGTAGTATTAGGCTGATAAAGTTGTTGTTGTATTATGTTGATAAAGTTGTTGTAGTATTAGGTTGATAAAGTTTTTGTTGAGTTGTTGATGATTGTTGTTTGTTGTTGTTGTAAAGTAGTGAGATTGTATGATTTTAATCTAATGTATTGATTATCATACTTCTGTTTATATTGTTCGATATCTCACCCCTTCTGCTGATATTTCCCCTACCATGGGAAATGGGCAGGTACTCAAGATTTGCAGTGGAAGTTCGAAGTAACTTTATGAAGTCTTTTGTAGCTCTATGGCAAGTCAATAGGGTCTTGCTCTGATACGTAACACTCGGGGGATGGACGCTTGTTGTTTATTGTTGAATATGTTTTATGTTGCTGAATTTTTAAGTTGAATTTATTAAGTATTATGTTGTTTTGAAGTTGTTTTAGTCGAACAAAAATGTTAAGTGAATCAAAGTTGAATATTTATATCTTGAAGTTGTTTGCTTTGAAAAGAAGATATATATGAATTTTGTGGTTATCGATTCATCCGATCAAAGTGTTATGTATCTGTTCATATGAAATTAATCGAAGTTGTTTTTAAGATGAAAGTGTAGCATCCTATTGTTTGTTGAAATTTTATAACTCTGATTTTACTATTATCCGCCGGGTAGAAATGGGGTGTTACAGTGTACGTTGTGATGTGTTGAACGCTGAAATGTTGATTTCAGTTGTGCGGGTGTATGTTGTAGCTGAGGGTTGCAGTTGTTGCATGTTTTGGCAGCTCGCTAGGCGAACGCCAAAGCAAACGTTTGTTGGCTGCGGAATAGCGGCAAGCAAGCAAAAATATTTATTTTCTGAAAGAATCCCCTCCGAGATTTATGTCGTGTCCACAGAGATCGGTTCGAGGGAAAGAATGTCGTTCGACAGTCTCTCGCATTTATGAGTTTGGATTAAAATAGTTTCAAACAAGAAAACATAAAAGTAAACATTAAAACAAAAAGAAATCATTCTTCAGAGAGAAAAACTCGTTCGGCAATGCACATAATCGATTCCTCACAAACTTAAACTTACCGACCAGTTATACTCAACCTACAATACTCCTCAATATCACCCAGCATCGCTCACAACAAAGATTATGTCTAACGCAAAGTTGAGAAAACAACCATGTTACCATCGCCGATACTTTCGCACGCTAGCTCAAGGCACGGAGGCATTAAGATTCGACGCCTATTGAAGATTGTTAGCTCCTAAATCTATCTCTAGAGTCCAGAAACTAACATATTACAATCCCTAATCGAATTTTGTGAGGGTTATGTCTAACGCAACCCAAACCCCGCGCATAAAGCAAAAATCAGAGACAATCACCAATAAAGATTTGTAAAGCAAATTTCATATAACGCCATGGGCGACAAATATACATGAGTTTACAACAAATACATATACACAACCCAACCATAAATAAAAACACAAACAAAAAGAGAAATGAACCAAACATCTTGCGGTTTGTCAGAGCCGGTCGACGATCAATCCCCCCCAGTTTATCCGTGTGCAAGCTCCATAGTTGTTTTCTAAGCTAATCTACTGAAAAAATGAAGTTTGATGGAGTTGGAGCAAGAATCCCCAAAACCATACTCTAAAAAGTGACTGAAATGAACTATATACAATTTCAATTCTGTACGGTTCGCACAACGAACACTTCATTCGCAAAGCGAATGGCTCAAAAAATGGCACTTAAAGTGCCTCTGATTGTCAAACCGCCTCAGCTTTTCTTTGTGAGTTCGCAGTGCGAACGAATCATTCGCAAAGCGAATGCTCGCTGCTCAGTTCGTAAAGCGAACTTTGGTTCCTTTTGGCTCTGCCTCATTCTGGGACCATTCGCTGGGGAACTCGCCAGCCATTCGCAAAGCGAACAAGCTGAACTCTGCACTACTTCAGCTCCCTTTTATTGCCTCTAATGACACATCCTGGAGCCTTTATTTGCTCAATGCTCCAACAATGCTTTATCACCTACAAAATGAATGGAAAACCATTAATCTTTACATAAATGAATCAAAAACACAAATATATCCTAACTAACGTATTTATACACAAAGTGGGGTTTATTTGACCGATATTTAACAAAAAGTAAAGATAAGTGCAACAAAACTTATATACAAAAATAGGTACAATTCGCACTTATCAAACTCTCCCCAACTTACCTAATTGTTTGTCCACAAACAAGAATCAACACACTTGAAAAAGCACAAGCAATATCCAAAGAAAGACGAATCAACATGTTTTGAAAAACGGAAACGAATGAATGGTTCAAATGATAAAAGGTACACACAAAGTAAATACTTACCACTAAACTACGACGACAACATAGTCACGAAACACATGCAAAATACAAAAATCATGCCAAAAATTCTAAAACAACACAAGTTCCAAAGTGAATCACACCTAGTAAAAACAATCATCGGTAGATGAAAAACACACAATAAGGTACTTTACACTCACACAACACTCATGCAAACAAAAGACAAAATTATGCATACATCCACAAATTCATATTGAACATACAAAGGCAAGAATCACAAGGACTTTCAAGGTTGTAACGTGGTCGGGTAAATAAACAAGGGGCAATTTCTCAAGGTAATTGAAACAAAAACTTGCCTAAACCAAAGGGAGTGAAAACTCACAACGATTCACACACAAAATTCCAACCAACTTCTTCCACAATCCCAAGTGATACACAACACACAATACTTATTTAGCACAATTATTGAAACTCTTTTTGTTTCCTTTTTCAAGGATTTTCTTTTTCTTCTTTTTTTCTTTCTTTTTCTCTTTCACAAATTTTTCTCTTTTTTCTTTTCTTTTTCAATCCTCATAGAATCCAACCAATGAATACACACAATCATCCTCTCCCCAACTTGAATTCAACCGCACCATCATGTGAATACTCCCTACTTTCTAAGGCAAGGAAAAAATCCATACAACAACACAAAGTTGAGGTCCAAGAAAAAACAAAATCCATTCAAAAATAAGTGAACTAAATACTCATAGACAAGCATTAAGTTCAAATAGAAACATGGATCAAAAAGCTCAAAGGGGTTACAAATGATCACATGCTCACAAGGTGAATTAACTATTTGGCTAAGGTGGTTGTGCTCAAAATGAAACAATTGCCTTGATCTTTTTCATGCATTCACATACACAACATAAACAACAGATTCAACATAATAAAATCCAGTTAGAACACGAAAGTTGGTACTCTGTGCATATATGAACAATCGAAGGCTACCTCACAAAAAGGTTGGGAACTAAAGTGATTCACAATAGAACAAGTATACAAAAGAATGGATGGCATGAAAGTTTGTAAAAAGCCTAAGTATCATGAATATGCTAAAGTCAAGAAAGCGATAAACACATACCTTGGACGTGTACAAAACTTAACAAAATCATTACCAAACATCTGCAAGTGAAATGAACCAACTTGGAAAATCACAAAAGCATCCTCAAATAAGTCCATCAAAATATGTGAGCAAACAACAACCAAAAACATTCGAAAAGAAAAACTATAAAACATGCTTGTTTTACGTCGTAAGCTTGACGCCTTTACGGTGCCTAGCTAGCAACTTCCTTCATTCATGCCATGGTGATGTCTCACCGCGCAACCAAAAGCAAACGTCCTAACCAAACACTTGAACAAACGTTAAAAGAAACAAAAATGTACAAGTATCGGTATAGACAAGTGAAAATATACAAAATATACGATATCTACAAAACTCAAAAACAAAGAAACTATCGCAATGCGATTCAATATCAAAACCGATCCCCGGCAACAGCACCATTTTGTTGGCTACGGAATAGCAGCAAGCAAGCAAAAATATTTATTTTCGGAAAGAATTCCCTCCGGGATTTATGTCGTGTCCACAGAGATCGGTTCGAGGGAAAGAATGTCGTTCGACAGTCTCTCGCGTTTATGAGTTTGGATTAAAATAGTTTCAAACAAGAAAACATAAAAGTAAACATTAAAACAAAAAGATATCATTCTTCAGAGAGAAAAACTCGTCCGGCAATGCACATAATCGACTCCTCACAAACTTAAACTTACCGACCAGTTATACTCAACCTACAATACTCCTCAATATCACCCAGCATCGCTCACAACAAAGGTTATGTCTAACGCAAAGTTGAGAAAACAACCGTGTTACCATCGCCGATACTTTCGCATGCTAGCTCAAGGCACGGAGGCATTAAGATTCGACGCCTATTGAAGATTTTTAGCTCTTAAATCTATCTCTAGAGTCCAGAAACTAACAGATAACCATCCTTAATCGAAGTTCTTAAGGGTTATGTCTAACGCAACCCAAACCCCGCGCATAAAGCAAAGATCAGAGACAATCACCAATAAAAATTTGTAAAGAAAATTTCATATAACGCCATGGGCGACAAATATACATGAGTTTACAGCAAATACATATACACAACCCAACCATAAAGAAAAACACAAAGAAAAAGAGAAATGAACCAAACATCTTGCGGTTTGTCAGAGCCGGTCGACGATCAATCCACCCCGGTTTATCCGTGTGCAGGCTCCATAGTTGTTTTCTAAGCTAATCTACTGAAAAATGAAGTTTGATGGAGTTGGAGCAAGAATCCCCAAAACCATACTCTAAAAAGTGACTGAAATGAACTATATACAATTTTAATTTTGTACTGTTCGCACAGCGAACACTTCATTCGCAAAGCGAATGGCTCAAAAAATGGCACTTAAAGTGCCTCTGATTGTCAAACCGCCTCAGCTTTTCTTCGTGAGTTTGCAGTGCAAACGAATCATCCGCAAAGCGAATGCTCGCTGCTCAGTTTGCAAAGCGAACTTTGGTTCCTTTTGGCTCTGCCTGATTCTGGGACCATTCGCTGGGGAACTCGCCAGCCATTCGCAAAGCAAATGTTCGTTGGCTCCTTCGTAAAGCGAACAAGCTGAACTCTACACTACTTCAGCTCCCTTTTATTGCCTCTAATGACAAATCTTGGAGCCTAGATTTTCTCAATGCTTCAACAATGTTTTATCACCTACAAAATGAATGGAAAACTATTAATCTTTACATAAATGAATCAAAAACACAATTTTATCCTAACTAACGTATTTATACACAAAGTGGGGTTTATTCGACCGATATTTAACAAAAAGTAAAGATAAGTGCAACAAAACTTATATACAAAAATAGATACAATTCGCACTTATCAACGTTCTAGCGAATGGCTGTTGTTCGCGAAATTATTTTGTGATTCTTGTGTTGTCTTGATGTTTTGAGCTGTGATTATTTTGATGAACTACCATGCGTATATTGATAATTATGAGATGGTGATTTATGATGTTTTGATGAATAAATGATGATAGGATTAACATGAGATTTTGATGAATGATGATGCACGTAATGAATTTTATTGATGATGATGATAGTGACGTTGTGTATCATGCATTCATAGCATTTTAAACTTCGGTCTATTGTGGCTTCAATCCCATTGTGCGGATGTGAGGTAATTTTGACGTGCTCTGGTTCTTGTGTGGAATCGATCCTATTGACGGGGATCTTTGGAGGGTGATGGCCTAGTGTCCATCGACTTTGACGAATTGGTACCACATGCATTAGTCTTGTTGTGCATGGCATATTTTTGGCATTGATGTGATTTATGATATCGTGACTGATGATGTTTTCCTTTGTGATGATCCTGATAATGGTGTATATGATAATGACGTCATTTTATGCATATCCTGTTTTTATATTGATTATAATGAATTGTGATTACTCACCCTGCCTGTTTGAATGTTGCCTCCACGTGGGTAACATGCAGGTGATCAGGCTTAGTTGTGGATGCCCTCGCGGACTTTGGAGTTTATTTTGCTTTTGGTTGATGTAGAGGGTCTTGCTCTGATATTGTAACATCGGGTTGGGTCGTTGAGTCGAACCATGTTGAGTTGTTAATTTGTGGTTATTTGATTATTATGGTTTTTTGAGTTTGAAACCTTTCTGATTTTGGATTATTGTGGTTATGGTGGTTCCGCTGCTAATTTTGATGGTTTTTGAATATTTTGAGATAAACCCGTGTTTACAGAGCAAATGTTTTATTTTGAGTTTATTGAGAAAATGTGCACCCTTCTGAGGTGATTTTTACTCTGATAATTTGTGTATTTTGACGTGTATATTTGTGGGGTAAAAAAGGGTGTTACACCTGCATCACTACCTGTGGAGCTGGAAGATTCGTCGACGAAGATGGTCCACTTGTGTGCTCCACTTGAAGGGGACGCTGGAGGTGTCATTTCTGCCATGAAATCATCCAGGACTTGTGCTTTAACGACTCTACGGCTTTCGTAATGGATGTCAAACTCTGACAGCTCCAAAGACCATTTGAGCATCCTGTCGGCCATGTCTGGTCGGCCAAGTAGCTCTCTTATGGGTTGGTCTGTTCGAATCACTATCGTGTAGGCCAGGAAGTATGGCCTTAATCTTCTCACAGCGTTGATGAGGGCCAGAGCAACTTTTTTGATCTGTTGGTATCTGAGTTCTGGCCCCTACAAGACCTTGCTGGTGAAGTATCTTGGCTTCTGCCCATCGAGGATTTCTCGAATGAGGGCGGTACTAATGGCCTCGTTAGTGACGGGGAGGTACAGGTACAACGTCTCCCCGTTGTCTGGTCGTGATAGAACTGGCAGTTCAGACAAGGCTCGCTTGAGGTGGAAGCTTGAAGAAAGGCAAAGCGTGTTGGGCAGACTTGGCCACGAATCGAGATAGCGAGGTGAGCATCCTGTTGAGGGATTGTATGGATTTCTTCGACTTTGGCATAGGGAATTCAGCAAATGCTCGACATTTTTCAAGGTTAGCCTCGATCCCCCTCTCGGTGATGTAGAAGCCGAGGAACTTCCCTACTCGCACGCCGAAGGTACATTTTTTCGGGTTAAATCGCATTTTGCATTTCATCGCTTGGTCGAAGACCTTCTGCAAGTGGATCATATGATCGGATTCCTCTTGGGATTTCACCATCATATCATCCATATATACTTCGAGCATATCTCCAATTTCTGATCGGAAGACTTTGTTCATCATGCGCTGGTACGTAGCCCTAGCGTTTTTCAGACCGAAGGGTATTACGTTGTAGTAATAGTTCCCCAACGAGGTCAAGAAAACGGTATATCTCTTGTCCTTTTCGGCCATGGGAATTTGGTTGTATCCCGAGTAGGCGTCTATGAAGGACAAGGGTTTGAAACCGGCAGAATTATCTACCAACTTATCAATGTTAGGCAAAGGATAAGCGTCTTTCAAGCAAGCCCAGTTGAGATCAGTGTAATCAATGCACGACTAATACAATATTGGACAGCCAAGTTGTATACCTAGCCTCCGAGATGAATTTCGCCTCTAAGAGGTCTTTTACAAGTTTTTCTACAGCCTGTGCCTTCTCGTCGGATTGTTTGCGTCTGCGCTGCACTACCGCTCGACCTGATGGGTCGATGGTGAGTTGATGGCAGGCAGTTTCAGGGTTGAGGTCGGGCATGTCCGCGGCGCTCCAAGCAAATAAGTCTGCTTTGTCTCTCAGGCATGAATTCAGCTGCTCTTTTACCTCTTCGGGCAGTCATGCGCCTATCTTAACTCGTCTGTTGGGGTTGTCCCCGAAGATGATCACTTCGAAGTCCCCATCTGGTATAGAACGCATGATGGTTGATGCATGGGAGCTGCCTGTCACTGCTGGAGTGTCTTCACTACTGTCCTCCTCGTCTTCTTCATAGATTCGGCTGTCGAGGTTAATGGTGTGCACTGGGAGAGCTTGTTTTTTGACGGGTTTGGTCTCTTCACTGGGAAGATCTTCGTCTCTTGCCCGTTTGATGGTTTTTGATGTTACACCAATCGAGCTTTGCCCTCTGGTAGCTGCTTCAAAGCATCTCCTTGCAGCCTCTATATCTCCATGCAAGGTAGCGACGTGACCCTTCTCTGTGTAATATTTTATCTTGAGATGAACTTTTGAAGGAACGGCAATCAACTCAGCGAGGGTTGGTCTCCCCAAAATACACTGGTACAACGAGGGACAGTCGATGACCAGGAATTGTGTTTTAATTGTTTTGGAGGCCTCCTCCTCCCCGAATGTGACTGGGAGCTCCACGTACCCCCAAGGCCTGGCGGGAGCCCCATTGAATCCTTGCTGGTCTGATCCCACGTACGGAGACAAATTCTTCTGGTCGAGCTTCAGGGCGCAGAATAGACTGGTGTACATGATGTCCACCGAACTACCCTGGTCGACCAGGGTTCGTTGGACATCTGTGCTAGCCAGTCTGGCCCTGATGAGTAGAGGGATGTGTGAGTTTGGGGAACCTCCAGGAAGTTCTTCACAATAGAACATGATGGGCAGAGAACGTCCTTAGAACTTCTTAAGCGTGGACAGTCAGTCGGGGCTGCAATCGATCAACTGATCAAACTTCCTTTTGACTAACCCTACAGTGAGCTCATTATACCCGCCACAGGATATGACCATCGTAGTATGGAAGGCCTCCCAGGAACTGTGTGCAGCAAATTGTGGAGGATCCTCGAGGTAGTCAGGGATGAAGAAGTCCTCTGGCCACAAGACAGACATGGAAACTTGCGGGGGAGGACTAGATGGCGAAGCTTCTGTTTCCTTCTTAGACTCAGATGTCTCTCGTCGGGAAGCTTCTCCCTTCTTCGTGTACTATTTCAAGTGACCCTCCTTGATGAGGATCTCGATGACGTCCTTTAGATGAACGTAATCTTCGGTCACATGGCAATGACTGCGATGGAAGCGGTTGTACTTGCTCTTGTCCGTGTTGCCCTTTAATTTTGTTGGTTTGGGGAAATGGACACCCCTTGCTTAAACTCCACGTTAATGGATTCAGAGAGAATACGCTCGCGGGGAGTTGTTAGCAAGGTGTACTACTTGAAGCGGCCAGCATGTCCTTTATGCTCGCGAGGACGATAGTCTCGTCGCTTCTCCTTGTCGCGTCGGGGAGCTTCTGGCTCGTACTTTTTTGTTGCCCTGGAATTCTCCTGGTCCCTTGAATCCCGAGCATTGTAGGCGGCTTATTTTTCCTTGTATTGTATATAACCTTGAGCCTTACGAAGAAGTTCGGCCAGAGTACGAGGTGTCTCAATTGCCACGGCTTTACGGAACTCACTTTTCGGCCTTAGCCCCTTCTCGAGGAGGTATTTCTTCATGTGGTTAGTTATGTGGACCTCTATAACTTCCTTGTTGAATCTCTCAATATAAGCACACAGGGGCTCATCCTTGCCCTGAATAATGGCTTCCAGAGTGGCTTCTTACTTGGGGTGACATCTGGAAGCAGTGAAGTATCGGGCGAACTGGTTTTTCAAGTCCTTCCACGAGGTGAATGAGCCTCGAGGAAGACTCTTATACCAAGTCATGGCCCCCTTTCTGAGGGTGATGGGGAATAACCTGCACTTGATGGTTCCGCTCACATTGTGATAATGGAGCATGGCTTCAATGTTCTTTATATGGTCGCCAGGATCTGTGGTGCCATCATAGAGAGCTAGAGGGGGAGGCTTCTCCAACCCGCGAGGGATACGGGTGTCCATGATCTCTTGGGATAGAGGTCCATGGACGTTGTCCTCGTCGCTCGTGCTAGATGACCTACTTGGGGAGTGACTGCGCCCATGGCTTCTGCTGCGTCGAGGAGAGTGCATGCGCTGATGACGATGTTCGCGATGCTTTTCTGAAGGCTTGGTCCTCTTGGGGGCAGGAGAACGTCTGGACCTCTGAGAAGGGGTGTGATGTCGTCTCCCCGTGACCTCTTGCTCAAGTTCTTCTGATTTCGATCGTCCCCTGACAGGGGAAATGCTCCGGGACTTGTCTTGCCGACGTTTCTGAGGGTGAGAACGAGGGCATAGAGACGGGCTGCGAGGCCTTTGTGAAGGAAGTCGCTCTTGAAAGGCATGTTCCAGCATATGGATCTTCTCGCCCTGCTGGAAGATCAAGTTGTTGGATTTATTGAGGGAGGCAATAAGGGTCGCCGTGTTGGGATCAGCGTATTGAGGAATCGGTATGGGCTCAAAGACGTGACCGGAAGTCTGAACGCGTGGTTTCACGTCGTCAGAGGAAGGAGATACAGTCTTTCCGTCCCTGTGGTCGGTTTCACAGACCGCAGCTCCAGGATTGTGGTGGTCGACGTTATCCAATGTGACGGCGATGGCAGAATCTTGATGGGCGTCATCGTTACGGTTAGAGGCCATGATGATCAAGGAAATTTTAGAGAGTAAGATTTGGTCTTTAGGTTGAAAATATTAGGGATCTTGGTTCAAAAAGACGGGAAAGCAGTGTTTTCCACAGACGGTGCCACTGATCTGGGGTGATCAGAATGGATCTTCGTGGCCTTCTGTGTAGGGCAGCGATGATGGTTGTAGGAGAGGAGGGGGTGTACCTGCAAGGTACTCTGATGCCAAAGTAAGTTTGGGCTAGAGAAAGCAAGTACAAAGCGTTTAGGTATGAGCTAGAATGAATATTAGATATTGAATACTTGACCCTCTTAAGTGAGAGGGTATTCATAGAAAACCCCAACGCGGGGCCAAGGTCTTCCATGTGGCCGACATATCTGGTCGACCAATGGAAGACTGTCAGGTGGAAGGTCTAGCGTGTGACCTTATGACCTGGTCCAACTGTCCCCGTGAACTCCGGAGGGGCAGTTGGTCGCATGAACCGTCAAGCACGTGAGGAGGACGTCCCCAACGACTATATTCTTCCTAACGGATATCTCGTGTCCAACGGCTATATTGTGCACAACGGCTAGATTGGCTGAATCTCGTTATTGGGTCTTGCCAAAAGCTGGACTGGGTTGGACCTTGCCCTACTGTGGGCTATGTGTCTGCCCGTTCCAGAACAATATATATCTATAACTATATATAAAGAGGATATGGAATTTTGGGCTGACCTTAATTTCTTCCGGAAATACCCTCAAGTAACTATTTTTTATTTAATTATTTAAAAAAAATGATTTAAAATTGAAAGAAGTTACACGAGAAGTTAAAATTTGGATGGTACATAGAAAGAGATACCAACTACACATTTCTTTCTCTCACTTTATTATGTTGCTTAACCTCCCACTAACTTTTTATAACCTCTTATTCCATTACTCTATTTTGTTCTTACAAAAGAACTTACTCTCTTAATTAGTCACTTTCTCATAAAATTTTTGATTTTCTTTCTTTAACATTTTCACTGAAATTGTATTTCTTCTATAACTATATATAAAGAGAATATGGAATTTTGGACTGACCTTAATTTCTTTCGGAAATACCCTAAAGTAACTATTTTTTTATTTAATTATTTAAAAAAATGATTTAAAATTGAAAGAAGTTACACTAGAAGTTAAAATTTGGATGGTACATAGAAAGAGAAACCAACTACACATTTTTTTCTCTCACTTTATTATGTTGCTTAACCTCCCACTAACTCTTTATAATCTCTTATTCCATTACTTTGTTTTTTTCTTACAAAATAACTTACTCTCTTAATTAGTCACTTTCTCTTAAAAAATTTTATTTTCTTTCTTTAACATTTTCACTGAAATTGTATTTCTTCTATAATCTATACCTATCTATAAAGAGGATACATCATTTTGGAGTGGCTCTTTTTCTTACCTATTTTGCCCTTTAAAATGTAATTTATTTATTTATTAAATAATAAAATACTAATAAATAGTGCAGTTACATTAGAGAATTATGGTAACCATCAATACAGGTTTATAACTGCTGCAGAGTTGGTTTTTTCTGCTTAAATATAAATTGGTGACAAATAAACAAAACATATTCATCGTTATAGTTTTCTTTTCTTTTCTTTTAACATTGCAATTCCACCCTACACACATGAAATATATTTCTTATATTTTTCGTTTCTTTATAATTTGCCATTGAAGTGGGAAAATGGTTTATAGGCAATTTTTTTTTCTTTTCAAGTTGGTGTATTTATTTTGTTAGGCAATTTTCTTTCTCTTCAAGTTGGTGTATTTATTTTGTTGTTCATTTAGATAAATATTTTTTGTTTTCACTAAATGAGATTTATTTTATTTTTTTTATCTAATGAATCCTTTGAATCTTAATTTAAACTTTTTTAAGTAATATCTTTTTATAATATTTCATCTGAGTTTGTAAACATGTAAATGATCATTTTATTTTTATTCGATATGGTTTGTTTTGTTAATTGAAGTTTTCTTTGACTGTAAAATTGTTGTGATTCCACAAAATTCATCTCATGATGAGGATTTTGTTAACCGAAGTGTTCTTTCATTGCATAATTAATTTAATTTGGAATGCAAAATAAATATCATACTCTATTAATTTAATTTAAGAGGAAGGGAGGGAGGGAGAAAGAGAGTATTTTATAATTTTTTATATATGCACACTTAAAAAACAGACAACAAACATGAGACTCAAATTAAATAAAAATACCCGTTTATATTTTAAGGGTGTGGTTGCGGATAAAATATAAATTTGAAATTAGTAGCACATGTTTAAAAGAAAAGATTTAACTTATATGGAGGGATATGGGGGAGGAAGGGAGTGAGTTAGTGAGAGGGGATTTGAGATGTTTGAAAAAAGAGACATCTCTTTTTATTGTAATGAAAATCAAACTTCTAAAAAAAGACGTTGTTAATATTTTCACGCTTTAGCGCAATTAAAAAAGCGGACAAACGGGCACCGTGCCCGTTTGGACGCTAGTTATATATAAAGAGGATATGGAATTTTGGGCTGGCCTTAACTTCTTCCGGAAATACCCTCAAGTAACTATTTTTTTTATTTAGTTATTTAAAAAAATGATTTAAAATTGAAAGAAGTTACACGAGAATTTAAAATTTGGATGATACATAGAAAGAGAAACCAGCTACACATTTCTTTCTCTCACTTTATTATGTTGCTTAACCTCCCACTAACTTTTTATAACCTCTTATTCCATTACTCTATTTTGTTCTTACAAAATAACTTACTCTCTTAATTAGTCACTTTCTCATAAATTTTTTTATTTTCTTTCTTTAACATTTTTACTGAAATTGTATTTCTTTATATCAAGTGTGGCTCCATATTATATTCGATTAGTTTCCTGTCACATACTTTTATACTCTTATGTTTCATCTCCTTTTTTATACTCTTATGTTTCATCTCTTTGTACTATTACATTCTTATAATATAAGGTATAAGACATATAATTCTTCATAGTATAATGGTTTTCTTACAAATTCTGCACATATAATTTTGTGTTGGAGTTAAATACCTTATATTCTTAACTAAGGCATGAAGCAAATTTCCAAATACAAATGTGTTCGCTATGAAGAATTATATGTCTTACATTTTTCACTAAGGTATAACTCCAGGTAAAAATAGATACCAAAAAATATAGGTTTCACTAAGGCATAGGTCAATGTGAGACTAGAATTTGTGTTTTGTTCTACAAATAGATAGATTGTAATTTTATAATTTTATAACTCACTTAACAATATGTTTATGTGTCAAATAGATAGATTGTAGTTTTATAATTTATTCAATTTATTGCCTGTTTGTTTCATAATCTTCCTTAATAAAATGCATGAAATGAATGTTAAGAACGTACTTGCTTTGAGATGAAAGAAATAAAGAAGATTGAATTTTAAGTATGTATCATACACCAATGAGCACTACGCCAAATAAGCTATTTAATAGCGCTTTTTTTTTGTTTTTGATAGCGCTTAAAAGCGCTATTAACCGCGCCGCTATTGTAAATGTTTTTTGTTTAATAGCACTTTTAAAGCGCTATTAAAGTACCAGTTTTTAATAGCATTTTTCTTTAAGCGCTACCGAAGTGGGCATTTTGCACGTTTTTTGATAGCACTTTCAAAATAAGCGCTATTATAGAGCACATGTTTGATAGCACTTTCAAAATAAGCGCTATTATATGGCACATGTTTGATAGCACTTTCAAACAAAGCGCTAATATATAACACATGTTTGATAGCACTTTCAACGAAAGCGCTAACATATGGCACATGTTTGATAGCACTCTCTTAAAAGTGCTATTATAAGACGTTTTATTAATAGCACTCTCTACAAAACGCTATTATAGTACACTTTTTTTTACACAAAATCATTCTTTTGGTTTGCAAATATCAAAAAGATACATTCAATTCAATACCAAATAACGCTTGAAGTTACTCATTGCATACATATTATGATCCATCAATACCAAATAACATTTTAAACCAAATCCATATTGTTAAAAACAATTAATATTTAAAAAGTTATTTCAAAGTATGTAGAAACATTGAATAAATTATAAACTAAAATTCAAACAAATTTGTTCATCGTTTATGACATTAATATTGAGTACTAATACGCACAAAACACTTGACTTTTCACATAACCATATCTTGACTCTATGCACTCTTTCTTCATGTGTTGCCTCTCCAAGACTTTGTAGACTTCACAAAATTAATGCACGAACAAATGGAAAATTCATTACATCACATAAGTCAAAAATCAATTCAAGTTCAAGAAGTAAAAAACTTAAGGTATACAACCTCTCTCACTTACCCATCATATGCTGGCACAACTTCAAACATGTAAAATTTTTAGCTTCTTTAAATCTAGATACTGAGAAAGTTCTTCAAATGATACTTCTTCAGAAAGATCCTGCAATAACAAGAATGTCAAGCATGCTTCCAATATTGTGTTGATACATAAACCGAAGAGGGCAAAAAGATGAGTAAACCAAATATTTGTTTTATAGGGCAGGAAGATAATGGGTACACTCACTTGCTTGTTTGCTAAAATCAAAAGAGGGGCTCCTTTAAGATCCTCATGTCGAAGCACCTTTTCTGGTAAACGAATCAGTTATTAACTTATCTCAGTGTTGTTTGGTTTTGAGTAATAGTATTAGATATGTTGAAAGAAGGAAGGATGCCAACTCATTTCCAACATCATCCCTTAGTATTCTGACATTAGTGTCAAGTTCTACACTTGACATGTTACATGTATACACTAATAATACTAATAATATAATTGATGACAATAGAATTTTGTAATAGAACTGTGGCATTACCTTCTTCACAGGAGTCTCTTCATCGTCATCTTCATCACTCTCATCCTCATCTTCACTATCCTCATCCATCTGCATTACCAATAAAAAATTTTGGGACCAGTAACATTAATCAATACATTCTTAATAAAGACAAGCACATTTATATAAACTGATAACACTTAATAACAGCACACTCAACACATTAAATAAAATAAACAAATATATCTCATTATAACTGGGCACTTAAGGATTAAAATACATTATTAACCCACAAAAATATGAACAAAACATACAGCAACATGCCACTAAACCAAACATGGACATTATTGGAAAAATACCTCTTCGTCGGAGCTATCAAGGTCATCATCAGATTCATCATCAGAATCATCATCTTTTTCCTCCTTTAGATCAACAACCTTCACTTGTTTTGTAGATGTACCACTCTTCGCAGGTGGATCAGCCTTGGAAGGTGCACCACTCTTGGCAGTAGCTTTCTTAGCTTCAGAAACTTTCTGGTCTGCAGCCTTTGTTTCTGGTTTCCCTAAAAATAAGCCAATTATCATTATATGTGCCCTTGCCAAAATCATACATCTAACAACCCAAAAAATTCAGAACAAGATGAAACACATACCATTTTCTATGGGTTGAGCCAAAGGAATTTCCTCCTCATCACTTTCTGCGCAAGACAAAGACAATCCAACAATGTTTGAGAATACAACACAAATAAAATCTTATCTAACCCAAAAACAATTGTATAAGAAATTTCGGAGCCTCACCAAAAAATTCATCTTCATCACTAGTGCAGGCAAAAGCACACCAATGGTTAAGGAAAAAATAGGATGATGCCAATGGCAAGTCAAAGTTTAAGCTATTACAGCATCAATCGTACATTTAGATAACAGAGCTATAAGACATTGGAATACAAAAATACTATACAAATTTTCATGTTAAAAGTTGGCAAATTGATGACAACCTAGATACCTTTAAATAAAACTAGATACCTTTAAATCAGAGTTCAATTAGTCTAGCCATAGTTGAACCACCTGTGGTTCAATCCGGCTCACCAAGACTATGACACAATGGAATAAAACCAACTGGTGAACTGGCCATTTTTTCGGTTCAACCAGTTAAATAGGGCGGTGTGGTCCCGCTTTTAAAACATTATGTGAGCTTATTACACATAATAGGATGTAATATCCTAACAACCCACAATTTCCACAGACCAGTGTAAATAAGGAAACTGTCATCAGCCACTATAAAATTTCAAAACACTTTTTTCATTATTCACAAAATAACCATTAATAAATTTTCAATAGCTATACTTATACATATATCTTCTTGCCTAAAAATTAACATCATAATCTTTCAAGTGGTTGCCCTTACACATACATCAACATTACTCATAAGAGTGCAGTGCCAAATCTCTGTACAAAATGTCTCCCGAAATTTCCATTTCAGTGTTACAATTCAGGAACAATGGCAGCACATTTTTCTTACAGAATTTAAGTGGGGTTTAAAAATTAAAAACCAAATATCATGCATTTACATGCAGTAAATGATATCAACCATTGATTTGAGATCAGACAGTTTAAATTATACAACAAAGTCAATTTTGAACACTATCAATGGTTAAGTCGGATCGAACACTCGTCCCTGTCAATTGCATAATTATTGTAGTTATAATGTTCACAACTACAAATGTCAATCATTGAATCTTATTTGAGCTATAACAAGTTAAATTAAGCACTTACAAGTTACAACTAGACTTATAAACAAGTTAAAACAGAAGCTCGCTGATTACAAACCAGAAGCTTTGAAACTAACACTAGTTGTAACTTTAAGATAAATAATATATATTTATATTGAAGAAAATGCATTACAATGATAACATAAGCTTGAAATTGTTTGAACCTGGCACTGATGGATTTATACATCTGTTGCACTCCAAAATAACTGCCAACACATTGAAAACAGCATGTTGGCCCTTCTTCTCACCACCAAAACTCTTGTCATGCAGCAAACAATCTTGAGCATTTAGCTGGCATTTTCTCTCAAAACCGTCTTCATGTAAAATCCTACAGCCAACCATTAAGAAGCAAAAAATCAACAACACAACGACATAAATCACATCTAAGGTTGAATCTCAGAAAAGGTGTCACTATTACAAATAAGTTATTTAATAGCATTTTTTTGCTTTTTGCTTTTAGAAGAACATAATTGAAACAATAAAATCCTAATGAACATTTACCAACAAGCTTGCTGTTTACAAAAGCGTGAAGGGCATGGCCAAGTGATTCAATATGAAGGATAGTTTGAGAACTGGGATCGTCCTCAAGACCAATGCTTTAAAAAAGTATAAAAGAAAAGTGTTATCAATAAGAACAGAATCGTAGGTCAGATGAAATATCTTTCAAACTTAAAGGCGTAACTACCTTAACGAGTACCACAAGTAGTCACTTCTATCAACCGTGGTATTTATTTGCTCGAGTAATCCAGTTTTCGACAATGAATCATCCTTCGAAATACCAACAGGTTCGGTTTTCCAACTTCATTTTGAACTAAATTTGCAATAGTTAACATTTCTAAAAAAAGTACAGAAAATACTGCAGTGAGGGCATGTAAATTAGCTAGATGCCTAACCTGTCGTTTAGCATATTCTTGTGCAATTTCTCCAGCCAAATTTCTGACATCAAAAGAAAACATAAGATTGAGATTGATGATATAATCAACTCTTTTCAGTCAAACTCCATCACCAAAATCTAACAGCAGTTCATCTTCAACAGTATAAAGCACAGACACAAATAAGAATAAAATAATTCTCACCTAACATATTCATGTCCCCATGAACCAATATCGCCCTCTGAACCTAGTAATCTGTATTTGAGACTTTCCTGGCAGATTCAATGGAAACAGTTAATATAACAGCTAGATGAAAATAGTTGTGGAATGGTTTCAAAGGAAAAAGATTGGCTACCAGAAGAACCCAATGGAGTGTTACAGGTGTAAAGAAGAGGGAGATAGAAAGGACAAAAAAGACTGATAATAGCCCCCAAACTTGAACACAATTAAAGCAATAACCCAAAACACTGATAATATGTCTCATGAATTTCCCACTACTTCTGGCAGTTGCAATGCATCACTAGTTCAAAGAACTGGCCGACTAACTATACCAGTAGCCTAAAAGCTTCACCACCATCTAGATGTATGTCATAGCCAGAAGTTGAAGCAAATGAAACATGCGAAGACTGACACACTGAAGCAGCTGCAGAATATACTATTACCATTGTTAATTAACATGTTGTTTGAACAGCCGCTCTCTATGAGAGTACTTTCGTGCAAACTTCCAAATAGGTTGACAATAGGATCTTTGAGATTAGCAACTGCTTGAGATGAAAAGCTTCCATGCATAAACAACATATTGCGCGATAGTATGCTACCTTGCCCATCCACAGGTTGAGCAATCATTGTAACTCCCTCATTAGGTCCATATAATTTTATATAATCTTTTCCTGCTTCTTGGTTGATAAGGATCTCACTAGCTGGAGCAACTACATATTCTTCAATGGATATTTTTAATCTATTATATCTTATAATAGCGCCCAAAACAAAAGAGCTATTATAAGTCTTCGAGAAAAATAAAAAGTATCCAAAATATTGTGTTTTGGTTTTTTATTTTTATTTTATTATTTATTATATATTTTATTATAAAATAGTGCTTTCCTGTAAATGCTAACATAAGATGGTTAAAATAATAGCGTTTTTCGAACAGTGTTATCCTAATGAAGAATATTAATAGCGTTTTAAAGAAAGTGTTATCTTAGTGAAGTTTAATAATAGCGTTTTTTTACAAAGTGCTGTCAAAATCACATTGTCTGCACCCTATAATAGCGTTAGACCATAAAGTGCTATTATAGATGTGTTTCTTTCCTTTTTAATAGCACTTTCTTTAAATGCGCTATTAAATTAGGCGATACGAAATATCAATTTTGGCGTAGTGGAGAGGCTAACACAAAGAAAAATTTCTTCAGAAACATCTACTCCAATACATAATTTATAAGTTTTTATTTATCTTTTTTTTTAATTTAAGTGTTTCTAACAATGATTGGGTTGGAAATCCTAATTGCCTGAATATTTTCTTCTTTTATTGTTTTGTAAATAACAAACAATTTTAAACTATACACCCTCTTTTTACAATTAATATAATTACTAACAGTTTTGTTTTAGGGAAAACCTCTTTTATTTTTTTTCTTTCAATTCTAACCTATTTACAATTTAAGTGTCATATTTTATTTTGTTTCAATCATGCATTTTATTTTGAAACTGAATAGACAACTGTATTGTACTTCAGAGTCAAATAATTAATATTTTACTCTCATTATTCTATTTTAACTTTATAGAACAAGAATTAAAAGAGATTTTTTTTTATATTTTTCTACTTTTAATTTAACCTTATTTAATTACAATATTTGAATTATGGAGGAGGTTAAAGCAAAAAAGACGAAATATCATAGAACAGTTAAAGAAAAAAAAATCTCACGTCTAACGTTAAACATATAGAGCAGTTACAAAAACTGAATTACATATATAGATATGTAAATAGATAATTTAATTAATACACAAAATTAAGAAAAATCAATATTTTATAATTTCTTGCGTGTGCGTATTAGAAAAACAGACAAACAAATATGATAATACATATCACAAATTGTATTACGTAAATAATTTAAATTTAAATTAATATTTAATAAAAACATCTGTTTATATTTTAGAATGTCTATATATTTAAATTAAAATAAATATTTAATAAAAAATAATTTTAATTATATCAATACATTAGTTATATTTGCATACGTTAGCACAATAGAAATAGCAGACAGACAACTTACTAAAAAAACAATATTATAACTATCACTCTTATTTGTTTTCTTGCTTAAATTAGTTTATGTTTTGAAGATGCTACTTCATGGTTAATTACTTAAAAAAAAATTCTAAAATATCATATATTTCAAATAATATTATTTTTAATGGAACGTATAACAAAAATTTTATTAAAAAAATATATACACGTTTTTTTTTCTTCTGCTGTGTGCATTAAAAAAATTGTACCCGTCTAAACGCTGGTGAAATAATAAAAGGAATAAATAGGTAGTGTAATAAAGTGGGTTAAATGTGAATGGGAAGGGTAAAATGGAGAATGTAGAGATTCTATTGAAGGGAGAGAAAGAGAAAGCAACGACGAATCAAGTTTTGTGAGTCACTTTTGGGTCATCGCGTATTTAATCCAACACTGCTTCATCACTTCTTAGACCTTGTTGGTTTCTTTGAATTTATTTTCTTATACCACTATTTAAATTGGATATTTATACAATATATAAAGGGAATACTTTTTTTGGTGTAATCATTTTTTCTACTATTTTTACCCTTATTTTATTTTGTAATTTACTTAATAACTTCTTATTATTAAATTCTACATAACTTCTATTATTAACCTCCACGTAACTTTCTATTATTAACTTTCACATAACTTCCTATTATTAACTTTCACATAATGTTTTTTTATAAATTACATTTAAATAAAAACTATTATTTATATTTTCATTCAGACGCATTAAAAAAGCAGACAGACGGAGTGCCCGTCTGGATGCTAGTGTGTGTGTGTGTGTATATATATATATATATATATATATATATATATATATATATATATATAGTTCATATCTTATGAGAATGCTACTTTTATGTAAGAATATGAGAATGAATCTGGATCATTAGATTTTAAAATAAATGGTGGAGATTATGTGTGATTTTTGTTTTTCTCTCACCTCTATTATTAAAATAAATGATGGAGGAGAGAGAAAAAAAACTGAAACATAATCTCTACCATTTATTTTAAAATCTAATGGTTCAGATTAATTCTCATGTTCTTACATAAAAATGATATTCTCATATGATATGTTCTATATATATATATATATATATATATATATATATATATATATATATATATATATATATATATATATATATATATATATATATATATAACTACATTAAGCTAAATTAGATCGATTTAGATTTTTTCTGATTAATCATTTAAATTCAACCGAATTATATTTCATTTTACTTTTAAATTTGATGAATTTTTTCTTAAAACCGGACCGAACTATGCTGCAAACACTTATTGACTATTTTTTTATATATAGAAGCAATATAAAATGTTATTTTTTTTGGTTATTATTTAATAAGTGATACAGTAATTGTTGAAATTATTGAGACTACCTATATTGTAGATTTAATTGTAACAAAAATTAAGGTGCAATGACTTTGACACTTAGGGTTTGTTTGTTTGAAGAGAAAAAAAATGAGAGAAATTGAAAGAAGAGAGGATGGAGAGAAGTGTTCTATCAAAGTTGTTTGGTGAAAAAAAAAATAGTAAATAGAGATTTATTTTTGCTGGGTCCCACGCCAAATTTGTTTCTATGCTGTAATGCGAAGAAATCCAAATTTTTTAGACTTTCTCCAATATATTCCACCATAATACAAAGGCATTTTAATATTTTTTTTTAGGATAAAGCTATTGTATATTTCACCATTAACTCCATTTTAGTATTTTTTTTTAAAAAATTCAATAAAATTAGCGTAAAAGTTTAATAAAAAAAGTATTATAATTTTATCATATAAAACTAATAATTAAAAAAATTAACCTACTATAATAATTCAATGTTAAGTAATGAACAATTTAACTAAATTACTAAATTAAAAAATTAAAAAATAATTAAAGTATTAAATTTTTATGTAGAAATAATTAATTTAATTTATGAATTAAAATTAGAATAAAAAATAAAATAATTGATATATAAAATTAAATTAATATAATAATAAACTACAAATTATATTTTTAAGATAATGATATTTTAGTCTTTTTATAAATTAAATATAATTTTTTCTCTTCTATTTTTCTCTTTGTTCTCTTATTCTAAACAATAGTGCAAATCTACTTTATTTCTCATTTTTTCTCTCTTTTCACTCTTTCTCATCTCTTTCTCTTTTCTTAATTTCTTCTTGCGTCCAAACATACCCTTAGAAAACAGATCTATACCTCGCAAAGCTAATTTTAGTCATGCTAACAACATTGACTTGTTACTAGAATGTAAAAAATCACAAATAATTGTTTCCTAGAAGGAATCAAAGGAAAAAGTCAAAAGTAAAATGGAAGGGATTTTTTTCTAACAGAGAATCAAGAAACTTAATCATGTGAGGCCACCATATAGTATAAAAACCTGCATTGCTAATATCCAATACTGAAATGACCACAATGTGACAAATTGTGACACTAGCATTTACTACTATACCTTTACTAATTGCTTTCTTAAAAGGATCCTAATCCCTAGAAACCTTTCTTAATCTAAGGTATTTCCCTATCTTCATAATCATCTAAACAAATCATTTTAGGGTTTGTTTTAGTTTTTTTTTAAAATAATTTAAATATTTATTATTAAAATATTATATTAGATATTTTATTAAAAAAAATTTGAATATTAAAATTTTAAAAAAAATTATTTAATTTGAAGCTATTTCAAAAACTCACTTAATTTTGTGATTTCGACTATTTTTTATCTTCAATAATATATGTTTATGTTATAGAATGTCAAATTAGTCTTTTATTTAAAAAAAATAAATATAAAAAAATTTGTAATATTTTGAAAAATGGTTTTATATAACCTATTTTAAAAAAAATCTATTTTTTAAAAAATTGAAAAAAAAAAAAACAAACCCTTAGTAATGATGAAATGAATCTCATTCATCTGTTGAACGTGTCTATTTTATTTTTAGTTTTTTTTTTTAAGTTGGCGGAAGTTTTAAATTCACCCTTTAAAATGTTTATTTCTGTTTTTTTAAATACAAGAATTAACACAATTTGTATAAATTTAAATTTTAAATGTGCAGTATATGTATGCTTATTTTGCACCGTACTCATTTTAAGTATTTATCTATCTTTTTTTTTTACAAATTTTTACCAGATTATGACAGACATACTCAATTGTCCTGAATCCTTCTCGTTTTATAAATTATTTGTAATATTTAAATATAAACTATTTGTATTTAATTTTTAGTGAAAATATTTTAGTTTACCGAAAAGAGATTCGTTTAAGACATTGTTCACAAAAATCTTAACCACATAAATGTATGATCTCATAGGGTCAAACATTAATACAAAAGAGTTTTTTTTTTTTTTTTTTTATAATCTAATAAAATATATATATCAGGGATACTTTAGAGGTATCCCAACCCGTATATATATCAGGGATACTTTAGAGGTATCTCAACCCGTATACATCATTGAGAAACTTTTTATCTAAGTGTAATAATTACAGATATGTGAACTCTTGTGTATCTTACCTATCCACCACTAAAAGAAAGTAAGAATACGATTTAAAATTGTATCCATATCTCAAAATTCGTCCCTAAAAATAATATTATTTCGAGACACCCAAATGACCTAGCAAGTTATCAACCAAAATCCAACAGCATTAGTAACTTGAAATTTCCTTCTGACATATCCCGTCATCCAACAAGATAAATGTTCATCATAGATCCAACTAAGATATCTGGTATACCTAACCAATTATACACAAAATTCCAAACCAGTACATATTTGTGACATTGAAAGAGAAGATGTTCCACCGCTTAGTTATGCAGGAAACAAAAGAGTAAATGCTATTAATTGCGTTGCATTGCATAAGCCGTTTCATTTGGAATAGTAACGATCACTTAGGATTCTTATAAGTATTTAATAATAAACGACTTGAACTTGGCTTAAAATGGTGTGATGGGACCTATTATATGGTTGGAATATATTTGTCACAATCAATCAAATTTCTTAGTATTCATTAAAAAATAATTTTCTTTTACATGTGCAAGGAAATTTTTGCCACATTTTTTAAGAGAAAAACTGTTCACTTAAATTTTGAAATCATTTGAGATATAAGTAATATAATTCAAATTGTCTATGATCTAAGTTCAAAGATAATTAAAGTTTATAATTTGTTATCTTTGTTATTTTGTAGTCAATTCATTTATGTAGTATTTTGTAATTCAGTTTTAAACACAATCATAATTGAATAATATCAATTATTATTTTTTAATTTTTTAATTTCTCTCCTGACAAAAAGTATTTCACGCACTAACAAATTAGTATCTAGAGCTACGATTAAATTCTTGATCGTATTTTCAAGAATCACAAGTCGGTGATCGTGTTTTTGGGATCATGGGTTGTTAATTAATCGTTGTAAAGATGAATGGTACTAATGGCATTCTGAAATCTCTTCCAATTGTTGACGACAAGAATTAGATTCGATGGAAAAAACAGATACAATCTATGTTTGGCTTTCATGAAACCCTTGAGGTGGTTACTAATGGCGTTCCTGAGCTTGCTTAGAACGCAATCGATGCTCAGAGAGTCGCGAACAAGAAGGGCAAGAAGAAAGATTGCAAGGTCGCATATTGCATTCAATCAGTGGTAGATTCGGCGAATTTCGACATGATCTCTCATGTTGAATCGACGATGGAGACATGGGATATTTTGGTCAAGTACTATAAGGAGGTAAAAAAGTCAAAGTCGTCAAATTGCAGACTTTGCGAAGGCAGTATGAATGGGAGAAGATGAAAAGATTGAAGTCCATGTGTCGAAGGTGCAGAATCTCGTCCATCTCATGAAGGGTTGTGGTGAAACCCTAACTGATAAGATGATAGTTGAGAAGGTAATGCATACGCTGACCCCTCACTTTGATCATGTTATTGTAGTTATTCAAGAATTCAACAATCTTGAAACCCTAAAACTGGAAATTTTGGTTGGTCCGTAGGAGGTGCATGAGATTAGGATTGTCTTAATGAAAGGGGTTCAAGATTCGATACAAGCACCGCAGGCTCAGGCTTGGAAGAAGCGTGGAGGTTCAGACAAGTTCAAAGGCAAAGGAGACAAGACTCAGAGCAACAAGTCTTGGTCGAACCCTCAAAAGCTTTAGGTAAATGATAGAGCTTCTGAATCCTCGAAAAGAGGAGAAGGAAACTCATATCAGAAAGACAAAGAGAAAAAAGGTGTGCAATGCTATAACTGTGAAAAATGGGGAGCGACAAAAGGCAAGGAGGAATGAGCGAACCTTGCACGCCAAGATTTAAATGATTATGAAGATATGGTGGTTATGATTGCAGTTGCAGATAACTATGTCGATTCCAAGATATGGTTCCTCGATTCGGGCTGCTCGAATCACATGACTGGTCAAAAAAATGTGGTTAGCAGACTTCAACTCGTCGAAGAAGAGCAAGGTCAAACTTGCTGATAATAGCTTGTTGCAAGCAGAAGGTACTGGCGACATAGTTATTCAAAGGAACAATGCAGGAAAAGTTATGATCAAAGATGTACTTTATGTACCTGGAATAAAGTGTAATTGCTAAGTGTTGGACAACTGGTCGAAAAAGGTTTCTCAATGATTATGAAAGATGGAGCCTTGGAACTGTTCGACACTCAGAATAATTTAGTCTTGAAATCTCCTTTGTCGAAGAATAGGACATTCAAGACCATGATTAGTTCGATTGAAGTACAATGTCTTAAAATTGTTGTCGACCACAAGAATAGTTGGTTGTGGCATTTGAGGTTTGGACATTTGAACATTCAATCACTCAATCAATTGATTACTCAAGATATGGTAATTGGTATACCAAGTCTTAAGATGCCCAACAAACTCTGTGAAGGTTTCTTAGTCGGAAAGCAATCTACAAAGTCTTTCATTTTAACTATGCCAATGAAATCCTCTTACATAATAGAAATAGGACACTCAGATGTATGTGGCTCGTTTGACGATCATACCATTAATGGAAACGGGTATTTTGTATCATTTGTCAATGAGTATAGTTGAAAGCTTTAGATCTATGTGATCAAGTGAAAGGACAAAGTATTTTCAATCTTTAAGAGATTTAAAATACTTGTCGAAAACCAGAGTGAAAAGAAGATCAAGGTTTTGCGAACAGATAAAGGTGACGAATATACATCAAAGATGCTTAAAGAATTTTGTGTAGAAAATGGTATTGATCATGAGGCAATGGCTTCTTACACACCTCAACATAATGGAATAGCAGAAATAAGAAACACGGTCATATTGGACATGGCGAGATGCATGTTGAAGCAGAAGAATTTGCCAAAATCTTTATGGAATTTATTAGGTGTACTATTAAGTTATAAATAGTAGCAATTAAAATAGATACTCTTATGGATGTAATTTTAGTGATGGGAGAAAAGGTATCGAAGAAACTATATTTTCTTTTTTACTTAAACCTTTGTCTACAAAGAGAGTCTTGTACTTATCAATTGTTATATCAGGTTTTAGTTTCTTTTTCAAAACTCATTTACAACAAATTGGTTTTCAATCAAGAGGCAAGTTTACTAAGTGCCAGGTCTTGTTAGATTCTAGAGAATTTATCTCATTATTAATAGCTTCTTTCCAAAAAATTGCATCTAGAGATAACAAAGCTTCTTCAAGATTTGTTGGATCTTTGTCTATAGTATGGGCCATATAATCGAGTCCATAGTATTTAGAAGCATCCCACATGAATCCTTATCTAAAAGCAACGATTGGTGACAAAGGGATGCCTCTAATATGTTGCTTTTGGTGTTTTTTATCAAAGGGATATGATTCGATTCATTGCCACCACTATTTCTTGATTTGAAATGAAATTTGTCTTCATAGAATTCAACATAACTTTATTTTATGATCACTTTAGAATTTAGTTCATAAAACCTATATGCGTTAGTATTTACTACATACTCAATGAACACACATTCATAAGCTCTACTAGCGAGTTTAACTCGCTTCAAATTTAAAATTCTGACATAAGTGAGACAACCTTAAGTTATAAAATAAGACAAATTTGATTTTCTTTTCTTCAATATCTCATAAGGAGAGATCTTATTTTTAGAATTGAGAAATCTGCTCAGGACATCCCTACCCATGTAGGAAAATCTAAGAGTCAATATCTTAACCATGTTCTTGATAGAATTAGGAGCAAGCTAAATGGATGGAAGGAAAAAAAAACATTTCCTATGCGGGTAAAACTATCCTTCTCAAAGTTGTAGCCCAGGAAATTCCTACCTATTCCATGAGTGTGTTCAAATTTTTGGAGAAGCTCTGCCAAGATATTGACAAGTTTATTAGAAACTGTTGGTGGTGAGCTAAGAAAGAGAAGAAGAAGATTTGTTGGTCTAGTTGGAGCAAACTTTGTCTCACAAAAGAGAAAGGAGGTTTTAGATTTAGAAACATGAGTACCTTCAATGATGCTCTCTTAGAGAAACAAATGTGGAAAATACTCATTAATCGGGATACTCTCATTCACAAGTTCCTAAAAGAGAAGTATTTTAAAAGTATAAACCTCAACAAAGTCAAAATAAACAAAAAGATAGTTTTATATGGAAAAGTATAGCCCAAACCAAAGAGAAACTATCTAAAGGTTGTTGCTGGAGAATTGGGAATGGCAATAATATACATGTGCGGGAGGATCCTTGGTTGCCCGGTTAAGGATGGTTTAAAGCCCTAACTAGGAAGCCTTTGGACTCCAAGGTGCTTTAGGTTTGGGACATAATTTACCATGGACATGATGAATGAAACTTTACACTCATTAATAAAACTTTCATTCCTTCTGATTGCAATAGAATATTTCAAGCTCCTATTGGTAATAAGGAAGAGGAGGAGATCTTGATGTGTATGAATTCCAAGAATGGGAATTACAAGATGAAAATTGGACATGATTTCTTCTAAAGTCTTGAGGATAGCAATAACCCGAGTGTATCTAACTATATAAAAGAGATGATGTTGTTGTTGATGAAGATACTTCTGACGGCGACTTTTCTACTTAGTCGCCCTGATTTAGTCTATTTGTGCTTTTTTTTATTGTTGGCCCTTTATTTTAATTGATTTTGGTTATGTTCTCTACACTTTCCTTAGTTTTTATACTGGTGCTCAGTGTTGGATATTCTTTCCTTTGGCCCTTTTGAGGCAAACAGAGGGAGAAAAACTTTCTGACTTTGATACTTAGATTATATTGGTACTTTTAATTATTGGCATGAATTATGTTTTGTCCATTTACTTTGTTTTTGGCATTATTTGATAAGTTTTGTGATAGGCGTGTTTAATTTCTTGCTTTACCTAAAAACAACAAAAGAGGAGTTTGTTATTACATATGGATTGACTTATTTTTATCAGAAAAATATTAAGCAGAATGCTCTTGTCTTATCTCGTAGGTTGTTGAGACATATTACCTCTGTTATTATGAATCCTATTGGTTTGATATTTTGGAAAGATTTCTTTTTGTCTAGATTCTTGTGCGATCTTATTAGAATGTATCATATATTATTTTGTTTCAAATTCTATGCGATTTCATAAGGAACGAATTGAACTAGATTTGAAAACCCTAATGGACATTCTAATCATATTGACTTCTATATGATGAGATGATTTTCCCTAGTGGTGGTGTGTATTGTTTGTGTTAAACTTTGTCCTATGTAATTTTTCATCGTTCATTGAGAGATAAAGTTTGGATGAGTGAGTGGAACTGTGGGGATCTTAAATTCAAAAAAGTATGAGTTGAAATTCACAAGTAATAATAAAAAAAGGTTTTGAACTAAGGATCGTTCGAATAAGATCATTGTGTATTATTGACTATTTTTTATTAGTAAAAGATTTACCAGTGGACTAGTGTCCTCCACACGCAGGTGACAATTATACCGAACTGAGTTAACAATTTCTTATATCTTTTATTTACTCTAATTAATTATTTATCTATTAATTCATCCTATCTTATTTCACACGTTAAATCAATATTGTGTATGACATCTTTTCTCTAATAAAACTCTGAATTTTAAACTATCTTCTAATCTTTATCAAATAATTAAAAAAAACATTTGAAATAGTTAATTAATAACATACGAGGGAGATCAAATATATTCCTTAATTATCTAAATATTCCTGAACAATATCACACTTGACATAATCCATTATCCATATAAAAGAATAGAGCTAGACAGTAACAAGATTTAATTTTATTCAGCATATGAGGTTTATTTGTTTATGTGTTGTCTTCTATAATTTGCCCCTTTAGTGCCCACAAAACAACACCTTAACATAATGCCAAATACTTGTTAATCAATAAACTTTTCAATATTGACAACCATTAACTTAATGTCATATTAATGTAGCTACCTCATTAACAAAAATAATCCATGATGATTTTGTGCACAAAGAGTTGTCTTTCAACTATAAGGAGTAAAGATTGTTTGGCTATTAGTTCAAATTAAGAAATAGAGATTAAAAGCTACAAAAATGTACCTATATAAATTTGTTAATGAAATTAATACCTAAACATGTGCTCACATGTTAATTTGGTAACATTTATAGTGATGTGATGTACTTGAATAATTTCAAAGTCACTCACTCATAACTCAAACTAAAGTTGAGCTTGCTATGTGAATTAAGAGCTGGAATCCTTTTATTTTTATTCTAACATTGTATATAAGAATATTTTTTAAAGATAAAAATATTTGAAAAAGCACTTGTTTTTTTGGTTGTAAAATCATTTGAATATAAGATGATAGTTAAGAAGAATTAGTATTTTTTATATAAAAATCGGATATTCTCGCATACAATCATAAAAGATTATTAATTTTTTAAATTAGAAAGACCATAAATTAGAAGAGTTAAAATATATAGGATTCAAACAAAAATTAAAAATCAATTAACAAAAAATTACACAAAATTGAATATTATTGAAAGTGTCTTGATATTCTTTTCTAAAAACTATTTGGATCAAATTAATTATTGAAAACCAAAACTCTCTCTCTCTCTCTCTCTCTCTCTCTCTCTCTCTCTCTCTCTCTATATATATATATATATATATATATATATATATAATTGAATATCTACAAATCATTTAAAATAAATCACATTAAATTAGATTAGATTGATTTAGATTTTTTAGCCAAATTATCCAAGACCGAATTAAATTGCATATGATTTTATTTTTAAATTAGATGATTTTTTTCTCAAAACCAAACATAAGTACACTACAAACACTCCTATCACAAATTATTGACATATCTTAATATAGAAGGAATCATAAAATAGGATGAAATGAGAGTCCAAAAATACCAGAAAGAGGATGGATGGGTGGAGGTAAGCAAAACTAAAACTATCAAGAATCAAGAGTCGCGTATGTCAGTGTGGGTGGATAAAAGTGGGAAAGGTGGGTCAAATGTGGAGAACAATATCTCTTTTTTCTTCTTCATTGAATTTCCTGAGGCCTATGAAGCTAAAGACATGTTTGAGGAATTCAAACACCATGGGTTGGTGCAGGAAATTGTCATTCCTCCAAAGAGAGACAAGAGAGGAAAGAGATATGGCTTTGTTAGGTTCAAGAATGTAGCTGATGGAAGACTACTGGCTATCAAATTGGATAATATCATCATTTGTGGAAGGAAGATTCATGCTAATATTCTAAGGTTTCACCGTGGTGGATATATAGACTATATGGTTGATAGAAAACAGGTTCAACGGGGTTCTGGTTTGGTGGACAAAAGGGAAACAGTACCGACCAGAAAATTAATACATAAAGGCATAAATAATCGTTCTTTCGCACAAGTGGTGGGTGGAAGACAGGAGATGGGGAAGTCTAGGCTCTATCATAATGGGCGTGAGCTAAGATATAAGACTGTTGATCAAGGACTGGGATGGTTGGGTGCAAAACCTGCTTTTGCTCACTTACAATTCAACATGGAGAAGTCTCAGATGCAGAGGTTTAGAGAGCATTTGTTGGAATTGAAGAAATATCTGGATTAACATACCACGTGCAGAAGGCTCTACACGCTGAAGGGAATTTTGGGATTAAAGTGACGCCGATGGGAGCTAACATGTGTTTATTGGAGGAAGAGGTTGCTGGAGATATTGTCGCTCTGGTGAAGGAGGCCAAGACTTGGGTATCACGTTGGTTTTTTTAGATACATCCATGGTCTCCAGCTGATGTGGACAATGAGCGACTTACTTGGATTCATTGTTATAGACTCCCATGCCATGTATGGTGCCCACAGTTCTTTAAATTTTTCGCAGGGAGAGTCGGGGAATACATAAGATCCGATGATGATACTGAGAATCATGCGTGTTTTGATGTGGCGAGATTCCTCATTAAAACTAAATTTTCTATCAACCTAAATGAGATTTTCAATGTTGAAGTGAACGGCAGCACCTACAGAATTAAATTATTAGAAGATATTCATGGACCTTTGAGGATAATGGATTCAAAATCCAGGTTGACCTTGAGTTCGTCGAAAAAAGATAGTTCTGATAGTGGAGATGGCACGTGGGATAACTGGGATGAGGAAGAAGAAGGTGAAATCAGAAATGACAAGTATGAGGGTAGACACAATAGTTTCGTTTCCAACACTGATATGAATGATAACGCAGACACAGGGGAGAAAAATGATTGTGATAGATATGGTATTAGGTTTGCGTTTGTAGACATGTATGTTGATCAACGAGAGAAATCCAAAAAGGTAGAGTTTGGAAGGTGTGATAAGGACAATGAAAAGGAGAGTATGAACAGATATGTGTCTAATCATATTAATGAGGATAAGTCAAACTGTCATTTGGTAGGGTCGTATCTTTTGTTAGGTCAAACGGCTAATTGTAGCAATCTTGCTAACGAGGAAGTGGATCGTGTTGATGGGCTTGTGATTAATAGGCCAAAGGTTGTGGAGTTGGATAATGAAAGTTCTGGCCCAATTTAATGCTCTGATCCAGGCTTGGGTGGTCAGCATCTAAGGGTCAAACCAAGAAAGAAGAAGCTTTTCTTTGATATTTATGATTTCATCTAAATTCCCTATGAACCTTCCTATTACTCTGCCCTAATTTTGACAAAAAAATCCCAATCTGGCTATTGCCCTTGGTCCAATTGAACATCAAAATCAGCTTGATCTCATCAATAGCTTGGAGGTGGAGGATTCCAGTTCACGATTTTCTGGTGGATCAGTTTTGTGTTGTGATTCTCTTGGAGATTCAGATGTGATGAAAAGTAATTCTCGTATCCAAAGAGAATATGAAGATGTCCCTATTAGGGTCTGGGATTTTATAAAAGATTTAGGGATCGAAGGTGATGAAGATGACGAATTTTTTTAGGGAATTATCAGGAAACTAGATGTTAGTGGCAGGGGCGCAAGTCATGCTGTGAAGGAGGCTGAAAATTGTGAAGGATGAATTATATGTCCTACAATATTAGAGGACATGGTAGTTCAACAAAATGTTGAAGAATTAAAGACTCGATAGTTAAAGGAATGGCAGATGTGTGCTTCGTTCAGGAAACGAAGTGTACGAAAATAGAGGATTCTTGGGTGCATAGCATGTGGGGAAATGTTGATTGTGCCTGGTCTTCAATTCAGTCGGTTGAACTATTGGGGGGAATGATAACTATTTGGAGTAAGGATTTCATATGCCCTAATTTTAGCTTTCGTGGTAGAGGTTACTTGGGTATAACTGTTGAATGTTATGGAAGGAATGTGTATTTCATTAATGTGTATGCATCTTGTGTTGCAGCTGAGAAACGTGCTATGTGGTCTGAACTGCTAAGTTGGAAAGCGAAATTACAGCCTGGGGAGTGGATTATAGGCAGAGACTTCAATGCAGTAAAACTTAAGGAGGAAATATGTGGGAGGGCTCATGCTTGCAGAAAAGACATGAAGGATTTTGGAACCTTTATTGAAATGATGGATTTGGTGGATTTGCCAATAATTGGAAATAAGTTCACGTGGTTTAGTTCAAATGGTAAAAGCTGCAGTCGTTTAGATAAATTTCTAATCTCGGGTGGGCTGGCTAACGCATGGAATACGGTGGCAAAATATGTGGGTGATCGGGATATCTTAGATCATATGCCGATTTATATAAAAGCTAGAAATGAAAACTGGGGTCCTAAGCCTTTCAAAGCTTTCAATTGTTGGTTTGAACATCCGAAGTTTCTTACATTTGTCAAATATGAATGGAGTTCTTTTGTTGTGGTTGGGAGCGCATCCTTTGTACTTACTAAGAAACTCAAAATGTTAAAGGAAAGATTACGGTGGTGGAATGCTAACGTCTTTGGAGTGTTTAATTTGAATGTGGAAAGGGAAGCTAACACGAATAATGGCATTGAAGAGGCATTAGCTGGAGATCAAGATTGCATTAACGAAGATGACTTGAGGAGAAAGAGTGTTGCCCAAGCAGAATTATGGAAGACTTTACGTATTACGGAGAGCATTCTTAAACAAAAATCTAGAGTTAAATGGATCCAGCAGGGTGATCAGGACTCCAAATACTTTCATGCTATGATAAAACATAGGGCCAAGAGAAATGCTATTATTGCTGTTTAAACAGAGGTTGGGATTGTGAAAGATATTGAGCTGATAAAAAGGTGGTGAATGAGCACTTTGAAGGTAGATTTCAGTCCAACATTGACGCGGGGCCTCAAATGGATTTCACAGGTATTAATTGTTTAACTCAGGAGGAATGTGCGATGCTGGAGGAGAATTTCTCTGTTGAAGAGATTCGGGACATAATTTTTTAAACGGGTGGTGATAGGAGTCCGGGTCCGGACGGGTATAATATGGAGTTCTTGAAACGATGTCGGGACATCCTTGGCAAAGATGTTATCCTGTGTATCCAACAATTCCAAGAGGATGCTTGGCTGACAAAAGCTTTGTCCTCTTCGTTTATAGCCTTAATTCCAAAGAAGGATAATCCATAGGGGTTAGACGACTTTAGACCGATTTGCCTTTTTGGTGTGGTATACAAGATCATATCTAAACTCTTGGCTGCTAGAATTAAAAGAGTTTTGAGTAAACTTATTTCCAAGTCACAAACTGCCTTTATTCAAGGAAGGCAACTTTTGGATGGGGTTTTGGTACTGAACGAGATTATTGATTTGGCAAAGAGAAAAAAGAAGACTTGCATTATGTTGAAGGTGGATTTCGCCAAGGTGTATAATTGTGTGGAGTGGGGCTTCCTAAGGAATATTATAGTAGCAATGGACTTTGGATCAAGATGGATGTGGTCAGTGGAATGACATGTTATGAACAGCTTCATCTCGGTTCTTATTAACGATAGTCCAACTAAGGACGTTAAGGTGACTAGAGGCCTCAGACAAGGAGACCCGCTATCGCCGTTTCTCTTTTCAATTATAGGTGAAGGTTTGATAATGTTGGTTATGAGAGCAATTAAAGTTGGTATGCTTAGAGATTTTAAAGTGAACAATGATGCGGGCTATAGTCTTTTATAATATACTGATGATACCATTTTGATAGTAGATGGTGCTTGGTCCAATCTTCTGGCCATGAAGTCAATTCTGATAGGTTTTGAAAAGCTTTCTGGTTTGAAGGTAAACATTGGAAAAAGCTCCTTGTATGGCATCATGGTGACAGATTATTTCTTGAATGCTGCAGAAAGTTTTCTAGGCTGCAGGACTGCAGCTTTTCGTTCAAGTTTCTTGGCTTATATGTTGGAGGAAATCATAGAAGATCATCCTTTTGGAATCCGGTAATTGAGTGTATGAAGGCTAGGTTTTCCACTTAGAAAGGGAGAATGCTCTCTATAGGAGGTAGAGTTGCCCTTATTAATTCGGTTTTAATTAAATTAAATGTTCATTTTCTAGCTTTTTTCAAGATTCCAAAGAAAGTTGTGCAGACTTTGGTGGTGATACAACGTAACTTCTTGTGGACTAGCTTGTTGGATAAAAGGGGATAGCTTGGGTAAGTTGGAAATCGATTTGTAAGAATAAGAATGATGGCGGATTGGGAGTGAAATATTTGGAACTTTTTAATTCGGCGCTTATGGCTAAATGGTATCAGAGGTTTCTTGTTGATAGAGAGGCTATTTGGGTGGAGATAATTGAAGGCAGATATGGAAACTTAAAGGATTGTGTGTTTAATAAAAAGGGTGCATGTGTTGCATCTTCGTCGTCATTATGGTGACGGGATATTATGCAGAACCGTAAGTTAGCTGGAGGTGTGGAATTCACTGATCTTACTTCCTACAAATTGGGTATTGGCAACAAGGTCATGTTCTGGCTGGCATGTTGGCTTGGTAATATGTCGATGCAGCGCGCATTTCCGGGTCTATGGAGTTTATCAAATGCAAAAGACACGATTGTTTCTGAAATGGGGATGTGGTATGGTAACAATCGGACTTGGCATTTAGACATACAGGTTGAGGAAGAGAATGTGGCTGCTATTTCTGAAATGTAGGAACTACACGCGCTTCTGGCAGAAATTCGACACAAAAATATGTGGTAGACTCCATTATTTGGTCGTTTAGTTTGATTAAGAACTTCACTGTTAAATCCTTGTATGATAAATTGTTGGCATGCGTTACTTTTGAGGTGTTGGATTCAGTTACACAATAGTGCCTTAAGCTGGTGTGGCAAGCTACATGTCCAGCTAAATTGAAGGTACTTGCATGGAGATTAGTACTTGATAGACTCCTCATTCGTATGAATCTTGTAAAGCGTGGTTTGTCGTTGAACTCACATGAACAAATATGTATGTTTTGTTTCACGGCCAATGAGAATGCACATCATCTATTTCATTCCTACATCAAATTGAATATGATTTGGTCCAAAGTGTGTGATTGGTTGAGTGTTGGAAGCTTGGTTGAACATTCTTAATGTTTTCACTTATTGGATTGGATGGAGAAATGTAACAGAAAGAATTGCGCCGTCTAGTGCTGCAGGATTATGGTTCATTGTATGCTGGTGTATATGGTGGTCTCGTAACCAAATCCTATTTAACGATGACAATGGTGACCCGAAGATTGTGTTACAAAGAATTGTCATTCTCTCGTGGTGGTGGATAACTAAAAGTCTTAGAATATATAGCTGTTGTAGTTATTATGATTGGGTTAAAAATCCTTGGTATTTTCTATAAATGTTGATATGTCTTTGTTGTAAGCTAGTTTGAATCTTGTTTGTAGTTGGATTGGAGTACCCTAATACCTTGTTGATATAAATTCTAAAAAGAAGGAATCATAAAATGTTATTTTTTGCTATTATTTAATACTATAGTAATTGTTCAAGTTATTGAGACTACCTACTTTGTAGGCTTAATTGAAACTTAAATTAAGGTGCAATGACTTTGACAGTTAGAAAACAGATCTATACGTCGTAAAGCTAATTGAAATAACATTTTAGTCATGCTAACAAAATTGACATGTTACTAAGAATGTGATGTTTTTTTTAATAAATAAATAACAAAAAAATCACAAATAATTGTTTCCTAGAAGGAAGCAAAGGAAAAAGTCAAAAGTATAATGAAAGAGATTTTTCTAACAGAGAATCAAGAAACTTATTCATGTGAGGCCACCATATCGTATCAAAACTTCATTGTTACTAATATTCAATGCTCCAATGACTACAATGTGACAAAGTATGGCACTAGCAATTACTACTATTCTTTTACTAATGCCTTTCTTAAAAGAATCCTACGCCCTAGAAACCTTTCTTAATTTCCTAGTATTAGGTAAATTGTAAACCCTATCATCATAAACTTCTAAGCAAATTCTTTAGTTATGCAAAAGTTGAAATTAAGAATCGCGAAATCAATTTGATCCATTATATCTATTTTGTCCTTTAATATGTTTGTTCTGTTTTGTCTTATATATTCTCGGACACAAAAATTAACATAATTTTTTGTAATTTTTAAATTTTAAATGTGTAGTATTTGCATATTTACCATATAACAAATCAAAATTTTAAACTCGTTCTCACTAACATGTATTCTTGTCACATTCTTTTTTTTTTAATGTTTTTATTGGATTGTAGATGTATTCGTTTGTTATTATTAATGAGTTTTTTTCACTTCATAAATTACTTTTAATATTTAAATTAAAAATATAGTTGTGTTTATTTTAATTTACCGTAAAGAAATGTGTTTAAGAGATTGTCCACAAAAATCTTAACCACATAAATGTAAGATCTCATAGGATCAAGCATTAACAGAAACAAGTAAATGCCATTAATTGCATTACATAAGCCGTTTCATTTGGAATAGTAATGATCACATAGGATTCTTATAATGAAGGATTTGAATTTGGCTTAATATGGTGTGTGTGGTGGGACCTATTACTATGGTTGGAATATATTTGTCACAATCAATCAAATTTCTTAGTATTCATTATAAAGAGATTTTCTTTTACATGTGTAAGGAAACTTTTGCCTACATAATGAAACATTTTTTAGGAGAAAATCTATTCACTTCAAACTTGAAACCTAGGAGCTACATGATGTTGAAAGAAAGACAATAAATTGTAATAAAAAAAATTAATATGGATAAGTAGAAAATTGTAGATTGGAATTCATGAATTTAAAAGAAATTTAAATTTAACACTGCCTTTTACATTTTCTTTTATTTACTATTGTAGTATATTAGATTGATTTGCTTTGCATTGATAATTTTAAATTAAAAAACTTGATCTAATTTTTTTTATAAAAAATAAAGACTTTTGTTTGATTTTTTTTAAAAATATATGCACATATTTGGAAAGATAAACAATTGAGACATAGAAAGCTTAACATAATAACAAATTATCAAAATTAATTTAAACATTCACATATATTCTCTTAATGACATAGACTCTTTGAAAATGTTACATTTTGAGTTAGACCATCTCTTTAAAAAAAATGAAATTTTTGATAGCTATCATTTTTCACAAATTAATAACTAATTTATAAATTTTTATATGCTAATTTAAGTAGGTTATAATGTTTTATATTCTAATTTAAGTTGGTTATAATTTTTTATATTCTAATGAGAGTAGGTTATAATTTTTTTTCACATTGAATTCGACCTCGCCTAACAATTAGATCATCTGACTCGAGTTCATATATTCTAAGAACTAATTTGAATAAATCATAATGAACTCCTAATCTAATGATAGATGTGATGGTTCAGACAAGCTCAAAGATGTATGTCGTTTTAATTTCTCCTATAATTAAATGGGTCGGTTTAATTCATTCTTATGATAAGGTCAACATTATAATCATAGTTTAATCTATAGGAATAGGAATTAACCCCATTCTTCAACAGAAAAAATTCAATAAATTCCTCAATCTCTATTATCGGAAGATCATTCACTAATTTTCCAAAATTAAAACATATAAACCTATTATGATCACACATGTGAATAAGATCATCATCTTGTACTTTTTGCAACTACATGAAATTTTCTACATTCAATAATATATGACACAATTTTTACACTCAAATTTAATTTTCAACTCATATTTTACAAATATATGAAAAAAATAAATCAGTTTATCTTCCCGTCACTTTTATCAAATATCATTATTACCAAATCAAATCCCTCAAAATCAATTTAAACTTTTGTCTCATCATATAGTGACCAAGCAATTCAAACTATTGCCCAAATTCAACCCTAATGCATTTCTCTTTATTTTAATAGTTGAATATAATTTAGGGTTAAATATGTTTTTAGTCCCTATAAAGTTTGAAATTTCATTTTTAGTCATTCCCTACCTTTTGGCAACGGTTTTTACAAAAAAACCGTTGCCAAAACCAGCTAAAACCGTTGCCAAAACCAGCTAAAACCGTTGCCAAAACCCAGGAGAGACTAAAAATGAAATTTCAAACTTTATAGGGACTAAAAACATATTTAACCCTATAATTTATACATGTCCATCCGTATAAAAAATTTACCGATACATAATTTATAATTTATTTTGATTGATAATACAAAGAGAAAATAATGATTTTTTATTAAAGTGCATACTCATTCAACTCTAATGCAAATTGACAAAAACATTTTCTTTAACATTAAACAACTCAAACATGTACCTATTTCACACTGTTTATGAATCAGAAAGAAAAAAACCATTGAAGAGAATATGAAGAGCATGTAACAAAAGTACAAACACAAGTAGTATTTTCATCAAAATTTGTTAACTTTTTTTATCTAACTCTATCTACAACAATTTCTTAGCCTTTTACCTTCTCATATTAAATCCTTTTTTATCTTTTGAGCATACCAATTTAGGTATAGAGAAGAAACATAAAAATAAATTAACTCAAAAAATGGAAACAAAAATAACTAAACATTCATCAAAATATTAAGAATTGCACAAATATCAATATCCAAGAACACAATACTATAATGTTACACAAAAATACTCACATAGAAATCAGCACAAAATTCCAAACACATCACCTTCACTATGACCTATAACCTCAATCACACTCCATGCATAATTATTAAATTAAAAATCATAAAAAAAAATTCTCATTAATATAAAAAAAAACACAACTAAACTACATAATAATCTAATAAAAAAGTACTTAAATTTTCTAACAAATATGTAAATATTGAAACTGAACATTTTCATTTATACATAGGTTCTTCAAAGAGAAATATAACAATAACAATCTAACAACCTCATCATCATGAACCCTAATTTTCAAAGTTTGTTAGTAGAACAAAAAACTCAAACAAATCAAACACTCTTCTCCACACGAAGCTTGAACACTGTTTCCAAATCAGGAGGTGTGAAAAACTCTCTAACACCACCACCGACAACAACATTGTTACATCTCGAAATTCTCTGTTTCCTCGGTGCCGGTGGACACGACAAGTTCATCGGAATCCTCGCTTCCTTCGCCGTCGGTGTTGTCGAACCTTCTTCATCTTCATACACAGAATCTTTATTAGAACTCACCTTTGTGTTTATGGGTTTAATTGACAGGATAGAAATTCCAGCGATTACCCATTTTTTGGATTCGGATTCTAAATTATTCTCAATTTGTGATTTCTTTGAGAACCCCATTTTTTATCAGAGATAAAAATTTAACCTTTTTGTTCTGGGTGTAAGGGATTCAAAGAGAATCAAATTGGGTTTGGGGAATTTGTGAAAAGATTGTGTTTTTAGAGAGAGAAACTCAAAGGGTTGTTGAAAAATTGATTTTTTTTATGAGAATCAGAATGAAAAAGAAATTGATGCTGGAAGAACAAGAAGAAGGAATAAGAGAAAAGGGTTGTCTTAGGTTGTTGTTTTTAAAGAGAGAAATAGAGATGAAAAGTTTGAAGATGGAAAGGAATGGAAGGAAAGAGAGAGAAATAGAAAGAGAAAGAGAAAATTTCGTGGGAAAATTGTGGAAAGTGAGAGAAAATTAAAAGGGGAGAAAGAGAAGAGAGAAGGTGCCCGAGATTTTACGGGCAGGGGAAGTGAAAATTGGGCGCCAAATTTTCGTTGAATTTGTAGCAACGGCTCTAATTCCCGCTCATCGGTTTTTATATGTGGATTGACGAGTTTGCCCTTTGTTGTATTTTGATTATTTTATTGAATAAATGATACTACTATTTGCTGGGGAGTGATGTTTGGGCAGGTGGTTGGCGCGTGGTTGGCGCGTGCGACGTCGTTTTTGTACCGTATAATGACTTAATTTAGTACTAATATGTCCTAAATTATAAATCACTTTGCAAAAAGTATTTGTCTCAAATTATAAATTACTTTGCAAAAAGTATTTGTCCTAAATTATAAGTCACTTTACAATCTCAATACAACATTAATGATATTTTTTCTACTATACCCTTAACTATTTATTTCTTTTTTTTTTTTTTATTCTATTAATTTCTCTTTCCTCTGTAATTAATAAAGGACAATAATGTAAAATCATATATAATTTTTCTTTTTTATACAACAATGATTACTTTTTTTAAACTGTATAAAATATCCAAAACGTCTTATAATTTGAGACCGAGGGATTACTAGTATATATATTTGATAAAGTTTGTATTATTATGTTTAGTTTGGTGCATGTATGTTATCTTATTATGTTATAATATTAACTAAAAAATAAATATTATTAGTGCTGCAAACATTATTATTAGTAATTAAATTAAAATACATGTTTAAATTTCGATTGGAAGAGTATATATGATTTATGAATTTAATTGAAATGCATAAAATATTTTATACTGTGACTTAATTATAATAATTAATTTGTTAAAATAATTTAACTTTTATTATAATCACAACAATATAAACCGATAATTATGATATATTGACGGTATAAAAAATTTTCCTTTAACCGTACATAACAATTAATCTAATAATCTATTTTTAGTTAATTATACAATTTTTCAACAACATATATGTTATATATAAGTTTATATAAATTATGTTAATAATAAATAATAAAATAATGTTAAACTCTTATATATATATATATATATATATATATATATATATATATATATATATATTGTTCTGAACTGGGCCGGGGACCTGCTCCACAGCCGAGCAGGCCCAGCCCACACGCTCTGGGACGGCCCATACGAAGGACTTAGTCAAGCCAGTGTCGGGCAAGTGTCATACCACAGTGTCGGGCACAAACGGCATAGAGCTTCGAGCAAAAGCATTGAGCCCTCCCCGGAGTTCGGTCCTCCTCGACACGAGGACGTTACTCCCCGCGAGGAGTCATCTCCATCCGCAAGCAAGTCCTCCCCGCGAGGACACTGTCGCTCCCGAAAGATTCGCATCCAACGGTACAAACGCGAGAGTGGCGCAAAAGACACAGAGTCGCCAGCAAAGTGTATTTATCCCAAGAGAGGGAAAGGAAACACTGCATAAACCTGAAGAGAAAGGAAAGAACACGGTCTCACGACCAAGAGAACGGGTACGGGAGTCGGTTACGCGAAGGGAAGGTGTTAGCACCCAACACGTCCATCGTACTCGATGGGATCCACGTCTGTCGTCTGCATCAAAGGGTGTCGTCGTCTGGAACTCCACTGCTACTGGACCGAAGAAAGAACGAGAACGGGAAAGAACAAAGAAACGAAGAAGAAAGGAAAAGGAAGTGACTCGATAGGACGGTATCGTTGTCCTAGGCCTACGTACTCCCTCAGTGCAATGGGAAAGTCAGAGTCAACGTAGTTCGGACGGGAACTGTGGGGGAAGGTTGCTCGCCAAGACAATCGTTGTCTTGTGCCTACGTATCCTCAATCGGACGAGAGAGAGGAATCAGAGCTGACGTAGTTCGTGGGTACGACCACGGATGGGTAAGTGTTTTTTATGTGAGCGACGAGCTCTTTTCTGAAAATGAAGTTTGAAACCCAACAATCCCGAAGGATAAAAAGATTTGAATTTGTTTGGTGTTTTTTAGACAGAAGTGTCTTTTAAGTTGTTTCGTAACTTGCATTGAACCCAAGTCTTGAATACAGGAACGAATACTTTCGAGCATCGTCCCCAACAGGACAAACACTAGGTATCCTAGAAGAATGAGAGGAAGCCCCTCACTCCCCACTTCCCACATAGAAGGCTCAAGCGCAATACACGTTAACTTTTATTACGTGTCTTGAAGAAGTTTTGAAATGAGAAGAGAGACGACACAAAGGAAACTCTAAAGGGGAACTAAGAGTCCTAATGTTATCATGCATGGATGTCCTATGGTTAGTGAGGTTTAGGAGAGACGACTACCTAACCTAATGCTAATCCTACTCCAAGCTTAATCAAAAATTAAGTTGGACTAGGTAGCTCTAACGGGGGAGAGTCCAAGACTTAAACAAGTCTTGAGACTCGAGGGATGAAAAAAGTGAAAGAGAAGGAGGAGAAAGAGAAGTGAAACACAAGTGGCCTAAGCTCACTCCAAACACAAGTATGAAAGTTAAAAGATAAAGGAAGAAGGTAGAATGTGGAAGCATATTCACACTCAAACAACTTACCATTTGCCCCTGAAAGTGTTAGAAGTATTCACATATGACAAAATGAAACTCAAACAAGCATAAGGTCATAAAGAAACAAGTTCTAAAGTAAATCAAACATCAAGTTCAGAACCTAATGGTCCTACTGACCTCTAATATTAATCATGCACAATTAGTCAAAAAGAAAATGGAGAAGTCAATCAAGTATCATTCAAGTCACTAAAGAGGGAGTGAGATGAAAAGAAGTGATCATGTAAAGCAACCAAGTCAAAATTCCACAAAGTAAACCAAGTCCAGAAGTGACACAATCCTAAACATGTGCCTAAACAAGATCTTCAAACATCATTCAAGTCATGCAAACACTTTCACAATCAATTAAGAGGCAAAGAAGGAGAAGTGAAGTAAAGTGAAACATGATTCATACTTGTGAAACAAGTGACTTAAAGTGCAAGGCAAACATCAAACATGCAAAGATGAGATTCAAATATCACAACCAGAAGTCAATTAACATGCTATCAATTTTCAGACAAGACCCCAAATTATGGCACAAGTGCCTTCATGATCAAGCAAACCAAACATGAAGCATACATTCACAAGTTGGACAAGTTAAAGTTCATGCTTCAAAGAAATAACAAACATGCCTCAAAAATTATGTCATTCAGTATTCAAGCATCTCAAACATGTATAATTGACATATCAAATCCACAAGCAATGAATCAGAACCAAAGTCAATCAACAATTAGGTCAAAGCATCAATAGGATTTCATACATTCATGCTCAAAGCAACACATCAAAAGTCATCCAAAAAGGACCTAAAAATCATTCCAAAAATCTCAAATATACCTCAACATGTTATGAACACAACCCAAAAAGAATCAGGATCAAATCACTTTTAAAATGAGAGAAATAAATGATGCAATATGAAGTATGCAATATGAAGTGCAAATGAGAAAAATTAATTTGGAAAATTAATATTTAATGCAAAAATAATAAAATAAAATGTGAAAAATTAATTTTAATAATGATTATGCGTGATGAATTTTTTTTGGAATTTTTTAGCACATGCAAGTATTTTTAAAAATTAATTATGAAATGGTATGAAAATAGAGAATAAAAAAAAGAAATGAAATGAAGCCAGGGGTGTATTAATGAATCCAAATGCGTGTTAATGGACATGGGCTCAGAAATGGTGGGGTGTAAAAAATCAAAATTACCAAGCCCAAAACAAAAATCAGCATGAAACCAAAGTGACACAAGGAAACGAATGAAACGCATCGTTTCATTAAACCCACGGCTACACATCAGCATGCAGTCACCAATCACGTGTGAGTCAACAGGTCAAACAGCCACGTCACCTAAACAACTCAGATGCCGGAGCCCTAGCTCCGGTCATCTTCTCCGGGAGATTCGCCGGAGTTGCAGATCCAAACATCACCATAACAACAAAACTTGGACATCATTTCGCGTATTGTTTCATGCTGGTTTCAGATCCGTGCTTAAAAATGATTTTAAATGAGTTTAACACTATGAATCGAAGCCAACATGAAATTACGTCCAAACTGAAATCTCATCACAACAGAACAACAAGCATACAAATAATGCCTACATTATTGTAGGACTTCAGAATCACCAGCAGCAAGTTCAAAATGCGTTCAATATGAGAGAACTAGTTCAAAGATGATTACCTAACGGAGCTGCTCCGTTGGCCCTTGTTTTGATGTGTAAATGGAGAAAAAGAAACCCAGAACTCTTCCTTAGACTCCAAAGATGATGAATCAAGCACTAGAATGGAGTGAAACCTTGGAGATGATGAGATTCGAAAATATGAAATTCTTGAGAAAAGTGGAGCTCTGCAGATCTGATCTTCAGCAAAAATGAGAGTCTCTGAATGGTTTCTAGGGTTTGTGTGACTTATAAAGGGTGTGTTTGCACGTGAGAGGAAAAAAAAAGAGAGTGAAAAACTTGCTGCACAATTTTTTTTGAAATTAGAAACTTGGTGGGTGGAAATAGTAAGCACACGAGGTGAGCACATGGGCTGGTGGTTTTGTATGATTTGCTGAGCAAAAAAAATCATGAAGAGTGTGTGTGGAGAGAGGGAATGCGAGAGTGAGTGGAGTCAGAATTATATTAATCCCTTTTTCCAAGTTTTTTTTGCCAAAAAAAAGAGCACACATGGTGCATGGAATGTGCATGGCCTTGTATTGCCATATCTAGTAATGAAAAGGACGCAAACCGCACTATGGTTCGTATGGTATTGGATCATATCCATGTTACAACAACAGCCCACTAGAAATTCCCAAACACAAGCCTTTAATACAACTTGAACCCATCATTTTCCATAGCTATCACTTTGTACACCTTGCTCCATTTAAGGCAACCAAAGATTCAATGAAATGTAGGAAATGTGGAGAATAAAGTTCATGTGGAAAATAAATTGAAATTATGCTTGGAGGATGATGAAAATCAGCCATGAAAACATGTCCTCAAAACTGCCAAAACACTTAGAAAAATTCTAAGTCTTGCACTCATCATGAACATGAAAAACCTTGGATTTCAAGAGACCACAACTTGCTCGATATTGATCCAACCAAGGCATACTTGTACTCTTTGGAAAGAGGGGATTGTCCTCTACAATTCTTATGCCAGAGGTTTCTCAATTTAAGGCTTGGAAGTCACTCAAAATTGGCCATGAACATTGATGTACCAAGCTGTCAAAAGAATAACTTAGAAAAAATTCTAAGTTTCCAAATTTTACAACTTAAAACCTCCATCTTTAAAACATCATAAGTCTCTCAAAAATGATCCAAATGGGACAAACTTTACATGGTTGGAAAGCTTGAGACAATCTCTATAACTTTCATGTTTGAGGAAAATTGAGATGAAGCATGGATCGTGAAGAAATTTTTCCTTGAAAGTGACCTCTAAACCATGGAAACTTGCCAAAAATAGTAAGTTCTAAAACCCTATTTTTTCCAAAAATGGAAACTTTCACAAATCCTTGATTTTTGATGATTCCTTGAACATATCTTGATCAAATCTCTTCCATGGATCATATTTGACTTGAAAATCACCATGTTGACCTCAAAAAGTCAGGAGTTGACTTTTTCACTGCCCAATTGACTTTATTCCCAATTCTCCTGATTTTGAAATTTCTGATCAATTGAAAACCTTCTGAAGCAAATTGATGGAAAATTCTCAAATCCTAGACACTTGAGGACATGAGGAATACCATGAGATCGAGTCTTGTCCTAAAAATCAGAAATAAACTGATTCTATAGGAAACCCTAATTTTGGCTCCTCTGGTTAGGAGAAATCAGCACATCCTCCAAATTCAAATTCCTCTGAGTATGATCTGTGTCATGTCCACCAATGATGATAAGTGCTATTTGGAGATGATAAACAATCAAAGAGCTTGCTCATTTGAGGGTTAGATCTTAGAATCTCCAAAACCCTAATTTAGGAAATCATGTTAGGAGAGTGTGATTCTTTTGAATTCCCCTGCCAATCTTGATCTTGTGATGAGATGATGGACCAAATAAAACACCTTGAGGCTCAAGGCTCATTTGTGGTTCAATAATTGATAGCATCAAGAATTTTCTCTCCTTTTAGTCCTTTGAACAATGCACATGAAATGTTGCTTGAAACCCTGAAAACCTTTTCTTCCCTTGAGTTAAACCCAGTACCTAGATCCCATGCTAAGAACCGATGCTATGCACAAATGCTAATGCAAGAAATGCAAAGAAACATAAGCCAGTTATCTAAAAGCAACAAGACAAATTTTGGAGTGTTACAGACACGTCTCTCCCCGACACGCAAGAGTCCTCCCCGCGAGGACACGTTCTCATGTAACCGCCCACTCCCGATGGAATCGGTCTGCCCTAATTCTGGAGATTTAGGAACGGTTACCCCATGGCGAAGACCACGTGTTGGTCTTCACTACGCCACGTAAGCCCTGGCAGTTACTTGGATTGGGCCTGATAATCCAGCCCAATGCAAGTAACCGTTGGCCCCGCGCTGGGGGCTCTCTATAAATACCCTCTCACTTGAGAGGGTCAGGTTATGTTCACTTCTACTCTCACTTCTGTACTTGCTATCTCTGACAGTTATCTTACTTGAGCGTCGGAGTACCTTGCAGGTACACCCCCCTGGCCGTCTTTCAACCACACCAGAGCTGAAGCCCAGACGACGTTGTTGGCCGCTGAACTGTCTGATCCAGGTACGATCAGTGGCGCCGTCTGTGGGAATCCTTTGCTTCCCCGTTTTTCCTTCGTTAAACCAAAGCAACTCTCATCACCAACATGGCCAATCCGTCAGTTAACCAGGCTCTGGACACCGTGCTCGCACAACTCGAGAACGGGAACCACCGTGAGGACGCCGTCATCCTCAACGGCGACGAAGGTGACATTAGAGACGGGCAGACCGCCTCCCCGGACTCCCAAGATGTGGCTTACAACGCCGTCCGCCAAGACGATCAGCAAGCCATTTTTCAGCCAGTTGCTCCTCCGCCCAATGCGGACCCGAGCACCATGGCCCTATTCGCCTTGATCAATCAGACCAATCAGTTGATCGCGCACCAGAATACCAGAATTGAAGCGTTGGAGCAAGGACGGGCACATCAATCTTCTCCGCGAAGACATCGTCGTCCACCGTCACCTCGTCGTTCTCCTTCCCCGCGAAGGACTCCTTCCGAAGAATCTCGGACCCCGTCGCCGGTACGCCAGGGTCGACGACCACGTCTCGAGCGCCCCCAGCCGACGATCTCCCAGAAACGTCCTCGTTCCCCGCCTCGGAAGGAACCCAGGGCCTCCACCACTTCCAAGAAGTCCAAGCAGACCGAAGAAAGACCAAAGAACCGTTCGAGGAACTCCCTTCCACAGCATCATCGATCACCTTCAAGATCCCCGACTGGTAGCGACGACGAGGACCAAAGGACCCCTCTGTCGTGGGAAATCATGAACGCCCCAATCCCTGCAGGCATGGAGAAACCCCCACCATTGGGGACCTATGACGGCCTAATCGACCCCGACGATCACGTCGAGAGTTTCAAAGCGATGCTAGACTTCCGAAATGTCAGGGGAGCCATCAGGTGCAGGCTGTTCCCCACCACCTTGCGGAAGGGAGCCATGACTTGGTATAAGGGTCTGGCACATGGTCGATCACATCCTGGAAGCAACTTAGGCAACGCTTCACCAAACACTTCATCACGTCTCGTCGACACCCGAAGACGGAGGCTGCCCTAGAAAGCATCTTCCAAGGGAAGAACGAATCTCTCAGAAACTACATCGAGAGATTCAACAAAGAAGCTGTCGAGGTCTATACGACCGACGACATGAAGAAATATTTAATTCTCCATGGACTGCGTGCCGGATCTGACTTTGCCAAATCCATAGGCCTCCGCCGACCCCGACGTCTCGAGGACCTTCTCGCTCGAGGTCAGAAGTACATCGAACTCGAGGAGAAGGAGGCAACTCAGATCGCCCTCGAGACGAGATACAGAGAAGGACCCCGCGGCCACAAAGATGAAGACTCTTCTCCCCGACGAGGAGGAGAAAGAAAGAAATACAACCGCAACCGTGATCCTCGGGAACCGCGCGGACCAGCTGGCCGATTTGCGGAGTACACCCCGTTCAACGCTCCCCGGGCTCGGATCTTCTCCGAATGCCAGAATTCCGAGTTTGTGAAAGAAGGAGTTCGCTTCCCGAAGCCCGCGGCTTCCAAATCAAACGTTGACAAATCAAAGTACTGCAGGTTCCACCGGAGCCACGGGCATGTTACCGAAGACTGCATCAATCTCAAGGATGCGATCGAAATTCTGATCAAGGAAGGGCACTTGAAGAAATACGCCCAGAAGAGCGATACTCCTCGGCCCAGTTCCCGGGAAGCCCAGAACGTCGAGGAGACGACGCCTCCTCCCGACGAGAGTCACCTTCAAGTCGCCCTCAGTGTCACCCGACCAGAGGACTTCTTCGTCCCCCCAATCATTGAAGGACAAGAAGCAATTCGCAACATGTGGGCGACATTCCCCCATGAGGACCCTGTTACTGCCCGTAGCACCTGGGAAAGCTTCCCCAGGGCGATGGTCATCTCCAGGGGAGGACCAGAGAAGCTATCCGTCGGATCGATCAAGCGGAAATTCGACGAGCTGGAATCCGCGACGTTGGCGAAGGCGACCACCCTCGAGAAGCTGCGGGGAAACTCCAACCCCATCACCTTCTACCTCGAGGAACTCCCCAGGGGAGCACTAAACGCCACTATTCCCCTCCTGATCAGGGCGCAGATGGCAAACTTTGACGTTCGAAGGATCCTAGTCGACCAGGGGAGTTCGGTCGACATCATGTATGCTCATCTGTTCGGGACCCTCCAGCTCGACGAGAGGCACCTAACCCCGTATGTCGGTTCAGATCTACAGGGGTTCAATGGAACCACCACCAGACCATGGGGTTACGTGGAGCTAATAGTTACATTTGGGACCGAAGACACTGCCCGACAGGTGAAGATCCGTTTTCTGGTGGTCGAATGTCCGTCCCTCTACAACTGCATCCTTGGGAGGACCACCCTGGCTGAGCTTACGGTGGTACCGTCAACGGTCCACCTCAAAATGAAGTACTACACGACCAGGAGACGAGTAGTGACGATGCACGGGGACATCGACGCGGCCAGAAGGTGCTTCGACGCCGCCATCAAAGGCCTAAGTTCCATCGGCCCCAAACCCAAGATCGTGGCCAAGCCACCCCAGGATGTCAAACAGGTACCTCTCCCGCGCGTCAACGCGGTCGACCTCGACAGCAGGTTCCCAGGCGAGCCCGATGAAGACGGAGCAGATGACCTCGACCTCCAGACGGAGAACAACGGGCGGCCTCTCTACCCAACGCGCCTCATCCCAGACGGAGACTTCGAGCTCGTGGTGTCGCTCCCGGGATTTTCATCCAAGTACAAACGCGATAGTGGCACCGAACAGAGTCGCCAGCAATGTGTATTTATCCCAAGAGAGGGAAAGGAAACACCGCGTAAACCTGAGGGAAAGGAAAGAGCATGGTCTCGCGACCAAGAGAAATGGGTTCGGGAGTCGGTTACGCGTGAGGAAGGTATTAGCACCCCCATGCGTCCATCGTACCTGATGGGATCCACGCTTGCTTGTATCGATCAAAGGGTGTAAGAAAAGAATACTGGAAAAGGAACTGAAAGAAAGAAAAGAGAAAGAATGGAAAAGGAAAGAGAAACAAATGTAGGGAAAATAAAAGAAGTGCTCGCATGGGCCCTACCCCACTGCCTACGTATCTCATCGGGAGCATGAGAATCAGAGCGACGTAGTTCCCCTCACTAGGGATGAATTGTTTGTGTTTTTTAGAGAACGGCTTACGTTCTAGCTCAGGTGTTGCAGGCTCGCTGGTCCGAGTGCGTTACCATCTTGCAAGAGAACGAGTAGAAGCGCGTTCGTACGCTAAGAGTGAATGAGGTGAGAAAAGAATTCCCGAAGGAAAGACGTTATTGTTTGTTTTTGTCTTTTAGAAAGAAGTGTTTTGTTATTTGTTTGCATATGATAGTGTATCCAAATCTTAGTCCTTGGAATGTGTACCTTCTCACATTCCAAGATGGAATGAGTAAGAAAGTACACTAAATATGAAGAAGACCCCCACACTTAGTTTCAATTGTCAAGGTTCAAACACACTAGCATACTTGCGTTTATTAAGTGTTTTTGTTGATTAAGAAATGAAGAAGTGTTTTATTATTTATGCTTTCAACAAGTATTGCATTTAAGTCCCTCATACAAGATCAAATGTTTAACACATTGACCCAAGATGGGCTATATGCTACACATTCTAAGATTACAAGAGAAGACCCCTTATAATCTTTTCTTTATATGAAAGGCCTAAATGCAATAAGTGTCTACCTTTATTATATGTTTTGAATTTTCTTTGAGAGATGAGAAGAGAGACTCAAGAGAGGAGAAAAGGTAAAACCTATATGGACTAAGACTCAATCCTAATTGAAGATTAAAGGGAGTGATCCTAATGGTTTGTGAGGTTTCAACCTAAAGTCTAAAGAAAGAAAGAATTAAACAATTCACTTCTAAAGTAGAAGATGAATTGTAATTCAAACAGGGAAAGTAATGAGTTATTAAAAGAAAGCACATAAGTGCTTAACAAAACATAAAATGGAATTGTAAAAGAGAAAGGATAGAAGTTGAATATGGATTCCTTATCCACACTCAATTGCAACTTACCAAAGCCCCTACATGGTTAGTAAACATGTACAAGAATTATAAGAAGTAAAAGAACATGTAATGCACCATAAAACTCAAAAGAATTAAATGAGAAATCAAATCCTATAACCACAACCAGAATGTACATCATATGGAAAACAAATGATCATTATCAATCAAACTCAAGTGGATAGGCAACAAACATCCTCCATGACATTAGAACATGATATCATAAGAAAAGGAAGAATGAAAGATGAAAGAGAAAAGAAGAAATATGCACAAATGGAACATGTAATCCATGGATCAGAATTGAAATGAAATGAAAAATGATTCACAAACATCTCACAAGTATTCATGCATGACACATCAAAGCATTTAAGAAGTAATAGAAGAAGTAGAATTGAAATGGAAGTTCAAAAGAAAACACAAGTACAAACACCACATGTTAAAGGTGCACAAGGTTTAAATGAAAGTCAACATGCAAGGATGACATATAATATGTACCAATGACCTATAATGTCAAGTGAATGGTTCACCAAATATGCAAATGATCATGCCATTATGTACAAAAGAAAACATGTAAACATGCACAAAAGATTACAATGATATAACATGTTATAATGCTTTAAATGAAATGCATCAAACAAAAATCAAATGGCCTCATGAAAATTATGAAAACATGGTATTGAAGTTCACTAATCAGAGATGAATCACATATCAAAGTAGCATGCAAAGAACCAAGGCAAAATGATGTCAAACAATGCACTTAGGTCACATAGACATATCATACAAAGTAGCACAAAAGTGAACACCAAACATGCCATAAAACTGACCTAAAAAATCAAATAAAAATCACTTAACATACCTCAAGATGATAATGACTCAATGCAGAAAGAAGAGCATCAAAACAATTTTTTATGGTCAAGAAAAAAATTAAACAATATCATGTACCATATTAAGAATACACACCAAAGAAATTCAAAGAAAATTATGGAGCAGGGGCAAAAAGGTCATAAAATCAGAAAATAAAATCATGAAAAATTTTCTAAATGTTTTAATGATGCTCATGAATTTTTGTGGAATTTTATGATGAGGTTTGATATTTTTAAAAATTAAAAAGTAAACGTGTATAAAAAATAGAAAAATAAAATGAAATGCAAAGGGAAGGGGAGGTGTGAACATAGCAATCATGCAGTTCAAATTAATTGGGCTTGAAAACATGGAGGTGTGGGTAGCAATCTGATTAGGTCCAATAAGTGCACATAACACCCTAACTATCATGGAATTCAGTCAAACCAAGTCAAAACCATACAAGCCGTTGGATCAAGTCATAGTCAAGCTATAGTCAAAGTAATTAAGATCAACGCGCACACTTGAATGTCCATACACACTACCATGTACCATACCACGCAATGTTTAAAAATAAATTCAGAAAATCACACATGACATGCACATGAATTTTAATGTGCTGTCATCACATAAGCCACACGATGGTGAACATCCAATGGTCCACGTTCAAACTGAGAACAAAACCCTAACACAAGAACACCGGCCGGAGAGGGACCTCCGGTCACCTTCTCCGGCAAACTACCACCGTCTGCAACCTCCAATTCTCCAGAATTTCACAAATGCTATACCAAAATGAAGAGGAAGTCACACACGTTCCAAATCCACCAATGAAATCATCAAACTATTCACATACAGCAAGAAACAAGCACACACAAATTGCCCTAATTTTTTGGATCTAAGCTTCTAAGAAGCTCTATCAACTAGCCGGAGTTCAAATGCTCCTAGTGAGCTCATATCAACAAAATAAGCTAAACAAACTCTAAATCATGCCAGAAAAGTTTGAGATGATGAAACCTGAAAATGCTGCAAACTGGAGTTAAACAAAAAACCAGAGAATCGTGCTTCTTCTTTGAGCTACTCTTGGCCAAATAAAGGCTTGAGAATCTTGAAATCGTGCAGAGAATCACACTGAAAATTCCAATCTCTTGAAACTGAACTTGATTACTTGGATGTGTATGCTCTTATTCTTGATCCAGAATGAAACAATGAAGATGATGGAGGCGAAATGTGAAAGGAGATGGTGAAAATGGAGTGCAGTCAGAGAGAAAACAAAGAGATTGAGAGAAAAAGTTTGAAGTATTGGAGAGGGAGAGTGAAAAAATGAAGCTGAAAATGAAAATTGAGAGTGAGGATTTGATTTATAGTGTGAGCTAACCATGGTTAACCTGAGTTGGTTAACTGAGTTGAAGTGATTTAGGTGAGTCCATCCTAACTAACTGAGTCAAGTTAGTTAGGGGACGAGCTGTGATATAGTGATGATGATCTATGGCGAGCTAGGGTGGATTACAGAGGATCAGTGGTGGTGGTAAACTCGTGTGTGAGCTGCAGCAACATAAACTTGCTCTACAAGTTTCATTCTTTCCACTTCCATGTAATGAGCCTGAGCAGCACGTGCAAGCAAGGACAATGTTAGTTCTGAAAAGGCAAAGTGTCATAAGGTGTGGGATATGTGCATACACTTTGAAATAACAACAACAACAACACTTGTTTTTTCTGATTTTATGACAGTTGGAACCAATGAAAACAAGCAAGTTTGAGAAGGAAATTCTCCATGTATTGTGAATAATTTGATGAGGCTTTGTGATCATTAGAAAGAGGGATCATAGTAGAACATGTTTGGTATGAAAAATGAATTGAAATGAGGCTTGAAATAAGTTGCAAAATGACTTATAACATCCACATTTGGAACTGATAGAAGGGCGTGGCAACTGGTTGGTTGACAAGGCATCTTGGCACCTGGATTTTCAGCATGATTACCATGACTTGAGGCCGCTATTTCTCCATCATAACTTGATCAGATGAAATTTTGCCCAACATGAACATTGAAGAGGGCATTGCAAGGAACAATATTGATGTTGACAAGTTTTTCATTTGAGGCCTTTAACCATGAGAAAAATAGGCGAATATATGGCACACCAACTGTTTGTAGAAATGACGCGCGCGTGACCTGAAGATACTTGGTCATGACCTAGTTTTGAACCTACTTTGCTCAAACTTTGGCCACTCATATCTCACTCAATTTTTATCCAATGGAGATGTTCTACACATGGATTTGAAGCTTAAAGCAAGACCTTTTGTTGTGGCTGAGTGGAATTTTCATTTGATGCCCCAATTTTAAATGGCCTTGGCTCAAACTCTGATGCAAAATGGCCAAAACTTACTATTTTTAGTAACCCTACTTCACCCAAAAATGGCAACTTTCCACATCTTGATTTTTTCATGATTCCTTTGGAGTTTCTTGACCAAATTTTGCACATTGGACACATATAACATGAATTTTATGAATTTGGCCTCAAAAAGTCAAGAGTTGACTTTTTCCTCTGATTATTTGACTTTGCCCCAATTTCTCTGATTCTTGATCTTTCTTCCAATTGAACCACTTCTAGAACCAATTGAGATGTAATTTTCCACATACATACACTTAGGGACATATGGAATACCATGACATCAAGTTTTGTCCAAAAAATCAGAGATACCCTGATTTAATTGGAAACCCTAATTTCAGCCCCTTCTGGTTAGGAGGAAAAAGTGCAGTCTTCAATTTCAAATTCCTCAGAGTATGTTGTGTATCCTCTTAAAGGATGATGATATATGCCATTTGAGGATGATTTTGGATCAATGAGCTATCTCTTTTGAGGGTTTTCCTTCATTTTTTGAACCTCTTGCATAGTGAAGGATGTAATGCTTCAATCTCCCATTGTATCTCTTATCCTTGAGGTTGTGGATGATCAATTGAGATAGTATGAGACATGAAAGGCTTCTTGGCTTGCCTTGAGGCAACTTGACTGACCTTTTTGTGCTTTGAATGATCTCTTGATTGTTCATCTCCCACCTGACTACATGCCCTGATGGTAAGAAGGATGCCATGCTTCATTTTTCTATGTTAAATGCAATGCAATGCTAATGAGATGGATATAATATGATAAATGATAATGCCATGCTATGATGCCAAAAGGGGAGAGCAAATTTTGGGGTATTACAGCTGCCCCTATTCAAGCGCTGTAGACCTGAATGCCTGAAAGCAATTGCTTTCGGACTTTCAAGGTATATAGTGATTGAATACCAAATATAACCAAAAATTTGCTCTGGATGATGAAGAATAAAAGGGATATAAACCCAACGAGACTGCTGGATTGAATCTTCGATGAAACGTCGGAGAGATCTGTCTTTTGAACGACGCCAGACGACTACTGGCTTGCCACGCTGCTGGTGGACTTTAATAATGTCTTTTATGCAATTCCAGACGACTACTGGCCGGCCACACTACTGGTGGACTTTGATAACGTCTTTTGAACGACGCCAGACGACTACTGGCTTGCCACGCTACTGGTGGACTTTAATAATGTCTTTTATGCAACTCCAGACGACTACTGGCCTGCCACACTACTGGTGGACTTTGATAACGTCTTTTGAACGACGCCAGACGACTACTGGCTTGCCACGCTACTGGTGGACTTTAATAATGTCTTTTATGCAACTCCAGACGACTACTGGCCTGCCACACTACTGGTGGACTTTGATAACGTCTTTTGAACGACGCCAGATGACTACTGGCTTGCCACGCTACTGGTGGACTTTAATAATGTCTTTTATGCAATTCCAGACGACTACTGGCCTGCCACACTACTGGTGGACTTTGCAGCTTCGTGCCACCCGAAGACGGACTTTTGCCAATCCACTGTTGGACTTTTGGAATATGCCACCCTTAGATGGACCTTTCGCCAATCCACTGTTGGACTTTTGGAATATGCCACCCTTAGATAGACCTTTCGCCAATCCACTGTTGGACTTTTGCCACCCGAAGATGGACTTTTGCCAATCCACTGTTGGACTTTTAGCTGCTTTGCCACCCGAAGATGGACTTTTGCCAATCCACTGTTGGACTTTTGCCACCCGAAGAAGGACTTTTGCCAATCCACTGTTGGACTTTTGGAATATGCCACCCTTAGATGTACCTTTCGCCAATCCACTGTTGGACTTTTACCACCCGAAGACGGACTTTTGCCAATCCACTGTTGGACTTTTAGCTGCTTTGCCACCCGAAGATGGACTTTTGCCAATCCACTGTTGGACTTTTGCCACCCGAAGACGGACTTTTGCCAATCCACTGTTGGGCTTTTGCCACCCGAAGACGGACTTTTGCCAATCCACTGTTGGACTTTTGGAATATTCCAATAACGGATTACACTCTGCATCCGTGTCAGATATCTCTGTTGGCTTTGCTGAGGAACAATGATCAATAACTTGACTTTAGAGATTCCTGAGAGGATAGTATCTCTGTGGGAGAATAAATGAACAATCCGTCTGCTTCGAATTGTCAAGTTCGCCAAAAATAAATTGGACTTGAAGAATAATAAATCTGCCAGGAATCACTTCATCTGCTGGGGGGAATGAATTCTGGTCACAGCGATTCCGCTGGGGATGAGAATTTCTTTGCATGGCGTCTTGCTAGGGAAGAAAAGTCATAAAAACTCTGCTTGGGGATCTATCCAATCCAAGACCCTTTGTAGGGGTTATCCACCTTCTGACCCGGCTGGGGAAAGACTGTACCATCCTTGTGGAGGAATCGATTCTGCCGATCTTATAAACCTCTGCCGGGAGAACAACAACTCAGCTGGGGAGTATTGCTGACAAGATTCGACGCTGACCTCTGTGGGGGATCATTACCAAAGACACAATCTTGTTGGGGATCAGGGCTACTCTGCCAGGGATATGCAAATCCTGGTTAGAACATTCCACTGCAACTTGCTAGGAAAGAGTCCTTAGAGATCTGTTGGGGAAACCCAAAGCAAATCCACAGTAGTCTGCTGAAGAATATGACTGTTGAGCTTAGGATAAGTACCACAATGCACCATGTTAGGCGAGCTTCCCTTTAGACAATTCCGTTAGGGATGACGAGTTTATAACAAACTCTGCCGGAGGAAACTGCTTTAAAACATCTCGTGCTGGGGAATGCCTTTTGAGAGGATTTTACAAAAGACCAACTGTCCTCAAACTCTGCTAGGGATGATCAACACTTCATACTGGGGAAACAAACATGCCACATGCTTGGACAAAACAACAATTCGTCCCCGAAGAGGATGTCATAAGAGGATTTTACAGAAGATTTAGCCTCTTCAAACTCTTGTGACTTCGCTGGGGATAATGACCATCAGTTTCGGTGTCGACGAGACCACTCTTTTGGGGAACCTGTGACCGTTATCGACACAGAAAAGCTTGTAGTTATTGGAAGTACTGTATGAGAGAATCGACTTAATAAGATACAACGGTACCCAGTTGAACTTAATTCAATGATATCGAACCGTTACGAACGACCGTCGACCGAGCGATGAACGCAAACCTCCTTACCCGTAATTGCCCCAGTCCTTTGCGTGGGGTGATTTATTGCTGGTCTTGTGCTTAAAATCATCTGCACCTGCTACCTGCAACAAAAGAATATGCCCACATGCCCCGAATATTGCGTGGCTAGAATCCACCATCCGGGAGTATTCAACATTCGAAGTAATTTCAAATGTTTTTTCTGCGCATGTTATTGCCAGGCTGCCATGTTTTCAAATGCAATGTTTTATCAAAAATTAGGACGTTTTTGCAAACAAAGCAATAAAACAAAAATAGAAAGCTTTTTATTGAAATTCAATTTATTGACTGAGAGCCCAGAATAGGCAATTACATCTGGAAGCAATCCTTGGAAAGAGGTGATCGCTGAAAATTGAGAAAAGAAACTATCCTAATGGCAATGTGAAAACGGAATTCCACTGAGTTTCCATTCTGTTATGACCAGTATGTCTTCAAAACTCCCCGACCTTGCCTTCTGAGGAACGATCAGACCGATCCCTATCTTTCAGAACGTCAGTTGTTCAAACGGCAATGGGGTACAGATAACTCAGACCGTAGTCATTCGCTTAAATCCCTCTTTTGTGTGGACCGCCCTTTCAGGTTTTCGATCCACCAGGATACCCTTTTTTGCCTAAGTTGCCCTTTCGGGTTTTCAACTTACCGGGTGTACAATTTTTTCAATTATATCCCTAATTTTTGCCCGAACCTTATTCTGTTTTTGGTTCGCCGGGATGCCCTTTTTTGCCTGGATTTTTTATTTTTATTATCCAGCGAGTCTATTCATGCGAAATATTTTTTTGACTACGTCCGAGTTGACAGGGGATGAAAAGTCTTCGCCATCCATGGTTGTAAGCAATAAAGCTCCGCCCGAAAAAACCTTTTTAACCACGAATGGACCTTCATAGTTAGGAGTCCATTTGCCCCTGTGATCTGTATTGGGAGGAAGGATCCTCTTGAGTACCACATCTCCGACTTTGTAAACCCGAGGACGCACCTTTTGGTCAAACGCCTGCTTCATTCTGCGCTGATATAGTTGCCCATGGCATACAGCCGCCAATCGCTTTTCCTCAATAAGGCTCAACTGATCAAATCTGGCTCGTACCCATTCAGCCTCATCTAGCTTAACATCCATCATGACTCTGAGGGACGGAATCTCCACTTCAACTGGTAGTAATACCTCCATACCATATACAAGTGAGAATGGGGTCGCCCCAGTGGACGTGCGTACCGACGTTCGATACCCATGCAAAGCAAATGGTAACATCTCATGCCAATCTTTGTACGTGACAACCATCTTCTGCACAATCTTCTTGATATTTTTGTTGGCCGCTTCGACCGCGCCATTCATCTTTGGGCGGTACGGAGAAGAATTGTGATGTTCGATTTTGAAGTCCCGGCATAACTCAGCCATTATCTTATTATTCAAATTAGAACCATTATCAGTAATGATTCTTTCGGGAACTCCATATCGGCAAATGATATCCCGTTTTAAGAAACGAGCGACCACTTGTTTTGTAACATTGGCATAGGATGCGGCTTCAACCCATTTGGTGAAATAATCAATTGCCACCAAGATGAAACGATGACCATTAGAAGCTGTAGGCTCAATCTTTCCAATCATATCAATGCCCCACATGGAAAACGGCCAAGGCGACGACATGATACTCAACGGATTTGGAGGTACATGCACTTTATCTGCATAGATCTGGCATTTATGGCATTTGCGGGCATATTTGCAACAATCTGACTCCATAGTCAACCAATAATATCCCGACCTTAACAACTTTTTAGCCATTGCATGCCCTCCAGCATGGGTACCGAAAGAGCCTTCGTGCACTTCAATCATCAACAAGTCTGCTTCATGTCTATCCACACATCTAAGCAGGACCGTGTCAAAATTTCTTTTATACAGCACGCCATCTTTATTCAAGAAGAAACTACCAGCTAACCTTCTCAACGTCTTCCTGTCTTTGGACGATGCCCCGGACGGGTACTCTTGACTTTTCAAGAAACACTTAATGTCATGAAACCATGGCTTGTCATCAGACGTTGCATCGACCGCAAACACAAATGCTGGTCTGTCAAGGCGGGATACCTCAATCTTAGGTACATGGTTCCATCCTTGCACTTTGATCATGGAAGACAAAGTGGCCAAGGCATCAGCGAACCTATTCTCATCTCGAGGAATGTGGTACAGTTTCACTGTTGTGAAAAACGTCAGCAATCTCCTTGTATAATCTCTATACGGCACTAGATTTGCTTGGTGCGTGTACCAACTTCCCTTCACTTGATTGATTACCAAAGCTGAATCACCAAATATATCAAGGGTCTTAATCCGTAGATTAACCGCCTCCTCGATCCCCATTATACAAGCTTCGTACTCTGCTTCATTGTTGGTGCATCCGAAAGTTATTCGGGCAGTGAAAGGCATATGAACACCTTCCGGCGTGATAAGAACTGCTCCAACTCCGCACCCATTCATATTGACAGCCCCATCAAACATCAGACTCCATTTGGATTCAGGGTCTGGCCCCTCCTCCGGAAGTGGTTCCTCGCAGTCTTTAGCTTTGAGAAACATGATGTCCTCATCAGGGAAGTCAAACTTCATGGGTTGGTAATCATCAATCGGCTGTTGCGTAAGATAGTCGGACAAGATACTTCCTTTGATGGCCTTTTGTGAAGTGTACTGAATGTCATACTCTGTCAAGACCATTTGCCACCGTGCAACTCTGCCTGTCAATGCTGGTTTCTCGAAAATGTACTTGATAGGATCCATTTTTGAAATCAACAAGGTTGTGTGCCTAACCATATATTGCCTCAATCGCTTAGTGGCCCATGCAAGCGCACAGCATGTCTTTTCAAGCATCGAGTATCGGGACTCACAATCATTGAACTTTTTGCTCAGGTAGTAGATAGCATGCTCCTTCCTACCTGTCTCGTCATGTTGACCGAGAACACAACCCATGGAACCTTCAAGCACTGTCAGATACATTATCAGCGGTCTCCCTTCAACTGGAGGCATTAGAATCGGAGGTTCCTGCAAGTATTCTTTTATCTTATCGAATGCCAATTGGCAATCGTCATTCCACCTGACCGTTTGATATTTCCTTAATAATTTAAATATTGGTTCACACGTGGCTGTTAGGTGAGATATGAACCTTGCAATGTAGTTCAATCTACCCAAGAAACCACGAACCTCTTTTTCTGTTCTCGGTTCAGGCATTTCTTGTATTGCTTTCACCTTGGCAGGATCAACCTCGATTCCTCTTTCGCTCACAATGAAACCCAGTAACTTTCCAGAACGTACCCCAAACGTGCACTTGTTTGGATTTAATCTTAGACGGAACTTTCTCAACCTTTCAAACAGCTTTTTCAGGTTAATCAGATGTTCCTCTTCTGTTCTCGACTTGGCAATCATATCATCTACATAACATTCGATCTCCTTATGAATCAAGTCATGAAACAATGTCACCATCGCCCGCTGGTATGTTGCCCCTGTGTTTTTCAACCCGAAAGGCATTACTTTATAACAATATGTACCCCACGGAGTAATGAACGTGGTCTTCTCCATATCTTCAGGTGCCATCTTGATCTGGTTGTACCCGGAGAAACCGTCCATAAAAGAGAACACTGAAAACTGAGCTGTATTATCGACCAGCACATCAATATGAGGTAGTGGAAAATCATCTTTCGGGCTAGCTTTATTAAGATCTCGATAATCCACACACATTCTCACTTTTCCATCTTTCTTCGGTACTGGCACGATGTTAGCTACCCATGGAGGATACTTTGTCACAGCAAGAAAACCAGCATCCCACTGCTTCTGGACTTCCTCCTTAATCTTTAAAGCCATGTCGGGGTGAGTCCGACGAAGTTTCTGCTTGACTGGCGGACATTCTTCTCTTAATGGCAGCCTGTGCACGACAATATCCGTATCCAACCCCGACATGTCTTGATACGACCAGGCGAAGATGTCAACATACTCGCGCAACATTTCCGTCAAAGTTTGCTTCACATCTGCTTGCAAGCTGGCACCAATCCTGATCTCTTTCTTGGCGTCCTTGGTACCAATATTGATGATTTCTACAGTCTCCTGGTGAGGCTGGATGACCCTTTCCTCTTGTTTCAACAATCTGGCCAGTTCTTCAGAGAGTTCACAATCTTTCTCATCCCTTTCTTCAGCTTGATAAATCGGATTGTCAAAGTCATACATAGTCATATCAAAATCGTTATCAGTGGTATTCGGAGGATCAAGTCTGCATGAACGGGTTCATGCCTTATTTTAGAATTTATTTTAAGCAAAACAAAAGAAAATGAAACATTGCCATTTTATTTTTTGTGCAAAAATAAAAACTGAAAGACAGAGAACAAAATTTGATTGCAAAACGTCCTTTATTAATGATTAAACATTGCAAATGCAACCATGGTGGCCCTACAAATGAATCTGTACGCCTTGGGCAGAGCGCAAGATTTTGACATGCATTATGGTTAGAAAAAAAACAAAGAAAAATTACTCTGTCTGAAGAGTAACCCGGATGACTTCTTCAACGGACCAGTTTTGCACTTGTTGTCCCGGAGCATGAGGGCGTACCCAGTTGTCCAGGTCACAATTACTGTCAACACTATCCTCTGTGGCTGCACAAGACTGGTCCGTGTAGATAATTCCCCCACTATTGAAAGTAATGGGTCCCCTGCTCCCCGCATCTGAAGTTGTAGAGGGATGATAACCAATACCAAATTTGTCTTCCTTCATTGGGGTCTCTATCAACCTGCCCCAACCTTGGGCGTTGCCTGCCCTGACGACTTCGACAGCTTGTTTGTAAGATGAAATGGAGGTACCGGCCCCAACTGGTACAGAAGAAGACTCAGGTGCATCGTCAATATTGACTGCTTCAAATGATTGGCACAACATCTCATGAATTTCCCCATCCATTTCAATGTACTTGAACGTGGACAAGTGACTCACAAAGATGTCTTCTTCCCCACACACCGTCACAACCTGCCCTTCAAACTCATACTTCAGCTTTTGATGTAGAGTAGAAGTAACAGCCCCGGCTCCGTGAATCCAAGGGCGCCCCAATAGGCAGCTATATGCAGGTTGTATGTCCATTACATGGAACGTGGATTTGAATACCTGTGGTCCAATTTGTACGGGCAATTCCACCTCACCAAACACAGATCGTCTAGTTCCATCGAATGCTCTGACCACTAATTCACTAGGCCTTAAGATCAAACCATCAACTTCCAGCTTCATTAATGCCTTCTTGGGCAAGACATTGAGTGATGAACCAGTGTCTACCAGTACATGAGATAACACTGCGCCCTTACACTCCATCGTGATATGCAAAGCCTTATTATGGTTTCTTCCTTCAACAGTCAAATCTCTACTTGTAAAGCCCAAGCCATGGCTAACATTAACATTGGAGATTACGCCCTCGAGCTGATTAACAGTAATTTCTTGTGGCACGTATGCACTCTTCAATACTTTCAACAACGCCTGCCGGTGCGCATCAGAGCACATCAATAGTGACAAGATTAAAATCTTTGAAGGGGTCTGATTCAGTTGGTCCACAATCTTATAATCGCTTTTCTTGATTATCTTCATAAATTCTTCCATTTCCTTATCAAAAGTAATCTTTGTCTCTGCTTCAGGTGTAGGCGCATTTTCAACCACCTGTTTACCTTTAGCCTTTGCTGCGGCTTCTGCCTCTTTATCACTTCTCAAGGTTTGGGGAGCGAACAACCTTCCACTCCTTGTAAAACCCCCTACACCCCCTACGTTATCAATATTTGGGCTGACTGACGACTCAACTTCCTGCTTTTTACCTTCGTAATATACATCTGCCCCATAGTACCATGGGATAGCCTTCGTAGACGTGAACGGAATTGGTCCTGGCACCGTGATAGTGACAGGACTGGGCCTTTCTGGCGCAACACTCGCCACGGGAACTGCATTGACCGGCATTTGAATCTCAGCGGGAGTGTAATAGATGGTCACGGTTGATATCTCATCAGTGTCTTTCACGACTCTGTCGAACTGTAGACATCCTTCATCGATCAGATTCTGTAAACCCATCTTCAACTTATCACAGCCGTTCTCCTGATTCATACACTCAGAGCAATCTTGATTACAGCCCGGGAACACCTGTCCCTTCAATAAACGATCTTTTACAACCAACAAAGAAGTTTTCACTTGATGGATATCTGTCACCAGATTCAATCTCCTCCCATCTTCAATAGCGTACACATTTGCTGCACTATGATCAGGCATGGGATGCTGAGTAATATTAGGAGCGGGAGAGAAATTGATGGCTTTAGCATCAATCAAATCTTGTACTTTATGATGGAAAGCCCAGCATTTTTCAATGGAGTGCCCCTGAGCACCTGAGTGGAACTCACAACGAGCATTAGCATCGAAGTTAGGTGGCAGGTTTCCAGCAACCGGAGCTTTCATAGTACGGAGTTCTACCAACTTTAACTCGAGTAGCCGGGGCAACAGCGCGGCATAAGTCATAGGGAGAGGATCCATCTTACGATCCCTCTGCCTAGATCTTTGCTGAAAAAAAAGGTTGTTGCTGTTGAACTTGTTGTTGGGGTTGTTGTTTCTGAACAGACGGTGTGGGGATTGTTACAGCATCTACCTGATAATAAGCTTGAGAACGCCCTCTGCCTCGTCCTCTAAACACAGCATTCGTATCACCTTCTCTTCTTTTCTGGTTACTAGCAAACGGTTTCTTCGTCCCCGAAGAGCCAGCCCCACTCACATCCTGGATCTTTCCAAGCTTTAACAGCCTTTCTATTCTTTCTCCCGCAATCACAATATCAGCAAATCCAGTTGACGGACAAGCAGCTAATCTATCAAGATAGGCCCCTTGCAAGGTGCCCATGAACATATCTGCCATTTCTCTGTCTGACAAGGGAGGTTGAACCTGGGCAGCCATTTCCCTCCACCTCTGTGCATATTCTTTGAAACTCTCCTTGGCATTTTGTGACAACCCCTGCAATTGAGTGCGGTTGGGCGCCATGTCAATATTATATTGGTATTGCTTCAGGAACGCTTCTGCCAGATCTTTCCAATTCTTCACAGCAGCTCTATTCAACTTCATATACCAGGTCAAGGACGCCCCAGCCAGACTGTCCTGAAAATAGTGCATCCATAGCTTCTCGTCATCCGTATGGGCTGAAATCTTCCCAAAGTAAGCTTGAAGATGCGTTTGGGGACACGCATTTCCGTGATACTTATCAAAAGTGGGAGGCTTGAATTTAGGGGGAATTCTGACTCCTGAGACCAGCCCCAAGCTGGTAACATCAATACCCATAGAGTTCTTGCATTCTATGGCCCTGATCTTTTCTGCTAACTCCTCATACCTTCGATCACCTTGATTACCCACATCAGCATCTAATAGAGTAAATTGGTCTTCCAGAGTATCTTCAAGAGTAACACCAGCATGCCTACCATTTCCATTACCCCGATTGTTACCACCAGGAGGAGGGTTGCCACCGGGAGGAGGGATGCCATGTCCCTGTGAATTGTCATGCTGATCACCTTCGGGCCCATTGTCTGGACGCTCGACCAGAAGCCTCAATCTCTCCTAATTTTGCGCCATGCCAGTCATGAGGGTCATGAACTGGTCCATACGCGCCCTCATTTCGGCCAAATCACTTTGCACTTGATCCATGATTCTTACTTGATTTCTTCGCGTCGAATATCGGTGAATATGACTCTCCGCTATACTGCCTGAAACCAAATAAAGGTTAGAGTCCCTGCAACGAGTACCTGAAAAGCAAGTAACATAAATGCAGAATGTTATACAATGCCATGCAATGTTATGCTTATCATTTCCAAAGTGCTTTACACCCTGATTCCAATCCAACCACAGAAATCTGAAGACCAGAAATCGTGATATAGAGAGACGTGTCGTGGTCATGTGCTTGTGTGCAACTATCCGATAAGGAATAATTCTGAATAAAACTGCTCATACTCATTCAACGAAGTATTCAAGTACATTTAAGAAAGGTTCAACCGCAAATGCGACACAAGGAAAAATGGATCCATCAACAAGCCTGATGGTAGCCATTAACAACAAAATACAGGGAAAAGAACATCAATCTGACAATTCCACATCCTTCAGCTTATCACTTGAGTATTTGATCTCCTCAAAAAGTATACGGGTACGCTGGTGATTCGGCTTTTCAATCATTTCTTTGATCAAGACATCCCTTTTCTCAAGAGCTTCAGTTAAAGAACCCATATGCAGCATAAGAGCTTCGTCATCATGCACTCCTTTGTGTCTCTTTATGCCAGCTTGCGTCTTGAGTATCTCTCTTTCTATCATGGCTTCTTCAAGCTCTTTCTTGGTATTCTTCAACTGGCTTCTAACTTCTTCTAACTGTTCTTGACTTTTATCGAGACTTTCCCGATACTTTCTCCTCTGCTCATGTGCCTTTTTAAGCTCCTCGTCTTTAGTCTTCGACTGATCCTTTAACTCGGCATTTTCAATTCTGACTTCATCCCAAGCTTGACGAAGTTGAGCTAATGAATCCTTGCTTCGGGCTAAAGCCTGTTTTGTGATCTTGTGAGCCTGACTAGTGTCATCTGCTCCCAAAGTAAGTTTCCGAAAGTACCGAGCTCGGTCATCAAAATCTTCCTCTTTGTCAGCCAAGGTTTTTTCCGCTTTCAAGGCTCTCTTTTCCAACTCTTTGTTGTCAGCTAGAGCTTTCTGAAGACATCTGCTCATTCCAGAATTTTCTATCTGCAGCTCTCTGACCATTTTCTTCCACTTCTCACATTCTTCAATAGCCACCATGGTGGGTTGTTCTGGCTGTACTGAACATAAAAGAGGTCCCCTTGAAAAGGGTAAAAGCAATTCCTTTACTTTCGTCTCAATCCACCTGTCATATTCAGGATAAGATCTACAATCTCCTTTTCCAAAAACTGCTTTTCCAATTTTGTGCTTATCTTTCCAAGCATTCACTACTTCTACCACCTTCGCATCTTTAGTTCCTGTAAAAAATAAAGATTCTTCCACATCTTGCTCTGTAGGAGGATCCCTGGAAGCATACCCAAACTGTCGGATGGCCAAAACTGGATTATAATTGATCCCTCCTTTTCTGCCAATCAAAGGCACATTTGGAAAATTTCCGCATCTTGTGACAAGCTCTGTTCTCAATAACCGGTGGTCAAACCATACAATGTTATCAGCAGTTAAACTCATCAATCGTTTAGACCATTTCGCCACATCTTTGGTTTCCACAAAGGCACCTGTCTGAGGCAAATGTTTGAAAAACCAATGACTCAGCAGTGGAGTACAACAACGAACAGATCCTCCCCTCCTTTTCTCATTCTTATAGTGCACGGAATGATAAAAATCTCCTAACAAAGTAGGGACTGGATTTTTAAGAACGAAAACTCTTGTCGCTTGCATATCCACAAAGTCTTGCTGATTGGGAAAGAAAACTAGGCCATATATGCAGAGAGCCAGAATGGAATTGTAAACCGTCCAATTTTTAGCACTTGCAGCCTCTTGGGCCTGTCCAGACAGAAATTCTAAATGAAATTCGCTAACTCCATTTTTACTGCTCGCACCACTCTTTATCACTGCCTGATCCATTTGTAAAGCAGCAGCAATTTCTTTTACGCTGGGAGAACTACCAGAGAAGAATGGTATTGCCGACGTGATCGGAATTCCCAAAATAAATGAGAATTCTTCCAGTGTTGGCATCAAAATGTAATCTGAAAAAAGAAAGCACCTCAACGAAGGCTCGTAGAACTGCAGCAGAGTGTGCAAAGCATCATGTTCATACTTGGTGATTGTACGGACCATCCCAACCAAATTCCCATAGCTCTTCTGAAACCTATCAAGAATACCCGGACCAGCCATATCTATAACTTTGAGCAATGAATCCAAGACAGGATCTGGAAACTTGTAAGACACATTGTTCTTTCTCTCGGCAACGATCTCTGTTGAACCCATGGATTGGAATCAGAAATGTATTATGCACCTGAAAATGACAAACATAACTGTTATGATATGATAATGCAATGCAAAAGGGCATGTGATCAGGTAATCAAGTGTCGGTGTCTGTATTGAACTGTGTGCACTGTGTCTCTGTACTGAATCTGGCAATATCTGAAATGAACACTCAAATCACTATCATAGGATACAATGTCTGAAATCCTCATAGAATCACAAGTAAGGTAGGTAGGAGGCTGGGTTTCCTGCAAACCTGTAAACATCCCGCCCATGCTCACATGTGGTTCTTAGAAAATAAGGCTTGTCAGCTTCGGAGGTTTGAGAAGCAATAGCACATTCAGCCCGTAGGATACAATGCTATGCCAATCAAAGAGGTCATCCACTGACTCCCCTTAGAAAAAATAAAAGTCATCCTATGCAAGTTCCAAAGTGGGCCCTCGGGTGCGAATGGGTTTGCCACAGAATGTGGTCTGCCATTGTCACCGCTAAAGAAGGATGTTTCCACTAAGGTCCTCATGATCGGTCACTAGAGTCGACAGCTCTCTAGATCTACATCCTGGAATACGCAAGATGCGCATGCCACGACGTGTCCCAAGATAGCCTCGTCTAGCTGTGAATTTCGTGAACACCCAACGCACTCCAAACGGCACGTAGGTCCCACTACTCTCCACTCTAATTCTAAGTGTATACTCAAGCCTGTGTAATGGGCTTATCTCTCAGAAATCCCATCCCGCCAAACAGACAAAGCAGTGCAACACAATATAATATATGATATGTAATGCTAAAATGCAGTAAATGCAGTAAAATAAATAAACAGCAACATATAGCACAACAGTAAACACCCAATGAAAAAAACAAACAAGCGCTAGGATTGACTCGCTAAGGAAACCAGAGATTCTGGGTTTGATCCCCAGCAGAGTCGCCAGCTGTCGCTCCCGGGATTTTCATCCAAGTACAAACGCGATAGTGGCACCGAACAGAGTCGCCAGCAATGTGTATTTATCCCAAGAGAGGGAAAGGAAACACCGCGTAAACCTGAGGGAAAGGAAAGAGCATGGTCTCGCGACCAAGAGAAATGGGTTCGGGAGTCGGTTACGCGTGAGGAAGGTATTAGCACCCCCATGCGTCCATCGTACCCGATGGGATCCACGCTTGCTTGTATCGATCAAAGGGTGTAAGAAAAGAATACTGGAAAAGGAACTGAAAGAAAGAAAAGAGAAAGAATGGAAAAGGAAAGAGAAACAAATGTAGGGAAAATAAAAGAAGTGCTCGCATGGGCCCTACCCCACTGCCTACGTATCTCATCGGGAGCATGAGAATCAGAGCGACGTAGTTCCCCTCACTAGGGATGAATTGTTTGTGTTTTTTAGAGAACGGCTTACGTTCTAGCTCAGGTGTTGCAGGCTCGCTGGTCCGAGTGCGTTACCATCTTGCAAGAGAACGAGTAGAAGCGCGTTCGTACGCTAAGAGTGAATGAGGTGAGAAAAGAATTCCCGAAGGAAAGACGTTATTGTTTGTTTTTGTCTTTTAGAAAGAATGTTTTGTTATTTGTTTGCATATGATAGTGTATCCAAATCTTAGTCCTTGGAATGTGTACCTTCTCACATTCCAAGATGGAATGAGTAAGAAAGTACACTAAATATGAAGAAGACCCCCACACTTAGTTTCAATTGTCAAGGTTCAAACACACTAGCATACTTGCGTTTATTAAGTGTTTTTGTTGATTAAGAAATGAAGAAGTGTTTTATTATTTATGCTTTCAACAAGTATTGCATTTAAGTCCCTCATACAAGATCAAATGTTTAACACATTGACCCAAGATGGGCTATATGCTACACATTCTAAGATTACAAGAGAAGACCCCTTATAATCTTTTCTTTATATGAAAGGCCTAAATGCAATAAGTGTCTACCTTTATTATATGTTTTGAATTTTCTTTGAGAGATGAGAAGAGAGACTCAAGAGAGGAGAAAAGGTAAAACCTATATGGACTAAGACTCAATCCTAATTGAAGATTAAAGGGAGTGATCCTAATGGTTTGTGAGGTTTCAACCTAAAGTCTAAAGAAAGAAAGAATTAAACAATTCACTTCTAAAGTAGAAGATGAATTGTAATTCAAACAGGGAAAGTAATGAGTTATTAAAAGAAAGCACATAAGTGCTTAACAAAACATAAAATGGAATTGTAAAAGAGAAAGGATAGAAGTTGAATATGGATTCCTTATCCACACTCAATTGCAACTTACCAAAGCCCCTACATGGTTAGTAAACATGTACAAGAATTATAAGAAGTAAAAGAACATGTAATGCACCATAAAACTCAAAAGAATTAAATGAGAAATCAAATCCTATAACCACAACCAGAATGTACATCATATGGAAAACAAATGATCATTATCAATCAAACTCAAGTGGATAGGCAACAAACATCCTCCATGACATTAGAACATGATATCATAAGAAAAGGAAGAATGAAAGATGAAAGAGAAAAGAAGAAATATGCACAAATGGAACATGTAATCCATGGATCAGAATTGAAATGAAATGAAAAATGATTCACAAACATCTCACAAGTATTCATGCATGACACATCAAAGCATTTAAGAAGTAATAGAAGAAGTAGAATTGAAATGGAAGTTCAAAAGAAAACACAAGTACAAACACCACATGTTAAAGGTGCACAAGGTTTAAATGAAAGTCAACATGCAAGGATGACATATAATATGTACCAATGACCTATAATGTCAAGTGAATGGTTCACCAAATATGCAAATGATCATGCCATTATGTACAAAAGAAAACATGTAAACATGCACAAAAGATTACAATGATATAACATGTTATAATGCTTTAAATGAAATGCATCAAACAAAAATCAAATGGCCTCATGAAAATTATGAAAACATGGTATTGAAGTTCACTAATCAGATATGAATCACATATCAAAGTAGCATGCAAAGAACCAAGGCAAAATGATGTCAAACAATGCACTTAGGTCACATAGACATATCATACAAAGTAGCACAAAAGTGAACACCAAACATGCCATAAAACTGACCTAAAAAATCAAATAAAAATCACTTAACATACCTCAAGATGATAATGACTCAATGCAGAAAGAAGAGCATCAAAACAATTTTTTATGGTCAAGAACAAAATTAAACAATATCATGTACCATATTAAGAATACACACCAAAGAAATTCAAAGAAAATTATGGAGCAGGGGCAAAAAGGTCATAAAATCAGAAAATAAAATCATGAAAAATTTTCTAAATGTTTTAATGATGCTCATGAATTTTTGTGGAATTTTATGATGAGGTTTGATATTTTTAAAAATTAAAAAGTAAACGTGTATAAAAAATAGAAAAATAAAATGAAATGCAAAGGGAAGGGGAGGTGTGAACATAGCAATCATGCAGTTCAAATTAATTGGGCTTGAAAACATGGAGGTGTGGGTAGCAATCTGATTAGGTCCAATAAGTGCGCATAACACCCTAACTATCATGGAATTCAGTCAAACCAAGTCAAAACCATACAAGCCGTTGGATCAAGTCATAGTCAAGCTATAGTCAAAGTAATTAAGATCAACGCGCACACTTGAATGTCCATACACACTACCATGTACCATACCACGCAATGTTTAAAAATAAATTCAGAAAATCACACATGACATGCACATGAATTTTAATGTGCTGTCATCACATAAGCCACACGATGGTGAACATCCAATGGTCCACGTTCAAACTGAGAACAAAACCCTAACACAAGAACACCGGCCGGAGAGGGACCTCCGGTCACCTTCTCCGGCGAACTACCACCGTCTGCAACCTCCAATTCTCCAGAATTTCACAAATGCTATACCAAAATGAAGAGGAAGTCACACACGTTCCAAATCCACCAATGAAATCATCAAACTATTCACATACAGCAAGAAACAAGCACACACAAATTGCCCTAATTTTTTGGATCTAAGCTTCTAAGAAGCTCTATCAACTAGCCGGAGTTCAAATGCTCCTAGTGAGCTCATATCAACAAAATAAGCTAAACAAACTCTAAATCATGCCAGAAAATTTTGAGATGATGAAACCTGAAAATGCTGCAAACTGGAGTTAAACAAAAAACCAGAGAATCGTGCTTCTTCTTTGAGCTACTCTTGGCCAAATAAAGGCTTGAGAATCTTGAAATCGTGCAGAGAATCACACTGAAAATTCCAATCTCTTGAAACTGAACTTGATTACTTGGATGTGTATGCTCTTATTCTTGATCCAGAATGAAACAATGAAGATGATGGAGGCGAAATGTGAAAGGAGATGGTGAAAATGGAGTGCAGTCAGAGAGAAAACAAAGAGATTGAGAGAAAAAGTTTGAAGTATTGGAGAGGGAGAGTGAAAAAATGAAGCTGAAAATGAAAATTGAGAGTGAGGATTTGATTTATAGTGTGAGCTAACCATGGTTAACCTGAGTTGGTTAACTGAGTTGAAGTGATTTAGGTGAGTCCATCCTAACTAACTGAGTCAAGTTAGTTAGGGGACGAGCTGTGATATAGTGATGATGATCTATGGCGAGCTGGGGTGGATTACAGAGGATCAGTGGTGGTGGTAAACTCGTGTGTGAGCTGCAGCAACATAAACTTGCTCTACAAGTTTCATTCTTTCCACTTCCATGTAATGAGCCTGAGCAGCACGTGCAAGCAAGGACAATGTTAGTTCTGAAAAGGCAAAGTGTCATAAGGTGTGGGATATGTGCATACACTTTGAAATAACAACAACAACAACACTTGTTTTTTCTGATTTTATGACAGTTGGAACCAATGAAAACAAGCAAGTTTGAGAAGGAAATTCTCCATGTATTGTGAATAATTTGATGAGGCTTTGTGATCATTAGAAAGAGGGATCATAGTAGAACATGTTTGGTATGAAAAATGAATTGAAATGAGGCTTGAAATAAGTTGCAAAATGACTTATAACATCCACATTTGGAACTGATAGAAGGGCGTGGCAACTGGTTGGTTGACAAGGCATCTTGGCACCTGGATTTTCAGCATGATTACCATGACTTGAGGCCGCTATTTCTCCATCATAACTTGATCAGATGAAATTTTGCCCAACATGAACATTGAAGAGGGCATTGCAAGGAACAATATTGATGTTGACAAGTTTTTCATTTGAGGCCTTTAACCATGAGAAAAATAGGCGAATATATGGCACACCAACTGTTTGTAGAAATGACGCGCGCGTGACCTGAAGATACTTGGTCATGACCTAGTTTTGAACCTACTTTGCTCAAACTTTGGCCACTCATATCTCACTCAATTTTTATCCAATGGAGATGTTCTACACATGGATTTGAAGCTTAAAGCAAGACCTTTTGTTGTGGCTGAGTGGAATTTTCATTTGATGCCCCAATTTTAAATGGCCTTGGCTCAAACTCTGATGCAAAATGGCCAAAACTTACTATTTTTAGTAACCCTACTTCACCCAAAAATGGCAACTTTCCACATCTTGATTTTTTCATGATTCCTTTGGAGTTTCTTGACCAAATTTTGCACATTGGACACATATAACATGAATTTTATGAATTTGGCCTCAAAAAGTCAAGAGTTGACTTTTTCCTCTGATTATTTGACTTTGCCCCAATTTCTCTGATTCTTGATCTTTCTTCCAATTGAACCACTTCTAGAACCAATTGAGATGTAATTTTCCACATACATACACTTAGGGACATATGGAATACCATGACATCAAGTTTTGTCCAAAAAATCAGAGATACCCTGATTTAATTGGAAACCCTAATTTCAGCCCCTTCTGGTTAGGAGGAAAAAGTGCAGTCTTCAATTTCAAATTCCTCAGAGTATGTTGTGTATCCTCTTAAAGGATGATGATATATGCCATTTGAGGATGATTTTGGATCAATGAGCTATCTCTTTTGAGGGTTTTCCTTCATTTTTTGAACCTCTTGCATAGTGAAGGATGTAATGCTTCAATCTCCCATTGTATCTCTTATCCTTGAGGTTGTGGATGATCAATTGAGATAGTATGAGACATGAAAGGCTTCTTGGCTTGCCTTGAGGCAACTTGACTGACCTTTTTGTGCTTTGAATGATCTCTTGATTGTCCATCTCCCACCTGACTACATGCCCTGATGGTAAGAAGGATGCCATGCTTCATTTTTCTATGTTAAATGCAATGCAATGCTAATGAGATGGATATAATATGATAAATGATAATGCCATGCTATGATGCCAAAAGGGGAGAGCAAATTTTGGGGTATTACACGTGGTACTCGGGGACGATCCAGACCGCAACGTGAAGATTGGCACCGGGATCCCCGACCTGGCAAAGGAGCAGCTGAAGGCATGTATGAGGAAGAACGCTGACCTCTTCGCGTGGAGCGCGTCCGAGATGTCTGGCCTCGACCCCGAGGTGGCTTGCCATCAGCTCGCAGTAGATCCGACCGCTAGGGCCATAGCACAACGTAGGCGTAAGCAGTCTCCCGAGAAAGCGGAGGCTGCTGAAAAAGCTGTAAAAGACCTCCTAGAGGCAAATTTTATCTCGGAAGCCAAATACACGACATGGCTGTCCAACGTTGTACTTGTTAAAAAGAATAATGGAAAATGGAGAATGTGCGTTGATTATACTGATCTTAACCGGGCTTGCCCGAAAGACTGTTATCCCTTGCCTAACATCGACCAACTGGTCGACAACTCTGTAGGTTACAAACTACTATCCTTCATGGACACTTACTCGGGATACAACCAAATTCCCATGGACAAGGTCGACAAATAACACACGGCCTTCATGACCGCGTCGGGCAACTACTATTACAACGTAATGCCCTTCGATCTGAAGAATGCCGGTACGACCTACCAACGGATGATGAACAAGGTTTTCCGGGCTGAAATCGGCGACATGCTCGAAGTCTACATGGACGACATGATCGTCAAGTCTGCAGAAGAAGTCGACCACGCCGCGCACCTCAAGAAGGTGTTCGACACGACGAGGAGGTGCCGCATGAGGTTTAACCCTGACAAGTACACCTTCGGCGTCCGGGCAGGGAAGTTCCTCGGATTTTACCTCACAGAACGAGGAATCGAGGCCAACCCCGACAAGTGTAGGGCTTTCTCCGAGCTCCCTACCCCGAACTCAAAGAAGTCGATACAATCATTGAACGGGATGCTCACCGCCCTTTCCCGCTTCGCCGCTAAATCCGCACAGTACACACTCCTATTTTTCAAACTTCTTCGACAAAAAGCGGAGTTTGATTGGAGCAAGGAATGCGAGCAGGCACTCGTCCACTTAAAACAGGTCCTATCACAACCCCCGGTCCTCTCACGGCCTGAGAACGGGGAGACACTCTTCTTGTATCTCGCGATCACGAGCGAAGCAGTCAGCGCCGTTCTCATTCGGGAAACCCTGGACGGGCAGAAGCCAGTTTACTTCACGAGCAAAGCCCTCCAGGGCCCCGAGCTCAGATATCATCAGATTGAGAAAGTCGCCCTGGGCCTCGTCACCGCGGCCAGGAGGCAACGCCACTACTTCCTCGCCCACACCATCGTCGTGAGGACCGAACAACCTATAAGGCAGCTCCTTGGGTGGCCGGACATGGCGGGGAGGATGCTCAGGTGGTCACTCAAGCTCGCCGAGTTTGACATCCAATACGAAGGGAGGAAAGCCCCGAAGGCACAGGTACTGGCCGACTTCGTAGCAGAGATGACCGTCCCGGAACCTTCGACCAACGGATCACAGAAATGGACGATCTATGTCAACGGGGCGTCCAGCCCAAAGGGGAGCGGGGCGGGCATCATCCTCGAAAACGAGGAAGACATCTTGATCGAGGTATCCCTCGAACTGTCCTTCCCGACATCAAACAACCAGGCCGAATACGAGGCCTTCCTCGCAGGACTTCGGCTGGCGGAGGACCTCGGCGCCAAGGAGGTCAAACTCTTCACCGATTCCCAGCTCGTGGCCTCGCAAGTCCGAGGAGAGTACCAAGCCAAGAATGACAGCCTCATAGGATACTTGGCCTTGGTAAAAGAAAAGATGAAAAAGTTCACCTCCGCGGAAGTAAATCACATCCCCCGCGAGCACAATGCCCGAGCAGATGTCTTGTCCAAATTGGCGAGCACAAAGAGGAAAGGCGGGAACAAATCCGTCATACAAGAAGTGCTTTCCCACCCAAACATCGACAAACCGGCCATGGTTTCAGACATCAACGCCATCGGGGACAGCAACTGTTGGATGACCCCGGTATGCGAATACCTCATGACAGGCAAACTGCCCAAAGATCCCAAAGAAGCGGGAATGGTCAAGAGGCGGGCGTGCTCCTACACTGTAGTCGAGGATAAATTATACCGACGAGGGTTCTCTATCCCCCTCCTCAGGTGCATCGAGGAGACTAAGGTCCCCAGCATCCTCCAGGAAATCCACGAGGGAATCAACGCACAACACCTCGACGGCCACTCGTTAGCCCGTAAGGCGCTTCGAGCAGGATACTACTAGCCCACCATGCAACAAGACGCCAAGGAACATGTCAAGAAGTGCGATAGATGCCAGCGACACGGGGATATGCACCTCGTTCCTCCCAGCGAGCTCAAAACGCTATCTTCCCCGTGGTCGTTCGCATGGTGGGGAATGGACATCCTTGGACCCTTCGTCATAGGATCATATCAAAACAAATACCTCGTCGTCGGGGTGGATTACTTCACGAAGTGGATCGAGGCGGAAGCACTGGCCAAAATCACGGCCTTTAACATACTGCGTTTTTACAAAAGAAACATCCTCGCCCGATTTGGAGTGCCTCAAGCCATTGTCACCGACAAAGGGACACAGTTCACCGACAAGAACTTCCAAGACTTCGTCACCAAATTAGGCACGAAGCAACACTTCACGTCGGTCGAGCACCCCCAAACGAACGGGCAGGCTGAGGCAGCGAACAGGGTAATCCTCCGAGGATTGAGACGCCGATTAGGCGACGCCAAACAACGGTGGGTCGAGGAGCTACACAGCATCCTCTGGGCCTATCGAACAACCCCACATTCAACGACCGGGGAGACCCCTTTCCGTTTGACCTACGGAACGGAAGCAGTGATCCCCATGGAGATCAGGGAACCCTCGAGGAGGACAGAAGCCCCCCTCGACGGGGACGCGAATGACGAAGCCTTAAGGGAAGAGCTCGACTTCGTCGAAGAAACGCGCTCGGGCGCTTCTCTCCGAGAGGCTTCACTTAAACAAAAAATAACACTACGTTATAACGACAAAGTTATCAAACGTGATTTTCAGGTAGGCACCCTCGTCCTATGCAGGAACCAGAAAGACTCGCAAGAAGGCAAACTCGCCGCGAACTGGGAGGGCCCGTTCCGCGTCCGCGCAAAAATGGGGACAAGAGCCTACTTCCTCAAAAATCTACACGGGGAAGAACTTGCTCGACCATGGAATGCTGAAAAGCTAAAACAATATTACAGTTAAGCACTGCCCGCGCGGCTCACTAGCACCGCGATCACGGGGACACGCTAAGGTACGAGCGCGACACCCCTATACCGAACACGATGATCAGAGACCGCGTTGTGTATACGCGAGGACCTTTGATCCGACGGGGATACCTCGATCGAGGCCCACCGTCGTTGTACCAGTCGGGCAGAACACCCAGCTCACGATGGGAAGTTCATGCCACGAAGCTAAGACCTCAACCGAGCTCTTAGCCTCGTTAAAGGTCGGAATACGCCTCCGGCCGCCCGACCAGCTCTCCACGCGGTCAGGGACTATCAAGGTCGAGCAAATCCCAAAGTCTTATTACTTAGACAAAAATAAAGTATAACAAATGCATCACACACAACTCAAACCATGCAAACAATACTTGCAAGTAAACAAAGGTATATTAAAACGGGCAGAAGCCCAGTGTACAAATATTACAAAAATGTCAAAAAGCCCCTGGCACATATGCCGGGCACAAATCATTACAAAGAAAATGGCGCGCAGGCCAACCAATCAAAACTACACGGTGATCTCATCCTTAACCCGCCTTCCATCTTCCTCCTCCCCCTCCTTTGGAAGATTGAGCTTGTTCGTCGACCACACGAAGGAACGAGTCGATTCTGTCGGGCACCAGCGGAACGCCTGGATTCTCAGCGCCGATCTGCTCCACGGCATTCTTAAAACCTATCTCCAGAGCTTCCAGACTATCTGCCTGAAGCTCCCGAATTTTTCCAATCAAAGCGGCGCGGTCAGTAAGGTTTTTCTCCACGGGAGATTCGTTCTCCGCGGGACGGACATCAGCCTCCAACTCCCCGACCCTTTCCCGAGAGCGATCAAGCTCCTCTTGAGTCGCCTTCAGGGCAGACTTGACCTCGTTCAGCTCGCGGAGGGTGTTGGCATGGTCCTCACACTCGGCCTGGGCCTTCAGCAGATTAGCCGCAACCTTGTCCTTCTCCTTCTCGAGGGCAGTGTAGTCGTCTTTCAGCTTCTGCAGCTCGGATGCAGATGGGGCCCCGTCATTCAATATCAAGGCAGTCTCGAAGACCCGCATCATGGAAGCAAGGTCCTCGACAAGCACCTCTCTCCTGGCCACCACGTCCATACCCAGAACCGCCTTCACCTCGGCGTCAGGAATGACCGGGGGGCTTCCCCCAAAGAAATTCCGCTGGAGGTGGCAAGCGGGCATCTGAAACTTCCCCGACGAGACAGGGTCCACGAGATCCACGAGGACAGGTCCCTCGGTCCTTGCTTTCTTGGCAGGGGGCTCTCTGGAGGAGGGGATTGGCTGCACTGTGGCGAGGAGGAGCCACTCGTCGTCCCAACTGGCGCCGCAGTCTGAATAATCTCTCAGACACGACTTTTGGTACGCTTGGGTGCTCGATCGGCAGCCAACTTCATGATACGCTCAGTGGCATTAGACATTTGAGCTGCAAGAGAAAACATGGAAAAAGTTAGCACAAAGAGACAAAGCTAAATGAAGGCCCGAACAGGACGAGGGTGCCCCACCTAAGAACCTCTTGGCCTCGTCGGGAGACTTGCATTCGAGGAGCCCCCGGGTGTTTATGTAGTGAACCTCTCTCACAACCCTCCCTTGGGAGTCGAGGAGGAAGTTTCCATCCCTACCAACGCACTCTGCCCAGTTGAAACCGTTGACATACGCGACCCACGTGGCATACGCCCCCCTGTCATCCTCCGACAGCGCGCTATGCTTCACGACGTAATCCTCCGTGCCGAGCGCGAAGTGGGCGTCCTCCCACTCTAGGGGACACTTGGACACAAACCTCTCTCCCCCGGATCCGTCGGGCACAATGTCATAAAGTGTACCCACGGCCGAGTGCGTCGCGGGCATGACATAGTAGAACCTTCTCTTGAAGCCCCTTATTGAGTCCGTGTACGCCTTGAACAACTTCCTGGGTTGTTTGAAAGAAACCCAACTGTGTCGCCCATTGTCCGTTGAGCGTTGCAAATGGAAGACGCGGAAGAAGAGCTCGAGGGTGATCCCAATCTGGAGATAGTCGCAGATGATTTCAAACGCCCGCATGAAAGCGAGCGCGTTAGGATGAAGCTGCGACGACGCCAAGTGCAGACGATTGAAAACTATTGAAGGGGAGGCGGATACCGGCCTTTTTAAAGGCAAACTCGTACATGGGAAACTGCAGCCCGCGATAGTTCGAGCAGATGCGATGGTGTACCCGGGGCTGGTAAACCGTCCATGTGGCCTCCTCTCCTTCGGGGACATTCTCGACAAAGGCGAACGCGTCTGTGTCGTCGACGGAGAAACACAACCCTATACGTAGAGGCTCTTCCCCGGCCCATTCGTCTGCCGGGTATACGATCATCTCCCCGGGGATCTGAGCAGGTCCATCCACGTCGGGTTCGGTGTCTACGTAGAGAATTCTCGGAATCCTCGCAGCCATTTTTACCTGAAAAGCAGAGGAAACAGGTGAATTCGTTGGTCGCGACCAAGTCCACCCTTCCACTGCCGATCAAGTGAAAGGGCAGCGAGCAAGAAAATATTCGGGGACACGGCGAACTGCCCGGGGCCATCACCCCGTCCTTTCTCTTTCCGCTCCCCGATCCTCCCATCTCACTTCCCCGTGACATTCATCACGTATCCTCGGTGTATTCATAAGAGTCCTCGGGACATTCATCTTGTCCTTGGGGTATTCATCCCAAACCCACCGGAACCCTAGGAACGTCCCGCCGTTCCCGGCCGGAACCCTAACGGAGTACCAGGAATGCCCTTAACTCGCCGAAAAACTACTAAAAGAAAGAAAAAAGGAACCATAAGGGAAAAAGAGCTTACTTGAGCGGTGGAGGAGAGCGGACTAGAACAGCAAAGACGGCGGTGTACGGCGGCGGAGCAGCAACAGTGACTAGATGGGATGCAGAGCAAAAAAGGTGGGAACGTGCGAATTGCACGAACTCGCCCCTTTTATAAGCCCCTCACGAGCTTCAAGGAATCGCTAGGCAATCTATTACGCTACCCTAGGGTAGCCGCCCTATGCAATAATGAGGTGTGACGCGTGGCACACGCTTCCCTAGGCACGTCTGTTCATTCCCTAACACGCGTCTCTTCGTTCACCTCGGCCTTGACTCCTCGTATCCCCGCGACGTTGCCCTCTGCGGCCACTCTCGCTCGAGCATGCCTACTTGTTTCTGCCCGGGTTCGCCAACTGTTCCCCTTTCGAAGCCCCTTTCCCGACCGGGCACGCCCTCGACATAACCTTGACCCTTAAGTCACCACTCTGACGTCTCAGAGCGACGACTTGGGGGGCTCCTGTTCTGGACTGGGCCGGGGACCTGCTCCACAGCCGAGCAGGCCCAGCCCACACGCTCTGGGATGGCCCATACGAAGGACTTAGTCAAGCCAGTGTCGGGCAAGTGTCACACCACAGTGTCGGGCATAAACGGCATAGAGCTTCGGGCAGAAGCATTGAGCCCTCCCCGGAGTTCGGCCCTCCTCGACACGAGGACGTTACTTCCCGCGAGGAGTCATCTCCATCCGCAAGCAAGTCCTCCCCGCGAGGACACGTCTCTCCTCGACACGCAAGAGTCCTCCCCGCGAGGACACGTTCTCATGTAACCGCCCACTCCCGATGGAATCGGTCTGCCCTAATTCTGGAGATTTAGGAACGGTTACCCCAGGGCGAAGACCACGTGCTGGTCTTCACTACGCCACGTAAGCCCTGACAATTACTTGGATTGGGCCTGACAATCCAGCCCAATGCAAGTAACCGTTGGCCTCGCGCTGGGGGCTCTATAAATACCCTCTCACTTGAGAGGGCCAGGTTATGTTCACTTCTACTCTCACTTCTGTACTTGCTATCTCTGACAGTTATCTTACTTGAGCGTCGGAGTACCTTGCAGGTACACCCCCCCGCCATCTTTCAACCACACCAGAGCTGAAGCCCAGACGACGTTGTTAGCCGCTGAACTGTCTGATCCAGATACGATTGTATATATATATATATATATATTGTTTTTAGAGTTAATAGTCATTTACCATATATATATAGTTTTTAGAGTTAATAGTCATTTACCCCTCTGCAATATATGTGAGTTTTGATTTACCCCCTATAAAAAAAGTTTTTTTGATTACCCCCTGAAATTTTAAAATTCTAAGTCTTGTGTCCCTCAGGTAGAAAAATTACCCCTTGTAAATTAATTGATTTTTTTTTCTTATAAATAATTATGGAGGAAGTTTGTCATTCGAGAAATTTAGATAAAATAATCCAAAAATGAATTAAATTGATATGCATTGATATGTAAAGATTTTTTTTACTGTAAATTATAAACGTTGATTTATTTGAAATGTTTGATTTTTATTTTAATTATTTGAAAAGTAATATAAATGGATGGTTGTGATGCGTTGATAGTATAAAACTTTTTACATCAACAATGCATAACAATTAATCTCTTCAAAAATATCTTAATATTTAACATATTATAAATATAATTGCATTTAATCAATAAAATCTATAAGATTTTTTTACCAAAACTAATTAGTTAGAAATAATAATTATTTTTAAATTTAAAATATCAACAACAAAATTTCTGCAAAGTATATCAATTTGTGTCACAATATATCTATTTTCCAAATAATTTTTTTTTCTTAATGAACTAATTATGGAATACTAAGATCTCTTTGAATTGAGTTATTTAAATTTAGTTATTGAATATGTTTTGTACTTCTGTTTGAGAGATTTTATAAAAATGACTTATAATATTTTTATAACTTTTTTGAACTTTTATTTAAAAAATTTACAAAATTATTGAAACTAAATTATAACATATACAAAAATAATTTAAATTATTTTATTTTATTAAAAATTAATTTTCACAAATTTATTCTTAAACTCTTATATAAATTTATTATCCAAATAGATCTCATGTATACATTTTTAACTATACAATTCTTTTTTGCTTTAATTTCTAAATAATAATGAGAATAAAAACGGAAGGTAAAAAATTAACCCCAAAATCTTCTATTACTCCTAATACTATATAGGTGTGGATATCAGACAAATACACATGCACTTGCCTTACACTGCAATGGAAAAATTCAAATATCCCATGTAACAAAGACACTAATTAATTCGTTACTATTTATTTCAATTGATGTTTGCACTGTGATAGACGAGAATGAAAATGTAGTTGATGCAGTTAATGATTTACAATTGAAAATATTCAAAACAGAAATAAAAATTCAACGATGCAGTTAATTAATTTAAAATTTTAACTCATTAGTATATTGTAAGTGTAAAGATATTTATATTTTCGATCAATTATTTTACATAAATCATAATGATTAGAGGTATTCAAATCTAAATTGATTTAAATAAAAAATTTAAATTGATTTAAAAAAATCAAACAGTGCAAAAAAAACAAAAAAGTATTGGATGTGTTTGGGCGTCATTTTGTAAAAATTTATTAGTTTTGATCGAATTTTGAATTTATTTTTCAAAACCGATTCAAACTAAACCGAACAACATGTATATATTTTATACTTAATTATTTATTTTTTATTACTATAATGTGTTGTGTTGATTTATTATTAGATGATATTTATTTTTTAAAATAGTATTTATTAGTTTCATTTAATCTATTTATTTTTATTATTTCATATTTTCAACCCTAAGTAATTATTATCATTTTGTAATATTAAGTTTTAACATAGAATATGTTATATATTATATCAAATTTATTATTTATTAATATTTTTATAATATTAATAAAAAGTAAAATTTGTAATGTGGGTATCCAAAAAATAAATCCAAATCAAACCACATAAAATTGGATTGACTTGTCTAAACAGAACCGCTATCGAAAAGCTCGGATATGCATGTGTGAAAATAAATCGGAGATAATGATAAGCTATCCAATCAATAAGTTTCAATCACAATTTCTTGAAAGCTACTCAATAAGTAATGTTATATCCAATGATAAATCACACAAAAAAATCAATTGAGACAAATTATCGAACACCTTATGTGCAATCGATTTTGTTTGGAAATTTGTATAATTTTGTTAATCTTCAAATCCAACCACAATCAAAAGGATTGTGATCAATTCAACAAAATATTTTTCAAACGATTGTCAAAAGAATTTACCAAAAGAATTAATCACACAAATGATGAACTCAAAAGATTCCTAAATGTGATTCCTTAGGAGCCGAATGATAACGAGCACACATACACACGCTAAACATAATGTCCGGCATATATGCAGTAAGATATAGAAGAGAACCAATCATACTTATATACTTCTTCATATTAACATCCCTACCATTCTCATCTTTTTCCAAGTTTCTATTTGTAGCCATTGGTGTGTCAATTGATTTTGTATCTTCCATAACGAATTTCATCAGCAATTCGTTGCAATATTTAATTTCACACACAAATTTCTTCAGCAAAACCGAGAAAGTAGTTCAACTCCCCCATGAGACTCATCTCAAACTCACCCTGCATAAGCTTAAAAAACTCCTTGACTAATTGCATGTTAGTGGAACTAAAAATGATATCATCATCATAAACTTGAACTAAAAGAATATGTTTTCCTTGACGCTAAATGAAAAGTGTAGTATCTACCTTCCCTCTAGAGTATCCTTAATGGATTAAGAATTTACTAAGTCTCTCATAACAAGCCCTAGGGGCTTGTTTGAGGCCATATAAAGCTCTTTTTAGTTTATAAACATGATTAGGATACTCATGATTTTCAAAACCGGGAGGTTGAGAAACATACACTTCCTCATTAATATATCCATTAAGGAGAGTACTCTTTACATCCATTTGATATAACTTGAAATCTTTGGTGCAAGCATAAGATGTTAACGGTATATAATACATGTGAAGATATTAAGATGAGGTCACTAAAGACATGTAAATTGAAACACACCATGGTTATCAATTGAAATCTTTGGAAATGAACACTCGTAACATGTATCATACACTGAGTATATCATATACCTTTGAAAAATAAACAGGTAAAAGGAAAGACTTACTTACAAAGCGAAAATTGTAATGATATTACTTCACCGTATGAATGACGGAGGATGCACAATGCATTCCACAAGAAACTCTCGAACGAAAGTTGGAATAAATGAAAAATGTGCCATAAACCCTTTTGACACCAACATTCTTAACACTTCCATCTTTGTTTAAGTATCCGATAATGTGATTTGTAATGTCCCTAAGAATGTTGTTATTTGATGATCATTGGAGGTTTTCCAAGCCAAAGGTGGATCGTCCAATGCAGCTGGACTTTCAACCTTCTCCTTTTCATAATCGTTATCTTTTTCTTTCTCATGTTCCCTGACTATAGGCTGATCAATTCCTTTTTCAGTTTCTTTGAGAATATCTTGTGAAGATATACCTACATCATGAAAAGAAATACATATCCTGACATTTCTCGAATAAAACATTAATAATAACCAACACACTTTTACCAATTAAAGAACACTAGTTGTTGATTGATGACAGTTCATCATTGAATGAAATTAGGCGAAGAATCGGTGAAAAACAAGCGAAAGAGGAGCCAAAAGGAAGAAGAAAGATCCAAGAATGAGTGAAAAATAGCCAAGTATGGAAGAATGAAACTTAGTGAGAATTCTGGTAAAAAGGGTGAATTTTTACGCAGCTACTGAAATAATCACGCACGCCATCGTATGCACGATAAGGAAGAATAAATTACATCGCTCGCGCGATGCATATATAATGCGCGCGATGGGCATTTTTTTGGGCTTTTTATGATGCGTTTTGATCCGTTCTGAGTGCTTTTTAAGGGGATTTTTAGCAGATTAACAAGGGTTGCGAAATTCGGAGATTGAAGCACGAATTAGAGAGCACAAAGGGTGATTTTGATAGCATTTGAAGCCATTGGAGGTTGTCTCTTCAAGAGACTTCTTATGTTATCTTTGTTTATGAATTGTGGTATTTTTAATTGTAGTATGAGTAGCTAAATTCTTCTAGGTTAGGTTGTGTTATGATGAACTTAATTTTACATTATTGGATTCTATGTTGATTTGAATGTTGTATATATGAACCTATTAATCTATAATCTTATTCATTTGTTTTTTCTCATAATGCTTTTTATTTGAGATGCATTGTTAATCTGATATTGGACACATATGGATTACTGACCCTTAGCCTATGTGTTAGACCTAGGGCAATTTTTCTACTTACACTGGTCGAAAAGGGATTGGAGACCCCGAGTAGTGGCATATGGAATTAACATTCTATACATCGCCTAACCTTGCTTACGCTGGCGGACTAGGGATAGAAAGCTCCTAGTAGTGGTTAGTGAGTTATTTCGTGAGGGATCGGCTATAATAGTTTTGTTAATTTGTCGTTGGGTTATAGTGACTAGATCATTCATATTGGGTATCAAACATCAAGAATAGAGGAATAGGGGATTCTACAACACAACTTGACCTCTTTTGTGACATTGTTTACTTATTGATTTACCTTTCGCACTGAAACTTGAAAACCCCCCTTTATTTACTGTTTCCTGTTACATTGCACAATTATTATCTTGTTCAAACACAATCCTTGTGGGTTCAATCTTTTTATTACTACGACATTATCTGTACATTTTCCTAGAAGTCATGATTAATCTTATTTGGTCACACAACTCTTCTTCCTTGCAACAAAGTCAATGAAATAAGAAGTTGTCACCCGTATCATGTCTTGAGTATCCACAAACGAGATCCCATACTCTCTTCGTAGAGCCAAGACACTTATCCTATAAAATCAACAAAAAGTGTTAGGTACCCAATAATCATTGGATCCTTGAGGATTATTGAAACTTTGGATGCATTTAGGCAACATTGAAAACAAAACACCTTTAGGAACAAAGAATCTCTTAAACTTACATTCTTCAATAGTGAGACCTTTCTTGCAACAATAATAACACGATAAGTAGTACCCCATGCCCTCATCATAGGATTTCTCATCATCACTCGTTTCACAATCACTTTTCTTAATGGTTTGAGGAATTTGAGCTTGAAGTCTTTAGAGCAATAGACTTCTTCTCTACCTCATTGTCTTTCCCTTTCTCCTTCTTCATCTTCTTCTCAAGTTTTTTCTCATATTTTTCAAGCAAGCGAGTTTTTTCTCATGTTCTTCTAGCTTGCCAAATAAAGTTGTGAGATCAAGTGTTTTAAGATTATTCACCTTTTTTATTGCGGTGATCTTGGGTTGCCATTCCCTATTAAGACACTTTGAAAACTTTATTAGTAGCAATATCATTGGAAATAAGCTTACTTAAAGCATTCAAACAATTGATAAGATGTGTGAACCTCTTTTGCATATCAGCAATGATTTCACCATGCTTCATACAAAATAGTTCAAACTCTTGATTTAAGGTATTGATCTTGGATAGCTTTGGCGATCTCACAATGAGAGACACGATAATATTCATCAATACCAAGTGCATATTGTGAGAATATTTTGTGCCATCCAATCATGTGACCACAATTTCTTATCATTATCGTCTCATTGTGCTTCCGATTTTGGTATGATGACACCATCACCATTGGTCATTGTAATTTGATTAGGACCATTGATAATGACGTCCCATACACCCTTATCAACCTAGTTGATATGGATACACATACAAGCTTTCCAATAACCATAATTTTCACTGGTAAAAATTGGCGCTCTATTGTACGCCCATTTAGGTTCAGTAGCCATTTTCTAATAAGCAAATATTGAAGCACAAAATTAACCGGAGCTCTGATACCACTTGTTAGATGAAGGCAACTTATCTAAATGAGGGGTGAATAGATCCCCAAATAAAAATTTCTTTACAAAAATTGTTTTAAAAAATAATGGCTATCGAAAGTAACTTGGATCGATTCGTCTAAACTGAACCGCTATCGAAAAACTCGGATATGCATATGTGAAAACAAATCGGAGATAATGATAAGTTATCTAATCAATAAGTTTAAATCACAATCTCTTGAAAGCTACTCAATAAGCAATGTTATATCCAATGATTAATCATACAAAAAATCAATTGAGACAAATTATCGAACACCTTGTGTGCAATCGATTTTATTTTGAAATTTGTAAAGTTTTATTGATCTTAAAATCAAACCACAATCAAAATGATTGTGATCAATTCAACAACACGTTTTGTCAAACAATTTTCAAAAGAATATACCAAACGAATTAATCACATAAATGATGAACTCAACAATTTGCAAACAAAATGTAAGAGAGAGAGAGAGAGAGAGAGAGAGAGAGAGAGAGAGAGAAGGAGAGAGAGTACACCATGATTTGTTTAGGAAGTTCCCTAATCGGCCTCACTATGGGTATGTCTGCCCTCAATTCAAAATCGAATTGAGATAATGAAATTAACCTTACTTTGCAAAATGCATATACAAGAGAAATGTAGTAATCCAACATTACAAACCATAAGTTTGATGTTGATTCTGGCACTTTCTCTTTCCTTGGTCAAACATAATCAAGTAACCCAACAATGCCAATTAGATTCACCGTTTCACGCTGTAACACCCATATATGACATAATACATCAAAGCATAAATATCATACATTAATGCAAGTTTTGGTACTGAAATACCATAAATTCCTAGTTAACACATTGTATACATTACATGCCCAAAATACAAAGTACTAAAATCTAAGGCATAATATATACAAGATGTCCCAATACACTAAGAACTAGATCAATACAATGATCTCAAAATAAATTTCCACAACGAAAGTTTTGCCATCCCAAAAGTCCAGATAAGTAAGGATAATTAAACAGCCTTATCCTTACCCTTCGCGGAACCTGAAGAACCTGTAATATAATCAACAACATGGGGTGAGATATTAAATCTCAGTGAGTTCCCTATCTTATAGATCCTCTCGGCTTTACAAGGTTCTAACAATCCTAACTCAAGTCAAGGGGAAGGGAAGTGAACTTGAGTTCACAATCTCACACTATATGGAAACACGTTATTGAGTCCGTTAACTCAAAGTTTATCACTAATTGGTAATAAATACCAAGGCATCTTTCCCCGGCCAACCCTACGAGATAGTTCAATTCAAGTCACGGATCTTTAAAGACGTAGACATTCATCCCCGACCAGCCCCTCCAAAGAGTTATTGACACGGGTCCCGGAAGCTAACATAGATAACTTTCCCCGGCCAGCCTACACAAGATGCCCTTTAATACGGGTCACGGTTACCTACACATGGTACTTTCCCCGGCCAACCTACACAAGAGGCCCTACAACACGGGTCACTAATACCATCCACTAAGTAACTTTTCCCGGTCAGCCTACACAAGAGGTCCTTCAACATGGGTCACTGATATTTATTAAGGGATAAAACGGTTCCGATTACGTGATTTCACATACCAACGTGATTGTATTCGACAATCACCAGGCCACATTTGCCTTTAGGCCTCTTTTACCTTTTCTCAATACTTAACATAGTTTGCCCATGTTCTATACTAGTGTCTTATCCTTTCCATACCATTCGGTATTAGACACACGCCTCGGCCTCATATGCACGAGCGTCGTCATTTAGTTATTTATCAATTTCCTAGCTCATTACTAGGTTCTAATATAGGTTCATAGTAAGGTTTCCTCACTCTACCTATTCCATATTTTAACATGCATATTCTCTCAATCATGTTTAACAACAATTGATTACACATAGCAATTTGCATAATAGAATCACATATAATAATTCAATCACAATTCATAACTCTTGGTTTCCCTCTGATTATTTAATCGGGCAACAAAACCGATATTTCTCACTTTTATCACGTAGGATATTTTCATAGCTTTCCATCGGTATCAAGAATGCCTCGATCGGAAACACGGTTCAAAAGATATTAATTTTTCAACATTTTTCAAAAACACAATAGTGGTAACCAGTTGCCCTATAATGGGTAACCGGTTACGCATTCTCCCTGCGCAGACAGTGGCAAAAATTCAATTGGGTAACCGGTTACCTCAGAATGAGTAACCGGTTACTCAGTTCATTTTCTGCGTAAAAACTATAATTTTTCTGCATGTAACTGGTTACCCTATAATGAGTAACCGGTTACCACTGAGTCTGAGACCTAAAAACCTGTTATTTTCAGCATCAAAACCCAATGGAACATCATCAAAATTCATGGAAACATCATAGCAAGTATCAAACATCCATATTTCATACAACCCACACATATTATGCATTCTATTCCAAATATTAACCATATCAACCAACATTTAGCATGATCAATCCATTTTCACCATTTTAATTCAAGTTCTAACTTAAGTTTCTATACTAGGGTTCTAACTAGAACTCACCAACAACAAGATGAAGAAGATGAAGAAGATGTTGGGTTGATTGGATGAAGAAGAGATGATGAAGATTGAAGCTTTCTTCTTCTTCTAGGTTTTCTTTCTCTTTTCTCCTCTTGTTCTTCCTTCTCTCTACTTCTTTCTATCTTTTTGCTCCAAATGGAAGGGAAAAAGGAAATGAAAAGGTATAGAGAAATATCTTTTAGTTAGCAACACTACTAAATGTCCAAAACATCTCTATAGTACCAATTGCTAAAACCTCTGAGTCATATAATATTAATTGGATCTGTTCTGAGCTCATCAGTTACTCTAATTATCTTTGCAGATAATTTCTCAGAGTACACCGGAACCCAGTTGACCACAACCAATATTATCCAGAGAAAAATAACTTACGGGGTATTACATCCTCCCCTCCTTAAATAGAAATTTGTCCTCGAATTTAAGAAATTACCTGAAAATATGAGGGTAAGCATCTCGTATCTCTGACTCTAGCTCCCATGTTGCATCACCCGGATGCGTCTCATCCCACTGAACTTTCACAAGAGGAATCTCTTTATTCCTTAGTACCTTAGTCTCTCTTCCTGTGATACGGCTTGGTTGAGGTTCAAACATCAAATTTTCTTCTATCTTAATTGTATCTGGTAGAATTGGCTGAAGAGGGTCAGGAATAAACTTCCGGAGTTGAGACACATGAAAAACATCGTGCATCTCTGATAGAGAAGGCGGTAAGGCTAGCCGGTAAGCTACTTCACCAATCCTTTCTAAAATTTGATACGGTCCCATGTATCTCGGACTTAACTTCTGCGACTTAAACGGCCCTTTCAACCTCAATCTCGGAGTAACCTTCAAAAACATGTGATCACCTTCATCAAACTCTAAAGGTCTCCTACGGTTATCCGCATAACTCTTCTGACGATCTTGTGCTTGTTTAACTTTGTCACAGATCATTCTAATCTTTTTTGTGGTCTCTTGAATAATCTCGGGTCCCAAAATTCTATCTTCGCCAACTTCCGCCCAACACAAAGGCGTCCTACATTTCCTTCCATATAGTGCTTCATAAGGAGCCATACCAATACCCCCATGGTAACTATTGTTGTATGAAAACTCAATCAACGGTAAAAGTTCTATCCAATTTCCTCCACTTCCAAGCACACAAGCCCCTAACATATCTTTCATCGTTTGTATCGTCTGCTCCGTCTGTCCATCCGTTTGCGGATGATTCGACGTACTCAAACACAACTTTGTTCCCATAGCTTGTTGAAAAGCTCTCCAAAATCTTGAAGTAAACTTTGGATCTCTATCGGACACTATACTAGAGGGAATACCATGTAACCTCACAATTTCCAAAATAAACAGCCTTGCAAGATGACTTGCCTTGTAAGTAGTCTTCACGGCTAAGAAATGTGCAGATTTCGTCAACCGATCCACAATCACCCAAATGGAATCATAACCGCCTTGTGCACGGGGTAATCCTACTGCAAAGTCCATGGAAATACTATCCCATTTCCACACCGGAATTTCTAACGGTTGTAATAATCCACCCGGTCTTTGGTGTTCAATCTTTACTTGTTAGCATACCGCACACTCCGACACATACACCGCAATATCTCTTTTCATACCGGACCACCAATAGTCCCTCTTTAAGTCTTGATACATCTTCGAAGAACCGGGATGTATAGTAAAAGCACTCTTATGCGCTTCTTCCAAAATTCTTCTTTTTAACACCGCATCATCCGGAACACAAATCCTTTGGTTAAATAAAATAGTTCCATTGGTAGCCCGCACGAAACCCGGTTGAACTAACACTTCTTGTAACTTCTAATCCAACACTTGCCCTTGTTGAATTTCCTCTCTAAGAGTAGAATTAACATTCAAATTTCCCATAATCACACCATTAGGAGTCCAAACAAATTGAAGATTAAGATCTTGAAACTTTTCCAATAAAGCATACTCTAACATCATCAGCTCGGCATTATGCAACACTTTCCGGCTTAATGCATCCGCCACTTTATTTGCTTTACCTGGATGGTACTTTAGTTCCAAGTCATAATCCTTCAAATACTCCATCCACCTCCTTTGACACATGTTCAACTCTTTCTGGTCAAATAGATACTTTAAGCCCTTGTGGTCGCTGAACATATCAAAACGTACTCCATATAAATAATGACGCCACACTTTCAATGTAAAAACAACCGCCGCCAATTCCAAATCATGCGTCAGATAATTCTTCTCGTGAACCTTTAATTGTCGAGAAGCATATGCCACCACGTGACTATCTTGCATTAAAACACTTCCTAATCCCATCTTTGATGCATCACAAAATACCTCATACGACTTGCTAGGATTAGGAATGATCAAAATAGGAGCAGTCATCAATCTTTCCTTCAAACTCATAAAACTTCGTTCACAAGCCGAATCCCACTCATAAGGACAATCCTTTCGAGTAAGTTTTGTCATTGGTAAGGCCAATTGAGAAAAGCCCTTGACAAACCTTCTATAATAACCTGCCAGTCCCAAGAAACTTCTAACTTCTGAAACATTCTTTGGTCTCTCCCAATTGATCACCACTTCAACTTTTGATGGATCTACCGCCACACCTCCCTGAGATATGACATGACCAAGAAAACTAACCCCTGACATCCAAAACTCACACTTGCTTAGCTTAGCAAAAAGTTGTCTCTCTCTCGTAGGATCGATAAAACGATTCTTAAATGTTCTTCATGCTCTTGAGAAGTACGAGAATAAATAAGAAGTCATCAATGAAGATCACTACAAATTGGTCCAAATAAGCTTGAAATATCTGATTCATATAATCCATAAAAACTGCCAGAGCATTCGCCACACCGAAAGGCATTACTAAGAATTCATAATGACCATAACGGGTTCCAAACGTGGTCTTTGATATATCTGAACTCTTCACACGAATCTGGTGATAACTCGGCCGTAAATCAATCTTCGAGAACACACTGGCTCCTTTCAATTGATCTAACAGGTCGTCTATCCTGGGTAATGGGTATTTGTTCTTGATGGTGACTTTATTCAACTGCCGATAATCAATACATAACCGTATTCCACCATCCTTCTTCTTTACCAATAACACTGGAGCTCCCCAGGGCGAAACACTAGGTCGGAAAAAATGCTTAGCCATTAACTCTTCCAATTGATCCTTCAATTCTCTTAACTTAAGTGGTGCCATCTGATACGGGGAAACGGATATAGGAGTCGTTCCCGGTATCAGGTCAATAGAGAATTCCACTTCTCTTTCCGGAGGAAGAGAAGTGATATCTTCGGGGAAGACTTCGAAAAACTCACAGACTACAGGAATAATCAGAACTTGAAGGTCGCTACTGTAGAAAAATAATTCGGGGGTGTTTTATCGTATCCACAGATATTGTGTATATTGTCACCGTTCAATAGTCAAAAGCGTTTCAAACTTTATAGTAACAGAGGGTTGGTTTGTCGTTTCGTAACGTTTGCATAAAATTTAGAATTCAACGGTAAAAAGATTGGTTTTAGGGTTTTGGTAAAAACATGCCAAGATTAGTTTTCGGTAATCCGTTTTGTACGTATCAACTCGATAAAGTGTGTGAACTCGTTATCAATACATATAACCACATATCCTCTCAACAACTTTCTCTCGAACACTTGTTGTGGAATTTATCATATTGATCCTTTGTTGATCTCTCACACAAACTACCAATATGATAACATTCAAGTTCAATATTTATGAACATCAACATTCAAAACTATTTCTAGCCTTATGAATATTGATGGATTGAAACTTAGGTCAAGTTTAATACATTTCTCTCGAACATGAATTAAACAAAATATAAACCATGTAAATAAAGTTTTTCTTCTATATTTATCATCAACAAAGTTCACAAACTTACAACCAAGATCAATACATACAAAATGATGGATTACCTACCACTAATCTTGACACAAGAATGTGTTTAGCTACACATAATCATGGTAGCTTCCTTCACAAGTTTTGTGAGGAGATGAAAAAGAATCTGCGTCGAAGAATCGAGATCGGATGCAAATCCAACTTCTCTATGTGAAAAATATCTCTTGGATGATCAAAACTCAGAAAATAAGGTTATGGTGTGAAAATGTGACATTATGATCCCAAGAAAAAGTAAAAATCTATTTATAATTCACTTGAAATCTGATACATTCGCACTGCGAATGATCCATTCGCCTAGCGAATGAAGAAAATGGCACCTTAAGTGCCTTCTGAAAGTTAAACCGCCCTTGACTGTCTTCGTGGGTTCGCAAAGAGAACGTTTCATTCGCAAGGCGAACCACTCGCCAAAACATTCGCAAAGCGAATTTTGGGTCCTTTTGCCACTGCCATAGCCAAGGGTTCTTTGCCAGAACTTTTGCACAGCGAGCGAAGTAGCGAACATTCGCTGGGAGTTTGCAAAGCAAACTTTAGCTCCTTTTGCTTCTGCCATATTCTGGAGCTATTCGCTGGAGACTTCGCCAGAGTTCGCAAAGCGAACATTCGCTGGGGACTTCGCCAGAGTTCGCAAAGCAAACCTGCTATTGTTTTCCTCTTTCTTTGGCAGCTTGTATCATCTCTTTGTGTCTTAACTCTTTGATCAATTAGTGCCTTTTCCTGCACAATAGCACACATATTACAAGCACCAAAGGTATAAATATAATGTTTGAAGAACAACAACAATTCACTAATAAAATCCTCAATTAAAACAAGAAAGTGTTGAAAATGCCAAGTATCAAATACAAATATATAACATGTTTGACATCTAACAAACTCTCCCCAACTAACTCTTTAATTTGTTTGTCCTCAAGCAAAGTATGCCTCTCATTGAAAACAAGAGGATTTGCTCGAGCATTTGATTCAATCCAAGAAAGGATAAACGGCTCAAATAAACAACAATTGTAACAAAGCACAATTACACAATCCTAGAATCGACAATGCAAAAGAACTTGATTCTTTTTTTTTTATCAAAACAACGCCAGGCTTACAACGCATCCTTTTATGCCGTTGTAATAGGTTAAAAAAAAGAACTTGATTCTTAAAACAAATCTCAGACAATGTTTCCAGAAACAACTAAACCATCATGCTCATGTCACTCTAACACTCCTCTTCGAAATAGGATTGAAGGAAATTAACGCGTTTGCAACCGCGGGGAAATTTCGCTTGAATGAAAAATGATGCAAATACTAAGCAATTCATACAATATCTAACCGATCACATAAGAAATCATGGAAGCAAAAGATCACTAAGGGCTTTTATCGGTTGTAACTTGGTCGGGGTTAAAAACAAGGGACATATGTACACGACCATTGAAACAAGAAAGGGTAAAGACTATGAAGAGCATTTCTTTTTCAAAAATTTTCGATCTTGTCAATCCTCATTTCTTTCTTTCACAATGTATTTTCTTCACTACTACAAAACGCTAAAACAACAATGCCAGACTTACAACACATCCTTTTATGCCGTTGTAATAGGTTAAAAATTTCGCGCCCATTTAAAAGCTGAGTCATTTAATGACGGTTGAATGAAACCACCGTAGTAATAAATAAAATGTATCAAGCTTCGATTTCCTGCAACTACATTTTTTCCATTTTTAGAGTACATTTAGCGTGTGTCAATTAAGTCCATTATTTATAAAATAAATTGTAAATTATTTTACAACGGTTAAGATGAGCAACCGTAGTAATAAATGAAATGTATCAAGCTTCGATTCCCTGCAACTACATTTTTTCCATTTTTTAGAGTACATTTAGCGTGTGCCAATTAAGTCCATTATTTATAAAATAAATTGTAAATTATTTTACAACGGTTAAGATGAGCAACCGTAGTAATAAATGAAATGTAACAAGCTTCGATTCCCTGCAACTACATTTTTTCCATTTTGTAGAGTATATTTAGCGTGTGTCACTTAAGTCCATTATTTAAAAAATAAATTGTAAATTATTTTACAACGGTTAAGATGAACAACTGTAGTAATAAATGAAATGTAACAGGCTTTGATTCCCTGCAACACATTTTTACCTTTTTTTAGGATACATTTCACTTAAGATTCCACTACGGTTTGTTTCTCCACCGAGATTAAAAGGTTTACTGATAAATTAAAATAAACCTTATTATGTATTTCTTTCATAAGACACCATAATCGAACAAGTGAGCCAACGACGCCCTAACCTTTACACTCTTCAACATCTTCATTCCTTTTTTCTTGGTTTATGCTCAAATATTGACTGTCTTCATTCATTTGCTTCTTCAGCTTCGAAGTAAGGTACTCTTCAACATATTCATTCCTTTTTTCTTGATTTATGCTCAAATATTAACCGTCTTCATTCATTTGTTTCTTCAGCTTCGAAGTAAGGTTCTCTTCAACATCTTCATTCCTTTTTTCTTGGTTTATGCTCAAATATTGACCGTCTTCATCATTCATTTGCTTCTTCAGCTTCAAAGTAAGGTTCTCTTCAATATCTTCATTCCTTCTTTCTTTGTTCATATTGTATATGCTCAAGTCAGAATGAGATGTTTCATATGCTTTACGTTTAATATTAGAGTACAACTTCATTGATTTTTTCTTTGTTCATATTGTATATGCATATGCTTGAGTTTTTGGATTAGATTTTGGTGTGTCATTCACATTATTATACATGTATAACTTTCAGAAGTTGGAATGGATCGTAGTTAGATGAAAGCCAATAGATTAGATCCGGTTTATGAGAACGGAGTTTGTGAATTCCTTGAATACGCTGATAAACATCTTCCCGACAATGATGGTATCTTTTATTGTCCTTGTGTTGTTTGCGCTAATATCAAAAAGGTTACAAAGAAAGAAATACACAATCACCTTTGTTGTGATGGTATATGTCAAAATTATATAATATGGGCGTAGCATGGTGAGGTGGATAATAAGGAAAGTCGGGCGTCACAAAGTCAAAGAGTGGAGGAAGATGAATATATGGAAGATCACCTAGAGGATATGTTCCGTGATATTGGGGAATCTTCTTTTATGAATGCTCATATTTATGATAATTTATGTAGTGATAAAGACACCCCTTTATATAAGGGATGCACAGAGTTCACACGATTGTCGGCGATGTTAAAGTTGTTTAATCTGAAGGCAAAAAATGGATGGTCGGATAAAAGTTTCACAGAATTACTTGAATTGCTACAGCAAATGTTACCAGAAGATAACAAATTGCCGGATCGTTGCTATGAGGCCAAGAAGATATTGTGTCCACTGGGTCTGGATTATATCAAGATACATGCTTGCCCTAATGATTGCATATTATTCCGGAAAGAGTATGAAGACTTGTTTCAATGTCCAAAATATGGTGTGTCGCGTTACAAGCAGAAGGCTAGCAATGGTGATGACAATGATCACTATGACAATGTTAGTAGGAAGCATCCTCCTGCTAAAGTGTTATGGTACTTGCCAATACTTTCACGATTAAAGAGACTTTTTGGTAATTCGAATGATGCAAAGAATCTTAGATGGCATGCAGATGAAAGGATTCATGATGGAAACATTCGCCATGTAGCTGATTCTTTGCAATGGAAGAAAATTGATTCGTTGTTTCTGGATTTTGGAGTCGAGCCAAGAAATCTTAGGCTTAGGCTTGCCACCGATGGAATGAACCCCTTTGGTAATATGAGCACTAATCATACTTCGTGGCCTGTTCTTCTCACTATTTACAACCTATCTCCTTGGTTGTGCATGAAGCGCAAGTATATACTGTTAAGTATGATGATTTCTAGACCACGACAACCTGGTAACGACATAGATGTTTCTCTTAGTCCATTAATTGATGATTTACGACTCTTGTGGGATGAAGGCGTTGAAGTTGATGATGCATATTCTTGGGAAAAGTTTAATATGCGTGCAATGTTATTTTGCACAATTAACGACTTTCTGGCTTACGGTAACTTGGCGGGATACAGTGTCAAAGGACATAAAGCGTGTCCTATATGTGAAGATGATACTTGTTATCACCAACTTGAGTTTGAAAAAAAGACCGTTTACCTTGGGCATCAAAAATTTCTAAAATCGGGTCATCCTTATCGTAGATTGCAAAAGGATTTTAATGGAGAGCAAGAGTTTGGTGAGGCTCCTAAACCTTTAACCGGTGATGAAGTTTATCAACGGCAGGAATACATTAATGTTGTCCTTGGGAAGAGAGAAAAAGAAAAAGGTGGGAAGAGAGAAAAAGAAAAAGGTGGGAAGAGAGGAAAAGAAAAAGGGGCAGTTGCGAAAAATATATGGAAAAAGAGGTCCATCTTCTTTGATCTTCCATATTGGTCAAGTCTTGATGTGATGCACATGGAGAAAAATGTGTGTGATAGTTTGATTGGCACACTTCTAAACATTCTAGGAAAGACTAAAGATAGTAAGACTTCTCGTCTTGATATGGAGAAGATGGGTATACAAAAACAGTTGGCTCCAATAGAGAAAGAAAAAAGAACTTATCTGCCTCCAGCATGTCACACTCTATCTAAAAAGGAAAAGAAGATGTTCTGCGAGTGTTTTCAAGGTATTAAAGTTCCGCAAGGTTACTCATCAAACATCAAGAAACTTGTATCAATGAAAGATCTCAAGTTAATTGGTTTAAAATCTCATGATTGTCATGTATTGATGCAACAACTTCTACCAGTGGCTATTCGTGGGATCCTTCCAAAAAATGTGAGAGTAACTATAACGAGACTGTGTTTATTCTTCAATGCCATATGTAATAAAGTTCTTGATTTCAAAAAATTGAATGAATTAGAAGATGAGGTTGCCATAATCCTGTGTCAATTGGAGATGTATTTTCCGCCATCATTTTTTGACATTATGGTTCACTTACTTGTTCATCTCGTAAGAGAAATCAGAATTTGTGGTCCAGTTTATTTAAGGTGGATGTATCCAATAGAGCGATATATGAAGATCTTTAAAGGATATATGAAGAATCATCACCGACCGGAAGCTTCGATTGTTGAAAGGTACATCACAGAAGAAGCTGTTGAGTTTTGTACAAACTATTTGTCAGATACAGATTCTATAGGAATTCCAAAGTCTCGTCATGCTGACACAGACGGAAGAGGTATTCAAGGTCTAAATGTTAGGTCAATGGCTCGGGATGTAGTTATTCAATCACATTTCTATATTTTGAATAATATAGATGAGGTTCAACCTTTCATAGATACTCACAAAAGACTTATGAAGAAAAAATATCTCCGAATGAATGACAAGTTGTTGTTGATAGAGCATAACAATATATTCATGGATTGGTTTAATAAAAGTGTATTTAATGATCCTAGTGCATCCGAGATACTTAGATGGTTGTCGTACGGGCTAAAATTTTGTGTCATTACCTGGAGTGCATACGACATTGGTCATTATACCTTTTATACAAAATCAAAAGATGATCGTAGTACAATACAAAATAGTGGGGTTATGGTTGAAACCGAATCGATGTATTTCTCTAGTTCGAAAGATAAGAATCCGGTATTGGCAACTACCGCGTTTTATGGTGTCATTGATGAGAGTTGGGAGATTGATTATGTTATTTTCAAAGTGGCTTTATTTAAATGCAAGTGGGTTCCCAATAATAGTAATGGTGTAGACATTTATGACTTAGGATTCACCCGGGTCGACCTTGGCAAGACATCTTTTAATACAGAACCATTCATCATGGCTTCTCAAGCAAAACAAGTTTTCTATGTTTCCGATCCATCGGACAAATCAGGGAAATGGTCAATCGTTCTCCAAGGAAAATACATTCCTCTTAGTGATGAAAGTCTTGATATTCCGTCCACACCTTCTTACACAACACAAGTTCCTACCTCATATGATGAAGTTGATGGAGACGCCGTGCATGCTATACGACTCGATCATGAAGAAGGCACATGGGAAAATTAAAAAGTACGTAATTTATTATTTATTCATAATATATTAATTGTATGTTATAGTTTAGAAGTATTTTTACTAACAAGTATAATTATTTGAAATCATAGGTATTTTGAGTCCAGACACCAGGCCAAGAGACAAGATACCAATACACCAAGTTACAATTATGTGAAGTTATGTAATGTGTGTAAACTGTAATATGGTATATGTGATATTTTATTTATGTAGGTTGTTTGTTCTGATAAACTGTAATCTGGTATATGTGATATTATGAATATGACACGATTAATATTATTATGAAAACTGTATCACAAAATGTGAATTGTATTTTTCTGCTGTGCTGAGATATGGAGAACAATAATACAGGTAAAAAAATGGGATTAATTATAAAAGCAGGATGATATTTGTTAATTTTGCTGAAACTTTAGCGACGGTTATATTTCCTAACCGTTATAATATCTGGCGCGCTGTCCAGCAAAAAATAAATATCAAAACTGTGCTGCTGGGAATCGAACCGAGGACAATTATATTTATTACAACGGTGTAATGTAAAACCGTTGTGATAGTTAGCGCGCTTTCCTCATTATTACAACGCAACACAAGGCTGTCGTTGTAAGTATCATATATACCACAACAATCTACATAACAACGCCCTCGCCCGCGTCATTATATGTCATTCCCAACCGTCGTTAAATGGGTTTTTCGTAGTAGTGTTTCTTTTGATTTTCTTTTCTTTTTGTTCTTTTTCTTTCTTCTTTTTTTTTTTTTCAATTTCTTTGTCTTAGAATGCATTGTATCACCAAATCCTTTTTCTCTTTTCAAAATAAACCATTCTCCCCAACTTCAATATTGCCATAAGTTTAGCTTAAATGCTCTTCAAAACGGGTTAAAATCGGGTTCATGATTCAAACAAAAATTTCATTTAGGCTCAAAAGAGGTTTCAAATACGCGCACACTCACAAGGTGACTTGAAGTGTTTTTGGAATGGTGGTTATACTCAAAGTACACAAACATTGCCTTGATCATTTCTATGTTTCCATAATTTCAAAACAACAAGCAAGATAAAGCATGAATTATAAGTATAATACAACATTCATCATCAATCCAAAGCATTTAGTACAACATGGAGGTTTCTCACTTTTGTGGTTGTTGGACCTAAATGACACAAGCAATCAATAGAGTTGTAACAAGAAACAACATTTTCATTTGTACAAAGACAAAAAGTTCTAATACATTCAAAATTCTAGAACTAGGTAACTATGTACCTTGCCAACAAAATCGTGCTTAAAATTACTATCATCGCCATCCAACTTGGAAGAACCTTCTTTGATGATCAACACTTACCAACCTAAAATTCTTCAAGTCAACACCAAAAGATGGAAATATTAAACTTCCACAAGCATACCAACATAAGCGATAAAAAGCATATCAACAATTTAAGAGTTGAACATTTGTAAACTGAAGAATTCAACTCTTAATAACAACAATGAAAAACAAAAGCATACCAACAATTTAAGAGTTGAACATTCTTAAACTGAAGAATTCAACTCTTAACAACAATAATAATAAAAACTAAAATAAAAAATGAAACTAAACAAATTTAACTGAAAATAATATAATACTCATAATAATGTAATGGTGCGAAAACACCTACAAAGTCAAAAGTACCACAAAAGGGTACAAGTACATCATAATATCCAAAATAATCCAACAAAGTGGATAAAGTACATTAATAAAAACTGAAACATAAAGCAAAATACAAGAAAACTTCACTTTGATGCTCAAAGGAAGTACATAATCAGAACAACAAAAAATCAGTCCTCATCGGACTCTGAACCGGACACCTCAACCTCCTCTCCTTCCTCTGAACCATAAACAGAACCAGTCACCTCATCATCATCAGCATCACCAACCTCTTCATCAGCATCATCAGGACCAGCCACATCCTCTCCCCCTCCGAATACTGGCCTGGCCTCAGGTCAACCAGCATGTGCAAGGAACTGCTCCCTCGTCATCATTGTATGATCAACGGCGGGTTCATAAATTTGTAGTTGCAGTACCTACATGGAGTCATGTAAATCCATCATGGCGCGCTGAGAAGCCGCCATCCAGTCCCAGTTATACTGGTATATCTCCTGCTGATAAGGGTAGAACCCTTGCGACCCATAACCAGAAGCATCACCACCCCTTGTGTCGGCATCAGCACCAGCACTCGATGTCTCACCCCTAGCCCTCTTTGGCTTGCAAAACTTGTCGACATAACAATCATCGATCGCAGAAGGAATAGTGACCTGATGGCATGCGGGTATATTAACCCCAGCATGATCACACAACGTCATGATGAGACAAGGAAAAGCAAGAGGGGCATTCGCCCGAGAAGCGGAACCGCCAAGACCACTCTGAACAATAGCCTTAATCTCATCGGCGATAATACATGCCACATCTATCTGCACATTAGTCAAAATATTGTGGACAAGGTGGGCAAGTGGAATAGGGATGGTAGACGAATGTGACTCCGGCTTGATGTTGGTTATCACCAAAAGCAAAATAAGCTGAGCCAAAGGTTGCATGTCTTCACGACGGTATCTAATTGCAACCCCAGATGGGTTGAGTTCTACAATTTTTCCCGATCGTAGAAGATCGCTGGTCATTTTTGAAATGTCACGGTGAAGGTGCAAGTCTCTATGGTAGACATCTATTTGGCTAGCTCTCAATGGCAAAGGCTCTCCAAGAACGGTATTATTCGTTCCACGATCAAATCGTACAACTTTCCCCCCAACTACGGTTGTCCAACTATAAAGCTCCCCATCATCAGGGAGTACGATAGCATAGAACTCTCAGACAATCTCAACATTGTAGTTATCCAAGGGAGTTATCAGTCTTCCCCATTTTTTTCTTCTAAGAGTGCGGCCACCGACCAATAACTTCCACAGTCACTCAAGTTAAATCTCTTTTCCGGTAAGATAGTTCTCTTTTACAAGGTCAGATACCTTGCTGCCTGCTTGGCTCCCTTAAAATGACCGCTGTCAAACTGTATTGGCACTTGTCTTGAAGTGCTTGCCTTTCGCTTCTTAGCGGGATTGATCTTTGGACCCATCTGCACAAATCAACAAATAAAACAACAACAAGTAGCAACACAGTTCATTAGAATTGGGAGCCAAAACAAAATCACAACTGAAACAACATAAAAAAAATTTAGAATTCTGATATGTTCGCTCCAGAGTTCGCAAAGCGAAGGCTGACGAACATTCGCCCCAGATTCGCAAAGCGAAGTCTGGCGAATGCTCGCCCAGGTTCGTAAGGCGAACTGAACAGCGAACCTGTGATAATTTCAGAAAAATAATAGCATCCAGAATTTCCACATCAGAGTTCCATTTAAAATATCACCTCTAGTTTAAGTTTTGCAACAAATTCAACATGCAACAGCAAAGAAACCTTAAAGCAGAGGTGAAAACCTAGAATTAACAATGTCTCTAATGTGTAATCCACATCCCTAACCATATGTCTAAATAGAAATTAACAGAAAGAAAATGAGATTCAAACCTGAGCTTGTAATTGATTTGGGGAAAACTTGGTGAAAATTGAGGAACTAGAGCACGTGATGATTTTGTTCTTGTGCGTAATTGTGAGAAAGAGGCAAGAGTAGGAATGAAAAAGGGAAGAGGGTTGCCTCTCTAAAGTTCAGAAAATGATATGGGCCATGGGCCCAAGTGTATGGCCCACCCATAAAATTAACTCCCTTTTTAATGAGGTGGCAGCAAACACACTTCCCCTGTCTCACTGAGTTCGCAAAGCGAACAAGGCAACGAATGCTCGCCCCAGGTTCGCAAAGCGAACCAGCCAGCGAACATGACAGGATTTTGAAAATTTTTCTGCACTGCTGCCACTTCCTAAACCAGTTCTAAACATCAAAAATCATTAAAACAGCAAATGAAAGCATAAATACTTACAATGTTGGGGTGCCTTCCAACAAGCGCTTGTTTAATGTCGGCTAAGATCGACGGTCGAAGATGATTCAAAGATCATCAAGAAACACTGCAATTTTCTCGGTCAAATTCTCCTCCAAGATATAATTTCAACCGTTGGCCATTTACTGTCCAACTCTCTTTCTTTTTCAAGTCCTCAATGACTATTGCACCATAGTGCTTGACATCCTTGACAAAAAACGGTCTAGGCCATTTGGACTTTAATTTTCCCGGAAACAATTTCAGACGGGAATTGAATAAAAGAACCATCTGTCCAACCCGAAATTCCTTCGGAGAAACCTTTTTATCATGATATCCATTCACTTTCTCCTTATATATCTTGCTTGAGTGGTAAGCGTTATTACGCATTTCTTCCAATTCATAAAACTGAACATTCCTTTTTTCACCGGCCAAACTCGGATCAAAATTCAACATTTTCAAAGCCCAAAGAGCCTTATGCTCCAATTCAACGGGTAAATGGCATGACTTGCCATAAACCATTTGAAAAGGAGTTAGACCGATTGGCGTTTTGTAAGCAGTGCGATGCGCCCACAAAGCCTCATCTAATTTTTGTGACCAATCTTTCTGCAAGCTCGACACGGTTTTCTCTAAAATTCTTTTGACCTCTCTATTAGACACTTCAGCTTGACCATTGGTCTGTGGGTGGTACGGACTTGCAACTTTATGCTTTACACCATAATGCTCTAAGACCTTTTTGAGCGGTGCATTGCAAAAATGCGAACCTCCGTCACTGATTAACACACGAGGGTGCCAAAATGGGAGAATATAACTTTCTTTAAAAATTTTATCACCGTCTTGCCATCGGCCCTCGGTGACGCAACTGCTTCCACCCACTTGGAAACATAGTCAACCGCAACTAAAATATACTCGTTTGAAAAAGATGGTGGGAATGGTCCGACAAAATCAATACCCCAACAATCGAATACCTCGACTTCCAAAATTGTGTGCAAGGGCATTTCATTTCTTTTTCCAATTCCACCACTTCTTTGGCATGTATCACAACTTTTTGCATGGAGGTTGGCATCTTTAAACAATGTTGGCCAATAAAAGCCCGATTGGAGGACTTTAGTTGCCGTTTTAAAACCATTGTAATGCCCTCCATAAGGCGAGTTGTGACAATGCCAAAGGATACTTTTGGCTTCATCAAGAGTGACACACCTCCTTAACAAATTGTCACCTCCTAACTTAAACAAGTATGTCTCATCCCAAACATAGAAATTAACATTCGAGAGGAATTTCCGTCTTTAATTCCAAGTTAGGTCCTCCGGGATAAAACCGGTTGCTTTGTGGTTAGCAAAATCTGCAAACCACGGCCTAACTTGTACTCGAAAAAGTTTTTCATCTGGAAATTCTTCATGGACCTCATTCTCACGGTGAGTTACCTCTACATTGACCAACCTAGACAAATGATCAGCTACTAAGTTTTCTGACCCTTTCTTGTCATGGATTTCCAAATCAAACTCTTGTAACAAAAGGATCCACCGGATGAGCCTTTGCTTTGAATCCAGCTTGGTAAGAAGATATTTAATTGTCGAGTGGTCAGTGTAGACTACCACCTTTGAACCAATCAGATAAGACCGAAATTTCTCAAGAGCGTAAACAATAGCGAGTAATTCTTTTTTTGTGGTGGCATAGTTAAATTGTGCCTCATTAAGAACTTTACTCGCATAATGTATAGCATGAAAAATTTTGGGCTTTCTTTGCCCAAGCACCGCACCAACGGCATAATCGCTAGCATCACACATCAATTCAAAATTTAAAGTCCAATTTGGAGCAACGATTATGGGTGCGCTGATGAGTTTCTCTTTTAAAATTTTAAAGGCATTTAAACATTCATCATCAAAGGAGAAGGACTTATCTTTGTTGAGTAGATTACTCAATGGCCTTGTAACTTTGGAGAAGTCTTTGATAAACCGCCTATAAAAGCCAGCATGGCCAAGAAAACTCCTGATGCCTTTGACATTGGTTGGAAGAGGCAACTTTTCGATCACTTCAATTTTTGCTTGATCCACTTCAAGGCCTTTAGAGGAGACTTTGTGGCCAAGAACAATCCCCTCTGTTACCATGAAGTTGCACTTCTCCCAGTTCAATACCAAGTTTGTTTCAACACACCGTTCAAGAACGACCTCCAAATTTCTCAAACAAATATCAAAAGACGCTCCGAAAACAGAGAAGTCGTCCACGAATACCTCCATCATTTTTTCAATAAGGTCGGAGAAAATTGCTTGCACACATCGTTGAAATATTGTCGGTGCGTTGCACAAGCCAAATAGCATCTTCCGGTAAGAAAAAATTCTGAAGGGACATGTGAATGCCGTCTTCTCACGGTCTTTCGGGTCAACCGAAATTTGGTTATAACCGGAATAGCCATCTAAGAAGCAATAAAATTCTTGTCCCAACAATCTTTCAAGCATTTGATCCATAAACGGGAGTGGAAAATGGTCTTTTCTAGTAGCGGTGTTTAGCCTCCTATAATCTATACACATTCCCCAACCCATCACAGTTCTTGTCGGGATTAATTCATTTTTCTCATTTCGTATAACGGCCATTCCTCCCTTCTTAGGTACCACTTGAACAGGACTCACCCACTGACTATCGAATATTGGGTAAATCATACTGGCATCCAATAGCTTAACAACCTCTTTTCTCACCACTTCCTTCATAGTTGGATTTAAACGGTGTTGTGGTTATGCTACCGCTTTGAAGTCCTCTTCCATCAAGATTTTATGCATGCAATAAGCCGGACTAATTCCCTTTAAATCGGAAAGAACCCAACCTAAAGCTTCTTGATTTTTCTACAAAACTTGAATTAAACGGTCCTCTTATTTATCAGTCAAGATATTGCTAATGATAATCGGTTTGTTACAACTGTCATCAAGGAACACATATTTCAAATTAGAAGGCAACACCTTTAATTCAAGTTGAGACTTCTCATCACTCACCTCTTTCTTTAACACCTCATCTTCACATTCCCATGGTTGTAACTCCTCCAAAGATTCAAGTTCCTTCAAACACTCTTCAAGTGTCTTTTCTTCTTTATCCGAAAACACTTCAAACGAGTCATCAAGAGCTCTTTCCAAAAGAGATACTATATGAACTTGCTTTGAAACTTCCTCTATTGCTTCTTCCATTGCATCAATACGGAAGCTATCATGTTTATCTTGAGAATGCTTCATTGCTTCAAAGAGATTAAAACTCACTTCTTCATTTTGAACTCTTACTTTCATAAGACCGTCATCAACATCAATCATCATACGGACGGTCTTCATGAAAGGGCGTCCAAGTATTAATGGAGTATCCTCGTCTTCCTCCATATTAATAACAACAAAGTCAACCGGAAAGAAGAACTTATCAACTTTAACCAAGACATCTTGAGCCATTCCATGAGGATGAGTTGTGGATTAGTCGGCCAATTGTAAAGTCATCCGAATTGCCTTCATTTCAATGTTCCCAAGCCTCTTCACAATGGACAATGGAATTAGATTAATGCTTGAGCCCAAATCGATTAAGCCTTTACCAACATAGACATCACCAATTGTTACCGGCAAAGTAACACGCCCCGAATCGACTTCTTTCCTTGGTAGAGTTCTTTAAATTATAAAACTACAACTTGCATCAAGGAAAATTGTTTCTGGCTCCGAATATCTTTGCTTTTTTGTAAGTATATCTTTCATGAACTTAGCATATTTCGGCATTTGTTCAAGCGCTTCGGCAAACGGAATGTTGATTTGCAATTGTTTGAAAATGTTCATGAAACAAGCGTAATGTCGTTCATTGTCTTTCTTTGTGGGCACATGAGGGTAAAGTAAGTTTTGGATCAGAATTGGATTCACTATCTCTTTCCCTTTTTTCACTCTTCTTTTCTTTTCTTCAATCTTTTCTTTTTCAAGGTTATCTTTTTCAACTTCTTCCTTATCATTATTTTCAATTACAACATCATTAACTTTCTCTTCCTCCACAACCTCCTCAATTATCACATCATCATTGTTCTCATGTTTTTCTCCTTCTCCCAACTCTCTCCCACTTCGAGTAACAATAGCTTTACAATGCTCCTTTGGGTTGTTTTGAGTATTGGCGGAAAAAGAAGGCCCCGTTTGTTGCTCGACCACTTGTTTTGCAAGTTTCCCAACTTGATTCTCGAGATTCTTGATTGATGCTTCATTTGACTTTTGATTAGCCATGGACATTTGAATAAATTGGTTAAGAGTTTCTTCAAGCTTGGAACTCCCACCTTGAGGTTGATAAGGATTTTGTCGAGTTTGTTGATATCCTTGATTTTGATAATTTCCTCTTGGTTGTTGATTTTGGTACCCTTGTTGATAAGGTTGTTGTTGCCTTTGATAACCTTGTTGTTGATTTGGATTGTTCATGTAATTCACTTCTTCTTCAATTGGAGGACAAGGAGGATAATAGCCGGTTGGATGATCACCTTTACATAACTCACAAATCGCTACATGTAAATTTTTCTTCGGAAGTTCATGCATCTCTTTAATCTGTTGAGGTAGCTTGGACATTTGTTGCGTTAGCAACTCAACCTGTTGAGATAGCAATTTGTTTTGGGTAAGTATTGCATCATTTGTTCCCAACTCTAGCACTCCAGCTTTCTTTTGAGAAGAGCCACGGTTATGGTTCCCTTGATGGTCATTTAGAGCCATCCGGTCAATGATAGAAATAACATCCTCAGCGCTTTAGGCCATTAACGATCCACCCGCGGTGGCATCCAACAACGTTTTATGCACCAATTGAAGACCATTTCTAAAAATGTGAACTTGAGTAAGCTCATCGAAACCGTGCCCTTTACACTTTCTCAACATGGACTTGAATCTCGCCCAAGCTTCGTTGAGAGATTCATTTCCACCTTGAGTGAAAATTGCAATTGCTGTTTTAGCCTCCATGAAACGATTGTGTGGAAAAAATCGTTCCAAAAACTTTTCCTCAAGCATGTTACAGTCCGTCATGATTGCCGTAGATTGGTCAAGATACCATTCTTTAGCCTTCCCAATGAGGGAATGCGGGAACAGTCTCTTAAACAGTGACTCTTCTTCAGCTTCGGGTGCACCAGTCGTGCCCACAATCTCATAGAACTTACTCAGGTGTGTAAAAGGATCCTCATGATCCATACCAGTGAAAGGATTCTGATATAGAAGCGAATGGATACCAGTTTTCATTTCTGAATGTCGACCGCTCTGAGCATTGCGTGCAAATTGTGCAGTATGTCTCAGACTATTAGTACAAGGAACTGAAGTAGGTGGTGGTGGTGGTGGTGGAGCAGCCATAGTTGGCGGTAACTGTGGTATTTATCATATTGATCCTTTGTTGATCTCTCACACAAACTACCAATATGATAACATTCAAGTTCAATATTTATGAACATCAACATTCAAAACTATCTCTAGCCTTATGAATATTGATGGATTGAAACTTAGGTCAAGTTTAATACATTTCTCTCGAACATGAATTAAACAAAATATAAACCATGTAATTCGGGGGTGTTTTATCGTATCCACAGAGATTGTGTATATTGCCGTCGTTCGATAGTCAAAGCGTTTCAAACTTTATAGTAACAAAGGGTTGGTTTGTCATTTGGTATCGTTTGCATAAAATTTAGAATTCAACGGTAAAAAGATTGGTTTTAGGGTTTTGGTAAAAAAATGCCAAGATTAGTTTTCGGTAATCCGTTTTGTACGTATCAACTCGATAAAGCGTGTGAACTCGTTAACAATACATGTAACCACATATCCTCTCAACAAGTTTCTCTCGAACACTTGTTATGGGATTTATCATATTGATCCTTTATTGATCTCTCACACAAACTACCAATATGATAACATTCAAGTTCAATATTTATGAACATCAACATTCAAAACTATCTCTAGCCTTATGAATATTGATGGATTGAAACTTAGGTCAAGTTTAATACATTTCTCTCGAACATGAATTAAACAGAATATAAACCATGTAAACAAAGTTTTTCTTCTATATTTATCATCAACAAAGTTCACAAACTTACAACCAGGATCAATACATACAAAATGATGGATTACCTACCACTAATCTTGACACAAGAATGTGTTTAGCTACACATAGTCATGGTAGCTTGCTTCACAAGTTTTGTGAGGAGATGAAAAAGCATCTGCGTCGAAGAATCGAGATCGGATGCAAATCTAGCTTCTCTATGTGAAAAATATCTCTTGGATGGTCAAAACTCAGAAAATAAGGTTATGGTGTGAAAAGGTGAAGTTATGATCCCAAGAAAAAGTAAAAATCTATTTATAATGCACTTGAAATCTGATACATTCGCACTGTGAATGATCCATTTGCCTAGCGAATGAAGAAAATGGCACCTTAAGTGCCTTCTGAAAGTTAAACCGCCCTTGACTGTCTTCGTGGGTTGGCAAAGAGAACGTTTCATTTGCAAGGCGAACCACTCGCCAAAACATTCGCAAAGCGAATTTTGGGTCCTTTTGCCACTGCCATAGCCAAGGGTTCTTCGCCACGACTTTCGCACAGCGAGCGAAGCATCGAACATTCGCTGGGAGTTCACAAAGAGAACTTTAGCTCCTTTTGCTTCTGCCATATTCTGGAGCTATTCGCTGGAGACCTCGCCAGAGTTCGCAAAGCGAACGTTCACTGGGGACTTCGCCAGAGTTTGCAAAGTGAACCTGCTGTTGTTTTCCTCTTTCTTTGGCAGCTTGTATCATCTCTTTGTGTCTTAAATCTTTGATCAATTAGTGCCTTTTCCTGCACAATAGCACACATATTACAAGCACCAAAGGTATAAATATATGTTTGAAGAACAATAACAATTCACTAATAAAATCCTCAATTAAAACAAGAAAGTGTTGAAAAATGCCAAGTATCAAATACAAATATATAGCATGTTTGACATCTAACAGCTACTCTCCTCCTTAGTGAGAACCAAAAGAACAGATTTTTCCTTCTCAAATAAGAAATTTATCATTTCAACCGTACCTTCTAAAATAGTTGTTAGCACATCTTTCGGAGTAGCCTCAACGGATGGAATGATGATTAGCTTTTCTTTACAACCAATAAATACCGAATTAGCAGAAAGCCAATCCATTCCTAAAACAACAGCTATTTTCTTAAGCGGCAAACAAATAGGATCAATCTGAAAAACTCTTCCATCCACAGATAAAACACAATTTTCACACATTAAAGGTGTTTTAACTATCTCATCCATGGCAGTAGTAACCACCATGGGTAGAGACAAGAGAATAGCTTTCAACCCAAGTCGCTTCACATATTGCATCGACACAAAAGAGTGTGTTGCTCCACAATCAAATAATACAAAACAAGGATTCCCATTAACGAAACACGTACCAAAAATCAAAGAGTTATTGCCCTTTGCTTTCTTCGCATCTAAAGTATAAAATCAACCGGTACTCTTTCCTTGTGCCTTATTCCTATTCTGAGGACAATCTCTAGCCATATGTCCCACTCCATCATAATGATAACACCTAAAAGTTCCATCGACGCACTTCCCGTAGTGATACTTGTTGCACAACCGACACAAAGGAGGAGTGTTAGGTCTAACACTTTGCACCTGCTTCCCTTTAAAGGCTTGTGGTCTAGGTCTATATTATTGACTTGATCTCCCACTGTCACCCTGGTTCATCCTACCCGTACCTCCCTCAGCTTGAACTTTCTTCAAACTATTCTCTGCCACATAACATTGCCTTAGCAATTCAGCATAACTAGTGAACTCTCTTTGAGACACACTATGAGAAATCTCAGCCTTCAAACCAAAAAGAAACTGGTCAATCTTCCACCTCTCATCCGGAGCATACATGGCTTGCCTAGAATAAGCAGCCATAATCTCAAACCTCTCAGCATAAGCAGCCACAATCAAAGTACCCTGTCTCAAATGTTGGAAATCAAATTCTTTCTGGGTCCTCAAGGAACTAGGGAAATAATTCTCCATAAAAGTAATCATAAATTGATCCCAGACCTTAGGTACCCCTTGGATAGTCATTAAGGCTGAACCACTCTCCCACCACCTCATGGCAACACCCTTCAATGAATGAGAAGCGAACACCACCTTATTCTCCTCACTACAATGGACTATCAGGAAAATTCTCTCCATGCCAGCTATCCATTCATGAGCTTTCACAGGATCTAACCCGCCATGAAATTCTGGAGGATTCATGCGGATGAAATCCCGAAAGCTTCCACCTACAGCATCTGGAACAACCACTGGAGGATAAAGACCCCCATTCATTTGTTGTACCATCTACTACATGAACTGGTTCTGCTGCTGCTGCATCTGTTGCAAAAACTGAGGCCATGGGACATACTTCTCGCCGCCCGGTGGATTCATCCCAACAGGAGTAGTTTTGGGTCTACCACAATTGCTTCTGCGCCCATCAGCCATGTTCCTAAAGGTCATACAGATAGGATTAAGTTGATCAGGCTCAATGCCATAAATATAACACTTAAGACCAATGGCGACACAACGCATATGAAACGAAAAGAAATACTTATACTATTTCATGGCTAGGTCGAGGATACGACCTGCTCCGATACCAACTGTAACACCCATATATGACATAATACATCAAAGCATAAATATCATACATGAATCCAAGTTTTGGTACTGAAATACCATAAATTCCTAGTTAACACATTGTATACATTACATGCCCAAAATACAAAGTACTAAAATCTAAGGCATAATGTATACAAGATGTCCCAATACACTAAGAACTAGATCAATACAATGATCTCAAAATAAATTTCCACAACGGAAGTCTTGCCATCCCAAAAGTCTAGATAAGTAAGGATAATCAAATAGCCTTATCCTTACCCTTCGCGGAACCTGAAGAACCTGTAATATAATTAACAACATGGGGTGAGATATTAAATCTCAGTGAGTTCCTTATCTTATAGATCCTCTCGGCTTTACAAGGTTCTAACAATCCTAACTCAAGTCAATGGGAAGGGAAGTGACCATGAGTTCACAATCTCACACTATATGGAAACACGTTATTGAGTCCGTTAACTCAAAGTTTATCACTAATTGGTAATAAATACCAAGGCATCTTTCCCCGACCAACCCTGCGAGAGAGTTCAATTCGGGTCACGGATCCTTAAAGACGTAGACATCCATCCCCGGCCAGCCCCTCCAAAGAGTTATGGACACGGGTCCCGAAAGTAAATATAGATAACTTTCCCCGACCAGCCTACACAAGAGGTCCTTCAACACGAGTCACAATTACCTACACATGGTACTTTCCCCAGCTAGCCTACATAAGAGGCCCTACAACACGGGTCACTAATACCACCCACTAAGTAACTTTCCCCGGCCAGCCTACATAAGAGGTCCTTCAACACGGGTCACTGATATTTATTAAGGGATAAAACGGTTCCGATTACGTGATTTCACACACCAATGTGATTGTATTCGACAATCACCAGTCCACATTTGCCTTTAGGCCTATTTTGCCTTTTCTCAATACTTAACATAGTTTGTCCATGTTCTTTACTAGCGTCTTATCCATTCCATACCATTCGGTATTGGACACAAGCCTCGACCTCATATGCACGAGCGTCGTCATTAAGTTATTTTTCAATTTCCTAGCTCATTACTAGGTTCTAATATAGGTTCATAGTAAGGTTTCCTCACTCTACCTATTCCATATTTTAACATGCATATTCTCTCAATCATGTTTAACAACAATTGATTACCCATAGCATAATACAATTTGCATAATAAAATCACATATAATAATTCAATCATAATTCACAACTCTTGGTTTCCTTATGATTATTTAATCGGGCAATAAAACCGATATTTCTCACTTTTATCACGTAGGATATTTTCATAGCTTTCCATCGGTATCAAGAATGCCTCGATCGGAAACACGGTTCAAACAATATTAATTTTTCAACATTTTTCAAAAACATAACAGTGGTAATCGGTTACCCTATAATGAGTAACCGATTACGCATTCTCCCTGTGCAAATAGTGGCCAAAATTCAATTGGGTAACCGGTTATCTCAGAATGAGTAACCGGTTACTTAGTTCATTTTCTGCGTAAAAACTATAATTTTTCTGCATGTAACCGGTTACCCTATAATGAGTAACCGGTTACCACTGAGTCTGAGACCTAAAAACCTATTATTTTCAGCATCAAAACCCAATGGAACATCATCAAAATTCATGGAAACATCATAGCAAGTATCAAACATCCATATTCCATACAACCCGCACATATTATGCAATCTATTCCAAATATTAACCATAGCAACCAACATTTAGCATGATCAATCCATTTTCACCATTTTAATTCAAGTTCTAACCTAAGTTTCTATACTTAGGGTTCTAACTAGAACTCACCAACAACAAGATGAAGAAGATGAAGAAGATGTTGGGTTGATTGGATGAAGAAGAGATGATGAAGATTGAAGCATTCTTCTTCTTCTAGGTTTTCTTTCTCTTTTCTCCTCTTGATCTTCCTTGTATTTACTTCTTTATATCTTTTTGTTCCAAATAGAGGGGAAAAAGGAAATGAAAAGGTATAGAGAAATATCTTTTAGTTAGCAACACTACTAAATGTCCAAAACACCTCTATAGTACCAATTGCTAAAACCTTTGAGTCAGATAATATTAATTGGATCTGTTCTGAGCTCATCGGTTACTCTAATTATCTTTGTAGATAATTTCTCATAGTACACTGGAACCCAGTTGACCACAACCAATATTATCCAGAGTAAAATAACTTACGGGGTATTACACAAGCTACTCATTTACAAGAACCTTCCGTTCTTCAAAGTTTTCACTCGATCAAATCCAAATTGCGAATTGTTGTCACATAATAGTACCAATATGATCCACCGTCTCACGCTACTCCTTTACAAGAACCGCAATTCTTCAAAGCCTTCACTCGATCGAATCCAAATTGCAAACTGTTATAACCCAAGATTTACCAAGATGATCCACCGTCACATGTTACTCCTTTGCAAAAACCGTAGCTCTTCAAAGCCTTCACTCGATCAAATCCAACTTAAGTAATCTTGTCCAAAACCTTTAAATCCACACTTTGATCTTGAAGGAAGGCTCCACCTTGGTTTTCTTATTTGAAAATCCCTTAAGATCTCAACCCAATTTTCAAAACCACAAGATAAATTGGATGTTACCAACTTGATTCTAGATGACACCAAAAAAATGAATGATTATGTATACTTTGTTTGTGTGTGTGCATAAAATCAAGTTTGAAGATGAAGAAGACTCTTAGTATGTTCCAGGTTTCGTTTGTGATTTTACCAAAATCATTGAAAAGAAAATGATGCGTGTATGAAGTGTGTGTATATATATATATATATATATATATATATATATATATATATATATATATATATATATATATATATATATATCTGTGTGTGTGTGTGCAAGTTAGAAGCAAAAAGGAATCCAATAGGTTTGGAAAACAATGCAAATTTTCAAGATTTTTGATGCATGTGTCGACCTATAAAGGTCACTTGCTGACCTAAAAAGGTCATGTGTCAACTTGTAGAGGTTATGTGTTGACCTGTAGAGGCGGCACATCTAATAGAGCCTACAAGCTTTAAATATGCAATACATGTGCCGACCTGAAAATCGTATGTGTCGACCTGTAAAGGTCAAGTGCCAACCTATGCAGTCAGCACATAAAACAGGCTTTAAAAATGCAGTACATGTATCAACCTATGACATGTATGTGTCGACACATAATATTGTTTTTCACAAAAAAAATCTTGATTTTAATGCATGACACCTTTTCTAAATCATTTCCAAATGGTTGAACCTTTTCTAAATGATTTCCAAAAAGTTTTTATGCTTCCTAATATTAAGATATGCATGAACCTTTTCTAAATGATTTTGAAAAAGCTTTTATGCTTCCTAATACTAAGATACACATTAAGACTCATAGGATACCGTCTTATATAAAAAAAAAGCTAAAATATCCAAGTTTTGACATCATGCAAAATACATCTAACGGAAAGTTGCACTCACACCTTTTCTATTTTTGTTTAAACTATATATTATCCCTTTTGTTTTGATTGTATGCTATGTTCCCGCGGTGTAGGAAATCTTGTAGAATCGATAAACGAAATCGAGCATTTCTTATATAAGAGACGCTGATTACTAAGCCAGCAGCAAGTTATGGTCGCCGCTAACAAACTGCTTAAGGACTATGTAGTTCCCACCAACAAGGAACCACATTGTAGAATCATCCATCCTACTGTAGGGACTAATAATTTCAAAATTAAGCTCTCTCTCTCGTAGGTATGATATAGCAAAATCAGTTTAGTGGACTACCTACCAAAAACCCCAACCTGCACTTGTTGATCTTTATCAAATTTTGTGGTACGATCAAAATAAATAATGTTGAACCCTCCTTATTCGATTAAGATTGTTCCATTATTCCCTCTGCGATAGATCCGGGGTGTGGCTATAGTCCCCGTCGACTAATTCCATTATGACATAGGCAGGGCTGAAAATTGTGTTCCTTACGCGTTATTTCCTGCTAAGCAAAACGACACAAATTAGGAGTCATATTTTGAATTTTAAGCAATAAAAGGGTGAGTATCTTTTTTAGGCTTGGGAGAGATTCAAGGACTTTTTGAGGTTATGCCTTTTTCATAGGTTTGAAAAATGGCCTATTGCCCATATCTTTTACAACAGTCTCTTTTATTCTACATGGATGTCCCTTGTCGCTGTTACTGTAGGAGCCCTTATGAATAGTTCCACATATGTCACCTATAATCTTATAGAGGATATGGCAAAAAACCATCACTCGTGGGGAGGTGACCACACTCTCATAATAAATGTTTCTCAAAAGAGTGGAATTTACAAAGTCAATTCTTCTGATCATATGAATGCTAAGGTACATGCCTTATACAAAAAGATTGAAAGCTTAAGCATTGCCCTTGCAACTCTTTCAACTCCTGGCTAAGATAGTGTTAACTAGTTAACAATAATCAACGTAATAATTCATATTCGAACACCTACAACCCATGGTGGAGAGTTCACCCCAACATTTCTTACAAGAATAACTCTCCCCAACCTACCATTGGACCATCGAGTTTCCAAAAAGGCATAGTTGTCCCCCCTAAGAAATCCAATCTAGAATTGTTAATGGATAATTTTATGACGACTCAAACTTGTCAAAACGAAGATTTCATAAACCAAAATCTCCACACAAATGAGTTTCTTAGGCAGTTAACCATAGAAGTTAATACTTTGATACCCATAATAAGATGATGGACACTCAAATATCCCAAGTTTCTCAGCAACAAGCATCAACATTTGTCCCCCCATAAGCAGTAAACAAGTGGTAAACAAGTGGATGACCTTAGTGATAAAAGTAAGGAGGTAAAAGAGAGTGAACCAAAGTCTCCTGAAAAAGGAGGTTTCTGAAGAGAAATAGAAGGGACCATATGTTTTTCCTACTCCCTATAAGTTGCCTATTCCATTTTCGCGCAAGGAAAAAATTAGAAGTCCATTTTAAAAATTTTGTGGAGCTATAGAAAAAGCTTTACATCAATGTAGTGAAAAAAAGAGGTACTAAAATTATGTTAGAGGATGATTATAAACCCTCTAGAGAACACCAGAGGTGACTAAATCCTAATATGAGAGACGTAGTGAAAAAGGAGGTTCTAAAAATCCTTGAATTTGGGGTAATATATCCCATATCAAACAGTAAGTGGGTAAGCCTCATTCAGGTGGTACCCAAGAAAGGACGAATGAATGTAATTAAAAATGATAAGGGTGAATTGGTATCAACTATGGTAGTTATGTAGTGGAGAATATGTATTAATTATAAGAAGCTTAATAAGGCTACTAGGAAAGATCACTTCATACTCTCAATCATTGATTAGGTACTGGAACATCTAGCTAATCAATCTCACATTTGTTACCAAGATGGATATTCATGTTTCTTCCAGATTACTATCCATCTGACTAATCAAGAAAAGATGACTTTCACCTGTCATTATGGTACATTTTCCTACAGGAAAATCCTTTTTGGACTATGCAATATGCCTACTACTTTCCAGCACCGCATGATGTCGATACTTTATGACTTCCTATAGGGCATCATGGAAGTCCTCATGGATGACTTCTTTATCTATGTCTCTATTTGTTAGATTTGTGTAGCAAATTTAGAGTGAGTCCTAGAAAGGTGTGTCAAGGTTAAACTAGTGTTGAATTGGGAAAAATGTCACTTCATGGTGAAAAAGGGAATAGTTTTTGGACACCTAGTGTCTGAAAGAGGGATAAAGGTTGACAAGGCAAAAATAGAAGTTATAGAAAAAAATATCACCTCCAACCTCAGTGAGACAAGTAAGAAGTTTTATGGGTCAAGCAGGTTTTTACTACCATTTTATAAAAGACTTCTCAAAGATCTCCAAACCATTAGCTGGTCTACTCATGAAAGACGTTGAATTCAATTTTGACAAAAATTTCTTGGAACCCTTCTAGAAACTCAAGCAATCAATGATTTTTGCACCGATAATGCAACCTCCATATTGGAGTCTTCTGTTTGAAATCATGTGTGATGTCAATGACTATGTTGTAGGCGTGGTACTAGGACATATGAAGGATAAAAATATGCACACCATTTACTATGCGCGAGAACTCTGGATGAAGCACAAATAAATTATGCAACCACTAAAAAAGAGATTTTGGTTGTAGTCTTTTTCATTGATAAATTACTTTCTTATCTTGTAGGATCTAAAATCATTACTTGTACCAATCATAAGGCCATTAGGTATTTGTTGAGCCAAAAGGATGCAAAATCAAGACTAATTTCTTGGATTATATTGCTTCAGGAATTTGATATAGAGATTAGAGATAAGAAGGGTATGGAGAATGTAGTCGCAGACCATCTGTTTAGGCTGATTGAATTGAAAAAGGAAAAGTTACCCCTATATGACTTTTTCCCTGATGACAAAATATTTGTATTGATACAAAATGAAGTGCCTTTGTATGCTAATTTTTCCAACTACCTTGCAGTGGGAGTCTTGCCTCAGAATAAGAGTTATTACCGCAAGAAAAAGTTCTTTGCTAACCTTGAGCACTATTATTGGGATGGACCTCTACTTTTTAAGAGAGGTGTTGACAATATTTTCCGAAGGCATGTCTCATAATAAGAGATGGAAAGTGTTACAAGTCACTTCATGCTTCCGCCAATAGCAGGCATACAAGTACATTAATGATTGTTGCAAAAATCTTACAAGTCAGCCTTTATTGGCCTAACTTCTTTAAGGATATGCACTCGTTTATTACAAAGTGTCACCAGTGCCACCATACTGGGAAATTTAAAAAAGAAATTATATTCCCTTAAACAACATCCTAAAGGTGTAGATTTTTTATGTGCGGGGATTTATTTTATGGGACCATTTCCTTCTTTGATGGGAAACCAATACATACTCATTGATGTGGTTTATATGTCAAAATGGATTGAAGTGATTACCTCCCCTGCACATGATGCACGCGTGGTCATTAAAATGATTAAGAATAATATTTTCCCAAGGTTTGGTGCCCCTAGGTTAGTAATAAGCGATGGAGGGTCACACGTCATTTTCATATAATTTGAGAGCCATTTGAAAAAGTATGGAGTGAAACACAAGGTTGCAACAACTTATCATCCATAAACAAGCGGTTGGGTGAAAGTATCTAATAAAGATATTAAAACCATCATAGAAAAGATAACATCTCTCTATATTTAGGAAGGACTAAGCCACTGAACTCGATGATGCACTATGGGCATACTAGACAACTTATAAAACACCAATAGGAATGACCCTGTATAGGTTGATTTATGGAAAGTTCTGTTAGTTGCCTGTAGAGTTGGAACATAAGGCTTATTGGGCTATCAAAACCCTTAACTTATACTACCATGCTCCAGAAGAGGAAAGAAAGTCACAATTGAATGAGCTGGAGAAATTAAGGATCGGCGTGTATGAAAATTCTAAGTTGTATAATGAAATAACGAAGAAGTGGCATGACAAACACATTATAAAAAGAGAATTTAAGGAATACTAAATTGTCCTGGTATTCAATTCCAAGTTGAAGTTATTCCCTAAAAGCTTTGTTTAAAATGGTTTTATCCCTTCCATGTGAAGAGGGTAATGTCATGTAGAGTTGTTGAAGTTTAGAGTGAATCCACGGGATCCTTTATAGTGAATGGGCAGAGACTCAAACACTATATTACCAATGAAGCGATAAAGAAAGTGTTCTGGACTGGACCTATGGCTAGACATGGCCCAATCCGCTTCTGCTCCAGAGCGTCCCAAATTGCCTAAGTCCAATCCACAAAGGGGCAAAAGTTACCTTTCTACCCCTCCAATCGGGCAGGGACTGCATCACTCCTCCCCGGAAACAATGCTCGTTACGCACGGCTCGTCCACTCCCCGAACAACTATGGGCAGGTGCCAGAAACTATGCATATGCCTGACATAACAGCTAGTTTTGGGCACCCTGCTCGACATAACGGCTAATTTGGGTAGTTACCTATTCTTCGGGAAAACGGTTATTTCGCCCCGAAAATAGGACCGTTGGCCACGCGCTGGGGGCTTTATATAACCCTCTCACTTGAGAGGGTCAGGTATCCAATATTCACCCTACGAACTCATACTTTGTACTTGCCCCTTTTCTCCGACCCTTTCTTACTTGAGCGTCGGAGTACCTTGCAGGTACACCCCCTCCTCCTCCTCATACGACCAGTTCCTCATACGTACTTGGTGGCCCACTTCTACAGGATCTGATCCAGCCTTCACGATCAGTGGCGTCGTCTGTGGGAACTCTTATTCTCCCCATCTTTCTTTCCCCGGAAACCAAAGATCAAAACAAAATTTCAAGATTATCATCATGGCCTCTCAAGATCACGCCAAAGGTGCTCTCTAAACCGCTGTTTGCCACGTCAACAAGACTGACGTTGACGACCCATCATCTCTTCTCTGAGATGCCCGTTTTCTGAGAGACAGAGCCATAGCTTCTCCTTCCCCTACCCCTGCTGACCGTAACCACGATCAGCCTTCGCTGGACGTCCAACCCATTCCTGTTCTGCCCAACGCCGACCCGGCCGTGGCAGCCCTCCTAGAGGCGATCAACAAAACCAACACCCTAATCCTGCAGCAGAGCGAGAGGATCGGGGCATTAGAGGAGTCCAACCGTCCAAGATCCCCTCCTCCAAGGAGGAACCAGCGACGATCAAGGAGCCCGCAGCCCCGGAGAGATATCAACCGAAGACTGCGCCAAGAACCTGACCCTCGCTCCATCCGAAAGCGTGACCAGGTTTCCCCGCATGACCAGCACTCTCCTGACCACAAGAGGACTCGAAAGAATGAGCAGTCTCCCCCGGTCAAGTCTAAAGGCCGGGCTCGTTCACCTTCTCCCCGAAGGAACCGCTCACCTTCTCCTCGAAGAAACCACTCTCCTTCTCCCCGAAGGAACCGCCGTCGTGAGCGTACCCTTCGGTCCCCATCATTCACCAGTTCTAGCAGCGACGATGAGCCTTGCGGCCCATTGTCCCAGGAAATCTTGCCTACCCGTCTCCCTAAGGGCTTGGAGAAGCCCCCGTCACTGGGCAGGTACGACTGGACTACTGACCCCGGCGAACACATCGAGAACATCAATGCGCTATTGGACTACCATGGTGTACGGGGCACCTTCAAGTGCCGGCTATTTCCAACCATGCTCCGGAAAGGGGCAATGACATGGTACAAGCAGCTGCCCGAAGAGTTCATTACCTCCTGGAGGCAACTAGATGAAGAAGCAGTACAGGTCCCTACAACGGACGAGATGAAAAAGTTTCTGCTCGAGCAAGGACTCCGCCCGGGCTCCGAGTTCTCTAAAGTCGTCGGTCTCGCACCGCCGAGGAACCTAGATGCCCTCCTCCTCAAAGCCCAATCGCACATTCAGTACGAAGAAAAGGTTGCAGCCAGCAACGTCCGAGCATCACGCAACCAGGAGAATGCTCGGGCCTCCAGAGGCGAGGAAGCCTCAACATCTCGTCGAGGCGAACGGAGGTGCTAGGACCGTCCTCGGGAATCCCGCGACAACAAGGGACCCTCCGGGCGATTCCACAACTATACCCCCCTGACCGTCTCCAGGGAGAAGATACTGTCTAAGTGTACGAACTCATAATTCAAGCAGGCAGGGGTCCGCTTCCCCAAACAACTACCGGCCAGACCGAACGCGGACAAATCAAAGTACTGCTGTTTCCACAAGAGTCACGGCCACACTACTGAAGACTGCATCCATCTGAAGGATGCTATTGAGATACCAATCAGGGACGGCCACCTGAAACAGCTCACAAAGAAGAAGGACACTCCTTGACAGGACGCCCAGGAGTCCAAGAAGATAGAGGAAGAAGTACCCTCCTCGGAAGAAGCCAACATCCAGGTCGCTATGTCCATATCACGACCAGAAGACTTCCACGTCCCGGACGGGCTCAACGCCCCTGCTTATTTCGCGGCCCATAGCCCGTGGGAGACGTTTCCCTCCGCCATGATTATCTCCGGTGGGGGCTTCAACAAAATCACGGTGGGCTCCGTGAAACGAAAATTCGAGCATCTGATCAACACAAGCTCCAATAAGGTGACCACGCTCGATCAGACCCTGAAGGGCTCTATCCCCATCTCCTTCTACCGGGAAGAGCTCCTCGGGGGGTCTCCAAACTCGAGCATACCTTTGCTCGTCAGAGCCCGAATGGCGAACTTCGACGTTCGCAAAATCCTCGTCGACCAGGGTAGCTCGGTCGACATCATGTACTCCCAGCTGTTTTCAACTATTCAGCTGGACGAATCACACCTTACCCCCTATGTGGGGTCAGATTTATAGGGATTCAATGGATCAGTGACCAAGCCATGGGGATACGTCGAACTGATCGTAACCTTCGGATCAGCTGAGACGACCAGATCCGTCAAGGTACAATTTTTGGTAATCGACTGCCCGTCGCTTTACCAGTGCATATTCGGAAGACCAACTCTGGCCGAGTTGGTAGCAGTGCCTTCAATAGTCCACCTCAAGATGAAGTATTACACTTCAAAAGGGAAGGTTGCCACCCTCCACGGTGATATCGAGGCTACGCGACAGTGTTTCGAAGCAGCAGCAAATGGGCGCAACGCTATTGCGTCAAAACCAAAAGCGTCGAGCAAGCCAGCATTGCCAAGCAGCTCCGAGGAAGCTAAGCCTCTGCCCCAGGTCGACTCCATCAACCTCGACAGCCGCTTCTCCGAAGAAGACCAACAGGAGGAACGAGCAGCTTCAGCCAACTCGCCTACGTCGTCCAGCAGCAGCTCCCATCTGATGCGCCCAATCCCGGATGGCAACTTCGAGATCGTTCTGTTCGGCGATGACCCTCAACAGGGAGTGAAGATTGGAGTAGACTTGCCCGACATTGCAAGGAAGCAGCTCAAAGTCTGCCTCCGTGAGAACGCCAACCTCTTCGCCTGGAGCGCCGCCGAGATGCCCGGCTTGGACCCGTCTGTTACCTGCCACCAACTGATGATTGATCCGGCCGTCAAGGCCGTAACACAACGTAGGAGAAAGCAGTCTCCAAAGAAAACGGAGGCTGCAGAAAAAGCTGTAAAGGACCTCCTCGAGGTCAAATTTATTTCGGAGGCCAAGTACACCACTTGGCTGTCCAACGTTGTACTCGTGAAAAAATCTAATGGAAAATGGCGAATGTGCATTGATTACACCGATCTTAACAAGCCATGCCCGAAGGATGCCTATCCCCTCCCCAATATTGATAAACTTGTTGATAATTCTGCCGGTTTTAAACTTTTGTCGTTCATGGATGCCTACTCAGGCTATAATCAAATTCCAATGGCGATGGCCGACAAAAAATACACGGTCTTCATGACCGAATCGGGCAACTATTACTACAACATAATGCCCTTCGGCCTGAAGAATGCCGAAGCGACCTATCAAAGAATGATGAACAAGGTCTTCCGGGGATAGATAGGAGACATTCTCAAAGTCTACATGGACGACATGATCGTAAAATCACACAAGGAAACCAATCACACTGCCCATTTAAGGAAGGTCTTCAAACAGGTCAGAAAATACAAAATGTATTTCAACCCGGAGAAGTGCACGTTCGGTGTCCGGGCAGGGAAGTTCCTCGGCTTCTATCTAACAGAACGGGGAATCGAGGCCAATCCCGATAAATGCCGAGCATTCTCCGAGTTTCCAACGCCCAAGTCAAAGAAATCCATCCAGTCCCTCAACGGGATGCTCGCGTCACTATCTCGTTTCGTGGCCAAATCTGCCCAGCACACCCTACCATTCTTCAAACTTCTCCGCAAGGAGGCAGCGTTCAAATGGACCAAGGAATGTGACAAGGCTCTTCTCCATCTGAAACGGGCACTCTCAGAACCACCAGTCCTCTCTCGCCCGGACAATGGCAAAACTTTGTACTTATATCTCGTCGTAGCAACTGAAGCAGTGAGCGCCGCTCTCATCCGCGAGACCCATGACGGACAGAAGCCCATATATTTCACGAGCAAAGCACTACAAGGACCAGAGTTAAGATACCAACAGATAGAGAAAATGGCTCTGTCCCTCATCAACGCAGCCAGAAGATTAAGACATTACTTCCTGGCCCACACGATCGTGGTACGAACAGATCAACCCATAAAACAGCTACTAGGACGACCAGACATGGCCGGTCGAATGTTCAAATGGTCGCTTGAACTATCCGAATTTGACATCCGGTATGAAGGCGGGAAAGCTCTCAAAGCCCAGGCTCTGGCAGACTTCGTCGCAGAAATGACATTCGTAGACTCCCCGCAAGTGAAGCGCGCAAATGGACCATTTTTGTGGACGGTGCCTCAAGCTCGGTAGGGAGCGGCGCATGCATCACACTGGAAAGGAACAAAGGAATCATCGTTGAAGTATCACTCACCCTGTCCTTCCAAACCTCTAACAACCAGGCTGAATACGAGGCCTTCCTCGCTGGGTTACGCCTAGCCGAGGACTTGGGCGCAGAAGAATTCGTCATTTGCACAGATTCACAGCTCGTGGCCCTTCAGGTCCGAGGAGAATATCAAGCCAAAAACGACAACCTGACCGAATACTTAGCCCTAGTCAAAAGGGAAATGGCGAAGTTTGCGACAGTAGAAGTGAAACATGTTCCCCGCGAACATAACGTGCGAGCAGACGTTCTATCCAAACTAGCCAGCACAAAGAAGAAAGGCGGAAACAAATCCGTCATACAGGAAGTACTTCCTCGACCCAGTATCGAGAAGGCCTCCCCGACCCTCGACGTACAGGTGATCGGCGACAACAACTGCTGGATGACCCCTGTTTACAATTATCTCGCTAAAGACGAACTTCCGTCCGACCCAAGAGAGGCCAGCGTAGTTAGGAGAAGAGTTTGCTCCTACGTCCTAGTCGAGGATAAACTCTACAGGCGAGGATTCTCCATTCCGCTGCTCAAGTGTGTCGAGGAAGAAATGGTCGCACACATCTTACGCGAAATCCACGAGGGGATCAACGCCCAACATCTCGGTGGAAGGTCCCTTGCCCGAAAAGCCCTCCGAGCAGGGTATTACTGGCCGACCATGCAACACGATGTGAAAGAACACGTGAAGAAATGCGATAAATGCCAACGGCACAGGGACATGCACCTGGATCCACCTAACGAGCTCAAAGCAATGTCCTCCCCGTGGCCATTTGCCTGGTGGGGCCTAGACATCCTTGGACCCTTCATAGTAGGATCAAATCAGAACAAATACCTAATAGTGGGCATAGACTACTTCACAAAATGGATAGAAGCAGAGGCTCTAGCCAAAATAACCGCCCTTAACATACTGCGTTTCTACAAACGAAACATCTTTGCAGGTTTTGGCGTCCCCCTGGCGATAGTCACGGACAATGGGACACAATTCACGAACAGGAAGTTCCAGGACTTCTTCGCCCAGCTAGGTACGAAGTAACACTTCGCATCCATCAAACATCCCCAGACAAACAGGCAAGCCGAAGCGGCAAACTGGGTCATCCTTCGAGACCTCAAACAAAGGCTGGACGAAACGAAGAAGGCTTGGGTCGAGGAGCTGCACAGTGTGCTATGGGCATACGGCACAAATCCACACTCTACAACCGGAGAAACATCTTTCCGTCTAGCATACGGGACCGAGGTTGTAATCCCCGTCGAAGTTCACGTACCCTCCAGGCGAACAGAGTCGCCCCTAGACGAGGAGATGAACGATGAATCACTAAGGGAAGAACTCGACCTCGTAAAGGAAATCCGAACTAGGGCGGCCTCCGCGAAGCCTCGCTAAGACAAAAAATTACCGTCAAGCACAACGCCAAGGTGATACGACGAGAGTTCGACGTGGGAAGCCTTGTTCTAAGGAGAAACCACGAACACTCTCGCGAAGGCAAACTAGCAGCCAACTAGGAAGGACCCTATCGCGTTCGAGCAAAAACGGAGAATGGGGCCTACTACCTAGAACATCTCAACGGGGAAGAACTTGCTCGACCATGGAACGCTAAAAAGCTAAAACAATACTATATCTAGGGCCCTAATTCTCGGTTCGACCCGTCACAACGACGAACGTCAGCTACCGACCACTATGCACGCCTAGGTACAAGCGTCGCATACCGACAAAGCAGAACCCCGCTCAGTAATGAGCCGAGTAACTGCTTGACGGAGGTCCTCGATCAAGCATCGCCGTCGTCAAAGTACCATAACTGGTAGAACCCTAGCTCGCGATGGGACGCTCACGCCGCGAACTCAGGCCTCAAATGCGACCTGAGCTCCTCATCCCCGCCAGGACATTCCCCGGCCGTTCGACCAGTACCCCTCACTGCCGAACACATCTACAACGAGCAATCCCCTAAAACTTCACATGAGTCAAATACTCCCTATCACGGGCAGACATACAATCACAATAAGCATGAGTACAACACTTAGCAGAAAATAAAAGCAAGTAAAACCATACAAATAACAGAGCCGACCACCAAGACCGGGCATATAAGTTAATATAATAAGTGGCCACTAGGACCATGATTATGCTAGATTACATAAAACAGGGGCCATGCTCCCAAAATAAGTTACAACAATTACGCGGCACGCAGGCCGGAAAAATTACAACAACATAAAGAAAACCCCTCACTCGTCCATTTGCCCGGCGGGATCTGGCTGAGAATCCTGGTTCTCCGCGGGCTGGTCCTCGGCATTCTCTTCAAGGAGGGCAGCAGGCATGACGATCTGGCCATCCTCAACATGCGCCAGATAATGGGTACCCTCAACAGAGAAGTCAAGCTCGGGGTTCACCACCCGCAGTTGAGACACGGCGTTTCTGAAGGATTCATCCACGACGGCAATACTGTCATCCTCGGCCATCAGCATACGGGCGACCAGCTCGGACCTTGTCTTTAATTCCTTCACATCTTCAGGCTCATCTTCACCCGGAGCGTTGACCGCCCTCAGCTGCTGGACCAGCTCCTCGGTCGCCTTCTTCTCCGCAGCCAGCATAGAATTCTCTTTCTTCAACCTGGCCACCTCCTCTTCAGCCTTCTTCCGAGCATCATCTGCATTTTTGACCTCTTCTTTGAGGGACACCATGGTAGCCCGAACAACATTAAGTTCGGACTCAGTTGCAGAGTCCCCTTCAGCATAAACGGCGGCCATCTCCAGCATCCTAACCAAAGCTGAAGCATCTTGAGCCACCAACGTCTTCTTGCTTGGGCGGTCCATGCTTTCCAAACGAAGAGATTCCGTCCGAGGCATGACCAAAGAGTTCCCCTCAAAGAATCTCCTATCAAGGATGCAAGGAGGAAGCTCGAACTTTCCTTTCTCTGGTACCCGGGTGAGATCCACAATGTCAGTAACCCTTGGCCGCTTGGATTATCCGATCAAAGGCAGGGGAGATCCCCGGGGAGCGGGAGTGGGAGAAGAGGGCCCCACAGCAGACTGAATCGGAGTGGGAGCACAAGCACCAGCGAATCGAGACTTCAGAGGAACCGCTTCGGTCTTGTTCCTCGCAAGAGCATTCTTCACAACCCTCTCATGGGCCTGAGGCGTCTCACCTGCACGAACAAAAGTTGAACACGTTAGTTACGAGGAAAAGAAATAATGCGAGCAAATCTAAAATAACTAAGACTACTAAGCAGCTTCTCGACTTCCGCAGGAGTCTTGCACTCCAGGAGTGCCTTGGTGTTAATAAATTGGTACTCAACCCTCTGACTACCGTTCTCCTCGAATACCAGGTTACCCTTATTCGTCCAGCACTACGCAAGCCGGAAGGAGTTAACGTACTTCACCAACTCCTCGTACGCCACAACATCCTTCCCGCGTAGCTTGTGCGATTGGAGAACGTAGTCACCGGGGCCTCTTGGCGAAATGGTCAGGTGCCCAATGGATTGGGAACTTGTAGATTCTCCGCCCAATAAATTTCCCCATCTCGTCGCATAGGTCATTTCCATCCTCATCCACCTCGATCTCCCAGACATATGTACTATCCTGGGCAGCTTCGGACATGGGCTCGACAATATAGTACCGCTCCTTAAACGTCCGTATCGACTCTGAAAATGGTTTAAATAATTTGCGAGGCTGCTTCAAAGAGACCCAACCATACTGCTTCCCCGACAGCTGCCTTTTAAGATGGAAGACGGTGAAAAACAGAGGAAGAGTAGCCCCTATGGCGAGGTACTCGCACACCAGCTCGAACGCCCGGATGAAGGCCAACGAGTTAGGGTACAGTTGCGTGGGGGCCAACTTCAAGTGCACGAACACCGACTGCTGAAAATCGATGAACGATAACCTCAGACCCAGCTCCTTGAAGGCATACTCATACATCGTAAAGCGGTCCCCGTAATTCGTGCAGACCCGGTCATCCTCTGAAGGAAAGTGCACCTTCCACTCCCCCTCTGGCCCGACCTCAGTAAAGACGTCCCCCAAGTACTTTGCAAAAGTATACACATGTTCAGCAGGTTCGGCCACCTCCCATTCCTCCACGCAACCCTCGACGACGCCCTCGTCCATATCTTCCAACTCCTCTTCCTCCCCGACCTCATTGGGGGTACTCGAAGCCGTCAAACTACTACTATCCGAAGAACTTGTTTCTTCCTCGAACGAGTCTAAGATAATCTCTCCGTCTGGCCCTGTCGCCATATCGATCACCTGAAAAGCAGAGAAAAAAGTGAATTCGACAATAAATCAAACCCACCCTTCCACCGCTAGTCAAGCGAAAGGGTGCCCAGAGGGCTGAGGACAACGTCCCCGGCCTATGCCCTAACATCAGAAGAAAAACTGAAACCTCCCCACGAGGAGACGCTCGAAACAAATCATCCCCAAGTGAGGAGCTTCCCCGTACTCATACCCAAATTCCGTATGAAGCTTCGACGGAAACCGCAAAGCTTCACCGAAATCTGGGAATATTCGACCGGAAAATTCATCACCCACTCAGAAGATGAACAATCACGACTGTTACACATGCATCGCCGCCGCATGATAAGTGCAAATTGTACCTATTTTTGTATATATGTTTTGTTGCACTTATCGATTCTTTTTGGTAAATATCGTGCGAATAAAACCCAATTTGTTTGTAAATACGATTACTTTACGTTTTCGGTGTATAGTGCGTTACCGTGTAAATATCATCGAGTTTAATCGATTTTCATTTATTTTTGTAGGTGTTACAACAATGGGATTTTTCTATATTCATAAAGAGCATTGAATAAGCTTTCCAGCGCTTCAAACCGTGCGTCAATCGGAGTTGCGGTTCAAAAGTTATGAATAAAACAGTGCTGGAAAAATGCTGTTCTGTCAAATTCGCCAGGCAAATTTCAATCCGCCGGGCGAATTTGAGAAATTCGCCAGGCGAGTGAAAAATTGGAAATTACAGTGGCTACTGTCTTGTGCTCGCGTCTAGCTCGCGTCATGTTCGCCGGGCGAATTTTGGGCAATCCGCCAGGCGAATTTTCAATCCGCCTGGCGAATCTTGATATTTTCTGTTTGGCGGTTTATGTATGCAGCTGTGTGAGAGAAAAAGGGGAATCCGCCTGGCCAATTTTCAATCCGCCAGGCGAATTTGTCTGAACCAAAATTTTGTATTTAATTCATTTGACTTCATTTTTGTTATGGGATGTTGTTTTGGGGGTGATTTTTGTCTCCAAACTTCATCAACCTCATTCTTTGGTAGGAGTAGCTTAGAAAACATCATGGAAGCTTGCATGCGGATGATTCAAGGTGGATTTCTCATCGATCGGTGCCGACAAACCGTGAAGTGTTTGGTTCATTTCTGATTTTCTTTGTGTTTTTCTTCTATGTTGGGTTGTTGTATATGTATCTACTATGAACTCATGTATATTTGTCGCCCATGGCGTTGTGTAAAACTTGCTTTACAAATCTTTATGGGTAATTGTCTCTGATTTTTGCTTTATGCGCGGGGTTTGGGTTGCGTTAGACATAACCCTCCCGAACTTCGATTAGGGATGATTGTCTGTTAGTTTCTGGACTCTAGAGATAGATTTAGGAGCTAACAATCTTCAATAGGCGTCGAATCTTAATGCCTTCCGTGTCTCGAGGCTTCGCTCGCGAGAGTGACGAAGAGAGTGACACGGTTGTTTTCTCAACTTTGCGTTAGACATAACCTGTGTTGTGAGCGATGCTGGGTGATATTGAGGAGTATTGTAGGTTGAGTATAACTGGTCGGTAAGTTTAAGTTTGTGAGGAGTTGATTATGTACATTGCCGGACAAGTTTTTCTCTCTGAAGAATGAGTTTTGTTTTATGTTTTAATGTTTACTTTTCTGTTTTCTTGTTTAAAACCATTTTAATCCAAACTCATAAACGCGAGAGACTGTCGAACGACATTCTTTCCCTCGAACCGATCTCTGTGGACTCGACATAAATCCCGGAGGGAATTCTTTCCGAAAATAAATATTTTTGCTTGCTTGCCGCTTTACCGCAACCAACAAAATGGCGCCGTTGCCAGGGATTGGTTTTGATATTGAATCGCATTGCGATAGTTTCTTTGTTTTTGAGTTTTGTAGATATCGTATATATTGTATATTTTCACTTGTTATACTAATACTTGTAGATTAACGTTTGTTCAAGTGTTTGGTTAGGACGCTTGCTTTTGGTTGCGCGGCGAGACATCACCATGGCATGAATGAAGTAAGTTTCTAGCTAAGCACCGTAAAGGCGTCGAGCTTACGACGTAAAACAAGCATGTTTTATAGTTTTTCTTTTCTAATGTTTTTGGTTGTTGTTTGCTCACAGATTTTGATTGACTTATTTGAGGATGCTTTTGTGATTTTCCAAGTTTGTTCGTTTCAACTTGCGGATGTATGGTAATGATCTTGTTAAGTTTTGTACACGTCCGAGGTATGTATTTATCACTTTCTATACTTTAGCATATTCATGATACTTAGGCATTTTGCAAACTTCCATGCCATCCATTCTTTTGTATACTTGTTCTATTGTGAATCACTTTAGTTCCCAACCTTTTTGTGAGGTGGCTTTCCATTGTTCATATATGCGCGGAGAACCGACATTCTTGTTTTACTGGATTTTATTATGTTGAATCTATTGTTTATGTTGTGTATATGAATGCATGAAAAGGATCAAGGCATTTTGTTTCATTTTGAGCACAACTACCTAGCCAAATAGTCAATTCACCTTGTGAGTGTGTGAGAATTCGTAACCCCTTTGAGCTTTTTGATCCATGTTTCTATTTGAACTTAATGCTTGTCTATGAGTATTTAGTTCACTTATTTTTGAATGGATTTTGTTTTTTCTTGGACCTCAATTTTGTGTTGTTGTATGGATTTTTTCCTTGCCTTAGAAAGTAGGGAGTATTCACATGATGGTGCAGTTGAATTCAAGTTAGGGAGAGGATGATTGTATACTCATTGGTTGAATTCTATGAGGATTGAAAAAGAAAAGAGAAAAGAGAAAAATATGACAAAGAAAAGAAAAGAAAAAAGTGAAAAAGAAAAAAAAAAGAAAAATCCTTGAAAAAGGAAACAAAAAGAGTTCAAATAAATGTGCTAAATAAGTATTGTGTGTTGTGTAGCACTTGAGATTTTGGAAGAAGTTTAATTGGAATTTTGTGTTTGAACTTTTGTGAGTTGATCACTCCCTTAGGTTTAGGCAAGTTTTTGTTTCAATTACCTTGAGAAATTGCCCCTTGTTTGTTGACCCGACCACGTTACAACCTTGAAAGTCCTTGTGATTCTTGCTTTTGTATGTTCAATATGAATTTGTGGATGTATGCATAATTTAGTCTTTTGTTTGCATGAGTGTTGTGTGAGTGTAAAGTACCTTATTGTGTGTTTTTCATCTACCGATGATTATTTTTGCTAGGTGTGATTCACTTTGGAACTTGTGTTGTTTTAGGATGTTTGACATGATTTTTGTATTTTGCATTTGTTTCGTGACTATGTTGTCGTCGTAGTTTAGTGGTAAGTATTTACTTTTCGTGTGTACCTTTTGCATTTGAACCATTCATTCGTTTCCGTTTTTCAAAACTTGTTGATTCGTCTTTCTTTGGATATTGCTTGTGCATTTTCAAGTTTGTTTGATTCTTGTTTGTGGACAAACAATTAGGTAAGTTGGGGAGAGTTTGATAAGTGCAAATTGTACCTATTTTTGTATATATGTTTTGTTGCACTTATCGATTCTTTTTGGTAAATATCGTGCGAATAAAACCCAATTTGTTTGTAAATACGATTACTTTACGTTTTCGGTGTATAGTGCGTTACCGTGTAAATATCATTGAGTTTAATCGATTTTCATTTATTTTTGTAGGTGTTACAGCAATGGGATTTTTCCATATTAATAAAGAGCATTGAATAAGCTTTCCAGCGCTTCAAACCGTGCGTCAATCGGAGTTGCGGTTCAAAAGTTATGAATAAAACAGTGCTGGAAAAATGCTGTTCTGTCAAATTCGCCAGGCAAATTTCAATCCGCCGGGCGAATTTGAGAAATTCGCCAGGCGAGGCCCTGGCGAGTGAAAAATTGGAAATTACAGTGGCTACTGTCTTGTGCTCGCGTCTAGCTCGCGTCATGTTCGCCGGGCGAATTTTGGGCAATCCGCCAGGCGAATTTTCAATCCGCCTGGCGAATCTTGATATTTTCTGTTTGGAGGTTTATGTATGCAGCTGTGTGAGAGAAAAAGGGGAATCCGCCTGGCCAATTTTCAATCCGCCAGGCGAATTTGTCTGAACCAAAATTTTGTATTTAATTCATTTGACTTCATTTTTGTTATGGGATGTTGTTTTGGGGGTGATTTTTGTCTCCAAACTTCATCAACCTCATTCTTTGGTAGGAGTAGCTTAGAAAACATCATGGAAGCTTGCATGCGGATGATTCAAGGTGGATTTCTCATCGATCGGTGCCGACAAACCGTGAAGTGTTTGGTTCATTTCTGATTTTCTTTGTGTTTTTCTTCTATGTTGGGTTGTTGTATATGTATCTACTATGAACTCATGTATATTTGTCCCCCATGGCGTTGTGTAAAACTTGCTTTACAAATCTTTATGGGTAATTGTCTCTGATTTTTGCTTTATGCGCGGGGTTTGGGTTGCGTTAGACATAACCCTCCCGAACTTCGATTAGGGATGATTGTCTGTTAGTTTCTGGACTCTAGAGATAGATTTAGGAGCTAACAATCTTCAATAGGCGTCGAATCTTAATGCCTTCCGTGTCTCGAGGCTTCGCTCGCGAGAGTGACGAAGAGAGTGACACGGTTGTTTTCTCAACTTTGCGTTAGACATAACCTGTGTTGTGAGCGATGCTGGGTGATATTGAGGAGTATTGTAGGTTGAGTATAACTGGTCGGTAAGTTTAAGTTTGTGAGGAGTTGATTATGTACATTGCCGGACAAGTTTTTCTCTCTGAAGAATGAGTTTTGTTTTATGTTTTAATGTTTACTTTTCTGTTTTCTTGTTTAAAACCATTTTAATCCAAACTCATAAACGCGAGAGACTGTCGAACGACATTCTTTCCCTCGAACCGATCTCTGTGGACTCGACATAAATCCCGGAGGGAATTCTTTCCGAAAATAAATATTTTTGCTTGCTTGCCGCTTTACCGCAACCAACAAAATGGCGCCGTTGCCAGGGATTGGTTTTGATATTGAATCGCATTGCGATAGTTTCTTTGTTTTTGAGTTTTGTAGATATCGTATATATTGTATATTTTCACTTGTTATACTAATACTTGTAGATTAACGTTTGTTCAAGTGTTTGGTTAGGACGCTTGCTTTTGGTTGCGCGGCGAGACATCACCATGGCATGAATGAAGTAAGTTTCTAGCTAAGCACCGTAAAGGCGTCGAGCTTACGACGTAAAACAAGCATGTTTTATAGTTTTTCTTTTCTAATGTTTTTGGTTGTTGTTTGCTCACAGATTTTGATTGACTTATTTGAGGATGCTTTTGTGATTTTCCAAGTTTGTTCGTTTCAACTTGCGGATGTATGGTAATGATCTTGTTAAGTTTTGTACACGTCCGAGGTATGTATTTATCACTTTCTATACTTTAGCATATTCATGATACTTAGGCATTTTGCAAACTTCCATGCCATCCATTCTTTTGTATACTTGTTCTATTGTGAATCACTTTAGTTCCCAACCTTTTTGTGAGGTGGCTTTCCATTGTTCATATATGCGCGGAGAACCGACATTCTTGTTTTACTGGATTTTATTATGTTGAATCTATTGTTTATGTTGTGTATATGAATGCATGAAAAGGATCAAGGCATTTTGTTTCATTTTGAGCACAACTACCTAGCCAAATAGTCAATTCACCTTGTGAGTGTGTGAGAATTCGTAACCCCTTTGAGCTTTTTGATCCATGTTTCTATTTGAACTTAATGCTTGTCTATGAGTATTTAGTTCACTTATTTTTGAATGGATTTTGTTTTTTCTTGGACCTCAATTTTGTGTTGTTGTATGGATTTTTTCCTTGCCTTAGAAAGTAGGGAGTATTCACATGATGGTGCAGTTGAATTCAAGTTAGGGAGAGGATGATTGTATACTCATTGGTTGAATTCTATGAGGATTGAAAAAGAAAAGAGAAAAGAGAAAAATATGACAAAGAAAAGAAAAGAAAAAAGTGAAAAAGAAAAAAAAAAGAAAAATCCTTGAAAAAGGAAACAAAAAGAGTTCAAATAAATGTGCTAAATAAGTATTGTGTGTTGTGTAGCACTTGAGATTTTGGAAGAAGTTTAATTGGAATTTTGTGTTTGAACTTTTGTGAGTTGATCACTCCCTTAGGTTTAGGCAAGTTTTTGTTTCAATTACCTTGAGAAATTGCCCCTTGTTTGTTGACCCGACCACGTTACAACCTTGAAAGTCCTTGTGATTCTTGCTTTTGTATGTTCAATATGAATTTGTGGATGTATGCATAATTTAGTCTTTTGTTTGCATGAGTGTTGTGTGAGTGTAAAGTACCTTATTGTGTGTTTTTCATCTACCGATGATTATTTTTGCTAGGTGTGATTCACTTTGGAACTTGTGTTGTTTTAGGATGTTTGACATGATTTTTGTATTTTGCATTTGTTTCGTGACTATGTTGTCGTCGTAGTTTAGTGGTAAGTATTTACTTTTCGTGTGTACCTTTTGCATTTGAACCATTCATTCGTTTCCGTTTTTCAAAACTTGTTGATTCGTCTTTCTTTGGATATTGCTTGTGCATTTTCAAGTTTGTTTGATTCTTGTTTGTGGACAAACAATTAGGTAAGTTGGGGAGAGTTTGATAAGTGCAAATTGTACCTATTTTTGTATATATGTTTTGTTGCACTTATCGATTCTTTTTGGTAAATATCGTGCGAATAAAACCCAATTTGTTTGTAAATACGATTACTTTACGTTTTCGGTGTATAGTGCGTTACCGTGTAAATATCATTGAGTTTAATCGATTTTCATTTATTTTTGTAGGTGTTACAGCAATGGGATTTTTCCATATTAATAAAGAGCATTGAATAAGCTTTCCAGCGCTTCAAACCGTGCGTCAATCGGAGTTGCGGTTCAAAAGTTATGAATAAAACAGTGCTGGAAAAATGCTGTTCTGTCAAATTCGCCAGGCAAATTTCAATCCGCCGGGCGAATTTGAGAAATTCGCCAGGCGAGGCCCTGGCGAGTGAAAAATTGGAAATTACAGTGGCTACTGTCTTGTGCTCGCGTCTAGCTCGCGTCATGTTCGCCGGGCGAATTTTGGGCAATCCGCCAGGCGAATTTTCAATCCGCCTGGCGAATCTTGATATTTTCTGTTTGGAGGTTTATGTATGCAGCTGTGTGAGAGAAAAAGGGGAATCCGCCTGGCCAATTTTCAATCCGCCAGGCGAATTTGTCTGAACCAAAATTTTGTATTTAATTCATTTGACTTCATTTTTGTTATGGGATGTTGTTTTGGGGGTGATTTTTGTCTCCAAACTTCATCAACCTCATTCTTTGGTAGGAGTAGCTTAGAAAACATCATGGAAGCTTGCATGCGGATGATTCAAGGTGGATTTCTCATCGATCGGTGCCGACAAACCGTGAAGTGTTTGGTTCATTTCTGATTTTCTTTGTGTTTTTCTTCTATGTTGGGTTGTTGTATATGTATCTACTATGAACTCATGTATATTTGTCCCCCATGGCGTTGTGTAAAACTTGCTTTACAAATCTTTATGGGTAATTGTCTCTGATTTTTGCTTTATGCGCGGGGTTTGGGTTGCGTTAGACATAACCCTCCCGAACTTCGATTAGGGATGATTGTCTGTTAGTTTCTGGACTCTAGAGATAGATTTAGGAGCTAACAATCTTCAATAGGCGTCGAATCTTAATGCCTTCCGTGTCTCGAGGCTTCGCTCGCGAGAGTGACGAAGAGAGTGACACGGTTGTTTTCTCAACTTTGCGTTAGACATAACCTGTGTTGTGAGCGATGCTGGGTGATATTGAGGAGTATTGTAGGTTGAGTATAACTGGTCGGTAAGTTTAAGTTTGTGAGGAGTTGATTATGTACATTGCCGGACAAGTTTTTCTCTCTGAAGAATGAGTTTTGTTTTATGTTTTAATGTTTACTTTTCTGTTTTCTTGTTTAAAACCATTTTAATCCAAACTCATAAACGCGAGAGACTGTCGAACGACATTCTTTCCCTCGAACCGATCTCTGTGGACTCGACATAAATCCCGGAGGGAATTCTTTCCGAAAATAAATATTTTTGCTTGCTTGCCGCTTTACCGCAACCAACAAAATGGCGCCGTTGCCAGGGATTGGTTTTGATATTGAATCGCATTGCGATAGTTTCTTTGTTTTTGAGTTTTGTAGATATCGTATATATTGTATATTTTCACTTGTTATACTAATACTTGTAGATTAACGTTTGTTCAAGTGTTTGGTTAGGACGCTTGCTTTTGGTTGCGCGGCGAGACATCACCATGGCATGAATGAAGTAAGTTTCTAGCTAAGCACCGTAAAGGCGTCGAGCTTACGACGTAAAACAAGCATGTTTTATAGTTTTTCTTTTCGAATGTTTTTGGTTGTTGTTTGCTCACAGATTTTGATTGACTTATTTGAGGATGCTTTTGTGATTTTCCAAGTTGGTTCGTTTCAACTTGCGGATGTATGGTAATGATCTTGTTAAGTTTTGTACACGTCCGAGGTATGTATTTATCGCTTTCTATACTTTAGCATATTCATGATACTTAGGCATTTTGCAAACTTCCATGCCATCCATTCTTTTGTATACTTGTTCTATTGTGAATCACTTTAGTTCCCAACCTTTTTGTGAGGTGGCTTTCCATTGTTCATATATGCGCGGAGAACCGACATTCTTGTTTTACTGGATTTTATTATGTTGAATCTATTGTTTATGTTGTGTATATGAATGCATGAAAAGGATCAAGGCATTTTGTTTCATTTTGAGCACAACTACCTAGCCAAATAGTCAATTCACCTTGTGAGTGTGTGAGAATTCGTAACCCCTTTGAGCTTTTTGATCCATGTTTCTATTTGAACTTAATGCTTGTCTATGAGTATTTAGTTCACTTATTTTTGAATGGATTTTGTTTTTTCTTGGACCTCAATTTTGTGTTGTTGTATGGATTTTTTCCTTGCCTTAGAAAGTAGGGAGTATTCACATGATGGTGCAGTTGAATTCAAGTTAGGGAGAGGATGATTGTATACTCATTGGTTGAATTCTATGAGGATTGAAAAAGAAAAGAGAAAAGAGAAAAATATGACAAAGAAAAGAAAAGAAAAAAGTGAAAAAGAAAAAAAAAAGAAAAATCCTTGAAAAAGGAAACAAAAAGAGTTCAAATAAATGTGCTAAATAAGTATTGTGTGTTGTGTAGCACTTGAGATTTTGGAAGAAGTTTAATTGGAATTTTGTGTTTGAACTTTTGTGAGTTGATCACTCCCTTAGGTTTAGGCAAGTTTTTGTTTCAATTACCTTGAGAAATTGCCCCTTGTTTGTTGACCCGACCACGTTACAACCTTGAAAGTCCTTGTGATTCTTGCTTTTGTATGTTCAATATGAATTTGTGGATGTATGCATAATTTAGTCTTTTGTTTGCATGAGTGTTGTGTGAGTGTAAAGTACCTTATTGTGTGTTTTTCATCTACCGATGATTATTTTTGCTAGGTGTGATTCACTTTGGAACTTGTGTTGTTTTAGGATGTTTGACATGATTTTTGTATTTTTCATTTGTTTCGTGACTATGTTGTCGTCGTAGTTTAGTGGTAAGTATTTACTTTTCGTGTGTACCTTTTGCATTTGAACCATTCATTCGTTTCCGTTTTTCAAAACTTGTTGATTCGTCTTTCTTTGGATATTGCTTGTGCATTTTCAAGTTTGTTTGATTCTTGTTTGTGGACAAACAATTAGGTAAGTTGGGGAGAGTTTGATAAGTGCAAATTGTACCTATTTTTGTATATATGTTTTGTTGCACTTATCGATTCTTTTTGGTAAATATCGTGCGAATAAAACCCAATTTGTTTGTAAATACGATTACTTTACGTTTTCGGTGTATAGTGCGTTACCGTGTAAATATCATTGAGTTTAATCGATTTTCATTTATTTTTGTAGGTGTTACAGCAATGGGATTTTTCCATATTCATAAAGAGCATTGAATAAGCTTTCCAGCGCTTCAAACCGTGCGTCAATCGGAGTTGCGGTTCAAAAGTTATGAATAAAACAGTGCTGGAAAAATGCTGTTCTGTCAAATTCGCCAGGCAAATTTCAATCCGCCGGGCGAATTTGAGAAATTCGCCAGGCGAGGCCCTGGCGAGTGAAAAATTGGAAATTACAGTGGCTACTGTCTTGTGCTCGCGTCTAGCTCGCGTCATGTTCGCCGGGCGAATTTTGGGCAATCCGCCAGGCGAATTTTCAATCCGCCTGGCGAATCTTGATATTTTCTGTTTGGCGGTTTATGTATGCAGCTGTGTGAGAGAAAAAGGGGAATCCGCCTGGCCAATTTTCAATCTACCAGGCGAATTTGTCTGAACCAAAATTTTGTATTTAATTCATTTGACTTCATTTTTGTTATGGGATGTTGTTTTGGGGGTGATTTTTGTCTCCAAACTTCATCAACCTCATTCTTTGGTAGGAGTAGCTTAGAAAACATCATGGAAGCTTGCATGCGGATGATTCAAGGTGGATTTCTCATCGATCGGTGCCGACAAACCGTGAAGTGTTTGGTTCATTTCTGATTTTCTTTGTGTTTTTCTTCTATGTTGGGTTGTTGTATATGTATCTACTATGAACTCATGTATATTTGTCCCCCATGGCGTTGTATAAAACTTGCTTTACAAATCTTTATGGGTAATTGTCTCTGATTTTTGCTTTATGCGCGGGGTTTGGGTTGCGTTAGACATAACCCTCCCGAACTTCGATTAGGGATGATTGTCTGTTAGTTTCTGGACTCTAGAGATAGATTTAGGAGCTAACAATCTTCAATAGGCGTCGAATCTTAATGCCTTCCGTGTCTCGAGGCTTCGCTCGCGAGAGTGACGAAGAGAGTGACACGGTTGTTTTCTCAACTTTGCGTTAGACATAACCTGTGTTGTGAGCGATGCTGGGTGATATTGAGGAGTATTGTAGGTTGAGTATAACTGGTCGGTAAGTTTAAGTTTGTGAGGAGTTGATTATGTACATTGCCGGACAAGTTTTTCTCTCTGAAGAATGAGTTTTGTTTTATGTTTTAATGTTTACTTTTCTGTTTTCTTGTTTAAAACCATTTTAATCCAAACTCATAAACGCGAGAGACTGTCGAACGACATTCTTTCCCTCGAACCGATCTCTGTGGACTCGACATAAATCCCGGAGGGAATTCTTTCCGAAAATAAATATTTTTGCTTGCTTGCCGCTTTACCGCAACCAACACCGCAACGACGCCTTGAACTTCCCTCCTCACCATAACATACTAACACATCCGGCGACATGTCAGAAGTGGAAAAATGGCACGACCACCGTCCGCCACCAACAATCACCGGAGACTAATCTATTTCATCCTCTAAACCTAGCCTTAACCGCATGCAATCTACCATTGACCACCCAAAAAGAGTTAAAACAAGCACATAATCGGAAACTTACTTGATTTAAGAAAACAAAAGTGGTTGCTCGAAGCTTGGTGCGGTGGTCGGAGTAGCAGACGACCATGACGGGCAAACGCTCTGAAGAAGATGAAGGAAAGCGAGAGTAAAAAGTCCAAAATGAGACGGACTTTCCCCTTTTATACAGAGGGGCACGTGTAGTGGATACGCTCATAGGTCATGATGGGTATTAACTAGCCATCATTTCCTAGTAACTGCTACACGGAGCTCCAGACACACATGGCGCCCTAACATTTCCAATTCTGACTAACCGTTAGTCTCCCCGGACGACGGGCAACACGGTCACGGTCATGAATGCCACGGACACCAGGGGTCACGAACAACATCAGTCGCGGGAGCCCTGATGCGGCCTTCCTCATCATCGAACGACGACTTCACGCTAGCTCCCCAGAGCAACGAGCTGTCCTTAAGTCATCACTCCCATGCTCGGGAACAATGACTTGGGGGGCTCCTGTTCTGGACTGGACCTATGGCTAGACATGGCCCAATCCGCTTCTGCTCCAGAGCGGCCCAAATTGCCTAAGTCCAATCCACAAAGGGGAAAAAGTTACCTTTCTGCCCCTCCAACCTGGCAGAGACTGCATCGCTCCTCCCCGAAAACAATGCCCGTTAAGCACGGCTCGTCCACTCCCCGAACAGCTATGGGCAGGTGCCCGAAACTGTGCCTATGCCCGACATAACGTCTAGTTTTGGGCACCCTGCCCGACATAACGACTAATTTGGGTAGTTGCCTATTCTTCGGGAAAACATTATTTCGCCCCGAAAATAGGACCGTTGGCCACGCGTTGGGGGCTTTATATAACCCTCTCGCTTGAGAGGGTCAGGTATCCAATATTCACCCTACGAACTCATACTTTGTACTTGCCCATTTTCTCTGACCCTTTCTTACTTGAGCATCGGAGTACCTAGCAGGTACACCCCCTCCTCCTCCTCATACGACCAGCACCTTAGACGTACTTGGTGGCCCACTTCTACAGGATCTGATCCAGCCTTCACGATCAGAAAGGATGGTGTATCATTTTGAAAGAACCTCCTTGAAGGGTTCTTTAAGCCATAGTCGAGCCAAATGACTTTAAACAAAGTGTCGAATGTGAGGAAATCCACGAGCATTTCAAACTTGGGGGGGGGGGGGTACAAAGCCATTTTATTTATTTATCGCCCATTACCACAATTTTTCTCAATCGTTATACACTTCTCTCTCTCTCTCTCTCTATATATATATATATATATATATATATATATATATATATATATATATATATATATATATATGTGTGTGTGTGTGTGTGTGTGTGAATTCAATCTTCTTCCTCTCTACTTCTCCACCATTACCAACCTACCCACAACTCAAATCACCAAAATAGTCCAACAAAACTATAGTAATCATAAACCTCAAAGCTAACCTCCATTCACATAAAAAAACTCCAAAACCACCCAAACCCTAACCAATCCAAAACCCCACACAAAAATTTCTCTCACCAACTCAACAATGGATTCAAAGAGAAGGCAAGGGAGACAACCACAGTCATCTAGGGATGGAAATAGAGGAAGAAAGAGACAAGAGGAACCCACAGAGGAAAATCTCCATGGCATAATATTCTTATTTAGAGCAGAGGGAGCGTTACAACGTCCTTACTCAATGAAAAATATTAGCAACCAGGTATATCCATGAACCAACTTTAGAGGCATTAGGTCTGAATACTGGTGTTCAATGGATGTTTGACCAACTAGGTTAGAGACAATTTTTGTATATGAAACATCCAACCTATACTAGGATTACATTGGAGTTTTTGAGTTCTATGAAATTAGAACATGGAGTTAGATTGAGGGGTCATTTTGGAAAAATATCGTATAGATTGTTTAATAAGGATCATATTCATATATAATTTTTATGAAATTAGATAGTTGTTTAATTTACCCGATGGAGGTTGATAAAGAGCACCCACTGGGACCCATGGGTTTGATTGTTGAGAAAAACTTGTGTAGGAACAAACTTAAATCCTTATTGTTACAAACAACTAATAAGAAAGAGAAAAAATATTAAATTAATTTTTTTTTATAAAAAAAATTGGATTCATAGGTGGTTGTCATTATGAAGGAGAGAGAATATTATATTTTTATTTTTTAATTAATTAAAAAAATATGATTTATTGTTTCTAAAACCAAGTGTTAGGTTTGTTTCTGTAACACCCTTCTACCCCACATACAATTTTAGGAAAAGATTTCATATTATCAGAGTAAAATCAACATGAAAGGTGCCACATATATTCAAAACATCAATTAACAATCATTTTCCTGTCCCGTAACGAGGGTTACCCATTCTTAATAATAAAATCAACAACTACGCAGCGGAAATCAACTTTTTATGTCAATTCAATAAAATACTTCATACTAAATGTATCCAAATCAAATCATCACCAACAATGTAAAAATTCAACATAAAACAAAAGAACGCGAGGTTCACAACAAATCCCAACCCGATGTTACATGACACAGAGCAGGACACATCTAAACTAAACAGCGATAACGACACACTTCAAGGCTACATCCTCCATCATCGCGAATCTACTCTTGGTTATCTGCATGTTACCCACATAAGAGGCAAAATTTCCAAGCAGACAGGGTGAGAAACCATAATTCATTATAGTAATATAAAGACTTGGAAAATAAATAGAATAAGTAACAACAACACCGTATCATCATCAAATCCTTCGCAACACAATCACAAATACCTCATAAAATGCAATGTCAAATATAAGGAAATGCAAGGAATGCATGTGGTACCGATTTCTCCATTTGATGGACACTGGCCATCAACCCTCCACAAGGGAGCACTACATAACAACATATCACTTCAATCCGCACAATGGGATTGAAGCTACCAATAGGCCGAAGCCCCAACATAATAAAATGCCATGAAATGCAATGATGCTAATTCTCCTCATTTCATCCAAATATCAACATGTGCATCATTCATTTCATTTTTCAGCAACATTCATCATAAATTCATGTTTTATCATCCATATATCAGCAACAACTCGACCACAAGGAATCAATACGAGAAAACATCAAGAAACCTCAAGAAAGAGCAAAAACAAAACAAATAGTAGTCTGACACGACCGCCCGTGTCAGAAAACCTGAGACACGATTCCAAAACAACAAAAATGTAGCAGGACAGCAACCTGACACGGTCACCCGTGTCCTGTGACACGGCCCGTGTCAGAAAGTCTGAGACAAAATTCTCAAAAACCAAAAAAATTATACAGGAACAGTAGTCTGACACGGCCGCCCGTGTCTTGTGACACGGCCCGTGTCAGGCAACCTGTTAATAAAAATTTTCACACGCCCAACCAGAAAGCTGACACGGGTGCCCGTGTTGTGTGACACGGCCTGTGTCAGGGTGCGACAAAACCCAACTTTTCCCGAAAAGTGATTTTCTGCGTTTTTGACTTCGATTACCCCAAAAATCAGTTTCCCCCCACGAAAATTCGATCAAAGGGCTCACATAATACACATATATCAACACATACCACTCAATTTCATCATATTCTCATCAAATCATTCATTCTACATCAACATTCACCACAATTATACACAATTCATGAATACCTAATCTATTCATCACCATGTCCTAAAGAACTATAAGAAATTATGAAATCTCCCCATACCTTAGAGTAATCCGAAGCTTTTTCCTTCTTTCTCCAAGATTCTCCTAGCAATCCTTCAAAACCCTAGGTTTTCTCCTTCTCTTCTCTTCTTCAGCGTTCTTCACAAAAATACGATCAGTTAGAAAATTGACCGATCTTTCTTCTTTAGTTACATTATCCCAGTTTATGAACTTCCAACTCTACCCGTACTCCTTTTCCTTTATGACCACCTTGCCCTTTTCTTATTATTTTTAATAATAGTAATAATCTAAATAATACATGATTATTCACTTTATTAAAATTATTTAAAAATACTCTTTTAATCCATAATTCTCCAAATTACCAAAAGCCTCTTAATTCCTTCTAAATTAAATAAATAAATAAATAAATGATTAATTTAGATTTTCAGGTCGTTACAACTCTCCCCTACTTTAAGAATTTTAGTCCTCGAAAATTACCTGAATTAAACAGAGTCAGATACGACTCCTTCATCTGATCTTCACGCTCCCAAGTCCAACTATCACCATCTGGTCCGCCCCACAATACTTTCACTAAAGCAATCTCTTTACCTCGCAGTTGCTTCAATTCTCGACCATCAATCCTCACAGGCAAAGCTTCTACTGTCAGGTTATCTCTCACCTGAACATCATCCATTTGAATCACATGCGACGGATCCGGAATATACTTCCTCAATTGCGACACATGAAACACATCATGCAAATTCGCAAGTGACGGTGGTAAAGCCACCCGATAGGCAACCTCTCCTATCCTCTGCATAATCTGATACGAACCAACAAAGCGGGGAGTGAGCTTTCTAGACTTCAAAGCTCGTCCCACACCAGTCATCGGAGTAACTCTTAAGAACACGTGGTCTCCCTCTTGGAATTCAAGTGCTTTTCTTCTCTTATCATGGTAACTCTTCTGACGACTCTGCGACGTCTTCATTTTATCCCGAATCATTTTAATCTTCTCCGTTGTCTCTTGAACAATCTCAGGTCCAAGTACAGAACTCTCTCCCGACTCATACCAACACAATGGAGTTCGACAACGTCTACCATACAACGCCTCATATGGAGCCATCCCAATACTAGCATGAAAACTGTTGTTGTATGTAAACTCGATCAACGACAAGTGACTATCCCAAGATCCTCCTTGATCCAGCACACAAGCTCTCAACAAATCTTCTAAAGATTGGATTGTTCTTTCCGTCTAACCATCTGTCTGTGGGTGATAAGCAGAACTCATCCTCAACTTAGTACCCAAAGCATCCTGTAGACTCTTCCAAAACCTTGACGTAAACCGCGAATCTCTATCCGATACAATACTCGAAGGTGTTCCATGCAACTTCACAATTTCATCAATATAAATCTCAGCTAACTTCTGCATAGAATGATTAATTCTCATCGGCAAGAAATGCGCCGACTTAGTTAACCTATCCACAATCACCCATATCGAGTCATTACCTCTTGCAGTCTTCGGTAACCCAGTCACAAAATCCATGGAAATGCTATCCCATTTCCATTCAGGAACATTCAACGGCTGCATCATACCTGAAGGCTTATGATGTTCAATCTTGGACTTCTGGCAAGTCAAACATGCATACATAAATTCAGCAATATCTCTTTTCATACCTGGCCACCAAAACAATCTACGCAGGTCTTGATACATCTTCATAGCACCAGGATGAATACTCAATCGACTTCTATGCCCTTCCTCCAAAATACTCTTTTTGATTCCAAAAATATCCGGAATACATACTCTATCTCGAAATCTCAAAACTCCATCTTCATCAATTCAGAACTCACATCCATTACCTTGATTAATCTTCATTAACTGGTCAACTAATTTCAAATCAGATTTCTAACCTTCCCGAATTTCCTCCAAAATTCCACTAGTAAGCTTTAGCATGCCCAATTTCACTCTATCAGCGGTCGTCTCACACAACAAACTCATGTCTCTGAATTGCTCAATCATTTCAAGTTCTCTCACCATAAGCATCGAAATATGTAATGACTTTCTACTCAAAGCATCAGCCACTACATTTGCTTTACCGGGATGATAATTCAAATCGAACTCAAAATCCTTTAAAAATTCTAGCCAACTTCTCTGCCTCATGTTTAACTCTTTCTGATCGAACAAGTATTTCAAACTTTTATGATCACTGAATACCTCAAATTTCGAGCCAAAAAGATAATGCCTACAAATCTTCAGCAGAAATACTACAGCAGCCAACTCTAAGTCGTGTGTAGGGTAATTCCTCTCATGGACTCTTAACTGCCTAGAAGCATAAGCGACCACTTTACCATTTTGCATCAAAACTCTACCAAGGCCCATCTTTGAAGCATCACAATAAACCACAAAGGACTCATTCGGGTCTGGAAAAACCAACACCGGAGCAGTTGTCAACATTTTCTTTAGTTCCACAAAACTTTCCTCACAAGCGACATCCCATACATACACTTGTCCCTTTCGAGTCAATTGCGTCAACGGCAAAGCCAACTTAGAAAAACCTTCAATGAATTTACGATAATAACCAGCCAATCCAAGAAAACTACGAATCTCCGTAGCAGACTTCAGAGTCTCCCACTACAACACCGCATCAATCTTTGAGGGATCCACAGAAATTCCACCACTTGAAATCACATGGCCTAGGAAACTCACTTCCTTCAACCAGAACTCACACTTTGACAACTTAGCATACAATTTATTTTCCCTCAACACTTGTAACACAATCTTCAAATGTTCCGCATGTTCTTCTTCTGATTTAGAATATACCAAGATGTCATCTATGAAAACCACCACAAACTTATCAAGATATTCATGAAAGATCCTGTTCATATACTCCATGAACACACCAGGCGCATTAGAAACTCCAAATGGCATCACCGTATATTCATAATGACCATACCTCATTCTGAAAGCTGTTTTCGGAATATCATCAGCTTTAACTCTAATTTGATGATAACCAGACCTCAGATCAATCTTACTGAACACACAAGCACCTACGAGTTGATCCATCAAATTGTCGATTCTCGGAAGCGGATACTTATTCTTGATGGTCATCTTATTCAACTGCCAATAATCGACACACAATCTCATACTACTATCTTTCTTCTTAACGAGCAACACCGGAGCACCCCACGGAGAAACACTAGGTCGAATGAACTTCTTTTCTAGCAATTCTTCTAGTTGTTTCTTCAGCTCACTCAATTCCAAAGCAGACATCCGATAAGGAGCCATCGACACTGGACTCGTACCTAGTATTAAGTCCACAACAAACTCAATTTCACGTTCCGGAGGTAAATCACTTATATCCTCAGGAAACACATCTTGAAACTCACAAACCACAGGCAACCCAACACTGACGGCTTCACCATCAACTTGCAACAATGCAAACACTGCGAACATCAACGCTTCATCTAATAAAAGTTCATCCATTTGCTTAGCAGATAAGAACATCAGTTCGCCATTCTCACCTAACTCCGAAAACCTCACAGTCTTACTATAACAATTAATATGAACGTAGTTGAACTCCAACTAGTTCATACCAAGGATAGCATAGATTTGGTGCAAAGGTAAGCACACCAAATCCATTACAAAATTCTTCTCAAAGATTGTCAAAGGACACTTCAAACAAACAAGCATGGTAGTCACAAAACTATTAGTTGGAGTCTCTATTATCATACTACCATTCATGTTAGACAAATTCAAACCCAATCTAGTAGCACACTCAAGAGAGATAAATGAATGCGTAGCTCCAGTATCAATAATAGCAATCAACTTAACATTGTTAATAAAACAAGTACCTCGAATTAGGTTGTCCTTCTTGGGAACTTCTGAGCCCGCCAAAGCAAACACTCTTCCAGTAGTCTGGGCAGCAGTAGCAGTCTTCTTTGGTTTCTGGCATTGAGTACTGATATGCCCCTGTTCACCACAGTTGAAACAGGTCGGACCCTCATTCGGACAATCACCAATTCTATGCCCAGTCTTACCACAACGGTAACATCTCAGAACTTTGTTAGTACACACATCAACTTTGTGACCTGACTCTCCACACTTATATCACTTAGTAGGTGCATTAACGGCTCTCCTACTTGACTTCTTCTCATCTGATACCCTCTGTTTCCCTTTATTACCTGGGGTCGCATAAGGTTTTCCTCTAAACTGACCCTTATCTTTCTTTTCACTTAGCTGTTTGTAGTGAGCAGATCGAGCTCGGCTATCTTCATCATAGATCCTACTCTTATCCACCAGTTCCGCATACCTGCGAATCTGTTGGCATCCAATCCCCTTCTTAATCTCTGGTCTCAGCCCATTCTCAAACTTGAGACACTTAGAAAGTTCAGCATCTGCACGGTTGTAATGAGGACAAAACTTCACAAGCCTCTCAAATTTGGCAGCATACTCTGCCACAGTCATATTTCCTTGTTTCAATTCAATGAATTCCACTTCCATCTTACCACGAGCATCTTCAGGAAAATACTTGCCCATAAATTCTTGCTTGAACACATTCCAAGTCACCACAGTGCCAACATCTTCCAGCCTCTGACGGGTGTTATCCCACCAGTCCTCGGCCTCTTCTTCCAGCATACGCGTTCCGAACTGCACTTGCTGCGCATTAGAGCACCCCATCACTCTAAAAATCTTCTCAATCGCCTTGAGCCACTTTTGTACGCTCGCCGGGTCATGAGTTCCTTCAAACTTCGGTGGGTTGTTCCTCTGAAACTTCTCTAACGCACGAAACTCATCAGGAGCATTGTTCTGAGCAAGAGCTGCAATAGCCTCAGCAAGAGCACGCGTGTTGTTTCCAGCCATTCTGTACAACACTCACCACGTCAGAAAAAAAACAAATAATCGTTAACAAGTAACGACTGACAACAGACTGACAACACAAAACTTGGCCGGACAGACCGACCTGCTCTGATACCACTAATGTAACACCCTTCTACCCCACATATAATTTTAGGAAAATATTTCATATTATCAGAGTAAAATCAACATGAAAGGTGCTACATATATTCAAAACATCAATTAACAATCATTTTCCTGTCCCGTAACGCGGGTTACCCATTCTTAATAATAAAATCAACAACTACGCAGCGGAAATCAACTTTTTATGTCAATTCAATAAAATACTTCATACTAAATGTATCCAAATCAAATCATCACCAACAATGTAAAAATTCAACATAAAATAAAATGAACACGAGGTTCACAACAAATCCCAACCCGATGTTACATGACACAGAGCAGGACACCTCTAAACTAAACAGCGATAGCGACACACTTCAAGGCTACATCCTCCATCATCGCGAATCTACTCTTGGTTATCTGCAAGTTACACACATAAGAGGCAACATTTCCAAGCAGGCAGGGTGAGAAACCATAATTCATTATAGTAATATAAAGACTTGGAAAATAAACAGAATAAGTAACAACAACATCGTATCATCATCAAATCCTTTGCAACACAATCAAAAATACCTCATAAAATGCAATGTCAAATATAGTGAAATGGAAGGAATGCATGTGGTACCGATTTCTCCATTTGATGGACACTGGCCATCAACCCTCCACAAGGGAGCACAACATAACAACATATCACTTCAATCCGCACAATGGGATTAATGCTACCAATAGGCCGAAGCCCCAACATAATAAAATGCCATGAAATGCAATGATGCTAATTCTCCTTATTTCATCCAAATATCAACATGTGCATCATTCATTTCATTTTTCAGCAACATTCATCATAAATTCATGTTTTATCATCCATATATCAGCAACAACTCGACCACAAGGAATCAATACGAGAAAACATCAAGAAACCTCAAGAAACAGCAAAAACAAAACAAACAGTAGTCTGACACGGCCGCCCGTGTCAGAAAACCTGAGACAAGATTCCAAAACAACAAAAGTGTAGCAGGACAACAACCTGACACGGTCACCTGTGTCCTGTGACACGACCTGTGTCAGAAAGTCTGAGACAAAATTCCCAAAAACCAAAAAAATTATACAGAAATAGTAGTCTGACACAGCCGCCCGTGTCTTGTGACACGACCCGTGTCAGGCAACCTGTTAATAAAAATTTTCACACACCCAACCAGAAAGCTGACACGGGTGCCCGTGTTGTGTGACACGACCCGTGTCAGGGTGCGACAAAACCCAACTTTTCCCGAAAAGTGATTTTCTGCGTTTTTGACTTCGATTACCCCAAAAATCAGTTTTCCCCCACGAAAATTCGATCAAAAGGCTCACATAATACACATATATCAACACATACCACTCAATTTCATCATATTTTCATCAAATCATTCATTCTACATCAACATTCACCACAATTATACACAATTCATGAATACCTAATCTATTCATCACCATGTCCTAAAGAACTATAAGAAATTATGAAATCTCCCCATACCTTAGAGTAATCCGAAGCTTTTTCCTTCTTTGTCCAAGATTCTCCTAGCAATCCTTCAAAACCCTAGGTTTTCTCCTCCTCTTCTCTTCTTCAGCGTTCTTCACAAAAATACGATCAGTTAGAAAATTGATCGATTTTTCTTCTTTAGTTACATTATCCCAGTTTATGAACTTTCAACTCTACCCTTACTCCTTTTCCTTTATGACCACCCTGCCCTTTTCTTATTATTTTTAATAATAGTAATAATCTAAATAATACATGATTATTCACTTTATTAAAATTATTTAAAAATACTCTTTTAATCCATAATTCTCCAAATTACCAAAAACCTCTTAATTCCTTCTAAATTAAATAAATAAATAAATAAATGATTAATTTAGATTTTGAGGTTGTTACAGTTTCTACTTAAGTTTTTTCCTTGATTGTAATACGTTTTGGGTACTCTTGGCCCGTGAGGGTTTTTGTGATCAGTAGAGGGAATAATCCTTTCATATACACAACCTATGTGTAGCACCTCAAAATTTGCCCTCTTGCTTTTAGCTTTTACTGGCTTATGTTGCATTGCATTTTTTGCATAATCATCATTTGCATTTCATTGGTTCTTTGGCATGGGATCAGGGTGTCTAAATAAAATCCAAGGAGCCTTGAGCCTCAAGAGGTCTTAATGGGTCATCACCTCATCATATGATCAAGCTTGACAAAAGAATGCAGGGCATCACATCACCCTAATCAGTGCAAAACTAGGGTTTTGGATTTCTTGAGTAGAATGCCCCAATGGGTAAGATCTTTGAGTTTTTATCACCTCTAAATGTCATACCTCATCTTTGTTAGATAGGATATGCATCATATTCAGAGGAATTTGGATTTGGAGGATGTGCTATTTTCTCCTAGACTGAGGGTTTAAAACTAGGGTTTGCCATGAAATCAGTTTTTTTTTCTGATTTCTTGGGTAAAACTTGACCTCATGGTATTCTACATGTCCTCAAGGGTCTAGAGATGGAATATTGGCCATTGATTCATTTCAGAAGAGGTTCAATTGGCCAATTGGTTGAGAATTCAGAAATTGGGGAAAAAGTCAACTATGCAGTAGAAAAAGTCAACTCCTGACTTTTTAAGGTCAAATTCATGAAATTTAAGTTACATATATTCATTGGACTAGATTTGATCAAGAAATGATGGAGGAATCATGAAAAATCAAGAAATGTACAAAGTTTCCATTTTTAGAAACTTAGGGTTTCCAAAAATGGCAAGTTTGGACCATTTTGCACCACACTTTGAGGCTTCCTTTCTTCAAGATAAAAGCTCCAAACTTCAGGCCCAAGTTGAGCCAATTAAAGTTCACATTCTAAGCTTCAAATCCATATAAAGAACTCTTCCATTGGATCAAAATTGAGGGAGTTATGATCAACCAAAGTTTGGTAAAATCAAGGCAAAAACCAAGTCATGGCAAGGCAAGTTCAGGCCCATAGGCCATAATTTCATCAAACACATGGTGGGCAAAATGTCAAGCTACTTTTCTCAGTGATGGAGGCTCCAAATGAAACAATGTTGAACATCAAAGTTGTTCATCTCAATGTCCTCTTCAACTTTTATGTTGGAAAATTTTCCATTTGAGCAAGTTATGATGGAGTTATGGTGGTCCAAACATGGAAGCTTCAAACTGAAATTCACTAGCCATTGCCATGCATACCATGCAGGTCATTCATGCCCATGATGTAGTCCCACATTATTATGTTGCAAGTCATTTTACACCATTTTACCAACCTCCATTTGATCTCATTTCAACACCAATCTTGTTCTCTTATGTCTCCTTAATCCAATGCACCATACATAGAGAAATGCATCCCTAAACATCCATAGTTCCCACTGTTTGTTTTGATGCCAAGATGAGAGTGTTATGTCATGGTTATTGGGTATCAGTTGATTCACACGCTTACACCATCCATTCCTTTCCTATTATGAACAAACACAATCCTTACACAATCCATGTCATACCATTCATCATGCACCAAAGAGGAAAAACAAAACTTGCTCTACAAGCTTGCGTGATAAGTTGCTGCTACACACTAACATCATGGCCATTCATTCTGATCACATAACCTCATTATTCTCTCACTTCTCAACCTCACCATAGCATCATGAACCCTCCACACCATAGCCAACCTTCCCAACTCGCCTCTAACTAACTTAACTCAGTTAGTTAGAGTGAACTCATTTAACCCAGCTTCAACTCACATAACTAACTCAATTAACCACCATAGTTAAGTTCTGACCACACCTATATAATTCAAAATCTCACAGAATTGAAAATTTCATTTTTTTTTCACTCTCACTCCAAAAACACTCTCAAACTTTCGCTGAATTTTCTCTCTCTCACAACACGAATTCACTATTGTTTTTCATCAAGCATCTTCATCAATCACCTTCATCAATCATCCTCATCATTGTGATTTTCTGAGCAAGAACAAGCAAGAACAATCACAAATTCCTCAAGTGCAGTTGCTGTTTTCTTCTTATACTCAAGATCAATAGCATTTATTTTGCTCAACTTAAGCTCAAGATCAAGTGCTCCTCTCTGGTTTTCTTTGGATCCAAGAGTTCTTCCATTTTCAGTTTCTAATCTCCTCAACTTTATTGCTTCGAATCCATGTAATTTTAGCTTGTTTTTGCTGTTTGAAGCTTGCTAGAAGCAATGTAATATATCCGGCTAGTGATAGGCTCATTAGGAGCATAGTTGTGAAATTTAGGGCAAACTGTTTGGGTTCTGTTCTTGCTGTGTGTGCATTGTTTGGTACTTATAAGTGTGTATTCGTGATGTGCGTGACTTTCTCTTTCATTTGGTACCATTTTTACAGGTTTCTAGAAGATTGAAAGGTTGCAGGTGGTGGCGTTTCGCCGGAGAAGACGACCGGAGGTCCTTCTCCGGCCGGTGAGGTGTGTGTTAGGGTTTATATCTCAGATTATATCATGTCCGTTAGATCATTTTAATCCAATGCATAATATTTGGCCAACACATTAATGAAGGAGTGGTCCCTCACGTGCCATGTTTTTTACTCTGAATGCTTACATGAGGGTGCGTGCATGATAGTTACCATGTGCTTGAATTGTGGAACGTTGGATTTGATCATTTGCTTCATCATCTCATCATGTTTTAATCCTATGGCCCTTAATCAGCCAGCGAATTAATGAATCATGTGACATGCGCGTGTTTTCTTTTTTGTTTCTCTTAGCTAATTACATGAGGGTGCGTGAGTGATAGTTACCATGTGCTTGAGTTGTGAAACATTGGATTGATGATTGAGTATGATTAAGGTCATTCTATGGCTATGATGGAAGCCCACGTTAATTGCATGTGCACTCTATCACACACAAACACGTGCTGTATTGGACTGGGTTTTAATTACTATTAGCACCCCACATGTTGAGCCCATTTCATTTTTTGGACTGAATTTTACTCACGCTGCACCCCTTACCCAAGTTCTTTTGCATTTTTAATTTCTTCTTCATATTATTTTCATTTTTTATTTTTAAAAATACCAAAACACATTGAAAAATTCCAAATAAATTCATGTGACATCTTTAGACATTAAATCAATTTTATATTATTTTTAATTCTGGTTTCATTAATTTTTTGAGCATATTTCCACAATTTCTTTTCAATTTCTTTTTCATTTAAACTTTTCTTTGACACTTGAACTTGTGCATTTTATTTCTCCCATCTCATACAACATTTTTGACTCATTCTTTTTTCATTGGTTAGATAACACATTGAAACATCTAAATCAATTTTCTTTTGATTTTTAAAGTCATTTTATCATGTGTTTAGGAGTTCTTATTTGAGCATTTTTGTGGTGTGTTTCAATGTGTTTTCATGAGGCCTTTTGAGGCACTTTTCTTTTGAGTGTTGCTACGAGTTTTGGTACATGTTTTTGCTTCTGACCTGGATTTTTTAGGACCTAATTTTACAGTTTTCTCATGTGCTTTGATATTTGTTTAATGCCTTGCATTTGAAGTTACATGTATGCACATTCTTCTACTTCATTCTCATATGACTTTGTTGAGGCACTTGTGCCACCTCTTGTCTTTACTTTGTATGATATTATAGGTCATTGGTATGATATTATAGGTCATCTTGAACCATGATTATAGGTCATTTGTTTTCATTCTTTGTCATTTTTACATAATTGTTCTAAATATCATCCTTAGATGAATATTTTTGTCCTAATGCTTTCTTCTTCTCTTCTTAAGCTCTACATGTTTCATGTGTGCATTTTGTATGACTTTTCACTCATCCCATTTGTATCTCATCAATAGTATGCCATTGTCCATATGCATTCATTAATCATTTCACATGTTATGCACTTTTGGTATGTCACTTTGTGCATCTAATTGGAAATTGTTTCTTTCTTTCTTATCTCTTCTTCATCTTACTTCCTCTATTTGTATCATTGCATTCATGATTTGTATGATGATTCATATGCATTGTGAGACATTTATAAATGGTATATGGTTCTGACCTTGATCTTTTGTGAAGCATCAATGCATGATCACATTGCATATTCACTCATTCTTCATCTTTTACTTCCATAGTGCACTTCTTTGATGTTGAGGACATTTGATTGTGCATAGTTTGTTCACGTTTAATATCTTAATATTAGAGAACACCCTTAGGATATAGGTTCTGACTTTGATTGATTTTCATCTCTTAGGATCTTTATCCATTGATTCTTAATTTGTTTGGTCATTACTTGTTATTATTTCCTTATTTCACTACTTGTAAATAGATTTTGAACTAACCTTTTCATGTAGGTGCTAATGGTAGGTAAATGTGTGGATATGCTTCCACATACACTTCTTTCTTTCATTTTCTATTATCTCTTTTAATCATTCAATTTGTGATCATGATAAGCATTTATACGCTTTCCTTGAATAACTTCTTTCTTCTCCCTTTTGAGTTATAACTCATCTTCTACTTTAGAAGTGAGTTGTTTAATTCACTCTTCTTCTCCTTTCTCTTAGGATTAGGTTTCTTAAACCACATTAACCATAGGAACATGCATGCATGATAACTTTAGGGTTTGAGTCTTAGTCTCCCTCATTAGATTTTACTTTTCTTAACCTTTTGAGTCTCTCTTCTTCTCATCTCATAGTCTTTTTTAAAACACTTAATAAAGTTTAAACGTGTATTGCGCATGAGCCTTATATGTGGGAAGTGAATAATTGGGGGGGGGGGGGTCTACCTTCATTCTTCTAGAGTACTCAGTGTACGTCCTGTTGGGGACGATACACGACGTATTCGTTCCTATGTTGGAGACTTGGGTGCAATGCAAGTTACGAATAACTTCAAAAACACTTCTTTCTAAAAAACTTTAAACAAACAATAACGTCTTTCCTTCGGGATTTCTCTCTTCATCTTATTCACTCATTCCTTAAGGAGGCGTCATTTCCGTTCTACCGCAAACAGGTAACGCCTAAGTCTCCATACAACGAGCTGCAACACCTAACTGCTAGGACGAGAACGTTGACGTTTCCACTAAAAAACACAAACAACTTTCCCTTAGCTGAGGGGAACTACGTCGCTCTGATTCTCATGTTCCCGATGAGATACGTAGGCAGTGGGGTAGGGCCCATTCGAGCACTTCTTTTATTTTCCCTACATTTGTTTCTCATTCTCTTTCCATTCCTTTTCCAGTATCTTTTCTATCACCCTTTGATCGAGACAACAAGCGTGGATCCCATCGGGTACGATGGACGTGTTGGGTGCTAACACCTTCCCTTCGCGTAACCGACTCCCGAACCCAGTTCTCTTGGTCGCAAGACCATGCTCTTTCCTTTCCCCCAGGTTTATGCAGTGCTTCCTTTCCCTCTCATGGGATAAATACACATTGCTGGCGACTCTGTTTCCGCGCCACTTTTGCGTTTGTACTTGGATGAAAATCCTGGGAGCGACAGCTGGCGACTCTGCTGGGGATCGAACCCAGAATTTCTGGTTCCCTAAGCGGGTCAATCCTAGCGCTTGTCTGTTTTTGTTTCATTGGGTGTTTTTATGGAGTTGTAGTGCTATTTTTTTTGCTGTTTTACTATATTACTGTTTATAGTATTACTGCTTTACTGTATCTTGCTGTATTACTATTTTTACTGCATTTACTGCATTACATATTATTATTATGCTGCGCTGTGCTGGTTTTTCTGTTTGGTGGGCAGGGTGTTCTGAGAGATAAGCCCACTACCCAGGCTTGAGCATACACATAGGTATTAGTGTGGGTGGACGTGTCGCTCCCGTGGTGTTTGGCCACGTGTGGGTGTTCACGAGACCTACAGCCAGACGAGGTTCTATCCGGAGCTATCTGCTACTGTATGTTTGATACAGGCCAGTAGATATTCTCTGGAGGAATTGTCGACTCTGGTGACCATTCCCGAGGACTCAGTTGCAGCACTCCTCTCGAGTTGTGACAGTGGCAGACCACACTTTGTGGCAAACCCATTGCACATTCTCGATCCGAGGACCCAATGCTGGGAACTTGCTATAGGATATCCTTTTTGAGGGGAATCCGTTGAGGCTTCCTCGATTAATGATGATGTCAAACCAGAAATGGTGAACGTATCATCATTTCTCGACCTGAGAGCCCGTGATATTGAGGATCCTCGCTTTTCTAGTACCCACATGTGAGAGGGGGAGGGTTGTTTACAGGTTTGCAGGTAACCTTGAATTTCAACATACCCGGTACACTGGATTTCTTATCAGTATGGTTTATCTATGTGGTTACTCTGTTGTTCTGGAATTCTGGAGAACTTGAGCCTTGAATTTATTCAACTATTTCAGTCCAGCACAGACACGCGACACTTTGATCCCATGCTTTGCATTGCATCTTTTTCTCTAACATTCATATTTTTCATTTTCCAAGTAGTATCTGACTTGATTCCAGTCAAAGGGGCAATCATAGGGATGGATACCAAGAAGGGTAGGAAGAATATAATTGTGTACAAGTTCCCGAAGCTCATCCTGGGTCAGATTTGTAGATTACAAGAGATGACCAGTTCGGAAGTGTTAGGAATGTTCGGAGAGAAGTATGGTTGGATCCTATCCTTTGTTTATAACATCAGTGAATATGAATATAACGGATTGCACACCTTGATACAATTCTATGATCCGTCCCTGAGATGCTTTGTATTGACAGACTATGATTTGGTTCCTACTCTGGAGGAGTATTCTAACATCCTGGGAATTTCCATCAAAGAAGGTGTTCCTTTCTGTGGGTCGAAGGCAGATCTTGATTTCCAAGCTGTGGCTGGTGCTCTTTATTTGAGCAAGTCAACTTTGGAAGCTGATGTTTCTGGCAAGGGGAAGGTTCGTGGCTATCACCTATCATACTTGGCAAACAAGGCTCAAGAGGCAACAAAGGAGAAGAAGTGGAATATCTTCAATGCGGTGTTGGCTCTCTGCATATATGGTATTGTCTTGTTCCCGAATGAGCCTGATTTTGTTGACACGGATGCTATCAAAATATTTGTAGCTCATAATCCGGTGCCAACCTTATTAGGAGATCTTCATTATGCCTTGTACAACAGGAACGAGAAGAAACGAGGTGGGACAGTCCATTGTTGTGCACCTCTTTTCTATAAGTGGTTTGTCAATCGTCTACCCCAGTCAGGTGCTTTCAAGGATACTAAGAGTTCCCTGAAATGGAGTCAACGTCTGATGGGCCTAGATGCTAAGGATATTGTTTGGGTGAATCACGGAGTGCTGGGTAAAGACATTTTGCACAGTTGTGGTGAGTACCCCAATATCCCGTTGATAGGGATAAAAGGAGGTATCAGCTATAACCCTTCCTTGGCTATCCGGCAGTTTGGGTATGCCCTAAAAAGTCCCCCAGTTGAAAAGGAGTTGGAAGAGTCTTTGTATTTTCACATGGCTGACGATGGATTGGATGTGGCACAAAAAGCTTCCAAAGCATGGCTCAGTAAACAGAAGAGAGGAAAAATCGTGTGGGGTTTGCCTAACAATCAAACTTTCCCTCCATATGAGCAGTGGATAAAGAAGAGGGTCGAAGAGTACTATTTACCTTTTGATTGGGAGCCTCCCTTGTATCTCAAAGTGATAGAGGAAAGAATCACCGTACCTATTGAAGAATTCAATAAGCAGCGAAGAGTGGTGCAGGATTTGAGGGAGGAAAATGCTGGTATGAGTAGTAGGCTTCAGGGCGCTTTACATGACAACTTGGAGTTGAAATGGAAGGTCCAAGATTTGACAGAGCGCTTGGGAAAAAGGGAGAAGGATCTTGATGACATAGCTCAGCAGTGTAGAAAAATCAGTATGACTGCTGAATCATCCGGCAAAGCCTACAGGGAAACCAAGAAACTCTTGACCAAAACTGAAGACAAGCTTGCCACATATCAGGAGATGTGGGAAGAGCTCAAGATTGAGAATGGGGAGTTAAAAGAAGAACTTCAAAGAATGAAGGAAGACAAGAAGCACTTCTCTGGTAAGTGGAAAGAAGCCCAAAAGGAAATTGAAGAGCTTAAGTCGCAAGCGGGAATCAAGAAGTCAAAGCGCGAAGGCAATGATGTTGAAGAGCAGATTGCTAGGTTGAATCAGGATGTCGAGAAGAGAAACAGACTGATCAAGGGGTTGCTAGAAAGACCTACTCATCCAGACACTGTGAACCTTCTTGAGGAGATTGAAGCCAGTTTGTTTGGAATTGATTTGTAGTGATTCTGTTGTTTGTATTTTGCTATGATTACCATCAGGATTGTTGATGGAATCACTTTTGTTTGAATCGAACCTATCTGTATGTTTTCTTATGATATGATATTAAAGTATTTGGTTCAGCCGTATTTGTCTCAACAGCTCTCAGTTTTTGAAAGGTGGTTTCCTTTGTTTGATTCTGCAATATTTCTGGATTCGGATTTATTTTCCGATGTTGTGTCCAATCCCTTGCCCGATTTCAAAGCTGGAATCAAAGCGGATATGCCCTGGAAATGTTTAAATATGATTATTTGCATTTTGCATTTGCATCCTCATAATCATAAACATTTTGCATAACAGGTACTTGCTCCGGTCTTTCCTAACCTTTATTTGGTTTCAGGCAGGATAGCTGACCAACCGATTCATCAATATTCTACTCGACTCAACCAGAAAAGAGTAATGGAGCAAATGCAAGCAGAAATGGCCGCCATGCAAGCCCGTATCACCCAATTCATGGAAATGATGCAAGGAGTCGTACAAGGACAGGAACAAATCAGAACTCTCGTTCAACCTCTCGTGGCAAGAGTAGATGACAACGGTGTACTACATGGTGGTCTCCAGAACAATGTTATTCCTCCGGGCGGAGGTGCTAATGGAAACAATATTCAGAATGAACCTCCGGGCGGAGTTCCAGTTCCCACTGTGGTTATCCCTCCGGGAGGAGGAGAGAATGTGGTGATTTCTTTTGTGGTTGGAGGGGGAAACAGTATTCATGCAGTTCATGGCCATCACTTTGATGACCAATAAGACGATGTTTTCTCTGTACCAGGTGGAGATACTGGTCTCCCGGTTGTTGATGACCAAAGGATTAGAATGATTGAAGATCAGCTAAGAGGAGTGGTAAATCAAAATTCTGTGGGAATGGATCTGGATGACCTAGGGCTGGTTCCTGATGTGAGAATTCCTCATAAATTTCAAGTCCCCACTTTCGAGAAGTACAACGGCACTACTTGCCCCAGGACACATGTTCGGGCGTACGCAAGAAAGATGGCTACATACTCCTGTGATGAAAAATTGCTGATACACTTCTTCCAGGACAACTTGTCTAGAGCGTCCCTGGAATGGTATATGCAACTTGAGAGGAGCCATGTACGCAACTGGAGAGAGATGGTGGAAGCATTTGTGAAACACTATCAATATAATACTGACTTGGCTCCCAATCGTACACAATTATAAAATATGTCTCAAAAGAGTGGTGAAATTTTTAAGGAGTACGCGCAGAGATGGCGCGAGTTGGCGGCAAGGGTACAACCACCCATGCTGGAGATGGAAATGCTGAATCTGTTTATGGATACTTTGCCGGGACATTATTATGAAAAACTGTTACCTTGCATGTCGGGAAATTTTGCCGACTTGATCATGGTTAGGGAGATGCTAGAGGGTGGAATCAAAGCTGGGAAAGTTTCGGGTAATGATGGGTCGTCTTCTGGTCAGGGGAAGAAACCATATGCGAATTACAAAAAGAAGGAGGAAACCAATTCTGTCTCGTCTCACCGAGGTAAAGGGAAGCAACTCCAGAACTATAATCAGCAAGTAGCTTCAGTGACGATTCCTGCAGCGCTTCCACAACAACAACAAAATCAGGCACCTCGTCGTTACCCAGCTAGACAAAGGACGGTTGATAGGCATTTTGAAACACCTCCCATGCCATATTCCCAGTTGTTCCAGCATTTGCTACAACTACAGTTAATCCAGAAGAGGACCTTGGCCCCTCTCACAGGTAATCCACCTCCGGGTTATAATCCCAACGTCCACTGCGACTTTCATTCTGGGGCACCCAAACATTACATCGAGGACTGCAAAGCTTTTAAGCATAAAGTCCAAGACTTGGTGGATTCAAAAGCCATCAACTTTTCAAATGACGTGCCGAACGTTATCCAGAACCCAATGCCGGATCATGGCGGGCCAAGGGTTAACGCTGTGTTAGAGGAGAATGAATCTTTAAATCTGGTTATGGATGTGAACGAGTTAAGAACTCCTTTGATGGTGGTAAAGGAGAGATTATTGATGGGTGGAGTGGACCCCGGTTGTGACAAGAATTGTTCAGAGTGTCTGATACAGACGAATGGCTGTGGATTGTTGAAATCAGGAGTTCAAAAGTTGATCGATGAAGGTAGGTTGCAGTTTGACAGATGTGACCAACGAAAAGAGGTTATTGGCAGCGATGTGGCTACCATCACTATTCCATTCAGGACAATCACAATTTCAGCGGCGGCAAGACCAGCGCCAGTTATAATTACAAGTCCTGGACCCATTCCTTAGGAGAGCACTAAGGCCATTCCTTGGAACTATAGGGCAGAAGTTTTCGTTAATGGGCAGAAATAAGAGTTAATGGGAACATCGGTAGCAAGTTCCAGTCTTGAGGAAGCAGGAGCTATTACCCGAAGCGGCAAAATTTTTGCTCCTTCCGATGAATAGGCTAATAATTCTAGACAGGACAAGGGTAAACAGGCCGTAGATAATTCCGTGCAGACCCCCGCAGTGGCTGACTCGAGAATGTAGAGGAATTCATGAGGCTGATTCAAAGAAGTGACTATAAAATTGTGGATCATTTGCATCAGACGCCGTCCAAGATATCCATCTTATCTTTGTTGTTGTGTTCGGAAGCTCACCGAAACGCATTGTTGAAAGTACTGAATGCTGCCTATGTGCCCCAAGAGATCTCAGTCAATCAGCTTGAGGAGGTGATAGCCCATGTTAATGCAGGCAATGGTTTGGGGTTTACTGATGCTGACTTGACTCCAGCTGGGAGAAACCATAACAATGCCTTGCATATTTCTGTTGAGTGCTGTGGGTCGTTGATGTCTCATGTGCTTGTGGATACAGGATCATCTTTAAATGTTTTGCCTAAGAAGGCATTGATGAAGTTGGATACCCGAGGGTTGATATGCACGCCCAGTGATTTGGTGGTGCGCGCATTTGATGGTTCTAAAAGGGCTATTTTTGGAGAGGTTCTGCTGCCAATTAAGGTTGGCCCGAAGGTCTTTGATGCCACATTCTATATAATGGATATTCAGCCCGCTTACAACTGTCTACTTGGTCGGCCGTGGATTCACAGTGCTGGGGCTGTAACGTGTACACTCCATCAGAAGCTGAAATATATGGTGGATGGATATGTGGTGACAGTTTGAGGAGATGAGGACATTATGATAAGCCATCTATCTACTTTCAAATATGTGGAGGTAGATGGCAAGATACAGGAAACGTCATGTCAGGCTTTTGAAGCGATAAAAGTTCATGAAGAAGTTCCCAAAGAGGTTAGCCCATCTGAAATGGTTAAACAGCTTACAGTGGTAGAGCAGCTGGAGATTTCTATGTCATCCCTCAAAGATGCAAGGGCTGTAGTTGAAGCTGGAAGCTCACAAAAATGGGGTCAGATTATCGAGGTGCGTAAGAAGCAAGATACTTATGGGTTGGGTTACAAGCCACCCAGGCGTCCTGAAGAGCCTCTGAAGTTTTACGACCCGGTTCGTTTTACCAGTGCTGGGGTATTCTTTGATAGAGTCAATGCTATTGAAGAGGATGGGGACAGTGATTGCGACATGGATAATTGGATCCGCCCCTGCATGCCTGGTCAAAGCCCATGCAACTGGTCATCGGAGAAGATCATCCAAGTGACTGGACCAGAGTAATTATTTCTGTTTTTTTTGTTATGTTTGATCCTACGCTCTGCCCAAGGTGTAGTGATTCTTGTTTGTAGGGCTTGAACATTTCGTATGCTTTTCTTTATCAATAATAAAGGACTTTTCGCATTCAAATGTTTCTGATCCCTGTTTTTCTGTTTTATTTTGTGCATAAAATCACATCAAAATGGCAATGTGTTTTGTTTGTTGCATACATAATAAAACATGAATCATCTATCATGCAGGTTACCTTGTTCAGATTCCATCCCCCATGATTCGCCTATGGCTCAATATGATTTTGATAATCCCATATATCAGGCTGAAGAAGAGGTTGAGGAAGGCTGTGAACTTCCTGAGGAATTGGCCAGACTACTAAAACAGGAGGAAAGGGTCATCGTGCCTCATCAGGAGGAGATTGAGATTGTTAATTTAGGAACAGAGGATGCGAAGAAAGAGGCAAAGATTGGGGCTGCTTTGGAAGACAGTGTAAAGAGAAGATTGATTGAAATGCTTCGAAAGTATGTGGATATCTTCGCCTGGTCTTACCAAGACATGCCTGGGCTTGACACTGACATCATGGTACACCGGTTGCCGCTCAAAGAGGGATGTACTCCGGTTAAGCAGAAGTTGAGGAGAAGGAAACCTGAAATGTCTGTCAAGATCAAAGAGGAGATTCAGAAGCAGATAGATGATGGATTTCTGGCTGTGACAAGTTATCCTCCGTGGGTTGCTAACATTGTGCCTGTACCTAAGAAGGACGGAAAGGTCAGGATGTGTGTTGATTATAGAGATCTGAATAGAGAAAGCCCAAAAGATGATTTCCCGCTCCCTCACATCGACGTGTTAATGGACAACACTGCTCAATACTCTGTGTTTTCCTTCATGGATGGCTTCTCTGGGTATAACCAAATCAAAATGGCCCCAGAGGACATGGAGAAAACAACGTTCATAACACCGTGGGGGACATTCTGTTATAAAGTAATGCCCTTTGGATTGAAAAATGCTGGGGTAACTTATCAGCGGGCAATGGTGACTCTCTTTCATGATATGATTCACAAAGAGATCGAAGTATATGTTGATGACATGATTGCGAAGTCACAAACGGAGGAAGAGCATTTGGTGAATCTTCAGAAGCTTTTTGATAGGTTGATAAAGTTCAGACTGAGGTTGAATCCGAACAAGTGCACCTTCGGGGTGAGATCGGGAAAACTACTGGGGTTTATTGTCAGCGAAAGAGGTATCGAGGTTGATCTTGCTAAAGTAAAAGCCATACAAGAAATGCCTGAGCCGAGAACAGAAAAAGAGGTTCGTGGTTTTCTGGGGAGGTTGAACTACATTGCTAGGTTCATATCTCATTTTACAGCCACTTGTGAACCAATATTCAAATTGCTAAGAAAAGATCAAGCGGTCAGGTGGAATGAAAATTGTCAAAAGGCGTTCGAAAAAATAAAAGAATATTTGCAGGAACCTCCGGTCCTTATGCCACCAGTGCCAGGAAGGTCGTTGATTATGTATCTTACGGTTCTTGAGAACTCAATGGGGTGTGTGCTCAGTCAACACGACGAGTCAGGTAGAAAAGAACATGCCATATACTACCTGAGTAAAAAATTCACTGATTGTGAGTCGAGGTACTCAATGTTGGAAAAAACATGTTGTGCACTCGCTTGGGCAGCTAAGCGTTTGAGGCAGTATATGTTAAACCACACAACCCTCTTGATTTCGAAGATGGATCCGATTAAGTATGTGTTTGAAAAGCAGGCGCTTTCTGGAAGAATAGCCCGTTGGCAGATGGTTCTGACAGAGTACGATATTCAATATGTTTCCCAAAAAGCCATTAAGGGAAGTGTTCTGTCAGAGTATCTTGCCGAACAACCAATTGAGGATTATCAACCGATGAAGTTTGAATTTCCTGATGAGCATATTATGTATCTGAAGATGAAAGACTGTGAAGAGCCTCTACATGATGAAGGACCTGAAATTGGATCCCAGTGGAAGCTAGTCTTTAATGGGGCTGTCAACTCATATGGTAACGGAATCGGGGCAGTCATTATGACTCCACAGGGTTCTCATATACCCTTTACTACCCGGTTAGCGCTTATATGCACCAATAATGAGGCGGAGTATGAAGCATGCATCATGGGGTTAGAAGAAGCAATTGATTTGAGAATAAAAAACCTCGATGTTTATGGTGATTCCGCGTTGGTGGTTAACCAGATCACAGGTGAGTGGGAAACCCGTCAAGCGAATTTGGTGCCTTATAACAACTATACCAGAAGGTTGTTACCTTTCTTTGACCGAGTCGATTTCCATCACATACCCCGGTTAGAGAATCAGATGGCAGATGCGTTGGCAACGTTATCTTCGATGTATCAGGTGAACCGTTGGAATGAAACTCCCTCGATCAGAATCATGCATCTGGATAGACCCGCTTTTGTGTTTGCAGTTGAAGGGGTGTCAGATGGCAAACCTTGGTATCATGATATTAAGGTTTTTCTGAAGAGTCAAGAGTATCCGGTTGACGCGTCCACAAAAGATAAGAAAACTCTGAGGAGGTTGGCGGGAAATTTCTTTTTGAACAAAGACGATGTACTGTACAAGAGGAACTTTGACATGGTCTTGCTACGTTGTGTTGATGAACACGAGGCAAGCCTGTTGATGGAGGAAGTTCATGAAGGTTCTTTCGGTACTCATGCCAATGGGCATGCTATGGCCAGAAAACTGTTGAGGGCGGGGTATTATTGGATGACTATGGAGTCAGATTGTTTCAAATACGCTCGGAAATGTCATAAGTGCCAGATCTATGCATATAAGGTACACGTACCGCCTACTCCTCTGAACGTGTTGTCATCGCCTTGGCCCTTTGCCATGTGGGCCATTGATATGATCGGGAAGATTGAGCCGACTGCTTCTAATGGGCATCATTTCATCTTGGTTGCCATTGATTATTTTACTAAGTGGGTGGAAGCAGCCTCATATGCCAACGTTACCAGACAAGTAGTAGCCCGGTTTATCAAGAAGGACATCATCTGCCGGTATGGAGTCCCGGAGAGAATCATTACTGATAATGGTTCAAATTTGAATAAGAAGATGATGAAGGAGTTATGTCAGAGCTTTAAGATTGAACATCACAATTCTTCTCCCTATCGTCCGAAGATGAATGAGGCTGTTGAGGCGGCAAATAAGAATATCAAGAAGATTCTGCAGAATATGGTAGTGACGTATAAAGACTGACATGAGATGTTGCCCTATGCTTTACACGGTTATCGTACTTCGGTGCGTACATCAACTGGGGCAACACCTTTCTCGCTTGTATATGGTACGAAAGCAGTTTTACCCGTAGAGGTTGAGATTCCTTCTTTGAGAATTCTGGCAGATGTGAAGCTTGACGAAGCTGAATGGGTGCGTTCCAGATTGAATCAGTTGAACCTGATCGAGGAAAAGAGATTGGAAGCCATTGCACATGGCCGGTTGTACCAGAGCAGGATGAAGAAAACATTTGATCAAAAGGTGCGTCCTCGGTGCTTTTAGGCTGGTGAATTGGTTTTGAAAAGGATCCTTCCTCCTCAAACAGATCACAGGGGCAAATGGACTCCAAATTACGAAGGTCCATATGTAGTAAGACAGGTTTTCTCTGGTGGAGCCTTATTACTCTCGACTATGGATGGCGAAGATTTTACATCCCCTGTGAACGGAGACGTAGTCAAAAAATACTTTGCATAAAATAGACCCGCTGGACATAAAAAGAAGATCCAGGCAAAAAAGGGGCATCCCGACGAACCATAAAAAGAAAAGGTTCGGGCAAAAGTTAGGGATAAAAAGGAAAAAGAATAAACCCGCAAAGTTGAAAACCTGACAAGGCAACTTTGGCAAAAATGGGTATCCCGGTGGATTGAAAACCCGTAGGGCGATCCAGGCAAAAGTTAGGGATTCGAAAGCAAGAGGTTGCGGTCTGCGTTCGATTTGTGAACATTTTTTATACAGGGGAATTTCGAAGGAAAGGAATCTGCCCAGTCAGCCTCTCCGAAGGTCAAAATATATGTGGATGAGCGAGACATACGGGTCATAGCTGAATCAAATCATGGTGGATATCTGTTCCGCACATTGCCGACATGTGTATTTTCTTTTACTTTTTGTGCAATTACCTCTTTTCTGGAATTGCCTCCGAATGTAAATGCCTATTTACAGGCCAATTCATTCAATAAAATTTTCACTTCAGTCAAAGAGCTTTCCATGTTTGTTTTATTTTTACTATTTTGTTTGTGAAAAGTTCGATATGTTGATAAGACATTGCATGCAAGATGTTAAGCTTTGCGGAGCATATCGGAAAACAGTGGAAATTGCTCATGAAATAGTCATTAGGATGATAATCTAGATAGCTATTTTGCGTTGTCTGTTGATTTTGTTTGCAGGGTAGCAGGATTTCTCCCCAATAGAGTTCCTCTCCTCAGCATTTGAAAGATCATCATCCTCAACAGAGCTTGATCTATTACTCCACGGCAAACAGTCAGAGGTCTGGTATTTAGTTACCTCCGCAGGAGAGGAGATGCTTGTTTCACTAGCAGCTGAGTGCTCTAATCCCCAGCAGGGTAAGGTGAATCTTTTCCTCAGTAGGTTATTACTCTCCCCGACCAGAGTACAAAGGATTATATCCCCAGCTAGAGTAGTGGTTGGTCCATTACTCTCTTAGCAAATAGCCAGAAGTTGATACGTCTATATCCCCAGCAAGAGACAGTTGGAGTATTTTATTTGGACAAAGATGTTATTTCCCCACAGACTCTGAACGCCTATCTTCCTCAGCTGATTAAGAAAAGGTTGTCTCACCGACAATGGTTTGGTCTGATCCCCAACAGAGGATTAATCTTGGTGGTATCCCCTAGCTGATGTTATCAATCAACATTCCCCAAGCAGATTTGTTGGTGCTGGCTGATATTCCCCAGCAGGATAAAGGTAAGAGCATCTCCCAACAGCAGGGCAAGTTCAGTAATACCCCAAGCAGGATTCGGTATTATTGCCTTGTTCTCCTAAGCAGAGTGTGGTGGTGATCCTCTTGGTGGTTTGTTCAACAGCAGTTGATATCCTCAACAGCTCTTAAGTCCAATCGTTATTGGCATTCTTTCAGATTCAGGTAGAAGTCATTGGTAATCCCCAGCGGAAAACATTTCTCTTTGGGCTTCACTTCAATAGTTCCATCCATCCCCAACAGAGTGGAAGTTCTCTCGGAGCTTTCATCTCCAGCAGAGTTTGGGATCAGGAAGTCATTCCTGGAAGCCTTCTTCAGCAAGGTCTGTTAAGTCAGAGGACAATTTAGTTTGTCGTCCCCGGTGGAGCTGCCTTGGTCCTCAGCATTTATTTTACTGGAGCGCTTCTTTTGCATTGCATAAGCATTCTTGCATGGCATCCTCCCAAACGCGTAGCATTTCCATTTCGTATGGAGCATTACGCCATAGAAATTCAAACATATGCATTTAAAGCATAAGCCAGGTTTCATATCTTCTACCAGTATCTTTCCCCAGCAGAAAGAGACGACATTCAAGAGATGTTGTTTGACATTACACTGCAATCAGTGGGCCTTTCTTACTGTTGTTCCTTCTTGTACTCCCCTACAGAGTTGTCTGTGTAGACTTCTTTTCCCCCAATGGAGTCATCTTCTTTTCAGGTCGTAAGTCCGTTGATTCTACTTCCTGTGCATTTGCGGTGGTTATTCCAACTTTTGGTTGGTACCCTTCGTTCATCCTAACTTTTGGTTGGTATTCTCTTGGTTATTCCAACTTTTGGTTGGTACCCTTCATTCATCCCAACTTTTGGTTGGTATTCTCTTGGTTATTCCAACTTTTGGTTGGTACCCTTCGTTCATCCCAACTTTTGGTTGGTATTCTCTTGGTTATTCCAACTTTTGGTTGGTACACTTCATTCATCCCAACTTTTGGTTGGTATTCTCTTAGTTATTCCAACTTTTGGTTGGTACCCTTCGTTCATCCCAACTTTTGGTTGGTATTCTCTTGGTTATTCCAACTTTTGGTTGGTACCCTTCGTTCATCCCAACTTTTGGTTGGTATTCTCTTGGTTATTCCAACTTTTGGTTGGTACCCTTTGTTCATCCCAACTTTTGGTTGGTATTATCCTTGTTATTCCAACTTTTGGTTGGTACACCTTTTGTTGTATCCCATCTTTTGGTTGGTATCCCTTGCTTTTGAGTCCACCTTTGGGTGGCGAGCACTTTATTTCGTATCTCCCCGCAGTGTGCAAATTTCCAGGTTACTTTGGTATTCAAAACCCGTGTATCCTGATTGTCTGAAAGTCGTCGCTATCATACCCTCGGATCCAAGAAGTTTGAATAGGGGCAGCTGTAGCACCTCAAAATTTGCCCTCTTGCTTTTAGCTTTTATTGGCTTATGTTGCATTGCATTTTTTTGCATAATCATCATTTGCATTTCATTGGTTCTTTGGCATGGGATCAGGGTGTTTAAATCAAATCCAAGGAGCCTTGAGCCTCAAGAGGTCTTAATGGGTCATCACCTCATCATATGATCAAGCTTGACAAGGGAATACAGGGCATCACATCACCCTAATCAGTGCAAAACTAGGGTTTTGGATTTCTTAAGTAGAATGCCCCAATGGGTAAGATCTTTGAGTTTTTATCACCTCCAAATGTTATACCTCATCTTTGTTAGACAGAATATGCATCATATTCAGAGGAATTTGGATTTGGAGGATGTCCTATTTTCTCCTAGACTGAGGGTTTAAAACTAGGGTTTGCCATGAAATCAGTTTATTTCTGATTTCTTGGGTAAAACTTGACCTCATGGTATTCTACATGTTCTCAAGGGTCTAGAGATGGAAGATTGGCCATTGATTCATTTCAGAAGAGGTTCAATGGGCCAATTGGTTGAGAATTAAGAAATTGGGGAAAAAGTCAACTGTGCAGTGGAAAAAGTCAACTCCTGACTTTTTAAGGTCAAATTCATGAAATTCAAGTTACATATATTCATTGGACTAGATTTGATCAAGAAATGATGGAGGAATCATGAAAAATCAAGAAATGTACAAAGTTTCCATTTTTAGAAACTCAGGGTTTCCAAAAATGGCAAGTTTGGACCATTTTGCACCACACTTTGAGGCTTCCTTTATTCAAGATAAAAGCTCCAAACTTAAGGCCCAAGTTGAGCCAATTAAAGTTCACATTCTAAGCTTCAAATCCATATAAAGAACTCTTCCATTGGATCAAAATTGAGGGAGTTATGATCAACCAAAGTTTGGTAAAATCAAGGCAAAAACCAAGTCATGGCAAGGCAAGTTCAGGCCCATAGGCCATAATTTCATCAAACACATGGTGGGCAAAATGTCAAGCTACTTTTCTCAGTGATGGAGGCTCCAAATGAAAAATTGTTGAACATCAAAGTTGTTCATATCAATGTCCTCTTCAACTTTGATGTTGGAAATTTTTTCCATTTGAGCAAGTTATGATGGAGTTATGGTGGTCCAAACATGGAAGCTTCAAACTGAAATTCACTAGCCATTGCCATGCATACCATGCAGGTCATTCATGCCCATGATGTAGTCCCACATTATTATGTTGCAAGTCATTTTACACCATTTTACCAACCTCCATTTGATCTCATTTCAACACCAATCTTGTTCTCTTATGTCTCCTTAATCCAATGCACCATACATAGAGAAATGCATCCCTAAACATCCATAGTTCCCACTGTTTGTTTTGATGCCAAGATGAGAGTGTTATGTCATGGTTATTGGGTATCAGTTGATTCACACGCTTACACCATCCATTCCTTTCCTATTATGAACAAACACAATCCTTACACAATCCATGTCATACCATTCATCATGCACTAAAGAGGAAAAACAAAAATTGCTCTACAAGCTTGCGTGATAAGTTGCTGCTACACATTAACATCATGACCATTCATTCTGATCACATAACCTCATCATTCTCTCACTTCTCAACCTCACCATAGCATCATGAACCCTCCACACCATAGCCAACCTTCCCAACTCGCCTCTAACTAACTTAACTCAGTTAGTTAGAGTGAACTCATTTAACCCAGCTCCAACTCACTTAACTAACTCAATTAACCACCATAGTTAAGTTCTGACCACACCTATATAATTCAAAATCTCACAGAATTGAAAATTTCATTTTTTTTTCACTCTCACTCCAAAAACACTCTCAAACTTTCTTTGAATTTTCTCTCTCTCACTGCACGAATTCACTATTGTTTTTCATCAATCATCTTCATCAATCACCTTCATCAATCATCCTCATCATTGTGATTTTCTGAGCAAGAACAAGCAGGAACAATCACAAATTCCTCAAGTGCAGTTGCTGTTTTCTTCTTATACTCAAGATCAATAGCATTTATTTTGCTCAACTTAAGCTCAAGATCAAGTGCTCCTCTCTGGTTTTCTTTGGATCCAAGAGTTCTTCCATTTTCAGGTTCTAATCTCCTCAACTTTATTGCTTCGAATCCATGTAATTTTAGCTTATTTTTACTGTTTGAAACTTGCTAGAAGCAATGTAATATATCCGGCTAGTGACAGGCTCATTAGGAGCATAGTTGTGAAATTTAGGGCAAAATGTTTGGGTTCTGTTCTTGCTGTGTGTGCATTATTTGGTACTTCTAAGTGTGGATTCGTGATGTGCGTGACTTTCTCTTTCGTTTGGTACCATTTTTACACGTTTCTGGAAGATTGGAAGGTTGCAGGTGGTGGCGTTTCGCCGGAGAAGACGACCGGAGGTCCTTCTCCGGCCGGTGAGGTGTGTGTTAGGGTTTATATCTCAGATTATATCATGTTCGTTAGATCATTTTAATCCAACGCTTAATATTTGGACAACACATTAATGAAGGAGTGGTCCCTCACGTGCCATGTTTTTGACTCTAAATGCTTACATGAGGGTGCGTGTGTGATAGTTACCATGTGCTTGAATTGTGGAACATTGGATTTGATCATTTGCTTCATCATCTCATCATGTTTAAATCTTATGGCCCTTAATCAGCCAGTGCATTAATGAATCATGTGACATGCGCGTGTTTTCTTTTTTGTTTCTCTCAGATAATTACATGAGGATGCGTGCGTGATAGTTACCATGTGCTTGAGTTGTGAAACGTTGGATTGATGATTGATTGTGATTAAGGTCATTCTATGGCTATGATGGAAGCCCACGTTAATTGCATGTGTACTCTATCACACACAAACACACGCTGTATTGGACTGGGTTTTAATTACTATTTGCACCCCACATGTTAAGTCCATTTCATTTTTTGGACTGAATTTTACCCACCCTGCACCCCTTACCCAAGTTCTTTTGCATTTTTAATTTCTTCTTCATATTATTTTCATTTTTTATTTTAAAAAATACCAAAACACATTGAAAAATTCCAAATAAATTCATGTGACATCTTTAGACATTAAATAAATTTTCTATTATTTTTAATTCTGGTTTCATTAATTTTTCGAGCATATTTCCACAATTTCTTTTCAATTTCTTTTTCATTTAAACTTTTCTTTGACACTTGAACTTGTGCATTTTATTTCTCCCATCTCATACAACATTTTTTACTCATTCTTTTTTCATTGGTTAGATAACACATTGAAGCATCTAAATGAATTTTATTTTGATTTTTAAATTCATTTTATCATGTGCTTAGGAGTTCTTATTTGAGCATTTTTGTGGTGTGTTTCAATGTGTTTTCATGAGGCCTTTTGAGGCACTTTTCTTTTGAGTGTTGCTATGAGTTTTGGTACATGTTTTTGCTTCTGATCTGGATTGTTTAGGACCTATTTTTACAGTTTTCTAATGTGCTTTGATATTTGTTTAATGCCTTGCATTTGAAGTTACATGTATGCACATTCTTCTACTTCATTCTCATATGACTTTGTTGAGGCACTTGTGCCACCTCTTGTCTTTACTTTGTATGATATTATAGGTCATTGGTATGATATTATAGGTCATCTTGAACCATGATTATAGGTTATTTGTTTTCATTCTTTGTCATTTGTACATAATTGTTCTAAATGTCATCCTTACATGAATATTTTTGTCCTAATGCTTGCTTTTTCTCTTCTTAAGCTCTACATGTTTCATGTGTGCATTTTGTATGACTTTTCACTCATCCCATTTGTATCTCATCAATAGTATGCCACTGCCCATATGCATTCATTAATCATTTCATATGTTATGCACTTTTGGTATATCACTTTGTGCATCTAATTGGAAATTGTTTCTTTCTTTCTTATCCCTTCTTCATCTTACTTCCTCTATTTGTATCATTGCATCCATGATTTGTATGATGATTCATATGCATTGTGAGACATTTATAAATGGTATATGGTTCTGACCTTGATCTTTTGTGAAGCATCAATGCATGTTCACATTGCATATTCACTCATTCTTCATCTTTTACTTCTATAGCGCACTTCTTTGATGTTTAGGACATTTGATTGTGCATAGTTTGTTCACGTTTAATATCTTAACATTAGAGAACACCCTTAGGATATAGGTTCTGAATTTGATTTATTTTCATCTCTTAGGATCTTTATCCATTGATTCTTAATTTGTTTGGTCATTACTTGTTATTATTTCCTTATTTCACTACTTGTAAATAGATTTTGAACTAACCTTTTCATGTAGGTGCTAATGGTAGGTAAATGTGTGGATATGCTTCCACATACACTTCTTTCTTTCATTTTCTCTTATCTCTTTTAATCATTCAATTTGTGATCATGATAAGCATTTATATGCTTTCCTTGAATAACTTCTTTCTTCTCCCTTTTGAGTTATAACTCATCTTCTACTTTAGAAGTGAGTTGTTTAATTCACTCTTCTTCTCCTTTCTCTTAGGATTAGGTTTCTTAAACCACATTAACCATAGGAACATCCATGCATGATAACTTTAGGGTTTGAGTCTTAGTCTCCCTCATTAGATTTTACTTTTCTCAACCTTTTGAGTCTCTTTTCTTCTCATCTCATAATCTTTTTTAAAACACTTAATAAAGGTTAAACGTGTATTGCGCATGAGCCTTATATGTGGGAAGTGAATAATGGGGGGGGGGTATCCCTTCATTCTTCTAGAGTACTTAGTGTACGTCCTGTTGGGGACGATACGCGACATATTCGTTCCTATGTTGTAGACTTGGGTGCAATGCAAGTTACGAATAACTTCAAAAACACTTCTTTCTAAAAAACTTCAAACAAACAATAACGTCTTTCCTTCGGGATTTCTCTCTTCATCTCATTCACTCATTCCTTAAGGAGGCGTCATTTCCATTCTACCGCAAACAGGTAACGCCTAAGTCTCCATACAGCGAGCTGCAACACCTAACTGCTAGGACGCGAACGTTGACGTTTCCACTAAAAAACACAAACAACTTTCCCTTAGCTAAGGGGAACTACGTCGCTTTGATTCTCATGTTCCCGATGAGATACGTAGGCAATGGGTTAGGGCCCATTCGAGCACTTCTTTTATTTTCCCTACATTTGTTTCTCATTCTCTTTCCATTCCTTTTCCAGTATCTTTTCTATCACCATTTGATCGAGACAACAAGCGTGGATCCCATCGGGTACGATGGACGTGTTGGGTGCTAACACCTTCCCTTCGCATAACCGACTCCCGAACCCAGTTCTCTTGGTCGCAAGACCATGCTCTTTCCTTTCCCCCCAGGTTTATGCAGTGTTTCCTTTCCCTCTCATGGGATAAATACACATTGCTGACGACTCTGTTTCCGCACCACTTTCGCGTTTGTACTTGGATGAAAATCTCGGGAGCGACACTATGTATAATATATTTTCAAAAAATCCTAGCCCATATTGTCTTTGGGAGGGGAGACAGTACCGGTAATTCCAAATTGATGGAGCTGTACTTCATCTACTATGTGTTAAACTTTATTCCTAGTAGTGCCGCAAGATTTACGGTAAAGCATTTTGAAAGGTTGTTAGAGCCTCAAAATGAGACATAGTTGTGGGTGGATTGATTACTACCCTTGTTAGAGCCTTAGGATATGAGAGGGAGTTGAGCAAGTTGCAACCCGTACCCGATAACACTAGCCTAGACATGGAGCATGTCTTGCTCAAAAACTGGTTACCAAAGTTAGTGTTAATGTCTATGCACTATTGATTTAAAATAAAGTGCGGGAAAATGTGATTTTACCAAAACCAATGGTGACTACTGTTAATGATAGAGAGAATTTGATTTATAGGAAGGGTATTAATGTCCTCCCTAAAACCAACACTAATGATGAAATAGACGCGAGAGATCGTATTCCCCCATCACTGCCTTCTTCTACCAGATGTCAAGCATCGAATAATGAATATCAAGAGTGGCAGGCCCGAGTAGATGAGCAGTTAAAAGCTATAGAGATGAACTAGCTGGGGTGAGAGAAGAGCAACAAAATCGACATGCCCTACTTATGGGGCAAATGGATTTAATAAATAACCAAAAGAAATGTTTTGTCCACAAAACCTAATGATCCGGCAGTTGTACGAGTTTCATATTTCCCATAGCAACTTTTTTCCTCTAGACTTCTGATCTTTGTGAGTATCTTGATCTCTTATTTTAATTTTATATTTAAAATTGGGGACAATGTTAGGTTTAAATATATAGGATGTATTTTTCTTATTAGTTTTATTTACTTGTTATTGCTTGTTAGTTTTATATATTTGTTTTTGCTTGTTTGTTTTATATTGTGTGTGACTCTTGAAATAATTTCACCAATTTGAATTGTTTTTTGAAAAATTGTTGATATTTTGAAAAGTTATGAAATGTTTTTTCTAAGATTTTATATTGAATATTTTTGAAGTTGGGCTAACTTTGAGGATTCCAAGAAAGTTCTGACAAAATTGGTCTTGTCCAAACACCTAAAGTCTTCCAATTAAATGTCAATTTAACTTAATTTGACTTACAGTATTTGCGGATTGAAATGTATTTTCCGATTATCCACTTAATTTGATTTGGCATAATATTGATTTACACATTGTATTTTGTTTAGATGAGGAATAATAAAAAGAAAGGAAAAAAAAAGAAAATTGAAAATGGACATTAAAAGACAACTGCACCTATTAAGTTAGATAACCCTCACCCGATTATTTAACTCAACGGTGGTTGATCCTCAATGCCGCAAAAATATGTGAAGTATGGATATGTGTGTGTGAATGAAGAAACCACTAATTAGAGTAATTCAGGTTTACCTTAAAATGATTACCTGCCCCAAACGTGAGTCTGCTCATGTGAATAAGTAAAAAGTAAAATTTCCCCTCAGTCAAACCAAAATATTTCTGTGATGATAATCTTCATTCTAAATTCCTTAATTTGATTCTTTTGAGTGGTCTGAAAGGATAGCAAAATCAAAATGGAGAGACCTGTGGGAAACCTGTAACAACTGTTATGATTGTAATATCCCCAAAATGGATGCATGTTCTTTTTCCCATATGGATTTACGGGTGGAACGTAACATCTTTTACACCTATAATTCCTCCAGGGAAATGTGATTTTTCATCTTCCAACCGTTTCAAATTGAAGGCTTTTGGAATTATGAATTCTTAACTCATGATCATTGAGCATTATGGTCACTGAGAGACATATATGCCTATAAATAAGCATAAGAAACATAAAGATGGACACCGAATAATTTATTACTCTAAATTTCCTACAATTTAATTATTTTGTGCATTTTCTTTCTTTTGCTACTGATATTGTAAAAAGTCTCCGTGGAGCAAATCTTGTAACACAGGGAAGTACTCACTACAATAACATGTTTTATATTATTATTTATCGTGCACGTGTTTCACTTTGTTATTATGCTTTCTTTGTAATTGATAATGTACGAGTAGTTTACTAAGAGTTTAGGATCATGAGAACTATCTCATGTGAGACCTCATAAAATTTCTAGTAAAATGGCTACATGAATGTAGTAAAATCCTTTCTCGTGTTTTTGCTTCCGATTTATGAAGTCTTTGCAAAAGAATAGGCAGTTTAGATACCAAATATATGCTAAAAGGATGTAGTTTAATATCATAACTGGAAACACTGGACTGTCGAGTTGAGGCGACATGTCTCAAAAATCTACAGAGAAATTTTTCCTTTTTAATGGGTGCTTTGAAAATTCGATTTTGAACAAATATACTATGTCGACGAAAGTGGGTAGCTTATTTGATCAAAATAGGACAACACTTCAACGAAAATGGGTGTCGTCAATCTTTTCTATTTTTCTACTAAAATAGTGTCATTCTTGTACTCAACTAGAATCTTCAAGAGGTCTAGAGACATGAATCGGAGATCTGAAACTCTGCTTGTTTTAATCATTATATTTTCAAATTAAAAATCAATTTCCAAACCAAAATCTGATCATTTTAGCTAAACATAGAAGTAATATGATTCAATACTTAGAAAACTTGGTCTTCGTGGAAACGATAAAACCTTTTGTACTACTTAGGTATTGTTGTATACTTGTAGCATATCAGAAGACAAGTCCCTAAATTCACAAATTAGAGTAACTTTGATTACCAACTATAATTTAAGCACCTAAGGACTTTTGTCACCAAATTATCATTTTGAAATTCTTTCCCCAAAGTTCTCATGTGATTCACTGTGTGAATTAATCATTTTTGTATGTCTTGTATGTTTTCTTCATGTTGAAGATTTTGTACTCATGGGTTAATGTGTTCATCCTAGCTGCTTTTACCAAAATTGCTCCTTCACGGGTAACTTGAAAGGTGTCCTGCATTTATTTGATAGTCTCGTAGTAAGAAACATGTAAAAACTCATCAAGATTAAGAGTGATAATGATGATAGCTTTAGCTTTCAGACTGTGTTGTCCTTTTTATTTTTCTTCATTGGTCCAATAATATATATATATATATATATATATATATATATATATATATATATATATATATATATATGTTTACCACAACACCATTAACTTATTGTGTGAGAACAAAAGAAACATTTTTCATAACTTTCCAAATATCATAATTCAGCCCTATATGAAGATTCTCATATTCTCTTTCCAAAAAACATACCATTTTCCATTGAAGGATGATGGCTTGTTTACTGAACTATTTGAATGAATTCATTCCCTATGGGATGATTAGTCTCATAATATGAGTTGGGCTTTAATATCCCTTGTTGGCTAAATTACTCCATACACAAGAGCAGGGTTGTTCCGTGTAAGAACCAAAATCTATGTTGCTTGATGATGTAGGACTTTAGAATCGTTAACAATGATCTCCAGTTAGATGGAGCAGAATGGACCTGCAAGGTTATCATCCAATGCCCAAGTCAGTTACAGAGTCCAATATGTGTATAGTGAAATTGGAGATCAGAGAAGTGTACCTTGAATCTCGCATGTGTTGACAATATACGTTGGATAATTTTAATTGGGTCCTACAAGGTTGGTCTTCCTTATTAGGCGTCTAGCGGGCCCAAAACACTTGCCCCTAAGGCTCGTCGAGCACTTATTAGTCGGGAAGTCTTTTGAAGTCGTGGTCAGCATCTTACTGTCGTATCCGGCAATAGCGTAGAGTAAGAAGGTCTTGGATTAGTTACGAAAGAAATAGGATACAAACACATTGAATGTTTTCTCATAATTGAGACGTTTTGCCACTCCTCCCATGCACGTGGCTCTAGATCTGCATGTTAGGGCATGGTTTCCTACCCATGGTGCTTGAATGCATTTGAACCACTTGTATTCCCAAGGGACGATTAATCAATCTTCCTTAAATTTCTTCTCTACTTCTGACTCGAGTCGTTGGGTTGTTGTTGATTTCATTATAAAAGGATGGATCCTCTTCCAAACGTCTCTTTTTTTCGCTTACCCCTAAAAATTTACCTCTCATTCTTGAGTTTATTCTTTTGTTCAAACTTTTAGGAAAATTTAATCATTTGACATCTCTTCTTGGCAGTCATTATTTCTCCGTGTCCTATTTCCCTAGGTTACATTTTCACCTTCTTTCCGTGTATTATCATGGAAAATCTAAGGAATGTACATGTAAGTATATCCCTTTGACTTGATAGTGATTAGTCTTCATCATCCGTTGGAGTTGAGAACCCAAAACTCGAGGATATTTTCTACGGGGTGGACTCTCCCATTCCTGACTAGAATGCGCCTAGTGGTGGATCTGGATTAGGGTTAGACTCTTCCGATGATGAGGATGATCCATTGACAGAGTAAACGGCCGACTGCTCCGCCTTCCTTTTAACATTGCTTTATTACCCCTTAATCAAAACGATTCATTTTATGATACATATATGGATTTGGCTCTCCTGAAGACTTGTTGGATCCAACTAATGTGGGCCAATATCCCTAGGTAGATCTAACGTATATGGGAATAGTTTCTTCATATATCTAGGAGGATATTATAGCGAAGGCTACTTTTGATGTGAGGTCACATTCTATTTGATCTATTTTCCTCACCCCTTTAGATAAAAGGTTTTTTTTTGTATGCTTGATGGGTGTTATATCCCATTCTACGACCGACCTTCCAGAAGTTGGGTGTTTGGATACCTTGTCCGCTTTTAAAAAAGGAGGTGTTGGGTCACCTGCGTATTTCCCCTTGTAACTCTACCCACTCACTTGGGTTTTTATAAGAATGTTCCAATACTTGTATAGATATAAAAGGCAAATGAGTTATGACTAAAAAAATCTCTTCTTTCACCTTTTTTAAGATAACCTTCCTTCAAAGAAAAGGCATGGCCTTGGGTTAGTTTACCTTTACAAGAATGACGACAATATTTTTTGGTTTATACAAAGAGCTGGAAGAAGTTCAGACCCAATTATTTCTCTGCGACTCCTATTTCTTTCATGGGACATGCAAAATTTTATAATTTCTCAATTTCTACTTCGAGGACTACTACTTGCATGGATAAAGCTCAGAGGTTATAGACCCCATACCATTTTGAAGAGAAATTTAGTTTTTACACTATATCATACATTTCCCTTATCTCCGAGGAAAAGGCTGTAAAGGCGGCTTTACTTTCATTTTCTGAGTGTGTGATGAGTTATTGGGATTTTGCGGATGCGAGTTTCATTGAGGATATGAAGAAAGTTTTTGGTACTTGCTCTAACTCAATTTTATTTGATTAATATTAAATTGACTTATGTCTACCCCTTCAGTTTCCTTGCTTTATTTTAGATGAGATCAAGTGTGAAGGAGAGGAAAGCCCCTTGCCTCCGGCCGACACTACATTGGTGGAAAATATTATCGTGTCAATGAAAGAGGGTGGAACTTCATTGGTTGACACAAGAAACCTGGTATCCTTGAGAGTGATTCAGTTGTTCTCTAAGCGGTACGACAAGAAAAATAATAAAATGCATGACACTTTAGCTGACAAAAAAAGAGATTGTGAGAAAGCACTTACTCGAGGAAGTCATGTTTAAAGACCGAAGATACCTAGACAAGCTCATGACATCCAACTAAAGGATAATGCAGAGAAAACTCCCCTTCAGCTACCTCATGTATTCGATCGTCGTATGCCTCATACTATCTCGAAGATGAAGGCATGTTTGTCCTCTGATGATTATGCTTGTGTCTACAAGATCTCTTAAATAGGAAAGTCGTTGTTGTTGTCGGAATCATCCTTCCAAATGTTATAGGTATCTTCCATCTTGAAATTAGTTGTTTTCGACCATGGGGAGTTCTTGGCTCCCAGTTCTCTCTCTCTCTCTCTCTCTCTCTCTCTGGAGGTCGAATCCTTGCGAATGCAACATGATCTTGCTAAGTCAAAAGTTCTTCATTTCCAAGGAGATCCATCTAGGCTTCGCCAGTGTCTGGATCGAACTTCGCCCCACTTGGACGAGTTAAATTTATATGGAACTCGTAAGCCATGTGGCTGAAATTGAGGCCGCGCTTGAAGAGGACAATATGATTTCTCAAGAGGCAGAGCTTTCCTTGGAAATCTCGTATTTATATGTCTTGGTTGCTATGACAGAGCTTAAAGAGAAGAAAAATGCTCATTCGGGTGAAGTGAAGGTCTTCCAGGATGAGTTGACCGACCTAGATAAACAACTGCTAAATCTTTTGGAAGAATCTTCTTTCAAAAATGTCATGGATCACTTGGAGTTATTTACCCCGAATGTTCAAGCTCTCCGTGGTGTGCTGAGATTCGATCTCGAAAATATTTTATTCTAATTTGCAATTATCTTTTGCTTTGTAAATTGAAGAATGTTTATTGAATTACTTTCATTTGTCGTACTAGCTCTTGCTATTTTTGTACAACGTTTTCTTTGTTTGCTGGACAGATCCTTTTTTCTTTCACCTCTGCCTATTCCCTTTATAGGAGTTAGAGTGGTTTGGTAGGGATGACTTTGTGATTTGTCGTCTCGATCATGGGAGATGGGAAATTTCTTCGCATCACGGAGGACCGTCCCCTACCAAGGATTGGACCCCGTCCCTGCCCCTGGGGTTTTGACCCGAATCGATGTGGACGATTCTTGGGATCCACTGTATACGCTCTTGGAGTGGTTAGTTCCTAAGACGGGGAAACACCAACTATGCAATAATGCGCATAGTTTCCTCGCCTACTATTTCCTAACAAATAAAGGAATGACACAAGTGCAATCGACATGATAATGGAGAAAAAGTTGCTACCCACTTATATATCATTGAATTGCATTATATAAAGGTAAAAGTCCATTTTCAACTAAAGTACTTCTTTATCTTGGCAATGTTCCAGGTTCCTAGTATTCATTTCCAAACTAGGGTTTCTAGGATGGAAGCTCATTTCCCGATGCCAGCTTACACCATGTATGACCCTTCCAAATTCGGAGCTAACTTGTCGTCTTGAGCATTTTCCCCCTATATCGGCCATTTATAGCACCAAATCCCCTGCTTGAAATTCCTGGGTTCAGAAATGCCAATTGTATCCTGAGACCATGGTTTGATTAACGACGACACTGGTGAAGGAAGTGGAGCCCCTTCTTTATTCCAAGAGGTTAATTTCTTCTCTAATTTCCCTGTTGTTTTATTCTTCTAGCAAAGGATGAGACGTCTTTCAACTCAACTCTTCAACATCTACTAGAATAATTTCATCAGTACCTTGTGTAAGGAAAAATTGAGTCTCACCATTTGTTGAATGAGGTGTCGTCCGGTATACCCATACGACGTGCGGTAGTTCATTGGCCCAAATTCCCTTTGATTCTTTGAGTCTCCTTTTCATTCCTCTTAATAACACCTAGTTAGATGCTTCATACTCGCCTTAATTATTGGTGGCAGAAAATTTAAATCGCAAGGAGACTTAAACTACAAAATCGAATATGTCTTCTAAAATCACACTGACACCACTCCCCTGACTATTAGACAATCCATATGTGAATATTGTCCAAGTATGAGCTAGTTTCAGCAGATCGAGAGCCATTTCTGCTGAGAAATTAGTGAATAACTAGGATTTCAATGCCTTCCTTAATTTGAAAGAAACTTAAAATTTCGATAATTCAATGGACCACTTTGTCAATTGCTCATCCAATTCTGGTCAGTGAAGTACCAATTTCAAGGGTAAGTATGTTTGAACTATTATGTAATGTGTGAGGAGATACCTTTGGAGCTTTCTCAATGCAGTGGCCAATGCTTGAGTCACTTTGTCTATCCTCTGGAAGAATATTTTTGGTTTGGATAGAGCTTTAGATATGAAGCATATTAGATTCTAGTTAGAATTTGACTCCCTGATGAGAACAACACTTACAACTTCCTTTAAGACTGTTAGGTATAGCTAGAGGACTTTGTCGGGGAGTAGTTAGGAGAGCACCAGTGGGAGACCAACGTCTTATTCAGAGATTCAATGCTCTTTCACATGCAGGTGTCCATTCAAACTTTGCTTCTTTCCTTAACAGTCTATAGAAAGGCAGTGCATGTTCGGACAATTTTGAAATGAGCCTACTTAAAGAAGTCAACATACCGTTCAACTTTTGAAATTCCTTCTTTGTGGTTGGGGCACTCATCAAACAACTGCTTCATAATTGTTTGGATTAACTTTAGTTACCCTCTATATAAGGTAGAATACTAAGAATTTGTTGTCTCTCACTCCAAATGTGCATTTCTCTGGGTTGACCCTCATGTTGCACCGCCAAACTCTTTTAATACTCACCAGAGATGTTGATCATGGGATTCTTCTTGACTATATTTCACGGTCATGTTGTCCATGTATACCTATAGCTTCACACCTATCTCCTCTTGAAAAACCTTGTTCATAATTCTTTGGTATGTCACACCCGTGTTCTTTAATCTAAAAGGCATGACATTGTGCTGATAAATAGCTTGTTCGGTCATGAAGGGTGTCTTTTTCCTATTAGGTGTGAACATAGGTATCTAGTTGTACCAGAAATAGGCATCCACAAATGATAAAAGGTTATATCCAACTGAGTTTCATACCATTTTAACGATATTAGGCAGCAAATATGAGTCTTTCATGCATGCTCTATTAAAGTCAATATAGTCTACACACATCCTCCACTTCCTGGAGGCCTTATTGAATAGTATAATGTTAGAGAGACATTTTATGTATTTTACTTCAAAAATGAAATTGGCATCCAACAGGCCCTCCATTATGCTAGCGGTAGCTTTGGGTTTCTTCTGAGACATCGTATTTCTTTTCTAGGATACATATCGGGCGTTGAGGTCGACATTTAACTGATCAAATGCTATTGTGGAGTCGATGTCGTGCATCTCATAGGGGGAAATAGAAAAAAGATATGTGTTATCTCAGAGACGTTTAATAAATGCAGTATTTAATTTATATGATTCCATATCCTATCTCCACGGGCCAGACAAGATTATCATCCAACTTAATGACTATGAAATCACTACTCGAGATTGGTCTAACCTCATCTTCACGCATATCGTGATTGAACATATTGAATCCCCTTGGACCTTCTCCTGCCACTTCCAAAATGGTAAGAATGTTTTTAAGTGTGACCTCTCGGATACACCTTGTTATTTTCAAGTAAGCATTGATCGTGATCGGCTTCCCTTTGTTATTATGATAAGCTCATTAATGGTGGACTAGGGAAACCACGTCATCTGGTTTTTCCAGAAAGCATCTACCAATAATGCCACTGAAGACACTCATACATGAAACTACTAGGAAGTTAAGGGTTAACTTTCTCTCGCTTTCTCCTTCTCCAAGCAATAGTGTCAAATTTTTCTTTCCGCATGGAAAGGTTACCGGATCTCCTCCACTACATAGAATCAAATCTAGTTGACGAAGTCCTAGTTGCTCGAGCGTGTCAGTGTAAAGGTTATTACACAAATTCCCATCGTCTACGAGGAATTATGTTATAGTGTGATCTACGACGATGACTGTTATGACAAATGAAAACTCCTTGTTCGAGACTCCATTTATCTTCTTATGATTTAGAAACCCTAGCAATGACTGGTTCTTAATTTGTGATATGGTGTCAATCATTGCTTGGATGACGTGTTTCAGTTGCGGATCTCTGTCAAACATTGCTTTTGTGCAAATCTCATCAATGACAGAGAATATAGGTAATGCAAGATCGAAGAATTCAATAGTGTTTTGCGGTGTGACATGGGAGGTTCTCCCCTTAATCTTATGGTGGTTACGTTCGAGATTTGGCTCTTGATCGAGAATGATCTGTTTGTGGATTTTGATCATGGAATTTTGCGACAATTCAATGTTGTTCCCAACGAATGCACCATTGTTCCATAAAGGAACGGAAATTGATGTTCCTTAATGATGCAGAGCTCTGGAATTGACAATGCTGATCTCTAGTGTCATGGCGCAGGGTAGACCTGCAAGGTTAAGACTTCAATTCCCAAGTCAGTTACAAAGTCCAAGATGAGTATAGTGAAAATGGAGTTGAGAAAATTATACCTTTAATCTCACGTGTGCTGACTATATATGTTGGATAATTTTAATTGGGCCCTGCAAGGTTGGTAATCCTTATTGGGCTTTTAGGCGGCCCATAATAGAAGTCAATTGTGATATTCAAAATTTGTGATTAATTTATAAAATATTTTAATTTTGAAAATTTTTATGTTAGAAGATTTAAATAGGATATAAAGAGGATGGAGATGAAGAGAGATATTCAGCAAAAATAAGATAATAAACATAAATAAATAGAGAAAAGTTAAAGAGAGTACACTGAATATTTATACAGGACCGACCTAACCACTTGGCCTACTCATATCCCCAAATTGAGAGTTCCAATAAAATTAGGCTTGAAGTTTTATAAGATCAACCAATGAACCCTCAATAACAACAAACAGAGCTTTTATACATGCTTAGCTCAAGAACCAACTAACTGATTTTTGTACACATGTCAAGCTCAAGAACTTTCACCCATATTTTTTTCCAGGTTTAGCTTGGAACTTTATAATCCTTTAAAAATATAATTCACAAGAGAATGATACTCTTGATATAAAGAAAATTAACCATGACACCAATTACAACATAATTTTCACAATGGCTTTTGTGTCTTTTAGCACTACGATGATTCTCATGAAAAAGAAAATAAGAAAACAAAGAAAGTAGAAGAAAAATAGATAGGGTTCTCTTAAAAAATTCACGGATCAAAAGGAAACGAGGAGAAGCCCCCTTTATACAGAAAAGTTTTACTAAAAAAAGAAATGATTCATGAGCCAATTAATAGTTTTTTCTAATAGATTACGAGGTTTATCACCTTGCTCTAATAGATTGAACAAAGTTCTTAATTTATTATGAAATGTGTAAACTTTCCTAATTAATTATAAAAACACTCATTAATCAGATCCATACAAACCTTGATAGGTTTTCAAGAAGTTTTATGAAATTAAAGAGGGTTTGAAAAATATGTTTGTGTGTGTGATTGCATTAGTACTTCAAAACTTACTCATGATCTTTTACAATTAAAATTGATCACTCTAAGACGCTAGGCACAAGACTGGGGAAGCTTTCACACTTTATCTCTTTTAAAAGCCAAAACCCTCAGCTTGATTTAACAATTGATTAACACTTTATTTGGATCTTTGTATCATCTGACTAATGGGGCCTGAGATATCTTCAGATACTATAATAAAAAAATACTGGATATTTGATATCAACTTCCCCTTTGATTGTTGGTACAAAGACCTTTCAACATCCATAATTTGTTTTACTAATGGAGTTGTCATCTTTAAGAAGACGCTTGATAGTTGTCATTAGTTGTCATCATCAAAATCAACTAACGGTTTACACCAATAAATAGATATATCCACACATGTTGCCAAGAAATTCCCATTTAATTTGTAATATGGTGCAATATACAATAGCTTAAGGTCTTATCTAAATATAAGCACGTAAGTGTAGGAAGGCTCAAATGTAGTTCTAAGAGGGAGGGGATATCATAGAAGGGGGCGTTATCAAACTTGACAACAAATGACACTTAAATGAGGTAAAAGGAAAACGAAGAACATAATCCCTAAAAGTAATATCGCACATAGGGAACCAATATAGAGGAAATTGACCAAAAATTTGGTCATTGGGGTTGGGAAAGACCATGGCCCAATCCTCATATTTTCCAAAAAAAGGCTCGGGCATCAAAACATTTAATCCAATCTAAAGATGGGTAAAGGGATTGGCAACCTATATATATTTTATTTATACTCACACCCATATGACCCATTTCTTTTGGGATGATGAATCCACCGGGAGGAAATTACAAAGAGTCACACATAGTTACATATTCAAGGAAAATGGTATATCATAACAACATTCTCCAAAAACCATATATGTTTGAAGTTTTCACATTCGAAGCTTCTAAAAAATTGTACGTTTGAAGTTATAGCTTCTAAAAACTATCTATTTAAAGTTTTCCAGTTCAAAGTTTCATTAAAATCATAATCATATGTTTAAAATCTCGCAGATTCTAGTTACCAACAAAACATTTCTCAAAAACCATAAGATACCAATTCCCACGTAAATGCCACAAAAAAGGAAAATCATCTTCGCATTGGGAAAGCATGAAGAAAATGAAAAAAATCTAAAGAGATTCCATAAAAATAATAAAATCAACGTGAAAAATTCACCACATGTAATAGAGACAAGAAAATAAAGAAATAAGAATATCAGAGAATGTCAAAATCCAAGAGAAAAAAGCGAAAGGTTAAAAATTAGCGAAGAAAGTGTTACTTATAGAAGATTCACATGCACGAGGAAACAATTATCAATTAACACTTGACATAAGTAAGTCTAGATAGTTGCATGTTCCTATGTCGCAATGATTACGTTCACCACCCATGAAAGATGGCAACACTTACACTAAGCAATAAAGTTAGGAAATGAGAATAACCCAAACTGACCTTCACAACTTGTGGAAACTCTTTTCTCCATAAATTTCCACAAATGAAAGCTCGATCCAACCCAAGTAACAACTAAAAAATCCACTCATATGTGTGTGTGTACACACACACACACACACACACCCCAGGGTCCGATACCAAAGAATGACAATCAAATCCTATTATGGCGAGTTTATTCCCCATGGCAGAATAAGATAAGGGATCAATAAAAAAGCATGAAACCCGATAGAATTCAAATGGCATAAAGGCCGCGGGGGCGTGTGTAAAGAAGGTATAAGATTGCAAGCCACATCTCAATTATGTCGGACTAGTCATATTGGACATTTGCTCCTACCCGCTTTGCAATCATTATCAAGACCCATAGAGGTTTAAAGCCCAAAGGTATAAAGCCCAATAATATAAAAAATGTTCATAATAATATACCCTAATGACATCAGGCTAATGCCGTTATGGGATAAAATATCGTACCCACAACTGTAAACTAAAGGCAATGTAACATCCCAATATTTTTATGTACATTACATTTATTCTATTGGCAAATTTTATTATTTATTCAATAAATTGTTTCATGTATGAAGTGATATTTTAATAATTATATATGTTATCATGTTTTTAATTATTTATTTTACAACTGGAATTTCGTGTATTATTTTTAATAATATATATATTATTTTTAATTATATTTTAATAATTATTATTTATTCAATAAATTGTTTCATGTATAAAGATATCTTTTTTGGATTAACTAACACCATTATTTTGTTCCTATCTTTACAATTTGAATTTCGATTTGCTTGAAACCAACTTCAAAATGACCGGGTTGAACATAAGCAAAATTTTCATCAAATTTAAATTCTATTTTGTATTCATTTTCTTTTATCTAAATTCAAAGTTCTCATTTTTAATATATTTTAATTTTTCTTTTATATTTATTCATAAATTATCGAAAACGAAACTGTTGAAGGACGACAGGTTAAGGGAGCGAAAATTCGACATGTAGACAAGAATTAATATGTGAAAGCATGAGAATGATAGGATCTTGATTGTGGTGACCTTTAAATGCGATTGGGAAGAAAAACATATAAGGTAAGAGCACTTTCCCATACAATGAAAGTATATATGAAATTTAAAGTTAGTTGAATATTGTATGCTATTTAGATATTTTAAAGGAAAAAAAAGTAGTTTTTATAATAATTAAATATAAAAAATTAAGGTGTTTGAGTTATCTGAATGATATATATATATATATATATATATATATATATATATATATATATATATATATATATATATATATATATATAATGTGGTGGAAGAAATATAAAACAGAGGAGTATATTAATATATTTTATTTATTTATTTTTGGAGTTGTTAGTAAAATCGTTTTGGTTGTGAAATGGTGGACATTGTGTGTTGTTCTTTTCTCTTGTATGTTTGTTTAAGTGATGTGATGGTACATTGTAAATATATGTATGTGTTTCTATGTTGCTTGAGTGATGAGATTGGTATTAAAAAGTTATGATGTTAGTCTAGTGCGTGATGATTTGTTGTTATTTGGACTATATGATTGCCTAAGTGCAGTGCTTGCATTTGTATCATCATGACATGACATATGCATTTTTGTGTGATGCCTTAGTGACCAGTTATTTACCTTTTGTTTCTTGATGTTTTGATATATGTTTTTGTGATAAGTGTCGTGAATATATATATATATATATATATATATATATATATATATATATATATATATATATATATATATATATATATATATATATATATATATATATATATATATATGAGATACTATTTGTGGATAATAAATATTTATTTTGAGTTATGTGTGTGTATATGTTTTTCTTTCTTCTTGATTTTAATGTTTATCCTCTAATTTTGAAAAAACTTGATAATGTTTTATTTGTACATTTTAGCAAAGAATAATTTACTTATATTTTTTCTGATTTTAAATTTCTTTCTTAGTTTTGTTTTGTATTGTTGTGGATTATAGAAGTTGACCCCTTACAACAAATATTTTTGGTACTAATGAATTTGAAGTTGTGAAGTGAAAATGGTGTGAGGTTTCACGTGATCGCGTGGAGAAAATTGTGTTTTTACCAAACTCATTTGTTTTACTTTAAATCATATACCTTTTCAAAAATGTATTTCTAATTTAAAATAAAAAGAAATAGTAGATTTTTTTTTTGTAAATGTAATTATTTAAAGTAATTCTCTAGAACAAAATTCGGGGTGTTACAGAAATGTTCTAGGACCTCAAGAACAAGTATATACGTGCCCTATGAAAGCACATGATCTAAGCAAATGATTAAAGAATGATTATTAGATGACATTACGAATTGTACTTTGCCATTTATCTATTTGAATAATGAGTGTTCGTTAGAAGATTCTAGGATTCTAGAAACTCAATAAAATCCCTTATATAAGGGACCATAGATGCCAAATAAAGGTACCCATAAATTTCTAACTTAAATACCTCTCACATATGATAGTCATTGAATTATGCGTTAAAGTGTTTGAAGTTACCACCCCCTTATTGCTTAGAGTGACGAACCACGAAAGATCCTTATTTCGTAAATTGTTTGGATTTGACCAAATTCACAATCAAGTGAATAATTACTTTCTAGAAGCATTAAATACGATATTAGAAACTAGTTGCAATGAGGTTTAAAGTTATTAAAACTAATAACATGAACAATTATTGTGCTCATAGCGGTTAATATAAGCGGTTGCATTGGTGCAACATAGGAGATTGAAAGAATGTAATGAGAAATTCTAGAGAATTTGAAGACGATTCCACCAAATGAGTCACTATTATGTACTGGAATCAATAATAGATGATAGTTTAAAAATAATGATGGTATAAGAGTTTGTGGTACGGTGGTAGAAATCTCCATAGATTAAAGAGAGGGTATTTACAAATTTAACACTCCAACACTTAAATCAGTATTTAAAAGAGATGAAACCATACATGAGAGTAATATATTGGTGTAATTCCTATTCACAAAAACATTTATAACTGCTAATGGATGCCTCGACGTGAATTGCGGGCGACCTTTGAGTGCAAGTTAATGTTAGAGGTCATGATGAGAGTCATACTCTTGTGTGATGGTCCACATGTCCATCCTCTTATGGGCATTTTGGTTAGACAAGGCCTCGACATTGGACCATTCTTAGGGTATTTGACCCCAAAACATGTTTCGAGCATAATGAGATGCTTTAGAATCAAATAAAAATCATAATGTTAGAACATATATTTATAAATAAAAATAATTTTCACATTAAAAAGTACTACCTCCGTTCCTTTATATAAGAGACAACTCATTTTTTTATGTTCATTGAATAATCAATGTATTTGGTTAATTTATAGACTAAATACATTGACTATTCAATGAATCTAAAAAATGAGTTGTCTCTTATACAAAAGAACAGAGGTAGTATTATAAAGATAAGCTAGACTCAATAAAATTCAATAGTACCACTAAGCGCATGATATAAACTATTGATTATAGAATGTTGTTAATCATGTTTTCCATATTCAAATAAAAAACATTGGAATAAGCCATTTTCCTAGTTGATGTTTCAACAAAATATGTGGTCCATGAATTGGAATATTCATGTAGCTTGATCTACTTGTTAGATGAAGAGGTGCAAATACAAAGCTATATATAGCTAGGCAAAGAGAGGGAGTAAAAAATAAAACTGAAACTAGAGTGGCAGAAAGAACTAACATAAATAGTTCCAAAAACAATGAAGGAGGAGATGAATGCGGAAAATTAAGCTCCTTGATTGCTTGCTAATTAAATGACGTGATTAAATGATTTTAATTAAGACATCCCGTGTTAAAAAGTCTTAAAGTTGTACACAAAGAAATTCAAATCTCATACTAACATTTATTTTAAATTCAATACCTCAAATGAAGAAACCCATTTTAGGTATTGTTTGATTCACATTTCTTGTTGGGTGTAAGTGGGGAGAGAGAAATGTGGTTCACTCTCACATGCAATTGTTGTGGATGATTAATTTTCATAATCTATATGTTATAAATATAAATAATTTATATGTTATAACTAATTATTAAAACCAATTGTCATAATCGAATTTCATTTGTGTAAAACGGTTATAGAATTTCATTTTTGTAAAACGGTTATAAATTGATTATATTCATAATCAATTTTATAATTAATTTTTTCAATAATTCTTTTATTTAAATTTTTTTATAATTTTAAGAAAAAATCTTTATTTTCAAAAATATAAAATCTTATATTTTTATTTTTGGAAATATTTTTTTTTCAAAAACTAATAATTTTTTTTTGTTTTTTGAAAAAATATTTTTAATTTTTTTTAGTTTTTTTTTGTTTACTAGATAAAACATTTTTTTATTTTCAGAAAAAATATTTTTTTTTCAAAAAAACATTTTTTATAAATTTTTTGAAAAAAAATGTTATGCTTTTTTTTACTAAAAAAAAATTATTTTTAAATTTTTTATAAAATAAAAATTAAAAAATGTATATTTTTTAAAATTTTTAGAAGGAAAAAAATATTTTTTTTTTAAATTGACTAATATAATTTTTATTTAAAATATAAATGTCCAAATACGGATTGAGTTAAAACCATATTAATAATATATCCAAAATATGGATTTGGTTAAAATCATATTATAATTAGTCGATTTTTAATAACCAAATTTAAATATGAATATAAATAATTTAAATAACCATTTAATTTGAACATTTTTAATGATCTCGTTAAGCCAATTTATTTAATTATGCAGAAATTTAAAAGGAAAACATTCTAAGCACTAAATTATTTGTCAAAAAAATTATATATGTGTTTAAATTTAAATAATTTAACTTTTTTAAGTTAAGAGTTTAAACATTTTAAAAAAATTGCATTCATCCAAATATATTTAGATGAACTGGTAAATTTTCTTTTTTAACTTAACTAAAAATATTCACGTGTGAATCATTTGAGCTCTCACTTATTAAGTTTTGCAGGAAAAATTCTTCTGATCAAGAGTACCATATTTGTTGTCTTGAATTTTTGGTTACAGGTTATCCCTCTTCCTAAAAAGGTGATTAAAAAAGTGGAATCCATCTGTAGATCCTTCATTTGCTCTGGTAGTGGGGAGATCTCCAGGAAAGCGCCAATATCGTGGAAAAAGATTTGTACAAGTAAAAACTATGATGAACTCAATATTGTGGACTTTGAAGATTGGAAAGTGGCTAGTTTGCTCAAGCGGCTATAAAACATTAGTGGTAAAAGAGACCATTTATGGATTAGGTGGAGACATACTTATTATATGAAAGGAGTAGACATTATGGATGTGGTGGTTAAAAGCAACTGGTCGTGGATAAGCAAGGCCATTTTTAAACAAAGGTAAATAATTGTTGGCAAACAAGATTGGATATGTATTATGGAGAAGCAAAAAGCTAAAATCAGAGACTTCTACAAAATCATTAAAATTAATGGTGACACAGTTGGGTGGCACAAAATTTGGTTTGATAATCTTGCTAGACCGATGACAGTTTTTATTTAATGAATGGCTTGCAATGATAGGTTGGCAACCAAGGATCGCCTTCACAAATTTGGAATGCTGGAGAATAATACATGTTGTTTCTGCAATGAAGTTGAGTCCCTAAATCACTTACTATTTTCCTGCACAACAGTTCAAAAAATTTGGAGATATGTTTTACAATGGTTGCAAATTAGTCATACTCCTCTTGGCCGGGATTAAGAGATATTATGGGTCCTAAACAACAGTAAAAGAAAGAATTGGAGAAGTAGAATCTTCAAGTGTGCCTTTGCGAGAACGGTATATGAGTCTTGGCAGTATATCAATCAAACTTGCTTTAGAAAGAACTTGAACTTAGATAGCATAGGGCCTAAAATTGTTGATATTATTATTTATAGATGTTGGGATAAACCCAATCTAGGAAGCACATTAGTGTTTTAATGATGCTTTAGCTTGGTTTTTGTTGTTGGTTGGTGTTTTAGTGCCTTGGACGAGTCTTCGGTTCGCCATATTTTGTATCATCTTTTTTGAGATTTAATATAAATTCTTGTATTCTGAAAAAAACTTAACCAAAATTTTAAATTTGAACTTGGCATTGACTACACAACACACTTAAATTCTTTTGAAAAAAAAAGTTTTGTTATTTATATAATCCTCTCAACTCAATTAGTTTATCCTGTTGAAGAGATAAAAAAAACTCATATTCAAACTCTAATATAATTTAAAAAAACTCATATTCAAACTCTAATATAATAATTAATTCTTAGAGTTTAATTATTATGAACAATTAATGTAAAAATCTATACAATATATAAAGAGAATATTTTGTTTTGATGTAGCATTTTTTCCTACCATTTTTACTCTTACTTTATTTTGTAATTTATTTAATAACTTCTTATTATTAACTTTCACATAACTTCTATTATTAAATTCCAGATAACTTACTATTATTAATTTTCACATAATGTTTTTTTTTTAAATTATATTTAAATAAAAACTATCATTTATATTTTCATTCATGCGCATTAAAAAAGCGGACAGACGGGCACTCGCGTGCCCGTCTGGACGCTAGTAGTTATAATATCGGAAGTTGGTAATCACAATTTTGTATAAGTATGATTCTCAAAATAAATTATGATAAAAATAAGAGTAAAATATGTTTATGGTACTTTTAAATATCTTAAAATTTGTTTTTAGTCCTTTGAAACATTTTTTTTAAATAATGATCCTCCTAAAATTTTGGATTCACACTTTTAATCTTTAATATTAAAATCATCGTTAAAATTGTTGTTAATTCACTCGCTTAGTAATAAACAGTCGCTAAGTATTAAACAGTCGCTAATTCAACCGCTAAGTTGTAAAAGTTATTATTAATTTGCAGGAGGGATCAAATGTATGGATGCAAATTTTTAGAAAATTATTTTTTAAATGAAATATTTTGAGACTAAAAACGAATTTTGAGATATTTATGAGAAACACAAATATATTTAACTCTAAAAGTAAAAATATTTAATTATTTAATAATTGATTGATAATATAAAAATTTATTATAATAAAATCGTTTATGAATATTTAGTATATAAACTTTTGTGAGAAAAACATTCCAGGAATCACATACATCATTTTCAAAATATAAAAAATAAGTAGGGAAAAATTGTAACTTATAGAAGAATAATTATTTTAAAATTTTCTATTAGAACATGCAAACATTGTACATTTTTTTAACCTTATAATTGGTTTTTTAAAGAATTACCGTGGAATATTACATTTTTGTTAATTTACTGTAGAACGTTTTTCTACTGATAGTACATATAATAGAATTTGAATTTGAATTTGAGTAGCCATTCAAAAGTACTTTTGGGCCAACTTGATTTGGGCTTTGCAATATTAAAATCCAAAGAATAGTGGTAACAAGTTTTTATCTGCACCCATTCCTACATCTTAAATAAATAGATCATTATACCTTTTTAACTTTTAAGTAAAAAGATTTTTCTCCCGCCTATTTAAATAGAAAAAGTGTACTATAAACACATAGTTCAAACGCATTCCACATTTTAAAAATAAAATTTATGTACATTTATGTGAAACATGTGAAAATATGATGTTTATTTTTTTTGTTAATTAGTTTGATGGCTGAAATTCACTCTTTAAAAATAAATAAATAGAATGTTGTGAGTTCGAACTTATTATTTTGTATGTGATGTCTTTTTATAACTATAAACTAAACTGACTTAACAGAATTGATATCCATAATTTTTAACTATGTTATTTACCAAGTATTTATATTAAATATGAAAAAAAAAAACTTAGTCTATGTGTGAAATTGATTATATATATATATATATATATATATATATATATATATATATATATATATATATATATATATATATATATATATATATATATATATAACCACATATTTTAAAATCATTTGCAGGTTTACAATATATTTATATGAAATCTACAGAAATATAACACTCATATTTTTAAACTATGTATTTTAACTGCATATTTAAAACTAGTATAAAATACATATAAGAGAAGATTAAGATTTTATATAATTATTTTTAATATTAAAAAGACAGAACTGAATTTCATTCAAGATGTGAAGCGATTGAAATATCTTTTTATTTATATTAAGTGAATTATTTTTTTATTTTTCTTAATTTTATTTGTGCTACAAATCTGAAGTATCTTTTTATCAGACATTTAAAAAATATATTTGGATTGTGGCTAAGTTACTTGTATTATCTTGTTGTTGTAAAATTTATAAAAAAAAAAGTTGTAGCGTGTTTAACACGTTGCAAGATATATTTCTAAATTAAAAAAGAATGTCAGGTTATTGTATGGGGAGATTCAAATTTAAAAAAAAAAAATTGATTTGTATCGTAGAAAACACATCGCAAATCACTTTTTAAAAATTAAAAAATTGAGAGGGAAACTTTGACTAATTGAATTAATGGCTGAGCAGGTTGACGGACACCTTTACATTGATGCCATGTTATTCATGCCGCAAGTAATAAGATCGTTATGACATTTCAGATGTACCGACGTGTAAATCACATTGCTAAACAACGGTTAATTATCATTTGCGACGTGATTTACACGACGCTGAGGTGGCTATTATGTGCCAACGGATTTCTTCCCCTCACGCATTAGAAACATTTTTTTTCTCCCTCTTCATTTCATCCTCACCTTTCCTTTCTCTCTTTCAATCTCAATCTCAAGCGTCTTCATTCCTCACTTTCAACCTCAAGCTTCCATATTCATTTCATGTTGAGAAATGACCTCCATAATTTCACTCCTCCGTGAACTCAAAAATAGGCACTAGCGGAAACGTGAAAAATAAGCAAAATGACACAAAAAGATTTTAGCGTGGAAAACCTTCTCAATGGGAGAAAGGGAAAAAATCACGGGACCCTTAGGCCTCTTAAACATCCACTATAATGATAATGGGAAATACAACAACTTCACCCTTAGGTGGAACTCTCTACAAAGTATCTCTCAATTTGTAAGGAACACTCTCACAAATTGGCTCACTATTTCTCTCACAAGAAGAACTCTCTAAGAAACAATTTTCTCTCTTGAGCAAAGCTCTATTTCTCCTGCTTCTTTTTTTTCTCTTGTGGTTGTGTGATTTGAATGCTTGCTCTTGGTCCTATTTATAGGAGAAGCAAGCCAAAAGAGTCTTACATGCATGAAGACACTTGTTCTTTGCCTTACATGCATGAAGACATTTGTTCTTTGCCTTTCATGCAAAACACCAAGTGTCATTTGTACTATTTTACTCTTCATCATAACTAACCTCCAATTTTTTCAAATGAATGTTGGCTATGTGAAATGGCTGGATCCCACATTTCTCCCCCTCCAGCCATAGGGGAATGATCTTGATTAGTTTGAAGTTGCTGCTAATCCAGCAACTTGTTTGCAGAACTCTATCTTCTCTTTTGGAAGAGGTTTTGTCATTATGTCTGCCCCATTCTCATTGGTGTGAACTTCCTCTACTTTCAACAATTTACTCTCCAATACATCACGAATCAAGTGATACATTATGTAAATATGTTTTGACCTTGAATGGTATGTCGAGTTCTTGCTGAGATGGACTGCGCTCTGATTGTCGCAATAGAGGACATAAATTTCTTGATTCTGACCTAACTCTTGCATGAACTTCTTCATCCACATGATCTCCTTACAACCTTCAGTGATTGCGATGTATTCAACTTCTGTGGTACTCAAAGCAATGCACTTTTGTAATCGTGATTGCCATGAGACAGCTCCCCCTGCAAAAGTAATCAAATACCTAGAAATAGATTTTCTTGAATATACATCCCCTGCCATATCTGCATCTACATACCCAATGATTAATTGCTTTTCATTGCCAAAGCACAAACACTGTTTGGTTGTTCCTTTTAGATACCTCAGTATCCATTTCAAAAATGAGTAATTGCTTTTCATTGCCAAAGCACAAACTCTGTTTGGCAGTTCCTCTTAGATACCTCAGTATCCATTTCACAGCATTCCAATGCTCCTTTCCTGGATTCGACAGGAATCTACTCACCACTCCTACATCATAAGCAATGTCAGGTCTTGTACAAACCATTGCGTACATAAGGCTACCAACAGCTGAAGAATATGGCACTTTGCTCATTTCTTCTTTTTCTTCTTCATTGCTTGGACATTGTGACTTACTGAGTTTCAGATGACCAAGTAGTGGGACATGCACAGGTTTAGCATTATGCATGTTGAACCTCCCAAGGACTTTCTTGATATAATCTTCTTGTGACATCCATAACATTCTTTTGGGACGATCTCGAATGATCTTCATTCCAATAATTTTCTTTACCGCTCCTAAATCTTTCATGGCGAAAGACTTGCTCAATGCCTTCTTTAGAGCAATTATCTTTGTCTTGTCTTTCCCAATAATGAGCATATCATAAACATACAACAAAAGTATGATGGATTCACCATTATCACATTTCTTCACAAACACACAGTGGTCTGCAGATGTCCTTTTAAATTTATGTTGGGTCATAAAGAGTTCAAACTTCTTGTACCATTGCCTTGGAGCTTGCTTCAACCCATATAAACTTTTCTTCAAGCGACACACAAGGTGTTCTTTGCCTGGTTATGTAAATCCTTCAGGTTGCTCCATGTAGATTTCTTCCTCTAAGTCTCCATGTAAGAATGTTGTTTTAACATCAAGTTGCTATGTCTCTAAGTCTAGCGTTGCAGCTAGACCAAGGATTGCTCTTATGGATGTCATCTTCACTACTGGTGAGAATATCTCTTCAAAGTCTATGCCTTTCTTCTGATGGCACCCTTTCACGACAATTCTTGCTTTGTATCTGGGGTTTGGGTTGTTCTCTTCAGACTTGAGTTTGAACACCCACTTATTTTTCAAAGCCCTTATTCCCTTTGGTAATTTCACCAAGTCATACGGCTGGTTCTCCTTCAGTGACTGTAATTCTTCTTGCATGGCTTGCATCCACTTGTCCTTGTCATCTGTCTCAATGTCTTCCATGAAGCTTTGAGGTTCTCCTTCGTCAGTGAGAGTGACATACTCATTTGGGGGGATATCTTTTTGATGGTTGTCTTACTCGCATGGATCTTCTCTCTTGAGGTTCTTGATCCCTTTGATCAACATCTATTATTTGCTCTCCCTGTATTTCCTGACCTTGTTCTGTCTGGCCAGGTTGCTCTATATGATCGGGTTCTACTGCATGATCAGGTTCAATATCTCATTGAGGAATCTCTCCCCCTGAGTTTTATACCATAATGGTCTTTAACTTCTTAGATTGACTGTCATGGATTGTTTGATCTTCATAAAATACCACATCTCTGCTTCGAACAATCTTCTTGTTTGCAGAATCCCATAGTCTGAAGCCAAGTTCATCCCTTGGAGAACCAAGGTATATACATTCCTTCGTCTTAGCATCGAGTTTTGCTCTTTCATCTTTAGGAATATGGACAAATGCCTTACACCCGAATACTCTCAATTGACCGTAAGTGGCTTTCTTTCCATACCATACTTTATCTGGTATCTCTCCATTTAACGGTCTTGAAGGAGACAAGTTTATCAAATCAATGGCAGTTCTCACTGCTTCACCCCAAAATTATTTAGGAAGTTTTGCATAAGAAAGCATGCTTCTGACTTTCTCTGCAATCGTTCTGTTCATTCTTTCAGCTACTTCATTCATTTGGGGAGTCTTCGGAGGTGTCCTCTCATGTCTTATCCCATGAGCTTTACAATATTCTTCAAATGGGCCTAGGTATTCGCCTCCATTGTCATTTCTTAAGCATTTCAACTTTCTTCCAGATGCTCGTTCTAAAGAGGTGTGAAACTCCTTGAAAGCTTGTAGAACTTGATCTTTCTTCTTCAATGGATACACCCACACCTTTCTAGAGTGATCGTCAATGAAGGTAACAAAGTATTGTGTGCCACCAAGAGACCTTTCAGATGTGGAGCAGACATCTGAGTGAACAAGATCTAGGATTTTCTTTCGTCTTCTTGTATCATCTGATCTTTGAAAAAATACTCTGTGTTGTTTGCCTACTAGACAGTCTTCACATGATTCAAGTGGTTGTCCCATGATATTTGAAAGATGCTCTTTAGCAAGAATCTCTAAGCCTTTATCGCTCATGTGGCCAAGTCGTTTATGCCACAATTCTTTGGTTGCGTCTTGAGAAACATTAGTCTCTCCCTTGTTTATCTTTCCCTGCATGATGTACAGGGAGCCTTCCTTTTTGCCACGAGCAAGTGTCATGCTCCCTTTGTTAAGCTTCCATCTACCATCGCCGAACTGGTTTATCATCCCTAGGTCATCCAACTTTCCTGCTGATATAAGGTTTAGACGCATTTCTGGTACATGTCTTACTTCCTTCAACACAAGCTTATTTCCATTCTCTGTGATCATAGTCACTTCACCAATACCAACAATCTTGCTTGTGACGTGGTTTCCCATTTTCACCGTACCAAAATCTCCTCTTTGGTATGATGAGAATAATTCTTCATGAGGTGTAACGTGGAAAGATGCTCTGGTGTCAATTATCCAAGTGCAATTATCGAATGCAACATTTAGATAATTGTCATCTCCAAAAAGGAAAATATTCTCGTTGTTCGAGGCTATGGCAGTTGTGGCTCCTTCTTCCTTGTTCTTCTTTGGGTTTATCAAATCTGGACGGATTTTTCCAGCTTGTTGATCTCTCTTCAAGAATCTGCACTCAGGTCTTCTATGGCCAGGTTTTCCACAATAATAACAACATACTTTTGTCCGAGACTTGGATCTAGCTTATGATCTCCCACGACCTCCTCTTTCATGATTCTTACTCCTTCCTCTGTTATCAACAATGTTGGCTTCGAACTGGTTGTTGAAGCCTCTTTCCCTCTGTCTTGACTCTTCATTTAGCAAGAAATCTATGAAGGAATCCATGACAAGTTTTCCGTCTGGAGCAGAGTTACTAAGAGTGACAACTAGAGTGTCCTAACTCTCAGGTAGAGAACTTAGGAGCAGAAGAGTTTGCAACTCATCATCTATCTTTATGTCAGCTTTCGTCAGCTGATTCACGATACCTTTGAAGGTATTCAAGTGCTCGATCATATTTTGGCCATCTGAGTACTCCAATTTCACTAGTCGTCTGACAAGGTGTGCTTTATTTCTCGGTGTCTTCTTTTGAATCTAGGATTCAAGTTTGGTCCACAGCTCATATGCATTTGTATAAGTTGACACATGCTCGAATAAACTCTTATCTATGTATTTTCTGATCATGGCAACTGCCTTCCGATTTTGGAGCCCCCACTTGTTATCTGTCTTCTCCGTTGGCTTATCCTTTTAAGAGATTGGCTCATGCAAATCTTTGCAATATAGGTGGTCTTCCATCATCGGCTTCCAATAGGTATAATTATCAGCGGTCAGCTTGAACCTATCTCCTTCATAACTGATAGAACCATCCATTTTGAGAACACGGGAAAGTAGTTTCTTCAACTAGGAGATTTAAAAAAAAATTGTCGTACACTGGAAAATCAGTGTAGTTTGTGAATGGTGCGACTAGGAAGTTCCCAGGAAAGAGAGGTGGGTCAATATTGACACACTTAAATACCAAGTCTTTCCTTAGCCAGAACTTACCAAGACACACCTTTGCAATACAACGATTCAATTCCACCAATAATAGTTCTTTTCTGATGTGGAAGATCAAACAATGTTGCAACCACAAAGCATACTAAGAACTTTATTATGAGTACAACAACGTAGTATCACATAGCCTAGCTCTGATACCACTGTTGAGAAATGACCTCCATAATTTCCCTCCTCCGTGAACTCAAAAATAGGCACTAGCAGAAGCGTGAAAAATAAGCAAAATGACACAAAAAGATTTTAGCGTGGAAAACCTTCTCAATGTGAGAAAGGGAAAAAACCACGGGACCCTTAGGCCTCTTAAACATCCACTATAATGATAATAGGAAATACAACAGCTTCACCCTTAGGTGGAACTCTCTACAAAGTATCTCTCAATTCGTAAGGAACACTATCACAAATTGGCTCACTATTTCTCTCACAAGAAGAACTCTCTAAGAAACAATTTTCTCTCTTGAGCAAAGCTCCATTTCTCTTGCTTTTTTTCTTTCTCTTATGGTTGTGTGATTTGAATGCTTGCTCTTGGTCCTATTTATAGGAGAAGCAAGCTAAAAGAGTCTTACATGCATGAAGACACTTGTTCTTTGCCTTACATGCATGAAGACACTTGTTCTTTGCCTTTCATGCAAAACACCAAGTGTCATTTGCACTATTTTACTCTTCATCATAACTAACCTCCAATTTTCCCAAATGAATGTTGGCTATGTGAAATGGCTGGACCCCACATTTCAAGACATAAAATTTTCTCACTTTCATCCAGATTAATTCAAGGTATTAAACTTTTCATTTTAATTTTCTTTATTTGATTTCCGTTTTGTAATTTATTTTTTGTTTTAATTTTCGTTTTTAATTTATGTTATTTACGGATTCATTCAACAAGCTGCATCTCCAAAAAATTATTTTGGTATTTCATTGAGTTATTTTGATAATTTTATTTTATTTGATTTTTTCAAAATTTCATATATAAATATTATTGAGTTGTGGAATTTTTTTAGATTTGTTTTTTAGAAAATATTATTGGATTGTTGCTTTATATATTATTAGGTTTGTTAATCCGAATTTTTTTATAACATATTATTAAATTTATTAACAGAAGTTATCAGAATATTATCAGGTTTTTATTTTTTCCCAAATTTAATATATTATTAAATATATTATTAGATTTATTAATATTTTATAAAATATATTAAGATATTAACAAAATATATAAAATATTTTTTTCCATTGTAATTTAAATTTTAGTTCGTCATTATTAAGATCCGCAAGCGACAAGGGCTAGCCTTAAAAAATTTAAAAAATTTTATTTAACAAAATATCTCATATTTTATTATTTCAAAGCTAAGTTTAAAGTAAAAAACATTTTTTTTCGCTCTGCTAGGGCTGTGGCCATGGGCAAACGGGGCGTCGGCCGGCCAATAACACAGGCGGAGACAAGCCGGAAAATAGCGGAAAGAACGATAATCACACAAGCATCCGTTGAATATGAACCGACAGAAGAACAACCACAAGAAAATGACACCAGACCGCATGAAGACGCATCACGCGGGGAGGGATCCATGCGAAACGATGAAGCAATCACATAAACACACGCTGAACCCGAAGAACAAATCGTCAAGGAAAAGGAGGGAGAAACTCTGTCAAAACCATGGGTGGACATTATCTAAGGTAATAGAAACTTAAACCGAGGTATGCAAGTTGAGTTTGTAGCTCCAAATCTAGTTAATGGGGATATTGAAATTGTGATTGATGAAACTGATGTGGAAGATGAATTGGAATTTTGGAAAAACGCTTTGATTCTATTTGTATTGGGGGAAGCACCATTCATGAATGTCATGAAAAAATTCATGGAGAAAAACTGGAATTATGTATCCTTGCCGGAGTTATACTATAATGAAGAAGGATATTTCATAGCAAGATTAAAAAAGGATGAGGATAGGGAGAAAGTGACGGCACAAGGCCCATACTTCATGTATGGAAAACCAGTTTTCATCAGGAACTGGTCCGCTGATTTTGAGATCAAGGAAGATCTATTAAGAGTGCTGCCTCTATGGGTTACATTGCCAAACTTACCATTACACCTATGGGGGGAAAAGAGTTTATCGAAGATTGCGAGCGCTATTAGAAAACCTATTACAACGGATGAATGTACGGCAAAAAAATTAAGAATATCATATGCCCGGGTCCTGATAGAAGTGGATATCACGCAGAAACTCCGAGAGATGGTAAATATCAAAGATCACAATGGTAAGTTATTGGAGCAAACGATTGAGTATGAGTGGAGACCAATTTACTGCCAGAAATGTCTGAAAATAGGACATGACTGTGCTAATAGAAGGAATGACATGAAACAGCCAACACCAAAAATTTAGAAACTTGTTCCAAGAAAACCAAATGCAAATGAAAACAAGGGAAATCAGAACTCTGAAGACAGCAAGGAAGTGAACCAAACCAAGAAAGATGGGAGGGATGAGATAAACCAGCTATCAAATGACCAACCATGGATCTTGGTTACCTCTAACAAGGTGGACAGAGGGAAAAACGCTATGAGCACTCCAAAGAATAGTGGCCCAAGAATGTACCAGAATGCTTTCACACCTCTAAGGATTGAAGAAGGTCCAGGGCGTGGAAGTAACCATGAATAATGATTGTTACTTGGAATGTAAGGGGCTTGAATAAAGAGGCGAGGCATAGAGAAATTAGCTCCCATATCTCTAATTTCAATGTCCCTGTCATAGCCCTATTAGAAACTAGAGTGAAAAGTCAGAATGCAAATAAAATCAGACACAAGCTAGGCAATAAGTGGAAATATGCTGACAACTACTCCCATCATGAGAATGGTAGAATTTGGCTTATGTGGAAAGCTAGTGATGTGCATGTTGAGGTAATACACACTGCTGATCAATTCATCCATGCTGAGGTCTTTGGACTGAACCAAACTCTGCAATATACTGTAACCATCCTTTATACGTACAACCAGATTGACAAAAGGAAGATGCTTTGGAAAGAAATAGAGCACTTGGGCAACAACATAACATCCCCGTGGATTGTAATGGGAGATTACAATAATGTTCTCACTTGTCAAGATAGAATTGGAGGAAAGGAAGTACATGAATCTGAATATAGAGAATTGGCTGAAATGATGCAAGTTACAGGTTTGTATGAAGCGAACACTAGAGGGTGTTACTTTACATGGTCCAATAAACATACCAAAGACATAATATATTCTCGAATAGATAGAATAATTGGAAATTCCACTTGGTTTCAGAAGTACCAGGATGCCATTATGGAAGTGCTTGACTCTCATATATCTGACCATGCTCCTCTTAGAATCAACATTCTACAACCTATCCAACAAAGGAATCACATGTTTAAGTTTCTGAACTGCAGCACTCAAGACCCCAATTTCATGCAGATGGTTGAAAATAGCTGGCATTTGGAAATACAGGGCAGGCCTATGGCTAAATTATGGGCAAAATTAAGGAGACTACAACCTGTGATGAGAGCACTGAATAGAAAATACTCTGACATTCAACTCCAATTGACTCAGGCCAGGCAGCATCTGTACCAAGCTCAAGATCACCTAAGCAGGAATTTATTTGATAGTCAAGCTGTAGAAAAAGTTAAACACTGTACAGAGCAAGTAATCCAACTCAATCAAGCTGAGGAACACATCTTGATGCAAAAAGCAAAGATAGATTGGCTCAAGTTGGGGGACAATAACAATGCCTATTTCCATGCTCATGTCAAAGACAGAAATAAACAGAAACGAATTTATACAATGCAGTCCTTATCAGGAGGGTTACTTAGCACGCAAGATGAAATTGAAAATGAAATCCTGAACTTTTATACAAAGTTGGTGGGAACAAAAACTAAGAACCTCAAAGGTATTGATGTGCCCAATATGAGAAAAGGCAAAATATTGCACAGGGATCTTGCTCAGCAGCTTTTTAACCCTATAGAAGAAAAGGAGATTTGAAATGCTCTCAACAGTATATGGAATAATAAAGCTCCTGGAGTGGATGGTTTCAACTCTTATTTCTTTAAAAAGACCTGGCAGATTATCAAGAAAGATGTAAAGGATGTTGTCATGGACTTCTTTGATTCTAGCTACATGTACAAGGCCATAAATTGCTCCTTGGTGACCTTGATTCCAAAATCTGATGCTGCTAGCACCATAAAAGACATGAGACCTATATCATGTTGCAGTACTATATACAAGGTAATCTCCAAAATCCTCACTGCTAGATTAAGTAAAGTGATCAATTCGGTTGTGGATAGTAACCAGTCTGCTTTCATACTTGGAAAAGTTATCCATGATAATGTCATGTTGGCGCAGGAATTAGTGAAAGGCTATGGTAGGAAAAATATATCACCTAGATGCATGATACAAATGGATATACAAAAGGCTTATGATACCGTCGATTGGTCAGCTCTGGAACAAATTATGTTTGAAATGTGGTTCCCTCAAATTTTCATCAAATGGATTCTTGCTTGTGTGACAACTGTTTCCTATAGATTCTCCCTCAATGGTAAGACCACTAACATCCTTAAAGCAAGGAGAGGATTGAGACAGGGGGATCCCATCTCCCCCCTGTTATTTGTGCTGATAATGGAATATCTACATAGAATATTGCAAAGTCTTGACACAAACCCAAACGTTAACTATCATCCCAAATGCGAAAAGTTGAAGATTATTAATGTATGCTTTGCATATGACATACTGATGTTTACAAGAGGTGACATGGTCTCTGTGCAACTAATCATGGCCAAAGTTAGGGATTTCTCTGACTCTACGGGTTTATGTATCAGCATTTCTAAAAGTAGAATTTACATAGGAGGTATGAATAGAGTGTATGGAGCAAATTCAACAGGAAATTGGATTCGAGTTTGGAACAATGCCATTTGAGTATCTTGGAGTGCCCCTGAATAGCAAAAAACTGTCCATTTGCCACTGTCAACCTCTAATTGATAAAATGCTGACTAGAATTAACCATTGGACTACTAAAATGTTATCTTATGCAGGTAGAGATCAACTGGTGAAAAGTGTGATGTTTTCAATAGCGAACTACTGGATGCAGATATTCCCCTCCCCAAAAAAGTGATTAATCATATTGAAGGTCTCTGCAGAACTTTCCTTTGGACTGGTAAGGAAAATCAGAGCAGGAAAGCGTCGATAGTGTGGGACAAGGTTTGTGATCCTACTGCTGCAGGAGGACTCAACGTAATATCTCTACCGGAATGGAACAAGGCAACTATTGGCAATCTGTTGTGGAACATACACACCAAGAAGGATAAGATGTGGGTAACATGGATTCATCATTACTATATGAAAAAGCAGGACAATCGCGATTATGTACCCGCAAATCACTGCTCTTGGATAATCAAAGCCATCTTCAAGCATAAAGATCAGCTCATGAACTCTCCTGTATGGGAGTCTTTTCAAAATAACGGGAAGTACGTGACAAGACAAGTATACCAGTGGTTACGAGGGGATAGAGATAAAGTGTACTGGCGAAAGATTTTGATGGGGAACATGGCTAGACCGAGAGCAAAATTCATGTTATGGATGACCTGTCATGAACGCATCCTTACAAAGGACATATTGAATCGATTTGGTGTCCATAATGATGGAAAATGTGTTTTCTGTGATCTACAAGAAACTTGCAATCATTTATTTTTCGAATGCGCTGTCACAAAAGGGACATGGAAACAAATTCTGCAGTGGGTTGGCATACACCACACGCTAGGTAGCTGGGAACAAGAAAGGGAATGGATCAGTAAAACTGTTGGAAGGAAGGGGCACATGATCAAACTGTTGAAGATGGCAATTGCTAAAACTATCTACAGGATTTGGGCAATTCGAAACAAGGTTGTTTTTCAAAAGGCCTCCCCAGAAATGTTATGTAGCAAGGATGTTATTGATATAATTCTAGTGCGTGTCGATTTGGACAAAAAGCTAGCTATGTTTTGTAATAGGAGATAAGTTGTTTAGCTGTTGAAACTTTTGTCGGTTTGTCTGATTGGGCCTGGATCGTAGGATCGGCGTGTTTGTACTTTGTTTTTTTTGGTAATATATCATATCTTTTTCCAAAAAAAAAGCTAAGTTTAAAAAATCATCTATATTAATATTATTTTAATAAAAATAAAATCAATTTGACATTATAGTTAATTAAATTAATTATAAATGAAATCAAGTATAGTATTAATTTAGTAAATAGTTTTGTTTTCTAAAACATATTAATTAAAAATTAATTAATAAATGAAATCAATATATTAATTTAGTATATGATTTTATTTTTTTTAAACATGTGAAAAATAACATCTAAACTAAAATTTAATAATTTTGTAAAATATTGGCTAAATTATAATTTTAGTCCTCCTATTGCTCATTGGAAATTCCATTGTAGTTGACATCTTTTATTTTGATGTTCTGTCAATTTTTTGATCTTTGTGTGTATGTAATTTGATTTTTAGCGCATTTGTATAATTCATTTGTATTTTGATTGTAATTTTGAGGGGAAATTACATTCACATCCCCTGAAGTTTATTAAAATGATACTGACACCCACTCTAGTTTAAAAATATACTCTGACCTCCCCTGAGATCTACTAAAGTGACGTCGGCATCCCCTCTAATTTTTAGTGACAACAAAAAACCGTAGGTATTGATGATATTTACCTAATTTTTTTGGTTTGTCACTAAATGTTTCCGTTGGTATATGTATTCTTGTGAGAGGTTAGTGTATATGTTAAAACTAGAAGGAGTGTTGTGTCATTTTAACAAACCTCATGGCAGGTGAGGGTAATTTCCCTTTTTTTATCACCTCATTTGTTCGACATGTACCTTAAAACACGTCTTCATTTAATCCATTAGAATTGGACCCATAAAAATATATTTTTTTTTATCCTTTGTAGTTTGATATAAATCAAAATATTGGTGTAGCTTGAATCACAAGTTAGAAGTCTTAAATATTTTGTAAGGCTTGATTTAAACGCCTTGGAAGTGAAAATTTTGTCTCTACCAGTCTAATTCGAATAAGAGAAATGTGTGATTCAAATCACATTACTTCTTGATTTGAATCACAGGGAAGTTGATTTGAATAACAGGGAAGTTGATTTGAATCATGGTCATAAAATTTATTCAAAATTAAGTATGATTCGAATCACACTTTGTTTGACTCTAATCACACATCCATACATGATTCAAATCATAAATAACAAACATTTCACTTTACTACCTTTGATTCAACTCATTGTTTCTTTGACTCAAATCACAAATTCACGATTTGAATCAAAGAAATAATGAGTTGTGATTTTCTTACCTTTTTGTGTTTTATCTCTAGTACCTATTTAAACCTTTTGTTTTGTCTTTTTTCAAAAGATGTGATTTTGATTATCACAAGTGATATCATGTGTAATCATGAAACATTATGTGATATTAAGAAAAGAGAAACTCCTTGATAAGTTGTTGAGTCTTTCTATTTGACAACCGAAAATATTCTTCAAGATTTCAATATTTCTTTGTCAAGAAACTTGAGAGAAATCATGAAAGATTTCTTCATTCACAAATATACCATATTTATGATTCAACCTTGTAAGAAACTTTCTAGAATATTGAGAGCGTGGGAAATTTGTAGTTGTTTTCTATGAGATCCTTTAGATATTATTCATTATCTTCAAACTTATACCAAGAACCTATTATTATGGTGATCGACTATAAAGATTAAGCGTGAGAGGTAGATTAAGATACATTATGGAATCTAATATTTTTTTGTGTGAAGTTTTGATGTTTGTATCGTGAAAAAAATATCATTTTTTGTTCACATTGTTAATTGCTGCTTATCAAGGAAGAGAAAATTTTATTTCATACTCAGAAGAAAACTTTGATGGATCTGAGTAAAGGCTTCTGCAGAACAAAGTTGAGAGTTTTCCTCATTTGTTGATAGAATAATCCCTCAGACAAGTCTTCGTCAGATCTGAGTAAAAGGTGTTGTAGAATTGACGATTATTATGTCTATCAAGTTTGTTGGATAAAGATCATTGAGTATCTTGAATGATAGCAGTTGAGTAAGTGCATCAACAGAAAATATTATCATTGTGAGTGCTTTTTGTATTTTGAGTGATGTCAAAACTAAGATAGTGTAGCGTTATGTATATTGGACGGTATCCTCCCATTCTAGATGATAATTTTGCCTTAGGAAGCATTCAAATAAGTTTGAAAAGACTCTACATCATAATTGCATTAAAAAACATGTTTTTGGGCAAACAAGTCAGTTCAGGCTGACACATGCATGATCAGGTCGACCTATACAAATTTTTGTTTGAGTATAGGCCGACACAAAATTTTTTCAGGTCGGCACCCATGGAGCAGTATTGAAGCCTCTAGGCTCTGCCCACATGCCGCCTCACAAGCTGCCTCACAAGTCGACCTGAATACCTATATAGGCCGACCTATACGTGTTCCCCCCTCAAAAATTTCATTTTTGCTCCAACTTATTGCGTTCCTTTTGTTCATTCTATCACATACCTATATATACTCATACATGCATCTTCTTCTTTTTTCCAAGGGGTTTTATAGAAAGTAAAAATCTAAATGAAACCAGATTACAAAGTTGCCCATCAACTACATCCCTTCTTCTATGCATACACACAATTGAACTACACGTAATCATTTTTCAATTAGATGACCATCTAGATTATGGTTGATAACGTTCAATTAGGTTTGGTGTAACCGAGAATATTGGGTTGGGAACTTTTTGTGTTTCAAATAAGAAAATCAAGGCGGGGTTTTCCTTCAAGATTGGTGTGATTTGAAGGTTTTGGACAAGATCACGTCACTACAGATTCGACCGAGGGAATGCCTTGGGACAAGGTGGTTTCCTTGCAAGGGAGTAGCGCGAGACGGTTAATTGTGTTCGAGAATCTTGGGTTTCAACGAGTTTCATGCTTGGGATAATCGGAGGATTGTAGCCGCATTGTTGGTCACTTGATAAAGCTTTGATCAAGGGTTTGAAGGTGCAAGAATCAACACAACTCATAAGGATTTTGGGGTTTGAGTTCTTCATCTCTTGTATAAACAATTTTTCAAAGTTAAGGTTAAATGCAAGTATCTTAATTCGATTTAGGATTGAGGGCAGATGTACCCATATAGAGGCCGATTGGGTAACTGTCTAAACAAATCTTTGTGTCTCTTTATCGCTTTAATTTTCTTTAATTGTTGTTCTTGCAAATTATCGATTTAGTTGTTGTTTCGATTAATTCGTTTGGAAATTATTTTCAACTTTCTTTTAAATTATTTTTGTTGATATAATCACAATCACTTTGATTGTGATTGGCTTTTTACATCAACAAAAAAAAATCGAATTTCCAAACGTGATCAATCCCACACGAAGTGTTCAATAAATTGTTTGTGTGTATTTTTATTGCTTTGTGTTCATTGGAAATAAGCATTAGGAATAACTTTGCATTTGATTGATCAATAACTTGATAAATTTTGAACAATTTGTATTCATTATCATTCCAAAAGGTTTACGTTGCACATATAGCTTTTTGATAGTAGGTTCAGTTATATGATTCGACCCGGATCGTTTTTCCGCTGCACCATATTTTTGAAAACAGATTTTTGCCAAAGTTTTTGGTTGTTAAATTTGTGATATATTCACCCCTTCTAGATCGAAGCCTATCATCTAACAAGTGGTATCAAGAACTTCGGTTCATTATCATGTGTGCATATCATTGCTTTTTAGCATGGGGTCAAGGTGCCAGAGGCAAGTTCAAGAGGAGAAGATGTTCTTCAAAGGGTCAAGCAAGAGAGCTCAAGTGGATCACTCTCTCCTAACCAGTGCAGAAATTAGGGTTTTGAGATTCTTGGGTTTATTGCTCCAATGGGCAAGCTTCTTGGGTTTTTATCATCACCAATGGCATATCTTATCTTTGTTAGAGAGGATACACATCATATTCAGAGGAATTTGGATTTGGAGACTGTGTTATTTCCTCCTAGACTGAGGGTACCAAGATTAGGGTTTTCTATAAAGTCAGTTTATTTCTGATTTTTTGGGCAAGACTTGATTCCATGGTATTCCTTGGGTCCCTAAGTATCTAGGAATGGAAGATTGTCCATCAGTTTGGTTCATGAGAAGTTCAAATGGCCAATGGATTGGGAATCAGGAGAATCAGGGGAAAAGTCAACAGTGAGAGGGGAAGTCAACTGTGAAAGCTTGAGGTTCTCTTCAAGGTTTTCAAGGTCTCACATTCTCATATGGTCTTCAAGAGTCAAGTCTCATACCATTTATCAAGAATCAAGGGTTGGTACAAAAGTTACTGAATATGGAAATGACCTATAATTTGAAAGTTTCCTTTTTGAGCAAGTTCTTACATTACATTCAACTTGACTTTTCATCATCAAAGAAGCTTCAAATGAATTTTCCTCAAACATGAAAGTTGAAGATATTTTTCTACCCTTTCCAAAAAGTACTAGTGGGTCTCCATATCATTTGTGAAACTCAAGTTATGGTCAAAAGAAGGCAAAGTGGTTTTTAGGGTCCCATTTTCACAACTTTTGCATTTTGGGACATGGTGACCTATAATTGATTCCTTTGTTTCAAGGCACTTTCTAACATCAAATAAAACTCCTTAAGGATCATTTTGGGCCTTTGAACCAAGAAATTTCATGACTTATGCATTACTTATTTCACAGGGTGCAAAATTGCCAAATTATTGAAAACTCATGAACCAATACATCTCAAGGCCCAAATCAAATTCAGGTGTGATTAGCAATTGTTAAATAAGTGATCCATCATCAAGGATTTGGATATGCATGCATGAAGGAGGGTGTATTTCACATTATGTAATTTTCCAAAATCACCCAAAACTCATCAAGTGGGGAATTACCAAGGCCCAAATGCTGATCAGTGGATTAACCTAGTCTATTTAAGCTAACTCATGCTAGGGTTAAAAAAAAAGACACGTGATTTGGAGGAGGAAAAAAGCTTGAACCTAAAACTTGGATCATTCGTATCTCTCAAGCAAGAAGAGCTTTTCCAAAAATTCTTTCTCAACTTTCATCCTGAGGATCCACAGAGCACAAAACACTCATCACTTGAAGCTAATAGCAAGGGAATAGGTGGCGTGATCTCAGGTTGGTGGTATTTTTCATGATCTTAAAACTCAGATTTTTGACGTGCATATTGATGTGTGATGCCTACTGATCATTCTAATGTAGTTTTTTTTTTAGTTTGGATGCGTATGTTGGTTGTATCGTGTGTTTAAAGTTTTTGAACCCTAACCTTTTTCATTCGAATCTCCTTATGCATTGGTTATTTGTGATTTTTGATTGGATATTTGAGATCCTGATGATTTTCTGGTCAAGATGATGTACTAGCATGAAATTTCTGGGCAAGTTTTGGTTTCACGTCGCCGGAGAAGACGACCGGAACCCTAGTTCCGGCGTCTGGTTTGGAGCTCCGGCCAGGCTAGGGTTTGGAGGTTGGTGGTGAGTTCTCAGCCGTTGATGGCTTGGATCGTGTGGGCCTCATGCTGCCACGCGTTTTAATTCTTTTGTTTTTATTTTTTGCTTGTGTGTTTATTACCCCATGCTAATTATCATACACCTTCAGTCCTAACCATGCATCTCACTTAATTTTGTTTTTATTGACTAATCTGGGACGTTGGATAGATCAGGTGGTTGGAAGTTTTCCAACAAATTAAAATACCATGAGCCTCTCACGTGTTATTTTCTAATTTCTGAATTGATTTGGTGTGTGCATGTGTATTGTCATTATGGTGTGCGTGTGGATCATGGCCTTTGATCTCATTTACTTTGTTTTTGGTTTGACTTACTGATAAGCGCAGGATTAATCTAAAGGTGGGGAGGGAGTCAACGTGGTGGACTGAAGCCCACGTGTGTCTTTTTTTGTCTTATTTTATTTTTCTGATGGATTTTAGGATAGTGCCTTCTGTTCGCACCCCTCTTTTCCAGCCCATTACCATTTTCAACATGTTTGGCTTGCTGTTCATACCCCCCCCCCCCCCCCCCCCCACTCATTTTCTTTCTATTTTATTTCATTTAATTAATGCAATTCATTTTTATTTTTTAAAAATAGTTTCTTGCATTAAAAAATTCCTAAATAAATCATGAAACATATTTGCCATTTTATAAAATTTTCTCAAATTTTATTTTTATTTTTATTTTATTTTTATCATCTGAAATAATTATTTGTTCATTTTCTTTTTGAATTTATTTCATACATGCATACCATGACTTGTTTATTTTATTTCTCATCATCCACAAAATATTTTGAACTCATTCCTTTTGCATTCATTCACCAACACACTGAATTGCATTAAAATATTTTTCTCTCATTTTTAAAATCATTTCATATTGCATTTTAGTCCTCCTTTTTTGCATATTGAACTATATTTCTCATCTGAATTTGTATAATTGTTTGAGTGACTTATATCTTGAATTTTTGCATGAATTTTGGACATGTTGTTTGTTTCTGGTTGAGCTAATTTGATAATTAATTTGGTAATTTTAGAAGATGTTTTACTAATTATGTGATTGCTCCTAGCTTGAGGTCTTCTTGTATGCACATCTTTGATCATGTCTGAGTACTTGTTTGAGAAGGCACTTGTGCCATCATTTGGGATTGCTTCTTTGATTTCAGCAACCATGTTTGGATTGTTATTGGTCACTTGATTACCATTATATGTCATTGTTTGGGTTTCATTAGTCTTATTGTTATTTACGTCTGTTTTGTACTAATCTTTTTATGCAGGGGCTGAGGTAAGTTATTTGAGGGTGTGGATAGTTATCCATGTCCACTCTCACTCTTTCTGTCTCTCATCTTTTCTTTTCTTTAGGCTTAGGTTGTTGTCAAACCTCACTAACCATAGGGCATCCATGCATGATAACATTAGGACTCTTAGTTTCCCTTTAGAGTTTCCTTTGTGTCTTCTCTCTCCTCATCTCAAAACTTCTTGAAAACACTTAATAAAGATAAAGTGTATTGTGCACGAGCCTTAAGCTTGGCGAATGAGAAATGAGGGGCTTCCTCTCATCTTTCTAGAGTGCTTAGCGAGCGTCCTGTCTTGGGACGATTCGTTAAGTATTCGTCCCTGTGCCCTAGACTTTGGTGCAATGCAAGTTATGAACTAACTCAAGTCACTTCTGTCTTAAAAATACAAACAAACTTCAAACCTTTTTGTCCTTTGGGATTGTCAAACTAAAGGCTATTTTCAAAAAGGGCACGTTACTTTCCGTCTGAGTCGCAAACAGGCATCTACCCTAACTGTCGGACGCGAACTTAACGCCGCTCATAAAAAACACAAAAAGAACTTGGTCCGAACTATGTTGACTCTGAATTTCCCATTGCACAAAGGGAGTACGTAGGCCTAGGACGTCGACGTCCTACCGAGTATGTCTGTGTCTTCCCTTTCCTCGTGTCAGTACAGCCATAGATTTTAGGATAACTCACCCTTAGAATAGACAACAAGCGTGGATCCCATCGAGTACGATGGACGCGTGGGGTGCTAGCACCTTCCCCTCGCGTAACCGACTCCCGAACCCAGGTTATGGTTGCGATGGCCATTCCTTTCCCTCTTCATCAGGTTTATGCGGTGTTCCCTTTCCCTCTCTTGGGATAAATTTACACGGCTGGCGACTATGTTTTTCCGCGCCACTCTCGCGTTTGTACCTGGATGAAAATCCCGGGAGCGACACTACCGAATCTAAGGGTGCGTACAATAGAGCACCAATTTTCACCGACGAAAATTATGGCTATTGGAAAGCTCTTATGCGAATTCATGTTAACTCCGTTGGTAAAGGTATATAGGATGCTATCTAAAATGGTCTGAATTAAATAACCACGACCAATGTGGAGGGCATTACCGTATCCAAACCGAAAGCACAATGAGATGCTAATGATTGGAAATTATGGTCAAATGATTGAAAAGCGAAAACATTCTCACTTCCGCTTTGGGAGTTGATGAGTTTTATCGTGTTTCTCATTGTGAGACCGCCAAGGCTATGTAGGATGCATTAGAGATTGCCCATGAGGGAACTAATGATATCAAACAAGGTAGAATCAACACATTGAATCAAGAGTTTGAGTTGTTCCATATTAAGCATGGTGAAACCATTGTGGATATGCGAAAATGGTTCACTCATCTCATAAATCGGTTAAATGTACACTTATCGATACTTTTTGTTAAAATCGTTCGAATAAACCCCGCTTTGTTTATAAATACGTTTACTTTACTTTATAGTGTATGTATTGCGTTATCGTGTAAATATCATTGAGTTTAATTGTTTTCCATTTATTTTTGTAGGTATTAAAGCATTGATATTGGAGCATTGTTAGATAGAGCATTGGATAAGCTTTCCAACGCTTCGAAACGGGCGAAAAACGGAGTTACGGTTCAAAAGTTATGAAGAAAACAAGTGCATAAAATTTTCATTCCCGAACAGACCGGGCTAAGCCCGCCCGACCGGGCTTAGCACGGTTTTAAGGCGGTTTAACAATTTTTGAGGCCGCGTTTAGCGCCTAGTCCGGGCTAAGCGCGGACTGCGATGATGACAACAATAAATAGGGGTAAAAACACATTTTTTAGGTATGATTTGGGTATTTTTTGCTTCCACTACATCATACTTCATTTCTTCATAGGATTAGCTTAGAAAACAACAATGGAGCTTGCAATTGGATGATCCGAAGTCGAATCTCTCATTGTTTGATGTTGACAAACCAAGAAATGTTTGGTTCCTCTTCTTTTCTTCTCTTTGTAATTTCTATTTGTTGGGTGTTGTATAGTTACTATGAACATATGTATCCTTGTTGATCATAATATTGTATAAAATCTGCTTTACAAATCATTATCGATGTCTTCCTTGATCTTTTTGCATTTATGTTAGGATTTGTGCTGTGTTAGAGATAAACATCATGAATCTTGATTAGGGATGGATATCTATTGTGTCTAGATGCTAGAGATAGATTTAGATAATAATCTTTATAGTGTCGGAACTTAATGCCTTCCGTGTTTCGAGGCGTCGTGCGCGAGAGCGACGATGAGAATGATACGGTTGCTCTCTCAGCTCAGTGTTCCAGAGATGGACACTGTTGTGAGCGATACTGGATGATTTTGACGAGTATTGTAGTAGAGTGAAAATGATCGATAAATTTATATTTGTGACGAGTGGATTATATGTATGCTTAATAAGTTTCTTTTCTCTGAAGAATGGATTCTTTTTATGTTGATATTTACTTTTCTGTTTTACAATTCCAAATCATTTAATCCAAACTCATAAACTTAGAGATTATCGAACGACAGTTCAGTAGCACCGATCTCTGTGGACACGATAAATTCCCGGAAAAATACTTCCAAATATTTTGTTGCTTGCCACTATTCCGCATTCCAACAAAATGGCGCCGTTGCCGGGGATTGGTGTTTTTATTGAATCGTATCGCGATAGTTTCTTTGTTTTTGAGTTTTGTAGATATCGTATATATTGTTTATTTTCACTTGTTTATATTGATACTTGCATCTGTTTACCATATTTGTGAATTTTACATGTTTTGCATAATTGTGAATATAGTGTATATATTTGTTTCTCTTCACGTTTGCCAAAAGTGTGGTTAGATGTGTAGTTTCGGTTCGAGCTCGAAGAGATGAGAGCAAAGGCGGGAATGAAAGCATTTGGCTCTTCCGAAGCAACGTGTTGGTTTGTAAATAATAGGCGTCGAACTTATGACGTAAAACAAGCATGTTTTATTGTTGTTAGTTTCTAATGTTTTTTTCTCCCATTATTTTAGTATGTTTATGGTAGTTCGTGTTAAGGTGTTAAGTTTTGTTTTCCTCAAGCTTGTCGTGTTTAACTTGAGGAAGTTTGTATGTGTAAATATTGTATGTTTTGTAATTGAGTTGTGTAGGTGATAGTGGAGGTAGCATGAAATGCATTTTTGTTGTCCTGTTTTTCTGCTTCTGGTGTAGCGCGCTTAGTGCGGGTATGCTAGCTTAGCGCGGTCTGCTGAGATGAGCCAGTGAATTCTTTTTGTTTCACTTGCCTTCCTTTTTCCCACTTTCTCCTAGGCTTTAGATAGTACATAACCGTAGTATAACTAATTCTTTTGTTGTTGTTTGGACTCAAATTTTGGTTCGATAGCTTGAAGTCGCATTCGGTGTTTGTCCATTTTTTATCGTTTCAACTTGCGAATGCGTGGTAATGATAGTGTTTAAAGTTTTGTACACGTTCAAGGTATGTGTTTATCGCTTTCTAGACTTTAGCATATTCATGATACTTAGGCTTTTTACAATTTCTATGCCATTCATTCTTTTACATACTTGTTCGTATGTGAATCACTTTAGTTCCCACCCTTTTTGTGAGGAAGCCTTCCATTGTTCATATATGCTCGGAGTACCAATATTCTTGTTTTAACTGGATTTTATTATGCTTAATCTTTTGTTTGTGTTGATTATGTGAAAGCATGAAAAGGATTAAGGCATTTTGTTTCATTTTGAGCACAACTACCTAGCCAAATAGTCAATTCACCTTGTGAGTGTGTGATCATTTTGTAACCCCTTTGAGCCTTTAGTCATTATCCATGTTGTTTGAGCTTGATGCTTGTCTATGAGTATCAAATTCATTTTTTGTGTGGATCTTGATTGTTGTTTTTTCTTGAGCCCTCAACTTTGTGTTGTTGTATGAATTTTTACCTTGCCTTAGAAAGTAGGGAGTATTCACATGATGATGTGGTTGAATTCAAATTGGGGAGAGCAATGTTTGCTCACTTATGTTGTTGGTTGCTATGAGGTTGAAAAAGAAAAGAAAAAAAGAGAAAAATAAGAAAAATATGAAAAATAAAAGAAAAGAAAAGAAAAAGAAAGAAAAAAATTGAAAAAGCTTTGAGAAAGAAAAACAAAAAGAGTAGAATAATGTTGTGCTAATAAGTTCTATGTGTTTGGTGTAACACTTGGGATTTTGGAAGAAGTTTGATTGAAATTTTGTTTTTGAACTTTTGTGAGTTGATCACTCCTTTAGGTTTAGGCAAGTTTTTGTTTCGATTAGCTTTAGGAATTATTCCTTGTTTGTTCACCCGACCACATTACAGCCCTGAAAGTCCTTTTGATTCTTGCTTTTGTGTTTTCAGCATGATTTTTGGATGATTGCATAATTTAGTCTTTTGTTTACAAGATTGTTGTGTGAGTGAAAAATCCCTCATTTTATGTTTTTCATCTACCGATGATTGTTTTTGCTAGTTGTGATTCACATTTGAACTTGTGTTATTTTAGGATGTTTGGCATGACTTTTGTATTTAGCATTTGTTTCGTGATTATGTTATCGTTGAAGTTTAGCGGTAAGTATTTACTTTGTGTGTACCATTTTCGATTGAACTATTGCATTTGTTTTTGTTTGTAAAAACTTGTTGTTGCGTGATTTCTTTGGATTTTGCTTTTGTTCCTTTAGATGTTGGCATTGTTTGAGGACAAACAATTATGTAAGTTGGGGAGAGTTGATAAGTGCAAATTGTAGCTATTATTGTATATACGTTTTGTTGCACTTATCGATACTTTTTGTTAAAATCGTTCGAATAAACCCCGCTTTGTTTGTAAATACGTTTACTTTACTTTATAGTGTATGTATTGCGTTATCGTGCAAATGTCATTGAGTTTAATTGTTTTCCATTTATTTTTGTAGGTATTAAAGCATTGATATTGGAGCATTGTTAGATAGAGCATTTAATAAGCTTTCCAATGCTTCCAACCGGGCGAAAAACAGAGTTACGGTTCAAAAGTTATGAAGAAAACAAGTGCATAAATTTTTCATTCCCGAACAGACCGGGCTAAGCGCGGCCGGCCGGGATTAGCGTGGTTTTAAGGCGGTTTAAAAATTTTTGAGGGCACGCTTAGCGCCCAGACCGGACTAAGCGCAGTCTGCGATGATGACAACAATAAATAGGGGTAAAACCACATTTTTTAGGTATGGTTTAGGTATTTTTTGCTCCCACTCCATCATACTTCATTTCTTCATAGGATTAGCTTAGAAAACAACAATGGAGTTTGCAATTGGATGATCCGGAGTCGAATCTCTCGTCGATTGGTGTTGACAAACCAAGAAATGTTTGGTACCTCTTCTTCTCTTCTCTTTGTAATTTCTATTTGTTGGGTGTTGTATAGTTACTATGAACATATGTATCCTTGTTGATCATAATATTGTATAAAATCTGCTTTTCAAATCATTACCGATGTCTTCCTTGATCTTTTTGCATTTATGTTTGGATTTGTGTTGTGTTAGAGATAAACATCATGAATCATGATTAGGGATAGATATCTATTGTGTCTAGATGCTAGAGATAGATTTAGATAATAATCTTTATGGTGTCGGAACTTAATGCCTTCCGTGTTTCGAGGCGTCGTGCGCGAGAGCATTGACGAGAGTGATATGGTTTCTCTCTCAGCTCAGTGTACCAGAGATGGACATTGTTGTGAGCGATATTGGATGATTTTGACGAGTATTGTAGCAGAGTGAAAATGATCGATAAATTTATGTTTGTGACGAGTGAATTATATGTATGCTTGATAAGTTTCTTTTCTCCGAAGAATGAATTCTTTTTATGTTGATATTTACTTTTCTGTTTTACAATTCCAAACCCTTTAATCCAAACTCATAAACTTAGAGATTATCGAACGGCTGTTCAGTAGCACCGATCTCTGTGGACACGATAAATTCTCGGAAAAATACTTCCAAATCTTTTGTTGCTTGCCGCTATTCCGCACCAACAACTAGGTAATCCAATTTCCTATGAACATGCTACTAAAAAAGTTTTGAGATGTTTAAGTAGGGAATGGAAGCCCAAGGTCACCGCCATCAAGGAGGCAAATGATCTTAAGTCGCTTGATCTCATGACTTTGTTTGGTAAGTTGGAAGAGCATGAGCAATAGCTCACTTGCTTAGTAAAACTCGAAAAAGAATATGAAAAGAGAATGAAGAATGAGAAAGGTAAAGACAAAGAGGAAGGCAAGAAGTCCATATCTCTAAAGATTTCTAGCTCTAGTCCTTCATATTGTGAGCATTGTGGTAGTGAGAGTGATAATGACAAGAATTCTTGTGAGGAAGATATGGGTCTGTTCGTAAGGAGATACCAAAGGTATATAAGGAAGAACGTGTCATACCCCAAATTTTTACCACTAAGATTTCCCATAATTATGTAAATCATTACCACAATATGGATGTACCTTCAGGCCTCAGTCAGTCTCCTCAAGGATTGTTGAGCTTTCACTACAATTAAGAATTAGAGTTTTAAGCCCTCTCAGAGCCTTAGACAAAGGATCAATCAAGGAATTACATGATCTTCAACTTGTCTAACCTCTCAAACACACATAAATGATCAAGAGGACTCCCACATCAGGAATCAGGCACAAGGTTGCAGCATTCCAAGTGGATTAAGCCTCAAGATCGCCAGTATCACCAAATTTGGGTTTTGGTTGACCAGGGCCTTCAGATGAAAATCTTCATCTGGGCATGAGCCAATGCTTCATAATATAACTCAAGATACTCTAAGGGGCCTCATGGACCTAATCATCAAGTCAATTTAGCCTCAGGGGATACATTTACCAAAAAATCAGGAATTAGGGTTTCTTGACCTAATTCACCCCTAAGTTGACTTTTGGGACAAAACATGAGCCAAGACCTCAAGACATGATTTGAGGGTCTCTAATAAACCACATTGATCCATTTGCAACAATGGATTTATCTAAGAGGCTTGATCCACAAGTTTCAATTTCATCAGGACCACAATTAGGGTTTCGAGGAAAAAGTCAACTGAACCTTTGACTTTTGGCCCAGACATGCTCCCAAACCTTGGGACATGATTCAATACACCCTATAACACCTATGGAACATATCCATCAAGTTTAATTTAGATCAAGGACTTGATTTCACAAAGGATCACCCGATTTGGAATTCATCTGATAAAAAGTCAACTGTGCACAAAAGTCAAGTTTGACTTTTTGAGATTTTTCACAATTTTGGTTCCTCAACCCTAAAACAATGTTAATATGTGATTTGAATCATCATTCATCAAGAAAAATCAAAGAAAGTGAGTTAACTTGTAAAAGGGGTAACCATAAAAACTTAGAATTTTTCTAAGTTATGGAACAAAGTGGCTAGGGTACCAACTTCCAAGGATCATAACTTGAGATCCAAGCAACCATTTTGGATGGTCCAAAGATGGATTTGTAGCTCTCATAGCATACTTTAAAAGTTTCAACTACACCTCATTCCAATTCCTCGTGGATTTTAAGTTATGGAGTGAGCAACTACACCTCAAGACTCCAATTTTGTTTTGAGGCATTCAATGGATGCTTAGAGGTGGAATGTATCAGAGCAAAGATGAACACTTCAGTCAACCCTTATCCTTGAATCAAAGAACCATAGGCCTGTGCTCTAATCTCAAGTCAATGGCTAGAGAATACTTGAGATTCCAAAGTGATCCAATTGGCCAAAGGCCTGCTGCAGTTGCCATTCCCTATTCCTTGCAAAACAAACTTGACACACTATAAGTAGACCTCATTTCTGATCAGTTTGAGTACACCAAAGGCCTATAACACTTGCCTTTGTCAAAATCACACTGTCACTTCCAAATTTGCCTTCTAAAGCAAGTCACTATCGGGTTTTGAGTTTGACAGTAATTCCAGCCAAACCAATCACCCACACACCCACCTCGTAAACATCATATAGAAGTGATCCAAACACTTAAACAACATCTAGAACATCAGATTCTCAAAATATCCAGCCACCTGCACAAGCCTTTGACAAATTTGCAATTGAGGTGCCAAATCAAGTTCCAGCTCTATTCAATCCACTCCAAGCATTCAGACACACTACATAGCACCTAGGGAAGCTGTCCACAACCAAGCTGTAACACCTCTAACTCAAAACACGATCACCAGCTGCAAGAGGTAATCCTCAACTTGGTCATCTCATGATTCATCCATATTTCCTCGCACAATACTTTTGCCATATGTTCATAATCATGTATGGAATGTTTCCCCTCAATTAATTGCTTTGTATGAATCATGTGTGGAATTTCTAAGCCTTCATGCAGAATTTAGGGTTATTGAGGTTTCTCTTTGATTTCTTATTCCATGCTTAAAATAAATGAAATTAAAGACCATAGACATGATTGTCAGGTGAAAACGAGTAGATTGATATGTGGATTGTGTGATTTCATCAAGTATTCAGTGAGACTGATGAGAAAATGCAAATCTGGGCAAAACACAGAACACACACGTGTTCTTGGGTGTTCTTGGCGCCCTTTTCCAAAATTCAAATATTTGAATTTCTTGATTTTTATTTAATTGATTCTAAATATTAATTTCTCTCCGAATTTTAATGATTTTGAGTTGATTCTTTTTTTAATAATTCACAAAAGTGTTAAAATATTTTATTTTACCAAAATTTCCCAAAAATATTATTTATTTCATATACTTGATATTTTTGCAAAGAATTAATTTTTATTTGTTTTTTAACATTTTAAATATTTTTTCCTTCTTGATTTTCCAAACTTAAATGGTTTTCAATCATTTTGTGGATAAAAACATGATTTTTGAAACATTGATCCAAGATCACCACTCATTTTTCACATGTTTTCAATAATTTTTATTAATTTTTAAACAAAATTAATTTCATTTTAGACAAAATTAGGGTTTTGATTGATTCCACCCTCATCAATCTTTTTCAAACACTCATGGGCCTCTAATAGAGTGTAAGACCCAACCCCTTTGTAAATAATACCTTTTTGGGTCTCACACATTGTATAAGTCCCTCTGTATATTTTCAAACGTTCGGTGCGATCATCGCCTTTTTAACAAAATCAACTGGGCTTCTCCTTGAGCTATAAGACCCATCTTTATTCATTTTCAAACCTTTTGGGCCTCTAATAGAGTATAAGACCCAATCCCTCTTTGAAACCAAAATAGTTTGGGCCTCAGTCATTGTATAAAACTCACAATGTTTTCAAAAATCTCGACTCGATCGCCAGTTTAAAATAAAATCATCTGGGCCTACCCTCATGTTATAGGTCCCATTTCTTTTCTTTAAATACTCTTTGGCCCTCTATTAGAGTGTAAGACCCAACCGTTGTTGTACATAAACCTTTTTGGGCCTCACTCGTTGTATAAGTCCCGGTACAATATTTAAAACAACGGTGCGATCACTGTTAAACCTTGGGCCTCTCCTTGAGTATAAGCCCCACCAATCTTTTCAAAACAATTCCCTTTTGATTTAGATTCAAATATATGTATTGTTATCAAAACTTTCTTTAATTTCTTTGAACCACTAACAATACAACATGGAAGCTTGCTTGCCTGTAAGTTTTTAAACAGCTTTCATTTACTCGCTTTGATATAAATAACTGTATTGTGGGAAGCTGCGCATGGTTAGTCTTCTTTCATACCCTTTTTACTTGTCATATATCAACTGTATATATACTAGTATAGTTATTTAGAGTTTTCCCCGGTAACTAGGTCTAGAACTAGGTAAAGCCCTGTTGGTCACTCTTAAAATACAAACAAAACTAGATCCCCTTAGGATTTCCAGATACAGTCTTTCCTACTCTTGGGCTTAAACAATATGGAACAAAGACAAAGGCAGTATTCTTCGTGAACCTTTTCTCAGGCTGTCACTTTAGAAATTGTCAAATAAATTCTACTCCTCGGAGTTGATCTATTCTCCGTGAATAGCATCTCTTGAATTTCTTCAAATCACAGAACTTTAATTAAATGATCTATTCTCGGTGAATAGCATATCTTGAACTTTTCTTGGTTTAGGACCCACGGGCTTCCTACAAGCATCCCCGCCTCCTCTTGGGCTTTGTACAAGGACCCTCCGGCTTCTTAGAAGTTCTCATGCCTTCTCTTGGGCTTAATACAAGGACCCTGACGACCTCTTAAAAGGTATAAGACAGAACTTAGTCATCCTTTGCTAGAGCAGTCTTTCCAGTGTCAGACCTCAGGCCACTTTAGGGTTGATTCTCATCCCTTAATGCCCTTGCCTCCTCTTGGGCATCATACAAAAGATAAAAGTCTTCCACACCAGTAGACTTAGACAGTCTAATCCCCTTGAGTCTCAAAGACATTCTCAAGTTCCTTACAACTATAGGAAAAAACCCCGGGCATTCTGGATCGATCTCCAGCAGAAACCCAGTCTCTCTCATGAGAGTTCCCCGACCAGGGTTAACACTATCTTAAATCAGAACCTCAAGGTATCTGACATCTCAACTCTTTTGTAATCCTCAGCAAGAGTTGATTCCCCACTTGGACCAGCCTGGGGATCTCAATTATCCCCGACAAAAGATAGCCTCTTCTTAGGCTTTGTATAAGGACCTTTCTTCAGCAGAAAGCTAGCCTCCTCTTAGGCTTTGTATAATGATCCTTCCTCAGCGAAGTCAGCCTCCTCTTGAGCTTTGTACAAATGATTTTCCCCAGCGGAGCTAACCTTTTCAGACTCTCTCGTTGAGTCAATCACTTTTTAAACTCTCTTGTTGAGTCAATCACTTTTTAGACTCTCTTGTTGAGTCAATCACTTTTTAGACTCTCTTGTTGAGTTAATCACCTTTTTGGACTCTCTTGTTGGGTCAACCTTTTTTAGCCTCAATCTTGAGCTTTGTACAAGATAGATAAATATACTCTCTCGTTGATTCGATCTTTGTCCAAACTTGGTATAAAGATTTCCCATAGCAGGAGCTAGCCTCTTCTTAAGTTGTGTAGAAAAATTTCTCCAGCTTGTTCAGCCTCCATCATGGGCTTGGTACAGGACAGATAAAAATACTCTCTTGTTGAGTCAAACCCCTTTAGCCTCAATCTTGGGCTTTGTACAAGACATAAATCTCCCTCTCTTAAGCTTAGGACATATATCTTCTCCAACAGAATCATTTCCTCCCAACCTTCCTTTAGGCTTTGGGGAATGATTTTCCCCAAGAAGAGTCAAACTCCTTTCAGCCTCCTTTTAGGCTTTGTATAATGATTCTCCAGTAGGGTTAGCCTCAAATCTTGGGCTTTGTACAAGCAAACCCTCCCCACCGGAGTCAAAATCCCTTTTAGCCTCAATCTTGGGCTTTGTATAAGACAGACAAAATATTTTCCCCGGAAAAGTCAAACTTCTAGCCTCCTCTTAGGCTTTGTATAAAGAAATCCCCTAGCCGAGTCAATTAACCTTTTAGCATCAACCTTGTGCTTTGATCAAGGCACACAAAAATCAACAATCCTTCTTTAGAGATGACAAATTCTCTCTCAGTCAAAACCTTTTAGCTTCAATCTTGGGCTTTGAACAAGACACCAAACATCTTTCTCCTCCCATAAAATAGGAGGAACTACGATTGCTCTGATTTCCCTGTTTCATTTAAATGGGAATACGTAGGCATAAGATTGCGAAATCTTAGCGAGCACACCAATTAAAAACCCTAGGTCCATTACCTTCATACCAATCAAAACTTAGGTCTAGTACCTTACCAAAAATACCCCAACATCAACAAAAACTCACTCACTCGCTCATACTTCCTAAGAAACTTTCCCAACCCATTAACAGATAAACACCATCAATTATAAAGCGAAACCTAAAGCTAATATCCTGTGGATAACCACATATAGGATGGGTAATTGACAACTCCCCATTGTATAACCTGACCCCGAACTCCCCGAATCTCTTTTAAGCGTTTTTTCTGTTAAAAATTCGCGTGCAAGGTTAGTTTTAGATAGTTTCCCTTTCCCTTTCAGCTTCATGGGATAAATAAGAAATCATAAAGTAGCACCCCCTCCTCCTCATTGCGGTGAGGAAAACTTCAGCAATACGGTGGTCGCGTCACCGACTAAAATCGCTCGCTACAGGAAAATGGAGACTCTGCTGAGGACTCATTTTATTTGTTAGGACTAGGCTATAGCTCTTAAGAGGTCTAGGATGTTAGTTTTAGGATATATATATATATATATATATATCGCTTTTCCCAATTGATATCCGTGTTTACTTTTCTGCTAATGGGACTGCGGGTGATGCTGCATCTAGAAAAATTGAGTATACACCTAAGATAAGTGATGGCACTAGACGGGTAATCTTACAGGGAGTGACTCCCAAATAAGAGACCCCGGTCGACCATCGAATCAGTGGAGACACCCTTTGCGGATTCAATGCCTATACGACTTCGGTTGTTGAAAGCAGATTGTTCGATTGTGGTTGTCCATGAAACTGAGGATTTAGTAGGCTGAAACCTTGTTACTATTTTGTAGTGCGGAAGCTATCGGAAATAGTTATCACGCGATACTACCCTCATTTGAGATTACTCTAAGATACTGCAGCTCACTCGGGTGAACCAGCATGTTGTTGTTATCCCAAGAGGGGTCAATGATTTTGAGGACAGGTACAAAAATCACCAGTATAACCTTTGGGGATGGGTAGAGCCATGACTTCATGACATCGAACCTTTGACCCCATGTTCTTTCTATGTTTTTGTGTGCTGCATTCATGCATTCATTTCATTAAAAAACATTAATAAAGAAAAATCTTCTCTTCTAGTCTCTCTTTTTCAAATTAAACTAAGACAATGATTACAAATATCAAAGATAAAGATTGCATTATGGATTTCAGTAGAAGGAAGACTCACAAGTACACCTTCAAGGTTCCAAAACTAGAGGATATGAGAGGGTTAGCAAGGATGATCACCAACCCTTATGCTTTTAGAGCTAAGTACGGAGGACTGTTGTCTCTGTTAAGGGTCCATGTAATTGAAGGAATACTAGCTACGCTCATTCAGTTTTATGATCCGGTCTATCACTGTTTCACATTCCCGGATTACCAACTAGCACCAACACTGGAGGAGTACTCTCACCTGACTGATTTACCCATCACTGACTAAGCTCCCTTTTCTAGACTGGAAGAAATTCCAAAGGATCAAACCATTGCAAGCGCCATCTATTTGGACGAGTCAGAAGTCAGGACTCACATGACCACTAAGGGTGGAATCCAAGGTTTGCCAGCCAAGTTTTTGATAAAGAAGGCTCTGTACTTTGCTAGTATAGGGAACGTGAATGCCTTCGAGAGCGTCTTTGTTCTGTTCACCTACAGGTTATTTCTGTTTCCCAACATTGATGACTTCATTGATATCAATGCCATTAAGATTTTTCTGATTGGAAACCATGTACCGACCTTGCTCGCAGATGCTTATCATTCTGTATATTTAAGGAATTTGTATAGCGGAGGAATGATCATATGATGTGTACCCCTGCTATACAAATGGTTTACTTCCCATTTACCCAAGTCTGTTGCATTTTGGGATCATAAGAGTACTTTACGTTGGTCGCAGAGAATCATGTCTCTTACCAACTCTGACATCGATTGGTACAATCGAATCTATGGCGGGATCAAAATCATTGACCGTTGTGGAAACTTCCCTAATGTACCCCTCATAGGAACTAAAGGAGGAATCAATTATCATCCAGTTTTAGTTCGTCGTCAATTTGGATACCCGATGAGGTATGTCCCGCGTAATGCTTATCTGGAAGGTCTTTTGTTCAAGGAAGGAGAAAACGACAGGGCACTAAAGACAGAAATAGTACATGTCTGGAAACATGTTCACCGGAAAGGAAGAGAGTCTCTAGGAAAACCAGACCGTGTCTCTGTAGAACCTTATCTTCACTGGGTACAAACTAGAGCTCTCAAGCTGAGGATGCCTTACCCTCGTCAGGAAGTTCTTCCATTAAAGGAATCTGTCCTTTACTTTATGTCAGATACGAAAAAAATTCAGGTTACTCTCAACAAAGTTCAACAGGAGAAGAGGTCTTGGAAGAACAAGTACCGTATTCTCAATGTGGAGTGTAACAAAATACAATAACTATTAAAAGAAAAAAAATGCTCTGATCGAGATTTTAGAGCAACATGCTGTAGAAAATCAAGAAGACCAAAGGAATTTGCTCGCTCCTTTCACTTGGCAAAGGAATGACAACCCGACAACGGCCCGAGAGCCCCGGTCAAAGAAGAGGAAAGCACCAGAACCAGCACCTTAGCCCTCCTCATGGAGGACTCAGGATCCATAAGTTTAGACATTTCCTTTTACAGCACTTTGAAATTACTGTATTTCCATTTCCGCAACCTTTGAATTCAATAAAAAGGGGTCTCCTCACTGTATGATATTTGCAATCCAATTGTCGAAGTTTATTTTGATTAAACAAAAAAAATATATAATATAATCATTGCATATCATTCATCATTCTCGTATAACGCATCCTTCTTCCCTACGAATCTCACGTTTGTGTCTCGATTCTAGAGTCAAACTGTCTCATTCGTACAATACTCGGGCCAGTCAACAAAAGAAAATGGATAATCTCGAGGAAAAGAACAGAGAGTTGAGAGAAGAACTCGACGCTCTGAAAGAAGATCTGAGGAAACTTCACAACGACATGCTAGCTCTGGCAGCAGCTCAGATACAAAGGACTGTGATCTCAGAGATCACATCTACACCCATAGTGGAGAAGTATGATCCTCGATATACCATGCCTAAAGATCGTCCCTGGGGCATGCCACTCAACTATATCCCTGAAGGATATATTCCGCCGATCACGGAAGATCCAAAAACTGTAGCAGGAACCGCTGGGCCTGAAGGTTACAAACTTTGGGAAAGCAAAGATGCAAGGGGAATGACAGCGACTCCTGAAGGTTACAAACTTCGGGGGAGGGAAGCACCAAGAGTCACTGCCATAATGGCTATACCACCACCCGTGGTACACACTGTCCCGGAAGGGCAGATTCCACAGATACCTTGTGTTGGAAATGAAAGTATGGACAATAGAATGAGGGAATTCCAGGAACAGTTCCTAGAAATCCAGAAGGAACTGCAAGCCATTCGCGGTCCGGATCTATTCGGAAAGGACGCCGCAGACCTTTGTTTGGTCCCCAATGTGAAAGTTTCGCACAAATTCAAGGTGCCCGAATTTGAAAAGTACAAGGGTAATTCTTGCCCTCAAAGTCATTTGGTGATGTACGCTCGGAGGATGTCAACTCAGACAGAGAACCAACAACTACTTATCCACTATTTCCAAGATAGTTTAACCATTGCCGCACTCAAATGGTACATGGGTTTAAACCGCACTAAGATCGTCACTTTTAGAGATCCTGACACTGCCTTAGTTCAACAATATAAGTATAATCTGGACATGGCACCTGACAGAGATCAGCTCAGAGCCATGTCACAGAAGGACAAGGAAACCTTCAAGGAATATGCTCAGAGATGGCCTGAAATTGGCGCTCAGATTTGTTCACCTCTTGAGGAAAAAGAGATGACAAAGATCTTCTTGAAAACCTTGAGCTCATTTTACTACGGCAGAATGGTCGCCAGTGCGCCCAGCGATTTCACTGAGATGGTAGGCATGGGAGTTCGTCTTGAAGAAGTGGTTCGAGAAGGACGTTTGGTCAAAGATGCCAGACCATCAAGCAGTACCAAAAGATACGGTAGTGCTCTCCCTAAGAAAAAAGAGCAAGATATTGGTAATATCTCTCTCGAAAAGCAAAGGTGATGGTACCTACCAGTAGCAGCTGTAACTCCTGCTATCAACCCTGCGCCTGTTCCTACGTATCAACCTCAGGTTGCTCAAAGCCAACCAAATCAACAACAATATCAGTAAAGGACACAACAACCTCTTCAGTAGGCTCGTCCTCCGTACAACAACAACCGTACAACGCGACCACCAAGGTTCGACCCTATACGAATGTTGTACACAGAACTGTTCCCACTACTACTGGTCAAGAGGCACGTCCAAACCAGGTCTCCTCTTCCAATACCGAAAAATTCGCCTTTTTGGTTCAAAGCGGATCAGACTTGCCCCTACCATCAAGAAGGACCAGGGCATAACATAGAAAACTATCTGAGCTTCAAATCCGATGTGCAAAAGCTTGTTAGGAGCGGGCTCTTATCCTTCAAGGATACAAATCCTAATGTTCAGACAAACCCGCTGCCTCTACACGAGAAAGATGCGGTAAATTTGATAAAAGAAGAGTCTAAGCACAACTATCAAATTCGTGATGTACTCTTATTGGGAACCAACCTGGTCAAGATGCATTGCAGACAAAGTGGATATGGTCATGTACCGTCTCATAATTATCACCAGTGTGATATCTGCTCTAAAAACAATCAAGGATATTCTGCGGTGCAATAAGCTCTACGGGAACAGATGGATCTCAGATGGATCCAAGATCACCGAATTCGTGAAGTCAACATGACTTATACAAATTCCAACATCATTCAAAACCACGACATCCGTGCAATGAATGTCAACTTGGTGGCAATGCACTCAAGGCAAAGCCAACATCATAATCTGTCACGGCACGATTATGATTCCTGTCCTATCTGCTCAATAAACGATCAGGGATGCTCTTTTTTACAAGAGGCCCTCCAGCATCAGATGGATCTTGGATGAATTCAGGATTACCGCGATAGAAATCAGTATCAAGTGAATATGATTCAAATCTTTGATATTCACTTGATGAATACCAGCTTGGTAGAGTTACATGCTAAGCAGGTCCAGCTCGGTTTTCTGACTTCGTATAATTATTAGAACTGTAAGGGATGTCGTGAGAGCGACCAAGGATGCACTCTCGTTCAAAGAACTTTGCAACACTTGTTAAACCACTGGTGGCTTCCGATCTATTTAGACGAAGACACACAACAAGTCAGTATGATTAATGGGAACCCTACTAGGCATCAAAGTCAGGATGTTCGATCAATGGAAACAGATTTAATGAGGTTACACTGCATATAGAGCGGACGTGGCCAGGTGCCACCACACAACTATGAATGCTGTAGAGTTTTCTCTGAAGATAATCAAGGATTTTACCTCGTACGAGCAACCCTTCAGAGTCAGTTAGACCACAAAAAGATTCGACCGTGTCCAAGTCCTGGGTCAATCAACTTGATGCCCGACTATTTCCTTGATCGAATCAAGGATGTTGTCGTAATCTCTGATCATAAGAGCACCAAGGATGTTTGTACCATCATGCCTTTACTTGACGAATCGAAAGTTCCTAACCAGGAACTAATTGAAATTACTTACAATGGTCAGAAGGATCAGAAGGCTCCTGTAGTTATCTATCTAACGGGACCGTTACCGTATGAATCAACTAAGGCTATCCCTTACAAATACGGTACAACAACAATTGACAATGGAAAGGAAATTCCATTACCCTCCGTCGTGAATATTGGAGACATCAGTTGAGTAACACGGAGCAGTCGAATCTTTAACTGAGGAGTTGGAGAGCCTACCAGAGAAAAGGAACCTCAAACAGAAATTCCTGATCAACCAGTCGGTCAGTCTAGTGATCCTGACCTTTCAAAGAACAGTGATGAGATGCTGAAGCTCATCCAGAAGAATGAATACAACATTGTTAATCAGCTGTTGCAAACTCCTTCAAAAATATCAGTGCTATCACTTTTACTCAGTTCCGAAGCTCACAGGGAAGCTCTACAGAAAGTCTTAGAGCAAGCCTTTGTGGAACAAGATGTGTCAATAAGACAATTTGACAGCATCATCACCAACATCACTTCCTGCAACAACTTGCGATTTAGTGATGAGGAACTGCCAGAAGAGGGCCCAAGTCATAACATGGCACTCAAAATTACAGTCAACTGCCAGGACGATGCTTTAGCCGGCGTACTGGTAGACACCGGATTGGCTCTAAACGTGATGCCAAAGTCCACTCTAATACGACTATCATTCAAAGGATCTCCGATGAGAAGCATTGAGGTCATCGTCAAAGCATTTGACGGATCCAAGAAAACAGTTATCGGAGAAGTCGACCTTCCCATAACTATCGGTCCCCACACTTTCCAAGTCACTTTCCAGGTCATGGACATCAAGGCAGCATACAGTTGTTTGTTAGGAAGACCTTGGATACACGAGGCTGGGGCAGTCACTTCGACGCTTCACCAAAAGTTGAAGTTTGTCAAGAACGACCAACTCGTCACAGTCTGCGGAGGGCGAGCCTTGATCGTGAGCAACTTATCATCGTCCACTTGTGTAGAACCAGAGGAGGTTGTTGGAACTCAGTTCCAAGAACTTTCAGTGAGCAATAACAACCAATCAGAAAGAGGAACATCGATTTCCTCGTACAGAGATGCTCTCGAAATGATCAAAAGTAACAATACCAAAGGATGGGGACAACTTGTCATTCCTACTGACAATAAGAAAAAGAAAGGTGTTGGTTTTTCTTTAACCTGTACCCGGGCAGCTACTAACGATGAAAGTCTTCATCCCATTCAGGACTTCTTCCATAGTGGAGGTTTCCTTCACCCAGTGTCTCAAGAAGTACATACCATCAACGAGGGAGATTCCTCCGACACAGATGAAGAATGGAAGTCCTATCTTAACAAGGACGTTTATATGTCTCAGGAAGAGGTGCCTACACTATTTTTCTTTCCGGCACAAAGTCCGAGATTTATACCGAGGTCAGATGTCAAAATGATATACGGAGATTGTGATCCAGAAGGATGCCGTGCTCCACCCAACTCATTAGAGGAGGACACTCTAATGAAAGACAACTTTGACCACGAATATTATGGCCCAATGGATGGCCTGCCTATCTGGAAGTCGTACCCAGGAGACTTGGGGCAAAAGAATCAGCCGAATGATGCATATCAGCTGAGCATCATTGAAAAGAATACCTGCATCCCCACCACTTCATGGGATCAACACTCAGGGCATTTAGAAAACATTCAGCACGACGATGAATTTGCAAAGCTTGTCGGACTAGAGTTCATCAACTACGCTTTTCTCGAGGTCAACGTCATTGAAAGGGATGACACCTCTAATTCCAACGAAGTGTGGGACGCATTAGGACAGTCGAGTGGCAAATACGACTTCATGGTCAACTACACCGCTCCCGAAAGCTCTCGTATCAAGCTCGAAGACATCCAGCCAACTGGATGGGGAGATCTACCTGAGAGTGTAAACATTGCCCAAAATACAACAAAAGAGCTCTCCTATGACAATTCTGCCTGGGAGACAGATTCCAATGATCCTGATCCGCCAGAAATCAGCGTTATTTCTGAAGACAAATCAAGAAGGAAAGTACCAGACTTTGTGATTCACCGAGGAGTTCGCCGCCAATGGGTTGCTGTCAACATTTCGAAAGTTGTTCATAAGTCTAAGTAATTGTCGTCTTTATCTTAAACTTTCACTTGCCCAGGTGAAACAGATGTTTTGATAGGGCTCACTTTTTGTAAATGTACCTCTTCGCTTTGCCTAAAGCGACATAGTTTTGTTTTATAGGACTGTAGTTTCAAGAATCGACCAAATCATAAATAAAATAACATCGTTCTGTAATTTCCGCATTTATTGCTGTTTTCTCTTTTTGCTTTTTCAGAAAATGGTAATCCTAAAAAACAACTCGAATAATAAAAACAAGTAGTAAAAAAATATACACTGCACACACTTTATCTCTTCTAAAAACAACTTATCACGTCATGCAGATTGCTTGTTTTAAACCCCGTTGAAACACACGATCCAACGCCTTCTCCCAACTTTGAATTCCCGGTATTTGAGGCTGAAGAAGAAGGTGACAAGGAAATTCTAGAAGAGATCTCCTGATTACTCAGACAAGAGGAAAGGTCCATTAAACCTCACAAAGAGCCGTTGGAAACAGTCAACTTGGGTTCAGAGGAAGAGAGAAAAGAAGTCAAGATTGGGGCACTGCTTAGTCCGAATGTCAAGGAAAGTTTGATAAAGCTTCTCAAAGAGTTTCCCGATGTATTCACTTGGTCCTATCAGGACATGCCCGGGTTGGATACCAGCATCGTGGAACATCATCTACCTTTAAGATCAGAATGTCCGCCGGTAAAACAAAGACTAAGATGGACTCATCCAGACATGGCCAACAAAATCAAAGAGGAAGTACAGAAATAGGTTGATACAGGTTTCCTCGCCACATCAGAATATCCTCAATGGCTAGCCAACATAGTACCAGTCTCGAAAAAGGACAGAAAGGTCAGAATGTGTGTAGACTACAGGGATCTGAACAAAGCAAGTCCAAAGGATGACTTTCCCTTACCGCACATTGACATGCTGGTAGACAATACAACAAAGTTCAAGGTTTTCTCCTTCATGGATGGATTCTCGGGCTATAATTAGATAAAAATGGCACCGAAAGATATGGAGAAAACTTCATTATTACCCTATGGGGTACCTTTGGTTACAAGGTAATGTCGTTCGGTTTGAAGAACGCCAGGGCAACCTATCAAAGGGCCATGACTACTCTGTTTCATGACATGATACACAAAGGAATCGAGGTATATGTCGATGATATGATTGCCAAATCCAAAACAGAGGAGGAGCATGTGACCCATTTGTCAAAGTTATTCAAGCGTCTAAGGAAGTACAAACTCTGCTTAAATCCCAATAAGTGCACATTTGGTGTCCGCTCAGGAAAACTATTAGGGTTCATCGTCATCCAGAAAGGATTTGAGGTTGATCCTGACAAAGTCAAGGCCATTCAAGAAATGCCTTCTCCAAAGACTAAAAAACAAGTCAGAGGATTCCTGGGACGTCTGAACTACATTTCCAGATTCATATTCCTCATGACCGCGACATGTGCGCCGATTTTCAAATTACTCAAAAAGAATCAAGACTGCGTTTGGACAGAAGATTGCCAAACCGCCTTCGACAGTATCAAGGAATACCTATTGAACCCACTGATTCTATCACCTCCAATGGAAGGAAGACTACTGATAATTTACTTAACAGTCTTGGAGGACTCCATGGGTTGTGTACTTGGCCAACAAGACGAAACAAAAAGCAAAGAGTCTGCCATCTACTATTTGAGCAAGAAATTTACCGACTACGAGACTCGGTACACTATGCTTGAGAAAACTTGCCACGCTCTGGCTTGGGCAGCCAAACGTCTTCGCCAGTATATGATTCATCACACTAGTTGGTTAATCTCCGAGATGGATCCGATCAAGTACGTCTTTGAGAAACCTGCTCTCACGGGAAGAATTGCCCGTTGGCAGATGTTGTTATCAGAATACGACATCGAGTACCATGCTCAGAAAGCCGTCAAAGGAAGTATTTTAGCCGATCATTTGGCTCATCAACCGATTGACGATCAGGAATCAGTCGGGTTCGACTTCCCAGACGAAGATGTCATGTACTTGAAAATGAAAGATTGCGATGAACTGCTACCTAGTAAAGGGCCAGAACCAGGTTCCCAATGGGGACTAATCTTTGACGGAACTGCCAATCATTACAGAAACGGAATTGGGGCAATCATCATAACACCTCAGGGTACCCACATTCCTTTCATCCACCCGACTGACATTTAAGTGCACAAATAATGAGGCCGAATACGAAGCTTGTATCATGGGTCTCGAAGAAGCGATTGACTTAAGGATCAAAAACTTGGGTGTATATGGCGACTCAGCCCTGGTTATCAATCAGATCAAAGGAGATTGGAACACATACCAATCGCGGATGATTCCTTACAAAGACTATGCAAGAAGGTTGTTACCATTCTTCAACAGAATTGAGTTTCATCATATCCCTCGTGACGAGAATCACATGGCTGATGCATTAGCCACTCTCTCTTCCATGATTAGTGTAGGTCAATGGAATGACATACCTAAGATCGACATAATGCGCCTAGAACGGCCCGCTTACATCTTCACGATTGAAGCAGTCATAGACGATAAACCTTGGTATCACGATATCAAATGCTTCCTTCAGAAACAAGAGTACCCACCTGGGGCAACCAGAAAAGACAGAAAGACTCTCAGAAGATTGGCTGGCAACTTCTTTCTAAGCGGTAATACACTTTATTAGAGAAACTTTGACATGGTCTTGCTCCGATGCGTAGACAGACCAGAGGCGAACATGCTGATAAAAGAAATTCACGAAGGATCCTTTGGCACTCATGCCAACGGACACACAAAGGCAAGAAAATTTTAGAGAGCAGGGTACTACTGGCTAACCATGGAATCTGATTGCTACAAGTACATGAGAAAATGTCACAAGTGTCAGATATACTTAGATAAAATCCATGTACCGCCAACGCATCTCAAAGTTCTCTCTTCCCCATGGCCTTTTTCCAAATGGGAAATCGACATGATTGGCATGATCAAACCCAAAGCTTGGAACGGACATCGGTTCATCCTGGTAGCCATCGATTACTTCACCAAGTGGGTCGAAGCAGTGTCATACGCCAATGTAACCCGACAAGTGGTGGTCCGATTTATCAAAAATAATATCATCTGCCGTTATGGTGTTTCAAGCCAGATCATTACTGATAATGGATCCAACTTGAACAATAAGATGATGAAAGAGTTGTGCGCTGAGTTCAAGATCGAACACCATAACTCGTCTCCCTACTGACCTAAGATGAACGGAGCGGTAGAAGCAGCTAACAAGAACATCAAGAAGATCGTTCAAAAGATGGTTGTAACCTATAAAGACTGGCACGAGATGCTACCCTTTGCTCTTCACAGTTATCGCACATCTGTCCGCACTTCAATATGGGCAACCCCTTTCTCTCTAGTATATGGCATGGAAGCAGTGCTCCTCATAGAAGTAGAAATCCCATCAATCTGGGTATTGATGGAAGCTAAGTTAATAGAAGCTGAATGGTGCCAAAGTCGACACGATGAACTGAATCTGATCGAAGAAAAGCGAATAACGGCACTATGCCATGGTCAGTTGTATCAGCTAGGAATGAAGAAGGCATTTGACAAAAAGGTCCGACCTCGCGTCTTTAGGAAAGGAGATCTCGTGCTCAAGTCAAGAAGATACAATCATTTCTCACTGATTCCTGGGGCAAATGGACTCCGAATTATGACGGCCCCTATGTGGTTAAGAAAGCTTTCTCAGACGGTGCCTTGAGACTCGCAACCATGGATGGAGAAGAATTCGCCTATCCCACAAATGTTGACATAGTCAAGAAATACTTCGCCTAAATTAAAAAAAAACGTCTCGGTGGATTGAAAACCTGAAAGGGAGGTCCAGGCAAAAATTAGAGACATGATCAAAAATCATCCCGGTGGATTGGAAATCTCAAAGTACAATCCAGGCAAAAAATTAGGGATTCATGGCAAGTAACTACGTCCAACAAAGGGGCAAATCCCCCAACAGCAGTAATGCCATCAGTCAGGAAGACTCCAGTCAAGGTCATCTTCGACATAAGCTCTGGATGTCCCGAATTCAAAGTTGGTAGAAGGATAGCGGTCATTATGTTTCAATGTAGCCCATTTCCCTTAAATTACAATTTTCTAACTTTGTAAATACTCCATGGAATCACGCGTTTGGCTGATTTCCATCCTATCAATAAAATTTGAGCCTTAGTGCTTTTGTTTGCAATTCTCATTTGTTTTAGCTTTACAGAATGATGTTTTTTAATATGATCAACGATTCTTGAAATAAAACAAAAATGAATTTAATTTTCAAACTTTTTCTGCTTTTAAATAAAGATGGCAATTTCTTTTGACTGTTGAACATCGAAAGAACATCGATCGCTTCTCCAGAAGTAATCGAACCTCAAAGTACAGAATCAAAGTACTCCTTCTTAACTAGTACACCTGAATGAAGGATCAGCTATGTCAGATGCAAATATTCCATCCGACATCCCCGACAGAGTTCTTATCTCCTAAGCCCGACCAACGGTTTTCCCCACAGGGACTATCTCTCCTAAGCAAGGTAGAATTGCTATTTTGGACCAAATGATACATCCTCGTTCCCCGCAGTGGCTGAGTATCCAATCATGTTCATCCGTTAGTCTGTATGTCGCGTCAGTTTTGTCAGCATATACATACATACATCTTGCATTATTGATTCATACATGTTCATATTGCATCACTACCACGCTAGTCAGTCTTACCCCCTAGTAATAAAAGTCCTCTTGTCAATTGAGTTGTCAGTGCTTTCCTCGTCAGGAAGTGAATCATCTAAGCAATCTCTCTCTAGTTTATCTCTGGATTAGAGACGGTCTTTGACCACTTTGATAACTTGAACCTCTGAAAAACAAGAAAACTTTCGACAAACATCACTCTTTGCCATTGAAGAGGATATCTTCGCTTTCCCAGATTAAGGAAAATCCCCAGAGAAAGCCTCTTAATCAAAGCTTCAGCAATATAGCAGTTTTTCTCCGAAAAATTCACTGACGAAAAGGTTATCAGCACCTCAAAACTGGATTACATCACATGGCATTTCTTCGAGAAGATCTCGAGGAAAAGTATGATGTAATACCCCCAAGAAGAAAGCAGTCTCTCAAGAGACTCATTTTCCCCAGTAAAGTCAACAAATGGCGTCTCCAATAGAGAAGTTTGTACACCTCTGCATCTCAGACGAATGGGTTCCCCAGCAAGTCTCACATCAAAATTTTTTCCATCAAATGGCATCTCCCCAGGAAAATTCGGCGAGAAGTTTAAGGAAAACCGCTATGAATAACGTCCCTTGTCAAGAAAGTTTGTTGACAAAAGAGACTGAGACCAGTTCCTTGGTAGGAAACCAGGATCGAGGGGACGTTTACATCAGAAATTGAGACCAGTTCCTTGGTAGGAAACTAGGATTGAGGGTAAGTTTACATCAGAAACTGAGACCAGTTCCTTGGTAGGAAGCCCGGATCGAGGGGAAGTTTACATCAGAAACTGAGACCAGTTCCTTGGTAGGAAACCAGGATTAAGGGGAAGTTTACATAAGAAACTGAGACCAGTTCCTTGGTAGGAAACCAAGATCGAGGGGAAGTTTATTGACAAAGGAAACTTAGACCAGTTCCTTGGCTGAAGACCAGGATCGGGGGGAAGCTTTTACCTTTTCTAAGCATCATTGCTTAGAAAAAGAAGATGGATGAGCAAGCTACCATTCATAACCACCATCAAAACTTTGGGTATTCCGATATTTAATCCTCTTGCGCCCCGAATGCCCGAATACCTTGGTCATTCACACCTTCGGGTCCAAGAAGATTAAATAGGGGCATCTGTCATACCCCAAACTTTGACCACTAAGATTTCCCATCATTGTGTAAATCATTACCACAATATGGATGTACCTTCATGCCTCAATCAGTCTCCTTAAGGATTGTTGAGCATTCACTACAATTAAGAATTAGGGTTTTAAGCCCTCTCAGAGCCTTAGACAAAGGATCAATCAAGGAATGACATGATCTTCAACTTGTCTAACCTCTCAAACAGACATAAATGATCAAGAGGACTCCCACATTAGGAATCAGGCACAAGGTTGTAGCATTCAAAGTGGATTAAGCCTCAAGATCGCCAGTATCACCAAATTAGGGTTTTGGTTGACCAGGACCTCCAGACAAAAATCTTCATCTGAGCATGAGCCAATGCTTCACAATATAACTCAAGATACTCTAAGGGGCCTCATGGACCTAATCATCAAGTCAGTTTAGCCTCAGGGGATGCATTTACCAAAAAATTAGGAATTAGGGTTTCTTGACCTAATTCACCCCTAAGTTGACTTTTGGGACAAAACATGAGCCAAGACCTCAAGACATGATTTGAGGGTCTCTAATAAACCACATTGATCCATTTGCAACAATGGATTGATCCAATAAGCTTGATCCACAAGTTTCAATTTCATCAGGACCACAATTAGGGTTTCGTGGAAAAAGTCAACTGAATCTTCGACTTTTGGCCCAGACATGCTCCTAAACCTTGGGACATGATTCAATACACCCTATAACACCTATGGAACATATCCATCAAGTTTTATTTAGATCAAGGACTTGATTTCACAAAGGATCGCACAGTTTGGAATTCATCTGATAAAAAGTCAATTGTGCACAAAAGTCAAGTTTGACTTTTTGAGATTTTTCACAATTTTGGTTCCTCAACCCTAAAACAATGTTAATATGTGATATTATTCATCAAGAAAAATCAAAGAAAGTGAGTTAACTTGTAAAATGGCTAACCATAAAAACTTAGAATTTTTCTAAGTTATGGAACAAAGTGGCTAGGGTACCAACTTCCAAGGATCATAACTTGAGATCCAAGCAACCGTTTTGGATGGTCCAATGATGGATTTGTAGATCTCTTGGCATACTTTAAAAGTGTCAACTACACCTCATTCCAATTCCTCATGGATTTTAAGTTATGGAGTGATCAAAATGGCTGAAAACACAAAAGTGACATTTTTCCAACACGGTGAAATTTTCACTAAGTCAGAATCTGCCTTATTTTTTCCAAAATGTAGAGGAATTTTTCATTGTAATTCAAGTTGTATCAAAACCAAAGTTGGACATCATGTTGAAATAGGATATATCAGCTTTCCAAAATGTCCAAAAACTCCATCAAATTCCATCTGAGCTAAAAGATATGACAGCTGCAACATGCCTTGCTGCAAACTGTCTTGGCAAGGCAGATTGTGCATTAGGGCTCGATTTGGTTAATTTGTGCAAATGATAAACATTTTTATCCATCTGCACACCTCAGGGGGAGACCAAGGAGGAACAAACACTGATCCATAAGCCTCCCAAGTCTTTGGAACTACATATAGGTTTGGCACCCCTAAAAGCTAAAGATGCCTCAAGACTTCAATTTTGTTTTGAGGCATTCAATGGATGCTTAGAGGTGGCATGTATTAGAGCAAATATGAACACTTCAGTCAAGCCTTATCCTTGAATCAAAGAACCATAGGCCTGTGCTATAATCTCAAGTCAATGGCTAGATGAGACTTGAGATTCCAAAGTGATCCAATTGGCCAAAGGCCTGCTGCAGTTGCCATTCCCTATTCCATGCAAAACAAACTTGGTACACTATAAATAGACCTCATTTCTGATCAGTTTGAGTACACCAAAGTCCTATAACACTTGCCTTTCTCAAAATTATACTTTCACTTCCAAATTTTCCTTCTAAAGCAAGTCACTATCGGGTTTTGAGTTTAAGAGCAATTCCAACCAAACCAATCACACACACGCACCTCATAAACATCATATAGAAGTGATCCAAACACTTAAAACAACATCTGGAACATCAGATTCTCAAAATCACCAGCCACCTGCACAAGCCTTTGACAAATTTGCAGTTGAGGTGCCAAATCAAGTTCCAGCTCAACTCAATCCACTCCAAGCATTCAGACACACTCCATAGCACCTAGGGAAGCTGTCCACATCATTGGAACCAAGCTGTAACACCTCTGACTCAAAACACAAACACCAGCTGCAAGAGGTAAGCCTCAACTTGGTCATCTCATGATTCATGCATATTTCCTCGCACAATACTTTTGCCATATGTTCATAATCATGTATGGAATGTTTCCCCTCAATTAATTACTTTGTATGAATCGTGTGTGGAATTTCTGAGCCTTCATGCAGAATTTAGAATTCTTGAGGTTTCTCTTTGATTTCTTATTCCATGCTTAAAATAAATGAGATTAAAGACCATAGACATGATCGTGAGGTGAAAACGAGTAGATTGATATGTGGATTGTGTGATTTCATCAAGTATTCAGTGAGATTAATGAGAAAATGCAAATCTGGGCAAAATTCAGAACACGCGCGTGTTCTTGGGTGTTCTTGGCGCCCTTTTCCAAAATTCAAATATTTGAATTTTGTGATTTTTATTTAATTGATTCAAAATATTAATTTCTCTCTGAATTTTAATGATTTTGAGTTGATTCTTTTTTTAATAATTCACAAAAATGTTAAAATGTTTTATTTTACAAAAATTTCCCAAAAATATTATTTATTTCATATACTTGATATTTTTGCAAAGAATTAATTTTTATTTGTTTTTTAACATTTAAAATATTTTTTCCTTCTTGATTTTCCAAACTTAAATGGTTTTCAATCATTTTGTGGATAAAAACATGATTTTTGAAACATTGATCCAAGATCACCACTCATTTTTCACATGTTTTCCATAATTTTTAAACAAAATTAATTTCATTTTAGACAAAATTAGGGTTTTGATTGATTCCACCCTCATCAATCTTTTTCAAACACTCATGGACCTCTAATAGAGTGTAAGACCCAACCGCTTTGTAAATAATACCTTTTTGGGCCTCACACATTGTATAAGTCCCTCTGTATATTTTCAAACGTTTGGCGCGATCATCGCCTTTTTAACAAAATCAACTGGGCTTCTCCTTGAGCTATAAGACCCATCTTTATTCATTTTCAAACCTTTTGGGCCTCTAATAGAGTATAAGACCTAATCCCTCTTTGAAACCAAAATAGTTTGGGCCTCAGTCATTGTATAAGACCCACGGTGTTTTCAAAAATCTCGGCGCGATCGCCAGTTTAAAATAAAATCATCTGGGCCTACCCTCGTGTTATAAGTCCCATTTCTTTTCTTTAAATACTCTTTGGACCTCTATTAGAGTGTAAGACCCAACCCTTGTTGTACATAAACCTTTTTGGACCTCAGTCGTTGTATAAGTCCCGATACAATATTCAAAACAACGGTGTGATCACTGTTAAACCTTGGGCCTCTCCTTGAGTATAAGCCCCATCAATCTTTTCAAAACAATTCCCTTTTGATTTAGATTCAACTATATGTATTGTTATCAAAACTTTCTTTAATTTCTTTGAACCACTAACAATACAACATGGAAGCTTGCTCGCCTGTAAGTTTTTAAACAGCTTTCATTTACTCGCTTTGATATAAATAACTGTATTCTGGGAAGTTGTGCATGGTTAGTCTTCTTTCATACCCTTTTTACTTGTCATATATCAACTGTATATATACTAGTATAGTTATTTAGAGTTTTCCCCGACAACTAGGTCTAGAACTAGGTAAAACCCTGTTGGTCACTCTTAAAATACAAACAAAACTAGATCCCCATAGGATTTCCAGATACAGTCTTGCCTTCTCTTGGGCTTAAACAATATGGAACAAAGAGAAATGCAATATTCTTCGTGAATCTCTTCTCAGGTTGTCACTTTAGAAATTGTCAAAGAAATTCTACTCCCCGGAGTTAATCTATTCTCGGTGAATAACATCTCTTGAATTTCTTCAAATCACAGAACTTTCATTAAATGATCTATTCTCGGTGAATAGCATTTCTTGAACTTTTCTTGGTTTGGGACCCACGGGCTTCCTACAAGCATCCCCGCCTCCTCTTGGGCTTTGTACAAGGACCCTCCGGCTTCTTAGAAGTTCTCATGCCTTCTCTTGGGCTTAATACAAGGACCCTGATGACCTCTTAAAAGGTATAAGACAGAACTTAGTCATCCTTTGCTAGAGCAGTCTTTCCAGTGTCAGACCTCAGGCCACTTTAGGGTTGATTCTCATCCCTTAATGCCCTTTCCTCCTCTTGGGAATCATACAAAATATAAAACTCTTACACACCAGTAGACTTAGATAGTCTAATCCCCTTGAGTCTCAAAGACATTCTCAAGTTCCTTACAACTATAGGAAAAAACCCCGGGCATTCTGGACCGATCTCCAGCAGAAACCCAGTCTCTCTCATGAGAGTTCCCCGACCAGGGTCAACACTATCTTAAATCAGAACCTCAAGGTATCTGATATCTCAACTCTTCTGTAATCCTCAGCAAGAGTTGATTCCCCACTTGGACCTGCCTGGGGATCTCAATTATCCCCGACAAAAGATAGCCTCCTCTTAAGCTTTGTATAAGGACCTTTCTTCAGCAGAAAGCTAGCCTCCTCTTAGGCTTTGTATAATGATCCTTCCTCAGCGAAGTCAACCTCCTCTTGGGCTTTGTACAAATGATTCTTCCCAGTGGAGCTAACCTTTTCAGACTCTCTCGTTGAGTCAATCACTTTTCAGACTCTCTTGTTGATTCAATCACTTTTTAGACTCTCTTGTTGAGTTAATCACTTTTTAGACTCTCTTGTTGAGTCAATCACCTTTTCGGACTCTCTTGTTGGGTCAACCTTTTTTAGCCTCAATCTTGAGCTTTGTACAAGACAGATAAATATACTCTCTCGTTGAGTCGATCTTTGTCCAAACTTGGTATAAAGATTTCCCCTAACAGGAGCTAGCCTCTTCTCAAGTTGTGTAGAAAAATTTCTCCAGCTTGTCCAGCCTCCATCCTGGGCTTGGTACAGGACAAATAAAAATACTCTCTTGTTGAGTCAAACCCCTTTAGCCTCAATCTTGGGCTTTGTACAAGACATAAATCTCCCTCTCTTAAGCTTAGGACATATATCTTCTCCAACAGAGTCATTTCCTCCCAGCCTTCCTTTAGGCTTTGGGGAATGATTTTCCCCAAGAAGAGTCAAACTCCTTTCAGCCTCCTCTTAGGCTTTGTATAATGACTCTCCAGTAGGGTCAGCCTCAAATCTTGGGCTTTGTACAAGCAAACCCTCCCCAGCGGAGTCAAAATCCGTTTTAGCCTCAATCTTGGGCTTTGTACAAGACAAACAAAATATTTTCCCCGGAAAAGTCAAACTTCTAGCCTCCTCTTAGGCTTTGTATAAAGAAATCCCCTAGCCGAGTCAATTAACCTTTTAGCATCAACCTTGTGCTTTGATCAAGGCACACAAAAATCAACAATCCTTCTTTAGAGATGACAAATTCTCTCTCAGTCAAAACCTTTTAGCTTCAATCTTGGGCTTTGAACAAGACACCAAACATCTTTCTCCTCCCATAGAATAAGAGGAACTACGATTGCTCTGATTTCCCTGTTTCGTTTAAACCGGAATACGTAGGCATAAGATTGTGAAATCTTAGCGAGCATACCAATCAAAAACCCTAGGTCCAGTACCTTCATACCAATCAAAACTTAGGTCTAGTACCTTACCAAAAACACCCAAACATCAACAAAAACTCACTCACTCGCTCATACTTCCCAAGAAACTTTCCCAACCCATTAACAAATAAACACCAACAATTATAAAGCGAAACCTAAAGCTAATATCCTGTGGATAACCACATATAGGATGGGTAATTGACAACTCCCCATTGTATAACCTGACCCCGAACTCCCCGAATCTCTTTTAAGCGTTTGTTCCATTAAATATTCGCGTGCAAGGTTAGTTTTAGATAGCTTCCTTTTCCCTTTCAGCTACATGGGATAAATAAGAAATCAGAAAGTAGCACCCCTCCTCCTCATTGCGGTGAGGAAAACTTCAGCGATAAGGTGGTCGCGTCACCGACAAAAATCGATCGCTACAGAACGATGTTAAAAATTCTGACAAGAACATAGCCAAGTTTAAAAGGTTAACAAGTTCATATAAGGATGATGAAAATACAAAGAGCAAGCTTAGAAGCTCTTGCGATCATTGTGGTGAAATTGGTCGTTATAGACTTGAATGTCCCATGAGAATGAAAGATAAAGAAATGAGCCATCACAAGTCCTCTAGGAAGTCTAGAAAAGCTCACGCTGCTTGGGAAAGTGCTAGTGACTCCTCTAGTGATGAAAGCACAACTTTAAGTGTGGAATCAACTCGAATTTATCTCGTGGCAAAAAGGAAGAAAAAGAAGAATGTAAGTTCCTCTAAACTTAAATCCACTAATGGTTCACCTTATTTTGAATTACAAAAGGCCTTTGAAAATCTACATAGAGAAGCCTTAAGAGCTTTTAGCAAGTTTGCTTCACATGAAAAAGTGATTTTAAATTTAGAAGCTAAAGTGTTGGAATCCGAAAGAAATTTTGAAGCTATTAAGAAATCTATGATAGATATTCAAAGTGACAAGAGTGAGGATATTAAACCTCCTAGGTTTGGTTGTGAACATTGTCATAATAGACAAGAGGAAGTGAAATCTCTTCAAGTCAAATTAGATGATGCCTTGCAACCTAAGATGGTGTTTGCTATTGATTCTTCTAAGATTGAAAAGCCTTTGAACCATTCTAAAAGGAAACATAGATATATGTATAAGAATTCAAATAGTAAGGACATGTCTCATAAAAACCTATCTTGTCATTATTGTTACAAAAAGGGACATACCATTGAAAGATGCAAATTTAGGTAACTCTTTGTTCCTAAAGGAGTCGTTCAATGGTTGCCTAAGTGCAATTTCGATCTTACTCACCATCAAGGACCCAATGAAAATTGGGTACCTATTTCCTTTGTTTAAACTTTCAGGTTGAATGTCTTGACTCTACCGAAAAGATGTGGTATATCAATAGTGGATGTTCAAGACACGTGACAGATGAAATATCCCTCTTCATTGACTTCGTGCCAAAGAGAAATGGATTCGTCACATATGGAGATAATAATAAAGGTGCTATACTTGGAAAAGGTAGTGTAGGTAATCCTTCATCTACTACTATCTCTAATGTAATGCTAGTTGATGGCCTTAAACACAATCTTCTAAGCATAAGCCAACTATGTGACAAGGGTTTTAAGGTTACCTTTACAAAAAATTGTTGCTTGTTTGTGCATGATGAAAAAAAGAACACGTGTTTAAAGGTGTGAGGGTAAATAATACTTATATGCTAAATCTAGATGAAGTTTCCTTGGGTGGAACTAAGTGTCTAGCCACCATGAGTGAAAACTCTTGGTTATGGCATAGACGCCTAGCACATATTAACTTTGACCTATTGAACAAAGTATCCTCGAAAGATTTAGTAATTGGTCTACCTAAACTAAAGTTCACTAAAGACCATCTATGTGAGGCTTGTCAAAAAGGGAAGCAAACAAGAATTTCTTTTAAATCGAAAAAACCTTGTTTCTACATCTAGACCTCTTGAGCTTCTCCACATGGACCTCTTTGGGTCCCTCTAGGACCAAGTGCATAGGTGGAAATCACTATGGCTTTGTTACTGTAGACAATTACTCTAGATTTTGTTGGGTCTTATTCTTGTCAAGTACATATGAAACCTACCCGGCGTTTAAGCAATTTACTAGATTATTCCAAAACAAAGTGAATTTGAGAATCGTTTCCACTCAAAGTGATCACATAGGAGAATTCCAAAATCACCTCTTTGAGAAATTTTTGCGGCAAACATGGTATTGAGCATAAATTTTCCGCTCCTAGAACACCGCAAAAAAATGGTGTTGTGGAACGTAAAAATAGAATTTTAGAGGAGTTAGCGAGAACTACGCTCAATGAAGGTAATTTTCCTAAGTACTTTTGGGTAGACGCCATCAACACAACACGTTATGTCATGAATAGGGTACTCATACGTCCTATTCTAGACAAGACCCCCTATGAGCTACTTAGAGGTAGAAAACCAAATGTTTCTCACTTACATGTCTTTGGATGCAAATGTTATATCTTGAATAATTGTAGGGATAATCTTGGTAAATTCGATGCAAAAGCCGATGAGGGTATCTTCCTCAGATACTCACAATCTAGCAAGGCATATAGGGTTTATAATAAGAGACTGCTTATCGTTGAAGAGCCTTTACATGCTGCTTTTGATGAGACCTACCCAAAATATGTTGGGAAAGGTATTGGTTTTCATGATGTAGGTGTATCGTCTCAAGCAATATTCAACGGAACCGAAGAAGGAATTGATCAATCTAAAGCGGTAGACGATGATAAGAAAGAGGATGAAAATCATGAAGAGATAAAGGAAGAAATTCCAGCTGCAGTGGAAGGTCTACCTTTGACTTAGAAGACATCAAAGGATCACCCTATCAACAACATACTTGGAGACATTACAAAGGGAGTAACTACTCGCTCTAAGATAAGTAATTTATGTTATCACTTTGCGTTTGTGTCTCAAGTAGAGCCTAAAAATTTTAAAGATGCATTTGTTGGTGAGCATTGGCTTATGGCCATGCAAGATGAACTAAATCAATTTAAAAGAAACAACGTTTGAGACCTTGTCTCTCGTCCTAAAGATCATCAAGTAATTGGCACCCGATGGGTTTTTAAGAACAAACTTGATGAAAACGGGGCAATAACCCGAAATAAGGTCGACTAGTGGTGCAAGGCTATAAACAATAGGAGGGCATCGATAATGAGGAAACTTATACTCCGATGGCTCACCTTGAGGCTCTACGTCTTCTACTAGCTTATGCTTGCGCTAAGAATTTCAAGTTATTTCAAATGGACTTGAAAAATGTGTTTCAAAATGGTTTTATTAATGGAGAAGTGTATGTAGCTCAACCCTAAGGATTGGTATGAGCGATTAAGTAAAATTTTAATTGATCAAGGATACTCAAGGGGAAAATTAGATACTACTTTATTCATTAAGCACCAAGGGAAGCACACCTTTCTAGTTCAAGTTTATGTTGATGATATTATATTTGGATTAAATAATATACAACTTGTAGAAGAGTTCTCTAAGCTTATGTAGAGAGAGTTTGAGACGAGTCTCATTGGGGAGTTGAATTATTTCCTTGGGCTTCAAATCAAGCAATTGAAAGAGGGTACATTGGTGTGTCAAACGAAATATTGCAAAGAATTGCTAAAGCACTTTGGCATGGAACATGCAAAGTCTATCGATACACCTATGGCCACAAATGGTAATTTGGAAAAGGACCTAAACGGTAAAGATGTAGATGTGAAGAAATATAGAGGTATGATCGATTCTCTTCTATATTTTACTGCATCTAGGCCTGATATCATGTTTAGCGTGTGCATGTGCGCCCATTATCAATCGACACCTAAAGAATCTCACTTAAAAGCCGTAAAGCATATTCTTAGGTATCTTCATAGTACTTCTCAATATGGGCTTTAGTATTCTAAGGGAAGCAATTTTAACTTGGTTGGATACACTGATTCCAATTTTTCCGGTTGCAAATCGGATAGGAAAAGCACTAGTGGAACTTGCCACATGTTTTCAAATGCCTTAGTAAGTTGGCATAGCAAGAAACAATTTTTTGTTGCTTTGTCAACTGCCGAGGCGGAATATGTTGTGGCCGGTAGTTGTTGTGCCCAAATCTTGTGGCTTAAGCAACAATTATTTGATTTTGATATAAACTTGCAATGTATTCCCATTATGTGCGATAACACTAGCTCTATCAATCTAACCAAGAATCTGATGCTACATTCACGCACTAAGCATATTGAGATTCGCCATCATTTCCTATGTGATCTTGTTGAAAAAAGTGATTTCGTATTCGATCATGTTGATAGTAAACATGAACTTGTGGATATTTTCACAAAACCACTTGCGACCAAATCATTTTCAACATCCAAAGGGAATTGGGGATACTCGATATCTCTAATCTTGCCTAGCATATCATTTTATCGCATGCACTTTATACACTCTTACTCTAACCGTCATTGGGAGTTTTATCTCATAAGAGTGTATGGTTCATCAATCTACTTGAGAGGTAATATTGTTCCTTTTCTATCTCTTGCTTAGTAAGTTTTCCTTTACATTACTTGTTGTTAATGTTCTAAATGGATAATATCCTTGATATATGAAGAAGTTTATTAATATTCACTTCCAAAAATTTCTATTAATCTTTGTCAATTATATGTTTATAGGGATATTGTGTTATTCCTTCTATATACTTGAAACTTTTTCTTTGGTGCATATTGGCTTATTATGCATTTCTTCATGAACGTTGGTCGAACATTTTATGATGTTAAATGAATTCTTGTTGTGTGTCACTGTTATAGTTACACCTCTGTTTTTGGTTTGAGTGGTGACGACTTCGTCTATCATCTTGCTAGAGGACATGCGTGCGCAACATTTCGAGAGCACCAAAAGCATATGTCCTGTAATCGTGTCGCTTTTGTAGCAGCTCAAGGGTTTGTGATTACATTGTATCCTTCATTGTTCATGTTTGTGTATTTTATTTTAGCATTACGTGTAGCAATTGTGTTCCATTGTTACTTTATGTGGTTGTATTTATGTTTAGGCATTCTAAATCAATGTGCATATCATTTTATGTGAGTGCTATCGTGTTGATTATCATCTCTTTGAAAATTGCCTCTGTGTGGTATTTTGAATTTGTATGTGGTTATTGATACTTCTCATAGTTTGTTTATTCTCTTTTTGATGTTGTCAAAGGGGGATAAAGTATACAAGTTGAAGAATATGCACATAATCAGGGGGACTCATAAAAAAGACAACAATGTCGCAAAACACATCGTCTCATGTTTTGCCATCATAAAAAGGGGGGAGTATGTGAATGATTTTTGTATTTTGAGTATGTCAAAACTATGATAGTGTAGCGTTTTGTATATTGGACGGTATCCTCCCATTCTAGATGAGCATCTTGCATTAAGAAGCATTCAAAGAAGTTTGAAAAGGAGTCTACATCAGAATTACATTGAAAAACATGTTTTTGGGCAAACAAGCAAGTTCATGCGACACATGCAAGATCAGGCCGACCTATACAAATTTTTATTTCAGTATAGGTCGGCACCCATGGAGCAGTATTGAAGCCTGTAGGCTCTGTGCACATGCTGCCTCACAGGCTGCCTCACAGGTCGACCTGAATACCTACATAGGCCGACCTATACGTGTTCCAACCTAAAAAAATTCATTTTTGCTCCAACTTATTGCATTCCTTTGGCTCATTCTCTCACATACCTATATATACTTATACATGAATCTTCTTTTTTCCAAGGGGTTTTTTAGAAAGTAAAAACCTAAACGAAACCAGATTATAAATTTGCCCATCATCTTTATCCTTTCTTCTCTGCATACACACAATTGAACTACACATAATCATTTTTCAATTGGGAGACCATCTAGATTATGGTTGATAACGTCTAATTAGGTTTGGTGTAACCGAAAATATTGGGTTAGGAACTTTGTGTGTTTCAAATAAGAAAACCAAGGTGGGGTTTTCCTCTAAGATCAGTGTGATTTGAAAGTTTTGGACAACATCACGTCAACACATATTTGACCGAGTGGAGGCCTTAAGACAAGGTGGTCTCCTTGCAAGGGAGTAGCGCGAGACGGTGAATTGTGTTTGAGAATCTTGGGTATCAACAAGTTGCGTGCTCGGGATAATCGGAGGATTGTAGTCTCATTTTTGGTCACTTAATCAATCTTTGATCAATGGTTTAGAGGTGCAAGAATCAACACAAATCATAGGGGTTTTGGGGTTTGAGTTCTTCATCTCTTGTATAACAATTTTGCAAAGTTAAGGTTAATTGTAAGTATCTCAATTCGATTTTGGTTTGAGGGCAACCGTACCTATAGCGAGGCCGATTGGGGAACTGCCTAAACAAATCTTTGTGTCTCTTTATCTCTTTAATTTTCTTTAATTGTTGTTATTTCAAATTATCGATTTTGTTGTTGTTTCGATTAATTCAATTGGAAAATGTTTTCAACTTTGTTTTAAATTGTTGTTGTTGATATAATCACAATCACTTTGACTGTGATTGACTTTTTACATCAACAAAATAAATCGAATTTTCAAACATGATCAATTGCACACAAAGTGTTTGATAAATTTTTTGTGTGTATTTTTATCACTTTGTGTTCATTGAAAATAAGCATTACGAATAAATTTGCATTTGATTAATCTGTCACTTGATAATTGTTGAATGATTTGTATTCATTATCATTCCAAAAGGTTTACGTTGCACATATAGCTTTTTGATAGTAGATTTGGTTAGATGATTCGATCCGGGTCGTTTTTCAGCTGCACCATATTTTTGAAAACATATTTTTGCCAAAGTTTTTGGTTGTAAAATTTGTGATCTATTCACCCCCTCTAGATCGAAGTCTATCATTTAACAATTATTTTAGATCTGTGTCTACTTAAGCATTGGGTTGTTAGTGTTCGGATTGATAATAATTCGTTGTACAAAATACTTATATCTTTAAAATTAAAAATAGTGAAAGATATTATCATTTTCGGTGGGGAAAATCATCGAATAGTTGAGTAATGGGGATCATGAAAAACTTGATCATTATCATTTTGTACTTGTTAAATCTTGATCATTATGATTTTGTACTTAATTAAGATACGGATGCGTGATTGCATATAATCGGAGCGACGTAATGGAGACCAATAACTGGATCACAGTGAGCTCGAGAAGAAGGAAAGGAAACATACGAGATCAGAACAAGACAAGAAAGGACAGAACTACTACATGTTACGTTAACAACTTACCAAGCGACATCAACGTAAGAGAAGTGGAGAGAGTTTTTGAGAAATGGGGAACAGTCACGGACGTGTATATTGCAAGGAAGAGGAACAAACGGGGCCAAATCTTCGGGTTCGTCAGATACGCCAGAATATCAGATGAGTCGTGGCTAGAAGATCAACTCAGAAACATCTGGTCCGGATCATACAAGACATGGGTCAATATTTCAAAATTTAAAAGACCAGGAGAGAACAACAACACAAGGATAAACAACAAGGAGAAAGAACGTTCGGAAGAAAAAACAAAGAGGAATGGATGGGACAGAGCACGACGACATGAGAGGCCATGGAAAGAACATAACGGTATCCAGCGGGAAAGCAAGAGAATTGAAGGAAAAAGTTACGCAGAGGCAACAAAACAAACAGAACAAAATCATAAGAGGGAGTGGAACCTAAAAGGTAGATAAAGGGACACGATACACACAGAAAAGAAGGGAATTTCATTAACAGTTGAAGAAAAGGAAATGGAGTGGGCCAAAACAGGTTACACAACAAACTTAAGAAAAGCTGAAGATATACCGCAATTACAGAGGAGAATGGTCGAGGAAGGAATCACCACAGTGAAAGTCATTCCTTTAGGAGGAGACAGGGTCTTCTTGAAAGCAGATGCAAATGAAGACATTAAGAGTTTAATTAAGGATTCAGAATTTTTTTTCCAGCAAGAATTTAGTTCAATCCGCGAATGGGAGCCAAGAGACACAGGGGGCGCGAGATATACATGGATCAAGGTGCAAGGTATCCCCGTCCATGCTTGGAGAAGAAAAACGTTTGCGATATTAGCATTTTCATTTGGTAGACTGATCAAATTAGATCGAGCAACAGAGGAAATGGAAAGACTGGATGTAGCAAGACTATACATCAGAACTCCATACGTGGAGACTATCAATAAAGTATCAAATATTCAGATCAACAAAATTCCATTCAAGATCAAAATCACGGAGGAAACTTGTTGCTGTCAGTACAAGCCAAACCAACACACCACAGAAGAAGCATCAAGCGGAGAAGAGGAAGATGGGTCGCCGGACTCCGATGATGAATTCATCCCAGATTCGTTGGTGGATTCCGATGAGGAAACAAACATAGAAAGGATCAATAGCAATTATGAACAATTATTACATGGAGAAAAGTCAGCGGGAGGACCGAGGAAAGAAATAATTGAAGTGGGGGAGACAGAAGACCCAGACAAACGAATTGGAAAACGAAAGGACACTGGCAGAGGATGGAGGAGGCGAATGGTTAAATGAAGGTGGAGAGAAAGTGCAATGCAATAATGAGGAGGCAAGAGAAATAAATTTATATGGCACAGATAAAAGTGATGGTAGTCCAAAAGAAAAAGTCATCAGTCAAAAGGACTCGACTGCCAATGCAAACAGGGAGGAACAATTTAATGAGTTTAAGAAGTCTAATGAGGAATGGGAAGAAGGTGGGCCAGGCAGAGAAAATTCAGGAAAAGGAGTAAGTACAAAAACAAGAAATGACGAAACAGTGGACCCTACCCAGACCCAAAATGTATCCAATGGGCCGAAACACAAACGATAGAGAATGAAACAATACACAGTACGCCAACACCAGCATCAAGACAAGAAGTGCAACCAGAGGAGAGAAAAGATGAACAAACAACTGATAAAAAAGTAGCGCAGGCGCAAACACAGATGGGAGAAAAATTTCAGAAGACTGCAACTTCAATATACAAAGAAAGAAGAAGAAGAAGGATCAAAATTTTGAAAGACAAAAGGAAAGCAAGCCGAAGAGGGAAGAAGGAAAGCACAACATGCAATTGCAACCGAAAAGAAAGACAACATTTGAAGGTCAGTTCTAACTCAGAAATTATCATGATTGAGAATGAGAAGGAGAAAAGAAACTGGGTTTTGATACATGGGGGAGCTAAGGAGATAGCAAAAGACACATGGGACTTAGGTAAAGAGTTTGGACTTGTCCACAAAGGTGAAGAAGGAGAAATCCTTCAGGAATTGGAGCTAAAGGCAAAAGGGGCTGATGCAAAACCGTAAGGAGCAGCATCGTGAGAAAGGGGGAGTACGAAGCCAACAAATGATTATTATAAGCTACAATATTAGAGGCCTAGGGGGCCTCGCGAAGAAGAAGGAAATTCAGAACATAATACTCAGTCACAAACCAAAAATAATGTGCATTCAAGAAACGAAGATGGAAGATATAGGGAGATCATTGTGTTCAAATCTATGGGGATCAGAGGATTTCGACTATGAATTCAAGCCATCAGCGGGAAATTCGGGCGGAATATTAACAATTTGAGACAACAAAGGTATCGAGGTAACGGAGAAGTCAGTCAAAGGTCAGTATATAAGGATCAGCGGAACATGGGGGGAGTCAAAATCGAAGGTAAATATAATAAATGTATATGCACCATGTGAAACCAGACTGAAGAGAGCGCTGTGGAATGAATTAAAAAACGAAATTCAAAGAAACAGAGATGAAAGCTGGTGCGTGGTCGGAGACTTCAACGCGGTCAGGGATGAATCGGAAAGAAAAGGAAGAAGTGAGCGTTCCAGAGGGACTGAGATGAATGACTTCAACGACTTTATCAATGAAGTGGAGCTGGTTGATCTTCCTCTCGTCGGAAGAAGGTTTACGTAGTCAAGAACAGGAGGGACTGCAATGAGCAGATTAGATAAAATGTTGGTATCAGAATCGTGGATTAGAGTTTGGCCGGATCACAAACAAAGCTGCATTGATAAAGGTTTGTCAGATCACTGTCCGATTATATTAAGTAGGTGGAATACGAATTGGGGCCCAAAACCGTTCTGGATGTTGAAGTGCTGGAAGGAAATTGAAGGATACAATGCTTTTGTTAAGGACCATTGGAGAAAGCAGTCGGTAAAAGGTTGGGGTATGTATACTTTTAAAGAAAAATTCAAACCGATAAAGATAGGTCTGAAGGAATGGCACAAAAGTCATTCGCAAAACCTTGGAGAACAAATAAGGGCTATTAAAGAAGAATTGAACAGATTAGAACTCAAAGAGGAGGGTGAAGGGTTGGCGCAAGAAGAAATCGAATCTAAAAGATCGAAAGCGGCTGAGTTACTTAAACTTTCAAGTCTAAACTGCAGCATTCAATGGCAGCGTTCGAGATCAAAATGGTTGAAAGAAGGTGATGCGAACACTAAATTTTTTCATGGATGCATCAACAAGAGGAGGAGAGCTAATGAGATTCTGAGCATTGAGGTAAATGGAAAAAAGATATCAGAAGTGGAGGAAACTAAGATGGCTATTCATGACTATTTTCAACACTACTTTAAGGCGAGAAATCCGATCAATCTAGAGGCAAACATAGATTTTAAAAGAATTTCAGACGCGGACAGAGAAAGGTTGGTTAGTGAGTTTTCTGAGGATGAAATTCGGAGAGCAGTGTGGGATTGCGACAGTTCCAAAAGCCCCGGCCCGGATGGAGTGAATATGGGATTCGTTAAAGAATTTTGGGCTGAAGTTAAAGGCGAGTTCGTTAGAATGGTGAATGAATTTCATGACCACGGGAAATTCGTGAAAGGGGCCAATTCTTCATTTATAGTACTGATACCGAAAAAGAAAAATCCGTTGAAAATCGAAGAGTTTCGTCCAATATCACTAGTCGGATGTATTTACAAGGTAATTTCTAAACTACTTGCAAATAGACTTAGAAAAGTGATGAACTCGGTGATTTCGGAAACGCAGTCAGCATTCATTCATGGGAGACAAATCTTAGACGGAATATTGATCGCAAACGAAGTTGTAGATGAGGCAAAGAGAAAGAAAAAGGAGGTAATTATGTTCAAGGTAGATTTTGAAAGAGCATACGACTCTGTAGATTGGAAATTCTTAGATATGGCAATGGAGAAAATGGGATTTCACATAAAATGGAGAAAGTGGATTTCGGAATGCTTGAAGTCATCAAAAGTGTCAGTGTTGGTAAACGGAAGTCCAACAAAAGAGTTCAACATAGGAAGAGGTTTGAAGCAAGGAGATCCACTATCTCCATTCTTGTTCCTGATAGCTGCAGAAGGATTCAACTTGCTAATGAATAAAGCAGTGGAATTGGAAAAATTCGTAGGATATAAATTCGACAATGGCAGTAACAGATTTTCGCATCTTCAGTACGCATACGATACAATAATCATTGGAGAGAAAAGGTGGGGGAACATCAGATGCATCAAAGCTATTGCCTATTCGAAGTATTGTCGGGATTGAAAGTTAACTTTCAGAAGAGCAGTCTAATCGGTGTTAATGTTTGCCAATGCTGGATCAAAGAAGCCGCGGCCATTCTTGGGTGCAAGGTGGGATCGACACCGTTCTCCTACCTAGGAATTCCCATCGGAGCAAATCACAGATCGGAAAAGACTTGGGCCAGTGTGGTAGAGTTAATCAAGGCTAGACTGTCCGATTGGAGAAACAACAATTTATCAATTGGCGGCAAAGTAGTAGTTCTGAAATCTGTCTTATCGACGATCCCGATATATTTCCTTTCCTTCTTCAAGGCTCCTGCAGGTATCATTTCTAAAATCGAATCAATTTTTAAACATTTTTTCTGGGGGGGTGTGGGGAGTGGAAGGAAAACTAAATGGATCAAATGGGAAAAAATATGTTCGCCGATTGAAGAGGGTGGATTGGGCATTAGAAACTTAGGAGTGTTCAATAGATCGTTATTAGGAAAATGGGTCTGGAAAATTCTCAAGGACAGAACAGGTCCGTGGTTTACAGCACTAAAGGACCGATACGGGATAAGGGGGGAGCTAAATAGAACATTCAACTCACAAAGTTCACAGTGGTGGAAAGACATATGTAGAATAGAGGTAGGTGAGATTGAGAATTTAGAGGAATATTATGTTAAGGAGAGATACAAGGCATTGATAGTAGCAGAGTGTAGGAATGAAATTACAAAGGAGTGGAAGGAGGTGTGGAATATAGGTGTTCCTTTGAAGGTATCTTGCTTAATATGGAAGTTATTACAAAATAGATTACCGACAAAAAATAATCTGGTTAAGAGGGGGATAATAGGGCAGAACGACATTACTTGTGCAGGAGGATGTGGCGAAGTAGAGACTGATAGTCATCTGTTCTTTGAGTGTCCTAATTATGCAGGTACATGGCAGATACTATTGAGATGGATAGGGGTGTCATCAACACTTTCAAGAGACGGCTGGGAGCATATGAAGCAATTCAAACACATCATTGGCTTCAACAGTGAGATGTCAAAAAAGTCTAAAGTGATTTGGTGTGCAGGAATTTGGTGTATATGGAAAGCAAGGAACAATGCGATATTCAAGAACAAAGTCGAATCAAGGGAGCATATCCTGGATAATATTCAAAGACTATCATGGAATTGGATGAGAAACAAATACAAAATTCTGGGATGTAACATACATCAATGGCACATGAACCCAAGGATTTTTCTGGACAGCACTCCTGTAACAGACACAACTTAATGGGAAGCGTCAGGAAGTCGTGGCACACCCTGCTATCTTGGTGTGTTCAGCCAGAATAAGCTCTTGGAATGTTGAAATTTCCATTCTAACATGATTATGTCAGGGGTGCTGCAAGTATATAAAGGTTTGAGTAGCGTGGCCTGTGGAAATTGGAGTAATTTAGAAAGAAATTCTCATTAGTTTTCCAAAATAAGGTTGAGCATCAAAGAGGTTAATCGTTTCAGTGGCATGGAGGAGAGACTAACCCAAGTAATTCAAACGCAAATGGATTATTTGGCACATGAATCTATTGATCGTTCTTGGCATGGGTAGTGTCAGCTAGATAAGTCTCTCATAGGAGTGGATAAGTTTGGATGGTACTAGCCATGATAGCGGATTCTCATCTCCAGAAGTAGTGGTTTTTAGCGCCAATTGTTCAGGTGGTCCAAGGGTTATTATGCAGTCCGAGTGATAATTATTTTGGTGTCTCCCTCCAAATCCCCAGTTTTTCATCCAGCTGTATGTGGCATGCACACCGTCTCGCAGTAGGCCTGTGGAGCAATTCATCATCTCGGTTGCGCTTAGATGTGTAGGGTGGTCTGAAGCTGGACCTCCATTGTGGTGCCATCGGAACAGTGCATTTGGGCTTATGTGGAGTTTATCGTGATTCATCGGCATTTGCCCTGCTGTGCATGATTCTTCTGCTATGGATATGCCTTTCCTGTTGTTAAGTTGCTGCATCCTATCAGCAATGGTCATCATTGGGCGGCTTACTTTTTTTGAACGAGGTAGTGATCAGTGGCTTAAGGTGATTGGCTATCTTAGTCATAGGTGTTTGTCTCGAAAGCTGATTGTTGGTTTTGCTCTGGGCAACCATCTTGGTCATTTAGATTCATTGGGCACAGTTTTTTCAATGATAATTAGTCTGCTAGTATTGGAGGTGTTGCACTGGTTTTAATTCATTCCTACTGTACCTTGTTTGCTGGGGTGGTCATGTTATATTTCATTTGGAACTAATTGTTTTGTATTTTGGCATATCTTATGCCTGTGTTTTTAATAAATTTTGCCTATTAAAAAAAAAAATAATGATGTTATTTCTTATATCCCTGGTTGGTAGTCTGCTTAATGATGATGGTATCAACCATAACAAAAGCACATATAATGCTTGATTCGCGTGGATCTTATATTATTGAGCTAGATGATCCATACTTTGACCTTTTGGCACATGGTTCTGTTATCAATATGCCTCCATTCTCCGAGATAAGAAGCAACCTTTCCAAGAGGATAGTCTGTTCCTAATATTACTCACCACTTCTTTCCAAGTATGAGTTATTCTTGGGATGAATCCCACCATTATGCCTAAAAATTTGAAGGATAAGGACTCGACTTTGCAAGAAAGAAAAGTCAAAGCTGTCTCCAAAGGCCACCCGCTCACATTAATGTCGTAAACACAACTTTTGCAAAAGTTAAGATGAAGATCAGCCATCAAATCAAAACCTCTAAGAAGAGCTTTTATGGTCTAGAGATTATCGCTTCTTCCATCTTTAATAATTACGATGTCGTCAGCAAATTGAAGGATATCAACCGATACATCGTCGTTGAATTTGAATCCTTTAAACATGTCTTGATCTATTGCAGTCTCCGTCATCCTTGTCGAACCTTCCATGGAAATTGCAAATAAAAAGGGGGACAACGGGTCTCCTTGACGAAGCCCGCGTTGAACCAAAAAGTCGTTAGTTGCACTTCCATTAACCATGACATACTATTCCCACTTACACTATTACTTTCTAAAAGGCACCGACGAAAGTTTTATGCAACATCCGAAGCCTGTTGTGCAAATTCCTTTGGAGGGGACTTGACGACAAGAGGGCAATTTATTACGTAAGTTGGGGACAAATCTGCAAGTCAAGGGAAAAGAGAGGTCTTGGCATTCTCAATCTTAAAGTTTTCAACAAAGCACTTCTCATGAAATGGAAGTGGCGCATCATTAAGGATAGAAACATGGTTTGGAAAGGTTTAATCAATCATAAATATACCCAACCTGAAGTGAAGATGTTTATTAGTAATTCTAATTTAATCAACTGCGGCGACTCAATTTGGTGGCATAATCTCTAGTTGATCGATTCATCGCAGAATTTCGGTGCTAATTGTTTTTCTGAGAATTCGTGGAGAAGAATTGGCAATGGAAAGACAACTTCCTTTTGGTTTAGTTTCTAGAGTGAGAATAGGCACCTGATGAAGGCTTTTCCGATGATTTTACAATGGTTGATGTGAGATTTGGGTCGAACTCATGCTGTGTCGAAGGAGAGCTTTCATGTGTTTTGATAGGAGGCAAGCATGCAGTCGAAGCTTGTTCACATGCTGGTGCCTAAGTGTTACATACTTTAGTTGAAGTTTTGTTCTAGTATGTACTGTTGAATTGGGCCTTGTGTCAAGGATCCAATTGTTTAGGTTTCTTGGGCTGCAAGTTACCTAGTTAGTCTATAAATAGGCTAGTACACTCAGTTGTTGAGGGTGGCAAATTGTGATATTCACTTGTAATCATTTGTGACTTTAATGAGAAAGTGAATAGTAAACAGAATTTATATTTTCCCAATCCTTGTTGTTCCTTCTTCTTCTTCTTGTGTTTTCTTTCTTAGTGATAAGTGCAAATTGTACCTATTTTTGTACATAAGTTTTGTTGCACTTATCATTACTTTGTGTTAAAATTGGTTGAATAAACCCCGCTTTGTTCGTAATTACGTTTACTTTATGTTTTCGTGTTCCGGGGGCGAATGAATAGTGCCTGAATGCTTGAAAAACACAATTTTTTCTGCCCAAAAGGCGGTTTATGTTCGCAGTGCGAACAGGGGTTCGCAGTGCGAACCTGGGCAGTAACTTTTGCCTATAAACTTCATTTTCAGCATTTTTTAGGATGGTTTTGGGGGTTTTTGCTCCAACTCCATCAAACTTCATTTCTTCATAGGATTAGCTTAGAAAATAACTGTGGAGCATCCATACGGATGATCCGGAGTGGATTGATCGTCGACCGGATCTGACAATCCTCGAGATGTTTGGTTCATTTCTCTTCTTCTTTGTGTTTTTCTTTATGGTTGGGTTGTGTATATGTATTTGCTGTGATCTCATGTATTTTTGTCGCCCATGGCATTGTATAAAACTTGCTTTACAAATCTTTATTGGTGATTGTCTCTGATTTTTGCTTTATGCGCGGGGTTTGGGTTGCGTTAGAGATAACCGTCGCAAACTTCGATTAGGGATGATTGTCTGTTAGTTTCTAGATTCTAGAGATAGATTTAGGGCTAGCAATCTTCAATAGGCGTCGAAACTTAATGCCTCCGTGCCTTGAGCTAGCGTACGAAAGTATCGGCAATGGTAACACGGTTGTTCTCTCAACTTTACGTTAGACATAACCTGTGTTGTGAGAGATGCTGGGTGATATTGAGGAGTATTGTAGGTTGAGTATAACTGGTCGGTAAGTTTAAGTTTGTGAGGAGTCAATTATGTGCATGCCGGATAAGTTTGTCTTGCTGAAGAATGAATTTGTTTTATGTTTTAATGTTTACTTTTCTATTTTCTTGTTTGAAACCATTTAAAACCAAACTCATAAACGCGAGAGACTGTCGAACGTCATTCTTTCCCTCGAACCGATCTCTGTGGACACGACATAAATCCCGGAGGGAATTCTTTCGAAAATAAATATTTTTGCTTGCTTGCCGCTATTCCGCAATCAACAAAATGGCGCCGTTGCCGGGGATTGGTTTTGATATTGAATCGCATTGCGATAGTTTCTTTGTTTTTGAGTTTTGTATATATCGTATATATTATTTATTTCCATTATGTTTGTTCAAGTGTTATATACGTTTTGTTCCCGTAATGTTTATTCGTGTGTTTGGTTAGGGCGCTTGCTTTTGGTTTGCGCGGTGAGGCATCACCATGGCATGAATGAAGGAAGTTTCTAATTAAGCACCGTAAAGGCGTCGAGCTTACGACGTAAAACAAGCATGTTTTATAGTTTTTCTTTTCGAATGTTTTTGGTTGTGGTTTGCTCTCAGATTTTGATTAACTTACTTGAGGATGCTTTTGTGATTTTCCAAGTTGGTTCGTTTCAACTTGTGAATGCGTGGTAATGATCTTGTTAAGTTTTGTATATGTCCGAGGTATGTGTTTATCGCTTTCTATACTTTAGCATATTCATGATACTTAGGCATTTTACAAACTTCCATGCCATCCGTTCTTTTGTATACTTGTTCTATTGTGAATCACTTTAGTTCCCAACCTTTTTGTGAGGTAGCCTTCTATTGTTCATATATGCACGGAGTACCAACATTCTTGTTCTAACTGGATTTTATTATGTTGAATCTTTTGTTTGTGTTGATTATATGAAAGCATGAAAAGGATCAAGGCAATTGTTTCATTTTGAGCACAACTACCTTAGCCAAATAGTCATTCACCTTGTGAGTGTGTGATCATTCGTAACCCCTTTGAGCATTTGGTCATTATCCATGTTGTTTGAGCTTGATGCTTGTCTATGAGTGTCAAATTTACTTTTTGTATGGATTTTGATTGATTATTTTTTCTTGAACCCTCAATTTTGTGTTGTTGTATGAATTTTTACCTTGCCTTAGAAAGTAGGGAGTATTCACATGATGGTGTGGTTGAATTCAAGTTGGGGAGAGGATGATTGTATACTCATTGGTTGGATTCTATGAGGATTGAAAAAGAAAAGAAAAAAGAGAAAAATATGACAAAGAAAATAAAAGAGAAAAGAAAAAAAAAGAAAGAAAAAAGAAAACCCTTGAAAAAGGAAACAAAAAGAGTTTCAATAATTGTGCTAAATAAGTATTGTGTGTTGTGTAGCACTTGGGATTTTGGAAGAAGTTGGTTGAAATTTTGTGTGTGAATCTTTGTGAGTTTTCACTCCCGTAGGTTTAGGCAAGTTTTTGTTTCAATTACCTTTAGAAATTGCCCCTTGTTTGTTTACCCGACCACGCTACAACCTTGAAAGTCCTTGTGATTCTTGCTTTTATGTTTTCAATGTGAATTGTTGGATGAATGCATAATTTAGTATTTTGTTTGCAAGATTGTTGTGTGAGTGAAAAGAACCTCATTTTGTGTTTTTCATCTCCCGATGATTGTTTTTACTAGGTATGATTCACTTTGGAACTTGTGTTGTTTTAGAATGTTTGGCATGAATATTTGTATTTTGCTTTTGTTTCTTGACTATGTTATCGTCGTAGTTTAGTGGTAAGTATTTACTTTGTGTGTACCGTTTTCATTTGAACCATTCATTCGTCCGTTTTTCAAAACTTGTTGATTCGCGATTCTTTGATTATCACTCGGTTTCGTTGAGTTGTTTGATTCTTGTTTGAGGACAAACAATTATGTAAGTTGTCGAGAGTTAATTTTGTTGATTGTGGAATAGCGGCAAGCAAGCAAAAATATTTATTTTTGGAAGAATTCCCTCCGGGATTTATGTCGTGTCCACAAAGATCGGTTCGAGGGAAAGAATGTCGTTCGACAGTCTCTCGCGTTTATGAGTTTGGTTTTAAATGGTTTCAAACAAGAAAATAGAAAAGTAAACATTAAAACATAAAACAAATTCATTATTCAGCAAGACAAACTTATCCGGCATGCACATAATTGACTCCTCACAAACTTAAACTTACCGACCAGTTATACTCAACCTACAATACTCCTCAATATCACCCAGCATCTCTCACAACACAGGTTATGTCTAACGCAAAGTTGAGAGAACAACCATGTTACCATTGCCGATACTTTCGTACGCTAGCTCAAGGCACAGAGGCATTAAGTTTCGACGCCTATTGAAGATTGCTAGCCCTAAATCTATCTCTAGAATCCAGAAACTAACAGACAATCATCCCTAATCGAAGTTTGTGACGGTTATCTCTAACGCAACCCAAACCCCGCGCATAAAGCAAAAATCAGAGACAATCACCAATAAAGATTTGTAAAGCAAGTTTTATACAACGCCATGGGCGAAAAATATACATGATATCACAGCAAATACATATACACAACCCAACCATAAAGAAAAACACAAAGAAGAAGAGAAATGAACCAAACATCTCGCGGATTGTCAGAGCCGGTCGACGATCAATCCACTCCAGATCATCCGTATGCATGCTCCACAGTTGTTTTCTAAGTTAATCCTATGAAGAAATGAAGTTTGATGGAGTTGGAGCAAAAACCCCCAAAACCATCCTAAAAAATGCTGAAAAATGAAGTTTATAGGCAAAAGTTATTGCCCAGGTTCGCACTGCGAACATAAACCGCCTTTTGGGCAGCAAAAATTTTGTTTTTCAAGCATTCAGGCACTATTCATTCGCCCCCGGGTTCGCAGTGCGAACTCGCCAGCGAGTGCTCGCCACGGGCATTCGTAGTGCGAACATGACAGCAAACCCGAACTTGTTTTGATCATAACTCTTGAACCGTAACTCCGATTGATGCACGGTTTGAAGCGCTGGAAAGCTTATTCAATGCTATTTATGAATATGGAAAAATCCCATTGCTAGAATACCTAAAAAAATAAATGAAAATCAATTACTCTCAATGATATTTACACGATAATGCACTATACACACGAAAACGTAAAGTAAACGTAATTACGAACAAAGCGGGGTTTATTCAACCAATTTTAACACAAAGTAATGATAAGTGCAACAAAAATTATGTACAAAAATAGGTACAATTTGCACTTATCACTTGGTTTTCCGTTAACCCTTGTTTGGTTCTTGATCATCAAGAAACCGTTTTATACTTTGCTTAAGGATATCGTTTTACACAACAAATTGGTGCGGTGAGCGTGGAGAAGATGGCTTCAACAAAGTATGAGATTTAAAAGTTCACCGGAGTGAACGATTTCAGTATGTGGCGCTTAAAGATGAAAGCTCTACTGGTACAACAGGGTTGTTTGGAAGCGTTGAAGGGACAGGCAGCCATGGATGCTGCGTTGACGGAAAGAGAAAAAACAGCAATGATCGAGAAAGCACACATCGTAATATTGTTGAGCCTTGGTGATAAGGTTCTCCGGAGGGTATCAAAGGAGACTACAACGTCAGGATTATGAGTGAAACTTAAAAGTTTGTATATGGCCAAATCTCTGGTGAATCGTCTCTACCTAAAGCAAGCTTTGTATTCTTTCAAGATGAGTGAAGAAAAAGCTTTGGCTGAGCAGTTGGATATGTTCAACAAGCTGATTCTTGATCTTGAAAATATTTATGTGAAGATCGATGACGAAGATCAAGCATTGTTGTTGTTGTGTGCTTTTCCAAGAACGCATGCTCACTTCAAAGAAACACTCTTGTATGGAAGAGAGTCCCTGACCTTTGAAGATGTTCAAGCAGCCTTGTATTCGAAGGATTTGAACGAAAGAAAGGAGCAGAAACCATCATCAGTTGGCGAAGGGTTGTCCGTGAAAGGAAGATCGTCAAAGAAAGATGGTAGGTTTGACAAGAAGAAAGGTAAGGTTCATCAAAAGTCTTATGGTGGTGATATGCTTAGTATTAAATGTTATCACTGTAAGAAGGAGGGTCACACAAGAAAAGTGTGCCCCGAGCGCCTGAATAATCATGGAGGTAAGGCCACTGGAAATGCAGCTATTGTGCAAGATGGTTATGAATCATCTGATGTCCTTGTGGTGTCGAGCAGCAACTCTTGCGAAGAGTGGATTATGGATTATGGATGTACTTGGCATATGACTCCAAACAAGAATGTGTTTGAAGAATTATGTGATCAAGATGGCGGATCAGTGCTGCTGGGGAACAATAAAGCTTGCAAGATTGTAGGTATTGGATCTGTTAGATTCAACCTCCATGATGAGTCAATGAAGTTATTGAATTGGGTTAGGTATGTACCTGACCTTAAGAGGAATTTAATTTCTCTTGGTGAATTCGACAAGAAAGGATATGCTTTCAAGAGATAGCAAGGTATCCTGAAAGTCATGAAGGGGTCGAAGGAAGTCTTGAGAGGCGTGAAGAAACAAGGCTTGTATACCCTTGAGGCTGAGGTTGTAAGTGGTTCGACAAATGTTGTATCCATGAAACCTATGTCGAAGACAAAATTATGGCACATGAGATTGGGCCATGTCAGCGAAAGAGGCCTGGTCGAATTGGGGAAGCAGAGCCTGCTAGGTGGTGACAAAGTCGAAAAGTTGGAGTTTTGTGAATCTTGTGTATTTGGTAAATCCTGCAGGGTGAAGTTTAACAAAGGCAAGCAGAGAACACATGGATCCCTCGATTACATTCATGTTGATCTTTGGGGGCCTGCAAGGAATCCTTCACACTCAGGTGCAAGGTATTTTCTATCCATCGTTGATGACTATCCCAGAAAGCTATGGGTATTCATTCAGAATACGAAGGATGAAACTTTTGAGAATTTCAAAAGTTGGAAGGTTGTGGTCGAAACTCAAACTGGCAGAAAGGTTAAGAGGTTGAGAATCGACAATGGCCTTGAATTCTGCAACGAAGCGTTCGACAGTTACTGCGTTGAGTCTGGGATTGCAAGGCATAAGACTGTAGCAGGTACTCCTCAACAAAATGGCTTAGCTGAGAGATTCAATCGAACAATCCTTGAAAGGGTTATATACATGTTGGTTAGTGCTGGATTGAAGAAGGTGTTTTGGGCAGAGGCTGTTTCGACAACAGCTTATCTGATAAATAGATGTCCATCGACTACGCTAGGAATGCATACACCTGAAGAAGTTTGGTCAGGTCATCCACCAGATCTCGACAAACTGAGAATATTTAGATGTTTAGCTTATGCTCACATTAGGCAAGACAAGGTCGAACCTAGAGCTCTGAGATGCATGTTCCTTTGATATCCTGAGGGAGTCAAGGGTTATAGGCTATGGTGCCTAGAACCAGGTCACAGAAGATGTATCACAAGTCATGATGTAGTTTTCAATGAAGTCGAAATGGTGTTCAATAAAACTGGTGATGTTAGTCGAAGTGCAGAAATCTCTGAAGAGGAGTTGGAACAGGTAGAGATGCCTATTGAGGTGGAGCATAGTGATGCTGAAGTGCATAGCCCAGATGAAGTCGAAGAGCAAGATGCTGAAGAGGCTGAGGAAACTGTCGATGACTACCTACTAGCAAGAGATAGGTCGAGAAGAGTCATCAAGCCACCTCAGAGACTTGGTTATGCAGATCTTATAGCTTTTTCCTTAATCTCTGCAAGTGAGGTACTTGAGGAAGAACCTAGAGATTACAAGGAATCTATAAGGAGTCGAAACAAGACTGAATGGCGAAAATCCATGGATGACGAGATGAAATCTCTTCATGATAATAACACTTGGGAGCTGATTGAGAAACCTGCAGGAGCAAGGTTAGTAAGCTGTAAGTGGATTTTCAAGGTCAAGGAAGGAATCGAAGGAGTGATGTCGAAGCGCTTTAAGGCGAGGCTGGTTGCTAGGGGGTTCACTCAGAAAGAAGGAGTCGACTTCAATGATGTGTTCTCACCTGTTGTAAAGCATAGATCCATTCGAATGTTGTTGGGCATGGTGGCAAAGTTCGACTTGGAACTTGAGCAAATGGATGTGAAGACAGCATTTATGTATGGTGATCTAGATGAAACGATCCTGATGCATCAACCTGAAGGGTATGCAGAAAAGGGTAAAGAAGAGTATGTGTGCAAGTTGAATAGGTCTTTGTATGGCCTGAAACAATCTCCTCGACAGTGGAATAGGAGATTCGATAAGTTCATGGCACACATTGGTTTCACTAGAAGTCAGTTCAATCACTGTGTTTACTTCAGATTTCGACCTGGAAACTCACTTGTTATGTTGCTGCTGTATGTGGATGAAATCCTCATAGCTAGCAACAGTGTTGAGGATGTAACGAAGGTGAAGGCTGAACTCAGTAAGGAGTTCGAAATGAAGGATCTGGGAGCTGCAGCTAGGATTCTTGGGATTGACATCCGGAGAGATAGAAAGCAGTCGAAGTTGTGCTTATCTCAGGAGACATACCTACGGAAGCTTCTCGACAAGTTTGGCATGTCGAATTCAAAGCCTGTTGTGACACCTACAAGTCCTCAGTTTAAGCTTAGTACTACTCAAAGTCCGAGTACTGAAGCTGAAAGAATCTATATGAATAGCATTCCATATGCTAGTGTAGTGGGTTCTTTGATGTATGCTATGGTTTGTACGAGGCCAGACATATCATATGGAGTGAGCCTTGTGAGCAGGTATATGGCCAATCCTGGAAAGGCGCACTGGCAAGCTGTAAAGTGGATTCTCAGGTACATAAATGGGTCTCTGAAAAGAGTCTAGATTTATGGTGGAGCATGTGATGGTGATAGCATAGTCGAAATAGAAAGATTTGTTGACTCTGATTATGTAGGTTGTATGGATTCCAGAAAGTCTATTTCTGGATATGTTTTCACAATGTTTGGCACAACAATCAGTTGGAAAGAGACGCTTCATAAGGTTGTTGCCTTATCAACCACTGAAGCTGAATATATTTCCATCACTGAAGCTGTGAAGGAAGCATTGTGGCTTGAAGGTTTTGAAAAGAAGCTGAAACTTCAAGGTCGAAGTATCACTGTTAAATGTGATAGTCAAAGTGCAATACACCTATCGAAGAATTCAGCCTATCATAAGTGAACTAAGCACATTGATGTGAGGCTGCACTTCGTCAGAGAAATAATCGAGCGTGGTGAAGTCCAGGTGCTGAAGGTTTCGATTGAAGACAATGCTGCTGATATGATCACCAAGACGTTGCCAAGTTGCAAGTTCTTCCACTGTATGCAGTTGATAAAGCTGAATGATGAAAGCTAGTTGATTCCCTTGTTGTTGAGTTAGATCCAAGGTGGAGATTTGGGTCGAACTCATGCTGTGTCGAAGGAGAGCTTTCATGTGTTTCGACAGGAGGCAAGCATGCAGTCGAAGCTTGTTCACATGTTGGTGCCTGAGTGTTACATACTGTAGTCGAAGTTTTGTTCTAGTATGTACTATCGAATTATTTTATTGAAATGGGCCTTGTGTTAAGGATCCAATTGTTTAGGTTTCTTGGGCTGCAAGTTACCTAGTTAGTCTATAAATAGGCTAGTACACTCAGTTTGTTGAGGGTGGCAAATTGTGATATTCACTTGTAATCATTTGTGACTTTAAGAGAAAGTGAATAGTAAACAGAATTTATATTTGCCCAATCCTTGTTGTTCCTTCTTCTTGTTCTTGTGTTTTCTTTCTTGGTTTTCCGTTAACCCTTGTTTGGTTCTTGATCATCAAGAAACCGTTTTATACTTTGCTTAAAGATATCATTTTACACAACAGTTGATAATCCGTATTTTAGTGTGGCAGATGCGGGTAAATGTGAGAATGGTTGTTGGTATTGGAACTCCAACGTAACTTGGCTGTCTAATTCTAGTGGTGCATCCAACTTGGGAGATTTTTTGTAGGATCGGCTACAAGATTCATTAATGGATCAGGAAGTAGAAGACATCATTGAGTGGATGCCTGAGAAATCCCTTACTTTCTCAGTTCAATCTGCTTACAATTGTTTGAGAGCCAGGTTTAATTTTGTTACCATTTCTTCTAGTGTGATCTGTGCCACCAAAGTGTTATGGAAAATACTGGATCCGTCAAACATTATTGTTTGGGTGGCGTTGAATCCTCAATTGACTTCCAACTAGACACCAATTAGTGAAGAGAAAATTTTGTTTAATGTTAAAGATAAATGTTGCGTTTTGTGCTTTATTGAGGACGAGACAAAATCTCACGTTTTTGGTTGTGAGGGTTTTAGCAGGAAGTTATGGATATTAACCTTAGTTGGCTTGGGCATGGAGTGGCTTTGAGTTTGGAGGAATTAACTCATTTTCCATTCATTGTTAAATCGTTTAACGGAAAAGAGATTCAGAGGGAGATTGACATTATTTAGTTGGCCGCCTTTTGGATTATTTGGAATTTACGTAATGGTGTCATCTTCAAAGGGATTATTCCTAACTTAGATGATTGTTGGATGAAAGTTAAGACTTTATCGTGAGAATGATATTGTTTATCTTCTCAAACTTTTTCTTCATTTAGCTTTCAAAATTGGTGTAACGCTCCTCTGTCTCGACATATAAACTCTCTTTGATGATTTGCTTTTGTAAGGGATTCGAGTACCCCTTGTACTCGTAGTTTTATTCAATCATTGCTTATTAAAAAAGACACCTCCATTCCAATTTTCCTATTTGATTGATTTCATATTTGATAATAAGAAACCTATGTTCATACCTAATTGTGATAAAAGAAGAGTTAAGTATAATCTTGTTCATGTTATGAGAACTCATAAAGGTGCTAATGATAAAACATTTAAGTGTGTATCAAGCACAAGATGATGTGGGTGGAGCTAAGTCTTATATATCCGATTTTAAGCTTGCTTTTGAGCATTTTTGTATGCATGTTGGTGGAAGAGTTGTGATTAGTAAGCTTGAGAAGAATTTACAGTTTTTTGCCTAATCATGTTGAAGCCTCTAGAATGACTTTGCATAGATTTTTTTAAAATGGTAATATCCTTTAAAATGGAAATTCCTAAGGTTTTGGAGGCTATTCGTAAGGTTTGGAAAATAGGAGTTCCGTCAAAGGTCCAATGTTTTCTTTGGAGAATGATGCTGAGAAGATTACCAACCAAGCACCAGTTGGAAAAGAGAGGTATGTTGTTCAATGTTGAAAACCGTGGGTGCACTCATTGTGACAGTAGCAGTGGAGAGGATGAGGACCACATTTTCTGCACTTGTCCTGTGGCTTCATCAGTTTGGAATTCCTTAAGCTCTTGGATGGGATTTATGTTTCCTGTTGGTGTTAACTGTCACATTATTTTCACTGAAGCGGTGAGTTTGTTTAGAAAGAAGTTAGGTAATTTGTTGGGGATGTTTGTGTGGAGTGCAGCTACATGGCACCTATGGTTATGCCGGAATGAAGTTTTATTCAATACCGGTAGAGTCTCGGTAGAATCTTTAGTGAATTCGATTAAAGCTACAGCCTAGTTTTGGTTGGGCAAAGAACTTGTTTTTTCTTCTTCTTGTAATTGGCACTCTTGGCTTACTAATCCTATGGACTGTTTATCGTAAGCCGCGTTTGTAAGGGTTCGAGTACCCCTTGTACTCATTTTCAATCCGATTGAATTATTGCCTTTTAAAAAAAAATGGAAATTCCTAAGAATTCATGGATAGGAGATGATTTTGACATTCAAATGGCAAACTACATTAATTCTTATCTTCCTAATAGCATAAGAGTTTTAAGTGTATTGCCTTCAACAATGTAAGAATATTAGTCACTTGTTGATTGTTTACAATGTTTGATGTTTGATTTTATTAATTTAGTTTCTCATATTTTAATTATCTAGCTAGTTGCAATACATGCATGATGCATGTGCTTCTATAATTAAACACGTTATTTTTTCTATTTATATTAACTAGAAACATACATCATGATTGCTAAGTGATTAATATTATTTTGTTTTTTTAATTGTAGTTGTAGTTGTAAGTTTGTGAAGTGAGTAAGTTATTAGTATGCTAATATTTTTTTGTGTGAAAGTATGATGTTGTGTTGTATTCTTTAGTTTAAATTATCTACTATTTGTATTATACATTATGAAGTTTTTCATATGATTATTATGTGTCAAATTTTGTAGATAAAAATACAAGTTTACTTTAATTTAATTTAATTTAACTTACCATGAAGATAAAGAGTTTTTAAGACCTTTGACGTGACATATTAGTAACAAATAAATTCAATTATTATTTTCTATTTAAAATATATATATTAGCTGCGAATTTACTTGTGAATTTTAAATTTTTTTACAGATTTATTTGCGGTATCACCTGCGAAATTAACTTTGGTTTTATTTGCATATATTTTCTGCAGGTTTACCTATGGATTTACCATAGAATTTTTTTGACAAAATAATTACCCGCGAAATTTTAGCTGAGAACCAAATACGACACAAAAAACTGCATGAAACTTGTTTCCTATGGAAATTTAGGTTAAGTGTTCAGGTAAATACGCAGGTTTACCTATATATTTTTAGACGCGCAATATTCACCCTATGTATCGGTTTTTATATACCCCAATCTTTTTCATCACATGCAATTCCACCATGGGTCATCTTCAAGGTATTATGATTTTTTCAGAATCTGAATCATATAATATAATTGATTTTCAAACTAATAGAGTAACTGAAAACAAAACAATAGAAACTCTTTTGCAAAAAAAAATGAAGTCGAAGTCGAAGGGTATTTGGGAATTAGGGTTCAGATAATGAATATGGAGAAGAAACACAAATACTCAATTTTTAAATGAGGCGTGTGATTTTTTTACCATATCTAATGATTTTGTCTCCATGACTTTTTTTTTATAACATAATTGTATTATTTTTCACTAACTTGACAAATTCTTGTAATATTTATTATATTTTTAATTTTGCAGCTTAGGTTGTATATTAGAGTTAGGGTGTATACACATAAAGTTATTGAGAAGTGATACGAGCAATGTATCTTAAAAGTCAAAGAATCAGATTGAGGAATTGCACTCCACCACTGAGAAACTGTTCTATTTATTTAGCATAATGCCGAATTTTGACTAATGTGCAGTATTTTTTATCATATATGAAGTTGTGATGATTCAAATGGAGCAAAATTAATGCCAAAAGAAAGATAGCATCCATGCATATGATATGAGAGGATTTAACTTGACACCCTTAAATTTAACTTGGTGTTGGAAATTCACCACACCCTATGATGATTTTGCTTCAATCTTGATCACAAGATTGATCACTGTTCTGGACCGGGCAAGGCTTCCTGCCCTTAAGGGCCAGACCCAATCCATCATAATTAGCGAACAGGCCCAATAAGCACAATATAGCCGTTGGACACAATATAGCCGTTGGGCACAATGTAGCCGTTGGGCGTGTCCCCTTCACGCGCAGAGTAGCTCACACGACCAACTGCCTCCCCGGATATCACGGAAATAGTTAGAAAAACCACGCGCTTTGCCCTCCATCTGGCAATACCTCATTGGTCGATCAGACGCTTTGCTCGCCAACAATCTCTATAAAAACCCCCTCGCTTGAGAGGGGCAAGTATCACAAATCATATACTTGACTTCTCTTACTTGCTTTCTCCCTTTCTTTTGACCAAATACTTACTTTGGCATCGGAGTACCTTGCAGGTACCTCCACCCCTCTTTCCTCTCCTACGAGCATCTACTCTTGTCCTACACAAAGGCCGCAACGATCTCCTCCTGGTCCCCTTCGATCAGTGGCGCCGTCTGTGGGAATCGAAGCTTCCCCGTCTTTTTTGAATCAAGATCCCTCATCTTTTCACCCAAAAGACCAAAGCTTTCATCTCTCTCCAAAACCCCAGATCATCATGGCTTTCATCAAGAGTGACATCCGCCAAGAACCTGTGACCACCGCAGACACTACCGACAACGATGCTGTCGTCGGCCACATCCCGTCCGAAAACGTCCAGCGCAACGGTGGGCTGCCTTCCCCAAAGCCTGGCGAACAAAGACCACGAGCGCCAGCCGCAGAACTTTCCTTCGAACCCATTCCGGTTCCTCAAGGCGCAGATCCGACCACCTCGGCGCTCATCGCCTCTTTGAACAACTCCAATCGTTTCATCCTCCAGCAGGGAGAAAAAATCAGTGCCCTCGAGCACGCCCTTCAGGAGCATCACACCTCGGAGACGCTGAACCTCTCCCCGCCTCCGCGAGTTCACTCAAAGCGGAGACGTGATAGTCCTTCCCCGGTCAAAGAGCGTCCAAGATCAGGAAGCCCAACACCCGATCTTGCTCACCGACATCGTCGTTCTCCTAGGAAAACCAGGCACTCCCCTGTTTCCAAAAGACACCGACATTCGGACAAGTACGAGCATAGGCGTACCCGCGGACAGTCTCCTCGCCGCAGTCAAAGCCGCGACCACAGTCATTCTCCGTCGCTTTCTCACAGCTCTAGCAGTGACGACGAGGCTCGAGGCCCATTCACGAGAAACATTGTGGACACCCGGATTCCCCGCAGGTTAGAGAAACCTCCCACACTGGCTACGTACGATGGCACGTCAGATCCTCACAAGCACCTGGAGAACATCGAAGCTATGCTCCAGTACCATGGTGTCTCCGGGGCCATCAGGTGCAAAATATTTCCCATCACCTTGAGGAAGGGTGCGATGACATGGTTCAAAAGACTCCCTCGAGGATCCATCTCCTCCTGGCGCGAGCTCAAAGGCCAATTCACCCGCCATTTCACAGCCTCCCGACGACATCCAAAGACGGAGGCAACGTTGGAAGCGATCATACAAGGCAGGGAAGAACCTCTGCGGGATTACATCGAGAGATTTAATAAAGAGGCAGTGGAAGTCAGAACTTCCGATCACATGAAGAAGTACCTCCTTGAGAAAGGACTCCGACCAAAATGCGACTTCCGCAAAGCTCTCGGGATCGAAGCTCCTCGAACACTGACAGAGCTTCTTCCAATGGCCAAAGATTACATCCGCTACGAGGAGAAGGAAGCCGCATACCGTGCCCGGGACGCAAGAGACCGTGAAGTACCCCGGGCACCCAAAAAGGAGGAGCCAGAGCCATCCCGCAAGGGGAAATAAAAGCGACGGGAGAAGCGTCCCCGTGAAGGCTAAGGGCCAACTGGCCAATTTAATGAATACACTGTGCTCACAACCTCACGCGAGCGTATTCTCTCCGACTGCATCAACACTGAATTCAAACAAGGGGGTGTCAGGTTCCCTAAACCAACCACGTCCAAAGGAAACGTCGACAAAAGCAAATACTGTCGTTTCCACCGTAGTCATGGACACGTGACAGAAGATTGTGTGCGCCTTAAGGACGCTATAGAGATCCTCATCAAAGAGGGTCACCTGAAGCAATACGTGAAGAAGGGAGAATCCTCCCGACGAGACACGTATGATTCGAAGAAAGAAGCAGAATCAACCCCCTCCAGTCCTCCCCCACAGGTCGCAATGTCCATCAGCCGACCAAAGGACTTCTTCGTTCCTAACCACATCGATCCTACTTCCCAGGCATCCGTACACAGCACCTGGGAAGCCTTTCCTGCGGCCATGGTTATCTCATGTGGGGGGGGTACCATGAGCTCACGATAGGATCCATCAAAAGAAAGTTTGAACAGCTGATAGACAGCAGTCCCGATTAGTTGTACACGAGCGGCAAGGGTAAAGGGCGTTCACAGTTGATCACGTTCTACAAAGAAGAACTCTCCAGAGGATCGCCGAATTCCCACATTCCTCTACTGATCAGGGCCAAATTATCATCTACTGATGTGCGGAGAATCCTGGTTGACCAGGGCAGCTCCGTGGACATCATGCACTCCAGCCTGTTCCGCGCACTGAAGCTGAATAAGTCTAATCTCTCCCCGTACGTGGGATATGATCTCCAAGGATTCAACGGAGCAACGGCCCGACCTTGGGGTTACGTGGAGATACCAGTCACGTTTGGCAAAGAAGAGGCATCCCGGACAATTAAAACACAGTTCTTAGTCATTGATTGCCCGTCGCTCTATCAGTGCATCCTCGGCAGACCATCTCTCTCCGAACTCGTTGCTGTCCCCTCTATGGTCCACCACAAGCTCAAGTACTATACTGTGAAAGGACACGTCACAACTCTGCACGGTGACATTGAGGCTGCTCGCAGATGCTTCGAGGCTGCAACAAAAGGGCAGAACCAGATCGCGACAACAGCAAAGTCGGCAAAGCGCACCAGAGAGGACGAGGTTCCAGCCGAAGAGGGACAGCCAGAGAAAAAGCCCACGCTTCCCGTGCACACCATTGACCTCGACAGCAGGCTTGCTGAAGATGGAAACGAAGATCGGGACGAACATGGAAAGTTAGGAGTGAAAAGCTACCCGTCTCCTACACTGCTGCGACCAGTTCCAGATGGGGAATTCGAGATCATCACTTTCAGCAACAACCCCAGCAGGGGAGTGAGGATAGGCGCTGGTCTCCCCGAAGAGGTAAAGAAGGATTTGAAGAAATGCCTCGACGACAACGCCGACCTGTTCGCATGGAGTGCAGCGGATATGCCCGGCCTTGATCCAGAAACGGCATGTCACCACCTCACAATTAATCCAGCTGCCCGCGCCATTGCCCAACGAAGGAAGGAAAGCCCTCAAGGCGCAGGTCCTGGCCGACTTCGTGGCAGAAATGACTCCGGAATCGTTCCCTCCGGGAGGGACACAAGAATGGATCATTTACGTGGATGGCGCCTCAAGCCCCGCGGGCAGCGAAGTAGGGATTTTACTCGAAAACAAGGAAGGGACCCTGATCGAAGTACCCTTGATCCTTTCCTTCAAAACATCCAACAATCAAGCCGAATATGAAGCCTTCCTCACAAGATTACGACTGGCTAAAGACGTCGGCGCGAGGAAAATTAAAATCTGCACTGATTCCCAGCTTGTGGCATCCCAAGTACGAGGAGAGTACCAGGCAAAGAACGACCAACTAGCCGATTACTTGGCCACGGTGAAAGAAAAAATGACAGAGTTCGAAGCATGGGAAGTTCAGCACGTCCCGCGCGAACAGAATACACGAGCAGACATCCTCTCCAAATTAGCCAGCACCAGGAAAAAAGGTGGAAACAAATCCGTCATACAAGAAACACTGACTAGCCCGAGCATTACAAAGCCCGACCTGGTAGATGTTAACGTCGTCGGAGACCCCCATTGTTGGATAACCCCGGTATACAATTACCTCACCAAAGGGGAACATCCCGAAGACAGTAAAGAGGCCAGTGTAACTAAACGACGAGCCTTCTCGTACGTACTGGTCGAGGACAAGTTATATTGACGAGGGTTTTCCATTCCCCTGTTAAAATGTGTCGACGAGGCCCAGGTCCCTGAAATCTTACAAGAAATCCATGAGGGCATCAACGCACAACACTTAGGAGGAAGATCCCTGGCTCGAAAAGCTCTGCGCGCAGGATATTACTGGCCGACCATGCAGCACGACGCCAAAGAACATGTGCAAAAATGTGACCGTTGCCAATGCCATGGGGACATGCATTTGGCACCACCCAACGAGTTGAAGACCCTCTCCTCGCCGTGGTGCTTCGCCTGGTGGGGGATGGACATCCTAGGCCCCTTTACAATGGGATCTTATCAAAATAAATTCCTAATCGTGGCCGTCGACTATTTCACAAAATGGATTGAAGCTGAAGCGCTTTCCAAGATCACAGCCTTCAACATACTACGTTTCTACAAAAGAAACGTCCTCGCCAGATTCGGGGTACCCCAGGCCCTCGTAACCGACAACGGAACCCAATTCACGGACAGAAAATTCCAAGACTTCGTCGCCAAATTGGGAACGAAACAACACTTTACTTCGGTCGAGCATCCCCAGACCAACGGGCAAGCGGAGGCCGCGAACAGAGTAATCCTACGTGGATTGAAGCGAAGACTAGGCGAGGCTAAGAAAAGGTGGGTCGAGGAGCTCCACAACGTCCTCTGGGCGTACAGGACAACACCTCACTCCACCACCGAGGAAACCCCTTTCCGACTAGCGTATGGAACAGAGGCGGTAATACCGGTGGAGATAAGGGAGCCTTCTAGAAGGACAAAAGCTCCCCTCGACGAAGAAATGAACGACGAGGCTCTACGCGAGGAGCTCGATCTGGTCGAAGAAGTAAGATCAGGGGCTGCCCTCCGTGAGACCGCGTTGAAACAACAAATATCGTTGCGACATGACGCCAGAGTCATAAAACACGACTTCCCCGTAGGCAGTCTGGTCCTGCGCAGAAACTAGAAAGATTCTCGGGAAGGGAAACTGGCAGCGAACTGGGAAGGACCTTATAGGGTCAAGTCCAAAACGGGCACGAGAGCGTATTACTTGGAAACACTGGACAAAAAATAACTTGCTCTACCGTGGAATGCTGGAAAACTCAAGAAATACTATAGCTAAGTCCTTAACCACGAGGATAGACAAGTCGCCGACATAATCAACCCAAAACGGGGAGAATTGTGCGACCATCGTATCATGCCCTGGTGAAGCATGACGCGCACTACAACGCCGGCCAGCTCTGCTCATTGAACGAGCAGATCCTGCGCACAACGGGGATACCTCAACCGACATCCGCCGTTGCCGCACCATTCAGGAAGGATGCCCAGCTCGCGATGGGAACAATCCAAGCCTATGAGACTAGTACCTCAAACGAAGTCCTAGCCTCATCATGGGCAGAACCACTTCGTCCTCCTCGGTAGATTTCACACCTATCCGAGCACACACATACATACAAACAAAAAGATCAAAGTCCATAATAAAACGTCCACAAAACCAAGTATATTAAAGTACCAGCCACGACCGGATAATGTCATAAATACAAAAAGGGGCAGCGCCCATACAAAATGATAAGGGCACGCAGGCCCATAAAACATGCTAAAAACAACAAAGTCCTACTCTGCGACTTCACTCTCCTCTTCGGCTGGGATAACTTGACCGTCCACCACTCTGTTGAACAAACCCATTCCATCCATCGTGAGGTGCACATCAGAGTTGAGGGCCTGCATCTGCTCCTTTGCAGCATTGAAGCCGAACTCAACAGCTTTCAGGTTGTCCTCGCCCAGGATTCTAGTCCTGCCGATCAAGTCAGCCCGCGACTTCAGAGACTTCTCGTCGTCATTTTCATCTTGGACAGATGCAGCTAAACCTTCCAATTTAGTGATCCTCGCCTGAAGACGCGCTTTCTCCTCGTCAGCCTCAAGCGCAACCAACTTCAGCTGGGTCACCTCCGTCTGGAGCAGCACCTTGGCCTCCTCGTGACCTTTAAACTGTTTTAAATCGTTGAACAACTTGTTGTTTTCTGCCTCCAGCTCGGCTATTCTATTCTGGGAAGTCACGAGGCTCGCCCGAGTAGCGGCTTCATCGTCGGCGAGGACAAGGGCAGCTTCAAGGACCCTGAACATGCTCGCCGCATCCTGGCACAACTGTTTTCTCCTCACCTTGGAGTTGGCGTTCAAAATAGTGACGGCTTCAGAATCATGGACCTCTATCGAATCCCCTTCAACGAATAAATCTCAGCGCGTGTAGCAGGCGGGCAGGACGAAATGACCGGCACCGGACCCCCCGGGACCAGCGGCCACAGGAGTCCCCGCGACATCTCTCTTCCTCTTAAGAGAACCCTCCGGGGTCAGTGGCGTCGAGGCTCTCTCCGGGACAGGGGTAGATCTAGCAGCAAAACTCTCCATCACTGTCTGCTTAGGCGCCCCGGCCTTGGTACCGGTGGTCGCCTTCTTGTGAACCTTCGCCGCTTGCGACCTCATCAAACGCTCGCGCATGTCAGCCATCATACCTGCGAGCACATATACCAAGTCAGGACTAAGAATTCAAAGAAATAAAATAAAATAGTGGAGCATACCGAGCAAAGTCATCGCATCATCGTCGTTGTCGCACTCGAGGAGAGCTTTAACATTGATATATCTAGCTGCTCGGACGGGCCCATCATCCCCAACCAACTCTTTCCCGTCCCGATCAACTACGAAAGTCGGGCTAAAGCTCTCCACGTAAGCATGAAGGATCCTATATGACTCCTTATCCGCCGGGCAAAACTGCTCATGCTTCACCAGGAACTGATCTGTCCTGCGCTTAAAATGAGTGTAGGCCCACTCCAACGGAAAGATGGAGACCACACCATCCTTCTCCCGACCATCCACCATCACCCTCTCAATGGTCGAGATGCTCCTCTTCGCCTCCTCGGTGATAGGGTTCACGATCAGAAACCTATCCTTGAAGTTGCGTATCGAATTAGAATACGGCCAGAATAGCCTACTCTGTTGCTTGAACGATACCCAACTCTGTTTCATCCCCGCCGTGCTCCGTTGGATCTGGCAGAGGCAGAAGAAGAGGTCCGTGGTCACCCCGATATTGAGATAACGAAACACTAACACAAAAGCCCGGATAAAAGCCAAGGCGTTCGGGTGAAGCTGGGACGGGCACAAGGCCAGATGGGTGAACAGGGAGGATTGGAAGTCAGTGAAAGGGAGACGCATCTTGGCCTCCGTAAACGCGAACTCATGCATTGGAAAGCGCAATCCCGGATACGAGGAATAGATTCTATCATACTCCTCGGGGCAAAATGCTTTCCATGCCCGTGGAGCGTTTTCGTCACGCCTCTCCAACAAGTCGAAGTCCCGTATCTCCTCGGCTGAGAAAGTTGATCGAAACGACAAAGGCTCATGTGCGAGCCAGTCAAGGTCCCCTCCTGCGACCTCGATATTCGAGTAATCGGCGGACACACTGGGCCCCTCCTGTACTTCCTGTGTGTCGGGCACAACTTCATCGCGAGGTTCATCCATTTCACCTGAAAAGAAGAGGAAGAGAAGTGAATTCGACATCCGCGATCAAATCCACCCTTCCACCACTAATCAAGTGAAAGGGCGTTAAAAAATCCAAGGAGAACTGCGTGCCCGTATAAACTACCTACCAATCGCTAGGAGAGGTCTCCGCGACCAGAACTCGCAGATATACATACGAGGACGCGTGTTCGCCTCACAGTCACGTCAAAGTTCCGAACAGGCCTAGTGCCTGACTACAAACTAAATTCTACGCCTAACCAGATTCTACAAGGATCTACGCTAACAAAATTCTACAAAATCCTAGAAAATCCTGAAGTTCATCATGTTCTTCATAAAATTTCCAGGAATTCATGTGTTCATCGAAGAACACATGAAGTTCAACCGAAAAACATGAACTTCAACCGGAAAACCCATAAAAATAAACAGAAAGGGAAGAACGAACTTACAAGTAAAAGAAGAGGTTGACGGTGGCGAAGAGAAGCTCCGGCGAAGAATTGATTGCAGAGCAAATAAGGGCAAAGGGTAAAAAAACTTGTGAAATTGTGAAAATGAAACCTTTCCCCACCTTTTAATAACCACTTGATCGTGGGGAATCGTGAAGGTCATCATAACCTGTGCGCCCCTAGGACTGACAAAGGCCATAATTGCTCACCACATGTCACTATGACCCTTCTCCTGGTTTAGTTCAAAAAAATTCACTAGCCCTTGGCTCCCACGAGCAAGTCTCCCCATCAAAATGAACACGTCCGTGCAGGTCTGCGAGCAGAAACTCCCATTTCTCCGAGGACGCTGAAAACCCTGATCGACATTTCGCGCTAGTAGCTAATGACCACATCTGATCGGGGCACGAATGGAACATTCTACGCGAGCAACCACTTCCCCGACAGTACGGTCGAAGTCACAGCTATCTAAAGTCATTACTCTCCAACAGAGCAACGACTTGGGGGGCTCCTGTTCTGGACCGGGCAAGGCTTCCTGCCCTTAAGGGCCAGGCCCAATCCATCATAATTAGCGAACAGGCCCAATAAGCACAATATAGCCGTTGGGCACAATGTAGCCGTTGGGCGTGTCCCCTTCACACGCAGAGTAGCTCACGCGACCAACTGCCTCCCCGAATATCACGGAAACAGTTAGAAAATCCATGCGCTTTGCCCTCCATCTGGCAATACCTCATTGGTCGATCAGACGCTTTGCTCGCCAACAATCTCTATAAAAACCCCCTCGCTTGAGAGGGGCAGGTATCACAAATCATATACTTGACTTCTCTTACTTGCTTTCTCCCTTTCTTTTGACCAAATACTTACTTTGGCATAAGAGTACCTTGCAGGTACCTCCACCCCTCTTTCCTCTCCTACGAGCATCTACTCTTGTCCTACACAAAGGCCGCGACGATCTCCTCCTGGTCCCCTCCGATCAATCACCAACCCACAAACACACGTAATGATAATGAAGAACAAATGAAGAACAAGAACAGAAAGAAAAGAAAACGAGAGAAAAGAGAAATATTTGGAGAAAAGTTGTTACCCACGAACTGTGGGATTTTGAATCTATTGCACTTTCACTTGCTACCCGCAAACTGTGAATACAATTGTTTTTGTTACAATGCAAGGGATACTCCCTTTATATAGATTTAGATTTACAAAGGCCCAAAAACTTTAAAGCCCAAAATATCAAATCTAATCTAAATCATATCAAATCTAATCTAAATAGAATCCAATCAAATCTAAAGTGAATCTGTCGAAACACCTTCAATAATTCGACATTAAACTATTCGACACTATGAATGATTTTTAACACTATGAATTACAATTTAACACACCACCTAATTCATTGTGTCTAAACTATCTACATTCATCATCGATCTTAGCTTCTTGAATATTTCGACCTGCACTCCCTTCGTCATGATATCTGCAATCTGATTCTCAGTTCTGCAGTGTTCCAACTTCATTTTCCCTTCTGCTACCTGCTCTCGAAGATAATGGAACCTCATTTCAATGTGCTTGCTTCGACCATGTGCTATTGGATTCTTCGCCATATTGATAGCTGACATGCTGTCGATCTTCATGGTAATTGCTCCATGATTCTTCCCTGTAATCTCTTCGACCAAGTTCACCATCCAAGTTGCTTAACATGCACAAAGAGAAGCAGCTATATATTCTGCTTCGCATGATGACAATGCCACTACTGGCTCCTTTCTTGAACTCCAAGCAACTGGTTCACCACCTAACATAAATACATATCCAGCTGTGGATTTTTTATCTTCTGCATCATTACACCAGCTAGAGTCTGTGTATCCCACTAACTTGCATTCTTTCCCTTCGTTAGCTGCAGGAAATAAAATGCCATAGTCGAGAGTCCCTTTCAGATACCTCAGTATCCTCTTCGTCGCTGTTAGGTGTGATACCTTTGGCTTCTGCATGAATCTACTTACCATACCAACACTGTATGCTAAGTCAGGCCTTGTGTGACAAAGGTATCTAAGTGACCCAATAAGTCTTCTGTATTGGGTTGGGTCGACATCATCTTCGTCTGGATCCTTCGACAGTTGCAGTCTGGTCTCAGCTGGAGTCGAAGTTGAGTTGCAATCTTGCATCTCAAATCTCTTGAGTATTTCGCCTGCATATCTTCGTTGGTGCATCATCAAGCCTCTACTAGTCTTGTAGAATTCGATGCCAAGGAAATATGAGAGATTTCACAAGTCTGACATTTTAAACTCTTTGCTTAGATCATGTTTGAAATCTTCGATCTCCTTCTTGCAACTTCCTGCTATCAACAAATCATCGACATAGAGACATAGTATAAGCAATTCTCCATTGCTTCTTCTTACATATACTCCATGCTCAGTTGTACACTTCACAAATTCCTTTTTCCTTAAGAAGCTGTGGATTTTCTTATTCCAAGCTCTTGGAGCTTGGTTAAGTCCATACAGGGCTTTATGCAGCCTGTACACCTTTCCTTCTTCACCATGTTTCACATACCCAGCTGGTTGTGCGACATAAACTTCTTCGTCTAGGGGGCCATTAAGGAATGCACACTTCACGTCCATCTGACATGTGTGCCAATTATTCATATTTTCTAGACCAACAACCAACCTGATTATTTCGATCCTAGCAACGGGTGCGAACACTTCATTGAAGTCGATTCCTTCCTTCTGAAGAAATCCTTTCACCACAAGTCTTGCCTTGTGTCGAGTTACTTCTCCTCTAGGATTCACCTTTACCTTGTAAACCCACTTCACATTAATTGCCTTCTTGCCTTGAGGCAATTCGACAAGTGACCAGGTGTTGTTGACTTCAATGGATTCTAACTCTTCATTCATTTCTTTCACCCACTTCGAATCTTTTAATGCCTCAGCTGCATTGACTGGTTCGACATCTGCGTAGAAAGCATAATGTACCAGCTCACCCTCTTCATCGACCACATCATCTGATGTAATTACACATTCTTGCAACCTTGCAGGCATGTGTCTTGTTCGTCGAGGTCTGCTTGAACCTGCTTCATCTGCAACTGGTTCCTGTCGAACTTCTCTTTCGACTTCAGTGACTGGTTCTTCACAAGAGATTCTCACTGATTCCTTCTTGGCTTTCTCTTTCCAATCCCATTCTTTAAGCTCATCTATGATCACATCCCTGCTGATCACTACCTGCTTATTCACTGGGTCGAACAGCTTGTAACCTTCAGTCGAATGATATCCTATCAAGATCATCTGATTGGACTTGTCATCAAGCTTCCTTCTCAACTGATCTGGCACATGTCTATGTGCTATAGATCCAAACACTTTCAAGTGACTGAGACTAGGCTTGTCACCAGACCAACAGTCTTCTGGTGTGACTCCTTCAAGCTTCTTCGTCGGACATCTGTTCAAAAGATATGTTGCTGTCGAAACTGCTTCTCCCCATAATTCTTTGGGTAGATGCTTTCCATTCAACATACTTCTTACCATGTTCATGATGGTTCTATTCTTGCGTTCTGCAATCCCATTCTGCTGTGGAGTGTAGGGTGGCACCACCTCATGCACAATCCTTTCTTTTCTACACAATGCATCGAACTCTTTCGACACATATTCTCCACCACCATCAGTTCTCAGAGTTTTCAACCTTCGACCACTCTGTCTTTCGACCATGGATTTGAATCTGACAAATACCTCAAACACATCACTTTTCTTCTTGATGAGGTAAGTCTATAACTTTCGACTGAAGTCATCTATAAACGTGACAAAATATCTGTTGCCACCAATCGAATCCACCTGGATTGGGCCACATACATCAGAGTATATGACTTCAAGTATTGCCTTTGACTTCCTTCCTGCATCCTTGCTGAAGCTATTCTTGTGTTGTTTCGACTGAACACACTCTTCACAGACTTCACTTGGAATGTCGATTTCTGGTAATCCTGAAACCATATTTCTTCTCTTTAGTTCTCTGATGTCATTGAAGTTGAGATGGCCTATTCGAAAGTGCCATAACCACTCATCTCTGCTGGATGCTGTTGCTAGACACTTGTGCTCCATCACATTGAGTTCAATCTTGAAGGTCCTATTCTAAGATATTGGAGCCTTCAAGATCAACCTACCACCTGCGTCGAGAACTCTCATCATATTGTCTTCAACAACTACCTTGTAGTTCTTTTCGACTAGCTGCCCTATACTGAGCAAATTACTCTTCATGCCTGGAATGTACAACACATTGGAAATTGTTGATCATTTTCCATCTTTCCTCAAAGTAAGAACATCACCAACACCTTCAGCTGCTAGAGTGTTGTCATTTGCAAACTTCACTGTGTTCTTCGACGAGGGCTTCATGTTGACAAACCAATCTTTCCTTCCAGTCATGTGTGATGAGCATCCTGAGTCCAAGTACCACTGATCTTGGAATCTTTCTTCATCTTTCGTTGTGACCATCAGCAACGTCTCTTCTTCTTCATGCTTCGCTAGAATTGCATCAGTTTCTTGATTTTTCTTCTTTTCTGGACAGTTACTAACATAATGGCCATACTTCTGACAATTGAAACATTGAATGTGACTTTTGTCTGGCTTTCGACCACCACCTCTTCCTCTACCTGCAGCACCACCTCTTTGGTTGCCTTGGTTCCAAGGTTTCTTCTGAGTCAAATTACTGCCTCCTCTATCTTTGTTGCCATTCACGTTTCCTTTGCCTTTCCTTTCCTTTTCTGACTGCGCCTGCAAAGCCATATCACTCTTTGACTTTCCTGCAGCTCTCTCAGCCATCCTTTGTTCATGAGACTCAAGCATCCCTTTAAGCTCTTCCTTCGTCAATACTGACAAGTCTTTCAACTCTTCTATGGCTACTACCACGTGGTCGAACTTAGGAGCCAACGATCTCAAAATCTTTGAGACAACTGCTTTCGTCGTCAGCGTTTCTCCACATACTTTGATTTGATTCACAAGTTTTGTAACTCTTGTGAAGAAATCTGTAATACTTTCGTTGTCTTCCATCTGAAGCAACTCATAGGTTCTCTTGTGAGTTTGTAACCTCACTTCTTTCACCTTTTCTGCGCCTCCAAATGACTTTTCAAGAATCTCCCATGCTTCTTTTGCTGATTCTGCATCGCTAACATTTTCAAAGTTATCTGGATCAACACATTGATGGATTATAAACAACGCTTTATAATCTTTCTTCTTCAAATCTTTGAGTGCAGCCTTTTCTTGATCCGTCGCGTTCTCCCCAAGCGGTGTTACTCCTTCCTTCACAAGATCCCACAGATCTTGATAATAGAAAACCACCTTGATCTGCTTGCACCAATTCTCATAATTATCTTTCTTGAGAATTGGTAGGGTCGCCGGAAAGTGTCCATTTGAATGATTCATAGCCATCACGATTTTCCTCCTTGAATCGCAACTGGAGCTCTAAATACCAGATGTTGGAAATTCACCACACCCTATAATGATTTCGCTTCAATCTTGATTTCAAGATTGATCACCAACCCACAAACACACGTAATGATAATGAAGAACAAATGAAGAACAAGAACAGAAAGAAAAGAAAACGAGAGAGAAGAGAAATATTTGGAGAAAAGTTGTTACCCACAAACTGTGTGATTTTGAATCTATTGCACTTTCACTTGCTACCCGCAAACTGTGAATACAATCGTTTTTGTTACAATGCAAGGGATACTCCCTTTATATAGATTTAGATTTACAAAGGCCCAAAAACTTTAAAGCCCAAAATATCAAATCTAATCTAAATCATATCAAATCTAATCTAAACAGAATCCAATCAAATCTGAAGTGAATCTGTCGAAACACCTTCAACAATTCGAGATTAAACTATTCGACACTATGAATGATTTTCGACACTATGAATTACAATTTAACACTTGGCACTCCTAATATTTATAATGCCAAAATTGCTTCTGGGTAAAAAATACATCAAGTTTTCGTATGAAACTTTTGGTAGGCATGTTGAAATTTTCGGTACAATTTGAAATTTCCGTTAGCTCATTTGGAATTTCCGGTGTATCAGAAATTTCAAAATTTCTAGTATAGTACAAAATGTTCCGGAAATTTTAAATTTCCGTGTTGATACCGGAAATTTTACCCTAAGTGAAATTTATGGTTATTGTATTGTTAGGGTTTTTTTTAAGATGATTAGGATTTTGCCGACAGTTTTGTGCGGCAATGATCGTATCGGCAGTTTGTGTGTTCTAGAATAGATTCAAACTTGTATAAATATGGGTCACCTGTTGTTGATAAACACATCTCAAAAAATGTCTCTTCCCTAATTTTTGATTAAGACATAAGTGTACTTCAACGGAGCTTCTCCTCTTGTAGAGTTCAAGCTTCCCGATGGCACCACCTCTTTTGCTAGTCTGACGTCGAAGTTGAATGATTTGTTGTCTGATGGCGACAATAGAAAGGTGAGAAAGATCGAGTTTCGTGAAGATTAGAATGATATAAACGGAAGGGTGAAATATAACCTTATTGAGTTGAAGACCGACAAAGATGTAAAGGAAATGTGGAAATCATTTCGCCGTAGGATAACAAAGGGGCCGATCTAGTTAGATGCGAAGCTGTCAAGATTCGTCGACGACATAATGGAGATGCTGAAACGTCCTGAAGCATCTGGTAGTGTTTATGCTTTTCTTATTTATTATAATATTATAATGTTAAGTGTTTTCTGTTTAAGTTATGAAAACCATTGTTGAATGTTAGTTAACGTTCACACTGCAACTTAAGAAAGAACACTAATATTAGCTAATAAGGTCTTATGATAAAGATGTTTGAATAATATACAAATAATACAAATAATACAAATAATACAAAATGTATCTAATAGGCCCCTCATGGGCTATGTGTGCAGCCCGAGCTAATCCAGTATATACCTCACCATCTGGGTTTACCAAACCCATGAGGTTATCCATAATCACTACAATAATTTGGAGGCGCTGATGGTCATTGGCGTGGTCTACTGGAGGAGGCGGCAGCGACGCGTCATTAATAGGTACCCGATCATCAAAAGGTCCATCATCAGTTAAGGGTGGGGTGATGCGTGGGTGTGATACAGTGAGGTACCACTCTAAGTAACCATCCTCACACTGCGAGGGGTGCTGAACAGTGACCGCTCAATCTATGATGGCACGACCGGAGCTAAGGAAGTTACTCTAAAACCACCAGTCAATCCCTGAAGCTGAAATATCTGGGAATGGTCATGGGATACCCTGAACATAATCATACTAATGTAGACACCTTGCAGGCAAGCGTCTAGCAACAATGGTCTCCCACCGCATATAACCCGAATATAACGACGACTCCTTAAACTCCCGGTGGACTCTATGACCAATGTATGGTGTCCATATGACATCATCTATAGTAAGAGCATCGAGCCTTCTCTTATACTCAACAACACCACCAGGATGTGCATGTCTCCCCTTCCACCTCTTCACCTGTGGGGCCCCCACCTAGCAATGCTGCACCATCCCATCACAGATCACTATTACGAAAAACCCATTTAACAACGGTTGGAAATGACATATAATGACGCGGGCGGAGGCGTTGTTATGTAGAGTGTTGTTGTATATGCGGTACGTACAATGACGGTCCTGGGACCGTTGTTGTATTCCAGAAAGCGCGCACCATTTCACAACGGTTAGATTACACAACCGTTGTGATATAACTAAAGGTGATCTGGTTCGATTCTCAGCAACAACATTTTTTATTTATATTATTCTGGTCAGCATTTGACATACAACTACGGTTAGATTTTATAACCGCTGTCAAAACAGCCTGTTTTAAATATAAAAATTCTCTACTTATCAAATTCTTCCTATATTTTATCCTGTCAAAACAACTTCTGCTTACATCAAACACAATATGTGCATCAAACACAATTCTTCCTATATTATATCCTTATAAATGAATCAGAGAATTTACATCAAAAGCTAACAGCTAACATTGTTTTTGTGAGATTTGGATCGAACTCATGCTGTGTCGAAGGAGAAGTTTTCATGTATTTCGACAGGAGGCAAGCATGCAGTCAAAGCTTGTTCACATGCTGATGCCTTATTGTTACATATTGTAGTCGAAGTCTATTCTAGTATGTATGTATTTTCGAAATATTATTCTGTCGAATTGGGCCTTGTGTTAAGGATCCAATTGTTTAGGTTTCTTGGGCTGCAAGTTACCTAGTTAGTCTATAAATAGGCTAGTACACTCAGTTTGTTGAGTGTGGCAAATTGTGATATTCACTTGTAATCATTTGTGACTTTAATGAGAAAGTGAATAGTAAGCAGAATTTATTTGCCCAATCCTTGTTGTTATTTCTACTTCTTCTTCTTGTTTTCTTTTCCGTTAAACCCTAACCCTTGTTTGGTTCTTGATCATCAAGAAACCATTAATACTTGCTACAAATACATCGTTTTTCACAACAAATTGGTGCGGTGAGCGTGGAGAAGATGTCTTCAACAAAGTATGAGATTACAAAGTTCACCAGAGTGAACGATTTCGGTCAGTGGCGCTTGAAGATGAAAGCCCTACTGGTACAACGGGGTTGTTTGGAAGCGTTGAAGGGATTGGCAGCCATGGATATTGCGTTAACTGAAAGAGAAAAGATGACCATGATCGAGAAAGCACACATCGCGATATTGTTGAGCCTTGGTTATAAGGTTCTTCGGTAGGTATCAAAGGAGACGACGACGTCGGGATTATGGGTGAAGCTTGAAAGCTTGTACATGACCAAATCATTGGTAAATCATTTGTACCTGAAGCAAGCTTTGTATTCATTCAAGATGAGTGAAGACAAAGCTTTGGCTGAGCAGTTGGATATGTTCAACAAGCTGATTCTTGATCTTGAAAATATTGATGTGAAGTTCGATGACGAAGATTAAGCGCTGTTGCTGTTATGTGCTTTGCCTAGATCGCATGCTCACTTCAAAGAAACTCTCTTGTATGGAAGAGAGTCCCTGACCTTTAAAGAAATTCAAGCATCCTTGTATTCGAATTGAACGAAAGAAAGGAGCAGAAACCTTCATCAGTTGGTGAAGGGTTGTCCGTGAAAGGAAGATCGTTGAAGAAAGATGGTAGGTTTAACAAGAAGAAAGGAAAGGTTCAGCAGAAGTCTTATAGTGGTGATATGTCTGGTATCAAATGTTATCACTGTAAGAAGGAGGATCACACAAGAAAGGTATGCCCTGAGTGCCTGAATAATCATGGAGGTAAGGACAATGGGAATGCAGCTATTGTGCAAAATGGTTATGAATCATCTGATGTCCTTGTGGTGTCGAGCAGCAACTCTTGCGAAGAGTGGGTTATGGATTTTGGATGTACTTGACATATGACTCCAAACAAGAATGTGTTTGAAGAATTATGTGATCAAGGTGGAGGATCAGTGTTGTTGGGGAACAATAAAGCTTGCAAGATTGCAGGTATTGGATCTGTTAGATTCAAGCTCCATGATGATTCAATACGGTTATTGACTGGGGTTAGGTTTGTACCTGACCTTAAGAGGAATTTAATTTCTCTTGGTGAATTCGACAAGATAGGATATGTCTTCAAAGGAGAGCAAGGTATCCTGAAGTCATGAAGGGGTCGAACGAAGTCTTGAGAGGTATGAAGAAATAAGGCTTGTATACCCTTGAGGCTGAGGTTGTAAGTGGTTCAACAAATGTTGTATCCATGAAACCTGTGTTGAAGACAGAGTTATGGCACATGAGATTGGGCCATGTCAGCGAAAGAGGCCTGGTCGAATTGGGGAAGCCGGACCTGCTAGGTGGTGACAAAGTTGAAAAGCTGGAGTTTTGTGAATCTTGTGTATTTGGTAAATCCTGTAGGGCGAAGTTCAACAAAGGCAAGCAAAAAACACATGGATCCCTTGATTACATTCATGCTGATCTTGGGGGGCCTGCAAGGAATCCTTCACACTCAGGTGCAAGGTACTTTCTATCCATTGTTGATGATTGTTCCAGAAAGTTATGGGTATTCATTCAGAAGACGAAGGATGAAACTTTTGAGAATTTTAAAAGTTGGAAGGTTCTGGTCGAAACTCAAATTGGCAGAAAGGTTAAGAGGTTGAGAACCGATAATGGCCTTGAGTTCTGCAACGAAGCGTTCGACAGTTACTGTGTTGAGTATGGGATTGCAAGGCATAAGACTATAGCAGGTACTCCTCAACAAAATGGCTTAGCTGAGAGATTCAATCTAACAATCCTTGAAAGGGTTAGATGCATGTTGGTTAGTGTTGGATTGAAGAAGGTGTTTTGGGCAGAGGCTATTTCGACAGCAGCCTATATGATAAATAGATGTCCCTCGACTGCGCTAGGAATGATGACACCTGAAGAAGTTTGGTCGAATCATCCACCAGATCTCGACAAACTGAGAGTATTTGGCTGTTTAGTCTATGATCACATTAGGCAAGACAAGGTCGAACCTAGAGCTCTGAGATGCATGTTCCTTGGATATCCTGAGGGAGTCAAGGGTTATAGGCTGTGGTTCCTAGAACCAGGTCACAGAAGATGTATCACAAGTCGTGATGTAGTTTTCAATGAGGTCTAAATGGCTTTCAAGAAAACTGGTGATGCAGGTCGAAGTGCAGAAATCTCTGAAGAGGAGCTGGAATAGGTAGAGATGCCTATTGAGGTGGAGTATAGCGATGCTGAAGTGCATAGCCCAGATGAAGTCGAAGTCGAAGAGCAAGATGCTGAAGAGGTTGAGGAAACTGTCGATGACTACCCACTGGCAAGAGATAGGTCGAGAAGAGTCATCAAGCCACCTCAGAAACTTGGTTATGCAGATCTTATAGCTTTTGCTTTAATCTCTGCAAGTGAGGTACTTGACGAAGAACCTAGAGATTACAAGGAAGCTATAAGGAGTCGAAACAAGACTGAATGGCGAAAAGCCATGGATGACGAGATGAAATCTCTTCATGACAAAAACACTTGGGAGCTGATTGAGAAACCTGTAGGAGCAAGGTTAGTCAGATGTAAGTGGATTTTCAAGGTCAAGGAAGGAATCGAAGGAGTGATGTCGAAGCGCTTTAAGGCGAGGCTGGTTGCTATGGGGTTCACTCAGAAAGAAGGAGTCGACTTTAATGATGTGTTCTCACCATTGTAAAGCATAGATCCATTCGAATGTTGTTGGCCATGGTGGCAAAGTTCGACTTGGAACTTGAGAAAATAGATGTGAAGATAGCATTTCTGTATGGTAATCTAGATGAAACGATCCTGGTGCGTCAACCTGAAGGGTATGCAAAAAAGGCTAAAGAAGATTATGTGTGCAAGCTGAATAGGTCTTTGTACTGAAACAATCTCCTCGACAGTGGAATAGGAGATTCGACAAGTTCATGGCACACATTTGTTTCACTAGAAGTCAGTTCGATCACTGTGTTTACTTCAGATTTCGACCTGGAAACTCACTTGTTATGTTGCTGCTGTATGTGGATGATATCCTCATAGCTAGCAACAGTGTTGAGGATGTAACGAAGGTGAAGGCTGAACTCAGTAAGGAGTTCGAAATGAAGGATATGGGAGCTGCAGCCAGGATTCTTGGGATTGACATCCGGAGAGATAAAAATCAGTCGAAGTTGTGCTTATCTCAATAGACATACCTACAGAAGCTTCTCGACAAGTTTGGTATGCCGAATTCAAAGCCTGTTGTGACACCTACAAATCCTCAGTTTAAGCTTAGTACTACTCAAAGTCCGAGTACTGAAGCTGAAAGAATCTATATGAATAGCATCCCATATGCTAGTGTAGTGGGTTCTTTGATGTATGATATGGTATGTACAAGGCCAGACATAGCATATGGAGTGAGCCTTGTGAGCAGGTATATGGCCAATCCTGGAAAGGCACGCTGGCAAGCTGTAAAGTGGATTCTCAGGTACATAAATGGGTCTCTGAAAAGAGTCTTGATTTATGGTGGAGCCTGTGATGGTGATAACATAGTAAAAATCGAAGGATTTGTTGACTCTGATTATGCAGGTTGTATGGATTCTAGAAAGTCTATTTCTGGATATGTTTTCACAATGTTTGGCACAGCAATCAGTTGGAAAGCGACACTTTAGAAGGTTGTTGCCTTATCAACCACTGAAGCTGAATATATTTCCCTCACCGAAGCTATGAAGGAAGCATTGTGGCTTGAAGGTTTTGCAAAGGAGCTGAAACTTCAAGGTTGAAGTATCACTGTTAAATGTGATAGTCAAAGTGCAATAGACCTGTCGAAGAATTCAGCCTATCATGAGCGAACTAAGCACATCAATGTGAGGTTGCACTTCGTCAGAGAGATAATCGAGCGTGGTGAAGTCCAGGCGCTGAAGGTTTCGACTGAAGACAATGTTGCTGATATGATCACCAAGACGTTGCCAAGTTGCAAGTTCTTCCATTGTATGCAGTTGATAAAGCTGCATGATGAAAGCTAGTTGATTATCTTGTTGCTGAGTTAGATCCAAGGTGGAGATTTGTGAGATATGGGTCGAACTCATGTTGTGTCGAAGGAGAAGCTTTCATGTATTTCGACAGGAGGCAAGCATGCAGTTGAAGCTTGTTCACATGCTGATGCCTTATTGTTACATACTATAGTCGAAGTCTGTTCTAGTATGTATGTATTGTCGAAATATTATTCTGTTAAATTGGGCCTTGTGTTAAGGATCCAATTGTTTAGGTTTCTTGGGCTGCAAGTTACCTAGTTATTCTATAAATAGGCTAGTACACTCAGTTTGTTGAGTGTGGCAAATTGTGATATTCACTTGTAATCATTTGTGACTTTAATGAGAAAGTGAATAGTAAACAAAATTTATTTGCCCAATCCTTTTTGTTATTTCTTCTTCTTCTTATTTTCTTTTCCGTTAAACCCTAACCCTTGTTTTGGTTCTTGATCATCAAGAAACCATTAATACATGCTACAAAGACATCGTTTTTCACAACAGTTTAAATGAAATACAATACGTGCATCAAAAGCCAATATTATTGATTTCATTATAGGCATCAAACACAATATCATGTACATCAAACACAACATGTGCATAAAAAGCCAAAATTATTGTTCACATTATGTGCATCAAAAGCCAAAAATATGTGCATAAAAAAATATGCTGAGGAATGTTGCTGATATATCAAACAGCAGGAGGACCCTTAAGCGCATTGTGGATATACGCCCAACGTTTACGAAGATCTAGAAAGTCCTCAACGGGGAATGGGGTTTGGTCGTTAAACACCTACATAAGAAAGAGCAAAAAGTTGAATATCATGCATGATAATAATTCAATAGTCAACTTATATATTAATATATATAAACATTTTATGACATATATACCTTATCCCATGAATCAACAATGCCGGCAAGGACAATGTTTAACATGTGTTTCATGACATGATACCCACACTCGTAACTCCCGGGTTGTTTCCTCGTCTACAAATTACATGAATATAATAACATGAATATAACCACACATGAATGTAAATAAAAGAAATAGGTAATCGGGCAATTTACTTTAGGAGCAATCCATGTGGGCTTTTTTCTAACATTCCTCATTATATTAACTTGCTCCACAAGACTGTACATTGAAAATTGAATTAATCATATTACATGATAAACTAATTACAATTAATGTCAAAGAAAAGGATATTAAACATAGACACTTACGTTAGAATAATATCTTTCATTGGTTTATGGAGTGGGGCGTGCAAGGAACACAGTAATGTCACCGCATTTGTCCTAAATGATATTATGATCAATTGCCAATGACCACTGAATGAACACGAGAATATATATATATATATATATATATATATATATATATATATATATATATATATATATATATATAATTAGTTTTTACTAAAACAAAACTAAATATAGAATATATAAATAAATTACAACAATACTTACCTACAGAGGAATGTTGCAAGGTAACATTCTTTTCCTCCCTCATTTAGCCGTTCTTTCAAGTACTTTTCCATGATATTTTTTTCATTATACGCCCAACCAATATAAGTTGGCTCCAAGATTCCATAAGTACTTGATTTATTTAACTCTATACAAACACGGTGAATGTACCTAAATGGTCAAAGAACATGAATAAATTAAGGGTGAAAATACAAAAAATTATAATGTTCTATAATAACATGTATAATCGACTATATACTTACGTGCACCAAACTTGCAAAATCGCTATGTCAAGACACTTAAATCCTGCAAGAAAATCTGTTACATCTTCAGGAGTGTAATACATTACATCCAATTTCGGGCAATGTTCTAGCGGGAGAGGTTGCGAAAGGTTTGTTGTTACAATGAACAAGTATAAATTGGTTATTTCATTTGGACTAGGGTCCAATATCCCATTGCGGTTATCTAAAGGGGGAAGGGCTGTACAATTACTTCCTTTTGTAGAAGCGTGATTTACAACACTTCTACTTGGAGTTTGATCATCACCATCAATGTAACGTTGATCTTCATTTGTTCGTTGTTCGAGGTTTTCACTTAATCTCTACATCATAACATTCAATTAGAACATAAAACAAAAATAAGCACAATATATATTATACATTTCCGGTAAAACACTAACATCTCAAGTAAAGCACATACCGAATATAACTCTTGTAACTTTTCCACGTCTTTCTCCCTTTTTTTCCCTCTCCTCTTCAAACATCCTCCTTTGTTCTTCCAATTGCTTCTCAACATTCTCAATCTTTTGTCGTTGAGCATGAAATTCAGTGGTTTCAGTGCTTCTTCTTTGAGATCCAAAGTATGACCTCAAGCCGACACCTTCTCCAACACCACGGACACGACCTTCATGCTCAGCTGTTCCGATAGCTTCCACTAATATGTCATGTCGTGCTTCCAAAACAAATGTGCCTTCACGGGCCTCCACAACCAAATTATCCTACACAACATGAGCAACTTACATAAGTAAACGCATTTAAATAACATAAGCAAAACAAAACATATACTTACAATTTTCTCAGCAACTACTCTTGAAGCCTCAGAGGTGTACTCTCCATTAGGTCATAATTGAGCCCTCATCCATTTCTCATGTCTTAATGGTGGAGGTGAGATGTCACCATCTCCTCCTTCTTGTTGTTTTTCCTACATGATTCTCTTCTCAAGTTTCCTGTAACCCCCACGAGACAATCTATGGGGGTACATGTTTTTCTCCTTGTTTTGAATTCCTACTTCGCTTTTAGCCTGTTATTAACATAGTGAAAAATGTGTATGATTAGTATCTATAACTCATTAGCATAACATTATAGGTTACATAAGACTAGTACTAACCTTGAATTCCTCAGAACGGCGTTTCTTCGCAAACTTGTGTCACACCTTCTTCGATAAAAAAAACTATACCGAATCCATGGACGTTGAAGACCTCTCTTAGGCTTCGTAATGTATTCAGCCGTGAGCTGTGACTTAAATCCCCTCCAACGAACACCGGCATAAGTTATCCATTTTTTTTTCAATTTTAAGTCATCGGTAAACTCAAAATTCAACTACATTAAATCAATATATAAGCACGAATTAGAAACTATAGGTAGTGATATCAAATATATGAAAATTATAGTATGTAATACCTTAACGTCTGTCCATATGCTGTCTTTGACATTAACATCCACTTCTCTCCAATCATCTATTAGTATACTCATTTTGCTACGTGCAAGGAACGCAACATAACTCTTAAAATTAGAGTAATGTGGACAATCAACTAATCTGTAGAGCGAATCAAACTCGATCGGAATTTTTACACCTGATGAGTTGCGAACTAATGTGAATTGGGGCATCATTGTGACACCTCTTTGTGATCTTTTCTATTGAGTATCAATCATTTGAGTTGTATTCGCAGAACACTCAATCGTTTGAGCATCTTTGGTGCTTCCTGATGTAGAACTCGACAAGGTCGACATCTATGTTAAAAAATAACAACAACAACAACATGAACAACAAGAACATAAACAACAATGGCAAATGAGTTTACTGTAGATGCATGGGGAAAATATTTTACGTACCCTAAACGTGATGACTAAGTAAACGATGTTGGTGTTGGGGTTGTTGTTGTCTTCCTTCCTTACGACAACAACGGTGTTGTTGTTATCTTCCTTCTCAACGGTGATGATGATGACGATGGTGTTGGTTGGTGCGTAATCTTCCTTCCGTAACGATCGTGATGATGATGACGAAAATGACAACAACGCGGTGAAGAATGGATACTGATGATGCAAGCTTTGGTTGAAATCGTGTATTGTTTCACAGTATTGAACGTTAGGGTTTAGGGTTGAAATCGTGTATTGTTTCGTCTAGTTTCTATTTTCAATGGAAAAAAGGATACTGAAGTGACAATGAAACTAGCTAGCTTGGAGTATATTGAAAAGCTACTACGACGGACAACACCATAAACCGTTATGATATATTACTTTCATAATGAAATTTCATATTAAAGCGCCAGAGTTATATTTAGAATTAAAAATAAAAAAAAACATACAAAATATATCACAACGGTGTAAATAAACAACCGTAGTCATAACTTTTAATTTTATTATTTAAAAGTAAATAAAAAAGAAAAGGTGCGCCTTAACATAAAAGGAATAATATATATGATGGCGCTGAGGTTCGAACACATGAAAGCTTGATGGTATCACTACGGTTGGATTATCAACCGTTGTTATATAAAGATAATTTTTATTCAAAAAACAAATAAAATACAACCGCGTCTTAGTTTAGATATGTCACAACGGTGTAGGGATGAACCGTTGTGACCATGGCGTCGTTGTTTACGTATTTTATAGTAGCGGATGGTAGGAAAATGCTTGTATGTCCAGCACTGAAATCAAAACACAGACACAATAAATAATAATTTAAAAATGATATTCGTAAAAAATAAATACTAAAGCAACAACATATAATAATTCCAAGTATACCTGTAACATACTCAAATAGCCAGCAAGTTGTCTGGTCTCAAAGACCGTCGTCACTCCAAGGGTTATATACAACTGGGTCAACGTTGCCCACCCCCAAGCCCAGCTGGTGTCCTCGAGGCTACTGAAGAGGCACAAGTACCGGACATCAACATCAGTACCACATTTGCCCGCAAAAAGCGTACTTGCTACTATATGTAGCATGTACGCCCTAGCGGCAGCCTCATACCTCCCATCAGCTACAAGTCGGTCGTATATCTTTTGAAGCAAATGCATGCGAATGTGCGCACCCCTGGTCTCACCAAACTCCTCCAGCACCTCCGCCTCAGACAAACTCAAATCATGTGACACAACTTAAGAAGTGCTGGTCACGCTAAGAATCAGAGTCGTCCAAAATCTACCGCAGATAGGGAGATGGAACAATGCAGAGAGATCATCCAAAGTGACAGTCATCTCCCCGAACGGAAGATGAAATGATGATGTCTCCTTGTGCCACATCTCAACAAAGGCACTAAGCAATGGAGCGTTCAACATGGTGAGTGAGCAGTGGGTGAAATCAAGCAACTCGAAGTGTCGTATAAGCCGACTGACCTGCTCAGGCATCGAAATCTTCGGGAATCCCTTCATCTTCGACCCGTGAGATGTGATCTTTAGTGTGGATCGCTCTTGTGACAACAAAATATAAACAAATTAGTTGATACTTAATTATGACAGACATACATAAAAAAAATTAAAACTAATCATAACAGACATATACCTCGCCTTGCCATAATCGTAAGACCACATGCTTAGCATACTCTGTAAGCACAAACTAGTCGATTGGTCCTCTTGGGAATCCTCCATCAGTGTGCACATAGGGCTCAGTCGAAAGAGTCGTAACCTCTATCTCAATAGTAATTAATGGGATCACCAACATCAACATCTGGTTGTACCTCCTCAACAGCCTCCTGAGCAACCTCCTGAACAACTGGATCAACCACCGGCTCAACGACCGACTCAACCACCGGCTCACCGATGGGATCAACCACAGGAACGTCTGACAGCACCTCATCTGTAACCTGCTATGCTGATCGAACTTCACGACATCGAGGGGAACGGGGTGCCCTGAAATGACTCCGCTCAGCCATATGCATTTGGTGTGAACCGGTGGGGACCACTCGTCTTGCCTGTAGCTGGGAAGACTCAGCATCAGCACCCCCGACAGTCCTATCCTGGTCTGATGCTAGATCTACAACTCTCCCTGCAATAGTATCGTCTCTGCCTCTGGATTTCACTACAAAAGAAGAAAAAATAAATATTAGGAAAAAACAATAATGGCAGCTACCAGAAATTTTGAAATTTCCGATATAAAACTAAATTTTTACCAATACCGGAAATTTCAAAATTTCCGATACAAAATTGAATTTTTAAAACTACCGGAAATTTTGAAATTTCCGATACAAGACTAGGTATTTTGAACTATCGGAAATTTTAAAATTTTCGGTAAAGAATATTTGGTTCTATAGCGGAAATTTTAAAATTTTCGGTAGATATTACAGGAAAGTATGAAATTTCAGGTATAAAATACTGAAAATTTTAAAATTTCCGGTAAAAAATACTGGAAATTATGGAATTTCTAGGAAAAACTTACTTGTTTTGAATTTCTGGTAGTTGTTTTGAAATTTCTGTTAAGAGCCCTGAAATTTGAAAAATCCGCTGCTGCATCGCAAATTTGAAAATTTTAAAAAGAAAATAGAATTAGTTTGATCTATTCATACAGATTTGGAGGATGTGAGGTTTAAGTATAGGATGGCTGGTTAAATTCTCTACGACTGTTATGAAGACATGATAGTCTAATTAGGAATGTACAAGGTTGAAAAATTGCATATAATCTCAAGATCGCTGCCACATGCACTACGGTGTAAAATTGGATGATTTTTGTCTATCTTCTTAACCCTAAAAGTCTGATATCACCACATATTTAATGAAAAGCAAGACAAACAATAAGACATCAAAATTTGGAGGAAAACGGCATATGGCATTAGGAGGGCAACAATGGATTTTACCACTACACTTTCATAATGTATTCTTGTAGCAACTTTGTGGTAATGTCTTTATTTATCATTAGTAGTTAATTCCTTTAGAATTAGAATTTTGAGATGAACTTCTTGTAGAAATATTTGATCAATATAATCCTAGTGATACTCTTTTACATAATTATAAATCAATAATTATTCAATTATTCTTGTGTGCATTACTTTTATATATTGACGAATACATAAACCAATTTTAAGAAATAATTGACCATTAATCATAGATGTTGGAATTGGACTTGTGATAATTTTTCAATAGTCGATGGCATTAGATACATTGAATTATAAATTGTGGTTTAATAAATTAGTGTGTGTTAAAGCGTTCGATAATATCAATTTTCATAAGACATTAGGAATTTGTGTTATAAAAAAAGACCTTTGAGACAAGACATTAGTTTTGGCCTATTTTGCCTATTTGTCGTGATTCTAGACGAGTAATTATAAGAATTAGACCATGATCATGTAATAGTGATATAATAGGTGTTTTTTCTAATAGCAATTGGATAATTAATGATCTTGAACGGTGGCTCTGAACTCTTTTTTATAGTGGCGCATAGTGGACCTGTATGGTTGGCACTTAAATGTCCAAGTCGGTTCAAGATTCAAAATGAGCATAGTGAAAAGTGGAGATCGGAGAATGTATCTTGCTATTAGCATGTAAACTGATTCTATACCTTAGATCAAGTGGAATGGATTTGAGATGAAGGCTTTCTCGGACACTGTAGGAGTCGGGGAAGTCTTAAGTGATGTTGGTTGACCTCTAGGACATTGTCCGCAGATAGAAAAACATGGAAGTTTGTGATTAAAGGGTGGAAACATCCTGTGATTACTTCTCAAGATAGTACTACAAGATTGAAGCCTAAAGCTGAATGGACTGACGCAGAAGATAATGAAGCATTTGGAAACTCCAAAGGTTTTGAATGTTATTTTCAAAGGTGTTGACAAGAACATGTTTAGATTGATCAACAGATATACTAAAGCCAACGATGCTTGGGAGATTCTCAAAACTTCTCATGAAGGCACATCCAAGGTTAGGATGTCAAGGTTGCAGCTCTCCACTACAAAGTTTGAGAATCTGAGAATGGATGAAGATGAATCTATCTTTGATTTCAACATCAGACTTAGAGACATTGCCAACAATTCATTTATTTCGGGAGAGAAGATGTTAGAAGAGAAGCTAGTAAAAAATCCTCAGATCTTTGCCTAAAAAGTTTGAAATGAAGGTACACTGGTTGAAGAAGCCCAAGACTTGAGCAAATTGAAGTTTGATGAACTTATTGGATCTCTTCAAACCTTTGTAGTGTCTATAAATGGGAGATCAGAAAATAAAAAACAAAGGTGTAGGTTTTGTATCCGAGTCTCAAGAAAGTGAAGACCATGATGACCGGAATACTGAAAAAGGCCTATCAGATGATATAACATATATTGGAAGAAATTTCAACAATTCCTTAAGAAGACTGGGTAGATATTGAAGGACAAATGTGCAAGACAATGGGTAAGACGTATGTTCCCATTACAAGAACAGAGAGGAATACTATTCTCAAGGAAAAAGGCCAAAATGTTTTGAATGTGAAGGCTTTGGTCACATCCAATCCGAATGCCCTGCTTTTCTAAAGAAACAAAAAAAGGAATTGACCATCAGTTGGTCTGAGTTAGATGATGAAAGTAAAGAAGAAACTGTCAATAAGGTCATGGCTTTCATTGGAAAGTATGAGTATGAGGAAAACCCTAGTGATGAAGACATGACAGAAAAGGAAATGGCTACAACCCTTAGGCTCTTATACACCAAGTGGGAGGAAGCTTGTTGAACAATGGAAAAAAAAAGAAATTATCAATATGCTTCTAAAGGAAAAAGAGAATCTTGCCTTAACCATCACAATACTGGAAAATGAAATCTCTTTGTTGAAAGCTAAACTTGAATGTATGTCATAATCTGTACCGAGGATGAACAACAATTTAGATATGTTGGATGATGTCTTGGAAGAAAATATGAAGGTTGTAGGATTTGACTACAGTTCTATGAACAAAAAGATCAAAGTCCCTTCAAGGAATAAGAATGAGTTTCAGAAGGTGGACCATATGCCTCAACATCATGCTCAACATGTGTACCCTCACCACAGAGGCTACAAGAACTCTACAAATAGATGTCGTCATTTTGGGAGATATGGTCACATAAGCACTTTTTGCTTACATATTGTATGGTTATCCTTAGTTTTCTTGTTACCCAAGGTCTAAAAGGAAGAAAAGGAAGAAATTCTTGCTAAGCAATGGTGAAATCCCAAGGAAACTGTCAAGTGTCTTTTAGCTTATGTATCTCTTAGAGTATCTTCAAGAGGAATTTGGTATTTTGACAGTGGATGTTCACAACACATGACTGGTGAAAGGAGCTTTACTGAAGAACTTAAGGCCTACTCTCAGAGTTATGTTACTCTTGGTGATGGAACTAGAAGAAAGATAACAGAAATAGGAAAATTGGTTCCCAGGTCTCCCTAGTCTTAATGAAGTTCTTCCAATAGAAGATATTGCTGAAAACTTGATCAACATAAGTTAGTTATGTGATTAAGGTTTGAATGTGAAATTTAATAAGTATGAATGCAATGTCTCCAACAAATATCTAGAAGTGATAATGAATGGGTCAATGTCCATGGAAAATTGTTATACATGGATCGGAAGTCAGCTTTCAACAAGCTTGAAATATTAGTCTAAAATACAGCAAAAGAAGATGTTCCACACGATGCTCCAGCATCATACCTCATCTATAAGTCAAGGGTCTCTGCTCATGGGAAACACATAAGAAAGAAATAAAATCCTATGTGTTAAGGATAGTGAGGAAGATCTCATGATTGGCAAGATTTGTGGAAAGTCCGATCAAATGGTAGGACATTTTGTCCTATATATGAAGCATGGATCTTTAAAGAAGATAGTCTCTAAAGGCCTTAAGTTTCAATTAACTCCTAAAAGCAAGAATGAATTTAAAAACAAAAAGGGCATGTAGACATTTTCATGTGGCTATTAACTCAAGGGAGGCATGAAGATTTAAAAGGAAAATCCCTCTCTTATAATCATAGAAACGCCTAAATTGAGAAAAATCTCTCCAAATTCAAATTCTTCTCACAACCACTCCTTCTCCCCCTCGCAACCGGTCTCTTTATACCTATTATGCTAGCACATATGCTTCACTTCCTATTCATTAAAATACTCAATCAAGTACCAAAATGAGCAAAAAAAGGTATGTCAAAGAGAACTAGGGTGTCTACTAGCAGCAACACTGATGATGATATCATCATGTACTTTGACCTAAAACCGTTGAAGATGATTGTTCCAGTGGATGTTTTAACGAAAGAATCAAAGAATGCTTCTACCAAAGGAAGACCTCATATGAAAAGGTTGATGCTTCAAAAGGTGAATCCTCTTTGAAGATTCCTGTTGAAATTGTGATTACTTATAAACCCTACCCCAGTGGGAATAAATTTGATCTTGGTAAAACCAATAATAAGGAATAAGATGTGGGACCACATGTTGAATCACCTGGTGATTAACATGTTGAACCAGAGGTTGAAGCATATGTTCCAACATCTAGGGAACCCCAAAATGAACATCCCATTGGTTTAGCTGTGGAAGCTCGTGTGGATGAAAATGATGACTCAAACTTTTTTGAATACCAAACAATAAAGAATTATCATAATGAAGATCACGAAGTTCAAGGAGAAAATAATGTAGAGGCTGAAGTTCTGCAAGTCATTTGATGAAAACAATGAAGTAAGTATTGAGGATTCTCTTAGTGATAAAGATAATGGGAAATAAGTTAGGAATGATGAAATGGATGAGAATGATAACATTCTTATTTCCAACATAATGAAAAGTGTCATCAAGAGTGTGACCAGATCTCAAGACAAGTAGACTCAAGAGAAGGTTATGGATGTTGAAGAAGAAACTGAAACAGATGAAGAACCTGCCTTGAAAAGATTAGCTAGAACTCTGTCTGGTGAAGAGAAAAAGAAGGAGGAAATACCTCAAGAGAGAAAAAACAAAGAAAGTGCCTAAAAAAGAAAATCTCTTAAGAGGAAGCTTGTAGTTTCAAGTGACTCAGAATCAGATGTTGAAGCAGATGTCCTTGACATTGTGTCCTCTTCCAAAAATAATATGGGAGGAAAAAGGGTGCCTATGAATATTCCTACTCCTCATTTAGACAATGTGTCCTTTCACTCTAAAGAAAGTGTTAAAAAGTGGATATTTTTCTGCCAAAGAAAAGTTTCTTTAGAAAAGGAGATGAATAAAGACAATCTTGACTGTCAATAAATCTGGAATTTACTAAAGAAAGTTGGTTTTATGAAAATTGTGACAGACATTGGTCCTTGTTATGAAAAGCATGTCCAAGAATTTTTTGTTAATTTGTCAAGTGAATGCAATAAGGAAGAGATCAAAGAATTATGCTAAGACTATGTCAGAAGATGATGTGTGAAGTTCTAACCTGAAGTCATCAATGCCTATTTAGGAAGATGAAAATCTGCTGAATTTGATGAGGTTGCTTCTCTAGAACAAGTGGCTAGAGAAATCACAACTAATCAAGTCTAGCAGTGGCTAAAGAATGGCTTACTTTCCTCAAGTTTGGGTGTGAAATATGTTGTGCTGAATAGAATAGGTGCAACAAATTGGGTTCCCACTAACCATAGTTCAAGCATCACACCTAATTCTAGTGAATAGGTGCAACAAATTGGGTTCCCACTAACAAATTGGGTTCCCACTTGTCCAAGATTATTTTTCAAATTGGAACAAATTCCAAACTGAACTTTGTGGAACATGTTTTTGGTCAAACAATGAAATATGCTGACTCTAATGCAGTGAAACTTCTCATTGCCTTTCCATGTTTAATCACTAGAATCGTATTGAAGCAACACCCCAAAATACTGCATGCAAATGAAATCAAGAACAAAAAGCCAGGTTCATTTATTTTGGACTACAAACTCTTTGTTGGATGACATGTTGCATACATTTAGGTGCCAAGAAGTTATGGTCATGCTGCTAGTGGAAGTTGCTTTTCTGGTTCCAAAGTCACCAAAGCAATGGTTCTTCATGAACTAATGGATGTGTCAAAGGTTTTTCAAGAAACAGTCACTTCAAGCACCATCATAAAGATTAAGGTGGGTGATTTGATCAAGCTATTGTCAAATGAGAAGGAAAGAAAAGAATTGTTGAGTAATAAATTTTCCAAATTGTGGCAAAAAAGGGGAGTAATGGTATGTTGGAATAGTTTGTCTAACTAATAACTCTGTTGATCTCTGATGTATTTAGTAATGATTGATTTTTCTGGTACTAACTGATTTTCCGTGTTCACACTTGCTGAAGCATCTGGCCTTCATTTGCTGTGTGTGCTGATTTTTGCGTGTGTTAGTAGTAGCTTCTGATCCCTTACTACTTACTAATAACCTTGTGTATGTGCATGACTTACTCATCTTGAAGGATTGCATATCTATTTTTATAGAGCTTTGTATGTAGAAACTCATGATATTTTGTGTGTGTGTGTGTGTGTGTGTGCGCGCGCACGCGCGCAGTGGCGGAGCCAGAAATTTTTTGAAGTCTGGGCAAAAATTTAAAGACCGCAAAAATTTGTATGAAATATGACGGTTTTAAAATTGTGTTTAATAAAACCGCCACTATTTACATTAAAATATGACATTTTTATAAACTGACGTAGTGTTAATAGAAAAATGACAGTTTTGACTGCCTTTATTTTGACACGTCAGTTCCTTTACAGTGAATTTTGTTTTTATTGTTTTTTTAAATATAATATTTTCTTTTATAATTGTAGAAATTGATCTATAGAATTGTATAGAGTCCTAATATAATTTTTATATATTTGAGGATAAAATTTATTCTTTTCTACTTCTTTTTTACAGCACTATACATGTTTTTTTTTTAATTTTAGTAATTGCTACTTTTATGTTAATTTTTATTTCTTCTAAGTATTCTTTTTTAATTTTTGGTTAATTTGGTCATAAATTGCAACTTTAATCTTTATTTCAATTCTTACACTTTTTGTAATGTAATTGAATCTAAATATTATAATTTCAAAAAAATTGATGTAATGTATACTTAATTGCATAAAAATATAATTTTTTGCATAATTTATAATTTTTTTGTTTAAACCTGTATTTTTATGCATAAAAATATAAATTTTTTGGTTTAAACCATAATTTACAACATTATACATGTATTTTTTTCATAATTTATAATTTAATTTTTGGTTTAAATTTGTATTTTTCTACATTTTCATTAATTGTAGCGGTTTAAACCACTATAATAGCACTTTTATAATTTAATTTTTGGTTTAAATTTGTATTTTTCTGCATTTTCATTAATTGTGGCTGTTTAAACAGCCGTAATAGCACTTTTATAATTTAACTTTTGTTTTATATTTGTATTTTTCTGCATTTTCATTAATTGTGGCGGTATAAACCGCCGTAATATCGCTTTCATAATTTAATTTTTGGTTGAAATTTGTATTTTTCTGCATTTTTGTTAATTGTGGCGGTTAGACCGCCGTAATATCATTTTTTAACCGCCGTAATTTTCAATATTGTGGTGTAAAGAAGGAATTTTTTTTGGCCAGAGCCTGGGCACATGCCCAGGCTGGCCGGACCTTAAAACCGCCCATGCACGCGCGTGTGTGTTTGTGTGTAACTACCTCATAGTTTATTAACTATGCTCTGGTTTATGTTGCTTTTGCTACTGCTATTGTATGCTTTGATGGATATTATTCTGTTGTTGTTGCTGTTGGTCTAAGTATACCTGTGATACTTAGCTGCTTGGTGCTTGAAGAGTTGTTTTGCCAAAATTTTCCAAATGGGAGATTGTCGGTCCTTTTGGGATTGACTGCATTATGCAAAACAACATGAATTTTGCTCAAGCTGGTGTTAAGCATGCTGTTCCAACATGTGGAATGCAACATCTGGTCTCTGTCATCCGACATATGATATTGCAGTTTTGTTTCAGTATTTCTCCATCCAATATTCACTTTACAATAAAAGATCTACAAGTTATGGATATGAGTTAATTTGGATGTACTAGTGCAACATGTGAAACACGATGTTCTAGCATGTGCAATACAACATTTAGCCTTGTTCAGCAGACCTTGACGGATGTTATTTAGTTTGTAATTTCTACAATTATTTTAGCAATGTTTACTTGATTAGTTTGATAGCCGGAGATGTTCAAATCAGATTTAAATGTGATTTAAATTTGGATTTGAAACATAAAAAAAATCATATCTTGTTGACAAATTTAAGGCAAATTAATCATATCCAACTGATTCGGCCATTTTCTCAACAAATTAAATGCAGATATCCATGTGAAAAAAAATCCAGAAGACATTGATATATAAAAAGACTCAATTCTCATTGTTTGATAAGAGTTTTAGTGCGCAAAAACAGGTTCTTTGTTATAGGGTTTGAGTCTTTGTTACTTGTATTCCACGCAAATGCCATAATTAGATTAGTGTTGAATTTAATATTGTACACCTCTATGTTTCACTAACTTGACTTTGATTGTTTGTCTTAGTTGAGTTGTAATATTCAACATTGTTCATTGAGTTGTAAACATCAATCACATATTGTTTGATTGAGAAGAAAGTGAGTAGATTCTCATATTTAGGGGGAGTCCTTAAATAGAACGTCACTAGAATTAGGAAGAAGCTTTGAACAACACAGTGTTTGTTGGTTCTTGTAAGACTAAGTGTACTATTTCGAAGTTGTGAATTTCCTTTCTTGAATAAGTTATATATTTACTTAAATAAAATTTTGAGAAACACCTCTTAAAGAAAGATTTCATTACTGCAGTAAGTAAAAAGATGCAAACGAACCTACATCAAGACACATAAGTTATTCATGCTTCAAATGAGTGATAAAGACATGAAATACCAGCCTCAGCAATAACTAAGAGCAACAACTGAAACTTGTTAGTTTTTGTATTGATAAAAAACAAAAATATAAAGTGAAGGAATGGTTAGAAAATTAGTTATAGTAATATAGAAGATATTTTTACAAATATATAAATGCAAATATTTTTAGCATATATATGGGAAAATGTGTCTTAGAATATACATTTTTAACCTAGTAATTAAGTGTTATTACTACATATTTATAGAAATATGGAAGGTGAGTCTTGGAATATAAATTTAAGTCTTATTATTACACATTTATTTTGGATCAGTGTTTTGGAATATATATATATATATATAGTAATTAGGTATTATTATTAGGGTTAAATTTGTTTTTGGTCCTATAAAATTTCCAAATTTAGTTTTTGGTCCCTATTAAAAAAATAGCGTATTTTGGTCCCTACAAAATAATTATGCACGTTGTTTTAGTCCCTACTGTTAAATCAATGTGTATTTTTGAATGATTATTTTGTAGATATGTTTAGAATGTTATAAAATGTTTTTCGAAAAAAAAAAGGAACTCATACTTTAATTTATAAGTCGAGATTTTCATTACTTTTATCATTATGTTTTGAAATTTAAAAAATTCATATTCAATTTTTCTCATTTTAAAAAATTATATAATTTGGTAAAGAAATATTTTATAGTAATCGAAACACGTATGAAAAAAATTATTCAAAAATTTTGAAGTTTAAGGGTAATTAAATAGTTTTCAAAATTTTAGAAAATAGTAAAGACTAAAACTACATGCATAAAATTTTTATAGGACCAAAATATGTCATTTTTTTATAAGGACTAAAAATGAAAAGTGAGATATTTATAGGGACCAAAAATATATTTAACCCTTATTATTACGCTAGTAGTATTATGTTTTTTTTTATAAATAATAGAGCTTAAGTTCGCATGTAGTATTATGATTTTTGAATAATGTAAAATTATTTCTAATAATTCTAAAATAAAAAATGATTCCTTATAATTTTAAGATTTAAAGTAATAAAATAGGAAATTTTTTGATAAATAGTTTATTAAAAAGTTTAAATTTTAAGCATTTAAATGAAAATTATTACAATTATTTTAATATTATTTGATTTAAAAATTAAAGAATTATTTCTTATTATTTATTAGATTTGAAATATAAACAAATTATCCTAAAATTTTATTAGAAGAGGTTAAGTCAATTTTCTTGTTTCTTCTATAATAACATTATATATATATATATATATATATATATATATATATATATATATATATATATATATACAAAATATTTTAATCTTGTAAAATCACTATTTTATAAAAAAAAATCAAGTAATAATGAATAAATCATTATATAATATATAATTTAATCACTCAAACTTTTAACTTTGCATCTTTTCAAATTAAAAGATTACAATAACTATCGTCTGTTATCAGTACTAAAAGATGGATTACACTACTGTATTTAAAATGGCATGCAAAAAAATTGGATGTGCAAGTACAATCCAAAATGCAACCTTGACAAATTCCAACTTCAACTACCACATCAAAAAACACCTATACATACAAAGTCCTCCAACACTTGTTTATAAATACTATATTTTCTTTAAATACAAAATATATGGTGAATAAGTTATAAATTTACTTAAATAAAATTTTGAGAAACACTTAAAGAAACATTTCATTACTGTAGTAAGTAAAAAGATGCAAACGAACCTACTTCAAGACACATAAGTTATTCATGCTTCAAATTAATGATAAAGACATGAAATACCAGCCTCAGCAATAACTAAGAGCAACAACTGCAACTTGTTAGTTTTTGTATTGATAAAAAAACAAAAATATTAAACGAAGGAATGGTTAAAAATTAGTTATAGAAATATAGAAGATATTTTTAGAAATATATAAATGCAAATATTTTTGGATCAGTGTTTTGGAATATATATATATATATATATATATATATATATATATATATATATATAACATAGTAATTAGGAATTACTATTACGCTGGTAATATAATATTTTTTATATAAATAATAGAGCTTAAGTTTGCATGTAGTATTATGATTTTTGAATAATGTATAATTATTTCTAATGATTATAAAATCAATAATGATTCCTTATAATTTTAAGGTTTAGGTTTGCAGTTTCTGGTCCAGAACAGGAGCACCCCAAGTCGTTGCTCCCGAGCATGAGAGTGTTGACTTAAGGACAGCTCGCGGCTCCGGCGAGCTAGCGTGAAGTCGTCGTTTGGTGACGAGGAAGGTTGTCTCGTGGTGCCCGTGGCCCCTGGTGTTCGTGATATTCATGTCCGTGTCTAGATTGCCCGTCGTACGGGGAGAACAACGGTTAGGAGGAATTGAAACGTCAGGACGCCGCGTGTGCCTCAAGCCTTGTGCGACAGTTACTAGGCAATGATGGCTAGTTAATAGCCATCATGACCTACGAGGGCGTGCCTTTGCACGTGCCCCTCAGTATAAAAAGGGGAAGACTCAGTTCATTTTGAACTTTTCGCTTTTTCTTCTCTCCGTCTTCCTCAGCGCTTCTGTCCGTCGTCGCCGTTCGTTTTTCCGGCCACCGTACCAAGCTCTGAGCAACCGCTTTTCATCTTTTTTTAACCAAGTAAGTTTCCTGATTTTGTGATCTTTTGTCCCTTTCGTTGGTTATTTGTAGATTGCATGTGGTTAGGTTTAGGTTTTAGAAGATTAATTATTTTGTTTCCGGCGGTTGTTGGTGGTGGACGGTGGTTAGGCCATTTTCCGCCGCCGGCAAGGCCGCTGGGTTTTTAGGGTATCTCGCGAGCAGGGCGGTTTTCGGCTTCGTCACGATGACGATGCAAGTGTAGCCGTCGCGGTTGCTCAGTTTCCGGTGTTACGATGAAGTTTTCGGTGAAGCCCTTGCAGTTTTCGGTGAAGCTTTGCAGTTTCTGGTGAAGCTTCAAACGAAAACTGGGAAGTGGCTCGAGGAAGTTCCTCGTACGGAAGTGGTTCATTCCGGGCGTCTCCTCGTGGGAGACTTCTTAAGTTTTTTGTTCGATGTTAGGGCTTAGGTCGGGGACGTCGTCCTCAGCCCTTTGTGCGCCCTTTCACTTGACTAGCGGTAGAAGAGTGGATTTGATTCTTCGTCGAATTCACTTTTTTCTCTGCTTTTCAGGTGATTGACATGGCGACAGGGCCAGACGGGGAGATAATAATAGATTTGTCCGAGGAGGAAGCGAGTTCCTCGGAAAGCAGCAGCGCGGAATCCTCGAGTGTCCCTAGCAAAGTCGGGGAAGTGGAGGAAATGGAAGAGGATATTGTTGAAGACTCCACGGAGGAGTAGATGGTGGCTGAGCCAGCTGAGCATGTACCTACCTTTGCAACGTATCTGGGGGATGTCTTTACGATCATCGGGCCAGAGGGGGAGTGGAAGGTGCACTTTCCCTCCGAGGATGATAGGGTCTGCACAAATTTCGGGGAACGTTTCGTCATGTACGAGTACGCATTCAAAGACCTGGGACTGAGGCTTCCGTTCACTGATTTCTAGCAGTCAGTGTTCGTGCATCTGAATTTGGCCCCGACGCAGCTGTACCCGAACTTGCTGACCTTTATCTGGGCATTCGAGCTGACATGCGAGTATTTGAGGATTGGGGTTACTCTCCTTTTGTTTTTCACTGTCTTCCATCTTCAACGGCAGTTGACGGGGAGGAAGTATGGCTGGGTTTCGTTGAAGCAGCCCCGCAAGCTGTTCAAGCCATTTTCAGAGTCGATTCGGACGTTCAAGGAGAGGTTCTACATTATAGAGCCTGTATCGGAAGCTGCCCAGGATAACACGTTTGTCTGGGCGATTGAAGTTGACAAGGAGGGCAACAACATGCACGATGAGGCTGGGAGGTTTATCGGGGAGAGGGTATTCAAGTTCCTTTTTCACTGGGGGCCTAGCCACTTTACCAAGGAGCCCAATGTGTATGTTCTCCAGCCGCACAACCTCGACGGGCAGGATACCGTTGCTTACGATACGCTGGTGAAGTACGTTAACGCTTTCCGGCTCGCTGAATGCTGGACGAAGAAAGGGTCCCCGATCTTCGAGGAGGATGGTAGCCAGAGGGTTGAATATCGCTTTATTAACACCAAGCCGCTTCTGGAGTGCAAGACCTCTGCAGAAGTTCATAAGCCGCTCGGTAGTTATAATTATTTTAACTTGCCCGAACTATTTCTTCTTCGTCGTCTAACGCTCTTATTTTGTTTTTGCATGTGAGATGCCTCTTGCTCACGAAAGGATGGTAAAGAATGCTCTCGCGAGGAATAAGTCCGGAACAGCTGCTCCCAAGTATCGATTTGCCCAGCGTGCTACCACTCCTCCTCAGCCTGCTGCGGGGACCTCTTCTCCCACTCCTGCCCCCCAAGGATCTCCCTTGCCTCTGGCCTCTCGACCCAAGCGGTTCAAGGCCACTGAAGGGGTAGATCTCAGCCGGCCACCAGAAAAAGGGAAGTTTCAGCTTCCTCCATGCATCCTTGACAAAAAGTTCTTTGAGGGGACATCCTTGGTTGTGCCGCGGGTAGAATCTCTCCGGCTGGAAGGAATGGATCACCCGAGCAAGAGGGCGCTGGTGGCCTAAGATGCCTCTGCATTGGTCAGAGTTTTGGAGATGGCGATCATCTATGCTGAAGGGGACTCTGCAACTAAGTCTGAACTGAGGGTTGCCCGGGCTACCATAGCATCTCTGGAAGAGACACTGAGAAAAGCCAAGGAGGAGGCTAGGAGTGCTGAGGATTCCTGGAAGAAGGCGGACGAGGAGGTGACCAAGCTGAAGGGGGATAAATCTATGCTGGCTGCAGAGAAGAAGGCGGCTGAGGAGCTGGTCGAGCAGCTGAGAGCGGCCAATACTCCGGGCGAAGATGAACTCGAGGATGTGAAGGAGCTAAGGACAAGGTATGAGCTGGTTGCCCGCATCTTGGCAGCCGAGGACGATAACATAGTCATTGCGGATGAATCCTTCAGGAATGCCGTGTCTCAACTGCGGGTGGTGAACCCCGAACTTGAATTTTCCACCGAGGGTACCCATTATCTGGCGCACGTCGAAGACGGCTGGATAATTAGACCGGACTCCCTCCTCGAAGAGCATGCCAAGAATCATCCCGTGGAAAGCCAGGAGCCTCAGCCTAACGCCGAGCAGACTGATCAGATGGACGAGTGAAGGTTTTTGTTGTTGTTGTAATTTTGTCCGGCCTGCGTGCCGTGTAATTTGTTGTAACTTATTTTTAATTGGGGTGTGGCCTCCGGTTTATGTAATAAGCACAATTGTGGTCCTCACGGCCACTTATTACTTTTTAATTATGTGCCCGGTCCTTGTGGCAGGTTTTGTGATTTGTATGGCTTTATCTGCTTTAAATTTCGCTAAGTGTTGTGTTTATGCTCGTTCATGCATGTATGCCTGTAATAGGGATTACTTTGATTCGCTTTAAGTTTCAGGGAATTGCTCGTTATAGATGTGTTCAACAGTGAGGGGTACTGGTCGAACGGCCGGGGAATATTCGGGAGAGGATGCAGAGCTCAGGTCACGTTTGAGGCCTGAGTTCGCAGCGTGAACCTTCCATCGCAGGCTGGGTGTTCTTCCTGTCGTGGTACTTTGACAACGGCGGTGCTTGATTGAGGGAACGTTGTCGAGCAGAGACCTGGCTCGTTCCTAAGCGGGGTTCTGCTTTACTGGCATGCGACGCTTGTACCTAGGCGCGCATTATGGTCGGTGTGCGATGCTCGTCGTCGTGACGGATCAAACTGATAGTTAAGGCCTTAGCTGTAGTATTGTTTCAGCTTTTCGGCATTCCATGGTCGAGCAAGTTCTTCCCCGTTGAGATGTTCTAGGTAATAGGCCTCATTCTCTGTTTTTGCCCGGACACGATAGAGCCCTTCCCAGTTAGCGGCTAGTTTGCCTTCGCGAGAGTCCTTATGGTTCCTTCTTAGGACAAGGCTGCCCACGTCGAACTCTCGTAGTATCACCTTGGCGTTCTGCCTAAGAGTAATTTTCTGTTTTAGCGAGGCTTCGCGGAGTGCTGCCCCTGATCGGACTTCCTCGACGAGGTCGAGTTCCTCCCTTAATGATTCGTCGTTCATCTCCTCGTCTAGGGGCGATTCTGTCCGCCTGGAGGCTACGTGAACTTCGATGGGGATCACAGCTTCGATCCTATAAGCCAGGCGAAAGGGTGTTTCCCCAGTTGAAGAGTGTGGGGTTGTGCGGTATGCCCACAAGACACTGTGCAGCTCCTTGACCCAAGCTTTCTTCGTTTCGTCCAGCCTCCATTTGCGGCCTCGAAGGATCACTCGGTTCGCCGCTTCAGCTTGCCCGTTTGTCTGGGGATGTTCGACGGATGCAAAGTGTTGCTTCGTGCCTAGCTGGGCGACTGTGTCCCGTTGTCCATGACTATCGCCCGAGGGATGCCAAAACGTGCGAGGATGTTTTGTTTGTAGAAATGCAGTATGTTAAGGGCAGTTATCTTGGCCAGGGCCTACGCTTATATCCATTTTGTGAAGTAGTCCACGCTTACTATTAAGTATTTGTTCTGATTTGATCCCACCACGAAGGGTCATAGGATGTCCAGGCCCCACCAGGCAAATGGCCACGGGGAGGACATAGCCTTGAGCTCGTTAGGTAGAGCTAGGTGCATATCCCCGTGCCGTTGGCATTTATCGCATCTCTTCACGTGCTCTTTAGCATCGTGCTGCATGGTTGGCCAGTAGTATCCTGTTCGGTGGGCCTTTCGGGCAAGGGACCTTTCTCCGAGATGTTTAGCATTGATTCCTTCGTGGATTTCGCGCAAGACGTGGGCGACCATTTCTTCCTCGACACGCTTAAGGAGCGGGATGGAGAATCCTCGCCGGTAGAGTTTATCTTCGATCAGGACATAGGAGCAGGCCCTTCGCCTAACTATACTGGTCTCTTTAGGGTCGGACGGAAGTTCGTCTCTAGCGAGGTAGTTGTAAACAGGGGTCATCCAGCAATTGCTGTCGCCGATCACTTGTACGTCGAGGGTCGGGGAAGCTTTCTCAATGCTGGGTCGAGGAAGTACCTCTTGTATGACAAACTTATTTCCGCTTTTCTTCTTCGTGTTGACTAGTTTGGACAAAACGTTTGTCCGGACATTGTGTTCGTGGGGAACATGTTTTACCTCTACGGCTGCGAATTTCTTCATTTCCTTCTTGACCAGGGCTAAGTATTCGGCCAGGTTGTCGTTTTTGGCTTAATATTCCCCTCGGACTTGATGGGCCACGAGTTGTGAATCTGTGCAAATAATGACTTCTTTCGCGCCAAGGTCTTCGGCCAAGCGTAACCCGGCGAGGAAGGCTTCGTACTTAGCCTGGTTGTTAGAGGTGGGGAAGGACAGGGTGAGTGATACTTCAACGATGATTCCCTCGTCGTTTTCCAGTATGATGTCTGCCCCGCTTCCCGCCGAACTGGAGGTCCCGTATATGAAAATAATCCATTTGCGTGCTCCGCAAGTGGGGGAGTCTGCGAACGTCATCTCTGCGACGAAGTCGGCCAAAGCTTGAGCCTTGAGGGCTTTCCTACTCTCATATTGGATGTCGAATTCGGACAGCTCGAGCGACCATTTGAGCATCCTACCGGCCATGTCTGGTCGTCCCAATAGCTGCTTTACGGGTTGATCTGTTCGAACCACAATCGTGTGGGCTAGAAAGTAGTGTCTCAGTCTTCTAGCTGCGTTGATGGGGGCCAGCGCCACTTTTTCAATTTGTTGCTATCTCAACTATGGCCCCTACAGTGCTTTGCTCGTGAAGTATATGGGCTTCTGCTCGTCAGGGGTCTCGCAGATGAGAGCGGCGCTTACTGCCTCTGTTGCTACGGCGAGATACAGGTACAAAGTTTTGCCGTTGTCCGGGCGAGAGAGAACGGGCGGTTTTGAGAGTGCTTGTTTAAGATGGAGGAGAGCCTGGTCACATTCCTCGGTCCATTTGAATGCTGGCTCCTTGCGGAGGAGTTTGAATAATGGTAGGGCGTGTTGGACAGACTTGGCCACGAAACGGGATAATGACGCGAGCATCCCGTTGAGGGACTGGATGGATTTCTTCGACTTGGGCGTTGGAAACTCGGAGAATGCCCGACACTTATCGGGGTTGGCTTCAATTCCTCGTTCCAACAAGTAGAAACCGAGGAATTTTCCTGCCCGGACACCGAACATGCACTTCTCCAGGTTGAAACGCATCTAGTACTTTCTGGCCTGTTCGAAGACCTTTCTTAAGTGGGCGGTGTGATCGGTTTCCTCATGGGATTTTACGATCAAGTCGTCCATATAGACTTCGAGCATGTCGCCTATCTCTCCCCGGAAGACCTTGTTCATCATTCTTTGATAGGTCGCGCCGACGTTCTTCAGGCCGAAAAGCATTACATTGTAGTAATAGTTGCCCGATTCGGTCATGAAGGTCGTGTATTTTTTATCGCTCATTGCCATTGGAATTTGATTATAGCCCGAATAGGCGTCCATGAATGATAAAAGTTTAAAATCGGCAGAACTATCAACAAGTTTATTAATATTGGGGAGGGGGTAGGCATCCTTCGGGCATGCCTTATTAAGATCGGTGTAGTCAATGCACATTCGCCATTTGCCATTAGATTTTTTCACAAGTACAACGTTGGACAGCCAAGTGGTGTACTTGGCCTCCGAGATAAATTTGGCCTCGAGGAGGTCCTTTACAGCTTTTCTTGCAGCCTCCGTTTTCTCCGGAGACTGCTTTCTCCTACGTTGTGCTACCGCTTTGACGGTCGGGTCAATCTTAAGTTGATGGCAGGTGACGGAAGGGTCCAAGTCAGGCATCTCTGCGGCGCTCCAGCCGAACAGATCAGCGTTCTCACGGAGGCAGGTTTTGAGTTGCTTCCTCACGATATCGGGGAGATCCGCTCCAATCTTCACTCCCCGCTGGGGGTTGTCGCCGAACAAAATGAGCTCGAAGTTGCCATCAGGGATTGGGCGCATTGGATGGGAGCTGTTGTTGGACGGGGCAGACGAGATGGTTGAAGCTGCTTGGTCCTCCTGCCGGTCTTGTTCGGGGAAACGGCTGTCGAGGTCAAGGGAGTAGACCTGAGGCAGGGGCTTGGCTTCCTCGGAATTGCTGGGCAAGGCTGGCTTGTTCGAAACCTTTGGCTTGGATGTGATGGCGTTGAGTCTCTTTGTGGCTGCTTCGAAACATCGTCATGCGACTTCGATGTCGCCGTGGAGGGTGGGGATCATCCCCTCTGAAGTGTAATACTTCATCTTGAGGTGGACGGTTGAAGGCACGGCTACCAACTCGACCAATGTTGGTCTTCCAAAGATACACTTGTACAGTGACGGGCAATCGATCACCAAAAACTGCACTTTGATGGATTTGGCTGTCTCTGCTGATCCAAAAGTGACGATCAGTTCGACTTACCCCTAAGGTTTGGCCACTGATCCGTTGAATCCTTGTAAATCAGACCCCACATAGGGGGTGAGGTGTGATTCGTCCAGCTGAGGTGTTGAAAATAGCTAGGAGTACATAATGTCGACCGAGCTTCCTTGGTCGACGAGGATTCTGCAAACATCGAAGTTCGCAATCCGAGCTTTGACGAGCAGGGGTATGCTCAAGTTTGGAGATCCTCCAAGGAGCTCTTCTCGATATAAGGAGATGGGGACAGAGCCCTTTTGGGCTTGGTCGAGCGTGGTCACCTTATTGGATCTCGTGCTGATTAGGTGCTCGAATTTCCTTTTCACGGAGCCCACCGTGACTTTATTGAAGCCCCCGCCCGAGATGACCATGGCGGAGGGGAATGTTTCCCACGGGCTGTGGGCCGCGAAGTAGGCAGGAGCACGGAGCTCATCTGGGACGTAGAAGTCCTCTGGTCGCGATACGGACGTGGCAACCTGGATGTTGGCCTCTTCCGAGGAAGGCACCTCTTCCTCTACCTTTTTGGACTCCTGGGCGTCTTGCCGGGGAGCGTCTTTCTTTTTCGTGAACTGCTTCATGTGGCCATCCCTGATCAGTATTTCGATAACATCCTTCAAATGGATGCAGTCTTCGGTAGTGTGGTCGTGACTCTTATGGAAATGGGAGTACTTTGATTTGTCGGCGTTGGGTTTGGCTGGTATTTGTTTGGGGAAGCGGACTCCTGCTTGTTTGACTTTCGAATTCGAGCATTCGGACAGTATCTTCTCCCTGGAGATGATCAGGGGGTGTAGTCGTGGAATCGTCCGGAGGGTCCCTTGCTGTCGCGAGAGTCCCGAGGACGGTCTTCACGCTTCCTTTCTCCTCGACGGGATGTCGAGGCTTCTTCACCTCTGGAGGCCCGAGCGTTCTCCTGGTGGCGGGAGGCTCGGACGGAGTTGGCCGCTTCCTTCTCCTCGTACTGAATGTGTGACTGTGCCTTAAGGAGGAGGGCATCCAGGTTCCTTGGAGGTGCGAGGCCGACGGCTTTATAAAATTCTGAGCCCGGGCGGAGTCCTTGCTCGAGCATAAATTTTTTCATCTCGGCCGTTGTAGGGACCTGTACCGCTTCTTTGTTGAACCTCTCGATGTATGCCCGGAGAGGTTCATCCTTTCCTTGGATTATGGCCCCAAGGGAGGCTTCAGTCTTGGGGTGGTGTCGCAACACTGTGAAATGCTGGGAGAACATTCTGCCCAGTTGCTTCCACGAAGTGATAGACTCTTCGGACAACTGCTTGTACCAAGTCATTGCTCCTTTTCGGAGCGTGGTTGGAAATAGTCGGCACTTGATGGCGCCCCGGACGCCACGGTAATCCAACAGCGCATCGATGTTTTCGATGTGCTCGTCGGTGTCAAGCGTACCGTCGTATGTGTCCAATGTTGGGGGCTTCTCCAGGCCCTTGGGTAGGCGTGTTGCCAAGATTTCTTGGGATAACGGGCTGTGAGGCTCATCATCACTGCTGGAACTGGTTGGTGACGGGTACCGGACGACTCGCTCGTGGCGACGGCTTCTTCGAGGGGAAGGTGAACGGGCACGACCCTTTGACCTGATCGGGGGTGACTGCTTGTCTCTTCGGGTCCTCTTGTGGTCAGGAGAGTGCTGGTTTCGCGGGGAAACCTGGTCGCGTTTTCAGACAACGCGAGATTCTGGTTCTTGGCGTAGCCTTCGATCGACTTCTCGCCGGGGTTGCGGGCTCTTGGACCGTCGATGGCATTTCCTCGGAGGGGGGGATCTTGGACGGGCAGTTTCTTCCAGTGCCCCGATCCTTTCGTTCTGCTGTAGGATCAGGAGGTTGGTTTTGTTGATCGCCTCAAGAAGGGCCACCACGGCCGGATCGGCGTTGGGTGGAGCAGGAATGGGCTGGATGGCCAGCGAGGGATGGTCGTCTTCACGATCAACAGGAGCGGGGGAAGGAGAGGCTGTGGCCCCGTCTCTTAAAAAACGGGGATCTCCGAGGAGAGAAGAGGGACCATCAACGTCAGTCTTATTGACGGGGAGGACAATAGAATGGAGATCACCTTTGGCGTGATCTTGAGAGGCCATGATGATGATATTGGATATTCGCTTTGATCTTTGGTTTCCGGGGAAAGAAAGAAGGGGAGAACAAGAGTTCTCATAGACAGCGCCACTGATCGTGAAGGCTGGATCAGATCCTGTTGTAGTGGACCACCAAGTACGTCTGAGATGCTAGGCGTATGAAGAGGAGGAGCGGGTGTACCTGCAAGGCACTCCGACGCTCAAGTAAGAAAGGGTCAGAGAAAAGGGGCAAGTACAAAGTATGAGTTCGTAAGGTGATTATTTGATACCTGACCCTCTAAAGTGAGAGGGTTTATATAGTGCCCCTAGCGTGTGGCCAACGGTCCTATTTTCGGGGCGAAATAACTGTTTTCCCGAAGAATAGGTAATTGCCCAAAACTAGTCGTTATGTCGGGCAAGGTGCCAAAAACTAGCCGTTATGTCTGGCATAAGCATATTTTCGGGCACACCCCTTAGCTGTTCGGGGAGTGAAGAAGCCGTGCGGAACGGGCAGCATTTCCGGGGAGGAGCGATGCAGTCCTTGCCCGGTTGGAGAGGCAGAAGGGTAACTTTTGTCCCTTTGTGGATTAGACTTAGACAATTGGGCCGTTCTGGGAGCAGAAGTGGATTGGGTCATGTCTAGCCGTTGGTCCAGTCCAGCACAATATATATATATATATATATATATATATATATATTAGCAATACTGCATATTTTAATCATGCAAAATGAATTTTATATCAAAAAAATCAAGTAATAATGAATAATCATTATATAATATATAATTTAGTCACTCAAACTTTAAAGTTTGCATTTTTTCAAATAAAAAGATTACAATAACCACTCAAAGTCCTCCAATACCAGTTTATAAATACTATATTTTCTTTAAATACAAAATTCTACAGTGAAAAAGTTATAAATGTACTTAAAAATTTTTTTGACAAACACCTCGTAAAGAAACAATTCATTACTGCAGTACGTTAAAAGATGCAAACGAAACTACATCAAAACACATAAGTTACTCATGCTTCAAATGAGTGATAAAGATATGAAATATCAACCTCGGTAGTAACTATATATCGGGTTGGGGAATCACTGTTTCTTCCTTTTAATATAAACTGCTTATCAAAAATTTTGATAAAAAAATTAAAATATTACGTGAAGGAATGGTTAGAAATTTAGATATAGTAATATAGAAGATATTTTTACAAATATATAAGTGCAAATATTTTACCATATATCTAAGAAAATGTGTCTTGGAATATACAATTTTTAACCTAGTAATTAAGTGTTATTACTACGCGTTTATAGAAATATGGAAGGTGTGTCTTGGAATATAACTTTAAGTCTTATTAATACACATTTATTTTGGATCAGTGTTTTGAAATATACATATCTAACATAGTAATTAGGTATTATAATTACGCTAGTAGTATTATATTTTTTTTATAAATAATATAGCTTAAGTTCGCATGTAGTATTTTGATTTTTGAATAATGTAAAATTATTTCTATTGATTCTAAAATCAATAATGATTTCTTATAATTTTAAGATTTATAGTAAATAAATAGGAAATTGTTTGATAAATAGTTTATTAAAAAGTTATAATTTTAAGCAATTTAATGAAAAGTATTTCAATTATTTTAATATTATTCGATTTAACAACTAAAGAATTATTTTTTATTATTTATTAGATTTGAAATATAAATAAATTATCGTAAAATTTTATTAGAAGAGGTTAAGTCAATTTTCTTATTTCTTGTATAATGACATTATATATATATATATATATATATATATATATATATATATATATATATATATATATATATATATATTACCAATACTACATATTTTAAACAAGCAAAATATCATTTATATAAAAAATCAAGTAATAATGAATAACCATTATATAATATATAATATAATCACTCAAACTTTTAAGTTTGCATCTTTTCAAATAAAAAGATTAAAATAGCCATCGTCTGTTATCAGTAAAAGATGGATTACACTACTCTATTTAAAGTGGCATGCAAAAGTCCTCCAACACCTGTTTATAAATACTATATTTTCTTTAAATACAAAATCATACGGTGAATAAGTTATAAATTTACTTAAATACAATTTTGAGAAACACCTCTTAAAGCACTACTACAATTTGTATATATAATAGCGCCAATTTAATAGCACTTTACTTTTAAGTGCTATTAAAAATTTCACACTGAAACCTATATTAGCGCTTTTAGTCGGGCGCTATTATATGTGGACACCTTATAATAGCGCTTTGATAAAAATGATATTATAGGTGGTTATCAAAAGAAAATCAAACAACGTCAAGACGGAACAACACCAATGTCGTGAATTCATTCCTACCAAGCAAGAGGTTGTAATTAGCCTTTGAGGTTATCACCATAAACATCGTCGGTCTAGTTATAATACCGACATTCAAATCCACCTGTATAACCCCCACTGTGGTTCCTATCTTGCATTCATAATTTGACAACACCATATTATGGGGTTTCGTATCTATGTCGTTTTTTCCAATCTTTTTAAGCATATAATGCGACATTAAATTAACTGCCGCTCCGCTGTCGACCAGGATCTTATTTACTCCGACATTTCCCACTTTCCCTTTGATGAACAGAGGTTTTAAGTGGCTTCTCATTGAATCATCAGGCCTCTCGAAGAATGCACTTTGCTCCTCTACGCAGCCGTTATTCATGATGTAGTAAAAGACAAGCTTGTGTCGAGCCGTCTCCATTTCCATTGTATCTTCTTCTTCCTCTACTTCTATCACTTGATCGTACTCTCTAGGGAGTACTGACACCATATTACACATGATGTCTAGTGAGGCCTCCAACCCAGAGTTGAAATCGTCAGTCATTTCGTCATCCTCATGGTCATTCTTTTTTGAAGACGCCTCTTTCTAAGGAGAGAACAATTTCCTCTCAACAAGTTTCTTTTCTTATTTCTTCGCCTGTATGTTGCTACTAGATTTAGGCTTCGCCTTCTCCATGGCTTCCCTTTCAGTTTTCCTTCGCCTTTGTTGCCTCCTCCACTAGGATCTTGACATTGGATTCTTGCCATTATAATTCTCTGAAGGATATGCCATCCGCCTTGACGCCTGGAATTCTTTCCTGTATGTCACAGAAGAGCCTTTCTGAACCTCGAAGTTCTTCCATTTCCTTTGGCCCTACTCTTGATTTCCAACTGGTCTGGCCCATTTGTCTTTGGGAGCTTCCGTCGAAGGTTTGAAAGTAGTAGGTTTGTTACCACTCAATCTTTGATTTTTCTGCTCCCGTCTCCTTAGATCAGTCCTGTTGTCGAAATTCTGGCGGCCACGAGATGCTTTCCAATTTCTTCTACTCATCGCTCTATTAACTCCTTCGAGATTCTGTGCTGCCTTTTTATCGAAGACCGCACTACATCGAGGGCAAAGCATGACCTCTAATTTCTTTTTCTGACACCTGTGAAGGAAGTCAGTCAGGCTCTCTTCCTCCTTTGGGTAAGACAATTTGTTATACTCTTCCTGTCGACGGTCCTCATCAACCTCCATCGAATTTCCGTGAGAAACTTCGACCATATTTACGCATGCACCTGCCTTTCTAGCTATGTCCAGCTTTTCCAATTTCACTCAAAGGCCCTCAGTAGCCTCAGTAACATTGTCAATTTACACAAAACCTTCAGTGTTTTCTTTCGTTGTTATCGTCGAATTAGGATCTTCAACGATTCATTGGTTGGAGACTTCAGTAACTCCTTAAGTAGAGCTCTTAGTGACTCCATGGGTAAAATTGCCAGTAATTTCTTTGTCGAAACCTTCAGTGGTTCCGTTGGTGAAGCCTTCAGTGACTTCACATATGTAATTTTCAATGATTTCTTTGTCAAGATCCTCAGTAACCTTGACCATGACTGCTTCGTTGACGAAGTCATCAATAACTTCGATCATGTCAGCTTTGTTGGCGAAGTCTTCATTAACCTTGACCATGTTGATATTGTTGGCGAAGTCTTCAGTGACTTCGATCATGTTGATTACAGACGGCTCAGTATAGTGGGCATCGGCCACCTGAAGAGGATCAGAATCGATATTCATTTGGGTTTTCGACTTCTCTCCAAATTTGAGCCTTTCCTCCTTAGTTGCGTTCTGAACTAGATCCCTGAAAAGGAAACATTGAGACGTTTTACGACCCAAGAAATTATGATACTTACAAAAACCTCTCTTTTTTCTTTTCTCTAAAGGAGGTATTTTAGCACTTGGAGGCACTACCATTTGACCGTCCTTAACTAACAAATCAAATATTTCGCCACATTTTGTGACGTCGAAAGTGTAAGTCCTCTTAGGAAATCTATCGTTCTTTTCTGGTTCCACTGGGTTTTTTCCATTTGAGGGGGCTAAGACCTTACAAGAGTAAGGGGGTCCTTGCTTTAGTTCAGTAAAGTCAACCTCGTTCTCGTCGAAGTCTATAGACTCGTTATATGTTTCTTCGTCGTCTTCATTAACTCCGACGTAGGCTACCCTCTCCTTTCTATTCTTGTTCGCCCTAACTTTTTCAGCCTTCAATCGTTCGACCTGTCGAACTCTGTCAGCCAATTGGGCCATATCTTACAAGTACTAGGTATCCAATTTCTTTCTAATTGAGTAGTCGAGGCCACCGGCGGCCATTTCGACTAACTCATGTTCAGGCACTTGAGTAAAGCACCTTGCCTTAAGCAATCGAAACCTATTTAGGTAATCATCAATTGGCTCTGAGAACTTTCTCTTAATACTACCCAATTCTTTCAAGCTTGTCTTTGTCTGTCCCGTATAGAACTGCTCATGGAATAGTCTCTCCAACTGAGTCCAATTGTGGATCGAATTTTCCGGCAGGGTTGTAAACCAAGTGAAGGCATTTTTAGTTAGCGAACTTGGAAAATATTTCACTCTTAGGTTTTCATTGTTTGCAATTTCGCCAGCCTCTATCAAATATCTTGCCACATGTTCGACTGTGGACTCACTAGTGTCCCCATAAAACTTCGTGAATTTGGGGACTTTCCATCTAGGGGGTAAATCTAACTGTAAGATATATTCAGATAAGGGTGGTGTATATTTTGGCCTACGTAGTTCAATATTTACCCCCATTTCTAGCCATAATCCTTTCGACCATGGATGCTAAGATGTTATCTGCTGCTACATCCTCGCGTCGAACTTGATTTATAACTTCATCAGCGTTCTGGTTTCTATTTACCACTACTACCCTTTGTTCTCCCTGGATTGGGTGTTCAACTCTGGGAGGTTCAACCCTATGTTGATCGACTACTTCCCCCTGGCTTAAAACGTTCGCCTAAGGTACATTCGGTTTAACTTGATTAATTGTAGGGCCTTCTTCTAAAACCACCCCAGTTTTCTGTATCATCCGCTCCCTCTGAGGATGTCGAGGGGGGTGTGGGACATGAAAAAAGTTAGTAATACGCGTCATTTGCACTGCCAATTGCTGGTTAGTTTGGGTAGTATTTTGGATTAAAGGGTTAAATATAACCCTCATTTGTTGGGCAAGCATTTGGACCATATCATGATTATTTTCGTCAATTTGTTGCCTTATCACTGTCGCAGAATTATTGGTGATGTTTTGCATATAAGGTAGGATATCTAGTTCCTAAGGGTTGACTCATTCGACCCATATGGTTTATACCTAATCCTTGTAGTGGCGAAGTCACATTCACCGCTGGTTCTGCAAATGCTGGTGAAGCATTGTGCAAACTTGCCATCACCGACGTTGGCATACCATAAGGTTGTTCTCGACCTATTTGAGGCATCGAAAAGCCACACATATAAGGCCTGAATAGACTAGTTCCTATTGGAGGAGGGGTCATTTGTGGACTCTGTGTTCCCATATGGGATAAAATGGGAGCACTTTGGGCAATTGACTGCATTGGCATTGAACCTGCGGTTGATGGTATGGCCTCAGATACTGATACTGAAACCGTACCGCCCCCAATCAAAGAGTCAGGGGCGATTCTCCATCATTTGGTGGATTTTGATTATTTGGCGGATTTGAATTCGCCATTCTTCTTACGTATCTCCTTCTAGGTCTCTCTTCGTTACTAATGGCTATTTTACCACTCCTAAGTCTCATGCAACGAAGCGTAGAAAGATTGTAAGAACAAAGAACTTAAAAAATAAAAGAAATTTTTTACACACTATAACATTGTCCCACTGGGCGTGCCAATTTGTTTACCGTGAAAATTGGTAAACAACCGCTGGTCTCCAAATATTGGTTAACTTGCAGGATCAACCAGTGAATTCTAGGACATGTGCTTAGTGTTTTTAAATTAAAGTTTGAGAAACAATGAACACTTTGACAGTATTCATGGTTAGAAAGTATTTTGCTTCAAAAGATAAAGGAAATTGTGTGATAAGGGAATGGTCGAAAGTGCAGTAAAAACGCTGAAAATAACTTATACAAATAAAGATAAATTTATGGGCAAAAGCATAAACTAAGTTTTATTAAAATGTAAGAAAATAAATGGTATTTCATCAAACGTACATTTTCTCAACAACTCGTTTCTCTACACACTGGATACTTTGAGTGATTTTGTACAAACTTGAATACACCTGAAATCGTAACACTAAGACTTCCTATTTATATTGAATCGAAATAACTGCTTCTAACGGCCCTTCTCCTAAAAGAAGACAAATGGCACTCGGCATGTCTTCGACTTTACAACGTACTCCAGGTGTCTTTCTTTTGAAAACTGGATAAGGACAACATTCCTTCTTTGATTCAAATTCAAAATCAAATCGAAGATACTGATAACACTATTTTAGTGTGTTACTCTTAACCAATTTTTGTGACAATTCTAGATCATGATTTCATTTTTACAGCATGATTTTAAGATGTTTTTTCACTATTAAAGCTTTAAGCACTTTATGTGTTTTTTTTACGTTTTCATTGTGTTTGTACTTTAAAAGGAAGAAAGATGATGATGAGAAGAGGCATGACCCCAGTTGCCAGAATCTGGAGCAGCATTAGGAGTTATTTGGATGAATGATGGTTTAATCAGCCATTTCACCAAGAGAGTTGGAGAACTAATGATAAAAAAAACCATGAAGGCTTAGGGCTCACGTGGCAGCACTATGAAGAGCGATGGAGCAAAAGGAAGGGATAAGATCAAGCAAGCTAAAGGATAAAAGGTAGTACGGTGGGGACCACTCAGTAGAGGATGCCTAGCACCAGCATCACCAACCGTCTGCTCTGCAGCACCAGCCTGCTCCAGCCGCCTGCTAAAAGCAAATGTGTCTCCCCTAACATCTGTACCAGATTGCTTGCAAAGGAAGGATTGATGGACAACTGTCCCACATGAAGGAGTTGATTTGGGCCTAACCTTATTTTCCTCAAGAGACCCACGATCCAAGAAAGGAGGAACCACCACTTCCACTCATCACTATTTAAAGAGGACTTGTGCATTTAAAGCGAAGGAGAGACAGAAATTCCATACACAACAATATTTTATTTTTCAGTATTCTTAGTATTTTCAGTTCTAGAGTTTAAGTATTAAGTAGAGAGTATTCTCTTTCTCTCCAGACCTGTACACTCTGCTGAGAACTGTCGTGACTGAAGAGAGCTGTTGCTGTTTATCCAACACAAGAGATCTCTAAGTTATTAGTAGGTTGTATTTCTTTACTACACTTTGTAAGATGATGTTCCCTCCTAATTTCATTCCAGTAGTTTGTACTCAGCTCACTATGAGCTAAATCTTTGTTTGATGAGACTAATGAAGTTAGTATAAAAGTGTTTTTATGTTAATATGATGTGTTGGATAGTGTCTTATTTTGTTATGTGTTTTTATGCTATAAACTTGGTTCTTAGAGTGATCAACTAGGAAAAAAGTACAAGCTTGTTGTTGAGAGAGATCCAATAAACAAGTGGATTTCATAACAAAAGTGGTTAATAAAGTAGGATAGAGATATTCACTTAATTCAACTTGCTTAGAAATAAGAAGTTGAGACCATAAAGACTTTTCAAAATTAAAACCAGACGTATTTTAGGGTTACAGGTGAGACTTAGAGATTTGTTCCCTTGCCCTAGTTATACATGTTTTTGATGTTGTAGAGATACACCCTTAGATCATGTTCTGACCTTTTGAGGCACGACACTTCACATCACAAAGACATTTCAAGCATTATATACTAATGGATTTAGCTCATCAACTATTCTCTCTGATATTTTTAACTCCTTTAGTTTTAAGTTATTTTAGTTGTTTGTGTGTGCTCTTGTTCCTTATTCTCATATTTCTGTTACCTTGCTCATACTTTTCTTAAACAAAGAAAGTTAATATTAGTAGTTCAAATACTTTACACTTCCCTGTGGGTTCGACCTTTATTTTATCACTTGCTACATTACCAAGCATGTATACTTGCACGTGACACCTTTGCCCTATTATTCAAAAGAAACATATTATAAAAAATTAGAGTAGAGTTGATTCCGTAAAAAGTAGGCAAACAAGTTTTTGGCGCCGTTGCCGGGGAAGTGAAAAAGTTTGAAAAACTATATTCATTTAATTTTTTGTTTAAGACTATATTTGAGCTTTTAATGTTTGATGTGATTTAGTGATACGACAGGCTTAAGCTCTCACATGCGCAGGTCGTTACAACCAGTTTACAGTGGGTATCCTGAACCTGAAAGAATTCTCAAGGCACGAAGAAGATTTGTACGTACTCAGCAAATATCTGGAGATTCTTCAACTTCAGCTGTGGCTGATCCAGAAAAAGTAGTGTACGAAGAGGACACAGAAGAGGAAAGTTCATCATCGTCTTCAGATGAATCATTACAAGAGACAACCATGGTAGAGCCAGATATCATTGGCATTGCCAATGACCGAGCGCGTAGCATCAGGGATTATGTTGTGTTTGATCCGAATGCTATGAATATGGGCATTGCTTGGCCAGCTATCACAACACCACAGTTTGAGTTCAAGCCTATGATGTTCCAAATGTTGCAAGCTGCTGGTCAATATTCAGGCTCTCCTCATGAAGATCCTCATTTGCACTTAAAACAATTTCTGGATGTTGCTGACAACTTCAAGATCCATGATGTGCCCGTGGATACCTTTAGGTTGAGGCTGTTTCCATATTCTCTAAGGGATCGAGCCAAGAGCTGGCTTAATTCTTTGGAACCCAATTCCATTACTACATGGAATGCCTTGGCAGAAAAGTTTCTGGCCAAATATTTTCCTCTTTCCAAAAATGCAAAAATGAGAAATGAAATCACATCATTTAGGCAAGGAGATGACGAGACGTTGTTTGACGCATGGGAAAGATTTAAGGAGCTGTTGAGACAATGTCCACGTCATGGGATTCCCATCTGCATACAACTTGAGACCTTCTATAATGGATTAATTCCATTCTCAAGGAATATGTTAGATGCATCCAGTGGTAGAGCTCTATTGTCTAAATCCTATGACGATGGGTACAAGTTGATTGAAAGCATTACGGCCAACACTTATCAATGGCCAGTCATAAGGGCCGCTTCAAGTTCAACTCAAAAGAAGCCTGTTGGAGTTCATGAAGTCACTGAGACCACAACTCTTGCTGCTCAAGTGGCTCAAATCCACCAAATGATGAAGAATTTGATGAATCCTGAAGTACCAAAACCTGACCCTGTTAAGGTGGTTGCTGACGCTTCTGAGGTCGCCTGTATTTATTGTGGAGGACCACATCTATTTGAAGAATGTTTTGCCAATCCCGTTTCAGTTAACTATGTTGACAATCCCAACAAAAACAACAGATACAATAATCCCTACAGCAACACTTACAACCCAGGATGGCGCAATCATCCTTATTTTTCTTGGAGTAACAATCAAAATCAACCTAAACCGCAAGCAACCACACCTCAAGTTCCACATGGATTTTCTAACCCTAACTATGCTGGGGTTAACCAGGGAAGCAACCATCTGGAGAATGTGCTCATGTCCTTTATTCAAGAAGCAAAAAATCAATTTCAAGCACAAAGAGTAAGTATCAAGAACTTGGAGAACCAAGTGGGCAAAATTGCTACGGCTCTAAGTTCAAGAAACTTGGGAAATCTTCCCAGCTCTACTGAGACTCCTAGCACACAAACTGGAGTGAAGAATGTTGAGACTTGCCAAGCTCTTAAGTTGAGAAGTGGCAAGGAAGTTGACGAAACAATTACAAAGAACAAGGAGTCAAGTACAGTTGTGTCTAAGCCAGACAGTACTGGAGCAAAAGACAATGATGGAGAACCTTCTTCATCCAAACAGAAAAAGAACCAAGATACTGTACTCACTGAAGAACACCTTCCTCCAAAAGATCAAAGAGTCATCACTGAAGCCAACAAGAAGCAAAAGTTTGTACAAGAAAGACCGCCACCCCCCTTTCCATAAAGAATAAAAAAAGCAAAAGAAGAGCAACAATTTTCAAAGTTCATGGAGATCTTAAAGTAGCTTCACATCAACATACCCTTGATTGAAGCCATTCAACAAATGCCGAATTATTCAAAATTCATGAAGGATGTGCTTACCAAACGTAAAAGGATGGGAGAATTTGCTACGGTTGCATTTATACAAGAATGTAGTCAATTAGTTCAAGGCAAACTCCCTCCCAAGTTGAAGGATCCTGGAAGTTTCACTATCCCATGCACCATTGGAGACACCTTTTGTGGAAAGGCGCTATGTGATTTAGGGGCCAGCATTAATCTCATGCCTCTCTCCATATTCAAGAAGCTAGGGATAGGTGCTGCGGGGCCTACAACCATCGCCCTGCAGCTGGCTGATAAGAGTATTTGCTATCCACAAGGGAAGATTGAGGATGTGTTGGTAAGGATTGACAAGTTTGTCTTCCTAACTGACTTTATCATTATGGATTTTGAAGCTGATGAGGAGACACCCATTTTGTTGGGAAGGCCATTCCTAGCAACGGGTAGAACCTTAATTGATGTTTAAAGAGGAGAACTCACCATGAGGGTGAATGGGCAGCAAGTAGTGTTTAATATACTTAATGCTTTGCAATACCAAGAATAGGAGATGGCTGAGTGTTCTATGATATCTAGTTGGGAAGGTTTAATTCATAAAAACCTTCTTAAGGCTAGTGATGTGTTGAAAATTGAGTTAGGAAAAGTGGAAAACGAAGGACTAAAAGATGGAGTCATCTATGGTCCAATGCCAAAGTATGAGGAAGAGTATGTGGAAGTGATAGAATCCACCACTGTTGCTCATAAACATCAGCTAACTTCCATTGAAGAACCCCCTGAATTGGAGCTTAAGCAACTTCCGGAGCATTTACAATATGCATATCTGGAGGCAGGACAGAAGCTGCCAGTCATCATAGCTATAGATCTGCAAGAAGAGCATAAAGAGCAACTGATTTCACTACTGAAAAGATATAAGAAGGCAATTGCATGGCATATTTCTGATATTAAGGGAATTAGCCCAGCAATATGCATGCACAAAATTCTGTTGGAAGAAAATGCCAAGAATAGCATTGAGAGCCAACGAAGGCTGAACCCCATCATGAAGGAAGTTGTAAAAAAGGAGGTTATCAAGTGGTTAGACACAGGAATTATTTACCCTATCTCAGATAGTGTATGGGTAAGTCCAATTCAGTGCGTACCGAAGAAGGGAGGCATGACAGTAATAGTCAACGAGAAGAATGAGCTCATTCCTACTAGAACAGTTTCTGGTTGGAGAATTTGCATGGATTATAGGAAGCTGAACAAGGCAACAAGGAAGGACCATTTTCCCTTGCCTTTCATTGACCAGATGCTGGATAGGCTGGCTGGAAAGGAGTATTATTGCTTCTTAGATGGATATTCGGGCTACAACCAAATTGCCATAGTCCTGGAAGATCAAGATAAAACGACATTCACATGCCCTTATGGCACCTTTGCTTTCAGAAGAATGTCGTTTGGACTGTGCAATGCACCAGCCACCTTCCAACTTTGCATGATGGCTATTTTCTCGGATATCATAGAAAATTCCATGGAGGTGTTCATGGATGATTTTTCAATTTTTGGAGAATCATTTCAAGATTGGCTAAAGAATTTGGAACTGGTACTGATCAGGTGTGAAGAGAACAACTTAGTCCTCAATTGGGAAAAATGCCATTTTATGGTAAAAGAAGGAATTGTTCTTGGTCATAGAATTTCTAAAGAAGGGTTGGAGGTAGATCAAGAAAAGGTGGAGGTAATTGAAAAACTACCTCCACCAGTAAATATCAAGGGCATTAGGAGTTTATTGGGGCATGCTGGATTCTATAGAAGGTTTATAAAAGATTTTTCAAAAATTTCTAAACCACTGTGCCAGCTGCTGTAGCATGACACGCCTTTCGTCTTCAGTAAAGAGTGCCTCGAATCTTTCAATCTTTTGAAGAAGGCCCTCATCTCTGCACATGTAGTCAAAGTTCCAGATTGGTCCAAGCCATTTGAGTTGATGTGTGATGCTAGTGATTTTGCCATTGGCATTGTTTTAGGCCAAAGGTATAGCAAAGTGTTTCATACTATTTACTATGCGAGTAGAACGTTGATAGAAGCATAAATCAACTACACAACCACGGAGAAAGAGCTGCTGGCAGTAGTTTTTACTTTTGACAAGTTCAGGCCTTACTTGGTAGGAACTAAGGTCATTGTGTATACGGACCATGCTGCAATTAAATATTTGATTACCAAAAAAGATGTAAAGCCACGGCTTATACGTTTGGTGCTCCTTCTACAAGAGTTTGACCTAGAAATAAGAGACAAAAAGGGAGTAGAGAACTCAGTTGCTGATCATCTCTCAAGACTCCCTGAAGAAGTGCAACATCAAAACAGTGGAGAGATTAAGGAAAGTTTTCCGGATGAGAAGATGTTGGTGATTACTGATGGCATGACTCCTTGGTACACTGACATTGTGAATTACTTAGTCAGTAGGGTTGTGCCACCAGACTTCAACTACCAACAGAGAAAGAGGTTTTTTCACACTGTAAAGAGCTATTTCTGGGATGATCCATACCTATACAAGAAGTATGCAGATCAGTTGTTAAGAAGATGTGTTGACTATGAGGAGGCACACCATATCTTATCAGCATGTCACAAAGCCCCATATGGTGGACATTTTGGAGTAGTAAGAACTGCAGCCAAGGTGCTGCAATCAGGTTATTTCTGGCCCTCTATCTTTAAAGATGCTCATGAATTTGCTAAGAGATGTGATAGATGCCAAAGGGTTGGAAATGTGTCTATGAGGCAAGAGATGCCACTAACTAGTATTCTTGAAGTAGAAATTTTTGATGTATGGGGCATTGATTTCATGGGACCATTTCCTCCCTCTTTTGGAAATCTTTACATTCTTGTGGCTGTGGACTACGTGTCAAAGTGGATTAAGGCAGTAGCAACACCATCCAATGATGCCAAGGTTGTGACTAAGTTCTTGCTCAAGAACATCTTGACACGACATGGCACGCCTAGAGCTATCATCAGCGATGGTGGATCTCATTTTTGCAATAAAATTTTTGAAAACCTAATGGCAAAATATGGGATTAAGCACAAATTTGCTACAGCCTACCATCCCCAAACTAGCGGACAAGTGGAGTTGTCCAATAGAGAAATCAAAAGAATCTTGGAAAAGGTTATTAATCCAACAAGGAAGGATTGGTCCAATCATTTGGACGAAGCACTATGGGCATATAGAACTGCCTATAAAACCCCTCTAGACATGTCTCCATATAGACTTGTCTATGGGAAAGCTTGTCATCTACCCATTGAATTGGAACACAAGGCATTTTGGGTTGTGAACCAATTAAATTTCAATATTCAAAGTGTTGGGTAAGCTAGAATGCTCCAATTAAATGAGTTAGATGAGCATAGGCTGTTCTCATACGAGAATGCTGAATTTTGTAAGGAAAAGACCAAGAGGTGGCATGACAAGAAATGCCAGAAGAGGGAATTGGTGAAGGGCCAAAGAGTTTTACTTTTTAACTCAAGGTTGAAGTTATTCCCTGGGAAATTGAAATCTAGATGGTCTGGACCCTTTATCTTAGAGGAGATTTACCCCCATGGTGCAGTGGAATTGTTAAATGAGAAGAATGGGGAGAAATTTAAGGCCAGCGGCCAAAGGGTAAAGGCTTACCTTGGAGAGTCCTCATGTAACACGAGGGATGCTCTCCATTTTATTGATTAATGGATTTTTGTGTTGGTCAAGCGATAAGACCTTAAAATAGCGCTACTGGGAGGCAGCCCAGCTTCATTTAATTTTTTTTTTGTTTTACTTTGTACAGGATCAGGATATGTTCTACTAGTGTTAGCACATGACAAGACCAGACATGCCAGTAACAGACGCATGAACAGTGGAAGGGGAGGAATGACAAAAAACTGAAGGAAGCAAAAATTTTCCTAAGTCCAAGGAGATTAATGATCAAGCTGAGTTGGCTTTGATTATTTTCTCTTGAATAATCAGGAAAGAATTTGAAATGTTCATCTTGGAAGGAAGAGAGAGAAAGAAAACATAACATAGGGAAAAAGCGCATTGGACGAAATGAAGGAGCAGAGTTATGATGGCCAAAGTCTGCCACGTCAGACACCTCAGCCACCTAAACACGCAACCCCATTTAAATGTGTCTTTTCTAGTGTCAACCCTAGGGTTTTCACTCTTTGCCCTACGAAACACCAAAATAGAAAAATTTCTCTCTCCACTTCAAAGAAACGTTTTGTTTTTAACATTTTCTTAAAACATTGTGCAACCATCCTTACAACTCCCCCACTTTTTCCTATACCCAAACAGTCCAACAAAGACCTCTTCATTTTCATTCAACCATTTTTCTCTGAAACCCTAAAGAACTTCTCAACCTCTTCACTCTTCTTTCACTTCAGAAAAATGACTCGTGACCAAACCGGCCGCCGTTACAAAACCACTGCCACGAAAAACACCAAACCCACCATAGAGGTTCGCACTGCGGACTTTAGCTTGTTTTGGTTCTGCCACTGTTCGCCAGACGTTTGAACTGCGAATGGTGCAACGAACAAGTGTTGGCTAGGCATTCGCTGGGAGCTTCGCACTGCCAATGAGGAAGCGAGCATTCGCTGGCTTCTTCGCAATGCGAACATGACAGATTATCCAACTTGTTTCTTTCATAACTTTTGACTCGGTTATCCGATGTCAGTATTCTTGGTATCGTTGTGAAGCTATGAACATCCTCTAGCTAATGGTAGTGAGAAACATATGTTTATTGCCCGATTAAACAAATCGGAGGGAATCGTGAATTGGTGTAATGTGTGATATGTTGCATTATGTGTTTCCATTATGTGATTGACAAATATATGCCTATGCTATTATTGTTAACATGTTTGAATATGTATGCATGCTAAAATACGAAATAGGTAGAGTGAGCAATATTACCGTAAACAATGATCGGTTAGTGTGGAAATGACATAGTGACAACGCTCGTGCATGAGAGACCGAGGCATGTGTGTAGTAATCATAACCAGTTTATCTTACGGTGTAGTTTCATGAGACTCGAGCACCTCCTTTGAAACGTATGCACAATTACTTGGCAGGTTTGATTCCCGTGTGTAGTACGAATGGAGCCTATATGGTAAAGAGACTTGTGATGGTTAACAGGCCATGAGAAGTCACGGTTCACGGTTAACAGGCCGATGATCCCAAATCCATTTGGTATGCGAAGTAACTACAAGGATCCATGACTCGGATCGTCTTCTAGACGTAGAAGCGGATGGGAAAAGGGAATGCCTTGGTACGGTTATTGATTAACGAGATTCTTGAGTTAACAGGCTCAGGACTTACTTTGGTACTAGTGTGAGTTAACAGGCTCACGAGTGTGGATCCATTTATGGCGTGTGTGTATTCAAAGTCACTTCCCTTCCCTTTTGACTTGAGTTAGGATGTTAGAACCTTGTAAAGCCGAGAGGACTATAAGATAGTGAACTCACTGAGATTTGATGTATCTCACCCCATGTTGTTGTTTACATCACAGGTACTACAGGTTCGGCGAAGGGTAAGGACAAAGTGGTTTGACTTTTCCTTACGTATCGTAGCTTTTGAGATGGCATGGCTTCCGCTATGGCGTTTTATTTTGAGATCATTGTATTGATCTAGTTCTTAGTGCATTTTGGGACATCTTATATATGTTATGCCGTAGACTTTAGACTTTGTATTTAGGGCATTTAATGTATATAATGTGTTAACTAGGAACTTATGGTATTTCAGTACCAAATACTTGGATTCATGTATAATATATATGCTTTGATGTATGTTGTTATATATGTGTGTTACAAATAAGGAGCTTTAGTGTGAAGGCATAAATTTAGAGTAATGGGTATTTGAAAACATTTCTATATTTTTCATTGAGCATCGTTGTATATTGTTGTATTTACAAATGAAGAGAGAGGTTCCTTTTATACATGAAGGAAGAAGTCTCTAGAATAATTATAAAACAAAAGAAAAGTAAAGTACTATTTACTTTACGACTTTTTAAAACAAAGAAAAATACTTTACAAAAAGTAAAGTGCTAAAAACAAAAATCTTTACATAAAGTAAAGTAAAACACTATTTACTTTACGACTAATGGACTAGACAACAAATTACACAAAGTTGGTAGGGACTAGCCCCATTGTTTTGTTAGGAATCTTTGAAAATTCACCTTCTGATGCCGACAATAATTTTGAAAATAATAGAATCAAATAATTATGGGTCTTCCATTATTATTGATCTACCTTGTGAGGATCCTGATGAACCTGGTCTTTTTGAAAAATTTGAATTTCTTTTCTTGTAAGCTTCAACTAGCTTGGGTCTTGAATGTTTGACATCGAAGGAGAAAAAGAAACTCCTTGCAATTTCTGAGTTGCAATAATTTTTTCCAAATTTATCTTCTCTTAGTAAATTTCTTTCTTCTGATTTGTCCTCTGACCAGCCAAAATCTTCAGATATTAGTTTGGCTCTTGCAAGTTCAATTTGTTGTGGCAAGTGTAAACGCCCATATATAAATACATACATCAAAGCATATATTATACATGAATTCCACTTTTGGTACTGAAATATACAATAAGTTCCTAGTAAACACGTTATACATATACATGACCAAAAAGCCTAAATACAAAAAAACTACGGCATGGTATATCTACAAGATGTTCCAAAGACAAATACTAAGAACTAGATCAAATAATGATCTAAAAAATCTTCACAGCGGAAGCCTTGCCACACAAAAGCTACGATCCGTAAGGAAAGTGAAACAACCTTGTCCTTACCCTTCGCCGAACCTGCAGAACCTATGATGTAAACAACAACAGTGGGGTGAGATACATCAAATCTCAATGAGTTCTCTATCTTATGGATTCTCTAGACTTTACAAGGTTCTAACCAAAACCTAACTCAAGTCGGGGGAGAAGGAACTAGACTTTGAGTTCAAACATTCTGACTCGAGAAACAATCTTGCAAAACACAAAACGACATACAAGTTAAGAATCTTCTCCCCGGCCAGCCATACAAGGCAATTACAACGTGGGTCACGGATTCTTAACGTAGATAACTTTTTCCCGGCCAGCCATACAAGGCAAATACAACGCGGGTCACGGTTATCTACAGTTGGTACTTTTCCCCGCCCAGCTCACACAAGGAGCACTTCAGCACGGGTCACGGTACCAACCACTAAGTAACTTCTCCCCACCCAGCCCACACAAGGAGCACTTCAGCACGGGTCACAGTTACTTACTTAGTAAATACTTCTCCCCGCCCAGCGCACACCAGGAGCACTTCAGCACGGGTCACGGTATTTACCAAGACACACACACAACAAACCGGAGGAATACGATCCTCCACTAACAACTACTTAACAAAGATACTCTTCTAGTATCGATGTAAGCATTGTCGTACGATTCTCTAAGTCATTCTGTTGCACTAAGGTTTCCTCACTCCACCTGTTTCATATTTTAACATGCATATTCAACAACAATTACACACCATTAAACGATAAAAGTCGACAAAATGACACTATTCCAAATTGCCGACATAATTAAATCGGCCAACAATCTCAAAACCATTTTAATAAGAAAGTACATTCTATTAGCTTTCCAACGATATCAAGAATGCTAAAAACAGATAATCGGAATACGAGTTATGGAAAATAACGAGGAAAGGTATCGCGAAAAACACAATTCTGCACTCTCACTGGCCGTACGCGTATTGCCTTGTGCCATACGCGTATTGCCCAACTGGCTCGCCAAGCCATACGCGTATTGCCCAAAGTGATACGCGTACGGGCAGAGGTTGTTTTCCCTTAAAAATTCCATTTAAAACTCCAGTACGCGTACTACCCTACCTCATACGCGTATTGCCCAAAACCTTACGCGTACCAATACACAAATGGGCAGATGGCCGAGAAAATGGAACTCCATACGCGTATTGCCCATATTTCTTCATGGCCATACGCGTATTGCCTTAACCAATACGCGTATTTCCTTGAGTGATACGCGTATGGGCAATGGAAAAACAGAATTTTTCCTGCATAAAATTTTTTGCGAAAATGATCCATTTTCCCCTCCAAATCACTTCTAAACACCAGAAAAATACCAATTGGATACACAACAACACATATCTAACATGTATCAATCATAAGGAACATTAAAACATGATTTTAGTGCAAAATTTCTCATTTCTCACAATATCAAAACTATCTCTAAACTCAATAAAACTCTACTCTAAAGCATCTAACTAGAACCCACCTAGATTACAAGATGAGGATGATGAAGCTGAGATGAAAAGATGAAGATGGGTTGATGATTCAAGTCCTAGAGCTCTTGAGAATTTTTCCTCTCCTTTTCCTTCCTTTCAATTTCTCTCTCCAAAGTTACTATCTTTGGCAAATAGTGGAAAGGAAAAGATATAGAAAAAAAACATTAATTGGTAATACTACTAATTGTACAAATTATCTCAAATGCACCAATTTAATAAAACTCCAAATTAAATAATATTAATCTAATCAGTTTCGAGTTCGTCAGTTTACTCTAATTATTTTATCCAATAATTGCTTAGAGTACACCGGAACCCAGTTGATCATAATAATATTATCCAAAACGTTCACAAAATTATAGGGTATTACATCCTCCCTTCCTTAAATAGAAATTCGCCCTCGAATTTAAAAGATTACCTGAACAGATGAGGGTAAGCATCCCGCATCTCCGATTCTAGTTCCCAAGTAGCATCACCCGGATGCGTCACATCCCATTGCACCTTCACAAGAGGAATGTCTTTGTTCCGTAACACCTTCGTTTCTCTTCCCACAATACGACTCGGTTGGGGTTCAAAAGTTAAGTCTGCTTCTATCTCAATTGTATCTGGTAAAACTGGCTGAAGAGGATTTGGGACAAATTTTTGAAGTTGAGACACATGAAATACGTCGTGCATCTCTGATAGAGAAGGCGGTAAGGCCAATCTGTAAGCTACTTCACCAATTCTTTCCAAAATCTGATACGGTCCCACGTATCTCGGACTTAATTTCTGCGACCAAAACGGTCCTTTCAACCGCATTCTCGGAGTAACTTTCAAAAACATGTGATCGCCTTCTTCAAATTCTAAAGGTCTTATACGGTTATCCGCATAACTCTTCTGACGATCTTGTGCTTGTTTGACCTTATCACGGATCATCCTAATCTTCTCCGTAGTTTCGTGAATAATCTCGGGTCCTAACATCCTATCTTCACCAACTTCTGCCCAACACAAAGGTGTCCTACACTTCCTTCCATATAATGCCTTATAAGGTGCCATACCAATACTCACATGATAACTGTTATTATAAGAGAATTCGATCAACGGAAAAAGTTCTATCCAATTTCCTCCACTTTCAAGTACGCAAGCTCTCAACATATCCTCCATGGTTTATATTATCCGTTCCGTTTGACCATCCGTTTGTGGATGATTTGACGTACTCAAACACAACTTCGTTCCCATAGCTTGTTGAAAAGCTCTCCAGAATCTGGAAGTAAACTTTTTATCTCTATCCGAAACGATACTAGTGGGAATACCATGCAATCTCACTATCTCCGAAATGAACAACCTTGCGAGATGACTCGCCTTGTAGGTAGTCTTCACAGCTAAGAAATGCGCGGATTTCGTTAACCGATCCACAATTACCCAAATCGAATCATAACCACCCTGAGTACGGGGTAGTCCCACGGCGAAGTCCATAGAAATACTATTACATTTCCATACCGGAATTTCTAAAGGTTGCAACAAGCCACCCGGCCTTTGGTGCTCAATCTTCACTTGTTGGCACACCGCACATTCCGACACATACACCGCAATATCCCTTTTCATCCCGGACCACCAATAGTCCCTCTTTAAATCTTGATATATCTTTTAAGACCCCGGATGTATAGTAAAAGCACCCTTATGCGCTTCTTCCAAAATCCTTCTTTTTAACTCCGTGTTATCCGGAACACAAATCCTTTGGTTAAACAAAATAATTCCGTCGGTAGCTCGCACAAAACCCGGTTGTACCAACACTTCTTGTAACTTCTCATCTAACTCTTGTTCTTGTTGGATTTCTTCCCTAAGAGTAGAATGGATATTCAAATTTCCCATCATCACCCCATTAGGAGTCCAGACAAATTGGAGATTTAGATCTCGAAATTTTTCCAAGTATACTCTAGCATCATCAACTCGACATTATGCAACACCTTTCTACTCAATGCATCCGCCACTTTATTGGCTTTACCCGGATGGTATTTTAGCTCCAAGTCATAATCTTTCAAATACTCCATCCACCTCCTTTGACGCATGTTCAACTCTTTCTGGTCAAAGAGGTATTTTAAGCCCTTGTGGTCGCTAAACATCTCAAAACGTACACCATACAAATAGTGACACCACACTTTCAAAGTAAATACAACTGCCGCCAATTCTAAATCATGCGTAGGATAGTTCTCTTCATGGACTTTCAACTGTCGAGAAGCATAAGCCACAACATGTCCATCTTGCATTAACACACCTCCTAATCCCATCTTCGATGCATCACAATATACTTCATATGACTTGCTAGGATCCGAAATAACCAAAACAAGAGCGGTTGTCAATCTTTCTTTCAAACTCATAAAACTTCTTTCACAAGCCGAATCCCACTCGTACGAACAATTCTTTCGAGTAAGTCTCGTCATTGGTAAAGCCAGTTGCGAAAAACCCTTGATAAACCTTCTGTAATACCCTGCCAATCCCAAGAAACTTCTAACTTCAGAAGCATTCTTCGTTCTCTCCCAATTAATCACTGCTTCAACTTTTGATGGATCGACCGCTACACCTCCCTGAAATATGACATGACCCAGAAAATTAACCTCTGACATCCAAAACTCACACTTACTTAACTTAGCAAAAAGTTGCTTCTCTTGTAAGATGGATAAAACATTTCTTAGGTGTTCTCCGTGCTCTTGAGGATCACGAGAATAGATAAGAATGTCATCAATGAAAATCACCACAAATTGGTTTAGGTAAGGTTGAAATATCCGGTTCATATAATCCCTGAAAACTGCCGGAGCATTCGTCACACCAATAAGCATCACTAAAAACTCATAATGACCATAACGAGTTCTAAACGCAGTCTTTGGTACATCTGAACTCTTCACACGAATCTGATGATAACCCGACCATAAATCAATCTTCGAGAACACACAGGCTCCTTTCAATTGATCTAACAGATCGTCTATCCTTGGTAATGGGTATTTATTCTTGATGGTGACTTTATTCAACTGACGGTAATCAATACACAATCGCACTCCACCATCCTTTTTCTTTACCAATAACACTGGAGCTCCCCAGGGCGAAACACTTGGTCGAACAAAATGCTTAGCCATCAATTCTTCCAATTGATCCTTTAGTTCTCTTAGCTCAAGTGGTGCCATCCGATACGGAGAAACGGATATTGGAGCCGTTCCCGGTATCAGGTCAATAGAGAATTCCACTTCCCTCTTCGGAGGAAGAGAAGTGACATTCTCAGGAAAAACTTCCGGAAACTCATAAACTACCGGAATACTCAAAACTTGAAGGTTGCTACTCTCCTCCTTAGTAAGAACCAACAGAATAGACTTCTCCTTTTCAAACAAGAAATTAATCATTCCAACCGTACCTTCCAAAATAGTCATTAACACATCCCTTGGAGTAGCCTCATCGGATGGAATAATGATTAGATTTTCCTCACACCCAATAAACACCGAATTAGCAGAAAGCCAATCCATCCCCAAAACGACATCAATTTTCTTAAGCGGTAAACAGATAAGGTCGATCTGGAAAACTCTATCATTCACAGACAAAACACAATTTTCACACATCAATGGTGTCTCAACCATTTCATCCATGGCGGTAGTGACCACCATAGGAGGAAATAAAGGAACAGCTTGCAACCCAAGTCGCTTCATACATCGTGTTGACACAAAAGAATGCGTTGCCCCACAATCAAATAAAACAAAACAAGGATGTCCATTTACGAAACATGTACCCGTAATCAAGGAGTTATCATTCTTTGTCTTCCTTGCATATAAGGTATAAACCCTCCCAGTATTCTGTCCTTGCCCTTGGCTTTTATTCTGAGTACAATCTCTAGCCATATGACCCAAACCATTACAGTTATAACACCTAAAATTCCCATCGGTACACTTCCCAAAATGACGTTTGTTACACACTTTACACAGAGGAATAACATTAGGTCTAGCAACTTGCTTTCCTTTGAAAGTTGGTGATCTTGGCCCAAACTGTTGACTTGCTCTTCCACGATCACCCTGACTTACCCTACTTGCAACACTTTCAGCTTGCACTTTCATCAAACTATGCTCTGCCACATAACATTGTCTTAGAAACTGGTCTATTTTCCACCATTCATCTGGAGCAGACATAGCCTGCCTAGAATAAGCAGCCATATTCTCAAACTTTTCAGCATAACTGGCCACAGGCATATTACCCTGTCTTAACTGTTGAAATTCAAATTCTTTCTGAGTCCGCAAGGAGCTAGGAAAATATTTCTCCATAAAAGTTACCTTGAATTGTTCCCAGACCTTGGGCACACCCTGAATAGTCATAAGAGCCAACGCACTCTCCCACCATCTCATGGCAGGTCCCTTCAAGGAATGCGAAGCAAAAACCACTTTATTCTCCTCGGTACAAGGCATTATCAAGAAAATCCTTTCCATACCTGAAATCCATTCGTGAGCCTTTACAGGATCTAATCCGCCATGAAATCCCGAAGGATTCATGCGGGAGAAATCTCGGAAAGTCCCACCTACCACTTCTGGAACAACCACCTGAGGATGCAGACCCTCATTAAATTGTTAAACCATTTGCTGCATAAATCCATTCTGTTGTTGCTGCATCTGTTGCATAAACTGATACAGAGGGGCATTCCCATCGTCGACCGGCGGATTTGTCCCAGCTGGAGTAGTTCGGGGCCTACCACGGTTGTTTCTGCGCCTATCAGCCATGTTCCTGGATGTCATACAGATAGGATTAAGTTGATCAGGCTCAATACCATAAATATAACACATAAGACCAAAGGCGACACCACGCATATGAAACAGAAAGAAAACTTATTCTATTTCATGGCTAGGTCGAGGATACGACCTGCTCTGATACCAACTGTAAACACTCATATATAAATACATACATCAAAGCATATATTATACATGAATTCCACTTTTGGTACTAAAATATACAATAAGTTCCTAGTAAACACATTATACATATACATGCCCAAAAAGCCAAAATACAAAAAAACTACGGCATGGTATATCTACAAGATGTTCCAAAGACAAATACTAAAAACTAGATCAAATAATGATCTCAAAAATCTTCACAACGGAAGCCTTGCCACACAAAAGCTACGATCCGTAAGGAAAGTCAAACAACCTTGTCCTTACCCTTCGCCGAACCTGCAGAACCTGTGATGTAAACAACAACAGTGGGGTGAGATTCATCAAATCTCAGTGAGTTCTCTATCTTATGGATTCTCTCAGCTTTACAAGGTTCTAACCAAAACCTAACTCAAGTCGGGGGAAAAGGAACTAGACTTTGAGTTCAAACATTCTGACTAGAGAAACAATCATGCAAAACACAAAACGACATACAAGTTAAGAATCTTCTCCCCGACCAGCCATACAAGGCAAATACAACGCCGGTCACGGATTCTTAACGTAGATAACTTCTCCCCGGCCAGCCATACAAGGCAAAAACAACGCGGGTCACGGTTATCTACAATTGGTACTTCTCCCCGCCCAGCCCACACAAGGAGCACTTCAGCACGGGTCACGGTACCAACCACTAAGTAACTTCTCCCCACCCAGCCCACACAAGGAGCACTTCAGCATTGGTCACGGTTACTTACTTAGTAAATACTTCTCCCCGCCCAGCGCACACCAGGAGCACTTCAGCACGGGTCACGGTATTTACCAAGACACACACAACAAACCGGAGGAATACGATCCTCCACTAACAACTACTTAACAAAGATACTCTTCTAGTATCGATGTAAGCATTTCCGCACGATTCTCTAAGTCATTCTATTGCACAAAGGTTTCCTCACTCCACCTGTTTCATATTTTAACATGCATATTCAACAACAATTACACACCATTAAACGATAAAAATCGACAAAACGACACTATTCCAAATTGCCGACATAATTAAATCGGCCAACAATCTCAAAACCATTTTAATAAGAAAGTACATTCTATTAGCTTTCCAACGATATCAAGAATGTTAAAAACGGATAATCGGAACACGAGTTATGGAAAATAACGAGGAAAGGTATCGCGAAAAACACAATTCTGCACTCTCACTGGCCGTACGCGTATTGCCTTGTGCCATACGGGTATTGCCCAGCTAGCTCGCCCAGCCATACATGTATTGTCCAAAGTGATACGCGTACGGGCAGAGGCTGTTTTCCCTTAAAAATTCCATTTAAAACTCCAATACGCGTACTACCCTACCTCATACGCGTATTGCCCAAAACCTTACGCGTACCAATACGCAAATGGGCAGATGGCCGAGAAAATGGAACTCCATACGCGTATTTACCACATTTCTTCCTTGCCATACGTGTATTGCCTTAACCAATACACGTATTGCCTTGAGTGATACGCGTATGGGCAGTGGGAAACCAGAATTTTTCCTGCATAAAATTTTCTGTGAAAATGATCCATTTTCCCCTCCAAATCACTTCTAAACACCAGAAAAATACCAATTGGATACACAACAACACATATCTAACATGTATCAATCATAAGGAACATTAAAACATGATTTTAGTGCAAAATTTCTCATTTCTCACAATATCAAAACTATCTCTAAACTCAATAAAACTCTACTCTAAAGCATCTAACTAGAACCCACCTGGATTACAAGATGAGGATGATGAAGCTGAGATGAAAAGATGAAGATGGGTTGATGATTCAAGTCCTAGAGCTCTTGAGAATTTTTCCTCTCCTTTTCCTTCCTTTCAATTTCTCTTTCCAAAGTTACTCTCTTTGGCAAATAGTGGAAAGGAAAAGATATAGAAAAAAAACATTAATTGGTAATACTACTAATTGTCCAAATTATCTCAAATGCACCAATTTAATAAAACTCCAAGTTAAATAATATTAATCTAATCAATTCTGAGTTCGTCAGTTTACTCTAATTATTTTATCCAATAATTGCTCAGAGTACACCGGAACCTAGTTGATCATAATAATATTATCCAAAACGTTCACAAAATTATGGGGTATTACATCAAGTCTTCTATGTTTATAGTCTTTGAACCAGAATTTTGGACTTGAAATTCTTCATATTCTGTGTCAATGTTTTTAAAATACATCCAAATCAAATGAACACATGGACAATTATTCTGGAAATCAGGATATAGAGAGTTAATTTCCAGTTGGATTTTTTGTGGAATTTCTGAGGTGATGGTTTCCAATGTATCTGCCAGGAATGTTGGGAGATATGGGGTGAAATCATATAATGGAGGAACATTAATGACACTTAGTAGACCATATTTGAGTAGTGCGGCCAATGTTATGGTGTAATCTCTGGACTTAAATGGCTTGAATGTTGGTAGAGAAATTCTAGCTTTTCTGATTGCAGAATTAAGTTGGCAATAACACTCACCTTCTTGATTTTCAGGACAATCTTCGAACATGCTTTGACATGATTTATAGTTGTTGTAAACAATACTCCACTCAGTGGAAATTCCATTATGAATAATCTGATTGTTGCAAATTTGTGCCAACGTTTCTTGTAACAGGACAAATGTTATTAATCCTATTTCTTCTTCTGGAATCTTAGGTTGTATAGGAATTATGGGTTTCCCCAAATTTACCAAATTTGTATTGGTCTGTTGAACCTTTGTAGTAATTAACGTATTACTAAAGGATTTTTGGTCCTTTTGTGGAATTTGTGGCCTTAAAGAAATTTCTTTTCCTTTTGCTTTAGGAACAATTTGTTGAATTTCTTGTAAAAAATTTTGATCACCAAATTTTTCCAAATGTCGTAGGTAATCTTGATATTTAAGAACTCTGGGTGAGATAATAATATCTTTCCCACAACTCTTAATTATCGTGTCTATGGCCTCCTGAATGTCGTAAAATCCTTTATAAAAAGGTTGACCATATCTTGGGAAAAGTTTTAGCTCTTCAATTAAGAGAGCCATTTCATCCCAATCTAAATAAACTCCAGCCTTTGGGCCTGTAAATAATGTATAGCAAATAAAAGGTTTTTTTGCTAAAATGTCTTCCAGTAGAGAGATAAGATGCTAAAGCATTTATCACTGCTACCTTCTTACTATTACCTGCAGTGGTAGTAGATAAATTCCAGATGTTGTCTAAAAGACACGTTTCTTCTTCTTTGAGTTGATTCCTCAAAAGTGTTTTGAATTGTTCCTTCTCAGGAAATGTCTTTAGTTTAGTAATGTCAAAATCTATGACTTTTCCTGCCATTGGAAATGTCTGAATAAGAAATGTCTTAATTTCTTGGAATGTCTGAAATTCTTTTCTTTTCCTGGAACAATCAAGTGTAATTATTAGTCATGTAATAATTTTCTAGATAATAAATCTGGTATTTTATTATCTTTCCCTTTAATGTGTTCCCATTTTATCCTAAATCCTCTATTTAGGACAAATTCTCTGAATTTCAGCCATCTGTTAGAAGTTAATTTTTTCTCATTTTTAGTATCAGCAAATTTAACAATTGCTTCACAATCAGTTCTAATAGTAATTTGTTTTTTAGACAAAATAAATAAAGCAAAATTTTCCAATGCATAAATAATTGACAAAATTTCATAATCTAAGGATGTTAAGTATCCTTTTTCTTTAAAAGTTCCTGAGGTGTATCTACAAATTTTCTCTAATGATTTTGAAGAGAATTCATTAGGTTTTTTGATTAATATTCCTCCCCATCCCAATTCACATCCATCAGTTTCGATAATCAAATAATCTGATTCTAATGGCAAGGTTAAGGGTTCCAATTTCTTAATTTCTTCCTTTAATTGCTGAACAATTTTAATATCTTGATCATTAAATTTTCTAACTCCTTTTTGTTGTGCCTTATTATATAAGGGAGAAGTTAGTTTAGACAGATTTTTGAAATATGGCCTGACATAATTTACTAGTCATAAAAAGGATTGTAATTGTTTTAATTCTTCTAATTTATCTGGATATTCTAAAAATTTTCTAGCTATATGAGGTTGTAATTTGATAGTTCAATTTCCTATCTCCGCCCCTAAAAAAGAAATATAATTTTTTCCAATTTCAATTTTCTTTTTAGAAATGATTTAGCCATGTTTTTCAAATAAAGAAAAAATTATATATAAGTGTTCTATGTGTTCTTTTTCTGATTGAGAGAAAATAAGAACATCATTAATATAGACACATGTAAAATTATAACAATCTCTAAAAATGTCATCCATCATTCGTTGGAAAATTTGTGGTGCATTTTTTAATCCAAATGGCATCACTAACCACTCAAAATATCCTAATGGACAAGAAAACGTTGTCCATTTAATACTGTCTTTGTGCATTTTTATTTGCCAAAATCCTGATTTTAAATCAAATTTAGAAAACCAATTTTTTCCTTGTATTTTATTAATTAATGTATCTTTGTCTGGAATATAGTATCCATCTTCAAAAGTAATATCATTTAATCTTCTATAATCGAAAACCATTCTAGATTGTCCTCTTTTCTTTTCAGCTTCTTTTTGGACAATAAAAGCTGGGGTTCTATGTCTAGAATTTGGTCTTTGAATAATTCCTAATTTTAATAATTGATCAATGTGCATTTTGAATTCTTCTTGTTACCAGTTACCAATTACCATACTTGAAATTAGGTGATTTAATGGTAATATCTGGGTTGATAATTTCTAATTTGCACAGAGTTTTATTTCTTTCCCAAAATTTTGTAGGATTTTCTCCTAAAACCTCAATTTTTTCTAATTTCTTAATTATTTGATCTAAATCATAATTTTTTATATTTTTTTGTAAAATTTGTGGTATCTATTAAGTGCAACTCACTTTCTATACCACTGTCTAAATCTAAGTCTAGATCAAATTTTGGTTGTTCTATATTATGGCAAGAACATTCATCCTTGTTTTCCTTGCAATTGCAGGTTTCACATTCTTTTATTGTGAATTTAAAATTTGAAACAATGGGTATCATGGAACACTTGGAGCTTATGTGTTTCAGTACCAAACACTTGGATCTATATATAATATTTATGCTTTGATGTATGAGTTTTATATATGGGTGTTACAGTTGGTATCAGAGCAGGTCGTATCCTCGACCTAGCCATGAAATAGTATAAGTATTTCTTTCCGTTTCATATACGTCATGTCGCCATTGGTCTTAAGTGTTATATTTATGGCTTTCTTGAAAATAATTCCAGTTTAATTAGGACACACAGATCTGATGTAATACCCCGTATTTTTACTAATTTGGAGTTTAGAGGCTTTTTGGAAATTTAGTAGTATTATTTCTAATACTAAGTTTGTTACTTATTTTCCTTCCACTTTCCAACATATAAAAAGAAAAAAGATAGTAAGAAAGGAAAGAAAGAGAAAAGAAGGAAAAGAAGAGGAAAGAAAGAAGAAAGGAGAAAAAGAGGAGAAAAGGATTTTGGAAGAAAATCCAAGAACAATCATCATCCATTGATCCAAACTTCATCCAATCATCTCATCTTCCTCATTTTCATCATCTATCCAAGGTGGGTTCTAGTTAGTACCAATTTTTAGAAGTTTTGGAATTGTTTGGTTTAGGTCGATTTTATGGAAATCGATGTTTTAACGTTTATAATTCGTTAGAAATCGAAATGAATGATCAATATGATTATAGAAACATATGTTGTTGATTGTTTCGATGTTTTGTTTGATTTTGATGATTTTGGAAAAAACTAGGTTTATAGAACTTTTTTGTTCTTGATGAAATATGTGTTTTGAAGTTATTGTTGTGCAAACCATACTCAAACTATGTTGTTGAACCTCTGTTGGTGGTTGTTAGTGGTTTGGAGGAGGTTTGGGGTATAGGAAAATTCTGTTGTTGCTTTGGTATTTTCTGCATTTTTCGCAGAGCGCGTTTAGCGCGCAGGGGCCCGCTCAGCGCGGTGTTGAATTCGTGCAACCCCTCCAGGCAAAAGCTTGCGCGCTCAGCGGCCAAGGGGGTGCGCTTAGCGCGACCTGGGACTTAGAGTTTTCTTCCAGAACAAGAAAATTCATAACTTTCGACTCGTTTATCGGATTCGATCATTCTTTATATAGATGTAAAGCCGAGAAAATATTCTATGGAATGGAGATGAAATATGTCGAATTTACCGACTGATTAAATAATCGAGAAAGTTCCCAAAGCGATATACTTATGTGTTAATTGTTATATTTTATTCTACTATGCAATTATGACATGTCTTGCCTATCCTAATATTGTTTAACATGATTGTAATATAGGAATGCATGTTAATTTGAAAATAAGATAGTAAGAGTGAGGAAACCTCAAACTTGAACTATAGGAGAATCTAGTAAGGAACTAGAAATTGTAGACAACTCTAGATAGCGATGCTCGGGCACGTGTTGTTGGAAGATCCATCCTTGCCGAGTATTGCCCTAGTTGAGAGTGAACACTAATATGGAACATGTGGTTAACCTTTGTGGTTGTGAAGAGGAAAGAGAGGCCGTAAGGCGGTGTAGTCTTGTGATTGTCGAATACAATCGTATTGTTGTATGTGGTCATGTAATCGTAACTGAAATATTTTGAGTGTAGTTTCATGGGTCTCGAGCTCCTCTGAAACGGGTACACAATTACTTGGTAGGTTTGATTCCCTATGTGTAGTACGATTGGAGCCTATGCTATGGGTAGAGTCTTGTGATGGTTAACAGGCCTGAGAAGTGACGGTTCACGGTTAACAGGCCGATGATCCCGAATCCAATTCGTATGCCAAGTAACTACAAGGATCTATGACTCGGGTCACCTTCTAGATGTTGAAGCGAACGGGAAGGCGAGATGTCTTGGTATGGTTATCGATTAGTGATGTTGTGAGTTAATGAACTCATGTCATGTTTCCATATAGTGTGAGAATTATAAAGTGTGAACTCAAGGGCCCGTTTCCCTTTTCCCCGGACTTGAGTTAGGATTGTTAGAACCCTGTTAATCGGAGAGAATCCATAAGATAGGGAACTCACTGAGATTTGATGTATCTCACCCCACGTTGTTAATGTATTTCAGGTGCTTCAGGTTCCGAGAAGGGTAAGGATAAGGTCGTGTAATATTTTCCTTGATTGTTGATGGCTTGCTTCCGTAGCGAAGTGTATTTTGGGATCGTTGTTGATCTAGTTCTTAGTTTTTATCATTTGAACATCTTGTGTATAATATTCCTTAGGTTTTTGTACTTTGTACTTTAGGGCATTTATTTGTATACAATGTATTAACTAGGAGCTTATGTGTTTCAGTACCAAACACTTGGATCTATATATAATATTTATGCTTTGATGTATGAGTTTTATATATGGGTGTTACATCTGAAATGTTAGAATTACCAGATGGTAAAATTGAAGAATTTGGATTAGTAACAACTGACAGTATAAACCAATTAACTAATAAAAATATGAATTATGTACATTTAGGATTAATCACTACTGGTGTAAGAGGCCTAATAATGAAATAGAATGGTTCCAAAGTATTAGTAGCGATATTAGATACTAGACACCCTGATTTAGATAGACAAATTATTGGAGTAATTGAAGTAGATATGAACAATAATTGGGGAATTCATTACTTATGTCCCAATTTTACCATAGGACTAAAAGACTTAAAATCTATAAAAATTCAAGTTCAAAGCAAAGGTTTTAAAAAATTTACAGGATCAAATATTGTTATAGATATTATTTTCTTAGGAAAATTGTCAACACAACTCTCACCAAAATTTAAACTAAAAATTGATAATATGATTAAAATAGTCACATCAAGAGGAATTAACTTTTTTGGCCCAGAACCAATCTCTCCTTCTCTTTTAGCTGGAGAAGCATGGAAAATTAAAAACAATATTCAGACTGAAGCTGAAACATTAACACCTACAGAGGTTGTAACTTATAAAACCAAGGATTCTTTAGCCTTAAGATTTAAAAATTATGAAGAAACTCATAACCAAATAAGTGAAGATGAGTGAAAATTCCTTAACTATAGAAGAACTAAATAAAATTAAAAATGATGAAATTTTAATGGAAAAGTTTAATATGGAAATTGAATTAGCAAAATCAAAAAATGGTAAAATTTCCTTATGGGAAAATATTTAGAAGATCTTCAAAATTTTAAAAATTTATTTGAAGAAAACTCAGAAGAAACTTCCGAAATTAATCATTCAGAAAAAAATTTAGTAAACGAAGAAACTAGCTATTCTGCTACATCAAGATTTTCTAACAGTAGACAAACTCAAATGGGTTACTCTATAGGACATCCTTCAAGATTGCCTGTGGCTATCTACAATAACAATAACCAAAACTTAAGGACATTAGGAAAAAGGAACCCTAATGAAATAAATTTGTGTGGAGATGGACAAGTAATGTTAAACCTTACAAATAAGCATCCACAACTCTTAGACACGTATATTGCGCAATGGACATCTATAATAATTAGAGACTATGAAAGTAAACATTATAACATCACCACCGGCGAAGAAATGATTAAAATTGCTAAAAATTATCTTGGTGATATAGCCCGAGCAGCCTGGGAAGCATTTAAAGTTACTTTTCCAAAAAAATTAGGTGAATTAGTAACACAGGGAAATAACATTCATAATTTTGCATATTTAATACACAGAATTATTACATGCAAAGATGCCTATGTAGGACTAACTATGAGACAGGCTGAAGCCATGAGAGATTTAGAACAAATCCAATTATATGATTGGAATCATGCAATAGAATTTTTACAAGATTTTTATGCCCTAGCTAGTACTTCAGGAAATTATTTTTCTAAAGAATTAGGTGAAAGATTATTTACTAAATTACCAGGACCTTTAGGTCAGGAAATTCATGAAAACTGGAAAAAATTGGAAGTTAATAATGACTTTGATAAGATTGGAATAAGAATACAATATATTATTTCTGAATTAAAAAAGAAATGTACTTATATTTAAATCCAAAAAGAATTAAAACAAAAGAATGTAGGTTTCTGTAAACAAATTTACACTCCTCAACAGTATGGTAAGCATCCTGATGATAAAAACCAGAGGAACCAGACTAGATTTAAGAAAAATTATGTAAAGAAAAATTACTTAAGAAAATCTAATGCTAGAAAACCTTATTTAAACAAGGAAAAACATGTTAGGAAGTACAATCCTAATAAAACTTATAAAAATACAATTACGTGTTTTGCATGTAACAAACCAGGACATTTATCTTCTGTATGCCCAAATAAACAAAATTTATTTACAAGGGAATCAAACCTAATCTCTACAATTAAAGAAGATATACAAGAAATAACCTCAGATATTTCAGACAATTCTGAAATTTGGAGTATTTGCTCCCTAGAAGGAATAGAAAATGAAGAAATTGAAATTCCTCTAGAAAAAGAAAATAATAATAATTATATTCTTTTAGAAAAATTGAAAAAATTTAATTTCAATTAATTGAGCCAAAAAACCTAGTACCAGATTGTAACCATAATTGGAATTACAAAGCTGGAAGCGATAATATTAAATGCTTCAAGTGTAATTGGTTTTCCTCCTTTGATAAAAGATGGAAATGCCAAATTTGTTTAAAACAAATCTGCTCAAATTGTATTAAAAAACATTTCAATATAGAAAAAGAAGCCCAAGAAATTTCTGAAATTTCTAACAATAAAGTAGACAAATTAGAAAACAAGGTTAGAAATCTAGAAAACAGAATTGATAATTTAGACATTAAACTAGAAAGATTAGAAGAATCAATAAAAAGTTTAAAAGAAATTATTAAAAAAGGAAAATTCCCGGCTACAGAAAATAATTTTAAATTAACAGAAATTACTCAAGAGGACATAAATATTATAAACAACACAGAAAAACCTCGAGAACTCCATGTACCCTTAGTTTGTAATATAGAAAAACTAAGACAAATTATAATCCCGACAAAAATTAATATTCATGGGCAGGAAAGAACCATACCCATTTTAATTGATGCTAGAGCAACTTCATCTACTATAGAAAAACTTGTTCCATGATACCAATTGTTTTAAATTTTAAATTAGCAATAAAAAAACGTGAGACCTGCAATTGCAAGGAAAACAAAGATGAATGTTCTTGCCATAATATAGAACAACAAAATTTTGATCTAGACTTAGATTTAGATAGTGGTATAGAAAGTGAGTTGCACTTAATAGATACCACAAATTTTACAAAAAATATAAAAAATTATGATTTAGATCAAATAATTAAGAAATTAGAAAAAATTGAGATTATAGGAGAAAATCCTACAAAATTTTGGGAAATAAATAAAACTCTGTGCAAATTAGAAATTATCAACCCAGATATTACCATTAAATCACCTAATTTCAAGTATGGTAATTGGGAACAAGAAGAATTCAAAATGCACATTGATCAATTATTAAAATTAGGAATTATTCAAAGATCAAATTCTAGACATAGAACCCTTGCTTTTATTGTCCAAAAAGAAGCTGAAAAGAAAAGAGGACAATCTAGAATGGTTTTCGATTATAGAAGATTAAATGATAATACTTTTGAAGATGGATACTGTATTCCAGACAAAGATACATTAATTAATAAAATACAAGGAAAAAATTGGTTTTCTAAATTTGATTTAAAATCAGGATTTTGGCAAATAAAAATGCACAAAGACAATATTGAATGGACAACTTTTTCTTGTCCATTAGGATATTTTGAGCGGTTTGTGATGCCATTTGGATTAAAAAATGCACCACAAATTTTCCAACGAATGATGGATAACATTTTTAGAGATTGTTATAATTTTACACGTGTCTATATTAATGATGTTCTTATTTTCTCTCAATCAGAAAAAGTACACTTATATATAATTTTTTATTTATTTGAAAAACATGGCTTAATCATTTCTAAAAAGAAAATTGAAATTGGAAAAAAATATATTTCTTTTTTAGGGGCGGAGATAGGAAATGTAACTATCAAATTACAGCCTCATATAACTAGAAAAATTTTAGAATATCCAGATAAATTAGAAGAATTAAAACAATTACAATCATTTTTAGGACTAGTAAATTATGTCAGGCCATATTTCAAAAATCTGTCTAAACTAACTTCTCCCTTATATAATAAGGCACAACAAAATGGAGTTAGAAAATTTAATGATCAAGATATTAAAATTGTTCAGCAATTAAAGGAAGAAATTAAGAAATTAGAACCCTTAACCTTGCCATTTGAATCAGATTATTTGATTATCGAAACTGATGGATGTGAATTGTGATGGGGAGGAATATTAATAAAAAAACCTAATGAATTCTCTTCAAAATCATTAGAGAAAATTTGTAGATACACCTCAGGAACTTTTAAAGAAAAAGGATACTTAACATCCTTAGATTATGAAATTTTGTCAATTATTTATGTATTGGAAAAATTTGCTTTATTTATTTTGTCTAAAAAACAAATTACTATTAGAACTGATTGTGAAGCAATTGTTAAATTTGCTGATACTAAAAATGAGAAAAAATTAACTTCTAATAGATGGCTGAAATTCAAAGAATTTGTCCTAAATAGAGGATTTAGGATAAAATGGGAACACATTAAAGGGAAAGATAATAAAATACCAGATTTATTATCTAGAAAATTATTACATGACTAATAATTACACTTGATTGTTCTAGGAAAAGAAAAGAATTTCAGACCTTCCAAGAAATTAAGACATTTCTCATTCAAACATTTCCAATGGCAGGAAAAGTCATAGATTTTGACATTACTAAACTACAGACATTTTCTGAGAAGGAAAAATTCAAAACACCTTTGAGGAATCAACTCAAAGAAGAAGAAACATGTCTTTTAGACAACATCTGGAATTTATCTACTACCACTGCAGGTAATAGTAAGAAGGTAGCAGTGATAAATGCTTTAGCATCTTATCTCTCTACTGAAAGACATTTTAGCAAAAAATCTTTTATTTGCTATACATTATTTACAGGCCCAAGGGCTGGAGTTTATTTAGATTGGGATGAAATGGCTCTCTTAATTGAAGAGCTAAAACTTTTCCCAAGATATGGTCAACCTTTGTATAAAGGATTTTACGACATTCAGGAGGCCATAGACACGATAATTAAGAGTTGTGGGAAAGATATCATTATCTCACCCAGAGTTCTTAAATATCAAGATTACCTACGACATTTGGAAAAATTTGGTGATCAAAATTTTTTACAAGAAATTCAAATAATTGTTCCTAAAGAAAAAGGAAAAGAAATTTCTTTAAGGCCACAAATTCCACAAAAGGACCAAAAATCCTTTAGTAATACATTAATTACTACAAAGGTTAAACAGACCAATACAAATTTGGTAAATTTGGGGAAACCCATAATTCCTATACAACCTAAGATTCCAGAGGAAGAAATAGGATTAAGAACATTTGTCCTGTTACAAGAAACGTTGGCACAAATTTGCAACAATCAGATTATTCATAATGGAATTTCCACTGAGTGGAGTTTTGTTTACAACAACTATAAATCATGTCAAAGCATGTTCGATGATTGCCCTGAAAATCAAGAAGGTGAGTGTTATTGCCAGCTTAATTATGCAATCAGAAAAGCTAGAATTTCTCCACCAACATTCAAGCCATTTTAGTCCAGAGATTACACCATAACATTGGCCACACTACTCAAATATGGTCTACTAAGTGTCATTAATGTTCCTCCATTATATGATTTCACCCCATATCTCCCAATATTCCTGGAAGATACATTGGAAACCATCACCTCAGAAATTCCACAAAAAATCCAACTGGAAATTAACTCTCTATATCCTGATTTCCAGAATAATTGTCCATGTGTTCATTTGATTTGGATGTATTTTAAAAACATTGACACAGAATATGAAGAATTTCAAGTTCAAAATTCTGGTCCAAAGACTATAAACATAGAAGACTTGCCACAACAAATTGAACTTGCAAGAGGCAAACTAATTTCTGAAGATTTTGGCTGGTCTAAGGACAAATAAGAAGAAAAAAATTTACTAAGAGAAGATAAATTTGGAAAAATTTATAGCAACTCAGAAATTTCAAGGAGTTTCTTTTTCTCCTACGATGTCAAACATTCAAGACCCAAGCTAGTTGAAGTTTGCAAGAAAAGAAATTCAAATTTTTCAAAAAGACCAGGTTCATCAGGATCCTCACAAGGCAGATCAATAATAATGGAAGACCCATAATTATTTGATTCTATTATTTTCAAAATTATTGCCGACATCAGAAGGTGAATTTTCAATGATTCCTGACAAAACAATGGGGCTAGTCCCTACCAACTTTGTATAGTTTGTTGTCTAGTCCATTAGTCGTAAAGTAAATAGTGTTTTACTTTACTTTATGTAAAGATTTTTTGTTTTTAGCACTTTACTTTTTGTAAAGTATTTTGCTTTGTTTTAAAAAGTCGTAAAGTAAATAGTACTTTACTTTTCTTTTGTTTTATAATTATTCTAGAGACTTCCTCCTTCATGTATAAAAGGAACCTCTCTCTTCAGTTGTAAATACAACAATATACAACGATGCTCAGTGAAAAATATAGAAATGCTTTCAAATGCCCATTACTCTAAATTTATGCCTTCACACTAAAGCTCCTTATTCCAACTTCCTAATTTGCTATTAAGAGGTATGGTTTCTTAATAACTTATTCTTGATAATATGATTTTTACTCTTATGATTATTGTTAATCTAGGTATATTTTATGATCAAAAGACGTAAGTCCCGTTTGAACTGAATGTGATCGTTAATCTATGAAAGAATCCGTTTAGGGAAGAAAATATTTGAAAGGGAAAAAATAGTACCGCCAGGAGGAGATTCATAGATCTTAGGTCATAAACACAGAGATGTCTCTGGAAGAACCCTGTGGTAGTAGGTGAGGGGTGACAAGGTGAGGTTCCAAAATAAACCAGGATTATTCAATAATAATAAGAGTATAACATATATTTTTGAGATAGTTTTTTAGAAACCATAAACCTTAATATGCAAAGGGAAGTAGGAATAAGACTTAAAATCAATCCTTTTTTGTTAAAAATAAATTTGAAAAAATTTAAAATGGAACAAGACAATAATTATCCTAATTCAAATTTTACAACTCAAAGACACTTTTCAAATTACTTTTTAGTAGATTACTCTGAACCAAACTCTGACAAAAAGTTATCATATTCTATTAACATTCAAGATTTTGATACAAAGGTAAGTTATTTAATCAAAAAATTTCCTTACCCAGATCTAGTCAAATTAATCTTGAAAAACCTAAAATTTGCCCATTTCCAAGAAAAAGTATTTTTGGAAGAAATTCAAGCAACAATAAAACAAGATTATGAAGAACATGAACTCAGAACTCTAATTAGTGAACTAAATGAATTTACATCTACTTTAACATATTTGAATTCATTTGAAGGACATTTTTATGGTGATTATTCACAAACATATTACAGGATGAGAAATCCTAAAGAAATTACACGTAGATTATCCATAACTTTTAGAAGCTTTTACCCTAATGATTCTGACAATGAAGTAAATTTTGATGAAGATGGATATGAAACAGAATAAAATGACATTATCTATTTCAATCCATTTAAATTATATCTCTATAATTAGATTCTCAAATCCTGGCATTTTACCCTATACAAATATATTTATACAAATTTATATAAATTCCAACGCTGATTCTGCTATTTATATTACTCCCACAAATAATAATAACACTTACTTTGCGCTCTTATAACTCTGATAATGATTAAATTATATTCCAGTCTTTATTCTCAGCATTTCTACTTTCAATACCATGATTCATATCATAAAAAATGATATGGATACAATATCCAGAGCTTAAAAGACATTTTTAGTATTTTAAACATCAAAATAATTCAATATCCACTATTCATTGTTCACTATTCATCAAGTTGACTTACTATTTATCACTATTCACTTATTACTATTTATTACTTCGGATAATATTATATTGTGATCGACTGAGACCAGTGTACTCTGAGAAATTATTTGACAAAGTAATTAGAGTAACTGTGGAACTTAGAATAAATCCGATTAATATTATCTGACTCTGAGGTATTTTTATTTATTTGGACTTAAGAGACTTTTTGGACATTTAGTAGTATTATTTCTAATACTAGTTTACTACATAATTCCTTTTCCTCCCATTTTCCAAACAAAAGAAAAAGTTAGTAAGAAAGAGAGAGAAAGAAGAAAGAAGGGAAGAAAGGAAAGGAAGGAGAGAAAAGTGGAGAAGAGGAATTTTGAAGAAAACAAGAGCAAATCATCATCCATTCATCCAATCCTTGCCCAATCATCTCATCTTCATCATTTTCATCATATATCCAAGGTGGGTTCTAGTTAGTTCCAATTTTTAGAAGTTTTGGAATTGTTGGGTTTAGGTCGAATTTATGGAAATCGATGTTTAACGGTTAGAATTCGATATAAATTGAAAGGAATGATCAATATGCTTGTAGGAACATATATTGATGCTTGTTTTGATGTTTTGATTTCTTTGGATTGATTGGGAAATTATAGGGTTTATGGAAATATTGTGTTCATGAGAAAAATGTAGATTTTAAGAATGTTGTTGTTCAAATCATGCTCCACTATATTATTGTACCTCTGTTGGTGGTTGATGGTGGTTTGGAGGTGTGGGAAATTTCTATTATAGCAGGTTTTTTTCTGAGTTTCGCAAAGCGCGCTTAGCACGCTGGAGGCCGCTCAGCATGGTTTTGAATTCTTGCAACCCCTCTAGGCAGAAGATTGAGCGCTCAGCGGGCAAGAGGGTGCGCTTAGCGTGACTTGGGACTTGATATTTTATTCCTTAAGCGAGAAAATTCATAACTTTAGACTCGTTTATCGGATTCGGTCATTCCTTATATTGATGTAAAGCCGAGGAAACATTCTATGCAATGGAGATGAAATATGTCGATTTTACCGGTTTATATTATTCTACTATGCAATTATGACATGTCTTGCTTATCCTATTATTGTTTAACATGATTGTAAGTGAATATGCATGCAAATATGAAAACGATATAGGAAGAGTGAGGAAACCTCAAACTTGAACTATAGGAGAATCTAGTAAGGAACTAGAAATTGTAGACAACTATAGATGGCGATGCTCGGGCCCGTGTTGTTGGAAGATACATCCTTGCCGAGTATTGGCCTAGTTGAGAGTGAACACTAGTATGGAACATGTGGTTAACCTTTGCGGTTGTGAAAAGGCAAGAGAGGCCTTAAGGCGGTGTAGTCTTGTATTTTTGTCGAATACAATCGTATTGTTTTATGTAATCATGTAATCGTAACCGAAATATTTTGAGTGTAGTTTCATGGGTCTCGAGCTCCTCTGAAATGGGTACACAATTACTTGGTAGGTTTGATTCCCTACGGGTAGTACGATTGGAACCTATGCTATGGGTAGAGACTTGTGATGGTTAACAGGCCATGAGAAGTGACGGTTCATGGTTAACAGGCCGATGATCCCGAATCCAATTTGTATGCCAAGTAACTACAAGGATCTATGACTCGGGTCACCTTCTAGACGTAGAAGCGGACGGGAAGACGAGATGTCTTGGTATGGTTATCGATTAGTGATGTTGTGAGTTAATGAACTCATGTCATGTTTCCATATAGTGTGAGAAGTATAAAGTGTGAACTCAAGGGTCCTTTTCCCCTTTTCCCCGGACTTGAGTTAGGATTGTTAGAACCTTGATAATCCGAGAGAACCCATAATATAGGGAACTCACTGAGATTTGATGTATCTCACCACACGTTGTTGATGTATTTCAGGTGCTTCAGGTTCCGAGAAGGGTAAGGATAAGGTCGTGTGATCTTTTCCTTGCTTGTTGATGGCTAGCTTCCGTAGCGGAGTTTATTTTGAGATCATTGTTGATCTAGTTCTTAGTTTTTATCATTTGAACATCTTGTGTATAATATGCCTTAGGTTTTTGTACTTTGTACTTTAGGGCATTTATTTGTATACAATGTGTTAACTAGGAACTTATGTGTTTCAGTACCAAACACTTGGATCAATATATAATATTTATGCTTTGATGTATGACTTTTATATATGGGCGTTACATTCAACATAATAATAAATGAATAGTGATAAATAGTAAGTCAACTTGATGAATAGTGAACAATGAATAGTGAATATTGAATTATTTTGATGTTTAAAATATTAAAAATGTCTTTTAAGCTCTGGATATTGTATCCAGATCATTTTTTATGATATGAATCATGGTATTGAAAGTAGAAATTTGTTGGAGAATTAAATCTTTTTGGAATTTTAACAAGGGATAAGTTGCCCTGTTACTATATTGAATGCGATAATTAACTAGACCATTTTCTCTTTTTAAATCAGAAATAATTTTCCTATATTCTTTTAATTATAATTTTTCTTTTACCAAATCCATTGTATTTTCAGAGTGTTAATGTATGTGAGAAAAAGAGTAAACTTATGTATGAACAATAATATGAGGAGGCTCGGCCTACCAATGAATGATGTAATTAAATATGAACAAACATTTTTGGAGACTCAGCCTTCCAATGTTATGATGCTGAGAATAAAGACATGAATAGAATTTAATCATTATCAGAGTTATAAGAGCGCAAAGTAAGTGTTATTATTATTTGTGGAAGTAATATAAATAGCAGAATCAGCGTTGGAATTTATATAAATTTGTATGAATATATTTGTATAAGGTAAAATGTCAGGATTTGAGAATCTAATTATAGAGATATAATTTAAATGGATTGAAATAGATAATGTCATTTTAGTCTGTTTCATATCCATCTTCATCAAAATTTACTTAATTGTCAGAATCATTAGGGTAAAAGTTTCTAAAAGTTATAGATACTCTATGTAACACCCATATATAAAACTCATACATCAAAGCATAAATATTATATATAGATCCAAGTATTTGGTACTGAAACATTATAAGTTCCTAGTTAACACATTATATACATTAAATGCCCTAAATACAAAGTTCTAAAGTCTACGGCGTAACATATACAAGATGTCCCAAAATGCACTAAGAACTAGATCAATACAATGATCTCAAAATAAAACGCCATAGCGGAAGCCATGCCAACTCAAAAGCTACGATCCGTAAGGAAAAGTCAAACCACTTTATCCTTACCCTTCGCCGAACCTGTAGTACCTGTGATGTAAACAACAACGTGGGGTGAGATACATCAAATCTCAGTGAGTTCGCTATCTTATAGTCCTCTCGGCTTTACAAGGTTCTAACAACCTAACTCAAGTCAAAAGGGAAGGGAAATGACTTTGAGTACGCACACGCCATATGTGGATTCACACTCGTGAGCCTGTTAACTCACACTAGTACCAAAGTAAGTCCTGAGCCTGTTAACTCAAGAATTTGTCTAATTAATAATCGTACCAAGACATCCCCTTTTCCCGTCCGCTTCTACATCTAGAAGACGATGTGATTCATGGATCCTTGTAGTTACTTGGCATATGAATTGGATTCGGGATCATCAGCCTGTTATCCGTGAACCGTCACTTCTCATGGCCTATTAACCATCACAAATCTCGACCCATAGCATAGGTTCCAATCGTACTACATGTAGGGAATCAAACCTACCAAGTAATTGTGCATACGTTTTAGAGGAGGTGCTCGAGTCTCATGAAACTACACCGTAAGATAAACTGGTTATGATTACTAGACACACGCCTGGGCCTCTCATGCACGAGCGTTGTCACTATGTCATTTCCACACTATCTGACAATTGTTTACGGTAATATTCCTCACACTACCTATTTCGTATTTTAACATGCATACATATTCAAACATGTTTAACAATAAAAGCATAGGCAAATAATCATCAATCGCATAACGAAAACACATAATTCAACATATCACAAATCACACTAATTCACGATTCCCTCCGATTCATTTAATCGGGCAATAAATAGATATTTCTCACTTTCATTAGCTAGAGGATGTTTATAGCTCCACAACGATACCAAGAACACTCACAACGGATAAACGAGTCAAAAGTTATGAAAGAAACAAGTTGGATGATCTGTCATGTTCGCATTGCGAAGAAGCCAGCGAATGCTCGCTTCCTCATTCGCAGTGCGAAGCTCCCAGCGAATGCCTAGCCAACACTGGTTTGCTGCCCCATTCGTAGTGCGAACGTCTGGCGAACAGTGGCAGAACCCAAAACAAGGTAACGTTCGTAGTGCGAACCTCTGGCGAATGTTCGCCTCCACCTTCGTCGTGCGAACATCCAGCGAGTGCTCGATTTCTCCTTCGCTAGGGGATTCGCAGTGCAAATCTGGGAAAATGCAGAAATTCTGCAGCGTAACAGCTGAGTTCCCTTAGGTCCAAAACTTCACCAAAACATATCCAAACATCCCACAATCAAATATAGATGATTCTACACTCATATAGCTTATACTACTCAGTTTATAACACATTTCAACCGTTAAATTTCATCGATTTCCAATTTAAGCAAATTCTCATAAACCTATCTTAAGCTAAAATCATTTCTAACTCTAGAACTTAAGTTTCTATCTAGAACCCGCCTTGAATAGATGAAGATGGTGAAGATTGAAAGATGATTTGGTGAAGATTAGATGATGTTCTTGATGATCTTGTTCTTGGACTTTTCCTCTTTTTCTCTTTCTTTCCTTCTCTTTTCTTTCTCTCCAAAACCCTTTCTATCTTTTTCTTTCTCTTGTTCTAATAAGGAAAAGGAATGGAAAAGAAATGATATAGTATAATATCATCAATTAGCAACACTACTAATTGTCCAAAAAGTCTCTAAAGTTCAAATACTTAAATATCTCAGAGTTAGATAATATTAATTGGATTTACTCTAAGTTTAACAGTTACCCTAATTATCTCTGCAGATAATTTCTCAGAGTACACTGGGACTTAGTTGATCACAACTAATATTATCCAGAGTAAAATAATTTACGGGGTATTACATCCTCCCCCCCTTAAATAGAAATTCGCCCACGAATTTAAAATAATTACCTGAAAAGATGCGGATAGACCTCCCACATCTCCGATTCCAATTCCCAAGTTGCATCACCCGGATGCGTCTCATCCCACTGGACATTAACAAGAGGAATCTCTTTATTCCTTAACACTTTAGTTTCTCTTCCTGTGATACGACTCGGTTGAGGCTCAAATGTCAAATCTGCTTCTATCTCAATTGTATATGGTAAAATTGACTGATGAGGATCTGGGACAAATTTTCGAAGCTGAGACACATGAAAAACGTCTTGCATCTCTGACAGAGAAGGCGGTAAGGCCAATCTGTAATCTACTTCACCAATTCTTTCCAAAATCTGATATGGTCCCACGTATCTCGGACTTAACTTCCGCGACCGAAACGGTCCTTTCAACCGCAATCTCGGAGTAACCTTCAAAAACACGTGATCGCCTTCTTCAAATTATAAAGGCCTCCTACGGTTATCTGCGTAAATCTTCTGACGATCCTGTGCTTGCTTAACTTTTCCACGGATTATCCTAATCTTCTCCGTAGTTTCATGAATAACCTCGGGTCCCAACATCCTATCTTCACCAACTTCTGCCCAACACAATGGTGTCCTACACTTCCTTCCATACAACGCCTCATAAGGTGCCATACCAATACTTGCATGATAACTGTTATTATAAGAGAACTCAATCAACGACAAAAGTTCTATCCAATTTCCTCCACTTTCAAGTACACAAGCTCTCAACATGTCTTCCAAAATGATTCGACGTACTCAAACATAACTTCATTCCCATGGCTTGTTGAAAAGCTCTCCAAAATCTTGAAGTAAACTTTGGATCTCTATCCGAAACAATATTAGAAGGAACACCATGTAATCTCACAATCTCCGAAAGGAACAACCTTGCGGGATTACTCGACTTATAAGTAGTCTTTACGGCCAAGAAATGAGCAGACTTCGTCAACCGATCTACAATTACCCAAATCGAATCATAACCACCTTGCACACGGGGTAATCCCACCGCAAAGTCCATCGAAATACTCTCCCATTTCCACACCGGAATTTCTAAAGGTTGCAGCAAGCCACCTGGTCTTTGGTGTTCTATCTTTACTTGTTGGCACACCGCACATTCCGACACATACACCGCAATATCCTTTTTCATCTCGGACCACCAATAGTCCCTCTTTAGATCTTGGTACATCTTTGAAGATCCCGGATGTATAGTAAAATCACCCTTATGCGCTTCTTCGAAAATCCTCCTTTTTAACTCCGTGTTATCCGGAACACAAATCCTTTGGTTAAACAGAATAATTCCATCGGTAGCTTGCACAAAACCCGGTTGAGTCAACATCTCTTGTAACTTCTCATCCAACTCTTGTCCTTGTCGGATTTCCTCCCTAAGAGTAGAGGTGACATTCAAATTCCCCATAATCACACAATTAGGAGTCCAATTAAATTGAAGATTTAGATCTCTAAACTTTTCCATTAAGGCATACTCTAACATCATCAAGTCGGAACTATGCAACACTTTCCTGCTCAAAGAATCCGCCACCTTATTCGCTTTACCCGGATGGTACTTTAGTTCCAAATCATAGTCCTTCAAATACTCTATCCACCTCCTTTGACACATGTTCAACTCTTTCTGGTCAAAAAGATACTTTAGACTCTTGTGATCACTGAACATCTCAAAACGTACACTATACAAGTAGTGACGCCACACTTTCAAAGTAAACAAAACTGCCGCCAATTCTAAATCATGCATTGGATAATTCTCTTCATGGACTTTCAACTGTCAAGAAGCATAAGCCACTACATGTCCATCTTGCATTAACACACCTCCTAATCCCATCTTCGATGCATCACAATATACTTCATACAACTTACTAGGATCAGGAATGACCAAAACAGGAGCGGTAGTCAATCTTTCCTTCAAACTCATGAAACTTCTTTCACAAGCCGAATCCCACTCGTACGAACAATCCTTCCGAGTAAGTCTTGTCATTGGTAAAGCCAGTTGAGAAAAGCCTTTGATAAACCTTCTGTAATACCCTGCTAATCCCAAGAACTTCTAACTTCAGAAACATTCTTCGGTCTCTGCCAATTAATCACTGCTTCAACTTTTGAGGGGTCAACCGCTACACCTCCCTGGGATATGACATGACCAAGAAAATTAACCTCCGACATCCAGAACTCACACTTACTTAACTTAGCAAAAAGTTGTCTCTCTTGTAAGATGGATAAAACGATTCTTAGGTGTTCTCCGTGCTCTTGAGGGTCATAAGAATAAATAAGAATGTCATCAATGAAAATCACCACAAATTGGTCCAAAGAAGGTTGAAATATCTGATTCATATAATCCATGAAAACTGCCGGAGCATTCGTCACACCGAAAGGCATCACCAAGAATTCATAATGACCATAACGGGTTCTAAACGCAGTCTTCAGTACATCTGAACTCTTCACCCGAATCTGATGATAATCTGACCGTAAATCAATCTTCGAGAACACACAGGCTCTTTTCAATTGATCTAACAGATCGTCTATCCTTGGCAATGGGTATTTGTTCTTGATGGTGACCTTATTCAACTGACGGTAATCAATATACAACCGCATTCCACCATCTTTTTTCTTTACCAACAACAGAGGAGCTCCCCAGGGCGAAACACTGGGTCGAACAAAATGCTTAGTCAACATCTCTTCCAATTGATCCTTTAATTCTCTTAATTCAAGTGGTGCCATTCGATACGGAGAAACGGATATTGGAGCCGTTCCCAGTATCAGGTCAATAGAGAATTCCACTTCCCGCTCCGAAGGAAGAGAAGTGATATCCTCGGGAAAAACTTCCGGAAATTCGCAGACTACCGGAATACTCAAAACTTGACGGTTACTACCCTCCTCCTTAGTAAGAATCAAAAGAACGGATTTTTCCTCCTCAAACAAGAAATTAATCATTCCAACCGTACCTTCTAAAATAGTAGCCAACACATCCTTCGGAGTAGCCTCCACGGACGGAATAATAATTAACTTTTCCTCACAACCGATAAAAACCGAATTAGCAGAAAGCCAATCCATTCCCAAAACAGCATCCACTTTCTTAAGCGGCAAGCAAATAAGATCTATTTGAAAAACTCTTCCATCCACTGATATTACACAATTTTCACACATCAACGGTGTTTCAACAATCTCATCCATGGCAGTAGAAACCACCATGGGTGGAGACAACAGAATAGCTTGCAACCCCATTCGCTTCATACATTGCATCGATACAAAAGAATGGGTTGCTCCACAATCAAATAACACAAAACAAGGATTTCCATTAACAAGACACGTACCAGTAATCAAGGAATTGTCACCCTTTATTTTCCTTGCATCCAAGGTATACACTCGCCAGGTATTCTTCTCTTGCATTCGATTCCTATTTTGAGGACAATCCTTCGCCATATGGCCCACCTTGTTACACTGATAACACCTTATTCCCTCCAAACTGCACCTACCATGATGATTCTTACCACAAGTACAGCATACCGGAGGCGCACTAGTCCTGGAACTCTGAACTTTCTTCCCTTTGAAAGATTGTTGTCTCGGTCTAAATTGTTGATTCGATCTCCCACGATCACTTTGATTCACCCTACTTAACTCTCCTTCTTCTTGCACCTTCTTTGAGCTATGCTCCGCCACATAACACTGTCGTAACAATTCAGCATAGCTAGTAAATTCTCTCTGAGACACACTATTTGAAATTTCAGCCCTCAAACCAAAAAGAAACTGATCAATCTTCCACCTCTCATCTGGAGCATACATGGCCTGCCTAGAATAAGCAGCCATAACCTCGAACTTTTCTGCATAAGAAGCCACGGTCAAGTTGCCTTGTCTCAACTGTTGAAACTCGAATTCCTTCTGAGACCTTAAGGAACTTGGAAAATACTTCTCCATAAAATTTATCTTAAACTGCTCCCATACTTCTGGCACCTCTTGAATTGTCATTAAGGCTGAAGCACTCTCCCACCACCTCATGGCAGGACCCTTCAACAAGTGAGAAGCGAAAACAACCTTATTTTCCTCACTGCACTGAACTATCAAGAAAATCCGCTCCATACCGGATATCCATTCATGAGCCTTTACTGGATCTAACCCTCCCTGAAACTTCGGAGGATTCATACAAATGAAATCCCTAAAGGTTCCCCTGCAGCTTCGGGAACAACCACTGGAGGATGCACGCCACCAGCCATTTGTTGCACAAACAGATTCTGCTGTTGCTGCATCTGTTGCATAAATTGATACAAAGGGGCATTCCCTTCGTCCCCTGGCGGATTTGTCCCTGCTGAAGTAGCTCTCGATCTACCACGGTTGTTTCTGCGCCGGTCAGCCATGTTCCTAAATGTCATACAAATAGGATTAAGTTGATCAGGCTCAATACCATAAATATAACACGTAAGACCAATGGTGACACAACACATGTGAAACGGAAAGAAAATACTTATACTTTTTCATGGCTAGGTTGAGGATAAGACCTGCTCTGATACCAACTGTAACACCCATATATAAAACTCATACATCAAAGCATAAATATTATATATAGATCCAAGTATTTGGTACTGAAATACTATAAGTTCCTAGTTAACACATTATATACATTAAATGCCCTAAATACAAAGTTCTAAAGTCTACGGCATAACATATACAAAATGTCCCAAAATGTACTAAGAACTAGATCAATACAATGATCTCAAAATAAAACGCCATAGCGGAAGCCATGCCAACTCAAAAGCTACGATCCGTAAGGAAAAGTCAAACCACTTTATCCTTACCCTTCGCCGAACCTGTAGTACCTGTGATGTAAACAACAACGTGGGGTGAGATACATCAAATCTCAGTGAGTTCGCTATCTTATAGTCCTCTCGGCTTTACAAGGTTCTAACAACCTAACTCAAGTCAAAAGGGAAGGGAAATGGCTTTGAGTACGCACACGCCATATGTGGATTCACACTCGTGAGCCTGTTAACTCACACTAGTACCAAAGTAAGTCCTGAGCCTGTTAACTCAACAATCTCGCTAATCAATAATCGTACCAAGACATCACCTTTTCCCGTCCGCATCAATGTCTAGAAGACGATCCGAGTCATGGATCCTTGTAGTTACTTGGCATACGAATTGGATTCGGGATCATCGGCCTGTTAACCGTGAACCGTCACTTCTCATGGCCTGTTAACCATCACAAGTCTCGACCCATAGCATAGGTTCCAATCATACTACACGTAGGGAATCAAACCTACAAAGTAATTGTGCATACGTTTCAGAGGAGGTGCTCGAGTCTCATGAAACTACACCGTAAGATAAACTGGTTATGATTACAAGACACACGCCTCGGCCTCTCATGCACGAGCGTTGTCACTATGTCATTTCCACACTATCCGACAATTGTTTACGGTAATATTCCTCACACTACCTATTTCGTATTTTAACATGCATACATATTCAAACATGTTTAACAATAAGAGCATAGGCAAATAATCATCAATCGCATAACGAAAACACATAATTCAACATATCACAATTCATACTAATTCACAGTTCCCTCCGATTCATTTAATCGGGCAATAAACAGATATTTCTCACTTTCATTAGCTAGAGGATGTTCATAGCCCCACAACGATACCAAGAACACTCACAACGGATAAACGAGTCAAAAGTTATGAAAGAAACAAGTTGGATGATCTGTCATGTTCGCATTGCGAAGAAGCCAGCGAATGCTCGCTTCCTCATTCGCAGTGTGAAGCTCCCAGCGAATGCCTAGCCAACACTGGTTCGCTGCCCCATTCACAGTGCGAACGTCTGGTGAATAGTGGCAGAACCCAAAACAAGGTAACGTTCGCAGTGCGAACCTCTGGCGAATGTTCACCTCCATATTTTCCGTGCGAACATCCAGCGAGTGCTCGATTTCCCCTTCGCTAGGGGATTCGCAGTGCGAATCTAGGAAAATGCAAAAATTCTGCAGCGTAACAGCTGAGTTCCCTTAGGTCCAAAACTTCACCAAAACATATCCAAACATCCCACAATCAAATATATATTATTCTAAACTCATATAGCTTATACTACTCAGTTTATAACACATTTCAACCGTTAAATTTCATCGATTTCCAATTTAAGCAAATTCTCATAAACCTAACTTAAGCTAAAATCATTTCTAACTCTAGAACTTATGTTTATATCTAGAACCCACCTTGAATAGATGTGTCGCTCCCAGGATTTTCATCCAGGTACCAAAGCGAGAGTGGCGCGGAAAAACAGAGTCGCCAGCCGTGTAAATTTATCCCAAGAGAGGGAAAGGGAACACCGCATAAACCTGAGGAAGAGGGAAAGGAATGGTCATCGCAACCATAGCCTGGGTTCGGGAGTCGGTTACGCGAGGGGAAGGTGCTAGCACTCCACACGTCCATCGTACTCGATGGGATCCACGCTTTTTATCTATTCTAAGGGTGAGTTATCCTATCATCTATGGTTGTACTAAGACGGGGAAGGGAAAGACAAAGACAGACTCGGTAGGACGTCGACGTCCTAGGCCTACGTACTCCCATTGTGCAATGGGAAATTCAGAGTCAACATAGTTCGGACCAAGTTCTTTTTGTGTTTTTTATGAGCGACGTTAAGTTCACGTCCGGCAGTTAGGGTCGATGCCTGTTTGCGTCTCAGACGGAAAGTAACGTGCCCTTTTTGAAAATAGCCTTTAGTTTGACAATCCCGAAGGACAAAAAGGTTTGAAGTTTGTTTGTATTTTTTAGGACAGAAGTGACTTAAGTTAGTTCATAAATCGCATTGCACCAAAGTCTAGGGCACAGGGGCGAATACTTAACACATCGTCCCAAGACAGGGCGCTCGCCAAGTGTTGCACCCCAAAATTTGCTCTCCTACTTGAGTACTAACAGGCTTATGTTTCATTTCATTTTTTACATTATCATGTATGCATATCATTAGCATGGGGTCAAGGTGATTGAGGCAGTTCAAGAAGGTCCTATCTGGTCTATCACATCATCAAGAGTTCACAAGTGGCAAGGGATCTCAAGTGGATCACTCTCTCCTAACTAGTGCAGGAATTAGGGTTTTGAGATTCTTGGGTTTATTGCTCCAATGGGAAAGCTCCTTGGGTTTTTATCATCACTAAATGGCATATCTTATCTTTGTTGGAGAGGATACACATCATATTCGGAGGAATTTAGATTTGGAGACTGTGTTATTTCCTCCTAGACTGAGGGTACCAAAACTAGGGTTTGCTATAAAGTCAGTTTCTTTCTGATTTTTTGGGCAAGACTTGATTCTATGGTATTCCTTGGGTCCCTAAGCATCTAGGAGTGGAAGTTTGTCCATCAGTGATTCAGGAGAGATTCAATTGGCCAATGGATTGGAAATCAGGTGAATTGGGTAAAAGTCAACAGTGAGAGGGAAAGTCAACTGTGGAATTTTGAGGTTCTCTCCAAGGTTTTCAAGGTTCCACATCCTCATATGGTCATCAAGAGTCAAGTTTCATGCCATTTGTCAAGAATCAGGAGTTGGTGCAAAAGTTACTAAATATGGAAATGACCTATAATTTGAAAGTTTCCTTTTTGGGCAAGTTCCTGCACTGCATTCAACTTAACTTTTCATTATCAAGAAAGCTTCAAATGAATTTTTCTCCAACATGAAATTTGAAGATCTTTTTCTCCTCTTTCCAACAAGTACTAATGGGTCTCCATATCATTTGTGAAACTCAACTAATGACCAAAAGAAGGCAAAGTGGTTTTTAGGGTTTCTCATGATTCCATTTTCACAAACTTTGGGCATAATGACCTATAATCAATTCCATTGCTTCATGCCACATTCTAATATCAAAGAACATTCCTTGAGGATTATTTTGGGCCCAAGAGTTAAGAAATTCCATGGTTTATTCTTCACTTATTTTCCATTATTCAAAATTGCCAAGTCATTAAAAACTCATGAATCAAATTGTTTCAAGGGCCAATCAAATGTGGGTGTGATTAGCAACTAGAACATAAGTGATCCATCATGAGGTGTTTGAATATCTATGCATGGAAGAAGGTGTATCTTAACATAATGCAAAATTCCAAATTTGTCCAAAACTCATTAAACAAAGAATTGCCCAAGCCCAAATCATTATCAGTGAAAAACCCTAGTCTATTTAAACCAATTCATGCACTGGTTAGGGTTCAATCACGTGCATTTGGAGGAGAATTGAAGTGTGCAACCCCAAAGCTTTTCTTCAACGAATCTCACAATCCTCAAGAGTTCTTCACGAATTTCTTCCACAAACTTCATTCTGGGGATCCACTGAGCACAAACCAATCACCCTTTGGAGCTAAAAGCAACGACGCGTGTTGTGCCATCTCAGGTTAGTCACTTTTTTCATGATCACGAAACTCTCCTTTTAAGTATGCATATTGATGTGTGATGTCTGCTGATCATCCTGATATAGTTTTTGTTGAGTTTGGACGTGTGGTTTGCTTGTATGGTGCGTTTAAAGTTTTGTGCCCTAATATTATTCCTTGCGTTTTTTATTGTGTGCTAATGATTTGTGATTTTTGATGATAGATTTGGCATCCTCATGAAATTCTGGATGGAATGGTGTATGGTTTTGCGTTTTCTGGGTGGTTTTCTTGTTGCAGGTGCCTGAGGGCGGCGGCCGGAGCTAGGGCTCCGGCGACAGGTGGAGCTTCCGGCCGACCAAGGGTTTTATGAAGAAGATACAATCCTCACCCTTCATCCTTTTCATCCAACGGCCCAGATCGTGCCACGTTTTAGTTTTTTTTTATTTTTATTTTATGTAATCTCATGTTTATTACCCCACCGTCCCTATTGTGTTCCACCAATTATTTCATTTCGTTTTGTTTACTTTTTCTTTTGATGACTCAACCGTGCGCGTTGATCTAATCGCATGGCCATCATGGTGCCAACAAATAAAAAATACCACGTGTCTGGCACATGGTGCGTGTATGGTGCTCTGACCATTCGTGTGTGTGTGCGCGTATGATGCTTGTGGTGTACCCTCTAATCTTGGCCATTGATCTTGATTGCTTTTTGTTTGTATTGACTAGATGGTGATCGTGAGATTAATCTGAAGGTAAGGACTTTGTCAATTCATTGACTAGGTCACATGCGTACACCCTTTTCCTTTTTTATTTTTCTGATGGCTTTGTTGGACTGGGCCTTACTATCTGCACCCCACCCCTGTCAGCCCACTAACAATTCCAATACATTTTCCTTACTAAACGCACCCCCTTGCATTTTTATTTCATTTTCATTTTATTTTAATTATTACTCTCATTTTTAATTATTAAAATTAGTTAATTGCATTTAAAAAATCCCAGAAAATTCATGCATACTTTTTATCATTTTATAAAATTTTCCAAATTTTATTTTTTATTTTTATTTTAATCTTTATCATCTAAATTAAATGTTGTTTATTTTCTTTTTGCATTACTCATATCATGCATACTTGAAATTGTTTATTTTATTTCTCTGCATCCATAAAATATTTTCAATCCGTTCTTTTTGCATTTTTTAGATAACATTCTGAAGTACATTAAAATATTTTTTTTCATTTTAAAAATTATTTCATATTTCATTTTGGTCCTCCTTTTTGCATATTAAGCCCTACTTCTCACCTGAGCTTTACCTAATTGTTTAAGTGACTAACATCTTGATTTTTTGCAGGAATTTTTGGTATTTGGTTTGTCTCTGGTTGGGGAAATATTGATATTTAATTTGGTGATTTTAGAAATTGTTTTACTATTTGTTTAATGGCTCTTTGTGTAAGACTTTCTTGTATGCGCATCCTTGATCTTGTCTGATTATCTGTTTGAAAAGGCACTTGTGTCATTGCCTTGGGGTTGTTTATTTGACTTCTTAATTCATGTTTGGATTGTTATCACTATTATATGCCATTGTTTGGTTTTCATTTGCTTTGATATCACCTGTGTCCGTTTCATACTAGCCTTTTATGCAGGGACTAAGGTAAGTTCTTTAAGGGTATGGATAAGTATCCATGGTCACCCTTACTCTTTCCTTCTCTCATCTTTTTCCTTTAGGTTTAGGTTGTCGTCAAACCTCACTAACCGTAGGTCACCCATGCATGATAACATTAGGACTCTTGGTTCCCTTTAGAGTATCCCTCGTGTCTTCTCTCTTCTCATCTTACATCTTCTTGAAAATACCTAATAAGGATAAATTGTATTGCGCACGAGCCTTAAGCATGGGGAATGAGAAATGAGAGGTTTCCTCTCATCTTTCTAGAGTGCTTAGCGAGCATCCTGTCTTGGGACGATGCGTTAAGTATTCGCCCCTGTGCCCTAAACTTTGGTGCAATGCAACTTATAAACTAAGTTAAGTCACTTCTGTCCTAAAAAATACAAACCAACTTCAAACCTTTTTGTCCTTCGGGATTGTCAAACTAAAGGCTATTTTCAAAAAGGGCACGTTACCTTCCGTCTGAGTCGCAAACAGGCATCGACCCTAACTGTCGGACGCGAACTTAACGTCGCTCATAAAAAAACACAAAAAGAACTTGGTCCGAACTACGTTGACTCTGAATTCCCCATTGCACAAAGGGGGTACGTAGGCCTAGGACATCGACGTCCTACCGAGTCTGTCTTTGTTTTCCCCTCTCCCGTCTTAGTACAGCCATAGATGATAGGATAACTCACCCTTAGAATAGACAACAAGCGTGGATCCCATCGAGTACGATGGACGCGTGGGGTGCTTGCACCTTCCCCTCGCGTAACCGACTCCCGAACCCAGGTTATGGTTGCGATGACCATTCCTTTCCCTCTTCCTCAGGTTTATGCAGTGTTCCCTTTCCCTCTCTTGGGATAAATTTACATGGCTGGCGACTCTGTTTTTCCGCGCCACTCTCGCGTTTGTACCTGGATGAAAATCCTGGGAGTGACAGCTGGCGGCTCTGCTGGGGACTCTGGTTGACCTATGCTGGTCCATCCCTAAGCGAGCCAATCTTAGCGCTTGCTTGTCTTTGTTCTCTTTGGGTGTTTTTGTTTTGCTCTATTTGTTGTATTTTATTTTTACCACATTGTCTGCATTGCATTTCATTTTTATTACTGTCATACTGCTGTGTTGTGCTGGCTGTTTTTGTTTTGCAGGTTGGGTGGGTCTGAGAGATAAGCCCAATACCCAGGCTTGAGTATACCCTAGGACTAGAGTGGAAAGTAGTGGGACCTACGTGCCCGCTTGGTACGTTTGTGTGTTCACGAAATTCACAACCAGACGAGGCTATCTTGGGACGCATTCTAATGTGTGTGTCTTGCGCATGTTGGGGTGTTGATCTAGAGAGCTGTCGACTCTGGTGACCGATCATCGAGGACCTTAGTGGAAACACCCCTCTTTAGTGGTGACAGTGGTAGACCACATCCTGTGGCAAACCTATTCGCACCCGAGGGCCCGCTTTGGAACTCGCATAGGATGGCCCCTACTTTTTGAAGAGAATCAGTGGAGGCACTCCTCGATTGATGATAGTACTGTACCCGGAGGGATGAATGTACTATTATTTCTCGACCTCAGTGCCAAAGCTGAGGACCTTCCGCTTTGGAGAATCAGTTGAGGCCTCCTCGATTGATGATGATGCCAAACCAAAAATTGTGAACGTATCATCATTTCTCGACCTGAGAGCCCGGGATACTGAACATCCTAGTACCCACATGTGAGAGGGGATGGGCATTTGCAGGTTTGTAGGTAACCGAGACCTTCAACCTACCTGATTTTCTGGATTTCTCATCAATGTTTGATTATTTGGGTTCCTGGTTATCTCAGTGGTTTGGAATTCTGGTTTTCTGGGTTATGGTTCTCGTTCAGTTAACAGCACAGCACATCCAGCAGTGTTGCCTTGGCCCCATGTTTGCATGAGCATATCATTTTTTTTACATTCTGACATGTTTGACATTTTCAGGGCTTGCATCTTACTCTTGATTCCGGTTTTCTGAGGTTACCTTGACATGGATGTCCAGAGAAAGAAGATTGTTGCCTATTTGTTCCCAGATCCAACCTTGACATTGATTCATAAGCTGATTAATATGGCTGGTTCTGGAGTTCGTACAGAGTTCAGTGGAAGGTATGGGAGACTTCTGAAATTTGTCTACAATATCTCCAAGTATGAGAAGGATGCCATTCACACACTTCTTCAGTTTTACGATCCGTCTTTGCGTTGCTTCACTTTCCCAGACTACATCTTGGCCCCAACATTGGAGGAGTTCTCATTTATTTTGGGAATCCCCATCAGGCATGATATAGTTTTCTTTTCTGAAGAACACCCCGGGGTAAAAGAAATGGTTGTTGCTCTTCATATTAGTGAATCCGTTCTGAACAGTAATATTGAAGAAAAACAAGGAGTTAAGGGTTTATTATTGAAGTTCTTGTTTGATCAAGCTTGCATACATGTCAAAGAGAAGAATTGGACTGCTTTCAAGCTATTCTGGCTATGTGCATCTATGGGATTGTCCTGTTTCCTAATGTTCCTGATCTGGTGGATATGCATGCCGTCAGAATCTTTATTTCGAAGAATCCTATACCTACCTTGCTAGGTGATGTGTATCACTCAATTCACTACAAGAATGAGAATAGGCATGGAAAAACCGTGAGTTGCTGTGCACCGCTCTTAGCTACTTGGTTTCTGAGTCATCTCCCTGAAGCTGGCGCTTTCATTGATACGAGAGATTCTCTGAAGTGGTCAAAGAGGGTAATGGGCTTGACTGCTGACAACATTGTTTGGTTCCATCATGACTTGTTAGGAATGGAGATTATTTGCAAGTGTGGAGAATTCCCTAATGTACCCTTGATAGGGAGGAGAGGCGGAATTAACTATAATCCTTCCCTTGTTATCAGGAAGTTTGGATATCCTTTGAAAAGTCCACCTGAAGAGCGAGACGTCAGAGAGTCCTTATTCTTCAATGGTACTGGGGATCAAGAAGTGATAAGGAGGGTTGTGAATGCTTGGAAACAGGTAACCAAGAAGGGTAAAATGTCATTCGGGAAATATAATAACCAGGCTTTCCCGTCCTATAAAGAGTGGATTAAGAAGAGAGCAGAAGAGGAGCTTCTTCCCTTCCCGGTGGAACCACCTTTGTATCCTTTAGTGATTGAGCCTCCTACCACAGTTGAAATAGAGAAGTTTGACAAGCTATGGGCTGAAAAGGAAAGGTTGCGGGAAGAAAATAGTGAGCTAAAAAGAGAGGTCTATCAGTTGAAGCATGAGCGGGGTGAAGCTGTTCATACCGCCAAGCTGAAAACAGAGCTTCTTGTTAAGGCGGAAAAAGAGCTAGCTGACATGGTCGCATCCAGAAAAGGGATGAAAGAAGCTTTGGATGGTATCAGTAAGGTTCTCGAGTCGAAGAAGAAGGAATTAGACAAGGCTTTGTTGAGAATTCACAGGTTCGATGAACACCGAGAAACTGTAATGGCTGAGAATAAGAGAAAGGAAGACGGTTATCTAGCTAAGATTGATCAGTTGAAGTTGACGCTCAAGAAAAAAGACGTTGAGATCATGTCAGGGATATTCAAGAGACAAGCAGTCGAGGGTCGACTCAATGAAGCCATAGCCTCCATAAAGGAACTGAAGGTCCAATCTGAAGTGAAGAAGCCTAGACATGAGGGTCCTAGCATGGATGGTGTTTCTGGAGAAGACGCTTGGGAGATGCATTGCCGATACTTGGAAGGGATCATACATAGAAGAGATGTTCTCATTCAAGCGCTAATTCAGAGACCAAAGCATCCCGACACCAAAAAGTTGTTCAAGGAAATTCAAGACTGGAGCAGAAAGCATAGTGGATGGGGGGGATTGACACTTGTGAACTTTGATGATATGCCGTAGTTTTCTTTTCTCTTTCATTGTATTTGGATCACCACCAGGCTTGTTGGTTGGGACCTCTATGATTCATGTGTTCAGATTTGTTACCTTGGATCGTGATTGTTGACATTTGGTTTTCCTCTGGTTTTCTTAATATATGAGCAGAAGTTCTGTTCCATCTTGTTATTAAACTGGAATCAAGGGGTGGATCGCCCTGCTAATATTCAAACATGTTCATTTGCATTTGCATAATCATTTTTGCATAATCATTTTGCATAACAGGTGTTTATATCCGGTATTCTTATCTTGTTCTAATCTCAGAATTGCAGATCAGCACATTCACCGGTATCCTACCAGACAAAATCAGAAGAGATTCATGGATCAGCTACAGAATGAGATCATTGAGATGCGGACTCGCATGAACCAATTCATGGAATTAATGCAGGGTGTTGCTCAAGGCCAAGAGCAGTTGAGGACTCTCGTTCAGCCACTGATTGCGAGGGTTGATGATGACGGTGTCCTTCATGGAGGACTTCATACTGGTGTTACTGGCAATAATGGTCAGAATGGCCCTACTGGCGGGGGTATTCCTGTTTCTGGTGTTGTGATTCCTCCGGGCGGAGCTGAAAACGCTGGGGGAGGTGGTGTTGGTGCTGGCGCAGTTCATGGCCGTCAGTATGATGATGTTCAAGATGATGCATTTTCTCTGCCAGGTGGGGATGCTGGTCCCCAGATGGACAATGATCAGAGAATCAGGTTGACTAAGGAACAGCTAAGGGGTGTTGTGAATCAGGATCCTGTGGGAATGGATCTAGAGGATTTGGGGTTGGTTCCAGGCGTTGTTATTCCGCACAAGTTTCAGACTCCCACTTTCGAGAAGTATAATGGTATGTCTTGTCCAAGGACCCACGTGAGAGCATACGCAAGTAAGATGGCTGCGCATGCGAAGAATGAGAAGCTGATGATGCACTGCTTCCAGGATAGCCTATCTGGGGCATCCCTGGAGTGGTACATGCAACTAGAAAGGAAGGATGTGCGTAGTTGGAGAGATCTGGCAGGGGCATTCATTAGACACTATCAATATAACACTGATATGGCTCCGAACAGAACACAGCTGCAGAACTTATCACAGAAAAATAATGAGAGTTTCAAGGAGTACGCCCAGAGGTGGCGTGAGCTGGCAGCAAGGGTTCAGCCTCCCATGCTGGAACGTGAAATGATAACTATGTTTATGGCCACCTTGCAGGGTCATTACTATGAAAAGTTGGTACCGTGTATGACTGGAAAGTTTGCTAACTTGATATTAGTAGGAGAGAGGGTGGAAAGCGGAATTAAGGCGGGAAAGATATCAGGCAATGATGGGTCCTCATCTGGAGGAAGTAAGAAGCCTTATGCCAGTGGTTATAAGAAGAAGGAGGGAGATACAAACTCTGTGTCATCATATCGTGGTATAGATGGACATCGTCAGAACTACAATCAGCAGGTGGCTTCTGTAACCATCCCAGCAGCACCTCAGCAACCAGCAGTGTCTCAACAACAAAATCAGGCTCCTTGCCGGTCGCAGCCTCTGACTAGGTGGGATAGGCATTTTGACACTCCACCTCTTCCCTACGCTCAGTTATTTCAGTACTTGTTAAAGCTACAGTTAATTCAGAAGAGAACATTGGCTCCGCCTACTGGTAATCCACCTCCCGGCTATGACACTAACGCCCACTGTGAGTTTCATTCTGGGGCACCCGGACATTATATTGAGAACTGTAAAGCTTTTAAGCATCAGGTTCAAGATTTTCTGGATTCCAAGGCCATCAATTTCTCCAATGATGTTCCAAATGTGAATCAGAACCCGATGCCGAATCACGGTGAGCCGAGGGTCAATGCTATTATTAAAGACTGTGAAGACTTGAGTTTGATTTCAGATGTGAACGAAGTACAAACTCCCTTGGGTGTGGTGAAGGAAAGGCTGTTGAAGGGAGGGGTATTCCCCGGTTGTGATGAAGGTTGTGTAGAATGTGTGTCGCAGCCAGGCGATTGTGACTTTTTGAAAGCAGGTATTCAGAAAATGATCAGCGAAGGGGTATTACAGTTTGACAGGGGTTGTAGGCAGAGTAATGTTACTGACAGAGAGATTGATGTTGCCACGATAACAATTCCGTTCAAGACAGTAACTATATCAGCGCCAGCGAGACCAGCGCCGGTCACTGTCACTGTTCCTGGACCAGTCCCGTATGAGAGTACCAAGGCCATCCCATGGAACTATGGGGCCGAGGTGTTTGTTAATGGTAAGAAGCTGGAATTGGAAGAGACATCAGCTGTGAATACAGGGGTTGAAAATCTTGTTGAAGCAGGGGCTATCACTAGGAGTGGTAGAGTCTTTATTCTGTCCGAGAATCAAGCCGGCAGTTCAAGACAAGACAAAGGTAAACAGATGATGGATGAGTCTGCACAGAGGCAAGAAACAAAGAATTCTATGACAAAGCCAGGTGGGGATACTTTCTCAGAAGACGTAGAAGAGTTTATGAGATTGATCAGAAAAAGTGATTACAAGATTGTTGACCAACTTCACCAAACTCCATCGAAGATTTCCATTCTATCCTTACTATTGTGCTCCGAGGCACACCGAAATGCATTGCTGAAGGTTCTGAATATGGCTTATGTACCGCAGGAAATATCTATCAATCAATTAGAAGGGGTTGTGGCTCATGTGAATGCTGGTAATGGTTTGGGTTTCACCGATTTAGATCTGACTCCGGCGGGGAGGAATCACAACAACGCTCTGCATATTTCAGTGGAATGCCGTGATTCTTTGATGTCGCATGTGTTAGTTGATACTGGGTCGTCTTTGAATGTGTTACCAAAGAAGGCTTTGATGAAGTTGGATACTCGTGGGTTGATTTGTACACCAAGTGACTTAGTGGTACGTGCTTTTGATGGCTCCAAGAGGTCAGTTTTTGGAGAGTTAGTTCTGCCGATCAAGGTGGGTCCTAAGATTTTCAACACCACCTTCTACATAATGGATATTCAGCCTGCCTATAGTTGTTTGTTGGGTCGCCCTTGGATCCATGGTGCTGGGGCAGTAACTTCTAAATTGCACCAGAAGTTGAAGTATATGGTGGATGGCCACGTTGTGACTGTTTGTGGTGAAGAAGATATCATGGTGAGTCACTTATTGACCTTCAAGTATGTAGAGGTAGATGGTGAGATACAGGAAACTTTGTGCCAAGCCTTTGAAGCTGTGAAAATTCCCGAGGAACCCCCAAAGGCAGTCAGTCAGCCTGAGGTGGTTGCCCAACCTGAAGTTATCGGACAACCAGAGGTTCCAATGTCCTCTTTCAAAGAGGCGCGTGCTATAGTTGAAGCTGGTGGTTCTCAGAAGTGGGGCAGTGTTATTGATGTCCAAAGAAAGCAAGATACTCATGGACTGGGTTACAAGCCACCTAGGAATTCTGAAGAGCCTCCCAAGTTCTATGGTCCAGTCCGTTTCACCAGTGCCGGTGTTTTCTTCGACAGAGTCAACGCTATTGAGGATGAAGGAGATAGTGATTATGACATGGACGAGTGGATCCGTCCCTGCATTCCTGGTCAGAGTTTAGGCAACTGGTCCTCCGAGAAAGTTATCCAAGTGACGCGCCCGGAGTAATTTACTTTTGTTTTCTGTTATGTTGAGTCCTACGTTCTGCCCAAGACGTAGTGATATTTATTTGTAGGGCTTGGATGTTTTATTTGCTATTTTTATCATCAATAAAGAACGTTTTTTCATTCAAATATTTTGATCCCTGTCTTTCTGTTTTTACTTTTTGCATTAACCCACATCAAAATGGCAATGTGTTTTCTTGTTTGTTGCACTCATAATAAACATAAAACATCCATCATGCAGGTTCCTTTGTTCAGATTCCACCCGGGACTTAGCTATGGCTCGATATGACTTCGACAATCCTATCTATTAGGCTAAAGAAGAGACTGACGAAGACTGTGACTTACCAGAAGAATTAGCCAGGCTACTGAAACAAGAGGAAAGGGTTATTCTACCTCATCAGGAGGAAGTTGAGACTGTTAATCTGGGAACCGAGGATGTTAAATGAGAAGTAAAGGTTGGGGCTGCCTTGGAAGACGCTGTTAAGAGAAGATTGGTTGAGTTACTTCGAGAGTATACGGACATCTTCGCCTGGTCTTACCAAGACATGCCTGGGCTCGACACTGACATTGTTTCACACCGGCTGCCGCTTAAAGAGGGTTGTACTCCAGTCAAACAGAAATTGAGAAGGACGAAACCAGATATGGCTGTTAAGATCAAGGAAGAGGTTCAGAAATAGTTGGACGCCGGATTCCTTGCTGTGACAAATTATCCTCCGTGGGTTGCTAATATTGTACCTATACCTAAGAAGGATGGGAAGGTCAGGATGTGTGTTGATTACCGAGATTTGAATAGGGAAAACCCGAAGGATGATTTCCCGCTCCCCCACATTGACGTATTAGTGGACAATACTGCTCAATATTCTGTGTTTTCCTTCATGGATGGCTTCTCTGGGTATAACCAAATCAAAATGGACCCAGAGGACATGGAGAAAACTACGTTCATAACACCGTGGGGAACATTTTGCTACAAGGTAATGCCCTTTGGATTGAAGAATGCTAGGGCAACCTATCAGCGGGCGATGGTGACTCTCTTTCATGATATGATTCACAAGGAGATTGAAGTCTATGTTGATGACATGATTGCGAAGTCACAGACAGAGGAAGAACACTTGGTAAGCCTTCAGAAATTGTTTGAAAGGTTGAGGAAGTTCAGATTGAGATTGAATCCGAACAAGTGCACTTTCGGCGTGAGGTCTGGTAAATTACTGGGATTCATTGTTAGTGAAAGAGGTATCGAGGTTGATCCTGCAAAGATAAGAGCCATACAAGAGATGCCTGAGCCAAGGACAGAGAAAGAGGTTCGTGGTTTCTTGGGGAGGTTGAATTACATTGCTAGGTTTATCTCTCTTCTGACAGCCACATGTGAACCAATTTTCAAGTTGTTAAGAAAAGATCAAGAGGTCAGGTGGAATGTCGAGAGGCGTTCGAAAGGATAAAGACGTATTTGCAGGAACCTCCAGTCCTTATGCCACCGGTGTCCGGGAGACCGTTGATTATGTACCTTACGGTTCTTGAGAATTCGAAGGGTTGTGTGCTCGGTCAACACGACGAGACAGGTAGGAAAGAGCACGCCATTTACTACCTGGGTAAGAAGTTCACCGATTGCGAATCAAGATACTCTATGCTGGAAAAGACATGTTGTGCACTCGCTTGGGCAGCCAAGCATCTAAGGCAGTATATGTTAAATCACACAACCTTGTTGATTTCGAAGATGGATCCGATTAAGTATGTGTTTGAGAAGCAAGCACTTTCTGGAAGGATAGCCCGCTGGCAGATGGTTTTGACAGAGTACGATATTCAGTATGTTTCTCAGAAAGCCATTAAGGGAAGTGTTCTGTCAGAATATCTTGCTGAATAGCCGGTTGAGGATTATCAGCCTATGAAGCTTGAGTTTTCAGACGAGCATGTTATGTTTCTGAAAATGAAGGATTGTGAAGAGCCTCTGCCTGACGAAGGACCTGAGATTGGATCTCAGTGGAAGATGATTTTTGATGGGGCTGTCAACTCATATGGTAATGGAATTGGGGCAATCATTACGACCCCGAAGGGTTCTCATATACCTTTCACTGCCTGGTTAGCGTTCGTATGTACCAACAATGAGGCGGAGTATGAAGCATGCATCATGGGGTTAGAGGAGGCAATTGATTTAAGAATTAAGAACCTCGATGTCTATGGTGATTCCGCGTTGGTAGTTAATCAGATTACAGGAGAATGGGAGACTCGTCAGGTAAATTTGGTACCTTATAACAACTATGCCAGAAGGTTGTTACCTTTCTTTGATAGGGTGGATTTTTATCATGTGCCCCGAGCTGAGAATCAGATGGCTGATACGTTGGCGACATTGGCATCCATGTATAAGGTGAACCGTTGGAATGAAACTCCGTCGATTAGAATCATGCGTCTGGATAGACCAGCTTTTGTGTTTGCAATTGAAGATGTGTCTGATGGCAAAGCGTGGTATCATGATATTAAGGTTTTTCTGAAGAGACAAGAGTACCCAGAGGGTGCCTCCACCAAGGATAAGAAGACTCTGAGAAGGTTGGCAGGAAACTTCTTTCTGAACAAAGATGATGTATTATATAAGAGGAACTTCGATATGGTCTTGCTACGTTGTGTTGATGAACACGAGGCAGACTTATTGAGGGAGGAAGTTCACGAGGGTTCTTTCGGTACTCATTCCAGTGGACACACCATGGCTAGAAAGTTGTTGAGAGCAGGATATTACTGGATGACTATGGAGTCTGATTGTTTCAAGTACACCCGAAAGTGCCATAAATGTTAGATTTATGCAGATAAGATGCATGTACCGCCTACGCCTCTAAATGTGTTGTCATCTCCTTGGCCTTTTGCAATGTGGGGCATAGATATGATTGGAAAGATTGAGCCTACTGCCTCCAATGGGCATCGTTTCATTTTGGTTGCCATTGACTATTTCACAAAGTGGGTGGAGGCAGCCTCGTACGCCAACGTCACCAAGCAAGTGGTAGCCCGGTTTATAAAGAAGGACATCATCTATCGTTATGGTGTCCCGGAGAGAATCATCACTGATAACGGCTCGAATTTGAACAACAAGATGATGAAGGAACTATGTCAGAGTTTTAAGATCGAGCATCATAATTCTTCTCCCTATCGTCCGAAGATGAATGGTGCTGTTGAGGCGGCGAATAAGAATATCAAGAAGATTGTGCAGAAGATGGTGGTAACGTATAAAGACTGGCATGAGATGCTACCTTATGCCCTGCATGGTTACGGTACTTCGGTGCGTACGTCAACTGGGGCAACCCCTTTCTCGTTGGTGTATGGTATGGAAGCAGTCTTACCATTAGAGGTCGAGATTCCGTCTTTGAGAGTTCTGGCAAATGTGAAGCTTGATGAAGCTGAATGGGTGCGTTCCAGATTGGATCAGTTGAACCTTATTGAAGAAAAGAGGTTGGCAGCCATCGTACATGGTCGTTTGTATCAGAGCAGGATGAAGCACGCCTTTGACCAGAAAGTGCGTCCTCGGAGTTTTCAGACAGGCGAATTGGTTTTGAAAAGGATCTTTCCTCCTCAGACAGATCACAGGGGCAAATGGAATCCAAACTACGAAGGGCCGTATGTAGTCAGAAAGGTTTTCTCTAGTGGAGCCTTACTATTTTCAACTATGGATGGCGAAGATTTTACATCCCCTATGAACGCAGACGTAGTCAAAAAATACTTTGCATAAAAGAGACCCGCTAGACATAAAAAGAAAATCCAGGCAAAAAAGGGGCATCCCGGCGAACCATAAAAAGGAAAAGGTTCAGGCAAAAGTTAGGGATAAAATGTAAAAAGAAATGTGTAAACCCGCAAAGTTGAAAACCTGAAAAGGCGACTTTGGCAAAAATGGGTATCCCGATGGATTGAAAACCCGAAAAGGGCGATCCAGGCAAAAGTTAGGGATTTATAAGCGAAAGGCTATGGTCTGCGTTCGATCTGTGAGCACTTTCAGTACTTGGAAATTCTGAAAGAAAGGAATCAGTACAGTTAGTCTCTTCAAGGTCAAGACATTTGTGGATAAGCAAGACATATGGGTCATAGCTGAGTCAAATCATGGTGGATATCTGTTCCCACATTGCCGACATCTGTATTTTCTTTTTGCTTTTGCGCAATTACCTCTTTATAGGAATTGCTTCCTATTGTAAATACCTATTTACAGGCCACTCTTCTCAATAAAATATTCATTTCACTTAAAGAGCTTTCTATTGTTTGTTTTGTTTGCAAAAAACGTCCGATATTTTTGATAAACATTGCATATAAATCTTCGAGCTTTGCGGAGCATAACTAAAAACAGTAGAAATTACTTAGGCGTTAACGGTGATAGTCATGTTATGGCATATTCTATTTGTTGTTATCTGACTTGCAGGGCAACAGCATTGTATTCCCCTAGCAGGTTGCTCTCCCCAGCATTGAGATTGCACTCTCCTCAGCAGAGCAGACCTTCCCCAGCAGGAGACTTGGGAAGCATTTTCTCCAGATCAAGACGTTATTTCCCCACAGAATCAGGGTGTTCACCTTCCCCATTCAGTCAGGAAGCGTGCTCTCACCGCCGATGTCATATTCTAATCCCCAGCAAGAAGGGAGTAAAGTCATTCTCCCCGTCAGCAGGTTAAGTTCAGCAGTATCCCCAAGCACGATGGTAGTATGTGCTGGCATCCCCCAGCAGGTTCTGAGCCCAATTGGTTATTGGCAGTCCTCAGTAACAGACTTCCGGTTCCATTATTGGCGTCCATTCTCAACTCCCCCAGCAGAGGAGAAATCTCAGGTTCTATGTCACTTTCAGTAGAGGACATGTATAATCCCCGGTGGTATGGATGTTCTTTTGGGATTTCATCCCCAATAGAAGTTGTTTATCCAAAGAGTCGATCAATATGATCCTTCTCAGCAGAGTTCTTGGACTCAGAGGACAATTTATTTTTGTCATCCCCAGCTGAATTGGTCTTTTCTCTCCATGCATTTATTTTGCTGGAGGGACCCCCGTTGCATATCATAAGCATTGGCATTGCATCCTCAAAACGCGTAGCATTTCCACTTCGTGTGGAGCATTACGGCAAAATTCAAACATTTGCATTCAAAGCATAAGCCAGGTTTGACGCTTTCCTTGCCAGGTCTGTTTCCCAGCAGATATGGTATAACTCAGGAGATTTTGGAGGGATGCATTCCTCATGTTTGTGCTCCTCGGCAGAGTCTTTTATTTAGACTTCTCCTTTCCCTAGCGGAGTCATCTTATCTGTGGATCTTGAGTCCGTTAGAAGTTTGATTTTGTTTGGCCTTTCTCTTTTGTGAGATCCAGTTTACCAGTCTCCTTTTCTCAGTAGGGGTGGTAAACCAGAAGTTTTGTTTCACGTTATCCCCAACCAAGCCCACTTTATGTTGGTTATCCTTTGCGGGTAAAATTGAGGTTGTATTCGTTTTGTGGATGCGATCGAGGTCGTATTTGTATTTTCTTTGCGGGTAGAGTGATTGAGGTCAGTCTTCCTTTGTGGGTACAGTTAAGGTTGTATTCATTTTGTGGATGCGATCGAGGTCGTATTCGTATTTTCTTTGCGGGTAGAGTGATTGAGGTCAGTCTTCCTTTGTGGGTACAATTGAAGTTGTATTCGTTTTGTGGATGCGATCGAGGTCGTATTGGTATTTTCTTTGCGGGTAGAGTGATTGAGGTCAGTCTTCCTTTGTGAGTACAATTAAGGTTGTATTCATTTTGTGGATGCGATCGAGGTCGTATTCGTCTTTTCTTTGCGGGTAGGGTGATTGAGGTCAGTCTTCCTTTTGTGGGTACAATCAAGGTTGTATTCATTTTGTGGACGCGATTGAGGTCGTATTCATCTTTTCTTTGTGGGTAGAGTGATTGAGGTCAGTCTTCCTTTTGTGGGTACAATTGAGGTTGTATTCGTTTTGTGGATGCGATCAAGGTCGTATTCGTCTTTTCTTTATGGGCAGAGTGATTGAGGTCAGTCTTCCTTTGTGGGTACAATTGAGGTTGTATTCGTTTTGAGGGTGCGATTGAGGTCGTATTCGTATTTTCTTTGTGGGCAGAGTGATTGAGGTCAGTCTTCCTTTGTGGGTACAATTGAGGTTGTATTCGTTTTGTGGGTGCGATTGAGGTCGTATTTGTATTTTCTTTGTGGGCAGAGTGATTGAGGATAATCTTCCTTTGTGGGTACAATTGTGGTTGTATTCGTTTTGTGGGTGCGATTGAGGTCGTATTCGTATTTTCTTTGTGGGCAGAGTGATTGAGGTCAGTCTTCCTTTGTGGGTACAATTGAGGTTGTATTCGTTTTGTGGGTGCGATTGAGGTCGTATTCGTATTTTCTTTATGGGCAAAGTGATTGAGGTCAGTCTTCCTTTGTGGGTATAATTGAGGTTGTATTCGTTTTGTGGGTGCGATTGAGGTCGTATTTGTATTTTCTTTGTGGGCAGAGTGATTGAGGACAATCTTCTTTTGTGGGTACAATTGAGGTTGTATTCGTTTTGTGGGTGCGATTGAGGTCGTATTCGTATTTTCTTTGTGGGTAGAGTGATTGAGGTCAGTCTTCCTTTGTGGGTACAGTTGAGGTTGTATTCGTTTTGTGGGTGCGATTGAGGTCGTATTCGTATTTTCTTTGTGGATCTCAAATATCATGGGGATCTCAAATATCCAATCAAAATTTGTAAATGATCAACACATAATGAAAAATGCACTGAATAATATTAGGGTTCAAAACATTAAACTCACCATACGCACACAATACACATCCAAAATCAAAACCAATTATATCATGGTTATCAGTGAACACCACAGATCAATATACATGTCAAAAAGAAGCGTTTTAGGATCATGAAAAAACCCACCAACCTGAGATCACACCAACTGGATCCTTGCTATTAGCTGTGAATGATGATTGCTTCGTGCTCTAGGGATCCCAAGGGTTCTGATGGTGAAAGAATTTCTTGAAAAGACCTGATGGATTGAGAGATATGTAAGATTCAAGTTTTAGGGTTCTAGCTTTCTTCTCCTACAAATTCACGTGTCTCCTAACTAGTGCATGAATTGGTTTAAATACATTAGGGATTTTTACTGATAATGATTTGGGCCTTGGTAATTCCTTGTTTAGTGAGTTTTGGGCAATTTTGGAAAATCACATAATGTGAGATACACCTCCTTCCATGCATGGATATCCAACTATTTCATGATGGATCACTTATGTTTAAATTGCTAACCACACCTGAATTTGATTTGGGCCTTGAATCATTTTGGTTCATGAGTTTTCAATGTCTTGGCAATTTTGAATAATGGAGAATAAGTGATAAATACACCATGGATTTACTTGATTCAAAGGCCTAAAATGATCCTTGAGGAGTTTCCTTTGATGTTAGCATGTGACATGAAGCAATGGAATAAATTATAGGTCACTATGCCAAAGTTTGAAAATGGAATCATGAGAAACCCTAAAAACCACTTTGCTTTCTTTTGATCATAACCTGAGTTTCACAAATGATATGGAGAGCCAATAGTACTTGTTGGAAAGAGGAGAAAAAGATCTTCAACTTTCATGTTGGAGGAAAATTCATTTGAAGCTTTCTTGATGGTGAAAAGTCAAGGTGAATGTAGTGTAGGAACTTGCCCAAAAAGGATACTTTCAAATTATAGGTCATTTCCATATTTAGTAACTTTTGCACCAACTCCTGATTCTTGATAAATGGCATGAAACTTGACTCTTGATGACCATATGAGGATGTGAGACCTTGAAAACCTTGGAAAGAACCTCACAATTCCACAGTTGACTTCCCCTCTCACTGTTGACTTTTACCCAATTCACCTGATTTACAATCCATTGGCCAAATAAATGTCTCCTGAACCAAACTGATGGACAACCTCCCATCCCTAGATACTTAGGGACCCAAGGAATACCATAGAATCAAGTCTTGCCCAAAATATCAGAAATAAACTGACTTTATAGCAAACCCTAGTTTTGGTACCCTCAGTCTAGGAGGAAATATCACTGTCTCCAAATCCAAATTCCTCTGAATATGATGTGTATCCTCTCCAACAAAGATAAGATATGCCATTTGATGATGATAAAAACCCAAGAAACTTGCCCATTGGAGCAATAAACCCAAGAATCTCAAAACCCTAGTTTTTGCACTGGTTAGGAGAAAGTGATCCACTTGAACTCTCTTGCTTGACCCTTTGAAGAACATCTCCTCCTCTTGAACTTGCCTCAGGCACCTTGACCCCATGCTAAGAACCAATGATATGCACACATGATAATGCAAAAATGAAATGAAATGTAAGCCAGTTAGTACTAGAGTAAGAGAGCAAATTTTGGGGTGCAACAGCTGCCCCTATTCAATCAACTTGGTCCTGAAGGTATGATAGCGACGGCTTTCAGACAATCAGGATGCACGGAGATTGAATACCAAGGAACCCAGAAATTTGCTAGTCGTGAGAATAAAGAGATGGAGCGTGCTGAAAAATAAGGAATATGACCTCAACCATATCCACAAAGAAAATACGAATACGACCTCAATCGCACCCACAAAACGAATACAACCTCAATTGTACCCACAAAGGAAGACTGACCTCAATCACTCTACCCAGAAAGAAAATACGAATACGACCTCAATCGCACCCACAAAACGAATACAACCTCAATTGTACCCACAAAGGAAGACTGTCCTCAATCACTCTGCCCACAAAGAAAATACGAATACGACCTCAATCGCACCCACAAAACGAATACAACCTCAATTGTACCCACAAAGGAAAACTGACCTCAATCACTTTGCCCACAAAGAAAATACGAATACGACCTCAATCGCACCAATAAAACGAATACAACCTCAATTGTACCCACAAAGGAAGACTGACCTCAATCACTCTGCCCACAAAGAAAATACGAATACGACCTCAATCGCACCCACAAAACGAATACAACCTCAATTGTACCCACAAAGGAAGACTGACCTCAATCACTCTGCCCACAAAGAAAATACGAATACGACCACAATCGCACCCACAAAACGAATACAACCTCAATTGTACCCACAAAGGAAGACTGACCTCAATCACTCTGCCCACAAAGAAAATACGAATACGACCTCAATCACACCCACAAAACGAATACAACCTCAATTGTACCCACAAAGGAAGACTGACCTCAATCACTCTGCCCACAAAGAAAATACGAATACGACCTCAATCGCACCCACAAAACGAATACAACCTCAATTGTGCCCGCAAAGGAAGACTGACCTCAATCACTCTACCCACAAAGAAAATATGAATACGACCTCAATCACATCCACAAAATGAATACAACCTTAATTGTAACCGCAAAAGATAACCAACATAAAGTGGACTTCGTCGGGGATAACGTGAAACAAAACTCCTGGTTTAAACCACCCCTACCGAGAAAGGGAAACTGGCAAACAAAATACGTCAAACGATAACTGACTACCAGGCGAGAACTGGATTTCACAAAAGAGAAAGGCCAAACAAAGGCAAACTTCTAATGAACTCACGATCCACAGATAAGATGACACCGCCGGGGAAAGGAGAAGTCTAAATAAAAGACTCTGCCGGGGAACACAAATATGAGGAACGCATCCCTCCAAAATCTCCTGAGTTATGCCATCTCTGCTGGGAAAGAGAACTGGCAAGGAAAGCATCAAACCTGGCTTATGCTTCGAATGCGAATGTTTGAATTTTGCCTTAATGCTCCACACAAAGTGGAAATGCTACGCGTTTTGAGGATGCAATGCCAATGCTTATGATATGCAAAAGGGGCCCCTCCAGCAAAATAAATGCATGGAGAGAAAAGACCAATTCAGCTGGGGATGACAAAAATAAATTGTCCTCTGAATCCAAGAACTCTGCTGGGAAGGATCATACTGATCGACTCTTCGGATCAACAACTTCTACTGGGGATGAAATCCCAAAAGAACATCCATACCACCGGGGATTATACATGTCCTCTAATGAAGGTGACATAGAACCTGAGATTCCTCCTCTGCTGGGGGAGTTGAGAATGAATGCCAATAACGGAACCGGAAGTCTGTTACTGAGGATTGCCCATAACCAATTGGGCTCAGAACCTGCTGGGGGATACCAGCCCATAATACCATCCTACTTAGGGAAAATAGTCCATAATACAATCCTGCTTGGGGATACTGCTGGACTTAACCTGCTGTTGGGGAGAATGACTTTACTCCTGCCTTGTTGGGGACTAGAATATGACATCGTTGGCGAAAGCACGCTTCCTGGCTGGATGGGGAAGATGAACACCCTGATTCTGTGGGGAGATAATGTCTTGATTCAGAGAAAATACTTTCCAGGCCTCCTGCTGGGGAAGGTCTGCTCTACTGAGGAAAGTGCAATCTCAATGCTGGAGAGAGCAAACTGCTGGGGGAATACAATCCTGTTGCCATCCAATCCTGACTGGTTTCTAAGGTCGTAAACGGCCCTTTAAACTTTCCACTTGCCCCCAGACCCCCAGGTCTAACGGAAGAAATCATCTCAAGAGGATTTTATAGAAGACCGGGCGTTCGCAATGCCCCAGGGTCTTCAAACTCTTGGAGAGACTTATCATATCTCGACATAACTACCCCAGTCTTTGTAATCCATGAAGTACATTACCTCGAAAGGGATTGTAATGACTTGAAGGTACTCTGCTTTAGTATCTTGAACCTTGAGGAGGTGTTTTCAATTAACCATTTTCAAGAGTGGACAATCTCCCACGCTCTAGAGGTGGCCTGCCCCAATATGAGCTTTGAAGTGACTTTTCCCCTGATCTTAGAATGAATGCCCCAGGATAACTGAATTTCGGAGAGATTTCTCGACGTGACTGCCCCAGGTTAGCTACATCTTAACACGACTTACTGGGGAGAGCCCACTCTACACTGAGTCTCTTGGCAGCATGCCCTTTGATATGATTGTCCTTCGGAGTTTTCACCATCCCAACTTGGCCGGATCAAGCTTCTTGACTGACGTTCACTGTGTAAGCTTCTTTGATATCAAACACATGCACGCAGAAAATGTTTATTATGAGAATGATAATTCTAATGCAACACTCATGTTAACCTTGAAGCTTTATTGAAAATGCGTCGCCAAACCTTGTTAATGAATCACTGGCTGGGATGCGACCTTGATTTTTGAATGACAAAAACAATGCGCACGTGCAATACCAGCAAATCTTATTAGCACAACTCGTAGGAGTCAGGAACGCTATCCTGTTGAAGTACGCTTTCGGAATAAACCCTGTTTCAATTAGGACTTTTAAGGGTTGTAACGTGGTCTGGTTCACGGTTTCATAAAAAGGATTTATGGCTCAAAATTTATCGGTGCCCACCCACTCTTCGCGATGTTCTCCAGTCCTATGTTCAGTTAATCTGACACAAACGCTCATCTCTCAAGAGGTTTATGATCTTTAAGGGACCTACACCACTAATGGTTTGGCACTTAAGGGAGTTTTGGAATAACAGTCACCCCTTTTTATCTTGTGTCTGTAATCACACGAATTTGTTCTTATCGGGGATTTTCTTTTGTAATGCTTTTCGCTTTTTCTTTCTTTTGCTTTTTTAATCCCTAATTTTTGTCAGGACTGACTCTTTTGAGTTTTTTTCGATTTTGAAGTCCAACGGGATGCCCTAACTTTTGCCTAAGTCGCTTGTTCTCAAGTTTCGACTTAGCGGGCTTTCTCTCTTTTTTTTTTTAACAAAGCGTGTGACACTGGTCGTCTTACTTGCTTGAAAGGGTTGTGACTGCCTCGCTCCTTGATTGTTGAAGGATAACCATTGTGGTTTCACATCTCTTGACCTCTCGATGGTGGGATAGAAGGTAATGGATACTCAGATGCACACCCTCCTTGAAATTTGAACGCTCGGTCAAACTAACGGACGCCTACCCTGCCCCTGGGTTAAGTATGAGGGTTTTTCGTACGAAACAAGCTCCTACTCCAAGGCTCAAAGGGGTCAACGAAGGTTTATCTCCTTATCTCTCCAGTGTTTACGGGTTTGAAACAATGCCTGTACATCCTCAACAGGGTTCTATCCTTGAACATACGACCAGAGATTCTGCGTTTTAGTCTCATCATCCTCCCTCAAGAGTTCTAGACAAGAAAATTGGTATTGTAGTGCATATAAACATTTAAGAGTGAACACGAATAGATTACTTCAAGAAAAACATGCTCATTGCATTAATATCATCATAAAAACAAACAAGTCTTACATGCATACGATGCTTTAACAAGAAATGAAAAACTACAAATGAAAATGCAGTAAAGAAACTGATGACTGCCGCTGTTGAGAAGACTTGTCTCCGCTTGGACTACTGGCTTTAGGAGACGACCCTTGAAGTCTTCAAACAGATGAGAGGTCGACATGCACAACCAAGTCTCCTTCTGGGAATGATATGTACCCTTTGTCAATCAATTGTTGCACTTTGGCTTGGAAGGCTTTACAATCTTCGGTTGAATGCCCCATAGATCCTCCATGATATCCACATTGCACATGGGGATTGTACCCCGGAGGGTATGGTTCTGGAATAGGCTTCAGAGTCTTAGGCTCCACCAATGAGTTTCGAACCAGGTGTAGCAAGAGTTGACTGTACGACATGGGAACTGGATGAAGAGGAGCATTCCTTCTTTCCAAGTTGTTGCGTGACCTATGCTGATTCTGACGCTGATACTTCTGTTGTTGATGCTGATTCGAGCGCATAATATTTTCAGACACTTTTCTCTTTAGACTTGGTCGAGGCGTAGGCAGCATTTGCGGATGTGGGGATTCTAAGACCAAGGAATGCCCCTGACCTGATGTGGCTTTGGGAGAAGCAACAGGGATACTCACTTCCTTTCCAACAGCTAGAGTGGGACCACCTTGTATGCTTACACCACTTGGTGTGAATTCAATTTTCCTCGAATCAATTAGATCTTGGATAGTGTGCTGAAAGGCTCTACATTTCTCCACAGTATGCCCTGGGGCCCCAGAATGGAAATCACAATGGGCTCTTGCATCATAGCCTGGTGGAGGATTACCAGTGGGAGGAGACAAAGTCCTTTTCTGTACCAGTTGCAATTGAAGGAGATGCTGCAATAGTTGAGAATATGGCATAGGGAGCGGATGAAAAACTCTTTCAGACTTCTTTTGTCTCTGTGTACACTCTTTGCCCTTGGGCTTCTCTTGGGAGCCAAGACCTAGCTGCTGTTGGGAAGGTTCTGGAACTTCCGCTTGTGGAAGAGATCCACGAGGTAATCCATGGTTTAATTCAAATTCCAAAGAGATGGGAGGAGTAAGGATCTCTGTTACGGAAGCGGGCACATGACTGTCTTCCTTCTTCAACACCCCATTCAAAATTTCCATGACCAAACCCATCTGAGTCTTCATCTGATTGACCTCCTCCCTCAGCATCTTCTGGTCTTGCATGAGAGTTTGCATATTCCCCATAAACTGCCTCATCTGGCCTCGCATTTCTCTCAACTCAGCTTGAACTTGCTCCATGATCAACTCTTGAACGGCCTGAGGAGTTAAGTCTGCAATTCTGAGAAAACCAGATCAAAATAAGAATAACCAGCCTTGAACACCTGTCATGCACAATGATCATGCAAAATTATTATGAATATGCAAATGCAAACGAACATGTTTGAAAATCCGCAGGGCGATCCACCCATTGATTCCAATTTAACAACAAGATAAAATGGAACTTCTGCTCATATATTAAGAAAACAAGAGGAAAACCAAATGTCAACAACCATAATCTAAGGTAACAAGTCTGAACATAAAATCAAAGGTCCCAACCAACAAGCCTGGTGGTGATCCAAATACAATAAAAGAGAATAGAAAACTACGGCATGTCATCAAAGTCCACAAGTGTCAATCCCCCTCATCCATTATGCTTCTTGCTCCAGTCTTGAATTTCTTTGAACAACTTTCTGGTGTCGGGATGCTTCGGCCTCTGAATTAGCTCTTGAATGAGAACGTCCCTCCTATGCATGATCCCTTCCAAGTATCGGCAATGCAACCCCCAAGCGTCTTCTCCAGAAACACCATCCATGCTAGGACCCTCACTTCTAGGTTTCTTCACTTCAGCTTGGATCTTAAGTTCCTCTATGGAGGCTATGGCTTCATTGAGTCGACCCTCGACTACTTGTCTCTGGAATATCCCTGATAAGATCTCAGCGTCTTTCTTCTTGAGCTTCGACTTCAACTCATTAATCTGAGCTAGATAACCGTCTTCCTTTTGCTTATTCTCAGCCATTGTAGTTTCTCGGTGATCATTGAACTTGTGAATTTTCAACAAGACCTTGTCCAATTCCTCCTTCTTAGACTCGAGAACCTTACTGATACCATCCAAAGCTTCTTTCATCCTCTGTCTAGATGTGACCATGTCAGCTAGATCTTTTTCTGTCTTAGCAAGAAGCTCTGTCTTCAACTTGGCGGTATGAACAGCTTCACCCCGCTCATGCTTCAACTGATAAATCTCTCTTTTTAGCTCACTATTTTCTTCCCGCAGTCTTTTCTTTTCAGCCCACAACTGGTTAAACTTCTCTATCTCAACTGTGGTAGGTGGCTCGATCGTCAAAGGATACAAAGGTGGCTCCACCGGGAAGGGAAGAAGCTCCTCTTCTGCTCTCTTCTTAATCCACTCTTTAAAGGAAGAGAAAGCCCGGTTATTACATTTCCCGAATGAAGTTTTACCCTTCTTGGTCACCTGTTTCCAAGCATTCACAATCTTCATTATCATCTCTTGATTCTCAGTACCATTGAAGAAAAAGGATTCTTTGACATCTTGCTCTTCAGGTGGACCTCTCAAAGGATAACCAAACTGCCTGATAACAAGGGAAGGATTATAGTTAATTCCACCTCTTCTCCCTATCAAGGGTACATTAGGGAATTCTCCGCACTTGCAAATAATCTCCATTCCTAGCAAATCATGGTTGAACCAGACGATGTTGTCAGCAGTCAAGCCCATTAACCTCTTTGACTACTTTAGAGAATCTTTCGTATCAACAAAGGCACCAGTTTCAGGGAGATGGCTCAGAAACCAAGTAGATAAGAGTGTTGGACAACAACTCACGGTTTTTCCCCGCCTATTTTCATTCTTGTAGTGGACTGAGTGATACACATCACCTAGCAAGGTAGGTATAGGATTCTTCGAAATAAAGATTCTGACAGCATGCATATCCACCAGATCAGGAACATTGGGAAACAGAACAATCCCATAGATGCACATAGCCAAAATAGCTTGGAAAGCAGTCTAATTCTTCTCTTTAACATGTATGCAAGCTTGATCAAACAAGAACTTCAATAAGAAACCCTTAGCTCCTTGTTTTTCCTCAATATTACTGCTCAGAACAGATTCACTAATATGAAGAGCAACAACCATTTCTTTTACCTCGGGGTGTTCTTCAGAAAAGAATACTATGTTATGCCTGATGGGGATTCCCAAAATAAATGAGAACTCCTCCAATGTCGGGGCCAAGATGTAGTCTGGGAAAGTGAAGCAACGCAAAGGCGGATCGTAAAACTGAAGAAGTGTATGAATGGCATCCTTCTCATACTTGGAGATATTGTAGACAAACTTCAGAAGTCTCCCATACCCTCCAGTAACCTCTGTACGAACTCTGGGACCAGCCATACTAATCAGCTTGTGAATCAATGTCAAGGTCGGCTCTGGGAACGAATAGGCAACAGTCTTCTTTCTCTGGGCATCCATGTCAAGGTAACCTCAGAAAACCGGAATCAAGAGTAAGATACAAGCCCTGAAAAATGTCAAACATGTCAGAATGCAAGAAAAATGATATGCTCATGCAAACATGGGATCAAGGCAACACTGTTGGATGTGCTGTGTTGTTAACTGAACGAGAACCACAACCCAGAAAACCAGAATTCCAAAATACCGAACTGCTGAGATAACCAGAACCCAGATAATCAAACACTGATGAGAAATCCAGAAAAACCGGGTAGGTTGAAGGTTTCTGTTACCTGCAAACCTGCAAACGCCCATCCCCTCTCACGTGTGGGTACTAGGATGTTCAGTATCCCGGGCTCTCAGGTCGAGAAATGATGATACGTTCACCATTTCTGGTTTGGCATCATCATCAATCGAGGAGGCCTCAACTGATGCTCCAAAACGGAAGGTCCTCGACTTTGGCACTGAGGTCGAGAAACAATAGTACATTCATCCATCGGGGTATAGTACTATCGTCAATTGAGGAGTGCCTCCACTGATTCTCTTCAAAAGATAGGGGCCATCCTATGCGAGTTCCAAAGTGGGTCCTCGGGTGCGAATGGGTTTGCCACAGGATGTGGTCTGCCACTGTCACCACTAAAGAGGGATGTTTCCACTAAGGTCCTCGATGATCGGTCACTAGAGTCGACAACTCTCTAGATCAACACCCTAACATGCGCAAGACACACACGTTAGAATGCGTCCCAGGATAGCCTCGTCTGGTTGTGAATTTCGTGAACACACAAACGTACCAAGCGGGCACGTAGGTCCCACTACTTTGCACTCTAGTCCTAGGGTATACTCAAGCCTGGGTATTGGGTTTATCTCTCAGAACAATCCAACCTGCAAAACTGAAACAGCCAACACAAAACAGCAGCATCCAATATGACAGTAATAAAGATGAAGATGCAATGCAGAAAATGCGGTAAAAATAAAATACAACGAACACAGCAAAGCAAAAACAAAAACACCCAAAGAGAATAAAGACAAGCAAGCGCTAGGATTGACTCACTTAGGGATGGACCAGCATAGGTCAACCAGATCCTCCCCAGCAGAGTCGCCAGCTGTCGCTCCCAGGATTTTCATCCAGGTACCAACACGAGAGTGGCGCGGAAAAATAGAGTCGCCAGCCGTGTAAATTTATCCCAAGAGAGGGAAAGGGAACACCGCATAAACCTGAGGAAGAGGGAAAGGAATTGTCATCGCAACCATAGCCTGGGTTCGGGAGTCGGTTACACGAGGGGAAGGTGCTAGCACCCCACGCGTCCATCGTACTCGATGGGATCCACGCTTGTTGTCTATTCTAAGGGTGAGTTATCCTATCATCTATGGTTGTACTAAGACGGGGAAGGGAAAGACAAAGACAGACTCGGTAGGACGTCGACGTCCTAGGCCTACGTACTCCCTTTGTGCAATGGGAAATTCAGAGTCAACGTAGTTCGGACTAAGTTCTTTTTGTGTTTTTTATGAGCGATGTTAAGTTCGCGTCCGGCAGTTAGGGTCGATGCCAGTTTGCGTCTCAGACGGAAAGTAACGTGCCCTTTTTGAAAATAGCCTTTAGTTTGACAATCCCGAAGGACAAAAAGGTTTGAATTTTGTTTGTATTTTTTAGGATAGAAGTGACTTAAGTTAGTTCATAAATCGCATTGCACCAAAGTCTAGGGCACAGGGGCGAATACTTAACGCATCATCCCAAGACAGGGCGCTCGCCAAGCACTCTAGAAAGATGAGAGGAACCCCCTCATTTCTCATTCCCCACGCTTAAGGCTCGTGCGCAATACACTTTATTCTTATTAAGTGTTTTCAAGAAGTTTAAGATGAGAAGAGAGAAGACACAAAGGAAACTCTAAAGGGGAACTAGGAGTCCTAATGTTATCATGCATGGGTGACCTACGGTTAGTGAGGTTTGACGACGACCTAAACCTAAAGAAAAGAAAATATGAGAGACAGAAAGAGTGAGAGTGAGTACGGATGATTATCCACACCCTTAAATAACTTACCTTAGCCCCTGCATAAAAGGTTAGTGCGAACGGACATAAGTAAAAGTTAAAACAAATGAAGCCCAAACAATAATGATTAGATGACCTATAGAAATCCAAACATGAATTAAGAAATCAAAGAACAAACCCCCAAGCAATGGCACAAGTGCCTCTTCAAACAGATAACCAGACAAGATCAAGGATGTGCATACAAGAAAATCTCACACAAAGAGCAATTAAACAAGTAGTAAAACATATTTTAAAATTGCCAAATTAATTCTCAACATTGCACAACCAGAAACAAACAACATATCAAAAACTCCTGCAAAAATTCAAGATGTTAGTCACTCACACAATTATGCAAAGTTCAGATGAGAAATGTGGTTCAATGTGCCAAAAAGGAAGATTAAAATGCAATATGAAATAGTTTTAAAAATGATAGAAAAATATTTTAATGCATCTCAGAATGTTATCTAACAAATGCAAAAAGAATGGATTGAAAATGTTTTATGGATGCAGAGAAATAAAATAAACAATTTTAAGTATGCATGATATGAGTAATTCAAAAAGAAAATAAACAAATATTTAATTTATATGATAACAATAAAATAAAATGATAAAATAAAATTTGTGAAAATTTTACAAAATTATTAAAATGATGCATGAATTTTCTTGGAATTTTTAAATGCATATAACTATTTTTAATAATTAAAAATGAAAATGTAATGATTTTTAAAAAAAATGTGAAATAAGCATGGGGGGTGCAATGAGTAAATAATCCACGTTAAAAATGATAAATGGGCTAAAGGGGGGTACAATTAGCGTGGCCCAAACACTAGATCCATCAGCGAAAAAAAATAAAACAAAAGGAGTCCACGTGTGGACTTCAGTCAACCCCGTTGACTCACCACCACCTTCAGATTGATCCAGCGCGTCCTATTAGGTCAACCAACCCAACATGTACTCAAGATCTGTGGCCCAGATTGAAAAACACACCATAACAACCATGTCTGCACACACACACAATTGGTCAGACAAAAAATAAAAACACGTGCGCAACCTACTCCCTCATTAATGCGTTGGCTCAATGACAGCCACCAGATTCATCAGACGGATATGGCCAAGTCAACGAAATGAAAAGGTAATTCAGATGAGGGATCAAGATAATGCGCACACGATAATAACCATGGACTAGCGAACATACAATTACTAAATAAAAATCAGAAAAATAATAAAAGGAATAACGTGTGGCAGGCTGATGGCCGTTAGATCAAATGCATGGACGATCACGATTATCTCCCCTACCTCCAAACCCTTCACCTCGCCGGACCACCACCAGTCGCCGGAACCCTAGTTCCGGCCACCACCAGCAACTAAAAAACCACCCAAAAAACACAAACCCATACACCATTCTATCCAGAATTTCATGGGGATCTCAAATATCCAATCAAAATTTGTAAATGATCAACACATAATGAAAAACGCACTGAATAATATTAGGGTTCAAAACTTTAAACTCACCATACGCACACAATACACATCCAAAATCAAAACCAATTATATCATGGTTATCAGTGAACACCACAGATCAATATACATGTCAAAAAGAAGCGTTTTAGGATCATGAAAAAACCCACCAACCTGAGATCACGCCAACTGGATCCTTGCTATTAGCTGCGAATGATGATTGCTTCGTGCTCTAGGGATCCCAAGGGTTCTGATGGTGAAAGAATTTCTTGAAAAGACCTGATGGATTGAAAGATATGTAAGATTCAAGTTTTAGGGTTCAAGCTTTCTTCTCCTCCACATTCACGTGTCTCCTAACCAGTGCATGAATTGGTTTAAATACATTAGGGTTTTTTACTGATAATGATTTGGGCCTTGGTAATTCCTTGTTTAGTGAGTTTTGGGCAATTTTGGAAAATCACATAATGTGAGATACACCTCATTCCATGCATGGATATCCAACTATTTCATGATGGATCACTTATGTTTAAATTGCTAACCACACCTGAATTTGATTTGGGCCTTGAATCATTTTGGTTCATGAGTTTTCAATGTCTTGGCAATATTGAATAATGGAGAATAAGTGATAAATACACCACGGATTTACTTGATTCAAAGGCCTAAAATGATCCTTGAGGAGTGTCCTTTGATGTTAGCATGTGACATGAAGCAATGGAATAAATGATAGGTCACTATGCCAAAGTTTGAAAATGGAATCATGAAAAACCCTAAAAACCACTTTGCCTTCTTTTGATCATAACCTGAGTTTCACAAATGATATGGAGACCCACTAGTAATTGTTGGAAAGAGGAGAAAAAGATCTTCAACTTTCATGTTGGAGGAAAATTCATTTGAAGCTTTCTTGATGATGAAAATTCAAGGTGAATGTAGTGTAGGAACTTGCCCAAAAAGGAAACTTTCAAATTATAGGTCATTTCCATATTTAGTAACTTTTGCACCAATTCCTGATTCTTGATAAATGGCATGAAACTTGACTCTTGATGACCATATGAGGATGTGAGACCTTGAAAACCTTGGAAAGAACCTCACAATTCCACAGTTGACTTCCCCTCTCACTGTTGACTTTTACCCAATTCACCTGATTTACAACAATCCATTGGCCAAATAAATCTCTCCTGAACCAAACTGATGGACAACCTCCTATCCCTAGATACTTAGGGACCCAAGGAATACCATAGAATCAAGTCTTGCCCAAAAAATCAGAAATAAACTGACTTTATAGCAAACCCTAGTTTTGGTACCCTCAGTCTAGGAGGAAATAACACAGTCTCCAAATCCAAATTCCTCTGAATATGATGTGTATCCTCTCCAACAAAGATAAGATATGCCATTTGATGATGATAAAAACCCAAGAAACTTGCCCATTGGAGCAATAAACCCAAGAATCTCAAAACCCTAGTTTTTGCACTGGTTAGGAGAAAGTGATCCACTTGGACTCTCTTGCTTGACCCTTTGAAGAACATCTCCTCCTCTTGAACTTGCCTCAGGCACCTTGACCCCATGCTAAGAACCAATGATATGCACACATGATAATGCAAAAATGAAATGAAACATAAGCCAGTTAGTACTAAAGTAAGAGAGCAAATTTTGGGGTGCAACAGCTGCCCCTATTCAATCAACTTGGTCTTGAAGGTATGATAGCGACGGCTTTCAGACAATCAGGATGCACAGAGATTGAATACCAAAGAACCCAGAAATTTGCTAGTGGTGAGAATAACGAGATGGAGCATGCTGAAAATAAGGAATATGACCTCAACCATATCCACAAAGAAAATACGAATACGACCTCAATCGCACCCACAAAACGAATACAACCTCAATTGTACCCACAAAGGAAGACTGACCTCAATCACTCTACCCACAAAGAAAATACGAATACGACCTCAATCGCTCCCACAAAACGAATACAACCTCAATTGTACCCACAAAGGAAGACTGTACTCAATCACTCTGCCCACAAAGAAAATACAAATACGACCTCAATCGCTCCCACAAAACAAATACGACCTCAATCGCACCCACAAAACGAATACAACCTCAATTGTACCCACAAAGGAAGACTGACCTCAATCACTCTGCCCACAAAGAAAATACGAATACGACCTCAATCGCACCCACAAACCGAATACAACCTCAATTGTACCCACAAAGGAAGACTGACCTCAATCACTCTGCCCACAAAGAAAATACGAATACAACCTCAATCGCACCCACAAAACGAATACAAACTCAATTGTACCCACAAAGGAAGACTGACCTCAATCACTCTGCCTACAAAAAAAATACGAATACGACCTCAATCGCACCCACAAAACGAATACAACCTCAATTGTACCCACAAAGGAAGACTGACCTCAATCACTCTGCCCATAAAGAAAATACGAATACGACCTCAATCGCACCCACAAAACGAATACAACCTCAATTGTACCCACAAAGGAAGACTGACCTCAATCACTCTGCCCACAAAGAAAATACGAATACGACCTCAATCGCACCCACAAAATAAATACAATCTCAATTGTACCCACAAAGGAAGAATGACCTCAATCACTCTGCCCACAAAGAAAATACGAATACGACCTCAATCGCACCCACAAAACGAATACAACCTCAATTGTACCCACAAAGGAAGACTGACCTCAATCACTCTGCCCACAAAGAAAATAAGAATACGACCTCAATCGCACCCACAAAACGAATACAACCTCAATTGTACCCACAAAGGAAGACTGACCTCAATCACTCTGCCCACAAAGAAAATACGAATATAACCTCAATCGCACCCACAAAACGAATACAACTTCAATTGTGCCCGCAAAGGAAGATTGACCTCAATCGCTCTACCCACAAAGAAAATATGAATACGACCTCAATCGCATCCACAAAATGAATACAACCTCAATTGTACCCGCAAAAGATAACCAACATAAAGTGGACTTCGCCGGGGATAACGTGAAACAAAACTCCTGGTTTAAACCACCCCTACCGAGAAAGGGAAACTGGCAAACAAAATACGTCAAATGATAACTGACTACCAGGCGAGAACTGGATTTCACAAAAGAGAAAGGCCAAACAAAGGCAAACTTCTAACGGACTCACGATCCACAGATAAGATGACACCACCGGGGAAAGGAGAAGTCTTAATAAAAGACTCTGCCAGGGAACACAAATATGAGGAACGCATCCCTCCAAATATGAAGAACATCTCCTCCTCTTGAACTTGCCTCAGACACCTTGACCCCATGCTAAGAACCAATGATATGCACACATGATAATGCAAAAATGAAATGAAACATAAGCTAGTTAGTACTAAAGTAAGAGAGCAAATTTTGGGGTGCAACAAGATGAAGATGGTGAAGATTGGAAGATGATTTGATGAAGATTTGATGATGTTCTTGATGATCTTGTTCTTGGACTTTTTCCTCTTTTTCTCTTCCTTTCCTTCTCTTTTCTTTCTCTCCAAAACCCTTTCTATCTTTTTCTTTCTCTTGTTCTAATAAGGAAAAGGAATGGAACAAAAATGATATAGTATAATATCATCAATTAGTAACACTACTAATTGTCCAAAAATTCTCTAAAGTTCAAATACTTAAATATCTCAGAGTTAGATAATATTAATTGGATTTACTCTAAGTTCAACAGTTACCCTAATTATCTCTGCAGATAATTTCTCATAGTACACTGGCACTCAGTTGATCACAACTAATATTATCCAGAGTAAAACAATTTACGGGGTATTACACTCTAGGTGTAATTTCTTTAGGATTTCTCATCCTGTAAGATGTTTGTGAATAATCACCATAAAAATGTCCTTCAAATGAATTCAAATATGTTGAAGTAGATGTAAATTCATTTAGTTCACTAATTAGAGTTCTGAGTTCATGTTCTTCATAATCTTGTTTTATTGTTGCTTGAATTTCTTCCAAAAATACTTTTTCTTGGAAATGGGCAAATTTTAGTTTTTCCAAGATTAATTTGACTAGATCTTGGTAAGGAAAATTTTTGATTAAATAACTTACCTTTGTATCAAAATCTTGAATGTTAATAGAATCTGATAACTTTTTGTCAGAGTTTGGTTCAGAGTAATCTACTAAAAAGTAATTTGAAAAGTGTCTTTGAGTTGTAAAATTTGAATTAGAATAATTATTGTCTTGTTCCATTTTAAATTTTTTCAAATTTCTTTTTAACAAAAAAGGATTGATTTTTAGTCTTATTCCTACTTCCCTTTGCATATTAAGGTTTATGGTTTCTAAAAAACTATCTCAAAAATATATGTTATACTCTTATTATTATTGAATATTCCTGGTTTATTTTGGAACCTCACCTTGTCATCCCTCACCTACTACCATAGAGTTCTTCCAGAGAGATCTCTGTGTTTATGACCTAAGATCTATGAATCTCCTCCTGGCGGTACTATTTTTTCACTTTCATGTATTTTCTTCCCTAAACGGATTCTTTCATAGATTAACGATCACATTCAGTTCAAACGGGACTTACGTCTTTTGATCATAAAATAAACCTAGATTAACAATAATCATAAGAGTAAAACATATATTATCAAGAATAAGTTATTAAGAAACCATACCTCTTAATAGCAATTTAGGAAGTTGGAATAAGGAGCTTTAGTGTGAAGGCATAAATTTAGAGTAATGGGTATTTGAAAGCATTTCTATATTTTTCATTGAGCATCGTTGTATATTGTTGTATTTACAAATGAAGAGAGAGATTCCTTTTACGACTTTTAAAGTACTATAAAACAATAGAAAAGTAAAGTACTATTTACTTTACGACCTTGCAATTTCTGAGTTGCAATAAATTTTTCCAAATTTATCTTCTCTTAGTAAATTTCTTTCTTCTGATTTGTCCTTTGACCAGCCAAAATCTTCAGAAATTAGTTTGGCTCTTGCAAGTTCAATTTGTTGTGGCAAGTCTTCTATGTTTATAGTCTTTGGACCAGAATTTTGGACTTGAAATTCTTCATATTCTGTGTCAATGTTTTTAAAATACATCCAAATCAAATGAACACATGGGCAATTATTCTGGAAATCAGGATATAGAGAGTTAATTTCCAGTTAGATTTTTTGTGGAATTTCTGAGGTGATGGTTTCCAATGTATCTGCCAGGAATGTTGGGAGATATGGGGTGAAATCATATAATGGAGGAACATTAATGACACTTAGTAGACCATATTTGAGTAGTGCGGCCAATGTTATGGTGTAATCTCTGGACTTAAATGGCTTGAATGTTGGTAGAGAAATTCTAGCTTTTCTGATTGCAGAATCAAGCTGGCAATAACACTCACCTTCTTGATTTTCAGGGCAATCTTCGAACATGCTTTGACATGATTTATAGTTGTTGTAAACAAAACTCCACTCAGTGGAAATTCCATTATGAATAATCTGATTGTTGCAAATTTGTGCCAACGTTTCTTGTAACAGGACAAATGTTCTTAATCCTATTTATTCTTCTGGAATCTTAGGTTGTATAGGAAATATGGGTTTCCCCAAATTTACCAAATTTGTATTGGTCTGTTGAACCTTTGTAGTAATTAATGTATTACTAAAGGATTTTTGGTCCTTTTGTGGAATTTGTGGCCTTAAAGAAATTTCTTTTCCTTTTTCTTTAGGAACAATTTTTTGAATTTCTTGTAAAAAAGTTTGATCACCAAATTTTTCCAAATGTCGTAGGTAATCTTAATATTTAAGAACTCTGGGTGAGATAATAATATCTTTCCCACAACTCTTAATTATCGTGTCTATGGCCTCCTGAATGTCGTAAAATCCTTTATAAAAGGGTTGACCATATCTTGGGAAAAGTTTTGGCTCTTCAATTAAGAGAGTCATTTCATCCCAATCTAAATAAACTCCAGCCTTTGGGCCTGTAATTAATGTATAGCAAATAAAGGTTTTTTGCTAAAATGTCTTCCAGTAGAGAGATAAGATGCTAAAGCCTTTATCACTGCTACCTTCTTACTATTACCTGCAGTGGTAGTAGATAAATTTCAGATGTTGTCTAAAAGACACGTTTCTTCTTCTTTGAGTTGATTCCTCAAAGTTGTTTTGAATTGTTCCTTCTCAGGAAATGTCTTTAGTTTAGTAATGTCAAAATCTATGACTTTTCCTGCCATTGGAAATGTCTGAATAAGAAATGTCTTAATTTCTTGGAATGTCTTAAATTCTTTTCTTTTCCTGGAACAATCAAGTGTAATTATTAGTCATGTAATAATTTTCTAGATATTAAATCTGGTATTTTATTATCTTTCCCTTTAATGTGTTCCCATTTTATCCTAAATCCTCTATTTAGGACAAATTCTCGGAATTTCAGCCATCTGTTAGAAGTTAATTTTTTCTCATTTTTAGTATCAGCAAATTTAACAATTGCTTCACAATCAGTTCTAATAGTAATTTGTTTTTTAGACAAAATAAATAAAGCAAATTTTTCCAATACATAAATAATTGACAAAATTTCATAATCTAAGGATTTTAAGTATCCTTTTTTTTAAAGTTCCTGAGGTGTATCTACAAATTTTCTCTAATGATTTTGAAGAGAATTCATTAGGTTTTTTTATTAATATTCCTCCCCATCCCAATTCACATCCATCAGTTTCGATAATCAAATAATCTGATTCTAATGGCAAGGTTAAGGGTTCTAATTTCTTAATTTCTTCCTTTAATTGCTGAACAATTTTAATATCTTGATCATTAAATTTTTTAACTCCTTTTTGTTGTGCCTTATTATATAAGGGAGAAGTTAGTTTAGACAGATTTTTGAAATATGGCCTGACATAATTTACTAGTCCTAAAAAGGATTGTAATTGTTTTAATTCTTCTAATTTATCTGGATATTCTAAAATTTTTCTAGCTATATGAGGCTGTAATTTGATAGTTCCATTTCCTATCTCCGCCCCTAAAAAAGAAATATAATTTTTTCCAATTTCAATTTTCTTTTTAGAAATGATTAAGCCATGTTTTTCAAATAAAGAAAAAATTATATATAAGTGTTCTATGCGTTCTTTTTTTGATTGAGAGAAAATAAGAACATCATCAATATAGACACATGTAAAATTATAACAATCTCTAAAAATGTCATCCATCATTTCTTGGAAAATTTGTGGTGCATTTTTTAATCCAAATGGCATCACTAACCACTCAAAATATCCTAATGGACAAGAAAAAGTTGTCCATTTAATACTGTCTTTGTGCATTTTTATTTGCCAAAATCCTGATATTAAATCAAATTTAGAAAACCAAATTTTTCCTTGTATTTTATTAATTAATGTATCTTTGTCTGGAATATAGTATCCATCTTCAAAAGTATTATCATTTAATCTTCTATAATCGAAAACCATTCTAGATTGTCCTCTTTTCTTTTCAGCTTCTTTTTGGACAATAAAAGCAGGGGTTCTATGTCTAGAATTTGATCTTTGAATAATTTCTAATTTTAATAATTGATCAATGTGCATTTTGAATTCTTCTTGTTTCCAATTACCAATTTAAGCAATTTCTCCTATAACCTCAATTTATTCTAATTTCTTAATTATTTGATCTAAATCATAATTTTTTATATTTTTTGTAAAATTTGTGGTATCTATTAAGTGCAACTCACTTTCTATACCACTGTCTAAATCTAAGTCTAGATCAAAATTTTGTTGTTCTATATTATGGCAATAACATTCATCTTTGTTTTCCTTGCAATTGCAGGTCTCACGTTTTTTTATTGCTAATTTAAAATTTGAAACAATTGGTATCATGGAACAATTTATACTTATTGTGACATAATCTTTGTTAATATTAATTTGTCCATAATTGTAACACCCCGTACTTTAACTACTCTGGATAATATTAGTTGTGATCTACTGAGTTCCAGTGTACTCTGAGAAATTATCTGCAAAGATAATTAGAGTAACGGTTGAGCTCAGAGCAAATCTAATTAATATTATCTGTCTCTGAGGTATTTTAATATTTGGAACTTTAGAGACTTTTTGGGAAATTAGTAGTATGGCAATTGATGATATTTTTCCTATATCATTTCTTTTCCTTCATTTTCCTCATAAGAACCAAAGAAAGAAAGAGATAGAAAGAAGTTGGAGAGAAAGAAGGAGAAAGGAAGGAAAAAGAGAAGTGGAAACCTAGAAGTGGAAAGATCAAGAACCTCATCAAATATTCATCAAATCATCTTCCAATCTTCACCATCTTCATCTATTCAAGGTGGGTTATAGATAGAAACTTAAGTTCTAGAGTTAGAGATGATTTTAGCTTAAGTTAGGTTTTATGAGAAATTGCTTAAATTGGTAATCGATGAAATTTAACGGTTGAAATGTGTTACAAACTAAGTAGTATAAGCTATATGAGTGTAGAATCATCTGTTTTTTATTGTGGGATGTTTGGATATGTTTTGGGGTAGTTTTGAACCCAAGGGAACTCAGCTGTTACGCTGCAGAATTTCTGCATTTTCCCAGATTCGCAATGCGAATCCCCTAGCGAAGGGAAAATCGAACACTCGCTGGCTATTCGTACGGCGAAGGTGGAGGTGAACATTCGCCAGAGGTTCGCACTGCGAACTTTAGCTTGTTTTGGTTCTGCCACGGTTCGCCAGACGTTCGCACTGCGAATGGGGCAGCGAACCAGTGTTGGCTAGGCATTCGCTGAGAGCTTCGTACTGCGAATGAGGAAGCGAGCATTCGCTGGCTGCTTTGCAATGCGAACATGACAGATCCCCCAACTTGTTTCTTTCATAACTTTTGACTCGTTTATCCGTTGTGAGTATTCTTGGTATCGTTGTGAAGCTAGGAACATATTCTAGCTAATGGAGGTGAGAAATATCTGTTTATTGCCCGATTAAATAAATCGGAGAGAACCGTGAACTAGTGTGATTTGTGATATGTTGAATTATGTGTTTTCGTTATGCGATTGATGATTATTTGCCTATGCTCTTATTATGAAACATGTTTGAATATGTATGCATGTTAAAATACGAAATAAGTAGAGTGAGGAACATTACCGTAAATAATTGTCGGAAAGTGTGGAATAACAATTACGACGACGCTCGTGCATAAGAGGCTGAGGCGTGCGTCTATTACCGAATGGTTGTATGTGGAATCACGAAATCGTAACCACTATTCTATTATGTGCCATTTCATGAGTAACGAGCTCCTCTATAAAGAATGCACGATTTCTTGGTAGGTTTGATTCCCAATGTTATAGTACGAATGGAGCCTACGGGTAAAAAGACTTGTGACGGAGTACGGGCCGTGTGAAGTGACGATTTAAGGTGATAATATGTACCTTATTTCCGAATCCATTTTGTATTCCAAGAAATCTACGAGGGCCCATGACTCGTTCCTACTTCTAGACGTAGAAGAGGGCGGGAGAAAGGGGATGCCTTGACAGGGTTAGCGATAGTGATACACTTTCGGGTTAATGAACTCAATAGCATGGAAACATATAGTGTGTGTGTACTCAAAGTCACTTCCCTTCCCTTTTGACTTGAGTTAGGCTTGTTAGAACCTTGTAAAGCCGAGAGGACATATAAGATAGATAACTCACTGAGATTTGATGTATCTCACCCCACGTTGTTGTTTACATCTCAGGTACTACAGGTTCGGCGAAGGGTAAGGACAAAGTGGGTTGACTTTTCCTTACGGATCGTATCTTTTGTGTGGCAAGGCTTCCGTTGTGGAGATTTTGAGATCATTAGTGATCTAGTTCTTAGTTTTATCTTTTGAATTTCTCGTATATATAACATGCCATAGTTGTTGTATTAATTTTTGGGCATTTATATGTATACGGTGTTACTAGGAACTTGTATATTTCAGTACCAAACGTATTATTCATGTATGATATATGCTTTGATATATGTATTTATATATGGGTGTTACAGTTGGTATTAGAGCAGGTTGTATCCTCGACCTAGCCATGAAATAGCATAAGTATTTTCTTTCCGTTTCATATGTGTTGTGTCGCCATTGGTCTTACGTGTTATATTTATGGTATTGAGCCTGATCAACTTAATCCTATCTGTATGACATTTAGGAACATGGCCGACAGACGCAGAAACAACCGTGGTAGACCGAGAACTACTCCAGTAGGGACAAATCTGCCAGGGGACGAAGGGAATGCCCCTTTGTATCAATTCATGCAGCAGATGCAGCAGCAACAAAATCAATTTGTGCAACAAATGGTACAGCAAATGGCTGGTGGCCTGTATCCTCCAGTGGTTGTTCCTGAAGCTGCAGGGGGAACCTTTAGGGTGTTCATTCGTATGAATCCTCTGGAGTTTCAGGGAGGATTAGATCCGGTGAAGGCGCACGAATGGATATCCGGTATGGAGCGGATTTTCTTAATAGTTCAGTGCGGTGAGGAAAATAAGGTGGTCTTCGCTTCTCACTTATTAAAGGGTCCTGCCATGAGATGGTGGGAAAGCGCTTCAGCCTTAATGACAATTCAAGAGGTACCGAAGGTATGGGAACAATTTAAGATAACTTTTATGGAGAAGTACTTTCCAAGTTCCTTAAGGTCTCAAAAGGAATTCGAGTTTCAGCAGCTGAGACAAGGTAACTTGACCGTGGCTTCCTATGCGGAAAAGTTCGAGGTTATGGCTGCTTATTCTAGACAAGCCATGTATGCTCCTGATGAGAGGTGGAAGATTGATCATATTCTGTTTGGTTTAAGGGCTGAAATTTCACATAGCGTATCTCAGCGGGAATTCACTAGCTATGTTGAATTGTTAAGGCAGTGTTATGTGGCGGAGCATAGTTTGAAGAAGGTACAAGTGGAAGGAGAATTGAGTAGGTTGAATCCAAGTGACCGAGGGAGATCGAATCAATAATTTAGACCAAGGCAACAATCTTTCAAAGGGAAGCATGTTCAGAGTTCTAAGACTAGTGCACCTCCGGTGTGCCATATTTGTGGAAAGATGCATTACGGTAGATGTCGTTTCGAAGGAGTGGAGTGTCATCGGTGTCATAAAGTGGGCCATTGGGAGAGAGATTGTCCTCAAAATAGAAATCAAATGCAAGAGAAGAATACTGGGCGAGTGTATACCTTGGATGCAAGGAAGACAAAGGGTGACAATTCCTTGATTGCTGGTACGTGTCTTGTTAATGGAAATCCTTGTTTTGTGTTATTTGATTGTGGAGCAACACATTCTTTTGTATCGATACAATGTATGAAGCGACTGGGGTTGCAAGCTATTCCATTGTCTCCACCCATGGTGGTTACTACTGCCATGGATAAGATTGTTGAAACGCCGTTGATGTGTGAAAATTGTGTTCTATCGGTGAATGAAAGAGTTTTCCAGATTGATCTTATTTGTTTCCCGCTTAAGAAAGTGGATGTTGTTCTGGGAATGGATTGGCTTTCTGCTAATTCGGTCTTTATCGGTTGTAAGGAGAAGTTAATTATTATTTCGTCCGTGGAGGCTACTCCGAAGGATGTGTTGACTACTATTTTAGAAGGTATGGTAGGAATGATTAATTTCTTGTTTGAGAATGAAAATTTTGTCCTTTTGGTTCTCACCAAGGAGGAGAACGACAACCTTTAGGTTCTGAGTATTCCAGTAGTCTGCAAGTTTCCGGAAGTTTTTCCCGAGGATATCACTTCTCTTCCTCCGGAGAGGGAAGTGGAATTCTCTATTGATCTGATACCAGGAACGGCTCCAATATCCGTTTCTCCATATCGGATGGCACCCCTCGAATTAAGAGAATTAAAGGATCAATTGGAAGAGTTGATGACTAAGAATTTTGTTAGACCAAGTGTTTCGCCCTGGGGAGCTCCAGTGTTATTGGTAAAGAAGAAGAATGGTGGGATGCGGTTGTGTATTGATTACCGTCAGTTGAATAAGGTCACCATCAAGAATAAATACCCATTACCAAGGATAGACCACCTGTTAGATCAATTGAAAGGAGCCTGCGTGTTCTCGAAGATTGATTTACGGTCGGGTTATCATCAGATTCGGGTGAAGAGTTCGGATGTTCCGAAAACTGAGTTTAGGACCCGTTATGGTCATTATGAATTCCTAGTAATTCCTTTCGGTGTGACGAATGCTCCAGCAGTTTTCATGGATTATATGAATCGGATATTTCAACCTTATTTGGACCAATTTGTGGTGATTTTCATTGATGACATTCTTATATATTCTCGTGATCCTCAAGAGCACGGAGAACACCTAAGAATCGTTTTATCCATCTTACAAGAGAGACTATTGGTGGTCCGGGATGAAAAAGGATGCTGCGGTATACGTGTTGGAATGTGTGGTATGCCAACAAGTGAAGATTGAACACCAAAGGCCGGGTGGCTTGTAGCAACCTTTAGAAATTCCGGTGTGGAAATGGGATAGTATTTCGATGGACTTCGCGGTGGGATTACCCCGTGCGCAAGGCAGTTATGATTCGATTTGGGTAATTATAGATCGGTTAACGAAGTCTGCTCATTTCTTGGCCGTAAAGACTACTTATAAGGCGAGTGATCTCGCAAAGTTTTTCATTTCAGAAATAGTGAGGTTGCATGGTATTCCCACTACTATCGTTTCGGATAGAGATCCAAAGTTTACTTCGAGATTTTGGAGAGCTTTTCAACAAGCTATGGGAACGAAGTTGTGTTTGAGCACGTCGAATCATCTGCAAACGGATGGTCAGACGGAATGGACAATATAAACCATGGAAGATATGTTGAGAGCTTTCGTGCTTGGAAGTGGAGGAAATTGAATAGAACTTTTGCCGTTGATTGAGTTCTCTTATAATAACAGTTATCAGGCAAGTATTGGTATGACACCTTATGAAGCATTATATGGAAGGAAGTGTAGGACACCATTGTGTTGGGCGGAGGTTGGCGAAGATAGAATGTTGGGACCCGAGATTGTTCACGAAACTACGGAGAAAATTAGGATGATCCGTGATAAGGTCAAACAAGCACAAGATCGTCAGAAAAGCTATGCGGACAATCGTAGGAGACCTTTGGAATTTGATGAGGGTGATCATGTATTTTTGAAGGTTACTCCGAGATTGCGGTTGAAAGGACCGTTTAAGTCGCGGAAGTTAAGTCCGAGATACGTGGGACCGTATCAGATTTTGGAAAGAATTGGTGAAGTAGCTTACAGATTGGCCTTACCGCCTTCTTTGTCAGAGATGCACGACGTTTTTCATGTGTCTCAGCTTCGAAAATTTGTCCCAAATCCTCTTCAGCCAATTTTTCCAGATACAATTGAGATAGAAGCAGATTTAACGTTTGAGCCTCAACCGAGTCGTATCACGGGAAGAGAAACTAAAGTGTTAAGGAATAAAGAGATTCCTCTTGTTAAGGTCCAGTGGGATGAGACGCATCCGGGCGATGCAACTTGGGAATTGGAGTCGGAGATGCGGGAGGTCTATCCTCATCTTTTCAGGTAATTGTTTTAAATTCGTGGGCAAATTTCTATTTAAGGGGGGGGGGAGGATGTAACACCCCGTATTTTAATTACTCTGGATAATATTAGTTGTGATCTACTGAGTTCCAGTGTACTCTGAGAAATTATCTGCAATGATAATTAGAGTAACGGTTGAGCTCAGAGCAAATCTAATTAATATTATCTGTCTCTGAGGTATTTTAATATTTGGAACTTTAGCGACTTTTTGGGAAATTAGTAGTATGGAAATTGATGATATTTTTCCTATATCATTTCTTTTCCTTCATTTTCCTCATTAGAACCAAAGAAAGAAAGAGATAGAAAGAAGTTGGAGAGAAAGAAGGAGAAAGGAAGGAAAAAGAGAAGTGGAAACCTAGAAGTGGAAAGATCAAGAACCTCATCAAATCTTCATCAAATCATCTTCCAATCTTCACCATCTTCATCTATTCAAGGTGGGTTATAGATAGAAACTTAAGTTCTAGAGTTAGAGATGATTTTAGCTTAAGTTAGGTTTTATGAGAAATTGCTTAAATTGGTAATCGATGAAATTTAACGGTTGAAATGTGTTACAAACTGAGTAGTATAAGCTATATGAGTGTAGAATCATCTGTTTTTAATTGTCGGATGTTTGGATATGTTTTAGGGTAGTTTTGAACCCAAGGGAACTCAGCTGCTACGCTGCAGAATTTTTGCATTTTCCCAGATTCGCACTGCGAATCCCCTAGTGAAGGGAAAATTGAACACTCGCTGGCTATTCGCATGGCGAAGGTGGAGGCGAACATTCGCCAGAGGTTCGCACTGCGAACTTTAGCTTGTTTTGGTTCTACCACGGTTCGCCAGACGTTCGCACTGAGAATGGGGCAGCGAACCAGTGTTGGCTAGGCATTCGCTGAGAGCTTCGCACTGCGAATGAGGAAGCGAGCATTCGCTGGCTGCTTCGAAATGCGAACATGACAGATCCCCCAACTTGTTTCTTTCATAACTTTTGACTCGTTTATCCGTTGTGAGTATTCTTGGTATCGTTGTGAAGCTAAGAACATATTCTAGCTAATGGAGGTGAGAAATATCTGTTTATTGCCCGATTAAATAAATCGGAGAGAACCTAGAACTAGTGTGATTTGTGATATGTTGAATTATGTGTTTTCGTTATGCGATTGATGATTATTTGCCTATGCTATTATTATGAAACATGTTTGAATATGTATGCATGTTAAAATATGAAAAAAGTAGAGTGAGGAACATTACCGTAAAGAATTGTTGGAAAGTGTGGAATAACAATTACGACGACGCTCGTGCATAAGAGGCCGAGGCGTGCGTCTATTACCGAATGGTTATATGTGGAATCACAAAATCGTAACCACTATTCTATTATGTGCCATTTCATGAGTAACGAGCTCCTCTATAATGAATGCATGATTTCTTGGTAGGTTTGATTCCCAATGTTATAGTACGAATGGAGCCTACGGGTAAAGAGACTTGTGACGGAGTACGGGCCGTGTGAAGTGACGATTTAAGGTGATAATATGTCCCTTATTTTCGAATCCATTTTGTATGCCAAGAAATCTACGAGGGTCCATGACTCGTTCCTACTTCTAGACGTAGAAGAGGGCGGGAGAAAGGGGATGCCTTGACAGGGTTAGCGATAGTGATACACTTTCGGGTTAATGAACTCAATAGCATGGAAACATATAGTGTGTGTGTACTCAAAGTCACTTCCCTTCCCTTTTGACTTAAGTTAGGCTTGTTAGAACCTTGTAAAGCCGAGAGGACATATAAGATAGATAACTCACTGAGATTTGATGTATCTCACCCCACGTTGTTGTTTACATCTCAGGTACTACAGGTTCGGCGAAGGGTAAGGATAAAGTGGATTGACTTTTCCTTACGGATCGTATCTTTTGTGTGGCAAGGCTTCCGTTGTGGAGATTTTGAGATCATTAGTGATCTAGTTCATAGTTTTATCTTTTGAACATCTCGTATATATAACATGCCATAGTTGTTGTATTAGTTTTTGGGCATTTATATGTATACGGTGTTACTAGGAACTTGTATATTTCAGTACCAAACGTATTATTCATGTATGATATATGCTTTGATGTATGTATTTATATATGGGCGTTACAATAATTATGGAGTAAAAAATCTAATCCCATAAGAAGTGGTATTGAGAGATTTAGGTCTTGAACCCAAAATTTTGGCCAAGGATAATATTCTGACCATTGATTACAATTTGTTAGGAATTTTACTTGGATATTTTTAAATTGTAAGTCATTTGAAGTTTTAGTTCCATCAAATTGCATTGAATAAGTTGGTTTTACTTTGACAATTTTATTCTTTAATTCTTCTGGGATAACTTTTATATCTATAGTAGATGAAGTTGCTCCAGTATCAATTAAAATGGGTATGGTTCTTTCCTGCCCATGAATATTCATTTTTGCTGGAATTATAATTTGTCTTAGTTTTTCTATATTACAAACTAAGGGTACATGGAGTTCTCGAGGTTTTTCTGTGTTATTTATAATATTTACGTCCTCTTAAGTAATTTCTGTTAATTTAAAATTATTTTCTGAAGCCGGGAATTTTCCTTTTTTAATAATTTCTGTTAAAAATTTTATTGATTCTTCTAATCTTTCTAGTTTAATGTCTAAATTATCAATTCTGTTTTCTAGGTTTCTAACCTTGTTTTCTAATTTGTCTACTTTATTGTTAGAATTTTCAGAAATTTCTTGGGCTTCTTTTTCTGTATTGAAATGTTTTTTAATACAATTTGAGCAGATTTGTTTTAAACAAATTTGGCATTTCCATCTTTTATCAAAGGAGGAAAACCAATTACACTTGAAGCATTTAATATTATCGCTTCCAGCTTTGTAATTCCAATTATGGTTACAATCTGGTACTAGGTTTTTTGGCTCCATTAATTGAAATTAAATTTTTTCAATTTTTCTAAAAGAATATAATTATTATTATTTTCTTTTTCTAGAGGAATTTCAATTTCTTCATTTTCTATTCCTTCTAGGGAACAAATACTCTAAATTTCAGAATTGTCTGAAATATCTGAGGTTATTTCTAGTATATCTTCTTTAATTGTAGAGATTAGCTTTGATTCCCTTGTAAATAAATTTTGTTTATTTGGGCATACAGAAGATAGATGTCCTGGTTTGTTACATGCAAAACACGTAATTGTATTTTTATAAGTTTTATTAGGATTGTACTTCCTAACATGTTTTTCCTTGTTTAAATAAGGTTTTCTAGCATTAGATTTTCTTAAGTAATTTTTCTTTACATAATTTTTCTTAAATCTAGTCTGGTTCCTCTGGTTTTTATCATCAGGATGCTTACCATACTATTGAGGAGTGTAAATTTGTTTACAGAACCCTACATTCTTTAGAAAAATAATTTCCTGAAGTACTAGCTAGGGCATAAAAATCTTGTAAAAATTCTATTAGATGATTCCAATCATATAATTGAATTTGTTCTAAATCTCTCATGGCTTCAGCCTGTCTCATAGTTAGTCCTACATTGGCATCTTTGCCTATAATAATTCTGTGTATTAAATATGCAAAATTATGAATGTTCTTTCCCTGTGTTACTAATTCACCTAATTTTTCTGGAAAAGTAAATTTAAATGCTTCCAAGGCTGCTCGGGCTATATCACCTAGATAACTTTCAGCAATTTTAATCATTTCTTCACCAGTTGTGATGTTATAATGTTTACTTTTATAGTCTCTAATTATTATAGCAGAAATTTTTTAGAATATCCAGATAAATTAGAAGAATTAAAACAATTACAATCCTTTTTAGGACTAGTAAATTATGACAGGCCATATTTTAAAAATCTGTCTAAACTAACTTCTCCCTTTTATAATAAGGCACAACAAAAAGGAGTTAGAAAATTTAATGATCAAGATATTAAAATTGTTCAGCAATTAAAGGAAGAAATTAAGAAATTAGAACCCTTAACCTTGCCATTAGAATCAGATTATTTGATTATCGAAACTGATGGATGTGAATTGGGATGGGGAGGAATATTAATAAAAAAACCTAATGAATTCTCTTCAAAATCATTAGAGAAAATTTGTAGATACACCTCAGGAACTTTTAAAGAAAAAGGATACTTAACATCCTTAGATTATGAAATTTTGTCAATTATTTATGTATTGGAAAAATTTGCTTTATTTATTTTGTCTAAAAAACAAATTACTATTAGAACTGATTGTGAAGAAATTGTTAAATTTGCTGATACTAAAAATGAGAAAAAATTAACTTCTAACAGATGGCTGAAATTCAGAGAATTTGTCCTAAATAGAGGATTTAGGATAAAATGGGAACACATTAAAGGAAAAGATAATAAAATGCCAGATTTATTATCTAGAAAATTATTACATGACTAATAATTACACTTGATTGTTCCAGGAAATGAAAAGAATTTCAGACATTCCAAGAAATTAAGACATTTCTTATTCAGACATTTCCAATGGCAGGAAAAGTCACAGATTTTGACATTACTAAACTAAAGACATTTCCTGAGAAGGAACAATTCAAAACACCTTTGAGGAATCAACTCAAAGAAGAAGAAACATGTCTTTTAGACAACATCTGGAATTTATCTACTACCACTGCAGGTAATAGTAAGAAGGTAGCAGTGATAAATGCTTTAGCATCTTATCTCTCTACTGGAAGACATTTTAGCAAAAAAACCTTTTATTTGCTATACATTATTTACAGGCCCAAAGGCTGGAGTTTATTTAGATTGGGATGAAATGGCTCTCTTAATTGAAGAGCAAAAACTTTTCCCAAGATATGGTCAACCTTTGTATAAAGGATTTTACGATATTCAGGAGGCCATAGACACGATAATTTAGAGTTGTGGGAAAGATATCATTATCTCACCCAGAGTTCTTAAATATCAAGATTACCTACGACATTTGGAAAAATTTGGTGATCAAACTTTTTTACAAGAAATTCAAAGAATTGTTCCTAAAGAAAAAGGAAAAGAAATTTCTTTAAGGCCACAAATTCCACAAAAGGACCAAAAATCCTTTAGTAATACATTAATTACTACAATGCTACAAAGGTTCAACAGACCAATACAAATTTGGTAAATTTGGGGAAACCCATAATTCCTATACAACCTAAGATTCCAGAAGAAGAAATAGGATTAAGAACATTTGTCCTGTTACAAGAAACGTTGGCACAAATTTGCAACAATCAGATTATTCATAATGGAATTTCCATTGAGTGGAGTTTTGTTTACAACAACTATAAATCATGTCAAAGCATGTTCGAAGATTGCCCTGAAAATCAAGAAGGTGAGTGTTATTGCCAGCTTGATTCTGCAATCAGAAAAGCTAGAATTTCTCTACCAACATTCAAGCCATTTAAGTCCAGAGATTACACTATAACATTGGCCGCACTACTCAAATATGGTCTACTAAGTGTCATTAATGTTCCTCCATTATATGATTTCACCCCATATCTCCCAACATTCCTGGCAGATACTTTGGAAACCATCACCTCAGAAATTCCACAAAAAATCCAACTGGAAATTAACTCTCTATATCCTGATTTCCAGAATAATTGTCCATGTGTTCATTTGATTTGGATGTATTTTAAAAACATTGACACAGAATATGAAGAATTTCAAGTCCAAAATTCTGGTCCAAAGACTATAAACATAGAAGACTTGCCACAACAAATTGAACTTGCAAGAGCCAAACTAATTTCTGAAGATTTTGGCTGGTCAAAGGACAAATCAGAAGAAAGAAATTTACTAAGAGAAGATAAATTTGGAAAAATTTATTGCAACTCAGAAATTGCAAGGAGTTTCTTTTTCTCCTTCGATGTCAAACATTCAAGACCCAAGCTAGTTGAAGCTTACAAGAAAAGAAATTCAAATTTTCAAAAAGACCAGGTTCATCAGGATCCTCACAAGGTAGATCAATAATAATGGAAGACCCATAATTATTTGATTATATTATTTTCAAAATTATTGCCGACATCAGAAGGTGAATTTTCAAATATTCCTGACAAAACAATGGGGCTAGTCCCTACCAACTTTGTATAGTTTGTTGTCTAGTCCATTAGTCATAAAGTAAATAGTGTTTTACTTTACTTTATGTAAAGATTTTTGTTTTTAGCACTTTACTTTTTGTAAAGTATTTTGCTTTGTTTTAAAAAGTCGTAAAGTAAATAGTACTTTACTTTTCTTTTGTTTTATAATTATTCTAGAGACTTCCTCCTTCATGTATAAAAGGAACCTCTATCTTCATTTGTAAATACAACAATATACAACGATGCTCAATGAAAAATATAGAAATGCTTTCAAATATCCATTACTCTAAATTTATGCCTTCACACTAAAGCTTCTTATTCCAACTTCCTAAATTGCTATTAAGAGGTATGGTTTCTTAATAACTTATTCTTGATAATATATGTTTTACTCTTATGATTATTGTTAATCTAGGTTTATTTTTTGATTAAAAGACGTAAGTCCCGTTTGAACTGAATGTGATCGTTAATCTATGAAAGAATCCGTTTAAGGAAGAAAATACCTGAAAGGGAAAAAATAGTACCGCCAGGAGGAGATTCATAGATCGATCTTAGGTCATAAACGCAGAGATGTCTCTGGAAGAACTCTGTGGTAGTAGGTGAGGGATGACAAGGTGAGGTTCCAAAATAAACCAGGAATATTCAATAATAATAAGAGTATAACATATATTTTTGAGATAGTTTTTTAGAAACCATAAACCTTAATATGCAAAGGGAAGTAGGAATAAGACTTAAAATCAATCCTTTTTTGTTAAAAAGAAATTTGAAAAAAATTTAAAATGGAACAAGACAATAATTATCCTACTTCAAATTTTACAACTCAAAGACACTTTTCAAATTACTTTTTAGTAGATTACTCTGAACCAAACTCTGACAAAAAGTTATCAGATTCTATTAACATTCAAGATTTTGATACAAAGGTAAGTTATTTAATCAAAAATTTTCCTTACCCAGATCTAGTCAAATTAATCTTGAAAAAACTAAAATTTGCCCATTTTCAAGAAAAAGTATTTTTGGAAGAAATTCAAGCAACAATAAAACAAGATTATGAAGAACATGAACTCAGAACTCTAATTAGTGAACTAAATGAATTTACATCTACTTCAACATATTTGAATTCATTTGAAGGACATTTTTATGGTGATTATTCACAAACATATTACAGGATGAGAAATCCTAAAGAAATTACACCTAGAGTATCTATAACTTTTAGAAGCTTTTACCCTAATGATTCTGACAATGAAGTAAATTTTGATAAAGATGGATATGAAACAGACTAAAATGAAATTATCTATTTCAATCCATTTAAATTATATCTCTATAATTAGATTCTCAAATCCTGACATTTTACCCTATACAAATATATACATACAAATTTATATAAATTCCAACGCTGATTCTGCTATTTATATTACTTCCACAAATAATAATAACACTTACTTTGCGCTCTTATAACTTTGATAATGATTAAATTCTATTCCAGTCTTTATTCTCCAAAAAATTTTGTTCATATTTAATTACATTATTCATTGGTAGGCCGAGTCTCCTCATATTATTGTTCATACATAAGTTTACTCTTTTTCTCACATACATTAACACTCTGAAAATACAATAGATTTGGTAAAAGAAAAATTAGAATAAAAAGAATATAGGAAAATTATTTCTGATTTAAAAAGAGAATTGGCTATAGTTAATTATCACATTCAATATAGTAACAGGTTAACTTATCCCTTGTTAAAATTCCAAAAAGATTTAATTCTCCAACAAATTTCTACTTTCAATACCATGATTCATACCATAAAAAATGATCTGGATACAATATCCAGAGGTTAAAAGACATTTTTAGTATTTTAAACATCAAAATAATTCAATATCCACTATTCATTGTTCACTATTCATCAAGTTGACTTACTATTTATCACTATTCATTTATTATTATGTTGAAAGCATTCACGGGAACATTTATCACACTTATCACTACTTACTATTCACTAGTTACTATTTATATTCACTATTCACGAAATCACTATTCATTAAGTTGACTTTTTATAAAAAAAACATTTATTTATCATAATTTAAATAAAATCAGTATGTTTAATCTTTAACTATAACAATTATTGCTAAAATTTACAAAAATTTTTACTACACGAATATTCACGGAGGCATTCACCCCTATCTCAAGGGCATCTTCCTCAATCAACATAAGTATGCCACCAATTTTATTTTTAAGGATAATCTCAAATCAGCCAATCTAGTTGATAAATATCTCGAGGTCAATGTTAAACAACACCGTGATGATGGGGATATTTTTCAAGATCTATAATGTATCATCAGTATTTGGGTAGCCTTAATTACTTGACTATTACCCACTCAAATATATCTTTAGATTTTTCTGCAAGTAAGTTAATTTACGCATTCTCTTTGTCTTTCCATTTTTCTTCAAATTAATTATCTACATGAAGGCAGCCTTTAGCGTTGTTTATCTTTCACACCAATAGAACTACTAAATTGAGTTCTTAAAGTGATGTAGATTGGACAAGGTAATCTAATACTCAAATTGTGTCATGGAAAAGTAAGAAGCGGACAAAATTATCCAAACCGCGTTTCATTAATTTGAGTATTGTGTCATTCCTGTTACTTGTATAGAAATATTTAGCTTCTTGTCCTTTTGAGTTAACTTTGATTTCCTTAAACACAACCAACATCATTTTATGCCGAAAATATGTACTCCATCCGTTCCAAAATATAAGAGAAAAAAATATATTTTTCTTGTTCCAAAATATAAGAGAAAAAATCAACTTTCATCTTTCTCAAGATAAAATTAAAACCAAGTTGCATTTAATTTGCTTTCTCTCTCATCTTTTCTATAACCAACAACCAATTAGAATTGATTTTACATCTTTCAAAGTAATATTTTTCAACAAAAACTTAGTCAAACTATTATGTTTTTACTTTTCTTAATAAGTGTGTTTTTAATTTTTTTTCTCTTATATTTTGGGACGGAGGGAGTATTCCATTAGAATTGTTGCAATTTCCCATTTTCATGAAATTATCAACCATATCGAAGTTGATTGTCATTAAATTCGTGAAATCCATGATGACTAATTTATATCACTTCCTCGTGATAATACTCAACTTCAAGTTGAAATATTCTTATCAAATGTGTTTGCACCCACATGATTTGATAGGATTATGGAATTAGTTTTTAAGCCATTTAAGTATTTAAGTTAAAAAAAAAAAAAATTATCTTAGTTGGCCTTTAATTAGTTATTGGACCTTTAGTTTATTATCCACTAGTATCATTATATATGTATTGTCTTTGACACATTTGAGGGGAGAAATGAAAATCAAAGTTATCTTTAATTTTTCTTAGTTAGTTTTATTGCTTCTCTTAGTTTGGTTTAATCTTGTTAGGGTTTAGCATTTTGCTTCCTAACAATTGGTGCTTTCATCCATGTACTCAAATCCTCCTATGGATTATCCTTATCATACACCGTCATATCATCCATGGAGCATTCCTCCTACCTATCCTACACACCCCTCTTTTCCAACTCCTACCACACCTTCATTTCCATATTTTCCATGGGAAATTTTCTCATCTTATTCTACAAATCCACATGTTACAGCCCCATATTTGTATTTTAATCATGGATATACACCACCTCAACCTAATCCATATTCATCCTATTCATCATTTCATTATTCATACTACTACAATAATTATCATCAACAACTACAATCAACAAAAACCTCCAACTCAATTACAAGGGATTTTGAGAAGCATTTGCAAGTGTCTCACCTCTTATTTAAGAAAAGATCCAAAACAACCTCTAAAAAAATCATTAGATCCATAAACACTCTATCCACCTCCCGAAAAACCCCATCCCTTTCTTCCAACCCTTTATCATCTTCCAACCCAAAACAGCAACGCATGGAAGGAGAATCTAGAGGTAAGGCTATTACGGAAGAGCCTTGGGTAGTTTCTAATGGTTCTGTTGATGAAACGAAGAAAGTTGATGTCGTTGAACAGGAAGGAGAGATTCTTCATAACGGTTTGGAATCTGATGTGAATAACGTTTATGTTACTGATACTGTTGCGGAGGTTGGTACCGATAACGGATTCAGAAGTGTTCAAAACGGTGTTGTAGTAGAGGCGGAAGAATTATAGGTTAAGGATCGTGAATTGGAGAATGTTCAAAACGGTGTCGTTGCGGAGGTGACATATTAGGAAGATATGTTTCTGGATAAAAACCAGGATTATGTTGGTGGATTTGTCGGTGTTGATTATCCATCACAATCTCGATCCATCTCAGTTGAAGCGTTGAAACCGAGTGACACATTTTCGAGACGCCATAACTCAGCAACACCAGATGAACAAACAAAAATGGTTGAGTCTATTGGTTTCGATAACCTTGATTCACCGGTTGATGCAACAGTGCCGAAATCGATTCGGTTGAAGGAAATGAAGTTCAATAAATTTGATGGTGGATTAACAGAAGGTCAAAAGATTGAATACATGAAGGATTTAGCTGCGAAGAACAAGGCTTTCAAATTTTGTATTGGTATGGGATTTTAAAAAAATGGGTTTCTCCTTATGCAATCGATTCAATCAAGGCCGTCTCCACTGCCAGAGCCACCAGATTCAATCCCGGTACCAGTCTCGTTGTTACCACTTGAACCAACTCACCATCTGTTTGATGAAATGCCAGAACGAGACACTGCCAGATTCTTCGTTGCAGAGGTGTTGCGCATTATCTCCATGACCTATGATCCAGAGATTCCACAGTTTTTGTTTGATGTTGAATCTTGTCGCGATGGAAAAGTTATTGGAATAACTCAGCCTAGACGTGTTGCTGCTGTCACTGTGGAAGGGAAATGTGAATTTGCACCTGTTGTTTTGGGCATCATGGATACTATCTTTTTGTCAATCAGTGTCTTCATCAATAGGTCAATGCTTGTTAAGCAACATCAGGTTTCTCTTAAAGATGTTGCAAATTCAACAGATGAATCAGTGTTTCATCCTCTTCCAGCCTTGTTTCGATTGTTTGGTCTTAGTCCTTTCAAGAAGGCAGAGTTAACTCCTGGTGATTTCTGTTCCAACAAGCATCCTTTCAATCAAACGGTCACATCAGTACATGCCAAGTCTGAACGTCCTTTGCAAAATGGTCATGAGAACGGAACTGAGGATACTATTTCCGAATTTGATCTTGAAAACAGTGTTGGTGTTGCGTCAAGTTCAGAGTTAGAGGAAATGGACCCTCCTGAAAATCTTCTTTGTGATCTGCACCCCTGCCAAAAACAAGTTATTCATTGGATGGTTCAGATGGAGAAGGGACGACCAAGGGACGATACTACTACAACTCTTCATCCTTGTTGGGAGTCATATCGCCTGGCTGACAAGAGGGAGCTTGTTGTTTATTTGAATGCATTTTCTGGAGAAGCCACAACAGATTTTCCTAGCACCCTTCAAATGGCCAGAGGAGGAATTTTGGCAAATGCCATGGGACTTGGAAAGACAGTAATGACCATATCCCTTCTCATTTCCCATTCAGGAAGGGGTGGATTATTAGGCAGTCAACCCATAACCCAGTCATTTCTTGAAAGTGGTGAAGTTAGTGATACTGGTACAATTCCCAATTTTGTGAACATTCCAAAGAAGGTAACCAAATTTACTGGTTTTGATAAACCGACAAAGCAAGGCAATTCTTTAACAAGTGGCAGCAACTTGATAATATGTCCCATGAATCTTCTTGGGCAGTGGAAGGCAGAGATTGAAACTCACGTGCGCCCTGGGTCCCTGTCTCTATATGTTCATTATGGGAAAAGTAGACCCAAAGATGCAAAAAGTCTAGCTCAATGTGACATTGTAATTACTACATACGGAGTTTTGGCTTCTGATTTTTCCATTGAGAATGTAGAGAATAATGGTGGACTCTTCATAATTCGTTGGTTCAGAATGATTCTTGACGAGGCACATACTATAAAATCTTCTAAAAGTCAAGTTTCTATGGCTGCTTCTGCTCTAATTGCAAACAATCGTTGGTGTCTTACTGAGACTCCAATCCAAAACAACCTTGAAGATGTTTACAATCTTCTTCGCTTTCTGAGAATAGAGCCTTGGGGCCATTGGGCCTGGTGGAACAAGCTTATTCAGAAACCCTTTGAGGGCGGCGATGAGAGAGGATTGAAATTAGTTCAGTCCATTTTGAAGCCTATCATGTTGCGGAGAACCAAACATAGTACAGATCGAGATGGCAAGCCTATACTAATTCTCCCTCATACTGATATGCAGATAATTTATTGTGAACCCACAGAATCTGAAAAAGACTTTTATGAGGCCCTATTCAAAAGATCTAAGGTAAAGTTTGATCAGTTTGTTGAGCAAGGATGCGTTCTTCATAATTATGCTTCAATTCTAGAGCTACTTTTACGCCTTCGGCAATACTGTGACCATCCATTTCTTGTAATGAGTCGAGGTGATACTCAAGAATTTGTTGATCTAAAGAAACTAGCTAAACGCTTCCTTAAAGGAACCTGTAATGCTTCAGAAGGTGAAGAAAAAGATGCAATCTCACGAGCTTATGTTCAAGAAGTTGGATGTTTCATGACACATTGCGGTTGGAATTCGACCTTGGAAGCTTTGAGCATTGGTGTTCAGTTGATTGCTAAGTCACTTTGGACTGATCAAGTCACTAATGCAAAACTTATTATTGAGTTTGGAAATGTTGGAATAGCTTCTACAACCTTGAGGACAAGGTTGTTTTTGAATGGTTTGGTAATGATAGGATTATGGAATTAGTTTTTAAGCCATTTAAGTATTTAAGTTAAAAAAAAACATTTTATCTTAGTCGGGCTTTAATTAGTTATTGGACCTTTAGTTTATTATCCACTAGTATCATTATATATGTATTGTCTTTGACACATTTGAGGAGAGAAATGAAAATCAAAGTTATCTTTAATTTTTCTTAGTTAGCTTTATTGCTTCTCTTAGTTTGGTTTAATCTTGTTAGGGTTTAGCATTTTGCTTCCTAACATGATTAGTATATTGTTTGAAAATTGATGTCCATTTGGCCAACTACATCAATTTGAGGGGGTTGTCATTGAGAAAATAATACCAACATGCAATTTATTTATCATATTTATTAGAATATGTTGAACAAATAAAAAATTAATTTTCACCTCTTAATTTACAATTATTAGTTGTTAATATTTTAACTTCTATATATTCAATGAAATATCAGAGCAAAGGACATTAATCCAAAATTAATTACAATATTTTTAATTCATGAAATAACAAATATTAGCAACAAACAAAGGCATAAAAAAAACCAAACCTGATATTAACTTGACTTAAAACCATAACCAAAGATGAAACAAATTAGAATTGTAAATGAACTAAACTAGAACCATAAAGGAATTGAAGTGAAACCAATGATGAACACAATCAGAGCCAAAGTTGAATGAAAAAAAAAGTGAATGAAAATGAGTCAAAAGAGCCTGTAAAATCACGGAGAAGCCACAAATGAAACAAATTAGAATGAAAACTGAGTAGAAAAATCAAATCAAAAGACGAGATGAAGCATACAACTTGAAACCATCAGTTTTCCTAACCTAAAAACTGTGTGTAATAGAAAGTGGAAAATCAAAGTAAAGGATGCGAGCAGGACCATATTGGAATGTAATCCAATATTCAGTCAACATTTCATTTTAAATGTCATTTAAGTTTATTTTGAGATTCATTTAGTTTAACAACTGAGTTTTAGTGTGTGTATAAATACTGAACTTCTGTCCAGTAGAGTAATAAGGTTGTAATAGAATTTCAATTTACAAAAGTTAGTTACAATTTTCTCTCTTCTCTCTCTTCCATCTTCATCATCTTCATCTTCTTCTTTCTTGTGTATCAACAATTGGCATCTAGAGCTCTGGTTCGATTCACAGGGAAACATGAGTGTACGTGAGGCGTGTGTGATTAATTTTGTTTCTTGAATTCACGTTGAGTTCACGATCGGATTCGTAACAGAATTGTATTTCTTGATTCTGCGGGATTGGGAGACACGAGTGAGATCTGAGTGAATTCTTGCACAAGATTAAAGATGAACGACGAAAATAGCTTGAATACAAAGCTTCAAGTCTTTGATGGAAAGAATTAGAATCGGTGGATGATTCAGATGCATATGTTGTTTGGTGCTCAAAATGTTCGTGATCTCGTCAACGAAAGTTATGCAGCGGTTGCAACGGATGCAACCGAAGCACAAAGGAACACGTATAGATAGATGAGGAAGAAAGATCAGAAAGTTTTGTTATACATTCATTAGTGTGTCGATGTGAATATGTTTGAGAATATCGATAATTCGACAACGACGAAGGTTGCGTGTGACATACTAGTACGATGCATCGGCGGTGATGCATCAATGAATAAGGTGAAACTTCAGTATCTACGTAAGCAATTTGAGAATATCAACATGAAGAACAATGAGAAACTACCTGATTACATCTCCAGAGTGATTCTGATTACAAATGAGATGAAATCTTGTGGAAAGACTCTTTGTGAACAAGTAATCATTGAAAAGGTACTGAGATCACTTACTCCTCGGTTTAATTACATTGTTGTAACAATTGAACATTCTAAGGATCTAATCACCATGAGAATTCAAGAGCTGCAGAACAATCTAGAGGCACAAGAGTTGCGCCTAACTGAGAGAACCTCTGAAAAAAGAGATAGAATAGGCTCTGAAGGCGTCTTCTAATAAGAAGAATCAGAAGCATGCTTGGTTAGAGGCCAAGAAGAAACATGGTGGTTATCAGAAGTCAGAAGCCTCTAACTATGATGAGAAGAAACATCAGAAGGAAAAGAAGAAGTTTGACAAGAAGAAGGTTCAATATTACTGTTGTAAGAAGTTTGGTCACATTGCTGCTGACTGTTAGTCAAACAAGGAAAGGAAATCAGAAGAAGAAAAAACAGCCAAAGGAGAATATGATGATGAACTTGTGCTATTGATGGCTTTTGATTCTGATAATGGATATTTGGTAGACTGGTGATATATGGACAATGGCTGTTCTAATCACTTAACTGGAAACAAACAATGATTGATTGATTTTGACTCTAGATAGAGGACAAAGATCAGATGTGATGATGATAAGTATTTGAATGTTGAAGGAATGAGAAATTTCAAGGTCATAATGAAGAGTGAATAAACTATTATGATCAAGGATGTTTGGTATGTTCCTGGCGTGAAGAGCAATCTGATAAGTGTAGGTCAGCTACTTGACAAATGTTTCTCAATTACTATGAAGGAAAGTCTCTTGAAGTTGAATAATTTTGATCAGAAGCTGATTATGTAGTATGATTAAGGAAGCAATAGAACATTCAAGGTGATTGTGGAAACAATTGACACTAAATGCTTTAGTGCAGAAGGGGCTGAAGGTGACAATGAGCGGTGGCACTAGAGATTGAGACATCTGAACTTTAGAAGCTTAGGGCATTTAAGTTCTAAGAAGTTGGTATATGGAATTCTTAAGATTCTGAAGCCTAATAAGTCATGTGAGATATGCATGAAGGCAAGCAACCAAGATTGCCATTTGCATTAGAAGTAGCCCCAAGAGCAAAATATGCTTTGGGAGTAGTGCATTATGATGTATGTGGACCATTTGAAGTACCTTCATTTGGAGGAAATAAGTACTCTGTGTCTTTTGTGGATGAGTTCAAAAGGATGATATGGGTAACACTCATCAAATTTAAGCATGAGATGTTTGCTGAGTTTCAAAAGTTCAAGGTGAATGCTGAAAAATAGAGTGGTCAAAAGCTGAAAATTCTCAGAACTGATGGTGGAGGTGAGTACAACTCTACAAAGTTCAAGAATTTTTGTGAGGAGAATGGAATTGAGCATGAGGTTAATGCTCCATACACTCCTCAACATAATGGTCATGTTGAAAGAAAAAACATAACTTTGCTTGATATGACAAGGAGCATGCTGAAGGAGAATAAGCTCCCTTACACCTTGTGAGGGGAAGTTGTTACCACTACAACATATGTGCTCAATAGGTGTCTGACCAAGAAGCTGAAGGAAATTGTTCCTTTAGAGAAGTGAACTGGAGATAAGCAAAGTGTGAGCCATCTGAAGGTGTTAGGTTTTATTTGTTAAAAACATGTTCTAGATGCTAAGAGAATGAAGTTGGATGACAAAAGCAGAGTTATCTTGCTTATAGGGTATCATAATACAAATGCTTATAAGCTCTACTGTCCTGTCACTAACAAAGTTGAATTCAACAGAGATATTATTGTGAAAGAATCATAAGCATTGGATTGGAACAAGTATCAATCTAACTCTAGTGCAATGTTTACACCTGAGTTAACTTCTGAATATAGTTCAGATTCTGAGTATGAAAATGAGTCAAAGTCTGTGGGTGATTCTGATACTGAATAAGAGTTTGAAGGCGGGTCTGACTCTGATGGTGAATCTGATTCTGATCCGTTTTCTGATGATGATCCAGAATCTGGTGGTAATCATGTCTTTGAAGGTGGTACGACCTCTGAAGGTAGTCTAACATATGATATTGTTCCAGCATCTGAAGAAGATTCTGAACAAGTTTATAGACATCAAAGAATCAAACAAATACCAAGAAGGTTTGTAGAGTTTGACATGTTGTGAGATACTGAGATAGACTTTGAAGGGGAAGTTATTCAGTTTGTCGTGTTGGTAGACTCTGAACCAGTGAGTACTCATGAAGCTCTTGAGAAGAAAGTGTGGCTAAAAGCCATGAAAGAAGATTTTGAGGCTATAGAAAGAAACAAGACTTGAGAGTTGACTAAGCTTCAAAGGAATAAGAAAGCCATCAGTGTGACATGGGTTTACAAGGTGAAACTAAAGCCAAGTGAATCAATTGGAAAAAACAAAGCAAGGTTAGTAGCTAGAGGATTTCTACAGAAATATGGTTTAGATTACTTTGAAATGTTTGCACCTGTAGCTAGACATGAAACAATCAGATTGGTAATTGTTATAACTGCTAGTAAAAATTGGCCTCTGATGCGTGTAAATGTGAAATGAGTTTAAGATGATTGATATAGGAAATATGATATGAGTTTGAGATGACTGATCTAGGAAATATGATATATTTTATAGGGATGGATATTTTGTACTCTGATAAGGGTATAATCTTACATCAATTGAAGTATGAACTTGATCTTCTGAAGAAATTTGAGCTAATGAATTGCAAGCATGCAATCACACCTGCTGAAACAAATCACAAGTTGGATTCTGATGTTAAGGGTGATGATGTAGATGCTACCATTTTTAAACAGTTGGTAGGATCATTGAGATATCTCTGTAATACTAGACTTGATATTTGCTATGAGGTTGGGATGATGTGTAGTTTTATAACAAACCAAAGTGGTCACATTACCAACCTACTGTTAGGATACTGAGGTATATTAAGGGGACTTTGAGGTATGGAGTTTTTTCCCCTATGATGTTGAATCTAATTTAGCGTTGATATGTTATTCAAACTCTGATTGGTGTGGAGACAGAGTTGACAGAAGAAGTACCTTTGGATATTTCTTTCAGTATCTAGGAGGTATTATTTCTTGGTGCTCCAAGAAGTAACCAGTTGTTGCATTGTCAACCTGCAAAGTTAAGTACATTGCAAGTGCTTTGTCTACTTGTCAAGCTATATAGATTCTGAAATTGTTGTAGGATCTGAAGATCAAGATGAGCAAGCCTGTAAAGTTGATGATTGACAACAAATCGACTATAAGCCTCGCCAAGAATCCAGTGCTGCATGAAAGAAGCAATCATATTGACACAAAATTTCATTTTCTATGAAACCAAGTTCATAATGGAGTACTTGAAGTTGTGCACTGTAGCACTCAGAAGCAGCTAACAGATGTGCTGACCAAAGCAATCAAGACTGAACACTTTATCCACTTGAGGGATGGAATTAGTGTTGTTGATTATAGTTTTGAATATGGATTAAGGGATGGTATTGGAGTGTAATCCAATATTTAGTTAGCATTTCATTTTAAGTGTCATTTAAGTTTTATTTGATATGCATTTAGTTTGACAGCTGAGTTTTAGTGTGTGTATAAATACTTAACTTTTGTTCAGTAGAGTAACAAGGTTGTAACAGAATTTCAATTTACAAAAATTAGTTACAATTTTCTTCTCATCTTCTTTACGAGATACATCTCACATTTTCTTTTCTAATCTCTACTCTTTTTATTTTTTTCATCTTCTTTAACCTCTCCTCTCCTTTGTTTTTACTATTTAATTATAATGTTTTTGGTATTCTTTTATTCTAGTGTCTTATGTTTTTTATTCTACTTTTGTTTGATATGATTTTTGTTTATTAAATGAGACTAAGTTTTCTAGTAGTAGGAGGTGATTTCTTAGTTTGTTTGGAAAAAAGTGTTGTGTTTTCAAGGTTTAATATACTATTGAAGTGTTTCTCTGTTGTGTCATGTGATGGGTAGCTTAATTTTGGTCTAGGTGATATTTTTGTGTTGCTACCATAATGTTGTAATGTAATGCACTAATGTTATTGTTTGAAACTTTAGTTTGTACTTTGTAATACACATTGTTATTTTGTTATTTAATTTCTTTTATTATTTGGTTATGAAATGGTGTTGTAACTTCTACTTATTGACATTGTTATTTTTTATTTGGTAATGTATGAATGATTTAACACAAAGTTATGTTGTCCTTTATATGTGTATGTATGGCTCAGAGTGGTACCAGATCCTTGAATAAAAGAAAGGAAATAAAAAAATCATTTTTCTATCCCCTCTTGAATACCACCAATAGAGTGGTACCAGGTTCTTGAATAAAAGAAAGAAAAATAAAAGAGTGAGAGGAGACTGAAAGTGAAAAGTCATAACTTTCTCAAGTAATGTCTCAATAAGCATCAACTCAACCAATAATAATGTCCACCTTCCTTTATTTGAAGGATACAATGACGAGTTTTGGCAAGTAAAAATGGAGAATTTGTTCACATATTTGGAGTTTTTTAAACAAGGTTATGAAGAACCATCAACTACATCATAACTCACAATATCACAAAGTGAAGAATTAAATAAGAAAAAAAATCACAGTTGCTGGAGTTCTTGTGATGGTTCAATGAGGAGTCTCAAATACCATTTCAAAGAACTATGAGAGAATAATGAAGCGTGTTAAACTCTACAACAAGAGTGCGTAGAAGATTCAAAGGTGAGAACAATCAAACTTATATCTTTAAAAAGGGATTTTGAGATAATGAAAAAATGACAGAAAATAAAAGTTTGAATGAGTAACTTATTAGACTCACTGATTTGGTGAATCAAATGAAGTCTCATGGAAATATAACTGAAGATCGAAGAATTATTATTAAAATGTTAATTATCTTGATTGAAAAATTTGATACTATGGTGACTGTTATAGAAGAAACAAAGGATTTGTTAACCATGACTGTATTGGTAAAAAGTACAGACGTGCATGGTATCCCTGAAAGGACAGGGGATACTTATAGGACTTGGTAGGTTTATAACAATTATGATGGTTAACACTTCCAGGCGGTGACGAGAAACCCTGTATGATGGTATTTACGGTGGTTTAGAGGATTTGGTCACGTGAGTTGAGGGACTCTGTGTATAAGCATTATGCTTTGGGTGTTATGCGTAAGTTATGATATATCCTTTCTCGTATTAGGAGAAAAGTATTTATAGAGGCCTTAGGCCTAGGGTTTCTTGGAAATGATTATTGTCCACTTAGCCAACGATGGACCATTTAATCCTTATTTCCTAGGGAGACATGAACCAGCTACTGATCCTAACTTCTCTCCCCCCAAGGAACATCTTTTCCCACATTTTCCCATATCTAGGCGAGAAGAAGGTACTTTGAGTGAGGTGATACCTCCTGGAGGGAGACATATGGTTTTCGCCTCTCTAGGGGCTGCAAGGCTCCTACCCTTGTTAGGGACTTTGCAAATATAACACTATAATGACTATCCAAGGGTTGATGAGGTCACTTAGATCCTATGAGCAAAGGTTATTATGACACAATGAAAAGTTAGTTGAAAGCGCTTTTCAATCCAAGCTCCATATTCAACCAAATAATTAGAAACTGATATTCCAAAGTAATGATGAGTCTTCTAGAGGTGGCAAATTGGCTATAGGTCGAGGAAGAGGCAAAAACTCCAATGGAAGAGGAAAATGCACCTATGTAGGACGTGGAAATTTTGGAGAATCAAATAAATGGTGTGTCATCTGCAAGAAGAATACCCATAAAGAGAACTATTGTTTGAACAAAGGCAAGTCACGATGCCATCATTGCAAAAGGTTCAAGTATATCCAGAACAATTGTCACTTACAAAATCTGCAACATGTATCATTTGTAGAAGCAAATAATAGTGAAGCCAATTTGTTAATTTCTTGTCATAAAGCAACTCAAGAGTATTAAAATGTGTGGTACTTGAAAAATAGGTGTATTAATCATATAACATCAGGTAAAGATGATTTCATTGACATGGATCCCCCAGTTGGCTCTAAATTTAAATTGGGCAATGGAGAATATGTTGAAGTTAAGGAAGCACTAGAGTTGTAACAAAGCAATGGGGTATGGTAATTCATGTTAATCTTTATGTTCCTAAGTTAGATGGAAAATTTATTAAACATTGGGGAACTATTGGAGCATGGTTATTCTCTTGAATTTGAGAATTAAGAATGCAGAATATTTTATTAAAAAAAGAAGAGTTGTTGTTGTTGTAAAAATGACCAATAGTATAAGCTTTCACTTTCTCTTAATTATGAGAAACATATGAGCTTGATGGCTAGAGAAGGAGACGACTCTTGTCCATGACATAAGAGACTTGGACACTCAAATTACAATAATCCCAGTTTGTTTTCTAAAAAAATGGTGTTTGCATTGCCAATAATTGAAAAGAAACATAAAGTATACGAGAGATGTTTACTTGGGAAACACCATCGACAACCATTTCCCAAGGAAGGAGTGGGGAGAGCTAAATAAGTGCTGAAATTGGTTCGCACATATGTGTGTGGTCTTATGAACACCTTATCCCATGCATAAAATATGTATTTTATTCTATTCATTGATGATTTATCCTGTATGACATGAGTTTATTTTATGAGACAAAAATATAAAGTATTTGTGATATTTAAGAAGTTTAAACCTTTTATTAAGAGACAAAGTGGCAGGTCTATAAAAGTTTTGAGAAGTGACATGGAAAAAGAGTACACCTCCAATGAATTTGATAAGTTTTGTAAAGAAGAAGGTGTGGAGAGGCATTTGACTGTTGTCTATACACCTCATCAAACTGGCGTATTTGAAAGAAAGAATTAATCTGTGATGGATATGGCCAAGTCCATCTTGTCTAAGAAAGGGATGCCTAAATAAGTTTGGTCTATTGTTGTCAATATAACTTTGTACCAGCTGAATATATGTCCAACAAGAGTTGTATGCAACATAACACTGTTTGAATCGTGGAGTGAAAGAAATCCTTTGGTAAACCAACTTAAATTTTTTGGACGAGTTTTCTATGCTCAAGTTCCAAAGTTAAAAGTTTAAAACTTGAATAATCAAGTGACAGAAGCATCCATAATGCATATAGATCTACGTAAAAGGGCCGTAGACTTTACATTTTGAAGACCAAGAAAGTGATTGTCAACCGAGATGTTGTTTTAATGAAAATTCTTTTTGGAATTAGCAAAAAGAGAGTGTTAAAGAGAAAACAATTGCATCAGTCATTTTAGATCAAAATTCAACTTCTTCCAAAAATGAGAAAAAAATTTAATCGATACCAAGTTCTCAATATAGCATACTATCTTGGAAGCTAGTGAAGAAACCAAATGACAAAGAAGTTATTGGTGTGAAATGGGTCTACAAGGTTAAACATAATCCAGACGGTTCAATCCAAAAGAACAAAGCAAGATTTATTGCAAAGGGCTATGCACAACAACCCGATATTGACTATGAAGAGACATTTTCCCACGTGGCATGTCTCAACACCATTAAACCGTTAATCCATATTGCATCCCAAAAAGAATGGAAGTTGTATCAACTAGATGTAAAGTCAACATTCTTAATTGGAGAACTGAAAGAAGAAGTCTATGTGGGGAAACCTTAAGGCTTTGAGATTAAAGTTAAAGAAGAAATGGTTTATAGATTTAAGAAATCTCTTTATGGGCTGAAACAAGCACCAAGAGCATGCTATAACAACATTGACAATTACTTCACAGAGAAAGGTTTTGAGAAGAGCAAAAATGAGCCTTCTTTGTATGTCAAACGACAATGTATGGTTGATATTTTAATTGTTGTACTTTATGTGGATGAATTAATCTTTATTGGAAATAACTTAAATTTAATTGAAGATTTTAGAAAAGAAATGATGATGAGATATGAGATGAATGATTTGGACCTACTATATCATTTTCTTAAAATTGAAATTTACCAAGAGGATGATGAAGTCTTCATTTGTCAAAAGAAATACGCTGAGAAAATATTGAAAAAATTTGGAATGTTTTGTTGCAATCCAACTGATACACCTTTAGTAGTGAATGAAAAATTAAAGGAAGATGGAGGAAAGAAAGTTGATGCTAGTATCTATAGAAGTTTGGTTGGTAATCTATTTTACCTCACATATATATGACCTAATATCATGTTTGCAATAAGTTTACTTTCTCGATTCATGAACTATCCAAGTCATATTCATTTAGGATCAACAAAAAGGTGTTGAGATATGTCCAAGGCACTTTGGACTATGGAATTAAATACGACAGAGAGTTTGAAGCTAAGTTAATTGGTTCTTGCGACAGTGATTGAGCAGGTTGTATGTATTCCATGAAAAACACCTTTGGATATGTTTTTTCACTAGGTCTAGGAGTTGTTTTATGGTGCTCAAAGAAACAACAAATTGTTGCTCAATCTTGTGCGGAGGGTGAATATATTTCAGCTGACTTAGCTACCCAACAAGTAATATGGTTGAAGAGAATACTTGAAGACTTTAGTGAAAAAAATTATGACTATCCATTGTGATAATAAATCTGTCTTTACTATAGCTAAGAATCTAATTTATCATGAAAGAACAAAACATATAACCATCAAACATCATTTTATTTGATAAACAATTGAAGATGTGTAGGTGCAGCTGAGTTCTTGCAAGACAAATGATCAAATTGTTGATACTTTCACAAAAGCTCTTCCTAAGAAAAAATAATCCAAAAATTAAGAGAAACTCTTGGAGTTCAAGAAACAAGGGGGAGAATGTTGAGTATTTTAAAAGCACGCACCAAAGCTAATAATTAATGATTTTTAGAGAGCTATATCATTCACTAAATAATTACTAATGATTTAAAAAAACTCTATTATTAATTAAATAAATAATGATTTCTAAAGAACTCTATCATTTGTTCTAAATAAGATTTCTCCACCATTTAAAGTGTAAGAAAAAAACACAAGAAAATAAAAAAAAAATATTTTCAATATATATATTTCCAACATACTCCATTTAAATATCTAAATTCTGAAAATTATTTCTCAACATACTCCACTTTAATTTTTTTTTTAAGTTGCTCTTGTTTATGACAGGGGTCATTCATTATTTGAGGGTGTGCATGAAATTTTTCTAAAGAGAACCCTCAGCCATTCATTGACTGAGAGTGTACATGAAATTGATGTACATTAAAATAACAAAAAATAATAAAATGTTCCATCTCTAATTCAATGAATGACTGATGATATATATATAAAACCGTAGAGGACTCTCGACATTTGTTTAGGTAAAGTTATAGTAATAGAAAAAATTACCCATATTTATTTATTTAAGTGGTGTGTTAGGTTCAAAATTTTGTACATGATACCCATGGCCCCAAACCGCGAAATCAAATTGGGTTTGTCATCATAAATACTAATATTTTCTATACCTCAAAATTGATTAACACACCCTTACGTATGTATAAAAGCAAAAACTAATAATGAGTTCTACAAAAGTAAATTGTGATTCTGATTTTTTTATTCCAATGAATTTAAAGAAGTGTTACTTTTTTCTATAAAACTAAAATCAGGCTACTTGGTCTGCTTCTTGGTTGTTTCAAACGACCATAACTTGACTGGCGAACTATATTAAATCTAGTATGTTAATTCAGTCTTATACTCGTCAAAAGTTCTTTTATTTAATTTTTATATGAAAAATATTGGCTATCAAAAGATTAGGGTTTACTCACATAGAGAAAAAAAAACATTGAATATTTTCTTACTTCAAATTAAGAGACATCAAATTCTTAAATACAAAGGGTCTTAAACAGGTTAACAAATATACTGGGCTGAGCCCACTTGAAGGAAAGAGTAAAAATAAACAAAAGCAAAAAAAAAAAAAAAGGTTAATGCATAAAATAATCTTGCTGCCAAAAAGGCTATTTAATATTTCTAATGGGTCTGTTGAGTTGCCTATCACTATTATCCGGTCCATTTAAAACCTCGTCCTCAAGGTTGGAGTAATCTGTATCTGGCCCATGAGAATTAGCGGAAGTTGGCCCATGAAGAGGGTTTGCAGCCAAAGTGGTATTTGGTGGATGAGGGATTGAATGCATGTGGGTTGGCATGGGAAATTGTCTGACAGGGGATTGGAAAACTGAGAAAAATCTTGAGTGATGGGAGGAATAACACACGTGGCGGATGTAGGTGGGGAGGAAGAGAGCCGTTGGACATCCAACGGTTGGGAATTGGTCATCGCATTGGAAAGGGAAACATGGGGTAGTGGGTTAGGTGGCAGAGGATAGGTATAAGGTGGCTGTAATAGAGCATGGGGAAGCGATGCATTAAAGGTTTGTGTGGATTCTGAAGGTGTGAGAAAGACACAAGAAAGGGGAGGGGGTTTGAATTGTGTTTTAACTCTTAATAACTTTTCGCCTCTTATCGTTAACGTGCTAAGAGAATATCAGAGTTGCGTTGAGAGACTCTGACATGCGAAGCATCATTCAGATTGTGCGATGCATGAAGCATAAGTGACAAGGAGAATCTGAATTAGGATGCTTGAATCAGATTTGCAATGCGGAAGCTTATCAGAGTTGGGTTGCAAGGTTCTGACTTGCTATGCAAGGTTCTGATAATTGATACAGAAACATAAACAATAAAACAAAGCATAAACAAGAGTAAAGAACACACGATATATCCTGGTTCACCTGAGCAACTCGCAAGCTAGTCCAGTCCACCCTTCCAAGGTGATTTTGCCTTGAACACAAGGACTTAATCCACTATAATCAAAACCGATTACAGATGCACGGGCTAACGCCGGTGACTAACAACTTGCACAACCGCAGCTGTGACTAACCCACAATGAACTGTTCAGGGATCCAAGTTAATGGATATAACGAACATTGACCCAATAGGTTCCAATATCGCAAGATCTACTATCAGGATTTCACAGCTAAACGTTCAGGGATCCGAGTTAACGGATATAACGTTTACTGACCATTCTTCTAGGATTTTCAATGAGTTCCATCAGTGGTCTCACAAGAGTCTGACACACAATTGGTCCTCTTTGAGATATGACTATCATTGACCATATTTCAGGATTTCCACAATGACACCCATCCATTGTCTTCTCAAGTCTCCGATCACACTGATCACTTGAGAAATCCTAATTCACATAGAATTAGTTACAAGAGGTTACATTGATGTTTCTTAATAAGCGGATAACTCCTAAGTTTAAGTACAAATGAACACACAGTGTTCTAGCAAGATATGAGTAACTGCTCCTTGCTATCTTTAGATTCTACAAAGATGTATGTTGATTTGACAGTTGATGACATCTTGTAGATATTCTTCATCTTCTTTGTTGAGCAAGCTTCGAGCAACAACTCCTTGCTTCAGATCTTCAATATAGCTCAGATGATGAAGTTGGTTGATGACTTGACTGATTTGCAATGTTGTCTTGTTCATCAACAACTTCTGTTCCAATTGATTGTTGTTGTGTTGAATGATGATCTTTGAGCTTCAACAACAATGGTCGTGTGTTAATGGTGATAGCTTTAAATGTTTAGTGTGACAACGATAACTGATCGTTGCGACTATCATCACATCGACACGTTCAGAAGCGTATACTCCTTTCCTTTAAATAGCCAAGTAAAATATAGTCGTTGAAGAGTCGTTGGCTATTTGAAAAGAGTCGTTATGCAATGATGAAAGTTGTACTGCCATATCTTCTTTTTATTGTAGAAGAAGTGATGGGATAGATCTTTTTAGTACGATGTACAGTCATTGCTAACGGTAACATTTGACTTCAAATCTTCAGAGGCTTCTGATGGTAATTAATTGAAGCATGAGTAGAGACTTTATAGCAGGGTCTTCAGAATCTTCAAGTCCTCAGTCTTCAGAACTTGTCCATTAGGAATCTGTCTTCAGAGCTTCAACACTTGTCTTAAAACCCGTTATCTTCAATGCTTCAAGTCTTCAGAGTCTTCAGAACCTGGTCTTCAGAGTCTTCAGCACTTAACCTTTAGAACCATAATCTTCAGAACACTTCAGTCTTCAGAGTCTTTCTGTACTTGGTCTTCAGAGCCTTCAGCCTTCAAAACTTCAAGTCATTGGAATCTTCATCACTTCGGTTCTCCACAAGATTATATCTTTAGAAGCTTCACTATCTTCAGAATCATAACCACTTTCAGAGTAGCATCCACAAGAGCATTGCAACAGCAATATCGGCATCCTTGGATCTATCTGATTATGATCAGATACAGAAGCATACTTGCTTCTTGCGACTTGTGTTATACATATTAACTCGCATATGATCATTTACACACATCTTGCTGGTGTTTCTTGGATCTGATATCTCTTATGATTATGATCTGCACACAACATACATTAGAACATAAAATAGTTCTTTCACAAATACTCATTTTTATCAAACATAGAGATGACTTGCAGTGACAACTCTTTCTCTCACATATTCCGGTTGTGAAGCACGTGGGAGGGTAAGGGGCTGCAACACGTTTTGTGTGAGTGGGTCCCCCGCTTTGCTGGGAAGTGTAAGTGGTGTAAGGGATTTAATGTGAGGTAGCAATCCAGATTTCTCAAAAAGAAAATCCAATGGTTGAGAATTCTCTTTGGAAAAAGAAATAGAATTCATGGGAGGGTTGGGATAAATAACCTTTTTGTATTGAATGTTGGCATTTTCACTTGCGGAGTACTTAGAGTGACCAATTTCACTTGACTCTTCTTTAGTCAAGTAAGGTTCCAAATGTGATACAGTGTCCAACTTCAAATAATCATCCTTCTTTCTTGAGTCAACCAAACCCTTTGTTTTGTCTAAACACTTTGAATCACCCAAAATGTTCAGTTCATCAACCCCTTTTGTGTTGGAGGTCGAAAAATTTGTGTCAGTCAAAGCATCTACTGGAATAGTACCACGAAGAGGCATGCTTGGTGTGTTTGGGTGTTGGCCGTGGTAAGCCCTTAACTGGGAGACGTGGAATACCAGATGAATACGGGAATTCGGTGGTAGCTGTAGCTCATACGCAATGTGTTTGATGCATCACAGTACAAGGAATATGCCAAAAAAACGTTTCGAGAGCTTCTGAGATGTTCGTCGTTGAACTGATGTTTGACGATAAGGTTGGAGGCAAAGCAAAACAAGATCTCCTTCAGCAAAGGTACAGTCCCTTCTTTTTTTATTCGCTTGTTCCTTCATGAGTTTCTGGCTTCTGCTAATATTTTAATTCAAACGGTTAAGAATTATTTATATGTCTTGTAGAGTGGAGTCGACTGAGGCGATGGTGGAGAAACCTTTGACATAGTCTTTTACGGATGGTGGTTTTTGTCCGTATAGAGCTTCAAAAGGAGTCATGCTTATGGAAGAGTGGAATGTTAAGTTATGCCAACATTCAGCGAGGTGAAGAAATTTGAACCACTGCCTGAGATTGTCACTAGTAAAACAACAGAGGTAAGTCTCTAAACATCTATTGACCACTTCAATTTGGCCGTTTGTTTCCGGATGATAAGATGTACTATATTTCAGGGTTGTTCCTTGTACACGAAAACACTCTTTCTAGAAGGCGCTCAAGAAGATGGGATCCCTGTATGAAACGATCGAATTTGGTATACCATGGAGTTGGAAAATTTCTACTAAAAAATGCATGGCTAAGAATTTGGCGGAAAAGCTGGCTGGTAATGCCAAAAAGTGTGCAAATTTGGTTAGCTTGTCACAGATTACCCAGATGACCGTATGTCCAAAAGATCGTGGAAGGTGAGTAATGAATTCCATTGATAAATCCTCCCAAACTTGTATTGGAATTTCTAACGATTGTAACAATCCATGCTTCTTTGTGGGTAGGTATTTGTTGTGTTGGCAGGAAGGGCAACATTGGATAAATCGCTTGACTTCTTTGTACAACCCTGGCCATAGGAAAGCAGTGGAGATTCTGGACAAGGTTGGTTTGAGACCAGAATGCCCTGTTGAAAGAGTAGTATGAAATTCCTTGAAGATAGTTACTCTGAAATCCAAATCATCAGGTACAAAAATTCAATCCTTGAAATACAGTAGCCTATTTTTGAATTGAAAAACGAGTTGCATCTTTTGGTCCTGTTGACATTTAGTAACTAGGTCTTGACCTTGTGGTGTGTCTTTGTAGTAGTGCTTAAGTTGTGTGAGAAAGGTTGGAACAGAAGATGAAATGACGAGCATGACAGATTCTTCCTCAATATGTCTTCTACTCAGAGCATCAGCAACTTTATTGGATTTACCAGGTTTGTAAAAAACCTCGAAATTGAATCCCTGTAATTTAGCTGCCCACCTTTGTTGTTCTGGTGTTTGAATAGTTTGGACCAATAAATTTTTAAGACTTTTCTGATCTGTAAAAATGTGAAAGTGTTGTTCAATCAAATACTGACGCCATTTTTTAACAGCTTCTGTGATGGCGTACATTTCACGAACGTAGACGAAAGAGGCCTGAATACGTGGACACATTTTCTTGCTTAAGAAAGCTAAAGGATGTCCATCTTGTAAAAGTATATCTCCAATGGCGAATGCTGAAGCATCGGTTTCGAGTACAAATATTTTACAGAAATTTGGGAGAGCTAGCACAGGAGTTTCCGTCATTTTATTCTTTAAACTTGTAAAAGAAGCATCAGCTTTTGTACTCCATGTAAATTTAGTGAAACTTAATAAATTGGTGAGCGGAGCAGCGAGTGTGGCGTAGTGGTGGAGAAATCGTCTATAAAAACTAGTGAGGCCCAAAAATCCCCTGAGCAACAAGAGTGAACGTGGCTTTGGCCAATCCAAAATAGCTTGAATTTTATCTGGATCAGGGGTGACTCCATTGGATGAAATTACATGACCTAGATAATCAACCTTAGGGACTGTAAAAACACACTTAGAAAGTTTGGCAACAAATTTACTTGAAGCAAGTAAATCTAAAATGAAAAACAAATGAACCAAATGATTTGAGTAATAAGTGTTGTAAATAAGAATATCATCAAATAAAACAAGAACAAACCGTCCCAAATAAGGATGTAAAAAGTCATTCATCGCCGATTGAAAAGTACTAGGAGCATTAGTTAAGCCAAAAGGCATGACCAAAAACTCGTAGAGCCCATCAAAGGTTCTAAATGCCGTTTTGTGAGTGTCTTCGGGTATGACCCTAATTTGGTGGTAACCCGACCGTAGGTCGATCTTTGTAAACAAAGAAGCAAAACCTAACTCATCAAATAGTTCATCAATTGTAGGTATAGGGAAATGGTCACGAATAGTAACAACATTTAAGGTGCGATAATCCACACAAAAGCGCCAAGAACCATCTTTTTTTCGGACTAGGAGGACTGGGGATGAGAAAGGGCTAGTGTTTGGTTTAATTATTCCCTCAGAAAGCATATCATGAATGATATTGGTCATTGTGTCCTTTTGGGAATGAATATAGCGGCACGGTTTAACATTTATAGGGGGAGTGTTTAGGTTTAGTGGAATGTGATGATCATGGGGTCTGGATGGGGGTAACCCATGTGGAGGTTGGAAGACAGTTGGGTATGAAGTTATGATGGCAGCTATTTTGGGAGGGGCGGAGTCTGGTAAAGAGTTTTGAAGTTGAGGGGAGGGGGTAGGTTGGCATAAGAGTAGGTGCATGGAAGCAATTGAGTCAATATGCAGCAGATGGCGAAGTTGGTTAAAAGTGGATGGTGTTGGGGTTTGATTTGGGTCACCTGTAATAGTTAGATGCTTATTTTCATAGGTGAATGATATTTGCGGAATAGAAAAATCATCCATGAGAGGACCAAGTGTTCTCAACCATTCCATACCTAACACTACATCAGGACCTTCAAAAGGTATTAGATAGAATGGGATGAAAAATAAATGGATTTGAAGTGTAATAGGTACTTTGGGGCACAAACCGAAGCAATGTAGTTTTGAGCCATTTCCTACCATGACAGAAAAATTAGGGATGACTGTAGAAGGAATTTTGAGGTGGTGAGCAATGCGTGGCAATAGAGTGTTATGAGTACTTCCTGTATCAATGAGAACTGTCACAGATAGACCATCAAGTGTTCCCCTAAATTTCAATGTTTTGGGGGAAAATTCGCCATTGACAGCTTGTGGGGAGAGTTGAAAGTAGGTTTATGTATTGTCTTGTGTTTGAGGTTGTACTTCCATACAGTCAAAATCATTCGTACCATCATGTGGAACAATTATAGGTAATTCTTCATCTACCATCTGTAGTAGAAATTTTCCAGCGGTACATTTATGGTCAGGAAAAAAAATTTCATCACAATTAAAGACAATCCTTGATCCATTCATTCAGCCTGTTGGCCTGGAGTGATTCTTCGTATAGGAAAATGACATGTGGTTAGAGTGGGTTGTGATGTCGCAAGAGGTTCAGGGTTTGGTGTTGTGGTAGGAGTAAAAGATGGTGGTTTTGGATTGCTAGATTAGGAGGTTTGGGTTTGGGATATGGAATAGGGGGTTTTGAATTTAGGTTTAGAATCTTTTATCTTGGCCTCAATGAGTTTTGCCAAGCCCGCTGCATGTGAAAAAGATTGAGGACGTTGCACAGCCAATTCGTTACGAATCTTAGGAATTAAACAAAAAATGAAACAATTTAGGATTGCATCTGGAGGTAATTCTATCACTCTGTTGCAAAGTTTTTCAAAATTAGTTTGGTATTCCGAAACAGACCTATGCTGTCGTAGTTTAAAAAGTTGAGTTTGGTGATTTGTATAAGTTGAGGGAACAAAGCATAATTCTAAAGCTCTAGAGAAAGCTTGTCAATCAGATAGTTCATTACTTTGTAACATCCACTTATATCAGGCAAACGCATCACCATTCATATAAAAGGAAGCCATATGCAAACGATTTTCATAAGGAATGTTATAGAAAGTAAAAAATTGCTCAGCTTGAAAAAGCCATTCTAACACATCACTCCCATAAAAAATACCAAGTTCAATTTTTGGGGTTCTAAAAGGTGTGGGTTGCATAGTGTGGTGATGAGGGAATGAATGATATAAGGGTGGGGATTATGGGGTGTTTGTAAGTGCGAATGAAGGATAAAATGGTTGAAATGCAGAATTGGCTTAATGTATAGTTGGTTTTGATTGAGCAAAAGAAGGTGGTTGTGGTGGTGGTGGTAGTGGTATGGAAAGTTGAGTGGAAGGGAGGGTTGTTCTAGGTTGAGAAGAGGGTGTGGGTAAACGTATGTGTAGTAAGGGAAATGAGGTGCTGAGCACTACAATTTCAGAGCTAGTGTGTAAGGGTAGAGCAGGTATACCTGTTGTAGATATGGGTGTAGAAGTAGATGCAGATCTGGGTATTGAGGTTGAAGACTTCATTGCAGCAAACTGGTGATTCATTAATGTTGTGAGTGTTGCAAAGTTGTCATTCATGGCTGTCTCAAGATTGTTGTGGTTGGTATTGATTTGACCCAGCTGTAAAGCAACAACTTGATTGTTAGCTTCCATGAAGGATTCAACGTTTTCAAGAGTAGTAATGAGGTAATCAATACGCTGGTTTGTGGCATGAAGAGTGTCATCAATGTCTTTAGGGGTAGGGTTAGTGATTTTGGGAGGCATAGAGGAAGGAGATGAAAACACCAAATGATAGTTAGTTCTAATGCTACTAAAATATTAGGGTTTACTCATAAGACAAAAAAAAATAAAGAAAGAGAAAAGATAAAACATTGAATATTTTCTTACTTCAAATTAAGAGACATCAAACTCTTAAATACAAGGGTCTTAAAGGGCTTAACAAATACACTGGGCTAAGCCCACTTGAAGGAAAGATTAAAAATAAACAAAAGCCCAAAAAAAAGGTTAATGCATAAAATAATCTTGCTGCCAAAAGGCTTTTTAATATTTCTAATGGGCCTGTTGAGTTGCCTATCACTTGGACAAACCTACACTTACATATAAATCAAAATGTTTCATAATGATTTAGAACCAAGCCATCAAACCACATCTTGGTGTGAAAATAATTTAATACTATTATGTGGCAAGGAAAATTAATGTATCCATAAATGTTGTGTTTTACTTTGTGTTATAACATTATGTCGATATTCAAATACAAGGAGATGAATTTGAAAAACTTTCTTAAGTCAAGTCTCACATTGTGTGTTGGTTGAAAAAACTCCTTAGTCCCACATCGCTTAGATGAGATTTATTTCCTTCCACACTTCATTATATAAGGAAATTCCTTGTTTCATTCCAAAACACACCAAAAACTAATTTTGAGTTTTTTCTTTCCTCACTCTCATAACTCTGCGTCTTTCGAATTATCGAAGCGCCAATTTCCCCCCTTTCTTTCTACTCGTTGAATTTTCCGAGTATTTTCTTAAATTCTCTTTAGAGAATTATGTTAATTTCTCATTGTTTGAGTTGAGAAATTATCAAGTATAATTTTTTAGATTCTCTTTAGAGAATTATTCGAATTTCTCTTTGTTTGAGAAATAATTTTGAGTGGTTAAATGACCATTATTAAATTCTCTTTGGAGAATTATTGGAATTTCTCTTGATTTGAGAAATTATTACGACTGGTTATTATACCAAATACTACGAGTGATATTAACCATATCGAATGGTCTTTGTACTACCATAGGGTGTATTTCTAGACCGATTATCTACCATGCAAGTAGTAATCGTACAATATAAAACTGGACTGTTTTATCCTGGAGGCGGCACGGTAATTTGACTGCTTTGCATAACTTTGGACAGTGCCGCGACTCAACCCGATAATTTCTTGTGGCTAATTTTCAAAACCGTGAAACAACACTTTGTACAAGAAAAAAAATCATTTTATTTGTGAATACAACATAGTGGATTTGTAACAATAACATATGGTGTGCAGAGCACAATTGACTAGTTGTGTATAATTTGTAAAAACTAAAGAGCTAACAAACAGTCACAAATATAATTATAAAAATGATTCAGTCTCCCTTTCAAAATAATCTATTCTTAGATGTGAGAAATCTCATGACTGAATGTATAATTACTCTATTTTACAACCATGCATCCTCTCAGATATTGATTTTCTTCTGTTCTTTGTGTGCTTGTCTCCTCTTCGCTTTGTCATCGTAACTTTCACAATAAAATACTATGAATTTGTCTAGTTAAGACGATTTTGACTTGGTCCGGTCTTTTCCATGAATGTTCAAAATCTTTATCGATAACCTACAAAACGAAAATCCATTGACAATAAAAGTACTTAAAATAGGGAAATTGAGTACTAAAAATATACTATGATAGACTGTCACCACAAGTCCAAAATTGAACTTCTCCTTATCCTCAAAGAAAATTCTTGAAAAAAGAGATTTAGAAAACGAAAATTTACCCGCTTGATGATGCTTTCTAAGTTGAAGCTAATCACCGAAGTACTTTCGTGAACCTGTTCAATCCTACTTCCATTCTCATACCCCGGGCTAGATAACTCAAAAGACTTTATTCCAGCAGCTTATTTGTTCAACTTTTCTTCTCTTCTTACCAAATTCACTCAAATGTAAAATGATTATTTTATCATAAATTTGAAAATTTTCTAAACAATCTATCAAATCATTGTCATACACACTTTTAGAGGTCTTAAGAAATGTAACATAGCTTTGAGTTAAGGTAGAATAAATTTAAACTAAGTGAGATAATTTTTTGGAGTTAGGCACTATATTGATTCATTATTCTATTTATACTACTTTTTCTACCACATTTAACCTTTTACTGAATTTTCTTAATCAATTTGAGATTTTTTATTCACTTGATACTCATTCATTTTTTTTTCTTTTTCTTTTTCGTTGGGTACCTATTTTCCTTTTCTTTTTCACAATATCTTTTTATGGTGTATGATCTTAGGACCACCACACCAAACTTAGAAGGTTGTTATTCTAAAATAACTCCAAACTACCTAACTCCAAAGAGATTCAATGATTACAACCAATTTTGTAACTCATGGCATTTGTGCAGTTTTAACAACAAAAAAAAAAGGTTAAAGCTCAGAGGATTTAACAACCACTACGCCAAAAATGAGTTTTCGCAGCGCAACAAAGACAGCGCTTTCTGGCAGAAGCGCTGCTACATGTTTCGCTAAAAACAATAATAAAAAATGAAAGAAAAAAGCGCTGCTAAATTGGGGATATAAGACAGCGCTTTTGAAAAGCGCTGCTAAAACCCTAAGGCAGGTGAACTTTAGAAAACGTTTTATGAAAAGCGCTGCTAAAGGGGTAACATAAGGCAGCGCTAAAGGGCTTTCGTACAACACGCTTTAGGAAGTGCTTTTGGAAAGCGCTGCTAAAGGCCTTTCATTAATCCCACATAAGAAAGCGCTTTTACCCCAAAAGCGCTGCTAAAGGATTAACATAAGAAAGCGCTTTCTAAAAGTGCTGCTAAAGGTCTTTTAAAATATTAAAATTAAAACAGATTTTGATCTCCCTCTATTTTCATTACGACCGTTTCTATTTCGCCCTAAACTCTCGCGACACTGTATCTTCGTCTTCTTCTTCTGCAAACGAAACTCCCTCCGTCCTCCGTCCTCCGCCGTTCGTGACTTTATTCCGTTCGAGGCTACCCTCACAGCTACTGTCGTCCGCCGTTCGTTACTTCAATCCGTGCTACCGTCGTCTGCCATTTGAGGTTTTTACTCTCCTTTTTTCTGGTTTTCTCTCCAATAATGGAAATGCCTAATATTCTCCATTGTTGATTGTTTCTCTGCTGTTTCTGTGATATAATTTTTTTCTTCCTCAAATTATTATTATTATTATTTTTATTTTGTTATGAGTGTGTGCATGTGCCTAACACTACTGGTACTGATTATCTTTTTAATATTTTTTTAAAAGTTATGTTTATTACTAATATATGAGTATGTCATGGAATAATGAATGATATTAAAAAGGGTAATGGTTGTTTGTTATGAGTGACTAATGAAAGGCACGTTGGAGTTCAAAGTTCAACGGTTCTTGTTCCTGCAATTTGCGGATCTGTTTATGCCGTTAATATGAGAATTGTTGTGGGATTGTTTCATCTATAAGAAGAAAGTTAGTATCTAAGTTCTGTTTTAGTAAGTCTTTCTCCGGTTAATAGTTAATTTTTTATATTAGTTTTTTATTTAATTGAAAATGATATTAGTTTTTGATATTTCGTTGATTTGATTTTTTATTTCACTCACAAGTTCACTGTTTATAATTATGTCTAAAATGACTTTGAACTTAATCCCTCTAAATTTGTTTAGCTTTATAAGTTTTTTAATATAATTGTGTCATTTTATATTGATGTTTTTCTTAATTACAGGTGAAATGGCTACTAACGAGGAAAATCCACATGATACTTCAAAAAATGATGGACATGAAACAATTCAAGAAGCGGAAGGAGATATTAAGCGAGGAGTAACTATCATGAAGAACATCATTTGTGCTAGAGATAAAGGAATAAAGTATGACGTTTATTGGAATGATAAGAACCAACTTGTTGAGCTTAACGGAGCAATGTTGACAAGTTACATTAGTACACTTGTTCGTTTCTATATTCTAATTACTTGTCATAATTGGAGAAATGCATTGTTGAAATCTGCCAAAGAAAAGATATGGAGTGAGATACAGGTACCATATTGATGTTATTTGTTTTTGTTGCCAATTTTGTCTTTAAATTACTAATTATGTTATTTGTTTTTGTAGAGGTCTTTTAATATTAGTGATGGCTGAAAGAAGTATTGTATTCAATTAGCTGGAAAAAGACACAGAGGGTTTCGAGCATTTCTATCAAACAAGTATCTTAGGGATGCCGAACGAAGTTTTATTGAAGCAGAACGTCCATTGAAGTATGTGGACTTGATTTCACCTAAGAATGAGCAACTTTTGTAGCCAAAAGAAAAACCGAAGCATTCCAGGAGTTGAGTGGCGTAAATCGCCAAAGAGCATCAAAACCCGCGTATCCATACAAGAAGGGGCATTTGGGATATGCACGCTTACAGCAAAAAATAGTAAGTATATATAAATGCTTTGATTTACTTGTTTCTTTCCCATATGTTATAATTGATTTTATTATTTGTCTTAATGTGTAGTTAGAAGAAGAGAAAAGTGAAGAAACATGTGTTCCGGAACATGTTTTGTGGAAGGCTGCTCGTGTGGGCAAGGATGGAGTTGTTACGGAAAATGTTCAACAAGTTTTTGAGCAATGTGTAAGTATAACATTATGTGTTTTATATCCCACTTATTGACATATATATAATATTTATGCTTTTTAATCCTCGCTAATATTTTTCGATATTCATGCATATGAATTCCAGGAGACTCTGTCTCAGTCCGCAACTCTAACTGAAGACCAGGATTGCAGGAGCATACTTACTCGAGTGTTAAATGTTCCTGAGTACTCCGGTCGTGTGAGGGGTAAGGGTTTTGGAGTCACTCCATCATCCTTTTATAATCGTTCAAAGAGCCAAAATCCTAGCAATAGAGAGGTGATGGAAGCCATGGAAGAATTAAGAGCTCAAGTCCGTGAATTACAAAAGGACAAGGAAAAGTATATGTCAGAAAGGCGTGGTTCAGAGTTTAATGATACTAGTGACAAAGGTAGTATCAATTGTCAACAGAAACTTGCCGAGGTAGTTATATATTCTTATTATGAAATTAATTTAGCACAAATTTTTCAATATATACACATTAAAAGTGTTAATTCTATATTCAAATGTTTTACTAACTTATATGATTTTTAGATTCATGCCCAAGAGTTGCAAATAATAGAAACTCAGAATAGGCAGCCAGAATTAGGCAACACGTCCAACCAAAAAAAGACTCTTGCAAGGACGGGGAAAAAAAGCAATTGTATCTCGATTTAGGTCATCTCTTGTAACACTTGTAGAAACATCGAATTTGATGAACGGAGGTATTCGTGAAGTACCTATGGAGGAAGGTATTTTCGGTTATTCCTATTCAGAAACAATTTCTAAAGAGGATTTGGATCAAATTTTTAATCATTCTGAATTAGGCATCGGTGTTATGCATACATACATCAGGTATTCCAATTAACTCTCTTTAATTATTTAAACAATTTATTTACTCATTTCAACAAATAATCTAATGTTTGTTATGTTTTTATTTAAGGTTCTTGTATGATAAATTGGTGCGTCCGCATCAATTGTCAGAAAGATTCGGTTTCTTATCTGCCAACTGTATCAATGCACCGTTAATTGCGATGAATGCAACTTCAATACAATCTCACTTAGTCGAAAGATTTATCGCGAGCATAGATACATAAAAGCTGTATCTTTTACCATATAATACTGGCAAGTGAGTCAACCAACATTTCATGGATCAGAGTGGAGGTATATTTTCACAATTTTGCTTATAATAGTGATGCTACTAATAAAACAAGTTAGACTATATATCCTGATATATATTCTTATTTTTTTTCACTGTGTAGTGTCCTCGTCAAAAAAATGGTATAGATTGCGGTTATTTCGTTTTGAGGTTTATGAAAGAAATCATTCATATGGATCAAATAGATATTCCAATCAAGGTATGGATTTATAACTTAGGAGTTATTTTAATATTTATCGGATATTTAATATAATTAATTACTTTTAACTAAATCATACATATTATGTTATATTATGTAGTATTTTGATGAATTCAAGTGTGCTACTTACTCCAAAGTACAATTGGAAGAAATTAAGGAGGATTGGTGTCAATACCTTATTGAGAAAAGAATCATATAAGGTATGGAAGTTGGAAGTTGTTGTATATACTTTGTATAGTTTTGGAAGTTGTTGTATATAGTTTTGAAAGTGGAAGTTGTTGTATAATTATGAATAGTTCTATATATGGTGATTGAAGTATAATTATGAAATATAAGGCCTATATATGGTGATTGAAGTATATAATTATGTAGTATTGTGAATTAAAGTATATAAGGCATATGTTGAATGAAGGCTTGTGAATTGAAGTATATAATTGTGATAAGTTTTGATAAAAAATTATGTTATACAGGTTTGTTAATATACAGGTCTATTAAAAAGTTTTTTTAAAAAAAGCTTTCTTAAAAAAAAGAGTTTTAGCAGCGCTTTTGACGAAAAACGCATCCAAAATAAATAAATTTTAAAACAATTTACGTGCACAAAAGACAGCGCTTTTACTGCAAAAGCGCTGCAAAAAGTGGAACTAAAGAAAGCGCTTTCCTAAAAAGCGCTGCTTAAAGTATTAAGCAGAGACACATTAGAAAGCGCTTTGAAAAGCGCTGCCTAAGGGGGGGAAAAACCAACGCTTTTTCCAAAAAAAGTGCTGCCTAAAGTTGAAAAATAATACACATTAGGTAGCGCTTTTTAAAAAACGTTGCCTAAAGGGGAACAAAAGACAGCGCTTTTAGTGGAAAAGCGCTGCCTAAAGGGGACATAAGGCAGCGCTTTTACATTTACAAAAGCGTTGTCTTTACCTTTAGCAGCGCCACCTTTGGCAGCGCTTTTATGCGTTGCTAAAGGCCAGAAAAAGCGCTGCTACAAGTATTTTTTGGCGTAGTGAACATATATATATTCAACAATACTCAACACGGTAGTCTAAAGGAACTCTAGTATTCAAGAAAAAATATGCCTCAATGTTTGCATAACTAGTGAAATGAAGCTCTAGAAAATTTTATTATAATATGGATACTCTCATAATATAAAAAAATAGTAGACAATGATCATTTGACTCAAAACTTACTTGTTTAGGTATCTAAAAGTTGAAAATTTTTAAGATAGATAACCATCTTTACTTGTTATCTTTTCCTTAGTAATTTTTAATTTCTATGAGTTTTAAACATTCTTAAAAGGTATATGGCGTATTTCACAATCCACTTGTATTTATCAATGATAATTTAAATATAAAAATAAAATTTTATGAAAACAATATAAATATCATAATTAAAATACTTTCATTCATAAGATAATGAAAATCATTACAATTTTTATTTTGTTTTGAGTACTACTTAATTATTAATTTTAGAATAGTATGAAACTAAAGACTAAATGTAAAATACAATAATATCACTAAAAGCAGTGGCGGAGTCAGAATTTTTTTGAAATTTGGGCAAAATTTTAAAGACCGCAAAAATTTGTATGAAATATGACGGTTTTAAAATTGCATTTCATAAAACCGCCACTATTTACATTAAAATATGACAGTTTTATAAACTGACGTAGTGTTAATAGAAAAATTGTAGTTTTGACCGCCTTTATTTTGACACATCAGTTCCTTTACAGTGAGTTTTGTTTTTATTGTTTTTCTAAATCGAATATTTTCTTTTATAATTGTAGAAATTGATCTATAGAATTGTATAGAGTCCTAATATATTTTTTTTATATATTTGAGGATAAAATTTATTCTTTTCTACTTCTTTTTTACAACACTGTACATGTTTTTTTTTATTTTAGTAATTGATACTTTTATGTTAATTTTTATTTCTTCTATGTATTCATTTTTAATTTTTGGTTAATTTGGTCATAAATTGCAGCTTTAATCTTTATTTCAATTCTTGCACTTTTTGTAATGTAGTTGAATCTAAATATTATAATATCAAAAAAATTGATGTAATGTATACTTAATTACATAAAAATATAAATTTTTGCATAATTTATAATTTTTTGGTTTAAACCTGTATTTTTATGCATAAAAATATAAATTTTTTGGTTTAAACCATAATTTACAACATTATACATGTATTTTTTTTCATAATTTATAATTTATAATTTATAATTTAATTTTTGGTTTAAATTTGTATTTTTCTGCATTTTCATTAATTGTAGTGGTTTAAATCGTCATAATAGCAATTTTAAAATTTAATTTTTGGTTTAAATTTGTATTTTTCTGCATTTTCATTAATTGTGACGGTTTAAAAAGGCATAATAGCACTTTTATAATTTAATTTTTAGTTTATATTTGTATTTTCTGCATTTTCAATAATTGTGGCGGTTTAAACCGCCGTAATATTACTTTCATAATTTAATTTTTGGTAGAAATTTGTATTTTTCTGATTTTCGTTAATTGTGGCGGTTTAAGCCGCCGTAAGAGCACTTTTTAACCGCTGCAATTTTCAAAATTGTGGTGTAAAGAAGAAATCTTTTTGGCCCCAGCCTGGGCACGGGCCTTAAAACCGCCCATGACTAAAAGTATAAACAAAAATAAAAGTTTAAACTAGTCCTAAGACTAACACAATCTATAAGGAAATACAAACTTAAAATAAAGAAATTCTGAAACAAACAACATGAAAAACAATAGTTAGATACGAATATCTGCAGAAAACACCCGAATCACTTCAAATCTAGAGAATAAGATTGGTGTAATGACGAAAGCAAATTAAAGCTTTATAGATTGATGGTGACATTACTCTAATATTTTCTTACACATATATCAGTAGGGGTGGAAATAGGTCAGGCCGATAACAGGGGCCTACAGGCTAGTCTACACAGGCTCAGGCCAGGCCAAGATTTTTTTTTTAAATAGAAAAGGTCTAGGCTTTTTTATAAGCCTATTTAGTTAAAAAGGCTAGGTCTTAGCCATAAAAAAAAGCCTTCTAAGCCTAACAGGCCGACCTATTTAAATAAATATGAATAGTTTTTTATTATCATTAAGTTATGTTTTGTACTTTGAGTTAAAATACATAAATAAAAATTAGTTATCTTAGAGAACTTATGAAAATAAGATGAAAAAACCTTATGAACAATGTTATAAGTTGCTTTCATAAGTTATCTTAAATAAATAGTCTCTCAAAACTTATGCTAATAGGTAAATTAAAATAAGTCAATGCAAATAAATTTTTAGTCTCATTGGTTTTTTAGTTTGTTAGTCTATTTAAACATTATTTTAATTGCTTATTTATATATGTTTAAAATAATAGGCTTTTATGTAGGCTAACAGACTAACCATGCCTTAGAAAAGGCCAGACTCAGGCCTAAAAATAAGCCTATGACAGGCTACAGGCCAGACTTAGGCTTTAGTTTTTTTGGCAGGCCAGGCTTAGGCTTGGCAAAGCCTAGCTCGGCCCAGCCTATTTCCACCCCTATATATCAGTCAATGATTGCGGTAGGGATATATAGTAGCACTTTAATGAACCAGAAATTTCATATCGCGCCGTTAACAAAATGGGCGCGAAACTATTCTTTGCAAATCTTCAAAAATCTAAAATTTTAATTATGTCTCAATTTCTCCTTTTCTACCCCAGACTTAGTTAATTTGTGCTCTAAAAAATAATTTATGTTCTACCATGATAATAAAGAACATGTGCGTATGGATAACATAAGAATGCAAATAAAATTTAAAAAATTGGATTTTTAATGGGTTGCCACCCATGCAATATTTGTCTAACATCATTAACAATATCTCACCTTCCAACTTACGGAGGATATTGTTAAATTGTAATTCTTTGTGTCGAAGTGTCGAAGTAAGTGTCGAAATGTCGAATTATGTGTCGAAGCTTATGTTAGTGTGTCGAAACAGTTGTTTCTCACAGATTTGTTTTAGATTTGATTTAGTTCAAAATAGATATTTTGGGCTTTTATAATTTTGGGCTTTTGCTTGGAGATCAAGTAAACCTAAATCTATAAATAGGAAGTATCTCTTGTATTTTGTAATAACAACAAGTAGTGAAGAATCACAGTACTTTTGTAATTCACAGTTGCAGTTAGCAAGTGAATAATAGAAATCCCACAATTTGTGGGTAACAATTTTCTCTCCATAGATTTCCCTTTTCGTTGCTTTCTTGCTGTTCGTTCTCAATCTTTTCATTTGCCATTGCGTGCTTGTGAGTTTGTTAAACAATCTTGAGGTCAAGATCGAAGAGGAATTCCCATAGGTTGTGGTTGAATTCCGACATCTGGTATCAGAGCCCCGGTTGCAATTCAAGGGAGGAAAATCGTGATGGCGATGAGCTATCCAAACGGGCACTTTCCGACGAGTTTTTCGATTCTCAAGAAAGACAATTATGAGAATTGGGGCAAGCAGATCAAGGTGGTTTTCTGTTATCAAGATCTTTGGGATCTTATGAAGGAAGGAGTAACACCGCTTGCAGAGAACGCGACAGATCAAGAAAATGCTGCACATAAAGAGTTGAAGAAGAAAGATTATAAAGCTCTCTTTATAATCCATCAGTGTGTTGATCCAGATAACTTTGAAAAAGTTGGCGATGTAGAGTCAGCGAAGGAAGCATGGGAGATTCTTGAAAAGTCGTTTGGAGGCGCAGAGAAGGTGAAAGAGGTGAGGTTACAAACTCACAAGAGAACATATGAGTTGCTTCAGATGGAAGACAACGAAAGTATAACAGATTTCTTCACCAGAGTTACAAAGCTGGTGAATCAAATCAAGGTATGTGGAGAGGTGTTAACATCAAGATTAGTTGTTGCAAAGATCTTGAGGTCATTAGCTCCAAAGTTCGACCACGTGGTAGTTGCCATAGAAGAGTCAAAAGACTTGTCAGTATTGACAAAGGAAGAGCTTCAAGGGACGCTTGAGTTTCATGAACAAAGGATGGCTGAAAGAGCTGCAGGAAAGTCGAAAAGTTATATGGCTTTTCAGGCGCAGTTAGAAAAAGAAAGGAAATGCAAAGGAAGCGTGAATGGCAACAAAGGAAGAGGAGGCTACAACAATTTGACTCAGAAGAAACCCTGGAACCAAGGCAACCAAAAAGGTGGTGCTGCAGGTAAAGGAAGAGGTGGTGGTCGAAAGCTGGACAAAAGTCACATTTAATGTTTCAATTGTCAGAAGTATGGTCACTATGTTAGTGATTGTCCCGAAAAGAAGAAAAATCAAGAAACTGCTGCAAAGCAGGCGAAACATGAAGAAAAAGAGATGTTGTTGATGGTCACAACAAGAGATGAAGAAAGATTCCAAGATCAGTGGTACTTGGACTCAGGATGCTCATCACACATGACTGGAAGGAAAGATTGGTTTGTTAACATGAAGCCCTCGTCGAAGAACACTGTGAAGTTTGCAAATGACAACACTCTAGCAGCTGTAGGTGTTGGTGATATTCTGATTATGAGGAAAGATGGCAAGAGGTCAACAATTTCCAATGTGTTGTACATAACAAGCATGAAGAGTAATTTGCTCAGTATAGGACAACTTGTCGAAAAGAACTACAAGGTAGTTGTCGAAGACAAGATGATGAGAGTTCTCGACGCAGGTGGTAGGTTGATCTTAAAGGCTCTAATGTCTCAGAATAGGACCTTCTAAATTGAACTCAAGGTGATGGAGCACAAGTGTCTAGCAAATGCAGCCAGCAGAGATGAATGGTTATGGCATTTTCGACTAGGCCATCTCAACTTCAATGACATCAGAGAGCTAAAGAGAAGAAATATGGTTTCAGGATTACCAGAAATCGACATTCCAAGTGAAGTCTGTGAAGAGTGTGTTCAGTCGAAACAACACAAGAATAGCTTCAGCAAGGATGCATGAAGGAAGTCGAAGGCAATTCTGGAAGTCATATACTCTGATGTATGTGGTCTAATCCAAGTGGATTCGATTGGTGGAAACAGGTACTTTGTCACATTCATAGATGATTACAGTCGAAAGTTGTGGACTTACCTCATCAAGAAGAAAAGTGATGTGATCGAGGTATTTGCCAGATTCAAGTCTATGGTCGAAAGACAGATTGGTCGAAAGCTAAAAATTCTGAGGACTGATGGTGGTGGAGAGTATGTGTCAAAAGAGTTCGATGCATTATGTGAAAAAGATGGGATTGTGCATGAGGTGGTGCAACCCTATACTCCACAACAAAATGGAGTTGCAGAATGAAAGAACAGAACCATCATAAACATGGTGAAAAGTATGTTGAATGGAAAGCATCTACCCAAAGAATTATGGGGAGAAGCGGTTTCGACAGCAACATATATTTTGAACAGATGTCCGACGAAGAAGCTTGAAGGAATCACACCAGAAGAATGTTGGTCTGGTGTCAAGCCTAGCCTCAGTCACTTGAAGGTGTTTGGATCTATAGCACATAGACATGTGCCAGATCAGTTAGAAGAAAGCTTGATGACAAGTCAAATTAGATGATCTTGATAGGATATCATTCGACTGGAGGTTACAAACTCTTCGACCCAGTGAATAAGCAGGTAGTGATCAGCAGGGACGTGATCATAGATGAGCTTAAAGAATGGGATTGGGCTAAGAATGCGAAGAAGGATTCAGTAAGAATCTCTTATGTAGAACCAGCCACTGAAGTCGAAAGAGAAGTTCGACAGGATCCGGTCATAGATGAAGCCATCCAAGCAAACCTCGACGAACAAGACGCATGCCTGCAAGGTTGCAAGAATGTGTAATTACATCAGATGATGTGGTCGATGAAGAGGGTGAGCTGGTGCATTATGATTTCTACGCAGATGTCGAACCAGTCAATGCAGCTGAGGCATTGAAAGATTCGAAGTGGGTAAAAGCAATGAATGAAGAGTTAGAGTCCATCGAAGTCAATAACACCTGGTCACTTGTCGAATTGCCTCAAGGCAAGAAGGTAATTGATGTAAAGTGGGTTCGCACCTGTTTCTAGGATCGAAACAATCAGGTTGGTTATCGGTCTAGCAAATATGAACAATTGGCACACATGTCAGATGGAGGTGAAGTGTGTGTTCCTTAATGGCCCCTTAGATGAAGAAGTCTATGTCGCACAACCAGCTGGGTATGTGAAACGAGGCGAAGAAGGAAAGGTGTACAGGCTGCATAAAGCCCTGTATGGACTTAAGCAAGCTCCAAGAGCTTGGAATAAGAAAATCGACAGCTTCTTAAGGGAGAAGGAATTTGTAAAATGTACGACTAAACATGGAGTGTATGTAAGGAGAAGCAATAATAAATTACTTATACTATGCCTCTATGTCGATGATTTGTTGATAACAGGTAGTTGCAAGAAGGAGATCGAAGATTTCAAACATGACCTGAGTGAGGAGTTTGAAATGTCAGACTTGGGAAATCTCTCATATTTCCTTGGCATCGAATTCTACAAGACTAGTAGAGGTTTGATGATGCACCAAAGAAGATATGCAGGAAAAATAATCAAGAGATTTGAGATGCAAGATTGTAACCCAACTTCGACTCCAGCTGAGACCAGACTGCAACTGTCAAAGGATTCAGATGAAGATGATGTCGACCCAACCCAATACATAAGACTTATTGGGTCACTTAGATACCTTTGTCACACAAGGCCTGACTCAGCATACAGTGTGGGTATGGTAAGTAGATTCATGCAGAAGCCAAAGGTATCACACCTAACAGCAACGAAGAGGATATTGAGGTATCTGAAAGGGACTTTTGACTACGGCATTTTGTTTCCTGCAGCTGATGAAGGGAAAGAATGCAAGTTAGTGGGATACACCGACTCCAGCTGGTGTAGTAATCTTGAGGATAGAAAATCCACAGCTGGATATGTGTTTATGTTAGGTCATGCACCAGTTGCTTGGAGTTCGAGAAAGGAGCCAGTAGTGGCATTGTCATCATGCGAAGCAGAATACATAGCTGCTTCTCTTTGTGCATGTCAAGCAACTTGGATGGTAAACTTGGTCGAAGATATTACAGGGAAGAGTCATGGAGTAATTACAAGCAACTGATGGCATGTCAGCTATCAACTTGGCAAAGAATCCAATAGCTCACGGTCGAAGCAAGCACATCGAAATGAGGTTCCATTATCTTCGAGAGCGGGTAGCAGAAGGGAAGATGAAATTGGAACACTGCAGAACTGAGAATCAGATTGCAGATATCATGACGAAGGGAGTGCAGGTCGAAGCTTACAGAAGACTAAGAGCCATGATGAATGTGGACAGCTTAGACACAATGAATTAGGTGGTGTGTTAAATTGTAATTTCTTGTGTCGAAGTGTCGAAGCAAGGAAGTGTCGAAATGTCGAAACATGTGTCGAAGCTTATGTTAGTGTGTCGAAACAGTTGTTTCACACAGATTTGCTTTAGATTTGATTTAGATTAGATTTGATTTAGTTCAAAATAGATATTTTGGGCTTTTATAGTTTTGGGCTTTTGCTTGGAGATCAAGTAAACCTAAATCTATAAATAGGAAGTATCTCTTGTATTTTGTAATAACAACAAGTAGTGAAGCGTCACAGTACTTTTGTAATTCACAGTTGCAGTTAGCAAGTGAATAATAGAAATCCCACAGTTTGTGGGTAACAATTTTCTCTCCATAGATTTCTCTTTTCGTTGCTTTCTTGTTGTTCTTTCTCAATCTTTTCATTTGCCATTACGTGCTTGTGGGTTTGTTAACCAATCTTGAGATCAAGATTGAAGAGGAATTCACATAGGTTGTGGTTGAATTCCAACAAATATTTCATGTTAGTTCTTCCATCAATACATCATACTCATTTATTATGGTAACACCTTAATTTTCTCTGCGTAATTTATAAATAAAAACCAGAGTAAACTAAAACAATCCAACAATTAGGATGCTACTTTCAACATCAACTAGCTCATGCAATAGGATATGGAACACATGAAATTTATAATTAATAAGAACTATATACAAATCTGAACTCCAACATTTTATTAACAGCAGAAAATCATCGATAACTGATTAGTTTAACTTTTCAAAATATAATCATAACATAATGTAGATATAAAGGATTCTCAAACATCGGAGATTCACAAAATAATCTCCACCAAAACATGAAATAAAGAAACCAAACGTTCTCCCCCCAGTGTTACCTATCAGAGCAGACGCCAACTCAACAAAAGAAATAAGGAAGGTAATCCCTCCCACTCACATCCACGCCTCTACTGTGAATTATCTGCACGATGCCCATGTAAAGGCAACATGCAAACAGAAGAGGTAAGAATTCACAATCATATAATGAAATTACATAATAATATGTAAGCACACAATCAACATATGCATAATCACCCGTTTCACTAATCACACTCCACACAATATAAATATTTAATACAAAGTGTATGCAATGCAATGAGACTCAACTTCATGGTAACGCTTCCTCACTATAGGATTAGAGCACACCAGAAATCATTATCATCACCATAGGTAACGCTTCACCGATTTCCACCTAGAACTAGCTACTCGCACCCAATCTCCACCAATAGATTGAGGCTCACTAAAATCGGACCACCGTCTAAACACGATGATGCATGCTTCATAAATGACATACAACAACAACATGTACAATGATATTCACCTTAATCACTATACTACAAACATATACACACACAATACCACACCACAACATATACACCGCATACCATCCAACACCAGTACGCACCATTAAAAATCATTTCCAGGTATGGGAACTATTTTTATATTAAAGTACACCGCGTCAGCTTTCCAATGCTTTGAATGACACCTCAAACAAACACCTGAAACTCAAGTTATGAATTTTTAAAGTTTGACACAACAGGTGTAACCGGTTACACCAAAACAGGTAACCGGTTACCACTTGATCGAAAACAGTGGCTAAACATCCCCAGTGTAACTAGTTACAACCAAACCAGTAACCGGTTACACCCTTTAAAATTTTCCCAATTTACGTTCTTATTGGACAGTGTAACCGGTTACACCAAAACATGTAACCGATTACACCCTTTAAAAATTTGATTTTTCTGAAAATTGTCCCACGTATAACTGGTTACTCCAAAAGTGGTAACCAGTTACCACTGTGACATAAGCAATTTTCTGCTATTTTGTGCTACGAAATTTAGTTCTAAAACATCCCAAAACATCAAAAACGTTCATCCACAACACTATTCATCCAAACATACATCATGACAACATTCTCACACAATTGCATAATTCAAAGCATAGAAAAGGAAATTCAATTAAAGAGAAACCAGACACCTGCCCACATGTTATCATGCAAAGCCCTTATACAAAAGAAAATCTCACCCTTACCTTAATTTTTTAGCAAGAGCACTTCAACAATGAGGTTCTCTCTTCTTCTTCCACAAGCCCTAGCTCTTTTCTCTTTCTCTTCCTTTTTCACGTTCTGACAGTTCTCCCTCTATTTCCATTCTTTCCTTATTTTATTATCATTTCTAATTAACATTTATTCCAACTAAATAAAATAAATATTTATTTTATTATATTACTATAATAATAATAATACTTAAAAACAAATGTTTAATTATTACTATTACTACTATTTTATTTAAATAATCATATTTAAATAATGGTGACATCATATACTTCTCCCACCATCCCTATATCTCTACATTTTTGCTCACACACACCTAACACCTTAAATTATAATTTTTAAGGCTACCACCTTACACCAAAGGATTTCTCTAACACATCAAAACATCAAATAACACATACATTTCACACAATTTATTTATGAAAATAAATTAAATAAATTGGGCGTTACAACTCTTCCCCACTTAGAATATTTTCGTTCTCAAAAATTTACCTGATGCGAACAACTAAGGATGTGACTCTCGCATCCCACTCTCCAACTCCCACATCATGTTCCTTCCGACAGCTCCTCCCCAAACTACCTTCACGTGAGCAATCTCCTTGCCTCTCAACCTTTTCAACTCTCGGGCTACGATCCTCACATGTAAATCTTCAACTGTAAGATTATCCCATACTTGCACATCATCCATCGAAATCACATGAGACAGATTTAGAACATACTTCCGAAGCTGTGAGACATAGAATACATCATGCAAATTCGAAAGATTAGGTGGCAACGCCACCCTATAAGCAATTACTCAAATCCTCTCCAAAATTTGATACGAACCGATAAACCGAGGAGTAAGCTTTCTCGATTTCAAAGCACGTTTGATAACGGTCACCAGAGTGACTCTCAAGAACACATGGTCTCCCTATTGAAACTCAATCATTCATTCTCTTATCATGGTAACTCTTCTACCTACTCTGCGAAGCTTTCATCCTTTCTCGAATTAATTTCATCTTTTCAGTAGTCTGCTGGAAAATCTCAGGTCCAAGCACTACATTCTCGCCAGCTTCATGCCAACACAAAGGTGTCCTACACCTCTGACCATACAGTGCCTCAAAGGGTTCCATTCCAATTCTAGAATGAAAGACATTTTTATAAGTAAACTCTATCAGTGGCAGATGACTATCCCAAGCACCTCCCTGCTCAAGAACACAAGCTCTCAACAAATCCTCCAAGGACTGAATAGGTCTCTCCGTTTGACCATTTGTCTATGGATGATAGGCATAACTCAACCTCAACTTAGAACCCAAAGCCTCCTGCAAACTCTCCCAAAATTTAGATGTAAACCTCAGGTCTCTATCAGAAACAATACTCAACGGAACTCCACACAGCTTCACAATCACATAGATGTAAATCTCTGCCAACTTTTGCAAAGGAAACCGATGTTAATCGGAATAAAATGCGCTGATTTTATGAGTCTATCAACTACTACCCAAATTGCATCATGCCCTCTAGGAGTATTGGGTAATCCCATCACAAAGTCCATCAAAATGCTATCCGATTTCCACTCTGGGATGTCTAACGGTGCATCAATCCTGCTGGCTTCTGGTGCTCAACCTTTGACTTCTGACAAATTAAGCATGCATACACAAACTGCGCCACATCACGTTTCAGTCCAGGCCATCAGAATATCTTCTTCAGATCCTGATACATCTTAGTAGCTCCGGGATGGATACTCAAGCTACTTCTATGACTTTCTTTTAAGATCATCTTCTTCAACTCAGGATTATCAGGTATACAAATCCTACCTCGGAATTTCAACACACCTTGCTCATCCACTTTAAAATCAATCTCTTCAGTCTGATCACCCTCAACCATCAAATCCACCAACTTCACATTCAACTTCTGACTGTCTTTAATATTATTAATAAAATCATTGTTTATGTTCAACATACCCAACATCATGCTCTGCGGTGTTAGCTCGCAGACCAAATTCATGTCTCTGAACTGTTCAATAAGTTCCAACTCTTTAACCATCAAAGCAGACATATGCAAAGACTTTCGACTTAAAGCATCAGCCACAAAATTAGCCTTACCAGGGTGATAATTCAAGCCAAAGTTATAATCCTTCAGAAATTTTAACCATCTCCGTTGCCTCATATTCAATCCTTTTGATCAAACATATATTTTGAACTCTTGTGATCACTGAATACCTCGAATTTGGAACCATAAAGATAATGCCTCCAAATCTTCAACACAAACACCACTGCAGCCAACTCTAAATCATGAATATGATAATTTCTCTCATGAACCCCTAGTTTCCGTGAAGCATAAGCCACTACCTTGTCGTCTTGCATCAGCATACCGCCTAAACCCATCATAGACACATCACAATACATAAAAAATGATTTATTAGGATCTGGAAAAATCAGAACTGAAGTTGTAGTCAATCTCTTCTTCAACTCTATGAAACTTTCTTCACAATGAATGTCCCACACAAATGCTTTACCTTTACAAGTCAGCTAGGTTAATGAAAGTGATAACTTAGAAAAACCTTCAATAAACCCGCGGTAGTAACCATCCAAGCCCAAAAAATTTCTAATCTCAATGACCGACTTTGGAGTCTCCCACTATAGTACTGCATTTACTTTGGACAGATCCACATCGATACCATCACCTGAAATAATATTCCAAAGAAAACTAACTTCTTGCAACCAGAACTCACACTTTGACAACTTTGCGTATAACTTATTCTCTTTCAACACTTGCAACACAATTCACAAATGCTCAACATGCTCTTCATTCGACTTGTAATAGATCAAAATATCATCAATGAAAACCACCACGAACTGATCCAGATAAGTATGAAATATATGGTTCATATATTCCATAAACACTCCAGGTGCATTAGAAACGCCAAACGACATCACTAGATATTCATAATGCCCATACCGAGTCTAAAAGTCATCTTCTGAATATCTTCATCCTTGACGTGAATCTGATGATTACCCAAACTTAAGTCAATTTTGCTGAAAACACGTGCTCCTACCAGTTGATCCATCAAATTATCTATTCTCGAAAGTGGATATTTGTTCTTGATCATTTGTTTATTCAGTTGTCGGTAATCCACAGACAACCTGATACTATAATCTTTCTTCTTTACTAATAACACTGGAGCCCCCCAAGGTGACACACTTGGTCTCACAAATTTCTTTTCCATCAAATCCTCTAATTTCTTCTTTAATTCTACTAATTCCGACGTCGACATCCTGTATGGTGCCATAGAAACAAGCCTGGGACCATGGACAAGATCAATAGAGAATTCCACCTCTCCCTCTGGCGGAACATCCTAAATATCATCCGGAAACACCTATAGAAAATCACACACCACCGGCAATTCTTCAATTGCAGCTTGACTTTTAACAGATAAAGATGCGAACAACACAAGCACTTGAGTTTCCTCTAGCAAAAGCTCATTCAACTGCCTAGCAGATAAGAAACCAGTTTCCTCTTTGTCATCAGGAGCAAGAAATCGTACTGATTTGTTATAATAATTTATATGAGCATGATTGAACTCCAACCAGTTCATTCCCAAGATAACATCAAGATCCCTCAGCATCAAGCAAATAAGATCAACACTGAAATATCTATCAAACATTGACAAAGGACAGTTCAAACAAACCAAAGAAGTAGCCACTGATCCCTTAGCGAGAGTATCGATAACCATCTCTCTATTCATTGAGGACACTACAAGGCCCAACCTTTTCACACAATCAGCAGCAATAAACGAGTGAGTAGCACCAGTATCAATAATAGCAATTAAAGGAGTACTATTAATGTAACATATACCTCTAATCATCCTGTCGTCACTGTAATTCTTAGTCCTGGACAAAGCAAACACCGTTCCACTGGATTGAGCTTGCTCCAACTTCTGGCAATGCGTACTGATATGTCATGATTCACCATAGTTGTAGCAAGTCACCACATTATCTTTGCAATTAGTAAATAGATGTCCTATCTTCCCACACCAGAAACACTTCTTCATATCACCCTTGCATTCATTAGCGCGATGACCAAGCTCACCACACTTAAAACATTTAAGAGGAGCAGGAGCACCTCCCCCACTTGGCCTCTTACCATCAACAACCTTTTGTTGACCTTTCTCAGCTGGAGCACTATAAGGTTTCCCACGGTTCAAATGTTGCTTCCCCCTCTTCTCGCTCAGACTCTTATAGTGAGCTGACCGAGCCTTACTATCATCCTCGTAGATCCTACAACTATTCACAAAGTCTGAAAACCTTCGTATCTGTTGATACCCAATCGTCTATTTGATTTCTGGACGCAAACCATTCTCAAACTTGACACATTTTGAGAATTCAACAGTTGCCTCACTGTAATGAGGATAGAACTCCGCAAGTTCCACGAACTTGGCAGCATACTCAGTAACAAATAAATTCACCTGTTTCAGTTCTAGGAATTCAATCTCCTTCTTCCCACGAACATCTTCAAGAAAATACTTCCTCGTAAACTCTCTGTGAAACACAGCCTAAGTGATAACTTCACCTGCAGTTTCCAACACCTAACGGCTATTGACCCACCAATCATATGCCTCCTCAGCCAGCATATGTGTACCAAACTGTACCTTCTGCGCTTCTGAATAATCCATCACACGAAATATTCTCTTAATCTCTTTGAGCCAAGCCTACGCTCCATCACGATCATACCTACCCTTAAAAGTAGGTGGACTGTTCCTCTAAAACTTCCCCAAATATCATAACTCATCATTCCCACCAGCATTAGGCTGATTCTGCATAGCCTAAGCCACAACCTACAAAGCAGCAGCAATTGCGACATCGTTTCTTCCGCCATTTTCTGCTTCACTACAATAACATCAACAATGATTAGAAGACTACCACAATAGCGTTCAATTGTCACACCATACCGACTCGACAACTTGGCTCGACATATCGACCTGCTCTGATACCACTATGTAACACCTTAATTTTCCCCGTGTAATTTTTAAATAAAAATCAGAGTAAACTAAGACAATCCAACAATTAGGATGCTACTTTCAACATCAACCAACTAAATGCAATAGGATATGTAACACATATGGAATTTAGAATTAATATGAATTATAAACAAATCTGAACTCCAACATTTTATTAGCAATGAAAAAGCATCAATAACTGATTAGTTTAAAATTTCAAAATATAATCATAACATAATGTAGATAAAAAGAATTCTCAAACATCGGATATTCACAAAATAATCTCCACCAAAACATGAAATAAAGAAAACAAGCATTCTCCCTCCAGTGTTACGTATCAGAGCAGACACCGACTCAACAAAAGCAATAAGGAAGGTAATTCCTTCCACTCACATCCACGCCTCTACTACAAATTATTTGCACGATGATCATGTAAGGACAACATTCAAATAGAAGGGGTGATAATTTATAATAATATAATGAAATTGCATAATAATATGTAAGCACAAAGTCAACTTATGCATAATCACCCATTTCACGAATCACACTCCACACAATTTAAACATTTAGTACAAAGTGTATGCAATGCAATGAGACTTAACTCCATGACTCAATGCATGTGGTACCAAATGTGAACTCTCAAGTTCACTCGCTCCTGATCCCCACCATAGAATCAGAGCACACCAGAAACTGTTACCATCACCATAGGTTACGCTTCACAAATTCCCACCTAGAACCAATAACACACACCCATTTCCCACCATAGGATTGAAACTCACTAAAAATGGACCACCGTCCAAACACCATGATGCATGATTCGTAAATGACATACAACAACATGTACAATGATATTCACCTTAATCACTGTACTACACCAAAATTGGTCAGAAAAACACCAAATGTATACTACAAGCATTCAACAATAGCATTATAGTAGTATAGCGGGTAATAGCACACCATTCACACACATTACCACACCATAACATACACACTGCATATCATCCAACACCAGTACACACCATTAAAAATCATTTACAGGTACTAATGGTATTTTTATATTAAAGTACAGTGCATCGATTTTCCAACGCTTCGAACGACACCCTAAACGGACACCCCGAAACTCAAGTTATGAATTTTTAACGTTTGACACAACAGGTGTAACCGGTTACACCAAAATTGGTAACCGGTTACCACTTGATCAAAAACAGTGGCTAAACATCCCTAATGTAACCCATTACACCAAAACCAGTAACCGGTTACACCCTTTAAAATTTGCCTAGTTTACATTCTTTTTGGACAGTGTAACCAGTTACACCAAAACCTGTAGCCGGTTACACCCTTTAAAAGTTAGATTTTTCTGAAAATTGTCTCAGGTAAAACCTGTTATCAAAAAGCGCTAACCAGTTACCACTATGACAGAAGTAGTTTTCTACTATTTTGTGCTACGAAATTCAGTTCTAAAACATCCTAAAAATCCCAATTTTCATAAACAATAAATTACCTCAGTTTCCCACTTTGATCCCCAACAACACACAACATCATAAACGTTCATCCACAACACAATTCCTCCAAACATACATCATGACAACATTCTCACACAATTGCATAATTCAAAGCATAGAAAAGAAAATTCAATTAAAGAGAAACCAGACACCCACCCACATGTTATTATACAAATCCCTTATACAAATGGAAATCCCACCCTTACCTTAATTTTCCAGCAAGAGCACTTCAACAATGAGGTTCTCTCTTCTTCTTCCTCAAGCCATATCTCTCTCTTCTCTTTCTCTTCCTTTTTCACGTTCTGACAGTTCTCCCTCTATTTCCCTTCTTTCCTTATTTTATTATAATTTCTAATTAACAGTTATTCCAACTAAATAAAATAAATATTTATTTTATTACATTATTATAATAATAATACTTAAAAATAAATATTTAATTATTACTATTACTACTATTTTATTTAAATAGTCCTATTTAAATAATAGTGACATCATATACTTCTCCCACCACCCCCATATCTCTACATTTTTACTCACACACCCCCAACACCTTAAATTCTAATTTCTAAGGCTACCACCCTACACCAAAGTGTTTCTCTAACACATCAAAACATCAAATAACACATACATTTCACACAATTTATTTACGAAAATCAATTAAATAAATTGAGGCGTTACAATTATCATCTTATCTTTCCAAAATTTGAACCTAAGTTGACTAGTTTCCAAGTGGACATTTTCTACGGCAGTACGTAAGAAGGGCATATCTACAATGATTGGAACCACAACTTCATCTTCAATGTCAAAAGTTACAAAGTCAACAATATATACAAATATTTTAACTTTCACTAATATGTATTCTGTTATTGCATTAGGAACTATATAATATTCATCTTCTAGTTTCAAAGTCATGTTTGTGCTCCTTTCTTTTCCATATAGTCTTGTCATCATAAAAAGTTGTTTCGAGAAATTTTTTTATTATAATTATCGTATCCACAAAGATGTTGAAATTAACCCAAAACCTATGGGAATTCCTCTTCAATCTTGATCTCAAGATTGTCAACAAACCCACAAACACGCAATGGTAATGAAAAGGTTGAGAAAGAACAGCAAGAAAAAACGAAAGAATAAATATTTGGAGGAGAGAATGAACAAATTCTGCAGAGAACTCTCTGCCCACAAACTGTGGAAATTCTATTATTTCACTTGCTAACTGCAACTGTGAATACAAGCTTTCAATTCTAAGCTTCTTGTTATTACAAAATAGAAGAGATTCTCCCTATTCATAGATTTAGCTTAGCTTGCACCCCAAGCTAAGGCCCAAAACTATAAAAGCCCAAAATAGCTAACATTACTAAAACAGGCCTAAGTCGAAATCCTGTGTGAAGGAACCTCCTTCGACACTTCGACACACTATTACAATTCGACTGCTCCTTGCTTCTGTCGAGCTACACTGCTTTGACACAAGGAATTACAACTCAACACACTACCTAATTCATTGTGTCTAAGCTGTCTACATTCATCATGGTTCTCAGTCTTCTGAAAACTTCGACTTGCACTCCCTTCGTCATGATATCTGCAATTTGATTCTCAGTTCTGCAGTGTTCTAAATTCATCTTCCCTTCTGCTACCTGCTCTCAAAGATAATGGAATCTCATTTCTATGTGCTTGCTTCAACCGTGAGCTATTGGATTCTTCGCCAAGTTGATAACTGACATGCTGTCGATCTTTATGGTAATTTCTCCATGACTCTTCCCTGTAATCTCTTCGACCAAGTTCACCATCTAGGTTGCTTAACATGCACAAAGAGAAGCAGCTATATATTCTGCTTTGCATGATGACAATGCCACTACTGGCTCCTTTCTCGAACTCCAAGCAACTGGTGCACCACCTAACATAAACACATATCCAGCTGTGGATTTTCTATCCTCAGCATCACTACACCAGCTGGAGTCGGTGTATCCCACTAACTTGCATTCTTTCCCTTCATCACCTATAGGAAACAAAATGCCGTAGTCGAGAGTCCCTTTCAGATACCTCAGTATCATCTTCGTCGCTGTTAGATGTGATACCTTTGGCTTCTGCATGAATCTACTTACCATACCCACACTGTATGCTAAGTCATGCCTTGTGTGACAGAGGTATCTAAGTGACCCAATAAGTCTTCTGTATTGGGTTGGGTCGACATCATCTTCATCTGAATCCTTCGACAGTTGCAGTCTGGTCTCAGCTGGAGTCGAAGTTGGGTTGCAATCTTGCATCTCAAATCTCTTGAGTATTTTGCTTGTATATCTTCTTTGGTGCATCATCAAACCTCTACTAGTCTTGTAGAATTCGATGCTAAGGAAATATGAGAGATTTCCCAAGTCTGACATTTCAAACTCCTCACTTAGGTCATGTTTGAAATCTTCGATCTCCTTCTTGCAACTCCCTGTTATCAACAAATCATCGACATAAAGGCATAGTATAATCAATTCATTGTTGCTTCTCCTTTCATACACTCCATGCTCAGTCGTACACTTCACAAATTCCTTCTCCCTTAAGAAGCTGTCAATTTTCTTATTCCTAGCTCTTGGAGCTTGCTTAAGTCCATACAGGGCTTTATGCAGCCTGTACACCTTTCCTTCTTTGCCTCATTTCACATACCCAGCTGGTTGTGCGACATAGACTTCTTCATCTAAGGGGCCATTAAGGAACACACACTTTACGTCCATCTGACATGTGTGCCAATTGTTCATATTTGCTAGACCAACAACCAACCTGATTGTTTCGATCCTAGCAACAGGTGCAAACACTTCATCAAAGTCGATTCCTTCCTTCTGTAGAAATCCTTTCGCCACAAGTCTTGCCTTGTGTCGAGTTACTTCTCCTCTAGGATTTACCTTTAACTTGTAAACCCACTTCACATCAATTGCCTTCTTGCCTTGAGGCAATTCAACAAGTGACCAGGTGTTGGTGACTTCAATGGACTCTAACTCTTCATTCATTGCTTTCACCCACTTCGAATCTTTCAATGCCTCAGCTACATTGACTAGTTTGCCATCTGCGTAGAAAGCATAATGTACCAGCTCACCCTCTTCATTAACCACATCATCTGATGTAATTTCACATTCTTGCAACCTTGCAGGCATGTGTCTTGTTCGTCGAGGTCTGCTTGGGCCGGCTTCATCTATGACTGGTTCCTATCGAACTTCTCTTTCGACTTCAGTGGTTGGTTCTTCACAAGAGATTCTCACTTAATCCTTCTTGGCATTCTCAGTCCAATCCCATTCTTTAAGCTCATCTATGATCACGTCCCTACTGATCACTACCTGCTTATTCACTGGGTCGAACAGTTTGTAACCTCCAGTCGAATGATATCCTATCAAGATCATCTGATTGGACTTGTCATCAAGCTTCCTTCTCAACTGATCTGGCACATGTCTATGTGCTATAGATCCAAACACCTTCAAGTGACTGAGGCTAGGCTTGACACCAGACCAACATTCTTCTGGTGTGATTCCTTCAAGCTTCTTCGTCGGACATCTGTTCAAAATATATGTTGTTGTTGAAACCGTTTCTCCCCATAATTCTTTGGGTAGATGCTTTCCATTCAACATACTTCTCACCATGTTCATGATGGTTATGATCTTTCGTTCTGCAACTCCATTTTGTTGTGGAGTATAGGGTGGCACCACCTCATGCACAATCCCTTCTTTTTCACATAATGCACCGAACTCTTTCGAAACATACTCTCCACCACCATCAATCCTCAGAATTTTCAGCTTTCGACCGCTCTGGCTTTCGACCATAGATTTGAACCTGGCAAATACCTCGATCACATCACTTTTCTTCTTGATGAGGTAAGTCCACAACTTTCGACTGTAATCATCTATGAACGTGACAAAGTATCTGTTTCCAGCAATTGAATCCACCTGGATTGGACCACATACATCAGAGTATATGACTTCCAGAATTGCCTTCGACTTCCTTCCTACATCCTTGCTAAAGCTATTCTTGTGTTGTTTCGACTGAACACACTCTTCACAGACTTCACTTGGAATGTCAATTTCTGGTAATCCTGAAACCATATTTCTTCTCTTTAGCTCTCTGATGTCATTGAAGTTGAGATGGCCTAGTCGAAAATGCCATAACCACTCATTTCTGCTGGTTGCAGTTGCTAAGCACTTATGCTCCATCACCTTGAGTTCAATCTTGAAGTTCCTATTCTGAGACATTGGAGCCTTCAAGATCAGTCTACCACCTGCATCGAGGACTCTCATCATCTTGTCTTTGACAACTACCTTGTAGTTCTTTTCGACAAGCTGCCCTATACTGAGCAAATTACTCTTCATGCCTGGTATGTACAACACATTGGAAATGGTTGACCTCTTGCCATCTTTCCTCATAATCAGAACATCAGCAACACCTACAGCTGCTAGAGTATTGTCCTTTGCAAACTTCACCGTGTTCTTCGACGAGGGCTTCATGTTGACAAACCAATCTTTCCTTCCAGTCATGTGTGATGAGCATCCTGAGTCCAAGTACCACTGATCTTGGAATCTTTCTTCTTTTCTTGTTGTGACCATCAGCAATGTCTCTTCTTCTTCATGTTTCGCCAGCTTTGCATTAGTTTCTTGAATTTTCTTCTTTTCTGGACAGTCACTAACATAATGGCCATACTTCTGACAATTGAAACATTGAATGTGACTTTTGTCCGGCTTTCGACCACCACCTCTTCCTCTACCTGCAGCACCACCTCTTTGGTTGCCTTAGTTCTAGGGTTTTTTTTCTGATTGTTGTAGCCTCCTCTACCTTTGTTGCCATTCACGCTTCCTTTGCCTTTCCTTTCCTTTTCTGACTGCTCCTACAAAGCCATATCACTCTTCGACTTTCCTGCAGCTCTTTCAGCCATCCTTTGTTCATGAGACTCAAGCATCCCTTGAAGCTCTTCCTTCGTCAATACTGATAAGTCTTTCGACTCTTCTATGGCTACTACCACGTGGTCGAACTTTGGAGCCAATGACCTCAAGATCTTTGCAACAACTGATCTTGATGTCAACACCTCTCCACATACCTTGATTTGATTCACCAGTTTTGTAACTCTGGTGAAGAAATCTGTTATACTTTCGTTGTCTTCCATCTGAAGCAACTCATAGATTCTCTTGTGAGTTTGTAACCTCACCTCTTTCACATTCTCTGTGCCTCCAAACGACTTTTCAAGAATCTCCCACGCTTCCTTCACTGACTCTACATCGCTAACTTTTTCAAAGTTATCTGGATCACCACATTGATGGATTATAAAGAGAGCTTTAAAATCTTTCTTCTTCAACTCTTTGTGTGCAGCCTTTTCTTGATCCGTCGCGTTCTCTGCAAGCGGCGTTACTCCTTCCTTCACAAGATCCCAAAGATCTTGATAACAGAAAACCAGCTTGATCTGCTTGCACTAATTCTCATAGTTGTCTTTCTTGAGAATCGAAAGACTCGCCGGAAAGTGCCCGTTTGGATAGTTCATCGCCATCACGATTTTCCTTCCTTGAATTGCAACCGGAGCTCTAGATACCAGATGTTAGAATTAACCCAAAACCTATGGGAATTCCTCTTCAATCTTGATCTCAAGATTGTCAACAAACCCACAAACACGCAATGGCAATGAAAAGATTGAGAAAGAACAGCAAGAAAAAACGAAAGAAGAAATATTTGGAGGAGAGAATGAACAAATTCTGCAGAGAACTCTCTGCCCACAAACTGTGGAAATTCTATTATTTCACTTGCTAACTGCAACTGTGAATACAAGCTTTCAATTCTAAGCTTCTTGTTGTTACAAAATATAAGAGATTCTCCCTATTTATAGATTTAGCTTAGCTTGCACCCCAAGCTAAGGCCCAAAACTATAAAAGCCCAAAATAGCTAACATTACTAAAACAGGCCTAATTCGAAATCTTGTGTGAAGGAACCTCCTTCGACACACTATTACAATTCGAATGCTCCTTACTTCTGTCGAGCTACACTGCTTTGAGACAAGGAATTACAACTCAACAAAAGACTGATAGTTTTAAAGACTGTTCAACAGTTTTTAAGATTCTAAGTAGAAAAGGGTTTTATAATTATTTTGACGCATGTAAGTAAATGACATAAATTAAATGAAAAAAAAAGTAAAATGGAGATTATTGTGTTAATAGTAAGAAAGTTTGATGGGGGTAGATTTCGTCATTACGTATTTATCATGTATAACTATAAGTCAGTAATATGATCATTTACATCATCTATTAATATTATCACTTGTTGCTCGTATTCGTATCTCCCTTCGGTCTAAATGGCATGAAATCTATGTGTTACCTAATATCCGATATCTCAATCCATTAACCAACTCGGAGCATTAAGTTCCAATAATTACAAAGCACCAAGACTCCACATCAATCCAACTACTGTATACACAAATATTAAATCTAAGGTCGTGTTCAGGCATTAATATTCAATAAATGATAATCTTGGATCTAGCAATGACAAACACTGTTTGAATGTCAAGTCATACCATGAAAACAAGTTTTAGGTAGAAAATCTAAAACAAACATTAAGAATAAAGAGTCATCAATATTAAAGCTTGAGTAAACTTACATAAACTGCTATGACCTATTAAATACATGAATAAAATAATTACATCTAACCCCCAAAATGAGATTTTTAGCTACGCTTACTCATCATAGCTGTAGCGATAATCCCAGAAGACGAGCTTGGAGGTTTATTTTGCCAATCACTTGAGCAGCGCTTCTGCCTTCAATCTCCCTTTCTTATTCTCCTATTGTAGACCAACGGGAACATGCTCCCATTCTATACTACCACAATCCAATGAAACTCCCTTTGCACTAACTTGGAAACCCTTATTTATAGATGCAGATTTAAGGGCCTTGTTAGGTGCACTGCCCATTTTTGCCTTGTGAGGCTGCTTTCTTCTAGATTAAGTAATGCTAGATGTCTTACAAGTGACCCTAGCCACCTTGCTTCACTACGCACACCACTCAAGCGCTTGGGCACAAACCCTTTCTTCACCATGAAGTACTTTAGCCTTGGGTTGCCATCTGTCTTCCTGAGCATGCTAGACACGCCTATTATCATGGCATAACGTGCCTTGCTTTTAAGGGACTTGATCTAGTTTGATATTTTCTTGCTTTTATGGCATGGTATTCTTTCAAATGCAAGATCATAATCAACATCATAACTATCCATAAACCATAACATAAATATGAATCATTTGTTAGACTAAAGTAGGATTTTATCACATATCCATGACTTTCAAACATATCAAGTAACAGTAAAACTAATGCAAAGTCTACATAGTTAACATGCACATGCCTACTTTCATTATTTATGTAAAATATGATGTTGCACACATCTTACTTGGGTAAGCTTATGATTATGGAGTTATGTTAACATGCTTTCACTAGACTATAACAAAATCAAACTTTAAATAAAACAAATAATTCATAATCATGTTATATTTCACAGATAGCCAGAACACTAATCATGAATGAATAATTTAAAGAGAATAAAACATTTTTCATGCCATTTGTTCTTTGATTTTTTGTTATCAACCTATTGTTTGTGATTACATGCATTTTGGCTGTTTAGATCATCATCTGAACCATGTGTTGAAAAAAATTTGGAAATACTTTTTCAAAGAAACTTTAGAAATTGACAATATCACTTAATCATGAAAACAATAAAATATTTAACAGGTATATGATACTAGGTACTCTTTTGATCATTTATGCATTCATTGCAAAAAATATTTGTCTGCCTTCAGGCAACAAAATTATGAGTGAAATTCATAGATCTTCTCCTAGCCCCATGTTCCTCTCCTAGCCAAATTTTTGTAGTAGGGTGTGTTAATCGTACTGTGTGGCTCGCCCAACGAGTACTCTTCATAAATGTAGAAAACTTGTTGTGCCAGTGCCATTTCTGATCATAGGTCACCAAATTGATGTAGCATTAATTCAATTAAAGTGGTTTGAATCAATGTTTTAAAAACCAGACCAATCATCAAACCAGTGAGGGTACTGGGTCATTGGTTCATTGGTTGAACTAATGGGTCACTAGTCAAACTGCATGACTAAACCAGATTAAATCAAATAACTCATTTGAATAAATTGGTCTCTCTAACAAACTATATAGTTATTAAACCGATCAAATTAGATGACTTGGTCTCTAAAAAATCACGACACCTATAAAATTTCAAAATATCATAACTTCACATGTTCATTATTTATATTCAAATTCTAAACATAGTTATAGAGCCTTCTGTAGGAATCATCACTCTTGTTCTAGCTAAATCTAACATGACTTTATTTTCTAGATAATTTCTTACTTTTTTCTTTTCCTTTACCACTTGTACAAAAAAACTTAGTAATCACAAGATCGTTGACCCCTCAGGTTCTCAATTTGACCGACTAGTCCATTCTGGTTTTTAAAATTGTGGTTTCAGTGTAAATGGTGTTTAGTTTGACAAATACAAGGAAGTAACACAAAATCACAAACAAGGAAGAAAAATAATCTAAAATAAGATTGGCTTGCCTTCCCATATGCGCTTGTTTTACGTCATTAGCTCAAAACCTATTTTTCTTTTATGGATCATCTAGGGGTATAACATAGATGTAATTATCATTCTTACCCAGGTATGGTTTCAGTCTATGACAATTTACAATCCATTTTATTTGAGAAGTCGAGTATTCCAATTCTACTGATTAATGAGATTTCGCTGCTTTCACTTTAAATGGTCCTGACCATTTTAACTTTAATTTTTTAGGGAACAATTTAAGTCTGTAATTGAATACGAGGACCAATTCACCTGGTTTGAATTATTTCCCTTATCAAATGTTGATCATGATATTTCTTGACCTTTTATTTATATAATTGGCACAATTTATAGGTTTGGTTACGTAATTTATCTAACTTGTGCAATTGCAATTTCATATTTTGTCCAGCTAGTGACTCGTCAAAACTTAGGAACTTGAGTGGCCATTAAGCTTTGTGTTATAACTCAACTAGGAGGTGACATAAGTTTTCATATACCATTTGAAACGATATCAGACCTATAGTAGATATAAATGTTGTTTGATAAGCCCATAAAGTTTTGTCCAATTTTAATGACCAATCTATTCTTGATGATGATAACAATTTTTCTAAAATTCTTTTTATCTCCCTGTTTGATACCTATATTTGGCCATTGATCTAGAGGTGGTATGGTGATGATACCTTGTGCCTTACCCCATAATTTGCAAGTGCTTTTGCTAGTTAACTGTTAGAGTTATGGGATCATCTGTCACTAATGAGCACTCTGGGTGTTCCAAAACGAGCAAACATATTTTTCTTTAGGAATTTCATCATCGTTTTTCCATCTAGTTTGGGTGATGAAATTAATTCAACCCATTTGGAAATGTAGTTTACTACAAAAAGAATGTAATTATTGTTATATGGGGGTGGAAAGGGTCCAACTAAAATTAATTCCCCCAACAATAAAAAACTATAGGATGCTCTGTAGTGACATCTCGTTTCTTCTGGAAATCCCCTCGGCTCTTTGGCAGTTATCACCGTTTTGTGTGTGTTTGTGTGTGTCTTTTAATATATATGGACTATAAAAACCTTATTGAAGAACTTTAGCTAGTGTACATTCTTTATTGTAGTGTCTTCCATACGAAGAATTATGAAAATTCTCTATTATACTCCTCGCATCTTTGTTGGTTAGACATTTTCTTAAAATGTGATAAAATCTTATTATTTTAAAAAGACATGAATCATATCACACATATTGCTTTGCATATTTTAGGAACTTCTTCTTTTGCTGCCAATTTAAGTCCTCTGGGATGATTCTAACAACCTTGTAATTGGCCAGATCAAGGTTGTCAAGATCGGGATCTTACTTAAGATCGGAAAGGCATAGTAAAATCGTAAAACATAAGATCGTAACTAAGATTGGAAGATCCTACTCAATTATTTTTGTGAGATAAATAGGGGATAATAAGATTGTAAAACGTAAGATTGTAACAAAAATCAGAAGATATTACTAAAATAAAAAAATTAAACTAAATATTTGAAGTTTTTTTACATGATATTTTGATAGGCAAGTGTATTTGTGGGAAAATGGCCACCGCCGAACCGTAATTGTTGTGTCTTGGCATCTTGTCAACCTTCTCAGCTTGTAATGGTGGTGGCCCGAAAATGGCAAGTGTGGCCGGAAAACGACTGATCGTGGTCGGAATTGGCCAAGATCGCTCAAAATAAATGGTTTTACAATTTTTTTTTCATAATTTGACTATAACATGCGATTCTACTTAGGATCGGAATCGTTAGGGGTGGGTGAGATCGCAAAATCGTAAGATTTTAAGATCTAGATCGAGATCTTGACAACCATACTAGGCATAAGGTCTTGGCATAATGTCTATTTAAATCAATATCACATACTTAGGGAATCTAAGGTGTAGGAACGGTACCGATATTTATAATACTTTCCCAAGTCTATCTAACACAACCTAAACAACCTATATACTTTCAGAGTGTCGTGCCATGAATCGAAAAGGGTATGTAGAAATATGATCAACTTGGGTATGTAGAAATGATATAGTATTCAATGGTGATATCAAAAGGGTAGAAGAAATATTAGGGCTGCTAAAACATTCTTCTTGGTTGTGGTTTGTTGCAATAGCAGAAAGTAAAGAAGGGTACCAATGGCATGAATGGAATGCAAATCCTACGAGGAACTCAGCTACAGTTTGAGGTACTCATATTGAAGGGCTCTTTTACAAAGTTTTGTAAAGTTTTAATTTGAGTATTTTTTTTTGTAGTAGTATGAATGATTCATACTAGAAGTAATTAACTCTTGTATGAAGTTGTAGAGTAGCCTTGTACTTATATTCAATACAATTTGCTTATTAAAAAAATACATATACTTCTTTATTCATATATCGGCAAATATATATATAGCTATTCAGGTATCATCTTTTGGATTTTAAGACTATCCAAATAAGATTTTCCATTTATCTTGCTTGAAAGGTATTTTTTGAGGAAATCTTCAGCAGAAATTGTTTTGAATAATGCAGGAGTTTCAGGAGTAACAAGGCTGGGAGTTGGACCTACATGTCCACCTATACGAGGATTGTGAAATGCAGCAAGAGAGATCCTTTCCTTCATTGAATTTACAGTTACTCGATGTTCAATGCTCCGGTAAATTCCATTGGTCAATACCTACCGCACATTGTTTAAAATATGAATTAACAACAATTCTCTTAAAATGTTGATACTAAATTTTAATTCATTAAGTGTGTGTTCGTTTAGTTACCTCCAAAGCATCTCCAACATTTACAAGAAAAGCGTTCGAGAGAGGACTGATAGGAATCCACATTCCATCTTGTTTTATTTGCAAGCCTTGTACTTGATTAACTTCAAGAAGAATTGTAATGGCACTACCATCAGAATGAGGATTAAGTCCAATCACTTGATCTGGATGGGGACATGGAGGGTAGTAACCCATCCTCATTGCTTGAGATCCATCCTCAAACAAATCAAACAATTCATTTGGTTTGATCTTTAATGCTTTTGACATAAATTCCATAATTGACATACACAGTTTTTTCATCTCTAGAGAATAGTTCTCAAAATCATCTCTGCAATGCACCAAAGTAAAAAAAAATAGGGTTAATAGTGAATTTCACCCCTGTAATGTTAGCGAATTTTGCTTTCCCCCCTCCATGCCTTTTGGCAACAGTTTTTTCAAAAAAAGCGTTGCTTAAACCTGCCTATGGCAACGGTGGAGGTAAAACGAAACACGCTCATATGGCAGGGGGTTTCATATAAATAACTCAAAAAAATAATAATAATTATACAAGATAGCATAATATATTTTTATATATAATAAAGATTATACATAAATAAAAGAGAACGTAATAACACAAAAGAGTGAAAAGTACCTAAATGGTTGTGGGATGGAAGGAATTAGATAGGGATGTCTTCTGTGCAATGGAAACGTTTTAACGAAAAACATATCTCCCCATCTTAGTTTTTCTTCTTCTAATGCAACATAGACCTGTCCAAATCCCTGCATTTCTTCTGGTGTTTGCCAAAACTTCTTTTTCTTTTCCATTGGAAGGTTGAAGAATTCTTCAACACCACTTTTCACATTTTCCACCAATGAAGGGTTCACTCCATGATTTATTAACTGTAATTTATTTTCATTACTAATAAATTAGAGTTTAATAGTTTCCCTTCATAAAAATTATCAACTAATAAATTAAGGAAGGGTCCAAACCTGAAAGAAGCCCCATTCCTTACAAGCATTGTCTAGTTTCTCTAGCTCTATTGCATCTTCACATAACAATTTATCAAAGTTAATAATTGGAAGTCGTGGTAGTGATATTGTGTCAGATACAAGAATAGGGTCTTGATTTGGTTGAACATATTGTTCTGGAACTTTTGAAATAGATTGTTTTGCCAATTCTTGGACTGAAGGAGCCAGGATAGAACTATCACCCATTTGATGCTTGAAAGGATTTCAAGACTGAAGAATGAAGAATGAATATGTAGTTGAGGTTTATAAAGAAGGTGAATGATTATCTTTTTAATAAAAGAGTATATTATAGTTGTAATTAATTTGTAAAATATCCACATGTTTGTTGATAATGTTGTTTAGGTACATATTCATAAAAGCTATACCAATAATTCTATTAGCAAATTTTTCTCTTTATAATAAAGCTCTACATTTTCTTTTATTAATAATATTTGTCTTCTACCGTCAGAGCATAATAATTTATAGACTATAATGGCGCCACGAGACGCAACATAAAAATTAAAACTTAAACAGTGCGTAGGAAACAAAAATTATTGAGAATTCATATAGTGGGCGAAGCACTAATTATTGGAATTGTCACCTAATAATTTACTTATATAGTATTAGCCTTATAGGTATTTTTGGTCTCTTATAAGTCAAATCTGTTTGGTATAGTCCATGATTTTTTTTAAAAACCCTACGTGACAAAACTTTAATAATTAGGCTATTTTTTTTACTTGACTCTAATTTTTAGGTCACATATTAAATGAGTATTTTTTAGCTTCTTATATTTTTATTTTTTAGGTGACCTAAATAAGAGATTTAAAAATCTAATTTATTTGAAATAAAATATATATTTTTAATTATATATTTTTTAAAAAATAAAAACTAATTTTTTTAAAACTAATTTCACTCCATGATTTATTAACTGTAATTCATTTTCATTATTAAATTAGAGTTTAATAAGTTCCGTTCATAAAAATTGTCAAATAATAGAATCTTAAATTAAAGAAGGGTCCAAACCTGGAAGAACCCCATTCCTTACAAGCCTTGTCTAACTTTTCTATCTCTATTGCATCTTCGCATAATAATTTATTAAAGTTAATAATTGGAAGTTGTGGTAGTGATATTGTGTCAGATACAAGAATAGGGTCTTGATTTGGTCGAAGATATTGTTCTGAAACTTTTGAAATGGATTGTTTTTCCAGTTCTTGGGCTGATGGAGCCAGGATAGAACTATCACCCATTTGATGCTTGAAAGGATTTCAAGACTGAAGAATGAATATATGGTTGAGGTTTATAAAGAAAGGGGAATAACTATATTTTTAATAAAAGAGTATATTATAGTTGTTATTAATTTGTAAAATTTCCACATGTTTGTTGATAATGTTTTATAGTTACATTTTCATAAAAGGTATATCAATTAGGGGGTCTACACGGGTTGGGTTATATTGAGTTTTGCCTAATATGTTCAAACTGTAATGGATTTGATTCTTCATTCAATTCATAATTTTATTGTCAAAATCAATCCGAACCGACCCGTTTATTTATGGGTTGAATTGAGTTAGGTTCGTGAACTGTGTTTCAAATAAAAAATATTTTTTTATGATTTTTTTTATCGATTTAAAAAAATAATGTAACACGACTCAATACAATTATACTCATTTATAATCCTCAAATTTGATGAAGCACATATTATAATATCTAATAAAATTCATCAACGCGACATAACACTTAATAATAATATAAAATTCAACAAGACATATTACTTCTGTAAAATACATAAATTAGAAATGATATAAAAAAAAAATAATATTTAATCTTAAAATTACATAATCTCATTGTTCTAATAATATTATAGTTGGAAAATAATTTTTTTTGGAAAATTTATGTTTATTAGTGAAATATTAGTTTTATATTTTTATTTAAAATAATAATTAGGCTAAAATACAGTTTTGGTCCCCCTGTTTGTCAAAATTCACGGTTTTGGTCCCCCATTTTGTTTTTTAACAGTTTTGGTCCCCCACTCCAATTTTGGCCCAAAAAAGTGATGAACAGTATCTGGTCCGTACATGAACAGTACATGTCCGTATATGAAACAGTACATGTCCGTACATGAACAGTACATGAATAGTGAGGGGTGGGGGACCAAAACTGTTAAAAAACAAAATTGGGGGACCAAAACCATGAATTTTGACAAACAGGGAGACCAAAACTGTATTTTAACCTAATTAAAAATAAGAAATAATTAAAGTCACATCAATAGGTTGGACCAACGAATTTGCTGGTTGGAAAACTCAAATATGATATTCAAACTAAAACTATAGGAATTATTATAGATTGGATTGGGTATACCCATAAATAAATGAGTTCGAGTAATTTATTAACTGGTTTGATTTGATTCAGTAGATTTATAAATCGACCCACATCCATGAACACCCCAAATACCAATAATTTTATTAGCAAATTTTTCTCTTTATAATAAAGCTCTACATTTTCTTTTATTAATAATATTTGTCTTCTACCGTCAGAGCATAATAATTTATAGACTATAATGGCGCCACGAGACGCAACTTAAAAATTAAAAATTAAACAGTGCGTAGGAAACAAAAATTATTGAGAATTCATATAGTGGGCGAAGCACTAATTATTGGAATTGTCACCTAATAATTTACTTATATAGTATTAGCCTTATAGGTATTTTTGGTCTCTTTAATATAAGTCAAATCTGTTTGGTATAGTCCATTATTTTTTTTTTTAAATCCTACGTGACAAAACTTTAATAATTAGGCTAGTTTTTTTACTTGACCCTAATTTTTAAGTCACATATTAAATGAGTATTTTTTAGCTCCTTATATTTTTATTTTTTAGGTGACCTAAATAAGATATTTAAAAATCTAATTTATTTGAAATAAAAAATATATTTTTAATTATATATTTTTAAAAAAAAATTAATTTTTTTAAAACTAATTTTAAAAATATTTTTTTGAAAAATAAATAAATATATAGAATTTTTTCTTGAAAATAAAAAAAAATTGACTTTTTTTTATATTTTCTGAAGAAAAAAAAAAATTAAAAAATGAAATATTTTCTCTTTAATTTTTTTTAAATAAAAAAACGGATTTTAATTCCTGAAAAAGTAAAAAAATAAATCTAAAAAATTGTTTTTTAAAAAATTGAAATAAAAAACCTGCTAAAACAGTGGAGGTTTTGAGACTCTATTTAAATTTTGGGAGACTTTAATTTATGGGAGGTTTATTTATTTTGAGACTATTTTGTTTATTTATTTATTTTTAATTTTAAACTCTTAAATTTTAAAACCTTAAAAATTAGACCACAGCCGGAGCTAGTTTGTTATAGTGGAAGGCAACATTGCTACTCAACAATAGGGAGACTACAGGATGGAAAGCTAAAATTTATAAACTAAAAAACAATAAAAACTAGTACTCTCTCCGTCCCAAATTATAAGACGTTTTGGGCTTTTCACACAAATTAAGAAACGTAATTATTACTTTATGGGAAAGACAAATTATGTATAACTTTACAGTAATGCCCCTCATAATTATATAGGAGAGAGAAATTAAAAGAATTGAAAGAATAAATAATAATAAATATTTGAGGGTATATTGGAAAAGATGTCATTTATATTGCATTGGAAATGTAAGGTGACTTATAATTTGGGACAAATTTTTTTGACAAAGTGACTTATAATTTGGGACGGAGGGAGTAGTTAATAATTTTAAAACATTCATTATAAATAAAAAGGTCGAAATAGCGACTACATTATATAAGATCAATAATAAACTAAAACTCAAATACAAATAAGGACCCAATTAAATAACAATATAAATAAAATTACTATCAATATAAAATCTAAATAAACTTAAATATTTAAAATTATATACTCTCTAATTGCCATCAGATTTAGTTGACTTTAAAATTCTAAAATAACTTTATAATAGGATGAGACCTGCAGTTTTATGTGATTTTTTAATAAATTTTAATTATTTTTAATATTTTTGTTAAATATGATCAATAAATATATAATATAATAATTTATTATGAATTGTAATTGAGACAATGATTTTGCATTAATCTCAAATAAAAAAATACATTTTATTTGAAATGTAAAATATATGCTTGTAAGTTGGAAGTAATATCCATAATTTAGTTTGCAAATTTAATTTAATCTAAAAACATATCACAAATTTTCAACAAAATAATAATGGAAAAAACCAACTAATAGTAATTCTAAACCAATCTTAACCTTCTAAGATACTATATTATTTATTGTTGACGAGTTCACTTAAATTTGTTCTAAGGTTTTAATGATCATTATCTATTTTTTAAATATTTTAAAAAAAAATACTGACTTTTTTTTTTCATAAAGGCAACACATTATTTTCACAAACCACTTTTTAAATTCACCAAAACTACTCACAATTTTATCCATAAACAATTAAAACCATCTTTTTTTTATGCACACAAGCACACGGTTTCATAAAACCGTTGGACTCCACTGTGCTTTTTTTTTTTTTTTTTTACTTTTTTGTTCTTATCTTTCTCCTTTCTTCTCTTTAGTTCTCAGAATTGGGAAGATATTTTTTGAGCTTATACCTTATATCTTATAGTTTATAAACTCATATGACAATAAAAAACATGTTTGATAACGGTTTTTTCATCGCGAATTTATAGTTAATTTTCTTAGCTAATACCTTATTTTCCATACGCAATTTTAAATAGCATTTTAGCTTATAGCTTATAGCTTATCATTTTTTCTTTCACTTTTACCCTTATTATTTTAACTAAAATTCACAACTATCCTTTATAATTTAAAATAAAATTATAATTATTAAATATCTTTTATGTAATTTTAATTTATCACCTAATTAAACCGCTAATTTTACCAAACACTTCAATTGGCTTATCAGTTATAAGTTATCAATCATCAGCTATAAGCTATAAGCTATCAGTCACCAGCTATAAGTTATCAGCTAACTTATCAATCAACCGCTATTTTTACCAAACAGACCCTCAGTCTTTCTCTTTTAGGGTTTTGTTTCTCTTCTTTCTCTTTAATTTTTCTTTCTTGTCTTTTTCTTTCTTCTTCTTTCTTTCGTTCACTTCTTTCTTCTCTCTCTCTCTCTCTCTCTCTCTCTCTCTCTCTCTCTCTCTCTCTCTCATTTTTCTTCTTTTTTTTTTCGTTTTTTGACATAAGATGAACTGTCTCTCAATCTTTAATTTTTTTGCCTTTTCTTCAAATAGAAATAATTAAAAATTAAAACAATGAAAAACATTAAAATCATATAATTGTAAATTCGATTGTTCAGGTAGTGGTCATTGTAACACCCCGGTTTTTATTAAATAATTTTAGTTAAATTATTTGTGAATTCTTTGAGATTTATATATGTGTGAATAGATAAATAAAACGGTAGGCGTGAATGTCTTATAGATAGAGATGTAGAGAATAAGTTTTGGTTTGTTGGAGTTGATAGAAACTATTTAGAAATTATTTAGAATATTGATAATTATAATAAAGAGTGTTTTAATTAAATTATTTAAATAAATAAGTGAGATGATGTGTGTGACCGTGAGGGGAGAGTGTAGAAAGCAATTAGAAGTTGGTAGATTTTATTTAAAATTATTTTACTAATACAAATAATGCTCTAGTTTTATTACTTAAATAAAATAATGAGATAAAGGAAAAATAGGAGTTTCTAGAGATATTGAGGAAAATGTGGGGATTAAGGAAAAAGGAAGGTAAGGTAGGAATATCCCAATGAGGAAATTAGGTTTATTATTTTAAAAAGAGAGTTAAGAGGAAAGAGTTTTAGCAGTACGTAGAAAAAGAGGCAAAATGAGAGAGAGAGAGAGAGAGAGAGAGAGAGAGAGAGAGAGCTTTGGGAGAATGGATCATAGAGATTGTTTACTTTTGCAAGAATCACAAGGTAATGGGGGAGAATAACCTTAATAAAGGGTATATGCATGAGAGGTAGGGTGGAGGAGTCATTAACCTCCAATAGGGTTAGTTTATCCATTGATTCTTGATGAATATATGGTGATGAATTTGTTGTTATATTCAATGATATGAATTGCAATGGTATGTTGTTGTTATAAGGTTGTGTTCTTAAGTTTTGATGCGAATTTGGGATTTTTAAAGTATGAACAATTTTGGTTTCTTTTGAGTTAAATCAGTGTAATAACATGTTAAATTAATAAGAAATAACACGTTATAGTGTTGTATTCATGTGTTATAAGTTTTTGGACATTTAAGGATGTTTGTGATTGAATTTAGGAAGGTTTTGGAGGTTCTGCAGTGCAAAATCGTATTTCTGAGGTCTGATAGCTTCGTCGGACGAGCCCTAGGCGAGCTCGTCTCGTTGGGTCTTCGCTAGGCGAGCACAGGGTATTTCGCTACTGACTTGTCTCGCCCCCTGCTTGCGATGACAAATATTGAATGTTTCATTTTAAATTTAAGTGTTGAAGAGCAGATGTGTTTGATGTCGAGTAACATCCTAAGTGTGAATATGTGTTTTCTACATGTTTTATTTTATGATTATAAGTGTGGGGTTTTAGGGTGTTACATAGTGGTAACATAGCAGATTGGTCCATCCGGCCAGGTTGTTATAATGTGTTGGTTCCCTTGTATGCGACATGTGTGTGAAAACACTGTCGGTACTCGTTTGTTTTTTAACCACTTGTTTGCAGGAACGAGTTTGAAACAAGTGGGGGAGAAACTTCTGCTTCTCTAAAATGTTTCATGTGTGGAGAGTTGGTTCACCGTGCCGCTATTGCAAGAGTACATGTGTAATTTGGAAGCTTGAGGGCCAGATGAGAGAGTCGTATCCGACTCTGTTGATTAACAAATTTTCAAGGAAGAAAAATATTTAAGTGCTGGAGAGTTGTAACACACCAGCTGTTAATAAATTATTTTAGTTAAGTTATTTGTGAATTTTTTGTGATTTATATGTGTATGAATAGATAAATAAGAGGGTATGAGTGTATGTTTTATAGATAGAGGTGCCGAGAATAAGTTGTGACTTGTTGGAGTTGATAGAAATGATTTAGAATCTAGATATTAGAATAAAAAGTATTTAAATTAAATTATTTAAATAAATAAGTGAAGTGGGGGTCTGTGACCGTGAGGGGGGTGTATAGAGCAATTAGAAGTTGGTAGGTTTTATTTAGAAGTATTTTACTAATTAAAATAATGCTCTAGTTTTATTATTTAAAGAAAATAATGAGATAAATGGAAAATAGGAGTTTGTAGAGATATTGAGGACAATGTGGGGATTAAGGAAAAAAAGGTAAGGTAGGAATATCCTAATGAGGGAATTAGGTATTTTATTTCAACTCTACTGGAGATTAGTTAAATGATCAGGGTTTTTTCCTGTGTTTGTAGGGAACTTGAGAATGTCTTTGAGATCCAAGAGAAAATTAGACTGTCCAAGTCTACTTGTATGGAAGAGTTTATCTTTGTATGATGCCCTAGAGGAGGCAGGTGCTTTAAGGGATGAGAATCAACCCTTAAATTGGTCTGAAGTTTTGACTCTTTAGAAAGACTGCTCTAACAAAGGATGACTAAGTTCTGTCCTATACCTTTAAGAGGTCTTCAGGTGTCCTTGTATTAAGCCCAAGAGAAGGCATGAGAACTTCTAAGAAGCTGGAGGGTCCTTGTACAAAGCCCAAGAGGAGGCGGGGATGCTTTTAGGAAGCCTGTGGGTTCAAACCTAAGAAAAGTTCAATAAAAGTTTCACCGGGAATAATCCTTTCTTTAGTGAATGGTTATAAGGTTTAAAGAAATTCAAGAGAGGGTTCACCGGGAATTAATCCTCTATGGGGAAATAAACTTCTCTGACAATTTTTTAATACTGACAGTCTGAGAAAAGTTTCATTGGGAATAATGCCATTCTCTTTGTTCCATATTGTATAAACCCAAGAGAAGGCAAGACTGTATCTGGAATTCCTATGGGGAACTAGTTTTGACTGTTGAAAGAGTGACTACTGGCTTTATCTAGTTCTAGACCTAATTGCCAGGGAAAACTCTAAGCAGGTATACAAGTATATATACAGTTGATATATGACAAGTATTTAAAAGGATATGAAAAAAGGACTTACAGGTGAGCAAGCTTCCAGCAATACAAACAATTATATATTTATATATATGAAAGCATGTAAAGAAAGCTGATAAAACTTACAGGCGAGCAAGCTTCCATTGTAACAGATGTATGGTTAGTTGTTCAAGAAATTAAAGAAAGTTTTGATAACAACTATGAATTTGAACCTAAATCAAAAGGGAAGTTTGTTTTTGAATAGAAGATTGAGGCTTATACTCAAGGAGAGGCCCAAATATAATAGTGATCGCATCGTTGTTCTGAAAATTGTATCGGGACTTATACAATGACTGAGGCCCACAAAGGTTTTTTGTACAAGGGGATGGGTCTTACAACTCAAGGAAAGGCCCAAAAGTTTGAAAAAAGAAAAGAAATGGGACTTACAACACAAGGGTAGGCCAAAATGAAAATGTTTTGAAAAGCGACGACTGCGCCGAGATTTTGAAAATACAGTGGGACTTATACAATGACTGAGGCCCAATAAAATTTTATATACAAAGGGGGTTGGGTCTTACACTCTATTAGAGGCCCAAAAGTGTTTTAAGAAAAAGGAATGAGACTTATAGCTCAAGGAGAGGCCCAGATGGTTTTTGTTTAAAAGGCGACGACCGTGCCGAGATTTTAAAATCGTATCGGGACTTATACAATGACTGAGGCCCAAAAAGGTTTATATTTACAAAGGGGTGGGACTTACACTCTATCAAGAGGCCCAAAGTGTTTGAAAATTTAAAATCAAGAGGAATCCCTAATTTAAAATTAAAATGTCATTTTTCAAAGGAAATTAAATGAAAAAAATGATATAAAATACCAAATATATTCGAAAACAAGTTGTACACTTTGAAAAATATTCTGAAAAATCATGTTTTATTACATGAAAGTTTGAAATTCAATTGGTTTTGAAAGATCAAAGTCGGAATTTCATTTAAAAATGTTTAAAACAAATAAAAATGAAATTAATTACAAAAATTCTAACTATATCAAAAACACAAATATTCAGAGAGAAATTAATTTTTGAATCAATTAAACAAAATAACCAAAATTCAAAAATTCAAATAATTTGAATTATGGCGTCAACGGTCACCTTCTTCTTCCTCCTGACCGCGCCATGGATGATTTACGTTTTCTCACTTTTCTCTCTGATTACTCAATGGTTTTGCACGATTCAAACACCAATCTTGTTCGTTTTTTAACAAGGATCACAACCATATAGATTAATTGCATTTATATTAAGCATGGAGTGAGAAATCAGAAGATAACCTCAAAAACCCTAATTTCAGTATGAACACAATGAAATTCCATACACGATTGATTCATGGCAATTGATTGAGGGTTATTACTCTATATACATGTAGAAACAAGATGGTAACTCACAAATTCATTTATGATGCATGGAACATAGAGTTTGAAGGTGTCAGGCTTACCTCTTGCAGCTGGTGATCGAGTTTGGTGATGGAGGTGTTGCAGCTAGGTTCCAATGATCTGGACAGCTTCCTTAGGTGCCAAGGAGTGTGTTTGAATGCTTGGAGTGGATTGAAATGAGCTGGAACTAGTTGTGGTACCTCAACTGCATCTCTGTCAAGAACTTGAGCAATTGGCTGGTGATTTTGTGAATTTGATGTTCCAGATGTGATTTTGTGTTATGGATCACTCATACATGATGTTTATGAGGTGTGTGTGTGATTGGTTTGGTTGGAATCACTCTCAATCTCAAAACCCGATAGTGACTTGAGTTAGAAGGCAAAATTAGGGTGAAGAAGAGATTTTGAGGAAATCATCAGTTTGGGTGCTTTGGTGTACTTAAACTGATCATAATTGAGGTCTATTTATAGTGTACCAAGTTTGTTTTGGCAGCAATAGTGTGTGGCAACTGCAGCAGGTCTGTGGCCAATGTGGATCAAATGGAATCTCAAGTCCCCTCTAGCCATTGACTTGAGGTTAGAGCACAGGCCTATGGTCTTTTGGTTCAGAGATAAGGCTTGACTCATTCAGTTAAACTTACCTCAGTTCATGCCACCTTGATGCATCCATTGAATGCATTGAAACAAAATTGGAGTATTGGCACTTTTTAGCCTTTTTAGGTTTGTTAGGGCTATGTGTAGATTCTTGGAATTGGGAGGCTTGGGGATCAGATCATTCCCTTTTGATTTCATCCTCTTATGTGTCCAAATGGATGACAAGGCTTGGAGTTGTCCAAATTTGCCACATCGAGCAAAACACCAAATTCTGCCTTGCTTAAGACAGTTGGAAATGGTGATTTTGAGGGGATCATATCTCCTTGCTCAGGTTGAGTTATGGGAGGCTCTTGTGCTTTTTGTAGAGCCCTCATATGATACAAAACATATGTGATCATAGTTTGTTTTGAAACTATTTGGATCCTATTGAAAAATCCTCATGAACATTGATGTTCAAGGCTGGCAACTTAGGCAGATTTTCACTAAGTGTTGGAAAAAGTGTCATTTTCATGTTTTTGTGATTTTGATCAATTCATAACTCAAAATCCATGAGGAATTGGAGTTTCTTGTAGTTTAAGATTTTGTAGAGTGTAGGAAGATCTACAAATCAAGCTTTGGATCACTCAAAATGGTTGCTTGGATCAGAAGTTATGGTCCTTGGAAGTTGGTACTAAACGTCACTTTCTCAAGGTTCCCCTTTTGCAAGAAACCTCACTTTTCTTGATTTTTATTAATGAATGATGATCAATACCATACATTAACATTATTTTTGACTTAAGGGAACCATATTTGTGAAAAATTCCAAAAAGTCAAACTTGATTTTGTGCACAGTTGACTTTTTATCGGATGAAATCCAAACTGTGCGATCCTTTGTGAAATCAAGTCCTTGACCTAAATCAAACCTAATGGATGGATTCCATAGGTGTTATAGGGTATATTGAATCATGTTCCAAGGTTTGGGAGCATGTCTTGGTCAAAAGTCAAAGATACAGTTGACTTTTTCCTCGAAACCCTAATTGTGGTTCTGGTGAAATTGAAACTTGTGAACAAAGCTTATTGGGTCAATCCATTGTTGTAAATGGATCAATGTGGTGTAATTCAGGTTCTCAAATCATGTCTTAAGGGCTTGGCTCATGCTTTGCTCCAAAAGTCAACTTAGGGGTGAATTAGTTCAAGAAACCCTAATTCGTGATTTTTTTATGAATGCATCCCCTGAGGCTAAATTGACTTTTGATGATTGGGTCCATGAGGTCACTTGGAGTATCTTGGGTTGTGCTTTGAAGCATTGGCTCATGCCCAGATGAAAATTTCCATTTGGAGGCCCTGGTCGACCAAAACCCTAATTTGGTGACACTGATGATCTTGAGGCTTGATCAACTTGAAATGTTGCATTCTTGTGTTAGATTCTTGATGTGGGAGACCTCTTGATCCTTCATGGATGTTTGAGAGGCTTGGAAAGTTGAAGATCATGTCAATTCTAGATTGATCCTTTGCCTAAATGCTCTGAGAGAGCTAAAAAACCCTAATCCTTGGTTGAGGTGGATACTCAAAAATCTCTGAAGGAATTGGTGGGTGTGAAAGTACATCCATATTGTGATGATGATTTGCACAATGATGGGAAGTCTTGGTGGTCAAAATTTGGGGTATGACAGGACCATATAGATTGTTTGCTTTTGTTGGAATCACAAGGGAAGGGGGAGAATAACCTTAATAAATGGTATATGCATGAGGGGTGCGGTAAACGAGTCCTTAACCTCTAATAGGGTTTGTTTATCCATTGGTTCTTGATGAATATATGATGATGAATATGTTGTTATATGCATTGATTTGAATTACAATGGTATGTTGTTGTTATAAGGTTTTTTCTTAAGTTTTGATGCGAAATTGGGATTCTCAAAGTGTGAATAATTCTGGTTTCTTTTAAGTTAAATTAGTGTAATAAAATGTCATATTAATGGTAATTAACATGTTATTATGTGGTATTCATGTAATATAAGTTTCTATATGTTTGGGATTGAATTTGGGAAGGTTTTGGAGGTTTTGCATTGTAAAATCGTGTTTTTGGGTTCTGTTAGCTTCGTCAGGTGAGGCCTAGGCGAGCTTGTCTCGCTGAGTCTTTTCCAGGAGAGCACATGGTATTTCTTTACTGACTTGTCTCACCCTCATCTCGCTGGGCGAGCATGATAACACAGAGTTGCGGGTTGCGACTCAAATTGTTGTAACTTGAGTTTCGGGACTCGGATTGAGACGCGGTTTGAAGCGTTGTAAACCTAATGCAATTTTCCATCAAATGGAATTAATTTCAATGGCTAATTTTGTCATGATAGCATGCAAAATTGATGAGAAATATGTGCTTTTGTTGATGTTATATTGTGCTGACGTTATGAAGTTTGAGAATAATAATTATAATTAGTTAACAATGTAATTGTTAAATATTGAATATGTTGTTGTGTATAATGTTGAATATGATTATGATGTTATTTTGTATGATGTTTATGATGATTATGATGTTGTTGTGTTATGATGTTGAGAATAATATTAATGGTTTTGATGTGATTGGTGAGTAATAGTTTGAGTAGGGAGGAGTATTATTGTTGGGTCAATGCATGCTTCTTTTGTTGTCGAAAGGGGACTTTAAATATTATGTTGGTGTTGCATTGATTTGTTTTGACATGAATTCCTGATTTTGTTATTGTTGATGAAATAGGCAAGTTGCAATCCGAGCAGGGTGGATTGGTGACTTGTCCTGAATCTGAGCAGGGTGGATAAGGGTTCGAGTAGGGTGAACCCGGTTCGCTAAGGAACCTTTTGATGATATGGTGCCACATGCATATACATCAAGTTTCATCGTCGAGTTGCATTGCTTAAATGAGTTGTATGCATGATGTTGCTTTGTATGTGTTTATGGAGATTTGGCGTGCAAATGTGTTCGTGAGATGTTCTGATGCAATTATTGTAGAATATGTATATGTGTTGATACTCTATCTTGCAGTATGTATCTCTTACTTTATTAATGTGATTTCTCACCCCTTTTTTGTTGTGGTTATGGTATGTGCTCCTCTTCGGAGTACAGATAAGCAGGTAACTGAGTACCTGCTAGAGTGGAGGGTGGCATGGGGTTGTTCTTCTTTTATTTTTCATTTGAATATTTAGAATTGCGTGCTCTGATCTGTAACACAAGGTGGTCGAACGATGTGTTTTATTCTGTTTATGTTAAATGGAGAGTTGTATGTTATACTCTCTTATATGTGGTACTTATGTTGTTTAAAGGAGACTTTTATCGTATTTCATTTTATTTTAATAAAATTGATTCATGAGACTTATATGTTTGCAACTCATGTTTATCTTTATAATTCTGCTTCGATGATACCCTAAATGAAGGCGAGCATGCAATGACAGGTATTGAATGTTTCATTTTAAATTTAAGTGTTGTAGAACATATGTGTTTGATGTAACATCCTAAGTGTGAATATGTGTTTTTACATGTTTTATTTTATAATTATAAGCGCATGGTTTTAGGGTGTTACATAGTGGTGTCAGAGCAGGTCGGCCCGTCCACCTAGGTTGTTATAATGTGTTTGTTCCCTTGTATGAGACATGTGTGTGAAAACACTGTCAGTACTCATTTGTTTTTCTAACCACTGGTTTATAGGAACGAATTTGGAGCTGTATCCCCCCAAAATTTACCCTTTATTTTTCTAACTTTTTCTGGCTTTTGTTATGCATTCATTTGCATCTTCACTAGGTCATGAACTCATATTCATTAATTTGCATTGGGCTCCTAAGGCCTGGGATCAAGGTATTATGTGCAAGCTCGGGATTCTCTTTTATTGTGAGGTTCTCGTCTTCACTCAGGTTTGAATTCATATTACCATGAATATCTTCTTATTTAGAGGTTCATCAAGCTCCAAAGTTTTCCTATTCAGAGGGTTCATCCAAAGCATCGGGTCAGGGTTTTTTGGGTGTAAATCAGGGTTTGGCTTTGTCTCAGTTCAAGTTACATCTTCATCAGTATACATGGGCGAGTTGGTGAACAGTTATCAATTCAAGATCATGAGATTATGGTTTATGCTAAGGAGATCAGTGGTCATCAGGACAAAGCATTTGTGGGTTGATGTGAAAGGCATTTGGTCATGGTCAACTGAGTTTATTAATTGAATTTTTGAATTCATTGAGGATAGGAGTTTGGTATGGATTGGGAGTTTGATGGGAATTAGACATGTTGAAACAGGCCGTGTGGATTTCTTGTAATTCCAGATTCGAAGTCCATATCTAATTCAACATCCATCTTATATCCATATTTTGTTTAACTCATGTCAATTCTAGATTCATTTCAAGCCATTTTCATTTGATAACCATTTCAAATCACAAAAGTCTACGTCTATATCCTTATCCATATTTCTAACCAATTAATCACATTCCATATCCACTTTGAGAAATTCAATCCAATTATTCATGATCAAATTCAAGTCTATATCCATTTACAAATAATCGTTTTCCCTATCCCTTATTAATCCAATTAACCATTTTTCCTACATTCTAAAATTCATTTCAAATTCATCTCAATTCCAAATAATCATTTTGCTATTAACCATTCCTTTCTAATATTCATTTTGCTAAATCCATTTCCGCAAACCAATATCCAAATTATGTTTTTCACTTTAAAACCATTTTTGATATCCATTTGAAAACTCAATTAACCATTTATCCACTTTTGCAAATTCATAATCTATTTTCCATTAGCTTAAATTCATATGCTCCAGTCCTTTCTAAAAGTCATATCTATAGTGCATAGATCATTTCTTTTTTTGTAACCAATTTTCAAATCCATCACAAAAGAGGTATCCAAAGGAAGCTTGAGAGCAAGCTTGAAACTATGGGTATTTGGGGAATAGCATTGAAGGGAAGCAAGGGATGGTTGGGATGTATGGTGGTAATTTGAACAGGTCAGTGGAATCTCTGGTAGTATGGCTCAGGTTATAGCAAGCCCGGCTGATCTTGTCAAGGTAAGGAGGCAAGTAGCGAACACCCGATAGTAAAAGCTGTGGTGGTGCACGCAAAAAAACCTTCGCAAGAAGTTCGGTTCTTGCCCTGACGAAGTTCCACATGTTGTTGATTTTGAGGTACACATGGGAGCCGGGGTAAGTGGAAAAGTCAGTGATAGAACAATTTTAGTTGGAAACAAGAGACTCATGAATGCTTGTAATGTTAAAATATCTTCAGCGGCTGAAAAATACATCTCTGAAAATGAGAACCTGGCTGGAACTTGTGTTTTAATTTCAATTAATGGAAAGATTGCTGGAGCATTCTCTCTACCTGATCCGGTAAAGCCAGAGGCTAAACATGTTATCTCATTTCTCCGCTCCATAGGTATCACAAGTGTCATCGTGACCGGAGATTACCATGCTACTGCAAGTGCTATTGCCAATGACGTTGGTATTGACCAGGTCTTTGCTGAGACAGATCCAGTAGGCAAAGCTGATAAGCTGAAAGAATTGCAGGTGAAAGGAATGACTGTGGCAATAGTAGGTGATGGAATAAATGATTCTCTGGCTTTGGTTGCTGCTGATGTCGGTATGGCTATAGGTGCTGGAACTGATGTAGCTATAGAAGCATACTGATATTGAGAATCATTATAATGCAATACAGGAAAAGCCTAATGAGAATATTCCCATGAAACTAACTATAGCAGAAAAGTTCTTAACATCAAAAATAAGAATACATGGTGTAAATTCACTCTTAAGAGAAGAAAAGAAAATACATAGTGAGCTTTATAACAGAAAAATGAGGATTTTCAGTTACAAAATTAACAACAAAAATACAAGTGCAAGGAAAAGAAAGAGGTCGATAACAGAAATGCAGTCACGTTCGTAACAGAATTCTGTGTTGCATAACAACTTCAGCTTCAGTCTGCTGCAATCTATCCTCTATAAAAAGCCTCATCATTCTTCAATCTCCATTTCTTCACTCTCTTGAACCTCTCTTCCGTAGCCGAGTCACGTCACAACCGTAAACGGATATTCCTGCAATAACAGAAACTACCCATCAGAAAACTCACAACAGAAAATTGAAAAGAAGAAATGTACATAGCAGGTTCAATTAAAACCAAATGTTCATCAAGTTAACAGTCGAAAGCACTGAACTAAGCACAACGCATACAGATTTTCATTTCCCCTCTCTTTCAATTCTCATTCTCTTCAATCTTCGCACCTCGCCGGTAAATTCTGAAGTCTTTTCGAACAATGGATCCTGAGAGCGGGTTCGTCGAACTTACTGAAAAGGAAAAAGATGCTGTAAATACCTACTCCGATGTAGAGCTATTATTCGCGCCCAGAAAAAACTTCTTCAGAGGCGATGAGAGGATTTTTTACGCAAGCAGCGCTGTTGCAATAATTTGTAAGCTCTCGAGGAGGATTGATCCTGATACATTTATTCCGTATCTTGCTATGAACTATTTCGATCATTTTTGTTGGTGTACAAGGTGAAAATAATGAAGATGAAGAAGAGAATATATTATATTGAATGACGGCTACAAAAGGATAAAAGGATACAAATGATTGGAATGAGAACTACCCTATTTATAAGCTAAAATTAGGGTTACCAAAAGCAACAATAAAATACTAAAATACCCTCTAACAAACTTAATGACTAAGTTTGTGAATATAAAATAAAATATAAATTATTATTCTAATACCATCCCTTAATTTATATTTCCTCAAAACTAACAACTCCAATTTCATCCCTTAAGCGAAGGAATTGATCAGTCTTGATAGCCTTCGTCAGAACATCTGCCAACTGCTTCTGGGTGCTGCAGTGCAGAACTTCTAACACTCCATTCTGAACTTGACTTCTCAGATAGTGATACTTTGTCTCAATATGCTTGCTTCTCCCATGCAACACTGGGTTTCTGGCAAGGTTGATTGCAGACTTATTATCAATCATCAGCTTCAGAGGCTTGTCAACTTTGATCTTCAGATCTTCCAGCAAGTTCAGAATCCACACAGCTTGACATGCAGTAACAGCGCCTGCAATATATTCAGCTTCACAGGTTGACAACGCAACAACAGGTTGCTTCTTAGAACTCCAAGAAATAGGACCTCCCAGAAACTTGAACAAGTATCCAGAAGTACTTCTTCTATCAACTCTGTCTCCACACCAATCAGAATCTGAGTAACTCAGAAGTTCTGATTCAATCTTCCTTCCAGAAGGGAACAACACTCCATACTTCAGAGTTCCCTTGATATACCTCAGAATCCTGACAGCAGCTTGGTAATGGGACCACTTAGGTTTACTCATGAATCTACTAACCATTCCAACTGCATAGCAAATATCAGGTCTGGTATTACACAAATACCTCAGAGAACCAACCAACTGTTTGAAGGTTGTAGCATCCACATCCTCACCATCAGAATCAGAATCTAATTTCTGATTTGTATCTGCAGGTGTGATAGCAGCCTTACAATTCTGCAGCTTAAATCTCTTCAGAAGTTCTCGTTCATACTTCAGCTGATGCAAAATGATACCTTTCTCAGAATATCTGAACTCCATCCCTAGAAAGTATGTCATTTTCCCGAGATCAGTCATTTCAAACTCATTCATCAGCACCTTCTTGAACTTAGCTAATTCTTGTTCAGAACTTCCGGTCAACAGTATGTCATCAACATACAAACACACCAGAATCATATTTCCTTCAGAAATATGCTGAACATAAACACCGTATTCCATCTCACATTTCTGAAACCCTATCTTCTTGAAAAATGAATCGATCTTCTGATTCCAAGCTCTGGGCGCTTGCTTCAATCCATACAGAGCTTTATGTAATCTGTACACCATCCCTTCCTGATTCTCTTTCACAAATCCAGGAGGTTGTGACACATAAACTTCTTCTTCTAATGGACCGTTCAGAAATGCAGATTTCACATCTAAATGCATCAGAGGCCAATTCCTGTTAGCAGCTATTGCAATCACCAATCTGATTGTTTCATGTCTCGCTACAGGTGCAAACACTTCAGAATAATCCAGCCCAGGTTTCTGCAGAAATCCTCTTGCTACCAACCTCGCTTTGTATTTGCCAATTGATCCATCTGGCTTTAGCTTCTGCTTGAAAACCCATCTAACGCTGATGGCTTTCTTGTCCTTTGGAAGTTCTGTCAGCTTCCAAGTCTTGTTTCTTTCTATGGCCTCAAGTTCTTCTTTCATGGCCTTTAGCCAGAACTTCTGCTTGAGAGCATCTTCTGTACTCACGGGTTCAGAGTCTACTAACATGGCACACTGAATAATTTCTCCCTCAGAATCTACTTCAGTGTCTTGCAACATGTCAAACTCTTCAAATCTTCTTGGAATGTTTCTGATTCTCTGTGGCCTCTGACCTCGTTCAGAACTTTGTTCAGATGCTTGAACCTCAGAAGTTCTAACCTCAAAAGTTTCTCCTTCAGAACCTCTTGCTTCAGGAGTTGGACTTCCTCCAGAACTTTGACCACCTTCAGAGTCTGGCATATTCCCAGAATCTGAATCACCACCAGAATCTTGATCATCATCAGAATCTGGATCATCAGAATCACCTTCATCTTCTGAGTCTTCTTCAGAGTCAGAATCACCATCAGCTTCAGAAATTCTTATTTCTGACCTTTCTTCAGAAGTTCTAACATCAGGATTAGATTGAGACTTATCCCAATTCCAAACTTCTGATTCCTTCACAATAACATCTCTGCTGAACTCAACTTTATTAGTTTCTGGACAATAAAGCTTGTACGCACCCGTACTGTGGTACCCCACCAGTAACATTACTTTGCTTCTATCATCCAACTTCTGTCTTCTAGCTTCTGGAACATGTTTGTAACAAACAGAACCAAAAACCTTCAGATGACTAACACTTTGCTTTTCTCCCGTCCACTTCTGAATAGGAACTATTTCCTTCAGCTTCTTCGTTGGACATCTGTTGAGCACATATGCTGCGGTTGCAACAGCTTCTCCCCAGAAGTTCTGAGGAAGCTTCTTCTCCTTCAGCATGCTTCTCACCATATCAAGCAGAGTACGATTTCTTCTTTCAGCAAGACCATTGTGTTGAGGAGTGTAAGGAGCAGTAACCTCATGCTCAATTCCATTCTCCTCACAGAACTTCTGAAACTCTTTGGAGTTATACTCACCCCCACCATCGGTTCTGAGAATCTTCAGAGTCTGACCACTCTGATTCTGAACCTTCATTCGGAACTTCTTGAATTCACCAAACACCTCGTGTTTGAACTTAATAAGGGATACCCATATCATTCTTGTGAATTCATCAACAAATGACACGAAGTATTTATTCCCTCCGAACGATTCTACTGGAAATGGACCACACACATCAGAATGTACTACTCCCAAGGCATGTTTTGCTCTTGGAGCAACTTCTGACGCAAATGGCAATCTTGGTTGCTTTCCTTCCATGCACACTCTGCATGACTTCACAGGCTTCTTAATTGTAGGAATTCCATGTACCAGCTTCTTCGAATTCAGATGTTCTAAGCTTTTGAAATTCAAATGACCAAATCTTCTGTGCCACAGCTCACTTTCTTTCACAACACTTGTTGCACTAAGACATTCAGAATCAGAAGTTCTGACATTCACCTTGAATGTTCTATTCCTTCCTTGTTCTGACTCCATAATCAGCTTCTGATTACAGTCATACAGCTTCAGAAGATTGTCCTTCATGGTAACTGAAAAACCTTTCTCAATTAATTGTCCCACGCTCATCAGATTGCTTTTGATGCCAGGTACATACCATACATTCTGAATCAATGTTGTTTTCCCATTGTTCAGAACAACTCTGACATTTCCCATACCTTCAGCGTTAAGATATTTGTCATCAGCACATCTGATCTTTGTTCTCTTCTCAGAATCAAAATCAACCAGCCATTTCTTATTTCCAGTAAGATGATTTGAGCAGCCAGTGTCCATATACCACCAGTCTGTCAAATTCGTATCATCAGATTCAGAAGCCATTAGTAGCACAGATTCATCATCAGAACTTCTGGCTATATTTGCTTCTTCTGACTTCCTTTCTTTGTTTGACCAACAATCTCTAGCAAAGTGACCAAACTTCTTGCAACAGTAACATTGGATCTTCTTCTTGTCATACTTCTCTTTTCCTTTCTGAGCATTCTTTTGCCTATCAGAAGTTGAGGTATCTGACTTCTGACCACCATCAGATCTTCTCCTAGCTTCTGACTGCTTCTGATGCTTCCTATCAGAAACTGCTTTCAGAGCCTGCTGCTCTACTTCCCTTTCAGAAGTTCTCTCAGTCAGACGCAACTCTTGCGCTTCTAAACTGCTTTGCAGCTCTTCAATTCTCATGGTGCTCAGATCTTTAGAATGTTCTATTGCTACCACAATGTAATCAAACTGAGGAGTAAGGGATCTCAATACCTTCTCAATGATTACTTGTTCAGAAAGAGTTTCTCCACACGCCTTCATCTCATTAGTGATCACAATCACTCTGGAGATGTACTCAGAAACTTTCTCATTGTTCTTCATGTTCTGATTCTTGTACTGCTTACGTAGAGACTGAAGCTTCACCTTCTTCACTGATGCGTCACCACCGTAACATCTGACCAGTGTGTCCCACGCCGCCTTTGCCGTCGTTGAATCTGCTATCTTCTCAAACACATTCGCATCCACACACTGATGGATGTAGAACAATGCTTTCTGATCTTTCTTCCTTGTATCCTTCTGCGCGTTCTTCTGCTCCTCCGTCGCATCTGCTGCTACCGGAACATAACCTTCGGTGACAAGATCTAGAACATCTTGAGCACCGAACAGTACACACATTTGAATCATCCAACGATTCCAGTTTTTGCCATCAAATACTGGAAGCTTGGTGTTCATGCCGCCGCCGCCGTTCATCATCTTCAACCTTGTACAGTACACTCAGAATCTCACCACACACAGTGTTTCCCAACCCACAGAATCACAAAAATGTGATTCTGATCAGATTTTGTTCAAGATTCAACAAGAATCACGAACCAAAATCAATCACACAAAGAAATCCTCACGTTTCACTCGTGTTTCCCGTGTTTCCCAATGATCCGAACCGGAGCTCTAGATACCAATTGTTGGTGTACAAGGTGAAAATAATGAAGATGAAGAAGAGAATATATTATATTGAATGACGGCTACAAAAGGATAAAAGGATACAAATGATTGGAATGAGAACTACCCTATTTATAAGCTAAAATTAGGGTTACCAAAAGCAACAATAAAATACTAAAATACCCTCTAACAAACTTAATGACTAAGTTTGTGAATATAAAATAAAATATAAATTATTATTCTAATAATTTTTTCCAAGCACAATTCAATCTTGGAGGATGTCAAAGGATTCACTGATACTGAAAAAGTTTGTTTGACTGCTCTCGCTTGTCTCACCATATCTGCCAAGATGAGGACAAAAGACTTCTCAATTGATCATTTTTTTATTACTCATTACAGAGATGTGAATGTGAGGATAAGTCATCGTACGGTAATGAGAACAGAGCTTTGAGAGGGAAGGGAAAACAACTGAAAAAATGCAGTGAATACAAAACTGTAACCGAAATTCAGTTACAATGAAAAAAATATCTAACAAACTTGTAACAGATTTTCCCTCTCGATTCATTCTTCCCTCTCTCCAAACTTCACCCTTGCAAAATATCTCTTCAACTTTCCTCTTGATTCTTCTTCCACAATCTTCAATCTCCTCAAGTTTCAACCTTCACATTCCTCTTCCTCAATCACCAAGCTTCATCTTCTGCGCCAACCTTCATCATCATCATCAATTCACCTCCGACAAGTTAAGCGCCAACACAAACCTCATCTCAGGATCTCCTTCAATTTTATAACAGATTGCTAACAACCATCTTCATTAATTCACCAAGATTCATCTTCTGCGGCAACCAATTGCATCAACAAAATTCAACCTGCAACAAAATTCAACAACATTAACAAATCAATCGCAGAACTCCTCAGCACCATTCAGGTTTAATCGTAACAAATTCTAGGAAGCATTGTAATTCGCATCAGAATTGAGAAGATATTCGGAAATCAACCAAAGCAGCGAGGAGAAAAGGAGAAGATTGGCCGAGAAGAAGAAGGAGTGAAGCAACAACGAAAGTTCAAAATCAAACCGAAGATTCTTCGAACTCACCTACACAAGGTGTCAATTCAAGGTACGTGTTTCGTTCCATATCGCTTCCTTTCGTGTTTGAGTTCGTTGGCGTTTTTGGTTGGTTGACGGTGGAGCAACGGAGCTTTCGCGGCGGTAAGGTTGTGTTGATAGCGATTTTTTAGAGGATAGAATGAGAGAGTTAGGTTGGAGTGTGAGCTAAGAGAGTGGAGATGAAGGAATGTATTGCCGCGGCTATGGAGGATTCAGAAGGTGAAGTTAGGCATTTCATGTCTTTTACTGCCCTGGGTTAAAATCCAAGACAAGTACGCCTTGATCTTTCTTGTCACACGGTTTGTGCCATGGAAACTCTTTTCACACCCATAAATCACTTACTGCACCCCTTCTTTTAATCATTTTATTTTGTTGTTAATTAGAAGTTTAGATTAAATATAATTTTGATTAATTAGATTTGATTCTGGATTAGTTTTGTTTTAGAATTAGATTTTAATTCTAGAATTAGGATTTAATTGAGGTTTAGATTCTAATTTCGATTTGTGATTTTTAATTTTGAATTAATTAGATTTTTGTCTTTGTTATTAGATGTTAACTTTAGAATTTGATATTAATTCTGAATTAGAAATAAACCTTGATTTTTAACATGGATTAGTAGTTGATTAATTGTAGATTGATTTTGGTTAGGATTTTGACTAATTAGAAGTAGATTTTTAATCCTAGTTTCAATCTCTTTATAAGTTTTGATTAATCTTGTGTGGACCGATGAGATCTCTTGATGCAGACGATGCTTAGTCCTGATATCATTTGGACAGATCCTTGATGTTAATTCTGGTTCTCCTTATTGATTAAATTTTATAATGGTTGCTTATATTTGATTCTTGTTAGATTCTGACATGTTTTGAACTTGATGTTAGATACTTGACTAGTGGACCTTCCTACTTGCTTCAAGTACTTGATGGCTTGATTCTCTTCCACTTGGGAACCTAGTATGGAGCTTTTGGCGCGCTTTGAAGAGGCAACGGACCTTCTCTGTTAGGTACCACTGTAGCGCGCGATTTTTGTCGGTGACGCGACCACCTTATCGCGGAATTTGGGTTTTCTCCTCAATGAAGAAGAGGGGGTGCTACTTTCTGATTTCTTATTTATCCCATGAAGCTGGAAGGGAAAGGGAAGCTATCTCAAACTAACCTTGCACGCGAATGTTTAACTGAACAAACGCTTAAAGAGATTCGGGGAGTTCGGGGTCAGGTTATACAATAGGGAGTTGTCAATTACCCATCCTATATGTGGTTATCCGGAGGTTGTTAGCTTTAGGCTTCGCTTTGTACTTGATGGTGTTTATTCGTTAATGGGTTGGGAAAGTTTCTTGGGAAATATGAGAGAGTGAGTGGGTTTTTGTTGATGTTCGGGTTTTTCTGATGTTTTTGGTAAGGTACTGGACCTAAGTCTTGATTGGTATGAAGGCACCGGACCTAGAGTTTTTGATTAGTATGCTCGCTAAGATTTCACAATCTTATGCCAACGTATTCCCGTTTAAACGAAACAGGGAAATCAGAGAAATCATAGTTCCTCATATTCTATGGGAGGAAAAAGATATTTTGGTGTCTTGTTCAAAGCCCAAGATTGAAGCTAAAAGGGTTGAGTATTTGTGTCTTGTTCAAAGCCCAAGATTGAAGCTAAAAGGTTTGACTGAGAGGGAATTTGTTATCTCTAAAGGGAGACACCTCGTCTGTTTATTACAACTGTTGGGTGACTGTTTATAAAGGAGGATTACTTTAACTGGAAGATGTGAATCCAGCAATGCCATAATTTCCTTTATGAGGGATTTGTCCTGAAGGAGAAAACTTTAACTCAGTGTTGAGCAATGCCATTTTCCTTAGGAATTTACCATACTAAGAGAGGGACAGTAGCATGGATGTAAATAATCCAGAGGCTTGCCGCTTACAGCAATTAGATGAAAGAAAGGATTTACCAGGATAAGAGATGGACAATAACTTGGATATTTGTATCAACAAGTGTGCCTCTTACAGCAGTTATTTGGGGTTAGGGTTTGTTTTGAACGTCTATTTTTGATAAGTGATAAACAGAGAAATGACTTCCTACAGAGAGATTTTGATTTCCTCTGAGGGGATGTTGATTTTTGTGTGCCTTGATCAAAGCCCAAGGTTGAAGTTAATAGGTTGATTGACTCTACTGGTGAAGTCCTTATACAAAGCCTAAGAGGAGGCTGAAAAGTTTGACTTTTCTGGGGAAAATGTTTTGTCTGTCTTGTACAAAGCCCAAGATTGAGGCTAAAAGGGATTTTGACTCCGTTGGGGAGAATTTGGATGTGTCTTGTACAAAGCCCAAGATTGAGGCTGAAAAAACACTGACTCCGTGGGAAAGAAATCTTTATCTGTCTTGTACAAAGCCCAAGATTGAGGATAAAGAAAGAGTTTGACTATGCGGGAGAGTATTATCTCTCATAGCTTAAAAGAAGGCTGGGAGGAACTGACTCTGCTGGGGAAGAAATTTGTCCCAAGCTTAAGAGAAGGTTATGAAGATTTATGTCTAGTACAAAGCCCAAGATTGAGGCTAAAAAGGGTTTGACTCAACAAGAGAGTGCTTTTATCTGTCCTGTACGAGGCCCAGGATTGTGGCTGAACAAGTTGGAGAAATCATTATACAAAGCCTAAGAGGAGGCTGACTTCTGCTAGGGGAAATCATTATATCGAGCCTAAGAGAAGGCTGAAAAAGATTGACTCAACAAGAGAGTGTTTATCTGTCCTGTACAAAGCCCATGATTGAGGCTAAAAGAGTTGACTCAACAAGAGAGTGCTGAAACGTGATTGACTCAACAAGAGAGTCTGAAAAGGTGATTGACTCAACAAGAGAGTCTGAAAAGGTTAGCTCCGCTGGGGAGAATCATTGTACAAAGCCCAAGTGGAGGCTGACTTATGCTGAGGAAATAAAAGATCATTATACAAAGCCTAAGAGGAGGCTATCTTTTGTTGGGGATTATTGAGATTTCGGGGCAGGTCCAAATGTGGAATAAACTCTTGCTGAGGATTACAGAAGAGTTGGGGTATCAGAGACCTTGAGGTTCTGATTTGGGGTAGTATTATACTGATGATAAACTGACCCTGGCAGGGGATTTTTAGGAGAGAGACTGGGTTTTAGAACCCATGGGTTTTAACTCTGTTGGAAATTTGATCCAGAATGACCAGGGTTTCTCTTATGATTGTAGGGAACTTGAGAATGTCTTTGAGACTCAATAGGAGATTTAAACTGTCCAAGTCTATTGGTATAGAAGAGTTTATCTTTGTATGATGCCCAAGAGGAGGCAAAGGTTTTAAGGGATGAGAATCAACCCTCAATTGGTCTGAGATTTGACACTGGAAAGACTGCTCTAGCAAAGGATGACTAAGTTGTGTCTTATACCTTTAAGAGGTTGTCGGGTCCTTGTATTAAGGCCAAGAGAAGGCATGAGAACTTCTAAGAAGTTGAAGGGTCCTTGTACAAAGCCCAAGAGGAGGCGGGGATGCTTTTAGGAAGTCTGTAGGTCCCAAACTTAAGAAGAGTTCAAGAAAAGTTTCACCGGGAATAATCTTTTCTTTAATGAATAGTTTTAAGGTTTGAAGAAATTCAAGAGAGGTTTCACCGAGAATTAATCCTCTCTGGGGAAATTGAATTTCTTTGACAAGTTCTAATAGTGACAGTCTAAGAAAAGGTTCACCGAGAATACTGCCTTTCTCTTTGGTCCATATTGTTTAAGCCCAAGAGAAGGCAAGACTGTATCTGGAAATCCTATGGGGATCTAGTCTTGACTGTATCAAAGAGTGACCAATTGAGAGAAAACCCTAGTTTTAAATAAAAATGTTATTTTTCAAAGGTAATTTAAATAATAAATGACAAAATATCAATTATATTTAAAAACAAGTTATACACTTTGGAAAATATCTTGAAAAATCATGTTTAATCACATGAAAGTCTGAAATTCAATTGATTTTGAAAGATTAAAGTGGGAATTTCATTTTGAAATGTTTAAAAACAAATAAAATGAAATTAATTACAAAAATTATAACTATATTAAATAAATAATATAAATTGGATTTTTTTTGTAAAATAAAATATTTAAACATTTTTGTGAATTTTGAGAAAAAGAATCAATTCAAAAACATAAATAATCAGAGAGAAATTAATTTTTGAATCAATTAACAAAAATATCAAAATATTCAAATATTTGAAAATTTGAAAAAGGGCGCCAAGAACACTAAGTTCTTGCCCGCATGCCCTGTTTCTGCAGATTTGCATTTTCTCACTTTTCTCCATGATTTCTCAATGGTTTTGCACGATTCAAGTATCAATCTTGTTCGTTTTTGAACAAGGATCACAACCATATAGATTAATTGCATTTATATTAAGCATTGAGTGAGAAATCAGAAGAAAACCTCAAGAACCCTAATTTCAGCATGAACACAATGAAATTCCATACACGATTTATTCATGGCAATTGATTGAGGGTTATCACTCCATACATGATTATGAACATGTGGCAAAATTATTGTGCAGTAAAATATGCATGCATCATGGAGTTTGAAGAATTCATGCTTACCTCTTGCAGCTAGTGATCGAGTTTGGTGATGGAGGTGTTACAACTAGGTTCCAATGATCTGGACAGCTTCCTTGGGTGCCAAGAAGTGTGTTTGAATGCTTGGAGTGGATTGAATTGAGCTGGAACTAGTTGTGGTACCTCAACTGCAAATCTGTTAAGAACTTGAGCAATTGGCTAGTGATGTTGAGAATCTGATGTTCCAGATGTGATTTTGTGTTATGGATCACTCACATATGATGTTTATGAGGTGTGTGTGTGTGTGTGTGTGTGTGTGTGTGTGTGTGTGTGTGTGTGTGTGTGTGTGTGATTGGTTTGGTTGGAATTGCTCTCAAACTCAAAACCCGATAGTGACTTGAGTTAGAAGGCAAAATTGGAGTGAAATGGAGATTTTGAGAAAAGCATCAGTTTGGGTGCTTTGGTGTACTCAAACTGATCACAATTGAGGCCTATTTATAGTGTGTCAAGTTTTTTTTGCAAGCAATAGTGTGTGGCAACTACAGCAGGCTGTTGGCCAATGTGGATCAAATGGAATCTTAAGTCTCCTCTAGCCATTGACTTGAGATTAGAGCACAGGCCTATGGGTTTTTGTGGTCCGAGCTTATCTTGACTCAATTGGTTGATCATGGACTGATACATGCCAGCTCTATGCATCCATTGAATGCCTCAAAACAAAATTGGAGTCTTAAGGCATCTTTAGCTTTTAGGGGTGCCACACCTATATGTAGCTCCAAAGACTTGGGAGGCTTATGGACCAGTGTTTGTTCCTCCTTGGCCTCCCCCTGAGGTGTGCAGATGGATAACCATGTTTGTTTTTGCAAAATTTGATCAATTTGAGCCCTAATGTACAAATCTGCCTTGTAAAACAGTTTGCAGCAAGGCATGTTGCAACTGTCATAACCTCTAGCTCAGGTGGAGTTAGATGGAGTTCTTGGACATTTTGGAAAGCTGATATATCCTATTTCAACATGATGTCCAACTTTGGTTTTGAATCAACTTGAATTACAATGAAAAATGCCTCTACATTTTGGAAAAAGTAAGGCAGATTTTGACTTAGTGAAAATTTCACTAAGTGTTGGAAAAATGTCATTTTCATGTTTTTAGCCACTTTGATCACTCCCTAACTAAAAATCCATGAAGAATTGGAATGAGATGTAGTTAACACTTTTGAAGTATGTAATGAGAGCTACAAATCCAGCATTGGACCATCCAAAATGGTAGCTTGGATCTCAAGTTATGGTCCTTGGAAGTTGGTACCCTAGCCACTTTGTTCCATAACTTAGAAAAATTTTAAGTTTTTCATGGTTACCCCTTTTACAAGTTAACTCAATTTCTTTGATTTTTCTTGATGAATGATGATTCAAATCACATATTAACATTGTTTTAGGGTTAAGGAACCTTGGTTGACCAAAAATCCAAAAAGTCAAACTTGGATTTTTGTACAGTTGACTTTTTCATCAGATGAAATTTTGACTTTGTGATCCCTTTGTGAAATCAATCATTGGGCTCAACTAAACTTAATGGGTGGCCTTCAAGGGTATTTAGGATTGGCTTGGACCCCTCCCCAAGGTTTGAGATCAAGGGTAGGTCAACAGTCAAGGATAGGGTTGACTTTTTCCATCAGAAACCCTAATTTGTGATCAGATGGTTTTGAGTTCTTATGGCTTATGACTTGAGCTGTTTGAGTCAATCAAATCTTGTAAATATGTCAATATGATGTATTTGAGGTCTTTGAATTTCATTTTGAAACTTCAAGCCATGCCTCCCTTCACAAGTTAACCAAAGGGTTGAATTAGGTCAAAACCCTAATTCCTGATTTTTTGATAGATGGACCTTCAAGGTGATTTTACCATTGTGGATGGGCTCTTGAGATCATTTTGAGTTTGTTATACCATACATTGAGGCATTGGCTCATGCCCAGATGGAAATTTTCATCTAGAGGCCTCAGTCGACCAAAACCCTAATTTGGTGACACTGGCGATCTTGAGGCTTGATCCACTTGGAATGCTGCAACCTTGTGCTTGATTCTTAATGTGGGAGTCCTTTTGATCATTTTTAGGTGTTTGAGAGGTTAGAAAAGTTGAAGATCATGTCAATTCTTGATTGATCTTTTGTCTAAATGCTCTGAGAGGGGTTAAAACCCTAATCTTTGATTGTGAAGAATGCATAAGAATCTCTGAGGAGATTGATGAGGCATGAAAGTACATCCATATTGTGGGAATGAGCTTCACAATGATAGGAAATCTTGGTGGTCAAAATTTGGGGTATGACAGATGCCCCTATTTAATCTTCTTGGACCCGAAGGGTTGAAAGGCGAAGGTATTCGGGCATTTGAAGGTGCAAGAGGATTAAATATCGGAATACCCGAAATTTTGATGGTGGTTATGAATGGCTGCTTGCCCATCCATCTTCTTTTGCTAAACAATGATGTTTAAAAAAGGTAAAAACTTCCCCTCGACCCTGGTTTTTAGCCAAGGAACTGGTATCAGTTTCTTTTGTCAATAAACTTCCCCTCGATCCTGGTCTTCAGCCAAGGAACTGGTCTCAGTTTCTTTTGTCAATAAACTTCCCCTCGATCCTGGTCTTCAGCCAAGGAACAGGTCTCAGTTTCTTTTGTCAATAAACTTTCTTGACAAGGGATGCTATTTGTAGCGGTTTTCATCAAACTTCTCGCTGAGTTTACTGGGGAGATGCCATTTGATGGGAAAAAATTTCTATGTCAGACTTGCTGGGGAACCCATTCGTCTGAGCTGTAGAGTTGTACAAACTTCTCTATTGGAGACGCAATTTGTTGACTCTACTGGGGAGAACAAGTCTCTTGAGAGACTGTTTCCTACTTGGGGATATTACATCATACTTTTCTTCGAGATCTTCTTGGAGAAATGCCATGTGATGTAATCCAATTTTGAGGTGCTGATGACTTCATTAACATTGACTCTCTTGGGGAGAAAAATCAATGTGTTGCTGAGAGTCTTTAGTTGTGAGGCTTTCTCTGGGGATTTTCCTTAATCCGGGAAAGCGAAGATATCATCTTCAATGGAGAAGAGTAACGTTTGTCGAATGTCTTCTTGCTTTTCAGAGGTTCAAGTTATCAAAGTGGTCAAGGGACCAACTCTAATCCAGAAATAAACTGGAAGAAAGATTGTTCAGACGCAACATTTCCTGATGAGGAAAGAATTGACAACTCGATTGATGAAAGGACTTTTATCACTAGGGGACAACACCGACCAGAGTGATAGTGATGCAATATGATTACAAATGAAAATTAATAATGCATGATATATGTATGTTTATGCTGACAAAACTGACACGACATACAGACTAGTAGATGAACACGACTGGATAATCGGCCACTGCAGGGGATAAAAGTATCATTTGGTCCAAAATAGCAATTCTGCCTTGCTTAGGAAAAGTAGTTCATGTGGGGAACAGCGTTGGTCGGGCTTAGGAGGTAAGAACTCTGCCGGGGATGTCAGATGAAAAATGGTCTCTGACACAGTTGATCCTTCATTCATGTGTATTGGTTTTAGAAGGAGTACTCTGATTCTGCACTTTGAGGTTCAATTACTTCTGGAGAAGCGATCGATATTCTTTTGATGTTCAATAGTCAAAAGAATTGCCATCTTTATTTTAAAAAGCAAAAATAATTTAACAAGTAAATTCATTTTTGTTTTATTTCAAGAATCGTTGATCATATTAAAAACATCATTCTGTAAAGCTAAAACAAATAAGAATTGCAAACAAAAGCACTAGGGCTCAAATTTTATTGATAGAATGGAAATCAGCCAAGCGCGTGATTCCATAAAGTATTTACAAAGTTAGAAAATGGTAATTCAAGGGAAAAGGGCTACATTGAAACATAACGACCGTTATCCTTCTACCAACTTTGAATTCTGGACATTCTGAGCTTCTGTCGAAGATGACCTTGACTAGAGTTTTCCTGATGGATGGCATTACTGCTGAGGAGTTGAACTGATCAGACGTAGTTACTTGCCATTAATCCCTAATTTTTGCCTGGATTGTACTTTGAGATTTCCAATCCACCGGGATGATTTTTTTTGCTTATGTCTCTAATTTTTACCTGGACCGCCCTTTCGGGTTTTCGATCCACCGATACGTTTTTTTTTTGTTTTTTTGTTTAGGCGAAGTATTTCTTGACTGCGTCAACATTCGTGGGGTAGGCAAACTCCTCTCCATCCATGGTTGCGAGTCTCAAGGCTCCGTCTGAGAAGGCTTTCTTGACCACATAGGGGCCGTCATAGTTCGGAGTCCATTTGCCCCGGGAATCAGTGAGGAATGATTGTATCTTCTTGAGCACGAGGTCTCCTTTCCAGAAGACGCGAGGTCGGACCTTTTTGTCGAACGCCTTCTTCATTCTTTGCTGATACAACTGACTATGGCATAGTGTCGTTATTCGCTTTTCTTCGATCAGATTCAGTTCATCATACTGACTTTGACACCATTCAGCCTCTGTTAGCTTAGCTTCCATCAATACCCAGATTGATGGGATCTCTACTTCTATGGGAAGCACTGCCTCCATGCCATATACTAGAGAGAAAGGGGTTGCCCCTGTTGAGGTGCGGACAGATGTGAGATAACCGTGAAGAGCAAAGGGTAGCATCTCGTGCCAGTCTTTGTAGGTTACAACCATCTTTTGAACAATCTTCTTGATGTTCTTGTTAGCCGCTTCTACCGCGCCGTTCATCTTAGGCCGGTAGGGAGATGAGTTATGGTGTTCGATCTTGAGCTCAGCATATAATTCTTTCATCATCTTATTGTTCAAGTTAGATCCATTATCAGTAATGATCTGGCTTGGAACACCATAACGGCAGATGAGATTGTTTTTGATAAATCGAACCACGACTTGTCGGGTTACATTGGTGTATGATGCTGCTTTGACCCATTTGGTGAAGTAGTCAATGGCTACCAGGATGAACCAATGCCGTTTGAAGCCTTGGGTTCAATCATGCCAATCATGTTGATTCCCCATATAGAAAAAGGCCATGGGGAAGAGAGAACTTTGAGATGCGTTGGCGGTATATGGATTTTATCTGAATATATCTGACACTTGTGACATCTCCTCATGTACTTGTAGCAATCGGATTCCATGGTCAACCAATAGTACCCTACTCTTAGAATTTTTCTCACCATTGTGTGTCCGTTGGCATGAGTGCCAAAGGATCCTTCGTGAATTTCTTTTATCATCATGTTTGCTTCTGGTCTGTCTACGCATCGGAGCAAGACCATGTCAAAGTTTCTCTTATAGAGTGTATCACCGCTCAGAAAGAAGCTGCCTGCCGATCTTCTTAGGGTCTTTCTGTCTTTTCTGGATGCCCCAAGCGGGTACTCTTGTTTCTGAAGGAAGCATTTGATATCGTGATATCAAGGTTTGTCGTCTATGAATGCTTCGATCACGAATATGTAAGCGGGCCTTTCAAGCCGCATTACGTCGATCTTAGGTATGTCGTTCCATTGACCTACACTAATCATGGAAGAGAGAGTGGCTAATGCATCAGCCATGTGATTCTCTTCACGAGGGATGTGATGAAACTCGATTCTGTTGAAGAATGGTAACAACCTCCTCACGTAGTCTTTGTAAGGAATTAGTCCTGATTGGTATGTATTCCAATCTCCTTTGATTTGATTGATAATCAGGGCTAAGTCTCCATACACATCCAAGTTCTTAATTCTTAAGTCAATTGCTTCTTCGAGACCCATGATACAAGCTTTGTATTAGGCCTCGTTATTTGTACACTTAAATGTTAATATGGCAGTGAAAGGAATATGGGTACCCTGAGGTGTTATGATGATTTCCCCAATTCCGTTTCCATAATTATTGACAGCTCCGTCAAAGATTAGTCCCCATTGGGAACCTGGTTCCGGCTCTTCACTGGGTAGCGGTTCATCGTAATCTTTCATTTTCAAATACATGACATCTTTGTCTGGGAAGTCAAAGCCAACTGATCCTTGATCGTCAATCAGTTGATGAGCCAAATGATTGGCTAAAATACTTCCTTTGACGGCTTTCTGATCATGGTACTCAATGTCGTATTCTGATAACAACATCTGCCAACGGGCGATCCTTTCCGTGAGAGCAGGTTTTTTAAAGACATACTTGATTGGATCCATTTCGGAGATTAACCAAGTAGTGTGACGAATCATATACTGGCGAAGACGTTTGGCTGCCCAAGCCAGAGCACAACAAGTTTTCTCAAGCATAGTGTACCGAGTCTCGCAATCGGTGAATTTCTTGCTCAAATAATAGATGGCAGACTCTTTCCTTTTGGTTTCACCTTGTTGGCCAAGTACACAATCCATTGAGTCTTCCAAGACTGTTAGGTAGATAATCAACGGTCTTTCCTCTACTGGAGGTGATAGAATTGGTGGATTCAACAAGTATTCCTTGATATTGTCGAAGGCGGTTTGGCAGTCTTTTGTCCATATGCAGTCCTGATTCTTTTTTAGTAATTTGAAGATCGGCGCACATGTCGCGGTCATGAGGAATATAAATCTTGAAATGTAGTTCAAACGTCCCAGGAATCCTCTGACTTGTTTTCCAGTCTTTGGAGAAGGCATTTCTTGAATGGGCTTGACCTTGTCAGGATCAACCTCAATTCCTTTCTGGCTGACGATGAACCCTAGTAGTTTTTCTGAGCGGACACCGAACGTGCACTTGTTAGGATTCAAGCGGAGTTTGTACTTTCTCAGACGCTCGAATAGCTTTGACAGGTGGGTCACATGCTCCTCTTCTGTCTTAGATTTGGAAATCATATCATCGACATACACTTCTATTTCTTTGTGTATCATGTCATGAAACAGAGTAGTCATGGCCCGTTGATAGGTTGCCCCGGCGTTCTTCAAACCGAACGAAATTACCTTGTAACAAAAGGTGCCCCATGGGGTGATGAAGGAAGTTTTCTCCATTTCTTCCAGCGCTATTTTGATTTGATTATAGCCCGAGAATCCATCCATGAAAAAGAAGACTTTGAACTTTGCTGTACTGCCTACCAGCATGTCAATGTGTGGTAAAGGAAAGTCATCCTTTGGACTGGCTTTGTTCAGATCCCTATAATCTACACACATTCTGACTTTTCCATCCTTTTCGGAACTAGTACTATGTTGGCTAGCCATTGAGGATATTCTGGGGTGGCGAGGAAACCCGCGTCAATCTGTTTTTGTACTTCCTCTTTGATTTTGATGGCCATGTCTAGGTGAGTCCTTCTCAACCTTTGTTTTACTGGCGGACATTCTGATCTTAACGGTAGATGATGTTCCACGATGCTGGTATCCAACCCTGGCATATCCTAATAGGACCAAGCGAATACATCGGGAAATTCTTTGAGAAGCTTTATCAAACCTTCTTCGACAGTCGGACTGAGCAGCTCCCCAATCTTGACTTCTTTTCTCTCTTCTTCTGAACCCAAGTTGACCGTTTCCAACGGCTCTTTGTGAGGTTCAATGGACCTTTCCTCTTGTCTGAGTAATCGGGAGATCTCTTCTGGAATATCTTCGTCATTTTCTTCTTCAGCCTCAAATACCGGGAATTCAAAGTTGGGAGAAGGCATTGGATCGTGTGTTTCAATGGAGTTTAAAACAAGCAATCTGCACGACGTGATGATTGTTTTTAGAAGAGATAGAGAGAATGCAAGAGTGTGTGCAGTGTATTTTCTGAAAACTGTTTGTTTTTATTATTTGAGTTATTTTTAGGATTACCATTTTCTGAAATAGAGAAAAGAGAAAACAGCAATAAAATGCGGAAATTACAGAACGACGTTATTTTATTTATGATTTTGTCGATTCTTGAAACTACAGCCCTATAAAACAAAACTCTGTCGCTTTGGGCAAAGCGAAGAGGGATATTTACATAAAGTGAGCCCTATCAAAACATCCGTTTCACCTGGGCAGGGTGAAAGGTTAAAACAAAGACGGCAATTACTTAAACTTATGAACGACTTTCAGAACATTGACAGCAACCCATTGGCAGCGAACTCCTCGGTGAATCACAAAGTCTGGTACCTTCCTTCTTGATTTGTCTTCAGAAATAATGTTGATTTCTGGTGGAGCAGGATCGTTGGAGTCTGTCTCCCAGGCAGAGTTGTCATAGACGAACTCTTTTGTTGTATCTTGCACAGTATTTGCATTCTCAGGGGGGTCTCCCCATCCAGTTGGCTGGATGTCTTCGAGCCTAATACGAGAGCTTTCAGGAGCGGTGTACTTGACCAAGAAGTCGTACTTGCCACTCAGCTATCCTAAAGTGTCCCATACTTCCGTGGAACTGGAGGAGTCATCCCTTTCGATGACGTTGACCTCAGGAAAGGCGTAGTTCATGAACTGTTGTCCTACAACCTTTGCAAATTCATCGTCATGCTGGATATTTTTCGAATACCCCAAGTAATGATCCCATGATTCGGTGGGGACGCATGTATTCTTTTCAAGGATGCTCAGTTGATATGCATCGTTGGGCTGACTCTTTTGTTCCAAGTCTCCCGGGTACGGCTACCAGATAGGCAGACCATCCATTGGGCCATAATAGACAAAGTTGTTTCTCATCAGAGTGTCCTCCTCTAATGAGTTTGGTGGAGCACGGAATCCTTCCGGATCACAATCTCCGTATATCATTTTGACGTCTGATCTTGGTATATATCTCGGACTTTGCGTGGGATAGCAAAATGGCGTAGGCAACTCTCCCTGAGACATATAACCTTCTTCGTTAAGATAGGACTTCCATTCTTCATCTGTATCGGAGGAATCACCCTCGTTGATGGTATGGACTTCTTGAGATACTGGGTGAAGAAAACCTCCACTATGGAAGCAGTTCTGAATGGGATGAAGACTTTCATTGTTAGTAGCAGTCTGGGTACAGGTTGAGGAAAAACCAAGAGCTTTCTTTATCTTGTTATCAGTAGGAATGACAACCTGTCCCCATCCTTTTGCATTGTTACTTTTGATTACTTCGAGAGCATCTTTATACAAGGAAATTAATGTTCCTCTTTCTGATTGATTGTCATTTCTCATCGAAAGTGCTTGGAACTGGGTCCCTATAACCTCCTCTGGTTCTACACAAGTAGACGACGATAAGTTGCTTATGATCAAGGCTTGCTCTCCACAGACTGTGACTAGTTGGTCATTCTTAACGAACTTCAGCTTCTGGTGAAGTATCAAAGTGATTGCCCCAGCCTCGTGTATCCAAGGTCTTCCTAACAAACAACTGTATGCTGCCCGGATGTCCATGACCTGGAAAGTGACTTGGAAAGTGTGAGGACCGATAGTTATGGGAAGGTCGACTTCGCCGATAACTATTTTTCGGGATCCGTCAAATGCTTTGACGATGACCTCACTGCCTCTCATCAGAGATCCTTGAAATGATAGTCGCATCAGAGTAGATTTTGGCATAACATTCAGAGCTGATCCGGTGTCTACCAGTACGCTGGCTAAAGCATCGTCCTGGCAGTTGACTGTAATGTTTAGTGCCATGTTGTGATGTTTGTCTTCTTCCGGCAGTTCTTCATCACTAAACCCTAAGTTGTTGCAGGAAGTGATGTTGGAGATGATGGTGTCAAATTGTCTTATTGTCACATCTCTTTCCACAAAGGCTTGCTCTAAGATTTTCTGTAGAGCTTCCTTGTGAGCTTCGGAACTGAGTAAAAGAGATAGCACCGAGATTCTTGAAGTAGTTTGCAACAGTTGGTCTACAATGTTGTACTCACTCTTCTAGATGAGCTTCAACATCTCATCGTTTTTTGTTGAAAGGTCGGGATTACTAGATTGAATGACTGGTTGATTAGGAACTCCTGTTTGAGGTTCCTTTTCTCTGGTGGGTACTCCAACTCCTTGGTTGAAGATCCGACCGCTCCGTGTTACTCGACTGATGTCTGCAATATTCACGACGGAGGGTAATGGAGTTTCCTTTCCATTCTCAATTGTTGTTGCACCGTATTTGTAAGGGATAACCTTATCGGATTTGTACGACATTGGTCCCGGCAGATAGAAAACTACAGGAGCCTTTTGATTTTTCTGACCATCGTAGCCGGCCTCAATTGGTTCGAGGTTGAGAATTTTTCCACTATCAAGAGGAACTCTTGATTCATGGAGTAAAGGGATTATGGCGCATACATCTTTGGCCACTTCTTGTTTAGGGATTAAGACAACGTCCTTGCCTCGATTGGGAAGATAGTCTGACATTATGTTAATCGGACTAGAGCTTGAACATGGTCGAATCTCTTTGTGGTCCAACTGACTTTGAAGGGCCACTCGCACGAGGTGGATCCTTGATTATTCTCTAATCACACTCTACAACGCTCATAGTTGTGTGGTGGCACCTGGCCATGCCCGCTTTGTATGCAGTGCAACCTTACTAGATCTGTTTCCATTGATCGAACATCTTGACTTTGATGCCTATGAGGGTTCCCGTTAATCATACTGACTTGTTGTGTGTCTTCATCTAGATAGATCGGAAGCCACCAGTGGTTCAACAAGTATTGCAATATTATTTAAATGAGTGCCCATCCTTGGTCACTCTCACGACATACCTTACAGTTCTAATAATCGTGAGAAGTCAGAAAACCGAGCTGGACTTGCTTAGCATGTAATTCCACCAGACTGGTATTCATCAAACGAATATCAAAGATTTGAATCATATTAACTTGATAATGACTTCTATCACGGTAATCCTGAATCCATCCTAGATCCATCTGACACTGGAGGGCCTTTTGTACAAAAGAGCATCCTTGATTGTTTACCGAACAAACCAGACAGAAATCCTAATCGTGCCATGGCAGATCATGATGCTGGCTTTGCCTTGAGTTCATTGCCACCAAGTTGACATTCATTGCACGAATGTTGTGGTTTTGAATGATGTTGGAATTTTCATAAGTCATGTTGACTTCCTAGATTCGGTGATCTTGGATCCATTTGAGATTCATCTGTTATTGTAGAGCTGACTGCACTACGAAACATCCTTGATTGTCTTTAGAGCAGATATCACACTGGTGATAATTATGAGACGGTACATGACCGTATCCGCTCTGTCTGCAATGCATCTTGACCAGGTTGGTTCCCAATAAGAGTACATCATGAATTTGATAGCTGTGGTTAGTCTCTTCCTCTATCAAATTTACTGCAGCTTTCTCGTGTTGAGGCAGCGGATTCGTCTGAACATTTGGATTTGTATCCTTGAAGGATAAGACCTCGTTCCTAACAAGCTTCTGCACATCGGACTTGAAGCTGAGATAGTTTTCTATGTTATGCTCTGGTCCTCCTTGATGGTAAGGCAAGTTTGATCCGCTTTGAACCAAAAAAGCGGATTTTTCGGTACTGTAAGAGGAGACCTGGTTTGGATGTTCCCCTTGACCAGTAGTAGTGGAAACAGTTCTGCGTACAACATCGGTATAGGGTCAAACCCTGGTGGTCGCGATGTACGGTTGTTATTGTACCGAGGACGAGCCTGCTGAAGAGGCTGCTGTGTCCTTTGCTGATATTGTTGTTGATTCGGTTGGCTCTGAGCAACCTGTGGTTGATACGTTGGAACAGGCGCAGGGTTGATAGCAGGAGTTACAGCTGCTACTGGTTGGTATCTTTGCCTTTGCTTTCCGAGAGAGATATTACCAATATCTTGCTCTTTTTCCTTAGGGAAAGCGCTACCATATCTTTTGGTACTGCTTGATGTTCCTGTATCTTTGACCAGACGTCCTTCTCGGACTCCTTCTTCAAGACGTACTCCCATATTCACCATTTCAGTAAAGTCGCTGGGTGCACTGGCGACCATTCGGTCATAGTAAAACGAGCTTAAAGTTTACAAGAAGATCTTTGTCATCTCTTTTTCCTCAAGAGGTGGACAAATCTGGGCGGAAATTTCACACCATCTCTGAGCATATTCCTTAAAGGTTTCCTTGTCCTTCTGCGACATGGCTCTGAGGTGATCTCTATCTGGTGCCATGTCCAGGTTATACTTATACTGCTGAACGAAGGCAGCGCCAAGATCTCTGAACGTGACGATCTTGGTGCGGTTTAAACCCATGTACCATTTGAGTGCGGCGCCGGTTAAATTATCTTGGAAGTAGTGGATCAGTAGCTGTTGATTCTCCATTTGAGTTGACATCTTTCGAGCGTACATCACCAAATGAATTTGAGGGCAAGAGTTTCCCTTGTATTTCTCAAATTTGGGCACCTTGAATTTGTGCGGAATTTTCACACCGGGGACCAAACAAAGGTCTGCAACGTTCTTTCTGAATAAATCCAGACCGCGAATGGCAAGCAGTTCCTTCTGCATCTCCAGAAACTGTTCCTGGAACTCATTCAATTTGTCGTACATACTTTCATTTCAACCAGAAGGTATCTGTGGAATCTGTCCTTCTGGGACACTGTGTACCACGGGTGGTGGTATAGTCATTATGGCAGTGACTCTTGGTGCTTCCCTATCCCGAAGTTTGTAACCTTCAGCTTCACTTTCCCGAAGTTTGTACCCTTCAGGCCCAGCGGTTCCCGCTGTAGTTTTCGGATCTTCCGTGATCGGCGGAATATATCCTTCCGGGATATAGTTGAGTGGCATGCCCTAGGGACGATCTTTAGGCATGTTGTACCGAGGATCATATTTTTCCACTATGGGCGTAGATGTGATCTCTGAGATCACAGTCCTTTGTTGTTGTATCTGAGCTGCTGCCGGAGATTGCATGTCATTGTGAAGTTTCCTTAGATCTTCTTTCAGAGTGTCGATTTCTTCTCTTAACTCTCTATTCTCTTCCTCGAGATCATTCATTTTCTTTTGTCGATTGGCCTGAGTATTGTACGAATGAGACAGTTTGACTCTAGAATCGTGACACAGACGTGAGATTCGAAGGTAAGAAGAATGCGTTATGAATGATATGCAATGATATATATTAATTTTTTTAATCAAAAGAAAGTTCAACAATTGTATTGCAAATATCACACAGTGGGGAGACCCCGTTTTATTGAATTCAAAGATTGCGGAAATGGAAATACAGTAATTTACAAAGTGCTGTAAAAGGAAATGTCTAGACTTATGGATCCTGAGTCCTCTCCGAGGAGAGCTCAGGTGCTGGTTCTGGTATTTTCCTTTTCTTTGACCGGGGCTCTTGAGCCGTTGTCGGGTTGTCATCCTTATGCCAAGTGAAAGGAGCAAGCAAATTCCTTCGGTCTTCTTGATTTTCTACAGCATGTTGCTCTAAAATCTCGATTAGAGCATCTTTTTCTTTCAACAGTTGTTGTATTTTGGTACACTCCACATTGAGAATGTGGTACTTGTTTTTCCAAGATTTCTTTTCCCGTTGAACTTTGTTGAGAGCGGCCTGGAGTTTTTCCATATCAGACATAAAATAAAGGACATATTCCTTTAACGAAAGAACTTCTTGACGAAGGTAAGGCATCCTTAGCCTGAAAGCTCTAGCTTGTACCCAGTAGAGATAAGGTTCCACAGAGATACAGTCTGGTTTTCCAAGAGACTTTCTTCCTTTCCTGTGAACACGTTTCCAGGAATGCACTATTTCTGTCTTTAGTGCCCTGTCACTTTCTCCTTCCTTGAAGAAAAGACCTCCAGATGAGCATTACGCGGGATATGTCTCATTGGGTATCCGAATTGACGAAAAACTAAAACTGGATGATAATTGATTCCTCCTTTAGTTCTTATGAGGGGTACATTAGGGAAGTTTCCACAACGGTCAATGATTCTTATCCCGTCATAGATCCGATTGTACCAGTCTATGTCAGAGTTGGTAAGAGACATGATTCTCTGAGACCAATGTAAAGTACTTTTATGATCCCAAAAGGCAGCAGACTTAGGTAAATGGGAAGTGAACCATTTGTATAGCAGGGGTACACAACATGTGATCATTCCCCCGCTGTACAAATTCCTTAAGTGTACAGAATGGTAAGCATCTGCGAGCAAGGTCGGTACAGGGTTTCCAATAAGAAATATCTTAATGGCATTGATATCAATGAAGTTATCAATGTTGGGAAAAAGGAACAACCCGTAGGTGAGTAGAACAAAGATCTCTTTGAAAGCAGTAATGTTTCCTATACTGGCAAAGTATAGGGATTTCTCTATCAGAAACTTGGCTAGTAAACCTGGGATTCCATCCTTAGCGGTCATGTGAGTCCTGACTTCTGACTCGTCCAAATGGATTGCTCTTGCAATGGTTTGATCCTTTGGAATTTCTTCCAGTCCAGAAAACGGAGCTTGGTCATTAAGGGGTAAATCAGTCAGGTGAGAATACTCCTCCAGTGTTGGTGCTAGTTGATAATCCGGGAATGTGAAACAGTGATAAACCGGATCGTAAAACTGAATCAGAGTAGACAATATTCCTTCAATTACATGGACCCTTAACAAAGACAGCAATCCCCCGTACTTAGCTCTGAAAGCATCTGGGTTGGTGATCATCCTTGCCAACCCTCTCAAATCCTCTAATTTTGGAACCTTGAAGGTGTACTTGTGAGTCTTCCTTCTACCGAAATCCATAATGCAATCTTTCTCTCTAATATTTGCAATCATTGTCTTAGTTTAATTTGAAAAAGAGAGACTAGAAGAGAAAAATTTTCTATGTTTGAAGTTTTTTAATGAAATGAATGCATGAATGCAACATACAAAAACATAGAAAAAAACATGGGTCAAAGGTTCAGCGTCACGAGCATGGAGTCATGGCTCTACCCATTCCCAAAGGTTGTACTGGTGAATTTTGTACCTGTCCTCATAATCATTGACCCCCCTTGGGATAACAACAACAGACTGGTTCACCCGAGTGAGCTGCAGTATCTTAGGGTAGTCTCAAATGAGGGTAGTATCGTGTGACAACTATTTCTGATAGCTTTCGCACTACAAAATAGTCACATGGTCCCAGTCTACTAAATCCTCAGTTTCATGGATACCACAATCGAACAATCTGCTTTCAACAACCGAAGTCGTTTAGACATTGAATCCGCAAAGGGTATCTCCAGTGATTGGATGGTCTACCATGATCGCTTATTCGGGAATCACTCCCTGTAAGACCACCCGTCTATGCCATCACTTATCTTAGGTATCACTCAAACTTTCCACATGCGACATCACCCGCAGTCCCATTAACAGAAAAATAAACATGGATATCAAGTAGGAAAAGCGATATATATATTTATTCCTAAAACTAACATCCTAGACCTCTGAAGAATTCTATTCTATAATCCTAACAGAAAAAATGAGTCCCCAGCAGAGTCGCCATTTTACTGTAGCGCGCGATTTTTGTCGGTGACGCGACCACCTTATCGCAGAATTTGGGTTTTCTCCTCAATGAAGAATAGGGGGTGCTACTTTCTGATTTCTTATTTATCCCATGAAGCTGGAAGGGAAAGGGAAGCTATCTCAAACTAACCTTGCATGTGAATGTTTAACTGAACAAACTCTTAAAGAGATTCGGGGAGTTCGGGGTCAGATTATACAATGGGGAGTTGTCAATTACCCATCCTATGGGAGGAAAAAGATATTTTGGTGACTTGTTCAAAGTCCAAGATTGAAGCTAAAAGGGTTGAGTATTTGTGTCTTGTTCAAAGCCCAAGACTGAAGCTAAAAGGTTTGACTGAGAGGGAATTTGTTATCTCTAAAGGGACACATCTCATCTATTTATTACAACTGTTGGGTGACTATTTATAAATGAGGATTACTTTAACTGGAATATATGAATCCAACAATGCCATAATTTCCTTTATGAGGGATTTGTCCTGAAGGAGAAAACTTTAACTCAGTGTTGAGCAATGCCATTTTCCTTAGGAATTTCTCATACTAAGAGAGGGACAGTAGCGTGGATGTAAATAATCCAGAGGCTTGCCGCTTACAACAATTAGATGAAAGAAAGGATTTACCAGGATAAGAGATGAACAACAACTTGGATATTTGTATCAATAAGTCTGCCTCTTACAACAGTTATCTGGGGCTGGGTTTGTTTTGAACGTCTATTTTTGATAAGTGATAAATAGAGAAATGACTTCCTACAGAGGGATTTTGATTTCCTCTGAGCGGATGTTGATTTTTGTGTGCCTTGATCAAAGCCCAAGGTTGAAGCTAAGAGGTTGATTGACTCTACTGGGGAAGTCCTTATACAAAGCCTAAGGGGAGGCTGAAAAGTTTGATTTTTTCGGGGAAAATGTTTTGTTTGTCTTGTACAAAGCCCAAGATTGAGGCTAAAAGGGATTTTGACTCCGTTGGGGAGAATTTGGAAGTGTCTTGTACAAAGCCCAAGATTAAGGATGAAAAGACACTAACTCTGTGGGAAAGAAATCTTTATCTATCTTGTACAAAGCCCAAGATTGAGGCTAAAGAAAGAGTTTGACTCTGCGGGAGAGTATTATCTCTCATAGCCTAAAAGAAGGCTGGGAGGAACTGACTCTGCTTGGGAAGAAATTTGTCCCAAGCTTAAGAGAAGGTTATGAAGATTTATGTCTTGTACAAAGCCCAAGATTGAGGCTAAAAAGGGTTTGACTCAACAATAGAGTGCTTTTATCTGTCCTGTACGAGGCCCAGGATTGTGGCTGAACAAGCTGGAGAAATCATTATACAAAGCCTAAGAGGAGGCTGACTTCTGCTAGGGGAAATCATTATATCGAGCCTAAGAGGAGGCTGAAAAAGATTGACTCAACAAGAGAGTGTTTATCTGTCCTGTACAAAGCCCAGGATTGAGGCTAAAAGGGTTGACTCAACAAGAGAGTGCTGAAACGTGATTGACTCAACAAGAGAGTCTGAAAAGGTGATTGACTCAACAAGAGAGTCTGAAAAGGTTAGCTCCGTTAGGGAGAATCATTGTACAAAGCCCAAGAGGAGGCTGACTTATGCTGAGGAAATAAAAGATCATTATACAAATCCTAAGAGGAGGCTATCTTTTGCTGGGGATTATTGAGATCCCGGGGCAGGTCCAAATGGGGAATCAACTCTTGCTGAGGATTACAGAAGAGTTGGGGTATCAGAGACCTTGAGGTTCTGATTTTGGGTTGTATTATACCGATGATAAACTGACCTTGGCAGGGGATTTTTAGGAGAGAGACTGGGTTTTAGAACCCATGGGTTTTAACTCTGTTGGAAATTTGATCCAGAATGACCAGGGTTTCTCCTATGTTTGTAGGGAACTTGAGAATGTCTTTGAGACTCAAGAGGAGATTTAGACTGTCCAAGTCTATTGGTATGGAAGACATTATCTTTGTATGATGCCCAAGAAGAGGCAAAGGTTTTAAGGGATGAGAATCAACCCTCAATTGGTCTGAGATTTGACACTGGAAAGACTGCTCTAGCAAAGGATGACTAAGTTCTGTCTTATACCCTTAAGAGGACGTCGGGTCCTTGTATTAAACCCAAGAGAAGGCATGAGAACTTCTAAGAAGCCAAAGGGTCCTTGTACAAAGCCCAAGAGGAGGCGAGGATTCTTTTAGGAAGCCTGTGGGTCCCAAACTTAAGAAGAGTTCAAGAAAAGTTTCACCGGGAATAATCTTTTCTTTAATGAACAATTCTAAGGTTTGAAGAAACTCAAGAGAGGTTTCACCGAGAATTAATCCTCTCTGGGGAAACTGAATTTCTTTGACAAGTTCTAATAGTGACAGCGTGAGAAAAGGTTCACCGAGAATACTGCCTTTCTCTGTGTTCCATATTGTTTAAGCCCAAGAGAAGACAAGACTGTATCTGGAAATCCTATGGGGATCTAGTCTTGACTGTATCAAAGAGTGACCAACTGGCTTTACCTAGGTCTAGACCTAGTTGCCGGGGAAAACTCTAAATAGATATACTAGTATATATACAGTTGATATATGACAAGTATTTGAAAGGGTATGAAAGAAGGACTTACAGAGGAGCATCTTCTCACAATATATATAGGAAAGCAATTAAATGAAAGCTGATAAAAACTTACAGGTGAGCAAGCTTCCATGCGGTATTGTTAGTTGTTCAAAGAAATTAAAGAAAGTTTTGATAACAATTGTATATTTGAACCTGAATCAAAAGAGAAATTGTTTTTGAAAAGATTGTCAGAGCTTATACTTAAGGAGAGGCCCAGATGAAAAACAGTAATCTTACCGTTGTTTGTAAACTATAATAGGTCTTATACAATGACTGAGGCCCAAAGAGGTTTTGCTATACAAAGGGGTTGAGTCTTACAAATCAAGGAGAGGCCCAAAGATGTTTTTTTATACAAAGGGGTTGGGTCTTACAACTCAAGGAGGGGCCCAAAGATGTTTTGAAAAAGAAAGACGGGACTTACAACACGAGGGTAGGCCCAGATGATTCTATTTTAAAAGGGCGACGACCGTGCCGTGATTTTGAAAATACAGTGGGACTTATATAATATCTGAGGCCCAAAGAGGTTTGTATTTACAAAGGATTGGGTCTTACACTCTATTAGAGGCCAAAAAGTGTTTGAAAATTTAAAATTGAGAGAAAACCCTAGTTTTAAATAAAAATGTTATTTTTCAAAGGTAATTTAAATAATAAATGACAAAATATCAATTATATTTAAAAACAAGCTATACACTTTGGAAAATATCTTGAAAAATCATGTTTAATCACATGAAAGTCTGAAATTCAATTGATTTTGAAAGATTAAAGTGGGAATTTCATTTTAAAATGTTTAAAAACAAATAAAATAAAATTAATTACAAAAATTCTAACTATATTAAATAAATAATATAAATTGTATTTTTTTTGTAAAATAAAATATTTAAACATTTTTGTGAATTTTGAGAAAAATAATCAATTCAAAAACATAAATAATCAGAGAGAAATTAATTTTTGAATCAATTAACAAAAATATCAAAATATTCAAATATTTAAAAATTTGGAAAAGGGCGCCAAGAACACTAAGTTCTTGCCCGCGTGCCCTGTTTCTGCATATTTGCGTTTTCTCACTTTTCTCCATGATTTCTCAATGGTTTTGCATGATACAAGTACCAATCTTGTTCGTTTTTGAACAAGGATCACAGCCATATAGATTAATTGCATTTATATTAAGCATTGAGTGAGAAATCAGAAGAAAACTTTAAGAACCCTAATTTCAGCATGAACACAATGAAATTAAATACACGATTGATTCATGGCAATTGATGGAGGGTTATCACTCCATACATGATTATGAACATGTGGCAAAATTATTGTGCAGTAAAATATGCATGCATCATGGAGTTTGAAGAGTTGATGATTACCTCTTGCAGCTGGTGATCGAGTTTGGTGATGGAGGTGTTACAACTAGGTTCCAATGATCTGGACAGCTTCCTTAGGTGCCAAGGAGTATGTTTGAATGCTTGGAGTGGATTGAATTGAGCTGGAACTGGTTGTGGTACCTCAACTGCAAATCTGTCAAGAACTTGAGCAATTGGCTAGTGATTTTGAGAATCTGATGTTCCAGATGTGATTTTGTGTTACGGATCACTCACATATGATGTTTATGAGGTGTGTGTGTGATTGGTTTGGTTGGAATTGCTCTCAAACTCAAAACCCGATAGTGACTTGAGTTAGAAGGCAAAATTGGAGTGAAATGGAGATTTTAAGGAAAGCATCAGTTTGGATGCTTTGGTGTACTCAAACTTATCACAATTGAGGCCTATTTATAGTGTGTCAAGTTTGTTTTGCAAGCAATAGTGTGTGGCAACTGCAGCAGGCTGTTAGCCAATGTGGATCAAATGGAATCTTAAGCAACTGATCTTGATTCTTGATGTGGGAGTCCTCTTGATCCTTTGTAGGTGTTTGAGAGGTTAGACAAGTCGAAGATCATGTCAATTCTTGATTGATCTTTTGTCTAAATGGTCTGAGAGAGGTTAAAACCCTAATCTTTGATTGTGAAGAATGCCTAACAATCTCTGAGGAGATTGATGAGGCATGAAAGTACATCCATATTGTGGGAATGAGCTTCACAATGATAGGAAATCTTGGTGGTCAAAATTTGGGGTATGAAAACCACTTGCACACTTGTATGAAGCTTGCTTAGGGTTTAGCGTTTATGCTTACAACTTGTTGTTGATTGAGGAGTTTTCACTCCTAGTTGTATACTTGGCTTGGGTGCCAATTCATTGATACTCTGATGCTATTTGCTCCATTTCCTGTATTACTTTGTGGGGAACAAAGAGTCACTCAACTTCCTTATAGTTGAGATCACGACATCATTTTCATCTTGTGGTTGACGAAGAGTCACTCAACTTCCTCATAGTTGAGATCACGACATCGTCCGTTTCTATTGCATTTGCCTTGTTGGCGAGGAGTCACTCAGTTTTGTTTCTTAGCTGAGATCACGACATCGTTCATTTTGCGATTGATTAGAATAATGTTTACTTATGTTTGTTCACATGATCCCTTAGGATTCCTAGCTCCACTTAATTTCTGATTAAGTTGGAGGTAGGAGAGACATTAGGCTTTCAATCCAAGCATGACAACATTAGGTAGGCGTCCTTCATAATCCTGACCTTAGGGCCACAATGCATGATAACTTGTAGGATCGAGTTTCCCTTAGACCTTCCGTGTGTCCAGAACCATTTCTCTCGCACCCATGCGATCGAGACTGTTTCCCGTTTACCCGTAGTCGTGTGAACAACATATGCTCTAATTCCTCATTCCCTAATGAGGATACGCAGGCACGAGATGCAATATCTTGGCGAGCACACTAACAACTAACTTCCATTTTCTCTCGCACCCGTGCGATCGAGATGTTAACCAACCAATTAAGCGAACCTTTTCTCTCGCCCTAGTGCGATCGAGGCTCTATCACTAAACAATCAAAACAAACCCGTAGGTCAAACTACGACTGCTCTGACTTCCTCTCTCCTGTTTGATTGAGGATACGTAGGCACAAGACGACGATGTCTTAGCGAGCAACCTTCCCTACAATCCCGTAGTCCTCCGAACTACGTTGACTCTGCCTTTCCCGTTCCCAAGGGAATACGTAGGCCTAGGAAGGCGATGTCCTATCGAGACACCTTTTCTTTTCTTTCTCCGTTTCCCCGTTTCCAGTTAGCAGTTGAGCTTCAGATACCTACACCCTTTGATCATAACAACAAGCGTGGATCCCATCGTGTACGATGGACGTGAGGGGGTGCTAATACCTTCCTCTTGCGTAACCGACTCCCGAACCCAGGCTATGGTTGCGATGACCATGTATTTCTCTTCTAGGTTTTCTTCGATCGTTTCCTTTCTATACGTCGAGATAAATAACGTTCAATGGCGACTCTTCTGCTGGGGACTTTGGTTCCCTAAGCGAGTCAATCCTAGTGCTTGTGTGTTTTTGGTTATTGGGTGTTTATCTGTATGTTTTACCTGCTTTATTTATGGCTGTTGTTGCCTGTTTATTGCTTTTATTGCATTTATTTCCTTTAGTGCATTTCATTGCTGCCATATATACTGGATTATGCTGGATTGCTGTTTTCCTTGGTGGGCAGGGTGTTCTGGGAGATAAGCCTAATACACAGGCTTGAGTGTACACATAGGATTAGAGTGGAAAGTAGTGTGGCCTACGTAGCGTCTTGGTACATTTGCTTTGCACGAAACCCACACCCAGACGAGGTTTTCTTGGGAGATATTCTGATTTGCACGTCTTGTGCATGTCGGGGTGTTAACTTAGAAGGCTGTCGACTTTGGTGACCATTCCCGAGGACTCAGTTGAGGCACTCCTCCCAAGGGGCGATAATGTCAGACCAGAAATGGAAAACACAGTACGCTTCTTGATCCGAGGACCCGAAACTGGGAACTTGCTATAGGATGACCACCTTTTTTGAGGAGAATTAGTTGAGGCCTCCTCGATTGATGATGATGCCAAACCAAAAATGGTGAACGTATCATCATTTCTCGACCTGAGAGTTCATGACTCTGAGGATCCTTGGTATTAGAACCCACATGTGAGAAGGGATGGGTGTTTACAGGTTTGCAGGTAACCTTGACCTTCAACCTACCCGGTATTCTGTTTTCTTATCAGTGTGGACTTATCAGCCTGGTATTCCAGTATTCTGGTATTCTGATCATTCGGATATTCTGATTATTCTGGTATTCTGATTATTCAGATATTCTGGTATTCCGGTATTTTCTTCAGAGCAGACTTGTGAACCTATTCAGTCATCAGCACATCACTTATTCATAATATATGGAAGCTTTGATCCCATGTCTTATTGCATTCATAACATTGCATTGCATTTATACATCATTTGCATATCTCTCTCTGGCCAGAATAGTGAGCTCATCCATCCTTTGTTCTCAACTTGCAATTGATTTCTTGACTTTTTTATTGGACTTGAATCAACACTTTGGATCATCATGAACTCAGGAGAACATAATCAGTTTGTGACTAGGGCCGATGTTAAATTGATGAAGAGTCAGTTGGATCAACTTATGGGAGCTATGGCAGCCATGACAAGGGGAGAGGCCAATATTTAGAGAACTGGGGATGTCATTCCACCTCTGGCGAACAATGTTGCTCAAGCTCAGCCGGTGCGGATCCTTGTTGAGAATCAAGTTATACAAGAACGTCTCATTGTCCGAGGCGGACATTCATATTCTCTTGATGCTTCAGACTATCAGAGTTTTGCATTCTCTGTGCCAGATTTCCAAAGGGTAGTTCCAAAGATGAAACCTAAGGACCCACGATCTGTTGAGTTTGCTGAAAGATATAGTGTATTGGACGAAAAGCTTAAAGCCTTTGAGGGGCGTGGTATTCTTGATTTGAATGCTTCAAACATATGTCTGGTACCCGGCCTTGTAATGCCTCCAAAGTTCAAGACACCGAAGTTTGAGAAATACAAAGGGGATAGCTGTCCCCAAGCAACGTTTGGTGATGTTTTGCAGAAGAATGACCCCATATGTCCACAATGATAAGCTTATGATTCACTGTTTTCAGGACAGTCTGAGTGGAACGTCACTGAGTTGGTATATGCAGTTAGAAGGTAGTTGCATCCAATCATGGTCAGACCTAGCTAATGCCTTTGTGATTCAATATAGGTATAATCTTGACATGGCTCCCAGCCGCCTGCAGTTGCAATGTTTATCTCAAGCGGATGATGAATCATTCAGAGGGTATGCTTAGAGATGGAGAAAATTAGCTGCTCGTGTTCAACCACCGCTTTTGGATAGGGAATTGGTTGATCTGTTCATGGACACTGTGCAAGGACCATACTTGGATAAGATGATTTGCAATGGGGCATCAAACTTCTCTGACCTGGTAATAGTGGGGGAACGTGTAACACCCCAAATCTATACCCCCAATTAAATAAAGCGGTAAAAGAAAATTCAAAATTTCATCAGAGTATATTTAGAAGTTCACAGCATAGACCGAGGGGTCACATCAATTTGAAACAAACATACAACGCCTGCTCATAAAGATATGCAACACTCGCAGGTAGCAAATAAACAGAGGAACTTAGTTCCTACTACCCACAATTCAAATACAGAATAAAGCGGAAAATCTGTACTGAATCTTATATATATATATATATATATATATATATCACATAAAAAGTTTGTCATACATCAAGTCATACATGTACAATCCAAAAGATACATATACATATACACATCAACCTACAAAACGATCCCCCTAACTACCCGGTGCCACATATCAGAGCCGACCGACAAAAGAATAAAGTCCTAAGCTTCACAAAAAGACCTCCAGCAACTCTAATCGGCAATGCCTCATAGAGCATTATAAAACAGCAGAAGGGTGAGAAACATAATCATCATATAATTGCATACAATTATATATAACAACAAAAATACACATATATACTGCTCTCACCACAACTCATACCAGAATTCAAACACACTACAACACAATGTATAATTCATTTTTCCATCACCAAGGTATACCAACCAAGCACAATACAAATATCACCAACCATATAGATATATCAATTTATCAATTTCATCCACAATTCCACACATAAACAAACCATTAATGATTTATGCAAATGCAAGAGACCAACACAACGACTCTATGCATATGCACATGCGGTACCGACTTCCATCAATTCTCAACACCAGTTCGTTCAGGAACTATTGGAACCATCGCTCGTTACTTAGTGTAACTCCCCGTCGGGCATACGATGTTCCCCGTCGCTTTAGGTCCTCTTATTTTTTTTAAGGCACACGACGTTTTTGGATCGCTTTAGGTCCTCTTTGTATAAGGCACACGATCTGATCGCTTTAGGTCCTCTTTGTATAAGGTACACGATCGTCTATAATCATCGCTCACACCCCACACGGGCACAAGACGTTATAGCGGATTCCCTCTGGAACCAAACCGTCACTCAGGACGTCACAAGAATGCATATCATGATGCTCAGCATACAATGACCCATGACATTCAAATGCACACATATATGCAACCATCTCACTTAACATAAATCATGCTTAGCAATTCAAGCCCAAAATAATGCATTTATACCATACAACAACACGCAAATCATACCATATCCATATCAACAGCACATTACATGATACACACCAATTACGCACAATTAAAACGGCAAAAGTCGACAAAAAACACGATTCCAAATTACCGACATAATTAAATCGGCTAATAATCACAAAATTATTATAATAAGAAAGTACGGTTCAATAGCTACTCAACGATACCAAGAACATTAAAAACGGATAAACGGAACACAAGTTACGGATTAAACAAGAAAAGACATCGCGGAAAAACCCCCTTTTGCAATTTTTCTGAGCATACACGTATTTCCCTGAGCCATACGCGTATTTCCCTGATTCTCGCCCATTCCATACGCGTATTGCCCAAGGTCATACGCGTATGGGCAGAGACCATTTTTCCCTAAAATTCCCATTAAAATTCCAATACGCGTAGTGCCTTCCATCATACGCGTATTGCCCTAAACGTTACGCGTACCATACGCAAATGGACATATGGTCGAGAAATTGAAGCGTCCATACGCGTATTGCCCAGTTTTCTTCAATGCCATACGTGTATTGCCTTGACCAATACGCGTATTGCCTTGAGTGATACGCGTATGGGCAGTGGAAATCCAGAATTTTTTCTGCAGAATTTTTCTACGTTTTTCCACCCCAAGATCCATCCAATTTCACCTAAACATCAGAAAATTGCCAATAGATTGCATAATAACATATATCCAACATGTATCATCAGTAAGGAACACCAAAACATGATTTTCTACACAATCGGAATCAATTCTAACAATTTCAACACATAATGATTTTTACTCTACAATCCAATTTTAATCCACAATCAACCAAAAACATACATACATAATCATACACAAGCATATAATAATCAAGTTTCGCACCCTTACCCGATTAATCGTGTTTAAAAAAGTCGGGAGATTGATTTCTTGATTTCCAAGTTTTTCTCTCTTTTTCTTCTCTTCTTCTCTTTTCTTTCCCTTTTCCTTCTTCTCTTTTTCTTTCTCTCTATTTTTCTCTCTTTCTATTTTTCTATTTTCTAACTTAAAGAGAAATAAGATGAAATGACCAAAATACTCCTACACTCAAATATCTCGCAAACGTTCCCAAAGCCCGATAAAATATCACAACATTGAAAAATAACATATTTCCAAAAAAAAGTCGAAAATAAAATAAAATAATAATAAAATAATCAAAACGACTCAATTAAATTAAAACTGACAAAACTGGGGCGTTACAACTCTCCCCCACTTAGAAATTTTCGTCCTCGAAAATATTCCTAAGACGAACAACTCTGGATACGACTCCCGCATCCGACTCTCCAACTCCCAAGTCAAATTGCCCTCAGCGGCGCCTCCCCACGCCACTTTCACAAGTGCAATATCCTTGCCTCTCAACCGTTTCACCTCGCGATCCAAAACCCTAACGGGTAATGCCTCCACCGTAAGGTTCTCCCTTACCTCAACCTCGTCCATCGGAATCACATGTGACGGATCCGGAACATACTTCCGAAGCTGTGAAACATGGAATACATCGTGCAAATTCGACAGATTCGGCGGCAACGCCACCCTGTAAGCCACAACACCCACCCTCGCGGATATCTGGTAAGGACCAATAAACCGAGAAGTAAGTTTCTTCGATTTCAATGCACGACCCACACCCGTTACCGGCGTAACTCTCAAAAATACGTGATCGCCCTCTTGAAACTCAAGATCTTTCCTTCTCCGATCATGATAACTCTTTTGCCTACTCTGAGAAGCCTTCATTTTCTCACGAATAAACTTCACTTTTTCCGTAGTCTGTTGTACCAACTCTGGTCCAACCACCGAACTCTCACCAGATTCGTGCCAACACAAAGGTGTCCGACATCTTCGTCCATACAGTGCTTCAAACGGTGCCATTACAATACTCGAATGGAAACTGTTATTATACGTGAATTCAATTAATGCAAGATAACTATCCCACACACCACCTTGTTCAAGAACACAAGCCCTCAACAAATCTTCCAAAGACTGAATCGTTCTCTCCGTCTGACCATCCGTCTGCGGATGATAAGCCGAACTCAATCTCAATTTAGAACCCAACGCCTTCTGTAAACTTTCCCAAAATCTCGAGGTAAACCTAGGATCTCGATCCGAAACAATACTCAACGGAACCCCATGCAACTTCACAATCACACTGATATAAATCTTAGCTAACCTATCCAAAGTAAAACTGATGTCAATCGGAATGAAATGAGCCGATTTAGTCAGCCTATCAACAACCACCCAAATAGCATTATGCCCTCGCTGTGTATTCGGCAACCCTGTCACAAAATCCATGGAAATGTTGTTCCACTTCCACTCAGGAATATCCAACGGTTGCAACAAACCACTAGGCCTCAGATGTTCCACCTTTGATTTCTGACAAGTCAAACATGCATAAACAAACTGAGCCACATCTCTCTTCAATCCAGACCACCAGAAAATCTTTTTCAAATCTTGGTACATCTTATTCGCTCCCGGATGTATAATCAAATTACTCCGGTGTCCTTCCTCCAAAATCATCTTTTTCAACTCCTTATCATCAAGAATACAAATCCGGCCTCGAAATCTCAAAACACCATTAACATCCACTTTAAAATCACTATTCGCATCTTTTTCTCCCACCAACATCAAATCCACAAATTTCACATTCGTCTTCTGTTTCTCACTAACAGTCATCAGAAAATCATTAGTAATCGTTAGCATTCCAAGCCTTACGCTATCCGACGTCACTTCACATACCAAACTCAAATTTCTAAACGATTCCAAAAGTTCCCACTCCTTAACCATTAAAGCGGACATATGCAACGATTTCTGACTCAATGTGTCGGCTACCACATTAGCTTTACCAGGATGGTAATTCAAGCCAAAGTCGTAGTCCTTCAAAAATTCCAACCATCTCCGCTGCCTCATATTCAATTCTTTCTGATCAAACAAATATTTCAAACTTTTGTGATCACTAAAGACTTCAAACCTTGCACCGTAGAGATAATGCCTCCAAATCTTTAACGCAAAAACCATAACCGCTAATTCAAGATCATGAGTAGGATAATTCTTCTCATGCACTCTCAACTACCTCGAAGCATAAGCCACGACCTTACCTTCTTACATCAGAACACCACCTAGACCAATCAAAGAAGCATCACAATAAACTACGAATGGTTCATTAGGATTCGGCAAAATCAAAATCGGAGTTGTCGTTAATCTTCTCTTCAGCTCATTAAAACTTTCCTCGCACCGAATATCCCAAATGAATGCTTGCCCTTTACAAGTCAACTGGGTCAAAGGAAGTGCTAGCTTAGAAAAACCTTCAATGAACCTTCGATAATATCCAGCCAAACCCAAAAAGCTTCGAATTTCAGTAACAGATCTAGGAGCCTCCCATTGTAGAACTGCTTCTACTTTAGATGGATCCACAGAAATACCATTACCTGAAATCACGTGTCCAAGAAAACTCACTTCCGACAACCAGAATTCACACTTGGACAACTTGGCAAAAATCTTTCTTTCTTTCAAAACCTGCAAAACAATACGCAAATGCTCCGCGTGCTCCTCCCGAGACTTAGAATAAATCAAAATGTCATCAATAAACACAACAACAAATCGATTCAGATGCTCGTGAAAAATACGATTCATGTACTCCATGAACACACCTGGCGCATTAGAAACCCCGAACGGCATCACAGAATATTGATAATGACCGTAACGTGTCCTAAAAGCCGTCTTCTGAATATCTTCCTCCTTCACCCTAATCTGATGATACCCTGACCTCAAGTCAATCTTACTGAACACACACGCACTAACCAACTGATCCATCAGATCATTAATCCTTGGAAAAGGATACTTATTCTTAATCGTCACCTTATTCAACTAGCGATAATCAATACACAACTGCATACTTCCATCTTTCTTTTTCACCAATAAAACTGGAGCACCCCAAGGAGAAACGCTTGGTCTCACAAACCTCTTCTCCAACAATTCATTCAACTGTTTCTTTAACTCAACCAACTCAGATGCCGACATACGATAAGGTGCCATAGAAACAGGTATAGTACCAGGAACTAGATCTATAGAAAACTCCATCTCTCTCTCTGGCGGCAAGTCTGAAATATCCTCGGGAAACACTTCAGGAAAATCACACACAACAGGGAATACCTCAAGTGAAACTTGACTATCCACAGTCAATGATGCAAACAACCCGAACAACTGAGCTTCATCCACCAAAAGTCTCTTCAACTCTTTGGTAGATAAGAAACTCGAGTCTTCGTCTTCCTCAAGAGAAGGAAACCTTACCAGCTTATGATAACAATCAATATGAACCCTATTGAATTGCAACCAATTCATTCCCAGAACCACATCTAAACCCTCCAATGGCAAACACACCAAATCCATCTCAAAGTCTTTTCCATAAATGGTCAAAGGACAACTTAAACAAACCAAAGAAGTAGTTACTGACCCCATTGCTGGAGTATCAATAACCATCTCACCACCCATCGAAGACAACACAAGATTCAAACGCTTCGTGCACTCAGACGAAATAAACGAATGAGTCGCTCCAGTATCAATAATAGCAACTAAAGGAGTACTATTAATAAAACAAGTACCTCTAATCAGACGGTCTGCACTTGAAGTCTGAGTTCCCGCCAAGGCAAAAACTTTTCCACCAGCTGGAGCTTGCTTTGGTTTCGGACACTTCGTACTAACATGCCCAGGTTCACCACAATTGAAACACTTCACCACGTTCCTCTTACAATCAGCTGCGATATGTCCCAAACCTCCACAATTCGTACACTTCCTCATATCTTTCCTACATTCAAACTGATGATGCCCTAGGTCGCCGCACCTAAAACATCTCGGAGGATTAGACATTCCTCCTCCATTTGACCTTTTCTCAAAATTCCCCCTTTGTTTACCCTTATCAGCTGGTGTTACATACGGACCACCACAGAACTGTTGCTTCCCTTTCCTCTCGCCCACACTCTTATAGTGAGTAGAACGATCCTTACTATCCTCCTCATAAATCCTACAACAATCCACCAAATCAGAAAACCTCCGAATCCTTTGATAACCAATTGCCTGCTTTATCTCAGGACGCAATTCGTTCTCAAACTTTACACACTTAGAAAATTCCGCGGTCGCTTCAGCATAATGTGGATAAAACTGCACAAGCTCCAAAAACTTAGCAGTATAATGAACAACAGACATATTACCTTGTTTTAACTCCAAGAACTCAATTTCCTTCTTTCCTCTTACATCTTCAGGAAAATACTTCCTCAGAAACTCAATGCTAAACACAGCCCAAGTGATTTCTTCCTCTGCAGCTTCCAACACATGATGTGTACTAACCCACTAATCATCAGCTTCTTCCAGTAACATGTGAGTACCCAGTCTCACCTTCTGATCCTCAGCATAATCCATCACTCGGAAAATTCTTTCAATCTCTTTCATCCATATCTGAGCACCATCAGGATCATATCTTCCTTTGAAGACAGGCAGCTTGTTCTTCCCGAACTCATCATTACCTGCAGCATTAGGTGCACCCTGCACAGCCCGAGCCATAGCTTGCATAACAGCAGCCAAAGCAGCGTCATTCCTACCAGCCATATTCTGTTCATTTCCAATAACAGCAACTATGGTTAAACAAACAGCTCATCCAAACACCAAGACCGACAAGGACTGAAACAACTGACACGGACTGGCTCTGATACCACTTAATGTAACACCCCCAATCTATACCCCCAATTAAATAAAGCGGTAAAAGAAAATTCAAAATTTCATCAGAGTATATTTAGAAGTTCACAGCATAGACCGAGGGGTCACATCAATTTGAAACAAACATACAACACCTGCTCATAAAGATATGCAACACTCGCAGGTAGCAAATAAACCGAGGAACTTAGTTCCTACTACCCACAATTCAAATATAGAATAAAGCGGAAAATCTGTACTGAATCTCATATATATATATATATATATATATATATATATCACATAAAAAGTTTGTCATACATCAAGTCATACATGTACAATCCAAAAGATACATATACATATACACATCAACCTACAAAACGATCCCCCTGACTACCCGGTGCCACATATCAGAGCCGACCGACAAAAGAATGAAGTCCTAAGCTTCACAAAAAGACCTCCAGCAACTCTAATCTGCAATGCCTCATAGAGCATTATAAAACAGCAGAAGGGTGAGAAACATAATCATCATATAATTGCATACAATTATATATAACAACAAAAATACACATATATACTGTTCTCACCACAACTCATACCAGAATTTAAACACACTACAACACAATGTATAATTCATTTTTCCATCACCAAGGTATACCAACCAAGCACAATACAAATATCACCAACCATATACATATATCAATTTATCAATTCCATCCACAATTCCACACATAAACAAACCATTAATGATTTATGCAAATGCAAGAGACCGACACAACGACTCTATGCATATGTACATGCGGTACCGACTTCCATCAATTATCAACACCAGTTCGCTCAGGAACTATTGGAACCATCGCTCGTTACTTAGTGCAACTCCCCGTCGGCCATACGATGTTCCCCGTCGCTTTAGGTCCTCTTATTTTTTTTAAGGCACACGACGTTTATGGATCGCTTTAGGTCCTCTTTGTATAAGGCACACGATCCGATCGCTTTAGGTCCTCTTTGTATAAGGCACACGATCGTCTATAATCATCGCTCACACCCCACACGGGCACACGATGTTATAGCGGATTCCCTCTGGAACCAAACCGTCACTCAGGACGTCATAAGAATGCATATCATGATGCTCAGCATACAATGACCCATGACATTCAAATGCACACATATATGCAACCATCTCACTTAACATAAATCATGCTTAGCAATTCAAGCCCAAAACAATGCATTTATACCATACAACAACATGCAAATCATGCCATATCCATATCAACAGCACATTACATGATACACACCAATTACTCATAATTAAAACGGCAAAAGTCGGCAAAACAACACGATTCCAAATTACCGACATAATTAAATCGGCTAACAATCACAAAATTATTATAATAAGAAAGTACGGTTCAATAGCTACTCAACGATACCAAGAACATTAAAAACGGATAAACGGAACACAAGTTACGGATTAAACAAGAAAAGACATCGCGGAAAAACCCCCTTTTGCAATTTTCCTGAGCATACGCGTATTTCCCTGAGCCATACGCGTATTGCCCTGATTCTCTCCCATTCCATACGCGTATTGCCCAAGGTCATACGCGTATGGGCAGAGACCATTTTTCCCTAAAATTCCCATTAAAATTCCAATACGCGTAGTGCCTTCCATCATACGCGTATTGCCCTAAACGTTACGCGTACCATACGCAAATGGACAGATGGCTGAGAAATTGAAGCTTCCATACGCGTATTGCCCAGTTTTCTTCAATGCCATACGTGTATTGCCTTGACCAATACGCGTATTGCCTTGAGTGATACGCGTATGGGCAGTGGAAATCCAGAATTTTTTCTGTAGAATTTTTCTGTGTTTTTCCACCCCCAAGATCCATCCTATTTCACCTAAACATCAGAAAATTGCCAATAGATTGCATAATAACATATATCCAACATGTATCATCAATAAGGAACACCAAAACATGATTTTCTACACAATCGGAATCAATTCTAACAATTTCAACACATAATGGTTTTTACTCTACAATCCAATTTTAATCCACAATCAAACAAAAACATACATACATAATCATACACAAGCATATAATAATCAAGTTTCGCACCCTTACCCGATTTAATTATGTTTAGAAAAGTCGGGAGATTGATTTCTTGATTTCCAAGTTTTTCTCTCTTTTTCTTCTCTTCTTCTCTTTTCTTTCCCTTTTCCTTCTTCTCTTTTTCTTTCTCTCTATTTTTCTCTCTTTCTATTTTTCTATTTTCTAACTTAAAGAGAAATAAGATGAAATGACCAAAATACTCCTACACTCAAATATCTCGCAAACGTTCCCAAAACCCGATAAAATATCACAAAATTGAAAAATAACATATATCCAAATAAAAGTCAAAAATAAAATAAAATAATAATAAAATAATCAAAACGACTCAATTAAATTAAAACTGACAAAACTGGGGCGTTACAGAACGCGTTGAGAGTCTGCTCAAATGTGGAAAGATCCAAGACGTCTCGAACATCTCAGCTAGTGAAAATGAATCAGTTGTTAGTTCTCAAGAAGAATGGGAGGAAGAAAATATTTCCATCCGGGAATCTCCGTTACCTCATCCTCGGTACTCAAGTATTTCAACTGTTCAGAGTCAGTAATCTTCTGGGTCTTCGTATCAGGGACAGTATCCTCCTCCAAATCAGGGACCTCCTCAGAATCAACGGTCATACCATCGTCAGTCGCACCAGCACGCCCGACAAAGACCAAGGAAGCCAGAGAGGCATTTCACTCAGTTGCCAATGTTGTACAGTTAGATGCTGCCAGATTTTATCAAAGGTGGATTGATAGTGCCAAAGGAACTGAACCCAATACCTTTTCCATACCCACCAGGTTTTAATGCCAACCCCCGATGTGACTACCATGCTGGGGCACAGGGGCATTCAACTGAAGACTGTAAGGTACTCAAGAGCAAGGTTCAGACACTGCTTGACTCCAATATATTCTCATTTACGCCTCAGGTTATTCAGATCAACAATTATCCTTCATCTAGTCATGTGGGTTCATCAGTCTATGTTATGGAAGAAGGCATCGAGAGCAGTTGTGCAGATGATTATCAGACTGACTTCGACGAACAATTCTGAAGATGGCTAGCTCACTAGCAAATCAAGTTTGGAAAGCCCAGTTCCCTGAAGCTGGCAATCTTTTAGATCATGTCATTTCTTTGCATTTGTAGTTTCTTTTCTGTTAAAGTGCAAACTCATTTGTAAAAATTGTTTGTTTTTGATTGATAATGATAATGAAATGAATATGCATGTTTTGATTAAATCCATTCGTGTTCACTCATACTTTTTATCAATATCAAATGCTTGTTTAAGAAAAGTCCGAGGGAGGATGACGAAATTGAAAGATGCAAAACTTCTGATTGTATGCTTTTGAATAAAAACCCTGTTGAAGATGTACATGCATTGTTTCAACTCTCCAAACACCGGAGACATAAGGAAGATAATCCCTTGTCAACCTCGTTGAGCCTAGTAGTAGGAGTTTCTTTCTGAAAACGAAAAACCCTCAATCTTAACCTAGGGCAGGGTAGGTGTCAGTTAATTTGATCATGCGTTCAAATTTCAAAAGGAGTGTCCCATTCAAGGATCAATTACATCTATGGTTATCCCTTACAAACCGAAGAGTGAGACAGTCACAACCCTTTCAAAGAAGTCAAGACGAGCCAGTGTCACACGATTTGTTCAAAAAAAAGAAGAAAGAATCAAAAGAAAAAAGAAAGCCCTTAAGTCGAAACTTGAAAACAAGTGACTTAGGCAAAAGTTAGGGCACCCCGCTAGACTTCAAAATCGAAAAATTCAAAAAAAGAACCAGTCCAGGCAAAATAAGGGAAATCAAAAGAATGAAAAGCGAAAAACGAAAAGGATAACAAAAAGAAAAATCCTCGAGCCAAGAACAAAGTCGTGTGACTACAGACACCAAAGACAAAAGGGGCGACTGTTACTCCGAAAACCGTGTGGGTTCCTTAACCATCCTCCTACCATTCATTAACCTTTTTGAAAGGTGAGCGCCTGTGTCGAATTAGCTGAACGTAGGACCGAAGAACATCAAGGATACTGGGTGGGTTAAAACAAAACTATGAGCCTTATATCCTTTCTTTCTCAAACCGTGAACCAGGCCACGTTACTACCTTCAAAAGACCTAATTGAAGCAGGGTTGTTTCGGAAGCATATTTCGGTAAAGATCGCATCGAAACTGACTCCTAAAAGGATTTTCTTACCATTCATGTTGGTATCTGTAACACCCTAAAATTTTCCCTCCTATTTATACCCTCATTAGTGGCTTATGCTTTCCATTTCATGTACTTTTAGGTCATAAACATTGCTTATGCATCATTGGCTTTCTCAAGGCATGGTATCAAGGGTATCACTATCATTGATTGTGCAAAGCAAGGAGAATAGAATATGTTCAAATAATCAAGCCACAAAGGCTCATCATGCCTCAAGGCACCTCATATGGTTCAGCATGTCATCAAGAGATTAAGATTGGTAAGGGAATTGAAGAGAATCACACCCTCATAGCTTGGGCTCCTTTAACTAGGGTTTTGGATGTCCATGCTTGGGACACCTTCATAAGCAAGGATCTTGGAGCTTTAACAACATATCATCACATGAATCATCTTGGTTTAAGGCAATCTACATCATGGTCATAGGAATTATGGTTTGAAGAATCAGTCAATTTCTCCTGACTTTTGGGGACCAAATTGGGGTTTTGCTTAAAATAAGTTAATTTCTGATTTTTTGGGAAAGACTTGACCCCATGGTGTTCTATGTGCTCCCAAGTGTCTAAGATTTGATTATGGACCATCAATGTCATTCACAGGGGTCTCAATTGGATAATTGGTTGAAAATCAGGAGAATTGGAGATAAAGTCAACTGATCAAGGAAAAAGTCAACTCCTGACTTTTTGAGGTCAACATCGTGTTCCTCATGTCAAATATGGTCCATGGGTGGAATTTGGTCAAGAAATATCCAAAGAATCAAGAAAAATCAAAAGTTGTGAAAACTTGCCATTTTTGGAAATTAGGGTTTTTAAGAACTTTCCATTTTGGGAAAGTTATTCTTAAGTTTCATCCATCTTCAAGCCCAGATTTAAGCATGATACAAGCCTCATTTGGAATTTTTTTCAAATGAAAGTTGTAGTATGATCTTTCACCTTTTCAACCATATAAAGAACTCCTCATTTGGATTTGTAAATCAAGAGTTATGACCATTTGAAGTTGGGATCATTAAGTTGTCTAAATGAAAAAACAGAATTTTTCTAAGTTTCAAAATTCAGTTTGGTGGTCATGATTTCAAGTTAACTTTTCATGATGATTGAAGCTTCAATTTCACATGTCTCCAACATGGAAAATGTAGTATCAAGTGTCCCCTTCAAAATGGTTTCAAGAACCATGGGGTTTGGATCATAATTCAAGGAGTTCTAACCTTCCAAAATCACCAAAAATCACCCTTGTAAAGATCATGCAAAACTCATGTAAAACATTACACCATGGCAGCTTTGGAATACTTGATTTCAACTCCATTTTTCACATTGTTTGAGACCTTATTACAACTTACTTCCAACATCAAAATCATTCCATGAAATACCACCTTTGCAAAGCAAGAAAAATCATCCATTTTGAATGAAAATTCACCAAGATATGCATGTCCAAAATCACCTTCATGAAACATAATCTTCATTATTATGGTTCACTTGATTTTCAAAATCCAAAGTGGTGCTATTGTTGGGCCATGCGCATGATTAAATCTCACTACACCAACATGTCATCTTTACCACTTTTAACAAGACAAAAGCTTACATGCCATGCAGCATGTTATAATCTTTCCACATATGGCCATGCATGAAAAAGTGAAAACTTAATAAACAAGTTGTTGTTCTGACTATACCAACATCTCATCACCATCACCATCATCCATATCACTCCATGATCACATGCTAAAACACACCAATAACACTAACCCGTGTGCACCACCCTAATTCACTCTCATTTTTCATTTTCTCTTAACCTTACTCTAACCATTAACCAAACATGATTAACACTCCCTAACCACCCATATATAAACTCTAAACCCTAACAAATTCAGTGAGAGAATCCATTGTTCATCAAAACATATCCAAAACTTTGAAGAAACTCCATTGATACCAACTTTTGAGGGTTGCAAATCTGCACCATTTTTGGAAGTTTTCTCCTTCTTCCTTCATCATCTTCATCACCATAGCACCCTCTCCTTCCCGTATGCCCTATTTTGGACCTGGAATCACCACCATTGTCTTGCAAGGATTCATCATCTTCTTCATTTTTGGGAGTTTTAGCAAGATCCAAGAAGATCAAAGCATTTATTTTGCTTTCCTGAAGTAGATTAGAAGAATTGCAGGAAGTTATCAGGTTTCTCGCATGTGAGTAAAGCTTCATCCAGGTGTGTGATTCTTGAAACTTTAGCATCATGGTAGAACTCCCATAGGTCTTGAAATCATGTGGTTAACGTGCATCTGAAGTCCTCTGTGAAAAGGCATTATGTTTGGGTAGAGATTGGTTGAAATGGTGATGCTTCAAAGAATGAGGTCATAATTTATCCCCTTTATATCTTCTTGTGCGTGGTTTGTTTGAGGGTTTTAGGCATGGATTCTTAATCTACAATGCAAGAGCTTCAATTTGGACTTTTATTTCAAGAAAAATGGTCAAGAATTGAATGTGTATGGTGTTGTTAAAGAATGCTATTTTCACTCTGTTTTGTTCGCATGAAGTTCTTGGCTATGGAGAGTCTCACGATTTGTTGCATGGTGGGAGGAGGAAGACGTCTTCCTAGAGGTCATGGCTGGGTTTTTGTCGTATTCTCATTAATTTTCCACATGACCAATTGATGAAGGTCCTTTAATGTAACGTTTTCTTCTTCATTTTAATGCTGAAAATATTAATGTGATAGCATGCAAATCATCCTGGTCGTGTGATTCTAATCGGATGAGCGAGAGGGTGCCACCTCATTAATGAGGCATGCCCCTCTCACGTGACGTCCTTTCCACCCTTTCCTTGTTCCTTTTTTATGCTGACAAAGGGAGCATTTTTTGCGCAATGGGCCTAGGTGAATGATATTCGCACCCCTCCACTTTTAGCCCACGTGGATTTGAACTAGTTAGTTACTAGTGTGCCCCCCCCCCCCCCCCCTGCATGTGTTATAATTTCTTTTTTTATATATACACGTTTCAAATTGGATTTTTAAAATAGTAAAATTTTTCCTAAAATCCTGAAAAAATTCATGGCTGGTCTTATGGATGTTAATTAATTTTTGATGAATTTTAATTTCATTTTTGGGCTGTTTGGATATTTTTCTTGGATTTTTGAAATATATGTGTTCATAATGGTGTACCTTGTGACACAAGCCACAAAAAGTGACCTTCCTCTAATCTTTTGGACCTGATTTTTGGTATGTAAGTATCCACTTGATTGCTCAAAATGTTGATGCTTGATTGATATTTTGTCCATGAATTTTGAAATGCTTTTGAATTTCATCTTTTGAGCTTTGCTTTATATGATCATCCTTGACACGTGCTTGATGTTTGCAATTAATTGAATGCTTTTGATACATGATTTGGAAATCTTTTGCATGTGATCACTCACTAGCCATGACATGACATGGTTGATTATTTATAATTTTCAAAGGCCTTTTTCTATTTTTCATCAATTTTCCAATGTGAACCTATCATGTGGATACATGCTTAGAACGAGGTCATGGTTTGGCATTTGTATGTGGCTACCTTATACCAACTTTGGGGATGTGATTGAGCATGTTCATGGTGATGTTTTGAGGCATAATTGGGATGCTTGGATGCTGTTTCTAGATCATGAATTACATGCTTTGTATGAACCTAATTGGATACTTGATGCTACTTGATGCTTGCCTAGATGTCTTGATTTGATCATACCTTTATGCCACCCTCCATTAGGGGTACTTTGTGCACTCTTTCATGTATGTCTTAGCATGGGTTAGGTCCTGCCCACATGGATTCATATGACATTTTATATTCCTTTAAATGATGATATGCTCCATTAAGTTTGAACATGAATTGTGCTTTCACTTTGACCAATCTTTTGACATCACTTGTATTCCATATTTGCACATTGATTTTGGGATTCAAATGGGAGGTTTTTATAGGTCATTTAACTCTGGTGTGGGTGCTTGAACATTGCTTTACCATGTCATTTCATTTATCTTACTTGAGTGACAAGTTGCATACTTTTAGGAGAAATTTAAGTGTGATTTTGCTCTTGACTTGTATTGACCTTGGAGAAGGTGTTGGATATAAACTTTTGTGACATGTTGAGATTTTTTTTAAGCATCAAATACATGGTTTCAATTTTGACTCAGGTCCTTCACATGTCAACTTTGTATGTGCTTAATCATTGTTTGTTCACAAATGTTTGGTGCATGATTTAGGTAATATCTTTGCATAGAATTGCCTAAACCTTTGGATGCAAATTGGTATGAATCTCATGAGCCATCCTTAACATTTTAAACTCCATTCACATGTTGTATAATACTGCCTCATGTACTTAGGTACACATTTGAGTTGGTTTGAATGATCCTTTACTTGCATCACCTTTAACATGACTCTAGGGAATTGTTTAGGAGCTAGTTTTGCTAGATGCTTGTAATATCTTTGGAGATTGATTTTCCATGATGACATTGATGTTTGTTTGAGATGTTTACACATTGGATAACATGGTTCAATTCTGGTATAGGTCTTTTCATGAGTTCTTTTCATGCTTGTTTGTTCATTATGTTCATGACTACTGAAACATGTCTAAGATGACACATTTGTGTGCAACTTGTAAACCTTTTGAACAAGATGTAAGATACTTTCATGATCACTTATCATTAATTCAAACTTGGAAATGACATGTTTACATCTTACATGTGGCTTGAATACTTGGCTTGGCTCCCATTTGTGGGGCTTTTAGAAATCATTTTGACATGGTTTGTGGATGACAATTGTTTGGATATTGGTGTAGGACATAGTTTGCATTCTTGTATGCTTTCTTAGGATATTGACATGGATAGGATTTGGTGTGTCTAGCTACTGCCCCTAGTAGGATCTCATACCTTTAGGACATTTCTAACTTTGGTTGTTGTTGGATATTCATCTTAGTGTAGTCTTAGGACTCTTGCATAGCCATAATTGCATGTTTGCACACTTTGCTTTCAACTATTCATTAGTTGAGCTTGGCTTGGAGATGGTAAGTTTGTGGTGCTTTAAATGGTTACATACACTCATATGAATGCTATTTCATTTTACTTCTCCTTTCTCATTTCTCTTTGGTGATTGATTAGTCTAATGTTTACTTGTGATGTTCACATGATCCCTTAGGATTCCTAGCTCCACTTAATTTCCGATTAAGTTATAGGTAGGAGAGACATTAGGTTTGTAATCCATGCATGATAACAAGTAGGATAGCCCCTTCTACCTCAATCTTAGGGACATATGCATGACAACATTAGGACCTAGTCTCCCTTAGTTGTTTTTCTTTGCAACTTTGAGTCTTTCTCTTCTCACCTCAAAACAAGTTCAAAACACATAATAAATACGACGAGTATTGTACGCCACAAGCCTTAAGTACATGGGAAATGGAGAGTGGGGGGCTTCCTTTCACTTTCCTAGAGTGTTTAGCACGTGTCCCGTCTTGGGTCGATTTACGACGCATTCGATCATATGTCATAGAGTTTAGTGCAATACAAGCTTCAAGCTAACTTAAGCCACTTTTGTCTAAAAAACACCAACAAAGTTCAAATCATTTTATCCTTCGGGATTAACTGGGTTTCAAATCATTTTTAGAAAATAGCACGTTACTTTCGTTTTGTCGCAAATAGACATCGACCCTAACTGCCGGACGCGAACTTAACGTCGCTCATAAAAAACACTTAATGACCTTGTAGGTCGAACTACGACTGCTCTGACTTCCTCTCTCCTGTCCGATTAAGGATACGTAGGCACGAGATGCGATATCTTGGAGGGCACACTAACAACTAATTTCCCTTTTCTCTCGCACCCTTGGATCGAGACTGACCTGTCAATAGAACCTTTTCTCTTGCCCTAGTGCAATCGAGACTCTTTCACCAAACAAACAAAACCAACCCGTAGGTCGAACTACGACTGCTCTGATTTCCTCTCTCTGGTTAGATTGAGGATACGTAGGCACAAGACGACGATGTCTTGACGAGCAACCTTCCCCCATAATCATGTAGTCTCTGAACTACGTTGACTCTGATTTTTCCATTCCCGAGGGAATACGTAGGCCTAGGACGGCGATGTCCTACCGAGTCACCTTTTCTTTTTCGTTTCTAGTTAGCATTAGAGCTTCAGATACTCACCCTTTGATTAGACAACAAGCGTGGATCCCATCGAGCACGATGGACGCGAGGGGGTGCTAATACCTTCCTCTCGCGTAACCGACTCCCGAATCCAGATTATGGTTGCGAGGACCATGTCTTTCCCTTTTGAGGTTTTCTTCAATCGTTTCCTTTCCATGCGTCGGGATAAATAACGTTCGGTGGCGACTCTTCTGTCTTTTTCGCTGGTTGATTTTCACAGGTGCGACAGTATCGATGTGACATTCTGAACAGTGATTCATTCACTATATGTCACAACATAATTCCAGTGAACAGGCTTGGATTTCAAAACTGTCATATGCATTGCATCAAAATTATCTTTTCAAAACAAATTTTTTTACTTGCGAGTAAGCACTTGACATCAGGAAAGTTTCTGCAATGAAAATACTGATCAAGCTAATGTACAAGATGCCTGAAGACTCCGTTAAGCAGGGGCAAGTCACATTAAGTGACCACATCCGGAGGGAAATTCATTCCAAGATTCAGCTAATCTGGGGCAATCAGGTCGAGATTCGACAAATCTCTCGAAGGTCAGTTAGTCAGGGGCACTCCTTCGCAGATCAGCCAATCAGGGGCAAAATCGTTTCAAGACTCCGTTGAGTAGAAGATTCAGTCGAACTGGGGCAGGTCATCCCTAAGAGCAAGAAGTTATCCTTTGACGATGTGTTTCCTCGGTCAGGTTTTCTTTCCGTCAAATCTCTTTGACGATGTGTTTCCTCGGTCAGGTTTTATTTCCGTCAAATCCCTTTGACGATGTGCTCCTTCGGTTCGAGTTTTTCTAGGTGATGTTGGTCTTCTTCCCGTTAAATCCTTTTGACGATGTGTTTCCTCAGTCAGGTGTTCTTTCTGTCAAATCCCTTTGACGATGTGTCTCTTTGATGATAGTTCCCTTTCCGTCAAATCCCTTTGACGATGTGTTTCTTCGGTCAGGTTTTATTTCTGTTAAATCCCTTTGACGAGGTGTTTCTTCAGGTATTTCTTTCTGTCAAACCCCTTTGACGATGTGTTTCCTTGGGTTCCGTTTTCTTTCTGTCAATCTTTTGACGATGTGTCCCTTCGGTCGGGTTTTTAGGTTTTTTTTCCATCAAATCCCTTTGACGATGTGATTCTTTGGGTATGTTTTTCTTTCCGTCAAATCCCTTTGATGACGTGCTTTGTTGGGTTCACTGCTCTTTCATTGGGTTCTGTCTTCTTTCCGTCAAATCCCTTTGACGAGGTGTTTCTTGGGTTCCGTGTTCTTTCCGTCAAATTCGTTTGACGATGTGGTTCTTTGGGTATGTTGTGTTTCCGTCAAATCCCTTTGACGAGATGTGACTGGGCTCCAATTACATTTTCTCTCCCCGCAGTTTGCAAATTTTGCAATTCTTTTTGTATTCAATCACCTTCTACCTTGGACGTCTGAAAGTCGTTGCTATCATCCTTTTAGGTTCAAGTCGATTGAATAGGGGCAGTTGTAGCACCCCAAAATTTGCCCTCTATTTTTCTAACTTTTTCTGGCTTTTGTTTTACATTCATTTGCATCTTCACTAGGTCATGAACTCATATTCATTCATTTGCATTGGGCTCCTAAGGCGTGGGATCAAGGTATTATGTGCAAGCTCGGGATTCTCTTTTGTTGTGAGGTTTTCATCTTCACTCAGGTTTGAATTCATATTACCATGAATATCTTCTTATTTAGAGGTTCATCAAGCTCCAAAGTTTTCCTATTCAGAGCGTTCATCCAAAGCATCGGGTCAGGGTTTCTTGGTGTAAATCAGGGTTTGGCTTTGTCTCAGTTCAAGTCACATCTTCATCAGTATACATGGGCGAGTTGGTGAACAGTTATCAATTCAAGATCATGAGATTAGGGTTTATGCTAAGGAGATCAGTGGTCATCAGGACAAAGCATTTGTGGGTTGATGTGAAAGGCATTTGGTCATGGTCAATTGAGTTTATTGATTGAATTTTTGAATTCATTGAGGATAGGAGTTTGGTATGGATTGGGAGTTTGATGGGAATTAGACATGTTGAAACTGGTCGTGTGGATTTCTTGTAATTCCAGATTCGAAGTCCATATCTAATTCAACATCCATCTTCTATCCATATTTTGTTTAACTCATGTCAATTCTAGATTCATTTCAAGCCATTTTCATTTGATAACCATTTCAAATCACAAAAGCCTACGTCTATATCCTTATCCATATTTCTAACCAATTAATCACATTCCATATCCACTTTGAGAATTTCAATCCAATTATTCATGATCAAATTCAAGTCCATATCCATTTACAAATAACCGTTTTCCCTATCCACTTGTTAATCCAATTAACCATTTTTCCTACATTCTCAAATTCATTTCAACTTCATCTCAATTCCAAATAACCATTTTTCTATTAACCATTCCTTTCTAATATTCATTTTGCCAAATCCATTTCCGTAAACCAATATCCAAATTATGTTTTTCACTTTAAAACCATTTTTGATATCCATTTGAAAACTCAATTAACCATTTATCCACTTTTGCAAATTCATAATCTATTTTCCATTAGCTTAAATTCATATGCACTAGTCCTTCCTAGAAGTCATATCTATAGTGCATAGATCATTTCTTTTTTTGTAACCAATTTTCAAACGCATCACAAAATAGGTATCCAAAGGAGGCTTGAGAGCAAGCTTAAAACAGTGAGTCTTTGGTGAACAACATTGAAGGGAAGCAAGGGATGGTTGGGATGTATGGTGGTAATTTGAACATGTCGGTGGAATCTCTGGTAGTATGGCTCAGGTTATAGCAAGCCCATCTGATCTTGTCAAGGTAAGGAGGCAAGTAGCAAACACCCGATAGAAAAAGCTGTGGTGGTGCACGCAAAAAAACCTTCGCAAGAAGTTCAGTTCTTGCACTGAGGAAGTGCCACATGTTGTTGATTTTGAGGTACACATGGGAGCCGGGGTAAGTGGAAAAGTCGGTGATAGAACAATTTTAGTTGGAAACAAGAGACTCATGAATGCTTTTAATGTTAAAATATCTTCCGCAGCTGAAAAGTACATCTCTGAAAATGAGAACCTGGCTGGAACTTGTGTTTTAGTTTTAATTAATGGAAAGATTGATGGAGCATTCTCTGTATCTGATCCGGTAAAGCCAGAGGCTAAACGTGTTATCTCATTTCTCCGCTCCATGGGTATCACAAGTGTCATCGTGGCCGGAGATAACCATGCTACTGCAACTGCTATTGCCAATGATGTTGGTATTGGCCAGGTCTTTACTGAGATAGATCCAGTAGGCAAAGCTGATAAGGTGAAAGAATTGCAGGTGAAGGGAATGTCTGTGGCAATGGTAGGTGATGGAATAAATGATTCTCTGGCTTTGGTTGCTGCTGATGTCGGTATGGCTATAGGTGCTGGAACTGATGTAGCTATAGAAGCATACTGATATTGAGAATCATTATAATGCAATACAGGAAAAGCTTAAAGAGAATATTCCCATGAAACTAACTGTAGTAGAAAAGTTTTTAACAACAAAAATAAGAATACATGGTGTAAATTCACTCTTAACAGAAGAAAAGAAAATACATTGTGAGCTTGATAACAGAAAAATGAGGATTTTCAGTTACAAAATTAACAACAGAAATACAAGTGCAAGGAACAGAAAGAGGTCGATAACAGAAATGCAGTCACGTTCGTAACAGAATTCTTCGACGCATAACAACTTCAGCTTTAATCTGATGCAATATATCCTCTATAAAAAGCCTCATCAGTCTCCAATCTCTGTTTCTTCACTCTCTTGAACCTCTCTTCCATAGCCGAGTCACAGCCGTAACAAACTCGAAACGGATATTCTTGCAATAACAGAAACTACCCATCAGAAAACTCACAATAGAAAATTGAAAAGAAGAAATGTACATAGCAGGTTCAATTAAAACCAAATGTTCAGCAAGTTAACAGTCGAAAGCACTGAACTAAGCACAACACATACAGATTTTCATTTCCCCCCTCTTTCAATTCTCATTCTCTTCAATCTTCGCACCTCGCCGAAAAATTCTGAAGCCTTTTCCAACAATGGATCTCGAGAGCGGGTTCGTCGAACTTACTGAAAAGGAAAAGGATGCTGTAAATACCTACTCCGATGTAGAACTATTATTCGCGCCTAGAAAAAACTTCTTCAGAGGCGATGAGAGGATTTTTTTATGCAAGCAGTGCTGTTGCAATAATCTGTAAGCTCTTGAGGAGGATGATCCTGATACATTTATTCAGTATCTTGCTATGAACTATTTCGATAGTTTTTTCCAAGCACAATTCAATCTTGGAGGATGTCGAAGGATTCACTGATACTGAAAAAGTCCGTTTGACTGCTCTCGCTTGTCTCACCATATCTACCAAGATGAGGACAAAAGACTTCTCAATTGATCAGTTTTTGATTACTCATTATATATATATATATATATATATATATATATATATATATATATATATATATATATATAATTCAGTCTTTATAATACTATTCTCACACGGTTGATCTCAATACCTCTTAATATCTTACATCATCAATGTATCTCATTAGATTTTTTTCTCATAAAATTTTAACAAGATATGTGTTTGTAATTGTTCCTTCCTAATATATCTTCTCTATTTTTGTACTCCTAGGTTTTCTAAACAAAAATAAAAATAAAAATAAAAAAATACGAAATAACTTTAAAAAGTAATCTAAATGTTAAACTTTAGTGTAGTTTTTTTATATTATTTTATAATGCATTTAAACTCTTTTGTTTACAATTTTATTCTTCTTTAACTTATCAAATAATTTATTAATTTTAATTTAAAACTCAATTTAAATTAAATTTTATCTTGTTCAAAATTTTAATTTTAATTAAATAAAAAATATAATGCATAGATAAAATTAATTCGAAAAACAAATAAAAATTTATAACGTGTGACTTAGGTGTTGTTAAAAAAAGTGAAGAGACAAAGTGCATATGCATTGTATATCATAAAACAAATAAGGAAAATAGGAATTAAGCCAAATAAGAGTCTGTTTGTTTTGTCTTTTTTTAAAAATAATTTTTATAGTATAATATAATTGTATGGAAAAAAAATTTACAAAGAAATTTTTTATAAAAGTTTCAAATGAAAATTTGGTTTGAATAGTTATTCTTAAAATGTTATTTTAGGTATTTCTACATTTTATCGAAACTTTTTTTGGATATCAAAATTTCAAAAAATCACTTAATTTTGAAGCTATTTCAAATAGTTTTCATAAAAATCATTTTTGAAATACAACTTTTTGAAAAAATTGTAATTTAGACTATGTTTTTATCTTCAATAATATATATTTATGTCATAGAATTTCAAAATTAGCCTTTTAATTTATAAAAAATAAATTTAAAAAAACTTGTAACATTTTAAAAAATATTGTAGAATCTATTTTCACAAATACAAAAAAAAATCCATTTTTTTTAAATTTAAAACAAACTGGCCCTAAACCTGAAAGAAACCCCTTCTGTGCATGCTTGCTTTGAACGAGATTTTCTAGCTCAGTTTCATCATCAGACAACAATTTACTTAAGTCAATAACAGGAACTTGTGGTAAAGAAGTTGCGATAGAAAGAACAATGAGAGATGTTGCCCGAAGAGCCATCAAATGTTGCACTTCACCTGTTGTGACCAATCCTTTTGTCTTCAAGTACTTGATTACTGATTCTTTAACAATATGGTTTTGCAAATTAAAGTAGTAGATAGTGGGAATGGCACAGACTCGTATAGAAATATAGAGCAAAGTAGCACGTAGTGTATGGGTGGAATTTGCAGCCTTAAAATAAGACCATTTCTGATAGAAGGCCTATTCGTATTTTAAGAAAACCCAATTGGATGAAAGACTTTGTGTCCAATTGAATTATATTTTTCATTCAGAATTTTAGGCTAGTTTTATTTTTCTGTTTTTGGGTCTGGCCCTTGTTCTGACCCATTAGTGGTCCTTTGTATTTAAACCTCAACTTTCAGTTTGAGAAGGCAAAAATTAATCAGAATTTTATTTCATTTCTTGTTTTGTGTTTATTCAATGGCTTACCTTAGGTTTGGTAGTAGTTGCTGAACCCTATTCTATCATTGGTGCTTTCAATGAGAGAATAGACTTTAAGCATCTTCAGTGTACGTCCGCGAAATGTATGCGATCACCGAAGCTGTTAAGAAGTGGCTTCAGTATTTAATAGGCAGAAAATTTCACATCTACACTGATCAAAAGAGTCTAAAGAATTTGCTGGTACAAACTATCCAGACCCCTGAACAACAGAAGTGGACCGCTAAACTTCAAGGGTTTCATTTTGAGATTTTCAACAAACCTGGAAAAGCGAATCAGGTTGCAGATGCTTTGAGCCGCAAACACACCGATGAGCCTGCAATGTTCTTCTCTATTTCCTCGCATGTCCCGCTCCTCTTGACACAGTTAAAGAACTATTATAAATCTAATCCGGAAGGTCAGAAACTTATGAAACAAGCCGAAACAGACATCTCAATGCAAAACTTCTTCCATGTTAAAGATGGCCTTCTATACTACAAGGACATAATTTACATACCTTCAAGTCAGGAAATCCGCGAGGCTTTGCTCACAGAGTATCACTCCACACCAACTGCTGGCCATTCTGGTCTCCTGCCTACGCTGGCTCGTCTTTCATCTTCTTTTCTCTGGCCAGGGATCTACTAAGACACAAAAGCATTTGTTAAAAGATGTTCAGTCTGCCAACACAACAAGTACAAACCCATTAAGAAACAAGGACTTTTACAACCGCTACCTATACCATCATTAGTCTGGGACGAACTAAGTATGAATTTCATCACACACTTACCGAACTCCTTCAGCCACACGGTTATTTGGGTTGTTTGCGACAGGCTGACAAAGTTCTCCCATTTCATTGTGCTTCCAATGAAGTTCTCAGCCAAGTATTTGGCGCTTTGTTTTTCAGTAGAGATTTGTCGCCTTCATGGTATTCCTTCTTCTATTGTATCAGACCGAGATCCTCTCTTCCTTAGCACTTTTTGGAAAGAACTGTTCCGCGTATAGGGTACCACCTTGAAGTATAGCTCCGCCTACCATCCTGAAACGGACGGACAAACAGAAGTTACCAATAGATGTCTGGAAACTTATCTGCGCTGTTTCAGAAGCGATAATCCAAAAAGGTGGTTCAGATACTTACACTTGGCCGAGTTTTGGCATAACTCGGCTCATCACTCCTCCATATAAATGTCTCCCTTTGAGCCTCTTTATGGAAGGCCACCTCCGTCTCTACTCACGTACCAACGCGGATCCACCATGGTTCCTCAGCTAGACGAGTCCTTGCAACAAAGAGAAGAAATATTACAGGCAATCAAACTTAACCTTGAAAAAGCAAGAAAAAGGATGGGAACTCAAAGTAACAAAAAGAGATCTGATTGTACCTTTAAAGAAGGTGATTTAGTCTTGCTGCGCCTTCAACCTTATCGTCAGTCCTCCGTCAATCGCCGTGCGTCTCACAAACTCTCCAAACGATATTACGGCCCCTTCAAGATCCTCCAATGAATTGGTAAGGTCGCGTATAAGCTGGATCTTCCTCCATCTTCACGGATCCATTCGGTTATACATGTGTCACAGCTTTGACCTTACCATGGAACAGACCTAGCGTCGCACTTTTCCCCGATCCCACCAGAGTTTCATGACCCTGATGCAAGTTTAGACGAAGACGCAACGCAAAACCCGCATGCAAGCTCCAATCCCACCACAACAGACCGTGTTCGAATGAATGAAGAACAAAGGTTGAAGGTTTCAAAAACAATAACAAGTTCCTAAGTTAATCAAGAAGAAGGACAAAGCTCTGAGGTTCAGAAGCAAGACTGTTTGGAAAAGGTTGAGTTTTTAGATGAAATGTTACTAGACTCTTCATTTTCTCAGAGAAGTCAAGAGTACGTTGAAGGAACTCAGCAAATGAAAAGTGGTGAACTAGTTGGAATGTGTAACAAAGCTTTCCAAAATAAAAGACTTAGCGGACCGTTGGACACTAAAGAGGAGTTACTCAGAAATTATGGTGAGTTTCCAGAAAGTACAATTAAAGCTACTTTATTTCCCAAAGCCTTTCACAAGAATTATTCTCAACCACACGATTCAGCTAAAATTTTGACCGATCAATCCCCATCGCCCATTAGTAAGCCAGCTAACCTTCTTGAGCCACGTGAAAACCCACTTCCCAACAACTGCTCTGTTTCTCCTCTGCACACGCCTCTCTCCCATCAACCCACGCGGCTTCCAACAACAACACAGCTGGCACACATGCAGATGCCTTCTAATCCAACTGGAACGCATTCAGCTGAACCTTATCCACCCGTTTCAAATTCAAATCCTCTCCCCACATCACCTGGGCGGACAAGTAATTGGGCCCCAACTTTGCCTTAAACCCAACCACTTCCTATTTCCAATCTTGAGGACAAGATTGTATTTGGGCCAGACAGTGATGATAGAAGGCCCATTCGTATTTTAAGAAAACCCAATTAGATGAAAGACTTTGTGTCCAATTGAATTATATTTTTCATTCAGAATTTTAAGCTAGTTTTATTTTTCTGTTTTTGGGTCTGGCCCTTGTTCTGACCCATTAGTGGTCCTTTGTATTTAAACCTCAACTTTCAGTTTGAGAAGGCAGAAATTAATCAGAATTTTATTTCATTTCTTGTTTTGTGTTTATTCAATGGCTTACCTTACGTTTGGTAGTAGTTGCTGAACCCTATTCTATCAATTTCTTAATACACCATCCTAGTTTCTTATACACCACGTGAAATTATTTTTTTGCCCCCAGTTCCGGATGTGCACATCCGGCCGCACCGTTTTTTTAAAAACGTTGCCTTGTTCCGGATGTGCAAATTCGGAATGACAAATTATGCGTATTCCCGATGTGCACATCCGAAAAAATGGCTGAAACTTAAAAAGGTATAATAATAATATATTTATTTTAAGAAATGATAATAATATGTATTTTAAAAGAATAACGATCAACAGTAAAACATTACTTCTTTGACGTTATCCGAACTCCCAAATCTATCCTCGAAGATTGTAGGATAAATCAAGATCAACAGTAAAACATTACTTCTTTGACGTTATCCGAACTCCCAAATCTATCCTCGAAGATTGTAGGATAAATCAAGATCAACAGTAAAACATTACTTCTTTGACGTTATCCAAGATTAATGGCAGCAGAGTCGACACAAAGTTGGTGGTACTCCTATTACCACTTGCAGAACCAATGGACTGACTTTGGGTCACAAGATACAGAGGAATTGTTTTTGCTCAGGTTCATTGCGAGGAGATAATTCAAGATCTCTTTAAAATAATAGTGGATCCTTAGAAGGGAAATCGGCCCGCTGGAATGATAAGATAATTTTGTTAGATTTGTGTATTCCTCATGATAGGATAATTTAGGGAGTGGCGTGTGGCTTTCTATAAATCAACTGGGTTTAAGCCTAAAAGGATTATATTTTACAGGTTCGCGTTGGTTTTTTCTAAATGATACATACTGATATATATATATATATATATATATATATATATATATATATTACTGTTGATCTTGATTTGTCCTACAATCTTCGAACCTGGAAAATATAATCCTTTTAGGCTTAAACCCAATTGATTTATAGAAAGCCACACGTCACTCCCTGAAAACCATAATGGTAAATAACAATGAGTTATTTATGCATTCAAACACTTTTCTTGTATCGTGTAAGTTAGTAACTACTCTCAATAACGAAAAGGGTTTATCTCCAAAATATATTGAGTCCTAACTTTATCAGAATGCCGAAGACAACCATTATATTGACGGAGAGACTCCAACCCTAGAGTTTGTTATAACTCTGATGACATTACTGCTACTGGTGCACCAGCCACATTACTTATTTTCAATAACGAAAAAGGGTTTATCTCCGAAATATATTGAGTCCATCTGTAGTGTTGGACGATCAACAAAGAAAGATAACAGGAGCAGTGGTTACACTAGAGAGAAAGGATCAACAAAGTTTTCTATTGAAGAGATACGAAGAACAAAGTTTTCTATGGACAGGAAACCTAATCCCTTCTCGCTCCCCTCATTCGAATGTATATTAACTTGCGATGATATATTAACGTATGCGACCAACCGACAAAACCGATTTAAAAAAAAAATAAAGTTATGTTATTTTCCAGATCTGCAGTTCCGGAAATTATACATGATAAAGCTATACTATGTTTCCAGATGTGCACATCTGGAAAACATCAGCGTTTTTTAAAAAAACGGTGCGTCCGAATCTGCACATCCGGAATCAGGGGGCAAAAACGAAATTTCACGTGGTGTATAAGAAACTAGGGTGGTGTATTAAGAAATGGTCTAAAATAATAGAGTGGAGGAAATAAAATTATTGATGCAAAGTGGAGCAGGAAAGATCGCCTAAGATGCCTCGTCGAATTTTAGAGTTAATTATTCATAAGATGGAGGGACCAATGATGGAGTTTGTTGGTATCAAAAAACTTAAAATAGTTCTCATCAATAGTGCTGAAATACCTTTTAATTAAAGTAGTCGATTTAACATTCATAAAAAGTGAAATATTCATTTGAGTTGAATTGTTAAATCATTTATATTCAATAACCAACATAACATAAATGTTTTAGAGCATCTCCAACCGTGAACCCATTTTTGGGTTTTTTGTTGGACCTATTAAGCCACGTCAGCTTGAAGCAACTCAACTAGTTTATTGGGTCCCACAATTTTATTCATATTAAATTTTATATTAATTAAAATAATAATTTTAATTATTTAAATTAAAATTGATATAAAATAAATAAAATTCAAATTAAACTTATAATTTAAAATGATAATTAAAATTAATCTCAAATACATGATATATAATTAAAAACAATAAAAATAAATAACATCACATAATTAATCAAACTTAAATTTCATCGTCTTCATGTCCAAAACGTTCCCAAATATATTCGACTAGATCTCCTTGACGTTTACGATGAACTTGTTTTTCACGAATACATGCTCTTCTTTGTAGTCTTGTTGCAAGATTCGGATGAGGACCGCTAAATGTTTCAGTTGTTAAGTTGTTGATATCCACATTATCATAAGAGTAATCAAAATTACATCCATATGTATGTCGTTCGTCTTCCACAATCATGTTGTACAATATGATGCAGGCATATATGGTATGCTTGAGGGTGTCCATGTGCCAGGCACGCGCTGGGCCACGTATAATTGCAAATCGAGATTGAAGCACTCCAAATGCCCGCTCCACATCTTTTCTAGCCGATTCTTGATGTTGAGCAAATAATTTTTTTCTTTTCTTCCTGTGGCATTGAAATGGTCTTGACCAATGTAGCCCACTCAGGATATATACCATCTGCTAAATAATACCCCATATTATATGGTGTCCCATTAATTGTATATTGCACATTGGGAGCATGTCCTTCCAAAATATCGTTAAACATGTTGGATTGGTTTAGCACATTAATGTCATTGTTTGAACCTGCAATACCAAAAAAAGCATGCCAAATCCATAAGTCTTGTGATGCCACTGCTTCAAGCATGATTGTGGGCTTACCATGATCACCTCGACAAAACTGTCCTTTCCATGCAACAGGACAATTTTTCCATACCCAATGCATATAATCAATGGAAGCACTCAATTGTAAAAGATGTTCAACATCAGTGTTGTTAGGCTTTCTTAAATACCCAGCCCCAAATACAACATTCACGCCCTTAACGAATCTTTGTAAGCACTCAATTGAAGTGCTTTCACCGATTCGAACATATTCGTCTACAAGGTCAGCATGAGACCTATACGCCAGCATACGAATAGCAGCTGTACATTTCTGCAATGGTGAAAGACTCATTTTACCAGTTGCATCGACCCTCATTTGGAAATATTCATCATGATTTCCAAGGGCATCTACAATTCGAAGAAATACATGCCTATGCATTCTGAACCTTCTTCGAAATTGAACATCTGTGTATATTGGGTTTTCCAAGAAGTAGTCATTGAATAATGGATTGTGCCCTTCATCTTATTACAATATTTTTCATGAATATCTCGTTGACTATCGCTCATAGTAGAAGTGTCTTTCATCATCATTTGCACTACCCTTAATTCTATCTCGTCCTCCTTAGATTGGGCAAGTCTTTCCATTGTTATTGCTCTTTTATTCTTTGCATCTTGTGTTGCATTTGGAATTTCCTTTGCTTTACCCTTCCTTTTTGCTGCTTTTTGTCCCATTTGACGCTCCATTGGTGATGATGAGTTAAACTCATAACTTGAAGGTGTATCTGGGTTCTCCGATGATGCCCCACTAGCAGAAGTCTTTGTTATTTTTTAAGAACTTCCAATCGATTCTCCGATGATGCCCCATTTAGCTTCATCTTTTAACAATCGCCATGCATACTCAAGATTGAATTTTTTACCTTGTTCCTGAGCAAAATAAGCATGTGCAGCGGCCATGATATCGTTCTCCGATGTCCCACTTTTCTTTCCATCAACAGCTTGTTTGTAACACCCAACAAATTTTTGAACTGATGCATTTATTCGATGCCATTGACATTTTAATTGCCCCCCTAACTTTTCCCGTGATTGCCCGCTAAACTGGTTATAATTTTGCAGCAATTCAATACCAAAAACTCTCAGCTTTTGGATCAACTCCCACAATTGGATCCTTTGAAACATTGAGCCATGATTGGATAAGAAATATATCCTCATCCCTTGTAAATTGCTCTCGAGATTTTTTTTAACGACAACCCTTTCTTCTATTTCAGCACCAACTTGAGTAGAAAATGGTGGAACTTGAGTAGAATTCATTGGAGGTCTAGGAAACATATTTGGATTGTTTGGTGAAGGAAAAAATATGGTGGGGTTTGTTGACACCGATGGAATTTGAGAATTTTGAGGATTAGGATTTTGATAATTTTGCATGTAATTGAACATATCTTGTTGTTGATAATGAAAATGAATAGGATCTATTTGGCCTAAACAATTTTAATTTAAAGTAAAAAGATGAAAATTTGGATGCAGTTTTAAGAGAGAAATTTGAAATTTAAGAGAAAATGAAAGTAAGAGAAAATTTGTGTTGGTAAAATTGTGTGGGTAAAAACCTATATTTATAATAAAAAAGAAAGTTAAAAAAAAAAAAGAACTAGCCGTTGAACGGCTAGTTTAAATTTTTTATTATTCAAAAAGTGAGTTCTTATTCTTCACCTGTTCTTCAATATAAGCAATGCATGTGAGAGAAAATATGATATATTAATGTGCCACGTCGAAGAACCCACATGAAGAACCATGATAAAGAAGCCGCTAGAGGTGTTCTTACACCTTTTAAAACATCAATTGATTTAGAAAAAATACTTACTTTGAATTAATTTGTTAGATTGTTTGATTTGACCAACATACTTAATAAAAAATTAGGTAGTTTATTTTTGACAATTTAAAACTTAAAAAACAATTTATCAATAAAACTGTTGTTCTTTTTGAATTGGCTGCATTGTGCAAAAATAATACGAAGTGTTCAAGATGTTTCAGTGTAAAGGGATACATGTGTGACACGATATTTCAGTTTGTGTGCAACATTTGTCCCTTGTCAGCATGTCATGATGAATGTTATTTGGAGCATATTTTCTGATTGAATCTCAAACAGATTTGTTGTTATTTGTTGCAATGCATTTGTGTTGATTTGTTTGAATAGATTGGACGCAATTAATTCAATTTAAATTTGAATTTGAATCATAACAAATACTATCTTTTGGAGATTTTTGTGGAAGAACAAATCACAACCAAATCTTTTACAATTCTGCACGTGATCTTATTTAAGGAAAAAATCCCAGAAGAAGCATTGTTATTTAAGAAGACTCAAACCTCACATTTGAGGTGTGCATGTATTGAAGACTCTTTGTGTTAGGGTTTCTATTTTTGAGTATTTATTTAAGTTATTGTTGTGCACGACTCTAGCGCCTCCATTCATATTTTAAGGCATGTAGTTTGGCTTGTTTAATTGAGTTGTAATTCATCATTAATATCTTATTTATTAATTTGATCACTTGGGATTAGTGATTAAGAGAATATGTTTATTGAGTTTGTCACTTGTGATTAGTGATTAAAATAAAGTGAGAGGGATTCTAATATTTATAATTATACCTAAATAGAAAGTCACTAAGATTAGGAAGAGGCATTGAACAACATGAAGTTGTTGTTTCTATAAGACTAATTGTACTAATTCAAAGTAGTTAATTTCTTTCCTTGGGTAGAGTTCCCTCTAGACATAGGTGTTGTTTGCACTGAACTGAGTTACTAATTGTTCGAACTGTTAGTAAGAGGGGGGTTTGTATATCGTCTCCATAGGGATTGTAGTGATATCGCTTTCCGTTCTGTAGTTTATAATGTTTTAAGAGGGGTTTTCAAAGTTTGTTTGTTATGGATCATAAGTTTGTCACGATTTTTGTAGCAAAGATTAAATTATAAAAGATGTTTGTTTAACAAGATATATCAAAGATAGATTTCATCAACCTAAGTTGTATATATTCGATTAATCAAGCATGTGAACTCATTTCTGATTAATATAATCACGTATCCTCTCAATATTGTCTATGTCAACCTAAGTTTCATCAACCTAAGTTGATTATTAGATGATGTCTCATGCTAGCAACTAATACAATAATCTTTAAGAACAACACAAAGCAAATATCAACTCACAAATCTATGTCTAGAGTTTGTTTGTTGATAGATGAATATATTAGATCCAGGTTTGTAAAATCTATGTCTAGAGTGATACAAATCATAAATGGATCTTTAAGAACAAAAATATTCGACATATATTAATCATTCACTTGTTCACATACAAATAGATTAAAAGAAATACATACAAGCTAAGATAGACTACCTCTACCTTTGATACAAAATATTTAGCTACCCATTATCATGGTAGCTTGCTTTATAAGAAAAGAAGGAAGATGAATAAGCATCCAAAATGAAGAAACGATCTAGGATGCGAATCTAGCTTCTACTTGCGAAATATCACTTCTTAATGAAGAAATGATGATCTTAGGGTTTTTCTCCCAAGCCAATGTTCTCTATAAAAAAATGAAGTTTTCTAAGTTATGATCCCTAAAAAGTAGGAAAAAGGACATAAATATCTTTTCAGAATCTGTCCTGTTTGCACTGCGAACTCAACTTATAGGCACTTGAAGTGCCACTGAACAGTTAAATCGACCCTGAGGTTTCCTTGACTTCGCACTGCGAAGTTCCTGTTTGCACTACGAAGCTGCTCGCTCAGACCTCGCACTGCCATCAGCAAGGGGTTTATCTACTGCCATCCTGAATGTCCAGTTCACTGTGTCTTCGCTTTGAGCTCGCACTGCGATCTCGCCTTGGCCTCGCTACTGCCTCCCACAGAGAACATGCATGGTTCTTCCTCATTTCTTTGGCTTCCTTGTCCATTCAATTGTGTCATGTTCTTTGATAATCCAACCTATTTCCTACATAATAGCACACATATCAAGGCATCCAAAGGTAAAATCAATTATCTTGAAGAATCACACAGAACATGAAATAATTCAATTGAAACTTGACAAAAGAGTTAAACTCCAAGAATCATGGATCAAAATAAGACATATTTGGCATTCAACAAACTCTCCCAACTAGATTTTTGCGTGTCCTCAAGCAAAGTATGCCCCTCATGACAACAAGAGGATTTGCTCAAGCATAGATTAAACCAAGAAAAGATTTATGGTTCAAATTCAATCATAAGAATGCATACAAGTAATGATCACAACTTCCTAGAATAAACAATGAAAAAGAATTTAGTTCTTAAACAAATATCATGCAATGTTTCACAAACAACTAAATTATCATGCTTGAATAATTCTAACACTCCTCTTTAATTAATGGATAAAGGAAATTGTGTACTTGCAACCGCGGGACAATTACACTCAACTGAACAAAAATGCTAACAGAATTTAATTCATACATTAATCAAAAAATCAAATCACAAATTATGGAAGCAAAAGATCACCAAGGGCTTTCAAGGTTGTAGTTTGGACGGGTTCACAACAAAGAGTCATTTCTAAAGGTCATTGAACCAAAATTTCCAATGCAAAAGATACATTCACTATACAAGTTATTTACACATTACAACTTCATTCACCAATCCCTTTTTTCAATTGCTCACATTTTCAAACTTCCTTTTGCACAATTATTTGCATTCTCTATTTTTTTTTTTCTTTCAAACAAGCATTCTTTTTCTTTTCTTTTTCACAATCATATTCACAATTTTTTCTTTTCTTTACTTGTTTGAAATTTTTCAAAATTTTGAGCAACCTACCACTTTTCTTTCATTCTCCCCAACTTGAATACCATTAAACCTCAAGTGAATGCTCCTTTCTTTTTATGGAAAGGAAATAAATTTAGAAGCAAGTTCAAAGGTTTCATGAAATGTTTTTAGAATCCCACAAATTTCAATGATGAACTAAGCTTTCAAATTATGTACAAACACTAAGTTCATCACTAAAATTGAGATCTAATCTATTAGGCTCAAAGGGGTTAACGAATTCTCACTACTCACGGGTAAGTTACTTTTGGGTATGGTTGTGCTCAATATAAACAAATGTCTTGATCCTTTTTAATGCTTCCACAAAATCACAATAATCAAAAGATTAAGCATGAGTCGAACAAATTAAACAAAGTTATCAGTTATCCAAGCATTTAGTAAACAATGGAGGTTTATCACAATTTGTGGCTTTTTGACCTAAGTGACTCAAGCAGTTAAATAATTTGTAAAATTAAACAAGAGTACAAATTTGTACAAAGCAAAAAATTCTTAATCATCCTATAATTATATAAAGCGGTGACCATGTACCTTGAATGCATTCATCACATTAAAAATCTTATCATCACCATCCAATCTTGGAAGAAACTTCATTGAATATTTTTCTTCAAAAGAGTAACCAATCTAGAAGTTCAATCATTCAACATCAAGGATGAAGCATGAAAAATAAAAACAAATAAAAACCATAAAATAAACTAAAATTGAACATTCATTAATTGAAAGCTTCAACTCATAAAAACAAATTGTCATGGTGTAAAACACCAACAAAAGTACCCAAAAGTGGTACATAGTGTTCTAGCCAAAAATGGTTAGACCACCAAAAGTGAAAACTCTCCTTCTCTTTGGACAAAGAGAGCTACGTTGTCAATACTGTGGAGTATGCTGAGATAAATATTTGGAGATTTAAGGGTTGTACAGGTGTTGTATATTGCTTCAAGCTGAATGCCTTGCTTATCCCTTATGTGGGAGCCCCATTATATAGTCTTCTATTAATGAAAGCCATTAAGATAAATCTCTTGGCCTTTTGGCGTTATGCGACATCATTGTCGTAATCTCCCTCCATGAATACATGCTTTTGAAGCTCTTGGTAACGTCTGTATTGATGTGCCGCCGTTACAGAAGTTGGAGAATATTTGACGAGCTTGTTCCCGTCATCGGTACCGGGTTGGTAGTGAGGTACCCAGCCTCGTGAGAACTCGGAGTGGTGGGAATTGGGCTCCCTGATCGACCCGGGTTGTGTATGAGGCTTGTCTAGCTCTCTTCATTGTATGATCTCTCCTGCTACTATAGTCTGGTCCGTGCATACCCTTATCCGACTACCTAACTCAGTATCAAATATATTTGGCATATACATAAGCCCCCCGAGTACTATATCTGCTCATAGGGATGTAGCACTCGACAGTGACATAATCCCGGATATATTTGCTAGGCGCCAAGCTATAGATCGGCCTTTCTTCTTAGGTTCTTACGTGTCAGAAATTTCTTTAGAGGTCGTGTCCTTTCAGTTTCCCCAATATAATGATGATTATTAAAGGCTACTCCCTAGCTACTCTCAAGTCTTTTATCAAAATCTTTCTTTCTCTCTTCTCATCTCCGAATCGTCTTCATTCTTTATCAATCAAGAACACTTTCCAATCTCCAAGGCTTCTTTACTCGCAGGTATCCTTCTATTACTTCTAAGTTCAAATTTATTCTTCAATTTTGTTTCTATGGCAGTCTTTAGTAAATGAGAAGGTGCGTGTAGTAGTAGTGAAGTCTGTATGAATGCTATGGAGAGAGTTGTGGGAACAATGCATGTGGGAAATAGAGAGTGCTTTAGGGCCAGAGGAGTATAGACGAGTCATGAACGAAATCTATGGCGACGTTCTTACTTCTGGGAATAATTTTGATTCTGGCTCATCTTCCTCAGGTTTTGTAGAGGTTTCAATGACGATTGCTGCTCTTTTTGATCTTAATGTCATGAATCATAAGACTAGCACCTTTGACGATGTAGAAATCGCGAAACTCCGGTCCCTATGACAAATATCTTCAACTGGGTCCGAAGATGATGTTGTCTTAGAATCGTGTATTCCAAGAGAGTGTGTTTGTATACTTTGCCCCAAAGGCATTAAAGAAGACTTTTTCTACTTCTATGCCAGGGTTTTAGAAGATTTCAATATACAAATACCTTTTTCTGACTTTGAAGCGGACTTGCTGAAAACGGTGAATATAGCTCCCTCTCAGCTTCGTCCCAATAGTTGGGGTTTCATAAAGTCTTTCGAACGGATTTGTGAGGTCTTAGATATCACCCCTACCATTGGTATGTTTTTCTCTTTCTTTGAAGTGAAAGGTGTCGATAACTGTAGTTGGATACAAATCAGTGGGATTCCCGGATGGATTTTCCTCCATGCATATACCTCGACTTATAAAAATTACAAGAACCGTTTCCTAAGGGTAAAGAGCGGGCCAAGATGTCCACAAGTATTGTACTCTCTAGAGAGCCAGCCTCGTTTCCCCTTTTATTGGGCCAAGAACCCATTGCCGATCACTGGTTTCAACTTTGACAAACTGAGTGAATTGAAAACTCAATCTTTGATTGTCCTTGATTCCTTCCGCATGATGAAGGTTAAGGAGTTGTTACCTTTAAGTGATGAGCAACTACTCGCCTACCTAGGTAATTTCTTGCTTACTATTTGTACGTATGATTTATCATCCTCGTTCTAACGTTCATTACTTTTTCTGCAGATACCATGACTAAATTGTCAATAGCTGAATAGAAGAAATTAATGTTGGAGGTTCGTGCTGCTCGGAAAAGATCCGGAGAGGTCGTCCCCTCTAAGTCGGATATGGGCGGGTTGGAAATCCGACAACCAAAACGGACCCGGGTACTAGTGCAAAGGCTACCCCAAGCAAGAATGAACCTCAACCCTCTGCTCCTCTGTCCCAGGAAGAAACTTCGCAAGGTGCTCCCAAGAGGTTGAAAACCCTCATGATTGATGAAGTCTGTCAGGCTGACATGGAGATCAATTCCCTCATGCAAGTTCCTGAGGATGGTGTTGCATTCGGGGTTCTGGTCCAACAGTTTTGACGGGCTTAGGTTCTTGTGTAACACCCTAAAATAATTATAATATTTACTTAATTGGATTATTATGATTATTCGTTGTTTTGGTGAATTTGATGGATATTGAGACGTTTGACGACTTTGTGTGGAATTGTGGGGTAGCGTTGGGTTAAGAGAATATTGAGGTATTTTAGAATTAGTAAGAAATTAGATTATTTTATTTGTAATAATACTAGAATAATTTGAATATTGAGAATATTATTTAGATTATTATTATTATTTAAAATAATTAAGAGAATCATTAAGGGTAAGACGGTAATATTGAGAAGGCTAATTGAGGATAATACGGGTAAATCGTGATTAGGGCCCAAAAGATAGGTTTAACAAAAAGAAAATAGGGAATTAGGAGAATTAGTCTGTGCAACCCTAAGAAGTGAAGAGAGAGCTGAGAAAAGGAGGCTAGAACACATAGAACAAGAGGATCAACCATAGAACCCCGAAAAAAGAAGAATCCTTGCTGGAAAATTCGAGGTATGGGGGGTTAATCCGGGTTCATATTTGATATGGGTTTAAGGTAGAGTAGTTTTCTGTGTTCTGTGTTTTATGATGAATTTTTGTAGGCTGAATCTATGTGAATTTTCATGCATATGTGCTGGTCATTTTTCTGATATGAATCTAGTATGTGTTGCTATAAAATTATGTGATATTCGTGTGAATCATTTCTGTTGCTGTGATGAACATATGAATAAACCAGATCTGAAATCGAAGATGTGATTAACGAATTAGGACTTAAGAATTAGGAAGAAATTAATGAGAATAATGAAGTAGGATAAAAACGTAGATCTGTGATGAATCGAAACTGGTTTGAATCTGATTTTTGGAAGATCGAAGGTGCTGGAATGGGAGGTTTTTGTTCAGATGCGAAATCTGAGTTTTGGAGTGTTTTCTGGCAATACGCGTAACAGGGGAAACATTACGCGTAATAGGGTACATTTCCAGGGTGATACACGTAGCATACGCACCCTTCCCCAGGGCAAGCACGACCCTCTGCCAGTACGCGTAGGATACGCGTATGAGAATGAAGGCAATACGCGCATGGGATGGTAATACGTGTATGTGAAGCTGAGGAGGAAGATACATACGCGTATGGGAAGGTGCATTACGCGTATGGGTTCTTGGGAAAGGTGCATTACGCGTATGGGCTAGCCATTACGCGTAATGGGAGTCTGAATGGGGATTTTGAGGGGGAAACTTCTCTGGTGGTACGTGTAACAAGGAGGGCATTACGCGTATGGAAAGCCTGGGCAGGTGGCCCTACGCGTATGATACGCAGGCCAGGGGAGAGGAATTGAGCCATACGTGTATGGGGCATGGTCATACGCGTATGGGCAGAGCTGTTGGCAGATTTTCCTGTTTTTGCGATTTCTGTCCCGATTTTGCTCGTGATGCGGTTTCTTTGAGACGTAAGGCTATGATAAGGTAATAAAACATGAGTAAACCAGTAATGGTGGGAAATGGGATAAAATCGGGAGATTTGACGTGACGATTATAATATGAGGATTTATGAGGTATAGTGACAGATTGTGATGCGTGTGAATTGATGTTGTGTCATGATGTTTGATGATGCTTCTATAATGATGATTTTTGACGTGTGTTAGTTGGTGATATGCATGTTGATGTTATACATGCTATGTCAAGTCTTATGATGAATTTTTATGAATGATGATGCAACTTTGATGAGCCGTGATGGTGATTATTACGACGTTTTGCATCATGCATTCATAGCATTTTTCAGACTTCGGTCCAGTGATGATGTTAGGACTTCGGTCCATTTGGTGGCTTCAATCCCATTGTGCGGATTGAAGTGTTTTGTGATGTGCTCCAGTTCTTGTGTAGAATCGATCCTATTGGTGGGGATCCTTGGAGGGTGATGGCCCAGTGTCCATCAATTATGACGAGTTGGTACCACATGCATGAGTCGATGACGTTGCATTTGCATACTATGTGGCATTACATTCTATTGATGTATTTGATGTAGTGGTGATGTTTGTGAATGACTTAGTGATGTTTTGTGTTGCTACTTTATCTTTCGCTTATATCTTATATATTGATTCGTGATTACTCACCCTGCCTGTTTGAATGTTGCCTCCACGTGGGTAACGTGCATGTGATCAGGCTTAGCTTTCTTGGCGCATGAAGATTTAGCATTTTTGAAGTATTATGATTTTCTCCGTCGATTAGAGGGTCTTGCTCTGATATGTAACGTCGGGTCGGGACGTTTGAGTCGAACCATAGTGTTCTTTTATTTGATGATGTTATGATTTATTGAGGTTGTTTTAAAACTTTGAGTTATAAATTATGATGAGGTTTTGTGAAGTTTTCCGCTGCGAAGTATTTGATTTAATTTTGATGTTTTATGACGAAATGTGATGCCCTTGTGGGATTTTACACTAATATAATGGGTTTATTTATTTACGTTGTTTGTTGGGTAGAAAAGGGTGTTACATTAGTGGTATCAGAGCAGGTCGGTCCGTCCGACCAGGTTATCTAATGTTGTTTGTTCCTTAGTACACGACATGTGTGTGAAAACACTATCGGTACTTGTTTGTTTTCTAACCATTGTCTGCAGGAGTTGGTTTAAAACAAGTGGGGGAGAAGCTTTTGCATCTCTGAGATGTTTTGGTTATGGAATGTTAAATCGGTGTGCCGCTGATTGCAAGGGTGCGAGCATTGTGGGAATTGTGTTGTTTTTGAAACTGAAGGAAATACGAAGATAAGGCTTATGGCAACTAAGAATTTGTGCCTTAGGTAGCTACATGCACAAGATGCAAGGAACGCTATTGTAGTTGGTAAATACGGGTTATGCCCCATCATGATTGTTGGCTATCTATTGACAAATTGAGGAACTGATCATTCTTAATCTCTTGTTGATAGTAGACGGGATCATGCTGGATGGAATAGACGTGTCTTGCCAGCTTAGATGGTGTGTACAGCAAATTGTTTGGAGTTAAGCCAGGTGCTTACAGATTGTTCTGATGAGTCGATGCAGATTATTATATTTGAAGATGAGGCGAATTCGAGTTTCTTGCTGTAGCGAGCGATTTTTGTCGGTGACGCGACCACCTTATCGCTGAAGTTTGGGTTTTCCTCCTCGAGGAGAAAGGGTGCTACTTTCTGATTTCTTATTTATCCCGTGAAGCTGGAAGGGAAAAGGAAGCTATCTAAAACTAACCTTGCATGCGAAGGTTTAACGGAACAAATGCTTTAAAGAGATTGGGGATCTGGGGTCAGGTTATACAATGGGGAGTTGTCAATTACCCATCCTATATGTGGTTATCCACAGGATATTAGCTTTAGGTTTCGCTTTGCAATTATTGGTGTTTATCTGTTAATGGGTTGGGAAAGTTTCTTGGGAAGTATGAGTGAGTGAGATTTTGTTTGTGTTCGGGTTACTCCCGATGTTTTTGGTAAGGTACTGGACCTAAGTTTTGATTGATGTGTGAAGGTATTGGACCTAGGGTTTTTGTTTAGTATGCTCGCTAAGATTTCGCAATCTTATGCCTACGTATTCCCGTTTAAGCGAAACAGGGAAATCAGAGCAATCGTAGTTCCTCCTATTCTAAGGGAGGAAATGATGTTTTAGTGTCTTGTTCAAAGCCCAAGACCGAAGCTAAAAGGGTATTTGTGTCTTGTTCAAAGCCCAAGATTGACGCTAAAAGGGTATTTGTGTCTTGTTCAAAGCCCAAGATTGAAGCTAAAAGGGTATTGAGAGGGAATTTGTCATCTCTAAAGAGAGATTGTTGATTTTTTGTGTGCCTTGATCAAATCACAAGGTTGATGCTAAAAGGTTAATTGACTCGGCTAAGGGATTTCTTTATACAAAGCCTAAGAGGAGGCTAGAAGTGACCGACTCAATAAGAGAGTGTTTTATCTGTCTTGTACAAACCCCAAGATTGAGGCTAAAAAGAGACTGACTCTTTGGGGATATCATTATACAAAGCCTAAGAGGAGGCTATAAGTTTGACTTTTCCAGGGGAAATGTTCTATCTGTCTTGTACAACGCCCAAGATTGAGGCTAAAAGGGATTTTGACTCCGCTGGGGAGGGTTTGTATCTGTCTTGTACAAAGCCCAATATTTGAGGCTGACCTTACTGGGAAAATCATTATACAAAGCCTAAGAGGAGGCTTGAAAAGGGTTTGACTCTTCTTGGGGGGAAATCATTCCCCAAAGCCTATAAAGGAAGGCTGGGAGGAAATGACTATGTTGGAGAAGATATCTGTCCCAAGCTTAAGAGAGGGAGATTTATGTCTTGTACAAAGCCCAAGATTGAGGCTAAAGGGGTTTGACTAAACAAGATAGTGTTTTTATCTGTCTTGTACAAAGCCCAAGATTGAGGCTGGACAAGCTGGAGAAAGTATTCTACACAACCTGAGAAGAGGCTAGCTCCTGCTAGGGGAAATCTTTATACCAAGTTTGTGTCATACCCTAAATTTTGACCACTAAGATTCCCCATCATTGTGCAAATCATCATCACAATATGGATGTACCCTCATACCTCATCAGTCTCCCCAAAGATGGGTGAGCATCCACTACAATCAGACTTAGGGTTTCAAGCCCTCTCAGAGCTTTTAGGCAAAGGATCAATCAAGGAATGACATGATCTTCAATTTATCTAACCTATCAAACATCCACAAGGGAACAAGAGGACTCCCACATCAAGAATCAAGCACCAGGCTGCAACATTCCAAGTGAATCAAGCCTCAAGATCGCCAGTGTCACCAAATTAGGGTTTTGGTCGACCGGGGCCTCCTGATGGAAATTTTCCTCTGGGAATGAGCCAATGCTTCAAAGAATAACCCTAGGTACTCTAAGGGACATCATAAACCCAATCATCCAGTAAATTTATCCTTAGGGGACGCATTTACTAAAAATCAAGAATTAGGGTTTCTTGACCTAATTCACCCCTATGTTGACCTTTGGGACAAAACATGAGCCAAGACCTCAAGACATGATTTGAGGGTCCCTAATAAACTACATTTATCCATTTGTAACCATGGATTGACCTAAGAAGCTTGATCAACAAGTTTCAATTTCATCAGAACCACAATTAGGGTTTCGCGGAAAAAGTCAATTGTACCTTTGACTTTTGACCCAAGCATGCTCCCAAACCTTGGGACATGATTTAATACACCCTACAACACCCATTGAACATGTCCATTAAGTTTGATTTAGGTCAAGGACTTGATTTCATAGAGGATCGCACAGTTTGGAATTCATCTGGTATAAAGTCAACTGTGCACAAAAGTCAAACTTTGACTTTCTGAGATTTTTCACAAATATGGTTCTTTGACCCCAAAATGATGTTAATGTGTGATTTGGATCATCATTCATCAAGATAAATCAAGAAAAGTGGAATAACTTGTAAAAGGGATAACCATAAAAAACTTAGAAATTTTCTAAGTTATGGAACAAAGTGGCTAGGGTACCAACTTTGGAGGATCATATCTCCTAAACCACAAGGCCATTTTCCCCCATTCAAAGCTGGATTTGTAGCTCTTATGGCCCTCTACAAAAGCTTTAACTACACCTCATTCCAATTCATCATGGATTTTGAGTTATGGAATGATCAAAATGGCTGAAAACATGAAATGTCACTTTTTCCAACACTTAGTGAAATTTTCACTAAGTCAAAATCTGTTTTGCTTTTTTTCCAAAAGTAGGGGGAGTTTTCACTTGAATCTAATAAGTATCAAGACCAACTATGATCACCCATATGTTGTATCATACGAGGGTTTTCCAAAATGGCCAAGAACTCCATGAAACCCCACTTAAGCCATGAGATATAACCATGCCAATATGCCTTGCTGCAAACTGTCATGGCAAAGCAGATTTGTACATTTTGCTCGATTTGCTCAAATTTTGCATAGGGAAAGCAAATCTATCCATCTGAACACCTCAAGGGGGGACCAAGGAGGGACAAACACTGATCCACTAGCCTCCCAAGTCTTTGGAACCAAAAGTAGCATGTCAAACCTAGAAATGCCTAAAAGAGGGACAAGACTCCAATTTTGGTTTGGAGCATTTAATGGATGCACCAAGGTGGCATGGACTGAGCCTTTTCCAACTGAATTCAGTCAAGGATGATCCAAGAACTAGGGAACCAGCAGCCTGTGCCCTAACCTCTAGTTAATGGCTAGAGGAGACTTGGATTCCTATTGATCAACATTGGCCAAACCTCTGCAACAGTTTCCATTCACTATTGCAGCCAAAACAAACTTGCTCTACTATAAATAGAGCTCATTTGTGCTCAGTTTGAGTACACCAAAGCACTACAACACTTGCTTTCCTCAAAATCTCTTTCTCTTGGCAAAAATGCCTTCTTTAGCAAGGTAACTCTGATTTTTTGAGTTAGGGAGCAATTCCATCACAACTCATGTCCAAACACATCCAATATGTCATATCTAAGCTGTCCAAACTCTCACAAGTGACCTGTAACACCAAAATCACAAAGTCCTCTCTCAAAACTTCAAAAATAGGACTTTTGTGCATTTTTCAAGCCATGTCTTGATTCACTCACTTTCCAAACCAGATAATACCTAAAACACACTCCAAATATCATCCTTGAATTGTCCCAAATGGTTACCCACATCTGGAACACCATTTGAGAGAGTTGCTATTTTGGCCACTTTTGCCCCTTTTGCAAGAAAGAGCTCAAACTTGTTCCTGAGGTTTCCAGCTGATTCCAACCATCGTAAAAGCTTCTAAGAGATCATTTGAGGGTGTCCAAAGCATCAAATCATTTCTAGAACAATGCACTTGGTAGATTGCACAAAAGCTCCAAAAAGAGGTAAGCCTCATAACTTGAATTCTTTGAATCATGCTTTCCTTTGATGTCCATTGATCATGCACATCTTATACATGTTATATGTGTTGTGTTTGCACCAATTTATCATGTAATTCACACCTGTACCAAGAGGTAGCACAGAAAATGCAAATCATGGCCTATTTCAAAACCACTATCGGGTTTTCAATAGGAGCATGATCTGAAAAAAAAAACACCACCACCATTGGATTCCTTGTGAAATTCTAGGAAGGATAGACCTAAATTTTGTCCCAATCCATGGAGAAATGAGAAAGTTATGGCCTTCACGTTTCTGACCAAAAACCTTGTCTTGCCTTGCCTTGGTTATGCCAAATACAAGGCAAGCCTTGTATATTTGTGGTTGTGTTTCAATACACGGATGTATCACCACCCCAGTGGTAAGGCGCGCATTATGTACACAAGAGGTCTGGGGTTCGAATCCCCCTCGCCCCAGACCCTCTTTTTGCTATTTTTTTTTTCACTTTTTACTATTTTTCATATTATTTTTAATAGTTTGAAAAATTAATAACTTCCACAATTTTAATTATTTTTTATTGGTTATTTTTGCAAAAAATACAAAAATTTTGAAATATTTTATTCCACAAAAAAATCAAAGTTATATTATTTATTTAATATAGTTAGTATTTTTATGAATAAATTCATTTTAATTGTTTTTAAACATTTTTAAAATGAATATTCATCTTGGAAATCAAAAACCAAATGAGTTCTAAATCATCTTGTGATTAAAACCTCATTTTTAAAACCTTAAACAAAAATCACAAGTGGTTTATTCAAATCTATTTGGTATCTTTATCATTTTATTGATTTTCTTTAAATATTTACTTTTAAGGAAAAACAAAATTAGGGTTTCTTTGTTTTCACCCTCATCAATCATTTTTAAACTCTTTGGGCCTCTAATAGAGTGTAAGACCCAACCCCTTTTTGAAAACCAAAATGATTTGGGCCTTAGTGTATTGTATAAGTCCCGATACCATCAAAAAGTTCGGCGCGATCATCGCCTTTTTAACAAAAACCTTTGGGCCTCTCCTTGAGCTGTAAGTCCTCATCTCTTGTACAAAAATAACCTCTTTGGGCCTCTAATAGATTGTAAGACCCAACCTCTTTTTGAAACCAAAATTATTTGGGCCTCAGTCATTGTATAAGACCCACGGTGCTTTCAAAAATCTCGGCGCAATCGCCAGTTCAAAAATATATCATCTGGGCCTACCCTCGTGTTATAAGCTCCATTTCTTTTCCTTAAACTCTTTGGGCCTCTTGAGAGAGTGTAAGACCCATCCCTTTGTACAGAAAACCTTTTGGGCTGCACATATTGTATAAGTCCCACTATACGAATTCAAACAATAGTGCAATCACTGATAAAATCTTGGGCCTCTCCTCGAGCTGTAAGCCCCACAATCTTTTCAAAAATACTTTCTCCTTTGATTTTGAATATGTTGTTATCAAAACTTTCTTTGTTGAACAACTAACTAAACAGCATGGAAGCTCTACAATGGGTAAGTGTTTATCCGCTTTCATTTACCGCTTTCATATGTATATAACTGTATTGTGGGGCTGTTTCACTGTAAGTCTTCTTTCACAAACTTTTATATACTTGTCAAATATCCACTGTGTAATACTAGGATAGCTATTTAGAGTGTTCCCCGACAACTACATCTAGCACTAGGTAAAGCCCTGTTGGTCACTCTTAAATACAAACAAAACTAGATCCCCGTAGGATTTCCTGATACAGTCTTCCCTCCTCTTGGGGTTAAACAATATGGAGACGTGAAAGGCAGCATTCTCGGTGAACCCTTTCTCAGACTGTCACCCTTAGACATTGTCAAAGAAACTCTAACTCCCCAGAGATGATCTTTTCTCCATGAATGGCATCTCTTGAGTTTCTTCCAAATTCTCAGACTTTTCTGGCTTAATCTATTCTCAGTGAATAGCATGTCTTGAACTTATCGGGGTTTGGGGACCCACAGGCTTCCTAAAAGCATCCCCGCCTCCTCTTGGGCATTGCACAAGGACCCTTCGGCTTCTTAGAAGTTCTCATGCCTTCTCTTGGGCTTCATACAAGGACCCCTATGACCTCTTAAAGGTATAAGACAGAACTTAGTCATCCTTTGCTAGAGCAGTCTTTCCAGCGTCAAAAAACTCCGGCCGTTGTAGGGTTGATACTCATCCCTTAATGCCCGTGCCTCCTCTTGGGTATTGTACAAAAGATAAAACTCTAGACTTGGACAGTCTAAGACCCTTGAGTCTCAAAGACATTCTCAAGTTCCCTTTCAAACATAGGCAGAAACCCGGTCTCTCTCATGAGAGTTCCCCATACTTAGACCCGCCTGCGGATCTCCCGAATCCACGGTGGTAAGACAGCCTCCTCTTGGGGTTTGTACAATGATTCTCCCCAGCGGAGCTAAGCTTTTCAGACTCTCTTGTTGAGTCACCCACTTTTAGCCTCCATCTCGGGCTTCGTACGAGATAGAAAATCACTCTCTTATTGAGTATAAAAGACTCTCTTGTTGAGACAACCAACTTTTAGCCTCCGTCTTGGGCTTTGTACAAGACATAGAAAATCACTCTCTTGTTGAGTATAAAAGACTCTCTTGTTGAGTCAACCAACTTTTAGCCTCCGTCTTGGGATTTGTACAAGACATATAAAAACACTCTCTTGTTGAGTATAAAAGACTCTCTTGTTGAGTCAATCACTTTTAGCCTCTGTCTTGGGCTTCATACAAGACACATATAAAAACTCTCTTGTTGAGTATAAAAGACTCTCTTGTTGAGTCAATCACTTTTAGACTCCGCCTTGGGCTTCATACAAGACACATATAAAACACTCTCTTGTTGAGTATAAAAGACTCTCTTGTTGAGTCAATTTCCTTTTAGCCTCTATCTCGGGCTTCGTACGAGACAGCAAAACACTCACTTGTTGAGTATAAAAGACTCTCTTGTTGGGTCAATAAACTCTCAGACTCTCTCGTTGAGTCAATCACCTTTTCAGACTCTCTCGTTGAGTCCATCTTCCCTTTTCACCTCCGTCTCGGGCTTCATACGAGACACCAAATTACTCTCTTGTTGAGTATGACAGACTCTCTTGTTGAGTCAAACCCTTTTAGCGTCAATCTTGGGCTTTGTATAAGACAGAAAGAACATTTTCCCCAAAAAAGTCAACTTCTAGCCTCCTCTTAGACTTTGTATAAAGAAAACCCCAGTTGAGTCAATCAACCTTTTAGTATCAAAGTTGTGCCTTGCTCACAGCATACAAACATCAACAACTCCTCTTTAGAGATGACAAATTCTCTCTCAGCATAAACCCTTCAGCTTCACATCTTGGGCTTTGAACAACATACAAATAGACCCTTCAGCTTCACATCTTGGGCTTTGAACAAGATACAAATCACCCCTTTAGCTTCAATCTTGGGCTTTGAACAAGACACCAAAACACCTTTTTCCTCCCTTAGAATAGGAGGAACTACGATCGCTCTGATTTCCCTGTTTCGGGAATACGTAGGCATAAGATTGCAAAAATATTAGCGAGCATACTAATCAAAACCCCAAAATCTCGTACCTTCATACATCAATCGAAAAGCATCCGACCTAACATCCTAGACACTGTTCTTAAGCAAATGATGCGGTGTTTTCGCAAGTATACGAATCGCGTCAGAGTAATATAAAAGATTATCGATCCCACAGAGACCAGACGTCAATCTATCAGTTTCTATTGTTACGATATTTATCTAAGGCAAATCAATCGGGAGTTCGTGAGTGCACAATAAAAGCGAAGTAAAGTACGAAGATATAAAATTCAATTTAAAACAACAGGCCTAAATGTAATTCACACAGTCAGATAGTATTCCAAATGCTTGTAAATAGAATCACTTATAGGGTAATGTTTTCTACTTATGAAAAGAACTAATTTAATGAGAACTGTCACTTTCGCATATTCAGAACCGAGTTTATCCCTTAATCGAACCCTCTTATTGTCACTTATAAAAAGGCACGCATTTCGTTAAAGTAATAAACCTATTTTTAAGAAATATAGTTTCTTGACTTAGTTGAGAAGTATTTTGACTTGGAAATTTTAACAAAAAGAGGTTCATGCGAACCGGACTTTAAACCCATAAACGCATCTGAAAATAGTTTTAAAATCGTTTTTCTAAAGTATTAAGAACTCCTACTTAACTAGACAAAGCGCTTTCGCTTCCTTTGAACAGTTAAGACTAACCAAGTTTAACCAAAGGTTGGACGGCTTTCGATCTTACCCAACAGAAATAAAGTGCATAAAACTTGTGTTAAAAATCAGAATAACCTTTAAAAATTAGAATAAAGTGCAGAAAAAAAGTGCATTTCTATTGACACCTTGTATGGAATACTACTTTAACTATGATCCTTACATTCTAACCTTTAAAATTTAGCCGGACATGGAAATGTAAATAGACATGTTGAAATAGATCATGTTAAAGTAGATTCTTTTTTAAGTAAATAGTGCAGGAAAGTAAATAGTGCGAGAAAGTAAATGGTTCGAGAAAGTAAATAGTGCGAGAAAATAAATGGTGCGAGAAAGTAAATAGTGCGAGAAAATAAATGGTGCGGGAAAGTAAATAGAAACCTGCTCTAAATCGGAGGCTTTAAATCTGGTACAACTGGAAATAAATGACTGGAAATGAAAATGGAGGCAGGATTAACTTCTACCAGAGTGCTCCAAACTCGATTACAGACTCGATCAAACAGTGTGATAACTCCTCGATGTGAGAAGTTTATCACTTTACAATACTGGAAATATATGGCTTGAGTTCTGAAACTAAGATTGGATGATGAAAAAGGATCAAGGACTCATCTATTTATAGCCTAGGAAAAACTATGGAAAAACCAAAGTGCCCCCCAACTTCTTTTGGGAGGGAAACCATACGACAAAGGTGGCGCCCGCCACCCCCTCATGGCACCCGCCATGTGAACCAAGGGAAAAAGAAGTGCATATCGTGGCAGTTGACAGCAGTTGACTCCTATCCAAGTCATGGCCTACCCTATGGCGCCCGCCATGGTGGATGCCATGTGTACAATTTCCTCAAAAACTGGTTTTCTTGCTCGTTTTTCTTCATTTCTTCACGAGGAGCTCTGGGAATACAAAGAACCTGAAAACAAAACAAAACACAAGCATAACACAAGAAAATAGCAATAAAATCCTAAGAAACATGTGCAATCCGAGTCAAATACGTAGTGTGATTTAGTGTTATCAAATTCTCCCACACTTAGACCTTTGCTTGTCCTCAAGCAAAACACTTTATAGCTCATGACAGAAAAAGGTGGTATCAACGAAGGATTTGGGCTAAAAGGGCTTCTAAGTTCAAACTAGGATGAAGTGAAAGGTACTAACTAAGTGAACCAAGGATTTCGTAATGACACTTTTCCGCAGACACGGACATAAACTTCGTTCCTATACAAACCAATCCATACTACCCCACTGTACCTAGGCCTACCTTTTGCATCTCTTTTGGGTCCTCTTCATTCCGGTGCAATCACATTAAGCCCGTTATCCGTACATACTTATAGTAAATTGACCGGTTAGTGATTCTGATCTTAAGCATGGGGCTCTGGTACACAAACTGGTGTAACCCCTTTTATTAACCCAATTGTAGTTGTGGGGGATCAGATCGTAACCCGCCCTACCAAGTCTAGCACCAGATACCTCTGAACCAACCAACAATGGGCAAACTTTATTCTCTTTTTTTTTATATATTTTTTTCTTTTTGGGTTAAATGACCTTGTGAGGGTTACCTATACCCGAGTTGCATTTTTATGAAGCACAACATATAGATCATTCACTTATATTCATCGGTCCCTTACGTAGAGCATGCTTAGGCCAGAGCTGACTGCTAGGATAAACTACTAAGGACCTACTCTAAAACGATAATTAAGGCCATGGTATATGGGGTATCGGGGTCGATTTCTATAATCACGAAGCCTATGGTGTTAAAATGATACCGATGTTTCAAAAAAGTTTTCCCAAGTCATCTGCATCCTAACTCAAACCTGTCTCAAAGCCCAAATTTTCAGAACAATACACTTTCTTTTGTCAAAAAAAATTTTTTTGGTAAGGCTAAGGAAATGGGGAAATAGGGATACACTACACAGATGACTCGTCAAGCACATGCATATTCTAAAAACAAACTAAAAACAAGATAAATAAACTAGAAAGCAATAAAAAAGTAAAAGGAAAGAAAATGCAAGTAAAACAGATAAAGTCTCCTCCCACACTTAAATCGAACATTGTCCCCAATGTTTCGAAATAAGATAGGGAAAGAGTAACCTGGAAGTCCTATGGCATGTTACTGGTACTGTCGCCACCGTGCGGTGAGCGCCTAGGGTGACGAGATCTGCTGCAGCGACGATCGCTCTAAGAAGCTGCAAACTCGTCAAATCTGGTGGTCAAAGCAGCCTGAGATTGCATGATACTTTGAATGGAGCGGCCTGTCTGCTGCTGTGACTCTTGCATGAATCTCATGTTGTCGGTCAGTTGCTGCTGGATGGCAGTAAGCAAGCCATCACGCCTTTCTTCTCTGGCCAGCTGGTCGCGCCACATCTGCTCAGTAATATAGAAACCAGAAGTTGTACCTGCAGAAGGGTGAGAAGAAGACGGTGCAGTGGGTGTAGGTGATACATGGTGGGGTGACATATGATGATCGGGAGACCGCTCTCGCTGGTCATACTCGTCATCAGTCTCATTCCCGTCCCTAGTAGGAACATTAGGAGGCAGTGGACCCGTAACAGGTGGAGCATCTAAATCATAGGTCCAGTTCCTCTCTACACGTACATCAGTACGTCTAGTGCACGACAAAACAACAGATGGGATAGCCACTCCATGGATCATGAGTTCAAAGCCTCCCTCTCTCCTTACCTTACACAATTTCATATCTTTTAGAAATTTTAAATTAATAGTGCGGGGAGGAAGAGGTGCCAAGGTGGCTATCTCAGTGTCGAGGTTTAGAGCCCTAGCAATAGACGTAATCAAACCTCCAAAAGCCATGGTCCATGTACTCTTAATAGCAGCAGTCATGTGAGCAATCATAAAAGGAACCAAATTAATCCTCCTATTTGTGAGGCACCCTTGTAAAAACAGAAGTTCTTTTGCATTCACTTTGTTTGGATTCTCCCGGCCAAAAATAGTACAAGCCAACATATAACAAAAAACACGGATGGCCGGGTTATGGATCCTTGAGGCAAGAATCCCTTCAAAAAAAGTAATTGTAAAATTTGACAATCTGTGCCAGAAGGAAAATGCCTCAACCGACCAATCGGAATCCAAAGGTGCTTCACAAACAGCGCCATCCCCAAAAGGCATTCCTAATCTCTCTGCTAGTTCGTCGGTGGTGAGTTCAAATTCGACATTAAACATTCTAAATTTCACCGTACCGAATGTGCTAGCAGTGTTAGGACTAACAATGTAAATCAAGGAACTCAAAAATTCCCGGTCAACCTTTCAAAAGTGGGATCTTTCCTAGCAAAAATATAGTGTAATCCTAAGACATCTAGCATGTGAAAAACGCTATGATAAATACCAAGAGTATAGAGACAGTCTTCGTCGACGTACCGGGTCGAGATAATCTCCCGTGCTTGCAATCTCTCGAGAAGTTTCTTTTGCCTTTCCCCGGACTTGCCTTGGCGAAGGATGTAACCGTCATACTCCATTGATGCACCTTTGAGGTTGAAGAATGAGAGAAATGGGTTTCTATAGAAAGGTGGTGAAAAGTGGGTTTTTAAGAGATTTTGATGGATGGGCAAAAATGGAGGTTAGAGAGGTTAATGGGATGGTGAGTAGATGAAAAAGTTGTGAACTTTATGGGGGTTGATGGAGGTTTTCAGATGGGCAAAAATGGAGGTTAGGGAGTTTGAAGGTGAGAAAATGGGGGTTTTGGTGGTTCTGCCCCGCATATAGTTCCAGACCCCATGGCGGGCGCCATGGACTATATGGCGGGCGCCACCTTAACAAAAGGTCTGGGCCAGATTTATTTTTGCTTTCTTGGGATTTCTTCTCCTCTTTTATTTGGATGGTGCAGGTAGCACGTCCTTCTTATTCTAGTACATGCATATTTTTTGTTAGGTCTAAAAATAAAAATACAAATAATAAATAAGTAAATAAATTAATAAAATAAAATGAGAGAATAATAAACATAAAAATGCATATATATATATATAAACAAAGTACATCATGAACAACATGGAAGCCAAATGCGAGAATGTAAAACATATATATATATATATATATATAAGTCTGAAAAATGGAAATAATTAAATAAAACGGTAAAGAAGATAATGAGAGTAGTGTCATCATGGAGCCGGATGCTCCTCGGTCTGGTCAGAACCTCGAACTACGGCTAACTCGCGGCGTAGATCTGCGATCTCCTGATACAAGCAATCAACCTCTGTCGCGTGAGTCAGATCGGACACCTGGACCTGCAAGGTAAGGTCAGTAACCACCTGTCGAAGTCTGGCAGTCTCCATACGTAGCTCAGCTAGCTGTGTGTACACGTCAGGTCTCTGCAAGGAAAGATTATTCGACAACACTGTAATCCTGGGAGAAGGTGGTGTAGGGTGATACTCTGGTAACGGTGGAGTGCGAGGCTCATCAACTGTCTCTCCATAACCCTCTAAAGCATAACTCCAATTAGCAGGGCCGTGGACACTAATCATCATAGGATCAGGTAAAGTGAAGTAATGGATGGTCTCGCCGTCGATCAAGAGCCTGAACTAGTTAGGGTGAAAGGAAGCTCTCCTCATCAACCCTCGGTCTAAGCAGAAATCGATATCCAGCGTGGTATACCCGCAGTAGGGAGTCAGGTGAAGCAGCTTACTAGTAAGACCCAAAGCGGTAGCAATCTGAGTAACTGTTCCTCCCACATGGATGATTCCTTCAGAAGATCTGGCTATGAGTGTGAAGTTATCAAGCAAAAAGTTCCCACAGGCCACAGGACGCGACTAGTTCGCACAGAAAAGGAAGAAGATCTCCTCCTCACTAACATGGACATCAGCATCAACCTTTCCAAGGAAGGTGTGGGCAAGGATCATCTGGAAATACCTGAGAGCTGGGTTATGGATAATGTGAGATAGCTGGGTGGACGGATCAGGGCTTCCACCACCTGTAATTTCGCTCCAGAACTTGTTGATATCTCGACTCATAAAGTATCCCATAGGTAAATCAGGAATGGCATCAGGGGAAGTCTAGAAACCTAGCAAATCACCAAACCCCTTATGGGTAAAAGAGTACTCTGTCCCAAATAGCCTGAAAATGACGCTGTCGTCCTGACCAACATATGGCTCATGGCTAAATGAACTGAGGAACTCCAGGGTGAGGTTTCTGTAGGTCAAATGCATGTCATCAGCATACTCATCCCACTGGAGCTGGCTACATAGAAACCTTATACTGGGCTCGATGTCTAAGGCATCCATGCAAGCCTGGTCATGGTAACGGGTAGGTACCATGGGGCACTGATAAAGGACTAAATAGCGTTGTCTCTGTGCGTCATCTCTGAAAGCGACGTGCATGTCGTCGAAGGTCTGCATCCTGAAAAGAAGGGTTAGAGAATGGGACCTGAAAACATAAACATTATAAAAGGTCAGTCTATACAAACAAACTAATAAAAACAAAATGTAAGACATGGAAAGTAATAAACATAAAAGAAAAAAATAAAGAAAAATAAAGAAAATCGTGGGTTGCCTCCCATGCAGTGCTTGTTTAATGTCGTTAGCTTGACGAGTAGAACTCATGTAGCTGAAGTAGGTAGTGGTGGATAGATCAGAGTGTGGCTGGAGTAGTCAATGGGAATGTCACCTCCTTCGTAGTGTTTTAACCTCTGTCCATTTACAATGAATGGACTATAAGAATGGTTCTTGATCTCAACTGCTCCGGATTTTAGGACTTTAGAAACTTCGAAAGGACCTGTCCATCTTGAAGGAAGCTTGTCAGGAAAAAGTCGCAACCTGGAATTAAAGAGGAGAACAGGATCTCCTATATTGAAATCTTTCTTTATAATTCTTTTATCATGCCAAGCTTTGGTTCTTTCTTTATATATTATAGCATTTTCATAGGCAGACTGGCGGAGTTCTTCTAGTTTATGAATGTCAAGGATGCGCTTTTCACCAGCAATCAAATAATCTAAATTTAAGGTTTTAATGGCCCAATAGGCCTTGCGTTCTAACTTAAAGGGTAGGTGACAGGACTTTCCATAGACCAATTGGTAAGGAGTTGTTCCAATAGAGGTTTTAAAGGCAGTTTTGTAGGCCCATAGTGCTTCTTGTAGCTTCTGAGACCAATATTTTCTAGTTATTGAAACAGTTTTCTCTAAGATTTGTTTAATCTCCCTATTATATACCTCTACTTGGCCGCTAGTCTGTGGATGGTAAGGTGTTGCTACTCTATGCTTAACTCCATATTTGCTTAAAATTTTATCAAAAATCCTTGATATGAAGTGCGATCCACCATCGCTTATAACAAGACGGGGTACTCCGAATCTAGGGGATATATAATTCCTAAACAGCTTAATCATTACTCGTGTGTCGTTTGCGGGTGAGGCTATGGCTTCAATCCATTTAGACACGTAGTCAACAGCTACTAAGATATATTTATTTCCTAATGAGGCTGGAAATGGTCCCATAAAATCGATACCCCAAACATCGAAAAGTTCTACTTCCTGAATGTTCCTTAAAGGCATTTCGTCACGTCTGGAGATGTTCCCAGTGCGCTGGCACCGGTCACATTTGGCTATATAAGCATGAACATCACGCCACATTTTGGGCCAGAAAAGGCCAGCTTGAAGAATTTTAGCATGTGTCTTGGAGGTGCTAGCATGTCCTCCCTAGGGTGCAGAGTGACAGTGTTCTATGATATTTCTTACCTCTTCTTCTAGAACGCAACGACGAAAAATACCGCCTGTACCTCTTTTGAAAAGAAGTGGCTCGTCCTAATAAAATTGTCTTACATCGTTAAAGAACTTCTTTTTTTGTTGATTGTTAAGGTTAAGAGGTATGATATCAGCGGCTAAGTAATTAACAAAATCAGTGTACCAAGGTACGCCACTTACCGCCAAAGATTTTTCAGGGTTCTTATAAGGATCTAGGTTATTTTCTTCAATGGCTTCTATCTTAGCTATTAACCTATCATAGGCAAAATCATCATTTATAGGCACTAAATCTGGTTTCAGGTACTCAAGTCTAGAAAGGTGATCAGCAACTACATTTTCTGTGCCTTTCTTGTCTCGAATATCTAGATCAAACTCCTGCAATAAAAGGATCCATCAAAGTAACCTAGGTTTGGCATCTTTCTTGCTTAATAGGTAACGAATAACAGCGTGGTCTGTGTAAACTATAATTTTAGCTCCTACCAGATAAAATCGAAATTTGTCCATAGCAAAAACCACGGCAAGGAGTTCATTTTCAGTGGTTGCGTAGTTAAGCTGAGCAGCATCTAGGGTTCTACTAGCATAATAAATTACATGTAATTTCTTATCCTTTCTTTGACCTAGAACAGCTCCTACAGTGTAATCGCTAGCATCGCACATGATTTCGAAAGGTTCGGCCCAATCTGGGGGTTGCATAATGGGTGCTGAAATTAGCGCTTGTTTCAAAAGGTTAAATGCTCCAATGCATTTTTCATCAAAATTAAATTCGACACCTTTCATCAGGAGACCAGTTAAAGGTTTGGTTATTTTAGAGAAATCCTTGATAAAACGCCGGTAGAAACCAGCATGTCCAAGAAAACTTCGGACTTCTCTAATGGTCTTAGGGGGTTTTAGGTTTTCTATTACCTCTATCTTGGCTCTATCTACTTTAATACCCCTTTCAGAGACTATGTGTCCTAAAACTATACCTTCGGTAACCATAAAGTGACATTTCTCCCAGTTTAGCACCAGGTTTACATCCACACATCTTTTCAGGATTTTCTCAAGGTTAACGAGACAGTTTTTGAAATCAAATCTGCATACCGAGAAATCATCCATGAATACTTCCATAATTCCATCAAGGTAATCAGCAAAGATTGACATCATGCAACGCTGGAAGGTAGCTGGAGCATTACAGAGGCCGAAAGGCATTCGTCTATAGGCAAAGGTTCCATAAGGGCATGTGAAGGTTGTTTTTTCTTGATCTTCTGGGTGAATAGGAATTTGGAAGAATCTTGAATATCCATCAAGATAACAAAAATAGGAGTGTCTGGCTAAAGGTTCCAGCATTTGGTCTATAAATGGTAAAGGGAAATGATCCTTCCTAGTTGCTTTGTTTAATTTTCTGTAATCTATGTACATACGCCATCCTCCTTCTATCTGTTTTGCTACATGTTCGCCTTTCTCGTTTTGCACGACTGTGATGCCTCCCTTTTTAGGTACTACATGCACATGGCTCACCCGCTTACTATCTGAGATTTGATAAATTATACCTGCTTCCAGTAACTTAAGAGCTTCCTTCTTAACAACATCACTCATTATAGGATTTATCCTTCTCTGATGTTCTCTGGAGGGTTTCGAATCTTCCTCAAGTAAAATCTGGTGCATACACACGGATGGACTTATACCTTTCAGATCAGAGATATTATATCCTAAGGCTGAGGGATATTTCCGCAAAACATATAAGAGCTGGTCTGTTTCTTCTTGGTTTAAGGTAGCACTGACTATAATTGGACGGTTCATTTCCTCGTCCAAAAACTCATATCTTAGATTCTTGGGTAGTTCTTTAAGTTCTAAAGTTGGTTTCTTGGGGCATGGTATTAGATTGGGGGTAAGGGATAAACATTCGTGAAGGTTATCATCAATGTAGGGTTCCATAAATCCATCATCTTCCCTTATGAGGGTTGAAGACAGTTTGATTGTTTCTATGGGTTCTTCTTGATCTAGTTCCCTAATGCATTCATCAATGATGTCTATGGCATAACATGCGTCTCCTAATACTGGTGCCATAAGAAATTTCGACAAAATGAATTCTATCTTTTCATCACCTACCTCAAAAGTCAACTTTCCTCTCTTGACATCTATTATGGGTCCTGCGGTTGATAAGAATGGCCTACCTAGGAGGATTGGGATTTCGTCATCTTCTTTAATGTCCATGACAACGAAATCAGTAGGGATAAACAACTGACCAATCCTAACAGGGACGTCTTCTAATATGCCTACTGGATATTTGACGGATCTATCGGCTAATTGAAGAGACATATTATTAGGTTGTAGTTCTCCTATTTTTAACCTTTCACAAACTGCTAGAGGCATTAAGCTCACACTAGCTCCTAAGTCCAAGAAAGCTTTATCGATGACATGACTACCCAAAATACAAGGTATGGAGAAATTTCCAGGATCTTTCTCCTTTTTGGCAAGTTTATTCTCAGAAATGGAATTGCATTCCAAAGGTTTTGGATCGTCAAGTCTACGTTTATTGGTAAGGATGTCTTTGAGGAACTTTGCACAAGATGGTATCTGGGTGATGGCTTCTGTGAAAGGGATTTCCACGTGAAGTTTCTCTATGACTTTAATGAATTTCTGGTATTGGTTATTGATCTTGGTTTGTTTGAGTCTTTGTGGATAGGGTATTGGAGGTTTGTATGGCGGGGGTGGTTCATTAGTTTTATCTATAGTTTCTCCCTTATCTTGGTTTTTCTGTTCTTCAGATTCCACTTATTCCTCTACTTCGTCCGTAGGTACAACGCTTTTCTTAGAAGTTTTGGGTTTGCCCAATGCCGGGTTAAATGGTTCATCGTAAGCGGTCCCACTTCGTAAGGTAATTGCATTGGCTTGTCCTCGGGGGTTTTGTTGAGGTTGTCAGGGAAATTGTCCTCCAGGTGTGGTTTCGGGAGCTTGTTTGAGAGCTACCTGAGAGATCTGGGTTTCAAGCATCTTATTGTGGGTGACTATTTGTTCTACCTTGGTTCCTAACTGGGTAATCATTTCGCTTACATGAATGTTTTGGTTTAGGAATTCTTTGTTTTGCTGGGTTTGAGCCGAAATGAAATTTTCCATGATTTTCTCAAGGTTCGGCTTGGGCGGCACAGCTTGCATAGGTTGGTTTTGTCTCTGGGCTTGAAAACCGGGTGGTCTCGGAGGTGCAGGTGTCATACCCCAAATTTGTCCTACTTGTATATTATTTCCATCTATACATCCACCCACTGACAATTATTCGGAAAAATCCAAAAAAATATGTTGTCTTCAACTTCATCTCTCTTTTATTTTTTATCCATTTTTATTTTAAGTCATATCCACCTTTTGACCATTTTTATCATTCATCCAATTAAATATCCATTTAAACCATTTCCATATCCAAATTCAGTTCAAGTATCCATTCATAAAACCATTCTTTTAGCTAGTTATCCATTTATCCCATTATCCATTTAAAACAAAATTCACAAATATCCATTCACCTTTCAATATCCATTTTTAATCTATTTCCTTTTTTTCAAAACCATTTTTATTCATCCAATTCACAAACTCACTTCAAAGTCCATAATCCATATTATTTTTATCACTTAAGCCCATAGTCCATTACAAGAAAAGATCACAAAAACTAATAAATTCTCATTACAAACTCATCACCAACACATTCAAGCCCATTACCACTTTTCTCTATTACCATTCTACAATAAATACAAGGCACATCTCCAATTTCATTAGAGAATTCACAAAAGTCTATTATCTGGAACCGATTTCCCCTTTGAGTGATAAACGTACCACACAACACAGCATATGCCTCATACTTGCTAAACTACATCCTGTACCTGCCAATTCCAAAAAATAACACATCATCATGGGATACAAATTTCAGCCATACAAAATAAAATATGCCAATTCCACGCATAGCCAATTTCAGTACAGCATACGCACCACAAAATAAAACCTGTAAAAAATACAACAAAACCAACCTCAACTTTCACACAAACACCCCTACAAGCAAACAAAATTCAAAACAACCGACCCCTCACTCAAACCAGCCAGCGCACCTTCACCACAAACCATAATAACCTCACGATAACAAGCCATCAACAGCTGGAGAAGAAAATACCACATGACCCCACTTTTCTTCCTCAACCTGTACGAAAACGGATTCAAAATCAATTCGTACGATACAAATTCTAAATTGCCAACTCACATTCTCATCTTCATTCCTCTCCAAATTCCCTATTTCACCCTCCATCTCCTCCTATAAATCACACCCTCCTCACTCGTTCTTTTTGGGAAGCCCTAGCCGCCACGCCAAATCTCTCTCCAAATCCTCCTCTCATCAAACCGAACCACCTTCTTCAAATCACTCCTTCAAACCTTCAACAACCAAATCCATTTTCAACCTTTAATCAACAACCACAACCATAACCCAAATCGAACTAAAACTCAAAAAGAAATCAAACCCAGAAACAGAGAAATAAGAGATGAAGAGAAATTCAATCGAAACTCACATAAAACCAAATCGGTGAAGAAGGATCAAAAACGCGAAGGTTGAATCGAACGTGAATATCAGCCGGTTGTTGTTCTTTGTTGTTGACTCTGTTTTGCAAACGAGAGTGCTGATGTTGATTTTGATTGTTGATTGATAAAGTCATGTTCTTTTTTTTTATAATTTGTTTTCTTCATTTTCGATGCCTTAACCTTTTGATTGAGAAGAGCATGGCAGTGATGATACTGCGCTTTATCTTGTTCACTGATGAGTGTTCATTTGTTTTGGGTAATGGGCTTTTTCTAAAGCCCATCTTATTTTTTACTTTCCTTTCCTTTTTGTCTCAGCCGAGCGTTTTTTAAGGTAGATGAATGGGCTAGGAGGTCCATAAAGATTCTACATGTTACCACCCCCTATTTTCCTTCACCACCCTTCTTTGATATTTCACTTTATTTTATTTTATTTTCTTAATATTTTATTTTAAAAAAAAAAAGAAAAAAGAAGAGAGAATTTCTAACCTTTGCTCTTAATGTTATTTGAGTATCTTGTTATTAATCTTTAATTTTTCATGGCTTTTCATTTCTATTTTGATTTCATTTGGTTTTTTTGGGCCAATGATATCAAAAACATCATGATTCGTTGATTTATCTCAAATAGATCTATAATCTTGGTTAATATGAGGCCTATTTATTTTATTTTTGATTTATTTGTTTTTACCATTCATTTTGGGTCAATGAAAACCAAACATCAAAGATTTATCGATTTTCGATTTAAAATCTTGATAAAGGTGAGACCTTTATTTTTTTCTTACCTCCTTTCGATTTTATTTCATTTCTATTATCTTTTCATTATTTTTATCTTTTGGGCCAATGATATAACACTATTCATGATATAATCGGTTTTTTTCAAACCGATTAAATTTTGATTAATATGAGGCCTACTATTTATTTCTTATTATTATTTTATCCATTTTTGGGTCAATGAAAGCCAAAATATCAAGATTTTTCGATTTTTCGATTTTAAATCTTGATAAAGGTGAGACCTTTATTCTTTTTCTTATCTTTTTTGATTTTTTATTTCATTTCTTATTATATTTTTCATTTTGGGTCAATGAAAACCAAATATCTAAGATTTATCGATTTATCGATTTTAAATCTTGATAAAGGTGAGACCTTTATTCTTTTTCTTATCTTTTTCGATTTTTTATTTCATTTCTAATTATATTTTTTATTACTTTATTCATTTTGGGTCAATGAAAGTCAAATATCAAAGACTATCGATTTCTCGACAAAGTCTTGATTAAGACGAGACCAACTATATTATATCTTGTCAATTTTATCTTGCTTTACTTTATTGATTATATTATTGTTCATATTATTCATATCACACTCATATCATATTCATATTTATCTAACCATTTTCTTTGTTTATACACTTAATCAAAACACACTAACAAATATCGAAACCTAAAAAACTATTTGATGGACTGTTGGTTACTACACTTCGCTTGGAGATTTGGTTCAAGGCTTAGTTTAGGACACCTTGCACACACACGGCTTTCTCTTGGGCTACCTTACAATGAGACCCTTTATTTCATGTCATCCCTTGTAATTTACATGTACCCCGCTCCCCATTCCGATGTACGCATTTAGTTTTCTTTTGATTGTGGTTTGTTTACTAGGAGCACCCCTAGGGACTAGCATAGACAACCCATTTTCAAACTAATTCTTGACTCGTCGTCGAGTCATTTTCAAACAAACCTCTTTTCAACCAAACCCTCGATTCGTCGTCGAGCCCATTTTCAAATTAACCTCAAAACCAAACCCTTTTTAAAACCAAACTCTTTTCATAACAAATAAACCCTTGATCCAACGTCAAGCGGATTTTCATAATCAAACTTCAAAAATAACTAACAACTATCGCAACTCTTTTAAGGTGAAAAATGGGGGTTCAAGTCTTTGATCTTCCTTCGATTGTTTGGGTGCGAGTTCTCTTACTCGTGTGTGAGCAATTGACGCCTCTTCTTTTAACGAATTAAATCCTTTTCAAAATAACCAAGCGCATACAATAAACCCTTGATCCCACGTCAAATGGACTTTCATAATTAAACCTCAAAACGACTAACAACTATCGAAACTCTTTCAAGGTGAAAAATGGGGGTTCAAGTCTTTGATCTTCCTTCCGTTGTTTGGGTGCGAGTTCTCTTACTCGTGTGTGAGCAATCGACGCTTCTTTAAAACAAACTAACTCCTCCTTGTTTCGTGGGCGTACCATGAACTACGAATGCTCTGATTCTTTATTCTCGTCCGAGTAAAGATATGTAGGCACAAGATTGCGATGATCTTGGCGAGCACACTTCCATCTTTTTCCGTCAAACCTCGTAGTCGAACTACGATTGCTCTGATTCCTCATTCTCGTCCGAATGAGCATACGTAGGCCCGAGGTCGCGATGATCTTTCCGAGCACCCTATCCTTAAACCACCCATTCCCCTTAGCATCTTTCCTTTTACCTTACCCTTTCGTATTTATTTTTGAGAAGAAAACAAAAAAACTTAGCTAACGAGCATCACGATTCGAATCAAGAGGTTCCCGTTGAGTACAACGGACGTGAGGGGGTGCACGTACCTTCCCCTCACGTAACCGACTCCCGAACCCGGAATGTGGTTGCGAAGACCATGTTCTTACCCCTCCTTTAAAGGTTTTCTCGATATTTTCCTTTCCCTCTTTTGGGATAAATAAAGTTCGGTGGCGACTCTGTCGAACCGTTTCCGCGCCTTTCGCGCGAAGGGTCGCGTCTTCGATCAAGCGATTTTTTTTTCGAGGTGCGACAGCAGGGTTTTGGATAGGGTTATTGTTTTTGTAGGAAAAGTTTGGGTGATTCCTCCATCCAGGGTTATAAGTGTTTGAAAATGGGTTCCCTTGGGCATAGTTGACCTGGTCTGATTTAGTTTCATTCAACAGATTGCATTCCGCTGATTGGTGTCCTTTGGTTCCACATAATTCGTATTCCGACGAGACTGCTGCTGCAGTAGCTGGGTTTGCGTACATATGTTCGACCTTAAGGGCCAAAGCGTCCATTTTGGCTTGCATCATGTCTATAGAACTTATCTCATGTATTCCTCCTTGGGCTTCTTTCTTCTCCGTTGTTGCTCGTTCTGCTCCCCATTGACAATGGTTTTGAGCCATATCTTCGATGAGAGCGCAAGCTTCAGGGTAAGGTTTATTCATCAGAGCGCCACCAGCGGCAGCGTCGATGGTCATCTCAGTGTTATAATGAAGTCCATTATAGAAGGTATGAATGATTAGCCATGATTCCAGGCCATGATGTGGACATATTCTCAATAGGTTTTTATATCTCTCCCAAGCTTCAAAGAGTGATTCACCTTGGTTTTGAGTGAATCTGGTTATTTGGTTTCGAAAAACAGCAGTTTTACTTGGGGGTAAATATCTAGCAAGGAATACTCTCCTAAGGTCTTCCCAAGTTGTAATAGAATTGGCTGGAAGGGAATCTAACCATGTAAGGGCTTTGTCTCTGAGGGAGAAAGGAAATAGTCTTAGACGAATCGCCGCAGGAGTAGCACCATTGGTTTTAAAAGTGTCAGCTAATTGGATGAAGACTTTTAGATGTTGATTTGGGTTCTCAGAAGGGAGACCCGCGAATTGGTTTCGTTGTACTAATTGTAATAGGGAGGGTTTCAGTTCGAAATTAATGTTAGCAGGAATATTAGGGTTTACTATACTAGAACTGGGTTCGTCATCGGATGTAACGAGTAAGATACGTGCGCAAGCGTAACGTTCAGATTCCGCTAAAGGATCTATAAGACTACCGATGTTGCGAGTTCTTCGCATTGACCAGTAGGTAAAGCCTTAGTCTAGAAGGTGTAACAACAGGTTATGAAATTTGACGTAATTGGTTCCCGGCAACGGCGCCAAAAACTTGATGCGGTATTTTCGCAAGTATACGAATCTCGTCAAAGTAATATAAAATATTATCGATCCCACAGAGACCAAACGCCAATCTATCGGTTTCCATTGTTACGATGTTTATCTAAGGCAAATCAATCGGGAGTTCATGAGTGCACAGTAAAAGCGAAGTAAAGTACGAAGATATAAAATTCAATTTAAAACAACATGCCTAAATGTAATTCACACTGTCAGATAGTATTCCAAATGCTTGTAAATAGAACCACTTATGGGGTAATGTTTTCTACTTATGAAAAGAACTAATTTAATGGGAACTGTCGCTTTCGCGTATTCAGAACCGAGTTTATCCCTTAATCGAACCCTCTTATTGTCACTTATAAAAAGGCGCGCATTGCGTTAAAGTAATAAACCTATTTTTAAGAAATATAGTTTCTTGACTCAGTTGAAAAGTATTTTGACTTGGAACTTTTAACAAAAAGAGGTTCATGCGAACCGGACTTTAAACCCATAAACGCGTCCGAAAATAGTTTTAAAATCATTTTTCTAAAGTATTAAAAACTCCTACTTAACTAGACAAAGCGCTTTCGCTTCCTTTGAACAGTTAAGACTAACCAAGTTTAACCAAAGGTTGGACGGCTTTCGATCTTACCCAACAGAAATAAAGTGCAGAAAACTTGTGTTAAAAATCAGAATAACCCCTAAGCATTTCTATTGACACCTTGTAAATAGTGCGAGAAAGTAAATGGTGCGAGAAAGTAAATAGTGCGAGAAAATAAATAGTGCGAGAAAATAAATGGTGCGAGAAAGTAAATAGTGCAAGTAAATAGTGCGAGAAAATAAATGGTGCGGGAAAGTAAATAGAAACCTGCTCCAAATTGGAGGCTTTAAATCTGGTACAACTGGAAATAAATGACTGGAAATGAAAATGGCGACAGGATTAACTTCTACCAGAGTGCTCCAAACTCGATTATAGACTCGATCAAACAGTGTGATAACTCCCCGATGTGAGAAGTTTATCACTTTACAATACTGAAAATATATGGCTTGAGTTCTGAAACTAAGCTTGGATGATGAAAAAGGATCAAGGACTCATCTATTTATAGCCTAGGAAAAAGTATGGAAAGACCAAAGTGCCCCCCAACTTCTTTTGGGAGGGAAACCATACGACAAAGGTGGCGCCCGCCACCCCCTCATGGCGCCCGCCATGTGAACCAAGGGAAAAAGAAGTGGAGATCGTGGTAGTTGACAGCAGTTGACTCCTATCCAAGTCATGGCCTACCCTATGGCGCCCGCCATGGTGGATGCCATGTGTACAATTTCCTCAAAAACTGGTTTTCTTGCTCGTTTTTCTTCATTTCTTCACGAGGAGCTCTGGGAATACAAAGAACCTGAAAACAAAACAAAACACAAGCATAACACAAGAAAATAGCAATAAAATCCTAAGAAACATGTGCAATCTGAGTCAAATACGTAGTGTGATTCAGTGTTATCAGCAAATAACCCTAAAGAAGAACCCCCCCCCCCTCTTGATAGCATCTCTAAACCAACAGTTTTGACTGTTTAATCTCAGTTTGCAAGTAGGGTTAATTGGAGACATCTATTTCCCTTCCTTAATCAGCTCAACAGGATAAAAAAAATGAATCGAACTGTAGTACCAAAGCGATAGTGATTCGAAACCACAAAAACCGCGCTACAGAAAAATGGTGACTACAATGGGAAACATTCTTTCTAGTCTCTTTTAGGGTGAAAACCTTTAAATTCAACAAAATGTCACAGAAATGATGACTCTGCTGGGGATTCATTGTCTGTATAGGATCATAAAACTAGAGGTCTAGGATGATTAAGACAAATATATATACTGCTTTTCCTAATTGATATATGTGTTTATTTTCCTACTAATGGGAATGCGTGTGATACCGCATGTGGAAAGATTGAGTATACACCTAAGATAGGTGATGGCAATGTGGGTAATCTTGCGGGGAGTGAATCCCAGTTAAAAGTCCCCGATCGACCATCAAACTCAGTGGAGACTCCCTTTGCAGATACATTGCCTATACGACTTTGGTTGTTGAAAGTAGTGTGGTGGACTGGGTTATCTGAGAAGCTGAGGTTTTTAGTAGACTTAAACCATTTTGTAGTGCGGAAGCTATCGGAAATAGTTGTCACGCGATACTACCCTCATTTGAGATCGCTCTAGGATACATCAGCTCGCTGGCAATCCGCTTGTTGTTGTTATCCCAATAGGGGTCAATGATTTTGCGGACAGGTACAAAAAATCACCAGTATAAACCTTTGGGGGGGGGTAGAGCCTTGACTTCATGACACCGACCCTTTGACCCCATGTTTTTTCTATGTTTTTGTATGTTGCATTCATGCATTCATCTAAAAAACATTAAAACAAAAAAAATCTTCTCTTCTAGTCTCTTTTTTTCAAATTAAACTAAGACTATGATTGCAAATGTCAGAGAAAGGAGATTGCGCTAATGGATTTCGGTAGAAGAAAAACTCATAAGTACACCTTCAAGGTTCCAAAACTAGAGGATTTAAGAGGTCTGACAAGAATGATCACCAACCACGAGGCTTTTAGAGCCAAGTACGGAGGGCTGCTATCCTTGTTAAGGGTCCATGTAATTGAAGAAACCCTATCCACACTAATCCAGTTCTACGATCCGGTCTATCACTATTTCACATTCCAGGATTATCAACTAGCACCAACACTGGAGGAGTACTCTCACCTGACTGATTTACATATCACTGATCAGGCTCCCTTTTCTGGACTGGAAGAGATTCCAAAAGATCAAACCATTGCAAGAGCAATCTATTTGGATGAGTCAGAGGTTAGAACTCACATGACCACTAAGGGGGGAATCCAGGGTTTTCCAGCCCAGTTCTTGACAAAGAAGGCTCTATACTTTGCTAGTATAGGGAACATGGCCACTTTCGAGAGCATCTTTGTTTTGCTCACCTACGGTTTATTTTTGTTTCCCAACATCGATAACTTTGTAGATATCAACGCCATTAAGATTTTCCTAATTGGAAACCCTGTACCGACTTTGCTCGCAGATGCTTATCATTCGGTACACTTAAGGAATTTTTACAGTGGAGGAATGATCACATGTTGTGTACCCCTGCTATACAAATGGTTCACTTCCCACTTACCCAAGTCTGCTGCATTTTGGGATCAAAAGAACACTTTACGTTGGTCGTAGAGAATCATGTCTCTTACCAACTCTGACATCGATTGGTACAATCGAATTTATGACGGGATCAGGATCATTGACTGTTGTGGAAATTTCCCAAATGTACCCCTCATAGGAACTAAAGGAGGAATTAACTATCATCCAGTGTTATTTCGTCGTCAATTTGGATACCCGATGAGGCATGTCCCGCGTAATGCTCATCTGGAATGTCTTTTCTTCAAGGAAGGAGAAAATGACAGGGCACTAAAGACGGAAATAATGCATGCCTGGAAACACATTCATAGAAAAAGAAGAGAGTCTCTAGGAAAATCAGACTGTGTCTCGGTGGAGCCTTATCTCCACTGGGTACAAACTAGAGCTCTCAAGCTGAGGATGCCTTACCCTCGCCAGGAAGTTCTTCCATTAAGGGACTCTGCCCTTTATTTTATGTCTGAGATGGAAAAACTTCAGGTTACTCTCAGCAAAGTTCAGCAGGAGAAGAGGTCTTGGAGGAACAAGTACCGTATTCTCAATGTGGAGTGCAAGAAAATACAGCAACTGTTAAAAGAAAAGGATGCTCTCATTGAGATTTTAGAGCAACATGCTGTAGAAAATCAAGAAGACCAAAGGAATTTGCTCGCTCCTTTCACTTGGCAAAGGAATGACAACCCGAAAATGGCTTAAGAGCCCCGGTCAAAGAAAAGGAAAGTACTAGAACCAGCACCTGAGCTCTCCTCAGAGAGGACTCAGGACCCATTAGCTTAGATTTCCTTTCGCAGCACTATGTGAATTACTGTATTTCCATTTCTGCAATCCTTTGAATTCAATAAAACGGGGTTTCCCCACTGTTTGATATTTGCAATCCAAGGGTCGAAGTTTACTTTAAACAAAAAAAATATACAATTAATATAATCATTGCACATCGTTCATCATTCTCACTTAACGCATTCTTCTTACCTACGAATCTCACGTTTGCGTCTCGATTCTAGAGTCAAACTATCTCATTCGTACAACACTCGGGCCAATCGTCAAAAAAAGATGGATGATCTCGAGGAAGAGAATAGAGAGTTGAGGGAAGAGATCGACACTCTAAAAGAGGATCTGAGAAAGCTTCATAACGATATGCAAGCTCTAGCAGAAGCTCAGATGCAACAACAAAAGACTGTGATCTCAGAGATCGCATCAACGCCCATAGTGGAGAAATATGATCCTAGGTACAAAATGCCAAAAGATCGTCCCTGGGGCATGCCTATCAACTATATCCCAGAAGGATATGTTTCGCCGATCAATGAGGATCAAGGAACCGCAACAGGAGCTGCTGGGCCTGAAGGTTACAAACTTCGGAAAAGCGAAGATGCCAGGGACATGACAGCAACTCCTGAAGGTTACAAACTTTGGGAGACACCGAGATTCTCGGCCATAATGACTATACCATCACCCGTGGTACACACTGTCCCGGAAGGACAGGTTCCACAGATATCCTCTGGTGGAAACGAAAGTATGTTCGACAAATTGAATGAGCTCCAGGAACAATTCCTGGAGATGCAGAAAAAACTGCAAGCCCTTCGCGGTCAGGATTTATTTGGAAAGGACGCCGCAGATCTTTGTTTGGTCCCCAATGTGAAAGTCCCCCACAAATTCCAGGTGCCCGATTTTGAAAAGTACAAGGGTAACTCTTGCCCTCAAAGCCATTTGGTGATGTACGCTCTACGAATGTCAGCTCAGACAAAGAACCAGGAGCTACTGATCCACTATATCCAGGATAGTTTAACCGGTGCCGCATTAAAATGGTACATGGGTTTAAACCGCACTAAGATCGCCACTATCAAAGATCATGGTGCCGCTTTCGTTCAACAATATAAATACAATTTGGACATGGCACCGGACAGAGATCAACTCAGATCGATGTCACAAAAGGACAAGGAAACCTTTAAGGAGTACGCTCAGGGATGGCGTGAAATTGCCACCCAGATTTATCCACCTCTTGAGGAAAAAGAGATGACAAAGATCTTCTTAAAAACCTTGAGCTCATTCTACTATGACAGAATGGTCGCCAGTGCGCCCAATGACTTCACCGAGATGGTGGGCATGGGAGTTCGTCTTGAGGAAGCCGTTCGAGAAGGACGTTTAGTTAAAGACGCTGGATCATTAAGCAGTACAAAACGATACGGTAGTACTCTCCCTAAGAAAAAAGAGCAAGATATTGGGAATATCTCTCTCGGAAAGTAAAGGCGACGATATCAACCAGTAGCAGCTGTAACTCCTGCTATCAATCCCGCGCCTATTCCTACGTATCAACCTCAGGTTGCTCAGAGCTAACCTAATCAACAACAACTTCAGCAAAGGACACAACAGTCTCTTTAGCAGACTCGTCCTCCATACAACAACAACCGTGCAACGCGACCTCCAGGGTTTGATCCTATACCTGTGTTGTACGCGGAACTGTTTCCATTACTACTGGTCAAGGGGCATGTCCAAACCAGGTCTCCTCTTAGAGTACCGGAAAATCCACCTTTTTGGTTCAAGACGGATCAGACATGCTCTTACCATCAAGGAGGACCAGGGAACAACATAAAAAACTGTCTTAGTTTCAAATCCAACGTGCAAAAGCTTGTTAGGAGCGGGGTCTTATCTTTCAAAGATACGAATCCTAATGTTCTCACGAACCCGCAGCCTCAACATGAGAAAGCTGTCGTAAATTTGATAGAGGGAGAATCCAATAACAACTATCAAATTCACGATGTACTCTTATTAAGGGCCAATTTGGTCAAGATGCATTGTAGACAGAGCGGATACGGCCATATGCCACCTCATAATTAATACCAGTGTGATATCTGCTCTAAAAACAATCAAGGATGTTCTGTGGTGCAAGCAGCTCTACAGGAACAGTTGGATCTCAAATGGATCCAGGAGCACCGAGTTCGTGGGGTTAACATAACTTATACGAATTCCAACATCATTCAGAACCACGACATCCGATCGATGAATGTCAACTTGGTGCCAATGCACTCAAGGCAAAGCCAGTATCATAATCTGCCGCGGCACGATTACAATTCCTGTCTGACTTGCTCGGTAAACAAATAGGGATGTTCTTTTGTACAAGAGGCCCTCCAGCGTCAGATGGATCTTGGATGGATCCAGGACTACCATGATAGAAATCCCTATCAGATCAACATGATTCAAATCTTCGATATTTGCTTGATGAATACCAGCTTGGTGGAGTTACACGCCAAGCAAGTCCAACTCGGCTTTCTCACTTCACATGATTATCTGAGCTGTAAAGTATGTTGTGAGAGTAACCAAGGGTGCGCTCTCATTCAAAGAACTTTGCGACACTTGTTAAACCACTGGTGGCTTCCAATCTATATGGATGAAGACACGCAACAAATCAGTGTGGTTGACGGGAACCCTACTCGGCATCAAAGTCAGGATGTCCGATCTACGGAAATAGATCTAGTGAGGTTACACTGCATTCAAAGCGGACGTGGCCAGGTGCCACCACACAATTACGAGCGCTGTAGAGTCTGCTCGGAAAATAATCAAGGGTGTTACCTCATGCGAGCAGCCCTTCAGAGTCAGTTGGACCGCAAAGAAATCCAACAATATTAAGTTTCAGGATCTATCAACTGGACGCTAGACTATTTCACTGATCAGATTAAGGATGTTGTTGTGATCTCTGATCATGAAAGGACCAAAGATGTTTGCGCCATCATCCCTCTACTTGAAGAATCGAAGGTTCTTGACCAAGAATTGATTGAAGTTACTTACGATAGTCAGAGAAGTCAGAAGGCTCCTGTAGTTATCTATCTACCATGACCATTACCGTATGAATCAGCTAAGGTTATCCCTTACAAATACGGTGCAACAACAAATGAGAATGGGAAAGAAATTCCATTACCATCCGTCGTGAATATTGAGACATCAGTTGAGTAGCACGGAGCGGTAGAATCTTCAACAGAGGAGTTGGAGAACCCAGCAGAGAAAAGGAACCTCAAACAGAAGTTCCTAATCCACCAGTCAGTCAATCCAGTGATCACGACCTTTCAAAGAACGATGATGAGATGCTGAAGCTCATCCAAAGGAGTGAATACAACATTGTTGATCAGTTGTTACAAACTCCTTCAAAGATCTCTGTGCTAACACTTTTACTCAGTTCCGAAGCCCACAGAGAGGCTCTACAGAAAGTCTTAGAACACGCCTTTGTGGAACAGGATGTGTCAATACGACAGTTCGATAGCATCGTCTCTAACATCACTTCCTGCAACAACTTGGGGTTTAGTGATGAGGAATTGCCAGAAGAAGGCAAAAGCCATAACATGGCGCTCAATATCACAGTCAACTGCCATGACGATGCCTTAGCCAGCGTACTAGTAAACACCAGATCGGCTCTCAACGTCATGCCGAAGTCCACTCTAATGCGACTATCATTTAAAGGATCTCCGATGAGAGGCAGTGAGGTCATCGTCAAAGCATTTGACGGATCCAGAAAAACAGTTATTGGCGAAGTCGACCTTCCCATAACTATAGGTCCTCACACATTCCTCGTCACTTTTCAGGTCATAGACATCCGGGCAACATACAGTTGCTTATTAGGAAGACCTTGGATACACCAGGCTGGGGCAGTCACTTCGATACTTCGCCAGAAGCTGAAGTTTATCAAGAATGACCAACTCCTCACGGTCTGTGGAGAACAAGCCTTGATCGTGAGTAACCTTTCATTATCCACTTGTGTAGAACCCGAGGAGGTTGTTGGAACTCAGTTCCAAGCACTTTCGGTGAGCAACGAGGGTCAACTAGAGAAAGGAACATCAATATCTTCGTACAAAGATGCTCTGGAGGTGATCAAAAGTAACAACGCCAAGGGATGAGGACAACTTATCATTCCTACTGATAATAAAACAAAGAAGGGTCTTGGTTTTTCTGCAACCTGTACCCAGACTGCCACTAACGGTGAAAGTCTTAATCCCGTTCAAAACTTCTTCCATAGTGGAGGTTTCCTTCACCCAGTGTCCCAAGAAGTACACACTATCAACAAGGGAGAGTCCTCAGACACAGATGAGGAATGGAAGTCCTATATTAACGAGGATGGTTATATGTCTCAGGAAGAGGTGCCTACGCCATTTTGCTATCCCGTACAGAGTCCAAGATTTATACCAAGGTCAGATGTCGAAATGATATACTGAGATTGTGATCCGGAAGGATGCCGTGCTCCGCCAAACTCATTGGAGGAGGACACTCTGATGAAATACAACTTTGACCACGACTACTATGGCCCAATGGATGGCCTGCCTATCTGGCAGCCGTACCCAGGAGACTTGGGGCAAGAAAATCAGTCGAACAATGAAAATCAGCTGAGCATCATTGAAAAGAGTACCTGCACCCCCACCATGTCATGGGATCAACACTCAGGTCATTCAGAAAATATCCAGCACGACGATGAATTCGCAAAGTTTGCAGGACTAGAAATCATTAACTATGCTTTTCCCGAGGTCAACATCATCGAGAGGGATGTCTCCTCCAGATCTAAAGAAGTGTGGGATACCTTGGGACAATCGAGTGGTAAATACGACTTCATGGTCAAATACACTGCTCCTGAAAGCTCTCGCATCAGGCTCGAAGACATTCAGTCAACTGGGTGGGGAGATCCACCTGAGAGCACAAATACTATGCAAAATACAACTGAGGAATCCTCCTATGACAACTCTGCCTGGGAGACAGATTCCAATGATCCTGCTCCACCAGAAATCAGTGTTATTTCTGAAGACAAATCAAGCAAGGTACCAGACTTTGTGATTCACCGAGGAGTTCGCCGCCAATGGGTTGCAGTCGATGTTCCGAAGATTGTTCATAAGTCTAAGTAATTGTTGTCTTTAACCTTTCACCCTGCCCAGGTGAAACGGGTGTTTTGATAGGGCTCGCTTTCTGTAAATATCCCTCTTCGCTTCGCCCAAAGCGACAGAGTTTTGTTTTATAGGGTTGTAGTTTCAAGAATCGACAAAATCATAAATAAATAAACGTCGTTCTGTAATTTCTGCATTAATTGTTGTTTTCTCTTTTCGTTTTTTTTAGAAAATGGTAATCCTAAAAAAAAATTCAAATAATAAAAACAAGCAGTACAAAAAATACACTGCACACACTCTTGCATTTTCTCTATCTCTTCTTAACACAAATCATCACGTCATGCAGATTACTTATCTTAAACCCCATTGAAACATACGATATGATGCCTTCTCCCAACTTTGAATTCCCGGTATGTGGGGCTGAAGAAGAGGATGACGAAGAAATTCCAAAAGAGATCTCTCAATTACTCAGACAAGAGGAAAGGGCCATTAAACCTCACAAAGAGCCGTTGGAAACGGTCAACTTGGGCTCAGAGGAAGAGAGAAAAGAAGTCAAGATTGGGGCACTACTCAGTCCGATTGTCAAAGAAAGTTTGATAAAGCTTCTCAAAGAGTTTCCCGATGCATTCGGTTGGTCCTACCAGGATATGCTAGGGTTGGATACCATCATCGTGGAACATCATCTACCGTTAAGATCAGAATATCCGCCAGTAAAACAGAGGTTGAGACGGACTCACCCGGACATGGCCATCAAAATCAAATAGGAAGTACAAAAACAGATTGACGCGGGTTTCCTCACCACATCAGAATATCCTCAATGGTTAGCCAACATCGTTCCGGTTCTGAAAAAGGACGGAAAGTTCATAATGTGTGTAGACTACAGGGATCTAAACAAGGCTAGTCCAAAGGACGACTTTCCCTTACCACACATTGACATGCTGGTAGACAATACAACAAAGTTCAAAGTTTTCTCCTTCATGGATGGATTCTCGGGCTATAATCAGATAAAAATGGTGCCAAAAGACATGGAGAAAACTTCATTTATCACCCCATGGGGCACCTTTTGTTACAAGGTAATGCCATTCGGTCTGAAGAACGTCGGGGCAACCTATCAAAGGGCCATGACTACTCTTTTTCATGACATAATACACAAGGAAATCGAGGTATATGTCGATGATATGATTGCAAAATCTAAAACAGAAGAGGAGCATGTGACCCACCTGTTAAAGCTATTCGAGTGTCTGAGAAAGTATAAACTTTGCTTGAATCCCAATAAGTGCACATTCGGTGTCCGTTCAGGGAAACTATTAGGGTTCATCGTCAGCCAGAAAGGAATAGAGGTTGATCCTGACAAGGTCAAGGCCATTCAAGAGATGCCTTCTCCAAAGACCGAAAAACAAGTCAGGGGATTCCTGGGACGTTTGAATTACATTTCCAGATTTATATTCCTCATGACCGCGACATGTGCGCCGATTTTCAAATTACTCAAAAAGAATCAGGGCTGCATTTGGATAGAAGACTGTCAAACCGCCTTCGACAGTATCAAGGAATACCTATTGAACCCACCGATTCTATCCCCTCCCATGGAAGGAAGGCCCCTAATCATTTACTTAACAGTCTTGGAAGACTCAATGGGTTGTGTACTTGGCCAACAAGACGAAACCAAAAGGAAAGAGTCTTCCATTTACTATCTGAGCAAGAAATTCTCCGACTGTGAGACTCGGTACACTATGCTCGAGAAAACTTGTTGTGCTCTGGCTTGGGCAGCCAAACGTCTTCGCCAGCACATGATTCGTCACACTACTTGGTTAATCTCTGAAATAGATCCAACCAAGTACATCTTTGAAAAACCTGCTCTCACGGGAAGGATTTCCCGTTGATAGATGTTGTTATCAGAATATGACATCGAATACCACGCTCAGAAAGCCGTTAAGGGAAGTGTTTTAGCTGATCATTTGGCTCATCAACCGATTGACGATCAAGAATCAGTCGGATTTGACTTCCCAGATGAAGATGTCATGTATCTAAAAATGAAAGATTGCGATGAACCGCTACCCAATGAAGGGCCAGAACCAGGTTCCCAATGGGGACTAATCTTTGACGGAGCTGTCAATCATTACAAAAACAGAATTGGGGCAATTATCATAACACCTCAGGGTACCCACATTCCTTTCACCGCCAGACTTACATTCAAGTGTACAAACAACGAGGCCGAATACGAAGCTTGTATCATGGGTCTCGAAGAAGCGATCGACTTAAGGATCAAGAACTTGGATGTATATGGCGACTCAGCCTTGGTTATTAATCAGATCAAAGGAGATTGAACACATACCAATCAGGATTGATTCCTTACAAAGACTACGCAAGAAGGTTGTTACCCTTCTTCAACGGAGTCGAGTTTCATCATATCCCTCGTGAAGAAAATCACATGGCTGATGCATTAGCCACTCTCTCTTCCATGATTAGTGTAGGTCAATGGAACGACTTACCTAAGATTGACATAATGCACCTTGAACGGCCCACTTACATCTTACTCCAGAAACAAGAGTACCCACCTGGGGCACTAAGGAAGGATAGGAAAACCTTCAGAAGGCTGGCAGGCAGTTTCTTCCTGAGCGGTGATACACTCCATAAGAGAAATTTCGACATGGTCTTGCTCCGATGTGTAGACAGACCAGAGGCAGACATGCTGATAAAAGAAATTCACGAAGGATCCTTTGGCACACATGCCAATGGACACACGATGGCGAGGAAAATTCTAAGGGCAGGGTACTACTGGTTGACCATGGAATCCGACTGCTACAAGTACATGAGGAAGTGTCATAAGTGTCAGATATACTCTGACAAAATCCATGTGCCGCCAACGCATCTCAAGGTCCTTTCTTCCCCGTGGCCTTTTTCCCTATGGGGAATCAACATGATTGGCATGATTAAACCCAAAGCTTCAAACGGACATCAGTTCATCCTGGTAGCCATTGATTACTTCACCAAGTGGGTCGAAGCAGCGTCGTACGCTAATGTAATCCGACAAGTGGTGGTCCGATTTATCAAAAACAATATCATTTGCCGTTATGGTGTTCCAAGCCAGATCATTACTGATAATGAATCTAACTTGAACAACAGGATGATGAAAGAGTTGTGCGCTGAGTTCAAAATCGAACACCATAACTCATCTCCCTATCGACCTAAGATGAATGGAGCGGTAGAAGCGGCTAACAAGAACATCAAGAAGATTGTTCAAAAAATGGTTGTAACCTACAAAGACTGGCACGAAATGCTGCCTTTTGCTCTTCACGGTTATCGCACATCTGTCTGCACTTCAACAGGGGCAACCCCTTTCTCTCTATCATATGGCATGGAGGCAGTGCTCCCCATAGAAGTAGAGATCCCATCAATCCGGGTATTGATGGAAGCTAAGCTAACAGAAGCTGAATGGTGTCAAAGTCGGCACGACAAACTGAATCTGATCGAAGAAAAGCGAGTAGCGCCACTATACCACGGTCAGTTGTATCAACAAAGAATGAAGAAGGCCTTCGACAAAAAGGTCTGACCTCGCGTCTTCAAGAAAGGAGACCTTGTGCTCAAAAAGATACAATCATTCCTCACTGATTCTCGGGGAAAATAGACTCCGAATTATGACGGCCCCTATGTGATTAAGAAAGCCCTCTCAGGCGGCGCCTTGAGACTTGCAACCATGGACGGAGAGGAATTTGCCTACCCCACGAATGTTGACGTAGTCAAGAAATACTTCGCCTAAATAAAAAAAAAAGAGAAAAAAATGTCTCAATGGATTGAAAACCCAAAAGGGCGGTCCAGGCAAAAATTAGAGACATAATCAAAAAATCATCCCGGTGGATTGGAAATCTCAAAGTACAATCCAGACAAAAATTAGGGATTCATGGCTAGTAACTATGTCCAACAATGGGGCAAATCCCTCAACAACAGTCATGCCATCCATCAGGAAAACTCCAGTTAAGGTCATCTTCGACAGAAGCTCAGGATGTCCCGAATTCAAAGTTAGTAGAAGGATAACGGTCGTTATGTTTTGATGTAGCCCTTTTCCCTTAAATTACCATTTTCTAAACTTTGTAAATGCTCTATGGAATCACGCGCTTGGCTGATTTCCATCCTATCAATAAAATTCGAGCCCTAGTGCTTTTGTTTGCAATTCTTATTTTGTTTTAGCTTTACAGAACGACATCTTAATGTGATTAACGATTCTTGGAATAAAACAAAAATGAATTTACTTGTCAAACTTTTTTCTGCTTCTAAAATAAAGATGACAATTTCTTTTGACTGTTGAACATCGAAAGAACATCGATCGCTTCTCCCGAAGTAATCGAACTTCAAAGTGCAGAATCGAAGTACTCCTTCTAAACCAGTGCACCTGAATGAAGGATCAACTGTGTCAGATGCAAATATTTTATCAGACACCCCCGACAGAGTTCTTATCTCCTAAGCCTGACCAAAGTAGCTCCCCACGAGGACAACTTCTCCTAAGCAAGGCAGAATTGCTACTTCTGGACCAGTGATACTTTTCATCCCCCGCACTGGCCGAGTATCCAGTCATGTTCATTTGTTAGTCTGTATGTCGCGTCAATTTTGTCAGCATAAACATACATACATTATGCATTATTGATTTACATTCACATTCATATTGCATCACTATTACTCTAGCCAGTCTTATCCCCTAGTGATAAAAGTCCTCTTGTCAATCCAGTTGTCAGTTCTTTCCTCGTCAGGAAATGAATCATCTAAATGATCTCTCCTCCAGTTTATTTATGGATTGAAGGTGGTCCTTGACCACTTTGATAACTTGAACCTCTGAAAGACCAGAGAACTTTTGACGAATGTCACTCTTCGCCATTGAAGATGACATTTTTGCTTTTCCGAATGAAGGAAAATCCCTAGAGAAAGCATCTTAATAAGAGATTCGGCAATACAGCAGTTTTTCTCTGAAAAATTCCGCTGACGAAAAGGTCATCAGCACCTCAAAATTAGATTACATCACATGGCATTTCTCTGAGAAGATCTCGAGAAAAGTATGATGTAACACCTCCAAGCAGAAAACAGTCTCTCAAGAGACTCGTTTTTCCCCGGCAGAGTCGACAAATGGCGTCTCCAAAACAGTGAAGTTTGTACACCTCTATAGCTCAGACAGATGGGGTCTCCAGCAACTCTGACATAGAAACTTTTTCGATCAAATGGCATCTCCCCAGGAAAGTTTGGCGAGAAGTTTGAGGAAAACCGCTACGAATAGCGTCCCTTGTCAAGAAAGTTTATTGACAAAAGAAACTGAGACCAGTTCCTTGGTAGGAAACCAGGATCGAGGGGAAGTTTATTTCAGAAACTAAGACCAGTTCCTTGGTAGGAAACCAGGAGCGAGGGGAAGTTTACATCAGAAACTGAGACCAGTTTCCTGGCTGAAGACCAGGATCGAGGGGAAGTTTTTTTTACCTTTTCTAAGCATCATTGCTTAGCATAATAAGATGGATGGGCAAACTACCATTCATAACCACCATTAAAATTTCAGGCATTCCAATATTTAATCATCTTGCACCCTGAATGCCCGAATACCTTCACCATTCACACCTTCGGGTCCAAGAAGATTAAATAAGGGCATCTGTCATACCCCAAATTTTGACCACTAAGATTCCCCATCATTGTACATATCATCATCACAATATGGATGTACCATCATACCTCATCAGTCTCCCCAAAGATGGGTGAGCATCCACTACAATCAGACTTAGGGTTTCAAGCCCTCTCAGAGCTTTTAGGTAAAGGATCAATCAAGGAATGACACGATCTTCAATTTGTCTAACCTCTCAAACATTCACAAGGGATCAAGAGGACTCCCACATCAAGAATCAAGCACCAGGCTGCAACATTCCAAGTGAATCAAGCCTCAAGATCGCCAATGTCACCAAATTAGGGTTTTGGTCGACCAGGGCCTCCAGATGGAAATTTTCCTCTGGGCATGAGCCAATGCTTCAAAGAATAACCCTAGGTACTCTAAGGGACATCATAAACCCAATCATCCAGTCAATTTAGCCTCAGGGGATGCATTTACTAAAAATAAAGAATTAGGGTTTCTTGACCTAATTCACCCCTATGTTGACCTTTGGGACAAAACATGAGCCAAGACCTCAAGACATGATTTGAGGGTCTCTAATAAACTAAATTGATCCATTTGTAACCATGGATTGACCTAAGAAGCTTGATCAACAAGTTTCAATTTCATCAGAACCACAATTAGAGTTTCGCGGAAAAAGTCAACTGTACCTTTGACTTTTGACCCAGGCATGCTCCCAAACTTTGGGACATGATTCAATACACCCTATAACACCCATGGAACATGTCCATCAAGTTTGATTTAGGTCAAGGACTTGATTTCATAGAGGATCGCACAGTTTGGAATTCATCTGGCAAAAAGTCAACTGTGCACAAAAGTCAAACTTTGACTTTCTGAGATTTTTCACAAATATGGTTCTTTGACCCCAAAATGATGTTAATGTGTGATTTGGATCCTCATTCATCAAGAAAAATCAAGAAAAGTGGGATAACTTGTAAAAGGGGTAACTATAAAAAACTTAGAAATTTTCTAAGTTATGGAACAAAGTGGCTAGGGTACCAATTTTGGAGGATCATATCTCCTAAACCACAAGGCCATTTTTCCCCATTCAAAGCTGCATTTGTATCTCTCATGGCCCTCTACAAAAGCTTTAACTACACCTCATTCCAATTCATCATGGATTTTGAGTTATGGAATGATCAAAATGGTTGAAAACATGAAATGTCACTTTTTCCAACACTTAGTGAAATTTTCACTAAGTCAGAATCTGTCTTGCTTTTTTTCCAAATGTAGGGGGATTTTTCACTTGGATCCAAAAAGTATCAAGACCAACTATGATCACCCATATGTTGTATCATATGAGGGCTTTCCAAAATGGCTAAGAACTCCATGAAACTCCACTTAAGCCATGAGATATGACCATGCCAATATGCCTTGCTGCAAACTGTCATGGCAAGGCAGATTTGTGCATTTTTGCTCGATATGCTCAAATTTTGCAAAGGGAAAGCAAATCTATCCATCTGAACACCTCAAGGGGGGACCAAGGAGGGACAAACACTGATCCACCAGCCTCCCAAGTCTTTGGAACCAAAAGTAGCATGCCAAACCTAGAAATGCCTAAAAGAGGGACAAGACTCCAATTTTGGTTTGGAGCATTTAATGGATGCACCAAGGTGGCATAGACTAAGCCTTTTCCAACTGAATTCAGTCAAGGATGATCCAAGAACCAGGGAACCAGCAGCCTGTGCCCTAACCTCTAGTCAATGGCTAGAGGAGACTTGGATTCCTATTGATCAACATTGGCCAAACCTCTACAGCAGTTGCCATTCACTATTGCAGCCAAAACAAATTTGCTCTACTGTAAATAGAGCTCATTTGTGATCAGTTTGAGTATACCAAATCACTACAACACTTGTTTTCCTCAAAATCTCTTTCTCTTGGCAAAAATGCCTTCTTTAGCAAGGTAACTCTGAGTTTTTGAGTTAGGGAGAAATTCCATCACAGATCATGATCCAAACGCATCCAATATGTCATATCTAAGCTGTCCAAACTCTCAAAAGTGACCTGTAACACCAAAATCACAAAGTTCCCTCTCAGAACCTCAAATATAGGACTTTTGTGCATTTTTCAAGCCATGTCTTAATTCAGTCACTTTCCAAACTAGATAAAACCTCAAACACACTCCAAATATCATCCTTGAACTGTCCCAAATGGTTCCCCACATCTGGAACACCATTTGAGAGAGTTGTTATTTTGGCCACTTTTTCCCCTTTTGCAAGAAAGAGCTCAAACTTGTTCCTGAGGTTTCCAGCTGATTCCAACCATCCTAAAAGCTTCTAAGAGATCATTTGAGGGTGTCCAAAGCATCAAATCATTTCTGGAACAAAGCACTTGGCAGATTGCACAAAAGCTCCAAAAAGAGGTAAGCCTCACAACTTGAATTCTTTGAATCATGCTTTCCTTTGATGTCCACTGATCATGCACATCTTATACATGTTATATGTGTTGTGTTTGCACGAATTTATCATGTAATTCACACCTGTACCAAGAGGTAGCACAGAAAATGCAAATCATGGCCTATTTCAAAACCACTATCGGGTTTTTCAATAGGAGCATGATCTGAAAAAAAAAACACCACCACCATTGGATTCCTTGTGAAATTCTAGGCAGGATAGACCTAAATTTTGTCTCAATCCATGGAGAAATGAGAAAATTATGGCCTTCACGTTTCTGACCAAAAACCTTGACTTGCCTTGCCTTGGCCAGGCCAAATACAAGGCAAGCCTTGTATATTTGTGGTTGTGTTTCAATACACGGATGTATCACCACCCCAGTGGTAAGGCACGCATGTTGTACACAAGAGGTCTAGGGTTCGAATCCCCCTCGCCCCAGACCCTCTTTTTGCTATTTTTTCCACTTTTTACTATTTTTCATATTATTTTTAATAGTTTGAAAAATTAATAACTTCCACAATTTTAATTATTTTTTATTGGTTCTTTTTGCAAAAAATCACAAAAATGTTGAAATATTTTATTCCACAAAAAAATCAAAGTTATATTATTTATTTAATATAGTTAGTATTTTTATGAATAAATTTATTTTAATTGTTTTTAAACATTTCTAAAATGAATATTCATCTTGGAAATCAAAAACCAAATGAGTTCTAAATCATCTTGTGATTAAAACCTCATTTTCAAACCTTAAACAAAAATCACAAGTGGTTTATTCAAATCTATTTGGTATCTTTATCATTTTATTGATTTTCTTTAAATATTTACTTTTAAAGAAAAACAAAATTAGGGTTTCTTTGTTTTCACCCTCATCAATCATTTTTAAACTCTTTGGGCCTCTAATAGAGTGTAATACCCAACCCCTTTTTGAAAACCAAAATGATTTGGGCCTCAGTGTATTGTTTAAGTCCCGATACCATCAAAAAGTTCGGCGCGATCGTCGCCTTTTTAACAAAAACCTTTGGGCCTCTCCTTGAGTTGTAAGTCTCGTCTCTTGTACAAAAATAACCTCTTTGGGCCTCTAATAGAGTGTAAGACCCAGCCTCTTTTTGAAACCAAAATTATTTGGGCCTCAGTCATTGTATAAGACCCACGGTGCTTTCAAAAATCTCGGCGCAATCGCCAGTTCAAAAACAAATCATCTGGGCCTACACTCGTGTTATAAGCCCCATTTCTTTTCCTTAAACTCCTTGGGCCTCTTGAGAGAGTGTAAGACCCATCCCTTTGTACAGAAAACCTTTTGGGCCGCACATATTGTATAAGTCCCACTGTACGAAGTCAAACAACAGTGCAATCACTGATAAAACCTTCGGCCTCTCCTCGAGCTGTAAGGACCACAATCTTTTCAAAAATACTTTCTCCTTTGATTTTGAATATGTTGTTATCAAAACTTTATTTGTTGAACAACTAACTAAACAGCATGGAAGCTCTACAACGGATAAGTGTTTATCCGCTTTCATTTACTGCTTTCATATGTATATAACTGTATTGTTGGGCTGTTTCATTGTAAGTTTTCTTTCACAAACTTTTATATACTTGTCAAATATCCACTGTGTAATACTAGTATAGCTATTTAGAGTGTTCCCCAGCAATTACGTCTTGCACTAGGTAAAGCCATGTTGGTCACTCTTAAATATAAACAAAACTAGATCCCCATAGGATTTCCTGATACAGTCTTCCCTCCTCTTGGCGTTAAACAATATGGAGACGTGAAAGGCAGCATTCTCGGTGATCCCTTTCTCAGACTGTCACCCTTAAACATTGTCAAAGAAACTCTAACTCCCCAGAGATGACCTTTTCTCCGTGAATGACATCTCTTGAGTTCTTCCAAATTCTCAGACTTTCCTGGCTTGATCTATTCTCGGTGAATAGCATGTCTTGAACTTATCGGGGTTTGGGGACCCACAAGCTTCCTAAAAGTATCCCCGCCTCCTCTTGGGCATTGTACAAGGACTCTTCGGCTTCTTAGAAGTTCTCATGCCTTCTCTTGGGCTTCATACAATGACCCCGACGACCTCTTAAAGGTATAAGACAAAACTTAGTCATTCTTTGCTAGAGCAGTCTTTCCAGCGTCAAAAAACTCCGACCGTTGTAGGGTTGATACTCATCCCTTAATGTTCGTGCCACCTCTTGGGCATTGTACAAAAGATAAAACTCTAGACTTGGACATTCTAAGACCCTTGAGTCTCAAAGACATTCTCAAGTTCCCTTTCAAACATAGGCAGAAACTCGGTCTCTCTCATGAGAGTTCCCCATACTTGGACACACCTATGGATCTCCCGAATCCACGGTGGTAAGACTGCCTCCTCTTGGGCTTTGTATAATGATTCTCCCCAATGGAGCTAACCTTTTCAGACTCTCTTATTGAGTCACCCACTTTTAGCCTCCATCTCGGGCTTCGCACGAGATAGAAAATCACTCTCTTGTTGAGTATAAAAGACTCTCTTGTTGAGACAACCAACTTTTAGCCTCCATCTTGGGCTTTGTACAAGACATAGAAAATCACTCTCTTGTTGAGTATAAAAGACTTTCTTGTTGAGTATAAAAGACTCTCTTGTTGAGTCAACCAACGTTTAACCTCCGTCTTGGGCTTTGTACAAGACATATAAAAACACTCTCTTGTTGAGTCAATCAATTTTAGCCTCCGTCTTGGGCTTCATACAAGACACATATAAAAACACTCTCTTGTTGAGTATAAAAGACTCTCTTGTTGAGTCAGTCAGTTTTAGCCTCCGCCTTGGGCTTCATACAAGACACATATAAAACACTCTCTTGTTGAGTATAAAAAACTCTCTTGTTGGGTCAATTAACTTTCAGACTCTCTTGTTGAGTCAATTTCCTTTTAGCCTCTATCTCAGGCTTTGTACGACACAGCAAAACACTCTCTTGTTAAGTATAAAAGACTCTCTTGTTGGGTCAATAAACTCTCAGACTCTCTCGTTGAGTCAATCACCTTTTCAGACTCTCTCGTTGAGTCCATCTTCCCTTATCGCCTCCGTCTCGGGCTTCATACGAGACACCAAATTACTCTCTTGTTGAGTATGATAGACTCTCTTGTTGAGTCAAACCCTTTTAGCCTCAATCTTGGGCTTTGTATAAGACAGAAAGAACATTTTCCCCAGAAAAGTCAACCTCTAGCCTCCTCTTAGGCTTTGTATAAAGAAAACCCCAGTTTTAGCATCAAATTTGTGCCTTGCTCATAGCATACAAACATCAACAACTCCTCTTTAGAGATGACAAATTCTCTCTCAGCATAAACCCTTCAGCTTCACATCTTGGACTTTGAACAAGATACAAATAGACCCTTCAGCTTCACATCTTGGGCTTTGAACAAGATACAAATCACCCCTTTAGTTTCAATCTTGGGATTTGAACAAGACACCAAAACACCTTTTTCCTCCCTTAGAATAGGAGGAACTACGATCGCTCTGATTTCCCTGTTTCGGGAATACGTAGGCATAAGATTGCAAAAATCTTAGCGAGCATACTAATCAAAAACCCAAAATCCCGTACCTTCATACACCAATTGAAAAGCATCCGACCTAACATCCTACCAATAGCCTAGACACTATTCTTAAGCAAATAACCCTAAAGAAGAACCCCCTCTTGATAGCATCTGTAAACCAACAGTTTTGACTGTTTAATCTCAGTTTGCAAGCAGGGTTAATTGGATACATCTATTTTCCTTCCTTAATCAGATCAACAGGATAAAAAATGAATCGAACTATAGTACCAAAGCGATAGTGATTCGAAACCACAAAAACGGTGCTACAGTTTGGACAAAGATCAACTCAACGAGAGAGTATTTTTATCTGTCTTGTACAAAGCCCAAGATTGAGGCTAAAAAAGGTTGACTCAACAAGAGAGTCTGAAAAGGTGATTGACTACACAAGAGAGTCTAATAAGTGATTGACTCAACAAGAGAGTCTAAAAAGTGATTGACTCAACAAGAGAGTCTAGAAAGGCGGTTGACTCAACAAGAGAGTATAAAAAGTGATTGACTCAACAAGAGAGTCTGAAAAGTGATTGACTCAAAAAGAGAGTCTGAAAAGGTTAGCTCCGCTAGGGTGAATCATTTGTACAAAGCCTAAGAGGAGGCTGACTTTGCTAAGGTAGAATCATTATACAAAGCCTAAGAGGAGACTATTTTTCTACTGAGGAAAGATCCTTATACAAAGCCTAAGAGGAGGCTATTTTTTGTCGGGGATAATTGAGATCCCCGGGCAGGTCTAAGTGGGGAATCAACTCTTGCGGAGGATTACAGAAGAGTTGAGATGTCAGATACCTTGAGGTTCTGATTTAAGATAGTGTTGACCCTGGTCGGGGAACTTTCATGAGAGAGGCTGGGTTTCTGCTGGAGATCGATCCAGGATGCCTGGGATTTTTCCTATAGTTGTAAGGAACTTGAGAATGTCTTTGAGACTCAAGGGGATTAGACTATTCAAGTCTACTGGTGTGGAAGAGTTTTATCTTTTGTATGATGCCCAAGAGGAGGCACGGGCATTAAGGGATGAGAATCAACCCTAAAGTGGCCTGAGGTCTGACATTGGAAAGACTGTTCTAGCAAAGGATGACTAAGTTCTGTCTTATACCTTTAAGAGGTCTTCAGGGTCCTTGTATTAAGCCCAAGAGAAGGCATGAGAACTTCTACGAAGCCGAATGGTCCTTGTACAAAGCCCAAGAGGAGGCGGGGATGCTTTTAGGAAACCTGTGGGTCCCAAACCAAGAAAAGTTTAAGAAATGCTATTCACCGAGAATAGATCATTTAGTGAAAGTTCTGTGATTTAAAGAAACTCAGGAGATGCTATTCACAAAGAATAGATCAACTCCGGGGAGTAGAATTTCTTTGACAATTTCTAGGGGTGACAGTCTGAGAAAAGGTTCACCGAGAATACTGCCTTTCTATTTGTTCCATATTGTTTAACCCCAAGAGAAGGGAAGACTGTATCTGGAAATCCTATCGGGGATCTAGTTTTGTTTGTATTTAAGAGTGACCAACAGGGCTTTACCTGGTTCTAGACCTAGTTGCCTGGTAAAACTCTAAATAACTATAATAGTATATATACAGTTGATATATGACAAGTATTTAAAAAGGTATGAAAGAAGACTAACCGTGCGCAGCTTCCCACAATACAGTTATATATATATGACATGTATTTAAAAGAGGTGAAATAAGACTTACCGTGCGCAGCTTCCCATATTACAGTTATATATATGAAAGCGAATAAATGAAAGCTGCTAAAACTTACAGGTGAGCAAGCTTCCATGCTGTATTATTAGTTGTTCAAAGAAATTAAAGAAATTTTTTATAACAATATATTTGAACCAAAGTCAAAGGGGAAGTTGTTTTTGAAAAGATTATTGGGGCTTATACTCAAGGAGAGGCCCAAGGTTTAACAGTGATCGCACTATTGTTTCGAATATTGTACCGGGACTTATACAACGACTGAGACCCAAAAAGGTTTATGTACAACAAGGGGTGGGTCTTACAACTCAAGGAGAAGCCTGAAGATTATTTAAAGAAAAGAAATGGGACTTACAACACAAGGGTAGGCCCAGATGATTTTCTTGTTTTAAAATGGCGATGGCGCCGAGATTTTTTAACTCATAGGGACTTATACAATGTCTGAGGCCCAAAAAGGTTTTGGTTGAAAAAGGATTGGGGCTTACACTCTATTAGAGGCCCATGAGTAATTTTAAGAAAAATAATGGGGCTTACAACTTAGGGAGAGGCCCAAGTGGTTTTATTTTAAACTGGCGATCGCGCCGAGATTTTTGAAAATGTGTTGGGACTTATACAAGGTCTGAGGCCCAAACTATTTTGGTTTCAAAGAGGGGTTGGATCTTACACTCTATTAGAGGCCCAAAAAGTTTGAAAATGAATAAAGATGGGTCTTATAGCTCAAGGAGAAGCCCAGTTGATTTTGTTAAAAAGGCGACGATCGCGCCGAACTTTTGAAAATATACAGAGGAACTTATACAATATGTGAGGCCCAAAATTGTTTATTTACAAAGAGGTTGGGTCTTACACTCTATTAGAGGCCCATGAGTGTTTGAAAAAGATTGATGAGGGTGGAATTAGTCAAAACCCTAATTTTGTCTAAAATGGAATTAATTTTGTTTAAAAAATAAAAATTATTGAAAACATGTGAAAAATGAGTGGAAACCAATTGAGTTTGGAAAATCATGTTTTTATCCACAAAATGATTGGAAACCAATTGAGTTTGGAAAATCAAGAAGGAAAAAAATATTTTAAATGTTAAAAAACAAATAAAAATTAATTCTTTGCAAAAATATCAAGTTTATGAAATAAATAATATTTTTGGGAAATTTTGTAAAATAAAACATTTTAACATTTTTGTGAATTATTAAAAAAAGAATCAACTAAAAATCATTAAAATTCAGAGAGAAATTAATTTTTGAATAAAATAAATAAAATCACAAAATTCAAATATTTGAATATTTGAAAAAGGTGCCAAGAACACACCAAGAACACGCGCGTGTTCTGAGTTTTTCCCAAATTTGCATTTTCTCATCAATCTCACTGAATATTTGATAAAATCACACAATCCACATATCAATCTACTCGTTTTTACCTCACGATCATGTCTATGGTCTTTAATTTCATTTATTTTCAGCATGGAATAAGAAATCAAAGAGAAACCTCAAGAACCCTAAATTCTGCATGAAGGCTGAGAAATTTGATACACGATTCATACAAAGCAATTAATGGAGGGGAAACACTCCATACATGATTATGAACATATGGCAAAATTATTGTGCGAGGAAATATGCATGAATCATGAGATGACCAAGTTTAGGCTTACTTGAAGGTCGTGGCTGCAAGAGCAACTTGATTTTTGAGTTGGACGTGTTACAAATGAGTTGTGATGATCTGAATAGTTTCCCTACACCATATGGAGTGTGTTTGAAAGCTTGGATTGATTTGAAATGGACTGGAACAGGTTGTGGCACCTCGGCTGCAACTTTGTTGAAAACTTGAGCAAATGGATGGTGATTTTGTGAAATTGATGTTCCAGATGTTGTTTTAGTGTTTGATCAGCTCACACGTGATGTTTATGAGGTGTGTGTGTGTGTGTGATTGATTTGGTTGGAAACACTTTCTAATTCAAAACTCGATAGTAGCTTGCATTAGAAGGCATTTTTGGAAGTGAGAGGGTGATTTTGAGAAAGGTAATTGTTATAGGCCTTTGGTGTACTCAAACTGATCAGAAATGAGGTATATTTATAGTGTGTCAAGTTTGTTTTGCAAGGAATAGGGAATGGCAACTGCAGCAGGCCTTTGGCCAATGTAGATCAAATGGAATCTCAAGTCTCCTCTTGCCATTGACTTGAGATTATAGCACATGCCTATGGTTCCCTGATTCAAGGATAAGGCTTGACTGAAGTGTTCATCTTTGCTCTGATACATGCCACCTCTAAGCATCCATTAAATGTTCCAAAACAAAATTGAAGTCTTGGTCTCCTTTAGGCTTTTTAGGTTTGGCATGGCTATGGAAGATTTTGGGACTTTGGAGGCTAATAGATCAGTGCTTGTCCCTTGGTTGTTCCCCCTTGAGGTGTGCAGATGGATAACCATGCTTGGAGTTGCACAATTTGATCAAATTAAGCCATAATACACAAATCTGTCTTGCAAGACAGTTTGCATCAAGGCATATTGTAACTGTCATAACTCCTAGCTCAGATGGAATTTGATGGAGTTCTTGGACATTTTGGAAAGCTGACATATCCTATTTCAACATGATGTCCAACTTTGGTTTCGATCCAACTTGAATTACATTGAAAAATACCTCTACATTTTGGAAAAAATAAGGCAGATTCTGACTTAGTGAAAATTTCACTAAGTGTTGGAAAAATGTCACTTTTGTGTTTTCAGCCATTTTGATCACTCCATAACTAAAAATCCATGAGGAATTGGAATGAGCTGTAGTTGACACTTTTAAAGTATGCCATTAGATCTACAAATCCAGCTTTGGACCATCCAAAATGGTTGCTTAGATCTCAAGTTATGATCCTTCGAAGTTGGTACCCTAGCCACTTTATTCCATAACTGAAAAATTCTAAGTTTTTATGGTTACCCCTTTTACAAGTTAACTCACTTTCTTTGATTTTTCTTGATGAATGATGATTCAAATCATACATTAACATTGTTAAGGGTCAAAGAACCATAATTGTGAAAAATCTCCAAAAGTCAAACTTGACTTTTGTGCACAGTTGACTTTTTATCAGATGAATTCCAAACTGTGCGATCCTTTGTGAAATCAAGTCCTTGATCTAAATCAAACTTGATGGATATGTTCCATAGGTGTTATAAGGTGTATTGAATCATGTCTCAAGGTTTGGGAGCATGTCTTAGTCAAAAGTCAAAGGTACAGTTGACTTTTCCCTCGAAACCCTAATTATGGTCCAGATGAGAATAAAACTTGTGAGTCAAGCTTCTTGGATCAATCCATTGTTGTAAATGGATCAATGTAGTGTATTGGAGACCTTAAAATTATTTCTTGAGGTCTTGGCTCATGGTTTGTCCCAAAAGTCAACTTAGGGGTGAATTAGGTCAAGAAACCCTAATTCCCGATTTTTGGTGAATGCATCCCCTGAGGTAAAATTGACTTGATGATTGGGTCCATGAGGCCCCTTGGCTCATGCCCAGATGAAGATTTTCATCTGGAGGCCCTGGTCGACCAAAACCCTAATTTGGTGACACTAGCGATCTTGAGGCTTAATCCACTTGGAATGCTGCAACCTTGTGCATGATTCTTGATGTGGGAGTCCTCTTGATAATTTATGTATGTTTGAGAAGTTAGACAAGTTGAGTATCATGTCATTTCATGATTGATCCTTTGTCTAAATGCTCTGAGAGGGCTTGAAACCCTAGTCCTTGATTGCAGGGAATGCTCAACAATTCTTGAGGAGATTGATGAGGCATAAAGGTACATCCATATTGTGATGATGATTTGCACAATGATGGGAAATCTTAGTGGTCAAAATTTTGGGTATGACAGATGCCCCTATTTAATCTTCTTGGACCCGAAGGTGTGAATGGCGAAGGTATTCGGGCATTCGGGGTGCAAGAGGATTAAATATCAGAATACCCAAAATTTTGATGGTGGTTATGAATGGCAGCTTGCTCATTCATCTTCTTTTGATAAGAAATAATGCTTAGAAAAGGTAAAAACTTCCCCTCGATCCTGGTCTTCAGCCACGGAACTGGTCTCAGTTTCTGATATAAACTTCCCCTCGATCCTGGTCTTCAGCCAAGGAACTGGTCTAAGGTTTTGATATAAACTTCCCATCGATCCTAGTTTCCTACCAAGGAATTGGTCTTAGTTTCTGATATAAACTTCCCCTCGATCCTGGTTTCCTACCAAGGAACTGGTCTTAGTTTCTTTTGTTAATAAACTTTCTTGACAAGGGACGCTGTCTATAGCGGTTTTCATCAAACTTCTCGCCGGGTTTTACTAGAGAGATGCCATTTGATGGAAAAAGTTTTGATGTCAGACTTGCTGGGGAACCCATTCGTTTGAGCTGCAGAGGTGTACAAACTTCTCTGTTGGAGACGCTATTTGTCGACTCTACTGGGGAAAACGGGTCTCTTGAGAGACTATTTCCTTCTTGGGGATATTACATCATACTTTTCCTCGAGATCTTCTCGGAGAAGTGCCATGTGATGTAATCCAGTTTGGAGGTGCTGATGACCCTTTCGTCAGCAAATTTTCCGGAGAAAAAAAACTGTCGTATTGCCAAAGCTTTGATTAAGAGGCTTTCTCTGGGGATTTTCCTTAATCCGGGAAAGCGAAGATATCATCTTCAATGGCGAAGAGTGATGTTTGTCGAAATTTTTCTTATTTTTTAGAGGTTCAAGTTATCAAAGTGGTCGAAGACCGTCTCTACTGGAGAGAGAATGCTTAGATGATTCACTTCCTGACAAGGAAAGAACTGACAACTCAATTGACAAGAGGACTTTTATTACTAGGGGTAAGACCGACTAGCGTGGTAGTGATGCAATATGAACATGTATGAATCAATAATGCATGATGTATGTATGTTTATGTTGACGAAACTGACACGACATACAGAATAATAGATGAACATGACTGGATACTCGGCCACTGCGGGGAACGAGGAAGTACCATTTGGTCCAAAATAGCAATTCTGCCTTGCTTAGGAGAAATAGTCCATGTGGGGAAAACCGCTAGTCGGGATTAGGAGATAAGAACTCTGCCGGGGATGTCGGACGGAATATTCACATCTGACATAGCTGATCCTTCATTCAGGTGTACTGTTTAAGAAGGAGTACTTTGATTCTGCACTTTAAAGCTCGATTACTTCTGGAGAAGCGATCGATGTTCTTTCGATGTTCAACAGTCAAAAGAAATTTCCATCTTTATTTAAAAGCAGAAAAAAGTTTGACAACTAAATTCATTTTTGTTTTATTTCAAGAATCGTTGATCATATTAAAATGTCGTTCTGTAAAGCTAAAACAAATGAGAATTATAAACAAAAGCACTAGGGCTCAAATTTTATTGATAGGATGGAAATCAGCCAAACGCGTGATTCCATGGAGTATTTACAAAGTTAGAAAATGGTAATTTAAGGGAAAAGGGCTGCATTGAAACATAACGACCGCTATCCTTCTACCAACTTTGTATTCTGGACATCCTGAGCTTCTGTCGAAGATGGCCTTGACTGGAGTTTTTCCTGACTGATGGCATTACTGCTGCTGAGGGATTTGCCCCTTTGTTGGACGTAGTTACTTGCCATTAATCCCTAACTTTTGCCTGAATTGTACTTTGAGATTTCCAATCCACCGGGATGATTTTTTATTATGTCTCTAATTTTTTACTGGACCGACCTTTTGGGTTTTCAATCCACCGAGACGTTTTTTTTTATATTTAGGCAAAGTATTTCTTGACTACGTCAACATTTGTGGGGTAGGCAAATTCTTCTTCATCCATGGTTGCGAGTCTCAAGGCGCCGCCTGAGAAGGTTTTCTTGACCACATAGGGGCCGTCATAATTCGGAGTCCATTTGCCCCGGGAATCAATGAGAAAAGATTGTATCTTCTTGAGCACGAGGTCTCCTTTTTTGAAGACGTGAGGTCGGACCTTTTTGTCAAACGCCTTCTTCATTCTTTGCTAATACAACTGACCATGGCATAGTGCTGTTATTCGCTTTTCTTCGATCAGATTGAGTTCGTCGTGTCGACTTTGACACCATTCAACCTCTGTTAGCTTAGCTTCCATCAATACCCGGATTGATGGGATCTCTACTTCTATGGGAAGCACTGCCTTCATGCCATATACTAGAGAGAAAGGGGTTGCCCCTGTTAAAGTGCAGGCAGATGTGCGATAACCATGAAGGGCAAAGGGTAGCATCTTGTGCCAGTCTTTGTAGGTTACAACCATATTTTGAACGATCTTCTTGATGTTCTTGTTAGCCGCTTCTACCGCTCCGTTCATCTTGGGTCGGTAGGGAGATGAGTTATGGTGTTCGATCTTGAACTCAGCGCATAACTCTTTCATCATCTTGTTGTTTAAGTTGGATCCATTATTCGTAATGATCTGGCTAGGAACACTATAACTGCAAATGATATTGTTTTTGATAAATCGGACCACCACTTGTCGGGTTACATTAGCGTATGACACTATTTCGACCCACTTGGTGAAGTAATCAATGGCCACCAGGATGAACTGGTGTCCATTCGAAGCTTTGGGTTCGATCATGCCAATCATGTCGACTCCCCATATGGAAAAAGGCCATGGGGAAGAAAGAACTTTGAGATGCATTGGCGGTACATGGATTTTTTCTGAGTATATCTGACACTTGTGACATCTCCTCATGTACTTGTAGCAATCAGATTCCATTGTCAACCAATAGTACTCGACTCTCAGAATTTTTCTCGCCATTGTGTGTCTGTTGGCATGTGTGCCAAAGGATCCTTCGTGAATCTCTTTCATTAACATGTTTGCTTCTGGTATGTCTTCACATCAGAGCAAGACCATGTCAAAGTTTCTCTTATAAAGTGTATCACCGCTCAGAAAGAAACTGCCTGCCAATCTTCTGAGAGTCTTTCTGTCTTTTTTGGCTGCCCCAGGTGGGTATTCTTATTTCTAAAGGAAACATTTCATATCTTGATACCAAGGTTTGTCATCTATGACTGCTTCAATTGTGAAGATGTAAGAGGGTCGTTCAAGGCGCATTATGTCGATCTTAGGTATGTCGTTCCATTGACCTATACTAATCATGGAAGACAGAGTGGCTAATGCATCAGCCATGTGATTTTCTTCACGAGGGATGTGATGAAACTCGATTCTGTTGAAGAATGGTAACAACCTTCTCACGTAATCTTTGTAAGGAATCAGTCCTGATTGGTATGTGTTCCAATCTCCTTTGATCTGATTGATAACTAGAGCTGAGTCTCCATATACATCCAAGTTTTTGATCCTTAAATCAATTGCTTCTTCGAGACCCATGATACAAGCTTCGTATTCGACCTCGTTGTTTGTACACTTGAATGTCAGTCGGTCGGTGAAAGGAATGTGGGTACCCTGAGGTGTTATGATGATTGCCCCAATTCCGTTTCCATAATGATTGACAGCTCTGTCAAAGATTAGTCCCCATTGGGAACCTAGTTCTGGCCCTTCACTGGGTAGCGGTTCATTGCAATCTTTAATTTTCAAATACATGACATCTTCGTCTAGGAAGTCAAACCCGACTGATTCCTGATCGCCAATCGGTTGATGAGCCAAATGATCGGCTAAAATACTTCCTTTTACGGCTTTCAGAGCGTGGTACTCAATGTCATATTGCAATAACAACATCTGCCAACGGGCAATCCTTCCCGTGAGATCAGGCTTTTCAAAGACATACTTAATCGGATCCATTTCGGAGATTAACCAAGTCGTGTGGCGAATCATGTTCTGGCGAAGACGTTTGGCTGCCCAAGCCAAAGCACAACAAGTTTTCTCGAGCATAGTGTACCGAGTCTCGCAGTCGGTAAATTTCTTGCTCAAATAGTAAATAGCAGACTTTTTCCTTTTGGTTTCATTTTGTTGGCCAAGTACACATCTCGTCGAGTCTTCCAAGACTGTTAGGTATATGATCAGTGGTCTTCCTTCCACTGAAGGTGATAGAATCGGTGGGTTCAACAGGTTTTCCTTGATACTGTTGAAGGCAGTTTGGCAATCTTCTATCCAAACGCAATCCTGATTCCTTATGAGTAATTTGAAAATCGGCGCACATGTTGCGTTCATGAGGAATATAAATTTGGAAATGTAGTTCAAACGTCCCAGGAATCCTCTGACTTGTTTTTCAGTCTTTGGAGAAGGCATTTCTTGAATAGCCTTGACTTTGTCAGGATCAACCTCAATTCTTTTCTGGCTGACGATGAATCCTAGCAGTTTCCCTGAGCGGACACCGAACGTGCACTCATTGGGATTCAAGCAGAGTTTGTACTTTCTCAACCGCTCAAATAGCTTTAACAGGTGGGTCACATGCTCCTCCTCTGATTTGGATTTAGCAATCATATCATCGACATATACCTCAATTTCTTTGTGTATCATGCCATGAAATAGAGTAGTCATGGCCCTTTGATAGGTTGCTCTGGCGTTCTTCAAACCGAACGGAATTACCTTGTAACAAAAGGTACCCCATGGGGTAATGAATGAAGTTTTCTCGATGTCTTTTGGCGCCATTTTTATCTGATTATAGCCCGAGAATCCATCCATGAAGGAGAATACTTTGAATTTTGTTGTACTGTCTACCAGCATGTCTATGTGCGGTAAGGGAAAGTCATCCTTTGGACTTACTTTGTTTAGATCCTTGTAGTCTGCACGCATTCTGACCTTTCCGTCCTTTTTCGGAACTGGTACTATGTTGGCTAACCATTGAGGATATTCTGATGTGGTGAGGAAACCTGCGTCAATCTGTTTCTGTACTTCCTCTTTGATTTTGATGGCCATGTCTGGATGAGTCCGTCTTAGTCTTTGCTTTACAGGCGGACATTCTGATCTCAACGGTAGATGATGTTCCACGATGCTGGTATCCAACCCTGGCATATCCTGATAGGACTAAGCGAGTACATCGGGAAACTCTTTGAGAAGCTTTGTCAAACTTTCTTTGACAGTTGGTCTAAGCAGTGCCCCAATCTTGACCTCTTTTCTCTCCTCCTCTGAACCCAAGTTGACTGTTTCCAACAGCTCTTTGTGAGGTTTGATGGACTTTTCCTCTTATCTGAGTAGTCGGGAATCTCTTCTGGAATTTCGTCGTCATCTTCTTTTTCAGTCTCAAATACCAGGACTTCAAAGTTGGGAGAAGGCATTGGATCGTATGTTTCAATGAGGTTTAAAACAAGCAATCTACGTGACGTGATGATTTGTTTTTAGAAGAGATAGGGAGAATGCAAGAGTGCGTGCAGTGTATTTTCTGAAAAATGCTTGTTTTTATTATTTGAGTTGTTTTTTAGGATTACTATTTTCTGAAAAAGCGAAAAGAGAAAACAACAATAAATGCGGAAATTACAGAACGATGTTATTTTATTTACGATCTTGTCGAATCTTGAAACTACAGCCCTATAAAACAAAACTCTGTCACTTTGGACGAAGCGAAGAGGTACATTTACAGAAAATGAGCCCTATCAAAACATTTGTTTCACTTGGGCAGGGTGAAAGGTTAAGATAAAGACGGCAATTACTTTGACTTATGAACAACTTTCGGAACGTTGACAGCAACCCATTGGCGGCAAACTCCTCGGTGAATCACAAAGTCTGGCACTTTCCTTCTTGATTTATCTTCAGAAATAACACTGATTTCTGGTGGAGCAGGATCGTTAGAATCTGTCTCCCAGGCAGAGTTGTCGTAGGAGGATTCCTCAGCTGTATCTTGCACAATGTTTGTACTCTCATGTATATCTCCTCATCCAGTTGGCTGGATGTCTTTGAGCCTGATACGAGAGCTTTCGGGAGCGGTGTACTTAACCAGGTAATCAAATTTACCACTCGGCTGTCCCAAGGTGTCCCATACTTCTTTGGAATTGGAGGTGTCATCCCTTTCGATGACGTTGACCTTGGGAAAGGCATAGTTGATGAACTCTAGTCTAGCAAGCTTTACAAATTCATCGTCGTGCTGGGTATTTTCTAAATTCCCTGAGTGTTGATCCCATGACATGATGGGGACGCAGGTATTATTTTCAATGATGCTCAACTGATATGCATCGTTTGGCTGATTCTTTTGCCCCGAGTCTCCTGGGTACGGCTGCCAGATAGGCAGGCTATCCATTGGGCCATAATAGTCGTGGTCAAAGTTGTCTTTTATCAGAGTGTCTTCCTCTAATGAGTTAGGTGGAGCCTGACATCCTTCTGGATCACAATCTCCGTATATCATTTGGACATCCGCTCTCGGTATAAATCTCGGACTCTGTGCCGGAAAGCAAAATGGTGTAGGCACCTCTTCCTGAGACATATAACCGTCCTCATTAAGATAGGACTTCCACTCTTCATCTGTATCGGAGGAATCACCCTCATTGATGGTATAAACTTCTTGAGATATTGGGTGAAGGAAACCTCCACTGTGGAAGAAGTTCTTAATGGGATGAAGACTTTCATCGTTAGTAGCAGTCTGGGTACAGGTTTAAGAAAAACCAAGACCTTTCTTTGTCTTGTCAGTAGGAATGACAAGCTGTCCCCATCCTTTTGCATTGTTACTTTTAATCGCTTCGAGAGCATCTTTGTATGAGGAAATTGACGTTCCTCTTTCTGATTGATTGTCATTGCTCACTGAAAGTGCTTGGAAATGGGTTCCCACAACCTCCTCTGGTTTTACACAAGTGGATGACGATAAGTTACTCACGATCAAGGCTTGCTCTCCGCAGACTGTGACGAGTTGGTCGTTCTTGACAAACTTCAGCTTCTGGTGAAGTGTCAAAGTGACTGCCCCAGCCTCGTGTATCCAAGGTCTTCCTAACAAACAACTGTATACTGCCCGGATATCCATGACCTGGAAAGTGACTTGGAAAGTGTGGGGACCGATAGTTATGGGAAGGTCGACTTCGTCGATAACTGTTTTTCGAGATCCATCAAATGCTTTGACGATGACCTCACTGCCTCTCATCGGAGATTCTTTGAATGATAGTCGCATTAGAGTGGACTTCGGCATAACATTCAGAGCCGATCCGGTGTTAACTAGTACGCTGAGTTGACTGTAATATTTAGCGCCATGTTGTGACTTTTGCCTTCTTCTGGCAATTCCTCATCACTAAACCCCAAGTTGTTGCAGGAAGTGATGTTGGAGATGATACTGTCGAATTGTCTTATTGACACATCTTGTTCCACAAAGGCCTGCTCTAGGACTTTCTGTAGAGCCTCCTTGTGAGCTTCGGAACTGAGTAAAAGAGATAGCACTCATATTTTCAAAGGAGTTTGCAATAGATGATCAATAATGTTGTATTCACTCTTCTGGATGAGCTTCAGTATCTCATCGCTGTTCTTTGAAAGGTCGGGATCACTAGACTGACCGACTGGTTGATCAGGAACCTCCATTTGAGGTTCCTTTTCTCTGGTAGGTTCTCCAACTCCTCGGTTGAAGATTCGACCACTCCGTGTTACTCGACTGATGTCTGCAATATTCACGGCGGAGGGTAATGGAATTTCCTTTCCATTCTCAATTGTTGTTGCACCGTATTTGTAAGGGATATCATTAGTTGATTCATACGGTAATGGTCCCAGTAGATAGATAACTATAGGAGCCTTCTGATTCTTCTGACCATTGTAAGTAATTTCAATCAGTTCCTGGTTGGGAACTTTCGATTCGTCAAGTAAAGGGATGATGGTACAAACATATTTAGTCCTCTTATGATCAGAGATTATGACAACATCTTTGATTTGATCAGCGATAAAGTCTGGCATCAAATTGGTAGACCCAGAACCTGGACACAGTCGAATCTCTTTGTGGTCCAACTGACTCTGAAGGGCTGCTCGCACGAGGTAACATCCTTGATTATCTTCAGAGCAAACTCTACAGCGTTCATAGTTGTGTGGTGGCACCTGGCCACGTCCGCTCTGTATGCAGTGTAACCTCACTAGATCTGTTTCCATTTATCGAACATCCTGACTTTGATGCCTAGTAGGGTTCCCATTAATCATACTGACTTATTGTGTGTCTTCGTCTAAATAGATCAGAAGCCACCAGTGGTTTAACAAATGTTGCAAAGTTCTTTGAACGATAGCACATCCTTGGTTGCTCTCACGACATCCCTTACAGTGCTGATAATTATGCGAAGTCAGGAAACCGAGCTGGACTTGCTTAGCATGCAACTCCACCAAGCTAGTATTCATCAAGAGAATATCAAAGATTTGAATCATACTCACTTGATACTGATTTCTATCGCGGTAATCTTGAATCCATCCAAGATCCATCTGTCGTTGGAGGGCCTCTTATACAAAAGAGCATCCCTGATCGTTTGTTGAGCATATAGGACATGAATCGTAGTCGTGTCGTGGCAGATTATGATGTTGGCTTTGCCTTGAATGCATTGCCACCAAGTTGACATTCATTGCACGGATGCCGTGGTTCTGAATGACGTTGGAATTTGTATAAGTCATGTTGACCTCACAGATTCGGTGATCTTGGATCCATCCGAGATCCAACTGTTCCTGTAGAGCTGATTGCACCACAGAACACCCTTGATTGTTCTTAGAGCAGATATCACACTGGTGATAGTTATGAGATGGTACATGCCCATATCTGCTCTGTCTGCGATGCATTTTGACCAGGTTGGCCCTCAATAAGAGTACATCATGAATTTGATAGATGTGGTTAGACTCTCCCTCTATCAAATTTACCGCAGCCTTCTCGTGTGGAGGCAGCGGGTTCATCTGAACGTTTGGATTTATATCCTTGAAGGATAATACCCCACTCCTAACAAGCTTCTGTACATCAGATTTGAAGCTGAGACAGTTTTCTATGTTATGCCCTGGTCCTCCTTGATGATAAGGATAAGTCTGATCCGTTTTGAACCAAAAGGGCAGATTCTTTGGTATTGCAAGAGGTGACCTGGTTTGGACGTCCCCTTTGGCCAATAGTAATGGAAAAATTTCTGCATACAACATTTGTATAGGGTCGAACCCTGGCGATCACGTTGTACGATTGTTGTTGTACTGAGGACGAGCCTGCTGAAGAGGCTGTTGCGTCCTTCGCTGATATAGTAGTTGATTCGGTTGGCTTTGAGAAACCTGAGGTTGATACGTAGGAACAGGCGCAGGGTTGATAGCAGGAGTCACAGCTGCTACTGGTTGGTACCGTTGCCTTCGCTTTCTGAGAGAGATATTACCAATATCTTGCTCTTTTTTCTTAGGGAGAGCACTACCGTATCTTTTGGTACTGCTTGATGATCCGGCATCTTTGACCAAACGTACTTCTTGGATTGCTTCCTCAAGATGAACTCCCATGCCTACCATCTCAGTAAAGTAATTGGGCGCACTGGCGACCATTCTGTCATAGTAAAATGAGCTCAAGGTTTTAAGAAGATCTTTGTCATCTCTTTTTCCTTAAGAGGTGGGCAAATCTGAGCGGCAATTTCACGCCATCTCTGAGCATATTCCTTAAAGGTTTCCTTATCCTTATGCGACATGGCTCTGAGTTGATCTTTGTCCGGTGCCATGTCCAGATTATACTTATATTGTTGAATGAAGGCAGCGCCAAGATCTCGGAAAGTGACGATCTTAGTGCGGTTTAATCCCATGTACCATTTGAGTGTGGCACCGGTTAAACTATCCTGGAAGTAATGGATCAGTAGCTATTGATTCTTTGTTTGATTTGACATCCTTCGAGCGTACATCACCAAATGGCTTTGAGGGCAAGAGTTACCCTTGTACTTTTCAAATTCGGGCACCTTGAATTTGTGTAGAACTTTCACATTTGGGACCAAACAAAGGTCGGCGGCGTCCTTTCCGAATAGATCCTGACCATGAATGGCTTGCAGTTCCTTCTGCATCTCCAAGAACTGTTCCTGGAATTCCCTCATTCTCTCGTCCATACTTTCGTTTCCACCAGACGGTCTCTGGGAAATCTGTCCTTCTGGGACAGTGTGTACCACGGGTGGTGGTATAGTCATTACGACAGTGACTCTTGGTGCTTCCCAAAGTTTGTAACCTTCAGGAGTTGCTGCCATGCCCCTGGCATCTTCGTTTTCCCGAAGTTTGTAACCTTCAGGCCCAGTAGTTCCTGCTGCAGTTTCCAGATCTTCAGTGATCGGCGGAATATATCCTTCCAGGATATAGTTGAGTGGCATGCCCCAGGGACGATCTTTAGGCATGGTATATCAAGGGTCATACTTTTCCACTATGGGTGTCGATGTGATCTCTGAGATCACAGTTCTATGTATCTGGGCTTCTGCCAGAGTATGCATATCGTTGTGAAGCTTTCTCAAGTCTTCTTTTAGAGCGTAGAGTTCTTCTCTCAACTCTCTGTTCTCTTCCTCGAGATTATCCATCTTTTTCTGTTGGCTGACCCGAGTATTGTACGAATGAGACAGTTTGACTCTAGAATCGAGACACAAACATGAGATTTGTAGGTAAGAATAATGCGTTATGTGAGAATGATGAATGATATGCAATGATTATATTAATTTTTTTTTGTTTATTCAAAATAAACTTCAACAATTGGATTGCAAATATCATACAGTGGGGAAACCCCATTTTATTGAATTCAAAGATTGCAGAAATGGAAATACAGTAATTTACATAGTGCTGTAAAAGGAAATGTATAAGCTAATGGATCCTGAGTCCTCTTTGAGGAGGGCTCAAGTGCTGGTTCTGGTACTTTCCTTTTCTTTGACAAGGGCTCTCGAGCCGTTGTCGAGTTGTCATTCCTTTGCCAAGAGAAAGGAGCGAGCAAATTCCTTTGGTCTTCTTGATTTTCTACAACATGTTGCTCTAAAATTTCGATCAAAGCATCTTTTTCATTTAATAGTTGCTGTATTTTCTTACACTCCACATTGAGAATACGATACTTGTTCTTCCAAGACTTCTTCTCCTGTTGAACTCTGTTGAGAGTAACCTAAAGTTTTTCCGTATCTGACATAATATAAAGGACAGACTCCTTTAACGGAAGAACCTCCTGACGAGGGTAAGGCATCCTCAGTTTGAGAGCTCTAGTTTGTACCCAGCGGAGATAAGGTTCCACAGAGACACAATCCAGATTTCCTAGAGACTCTCTTCCTTTCCTGTGAACGTGTTTCCAGGCATTCACTATTTCTGTCTTTAGTGCTCTGTCATTTTCTCCTTCCTTGAAGAAAAGACCTTCCAGATGAATATTACGCGGGACATGTCTCATCGGGTATCCAAATTGACGACGAACTAAAACTGGATGATAGTTGATTCCTCCTTTAGTTCCTATGAGGGGTACATTAGGGAAGTTTCCACAATGGTCAATGATTCTGATCCCGTCATAGATTCGATTGTACCAATCGATGTCAGAGTTGGTAAGAGACATGATTCTCTGCGACCAACGTAAAGTACTCTTATGATCCCAAAATGCAGCAGATTTGGGTAAGTGAGAAGTGAACCATTTGTACAGCAGGGGTACACAACATGTGATCATTCCTCTGCTGTACAAATTCCTTAAGTGTACAAAATGATAAGCATCTGCGAGCAAGGTCGGTACAGGGTTTCCAATCAGAAAAATCTTAATGGCATTGATATCAACAAAGTCACCAATGTTGGGAAACAGAAATAACCCGTAAGTGAGTAAGACAAAGATGCTCTCGAAAGTAGTCATGTTCCCTATACTGGAAAAGTACATGGATTTCTTTATCAAAAACCTGGCCGATAAACCTTGGATTCCACCCTTAGTGGTCATGTGAGTCCTGACTTCTGACTCGTCCAAATAAATTGCCCTTGCAATGGTTTGATCCTTTGGAATTTCTTCTAGTCCAGAAAAGGGAGCTTGGTCAGTGATATGTAAATCAGTTAGGTGAGAGTACCCCTCCAGTGTTGGTGCGAGCTGATAATCTGGGAATGTGAAATAGTGATAGACCGGATCATAAAACTGAATGAGCGCAGCCAGTATTCCTTCAATCACATGGACCCTTAACAGAGACAGCAGTCCTCCGTACTTACCTCTAAATGCATCAGGGTTGGTGATCATCCTTGCCAACCCTCTCAAATCCTCTAGTTTTGGAACCTTAAAGGTTTACTTATGAGTCTTCCTTCTATCGAAATCCATAACGCAATCTCCTTTCTCTGATATTTGCAATCATTGTCTTAGTTTAATTTGAAAAAGAGAGACTAGAAGAGAAAATTTTTCTTTCTTTTAATGTTTTTTAATGAAATGGATGCATGAATGCAGCACACAAAAACATAGAAAAAACATGGGGTCAAAGGTCGGTGTCATGAAGTCATGGCTCTACCCATCCCCAAAGGTTATACTGGTGAATTTTGTACCTGTCCTCACAATCATTGACCCCTCTTGGGATAACAACAGCAGGCTGGTTCACCCGAGCGAGCTGATGTATCTTAGAGTAATCTCAAATGAGGGTAGTATCGCGTGACAACTATTTCCGATAGCTTACGCACTGCAAAATAGTAACAAGGTCTCAGCCTACTAAATCCTCAGCTTTTCAGATAACCCAATCGAACAATCTGCTTTCAACAACCGAAGTCGTATAGGTATTGAATCCGCAAAGGGTATCTCCACTGATTCGATGGTCGACTGGGATCTCTTATTTGGGAGTCACTCCTTGTAAGATTACCCATCTAGTGCCATCACTTATCTTAGGTGTATACTCAATCTTTCCAGATGCGGCATCACTCGCAATCCCATTAGCAGAAAAATAAACACGGATATCAATTAGGAAAAGCGATATATATTCATTCCTAAAACTAACATCCTAGACCTCTTAAGAGCTATAATCCTAGTCCTAACAAATAAAATGACTCCCCAGCAGAGTCGCCATTTTTCTGTGGAAAATGGGGACGATGCCCCAAGGACCATTCTAAGGACTCCCCAGCAGAGTCGCCATTTTTCTGTAGCGAGCGATTTTTATCAGTGAAGCGACCACCTTATCGTGAAGTTTTGGTTTTCCTCCTCGAGGAGAAAGGGTGCTACTTTCTGATTTCTTATTTATCCCGTGAAGCTGGAAGGGAAAAGGAAGCTATCTAAAACTAACCTTGCACACGAATGTTTAATGGAACAAACGCTTTAAAGAGATTGGGGGGTCCGGGGACAGGTTATACAATGGGGAGTTGTCAATTACCCATCCTATATGTGGTTATATACAGGATATTAGCTTTAGTTTTCGCTTTGCAATTGATGGTGTTTATCTGTTAATGGGTTGGGAAATTTTCTTGGGAAGTATGAGTGAGTGCAATTTTGTTTGTCTTCGGGTTACTCCCGATGTTTTTTGTAAGGTACTGGACCTAAGTTTTGATTGATGTGTGAAGGTACTGGACCTAGGGTTTTTGTTTAGTATGCTCGCTAAGATTTCGCAATCTTATGCCTACGTATTCCCGTTTAAGCGAAACAGGGAAATCAGAGCAATCATAGTTCCTCCTATTCTAAGGGAGGAAAATGATGTTTTAGTGACTTGTTCAAAGCCCAAGACTGAAGCTAAAAGGGTATTTGTGTCTGGTTCAAAGCCTAAGATTGAAGCTAAAAGGGTATTTATGTCTTGTTCAAAGCCCAAGATTGAAGCTAAAAGGGTATTGAGAGGGAATTTGTCATCTCTAAAGAGAGATTGTTGACTTTTTGTGTGCCTTGATCAAAGCACAAGGTTGATGCTAAAAGGTTAATTGACTCGACTAGGGGATTTCTTTATACAAAGCCTAAGAGGAGGCTAGAAGTGACCGACTCAACAAAAGAGTGTTTTATCTATCTTGTACAAAGCCCAAGATTGAGGCTAAAAAGAGACTGACTCTTTGGGGATATCATTATACAAAGCCTAAGAGGAGGCTATAAGTTTGACTTTTCCAGGGGAAATGTTCTATCTTTCTTGTACAATGCCCAAGATTGAGGCTAAAAGGGATTTTGACTCTGCTGGGGAGGGTTTGTATATGTCTTGTACAAATCCCAAGATTTGAGGCTGATTTTACTGGGAAAATCATTATACAAAGCCTAAGATGAGGCTTGAAAAGGGTTTGACTCTTCTTGGGGTAAAATCATTCCCCAAAGCCTGAAGGAAGGCTGGGAGGAAATGACTCTGTTGGAGAAGATATATGTCCCAAGCTTAAGAGAGGGAGATTTATGTCTTGTACAAAGCCCAAGATTGAGGCTAAAGGGGTTTGACTCAACAAGAGAGTGTTTTTATCTGTCTTGTACAAAGCCCAAGATTGAGGTTGAACAAGCTGGAGAAAGTATTCTACACAACCTGAGAAGAGGCTAGCTCCTGCTAGGGGAAATCTTTATACCAAGTTTGGACAAAGATCGACTCAACGAGAGAGTATTTTTATCTGTCTTGTACAAAGCCCAAGATTGAGGCTAAAAAAGGTTGACTTAACAAGAGAATCCGAAAAGGTGATTGACTCAACAAGAGAGTCTAACAAGTGATTGACTCAACAAGAGAGTCTAAAAAGTGATTGACTCAACAAGAGAGTCTGGAAATGCGGTTGACTCAACAAGAGAGTCTAAAAAGTGATTGACTCAACAAGAGAGTCTGAAAAGTGATTGACTCAACAAGAGAGTCTGAAAAGGTTAGCTCCGCTAGGGAGAATCATTTGTACAAAGCCCAAGAGGAGGCTGACTTCGCTAAGGAAGGATCATTATACAAAGCCTAAGAGGAGGCTAGTTTTCTGCTGAGGAAAGATCCTTATACAAAGCCTAAGAGGAGGCTATCTTTTGTCGGGGATAATTGAGATCCCCAGGAAGGTCCAAGTGGGGAATCAACTCTTGCTGAGGGTTACAGAAGAGTTGAGATGTCAGATACCTTGAGGTTCTGATTTAAGATAGTGTTGACCCTGGTCGGGGAACTTTTATGAGAGAGGCTGGGTTTCTGCTGGAGATCGATCCAGGATGCCTGAGGTTTTTCCTATAGTTGTAAGGAACTTGAGAATGTCTTTGAGACTCAAGGGATTTAGACTGTCCAAGTCTACTGGTGTGGAAGAGTTTTATCTTTTGTATGATGCCCAAGAGGAGGCACGAGCATTAAGGTATGAGAATCAACCCTAAAGTGGCCTGAGGTCTGACACTGGAAAGACTGTTCTAGCAAAGGATGACTAAGTTATGTATTATACCTTTAAGAGGTCGTCAGGGTCCTTATATTAAGCCCAAGAGAAGGCATAAGAACTTATACGAAGCTGAAGGGTCCTTGTACAAAGCCCAAGAGGAGGCGGGGATGTTTTTAGGAAGCCTGTGGGTCCCAAACCAAGAAAAGTTCAAGAAATGCTATTCACCGAGAATAGATCATTTAGTGAAAGTTCTGTGATTTGAAGAAACTCAGGAGATGCTATTCAGAAAGAATAGATCAATTTCGGGGAGTAGAATTTCTTTGACAATTTCTAGGGGTGACAGTCTGAGAAAAGGTTCACCGAGAATACTGCCTTTCTCTTTGTTCTATATTGTTTAACCCCAAGAGAAGGGAAGACCGTATCTGGAAATCCTATAGGGGATCTAGTTTTGTTTGTATTTAAGAGTGACCAACAGGGCTTTACCTAGTTCTAGACCTAGTTGCCGGGGAAAACTCTAAATAACTATACTAGTATATATGCAGTTGATATATGACAAGTATTTAAAAAGGTATGAAAGAAGACTAACCGTGCGCAGCTTCCCACAATACAGTTATATATATGACATGTATTTAAAAGAGGTGAAAGAAGACTTACCGTGTGCACCTTCCCACAATACAGTTATATATATATATATATATATATATATATGAAAGCGAATAAATGAAAGCTGTTAAAACTTACAGGTGAGCAAGCTTCCATGCTATATTGTTAGTTGTTCAAAGAAATTAAAGAAAGTTTAGATAACAATATATTTGAACCTAAATCAAAGGGGAAGTTGTTTCTGAAAAGATTATTGGGGCTTATACTCAAGGAGAGACCCAAGGTTTAACAGTGATCGCACTGTTGTTTCGAATATTGTACCGGGACTTATACAACGATTGAGGCCCAAAAAGGTTTATGTACAACAAGGGTTGGGTCTTACAACTCAAGGAGAAACCCGAAGATTATTTAAAGAAAAGAAATGGGACTTACAACACAAGGGTAGGCCCAGATGATTTTCTTGTTTGAAAATGGCGATGGCGCCGAGATTTTTTTAACGCAGAGGGACTTATACAATGTCTGAGGCCCAAAAAGGTTTTGGTTGAAAAAGGATTGGGTCTTGCACTCTATTAGAGGCCCATGAGTAATTTTAAGAAAAAGAATGGGGCTTACAACTCAGGGAGAGGACCAAGTGGTTTTATTTTAAACTGGCGATCGCGCCGAGATTTTTGAAAATGTGTTGGGACTTATACAAGGTCTGAGGCCCAAATTATTTTGGTTTCAAAGAGGGGTTGGGTCTTAAATTCTATTAGAGGCCCAAAAAGTTTGAAAATGAATAAAGATGGGTCTTATAGCTCAAGGAGAAGCCTAGTTTATTTTGTTAAAAAGGCGACGATCGTGCCGAACTTTTGAAAATATACAGAGGGACTTATACAATATGTGAGGCCCAAAATTGTTTATTTACAAAGGGGTTGGGTCTTACACTCTATTAGAGGCCCATGAGTGTTTAAAAAGATTGATGAGGGTGGAATTAATTAAAACCTTAATTTTGTCTAAAATGGAATTAATTTTGTTTAAAAATTAATAAAAATTATTGAAAACATGTGAAAAATGAGTGGTGATCTTGGATCAATGTTTCAAAAATCATGTTTTTATCCACAAAATGATTGGAAACCAATTGAGTTTGGAAAATCAAGAAGGAAAAAATATTTTAAATGTTAAAAAACAAATAAAAATTAATTCTTTGCAAAAATATCAAGTATATGAAATAAATAATATTTTTGGGAAATTTTGTAAAATAAAACATTTTAACATTTTTGTGAATTATTAAAAAAAGAATCGACTCAAAATCTTTAAAATTCCGAGAGAAATTAATTTTTGAATCAATTAAATAAAATCACAAAATTCAAATATTTGAATATTTGAAAAAGGCGCCAAGAACACACCAAGAACACGCGCGTGTTCTGAGTATTTCCCAGATTTGCATTTTCTCATCAATCTCACTGAATACTTGATGAAATCACACAATCCACATATCAATTTACTCGTTTTTACCTCACGATCATGTCTATGGTCTTTAATTTCATTTATTTTAAGCATGGAATAAGAAATCAAAGAGAAACCTCAAGAACCCTAAATTCTGCATGAAGGCTGAGAAATTTGATACATGATTCATACAAAGCAATTAATGGAGAGGAAACACTCCATACATGATTATGAACATATGGCAAAATTATTGTGCGAGGAAATATGCATGAATCATGAGATGACCAAGTTTAGGCTTACTTGAAGGTCGTGGCAGGAAGAGCAACTTGATTTTTGAGTTGGAGGTGTTACAGATGAGTTGTGATGATCTGAACAGCTTCCCTACAACATATGGAGTGTGTTTGAAAGCTTGGATTGATTTGAAATGGATTGGAACAGATTGTGGCACCTCAGCTGCAACTTTGTTGAAAACTTGAGCAAATGGATGGTGATTTTGTGAAATTGATGTTCCAGATGTTGTTTTAGTGTTTGATCAGCTCACATATGATGTTTATGAGGTGTGTGTGTGTGTCTGATTGGTTTGGTTGGAAACACTTTCTTATTCAAAACCCGATAGTACCTTGCATTAGAAGGCATTTTTGGAAGTGAGAGGGTGATTTTGAGAAAGGTAAGTGTTATAGGCCTTTGGTGTACTCAAACTGATCAGAAATGAGGTCTATTTATAGTTTGTCAAGTTTGTTTTGCAAGGAATAGGGAATGGCAACTGCAGCAGGCCTTTGGCCAATGTGGATCAAATGGAATCTCAAGTCTCCTCTAGCCATTGACTTGAGATTAAAGCTCATGCCTATGGTTCCCTGATTCAAGGATAAGGCTTGACTGAAGTGTTCATCTTTGCTCTGATACATGCCACCTCTAAGCATCCATTAAATGTCCCAAAACAAAATTGAAGTCTTGGCCTCCTTTAGGCTCTTTAGGTTTGGCATGGCTATGGTAGATTTTGGGACTTTGGAGGTTGATAGATCAGTGCTTGTCCCTTGGTTGTCCCCCCTTGAGGTGTGCAGATGGATAACCATGCTTGGAGTTGTACAATTAGATCAAATCGAGCCATAATGCACAAATCTGTCTAGCAAGACAGTTTGCATCAAGGCATATTGCAGCTGTCATAACTCCTAGCTCAGATGGAATTTGATGGAGTTCTTGGACATTTTGGAAACCTGACATATCCTATTTCAACATGATGTCCAACTTTGGCTTTGATCCAACTTGAATTACAATGAAAAATGCCTCTATATTTTGGAAAAAATAAGGCAGATTCTGACTTAGTGAAAATTTCACTAAGTGTTTGAAAAATGTCACTTTTGTGTTTTCAGCCATTTGATCACTCCATAACTAAAAATCCATGAGGAATTGGAATGAGTTGTAGTTGACACTTTTAAAGTATGCCATGAGATCTACAAATCCAGCTTTGGACCATCCAAAATGGTTGCTTGGATCTCAAGTTATGGTCCTTGGAAGTTGGTACCCTAGCCACTTTATTCCATAACTTAGAAAAATTCTAAGTTTTTATGGTTACTCCTTTTACAAGTTAACTCACTTTCTTTGATTTTTCTTGATGAATAATGATTCAAATCATACATTAACATTGTTTTAGGTTTAAAGAACCATAATTGTGAAAATTCTCAAAAAGTCAAACTTGACTTTTGTGCACAGTTGACTTTTTATCAGATGAATTCCAAACTGTGCGACCCTTTGTGAAATCAAGTCCTTGATCTAAATCAAACTTGATGGATATGTTCCATAGGTGTTATAGGGTGTATTGAATCATGTCTCAAGGTTTGGGAGCATGTCTTGGTCAAAAGTCAAAGGTACAGTTGACTTTTCACTCGAAACCTTAATTGTGGTCCAGATGAGAATGAAACTTGTGAGTCAAGCTTCTTTGATCAATCCATTGTTGTAAATGGATCAATGTAGTGTATTGGAGACCTTCAAAGCATGTCTTGAGGTCTTGGCTCATGTTTTTTCCCAAAAGTCAACTTAGGGGTGAATTAGGTCAAGAAACCCTAATTCCCGATTTTTGGTGAATGCATCCCCTGAGGTAAAATTGACTTGATGATTGGGTCTATGAGGTCCCTTGTAGTATCTTAAGTTGTACTTTTAAGCATTGGCTCATGCCCAGATGAAGATTTTCATTTGGAGGCGCTGGTCGACCAAAACCCTAATTTAGTGACACTGGCGATCTTGAGGCTTAATCCACTTGGAATGCTGCAACCTTGTGCCTGATTCTTGATGTGGGAGTCCTCTTGATAATTTATGTGTGTTTGAGAAGTTAGACAAGTTGAGGATCATGTCATTTATTGATTGATCCTTTGTCTAAATGCTCCGAGAGGGCTTGAAACCCTAGTCCTTGATTGCAGGGAATACTCATAATTCTTGAGGAGATTGATGAGGCATAAAGGTACATCCATATTGTGATGAATATTTGTACAATGATGGGAAATCTTAGTGGTTAAAATTTGGGGTATGGCACTTGCATGTCGGTCAAGTTGGAGTGTCTTGAGGGAGAACGATCAGGTATTGTTGATGTTTACTTCTCGGGGATAGAGAGCAGTATGACGGCTAGTGATATACCAGTGGTGTGTAATTCTTGATGTTTTCCTGAAGATATCTGCGACTTGCCCCGGAGCATGAGTCTAATGTCGACGAAGGTGAAGATTTGTTTGTTTTATTAAGCAAGTGGATAAGTCTGTAGAAGATGGTGCAAAGGTGTTTACGATGCTGGCTTCTGTGAAAGCATAAGGAAATGTAGTGGTGGTGATCTACCTATGGCGTGTGACTCTTTGGATTTGTTCCCATATCATATTAGTGACTCCATACAGAATGTATGTTTCTAAGTTAGGTGAATTGAAGAAACAATTGGAAGAATCGCTTGAGAAAAAGTTGTTCGACCGAGTGTTTCTCCGTAGGGTGCCCCTGTGTGTTACTTAAGAAGAAAGACGATGGTATGAGGTTGTGTGTTGATTATCGGCAGTTGAATAAAGTGACTGTCAAGAGTAGATATCGACTTCTGAGGATCGACGATTTGATGGATCAACTAGTAGGCGCTTGTGTATTCAGCAAGATTGACTTAAGGTCGGATTACCATCAAATTCGTGTAAGCCTGGTGATATTCCGAAGACAACTTTCATGACGAGATATGGTCACTATGAATACACTGTGATGTCGTTGGAGTGTCCAATGCACCTGGTGTGTTCATGGAGTATATGAATCGGATTATTCATGAGTACTTGGATAAGTTTGTTGTGGTTTTCATTGATGATACTCTGATATACTCTAAATCTAAAGAAGAGCATGCTCAGCATTTGAGAACCGTGTTGCAAGTATTGAAGGAGAAGGAGTTGTATGCAAAACTGTCGAAGTGTGAGTTTTGGTTGGATAAGTGAGTTTCCTTGGCCACGTGATTTCAAGTGGTGGGATTGCTGTAGATCCTTCTAAGATTGATGCTGTGTTACGGTGGGGGACTCCGAAATCTGCTACTAAGATACGAAGTTTCCTTGGATTGGCAGGATATCACCGCAAGTTATCGAGGGTTTTTCTAAGTTGGCATTACCTTTGACTCAGCTAACTCGAAAGGGGCAAGCTTTTATGTGGGATGTAGCTTGTGAAGGGAGTTTTGTGGAATTGAAGGAGAGGTTGACGACCACTCCAGTGTTGGTTTTGTATAATCCGGATGAATCTTTTGTAGTGTATTATGATGCGTCGAAGATGGGTCTTGGAGGAGTGTTGATGCAGAATGGTCAAGTTGTCGCTTATGCTTCCAGGCAATTGAGGGTTCATGAAGTGAATTACCCAACCCATGACTTAGAGTTGGCAGCTGTGGTGTTTGTGCTGAAAATTTGGAGGCATTACCTGTTTAGCTCTAAGTTCGAAGTGTTCAGCGATCATAAGAGTTTGAAGTATTTATTTGATCAGAAAGAGTTGAATATGAGGCAGAGAAGGTGGTTGGAATTGTTGAAGGATCATGACTTCGATTTGAATTACCATCCTGGTAAAGAAAATGTAGTGGCTGATGCCTTGAGCAGGAAGTCATTGCATATGTCGATGCTTATGGTGAAAGAGTTGGAATTAATTGAGCAGTTCTGAGATTTGAGTTTGGTATGTGAGGAAACTCCTGACATAGTGAGGTTGGGCATATTGAAGTTGACTAGTGGCATTCTGGAAGAGATCAGAGTGGGACAACAATCTGACTTGAAGTTGGTTGACCAGTTGACATTGATCAACTAAGGTAACGGAGGTGAATTCCGGATTGATGAGAGTGGTGTGATGAGATTCAGAGACAGGGTGTGTGTTCCAGATGTTCCAGATATTAAGAAAGGCATTCTTGAAGAAGGACATCGAAGTAGATTAAGTATTCATCCCGGTGCTACGAAGATGTACCAGGATTTGAAAAAGTTATTTTGCTGGCCAGGTATGAAGAAGGATATTGCAGAGTTTGTTTATGCGTGTTTGACTTGTCATAAGTCAAAGATTGAGCATCAGAAGCCTTTTGGTATGATGCAACCGTTGAATATCCCAGAGTGGAAATGGGATAGCATTTCCATGGACTTTGTGTCGGGATTGGAGAGGACTGCTAAGGGGAATGATTCGATTTGGGTAATTATGGATAGATTAACTAAATCGGCTCATTTCTTGCCGATATAAATTAATCATTCTATGCAGAAGTTAGCTGAGGTGTACGTTGAGGAGATTGTGAAGTTGCATGGGATACCTTTGAGTATTGTGTCGGATAGAGACCCGAGATTTACATCGAGGTTCTGGAAGGGTTTGCAAGATGCTTTGGGTACTAAGTTGAGGATGAGTTCTGCATATCATCCGCAGACGGACGGTCAAACGGAAAGGACTATCCAATCTTTAGAGGATTTCACGAGGGCTTGTATGTTGGATCACAGAGGATCTTGGGATAGCCATTTACCATTGATTGAGTTCACGTACAACAACAACTTTCATGCTAGTATTGGGATGGCGCCCTATGAAGCTTTGTAGGGGAGAAGGTGTAAAACTCCCTTGTGTTGGTATGAGTCAAGCGAGAGTGTTGTACTCGGACCTGAGATTGTGCAGGAGATGACTGAGAAGATTAAGATGATCCAAGAACAGATGAGAGCTTCGCAGAGTCGTTAGAAGAGTTATCATGATAAGAGAAGAAAGGCACTTGAATTCCAAGTGGGAGATCATGTGTTTCTGAGGGTGACGCCAGTGACTGGGGTGGGTCGAGCTTTGAAGTCTAGGAAGCTCACTCCATGTTTTGTTGGTCCTTATCAAATCTTGCTGAGAATATGAGAGGTAGCCTATCAGATCGTTTTACTGCCATCGCTTGCGAATTTGCATGACGTGTTCCATGTGTCTCAGTTGAGGAAGTACATTCCAGATCCATCGTATGTGATTCAGATGGATGATGTGAAAGTAAGGGATAATCTGACTGTGGAAGCATTACCTGTGCGGATTGATGGTCGTGAAATGGAGCAACTGCGGGGTAAAGACATAGCTTTAGTGAAGGTGTTAAGGGGTGGACCAGCTGGCGAAAGTTGGACTTGGGAGCATGAAGATCAGATAAAGGAGTCGTATCCGACTCTGTTTCCTTGAGGTAATTTTCGAGGGCGAAATTTCTTTAAGTGGGGGAGAGTTGTAACACCCCAAAATAATTATAGTATTTACTTAATTGGATTATTATGATTATTCATTGTTTTGGTGAATTTGATGGATATTTAGACGTTTGACGACTTTGTGTGGAATTGTGGGGTAGCGTTGGGTTAAGAGAATATTGAGGTATTTTTGAATTAGTAAGAAATTAGATTATTTTATTTGTTATAATAATCGAATAATTTGAATATTGAGAATATTATTTAGATTATTATTATTATTATTTAAAATAATTAAGAGAACCATTAAGGGTAAGACGGTAATATTGAGAAGGCTAATTGAGGATAATACGGGTAAATCATGATTAGGGCCCAAAAGATAGGTTTAACAAAAAGAAAATAGGGAATTAGGAGAATTAGTCTGTGCAACCCTAAGAAGTGAAGAGAGAGCTGAGGAAAGGAGGCTAGAACACATAGAACAAGAGGATCAACCGTAGAACCCCGAAAAAGGAAGAATCCTTGCTGGAAAATTCGAGGTGTGGGGGGTAAATCCAAGTTCATATGTTTGATATGGGTTTAAGGTAGAGTAGTTTTGTGTGTTTTGTGTTTTATGATGAATTTCTGTATGTTGAATCTGTGTGAATTTTCGTGCATCTGTGTTGGTCGATTTTCTGATATGAATCTGGTATGTGTTGCTGTAAAATTCTGTGAAATTCGTGTGAATGATTTCTGTTGTTGTGATGAACATGTGAATAAACCAGATCTGAAATCGAAGATGGGATTAACGAATTAGGACTTAAGAATTAGGAAGAAATTAATGAGAATAATGAAGTAGGATAAAAACGTAGATTCATGATGAATCGAAACTGGTTTGAATCTGATTTCTGGAAGATCGAAGGTGCTGGAATAGGAGGTTTTCGTTCAGATGCGAAATCTAGGTTTTGGAGTGTTTTCTGGAAATACGCGTAACAGGGGAAGCATTACGCGCAATAGGGGACATTCCCAGGGTTATACGCGTAGCATACGCACCCGTCCCTAGGGCCAGCACGACCCTCTGCCAGTACGCGTAGGATACGCATATGAGAATGAAGGCAATACGCGTATGGGATGGTAATACGCGTATGGGAAGCTGAGGAGGAAGAGACATACGCGTATGGGAAGATGCATTACGCGTATGGGTTCTTGGGAAAGGTGCATTACGCTTATGGGCTAGCCATTACGCGTAATGGGAGTCTGGAGGGGGATTTTGAGGGGGAAACCCCTCTGGTGGTACGCGTAACAAGGAGGGAATTACTCGTATGGAAGGCCTGGACAGGTGGCCCTACGCGTATGATATGCAGGCCAGGGGCGAGGAATTGAGCCATACGCGTATGGGGCATGGTCATACGCGTATGGGCAGAGCTGTTGGCAGATTTTCCCATTTTTGCGATTTCTGTCCTGATTTCGCTCGTGATGCAGTTTCTTTGAGATGCAAGGCTATGATGAGGTAATAAAACGTGAGTAAACTAGTAATGGTGGGGAATGGGATAGAATCGGGAGATTTTGACGTGACGATTATAATATGAGGATTTGTGAGGTATAGTGACGGATTGTGATGAGTGTGAATTGATGTTGTGTCATGATGTTTGATGATGCTTCTATAATAATGATTTTTGACGCGTGTTAGTTGGTGATATGCATGTTGATGATATACATGCTATGTGAAGTCTTATGATGAATTTTTATGAATGATGATGCAACTTTGACGAGCCGTGATGGTGATTATTATGACGTTTTGCATCATGCATTCATAGCATTTTTCAGACTTCGGTCCATTTGGTGGCTTTAATCCCATTGTGCGGATTAAAGTGTTTTATGACGTGCTCTGGTTCTTGTGTAGAATCGATCCTATTGGTGGGGATCCTTGGAGGATGATGGCCCAGTGTCCATCAATTATGACGAGTTGGTACCACATGCATGAGTTAATGACGTTGCATTCGCATACTGATCGTCCGCAAGTGCACGGAAATATCGAAGTAATATAAAAGATTGTCGAAGCCACAGAGACCAATGTCAACCTACCGTAATCTACCGTCGCTTTGTAAAGCTAAAGCTAATGATATTCGATAAAAGGGAAACTAAGACTAGAGCTAAAATAAAACTAAGAAAATACAATAGAAAAGAGAGAGACCGGAATGTGGATTCTGTGTACCTCAGGTACTCTGTAATTGGTTGGCGTTAATTTACTTATGTTCCGTAGAAAATATTGATCTAAAGACCCCGCCTCACACTCTCGCGCTATTGACTAAAGCCACATCTCCTAATCACGGGATTTTGCTCTCGCTCGCCCGTTCTAATAAGAAAACATGTTTTGAAAATCAGTTAGATCCTAATCGATACCTAAAGCGCTCTCGCTGTATTTAGATATGTTGCCTAATTTCCACTATCCAATTCGACCCCACACTCTCGCAGTGTCGACTCTAACCTTTACTTGCTTCTCACTCTCGTGACGAAACAGTGTTAAATGACCTCTCACTCTCGTGACAAAGCTATTTAAATTAAAATTGGAAATAAAGACCAAAACATAATTTATTATAAGTTAATGCTAATTTAATTGCTGAGTCCCGTCGGAACGACGGTCCTCACATACCAGACTCTAAACAATTTAGTCAGACATGGATATGAAAATAAACATGCTATTGCGATGAATTAATATAAGACAAGGCATAATTAAGCTATCAATTAAAAAACAGTAAAGTAAGCAAATAAAGTAGAACCTGTAATTAAATGGAAACTGGAAGCAAAAACTTGACTGAATTATAATATGCCGACAGGCTTTAATCAGATACAGAAATTGAATGACAGAAATAAATCCTAAAACTATATTAGGAATAGTCCCCCAATGTGGAGAACTATTCCTTTTACATGGTGAATGAAAACTGCTAAGAACTAAAGAAAGTAAAAACTGGCCAAAAGAAGGAGGAGAGCCTCGTTCTGTGAAAACTGCCCTTCTTATATATGAGTCGTGGTCCTCGTAAATTTAAGTTGCTGACATTTTTTGTTGCGTGAAAATAGGGGTCATGGACAGAATATTCGGCCTGGAGAAAATGGCGTGAAAATAGGGAAGGTGGGGCTGCGTGGCACTCGCCACTCATCCTTCTCTCAAGAGTGGCCCCCGCCACACTTTTTTCTCTATTTCTTCATGTGTGGCACCCGCCACACATTTCTTCTTCTTCTCCTTGTGGCTAGTGCCACATTCTTGTTGCTTGTGGTGTGGTGGGCGCCACATCTAAGTGTGTGGTGGCCCCCACACCTATATATTTTCTTTTCTTTTCTTTTCTTTAATTTTTCCCTTCCATTTTCTTTCCTTCCATTTTCTTCAATTCTTCTCTTAATTCTTTTGTTTTCTTTCTTCTGTACTTTAATCTGATTTAATCCAAGTCACCTGAAAACATGATAATCGAGACATAAATTGAAGCATGAATGAAATAAATTAAGGGAAAACATAACTAAAATTCATGTAAGTCAAGTCAAATAAACGATACATTTACGTGTTATCAACACCCCCACACTTAAACCTTTGCTTGTCCTCAAGCAAACCATGACTCGTAGGAAAAATAGTGCATACGGATACTCATCCTAGGCTACCAACTCTACTTCGGTTAAGTTTGTGTCGATAGGTACTTGCTCACACACTAAGGATATCGTAACAACACAATTCCGCTTTTGCGGTAATCAACCTCCCTCCTATACAAACCAATCTAAATCATGTCATTATACCTAAGCCTAACTTACTCATCCTTCTTTCGTCCCTTTTCATTCTGGCACAATCACATTAAGCCCGTTATCCTTTCACACTCATGGTAGGATGGCCTGTTAGTGACTATGATCTCATTATTATCATTTTTTTCTTTTGCACATTGGCTTAAATATCAATAAAATAAAGAAATTTTTACCGTTGGGCTAAATGATCGGGTGAGAATCACCTAACTTAGAAGGAGCATTTCTTTCCATTCAATTCGTTTTTTTTTTCTTAATTTACTTCTAGCCTGAGATCATACACTTATTTGCATCGGCTTCCTACTTAGTTTGTGCTTAGGATGGTGCTGACTGCTAAATAAACTAATTAGGGACTACTAAAGGGGTGAGAACTTAAGGCTATGGCATAACAAGTACTCAAATTAATTTCCATAATTGGGAGGCTCACGATGTTAGAACGATATCCATCTTGCGGAATTTTCCCAAGTCTCACAATTCAACCTCAATTTTGTTTGTAACCTTAAAAAATTTCAAAATATTTGGTGTGGCTCAAGGGAATGGGGAAATCGACAAACAACATAAATCACGCATAGAGACTCTACAGCACATGCACAGACGCACGAAACATTAAAACAGAAAAAAATTTAAAATCATGCTAGAAAATAGTAAATCTAACTAGAAAGCGGTCAAATGAAAGCGATAAATGTTCCTCCCCCATACTTAAACCAAACATTCTCCTCAATGTTTTGATAAAAGGTGGTAGAGGAAGGATAGAACCTGTATGAATTCCACAACCAAATTCGCTCTGATTCTTCCTATTTTGTCCCTGTCTTCGCTAGCCACTTCTACTCCGGCGTCTTGTACTACGAGTTATCTGAATTTGCTGAAACTTCACTTTACTGAAGTCGCTCATCATATTACCTATTTATAAAGGAAGTACCTGCAAAAAATGTTAAAAAAATACGGTGCGGTGTGTGTAGGTGGAACCTGACCATGTGAAAGGACAAGGAGAAGGTGAGTCACAAACAGGAGAGATATGCTCTCTCCTATCATACTCATCATCAGTGTCACCACCAGCAACGACATTCGTAGGAATGTCCGTGGGCACCAGGTCATTTTAAGGGATTGTCATCTTGAGATCTTTCGGCTAAATGTAGCTGAGACATGATAAGCGATACAATTCTTTATTTTATGCAAATACAAACAGTAAAACATTAAATTAAAAGCTCGTGGGTTGCCTCCCACGCAGGGCTTTGCTTAACGTTGATAGCTCGACGGCTAATAATTTTCGGTTTCCATGGCCACTTATCAAGCCATCTCACATATCCCTCACCTTTTCTTTTCTTCCTTCTGTGGGGTGGTTCATTCTTTTGAACTTGTGGTGGTGGTTCTGGATCTATCCTAAGTATTAGCTTTTCAAGTTTTGGCTTAGTTATTTCATCCATCACCTCAAAGTTTAACCTTACCCTCTTAGCACTAATGATTTCCCTAGTTTCATAGTCCTCTAATTTTATCCTTTTATGCAGAACCTTAGACAAAGGTGTGTTTGTGTGGATATTTTCCAATATCTCCGCATACGTTTTGGATTGGGAGTCTACCTTAGCCTCTACAAACCTTTGCGGGAATGGAAATGGTGGGGTATACGAAAGAGGAACAACAATAGGTGATTTCCTCTCTACCTCTTCGGCAACCTCATTTTCGGATGGTGTCGGTGGAATTTTCTTTACTCTTTCCTCACTAGAACTCTCATCATTCTCATTATCACTCTCTTTAGGATTTCTGATTTATTTTTCACTACTGGTTGTTACAACATCCACATGTCTCTCAAGGGAGGATCCTATAGGTGTCTGTGCAAGCAGGGAGATTTGAGTCTCCAATGCCTCAGTGTGAGTCGCGAGGGACTCGACCATAGTGTTTATCTGCCTAAGGATTTCATAAGTATCATGATGTTGTCTTCTAAGCTCTTAATTCTTGAGAGTTTGTGTCTCCACAAAGTGCTCCATCATAGATTCTAACCTAGAATTAGTTGTTGTTTCAATGAAATCCTCCATTAATGTTTCGAGGTTGGAATTAACGGATTCTTGTGGGTCCTCAAAATATCTGGAATGGTAATCATAGAGAAAATTTGGGTGAGGTTCCTCAAAATACTAGGAGTCTAGCGGTTGGTAATCGTAGAGAAAATTTGGGTGCGGATCCTCAAAATTTTGGGAGTAGTCATCGTAGAGGAAATTTGGGTGATACATAGTAATTTAGAGATAAGAGTGCCTTAGTCTATACGGTGCAACAACGGAATCACAATATTGACTGTTGGTCCCCGACAACGGCGCCAAAAACTTGATCGTCCGCAAGTGTACGGAAATATCGAAGTAATATAAAAGATTGTTGAACCCACAGAGACCAATGTCAACCTACCGTAATCTATCGTCGCTTTGTAAAGCTAAGGCTAATGATATTCGATAAAAGGGAAACTAAGACTAGAGCTAAAATAAAACGAAGAAAATATAATAGAAATAAGAGAGAATGGAATTTCGATTCCATGTACCTCAGGTACTCTGTAATTGGTTGGCGTCAATTTACTTATGTTCCGTAGAAAATATTGATCTAAAGACTCTGCCTCACACTCTCGCGCTATTTACTAAAGCCACATCTCCTAATCATGGGATTTTGCTCTCGCTCGCCCGTTCTAATTAGAAAACGTATTTTAAAAATCAGTTAGATCCTAATCGATACCTAAAGCGCTCTCGTTGTATTTAGATATGTTGCCTAATTTCCACTATCCGGTTCGACCCCACGCTCTCGCAGTGCCAGCTCTAACATTTACTTGCTTCTCACTCTCGTGAGGAAACAGTGTTAAATAACCTCTCACTCTCGTGACAAAGCTATTTAAATTAAACTTGGAAACGAAGACCAAAACATAATTTATTATAATTTAACGCTAATTTAATTGCCGAGTCATCGTCGGAACGACGGTCCTCACATACCGGACTCTAAACAGTTTAGTCGGACATGGATAGGAAAATAAATATGCTATTACGATGAATTAATATAAGACAAGGCATAATTAAGATATCAATTAAAAAACAATAAAGTAAGCAAATAAAGTAGAACCTGTAATTAAATTGAAACTGGAAGCAAAAACTTGACTGAATTGTAATACGCCGACAGGCTTTAATCAGATACAGAAATTGAATGACAGAAATAAATCCTAAAACTATATTGGGAATAGTCCCCCAATGTGGAGAACTATTCCTTTTACATGGTGAATGAAAACTGCTAAGAACTAAAGAAAATAACATCTGGCCAAAAGAAGGAGGAGAGCCTCGTTCTGTGAAAACTGCCCTTCTTATATATGAGTCGTGGTCCTCGTAAATTTAGGTTGCTGACGTTTTTTGTTGCGTGAAAATAGGGGTCGTGGACTGAATACTCGGCCTGGAGAAAATGGCGTGAAAATAGGGGAAGTGGGGCTGCGTGGCACTCGCCACTCATCCTTCTCTCAAGTGTGGCCCCCGCCACACTTTTTTCTCTCTTTCTTCATGTGTGGCACCCGCCACACATTTCTTCTTCTTCTCCTTGTGGCCAGCGCCACATTCTTGTTGCTTGTGGTGTGGTGGCCCCCACACCTATATATATATATATTTTTTTTTCTTTTCTTTTCTTCAATTCTTCCCTTCCATTTTCTTCAATTCTTCTCTTAATTCTTTTCTTTTCTTTCTTTTGTACTTTAATCCGATTTAATCCAAGTCACCTAAAAACATGATAATCGAGACATAAATTGAAGCATAAATGAAATAAATTAAGGGAAAACATAACTAAAATTCATGTAAGTCGAGTCAAATAAACGATACATTTACGTGTTATCACATACTATGTGGTATTGCATTTTATTGATGTATTTGATGTACTGGTGATGTTTGTGAATGACTTTGTGATGTTTTGTGTTGCTACTTTATCTTTCGTTTATATCTTATATATTGATTCGTGATTACTCACCCTGCCTGTTTGAATGTTTCCTCCACGTGGGTAACGTGCAGGTGATCAGGCTTAGCTTTCTTGGCGCATGAAGATTTAGCATTTTTGAAGTATTAAGATTTTCTCCGTCGATTAGAGGGTCTTGCTCTGATATGTAACATCGGGTCGGGACGTTTGAGTTGAACCATAGTGTTCTTTTATTTGATGATGTTATGATTTATTGAGGTTGTTTTAAAACTTTAAGTTATAAATTATGATGAGGTTTTGTGAAGTTTGCCGCTGCGAAGTATTTGATTTAATTTTGATGTTTTATGACGAAATGTGACGCCCTTGTGGGATTTTACATTGATATAATTGGTGTATTTATTTATGTTGTTTGTCGGGTAGAAAAGGGTGTTACATCTTGTACGAACATCTTAATGCTACTGAGGATGTTAATAAAGTGAAGTCTATTGGCCGACAGAAGATTACTCAAAATACTAGCTCCTACCTTATGCTGTGTGCCGTTCTTGCCAGGGGTCTGTTTGAATCTAGTGACGATTCTGAGGCGGAGAAGCTTAGGCTGAAAGAAAAGGCTAACCGGTTGCAGGAAGCTCTCAAGGTTCAATCAGAAAAGCTTTATGGTTTAGAGAAAAGCTTAGCTGATGAGAAGAAGAGCAGAGAGACCCTTGAGTATGAGCACAAGTCGGCTTTGTCCAAGACTACTGAGGAGCTGAGGCAAGTCAAAGCTTCCTGTGTCGAGCTTACTGAGTCTCTTAAGAAGGTTCAGATTGAAGTTCTCTCCGCTGGTGATGAGGCCTTTGACAGGGCAAAGGAGAAAGTTTTGGGCCTCCATCCCGGGCTAGATCTTTCTGAAGTTGACTACTTCAAGGTGGTGCAAGATGATCGTCTTATAGATCTGGCCGAGCTTGAAAAGAATAATTCGAAGAAGACTTCTGCTCCTGACAATGGCGGGAATGAGACCCTTGATGGTGTTGGCGTTAATGGTACCTCAGTTGCTGAATGATTTTTCAATCTTTCTTGTGTTAGTTAGTCATCCTTCTGGATGCATTTTGATGTATTTTGGCAAGGGAGTGTGGTGTTGTCCCCCCTTATGCTTATGAATTTTTAGCCCTCAGTTTTTGTACAATTTATTTTGGCCCTTCTGAGGCTTTTGTTTGTGTCATTTCCGCTTATCGTATTTATTTCTTTGTAAAATAACCCCGTACATATATCCAGTCCCTTGGGCACTAAGTTAGAATAACTTAAAGTGTCCGACTATAGATTTTCGGGCATTATCTTTGCTTTCGCCTTTGCTTAATTATTAAGGGACCTTTTAGTTATCTTGTGTGTATAGTCCCCACACTTTTGAGAGTTCTGGACTCTTATAAGCACAGTCTTAACAAGATTTGCGTCTTTCTTGTTGGCAGTTTACCCTTTATCATTCTTCACTTACAAGCCCAAGTATCTTTCGACATGCTTTGAGGTTAGAGGTTTCATCATCTTTATATCAGATTGTCCGGCTTGTGTGCGCGGAGCCATCAAACGTATTTGTTCGACCCGTGTACGCGGAGCGTTTATGGGCGACCTATGTACGCGGAGCAAGTCGACACGTTTATAGGGTTTAATCAACCCGTTTATGGGCGACCTATGTACGCGGAGTAAGTCGACACGTTTATAGGGTTTAATCAACCCATTTATGGGTGACCTATGCACGCGGAGTAAGTCGACATGTTTATAGGGTTTTAATCAACCCGTTTATGGGCGACCTGTGTACGTGGAGCAAGTTAACACGTTTATAGGGTTTTAATCAACCCGTTTATGGGCGACCTATGTACGCGGAGCAAGTCGACAAGTATATAGGGTTTTTCCGAGTTGTAACTCAGTGTTTCCAGCTGATTACCTATAAACAATACACGACAATTTTTTAAGTTCAGGTGCCTCGTTAAAAACCCTTGCCCTTGCAAGGGAAAATAGCGTAACCCGAATCATTTATTCATTATTGGATTACATAAAATTTAGCTGAAATACAGCCTAAGCTTGGATACATTCCATGTCCTAGGTATTTCTATTCCTTCTAATGTTTCCAGCTTATATGCTCCGTTGTTTAGCTTTCGAACTACCCTAAACGGTCCTTCCCAATTGGGGGCAAGCTTTCCCTTGCTTTTTGGGTCTGTGATTTTCTTCAAGACCAGGTCACCTTCTTGGAACACCCTCTGTTGGACTTTCAGGTTGTACCTTCTTGCCACCCTCTGTTTTGCAGTAGCTTCTCTGATCCGTGCCATCTCTCTAATTTCTTCTATCTGATCAGCCGATATGTTCAAATTCTCCATGTTGGTGATTTCATCAAATTGCTTACGCCTCCAAGTCAGAATGTTGATTTCCACCGGTATCATTGCATTAGCCCCATATACCATCCTGATAGGTGTTTCATTAGTGGTAGAATGCGGTGTTGTATTGTATGACCACAAGATCTCTGGTAAGTACTCGGCCCACATTCCTTTTGCTTCCTCCAGCTTCGTTTTTATTCCGTTTAGGATAACCTTGTTGGCAGCTTCTGCTTGGCTTTTTGCTTGTGGATGTTCTACCGATGTGAACCTATTCTGTATTCCATAATCCTTACAAAAATCTACAACTGAGGTGCTCGCGAACTCAGCTTCATTGTCCGAGACTATAACTCCTGGCAAACCAAATCGACATATGATGTTCCTCCAATAGAACTTGTGAACCTTCTCGGCAAAGATCCGAGCAACAGCCTTGACTTCTACCCATTTTGTAAAATAATCGATTGCGACAATTAAGAATTTGAGCTGTCTTGAAGCGATTGGAAATAGGCCTAGGATATCTGCTCCCCACTGGTGGAACGGCCATGGGAGTGTTATCAGATGAAGTGACTCGGCCGGTAAGTGTTTGAGTGGAGCGAATACTTGGCATTTTCACACTTGCTAACGTATTCGATGCAGTCTCGCATCATATGTAGCCAGTAGTACCTGGCTCTTAGAATCTTTCCTGATAGTGTTCTCTCGTCAATGTGGATACCACACGCTCCTTCATGGATCTCTTTAATTACCAGCTCTATCTGAGACTCTGACACATATCTCAGCATAGGTGCCGACCTTCCCATCTTATACGGCGTGTCCTAGATATGATATACCGGGAAGTTATCCTTCTAATCTTCCGAGCTTCGTTGACGTCTTCGGGTAAAACTTAATGTGTTAAATAAGCAATGATGGGTCTCATCCACCCTTGCATATTCTCTATGGTTAATACTTCTTCTGATTGAATGTTGGGTGCTTCGAGAACTTCTTGAATCACGGTCTTATTTATTCCTGAATTTTTTGAGTTGGCTAGCCGGGCTAAGAGGTCGGCCCGGGAATTATCTTCTCTTGGGATATGGATGACTTCAAATTCCAAGAACGCTTTGGATATTCCGAAGTTTTTTTAAGGTATTTTATCAGGATGGAATCCTTTGCCTATTATTCGTTCTTCATTTGTCTGACCACTAGCTGAGAATGAGTTTTGACCAACAAGTTTGTTACTCCGACTTCCTTTGCCAATTTCATTCCGGAAATTAAGGCTTCGTACTCCGCCTGGTTGTTATTAACCTGAAAATTGAAACACAAGGAGTATTCTAATGTTAGCTCTTCGGGTCCTTCCATAATGACCTCGACTCCACTTCCCTTGAGATTTGAAGATCCATCTACATAAAGAACCCATCTGTTTGAGATTTCTTCTCCAGCCGGTGCACTTAACTCAACCACAAAGTCAGTCAGTGTCTGTGACTTAATACTGGTTATGGGTATAAAGTTGATGTCATATTTGGAAAGCTCTATTGCCCACTTGACCATCCGTCCTGCCAAGTCGGGCTTTCTAAGTATCTGTTTGATTGGGTAGTTTGTCTTTATTGTGATAGAATGACATTGAAAATAATGTCTCAGCTTCCGAGCTGTAGTGACTACCTCCAGTGCTAAACGTTCAATCTTTTGGTATGTTAGCTCTGCTCCTTTTAGGACTTTGCTGATAAAATATACAGGTTGCTCTCCATCTTCTCCATCTTGTACCAAAATCGAGCTAAGGGCATTATCAGTGAATGAAAAATATAGGACAAGAGGTGTATTTTCTTTGGGCCTTACTAAGATAGGGGGCAAGGACAGAAAACACTTTACTTCTTGAAAAGCTTCTTCACACGCCTCTGTCCACTCGAACTCCTTAGATTTCCTTATCGCTGCAAAGAAATGAATTGACTTGTCCCCTGTGCATGATAGAAATTGTGACAATGCCCCCAGCCTCCCTGTCAGCTGTTGGACCTCCTTTTTCGTGGTTGGACTTCTCATTCCTATTATCGCCTGGCATTTGTCCAGGTTTTCTTTTATTCCTTGGTTGGCGAGCATGAATCCAAGGAATTTCGTGACTTGTACTCCAAAGGTACATTTTTCCGGGTTCAGTCTCATGTTGTAGCTTCTGATGGATGCTAAGGTTTCAGTTATATCCTTCACATGTAGCTGATTTTGAGTCGTCTTGATCACCATGTCATCTACCTAGACCTCCAGATTCCTCCCTATCTGAGTAGTGAATACCTTATCCATTAACCTCTGGTAAGTAGCCCCAGCATTTTTTAGTCCAAAAGGCATGACCTCATAGTAGTAATTGCTCTGACGGGTCATGAAAGCAGTTTTTGGTGCGTCAATGGGATTCATGTGGATCTGGTTGTATCCGGAATATGTGTCCATGAAACTAAGTAGACGAAAACCTGATGTAGCATCTATAAGTCGGTCAATATTTGGCAGTGGATACGGATCTTTAGGACATGCTTTGTTGAGGTCCGTAAAGTCCACGCACATTCGCCATTTTTTGGATTTCTTTTTTACCATCACTACATTGGATAACCAAGTTGGATATTTGATCTCCTTGATGAACCCGGCTTGTAACAACTTCTCGACTTCCTCTGCTATTGCTTTCCTCTTTTCATCGTCACCCTTTCTTTTCCTTTGAGAGACCGGCTTGATGTCTGGGTCGATTTCCAAATGATGACACATGAAATTGGGATCTATCCCAGACATGTCTGAGGGTTTCCATGCAAAAAAGTCCACGTTGTCTTTTAGTACTTGGACGATCTCTTTCTCTTCTTTCGGGGACAAGTTGACTCCAACGTGTGTAACATGGCATGGCAGATGCCCAATCTGAACTTGCTTTGTTTCTTCGTTGGGGACTATATTCTCTTCAACTGCATCATCACATGGATCAATGTCAACTAGGTTGACTTTGAGGGAATTCTTGGGATCCGCTTCTCCCTTGGGCTCCTTTCTTTTCAACTTCAAGCTGTCCTTGTAACATTTTCTGGCCAGCCCGTGGTCGCCTCTGATTATCCCAACCCAACCATTTCCAAGTGGGAATTTCATTGTCAGATATAGGGTTGAAAGTGAAGCTTCTAGGGCGTTAAATGATGGTCGGCCTATAATGATGTTATAGGGTGAAGCAACATTGACTATTAAGTATCTTAGTCGGATAGTCTTTGCATTTGCCGTGTTACCAAAGGTAGTCGGTAATGCTAGATGTCTGAGCACTTGAACATGTTCTCCCAAGAATCCTACTAGACTGCCTTTGAATGGTAGCAACTCGGTCGCATCAAGCCCCATTCCACTGAATGTATCCTAATACAATACATCAGCTGAGCTTCCAAGGTCTATCAGTACCCTCTTCACGCTTCAATCTCTTATCTGTACTTTGATAACCATATTATCATTCTCATGCGCCAAGACTCCTATGGCGTCTTGTTTGGAGAATGTTACAGCATCTAAGTTGCCCTCTGTTTCCTCTGGGGATTTCTGGTCAATATGCATAACTGTCCTAGCATATCTCTTTCTGGCTAAACTTGTTTCTCCACACCCAGCGAACCCCCCGAAAATGGTGTATAGGGTGTGTCGGGCTGTCTTTGTCTCGTGACCCTCTTCAGCATCTAAACTTTTCTTTTGGGATACTTTTTTTGGTCCCTGATCGTCTTGGCGAAGACTTCTTTTGTTATTTTGTGGTCGGGAATCCTTCACGTACGCCAAGAGGTGTCCCCTTTGGATTAGGGCTTCAATTTCCTTTTTCAGCTGTTGCTAGTCTTCGGTGTAATGTCCCTGTATACGGTGGTAATTACACCAAGCCTCAGGTTGCCTTCCCATGATTACGTTGGCTCTTTTTGGACGTTGAGGCTCAGGCAATAGATTCATGTGGCCGACTTCTTTAAGGATGTCCCCCTGCTTGTATTTAGCGGGGTGAGGTCTCTGTTTGGCTTGTACGGATGTTTGTATGGTCTGGGATAGTGTCGTTCGTGCGCAGCACCCCGAGGATGATCCTTCGTCCTGTTTGACTCCTCTTCTTTACTTTTTGTCTTTTCATCGTCGTCCCAAGAACTTTTCTCTTGGTTACTTTCTTCCCCTTTGATGTAACATTCGGCCCGGGTAGTGATCTCGTCCATGCTGATAGCTGGCTTCTGAGCCAATGACTCGTTGAATTGCCCGGCTCGCAATCCATGTTGAAAAGCCCCCACAAACAGCTTTTGATTCGGATGAGATACTTTGAGGGTTTCCTTATTGAACTGAGCCAAGTATTCACGTAGTGGTTCCACCTGCTTCTGTCGAACACTGAACAATGCGATCGTGGATACCTTTCAGCGTTTGCTTGCTGAGAAGTGTTGTACTAACTTCTTAGTTAGTTTCTAGTATCTTATGATGGAGAGTCGAGGAAGGCTCATGTACCATCTTAAGGCTACGTCCTTCAAGGTTTCGGCCATGAGTTTGCACTTCAACGAGTCCGAAGGGCAACTATGGCCATCTGATTGTTGATGGCAGTGACATGCTCCTGAGGATTTGTCTTCCCATCATAAGAAACTAATGAGGGTGCTTTAAAGTTTTCGAGTACGTGGTTGATCAGTAGTTTTCATACGTTATTTTAGTGTTTGTTTTAGTTAATCTTTTGTTATTGTTTATTTGTTTTATATCTCTTTTACTGCATTTTATGCCTTGGTTGTGTCCTTGAGTGTTTTTCAGGTTCATACGAACATTCAGGAGGAATCGGAGCGTAAAACAATAAAAATCATAAGTTTCAGAAGAGTTTTAAGTAGGAAGACAACAGCCTGACACGACCACCCGTGTGGCGGTTCCAAGAAGAGGCGATGTTAGAGATTTGGCAGGGGCTGACACGGGTGCCCGTGTCGCCTGACATGGCCCGTGTCAGCATGTCTAGAGCACACAATATTTTCATCAAAATGCCAGGGAGCCAACACGGCCGCCTGTGTCACCTGACACGACCCGTGTTGGCTGTGACGTGTCATCTTCTAATTTTCTTGGAATTGTAACTTTTGTGATCCTTGGGGGTGTTTTGGGCATTCCTCATTAATGTATTAGACCTGAGAGTATTTAAGACACTTTTTGAGAAAGGAAAAAGAACTTTTGGACGGGAGAAGAATTTCACGATCAAGACTGGAGAGATCAAGGTTTTCAGAAGGCGAAAGGTTTTCATGAGTGGAAGCAATTGAAGATCAAAAGTCATCCAAATTCTTGTAATGTTTAATCTTTAAGAGTTGGTTGAAAGCAAAATATCGTAGAATAAGGATTGAGGTTATTGCAGAGCAATTCACACACCTTTCCCTAGCATGTTTCATAATATTGTTTAAAAGTCAATTTTAATCTTCTGCTCTATTTTCTCATTACGGTTATTATTTTCTAAACAAACCCAACCCCCAAAGTAATTTTTGTTTAATTGAATCACTATCAAACTTATATTTCCTACGAAGTCCTCGAGATCGATTCTGGGGATAATACCTGAAAGCTCAAATATTTTGGACAAAATTTTGGGAAAACTCAATGCTGAAGGAGATGTTTCAACATACAGACCAGAGCTAAAGAATTCTGCCAAAGAACAAAGATGTCGAAGGAGATGTCTCAACTTGTAGACTTGACATCCTGGATTGTTATAACAGATTGATTTAAATCTGTCTTATATCTGTTGCAAGGAACAATTGCAGGAGTGGATCAAGGACCCAAGATAGAAAGCCCAAGGAAACTGAAGCCTATAAAAGAAGACTTAGACCTAGGATTTATATGCCTTTTTGTAACCTAGTTCTCTTGCGTAAGAAACAAGGGTTTAGGGTTTTGAGAGTCGTTGGCTCTCTAGGTTGTAAGTCTCCCTTTGTATCAGTTGATGCATTGTGGCAGATATAGGTGTTACACATATCCATAAGCCTTGAGGTATTGGATTGTGTATTTTTCTTGGATGAAGTTTTTAAGCAAATCCGAGTTAGCTTGTTTTTTAAATATGCTTGACAGAATTCTGTATTGACAGGGATGATGTAAAAATCACAGTTTGTGATTAAGGGAAACGAGTGGGGTATCTCGTATCAAAGTGATTGTTCTTTGATAAAGTCTTCATTGGGTAGATATTAGGATTTGAAGTTGTAAACGGGGGAGTTTAGCTTTGTAACAGTTCTACAGATAGTGGAGTCTTCTTCCTGGATTGGTATCCCCCAGATGTAGGTGAGTTGCGCTGAACTGGGTTAACAATTGTTGTGTTCTTTATCATTCTGCATATTTACTTTTCTGTTAGAGTTCATGATAAACATGTTGGATCAGATGTCATAACATCTGTGATTCTGCAGTTCTTATATTCAAAGTATCAGTCTGCTATTATTCCTCTGCGTTTAACTGTTTATGTAGAACAATGTCTTGCCATGTGTTAGGACATCTACTGTCTGCATTGCCAGAATTTCATTTGGTATCAGAGCAGGCATCCTGTCTATTTCTGGATGAGATCCTTGGGAGATACTTTATGGCCTTTAAACAAGGAGGAGTTTTGAAGATCAGATCAATCAACTCAGACATACTCAAGGGTATTAATGGATGGGATGGATGTTCTGGATCGAAGATAACAACCCAGAGGTTGTTCATGTTGTTGAGGAGGTTCTACAACAACTGCAAGAGAAGTGGCTAGTTCTCTTGTTGGGGTGTCTTAAAAGATGTTTTGACATCTTATTAGGGCAAGCATAATTTGTTCCTTGGTGGTTCCGCTGCATGTGTTTCTGATGGAAGAGCTCTAGAATTATGGGATTCTGGAGTTGTTGCTGAAGACAGATGGTGGAAGATCTTAATCGTCGACCTCTATATGTGAAGCTATCTGTGTTCTTTTATTCCAAAGTCGGGAGCGATGGAATAAAGGGATTTGTTGGAAGATGTCTGTTATGGTGACTTGGTACTTGGAAGCTTGGTTCCATGGTACAGTTTAAAGTCAGTTGAAGAGGAGAGGAGTTGAGTTTAAGTTTATCAAGTTCTTGCTCTGGGAGTTTGATAAATTATTGATCGGCTAGGTTGTCAAAGATACTTGAGAATTCTCTCAAGTCTACTCATAAAGGCGTCTCAGTCATGCATCTGGAGTTTTCTAGTTATTCTTCTGACTAGAAGGTGTTTCTATGAAACACAACCTGAAGAAAGTGGAGGTAATTTATTTTCACTCTCCAAAACAGTAAGGAAGGATTCATCTCTCTTAACCCTAAGGGTGGATCCAATCTGATTGGAGTTCTCAGAATTGTTAAGGTAAATAAGGTTCGTTCAGAGAGAATCTTAGTTACTTGAGTCAAGGGTGGCAGCCTTGGTATCTCAACACTGTTTGTCAAAGAAGATACTTGCAAAAGATTGAATACTTGATAAGTGTTCATGAAGTGATCTGGTGGAGCTTAGCTACAACAGTGAAGAAGGGAAATTGGACAAGGATTTAAGATTAATTGCTATTTGTGGAATTCACAAGTATTTAATTAGTTATCCTTGAAAGTCAAGATTGCAGATGTTCAACAAGATGTTGGAACATCTCATCATCAGAGTTTGTGCAGAATCATGGGAGGGGTACTGCATGTGCTTTAGCATCTGTTTTAGTCTTGGGTGTTGACCTAAGAATGGGCTTCAGTCTGGTATGACAGAAGCATGTGATCTCTGGAGAGTTTCCTGGCAAGAAACTGGTCTGGACTTTGATGTTGTAGAAGATGAAGATGAAGACATCATAATCTTGATTGTTGCTTCTTGGATCAGCTTATCTAGGAGGAATGGAGTGCTGGTGATGGCTCAACTTGGATCAGTTTATTTCTGATCTGGGTACTTGGGAGCATGTGATCTTGCTCAGTTTGAAGGTCAAAGTTAAGTGGCAGTTATCTCTGTCTTTCTACAGACTGCTCTACTAAGGAAAGTGGCATTCTTTGGTATGGCTATGGTGTAGTCTAGGACTACTAATCTTCTAAAGATTCAGGCGTGGCAGGTATGAAGTCTTTGGAGTTTCAAAACAGGATGGAGGTTGTCTACTCAAACTTGGTTGTTGAATAAAGTCTATGAGACCATGGAACTCTTGTTCTGTAATAGGGAGGAGGTTCTTCTAAGTGGTAGAAGAAGGAGCTGAATTCAGCAGTTGGATGTCGTATCAGAATGTTCTGACATCTAGCTTAACATCAGAATCTCAGCTGGTGATGTGGCACATCAACTTAAGATAAGGTGATCTACATGATAATGGAAGTTATGGATGCTTCAAAAAGGTCTATCTCATACAGTTTGCGGGAGCTGTGGTTTGAGAAGATGTTACATGTCTAGAGGCTTGGTGGATCCAAGATGTCTTGCTATGGAGCAAGTAGTTCATGTGACTTGAAGATCAGATTTCATTAGTGGATCAGTGTATCTTGTGGGAGTTCTGACGAAGAATGAGATCAGTCAAACAGTGGCATTTGGTTGATCTTTACTGTGCATTCAAGCAGGATGCTTGAAACTGATTGCTCTTGTGTAGAAGGGAATTAGTTGAAAATGTAAGGAGATTCTGGTTCTCTTGGAGCTTGTGGTAGAAGTTCTAGGTTGAGTATGGAAGTATGCCTTCTTTTGGTGGATGAAAGTTTATTTCTCTTTGGGTTTCTGGAGTTCTCTTTGTTCAAGCTGGTGGCGCAGTGTTGTGTAAAGATCCTCAGTTAGATTACTATGCAGATAGTAAGTCCAATGGTGGAGCATATCAAGAACCATGATTTGTGGTGTCTTTGATATGTGAAGGATGTCCTAACTGATGTTAGAACTTTTTTTTGCCTACATCGTGTCTAAGGAGTATCTATCTTGTCATACGAGAGAATGATGGAGTAGAAGAACTGCCTTGGAAGGATGGTGTAGAGAAGATTGAAGTGGATCATGTGATGATTGCATAGAAGTCTGAATATGGATATTCACCAGTTGATTAGAAGTATTCCAGGTTATCATCCAGGAGAATGATGAAGGAATTAGTGTCTTGGATTATTGGGTGTCTATCTATTGATTGACCTTGTTAAGGTCAGATAAAAAGCTTGTGGAGGGGATAACGCCTCTATTGGCAAGTCATGCTAAAGGGAAGTGGATCAGTTTGGCAGCTGTGAAGTTCTGAAGCATGTATACGGTATTTGACACTATTGGAAGAAAACAAACTAAGAGGTATGGTATCTCTTTGAGGAATGTGGATCATTCCAGATTAATTGGATTTTATCTTAGGGAACAAGGAGATCTATACATGAGAATTCAAGAGGAATTCTTTTGGTGTATGGATAGTTTCTGGAAGAGGGGGATCAATGGAGCTTTGATCTTAATCCAAGAGTTTGTTAATTTAGGATGGTGATCCTAATGAGTCCTCACGGGAAGCACGATGGTGTTCATGTGTGAGTGATTATTGGTTCTTGTCAGAAGAAGCAATAAGTGGAGTTGATGATTGTGTTCAACAGGTAGGTTGGACAGAGGATGCGCTCTTGAAGACATAAAGATGCCTCTTATGTTTTCCATTCATCAGCATAATGTTTATTGGAGGAGCACTGGTTATCTTAGATATGGGGAGTTGCTCCTTGATCTAAGATATATTACTGCAGGGGTGCAGTTCAGGTTCCAGTTTGTATTGTGCGTCAAGCAGACTGTGATTATTTTGAAGATGAGATGTCAAGAAGAATGTCTTGACATTGCCCTGCAGCTGCAGACTGTGGGGGTTATTGATCAATACAGAAGTTTTGATAAACATTGTCTGACATGATGTCAGGACATTGTTAAGAACATGCTTTTGAGGTAACTGGGTCATTATGGAAGGTGTACCTTGGACTGTAGAATATGTCCGTGTGTAAAACATGTTCTTCGGGCTTTGAAAAATCTTTGGACGATGCTCCTTATAGAAGAAACAGTCAAAGAATTCTTGGCCGGTGCACTCTCGGTGTTGGTGAAGTTTCATTTTCTATTAATGATCTTCCCTTGGCTCGCTGATTCCTATGAAGGCCGCTTGGATATTTGTAGAAAATCCTTGGTCACTTTTGGCTCAAGATGTGAGTCCTCATGGTATTATTCAGAATTGTTCCTTGGGTGTGGTGCGTCTGGGCTGGCTTGCTACATTTTTTTTGTTAACTTTTGGCAAAAAAAAAGGGAGAAAGATCTCGTACCTCAGCTTCATTTGTGTCTTGTGTCCTGAGTTAAGAACACAGTCATGTGTTTAGGGGGAGTTTTATCCTTCTCCTCATAAACATCATCATAAAGAAAAATTAGTTTAGGATCTCTGGAGTCTCAGGAGTCTTAAGTTAATACTTATGAGTTGGTTATTCAGGTTGACACAAATTCAGGAGAATCGTGACTTTATTGTACAAAGAGTTTTAGCCAAAATTTTCGAAAAAGGGGGACATTGAAAGCTCAAATATTTTGGACAAAATTTTGGGAAAACTCAGTGCTGAAGGAGATGTTTCAACATAAAGACCAGAGCTGAAGAATTCTGCCAAAGAACAAAGATGTCGAAGGAGATGTCTCAACTTGTAGACCCGACATCCTGGACTATTATAACAGATTGGTTTAAATCTGTCTTATATCTATTGTAAGGAACAATTGCAGGAGTGGATCAAGGACCAAAGATAGAAAGCCCAAAGAAACTGAAGCCTATAAAAGAAGACTTAGACCTAGGATTTCATAAGCCTTTTTGTAACCTAGTTCTCTTGCGTAAGAAACAAGGGTTTAGGGTTTTGAGAGTCATTGGCTCTCTAGGTTGTAAGTCTCCCTTTGTATTTGTTGATGCATTGTGGCAGATATAGGTGTCACACAGATCCATAAGCCTTGAGGTATTAGATTGTGTATTGTTCTTGGATGAAGCTTTTAAGCAAATCCGAGTTAGCTTGTTTGACAAGTATGCTTGACAGAATTCTGTATTGACAGGGATGATGTAGAAATCACAGTTGGTGATTAAGGGAAGTGAGTGGGGTATCTCGTATCAAAGAGGTTGTTCTTTGATAAAGTCTTCATTGGGTAGATATTAGGATATGAAGTTGTAAACGGTGGAGTTTAGCTTTGTAACAGTTCTACAGATAGTGGAGTCTTCTTCTTGGATTGGTATCCCCCAGATGTAGGTGAGTTGCACCGAACTGGGTTAACAATTATTGTGTTCTTTATCATTCTGCAGATTTACTTTTCTGTTAGGGTTCATGATAAACATGTTGGATCAGATGTCGTAACATCTGTGATTCTGCAGTTCTGATATTCAAGGTAGCAGTCTGCTATTATTCCTCTGTGTTTAACCATTTATGCAGAACAATGTCTTGACATGTGTTAGGACATCTGATGTCAGCATTGCCAGAATTTCAATACTCCCTTTTATTACTACATCGGTAAAAATAGTACACTTGCTATTTTTCTGATCAAGTTTTTGGCACCGTTGTCGGGGACTGCCAAAAATATAAGTTTAATTGTAGTTCAATTAGAATTTTGTCACTCTGCAATTAAAATTTTGTTTTATTATTATTTTTTTCTGTTATAAATTTTAATTTTTGTTTCTCTAACAATTGTCTAATCTGTGTACGCGAGGCCAGCCCTCAGCTGAATTAATTTTTGTACGCAGGCGCAGATACCGACACAGAGACACGTCCAGAAGTTGTTAAGATGGCTGTAAATTCGCCGCCAGCAGAGAGAGTTCTGGATGACTATGTGAGAGCAAATGCTCCAACAGGACGGTTGACGATAGTAAATCAACCGGTGAATGTTGATCATTTTCAGCTGCACCCATCTACAATCCGTCAGCTCGAAAGGAGACCTTTTTCGGGGAAAATCAATGAAGATGCCAACAAGCACCTCCAAAGGTTCCTTACTATAAGCCCATCATCAAAGATTGAAGGGCATTATGAAGAAGCCAAACAGTTGGTGATGTTTCTATTTACTTTGTTCGAGGATGTTGAAGAATGGTTTTATTCTCTACCTGCTGGGAGTATTACCACTTGGAAAGAGATGGAGACAACATTTCTCAATGAGTACTTTCATGTTTCTGTGTACATCCGTCAAAGGTATGACATAGTGAACTTTAAACAGAAGGAGGAAGAGCCATTGGGTGACGCTTATAAAAGGTTTAAAAGGTTGTTGGTTACATGTCCTACTCATAACATAGATGCAACAGAACAGATGCAGAATTTTGTGAATGGCCTCAAGTTGAAGATGAAGCAACTGATTGATATAGCAGCCAGTGGCTCATCTAATTTTTCAACAGCCTCGGGTATCAAAAAGATAATTGAAGCTATTACGGCAAATGAGCATTTGGAATTATATGATCGCAGTGTGAGTCAACCTGAGGGAATAATTGATCTGAAGCTAGCAAATCAAGTTGTCAAAATGGAAGACCAAATTGCAGCGGAAGTAGAAAGAAGACTCAAGAAGATGGATATTGGTGCTCAGCCTGTGGCACAAGTTCAACAAGTTCAAACTGGTCAGATGGTGAGTTGTGAGATTTGTAGCGGACCCCATTATACTGTGCATTGCGTTGCAACTGCGCAACAAATTGAAGAGATAAAGTTTCTGAAGCAGAACAATCCCTATTCTCAAAATTATAATCCAGGGTGGAAGAATCATCCTAACTTCTCCTGGAAAGACCAGAATCAATTCCAATACCAACAGCAGCAACAGGTCCCTCAGAAAGCAGAGTGGGAGATTGCCATTGAGAAGATGGCAGCTCAAAATATGCAATTCTAGGAAGAGACCTGAAATAATCAAAGGAATAATATAGCTTCTATCAAAAATCTTGAAGTTCATTTGGGTCAAATAGCACAACAACTCTCCATGCATGCTCAAGGATCCCTCCCGAGTGCAACAATACCGAATCCAAAAAATCATGAGAATGTTAATGTTGTCACAACAAGAAGTCAGAGAGTTGTGGAAGAAGAGGAAGAAAGGGAAACAAATGATTATCAGTGTATAGAGGTGGATCTAGAAGTGAGATAAAACAGGAAAGAACCAGAAAGAGCTTTACCACCCATGAAGCCAACTGAAGAGAAAAAGAAAGAGGAGGCTAAACCACAGATTAAGCTACCTTACCCTTAGAGAGTGACAAAGAAAGATCCTAAAGAGAAGGACTTTGAGAAATTTATCTCAGTGTTCAAAAAGTTAGAAGTCCATATGCCACTCTTTGAAGCACTCGACCAAATGCCCTTCTATCAGAAATTCATGAAAGAAGTGATAACTAATAAAATACCTATTGCAGATGAGCCGGTTGTTCCAAAGTAAAAGTGCAGTGCAATCTCGCTAGAAAGGAAGATCCCAATAAAGCAGAAGGATCCCGGATCGGTCACAATACCTTGCACCATAAAAAACATAAATTTTAAGAAGGTCCTCATTGATTCGGGTGCGAGTGTAAGTCTCATGCCATTATCCATTTATAAAAAGTTGGGAATTGGGAAGCTGAGCGATGGGAGAACAAATCTTAAATTTGTTGTCCACACAACTAAGCAATCATATGGGTTAGCTGAAGATGTGTTGGTGATGATCAATAAATTCGTCTTTCCAGTTGATTTTGAGATCATGGATATTCTTGAGGTTGAAGAGACTCCCATCATTCTTGGTTGACCATTCTTGCTTACTAGTAGATGCAATGTGGACATTGAAAAAGGTACTCTGACATTGAAATCTTTTGAGGAGGAAATAACTTTAAAAGTTTTGGAAAAAGCAGAAGTGCAAGACCACCACCTGAAAAAGTCTCGGGCATAATCTCTAAGGTTGCAGTATCTCGGTCATCTATTGCACATGGCAACACTCTAAAGTCCATTCATGAAATCAAGAAAAGAAAGAAAAAGAAACATCGAAGGAAGGATATGGAAGTTGGAGTTGACTTGAGGCACAAAGTAGCTCTTATCTCTGAACCTGACTGGTTTTCTGTGGCGAAAAAGTAAAGAGACAAGGTGTGAAAGCAGAAGTACCCCCCACGACATTGGGGAATGAGCCGTCAAACCATGCGACGTTAAATGAAGCGCTATGTGGGAGGCAACCCACGCTTTTATTACTAAGTCATTTTTCTTTTTGTTATTTTGTTTGTTTCGTTTGCAGGTAATAAACAAGACCTTGCGGGTGCAAGCCATGATGTAACAGTGGGTGTTGCATTACATCCCGCCTCCTTAGTAAGGATCTCTGTGAGTAACCTCTCTCGCTCTTGTTCTAACACATTGGGAGAATGTGTGGTTCAAGTTTGGGGGAGGATTTACTGTTTTTAGTTCTTCCGTTTAGACTTGTTATTGTCGTTTTTGTGTGTTATTTTATAAAACCACTTTAAATTCTCCCCGAATTAGAGCCGTAATTTTTTTTTTCTTGTGAATACTGTAATTTTGAGGTGGTCAAGAAAGTATATAGAGTTTGAGGGAAGAGGAGCTAGAATTAGGGACATTAGGAAAGTTTGGAAAGTGAGGTATGACCTGAATACCCTAGATTCCTTGGAGTAAAGAAATGAGTCCAATGTGTAGATTTGTGCCATAGTACTTGGATTTGAGAAGTATTCCCCTAGTAGTTCATAGTGATAGTCTGGCATGATTAAAAAGAATTGCATGTATAGGGTTGATTGAGAGAATGACTTAAGGCACCGAAAACAAATTAAATAATGGTGATAAAGACAACTTGTCCTTCTAAGTTGGGTAACCCTCACCCGGTTACATTGCCTAATGACGGTTGAGTCTCAATTATCATCCCAAAGTGGACTAATAAATGCCAATGAGCGAGGAAAAAAAGAATAAAGGTGCCTAGAAAAAGTTTCGATCAATCTTGTTCATGTGAGGGAAAACGATCATAAATGCCTTAATCTGATTATCCGAATGAAATGGGTAGAAAATCGAAGAAAAGACTTAAGCTCAAAGCATAGTTGGAGAGGTCACCAAAAGGGGGACTTAGGTCCGTGGTTTTATCGCGGTATGTGTTTGTGTAATACCTTCGTTAACGGACGATTACCAAGAGATCTAGTTCTAGCCAATCGGAACAAAGGCTCACGTATGAGTATCTACGCACCTTACCTTCACAAGTTTTTCTTTTGAATGGTACCATTTGATCTAGAAAGTATGTATGCAAGCTTGTTGCTTGAGGTCAAGCAACGATTTATGTTTGGGGGAGTTTAATCGGCGGTTTTCATACGTTATTTTACTGTTTATTTTAGTTAATCTTTTGTTATTGTTTATTTGTTTTATATCTCTTTTACTGCTTTTTATGCCTTGGTTGTGTCCTTGAGTGTTTTCAGGTTCATACGAACATTCAGGAGGAATCGGAGCGAAAAATGATAAAAATCGTAAGTTTTAGAAGAGTTTTAAGTAGGAAGACAGCAGCCTGACACGGCCACCCGTGTGGCGTGACACGGCCCGTGTCAGGATGGTTCCAAGAAGAGGCGATGTTGGAGATTTGGTAAGGGGCTGACACGGGTACCTGTGTCGCCACACCGCCCGTGTCAGCATGTCTGGAGCACACAAGATTTTCATCAAAACTCCAGAGAGCCAACACGGCCGCCCGTGTCACCTGACATGGGCCGTGTTGGCTGTGTCGTGTCATCTTCTAATTTTCTTGGAATTGTAACTTTTGTGATCCTTGAGGGTGTTTTGGGCATTCCCAATTAATGTATTGGACCTGAGAGTATTTAAGACACTTTTTGAGAAAGGAAAAAGAACTTTTGGACGGGAGAAGAATTACACTATCAAGATTGGAGAGATCAAGGTTTTCGGAAGGCGAAAGGTTTTCATGAGCGGAAGCAATTGAAGATCAAAAGTCATCCAAATTCTTGTAATGTTTAATCTTTATTTTGAAATTTTTTATCTGAATAATATGAGTAGCTAAACCCTCCAATGCTAGGGGGTGTCCCTGAATTGCGATGTAATAACTTTTATGTTCCTTATTTTATGATACGAGTGCTTTTAATCTTAATCTCTTTTATCTTGCAAAATGCTTACTGCTTTTTACATCGGACAAATGTAATCTGATTTATGGTTAAGGTTTAGGTTGGACAAACCAACTTAACGCTATTCGCATGATAATAATACTGTAGATATTGCCTAGTGTTGCGGTGAAAATCAGATAACAAGCTATTAATTAACTTGCATCATTTTATTTTACAACCGACTTTGATTTATCCAAAGGAAAGGTTCAAGATCGTTAGAAAAACCTAAAGGGGGAGATCTAAGGTTCGGGGGTTGGTTACGCCTAGGGAAGGTATTAGCACCCTAAACGTCCGTAGTACTCTACGGGAGCCTCTTGTTCTAATTGTTATCTTATGTTTGCTAAAGGTTTTATGCTAAAGGTTGAAACCCTAGGGGTTAGTATCTAAGTATACTCGACAAGGCATCGCACCTTGCGCTACGTATCCTCGGGAATAGAATCAGAGTATGCGTAGTTCTACTTCTACTGAATGATTGACTATGGTCAATATTCAGAGGGGAAATGAGTGCAAGCTCATTGTAGAGTTCAAGAACTCTCTAGATCTAGTTGAAATGGTCATGTGTTATGTTTTAGTCAGTAGGGAAAGTGAGTATTCATTAGGATGAATATCACAAAGAGTTTAGGAACTCTCTCCTAAGGCTAGTTATGATTTCTATGGCTCTGATGAGGCCAAGAAATAAAGTTTTCTCCTAAGAGGTTACTTAGGTTAAGGTGGGAGGTCATGACTTTAGGAGTCAACATGTTTAACCTTCCTTTGGAATAGGGGAAAGATAACAGTTGATAAAAAACAAGGTATTAAACACATATGATGATTATAAAAAGACATGAATATAATAATGAGAGGAAACAAGATCAAGATGTCAATACAAGGTTTAGAAACATACATGAGACAAAGATCAAACATTATGAATAAAGATAGAATGGCAAGGTTCAATAATAAAGACTTAATAAGCATTTATAAACCAAACATGCATAAAGGTCTTTAAAAATAAAATATTTTTGTCATTTTCTTTTTATATGTAGAAAGTAGATTTAATTAGAGAAATAGAGCAAAAAGAATGGGATAAAAAGGATTAAAAATGAACAAGTTATAGTGTTTTGAAAATTAAGACATAAACTAAATATAGTAAAACAAATAGGTGATAAAAAAGAATGGCAACCATGGGGATTGAACCCACGCCCTTTGAATCAACAACACCAAACAATGGCCAACTAAGCTGCATGCGCGTAGTGAATATAGAACACAAACACTAATATATATGTAAAACAAGCAAAATCAGACAAAAGAAAAAAAAAAGGTTGGGTGTGGGGATCGAACCCCAGTCCCCTTGCTTGCAAATACTTATAACTCCCTCCATGGACCAGCGGTACTACGCTCTCATCCATGAATTATATGCTTCCAGAAAATAATAAAGCGAAACAAATCCCTAAATGCCCCAAAACGTAAGAAGCTCACGCATGCCAGCCATGTCCAAATTCCAAACCAAACAAACTCACACAGCCATGCTCATACAAGTATAACTCAGTCAAAACTCAACCATTTTAAACAAAGCGAAGCCTAAAATTGATCAGTAGCGAACAAGGAATACAAGGGTGCCATCTATTTGACCTAAACCCTAACATACATAACATAATGAACCAATCAAAAGGGAGATGTTACTCAAGTTCACAACCAAACATAAGGAGGCTATAACACTCAGAATATATTACATCAAGGGTGAAACACACGAATGGCAATCATCAATACACAAATCACAAGAGCTAAGAATTGGACAGTTGCATATGATATGATTTATCCTAAGTTAGATGCTGAGTTCGGTGTTCAAGAATGGAAATTCAAGCAAGACATATGTGTGCATACAGTAGGATACAATCAAATGGTAGAACTGAGGATTTTTCACAAACAGATGGATGAGATCACATTTCAAAGCATCAAGGTTTAATGACATATAGAGATAACAGTCCTATTGTTAATTCAAATCAAGATGAAACAGTTGGATTTAAATGGAATCACTAATTGATGAATAGACACAATAGCAGCACCTTGGTCAAATGAGAAGGTAATGTTAAGCAGTCAAGCATTCTAGTCAATTAAAAGCAAATAATGTGTAAACAACTTAGACAAATTGCGTGTGGTAAAGTGCAGATCAGCCATTACATATTCAGTTTTAAAAACTTCAAAGTCAGCTTTGTTCAAAGATTTGGCAATAACACTTAAGAGGTCTAATAGCTAGTCAACAACACATAAACAAAGCATGATCAGTTACAGATGAGAGTTATTTCAAACAAAGTCACTTCAAACAAAAATCAACATGGGCATGTGCAATTGAATGATAGGCTTAAGGATGTAAACATATAGAACACAACACTGACCTAATTCAAATCAGATTGGCATACTGAACATCAGGAGCTGCAAATTCTCTAAGAGCTCTTTGATTATCCATGTTAAATTTAATACGAAAAAAAAAAAATCAACAAAGAAAAAGAAAACACATAACTAACTCAGCAATGCAGTAACAATTAAGAAAATACCTACAAAGTCCCTAAAAGTCAAAAACAAACACAAAGAAGGGAATCGATCAAAATAAATTCAGAAAAATAAACTGACACTGAAATTAATCTAATGACTTAAAAATATAATTTTGAGAATTTTTTTGATTTTTTTCGACTCTATGAAAACAGTAAAAAATTCATAAAAAATAGAAAAAAGGGTTTTTTGGCGATTCGGAGGGTGGACTCCAGGTATTCCTCAATGACCGGACGATTTTTCTATTTCAGGTAGGCGAAACAGTTTTACGATCGGACACAATTTTTTCAAAAACCGATTTTTTCGACTCTAGACGCGAGAAGGCCAAAAACGTGGGGAACCTAGGGCCTAAGCGCAACAACACTAAACCTATGACTCTAATATCGATTAATAGCGACAAGAATCCCCGGCAACGGCGCCAATTTGATCCGCGTGTCGCGCACAGATCAAAAACGAGTATTTTTGAAAACGTAGTAAAGCGACAATGTAACTCGGATATTGTTCACAAGGATTCTTGATTATTACTAATCGAATAAAAGGGGGGGTTTGGTCGTTTTCGATTGAGATTATTGAAATGACAAAAGTGATTATTGAAATAAGCTGTTGTGAAATAAGTGATTGTGAAATAAGCCAGTCTACCGATTTGGTTCCTACTATCATCGATTGTTATAATTTTAATATCCTAAGCGTTCATTCCTATCTGGATACAAACTCAATGACAAGCGCGATAGGGTTTGCAAGATGTATGATCTTATTGTCCGAATTAAGCAAACGGTATAAATTTTCATGAATTAAGCAAACATGATTATTCAGACACAAAAACGAATTAAGCAAACGTAAAAGTGTCTATGTTAGGATCATACAATCAACCAAATTGAATCAATATATTTCATGCAATTGAATTAAGCATACAAGAATATGAAATATCATTGAACGAAATTAAACAAAAGTTAACATTATAACAATCTCAAGTGTTAGAACCTGAATTACGGTAGACCGACTCAAAAGCGATTAGTTCTCCATCGTTCTTTCAAGCGTAAGAAAAATTATGAAAAATCGTGAATAGCGAAAAGGTCCGTGAACAGTACCGCGGCTGTTGGTATTTGGGGAAAACCCAACAACCCGCTTACAACCCAACTGGGTCAAATACATAACCCAGACCCAATTCTAAATGACCCGAAATTAAATAAAAACTAATGCTGCAGCTTCAAACGAAATTCTGGAATTATGAGCTCCGAATCTGACTTCGACTCCAACATGAAAGTCGTAGCTCTTTCTCTTAGCTTTCCGTCGACTAGTAGAGCGCCTCAAGACGATTCCTGGAACTCCGGTTATGATCGTTTTAGTGCAGACTGCTAATGCTGAAAATAAAGTGCGAAAATCAAATAAGTGCAAAAATAAACTAATTTATAAAAACACATTAAAATAGAAAAATAACCAAAGTAAAGTATGGAAATGTATAAGTATAAACATAGAGGAATGTGCATCAAAATGCACTGATCACATACATCAATCAAAAAACAATGGAACAAAGATTTGAACAAATTGGATGGTCAGTTCAACAATTAAACACACACATCACTTAGATATCCATGCATTTACAACACATGTTAGAGACAAACCCAAAGATAAGGAACACACAGCTGTGACTGGTGTGTGATTGTGTGAGCAGTGGCAAGGTTTATGGTCAAAGTAATTGTGGTGTGTGATGCTTCATGATAAACGACTACATCTCATCCTGCTGACATAAGTAAGATTTGACACATTTCAAATAAGAAACATACAGCCACAACAATCATTCTGGTACTTGAGGACCAAAAACATTTGAAACTTAGACTCTATGCAAAACAGGGCATAAGACAAACTATAGGACAGTTCAACAATCAAATTCACACAAAACATTTAGAGATAGGCAGTGCATAAACTTAGTAAAAACAACCAAATTAAGAAAATAATCTAACAAGCCTAAACATATAGGTATGCAGTCAAGACATTACAAGGGCATGACCTCTGAGGTTAAAAGCTTGGCAGAATAATTCTTGTTATTCGACAAAGTGAAAATGTCAAGCATGAACAAGATGACATGGCAAGTTATAGATCATGAGGCATATGACAAATGTAATATCAAGGTAAGGCATGCCAATCTATCATTCAAACTCTAAACATGTTGTCACAAAAGCAATCCAAAAGGGGTTAATGTAAGTCAATGGCTCAACAGTTTGCACAATCAAACAACAACAAAGTCAATAATCCATGAACAGAAACATCACTATTACAACCTCCACAAGAATAAGGTTAAAATCAGAACTGAGCACATAACCATATTCCTCCATTAATGATGGCAATAAAAAACACTCATGCTATTTGAACAAGAATCATTTGGTAACATCAACAATCATTAACAAATACACAAGATAAACTCAAGTATCCCATATCAGTTACTCAAAGAGAGACAAAGGTTCACAAGCTTCATTTCAAAATCTCATACTTAACATCCAAACAAATTAAAAACATCAACCATTAATCTAATCATAGTAATGCCACGAAGAGAACTTAAAGCTGCAAACACCAAGTTGATAAAACAGAGGTACTCAACACCATAGCATCAAAACATCACTTTTCAAGTGGAATTTAACAACATGTTCAAACATACATCAATCAGACAAGCATGTATAGAATGATGATATGCATAATAAAATTGTAAATAAGCATTAATAACAAAAGTATAAGAACACGATACCAAATGGGAGTGAGGTCTACTATCTTCAAGTGTGATGACTGCCTTCACGTCTTAAGCACTCCAACAGATTCCTTCAACTTGATTGCTCAGGCTTATGGAATTGCGGAGAAACTTTAAGTGTTTTTTAGAGAGAGTTGTTGATTCTGAACTGAACATCCACCCTCCTTATATAGGATACTTGATGGGCCGGGTCAAGCTTCAAACACTTGGTGGGCAAAGCAATGGGTAGGGTTTTGAAATTTGAATTCAAAGTGGTTCAGCTCTCGGAGACAAACGCTCCTTGCAACCTCAAAGTTCAGAGATTGCAGGGTCAAACATCAAATTGAGCATTGCTTCTGAGATACACTCCTGATGTCAAAATACACAAGCAATAGAAGTGGAAACTGATAGGGACAATGCTATGAACATTTCGCAGGCGATGCAGGGTATGGCAGTGTGAATGCTTAAACTAGCAAGTCCTCAGAACCAACTTTATTGAACCAGGCAGAGAGAGCTCATAATGGAATGGCTTCTTGGAGGATTCAAATTGAGCAAAAGCGCCAAGGATTTGAGGTTTAGGTAGTCTGAATGATTTTTGATATGCTTGATGTTTAAATTTCAATCTGAAGCTCGCATACACGAATGAGGAAGAAGAAACATTAGGTGATTTTGTTTCTTTGTATGCCACATGTCATTTTTCCACTGGCCACGAACAAGGGTTGAAAAGTCAAAGGAGGGGTGCTTATTTCTCATTGGTTGATGGTAAAACAATTCCTCCAATCACAAACAGCTCAAATGCCACGGAGGACCAAATAAATTGGCAAGGAAATGAATAAAACTTCTTCTCTTTTCCAATTATATCATAATAATAATAATAATAATTAATTAAAATGTTAATTAAATAAATTAAAAAAAATAATAGACTAAATTAACAATTAATCTAAATGATTAAACCAATGCAAAATTAAAATTAAATTGAGATTAATTTATATTAATAAAAATAGGACAACTAAGATATAAATAAAATAAAAAGCCATATTGAAATTAAAATAAAACAAATAGAATATTTAAAATAAAAGAAACAAATAAGACATTAAAATAAATATTAAATAAAATAACAATAAATAAAAATGCATATTAAATTAAAGTGCAGAGAAAAATAAATCAAACATCAATTAGCAGGAAATGAGGGTAAAATTTGGGGTACAACACCTAGGAATGGGGATAACCGGTAGTAACCATAACATTCTTGATAAAATATAATGCTTGTGATTCTTTCTAGACTGCTAAGGAATTAGGGTAGAGACTGAATCTCAAAGGTTTTTCTGCTAAGGAATTAGGGAAAAATAATCTTAAGAATCGGTAAGAGTTGGTTGAAAGCAAAATATCATAGAATAAGGATTGAGGTTATCGCAGAGCAATTCACACACCTTGCCCTAGCATGTTTTATAATATTGTTTAAAAGTCAATTTTAATCTTCTGCTCTATTTTCTCATTACCGTTATTATTTTCTAAACAAACCCAACCCCCAAAGTAATTTTTGTTTAATTGAATCACTATCAAACTTATAATTCCTACGCAGTCCTCGAGATCGATTATGGGGATAATACCCCTTTTTATTACTACATCGGTAAAAATAGTACACTTGCTATTTTTCTGATCAGCGGTCGTCCCAGATTTCTTGAGAGAGAGGTTGAGGTTCGAGAACCTCCTCCTCACTATCAACGTCAGCTTGACTTTGCTGCTGCAGCTCTTGTATACTATCTTGCAGCGTTTCATTCTGATGTCTCATGGTTTCCATCATGGCTAGTAGTTGAGCCATGTCTGGAGGATCTCCTTCAGAAGTCATGTCGTTAGTAAGGGGTGTGGCCTGGGAAAGTTTTACCTAGGCCCCACGGTGGGCGCCAAATGTTCTAGCCAAAATGGTTAGACCACCAAAACTTCTAACTCTCCTTCTCTTTGGACAAAGAAAGCTACACTGTCAATATTGTGGAGTATGTTGAGATGAATATTTGAGGATTTGAGGGTTGTACAGGTGTTGTATACTACCTCAAGATGAATGTCTTGCTTATCCCTCATGTGGGAGCCCCATTATATAGTCTTCTATTAATGCAAGCCATTCAGAGAAGTCTCTTGGCCTTCTGGCGTTATACGACCATCATTGTCGTAACCTACCTCCATGAATACAGGCTTTTGAAGCTCTTGGTAACCTCTGTATTGATGTGTCGCCGTTACAGAAGTTGGAGAATATTTGACGAGCTTATGCCCGTCATCGGTGCCGAGTTAATGGTAAGGTACCCGGCCTCCTGAGAAATCAGAGTGGTGGGAATCAGGCTCCCTGATCGCCCTGGGTTATGTATGAGGCTTGTCAAGCTCTCTTCATTGTACGATCTCTCCTGCTACTATAGTCTGGTCCGTGCATACCCTTATCCGACTACCTAACTTGGCATCAAATATATTTGGCATATACGCATAATACATCAAAATAATCCAACTACAAGGATAATGTACAACAAAAAACTAAAATACAATAATATCAAAATAAAGCAATGATCAAAGCTTAATAGAAAACTTCACTTTTTAGCACACAAGGAAGTAAGCTTAAGATCATGCTAAAAAACAATCATCAGACTAATCCGCCTCAGAATCGGACTCTGACTCCTCAACCTCACCGTCACCCTCGTCATCTTCATCCTCATCCTCCTCAGGGTCTTCAGCATTAGCTACACCACCCTCCTTCTCTCGAGAAACGGGTATGGCCTCAGGCCAACCAGCATGTGCTAGGAACTGCTCCCTAGACATGATAGAATGATCAACAGTGGGCTCACGGTGCTGCAACTGTAAAAGCTACATAGAATCGTAAATGGAAATCATAGCCCGCTGGGTAGCCTGCATCCAGTCCCAGTTATAGTTGCAAATCTCCCTCTGATTCGGGTCAAAGCTCTAGAAGTTTGCAATCCCAGAACTAGAACCTGCACCTGTGTAGTTCTAGCTCTCTGACTTTTGGCCTGTAGTTCTTGGAGACATAGGCATCATTAATGGGAGCAGTCAAAGTAATGTAACGACGGGATGGCAAACATGCACGCCCGTGCACACATAAGGCCATGATAAGGCAAGCAAAAACCAGAGGGCAATTAGCTCTAGCCCTAGATTTTATTCCATTCTCGATCACCGCTCTCATCTCATCCGCGATGATGCATGCCACATTAATACGAGTGTCAATAATGATGTTATGTACCAAGTGTGCGATATTAATGGGGACAGTGGAGGAATGTGTCCTTGGCTTTATGTTGTATTAAACCAAGAGTAGCACTAGCTGCGGCAAAGAACGCATATCCTCTTTGTTGTAACGAATGGGAACCCCAGATGGGTTCATGATCAAGAGATTTCCAACATCAACAATCAAGTGTATTGTGGCCTCATTACAAGTTCATCAAGTTTCAAATTCATCTGGTCCACAAATTAGGGTTTTGGAGGCAAAGACGACTACACCTTTGACTTTTAACCAAGACATGATCTCAAGCTTTGGGACATGATTCAAGCCATTCGAAGACACCTTTGGAGTCTATCCATAATGTTCAAATAGCTCAAGGGTTTGATTTCATTGAAGATTACAAAGTTTAAGTCATCTGATACAAAAGTCAATCACTGATCAAAGTCAAGTTTGACTTTTGACTTTATGGTCAAACATGGACAATCTCAAGTCAAAGATCATGAAGACATGTGATTTGGATCATGGTCAATCAAGAAAATCAAGGAGAACATCAACGAATCAAGATTTGTGAAAATTAGGGTTTCATGATTTTTTTATAAGTTATGGAATTCAATGGTTTTTACTCAACTTGCCAAGCCCATAACTTCTTCATCAAGTAACCGTTTTCTTTGCTCCAAAGACCAAATTGAAGAGCTTGCTCTATACTACAACTTTTTCCTTGAGGATGATTTCCCAAAAAATGCATAAATTTAGAGATATGAAGCCATGAAGTTGGAAGTTCCACACTTTTTGAACTTAGACACTTAGAAAAAATTTCGACAAAATCTGCCTTGTCTTGGAGCCAACTTTGAGGCCATTTTTCATCATGTTACATTTTGATTCAAGGAAAACTCAAAACATGAAAGTTGTAGATAATGTTTCAAGCTTTCCAAAGAGTCCAAGACACAAAATTATCATACTTGAGCTATGAGTTTCGAAGGAGGAAAGTTGGCACTTCAAACTTGATTATAGGTCATTTCCATGGCATGTTTTTTATCAAACCATCAACCAAACCTACTCAATCTTAGTTTGCAGGTCATGTTGCTTCTAAATCTTCACATAATTGATGGATGACATAGACCTTAAGTGTATTATCCAAGTGCTTACGACTTTATTCAAAAGGTCATCCCAATTTTGGACTGTTTTGCAAGAAAGGTTACACTTCCATTTGCATAAAGCCACTTTAATCACAAAGTCAACTTCTCTTGAGTTCCACATTATTTCTTCTGCACTCAAACATTTGTAGCACAGAAGCAAAGTCCTTGAACTTTCTAACCACTCTAGAAAAGCATGTACCATGTCTTGGAACCACAAAGATCAATGGAACCATCACTTGAAATCCAACCAAACCAAAAACTCCTCAAGTTGCATTCTGTCATGGCCCTTGATTCTCAGCTTTTCCCTATAAATAGAAGCTCCCCCTCAGTTCAAAACACACAACAAATACACCAGAAGCATTGAGAAACATCTCCCAAACAAGAATTTGCATCCAAACCACTTTGTGCAACATAACCTCCATATTCACAAAACTATCCAAAACCCTTTATACTCACAAAAACTTTAAACCAATCATCCACGCACACCATAAAACACCTAACAAAGCTACTCCAAGCATTACTTTCATCAAAAACAGTCAGCTTTAAAAAGTCAGCCCTCAAAACCTCATTTTGTTGACTTTCTGTACAAAACCTCACAAGTCTTCATACAATCCATTTTCAGTCCATCCAAACCTTCCAACATAATCCATAAACATGTCTTAAGCTATCTCTAACACTATTTTGCTGCTGTAACATTATTTTCTTGGAGTTCAAGTTTTCACTTTTTCAGGTTTGCAAGAGGATTCGTGCAAAGCATTTGAAGCAGTTTCAGTGCAAACCAAACATTCCAAAAGCATCAAGGAGGTTCATAGAAGCTTGCTGAATCAAGAAACAACTTATGTAACTAGATTGAAGAGGCATTTGACCTTGCTCCAATAGATAAGGTTTCTTAACTTTAAAACTCATCATACATGCATCATTTGTGATTGATTTGTGAAGCAAAAATATAGTATTTGATGTGTGGATTGTTTTCCATAAGCCAATTGCAATGATTCATGTGTGTATGTGAAGTTATACATTTCTGATCAGTTAGGGTTCTTTTTAGGTGTAGCGCGTGTTTGTGAGATTTTTCTCTCGACGAGGTCGCCCTTACATGTGAACTTTTAATTTATCCAAAAATGAGGAAAGGGGAAAAAATCTGAATAAACCTGTGAGTGTGCAAAGTGTAAAACAATGCAATAAGAGATCTGGAATTGGGGTTGGTTATACTAAGGGAAGGTACTAGCACCCTAAGCATCTATAGTATCCTATAGGAACCTCTTGTGTATATTTGTGTTACTGTTCTTAAGTTATTTGCTATTTGATTTGGGGAGAGTTGACTGTTTTGAGTGAGTGATAAGATGGGAAATGTTATTGTTGTTTTTGTAGGATTTATTGAAATAATACTAAGACAAAGGTGTATGAACCTAAAGGTTTTACTTATTATTGTGCTCGCTAAGATCTCGCAATCTTATGGCTACGTATTCTCAAAAGGAAGTAGAGAAATCAGAGTGTTCGTAGTTCCACCTACTAATGGGTGGAATTGGTTTTGTTGGGTTTGAGAGAAGAGACAAGTTGTCATCTTAAGGGAGATGTCTCACTTATTCACCACAAACATTTTGTGAAAGAAGATAATAAGGTAAGAAGCTTTAAACTTGGATGTAGAAAATCCAGAGTAATGCCACATCATCCTTTAAATGAGTATTTACATATTAAGAGAAGGACCTTGACTTGGATATAGAATCAACAAGTGTGCCACTTATATCACTTAAATGAAAGAAGTGTTTTTGTACCATAATAAGATAAGGACTCCAACTTGGATATTGAATCAATAAGTGTGCCACTTACATTACTTAAATGGAAAAAAGTTTGAAATGTTTGATTTATGTTGTGGGGAATAGAAGAGACATATCTTCTATAGAGATGATTCATGTCTCATCTCTGGGGGAAAAAGTTTTGAATTTGAAGCTAAAGGTTGGCTAGGGTTTGACTTGAAGTTTGAGGTTTGAAGCCACAAGGGGCTGTGGTTTTGAGCTTTGAATGAAGTTGAAAAATTCAAGGGGAATCCTAATGTTTTATTGTAGTTGAGAACCTCAAAGGGGATCCTAGGGTTTTAACTGAGTTATGGTTAAGGATGACTATTGAAATGAAACAATTGTATGAATGGAAGTGTTATAAACATAAATGTCAAGAGAAACTTAACAAGACAAAATTGATTAAGGTTTTAAACAAATGTAGTCATCAAGGATGAAATGAACATGATTATGATCAAGCATGGTATATCAACATGTGAATGAGCATCAGGCAAGTAGATATGTTCATCATGGTGAGAGTTTATGAAGGAAATACTTGAATAAGTGAGCAAAGAATTAATCAATTGAAGCAATTACAAAGAAGTTCAAGTAAGCATGAATTCAAGATGAATCAAAGATCAGATGAATATAGCAAAAGGTAAATGAAATCTTAATGGAAATTTATAGAGATAAGCACATGAGCAAGACATTCAAACATGGTTGAATCAAGGGCTTTGGGAGATTCAAACTCAAGTGGAAGCCCTAGTCATATATCAAGATATTTTTAAAATATTAGTTGAACAAAACCCTATGGTTTCAACTAAACATAAAATAATCAAAGTATTTTTCAAAAGAAATAACATTTAATCATGGTATATGAATGATGTATAAGTCAAGACAACATGTTATGTACATTAAACATGACTTAGACAAAGTATATTATGACCATAAAGACACCTATGTACAATTAGGTCAAGAGAATAATCAAAAGGAATCATGAAAAGGCATGAAAAATACTTTGAAAGTACTAGTTTTCAACCTAATAAAAATGTCAAAAATAAATATTATTTTTGGGATTTTTTGATGGATTCTCAAAATATACAAGATAAATGAGAAGTGTGCAAAAAATTGGCTTAAAATAATTAATTTTACTTGGTGAAATAATTAGATGAAGTTGTGAAGAAAAACATGAAAAATAGTGGTAAAAAATAAAGGAATGACTCCCACAAGTGTTGAACTCACGCCCTCCATGTGATGGGCTTAAAACTTTACCAGCTGGGCCACTGGATATGGGTTGAACAAAGGGTGCGCAGTGTAAATAATATATGAAGATTTGTGTTTGAAAAATGTTTTAAAAAAAGCAAAAGGTCTGGGGCGAGGGGGATTCGAACCCCAGACCTAGCACACATACAAACCCTCAAAACACACGCTCTAACCACTAGGGTGGTGATACATCCGTTGATTTATTTGCAATGAAATAATAATATACTAAAAAAATTTATATTTAAAAATGATGCCACCTCCATGTTCATCTTCTTCCACGAGCTTCATCGTCATCTTCCAATTTTGAATTCAAAACCTTCATTTCTCAATGAAATTGAAAGATGTAAAGACTAAAGTTGTTGGAAATTTCACAAGGAATTTGATGGTGTCATTGAATTTCGTTTATATTCAGTTTATCTCACACAATTAAACTGAAATCAGTATGAACCCTAATTTGAACATTCAAAATGAAATCCTATATATTCATAATATAATGCAATTAACTGAGGGAAAACAATCACCACATCATGACAAACATATCTGTAACTCAAATGATCAAGAATAATGCATGAATCATATAGTTCAGTTTAGAGCAACGTACCTTGCAAGTGAATAATTGAATTCCTTGATAGAGGTGCTACAGAAGAAATATCTTGATGCTAACAGCTTCCTTGACCTCCAAGGAGTGTGTTGCAATGCTTAGAATGAATTGTAACCTTCTGGAACTTTCTGGCCATATCAATCTGCAGCTTGGTGCAAGGTGGGATAGGGAGTTGATGATTCTGATGTTACAGAAAGTGTATGAGTGTTTGGATCACTTACAAATGATGTATGTGAAGTGCTTTGATCACTAGTTTAAGTGGAAATTGCTTAGACTTGAGAATTCAAGTTTTCACTTCTTTGAAACTTTGAATTTTAGAAGGAGGAGGAATTGGATAAAACTAGCTTCTTTCTATGTTTTGGTGTAATTTGAATGATGCAAAATGATCTTTATTTATAGAGAAACAATTCAGACTTGGACGAAAAGTTTTGGATTAGGAACATTCTATTATCCAATGAATCATACCATGTGTCATAACTTGGATGCCAAGGTACACATAGCATATTTCTCACATGGCTATGATCTAATCTTTTGGAGATTGAATTCCATAGATTGCATCTCATCCCTTGGTGTTTTGATCAATTCTTGACAAATTGGAGTGGTTTTTTGGCAAATTCACTATTGCACTTTAATGCTAGAGGACAAAACTTAAGTTCCTAGCTTTTGAATGATTTTTATCACATGTTGTAACACCCCAAAATTTGCCCTCCATTTTTCTAACCTTTTCTAGCTTTTGTTTCGCATTCATTTGCATCTTCATTAGGTCACAACTCATAGTCATACATTTGCATGAACTCCTAAGACGTGGGATCAAAGGAATTTTCTTGTTATCGATGTTCGCCCTATTCAAAGGTGATTCAGTCGGTTCCTACTTCAGTCAAGTTGAAGAAAGGTTTGAATTCACATTATCATGAAGGTCTTCTTATTCAGAGGTTCATCAAGCTCTAGCCTTTTCCTATTTAGGGGATTCATCAAAGCATCGGGTCAGGATTTCTTCAGTGGTAATCAGGGTTTGGCTCCTTCTCAGTTCAAGTCATACTCTTCAAGATTTATCAGTGTATCTCAAGGAAGATTAGGGTTTTATTCATGGTTGAGCTCGTGGACTGTTATCAGTTAAAGATCATGAGATTAGGGTTTCACACCCTACTTATGGTCATCAGATGAATTCAAAGTTTTGGCTATGCAACCATCAATAGCATCATCTTCTTATGCTCCTACCACTTTGTTAAGGTTCATTTCCCTGATTAAGTGGTCTTCACGGATTTCACTTGTAAAGACTATTCACTGGTTCATCTAGCTCACCATCAAGTCATCAGTTGAAGGCCATGAAATTAAGGTTTTATGTTGAGGATGTTCTGTGGTCCTAAGAGTAAGATATTCGTGGATTGATTGGCAGAGCAATGGTTGATGATGTAAGAGATCAAATTATGGGTCTGTATTGTGTTAAAAGCATGGTTGTTCTCTCAGTTGTTTGTGAGGCGGATTAACTAGGTTCATTGATTGAAGCGGGGAATTCATTGAGGATACAAGTTTGATTCGGATTTGAAGTGTTGGTTGGAATTCGGTAAGGAGGAGTACATGGAATTCAGGTTACAAGCCCATCTTTTCTAACCAATAACCTTCGATGTGTCCATTTCAAGACATTAACTAAATAACCATTTCAAACCCCAAAAGACCATTCTTAATTCTATATTCGTAAACCGTTCCATATCCAAGTTGGTGTCCATATCGATTTACTAAACCAATTACCCATTTTCATATCATTAACCAAAACTGTTATCCAACATCCAATTAACTCTTCTTTCAATAACCCTTTTGACCATTTTTTATATACACTTTTAACAAAGTTTTAAATCAATTTCAAATATTCATCCATTTCCAATTGTTAATGATTAAATACATAACCACATTTAAATATCCAATTTTCAAGTCTATTTTGTTTAACTCTTAACCATTTCCAAACCCCATTTCTCCATTTTCACGCATTTTCTCTGATCAACGATCGCCATGTCGCAATCATTGAATCTCATCAAACAACACGCCTCCAATCCCAAGCTATGGTTGATAGTAGGACTACGACTTGCCGGCGGGATCGTAGTTCTCTCGGAGACTCGCCATAGAAGACGCCGCCGAAACACTCCTAAACAAGATTTTGGTAAACAAGATTTTGGTGCTTTTATTGAACGTTTTGAGCTTCTTTCTTTCCCTCAACCTCCTCCTCCATCAGCCAAGCAAACGCTCTCTTCTCTCACCTTTGCCATAAGTGACATATTTGATGTGAAGGGTTATGTGACGGGATTTGGAAATCCTTTGTGGAAGAGAACGCATGAGGAAGTAGAGAAGACTGCAGTTGTTGTGACTGCTCTGCTCTTCAATGGGGCTACTTGTGTTGGCAATACTGTTATGGATGGATTCTATTTTGGGGTTTTCATGTGAGAACAAGTATTATGGGACTCCAACTAATCCTAAGACACCTTCGTGTGTTCCCGGTGGATCTTCTAGTGGATCAGCAGTAGTAGTTGTTGCGGGACTTGTTGACTTTGCCATTGGTACTGATACTACAGGATGTGTGAGAATTCCAGCATCACTATGTGGTATTTTTGGTTTTAGACCATCCCACGGGGATGTATCAACCATCGGAGTTTTTCCAAATGCACAAAGCTTAGATACCATTGGATGGTTTGCCCGCAATCCAACTATCCTACATTGTGTTGGACATGTTTTACTACAATTGAATTTAGTGGATGCCAAAAGGTCAAGGTGTATCATATTTGCTGATGATCTCTTTTAATTATCCAAAAATTATAACAGATTTCATAACTTATTCAAAAAAACATTACACAGCAGAACTTTCTAACAGAACTTTTTAACAGAGAAAATTACAACAAAACTCTTCATAACAGAAAACAAAAAATAAATCACGTTTTTTCCAGAGTTCCTAATAGAAAATCTCCAACAGAATTTATCACTTAAAAAGCTCATAACAGAAAAGTGAGAATATCCATAATTTAGTTACAAGGCTTCATAATGAAAGATAGCAGGGGATTCTTCTGGAATACACATGCTGAGCAAACCTGCTCCTAGCATATTCATCTTCATATAAATTCGGATCTTCTATCTTCAATAGGGGATTGTTTTTTCTGATTCTTTCGATTCTCTCTATTCTAATTCAATCACTCTGCTTGACTCTTCTTCTTCGCCAACCTCTCAATCTCACTGACACGCACCAAAAACTGCATTCGCATCAGTTCTCTTCGCCGCATCCGTCTTCATCTCCATCTTCAATTGAAACCTCTGCATAATTCAACACATATTCTCGTTCTGCAATTCATCAACCTTCAATTCACGTACTAGCTTCAAGAAATTCTAAAACCGGCACCTCAAAAACCTCGTGAAAACCTTCACTTTCAATTTCAAAAATCTTCATCAATACAACAACCTTCAACGTTCTTCATCTTCAATCGTTTCTTCAACTCTCCTTCAACACAACCTTCATAAATTATACCACCAGCTTCATCACCTCCACATAACACCACACCTAAATCTTCATCAAGACTCATCGAATCAAAACCTGCTACATCAATAAACATAGATTCAGCATCAACAACTTCAACTCACGTCAATAGAATGCAAATTAACAGAGTCAAGGATCAAAGAAGAAGATCGAGAAATTGAAGTGGGAGCCGGAAGTTGGGAAAGCAAGTTTACCTCGTGGAGTTTCTTCCGTTCGCGATTTAAGAAGCACCGGACGGTTCTCCGGTACGTATGCTCCGATAGCCTCATCTTTCTCCTGTATTTCCTTGTGCGTTGTTCTACGGTTATAAAGAGTAGAGAGCGGCGAAGTGGCTGTAACGGTAGATTGGGCGACGGGAAATTTGAAGTCGCGGCGCACGATGACGGAGAAGGAGAATATGAGGAGAGATGAGGTTTGTGTCGTCGGTGTTAAGGTAGAGGGAGAAGAAGGCGAACAGAGGGGGGTCGTTGTCGCCGGCGATTATGAAGGAGAAGGAGGAGGAATTTTACGGCGCGGCGAGCTGGAGGAAAACGAAAAAGGAATAGGTTGAACGTTTGGATGCTGAGGGTTGAATTTAGGTTAGGTTTTCATTTGGTTTCAACCGGGTTTCACCTACGTGAAGTGGGCTTCAAGCCCTTTGTTATCTTCACACTCCATGACATTCAGTTTGCACCCCCATGGTTTTCATGATAGAAAATCTTGGGCCTAGTACCAAAGGCCCATGCACCTGGATACATCCCCAGAATACTGTTGTACCCCTTTTTGGTTGATGAATTATTTTGTTAAGTGGATTTTTGCTTAATTGTTTTATTAATTGAGTTTTTGGATTAATTGTTTTTAACTAGATTAGTTGTTAATTTTAGATTTAGATTAGGAATAGATTAATCTTTGACATTAGCTTTAATAATTTGATAATCTAGGTTTAGATAATTGATTTTGGATTCAATTAGACATTAGAAAGTAATTTTGGATTAAGTAGATTTTTGCTTTTGATTTTCTTTCCGATATTAATTTTGAAATAGAAATCAACCTTGTTTAATTGACTTTTAACTTTAAATTAGAGTTTAGTGAAGTTTTGTTTAGAACTTTTTTTATTAAATTCTTGTTAATCACCTTGTTTAGTTCATGTTAGACTTTGGCTTTGATTCAAATTTTGACTACGTGCTAAATTTACTTTGATTGTTGTGATTGTGGATATTTGTGGACTGATGAGATTTTTGATGCAGATTATGCTTAGCCCCTGATATCGCTTGGAGTGATCCTTGATGTTAATTCTAGCTCTCTTTATTAATTACCTTGGATAATGGTTGCTTACATTTGATTCTTGTTAGATTCTGACATGCTTTGAACTTTATGTTAGATACTAGACTGTTGGATCCTCTTACTTGCTTGAAGTACATGATAACTTGATTCTCTTCCAAATGGGAGCCTTCTTCCTTCGAGTCTTGAGCTTGTCGCGTGCTTTGAAGAGGCAACGAACCTTCTCCATTAGGTACCACTTGCACCCTTGTATGAAGCATGCTTAGGGTTTAGCATTTTTTGCTTACAACTTGCTGTTGAGTGAGGAGTTTTCACTCCTAGTTGTATACTTGGCTTGGTGTCAATTCATTGATACTTTGGTGTTGTTTGGTCCCTTTTCTGTCTTACTTTGTGGTGGACGAAGAGTCACTCAACATCCTTATAGTTGAGATCACGACATCATTTTCATCTTGTGGTTGACGAAGAGTCACTCAACTTCCTCATAGTTGAGATCACGACATCATTCGTTTCTGTTGCAGTTTCCTTGAGGACGAGGAGTCACTAAGTTTTGTTTCTTGGCTGAGATCACGACATCGTTTATTTTGGGATTGACTAGTATAATGTTTAATTGTGTTTATTCACATGATCCCTTAGGATTCCTAGATCCATATAATTTCTGATTAAGTTGGAGGTAAGAGAGACATTAGGCTTTCAATCCAAGCATGACAACATTAGGTAGGCTTCCCTCCTAATCCTGACCTTAGGTCCATTTTGTATGATAACGTGTAGGACCGAGTTTCCCTTAGACCTTTTGTGCGTCTCTCCCTTTTCTCTCGCCTCAGTGTGATCAAGATCCCTTTTCACGTAGTCTTGTGAACTACGGATGCTCTGATTCTCATTCCAGATGAAATACGTAGGCACAAGACGGTGATGTCTTGGCGAGCACACTAACAACTAACTTCCCATTTTCTCTCGCCCCAGTGCGATCGAGACTAACCAGATAATCGAACCTTTTCTCTCGCCCCAGTGCGATTGAGACCTTTTTGACCAGTAGGTTGAACTACGACTGCTCTGATTTCTTCTCTCTCGTCCGATTGAGGATACGTAGGCACAAGACGGAGATGTCTTGGCGAGCAACCTTTCGCCATCAATCCCGTAGTCCTCCGAACTACGTTGACTCTGACTTTCCCGTTCCCGAGGGAATACGTAGGCCTAGGACGACGATGTCCTATCGAGTCACCTTTTGTTTTCCGTTTCCGTTTTGCAGTAGGCTTTAGATAACACACCCTTTGATCAGAACAACAAGCATGGATCCCATCGAGTACGATGGACGTGAGGGGGTGCTAATACCTTTCTCTCGCGTAACCGACTCCCAAACCCAGACTATGGTTGCGATGACCATGTCTTTCCCTTCCTTCAGGTTTTCTTCGATCATTTCCTTTCCCCTGCGTCGAGATAAATAACTTTCGGTGGCGACTCTTCTGTCTTTTCTACCGGTTAATTTTCGCAGTTGTGACAGCTGGAGACTCTGTTGGGTACTCTGGTTCCCTAAGCGAGTCAATCCTAGCGTTTGTCTGTTTTTGTTTCACTGGGTGTTTATTTTTTAGCATTTATGTATGTTGTATCTGTTTTACATTATCTGTTGTATATTATTTACTGTATTTTACCACATTTATTGCATTCGATTATTGTTATCATATTGCTCTGTTGTTGTGGTGTTGTTGGGTGGTTTGGTTCCATGAGAGATAAGCCTAATACCCAGGCTTGAGTATTCACTTAGAATTAGAGTGGAAAGTAGTGTGGCTTGCGTGGTGTTTGATCACGTTTAGTTGAAACAAAAACTCCACATTCAGACGAGGTTTTCTTTGGAGATGTTCTATCATGCGCGTTGGGGAAGATGATAGGATGTTGACTTAGAGAGCTTATGAATATGGAGACCGTTCATGGGAAATCAGTTGAGGCCTCCTCGATTGATGATGATGCCAAGCCAGAAATGGTGAACGTATCATCATTTCTTGACCTGAGAGTCTGTGATACTGAGGACTCGCTAGGATGTCGTCCAAGACTAGAACCCACGTGTGAGAAGGGATGGGTGTTTACAGGGTTGCAGGAAACCTTGACCTTCAACCTACCTGATTTTCTGGTTTTCTTATCAGTGTGGACTTATCAGCCTGGTATTCTAGTTATTCCAGTATTCTGGTTTTCTTATCAGTGTGGACTTATCAGCTTGGTATTCTGGTATTCAGATTATTCTGGTATTCTGGGTATTCTGGTTTTCTTATCAGAGCAGACCTTTGAACTTAGTCTGCCAGCAAGACAACAGCTATTCAGAATTTATGGATACCTTGATCCCGTGTCCTTGAATTTGCATCACATGACATTTGCATTCTCATATTCATATGCATAACAGGTGTTCAAGGATGTGGATTCTTATTCTGACTTGGTCTTCTCTTCAGAACTGCAAACCTGACTTCTCACCACTACGCAACTCGAAGCAACCAGAGGAGAATCATGGATCAGGTGCAATCAGAATTGTCAGAATTCCAGACTCGTATGACTCAGTCCATGGAAGTGATGCAAGGTATTGCGAAGACGTCAAGAGGAACTAAAGGCGCTTATCCACAGAGTTGCTGTTGTTATTCCAGAGGGTGGTAATGGGAATGTTGTTAGTGGTAATACTCCGGGTGGAGATGTGAATCTTCCATGTACTGATATTCCTCCACCCTCTCTTATGAGTCAATCCAGAAGAAGTACTGCTGAGATTCCTGTTCCTCGTCAGGAGGTGGATAATCAGGATGAACAGTTTTACGATGCCGAGATGAGTTTGCCTACCGAGGCGGACAAGAAGTTTTCGTATGCTCGATGAGAGAATGAAGGCTTTTGAGAACTCAAAAACTTTGGGTATGGACATGTCTGACTTAGGTTTGGTCCCGAGCGTGAAAATTCCCCCGAAGTTCAGGGTGCCTATTTTCGAAAAGTACAATGGAACCACCTGCCCTAAGACTCGCATAAGGGCATATTTCAGAAAATGTTTTATGTATTCGGATGACGAGAAGCTGCTGATGCATTTCTTTCAGGACAACCTAGCTGGGGCATCCTTAGACTGGTATATGAGCATGGAGATAACTCATATCAGTAGCTGGAAGGATTTGGCTGAAGCTTTCGTTAAGCACTAACAATACAATACAGGCATGGTGCCCAATAGAATGCAACTACTGAGTCTTTCTCAAAGACAAAATGAAAGTTTTAAAGAGTATGCCCAGAGGTTGCGTGAATTGGCTTCCCGAGTTCAACCTCCAATGATGGAGTGAGAACTCATTGACATGTTCATGGCTACGCTCCAGGGGCCTTAATTTGAGAAATTGGTTTGATGTTTGTCAGCTGGGTTTTCAGACCTTGTATTTGCAGGAGAAAGAGTTAAAAACGACATCAAAATTGGAAAGATTCAAGTTTCTGCTAGTCCTCTGAAGATGCAAAGAAACCTTATGTCGGGTTCCCCAAGAGAAAGGAAGGAGAAATTAGAGTTGTGTATATTCCACCTGTTGCTCAACAGCCTGTTCAGTATCAACAGTCCTATGCTCTTCAGCAACATAACTATCAGCAATAGAGATAACAAAGATCAAGAAGGCCTAAGAGAAGGTTCGATCAACTCCCTATTCCTCACAGTCATGTTCTTGCTCGTCTACTTGAAGGTTTTCTGGTTCAACTAAGGGAAGTCAAGCCTGTTCTTGACCCCATTCCTCCTGGATATGATCTGGATTCTAGATGTGAGTATCACTCGGACACACCGGGTCATTCAATTGAAGATTACAATATGTTTAAGCACAAGGTGCAAGATCTGGTCGAATTAGAGGTCATTACATTCACTGCATATGATCTGCACATCAATTGAAGCCTCCTTTCTCAAGTGAGCACTCAGAATGTGAATAATGATCTTAATGCAATGGATATATTTTTCTTGAAGTAATTCTATTCTTATTCATGCATAAATGTCTTTGTGTATTGCAATACCAACTTTCTTGCTTAAACTCTTGGAGGGAGGATGATGAAATGAAAACGCAAAATCTTTGGTTATATACTTTTGGATAAAACCTTGCTGGTGATGTACAGGCATTGTTTCAAATCCCCAAACACCGGAGATATAAGGGAGGTAGACCTTTGTCAACCCCTTTGAGCCTCGAAGTAGGAGTTTCTTTTCATACGAAAAAGACCTCACATTTGACCTAGGGCAAGGGTAGTCGCCAGTTAATTTGACCAAGCGTTCAAATTTCAAAAGGAGTGTCCCATTCGAGGAGCATTCACCTTTTATACCTTACACATCAGGAGATCAAGGGACGTGAAACCACAATGGTTATCCCTCATCAACCAAGGAATAAGGCAGTCACAACCCTTTCAAACAAGCCAGACAAGCCAGTGTCACACGATTTGTTCAAAAGAAAAAAAAAAAAAAAGAGAGGAAAAAAGAAAAAGAAAGAAAGCCCGCTAAGTCAGAAACTTGAAATCAAGTGACTTAGGCAAAAGTTAGGGCATCCCGCTGGACATCAAAATTGGAAAAAATTAAATTCGGTCCAGGCAAAATCAGGGAAATCAAAAAAGGAAATGATCAAAATAAAAATCCTCGATATAGAACAATTCGTGTGACCGCAACACACCGAAGACAAAAGGGGTAACTGCCATTCCGAAAACCTTGTGGGTTCTTTAACCTTTTGAAAGGTGAGCGCTTGTGCCAATTTAACTGAACGTAGGACTGGAGAACATCAAGGAGAATGGGTGGGTACAAACAAATTTTGAGCCATAAATCCTTTTTTCTAAAACCGCGAACCTGGCCACGTTACAACCCTTAAAATTCCTAATTGAAACAGGGTTTATTCTGAGGGCGTATTTCAGCGAGATATTGTTCCTGACTCCCATGAGTTGTGCTAATAAGATTTTTGTTGGTATTGCATGTGCGTATTGTTTTCCATTCAAAAATAAATGTAGAATCCTAGCTAGTGATTCGTTCACAGGGTTTTGCGACATATTTTCAATTAAAACTTCAAGTTCAACATATGTGTTGCATTATAATTATCATTCCCATAATAAACATTTTCTGCTTGCATACATGTGATTAAGCATCGAGGAAGTTTACACAATGGACGTGAGTCGGGAAGCTTGATCCTGCCAAGTTGAGATGCTTGGAAATTTCGAAGGACAGTCGTGTCAAGGGGCATATTTTCCAAAGACTCTGTGGAGCACGGGTTTCCCTAGTAAGTCGTGTTAAGAGGTAGCCAATCTGGGGCAGTCACTTCGAGAAATCTCTCTAAAGTTCAGCCAAACGAGGGCAATCATGTTAAGATTCATCAAATCTCTCCAAAAGCAGCTATTCGGGGGCAATCACGTCGAGATTCAGCGAATCCCTCGAAGATCAATCAGTCAAGGGCAAAGTCACTTCAAGGCTCATATGGAGGAAGGCCACCTCAAGAGCTCTAGAAGTTATCCTCTCCAGAAGACGGTTAATCAGGAGTACCTCTTCAAGGCTCAGAGTACTGAGACAGAGTATTTCAAGTCATTACAAATCCTCTTGAGGCAAATTCCTTCATAGATTATACAGCCTGGGGCTGTTATGTCGAGATCCGATAAATCTCTCCAAGAGTTTGAAGACCCTGGGGCATTTTGAATGCCAGGTTTTCTGTAAAATCCTCTTGAGACGATTTCTTCCATTAGACCTCGTGGTCTGGGGCAAGTCGAGAATTAAAGGAACCATTATTCACTCCTGATAATCAGAATGCAGTTGATTAGCAGAAACTTGAAGCACTAAGTAGTTCCCGGTATGAGGCTTTTGAAGTCTCTTCCCCAACAAAGTGCCAGAAGGTATCTTTTTCCAGCAAGGTGTTGGAATTGCTATTCTTCCCCAAGCAGAGAATCATCCTAAAGCAGAGAAGGGTTCTTCATGAGGATTTCGTATCTCCAGTAGTGTAGGCAGATTTCTCATTCTCAGCAGGGTAAGACGATGGAATATACCTAATCAGTTTGAAGACGGTGAGAAGTCAATGTGTTCTCTTCCTCAAAGGTCAGATCTGATAATTCCCCGCAAGTTAAAGTCCAATGGTTATTGGCATTCTCAGCAGTTCAAAGTCCAATATTCATTGGCATCTCCCTAACAAAGTGTTGCAATTCAGTTTGCAGTTCTCCGAAAAAGTTTGCTGCGCTAGTGGTTATTGGTGGTAAATTTGATTATCTCGCCACAGGAGATTAGATATTGGTGATCCCTTCCTCAGTGAAGTTTACTTGTTCCATTCTGCACATTCCCCGGTGGAGGGTCCTCTCATTTGTGCATATAGTAATCATCATTACATTGCATCCTCAAAATGCGTAGCATTTCCATTTCATATGGAGCGTTACGCCATAGAAAAAGTCAAACATGCATCGAAGCATAAGCCAGATTTGATAGCATGAAAGCCCAGATCAACCCTCAATCAGACAGTGACTCTATCCTTCCGAAGAGAACATTACCTGCACTAATTCCTAACTGTATTCCCAACCTCAGAGTTGACGCCTGTCATCTTTTCCCAACCTCAGAGTTGACGCCTGTTTTATCCAACCTCAGAGTTGACGTCTTTCTTCCCCAACCTCAAAGTTGACGCCCTTATCTTACCCAACCTCAGAGTTGACGCATGTTTTATCCAACCTCAGAGTTGAAGCCCCTTTTTACCAACCTCTGAGTTGTTGTATATTTTTTCTCAACCTCAGAGTTTATGCCTTTCGTCCCCAACCTCAGAGTTGTCGTACATCTTTTTCCCCAACCTCAGAGTTGACGCCCTTTTTTACCAACCTCAGAGTTGTCGTATATCTTTTCTCAACCTCAGAGTTAATGCCTTTCGTCCCCAACCTCAGAGTTATCGTACATCTTTTTCCCCAACCTCAGAGTTAACGCCCCTTTTTACCAACCTCAGAATTGTCGTATATCTTTTCTCAGTCTCAGAGTTGATGCCTTTTGTCCCCAACCTCAGAGTTGACGCCTTTCTTCCCCAACCTCGGAGTTGACGTATATTGTGACATGTCTCCAACCTTAGCGTTGACAGATTCCTTTCTTCCAACCTCAGAGTTGAAGTCAATGTTTTTATCTCCGGTCTCAAAATCGATGTCAACCTTTTTACTAACCTCAGAGTTGACGTATATCCTTTTTACCAACCTCATAGTTGACATATATCATTTTTCCAACCTCAGAGTCGACGCCATGTTTTTCTCAACCTCAGAGTTGATGTCTACCTTTTCCTCAAACATTCAAAGTTGGTGTTTATCCAAGTTTCTCTTCACTTCAATAGTTGATATTGACCAATATCTAGCCCTAACCTCAGAGTTGAACTCTCTATGTTTTTATCCTCAGTCTCAGAATTAATGTTAAGGCCATTGTCTCCAACCTCAGAATTGACGTATATCTTTTATCCTCGCCCTCAGAGTTGATGTTTATCTGTTTCGTTCTCAACCTCAGAATTGATGTACGTCTTTTTCCCCAAACCTCAGATTTGGCGTCTAGTCTTTTTCTCAACCTCGGAGTTGATGTTGCACTGTAGTTTTCAAACCCTCGGTTAATCAAGTTGACGTTCCAATCACCGTCTTGATATCATACAATGTACGTTCCCAGCCGCAGTGCTGACGACTGTCCTTTCAGTTATCATAATATTCCTTGCACAGGAAACTTCATTCCCCAGCCAATCATTCAATCAGTTTCCGGAGTCATAGATCTGTTGGCTATACCCATGGTCCACCTTTCTACCCCCAACAGAGTCATCTTTGTAAATCTCTTGGATGTGAGACCGCCTTAGTGTCGGTTTTCCTTTTGAAATCCATCTTGTGATGGTAACCTTTGGTTGTGAGACTGCCTTCGTGTCGGCCTGCCTTGGTGTTTGGATGTGAGACTGCCTCCGGCTGTCATTCCTATTAGAAGTCACTTTCGGTCATTATCCTCTTGATGTGAGTCCGCCTCCGGCCGACATTCTTTTTTAAATTCACCTTCGTTTTGAAGTGAGTCCACCTCCGGCCGGCAATCCCTGTTGAGAATTCGTGTTCAAGTTGTACTCCTTCGATGTGAGACCGTCTTCGGCTGGCATTCCTTTTTTAACTCTTCGATTGTGAGTTCGCCTTCAGTCGGAACACCTTTCAAGGCCGCTTTCGAGTGGCATCTTTACTTTGAGTCCACCTTCGGCTGGCAATCACTCTATCATTTATCTCCCCACGGTTTGCAAATTTTGCGGTTCTTTTTGTATTCAATCACCTTACACCTCGAATGTTTGAAAGTCGTTGCTATCATCCCTTCAAGTTTAAGTCGATTGAGTAGAGGCAACTGTAACACCCCAAAATTTTCCCTCCATTTTTCTAACCTTTTTCTGGCTTTTGTTTCGCATTCATTTTCATCTTCATTAGGTCATAACTCATAATCATACATTTGCATGAGCTCCTAAGATGTGGGATCAAAGGAATTTTCTTGTTATCGGTGTTTGCCCTATTCAGAGGTGATTCAGTCGGTTTCTACTTCATTCAATTTGAAGCAAGGTTTGAATTCACATTATCTTGAAGGTCTTCTTATTCAGTGGTTCATCAAGCTCCATCCTTTTCCTATTCAGGGGATTCATCGAAAGCATCGGGTCAGGATTTCTTTGGTGTGAATCAGGGTTTAGCTCCTTCTCAGTTTAAGTCATCTTCTTTAAGATTTATCAGTGTATCTCGAGGAGGATTAGGGTTTTATTAATGGTTGAACTCGTGGACTGTTATCAGTTAAAGATCATGGGATTAGGGTTTCACACCCTACTTATGGTCATCAGATGAATTCAAAGTTTTGGCTATGCAACCATCAATAGCATCATCTTCTTATGCTCCTACCACTTGGTTAGGGTTCATTTCCCTGATTAAGTGGTCTTCATGGATTTCAATTGTAAAGACTATTCACTGGTTCATCTAGCTCACCATCAAGTCATTGGTTGAAGGCCATGAAATTAGGGTTTTATGTTGAGGACGTTCTGTGGTCTTAAGTGCAAGATATCCGTTGATTGATTGCCAGAGTAGTGGGTCATGATGTAAGAGATCAAATTGTGGGTCCGTATTGTGTTCAAAGCATGGTGTTTCTCTCAGTTGTGTGTGAGGCGGATTAACTAGGTTCATTGATTGAAGCGGGGAATTAATTGAGGATACAAGTTTGATTCGGATTTAAAGTGTTGGTTGTAATTCAGTCAGGAGGAGTACTTGTGTCATACCCCAAATTTTGACCACTAAGATTCCCATCATTGTGCAAATCATCATCACAATATTGGCGAACCATCATACCTCATTAGTCTCCCCAAAGATGGGTGAGCACCCACTACAATCAAACTTAGGGTTTCAAGCCCCCTCAGAGCTCTTAGACAAAGGATCAATCAAGGAATGACATGATCTTTAACTTGTCTAAACCTCTCAAACATCCACAATGGATCAAGAGGACTCCCACATGAAGGATCAAGCCTCAAGATCGCCAGTGTCACCAAATTAGGGTTTTGGTTGACCAGAGCCTCCAGATGGAAATCCTCCTCTGGGCATGAGCCAATGCTTTAAAGCATAACCCAAAATACTCTAAGGGGCCTCATAAACCCAATCATTAAGTCAATTTAACCTCAGGGGATGCACTCATAAAAAATAAGGAATTAGGGTTTCTTGACCTAATTCACCCCTAAGTTGACTTTTGGGACAAAACATGAGCCAAGACCTTAAGACATGATTTGAGAGTCTCAAATACACTACATTGATCCATTTGAAAAAATGGATTGATCCAAAAAGCTTGATTCACAAGTTTCAAGTTCATCAGAACCACTGTTAGGGTTTCACGGAAAAAGTCAACTGTACCTTTGACTTTTGACCAAGGCATGCTTCCAAACCTTGGGACATGATTTAATACACCCTATAACACCTATGAAATCAATCCATCGTGTTTGATTTAGGTCAATGACTTGATTTCATAGAGGATCGTACAGTTTAGAATTCATCTGATAAAAAGTCAATTGTGCCCAAAAGTCAAAGTTTGACTTTTTGATTTTTTGATCAATTATGGTTCCCTAACCCTAAAATGATGTTAATGTGTGATTGGAATCATCATTCATCAAGAAAAATCAAGAAAAGTGGGATAACTCGTAAAAGGGGCAACCATAAAAAACTTAGAAATTTTCTAAGTTATGGAACAAAGTGGTTAGGGTACCAACTTCCAAGGATCATAACTTGAGATCCAAGCAACCATTTTGGTTGATCCAAAGATGGATTTGTAGCTCTCATGGCATACTTTAAAAGTGTCAACTACACCTCATTTCAATTCCTCATGGATTTTAAGTTATGGAGTGACCAAAATGACAAAAACATGAAAATGCCACTTTTTCCAACACTTAGTGAAATTTTCACTAAGTCAGAATCTGTTTCACTTTTTTCAAAATGTAGGGGCATTTTTCACTTGGATCCAAAAAGTGTCAAGACAAACTATGATCACATATATGTTGTATCATATGAGAGCTTTCCAAAATGGCCAAGAACTCCATCAAATTCCATTTAAGCCAAGAGTTATGACAATGGCAATATGCCTTGCTGCAACTGTCATAGCAAGGCAGATTTGTGCATTTTTGCTCGATTCGATCCAAATTATGCAAATGACAAACAAGTTTATCCATCTAAACACCTCAAGGGGAGACCAAGGAGGGACAAACACTGATCCATAAGCCTCCCAAGTCTTTGGAACTAAAAGTAGCATGCCAAACCTAGAAATGCCTAAAAAAGGGACAAGACTCCAATTTTGTTTTGGAGCATTCAATGGATGCACCAAGGTGGCATGAACTGAGCCTTTTCCAACTGAATGAGTCAAGGATGATCTTTGAACTAGGGAACCAAAGGCTTGTGCTCTAACCTCTAGTCAATAGCTAGAGGAGACTTAAGATTCCAAAGTGATACAATTGGACAATGATCTGCTGCAGTTGCCATTCACTATTGCTTGCAAAACAAACTTGCTCTACTATAAATAGATCTCATTTATGCTCAGTTTAAGTACACCAAAGCCATCAAACTGATGCTTTCCTCAAAATCTCTTCTTTCACTCCAAATTTGCCTTCCAAAGCAAGTCACTATCGGGTTTTGAGTTTGAGAGCAATTCCAACCAAACCAATCACACACACACCTCATAAACATCATATGTGAGCTGATCAAACACTAAAACAACATCTGGAACACCAGATTCTCAAAATCACCAGCCGTCTGCACAAGCCTTTGACAGATTTGCAGTTGAGATGCCAAATCAAGTTCCAGCTCAATTCAATCCACTCCAAGCATTCAGACACACTCCATAGCACCTAGGGAAGCTGTCCACATCATTGGAACCAAGATGTAACACCTCTAACTCAAAACACGATCACCAGCTGCAAGAGGTAAGCCTCAACTTGGTCATCTCATGATTCATGCATATTTCCTCGCACGATAATTTTGCCATATGTTCATAATCATGCATAGAATGTTTCCCCTCAATTAATTGCTTTGTTTGAATCGTGTATCAAAATTTTCAGCCTTCATGCAAATTTTAGGGTTCTTGAGGTTTTGTCTTGATTTCTTATTCCATGCTTAAAATAAATGAAATTAAAGACCATAGACATGATCGTGAGGTGAAAATGAGCAGATTGATATGTGGATTGTGTGATTTCATCAAGTATTCAGTGAGATTGGATAGAAAATGCAAATCTGAGCAAAACTCCCTTCGCGCGTGTTCTTGGCCCATGTTCTTGGCGCCTTTTTCACAAATTTGAATATTTGAATTTTGTGATTTTATTTAATTGATTCAAAAATTAATTTCTCTCTGGGTTTTAATTATTTTGAGTTGATTATTTTTTTAATAATTCACAAAAATGTTAAAATATTTTATTTTGCCAAAAATTCCCAAAAATATTATTTATTTCATATACTTGATATTTTTGCAAAGAATTAATCTTTTATTTGTTTTTTAACATTTAAAATATTTTTTCCTCCTTGATTTTCCAAATTTAATTGGTTTCCAATCATTTTGTGGATATAAACATGATTTTTGAAACATTGATCTAAGATCACCACTCATTTTTCACATGTTTTCAATACTTTTTATTAATTTTTAAACAAAATTAATTCCTTTTTAAACAAAATTAGGGTTTTGGTTAATTCAACCCTCATCAATCATTTTCAAACACTCATGGGCCTCTAATAGAGTGTAAGACCCAATCTGCTTTTAACCAAAACAATTTTGGGCCTCAGATATTGTATAAGTCCCTCTGCGTTAAAAGAAAAATCTCGGCACAATCGCCAGTTCAAAAAACAAAGCATCTGGGCCTACCCTCGTGTTATAAGCCCCATTTCTTTTCTTTAAACAATTTTGGACCTCTAATAGAGTGTAAAACCCACCCCTTTGTAAATAATACCTTTGGGCCTCACACATTGTATAAGTCCCTCTGTATAGTTTCAAACGTTCGGTGCGATCGTCACCTTTTTTTTAACAAAATCAACTAGGTTTCTCCCTGAGTTGTAAGTCCCATCTCTTGTATAAAAATAAATCTTTGGACCTATAATGGAGTGTAAGACCGAACCCCCTTGTACATAAAAACTTTTTGGGCCTCACATATTGTATAGGTCCCTCTGTACCGTTTTCAAGACAACGGTGCGATCATCGTTAAAACTTGGGTCTCTCCTTGAGCTGTAAGCCCCAACAATCTTTTCAAAGCACTTTCTCCTTTGATTTTGAATTCAAAATATATGTTGTTATCAAAACTTTCTTTAATTTCTTTGTTGAACAACTAACAAAACAACATGGAAGCTCTACAACTGGTAAGTGTTTATCCGCTTTCATTTACCGCTTTCATATGTATATAACTGTATTGTGGGGTTGTTTCACTGTAAGTCTTCTTTCACACTCTTTTATATACTTGTCACATATCCACTGTGTAATACTAGTATAGTTATTTAGAGTTTTCCCTGGCAACTACGTCTAGAACTAGGTAAAGCCCTGTTGGTCACTCTTTAACACAAACAAAACTAGATTCCCATAGGATTTCCAGATACAGTCTTCCCTTCTCTTGGGGTTAAAGAATATGGAACAAAGAGAAAGGCAGTATTCTCGGTGAACCTTTTCTCAAACTGTCACTCTTAGAAACTGTCAAAGAAACTCTAACTCCCCAGAGATGGTCTTTTCTTTGTGAATGGCATCTCTTGAGTTTCTTCCAAATCCTTGAACTTTCCTGGAATGATCTCTTCTCTGTGAATTGCATTTCTTGAACTTCTCTTGGTTTGGGGACCCACGGGCTTCCTAAAAGCATCCCCGCCTCCTCTTGGGCGTTGTACAAGGACCCTTCGGCTTCTTAAAAGTTCTCATGCCTTCTCTTGGGCTTAATACAAGGACCCTAACAACCTCTTAGAGGTATAAGACAGAACTTAGTCATCCTTTGCTAGAGCAGTCTTTCCAAGTGTTAAAACTCCGGCCATTTTAGGGTTGTTACTCATCCCTTAATGCCCGTGCCTCCTCTTGGGCATTGTACAAAAGATAAAACTCTAGACTTAGACGGTCTAACACTCTTGAGTCTCAAAGACATTCTCAAGTTCCTTTCAAACATAGGAAAAAACATCGATCACTCTGGATCAATCTCCAGCAGAAACTCGGTCTCTCTCATGAGAGTTCCCCACACTTGGACCCGCTTCACGTTAAATAATCCTCAACAGTAAGTCAGCCTCCTCTTGGGCTTTGTACAAATGATTCTCCCCAGCGGAGCTAACCTTTTCAGACTCTCTTATTGAGTCAACCACTTTTAGCCTCCGTCTTGGGCTTTGTACAAGACATATAAAAACACTCCCTTGTTGAGTATAAAAGACTCTCTTGTTGAGTCAATCTCCTTTTAGCCTCAATCTCGGGCTTCGTACGAGACAACAAATCACTCTCTTGTTGAGTATAAAAGACTCTCTTGTTGAGTCAATCAACCTTCAGACTCTCTTATTGAGTCAATCACCTGTTCAAGACTCTCTTGTTGAGTCAACCTTTTTAGCCTCCATCTTGGGCTTTATACAGGATAGATAAAATTACTCTCTTGTTGAGTCAAACCTTTTCAGCATCCATCTTGGGCTTTATACAAGATACATTCTCCCCAACGGAGTCAAAATCCATTTTAGCCTCAATCTTGGGCTTTGTACAAGACAGAAAGAACATTTTCCCCGGAAAAGTAAAACTTCTAGCCTGCTCTTAGGCTTTGTATAAGGAAATCCCCGGTTGAGTCAATAAACCTTTTAGCATCAAATTTGTGCTTTGCTCACAGCATACAAACGTCAATAATTCCTCTTTAGAGATGACAAGTTCCTTCTCAGTCAAACCCTTTAGCTTCACATCTTGGGCTTTGAACAAGATACAAATCACCTTTAGCTTCAATCTTGGGCTTTGAACAAGACACCAAAACATCTCTTTCCTCCCATAGAATAAGAGGAACTATGATCGCTCTGATTTCCCTGTTTCGTTAAACGGGAATACGTAGGCATAAGATTGCAAAATCTTAGCGAGCATACAAATAAAAAACTCAAAGTCCAGTACCTCCGTCATTCAACCAAAAGCATTTGATCTAACACCTTACCATAAGCCTCGCAAATAGTCCCGACACTGTATTCTTAAACAAAATAACCTAAGACAGACCCCCCTTTTGATAGCATCTGTAAACCAACATTTTTTACTGTTTAACCTCAGTATGCAAGTAGGGTTAATTGGAGACATCTATTTCCCTTCCTTAATCAGCTTCACATGATAAAAAAATGAATCGAACTGTAGTACTAAAGCGATAGTGATTCGAAACCACAAAAACCACGCTACAACTTGGAATTCAGGTTACAAGCCCATCTTTTCTAACCAATAACCTTCGTCGTGTCCATTTCAAGACATTAACTAAATAACCATTTCAAACCCCCAAAGACCATGCTTAATTCTATATTCGTAAATCGTTCCATATCCAAGTTAGTGTCCATATCCATTTACTAAACCAATTACCCATTTTCATATCATTAACCAAAACCGTTATCCAACATCCAATTAACTCTTCTTTCAATAACCCTTTTGACCATTTTTTATATCCGCTTTTAACTAAGTTTTAAATCAATTTCAAATATTCATCCATTTCCAATTGTTAATGATTAAATACATAACCACATTTAAATATCCATTTTTCAAGTCTATTTTGTTTAACTCTTAACCATTTCCAAACCCCATTTCTCCATTTTCATGCATTTTCTCTAATCAACGATTGCCATGTCGCAATCATTGAATCTCATCAAACAACACGCCTCCAATCCCAAGTTATGGCTGATAGTAGGACTAGCACTTTTCGGGGGGATTGTAGTTCTCTCGGAGACTCGCCGTACAAGACGTCGCCGAAACACTCCTAAACAAGATTTTGGTGCTTTTATTAAACGCTTTGAGCTTCTTCCTTTCCCTCAACCTCCTCCTCCATCAGCCAAGCAAACGTTCTCTTCTCTCACCTTTGCCATAAGCGACATATTTGATGTGAAGGGCTATGTGACGGGATTTGGAAATCCTTTGTGGAAGAGAATGTATGAGGAAGCAGTGGATGCCAAGCAGTGGATATCCTACATTGTGTTGGACATTTTTTACTTCAATCGAATTCAGTGGATGCCAAAAGGTCTATGTGCATCGTATTTGCTGATTATCTCTATTAATTATCCAAAAATTATAATAGAATTCGTAACTGATTCAAAAAAACATTACACAACAGAACTTTCAAACAGAACTTTTTAACAGAGAAAATTACAACAAAACTCTTCATAACAGAAAACAAAAAATAAATCACGTTTTTTCCAAAGTTCCTAACAGAAAATCTCCAACAGAATTTATCACATAAAAAGCTTATAACAGAAAAGTGAGAGTATCCAGAATTTAGTTACAAGGCTTCATAATGAAAGATATCAGGGGATTCTTCTGGAATACACAAGCTGAGCAAACCTGCTTCTAGCATATTCATCTCGATATAAATTCAGATATTCTCTCTTCAATAAGGGATTATTTTTTCTGATTCTTTTAATTCTCTCCATTCTAATTCAATCACTCTGCTTGACTCTTCTTCTTCGCCAACCTCTCAACCTCACTGTCACGCACTAAAACCGCATTCGCATCAGTTCTCCTCGCCGCATCCGTCTTCATCTCCATCTTCAATTGAAACCTCTGCATAATTTAACGCATATTCTCATTCTGCAATTCATCAACCTTCAATTCACATACCAGCTTCAAGAAATTCTAAAACCTGCACCGCGAAAACCTTCACTTTTAATTTCAAAAATCTTCATTAATACAACAACCTTCAACGTTCTTCATCTTCAACCATTTCTTCAACTCTCCTTTAACACAACCTTCATAAACTATACCATCAGCTTCATCACCTCCACATAACACCACACCTAAATCTTCATCAAGATTCATCGAATTAAAACCTGCTACATCAACAACATAGATTAAGCATCAACAACTTCAACTCACATCAATAGAATGCAAATTAGCATAGTCAAGGATCGAAGAAGAAGATCGAGAAATTGAAGTGGGAGCCAGAAGTTGGGAAAGCAAGTTTACCTCGTGGAGTTTCTCCCGTTTGCGATTGAAGAAGCACTGGACGGTTCTTCGGTAGGTATGCTCCGATAGCCTCATATTTCTCCTATATTTCCTTGTGTGTTGTTCTACAGTTAGAAAGAGTAGAGAGCGACGAAGTCACTGTTACGGTTGATTGAGCGACGGGAAATTTGAAGTCGCGGCACACGATGACGAAGAAGGAGAATATGAGGAGAGATGAGGTTTGTGTCGTTAGTGTTAAGGTAGAGGGAGAAGGAGGCGAACAGAGGGGGTCGTTGTCGCCGGCGATTATGAAGGAGAAGAATGAGGAATTTTACGGTGCAATGAGCTGGAGGAAAAGGGAAAAGGGATAGGTTGAAATTTTGGATGCTGAGGGTTGAATTTAGGTTAGGTTTTCATTTGGTTTCAACCGGGTTTCACCTGCGTGAAGTGGGATTCAAGCCTTTTGTTCTCTTCACACTCCACAACATTCAGTTTGCACCCCCATGGTTTTCATGATAGAAAAGCTTGGGCCTAGTACCAAAGGCCCATGCGCTTGGATATATCCCCAGAATACTGATGTACCCTTTTTTGGTTGATGAATTATTTTGTTAAGTGTATTTTTGCTTAATTGTTTTATTAATTGAGTTTTTGGATTAATTGTTTTTAATTAGATTAGTTGTTAATTTTAGATTTAGATTAGGAATAGATTAATCTTTGACATTAGCTTTAATAATTTGATAATCTAGGTTTAGATAATTTATTTTGGATTCAATTAGATATTAGAAAGTAATTTTGGATTAAGTAGATTTTTGCTTTTAATTTTCTTTTCGATATTAATTTTGAAATAAAAATCAACCTTGTTTAATTGACTTTTAACTTTGAATTAGAGTTTAGTGAAGTTTTGTTAAGAACTTTTTTTATTAAATTCTTGTTAATCACCTTGTTTGGTTCATATTAGACTTTGTCCTTGATTCAAATTTTGACTACGTGCTAAATTTACTTTGATTGTTGTGATTGTGGAAATTTGTGGACCGATGAGATTTTTGATGCAGATTATGCTTAGCCCTTGATATCGCTTGGACCGATCCTTGATGTTAATTCTAGTTCTCCTTATTAATTACCTTGGATAATGGTTGCTTACATTTGATTCTTGTTAGATTCTGACATGCTTTGAACTTGATGTTAGATACTAGATTTTTGGATCCTCTTACTTGCTTGAAGTACATGATAGCTTGATTCTCTTCCACCTGGGAGCCTTCTTCCTTCGAGTCTTGAGCTTGTCACGCGCTTTGAAGAGGCAACTGACCTTCTCCGTTAGGTACCACTTGCGCCCTTGTATGAAGCATGCTTAGGGTTTAGCATTTTTGCTTACAACTTGTTGTTGAGTGAGGAGTTTTCACTCCTAGTTGTATACTTGGCTTGGTGCCAATTCATTGATACTTTGGTGTTGTTTGCTCCCTTTTCTGTCTTAATTTGTGGTGCACGATGAGTCACTCAACTTTCTTATAGTTGAGATCAGGACATCGTTTTCATCTTGTGGTTGACGAAGAGTCACTCAACTTCCTCATAGTTGAGATCACGACATCATCCATTTCTGTTGCATTTTCCTTGAGGATGAGGAGTCACTCACTTTTATTTCTTGGCTGAGATCACGACATCATTTATTTTGTTATTGACTAGTATAATGTTTACTTGTGTTTATTCACATGATCCCTTAGGATTCCTAGCTCCACTTAATTTCTGATTAAGTTGTAGGTAGGAGAGACATTAGGCTTTCAATCCAAGCATGACAACATTAGGTAGGCTTCCCTCCTAATCCTGACCTTAAGGCCATTTTGTATTGAAATTCTGGTACCAGATATGTGATGTTACGAGTGATGTCACAACAACACACTCTGCAATGGACAATGTAAAACAACAGAAGAGTACACAAAGAATTGTTCACCCAGTTCAGTTAAACAACTTACTCTGGGGGCTACCTAGCCAGGTATGAAATTCACTACTTGTAGAATTAATTTACAGACTCAACAACCTAGTTGATAATCTCCTAAACTTAATTCCTACTAATGAACTTTCTACCTAAGAGCCCACTTAGGTATGAGAACACTAATCAATCCCTAAAACCTCTCAAAGATCAAACACTTTGAGAAACACCTTGATCCTGCTTCACAGCTTTGATCAAGTTACAAAACTCTCTTGCTTCACAGCTCTAGAGAGGACAGATTACACTCACCAATTCACACTTGAATGGTTAACACAATACTCGTACAAAGACAATGATTGACACTCAGTCTATGCTCTCTCTCTTCAGTCTACTTTCTGTATCTTATTCCTTTGGTTGATGCGCTTTATATAGCCATATGAATTGGGCTTGGATCCTCTGCAATATCTGACCTGATTTGTTATTTAAAATTGAATCTTCAAAACAGATTTTATCTCCAAAATCTTTTTAAAGCTCAGTCTTTAAACCTCCCTACAAATCTGCATCAAATCTCTATGAAACAGAGAATATCTATCCCAAGATATCCGCATCCAATGAGACTAACAGCTCTCCCAATATCCAGCTAAAACGCAAACCCTAACAACATCTCAGACCTGATGTTATTAATCTTCTGCAGACCTGATGTCATGACATCGCATGTGACATCAGACTTCAAAACTTCAACACTTATTATTATCCAATGTTAAGACTCAATGTCATGACATCAACCATCAAACATTGAACAACTTTGTTTTACCAAAATTCTAGCCAATCCAAGAGCCAACAATCTCCCTCTTTGGCTAATTTTGGCTAAAACAATCTCTGCAACATCAGAGACTTCAGCAGCGGAAAAAATTTTAAAACAGTTAAAAGCTCCTAGAAGTTAGCAGTTAGCAGTACTTTCTCAAAACAGCTCCTACTTCAAAATGTTGCACGTACTTCATCAGCTCAGCAAAGGGTCAAGCTCCCCCTCAAAACCAGAATCATCTTCCAGCTGCACACAACTGCACAAACTCCCCCTCAACTTCTGCAGCACATATGGGCTAACTCTCCCCCTTTTTAGCCACAATTGGACAAACCTCAACTTGAAGTCCTTCTAACAACCAGTTAGTCCTAATCTAGCTCTCATTGTCATGATTGATTGAAACATGCTTAAGGTGACATCTTTGCGCATAACTTTTAAATCTCTTGAACACGAGTTGATGAGTATTTCATGATCACTTATCACTAATTCAAGCTTGCATTTGACATGTTTACATCACATATGTTACTTGAATACATGGCTTAGCTCTCATTTGTGTGACTTTTAGAAGTCATTTTGACATAGTTTGTGAATGACAAATGTTTGTGTGTTGGTGTAGGATATAACTTGCATTCTTGTATGCTTTCTTAGGACATTAACACGAATATGATATGGTATGTTTAGCTACTTCCCATATTAGTTTCATACACCTTTAGGAAACATCACACCTTGCTTATTGTTTGACATTACTCCTAGAATAGAATTAGGACAATTACTTGTGCATTAGTGCATAGTTTTACATGTTGCTTTTAACTATTCAATAGTTGAGCTGTGCTTGGAGTGGGTAAGTACTTGTGTTACTTTAATTTTATGTTTATAATTACATGACTTATTTTTCATCTCACTTCTCCTTTAATTCTCTCTTTTGTGATTGAATCATCTAATGTTTACTTGTGTACGATCACATGTTCCCTTAGGATTCCTAGCTTGAATCTAATTTTAGATTAGGTTCAAAGTAGGAGAGACATTAGGTTTGCAATCCATGCATGATAACAAGTAGGATAGTCCCTTCTATCTCAACCTTAGGACCATTGTGTATGACAACATTAGGACTTAGTCTCCCTTAGTTGTTTTCTTTTCAACTTTTGAGTCCTTTCTCTTCTCATCTCTAAACAAGTTCAAAACACCTAATAAATACAACGAGTATTGTACGCCACGAGCCTTAAGTACATGGGAAATTAAGAATAAGGGGTCTCCCTTCACTTTTCTAGAGTGTTTAGCATACGTCTCGTTTGGGGGCGACCATGCGACGTATTCGCTCCTATGTCACAGACTTTAGTGCAATACAAGTTTCAAACTAACTTAATCCACTTCTGTCTAAAAAACACAAACAAAATTCAAATCTTTTTTATCCTTCGGGATGGGTTTCAAATCATTTTCAGAAAAGAGCACGTTATTTCCATTTTGTCACAAACTGGCATCGACCCTAACTGCCGGACGCGAACTTAACGTTGCTCATAAAAAACACTTATTGGCTCGTAGGTCGAACTACGACTGCTCTGACTTTCTCTCTCTTGTTTGATTGAGGATACATAGGCACAAGACGGTGATGTCTTGGCGAGCAACCCCCCACAATCCCGTAGTCCTCCGTACTACGTTGACTCTGACTTTCCCGCTCCCGGAGGAACACGTAGGCCAAGGACGGCGATATCCTACCGAGTCACCTCTTCTTTTCTTTCTCCGTTTCCCGCCGGTTGATTTTCGCAGTTGCGACACCCACCCGTGTCTTTTTTTTACCACATTTTCCTATTTTTCACATTTTTATTTCAAAATTCAAACATTTATTTCAAAATTCAAACATTTATTTTCCTCTTTTCCTAGGACGGCGATGTCCTACCGAGTCACCTCTTCTTTTCCTATTTTCCACATTTTTCTTTCAAAATTCAAACATTTATTTAATCACTTTTTATTAAGTTGAAAAGAAGTGCTTTTTTAGGTTTAAAACTTTGAAAATTTGATTTTCTTTCTAATTTTTTCAAACCTAATTCATTTTTTATTCTCATATGGATAAATACACTTTGTTTAAAACATTGATACAATATCACAACATGTTTATCTTGACTTACACATCATTTATACCATGATTAAATCATTTCCTTTTCAAAATACCTTTGTTTAAAACGTTAATTAGGGTTTCATCTTAATCAAAAACTTTTTCAAACTTCTTAAACAAACTCTTTGGGCCTCTATTAGAGTGTAAGTCCCTCCCCTCCTCCTCAAAACTTTCTTCAATTTCTCAAAGCTTTCAATCTTTCTAATCTCAATCTTCAATTCTCATCAAACACATCCCTAGTGGCATTCAAATCTCATAGACATTGGCATCTATAAAAGTGTAAGACCCATCATCTTTTCAAGTCAACCATGCTTAGACACGAGCCTCTATAAGAGTGTAAGACCCATCATCTTTTCAAGTCAACCTCTTAGACATGGGCCTCTATAAGAGTGTAAGTCCCATCATCTTTTCAAGTCAACCATGCTTATAAATGGGTCTCTATAAGAGTGTAAGACCCCCCACTTTCAATTCATGTTTATACTTGTCAAATGCTTGTCATGTACTTATTCATATTAAGTTTCTCTTGACATTTATAACACCTCATCCTTAGTTTAGAACTTAGCTCAGAACATTAGTGTTCCCTCAACTACAACTTAGTTCAAACCCTATATCCCCTTAAATAAAGTCAACTTCATCATAGCCCCCATCTTGGGCTTCATACAGAGACTATACATTCCAAACTCCCCCCAGTTAAGTCAGCATCCTCTCATGCAAATAAACCTTTTAGCTTTACACCTTGGGCTTTGAACAAGATAAAAATAAACTTTTTAGCTTCACATCTTGGGCTTTAAACAAGATACAAATAAACTTTTAGCTTCACATCTTGGGCTTTAAACAAGATACAAATAAATTTTTTATCTTCACATCTTGGGCTTTGAAAAATATACAATTCTTTTAGCTTCACATCTTGGGCTTTGAACAAGATACAAATATTTTAGCTTCAACATCTTGGGTTTTGAACAAGATACTCAAATAATTCAACTTCTCCCCAGAGATGAGACATTGAGTCATCTCTGTAGGAAGATATCTCTTCTATACACCACAACTCAAAATCAAACATGAAAAACTTTTTTCCATATAAGTGATGTAAGTGGCACACTTGTTGATTCAAAATCCAAGCTGTAGTCCTTCTCTTATCATGGTCAAAAACTTTTCTTTCATCTAAGTGATGTAAGTGGCACACTTGTTGATACTATATCCAAGTTAAGGTCATTCTCTTAGCATGCAAAGACTCATAAAGGAAGATGTGGCATTGCTTAGGACTATTTAACATCCAAGTTCAAAGCTTCTTCCCTTATGATATTATTCTCAAATGTTTGTGATGAATAGGTGCGATATCTCCCTTAAAAATGACAATTTGTCTTTTCTTTCAAACCAACAAAACTTTTAGCTTCATCATCTTGGGCTTTGAACAAGATACAAATTCCACCCATAGTTAGGTGGAACTACGAACGCTCTGATTTCCCAAAGTCTATTTTTTTGGGAATACGTAGGCATAAGATTGCGAGATCTTAGCGAGCACGCCTTTAAATAAATCCCTTAGGTCCCCGTACCTTTCATAAAACAAAAATTCCCAAAAATACCTCACATTCTCATTCTCACTCATAGGTTAAGACTTTCCCAATCAACAGGTAAATAACATAAGCAGATAAGATAACTAATAGTCAAAAAAATGTGCAAAAGGTTCCTATAGATTACTATAGATACTTAGGATGTTAATAGATTCCCTTAGTATAACCGACCTCTGATTCCAGATATCTTTGCATTTGTAGGAAAAACATTTGCACGCCGGGTTAGTTTAGATTCCTTCCCCTTCCTTTTAAGCATCATAGGATAAATATTAGAAATTCGAAAGTGGCACAAGCACGGTTCACGGGGATCTCAGCATCTTAGGATTGGTGGAGTCACAAAAATCGGTCCACAAAATTTTCTCTCATCCTATGGCATCTCTCCGAAGAAGTCTTGAAGAGAAATATGATGAAGTTTATTTTCCATCAAATGGTATCTCCCTATTGGTTTTTCTCTTTATAAATATCTAACTACCCAAAATGACCATTTTGCCCTTACGCTCAAATATCTCCCAAACGCTCTCAGAATGCGATAAAACATAAACAGCGATGAAATATATTTCGGGAAATAAAAGTTGAAAAGAAATTATAATTTATTGCAAATATTTTACCTATCAGGGAAATTAACCAATTAACTCAATTAGCAGGTAAAATACAACAAACTCACACATTTCACAAAATTCACATAAATGAAATAAATAAATACAATTAAACAAATCGGAGTGTTACAACTCTCCCCCACTTAGACATTTTCGTCCTCGAAAATATAACTGAGACGAACAACTCCGGATACGATTCTCGCATCCGACTAACCAACTAACATGCCAACACTAGGCACACCACGAATACCACAAACTGACAAACCACCTTGCTAACAGCAGCTACAACAACGACACGACAACAACGACAACTACAACGACAACTACAACGACAAGATACAAAGCCCATACAATGCACTTGACGACCAACTCACGACTCAAAGAATACCCAAGTTACGAACACACAGGTTCACTCTAGAACCGAAACACAACAAGATCGTTACCATCACCATACTGCCAAAACATTTCCAAAACATCATATATCAATCAGAACTCAATACAATCATGGCAACAAGCATCCTACCACATTTACGTCGATTTCCAACTGCAAAAGTATCGATTTCTCACAAAATTCTCATTTTCAACCTAGAATTCAAAAGCTATGGAAGACAAGCAAACATACAAGAAAACACATACATAATCATACACAAACATAGTATAATCGAGTTTCGCACCCTTACCCGATTTAATCGCGCGTAGAAAAATCAGGAGATTGATTTCTTTTTTCTCAAGTTTTTCCTCTCTTTTTCTTCTCTTCTTCTTTCTCTCTACTTTTCTTCTTCCCTTTTTCTTTCTCCTTACTATTTTTCTCTCTTTCTATTCTATCATATTCCAAACTTACAAAATAAACCAAAATACCCCTACACTCAAATATCTCACAAACGTTCCCAAAACGCGACAAAATATAATCACGATGAAAAATAACATATTTTCACATAAAAGTCAGAAATAAAATAATATAATAATAAAATAATCAAAACGACTCAATTAATTAAAAGACCAAACTGACAAAACTGACTGGACTGACTGGGGCGTTACAAATGGCGCCAAGAACACACCAAGAACACGCGCATGTTCTGATTTTTGCAGATTTGCAAAATCTCTCCTATCTCACTGAATACTTGATGAAATCACATAATCCATATATCATCTTGCTCGTTTTCACCTTTGGATCATGTCTATGGTATTTAATTTCATTTATTTTAAGTGTGGAATGAGAAATCAAAGGAAAAACTCAAGAACCCTAATTTCTGCAATAACACTAGGAAATTCCATACACGATTCATACAAAGCAATTGATTAAGGGGAAACACTCTATACATGATTATTAACATGTGGCAAAATTATTGTGCAGTAAAATATGCATGCATCATGGAGTTTGAAGAGTTCAGGCTTACCTCTTGCAGCTGATGATCGAATTCTGGGTTAGAGGTGTTGTAAGTTGGTTCCAATGATCTGGACAGCTTCCTTAGGTGCCAAGGATTGTGTTTGGATGCTTGGAGTGGTTTGAAGTGAGCTGAAACTTGTGACTGTACCTTGTAACACCCCTAATCTATACCCCCAAACAAATAAAGCGATAACAATTAATCAGAGTGTAATGAAAACATTCACGACATAGACGGAGGCGTCACATCAATTGAAACAAAATACAAGAACCTGCTCTTATAGATATGCAACAATCAGGTAGCAAATAACAGAGGAACTCGGTTCCTAACACCCACAAATCAGATACAGAATATAAGCGGAAAATCTGCAACTGAATCTCATATATATATATAACATAAAAGTTTGTCTGTCATATACAGAATCATACATGTACAATCCAAAAGAACATATACATATACACATAATCATAAACGATCTTCCCGACTACCTGGTGCTACATATCAGAGCCGACCGACAAAAGAATGAAGACCTAAGCTTCACAAAAAGACCTCCAGCATCTAATCTGCAATGCCTCATAGAGCATTTAAAACAGCAGAAGGGTGAGAAACACAATCATAATACAATTGCATACAATTATATAATAACACTAAAATACACATGTGAAGATATTCTCACCACAACTTACACCAGAATTCAAATACAAAACAACACAATGCATATCTCATATATCCATCCCCAAGGTATATCAACCATGCACAATGCATTTATCACCAACATATATATATATATATATATATATATATATATATATATATATATATATCAACAGCATCAATTCCATTCACAATTCCACACAAAATCAATCCATTCATGATTTATGCATATGCACAGAGACCGACACAACGACTCTATGCAATGCAATACGGTACCATCCATCCATCCATCATCTCATCATTAGTTCACTCAGGAACTATAGGAATCATCGCTTGTTACTTAGTGTAACTCCCTGTCGGGCAAACGATGTTCCCCGTCGCTCACACCCCTTTGTATAAGGCACACGGCGTTTATGGATCGGTCACACCTCTTTGTATAAGGCACACGACCCGATCGCTCACACCTCTTTGTATAAGGCACACGATCGTCTATAACCATCGCTCACACCTCTTTGTATAAGGCACACGATGTTATAGCGGATTCCCTCTGGAACCGTTTCGTCGCTCACACCCACTAGGGCACACGACATCACAAGAATGCATATCATGATGCTTGGCATACAATGACTCATGACATTCAAATGCACACATATACACATCCATACTCATGCATATACAATCAAACACAACACAATGCATTTTCTTGCCCTTGGGCCACCAACCATCATCATAACATTTCATCACATGCATTCACATCATATAACATCACACGAGTCATACGATATATATATCTAAAGCACATTGCATGATAATACATCAAATACACACAATTAAAACGGTAAAAGTCGACAAAATGACACATTTCCAAATTCCCGACATAATTAAATCGGCCAACAATCTCAAAACCATTTTAATAAGAAAGTACATCTTAATAGCTTTCCAACGATACCAAGAATGTTCAAAACGGATAATCGGAACACAAGTTATGGAATCAAAAAGAAAAGGAATCGCGAAATGGCAAAATTCAGCACCCTCTCTGGTCATACGCGTATTGCCCTGAGCCATACGCGTAATGCCCAGCTCACTCGCCCATTCCATGCGCGTATTTCCCAAAGTGATACGCGTATGGGCAGAGACCAAATTCTCCCAAAAAATCCCACTAAAAGCTCCATACGCGTAATGCCACACATGTTACGCGTAATGCCTTGCCAGATACGCGTACCAATACGCAAATCAGCAGATGGCCGAGAAAAATGAACTTCCATACGCGTAATGCCCAAAATTCCCCTTGTCATACGCATATTACCCAAACCAATACGCGTATTGCCCTGCGTGTTACGCGTATGGGCAGAGAAAAACCCAGAATTTCCTGCAGAATTTCTGCTGCAAAATTCCACCAAAAACACTCCCAAATCTCATCCAATCACCAGAAAATTACCAATAGAGTGTACAACAACATCCATCTAACATATCTCAGCAATTATGAACATTAAAACATGATTTCAGACACAATTTGAATCAATTTCCAACAATTTCAACATATTATGGTTTTGGTTCTATATTCAATTTCAACCCAACAACAAACAAATACATACATACATAATCATACACAAGTATAGAATAATCGAGTTTCGCACCCTTACCCAATTAATCGCGTTTTCAATAGTCGGTTGAATCGTTTTCTTCCTCTCCAAGTTTTTCCTCTTTTCTTCTTTTCTTTCTCTTTTCTTTCTTCTCTTTTCCTTCTTTCCCTTTTCCTTCCTTACTATTTTCTCTCTTTTTTTCTCTTTAAGTTTCTAACTTAAGAAAATAAGTAAAATTACCAAAATACCCCTACACTCAGATATCTCGCAAACGCTCTCGAAACGCGATAAAACATAATCACGATGAAAAATAATATATTACCAAATAAAAGTCAAGAATAAAATAATATAATAATAGAAATAATTAAATCGACTCGATTAAATAAATCTAACAAAACTGGGGCGTTACATACCTCAACTGGAACTCTGTCAAGAACTTGAGCAGTTGGCTGGTGATTTTGTGAAATTGGTGTTCCAGATGTTATGTGAGTGTTTGGATCACTTCTATATGTTATATGTGAGGTGTGTGAACCATTGGATTGGTTGGAATCACTCTCAAATGCAAAACCCGACAGTGACTTGCAAGAGAAGGTGTTTTGGGAGTGAAGGTTGTGATTTTGAGAAAGGAATCTGTTTGGGGCCTTTAGTGTACTCAAACTGATCAGAAATGAGATCTATTTATAGTGTATCAAGTTTGTTTTGGCAGCAATAGTGAATGGCAACTGCAGCAGGCCTTTGTCCAATTGTAACATAAAGGTTTCCAAGTCTTCTTTGGCCATTAACCTGGGTCAGTGTGGCAGGCCTATGGTCCTTTGCAGCAGGGCTAATGCTTGACTCATTTTGTTTATTATGGACTGATACATGCCAGCTCTATGTATCCATTCAATGCCTCTTGACAAGTTTGAAGTTTTTGAATTGGAAACTTGAATTCTACATGCCAAAAGAGGAGGTACCTTGACTTGCAAGGCTTGTGGATCAGATCTTTTGTCTTTGATGAGGTTCTTGCATGTTTTCAGAAGTGTGACAAGGCTTAGGCTTGCACAATTTGGCTGGCTCGAGCAAAATACACAAATTCTGCCTTGTGCAAGGCAGTTGGAAATGGTCATCTTGAGAGACCTAGATGTCCTTGCTCAAATGGAGTTATGGGAAGCTCTTATGCTTTTTAAAGAGCCCTCATATAGTACAACACATGTATTATCATAGTTAGTTTTGAAACTATTTGGATCCAATTGAAAAATGGCCATGAACTTTGGTGTTCAAGGCTGCTAACTTTGGCAGATTTTCACTAAGTGTTGAAAAAGTGTTGTTTCTTCATTTTTGTCATTTTGATCACTCCATAACTAAAAATCCATGAAGAATTAGAGTTTCTTGTAGTTGAAGCTTTTATAGAGTGTAGGAAATTCTACAAATCAGGCTTTGGATCACTCAAAATGGATGCTTGGATCACAAGTTATGACCCTTGGAAGTTGGTACCTAAACCATTACATTTAGTAACTTAGAAAAATTTCTAAGTTTTTCAAGATTGCCCCTTTTGCAAGTTATCATGATTTCTTGATCAATTCTTGTTGAAATGACATTATAAATCATATTTTATAAAAATATGAATCATAAGGACCTTTTTTGCCAAAAATTCATGTTTTGTCTTTTAGCTCCGGATCGGTTCGGCGCGTAAAACCCTAATTCCCGACTTTTGGGGAATGCATCCTCAGAGGGTGTTTTGACTTTGCCAATTGATCCTTAGGGTTATGTTGAACATATTTAGTAATGTGTGGAAGTCTTGGCTCATCATTTTGTGAAAATCTAACTTTGGAGGTCCCAGTCGTCCAAAATCCTAATTTGGGGATATCGGGTGTTTCGAGGCTCCTTCTTTTTGGAATGCCACAACTTTGTACTTGATTATTGATATGGGAATCCTCTTGATTCCTTATGTAGGTTTAAATAGGTTAGACAAGTTGAAGATCATGTCCTTTCTTGATTGATCTTTTCTCTAAAAGCCTTGAGAGGGGTTAAAACCCTAATTTTTTATTGTAGAGAATGTTCAACAATTCCTGATGAGATTGATGAAGCATGATGGTATATCCATATTGTAGTGATGATTCTCACAAATGATGTGAAATCTTAGTGGTCAAAATTTGGGTATGACAGTAATGAATGTTGTTTTCTCTATGTCCTCTGGTGCCATCTTAATCTGATTGTAGCCAGAGAAGTCGTCCATGAAAGAAAATACCGAGAACTGAGTCATGTTGTCAACCAATATGTCAATGTGAGGTGATGGGAAGTCATCTTTCAGACTCGCTCTATTAAGATCACGGTAGTCAACATACATCCAGACCTTGCCATCCTTCTTAGGTACCGGCACAATATTTGCAACCCATGGTGGATAACTGATAACAGCCAAGAAACCTGCATCTAACTACTTATGAACTTCTTTCTTGATCTTGATTGCCATGTCTGGTTTTGTTCTTCTAAGCTTCTTGTAGCAAGCGATTTTTGTCGGTGACGCGACCACCTTATCGCTAAAATGGGATTCCTCACCTTAGTGGGAGGAATATGTTGGGTGCTACTTTCTGATTACTTATTTATCCCGTGAAGCTGGAAGGGAAAGGATTGAGTAGGTTCTTTTGATCTTTTCCAGATGAAAGGATTGAGTAGGTTCTTTTGATATTCCCGACTCTCCTCAACATGCTGCTCAAATATTCCGATCAGAGCATTCTTTTCTTTTAACAGTTCCTGGAGTTTGACACACTCCATGTTGAGAGTCCTATACTTGTTCGTCCAAGATTTCCGCTCTCGATGAGTTTTGTTAAGAGCGACATGGAGTTTTTCCGTATTTGACATAAAATACAGGACATATTCTTGTAACGGAAAAACTTCTTGACGAGGGTAAGGCATCCTCAGTTTGAGAGCTCTAGTTTGTACCCAATGAAGGTAAGGATCCAAAGAGATACAGTCCAGTTTTCCTAGAGACTCTGGTCCTTTTTTATGAATGTGTTGCCAGACATGCACTATCTCATTTGAAATTCTGGTATAACAGATCCCAGATGTCCTACATGATGTCGAGACATCTGGTCTGACATAAACAGCAAGGCAATTATAGATAATTAAATAAGTTGCTGAAAAGAAAAGTGCACACAGAATTTGTTCACCCAGTTCGGTCTAACAACCTACATATGGGGGCATACCAAGCCAGGAAGGAAGTCCACTATTAGCAGTATTAAATAACAGACTCAATAATACCAGTTGACAATCTACTCACTTAATCCCTACCCAATGACCCTTCTACCTAAGTCCACCCTAGGTAAGAGACTTCATCTCACTTCCAATCATCACAATGATGTCTAGCAGTCAACATCTCAGTTACTGCATCGACAGCTTGATTTCCAACAACTCTCCAAACACATAAAAATAGAAGACACACTCCTATAACAATACCTAGACATGACCCTCATGACTAAGAACAATGCTTAGAGTTGCTTAACAGCTTCCTCTAAGCCTAATACATCTCTTACCTACAGGCTTAGAGATAAACATGATGACCATCCCACAAACCGGGTGGTTCATCAAACAACACATCCCTTATAGTTTACATGATGGCTGGCTTACCAAAACTAGGTTACAATGCTTCTATTTATAACCTGTTTCCCAACTGGATTTGGGCCTTCAAATCACAACAAATCAGCTGCTCCAAATCTGCAAAAGATTCTGCTACTAAATAGATCTTCAATCAAATCTTCAATTAAATCTTCAATTAAATCTAATTATTCTCCATATCTTTTTGCATGAAAATAGTAACAATATCTGCTCAATATAAGATTTCAACTGAAAATATCTTCTCCAAGATATTCGCACACAATCTCTCTAACAGATCTTCTCAAAACAAACTTTCACGCGCAACCCTAAAACATCACAGCCTGATGTTCTGATGTTCAGATAACTGATGTCAAGACATCAAGTTTAACATCAGCATATAAAACTTCAACCCTGCAACAACTAATGTTAGGAACCAATGTTAAGACATCAGACATATGACATCAACATTGTTCAACTTTGTTTTACCAAAATTCCAGCCAATACAAGAACTAACAATCTCCCCCTTTGGCTAATTTTGGCTAAAACAAACTCTGCCAACATCAGAGATACCTGCAGCGGAAAAACTTCATACTCCTAACATTCCAAAACACAACTAGCAGCAGCAACTCCCCCTCAAAACTGCAACCATCAAAACAGCTGCACAAACTACACACTCCCCCTCAAGCCTAGAACCACAATAGACAGCTAGGCAACAGCTAGGCTAACTTTCCCCCTTTTTAGCCACAATTGGACAAACTCTGAATCTGCCAACCAACATACTCAGAACAAAATCCAGACTCAACAGCTACTACTGTACATTCTCTCCCCCTTTTTGGCCAAAAATTGACAAACATTGGTGTAAATGTATACTTCTGATTCAATCCATTGACACACAAATCTATAGAACCAGGTCTAAACTGTCAAGTACACCATGAACTTCACCAGTAACACAATGTCACGACATCTTGTCTGACATTACAATCTGGATAAACAACTTCTTCAACAAAAAATCAACTCTCCCTATCTAAGATAACCAGTGCTCCTTTGCAAGAAGAACACCTTAAATGAATGGAAAACATAAGACTCATCATCTTCATGTCTTCAAGAGCGCACCCTCTGTTCAACACACCTGCTGAACGCATTCATAAAATGCTTAATCCTCAAACAACCCAAGTACCACACTAGTACAGACAGAAGTTCTCCCCTTATATTTCACAACTGATGCTCCTTGACCAGTACATCATAGCATTTGGAAAATCCAGACACAGTCTTCATCCATCCGGTCAGGAATGCTTCACACAATCATCCACAAGTTCTGAAGCACACTCACAATGCCTACCACTGAACTCTAAGTAAACTCCTCTTACTTAGAATTAATAACACACATCAAGACAAGTGTGACATCTCCCATCAACAAAGTTTTTCCAAAACTGCATAAAATTGTCTTCAGACTTCTCCTCAGAAGCATGTACGCACATGATACAAACAATTAGCTTCACATGGCTAGAACCATTCATGTCCACACCAACATGCCATCCAACAGCCTAATGTCATAACATGTTATCTGACATTATCTCCTCATAAGAGGCAACCAATCTCCACAAGCTTGACCAGCATGCAAGCTTCAAAATATATGCACCTTTGCTGCAGAATCCATAGACAAGTACTCCCCCTGTCATGGTTAACTACTGCTCCAGATGGAGATGAACATTTGAGCACACTCACATACTGTACTTTCACTTTTGGAGAACACAACCAAGTATCCTGACTTGTTTGACACTGCTCACAGACTCCACAAATTCTCTGCTTTATTGAGATCTAATCTCTTCAAGAGATACTTGTAGCAGAAGAAGGAACAACTCTCTAAAAAAATGTTCTGATCATATCACATCACAATCCCTCTACCATTACATTCCCCAGTAGTTGTTGATACTAGTGAAGTCTTCAAAATTAGTAGTCATGCTTTGCCAGAACAAACTACTAAAACCAAGACTAGAATCTCCACATTCTAATTCACATAGTCAGAAACATCTATTCTGACACAAATGCTTGAGCATCCAACTCCACACGCACACTCTCAATCATCTTCCAAATATAACCATCAGCAATCATGATGTTACAACATCACCATTCAACAACATCTTTTGGGTACATCAGTTTCTCATTACCATTCAGAGGACTTATTTCGTATAGAAGTCCTTCAAGAAGCTCCCAACAAAACACAGTCAGAGTAGCTTATTCGGGTTAACATACACACCTGAATACCATGAGCTCGCACACCCTGTCTGAAGCAAAGAGTTCAGACTGCAAATTATTATACTCACATAATTCCCTCTTGGTTTGTTATCTTCACATGCTCCAAAACTCCACATCTTGCCAGGCTGATCAACTACTCTCTAGCATGACTTGACAATAGGGCTATGTCCCCTTCACATGATTTTCTTCTGCCTTTAGCGATACACATCCAATCATCTATTTTTGACGTTTGGATCAATTGATGAATATCCATATTCAGACTTTCAAGCAATCAATACCAAATCTACTTCAGTCTTCTCTACATTCTCCTTCCAAAGCAGACCTTCTACTTCATCATTCTCCCATATGATTAGGTAGATTCTCTTTAGATACAATGTAGGTAATCATCCCAGATAATGTCCTATCACAAGTTAGCACATCTTCCACTCACCAAAACATCAACACCATGATTCTTGATATGCTCCACCAACTGGACTTACTCTAGCATAGTAATCCAAAGAACCAGAGGAATAAACTCTCATACACCTTCAAGAAAAATAATCTCCTTGAGTCTTCAACTCATCACCCTTCTGCCTAAGAGTAACTTGTTCCAAGACAATCCTCAATAATAACCAGCTGCCACACTCTGATTATCTTGATTCTTCGAATTCACTTCTGAGATCAACCAAATGCCATAGTTTGATCACCTCAAGCATGAATCCTCATATGAAAACAGCCAAATGCCACATTTTGACCTTTTTCATGTTTGTCAGAACTCTCACAAAGATATCCTGATCTGCCAAGGAAACCAGATCTTCAAGTCACATGTTCCAATTGCTCAATGGCAAACACACTTAGACTCCCTAAGCCATGGTCATGTAACATCTTCTCCTTCCTGCAGCTCCCGTAAACTGCCATGAGAATGACCTTTTTGAAGCATCCTATTGTTCATTCCTGTAGATCATCCTATCAAAAGCTGATGTGCCACATCACCAGTTGAGACTTCTGATGTTAAGCTAGATGTCAGAACATTATGTCACCCAACTGTTGAATTCAGCTCTACCTTCTGCCACTCAGAAGAACCTCCTCCCTTTGCAGAAATATATTTCCATGCTCTCATAGACTTGATTCAATAACCAAGTTTGAGTAGACAACCTACATCCTGCTTAGAAACTCCAAAGACTTCAAACCTACCACATCTGAATCTTCAAAAAATAAGTAGTCCAAGACTACCCCATAGCAATACTAAAGAAAGTCACTTCCCTTAGTAGAGCCGTCAGTAGGAAGCCAGAGATAACTGCCACTTATCCTCGACCTTCACAACCAGAGAAAACACCATGCTCCAGACCACGTAGATCAGGAATAAACTGATCCAAGCTGTAACCAACAAGATTATGATGTCTACATAGTCTTCTGTCTTCATCTTCAACAGCACCATCATCTGGACAAGTCATTCACAATACTCTCTAGGAACAAATGCTAAGCAATAATCCCAGGTCAACACCTAGGCGACTTGTGAGCGAATGTAGAACCCCTCCCATGATTCTCCAAACCTCTGATGAAAAGATGTTACAATAATTGACAGAACATCCTTAATATTGTCTTTCAAGGATAATCAATTAAATGCTCGTGAATATCACAAATAGCAATTGATCTTAAATCCCTGTGGTTTAACCCTTCTTCAGATTCTAGCATCTTCTGAATCTTCTTCATGACAACCATTATGACAACCATTCATACCACAAAAGCCTTCCAGGTTAAGTCAGTGTCTTGATCTTTCACTCCACCCTGAGCAAAGAACTGAAGTGATGTTTCAACATCAGTTTCGACATCAGTCTAAATCACATTAAACATCTACTAGGATTTAGAGACTACAACCATAGTAATCCACACATATCTCTTGCAGCGAACCCACGAGAACATATCAACATCTGATCAACTTCCAAGATCAGACCAACAAAACTGCAGTAACTTGCATAACACACTCTTCCAGAAGCTTCTTCTTATAAGCAGAAGGTTCAAACCTCTTGTCTAACTTAAGAGTGATAACATACCATAGACAACCTGCTACTTCCAATCCTTCAAGCCACAAAATTGAAAGAGCTCAGCATACACCAATTGACCACAAGCTGATTTACACTGCTACTGCACACAAACTCTTGGATGCATTTTCCCTATAAAATTGTCCTCAGACATTTTAGCTTAAACAGGGATCATCTCCTTCTCTTCTGCTATCAAGATTACTACCTTTTCTTTAACCAGCTCCAGCTGAGATGCTATGACATTATGAACAGCATCTCAAAAATTGTTCAACTTCACAGCTTCAGTGATCCTTCAAAACAGCTACAATCTAATAGGACTTTGACTCAGCATTTACCATAAACTGCTGATGTATAGCGCGATGTCGAGACATTAGGATTGACATATCAAGCTCAGCTTCTTTCTTGATGAAACTTCCTCCAGTTGGTCTTACACTCTATTAGAGGCCCATGAGTGTTTGAAAAAGATTTGTTAGGGTGAAAATCAAAGAAACCCTAATTTTGATAAAAATGGAATTAATTTTGATTAAAAATTAATAAAATCATTGAAAACATGTGAGAAATGAGTGATGATTTTGGATCAATGTCTCAAAAATTATGTTTTTATCCATAAAATGATTGAAAACCATTTAAGTTTGGAAAATCAAGAGAAAGAAATTTTTTAAAATGTTATAATACAAATAAAAATTAATTCTTTTCAAAAATATCAAATATATGAAATAAATAATATTTTTGGGGAATTTTTGCAAAAATAAAATATTTTAACATTTTTGTGAATTATTAAAAAAATAATCAACTCAAAATCATTAAAATTCAGAGAGAAATTATTTTTTGAATCAATTAAATAAAATCACAAATATTCAAATATTTGAAAAAGGGCGCCAAGAACATCTTGGTTTTGCCCGCGTGCCCTGTTTTGCCCAGATTTGTGTTTTCTCATCAATCTCACTGAATGCTTGATGAAATCATACAATCCACATATTAATCTGCTCGTTTTCAACTCACGATCATGTCTATGGTCTTTAATTTCATTTAATTTAAGCATGGAATGTGAAATCAAAACAAAACCTCAAGAACCCTAATTTCTGCATGAAGGCTGAGAAATTTGATACACGATTCATACAAAGTAAGCAATAGAGGGGAAACATTCTATGCATGATTATGAACATTTGGCAAAAGTTTTGTGCGAGGAAATATGCATAAATTATGAGATGACCAAGTTTAGGCTTACTTGAAGGTCGTGGCAGCAAGAGCAATTTGATTTTTGAGTTAGAGGTGTTACAGATGAGTTGTGATGATCTGAACAGCTTCCTTACACCATATGGAGTGTGTTTGAATGCTTAGAGTGGATTGAATTCAGCTGGAACTTGATTTGGCACCTTAACTGCAAATCTGTCAAAGGCTTGTGCAGATGGCTGGTGATTTCATGAATTTGGTGTTCTAGTTGTTGGTTTAGTGTTTGATCAGCTCACATATGATGTTTATGAGGTGTGTGAGTGATTGGTTTGGTTGGAAACATATTCTAATTCAAAACCCGATAGTAGCTTGCATTAGAAGGCATTTTTGGAAGTGAGAGTGTGATTTTGAGAAAGGCAAGTGTTATAGGCCTTTGGTGTACTCAAACTGATCAGAAATGAGGTCTATTTATAGTGTTTTAAGTTTGTTTTAGCATCAATAGGGAATGTCAACTGCAGCAGGCCTTTGGCCAATGTGGATCAAATGGAATCTCAAGTCTCCTCTAGCCATTGACTTGAGGTTAGAGCACAGGCCTATGGTTCTTTGATTCAAGGATAAGGCTTAACTGAAGTGTTCATCTTTTCTCTGATACACGCCACCTCTAAGCATCCATTGAATGTTCCAAAACAAAATTGGAGTCTTGGCACCTTTTTAGCTCTTTTAGGTTTGGCATGCTACTTGTAGATTTGGGGACTTTAGAGGCTGATAGATCAGTGCTTGTCCCTTGTTTGTTCCCCCTTGAGGTGTGCAGATGGATAACCATGCTTTTTGTTGCACAATTTGATCAAATTGAGCCCATATGCACAAATCTGCCTTGCCAAGATAGTTTGCAGCAAGGCATGTTGTAGCTGTCATAACTCCTAACTCAGATGGAGTTTGAGGGAGTTCTTGGACATTTTAGAAAGCTGATATATCCTATTTCAACATAATGTCCAACTTTGGTTTTGAACCAACTTGAATTACAATGAAAAATGCCTCTACATTTGGGAAAAAATAAGGCAGATTCTGACTTAGTGAAAATTTCACTAAGTGTTGGAAAAATGTTATTTTCATGTTTTTTGTGATTTTGATCACTCGATAACTTAAAATCCATGAGGAATTGGAATGAGTTGTAGTTGAAGCTTTTAAAGTATGCCATGAGCGCTACAGATCCATCTTTGGACCATCCAAAATGGTTGCTTGGATCTCAAGTTATGGTCCTTGGAAGTTGGTACCCTAGCCACTTTGTTCCATAACTTAGAAAATTTCTAAGTTTTTTATGGTTACCCCTTTCACAAGTTAACTCACTTTATTTGATTTTTATTGATGAATGATGATTCAAATCACATATTAAAATTGTTTTAGGGTCAAAGAACCAAAATTGTGAAAAATCCCAAAAAGTCAAACTTGATTTTGTGCACAGTTGACTTTTTATCGGATGAAATCCAAACTGTGCGATCCTTGGTGAAATCTAGTCCTTGACCTAAATCAAACCTAATGGATATATTCCATAGGTGTTGTAGGGTGTATTGAATCATGTCCCAAGGTTTGGGAGCATGCCTGGGTCAAAATTCAAAGGTACAGTTGACTTTTTCCCTTGAAACCCTAATTGTGGTCCTGATGAAATTAAAACCTGTGGATCAAGCTTCTTGGATCAATCCATTGTTGCAAATGGATCAATGTACTGTATTGGAGACCCTCAAATCATGTTTTGAGGTCTTGGCTCAGGTTTTGTCCCAAAAGTCAACTTAGGGGTGAATTAGGTCAAGAAACCCTAATTCCTGATTGTTTTGATGAATGCTTCCCCTGAGGTTAAATTGACTTGATGATTGGGTCCATGAGGTCCCTTGGAGTATCTTAAGTTGTGATTTGAAGCAATGGCTCAAGCCCAGAGGAAAATTTCCATCTAGAGGCCTCAGTCGACCAAAACCCTAATTTGGTGACACTGGCGATCTTAAGGCTTGATCCACTTGGAATGTTGCAACCTTGTGCTTGATTCTTGATGTGGGAGTCCTTTTGATCCTTTGTAGGTGTTTGAGAGGTTAGACAAGTTGAAGATCATGTCATTCCTTGATTGATCCTTTGTCTAAGTGTCTTGAGAGGGCTCAAACCCTGATTCTTGATTGTAGTGAATGCTCAACAATCCTTGAGGAGATTGATGAGGCATGAAGGTACATCTATATTGTGATGATGATCTGAACAATGATGGGAAATCTTGGTGGTCAAAATTTAGGGTATGACACCTGTGAGCTTCGGAACTGAGTAAAAGAGATAGTACAGAGATTTTTGAAGGAGTTTGCAACAGCTGATCAAAAATGTTGTACTCACTCTTTTGGATGAGCTTCAGCATCTCATAGTTGTTCTTTCAAAGGTCGGGAGTACTGGGCTGACAGTTTGATTGATCAGGAACTTCTGTTTGAGGTTTTTTTTCTTTTCTGGGTTCTCTAACTCCTCGGTTAAAGATTCGACCGCTCCGTGTCACTCGACTGATGTCTGCAATATTCACGACGGAGGGTAATGGAGTTTCCTTTCCATTCTCAATTGTTGTTGCACTGTTTTTGTAAGGGATAGCTTTATCGGATTTGTAAGGTATTGGTCCCGGCAGATAGATAACTACAGGAGCCTTTCGATTCTTCTGACCATCGTAGCTGGCCTCGATTAGTTCAAGGTTGAGAATCCTTCCACCATCAAGAGGAATTCTTGATTCATGCAGTAGAGGGATTATGGCACACACATCTTTGGCTACTTCTCGTTTAGGGATTAAGACAACATCTTTGCCTTGATTAGGATGATAGTCTGACATTGAACTAGAGCTTGACCATGGTTGAACCTCTTTGTGGTCCAACTGACCTTGAAGTGCTGCTCGCACAAGGTAGCATCCTTGATTATTCTCTGAGCAAACTCTACAACGCTCGTAGTTGTATGGTGGCACCCGACCACGTCCGCTTTGTATGCAGTGTAACCTCACTAGATCTGTTTCCATTGATCGAACATCCTAATTTTGATGCCTAGTAAGGTTCCCATTAATCATACAAAATTGTTGTGTGTCTTCATCTAGATAGATCGGAAGCCACCAGTGGTTCAACAAGTGTTGCAGTGTCCTCTGAACGAGTGAACATCCTTGGTCACTCTCACGACATCCCTTACAGTTCTGATAATCGTGAGAAGTCAGAAAACCGAGTTGGACTTGCTTAGCGTGTAATTCCACCAAGCTAGTATTCATCAAGCGAATATCAAATATTTGAATCATATTCACTTGATAATGACTTCTATCACAGTAATCCTGAATCCATCCAAGATCCATCTGACGCTGGAGGGCCTCTTGTACAAGATAGCATCCCTGATTATTTTTAGAGAAGATATCACATTGGTGATAGTTGTGAGATGGTACATGCCCGTATCTGCTCTGTTTGCAATGCATCTTGACCAGGTTGGTTCCCAATAAGAGTACATAGTGAATTTGATAGCTGTGTTTAAACTCTTCTTCTATCAAATTTACTGCAGCCTTCTCGTGTTGAGGCAGCGGGTTCGTCTGAACGTTTGTATTTGTATCCTTGAAGGATAAGACCCCGCTCCTAAAAAGCTTCTGCACATCGAATTTAAAGCTGAGACAGTTTTCTATGTTATGCCCTGGTCCTCCTTGATGGTAAGGGCAAGTCTGATCCGCATTGAACCAAAAAGGCAGATTTTCTAGTACTGTAAGAGGAGACCTGGTTTGGACGTGCCCCTTGACCAGTAGTAACGGAAACAGTTCTGCATACAACATTGGTATAGGGTCAAACCCTGTCGGTCGCATTGTACGGTTGTTGTTGTACTGAGGACGAGCCTGTTGAAGAGGCTGTTGTGTCCTTTGCTAATATTGTTGTTGATTTGGTTGGGTATGAGCAACCTGAGGTTGATACATTAAGACAGGCGCAGGATTGATAGCAGGAGTTATAGATGCTACTGGTTGGTACCGTCGTCTTTGCTTTCCGAGAGCGATATTACCAATATCTTGCTCTTTTTTTTAGGGAAAACACTACCGTATCTTTTGGTACTGCTTGATGGTCCAGCGTCTTTAACTAAACGTTCTTCTCGAACTGTTTCCTCAAGACGAACTCCCATGCCCACCATCTCAGTGAAGTCACTGGGCGCACTGGCAACCATTCTGTCGTAGTAAAATGAGCTCAAGGTTTTCAAGAAGATCTTTGTCATCTCTTTTTCCTCAAGAGGTGGACAAATCTGGGCGGTAATTTCACGCCATCTCTGAGCGTATTCCTTAAAGGTTTCCTTGTCCTTCTGCGACATGGCTCTGAGTTGATCTCTATCTGGTGCCATGTCCAGGTTATACTTATACTGCTGAACGAAGGCAGCGCCAAGATCTCTGAAAGTGACGATCTTAGTGTGGTTTAAACCCATGTACCATTTGAGTGCAACACTGGTTAAACTATCTTGGAAATAGTGCATCAGTAGCTGTTGGTTCTGTGTGTGAGTTGACATTCTCCGGGCATACATCACCAAATGGCTTTGAGGGCAAGAGTTACCCTTGTACTTTTCAAATTCGGGCACCTTGAATTTGTGTGGAACTTTCACATTAGGGACCAGACAAAGGTCTGCGGCGTCCTTTCCGAATAGATCCTGACCGCGAATGGCTTGCAGTTCCTTCTGCATCTCCAGGAATTGTTCCTGGAACTCATTCATTCTGTCGTACATACTTTCATTTCCAGCAGAAGGTATCTGTGGAATCTGTCCTATCGGGACAATGTGTACGACGGGTGGTGGTATAGTCATTACGACAATGACTCTTGGTGCTTCCCTCTCCCGAAGTTTGTAACCTTCAGAAGTTGCTGTCATGCCTCTTTTATCTTCGCTTTCCCAAAGTTTGTAACCTTCAGGCCCAGCAGTTCCTGCTGTGGTTTCCGGATCTTCCATGATCGGCGGAATATATCCTTCCGGGATATAGTTGAGTGGCATGCCCCAGGAATGATCTTTAGGCATGTTATACCGAGGATCATACTTTTCCACTATGGGCGTAGATGTGATCTCTAAGATCACAGTCCTTTGTTGTTGCATCTGAGCTGCTGCCAGAGCTTGCATGTCATTGTAAAGCTTTCTCAGATCTTTTTTCAGAGCGGTGAGTTCTTCTCTTAACTCTATGTTCTCTTTCTCGAGATCATCCATTTTCTTCTGTCGATTGGCCCGAGTATTGTACGAATGAGACAGTTTGACTCTAGAATCGAGACACAAATGTGAGATTCATAGGTAAGAAGAATGTGTTATGTGAGAATGATGAATGATATGTAATGATTACATTAATAATTTTTTGTTTAATCAAAAGAAACTTCAACAATTGGATTGCAAATATCATACAGTGGGGAAAACCCATTTTATAGAATTCAAAGATTGCGGAAATGGAAATACAGTAATTTACAAAGTGCTGTAAAAGGAAAAGTCTAGACTTATGGATCCTGAGTCCTCTCTGAGGAGGGCTCAGGTGCTGGTTCTGGTGCTTTCCTTTTCTTTGACCGGGGCTCTTGAGCCGTTGTCGGGTTGTCATTCCTTTGCCAAATGAAAGGAGTGAGCAAATTCCTTTGGTCATCTTGATTTTCTACAGCGTGTTACTCTAAAATTTCGATCAGAGCATCTTTTTCTATTAACAGTTGCTGTATTTTGTTACACTCCACATTGAGAATGCGGTACTTGTTCTTCCAAGATTTCTTATCCTGTTGAACTTTGTTGAGAGTAACCTGAAGTTTTTCCATATCTGTCATAAAATAAAGGACATATTCCTTTAACGGGAGAACTTCTTGACGAGGGTAAGGCATCCTCAGTTTGAGAGCTCTAGTTTGTACCCAGTGGAGATAAGGTTCCACAAAGACACAGTCCGGTTTTCCTAGAGACTCTCTTCCTTTCTTGTGAACATGTTTCCAGGCATGCACTATTTCTGTCTTTAGTGCCCTGTCATTTTCTCCTTCCTTGAAGAAAAGAACTTCCAGATGAACACTACGTGGGACGTGTCTCATCGGGTATCCAAATTGACGATGAACCAAAACTGGATGATAGTTGATTCCTCCATTAATTCCTATGAGGGGTACATTAGGGAAATTTCCACAACGGTCAATGATTCTTATCCCGTCATAGATTCGATTGTACCAATCGATGTCAGAGTTGGTAAGAGACATGATTCTCTGTGACCAACGTAAAGTACTTTTATGATCCCAAAATGCAACAGACTTGGGTAAGTGGGAAGTGAACCATTTGTATAGCAGGGGTACACAGCATGTGATCATTCCTTTGCTGTACAAATTCCTTAAGTGTACAGAATGATAATCATCTGCGAGCAAGGTCGGTACAGGGTTTCCAATTAGAAAAATCTTAATGGCATTGATATCAACGAAGTCATCAATGTTGGGAAACAGAAATAACCCGTAGGTGAGCAAAACAAAGATGCTCTCGAAAGCTGTCACGTTCCCTGTACTAGCAAAGTACAGAGCCTTCTTTATCAAAAACTGGGCAGCTAAACCTTGGATTCCACCCTTAATGGTCATGAGAGTCCTGACTTTTGACTCGTCCAAATAGATTGCTCTTGCAATGGTTTGACCCTTTGGAATTTCTTCCAGTCTAGAAAATGGAGCTTGGTCAGTGATGGGTAAATCAGTCAGGTGAGAGTACTCCTCCAGTGTTGGTGTCAGTTGGTAATCTGGGAACGTGAAACAGTGATAAACTGGATCGTAGAACTGGATTAGCATAGTCAGGATTCCTTCAATTACATGGACCCTTAACAGAGACAGCAGTCCTCCGTACTTAGCTCTGAAAGCATCAGGGTTGGTGATCATCCTTGCCAACCCTCTCAAATCCTCTAGTTTTGGAACCTTGAAGGTGTACTTGTGAGTCTTCCTTCTACCGAAATCCATAACGCAATCTTTTTTCTCTGACATTTGCAATCATTGTCTTAATTTAATTTGAAAAAGAGAGACTAGAAGAGAAAATTTTTCTTTGTTTAAAGTTTTTTAATGAAATGAATGCATGAATGCAGCACACAAAAACATAGAAAAAACACGGGGTCAAAGGTTCGGTGTCATAAAGTCATGGCTCTACCCATCCCCAAAGGTTATACTAGTGATTTTTGTACCTGTCCTCAAAATCATTGACCCCCATTGGGATAACAACAGCAGGCTGGTTCACCCGAGCGAGCTGATGTATCTTAGAATAATCTCAAATGAGGGTAGTATCGTGTGACAACTATTTCCGATAGCTTCCGCACTACAAAATAGTAACATGGTCTTAGCCTCCTAAATCCTCAGTTTCATAGAATACCACAATCGAACAATCTGCTTTCAACAACCGAAGTCGTATAGGCATTGAATCTGCAAAGGGTCTCTCCACTGATTCGATCGTCTATCGGGGTCTCTTATTTGGGGGTCACTCCCTGTAAGATTACCCGTCTAATGCCATCACTTATCTTAGGTGTCACTCAAACTTTCCAGATGCGACATCACCCGCAGTCCCATTAGCAGAAAAATAAACACGGATATCAATTAGGAAAAGCGATATATATATATATATATATATATATATATTCCTAAAACTAACATCCTAGACCTCTTAAGAGCTATAATCCTAATCCTAACAGATCAAAGACGTCCCCAACAGAGTCTCCATTTTCCTATAGCGAGCGATTTTTGTTGGTGATTCGACCACCTTATCGCTGGGTTTTCCTCACCGCAATGGTAGGAGAATAAGTGTAAGATTTTCCAATAATTTGTGCAAGCAGGCATCAACGCTGAGCAGATCAATAAGATTAGTATCTACCTATCCATTAACATAATCAATAAAAGTCTAACTTTGAAAGAAAATAGAAAACGACTTGTATTGTTGTTTAAACTACAAAGTATCATTATCATATACTTCAACAACATAGAAAGAAAAGAAAAAATAGAAAGAATATCACAATTAAATACACATATCAGAAACACACTTATTTTAACACAATTAGGATCAAATAATATCAACAAAACATAATAATAACAACAACAACCAAGCCTTATCCCACTAAGTGGGGTCGACTACATGGATAAACTTCCGCCATAATATTCTATCCAGGATCATGCTTCTATCAAAATCGTTAATCACAAGATCTTTCTTAATAACTTTTCTTATATAATTTTAAATTGATCCTTACCATATAAGTTTTTATCAGACAAAACAAACTTAAAAGCAACAATTTTGAGCAACTAAAATTATGAATTTCCTAACGAAATAAGTTTGAAAACCCTTGTTAACCAAGTTTATTTTTAACCAATAAAGGATATCTGTTAAACATGACCCATCTCATAAGAGACTTGGGCTAAAATACAATCTGAGGTTGCCTCTAATCCGACAAACCGTTATTATTAGTCATGTGAGATAACCAAGTTTGAGTTTGACTATATCTTTTCTAACCAAAGAAGTTCACCAAGTCACGAATGGAATAATTTTGTTGTTTAGTAACAACATGAAGCAAGTAACTTAAAGATAAATGTGTTATTCTGACTGCATTTTTCACAAACAAACATTAAAGAAAAATAAACAAAGCAAATATCTATTTTCAAATAGCAAACCTAAACTTCATTACATAAGCTAAATAACAAAATAATTCCATGAAACACACATGCTAAACGTAATTTCCTCTTCGAATATTCATGCTTGGAATTAAGAATATATTATATCATTACATGCATATACAACTCAATACAGTGGCAATCTTCAAAGTGAATCATCACAATCATCATAGTGAATCCAAAAAATAATACCAAAAGACTCTTCAACTCCACAAAATAATTTCACCAAATCGATAAACAACGATGAGAACCATTGGGCAAACACACCTTGGTAACAAATATGAGATTGCAATCGGTCTTACAGATGCAGCAATGACGATCATCGCAAATGAAACAGAGTCTCGCGACACAAGTAAAATTTTAACGGTCGTTGTTTCCGTGTGAAAATAATTTTATACCTTGGGTCAATTTTACACCCAAGGCTTGTCAGGAACTTAGAGATTTCTGGAAGCCTTTAACAGTCGATGTCGGCCTCTATGTCCATTGTTTGATGCAAACTAGAAGTGGAATGTTTGAGGTCAATTGAAAAAGTAGTGAGAAACAAGTGCATTAAATGCACTTCCATCATTGAAATTCGTCTCTTCTTCCTGACAGTTGGGCTGACGTGACTAGTTAGGACATGGCGTTGCTTGTAGGGCACTCAAGTGCACTTGAGTTCGCTTACATTTTCAAGGAGATATTCATTCATTGATTTCGTAACTCCCTTTCACTGTTAATCTAGACTGTTCAATCATATTTGTTTATATATAAGGGGAGTTTGTAACGCCCCATTTTGTCTTATTTATTTAATCGAGTTGATTTAATTATTTTTGTTTTTATATTATTTTATTCTTGACTTTTATTTGACAATATATTATTTTTCATTGTTGTTATGTTTTATCGCATTTTGAGAGCGTTTGCAAGATATTTGAGTGTATGGGTATTTTGGTCTTTTTGCTTGGTTGTTTTTCATAAAATAGAAATAGAGAGAAAATAGAGAGAAAGGAAAAGAAAGAGAAAGAAAAGGAGAAGAGAGAAAGAGAGAAGAGGAGAAAGAGGAAAATCGATGAGAACTCTGTTTCAAGCGCGATTAATTGAGTAAGGGTGAGAAGTTTCAATTATATCTTGCTTGTGTATGTATATGTGTTGCTTGTTGTAATTGTTTTGGTTGTTTCGCGACTTTTTCTCTAATTGATAAATTGATGAATAATTGATAGAAATCGATATTTTCACGACCGAAACTCGATATAAACTGCGTAGAATACTTGTTGATTATGTTGGAACATGTTTGGGTCGATATATTGTGAATTGGAAGTGTTTAGATGAGATTTGGAGAGGATTTGGGGTAGAATTCGTAACAGAAATTATGCAGGAAAATTCTGGGTTTTCGCTGCCCATACGCGTACAGGGCAAGGCAATACACGTACTGGGTTGGGCAATACGCGTATGGCAAGGAAGGAATGTAGGCATTACGCGTATGGGAGTAGGCATTACGCGTATGGGAGTAGGCATTACGCGTATGGAGTGAGGCAATACGCGTATTAGGTGTTTAGTGGAATTTCTTGGGGAGAATTAGTCTCTGCCCATATGTGTATCACTTTGGGCAATACGCGTATGGATGGGCGAATGAGCAAGGCAATACGCGTATGGCTCAGGGCATTACGCGTATGGCCAGCACGATTGCAGAATTTTGTCATTTCGCGATTTCTTTCCCGATTTCGCGTCCGTTGCCGTAACTTTTGATCCGTAACTCGGATTGAGACATTCTTGGTATCGTTGGAAAGCTAATGAAATGTTCTTTCTTATTAAAATGGTTTCGAGATTTGTGGCCGATTTAATTATGTCGAGAATTTGGAATTGTGTCGTTTTGTCGACTTTTACTGTTATAATTGTGTGTAATTGATGTGTTATCATGCAACATGCTCTTGATATATAACGTATAGCTTGTGAGCTGTTATATGAGGTGAATATATGTGATGAAATGTTGTGATGAGGGTTTGTGGTCTTGTGGAGAAATAAGTGCATTGTTTTGGGTGTAATGCAATGCATGATTAATGATGTTGTTGTGTGGTAAAATACATTGTTTAATTGAATATCAATGTATGTTGTTATGATGTTTTGTGGGATTGTTATGGGTTGTGGATTATGGTGAAATGCATTGTTTACGTGAAATTCAATGTGTGTTATTTGGTGGCCTTATGGCGAGTAAATGCATTGTTTTGGGTTTGATTGCAATGCATGAATAATGGTTATGAGATAATTCATATTGGTGAATTGTGAAGATGCATTTAATGGTCATGAGTCCTTGTATGCTAAGCATCATGATATGCATCTTGTGATGTCGTATGCCCTTGTGGGGTGTGAGCGACGAAATGATTCCAGAGGGAATCCGCTATAACATCGTGTGCCTTATACAAAGAGGACCTAAAGCGATGATTATAGACGATCGTGTGCCTTATACAAAGAGGACCTAAAGCGATCAGATCGTGTGCCTTATATAAAGAGGACCTAAATCGATCCATAAACGTTGTGTGCCTTATAAAAAGAGGACCTAAAGCGACGGGGAACATCGTTTACCCGACGAGGAGTTACACTAAGTAACAAGCGATGATTCCAATAGTTCCTGAGTGAACTAATGATGAGAATGATGGATGGATGGTACCGCATTTGCATAGAGTCATTGTGTCGGTCTCTTTGCATTTGCATACATCATGAATGGATTGATTATGTGTGGAAAATCATGAACGGATTGATTATGTGTGGAAAATCATGAATGGATTGATTATGTGTAGGAAATTATGAATTGATTGAGTATGTGTTGAGATTTATGATTGGATTGGTGAATTGATGTGCATGTGTGATAAATCCATTTGTTATGGATGATATGTTTTACGTATAGACATATGCTATGTGATGTAGTGGTGTGTTTCCATATGTTATATTGTGGTGTGCCTTATGTGTGAATATGTGATTATGTTGGTATAATTGGTATATGCTATGTGTATTAGTATGTGATGCTTGTGGTGAGAATAATAATGCATGTGAATTTGTATGTGTTTGCATATTATTATGCAATCTTGATTTAGTTGTTATTTCTCACCCTTCTGGTGTGGTTTGTTGCTCTATGAGGCAATTGCAGATTAGTAGTCTTGGAGGCTTTTGTGAAGATTAGTTCTCCATCTGTTTGTCAGTCTGTCTGCTCTGATAAGTAACACGGGAGTCGGGGAACACTTTTGTTATATATGTATACACTTGTGTCATACCCCAAATTTTGACCACTAAGATGTCCCATCATTGTGTCAATCATCATCACAATATGGATGAACCAACATGCCTCATCAAATGCGTCAAGGGTTGTTGAGCATTCACTACAGTCAAAATTAAGGTTTTAAGCCCTCTCAGAGCCTTAGACAAAGGATCAATCAAGGAATGACATGATCTTTAACTTGTCTAAACCTCTCAAACATCCACAATGGACCAAAAGGACTCCCACTTTAAGGATTAAGCACAAAGCTGCTTCCTTCTAGGTGGATCAAGCCTCAAGATCGCCAGTGTCACCAAATTAGGGTTTTGATCGACCAGGGCCTCCAGATGGAAATTTTCATCTGGGCACAAGCCAATGATCCAAAACATAACCTAATATACCCCATGGAACCTCATGGACCCTATCATCAAGTCAATTTAACCTCAGGGGATGCATACATAAAAAATCAGGAATTAGGGTTTTTTGACCTAATTAACCCCTAAGTTGACTTTTAGGGCAAATCAAGAGCCAAGACCTCAAGACATGATTTGAGGGTCTCTAATGAACTATATTGATCCATTTGGAACAATGGATTAATCCAAGAAGCTTGAGCAACAAGTCTCAATTTCATCTGCACCACAATTAGGGTTTTAAGGGAAAAGTCAACTATAACTTTGACTTTTGACCAAGACATGTTCCTAAACCCTAGGACATACCTCAATACACCCTATGACACCCTTGGAACATGTCCATCAAGTTTGATTTAGGTCAAGGACATGATTTCCTGAAGAATTGCACAGTTTGGAATTCATCTGATAAAAAGTCAACTGTGCACAAAAGTCAACTTTGACTTTTTGAGATTTTTCACCAAATTGGATTTTTGACCCTAAAATGATGTTTATGTATGATTTGAATCATCATTCATCAAGAAAAATCAAAAAAAGTTGGATAACTTGTAAAAGGGGTAACCATAAAAACTTAGAAAATTTTCTAAGTTAAAAATAAAGTGACAAAGGTACCAACTTTGAAGGACCATAACTCCTAAACCACAAGGCCATTTTTTCCATCCAAAGCTTGATTTATAGATCTCATTACCCTCTACAAAAACTTCAACTAGGCCTAACTCCAATTCATTATGGATTTTGAGTTATGAGTGAGCCAAAGTGGCTGAAAACATGAAAATGTACCATTTTCCAACACTTAGAAAAATTCTGTCCAAGACAGATTTTGTTGAAACACCAAAACTTGTGGGATTTTTTCACACAGTTGCAAGCTGAATCAAGTCCAAAGTTAAACATCAATGTTGTTGCATATGTTGCCAAGAATTCAAAGAACTCAACAGCATGAATTGATTCAACTTGAGCCAAGAAAAATCCTTGCCCAAAGTCATGCTGCTGCAAGCTGTTTTGGAAAAATCAGTTTGCATGTTTGCTTGCCACACACGATTTTGAGCCAAAGACTAAGGATCACTATGCCACCTGTGTTCAAACCAATCACAATGCAACTGATCCAACTGATAAATCTGAGTCAAAAGACCAAGGAATCTTCCAACTTGAAGTTCATCCACTTTGGCACATTTTGCCTTGAATTCAAAGTGCATTAATGTGGAATAGTGCATTGTCAAGGTGGCTACCCTACTCAGTCAATTTCTCTGATTAAACAACAATAAAAACATCTGAGGAATGTGGTTTTGGTCAAGGCATAGCCCTGCTCTTGGGAATGGCTAGCTTGCCTTGCTTTAGAAGAAATCTTCCAAGCCAATCCATGCAAATGTGATCTGATCCAGCAGTCATTCACTATTCCTCCAAAATAAAAGTTGATCACCTATAAATAGAGGTCCCAATGGATCATTCAACTCACACCAAAGCCAGTTACAGCACTGCTTTCTCTCATTCTTTCTTAAACCTCAAGTTTTCTTGTTTTTGAGTAACCACTATCGGGTTTTGAGTTGCAGCCTCAAGCAATCAATTCCAATTGCTCAAACACATCACATATGATGTATTTGAGGTGTCCAAACACTTAAACACCAACTGTAACACCCCAGGCTCAAAATCACTCTTCAACCAAGCCATTATGCTTCAATTTTGCAGGTGGAGGTCTCTAGCTTGATCCAGAAGGTTTCAGAGTGTTCCAAAGCTTGCAACACACTCCATAACATCCATTGAAGTTGTAGGGATCATCAATTCACGACTGGAACACCATCTGGGCAAAGTTCCATTTCAGCTTGCATCAAGGTGAGCTTCAAACTCAAACTCCATGATCTATGCATATTTCCTCGCATGATATTTTTGCCATTTGCTTGCCATCATGTGTTGATTGTTTTGCCTCAAAAAATTGGATCATAGACCTCATAACCATGCCTGCACGATTGCTTTTGCAAATTAGGGTTCATCTGTGTTCATCATGATTATTTTACTCCACACTGAAAATGAATAAAATTGGGTATTGCCATCTTATTCCTTGTGAAAAAACGCATGAGTTTGGGGTTTGAATCATGTCCAATGGTTGAAAGATGAGTGAGATATGGTGCTTCACGCACGAGCTCGAGGAAGAAGATGGCCATGGCGCCATTCTTCAGAAAATCCAACAAGTTTGATATATATTTTTCACTTGCCATGTTATTAATGAATTGGCATTGCGCCCCAGCGGTTCATCAGCTGGTTTTGTGAGTATTGGCAAGCGAGAGGTCTGGGGTTCGAATCCCCCTCGCCCCAGACTTCTTTTTACCACTTTTTCATTTTGTTATTTTTCATGTTATTATTTTTAATGATTTGAAAAATTAATAACTCCTTCAATTTTTATCATTTTTTATTGGTTCTTTTTTTAATAATTCACAAAAATGTTAAAATATTTTATTTTCCCAAAAAATCCCAAAAATATTATTTATTTCATGTAATTGATATTTTTGCAAAGAATTAATATTTTAATTGTTTTTGACATTTTAAATATTTTTTCTACATTGATTTTGCAACTTTTAATGCTTTCTAATTATTTTGTAGGTCAATACTTAATTTTTGAAGCATTAATCCAAGATCACAATTTGTTTTTCATATGGTAAACAATTTTGATCATTTTAATTGAATTTTTATTCAATTAAATACATTTTTGAAAACAAATTAGGGTTTTTGGATTAATTCAACCCTCATAAATCATTTTCAAAACACTTGGGTCTCTAATAGAGTGTAAGACCCAATCCCTTTTTGACCAAATCATTTTTGGGCCTCAATGTATTGTATAAGTCTCGATACCCTAAAAAACAATTCAAAGTTTTTTGGGCCTCTAATAGAGTGTAAGACCCAATCCTCTTTTAACCAAAACAATTTTGGGCCTCACTTATTGTATAAGTCCCTCTACGTTAAAAAGAAAACCTCGGCGCGATCGCCATTTTAAACGAAAAAATTAATTGGGCCTACCCTCGTGTTATAAGCCCCACTCTTTTCTTTAAACCTTTTGGGCCTCTATTAGAGTGTAAGACCCAACCCCTCTTGTACAGAAGACCTCTTTGGGCCTCAGTCACTTGTATAAGTCCCTCTGTACAAATTTAAACAGTGCGCTCACTGATAAAACCCTGGGCCTCTCCTTGAGCTGTAAGCCCCAAATCTCTCATTTTCAAAGCACATTCTCTTTTGATTTTGAATATACTGTTGTTTTCAATCTTTCTTTGTTGAACAACTAACCAAACAGCATGGAAGCTCTACAACCGAGTAAGTGGTTATTGCTTTCATTTAGCGCTTTCATATACATATAACTGTATTATGGGGCTGTTTCACTGTAAGTCTTCTTTCATAAACTCATATCAACTGTGTAATAATAGTATAGATATTTCAAGTTTCCCCGGCAACTACGTCTAGAACTAGGTGACGCCGTTTCGTTTATTCGTAGAAATAGACAGCTAGATCCCCAATAGGATCACCAGATACAGTCTTCTCTTCGGCTGTCCTCATTAGGAATTGTCACGAAACTCTACTCCCCAAGATGAATGTCTTCTCCGTGAATAACATCTTTGAGTTTCTTCCAAATTCTCGAACTTTCCTGACTTGATCTATTCCTTGTGAATAGCTTGCCTTGAATTTCTCGGGGTTTGGGGACCCACAGGCTTCTTAAAAGCATCGGCCTCCTCTTGGGCATCGTACAAGGACCCACAGGCTTCCTAAAAGCAACCCCGCCTCCTTTTGGGCTTAGTACAAGGACCCTACGGCTTCTTAGAAGTATTCACAGCCTCCTCTTAGGCTTCGTATAATGATCTCTTCCTCCGGGAATGATAGCCTCCTATTGGGCTTCGTACAAGGACCCCTCGGCTTCTTAAAAGTTTCCAGCCTCCTCTTGGGCTTCGTACAAATTGTCCCGACGACCTCCTAGAAGTATAGGAACAGAACTTAGTCATCTGCATAGAGCAGTACTTTCATAGAGTCTACTATTATTTCTCAAAACATGGTACAAAAGATGGAACTCTAGACTTGGACAGTCTAATCTCATTGAGTCTCAAAGACATTCTCAAGCACCCTTCAAAAAATAGGAAGGAAACCCGTAGACTCGGACAGTCTCAATACCCTTCGGATTTCCCGCTTCCTTAAAGAACAGGATTAACCCGGATCCTTGAATCAAATCCATGAGTACAGTGTTGCTCATATAAGAACTGATCTTCTCTTTCAAAATCAGTATATTGGACCTGTCACTTAACTGAAACAGTAATCTTAGCCTCCTCTTGGGCTTGGTACAATGATTCTCCCCAGCGGAGTCAAACAAACGTTTAGCCTCTCTCTCGGGCTTTGTACGAGACACATAAGAGACTCCCTCGTTGAGTCTATTACCTCTTCAGCCTCCATCTCGGGCTTCGTACGAGATACCAAAAGACTTCATTGTCAAGTCAAAACCTTTTAGCCTCTTTCTCGGGCTTTGTACGAGACACATGATAGCCTCCTCTTAGGCTTTATATAAGAAAACCACTGGTTGATCCAATCAACCTTTTAGCATCAAAGTTGTGCCTCGTTCACAGTACACAAACATCAACAACTGTTTCCCCTTCATCTAATCGCTGTAAGCGGCAAGCCTCTAGATCATCTACATCCATGCCACTGTCCCTCTTTTAGCATGAGAAATTCCTAAGGAAAGATGGCATTGCTCTACACTGAGTTAAAGTCTTCTCCTTCAGGTTAAAATCCCCTATAAAGGAAATTATGGCATTGCTAGGATCCGCGTATCCCGGTTAAAGTATTTCTCCTTTATAACCAGTCACCCAACAGTTGTGACAGACAAATCCTTCTTTAGAGATGACAAATTCTCTCTAAAGTTGAGAATTTTTAGCTTCATATCTTGGGCTTCGAACAAGATACAAATAAACTCTTCAGCTTCACATCTTGGGCTTTGATCAAGATACAAATCACCTTTCGCTTCACGTCTTGGGCTTTGAACAAGACACAAAAACACCCATTTCCTCCCAAAGAATAGGAGGAACTACGAACGCTCTGATTTCCCTGTTTCGGTAAACGGGAATACGTAGGCATAAGATCGAAAGAAAATATCTTAGCGAGCACACTAAACAAAAACCCAAAATCCCATATCTCCATCAATCAAAAAAGCAGTAATTCAAAAGCATCAGTCCTAACATCCTAATCCTTGTTCCCCGCTTGAAAGTCCTAGAAGGAAAGAAAACCGTATTGGTGAAAATACAAATAACCAGTACAAAGGCCCCCCCACATTGATAACATTCGTAACCTAACAGACCGCTGTTTAAACTCAGTATGCAAAGCAGGGTTAATTGGAGACATCTATTTCCCTTCCTTATTCAGCTCACAATAGGATAAAAAATGAATCGACCTGTAGTTTTAAGCTCAAACCGCAAAGAGCGACCAGCGCTTAAGAACCGCGTCCAAAATCGCTCGCTACTGAAAAATGGCGCCCACCGTGGGGCCTAATTCTGATTTCCTTTTTCACCTCTTGTGTGAATACCACAGATTGGGGCTTCCGCCGGGGAACCCATTTTCTGTTAGGAACTTAGGATTCTTAGCTTTAAGGGTCTAGGATGTTTAGGACAAATATATATACTGCTTTTCCTAATTGAATATGTGTTTATTTTTCTGCTAATGGGAATGCGGGTGATGCCGTGTGTGGAAAGATTGAGTATACACTTAAGATAAGTGATGGCGACGGGGTCGACCATCAACCTCAGTGGAGGCTGACCAACGCAACCCATTCACTCTTCTAGCCAATGGGCTGGTTGTTAAGTCTGAGAAGCTGAGGAGCCAAACCCTTTCGTAGTGCGGAGGCTATCGGAAATAGTTGTTACGCGATACTACCCTCATTTGAGGCTCGTGATCTATTCTCGGTGAATGACACTTACTCTAAGATTGCTCTACAACTCACTGGCGATCCACTTGTTGTTTTGCTTTCCTGGGAGGAGCTGATGATAATGAGTACAGGTACAAAAATCACCATAGTATAAACCCTTGGGGATGGGTAGAGCCTTGACTTCATGACAATGACCCTTTGACCCCATGTTTTTTCTATATTTTTATGTGCTGCATTCATGCATTCATTTAATAAAACATTCAAAAAACTTCTCTTCTAGTCTCTCTGTTTTTCAAATTAAACTAAGACTGTGATTGCAAATATCAGAGAAGAGGATTACACTAATGGATTTCGGTAGAAGGAGAACTCATACGTACACCTTCAAGGTTCCAAAGCTAGAGGATTTGAGAAGGTTAGCAAGGATGATCACTAACCCTGAGTCTTTCAAAGCCAAACACGGAGGTCTGTTGCCTCTGTTAAGAGTCCATGTGATTGAGGGAATCATGGATGCGCTCATTCAGTTCTACGATCTGGTTTATCACTGTTTCACATTCCCGGATTACCAGCTCGCACCAACGCTGGAGGAGTATTCTCATCTGATCGATCTACACATTACGGATCGAGCTCCATTTTCTGGACTGGAAGAAATTCCAAAGAATCAGACCATTGCGAGAGCAATTCATTTGGACGAGTCTGAGGTCAGGACTCACCTAACCACTAAGGGTGGCATCCAAGGTTTGCCAGCCCAGTTCTTGACGAAGAAAGCCCTGTACTTCGCCAGTATAGGAAACGTGACTGTTTTTGAAAGCATCTTTGTCTTGCTCACCTACGGGTTATTTTTGTTTCCCAACATCAATAACTTCGCCGATATCAACGCCATTAAGGTTTTTCTCATTGGAAATCCTATGCCGACTTTGCTCGCAAATGCGTATCATTCTGTACACTTAGGAAATTTGTACAGTGGAGGGGAGATCACATGTTGTGTACCTTTGCTTTACAAATGGTTCTCTCTCACTTGCCCAAGTCTGCTGTTTTTTGGGATTGCAAGAGTGCCTTACGTTGGTCGCAGAAGATCATGTCTCTTACCAACTCTGATATAGACTGGTGTAATAAGATTTATGAGGGAATCAGGATCATTGATCGTTGTGGAAACTTCCCCAACGTACCCCTCATAGGAACTAAAGGAGGAATCAACTACCATCCAGTTTTGGTCCCCCGTAAATTTGGATACCCAATGAGACACATCCCACTGGGTGTTCATCTGGAAGGTCTTTTCTTCAAGGAAGGAGAAAGTGACAGAGCACTAAAGATGGAAATAGTGCATGCTTGGAAACATGTTCATAAAAAAGGACGAGAGTCTCTAGGAAAACCGGATTGTGTCTCGGTAGAGCTCTCAAGCTAAAGATGCCTTATCCCCGTTACGGAATTCTTCCGCCAAGGGAATCTGTCATATACTTCATGACTGAAACTGAAAAGCTTCAGGTTACTCTCAACAAAGTTCAGAAGGAGAGAAGGTCTTGGAAGAACAAGTACCACACCCTCGACATAGAGTGCATTAAAATACAACAATTACTAACGGAAAAAGATGCTCTGATTGAAATTTTGGAGCAACATGCTGTAGAGAATCAAGACGACCAAAGGAATTTGCTCACTCCTTTCACTTGGCAAAGGAATGATAACCTGACAACGGCCCAAGAGCCCCGGTCAAAGAAAAGGAAAGTACCAGAGTCAGCACCCGATTTCTCTTCAGAGAGGACTCGGGACCCATTAGCTTAGGTTTCTGTTTATGCACCTTGTAATCTACTGCATTTCCATTTTTGTAATCCTTTGAATTCAATAAAAAGGGGTTTCCCCACTGTTTGATATTTGCAATCTAATTGTCGAAGTTTATTTTGATTAAACCAAAAGAACAATTAATATAATCATTGCATTCATCATTCTCACATCGTGTATTCTTCTTCCTTACGAATCTCACGTTTGTGTCTCGATTCTAGAGTCAAACTGTCTCATTCGTATAATACTCGGGCCAATCGTCAGAAAAAGATGGATGATCTTGAGGAAGAAAACAGAGAGTTGAAAGAAGAGATCGACGCTCTGAGAGAGGATCTGAGAAAGCTTCGTAATGACATGCAAGCCATGGCAGAAGCTCAGCTACAAAGAACTGTGATCTCCGAGATCACCTCAACGCCCATCATATAGAAGTATGATCCTAGGTATCAAATACCGAAAGATCGTCCTTGGGGCATGCCTGTTAACTATATCCCGGAAGGATATGTTTCGCCGATCACTGAAGATCAGGGAATCACAACAGAAGCCGCTGGGCCTGAAGGTTACAAACTTCGGGAAAGCGAAGATGCCAGGGGCATACTGAAGACTTCTGAAGGTTACAAACTTCGGGAAACGCCAAGACTCACCACCGTAGTCACGGTACCACCTCCTGTGGTGCACACTGTCCCGGAAGGACAGATTCCACCAATACCTTCTGGTAAAAAGGAAACTATGTTTGACCGAATGGATGAATTCCAGGAGCAGTTCCTGGAAATGCAGAAGGAACTGCAGGCCATTCGCGGTCAGGATCTATTTGGAAAGGACGCCGCAGATCTCTGCTTAGTCCCCAATGTGAAAGTCCCGCACAAGTTCCAAGTGCCCGACTTTGAAAAGTACAAGGGTAACTCTTGCCCTCAGAGCCATCTGGTGATGTACGCTCGGCGGATGTCAGCTCAGACGGAGAATCGGGACCTGCTGATTCACTACTTTCAGGATAGTTTAACCGGTGCCGCACTCAAATGGTACATGAGTTTAAACCGTACTACGATCAGCACATTCAGAGATCTTGGTACTGCCTTCGTCCAACAATACAAATACAATTTGGACATGGCACCCGACAGAGATCAACTCAGATCAATGTCGCAAAAGGACAAGGAAACCTTTAAGGAGTATGCTCAAAGGTGGCGTGAAATTGCCGCTCAAATTTGTCCACCTCTTAAGGAAAAAGAGATGACAAAGATCTTCTTAAAGACCTTAAGCTCGTTCTACTACGACCGAATGGTTACCAGTGCGCCCAGTGATTTCACCGAAATGGTCGGTATGGGTGTACGTCTTGAGGAAGCCGTTCGAGAAGGACGTTTGGTAAAAGACACTGGATCGACGAGCGGTACTAAAAAATACGGTAGTGCTCTCCCTAAGAAAAAAGAGCAAGATATTGGGAATATCTCTCTCGGAAAGCAAAGGCGACGTTATCAGCCGGTGGCAGCTGTAATTTCTGCTATCAGCCCTGCGCCTATTCCTACGTATCAACCTCAGGTCGCGCAGAGCCGACCTGATCAGCAAAGGACACAACAGCCTCTTCAGCAGGCTCGTCCTCCATATAACAACAATCGTACAACACGACCATCAGGGTTTGATCCTATACCCATGTTGTACGAAGAACTGTTTCCATTACTACTGGCTAAGGGGCACATTCAGACTAAGTCTCCTCTTACAGTACCAGAAAATCCGCCTTTTTGGTTTAAGGTGGATCAGACGTGCCCTTATCATCAAGGAGGATCGGGGCATAACATAGAAACTTGCCTCAATTTCAAGTCCGATGTGCAAAAGCTTGTTAGGAGCGGGCTCTTATCTTTCAAAGATATGAATCCCAATGTTCTCACAAACCCGCTGCCTCAACACGAGAAAGCTCCAGTCAATCTGATTGAGAAAGAATTTAACAATGTCTACCAAATTCATGATGTACTCTTGTTAAAAACCAATCTGGTTAAGATGCATTGTAGACAGAGTGGATATGGCCATGTGCCACCTCATAATTATCATCAGTGTGATATCTGCTCTAAAGACAACCAAGGATGTTCTGTGGTGCAAACAGCTCTACAGGAACAAATGGATCTCGGATGGATCCAAGAGCACCGAGTTCGTAGAGTTAACATGGTCTACACGAATTCCAACGTCATTCAGAACCACGACATCCGTGCAATGGATGTCAACTTGGTGGCGATGCACTCAAGGCAAAGCCAGTATCATAATCTGCCGCGACATGATTACAGTTCTTGTCTGATTTGCTTGGTAAACAAACAGGGATGCTCTTTCATACAAGAGGCTCTCCAGCGTCAGATGGATCTTGGATGGATCCAAGACTACCATGATAGGAACCCTTATCAGATCAATATGGTAAGATCTTCGATATTCGTGTGATGAATACCAGCCTGGTAGAGTTACATGCTGAGCAGGTCCGACTCGGATTCTTAATATCACATGACTATCAAAGCTGTAAAGTGGGTTGCGAAAACGATCAGGGTTGTACCCTTGTCCAGGAGGCACTTCAGCACTTGTTAAATCACTAGTGGATGCCAATCTACTTGGATGAAGATACTCGGCAGATTAGTATCAGTAACAGGAATCCTACTCGTCGTCAAAGTCAGGATGTCCGATCAGTGGAAGGTAACCTAGTGAGGTTACATTGTATTCAAAGTGGGTGTGGCCAGGTGCCACTACACAATTATGACAGTTGTAGTGTCTGTTCGGAAAATAACCAAGGGTGTTACCTTGTGAAGGCAGCTCTTCAAGGTCAGGTGGATCGTGGAGAGATTCGTCCATATCCGGGTTCTGGACCCATCGACTGGACACCGAACTACCTTCCCAATTAAATTGAGGATGTTGTCACCATCTCTAGTCATCACCATACCAGGGATGTTTTTGCCATCATCCCTTTACTTAACGAATCTAAAGTTCCTAACCGGGAACGGATCGAGATTACGTACGATGGTCAGAAAAATCAGAAGGCTCCCATAGTCATCTATCTACCGGGACCACTACCGTATGAATCAGCTAAGGCGATCCCTTACAAATATGATGCAACAACAATTGAGAATGGAAAGGAAATTCCATTACCCTCCGTCGTGAACATTGCAGACATCAGTCGAGTAACACGGAGTGGTAGAATCTTCAACCGAGGAGTTGGAGAACTTAACAAAGAAAAGGAACTTCAGACAGAGGCTCCTGATCCACCAGTCGGTCAATTCAGTAATCCCGACCTTTCGAAAAATAATGATGAGATGCTGAAGCTCATCCAAAGGAGTGAATACAACATTGTTGATCAACTGTTACAAACTCCTTCGAAGATCTCGGTATTATCATTGTTACTCTGTTCCGAAGCCCACAGGGAGGCTCTACAGAAAGTCTTAGAGCAAGCCTTTGTAGAACAAGATGTAACAATCAGACAGTTCGATAGCATTGTCTCTAACATCACTTCCTGCAATAATTTGGGATTTAGTGATGAGGAATTACCTGAAGAGGGTCGTCGTCATAACATGGCACTCAATATCACAGTTAACTGCCAGGGCGATGCTTTAGCCAGCATACTGGTAGACACAGGGTCAACCCTGAATGTTATGCCGAAGTCTACTTTGTTGCAGTTATCATTTAAAGGCTCTCCGATGAGAGTCAGCGAAGTCGTCGTCAAAGCATTCGACGGATCCAGAAAAACGGTTATCGGCAAAGTTGATCTTCCCATAACTATTGGACCTCACACTTTTCAAGTCACTTTCCAGGTCATGGATATCCGGGCAACGTACAGTTGTTTATTAGGAAGACCTTGGACACATCAGGCTGGAGCGGTCACGTAAACCCTCCACCAAAAGCTAAAGTTCGTCAAGAACGATCAACTTGTCACGGTTTGTGGGGAACAAACCTTGCTTGTAAGCAGCTTGTCATCATCTACATGTGTAGAACCCGAGGAGGTTATTGGAACGCAGTTCCAAGCATTATCGGTTGGCAAGAATGATCATTTCAAAGGAGGAACCTCAATTTCCTCATACAAAGATGCTATCAAAGCGGTCGAGAGTATCGATACAACAGGATAGGGATAGCTTGTCATTCCTATTGATAATAAAACAAAGAAGGGCCTTGGTTTTTCTACAACCTGTACCCAGGCAGCTGCCAACGATGAAAGTCTTCATCCCCTTCAAAACTTCTTCCACAGTGGAGGTTTCCTTCACCCAGTGTCTCAGACATTTCATGCTATCAATGAGGAAGATCCCTCTGACCCAGATGAAGAATGGAAGTCCTACCTTAATGAGGACGGTTATATGTCTCAGGAAGAGGTGCCTATGCCTTTTTGCTTTCCTACAGAAAGTCCGAGATTTATACCAAGATCAGATGTCGAAATGATCTACGGAGATTGTGATCCGGAAGGATGTCGTGCTCCGCCAAATTCATTAGAGGAGGACACTCTGATGAAAGACAATTTTGACTACAACTACTATGGCCCAATGGATGGTCTGGCAATGTGGCAACCTTATCCAGGAAACTTGGGGCAAGAGAGTCAGCCGAACAATGAAAATCAACTGACCATCATTGAACGGAATACCTGTATCCCCACCATGTCACGGGATCAACACTCAGGTCATTCAGAAACTACTCAACATGAAGATGAATTCGCAACGTTTGCAGGACTTGAATTCATCAACTATGCTTTTCCTGAGGTCAACGTCATCAAGAGAGATGACTCCTCCCGTTCCAAAGAAGTTTGGGACACTCTGGGAGAACCAAGTGGAAAGTTCGACTTTATGGTCAAGTACACCGCTCCCGAAAGCTCTCGTATCAGGCTCGAGGATATCCAGGCAACTGGATGAGGAGATACAACTGAGAGCACAAATGCTATGCAAAATGCAACAGAGGAATTCTCCTACGACACTTCTGCCTGGGAAACAGATTCCAACGATCCTGCTCCACCGGAAATCAGCGTTATTTCTGAAGACAAATCAAGGAAGGTGCCAGACTTTGTGATTCACCGAGGAGTTCGCCGCCAATGGGTTGCTGTCGAGGTTCCGAAGGTCGTTCATCAGTCAAAGTAATTGTCGTCTTTAACCTTTCACCCTGCCCAGATGAAACGGATGTTTTGATAGGGCTCGCTTTCTGTAAATTTCCCTCTTTGCTTTGCCCGAAGCGACAGAGTTTTGTTTTATAGGGCTGTAGTTTCAAGGATCGACTTGATCATAAATAAAATAACGTCGTTCTGTAATTTCCGCATTAATTGCTGTTTTCTCTTTTTGCTTTTTCAGAAAATGGTAATCCTAAAAAAACAATTCAATAATAAAAACAAGCAGTAAAATAAAACACTGCACACACTTGCATTTTCTCTATCTCTTCTAAACACGAATCATCACGCATGCAGATTGCTTGTTTTACACCCCGTTGAAACATACGATCCGATGCCTTCTCCCAACTTTGAGTTCTCGGTATTCGAGGCTGAAGAAGAAGATGACAACGAAATTACAGAAGAAATCTCCTGACTACTCAGACAAGAGGAAAGGTCTATTGAACCTCACAGAGAGCCGTTGGAAACGGTAAACTTGGGTTCAGAAAAAGAGAGAAAAGAAATCAGGATTGGGGCACTGCTCAGTCCAACTGCTAGAGAGGGTTTGATAAAGCTTCTCAACGAATTCCCCGATGTATTTGCTTGGTCCTATCAGGATATGCCAGGGTTGGATACCAGCATCGTGGAACATCACTTACCGTTGAGATCGGAATGTCCTCCAGTAAAGCAAAGGTTGAGACGCACTCACCCGGACATGGCCATCAAAATCAAAGAGGAGGTACAGAAACAGATTGACGCGGGTTTCCTCGCTACGTCTGAATATCCTCAATGGTTAGCCAACATCGTACTCGTTCCCAAAAAGGACGGAAAGGTCAGAATGTGTGTTGATTACAGAGATCTGAACAAGGCAAGTTCAAAGGACGACTTTCCTTTACCACACATTGACATGTTGGTTGACAGTACAACAAAGTTCAAAGTTTTCTCCTTCATGGATGGATTCTAGGGCTATAACCAAATCAAGATGGCGCCGAAAGACATGGAGAAAACTTCGTTCATTACCCCATGGGGCACCTTTTGTTACAAGGTAATGCCGTTCGGTTTGAAGAACGCTGGGGCAACCTATCAAAGGGTCATGACTACTCTATTTCATGACATGATACACAAAGAAATCGAGGTATATGTCGATGATATGATTGCAAAATAAAAAACAGAGAGTGAGCACGTTGAACATCTGTCGAAATTGTTCGAACGTCTAAGAAAATTCAAGCTCCGCTTGAATCCCAACAAGTGCACCTTCGGTGTCCGTTCAGGGAAACTACTAGGGTTCATCGTTAGCCAGAAAGGAATTGAGGTTGATCCTGACAAGGTCAAGGCCATTCAAGAAATGCCTTCTCTGAAAATTGAAAAACAAGTCAGAGGATTCCTGGGACGTTTGAACTACATCTCCAAATTCATATTCCTTATGACCGCCACTTGTGTGTCGATCTTCAAGTTACTCAAAAAGAACCAGGACTGCATTTGGACAGAAGATTGCCAAACCGCCTTCGACAGTATTAAGGAATATCTGTTGAATCCTCCGATTCTATCACCTCCAGTGGAAGGAAGACCACTGATCATTTACCTCACAGTCCTAGAGGACTCAATGGGATGTGTACTTGGCCAACAAGACGAAACCAAACGGAAAGAGTCTGCCATTTACTATTTAAGCAAGAAATTCACCGAATGTGAAACTCGGTACACGATGCTCGAGAAAACTTGTTGTGCTTTGGCTTGGGCAGCCAAACGTCTTCGCCAGTACATGATTCGTCATACTACTTGGTTGGTCTCTGAAATGGATCCAATCAAGTACGTATTTGAAAAGCCTGCTCTTACGGGAAGAATTGCCCGTTGGCAGATGCTGTTATCAGAATATGACATAGAGTACCACGCTCCGAAAGCCGTTAAGGGAAGTATTTTAGCCGATCATTTGGCTCATCAACCGATTGACGATCAGGAATTAGTCGGGTTTGACTTCCCAGACGAAGATGTCATGTATCTAAAAATGAAAGATTACGATGAACCACTACCCAGTGAAGGGCCAGAACCAGGTTCCCAATGGGGACTGATCTTTGACAGAGCAGTTAATCATTATGGAAACGGAATTGGGGCAATCATTGTTACCCCTCAGGGTACCCACATTCCTTTCACCGCTAGACTTACGTTCAAGTGTACAAGTAACGAGGCCGAATACGAAGCTTGTATCATGGGTCTCGAATAAGCAATTGACTTAAGGATAAAAAACTTGGACGTATACGGCGACTCAGCCCTGGTTATCAATCAGATAAAAGGAGATTGGAACACATACCAATCAGGATTGATTCCTTACAAGGACTACGCGAGAAGGTTGCTACCTTTTTTCAACAGAGTTGAGTTTCATCACATCCCTCGTGAAGAGAATCACATGGCTGATGCATTAGCCACTATCTCTTCCATGATTAGTGTAGATCAGTGGAATGACATACCTAAGATTGATATAATGCGCCTTGAACGACCCGCTTACACTTTCACGATTGAAGCAGTCATAGACGACAAACCTTGGTATCATGATATCAAATGCTTCCTTCAGAAACAAGAGTACCCATCTGGGGCACTCAGAAAAGACAGAAAAACCCTCAGAAGATTGGCTGGAAACTTCTTCCTGAGCGGTGACACTCTCTATAAGAGAAATTGACATGGTCTTGCTCCGATGCGTCGACAGGCCAGAAGCAGACATGCTTATGAAAGAAATTCATGAAGGATCCTTTGGCACTCATGCCAACGGACACACAATGGCGAGAAAAATTCTGAGAGCAGGGTACTATTGGTTGACCATGGAATCCGACTGCTATAAGTACATGAGGAGGTGTCACAAGTGTCAGATATACTCCGACAAAATTCATGTACCGCCATCCCATCTCAAAGTTCTCTTTTCCCCATGGACATTCTCGATATGGGGAATCGACATGATTGGCATGATTGAGCCCAAGGCTTTAAACGGACATCGGTTCATTCTAGTAGCCATTGACTACTTCACCAAGTGGGTCGAAGCAGCGTCATTCGCTAATGTAACCCAACAAGTGGTGGTCCGATTTATCAAAAACAATATCATCTGCCGTTATGGTGTTCCAAGCAAGATCATTACTGATAATGGATCTAACTTGAACAATAAGATGATGAAAGAGTTGTGCGCAGAGTTCAAGATCGAACATCATAACTCATCTCCCTACCGACCCAAGATGAACGGAGCGGTAGAAGCGGCTAACAAGAACATCAAGAAGATCGTTCAAAAGATGGTTGTAACCTACAAAGATTGGCACGAGATGCTACCCTTCGCTCTTCACGGTTATCGCACATCTGTTCGCACTTCAACAGGGGCTACCCCTTTCTCTCTGGTGTATGGCATGGAGGCAGTGCTCCCCATGGAAGTAGAGATCCCATCAATCCAAGTATTGATGGAAACTAAGCTCACCGAAGCTGAATGGTGTCAAAGCCGACACGACGAACTGAATCTGATCGAAGAGAAGCGAATCACGGCACTATGCCACGGTCAGTTGTATCAACAGAAAATGAAGAGGGCGTTTGACAAAAAGGTTCGACCTCGTGTCTTCAGAAAAGGAGACCTCGTGCTCAAGAAGATACAATCATTTCTCACTGACTCCCGGGGCAAGTGGACTCCGAATTATGATGGCCCTTTTGTGGTCACGAAAGCTTTCTCAGACGGCGCCTTGAGACTTGCAACCATGGACGGAGAGGAATTTGCCTACCCCACGAATGTTGATGTAGTCAAGAAATACTTCTCCTAAACTAAAAAAAAAACGTCTCGGTGGATTGAAAACCCAAAAGGGCGGTCCAGGCAAAAGTTAGAGACAAAATAAAAAAAATTATTATCCCGATGGGTTGGAAACATCATAGAACAATCCAGGCAAAAATTAGGGATAATGGCAAGTAACTATGTTCAACAGAGGTAAGTCCCTCAGCAACAGCAGTTACATCATCTGTCAGAAAACTCCAGTCAAGGTCATCTTCGACAGAAGCTCAAGATGCTCCGAATTCAAAGTTGATGGAAGGATAGTGGTCGTCATGTTTCAACGTAGCCTTTTTTCCTTGTAAATTACCATTTTCTAACTTTGTAAATACTCTTTGGAATCACGCGTTTGGCTGATCTCCATCTTATCAATAAAATTTGAGCCTTTGTGCTTTTGTTTGTATTTCTTATTTGTTTTAGCTTTACAGAACAACGTTGTTAACCTGATTAACGATTCTTGAAATAAAACAAAAATGAATTTACTGGTTAAAACTTTTTCTGCTTTTAAAATAAAGATGGCAATTTCTTTTTACTGTTGAACATCAAAAGAACCTCAACCGCTTCTCCAGAGGTAAGCGAACTTCAAAATGCATAATCAAAGTACTCCTTCTAAGCTAGTACGCCTGGATGAAGGATCAACTGTGTCAAAGACCTTGTTTCGTCTGACACACCTCAGCCGAGTTCTTATCTCCTAAGCCCAACCAACATAGCTCCCGACGGGGACTATCTCTCCTAAGCAAGGTGGAATTGCTATTTCTGAACCAACGGTACTTCTTCGCCCCACGATGGCCGAGTATCCAGTCATGTTCATTTTTTAGTTTTTATGTCGCGTCAGTTTTGTCCGCATAAACATACATACATCATGCATTTTTTATTTGCATTCATATTTCATATTGCATCACTATCACTCTAGTCGGTCTTGTCCCCTAGTGATAGAAGTTCTCTCAATCGAGTTGTCAGTTCTTGCCTCGTCAGGAAATACTGTGTCTGAACAACCTCGCTTCCAGTTTATTTCTGGAAAGAAGTTGGTCCTTGACCACTTTGATAACTTGAACCTCTGAAAAGCCAGAGAAAACTTTCAGCAGATGTCACTCTTCGCCATTGAAGATGATATCCTTGCTTGCCCGGATTAAGGAAAATCCATAGAGAAAGCCTCGTAATCAGAGATTCGGCAGCATGCCAGTTTCGCTCCGAAAAGATCGCTGATGAAAAGGTCATCGGCACCTCAAAATTGGACCCCATCACATGGCATTTCTCCGGGAAGATCCCGAGAAAAGTATGATGTAAGATCACAAGTGGAAACAGTCTCTCAAGAGACTCGCTTTCCCCCCAGTAGAATCGACAAATGGCATCTCCAAACAGAGAAGTTTGTGTACCTCTACAATTCAAACGATTGGGTTCCCCCGCAAGTCTGACGTCAAAACTTTTTTCGTCAAATGGCATCTCCCCAGGAAAATTCGTCGAGAAGTTTGAGGAAAACCGCTACGAATAGCATCCCTTGTCAATAAAGTTTATTGACAAAAGAAACTAAGACCAGTTCCTTGGTAGGAAACCAGGATCGAGGGGAAGTTTGTTTCCGCAACTAAGACCAGTTCCTTGGTAGGAAACCAGGGTCGAGGGGAAGTTCAACTCAGAAACTAAGACCAGTTCCTTGGTAGGAAACCAGGATCGAGGGGAAGTTGACAAAAGAAACTAAGACCAGTTCCTTGGTAGGAAACCAGGATCGAGGGGAAGCTTACCTTTTCTAAGCATCATTGCTTAGCAAAAGAAGATGAATGCACAAGCTACCATTCATAACCACCATCAAAATTTCGGGTATTCCGATATTTAATCCTCTTGCACCCCGAATGCCCGAATACCTTCGTCATTCACACCTTCGGGTCCAAGAAGATTAAATAGGGGCACCTGTCATACCCCAAATTTTGACCACTAAGATGTCCCATCATTGTGTCAATCATCATCACAATATGGATGAACCATCATGCCTCATCAAATGCCTCAAGGGTTGTTGAGCATTCACTACAATCAAAATTAGGGTTTTAAGCCCTCTCAGAGCCTTAGACAAAGGATCAATCAAGGAATGACATGATCTTCAACTTGTCTAAACCTCTCAAACATCCATAATGGACCAAAAGGACTCCCACTTTAAGGATTAAGCACAAAGCTGCTCCCTTCTAGGTGGATCAAGCCTCAAGATCGCCAGTGTCACCAAATTAGGGTTTTGATCGACCAGGGCCTCCAGATGGAAATTTTCATCTGGGCACAAGCCAATGATCCAAAACATAACCTAATATACCCCATGGAACCTCATGGACCCTATCATCAAGTCAATTTGACCTCAGGGGATGCATACATAAAAAATCAGGAATTAGGGTTTCTTGACCTAATTAACCCCTAAGTTGACTTTTAGGGCAAATCAAGAGCCAAGACCTCAAGACATGATTTGAGGGTCTCTAATGAACTATATTGATCCATTTGGAACAATGGATTAATCCAAGAAGCTTGAGCAACAAGTCTCAATTTCATCTGCACCACAATTAGGGTTTTAAGGGAAAAGTCAACTGTAACTTTGACTTTTGACCAAGACATGTTCCTAAACCCTAGGACATACCTCAATACACCCTATGACACCCTTGGAACATGTCCATCAAGTTTGATTTAGGTCAAGGACATGATTTCCTGAAGAATTGCACAGTTTGGAATTCATCTGATAAAAAGTCAACTGTGCACAAAAGTCAACTTTGACTTTTTGAGATTTTTCACCAAATTGGATTTTTGACCCTAAAATGATGTTTATGTATGATTTGAATCATCATTCATCAAGAAAAATAAAAAAAAGTTGGATAACTTGTAAAAGGGGTAACCATAAAAACTTAGAAAATTTTCTAAGTTAAAAATAAAGTGACAAAGGTACCAACTTTGAAGGACCATAACTCCTAAACCACAAGGCCATTTTTTTCCATCCAAAGCTTGATTTATAGATCTCATTACCCTCTACAAAAACTTCAACTAGGCCTAACTCCAATTCATTATGGATTTTGAGTTATGAGTGAGCCAAAGTGGCTGAAAACATGAAAATGTACCATTTTCCAACACTTAGAAAAATTCTGTCCAAGACAGATTTTGTTGAAACACCAAAACTTGTGGGATTTTTTCACACAGTTGCAAGCTGAATCAAGTCCAAAGTTAAACATCAATGTTGTTGCATATGTTGCCAAGAATTCAAAGAACTCAACAACATGAATTGATTCAACTTGAGCCAAGAAAAATCCTTGCCCAAAGTCATGCTGCTGCAAGCTGTTTTGGAAAAATCAGTTTGCATGTTTGCTTGCCACACACGATTTTGAGCCAAAGACTAAGGATCACTATGCCACCTGTGTTCAAACCAATCACAATGCAACTGATCCAACTGATAAATCTGAGTCAAAAGACCAAGGAATCTTCCAACTTGAAGTTCATCCACTTTGGCACATTTTGCCTTGAATTCAAAGTGCATTAATGTGGAATAGTGCATTGTCAAGGTAGCTACCCTACTCAGTCAATTTCTCTGATTAAACAACAATAAAAACATCTGAGGAATGTGGTTTTGGTCAAGGCATAGCCCTGCTATTGGGAATGGCTAGCTTGCCTTGCTTTAGAAGAAATCTTCCAAGCCAATCCATGCAAATGTGATCTGATCCAGCAGCCATTCACTATTCCTCCAAAACAAAAGTTGATCACCTATAAATAGAGGTCCCAATGGATCATTCAACTCACACCAAAGCCAATTACAGCACTGCTTTCTCTCATTCTTTCTTAAACCTCAAGTTTTCTTGTTTTTGAGTAACCACTATCGGGTTTTGAGTTGCAGCCTCAAGCAATCAATTCCAATTGCTCAAACACATCACATATGATGTATTTGAGGTGTCCAAACACTTAAACACCAACTGTAACACCCCAGGCTCAAAATCACTCTTCAACCAAGCCATTATGCTTCAATTTTGCAGGTGGAGGTCTCTAGCTTGATCCAGAAGGTTTCAGAGTGTTCCAAAGCTTGCAACACACTCCATAACATCCATTGAAGCTGTAGGGATCATCAATTCACGACTGGAACACCATCTGGGCAAAGTTCCATTTCAGCTTGCATCAAGGTGAGCTTCAAACTCAAACTCCATGATCCATGCATATTTCCTCGCATGATATTTTTGCCATTTGCTTGCCATCATGTGTTGATTGTTTTGCCTCAAAAAATTGGATCATAGACCTCATAACCATGCCTGCACGATTGCTTTTGCAAATTAGGGTTCATCTGTGTTCATCATGATTATTTTACTCCACACTGAAAATGAATAAAATTGGGTATTGCCATCTTATTCCTTGTGAAAAAATGCACGAGTTTGGTGTTTGAATCATGTCCAATGGTTGAGAGATGAGTGAGATATGGTGCTTCACGCACGAGCTCGAGGAAGAAGATGGCCATGGCGCCATTCTTCAGAAAATCCAACAAGTTTGATATATATTTTTCACTTGCCATGTTATTAATGAATTGGCATTGCGCCCCAGCGGTTCATCAGCTGGTTTTGTGAGTATTGGCAAGCGAGAGGTCTGGGGTTCGAATCCCCCTCGCCCCAGACTTCTTTTTACCACTTTTTCATTTTGTTATTTTTCATGTTATTATTTTTAATTATTTGAAAAATTAATAACTCCTTCAATTTTTATCATTTTTGATTGGTTCTTTTTTTAATAATTCACAAAAATGTTAAAATATTTTATTTTCCCAAAAAATCCCAAAAATATTATTTATTTTATGTAATTGATATTTTTGCAAAGAATTAATATTTTAATTGTTTTTGACATTTTAAATATTTTTTCTACATTGATTTTGCAACTTTTAATGCTTTCTAATTATTTTGTAGGTCAATACTTAATTTTTGAAGCATTAATCCAAGATCACAATTTGTTTTTCATATGGTAAACAATTTTGATCATTTTAATTGAATTTTTATTCAATTAAATACATTTTTGAAAACAAATTAGGGTTTTTGGATTAATTCAACCCTCATAAATCATTTTCAAAACACTTGGGCCTCTAATAGAGTGTAAGACCCAATCCCTTTTTGACCAAATCATTTTTGGGCCTCAATGTATTGTATAAGTCCCGATACCCTAAAAAACAAACGGCGCCTTTTGAAAAATAACCTTGGGCCTCTCCTCGAGCTATAAGACCCATTCAAAGTTTTTTGGGCCTCTAATAGAGTGTAAGACCCAATCCTCTTTTAACCAAAACAATTTTGGGCCTCACTTATTGTATAAGTCCCTATGCGTTAAAAAGAAAACCTCGGCGCGATCGCCATTTTAAACAAAAAAATCAATTGGGCCTACCCTCGTGTTATAAGCCCCACTCTTTTTCTTTAAACCTTTTGGGCCTCTATTAGAGTGTAAGACCCAACCCCTCTTGTACAGAAAACCTCTTTGGGCCTCAGTCACTTGTATAAGTCCCTCTGTACAAATTCAAACAGTGCGCTCACTGATAAAACCCTGGGCCTCTCCTTGAGCTGTAAGCCCCAAATCTCTCCTTTTCAAAGCACTTTCTCTTTTGATTTTGAATATACTGTTGTTTTCAATCTTTCTTTGTTGAACAACTAACCAAATAGCATGGAAGCTCTATAACCGAGTAAGTGGTTATTGCTTTCATTTACCGCTTTCATATACATATAACTGTATTATGGGGCTGTTTCACTGTAAGTCTTCTTTCATAAACTCATATCAACTGTGTAATAATAGTATAGATATTTCGAGTTTCCCCGGCAACTACGTCTAGAACTAGGTGACGCCGTTTCGTTTATTCGTAGAAATAGACAGCTAGATCCCCAATAGGATCACCAGATATAGTCTTCTCTTCGGTTGTCCTCATTAGGAATTGTCAAGAAACTCTACTCCCCAAGATGAATGTCTTCTCAGTGAATGGCATCTTTGAGTTTCTTCCAAATTCTCAAACTTTCCTGACTTGATCTATTCCTTGTGAATAGTTTGCCTTGAATTTCTCGGGGTTTGGGGACCCACGGGCTTCTTAAAAGCATCGGCCTCCTCTTGGGCATCGTACAAGGGCCCACAGGCTTCCTAAAAGTAACCTCGCCTCCTTTTGGGCTTAGTACAAGGACCCTACGGCTTCTTGGAAGTATTCACAGCCTCCTCTTAGGCTTCGTATAATGATCTCTTCCTCCGGGAATGATAGCCTCCTCTTGGGCTTCGTACAAGGACCCTTCGGCTTCTTAAAAGTTTCCAGCCTCCTCTTGGGCTTCGTACAAATTGTCCCGACGACCTCCTAGAGGTATAGGAACAGAACTTAGTCATCTGCATAGAGCAGTACTTTCATATAGTCTACTATTGTTTCTCAAAACATGGTACAAAAGATGGAACTCTAGACTTGGACAGTCTAATCTCCTTGAGTCTCAAAGACATTCTCAAGCACCCTTCAAAAAATAGGAAGGAAACCCGTAGACTCGGACAATCTCAATACCCTTCGGATTTCCCGCTTCCTTAAAGAACAGGAATAACCCGGATCCTTGAATCAAATCCATGAGTACAGTGTTGCTCATATAAGAACTGATATTCTCTTTCAAAATCAGTATATTGGACCTGTCACTTAACTGAAACAGTAATCTTAGCCTCCTCTTGGGCTTGGTACAATGATTCTCCCCAGCGGAGTCAAACAAACGTTTAGCCTCTCTCTCGGGCTTTGTACGAGACACATAAGAGACTCCCTCGTTGAGTCTATTACCTCTTCAGCCTCCATCTCGGGCTTCGTACGAGATACCAAAAGACTTCATCGTCAAGTCAAAACCTTTTAGCCTCTTTCTCGGGCTTTGTACGAGACACATGATAGCCTTCTCTTAGGCTTTATATAAGAAAACCACTGGTTGATCCAATCAACCTTTTAGCATCAAAGTTGTGCCTCATTCACAGTACACAAACATCAACAACTCCTTCCCCTTCATCTAATCGCTGTAAGCGGCAAGCCTCTGGATCATCTGCATCCATGCCACTGTCCCTCTTTTAGCATGAGAAATTCCTAAGGAAAGATGGCATTGCTCTACACTGAGTTAAAGTCTTCTCCTTCAGGTTAAAATCCCCTATAAAGGAAATTATGGCATTGCTAGGATCCGCGTATCCCGGTTAAAGTATTTCTCTTTTATAACCAGTCACCCAACAGTTGTGACAGACAAACCCTTCTTTAGAGATGACAAATTCTCTCTAAAGTTGAGACTTTTTAGCTTCATATCTTGGGCTTCGAACAAGATACAAATAAACTCTTCAGCTTCACATCTTGGGCTTTGATCAAGATACAAATCACCTTTCGCTTCACGTCTTGGGCTTTGAACAAGACACAAAAACACCCATTTCCTCCCATAGAATAGGAGGAACTACGAACGCTCTGATTTCCCTGTTTCGGTAAACGGGAATACGTAGGCATAAGATCGAAAGAAAAGATCTTAGCGAGTACACTAAACAAAAACCCAAAATCCCATATCTCCATCAATCAAAAAAGCAGTAATTCAAAAGCATCAGTCCTAACATCCTAATCCTTGTTCCCCGCTAGAAAGTCCTAGAAGGAAAGAAAACTGTATTGGTGAAAATACAAATAACCAGTACAAAGGCCCCCCCACATTGATAGCATTCGTAACCTAACAGATCGCTGTTTAAACTCAGTATGCAAAGCAGGGTTAATTAGAGACATCTATTTCCCTTCCTTATTCAGCTCACAATAGGATAAAAAATGAATCGACCTGTAGTTTTAAGCTCAAACCGCAAAGAGCGACCAGCGCTTAAGAACCGCGTCTAAAATCGCTCGCTACAATTTGTCGAATATATTTTGTATTACTTTTGTATGTATATTTTGACGTTATAAAACAATTTATTTTGTAAAACAAGGCAGTTATGGATCTTTCTGCTTTATTCCATAATTGACCTTTCCTTTTATATGGAAAAAGTTCCCTTTCAGGTTATTCCATTTTGTGTTATGTATCAAAAATTTATGAGCAGGGGTTGTGTTTTCTTTCTTTAAATGTGGCATCCTTGTTTCTGTCGGAAAAACAAATTTTTACTTACTCTGATTTATTTATGTATTATTTATTCGCGATGGGAATTGGGGTGTTACAGAGTTGATCCCTGAGGAAACTTATTCACAATCCATGACTTTCAAGTTCATTCATAAGTGCTCTTATTAGCAGACGTCTTATTTCTTCCTTCCGAAACGCATATATCAACGACAATAGCTATTTGATCAAAGTGTTTTCCTTTCTCCATTACTCTGATTCATCAACTTTCCATAACCATGTACCATTTTTCAGCTCAAGCTTTTATCTTAAACATTTATTGATTTTGGTCAGGATAAGTGATAACCCTATTCGCATAATGAGTGATTTTGAGAATGACATTTCTTTTGCTGTGGGAACAGGGTTAGTTATTGATTCACATTCCCCTTCCCTTATTCGCGATTCCAAAGGCCACAAAGTCGTATCCCTAACCGATGATTATGATTTAGAAAAGGTATATGGGAACTCCCTGGATGAGAGAGCTTATTCATTTGGCTATTTTGACACTCTCTTATCAGATGATGGTAGAAAGGAATATCGCGATGATAACCCTATGCCCCCTTATGTTTTGGCTGAGGCAGAAATACAGGTTGCTAAGTTGAAGAGAGATCGTGCTAACGATTTCGTCTAGGTTTACTAAAGAACTAATAATTGTGAACCCGACGACGCTTAAATTAAAACCCGCTTGGAGTATCGGGGTAAGTAAAATGTAGTTTCTTGAATAAAGCCTGACGATCATTTTAAAGTTTACGAACTGTCCCGTATGGGAGTGACGCTGGTAGAGCCGACCGACACAATCAAGTATGGTTGGGGTGGTTATAAAAGTGATGGAGACCCCATCCATTATGAATATTAAGATGATTATTGATGCTGCTGATATCACGGTCAGAGACCATCTAGATTGGTCAATTCTTCACGTGGGTCCGGAAAAAATGATATATAACTTATTTGATGAGTGATTAGTCATACTCTATGAGTGCCTATTCACTAGGCTAGGACTTCATATGACTTTCTTTGATTTCGAGGTGGTCGTCCTAAAGCACATGAAGGTTGCCCATTCCCAACTTTGTTCTGGGGTCTGAACTTATACGAAGGTGTTCCAATTTTGTGTCGAGCATAAGTTTTGGAAGCATTCCCTCAGGTTGTCATTCAAATTTTTTTTATATGGTGTACACCTCTCATGACGACACCCAAGACCAATGGCTTGTTACTTTCCACCCAGATGATCATTAGTTCAGCCTTTTCACCAACGATTGGCAATTTTCTGAAGCATTTATTATTGGTGAAACCCCTCACTCCAGAGGCTTATCTAGCCTTATGCTATTCTCCAACTAAGTCTTCTCGTTTATGTAAAAGCAGATTTCTGAAGTATTAGTCTTAGCCTCGCTTTCATCATAACGTCAACTTCTATGCGTCAAGTCAGGTCATATTTCACCTTGTGAGGTAAAAATGAATGATGACTTGCGTTGTTAGTTTTAAGGACTTGGTCATAAATAAGGGTTTATCCACTATGAAGTTCCTTCCTCTGAGTAAAGGAAAAATAAAATTGATACTTATGCGATCGTAAGTGCACCCGGTCACGCAAAAATGAGGAAAATCTTTGATGAGGATGAAGTATCATAGTTTTTTTTAACATGTGTGGTTGCCTTTTGCATATAACATATGAAAATTGAAGTTAGTCTACGACCTTGCCAATGCTTAAGGTATCAAGATCGGTCCTTCTGGTCGGGCTGTGACACTCCATCTTATGACCACCACTCCATCTTCGACCATTACTCTTATCTCGACCACCAAGACTATTTTTGTTGCCCCTGAGGTTAACCAGCTTGTCGGACATTTAAAATGTGGAAGATACTCCATCGTCTCCCACTCCATCAAAGAGGGACCGTGATGAAGATCAATAATCCCCTCTAGAATAAGGTTCTCCTAAACGGACTCATCGGTCCGTGGACGTTTCTTCCGGGGCGACAAATCCCTTCCTCCAAATGTCTTCCATTATGCAATCTCTTATTCCCCACACTCTATATGCCGTTGTTGTTGCATAAATTAAGGATTAATTTTTGTCTAAAACTTATTTGAAGTTGAGAAAATAAAGCTCATTTCCAAAGTCACTTTTAACATATCATAGTTTTAGCAACCCTACAAAATAGAGGGACACTTGGAATGGGGAATATGAAGCCTTGGAGCAAAAGTGCTCGACCTAGGATAAGGAATTGACCGACATGCAATAGAAATCTAAACTCGTTGAATCTCTAAAATAGGAGGCGAAGATTCACAACTCTCCTTAAACTCTAGCTGCATATGTTGTTGAGATTGAGTCCTCCATTGAGGTAGAAAAGAAATGGCGTAAAAAAGCTTCTGATGTTGTTGCTAAGATGAACCATAATATGAAGGAAGATCGAAAGACACTTCAGCAGGAAGTAGAAACTCATGTTGAGGCTCTGAAGGATATTGAAGGAGATGTGACCGCTCTGAGGGAGAAGTTCCAGGATTCCCTTCAACGAGTTGTACATGTTGTGTATGAGGCCCGTGACCAAGTCGTGGAAAAGGCAAAAGGATTCTGTCCCACAGTCTTTATTCCTGCAGAGGAGTTAAACCCGTTAAAGGTTGCTCTAGAAGGGAATTCCAGGGGTGATCCAAGCATTTCAACTCAGATTGCTGAAGCTTGATTATTTTTTTCTTCCTGTAATATGTGCCAGGCTTTTATGCATTGGCTATGATGATAATATTTTATAAATATATTTTACCTTAATAATTTGTGGCTCTATTTAAATTTATATCCTTGATATATGTTTGGCTCCAGTTTATTATTGTGTTACACTTCAGGTTGGTTGACCCGCATTATTGTGCCAGGGCTTGCCCGTTATCCCTACAAATGAAAACATCTTTGCCTCATGGGAAATTTAGCTTAGTTTGCCTCTGAGCATTACCAGTGTTCCCCACTAGGCTATGAGTTTGCGCCGCAAGAGCTATAAGGTGTGAGAACCCTTACGATTTTGCTTCAAAGAGGAAAAGAGGTGCCTTGTTGATCGATGTGCTTGATGTGCTCTTTGAACTTTGTAGTCTCAACCAGAGTTTCATGGTTACTAGCTCTGATTAAGAAGAGTTATTATGCATTGTCCGTGTCACTAGGAACCGTCCCCGACAAAAGGTAAGGTTCAAGTCCCTGCCCCCTGTGCTAGCCTAGTTTGAGGTGGATGCATTCGGGCTCCACCGCCTACGATCTTGGAGTGCCTAGTTCCTAATAGGGGCCCCCAATTACATTGAGAATAATGCTCCTTAAAGTCGAAGTTTATCCTAAAAGAAAGACTCACGCCATCTTGCATAAATCTCATGCATTCTTTGTGGTTGTAACATTTAACAATTAGTATATTAGTGTTTGAAATTATGTAACAATTTTAAAGAGTGTATAACGAATAGAAGGAATCGTGAGGATACAATGCTCTTCCTTTTTATTCTTAATTCTTGGGGCAACCGTGGCTTCGACAAAAATGCCCTTATCTTTGCTTTGTCGGTAGGGCGATGAACCACCCCGGATGCCTCCTGGTCTTCTTAGCTGACGGTCGACATCCCCACGGACGCTGCTTGTTGACGACCACATATATTCTGAAGCCACTAGACTGTCTTTTTGAATATCCAGACGAACTATCTTCAGAGTAATAAAGCGACAACATCCTAACTTTCATTAACTTTGAGTTGGACACTTTTCCTTATCCTTCGAAGCATGGTTGACGATGTGTCTGTAGGGGAAGTGAGAGTTCATTCCATGCGTAGGATTTTGACCACACCGAGAGCTTTACTAATAGAAGGCAATATTTCTTAAGGAATCCTTTGCTAAAACTTTCCTTGGTTTTTACAGGCTGGACCTGATTTGTTTCTCTTCTATATTGTCTCCTTGTCGGTCGACAAAGTCGAGTACGTGGTTAGATGAACGTGCCAACCAGAGGCTCTTTTGACGGGAGTTCCTGATTTATAAACTCCTCAAAAAGCAATATGCAAAATGATTGAAGACCACTGAATCTCTATTATCATGTACGTTGAACTCTGGGCGACAGAGACCTGATGGTCTAATTGCCTCAGATTGGAACTTGTCGCTCGAAATCTGCTTCTTGAGAGGTAACTCGTAGGGACTTCTCTCGATGATGGAAACTACTATGACTACCGGCAGGTCCGTATATGCGATCTATAGAACTCCCTCGTCATTCGAAGATCGAATTTCCAATTCTGGTGCATCGTCAGCGTGCTAAAAGAAATAGGTGTTTCAGCCGATGGATCGCCATCGAGCGCATGAACGTTGTGGATTTTAATGGTGTCAATAAGTTATGATGGAATAAAACTAAGATATCTGGTACACCACACCGTGTCGGAGGACAATACAATTCACGATGGTAACTGCTTTGATCACTAATAATTTTGTGTTTGGAGTTCGATTTACTCTGTCGCGACCTAGTAACTATAATGCAATACGATATTCATTTATTGCTCAGAGGTCATTTGCCTCCCAGGGGATATGCGTTTGTCATAGATCTACATAAGAAGTTGTTACAACGAAGAATGTGTCAATGATGGATAACTGAAGTGATGTGTGACTAGGAGGTTGATTAGGAACCTATGGTATGCTACTAGAGGCAATTACCTCCGATATTTGATAATTCTAGTGTAATATGAGTTTGGACCTAGAATCATTCGTTCATTTCACTTTGTGGAATTTTTGCGGGAATCAAGAGTTCGAAGATTCAAGGAATAAAAGTTGAAACGATGCTTGATCGAATCGAACACGACAAATTCTCGCATTCGATTCTAAATGTTGTTGATTTGGTGACCTGAAAAGGTTACGGACTATTGAATTGAATAACGAAAGTGAAAATCATGGAAAATGCAATAATTATAAGACAATTCAAATAGACGACACCATTGTTCCATACTGGAACTAGAAATAGTTGAAATAAGTGGTGAGGAATCCTGAACCGGTGGTGTTGTACTTTGATAAGATGGCGGGGGGTGGACCTGCAAGGTTAGGGTTCCAATGTCAAAGTCAATTCAAGATTTTAGATAATCGTAGTGGAAAATAAAGATTAGAACATTATATCTTACTTTTAGTGTAACAATACTTGTATTCCTAAAGTCAAATGGAATGGATATGAATTGATTAGAGCCTTAATCATTTAAGTCTTTGACCAACAAATTAAAAATACCAATTATAAATAAAATATCATAATTCGCTAAAAAAAATATCATAATCTATTTTAATATTCTCTCGTAAACAACGTCACAAAACTCAGATAATCTCAAATAAAATAAATATTGTATCCTCTAATAATAAATATTAAAATTTTAATTTATTAAAAATCTTTTAAAATATTGACTAACAATATTTAGGGATGGCAATTTGACTCATTCTCAACGGGTACCCACAAAATTACCCATAATGGGTAGGGTAAAAACCCGCAAAAATAGATACTGGCACGGACTCGGGTAATTATCCACTTAAATAAGCGGGGATGAGTGCAGGTATGAGTACATTAGTACCCACCCGGTCCCATACCCGCACAATATATATTTATATATTTTAATTTATATTATTATATAAAAATAAATGTTTATACATTTGTTTAAAAAACATCAATTTTGAACTACTACATTTTTTTTTAAAAGAATAATAATTGCATTACTAAAGCCATGAATGTACAAAGATAACTAAGCATATCAAGAGCCTTTTACATTAACAATAAGGCTATGTTCTTTTTCAGTTTACTATTATGCCATCCTCTATGAATGACACAATCAATGATGTTATTTACAATCGTGTAAGTATCTGTACTATGGTTTCTATCAAAACAGACACTGTTGCGAAGTTGCCAGCAATGATAGATTGTCTCAGCCACAACAATCTTCATGATGCTCACTTTGTTTCCCTTCCCTTTGCAAAAGCTACTTAACCAATGCAGCTCCTCCTCCCAATTACCAGGGCTGTGACTAATTTGCAACCATTTTAGAACTTCCTTCCAAATCTCATTCATCTTCTTGCATCTAAACAGCAGATGGTTGATGCTCTCGTCATCATGGCAAAAACAACAGTTGGTCTCTTGAATAACACCCCACTTTTTAAGTCTGTCTTTAGTGGGCAATCTTTTATGGAAGGCCTGCCAGAGGCACAACACAGTTCTAGGTCTAGCAAGACTATGAGCCACAACTTTATACCAGTTTGCAGCAGGAACAGTTTTAAACATTTCCTTATAAGCCCTGCCCATTTTGAATTTATTTGTCTCCAAGCACTTGTTCCAAAAATTCTGCAGATCAGGAATGAGCAGTCTAGCCTTCATGATTTTCTTCAAAATCCAAGAGGCTTTATTGTCCTCTTCCATCAACAACACATCTATACCTTTTATAAACATCATATGTATCCATTTAACCCATAGACCAACACTTTTATTACAGATATTCCAAAGGAGCTTAAGCATAATGATTTTATTCCATTTCTCCAAATCAAGCACATTGAGACCACCCTTACTTTTGGGCTTACAAACAATCTCCCAAGCCACATGGCTCTTTCTGCTAGGATTAGTACCACCAGTCCATATAAATGTTCTGCAGGCTACTTGAATTTTATTAATGACAAATTTAGGCAAAGGGAAAACTTGAAGCCAGTAATTTGCAATGGCAAAAGAAATAGCATTAACCAGTTGGATTCTACCTGCATTGCTAAGCATCTTAGCACTCCAATGATTAATTATCTACAAGATTTTCTCAATGAGGGGCAGATAGTGGTTGACATTCAATCTCTTACTTGTGAGAGGCACTCCCAGATATTTAAAAGGTAAAACTCCTTTTTTATAACCTGTTAAGTTGATGATGCTCTCCTTATCTTCATCTCTAACAGTTCCAAAGTACACCTGACACTTAGCAGGATTTACCACTAGCCCTGTAGACTTAGAAAAGTACTGCATAGTAGTGTTCATTAACTCCACAGACCCTATGTCTCCTCTACAAAATAACAAGATGTCATCAGCAAAAGCAAGGTGTGTGAGCTTCATTTTTTTCACACTTTGAGTGATGGTTGAAGTTGTGATTCTCTTGCATTTTCCTTAGAAGCCTACTCAGATATTCCATAACTATAACAAACAGGTAAGGTGATATGGGATCACCTTGTCTGATCCCTCTTTTGGCATGCAACATATTAGAATTCTCACCATTGATATTGTATCTGTATGAAACAGTTGTGACTCCATTCATGATCCATCTCACAAACTGTTCAGGCAAACCAACTTCCATTAGGATTTTCTCACGGGCTTTCCAATTCAACATGTCATATGCCTTTTGCAAATCAAGTTGCATACAACATCTGGGAGTACCGTTTTTTCTGGAGTAAGCTCTTATAAGCTCAAAGGCCAACAGGATATGGCTGTGGATTTGCTGGCCAGGAATAAAAGCAGCTTGGTTAGGACTGACAACACTACCAATGACTTTAGCCAGTCTAGATGTTAAAACTTTAGAATATATTTTGTAGACCAAAGTGCAACAGGCTATAGGCCTATAATCTTTAAGGGAGCTAGCATCATCTTTTTTAGGGATGAGGGAGACAATAGTGCTATTAAAAGCTTTGAACATAGTATTGTATTTCAACCAGTAGCATATAGTTGCTATAAGGTCATGCTTAATACTCCAACAACTTTTAAAGAACTTAGCATTATAATTCAATACTAAGGTCATGCTTTGAACTTAACATTAAAAACTACTACATATTTAATATAATTGATCATTTATTTTATAATTCAATAATAATTTTTTTTAAAAACTTTTTAATATTTTTAAAAACTTAAAATATTATGATATTTTATACTTGATATATTTATTTTTATTATAAATGCGGATAACTGTTACGGATACGGGCACTTAGATATCCATAGGGAATGAGCACGGGTGTCAATGTTGATACCCAAGCGGATATGGACTCGGGTATGATTTTTTTTTTCAACTACAGATATAAAAACGAATATTATAATACTCTATCTAAACCCTACCCATTGTCATCCCTAACAATACCTTATTTTATAGTATTACCATTAATATCATGTAAATTATGTTTTTTTTAGTATTGTCATTATGTTAAAAGTTACATACCTCAATTAACATTTTAAAAGTAAAAAACTATATACTTTTTCTTGACAATTTTTCAACAAATACTAATATATTTTAATTTTCAGTCAAAAAATATATTTTAATTTTCAGTCAAAAATATATTTGAATTTTCAGTCAAAAAATATATTTCAATTTAATTAAAATATTAATATTATTTATAAAGTATTTTAAATAATTATAAAAACCATTGAAAGCGTATAACATAATCTACTAAAAAAATTCATAAACACGAAAACAATGTTCCCGCCAAATCGTTTTTTTCTATCCAGAGCGCCTAAAATTTCAGTATAATATATTTTCCATTTTTCCCACTCTCTTCCTTCTCGAAACCCTAATCCCTTTTCTTCTTCCTTTTCGTCCCCTTTCATTTCTTCTTCTTCTTCGATCCTTCTCAACTTTTTTTTTTTGAAATTTCAATGGCAACTCGAAAATCCAAATCGGTCTTCGATATTGTCAAATCAAGGGAGCTCAATTCCTTCCAAGGTTATCTCTCTCACTGTACACTCTTGTTCTCTTCATAGCTTGATTTTTCTCACTCTAGATTTTGCTGTTGTTGTTGATGATGATTTTACAGTTCGAAAACGACCTTACATGGATGGATGGACTGACGCCTTTTACGAGATCGGAGCTATAGCTACTCAGCATGATTCTGAAGACATTGTTCCCCTTGCTCTCTCTTACGCTAAGGTACTCAAGCTTCAATTTTTCATTCTCTCCACAAAAAAATAGGTCAGAAATAATATTTTTTATTTATTTTTGTATGCAGACTACAAAATATTCTCACATTCTTGCTTTATCCAATGAGGAAGGGTTTATTAGCTTGTTTGATACTAGTCGTAAATTTCCTGTGCCTACGTGCTATGAGAGAAACGCAGGTTTGTTTTAGTTAAATTTTGAGTTTAATTTTAATCAATTTCATTTTAATTATTTGTACATATTATGGGGTTTGAAGGTTTGTGATTTTTTGTGTGTGTGAATGATTCCCCTATTTTGATCTCAGAGCAATCAAGGATTTGTGAATGGAGTTCGCATAATAATGCGGTTTTTGATGTCAATTGGATCAAGGTAGCCCTTGATTTCCCGATCTCATGTTTGCATATTTTAAGAACGCGTTTTTTTTGTACTCCTTTGATTGATTGTAATTATGTTGTCTTGGATTGTTTATCAATTGTTTTCAGGATGATACACAGATCCTCACTGCTTCTGGTGATCAAACGGTGAGTCTCTGTTGTTATTAGTTTACTATTGTTTGCTGAAACAATTGATGGATTAATTTGAAATGCTCTCTGTATATTGTTGCTCTTGCTTTGTGATGTTACTGATTGTTTTATGATACTAGCTATATTTCCAATCAAGAGTACTGCATTTTAATGGGTTGATTCATGATAAGATTTAAAGACCACCCAACATTCAATACCCCCTTTTGAACTTCACATCTTGTGGATCAAACTTAACTGAAATGCAATTCAATAGTTCCCAATTTCATGTCATTGAATTAGAGTAGAAATGGTTTTCATCATCTCTGCAATTAGATATAGTATCATTTAAGTAGCTTCCATCAAGCTGATTTTATCTTGAATGTTATTATGGTGCTCATTTACAGGTTAAAGTATGGGATGTTCAAGAACAGAAGTGTCTTGTAGTGTTAGCGGGGCATTTGGGGAGTGTGAAATCTATTTGTTCTCATCCAACTAATTCTGGTAATATTTCATTGTATACACCTCTCAAAGTTTCACCGCTGTACTTGACTTTCTACTACCACAAAGTAATACATTAGCAATTGACATTTTTTTGCCTACAAACTTATAGATATTCTTGTCTCCGGTTCAAGAGATGGATCCTTCCGTCTATGGGACTTAAGATGTAACTCCATTGCGAAGAATAGACGTGGAGAAGGTAGCATATGGTAAGTTGCAGTTTTCTATTTGTAAAACTGTTATAATGAGCATTTACCTTGGCTGTAAAATTACTAATAGTTTTAATGAACTTGGTGTTTTCTTATAGTTTCATTATTATATGTTTGCTTCTCTAGTTCAATTGCTGATGTCAAAGGAGCACACGATCCATCTCAAGCACAACGAGTAAGGAGGTGCAAATCTAAGGTAAGTTGCCGGTGGTCCGCCAATCCCCCCTTTTTCGCAAACTAAACCTTTTTAACAACATATCTAACCTTTCAGGGAGCTTCCATGAGTATTACGTCTGTTCTTTGGCTCAAGGATCAAGTTTCCATAGCCACTTCTGGTGCAGCGGATAGGTTAGTTGATTGTAATACCCTTCAAAATATTATCAAGTTTTTTTTAAGCTTTTAGCTGTGCTGATTGTTTTCATCATTTAATTGGTTTACTTCAGTGTGCTTAAGTTTTGGGACACCAGAAATTTAAGAAGTACTGTCACTCAGACATGTCCTCAACCATGTTCAACAGGAAAGGTTAGTTGAAACTGAGATGTGAAGTGGTGGTGTTTTAGTATCTATACATAGTTTGGCTTAGGAATTTACAAATTGTGGGTCCTGAATAAACCGAATCAGTTTATATGTTGAATAAGAGATGACATGCATTCCTTATGGAATTATATCTCTCAAAGTTAAAATGTTAATGTGATGAAAACTGCCAGCTGTAGTATGTTTTTTATTGAATGTCTTTTTTGACTAAGTTAATATTCTAGTTGATTTTTGGCATCTTGATATGGTGTAGGTTTCAATCTCTTGACTTTATCCTTCTTTGTCCTTTCAGCAAAGATTACATGGTATATCTAGCTTGTCCCAAGATGACAGTGGAGTTTTACTCTCAGCTTCCTGCATGGATAGCCGGTATCCTTCTAAATTCTGTTTTAATGAATCAAACCATGGTTTAAAGAACATATACAGCAAATCATAGAATAAAATTTGTTAGAATCAAAGAATCATATCTCATATCTGTTTTTTTATAAGCATTAGAATCATCAATTACTATTAAAATTAGAAAATCATATCAGTTAGTATTTATTGTATTTGTTGCAATTCTATCATAAATACATCACCATATTATCTGATTTAGACACACCAAAACCACATATTCAGCATGGTATCATTGTAGATTCTGATTGTGAAATGCAGGCTGCCCGCCACCACTAGAAAAGTTTATACGTTAGTTTCCCTATTTTGTTCATGTGCATTGCCTCCTCTCTTCATTAGCCTCCTAAATGGACTGTTTTTTTGTTTGTTTTTTATGATCCTTTTTCTTTTCCTGGCCCATCTCTTCTTCAATGAACCATTCTCTGACATGCATCATTAGTCACTGTCAGAACAAAGGTGGCCTTATTGTTGTTGCAAGTCCAACCACCTGAATGACACTGTTATCTGAGTAGCCTTGCAGCCAAGCACTGGCACAGTGCTGGGAAAATTTCTTTTGAATAAACCTCGTTATATGAAGCACCTCCTACCAGTTTACTTGCCTTCAAAGTTTAGCCTGTGATTCCTGTTTTTTGTGTTTTAGGGGTTTCTTTGCTTCAGGTTTTCTGGCCATGTCTCCTCTGTTGTGCGTCATCCTTTTGCATGTTCTCCAATTTTCTTCCATGTGATCCCTCTGATATGGTCTTGCTATTTTTGGCTATCATTCACCCTTAGTCAAATAACTTGATAGTTCCGTACTTTCTGCTCTACTCATTCATAGTGCTTCATCTAGAGGTTATCTTTCCCCCTTTTGTGTTTCTCTCTACATCTGGCCGCTCCTTCTTTGGCAATGCCTATTCTGACAACCACCCCACAACCATCACAGCCACCTGCACAATCCTTCGTCAAATTGAACTGTCTTTGCTACAGCTGCCTTCTCCTGTGCTACAACCTTCCATTTGTTTCTATTTTCTCTTTAGTACATACACATGTTGTTACAAGCTTGGAGCTTAGGATTAAAACTAGACAGTCATATCAATTAGCATTTATTGCAATCCTATTATACATACAACCAGATGTAATTTGTTTTTTTTCACCTAGAGATCACTAATTTAAACAAAATATTTTTTCTTGCAGAGTTTATCTATATGATGTACTTCGACTTGAAAAAGGACCATTAAGATATTTTGAAGGAGGTCGGATAGATTCATTTTTTGTAAAGGTGATACTTTTGCATGTTACCTAAGATTTCTTGAGTTCAGTTTCTTTCATGGTGACTCATAATTTTTTTTCTGTCTGATGTGTGCATTCCAGGCTGCAATTAGCCCCGATGCATCAAACATAGTCTGTGGTTCCAGTAATGGAAAAGCATATGTTTGGCAGGTTACACTTCTAACTTTTAATCAGCTACTTTAAGTTTGTTACTGGGTTTCAGTAGGGTTGTAATTTTACTGAACTTTCAAATACCAGGTTAACAAGCCTCAAGTGGATCCCACTATTTTGAAGAGTCATGATGAGGAAGTTACTGCAGTTGACTGGTAAATTAGGAATTAAGTGTGGTTTTATTTCTTAGATAATTGTTATGAGATCTTAACTTTATTTTTTTTTGCAGGAGCCGCTCTGACATTGGAAAATTAGCAACTGCTTCTGATGATTTCACAGTAAGCAACTTTGTTTATTTATTTGTATTGCTATTTTGGAATGCCTTTTGGATCAGGACTGTCTATTGACCCTTTTTTCCCAGCTACTACAGTTATTTTTCCCACCAGATTTGCAACTTAACCCAACTTTGTGTTTTTAGATCCGGATATGGAATAAGCGCAATTATTGTACCACACAAAAGATTCCATTTGCCATCCGAAGAAGAATTATGGCCATGCCTAAAGTAGAGTGCAAAATGCTCTTGAACAATGAAGAAATTTGCCCTAAGTCCATTGATGATGGCCTATTATCTGATGTAACTCTGCACAACCCAATAAAGTCAGCCACGCCTACCACCCCACTTAAAATCACTACATCTGAAAGCCAAAAAAACCAACTATCATCAGAATTTGATATAACCATATCTCCTAAAAACACTCCAGAATCTGCTTTGAAAAGTCCTTCGTCTGTATTGAACCCGCCACCCTCCCTAAAAAGAACTATCCGAGACTACTTTGCATCATCGTCATGAATCTTTTAGGCAAATTAAACAAACTAAATTTTGTGATAAGTAGCTGTAGATAGGGATCCTATCATAAAGGTGGATTGAGTGGCTTGGAGTTTCTTCAATTATGTCATTGGGTAAGGGGTCTCTTTCCTCATGTTTCAAATGCTCACTTTATTTGTATTTTTTAACCTGTAATGAAGTGTTTATTATCTTCTACAGGTTATTTGAAATGTAAAGTTCATAAAAGGGTTGGTTATATCAAGTCAGGAAGCTAAAAGCTAGATACATGTAAAGCTGGCATGTTTTTGCTTCTGATTTGCTAGATACAAAGGATGTGTGCTATATTTTCTAATGACGAGCATATGAATTACACTCCATTTTGAGCATATGAATTACACTGTCATGTTTTGAGCCAAGTGATTAAGCTAATTAGCACTGTCAGCTAAAAAACCATGGTTGATGTCCATTATTGAACTGTGAATAGAAAGCAAAGCATGACTAGACATAACTTGCCTAGCTACCATAAGTGAAATGCTATATGCTTTGTGGATGCAATGTACAGAAATGAAAATTTTAAAGTTTTGATTGTTGAGGTTTGAATTAATCTGTTTTTATATGCTGCAGTTGCATATTATTTTCTAAAAACGCCACCTTGAATATTAAGGTGGCTACAGGTTGGGTTGATTTGAGTTACGGGAGAATTTTATTCCAAATCACTCTTGATTAAATAAATGGATATGATTTGATTTGTGTTATTCTATCATTTAAATTTCTTGTTCTTGCTTCTTTTCATGCCCCCCTCAAACTCAATCCTCACATCTTTCTTTCTCTAAGCTCTAGCTGATTATCCATAACATATACCTTTTAGTGTTCTTGATTATCTTTGATTATTTTTGTCTCTCTACCTCTACCTCTTCTTTTCCTTGCATTCTTAGCGGCAAGATGTAGTTTTTATGAAAATAGTATATGAAGCTTTCCTTCTATTTGCTATATCTTGTATAGCACATTCAGTCTTGTAACTTCCATTCAGTTTTGTAATTAGTCTTTTAGGTTGAGTCATTTACACTCCTACTTTTAATCCACCATCCAGAAAGATGGTCTTGCTGTCTATCAATGGAAGCTCCAAGTTATGATGAATAACTAACAATTTTCAAAGACTCATTCTTTGAAAATGAAGATAGGGTAATTAGTTCTATCATTGAGTTCTATATCTTCATTGTTAAGAATAAGTCACATTGCATGTCATTCTTGTTTGAACGAGATAGATCTTTATCAATACCAAGTCACATTGCAATGCAATCCAAGCATATATCTTAGGCACACAAAGTTGAGAATAAGTCATTTTTCATTAACCACAATACCAATTCGGTGAATATGTAACTTAAGCTTTGTTGCCTCATAGAAATAGAACTCATTACGTGTGCTTTGTTAACAACAAATAACACATTCAACATTAAACAAGATTTTAAAAAAATAACATGAAGATTGAAATGATACAAATAATCAATTAAAGTACCATATTCATAAAAAATACAATGTTTCTAATTTTAAAATTATTATTCATTCGTCCAACTTTACGAGAAAAACTAAATTCTGAACACATGTAGGTACATAAAGAGAATTTTATAGATCTATATGACAATTAGCATTCAAGATTAACATACCTTATTTTTGTTGTCATTATTAAAAAAATTGCAATTCCTTGTCTATATGGGACATTTGCCCATTATAAATAGATAAAAACTCGTTTGGTCCAAAGCTAGACTGCAATGAAATCGTTATAAGATAGAGAAATTCAACCCCAACCTTGTGTCAGGAAACTCCTCCAAATCTTTTGATCTAATGATCGATTTCGATTATTGCAATTAAGGGGATTGAGAAGAAAATGTTCCGATAATCACAATTTCCTATCACCATATCTCATTTGATCATAAGGTAAATAATTGATAAAATACATGAATTACCGCTATCACAGTTAAGGAAATGAACCTCTGACTATAACTCGAGATGAGCATGCAAGTAGATATCTTGTGCACAAGTCGAGGTGGAAGGAGAAAAGAACTCCATGAATCCTGTAATGCCCAGAATAATAAATGTCTAGAATAATATTATACATGTGTTATTACGTGGTATTGACACCATCACAAGTGTCTATTGGCATAATTTACATACTTGATCATTTTACAAAACATAAAAAAACAGCAATGGTACAAGATATGAAAAGTGATAAACAATAAAATCTAAGATCTGAGTACAATATCCATCATTGTACAAGATACATAATACACAGCGGAAAGCATAATCTAAGCTTCTCTTGAAACATCAATGCATAGCTCCACTTGTAAACTAAACCTGCAAACAATACCTGAAAAGTAACAACAATAATGGGGTGAGATAATAATCTCGGTGAGTTTCCCTATCTTATGGGTTCACTCGGCTCTAAAGAGTTCTAATCAAATTCTACCTTAAGTCAAAAGGGAAATGGATACGACTTGAGTTTACACAATTCACAATGTATGAAAACATGTCCCTTGAGTTCATCAACTCAAAAGATCACTAATCGAAAACTGTAATAAGGTAAACTTCCCCTCCGCCTCACCTACGTCTAAGACTTTTAGTGTAGGTCACATATCCTTGTAGCATACTTTGACATACAAATGAATTCAGATTCAAGGTTATTCCCACTTGAATCGTCACTTCCCATGAGACCACCCCCATCTCAAGTATCTTGTCCGTAGGCTCCATCCATACACACGAGACAAATGAATGGATTCAGATTCAAGGTTATTCCCACATGAATCGTCACTTCGCATGGGACCACCCCCATCTCAAGTCTCTTACCCGTAGGCTCCATTCATTTAAGGGAACTCCTATCAAAGTGCTAATGCGTACATCCCAAAGGAGCTCTACATAAGCATCTACTCTTGGGACGACATCCACAAAGGTTATTTCTGACTATGTGATAAACCACGACACAACATGATTGTATTCGACAATCACAAGGCGAACACATTCACCTTGAACACAAGTAACATAAAACCACACATGTTTCTTACAAAGCTCTCCTCACAACTAGACAACTACTTGCCAATGATACACACCTAGACACCATTGCACAAGCATTGCCATCTATATTATTCATCATGTCCTAATCATCTTACTAATTCATTTTCTTAGTCATAAGCCTAGGTTTCCTCAATCATCTTATATTCTTTTAATCATGTTACTTCACAACCAAACATCCAATCAACATATATCATACACATTAGCATGTCACAATAATTCTTAGGCATATTCAAGTAGTTATACAGACGTAAGTGACACATAATCAAAACAAGTATTTCACATACAACATTATGACTTATGAATCCTTACTACCCTCTACCAAGCATATTTGGTGGATTCATGGTCTCTTCTCACCATTTAATAGGCCATTGAATTATCTTTCCAATGCTTCAAGTCCCATATCTATCAGATACTCGATTCTTGAGTTATGGTGGAAACGAGAACCATACTACTCGTATTCATTTTAATTCCATTTATATCCTATCAATAAATAACATATATCCATGTTTCTACTTCACTATCACATATAGCATTGAAGTAGATTTCCAACGCTTCCGGTCGTGCCTCATTCCGAATTACGGTTCTCAAGTTACGGGGAAAACAAGAAAATAATATTTTTCTGCCTGCTGTCATGGTCGCACTGCGAACTGAAAGCGAGCTAGCTCGCCCCGAGCTCGCACAGCGAGACCGGAAAAACCAGAATTCTCAAAAACGCATTTGGAAGGTGAAAATGGCCAAATTCCTTCAACCCATATGGTCATATTGCACCCAACAACCTAAATTAGAATGACTTAACATATATAGGCATGTAAATCATCAAATTTATCATGTAGAATACAAAATTATCATGTATTACATATTATAACACAAAAAACTAATTCCCCCAAACTCCTAAATTTCTCCCCCCAAATGATATACTAACTATGTAACTCACCTTGATGAAGAAGATTAATGATGGAGATGAATGTTGTTGATGGATTCCTCTTCTTCCACCAAGAGCTCTTCTCTTCCTCTTTCTCTTTTTTTCCTCTTTTCTTCTTACTAACTTTCTTCTTTCTCTTTCTCAATCACCAAATATATATACAATACATATATAATATAATATTATATAGTGGTATAAAATATCTCCAATTGATATTTCGTCATCTAACACCAATTGACCAATTATTAGAGTTACCAAAATGCCCTCTCTTGCACTTACTAACATTAGTCTGTCTCTTTAATTAATAATTGATCTCTTCAGAGTTCACTAGTTACTCTATTGGTCCCACAAATAACATTTAGAGCACTTAGGAGTTTCAACTATTTCAATTAACAAAAAATAGAGTTCATAGGAACTCAATTGATCTCAACTGACACCCAATTGTCATCAAATAGACTAGCATTTGAAACCTTGAAAACATAGTCTCAACTGTTTCATCATCCTCCATTCTAAATGCCTCATATTTCTGGATTAGGGCAAGCGCCTTTGTCTCCTTAACTTGAGCATTTCCTTCATGAGTTATTCTCAGAGAATCAAAAATGGGTTTGGCAGTTTCTCTATTTGTTATCTTCTCATACTCAGTATAAGAGATAACATTTAGCAATATGGTTCTTGCCTAGTGATGATTCTTGTAATCTTTCTTTTTTTGGTTGGTCATAGCACTTCTAGACACTTTAACACCTGTAGCATCAACTGGGTGAGTATAGCCATCGACTACAAGATCCTAAAGATCTACATCATAACCAAGAAAGAAACTTTCAATTCTATCTTTTCAGAAGTCAAACTTTTCACCATCAAAGACTGGTGGTTTGACAATGTAATGACCTTTCTCTTCTACAATGGGATTAACATTAGCTACAACCATGATATCTCACACAAATACTGGATCGGTACTGAACACGGTGAAGTGTTGATAAATCTTTTTATCACAATCAGAACCGGAACGCTGATGCCAATTGAAGGTGTGTGAAAACACAAGAAAGAGGGGTTTGAATTGGATTTTCAAAATGAAAACTTTTTGTGAAACTCAAACAAAGATCACAAATAAACTAGCAATAGAGAAAGATGCACGATATATCCTGGTTCACTTGAAAACTATCAAGTTAATCCAGTCAACCCTCCAAGGTGATTTCGCCTTATACACAAGGACTTAATCCACTATAACCAAACTGATTACACTACACTAGCAACTGCTGGTGACTAACATACACAGACTAATCATCTCTTCTTAAGGATTCTGACCCAACTGGTCCCTTAAGGAATACAAACAACTGTTTGAACAAATTTAATGTTTATAATGAATTGCTTCTACACAAGCTGATATAAACATTATGAATAACTCAAGTAAAATCTATACAGTATGAACAATATATATTTTTTGTATTGTCGTGCTTTACTGTTCACACATGTATCTCTCTCATGTATTTTCGTGTCTCTTTCTTGTATGAATCAGTGTCTCAGTCTCACTTCTTGTATATATCAATGTCATCCACTTCTTCAAGTGATCAAGTCCTTATATAGCCAGGAAAAGATCCGTTGAAGGGCAGATCAGAAATATCAGTAAAATTCCTGGCAACTTGAAATAATGTCGTTATACAGGGATGAAAATCGTATACAAATGTTGTCATTTGTACCACCAAATCAGGGTAGTGGAATGGTAGTGGAAAATAATGTGTTTGATATGTACTATGTACTATTTTCCCTCGCAAACGTTTCATCTTCTTTTATTCATCAGAGGCTTCTGAATAGATATGGTTGAAGCATGATCAGAAAAATTTATCACCGGGTCTTCAGAGTCTTGGGTCATCAGAGTCTTCAGAACTTGTTCAGCATAACCTTGTCTTCAGAGTCTTCAACACTCCGTTTTCAGAACCCTTGGTTATCAGAAACTTAAGTTTTCAGAGTCTTCAGAACGTTGTTCAGCAGAACCTTGTCTTCAGAGTCTTCAACACTTAGTATTCAGAAACTTAAGTCTTTAGAGTCTTCAGAATGTTGTTCATCAGAACCCAGAGTCTTTAGCACTTAGTCTTCAGAAGATAATTATCAGAGTCATTTTCAGAGCCAGAATCCAAGAGAATATTGCAGCAACAACATATTGTCTTCTTATAATCTTTCTGAAGTAGAGTAGATCAGAAGCAAACTTGCTTCTTTGACGCAGAAACGACTTTTGATCAATTGAGAGTGACGTTCCACATGATCTCTATCAGAGTCAAAGCTATCTTTATCAGAGTCAGATCTTGTTTGTCAATACTTTAGAAAACAAACGTTAGAGTACCAAATTTGTTCTCACACAAATACTACTTTGTTATTATCAAAACTTAGAGATATCTTGCAGAACCAAATCTTGTTCTAACAAACATATGCCAACATGTCATTTCACCATATAGATTCAAGGCGCAAGTTTCTCGATACATTATTGATCAAAATGATACGACGAATATTCCCATAGCGAGCCTCCAAAATCCCACGTCAAATAACTTCATGATCTTTAACGCATCTCCAAAGCCATTTGAATATAAGAGCTTTATTGAAGAGTCTAACATGCCTGAATCCTAACCCACCAAACTCTAGAGATTACAAATTTAATTATCAAAGACGGACACTAACAAATAGAAATATTGTGATATCATGTGTTATTAGAAATGTCAACCAAAATGTGATGCACATAACTGCATATTAATATGAATTTGCAAAAGATAGCCAAATTTAAAGTTGGTGACACTATCATTTTCACTTTTGATGATCCACTAAAATTTTTAAACACTAAAATAATTTGAAAAATCTATAACACAAGCTTATGCAAAGCTTCTTAATTTCTACATGTATTAAATTTGGATTATGTCTTTTACTAGATACTAATACTTTTCTGTAAAACAATTGAGTTTGCTCTATATACTAATTATGTTTCATTTATGTTAAATTTTTAAAACATATTTCAATTTTATCTCATTTATTTTTTATTCACTTTGTCTATGAATTTTCTGTTTAATTTATGAGATAAATAATATTATTGTTTCTTATATTTGTGAACATACATATTAAAGAAAAAAAAAAGAAAAGAACTCATCCAATTTATAGGAATTAGACTGAAGCAATGAATTAAGGACTCTAAGGATAAAAAATTTATTTTTGACTTTATCACACAAATACCTATTAAAATAAACACTTACAGAAAAATATGCATACACTATTTTTCTAATAAAAATAAAATAAATTTAAATTATTTTTATATATATTATAAATTATTTTCATAAATTATTTTTGAAAACTTATAAAAATTTCTGAATAATACTATAATTTGGTCCCTTAAATTAATTTCAAGTTTCAATTTACTCCTTTATTGAATAAACGTTCGTTTTAAGTCCCTTAACTTTACTTCCGTTAGTCACTTTGATCCTGTCTGTTAAATTTTGTGAACTTCTGTTAGTTTGTATATGCGTGACACTCCAGGTGAACGTTTATTAGATGACATAGAATTATTATATTACATCTACCATATAAGAACATAATATGTTCTGAAAAATACAAAAAAAACCCTTCTTTCTTCTAATACTTCCACGTCGTTGCTTTACCATCCTTTATGTTCTGCCACATAGCAGCTTCTAAGGCAAATACACTGCTTTCTAAAAACCAGATATAATCTAAACAAATTTCCATTATTTTATATTATTTTGCTTTGAAAAATTAGAAAACACTTTTGCTTTTCCAATGGCTATACAGAACATTAATTGCACTACATTAAAAACCCATTCTCTCTCTTTTCCTCACGATTGTCTTTGTTCAACTTTCCCTAATTCTTTTACTTTCTCATAACTTTCACACTTAATCATCACCAACCTAAATCCACCTTTTTAAATATCTTTATCCTTTTTATCCTTTTCACCTTCTTTTTAACATACTTTTCCTCTTTTATGTTTTCAGGTTGTAGCTAGATCTGACAATATGAAGAAGGAAAAGGTTATCAAACAACTTCAACAAATTCAACAATATAAGTTAAAATTTGTGATCTACATCAGGTTTGTGTTCCTTTTAATGTTTTAGATGCAGATTTATGTTCCCGGAGTTTAGGATTTCTTCAACAATTTATGAATTAAGTGTTCCATTTTAAGGTTGGTTTTGTGTTTTACATAGATTTGGAAAATGTTTTACAGATTTGGAGAAAAGTAGTTTGAAGAAAAGAGATATCTATTCATCTTTTTCATTTAGTTTTTAGGTAATTGTTGTGTGTTTTATATTCTTCTTCGTAATGTTGTGTGTTTTGGATCTGACATGATGCTTTGTTGTGTGTTTTAGAGTTATGCAGCTCACATCTATATTTTCCATTTTTTGTTAGTTTTGTGTTTTACATAGATTTGGGAAATGTTCTGCAGATATGGGGAAAAGTAGACTTGAAGAAAAGAGATATGGTAAAAAGAATATCTGAAAAAAAATAGATTTATGTTCCTGCAAGTTGGTTTTGTGTTTTACATAGATTTGAGAAATATTTTGCAGATATGGAGAAAAGTAGTTTGAAGAAAAGAGATATCTATTCATCTTTTTCATCCAGTTTTTAGGTAATTGTGTTCTTCTTCGTAATGTTGTGTGTTTTGGATCCGACATGATGCTTTGTTGTGTGTTTTAGAGTTATGCAGCTCACATATATAATTTCTACTCTTTTTTTGTTGATTTTGTGTTTTACATAGATTTGAAAAATGTTATGCAAATCTGGAGAAAAATAGATTTGAAGAAAATAGATATGAAAAAAAAACATATTTGAAAATTTCCTCTTTTTTGGTTTACAAATTATAATTTTCTCTTGGTGTTCTAACCTTTTGAAACTCAAAACCTTTTGAGAAATCCTAATCAATCTTGGTTTCAAGAAAGATTATGCGCAACAACTTTTAATGGAAAAGAAAGAAAGAAAGAGTTTGACAAAATTAAAGGAAGAAGAGAATGATTTTCAACTGCGGAATCTCCGTCCACAAACTGTGGAAAACTTCTTTTATTCACTTTGCAACTGCAAACTTCTGTGAATACAAGTTATTACAAAATAGGGGCTGCTCCCTCTATTTATAATAGAAGAAAGCCCAAATTTACAAAAACCCAAAATTACTATTTTGATCTAAGTCAAAATTTTGTGTCAAGCAACCTGCTTCGACACTTCGACATCTAAACAACTCGACATACACACACATTAGGCTAATTCGACTAATCCTTGTTTCTGTCGAGCTACACTGCTTTGACACAAGGAATTACAATCTCAACAGTAATTTCCTCTAATTCTTTGTTTAATTTATTTTTAGAGTTTACTCATTTACGTATTTATTGATTTCATGAAGTTTAACAGTTTAGGTTATGGTGTTTACTTTGTTCTATGTCACTCATCTGATATTTTTTTTACTCGATTTTTTGGACAGGTTTGTAAGTGTTCATCTTCTTCATCTAAGTGCATGTAAGGTTTTCTTCACCCAACTTTGATAGATTTAGGTTTTACTTCTATTTCTAAGACAATGATTTTCACAACTTTGAATGTTTTATGTTTTATGAAGTTTTGATTTTTCATTTGGGATTGTGAGGATAAAGGCTAGAATGAACATATATTCAAGAGCATTAGATAAAGGGGATGTGTTCAAGTTGGTACATATCAATTATTCTTCTCTTTGTGAAATTGTTGGTCAATGTTCATGTAATAATATGAAAGTATCATTTGTAGTCTAACGCGGAAATCAAATGCTTATTTTATAAATGCTTTATAGTGTATTAATTTTTGGCTTCTTTCTCTTTCATACCATCTTTATTTATAATAACTTTTGTATTGTACTTTATTTATAGTAGCTTAAATCAATTTATTATCTCATTTATAATTATTTAAATAAATTAATTAATTCACTTATGATCATTATAATTTTTAATAAAAAGTAAAATTGTAGTATTATCACTCTAAATGATGGCTAATTTGCATTTAAGATAGTTTTATGTTTTTTTAAATTAACTCCGGTGTATATGTACCATCAGTTGAATATTTTTAACGAAGAAAAATAATTTGGAGTAGTTCTTAATTTAAGATACAATACTTTTTAAAAAATAATAATAATTTGTTAGTTTAATAAAATCATAAATTCTCAATTAAATTAAAAAACAAATAGACATAGAAAAGTTTGTCATCAATAAAAAAAAAGGTGACATTGATTCAAATAGAATTAAAATGTATTACTAATAATTTGGTTAATAATAATTTTATGGGTAAAAAATAATTTTACGGGATAATGTGTGTCACTAATTATAATTTATATAATTTAAAATATTATTACATTAATAAGTGTCATTAACGCTAATTTATATAATTTATTTAGAGATTTATAAGTAATTTGTTTCAATCTTTGAATTATAAAATTTGTGTTTCAATGTTTGATTTTAGAGTATTGTGTTTCAAAAAATTATCTAATAAAAAAACTAGACTTAAATATGTTGCAGTACAATGACAACTGAGGATCTTATCTTATACAGTTATACCAATTGATACTATGTTGCCAATGCCCTATCAATACATTTTCTAAATAGTAACACAAGATGAATAGTTATAAAACAATAGCACATGTTACTAATTAATTGCCTATTTCATAGTTCTATGTCCCCCTATTTTCATATAATTGTTTCCTTCTTTTCAATTGTCACATCACCATATTAATTGAAATCTATGCTCAATTTCCTATCACTCCTACTAATCCGGTTGCTATAACTTATAATATTGTAAACAATGCTTTAGTTTTTGTATTCACAGTACAAAAGGCATATGTAACTTTAACAACATATCAAGATACTTACTAAGGCTAAAAATGTAAAAGTTTATGTAAATGTGTGTGCCTGCAAAAGCCCAGGAAAACAACTGGGCGGGGCGGGGCGGACACTGTTGGAAATTCACCACAACCTATGGAGAACTCCTATTCAGTCTTGATCTCAAGATTGTTAACAATCACACAATGGCAATGAAAAGAAAAAAGGTTGAGAAAGAAAAGAAAGAAAAACGTTGGAGAAGAAGATGAACAATTTTCTCCAGAGAACTCTCTGCACACAAACTGTGGAAATTCTGTTATTTCACTTGCAAGTGCAAACTGTGAATACAAGTTCTCAATTATCAGTTGTTACAAAAAATAAGGGTTTCTCCTCATTTATAGATTTAGGTTAGCTTGCACCCCAAGCTAGAGCCCAAAACTATAAAAGCCCAAAATAACTAACATTACTAAAATAGGCCTAAGTCAAAATTTTATGTGAAGCAATCTGCTTCGACACTTCAATACACTATTACAACTCGACACACACACATTATAAAAATTTGACTACTCCTTGTTTCTGTCGAGCTACACTACTTCAACATAAGGAATTACAACTCAACACACCACTTAATTCACTGTGTCTAAGCTGTCTACATTATCATGGCTCTTAGTCTTCTGAAAACTTCGACCTGCACTCCCTTCGTCATGATATCTGCAATCTGATTCTCAATTCTGCAGTGTTCCAAGTTCATCTTCCCTTCTGCTACTTGCTCTCGAAGATAATGGATCCTCATTTCGATGTGCTTGCTTCGACCGTGTGCTATTGGATTCTTCGCCAAGTTGATAGCCGACATGCTATCGATTTTCATGGTAATTACTCCATGACTCTTCCATGTAATATCTTCGACCAGGTTCACCATCCAGGTTGCTTGACATGCACAAAGAGAAGCAGCTATGTACTCTGCTTTGCATGATAACAATGTAACTACTGGCTCCTTTCTCAAACTCCAAGCAACTGGTGCACCACCTAGAATAAACACATATCCAGCTGTAAATTTTCTATCCTCAACATCACTACACCAACTTGAGTCAGTGTATCCCACTAACTTGTATTCTTTTCCTTCATCAGCTGCAGAAAACAAAATGCCGTAGTCGAGAGTCCCTTTCAGATACCTCAGTATCCTCTTCGTTGCTGCTAGGTGTGATACCTTTGGCTTCTGCATAAATCTACTTACCATACCAACACTGTATGCTAAGTCAGGCCTTGTATGACAAAGGTATCGAAGTGACCCAATAAGTCTTCTGTATTGGGTTGCGTCAACATCATCTTCATCTGACATCTTCGATAGTTGCAGTCTGGTCTCAATTGGAGTCGAAGTTGGGTTGCAATCTTGCATCTAAAATCTCTTGAGTATTTCGCCTGCATATCTTCTTTGGTGCATCATTAAACCTCTACTAGTCTTGTAAAGTTCGATGCCAAGGAAATATGACAGATTTTCTAAGTCTGACATTTCAAACTCCTCACTTAGGTCATGTTTGAAATCTTCGATCTTCTTCTTGCAACTTCCTGTTATCAACAGGTCATCGACATAGAGGCATAGTATAAGCAATTCACTACTGCTTCTTCTTACATACACTCCATGCTCAGTCGTACACTTCACAAATTCCTTCTCCCTTAAAAAGTTGTCAATTTTCTTATTCCAAGCTCTTAGAGCTTGCTTAAGTCCATACAGGGTTTTATGCAGCCTGTACACTTTTCTTTCTTCGCCTCATCTACATACCCAACTGGTTGTGCGACATAAACTTCTCCGTCTAAGGGGCCATTAAGGAATGCACATTTCACGTCCATCTGACATGTGTGCTAATTGTTCCTGTCAAACTTCTCTTTCGACTTCAGTGGCTGGTTCTTCATAAGAGATTCTCACTGAATCCTTCTTGGCATTCTCAGTCCAATCCCATTCTTTAAGCTCATCTATGATCACATCCCTGCTGATCTCTACCTGCTTATTCACTAGGTCAAACACCTTGTAACCTCCAGTCGAATGATATCCTATCAAGATCATTTGATTTGACTTGTCATCAAGCTTCCTTCTCAACTGATCTGGCACACGCCTATATGTTATAGATCCAAACACCTTCAAGTGATTGAGACTAGGCTTGACACCAGATCAACATTCTTCTGGTGTGATTCCTTCAAGCTTCTTCATCGGACATCTGTTTAATATGTATGTTGCTGTCAAAACCGCTTCTCCCAATTATTCTTTGGGTAGATGCTTTCCATTCAACATACTTCTCATTATGTTCATGATGGTTCTGTTCTTTCTTTCTGCAATTCCATTTTGCTGTGGAGTGTAGGGTGGCACCACCTCACGCACAATCCCTTCCTTTTCACATAATGCATCAAACTCTTTCAATACATACTCTCCACCACCATCAGTCCTCAGAATTTCCAGCTTTCGACCACTCTGTCTTTCGACCATAGATCTGAATCTGAAAAATACCTCGATCACATCACTTTTATTCTTGATGAGGTAAGTCCACAACTTTTGACTGTAATCATCTATGAACGTGACAAAGTATTGTTGGCTGCAGAATAGGGCAAGCAACAAAAATATTTATTTTCGGAAAGAATTCCCTCCGGGATTTATGTCGTGTCCACAGAGATTGGTTCGAGGGAAAGAATGTCATTCGACAGTCTCTCGCGTTAATGAGTTTGGGTTTGAATGGTTTAAAACATGAAAACAGAAAAGTAAACATTAAAACATAAAAACAAATTCACTTTTCAGCAAGACAAACTTATCCGGCATGCACATAATCGACTCCTCGCAAACTTAAACTTACCGACCAATTATACTCAACCTACAATACTCCTCAATATCACCCAGCATCGCTCACAACAAAGGTTATGTATAATACACAGTTGAGATAACAACCGTGTCACTCTCTTCGTCACTCTCGCGAGCGAAGCCTCGAAACACGGAAGGCATTAAGCTTCGACGCCTATTGAAGATTGTTAGCTCTAAATCTATCTCTAGAATCCAGAAACTAATAGACAATCATCCCTAATCGAAGTTTGCGACGGTTATCTCTAACGCAACCCAAACCCCGCGCATAAAGCAAAAATCAGAGACAATCACCAATAAAGAGTTGTAAAGCAAGTTTTATACAACGCCATGGGCGACAAATATACACGAGTTCATAGCAAATACATATACACAACCCAACAAAGAAGAAAGACATAAAGAAAATCAGAAATGAACCAAACATCTCGCGGTTTGTCGGCGCCGATCGACGATCAATCCACCTCGGATCATCCACATGCAAGCTTCCATGATGTTTTCTAAGATAATCTACTGAAAAAATGAAGTTTGATGGAGTTGGAGCAAGAATCCCCAAAACCATCCTCTAAAAATGCTGAAAAATGAAGTTTATAGGTGGTTTTTGCTGCCCAGGTTCGCACTGGGAACCCCCGTTCGCACTGCGAACATATGCCACCTTAACTTCCTCCAGAATGGTGTTTTTCATGCTTCCAGGCACTTTTTATTCGCCCCGGGTTCGCAGTGCGAACTCGCTAGCGAGTGCTCGCCACGGGGGTTCGCAGTGCGAACATGACAGCAAACCAGAACTTGTTTTGATCATAACTCTTGAACCGTAAGTCCGATTGACGCACGGTTTGAAGCGTTGGAAAGCTTATTCAATGCTCTTTATGAATATGGAAAAATATATTTACTTGAATACCTAAAAAAATGAGAGAAAATCAATTAAACTCAATGATATTTACACGATACCGCACTATACACCGAAAACGTAAAGTAAACGTATTTACACACAAAGTGGGGTTTATTCAACCAATTTTAACACAAAGTAATGATAAGTGAAACAAAACTTATATACAAAAATAGGTACATTTTGCACTTATCAAACTCTCCCCAACTTACATAATTGTTTGTCCACAAACAAGAATCAAACAAACTTGAAAATGCACAAGCAATATCCAAAGAAAGACGAATCAACAGGTTTTGAAAATCTGAAACGAATGAATGGTTCAAATGAAAATGGTACACACAAAAAGTAAATACTTACCACTAAACTACGACGAAAACATAGTCACGAAACACATGCAAAATACAAAAATCATGCCAAAAATTCTAAAACAACACAAGTTCCAAAGTGAATCACACCTAGTAAAAACAATCATCGGTAGATGAAAAACACACAATAAGGTACTTTACACTCACACAACACTCATGCAAACAAAAGACTAAATTATGCATACATCTACAAATTCACATTGAAAATACAAAGGCAAGAATCACAAGGGCTTTTCAAGGTTGTAGCGTGGTCGGGTAAACAAACAAGGGGCAATTTCTAAAGGTAATTGAAACAAAAACTTGCCTAAACCTAAGGGAGTGATCAACTCACAAAAGTTCAAACACAAAATTTCAATCAAACTTATTCTTTCATCCCAAGTGTTACACAACACACAATACTTATTTAGCACAATTATTGAAACTCTTTATGTTCCTTTTTCAAGGATTTTCTTTTTCTTTCTTTTTCTCTTTTTTTCTTTTCTTTTTCATATTTTTCTCTTTTTTCTTTTCTTTTTCAACCTCATAGAAAACAACCAATGAGTAAACAACCATTCTCTCCCCAACTTGAATTCAACCACATCATCATGTGAATACTCCCTACTTTCTAAGGCAAGGTAAAAATTCATACAACAACACAAAGTTGAGGGTCCAAGAAAAAACAAAATCCATTCAAAAATAAGTGAACTAAATACTCATAGACAAGCATTAAGTTCAAATAAAAACATGGATCAAAAAGCTCAAAGGGGTTACAAATTCTCACACACTTACAAGGTGAATTGACTATTTGGCTAAGGTGGTTGTGCTCAAAATGAAACAATTGCCTTGATCCTTTTCATGCATTCATATACACAACATAAACAAAAGATTCAACATAATAAAATCCAGTTAGAACAAGAATGTTGGTTCTCCGCGCATATATGGACAATGGAAAGCCACCTCACAAAAAGGTTGGGAACTAAAGTGATTCACAATAGAACAAGTATACAAAAGAATGGATGGCATGTAAGTTTGTAAAATGCCTAAGTATCACGAATATGCTAAAGTATAGAAAGCGATAAATACATACCTCAGACGTGTACAAAACTTAACAAGATCATTACCACGCATTCACAAGTTGAAACGAACCAACTTGGAAAATCACAAAAGCATCCTCAAGCTACTCAAAACAAGCTCATTGACAAACACAAAAACTATTAATATACACAAACTGAAAAATCGGCAAAAATTCATTAAACAAGTTGTAAAGTGAAGATTTGAGAATTTTACGAAAAATCCGAGTACAACTTGTTTAATGAATACTCACCACACTACCTAAACTAAACAACAATAAAAGAAAAGAATACACCATGCTTGTTTTACGTCGTAAGCTCGACGCCTTTACGGTGCTTAATTAGAAACTTCCTTCATTCATGCCATGGTGATGTCTCACCGTGCAACCAAAAGCAAGCGTCCTAACCAAACACTTAAACAAATATTACGGGAACAAAAAGTATACAACACTTGAACAAACATAATGGAAATAGAAAATATATACGATATATACAAAACTCAAAAATAAAGAAACTATCGCAATGCGATTCAATATCAAAACCAATCCCCGGAAACGACGCCATTTTGTTGGCTGCAGAATAGGGCAAGCAGCAAAAATATTTATTTTCGGAAAGAATTCCCTCCGGGATTTATGTCGTGTCCACAGAGATCGGTTCGAGGGAAAGAATGTCGTCCGACAGTCTCTCGCGTTAATGAGTTTGGGTTTGAATGGTTTAAAACATGAAAACAGAAAAGTAAACATTAAAACATAAAAACAAATTCACTTTTCAACAAGATAAACTTATCCGGCATGCACATAATCGACTCCTCACAAACTTAAACTTACCGACCATTTATACTCAACCTACAATACTCCTCAATATCACCCAGCATCGCTCACAACAAAGGTTATGTCTAACGCACAGTTGAGATAACAACCGTGTCACTCTCTTCGTCACTCTCGCGAGCGAAGCCTCGAAACACGGAAGGCATTAAGCTTCGACGCCTATTGAAGATTGTTAGCTCTAAATCTATCTCTAGAATCCAGAAACTAACAGACAATCATCCCTAATCGAAGTTTGCGACGGTTATCTCTAACGCAACCCAAACCCCGCGCATAAAGCAAAAATCAGAGACAATCACCAATAAAGAGTTGTAAAGCAAGTTTTATACAATGCCATGGGCGACAAATATACATGAGTTCATAGCAAATACATATACACAACCCAACAAAGAAGAAAGACATAAAGAAAATCAGAAATGAACCAAACATCTCGCGGTTTGTCGGCGCCGATCGACGATCAATCCACCTCGGATCATCCACATGCAAGCTTCCATGATGTTTTCTAAGCTAATCTACTGAAAAAATGAAGTTTGATGGAGTTGGAGCAAGAATCCCCAAAACCATCCTCTAAAAAATGCTGAAAAATGAAGTTTATAGGTGGTTTTTGCTGCCCAGGTTCGCACTGCGAACCCCCGTTCGCACTGCGAACATATGCCGCCTTAACTTCCTCCAGAATGGTGTTTTTCATGCTTCCAGGCACTTTTTATTCGCCCCGGGTTCGCAGTGCGAACTCGCTAGCGAGTGCTCGCCACGGGGGTTCGCAGTGCAAACATGACAGCAAACCAGAACTTGTTTTGATCATAACTCATGAACCGTAAGTCCGATTGACACACGGTTTGAAGCGTTGGAAAGCTTATTCAATGCTATTTATGAATATGGAAAAATATATTTACTTGAATACCTAAAAAAATGAGGGAAAATCAATTAAACTCAATGATATTTACACGATACCGCACTATACACCGAAAACGTAAAGTAAACGTATTTACACATAAAGTGGGGTTTATTCAACCAATTTTAACACAAAGTAATGATAAGTGCAACAAAATTTATATACAAAAATAGGTACATTTTGCACTTATCAAGTATCTGTTTCCTGCAATCGAATCTACCTGGATTAGACCACATACATCAGAGTATATGACTTCCAGAATTGCCTTCGACTTCCTTCCTGCATCCTTGCTGAAGCTATTCTTGTGTTGTTTCGACTGAACACACTCTTCACAAACTTCACTTGGAATGTTGATTTTAGGTAATCCTGAAGCCATATTTCTTCTCTTTAGCTCTCTGATGTCATTGAAGTTGAGATGGCCTAGTCGAAAATGCCATAACCACTCATCTCTACTGGCTGCAGTTGATAGGCACTTGTGCTCCATCACATTGAGTTCAATCTTGAAGGTCCTATTTTGAGACATTAAAGCCTTCAAGATTAACCTACCACTTGAGTCGAGAACTCTCATCATCCTGTCTTTGACTGACACCTTGTAGTTCTTTTCGACCAGCTGCCATATACTGAGCAAATTACTCTTCATGTCTGGTATGTACAACACATTGGAAATTGTTGACCTCTTGCCATCCTTCCTTATAATCAAAACATCACTAACACCTTCAGCTGCTAGAGTGTTGTCATTTGCAAACTTCACTGTGTTCTTCGACGAGGGCTTCATATTGACAGACCAATCTTTCCTTCTAGTTATGTGTGATGAGCATCCTGAGTCCAAGTAACAAGGGTCCTGGAATCTCTCTTCGTCTCTTATTATGAACATCAACAACATCTCTTCTTCTTCATGTTTCGCCAGCTTTGCATCAGTTTCTTGATTCTTCTTCCTTTCTGGACAATAAGAAAAATAGTGACCATACTTCTGACTATTGAAACACTGAATGAGGCTTTTGTCAGGCTTTCAACCACCACCTCTTCCTCTACCTGGAGCACCACCTCTTTGGTTGCCTTGGTTCCAGGGTTTTCTCTGATTCGACCAGTTTCCTTCATGCTGATTTCGACTAGTCGAATTGGTGTAACCTCCTGTACCTTTGTTGCCATTCCAGTTTCCTTTGCCTTTCCTTTCTATTTCTGACTGCGCCTGCAAAGCCATATCACTCTTCAACTTTCCTGCAGCTCTTTCAGCCATCCTTTGTTCATGAGACTTTAGTGTCGCTTGAAGCTCTTCCGTCGTGAATACTGACAAGTTTTTCGACTCTTCTATGGCTACTACCACGTCGTCGAATTTTGGAGCCAATGACCTCAAGATCTTTGACACAACTGATCTTGATGTCAATACTTCTCCATATACCTTGATTTGATTCACCATCTTTGTAACTCTGGTGAAGAAATCTGTTATACTTTCATTATCTTCCATCTGAAGCAATTCATAAGTCCTTTTATGAGTTTGTAACCTCACCTCTTTCACTTTCTCTGCACCTCCAAACGATTTTTCAAGAATCTCCCAAGCTTCTTTTGCTGATTCTGCATCACCAACCTTTCCAAATTATCTGGATCAACACATTGATGGATTATAAAGAGAGCTTTATAATCTTTCTTCTTCAATTCTTTGTGTGCAACCTTTTCTTGATCCGTCGTATCTTCTGCAAGCGGTGCTACTCCTTCCTTCACAAGATCCCAAAGATCTTGATAACAAAAAACCACCTTGATATGCTTGCACCAATTCTCATAATTGTCTTTCTCAAGAATTAGAAGGCTCGTCGAAAAGTGCCCGTTTGGATGATTCATCGCCATCACAGTTTTTTTTCTTGAATCGCAATCGGAGCTCTAGATACCAGGTGTTGGAAATTCACCACAACCTATGGAGAGTTCATATTCAATCTTGATCTCAAGATTGTTAACAATCACACAATGACAATGAAAAGAAAAAAGGTTGAGAAAAAAAAGAAAGAAAAATGTTGGAGAAGAAGATGAACAATTTTCTGCAGAGAACTCTCTGCCCACAAATTGTGGAAATTCTGTTATTTCACTTGCAAGTGCAAACTGTGAATACAAGTTCTCAGTTCTGAGTTGTTACAAAAAATAAGGGTTTCTCCCCAATTATAGATTTATGTTAGCTTGCACCCCAAGCCAAAGCCCAAAACTATAAAAGCCCAAAACATCTAACATTACTAAACTAGGCCTAAGTCGAAATCTTATGTGAAGTAACCTGCTTCGACACTTCGACACACTATTACAACTCGACACACACACACACACACATTATAACAATTCGACTACTCCTTGTTTCTGTCGAGCTACACTGCTTCGACACAAGGAATTACAACTCAACAGACACATTAGAGGGTAAGGGCCTAAACCCTTGGCCATGCCCAATGAGTTGGATCCATTTTGCCACCCCTACTTACTATAGGGTGACCATATCATACTGAACCTGTCAACACACTACAAAACAAGCTTTCATTGTCCGAAGATTAGCAAAAAGTATCGGTTTGGCAACTTGGTAAACTGAAGCTGCTTCAACATAGGCAATGTAATTACTTCGAACTTAATATTTTAGTTACATCCATGTAATTTGGTTTTTTAACACATCATTACATTCTATGATAAAAAAAAATTCCTCCGGTTAACAACCTTATATTCTAATTCCATTGTTAATTCAAAATATTAATTTTATTGGATCAAAAATATATATAATACTTAATTTAAAATATTTTTATTATTAATAAAAATGTCATATGTATTTGATAATGTTATTTAATATAAATGATCTTAAATGAAATTAATGATAATACGAAAAAAATTTATATGAAAATATTTTTTATATCAAAATTTATGATAATATGAAAACATTTGATATCATGAACGTATTTGATAACATGATAATATTTAAAAAAAATTGATAAAATTTTTATATGAAAATTTATGATAATATGAAAATATTTGATATCATTATAAATTAAATAATTTTAAAATTATATGATATATGATATTTTTTTAATTATTAAATAATAGAAAGAAGATATTGTAAAAAATAATAATATAATTAAAGATATAATTTGTTAATAAAATACATTTTCAAGATAAATTTAACACGCAACAACTCTTTATTATATTTTACACCAATAAATAAAATATATTTTCCAATACCAACTTAAAATTAGTGTAAAGTATTTAAAATAATGACCGTGTTAATAATTTAAGATATTGTATACTTTTAAGTAATGGTTGTGTTAATAATTTAAATTAATGACCAACTCATAATAAAATTCCAACACATAAATAATTACAAAAAATAATTGTTAATATTTTTAATGAAGAATTCATTTTCTTTTTTTTATTATTTTATTTTCAAACTATCTCTAAGATCTAAACATTTTAAAAAAATTAACAATATTTTATAACTATTTTTATTTTTTCTATTTCATTTCACTTCTGTCTAATTTTTTTATATTTGAATAAAATCATGAAAGCATATGAACATTAAATATTTAATCTATATTTCTAGGAAATAAACATATATTATTACTATTTTATTTTTTAAAATTATAATTTACTTTATAATATTCATAATTAAATTAATTTTTTTCTATGAATATATATAGTAGAAAGTAGTATGCAATTAATATAATTGACATGTAATTAAATTATAATATTATAGTAATTAATGTTGCATTAATAAAAGAAAACCGATTTAAAAAATTATTTCAATATATTTAAATATTGACTTAAGACATTATGTAAAAGTAAACCAATTTTTAAAATTGATAACTATATAAAAATAATTAGTTGAAATATCAAAGGGGAATGAGAAGTCATTAAAAAGGGAGATTGAACATATTAGAAAATAAAAATTCCAAATATAAGACATTAAATATACTTAAGAATAATATTGTAAAAAAATACAATGAAAATATAAGTCACTTTAATGTCTTTAATACAATTAAAAATATGTCTTATTTATTGAAGTTTATGCAATTAATAAAATAGTTAAATAAATACGTTTCATTAGTGTAATTATGGGAAAAAAATGTATTATTGATCCAAATACGACAAAAATATATCTAATTATTGAAATTTATGTATATAACTAAAATAATAATTAAAAAAATATTTGTCAATGATGTAAATATGGAATAAATATTAGTGATCCATATATATATATGTGTGTGTGTGTGTGTGTGTGTATTCTGGACTGGGCTGGTGTTTGCTCCTCAATCGAGCAGGCCCAACCCACATGTCCTGGGGTGGCCCAACAAAGGCCTCTTATCACAACCAACGTCGAGCACAGGCCACTCCAACAGTGTCGAGCACATGCCACACCTCGGCGGTGTTCGGGCACATGCGACATAGAGCGTCGGGCAGAGGCGCTAAGCCCCTCCAAGCTCGCCCCTCCTCGACACTCAGGTGCTCCTTCACGCGAGGATCCATCTCCTTCTGCACATAAGTCCTCCCCGCGAGGACACGTCTCTCCCCGACACGCAATTCTCCTCCCCGCGAGGACACGTTCTCATGTAACTGCCCACTCCCGATGGAATCGGTCTGCCCTAATTCCGGAGATCTAGGAGCGGTTACCCAGGGCGAAGACCACATGATGGTCTTCACTACGCCACGTAAGCCCTGACAGTTGCTTGGATTGGGCCTGGCAATCCAGCCCAATGCTAGTGACCGTTGGCCTCGCGCTGGGGGCTCTCTATAAATACCCTCTCACTTGAGAGGGTCAGGTTACTCACACTTTCTTACTCTCATCTCTGTACTTGCTATTATTCTCTGACCGTTACCTTACTTGAGCGTCGGAGTACCTTGCAGGTACACCCCCCCGCCGTCTTTCAACCGCACCGGAGCTGAAGTCTAGACGACGTTGTTGGCCACCAGATACTGTCTGATCTAGGTAAGATCAGTGGCACCGTCTGTGGGAACCCTTTGCTTCCCCGTTTTTCCTCCGATAAACCAAAGCAACTCTCGTTCATCACCATCATGGCCGACAATCCGTCCACTAACAAAGCTCTGGACACCGTCTTCACGCAACTCGAGAACGGGAACCACCGCGAAGACGCCGCTGCCCTCCACGTCGAAGAAGGCAACGTGAGAGCGGGCAGACCGCCTCCCCAGACTCCCAAGACGTGGCTTACAACGCCGCCCACCAAGACGATCAGCAAGCCGTCTTTCAGCCAGTTGCTCCTCCGCCCAATGCAGATACGAGCACCGTGGCCCTGTTCGCCTTGATCAATCAGACCAATCAGCTGATCGCGCACCAGAATACCAGAATTGAAGCGCTGGAGCAAGGGCGGACACAACGATCTTTCCCGCGAAGACATCGCCGTCCACCGTCGCCTCGCCGTTCCCCTTCCCCGCGAAGGACTCCTTCAGACGAATCTCGGACCCCATCGCCGGTGCGCGAGGGTCGTCGGCCACGTCTTGAGCGCCCCCAGCCGACGATCTCCCAGAAACGCCCTCGTTCCCTGCCTCAGAAGGAACCCAGGGCCTCCACCACCACCAAGAAGTCCAAGCAGACCGAGGAGAGGTCGAGGCACCATTCGAGGAACTCCCCTCCACGGCATCGGCGATCCCCCTCGATGTCCCCAACAGGAAGTGACGTCGACGACCAGAGGACCCCTCTGTCGTGGGAGATCATGAACGCCCCAATCCGGCGGGCATGGAGAAACCTCCGCAGCTGGGAAACTACGACGGCCTGTCTGACCCTGACGACCACGTCGAAAGTTTCGAAGCCATGCTCGACTTCAGAAACGTCAGAGGAGCCATCAAGTGCAAGCTTTTCCCCACCACTTTGAGGAAGGGCGCCATGACTTGGTACAAGGGTCTGGCATCCGGGTAGATCACGTCCTGGAAGCAACTAAGACAACGCTTCACCAAACACTTTACCGCATCTCGTCGACATCCGAAGACGGAAGCTGCCCTAGAAAGCATCTTTCAGGGGAAGAACGAATCTCTCCGGAACTACATTGAGAGATTCAACAGAGAAGCCGTCGAGGTCCATACGACCGACGACATGAAGAAGTATTTGATTATCCACGGGCTACGTTTTGGATCTGACTTTGCCAAGTCCGTGGGCCTCCGCAGACCCCACCGTCTGGAGGATCTCCTCCAACGGGCTCAGTCATACATCGAGCTCGAGGAGTCGGAGGCAGCGCAGATCTCCCTTGAGTCGAGACGCAAAGAAGGCCCCCGCAGCCACAAAGAAGAAGACTCTCCTCCCCGACGAGGAGGAGAAAGAAAGAGAGACAATTGCCCCTGCGATACTCGTGAACCGCTCGCACCAGCTGGCCGGTTCACGGAATACACCCCGCTCAACGCTCCCTGCGCGCGAATCCTCTCTGAGTGCCAGAACTCAGAATTTGTGAAAGGAGGAGTCCGCTTTCTGAAGCCCACTGCCCCCAAATCGAATGTTGACAAGTCAAAATACTGTAGGTTCCACCAGAGTCACAGGCATGTCACAGAAGACTGCATCCATCTCAAAGATGCGATTGAGATTCTGATCAAGGAAGGGCACCTAAATAAATACGCCCAGAAGAATGACACTCCCCGTCCCAGCTCCCGGGAAGTCCAGAACGTCGAGGAGACGATGCCTCCTCCCGATGAAAGTCGCCTTCAGGTCGTCCTCAGTGTCACTCGACCCGAAGATTTCTTTGTCCCCCAATCATTGAAGGCCAAGAAGCAATTCGCAACATGTGGGCGACCTTCCCCCACGAGGACCCCGTCACTGCCCGTAGCGCCTGGGGAAGCTTCCCCAAAACGATGGTCATCTCCGGGGGTGGTCCCGAGAAGCTGCCCGTCGGATCGATCAAGCGGAAATTCGATGAGCTGGAATCCGCAACGTTGGCGAAGACAACCACTCTGGAGAAAGTGCGGGGGAACTCCAACCCTATCATCTTCTACCTCGAGGAACTCCCCGGGGGAGCGCCAAACGCCACTATTCCCCTCCTGGTCAGGGCACAAATGGAGAACTTTGACGTTCGAAGGATCCTCGTCGACCGGGGAAGTTCGGTCGACATCATGTATTCCCATCTGTTTGGAACCCTTCAGCTCGACGAAAGGCATCTGACCCCGTACGTCGGTTCAGATCTACAGGGGTTCAACGGAACCACCACCAGACCATAGGGTTACGTGGAGCTAATGGTTACATTTGGGGCCGAAGACATTGCCCGACAGGTGAAGATCCATTTCCTGGTGGTCGAATGCCCATCCCTTTACAACTGCATCCTCGGGAGGACCACCATGGCTGAACTTACGGCGGTACCATCAATGGTTCACCTCAAAATGAAGTACTACACGACCAGGGGACGAGTAGTGACGATGCACGGGGACATCGACGCGGCCAGAAGATGCTTCGACGCCGCCATCAAAGGCATGAGTTCCATCGGCGCCAAACCCAAGACCGTGGCCAAGCCACCCCAGGACGCCGAACAGGTACCTCTCCCGCGCGTCAACGCGGTCAAACTCGACAGCAGGTTCCCGGGCGAACCCGATGAAGACGGGGCAGAAAACCTCGACCTCCAGGCAGAAAACAACGGGCGACCTCTCTACCCAACGTGCCCCATCCCAGACGTGGACTTTGAGCTCGTGGTCCTCAGGGACGATCCAGACCGTAACGTGAAGATTGGCACCGGGATCCCCGACCTGGAAAAGGAGCAGCTGAAGGCATGTCTAAGGGAGAATGCTGATCTCTTCGCGTGGAGCGCATCCGAGATGCCTGGCCTCAACCCCGAGGTGGCTTGCCATCAGCTCGCAGTAGATCCGGCCGCTAGGGCCATAACACAACGTAGGCGTAAGCAGTCTCCCAAAAAAGCGGAGGCTGCTGAAAAAGCTGTAAAAGACCTCCTAGAGGCAAATTTTATTTCGGAGGCCAGATACACGACCTGGCTGTCCAACGTTGTACTTGTTAAAAAGAATAATGGAAAATGGAGGATGTGCGTTGGTTATACTGATCTTAACCGGGCTTGCCCGAAAGACTGCTATCCCTTGCCTAACATCGACCAGCTGGTCGACAATTCTGCAGGTTACAAACTACTATCCTTTATGGACGCTTACTCGGGATACAACCAAATTCCCATGGACAAGGTCGACAAACAGCACACAACTTTCATGACAGCGTCGGGCAACTACTATTACAATGTGACGCCCTTCGGTATGAAGAACGCCAGTGCGACCTACCAACGGATGATGAATAAGGTTTTCTGGGCTGAAATCGGCGACATGCTCGAGGTCTACATAGACGACATGATCGTCAAATCAGCGGAAGAAGTCGACCATGCCGCGCACCTCAAGAAGGTGTTCGACACAGCGAGGAGGTGCCGCATGAGGTTCAATTCCGACAAATGTACCTTTGGCGTTCGGGCAGGTAAGTTCCTCGGCTTTTACCTCACAGAGCGAGGAATCGAAGCCAACCCCGACAAGTGTGGGGCTTTTTCCGAAATCCCTACTCTGGACTCGAAGAAGTCGATACAGTCATTAAACGGGATGCTCACCGCTCTCTCCCGCTTCGTCGCCAAGTCTGCACAGTACGCACTCCTATTTTTCAAACTTCTTCGACAAAAAGCGGAGTTTGAATGGAGCGAAGAATGCGAGCAGGCGCTCCTCCACCTAAAACAAGTCTTATCGCAACCCCCCGTCCTCTCACGGCCTGAGGTCGGGGATACACTTTTCTTGTATCTTGTGATCACGAGTGAAGCAGTCAGCGCCGTCCTTATTCGGGAAACCCCGAACGGGAAGAAGCCAATTTACTTCACGAGCAAAGCCCTCCAAGGCCCCGAGCTCAGGTATCAGCAGATAGAGAAAGTCGCCCTGGCCCTCGTTACCGCGGCCAGGAGGCTACGTCACTACTTACTCGTCCACACTATCGTCGTAAGGGCCGAACAGCCTATAAGGCAGCTCCTTGGATGACCGGACATGGCGGGGAGGATGCTCAGGTGATCGCTCGAACTCGCCGAGTTTGACATCCAATACGAAGGGAGGAAAGCCCTGAAGGCTCAGGTATTGGCCGACTTCGTAGCGGAGATGACCGTCCCGGAACCTTCTACCAACAGATCCCATAAATGGACGATCTACGTCGACGGAGCATCCAGCCCGAAGGGAAGCGGGGTAGGCATCATCCTCGAAAACGAGGAAGGCATCCTGTCAAGGTATCCCTCGAACTATCCTTCCCGACGTCGAACAACCAAGCGGAGTACGAGGCCTTCCTCGCTGGACTTCGGCTAGCCGAGGACCTCGGCGCCAAGGAGGTTAAACTCTTCACCGACTCCCAGCTCGTGGCCTCGCAAGTCCGAGGAGAGTACCAGGCCAAGAACGACAACCTCATAGAATACTTGGCCTTGGTGAAAGAAAAGATGAAAAAGTTCACCTCCGCGGAAGTAACTCACATCCCCCGCGAGCACAATGCCCGAGCAGATGTCTTATCCAAATTGGCAAGCACAAAGAAGAAAGGCGGGAACAAATCCGTCATACAAGAAGTACTTTCCCGGCCGAGCATCGGCAAACCCGCTCCAGTGGCGGACGTAAACGCCATTGGTGATAGCAATTGCTGGATGACCCCAGTGTACGAGTACCTCACGACGGGAAAACTGCCCGAAAATCCCAAGGAAGCCGGAATGGTCAAGCGGCGGGCATGCTCCTACACGATAGTCGAGGACAAGCTATACCGGCGAGGGTTCTCTATTCCCCTCCTCAGGTGCGTCGAGGAGACCAAGGTCCCCGGCATCCTCCAGGAAATCCACGAAGGAATCAATGCACAGCACCTCGGCGGGCGGTCGCTAGCCCGTAGGGCGCTTCGAGCAAGGTATTACTGGCCCACCATGCAACAGGACGCCAAGGAACACGTCAAGAAGTGCGACAGATGCCAACGACACAGGGACATGCACCTTGCTCCTCCCAACAAGCTCAAAACGCTGTCCTCCCCGTGGCCATTTGCGTGGTGGGGGATGGATATCCTCGGACCTTTCGTCCAGGGGTTATATCAAAACAAATACCTCATCGTCGGGGTGGACTACTTTACGAAGTGGATTGAGGCAGAAGCATTGGCCAAAATCACGGTCTTCAACATACTGCATTTTTACAAGAGGAACATCCTCGCCCGATTCGGCGTGCCTCAAGCTATTGTCACCGACAACGGAACACAGTTCACCGACAAGAACTTCCAAGACTTCGTCTCCAAGCTAGGCACGAAGCAACACTTCACGTCGGTCGAGCACCCTCAAACGAACGGACAGGCTGAGGCGGCGAACATAGTAATCATACGAGGACTGAAACGTCGATTAGGCGACGCCAAACAACGGTGGGTCGAGGAGCTACACAACGTCCTCTAGGCCTACCGAACGACCCCACATTCCATGACCGGGGAGACCCCTTTCCGTATGACCTACGGAACGGAAGCAGTGATCCCCGTGGAAATCAGGGAACCCTCGAGGAGGACAGAAGCCCCCCTCGAGGGGGGCGCGAATGACGAAGCCCTGAGGGAAGAACTCGATTTCGTCGAGGAGACACGTTCGGGCGCTTCTCTCCGAGAAGCTTCACTCAAGCAGAAAATAACACTACGTTATAACGACAAAGTTATCAAACGTGATTTTCAGGTGGGCACCCTCGTCCTACGAAGGAACCAGAAAGACTCGCGAGAAGGCAAACTCGTCGCGAACTGGGAGGGCCCGTACCGCATCCGCGCGAAAACGGGGACAGGAGCCTACTTCCTCGAAAATCTACACGGGGAAGAACTTGCTCGACCATGGAACGCTGGGAAGCTCAAAAAATACTACAGTTAAGCACTGCCCGCGACTCACGAACACCGCGATTACGGGGACGCACTAAGGTACGAGCGCGACACCCCTATACAGAACACGATGATCGAAGGCCGCGTTGTGTGTGTGTGAGGACTTTGATCCGACGGGGATACCTCGATCGAGCTTCGCCGTCGTTGTACCAATCAGGCAGAATGCCCAACTCGCGATGGGAAGTTCACGCCACGAAGCTAAGACCTCGACCGAGCTCTTAGCCTCGTTGAAGGTCGGAATACGTCTCCGACCACCCGACCAGCTCTCCACGCGGTCAGGGACTATCAAGGTCGAGCAAACCCCAAAGTCTTTATTACTTAGACAGAAAAACAAAGTATAGAAGTCTTTATCACTTAGACAAAAGCAAAGCACAACAAATACAATAACATCACACACAACGTCGAGCACAGGCCACTCCAGCAGTGTCGAACACATGCCACACCTCGACGGTGTTCGGGCACATGCGACATAGAGCGTCGGGCAGAGGCGCTAAGCCCCTCCAAGCTCGCCCCTCCTCGACACTCAAGTGCTCCTTCACGCGAGGAGCCATCTCCTTCTGCACTTGAGAGGGTCAGGTTACTCACACTTTCTTACTCTCATCTCTATACTTGCTATTATTCTCTGACCGTTACCTTATATATATATATATATATATATATATATTAGTTTAAACGAGTGTAACACATCAGTATCCGTGCGAATGCATGAGTATTAAGACTAGAATCTGTGCGAACGCACGAGTATTCAGACCAGAATCCGTGCGAACGCACTAGTTATTACATTTATTTATTTATAATTAAATAGAATAAAAGTAAATATATTTAAAATAATGTATGAATTCAAACACAGACAAAATATGTTTATTTATGTTACTAATATGTATTTATATAATTAAAACAATATTTACAAATACTATGTTATTAGTTGATTTTTATAAAACTAAATGATTGGATAAATATTTTTATAAATAATGAAAAAACAAAATTAATATTTACATAAAAATATACAGTTGATCTAAATATCTGTATATTTGGAAAAACTATATTTATGCTACAAATATAAATAAAAATATGTTTTTCTTTTGAAAATAATAAACTTTTTTTGGTTAAATATTTTTGTCTTTCTGTTTTTTCATTCTTATTACATTTTAGAAAAAAAAGCGCGTAAGACACCCGTACCCGTGCGAACGCACGAGTATCTAGACCAGAATCGTGCGAACGCACGAGTATATAGACCAGATTCGTGCAAACACACGAGTTATTATATTTTTTGTATAATTAAAAAAATCAATGTTTTAAAAACCAGACAGGAGATCGAACCGGTAAAACTTACGGTTTAAGGTTCAATTGGTTAAACCGGTTAAACCTACGGTCGAACCGTTTATTAAATAAACTAATAATATGAAACTAAATTTCATAGATATGTCGCACATTATTATATGTTCTCAACTTAATAAAATAAATATTTCAAAAATCCATTACAAATTTAATGCAACAATATCAATAATATATAAAATTAACATAATTCTACACTTCATTTCAACCATCATTTAAGAATATTTTGACCAAACTAAATAATTACAACAAAATAAATTAAATTAATTCAAAGCAAGATTAAAATAATAGAATATAATAACTAAAAATACCTAAGTTAAATAAGATAGAATATCAAAATATAAATAATACAATATACTTCATTAAACAACAAAAAATCGAATTTGAGTTGAACTACGACAAACAAGTCTTAATACACAACAACAAACAATATTGACTTGAACAACAATCAATAGAGTTGGACATCGTGACTATGTTTGAAAGAGACGGCATAATAATGATGGAGTGTGTTATAATGGAGTGACAAAACTTAAAAGTTTGTATGGTTGTAAAAAACACATGAAATTCGTTTTTGTGATTGAGGAATGTATGTTAAGTTTTGATATTAACATACTAAAATTAAAAAAAAAATTAAAAAAATGGACAATTTGATGAATTTTTTTGAACCGGGTAGTTTTACAAAACCGGCTCCGGTTCTTTGGTTCGAATGGTTTTGGACGGTTCAATCCGGTTTTTCCGGTTTAATCATGGTTTTGACCCACTAGCGGTTTTGAAAAATTGACCCAACCGGATTCATCTCCGGGTCCCGGTCTAACCGGTTGAACCGGCCGGTTCGGTCCGGTTTTTAAAACATTGAAAAAAATAAATTTAAAATGATGTATGGAGCCAAACACGGGCAAATTGTGTCTATTTATGTTACTAATATTTATTTGTACAATTAAAATGCAATTTACAAATACTATGTTATTAATTGATATTTATAAAACTAAATGATTGCATAAATATTTTTAGAAATAATGTCAAAACAAAATTAATATTTACATACGGTAAAATATACAGTTGATTCAAATATTTGTATATATGGAAAAACTATATTTATGCTACAAATATAAATAAAAATATAGTTTTCTTCTAAAAATAATAAACTTTTTTGATTAAATAATTTTGTCTTTCTATTTTTTCATTCTTATTACATTTTAGAAATAAATGTACGTAACACACCAGTATCTGTGCGAACGCACGTGTATCCCACTAGTTTTGATTAAAGTTTGTAAATTAATAATAATGCAAGCTGGAAAGTTTCATAGTTTCATTTTCACTTCACCCATTTCAATTTCACTCTTTCCTAAAAAACCCTAGAACTTAAGCGATGAAAAAGACCTAAAACACATTTCATTTTCACTTCACCCATTTCATTTTCATAGAAGACGAAGCTTTATTACGAAGAGGAAGGAAAAAAACTTCATCCATCACCAATTGTAAGGTACTTTTCATTCAGGTTACTTCAAAATGCAAACTTTTTAAGTTTTGTACAATCTCCTTACTCCTACTTCTCATTCAGGTAGCTTTTTTTAGGTCATCGAAGCTTGTTTATCCAAAATATAGAGTGGAAGAAGAACTTCATTCACCTACAATCGTAAGGTATGAATATTTATATATTTGTTACTAAAAATGCAAACTTTTTAGGTTTTGTCATTTTCCTTAGTGCTATTTCTCATTTAGGTTGTTTGTTTAGGTCATGGATAGCTGTTTTCACTACATTATGCATCGTGGGGGGTAAGTTTGTTGAGTTCACAAAATTAAGTTATAAAGGGTTATAGGAAACTTGGGATGTTGATCCTGATTTTTGGAGTTACTTTGAAGTTCTGAGTGGGTTAAAGTATTTAGGTAATCCTAGTGTAGATAGCCTTTGGCATTTGATCAAATGAAGTTTAATAGCAAGATTTTGTTAAAAGATGACAATGGAACTAGGAGGATGAACACAATTGTAGTTTTAACTGGGGTGGTGTATTTATATGTTATTCATCCTATATTATAACCTAACATCATTGAGGAACATATACTCTCACTAGAATACAATGTGGTAGGTCCTAATGTTGTTGAAGAAGGTACCACTAACACCGAATTAGGAAAGAATAATGTAGAAGGGACCCTTGAAGTTGAAAATGGGGTTGATGAATGAGACATTTTGGATAAGGGGACCATTGAAGCCAAAAATGTGGTGGATGAATGAGACATTTTGAAAAAGGGGACCACTGAAGCTAAAATTGTTGTGGATGAATGAAACATTTTGAATAAGGGGACTAATGAAGCTGAACTGTTGTGAATGACACTGTTGACGAGGGACTGAACTATAACATGGAGGAAGATGAAGGGCTAGGTGAGGAGACTAATTTGGTTGATGAGGGACTAAACTGTAACTCTATTGAAGAAGAAATACTAGATGGTGGTGGGAGTAAAATGGATTTGGATGAGGTTGAATAGGGACTAGACGGTGGTAGTGAAGTTGATGCTTTGGAGATTAATTTTGAAGATTCTGAAAATGATGCAGATATGAATGAAGACATGGCAGTTGCTGAAGACGTGGTTCCTGAAGAGGATGAGGTTGAGGTGCAAAGGAATGAAAAAGGGAAGAAAAAAGGGAAGGGTAAAGGTAAAGGGAAAGGTAAAGATAAGGGGAATAATAAAGGTAAAGGGAAATGGAAAGGTAAAGGGAATGGAAAAGGTAAAGTTGGAATACCACATAGGCAACCAAAATAGTGTGAAGGAAGTGGTGAAGTAAGTATTTTGGATGATTGTGTTGATGAAGAGGAAACAAATGTAAACTTGAAAGGTTTGAGTGATATTGAGGATGAAAATAGTGGGGATTTATTTGAAGAGTATTATAGTGAAGATGATTGTGTTGGTAAGGAGAATTGGCAAATTTTAAATCAAACATGAATACATACACATTCATCAGTGATCAATAAAAGGTAATTTATCATGGCTTTTGAATTTTATAAGTTAATTATTATTTTCTAAGTAATTTCTGAATTGAATGTATTTGAATGTAGGAACTGTTACCAGCTCTTGATGAATTGCTCCCTGGAGTGGACCAAAGATTTTGTGTCAGGTTTATTTTGTCACTTTAGCCCCTAGCTTTCTATAGGTTTCAATACTGTCATTTAACTATGGGTTTTATGTATTTAAAGGCATCTATACAACAAATTTAGGAAGAAATGTCCAAACTTTAAGCTCGAAGAACTCACATGGAAAGATGCTACAACGAGTTATGAAAATACATTTAAAAAGGCAATGCTTGAAATGAAGGCTGTTACTGAGGAAACATTCAAACATTTGATAAAGATTCCAACAAGGTTTTGGAGCAAGTTTAGGTTCAGGACCAGTACTTTATTTGATACTCTGATGAATTACATGTCAGAGGCATTCAACTCTGTTTTTCTCACAGCTAGGGCCAAACCAATTATAACAATGATTGAAGAAATCAGAGTGCATCTCATGCTGAGGTGGGAGTCAAACATGCAAAAGATTGACAAATATGAAGGTGATATTCTATCAAATATCAATAAAAGGATAATAAAGGAATTAAAAAAACAAAAAAAAAAGGATTGTGAGGTATTGAATGCTGACTTGTTTTACATTTGGTTATGAAGCTGATTGTTGAATTGTTGTTGTGTTTTACACAGGCGTGCATGTGAATTCGATAATGAGGTTAGACATATCTCATATAATGGAAAAAAGTATAATATAAGTCTGTCCACTAAGGAGTGCTCTTGTAGGAGATGAATACTGACAAGGTTGTTATGTTGTCATGCATTATCTTGCATGAAAGCTCAACAATTGGAGATTGACAATTTAGTGCTTGATTGTTACAAAATACCATGTTATGAGGCATGTTATGAACTTGTAATATATCCAGTGAATTAGGAAACTCTGTGGGAGAAAATAGAGTATGTTGATTTACAACCACCATCAATCAGAGAAGAGGACTAAAGATGCATCAGAGAATATAAGAGATGAGACAGTTAAAGCGAGCTAACTTTGGAATCAAGTGTAACAGGTGCCACAAGATGGGCACATTAAAGCTACTCACAAACTGCCTGCACCAAGTCAGACAACTCAGCCTGAAACAAGTCAGCCTGGACCAAGTCAGCCTGAACCAGGTCAGCCTACATCAAGTCAGCTTGAACCAAGTCAGAGTGCATCCATTCAACTTAAAGCAACTGTAGTGTGATATACCTGCCTAATATGTTTTTGTACTAGTGTCAATGAACATAAATTGTCTGTGTAACTTAGGCTTTTTGTATTAGTGTTAATGAACATAAAATTTGGTTTTTTGTATTAGTGTCAATGAACACAAAATTTTATTTTTTGTATTAGTGTCAATGAACACATATGTAACAATTATCTTAATTCTTATTATGCAACAACATTTTGTTCTTTCCTTAATTTGGCTTTTGATTGTGTTTGTTTTATGATAAATTGCAAACAACATTCTGGTTCTGATAAATAACATGCAAACAACATTCAGGTTCTGATAAATAACATGCAAACAACATTCTGGTTCAAACCTATTTATTTCAATTTAGTCCTTTTACTAATTATCTATATTTCAACATAGTTCATTATGTATTACATTGTTTCAGTTGAGTCCCTTATTTAATATTTATGTTTCATTTACATTGATTTACTACAATATTAGAGACCACATTTTATAATACAAAACACATTTGTTATAGCAGAAATGATAAAACTGAGTTACTGCAATATTGAAGACCACATTTGATAACATAAACCACATTTACCATTGTTTTGAGCACCACCCTCTTTGAAATATATGGTTAAAAACACTAAATTAAACCCAAAACTAATAATGCCAAACACCATTGCAATTTTCAACATTCCTCTTGTGCTCAAAACCTCATTCTTCAACTTGAATATTTTCTTACTTTTCCTTTCAATCTTCAAATCCTTTCCATCAACAACTTAATGACCTACCTAGTTGAAAAAATTACATCCCTTCTCCATTTGATTTCTGTAATTTCCACAACCCCAAATTTTTTCTCAACATTCACTGTAACACCCATATATAAAACTCATACATCAAAGCATAAATATTATATATAGATCCAAGTGTTTGGTACTGAAACACATAAGCTCCTAGGTAACACATTGTATACAAATAAATGCCCTAAAGTACAAAGTACAAAAACCTAAGGCATATTATACACAAGATGTTCAAAAGATAAAAACTAAGAACTAGATCAACAATGATCTCAAAATAAACTCCGCTACGGAAGCTATCCATCAACAAGCAAGGAAAAGATCACACGACCTTATCCTTACCCTTCTCGGAACCTGAAGCACCTGAAATACATCAACAACGTGGGGTGAGATACATCAAATCTCAGTGAGTTCCCTATCTTATAGATTCTCTCAGATTAACAAGGTTCTAACAATCCTAACTCAAGTCCGGGGAAAAGGGGAAGGACTCTTGAGTTCACATTTCAATTCTCACACTATATGGAAACATGCCATGAGTTCATCAACTCAAAAGTATCACTAATCAATAACCATACCAAGGTAGCTCCTGTTCCCGTCCGTTTCTACGTCTAGAAGGCGACCCCAGTCATAGATACTTGTAATCTACTTGACATACGAATGAATTCGGGTTCTACGGGCCATTAACCAGTATGAACCGTCACTTCACACGGGCCATTAACCGTCACAAGCATACGCTCCATGGGCGCCATTCGTATAATACGGGGAATCAAACCTGCCAAGTAGTTGTGCATCCATTTCAGAGGAGTCCGAGACTCATGAAACTACACTTAAGATAAATCGATTACGATTACATAATCACACACACGAATATGATTGTATTCGACAATCACTAGGCTATCATGCCTCAAGGCCTCTCTCGCCTTTCCAACCACAAAGGTTAACCAACATGTTCCATACTAGTGTCTCCAAACCTTATAAATTCTCCTATAGTTCATAAGGGGGTTTTCCTCACTCTTTCTATTTCTTTTTCCATATTAACATGCATATTCAATTACAATCATGCTAAACAATAATAGGATAGGCAAGACATGTCATAATTGCATAGTAGAATAATATATAACAATTAAAACATAAATATATCACTTTTGGAACTTTCTCGATTATTTAATCGGTTGGTAAAATCGACATATTTCATCTCCATTGCATAGAATATTTTCCCGGCTTTACATCGATATAAAGAATGTTTGATTCCGATAGACGAATTAAAAGTTATGAATTTTCTCGTTTTGGAATAAAATCCCAAGTCCTAGGTCGCGCTAAGCGCGCATTCTTCGGTCTGGAGGGGTTGCAGGAATTCAACACCGCGCTAAGTGGGCTCCTGCGCTCTAAGCGAGCTCTGCGAAACTCAGAAAAAAAACCCTGCTATAACAGAAATTCCCCACACATCCAAACCTCTTCTCAACCACAAATTACAACCAACAGAGGTGCTACAACCTAGTTCTAGCAAGGTTTGATCAACAACATTCTAAAAACATATATTTCTCAAGACACAAAGTTTTACAAAACCTAGCATTTCCAATCAAACCAAAACCTCAAAACAATCAACAATACATGTTTCTATAAGCACATTGAACATTCATTTCAATTTATATAAATTTCCAACCGTTAAAACATTATTTTCAACATTCAAACCTAATAACTCATATTATCCAAAAACTCTAAAATGAGGTTTCTAACTAGAACCCACCTTGAGATGAGAAATATGGAGATGATGAGAAGATTGGGTGAAGATTTGATGAATGGATGATGATGATTCTTTAAGTTCTTGAACTTTTCTTCTTCTCCTCTTTTCTCTCATTTCCTTTCCTTCAATGTTACTAACTTTCTCTTTTTGTTTGGAAAGTGGGAGGAAAAGGAAATATATAGTAAACTATCATTAATAAATAATACTACTAAATATCCAAAAAGTCTCTAAAGTCCAAAAAAATAAAATACCTCAGAGTCAGATAATATTAATTGGATTTATTCTAAGTTCCACAGTTACTCTAATTGTTTTATCAAATAATTTCTCAGAGTACACTGGACTCAATTGATCACAATATAATATTACCAGAGTAATAAAATATGGGGTATTACATCTTCCCCTCCTTAAATAGAAATTCGTCCTCGAATTTAAAGATGACTTGAATAGATGAGGGTAATCATCTCGCATTTCCGATTCAAGCTCCCAAGTAGCATCACCCGGATGCGTTACATCCCACTGCACCCTAACGAGAGAAATGTCTTTGTTCCTTAACACTTTCGTTTCTCTTCCCACAATGCGGCTCGGTTGAGGTTCAAACGTTAAGTATGCTTCTATTTCAACAGTATCCGGTAGAATCGGCTGAAGAGGATCTGGAACAAACCTCCGAAGTTGAGATACATGGAAAACATCGTGCATTTCCGACAGAGAAGGCGGTAAGGCCAATCTGTAAGCTACTTCACCAATCCTTTTTAGGATCTGATACGGTCCCACGTATCTCGGGCTTAACTTGCGTGACTTAAACGGTCATTTCAAGCTCAATCTAGGAGTGACTTTCAAAAACACATGGTCACCTTCTTCAAATTCTAAAGGTCTCCTTAGATTGTTCGCATAACTCTTTTGTCGATCTTGTGCTTGCTTAATTTTCTCGCGGATCATTCGAATCTTTTCCGTAGTCTCTTGGATGATTTTGGGTCCTAAGATTCTATCTTCCCCAACTTCCGCCCAACACAAAGGTGTCCTACACTTTCTTCCATACAAAGCTTCATAAGGAGCCATTCCGATGCTCGCATGGTAACTATTGTTATAAGAGAACTCAATCAATGGTAGTAGTTCTTTCCAATTACCCTTATTTTCTAGTACACAAGCTCTCAACATATCCTCTATTATTTGTATTGTTCGTTCAGTTTGACCATCCGTCTGAGGATGATTAGACGTGCTCAAACGCAACTCCGTACCTATAGCTTGTTGAAAAACTTTCCAAAACCTCGAAGTAAACTTCAGATCTCTATCTGACACAAAATTAGAGGGAATACCATGCAATTTTACAATTTCCGCAATAAACAACCTCGCAAGATGACTTGCCTTGAAAGTAATCTTCACGGCTAGGAAATGCGCCGACTTTGTCAACCGATCTACTATTACCCAAATCGAATCATAACCACCTTGCGTACGGGGTAAACCTACTGCAAAATCCATAGAAATACTATCCCATTTCCAAGTTGGGATTTCTAATGGTTGCAATAATCCACCCGGTCTTTGATGTTCAATCTTAACTTGTTGGCATACCGCACATTACGACACGAAGACCGCAACATCTCTTTTCATACCGGACCACCAATAGTCCTTCTTTAAATCTTGATACATCTTTGAAGAACCAGGATGTATAGTGAAGGTACCCTTATGCGCTTCCTCTAAAATCCTTCTTTTCACAGTCGCATAGTTCGGAACGCAAATCCTTTGGTTAAACATAATCATTCCATCGCTAGCGTGCACAAAACCCGGTTGACTTAGCATCTCTTGCAACTTCTCATCCAATAATTGTCCTTGTTGAATTTCAACTCTTAAAGTAGAACTGACATTCAAATTCCCCATAATCACTCCATTGGGAGTCCACACAAACTGAAGATTTAAATCTCTAAACTTTTCCAACAACAAATATTCTAACATCATCAATTCGGCCTTTCTCAAAGCTTTCCTACTCAAGGCATCGGCCACTTTGTTCGCTTTACCCGAATGGTATTTTAGCTCTAGATCATAATCCTATAAATATTCCATCCACCTCCTTTGACGCATATTTAACTCTTTTTGGTCAAAGAGGTACTTTAAACTCTTGTGGTCACTAAACATTTCAAAATGTACTCCATATAAATAGTGACGCCACACTTTCAAAGTAAACACCACCGCCGCTAATTCCAAATCGTGGGTTGATAATTCTTCTCGTGAATTTTCAACTGTCGAGAAACATAAGCCACCACGTGACTTTCTTGCATTAAAATGCCTCCTAATCCCATCTTAGACGCATCACAAAATACCTCATACGACTTGCTAGGATCGGGAATAATTAGAACGGGAGCTGTAGTCAATCTTTCCTTCAAACTCATAAAACTTTGTTCACACGCCGAATCCCACTCAAAGGGGCAATCCTTCCGAGTAAGCTTAGTCATTGGTAATGCTAATTGCGAAAAGCCTTTGATAAACCTTCTGTAGTAGCCTTCTAGACCCAAGAAACTTCTAATTTCCGATACATTCTTCGGTCTCTCCCAATTAATCATAGCTTCAACCTTTGACGGATCCACCACTACACCACCCTGTGATATAACGTGACCAAGAAAACTAACTTCAGACATCCAGAACTTGCACTTGCTTAACTTGGCAAAAAGTTGCTTCTCTTGTAAGATCGATAAGACGATTCTCAAATGTCCTTTGTGCTCTTGTGGAGTACGGGAATAGATAAGAATGTCATCAATGAAGATCACAACAAATTGATCCAAGTAAGTTTGAAATAACCGATTCATATAATCCATAAAAACAGCCGGAGCATTAGTCACACCGAAAGGCATCACTAAGAATTCGTAATGACCATAACGGGTCCTAAATGCAGTCTTAGGTACATCAGAACTCTTCACTCGGATTTGGTGATAACCCGACCTCAAATCAATCTTCGAGAACACACAGGCTCCTTTCAATTGATCTAATAGGTCGTCTATCCTAGAGCTGTCAAAACGGGTAGCCCGACCCTAAACGGGCCGGCCCCGGCGGGCCTCGGGCTTTTCCGGGCCGGGCTCAAAAAGCCCATTTTGAATACGGGCTCCTTTTTTACTACCCAGGCCCAGCCCTGTCTGGGTTGCGGGCTACCCAGCCCTAAAACGGGCCCGACCCTAAACGGGCCCATTTAAAAAAAAAAATTAAAAAATTCATTTTTTAAGTAATATATAATGTAATAGAAATTAATACTCATTTTAATATATAATGTTATAGAAATTAATACTCATTTTAATGATCTTAATGTAATATATTCAGTTTAGAATACTGTAATATAATATAATGTAATAGAAATTAATGTTCGGGTAGTCACTGAAGTGTGTGTGGACCGAACCAAAGATGCACTAACACATTGTATCCAAATGTTTCTTGGGCCAAATTTATTTTTTAGGTCCAATTATATATATATATTTATTAATTTATATTATGGGCCAAATAGTTAAATTAATTCTTTTAAAAAAAGTTGTCGGGCTGGCGGGTTACCCATAGCCCATACGGGCCGGCACATTTTTTTTCGGGCTTTTTCGGGCCGGGCTAAAAAAGACCCGGAATAATATGGGCTTCAAAAATAAGGCCCAAGCCCTAACTTTTTTCGGGCTCGGCGGGCCGGCCCATGGGCTTCGGCCCATTTTGACGGCTCTAATCTATCCTGGGTAAGGGATACTTGTTCTTAATGGTGACTTTATTCAGCTGACGATAGTCGATACACAACCGCATCCCACCGTCCTTCTTCTTTACTAACAAAACTGGGGGTCCCCACGGTGAGACACTGGGTCTAACAAAATGCTTAGCCGTAAGCTCTTCCAATTGTTCCTTTAGTTCTCTCAATTCAAGCGGTGCCATCCGGTACGGAGAAACGGATATAGGAGCCGTTCCCGGTACCAGGTCAATAGAAAATTCCACTTCCCTCTCCGGAGGAAGAGAAGTGACATCTTCGGGGAAAACTTCGGAAAACTCGCCAACTACTGGAATATCTAAAACTTGAAGGTCGCTACTCCCTTCCTTAGTGAGAACCAAAAGAACATATTTCTCTTCTTCGAACAAGAAATTTATCATTCTAACCGTACCTTCTAGAATAGTTGTTAAGACATCTTTCGGGGTAGCATCAATAGATGGAATGGTGATGAGCTTTTCTTCACACCCAATAAACACCGAATTAGGAGAAAGCCAATCCATTCCCAAAACGACATCAACTTTCTTAAGTGGCAAGCAAATAAAATCAATCTGAAAAACTCTACCGTCCACAGACAAAACACAGTTTTCACACCTCGACGGTGTCTCAACTATTTCATCCATGGCGGTAGTGACCACCATAGGAGGATACAAAGGAACAGACCGCAACCCAAGTCGCTTCATACATTGCATCGATACAAAAGAGTGTGTAGCTCCGCAATCAAACAAAATAAAATAAGGAAACCCGTTAACGAAGCACGTACCAGCAATTAAGGAATTGTCACTCTTCTTCTTCCTTGCATCTAAGGTATAAACCCTTCCTTGTGTCTGAGTCCTATTCTGAGGACAATCTCTTTTCAAATGACCCACCTTCTGACATTGGTAACACTTCACATTGTCTATACCACACCTTCCATAATGCATCCTTCCACAAGTGCGACACACCAGAGGTGTACCCGCCCTTGAATCTTGAACTTGCTTTCCTTTGAAGGCTTGTTGTCTAGGCCTGAATTGTTGGTTGGATCTTCCGCGATCCCCTTGATTCACCCTACTCGTAACACCTTCCGCTTGGACTTTCTACAAACTATGTTCAGCTACATAGCATTGTTTTAGAACTTCGTCATAAGTAGTGAACTCCCTCTGAGATACACTATGGGATATTTCAGCTCTAAGTCCAAAAATAAATTGGTCCACCTTCCACCTCTCATCTGGAGCATACATAGACTGCCTAGAATAAGCAGCCATGTCTTCAAACTTTTCAGCATAACTGGCCACAGTCATACTACCTTGTCTTAGTTGTTGAAAATCAAACTCTTTCTGAGTTCTCAAAGAGCTCGGAAAATAATTCTCCACGAAAACAACTTTGAACTGTTCCCAAACCTTAGGCACTTCCTGAATAGCCATCAAAGCCGAAGTGCTCTCCCACCATCTCATAGCGGGACCCTTCAGTGAATGAGAAGCGAACAACACCTTGTTCTCTTCGCTGCATTGGACTATCAAGAAAATCTTCTCCATACCAGAAATCCATTCGCGGGCCTTCACGGGATCTAATCCACCATGAAATTCTGGAGGATTCATGCGGATAAAATCCCGGAATTTCCCACCTTTAGCTTCTGGAACAACTACCGTATGATGCAAACCTCCATTCATTTGTTGCACCATTTGCTGCATGAATAGATTCTGTTGCTGCTGCATCTGTTGCATAAACAGATACAGAGGAGCATTGCCATCGTCGCCCGGCGGATTCGTCCCTTCAGGAGTGGTGCGGGGTCTACCACGAGTGTTTCTACGTCCTTCAGCCATGTTCCTAAAGGTCATACAAATAGGATTAAGTTGATCAGGCTCAATGCCATAAATATAACACTTAAGACCAATGGCGACACAACGTATATGAAACAGAAAGAAATACTTATACTATTTCATGACTAGGTCGAGGATACGACCTGCTCTGATACCAACTGTAACACCCATATATAAAACTCATACATCAAAGCATAAATATTATATATAGATCCAAGTGTTTGATACTGAAACACATAAGCTCCTAGGTAACACATTGTATACAAATAAATGCCCTAAAGTACAAAGTACAAAAACCTAAGGCATATTATACACAAGATGTTCAAAAGATAAAAACTAAGAACTAGATCAACAATGATCTCAAAATAAACTCCGCTACGGAAGCTAGCCATCAACAAGCAAGGAAAAGATCACACGACCTTATCCTTACCCTTCTCGGAACCTGAAGCACCTGAAATACATCAACAACGTGGGGTGAGATACATCAAATCTCAGTGAGTTCCCTATCTTATAGATTCTCTCGGATTAACAAGGTTCTAATAATCCTAACTCAAGTCCGGGGAAAAGGGGAAAGACTCTTGAGTTCACATTTCAATTCTCACACTATATGGAAACATGCCATGAGTTCATCAACTCAAAAATATCACTAATCGATAACCATACCAAGGTACCTCCTGTTCCCGTCCGCTTCTACGTCTAGAAGGCGACCCGAGTCATAGATCCTTGTAATCTACTTGACATATGAATGAATTCGGGTTCTACGGGCCATTAACCGTTATGAATCGTCACTTCACACGTGCCATTAACCGTCACAAGCATACGCTCCATGGGCGCCATTCGTACAATACGGGGAATCAAACCTGCCAAGTAGTTGTGCATCCATTTCAGAGGAGTTCGAGACTCATGAAACTACACTCAAGATAAACCGGTTACGATTACTTAATCACACACACGAATATAATTGTATTCGACAATCACTAGGCTATCATGCCTCAAGGCCTCTCTCGCCTTTCCAACCACAAAGGTTAACCAACATGTTCCATACTAGTGTCTCCAAACCTTCTAAATTCTCCTATAGTTCATAAGGGGGTTTTCCTCACTCTTTCTATTTCTTTTTCCATATTAACATGCATATTCAATTACAATCATGCTAAACAATAATAGGATAGGCAAGACATGTCATAATTGCATAGTAGAATAATATATAACAATTAAAACATAAATATATCACTTTTGGAACTTTCTCAATTATTTAATCGGTTGGTAAAATCAACATATTTCATCTCTATTGTATAGAATATTTTCCCGGCTTTACATCGATATAAAGAATGTTCGATTCCGATAGACGAATCAAAAGTTATGAATTTTCTCGTTTTGGAATAAAATCCCAAGTCCCAGGTCGCGCTAAGCGCGCCCCTGCCCGCGCTAAGCGCACATTCTTTGGTCTGGAGGGATTGCAGGAATTCAACAACGCGCTGAGCGGGCTCCTGCGTGCTAAGCGCGCTCTGCGAAACTCAGAAAAAAAACCCTCCTATAACAAAAATTCCCCACACATCCAAACCTCTTCTCAACCACAAATTACAACCAACAGAGGTGCTACAACCTAGTTCTAGCAAGGTTTGATCAACAACATTCTAAAAACGTATATTTCTCAAGAACACAAAGTTTTACAAAACCTAACATTTCCAATCAAACCAAAACCTCAAAACAATCAACAATACATGTTTCTATAAGCACATTGAGCATTCATTTCGATTTATATAAATTTCCAACCGTTAAAACATTATTTTCAACATTCTAACCTAATAACTCATATTATCCAAAAACTCTAAAATGAGGTTTCTAACTAGAACCCACCTTGAGATGAGCAAGATGGAGATGATGAAAAGATTGGGTGAAGATTTGATGAATGGATGATGATGATTCTTTAAGTTCTTGAACTTTTCTTCTTCTCCTCTTTTCTCTCCTTTCCTTTCCTTCAATGTTACTAACTTTCTCTTTTTGTTTGGAAAGTGGGAGGAAAAGGAAATATATAGTAAACTATCATTAATAAATAATACTACTAAATGTCCAAAAAGTCTCTAAAGTCCAAAAAAATAAAATACCTCAGAGTAAGATAATATTAATTGGATTTATTCTAAGTTCCACAGTTACTCTAGTTATTTTATCAAATAATTTCTCAGAGTACACTGGACTCAGTTGATCACAATATAATATTATCCAGAGTAATAAAATATGGGGTATTACATTCACGCTGTTCAAATATGTAACAACACGAATAATACACTCTTCTTGGCACTAACAATCTCTCATCTTGTTTCTTATGACCACAAATCCAAATGACTCACAACTTTGGTTGTTTGATTTTGAATAGGTGATGGAATTCATTGACACCTAATAGAAATTATTAAGATGATGGTTTGGATGAAGATGATTCTTGAAGAAATTTGGAAGAAGAAGAATGAAGGAAGAAGATGAATAGTAGCCTTAGAAAACACGTGACAACGTTAAAATGAAGAAACATGGAGCTTACAACATTAATATATTCCCCTGCCGAGTCACTAATGAATGTTAAGCATTGTTGTCATGCCACATCATCCCAATTAATGTTTTTTTCAACCAACTTAAATGAAAGGATTAAGTTGGCTAAAAGAAACATTGTTTAAGAGATTAAGTTGTAATGTTTATTAAATAAGAAACCAAAATGAAATATGAAATTAAGTTAAGTGACTTCAACACTAAATAAACCGAATGGTATGTTTGGATTGATGAAATGAAATGGGATGAGATGAAATTGAATGTAATAAATTTAAATTCCGTCGCTTGGATTAATTATAAATGGATGTAATGGAGAGGAACATGATGGAATGGAGAAGAACATGATGAAATATATTCTATCACTTTCCATCACTTTTTATACCCTCCAATTTAAATGGAATGATAAAATTGCTCTAGTCATAAAATATCCAAATAATAAAATAATATCTTTATTCCATTTCGCACCACTCTATTCCACTTCATTCCACTCGATTTATTTTACCGTATTCAAATATAGCCTAAAATAACTTCAAATAAATCAATTCAACCATATTATAAATTTATTTATAAACTACTATTTATTTATTGAAAATTTTAACCACAAACCTATTTTAATAACTAGAAATTGAGATTGAAATCTTTTAGAAATTGAGATTGGATTCTTTTAAACATAAACCGCGATACCATCAAGCCACTCACGAACACACACAAAATAAAAAAGGAAAGAATCTACAATCTCTTAATTTTCCGATACCCATTAAAATTTTTGGATTCAACAATGTCTGGTTTAGAGGAATTGAGAAAAAAGCTCGCACCTTTATTCGATGCTGAAAAGGGCTTTTCATCAACTTCATCTTTAGACCCTAATGATTCATACACAGTAAGCCCTTTTCTTTCTTTCTCTTGTTAATTTTTGTTGTCTAATATGAATTTTGATTTTGGTTGACAAGTTTTCAGATGGTGGAACTGTAAACTTGTTAAGTAGATCATATGGGGTTTACAATATCAATGAATTAGGGTTACAGAAGTGCTCAACTTCTAGGTCTGTTGATGATGAGATTGATGATACTGAGAAAACATATAGGTGTGGTTCTCATGAGATGAGGATTTTTGGAGCTATTGGTAGTGGGGCTAGTAGTGTTGTTCAAAGAGCTATGCATATACCAACTCATAGGGTTCTTGCATTGAAGAAAATCAATATCTTTGAGAAGGTATTCTATTTTGCTTATTCTTAATCTATGAAGCACGGACATCCCGAACACGACCCTGACACTGAGACACTGATAATAATTTGAAAAAATGAAAAAATCAAACGTAATCACAAGTGTCGGTGCAGGTGTCCAACACCGACATGGACACACCTTTTTTTTTTTCTTTTCAGAGGTGTCCGTGCTACATAGTTCTTAATTCTTATGCCATTTTTTTAATTGAATTCATAATTTACAATTTCCATTTGAATCTCATGTTGCATAGATATCATTTGTATTTGTGTAGGGGGAAACTTAGTTTGCAAGTTAGCGTAACCATAGGGTAGTTATCAAGGTTTTGAATAGTGGTTGCGGTTATGGTTGTATCGTGATTCTTAATTGCTGTTAATTGCGGCTCATACTGGCTTGACTGCAGCTGCTTTGCGGTTTCGTTGACATAAAAAATGGTTATGTCGCGGCCCGTTTTGCTGTTGCGGACCTTTATTTTAAAATCTGGTAGTTTTTGATAACTACCTTTTCCGTGCCATAGTTTCTAACTATAGATAATATCATATCATTGCATTGTATTCTTCTTTTCAGTTTGAATGTATAAGAAATGTCTCTTAGCTCTCTTCTATCTCAATTTTCTCTTAATTTTGTTAATGGAAATGTGTTTTCTCTTGTTGTTGCGGTTAGTCCTGTCATAAAATTATTTATGATTGGCCTTAAGGTGGCATACATGAGATATGCTATCTGGTTGTTTATATGTGATATTTTCTTGACGATGTGTGATGCACTCTCGAGTCTTGATGTTGTGTTTTTAAGTTATGGAGTTGCTAGACACTTTATTCGTGACTCAAATAGTGTTTGTCAAATAGCCGTTCTATAACATTATAGCGTAGTGGAATTTGAACAAATCACTATTGTTCTGCGATATGCTATTAAGTGCAGAGTGTTGTCAAATAGAGGTTTTAATGGCGTTATAGCACTATAGGCTATAGCATAACCGAATTTGAAGAAACCGCTATTTCTTGCAATCTGCCATTGACGACATTGGCTTTGAAGTTATAGAGTTGCTAGACTTATAGACTTAGTTATAATGATACTTTTTGTGCCTATTAGGAGAAAAGGCAGCAGCTACTTACTGAGATAAGGACGCTATGTGAAGCACCTTGTTATGAGGGTCTTGTGGAATTTCATGGTGCATTTTACACTCCAGATTCTGGACAAATAAGCATAGCCTTGGAGTACATGAATGGAGGATCACTTGCAGATATTTTGCGAAGGCATAGAATGATACCTGAACCTATTTTATCGTCAATGTTTCAGAAGCTCTTACATGTGAGTAACATATTTTTCTATTTTCATTTTAAACTTATCATAACCGAAGAACACGTAGAATTGAGATATCCTAACTTCATTGGTATTTAACTTTTGGAAGGGTCTAAGCTATCTGCATGGAGTTAGATATTTAGTTCACAGAGACATAAAACCCGCCAATTTACTTGTTAATCTCAAAGGGGAGCCGAAAATTACCGATTTCGGTATTAGTGCTGGCTTAGAGAATTCAGTTGCAATGGTTAGTATATACTCTATCGGTCTCAGTTTGGTAGAATTGTTTGCAAATGTAAATGTTATTCTTTGGTCAAACGAGGACAATATTAATATATAATGTACCTTTTCAGTGTGCTACATTCGTTGGCACAGTTACATACATGTCACCCGAGCGAATTCGAAATGAAAGCTATTCTTATCCAGCTGATGTTTGGAGCCTAGGTCTTGCACTTCTCGAATGCGGGACAGGAGAATTCCCATATACTGCCAATGAAGGTCCTGTCAATCTTATGTTGCAGGTGTGTGCCGATGCTTCTTCGTGTTATTTGTTGGACCGAGCGCTTGCATGTGATAGCTCCATTCTACTAATCCGATTGCAGACATGTACTTCTGTCTGAAAATAACTATACTTGCTTTTTGTGGCAGATCCTTGATGATCCATCACCATCACCGTCAAAAGAGAAGTTTTCGCCTGAATTCTGCTCCTTTGTTGATGCTTGCTTACAGAAGGATCCAGATAAGAGACCAACGGCAGAACAGGTAAGAAAAATAGCGATCATAGATGCGCTATAGCACTACAGTGTAGCGGATTTTGAAGAACATTGATTTAGACACTCCATTGGATAAAAACATGACAGTATGAAATGAACTTGATAATTTTATGTTTGCAGCTTCTTTTGCACCCCTTCATCACAAAGTATGTGACTGCCAACGTAGATTTAGCAGGATTTGTTCGCAGTGTTTTCGATCCTAAGCAAAGAATGACGGACCTGGCAGATGTAAGTAACGAAATTAAAAAATAATAGTTACCTTCATTTGTCACATAGATATATTGATTTTGACATGTGGATAGTAGTTTGTGTCAATTGCTTAAGAAGGTTTTATCTGGTTCTGAAACTGTTTTTACTTTGCATTTTTTTCTGCAGATATTGACAATACATTATTACTTACTATTCGATGGACCCGATGATTTGTGGCAACATGCAAAGAACTTATATAACGAAAACTCAATTTTCAGGTTCGTACTTTTTTATGTTTTAGTTTTGCACCAATTTGTTATTTCGTAAATATGAAGGACTAAATTGCTGAACGCTATTTTGCAGTTTCTCTGGGAAACAACATATTGGTCCTAATAATATATTCACAACTCTATCGAGTATCCGAACAACATTGATTGGCGACTGGCCACCGGAAAAGTTAGTGCACGTGGTTGAGAAGCTTCAATGCCGAGCGCACGGTGAAGACGGTGTTGCAATCAGAGTGTCAGGATCCTTCATAATTGGCAATCAGTTTCTCATATGCGGAGATGGTATTCAAGTAGAGGGATTACCAAACTTTAAGGATCTTGGAATTGATATTCCTAGTAAGAGAATGGGTACATTTCATGAACAATTCATAGTGGAACCAACCACTCAAATTGGATGTTACACCATTGTTAAACAAGAACTGTACATTAACCAATAATGATAGATTATCATTTTTTTTAATGAACGTGTCGTTATTTTTTATCACTATCTTTTGTTGGTCCTGCAAATGCTAAAATAGTTTTTCAAGAAAGAAAAGAAGCTAACTTGTTTGAAGAGGCAAAGGAGTTACCTCCTCAAAGAAGGCGTGATCATGCCATTGACATCAAGGAGGATGTCATAATAGATATATCCGATGGACCCTCCTTGATGACACCATCATCATCAAACTTGAACCTTTTCCATTGCTGTGTGTACTTAGCCATACACAAGGGTCGTTCAAGTTTCATCTTCGAAGAAATTAAACGAACACACGGGAGGCCGTATATTATTCAAAGTGTACAATCATACTTTGAAGTTATTTGGACATGTTTTTTTCTGTATGCATAACATAACAAATAAAATTCAATCATGTTCGAGATATATTGTCAACCAACTATGAATATATATTATTCTCTTTGAATTTATGTTAAATAAAATTTAATCCTGTTTGAGATATATTGCCAATCAACTATGAATATAGATTGTTCTCTTTGAATTTATGTTCTACTAGTGTGATGTGAATATATGTTGCTCTCTTTGAATTTATGTTCTAATAATGTGATAGTGCAACCAAATGATGTTTTCATCTTGCGAGGTTGATTTCAAATCATTTGATTCACGAATTCCCAACCCTTGCATAACCCCCATTTACTATTTTTCAACCAGTTCTTCAATGTAGCATGAGCATATTTAACTCTATTAATTGTAGTATTTTTAAAGTGTCTAACTTGATAAGTCCTACACAAACAATTTTCTCCTTTACCTAGTCTAATAAAGTTCACGATTATCTCTGCTCCAACAACCTCTAATGATGGTTTCTATAAAAGAAGCTATATTAAACCTCATCAGTTAGAAGAACCAAGTCCCATATGAAGTGATAAATCGGTGATGAACCAAACAAGGGATCTTGAAGCTTTAAATTTGTAAAAGCGAGGACATGTGAAATCTCACATGGTCCTGTATCTAAGTGATCAGGTGAACATAAATGCATATAAGTAATTCTCGAATTACTGCAACTCACACAACACCTAACAATATTTTAAACCACTCAAAATTTACTAAAACACCTTAAAACTTTTGGAAAACCTATCAAGGTTCACGTGAAATTGATAAATAATGTTCCTAATCATTTGATAATCATTTGTAGACTGCCTAATCGATTAAGGACTTAGTCCAATCGATTAGTGCAAGAAAAAAAAATATTTTTAATCAATTAAAAATACTCTTAATTGATTAATACATACAACCAATTTAGGGTTTCTATTTTGCGATTAAGGTTGTCTTCTTTTTTAAACTCTTAATCGATTAACGCTAGGACTTAATGGATTAAGTCCCATGAATCTTTTATCTTTTTGAGCAATTTTTTTTCTATAAATAGAGGGGTTCTCTCCAATTTTTCTTGACACCAGAAATTGAATCAATAACTATTCTTTCTTATTTCCAATCTCTTTTACTTTTTCTATATCTTCACAAATTTGCCTTAGTGCTTAAAAATATCCATGAGAGTTCTAGTGTTGTGGAATTGTTGCATTCTTTTTACTAAAGAAGGTATCATATATTTTGTAATATCATTAAAGGAATTTATCATTTAGTTCTTAAGATTAACAAGTTAATATCTTTGTTCGGTTCTTCAGATCAACCGATTAAAATCTCTATTTGATTTGTGAGCTTAGCCTGTTAAAAACTTCGTTTAGTTTTGAGATTAGCCTGTTAAAATCTCTTTTTTGGTTCGTGAGATTAACTAGTTAACATCTCTATTTGTTTATAAGAAGGTTCATGGACATAACTTGTGAAAAACTCACATTTTTAGTGGAACTCTCAAGAGGAAATTTTTGCGGACATGAGTATGCTAAGTAGTTAGGCTGAACCTGTATAAATCTCTGGTGCATGCTCTATTTCTATTATCGCTTTAATTTCCATTGCTCTATTTTATTTTCGCTTATTTCTTTATACTCATTTCTTCTTCTTTCTTTCTTCTATTCCCCTTCTCAAACTCTTTTTTAATAATAAAATTAATCTAAAGAATCATTATACAATGTTTTTCAATCTACACAATTCACCTTCCCTCTTGTGTTTGGACTCACTTGGTCAACACAGTGCATTTAAGTGGGCTTGTTTAACTTACAACCCACAAAAGCAGTTCTATCAATAGAACCCTTGTACGTGTGGATGTATTCACACTTGATGAAACATAGTTTGTTAAAACCTTATTGTATCTCTCTCTCTCTCTCTCTCTCACACACACACACACACACACACACACACACACACACACACACACACACACACACACACACACACACACACGCACACGCACACGCACACACACACGCACACGCACACGTACACGCACACGCACACGCACACACACACAAAAACACACACACACACACACACACACATAGACACACACCCACACCCCCACACCCCCCACACACACAGAGTCTTCATTCAGATCACCTAACATTGATATTGAAGGCACTTTTTTCACGTGGATTGGGTATAGGTATTGCTGTTCATTCAACGCTCGTGATAGTTCTCTAGATTCTGCTTCAATAGTTACTTGCCATGAGAGGTAACCATTATATCACTAATCATGTTCATTCATAAGGATCAACTTAAGGGAAAATTATATTTCTGTTGCATATTTTAATCATAATTTCCTTAAGTTCATCATGAATTAAGCAAGAAAAATGGGAAAGTTATGTTCTTGATCCATGAATGTGCAGATCCAAATATATTTGAGAAGATTATTGAGGAATAAGCGACTAAGGGTGCGCGTGATAACTCAAGAAGTTTTATAAAGGTCATAAGAAATTGAAGAAGTTAAAGCTACAATCTTTGAGGAGTAATATGAGATCATGCAGGTAAGTGACGATGACACAATTACAAATTTCTTTTCAATATTGGTTTTTTCGTTCAATCAGATGAAGTTAAGTAGTTAGAATATCATTGAATTGCAAAAGATTGAGAAAATATTGAAATCCCTAACTGCTAAATTTGATCACATAGTCGTGTAAATTGAGGAATATAAGGATCTGTATGAGATAAATCTTGAAGAGCTGCAAGCATCATTGGAGGCTCATGAGATAAGGTGGAAGTAGAGGAATTGTGAAAAGGTCACAAAACAAGCTATACAAGTCAACTTCTTCAAGAAAATGAAAAAAGATGCCTCAAAGATCAACAAAGAAAAAGAAATGTGGAATAAGAAGTGAAATGATTAAGGTGTTGGCAAGAATTCAAAGAATCAATGAGAGACAAGCAAGAATAATGCCTCTTACAACAAGAAATTCAAGAATAAGGTTGATATGAAGGAATTGCAATGCTATTGTTGCTAAGATTTTGATCACTATGCAAGAGGTTGCCACTTCAATAGAGAATCTAATGCAAGTGACAAAGTTGAAGCATAATGTGCACATGTTGGAAAAAATGACTCTGATGAGGTGTTACTAATGGTCAATACACATTTATCACTAGATAAAGCCGATGTATGATATCTTAACATAACTTATATCAATCACATGACAGGAAGTAAATATTGGTTTTATCAAGTTTGATAAATCAGTAAGAAGAGCCATTAGATTTGATGATAATAGAAAAGTCACATATGAGGGTATATGGAAGACTATTGTGAAGAGGAAAGATGTACAAGAAGAAATAACAAGGGATATACTATATGTTTTTTCAATGGTAATAAACCTGACTAGTTTGGGCCAATAACTCGACAAGAACTACATCATGAGGCTAGAAAACAATAAGTTGAAGGTGTTTGATACAAAATCTAAACTAATTTTGAAAGCACATATCTCAAACAACACGACTTTCAAAATTATGATCAACATGCTTGACCATCAATGTCTTGCATCAACCACTACTAAGGATTAAAACCGGATTTGGCATCAGAGGCATGACCATCTAAATTTTAGAAGTCTGAGTCTAATGCATATGAATAAAATGTTGTATGGCCTTCCTTAGATAAAAATTCCAAAGCAATTATGTGAAGAGTGTTGTGTACCCAAGTAGACAAGGAAGTCATTCAAAGATTACTTTTCTATGAAGTCAAATCAAAAGTTGGAGATTGTTTATTCAAATGTATGTGGGCCATTTGAAGTAAAGTTAACAAGAGTTAATTTTTATTCTTTAACCTTCATAGATGAATTTACTAATTATATATGGATTTAATTGATGGAGAAGAAAAGTGAAGTATTCACTCTGTTCAAGAAATTTAATATGTTAGTTTAAAAACATGTTGAATGTAACATCAAAAGATTGAAAGCATATGGTGATTTTGAATATACTTCAATTGATTTTACACAATTGCATGAGAAATAAGTAATTGAGCATGAGATAATAGCTCTCTACACACCTCATCACAATGGAATTGTTGAAAGAAAGAATATAAACATATTGAACATGGAAAGAAGAGTGCAAAGTCTAGACAAATGCCAAATCATTTATGGGGAGAAACAACCTCAACAAAAATATATATAATCATTAAATTACCAACAAGTAACTTAATGAACAAGATACCATGTGAAGCTTGGACATGTATGAAGTCAATGGTTGTTCATTTCAAAAATATTGGCTCACTTTTCTTTAGGCATGCGCTTGAGCAATTAATAAAGAAGTTATATGATAAAAGTCAAGCAATGATCCTCATGAGTTACCACTCAATAGGTGCATACAAACTACTTTCACCTAATGAAAATAAGTTGGTGATAAGTTGAGATGTGCAGTTTGACAAGAGCAAAAGGTGAAACTTGTTGAAAGTTCTAAACAATTCAATGCAAAAGGGTGAAAACTCAAGTAATGTTAGAACAATATCGCAAGAAGATCAAGTGGAGGAATTTATGCTAGAACAAGGGGTAAGGAGATTAACCAGAGCAAGAACTCAATCATTTATGCTAACTAATTATGAAATATTTCTTGATCAATCAATAAATAAAGATTGTGACCATATTAAAGAAGCCTTTATGTTGAGACTAATACAATTAACCTCAATCAATCCCTAAAAGATGAGAAGTAGTAAGAATCTATGAAGGATGAACTCAAGGAAAACGAGAAGAATTAGACCTAGGAGTTAGTCAGTTACTCAAACAAGAAACCCATAAATGTGAAGTAGATTTATAAGTTGAATCTTATACCAAATGGTGAGATAGCCAAGTACAAACAAGGCTAGTTGCAAAAGGATTCCTTCAAAGGATCGAAATTGAGTTCAATAAGGTATATGCACCAATTTCTAGACTTGAATCTATAAAAATAGTGGTTGCAATTTCAACATACAAGGGTAAAAGATGAATCAGATGGATGTAAAGTCTATATTTCTCAATAGACTATTAAAGGAGAAGGTCTATGTCAAGCAACCACCAAGTTTTGAGATCAAAGGGAAATAAGGGAAGGTGTACAGGCTGAGGAAAATATTGTATGGATTGAAACAAACACCTAGAGAATAAAACAAAAGAATTAACAGTTTTCTCATCAAGTTAGAATTTTAAAAAATCCACATCAAAACAACGAGTATATGTGAAAAGTTCAAGTGAGTAGCACTAAATCATTCAACGCGCGCGCGCACACGCACAGACACACACACACACACACACACACACACACACATACATATATATATATATATATATATATATATATATATATATATATATATATATATTTATCGGTAACATGATCAAATGAAGTTGAATTGACAATATTCAAGGCAAGTATGAATAATGAATTTAAGATTTCATAACTACGGAACTTGACTTATTTTCTAGGAATGGAAATTGTGAACACAAAATTTGGTGTTTTCTTGCACCAGAAGAAATATACATAATATATCTTGAAGAAATTCAAGATGAAAAATTGCAACCTTACAAATACTCACATGTAAGTTGACTTTATGATTGACCCTAGCATCATGAAGTTGATTATGGACTTTATGATTGACCCTAGCATCATGGAGTTGATCATGGACTTTATGATTGACCGTAGCATTATGGAGTTGATTATGGACTTTATGATTGACCGTAGCATTCCATGAAGTACTTCTTCATACATCCGTTGTATTTTTCATGTACCCCTCTCCCTTTTTTTGGTGTACTTTTTACTTCTCGCTTTCCTTTGGTTTGCTGTTTCTTTCTAGCTATTCTTAGGGATTAGGATTGACCTCACCATTTCCTCAAACCCTTGATCCAACGTCAAGTGGTATTTCCTAATAAAACCCTTGATCCAATGTCAAACGACATTTTCTTCAAACCCTTGATCCAACGTTAAGCGGAATTTTTTTCAATAAACACAAAAAAAACATGTTAAAATACGATTAGAATTGCGTGCCACGAGCCTTAAGTGGTGGAAGGAGTGAGAATGAAGTTTTCCTACACTCACTCTGAGTATTTTGGACACAAGACGTTTGACTTGGTAGTTTGAAATATCCACCCTACCCATAGTCTTTAGTGCAATTCTAATAAAAAACAATTTCTTTTCAAAACTTTAAAATCAAAATCAGCTCATCAAACTCTCTTTTTTGCGCCTTAGGGCATCATCCTTAAAACTATTTTTCAAGGTAAAATCAATCAACACACTAATTTAAAATTTATTTTCCCCTTTAGCAAATAAACTTTAGATAACGACACTCATTCGCGCATAGACAACCTAGATGGTTCCTGTTGAGTACAATGAATGTTATGGGTGCTAATACCTTCCCCTTGCATAACCGACTTCCGAACTCGAATTTGGTTGCAAGACTATTTTCTTCACCTTTAGGGGATTTATCGATATTTTTTCTTTCTTCGGAACACATAAGTTCGGTGGCGACTCTGTGCATTTTTTGCATAACAACAAAAGGTTTTGGCATTTTTTTTTATTAAACAGTATTCGGAGATAAATTTATGTACGTTACACGGAGATGCATTTTTGTAATTGTTTTTTTGCATTGTCTTTTAAGGTCTAACTCAAAAACACCTGAGTTTGAGGGTACATTCGAAGATGTATTTTTATATTCTAGAAATATTTTTAATTTTTCACGAAGATAGATGTTGTAATAATTCTTAAAATGCCTTAAAGAATTTTCTAATCGAAAGGTACCACAAGCCTATTGCCCAGTCCACCTTGCCCGTAGTAGCCCAAACCTAGCATGAAAAAGAAAATCCCACTTCTTTGTATTTCTTGTTGACTCATTGTTAAGTATTTATTTATAGGTTCTCATCGATGAAAATAAAGTAATGTATTGAAGAAATTAAAAAAAAAAAAAAACAAATGAGATAAATTATGTTAAGGTATACATTCAATGAGATATATGACTAAAAAAATGTATTTAGAGTTAGTGAATAATCATGGCAAGATAGTATTGTAAAGGTTGATTCTACTATCAGCCCAAATTCTAATTATTTTTTTCCCTAAGAATTTTAAAATTCTACTTAAAATATATTTTATGTGTCTACCAACAGTTTTGATATCTTAACCATCAATAATTGGACTTCTCTAATCATTAGGGGCCATGTATTGGTACAAATCATTTCATTCCTTGCATGATCATAAAGTAAATATACGTAACATCTTTATATCTACAATATTAATATCCAATCCATCAAATGTTGTTTACACAAATCCTAAACAAAAAGCATACGGAAGATTCAAAGTATGACATTCCATATTTGTATTGATCACAATTTCTTTTTGAAGTTGATAGTTTTATAGCAATTAATCATGTAATTTTTTTTATAAGCAAAATATATTCACAGAAGGATACAAAGGGGTATCCTAACCCATCTACAAAATATCATACTATGGAATCACCATTACAAAAAATCTATCGGTGATTTGATCCAATCGTAATAATTACATGTAAAATTAGATTTTTTTACCAATCTACCTCCAAGTTAGTTCACAATCTTATGAACTATGATATCCTCATTCCAAATCTCATCATTAAACAAAACGTTGTTTCTAACGTTCCAAAGACTCCAACATATGACAAGCCATAAACCAACCGCATTTTTAATAGCAATACCAACTGAGTATAAAGAAGACGTCCAACTCCTTAAGTGATCCACCACCGAGCCATTTAAAGGTACCACTACCCCAATCCACTCAAGAATTTTTTTCCAAACAGCGATTGAGTTTGAACAAAGAAACAATAGATGAATAGCTTTTTCCTCAACCTGAAAACAGAACGGACAAACTTTATCATGAGGGGAAGAAATAATGCCGCGAGCGCATAAATTATCCCGCGAAGGAAGACGATCATGGAGAAGACGCCATCCAAAAACCACAATTTTGATAGGTGATGAAACAACCCATATTAATTTGAAAGCTGCCAAAATATTAGCTGATAAATTAACAGGTGGTAATTTAATGTTGGCCAGATATTCAAAAGCAGAGTGGACAGAGAAATCAGAATCCGAATTTAATTTCCAATGAAGAGTATCCTTGCCATCCTTGCACATAACCACTTCATGCAGTAAAATGAGTAAATTCGCCTTCTGCTGCATAATGACCTGATCTCCATTAGCCTCTTGGAACACAACATTCCAAATCCAATTATCTCCATTCCAGGTCCCATTATCAGTGATCACACTCCAGGGATTTGTAACAGCATTGTATAGCTCAGGAAAAAGCCAATCCAAAGAAACACTTCCACACCACGTCGAGGTCCAGAACGAGGTCACTTCACCATTCCCTATTGTAGAACCAATATGTATGAAAAAAGAATCACCACCAAACACGCGGGATAGGCAACAAATGTCGCGCCCCCATAAGGAAGGTTTAACAGAACCCGATGGAAAATCACCACGAACCAAAGACGGCAAAAATGTACCATATATAGCATGGAGAATATCAAGCCAAATGAAATCTCGTGAACACGTAAACTTCCAGATCCATTTAGCTAATAAAGCTTCGTTCAAACTATGAATATCCATAATGCCAAGGCCCCCAGCCTCCCTCGATTTACACACCATGTTCCAATTAATCCAAGTTATTCCATCTTTTATAGGAGATCCATTCCACAAAAAATCTCCTTTGGATTGTTGTTAAAATTTTAATAACTTTTCTCGGCATCCGGTAAAACGACATATAGTGAACTGGGAGATTTGTAAGCACATATTTTATTAAAGTAGTTCTGCCGCCAATGGACATAAGTCTTCCCTTCCATGAGGCTAATATGGCTTGAACTTTGTCTATGATCGGTTTCCAAAAGGAAATCAATATGTGGTTTCCACCAATCTGAATACCGAGAAATTTAAAAGGACACTTATGGATTTTACATGCTAGAAATCTTTCAGCAGCCTTCAGAAACGTTTCTTCAACACCAAAACCAATTAGACTACTCTTATTGAAGTTGATCTCTAAACCCGACATCAGTTGAAAACCTCTCAAAATCACTTTGATTGCTCAAATGTTGTTCCAAGTGGCTTCTCTAACTATGACTGTGTCATCTGCGTACTGAAGCAAATTAAAGGTATCCTTCTGATTAATCTTGATACCTTGGAATAAAGCAACTTCCTCCGCCTTTACCATCAGTGTCGCTAATCCTTCCGCAACAATGACAAAGAGATAAGGTCATAGAGGATCACCTTGACGAAGCCCTCGAGAAACTTCGAAATCTCGCGAAGGACTACCGTTAACAAGGACAGACATAAAACTTTTGAAAACCGTTCCTTCTATCCATCGCATAAACTTGTTGCCAAAACCCATGAATTTCATCATCTGCCGAATGTAGGGCCACTCTACGCAGTCGTAAGCCTTTGCGAAATAAACTTTGAGGATTAGGCTCTTGAGATTGCTTTTTCTTGAATAATCCACAATCTCATTCAATGATAACACTCCATCAAGTAAATTCCTCCCTGCAACAAAAGTAGTTTGAGATGGATAAATTATACTATCCATGACTCGTTTTAACCTGCCAGCCAGAAGCTTTGCTATCACCTTATACACACAACCGACTAAGCAAATCGGACGGTAATCATCAAGATTTCTGGGAGCCTCATTTTTTGGAATAAGAGCCAGAAAAGAAGAAGATAAAACCTTAGGGAGCTTGGCATTTAAGAAAAATTACTTAATACAATTTGTAAAATCGTTTCCCACAATATCCCAACATTTCTGAACAAACTCCAAGTTGAATCCGTCCGGTCCCGGACTTTTATCGCCCTTACACTGGAAAACTGCATCTCTAATTTCTGTAGCCTCAAAATTTTCCTCAATTGTGACTCTTTCCAAGTCTGTTAAAACCTTGAAGTAATCAGGATTCATACGCGGTAAAGGTTTTTTGGTCGAGCTTAACCTTTTTTCAAAATGACTAGCGACACCTTCTTTCACCCCTGCTACATCTTCAACAACTCTGTTTTCTACTGTCACCTTAGATATAGTATTCATCAAATTGCGGTATCTAATAACATAATGAAAATAACTAGTGTTCCGATCTCCCTCCTCGATCCATCTGGTTCGAGCTTTTTGATGAAGCTGACTTTCTTTAATCCTTAATAATTTCCATAACTCATCTTCTGCATAATTACGACTCTTTACTACATGATCATTCACTAAATCCTCATTCTCAGCTAACTCTTCTTCTGCATTATTTAAAATCTCCATATTCTCCTCAATATTAATATCTATCCAACCGAAAATGTTCCTATTCCACCACCTGTTTAATTGGGGTATCCTTTATTTAAATGGAAACTGCTTATTTAATTTGATTCTTTTGACATGATTATTTAATTTGATAAATCTTTGCTTTGTTTTGTAATGCCCATAAGTTATAAGTTATCCTAAAACAATCAATTATAGTTGACACATAGTTATATTTAATTGTGAGAATAAATGGAGTTGAATTGAAAGATTAGACCTACTTTAAATATATAATTTAAATTTAACTTATTAGTTGTTTTAGAGTTTTTTTAAAGATTGAGTCTTACTTTTTAAAATGTCTATATTAACTACTAATCTCTCAAAACTCTAGTTTACTTTAAATCTTTGAAAAAAATGGACTACTGAAAAGGTTACTAGGACAATAATCACCATAAATTTTGTGCTAATAATTCTTTTTAATCTTATTTATTTAAATATATAGATATTTTAAAGAGAATGAGTTTGACATTTTTACGATCGATTCTAATGGACATTCTCACCTTTTCTCTCCTCTAATTATATAGTACTATCTTAAGCTCACACTCTTTAACTCAAGTTTAAAATTTTATGATTAGTAATTTTTTAACAAATTATAATATAGATTTTCAATAACGTTGTGATTAGGGTGTGCCACCCTGATGGAAGGGTTAAACTGCTACCAAGAGATTCGAGTTTACTCAAAAGACAAATGGAAAAGTAAAAAAAGATAAAAATAACATGATTAATTTTCTGACTTGAAATAAGCTGAAAACAAATACACCTGATCTAAATGGGTCTAAATTATGGGTCAGACCCACTTGAAGGAAAAGAAATACAAACATAAATTTAATAAAAATTAATCTCATTCCATAATGAAATCCTGCTGCCATTTGGGTTTCTTTGTAATTTTAGTGAGCCTGTCCAGCATCCTAACACCACTATCCGGTCCACTTAAAACCTTGTCCTCAAGGTTTGATGTAAAAATTAGAGACTCCATGCCATGATGGTCTGACCAATTTTGAGGGTTGGAAAACACATGCCGAGGAGAAAATTGATTTGGAGCATAAGTTGGGAAAGGATAAGGAGAAGCGGGTTGTGTGTGAGGGTAGAAATCTTGAGCCTTGTGCAATCCTTGTATGGTCATATCAGAGGGCAGATTTTGGGAGACGCATATGGATGCATGTCATTTTCTGCGGAAGTGGGATATGTCCGTTGGGGATCTAAGGGTAAAGTTGTGGTCACGTGGTTCTGAGGAGGCAGAAAACAAGATTTGGAAAGTGGGGTAGGTGGGAAACAAGGGGCGGTGGGGTATGTTTCCAAGGTACTTGCATCTAGCTGTGATCCACTTAAGGGATTGGAAGTGGAAAAAGTAAAAGCACGTGTGTTGTTGGCTAAAGGTGTGGCTACAGGTAGAGGGTAATTTCCCATGACTTTTAATGGTTCAGATTTCATGCATGGGAAGTGGATAGGATCTAACGGTTGGGCAACATCCAAGGAATAATCCCCTCTTGCATGTGCTGATAAGTATGTGTGTTGGACTTCCCAATCTCGGTTTCATTTCTTCTTGTCTCCATCGTCTCACTTCCTTGTTTCTCAATATTCCCACTTCCTTTTTTTTTTAATCTCAGTTTCCTTCGTATATGAAATTGTCTTCTGAAGTTCAGATTGAAATCAGTTTTCAATTCTTGGTCCAACCCTCTTTGATCTTCAAAAACTTCTGAACCTTCAGTCACCACCTCTAATGGGTTTTAGTCCAAAACTCCACCGACTTGAGTATTATCAGGAATGGGTACCATTTCCTGTTGTGGATCATTACCATGATAACGTCGCAGTTGGGAAACATGGAAAAAGGGTGGATATGCGACGATCTTGGAAGCAATAGTTTGTAGGCCACAGACTCGATACGACGCCTGACGGGAAGCGGTAAAAAATACCATGTTGATAGTTCTTGTGATTTTCGTCGGTGGATAGATGTATGAAGATATGGTTGCAGAAGAAGCCACACGAAGTCACCAACAACGAAGGTACAATGCCTACATTTTTTATTAGTCTGATCTTGCATGATTTTCTGAATGCAAGCTAGATTTAGCTTTAAATTGTTAAGGATGAGTTGTCTATTTTGCAGGGACGAATCTAGTGAAGGAATGCTCCCATGACCCTTGATGTAGTCTTTGGTCGTCGGAGGTTGCCTTCCATATAATGCCTCAAAATAGGTCATTTTGATTGATGAATGGAAGGTGGAGTTGTGCCAGTACTCTTCCAGATGAAGATATTTGAACCAATCACATGGATTATCACTTGTAAAACACCGAAGGTATGTTTCTAAGCTTCTATTTACAACTTCTGTTTGTCCGTCAGATTCGGGGTGATAAGCTGTACTATATTTCAGGAACGTCCCTTGCACAAGGAAGAGTTCCTTCCAAAAAGAACTTAAGTAAAGAGGATCCCTATCTGAGATGATGGACCGTGGCACCCCATGTAAACGATAGATCTCAACAGAAAAACGTCTGGCTAAGTCCTGAGCTGCAAAATTAGTGGGTAAAGCAACAAAATGGACAAACTTGGACAATCTATCACATATAACCTAAATAACAGTATGGCCAAATGATTTAGGAAGGTGAGTAACAAAATCCATTGACAAGTCTTCCCAAACTTGCTGTGGTATTTCGAGAGGTTGTAACAATCCCTCTTTTTCTGATGGCATGTAGTTGTTTTGTTGGCAGGTGATATAGGTTTTTACAAATTGCTTAACGTCTTTGTATAGTCCAGGACAAAGAAAGGTTTCCGAGATGCGGTTCAGAGTTAGTTTTAGGCTAGAGTGACCCGAGGTCAGTGCGCAATGATACTCTTTGAGGATGCTTGCGCAAAAATCCAGTGTGTCAGGTAAGAAAATAAAATCTTTAAAGTACAAAAGATAATTTGTGAAGCGATAGACCGACTGCATTTTTGGATCACTTTGACTTTTTCTTACGAGATCTTGTCCTTCACTTATTTTTGTGTATAATTGTTTGAGGCGAGATATGAAGTCAGGGATTAGAGTTGAGATGGACAACATTGTTGAGGGCTCCTCAGTGTGTCGGCGACTCAAGGCATCTGCAGCTTGATTTGATTTGCCACGTTTGTAGAATATCTCAAAACTGAATCCCTGTAACTTGGCAGCCCATTTTTGTTGCTCAGGTGTTTGAATCGTCTGAACTAATAAAATTTTCAAACTCTTTTGATCAATAAAAATGTGGAAATGTTGCCCAATAAGATACTGACGCCATTTTTTACAACCTCTGTTATTGCGTACATCTCCCGCACATAGACTGAGGACGCTTGCATACGTAGACACATTTTTCTGCTGAAAAAAGCCAGAGGGTGTCCATCTTGTGAAATAACTTCACATATTGCAACTGCTGATGCGTCAGTTTCAACAATGAAGGTTTTGCTGAAGTCGGGAAGAGCCAACATTGGAGTTTCTGTCATTTTTTTAATGTTGTAAAGGCAGTCTTTGCCTTTGTATTCCACGTAAATGTAGTGAAGCGTAATAAATCGGCGAGTGAAGCAACGAGAGTGGCGTAGTGATGGACAAAACATCTAGAAAAACTAGTGAGGCCCAAAAATCCCTTGAGCATCGTGAGTGAGCGAGGCTTTGGCCAATCCAAAATTGATTGAATCTTGTCTGGATCAAGGGTAACTCTATTGGATGAAATCATATGACCTAGATAATCAACTTTAGGGACTGCAAAAACACACTTAGAAATTTTTACAACAAATTTGTTTGAAGCAAGTAATTCTAAAATCAAGGGTTCTAAATGCCGTTTTGTGAGTATCTTTTGGTATGACCCTAATTTGGTGGTAACCCGACCTTAGGCCGATCTTTGTAAACAAAGAAGTAGAATCCAACTCATCAAAAAGCTCATCTATGGTAGGTATAGGGAAATAATCACGAATAGTTATTGCATTTAGGGCACGATAATCCATGCAGAAACACCATGAACCATATTTCTTTCAAACAAGGAGGACAAGTGATGAGAAAAGGCTAGTACTAGGTTTTATAATGCCCTCAGCCAGCATCTCATGAATTATTTTTATCATTGCTTCCTTTTGAGAATAAGGGTAGTAGTATGGTTTAACATTGATGGGGGAAGTGTCGGGGTTTAGAGGAATACAGTGACCATGTGGCCTGAATGGAGGTAAACCACGAGGTAGTTGAAAGACAGTAGGGTATGAATTTATGGGTGCAGTTAGTTCAGGTGGGGTGGACTTTGGGAAGGCGTCGGAAGGTGTAGAAGATGAAATGGTGCTTTGGTCAGAGGTGGGTTGGCATAATAGCAGGTGTATGGAAGCAATGGAATTAATATGTAAGAGGTGGCGTATTTGGTTAAAGGTGGAAGGGGAGGGGTTTTGGTTGGGGTCACCTGAGATTGTAATGTTTTGTTTTCATAGGTGAAAGATATCTTTGGGATTGAAAAACCGGCCATGAGGGGCCCAAGTGTTCGCGGCCATTCGATACCCAACACAACATCAGCCCCTTCAATAGGAATTAAGTAGAATGGGATGAAAAATAAATGGGTTTGTAGAGTAATAGGTACTTGAGAGCAAAGGCCGAAGCAAAGTAGTTTGGAACCATTTCCCACCATAACTGAGAAATTGGGAATGGTTGTGCAAGGGATTTGTAGGTGCTGAGCAATGCGAGGTTGGAGAATATTATGAGTGTTGCCTGTATCAATGAGGACTGTCACAGGTAGACCATCAATTAGTCCTTTAAATTTCAATGTTTTGGGCGAGAATTCCCCACTAACAGCCTGTGGAGATAGTTGAAAGTATGTCTCCGCATTGTCCTGTTGTGGGAGTTCAATTTCCACACATTCAAAATGGCCAGTTAGGTCTAATGGAACAATAATGGGTGAATCTTCCTCAACCATGAGTAGGAGGAATTTGCCAGCTGCACATTTGTGGCCAGGAAAAAAAATTTCATCGCAGTTGAAGCATAAACCTTGAGCCCTACATTCAGCCTGTTGGGCTGGAGTAATTCTGCAGATAGGAAAATGATTAGTGGGTGGGTTTGGTTGTGTTGTGATGAGAGGTTTAGATGTAGTGGTAGTGGTAGAAGTAAGGAAAATGATTAGTGTAAGGTTTTTTGAATTTAGATTTAGTACCCTTAATTTTGGCTTCAATCAGTTTTACCAAGCCTACAACATGTGAAATTGATTGAGGATGTTGCACAACTAATTCATTGCAAATTTCAGGAATTAAACCAGAAATGAAGCAATTAAGAATTGTATCAAGTGGTAATCCAATAACCATGTTGCCAAGCTTCCCAAGATTAGTTTGGTATTCTGTAACTGAACCATGTTGTCTAAGTTTAAAAAGCTGAGCTTGATGATTTTCATAGGTTGAGGGACCAAACCATAACTCTAAGACTCTAGCAAAGGATTGCAAATCAGATAGCTCATTACTTTGAAACATCCACTTTATACCAACCAAGTGCACCACCTTTCATATAAAAAGCGACCATAGATAAACGATTCTCATACGTGATGTTATAGAAAGTGAAAAACTGTCCAGCTTGAAAAATCTATTCCAACACATCAGTCCCATAAAAAAATTACTTAGTTCAATTTTGGGAGTCCGAAAGGTTGTGTTATGCATAGTGTTGTTGGGTTAGAAGTGAGGGTAAAATGGGGTTTGTAGGAAAGGTCTGGTGTATGGAAATGTAGGATAAGAGGGTAGCTGTGTTAGAGTATTATTATGGGTAAAAGAAGGATAAATTTGTGGAGTTGATGTGTAATGGGGTGGAAAGGGGTATGTGAAGGTTTGTGTAAACGGTTGAAAAAAGGAAGTAACAGAATATATGGTAGGGATTATACGAGTAAAAGATGGTGGTGGTGGTGGTGGTGTATAAATTTGAGTAGCTGTTAAGGTTGAGCTAGTGAGGGACAAAGGGGTGGTTAAGGGTATAGTAGAGATATCTGTTGTAGATCTGGGTTTTGAAGTTGGTGTAGATCTAGGTGTTGAAGTAGGATCTGATCTGGGTATAGAAGTAGAAGCTTCCATTGCTGCAAATTGCTAAGTCATGAGTGCTGTAAAATTATTATTCATTGCAGTCTCTAAATTGTTGTGGTTGGTGTTGATTTGACCCAGTTATAAAGCAACAACTTGATTGTTAGCTTCCATGGATGATTCAAGGTTTTCACGGGTAGTGATGAGATCTTCAATATGTTGGTTTGTGGCGTGAAGAGTATCATCTATGTTTTTGGGTGTTGGATTAGTAATTTTAGGAGGCATTGAGGAAGGAGATGAAAACACCAATTGATGGAAGGGTTAAGTTGCTACCAAGAGATTAGGGTTTACTCAAAAGACAAATGAAAAAGTAAAAAAAAGATAAAAATAACATGATTAATTTTTTGACTTCAAATAAGCTGAAAATAGCCCTTAAATACACCATATTTAAATGGGCCTAAACTATGGGCCAGACCCAATTGAAGGAAAAGAAATACAAACATAAATTTAATAAAAATTAATCTAATTCCATAATGAAATCCTGCTGCCATTTGGGTTTCTTTGTAATTCTAGTGGGCCTGTCCAGCATCCTAACACACCTGTTATGGACTGGGTAGGCCCTTGGCCCACAGTAGGGCAAGACCCAATCCAGTCCAGCTCTTGACAGACCCAATAATTAGATTCTACAAATCTAGCCGTTGGGCAGAATCTATTCGTTGGGCAGAATCTAGCCGTTGGGCACAACATGACCGTTGAGAGCGTCCCCTCACTCGCTTGTCATTTCACGCGACCAACTACCTCCCCAGATCTCACAGAAGCAGTTGGACCAGGTCAAAGGGTTACGTGCCTGACCCTCCACCTGGCAGTCTCCCATTGGTCGACCAGTTAATTCGTTCATATGGGAGACCTTGGCCTTGCGCTGGAGGCTACTTCTATAAATACATTCTCACTTGAGAGGGTCAGGTTTGATCACTATTCAATATTCTAAATCATACCTAAATGCTTTGTACTTGCTTTCTCTCGAGCCCAAACTTATTTTGGCATTGGAGTACCTTGCAGGTACACCCTTCCTCACCTACATCCATCATCTCTGCCCTACACTGAAGGCCACAACGATATAGTCTGATCACTCCAGATCAGTGGTACCGTCTGTGGGAATCTTTGCTTCCCAGTCTTTTTGAATCAAGATACCTCATCTTTTCACCCAAAAGACCAAAGCTTGCTCTCCAAATTTCACTTGATTATCATGGCCTCCAACAGAAACGATGATGTCCATCAAGAACCTGCTGTCACCATTACCACGGATAACGTCGACCACCTGAATCTTGTAGTTGCGGTCCATGAGATCGATCACAGAGATGGAAGGACTGCGGCTCCCCATTCTGACATGTGAAGCCACGCGCACAGGCTGTCGGTCACGTCTTTGAGCCTATACCCGTCCCTCAAAATGCTGACCCCAACACTGCTGCCCTAATTTCCTCTCTCAACAGGTCCAACCTCCTAATCTTCCAACAGGGGGAGAAGATTAACATGCTCGAGCACGTCCTCCATGAGAGACTTCCTTCGCAGAAGTCAGGCAGTCCATCCCCACGTCCGCAGTCTCCTCTTAAAAAATGTCTGCGAGACATATCCAGGAGCATTTCTCCCACCAGGGGACGCTCAAGATCGGAAGAATCTGAGTCAGAAGTTTCCAGAAGACGACACCGTTCTCCTCCGCAGAGATTCAGATGTTCCCCTTCCTCGAAGAGGTCCAGGCCTTCAGAAAAACATCACGAGCACCGTCGGTGGCACAGACATTCTCCTCGACATAGCAGAAGCCACACACGCAGCCACTCCCTTTGCAGTTCTTCGAGTGCGAGCAGCGATGACGATGTCTATGGACCCATATCTCAGGAGATCATGGACACTCGCATTCCTCGGGGTTAGAGAAGTCTCTCCCTCTGGAAACTTATGACGGAACCACTGACCCAGGCAAGCATACAGAAAATATCGAAGCCATGCTCCATTACCACAACGTGAGCGGAGCCGTTAAGTGCAGGTTATTCCCCATCATTCTCAGGAAGGGGGCCATGGCCTGGTACTAGCGGCTTCCCCGGGGTTCGGTCACATCTTGAAGAGATCTGAAGAACCAATTTGCCCGACACTTTACTGCCTCCCGACATCATCCCAAGTCAGAGGCCACTCTCGAAGCCATTATACAGGGTAAGGATGAGCCCTTGTGCGTATACATTGAGCATTTCAACAAGGAGGCTGTGGAGGTCCACACCACGGACCATATGAAGAAATATCTCCTCGAGAAGGGGTTGAGACCGAAGAACGAATTCCGCAAAGCGGTAGGCATAGAGAGCCCTCGCACCATGGCCGAATTACTCCGTAAGACTCAAGCATATATATAATACAAGGAGAAAGAGGCCGCTTACAAGGCCCGAGATTTCAAGGGATCAAGAGAGTTCCCAGGCAACAAAAAAAGACGAATCAGAGGCTCCCCGGCGTGATAAGGAGAGACGACGAGACGATCGTCCTAGCGAGGGCAAGGGACCTGCTGGTCGCTTCACTGAATACACCCCGCTGACAGCTCCATGTGAACGCATTCTCTTTGAATGTATCAATGCGGAATTCAAGCAGGGGGTGTCCGGTTCCCCAAGCCAACATCGTCGAAAGGCAACACGGACAAGAGTAAATATTACCACTTCCATCGTAGCCACGACCACGTGACCGAAGAATGTGTGCACCTGAAGGACGCTATTGAAATCCTCATCAAGGAGAGTCACCTAAAGCAGCATACGAAAAAGGGTGAATCTTCCCGACGAGAGACTTCGGAGACCAAGAAGGAAACAGAGTCTTCACTGCCCAGTTCTTCCCCGCAGATCGCCATGTCAATCATGCGGCCAGAAGACTTCATCATCCCCGACTACCTCGAAGATCCCCCCAGATATCCGTGCATAGTACCTGGGAGACTTTCCCTACAACCATGGTTATTTCATGTGGCGGATACAATGAGCTCACAGTGGGGTCGGTCAAAAGAAAGTTCGACCAGCTCATCGACTGCAGCCCTGACCGGTTATCCATGCTCGAGAAGGTTCAGGGGCGTTCTTAGCATATCACATTCTACCATGAGGAGCTGCCTGGGGGTTCCCCGAACTCACACATTCCTCTGCTCATTAGGGCAAGACTGGCAAGCACTGATGTCCGACGGATCCAGGTCGACCAGGGTAGTTCGGTGGACATCATGTACACCGGTTTGTTTTGCGCCCTAAAGCTGGACCAGAAGAATCTGTCACCATACCGCCAGACCCTGGGGTTACATGCAACTTCCAGTCACCTTCTGGGAAGAGGAGGCATCAAAGTCGATCAAAACTCAATTTCTGGTAATTAACTATCCATCGTTGTACCAATGTATCCTGGGCAGACCAACCCTAGCGGAGCTGATCACTGTTCCTTCAACCGTTCGTCTCAAGATGAAGTATTATACAGAGAAGGGCCACGTCGCGACTTTGCACGGGGATATAGAAGCTGCAAGGAGATGCTTTGAAGCACCTACCCGAGGACAAAGCTCAATCGATGCAGCACCCAAGGCCGCCAAGCGAGCAAGGGAGGAGGACCATCCCAACGAAGAAAGTCGGCCTGACAAGAAGCCAACTCTCCCAGTGCACACAATCGACCTTGACAGCCAGATTTCTAAAGAAGACGATAAAGACAGGAACGAAGGAACTTTGACAGCATCAAGCAGCTCCTATGCGTCAACCATCATATGTTCGATACGTGACAGGGAATTCGAGGTCATTACTTTCAGAGATAACCTAAACAGTGAGGTAAAGATAGGCGTAGGGTTGCCCGACGAGGTAAAGCAACAGTTGAAGACATGCCTGGAGAACCATGTAGATCTATTTGCTTGGAGCGCCGCAGACATGCCCGACCTTGACCCTGAGACTGTACGCCATCAACTGGCCATCGACCCAGCTGCCCAAGTTGTCGCGCAGCGCAGGCGCAAGCAATCCGATGAAAAGGCAGAGGCTGCCAAAAAACTTGTACAAGACCTCTTAGATGCAAAATTTATCTCGGAGGCCAGGTATACAACCTGGTTGTCCAATATTGTACTTATCAAGAAACATAATGGAAAATGGCGCATGTGCATTGGTTATATTGATCTCAACCGGGCTTGCCCGAAGGATGCTTATCCTCTGCCCAGCATAGATAAGTTCGTAGATAATTCTGCAGGTTTCAAACTCTTGTCCTTCATGGACGCCTATTCAGGATACAACCAAATTTCCATTGCCGAAAGGGACAAGTAAATCACCGCGTTCATGACCTCATCGGGGAACTATTACTACAACGTAATGCCCTTCGGTCTAAAAAATGCTGGATCCACGTACCAACGTATGATGAACAAGGTCTTCTGATCAGAAATCAGGGACATGCTAGAAGTATACATGGACGACATGATCGTGAAGTCCTAAGAGGAATCAGATCACACGGTTCACTTGCAAAAGGTCTTTGACCAAGGGAGAAAATGCAATATGCCTTTTAACCCAGAAAAATTCATATTCGGCGTACGGGCAGGGAAATTCCTTGGCTTCTACCTCACCGAGAGGGGGATAGAGGCCAACCACGAAAAATGTCAGGCGTTCACTGAATTTCCCATGCCCAGGTCAAAGAAATCTATATAATCCCTCAACGGGATGCTCGCTTCACTTTCTCGCTTCGTGACCAAGTCTGCCCAACACGCTATGCCCTTCTTTAAACTCCTCGAAAAGGAAGTAACTTTTGAGTGGACAGAGGAATGTGAGCAGGCTCTGCTCCACCTCAAATGAGCTTTATTTGAACCCCTCATTCTATCGTGACCGAATAATGGGGAGACGTTGTACCTCTACCTCTCCGTCACCATCGAAGCCATTAACGCTACCCTCATTCGTGAAACACTCGACGGGAAAAAACCCATATATTTCACGAGCAAGGCCTTGAAAGCGCCAGAACTCAGATACCAACAAATCGAGAAGGCCACCCTTGCTCTCATCAATGCAGCGAGGAGACTAAGGCATTACTTCCTGGCCCACACGATAATAGTGCAAACAGACCAGCCCATAAGACAACTGCTTAGCCGGACAGACATGACCGGTAGAATGCTCAAATGGTCTTTGGAGCTGTCAGAGTTTGACATCCACTACGAGGACAGGAAGGTCTTCAAGGAACAAGTCTTGGCCGATTTTGTAGCTGAAATGACGCCTCCGGCGTCCCCATCTAGCGGGGTATATAAATGGACCATCTTCGTCGACGGATCATCCAGCTCCTCGGGAAGTGGTGCTGGTATCATCCTCGAGAACGACGAAGGAATCCTAATTGAGGTATCTCTAGTCCTGTCCTTCCCCATGTTGAATAACCAAGATGAGTACGAGGCATTCCTCGCAGGCTTACAGTTAGCCAAAGACTTGGGTGCCAAGGAAGTGAAGATCTTCATAGATTCCCAACTCGTGGTGTCCCAAGTATGAAGAGAATACTAAGTAAAAAATGATCACCTGGTCGAGTACCTGACGCTGGTGAAATAGAGGATAGCTAAGTTTGATGCATGGGAAGTCCAACACATCCCTCGCGAATGAAACACTTGAGCAGATGTCTTGTCAAAACTGGCTAGCACCAGAAAGTAAGGTGGCAATAAATCTATCATACAGGAGGTACTCTCCCGCCCAAGTATCGAAAAGCCATCGGGGCTGCTCGACGTCAACGCCATTAACGACATCAATTGTTGGATAACCCCGGTGCATAAATACCTCACTAAGGGGAGTTGCCCTAGGATAGCAAGGAGGCCAGCGTGACCAAACGAAGGGCCTACTCCTACGCCCTGGTCGATGACAAACTCTACCGTCGAGGATTTTCCATTCCTCTCCAGAAATGCGTTTAGGAGGACAAGGTCCCTGAAGTTCTCTAGGAAATTCACGAGGGTATCAATGCGCAACACTTGGGAGGGAGATCATTGGCACGAAAGACCCTGCGAGCAGGATACTATTGGCCGACCATGCAGCACTATGCTAAGGAGTATGTTCAAAAATGTGACCGATGTCAGCGCCACGGGGACATGCACTTGGTACCCTCTAATGAGTTGAAGACTTTGTCCTTGCCTTGGCCCTTCGCCTGGTGGGGGATGGATATCCTCGACCCTTTCACAATGGGGTCTTACCAAATCAAATTTCTGATTGTGGCCGTCGATTACTTTATAAAGTGGATCAAAGCCAAAGCTCTCGCCAAGATCACAACCTTCAATATACTTCGTTTCTACAAAAGAAACGTCCTCGCACGATTCGGGATACCCTAGGCCCTTGTGACCGACAATGAAACCCAGTTCACGGACAGGAAGTTCTAAGACTTCGTCGCCAAAATAGGCACAAAGCAACACTTCATGTCCGTCGAGCACCCCCAGACTAATGGGCAGACATAGGCCGTGAACAGGGTAATCCTTCGAGGGCTAAAATGAAGGCTAGGCTAGGCCAAGAAGAGATGGGTCAAGGATCTACACAGCGTGCTCCGGGCCTATAGAACAACCCCACACTCCACCACCGGGGAGGTTCCCTTCCGACTAGCCTACAGAACTTTGGCAGTGATACTGGTGGAGATTAAGGAACCTTCTAGATGAACGGAAGCTCCTCTCGACGAGGAGATAAACGACGAGGCTCTGAGAGAAGAGCTCGACCTGGTCGAAGAGATCCGATCTGGGGCATGTCTTCGTAAAGCTTCGCTGAAATAAAAAATAACATTGGCCATGACGCCAAAGTCATAAAGCGTGACTTCCCAGTTGGTAGCCTGGTCCTACGCAGAAACCAAAAGGATTCGCGCGAGGGCAAACTTGTCGCAAACTGGGAAGGACCTTATAGAGTTAAATCAAAAACAGGCATCAGAGCCTACTACCTAGAAACACTGGACAGAGAACCCTTTGCTCGACCATGGAACGCTGAAAACCTTAAGCAATATTACAGTTAGGACCAGCCACTAGTTTGGACTAACTGACGACGAGATCACCCCACTGCGAGGAGATGGCCCGACCACAAGACCGTGCCCCAGTGCAAGCACGATCCTTCACTTTATAATGCTGGCCAGTTTCTGCTTATGGGACGAGCAGGCTTTGTGCTCAATGGGGTTACCTCAATCGAGCTCCACCTTTGCCGCACTAATTAGGCAAGACACCCAACTCGCAATGGTATAGTCCAAGCCCTGTGGGATTAGTACCTCGACCGAGATCCTAGTCCCGCCACCGGCGAAACCGCTTTGCCTCCTCAACAAGTTCCCCAAGCTGTCGAGCGTAACAATAACAAGTCGAGCAAAATGTCCATGCTTAGCATTCGATGTTAAAAGCATACACAAATAAATGTAACATACACAATGCTAAACACAAGATATTTATATAAATATGGTCTGAAGGCCAGAGTAGCTAATATTACAAAAGGAGGGCTATGCCCGATAAAAAGGTTACAAACCAAATGGCACGCAGGCCAACAAAGTACAAATACAAACAACTAAACAGCATCACTGGGAACCTCTGGAGGAACCACCTCGCCATTGACGACCATGTTGAGAACACCCATCCCTTCGATCAGCAGCTGGACATCGGAGTTAAGAGCTTTCATCTGCGCCACCGTTGCGTTGAAGTCGAACTCAGCTACCCCTAAGTTATCCTGCTTGAGGACATGGATCCTCTTGATCAGGTCCCTCCGGGTCTTCAGGGCCTTCTCATCGTCGGTCTCATCCTAACAAACTGTTGACGAACCCTCTAGTTCAGCCACCTTCGCCTTCATACGGGCATTCTCTTCGTTCACCTTGGTCACCTCCCCCTTCATCTGAGTCACCTCCTTCTGGAGTGCGATCTTGGCCTCCAGATTGCCTTGGAGCTTTATCAAATCATTATGGATCTCCACGTTCTCCAGTTCCAGGTCAGTGATCTTGGATTGAGCCTTCTTAAGGTTCGCGAGCGGAACTGTCTCCGCATCCCCTAGGGCCAGCGCCGCCTCTAGCACTCTCATCACAGCGGCCGCATCCTGGCAGAGAAGCTTCCTCCTTACCTTAGGGTCGGCAAACAGGATGGCCGGCGCCTCAAGGTCGGCGACCATGACAAAGTTTTCCCCGTCAAACATCCTTCCTTGGAGGTAGCACGGGGGCAGTACAAATTTAACCCCAGTAAAGCCGCTTGACCCACCAGCTGAGGAAGATCCAACGTCGTCCCTCTTTCTTTTGTTTGTGCTATCTGGAGTAGGAGGGTTCGAAGTGGTCCCCGGAACGGAGGCGGTGCCGTCCACAAATTTCTCCAGTGTTGCCTGCTGCTTGCCAGCGTCAGCCTTATGCACTAGGGGCATCTTCTTCAAATTTTTGGCCGCTGCGGACCTGACCAGACGCTCCCTCATGTTCGATATTTTTCATGCAAAAATAAAGGGGAGGTTAGCATGTGAAACAAGAGATTAAAAGTGAATTTGAAAAAGTAAACTATACCGATGAGCTCAAACGCAACATCCTCCCGTTCACATTCGAGGAGGGCCTTGGTATTAATATAACGAGCCGCCCGAGAATGCTCTCTATCTTCCCCGTACAACTCTTTACCATCCCTGTCCACTACGAAGGCAGGGCTGAAACTCTCTACATAGGCATGTAATGCCCGAAAAGACTCCTTGTCCCCGTCACTGAGCTGCTCGTGCTTTACAAGGAACTGGTCGATCCTGTATCTAAAATGGGCACACATCCATTCCAACGGAAACTTTGACACCTCCTTCACCACTTCCCGACCATCAACTTCCACGGTCTCCAGGGTGGATATGGACTTCTTGGTCGCCTCCGAGACAGGCTTCACAACCAAGAACCTGTCCTTGAAGTTTTAGACAGATTCTGAGTACGGCCAGAAGAGCCTGCTCTTCTGCTTGAAGGATATCCAGCTCTGCTTCGGGCCTGCTGTGCTCCTTTGAATTTGAAAAATGTAGAAGAAGAGATCCACAGTGGACTTGATCCTCAAGTAGCGACATACCAGCTCAAAGGCCCTGATAAATGCCAGTGTGTTCGGATGAAGTTGAGCCGGGCACATTTCTAGATGGCAAAAGATGGCCTCTTGAAAGTTGGTGAACAAACGACGATACCTCGCCTCCATTAAGGAAAATTCATACATGAGGAATCGCATCCCCAGATACACCGAACAGATCCGGTCGCTTTCTGTGGGGAGATAGCCATCCAAATTTCCAAGAAATGAAGAACACCATAGAGAGGTGAAGAACTTACTTGGTGATAGAGAGGTTGAAGATGAATATCACGGCATGGACTATGAAGATCAACGACAGCGAAGAAACTCCGGCGAAAGTACGAGTTGTAGAACAAAGGGATTTGGGGAGAGGAATTTGCGTGAGTGTCCAAATGAATCCCCTTTCCCCTTTTTTATAATCACTTGCTCGCCTGGGAAGCGCAAAGGCCATCATAGCCTAGACCCCTAGGCCTGACAGGAATTAAATGCACCACCACGTGTCAAAAGAGAATCTTTGTTTGGCATTCCCAAAGCTAGACGTTACATCCACTAAGTCTTCTACAGCCTCCGCGAGCATATCTTCGTTGACAATATGCACGAGTCATGTCCTCGTCAAACCTCATCGACATAAAAACGTCGTTTCCACGGGCACGTTCACTAAACCTGGTCGACATAAAAATGCCATTTTTGCGAGCATGTCTTCGCATACGAAAGGCTTGCCGGGATGATAAGCAATCAGTGTTGACCACACTAACCATAGAACGGGCGAAGGGAATATCCCCGAACATTATCATTAAAAGGCAACAGTCCACGAGGCTATTTCAAGTCATCACTCTTCCTCAGAGCAAAGACTTGGGGGTGGGGGCTCCTGTTCTGGACTGGGCAGGCGCTTGGCCCACAGTAGGGCAAGGCCCAATCTAGTCCAGCTCTTGGTAGGCCCAATAACTGGATTCTGCCAATCTAGTCGTTGGGCAGAATCTAGCCGTTGGGCACAATATGACCGTTGGGAGCGTCCCCTCACTCGCTTGTCAGTTTACGCGACCAACTACCTCCCTGGATCTCACGGAAATAGTTGGACCAGGTCAAAGGCTCACGCGCCTGACCCTTCACCTGGCAGTCTCCCATTGGTCTACCAGATAATTTGGTCATATGGGAAACCTTGGCTCCGCGTTGGGGGTTACTTCTATAAATACCTTCTCACTTGAGAGGGTCGGGTTTGATCACTATTCAATATTCTAAATCATACCTAAACGCTTTGTACTTGCTTTCTCTCGAGCCCAAAATTACTTTGGTATTGGAGTACCTTGCAGGTACACCCCCTCCTCTCCTACATCCATCATCTCTGCCCTACACGGAAGGCCATGAAGATCTAGTCTGATCACTCCAGATCAACACCCATTAGTTTAAACTTTTATTTATTTATATATATATATATATGTTTTATTATGATATGGACCCACTTAATTTACCACCAATCCGATACAATGTCAATAGATTTGATATGTGAAAGAAAACTATACGATAAATGTGTAGGATTATAGAGTACAGAAGTAGATTTTTGTTTCTTATTTATATCGATATAATTAAAAAAAGCAATCATAATAAATTAACTAACTCATGCTTTAATTCTACAATCATATATACCTTGACTCGTAGTCGAAAACTAAATTAAATTTTGTGGTATTTGAATCGAAACAAAATCTATTGTGTGGTGGCAAGGTAAAAAAACTAGAGATTTGTGAACCTTGGGTATTTTGTAAATCATTTAGGGTGAAGTTTAAAAAAGGTAAACAAAAAACACATGGATCCTTTGATTACATTCATGCTGATCTTTGGGGGCCTGTAAGGAATCCTTCACACTTAGGTGCAAAGTATTTCCTATACATATTTGATGATTATTCCAAATTGTTATGGGTATTCATCCAGAAGACTAAGGATGAAACTTTTTAAAATTTCAAAATTTGGATTACTGGTTGAAAACTAACCTGGCAGGAAGGTCAAGAGGTTGAAAACTGACAACGGTCTTGGATTTTGCAATGAGGTGTTCAACATCTATTGTGTTGCGTCTGGTATTGTAAGACACAAAACTAATACAGGTACTCCCCAATGAAATGGTTTAACTTAAAGGTTTAATCAAACCATTCTGGAAAAAGTGAGGTGCATGTTGCTTAGTTTGGAATTAAATAAGGTGTTCTAGGAAGAGGCTATTGTGACTGTAACATACCTGATTGGGGATGAAGACACCTGAAGAAGTCTGGTCGATACATCCACCAATTCTCAATAGACTTAGAGTATTTGGTTGTTTAGTCTATGCTCACATTAGGTAAGATAAGGTTGAACCTAAAGCTCTGAGATATATGTTTCATGGATAGCCTAAAGGAGTCGAAGCTTATAGGTATGGTGCCTAGAGTCAGGTCACAAGAGGTGTATCATAAGTCAATATGTAGTTTTCAATGAAGCAGAAATGGAGTTCACAAAAACTGATGACGTTGGTCAAAGTACCAAGATATTAGGAGAAGAGCTGGAACAGGAAGAGATTCCTATTGAGGTAGAGCATACTGATGCTGACTTGCATAACCCAGATAAAGTCAAAGAAGATGCACGAGTTGTTGATGAAGACGAGGAGACTGAAAATGACTATCTTCTGGAAAGAAACAGGCCAAGAAGAGTCATCAAGCCACCTCAAAGACTTGGTTAGGAAGATCTCATAGCTTTTGTCTTTATTTCTGCAAGTGAGGTCCTTGATGAAGAACCTAGAGATTACAAGAAAGCTGTGAAGATTCGAAACAAGATTGAATAGCTGAAAGCCATGGATGATGAGATGAAATATCTTTATGATAATAACATTTGGGAGCTGATCAAGAAACCTGTTGGAGCCAGGTTAGCCCTCTATAATTGGATTTTCTAGGTTAAGGAAGGAATCGAAGGAGTGATGTCGAAGCGATTTAAGACAAGGTTAGTTGCTAGGGGGTTCACTCAGAAAGAAGATGTCGACTTCAATGACATGTTATCACATGTTGTAAAGCATATATCCATTTGAATTTTGTTTGCAATGGTGGGAAAGTTTGAATTAAAACTTGAACAGGTGGATATGAAGACAACCTTCCGGTATGGTGATCTAGATTAAACAATTCTAATGAGGCAACCTGAAGGGTATGCATAAAAGGGAAAGAAAGATTATGTGTGATAGCTGAATAAGTCTTTGTATGGGCTGAAACAATCTCCTCGACAATGGAATAGGTGATTCGACAAGTTCATAACACACATAGGTTTAACTAGGAGCCAGTTCGACCATTGTGTTTACTTCAGATTTCAATCTGGAAATTCACATGTTAATTTGTTGCTTTATATGGATGACATCCTCATAGAAAGATGTTGTTCTAGACTGGACCAATGGCTAGGCATGGCCCAATCCACTTCTGCTCTCAGAACGGCCCAATTGCTTAAGCCCAATCTGTGAAGGGCAGAGTTTACTTTTCTGCCCTCCAACCGGGCAAGAATTACGTCGCTCCTCTCCGGTACTACTGTCCGTCACGTATGGCTTCATTAATCCTAGGAAAGCTATGGGCAGGTGCCCGGAACTACGCCTTTGCCCGACATAACGGCTAGTTTTGGGCACCCTGCACGACATAACGGCAAGTTTTGGGCAGTTACCTATTCTTTGGGAAACAGTTATTTCGCCCCGGTAATAGGGACCGTTGGCCATGCGTTGGGGGCACTATAAAAACCCTCTCATTCGAGAGGGCCAGGTATCTAATAATCATCCTAAGAACATACTTTGTACTTGCCCCTTTTTCTCCGACCCTTTCTTACTTGAGCGTCGGAGTGCCTTGCAGGTACACCCCTCTCCTCTCCTACAAGCATCATCATCTGCCCTACGCGAAGGCCATGACGATCCAGTCTGATCACCACGATCAGTGGCACCATCTGTGGGAACCTAGCTTCCCCGTCTTTTGATTCAAGATCCCCTATTTTTCACTTTGAAGACTAAAGCTCTCTTCAAACCTCTTTCGATCATCATGGCATCCACCAAGAATGATGATGTCCACCAAGAAGCTGCTATCATCGTTATAGCTGATAACGCCGACCATATCCTCGCCATATCTGTGTTTCTGGAAAATGAGCAACGGGACGGGAAGACTTCATCCCCGACCCCCGATGAAACGAAACCTCGGGCACAGGCTGCTGACCGTGTTTTCGAGCCTATTTCAGTTCCTTAAAACGCTGACTCCAGCACGGCTGCTCTCATAGCTTCCCTCAACAGATCAAACCTCTTGATCTTCCAGTAAGGTGAAAAGATCAATGCTCTCGAGCATGTCCTCCAGGAGCGCATGTCCTCGGAGAAGCCTCACAGCCTGTCTCCACGTCCTCGGTCTCCCCCTAAGAAATGGAGGCGTAACAGGTCCAGAACCCTCTCCCCGGAGAGAAGACGATCAAGATCAGAAGAGCCCGCATCCGATCTTGTACGACGACGACGCCGCTCTCCTCCGCGGAAGTCAAGACGTTCCCCTGCGTCAAAGAAGTCTAGGCCCTCAGCAAAGTACGAGCATCGCCGTTCGCACAGGTATTCTCCAAGACGAAGCAGGAGCCGTGGTCGTAGCCATTCCCTCTCCCGTTCGCCTTGCACAAGCAGTGATGACGACATCCATGACCCTTCTCACAGGAGATCACGGACACCAGAATTCCTCACGGGCTAGAAAAGCCCCCCGCTTTAGCGACCTATGATGGGACCTCCGACCCTGGCAAGAACATATAAAACATAGAGGCAATGCTCCACTACCACAACGTGAGTGGGGCCATAAAATACAGACTGTTCATAATCACCCTCAGGAAGGGGGCTATGGCTTGGTTCAAGTGCCTTCCCCGAGGGATGGTCACATCGTGGAGAGATTTGAAGATCCGGTTCACTCGGCATTTTACGGCTTCCCAACGACATCCCAAGTCGGAGGCCACCTTGGAAGCTATCATACAGGGCAGGGACGAGTCCCTGCAGGCATATATTAAACGGTTTAACAAAGAAGCCGTGGAGGTCAATACTACAGACCATATGAAAAAGTATCTTCTCGAGAAGGGCTTGAGACCAAAAAGCGAGTTTCGCAAGGCCGTCGGAGTCGAGACTCATCGAACATTAATGGAACTTCTCTAGAAAGCTGAAGCGTACATACAGTACGAAGAGAAAGAGGCCGCATATCATTCCTGGGATGCAAGAGATCGCGAAAATACCCGGGCACCAAAAAAAGATGAGCCGGAGACATCCCGACAAGGAAAAGAGAGGCGACGAGACGATCGCCCCTGAGAAGGTAAAGGGCCTGCTGGCCGATTCACGGAGTATACCCTGCTTACCGCTCCTCGCTAGAGCATTTTCTCCGAATGCGTCAATAAGGAGTTCAAGCAGGGAGGCGCCAGGTTCCCCAAACCAACGACGTCCAAAGGCAACATGGATAAAAGTAAATATTTCCGTTTTCACCGCAGCCACGACCACACGACCGAGTACTGTGTGCACCTTAAAGATTCTATTGAGATCCTCATCAAGGAGGGTTATTTGAAGCAATATATCAAGAACGACGAGTCTTCAAAACGGGAGGCGTCAGATTCAAAGAAGGAAGCAGAATCATCCCCATCCAGTCCTCCCCCACAAGTCGCTATGTCCGTCACACGACTAGAGGACTTTGGCGTCCCAGATTATTTCGAGGAGCCGTCCCAGGTGTTTGCACTCAGAACTTGGGAAGCATTCCCTGCAACCATGGTTATCTCATGCGGGGGGTACAATGAGCTGACAGTGGGATCTGTTAAGCAAAAGTTCGAGCAGCTTATTGATTGCAACCTTGATCGGCTATCCACGCTTGAGAAGATCAAGAGGTACTCCCAGCCGATCGCCTTTTACTGCGAAGAGCTGCCTGAAGGCTCTCCCAACTCACACATCCCCTTGCTCGTCAAGGCAAGATTGGCAAGCACTGACGTCAAAAGAATCTTGGTCGACCAGGGCAGTTCGGTGGACATAATATACACAAGTCTATTTCGGGACCTCAAGCTGGACTAGAAGAACCTCTCACCATACGTGGTTCAACGGAGCCACGGCCAGACCCTGGGGGTACGTGGAGCTCCTAGTCATATTCGGGGAAGAAGAGGCGTCCAGGTTAATCAAGACCCAATTCCTGGTGATCGATTTCCCGTCACTGTACCAATGCATCTTGGGGAGACCGATCCTCGCTGATTTAGTTGCTGTCCCTTCAATTGTCTAACTCAATTTGAAGTATTATACGGAGAAGGGTCACGTTGCGACATTGCACGGGGACATAGAGGCTGCCCGCAGATGTTTCAAAGCAGTGACCCGGGGACAAAACCAGATCGGTGCAGCACCCAAAGCAGCTAAGCGGGCACGGGAGGAAGATCATCCATCCGAAGACGGCTAACCGGATAAGAAACCTGCACTCCCTGTACACACTATTGACCTTGACAGCCAAATTTCAGAGGAAGGCTAGGAAGATAGTTGTGAAGGTGCGTCAACAGGGACGACTAGCTCCTCTACAACAGTCCTCATGCGACCAGTTCTAGACGGGGAGTTTAAAGTCATCGCCTTCAACAATAACCCCAACAGAGGGGTGGATATTGGTGCTGGACTGCCCGACGAGGTCAAGCAATAGCTAAAGAAGTGCCTGAAAGACAATGCTGATCTGTTTGCTTGAAGTGCCGCAAACATGCCTGGCTTGGACCCTGAGACCACATGCCACCATTTGACCATCGACCCAGCTGCCAGTGCCATCGCGCAGTGCTGGTAGAAACAATCTGACGAAAAGGCACAGGCTGCCGAAAAACTTGTACAAGTCCTCTTAGAGGCGAAATTCATTTCGGAGGCCAGGTATACAACCTGGCTGTCCAATATTGTACTTGTTAAAAAACATTGTGGAAAATGGCTCATGTGCATTGAATATACTGATCTCAACCGGGCTTGCCCGAAAGATGCTTATCCCTTACCGAGCATAGATAAACTCGTAGAAAACTCTGCAGGTTTCAAAATTTTGTCCTTCATGGACGCCTATTCGTGGTACAATCAAATCCCTATGGCCGAAGAGGACAAGAGGTACACCGAATTCATGACCTACTCGGGGAACTATTACTACAATGTAATACCCTTCGGTCTGAAAAATGCCGGGCCCACATACCAGCGCATAATGAACAAGGTCTTTCAAAAAGAGATCGGAGACATGCTCGAAGTCTACATGGACGATATGATCATGAAATCCCAAGAGGAATCCGACCATACGACCCACTTGCAAAAGGTCTTCGACCAGGCCAGGAAGTGCAAAATGCGCTTCAACCCAGAAAAATGCACCTTCGGAGTACGGGTAGGGAAGTTCCTCGAATTCTTCCTCACCGAAAGGGGAATAGAGGCAAATCCAGACAAGTACCAAGCATTCGTGGAGTTCCCCACGCCCAGGTCGAAGAAGTCCATACAATCCCTCAACGGGATACTCACTTCACTTTCCCGCTTCGTGGCCAAATCTGCCCAACACGCCCTGTCCTTCTTTAAACTCCTCAGAAAGGAGGCCAATTCCGAATGGACGGAGGAGTGCGAGCAAGCTCTGACCCACCTTAAGCGAGCCCTGTCCGAACCTACCGTGCTTTCTCGAACGTACGTGCTGTCTTGGGCCCTCTCCAACACGGGCTCTATAATGTAGAACCTCTCCTTAAATGTCCGGATTGACTCCGAGAAGGGCTTGAACAGCTTTCGTGGCTGCTTCAGCGATACCCAGCCATATTTCTTCCCCGTGACCTACCGCTGAAGATGGAATATGGTGAAGAACAAAGGCAGCGTGGCTCCTATCTTCAGGAACTCACAGGTCAGCTCGAAGGTGCGGATGAATGCCAATGAGTTGGGATACAGTTGTGACGGGGCCAGGTCCAGGTGTACGAAAACAGACTGCTGGAAGTCAGTGAAGGGCAGCCTCAAACCCAGTTCCTTAAAGGCATACTCGTACATAGCAAATATCTCCCCGAAACCTATACATATCCAATCGTCTTGGGAGGGGAAATGCACCTTCCATTCTCCCTCTGGTCCAACATCCGCGAAAATGTCCCCGGTGAAAGTCGCGAAGATAGATTCATGCTCGGCGGGCTCTGCCACCGACCAGTCCTCCGCGGTATCCTCCTCGAGCTCCTCCCTGACTTTGCTGGGGACGGTTGAAGCTTCAATGCTACTTCTCTCCGAGGAGATCTCCTCGGACAAATCTATTAAAATTTCTCCGTCGGGCCCTGTCGCCATCACCTGAAAAGCAGAAGACAAAAGTGAATTCGACGAAAAATCAAATCCACCCTTCCACCATTAGTCAAGTGAAAGGGCACGCAAAGGGCTGAGGACGGCGTCCCCGGCCTAAGCCCTAAATTAAACAAAAATACAAGAGTCTCTCACGAGGAGGCGGTCGGGGCAAATCCCCCACACATCGAGGAGCTTCCTCGAGTCACTTCCCAGTATCCGTTTGAAGCTTCACCGAAAACTTCAAACATCCACCGGAAACTTCATCGGAGCACCGGAAATTGAGTAGCCACGACAGTTACTTATGCGTCATCATCGCAACGACGCCAGAAACCGCCTTACTCTTAGTTCTCTAAAGGGCTCCGGCGGCCACGTCAGCAGCAGAGGATGGCCCAGCCACAGTCCACCACCAACAACCGCAAAGAAAACGCCATTATGTCTCCTAAATCTAACCTAACTGCATGCATTCTAAAACGAAAATGAAAAAGCTGGAAGAAAACAAGGAGTTGGATGACTTACGTGGTCAGAGAAGTTGAAGGAAAGTGCTCGAAGGTTTTATGGTGGCTGCGGCGGCGGCCGACAACGGCAGCGAACTAAGTTCTCTGAAGAAGACGAAGAAGAAGAGAGAGAAACGAAAGTGTGAAATGACCAGACTCTCTCTCCTTTTATACTACTGAGGAGCACGTGCACAGGCACGCCCGAGTAGGTCATAATGGCTACAGACTAGCCATCATTGCCTAGTTACTGTAGCACAGGGCTCGAGGCACACGGGGAACCCCAATGTTTCAATCCCTCCTAACCGTTGGTCTCCCTGTACGATGGACAAACCAGACGCAGTCACGAGCCTTACGAACACCAGGGCCCACGGGCACCACGAGACAACTCCCTCCGTCACTAAACGACGACTCCGTTATAGTTCCCCGGAACAACGGGCTATCCTTAAGTCATCACTCCCATGCTCGGGAGTAACGACTTAGGGGGACTCCTGTTTTGGACTGGACCAATGGCTAGGCATGGCCCAATCCACTTCTGCTCCCAGAATGGCCCAATTTCCTAAGCCCAATCCACGAAGGGCAGAGTTTACTTTTCTGCCCTCCAACCGGGCAAGGATTACGTCGCTCCTCCCCGGTACTGCTGTCCGTCACAGACGGCTTCATTAATCCAAGGATAGCTATGGGCAGGTGCCTGGAACTACGCCTTTGCCCGACATAACGGCTAGTTTTGGGCACCCTTCCCGACATAACGGCTAGTTTTGGGCAGTTACCTATTCTTTGGGAAACAGTTATTTTGCCCCAAAAATAGGGACCGTTGCCCATGCGCTGGGGGCACTATAAAAACCCTCTTATTCGAGAGGGTCAGGTATCCAATAATCATCCTAAGAACATACTTTGTACTTGCCCCTTTTTCTCTAACCCTTTCTTACTTGAGCGTCGGAGTGCCTTGCAGGTACACCCCCATCCTCTCCTACAAACATCATCATCTACCCTACGCGAAGGCCACGACGATCCAGTCTGATCACCACCGATCAGATGTGAATGCTAACTACAAATTCAAATAATGTCAAATAAGGAAGGTAGTAATATCGTAGCGCTTTTGTATATTGGACGATATCAACCTACATTTAGATGCTCATTTGTCCCCTTAGCCTTAGGATGCATAAAAAGAGTCTTTGAACAAGTTTGATAGGTCTTAGGCATGTCATACACATCAAAAAATAATTTTTGTGTGTCAAAACAACTGCATAGGCCTACCTATACGTGATCAGGCCAACCTATGGAAGCCTTAGCTTTATTATAGGTCGACACATCCATATTTCAGGTCGGCTCTCACGCTCCAAGAACGAAGCCTGCAGGCTCTGCCCACAGGTCGCCTCAAAGGCCGGCCTGAACACCTTCATAGGCCAAACTATAACTTTCATAGGCCGACCTATGTAATTTAAAACTTGAAAAATTATTTTTACATCTTATTTTTCTTGCATACTTTTGCCCATTTTCTCCACATACCTATATATACTCATACATGCATCTTCCTCTAGGTAAGGTTTCCTAGTGAATAAAACCCAAACGAAACCAAATTACAAAATTGCCCAACATATTCATCCATTCTTCTATGCATACACAAAATTGAACTACACATAATTATTTTTCGATTGGGTGACCATATAGATTAGGGTTGATAACGTCCAATTAGGTTTGGTGTAACCGAGATTATTGGGTTGTGAATATTGTGTGTTTAAAATAAGAAAACTAAGGTGGGGTTTTCCTTCAAGATCAGGTTTATTTGAAGGTTTTGGACAAGATCACGTCAACAAAGATTCAACCGAGTGAAATCCTTGGTACAAGGTGGTTTCCTTGCCAGGGAGTAGCGTGAGACGGTGATTTGTGTTAGGGAATCTTGGGTTTCAACAAGTTGCGCGCTCGGGATAATCGTAGGATTGTAGCTGCATTGTTGGTCACTTTATCAAGCTTTGATCAAGGGTTGGAGGTGGAAGAATAACACAAAACAATAGGAATTTTGGGGTTTACATTCTTCATCTCTTGTATAAACGATTTTACAAAGAAATGATTAATATCAATATCTCAATTTGATTTTGAATTGAGGGCAGAAGTACCCATAGCGATGCCGATTGAGGAACTGCCTAAACAAATATTGGTCTCTCTCTCACTCACTCTCTCTCTCTCTCTCTCTATATATATATATATATATATATATATATATATATAGGGAGCATATCATATGAAAATGCTATTTTTATATGAGAACATGAGAATGAATTTGAACCATTAGATTTTAAAATAAATGGTGGAGATTATGTGTAAGTTTTTTCTGTCTCTCCTTCATCATTTATTTTAATAAAGGAGGAGAGAGAAAAATAAAAACCACACATGATCTCTACCTTTTATTTTAAAATCTAATGATTCAGATTCATTCTCATGTTCTAATATAAAAATGGCATTCTCATAGGATATGAACCCTATATATATATATATATATATATATATATATATATATATATATATCTTTTATTGTTGATTTCGCAATTTATCGAGTTCATCGTTGTTTGATCATTTCGATTGGAAATGGTTTTCTATTATCTTTTAAAAGTGTTATTGTTAATATAATCACAATCACTTTGATTGTGATTGGCTTTTAACATAAAAAACGAGTTATATTTCCAATCGCTATCGATTGCACATCAAGTGTTCGATAAATTATTTGTGCGTATTTTGATTGTGTTTTGGTTCATTGGACATAGGAGTTATGATTAACATTGCAATAAATTGATTTATAGCTTGATCGTTGTTGAAAATTTACGTTCATTACCACTCCGTTTGGTTTGCGATACGTATATTGATTTTCGATAGTAAGTTCTGTTAGACGATTCGATCCAGGCCATTTTTCCACTGCACCATATTTTTAAAACAGATTTTTGCCAAAAGTTGTTGGTTGTAAAATTTATGATCTATTAACCCCCCTTTAGATCGAAACTTATCATCTAAAAGTGGCATCAAGAGCCTGGTTCACTTCGTGCTTGAGATACATTTCATAGAAGAATGGCTACCGAATATAAGGGTGCGTACAATAGAGCACCAATTTTTACCGGCGAAAATTATGGCTATTCGAAAGCATTTATGCTTATTCATGTTAACTCCGTTGACAAAGGTATTTGGGATGCTATTCAAAATGGCCCAAATGAAATAACTATGACCAATGAGGATGGTGTCACAACACCTAAAATGGAAGCACGATGGGATGATAATGATAGGAAATTGTGGACACATGATTGGAAAGTGAAAAACATCATCACTTCCGCCTTGGGAGTTGATGAGTTTTATCATGTTTCTCATTGTGCGACCGCCAAAGCTATGTGGGACGCATTTGAGATTGCCCATGAGGGTACTAATAATGTTAAACAAGCTAGGATCAACACATTAAATCAAAAGTTTGAGTTGTTCCGTATTGAGCATGGTGAAACCATTACGGATATGCGAAAATGGTTCACTCATCTTATAAATCGATTAAATGCACTAGGTAATCCCGTTTTCAATGAACTTGCTACTAACAAAGTTTTGAGGTGTTTAAGTAGGGAATGGAAACCGAAGGTCACCGTTATTAAAGAAGAAAATGATCTTAAGTCGGTTGATCTTACAGCTTTGTTTGGTAAGTTAGAAGAGCATGAGCAAGAGCTTACTTGCTTGGCTAAATACGAGAAGGAATACGAAAAGCGATCGAAGAGTGAGAAAGGGAAAAAAGACAAAGAAGAAGGGAAGAAGTCCATTGCTTTAAAGACTTATAGCTCAAGGCCTTATCATGATGATATGGGATTGTTCATAAAGCGAGTCAATAAAAATATGCCAAAACATGGCGACAAATATCCCAAAAAGTACTGTGATAAATCAAGAAGGTTATCAAGTTCCTCAAAAGAAGAAGATGAGAGAAAAAAGGGGAAGTCACGAAGTACGTGTTACAACTGTGGTAAACCTGGTCACTTTAAACCGGAGTTTCCAAAAATCAAGGATGAAAGAGGCCGGGACAATTTGTTTAGAAAATATAAAAGAGCTTATGCCGCTTGGGAAAACGAAAGTGATTCGTCAAGTGATGATAACTCTACTTCAAGTGAGGAATCAACCAAGCTTTTCTATATGTAAAACAAAGGAAAGAAAAAGGTTCTAAGTCACTCTAACCTTCAAGCTTCTCACGACTTAGCTTTTTTCTCAACTTCAAGAATCCTTTGAGAATCTACAAAGATAAACCATAGATGCTTTCAAGAGATTAGCTTCAAACAAGAGAATTATCTCTCATTTGGAAGCTAAGATTACTGAAAATGAAAAACATATGAAAGTACCAAAGAAATCTATGTCAAATATTCTAAAAGGACAATATGAGGACCCTAGATCTTTGTGGAATTTTGGTTTTGAAACATGTCACATTTGGAAATAGGAGTCAAGGACTCTTAAAGCTAAACTTGATAAGGCTTTACAACCCAAGGTAACCTTTGCTATAGATACTTCCAAGTATGAATTACCATCTCACAATCCGCGTGGAAGGTATAGTTACGTTAAAAAGGAACCAAATAGCAAAAGGTTATCTTCTCTAAACTTGTATTGTCACTACTGTTGCAAAAAGGGACACACTATTACAAAGTTCAGAGTTAGGAAACTCCATGTTCCTAATGGTGCCTTTCAATGGATGCCTAAATGCAATCAAGGTTTTACTAACCCCAAGGACCCAATGAAGATTGGGTACCTGGCACAAGTTGTTAATCATGCAGGAAAAAAGTATTGACTCTATGGGGAAAGTATGGGATCTCGTTCATAGAGCATCAAGGCACAAAACGGTAATATATCCTTATTGTTTTGATATATGTGACCAACAAGGAGGATTTTGTTACCAACCATGTTAACTCCTTGTGTTTGTTTCTTTTAATTGGTAAAAGTATATGAATGATTACTAATAAGCTATCCGAGAAGTGTCTGAAGGATGTTATATTTAATTATGCAGGTTATCTTTGACTACACTTACTCAAGTACATCAAAACTAGAGGTGATCAACCTAAAATGATGAAACATGAGGAGAAGCCAGATTATCATCATAATTGAGCAAATAATGATCAAATGATGTTGTTGGATACATTACTAATCTCACTAGTAAATACTTGCATAAGAAGGAAAGTGGTAAGAACGTTGTGGTCTTGTTTGTTTAGTCGCACGTGTTGCATTCATTTCAACTTTCGTTCAAAAGTTCTTCGTGGAATGCTTGTGCATCCTCCATCTTGTGTACGGTGAGGTAATATTTTTTCAACCTTATTTCTCGTTATGTACGTAAGTGTTTCTTTTACCTGTTTATTTCATAAGGACATATGATGAACTATGTGTGATGTTTTTGATACGTGTTTACTTCAAAAAATATCAAATGTGACTATTTTATGTTGCATTTTAGATGTTTATAGTAACCATACATAAATGCCATCATGATTCATTTTCATCTTGAACCAAGTCATGCTTGCATTTTTGTGTGTTGCATGTGTCAAGCAAATAATCCATAAAATTTGATCATGTGCACGTGCATCTCATAAAACTTTTGTTCATGAGTAATCATAAGTCTCTCAAAGTCACCAAAAGTCAATTAAATCAAATCGTAGTGAAATTTTAAAGTCTTTAGGTCGACACAATTTAGTACAGGTCGACCTGTGCAAGTCAAGTTTTGAATTTGCCTGAAATGCTCCAGTACAGGCCGACCTATGCTATTTCAGGTTGACTCATGTAAATTTTCTTTTAATTTTGTTGTTGCTCGCTTTAGTATGTGCCGGCCTATATCATGGACAGTTCGACACATACGATCTCAGGTCGACTCTTAAGTGCATTTTGAGGCATTTCTCTTCATTCTTAATCTTGTTTTTGCATGCACAAAGATACCCATTATTCCAAATTCACTCAAAAACCTCAAACACACCAATATTATTGCTTTTGATATCAATCTAACATCAGAAATATGTCATTAATAATCAAATCTAGTATTTTCCTACCTAAATTCCTCATCTTTTCTCCTCTCTTGTTGAAAAATCCCAAACATATCCATTATCATCCAAATTTCAAAATTTCTCCCTTGTTTGGTATTTTTAGTTGCATATTGGTGTTAATTTGTTGTTGTTCCTTCTATTTGAGTGTGTGGGTGTTGTTGTGTCACTCATTCTCTCACACGTTCCATTCAAATATTTTCACAAACACCTTGTGTGCTAGTTGTATCTCACAAATACAATGGCCTCTAAGTCAAAGAATGCATCCAAAGGCAAAGGCAAGGCTTCCTCATCCACTCCTGCCTTTGATAATCCACTCTCCTTGGTTTCAAAGAAATACAAGAAGGATTTTGAGCTAAAGCTTATGACTCGCCTAGTCGTTAGGCAATACATATGGAAGAAGAAGACGGTTGAAGGTTTGGCTCTACCCGAAGTTATGGCTCGTGTTGAGCATCAAGACATATATTATTTTCTTTAATTGGCTCAAGATTACAAAGAGGATCACATTCCTGTATTCTATTCTGGGCTACACAAACAAGAGGGTGCAAGCTTCAAATTCTCCATGGGTGACAAAGTGTATCATTTCACAAATGAAATGTGGTGTACCTTGTTTGGAATTATGGTTAGTGATTTAGAAATTGATGAAGAATTTGATGAAGAAGTAACTAATAAAGTAGTTACCGACTCTGACAAGCATAAAGATTTCAATTGGAGTGTTCACTTGAACGAGATGATTAAGACTCCTCGTGCTACAAACTGCTATGATCCTATTTCCATGGGTCAATTCAAGATGCTGCCTCGAATTTTGCTATGGATTGTGTCTCATGTCTTGCGTCCGAAGAATGGTGGATTTTCAAGAGTTGACATTGCTGAAATTCATCTTGTGTACGTCTTGCTCCACAAGGTCAAAATCAGCTGTCCACATTACTTTGTTGATCGTATGCTTTGTGTCCTATCTTGTAACAAAGATACTTCTTTATGCTATGCGTCCATGATTGCAAATTTTTTAAAGCATTTCAAAATCAGTAAGAAAAATCTCATCTACAAATCACCAAGTACCTCTCAAGAGTTCTCATAACGGACTCTCACAAACATGAGCTATCTTTGGGACATTGAACATCGAGCATACTATCTCTGTGGGAATTGTAGGAAGATTTTTAACTCCGATGTTCCAAACGTGGTTGTTGACGAGGCTGACGAAAATCAAATGGAGAATGAGTAGACTAATGATATTCCTCATGGTACTCTAGATGGTGATGCAACCATGCAGGATGTGGATCAGGGAGTTGATCATGCTAGTGGTCCTTATGCTGGTCCTAGCGACATTGCTGCTATCATTACCATGCTGAAAAATGTGCAAGTACAACAAGATGAGAGATATGATGCACAGTCAGAGCAGTTCTGTCTAATACGGGAGCACATGGCTACTCAAGATGCCGACTTTCACTCATTTGCTGCATATACAACAGATAGCCTCGTGAATTTGCGTAACACTATTGCTGAGAATCACACTGCTGAGATGGAATGATTGGATTACATTATTTATACCCACAAAATAGATGAAGATCATTATGATAGCGTTTACCGCGAGCTATGTGAGATTGGCACATTAATGCAAGACCAAGGCCGAGAGGACGCGAAAGGCATTGACCGGATTTTATTATGTGGTGTTATTTAAGGTCTCTTATTTTGGTTGTGTCCTTTGTGTGTCATCTATGGTATTTCTTAATTATGGTTGTTTGCTTGCTACTTTTTAATTGTTAGAACAATGTTTTAATAATTTCCTTTGTTGTACTAAGTATTGACTTGTGTATTTTTTATGGATATTGTTGTTGTTAATTATCATGCTTGTGCTATTTACATATGTGTTGTATGTGAATGCATCTCTTCTTCTTTTCAATTGCCTCTGTGTAATATTTGAAATATGTGAGCTGTGCATCTACGTGATGCTACGACTACATCATACATGTTTGCCATAATAAAAAAGGGAGAGTATATGAATGTTAACTACAAATTTAATCGAGTTTTGAATAATGTCAAACAAGGAAGGTAGTATACATAGAGCTTTTGAATATTAGACGGTATCAACCAACATTTAGATGCTAATTTGTCCTCTTAGCCCTTGGATGCATAAAAAGAGTCTTTAAACAAGTTTGATAGGTCTTATGCATGTCATACACATCAAAAACTCATATTTGTGTGTCAAAACAACTACATAGGCCGACCTATACGTGATCAGACTGACCTATGGAAGACTCAACTTCAGTATAGGCTGGCACATCCATATTTCAGGTCGGTTCCCATGCTCCAAGAGTCAAGCCTGTAGGCTCTGCCCACAGGTCGCCTCGTAGGCCGACCTGAACACCTTCATAGACCGACTATGCAATTTAAAACTTGAAAAATTCTTTTTGCATCTTATATTTCTTGCATCCTTTTCCCATTTTCTTTACATACCTATATATACTCATACATGCATATTCCTCTAGGTAAGGTTTCTTAGTGAATAAAACCAAAACGAAACCAGATTACAAAGTTGCCCATCATCTTCATCCCATATTCTATGCATACACACAATTAAACTACACATAATCATTTTTCGATTGGGTGACCATCTAGATTAGGGTTGATAACGTCCAATTAGGTTTGGTGTAACAGAGAATATTGGGTTGGGAACTTGGTGTGCTTCAAATAAGAAAACTAAGGTGGGGTTTTCCTTCAAGATCGGGTTGATTTGAAGGTTTTGGACAAAATCACGTCAACACAGATTCGACCGAGTGAAAGCCTTGGGACAAGATGGTTTCCTTACTAGGGAGTAGCGTGAGATGGTGAATTGTGTTCAGGAATCTTGGGTCTCAGCAAGTTGCACGCTCAGGATAATCGAAGGATCGTAGTCACATTGTTGGTCACTTGATCAAGCTTTGATCAAGGGTTGGAGGTGGAAGTATCAACATAAAATAATAGGGTTTTTGGGGTTTGAATTCTTCATCTCTTGTATAAACAATTTTGCAAAGAAAAGGTTAATATCAATATCTCAATTTGATTTTTAATTGAGGGCAGACGTACCCATAGCTAGGCCGAATGGGGAACTGCCTAAACAAATCTTGGTGTCCCTCTCTTTATTTCTCTATCTATTTTATTGTTGATTTTGCAATTTATCGAGTTCACCGTTGTTTGATCAATTCAATTGGAAATTGTTTTCTATTATCTTTTAAAATTGTTATTGTTGATATAATCACAATCACTTTGATTGTGATTGGCTTTTAAGATCAACAAAAAGATTATATTTCCAACCTCTATCGATTGCACACCAAGTGTTTGATAAATTATTTGTGCGTATATTGATTGTGTTTTGGTTCATTGGATATACGAGTTACAATTAGCATTGCATTTAATTGATTCGTAGCTTGATCGTTATTGAACATTTACGTTCATTATCACTCCATTTGGTTTCCGATACGTATATTGGTTTTTGATAGTAGGTTTGGTAAGACGATTCAATCCAGGTCATTTTTTTGCTGCACCATATTTTGAAAATAAATTTTTGCCAAAAGATTTTGGTTGTAAAATTTGTGATCTATTCACCCCCCTCTAGATCGAAGCCTATAGTCTAACAAAATAAATAGTCTTAAGGACCTTAGACTCAGACATTAACAAAAGGGATCATCACCCCCAAGGTCATATATGATGGAGAGATGCATATAGAAGAAGTTTCCCTTAGAATCAGTAGGGGTGAAAAATTAACCCTCTCATACTCAGTATAAGGTTCTATAATGATATCTTCTTCATCTCCTGAACCAAACAAGTTTATGCTCTTACGAAAGTTAAATAACTTTCTCCTAAGATGTATAAATGGTCTCATAATCTCTAATTCCCATACATTTCAATGAATTGGGTGCTGTCATACCCTAATTTTTACCCCTAAGATTCCATCTCATTCACATCATTTGCATAATTTAGCATTACATGTGTGTGTGTCTTTATGCATCCCTAACCCATTGCAAATACAAGAAATGTGTGCTTGCTTGCTTTACAAGTTAGGTTGTGCCTCAAGATAGTTAAGTTGATGATTAGCCAGGGATTAGTGTGATCTTCAACATCTCAAATCTCTCATTCATTCTTGAAGATTATTTTGGACTGAGCAGGCGCTTGACCCACAGTAGGGCAAGGCCCAATCTAGTCCAGCTCTTGGCAGGCCCAATAACGGGATTCTTCCAATCTAGCCGTTGGGAAGAATCTAGCCGTTGGGCAGAATCTAGCCGTTAGGCACAATATAACCTTGGGAGCGTCCCCTCACTTGCTTGTCAGTTTACGCGACCAACTGCCTCCCCAGATCTCACTGAAGCAGTTGGACCAGGTCAAAGGGTCACGCGTCTGACCCTTAATTGGTCGACCAACTAATTCGGTCATATGGGAGACCTTGGCCCCGCACCGGGGGTTACTTCTATAAATACCTTCTCACTTGAGAAGGCCAGGTTTGATAACTATTCAATATTCTAAATCATACTTAAACGCTTTGTACTTGCTTTCTCTTGAGCCCAAACTTACTTTGGCATCGGAGTACCTTGCAGGTACATCCCCTCCTCTCCTACATCCATCATCTCTGCCCTACACTAAAGGCCACGACGATCCAGTCTGATCACTCTAGATCAGTGGAGCCATCTGTGGGAATCTTTACTTCTCCGTCTTTTCGAATCAAGATACCTCATCTTTTCACCCAAAAGACCAAAGCTTGCTCTCTAAATTTCACTTGATCATCACGGCCTCCAACAGAAATGATGAAGTCCATCAAGAATCTGTTGTCACCGTTACCGCGGATAACGTCAACCACCAGAATCTTGTAGCTGCGGTCCATGAGACCAATCACAGAGATAGAAGGACTGCGTCTCCCCATTTCGACGATGTGAAGCCACGCGCACAGGCTACCGGTCACGTCTTTGAGCCTATACCTGTCCCTCAAAACACTGACCCCGACACTGCTGCCATCATTGCCTCTCTCAACAGGTCCAACCTCCTGATCTTCTAACAGGGGAAAAGATCAACATGCTCGAACACGTCCTCCATGAGCGACTTCCTTCACAGAAGTCAAGCAGTCCATCCCCACGCCCGCAGTCTCCTCCTCAGAAATGTCGGCGAGACATATCTAGGAGAATTTCTCCTGTCAGGGGACACTCAAGATCGAAAGAACCTGAGTCAGAAGTTGCCAGAAGATGACATTGTTCTCCTCCATGGAGATCCCGACGTTCCCCTGCCCCGAAGAGGTCCAGGCCTTCAGAAAAACATCACGAGCACTGTCGCTCGCACATACATTCTCCTCGATGCAGCAGAAGCCACGCACGTAGCCACTCCCCCCACCATTCTTCGAGTGTGAGCAGCGATGACGATGTCCATAGACCCCTATCTCAGGAGATCATAGACACTCGCATTCCTCGCGGGTTAGGGAAGCCTCCTCCTCTGACAACTTATGATGGCATCACAGACCCATGCAAGCATATAGAAAATATCGAAGCCATGCTCCACTACCACAATGTGAATGAAGCCATTAAGTGCAGGTTATTCCCCACCACTCTCAGGAAGGGGGCCATGGCCTAGTACAAGCAGCTTCCCCGGGGTTCGGTCTCATCTTGAAGGGATCTAAAGAACCAATTCACCCAACACTTTACTGCCTCCTGACGTCATCCCAAGTCAGAGGCCACTCTCAAAGCCATTATATAGGGAAAGGATGAGCCCTTGTGCACATACATTGAGTGTTTCAACAAGGAGCCTATGGAGGTCCGCACCACGAACCATATGAAGAAATATCTCCTCAAGAAGGGGTTGAGACCGAAGAGCAAATTTCGCAAAGTGGTAGGTATAGAGACCTATCGCACCTTGGCCGAATTACTCCGTAAGGCTCAAGCGTATATACAATATGAGGAAAAAGAGGCCGCTTACATGGTTTGGGACTCAAGGGATCAAGAGAGTTCCCAGGCAGCAAAAAAAACATGAATCAGAGGCTCCCGGCACGATAAGGAGAGACGACGAGACGATCGTCCTCACAAGGGCAAGGGACCTGCTGGTCGCTTCATAGAATACACCTTGCTGACAGCTCCCCGTGAGCGCATTCTCTCCGAATGCATCAATGCGGAATTGAAGCAGGGGGTGTCCGATTTCCCAAGATAACATCGTCTAAGGGCAACACAGACAAGAGTAAATACTTCCGCTTCCATCGCAGCCATGACCACGTGACCGAAGACTGCGTGCAACTGAAGTATGCTATTAAAATCCTCATCAAGGAGGGTCACCTAAAGCAGTATAGGAAAAATGGTGAATCTTACCGATGAGAGACTTCAGAGACCAAGAAGGAAACGGAGTCTTCACCGTCCAGTCCTCCCCCGCAGGTCGGCATGTCAACCACGCAGCCAGAAGACTTCGTCATCCCCGACTACCTCGAAGATCCCCCCAGATATCCATGTACAACACCTGGGAGACTTTCCCCACAACCATGGTTATTTCATGTGGCGGATACAGCGAGCTCACAGCGGGGCCAGTCAAAAGAAAGTTCGACCAGCTCATCGACTGCAGCTCTGACCGGTTATCCATGCTCGAGAAGGTTCAGGGGCGTTCTCAGCCCATCACATTCTACCGTGAAGAGCTGCTCGGGGGTTCCCCGAACTCACACATTCCTCTGCTCATTAGGGCAAGACTGGCAAACACTGATGTCCGATGGATCCTGGTCGACCAGGGTAGTTCGGTGGACATCATGTACACCAATTTGTTCCGCGCCCTAAAGCTGGACCAGAAGAATCTGTCACCATACGTAGGATCCGACCTGCAAGTAGGGCAGGAAATGAGCTGAGTAGAGTCGAACTCGCCTCAGCTTAACTCGACTCGTTAAGAATTGTTCAACTCAAATATCGGTTCAAGTTCGATACAAACTTTTTTTTAAACTCAAACTCGACTCATTATAAGTTCATGAGCAACTCGGTTCGACTCGTTAGATTCATGTCATTAGGTTCAGCTCGCTTGCTTCACGGACTTAAAAGCCATTTTTTAAAGTCTATTTTTAAAAAAAGAAAGTATTAAAATAAAATAAAAGTTATTAGATTGGAATTTAACTTTGTCTAAAAAATATACTAATTCAAAAATTAATTAATTTATATGATGCTAATTTTATTTGTATAGTTATTTTTAGAAATATTTTGCTCACTTGAGAATATAAATTAATTAACACCGTTATATTAAAATAAAATATAAGGTTAAATATTTAAACCTACTATTAAAGACAATATAATCCTTCTCATATATAATTGAGTTGGCTCGTGAACCTAACGAGTCGAACTATGTGTAATTCAAGTTCAACTTATTTAGTTAACGAACTTAGTTTTTTGCTCATATTCAGCTCATTAGGTTCATGAACCAAGTTCAACGAATTACTTATCGAACCGAGTTCCGAACTATTCTCGAGTTGGTTTGGTTCATTGTTAGCCCTACCTGCAAGGATTCAATGGAGCTATCGCCAGACCCTGGGGTTACATGGAGCTTTCAGTCACCTTCGAGGAAGAGGAGGCATCAAAGTCGATCAAAACTCACTTTCTGGTAATTGACTGTCCATCGCTGTACCAATGTATCCTGGGCAGACCAACCCTAGTGGAGCTGATCGTTGTTCCTTCAACCGTTCATCTCAAGATAAAGTATTATACGGAGAAGGCCCACGTCGCGACTTTGCACGGGGATATAGAAGCTGCAAGGATACGCTTTGAAGCAGCTACCCGAGGACAAAGCTAAACTGGTGCAACACCCAAGGCCGCCAAGCGGGCAAGGGAGGAGGACCATCCTAGTGAAGAAAGTCAGTCTGAGAAGAAGCTAGCTCTCCCAGTGCACACAATCGACCTTGACAGCCGGATTTCTAAAGAAGGCGATGAAGACGGTAACGAAGGCACTTCAGTAGCATCAAGCATCTCCCCTGCGTTAACCATCATCCATCTATACCTGATGGGGAATTCGAGGTCACCACCTTCAGAGATAACCCGAACAGAGGGGTAAAGATAGGCACAGGGTTGCTCGACGAGGTAAAGCAGCAATTGAAGACATGCCTGGAGAACAATGCGGATCTATTTTCTTGGAGCGCCGTAGACATACCCGACCTTGACCCTGAGACTGCATGTCATCAACTGACCATCAACCCAGTTGCCCGAGCCATCGCGTAGCGCAGGCGCAAGCAATCCGATGAAAAGGCACAGGCTTCCGAAAAACTTGTACATGACCTCTCAGAGGCAAAATTTATCTCGAAGGCCAGGTATACAACCTGACTGTCCAATATTGTACTTGTCAAGAAACATAATGAAAAATGGTGCATGTGCATTGATTATACTTATCTCAACTGGGCTTGCCTGAAGGATGCTTATCCTCTTACTAGCATAGATAAGCTCATAGAAAATTCAGCAGGTTTCAAAATCTCGTCCTTCATGGACGCCTATTCGGGATACAACTAAATTCCCATGGCCGAAAGGGACAAGAAATACATCGCGTTCTGTTAAGTGCAAAATTTGACTTAAATTGAACCATCTTTCTTGGTACTTTTCAACTCAATTCTCATGTTTTCATAGATTTAATTCATGTTCTTGTGTGATTCTTCAATTATTGTGAAAATACCTTTGGTACTTGTAATTTGTGTGTTATTGTGCAGAAAAAGACATTAAGTCATCAAAGAAGTAAGTCCCAAAAAAAGAGATGCAAGTTGCCAAAGGAAATGAAAGAAATGAAGAAACTTCAAGAAGTTCGCTTTGCGAACTTGCCAGTGAATGTTCGCTGTGCAAACATCTGGCGAAGCTCCAGTGAACACTCCCATACTTGAGGCAGTAAGAAAAGGCACCAAAGTTCACATTGCAAACTTTCCAGCGAATGTTCACTTTGCGAATAATTATTCGCATTGCAAACTTATGCAGAATCGTAGAGGCGATTTAAACTGTTCCTGAGGCACATCAGGTGCCTAATTTGGTGTTCGATGGGCAAATAATTTGTTCGCAGTGCGAACATGACAGAATTTGAATGTATTATATAAGTACTTTTCATCATTTTTTAGCCATAACTTGTAATTTTAGGATCAAAATCCAAATATATTCTAGTGAGAGAAACTCAAACCCTAAGAGGAAGAAGGTAAGATCTTTGACCTCTTGTTGGGGTTTGGATATAATCTTTTGATACCTTATGTATTTCATCTAATGTATGTTTGTGAACTAGTTTTGATCCTCTATTGTTGATTGTCTTTGATTGCTTATTTGTGGGTCTTGACAAAACCTATTTCAAATCCTTGATCTTGGATTTTCATCTATCAATGAGTAAACTTTTGACATGGTTTTGTGAGTTGATATTCATTGTATCTTGTATTGTATTGTGTTGATTAGCAGCATGAATAGCATGAGTAAGATCGATGCGGTATTGCGAGGATGCGTGATAATAGTGATGAAGGACGATATTCACATACATTTGGCCAATTAGTTGAGTGCATGTAAAAAGGGTTAATCATATGTACATATTCTGATCATAGCTTTGTATATGAATTACTCATTAGTTTGATATGGATGTTATAGTAATATCTGTTGGGTCTAGATGCCAGAAATGGATGTAGGCTTAACATTTATGTAGGTTTTAAATAATTTGTATTGATTGGTAATGTCCGAGAGCAATTATTGATCGGTACAAAATCACTCACAACATGCGGGGACCGAGATGATATGTATGTCGTGAGTGATAAGTGAGGATATTAGACGAATAATTGATTTGTGTTTACTTGATTAGAAGAATGCATGTGTTATCAATTGATAAGATCCAATCCCAACAAGGTTCCGTTTATAATTCAGTATTTACTTTATATTTTCAGTCTTTATATTTTATACCTTTAATTTTGGTGCCTTAAATCTTTTAAACCAAAACTTTTGCACCACAAGCTTAGAAATGTAGAGACCGTTGAACGGCATTCTTTTTCGCACTGATCCCTGTGGAGACGACAAAACTGGGTACTTAATTAATTTTTGTTTGCTGGTGTACCGCTCCAACAAAATGGCGCCGTTGCCGGGGATTGGTGTTTGGATATTGAATCGCATTGCGATAGTTTCTATATTTTGAGCTTTGTACATTTGTTTATATTGTATATATTTGTTTTCTTTTCTGTTTTCTCTAGTGTGACTAGGAATGATGAGAACTCCTTCTAGATTGGTTGCTATTTGTATAAAAGTATTCACTAAAGCTTCGACCGAGTCTGGATGGTGATGATAGGATGGTGAGCATTGAATGTCTGCAAGGTAAATTGTACCGCTTTATAGAATGTTAGATTGATTTAAGAATTTTGTGCTTTGTGCAAATGTGTATTCTTGTTTCATTTTGCAACTTGTTTGAATGCTTATTTCACTTAAGTCCGAAAGCCACAAATTGTGAGAAACCTCCATTATTTACTATATGCTAGGATGACTGATAACTTTGTTTAATTCATTTGATTCATGCTTTATCTTTTGATTATTGTGATTTTGTGGAAGCATTAGAAATGATCAAGGCATTTATTTATATTTGAGCACAACCGCATCCAAAAGTATCTTACCCGTAAGTAGTGAGAATTCGTTAACCCCTTTGAGCCTAAACAGTTTAGATCTCATTTTAGTGATAAACTTGGTTTATGTACAGGCTGCCAAAAAACTTGTACAAGACCTCTCAGAGGAAAAATTTATCTCGGAGGCCAGGTATACAACCTGGCTGTCCAATATTGTACTTGTCAAGAAACTTAATGAAAAATGGTGCATGTGCATTGATTATACTGATCTGAACCTGGCTTGCCCGAAGGATGCTTATCCTCTTACCAGCATAGATAAGCTCATAGATAATTTTGCAGGTTTCAAACTCTTGTCCTTCATGGACGCCTATTCGGGATACACCCAAATTCCCATGGCCGCGTTCATGACCTCGCGGGGAACTATTACTACAACGTAATGCCCTTCGGTCTAAAAAATGCTAGGGCCATGTACTAGCTTATGATGAACAAGGTCTTCCGATCAGAAATCGGGGACATGCTCGAAGTATACATGGACGACATGATCGTGAAATCCCAAGAGAAATCCGATCACACGGTCCACTTGCAAAAGTTCTTTGACCAAGCGAGAAAATGCAAAATGCGTTTTAACCCAGAAAAATGCACCTTCGGCGTGTGGGTAGGGAAATTACTCGGCTTCTACCTCACCGAGAGGGGGATAGAGGCCAACCCTAACAAATGTCGGGCATTCGCTGAATTTACCATGCCCAAGTCGAAGAAATCTATACAATCCATCAACGGGATGCTCACTTCACTTTCTCGCTTCGTGGCCAAGTCTGCCCAATACGCTCTGCCCTTCTTTTAACTCCTCCGAAAGGAAGCCACTTTCGAGTGGACAGAGGAATGCGAGCAGGCTCTGCTCCACCTCAAGCGAGTTTTATCTGAACCACCCGTTCTATCCCGACCGGATAACGGGGAGACATTGTACCTGTACCTCTCTTTCACCAGCGAAGCCATTAGATTCGACCTCATTCGTGAAACACCCGACGGGCAAAAACCCATATATTTCACGAGCAAGGCCTTGCAAGGGCCAGAACTCAGATACCAATAAATCGAGAAGGTCACCCTCACTCTCATCAATGCAGCGAGGAGACTAAGGTATTACTTCCTGGCCCACACGATAATAGTGCAAACAAACCAACCCATAAGACAGCTGCTTAGCCGGCCAGACATGGCCGGTAGAATGCTTAAATTGTCTTTGGAGGTGTCAGAGTTTGACATCCACTACGAGGATAGGAAGGCCCTCAAGGCGCAAGTCCTGGCCGATTTTGTAGCTGAAATGACGCCTCCAGCATCCCCGTCTAACGGGGCATATAAATGGACCATCTTCGTCGATGGAACATCCAGCTCCTCGGGCAGTGGCGCCGGTATCATCCTCGAGAACGAGGAAGGAATCCTAATTGAGGTATCTCTAGTCCTGTCCTTCCCCACGTCGAACAACCAATCTGAGTACGAGGCATTCCTCACAGGCTTACGATTGGCCAAAGACTTGGGTGCCAAGGAAGTGAAGATCTTCACAGATTCCTAACTCGTGGCATCCCAAGTACGAGGAGAATACCAGGCCAAAAATGATCACCTGGTCGAGTACCTGACACTGGTGAAAAAGAGGATAGCTAAGTTTGACGCGTGGGAAGTCCATCACATCCCTCGCGAACAAAACACTCAAGCAGATGTCCTGTCAAAACTGGCTAGCAACAGAAAGAAGGATGGTAATAAATCTATCATACAGGAGGTACTCTTCTGCCAAAGTATCAAAAAGCCATCGGGGCTGCTCGACGTCAACGCTATTAACGACAACAGCTACTGGATGACCCTGATGCACAAATACCTCACTACAGGGGAGCTGCCCGAGGATAGCAAAGAGGCTAGCGTGACCAAATAAAGGGCCTGCTCCTACGTCTTGGTCGATGACAAACTCTACCGACGAGGATTTTCCATTCCCCTCTTGAAATGCGTTGAGGAGGACAAGGTCCCCGAAGTTCTCCAGGAAATTCATTAGGGTATCAATGCGCAACACTTGGGAGGGAGATCCTTGGCACGAAAGGCCCTGCGAGCAGGATACTATTGGCCGACCATGCAGCATGACACTAACGAGCATGTCCAGAAATGTGACCAATGTCAGCGCCACAGGGACATGCACTTGGCACCCTTTAATGAGTTGAAGACTCTGTCATTTCCTTGGCCCTTCGCCTGGTGGGGGATGGATATCCTCGGCCCTTTCATAATGGGGTCTTACCAAATCAAATTTCTGAATGTGGCTGTCGATTACTTTACAAAGTGGATTGAAGCCGAAGCTCTTTCCAAGATCACAACCTTCAACATACTTCGTTTCTACAAAAGAAACGTCCTCCCACGATTCGGGATACCCTAGGCCCTTGTGACCGACAATGGAACCCAATTCATGGGCAGGAAGTTCCAAGTCTTCTTCGCCAAACTAGGCACAAAGCAACACTTCATGTCCGTCGAGCACCCCAAGACTAATGGGCAGGTAGAGGCCGTGAACAGGGTAATCCTTCAAGGGCTAAAACGAAGCCTAGGCGAGGCCTAGAAGATATGGGTCGAGGGGCTATACAACGTGCTCTGGGCCTACAGAACAACCCCACACTCCACCACCAGGGAGACTCCCTTCCGACTAGCCTACAGAACCGATGCAGTGATACCAGTGGAGATTAGGGAACCTTCCAGACGAACGGAAGCTCCTCTCAACGAGGAGATTAACGACGAGGCTCTGAGAGAAAAGCTCGACCTGGTTGAAGAGATCCAATTAGGGGCAGCTCTCCGTGACGCTTCGCTGAAACAAAAAATAACATTGTGCCAGCACGCCAAAGTTGTAAAGCGCGACTTCCCAGTTGGTAGCCTGGTCCTACGTAGAAACCAAAAGGATTCGCGCGAGGGAAAACTGGCTGTAAACTGGGAAGGACTTTATAGAGTCAAATCTAAAACAGGAACCGAAGCCTACTACCTAGAAGCGCTTGACAGAGAACCCTTTGCTCGACCATGGAACGCTGAAAAGCTTAAACAATATTACAGTTAGGACCAAACACTAGTTCATACTAATTGCCGATGAGATCACCCCACTGCGAGGAGATGGCTTGGCCACATGACCATGCCCCAGTGCAAGCACGATCCTTCACTTTATAACGCTGGCCATTTTCTGCTTATGGGACGAGCAGACTCTATGCTCAACGGGGATACCTCAATCGAGCTTCGTCGTTGCTGCACCAATATGACAGGACACCCAGCTCGTGATGGGATAGTCCAAGCCCTGTGGGATTAGTACCTTGACCGAGATCCTAGTCTCGCCACCGGCAAAACCGCTTTGCCTCCTCAACGAGTTCCCCAAACTGTTGAGCGTAACAATAACAAGTCGAGCAAAACGTCCATACTTAGAATTCAATGTTAAAAGCATACACAAATAAATGTAACATACACAAATAAATGTAACATACATAATTCTAAACACAAGATATTTATATAAATATGGCCTGAAGGCCAGAGTAGTTAATACTACAAAAGGAGGGCTATGCCCGACAAAAAGGTTACAAACCAAATGGCACACAGGCCAACAAATTAGAAATACAAACAACTAAACAACATCATCGGGAACCTCTAGAGGAACCACCTCGCCATTGACGACCATGTTGAGAACATCCATCCCTTCGGTCAACAGATGGACATCGGAGTTAAGAGCTTTCATCTGCTCCACTGCTGTGTTGAAGCCGAACTCAGTTGCCCTTAAGTTATCCTGCTCGAGGATACGGATCCTCTTGATCAGGTCCCTCCGGGTCTTCAGGGCCTTCTCATCGTCGGTCTCATCTTGACCAACCATCGATGAACCCTCTAGTTCGGCCACCTTCGCCTTCAGACGGGCATTCTCTTCGTTCACCTTGGTCACTTACCCCTTCATCTGGGTCACCTCCTTCTAGAGTGCGATCTTGGCCTCCAAATTTCCTTGGAGGTTTGTCAACTCGTTATGGATCTCCACATTCTCCAGCTCCAGGTCGGTGATCTTGGATTGAACCTTCTTATGGTCCGCGAGCGGATGTTTCCGCATCCCCTAGGGCCAGCGCCGCCTCCAGCACTTTCATCACAGCGGCCGCATCCTGGAAGAGAAGCTTTCTCCTCACCTTAAGGTCGGCGGATAGGATGGCCGCCCCTCAAGGTCGGAGACCACGACAGAGTTTCCCCGTCAAACATCCTTCCTTGGAGGTAGCACGGGGGCAGTACAAATTTACCCCCGACAAAGCCGCTCGACCCACCGGCTGGGGAAGATCCAACGTCGTCCCTCTTCCTTTTGTTTGTGCTGCCTGCTGCTTGCCAGCGTCAGCCTTAGGCACTGGGGGCATCTTCATCAAAATTTTGGCTGCTGCGGACCTGACCAGACGCTCCCTCATGTTCGACATTTTTCCTTCAAAAATAAAGGGGAGGTTAGCACGTGAAACCAGAGATTAAAAGTGCATGCGAAAAAGTAAACTATACCGAGGATCTCAAACGCAACATCCTCCCGTTTACATTCGAGGAGGGCCTTGGTATTAATATAACGAGCCGCCCGAGAAGGCTCTCCATCCTCCCCGTACAACTCTTTACCATCCCTGTCCACTACGAAGGCAGGGCTGAAACTCTCTACATAGGCACGTAATGCTCAGAAAGACTCCTTGTCCCCATCACTGAGATGCTCATGCTTGACAAGGAACTGGTTGGTCCTGTATCTAAAATGGGCATACACCCATTCCAACGGGAGCTTTGACACCTCCTCACCACTTCCCGACCATCAACTTCCACGGTCTCCAGGGTGGATATGGACCTCTTGGCTGCCTCTGAGACAGGCTTCACAACCAAGAACCTGTCCTTGAAGTTTCGGACAGATTCTGAGTATGGACACAAGAGCCTGCTCTGCTGCTTAAAGGATACCCAGCTCTGCTTCGGGCCTGCTGTGCTCCTTTGAATTTGAAAAATGCAGAAGAAGAGATCCACGGTAGCCCCGATCCTTAAGTAGCGACATACCAGTTCAAAGGCCCTGATAAACGCCAGTGCATTCGAATGAAGTTGAGTCGGGCACAGTTCTAGATGGAAAAAATGGCCTCTTGGAAGTCGGTGAACGACACACGATACCTCGCCTCCACAAAAGCAAATTCATACATGGGGAATCGCATCCTCGGATACACCGAACATATCCGGTCGCTCTCCATGGGGCAGATAGGCCTCCAATGCGCGGGCGCACCCTCTGCCCGGTCTTCAAGATAGGGAAACTCATGAGCCTTCTCTTTAGTAAAGGCCGATCTCGTCGACATGGGCTCTTGGGAGATCCACTTGATACCCCCCTTAGCTATTCCAACGTTTGCATGCTCGACGGGATGCTTTACCTCTTCGTGTACAGCCCCGACGTTGGGGGCGACTCCCTCATATCTGTCGACCATTTCACCTGAAAAGCAGAGGAAGAAAAAGTGAATTCGACGACAAAGATCAAATCCACCCTTCCACCACTAATCAAGTGAAATGGTGAGGAATTAGTCGAGGAAGCCCTCGAGCCCTAATCGACAGCGCCGGGATGCGGCGACATCCCTTCCCCATAAAATAGGGATGAGTCTCCGCGACTCTGCGAAAGCATTCCACGGGGACGTGCCTCCTCGACGAAATTAACCCTATCACGCGAAAGTCAACTTTCGCGTCGAACAAGCCTAATGCCCGACTACAAACTTAAAACTAATCCTAACCAGAATCTAGGAAGATCTACCTAATCCTACGCTATATTCATAGACATTCATCCCATGTTGTTTATGTTCTTCATGAATTTTCTAGAAATTCATGTGTTCATCGAAGAACACCTGAACATTCAACCGAAAAGTGCATAAATCACCGGAAAACTCATGCAAATTTCTAGGAAATGAAGAACACCATAAAAATAACAAAAAAAGGTGAAGAACTTACTTGGTGATAGAGAGGTTGAAGATGAAGATAATGGCGTGGACTATGAAGATCGGCGGCGGCGAAGAAACTTCGGAGAAAGTACGAGTTACATAGAAAAGGGATTTGGGGAGAGGAATTTGCGTGAAGTGTGCAAATGAATCCTCTCCCCCCTTTTATAAGCACTTGCTCGCTTGGGAAGCGCAAAGGCTATTATAGCCTAGACCCCTAGGCTTGACAAGAATTAAATACACCACCACGTGTCAGAAGAGAATATTTGTTTGGCATTCCCAAAGCTAGACGTTACATCCACCAAGTCTTCTATAGCCCCCGCGAGCATATCTTCCTCGACAATGCACACGAGTCATGTCCTCGTCAAACCTCGTCGATGTAAAAATGCCATTTCCACGGGCACGTTCACTAAACCTGGTCGACATAAAAATGCCATTTTTGTGAGCATGTCCTCGCATACGAAAGGCTTGTCGGGCTGATAAGCAATTAATGTCGACCACACTAACCATAGAACGGGCGAAGGGAATGTCCCCGAACAATGTCATTCAAGGGCAACAGTCCACGAGGCTATCTCAAGTCATCACTCTTCCTCAAAGCAAAGACTTGGGGGGACTCCTGTTCTGGACTGGGCAGGCGCTTGGCCCACAGTAGGGCAAGGCCCAATCTAGTCCAGCTCTTGGCAGGCCCAATAACTAGATTCTGCCAATCTAGCCGTTGGGCAGAATCTAGCCGTTGGGCACAATATGACCATTGGGAGCGTCCCCTCACTTGCTTGTCAGTTCACGTGACCAACTTCCTCCCCGGATCTCACAGAAGCAGTTAGACTAGGTCAAAGGGTCACGCGCCTGACCCTCCACCTGGCAGTCTCCCATTGGTCGACCAGATAATTTGGTCATATGGGAGACCTTGGCCCCGCGTTGAGGGTTACTTCTACAAATACCTTCTCACTTAAGAGGGTCAGGTTTGATCACTATTCAATATTCTAAATCATACCTAAACGCTTTGTACTTGCTTTCTCTCGAGCCCAAACTTACTTTGGCATCTGAGTACCTTGCAGGTACACCCCCTCCCCTCCTACATCCATCATCTCCGCCCTACAAGGAAGGCCACGATGATCCAGTCTGATCACTCCATATCAAAGATCAAGTGTTTCCCTTTATCAAATATCAAGTACAATATTGCATCATTTCAAACTCATCAAGCTTCAAGATCATCAGATACACCAAATTAGGGTTTTGACTGAGTAGGGCTTACCATTGACCTTTTCATCTGAGGATGATGCTACACTTCAAAACATGATTCAAGGACCTCAAATACATCTTTGAAGACCATTCAAAAGATCCTAATTGCCCAAGAAGCTTGATTCATTGGCAATTACAAATTTGAATTCATCTCATACAGAGTGAAACAATTGATCAAGTCAAAGCCTGATTTTTGGCACTTTTAGGTCAAACATGATTTCCTCAAGTCAAATATCATGAAAATATGATTGGTGAATGCATTTGATAATGATCAATCAAGAAAATCAAAGAAAATATCAAAATTGTAAAATTAGGGTTTTGGAAAATTTCACTAAGTTATGAAATTCTATGATTTTTGCCCTACTTTCCAAGTCCATAACTTCCTCCTCAAGCAACCATTTTCTTTGCTCCAAAGACCAAATTGAAGATCTTGTTCCATACTACAACTTTGTCCCAGGGGATGATTTCCAAAAAATGCATGGATAAAGAGATATGAGGCCATGAAGTTGAGGGTTCACTACTTTTGGAACAAAAACACTTAGAAAATATTTCAACCAAATCTGTCTATGTCATTAAGCTAACTTTACAAGCATTTTACATCATGATACCAATTGAATCAAGGAAAGTTATCAACATGAAAGTTGTAGAGGATGTTTCAAGCTTTCCAAAGAGTCTAAGAACAAATATTTATCTTACTTGAGCTAGAAGTTATGATTTTTGCAAAAGAGGTTGATGAAACTGAATTCAAGACAGATTCCTGGTGGCACATGATTTTAGACACATTTTTGATCACTTTGCAAGCCTTATCTCTGCACAAGGTCAACATGAATCTTGTGGTATCCCAAAATATCTTCAAGATGGTACAAAATTTGCTGAAGTTCTATCCCTTTGCATAGTAGTAAACCTCATCCCAAGGCAAGAATTTAAGTTTTGTTTTGGTGCATTAAGTGAAATGCCAAAAAGTCATGAAACTTGTTCACCAAGTCAAGGATTGGTTCTAAACATCAAGTCTAAGTTCACAATCTGAATGATGATGGTCCAAATGGTCAAGATTTGATCTTGCTTAGAAACAAAGCTACTTGAACTTCGCATTCAAGTCTTAAATTATGTCATGACCACTACTATGTAAAACCCATTTAACAACGGTTGAAAAATACATGTAATAACGCAGATAAAGGCGTTGTTATGTAGAGTGTTGTGGTAAATACGCTACTTGTAATCACGGCCCTGGGACCGTTGTTGTATTCTGAAAAGCGCGCGTTATATCACAACGGTTATTCTTAACAACCGTTGTGATACATGAGGTACTGGGTTCGAAACCCATCAAGAAATTAATTACATTAGATGAAGTTTGTTGTAGACAACCGTCGTGGACCATAGTTTGTTATATACAAATGTATATTGCTTGGTTTACCATACACCTATTTAAAGAAATACAACCACTCAAATTGGCAAAGAAATATATAATCTGAAAATTAAAATATTCTTGAAAACCAACTTAAACACACCAATTTTTTTTGAATTGCATCCATCTCATTCAGCACATTTTATGTTCTTTAACACATAATATACGATTCAATGGTCTGATTCCCTCTACTCATCGATATCTTTTATTATAGTTTACCTCATCATTGTCGCTTATCAACGCGATTGTAAATTATATCGATAAATTGAAGCAAACAGACCATTAAACCATATATTATGTGTTAAGGAACATAAAATGTGATGAATGAAACATATGCGATTCGGAAAATATTGATTGATATAGGTTGGTTTTCAAATACATCATAATTTTCAGAATATAAGTTTCTATGTCAATTTAAATGATTGCATTTTCATTAAAAGGTAAGTGAAACAAACAATATACATAGTAGATAATAAACTAAACTTTTCAACCTACATAAGAATTTAAAAAACAAAACATTGCTAAGTCACAAGAAGCCTCTATCTTGTGACTTAGCAATGTTTTGTTCTTGTTTTAAGAACATTTGTCAACAACAACAATATACAACAAAACAACATACAACACAATAAAAAAACATACATTATTTAAGCAACAAAACCCCAAGCGGGACTGTAAAAAAGCAACATACATTAAGTCAATAACGCACCTCTTATTGAAAATAATCGTGGAACTGTAGCAAATCAAGATATATATCAAGTTCATCCAGTTTTTGATGCAATGCAGAAGAAATATAAGGTGGATGAAGTTTATACAACAACTTCATACTTCTTATATTTTTCTTCATTGCTTCAAAAACCATATGAAATTTCACCATAGTATACACTTGCTACCACCATCATCACCATGTATCTACAAGGAAACACAACAAAAATCAAACTTAACCCTAAAACATCATTAACATAATGTTTTCCACAGTATCCTAAAACCAAAACCTAAAACAATAATGTTAGAAAGAAGAGAGCATGAGAAAATACCATCTTCGCCGCCGTAGGAGTTTGCGCCGGACGTTGCTCTCGTCAGATTTTGGTTAAGATTCATGAGAGGAGAGGGTTGTGTTGGGGTTTTCTTTAGAGAGAAACGACAGATATGAAATAGGTCACATATAGTTTCGTTTATATATTAAAAACTATCACTTTTCGTTACGGTTGTTAACTACAACCGTAATTATAATTTATACTTTAAAATAATAGCAAACTATATAACGACGGTCACAAATAATAACCGTAGTGATAAATTAAAAAGAAAGGAGCACATATCGTATTTGTTATCCTTACAACCGTTATTATACTATATACAATTTTTAGTTAAAAAATATAATATAAAGTTAGTGCCTGAGTTTAGAGATATCACCACGGTTTTAGTAGAACCGTGGTTACTTGGGTTCATATATTTTTCATTTAAGGTTATGTGATGAGTTTACCACATATGTGATAAAGTTTTCATTCAAGTTTATATATTCAAGGTTAATTAATGAGTTTACCACATATGTAAATATTTTTAATAAGAATAAGACAATAAAATGCAAGTTTCATATAAATTAGCAAACTCCTACAAAATGCAAGTTTATATTTAAAATAACAAAATTAAAATCTTAAATATTGAAGATAACAGAGACACTTTTAACTTTTAAATATCAAATCTAAATGCCCTAGCGGACATAAAATTACTCCAACCAAACGGTGCTTCATCCTCATCATCTGAATCGAAAATAGATGTCCTTCTTCTCTTTCTTCTTGATCTCCTTCTTCTCCTCCTGGCTCATATTTCTTGCAAGGCGACCGCCTGTTGGGTCTGTACAGCTTGTTTGTGCTGGAAAACTGGTTGGACCTCTGAACCCTCTGCGACCTGGACTTCTTCTTGGACATCTACGACCTTGGCAACTTCTTGAACATCAGCATCTTTAACCACACGCGTAGTTTGTTGAACTTCTTGGACGACTTCTTCTTGAAAATCTACAGTTTGTTGAACTTTTTGAACTGCATTGTTGGAATTCATTTTGTTTAATTCTCTTCAATGATGCTGCTTGTGTGATGGTAATAAGAGGAATAACGTATTTATAATGATTTCTCTGATTCTTCATCTTCTCTTTACATTGAAAATCTAATCGTTTTAGTTAAAAGTCATTATTATTTCTTTAATTCAAAAAACATTGCTGATTCTTCATCTTCCTCATTCATTTTTCATCTTCCTCTAACAACTGTTGACTTACTCCACCGTTGTAAAATTATTTAAAATTTTATTTTTTTAATAATTCACATAAGCGACACAAGCGTATAACAATGGTTGTTTAAACTAACCTTGTAAAATAATATACATTTTATTTTTTATTTAAAGGACTTAAGTGACACACGCTTAATGTACTCTAAAAAAAGGAAAAAAAAAATAATGTTGCTGAGAATCGAAGCTCGTCAGACATCATTTATTACCACGGTTTTTAAAGAGAACCGTCAATAAATCACTGTTCTTATATCCAGCTACTGACTGACACAAAAATTTAATTTATTACAACGGTGTATATTTCTTCCGTGGTGAACCTGACGTTGTTGTTTACGCGTTTTGTAGTAGTGGACACATTGGATAATAGGGTGCATCCCAATCCAAAACTTTTCTTCCAAAAAACCAACTTGTTTTCCTATAAATAGATGTCATTTCTGATCATTCTAAGAACACAACAAGTCCTAAAAACCTTTATACATCAGAATTGCACATTCTTGCCAAATTCAAAAACCATTAAAGTGAAAACTTACATTTCATAAACCAATCTATAAACCTCCATTCTAACAATTGAAACACAACTCATACCACATATATAAGCTTTTGAAACACTCTAAACATCATTAAACTCTCCATAGCTAGAAATTGCATCTTCACATCACCATTGTTGCATAACTTGTAAGAGCAATCAAAATTTTCATTCCAAACACTTTCCACCTCACTTATCCATCCAAACATATTCTATACACTTAATAGAAGTGATCCAAAGCCTTGAAACACATTTGTAACACCTTAATCCATAAGAGCTCATCTCACTTGCTCAAACTGTAGTTTGATTCATGTAGGGAGTTTCAGAAGGTTTCAATCCAATTCAACTATTTCAATACATTCCTTGGAGGCCAAAGAAGTTTTTAGGATCATCAAATTGCATTTGGAACACCTCTAAGCAAGAATTCGATTTTCACTTTTGAAGGTAAGTGGATCTTTACCAAACTCTATGATTCATGCATCATTCTTGATCATTTGAGTTACAAACCTGTTTGTCATGTTGTAAGGATCATTTACACTATGTCAATTGCTTCAAATATGTATTGTATGAAATTTCATTGTAGATTTTCATTCTAGGGTTCTTTCTGATTCATAATTGACTAGTTATTATACGTTGAAAATTAATACAATTAACTGGTACCATTATGTTCCAGGCAAAATTTCAAACACTTTTCATGTTTACATCGTGCAAAAATATTGAGTATTAAGGGAGATAGCATTTCCAGAAAATTCAAAAATGGAGGTTGGTGTTTCTGATGAAGAAGATGATGAAGGGCGCACATTCTTTTTTAAAAATTCTTGTTTTATATTTATTTTAATGAATGCACATTTGTAAACGAATAGGCATTGCACCATGGTGGTTAGTGTGTTTGTTTGGTGTGTGAAGCGAGCTCAAGGTCTGGGGTTCGAATCCCCCTCGCCCCTCACCCCAGACTTTTTGCATTTTATTTTTTACCATTTTCAAATTGAAACTTTAATATATATATTTTACCACACACGTTATACTTAAAACCAAGGCATATGGCCTAGTGGTAAGATTTTGGGTATGCAACCACAAGGGCATAGGTTCAAGCCTTGTAGGTGACCATCCTTATTTTTTAAACACTAGTTTTTTCATGTTTTCTTCCCATTTTCTCTCAATTATTTCTATATGAAAAATTAATTATTTTTGAATGATTTTTTGCACACTTGTCATTTATCCTTTTTATTTTGAGAATATATCAAAAAAATACCAAAAATAATATTTATTTCATGTATTTTTTGTGTAGTTGAAAACATGTACTTTTATGTATTTTTAAAAGCTTTTAATGATGTTCTTTAAATTAATTAAACATGTGTTTTTATATGACTATAGTATGCTTTGATTGAGTCTTGTTAATGACTTATACCATGTTTAGTTGCCCCTTCTCTTTGAAAAACTTCGATTAAATGGTTTGTTTAAATGATACCTTTAGGTTTTATTTTTGATTAATCTTTTGAAACACCCTGATACATAACTAGGGCTTCCACTTGAGTTTGGTTCCTCTAACCCTTGTTTCAACCATGTTAAATATCTTGTTCATGTGCTTACCTTGATTAATATGTAAAATTTGTTGACATGATCAAGTATTTCCTTCATAAACTCTCTTTAGGGTTTTGCCTTACCATGTTCTTCTAGTCCATGATTCATGTACTTGCTTAAACTTGTTTGTGATGTTTTTATTGATTAAATCTTTGCTCACATGTTTAATTATTTCCTTCATAAACTTCCACAATGTCAAGCATGTCTATCTATCTTATGTTTTGCCTGTTATGCACATGTCTTGATACAATGCTTAATCATACTTGATGTTTTACTTGGTCATTCTTGCTAAACTTTATCTGTTAAGTTTCTCTTGACATTAGCATTTAGGTTCATCTTTCCCCTCACCCTTTGTTTAGACTTAGTTAAAACATTAGGATTCCCCTCAAAATTTAACTTCAATCAAACCCTAGCCCTCTTTGGCTTCATACTCAAAACTCTTCCCCAAGAGATTATACATGAGTCATCTCTATAGAAGAGATATCTATTTTATCCCTACAATATAAATCAATCTTTTAAAACACTTTCTCTCTCATTTAAGTGATGTAAGTGGCCTACTTGTTGATTCTATATCCAAGTTGATGTCCCTCTCTTATTATGGTGCAGAGATACTCTTTCATTTAAGTGATGTAAATGGCATACTTGTTGATTCTATATGCAAGTAGAAGTCCTTCTCTTATTATGCAAAGATCCTTTATCTTTCTATGTTTGTGGTGGTATAGTTGAGCAATCCCTCTTAAGATGACAACTTGTCTCTTCTCCTAAAAATCCAACAAACATTACTTTTACCCCTAGTTCCCCGAACTACAAATGCTCTGACTTCCTCTAGAGATATGTAGGCATAGGATTGCGAGATCCTATCAAGCACACCTTTTTATTTTCACCCCCCTTTATTCATATACATTTACAAAAACAACAAAAACATTTCACACTCCTATCACTCACTCAAAAATAGTTAACTCTCCCAATAAATAGCAAATAACTTAAGACCAATAACACAAATATTTTAAGAGGTTCTTATAGGATACTATAGATACTTAGGGTGCTAGTACCTTCCCTTTGTATAACCAACCCCCGAATCATAGATCTCTTATTGCATTGTTTCACATTTCATATTTATGGTTTATTCTTTCTTTACCCCGTCCCCTTGGATAAATTAAAGATCGGTGGCAATATTTGATTTGCGAGTCAAGTTAATCCAATAACTTGGTCTCCGATTCACCAAAAACGCGTCCACATGTGCCATTAGAGATCCTATTTTTCTTGGGAAAAAAGATGGTAAAAAAAGATCACTATAACTACTAGAATCGAATATGCTATTGTATGTGCCAAACATTCTTAACTCAATAAGGTTATAATTGTATGTCCCATCCAACCACCTCGCATTCATAACACAATGATTCAACATATCCATAATTTCCCCATGATTAGAAGGCTTAATGAGGTTATTATTGTTATCAGCTCCCTAATAATCTCCATTCCATAAAAGAGTGGATAAAGAAGAAGGAGAATTTCGATACTTGAGTGTTGGGATGATGCTGATGGTAGAATTGAACTTGAATAAGAAGAGTCGAGGAAGAACGTTTACTTAGAGAAATACATAAAGCATGAATAGAAAAATGAGAAGAGCGATTGAAATCGCTCATTTATAAGGTAAAAAACTTAGGTCGTGTAAACTATTAATACACGACATTAGGTATGCGCATGTTAGTGCTTGAAAAATCATTTACAACTTAGGATCAAAGCATGCAATATGATCAAGGGCTCACAGTGTTTATGCCTTCCTAAGAGAGACTTGTCATAAGAAAGCATTTAGTGCTTCATGTGCTTCCCAGGATTGACACTTGAGGGGCTCGTCCTCCAAGCACCGCTTGAGGGACTTGTCCTCTATGCCATATGCTTGAGAGAATCACCCTTTGAGTCTCCCTAAAGGGAATTTTCCTCCAAGTATCACTCTACCAATTATCGTCTAAAAAAGAGATTAGCGTTCACCTAGTTAAAATCACTTCGCCATTCTCTAATCTTGTACTTGAGAGACCGTGGACTAAAATAACTTTGATTGGATCTTAGAAGAGAAAAACTCACAAGTAAACAAATCCAATCCTTCAATAAAGGGTCATAGGATGAGTCAAGAGGGTCATGGGTCGCCCGATCCGCCTCACCTTGAGCTTGGATTGTCTGGCCCGAGCTTGTATCTATCAAGTATCAACTGCACTAATGCATGTTTCATGACATGTCTCTAAAATGATCATTTGATCACATTTCCAATGAAGAAACCACTCTTTCTATTAATGAGGAAGAATGAGTTTCCTTATTCCCACGTCCAAACTAGGCAATTAGGAGAAGGCTGATTCTTGCCCCACAGCTTAACCCATGGGTTGTGGCTACAAATATACTAACTCTTAAAATTTTGAAGGATTGATTCACTATTCATATATTCAATATACACAAACTCTTTTACATTATTTCATGTAAGAGGATTCATCGCCCCTTATTGTATTTTCCACAAGTATAAAAATCATGCACTTCTTGAAAAAAAATAGTTTAACAAGATTAAACTTCGTAGGATCCAACATTTTAACGAATGGAATTAATATTGTCTATACATTTTGCACTTAGACATTTTATTTATTAGTGTCACTCAACTAAATAAGTTTTTTTTTCTCATGTATTTCTTAATTTAATGGATAAAAAACCTCAAATTTTTATATTTGATACTATAGATGAGTTAAAAAAACTAATAATGGAGAACACAATTATTTCCCCAAATATTTTCTTTTAAAGGGCAAAGAGTCTCACGTAATAGATATATTATCGTTTTTTTAGGGTTAATTCATTTTTTTGTCCTTTAATCTAATTTAATGTTTCAATTTTGTCCCTTTATTAAAACACGTTCCATTATAGTCCCTTAAAACTATTCCGTCAGCTTTTTTTGGTCTTTTCCATTAAATTTTTAGGAAAAAATGTTAATTAGTGCCTATGTGACAGTTCTAATGGATTTTTAATATTTGACGTGGATTTTTTGACATTTTTTTTTAATTTTTGGCTTTTTCTTTTTTAATAACAAATCTTACGATTCCAAATTTAAAAACATATTTCTCCTCCCTTTCCAAAATCCTAGCAACTTATCTTATTTTTCTTTCTCCTCATCCATAAACTCTTCATATCCTTCTCCTCCTTCATCTTTCTTCGTTTCTTTCTAAATATCTTCATCTTCCTATATTTTTTATGGAAGCAACAGATATTTGCTGTGTGTTTGATTTTAGATCTGGTATAATGATTAATATCATGATTTTGTTTTGAATTTAATCTAAACTTTTGTTTGGAAAAACTTAAGAGAAGAGGTAACTAAATAATGACACTGCACGACACTTTCGAAGCATTGCTTAGATCCGGTCGTTGTTGTAGGTCCTTTTTTATAGGAAAAACATGTCTGTTACTATCCTAATTTCTTTCCTACAAAAATCGCAGGATATTTGTTCCCCAGATTATCAGTTGCAGGATTTTATTTTATTTTTTTATCTTTGTTCTACGGCGGCGGAGAAGCTTATGGGGAGATGGGGTTGACCGAGGATGATTGTTAGCGTCTTAATTTTTTTAAATTTACATTTTTAATTTATACTTTTTTTTATTTTGTCTCTTTTAATGGTTTAGTGGATGTTATGGATCATATATCACTTTTTGTTTTGTGTACAGGTAGTTATCATACAACACACAATTTTGAGAATGATAATGGAATGATTTTTTCAATTGATGAGTAATCTGAGCTTCATGTACTATTCAGTTTCTTAAGTTTTTTAAGCCATTGATATCATCATGGTTGTTATTAGTACTTTCTCAATTAAACATTGTTGTGTATTGCTGATGTTCTTAGTTATACTTGTATGAATGTAGAAATTTGAGAGGAGAAGAATTGTATTATTAATGAAATGAAAAGAATTGTCATTTTTTAAAGCATTATTAAGCATTAAATAAAATTTTAAATTTTTAAATAAATTTGCTGACTCGGTATCCTAGTTGTCATGCAACGTTGACCAAAATTAACAGTTTTTTTTTGAAAATTTAACGAAAGAGACTAATAATACTAATAAAACCGTTTTAAGAGACGAAAGTGTAAACTTTTTTAATTAAATGATTAAAGTAAAATCTTAAATTAATTTAAAAGACTTGTGGATTAATTATGTCTTTTTTTATATATTATTACAAGACAACTTGTTGTAAAACAAATAATAATATATCTTAGAGAGAGAAGCTCTGAACTCTCTCTAACTTCTCTTCATCTTCAAGTTTCGGCCATCCTTCTCGTTTTCGTACCTTAGCTCTCCTCTTTTGCATGCGATGATTTAGAGTATTTACACTATGATCTTCAGCTTAAATTCCTAACCCTAGGGTTAGGGGCCTTGGTTATGGTGTCTGTGCGTTCTGAGTTATCAAGTGTCTCCGGTGAGGTTAGCTGCGTACGGGGAGATGGATTAGAAACAAGTCAATAAGAAAGTGTTCAAGAACTTTGTGCCGAGGTGGGACGTATTCCCGGTGGGCAGAGGTTCGAATGGGGGAGAAGGTAACAAGCTCTCAACTATTTTTTTTCTCTAAGATTCCCGATAGGACGAAGGTGAATGACATTTTTGGTTTGTTTGGTTGTGTTGGAGAGATAGTGGAAGTCGTGATTCCGCCAAGGAGGAATAGGATTGGAGACAGGTATGGGTTCACAAGGTTTTCTGGAGTCGACGATGTTGAATCCCTTGCCGTTGAACTCGATAAGATTAAGATTGAGGGACGGAAGATTTAAGCAAATCCTCCGAGGTTCGAAAGGAACGAAGGGCATAGCAGGAATGCAGGTAGTCGAGAGGGGAAGACGACGCATTCTTTTTAACAACACAGACAAGTTTTCCAAGCTTCCAGAAGGGTTCAAGACCACTCCACCCTGAGAGGATCAAAGAGTTACGCAGAAGTTGTTGGGGTCAGCTCAGGTAGGGAAGATCAAGTGTTTTCTCCTTCGGTGGTGTTTCAAATGGAGGAAGGAGCTAAAGCTTACATAGGCAAGGTCGCGACTTCTGGAATGTCTTACAATTTGCAAACTTGGTTTGAAACGGAGGGGTATTTTTCTATCAAGGTTACCTCTCTTGGGGAGAACCTTTGCCTTTTGGAGGAAGTGGATGAAGGTGAGATTTTTGAGCTTATTCAGAATGAAGGGGATTGGTGGAGACAATGGCTCCTTGAGATCAGACCTTGGAAATCCAGTGATGTTGATAATGAGAGGGTTGTGTGGTTGAGGTTGTATGGCATCCCGATTCAAGCTTGGAAGATGAATTTCTTCATGAAAGTAGCCAACCACTTGGGGGTAATTATTTGTGCGGATGAGAACACGATGACAGGAGGGATTAAGGATGTTGCCAGGATAATGATTAAGGTGCCACTCTCTTATACGATCACGGAATCGATTTCGGTCTTGATCGATGACGCGCCATTCACCATCATTGTTAGAGAGGATATTTATGGCCCTGTTAGAATATTGTCGGATCAGAAAGCTAGTAGGCAATTGGTATCTGAATCATCGGAGACGGAGAAGGGGTGGGAAGTTCCATTAGATGACGGTGAGGCTTCCGATGACATAGAGGGCGTGTTTTCTTCAGGTTCTGGGGACGGGGAAGACGAAGAAGGCTCTGGTTCACCGGTGGCGGTTAGGGAAGGTGGTCTTGAGGAGGATAAAGTTGGGTTTTATCCAATGGTTTTTAGAAGGAAGAGAAGTCAGAGAAAGATTCAGAAAAGTGTGGCAGGTGATTGTGATAATAGAGAGGTTTCGGCAATAACGGCTATAGGGGTAGGAGTGTTTGACGAAGCTGTAGAGGCTGCAAAATGTATTACTTGTTTGGATGGGATTAATACCAAAAGCACTTCAGCTTCTGCAGATTCGGTCAATTGTACAGCTTCCAAGGTGGCTTGTTCTTTTGGGATTTCATCTCCTGTGGGCCCTACGGAACGTGGCAGTTTACAAGAGGCAGTTGGTTTCACCACTCAACCTAGGCACGTGGTTTGGAGGTGGGGACCAAAGCATATTAAATTTAAATCATTTTGTGAACTGGGAGGTGTTTTCAATTCTCAGAGGATAGTGGGTAAGCCCCTAGAGACTTTTCCACAAGGGGTAGACATAAAGGTGGCCAATAGAGTTGGCAATTTGGATGGTAAGGTGTATGGGGAGCAGTCCAGCGAATCTGACATAGTCAGATGCAATTTCCGTACAACGGAGTATTTAGGGACAAATGTGGGGGCCAGATTGTGGAGGGACATGGGGGATTTAGGGGTAGTGGATGGTCTGGATAAAGGGGATATTAAGAATTATCTTGACTGTTTGGAAAAGAAAGACAAGTTAAGATTGGTAGGTGAGAAGGTGAATTCAAAGGTTGCTCAATGATTTTAGGCTCTTTGAATATTAGAGGAGGTGGGAGTAAGGCTAAGAGGTGCATAATTTCTGAGATTATTAATAAAGGAAATTCCGATATCTTTTTGCTTCAAGAAACAAAGTTACAATTTATGACGGAGGGACTCGCGAGAAGTTTTTGGAGGAAGAATAAAGTTGAGTTTTCGTTTTCCAATTCCTAAAGAGCTGCGGGAGGGTTATTAATTTTATGGGAGGAGGGGACCTTTGAAGTGTTGTGTAGCTTTAAAGGGGACAGTTTTTTGGGTATTAAGGTGCAGTGGAAGAATAGTTTGTATTATATAGTGCATGTCTATTCTTCGTGTGTTATTGGGATGAAGCGTTTGTTATGGAATAAGTTGTTGGATTTGAAGGATAGATGGAAGGATGGCGATTGGATCATCAGAGGAGACTTTAACTCCGTGAAATGTTCTAATGTGCGTAGAGGGGGTTCAGAGTTTCGTAGGACTTCGGAAAATAGTGAATTCGCGGACTTCATCGCCGATATCAACTTGATTGATGTTCCATGTAAGGGCAAGAAATTCTCTTGGTATGGAGGTAACGGGAAGGCGAGAAGTAGGATTGATCGGTTCCTAGTAGCGAAGGGGGTGATTGATAAGTGGGGAATCGTTGGTCAATTCATTGGTTTGAGAGACATTTCAGACCATTGTCCTATTTGGTTAGTTGTGAATAAAGCGGATTGGGGCCCGAAGCATTTCAAAGTCAACAACGAGTGGTTCGACAATAAGGACTTTATTCCTTATGTGGAGTCGGAGTGAAAAAGTTGGTGGTGGATGGAAGAAGCGATTATGTCCTTAAAGAGAAGTTGCGCCTTCTTAAAGAAAGGTTAAAGTGGTGGAACATTAACATTTTTGGGAAGATTAACTTGGAGATGGATGAGGGTGTGATGAGGTTGAACGAAGGGGATGATTCGGAAGGGGAGCATGATGAGGTATATAGGAATTCGGTCTTGGAGGGTAAAAAGAAGACGTGTAGTAAATTTTGGTTGAACCTTAAAATCAAGGAGAATATGTTAATTCAAAAATCTAGATTAAAGTGGTTGAATGATGGGGATAACAATAGTAGGTTCTTCCACGACATCATGAAAGAGAGGAGGAGGCGGAATTTCATAGGTTCTTTGAACACGGATAGAGGTATGATTGATAAGGTGGAGGATGTGAAGGAGGAGGTTAGGGCTTTTTTTGCCAGTAAATTCGTGGAACCGTACAAAGAGAGGCCGATTCTTGAAGGTTCTCTTTTTAATTCTCTTAACCTTAACGAAAGATCTTCGCTTGAAGCTCTTTTTTTGGAGGGCGAGATTAAGGAGGCGGTTTGGGGTTGCGAGGGATCGAAGAGTCCGGGACCAGACGGATATTCACTCCTTTTCCTTAAAAAGTGTTGGTTCTTTATGAAGTTTGATTTCATTAGATGTTTTGAAGGTTTTCACTCCAGAGCTCTCCTATCCAAAGCTTTTACTTCTTCCTTCTTGACTTTAATCCCTAAATCTTCCAATCCCTTGGATATGGGTGATTATAGACCCATTTGTCTTGTGGGATGTGTGTACAAAGTGCTTTCCAAACTATTAGCGGCTAGATTGAAAGTGGTTTTAAACACTCTTATTTCGAAGTCTCAAAATGCTTTCTTGCCGGGAAGACAATTGCTTGATGGGGTCCTTGTGGCAAATAAAATGGTGGATTTTGCTAGAAAGGATGGGAAGGAGTGTTTGCTTTTTAAGGTGGACTTTGAGAAGGCATACGACAAAGTTTCGTGGGGCTTTCTTAGGTTTGTGCTTAAAGAGATGGGGTTTGGAGAAACTTGGAGGAATTGGATGGAAGCGTTGGTTTTTATAGTAGCATGTCAGTTTTGGTTAATGGTAGTCCGACTAAGGAGTTTTTTGTAGAGAGGGGGTTGAGACAAGGAGATCCGCTTTCTCCGTTTCTTTTTGTAATGGTGACGGAAGCTTTGAGCGTGTTGGTGAGAAGGTCGGTGGAGAACGGCAACTTTGCGGGGTTCAAATTTAATGGTAATTGTCTCTTGGACATCCTCCAATTTGCGGATGATACATTATTAATTGGAGATGGGAGTTGGAAACACATTTGGGCTATTAAAACGGTGTTGAGAGGTTTTGAGCTTGTGTCGGGTTTGGGGATCAACTTCAATAAAAGCAAGCTAATAGGGGTGAATATTAGTTCTAACTTTTTGGATGTTGCTTCTTGGTTCCTATCTTGTAGGAAGGAGGATAACAAATTCTATTTTCTCGGCATTCCGATTGGTTGGTATTCTAATGGGGCTTGTTTATGGACGAGGGTGATTTCTAATATGAAAAGGAGATTAGGGCTTTGGGAGAATCGGATGCTTAGTTTTGGTGGTAGATTGACGCTTTTGAAGTCGGTCTTATCTACCCTTGCCATCTTTATGCTCTCTTTTTATAAGGCGCATAGAAAGGTAGTTAATGAGTTAACGTCTATCCAAAGTAACTTCCTTTGGGGAAGTTCGGAAAGGAAAAGGAGAATTCATTGGGTGAGTTGGAAGGTGGTTTGCCTTCCGGTTGACAAAGGCGGTCTCGGATTAAGGAGGATCGATGATTTTAATATTGCACTTCTACACAAATGGAGGTGGAGGATATTGGCGGACCATAAATCTTTATGGCTCGATGTTTTGAAGGCCCGTTACGGTGATATCAAGTTGATGATGGTAAGTATGGAAGGCTTTTATAAAAACAAGAATCACATGTCAATGTGGTGGAGAGATATTGTTAGTCTTGGAACGTACTTTTCGGAAGACTTATTCATCTCTAATTGTAACTTTAAGGTTGGTAATGGTTTCTCCTCCTCTTTTTGACAATGCTAATTGGCTCGATAATGTTTGTCTTAAAGAGAGTTTTCCTTCGCTTTACATTTCCTCTTGTCTTAAAAACGTGGCAGTGGCGTCTATGGAAGGTTGGAAGGAGGAGGAGTGGGTGTGGGGGGATTGCGGCTGTGCTGGTCCGCTGGATGGCACTGCTGTCGATCTATGAAATGAAAGAAATTAAACTTATTATTTTTCACTTAATTATACATACTACTATGAAAATAATTAGGGATCACAAGAGTTATGATTTTTTTTCCTATCAAATTTTATTTTTTAATTTTATTATTTTGACATATTATTGAAATTAATTAAAGCGTATGTCATAGTCCGCTGGATGGCACTGCTGCCTTACGGTATTATAATGAAAAGCGTATGTCATAGTCATTCTTTTTCACATTGTCTTTTGCTTTTCTTTCCATTATTATTTTCTCACCTGAAAAATGCTCTTTGCCTCCTCCCTATACACTCTCATGTTGTTACTATATGAATTTGCGGATTTCTCTCATCTTGTCTTCTCCTTCAACTATTTATAGCTAACTAACTAGGGTTCTAATCTCTCTCTCTCCCTCCCTCTCTTAAAGAATCTGTCTCTAAAGAGTAGATCTTGAAAAGATCTAGCCTAGCTAAGGGCGGAAAAGGTAATGATGGAAATTAACATATTTTGCTCAATAAAACCGTAAGGTATACTTTTTATGCCAAAATATATATGTTGTTTTTTCAGTTGTTATTATTTTAAGTTTTGTCTAATAAATTAATGTTTCTCTTGTTGGAAATTGTTTTGGAATGTTTTGGAACATATGCAATGTATCTTCCAAAATAGGAAATTGTTGAAAATTGAGAAACTTTCACATGTCAAGTGTGGTAGGTGTGCTTTTTCTATTGTCCCATTTGACCACTCCCATGTGAACATCACAAAGGAAAGAAATTGAGAGGAAGATAGAAAGAGAGCGATTAAGAGGGAGATGGAGTTTGAGAGAGAGATATTAATAAGCAAGTTAAGTCTCCATAACCCTAGTTTGGAAATGTATGTCGATCTATGAAATGAAAGAAATTAAACTTATTATTTTTCACTTAATTATACGTACTACTGTGAAAATAATTAGGGATCACAAGAGTTATGATTTTTTTTCCTATCAAATTTTATTTTTTAACTTTATTATTTTGACATATTATTGAAATTAATTAAAGCTGTAAATTTAACTAGTTTAGTTTTTTGTCTCATAAATATAGTGATTATATATTTTATTTGTTGGATAAAAGTGAATTAGTTAACATTAGATAATTTCCAATAATTTTTTCCATTTCAAATTTTTGTCTTTAATTAATAATATTATTTCCATATTTTTCCGCATATTGTTATTTAGATATTATGATTAAAATTGAATCTGTAAATTTAAATAGTTTTTGGTTTGATTATATATATAATTAATAATTTGGTTTACAGTGAAGTAAGGTTAATTAGACTGTGATGGCATCTAGCTACTCATCAAATCCTCCATGTGCTGCTTGCAAGTTTCTAAGAAGAAAATGCAATGAAGAATGCATATTTGCACCCTATTTTCCACCAGAAGAGCCTCACAAATTTATAAACGTTCACAAAATATTTGGAGCAAGTAATGTTAGCAAAATGCTGAATGAAGTTTTACCTCATCAAAGAGAAGATGCAGTGAACTCTTTAGCCTATGAAGCTGAAGCAAGGATTAAAGATCCAGTTTATGGTTGTGTTGGAGCTATTTCAGTTCTTCAAAAACAACTTCTTAGCCTTCAAAAAGAACTTGATGCTACTCATGCTGATTTGATTAGGTTTACTCATCAGGCTTCTTCTTCTTTGGGACATGTTCACCACTCTCAGGGTTTTTTTAATTATCCTTCTAATTTATCTGAGCAATGATGTTCCTACCTACAAAGTGGTAATATATAATGAACATATATATATATATATATATATATATATATATATATATATATATATATATATATATATATTTTAAAAGCAATAGAATTAAAAGAGTACAAGGGATACTCAACCCATGTACAACAGAAACTATATGATACAACACAGAGGATTTTGATACCAAGCATAAAAGGAACTAGGATTCACTAAAAGAGAGTGAGAACCAAGCCATCTCCAAACATGCAACTTGATAGAGTAAACAATATCTTCCACACCAGAAACAGAATTCCTACAAATACGGTTGTTTCTTCTAGCCCATAACAACCAAACAGTAAATGCCCAGATAACATACCCACCTTCACGCCTATCCAACTCTCCACATCTTCTCCCAAAGGAAAGGAAATAGTTATTGCACCCAAACACGTTTCTGACAACAGCCCCTGTCCAATTCTCTATCTCTATCCACACTACCTCAGCATAAGGACAGCGCAAGAAAAGGTGCTCCGAAGTCTCCTTGATGCTACCACAAAACACACAATCTCTGTTGCCAAACTGAATCTCGATACCCCTTTTATGTAATTGATCCACTGTTGCGATTCTGTCCCACACCAATCTCCACATAAAAACTTGAATCTTCGACAGAACTGAAATTCTCCACAAAGCTTTCAGCGCTTCTAATTCAATGGAAACTGCTTGAGAGTCACCCTTGTTAGCAAGCAAATCGTAACAGGACGACACCGAAAAACATCCGTCTGGTGCAAAACGCCAATAGAACCGGTCCTGCTGACCTTGAACACACACAACATATTTTAACATCTCCTTAAGGCTCTCAGCTTCTCGTTGCACCGCACAATTCGAAGAGGCACTAACTCCCTCAACCAACCGATGCCATACGTTAACAACCCACTCCCCATACTTAACAACTACCAACTTGTCCTCTGTGCACCTGCCATATACCAGAGGAAAAGCCTCCCCGAGCAAGACATCACCCCGCCACCTTAACGACCAAAAGGGAATGAGGTTTCCGTCTCCAAGCTTACCTCCTACCGCCATAGCAAACTTGTCTTCTTCCAGATCAGAATTTACCCCTACCGACATTACGTCTCTCCACCAAATCGAATCAAAATTCCTATTATTCTTTCCAGCATACCTAATGCCATCCAGCCCCAACAAACCTTTAGGTTGACCATACCTGAACTGTAGCAGTTCTGACCAGAGAGCCTCTTTATCAGTTAAGAAACGCCATCTCCACTTCATCAACAGAGCAATGTTGAAAGTAGCAACGCCCTTCACACCAAGGCCCCTATCGGTTTTAGGTTTACACACGTTCTTCCACGACACCCAATGAATAGACCTCTTGGCTGCCATTCCTCCCCACAAAAAACTCGACTGAATCCTAACTATTTCCTTTAGCGTCTTAACCAGAGCCTTGTAAAAAGAGAGCGAGAAAATAGGAATGACGTTCAGAACAGAGTTTAAAAGGGCGACTCTTCCTCCAATAGAGAGATCCTTGCCCTTCCACACCGCTAATCTGCCTCTAAGCTTATCCACGACATGGTTCCACGACTTCGCCCTTCTAGGATTACCACCAATCAAAATACCCAAGAAAGAAAAGGGCAGACAACATACCTCACAAGATAAAAAATTCACAGCCGCATCAAGGAAATCACCACCTAAATTAACTCCATAAATCCTACTTTTGAAGAAATTAACCTTGAGCCCTAAAATCAATTCGAAACCCCGTAACAGCAATTTCAAACACCACAAATTGTCCCAGCTACAGTTTCCTAAGAAAACAGTGTCATCAGCGAACTGGACCAGACCAAACGAGAGAGATTCGTCAACCTTGAAGCCTTCATACAAAGCTCCGTCCTTCGCATTAGCCATCATCCTGTTCAAACATTCCATCACAAGGATGAAAAGAAAGGGTGACAGAGGGTCACCCTGTCTAAGCCCCTTTCCAACAACAAAATATTTGGTCGCACTCCCATTAACAAGAACAGACATCGTTCCTCCAAAAACTAACGCTTCCAACCACCTAATCCACTTACTGTTGAAATTCATACGGACTAACATGTACTTCAAAAACTTCCAGCTAACACAATCATAAGCTCTCTTGAAATTCGCCTTAAATACAAAACACGACTGCTTCCTTCTCTTTGCAAGGTCAAGTATCTCGTTAACAACAACAACCCCATCAAACATGCTCCTTCCTTCTACAAATGCCGTTTGTTCTTTCGACACAATGCTCCCGATGATCGCTTTTAAACGGTTTGCAAGGATTTTAGATAACAATTTTTGCAACGAACTTACAAGGAAAATAGGTCCAAAATCCTTTAGAAAAAGATGATTGTTCACTTTAGGGACAAGCGTGATAAAGAAGCGATAGCAGCCTTTGACAGGGTAGGATTACCATGGAAATCGTTCACAAATCTGAATAAGTCTCCCTTAACGACTTCCCAACATTTTTGAAAGAAAGTGAAAGAAAACCCATCCGGTCCCGGACTCTTCTCCCCGTTGTAACTCCAAACAACTTCTTTAATTTCTTCAATAGAGAACTCCTTCACTAAGCTGACACTATCAACCGACGAAAGACAACTAAAAGGCACTCCACTTGGCATCGGACGATCACAGGATTGCTCCGAAAAGTTATGCTTAAAGTAGGAAAACACCGCACTTTTAATATCCGCCACACTCTCCTTAACCCCGTCTTCTGTCTGAACAACAGAAATGTGATTTTTGTGAAACCTAGCCTTCATCACACTGTGGAAATATTTAGAATTTCTGTCTCCATCTTTGAGCCAAAGAGCTCTAGATTTTAGTCTAAAAAATCTTTCCTTCTTCACTATCTCCTCCCAAACCGTCCCTTCCGCCTCCTTTCTTCTTTCGCTAAGGAACTCCCCCTGCTCCTCTAACAGAACAACCACCTCGACGTCCAAGGTGTGAAGACAATCAACAGCCTCTTCAATATTGAGATCCATCCACCCGAAAACCTTCTTATTCCAATCCTTCAATTTGAGTTTTAACAGCCTCAACTTCTCCTTGAGAATATAGTCACCTCTGCCACCAACCTCGAAGCTTTTCCACTCAGCTGCTACGAAACTAAGAAACTGATTATTAGAAAACCAACCATTATTAAACTTGAACGGCTTGGGACCCCAGTCTTCCATGCAAGCCTTAATCCAGATAGAAGCATGATCAGAGATTTCCCTCTTGCCCACATGTTGACACAAAGTCTTCCAACTATCTGTGAGACCGTCAGAAATAAGGAACCTATCGAGCCTACTCATAGCCGAACCAGATTTGTTAAACCACGTAAAACCTCCTCCAATCAAAGGCACATCAACACAATCGATTTCAGCAAGGAACACAAAAAAATATTCCATCTCACCTAATCTACTTCTGCCAGCCAAACCAATACACTCCTCTCTACGAGACACTGAGTTGAAATCCCTCCCAAATAATCACTCTTCATTCGGAAATCTCTTCCTAACATCGACCAAGTCCATCCACAAACACTTCTTAAGCTGAGAGTTGCAAGGAGCATAGACATTGACGAGAGAGAGATTCAAACCTTTCCACTCAACATTGACACCCACAAAACCTCTTCCTCTAAAGCTACATCCAAGCTTGAATAAATTTTTCCTCCACATAATGAGCAAACCACCCGCCGCATCCTCAGCTTCGCTTTCAGTCCACTCCACATCTTGACACCCCTAGAAGGAAACAACATCAAGCTCAGACAACTTACGAAGCTTAGTTTCCTGCAAAAAACAAACGTCAAACCTGCCAGACCGAATTAAATTTGTGGTTCTTCTTCTTTTAACCAACAAACCCCCCCTAATATTAATGAAAACAATATTCATTTCTGACCCAATTTCGTTGACCCCCTCTTGCACTTCCCTTATTTATCCCTAACCTCCATCTCCCTAATTTGAGCTTCGTAAACTTCTCTGTTTTCCTCCCCCGAGATTCCCAAAGAAGACATGATATCCCAAACCTTATTAGAAACTTTATACTCAATCTCCTTCCAAAACCTCTTATTCCCTTGACCCACCTCCGAATCCGTCACCGAAAAACATCTGGCTTCTTCTTCATTACCTGACGATTGCTTAGACTCACGAATCTTCACTTGTTCGAGACTGATGTCCCTTTCGACTTTCTCGACCTGATTCACTTCAGGTACCACACCAACCACCTCTCCTCTCTTGAAACTCCCCCCAATTTAGAAGGAGTGGCCTGCATTTCCTGACAATTTGAAGAAGAAAGAAAAGATAATTCTTCTTTAGAGGAAGATGACACTTCAAGGGAAGACTCAGAGATATCTTCGGACGCGATCCCACCATCCACAGTCTTACAACTAGACCGGGCCTTCTTTCTAGAAAGATTTTTGCTTTTATGGGCCTTGAACTTAAGGCCCAATACCAAACTCTCAAAACTGCAATTTTGGGTTTCCTCACTCCCAACACACCCACCCGTATCCGCATGTAAAGACTGCTGGTCCACTACACAGTTCAACTTTTCTGTACCTGTACCACCCCCTTAGACCTAAGACTCACCACTTTATCTGACACGACCTTTTGCTTTTGGGAAAAAAACACCTTTTCAGCTGCCACCTCCGTACCTATATTATCCTTAAACAAGGAGGTAGCTTCTGAACCTCTAACCCCTACGCCTACCTTCCTAGTACTGTCCACCTGATTAGTCACATCCTCATTAATTCCTCGAGAAGGCAAAACTCCATCGTTGCCTAAAAACTCCTCATCTTCATCCCACCATTCCGATGTCGGAACAATAGAATCCGACATGGAAGAAGAGCTCGAAGCAACCCTCTCCATCTTAACCACCTTTGACAGGGGTACCCTAACGTTTCTTCCATAACTCTAATCCGAAAAGCATAACCATTTATGGAGATGTTAAAAACTTCATTAATAAAAAAACCACAACTTGTTCTGATCATGATGCTGGCCACGTCCATCTTTTATCTAAAAGAAGCACTTTCTTCACAACACACATACCTACCCACCATGGAAGCTAAGAAAGTGAAAAACTCCACAGACCACGCTTGGCAAGGAATCCCGTAGCACCTTAACCAAGTTAGACGTTCCGAATCCACCACCTTCTCATCCCAAGAACTAACATCCTCAAACCACTGACCTAACTAGTCCTTCGCATCTGTCTTAAGAGCCTCGATTTCACCTGGTTCGTCTTCCTCCATCAAACATAAGTTAGCACCCAATGAGGTGATCTTCACCGCAAAATATCCTTCAGAGTTTAATACCCTCTGCATATTATAAGTAGCCCCTGGATTCTTAACTTTCCCCACAAAAGCCTTGCTTAACCTGTCCAATTCTTCCTTCCCAGATTCGAAAACCAGACCTTTGGCTCCAAAAGGAGATTTCGAAGCACCTTCCTTGACAGAAGAATGATACTGATTTCTCGTGACCTCGACGTAAGAGCTATCATTCCTCAAAGAATCCTTAAAACTGCCTCCCTTGGGAGCAACTTCCCTAACCTCGACCCCTCGCCTGATCTTCGACCCAGGGTACCCGTATTTCTTCTAAGGGAATAAACTTTCCACCACCCTTTGAAACCTAGGCAGATTCGCATGCAACTTCTTACCGTCAAACTGCAAGTTATCCAACTTTAAAACGAGCCTCCTAACGTCATGCACTTCGAAGAATCTAACAAAGCCATATTTCCTCCCCAGCTTATCTCTCTTGGGAGGTATTACCACCTCATCCACTGCCCCAAATTCTTCAAATACCTTAAACAGTTCTTTAGCTCTGAACCTTTCTGGAAACTCCGTAAATAACACCGTAGTGGTTGCCTCTGATCTTCTCTTGCCTTCTCTCGAAGTATCCCAATGTGATGTTGCCGGAGTCCTCCTCTTACTTCTGACCTTAGTCCAGTCTTTCTCCATAGTCCCTTTTTTTTGACTAGTGATATATATATATATATATATATATATATATATATATATATATATATATATATATATATATATATATATATATATATATATATATATAATATGTATAATCACCATTTAGGGTTTATTTTTGTAAAGTATGGGATATTTAGATCAATATATAATATGTATGTGCATATATTTTTATTATAATAAGTTTAGAATGTTTTAATATAGTTATAGTAGTTTTTCCCATATTGCAATGTGATGCAATTTGTGATTCTTCTTATTTGTTTGTGATTTCTATTTTTTTTCACACTTTGTAAATAGAGTATATTAATAAATTTTTCCTTCTTTAAAAATATTATAGATGACAAATATTCGATGATTAAGTTAATTAATTATTAAAGCATTAAATCGAAGTAAGAAAAAAATTGTTTGTAATAAACTAGTTTTTATTGTTTGGAAAAACTCTCAGTTAATCAATGAGTGAATAAGATTATTTGTTTTTTTTAGAAGAGATAAATTCACTTTCATTCTTTGGGTCTCAAACTCTCTCATAGATTATACAGGTGTGTTGAGTGGTTAGGTAATATCTTTGATTTTGTTGCTGCGAGTTTTGGGTCTAGGTTGTTGTTTTGGGTCTATGTTGTTGTTTTGGCTTAGTTATTCTGCTGTGTTGGTTGTTTTGTGTTGTTTTGTTTTTGTTGTTTTTATTTATCTTTAATTGTTTGATGTCTCTGTAATAGTTCTTGTGATATTTGTTTGTTGTTATTTTATTCTCATTTTTCCCTTTTATCTTTATACATAATTATCTATTTGTCATTAATAATAATAATAATAATAATAATAATAATAATAATAATAATATAATAGTTAATTAAGTTATGTTCTTTTTTTGTAAAAAAATATATAGAGAACACATCTTTTTGAGTCTATGCCATTATTGTTAAAGTGGCCATGCGGTTTTGGACTTATATGTGGTTGATTGGTAAAGTCCAAGTTATTATTTATTTATTTATTAAAAGACTAAAAAGAGAAAAGAGAATAGAGAAACAAACTAAAATTTTAAAATGAAAGTTCATATCACATTAGTTGTTAGGATGTAGTTAAATTCTATAGGTAGAGAGAATTCTATAAAGAGGTCTGAAAGAGGAAGTATTAAGATTGATCATGAAGTCAACACCTTGATCACGGGAGTTCTACTATGGATTTTAAAGTTATTAGAGGTTTTACTGAAGGGGATTCTATTTTCTCTTTTCTTTTTCTTTTGGTAGTGGAAGAATTTTCCAGTTTATTACATCAAGTGGTTTTATTGGGTGAATTTTAAGGTTTTCATATTAATGATAATAAGCATGTCGATTTGCTTCAATTTGCGGATGATACTATCTTGAGTGGAGAGGATTCATGGAATAACCTTTGGACCATTAAAGATTTACTTAGAGGTTTTGAGTTGGTGTCGGGGCTTCGGGTGAATATATCCAAAAGCTGTATTTTTTGTCTTAACCTTAATTTCGATATTTTGCAGGAGGTCGCTTCTTTTTTATCTTGTGGTTTTGGTTGATCCCTTTTGTGTTTCTTGGCATTCCAATAAGGATTATCCTAGAAGAAAGGAGGCTTGGGCACTGATTGTTGACAAGTTGAAAAGAAGGTTAACAATGTGGCATAATAGATTTATATTTATTGGAGGTAGAGTTGTCCTTTTAAATATTCAAAGATCTTTTTTATGGGGAGGGGGAGATGAAGTGAAGAAGGTTTGTTGGGAGAGCCGGCTACCATTGGTTTGCCTAAAGAGGAGGGGGTCTTGGAGTTAAACATTGTGGTATGTTCAATTTGGAGCTACTTTCTAAGTGTAAATGAAGGATCTTAAATGATGAACATTTCTCGTGGGTCGATTTGCTTGTGTCTCGTTACGGGGATGTTTAGAGTGTGATGTTGGGGGGATCGACATCTTTCAAGAAAGTCTCTTTGTGGTGGAGGGATTTATGTGCTTTAGGGAATTCAATTGATATTGACACCTAATCAAATTGGTTTTCTTCTTCTATTTCTCGTAAGCTAGGTAACATTAAGTCTTTGGATTTTTGGCGACACAATTGGTGTTGTCTATCCTCCTTTATAGATTTATTTCCTTCTTTACATAGGTTGAATCTTTTGCTATTCAAAAGTGGCCGAGGCGGGGTCTTGGATTAATGATTCTCGGGTGTGGTATTTGGATCTTAATGGGAGAACTTTGGGTAAAATGAGGTGTTGTTGATAGGCATGGTAAGAAAATCCAAACTCGCCCCGAAATTAATGGGAAAAACCCGGTTTAACTAGGTGTGGGTGCGGGGAAAACCTGTTTTTCTATTACGAGGGCGGGGCGGTGAATGCTACTACCTGCCTCGCACCCGGTCTATTGTAATTTACTTTAATGTCCTCATTTTAGTTATTTTATTATACATTTATTAAAATTATTTTAATCTTTAGAAACAAGTTTATTAGAATTATTTTACTTTTGAAAATCATGTTCATTAGAGTTATTTTACTCTTTAGAAACATGTTTATTATTAAAATAATTAAGTATTTAATTAAATTATTAATTTTATTGTTATAAAAAAATATGTATTAAAAAAAATAGTTTTTACGGGTGGGGGTGGGGCGGGTCTGGGTGGTAATTTTTTACCATTGACTAGGTTTGGGGGCGATGGTGGGTCTGCTACAAGGAGGCAGGTGTGGGTGCGAGGATGGTTAAACTCGCTCCCGATCCGCCCTGTTGCCATGCCTAGTTGTTGATAGATGAGTTATTATCGATTTTTAATGGGGTGAAACCTCAATTTTGTTTGGTGGAGACATAAATATGGTTTTTCGAATAAAGATAGCTACAAAAGGATTCATCAGTCTTGTTTGGGGGAGCTTACTTTAGATCCTATCATAGTAAAATCGCTTGGTCAATTACGGAAGACCAAAATTCCAAGAAAAATTCTTATTTTTGGATGGCGGTTAATTCTCAACAAGTTACCTACGAGAATGGAATTGGCGAAGAGAGGCATTATTGGAGGATCTCATAATGTGGTTTGTACATTGTGTTTTTTTAGAAGATGAAGATGTGGAGAATTTGTTTTGTTCTTGTTCCTTTTCCAACTTCTTATGGAACAAGTTTTGCTTTTGGATTGGGGTAGATTGTCCGGCTCTAGGTGGTCCGCTTTTAGATAGACTTAATTATCTTAATTCTTCCACTTCTTTTTGGTTTTTAGTCTTGTGTTTGTTGGTCTATTTGGTCATGCCGGAATTCGATTCTTTTTAAAGGATGTGCCCTTGTTAAGATGGAAATGTTAAGTTTTATGAAGGCTTTATCTAGGGATTGGTTTATGGTTTTTAATAGAAGCGGGAGAAACATTTCTTGGTCCGATTGGTATAATAATCCCGGTAAGTGTTAGGTGTAGTTTTTTTTCTCTCTTTTTGTGTTACTTGCCGGTGGTTTTTGGGATCAATTTTGTTGTTGGTTTGGTTTCTTTGTGTTTTTCTTTTGGTTTCTTAGTTGTATAAGGGTGAGCACCCCTAGTACTCCTTTTTAATTCCAAGTTTTCTATTTCTTATAAAAACACACCTTGATTCTTTACGTATAAAACCTGAAAGATTTTAAAGTGAGAGTATTCTCTTACAGTATATTCTTTAATGAATTAAAATACATATTTGTGAAATTTATTAATGAGGGCCTCAAAGAGGTTGATGTAGTGAGAAGAGTTTTTGTAGCAAATTCCTAGTTAAGACCTAAGTCCCTTTTTTAAATCGAAAATATAATATATTAAAAAAAAAGAATAGTCGTAATACCAAGCACATAAAGTTCCCAAAAAAGAAAAACAAGATACATGATAAAAAAATAAAGAAAATACAAAAAAGAAGATATTAAACAAAAGAACAATCATGACAAAATAGGGTGGGAATCATCCCTTAAGTTTAGGTTTTTTGGGTTTTCTCTAATTCTCTCTAGCAAAAAGGGTTGGCGAGTGAGATAGGAGTGATTATTTATGGGGTCCTGACCTAAGATCTTAAATGGAGGATACCATTCTTCCTTAGAGAGTTGTCTGTTCTTGAGGAGTTTTGTCTCTTGCTTAGAGATGTATCCTTACCCTGGACAGAGATAAGTGGATTTGGAAGCACTATGTAGATAGTTCTTTTTCACAAGCATCCGCTTATCTTGTCCAGATGTAGAGTTTGTCTACTTCTTTGGCACCACTTTCACTTCAGAGTCATGTCCTTTCCCTTATTTGACGTAGTTGGGCCCCGTCTAAGATCTTGTATTTTCATAGCAGGTTTTGCAGGATATATTTCCATCTATAGTCAACTTGTTTAGGAGAGGGGTGATATATGATATGAGTAGGTTTGTTTGCTCATTTTAAGAGTTATAGTTGTGTCAGTTTCTCATATTTTTTTTTTACTTGTGAGATAACCTCCTTAATGTGGTATAGATTTTTTAGGTTGTTGTGGTGGCAGGTTGTTATTCACCATGATCTTAGGGTGTTTTTTAAATCATTTGTCTCTTTAGAAGGCAGGGTTAAATTTAGAGGTGGTTACACTATTGTTTGACATGTGGTTATCAGGTATATTTAGAAAGCACACAGTGATGTAATCTTTAAAGGAGTTAGAATAACAGCGAAAGAAGTGGAGGAGCGGAGCATTTGTTTGGCTTGGAAATGATTTTTGGGCTGAGCATGTAAGAATGTTAAGAACAACAAGTCTGAGAATTGTGGGAAGAAATGTGGAGACTTTAGCATTTATAAGTGAGAGAATCCATATACTTATCATCTTAAAGTTTTGGATGAGTATGTGGTGTGTCTCTCACAAAAGTGTGTTGCTCTTAAAGAAAAAACCCTAAAGTGTAAAATGCTCCCTCGTGTTGACCCCCCAAATTGACCTCAACATAGAACTCTTGTACCTTCACGGATTAGCTTTTGAACTCTATCATCTACCTACACCTATAACAGATCGACAGTTTGTTCTGTTTCAGAGTGTGGTGGGTGGATCTTTAGTTCCTCTTTTTGTTGAGATCTGATATATTGATGATGGATCTAATTGATTCGAGCTCTAGTCTTCGTGCTCTAGTATGTGGATACCGATGTAGTTTTTTAATATATAGTTGTGACTCAAATCCCTTATGGTAAATAGGCTCAAGTAAAATACAAAAAGTTTAGTATAAAAGATATCTTAAGAGTCTTAAATATAGCCAGATTAACCTACAGCAAAAAATGAGAGGAGTTGTTAATAATTCCTCTATAGTTTGATTTGTTTTATGTCTTAAGGAAATTACCATCAACGTTTATTATAGTACAAAAAGGTAGAGGGTGTTCTATTTAATGACTTGTATGTTGTCGAAGTTGTTAATCAAGAGTGAAAGAAATCTGCCATGTTGTAATTCTTATTTACCCCATTCAAAAAGTTGGATAAGGTTATCCTTAGTGTAAAAAACTGAAAAAAATAAAAATTATACTCTCCAGTCTCAAATATAAGCAACAAAAAAAATCAATGGTCTTAAATATATATAAGCAAAAATCACTTATATTTATTACATTCAATGTCATTATTTCTAATATATCCCTACTTTTTTTTTTTTTCACATTTCTATGTTTTTAATGATTTCCAATACAAAAAGTAGGGATAAAATTAAAAAAAAGCGCGTCTTAAGTGCATTTAGACATTTTTTTAAAGAGCGAGTTTTTTTATAAAATTGTTTATATATAAGACCGGAAAAAGTACTATTTAATAAATAATTAAATATGTTAAAATTAAATAATATCATGTAATTAATTAAAGATATACTATTTAATTTTTTATGATGGGTAAAGAAATTATTTCCTATTATGATTGATACAAATAGAGTGTATTCGTCAAACCCACAAAACAAATTGTGATGAGGGTTCAACATGTCATTTCTTTTACAAGCCAAATGTTATTTTTTTGGGTTAATTTAATTTTATATTTAAATTAAAGTATTTTATTTATATCCTTTCCTATTTATAGATTGTTTTTTTTTTTTGGTGTAAGCTATTTTTGAAAAGGTGAAATAAAATTTTGAAATAAGAGTTTGATGTTAAATAAAGTGTCTTTATTTTAAATTTGTAGGATATTTTAGAAATTTGCATGTAAAGGGTAGAAAAAAAAATAAGAGAGAAAAATATAAATAAATACAACGTTAATATTTTTAATTTTCAAATAAACAATAGTTAAAAAAATGAGCGATATCTATGTCAAAACACGTCACTTTTATAAATGTACAGTTTGTTTAGATTGATTTATGAACATAGTTACCGATAGAAATTATGCTATTATTTGAAGAATTTTATTAAAACAGTTTATAATATTTTTTAGGGTTAATAATCTTTTATCCTCTTGTAATATAGGTAAATTTTAATTTATCCTTTTTAAAAAAATAATTTTGAAGTACTTTTTGAAATTTTGGGGTACCACCCTAAACGTGTAAAACTCAGGAGGATAAATAATTTTTTTTTACAGGGAGTAATTTTTCTACCTGAGGAGCAAAAGACTTAGAATTTTAAAATTTCAGGGAGATAATCCAAAAAACTTTTTTTAAAGGGGGTAAATCAAAGCTCGCTATATTGCAGGGGATAAATGACTATTAACCCTATTTTTTATAATTTTTTTAAAAATTATTTTTAAAAATTTGAAGGATTTATAAAAATAACTTATATCAAATATAAACATAATTTATACTTATATTTTCTTTTATTATAAAAATAATTTATTCTAAACAATTACTCTAAACATTAAATAGTTGCTTATTCAAAATATTGATAAACATATTAAGATTGTACATATATGTCTTTAAAATAGTTTTTTTTTTAGAATATGAAATAATCTGATCACATTATTGTATGTCTTAAAGAAATTATGTCTTTTATAAATTGTAAGTTGATCTATTATAAAAGACATATGACAGCAGTCACTCTTGTTCTTTGTTTTTTTTTTGCATTTCTCATGAGATAGTTATGCCCTTTAGTTCTTCTTTTAAGTTTCAGCTTTATGTTCTTTCTTTGACTAATTAATTCCACAGATTTTTTAAAAAGAGAGTCTCATCCTAAAATTAAATCGTTATATAGACCCCACATATTGCATTCCATATATGCCGACACCATTATTGAAGTAACAAGTATTATTGAACAAAAGTATATTTGGTCTACCAAATTTTCAGTAGAAAAAATTGGTCTACTTTTCACTTAATACATATAGTTTTTTTTTTTTTTTCCTTTCTTTTTAATATATAGTAGCACACCAACCTTTTTAGGCATGCATCCAACTCCCATGTAGTGACTTTCATATATTCCTATTTCTTTAGGTGAAGATCACTACATGATCCTCACTTAGATTATTTATCCGCACACCATGCTGTGCTTTACACTCATTGTATGTATAAAAAGAAAGTTATATAGATAAAAGCAATATAGGTTTCTATGTAGGTGAGATTAAGGGTGCACTTTGATGTTGTTAGGATGCTAGAAAAAACTAAGAAAGACAATAAAACTAATTAATAAAATAAAGATAATTTTTATTCATTTGATAATTTTAAGTCTCTCAATGAGAGTACATATATAGTACCAATAATAGATAATAAGATAAAGGACCTAAAAGCCCAACTAAACATTAATTAACTTAAAGCCCAAGTAAGATAAATTCTTCTTCCAACTTAAACAATTAAGTTGTTTAGAAACTAATTGCACTTCCTATCATTACTCACCCCTTGAATATCAACCTTGTCCTCAAGGTTGTAAACAAGTAACGAAAAAAAGGTTTTAACATTTTGAAGATAATGTGCCCAGCTTGCATTGGATCCCAAAACAGATACAAAATTCTGACAAGACCACATAGAGCTTGCATTTGTCCAATCTTCCTGATCGTGAAGGCTGGATCAGATCTTGTAGAATCGGGCCGTCAAGTTCGTCAGGGATACTGGTCGTATGGAGAGGAGGGGGTGTACCTGCAAGGTACTCCGACGCTCAAGTAAGAAAGGGTCAGAGAAAAGGAGCAAGTACAAAGTATGAATTCTTAGGGTGAATATTGGATACCTGACCCTCTCGAGTGAGAGGTTTATATAGTGCCCCCAGCGTGTGGCCAACGGTCCTATTTTTGGGGCGAAATAACCGGTTTCCCCAAAGAATAGGTAACTACCCAAACTAGCCGTTATGTCGGGCAGGGTGCCCAAAACTAGCCGTTATGTCGGGCATAGGCGTGGTTCCGGGCACCTACCTATAGCTGTTCGGGGAGCAGTGAAGCCGTGCGTAACAGGCAGTAATTCCGGGGAGGAACGTTGTATTCTTTGCCCGGTTGGAGGGGCAGAAAGGTAACTTTTGCCCCTTTGTGGATTGGACTTAGGCAATTTGGGCCGCTCTGTAGCAGAGGCGGATTGGGCCATGTCTAGCCAGTGGTCCAGTCCAGAACAAGAGCCCCCCAAGTCGTTGCTCCCGAGCACGGGAGTGATGACTTAAGGACTGCTCGTTGCTCCGTGGAGCCAGTATGAAGTCGTCGTTTGAGGACGAGGAGGATTGTCTCAAAGTGCTCGTGGCTCCCCGTGTCCGTGAGATTCGTGGTTGTGACCTTGTTGCCCGGTGTTCGGGGAGATCAAGGGTCAGACAGAATTGGAAACGTTGGGATGCCACGTGTGCCTAGAGCTCCGTGTAGCAGTTAATAGGCAATGATGGCTAGTGGGTAGTCATCATGGCCTACGAGCGCGTGTTCGCACGTGCCCCTTTGTATAAAAGGGGGAAAATCGTTCCATTTGGAACTTTTCAGTCTGATTTCTCTTCGCTCCCTTCAGTACTCTTGCCCGTAACCGCCTTCCGCCTACTCCGACCACCGCGTCAAGCTTCGAGTAGCTTCTTTCTTCTACTTAAATCAAGTAAGTCTTCTGATCCTTTGCCTGTTATGCTTCTGTTTGTTGTTAGTGGTAGATTGCATGTGGTTAGGGCTAGTTTTAGAGGACGAAATGGGTGAATCTCAGGCGATTGTTAGTGGTGGACGGTGGTTGTGCCATTTTTCTACCTCTAACATGTCGCTGGAGTTAGTGGTATGTTTCAGCGAGGAGGTGTTAGTAAAGTAATAGTGGGGGTGTTTTTAATCGTCTCCACAGGGATTGTTCGATATTTGATGCGTGCCGTTCAATAGTTACGATATTTTAAGTTCAATGGTTTCAAAAGGTTCTCAATTGTTGTTAACATTAATTGGTAGCAAAGAGTAATTGGTGACAAAGAGTTTGTAAAAGTTTTGATAAAAGCATGTCAAGGTTAGGTTTCGCTAATCCTTTTCACGTATAAACGAATAATCAAGCATATGAACTCGGTTTCCGACCAATACAACCGCGTATCCTCCCGACTAAGTTTATGTCTAAAGGGAAGTCGTGAGTATCGTTGTTTAGACCGTCAGATGATGTCTCACGCTAACAATCTAAACAACAATCGTTAAGATCAACACAATGCGAATAACAAATCCCAAATCTATGTCTAGAGTTTGATTTTTAAGAGATGAAATTGTTAGGTCATGATTGGAGAATCTATGTCTAGAGCAATACAAATCACACATGGAGCATTAAGAGAAAACAACTTCATCTATATTGATCAAAGACTTTGTTCATATACAATAAATCAAATGCAATACATAAAATCAGGATCAACTACATCTAACCTCAACATTGAGTGTATAGCTACCCATTCTCATGGTAGTTTGGATAACAAGTAAAGAGAGGAGATGAATGAACATCCACGTCGAATAATCGAGAATGGATGCGACTTCAGCTTCTCAAAGTGAAATTACAATCTTCAATGATCAAAATACTGAAAACTATGATTTTTGCTCAAAATGGACAAGAGATCCTTCCTACATAAAATGAAAATCTATTTATACAAATAAAATCTCAGCACCCTTCACCTAGCGAAGGAATCACTCGCCTAGCGAATGAACTATAACATGGCACTTTAAGTGCCTCAGACTTAAGCCTCCCACAAGAATTATCGTGGGTTCGCTAGGCGAACCAAATCAGTCGCGAAGCGAGCCTTCGCTACCTCATTCGCCCCAGCGAAGTTTGGGTGTTTTCAAAAGTGGAACTTTCTGCCACCCTTCGCTGGCACACTCGCCTAGCGAGCACATCAGCGAGCCTTCGCTGGCTTCCTCGCCCAACGAATTTACCCATTTTTCCTACTGTAACTTTTTGCAACTTTCTGCCACCCTTCGCTGGCACACTCGCTAACGTTCGCTAGGCGAACCTTCGCTAGCAACTTCGCCATCACTCGCCTAGCGAATGCTGTTGTTGATTTCTTTCTTCAATGGCAACTTGCTTCCATTCTTTGTGTCTCCCAATCTTGATCTTTTTATGCCTATTCCTGCACATTAGCACACAAATTACAAGCACCACAAGTATATTTCAATGTATGCACAACAACACCATTCCTCACCAAAATCAAGACATTCCACATGGAAAGAAATGAAAAATGCCAAGTAATTCATACAAATATATATCATGTTTGACATCTAACAGGAGGGTGGTTCACAGTGACGTTGCGGTAGCTATGTAAGCGTGATCGCCGTGTCTGTTCATCGTCCGAGTGGGTGATGAGTTTTCTGGTAGAATATCCCAGATTTCGGTGAAGCTTTGCGATTTCCGGTGAAGCTTCAAACGGAAACTGGGTGTGGGTGCGGGGAAGCTCCTCGCCCTGGGATGATCAGTTTCGAGCGTCTCCTCGCAGGGAGGTTTCAGATTTCCTTATGATGTTAGGGCTTAGGCCGGGGATGTTGTCCTTAGCCCTTTGCGCGCCCTTTCACTTGACTTAGCAGTGGAAGGGTGGATTTGATTTGCTGTTGAATTCACTTTCTTCTCTGCTTTTCAGGTGACTATAATGGCAACGGGGCCAGATAGAGAAGTTATTATAGATACATTCGAGGAGGAGACGGGCTCCGAAGATAATAGCAGCTCGACGGCTTCAAGTCCGGAGACTTCGAGTTCTTCCAGCAATGTCGGGGAGGAAGAGGTGGACGACATGGACGAGGATGTCGACGGGTTCTCCGCGGAGGAGTGGGAGGTGGCCGAACCTGCCGAGCATGTGTCCACTTTCGCAAAGTCTTTGATGGACGTTTTCACAGAGGTAGGACCGGAGGGAGAGTGGAAGGTGCACTTCCCTTTGTTAGACGATCGTGTCTGTACCACTTCGGGGACCGTTTTACCATGTATGAATACGCTTTCAAGGGGATGGGCTTGAGGCTTCCGTTCACTGATTTTCAGCAGCCAGTGATCGTGCATTTAAAATTAGCCCCCACGCAATTGTATCCTAACTCGCTGGCCTTCATCCGGGCGTTCGAGTTGGTATGCGAGCATCTCGCTATAGGGGCTCCTCTTCCTTTGTTCTTCACTGTCTTCCATATTCAGCGGCAGCTATCGGGGAAGAAGTACAGATGGGTTTCTTTGAAGTAGCCCCGCAAGTTGTTCAAGCCGTTTTCAGAGTCAATCCGGACATTCAAGGAACGGTATTACGTTGTTGAGCCCGTGTCCGAGGCTGCCCAGGACAGTACATATGTCTGGGAGATCGAAGTTGATGAGGAAAAGAACGAGCTGCACGACGAGGAGGGGAGGTTTATTGGGCGGAGACTCTACAAGTTCCCCCTCCACTGGGAACCCGACCATTTTGCCAAGAAGGCCAGTGACTATGTCTTCCAACCGAGCGATCTCCGCGGGCAGGACGCCGTGGCGTATGAGGTGCTAGTGAAGTGGGTCAACTCCTTCGGGCTTGCTGAGTGCTGGAGGAGCAAGGGCAACCCGGTCTTCGAGGAAGATGGGAGTCAGAGGGTCGAGCGCCAATTCATCAACGTTAAGGCACTGCTGGAGTGCAAGACTCCCGTGGATGCCGAGAAGTTGCTTGGTAGTCATAGTTATTTAGATTTTGTTCGTGTTTTTTCTTTTCCTCGTATCTAACATGTTCGTGTTTTGCTTGTGCAAGTGAGATGCCTCAGGCCTATGACAGGGTTGTAAGGAACGCTCTCGCGAGGAATAAGGCCGGGGCGGCTCCTCCGAAATCTCGGTTTGCTGGTGCTCGTGCTTCTCCTCCTAATCAAAATGCCATGGGGACATCTTCTTCTCCTACTCCTGCTTCCTGGGGATCTCCTCTGTCCTTGACCGGGCGAGCGAAGCAGTCAAGGGTAGCTGACGCTGTGGACCTTACTCGGGTCCCGGAGAAAGGGAAGTTCGAGCTTCCTCCCTATATCCTTGATAGGAGGTTTTTTGAAGGCAACTCTTTGGTCGTTCCCCAAGCGGAATCTCTTCGCTTGGAAGGTATGGATCGCCCGAGCAAGAGGGCGCTGGTGGCCCAAGACGCTTCTGCCTTGGTCAGGATGCTAGAGATGGCGGCTGTTTACGCTGAAGGGGACTCTGCAACTGAGTCCGAACTCAATGTTGCCCGGGCTTCTGTGGCATCCCACAAGGAAGAAGTCAAGAGTGCCGGCGAGGCTCGGAAGAAGCCTGAAGAGGACGCGGTTAGGCTGAAGGAGGAGAACTCCAAGCTGGCGGCGGAGAAGAAAGCTGCCGGCAGCTGATCAGGGAGCTGAGGGCGGTCAATGGCCTGGGTGTCGACGAGCCGGACAATGTGAAAGAATTGAAGACTAGATCCGAGCTGGTTGCTTGCATGCTGCTGACCAAAGATGATGGTATTGCCGTCGCGGAGGAGTCTTTCAAAAATGTCGTGGCTCAATTGCGGGTGGTGAACCCTGAGCTCGATTTTTCTGTTGAGGGTACTCACTACCTGGCGCATGTAGAGGATGGCCGTATTGTCGTGCCCGACGGTCTCCTTGAAGGTACCCATGAGGATCAGCCCGTAGAGGACCAGGGGCCCCAGCCAGAGCCTGTCGAGCATGCAGATAAGTGAGGAATTTGTATTTTTCATGTTATTGTAATCTGTCCGGCCTGAGTGCCGTGGAATTACTTGTAATTTATTTTTTTTAGGGGGGGGGGGGTTGGGGTGTGGCCCCCGTTCATGTAACTAAGTACAATCGTGGCCCTTGCGGCCACTTATTATGTTAAATTATCACATGTTTAATTCTGTTGTTTGTATGAATTTACTTGCGCAAATATTACATCACGGAACTCTCAAATATTACATCCACACCTAAGGGTTTTCTCAAGATTTCCATAGTCTCAATACCATCAAGGAATTTCAAATCATTTGCGATTTGTCACAATTCAAAACTCAAGCTATTCACCTTCATCCAATTTAAGTTCACTTTCTACTCTCGGAGAACAACCATTAACGATACCCAATCGTTCCCTCTCAACGACTTCCCAACTGAACCAACATACCAAAACCTCTAATCCGTCTCATCTTACGATATAAGAATCTTCATCGACTCAACAAAATAATCCGTAATCATTTTCTTAATTACAAACAATTCATTGAACACACTATAAAAGTCGGAAAGACACGTCTATTCCATCCAACATAATTCTCGTCTGTTATCAACAAGAGATTAAGGGTGATCAGTTCCTCAATTTATCAATAAACAGCCGACAATCATGATGGGGCATAAACTGTCTTTACTAAACTATAATAGCATTCCTTACATCCTTTGCACAAAACTACCTAAGGCACAAATCCTTAGTTGACATAAACCTTACCTCTGCGCTTCCTCCAGAATTGGGAACAACACTGTCCAAACAACACTTACAATCTTGCAACCAACGACACCCTAAGCCAACGCTCCACCACTGAAGCAACATGGAGAAGCACAAGCTTCTCCCCCACTTATCTCATTATAAATCCTGCAAACAAGGACTAGAAAACCAGAAAGCACTGATAGTGTTTCCCACACATATCACGTACTAAGGGACAAATAACACCGACAGTATTCAACTATCACACCAACTGACTCAACAACTTGCCCGGACGGACCGACCTGCTCTGATACCACTATTGTAACACCCAAATTCCCATCGCGAATAAATAATACATAATTAAATCAGAGTAAGTAAAAATTTACTTTTCCGACAGAAACAAGGATGCCACAATTAAAGAAAGAAAACACAATCCCTGCTCATAAATTTTGATACATAACACAAACTGGAATAACCTCAAAGGGAAACTTTGTCCATATAAAAGGAAAGTTCAGTTATGGAATAAAAGATCCATAACAGACTTGTTTTATAAAATAAATCATTTTATAACATCAAAATATACATACAAAAGTAATACAAAATAAATTCAACAAATGTATCCATATATATCTACAGCGTTCCCGACTCCCGTGTTACGTATCAGAGTAGACAGACCTACAAAAGGATGGAGAACTAATCTTCACAAAAGCCTCCAAGACACTAATCTGCAATTGCCTCATAGAGCAACAAACCACAGCAGAAGGGTGAGAAATAACAACTAAATCAAGATTGCATAATAATATGCAACACATATAAATTCACATGTATAACTATTCTCACCACAAGCATCACATATTAATACATATAACATGCCACAGATACATATCATTTCACACATAATGCATATCAAAATTATAACATATGGAAACACACCACCACCTCACATAGCATATGTCTATACATAAAACATATCATCCATAAACAATGCATTTATCACATATGCACATCAATTCACCAATCCAATCATAAATCACAACACATACTCAATCCATTCATGATTTTCCTCACATAATCAATCCATTCATGATTTTCCACACATAATCAATCCATTCATTATTTTCCACACATAATCAATCCATTCATGATTTATACAAATGCAAAGAGACCGACACAACGACTCTATGCAAATGCGGTACCATCCATCCATCATTCTCATCACTAGTTCACTCAGGAACTGTTGGAACCATCACTTGTTACTTAGTGTAACTCCCCGTCGGGCAAACGATGTTCCCCGTAGCTCACAACTCTTTGTATAAGGCACACGACATTTTTGGATCGCTCACACCTCTTTGTATAAGGCACACGATCGTCTATAAACATCGCTCACACTTCTTTGTATAAGGCACACGATGTTATAGCGGATTCCCTCTGGAATCGTTTCGTCGCTCACACCCCACAAGGGCACACGACATCACAAGATGCATATCATGATGCTTGGCATACAAGGATTCATGACAATCAAATGCATCTTCACAATTCAACCATATGAATTATCTCATCATCATTAATCATGCATTGGAAATCAATTCAAACAACGCATTTACTTGCCATAAGGCCACCAAATAACACACAGTGAATTTCAGATAACAATGCATTTCATCATAGTCCAGAAACCACAACAATCCAATGCATACACATATACAACCATGTGAACCATTTCAACATCCACAATCATGCATATACCATCAAACACAACACAATGCATTCACATCAAATACACACCATTAGAACGGTAAAAGTCGACAAAACGAAACATTTCCAAATTCCTGACATAATTAAATCGGCCAACAATCTCCAAACCATTATAATAAGAAAGAACATTTCATTAGCTTTCCAACGATACTAAGAATGTTCAAAACGGATAATCGGAACACAAGTTATGGAATTAAAAAGAAAAGGAATCGCGAAATGGCAACATTCAGCACCCTCTCTGCTCATACGCGTATTGCCCAGAGCCATACGCGTATTGCCCAACTCACTCACCCATTCTATACGCGTATTGCCCAAAGTGATACGCGTATGGGCAGAGACCAATTTCTCCCAAAAAATCCCACTAAAACTCCATACGCGTAATGCCACACACGTTACGCGTAATGCCTTGCCAGATACGCATACCATTACGAAAATCAGCAGAAGGCCGTGAAAATGAGCTTCCATACGCGTATTTCCCTCATTTTTCCCTGGCCATACGCGTATGGGCAGCGAAACTCAGAATTTTTCCTGCATAATTCCTGTTACGAATTCTACCCCTAATCCTCTCCAAATCTCATCTAAACACTTCCAAAGCACAATCTATCAGCCCAAACATGTTCCAACATAATCAACAAATATTCTACGCAGTTTATATCGAGTTTCAACTGCGAAAACATCGATTTCTATCAATTATTCATCAATTTATCAATTAGAGAAAAAGTGGTGAAACAACCAAAACAATTACAACAAACAACACATATACATACACAAGCAAGATATAATTGAAACTTCTCACCCTTACCCGATTAATCGCGCTTGAAACGGAGCTATGTCGATTTTCCTCTTCTCCTCTTTTTTCCCTTCTCTTCCTTTCTCTCTTCTCTTTTTCCTTCTTTCTATTTTCTCTCTTTTTCTCTCCACTTTCTATTTTAAGAAAATAACCAAGCAAAAGACCAAAATACCCCTCCACTCAAATATCTCGCAAACGCTCTCAAAACGCGATAAAACATAAACAACGATGAAATATATTTCGGGAAATAAAAGTTGAAAAGAAATTATAAATTATTGCAAATATTTTACCTATCAGGGAAATTAGATAAATTAACTCAATTAGCAGGTAAAATACAATAAATTCACACATTTCACAAAATTCACATAAATGAAATAAATAAATACAATTAAACAAATCGGGGCGTTACAACTCTCCCCCACTTAGTAATTTTCATCCTCGAAAATATATTGATACGAACAACTCGGGATACGACTCTCGCATCCGACTAACAAACTATCAGGCCTACCAAAGGCACACCACGGATAACACAAACTGACGACCCACCTTGCTAACAACAGCTACAACAACGACACGACAACGACGACAACTACAACGACACGATGCAATGCCTATACAATGCACTTGACGACCAACTCACGACTCAAAGAATACCTAAGTTACGACCACACACAGGTTCACTCTTGAACCGAAACACAGCAAGATCGTTAGCATCACCGTAGGTAACACTCCTCTAATTCACCACAGGAATTAGCTACTCACACTCGACCCAACACGATAGGATTGAGGCAACAACACAAACAAGAACACAAGTTCCACGACCCAACATCGTTCAACAACCTCTACGTAACCACAATACCAACATCCTTGTCACACAACAATTTTACAATAATGCTACGATTCCCCAATCGAACATATAACCAAAACATCCATCTACATAGTAGCCCATGAATAATATTTAAACCTTTCGCCTAACACTTCCATTCAGAAACGTCCAAAGTCTAACTCTTTCTCATATTTGCCAAAAATCACTGTTCACTTTTAATATACCCAACCTCACTCTCTACTGTGTCATCTCACACACCAGACACAAGTCTCTGAACTGCTCAAATAATTTTAATTCTCTGATCATCAAAACAACCATGTATAAAAACTTCCAACTTAACTCCTCACGCACGACATTAACTTTTCCCAAAGGATAATCCAAGCCAAATTCATAACTCGTCACGAATTCTAACCATTCTCGTTGTCTCATACTCTATTCCTTCAGACCAAACAAGTACTCTAAACTCTTGCGATTACTAAACACTTCGAATCTAGAACCATAAAGATAATACCTCTAAATATTCCAACACAATACAACCGCAACCAATCCCAAATCCGGAATAGTATAGATCCTTTTATGAATCCTCAAATGTCGTAAAGCATAAGCCACGACTTTACCCTCTTGCATTAACAAACTGCCTAAACTCATCAAAGACGCATCACAATACCTCACAAATGGTTTATTAGGATCACACAGAATCAAAACTGAAGCCGTAGACAAACTCTACTTCAGCTCACCAAAACTTACTCACAACGAACATCCAAACAAACGACTCACCCTTTGGACTTCAACTGAGATAACAGAAGTACGAACTAAGCAAAGTCTTCCATAACCTGCAGTAACAACCAACTGAGCCCAAAAGTTTCTAATCTCCTTAACCAACTTCAGAGCCTCTCATTGTAGAACTACATCTACTTTCGATGGATCCATAACCACACTCTCATCCAAAATAACATATCCCAGAAAACTAACCTTTTTCAACCCAAATTCTCACTTGAATAACTTAGCATAAAATTTCGTCTCTTTTCAACACTTGTATTCAAATCTCAAACACTCTACATGTTCTTCCTCTGCGTTTATAACAGATCCGAATATCCTTAATCAAAACCACTACGAACTTATCCAAATAAATATGGAAGGTACGATTCATCTACTCTATAAACATTACAGACGCATTACTAACACCAAATAACATCACTGTACGTTGTAATGCCCAACCAAATTCCAAAAGATATAAATTCTTAAAGCTTTTGCAAAATTTTTCACTGGGTAACTGGCTACTCACATACAAGCTTAACCGAGTAAATAACAGCCTATCCCGAGGATAACAAACATAATCAGTCACATTAAATTGATCAAAGCCTCAACTCACCCACTTCACCACTCTTATCAAACATTCCAAACAATTGTGATTCACTCCAACTAAATTAAACCATTCCAGTTATCGAATCCTGAAAGTGGACACTTATTCTCAATTGTTACCTTATCCAACTGTCAGTAATCCATACATAATTTCTTCCCTTAATAGTCCAAATTCCATAAATCCCAACATTTAGCAACAACCAACACCAAAGAACTCTCAAATATTACATCCACACCTAAGGGTTTTCTCAAGATTTCCATAGTCTCAATACCATCAAGGAATTTTAAATCGTTTGCGATTCGTCACAATTCAAAACTCAAGCTATTCACCTTCATCCAACTTAAGTTCACTTTCTACTCTCGGAGAACAACCATTAACGATACTCAATCGTTCCCTCTCAATGACTTCCCAACTGAACCAACATACCAAAACCTCTAATCCGTCTCATCTTACGATATAAGAATCTTCATCGACTCAACAAAATAATCCGTAATCATTTTCTTAATTACAAACAATTCATTGAACACACTATAAAACCCGGAAAGACACGTCTATTCCATCCAACATAATTCTCGTCTATTATCAACAAGAGATTAAGGGTGATCAGTTCCTCAATTTGTCAATAAACAGCCAACAATCATGATGGGGCATAAACTGTCTTTACTAAACTATAATAGCATTCCTTACATCCTTTGCACAAAACTACCTAAGGCACAAATCCTTAGTTGACATAAACCTTACCTCTGCACTTCCTCCAGAATTGGGAACAACACTGTCCAAACAACACTTATAATCTTGCAACCAACGACACCCTAAGCCAACGCTCCACCACTGAAGCAACATGGAGAAGCACAAGCTTCTCCCCCACTTATCTCATTCTAAATCCTGCAGACAAGGACTAGAAAACCAGAAAGCACTGATAGTGTTTCCCACACATATCACGTACTAAGGGACAAACAACACCGACAATATTCAACTGTCACACCAACTGACTCAACAACTTAGCCGGATGGACCGACTTGCTCTGATACCACTATTGTAACATCCCAATTCCCGTCGCAAATAAATAATACATAATTAAATCAGAGTAAGTAAAAATTTATTTTTCCGACAGAAACAAGGATGCCACAATTAAAGAAAGAAAACACAATCCCTGCTCATAAATTTTGATACATAACACAAACTGGAATAACCTTAAAGGGAAACTTTGTCCATATAAAAGGAAAGTTCAGTTATGGAATAAAAGATCCATAACGAACTTGTTTTATAAAATAAATCATTTTATAACATCAAAATATACATACAAAAGTAATACAAAATAAATTCAACAAATGTATACATATATATCTACAGCGTTCCCCGACTCCCGTGTTACGTATCAGAGCAGACAGAACTACAAAAGGATGGAGAACTAATCTTCACAAAAGCCTCCAAGACACTAATCTGCAATTGCCTCATAGAGCAACAAACCACAACAGAAGGGTGAGAAATAACAACTAAATCAAGATTGCATAATAATATGCAACACATATAAATTCACATGTATAACTATTCTCACCACAAGCATCACATATTAATACATATAACATGCCACATATACATATCATTTCACACATAATGCATATCAAAATTATAACATATGGAAACACACCACCACCTCACATAACATATGTCTATACATAAAATATATCATCCATAAATAATGCATTTATCGCATATGCACATCAATTCACCAATCCAATCATAAATCTCAACACATACTCAATCCATTCATGATTTTCCATACATAATCAATCCATTCATGATTTTCCACACATAATATATCCATTCATGATTTTCCACACATAATCAATCCATTCATGATTTATGCAAATGCAAAGAGACCGACACAACGACTATATGCAAATGCGGTACCATCCATCGATCATTCTCATCACTAGTTCATTGTGGAACTATTGGAACCATCGCTTGTTACTTAGTGTAACTCCCCGTCGGGAAAACGATGTTCCCCATCGCTCACACCTTTTTGTATAAGGCACACGACATATATGCATCGCTCAAACCACTTTATATAAGGTACACGACCCGATCGCTCACACCTCTTTGTATAAGGCACACGATCGTCTATAATCATCGCTCACACCTCTTTGTATAAGACACACGATGTTATAGCGGATTCCCTCTAGAATCGTTTCGTCGCTCACACCCCACAAGGGCACACGACATCACAAGATGCATATCATGATGCTTGGCATACAAGGACTCATGACAATCAAATGCATCTTCATAATTCAACCATATGAATTATCTCATCATCATTATTCATGCATTGGAAATCAATTCAAACAATGCATTTACTTGCCATAAGGCCACCAAATAACACACAGTGAATTTCACATAACAATGCATTTCATCATAGTCCACAAACCACAACAATCCAATGCATACACATATACAACCATGTGAACCATTTCAACATCCACAATCATGCATATACCATCAAACATAACACAATGCATTCACATCAAATATACACCATTAAAATGGTAAAAGTCGACAAAACGACACATTTCCAAATTCCCGACATAATTAAATCAGCCAACAATCTCCAAACCATTATAATAAGAAATAAAATTTCATTAGCTTTCCAACGATACCAAGAATGTTCAAAACGGATAATCGGAACACAAGTTATGGAATTAAAAAGAAAAGGAATCGCGAAATGGCAACATTCAACACCCTCTCTGCTCATACGCGTATTGCCCTGAGCCATACGCGTATTGCCCAGCTCACTCGCCCATTCCATACGCGTATTGCCCAAAGTGATACGCGTATGGGCAGAGACCAATTTCTCCCAAAAAATCCCACTAAAACTCCATACGCGTAATGCCACACACGTTACGCGTAATGCCTTGCCAGATATGGGTACCATTACGAAAATCAGCAGAAGGCCGTGAAAATGAGCTTCCATACGCGTATTGCCCTCATTTTGCCCTTGCCATACACGTATTGCCCAACCCAATATGCGTAATTCCAAGCCTGATACGCGTATGGGCAGCGAAACTCAAAATTTTTCCTGCATAATTCCTGTTACGAATTCTACCCCTAATCCTCTCTAAATCTCATCTAAACACTTCCAAATCACAATCTATCAGCCCAAACATGTTCCAACATAATCAACATGTATTCTACGCAGTTTATATCGAGTTTCAACCGCGAAAACATCGTTTTCTATCAATTATTTATCAATTAGAGAAAAGTGGTGAAACAACCAAAACAATTACAACAAATAACTTATATACATACACAAGCAAGATATAATTGAAACTTCTCACCCTTACTCGATTAATCGCGCTTGAAACGGAGCTATGTCGATTTTCCTCTTCTCCTCTTTTTTCCCTTCTCTTCCTTTCTCTCTTCTCTTTTTCCTTCTTTCTATTTTCTCTCTTTTTCTCTCCACTTTCTATTTTAAGAAAATAACCAAGCAAAAGACCAAAATACCCCTAAACTCAAATATCGCGCAAACGCTCTCAAAACGTGATAAAACATAAACATCGATGAAATATATTTCGGGAAATAAAAGTTGAAAAGAAATTATAAATTATTGCAAATATTTTACCTATCAGGGAAATTAGCCAATTAACTTAATTAGCAGGTAAAATATAATAAATTCACACAGTTCACAAAATTCACATAAATGAAATAAATAAATACAATTAAACAAATTGGGGCGTTACATTGCTCGTTGCAGATGTGTTCGACAGTGAGGGGAACTGGTCGAACGGCCGGGGAATGTCCTGGCGGGGTGCGGAGCTCAGGTCGCGTTTGAGGCCTGAGTTTGCGGCGTGAACGTCCCATCGCGAGCTGGGGTTCTGCTAGTCATGGTACTTTGACGACAGCGATGCTCAATCGAGGACCGCCGTCGAGCAGTTACCCGGCTCGTTACTGAGCGGGGTTCTGCTTTATTCGTATGCGATGCTTGTACCTAGACGCGCATAGTGGTCGGTAGCTAACGTTCGTCATTGTGACGGGTCAAACCGAGGATTTAGCTGTAGTATTGTTTTAGCTTTTCAGCGTTCCATGGTCGAGCAAGTTCTTCCCCGGAGAGATGTTTTAAATAGTAGACCCTATTTTCCGTTTTTGCTCGGACGCGATAGGGTCCTTCCCAATTGGCTGCTAGTTTGCCTTCGCGAGAATTTTTGTGGTTTCTTCTTAGAACAAGGCTTCCCACGTCGAACTCTCACCGTATCACCTTGGCGTTGTGCTTGATGGTAATTTTTTGTTTTAGTGAGGCTTCGCGAAGGGCTGCCCTGGTTCGGATTTCCTCGACGAGGTCTAGCTCTTCTCTCAACGATTCGTCGTTCATCTCCTCGTCTAGGGGCGACTCTATCCTCCTGGAGGGCACATGAACTTCGACAGGAATTATAGCCTCGGTCCCGTATTCTAAACGGAAAGGTGTTTCCCCGGTCGTTGAGTGCGGAGTTGTGCGGTATGCCCACAGTACGCTGTGCAGTTCCTCGACCCATTCCTTCTTTATTTCGTCCAGCCTTCGCTTGAGGCCTCGAAGGTTGACTCGGTTGGCTGCTTCAGCCTGCCCATTTTTTTGAGGGTGCTCCACGGATGTGAAGTGCTGCTTCGTGCCCAGTTGGCCGATGAAGTCTTGGAACTTCCTGTCCGTGAATTGCGTCCCGTTGTCCGTTACTATCGCATGGGGAATACCGAAACGTGCAAGGATGTTTCGTTTGTAGAAACGCAGGATGTTGAGGGCAGTTATTTTGGCTAGAGCTTCTGTTTCTATCCATTTTGTGAAATAGTCTACGCCCACTATGAGGTATTTGTTCTGACTTGATCCTACCACAAAGGGTCCTAGGATGTCTAGGCCCCACCAGGCGAATGGCCACGGGAAGGACATAGCCTTGAGCTCGTTAGGCAGACCCAGGTGCATGTCCCCGTGCCGTTGGCATTTATCGCATTTCTTCACGTGTTCTTTCGCATTTTTGCATGGTCGGTCAGTAGTAGCCTGCCCGGAGAACCTTTCGAGTGAGGGACCTTCCGCCGAAATGTTGGGCATTGATTCCCTCGTGGATTTTGCGCAGGATGTGTGTGACCATTTCCTCCTCGACATATTTGAGCAGTGGAATGGAGAATCCCCGTCTGTAGAGTTTATCTTCGACCAAAACATAAGAGCAAGCTCTTCGCCTGATTTCGCTGGCCTCCTTTGGGTCGGACGGGAGTTCGTCTTTGGCAAGATAGTTGTAGACTGGGGTCATCCAGCAGTTGATGTCGTCGATCACCTATACGTCGAGTGTCGGGGAGGCCTTCTCGATACTGGGTCGAGGAAGTACCTCCTGTATGACAGATTTGTTTCCGCCTTTCTTCTTCGTGCTGGCTAGTTTAGACAGCACGTCTGCTCGTACGTTATGTTCGCGGGGAACGTGTTTCACTTCCACTGTTGTGAACTTCGCCATTTCCTTCTTTACTAGGGCCAAGTATTCGGTCAGGTTGTCGTTCTTGGCTTGGTATTCTCCCCGAACCTGGAGGGCCACGAGTTGTGAATCTGTGCAAATGACGACTTCCTCCGTGCCCAGGTCCTCGACAAGGCGTAGCCCAGCGAGGAAGGCTTTGTATTCCGCCTAGTTATTGGAGGTTGGGAAAGATAGTGTAAGTGACACCTCGACGATAATTCCTTCATCGCTCTCCAGTATGATGCCCGCGCGGCTTCCTGCCGAGCTTGAGGCACCGTCGACGAAGATGGTCCATTTGCGTGCCTCGCTCGCGGGGGAGTCTGCGAACGTCATTTCCGCTACGAAGTCAGCCAGAGCTTGGGCCTTTGTACTGGATGTCAAATTCAGATAGTTCTAGCGACCATTTGAGCATTCGGCCGGCTATATCTGGTCGTCCCAGCAGTTGCTTTATGGGCTGATCTGTTCGAATCACGATCGTGTGAGCCAGGAAGTAATGTCTTAATCTTCTGGATGCGTTGATGAGGGCCAGCGCCACCTTCTCTATCTATTGGTATCTTAACCCTGGTCGTTGCAGCGTTTTGCTAGTGAAATATATGGGTTTCTACCCGTCAGGTGTCTCGCGGATGAGAGCGGCACTCACTGCTTCGGTTGCTACGGCCAGGTATAGGTACAACGTTTCGCCGTTGTCTGGGCGAGAGGGGACCAGTGGCTCTGAGAGTGCCTATTTCAGATGGAGAAGGGCCTTGTTGCACTCCTCGGTCCATTCGAATGCTGCTTCTTTGCGGAGGAGTTTGAAGAACGGTAGGGCGTGCTGGGCGAACTTGGTCACGAAACGAGATAGTGACGCGAGCATCCCGTTGAGGGACTGGATGGATTTTTTGGACTTGGGCATAGGAAACTCGGAGAATGCCCGACATTTTTGGGGATTGGCCTCGATTCCTCGTTCCGTTAAGTAGAAGCCGAGGAATTTGCCTGCTCGGACACCGAATTTTCACTTGAATACGATTAAAACGTATTTTGTATTTCCTGGCCTGTTCGAAGACCTTTCTCAAATGGGCAGTATGATCGGTTTCCTCGTGGGATTTTACGATCATGTCGTCCATGTAGACTTCGAGCATGTCGCCTATTTCTCCCCGAAACACTTTGTTCATCATTCATTGGTACGTTGCTCCGGCGTTCTTCAGGCCGAAGGGCATTACGTTGTAGTAATGGTTGCCCGATTCGGTCATGAAGGCCGTATATTTTTTGTCAGACATTGCCATTGGGATTTGATTGTAGCCCGAGTAGGCGTCCATGAACGATAAAAGTTTAAAACCAGCAGAATTATCAACAAGTTTATCAATATTGGGGAGGGGGTAGGCATCCTTCGGGCATGCCTTATTGAGATCGGTATAATCAATGCACATGCGCCATTTTCCATTAGATTTTTTAACTAATACAACGTTGGACATCCAATTGGTGTACTTGGCTTCCGAAATAAATTTGGCCTCGAGGAGGTCCTTTACAGCTTTTTCAGCAGCCTCTGTTTTCTCTGGAGACTGCTTTCTCCTACGTTGTGCTACGGCCTTGACAGCCGGGTCGATGGTCAGCTGGTGACAAGCGACGGATGGATCCAAACCGGGTATTTCGGCGGCGCTCCATGCGAAGAGGTCGGCATTCTCTCTGAGGCATGCTTTGAGCTGTTTCCTCGCAATGTCGGGCAGGTCTGCTCCAATCTTCACTCCCCGTTGGGGGTCTCCGCCGAACAGAACTATCTCGAAGTTACCATCCGGGATTGGGCGCATTGGATGGAACCTGCTGCTGGATGACGCGGATGGGCTGGCTGAAGCTGGTCATTCATCTTGTTGGTCCTCGGGGAAGCGACTGTCGAGGTCGATAGAGTCGACCTGGGGCAGAGGCTTGGCCTCCTCGGAGTTGCTTGGCAGTGCTGGCTTGCTCGACACTTTTGGCTTGGACGCAATGGCGTTGAGCCCTTTGTAGCTCCTTCGAAACACCGTCGGGCAGCTTCTATATCGCCGTGGAGGGTGGCGACCATCCCTTTCGAAGTGTAGTACTTCATCTTCAGGTGGACGGTTGAGGGCACTGCTACCAACTCGGCCAGAGTTGGCCTTCCGAAAATGCATTGGTAAAGTGACGGGCAGTCAATTACCAGAAATTGCACCTTGATGGATCTGGCTGTCTCAGCTGATTCGAAGGTTACGATCAGTTCGACGTATCCCCACGGCTTGGTCACAGACCCGTTGAATGCCTGTAAATCGGACCCTACGTAGGGGGTAAGGTGAGATTCATCCAGCTGAAGTGTTGAAAACAGCTGGGAGTACAGATGTCGACCGAGCTGCCCTGGTCGACGAGTATTCTACGAACGTCGAAGTTCGCCATCTGGTCTCTGACGAGCAATGATATGCTTAAGTTCGGGGAGCCGCCGAGGAGTTCCTCCCGGTAGAAGAAGATGGGGACAGATCCCTTCTGGGCCCGATCAAGCGTGGCCACTTTATTGGAGCTTGTGTTGATCAGGTGTTCGAACTTCCGTTTTACGGAGCCCGCAGTGACTTTGTTGAAACCCCCGCCAGAGATGACCATAGCGGAGGGAAATGTCTCCCACGGGCTGTGGGCCGCGAAATATGCAGGGGCGCTGAGCCCGTCCGGGACGTTGAAGTCCTCGGGTCGCGATATGGACATAACGACCTATACATTGGCATCTTCCGAGGAGGGTACCTCCTCCTCGACCTTCTTGGACTCCTGGCGTCCTGCCGAGGAGTGTCCTTCTTCTTCGCGAACTGCTTCAGATGGCCGTCCCTGATCAGTATCTCAATGGCATCCTTCAGATGGATGCAGTCCTCCGTAGTATGGTCATGACTTTTGTGGAAACGGTAGTATTTTGATTTGTCCATGTTTGGTTTGTTCGGCAGTTGTTTGGGGAAGCAGACCCCAGCCTGTTTGAACTCCGAATTGGCATATTTGGACAAAATCTTTTCCCTAGAAACGGTCAGGGGAGTGTAGTCATGGAAGCGCCTGGAGGGTCCCTTGCTGTCGCGGGAGTCCCATGGACGGTCCTCGTGCCTCCGTTCACCCCGACGAGATGTCGAGGCTTCATCTCCTTTGGAGGCCCGAGCGTTCTCCTGGCGGCGTGATGCTTGGACGTTGCAGGCCACAATCTTCTCTTCGTACTGAATATGAGATTGGGCTTTGAGGAGGAGGGCATTTAAGTTCCTCGGTGGCACGAGGCCAATGGCTTTAGAGAACTCGGAGTCCGGGCGGACCCCTTGTTCGAGCAGAAACTTCTTCATTTTATCTGTCGTCGGGACCTGCACTGGTTCCTTGTTGAACCTCTTGATATATACGCGGAGAGGTTCGTCTTTCCCCTGGATTATGGCTCCAAGAGAGGCCTCAATTTTGGGGGTGGCGGCGAGATGCTGTAAAGTGCCGCGAGAACATCCTGCCCAGCTGTCTCCACTAGGTAATGGACTCCTCGGGCAGTTGCTTATACCATGTCATCGCTCCCTTTCGGAGTGTGGTCAGGAATAATCTGTGTTTGATGGCGCCCCATACACCGCGGTAGTCTAACAGTGCATCGATGTTCTCGATGTGCTCGTCGGGGTCGGTGGTCCCTGTCGTACGTCCCAAGTGACGGGGGTTTCTCCAAGCCTTTTGGGAGATGGGTAGCCAAGATCTCCTGGGACAACGGGCCACGAGGCTCGTCGTTGTCACCTAAACTGGTGTATGATGGGGACCAAACAGGATGCTCGCGATGCCGGTTCCTTCGCAGAGAAGGTGAGCGGTTCCTTCAAGGAGAAGGTGAGTGGTTCCTTCGCGGGGAAGGTGAGCGGTTCCTTCGAGGAGAAGGTGAGCGGTTCCTTCGCGGGGAAGGTGAGTGGTCCCGTCCTTTAGACTTGATCAGGGGGGATTGCTCGTTCCTCCGAGTCCTCTTGTGGTCATGAGCATGCTGGTCACGCGGGGAGATCTGGTCGCGCTTCTGGGCTATGCGAGAATCAGGTTCTTGGCGCAGTCTTCGGTCGATTTCTCTCCGGGGCTGCTTGCTTCTTGATCGTCGCTGGTTCCTCCGCGTAGGAGGGGATCTCGGATGGTGCGACTTTTCTAGTGCCCCGATCCTCTCGTTCTGCTGCAGGATCAGGGTGTTGGTTTTATTGATCGCCTACAGGAGGGCTGCCATGGCCGGGTCGGCATTGGGCAGAACAGGAACGAGTTGGACGTCAAGTGATGGTTGACCGTTGTTGCGATCAGCAGGGGTAGGGGAAGGAGAAGCAGTGGCTCCGTCCCTGAGGAAACAGGAATCTCGGAGGAGAGATGACTGGCCGTCAACGTCATATTTGTTGACGGGAAGGATGGTGGTTTGGAGAGCATCCTTGGTGCGATCTTGGGAGGCATTGATCGTGATGATGTTTGAGAATTGTTTTGATCTTTGGTTTCTGAGGAAAGAAAGATGGGGAGAACAAAATTCCCACAGACGGCGCCACTGATCATGAAGGCTGGATCAGATCCTGTAGAATCGGGCCGCCAAGTTCGTCAGGGATGCTGGTCGTATGGAGAGGAGGAGGTGTACCTGCAAGGTACTCCGATGCTCAAGTAAGAAAGGGTCAGAGAAAAGGAGCAAGTACAACGTATGAATTCTTAGGGTGAATATTGGATACCTGACCCTCTCGAGTGAGAGGGTTTATATAGTGCCACCAGCGCGTGGCCAACGATCCTATTTTCGGGGCGAAATAACCGTTTTCCCCAAAGAATATGTAACTACCCAAACTAGCCATTATGCCGGGAAGGGTGCCCAAAACTAGCCATTATGTCGGGCATAGGCGTGGTTCCGGGCACCTGCCCATAGCTGTTCGGGGAGCAGTGAAGCCGCACGTAACGGGCAGTAATTCCAGGGAGGAACGTTGTATTCCTTTCTTGGTTGGAGGGGAAGAAAGGTAACTTTTGCCCCTCTGTGGATTGGACTTAGGCAATTTGGGCCGCTCTGGAGCAGAGGCGGATTGGGCCATGTCTAGCCAGTAGTCCAGTCCAGAACACTTCCAATGCTAGTTTCACTGTCATGAAAGTATCTTTGTTTGTTCAAAAAAAAATTCAACTCTTTTGGAGTTATTCTTAAATTATGCACCAACAGAAATCCAATAGCAGTAACATCACTACTAACAATGACCTTTTTAGTATCAACTCCAAATTTCTTCCATGATGAAATAAGTTGTATTTCCAACTGTTTATAGATACTAAGTTCATGACCAATAAATGTTAATGCACTTGAAAAAGCATCATAGAGTGAAACACACTTAGTAGTGAATCTAAAACCAACAGAAATAATATAACTTGGGCCAACATTCACAACCAAATGATTAACACTGCTAACAAAAGAACCCCATAAGAGCCAAAGAAGAGAAAACCTCTTATGTGAAACCAAGAACCTATGGTAGGACTTAAGATCCATAATCTTTATAGACATTTTAAATCTTACTTTAATGAATACACCAACTGCACTTTTAGATACAACACAACCATTAAACTTCATAATAACCTGTTGAAATACAAATAGAGTTGGTTTTTGTTATCGTTCCACAGAGATTGTTTAGAGATATCACCGCCGTTCTACAGTTGAAATCGTTTTAAACTTAAAGTAACAAAGGGTTTTGGTTGTTGATAACTGATCTTTTGCATAAACGGTAAAAGTAATCGGATTTGAAAGATTTATAAAACACATGCCAAGATTAGGGTTCGACAAACCATTTTGCACGTATAGAATCAATAAAGCAAATGAACTCAGTTAGATGATAAATATAATCACATATCCTCTCAATACGTTTATCTCTAACACATATTGTTAGTTTTATCATTTTGATCCTTTGATGATCTCTCACTCAAACTATCAAAATGATAACATTCAAGTTCAATATTTATGAACATCAACTCTTATAACTATCTCTAGCCTATGTGCATTGATGGATGAAAAACCTAGATAAAGTGTAAGAACACATTTCTCAATCATGAACCAACACAAAGAATAAACCATAGAAACAAAGTTTTTCACCATATATTCATCATCCATAAGTTCATAGGCTTACATCAATACCTATACATACAAAAGAAAGGATTGTCTACCTTCTAATCTTGACACAAAAGGAGATTAGCTATCCATTGACATGGTAGCTTTACAAACAAGAAAATGGAGAAGAGGAACAAGCATCAACTACGATCTCTCGACTATTGATGCTCCGAGTTATCGAAAATAAGATGCTACAGTGTTTATAGGGTTTTTGCTCTAAGAAAATAACAAGGATCCCCAAAAAATGCTGAACACATCTATTTATATAGGGGATGAGAATCGCAGAGCGTGCTAAGCGCGCAGTACTGCGCTAAGCGCGCTGTCATTTATTGCTAAACCGCCTTAGATCCCACTTAGCAGGCTTTGGACTGCGCTAACCGGGCTACCTACTAGAATTTGCTCCAGACCGCACTTGGAGCGCGCCAAGCACGCTTGTAGCATGCTTCAAAAGATCAATTTCTTTAAAAATGCTCCTTAAAAGCCTTCCATGCTCCAAGCTTCCCATTGCAATGTTAAAACCTACAATTATAAACTCAAAAGTTAAATAACTAAGTCTAATAATGCATTTAAACTATACTACGATTATTTACCAGAAACAAAGGGAAAAAGCATCAATTAACAAATAAAGATCTCAAAAGGTGCCAAAAAGCTAAACAATATATTAACACATTCTAGCACCTAACAACTCTCCCCAACTTGCTTCTTTGTTTGTCCTCAAACAAAGGTAAGATAGAATAGAAACAAGAAGAATATCGGATAAGACAACACAATAAAAAATTGATGGTTCAAACTAAATTGATGCGCTCCCAAGTAATGCTCAGCTCCAACACAGAATCAAAGCATGGCTATGAACTAACTTCTAAACAGAAATAACAAGCAACTCATCACAAGCAATCAAATGTTCAAACAGGAATCACCTACTTTACTCAAATGAGTCATGCTCAATATTTACAAGGGACAAAACACTCTCATAGTAATTGTGCCAGCATCCAGAACCATTTATGCATCATCTACTCAATTCAACAAGGAAATCAAGGAAACAAAGATCATTTAAGGACTTCTAAATGTTGTAACTTGGCCAGGGTTAACAAGAAAGGGATATTTATAGAAGGCTTAATGAATCAAAGTGACTATAAATTTTTTTTCCAAAAATGAAGAACATGCCGACTTAGTCAAACCTCAAATCATTTCAATATTTCCTTTCTTTTTCTTCTATTTTCTTTCATGGTGCCCTCTCTCATTTGAATCAAATACTTCTTTTATTTTTCTTTTCAAGCAACTCACTTTTGAGTGCAAAGCATAGCAAATAATACTTTTCATCTTTCTTTCTTTTTTTACAAGAGGCACCATTTCACCAAATCATTTCTTTTTCACACAACACACACTCTCCCCAACTTTAAACCACAATTTAATTTAATGACAATGTTCTTCAAAAGCATGTTCAAACAAAGGGTTAAGTGTATACGAAAACAAACTAGGAATCACAACGATTTTCTTTTAACAACAACAACCACAAATGAGTGGGTTTCCTGGCATTTTGCCGAATTTCATTTTATGATTCATTCTATTTGTGTGAAGGCTCAAAATTGGTTATCAAATGCTCACACTTCTCACTGGGTAAAATAAAGCCTAAAAGAATTGGTGGTTTTTCTCAATGTCAAACAATGCCTAGATCACTTCTATGTTTCCAAGATTTACCAATGAATACAAGATTAAGCATGAATTGCACGAGCTAAACAACAACTGCACGACTACTCTCCTTTGTGAACAATGATGGGCACCCACCTTTGTGGTTTTGTCCTAAATGATTCCCATATGAACATACATGCGAAATGAAACAAAGCTTGAAATTTGTGTAAAGCAAAAAGTTCATACAGATACTAACATTCTACAAAGCAAAAACAGAGTACCTTTTTCGTGCAACAATCCAGATTTTTATCATCACCATCAATGATTGGTGTAGCATATCACTTTTGAACAAAGAAATTAAAACTTGCTTCAATCAATCAATTACCTTAAATCAAGAATAAACATAAAAATTTTGTACCAAAAAACATGAACATAAAACCTCATCCGCCCGGATGGAAACTTCAATGATAAAAAGAAAGTTTTAACAACTAAAAACATATCCAAAACAACAGTCACCATCCGCTCGGATGTGAACTATAGCAATATCCAAAACAGAAGTCTATAATACTAGCAAAATACTAAACATAATAATAAAAACAAAGGTAAAATGATCCAACCCATCAGTAGGAACTCGAACTAGACTCTCCATCGCCAACCTCATCATGGTCATCCTCATCACCATGCACAGCTGCCCCCTCCGAAAAACCTGGTCTGGCCTCAGGACACCTGGCATACGCCATCAGGTCCTCTCTAAACCTCTATGGATAATCAATGTGAGGTTCCCGAAACCGGAGCTGCAGCTGCACCATAGAGTCGTGCATAAATAAGAAAGCATGCTGATGAGCCTCGTGTATGGCCCAGTTGGCCTCAGCACTCGGATCACGCACACGCCTCGCAGGGGCAGCAACAGCAATAGGGACAACTTTATTATGCACCTGCAAACAAAAACAGGTGATAAACGAATCATCCAAAACTCCTAACTTTACATTCCCATGGCTAGGAAGTGCAACTCTTGCCTTATGGCACAATGCCATAATAAGCTTAGGGTACGTCAGTGTGCAAGCCACCCTATCTCCAAAAGGTGTCGAACTCAGCGCAATTCTTCGCAGCTCATTCGAAATATTCCGTGCCAAATCCACGGTCTTCTCATCATCAAGTATACACGTCAGGAGGGCTGCGGTCTGCATAGGAATGGAAGAGGTGTGACTACGAGGCTTGAGGTTACGCAAGATAACCGACATCACAATTTGAGTTTCGGTAGTCAAAGCACCTCTCATAAACTTCAGAGGGGCTCCATTAGCACTCAACTGATACGTCTGACCTGGAACACACAAAATTTCTCTCAACTGCTCGGCATTCCAATTCCCTCGAGCTAATATTTTCCCATAATCACACAACTCATCTTCTGCCAACTGAATGTGGTCCCCAAGGTAGTCATTAATTTCATCTCTAGAGAAATCGATCTCTTTGCCCCTCACCCAAGTCTTAAAGTTGAAAGGCTCATCTCCAGAAGGTAAGGCATTCACAAAGAATTCTCTCACTATGTCCAAATGATACTCAGGGTAAGGTTGAAAGAGCTTGTCCTAGCCACCTCCTTGCAAAAGAGAACCAATGCGGCGATAACTTCCCTCGGGATCAATCTGCACAATCCTGTCAGCCCACACAGTTCTCCACTCAAGTTGTTGATACCTTAACTGTTGGGCGGGACCAAGAAACCGATTACGATCATATGGCCCTGATAGAGCACGCCTAGCTGGGTTTGAGGTAGACCCGACACGTTGTTTCTTCCGACCTAACATAGTTGCTGATGTAGATGTTGTGCACGAAAATGAAGAAAATGAAGTTCGGGCACAAAGAAATCAAGTCACTCACAAGAATTTTTGAGAAGAAGAGAGAAACTTGGGATTTTTGTGTGAAAAGGGTGAAATGAGGCACATAACCTCAGAACCCTAGCTTCATTAACAAAATCTGGACCGGGTCTCATTATTGGGCCCAGACAAAATATATATATTTTTTCAAAATTTCGCAGACCGGGCTAAGCGTGCTGGTCACTGGAATTGGGGTTTGATTTTTCTTCAGAGCGCGCTAAGCGGGTTCTGCAACACCAAAAACACTTCCAGCAGCACAAAACTTATTTCCAGCAGCATAAAACATCATCTCCAACATCCAAAATCACACCAACTTTACAAAAATACGATTAAACAACAAATTAACCAAAAAGACGATGAAAACTTACAAAATTGGGGTGCCTCCCAACGAGCGCTTGTTTAACGTCGGATAAGCTCGACGGACCAAGAAGATCAATGAAGAACGTCTAGAAGAACGGAACAATTTTCTCGATCAAAATTACCTACAAGGTAGATTTTTAAACGTTGACCATTTACGGTCCAACTGTCTTTTTTCTGCATATCTTCGATCACAATTGCTCCAAAACTTTTCACCTCTTTGACAAGAAACAGTCCTGACCACTTCGATTTTAACTTTCCCGGGAAAAGTTTCAACCGGGAATAGAACAGTAATACCATTTGCCCAACCTTGAAATCCTTTTGCCGGATCTTCTTGTCATGATAACCTTTCACCTTTTCCTTATACAACCAACTAGAATGAAATGCGACATTCCACATTTCCTCCAATTCATGTAGTTGTATTTTCCTTTTTTCTCCGGCCAAGTTTTTATCAAAATTTAACAGTTTCAGGGCCCACAATGCTTTGTGCTCCATTTCAACGGGTAAATGGCATGTTTGACCATAGACCAATTGAAACGGAGTTAAGCCAATTAGAGCCTTGTAAGCGGTACGGTACGCCCACAAAGCCTCATCCAATTTTTGTGACCAATCTTTTCTTGAACTCGACACGGTTTTTTCCAGAATCCTTTTCACCTCTCGGTTAGACACCTCGGCTTGACCGTTCGTTTGTGGGTGGTAAGGGGTCGCCACTTTATGCGATACACCATAATGTTTCAAAACACTTTCAAGGGATGTATTGCAAAAGTGTGACCTGCCATCACTTATAAGAACCTGAGGAGTGCCAAAATGGGGAAAGATGTTTTTCTTTAAAAATTTTATTACCATTTTGCCATCAGCCTTCGGTGAAGTAATCGCTTCAACCCACTTCGAAACATAATCAACCGCCACTAAAATATACTCATTTCCAAAAGAGGGTGGGAATGGACCAACAAAATCTATGCTCCAACAATCAAAAATTTCAACCTCTTGGATATTTTGAAGGGCCATTTCATCTCATTTTCCATTTCCACCAGTTCTTTGGCAAGTATCACAACTTTGAACATGGAGATTTGCGTCTTTAAATAGAGTAGGCCAATAAAAGCCTGATTGCAAGACTTTCGTGGCCGTCCTCGAACCATTAAAATGGCCTCCATAAGGCGAGTTGTGACAATGCCAAAGAATACTCTGAGCTTTATCACTTGTGACACACCTTCTCAAAAGGTTGTCACCTCCTAACTTGAACAAGTAAGGGTCATCCCACACATAATAATTCGCATCCGATAAAAACTTCCTTTTTTGATTCCAAGTTAGGTCTTCGGGTATCCAACCGGTTGCTTTGTGGTTAGCAATATCCACAAACCACAGCCTAACTTGGACTCGAAACAATTTTTCATCGGGAAATTCCTCTCAGATTTCCTTTTCTGTCATGGTTACCTCTACATTGATCAAATGGGACAAATGATCCGCCACCAAATTCTATGAACCCTTCTTGTCCTTTATTTCCAAATCAAATTCTTGGAGCAAAAGGATCCAACGGATGAGCCTTTGCTTCGAATCTGGTTTAGTGAGCAGATATTTGATTGCCGCATGATCAGTGTAGATTACCACTTTTGACCCTATTAGGTAATAACGAAACTTCTCAAGTGCGTATACAATCGTAAGCAACTCTTTTTCAGTTGTGGCGTAATTTACTTGCGCCTTATTTAATACCTTGCTTGCGTAATGTATAGCATGAAACGTTTTGTCCTTCCTTTGACCTAACACCGCTCCAACCGCATAATCACTTGTGCCGCACATTAGTTCAAAATTTAAAGTCCAATTTGGCGCGATGATTATTGGAGCGGTAATTAGTTTCTCTTTCAAAATTTGGAAAGCAATAAGAAATTCATCGTCAAAGACAAATACCTGATCTTTGTTGAGCAAGTTGCTCAGTGGCCTCGCTACTTTTGAAAACTCTTTGACGGATCGCCTATAAAATCCCGCATGCCCCAAAAAGCTTCTGATTCCTTTGACGTTGGTAGGAGGAGGCAACTTTTCAATCACTTCAATCTTCGCTTGATCGACTTCAAGGCCTTTGAAAGAAACTTTGTGGCCAAGCACAATTCCCTCCGTCACTATAAAGGTACACTTCTCCTAATTCAACACCAAGTTTGTCTTTACACACCTCTCAAGGACGGTTTCCAAATTCTTTAAGCATAAATCGAAAGATGCTCCAAACACGAAAAAATCATCTATAAACACCTCCATTGTCTTTTCTATGAGGTCGGAGAAGATAGCTTGAACACACCTTTGGAAAGTAGTCGGCGCATTACATAAGCCAAAAGGCATCTTTTGATAGGCAAATATGCCAAAGGGACAAGTAAAAGCCATCTTCTCGTGATCCACCGGGTCAACCGCAATTTGATTGTAGCCCGAATAACCGTCCAATAAACAATATAATTGTTTCCCGAATAACCTCTCGAGCATTTGGTCCATGAATGGATGTGGAAAATGGTCTTTTCTTGTTGCGTTGTTCAACCTTCTATAGTCAATACACATTCTCCACCCCGTCACAATCTTTGTTGGGATTAACTCATTCTTCTCGTTTCGGATAATGGTCATGCCACCCTTTTTAGGAACAACGTGCACGGGGCTTACCCATGGACTATCAGAGATCGGGTAGATCATTCCCACATCCAAAAGCTTCACAACTTCTTTCCGAACAACCTCTTTCATAGTAGGATTCAAACGACGTTGTGGTTGAGCTACCGCCTTGAAATCCTCTTCCATTAGAATCTTGTGCATACAATAAGATGGACTAATTCCTTTAAGATTGGAAAGAACCCACCCTATAGCTTCTTGATTTCTTTTCAACACTTGAATCAAACGGGTTTCTTCTTTGTCGGACAAAACGTTGCTAATAATAACCGGCTTGTTCCCACTTTCATCAAGGAATGCATACTTCAAATTAGAAGGAAGCACCTTCAATTCAAGTTGAACTTTCTCATCACTTGGTTCTTTCTTCAACTCTTCATTCTCAACTTCCCATGGTAGTAATTCTTTGAGTGACTCAAGCTCTTTCAAACATTGTTCAAGTTCCTTTTCTTCCTCACTAGTAAGTATGTCAAATGACTCACGAAATGCTCATTCTAAGGGAGACTTCACATGAACTTGTTTTGCAACTTCAATAATTGCCATATCCGATGCATCAATGCGGAAGCTATCATGCTTGTCTTTGGAATGCTTCATTACTTCAAATAGATTAAAAGACACCTCTTCATTTAGAACCCGCACTTTCATAAGGCCATCATCAACATCTATCATCATGCAAACGGTCTTCATAAAAGGGCGACCAAGAATTAGAGGAACATCCTCATCCTCTTCCATATCAATAACAATGAAGTCCACCGGAAAGAAAAGTTTATCAACTTTCACCAACACATCTTGCGCCAACCCAATCGGATGAGTGGTAGGTTTGTCGGCCAATTCCAATGTCATCCGGATGCCCTTAATTTCAATGTTCCCAATCCTTTTCACAATAGATAATGGAATGAGATTGATGCTTGAGCCCAAATCAATAAGGCCATTTCCAACAAAGATATTACCAATTGTAACGGGTAAGGTAACTCGCCTCGGATTGGCTTCTTTCTTCGGAAGAGTTCTTTGAATAATAGCACTACAATTTTCCGCAAGAACAACGGTTTCCGGCTCCGAATATTTCTGCCTCTTTGTAAGAATATCCTTCATAAATTTGGCGTACTTCGGCATTTGCTCTAGAGCTTTGGAAAAAGGGATGTTGATTTGTAGTTGCTTAAAGATATCCATGAATCTTGAGTAGTGCCTAGCATTGTCTTTCCTTGTCGGCACATGAGGGTAAGGCATATTTTGAGTCGGAATCAGATTCATCTTCTCATTCTCCTTCTTAACTCTCACATGTTTCTCTTTTTTCTTCACTTCCTCCACACTCTCATTTTCAACTTCAACAATATCATCATTTTTCTTTTCAACTTCAACAACATTATCATTTTTCTTTTCAACTTCAACAACATTATCATTTTTATTTTCAACTTCTTCCTTATCACTATCTTCCTCAACAATACCATCAATTTTTTCTTCTTCCACACTTTTGTCATTTTCTTTTGCTAACTCCTTCCCACTTCTAGTAACAATTGCTTTGCAATGCTCATTCGGGTTTACTTGAGTATTTGCGGAGAATGAAGGACCCAATTGTTGCTCGGCTATTTGTTTTGCAAGTTGCCCAACTTGATTTTCGAGATTCTTTATCGCCGCATCGCTACTCTTTTGGTTGGCCATAGAAATTTGAATGAATTGATTCAAAGTGTCTTCCAACTTAGAGCTAGCAATCAGAGTGGTGGGGGTTGATAAGGATTTTTCCGACTTGAAGAACCGCCACCATAACCTTGATTATTTTGATAGTTCCTCCTCGGTTGATATCCTTGATTGTTTTGGTAATGTTGTTGAGGATTGTTTTGATAAGGTTGTTGTTGTTGTCTTCCTTGATAATCTCGCTGATTGTTCATGTAGTTCACTTCTTTAAATCCCGGTGGAGGACAAAATCCGGTGTCGTGCTCTCCTTTGCAAAGTTCATAACATGAAACTCGCTTACTCTTGCTCGGTTGCTCATGTATTTCCTTCAATTGTTGTGGAAGCTTCGACATTTGTTGAGTCAGAAGTTCCACCTGTTGAGATAAAAGCTTGTTTTGAGCTAGTATAGCATCATTAGTTCCCAATTCCAAAACTCCCGGAGTCTTTTGAGGAGGGCCACGGTTATGGCTTCCTTGATGGTCATTCAAAGCCATCTTATCAATTATGGCAATGGTTTCTTCGGCACTCTTTCTCATCAAAGATCCACCTGCGGTGGCATCCAACAATGTTTTATGCACTTGTTGAAGTCCATTCCAAAAAATATGAATTTGAGACAATTCATCAAAGCCATGCCCCTTGCATTTCCTCAACATATATTTGAATCTCTCCCACGCTTTGTTGAGAGATTCGTTTGCACATTGCGTGAACACTGCTATTGTGGTCTTTGCCTCCATGAAACGATTATGTGGAAAAAATCGTTCCAAAAATTTTTCTTCAAGTAAATTCCAATCAGTCATTATTGCCGTTGACTGATCAAGATACCATTCCTTGGCCTTCCCAATGAGGGAATGCGGCAATAGTCTCTTAAACAAAGATTCCTCTTCAGCTTCGGGCGCACTAGTTGCTCCCGCAATCTCATAGAACTTTGCCAGATGTGTATAAGGATCCTCATGATCCATACCAGTAAAAGGACTCAGATATAGAAGCGAGAGAATACCAGTCTTCATTTCTGAATGCCAACCGTTATGAGCATTGCGAGCAAACTGTGCATTATGTCTTGGACTGTTGGTACATGGTCTTGAAGCAGGTGGTGGTGGTGGTGGTGGATCCATAGCTGGAAGAAACTGTGGAAATGGTCGTGGTGTAGAAGTCGAACTTCCCTCTTGTTCTTGCCTTTGTCTAGCTAGTTGCCTTCTTCGTATCGTTTTGCTATTGATTCTACGAGCAGTTCTTTCAATCTCGGGATCAAATAGAAGTTGGTCCGCCGGTAGTTTCCCTCGCATAAAACAAAGTTTGCACACTAAACAAAACAAATCAACAAGCAGAAGAAAAATTTTAACAAGTCTAAAACTTCACAACTATTGCAATGCTTGCAATATCAATTAATAATCCTTGGCAACGACGCCAATTTATTGAAATACAAATAGAGTAGGGTTTTTGATATCGTTCCACAGAGATTGTTTAGAGATATCACCGCCGTTCTACAATTGAAATCGTTTTAAACTTAAAGTAACAAAGGGTTTTGGTTGTTGATAACAAATCTTTTTCATAAACGGTAAAAGTAATCGGATTTGAAAGATTTATAAAACACATGCCAAGATTAGGGTTCGACAAACCATTTTGCACGTATAGAATCAATAAAGCAAATGAACTCGGTTAGATGATAAATATAATCACATATCCTCTCAATATGTTTATCTCTAACACATATTGTGAGTTTTATCATTTTGATCCTTTGATGATCTCTCACTCAAACTATCAAAATGATAACATTCAAGTTCAATATTTATGAACATCAACTCTCATAACTATCTCTAGCCTATGTGCATTTATGGATAAAAAACCTAGATAAAGTCTAAGAACACATTTCTCAATCATGAACCAACACAAAGAATAAACCATAGAAACAAAGTTTTTCACCATATATTCATCATCCATAAGTTCATAAGCTTACATCAATACCTATACATACAAAAGAAAGGATTGTCTGCCTTCTAATCTTGACACAAAAGGAGATTAGCTATCCATTGACATGGTAGCTTTACAAACAAGAAAATGGAGAAGAGGAACAAGCATCAACGACGATCTCTTGACTATTGATGCTCCGAGTTATCGAAAATAAGATGCTACAGTGTTTATTGGGTTTTTGCTCTAAGAAAATAACAAGGATCCCCAAAAAATGCTGAACAAATCTATTTATAGAGGGGATGAGAATCGTAAGTGCGCTGTCATTTATTGCTAAACCGCCTTAGATCCCGCTTAGCGGGCTTCGGACCACGCTAAGCGGGCTACCTACTGGAATTTGCCCCAGACCGCGCTTGGAGCGCGCTAAGCGCGCTTGTAGCATGCTTCAAAAAATCAATTTTTTCAAAAATGCTCCTTAAGAGCCTTCCATGCTCCAAGCTTCCCATTGCAATGTTAAAACCTACAATTATAAACACAAAAGTTAAATAACTAAGTCTAATAATTCATTTAAACTATACTACGATTATTTACCGGAAACAAAGGGAAAAAGCATCAATTAACAAATAAAGATCTCAAAAGGTGCCAAAAACTAAACTATATATTAACACATTCTAGCACCTAACATAACCTGTTCTTGAACCAGTCCAATACATGTTGTGGTGTAGGACTCAATGACACTTTTTCCTTCCAAGTTATCTATCAAAAGCATTGAAACAACCAATCCAATGAACATCACTTTAGCATGGCAGCCAAACAATAACTCTGATAGTTTTATTGCTCCAGTCTCATAACCTCTGTGCGAATTTGGCAGTTCTCCCATTACAGGTTTCACGTGTAGTCCTCTCAAGAGCTTCTCAAATTCAACTCCAACTTCAATTTACTCTCTTAAAAAGCCAAGAAGGAATTTCTGCATAGATCTCCATGAACATAGTTAGTATAGCGGCAGGGATGGCAGATACCCCGAAACAAATCTTCCACCAACCAACTATATCTTTGGCTGAGATTTCTATAAAGAGAGCCGCCACGAGTTCAAGACATGTTACAATTTGCGTTAAGCCTCCAAAATTACCACACACAGCTAAAGGTGAGACCTCAGCCACATGAAAAGCTGCAACAGATGGGCTATGTCTCATTCCAGTACCGACAAATAATCTTCCTAAAAGCATGACCTAGAGGGATTTTTCTGCTTCAGTCATTATGGCTCCAATGATCATAGGCAAAACACACAACTGCAAACTTCTTCTACGGCTAACCCCATATGTGATCCATCCACTGAATAGATATCCAAGAAAAGGGTGGTGTTCATCAATTGTATATAGTTCTTGAAGTCGTCATGTCTTCAACATGTTCCCAACAGTAGTGAGCAGAAACTTCATCACCATAATTGAAGTAAAAAGGTACACTTCCCCCTAATTGAACAAGTACTACTTTTTGAGCCTTATCTAAGCCAAATTTGTTCCCGGGTGAAACAGGACCAACACACCAAGGAAGTTGATGTTTTTCAACTATTCGAGAAGTCCAAGGAATGCAAAAATCATAGATGATGCAACTTAGTCTTGGTGACAATTCGACAAACAGTTCATGTGCATGTTTTTGGAGCAAGAAAACTTTTTGTGCACATAAACATTTAAAAACTGAAGTGATTGACATAAGCTTCATATCACTGTAGAAATTTTTTCCATTCATCTTCTGCGATATTTGTTCCCAGTATGAAATAGAATTAGAAATACAATAACAATAGGTAAGCCACGACACCCATGACCAACAAAAAACTTTGTCGAGTAGCCATTCCATCATCGGAAAGGAAGTCGACACTAACACACTTGACCAAATTTCAGAGTTGTTGTCGTCAAGATCCAACATATGCGAGCAAAACCATTTTGATGACCACAAATCATACGCCAAGACAAAACAAAATTGGTCTGGTGGCTCCGGTGGCTTTGGAGGCATCGCAAAATCGACATCATTATGAAACCCTCTTTTGTTGATTTGAGGCTCTCCCCTGAGAGGTATTGAATATTTAAAATATATTATTTCTGTAGAAACACTTTGATCAGGTGGTTTTGGCGGAAGCTGCGATGGGGGATTGAGAGCATGATTGCTGAATTTATTGTCTTCTTTCATGAAGATGAAGCTCCCCCGTTGTATGTTACAAATGAAGGGTGCAATACCAAGTTGTAGAAGCGCACTTGATTTTTCCTTCTTTGAATCACAATATAGAGATTTTGGCGGAATCTCCAAATCATCGTCACGGATAAAACCCCAATCCTTGAAACGAAGTTCAACCATGGAAGTTGTTGGTTTTGTCAGCATCAGCGGTGCTAAGGGTGATTTCGCCTCTGTTAACATAACAGAAGATGTTAGAGAAGGGGGAAAATTGATTGTTGAATCAGCATCGGGAGGTTTTGGTGGAGTCACGAAATTGACTTCATCGTTAAAATATTTGCTGTTGGAATGAGATTCTTCCATGAGAGTTGTTACAGATAGCAACTTTTCCATTTCTTCACAGGGTGAAAAAGAAGGCACGCTGATATCTTTGTGTTTCAGAATGGATGAAGGTTTCAGAGCTTTTTGGTCACTATCAACTTCAAGGACCGGTTTCACAACAAAATCTTCATGAGAGAAAGTTTCCAATTTCAGATCTGGCTCATCCTCTTCTTCTTCTGGCAAAATTTCTCTCCATTCTGGTTTAAATCTCCATAACAAAGGTGTTGTAAATGTATCCCAACAATATCTGCAATGAACACGAGACCGCCATATCCACCATTTGAGAGCAGAACCTCTCAAAGCTCCAACAGCTTTCAACACGTTCAATGACTCATGTGTTCCATGTTCTTTGAAAAATTTCTCAAAACAAAGAATCCACCAATAGTGTCTTCTTCTCCAACAAACAATAATATTGTCATGATTTAAAGCTGAAAGTGAGATCGAAAATGAAAGCACCAATTGTTAGGATGCTAATGATAAACCCTAACAAGACTAGAGAAAACTAAGAAAGACAATAAAACTAATTAATAAAATAAAGACAATTTTCATTCATTTGATAATTCTAAGTCTCTCAATGAGAGTACATATATAGTACCAATAATAGATAATAAGATAAAGGACCTCAAAACCCAACTAAACATCAATTAACTTAAAAGCTCAAGTAAGATATATTCTTCTTCCAACTTAAACAATTAAGTTGTTTAGAAACTAATTACACTTCCTATCATTTGTAGTGCATTAGTTTATGTTTCACCGCACCGCACATCTGCATGCTATTTTACCCTGTAAATGAGAAGATACAAAATGTAGCTTCTAGGTCAAACGTGCGTCTGACCGTTTTCCACCGCGCATCCAAACATAGCAGTAGGTGGTATACATAGGCTATGCAAAATTGCATGTTAATGTTGTCCCTAAAAGTAGAAGTTCATATTCTTAAATATTGGTTAAGCCAATATCATAAAAATTGGTTAGGACAGGCCGATTCAATTAGAAATCGAAGAGGAAATAATTTCGAGTTAAATATTGATTCAATCATATAATCAAATCGATGAAAATTGATGTGAACTTATTAAATAAATAAAAAATCGATGAGTTGAAAGTCTTTGCAAACAGTAAGAATTAATATTTGTTTATTTTAAGAGTCAAAACGATATCATTTTTAAAGTACTTTACATAAAAAATAACTAAAGTTTAAAATATATTTTAGAAATTTAAATTTAAATTGTAATGAAAAATATATATTTTATAGATTAGATCTTTATCTTTGCTCCAGAAAAATGAAAGAAAAAAATACTTAATAACTCTACGATGTCATTGTAGTTTGTATCATTTTGCTCATCTTTGTTCTTCTCAATCTTATTTTTATTTATCCTTTTTAAATAAAAATTAGTTGATTTTATTCGAGCTAATCATGTGATGCAATCTATAAATTTTAGTTCAACCACAAACTCATTGATTCAATAACATTATGAACTAATTTGAAAAATATTATCTTATAGGTAATGGCCAATTTTTAATTAAAATTGAATATAAATTAATCTTGGTCTAATGTATTTAAAGATCTAAATCGACTTTTTAAGATTAAACTTTTTAAATAAAATAAAATGAGTGAATAAAGTAGTTCAACAGATATATATCCGTTAGTTGAATTAAATGAATGTAAATTGATAATTAAATTTTTAAGTAACATATTTATTTATATTTATATAATAATATTAATGTAAATAAATTATTAATATTTATAAATTAATAATTTTAAATAAAAAACCAAAGAAAACTATGAATGTTCCAAACTTTATTAGAGCTTGCAACCCAAGGCACTAGCGTGCTCTTTTTTTTGTTTCTTTTTCTTTTTTTGAGGCATAAAGACTTTTAGTAAAATGAAGTTTTTAGTTACATCATAAATTTCTCAACTCTTTCCTTTTAGAAAAAGGATGTGAACAAATGGTGATTTTGATAGTTTTGAACACTTTATAATTATATATGTATGCTGGTCGAAGTGAAGTTGAAAATGTTGACTTATTGACTTATTTCATTGTCTTGTCCTTTTGCACTTTTTAAAAACAATAATCCTTAAAGAACATTTATCGTTCGAGATGTTTCCGGCTGTTGAGACAAATAACATGCATGTTGTTGTTAATGTATTTAAAACCTTTCTCATCAATAGATTGATTTCTTTGATTTAGTTGGTAATTGTGTGGGCTATTTTGAAAGGAGATATTATATTTAGACATTAAAATATTGATGTCAAATATGTTGTTTTTTTAACTTTTATTTGTGCATTTTAGAGATATGTTTGAAGTGTAGAATATATATATATATATATATATATATATATATATATATATATATTCTAGAAATAATGCAATTAAAATGCAATACCACACCTCTACCAACAAGATTATTATCAACTTATGAAATTAAAATGCCATATGTTCTTCTATTTTAGAAATAATGCAATTTTTTTACCAGAACTTCTCTTTTGTTCTGCTTCCTCAAAACTAAGGATATTTTTTCATGTGTTGTTTCTAGAAGAATTATTGAAGGAAGATGCAACACCACACATCCACAACATAATAAGAAGCATCATGTTTGGATGGCTGATTTTCTATAACATTACATACTCGTTAGAAATATATGATCACATTCTGTTAGAAGATAACAATTGCTGTGAGAATGATTTTAAATGTTTATAAAGGATAACACCTCATTATTTCAATGACTAAAGCTTTTTCAAGACAACATGAAGAAAGTAATTTTGTTATGTCTATTGCAAATATACGAAGTTGAAGACTTGTGCACATAAGAGTCCTATATGTATGCACCTCAAAATATCCTTACAATGATTTTGATCATATATTTCTGGTTCTATTAGACATAAAATATTGCTTTCCCTTTTATTAATTATGATCATATGAAATAATGCAGTACCAGACAAAACTCTTATCATCTTCAAAGCTGGAATCTCTATCTCCATTATCATTCCTTGATCCTTCCATGTATCAAGAACCACAAAGTCATTGAACCTGGATGGAAGCGTCTGAAGGCGGCCACGTGAGGACTGTAATAACGAAGGTCGAGCCTCCTAGAGCCACACTCTTTCACCTTATTCCCATTCAGAGACACAAAATTTTCTTTTTCTTAATCTACAGTTGAAATCTTCAGCGTCACCCAAAGAATAAAACTCATTCACCTTACGCTTCTTCTCAATCCCAGAACACCCTCCATGACCTTTTGGAACCTCGAATCCGTAAACCTAATGCAAAACCCCTGAAATCGAACAGTGAGTACGAGGACACAAGTAGGTCGGGCAATCCTACAGGTCAGAATTCGGTTAGGAACCACTTAGATACAAAGAAAGCACGTCGGAGTCGGTCTCTTGATAACACTAATAGATGGACAAATCGGATCCGACTTTAGTACTAGGATACCATATGAACATTCACAAGAGACGGTATTGAAACGTCCCCATAATTGCATGGGCGTTACAAACATTGGTGGAAAAGACGTTGTCTGGTAATTACCGAGGGCATCAAACGTTATCCAGAGCCACCTTAATGAGGGATGTGAAGAGGCAAGCCTTTAAGGATCATTGATGAGTCTAGTAGTATAAAAGGAAACGTCCTCCATGAAGGACGGACGACTACTAAACCCCCTAATCACATAAGGCGATTGTGGTCTCTCGTGACTAGCCTCAGGGAAATTTCTCTAAATAGTGTTTAGCAAGATCATTTGGCACCTATCGTGGGGCCTCGCTAAAACTTTCTCAGGTCTCATACGAAAACCATACACTATATAACATCAAAGTTATGTCTGGATCATCTCCCAGCAGGAGTGAGGATCACCTTCCTCCCCAGACATGGCTCATCTCTTAGCAATTATGGAGAGTTTGTGCCAGCAGAATGAATCTCTACAAGAAAGTGTTCATACTTTACAACAATCACAAAGTATGAGGGATAGGGAGGGTGAGATAGAGCTCCTTGATCCTCAACCTCTGTTAGAAATAATTTGGAACGATCAAGTTCCAGAGAATTTCAAGCCACCACCTTTGTCATCTTTTGATGGCAAAAGTGATCCTCAGGAACACATAATACCACTCAACAATCAAATGTCAATAGTTGGGGCTTCAGACTCCTTGAAATGCAAACTTATGGCATAAACCTTCAAAGATGTGGCCCTACGTTGGTATATGAGTGTGCCTAGACTGTCAATTACCAGTTACCAAGACCTGACAAAAAGGATGATACAACACTTCTCTGCCAGCAAATATAGAAAGGTGACTACCACCAGTTTGTTCAATGCCCCACAGAGGGCTTCTGAATCACTCCGATAATACATGGCGAGGTTTAACGAAGAAACCATAAAAGTATCTCATCCTAATCAGGAGATGTTTGTGGGAGCTTTTCAAAACGGATTGAAGGTCGGTCACTTCAAATATTCTTTGGCGCAGAAGCCGGCCACTAGCATGGAGGAGGTTATGAAAAGAGCGGAATGTTATGTTAAAGGCGAGGAAAACAGCATGGAAAAAAGATCCATGGATGCTAAAGAAAAAACGCAATCCAAACACGAAGGATCCAGGTCCAAAAAAGAACTTCACAAACACGGTCCAAAAGATAGGTCGACAATGAGATCTTTTCGCAAACCCTACACACCTATCAATACAAAGTGTGCCGACATCTTGAAGGAATTCTATCATCTCAAATTGATACCCGAGCCGTATCGACCTAGGAGGGTCAATGTAGTACTTGGGAACGATAGAAGGGCATGGTGTGCTTACCATCATAGGAAAGGTCATCATATAAAAGACTTTCATCACTTAAAGAGAGAAATAAAGACTCTAATCCAAAGAGATCGTCTACTAGGATATGTGAAGGAACCAGAAAGATTAGAAGGAAAAAGAAGTCCATCAATTAGAGAACCCAACTCTAAGAATACTTCCACTATAAAGGAGAAGAGCACTGAGGAAATACGTGAGACTTAGGTGGAACGACACACGCTAAATACCATCTCGGGGGGCTTTGCAGGTGGAGGAGAGACAAGTTCGGCTCGAAAAAGATGTGCTCAATCAGTGATGCACGTATCACAGAACCTGTCATCTATAAGAGAAGAGAAACTAGCTATCATTGGGTTCTCAAGACAGGATTCTGAAGGAGTGTTGGCACACGAAAACAGTAATAATTGAGTAATGGGAAATAGGTAAATAAAGTTGTGAATGCTTGAGAATTTGAGATGTGATCGCTCTCATATGTTTAGGCAATTTTTGTTTCAATTAACTTGAGATATGACCCTTCTTTGTTAACCAAGCCACATTAAAACCCTTGAAAGTCCTTTGTGATTTGTGCTTTTATGCTTTTAATATGAATTTTTTGGATGAACGCATAATTTAATCAAGATGTTAGCAAGATTTTTGGGTGTGAGTCAAGTCCCTCATGTTTGTTCTTCATCCATTGAAATTTTGTGTTAGGCATGATTCATATTTCTAAATGTGTTGCTTTAGAAATTTTGACATGTGTTTTGTGCTTAGAATTTGTTTCATGATCACGGTGTTGTTGTAGTATAGTGGTAAGCATCATTTTTCTTGTACTTTTGCAATTTGAACCATACATTTGTTTTTGTTTCTAAAAACTTGTTTGATCATGATTTCTTGGTAGTTGATCTTGTTTCTTTAGGTTTGATTGACTCTTGTTTAAGGACAAACAAAGTTTTAAGTTAGGGAGAGTTTGATAAGTGCCAATTTATGTAGAATTTGTGTATGAATTAGTGGTGCTTATTAATTTAATTCATTGGATTCACAAGTCAAAAACTCAACTTTTGTGTAAATATTGTGTAGTTTGATCAATTCTAACTTATTTTGTAGATTTGTATGCATTGGAGGAGTTTTGGGCACTTAAAAGGCAAAGGAAAAGCTTCAATGTGCATTTTTGATGGAAATCTAAGTTTCAGTTTAGGATGAGCACAAATAAGCAAGCTTAGAGTTGTCCTGGCAGAGGCTTCAGCGCTTAGCGCCAAATTCTGTGCTTAGCACAATTTAAGGTGGTTTACTTTTGCTGAGTTTTGTGCTTAGCGCCAGATTTTGTGCTTACCACAATCTGCAACTTTTTGTTTTCTATAAATAGCATTCAATTGAGATTTTTGAGGAGGGACAAATTTTTTGGAGAAAGAGAAGCTTAGAAAACAACAAGAGATGGTGCTTCTTGAAGATCCGGAGTTGGGTTCATTTCTATCGTTGGGAAATCGTGATGAATGCTTGTTCATCTTCATTCTTCTCTTTGTATCTAGCTACCATGGGTAGCTAAATCCATTTCTTGTTGGGATTGGATGTAAGTTCAATGTAGAAGTATGTATTTTTATTGATCATGAAGTTATGTACAATTTATTTATGAATTTATATCGATGTTATCTTTGTTTCACTATTTATCTTTATAAATGTGAAGTGGTATTGAGAAATACGGTTCGAATCTTAATCTAAGATGAACATATGTTAGATTTTAAACTCTAGACATAGATTTAGATTTAACATTCACCGTGAGTATTGAGACTTAATGCTACCATGTTGTTTAATAGGCTGAGAGATCGTCGATTATATAATACGGTTGAACTCTCATCAGGAGTTTAGACATGAACACTGTTGTGAGAGATACGTGATAATATTGATAAATATTTATGTGCATAACTGATTGGTAAATTACATATTCTATCGATGGATGAAATTCAATCTTGACAAGCTCTCATGTCTCTGAAACTTTATTTATCATTCATCCGTTTTACATTTTTTTAGCTTTAAGCCAACAGCCATCTTGCAAACTTACGATTAAAATCATAGTAACTGTTAAACGACATTGATATCGCACCAATCCCCGTGGATACGACAAAACAAATACTCACCCTTGATAGCACTAATACTGCAATCAACATCTTCATATAAGTACAAAATGAAAAGGAATAAAAAAGTTTAAAAGTAAGAAGTAATCATGGAGGAGAATTAGAAAATGATCCATTTGAATTTTTTTTATGAAAAACATGGAATTCTCCATGAGTTATCTTCTTCTAGAACTCCACAGAAAAATGGAGTTGTAGACAGAAAGAATAGATGTTTACAACAAATGGCATGAACTATGATACATGAAAACAATTTACCTAAGTACTTGTGGAGAGAATCTGTAAACACAACATGTTATGTTCATAATACAATCTATATTAGACCTATTATGAACAAAATTTATATGAGCTTTCAGAGGAAGAAAGCCAATAATTTCTTATTTTCATCAGTTTGGATGTACATATTACATCTTAAACTATAATGTCTATCTAAAGAAATTTGATGGCAAAGCTCAAAAGGGTATCTTTTTAGGATACTCTGAACGCTCAAAGGAATACAGGGTGTATAACTCTAAAATCAAAATGGTTGAAGAGTCAATACACATTAAATTTGATGATAAAAAACATGATAATAAAAAGTCAGAGCCAGTTCAAAACTTTTTAGAAATTTATGTGTATGAAGACACCTCAAAAGCTAGAGGTTCAGAAGCTAGAAGTTCAAAAGCTAACAATCCATCAAAAGCTAGATATTCAAAATCTATCAGAACTTTAGAAGTTTGTGGTCCAGAAGATGATCAAACCTCTGAAGCTTATCCTGATGAAGAAGATTCTAAGAAGTTCAAGATGGCTCCTCTGAAGCATCACAATCCAAGAAGACCTTCAAGTACAAGTCTTCACATCCAAAAGATTTTATTCTTGGAAATAAAGATAGTCCTAGAAAGATAAGTCCTGATTTTAGAGAAGAACACTCAATTCTAGGACTACTTTCTATGATTGAACTTACTTATGTTGATGAAGCACTTTCTGATGATGGCTGGATTGTGGCAATACAAGAAGATAGTTCCAAAGGAATGATGTGTGGGATCTAGTACCCAAACCTTATCATAAAACATCATTAGAACAAAGTGGGTATTTAGAAACAAGTTTAATGAGCAAGCAGACGTGGTAAAAAATAAGGCTAGACTTGTGGTTCAAGGCTACAATCAGCAAGAAGGTATAGATTTCTCTAAAACCTTTGCACTTGTTGCAAGGTTAGAGGCAATCATATTACTTCTCGTCTTTGCTATTAATCATAATATTACTTTATAACAAATGGATGTTAAAAGTTCATTTTTAAATGGAGTTATTTCAGAAAAAGTGTATATCAAACACCCACCTGATTTTGAGGATTCAGTCCACCCAGATCATGCTTTTAAACAAGTTCTTAGAGCTTGGTAAGAGAGACTGAGTAATTTTCTGGTAGAAAATGATTTTCAGAAAGGGAAACTAGATACTACACTCTTCATAAAGACACTTAAAAATGATAGCTTAATTGTCCAAGTGTATGTGGATGATATTATCTTGGGTTAATTGTGATTTACCCTCCTGACATATGAGCGTGTTTTGGTTTACCCCCCCACCGTTGCCATAGGCAGGTTTTGGCAACGATTTTTTCAAAAAAAACCGTTGCCTAAAGGCATGTAGGGGGTAAATCAAAACTCGCTCATATGTCAGGGGGGTAAATCACAATTAACCCTATTATCTTTGGTTTTACTAATGCTTTCCTTTGCAAAGAATTTTCAAATTCAATGCAAGCTAAGTTTGAGATGAGTATGACGGGAGAGTTGAAGTTCTTCCTTGGCATTTAAATAAATCAATACAAATATGGAGTTTATGTTCATCAGACAAAATACACAAAGGAGCTTCAGAAGAAGTTCAAGCTAGATTATTGCAAGATCGTGACAACTCATATGCATCCAACCTACAATATAAACAAAGAGGAAAGCAACATCAAAGTCTTTTAGAAGTTATACAGAGGTATGATAGGTTATTTACTTTACTTAACAAGTTCTAAACCAGATACTTTATTTAGTGTCTACTTGTATGCAAGATTTTAGTTAGATCCTATAGAGACTCACTTAACTGCTGTTAAGAGGATCCTTAGGTATCTGAAGGGAACAACCAATCTAGGGTTGCTTTATAAAAAATTCCAAGATTATAAACTAGTTGGATTCTGTGATGCTGACTATGTTGGGGATAGAATTGATAGAAAATCCACTAGTGGAAACTGTCAATTAATAGGTGAAAACCTTATATCCTGGGCTAATAAAAGACAAACAACTATTGCTTTATTTATTACAGAAGCTTAATACATCTCTACAGCAAGTTGCTGCACATAACTACTCTGGATGAAATATCAGTTGGAAGACTATCAGATAAGTGGAAGCAGTATTCCTATTTTCTATGATAATATTGCTGCTATTTGTTTGACAAAGAATCCTATTTAACATTCAAGAACCAAGCACATAAAAATAAAACATCATTTTATTAGAGATTAAGTTAAAAATGGTGTAATATATATACAGTTCATTGATACTAATCATCAATGGGATGATATATTTACCAAGCCTCTTACTTTAGAAAGATTTTATTTTATTAAAAAGAATCGGAACATGCGTTTTGTAAAAGAATAGTGTTTGCTTCTAAATGGAGGATCATAATTTGATGATGATCAAAAGCTAATGTGACCAGAACCTTTAAAGTAGCTTATGATGAATAGTAGCCTTTAAATCATCTCAGCCTTTGATGCTCAAAATATAATTAGTTGCCTCTGACAGCATATAAGTTGAATAATTTTTAACTGCTTTTTCTGTCACCTATTCACTTATGTGTCACGAATCTGAAAGGACTTTTGACACGTGTTTTTTTAACTTTTGAGTATTATCCTACAATTTTATATGTGATTATGGGATATTTGATTTTGAACCAGTTAGTCCTCTGAGTAAGAAGGTTCTCTGGTCAGAAGGTCCTTAGTCAGAATCCCTATGGGAAGCTTTTGTCTTCTGGACTTTGATCTATATTGATGGGTATAACCAAGAATTTTTTAAGGAAACAAAGTGTGACATCTATCATATGTATTCTTACTGCTGTAAAAAACGTTTGAGTAACCTTTGGGAGTTATTTTCATAGGAAAAATAAAATAATGTTTGGCGCCCCCTAGGTCATCTTTATTTTTTTATGTTTGTGTGATTAAAACATTTTTTAAAACTCACCGTATCACTCTTTCCACACATAACGTAACTCTCACTACTCACACTTGAATCTTTTCAACCCTAAACCCTAAAACTTCAATAAATGTTCAACAAAACATGGGTGAAATGGTTAAAAAAAATTTCTCTCTAACATATCTATCAATGACTCACTCAAAGGATATTAGTGACAAGAGAATCATAAACAAATGCAATGAGAAAAAGACCAGTTTTTATTATTCAAGAAACTATTACAAATCCAGAATCATTCATCAGACGCTAATAGATGCACTATAAAATGTTATAGCTTTCAGACTATGTCTGCAAGCCACCCATCCATTATAAGGAAAGTCTTGTAGTCTTCATCAGTGCCTGATCTACTTCCATCAGCTGGATCCTTCTTTTTCTTAAGATTCTTCATCCTTGACACTAAAATCCTTCCTACCACCGATGCTCCAGCACATGTGCCAACTTTTGTTCTTGCACCTTTAGAGGAACTGATCATATCATATTTTTACTTCCCAATGGCCTTGATGACTTCCTTGGAGGAATCCCTCTTAGAATTCTTAGTTGATTTGATCAAAGTGTCGTATATGAGAAGAGCTAGATGAAAGAAAGAGGAATGTGACCTTGCTAGTAACAAAATACTGCTTATATGGAGAGTTCGGGATAAAGAAAAATCAGTTTTGTTTATTATTCACTAATGGACATAGTACAAAGATATATTCTTGGTCTTCAAGCACATCTCCCCAACTTTACTGGTATAGTTCTATTAAATGCTCAGTTGCCAGAACAAGTTTGACCACCTCGAGAATTGTAGAGTTGCTCACAACCATTCTAGCCAATTTACAACCACATTTCTATTTTCTAAAGATTGATTATATCTTCAAATGATTTCTACTCTTTGATGACAAAGGGAGAGAACAAATATGATTTTGATTCATTTTTATCCAGATTTGATAAAATCCGAAAATTTAAAATCTGTGGATTTGATTATAAGATTTTTATTCTTCTGTAAATTCTCTTTTGAGTTTATAACTTGCTTTCTTCAGTATCTTTTCTTATTTCCCTTATTCTTTATGTCTCTTTTTTATGACAAAACGGGGAGTAAGATAAGTATTTAAGCATCTTAATCAGATGGGTTGGGAATCTTTTATTGCTTAAACTTTAAAGATTTATTAATTGTGCTTTAAATTTCAATTTTAATTAACCTGGATAGAACTTAGGGGGGCTTACAAACCTCACCTTCTAGACTATTAGACCCAGGGGGAGCTTACAAACCTCAAACCCTGAAGTCAACTTGTTAATTAAATTAACAACCATTGCTCTTAAATACTTGTGTTTTACATCATAAAAAAAGGGGGAGATTGTTGGAATAAATTTGGTTTGGGCCATATCCCTTAGGTTATGATGATAATAAAGTATTTAAAGAACAATTGGGTATAATAATATTTTTTCAAATGTGCATAACCATAGACTAAAATTTAATGAACAAACTAAGTACTAGTTCTGTTAGTGAACATTTAAAGGGAAGATTAAAGATTAGAATCTAAAGAATCAGAAGTTGAAGACCATACTCTGAAGAAGTCTACTTATGAAGATCATAATCTAAAGAGGTCAACGTCTGATAGCAAGACTCTAGAGAAGTTAATTATGAAGACCAGACTCTGAAGAAGCCCACTTTTAAAGGTCAGAATCTGAAGCAAGTCAAAGCGCAATTATCAAGGTGACTTTGATAGGTCACTGTCGGACTCTGTGGCTATTTTTTCATCTTCTGATAATGTGAAAACCTAAGCTATTTTTTGTATAGACAACTGGGATGTAAATGATAATTTTTTTTGAAGTAAAGGAATTTCAAATTATATTTCAACGACATTAACTATTTCAAGAAACATCTCAATGTCTTTGTTCAAGCTTCTCAAAGATTTTCTTGTGTAAACTTTCCAACGACTATTTTCCTTCTCTATTTAAGGAGTTGAAGACTTGAATAATTATAATGAACCATTGACATTCAAAGAGCTATTACTCTTTCAAAACATAAGAACAATTTTAACTTAGGATTTCTTATCCTTGTATATCTAAGAAATCCCTAAGTTTTATAGAGTCTTTTTGTATTTTAATTATTCTGCACCTCTGATTGTATATCAAGTGTATTACCTCAAACAAACTTTTTTCTATTAGGTAGATTGTTAGAAAGTATCTTACTTAGTTTTTGAGTATTTGAGGTATCTTACTTGTGTGCTTGAGCATAGAAGTCTCTTACTTAATGTTTGAGCATTTGAAGTCTCTTGCTTGTGTACTTGAGCATATAAGTTTCTTACTTGTATGCTTGAGCATTGTAAGTATCTTACTTGTGTGCTTAAGAAAATTGTAATATTGTGTGATTATAGTGAAATCCCTTGGAAGTCTAATAGGACTAGACTACTCTCTGTTTATGAGAAGAACCAGGGTAACTTTATGTGTCTCCTCCTTTCTTTCATTCCTTATCTGCTGCTTAACACTCACCTCTGATTCAGATTCTATACTTTCTGTTTAGAATCTAACAAGAGGCTTAAAAATAAACAAAAAGTCTAACACAATTTAACCCCCCCCCCCCCCCCCCCCTTTGTGTCTTTCTAACCTTCAGTAGGGAATATATGGCATGCCAACTGAAATGATGGCAGACCTACAAACAAGTGCATATACATATGGAGATAATTCAATGACTATTGCATCCCCTCTTAATTAATACTTAGCATTAGGATCTGCTATCGAAAATCCTAGTCGAATGGCATAACCCCAAGGAGGATTAGAATATGTCCCACAGGTTATGCCACATTTAACCACTAGTTATCTCTTGGGTATGAGGAAACAAATAGATGATAACAACCAGGATATAGTGAATATGCTTACCCAACAAATTTCTACTATATTTAACCCTCTAATCCAAAACACAAACCATACTCACAAATAATTGGTGCATCAAATGGGTCGAATTATTGATTTCTTTAGGTCTCCCCAAGCACATATTCAACCAGTCCCTCAAATTTAGGCTGTTAGGGCAATTCAAAATTCAGGAGTTGTAAACAATGAAGGTTTTCTTAATAATCAAATTTAACAAAGGGAAAACACTTCTTAGTTTATAAATGACTATCTCAATAGGTTTAGGATAACGAAGTCGAGATGTTTTCTTAAGTGCCAGAGCATGCGTTAGTCAAAATGGCTGTAAGTAGCCTAGATTATCCCATCATGAAAAAGTTAGATACCCAGTACCTAAGGAAAATGGCCCAATTAGCAGACAGGGTTTGACAAGTCAAACTGTTGAAGTTTGAAAAGGCTAAAGTAAATTGACACCTTAGGAAAGGGAAATTTGCTTATGTCGAAATAGACAAAAATAGTTAAGATATTGATATAGTTTTGAACGTGTCTATGAAAGCGAGGTTAATCTGGCAGAATTGAAGTTAGAGCCTCCATATGTTTGCAAGGTTCTAAGACATTCAAATGGGAAAAGTCCTGCCGAACCAAGTAAAAATAAAAATTTTGCTACAAAAACTTATACCATTGACATAACCAAATGTGATGAGATATTTGACATTCTAGTTGTTGATGGTCAAATCATATTGCTGACAGGCTTAAAAACACCATCATTGGAACAAAGAAAAAAATAGTGAAATTCTAGTCAAGCAGATCACTAAGATGTCGGACAGGATATCGTGACACTTGATCTCTGCTTCTCACACAAGGATAATGAGGAACAGAATACAAACAGCAAAAAATAAATAGCACACAAGAATTGTTAACCCAGTTCAGTGATCAACAACAACTACGTCTGGGGGCTACCAAGCTAGGAATGAAATCCACTAAGAAGAATTGGTTCTAAGCTAAACTCCACCGTTTACAACTTGTCACCTAGAAACTACTCGTGCTAGATTTCTACCTAAGACACTTCTAGGTATGAGACCCTTCTCAATTGCCTTTCAATCACAATAGTGACTGAACAATTACAACTCAATAAAACTGTCCAACTCAGGTATTCACGCAATACAAGAGAGGTTCACAAAAGTACAAACCTCAGTACTAAATAATAGTTGTGTATATTCAGTACCTATTCTAGGTTAAATCCATCCTATTTATATCACTAAACAGAACTGGATTTGGGCTTCAGAGTCGCAGCAATTCAGCTCCACAGAATCTACGACCTATTCTTCTCTAGAATAGTTTCTTCAATCCTAAGTTTCCTAAAGTGTCTCCACACTTAGAAACAGCATATTCCTTTTAGAATCAGAATCTCTGATTCCTCAATCTCGGATGCCACCTAGGACAAAAACACATTCCCATAAAACTGGAAATCAGATAACAGTTATTCCAAACTGTAACAGACAAAGATGTCGAATCAATATGATAGATGATCTTGTCTAACAACTTATAGTTGAGCAATACCTCTTAAGATGACAACTTGTCTCTTCTCCTAAAAACCCAACAAACATTGCTTTTACCCTTAGTTCCCCGAACTACAAATGCTCTGACTTCCTCTAGAGATATGTAGGCCTAGGATTGCGAGATCCTATCAAGCACACCTTTTTATTTTCACCCCCTTTATTCATATACATTTACAAAAACAACAAAAACATTTCCCACTCCTATCACTCACTCAAAAATAGTCAACTCTCCCAATAAATAACAAATAACTTAAGACCAATAACACAAATATTTTAAGAGGTTCTTATAGGATACTATAGATACTTAGGGTGCTAGTAACTTCCCTTTGTATAACCAACCCCCGAACCATAGATCTCTTATTGCATTGTTTCACATTTCATATTTATGGGTTATTCTTTCTTTACCCCGCCGCTTGGATAAATTAAAGATCGGTGGCAATATTTGATTTGCAAGTCAAGTTAATCCAATAACTTGGTCTCCGATTCACCAAAAACGCGTCCACAGGTGCCATTAGAGACCGTGGACTAAAATAACTTTGATTGGATCTTAGAAGAGAAAAACTCATAAGTTAATAAATCCAAACTTTCAACAAAGGGTCATAGGATGAGTCAAGAGGGTCATGGGTCGCCCGATCCGCCTCACCTTGAGCTTGGGTTGTCTGGCCCGAGCTTGTTGTTAGATGTCAAACATGTTATATATTTGTTTATGATCCTTGGTATTTTTCAACACTTTTCTATGTTTAATTGTTGATTTTAGGAGTGAATTGTTGTTGTTCTTCATGCATTGTATTTATACATTTGGTGCTTGTAATGTGTGTGTTATTGTGCAGAAAAGTGCACTAATTGATCAAAGAATTGAGACACAAAGAGATGATACAAGTTGCCAAAGAATGAGGAAAACAACAGAGTGTTCGCTTTACGAACTCTGGCGAAGGTGCCAGCGAAGGTTCGCTTTGCGAACAGCAGCGAGTCTTCCAGTAAATATCTCCATAATGTGGCAGAGGGAAAAGAGCCTAAAGTTCACTTTGCGAACTCCCAGCGAATGTTCACTGGTTAGCTTGCTTTACGAAGGGCCTGGCGAATGGAGGCAGTGGAAAAAGGACCCGAAGTTCGCTTTACGAATGAATGGTTCGCAGTGCGAACCCGTGAAGACAGTCTGGGGCAGTTTAACTCTCAGAGGCACTTAAGGTACCATCTTCTTCCATTCGCTAGGTGAATGATTCATTCGCATTGTGAATGTAGCAGATCCCAAATGTATTATAAATAGATTTTTACTTTTTCTTAGGATTATAACTTGATATTTTCACACAAAAACATATTTTTCTAAACTTTGATCATCCAAGAGTGAATTTTCACATAGAGAAGCTGAAGTCACATCCAATCTCGATTATTCAACTCGGATGTTCTTTCATCTCCTCTTGCAACTTGTCATCCAAGCTACCATGAAAATGAGTAGCTAAGCACCTCTTGTGTTAAGGTTAGATGTAGTTGATCTTGATCATATGTATTTCTTTTGATCTTTTGTATATGAACAAGGTTTATGATCAATATAGATGAAGTTATTTATTCTTAATGATGTATGTGTGGTTTATCTCACTCAAGACATAGATTTTACAAATCATGACCTAATATTTTCATCTCTTGAAAACCAAACTCTAGACATAGATTTGGGATTTGTTATTCGCTTTGTGTTGATCTTAACGGTTGTTATTTCGATTGTTAGCGTGAGACATCATCTAACGGTCTAAACAAATACACTCACAAATTTGCTTTAGACATAAACTTATTCGAGAGGATACGCGATTGTATTGGTCGGAAACTAAGTTCATATGCTTGATTAATCGGATATGTATGAAAAGGATTAGCGAAATCTAATCTTGACATGCCTTTCTAAAACTTACAACATCTTTGTTCAAAATTTACTCTTTGCTACAAATTTATGTTAAACAAAACCAAGAATCATTTGAAACTCCTTAACTTAAAACATTTCGACTATTGAATGGCAAGCATCAAAATATCGCACAATCCCTGCGTATACGATAAAAACACCCCCCGAAATACTGTTTCAACAAAATGGCGCCGTTGCTGGGGATTGTTGTTTGATATTGCAAGCATTGCAATAGTTGTTTTGTTTTAAGCTTGTTAACTTTTTCTTGAGCTTGTTGATTTGTTTGGTTTAGTGTTCAGACTTCGTTTTATGCAAGGGAAGTTACCTACGGACCAACTTTTGTTCAATCCCGAGATTGAAAGAAGTGCTCGTAAAATCAATAGCAGAACAAGGCGAAGGAAGCAACTTTCCAAAGAAAGACAAGAGTGAGACAGAAGTTCAACTTCGACGCAAATACCATAGTTATCGCCCATCATGACTGAACCACCACCACCACCACCACCACTTGCTTCTAGACCTTGTACTAACACTCCGAGACACACCTCGCAATTTTCGCGCAATGCTCATAACTGTCGGCATTCAGAAATGAAGACTGGTATTCTCTTGCTTCTATATCAGAGTCCTTTTACTGGTATGGATCATGAGGATCCTTATACACACATGACAAAGTTCTATGAGATTGCGGGAGCAACTAGTGCGCCCGAAGCTGAAGAGGAATCACTGTTTAAGAGATTATTCCCGCATTCCCTCATTGGGAAGGCTAAGGAATGGTATCTTGATTAATCTACGGTAATCATGACGGATTGGAATGTACTTGAGGAAAAATTTTTGGAACGATTTTTTCCACATAATCGTTTCATTGAGGCAAAGACCGCAATTGCAGTTTTCATGCAAGGTGCAAACGAATCTCTCAACGAAGCTTGGGAGAGATTCAAATCTATGTTGAGAAAATGTAAAGGACATGGTTTCGATGAGCTTTCTCAAATTTATATATTTCGAAATGGTTTTCAATTAGTTCATAAAACACTGTTGGATGCCACCGCGGGTGGATCCTTAATGACCAAAAGGGCCGAAGAAGCCATTTCCATCATTGACAAGATGACGTTAAATGACCATCAGGGAAACCATAACCGTGGCCATTCTCAAAGGACTCCGGGAGTTTTGGAGTTGGGAACTAATGATGTTATACTTGCTCAAAACAAGTTATTATCCCAACAAGTTGAGTTGTTAACAAAACAAATGTCTAAACTTCCTCAACAACTCAAAGAGATTCATGACTCTCCGAGCAAGAGTGTACAAGTAGCTTGTTGTGAATTGTGTAGTGGAGATCATCCGACCGAATATTGTCCTCCGGTTGTGGAAGAGGTAAATTATGTTGGAAATCCAACTCAAGGTTATCAAGAAAGACCTCCTTACTAAAGTGCTCAACTACCGTACCAAAATCAACAAGGCTATCCACCACGAGGCAACTACCAAAATCAACAAGGATGGAGACAAATTCCTTACCAACCACCCCAAGATCAAAGTGGAAGTTCAAGAATGGAGGAGACTTTCACACAATTTATGCAATTATCAATGGTAACTCAAAAGACTATGGAAGCTTCGATTAAAAATCTTGAATCTCAAGTAGGGCTACTTGCCAAGCAATTAGCCGAAACCCAACCAGGGTCATCCTTCTCCGCTACCACTCAACCAAATCCCAAAGGGGAGTGTAAAGCCATTTTCACAAGAAGTGGAAGAACAATTGGAGGAGATGTTGAGCATGAGGTGGTAGTTGAAAAGGAAAATGATATTGTATTGGAGGAAGTAAAAAAAAAATGACGAAAATAGGGTAGTTGAAAAGAAAGATGAAGAAATGAAGAAGAAAAAAAAAAGGGAAAGAAAGGAGTTTGAGAAGGAAGTTTTACAAAGACGATTGCCATATCCCCCTACTCTAAAGAAAAAAGAGAATGATAGGCATTACGCAAGGTTTTTAGAGTTATTTAGTCGGTTATAAGTAACCGTACCTTTCTCTGAAGCTCTTGAACAAATGCCTAGGTATGTCAAATTCATGAAAGACATACTTATGAAAAAGAAGAGGTGCACTGACAAAGACAACATTGATCTTAATGTCGAGTGTAGTGTCGTCATCCAATGTGAGCTTCCGCAGAAAGAACAAGATCCAGGAAGAGTAGCTTTACCTATTACAGTAGGTAATGATTTTCAATGCAAAGCTTTGGTTGACATGGGTGCTAATATCAATTTAATTCCTTTGTCGGTGGTGAAAAGACTTGATAATATGAATGTGCAATCAACAACCATGACATTACAACTTGCGGATAAGTCTAGAACTTGTCCGTATGGTGTTGTGGTGGATGTGTTGGTAAAAGTGGATAAATTCTGATTTCCTGTTGATTTTGTGATTGTTGAAATGGATGAGGATGAAGATACGCCGATCATATGGTTGAGGTCATACTCCTTGTTTTCCAGCACGCTCCATTTCGTTATTCTCACCATTAGCAAATTTTCGGGGCTCTTTTGGTATTCAATCTCCGTGCATCCTGATTGTCTGAAAGTCGTCGCTATCATACCCTCAGGACCAAGTTGATTGAATAGGGGCAGTTGTTGTACCCCAAAATTTGCCCTCCTTACTTTAGTACTAACTGGCTTATGTTTCATTTCATTTTTGCATTATCATGTGTGCATATCATTTGGCTTTGTGGTTATGGGATCAAGGTTCTCTGTTCAAGCATCGTCAGGTTGCAACAGACGTTTATTTCGTCACTCGACATATGCGCAAAGTATTTTTCCGGGTTACGTAATCAACGGGTCAGCAAAGCTCTTATCAAACATAATTTTTCATGTCGAGAATCTCAGAGGAAGTTGAAGTTTTCAGCCGATTCAGAACAGTTTGAGTAGAAAATCAGTTTGCTGTGCAAATTTGCAAAATTCATAACTCTTGCTCTGGAACTCGTTTTGGCTGGATATTCAACATTTAGAACCGTCTTGGTATTCTCTACAACTTTTATGTTCGGCTCGGAAGTCAATTCATCAAGGAAAGTGGTGGGAATTATTTGTTTCTGGAATTTCGGTTTCGCTGGATAATTGCGTCAGCGGTATTCAAAAGGGCTTAACTTCTGATTGGATCATCATTTCTGAGCTATTCCTATGCCAAAAAGTTCCATATTGAAATTATCTGCAACTTTTGTGTTTGGACCGAGGGCTGATTCTTTGAGGAAGATATCTGAACACGCGAGTTTTCAGAGTCGAACAGTGCAAAAAACAGTGAAAAATAGTGCTGAACCGACGTATTTCGGACACTAAAAAATTCATAACTCTCAGCTCGTTTATCAGATTGATGCCGTTCCGGTGCCTAAAATTCCATTTAGATGTTATCTTTGTGCCGTGAATTCAGTTTGGGTCAGATCCGAGCGGAAGGACCCCGAAAATTTGAATTACCAGTGGGGTTCTTCGATGCAGTGCACTGTCTGTCAGATTTTGTAAAATTCATAACTCGGTCAATTTTCATCGGATTGCGTCCGTTCTCGAAGCGTTGGTTCAAAAATTTTATCATCTTCAAGTTCCAAGACAAGCTCGAGTTCGAACGATGCTCCGAAGATCATCGTTTTGGTTTATTTCGCAAAACGGAAGTGCTGAACCGAAGAAAAAGGCTGAAAGTTGTTTCACGGGAAAATGCATATCTCGCTAGTTTTTTGTCCGATCGTGCTCATCTTTTGACACGAGGTCACTGACTCATTGATCTACAACTTTGCTAACAAAGTCGAGTCGAGATTATGCTCCGAAGAGGCTGACCTCGTCACGTTTTCGAGTAACGGACACCAAATAAGCTGAAAAAACAACTTATTCAGTGACGTCTTGCAGCTTAAACATATCGATCGCACTCGATTTTGATCGTATGGCGTCCGTTCGTTTTGCGTTGCAACCGTGATTCGGAGGCAGACGATGTTGTGGAAGGCTCATAGTCGAAATTTCTTGCCGAAGACGGTGTTATTTTCACTTAAGCCAAAATTCTACCTTTTGCCCTTCATTTTAGACTCCACTATATATTTAAAACTCTCTCTCATTTCCCAGAATTTTCACTCATTCTCACAAACACCAAAACTCTCTCAAATTTTTCTCTCAACTCTCACAAGATCAAAAAACCAAAAACTCATACACTCATTGGAGAGAACACACGTGATTTTGAGGAGAAAAAATGTTTGAACCCTAAAAGCTTCTTTCCTTCGAATCTCTTAATCCATTAGGGTTTCTTCAAAACTTCTTTCACAGCCTTCTTCCTGGGGATCCATAGAACGTAAATCATCCATCGTTTGAAGCTAACAGCAAGGATTATGATTGCTTGATCTCAGGTTGGTGATAATTTCCATGATCCTAAAACTTTATTTTTTTACATGCATAATGATCTGTGATTGTTGCTGATGACTCTGATGTGTTTTATTTTGAGTTTAGACGTGTATCATGTGCACATAGTGAGTTTTAAGTTTTGGAACCCTAACTTGTTTCGTGCGAATCTCTTTGTGTGTTGATTATTGATGATTTTTAACGTGATATTATTAATCCTGGTGAAATTCTGGTCAAGATAGTGTATTCGTTTGCGTGTTTTGGTGCATTTTTCATTGCAGGTAACCGGAGAGGGTGGCCGGAACCCTAGCTCCGGCGACTGGTAAGGGTTCCGGCCGGTGAAGGGGCTGGAGGTAGGAGATGAAGTTACAGCCGTTGATGGCTTTGATCCCACGGTCCATATGATGCCACATCTTTTAATTTTTGTTTTTATTTTATGATTTACATATGTGTCATTCCACACTAACTACTATACACCCTCTGTTTCTATTACTTTTTATTTTCTTTTTTTTTTTCATTTTTGTTTTAATAATTAAAAATACTTCCGATTATTTGAAAATTCCAAAAAAAAATCATGAACGTATATTAATGTTTTATTTAATTATTTTTGAATTTTATTTTAATTTTTCATTTGTTTTGATAATTAATTCAGATTTTCTTTTCCAAGGTGTATTCCATGTTTACCCTTGTGGTTAATGCTTGTGTTTGATGACTTTGCCATGCCTTCTTGAGCCGATTTTTTTGTCATTTATTTAATCTAAAATTATGAATGTTTGAATGTCATGTTTCTATCTTGGTGATCAATTTTTGATTATTTTCCATGTGGTTCTCTTCGCTCCACGATTATTACTTCGTTAGCTTGATACGTGTGATGTTTGGATCCATTTGGTGATGCAATTTTGTGGTTCTTGGTGAGACCTTTTTCACATACATTCTTGATAGATATGACGTGATTTTCAGAATTTATTCAGATTTTTATAAGGCATGCTTCTATTTTTGGTTGATATTTACATGTGACTCACACTTTGAATGGAATGTTTTGGGTACGTGACCTAGTTTGGATCTTTTTGACCCTTTGTGTTTAAGTGAAGCTTGGAATGATTATATGTTGTGATCATATACTGACTTGGTTTATTTGTGGCTTTGGAATCATTTTCATTTAATCATTTTTCTGTTTATGGTGGATTTTCCAAGTTGACAATGTTTTGACCTAACTCTTTGGATGTTTTGAACTAGTTTCTTTGAGATGCCTTCTCATAAGATCTCATAAATGTTTGGTGACTCTTATTTGCTTTGAATAACATGTGTGAGGTTTTGATCCTCTTGATATGGTTTCCATTAAATGACATTTCCTCACTTCTTGCCTCACATGATCTTTTGTTGCTTGCATGAATGACATAAGTGAACGTTTTGCCTAGTTTTGGCACATGTTTTGAGTGTGACGGATGATGTTCCTTCTTTGATGATTTGAGCTTACTATGACATGAAATGCTTGCTACCCTACCTTGTTTCTTATCTCTTGTGTCATCTTCTTCTTCATCTCCCTCACTTCTTTTCTTCCCTTTTGGATCTCAAGACTTGTTTAAGTCTTGGATTCACTTTTGCGTGTTCCCTTAGGATTTCCTAGTCCAACTTAATCCTTGATTAAGATTGGAGTAGGATAGACATTAGGATTCAAACCATGCATGCTAACTTAACTAGATGTTCCCCTTTCAAACTCAACCTTAGGGCCACTTATGCATGATAACATTAGGATAGATTTCCCTTTAGTGTTTTCTTTTCTTTTGAGTCCCTCTTCTCATCTCAAAACTTCTTGAAAACACTTAATAAGGATAAAGTGTATTGCGCACGAGCCTTAAGCGTGGGGAATGAGAAATGAGGGGCTTCCTCTCATCTTTCTAGAGTGCTTAGCGAGCGTCCTGTCTTGGGACGATTCGTTAAGTATTCGTCCCTGTGCCCTAGACTTTGGTGCAATGCAAGTTATGAACTAACTCAAGTCACTTCTGTCTTAAAAAATACAAACAAACTTCAAACCTTTTTATCCTACGGGAATGTCAAACTAAAGGCTATTTTCAAAAAGGGCACGTTACTTTCCGTCTGAGTCGCAAACAGGCATCAACCCTAACTGCCGGATGCGAACTTAGCGTCGCTCATAAAAAACACAAAAAGAACTTGGTCCGAACTACGTTGACTATGAATTTCCCATTGCACAAAGGGAGTACGTAGGCCTAGGACATCGACGTCCTACCGAGTCTGTCTTTGTTTTCCCCTTCCTCGTGTCAGTACAACCATAGATTTTAGGATAACTTACCCTTAGAATAGACAACAAATGTGGATCCCATCGAGTACGATGGACGCGTGGGGTGCTAGCACCTTCCCCTCACGTAACCGACTCCCGAACCCAGGCTATGGTTGCGACGACCATTCCTTTCCCTCTTCCTCAGGTTTATGCGATGTTCCCTTTACCTCTCTTAGGATAAATTTACACGGCTGGCGACTCTGTTTTTCCGCGCCACTCTCGTGTTTGTACCTGGATGAAAATCCTGGGAGCGACAGCTGGCGACTCTGCTGGGGACTCTGGTTGACCTATGCTGGTCCATCCCTAAGCGAGTCAATCCTAGCGCTTGCTTGTCTTTGTTCTCTTTGGGTGCTTTTGTTTTTTGTTTTGCTTTATTTGTTGTATTTTATTTTTACCGCATTTTCTGCATTGCATTTTTATTACTGTTATACTGGATACTGCTGTGTTGTGCTGGCTGTTTCTGTTTTGCAGGTTGGGTTGTTTTGAGAGATAAGCCCAATACCCAGGCTTGAGTACACCCTAGGACTAGAGTGGAAAGTAGTGGGACCTACGTGCCTGCTTGGTACGTTTGTGTGTTCACGAAATTCACAACCAGACGAGGCTATCTTGGGACGCATTCTAACGTGTGTGTCTTGCGCATGTTAGGGTGTTGATCTAGAGAGCTGTCGACTCTGGTGACCGATCATCGAGGACCTTAGTGGAAACATCCCTCTTTAGTGGTGACAGTGGCAGACCACATCCTGTGGCAAACCCATTCGCATCCGAGGGCCCACTTTGGAACTCGCATAGGATAACCCCTACCTTTTGAAGAGAATCAGTGGAGGCACTCCTCGATTGACGATAGTACTGTACCCCGAGGGATGAATGTACTATTGTTTCTCGACCTCAGTGCCAGAAGCTGAGGACCTTTCGTTTTGGAGAATCAGTTGAGGCCTCCTCGATTGATGATGATGCCAAACCAGAAATGGTGAACGTATCATCATTTCTCGACCTGAGAGTCCGGGATACTGAACATCCTAGTACCCACACGTGAGAGGGGATGGGTGTTTGCAGGTTTGCAGGTAACCGAAACCTTTAACCTACCCGGTTTTTTTTCTGGATTTCTCATCAATGTTTGATTATCTGGGTTCCTGGTTATCTTAGTGGTTCGGTATTTTGGAATTCTGGTTTTCTGGGTTGTGGTTCTCGTTCAGTTAACAGCATAGCACATTCAGCAGTGTTGCCTTGATCCCATGTTTGCATGAGCATATCACTTTTCTTGCATTCTGACATGTTTGACATTTTTCAGGGCTTGCATCTTACTCTTGATTCCGGTTTTCTGAGGTTATCTTGGCATGGATGTCCAGAGAAAGAAGACTGTTGCCTATTCGTTCCCAGATCCGACCTTGACGTTGATTCACAAGCTGATTAGTATGGCTGGTCCCGGAGTTAGTACAGAGTTCAGTGGAGGGTATGGGAGACTTCTGATATTTGTCTACAATATCTCCAAGTATGAGAAGGATGCCATTCATACACTTCTTCAGTTTCATGATCCGTCTTTGCGTTGCTTCACTTTCCCAGACTACATCTTGGCCCCAACGTTGGAGGAGTTCTCATTTATTTTGGGAATCCCCATCAGGCATGACATAGTATTCTTTTCTGAAGAACACCCCGAGATAAAAGAAATAACTATTGCTCTTCATATTAGTGAATCCGTTCTGAGCAGTAACATTGAGGAAAAACAAGGAGCTAAGGGTTTCTTATTAAAGTTCTTGTTTGATCAAGCTTGCATACATGTTAAAGAGAAGAATTGGACTGCTTTCCAAGCTATTCTGGCTATGTGCATCTATGGGACTGTCCTGTTCCCCAATGTTCCTGATCTGGTGGATATGCATGCTGTCAGAATCTTTATTTCAAAGAATCCTATACCTACCTTGCTAGGTGACATGTATCACTCAGTCCACTACAAGAATGAAAATAGGCGAGGAAAAACCGTGAGTTGTTGTCCACCACTCTTATCTACTTGGTTTCTGAGCCATCTCCCTGAAACTGGCGCTTTCGTTGATACGAAAGATTCTCTGAAGTGGTCAAAGAGGTTAATGGGCTTGACTGCTGACAACATTGTCTGGTTCAACTGTGATTTGCTAGGAATAGAGATTGTTTGCAAGTGTGGAGAATTCCCTAATGTACCCTTGATAGGGAGAAGAGGTGGAATTAACTATAATCCTTCCCTTGTTATCAGGCAGTTTGGTTATCCTTTGAGAGGTCCACCTGAAAAGAGAGATATCAGAGAGTCCTTATTCTTCAATGGTATTGAAGATCAAGAGATGATAAGGAAGATTGTGAATGCTTGGAAGCAGGTGACCAAGAAGGGAAAAACTTCGTTCGGGAAATGTAACAACCGAGCTTTTCCTTCCTATAAAGAGTGGATTAAGAAGAGAGCAGAAGAGTAGCTTCTTCCCTTCCCTGTAGAACCACCATCTTACCCCTTGCTGATTGAGCCTCCTACCACAGTTGAGATAGAGAAGTTTAACAAGTTGTGGGCTGAAAAGGAAAAGCTACGAGAAGAGAACAGTGAGCTAAAAAGAGAGATTTATCAGCTGAAACATGAGCGGGGTGAAGCTGTTCATACGGCCAAGTTGAAGACAAAGCTTCTTGCTAAGGCAGAAAAAGAGCTAGCTGACATGGTCACATCCAGACAAAGGATGAAACAAGCTTTGGATGGTATCAGTAAGGTTCTCGAGTCTAAGAAGGAGGAATTAGACAAGGCTTTGTTGAAAATTCACAGGTTCGATGATCACCGAGAAACTGCAATGGCCGAGAATAAGAGAAAGGAAGACGATTATCTAGCTCAGATTGATCAGTTGAAGTTGACGCTCAAGAAAAAATACGCTGAGATCCTGTCAGGGGTATTCAAGAGACAAGCAGTTGAGGGTCGACTCAATGAAGCCATAGCCTCTATAGAGGAACTGAAGGTCCAAGCTGAAGTGAAAAGATCTAGACATGAGGGACCTAGCATGGATGGTGTTTCTGGAGAAGACACTTGGGAGTTGCATTGCCGATACTTGGAGGGGATCATGCATAGGAGAGACGTTCTCATTCAGGAGCTAATTCAGAGACCGAAGCATCCCGACACCAAAAAGCTGTTCAAGGAAATTCAAGACTGGAGCAGAAAGCATAGTGGATGGGGGGATTGACACTCGTGGACTTTGATGACATGCCGTAGTTTTCTATTCTCTTTTATTGTATTTGGATCATCGCCAGACTTGTTGGTTGGGATCTATGATTATTGTGTTCAGACTTGTTATCTTGGATTTGTGATTGTTGACATTTGGTTTTCCTCTGGTTTTCTTAATATATGAGCAAAAGTTCCGTTCGATCTTATTGTTAAACTGGAATCGAGGGGTGGATCGCCCTGCGAATATTCAAACATTTTCATTTGCATTTGCATATTCATAATCATCTTGCATAACCATTTTGCATAACAGGTGTTTATCTCTGGTGTTCTTATCTTGTTCTAATCTCAGGATTGCAGATAAGCACATTCACCGGTATTCTACCAGGAAAAATCAGAAGAGACTCGTGGATCAGCTACAGAATGAGATCATTGAGATGCGGACTCGCATGAACCAATTCATGGAATTAATGCAAGGTGTTGCTCAAGGCCAAGAGCGGTTGAGGAATCTCGTTCAGCCACTGATTGCAAGGAATGATGAAGACGGTAATAATGTTCAGAATGGCCCTACGGGCGGAGGTATTCCTGTTTCTGGTGTTGTGATCCCTCCGGGCGGGGCTGAAAATGCTGGGGGAGGTGGTATGGGTGCTGGCGCAGTTCACGGCCGTCAGTATGATGATGTTCAAGATGTTGCATTTTCTGTGCCAGGTGGGGATGCTGGTCCCCAGATTGACAATAATCAGAGGTTCAGGCTGATTGAGGAACAACTGAGGGGTGTTGTAAATCAGGATTCTGTGGGAATGGATCTAGAGGATTTGGGGCTGGTTCCAGGCGTTGTTATCCTGCACAAGTTTCAGACTCCTACTTTTGAGAAGTATAATGATACGACTTGTCCAAGGACCTATGTGAGGGCATACGCAAGCAAAATGGCTGCACATGCGAAAAATGAGAAGTTGATGATGCATTGCTTCCAGGATAGCCTATCTGGGGCATCCCTGGAGTGGTACATGCAACTAGAGAGGAAGGATGTGCGTAGTTGGAGAGAGCTGGCAGGGGCATTTATTAGACACTATCAATATAACACTGATATGGCTCCCAATCGTACACAGCTGCAGAATATGTCTCAAAAGAGCAATGAAAGCTTCAGAGAGTACGCCCAGAGGTGGCGTGAATTGGCTTCCCGAGTTCAACCTCCGATGTTGGAAAGAGAGCTCGTCGATATGTTCATGGATACGCTTTAGGGGCATTATTATGAGAAATTGGTTGGATGTTTGTCAGCTGGATTTTCAGGTCTTGTATTGGCAGGAGAAAGAGTTGAAAACGACATCAAAACGGGAAAGATTCAAGTTGCTCCCGGTTATTCTGAAAATGCGAAGAAACGTTACAGGGGAGAAGAAGGAGAGACTAATGTCGTTCAGTACCAACAACCTTATGCTCCTCAACAACAGAAGTATCAGCGTCAGAATCAGCATAGGTCGCGCAACAACTTGGAAAGAAGGAATGCTCCTCTTCATCCAGTTCCCATGTCGTACAGTCAACTCTTGCCGTACCTGGTTCGAAACTCATTGGTGGAGCCTAAGACTTTGAAGCCTATTCCAGAACCATACCCTCCGGGGTACAATCCCCATGTGCAATGTGGATATCATGGAGGATCTATGGGGCACTCAACCGAAGATTGCAAAGCCTTCCAAGCCAAAGTACAAAAATTGATCGACAAAGGGTACATATCATTTCCAGAAGGAGACTTGGTTGTGCATGTCGACCTCTCATCTGTTTGAAGACTTCAAGGGTCATCTCCTAAAGCCAGTAGTCCAAGCGGAGTCAAGTCTTCTCAACAACGGTAGTCATCAGTTTCTTTACTGCATTTTCATTTGTAGTTTTTTATTTTTCATTAAAGCATTGTATGCATGTAGAAACTTGTTTATTTTTAATGACGATCATAATACAATGAGCATGTTTTCCTTGAAGTAATCCATTCATGTTCACTCTTAAATGTTTAAATGCGCTGCAATACCAATCTTCTTGTTTAGAACTCTTGAGGGAGGATGATGAGGCGAAAACGCAAAATCTCTGGTTGTATGTTCAAGGATAGAACCCTGTTCAGGATGTACAGGCATTGTTTCAAACCCCTAAAACACTAGAGATATAAGGGAGATAGACCCTCGATAACCCCTTCGAGCCTTGAAGTAGGAGTTTCCTTCGTACGAAAAAGTCCGCATACTTAACCCAGGGGCAGGGTAGGCGTCAGTTAGTTTGACCAAGCGTTCAAATTTCAAGGAGAGTGTGCATCTGAGGATCCTATCCCACCGTCAAGAGGTCAAGAGATGCGAAGCCACAACGGTTAGCCGTCAACAACCAAGGAGTGAGACAGTCACAACCCTGTCAAGCAAGTAAGACAACCAGTGTCACACGCTTTGTTCAAAAAGAAAACAAAAGAAAGCCCGCTAAGTCGAAACTTGAAAACAAGCGACTTAGGGCATCCCGCTGGACTTCAAAATCGAAAAAACTCAAAAGAGTCAGTCCAGGAAAAAATTAGGGATAAAAAAAAAAGCAAAAGAAAGAAAAAGCGAAAAGCGTTACAAAAGAAAATCCTCGATAAGAACAAATTCGTGTGACTACATACACAAAAGGGATGACTGTCAAAACTTCCTTAGGCGTCAAACCATTAGTGGCATGGGTCCTTTAAAGATCGTAAACCTTTTGAGAGATGAGCGTTTGTGTCAGATTAACTGAACATAGGATTGGAGAACATCACGAAGTGTGGGTGGGCACCGATAAAGTTTGAGCCATAAATCCTTTTTTCTGAAACCGTGAACCAGACCACGTTACAACCCTTAAAAGTCCTAAATGAAACAGGGTTTATTCCGAAAGCGTACTTCAACAGGATAGCGTTCCTGACTCCTGCGAGGTGTGCTAATAAAATTAGTTGGTATTGCATGTGCGCATTGTTTTGCCATTCAAAAATCAAGGTCGCATCCCAGCAAGTGATTCGTTCACAAGGCTTGCCGACGCATTTTCAATAAAAACTTCAAGGTTAACATGGGTGTTGCATTAGAATTGTCATTCTCATAATAAACATTTTCTGCTTGCATGCGTTTGATATCAAAGAAGCTTACACGATGAACGACAGTCAAGAAGCTTGATCCTGCCAAGTTGGGTTGCTTGAAAATTCTGAAAGACAATCATATCAAAGGGCAGGCTGCCAAGGGACTCAGTGTAGAAGGGGCTCTCTCCAGTAAGTCGTCTTAAGATGTAGCCAATCTGGGGCAGTCAAGTCGAGAAATCTCTCCGAAATTCAATTACTCTGGGGTACTCATTCTAAGATCAGGGGCAAAGTCACGTCAAAGCTCATATTGGGGCAGGTCACCTCTAGAGCATGGGAGATTGTCCACTCCCGAAGATGGTTATTTGAAAACACCTCCTCAAGGTTCAAGGTGATAAAGAAGAGTATTTTCAAGTCATTACAATCCCTTTCGAGGTAATGTACTTCATGGATTATGAAGACTAGGGCAGTTATGTCGAGATATGATAGATCTCTCCAAGAGTTTGAAGACCCTGGGGCAGTGCGAACGCCCGATCTTCTGTAAAATCCTCTGGAGATGATCTCTTCCATTAGACCTGTTGGTCTGGGGCAAGTGAAAAGTTCAAAGAGCCGCTTATGACCATAAAGACAAGTCAGGTTGCAGGGCAACAGGATTGTACCCCCCAACAATTTGCTCTCCCCAGCGTTGAGATTGCACTTTCCTCAGCAGAGAAGACCTTCCCCAGCAGGAGACTTGGGAAGTATTTTCTCTGGATCAAGACGTTATTTCCCCACAGAATCAGGGTGTTCACCCTCCCCATCCAGTCAGGAAGCATGCTTTCACCGACGATGTCATATTCTAATCCCCAGCAAGGTGGGAGTAAAGTCATTCTCCCTACCAGCAGGCTAAATTCAGCAGTATCCCCGAGCAGGATGGTATTATGGACTGTTTTCCCCAAGCATGATGGTATTATGGGCTGGCATCCCCCTGCAGGTCCTGAGCCCAATTAGATATTAGCAATCTTCAGTAACAGACTTTCGGTTCCGTTATTGGCGTCCATTCTCAACTCCCCCAGCAGAGGAGAAATCTCAGGTTTTAGATGTTACCTTCACTGAAAGATAGGTGTGGCCCCCGGTAGTTCTTTCGGGATTTCATCCCCAGCAGAAGTCGTTGATCCGGAGAGTCGATCAGTATGACCCTTCTCAGCAGAGTTCCTGGATTCAGAGGACAATTTATTTTTGTCATCCCCGACTGAATTGGTCTTTTCTCTCCAGCATTTATTTTGCTGGAGAGACCCCTTTTGCATATCATAAGCATTGCATCCTCAAACGCGTAGCATTTCCACTTTGTGTGGAGCATTATGGCAAAATTCAAACATTTGCATTCGAAGCATAAGCCAGGTTTGATGCTTTCCTTGCCAGTTCTCTTTCCCAGCAGAGATGGCATAACTCAGGAGATTTTGGAGGGATGCGTTCCTCATACTTGTGCTCCCCGGCAGAGTCTTTTATTTAGACTTCTCCTTTCCCCAGCGGAGTCATCTTATCTGTGGATCGTGAGTCCGTTAGAAGTTTGCCTTGGATTGGCCAATCTCCTTTGTAAATCCAGTTCTCGTCTGGTAGTCAGTTCTCGTCTGACTTACTTGGTGAAACCCAGTTCTCGTCTGGTAGTCAGTTCTCGTGTGACTTATTCTGTAAATCTAGTTCTCGTCTGGTAGTCAGTTCTCGACTGACTTATTTGGTGTAAACCCAGTTCTCGCCTGGTAGTCAGTTCTCGTCTGACATCTCTTTTGTAAACCCAGTTCTCGCCTGGTAGTCAGTTCTCGTCTGACATCTCTGTTGTAAACCCAGTTCTCGTCTGGTAGCCAGTTCTCGTCTGACTTATTCTGTAAACCAAGTTCTCGTCTGGTAGTCAGTTCTCGTCTGACTTATTTGGTGTAAACCCAGTTCTCGTCTGGTAGCCAGTTCTCGTCTGACTTATTCTGTAAACCCAATTCTCGTCTGGTAGTCAGTTCTCGTCTGACTTATTTGGTGTAAACCCAGTTCTCGCCTGGTAGTCAGTTCCCTTTATCAGCAGGGATGGCATTTATTTTGCTAGTTCTCTTTATCAGCAGAGATAGCAATCTTTTGAAGATTTTCCTCGTCAGTTCCCTTTATCAGCAGGAATGGCATTTATTCTGCTAGTTCTCTTTATCAACAGAGATATCAATCCTTTGAAGATTTCCTTCGTCAGTTCCCTTTATCAGCAGGGATGGTATATTTCGAGATTCCTTTGTCAGTTCTCTTTATCAGCAGAGATGACATAACCTGGGAGAGTTTTGTTTCACGTTATCCCCGGCGAAGTCCACTTTATGTTGGTTATCCTTTGCGGGTGCAATTGAGGTTGTATTCGTTTTGTGGGTGCGATTGAGGTCGTATTCGTATTATCTTTGTGGGTGGAGTGATTGAGGCCAGTCTTCCTTTGCGGGTGCAATTGAGGTTGTATTCGTCTTGTGGGTGCGATTTAGGTCGTATTCCTATTTTCCTTGTGGGTGGAGTGATTGAGGTCAGTCTTCCTTTGCAGGTGCGATTGAGATCGTATTCGTATTATTTTTGTGGGTATGGTTGAGGTCATACTCCTTGTTTTTCAGCACGCTCCATTTCATTATTCTCACCATTAGCAAATTTTCGGGGCTCTTTTGGTATTCAATCTCCGTGCATCCTGATTGTCTGAAAGTCGTCGCTATCATACCCTCAGGACCAAGTTAATTGAATTGGGGCAGCTGTTGCACCCCAAAATTTGCCCTCCTTAATTTAGTACTAACTGGCTTATGTTTCATTTCATTTTTGCATTATCATGTGTGCATATCATTTGGCTTTGTGGTTATGGGATCAAGGTTCTCTGTTCAAGCATCGTCAGGTTGCAACAGACGTTTATTTCGTCACTCGACATATGCGCAAAGTATTTTTCCGGGTTACGTAATCAACGGGTCAGCAAAGCTCTTATCAAACATAATTTTTCATGTCGAGAATCTCAGAGGAAGTTGAAGTTTTCAGCCGATTCAGAACAGTTTGAGTAGAAAATCAGTTTGCTGTGCAAATTTGCAAAATTCATAACTCTTGCTCTGGAACTTGTTTTGGCTGGATATTCAACAGTTAGAACCGTCTTGGTATTCTCTACAACTTTTATGTTCGGCTCGGAAGTCAATTCATCAAGGAAAGTGGTGGGAATTATTTGTTTCTGGAATTTCGGTTTCGCTGGATAATTGCGTCAGCGGTATTCAAAAGGGCTTAACTTCTGATTGGATCATCATTTCTGAGCTATTCCTATGCCAAAAAAGTTCCATATTGAAATTAACTGTAACTTTTGTGTTTGGACCGAGGGCTGATTCTTTGAGGAAGATCTCTGAACACACGAGTTTTCAGAGTCGATACAGTGCAAAAAACAGTGAAAAATAGTGTTGAGCCGGTGTATTTCAGACACTAAAAAATTCATAAATCTCAGCTCGTTTATCGGATTGATGCCGTTCTGGTGCCTAAAATTCCGTTTAGATGTTATCTTTGTGCCGTGAATTCAGTTTGGGTCAGGTCCGAGCGGAAGGACCCCGAAAATGTGAATTACCAGTGGGGTTCTTCGATGCAGTGCACTGTCTGTCAGATTTTGTAAAGTTCATAACTCGGTCAATTTTCATCGGATTGCGTCCGTTCTCGAAGCGTTGGTTCAAAAATTTTATCATCTTCAAGTTCCAAGACAAGCTCGAGTTCGAACGATGCTCCGAAGATCATCATTTTGGTTTATTTCGCAAAACGGAAGTGTTGAACCGAAGTAAAAGGCTAAAAGTTGTTTCACGGGAAAATGCATATCTCGCTCGTTTTTTGTCCGACCGCGCTCATCTTTTGACACGAAGTCACTGACTCATAGATCTACAACTTTGCTGACAAAGTCGAGTCGAGATTATGCTCCGAAGAGGTTGACCTCGTCACGTTTTCGAGTAGCGGACACCAAATAAGCTGAAAAAACAACTTATTCAGTGACGTCTTGCAGCTTAAACATATCGATCGCACTCAATTTTGATCGTATGACGTCCGTTCTTTTGCGTTGCAACCGTGATTCAGAGGCGGACGATGTTGTGGAAGACTCAGAGTCGAAATTTCTTGCCGAAGACGGTGTTATTTTCACTTAAGCCAAAATTCTACCTTTTACCCTTCATTTTAGACTCCACTATATATTCAAAACTCTCTCTCATTTCCCAGAATTTTCACTCATTCTCACAAACACCAAAACTCTCTCAAATTTTTCTCTCAACTCTCACAAGATCAAAAAACCAAAAACTCATACACTCATTGGAGAGAACACACGTGATTTTGAGGAGAAAAAATGTTTGAACCCTAAAAGCTTCTTTCCTTCGAATCTCTCAATCCATTAGGGTTTCTTCAAAACTTCTTTCACAGTCTTCTTCCTGGGGATCCATAGAACGTAAATCATCCATCGTTTGAAGCTAACAGCAAGGATTAGGATTGCTTGATCTCAGGTTGGTGATAATTTCCATGATCCTAAAACTTTATTTTTTTACATGCATAATGATCTGTGATTGTTGCTGATGACTCTGATGTGTTTTATTTTGAGTTTAGACGTGTATCATGTGCACATCGTGAGTTTTATGTTTTGGAACCCTAACTTATTTCGTGCGAATCTCTTTGTGTGTTGATTGTTGATGATTTTTAACGTGATATTATTAATCCTGGTGAAATTCTGGTCAAGATAGTGTATTCGTTTGCGTGTTTTGGTGCATTTTTCATTGCAGGTAACCGGAGAGGGTGGCCGGAACCCTAGCTCCGGCGACTGGTAAGGGTTCCGGCCGGTGAAGGGGCTGGAGGTAGGAGATGAAGTTACAGCCGTTGATGGCTTTGATCCCACAGTCCATATGATGCCACATCTTTTAATTTTTGTTTTTATTTTATGATTTACATATGTGTCATTCCACACTAACTACTATACACCCTCTGTTTCTATTACTTTTTATTTTCTTTTTATTTTGTTTTTGTTTTAATAATTAAAAATACTTCCGATTATTCGAAAATTCCAAAAAAAAAAATCATGAACGTATTTTAATGTCTTATTTAATTATTTTTGAATTTTATTTTAATTTTTCATTTGTTTTGATAATTAATTCTGATTTTCTTTTCCAAGGTGTATTCCATGTTTACCCTTGTGGTTAATGCTTGTGTTTGATGACTTTGCCATGCCTTCTTGAGCCGATTCTTTTGTCATGTATTTAATCTAAAATTAAGAATGTTTGAATGTCATGTTTATGTCTTGGTGATCAATTTTTGATTATTTTCCATGTGGTTCTCTTCGCTCCTCGATTATTGCTTCGTTAGCTTGATACATGTGATGTTTGGATCCATTTGGTGATGCAATTTTGTGGTTCTTGGTGAGACCTTTTTCAAATACATTCTTGATGGATATGACATGATTTTCAGAATTTATTCAGATTTTTATAAGGCATGCTTCTATTTTTGGTTGATATTTACATGTGACTCACACTTTGAATGAAATGTTTTGGGTACGTGACCTAGTTTGGATCTTTTTGACCCTTTGTGTTTAAGTGAAGCTTGGAATGATTATATGTTTTAATCATATACTGACTTGGTTTGTTTGTGGCTTTGGAATCATTTTCATTTAATCATTTTTCTGTTTATGGTGGATTTTCCAAGTTGACAATGTTTTGTCACAACTCTTTGGATGTTTTGAACTAGTTTCTTTGAGATGCCTTCTCATAAGATCTCATAAATGTTTGGTGACTCTTATTTGATTTGAATGACATGTGTGAGGTTTTGATCCTCTTGATATGGTTTCCATTAAATGACATTTCCTCACTTCTTGCCTCACATGATCTTTTGTTGCTTGCATGAATGACATAAGTGAACGTTTTGCCTAGTTTTGGCACATGTTTTGAGTGTGACGGATGATGTTCCTTCTTTGATGATTTGAGCTTACTATGACATGAAATGCTTGCTACCCTACCTTGTTTCTTATCTCTTGTGTCATCTTCTTCTTCATCTCCCTCACTTCTTTTCTTCCCTTTTGGATCTCAAGACTTGTTTAAGTCTTGGATTGACTTTTGCGTGTTCCCTTAGGGTTTCCTAGTCCAACTTAATCCTTGATTAAGCTTGGAGTAGGATAGACATTAGGATTCAAACCATGCATGCTAACTTAGCTAGATGTTCCCCTTTCAAACTCAACCTTAGGGCCACTTTTGCATGATAACATTAGGATAGATTTCCCCTTAGTGTTTTCTTTTCTTTTGAGTCCCTCTTCTCATCTCAAAACTTCTTGAAAACACTAAATAAGGATAAAATGTATTGCGCACGAGCCTTAAGCGTGGGGAATGAGAAATAAGGGGCTTCCTCTCATCTTTCTAGAGTGCTTAGCGAGCGTCCTGTCTTGGGACGATTCATTAAGTATTCGTCCTTGTGCCCTAGACTTTGGTGCAATGCAAGTTATGAACTAACTCAAGTCACTTCTGTCTTAAAAAATACAAACAAACTTCAAACCTTTTTATCCTGCGGGAATGTCAAACTAAAGGTTATTTTCAAAAAGGGCACGTTACTTTCCGTCTGAGTCGCAAACAGGCATCGACCCTAACTGCCGGACGCGAACTTAGCGTCGCTCATAAAAAACACAAAAAGAACTTGGTCCGAACTACGTTGACTCTGAATTTCCCATTGCACAAAGGGAGTACGTAGGCCTAGGACATCGACGTCCTACCGAGTCTGTCTTTGTTTTCCCCTTCCTCGTGTCAGTACAACCATAGATTTTAGGATAACTTACCCTTAGAATAAACAACAAGCGTGGATCCCATCGAGTACGATGGACGCGTGGGGTGCTAGCACCTTCCCCTCGCGTAACCGACTCCCGAACCCAGGCTATGGTTGCAATGACCATTCCTTTCCCTCTTCCTCAGGTTTATGCGGTGTTCCCTTTCCCTCTCTTGGGATAAATTTACACGGCTGGCGACTCTGTTTTTCCGCGCCACTCTCGCGTTTGGACCTGGATGAAAATCCTGGGAGCGACAAGGTGCGGATCTAGGATAGTGGTAAGGAGGAAAAAGCTTGTTTTACATTGTTTAAAGGAGTGATGTTTGTGAATCAAGTGGATGAAGTCGTGCAAAAAGAAAAAAACTTAAAAAAAGAAAAATTGGAAAGTGAAGCCTTTAAAAAGAAAAAGGATGAAGATGCGAAGATGGCTTTGATGAAGTCATGTTGGGATTGGTCATTTTTAAAGAAAAGGAGACCAAAAACTGGGCTCGATAACGGATGAGTTTATGTTCGCAAAGTGTGTTTTTCTCGGAAGTCAATTCTTTAGCTTTTGGTTTCGAGGCGTCTAGTCTTTGGACCGTCGAGCTTAGCCAACGTTAAACAAGCGCTTGTTGGGAGGCACCCCAACATTATAAGTATTTAATGCTTTATTTAATGTTTTTAAGTATTTGTTGAAGTTTTGATGTGTTGAGAAAGGTGGCAGAGTGCAGAAAAATTTGAAAAAATTCTGTCATGTTCGCTGGCGTTCGCCTAGCGAGCCTGGGGCCAGCATTCGCTGGCTCCTTCGCTTTACGAACCCAGCGAGACAGGGGATGTTATTTATGCCACCTCAGATAAAAATTGGGTGTAATTTTTGGGTGGGCCAGACATTTGGGCCCATGACCCTACCTGTTTCTGAGCATTATGAGTAGGAAACTAGTTTCCTCGCACACTCTTTGCCTCTCCAACATTTTCAAAGCTTTCTCTCCTTCTCAAGAACTCATTGCTCACGAATTGTCTCTGCTCTATCGTATTTCACCAAGTTCTTCCTATTTCAATTGCAAGTCAGGTTTGAACCTCTTTTTCATTTCACTTTCTGTTTGATAATAGGTTAGGGAATGGATTGAATTTTAGAGACAAATCACTTAGGGTTTCTTAGTTTCGTGTACCTCTATTCATAATGCTCCATGTTTCTGCATGTTTTAAATTAATCAAGCATTATGAATAGGATTTTATTTGGAAGTATGTTTGTTGTTGGACTGATTGCTTGATTCTGTTTTTATGCACTTTCGTGGGTTCGCTGTCGTGTTCGCTTTGAGCGCCTGGGCGAGCATTCGCCAGCATTCGCTTAGCGAATCTAGGGCGAATGTTTGCCAGCCTTCGCTTAGCGACCCCTGGAGCAAACAAAACGGAATTTAATTATTTTTTTATGAAGTTTGAGTTTGATGCTGTGTTGGCTCTTTTCACTAATGTGTTGGTTTGCTGCTTGTTGTGTTTTATTGGTTGTTGTGTGCAGATGACACCCAAAATCAACCCAGCAAAGAAGAGAAAGGAAACAACATCGCGAAAAGTACCAATCCAGTTTGATAATGATCGGTTTAAAGGAGCCAAGCAGGCTGCAAGGTTTGAGACGTTGGAGAGGAGAACTATTTTGGCAGAAAAGAGGTTTAATTTGAGCGACCATGGGAGTTATCGGACGGTGGCTGCACTTTTGGAACAAAAAGGGTGGGATCGCTTGATGACTCCTCTTGATGGCTACAACGCGGAGGTTGTCCGTGAATTCTATGCCAATGCACTTCCCGATGATGGGGAACTTTTTAGCTGGACATCTCTAGTTAGGGGGACTTTGGTGAGATTTGACCGGAGAACAATAAATACTGTTCTTGGAGACCCTTTGCCATTGGTAGGAATCCAGTTGGATGTGTACCATAGAGACCTTCATCTTCACCGTGATATCCCGCGAATGACCAGTGATCTGCTACGTCCAGGAAAAGAGGTAGAACTCAACCCATCAGGGGTTGCGATTAGATACCGGAGGACAGATTTACAACCTTTGGCTCAGCTCATTCTAATTTTTGTGATTACCAATATCAAGCCAAAGTCAAATTCTTCCACCATCCCTATACCACTCGCCCACCTTGTCCATAACATTCTTACGAATGTCCAGATCGACGTGGCCCTTATCATTGCTGATGAGATTAAGGCCATTGTTCTAAGTGGTCTTGGAGGTGCAGTTTCTCGGGTGAATGCCCCGCTTGCTTTTCCTTGTCTCATAATGACGTTGTGTGCAGATGTTGGGGCTAATATACCCGCACGCCGTCAGGTCACCATTCCTTCTGCCATTGATGATCGTTACGTGGACAAGTTTTTTAAGCCCAAGGGGGCAAGGGGAGAGACATCTGGTGCTGGTACTGATGCTAGCACAGAGGCCGGTGATACTACTGGTTCGGGTTCACATGCTTTTTATCCTTTTCAGCAGGAAATATACCAGTATAACTGGGAATGGATGGCGGTTTCTCAGCGCGCCATGACTGACTTACCTGATTCCATGCAGGTTCTTCAGTTGCAGATTCACGATCCTGTCGATGAGCATTCTTTGATATCTAGGGAGCAGTTCCTGACACATGGTGGTTGGCCTGAGGCCAGGCCAGTTCTCGGAGGGGGTGAGGATGCAGCTGATCATGATGCTGATGAGGAAGGTGTTGATGTTGAGGCTGATGATGATGATGAGGTGGCTGGCTCTGTCGATGGTTCAGAGGGCGAGGAGATTGAGGTGTCTGATGAGGACTGATGGTTGTTGTGACGATGATTTTGTACTTCCTTTGAGCATCAAAGTGAAGTTTTTCTTGTATTCTATTTTTATTTCAGTTTGTATTGATGTACTGTATCCACTTTGTGGATTATTTTGGATATTTGGATGTACTTGTACCCTCTGGTGGTACTTTTGACTTTGTAGGTGTGTTCACACTAGTACATTTTTATTAGTATTATTAGTAATATTTGTTGTTTTCAGAAAAAAATTTCTATTTTAATTTTACTAATATTTCGGTTTTAATTATGTATTAAGTGTTAAGTTCTTCAGTTTACGAATGCTCAACACTTAAATTGTTGGTATGCTTATGTGTTAAGAGTTGAATTCTTCAGTTTACAAATGTTCAACTCTTAAAATGTTAATATGTTTTTTTTATTATTTTATGTTGGTATGCTTGTGGAAATTCAATATTTCCAACTTTTGGATGTTTTGTGGAAGAAATTTAGGTTGGTGTTGAGTGATCATCAAAGAAGATTCTTCCAAGTTGGATGGCGATGATAGTACTTTGAGCATGATGTTGTGGCAAGGTACATAGTTACCTAGTTCTAGAATTTAGAATGTATTAGAACTTTGTTGTCTTTGTACAAATGAAAATGTTGTTTCCTGTTACAACTCTATTTGAGTGTTTGTGTCATTTAGGCCCAAAAATCACAAAAGTGAGAAACCTCCAGGTTATGCTATATGCTTTGGATTGATGATACATTTTGTTTTATACTTTTAATTCATGCTTTATCTTGTGATGTATGTGATTTTGTGAAAGTCTTAGAAATGATCAAGGCACTTGTTGATAGTGAGCACAACCATGTCCAAATAATAATTTACTCGTGAGTAGCGAGAATTTGTTAGCCCCTTTGTGCCTAAATTGTTTAGATCTCTTTTAGTGATAAACTTTGTGTTGTACATATTTTAAAAATCAAGTTCATCATTGAATTTTTGAGAGCTTCTAAAAATATTTCTTCTTGAACCTTGGAACTTGTGTTTTAATTGATTTTCTTGCCTTAAAAAGCAAGGAACATTCACTTAAGGTTTAGTCGACAATAAGTTGGGGAGAATGAAAAAGAAGATTGGTGAATTACTCAAAATTTTGAAAAAAATTCAAGCAAGCATGAAATGAAAGGAGCATGTGAATATGTGAAAAAAAAAGAGAAAAAGAATGCTTGCTTGAATGAAAAAAAAAAGGTCCAATAATTGTGCAAGAAAGTTTGAGAAGGTGTGATAAAGGAAAGAAATCGGTGAATGAAGTTGAGATGTTGTGAATACCTTGTAAAGTGAAGGTTCTTTTGCATCGGCAATTTCGATTCAATGGCCTTTAGAAATGTCTCTTTATTGTTAACCCGACCAAGCTACAACCTTGAAGTCCTTAGTGATCTTTTGCTTCCATGATTTCTTTTGTGATCATTTAGATATTGTATGAATTGATTAGTATTTGCATCATTTGTTATTTGAGTGAAATTGTCCTGTGCTTGTATGCGCGTTTTCCTTCAATTCTTTTTCGAAGAGGAGTGTTAGAGTGACATGAGCATGATGATTTAGTTGTCTCACTACTACAAAAAAATCCATTTAACAACGGTTGGGAATGCCATATAATGACGCGGGCGAAGACGTTGTTATGTAGATTATCGTTGTAAGTTAGTTGTTTCTACAACGGGCTGGAAACCGTTATTGAAAGGTAGGGTGCGAGTCATATATCACAACGGTTATGATAATAAACCGTTGTGATACATACACTTAGGTTCTGGGTTCGAAACCCATCAGCATCGAAATTATATAAAACATAAATTACTTATGATATTGGTTACAATAGATAACCGTTGTTGTAAGTACCATAAGTTTATTATATTAAATGTAGATTGCTTGTTTTCTAAACACCTCACTAAATAAATATACATGGATTCAATTTGATGAAGATGTCTATAATCTGCAAATTAAACTGTTCTTGAAAACTAACTTAAACAAACCAATGTTGTTTTCTGATTCCATTCGTCTCATCGTGCATTTCACGCTCTTTTACATATATTGTGGTTTATGGATCTGACTCATTTGATATATCGCTATCTTCGATTATAGTTAAATTTCCATAAGATCAACAAGACATTGGATAATCTGCCTCATCTTTGATTTAACTATAATGGAAGATGGCAATGCATCTAAGGAGCCAGATCATTATACCATAATCTATATATAAAAGAACGTGAGATAAATGATGAGAGGCATGCAATCAGAAAACAACATTGGTTTGTTTAAGTTGGTTTTCAAATACAACTTAATTTGCAGATTATAAGTATCTATGTCAAATTAACTGAATGTAATTTAAGTGAGGGTTAGTGAAATAAACAATCAACATAGAATATAATAAACTCAAACAACATTCTATACCAGATCCAGATATTATAAACTCATATAATACGCTTGCTACCACCAGCAAACTTTAAGTGAGGGTTAGTTAAACAAACAATGTAAATTGAATATAATAAACTCAAACAACATTCTATACCAGATCCAGAAATTATAAACTGATATAATACGCTTGCTTCCACCAGCATCATCACCCTGTATCATCCCCTTAACCTAAAAGGAAACAAAGCAAACTTCAAAAATGAGCATCCTCAGTTGAAAACAAACCCTAAAACCATAATCCAGTGAAGAGTAAAGAGAGGAACAGGAATAACGCACCTTTTAATGAAACTAATCGCGGAACAGGAATCAATTATGAAGTTGAACTAGTTTGGGAAGCAATGAAAAAGAAATATAAGGAGGAAGAAGCTTACACAAAAGCTTCATACTTCTTATACTTCTTTTTATTGTTTCTAAAACTAGATAAAGTTTGCTTACGGTGTTGATTCTTTATTTACTAACATCTTGTTCGTGAAGCTATGAAGAAAAAGTACAAGGTGGATGAAGTTTCTATCATAGCTTCATGCTTCTTGTACTTTTTTCCATAGCTACGCAAACATTATGAAGTTTCCAAAGCATGGTCTTTGTTAAGGTAGTGAAAACGAATCTGAAAAAATGAGAACAATCAACAAAATAACAATCCACAAACGAGATAATGGAAACTATCTAACAATAGATGGAAGAAGAAGAATACCTTAATGTATGATTCACGGCTAATGGTGAAAACGAAGAGAAAAAATGGGTTCTAGGGTTTCACTTTGAAGGCAACAGCGTTACTGTCAATTAAGTGAAAGTTATTTTGCTTATATATGGGTAAACTATTTCACAACCATTAACAATAACAACCGTATAGATAGGTATTTATTCATTATAAATATATCATTACAATTAACTAGAATAACCGTAGTGATAACCCTTTTGTCTGTGAATTTTAAAATAAATAAAAAGCGTATAGATAGGTATTTATTTATTATAAATATATCACTACGGATAACCATGAGAACCGCAGTGATAACCCTTTTATTTGTGAATTTTAAAATAAATAAAAAAGAAAAGGTGCGCCTTAACTTCTCACTTAATGCATCTGCAGTTTAAACATCAACAATGTAATTCACAATGCATCTGCAGTTTAAACAGCAACAATGTAATTCACAATGGATCTGCAGTTTAAACATCAACAATATAATTCAAACCCTAATTCAACTATTACATTTCATAACAAAGTAAACATTATACATAAAGGAGACAAGAAAACATAACATCTCGATATTTCCAGAAAATATCTCTGATTTTAGTTTGTTCTTCAAATTATTGTTCTTTTTCTTTAAATCCTCATACATAATCTTCAGATAGCCCACAACTTCCAACTCTGACTTCATAATGCTCTCATCGTCATTTCCATCTCTTTCTCCCACATCTTCATCCCATATGAACAAATTACATGATTCATCACTCCTCCAAAATGGACATCTCTAAAAAAGCCTTCCTTTATTTTGTCCCTTCTTGCATTGATACGCAACCATACGACCATCACAACCACAAAAATTTCCAGATTGAGATTTTACACTGGAAGAAGACGTAGAAACACCTTTGGATGATTTTGTCTTCAAATGTGACATTGCAACACCTTAAAGTAGAACACTTTCTTGTTGTTGTTGTCTTCTTCCCGACAATGGTGACAGCGTTGGTGTTAGGGTTGTTTCGTCTTGTTTCTTTTTTCAATGGACAAATTGATATATACTTGGTGTTTAAAATACATAGTTTGTAACAACGGTTTTAAGAAAAAGCGGTCGTGATATCATTATTATTTTTTAGTTAAATATTAATAAAACTTAAAAAGGGAGCATTTACGTCAAAGGGATAAACTATTTGAGGGCGATGAGGTTCGAACCCATGATAGCTAGATTGTATCACCACGGTTTTCATAACAACCATTATTATACCCTTGAGATTTCTAATTAAAATAATGCGCGCGCATCCAGTACGCACTATAAGAATGGTGTATAGGATGCCGTTGTAAACCTCGCGTTGTTGTTTGGGCATTTTGTAGTAGTGTCTCTTGAAACATTGTCTGAAATTTGTTGTAAGAATCAAGTTCTTTTGCATTGTCGATTCTAGGATTGTGTAATTGTGCTTTGCTACAATTGTTGTTTATTTGAGCCATTTATCCTTGCTTGGATTAATTCAAATGCTCGAGCAAATCCTCTTGTGTCAATGAGAGGCATACTTTGCTTGAGGAAAAACAAAGAGTTAGTTGGGGAGAGTTTGTTAGATGTCAAACATGCTATATATTTGTTTATGATCCTTGGCATTTTCAACACCTTTCTATGTTTAATTGTTGATTTTAGGAGTGAATTGTTGTTGTTCTTCATGCATTGTATTTATACCTTTGGTGCTTGTAATGTGTGTGTTATTGTGCAGAAAAGTGCACTAATTGATCAAAGAATTGAGACACAAAGAGATGATACAAGCTGCCAAAGAATGAGGAAGACAACAGAGTGTTCGCTTTGCGAACTCTGGCGAAGGTGCCAGCGAAGGTTCGCTTTGCGAACAACAACGAGTCTTCCAGCGAATAGCTCCAGAATGTGGCAGAGGGAAAAAAGCCTAAAGTTCGCTTTGCGAACTCCCAGCGAATGTTCGCTGGTTAGCTCGCTTTGCGAAGGGCCTGGAGAATAGAGGCAGTGGAAAAAGGACCAAAAGTTCGCTTTGCGAATGTGCTGGCGAATAGTTTACTTTGCGAATGAATGGTTCGCAGTGCGAACCCGCAAAGACAGCCTGGGGCGGTTTAACTCTCAGAGGCACTTAAGGTGCCATCTTCTTTCATTCGCTAGGAGAATGATTCATTCGAGTGCGAATGTAGTAGATCCCAAATGTATTATAAATAGATTTTTACTTTTTCTTGGGATCATAACTTGATATTTTCACACAAAAACATATTTTTCTGAACTTTGATCATCCAAGAGTGAATTTTCACATAGAGAAGCTGAATTCACATCCAATCTCGATTATTCGACTCAGATGTTCTTTCATCTCCTCTAGCAACTTGTCATCTAAGCTACCATGAAAATGAGTAGCTAAGCACCTCTTGTGTTAAGGTTATATGTAGTTGATCTTGATCATATGTATTTCTTTTGATCTTTTGTATATGAACAAGGTTTATGATCAATATAGATGAAGTTATTTGTTCTTAATGATGTATGTGTGGTTTGTCTCACTCTAGACATAGATTTTACAAATCATGACTTAATATTTTCATATCTTGAAAACCAAACTCTAGACATAGATTTGGGATTTGTTATTTGCTTTGTGTTGATCTTAACGGTTGTTGTTTCGATTGTTAGCGTGAGACATCATCTAACGGTCCAAACAACGACACTCACGAATTTGCTTTAGACATAAACTTATTCGAGAGGATACGCGATTGTATTGGTCGGAAACTAAGTTCATATGCTTGGTTAATCAGATATATATGAAAAGGATTAGTGAAGTCTAATCTTGACATGCCTTTCTAAAACTTACAACATCTTTGCTCAAAATTTACTCTTTGCTACAAATTTATGTTAAACAAAACCAAGAATCATTTGAAACTCCTTAACTTAAAACGTTTCTACTATTGAACGGCAAGCATCAAAATATCGCACAATCCCTGCGGATACGATAAAAACACCCCTCAAAATACTGTTTCAAAACTTGTATCTATCAAGTATCAACTACACTAATGCATGTTTCATGATGTGTCTCTAAAATGATCGTTTGATCACATTTCCAATGAAGAAACCACTCTTCCTATTAATGAGGAAGAATGAGTTTCCTTATTCCCACGTCCAAACTAGGCAATTAGGAGAAGCAGTGGCGGAACATCATAGGGACAAGGGGGTGGCCATGGCCCCCTCAAAATTCTCAATTTTTAAAAAATCTTAAATTAAAATATATGATTTGTTATAAGGATATTTATAATAATACCATGTAGTTAATGGATAGGTAGGATGATTAGGTGCTATTTTTTCAGCCTGAGATATCATATTTTGATGTGGTTTTTTTAAAAAAATAAATTATGAAACACGAGAATTTAACTTATTTTTAACCGTTTATTAATCCTTTTAGTAATATTTTTTTAAGCAAAAATGTGAAATTCACGTGTTGAGCCCATGTTTTATAATTAAAAATATAAAAAATACAACTATTTTAGCATAAAAAAATTATATAATATAGATGAAATAGTTAAAATTTATCCTATTTGTTCATTATTATTATAAATAAAAATTTATTTAAATTTATTAAACAATAATATGTATTTTACATCGGCCCCCTTATGATTTTCGGCCTGGTTCAGCCACTGAGGAGAAGGCTGATTCTTGCCACACAGCTTAACCCATGGGTTGTGGCTACAAATATACTAACTCTTAAAATTGGAAGGATTGATTCACTATTCATATATTCAACATACACAAACTCTTTTACATTCTTTCATGTAAGAGGATTCATCACCCCTTATTGTATTTTCCACAAGTATAAAAATCATGCACTTCTTGAAAAAAAATAGTTTAACAAGATTAAACTTCGTAGGATCCAACATTTTAGCGAATGGAATTAATATTTTCTATATATTTTGCGCTTAGACATTTTACTTTTTAGTGTCCCTCAAATAAATAAGTTTTCTTTTCTTATGTATTTCTTAATTTAATGGATAAAAAACCTCAAATTTTTATATTTGATACTATAGATGAGTTAAAAAAACTAATAATGGAGAACACAATTATTTTCCCAAATATTTTCGTTTAAAGGGGAAAGAGTCTCACATAATAGATATATTATCGTTTTTTTAGGGTTAATTCATCTTTTTGTCCTTTAATCTAATTTAATGTTTCATTTTAGTCCCTTTATTAAAACACGTTCCATTATAGTCCCTTAAAACTATTCCGTCAGCTGTTTTTGGTCTTTTCCATTAAATTTTTAGGAAAAAAACGTTAATTAGTGCCTATGTGACAGTTCTAATGGACTTTTAATATTTGACGTGGATGTTTTGACATTGTTTTTTGGCTTTTTCGTTTTTAATAAAAAATCTTACAATTCCAAATTTAAAAACATATTTCTCCTCCCTTTCCAAAATCCTAGCAGCTTATTTTCTTTTTCTTTCTCCTCATCCATAAACTCTTCATATCCTTCTCCTCCTTCATCTTTCTTCGTTTCTTTCTAAATATCTTCATCTTCCTATATTTTTTATGGAAGCAACAGAGATTTGTTGTGTGTTTGATTTTAGATCTGGTTTCAGATCTGGTATAATGATTAATATCATGATTTTGTTTTGAATTTAATCTAAACTTTAGTTTGGAAAAACTTAAGAGAAGAGGTAACTAAATAATGACGCTGCACGACACCTTCGAAGCATTGCTTAGATCCAGTCACTGTTGTAGGTCCTTTTTTATAGGAAAAACATGTCTGATACTATCCTAATTTCTTTCCTACAAAAATCGCAGGATATTTGTTCCCCAGATTACCAGTTGCAAGATTTTATTTTATTTTTGATCTTTGTTCTACAGCAGCGAAGAAGCTTATGGGGTGATGGGGTTGACAGAGGATGATTGTTAGTGTCTTTATTTTTTTAAATTTACATTTTAAATTTATCTTTTTAATTTTGTCTATTTTAATGGTTTAGTGAATGTTATGGATCATATGTCACTTTTTGTTTTGTGTATAGGTAGTTATCATACCACACACAATTTTGAGAATGATAATGGAATGATTTTTTCAATTGATGAGTAATATGAATTTCATGTACTATTCAGTTTCTTAAGTTTTTTGAGCCATTGATATCATCATGGTTGTTATTAGTACTTTCTCAATTAAACATTGTTGTGTATTGCTGATGTTCTTAGTTATACTTGTATGAATGTAGAAATTTGAGAGGAGAAGAATTGTATTATTAATGAAATGAAAAGAATTGTCATTTTTTAAAGCATTATTAAGCATTAAATAAAATTTTAATTTTTTAAATAAATTTGCTGACTCAGTATCCTAGTTGTCATGCTACGTTGAACAAAATTAACAGTTTTTTTAAAAAATTAACGAAAGAGACTAATAATACTAATAAAACCGTTTTAAGAGACGAAAGTGTAAACTTTTCTAATTACATGATTAAAGCAAAATCTTAAATTAATTTAAAAGACTTGTGGATTAATTATGTCTTTTTTTTATATATATTATTACAAGTAGTTAAACTTAACTATTCTAGTAGTGTTTGATATATTATTATTATAATGAAAAGCGTATAGTCATTCTTTTTCACATTGTCTTTTGCTTTTCTTTCCATTATTATTCTCACCTGAAAAGTGCTCTTTGCCTCCTCCCTATACACTCTCATGTTGTTACTATATGAATTTGCGGATTTCTCTCATCTTGTCCTCTCCTTCAACTATTTATAACTAACTAACTAGGGTTCTAATCTCTCTCTCTCCCTCCCGCTCTTAAAGAATCTGTCTCTAAAGAGTAGATCTTGAAAAGATCTAGCCTAGCTAAGGGCGGAAAAGGTAATGATCGAAATTAACATATTTTGCTCAATAAAACCGTAAGGTATACTTTTTATGCCAAAATATATATGTTGTTTTTTCAGTTGTTATTATTTTAAGTTTTGTCTAATAAATTAATGTTTCTCTTGTTGGATCATCATGCTTTTGGCTTTTGAATGTTTTGGAACATATAAAATGTATCTTCCAAAATAGGAAATTGTTGAAAATTGAGAAACTTTCACATGTCAAGTGTGGTAGGTGTGCTTTTTCTATTGTCCCATTTGGCCACTCCCATGTGAACATCACAAAGGAAAGAAATTGAGAGGAAGATAGAAAGAGAGAGATTAAGAGGGAGATGGAGTTTGAGAGAGAGATATTAATAAGCAAGTTAAGTCTCCATAACCCTAGTTTGGAAATATATGTCGATCTATGAAATGAAAGAAATTAAACTTATTATTTTTCACTTAATTATACATACTACTATGAAAATAATTAAGGATCACAAGGGTTATGATGTTTTTTCCTATCAAATTTTATTTTTTAACTTTATTATTTTGACATATTATTGAAATTAATTAAAGCCGTAAATTTAACTAGTTTAGTTTTTTGTCTCATAAATATAGTGATTATATATTTTATTTGTTGGATAAAAGTGAATTAGTTAACATTAGATAATTTCCAATAATTTTTTCCATTTCAAATTTTTGTCTTTAATTAATAATATTATTTCCATATTTTTCCGCATATTGTTATTTAGATATTATGATTAAAATTGAATCTGTAAATTTAAATAGTTTTTGGTTTGATTATATATATAATTAATAATTTGGTTTACAGTGAAGTAAGGTTAATTAGACTGTGATGGCATCTAGCTACTCATCAAATCCTCCATGTGCTGCTTGCAAGTTTCTAAGAAGAAAATGCAATGAAGAATGCATATTTGCACCCTATTTTCCACCAGAAGAGCCTCACAAATTTATAAACGTTCACAAAATATTTGGAGCAAGTAATGTTAGCAAAATGCTGAATGAAGTTTTACCTCATCAAAGAGAAGATGCAGTGAACTCTTTAGCCTATGAAGCTGAAGCAAGGATTAAAGATCCAGTTTATGGTTGTGTTGGAGCTATTTCAGTTCTTCAAAAACAACTTCTTAGCCTTCAAAAAGAACTTGATGCTACTCATGCTGATTTGATTAGGTTTACTCATCAGGCTTCTTCTTCTTTGGGACATGTTCACCACTCTCAGGGTTTTTTTAATTATCCTTCTAATTTATCTGAGCAATGATGTTCCTACCTACAAAGTGGTAATATATAATGACCATATATAATATGTATAATCACCATTTAGGGTTTCTTTTTGTAAAGTATGGGATATTTGGATCAATATATAATATGTAATAAGTTTAGAATGTTTGTCTGGTGTGCAGCAGTTTGGCACTTGTGGTTGTGCCGTGCCGTAACGATGTTATTTTTAACAATGGTGGAGTCTCGATCGAAGTAATTGTGAAATCTATTAAAGCTTCTGCTTGGTTATGGTTGGGTAAGGGCCTTAAATTGTATTCGTCTTGTAATTGGTCAGTTTGGTTATCAAACCCGGTTGCTTGTATCTCTTGACGTTTTTTGTTGTAAGAGTTTGAGTACCCCTTGTACTCGTAGTTCATTAATTCCATTGCCTTTTTAAAAATAAAAGTTTAGAATGTTTTAATATAGTTATAGTAGTTTTTCCCATATTGCAATGTGATGCAATTTGTGATTCTTCTTATTTGTTTGTGATTTCTATTTTTTTTTCACACTTTGTAAATAGAGTATATTAATAAATTTTTCTTTCTTTAAAAATATTATAGATGACAAATATTCGATGTTTAAGTTAATTAATTATTAAAGCATTAAATCGAAGTAAGAAAAAATTGTTTGTACTAAATTAGTTTTTATTGGTTGGAAAAACTCTCAATTTTTTTTTTTGTAAGCAAGTGATATATAGAAAATAAGTACAAAGGGTACTCCACCTGAATACAAAAACAACGGCCGAGACAAAAGGCCCGCCAAAACGAGAAAGAGATTACAAACCAAATACACTTAAGACAAATAAAACAAGGGGTCCTTGTCGAACTCGTATAAACTGCAGTTGGGGTGAGTAATTTCTCCCACAAAGGACCATCTCCAAAGAGCAAGTTTTACCTTCCAAACAATATCCAAAATATTCCAAGACTCGTCGCTGAAAATAACGTCATTCTTAACCAACCATATACTCCTACAAACCGCCAACCAAATACTACTTTCTCTACCTCTCAATATGAATCTCGATTTGCAAAAAGTGAACCATTGCATGAAACTTCTCTTCATATCCATATCCACATCAATAGAACCACCAATCCAATTAGAGATATCCCTCCACACCAATTTAGAGATCGTACACTTTAACAACACATGCTCTAAGGTTTCGGGAGCCAAAGAACAAAAAGAACAAACCGTATCGTTAAAATCACTAATAATACCTCTATTAAATAGAGATACCTTCGTTGGAAGTTTGTTCATGAAACACCGCCAACCGAAAGCTTTGATTTTAAAAGGGACCGACGCTTTCCACACTAACTCCAAAGCCGAATCGCACCGATTTAAGGGACCCAACGGCGTGAAAAGAGTAGAAGCTAGAGCATAATAAGACTTGACCGAAAAAACTCCGTCGCCCTCCAAATGCCACGACACGGAGTCCTTCGTATCTCCCTTCGGATGAAACCGAAGCAAGAAGTTCCTAATATCCGAATTATCTGTTAAATTCCCAGTCACCGCGCCTGCATAATCAGGAACTACATGGCCATGGACCTCCACACTAGCCTCCCGGAAATTAATTTGATCAGAATCCGTATCAGTAACAGAACCGCTACCCCGGAAACTAATGAGTTCAGGAACCGTATCTGCAACAGAACCACTGCCCATTTCCACTCCAATGCCAGCATCTAACGCACCAGGAGCATCCTCATCGACAACAACAGTGCCCGACGAGTACAAGCCAGAAGTCGCTACACCCTGCGAAATGCCAACAGTCTCCCTAAAAACCTGTTGAGAATTTCCAGAAAACTGAGCCTGAATGCCCAGATTCCCTCAAAACCACTGCCCCTCCATCCACCCTCTCATCGCCGTAACCGAAACGTGATGGAGCCTCGAGGCCGCGAACTCTTCTGGGAACAGACGCGAAAGCAATCCACTCCCATTCCAATTAGAATTCCAGAAATCCGTCCCAAAACCATTACCCAAAGTCACAGTACTATTATTCACCAGAAAATCAACCTGAATGTTATTACTGATAGATAAAAGATCAGAAAACCAAGGAGAACAATACAGCCCAGAACTCATAGCAGACTTGCCACCCCACATCAACAACCTAATATCGCCATACATGGCCTTAAGAATCTGAAACCACAATCCATCGGAACTGTTAATAATTCTCCACCTCCATTTCTGAAGGAGAGCCTCGTTGAACACATCCAATCTCCAAATTTAATCCTCCTTTGATAAGTGGCAAACAAAGATCGTTCCACTTCATCCAATGAATTCTATGCTTATGAATCGAACTACCCCAGAGAAATCTAGCTTGAATTCTCATCATCTCCTTCCAAATAAAAACCGGGGCTTTGAAAAAAGAGAGATGGAAAATAGACAAACTGCTAAGAACAGATTTAATAAGCGTGATTCGACCTCCAAACGACAAAAACCGACCCTGCCAAGAGGAAAGCCTATTACCAAATTTATAAAGCAAAGTCTTCCACGATGCGATCCTCCTAGGATTAGAGCCAATCGGAATACCAAGAAAAGAGAATTGATGAGATTCTCTTTTGCAAGAAAGGAAGTAAGCCGCGGCATCGAGGAAACTGTCGCTAACATTTAAACCGATAAGTTTACTTTTGTGAAAATTTATTCCAAGGCCCGAAACTAATTCAAAAGCTCTAAGCACCGCCTTAATAGCCCACAAATGTCTCCATCCTCCATCGCCAACCATTAAAGTATCATCCGCATATTGTAAAATGTCCACAAAGCACTTCTGATTTATGCTGAAACCGGCAAAATCACTCAAAGCAACAGAATTCCGGATCAGCCCCGACAATCCCTCGGCCACCAAAACAAATAAAAAAGGGGATAACGGATCACCTTGCCTAAGACCTCTCCCCACCACAAACTTCTTCGTGGGACAACCATTAACCAACACGGACATCTTACTTGAAAAAATCAGTTTTTCCATCCACCCCATCCAAATTTCGCCAAACCTCATTCTTCTCAACATGTATCTCAAGAAACCCCAAGAGACTTTATCGTACGCCTTTTCAAAATCCACTTTAAAGAGGGTACATTGTTTCTTCTCCTTGATAGCATAATGTACTAACTCGTTGGCCACTAAGACCCCATCAAGTAATTGGCGACCCGGAACGAAAGCAGATTGGCACGGAGAAATAATGGAACTCAGAACCTGCTTCAATCTAGAAGATAAAAGCTTAGCCAAAGCCTTGTAAAGGCAACCCACCAAGCATATCGGCCTATAATCATCGAGTCCTAACGGATTATCACATTTAGGGATCAAAGTAAAAAAAGATGAGACAATGGATTTGGATAAAGCTGCCCCGATGTGAAAATCCGAGAAAAAGCGAAAGAAATCAGCTTTTAAGAAAGACCAACAATTCTTGATAAAAGTGAAAGAGTATTCGTCTGGCCCGGGACTCTTAGTTCCGCCACAACTCCAAATAGCATCTTTTATCTCCTCCTCAGAGAAAGGAGCTTCCAACAAAGCTTTCTCCGCGAGAGAGATAGAATTGAAATGGACACCATCAAGGGTGGGTCTGTTTATCTCCGGATCCGAAAACTTCCTCGAATAGTGAATAAACACCTCCTCCTTCACCTCGTTAACCGTGTCCACTAAACCATCTTCCGTCAGTATGGACCCCAAAAAATTACGTCTTCTCCTTTCTTTCAAGATGCTATGAAAAAATCTACTATTATCATCTCCGTCATTTAACCACTTCAATCTAGCCTTTTGAATTAACATATTCTCTTTAATTCTCAAGTTCGTCCAAAACCGACTAGTCGTCTCCTTACGAATACCATTGATAGAATCCACTTGAGACGCTTCACAATGTGCTAGAAAATCATCCCCTTCATTAATCCCCTTCACGCCCTTATCAACTTCCAAATCGAATTTACCAAAAACTTCGGCATTCCACCTACGTAAGCTAACTTTAAGAAGACGGAATTTCTCTTTAAGTACATAATCACTCCTTCCATGAACCGCTAAACCCTTCCAAGCTTTCTCGACGAAAGGAATGAAATTTTTATCATTAAACCATTCGTTGTTAACCCGAAACGGTTTCGGTCCCCAGTCGGAAGAATCCACCAACACCCAAATCGGACTATGATCCGAAATGTCCCTCAAGCCGATCAGCTGGCCAACCCCCCCCCCCCCCCCCCCAAAAATTAAGAGTCGCCCCTTCGGATAAAAGAAATCGGTCTATTCTACTCATGGATAACCCATCGTCGCTAATCCACGAGAATTTCTTCCCCTTACAAGGAACATCAATCAAATCACAATCTGAAATAAAGTCCGAAAACTCCCTAATTTCTACGGACTTACTGTTCCCCGAACTACCTTTCCTCTCTCCCCGGTTGGATATGGCATTAAAATCACCTCCGAAACACTACTTGCCATCAACAAATCTAGATTTTAATTTAACTAACTCTTTCCATAACTTCCTCTTCAGCCTCAAATCACACGACGAATACACGCTGATTATATAATAAACACGTTGTCTCCACATCACCTTCACCCCAATGAACCCATCCCCTCTGAAACTGCACTGCACCTCCAAGTTCGGATTCCACAGAATAATGAGACCCCCAGAAGAACCGACAACACCTGAATAGGACCACCCAATGTCACCACCTTTCCAAAAACTTCTAGCAACCTCCTCTGTAAGAAACTGTAATTTAGACTCTTGAATAAGAAACAAATCAGCCTTGCCCTTCGAGATCATCATGCTGACCCGTTTCCTCTTCAGAAAACTACCACTCCCTCTGATATTGAGCGAACCTATAATCATTTTTTCCCCTAAATGTTCGCCATCTCACCTTCGTGAACTTCCCTGTTACCTCTCTCCAATTCATCCAACTTTGCAACGTAATCCACCTTCGACTCCGAAACAGCCACCCCAAGATTAACCAGAGCCTCCCATAACTTGTCCCCCACCCTCGAACTCATGTTGTCCCATAGCCTAGAATTGTTTCTAAGTATGCCCGACTCCTCCGAAAATTCTCCATGAAAATGAGACACCGAAATTCCATTGTTACTAAGCCTGTCTACCTGCAAACCGGGCTTTAAAAAAGCACTATCAGAATGTTTTGATTCTGTTATAAAAGAAGACTTCCTCCCAGTGTTCTTTGTGGGCCTCCTACTACTTTTGCTCTTACTAGGCCCACTTAACTCGTCCAATTTTTTGAACTTAATTTTTTTACGAGATGCTAAAAAATTACCTTGGGCCCCACCATCCGTATCTGCCACGTTGACTGAAGTTGAGATATAGTCCATCCTTTTACTTCCTAGGGTGTAGTTACTCAAATCAACTTTACCCATACTGTTCATATCCAATAACTGATTTTGTTTAGCCAACACGATTGCCTCGTCAAAAGCACTTTCTGCCCCATTCGTGCCATTCAACTGAACCCCTTTCTCCACTTTTTCCTCGAAACCGCTGAACCTATGACAAACTGAACCATCATCATTAACAATACCTGTTCCCCTATCCCTGACAACCTCCCCTACCTTGTCAAGGATGGGACTAAACACCGTATCGGGAACCGAGTCCGTGAAGACCTCATCTTCCTCACAGCTTTCATGGAAAAAACCCACATCTGATTCGAAAGAGGGCGAAGCTGCTTCCGTAACCTTGTTAGTCCCTGTAGGAAGAACAACTTGCATAGGACCATAAGTGTCTTCTTTCAAAACCAGAGAGAAATCGCTTCCATCAACCTCTATAACACAATGCTCCTTTAAAACAAAAGTAACAGGAACTTTCACTAAAACTCTCGCCAGGTCCATCTTCGCCCCTAAAGACGTATTCTCGTCTGTGCATATATATCTCTGTAATACCCCAAATTTTGACCACTTAGATTTCCCATCATTGTGAAAATCATCATCATAATATGGATGAACCATCATGCTTCATCAGTCTCTCCAAAGATGGGTGAGCATCCAATACAATCAAAATTAGGGTTTCAAGCCCTCTCTGAGTGCTTAGACAAAGGATCAATCAAGAAATGACATGATCTTCAACTTTTCTAAACTCTCAAACATCCACAATGGATCAAAAAGGGCTCCCACTTCAAGGATTAAGCACAAGGCTGCTCCCTTCTAGGTGGATCAAGTCTCAAGATCGACAGTATCACCAAATTAGGGTTTTGGTCGACCAGGGCCTCCAGATGGAAATTTTCATCTGGGCACAAGGCAATGATCCAAAACATAACCTAATATGCTTCATGGAACCTCATGAACCCATGCATCAAGTCAATTTTGCCTCAGGGGATGCATTCATCAAAAATCAGGAATTAGGGTTTCTTGACCTAATTCACCCCTAAGTTGACTTTTGGGACAAACCATGAGCCAAGACCTCAAGAGATGATTTGAGGGTCTCTAATATACCATATTGATCCATTTGGAATAATGGATTGATCCAAGAAGCTTGAGCAACAAGTCTCATTTTCATCTGCACCACAATTAGGGTTTTAAGGGAAAAGTCAACTGTAACTTTGACTTTTGACCAGGACATGCTCCCAAACCCTAATACATGATTGAATATACCCTATCACACCCATGGAACATGTCCATCAAGTTTGATTTAGGTCAAGGACATGATTTCCTGAAGAATTGCACAGTTTGGAATTCATCTGATAAAAAGTCAACTGTGCACAAAAAGTCAACTTTGACTTTTTGAGATTTTTCACCAAAATAGATTTTTAACCCTAAAATGATGTTAATGTATGATTTGAATCATCATTCATCAAGAAAAATCAAGAAAAGTGAGATAACTTGTAAAAGGGGTAACCATAAAACTTAGAAAATTTTCTAAGTTAAAAATAAAGTGGCAAAGGTACCAACTTTGGAGGACCATAACTCCTAAACCACAAGGCCATTTTTTCTCATCCAAAGATGGATTTGTAGCCCTCATTATCACCTACAAAAACTTCAACTACAAGTCACTCCAATTCATTAAGGATTTTGAGTTATGGAGTGATCAAAGTGGCTAAAAAGTGAAAATGTCACTTTTTCCAACACTTAGTGAAATTTTCACTAAGTCAGATTCTGCCTCACTTTTTGCCAAATGTAGGGGGATTTTTCACTTGGAATCAAAAGAGATCAAAACCAAACTTGTTCAAACAGTTGTTGTATCATGTAAGAGCTTTCCAAAATGGCCAAGAACATTGCCAAATTCAACCTACACCATGAGATACAACATTGCCAAGTTGCCTTGCTGAATTCTGTCAAGGCAAGGCAGAATTTGCAACTTTGGTCGATTTGCCAAAACCAGCCAAATTCAATTGCTCCTATCCACTTGGATACCTCAGAGGATTGAATCTAAAGGGGACAATCACTGAGCCAAGCCTCCAAAGTCCATGGAACAAGAAATAGCATGTTGAACCTAGAATGGCCAAAATAGGGACAAGACTTCAAATTTGGAATGAGGCATTCAATGGAACCATCAAGGTGGCATGGACTGAGCCATTCTCATCTGAAATCAGTCAAGACTTATCCAAGACCAAGGGGACCAAAGCTCTGTGCCCTAACCTCTAGTCAATGGCTAGAGGAGACTTGGATTTTCATTTGCCAACATTGGCCACACCTACATACCAGCTGCCATGCACTATTCCTTACAAAACAAACTTGCTCTACTATAAATAGAGCTCAATTGTGGTCAGTTTGAGTACACCAAAGCCATCTAACAGATGCTTTCCTCAAAATCTCGTTCTCTTGGCAAAAATGCCTTTCTTAGCAAGGTAGCTATCGGGTTTTGAGTTTGAGAGCAATTCTGCACAAACCAATCACTCACATACCTCACATACATCACATATGAGCTGATCAAACACTCACATAACATCTGGAGCATCAAAATCTCAAAATCACTTGCCATCCACACAAGTTTGAAGTGAAGTTGCAGCTGAGATGCCATAAACTGATCCAGTCCATTTCAATTCAATCCAAGTGTTCAAACACACTCCATATGGTATAGGGAAGCTGTCCAGATCATCACAACTTGTCTGTAACACCTCCAACTCAAAATCACATCTGCTCTTGCTGTCACGAGTTGGAGGTAAGCCTAAACTTAGGCATCTTTCAATCTATGCATATTTCCTCGCACAATAATTTGGCCATATGTTCATAATCATGCATGGAATGTTTTCCCTCAATTAATTGCATTGTTTGAATCGTGTATCAAAAATCCTAGCCTTCATGCAGAAATTAGGGTTCTTGAGGTCTCTTCGTGATTTCTTGTTGTATGTTTAATTTAAATGAAATTAAAGTACATAGACATGATCGTGAGGTTGAAACGAGCATAATGATATGTGGATTGCATGATATGATTACGTATTCATGGAGATTGGATAGAAAATGCAAATCTGAGAAACCCAGAAAAACGCGCGTGTTCTTGGTGTTGTTCTTGGCGCCATTTTCATAAATTCAAATATTTGAATTTTGTGATTTTGTTTAATTGATTCAAAAATTAATTTCTCTCTGAGTTTTAATGATTTTGAGTTGATTCTTTTTTTAATAATTCACAAAAATGTTAAAATATTTTATTTTATCAAAAAATCCCAAAAATATTATTTATTTCATATAATTGATATTTTTGCAAAGAATTAATATTTTCATTGTTTTTGGCATTTTAAATATTTTTTCTACATTGATTTTGCAATTTTTAATGCTTTCTAATTATTTTGTAGGTCAATACTTAATTTTTGAAGCATTAATCCAAGGTCACAATTTGTTTTCCACATGTTAAACAATTTTTGATCATTTTAATTGAATTTTTATTCAATTAAATACATTTTGAAAACAAATTAGGGTTTTGGATTAATTCAACCTTCATAAATCATTTTCAAAACCTCTTCGGGCCTCTTGAGAGAGTGTAAGACCCATCCCCCCTTGTACAAAAACTTTTTGGGCCTCACTCATTGTATAAGTCCCTTTGTATAAGTAAACGGCGCGATCGTCGCCCGTTTAAAAATAAAAATCATTTGGGCCTCTCCTTGAGCTATAAGACCCATACAAAACACTTTGGGCCTCTCCTTGAGCTATAAGACCCAATCCCCCTTTTAACCAAAACTTTTTGGGCCTGACTTATTGTATAAGTCCCTCTGCGTTAAAAGAAAACCTCGGCGCGATCGCCATTTTTAAACGAAAAATCATTTGGGCCTACCCTCATGTTATAAGCCCCACTCTTTTCTTTAAACCTTTTTGGGCCTCTTGAGAGAGTGTAAGACCCATCCCTTTGTACAGAAAACCATTTTGGGCCCCAGTCACTTGTATAAGTCCCGCTGTACAAAGTCAAACAGTGCGCTCACTGATAAAACCCTGGGCCTCTACTTGAGCTGTAAGCCCCAAATCTTTCTTTTTCAAAGCACTTTCTCCTTTGATTTTGAATATACTGTTGTTTTTAATCTTTCTTTGTTGAGCAACTAACCAAACAGCATGGAAGCACTCCGACCGAGTAAGTGGTTATCGCTTTCATTTACTGCTTTCATATTATAAACTGTATTGTGGGGATGCTCACTGTAAGTCTCCTTTCATAAACTCATATCTACTGTGTAATAATAGTATAGATATTTCGAGTTTCCCCGGCAACTACGTCTAGAACTAGGTGACGCCGTTTCATTTATTCGTAGAAATAGACGCCTAGATCCCCAATAGGAGCACCAGACACAGTCTTCTCTTCGGCTGTCCTCCTTAGGAATCGTCAAAAAGCTCTACTCCCCAAGATGAATGTATTCTCCGTGAATGGCATCTTTGAGTTTCTCCCAAATTCTCGAACTTTCCTGACTTGATCTATTCGTTGTGGATAGCTTGCCTTGAATGTCTCGGGGTTTGGGTACCCACTACGGTCATAATCTTGGACCTTAACTAAGGAACCCTCTTTAAAGGTTAAAAGTCGCTGGATAGTAAACCTCGCACGTTTACCAGTGGTTTTTATCTTTAAAAGAGTTATCTCTCCTAATGGAAAGGAGATGATAAGACCCACGGGCTTCTTAAAAGCATCGGCCTCCTCTTGGGAATTATTCAAGGACACTACGGCTTCTTAGAAGTATTCACAGCCTCCTCTTAGGCTTCGTATAATGATCTCTTCCTTCGGGAATGATAGCCTCCTCTTGGGCTTCGTACAAGGACCCGTCGGCTTCTTAAAAGTTTCCAGCCTCCTCTTGGGCTTCGTACAAATTGTCCCGACGACCTCCTAGAGGTATAAGAACAGAACCTAGTCATCCTCATAGAACAGTCCTTTCATAGAGTCTACTACTGTTTCTCACAGCATAGTACAAAAGATAAAACTCTAGACACGGACAGTCTAACTTCCTTGAGTCTCAAAGACATTCTCAAGCACCCTTCGTTAAATAGGAAGGAAACTCGCAGACTCGGACAGTCTCGACACCCCTTTGGATTTCCTGTTTCCTCAAAGAGAAGGAAATATCCCTGATCCTCAAATCAAACCCCTGGGTACAGTATTACTCATATAAGAACTGATTTTCTCTTTTAAAATCATTATATTGGATCTGTCACTCAACTGAAACAGTTACAATAGCCTCCATCTCGGGCTTCGTACGAGATACGAAAATTCTCCCCAGTGGAGTCAAAACAACCTTTTCGCCTCTCTCTCGGGCTTTGTACGAGATACAAAAACACTCTCTTACTGAGTATAAAAGATTCTCCAACTGAGTCAACTCTTTGCTAGCCTCCTCTTAGGCTTTGTATAACGATATGCCCCACTGGGTCGAACCCTTTTAGCCTCTCTCTCGGGCTTTGTACGAGACACCAAATAGCCTCCTCTTAGGCTTTGTATAATGATTTTCCTAGCGGAAATTAGCCTCCTCTTAGGCTTTGTATAAGAAGACCACTGGTTAATCCAATTAACCTTTTAGCATCAAAGCTGTGCCTCGTTCATAGTGTACAAACATCAACAACTCCTTTCCCTTCATCTAATCGCTGTAAGCGGCAAGCCTCTGGATCATCTACATCCATGCCACTGTCCCTCTGTTAGCATGAGAAATTCCTAAGGAAAGATGGCATTGCTCTATACTGAGTTAAAGTCTTCTCCTTCAGGTTAAAACCCTTTCTTCGGAAATTATGGCATTGCTCGGATCCGCGTATCCCAGTTAAAGTAATTCTCCTTCCCCCTCTTTAGAGATGACAAATTCTCTCTAAAGTCGAGGTCATTCCGCTTCACGTCTTGGGCTTTGAACAAGACACAAATAGACCTTTCAGCTTCACATCTTGGGCTTTAAACAAGATACAAATCACCTTTCGCTTCACGTCTTGGGCTTTGAACAAGACACCAAAAACCAATTTCCTCCCATAGAATAGGAGGAACTACGAACGCTCTGATTTCCCTGTTTCGGTAAACAGGAATATGTAGGCATAAGATCGAAAGAAAAGATCTTAGCGAGCGCAATCAACAAAAAACCCAAATCCCATATCTCAGTCAATCAAAAGCAGTAATTCAAAAACACCAGTCCTAACATCCTAATCCTTGTTCCCAGCTAGAAAGTCCTAGAAAGAAAGAAAACAGTATTGGCGAAAATACAAATAACCAGTACAAAGGCCCCCCACATTGATAGCATCCGTAACCTAACAGACCGCTGTTTAAACTCAGTATGCAAAGCAGGGTTAATTGGAGATATCTATTTCCCTTCCTTATTCAGCTCACAATAGGATAAAAAATGAATCGACCTGTAGTTTTAAGCTCAAACCGCAGAGAGCGACCAACGCTTAAGAACCGCGTCCAAAATCGCTCGCTACAGAAAAAGTGGCGCCCACTGTGGGGCTTTTCAAAGTTAGATCTAGGCACGGTCGTCCCCATTTTTCACAGAAAATTGGCGCCCACCGTGGGGCCCGTTCCTTTCTTTCTACTTCTCTTGTGTGAAAAATTGCACAAATGGCGACTCTGCTGGGGAGTCTCCTTTTCTGCCTTAGGGCATCATCCCCGTTTTCTACGGAAAATGGGAACTCTACCGAAGAGAAAGATTGACCTATGCTGGTCCATCTCTTAGGCAGGGAACCACAGATTGGGGCTTCCGCCGGGGAACTCATTTCTGTCAGGAACTTAGGATTCTTAGCTTTAAAAGTCTAGGATGATTAGGACAAATATATATACTGCTTTTCCTAATTGCTGTACGTGTTTATTTTTCTGCTAATGGGAATGCGTGTGATGCCGCATGTGGTGAGAATGAGTATACACCTAGAAAAGCCAAACCCGTTCGTCGTACGGAAGCTATCGGAAATAGCTGTTACGCGATACTACCCTCATTTGAGGCTGGTGATCTATTCTCGGTGAATAGCACTTACTCTAAGATTGCACACAACTCGCTGGCGATCCGCTTGTTGTCTTGCCTTCCTGGGAGGAGCTGATGATAATGAGTACAAGTACAAAAATCACCTTAGTGTAAACCTTTGGGGATGGGTAGAGCCTTGACTTCATGACAACGACCCTCTGACCCCATGTTTTTTCTATGTTTTTGTGTGTTGCATTCATGCATTCATCTAAAAAACATTAAAACATTCAAAAAACTTTCTCTTCTAGTCTCTCTATTTTTCAAATTAAACTAAGACTGTGATTGCAAATATCAGAGAAGAGGATTACGCTAATGGATTTCGGTAGAAGGAGAACTCACCAGTATACCTTCAAGGTTCCAAAATTAGGGGATTTGAGAAAGTTAGCAAGGATGATCGTTAACCCAGAGGCTTTCAAAGCCAAGCACGGTGGTTTACTACCACTGTTAAGAGTCCATGTGATTAAGGGGATCATGGACGTGCTCATTCAATTCTACGATCCGGTTTATCACTGTTTCACATTCCCGGATTACCAGCTTGCACCAACGCTGGAGGAGTATTCTCATCTGACTGATTTACATATCAGTGATCGAGCTCCGTTTTCTGGACTGGGAGAAATTCCAAAGAATCAGACTATTGCAATAGCAATTCATTTGGACGAGTCTGAGGTCAGGACTCACATGACCACTAAGGGTGGCATCCAAGGTTTTCCAGCCCAGTTCTTGACAAAGAAAGCCTTGTACATCGCTAGTATAGGGAACACGACTGCTTTTGAAAGCATCTTTGTCTTGCTCACCTACGGGTTATTTTTGTTTCCCAATATTAATAACTTCGTCGATATCAACGCTATTAAGGTTTTTCTCATTGGAAACCCTGTGCCGACTTTGCTCGCAGATGCGTATCATTCTGTACACTTGGGAAATTTGTACAGCGGAGGGGAGATCACATGCTGTGTACCTTTGCTTTACAAATGGTTTATCTCTCACTTGCCCAAGTCTGCTGCTTTTTGGGATTGCAAAAGTGTCTTACGTTGGTCACAGAAGATCATGTCTCTCACCAATTCCGATATAGATTGGTGTAATAGGATTTATGAGGGAATTAGAATCATTGATCGTTGTGGAAACTTCCCCAGCGTACCCCTCATAGGAATTAAAGGAGGAATCAACTATCATCCGATATTAGTTCTTCGTCAATTTGGATACCCGATGAGACACATCCCACTGGGTGTTCATCTGGAAGGTTTTTTCTTCAAGGAAGGAGAAAACGACAGAGCACTAAAGATGGAAATAGTGCAAGCTTGGAAACATGTTCGTAAGATAGGACGAGAGTCTCTGGGAAAACCGGACTGTGTCTCGGTGGAGCCTTATCTCCACTGGGTACAAACTAGAGCTCTCAAGCTAAGGATGCCTTATCCTCGTTACGGAATTCTTCCGCCGAGGGAAACTGTCATGTACTTCATGACGGAAACTGAAAAGCTTCGGGTTACTCTCAACAAAGTTCAAAAGGAAAGAAGGTCTTGGAAGAACAAGTACCGCACCCTCGATGGAGAGTGTATCCAAATACAGCAACTACTAAAAGAGAAAGATGCTCTGATTGAAATTTTGGAGCAGCATGCTGTAGAGAATCAAGATGACCAAAGGAATTTGCTCGCTCCTTTCACCTGGCAAAGGAATGACAACCCGACAACGGCCCAAGCGCCCCGGTCAAAGAAGAGGACTCGGGACCCATTAGTTTAGGTTTCTGTTTCTGCACTTTGTAATCTACTGTATTTCCATTTCTGTAATCCTTTGGAATTCAATAAAAAGGGGTTTCCTCACTGTTTGATATTTGCAATCTAATTGTCGAAGTTTATTTTGATTAAACCTAAAAACAATTAATATAATCATTGCATTCATCATTCTCACATCGCGTATTCTCCTTACCTACGAATCTCACGTTTGTGTCTCGGTTCTAGAGTCAAACTGTCTCATTCGTATAATACTCGGGCCAATCGTCAGAAAAGGATGGATGATCTTGAGGAAGAAAACAGAGAGTTGAAAGAAGAGATCGACGCTCTGAGAGAGGATATGAGAAAGCTTCGTAACGACATGCAAGCCATGGCAGAAGCTCAGCTACAAAGAACCGTGATCTCAGAGATCACCTCAACGCCCATCATAGAAAAGTATGATCCTAGGTATTAAATGCCGAAAGATCGTCCTTGGGGCATGCCTGTTAACTATATCCCGGAAGGATATGTTCCGCCGATCACTGAAGATCAGGGAATCGCAACAGAAGCCGCTGGGCCTGAAGGTTACAAACTTCGGGAAAGCGAAGATGCCAGGGGCATACTCAAGACTCCTGAAGGTTACAAACTTCGGGAGGCGCCAAGACTTACTGCCGTAGTCACAGTACCACCCCCTGTGGTGCACACTGTCCCGGAAGGACAGATTCCACAGACACCTTCTGGTAAGAAGGAAACTATGTTTGACAGAATGGAGGAATTCCAGGAGCAGTTCTTGGAAATGCAGAAAGAGCTGCAAGCCATTCGCGGTCAGGATCTATGTGGAAAGGACGCCGCAGACCTCTGCTTGGTCCCAAATGTGAAAGTCCCACACAAATTCCAAGTGCCCGACTTTGAAAAACACAAGGGTAACTCTTGCCCTCAGAGCCATCTGGTGATGTACGCTTGGCGGATGTTAGCTCAGACGGAGAATCAGGACCTGCTGATTCATTACTTTCAGGATAGTTTAACCGGTGCCGCACTCAAATGGTACATGGGTTTAAACCGTACTACGATCAGTACATTCAGAGATCTTGGCACTGCCTTCGTCCAACAATATAAGTACAATTTGGACATGGCACCCGACAGAGATCAACTCAGATCAATGTCGCAAAAGGACAAGGAAACCTTTAAGGAGTATGCTCAAAGGTGGCGTGAAATTGCCGCTCAAATTTGTCCACCTCTTGAGGAAAAAGAGATGACAAAAATCTTCTTAAAGACCTTAAGCTCATTTTACTATGACCGAATGGTTGCCAGTGCGCCCGGTGATTTCACCGAGATGGTCGGCATGGGCGTACGTCTTGAGGAAGCCGTCCGAGAAGGACGTTTGGTAAAAGACACTGGATCGACGAGCGGTAATAAAAAATATGGTAGTGCTCTCCCTAAGAAAAAAGAGCAAGATATTGGGAATATCTCTCTCGGAAAGCAAAGGCGACGTTATCAGCCAGTAGCAGCTGTAACTCATGCTATCGGCCCCGCGCCTATTCCTATGTATCAACCTCAGGTTGCGCAGAGCCAACCTGACCAACAAAGGACACAACAGCCTCTTCAGCTGGCTCGTCCTCCATATAACAACAACCGTACAACACGACCACCAGGATTTGATCCTATACCCGTAACGTACGCAGAGCTGTTTCCGTTACTGCTGGCTAAGGGGCACATTCAGACTAAGTTTCCCCTTTCAGTTCCGGAAAATCCGCCTTTTTGGTTTAAAGCGGAACAGACATGCCCTTATCATCAAGGAGGTTCAGGGCATAACATTGAGACTTGCCTCAATTTCAAATCCGACGTGCAAAAGCTTGTTAGGAGCGGGCTATTATCTTTCAAAGATACGAATCCTAATGTTCTTACGAACCCGCTGCCTCAACATGGGAAAGCTTCAGTCAACCTGATTGAGAAAGAGACTAACAATGTCTATCAAATTCATGATGTACTCTTATTGGAGACCAATCTGGTCAAGATGCATTGTAGACAGAGTGGATATGGCCATGTGCCACCTCATAATTATCACCAGTGTGATATCTGCTCTAAAGACAACCAGGGATGTTCTGTAGTGCAAGCAGCTCTACAGGAACAGATGGATCTTGGATGGATACAAGAGCACCGAGTTCGTGGAGTTAACATGGTTTACACAAATTCCAACGTCACTCAAAACCACGACATCCGTGTGATGAATGACAACTTGGTGGCGATGCACTCAAGGCAAAGCCAGTATCATAATCTGCCGCGGCACGATTACAGTTCCTGTCTGATTTGCTCGGTAAATAAACAGGGATGCTCTTTCATACAAGAGGCCCTCCAGCGTCAGATGGATCTTGGATGGATCCAAGACTACCATGATAGGAACTCCTATCAAATCAACATGGTTCAGATCTTTGACATTCGCGTGATGAATACCAACCTGGTAGAGTTACATGCTGAGCAGGTCCGACTCGGATTCTTAATATCACATGATTATCAAAACTGTAAAGCAGGTTGCGAAAACGATCGAGGTTGTACCCTTGTCCAGGAGGCACTTTAGCACTTGTTAAATCACTGGTGGATGCCAATCTATATGGACGAAGATACTCAGCAGATTAGTATCAATCACAGGAATCCTACTCGTCGTCAAAGTCAGGATGTCCGATCAATGGAAGATAACCTAGTGAGGTTACATTGTATTCAAAGTGGGCGTGGCCAGGTGCCTCCACACAACTATGACAGTTGTAGCGTCTGTTCGGAAAGTAACCAAGGGTGTTACCTTGTGAAAGTAGCTCTTCAGGATCAGGTCGATCACGGAGAAATTCGTCCATATCCAGGTTCAGAACCCATCATTTGGTCGCCGAATTACCTTGCCGATCAAGTTGAGGATGTTGTCACCATCTCTGGTCGTCACCAGACCAGGGATGTTTTTGCCATCATCCCTCTACTTGACGAATCTAGAGTTCCCAACCGGGAACGGATCGAGATTACTTATGATGGTCAGAAAAATCAGAAGGTTCCCATAGTCATCTATCTACCGGGGCCACTACCGTATGAATCAGCTAAGGCAATCCCTTACAAATACGGTGCAACAACAATTGAAAATGGAAAGGAAATTTCATTACCCTCCGTCGTGAATATCGCAGACATCAGTCGTGTAACACAGAGCGGTCGAATCTTCAACCGAGGGGTTGGAGAATCCAACAAGGAAAAGGAACTTCAGGCAGAAATTCCTGATCCACCAGTCGGTCAATCTAGTAATCCAGACTTTTCAAAAGACAAAGATGAGATGCTAAAGCTCATCCAAAGGAGTGAACATAACATTGTTGATCAACTGTTACAGACTCCTTCAAAGATCTCAGTATTATCACTGTTACTCAGTTCAGAAGCCCACAGGGAGGCTCTACAGAAAGTCTTGGAGCAAGCCTTTGTGGAACAGGATGTAACAATCAGACAGTTCGATAGTATTGTCTCTATCATCACTTCCTGGAATAATTTGGGATTTAGTGATGAAGAATTACCTGAAGAGGGTCGATGTCATAACATGGCGCTCAACATTACAGTTAACTGCCAGGGCGATGCTTTAGCCAAAGTACTGGTAGACACAGGGTCAGCCCTGAATGTTATGCCGAAGTCCACTTTGATGCAATTATCATTCAAGGGCCCTCCGATGAGAGTCAGCGAGGTCGTCGTCTAAGCATTCGATGGATCCAGAAAAACAGTTATCGGCGAAGTGGATCTTCCCATAACTATTGGTCCTCACACTTTCCAAATCACTTTCCAGGTCATGGACATCCGGGCAACATAAAGTTGTTTATTAGGAAGACCTTGGATACATCAGGCTGGAGCGGTTACTTCAACCCTCCACCAAAAGTTAAAGTTCGTCAAGAATGATCAACTTGTCACGGTTTGTGGGGAACAAGCCTTGCTTGTGAGCAACTTATCATCATCTACTTGTGTGGAACCCGAGGAGGTTATTGGAACTCAGTTCCAAGCACTATCGGTGAGCAAGGACAATCAGTCCAAAGAAGGAACTTCAATTTCTTCATACAAAGATGCTATCAAAGCGGTCGAGAGTACCGATACGACAGGATGGGGACGGCTTGTCATTCCCATTGACAATAAAACAAAGAAGGGTCTTGGTTTTTCTGCAACCTGTACCCAGACAGCCGCCAACGATGAAAGTCTTCATCCCCTTCAAAACTTCTTCCACAGTGGAGGTTTTCTTCACCCAGTGTCACAGATAGTTCATGCTATCTATGAGGAAGATCCCTCTGACACAGATGAAGAATGGAAGTCCTACCTTAACAAGGACGGTTATATGTCTCAGGAAGAGGTGCCTATGCCTTTTTGCTTTCCTACAGAAAGTCTGAGATTTATACCAAGATCAGATGTCGAAATGATCTATGGAGATTGTGATCCGGAAGGATGTCGTGCTCCGCCAAATTCATTAGAGGAAGACACTCCGATGAAAGACAGCTTTGATCACAATTACTATGGCCCGATGGATGGCCTGCCAATGTGGCAGCCTTACCCAGGAAACTTGGGGCAAGAAAGTCAGCCGAGTAATGAAGCTCAACTGAGCGTCATTGAACAGAATACCTGTGTCCCCACTATGTCATGGGATCAACACTCAGGTCATTCAGAAACTACTCAACATGAAGATGAATTCTCAACGTTTGCAGGACTTGAATTCATCAACTATGCTTTTCCCGAGGTCAACGTCATCGAGAGGGATGATTCCTCCAGTTCCACAGAAGTGTGGGACACCCTGGGACAACCAAGTGGAAAATACGACTATATGGTCAGGTACACTGCTCCCGAAAGTTCTCGTATCAGGCTCGAAGACATCCAGCCGACTGGATGGGGAGATACAGCTGAGAGCACAGATGCTATGCAAAATACAACTGAGGAATTCTCCTACGACAATTCTGCCTGGGAGACAGATTCCAATGATTCTGCTCCACCGGAAATCAGCGTCATTTCTGAAGACAAATCAAAGAAGGTGCCAGACTTTGTGATTCACCAAGGAGTTCGCCGCCAATGGGTTGCTGTCGAGGTTCCGAAGGTCGTTCATCAGTCAAAGTAATTGCCATCTTTAACCTTTCTCCCTGCTGTAATACCCCAAATTTTGACCACTTAGATTTCCCATCATTGTGAAAATCATCATCACAATATGGATGAACCATCATGCTTCATCAGTCTCCCCAAAGATGGGTGAGCATCCAATACAAACAGAATTTAGGTTTCAAGCCCTCTCTGAGTGCTTAGACAAAGGATCAATCAAGAAATGACATGATATTCAACTTGTCTAATCTCTCAAACATCCACAATGGATCAAAAAGGGATCCCACTTCAAGGATTAAGCACAAGGCTGCTCCCTTCTAGGTGGATCAAGTCTCAAGATCGACAGTATCACCAAATTAGGGTTTTGGTCGACCAGGGCTTCCAGATGGAAATTTTCATCTGGGCACAAGTCAATGATCCAAAACATAACCTAATATGCTTCATGGAACCTCATGAACCCATGCATCAAGTCAATTTTGCCTCAGGGGATGCATTCATCAAAAATCAGGAATTAGGGTTTCTTGACCTAATTCACCCCTAAGTTGACTTTTGGGACAAACCATGAGCCAAGACCTCAAGAGATGATTTGAGGGTCTCTAATATACCATATTGATCCATTTGTAACAATGGATTGATCCAAGAAGCTTGAGCAACAAGTCTCATTTTCATCTGCACCACAATTAGGGTTTTAAGGGAAAAGTCAACTGTAACTTTGACTTTTGACCAGGACATGCTCCCAAACCCTAATACATGATTGAATATACCCTATGACACCCATGGAACATGTCCATCAAGTTTGATTTAGGTCAAGGACATGATTTCCTGAAGAATTGCATAGTTTGGAATTCATCTGATAAAAAGTCAACTGTGCACAAATAGTCAACTTTGACTTTTTGAGATTTTTCACCAAAATGGATTTTTAACCCTAAAATGATGTTAATGTATGATTTGAATCATCATTCATCAAGAAAAATCAAGAAAAGTGAGATAACTTGTAAAAGGGGTAACCGTAAAACTTAGAAAATTTTCTAAGTTAAAAATAAAGTGGCAAAGGTACCAACTTTGAAGGACCATAACTCCTAAACCACAAGGCCATTTTTTCTCATCCAAAGATGGATTTGTATCCCTCATTATCACCTACAAAAACTTCAACTACAAGTCACTCCAATTCATTAAGGATTTTGAGTTATGGAGTGATCAAAGTGGCTAAAAAGTGAAAATGTCACTTTTTCCAACACTTGGTGAAATTTTCACTAAGTCAGATTCTGCCTCACTTTTTGCCAAATGTAGGGGGATTTTTCACTTGGAATCAAAAGAGATCAAAACCAAACTTGTTCAAACAGTTGTTGTATCATGTAAGAGCTTTCCAAAATGGCCAAGAACATTGCCAAATTCAACCTACACCATGAGATACAACATTGCCAAGTTGCCTTGCTGAAATCTGTCAAGGCATGGCAGAATTTGCAACTTTGTTCGATTTGCCAAAATCAGCCAAATTCAATTGCTCCTATCCACTTGGACACCTCAGAGGATTGAATCTAAAGGGGACAATCACTGAGCCAAGTCTCCAAAGTCCATGGAACAAGAAATAGCATGTTGAACCTAGAATGGCCAAAATAGGGACAAGACTTCAAATTTGGAATGAGGCATTCAATGGAACCATCAAGATGGCATGGACTGAGCCATTCTCATCTGAAATCAGTCAAGACTTATCCAAGACCAAGGGGACTAAAGCTCTGTGCCCTAACCTTAGAGGAGACTTGGATTTTCATTTGCCAACATTGGCCAAACCTACTTACCAGCTGCCATGCACTATTCCTTGCAAAACAAACTTGCTCTACTATAAATAGAGCTCAATTGTGGTCAGTTTGAGTACACCAACGCCATCTAACAGATGCTTTCCTCAAAATCTCTTTCTCTTGGCAAAAATGCCTTTCTTAGCAAGGTATCTATCAGGTTTTGAGTTTGAGAGCAATTCTGCACAAACCAATCACTCACACACCTCACATACTTTACATATGAGCTGATCAAACAATCACATAACATCTGGAGCATCAAAATCTCAAAATCACTTGCCATCCACACAAGTTTGAAGTGAAGTTGCAGCTGAGATGCCATAAACTGATCCAGTCCATTTCAATTTAATCCAAGTGTTCAAACACACTCCATATGGTGTAGGGAAGCTGTCCAGATCATCACAACTTGTCTGTAACACCTCCAACTCAAAATCACATCTGCTCTTGCTGTCACGACTTGGAGGTAAGCCTAAACTTGGGCATCTCTCAATCTATGCATATTTCCTCGCACAATAATTTGGCCATATGTTCATAATCATGCATGGAATGTTTTCCCTCAATTAATTGCATTGTTTGAATCGTGTATCAAAAATCCTAGCCTTCATGCAGAAATTAGGGTTCTTAAGGTCTCTTCGTGATTTCTTGTTGTATGTTTAATTTAAATGAAATTAAAGTACATAAACATGGTCGTGAGGTTGAAACGAGCATAATGATATGTGGATTGCATGATATGATTACGTATTCATGGAGATTGGATAGAAAATGCAAATCTGAGAAACCCAGAAAAACGCGCGTGTTCTTGGTGTTGTTCTTGGCGCCATTTTCATAAATTCAAATATTTGAATTTTGTGATTTTGTTTAATTGATTCAAAAATTAATATCTCTCTGAGTTTTAATGATTTTGAGCTGATTCTTTTTTTAATAATTCACAAAAATGTTAAAATATTTTATTTTATCAAAAAATCCCAAAAATATTATTTATTTCATATAATTGATATTTTTGCAAAGAATTAATATTTTCATTGTTTTTGGCATTTTAAATATTTTTTCTACATTGATTTTGCAATTTTTAATGCTTTCTAATTATTTTGTAGGTCAATACTTAATTTTTGAAGCATTAATCCAAGGTCACAATTTTTTTTCCATGTGTTAAACAATTTTTTGATCATTTTAATTGAAATTTTATTCAATTAAATACATTTTGAAAACAAATTAGGGTTTTGGATTAATTCAACCTTCATAAATCATTTTCAAACCTTTTTGGGCCTCTTGAGAGATTGTAAGACCCATCCCCCCTTGTACAAAAACTTTTTGGGCCTCACTCATTGTATAAGTCCTTCTGTACAAGTAAACGGCGCGATCGTCGCCCGTTTAAAAATAAAAATCATTTGGGCCTCTCCTTGAGCTATAAGACCCATTCAAAACACTTTGGGCCTCTATTAGAGTGTAAGACCCAATCCCCCTTTTAACCAAAATAATTTTGGGCCTTACTTATTGTATAAGTCCCCCCGCGTTAAAAGAAAACCCCGGCGCGATCGCCATTTTTAAACGAAAAATCATTTGGGCCTACCCTCGTGTTACAAGCCTCACTCTTTTCTTTAAACCTTTTTGGCCCTCTTGAGAGAGTGTAAGACCCATCCCTTTGTACAGAAAACCATTTTGGGCCCCAGTCACTTGTATAAGTCCCGCTGTACAAAGTCAAACAGTGCGCTCACTGATAAAACCCTGGGCCTCTCCTTGAGCTGTAAGCCCCAAATCTTTCTTTTTCAAAGCACTTTCTCCTTTGATTTTGAATATACTGTTGTTTTTAATCTTTCTTTGTTGAACAACTAACCAAACAGCATGGAAGCACTCCAACCGAGTAAGTGGTTATCGCTTTCATTTACTGCTTTCATATTATAAACTGTATTGTGGGGATGCTCACTGTAAGTCTCCTTTCATAAACTCATATCTACTATGTAATAATAGTATAGATATTTCGAGTTTCCCCGGCAACTACGTCTAGAACTAGGTGACGCCGTTTCATTTATTCGTAGAAATAGATGCCTAGATCCCCAATAGGAGCACCAGACACAGTCTTCTCTTCGGCTGTCCTCCTTAGGAATCGTCAAGAAGCTCTACTCCCCAAGATGAATGTATTCTCCTTGAATGGCATCTTTGAGTTTCTTCCAAATTCTCGAACTTTCCTGACTTGATCTATTCCTTGTGGATAGCTTGCCTTGAATGTCTCGGGGTTTGGGTACCCACTACGGTCATAATCTTGGACCTTAACTAAGGAACCCTCTTTAAAGGTTAAAAGTCACTGGATAGTAAACCTCGCACGTTTACCAGTGGTTTTTATCTTTAAAAGAGTTATCTCTCCTAATGGAAAGGAGATGATAAGACCCACGGGCTTCTTAAAAGCATCGGCCTCCTCTTGGGCATTATTCAAGGACCATACGGCTTCTTAGAAGTATTCACAGCCTCCTCTTAGGCTTCGTATAATGATCTCTTCCTCCGGGAATGATAGCCTCCTCTTGGGCTTCGTACAAGGACCTGTCGGCTTCTTAAAAGTTTCCAGCCTCCTCTTGGGCTTCGTACAAATTGTCCCGACGACCTCCTAGAGGTATAAGAACAGAACCTAGTCATCCTCATAGAACAGTCCTTTCATAGAGTCTACTACTGTTTCTCACAGCATAGTACAAAAGATAAAACTCTAGACACGGACAGTCTAACTTCCTTGAGTCTCAAAGACATTCTCAAGCACCCTTCGTTAAATAGGAAGGAAACCCGCAGACTCGGACAGTCTCGACACCCCTTTGGATTTCCTGTTTCCTCAAAGAGAAGGAAATATCCCTGATCCTCAAATCAAACCCCTGGGTACAGTATTACTCATATAAGAACTGATTTTCTCTTTTAAAATCAGTATATTGGATCTGTCACTCAACTGAAACAGTTACAATAGCCTCCATCTCGGGCTTCGTACGAGATACCAAAATTCTCCCCAGTGGAGTCAAAACAACCTTTTCGCCTCTCTCTCGGGCTTTGTACGAGATACAAAAACACTCTCTTACTGAGTATAAAAGATTCTCCAACTGAGTCAACTCTTTGCTAGCCTCCTCTTAGGCTTTGTATAACGATATGCCCCACTGGGTCGAACCCTTCTAGCCTCTCTCTCGGGCTTTGTACGAGACACAAAATAGCCTCCTCTTAGGCTTTGTATAATGATTTTCCTAGCGGAAATTAGCCTCCTCTTAGGCTTTGTATAAGAAAACCACTGGTTAATCCAATTAACCTTTTAGCATCAAAGCTGTGCCTCGTTCACAGTGTACAAACATCAACAACTCCTTTCCCTTCATCTAATCGCTGTAAGCGGCAAGCCTCTGGATCATCTACATCCATGCCACTGTCCCTCTGTTAGCATGAGAAATTCCTAAGGAAAGATGGCATTGCTCTATACTGAGTTAAAGTCTTCTCCTTCAGGTTAAAACCCTTTCTTCGGAAATTATGGCATTGCTCGGATCCGCGTATCCCAGTTAAAGTAATTCTCCTTCCCCCTCTTTAGAGATGACAAATTCTCTCTAAAGTCGAGGTCATTCAGCTTCAAATCTTAGGCTTTGATCAAGATACAAATTACCTTTCGCTTCACGTCTTGGGCTTTGAACAAGACACCAAAAACCAATTTCCTCCCATAGAATAGGAGGAACTATGAACGCTCTGATTTCCCTGTTTCGGTAAACGGGAATACGTAGGCATAAGATCGAAAGAAAAGATCTTAGCGAGCGCAATCAACAAAAAACCCAAATCCCATATCTCAGTCAATCAAAAGCAGTAATTCAAAAACATCAGTCCTAACATCCTAATCCTTGTTCCCAGCTAGAAAGTCCTAGAAAGAAAGAAAACAGTATTGGCGAAAATACAAATAACCAGTACAAAGGCCCCCCACATTGATAGCATCCGTAACCTAACAGACCGCTGTTTAAACTCAGTATGCAAAACAGGGTTAATTGGAGACATTTATTTCCCTTCCTTATTCAGCTCACAATAGGATAAAAAATGAATCGACCTGTAGTTTTAAGCTCAAACCGCAGAGAGCGACCAGCGCTTAAGAACCGCGTCCAAAATTGCTCGCTACACCTGCCCAGGTGAAACGGATGTTTTGATAGGGCTCTTTTTCTGTAAATTTCCCTCTTCGCTTTGCCCGAAGCGACAGAGTTTTGTTTTATAGGGCTGTCGTTTCAAGATTCGACTTGTTCATTAATAAAATAACGTCGTTCTGTAATTTCCGCATTAATTGTTGTTTTCTCTTTTTTCTTTTTCAGAAAATGGTAATCCTAAAAAACATTCAATAATAAAAACAAGCAGTAAAATCAAAACACTGCACACACTTACATTTTCTCTATCTCTTTTAAACATGAATCATCACGTCATGCAGATTGCTTGTTTTATACCCCGTTGGAACATACGATCCGATGCCTTCTTCCAACTTTGAGTTCCCGGTATTCGAGGCTGAAGAAGAAAATGACGACCAAATTCCAGAAGAGATCTCCCGACTACTCAGACAAGAGGAAAGGTCCATCGAACCTCACAAAGAGCCGTTGGAAACGGTAAACTTGGGTTCAGGGCAAGAGAGAAAAGAAATCAGGATCGGAGCATTGCTCAGTCCAACTGCCAGAGAGGGTTTGATAAAGCTTCTCAAAGAATTCCCCGATGTATTCGCTTGGTCCTATCAGGATATGCCAGGGTTGGATACCAGCATCGTGGAACATCACTTACCGTTGAGATCGAAATGTCCGCCAGTAAAGCAAAGGTTGAGACGGACTCACCCAGACATGGCCATCAAAATCAAAGAGGAGGTACAGAAATAGATCGATGCGGGTTTCCTCGCTACATCTGAATATCCTCAATGGTTAGCCAACATCGTGCCCGTTCCCAAAAAGGACGGAAGGGTCAGAATGTGTGTTGATTACAGAGATCTGGACAAGGCAAGTCCAAAGGACGACTTTCCTTTACCACACATTGACATGTTGGTTGACAGCACAGCAAAGTTCAAAGTATTCTCCTTCATGGATGGATTCTCGGGCTATAACCAGATCAAAATGGCGCCGAAAGACATGGAGAAAACTTCGTTCATTACCCCATGGGGTACCTTTTGTTACAAGGTAATGCCGTTCGGTTTGAAGAACGCCGGGGCAACCTATCAAAGGGCCATGACTACTCTGTTTCATGACATGATACACAAGGAAATCGAAGTATATGTCGATGATTTGATTGCAAAATCAAGAACAGAGGATGAGCACGTTGAACATCTGTCAAAATTGTTCGAACGTCTAAGAAAATTCAAGCTCCGCTTGAATCCCAACAAGTGCACCTTCGGTGTCCGTTCAGGGAAACTACTAGGGTTCGTCGTCAGCCAGAAAGGAATTGAAGTTGATCCTGACAAGGTCAAGGCCATTCAAGAAATGACTTCTCCGAAAACTGAAAAACAAGTCAGAGGATTCCTGGGACGTTTGAACTACATCTCCAGATTCATATTCCTTATGACCGCCACATGCGCGCCGATTTTCAAATTACTCAAAAAGAACCAGGATTGCGTTTGGTCAGATAATTGCCAAACCGCCTTCGACAGTATCAAGGAATATCTGTTGAATCCTCCGATTCTATCACCTCCAGTGGAAGGAAGACCACTAATCATTTACCTCACAGTCCTAGAGGACTCAATGGGATGTGTACTTGGCCAACAAGACGAAACTAAACGGAAAGAGTCTGCCATTTACTATCTAAGCAAGAAATTCACCGACTGCGAAACTCGGTACACAATGCTTGAGAAAACTTGTTGCGCTTTGGCTTGGGCAGCCAAACGTCTTCGCCAGTACATGATTCGTCATACTACTTAGTTGGTATCCGAAATGGATCCAATCAAGTACGTTTTCGAAAAACCTGCTCTCACGGGAAGGATTGCCCGTTGGCAGATGTTACTATCAGAATATGACATAGAGTACCACGCTCAAAAAGCCGTTAAAGGAAGTATTTTAGCCGATTATTTGGCTCATCAACCGGTTGACGATCAAGAATCAATCGGGTTTGACTTCCCAGACGAAGATGTCATGTATCTAAAGATGAAAGATTGCGATGAACCGCTACCCAGTGAAGGGCCAGAACCAGGTTCCCAGTGGGGACTTATCTTTGACGGAGCAGTCAATCATTATGGAAACGGAATTGGGGCAATCATTGTTACCCCTCAGGGTTCCCACATTCCTTTCACTGCCAGACTTACGTTCAAATGTACGAACAACGAGGCCGAATACGAAGCATGTATCATGGGTCTCGAAGAAGCGATTGATTTAAGGATCAAAAACTTGGACGTATATGGTGACTCAGCCTTGGTTATTAACCAGATAAAAGGAGATTGGAACACATACCAATCAGGATTGATTCCTTACAAAGACTATGCAAGAAGGTTGTTACCCTTCTTCAACAGAGTCGACTTTCATCACATCCCTCGTGATGAGAATCACATGGCTGACGCATTAGCCACTCTCTCTTCCATGATCAGTGTAGGTCGATGGAATGACATACCTAAGATCGACATAATGCGCCTTGAACGACCCGCTTACATCTTCGCGATTGAAGCAGTCATAGACGACAGACCTTGGTATCATGATATCAAATGCTTCCTTCAGAAACAAGAGTACCCATCTGGGGCACTCAGAAAAGACAGGAAAACCCTCAGAAGATTGGCTGGAAACTTCTTCTTGAGCGGTGACACTCTCTATAAGAGAAATTTTGACATGGTCTTGCTCTGATGCGTAGACAGACCCGAAGCAGACGTGCTCATGAAAGAAATTCATGAAGGATCCTTTGGCACTCATGCCAACGGACACACAATGGCGAGAAAAATTCTCAGGGCCGGGTATTATTGGTTGACAATGGAATCCGACTGCTACAAGTACATGAGGAGGTGTCACAAGTGTCAGATATACTCTGACAAAATTCATGTACCGCCATCACATCTCAAAGTTCTCTCTTCCCCATGGCCTTTTTCTATATGGGGAATCGACATGATTGGTTTGATTGAACCTAAGGCTTCAAACGGACATCGGTTCATCCTGGTAGCCATTGACTATTTCACCAAGTGGGTCGAAGCAACGTCATTCGCCAATGTAACCCGACAAGTGGTGGTCCGATTTATCAAAAACAATATCATCTGTCGTTATGGTGTTCCAAGCGAGATCATTACTGATAATGGATCTAACTTGAACAATAAGATGATGAAAGAGTTGTGTGCAGAGTTCAAGATCGAACACCATAACTCATCTCCCTACCGACCCAAGATGAACGGAGCGGTAGAAGTGGCTAACAAGAACATCAAGAAGATCGTTCAAAAGATGGTTGTAACCTACAAAGATTGGCACGAAATGCTACCCTTTGCTTTTCATGGTTGTCGCACATCTGTCCGTACTTCAACAGGGGCAACCCCTTTCTCTCTAGTGTATGGCATGGAACCAGTGCTCCCCATAGAAGTAGAGATCCCATCAATTCGGATATTGATGGAAGCTAAGCTCACCGAAGCTGAATGGTGTCGAAGTCGACACGACGAATTGAATCTGATCGAGGAAAAACGAATCACGGCACTATGCCACGGTCAGTTGTACCAACAGAGAATGAAGAGGGCATTCGACAAAAAGGTCTGACCGCGTGTTTTCAGGAGAGAAGACCTTGTGCTCAAGAAGGTACAATCATTTCTCACTGATTCTCGGGGCAAATGGACCCCAAATTATGATGGCCCCTATGTGGTCACGAAAGCTTTCTCAGGCGGCGCCTTGAGACTTGCAACCATGGACGGAGAAGAATTTGCCTACCCCACGAATGTTGATGTAGTCAAGAAATACTTCGCCTAAACTAAAAAAAAAAAAACGTCTCGGTGGATTGAAAACCCGAAAGGGCGGTCCAGGCAAAAGTTAGAGACATGAAAAAAAATCATCATCCCGATGGATTGGAAATCTCATAGTACAATCCAGGCAAAAATTAGGGATAATGGCAAGTAACTATGTTCAACAGAGGCAAGTCCCTCAGCAGTAGTTACATCATCTATCGGAGGAAATCTCCAGTCAAGGTCATCTTCGACGGAAGCTCAGGATGTCCCGAACTCAAAGTTGGTAGAAGGATAGTGGTCGTTATGTTTCAACGTAGCCCTTTTCCCTGTAAATTACCATTTTCTAACTTTGTATGTACTCTTTGGAATCACGCGTTTGGCTGATCTCCATCTTATCAATAAAATTTGAGCCATTGTGCTTTTGTTTGTAATTCTTTACTTGTTTTAGCTTTACAGAACGACGTTGTTTAAACTTAATCAGCGATTCTTGAAATAAAACAAAAAAATGAATTTACTTGTTAAAAATTTTTCTGCTTTTAAAATAAAGATGGCAATTTCTTTTGACTGTTGAACATCAGAAGAACATCGATCGCTTCTCCCGAAGTAAGCGAACTTCAAAGTGCAGAATCAAAGTACTCCTTCTAAGCCAGTATGCCTAAATGAAGGGATCAACTGTGCCAGAGACCTTGTTTCGTCTGACACGCCTCGGCCGAGTTCTCATCTCCTAAGCCCGATCAACATAGCTCCTAACGGGACTATCTCTCCTAAGCAAGGTGGAATTGCTATTTTGAATCAACGATACTTCTTCGCCCCGCGATAGCCGAGTGTCCAATTGTGTTCATCCATTAGTCTGTATGTCGCGTCTGTTTTGTCAGCATATACATACATACATCATGCATTTTTTATTTTCGTTCGCATTTCATATTGCATCACTATCACTCTAGTCGGTCTTGTCCCCTAGTGATAACAGTTTTCTCAATCGAGTTTGTCAGCTCTTTCCTCGTCAGGAAACGTTGTGTCTGAACAATCTCGCCACCAGTGTATCGTTAGATCAGAGTCGGCACTCGACCACTTTGATAACTTGAACCTCTGAAAAGCCAGAGAAAACTTTCTATAAACATCACTCTTCGCCATTGAAGATGATATCCTTGCTTTCCCGGATTAAGGAAAATCCACAGAGAAAGCCTCGTGATCAGAGATTCGGCAGCACGCCAGTTTTGCTCCGAAAAACCACTGATGAGAAGGTCATTGGAACCTCAAAATTGGATCCAATCATATGGCATTTCTCCGGGAAGATCCCGAGAAAAGTATGATGTAACCCCAAACGAAAACAGTCTCCCAAGAGACTCGTTTTCCCCAGTAAAATCGACAAATGACATCTCTCCAGGAAAATTTGGCGAGAAGTTTGAAGGAAAACCGCTACGAATAGCGTCCCTTGTCAGTAAAGTTTATTGACAAAAGAAACTAAGACCAGTTCCTTGGTAGGAAACCAGGATCGAGGGGAAGTTTAAATCAGAAACTAAGACCAGTTCCTTGGTAGGAAACCAGGATCGAGGGGAAGTTTAAATCAGAAACTAAGACCAGTTCCTTAGTAGGAAACCAGGATCGAGGGGAAGTTTAAATCAGAAACTAAGACCAGTTCCTTGGTAGGAAACCAGGATCGAGGGGAAGTTTAAATCAGAGACCGAGACCAGTTCCTTGGTAGGAAACCAAGAACGAGGGGAGGTTTATTTCAAAAGAAAACTGAGACCAGTTCCTTGGCTGAAGACCAGGATCGAGGGGTAGTTTACCTTTTCTAAGCATCATTGCTTAGCTAAAGAAGATGAATGCGTAAGCTACCATTCATAACCACCATCAAAATTTCGGATATTCCGATATTTAATCCTCTTGCACCCCGAATGCTCGAATCCCTTCGTCATTCACACCTTCGGGTCCAAGAAGATTAAATAGGGGCATCTGTAATACCCCAAATTTTGACCACTTAGATTTCCCATCATTGTGAAAATCATCATCACAATATGGATGAACCATCATGCTTCATCAGTCTCCCCAAAGATGGGTGAGCATCCAATACAATCAAAATTAGGGTTTCAAGCCCTCTCTGAGTGCTTAGACAAAGGATCAATCAAGAAATGACATGATCTTCAACTTGTCTAAACTCTCAAACATCCACAATGGATCAAAAAGGGATCCCACTTCAAGGATTAAGCACAAGGCTGCTCCCTTCTAGGTGGATCAAGTCTCAAGATCGACAGTATCACCAAATTAGGGTTTTGGTCGACCAGGGCCTCCAGATGGAAATTTTCATCTGGGCACAAGGCAATGATCCAAAACATAACCTAATATGCTTCATGAAACCTCATGAACCCATGCATCAAGTCAATTTTGCCTCAGGGGATGCATTCATCAAAAATCAGGAATTAGGGTTTCTTGACCTAATTCACCCCTAAGTTGACTTTTGGGACAAACCATGAGCCAAGACCTCAAGAGATGATTTGAGGGTCTCTAATATACCATATTGATCCATTTGGAACAATGGATTGATCCAAGAAGCTTGAGCAACAAGTCTCATTTTCATCTGCACCACAATTAGGGTTTTAAGGGAAAAGTCAACTGTAACTTTGACTTTTGACCAGGACATGCTCCCAAACCCTAATACATGATTGAATATACCCTATGACACCCATGGAACATGTCCATCAAGTTTGATTTAGGTCAAGGACATGATTTCCTAAAGAATTGCACAGTTTGGAATTCATCTGATAAAAAGTCAACTGTGCACAAAAAGTCAACTTTGACTTTTTGAGATTTTTCACCAAAATGGATTTTTAACCCTAAAATGATGTTAATGTATGATTTGAATCATCATTCATCAAGAAAAATCAAGAAAAGTGAGATAACTTGTAAAAGGGGTAACCATAAAACTTAGAAAATTTTCTAAGTTAAAAATAAAGTGGCAAAGGTACCAACTTTGGAGGACCATAACTCCTAAACCACAAGGCCATTTTTTCTCATCCAAATATGAATTTGTAGCCCTCATTATCACCTACAAAAACTTCAACTACAAGTCACTCCAATTCATTAAGGATTTTGAGTTATGGAGTGATCAAAGTGGCTAAAAAGTGAAAATGTCACTTTTTCCAACATTTAGTGAAATTTTCACTAAGTCAGATTCTGCCTCACTTTTTGCCAAATGTAGGGGGATTTTTCACTTGGAATCAAAAGAGATCAAAACCAAACTTGTTCAAACAGTTGTTGTATCATGTAAGAGCTTTCCAAAATGGCCAAGAACATTGCCAAATTCAACCTACACAATGAGATACAACATTGCCAAGTTGCCTTGCTGAAATCTGTCAAGGCAAGGCAGAATTTGCAACTTTGGTCGATTTGCCAAAATCAGCCAAATTCAATTGCTCCTATCCTCTTGGACACCTCAGAGGATTGAATCTAAAGGGGACAATCACTGAGCCAAGCCTCCAAAGTCCATGGAACAAGAAATAGCATGTTGAACCTAGAATGGCCAAAATAGGGACAAGACTTCAAATTTGGAATGAGGCATTCAATGGAACCATCAAGGTGGCATGGACTGAGCCATTCTCATCTGAAATCAGTTAAGACTTATCCAAGACCAAGGTGACCAAAGCTCTGTGCCCTAACCTCTAGTCAATGGCTAGATGAGACTTGGATTTTCATTTGCCAACATTGGCCAAACCTACTTACCAGCTGCCATGCACTATTCCTTGCAAAACAAACTTGCTCTACTATAAATAGAGCTCAATTGTGGTCAGTTTGAGTACACCAAAGCCATCTAACAGATGCTTTCCTCAAAATCTCTTTCTCTTGGCAAAAATGCCTTTCTTAGCAAGGTAGCTATCGGGTTTTGAGTTTGAGAGCAATTCTGCACAAACCAATCACTCACACACCTCACATACATCACATATGAGCTGATCAAACACTCACATAACATCTGGAGCATCAAAATCTCAAAATCAGTTGCCATCCACACAAGTTTGAAGTGAAGTTGCAGCTGAGATGCCATAAACTGATCCAGTCCATTTCAATTCAATCCAAGTGTTCAAACACACTCCATATGGTGTAGGGAAGCTGTCCAGATCATCACAACTTGTCTGTAACACCTCCAACTCAAAATCACATCTGCTCTTGCTGTCACGACTTGGAGGTAAGCCTAAACTTGGGCATCTCTCAATCTATGCATATTTCCTCGCACAATAATTTGGCCATATGTTCATAATCATGCATGGAATGTTTTCCCTCAATTAATTGCATTGTTTGAATCGTGTATCAAAAATCCTAGCCTTCATGCAGAAATTAGGGTTCTTGAGGTCTCTTCGTGATTTCTTGTTGTATGTTTAATTTAAATGAAATTAAAGTACATAGACATGATCGTGAGGTTGAAACGAGCATAATGATATGTGGATTGCATGATATGATTACGTATTCATGGAGATTGGATAGAAAATGCAAATCTGAGAAACCCAGAAAAACGCGCGTGTTCTTGGTGTTGTTCTTGGCGCCATTTTCATAAATTCAAATATTTGAATTTTGTGATTTTGTTTAATTGATTCAAAAATTAATTTCTCTCTGAGTTTTAATGATTTTGAGTTGATTCTTTTTTTAATAATTCACAAAAATGTTAAAATATTTTATTTTATAAAAAAAATCCCAAAAATATTATTTATTTCATATAATTGATATTTTTGCAAAGAATTAATATTTTCATTGTTTTTGGCATTTTAAATATTTTTTCTACATTGATTTTGCAATTTTTAATGCTTTCTAATTATTTTGTAGGTCAATACTTAATTTTTGAAGCATTAATCCAAGGTCACAATTTGTTTTCCACATGTTAAACAATTTTTGATCATTTTAATTGAATTTTTATTCAATTAAATACATTTTGAAAACAAATTAGGGTTTTGGATTAATTCAACCTTCATAAATCATTTTCAAAACCTCTTTGGGCCTCTTGAGAGAGTGTAAGACCCATCCCCCCTTGTACAAACACTTTTTGGGCCTCACTCATTGTATAAGTCCCTTTGTACAAGTAAACGGCGCGATCGTCGCCCGTTTAAAAATAAAAATCATTTGGGTCTCTCCTTGAGCTATAAGACCCATTCAAAACACTTTGGGCCTCTCCTTGAGCTATAAGACCCAATCCCCCTTTTAACCAAAACTTTTTGGGCCTGACTTATTGTATAAGTCCCTCTGCGTTAAAAGAAAACCTCGGCGCGATCGCCATTTTTAAACGAAAAATCATTTGGGCCTACCCTCGTGTTATAAGCCCCACTCTTTTCTTTAAACCTTTTTGGGCCTCTTGAGAGAGTGTAAGACCCATCCCTTTGTACAGAAAACCATTTTGTGCCCCAGTCACTTGTATAAGTCCCGCTGTACAAAGTCAAACAGTGCGCTCACTGATAAAACCCTGGGCCTCTCCTTGAGCTGTAAGCCCCAAATCTTTCTTTTTCAAAGCACTTTCTCCTTTGATTTTGAATATACTGTTGTTTTTAATCTTTCTTTGTTGAGCAACTAACCAAACATCATGGAAGCACTGCAACCGAGTAAGTGGTTATCGCTTTCATTTACTGCTTTCATATTATAAACTCTATTGTGGGGCTGCTCACTGTAAGTCTCCTTTCATAAACTCATATCTACTGTGTAATAATAGTATAGATATTTCGAGTTTCCCCGGCAACTAGGTCTAGAACTAGGTGACGCCGTTTCATTTATTCGTAGAAATAGACGCCTAGATCCCCAATAGGAGCACCAGATACAGTCTTCTCTTCGGCTGTCCTCCTTAGGAATCGTCAAGAAGCTCTACTCCCCAAGATGAATGTATTCTCCGTGAATGGCATCTTTGAGTTTCTCCCAAATTCTTGAACTTTCCTGACTTGATCTATTCCTTGTGGATAGCTTTCCTTGAATGTCTCAGGGTTTGGGTACCCACTACGGTCATAATCTTGGACCTTAACTAAGGAACCCTCTTTAAAGGTTAAAAGTCGCTGGATAGTAAACCTCGCACGTTTACCAGTGGTTTTTATCTTTAAAAGAGTTATCTCTCCTAATGGAAAGGAGATGATAAGACCCACGGGCTTCTTAAAAGAATCGGTCTCCTCTTGGGCATTATTCAAGGACACTACGACTTCTTAGAAGTATTCACAACCTCCTCTTAGGCTTCGTATAATGATCTCTTCCTCCGGGAATGATAGCCTCCTCTTGGGCTTCGTACAAGGACCCGTCGGCTTCTTAAAAGTTTCCAGCCTCCTCTTGGGCTTCGTACAAATTGTCCTGACGACCTCCTAGAGGTATAAGAACAGAACCTAGTCATCCTCATAGAACAGTCCTTTCATAGAGTCTACTACTGTTTCTCACAGCATAGTACAAAAGATAAAACTCTAGACACAGACAGTCTAACTTCCTTGAGTCTCAAAGACATTCTCAAGCACCCTTCGTTAAATAGGAAGGAAACCCGCAGACTCGGACAGTCTCGACACCCCTTTGGATTTCCTGTTTCCTCAAAGAGAAGGAAATATCCCTGATCCTCAAATCAAACCCCTGGGTACAGTATTACTCATATAAGAACTGATTTTCTCTTTTAAAATCAGTATATTGGATCTGTCACTCAACTGAAACAGTTACAATAGCCTCCATCTCGGGCTTCGTACGAGATACCAAAATTCTCCCCAGTGGAGTCAAAACAACCTTTTCGCCTCTCTCTCGGGCTTTGTACGAGATACAAAAACACTCTCTTACTGAGTATAAAAGATTCTCCAACTGAGTCAACTCTTTGCTAGCCTCCTCTTAGGCTTTGTATAACGATATGCCCCACTGGGTCGAACCCTTTTAGCCTCTCTCTCGGGCTTTGTACGAGACACCAAATAGCCTCCTCTTAGGCTTTGTATAATGATTTTTCTGGCGGAAATTAGCCTCCTCTTAGGCTTTGTATAAGAAAACCACTGGTTAATCCAATTAACCTTTTAGCATCAAAGTTGTGCCTCGTTCACAGTGTACAAACATCAACAACTCCTTTCCCTTCATCTAATCGCTGTAAGCGGTAAGCCTCTGGATCATCTACATCCATGCCACTGTCCCTCTGTTAGCATGAGAAATTCCTAAGGAAAGATGGCATTGCTCTATACTGAGTTAAAGTCTTCTCCTTCAGGTTAAAACCCTTTCTTCGGAAATTATGGCATTGCTCGGATCCGCGTATCCCAGTTAAAGTAATTCTCCTTCCCCCTCTTTAGAGATGACAAATTCTCTCTAAAGTCGAGGTCATTCCGCTTCACGTCTTGGGCTTTGAACAAGACACAAATAGACCTTTCAGCTTCACATCTTGGGCTTTAAACAAGATACAAATCACCTATCGCTTCACGTCTTGGGCTTTGAACAAGACACCAAAAACCAAATTCCTCCCATAGAATAGGAGGAACTACGAACGCTCTGATTTCCCTGTTTCGGTAAACGGGAATACGTAGGCATAAGATCGAAAGAAAAGATCTTAGCGAGCGCAATCAACAAAAAACCCAAATCCCATATCTCAGTCAATCAAAAGCAGTAATTCAAAAACATCAGTCCTAACATCCTAATCCTTTTTCCCAGCTAGAAAGTCCTAGAAAGAAAGAAAACAGTATTGGCGAAAATACAAATAACCAGTACAAAGGCCCACCACATTGATAGCATCCGTAACCTAACAGACCGCTGTTTAAACTCAGTATGCAAAGCAGGGTTAATTGGAGACATCTATTTCCCTTCCTTATTCAGCTCACAATAGGATAAAAAATGAATCGACCTGTAGTTTTAAGCTCAAATCGCAGAGAGCGACCAGCGCTTAAGAACCGCGTCCAAAATCGCTCGCTACAATCTCCCAAACGAATTTGCGATAAACTCGAAAAACTTCGTACACCAAACATGGCAAGGAACACCATAAATACGGATCCACATCACCCTCTCATCGTCCACATCCGTCTTCCTCCACTCTCTAATAGAACTGAACCATTGTTTCCACCAATAATTCGCGTCGTTAATGATATCCTTCATGGCACCGGGTTCTTTTTCTTCTAAAATACAGAGGCTAGAACCTAAAGGAGTTTCTTTTAAGTAAAATACCCCTTCCATCTCCAAGATCCTCTGTATGTTATAGGGCATACTAGGGGAGTGAGTGATACCGACGTACGCTTTCTTCATCCTATCGTTGACACTAACAAGAGATGAAAACTGTAACTTGTCTGAAAAAGCTTCCGAACCGCCCCCGACCACATCAGCATAAGAAGAAGGAAGTGCATGCATGCGCGGAGCAACCATCTTTGCCCTATAAGAAACACCCGCCTTCTCCCTTTGTAAAACCACCGGCCTTATAATTGGTTCCCATTGTGTCTTCTCCATACTCCTTTTCGAAAGTCTCTCAAATCTCAGAGGGTTTGCGTGTATCTTTCTCCCGTCCACCATCACAATATCGAGTTTAACACCCAACAGCCGCACGTTCTCTACCTCAGTAAATCTAGCAAAACCAAACCTCCTTCCAGACTTGTTTCTCCTTGGTGCGATCACGACTTCCACCACCTTACCAATGCAACCGAATAACACAAATAGATCTCTCGCCTTGATTCTGTCCGGAAACTCAGATATGAAAAAAGAACACAAACCCTTCGGTTCAACCCCTGAAAGCCCTCCACCGAAAGGGAAAATATCCCACTTCTCATTATTCCTGTTCGACCTCCTACTGGCCACTTTAATCCACGCCATACAAAGAAACTCAGGTGAGGCACCAGCCCCCAAAGAAGAAGGAAAGATAGAGAGAGTTCAGAGCTTCTCTCTCTAAAGTAGGAACCAAGTTGCCAAATATCCTTTTTGGAAAAACTCTCAGTTAATCAATGAGTGAATAAGATTATTTGTTTTTTTAGAAGTGATAAATTCACTATCATTCTTTGGGTCTCAAACTCTCTCGTAAGATTATAGGGGTGTGTTGAGTAGTCAGGTAATATCTTTGATTTTGTTGCTGGGAGTTTTAGGTCTATGTTTAGGGGTGTGCATGGTTGGTTATTTTTAGAAACCAAATCATAACCATTTTTAAACTAGTTAAGTGGTTTGGATTCATAACCATAACCACATTTCAATCAAAATCGGTTATAAATTTGGTTATGGTTATATAACCGGTTATTATATTTTTTTTCAAAAAAAAAATTCTTTTAAAAAATAATAATAAATTTTTTCCAAAAAATTTTAAAAAAATTTAAACTAGTTAATAACCATTAATCAATTATAAAATAATTAATTATTTATTTAATAATGATTTTTTTATATATTTATTCTAGTGGATGTGATTTATTATTTGATTGATTAATTTTATAAATGCATTCCCTCAACTATCTCCATATTAATACATTGTTAATTCAAATATTTTTCTATACGAAAAAAATTATTGTTATAAACGAGCACAACTTTACTTTTGATTCAAATATTTTTATATACGAGAACAACTTTACTATTGATTCAATTTTTTTTATAAATAGTGTCAAAACAAAATTAATATTTATATACGGGAAAAAAATATATTGTTGATTAAAATATTTTATATATGGAAAAAATACATTGTTAATTCAAATATTTTATATACGAGAAAAAATATTGTTATAAACGGACACAACTTTACTTTTGATTCAAATATTTTATATACGGGAACAACTTTACTATTGATCCAATTTTTTTATAAATAGTGTGAAAACAAAATTAATATTTATATACAGGAAAAACATATATTGTTGATTAAAATATTTTATATACGGAAAAAATACATTGTTAATTGTAATGCCCTGTATAATATATATCTAGAATAATACCATACAAGCATTTTATTTGGTACTGACACATCAAAAGTGCCTAATGACATAGTTCACATACTTGTCCATTTCTAAAACATAAAAACAACACATGGGACAAGTCATGGAAACTAGCCAAAAAAATAATAAAACTAAGAATGATATACAATATCCTCAATTGTATACAACAAAAGAATACACAGCGGAATAAGCTTAACTAAGCTTCTCTTGAAACATCTTTGCATCGATCCACTTGTAACCAAACCTGCATTTGAAATAAAGCAACTATAGTGGGGTGAGATACATCAAATCTCAGTGAGTTCCCTATCCTATGGATTCTCTCGACTTTACAGGGTTCTAACAATCCTAACTCAAGTCAAGGGGAAGGGAAAGACTTTGAGTACACAATTTCACAATTCACAATCTCACACTATATGGAAACACGTTATTGAGCCCGTTACTCAAAAGTATCACTTATCGATAACCTGTCAAGGCATCCCCTTTCTCCCGACCTCTTCTACGTCTAGAAGTAGGAACGAGTCATGGACCCTCGTAGATTTCTTGGCATACGAGCTAGATTCGAGATCATTGGCCGTACCCGTGATCCGTCACTTCACACGGCCCATACACCGTCACAAGTCTCTTTACCCGTAGGCTCCATTTGTACTATAACATTGGGAATCAAACCTACCAAGAAATCGTGCATTCATTACAGAGGAGCTCGTTACTCATGAAATGGTACATAATAGAATAATGGTTACGATCTCGTGATTTCACATACAACCATAATTGTATACAACATTTCTAGGCCACATTAGCCTTTATCAATAAAACATAACAAAAGTACACGTGTTCCATACTAGTGTTCACTCTCTCATAGGCCAATACTCGTCACTGATGCACCGTTATACACCAAGCGCCGAGCATCTCCATCTAGGTTATCTACTCCAGGCCAGAACTCGTCAGTGAATGCACGAGCGTCGCCATCCAGAGTTTCTATCACAATTCTAATCACAACCTAGCATTATACCATTTGTTTTGGGGAAAAGTTTCCTCACTCTTCCTAATTCATATTTTAAGCATGCATATTAGAAATACATATAACAATTCAATCACAGTTACATAACCCCTTAGGTTCCCTCCGACTCATTTAATCGGGTATTAAATCAATATTTATCACTTTTATCTCATAGGATATTTTCACAGCTTTCCAACGGCTATTACTATGCCTCTTTCATACTTGTAATCCAAAAGATATCAATTTCTAAACATTGTTCACAATTTATGTTTTTAAACATTTTCAAACATTACATTTCTATATTTATCTTATCAATCCATGTCATATAACCATGTTTCTACCTCACCATCTCATAGGGCATAAAATTAGCTTTCCAACACTTCCGACCGTGCGTCAATCGAAGTTATGGATCAAAAGTTACGGGTTTTAAAAGATTTTCAAAAATTCAGAATAGTGTTAATCGGTTAACGCATTTGGTTAACCGGTTAACCAGTCATATTTTCACGCAGAACACCATTTTTCATTGGTTAATCGGTTAACAAAAGTTTTTAACCGATTAACCCTGTTGCAGAAGCTCAAAAACCCTATTTTTCTCATACTAAAACCATTGTAACTCATACCTAAACATGTTGGAACATCAAAACAATTATCAACAGATGATTCCACACATATATTGATCATACTACACAATTTATATCGCGTTTCATCCGTTAGGTTCTTTGATTTAGCAAAATTACTCATTTTCTCACAAAACCAAAAACCTAACTCTAACTCAACAACTCTACCACAAAAGCATCTAACTAGAACCCCACCTGATAACCGAAGAGGAGTTTGAAGAAGATGGTGATGATCCATGAGTTCCTCTTCTTCATCTTTCTCCACTTTCTCTCTTTCTCTTCTTTCTCTCCATTTCCTCTTTTCTTCTTACTATCTTCTTCTTCTTTTTCTTTCTTTTTCCTTTTCTTAACACACACACATATATATATATATATATATATATATATATATATATATATAAACTTTATTATATAATATAATCCGATAGAGTGAAATATCTCCGATTGATATTTTATCGTCTCAACCCAATTTGATCAATTATTAGAGTTACCTTAAAATCTTTTCTTGAATTAAAATAATTGATCTCTTCAGAGTTCACCAGTTGCTCTATTGATCCCAATTGTCAATACTTAAAGTACTTAGAGGATTCCCTTAATCCAATTATCCAAAGATAGAGTACACAAAAGCTCATCTGATCTCATCTGATATCCAATTGAGCATTTCAATAATACGGGGTATTACACTCTCCCCCCCTTAAATTGAAATTCGCCCCCGAATTTCCTCTACTCGGCAATAACCACAACTTGTATCCTGGTCTTAGATTCACACTTGACGTTACTTCCGTTTAACTTCCTGACATATTCCAATTCCAACTTAACTTCACAGACCAAAATCCTTATTTTCATGAATTATCAAACTTCAGTTCCTTAGTAATGCTCTTATTCCACTATTGGGTTAACTTCGAACTTAGCTTTTTCCCATAGTTCATCTGTTGTTTCACACTACAACACTTGGTCGCATTCTACCTTCGAAAAGAAGGTACCATTTCATACTCCTCTACTGAGTTACAACAAAACCGTAACACTTTCTCTTGGTTTAGGATAACAAACACTCAACAAATCTTCGGGAGGTAATTTAGTGATTCCTTAACTTCATATAATTACCGACAACCATCATTCCGTAAATCCTTTAACATTCGATCCACTTCATTGATTGTCAAACAACTCAATTACCAATTCCATCTAGCCTGATGTTGTACACTATACTCATTCAATCCGATATTTCATATCTTTTGTATCACACCAAAAGGCAACACACTTAGAACAAAATCTTCTTATTTCCAATCTTACAACCAATTTCTTCTCCGATTCTTATAAATCCGACTGAGTCCTTTCATTGCCACTTTCTACTGTGCAACTCCAATTCTAAAAATGGGATACCACCACTTCTTAAGCACTACCACGTAGCTGATAGTCCACGGAGAAACACCCTTATCCACTGGGATCCTTACTACTCAACGTTACAAAACTTACTGACGTCCTATAGTAGAACAATTTCTTTACCAACACACAAAATCTTAGTATCTGTCCAACACTCTCCAGACAATAAAGACACAAGAGTTACATTGCTAGAACCATAACATATATAACTCCAAATTCATTCAAAACTCGAATAATTCATCCAAAAGTAGCTTAATAATATCTGGTTCCTATTACTACTTTCCAAATCGATTCTTCTTACAGTTTCCAACTTACTTCAGGTTCTGTGTTGATTCGAGATCTCAACCAATCCCATGTAACACCATTACAAAACTTCATTCATACGCGAATCACCACTTATCAGAACTTTAACCGCTCAAAGCATAAACGTGAGTCTCCGTATTACTCACCAATTCATGTATAACACTCCACATACACACACACTTTCGAAGTCCATACCACACTTCTCAGTTAAATCGACTCTTTTCATTCGTTCCATTTCATAAACGATTCCAAGTTACATGCTTAACTTTGGGACGTCTAATTCTTACTCGTACTTGGAAAGATAACCTATAATTCCTTCTCTGGTTAGAACACAACTGCACACAACTGGTACTACTTTCACGGGGTCTAAATCCCAAACCAAGAACTCACGGAAGATAACAATTACTAACTTCGACCAACCGTTCGTTCCTTAATAACACCATAAATTAAATTACCGAAACGATATTTACAAGATCAATACTTCGAGAATATTTTCAAACTTCGTCCTTAAGACTCTCAACAGTAATACACTTAAGACTTTCTCATACTCAACATAATTCACAAGATTACTTCCCCAAAAGTAAACCCTCTCGTCATTTAAACAAATTACCAATAACGCAACACCTTTCAGAAGTTTCGATTTCAAAACACAAATCCTTCTTTCATTTACTTGCAATCCCGTTTTCCATTCATACAATACTCTACATTCGGAGCAACACAAGGTAACAAAATTGCAGATGATGGTTCCTAAGGGATTTCACAATTTACACACATTTTAATCGATTAACCATCTGAGCTAATCGGTTAACTCCTCAAAATTCATTGCAAACACCACCCTTGCACGTGTTAATCGGTTAACACTGCTGCAGAATCTAAAAAAAATCAGTTTTCCTCTTAATTCAAATCCATCTATACTCAACCATCAATCCGATTTGTTCTAACTTGAAATATCATTTTCCGACTCGCGGTTCCCTAACTGGTATAACACTTACCAACCATGATCAACTCAGGTAAAACCGACAAAGTCAACACATGCAGATGACACACTCCAACCAAGTGACAACGTAGAATTCTAAATTCGGACGCGGTCACACGACAACTCTTTGGCGGAATAGTTCACTTTTCTACTCAAATAATTTCACATGCGGGAAACCAATCATGACGACATTCTGGGGTTTTTAATCACAATTCATACCTGATTCGTCCACAACCAAAACCCCACATACAACCTTGTTCTCTCACTTGAGCTTCTTGGTGGGACATAAAACAACAACATTCTTAGTCCAACAAAAGGTAGATTCCGAATATTCCGATTATTTACAAATATAGAAGTTTCTCCATACTTGCCAATAAATCGGGGCAATGCATCCTCTTTAAGAACCTTTCCATCACTTCACACACATTAATCGGGATTTATTACCTTTCCCTATCCATTGTACATCCCACTGGCACCAAATTACTTAACGCAAGATTCGCAACCAACCATTCTCATCCACTATCTACAAAACCCTTCCGGTATAAATCATCCATGATTTACACTTAGTCCATAACAAGTCCTGATTTGCTTCTCGTTGTTCTCCCACAACTTCCTTCTTAAAATACAACATTAATTGTCCTACAGAGTACATCTCATCACCCTTGTCTCAAGAATGAGAATCCTTCACGTACACTTGTGACCACGGTGCTACTATTACGCTTGTTCTTAATACTAAGGTGTAACTTTCTCATAACATACTGTTAATACGGTTCATTCCACATATCGAATAAAATCCACCTCATAAACAATATTTTCACTTTCCGCAGCATAGAACACTTTCATAGCTTCATATCAATATAAAGAACGCTTAAATCGGACATCCGAGTCAAAAGATATGAATTTCTGAAGAAAGGAAAATTATTGGAAACAGCAAAATTCGCCTGGCGGTTAAGAGTTTCGCCTGGCGAGTCTCCCTTCGCCAGCACTTCGCCCGGCGAACATGCGGCGAATCCTCATTTCATAAAACCTCAAAAGTTCCAGTAGCTACACAAGTTGTGTTTCTTCATTTTCGCTTGGCGACTAAGTAATTCGCCTAGCGAATTCCTCTTCGCCAGCACTTCGCCTGGCGAATCACACCAGAAGCAGAATTTTCTACTGCGTTTTCATGGTTCCCAAGCCTCAAAAGTCCAACTTTTTCCAAACCAAAACATTTTCAAATTCCAAATTGGTCTCTCATCAAATCCAAAAAAAAATCCCGATGTAATATCTCGAACTTAATCTCTCTACATAACTGAATATACACAATTTATCTCCTACCCTTCATCCGACACATACTTATTTCACTTGAAGCACGTATACACATCCTTGTGTTCCTCCTTACACTTCTCTACTACTTTAGGTTCCCATAAAAGCCGAACTTCCTTAACTCTCAATCTTAAACCAATCGGAAGATATTATTCCGAACACCCTCCTTAAAGTACTCTCGTCCATTTAAGATACCATAACAACCTTAGAAACTAAAGCACCAAACTTATCTCACTTCCGGACCTTACGCCACGCGTTACACAAAACAACCTTTCTTTTCCTCGGAGTGAGATTACTTGAAATTCTCATCTATACCAGTGGTCAATCCAGCTCTACTAGCGACTTTACATACTCTCCAATACCTTAACCAATCGTCCGATAGAGGTCCTCAACTTCCAGACTCCATCCATTCAAAAGGATTACTTAACAACACACCACTCTCTCATTCCATGCTATCCAAGCACAACTTCTACCAAGATCTCAACTGAGCTGACCAAAACTCCTCACTACTGACTCTTGGCTTGAGCCTTCCCTCACAACACCAGTTCTGACAACACTACGGAGTCCTCGTGGTCGCTCAACCATGATTCTACCTATCACATACATAGCATTAGATTGATCAGACCCAACACTACATAACATAATATTAAGTTTCATGATGGCAAGACACACTTAAGAGGCAGGAATAGATTTACTTATGATGTTTCAAGGCTAGGTCGAAGACACGACCTGCTCTGATACCAACTGTAATGCCCTGTATAATATATATCTAGAATAATACCATACAAGCATTTTATTTGGTACTGACACATCAAAAGTGCCTAATGACATAGTTCACATACTTGTCCATTTCTAAAACATAAAAACAACACATGGCATAAGTCATGGAAACTAGCCAAAAAAATAATAAAACTAAGAATGATATACAATATCCTCAATTGTATACAACAAAAGAATACACAGCGGAATAAGCTTAACTAAGCTTCTCTTGAAACATCTCTGCATCGATCCACTTGTAACCAAACCTGCACCTGAAATAAAGCAACTATAGTGGGGTGAGATACATCAAATCTCAGTGAGTTCCCCATCCTATGGATTCTCTCGGCTTTACAGGGTTCTAACAATCCTAACTCAAGTCAAGGGGAAGGGAAAGACTTTGAGTACACAATTTCACAATTCACAATCTCACACTATATGGAAACACGTTATTGAGCCCGTTACTCAAAAGTATCACTTATCGATAACCTGTCAAGGCATCCCCTTTCTCCCGACCTCTTCTACGTCTAGAAGTAGGAACGAGTCATGGACCCTCGTAGATTTCTTGGCATACGAGATGGATTCGGGATCATTGGCCGTACCCGTGATTCGTCACTTCACACGGCCCGTACACCGTCACAAGTCTCTTTACCCGTAGGCTCCATTTGTACTATAACATTGGGAATCAAACCTACCAAGAAATCGTGCATTCATTACAGAGGAGCTCGTTACTCATGAAATGGCACATAATAGAATAATGGTTACGATCTCGTGATTTCAAATACAACCATAATTGTATACAACATTTCTAGGCCACATTAGCCTTTATCAATAAAACATAACAAAAGTACACGTGTTCCATACTAGTGTTCACTCTCTCATAGGCCAATACTCGTCACTGATGCACCGTTATACACCAAGCGCCGAGCATCGCCATCAAGGTTATCTACTCCAGGCCAGAACTCGTCAGTGAATGCACGAGCGTCGCCATCCAGAGTTTCTATCACAATTGTAATCACAACCTAGCATTATACCATTTGTTTTGGGGTAAAGTTTCCTCACTCTTCCTAATTCATATTTTAAGCATGCATATTAGAAATACATATAACAATTCAATCACAGTTACATAACCCCTTAGGTTCCCTCCGACTCATTTAATCGGGTATTAAATCAATATTTATCACTTTTATCCTGTAGGATATTTTCACAGCTTTCCAACGGCTATTACTATGCCTCTTTCATACTTGTAATCCAAAAGATATCAATTTCTAAACATTGTTCACAATTTATATTTTTAAACATTTTCAAACATTACATTTCTATATTTATCTTATCAATCCATGGCATATAACCATGTTTCTACCTCACCATCTCATAGAGCATAAAATTAGCTTTCCAACGCTTCCGACCGTGCGTCAATCGGAGTTACGAATCAAATGTTACGGGTTTTAAAAGATTTTCAAAAATTCAGAACAGTGTTAATCGGTTAATGCATTTGGTTAACCGGTTAACCAGTCATATTTTTACGCAGAACACCATTTTTCATTGGTTAATCGGTTAACAAAAGTGGTTAACCGATTAACCTTGTTGCAGAAGCTCAAAAACCCTATTTTTCTCATACTAAAACCATTGTAACTCATACCTAAACATGTTTGAACATCAAAACAATTATCAACAGATGATTCCACACAAATATTGATCATACTACACAATTTATATCGCGTTTCATCCGTTAGGTTCTTTGATTTAGCAAAATTACTTATTTTCTCACAAAACCAAAAACCTAACTCTAACTCGACAACTCTACCACTAAAGCATCTAACTAGAACCCACCTGATAACCGAAGAAGAGTTTGAAGAAGATGGTGATGATCCATGAGTTCCTCTTCTTCATCTTTCTCTTCTTTCTCTCCATTTCCTCTTTTCTTCTTTCTATCTTCTTCTTCTTTTTCTTTCTTTTTCCTTTTCTTAACATATATATATATATATATATATATATATATATATATATATATATATATATATATATATATATATATATATATATAATATAATCCGATAGAGTGAAATATCTCCGATTGATATTTTAACGTCTCAACCCAATTTGATCAATTATTAGAGTTACCTTAAAATCTTTTCGTGAATTAAAATAATTGATCTCTTCAGAGTTCACTAGTTGCTCTATTGATCCCAATTGTCAATACTTAAAGTACTTAGAGGATTCCCTTAATTCAATTATCCAAAGATAGAGTACACAAAAGCTCATCTGATCTGATCTGATATCCAATTGAGCATTTCAATAATACGGGGTATTACATTAATTCAAATATTTTTCTATACGAAAAAAATGATTGTTATAAACGATCACAACTTTACTTTTGATTCAAATATTTTATATACGGGAACAACTCTACTATTGATTCAATTTTTTTATTAATAGTGTCAAAACAAAATTAATATTTATATACGGGAAAAAAATATATTGTTGATTAAAATATTTTATATACGAGAAAAATACATTGTTAATTCAAATATTTTATATACGAGAAAAAATATTGTTATAAACGGACACATCTTTACTTTTGATTCAAATATTTTATATACGGGAATAACTTTACTATTGATCTAATTTTTTTATAAATAGTGTCAAAACAAAATTAATATTTATATACGGGAAAAACATATATTGTTGATTAAAATATTTTATATACAGAAAAAATACATTGTTAATTCAAATATTTTTCTATCTGAAAAAAATTATTGTTATAAACGAGCACAACTTTACTTTTGATTCAAATATTTTATATACGGGAACAACTTTACTATTGATTCAATTTTTTTTATTAATAGTGTCAAAACAAAATTAATATTTATATACGGGAAAAAATATATTGTTGATTAAAATATTTTATATACGGGAAAAATACATTGTTAATTCAAATATTTTTCTATACGAAAAAAAATTATTGTTATAAACGAGCACAACTTTAATTTTGATTCAAATATTTTTATATACGAGAACAACTTTACTATTGATTCAATTTTTTTATAAATAGTGTCAAAACAAAATTAATATTTATATATGGAAAAAATATATTGTTGATTAAAATATTTTATATATGGGAAAAATACATTGTTAATTCAAATATTTTATATACGAGAAAAAATATTGTTATAAACGGGCACAACTTTACTTTTGATTCAAATATTTTATATACAGGAACAACTTTACTATTAATCCAATTTTTTTTATAAATAGTTTCAAAACAAAATCAATATTTATATATGGAAAAATATATTGTTGATTAAAATATTTTATATACGGGAAAAATACATTGTTAATTCAAATATTTTTCTATACGAAAAAAATTATTGTTATAAACGAGCACAACTTTACTTTTGATTCAAATATTTTATATACGGGAACAACTTTACTATTGATTCAAATTTTTTATTAATAGTTTCAAAACAAAATTAATATTTATATACGGGGAAAAAATATATTGTTGATTAAAATATTTTATATACGGGAAAAATACATTGTTAATTCAAATATTTTTCTATACGAAAAAAATTATTGTTATAAACGAGCACAACTTTACTTTTGATTCAAATATTTTTATATATGAGAACAACTTTACTATTGATTCAATTTTTTTTATAAATAGTGTCAAAACAAAATTAATATTTATATATGAGAAAAATATATTGTTGATTAAAATATTTTATATACGGTAAAAATACATTGTTAATTCAAATATTTTATATACAAAAAAAACTATTGTTATAAACGGACACAACTTTACTTTTTGATTCAAATATTTTTATATACGGCAACAACTTCATTATTGATTCAATATTTTTTAATAAATTTTTTTAAAAAATTAATATTTTAATACACGAAAAAATATATTGTTGATTAAAATATTTTATATACGGAAAAAATACATTGTTAATTCAAATATTTTCTATACGAAAAAAAATTATTGTTCAAAAGAATGTTCATAAATGACTTTAATTATAATAATAGAAAAAACACTATAAAAGTACTATGTAGTATCCAAATATATTTGTAGTCTCTATATCCAACTGTCATTATTAATTTAATTATAAACAATATTTTAATTACTTATCACTCAAAAGATCATTATTAATTTGAGATAATAAAAAGCAATTTTTTATGATGAAATATAAATCTAATTTTTAGATACGGGCAAAAATACATTCTTGATTCAAATTTTTTTTATACAAATTCAAATATATATCTAATGTCAAAACAAACTTAATATTTATATACGGTATCAAGTTCGTTATTCATTAATTACGGGCAAAAATACATTTTTGATTCAAATTTTTTACGTGAAAAAATATTTTTTATGTCATTGAATAAAATAATATTTAGTTACGGGCTCCAGTTCGTTGTTGAATGATTTATTTATACGGGATCAAGCTCGTTGTTGATTAATTTATTTATATATACAGGAAAAATTACATTGTTATAATATAGATTCTAATATTTTTTTAAATAACGTCAAAACAACAATAATATTTATATAAAATATAATATATTGTTGATTCAAATAATTTTATATATGGAATGAATTATTGACACTAATTTCTTATATCTTTTAAAAATAGTATCTTTTTGGTTAAACACCTTAATTTTTTTAATATCATTTTTATTATATTTTGAAAAAAATGCGCGTAACATTCGCACGGGTATCCTACTAGTATCTAAAAAAAAGGAAATTATGTGTCTCCATGAAAGGGATCAAAATGGCATGATATGTGATGTCTTAGTTTCATAAGAAGAAAGACACAATTTGGAGTTAACCCTAAAAATCTGTAGCAAGTCCATACACATTTGGCGAACTTGAGGCGAATAGTAACCCTGTATCAGCAACCGTATCTTCGTTAACCCATTCGTCTGAGTAACCGCTTCTTGCACTTTCTTATCCCAAAACAGATAACAAACACTCCACAGTATCGTCACCGCGTGTCCCGTCGCCATGTTCGATACCTTCAGAACTTTATTCAGTATCGCCGCCACACACGCCACGTTCCAAAAAATTATTCAATATCGTCACCGCGTGTCCCATCACCACGTTCTAAAAAATTTTAAAAAAATTAAATTAAAATATTTGGATTTTGGATAATAATCGGATTATAACCTGATCCAAAATTAAAATATGGTTAGATAACCAACTATTAATAATTAAACTGGTTAATAACCATTAAATTATATCCGGATATCTTAAATGTATTTGGATTTGAATCTCAAAACCGGATATTTTGCACATCCCTATCTATGTTGTTGTTTTGGCTTAGTTATTCTGCTGTGTTGGTTGTTTTGTGTTGTTCTGTTTTTGTTGTTTTTATTTATCTTTAATTGTTTGATGTCTCTGTAATAGCTCTTGTGATATTTGTTTGTTGTTATTTTATTTTCATGTTTCCCTTTTATCTTTATACACAATTATCTATTTGTCATTAATAATAATAATAATAATAATAATAATAATAATAATAATAATAATAATAATAATAATAATAATAATAATATAGTTAATTAAGTTCTGTTCTTTTTTTGTAAAAAAAATATATAGAGAACGCATCTTTTTGAGTCTATGCCATTATTGTTAAAGTGGCCATATGGTTTTGGACTCATATGTGGTTGATTGTTAAAGTTATTATTTATTTATTTATTAAAAGACTAAAAAACGAAAAGAGAATAGAGAAACAAACTAAAATTTTAAAATGAATGTTCATATCACATTAGTTGTTAGGATGTAGTTAAATTCTATAGGTAGAGAGAATTCTATCAAGAGGTCTGAAAGAGGCAGTATTAAGAAAGTCAACACCTTGATCATGGGAGTTCTACTATGGATTTTAAAGTTATTAGAGGTCTTACAGAAGGGGACACTACAAGAAAATTGCCATATACCAACGGAGATTTATAGTAACAACTGAAAACGCCGGATTCGAACTTAAGACTTTACAAATCTTGAAGTCGCTGACAGAAATTCGATGAGAGGGAAGAAGGAGGAAGCTATTGGTTATATATGAATATAGTAACATATAACATAAGAGGGTGTGGGGGTGTTCTAAAGCGTAGGAAAATTAAAGATACGATAAATAAGGTTGGAACTGAAATTTGTTTTGTACAAGAAACTAAAAGAACAAAGATGTCTGATGAGTTGGTGGTTAGCTTATGGGGTGATAGCTTGTGTCAGTGGTCTGCAACTAGTTCTAATGGCCTTTCTGGGGGTATAATAACTATATGGAAAGTTGGAGTCGTGGATCCTATTTGTAGCTACAGAGGCAAGGGATACTTAGGCTTGCAAGCATATTGGAGAGGTATGAGATGCTATTTCTTTAATATGTACTCTCCATGTAACATTGTGGAGAAAAGGGTGCTGTGGTCCAACCTTATTAATCTTAAAAACAGCTTGGATCCTGGAGAGTGGATTCTTGGTGGTGACTTTAACTCAATAAAATGTCCTTCTGAACAAATAGGATACTCTAGTTTTAATAGAAGATATATGGAAGAGTTTTTAGAGTTCATTAATATGATTGGTTGTGTGGACTTACCTTTGAGTGGCAATAAGTATTCTTGGTTTAAAGCGAAAGACAAGGTATGTAGCCGTCTCGATAGATTCATTGTCACTCCTGGAGTTTTTAATGAATGGAACATGGTGAGCCAAAAGATTGGAGACCGAGACGTTTCGGATCATAGGCCGGTGTCGATCTCAGTGAGAAATACGAATTGGGGGCCCAAACCGTTCAAGGTTATGTCATGTTGGTTTGAACATACAAGTTTTTTGGATTTTGTCAAAAAGGAATGGGAAGAGTATAAGGTAACAGGGAAGGCTTCTTTCATTTTGGCCAAGAAGATGCAGAATCTTAGAGAGAAACTTCGTTGGTGGAATATTAACGTTTTCGGCTGGGTAGACACCAAAATAAAGTCAAATACAGGTATTATTAATGAGATAGAAGATCTTATTATGTCAAAAAGAGGAGGTATATCTGCAGAGGATCTGGAGAATAGGAATTATGCAGAAGATGACTTATGGAGATCTTTGAGAATTAAAGAAAGTTTTCTAAAGCAAAAATCTAGGCTAAAATGGAGTGTTGATGGTGATGTTAACACTAAGTTTTTTCATGCAGCACTGAGAAATCGTATCAACTTGAACACTATAAATTCTGTTAGAGTTAATGGCATATATGTGGGGGATGTCCATGGGGTCAAACTGGCTATCAAAGATCACTTTGCTAAGAGGTTTTCCAGAGTTTCCAGACCGTATCCGTATGTGGGTGATGCAGGTTTCAAGTGTCTTTCTAGGTTGGACAGTGATGAGCTAGATTCTGAAGTGGGGATAGAAGAAATAAGAAGAGCTGTATTTGACTGCGCTGATGACCGTAGTCCAGGCCCCGATGGTTTCAGCTTTGAGTTCCTCAAGAAGTGTTGGAATATAGTTGGTAATGATTTTACAAATTGCATTTTGGAATTTTTCAAGGGTGACAAATTACACAAGGTGTTTGCTTCCTCCTTTATGGTACTTATTCCTAAAATAGAGAACCCTAAGAATTTGGATGACTACAGGCCCATATCACTTGTTAGCTCGGCTTATAAAGTAGTGTCGAAGATTCTTGCAGCCAGACTGAAAAAGAAAATAGGATCTGTTATATCAAACTCTCAGTCGGCGTTCATTGAAGGAAGAAATCTGTTAGACGGAGTCCTCGTGTTAAATGAGGCCATAGACTTTGTGAAACGTGCAAAGAAAGATCTTATGCTTTTAAAGGTTGATTTCGCTAAAGCATATGATTGCGTTGATTGGAAGTACTTACGTGATGTTATGAAAATTATGGGGTTTGGTAATGTATGGCTGAGTTGGATGGTCATGGGGGTTTTTAATAGTTTCTCCTCTGTTTTGGTCAATGGCTGCCCAATCGTGGATTTTACTATCTCTAGGGGCCTCAAGCAAGGCGACCCCCTTGCTCCCTTCCTATTTACTATCGCGGCTGAAGGACTTGCAGTATTGATGAAAAGAGCTGTGGAAAATGGATTATTCTCAGGTTTTAATTTCAACTCGGAGGTTACATTCCATTTATTACAATATGCAGATGATTCTGCTCTTTTAGGAGATGGCTCGTGGAAAAATATCCTGGCAGTTAAGACTATCCTTAAAGGATTTCATCTTATCTCGGGTTTGGAAATAAACTTCAATAAGAGCTCCTTGTATGGTGTTTGGGTTGATGAACTGTTTTTATCGGCTGCTGGAAATTACCTCTCCTGTAAGTTTTTTAGCTCTGACTGTTCTTTCAAATTTCTAGGAATATATATTGGAGGAAACCACACCTTAGTCTCGTTTTGGAAGCCGTTGATAGATAAGGTCCGCTCTAGATTAAACTCTTGGAAAAGTCGTTTTTTATCTATGGGTGGTAGAGTAACATTGATCAATTCGGTCCTTGTTAATCTACCGATTCATTTCATGTCTTTCTATAAGCTACCTGCTAAAGTTATTCGTATCTTGATTTCAATTCAAAAGTCTTTTCTGTGGAATGGTACAGTGTCTAAAAAGGGAGTGGCGTGGGTGTCTTGGGCTACGGTTTGCAACAAGAAAGAAAACGGCGGTTTAGGGGTGAAGGATTTAAAATTGTTCAACTCTGCGTTAATGTTTAAGTGGACTTGGAGAATTCTGGGTCATAAGAACACTTTGTGGAAGGATTTAATTGATATTAGGTACCTTAATTACCAAAGTCATCTTCAGACTGGCGAATGCTCGAAACAACTCGTAGCTCCCTCTCTATGGTGGAGAGATCTCGTGCAGCTGTCTATACTCGATGGGAGGAAGGTAACAGAACTTATAACTTACAACTTGGGCAGTGGAGAGTTTGTTCCGTTTTGGAGTTCTTGTTGGGCTGGACAAAGTGCTTTAATAGAGTCATTTCCAGATTTATGGATGTATGCTGAAAACAAGCATAGTACGGTGGCTGAAAATGGTTATTGGGATGGCGGTAAGTGGTACTGGGACGTCAAATTCTTTCATCCTAACATGTCTGAAATTGCTATGACGCAGAGGGTGGCCATGTATTCTTTGCTGGAACAGATTGAACCAGTAGCAGGTGCTGAACATACCGTCAAATGGTCACTTAACGATCACAATAATTTTTCCGTGTCTTCTTTTTATGAGTTTATGCAAGTAAATAGCTCTCCCTCTGACAGGATATTTGGAGAGGATCTGAGAGCTGCTTTCAAACTTATTTGGATAGCACAGATCCCATTCAAGGTGAAAGTGTTCGGTTGGCAGATGCTAGATAAGAGAATTCTAACTCGAGTTAATCTTGCCCGTAGAGGAATTATTACCAACAGTCATGAAAAATCCTGTCCCTTTTGTTTCTTAGTGGAGGAAAGTGTGGAGCATGTTTTATTCTTATGTCACAAGGCCAGTTTGATATGGAAATTCGCATGTAACTGGCTGGGAATTCCAGAGATTATAGTGGGAGGTATGCTGAACCACTTAACTTGTTGGGTATCGGGGTGTGCTAGAAATAATGTTTTAATTAGTAATGTTGTTGGTATTTGTCTCATAATCTGTTGGATCAATTGGTCATCTAGAAACAACATTTTATTTAGAGACGAGTTTTGGGATTATGACATGATCTTGAATCGTATACTTATCTATTCTTGGTGGTGGATAGGAAAGAGTCACAATGGTGCTCACAATTGTAACTATTACACTTGGGTAAATTATCCTAGTGATTTTTTGTAGGCCTTGATTATTAGAGAGGTGTATTGATGTATACGGGTTGGGATACCCCTTTTGTATCCCTGATTAATATATTTTAGCTTATTAAAAAAAAATTGTGTGTTTGAATTTATACTTTATTACCATTTGGCTAAAGGTGAATTTGTTTTTATTAATTATGATTATAGTTAAAATAAATAAAATCACATTTTTTTTTGCAAAAAATATCAACAAATTTTAATTTACTTGTTCAAATTTAACTCAGAATTTAAATAAATAACATTTTATTTTTATGTAAAAAAATATCAACAAATTTTATCAATAATTAAATTAATTTTTAATAAATTAAATATTTTTAATATCCTTCTTTAAATGTAATTTTTTATTTTATTTAAAATATTATAATATTAAAATAGTTAAAATGATGTTTCGTAAAATATATAAAAAAAAATCAATTAAAAAACTATACTGAACTAAACGTTACTATTTACTCTAAAAAAAGTTAAGCTAAAAAAATTATGACTAAACGTTATTTGATTATAATTATGACTATAGATAAAATGAAGACATGATGATACGATACTATTTACTAAAATAAAACATAAACTAAACTAAAAAATATCAGTTGTTTATTTATTAAAATAAACTTAAAAATTTGATTTTTCTCAAAAATATTTGAGGGAAATCTGTCAACCCGCTCAAATTTCAGACTAAACTTTTGCATAGCCTAACCCTAACTAAAATCTTATAAAATTGCAATTCATCTTTGATTAACAGTTTTTGTCGTCTTTTTATATTTTCTACGGTCGGCATCTCTTTTCCTCATCTCCTGTTTTTGCACAAGGGATTATCAGTCAGAGGTATGTTCTTTATCGATTTCTCTTAATTTTATCATTAGTCTTTCATTAGTGATTCGTTACCATTGAGCACGTTGTTCCGCCGAAGTGTCTGAATCGGGATAACAAATGTCATCTTCATTGATGGCTTTGATTGTTGTCGGCAATACTCTTACTGCTTGTTGTTACTCTTCTATACTTTGATTGATCGATTTAATAAATTTTTTGATTTTGAGAAATTATTAGATTGATCGATTTGTTCTTTGTTGTTACAGTTCGATATAAGTTAACTCAGTTTTGAGTCATTCTTGCAGCTTCCATGTATGCAATTTGTGGTAGCTTGTATATTTCAAGAGACATGTTCGACATAATGTCTAAGAGAAACACTACTTTGTGTTACCTTTGATTCTTATATTTGTTATTTTTCATATGTACTGTTTAGCCAATATATGTCTTAATTTGTATTAATTAATTTAGGGACAAATTTTATGTTCATGAAGCTAAAATCTAACAAAATCATTGACTTTATCCATTTCACTTTAATCTAAAACTTGAACTTCTAACACATCCAAGTAAAGTTTATAATGTTTTTGCTGTATTTGTTGAGATCATGTTTTTTGGTTACACTGATAGAATTCTTCAAATACATGAACAGAACATAAATGGTGTATTTGAAATAAATTATTCACAGCTTATTTGAACTTATATTTTATGTAGCATAAGTACTTGTACAAGTGTTTGAGTAAACATATAAAAATACTGTGACATGTTCAGAACTTGTTCATAATAATATTGTTCTAAAGTATAGCAATAAGAACCCATTCTTTGAAGTATGTGTATGTCATGAACACTTTAATTACTTTGATGTAGTGTGTGATTATATAATTGTTTGTTTACATTATTATTTTTTATAATTTTAACTTTTAGTGATACATTTGATATATGGACCAATAAAGGATGTGTAGTTACATATATGTTGGGTATTTTACAAATATTTTTTATGTTACAGGAAGAACTGAACAAGCATAGTAATGAGGCTGAAACATTTCAAACACCTCAAAGCATTCAAGATTCTATTTCTTGGAAGGATGACATATTTTTTAAAGCACAAGGCATGTGCGATGTATGGAGAAGTTTCCTAAATCTAAAAAATCAAAGGTGCAGGTGTCTGAAAATGAAGAGTTACGTGACAGAGTTAAACATATGGACGGCTTGTTAGCAAATGTCATGAAATTGATTCAACAATGATTTTATGGAGAAGATGTGAATGATATAATTCAAGCTGCAAGACAAGTATATCATAATTTACTAATCTTCATATAAAAATACAAGTTGCTTCATTGATTTAACACTAATTTTTATCTGCAAATTTTATAATAGGTTACTGATGCTTCTAGTGTTCGTGGCCATTTAAATTCTCGTAGTCCAGACAACAGTGAAATAATGAAAATGGTACTAACTATTAGAATTTGGCCTAACACAACCTTACAAAACCGGTTGGTAAGGTGAGGGGTGTCACTCTATATAAACTATTTCATTGCTCTATCTCCAACCAATGTGGGACTTCTAGGATCTTCCTAATACACCCCCTCACGCCCAGCACTCTTTTTTGGGCTTGGTGCGTGGATTTAAACGGTGGGCTGCCCAAGGTCCGATCGATAGGCTTTGATACCATATTAGAGTTTGGCCTAACACAACCTTACAAAACTGGTTGGTAAGGTGAGGGGTGCAACTCTATATAAACTATTTCATTGCTCTATCTCTAACCTATGTGGGACTTTAGGATCTTCCTAACACACCCCCTCACGCCCAGCACTCTTTTTTTGGGCTTGGTGCGTGGATTTAAACGGTGGGCTGCCCAAGGTTCGATCGATAGGCTCTGATACCATATTAGAATTTGGCCTAACACAATCTTACAAAACCGGTTGGTAAGGTGAGGGGTGTCACTCTATATAAACTATTTCATTGCTCTATCTCCAACCAATGTGGGACTTCTAGGATCTTCCTAATACTAACTAATTCTTACTAAATTTAATACATGCTATTTTTTTTGGAATGGAGGTACCTATGTTTAGTTGTGTTATTACTTGTCTGTTCTTTTTATTTCTTGCAAGTAAAGATTAGAAGTTAAGAATGAAACTTGAAGATGAGAACTTGAAGATGAAAACTTAAGTATTATGGAGAAAAAAATTGTTTATTTTGTTGTTGACAAACTATCTTTTTTGTTTTTAATATAATGCTCTAAATAGGATGGATCTTAAGACATACAAAAGGAAAGGGCTGTAAAGTTAGGATGCTCAAAATGGCTGCAGCCAAAATGATATACGGTATATGGCAGTATAGAAATGCGGTGATATTTGACAATAATAGGAATATTGAGAATGTAACTAGTGGAATCATAGACAGTATAATGAATAGAGGTTGGAAAAAAGATAGATATAGGGATCATTTATCGAAATTGTTGATGTAGTTTGTTTTTGGTGGACTGGATCCTTGCGATCGCCTTGTATTGTCTTTGGTTTTTGAAAATTTTAATTTCGTTTATTTCAATATATATATATATATATATATATATATATATATATATATATATATATATATATATATATAATGCTCTAAATTACTCAAGGATTGATATGATTTAGCCATAGTTAATTTTGTATATTTTGTAAAATATTATGTTAGTTTTCAATATATACATATATGGTGTGAAGCTTTTGTTTTATTTTGCAATTATAAATATATCTTTTCATGGTGTATGCAATTTGATTAATTTTATAATATAAATTTATATATAATTAAGAATCATGGGTATGAATCATGTTTATATGCATAAAAATTGAAAACTGAATATATATTGCCAAACAAGAAGGATAAATAATGTAGGCATAAAAAAAGTAAAAATCATGGATTAAGATATTTATTATTTAGTAAATATTATAGGTATAAAAAAATAAAATTCATATGAATTAAAATATTTATTATTTAGTGTACCAATAGTACTTTTGATGTGACTAAATTATATAGCAATAGAAATAAGTTGTAAGTAAATTATTTTACTTTGTTCTATACCTACGGCCAAAAGCAGTAGGTAAACTATTTTAAAGTTTTCACGAAGCTCATTACCTATGGTCTAAATCCGTAGGTAAAACGCAAATAGTAGTTCCTACGGCTCCTAATATGTTAGTAAAGGGTATAGTGACAGCAACTTATCGTAGGTATAAGTTAACAATACTCAACGAAAAAAATTACCGTAGGTAAAGGTATATTGTGTTGTACCTACGGAAAAAGAACATTTACCTACGAAATCTGGTTGTCACTATATGTCAAGTTTCTTGTAGTGTGATTCTATTTTCTCTTTTCTTTTTCTTTTGGTAGCGGAAGAATTTGCCAGTTTATTACATCAAGTGGTTTTATTGGGTGAATTTGAAGGTTTTCATATTAATGATAATATGCATGTCGATTTGCTTCAATTTGCGGATGCTACTATCTTGAGTGGAGAGGGTTCATGGAATAACCTTTGGACCATTAAAGCTTTACTTAGAGGTTTTGAGTTGGTGCCGGGGCTTCGGGTGAATATATCCTAAAGTTGTATTTTTGGTCTTAACCTTAATTTTGATATTTTGCAGTAGGCCGCTTCTTTTTTATCTTGTGGTTTTGGTTGATCCCTTTTGTGTTTCTTGGCATTCCAATAGGAATTATCCTAAAAGAAAGGAGGCTTAGGCACTGATTGTTGACAAGTTGAAAAGAAGGTTAGCAATGTGGCATAATAGATTTATATCTATTGGAGGTCGAGTTGTCCTTTTAAAGATTCAAAGATCTTTTCTATGGGGAGGGGGAGATGAAGTGAAGAAGGTTTGTTGGGTGAGCTGGGACACCATTTGTTTGCCTAAAGATGAGGGGGTCTTGGAGTTAAACATTGTGGTATGTTCAATTTGGAGCTACTTTCTAAGTGAAAATGGATGATCTTAAATGATGAACCTTTCTCGTGGGTCGATTTGCTTGTGTCTCGTTATGGGGATGTTAAGAGTGTGATGTTGGGGGGATCGACATTTTTCTATAAAGTCTCTTTGTGGTGGAGGGATTTATGTGCTTTAGGGAATTCAATTGATATTGACATCTAATAAAATTGGTTTTCTTCCTCTATTTCTCATAAGCTAGGTAACAGTAAGTCTTTGGAATTTTGGCGACACAATTGGTGTTGTCTATCCTCCTTTATAGATTTATTTCCTTCTTTACATAGGTTGAATCTTTTGCTATTCCAAAGTGGCCGAGGCAGGGTCTTGGATTAATGATTCTCGGGTGTGGTATTTGGATCTTAATGGGAGGACTTTGGGTGAAGATGAGGTGTTATTGATAGGCATGGTAAGAAAACCCAAACTCGGCCGGATTCGCCCCGAAATTAATGGGAAAAACCCGGTTTAACTAGATGTGGGTGCGGGGAAAACCTGTTTTTCTATTACAAGGGCGGGGCGGTGAATGCTACTACCTGCCCCGCACCCGGTCTATTGTAATTTACTTTAATGTCCTCATTTTAGTTATTTTATTATACATTTATTAAAATTATTTTAATCTTTAGAAACAAGTTTATTAGAATTATTTTACTTTTGAAAATCATGTTCATTAGAGTTATTTTACTGTTTAGAAACATGTTTAATATTAAAATGATTAAGTATTTAATTAAATTATTAATTTTACTGTTATAAAAAAATATGTATTAAAAAAAATAGTTTTTACGGGTTGGGGTGGGGCGGGTCTGGGTGGTAATTTTTTACCGTCGACTAGGGTTGGGGGACGGTGGCGGGTCTGCTACAAGGAGGCAGGTGTGGGTACGAGGATGGTTAAACTCGCTCCCGATCCGCCCCGTTGCCATGCCTAGTTGTTAATAGATAAGTTATTATTGATTTTGAATGGGGTAAAACCTCAATTTTGTTTGGTGGAGACATAAATATGGTTTTTCAATTAAAGATAGCTACAAAAGGATTCATCAGTCTTGTTTGGGGAGCTTACTTTAGATCCTATCATAGTAAAATCGCTTGATCAATTAAGGAAGACCAAAATTCCAAGCAAAATTCTTATTTTTGGATGGCGGTTAATTCTCAACAAGTTACCTACGAGAATGGAATTGGCGAAGATAGGCATTATTGGAGGAGCTAATAATGTAGTTTGTACATTGTGTTTTTTTGGAAGATGAAGATGTGGAGGACTTATTTTGTTCTTGTTCCTTTTCCAACTACTTATGGAACAAGTTTTGCTTTTGGATTGGGGTAGATTGTTCGGCTCTAGGTGGTACGCTTTTAGATAGACTTAATTATCTTAATTCTTCCTCTTCTTTTTGGATTTTGGTCTTGTGTTTTGTTGGTCTATTTGGTCATGCCGGAATTCGATTCTTTTTAAAGGATGTGCCCTTGTTAAGATGGAAATGTTGAGTTTTATGAAGACTTTATCTTGGGATTGGTTTATGGTTTTTAATAGAAGAATGAGGAATATTTCTTGGTCCGATTGGTATAGTAATCCCGGTAAATGTTGGGTGTAGTTTTTTTTCCTCTCTTTTTGTGTTTCTTGCCGGTGGTTTTAGGGATCAATTTTGTTGTTGGTTTGGTTTCTTTGTGTTTTTCTTTTGGTTTCTTAGTTGTATAAGGGTGAGCACCCCTAGTACTCATTTTTAATTCCAAGTTTTCTATTTCTTATAAAAAAACACCTTGATTCTTTTTGTAGAAAACCTGAAAGATTTTAAAGTGAGAGTATTCTCTTACCGTATATTCTTTAATGAATTAAAACAACATATTTGTGAAATTTATTAATGAGGGCCTCAAAGAGGTTAATGTAGTGAGAAGAGTTTTTGTAGCAAATTCCTAGTTAAGGCCCAAGTCCCTTTTTTAAATTGAAAATATAATATATTAAAAAAAGAGAATAGTCGCAATACCAAGCACATAAAGTGCCCAAAAAAGAAAAACAAGATACATGATAGAAAAATAAAGAAAATACATAAAAGAATATATTAAACAAAAGAACAATAATGACAAAATAGGGCTGGGAATCATCCCTTAAGTTTAGGTTTTTTGGTTTTTCTCCAATTCTCTCTAGCAAAAAGGGTTGGCGAGTGAGATAGAAGTGATTATTAATGGGGTCCTGACCTAGGATCTTAGATGGAGGATACCATTCTTCCTTAGAGAGTTGGTTGTTCTTGAGGAGTTTTGTCTCTTGCTTAGAGATGTTATCCTTACCCTGGACAGAGATAAATGGATTTGGAAGCACTATGTAGATAGTTCTTTTTCACAAGCATCCACTTATCTTGTGCAGATGGAGAGTTTGTCTACTTCTTTGGCACCACTTTCTCTTCAGAGTCATGTCATTTCCCTTATTTGGCGTAGTTGGGCCCCGTCTAAGATCTTGTATTTTCATGGCAGGTTTTGCAGGATACATTCCCAATTATAGTTAACTTGTTTTGGAGAGGGGTGATATATGATACGAGTAGGCTTGTTTGCTCCTTTTGAGAGTTCTAGTTGTGTCAGTTTCTCATATTTTTGTTACTTGTGAGATAACCTCCTCAATGTGGTATAGAATTTTTTGGTTGTTGTGGTGGCAGGTTGTTATTCACCAGGATCTTAGGGTGTTTTTTCAATCATTTCTCTCTTTAGAAGGCAGGGTTAAATTTAGAGGTGGTTACACTATGGTTTGACATGTGGTTATCATATATATTTAGAAAGCACGCAGTGATGTAATCTTTAAAGGAGTCAGAATAACAGCGAAAGAAGTGGAGGAGCAGAGCATTTGTTTGGCTTGGAAATGATTTTTGGGCAGGGCATGTAAGAATGTTAAGAACAACAAGTGTGAGTATTGTGGGAAGAAATGTGGAGACTTTAGCATTTATAAGTGAGAGAACCCATATACTTATCACCTTAAAGTTTTGAATGAGTATGTGGTGTGTCTCTCACAAAAGTGTGTTTCTCTTAAAGAAAAAACCCTAAAGTGTAAAATGCTCTATCATGTTGACCCCTCGAATTGACCTCGACATAGAACTCTTGTACCTTCACGGATTAGCTTTTGAACTCTATCATCTACCTACACCTATAACAGATCGACGATTTGTTTTGTTTCAGAGTGTGGTGGGTGGATCTTCAGTTCCTCTTTTTTGCTGAGATTTGATATATTGATGATGGATCTAATTGATTCGAGCTCTAGTCTTCGTGCTCTAGTATGTGAATACCGATGTAGTTTTTTAATATATATAGTTGTGACTCAAATCCCTTATGGTAAATAGGCTCAAGTAAAATACAAAAAGTTTAGTATAAAAGATATCTTAAGAGTCTTAAATATAGCCAGATTAACCTACAGCAAAAAATTAGAGGAGTTGTTAATAATTCCTCTATAGTTTGATTTGTTTTATGTCTTAAGGAAATTACCATCAACGTTTATTATAGTACAAAAAGGTAGAGGGTGTTCTATTTAATGACTTGTATGTTGTCGAAGTTGTTAATCAAGAGTGAAAGAAATCTGCCATGTTGTAATTCTTATTTACCCCATTCAAAAAGTTAGATAAGATTATCCTTAGTGTAAAAAACTTTGAAAACAACAAAAAAATTATACTCTCTCCAGTCTCAAATATAAGCAACAAAAAAAATCAATGGTCTTAAATATAAGCAAAAATCATTTATATTTATTACATTCAATGTCATTATTTCTAATATATCCCTACTTTTTTTTCACATTTCTATGTTTTTAATAATTTCCAATACAAAAAGTAGGGATAAAACTAAAAAAAAAGCGTGTCTTAAGTGCATTTAGACATTTTTCTTAAAAGGCGGGCTTTTTTGTAAAATTGTTTATATAAGAGACCGGAAAAAGTACTATTTAATAAATAATTAAATGTGTTAAAATTAAATAGCATCATGTAATTGATTAAAGATACACTATTTAATTTTTTATGATGGGTAAAGAAATTATCTCCTATTATGATGGATACAAATAGAGTGTTTTCATAAAACCCACCAAAACAAATTGTGATGAGGGTTCAACATGTCATTTCTTTTACAAGCCAAACGTTATTTTTTTGGGTTAATTTAATTTTATATTAAAATTAAAGTATTATATTTATATCCTTTCCTATTTATAGATTGGTTTTTTTTTGGTGTAAGCTATTTTTGAAAAGGTGAAATAAAATTTTGAATTAAGATTTTGATGTTAAATAAAGTGTCTTTATTTTAAATTTGTAGGATATTTTAGAAATTTGCATGTAAAGGGTAGAAAATAAAATAAGAGAGAAAAATATAAATATATACAAAGTTAATATTTTAATTTTCAAATAAACAATAATTAAAAAAAGGGTTAATACCTATTTTGCCCCCTGCCATATAGGCGCTTTTTGAAAAAACCCCCTGCGAAAAAAAAAGTTGCAAAAACTTCCCTAACATTTGAAGATTCAGCGTTTTTTTAACTGATGTGTCACGCCATGTTGGCTTTTTATTTTTATTTTGAATTATTTTAATGCCATGTGGCACTTTATTTTATGTTTATTTATTATTTAGATTAGAAAATATGTTAAATGTTCAAAAACTCAAAAACTTGCTATTTGTAGGATTTGAACCCACCCACCCCCTTTCACTCATTGTTTCAATAACTTACCACTAGGCTAGAAAGTGTTTGTTGAAATATTGTCTCTTTTAATTGATTTTAATACATGTTTTTCGTTTTTTACTTTTAAATGATGTTAATATATTATAACTAAATAATATATTTAGTTTTAATTTTTTTTAATGTTACATATACTGTACCAATTTTAGTTTATTAAAATGCTACAATTATTAATTTTTCAAAACTAAACTAGACTAATCCTTTATAAAAACTAAACTATTAATGTTTGAACTATTAAAATAAAATAAATTAAACTAACATTAATATAATTAAGAAATAAATTATTTTATTAATTTTTAAATTAATAAATACTGTAAGTACTGTAGCTAATTTAATTTACGTTTTAATAATAATAAACTAATTAATAAATTTATAAATTAATAAATACTGTAATTAATAAACTAATTTAATAAACTAATTAATAAATTTATAAATTAATAAATTTATAATTGCTGTAGCTAATTTAAAAATTTATTAATTAGTTTATTAATTTCTAAATTTATTAATTAGTTTACTAATTTCTAAATTTATAACTAATTAACTAATTAATAAATTTATAATTATTGTAGCTAATTTAATTTATAAATTTATTAGTTACACTATTGTAAATTTATAATTACTGTAGCTTATTTAATTTACGTTTTAATAATAATAAACTAATTTAATTTACGCTTTATTAATTACAGTATTTATTAATTTATAAATTTATAATTACTGTAGCTAATTTTATTTCTTAATTATATTAACGTTAGTTTAATTTAATTTATTTTAATAAATACTGTAATTAGCTACAGTAACGTTAATATAATTAAGAAATAAAATTAGCTACAGTAATTAAACTAACGTTAGTTAGCTACGTTTTATTAAAATAAATTAAATTAAACTAACGTTAATATAATTAAGAAATAAAATTAGCTACAGTAATTATAAATTTATAAATTAATAAATACTGTAATTAATAAAACGTAAATTAAATTAGTTTATTATTATTAAAACGTAAATTAAATATGCTACAGTAATTATAAATTTACAATAGTGTAACTAATAAATTTATAAATTAAATTAGCTACAATAATTATAAATTTATTAATTAGTTTATTAGTTATAAATTTAGAAATTAGTAAACTAATTAATAAATTTAGAAATTAATAAACTAATTAATAAATTTTTAAATTAGGTACAGCAATTATAAATTTATTAATTTATAAATTTATTAATTAGTTTATTAATTAATTTATTAAATTAGTTTATTAATTACAGTATTTATTAATTTATAAATTTATTAATTAGTTTATTATTATTAAAACGTAAATTAAATTAGCTACAGTACTTACAGTATTTATTAATTTAAAAATTAATAAAATAATTTATTTCTTAATTATATTAATGTTAGTTTAATTTATTTTATTTTAATAGTTTAAACATTAATAGTTTAGTTTTTATAAAGGATTAGTCTAGTTTAGTTTTGAAAAATTAATAATTGTAGCATTTTAATAAACTAAAATTGGTACAGTATATGTAACATTAAAAAAAATTAAAACTAAATATATTATTTAGTTATAATATATTAACATCTTTTAAAAGTAAAAAACGAAAAACATGTATTAAAATTAATTAAAGGAGACAATATTTCAACAAACACTTTCTAGCCTAGTGGTAAGTTATTGAAGCAATGAGTGAAAGGGGGTGGGTTCAAATCCTACAACTAGCAAGTTTTTGAACATTTAACATATTTTCTAATCTAAATAATAAATAAACATAAAATAAAGTGCCACATGGCATTAAAATAATTCAAAATAAAAATAAAAAGCCAACATGGCGTGACACATCAGTTAAAAAAACGCTGCCACATAGATTTTTTGGTGACTGGATGTGATGAAGGTCAAAATTGAGAGAATCTTCAAATGTTAGGGAAGTTTTTGCAACTTTTTTTTTCGCAGGGGTTTTTTTCAAAAAGCGCCTATATGGCAGGGGGCAAAATAGGTATTAACCCTTAAAAAAATGAACGATACCTGTATCAAACACGTCAGTTTTAAAAATTTACAGTTTGTTTGGATTGATTTATGAACATAGTTACCGGTAGAACTTATGTTATTATTCGAAGAATTTTATTAAAACAGTTTATAATTTTTTTTATAATTTTTTTAAATTTAATTTTAAAAATTTGAAGGATTTATAAAAATAACTTATATGAAATATAAAAATAATTTATACTTATATTTTCTTTTATTATAAAAATAATTTATATAAATTTATTCTAAACACTTACTCTAAACTTTAAATAATTGTTTATTCAAAATATTGATAAACATATTAAGATTGTACATATATGTCTTTAAAATAGTGTTTTTTTTTTAGAATATGAAATAATCTGATCACATTATTGTATGTCTTAAAGAAATTATATGTCTTTTATAAATTGTAAGTTGATATATTATAAAACACATATGACAGCAGTCACTCTTGTTCTTTGTTTTTTTTGCATTTCTTATGAGATAGTTATGCCCTTTAGTTCTTCTTTTAAGTTTCAGCTTTATGTTCTTTCTTTGACTAATTAATTCCACAGATTTTTTAAAAAGAAAGTCTCATCCTAAAATTAAATCGTTAAATAGACCCCACACATTGCATTCCATATATGCCGACACCTTTATTGAAGTAACAAGTATTATTGAACAAAAGTATATTTGGTCTACCAAATTTTCAGTAGAAAAAATTGGTCTACTTTTTACTTAATACATATAGTTTTGATTTTTTCTTTTTAATATATAGTAGCACACCAACCTTTTTAGGCATGCATCCAACTCCCATGTAGTGACTTTCATATATTCCTATTTCTTTAGGTGATGATCACTACATGATCCTCACTTAGATTATTTATCTGCACACCATGCTGTGCTTTACACTCATTGTATGTATAAAAAGAAAGTTATATAGATAAAGGCTATATAGGTTTGTATGTAGGTGAGGTTAAGGGTGCACTTTGATATAGGTCGTTTACATAGACTATACAAAATTACCTATTAATGTTGTCCCATACTCATAAATATTGGTTAAACCAATATCTTAAAAATTGATTCAATAATATAATCAAATCGATGAAAATTGATGTGAAATGATTGAATAAAAAACAATTGATGAATTGAAAGTCTTTACAAATTGCAAGAATTAATATTTGTTTCTTTGAAGAGTCAAAACGACATCATTTTAACATTGTTTTTATATAAAAAATAATTAAAATTTAAAATATATTTTAGAAATTTAAATTTAAATTGTAATGAAAAATATATATTTTATAGATTACATCTTTATCTTTGCTCCTGCAAAATGAAAGAGAAAAAATATTGAACAACCACTACAACAAAAATTACCTTAGGCAACAGCACAAAACCGTAGCTGTACATAGAAAAACCGCGCCCTAAACGTTTAGGCTACGGATTTCCACTCGTGGAATATGCCGCCGTTGCCTATTCCCATAAGCGACGGTTTTTTCCATTTGGCCCACGGATTATGATAACCGTAGCCTAAATATCTGAATAGACGACGGTTTGGTTGAGTAGTTTTCGGCCATAGTTTAGTTTAGGCCACACGTATAAACTGTTGCCTATATTTTAGGCTACGGCTACTATGACTATGAGTTGTTACTTTAAGCCACATGTGTAAAGTGTTGCCTATAATTTAGGCTACAAAAATATACGTTAACTATGATAAATCCCAACTATACACACTTTAAACAAGTATTTGAAATAATTAAAATTATCTATATTAAATTACTTATATAATTTTTTTTTTTTTTACATTTAAAAATTTCAATTCAAACAAATAGTATATTAAGTTAAATTTAATAAAATTAAATATAAAATGATAAAAACCGTCTCAACTAATAGTTATAACAAATATAATTTCATTTTAGGAACCCTGCTTTGTAATAGTTGACAGAAAAATCAAACAGATGAAATATTTTCATCAAACAAAAATCTTTAAACTCTTAATGTCAAGCCCAAAACAAAAATTCCCTTTATCAAATAATCACATTAAAAGAAGATATATGTATTTGGCCTTAGAAAATTCTTTTATCCATGTCAGCTCTGATCCAACTCCGAACTGCTCCTACAATATTAATTGCTCCAACTGAATAATTTGCATGAACTGTTTGAACACGACTGGGAGCAGAGACTTCATGTCTTAGCTTCCCATTTGAATACGCTGAAATTAAAGTTCCAAACAAAACAATTCAATAATGTTTAATTAAAAGTGATAACCAATCCCATTTATACATAGCTTACTTGGAAACAAAAGATACTCATGTAAAAGAATAGTTTCACAAGTAAAGAAGTGTTAGTAATCCAATCATCTTGAATTTTGTCCTTATAAATAAGTTATGAGTAACTAAATTTATAGGATATTTGAAAGTTTAATTAGTAAAATAGAATATAGATACTAAAAACATGCAATCTAAAGATTTAGTTAACTCTCCATTTCACACCATGTGCTAAAACTTCTTAACCTTTAATTAGAAGTACTAAATCTGCATCATCTGTCGTACTAACTAGAGAGAAGCTCTAGGAAAGAGCTTGAACTACTTGTAAACTCCGTCCCTATCTCGGGCAAAAAGAAAAAACAAGTGACCTCATAATTAATTGCTAGCAATTATACATCTTATTATATATTGTACTAAGGCAAGAAAAAGAATTATATTGAGATCAAAGCTACATAAAATAAACTAGTATGTTATTATAAGTCTAAATTTTTGGCAAAGTAAAATCTCTTTAAAAAATTGAGATAGTGAGAGCACAAAATGAGTAAATTATAAAACCAATGAAAGTAAAAAACAAAACTTTTAAAATAAGAATTATATATGACAGAGATTTTAGATGACAGAGGTGAAATAAAATAAAAATACAAACTTTAATAAATCATCTATTTCCAAATAAATAACCTTACTTTTGGGTTGATTTGTTTTCCAAAAAATTCTAATTTTATTTGTTTTTTCACAAATTACAACAACTAAGAAAGTGTCTAAAGAGAGATAGGTAGAGATCAACAATGAAATTGAGACAGAAATTTCAGCCACAACTATTTATGCGGTGAAGATTTTTCAATTTTTACTATTATGCTAAATATATAAAAAAAAAAAGAGAAGAATTCAAGGTATGAATTGAAAGCCTATTAACCTGAGCATGAAAATTCGGTGACCGGTGGGTCAATCCAGATTCCCGGAATTGGTTATTTGGTAAATGCATAAGCAAAACCTAAGACCTTAGTTTATTTACACTGTGTATCTGCACAAAACAAAATAGAGAAGCTTCATCGTGCTATGTAGAAATGACATAAACGTTAGAAAAGGCATAAATATACTTTAGATCTCACAACATACCTTCGGCGTTGGAAGATGATCAATCCAAAACAGAATAAATTGATCGGCCTAGAGAGGTTATAGATTTGTAAAACGATTGAGATTCGTTAATTAATTTTACAAAAAAAAATCTGGGTCGTTCAGAGAAGAAGAAAAGTTAGGGTTGGGAGAAGAAGAAAGGTTCTGTAAGAACGGCAAAGCATCTGGATACAAATCCCTTCATTTTATTAATTACTTTATTTTGTTAATTTTTTTCTACCATAAAATAGAGACAAACGGTCTTTTTTTATAAAAGCATTCAGATATTTTAGATTTTAACGTTTAAAACTAGAGTTAGTGTATATGTGAATTAATTTAATTTAAATATTTAATTAGACTCTAGATAATATATATATATATATATATATATATATATATATATATATATATATATGAGTCCTTTAACATTAATAAATATTCATAAATACCTGTTATACTTTAACAATTTGCTTTGAACCAATAAATTTTCATAAATGATTTTTAATATAAATAAAATAATAAAGATCTTTTAGTAAAATAAACTTTAAACAATAAATTTTAATAAATACTTTTTGATATACATATACAATAAAAAAATTTCAATAATTATAATATAGTTTATTTGGAACAGTTCTTAAAAGTCTTTTATATATATATATATATATATATATATATATATATATATAATTTGTTAACCAGAATGATATACATGAGAGACATTTTTTTAATTATTTTTCCAAATTGTTAAAAAATTTTGGTTTTAAATATTATTGAACAAATTTCCTAGTTAATTTTTTATTATTATTTGATCCATATTCAATTAAAATCATTTTTTTAAGTATAACTTAAACCTTATAATTTCTTTCCACACATAAAAAAGTGCGGTCTATGTGCCTTTAGGTGACGGTTTTTCAAACGTTGCCTATTCTTCCGTTGCCTAAAGTATAAAATGCTGTAGTGAACCCTAACATGTCGTTGTAGTTTGTGTCATTTCGTTCATCTTTGTTCTTTTCAATCTTATTTTTATTTAATTTTGATTAAAAATTATTTGATTTTATTTGAGCTAGTCATATGATTCAATCAATAATTTTTTAGTTCAACCACAAACTCATTGATTCAATACCATTATTGAATCGAAGACCAAACAAATTTGAAAGATATTATCTTATATGTAATGGTCAATTTTTAATTAAAATTGAATATAAATTAAGCTCGGTCTAATGTATTTAAAGACCTAAATTAATTTTTTAAGATTAAACTTTTTAAATAAAATAAAATGAGTGAATGAAGTAGTTCAGCATATATATATTTGTTAGTTGAATTAAATGAATGTAAATTGATAATTGAATTTTTAATTAACATATTTATTTATATTTATATAATAATATTAATGTAAATAAATTATTGATATTTATTGATTTAATTATATTAAATAAAAAACCAAAGAAAACTATGAATGTTCCAAACTTTATTAGAGCTTGCAACCCAAGGCACTAGCGTGCTCTTTTTTTTTTTCTTTTTCTTTTTTTGAGGCATAAAGACTTTTAGTAAAATGAAGTTTTTAGTTACATCATTAATTTCTCAACTCTTTCCTTTTAGAAAAAGGATGCGAACAAATGGTGATTTTGATAGTTTTGAACACTTTATAATTATATATGTATGCTGGTCGAAGTGAAGTTGAAAATGTTGACTTATTGACTTATTTCACTGTCTTGTCCTTTTGCACTTTTTAAAAACAATAATCCTTAAAGAATATTTATCGTTCGAGATGTTTCCGGCTGTTAAGACAAATAACATGCATGTTGTTGTTAATGTATTTATAACCTTTCTCATCAATAGATTGATTTCTTTGATTTAGTTGGTAGTTGTGTGGGCTATTTTGAAAGGAGATATTATATTTAGACATTAAAATATTGATGTCAAATATGTTGTTTTTTTAACTTTTATTTGTGCATTTTAGAGATATGTTTGAAGTGTAGAATATATATATATATATATATATATATATATATATATATATATATATATATATATATATATATATATATATATATATAATGCAATTAAAATGCAATACCACACCTCTACCAACAAGACTATTATCAACTTATGAAATTAAAATGCCATATTATGTTCTTATATTTTAGAAATAATGCAATTTATTTTACCAGAACTTCTCTTTTGCTCTGCTTCCCCAAAACTAAGGATATTTTTTCATGTGTTGTTTCTATAAGAATTATTGAAGGAAGATGCAATACCGCACAACCACAACACAATAAGAAGCATCATGTTTGGATGTCTGAGTTTCTATAACATTACATACTCGTTAGAAATATATGATCACATTCTGTTAGAAGATAACATCTGCAGTAAGGATGATTTTAAATGTTTATAAAGGATAACACCTCATTGTTTCAACGACTAAAGCTTTTTCAAGACAACATGAACAAAGTAATTTTGTTATGTCTATTGCAAATATACGAAGTTGAAGACTTGTGCACATAAGAGTCCTATATGTATGCACCTCAAAATATCCTTACAAGGATTATGATCATATATTTCTGGTTCTATTAGACATAAAATATTGCTTTCTCTTCTATTGATTATGATCATATGAAATAATGCAGTACCAGACAAAACTCTTATCATTTTCAAACATGGAATCTCCATCTCCATTATCATTCCTTGATTCTTCCATGTATAGAAAACCACAAAGTCATTGAACCTGGATGGAAGCGTCTGAAGGCGGCCACGTGAGGATCGCAATAACGAAGGTCGAGCCTCCTAGAGCCACACTCTTTCACCTTATTCCCATTCAAAGACACAAAATTTTCTTTTTCTCAATCCACAACTGAAATCTTCAGCGTTACCCAAAGAATAAAACTCATTCACCTTACGCTTCTTCTCAATCCCAGAACACCCTCCATGACCTTTTTGAACCTCGAATCCGTAAACCTAATGCAAAACCCCTGAAATCGAACAATAGGTTTCTCTCAACAAATTCAATTTCTGGGTTTCTTATTCCAACTTGATTTTTTGGGGTTTAGGGTTTGTTATTGGTGGGGAGTGGGAAGAGGTTGAAAGAGACGAAAATGAACAGAATATTTTTTAATTTTTCTGAATTTTGCTATTTTTCTTATTTTATATAAATGTTTTTGATTATGTGGCATATAAAATGGCATCTACTTTGGAAAAATAAATGTGCACGTGTCATTTCAGATTCCACATCAGAGCCACATAGATTATTTTATTGACTATGACTAACAGAGTAAACGGAAAGGACTAACACTATTTGAACAATTAAAGGATCAGCTTGGAACTTTTTAAAATTAAGGGAGCAAAATGGACCTCGAGGTAAAATTAAAGGACCATAAAGGGTATTTAGCATATATATATATTACATCCCTTTGAGACCGAGTTCTTGAAATAGTGAGTACGATGACACAAGTAGGTCGGGCAATCCTACAGGTCGGAATGCGGTTAGGAACCACTTAGATACAAAGAAATCACGTCGGAGTCGGTCTCGTGATAACACTAATAGATGGACAAGTCGGATCCGACTTCAGTACTAGGATACCATATGAACAGTCACAAGAGACGGTATTGAAACGTCTCCATGATTGCATGGGAGTTACAGACATTGGTGGAAAAGACGTTATCTGGTAATTACCGAGGGTAGCAAACGTTATCTAGAGCCACCTTAATGAGGGATGTGAAGAGGCATGCCTTTAAAGATCATTGATGAGTCTAGTAGTATAAAAAGAAACGTCCTCCATGAAGGACGGGCGACTACTAAACTCGCTAATCACATAAGGCGATTGTGGTATCTCGTGACTAGCCTCAGGGAAATTTCTCTAAATAGTGTTTAGCAAGATCATTTGGCACCTATCTTGGGGCTTCGCTAAAACTTTCTCAGGTCTCATACGAAAAACATACACTATATAACATCAACGTTATGTTTGGATCATCTCCCAGCGGGAGTGAGGATCACCTTCCCCCCAGACATGGCTCATCTCTTAGCAATTACGGAGAGTTTGTGCCAGCAGAATGAATCTCTACAAGAAAGTGTTCATACTTTACAACAATCACAAAGTATGAGGGATGAGGAGGATGAGGAAGAGCTCCTTGATCCTCAACCTCTATTAGAAATAATTTGGAACGATCAAGTTCTAGAGAATTTCAAGCCACCACCTTTGTCATCTTTTGATGGCAAAAGTGATCCTCAGGAACACATAATACCACTCAACAATCAAATGTCAATAGTTGGGGCTTCCGACTCCTTGAAATGCAAACTCATGGCAGGAACCTTCAAAGATGTGGCCCTACGTTGATATATGAGTGTGCCTAGACTGTCAATTACCAGTTACCAAGACCTGACAAAAAGGATGATACAACACTTCTCTGCCAGCAAATATAGAAAGGTGACTACCACCAGTTTGTTCAATGTTCCACAGAGGGCTTCTGAATCACTCCGAGAATACATGGCGAGGTTTAAAGAAGAAACCATAAAAGCCTCTCATCCTAATTAGAAGATGTTTGTGGGAGCTTTTCAAAATGGAATAAAGGCCGGTCACTTCAAAGATTCTTTGGCGCAGAAGCCGGCCACTAGCATGGAGGAGGTCATGAGAAGATCAGAATGTTATGTTAAAGGCGAGGAAAGCAACATGGAAAAAAGATCCATGGATGCTAAAGAAAAAACGCAATCTAAACACGAAGGATCCAGGTCCAAAAAGAACACCACAAACACGGTCCAAAAGATAGGTCGACAATGAGACCTTTTCGCAAACCCTATGACAACTTCTCCAAAAACTACACACATATCAATACAAAGTGTGCCGACATCTTGAAGGAAATGTATCATCTCAAATTGATACATGAGCCGTATCGACCTAGGAGGGCTAATGTAGTACTAGGGAACGATACAAGGGCATGGTGTGCTTACCATCATAGGAAAGATCATCATATAAAAGACTTTCATCACTTAAAGAGAGAAATAGAGACTCTAATCCAAAGAGGTCGTCTACTAGCATATGTGAAGGAGCCGAAAAGATTAACAGGAAAAAGAAGTCCATCAATTAGAGAACCCAACTCTAAGAATACTTCCACCATAAAGGGGAAGAGCACTGAGGAAATACGTGAGACTTAGGTGGAACAACACACGCTAAATACCATCTCGGGGGGTTTTGTAGGTGGAGGAGAGACAAGCTCGGCTTGAAAAAGATGTGCTTAATCAGTGATGCACGTATCACAGAACCTGTCATCTATAAGAGAAGAGAAACTGACTATCATTGGGTTCTCAAGACAGGATTCTGAAGGAGTGTTGGCTCACGAAAATGGTAATAATTGAGTAATGGGAAAAAGGTAAATGAAGTTGTGAATGCTTGAAAATTTGAGAAGTGATCGCTCTCATATGTTTAGGCACTTTTTATTTCAATTAACTTGAGATATGACCCTTCTTTGTTAACCAAGCCACATTAAAACCCTTGAAAGTCCTTTCTAAATTGTGCTTTTATGCTTTTAATATGAAATTTTTGGATGAACGCATAATTTAATCAAGATGTTAGCAAGATTTTTGGGTGTGAGTCAAGTCTTTCATGTTTGTTCTTCATCCATTGATGAAATTTTGTGTTAGGCATGGTTCATATTTGTAAATGTGTTGCTTTAGAATTTTTGACATGTGTTTTGTGCTTAGAATTTGTTTCATGATCATGGTGTTGTTGTAGTATAGTGGTAAGCATCACTTTTCTTGTACTTTTGCAATTTGAACCATACATTTGCTTTTGTTTCTAAAAACTTGGTTGATCATGATTTCTTGGTAGTTGATCTTGTTTCTTTAGGTTTGATTGACTCTTGTTTAAGGACAAACAAAGTTTTAAGTTGGGGAGAGTTTGATAAGTGCCAATTTGTGTTGAATTTGTGTATGAATTAGTGGTGCTTATTGATTTAATTCATTGGATTCACAAGTCAAAAACTCAACTTTTGTGTAAATATTGTGTAGTTTGATAAATTCTAACTTATTTTGTAGATTTGTATGCATTGGAGGAGTTTTGGGCACTTAAAAGGCAAAGGAAAAGCTTCAATATGCATTTTTGATGGAAATCTAAGTTTCAGTTTAAGATAAGCACAAATATGCATGCTTAGAGTTCTCCTGGCAGAGGCATCAGCGCTTAGCGCCAAATTCTGCGCTTAGCACAATTTAAGGCGGTTTACTTTTACTGAGTTTTGTGCTTAGCGCCAGATTTTGTGCTTAGCACAATCTGCAACTTTTTGTTTTATATAAATAGCATTCAATTGAGATTTTTGAGGAGGGACAATTTTTTTTGGAGAAAGAGAAGCTTAGAAAACAACAAGAGATGGTGCTTCTAGAAGATCCGGAGTTAGGTTCATTTCTATCATTGAGAAATCGTGATGGATGCTTGTTCATCTTCATTCTTCTCTTTGTATCTAGCTACCATGGGTAGCTAAATCCATTTCTTGTTGGGATTGGATGTAAGTTCAATGTAGAAGTATGTATTTTTATTGATCATGAAGTTATGTACAATCTATTTATGAATCTATATCGATGTTATCTTTGTTTCACTATTTATCTTTATAAATGTGAAGTGGTATTGAGAAATACGGTTCGAATCTTAATCTAAGATGAACATATGTTAGATTTTAAACTCTAGACATAGATTTAGATTTAACATTCACCGTGAGTATTGAGACTTAATGCTGCCATGTTGTTTAATAGGCTGGGAGATCGTCGATTATACAATACGATTGAACTCTCATCAGGAGTTTAGACATGAACACTGTTGTGAGAGATACGTGATAATATTGATAAATATTTATGTGCATAACTGATTGGTAAATTACATATTCTATCGGTGGATGAAATTCAATCTTGACAAGCTCTCATGTCTCTGAAACTTTATTTATCATTCATCCATTTTACATTTTTTAGCTTTAAACCAACAACCATCTTGCAAACTTACGATTAAAATCATAGTAACTGTTAAACGACATTGATATCGCACTAATCCCCGTGAATACGATAAAACAAATACTCACCCTTGATAGCACCAATACTGCAATCAACATCTTCATATAAGTACAAAATGAAAAGGAATAAAAAAGTTTAAAAGTAAAAAGTAATCATAGAGGAGAATTAGAAAATGATCCATTTGATTTTTTTTATGAAAAACATGGAATTCTCCATGAGTTCTCTTCTCCTAGAACTCCACAGAAAAATGGAGTTGTAGACAGAAAGAATAGATGTTTACAACAAATGGCCTGAACTATGATACATGAAAATAATTTACCTAAGTACTGATAAGTGCAAAATGTACCTATTTTTGTATATAGGTTTTGTTGCACTTATCGATACTTTTTGTTGATATCGTTCGAATAAACCTCTATTTGTTTGTAAATACGTTTACTTTACGTTAGAGTGTATATATTGCGTTATCGTGTAAATATCATTGATTTTAATTGATTTACATTTATTTTTGCAGGTATTCAATCAAGGATATCTTGCCATTATTGAATAGAGCACTGAATAAGCTTTCCAGCGCTTCAAACCGGGCGAAAAATGGAGTTACAGTTCAAAAGTTACGAATAAAACAGTGCTGGAATTTTGCTGTTCTGGTGTGCTGCGCCTCTGCAACGCCAGGCGCTCCGAAACAACACTGGAACTTGCAAAAATAAGCCGTCTTTCGCCGCCGGGCGCCCCAAAACACCGTCGGGCGATGCTGTGCTGACAGAAATACCATTTATGGCCAAAAACATTATTTTTTGAGTATGTTTTTGGGGGAAACTTTCTCCCAACTTCATCAAACATATTTTAGGAGTAGAGAGGCTTAGAAACAACATTATAGGATGCATATTGATGATCCGGAGTTGGATTTGCTTCAATCGGCTCTGACAAACCGTGAGAAAATGGTTCTTCTACTTTCTTTTCTTTGTATTCTCTATTTGTTGAGGTTTTGTATGTAAATCTCTTGATACCTATTGTATTTCATCTAATGTATGTTTGTGAATGAATTCTGATTTTCTATTGTTGTTGTCTTTGATTGATTATTTATGGTCTTGACAAAACCTTTACAAATCTTTGATCTTAGATTTTCTTCTATCAATGAGCAAGCTTTTGACATGGTTTTGTGAGTTGATATTCATTTTATCTTTTGTTGTATTGTGTTGATTAAGTAGCATGGGTAGCATGAGTAGGATCGATACGGTATCGCGAGGATGCGTGATAATAGCGATGAAGAAGGATATTCACATCCATTGGGCAAATTAGTTGAATACATGTAAAAAAGGGTTAAGCGTGTGTACGTATTTTGATCTTGGTTTTATCCGAAGAAATCATTTATCTGATATAGATGTTATAGTAATCTCTGTTTTGTCTGAACTCTAGAGATAGATTTAGACTTAACACTTGCGTGAGTATCAGTTCTTACTTCTCTGTGTTGTTGAGTTGCGTAAGACATCACCAATGAGATAATACGGTTGTTCTCTCGACGTTGCGTTAGACATAACCTCTGTTGTGAGTGATACGTGAGGATATTATACGAATGATTGATTTGTGTATACTATGATCAAAAGAATGCATGTGTTATCGATTGATCTCTATTTACTTTCTCTTCTCCAAAGAATGTGTTATTGTTATTTACTTGCTTTTTGTTCCTTTAATTTTCCGCATTTGCTTTTGGTTCGTCTTTAAACCAGAACTTTTGATTCATGAGCTTAGAAATATAGAAACTGTAGAATGGCATTCTTTCCCTCGCACTAATCCCTGTGGAGAACGATAAAACTGGGTTACTTATATATTTTTGCTTACTGCTATTCTAGCACCAACAAAATGGCGTCGTTGCCGGGGATTGGTGTTTAGATATTGAGTTGCATCGCATAGTTTCTATGTTTTTAAGTTTCGTACATAATTGTCTGTATTATATATTTACATGTATAAACACTTGTTTTGCTTTTGTACGTACTTGTTAATAGTTGTTTTCCATAAGTGATTGTATATATGTGTTTTCCATCATGTTTATGTGTGTGTACATATTTTAATTTTTGGTTTACGTTTGCTCAAGTGTTGCAGGTTTTATTGGGTCGCTACCAGTGAGCGAAACAATATGGAGGAGCTTGTACGTAAATAAGGTGTCGAGCTTACGACGTGAAACAAGCGCTTGTTGGGAGGCAACCCAATGATTTGAGTTTGTACAGTTTTATATTTAGTAGTATTGTAGTATTGTATGAGATTGGATGGATTGAATGAGAGAAAGAACTTGAAAAACTCAGCAAGCCTGTGTGCGCTTAGCGCGCAGAGGGCGCTTGGCGCACCTTGCTTTTTGTGGAAAAACTCTCTTATTCTCTTATCCACTTTCATCCATTTTGTTAGTATATGTTTATTAGTTTTAGAAATTCTTGTGTTTGTTCTCAAGTTTTGTTTTTTATTAGCTTGAGGATGCATTGTGTGATTTTTCAATTTTGATTGTTTCAACAAGAAAATGTTATGGTAGTGTGAAAAGTTTAAAGAAAGTTGCATTGTGTTGGTTGGTGTTTATTTCTTTTCTAGAACATAACATGTTTATGAACCTTAGGATTTGTACAAATTACATGTCTTTCATTCTCTTGCAATTTTTGTTCATTTATGAATAACTTTAGTTCATAGCCCCATGTGAGGAAACCTCCATTGTTTACTAAATGCTTGGATGACTGATAAACTTTGTTTAATTCGTTTGATTCATGCTTTATCTTCTGATTATTGTGATTTTGTGGAAGCATTAGAAATGATCAAGGTATTTGTTTATATTGAGCACAACCGTATCCAAAAGTATCTTACCCGTGAGTAGTGATAATTTGTTAGCCCCTTTGAGACTAAAACAATTTAGATCTCATTTTTAGTGATGAACTTGGTTTATGTACATAATTTGCAAGTTTGGTTCATCATTGAATTTAGTGAGTTTCTAAAATTTCTGCTTGAACCTTTGAAATTGTATACTTTGATTTCCTTGCCGTAAAAAGCAAGGAGCATTCACTTGAGGTTTGGTTGAATTCAAGTTGGGGAGAATGAAAAAGAAGATTGGTAAGTTGCTTGAAACTTTTGAAAAAGTTCAAACAAGCATGAACAGAAAAAAGTGTAAATATGAATGTGAAAAACATAGAAAAAGCATGCTTGTTTGAATGAGAAAAATAGAGAATGAAATAATTGTGCATAAGGAAGTTTGAGAAACTTTACAATAGAGGAATGAAATTGGTGAATGAAGTTGACATGTTTGTGAGTACCTTGTATAGTGAATGTTCTTTTGCATCGGCAATTTCGATTCAATGGCCTTTAAAAATGTCTCTTTGTTGTGAACCCGGCCAAGCTACAACCTTTGAAGCCCTTAGTGATCTTTTTGCTTCCATATTTTCATTTTTGAATGTTAGATGTTGTATGAATTGAATTGTTATTTGCATTTTTTGTCAGATGAGTGAAATTTCCCCGCGGTTGCAAACGCGCATTAATTTCTTCATTCTTATTTGAAGTGGAGTGTTAGGTGTGATTCATTCTTGAACATGTATTGCTTTTGGATGTTGACATTTGTTTTGTGCTTAGACTTTGTTTCATATTCGTGGTGTAGTTGGAGTTTAGTGGTAAGCATTGCTTTGCATGTACTTTTGATATTTGTACCATACGTTTATTCTCCGTTTGTAAAAACTTGTTGAGCATGATTTCTTGATAATTGCTTTTGTTTCTTTGAGTTGATTGACTTTTGTTTGAGGACAAACAATTATGTAAGTTGGGGAGAGTTTGATAAGTGCAAAATGTACCTATTTTTGTATATAAGTTTTGTTGCACTTATCGATACTTTTTGTTGATATCGTTCGAATAAACCCCTATTTGTTTGTAAATACGTTTACTTTACGTTAGAGTGTATATATTGCGTTATCGTGTAAATATCATTGATTTTAATTGATTTACATTTATTTTTGCAGGTATTCAATCAAGTATATCTTGCCATTATTGAATAGAGCATTGAATAAGCCTTTCAGCGCTTCAAACCGGGCGAAAAATGGAGTTACGGTTCAAAAGTTACGAATAAAACAGTGCTGGATTTTTGCTGTTCTGGTGTGCTGCGCCTCTGCAGGGCCGGGCGGTGCAGTGCCGGACGGTATTTCCAGCGTCGGGCGCTCCGAAACAACACTTGAACTTGCAAAAATAAGCCGCCTTTCGCCGCCGGGCGCCCCAAAACACCGTCGGGCGATGCTGTGCAGACAGAAACACCATTTATGGCAAAAAACACTATTTTTTTAGTATGTTTTTGGGGGAAACTTTCGCCCAACTTCATCAAACATATTTTAGGAGTGGAGAGGCTTAGAAACAACATTAGAGGATGCATATTGATGATCCGGAGTTGGATTTGCTTCAATCGTCTCTGACAAACCGTGAGAAAATGATTCTTCTCCTTTCTTCTCTTTGTATTCTCTATTTCTTGAGATTTTGTATGTAAATCTCTTGATACCTATTGTATTTCATCTAATGTATGTTTGTGAATGAATTTTGATTTTCTATTGTTGTTGTCTTTGATTGATTATTTGTGGTCTTGACAAAACCTTTACAAATCTTTGATCTTAGATTTTCTTCTATCAATGAACAAGCTTTTGACATGGTTTTGTGAGTTGATATTCATTTTATCTTTTGTTGTATTGTGTTGATTAAGTAGCATGGGTAGCATGAGTAGGATCGATACGGTATCCCGAGGATGCGTGATAATAGCGTTGAAGAAGGATATTCACATCCATTGGGCAAATTAGTTGAATACATGTAAAAAAGGGTTAAGCGTGTGTACATATTTTGATCTTGGTTTAATCCAAAGAAATCATTTATCTGATATGGATGTTATAGTAATCTCTGTTTTGTCTGAACTCTAGAGATAGATTTAGACTTAACACTTGCATGAGTATCAGTTCTTACTTCTCTGTGTTGTTGAGTTGCGTGAGACATCACCAATGAGACAATACGATTGTTCTCTCGATGTTGCATTAGACATAACCTCTGTTGTGAATGATACGTGAGGATATTAGACGAATGATTGATTTGTGTATACTATGATCAAAAGAATGCATGTGTTATCGATTGATCACTATTTAGTTTCTCTTCTCCAAAGAATGTGTTATTGTTATTACTTGCCTTTTGTTCCTTTAATTTTCCGCATTTGCTTTTGGTTCGTCTTTAAACCAGAACTTTTGATTCATGAGCTTAGAAATACATATATCGTTGAATGACATTCTTTCCCTCGCACTGATCCCTGTGGAGAACGACAAAACTGGGTTACTTATATATTTTTGCTTGCTGTTATTCTAGCACCAACAAGTACTTGGACAGAAGCTGTAAACACAACATGTTATGTTCATAATACAATCTATATTAGACCTATTATGAACAAAACCTCATATGAGCTTTCAAAGGAAGAAAGCCAAGAATTTCTTATTTTCATCAGTTTGGATGTACATATTAAATCTTAAACTATAATGTCTATGTAAAGAAATTTGATGGCAAAGCTCAAAAGGGTATCTTTTTAGGATACTCTGAACGCTCAAAGGAATACAGGGTGTATAACTCTGAAATCAAAATGGTTGAAGAGTCAATACACATTAAATTTGATGATAAAGAACATGATAATAAAAAGTCAGAGCCAATTCAAAACTTTTTATAAATTTATGTGTATGAAGACACCTCAAAAGCTAGAGGTTCAGAAGCTGGAAGTTCAAAAGCTAACAATCCATCAAAAGCTAGATATTCAAAAACAATCAGAACTTTAGAAGTTTGTGGTCCAGAAGATGATCCAACCTCTGAAGCTTATCCTGATGAAGAAGATTCTGAAGAAGTTCAAGATGGCTCCTCAGAAGCATCACAATCCAAGAAGACCTTCAAGTACAAGTCTTCACATCCAAAAGATTTTATTCTTGGAAATAAAGATAGTCCTAGAAAGATAAGTCCTGCTTTTAGAGAAGAACACTCAATTCTAGGACTACTTTCTATGATTGAACTTACTTATGTTGATGAAGCACTTTCTGATGATGGCTGGATTGTGGCAATACAAGAAGATCTGAATTAGTTCCAAAGGAATGATGTCTGGGATCTAGTACCCAAACCTTATCATAAAACATCATTGGAACAAAGTGGGTATTTAGAAACAAGTTTAATGAGCAAGGAGAAGTGGTAAGAAATAAGGCTAGACTTGTGGCTCAAGGCTACAGTCAGCAAGAAGGTATAGATTTCTCTAAAACCTTTGCATTTGTTGCAAGGTTAGAGGCAATTATATTACTTCTCGTCTATGCTATTAATTATAATATTACTTTATAAAAAATGGATGTTAAAAGTTCATTTTTAAATGGAGTTATTTCTGAAGAAGTGTATATCAAACAGCCACCTGGGTTTGAGAATTCAATCCACCCAGATCATGCTTTCAAACAAGTTCATAGAGCTTGGTAAGAGAGACTGAGTAATTTTCTGTTAGAAAATGATTTTTTGAAAGGGAAACTAGACACTGCACTCTTCATAAAGACACTTAAAAATGACATCTTAATTGTCCAAGTGTTTGTGGATGATATTATCTTTGGTTCTACTAATGCTTTCCTTTGCAAAGAATTTTCAAATACAATGCAAGCTAAGTTTGAGATGAGTATGATGGGAGAGCTGAAGTTCTTCCTTGGCATTCAAATAAATCAATGCAAATATGAAGTTTATGTTCATCAGAAAAAATACACAAAGGAGCTTCAAAAGAAGTTCAAGCTAGATTATTGCAAGATCATGACAACTCATATGCATCCAACCTATAATATAAGCAAGAGAAAAGTAACACCAAAGTCTTTCAGAAGTTATACAGAGGTATGATAGGTTCTTTACTTTACTTAAAGGTTCTAAACCAGATACTTTGTTTAGTGTTTACTTGTTTGCAAGATTTTAGTCAGGTCCTATAGAGACTCACTTAACTACTGTTAAGAGGATCCTTAGGTATCTGAAGGGAACAACTAATCTAGGGTTGCTTTATAAAAAATTCCTAGATTATAAACTAGCTGGATTCTGTGATGCTGACTATGTTGGGGATAGAATTTATAGAAAATACACTAGTGGAAACTGTCATTTAATAGGTGAAAACCTTATATCCTAGGCTAATAAAAGACAAACAACTATTGCTTTATCTATTGCAGAAGCTTAATACATCTCTACTGCAAGTTGTTGCATATAACTACTTTGGATGAAATATCAGCTGGAAGACTATCAGATAAGTGGAAGCAGTATTCCTATTTTCTATAATAATATTGTTGCTATCTGTTTGACAAAGAATCCTGTTTAACATTCAAGAACCAAGCACATAAAAATAAAACATTATTTTATTAGAGATTAAGTTCAAAATGGTGTAATATATATACAATTCATTGATACTAATCATCAATGGGATGATATATTTACCAAGCCTCTTATTATAGAAATACTTTATTTTATTAAAAAGAATCTGAACATGCATTTTGTAAAAGAATAGTGTTTGCTTCTAAATGGAGGATCAAAGTTTGATGATGATCAAAAGATAATGTGATCAGAACCTCTAAAGTAGCTTATGATGAATAATAGCCTCTAAATCATCTCGGCCTTTGATGCTCAAAATATAATTAGTTGCCTCTGACAGCATATAAGTGGAATAGTTTTTAACTGTTTTTTCTGTCACTTATTCACTTATGTGTCACGAATATGAAAGGTCTTTTGACACATGTTATTTTAACTTTTGAGTATTATCCTTCAGTTTTATATGTGATTATGGGATATTTGATTGTGAACCAGTTAGTCCTCTGAGTAAGAAGGTTCTCTGGTCAGAAGGTCCTAAGTCAGAATCCCTATGGGAAGCTTTTGTCTTCTGGACTCTGAGCTATATTGATGGGTATAGCCAATAATTTTTTAAGGAAACAAAGTGTGACATCTATCATATGTATTCTTACTGCTATAAAAAGCGTTTAAGTAACCTTTGGGGGTTATTTTCATAGGAAAAATAAAATAATGTTTGGCGCCCCCTAGGTCATCTTAATTTTTTTATGTTTGTGTGATTAAAACATTTTTCAAAACTCACTGTATCACTTTTTCCACACACAACATAACTCTCACTACTCACACTGAATCTTTTCAACCCAAAACCCTAAAACTTCAATAGATGTTCGACAAAACATGAGTGAAATGGTTAAAAAAAACTTCTCTCTAACATATCTATCAGTGACTCACTCAAAGGATGTTAGTGACAAGAGAATCATAAACAAATGCAATGAGAAAAAGATCAGTTTTTATTATTCAAGAAACTATTACAAATCCAGAATCATTCATCAGACGCTAATAGACGCACTACAAAATGTTATAGCTTTCAGACTACGTCTGCAAGCCACCCATCCATTATAAGGAAGGTCTTGTAGTCTTCATCAGTGTCTGGTCTACTTCCATTAACTAGATCCTTCTTTTTCTTAAGATTCTTCATCCTTGACACTAAAATCCTTCCTACCACAGATGCTCCAGCACATGTGCCAACTTGTGTTCTTTCACCTTTAGAGGAACTGATCATATCATATTTTTACTTCCCAATGGCCTTGATGACTTCCTTGGAGGAATCCCTCTTAGAATTCTCAGTTGATTTGATCATAGTGTCGTATATCAGAAGAGCTGGATGAAAGAAAGAGGAATGTGACCTTGCTAGTAAGAAAATACTGCTTATATAGAGAGTTCGGGATAAAGAAAAATCAGTTTTGTTTATTATTCACTAATGGACATAGTACAAAGATATATTCTTGGTCTTCAAGCATATCTCCCCAACTTTACTGGTATGGTTCTATTAAATGCTCAGTTGCAGAACAAGTTCGACCACCTCGAGAATTGTAGAGTTGCTCACAACCATTCTAGCCAATTTACAACCATATTTCTATTTTTTAAAGATTGATTATATCTTCAAATGATTTCTACTCTTTGATGACAAAAGGGGAGAACAAATATGATTTTGATTCATTTTTATCCAAATTTGATAAAATCTAAAAATTTAAAATCCGTGGATTTGATTATAAGATTTTTATTCTTCTGTAAATTCTCTTTTGAGTTTATAACTTGCTTTCTTCAGTATCTTTTCTTATTTCCCTTATTCTTTATGTCTCTTTTTTTATGACAAAAGGGGGAGTAAGATAAGTATTTAAGCATCTCAATCAGATGGGTTGAGAATCTTTTATTGCTTAAACTTTGAAGATTTATTAATTGTGCTTTAAATTTCAATTTTAATTAACCTGGATAGAACTTAGGGGGGCTTATAAACCTCACCTTCTAGACTATTAGACTCAGGGGGAGCTTACAAACCTCAAACCCTGAAGTTAACTTGTTAATTAAATTAACAACCATTGCTCTTAAATACTTATGTTTTTCATCATAAAAAAGGGGGAAATTGTTGGAATAAATTTTGTTTGTGCCACATCCCTTAGGTTGTGATGATAACAAAGTATTTAAAGAACAATTGAGTATAATAATATTTTTTCAAATGTGCATAACCATAGACTAAAATTTAATGAACAAACTAAATATTAGTTTTGTTAGTGAACATTTAAAGGGAAGATTAAAGATTAGAATCTGAAGAATCAGAAGTTGAAGACCATACTCTGAAGAAGTCTACTTATGATGATCAGAATCTAAAGAGGTCAACGTCTAATAGCAAGACTCTGGAGAAGTCAATTATGAAGACCAGGCTCTGAAGAAGCCAACTTTTGAAGGTCAGAATTTGAAGCAAGTCAAAGCGCAATTATCAAGGTGACTCTGATAGGTCACTGTCGGACTTCGTGGCTATTTTTTCATCTTCTGATAATGTGAAAACCTAAGCTATTTTTTGTATAGACAACTGGGATGTTAATGATAATTCTATTTGAAGTAAAGGAATTTCAAATGATCTTTCAACAACATTAACCATTTCAAGAAAGATCTCAATGTCTTTATTCAAGCTTCTCAAAGATTCTCTTGTGCAAACTTTCCAACGACTATTTTCCTTCTCTATTTATGGAGTTGAAGACTTGAATAATTATAATGAATGATTGACATTCAAAGAGCTATTACTCTTTCAAAACATAAGAACAATTTTAACTTAGGATTTCTTATCCTTGTATATCTAAGAAATCCCTAAGTTTTATAGAGTCTTTTTGTATTTTATTTTTTCTGCACCTCTGATTGTATATCAAGTGTATTACCTCAAACAAACTTTTTTCTATTAGGTAGATTGTTAGAAAGTCTCTTACTTAGTTTTTGAGTATTTGAGGTATCTTACTTGTGTGCTTGAGCATATAAGTCTCTTACTTAGTGTTTGAGCATTTAAAGTCTCTTGCTTGTGTACTTGAGTATAAAAGTTTCTTACTTGTATGCTTGAGCATTGTAAGTATCTTACTTGTGTGCTTAAGAAAATTGTAATATTATGTGATTATAGTGAAATCCCTTGGAAGTCTAATAGGAGTAGACTACTCTCAGTTTATGAGAGGAACCAGGATAACTTTGTGTGTCTCCTTCTTTCTGTCATTCCTTATCTACTACTTAACACTCACCTCTGATTCAGATTCTATACTTTCTATTTAGAATCTGACTAAAGGCCTAAAAAGAAACAAAAAGTCTAACACAATTTAACCCCCCCTTTTGTGTCTTTCTAACCTTTAGTAGGGAATATATGGCATGCCAACTGAAATGATGGCAGGCCTACAAACAAGTGCATATACATATGGAGATAATTCAATGACTATTGCATCCCCTCTTAATTAATACTTAGCATTAGGATCTGCTATCAAAAATCCTAGTCGAATGGCATAACCCCAAGGAGGATTAGAATGTGTCCCATAGTTATCTCTTGGCTATGAGGCAACAAATAGATGATAACAACCAGGATATGGTGAATATGCTTACCCAACAAATTTCTACTATATTTAACCCTCTAATCCAAAACACAAACCATACTCACGAATAATTGGTGCATCAAATGGGTCGAATTATTGATTTCTTTAGTGCTCCCCAAGCACATATTCAACCAGTCTCTCAAATTTAGGCAGTTAGGGCAATTCAAAATTCAGGAGTTGTAAACAATTAAGGTTTTCTTAATAATCAAATGTAACAAAGGGAAAACACTTCTTAGTTTATAAATGACTATCTCAATAGGTATAGGTTAACGAAGTCGAGATTTTTTCTAAAGTACCAGAGCATGCGTTAGTCAAAATGGCTGTAAGTAGCATAGACCATCCCATTTGGAAAAAGTTAGATACCCAGTACCTAAGCAAAATGGCCCAATTAGCAGACAGGGTTTGACAAGTCAAACTGTTGAAGTTTGAAAAGGCTAAAGCAAATTGACACCCTAGGAAAGAGAAATTTGTTTATGCCGAAATAGACGATAACAGTTAAGAGATTGACATAGTTTTGAACGTGTCTATGAAAGCGAGGTTAATCTGGAAGAATTTAAGTTAGGGCCTCTATATGTTTGCAAGGTTCTAAAACATTCAAATGGGAAAAGTCCTGTCGAACCAAGTAAAAATAAAAATTTTGCTACAAAAACTTATACCATTGACATAACCAAATGTGATGCGATATTTGACATTCTAGTTGTTGATGGTCAAATCATTTTGCAGGCAGTCTTAAAAACATCATCATTGGAACAAAGAAAAAAATTGAAATTCTGGTCAAGCAGATCACTAAGATGTCGGACAGGATGTCGTGGCACTTGATCTCTGCTTCTCACACAAGGATAATAAGGAACAGAATACAAACAACAGAAAATAAACAACACACAAGAATTGTTAACCCAGTTCGGTGATCAACAACACCTACGTTTGGGGGCTACCAAGCCGGGAATGAAATCCACTAAGCAGAATTAGTTCTAAGCTAAACTCCACCGTTTACAACTTGCCACCTAGAAACTACCCGTGCTAGATTTCTACCTAAGACACTCCTAGGTATGAGACCCTTATCAGTTCCCTTTTAATCACAACAGTGACTGAACAATTACAACTCAATAAAACTGTTCAACTCAGGTATTCACGCAATACAAGAGAGGCTCACAAAAGTACAAACCCCAGTACTCAATAACAACTATGCATATTCAGTACCTATTCTAGGTTAAATCCATCCTATTTATATCACTAAATAGAAATGGATTTGGGCTTCAGAGTCACATCAATTCAGCTCCATAGAATCTGCGACCTATTCTTCTCTAGAATAGTTTCTTCAATCCTAAGTTTCCTAAAGTGTCTCCACACTTAGAAACATCATATTCCTTTTAGAATCAGAATATTTGATTCCTCAATCTCGGATGCCACCTAGGACAAAAACACATTCCCATAAAACTGGAAATTAGATAATAGTTATTCCAAACTATAACAGACAAAGATATCGAATCAACATGATAAGACATCTTGTTTAACAACTTAACCTGCAGTCAGTTCAACATGTTAGGACATCTTGTCCAACATCTTTATATTAAGTTAGTTTTACCAAAATTGATGCCAACCTCAAAGGCTTTGACTCATCAATCTCCCCCTTTGGCAGATTTTGGCTAAAACTAACTATAATTAACCTGCAAACAGAATTATTCAGAACAGGGAGACCAGATCATCAAAACAGCAGCGGAAAAAAACTTTGTCTCCCCCTTAACTAATACCTTCTTCTGAAAGCAACACTACTCCCTTTCAATGGTTATTAGCAGTTAGCAGTGGCCTCAACCAGTACCTTCTTCTGCAAGCATCACTACTCCCCCTTTTTAGCCATAATATGACAAAGGCAGAAAGACTAACTCAAAAACCAAATAAGCAGTATAGAGTATTTAAAGTACACACCCAACTGAAAGTAAATTATCCTGGGCATTAAGCCCTTACAAAACAAAAACAAAAATAAAATGAAGACAACTTTTAGTAGTCATCTTATGTTTCTTCATCATCATCTTCTTCTGCATCATTACAAGAACTATCGGCATCAACATCTTCTTCAACTTCATCATTGTTGTCCTCATCAACATGGTTTTTACCATCTCCAGTGTTAGCTTCAATGTCCTTGTTCTACTCAACAAACAAGGCTTGTATCAGTCGTTCTAATTTGTCCGTCCTGGCTGTATTGGTCTTGATGATAGCGTCAAGCTCCCTACAGGTTTCCTTTAGCTGAGCCATAGTTTCCTCTTTTGAAGTTGTAGCAACAGATGTAGGAGCAGATGTAGGAGCAGATGTTGAAACTATGTCTGGGACATGATTTCCAGCAAACAACTTATAATGCAGTGTCAAGGGAGATGCCCTTTTCATTGCATGATCTACAGATACTAGGATTCCAGGGTACTAATCCATAATTATGCCACAAATAATTGAAGGAAAACATATAGGAAGTTTGACTGTAGTTGATGTAGATTGCTTCAAAATTTGATCAAAGATGTAAGTTTCAAAGTCAAACTTTCTTCCTTTGCCAACAATATAAATGAATCTACCTAAACCAACTGAGATGGTTGAAGTATGGTTGGTAGGCACCCAGTTGACAGTACTAATTCTATGCAGAATTGCATACTTCACACTGAGCTTCCCAACTGAAAGTTTCCCATTGCTAGGCCAATGTTTCACAGTTTTACAGGTGATCTCTTGACATATTTAATCATCAGTGTCTTCACATTCAGGATGAGATTCTTCAGATCTTTCCAGAAACCAATTAATCATGGTGGGGGAAAATGTCACAACATTACCTCTGACATACATTTTCCTATTGGTTGCATCATTACAGTTGTCAGGAATGTTTACTACAAATTCCTTTACCAGCCTCTCATAGCAGAATCCAAGTTTAGTGACTGTCCTCATTAGCCCTGTGTCATTAATCAGTTTCACCACTTCTTGGCATTCTAATACATCCTTCCCTAGTTCCCTTTCCAATGCTACTCTTCTTTGGTACACATAAGGCCATCTGTTTACATACTCAGGAGCATGGAAAGAGATATTATCCAAGGGAACTTTAGGAATACTGACAGTCTTCTTCTTAGCAACTAGATCCGTTGGACGTATGATGTCTTGGACATCTTCTGTAACATTATAGTCTGACTCAGTGTCAGACTCAGCCTTTCTCTTCTTGGATACAACCGTAACCTTGCTCCAAGATTTCTGAGGTCCAACCACAGATTTCTTATTTCTTCTGATAGTAGTGTTTTCAATATCCGCACTTTTACCTTTTCTTCTCTTTAATCTCTTGACCACATTAGGATTGAGACTTTTAGCAATGATCTCATCATCAGAAGGTAAATCATCAAAATTCATCACCTTGTTAGTTACTTCTTCAGCAGTACCCTTTAATGCCTATTCTAGTGATTCCTCTAGAGAAGAGGATGTCTCATTATCTAGTCCAACAGAATCAGCAAGGGTGTGAAGGTTCTCTTCTGACATTGTATTACCATCTCCTTCATCAGTATCTCTATCACCCTTTTGTTCAGTCACCTCCTCAGGTTCCGCAACAGGAGCAGAGGTGGTTGGCATAGTCCCATCAGTATTCAGTCTACCCCCCTATATTTAATTGCTCAACCACTATTTTCCTTATTCTTTTATCCGTTTCAACAATTTCTTTCTTACTTCTAGGATCAAAAGAGGCATCAGTAGTTTTATAAGTATTACCTGCAAGGAGATTCCTAGACCTTCTTGCAAGGAATTTCTCAGGCTTGCATGGCACCATAGATAGGGGAACACCATTGATCGCATCTCTAGTAGACACTTTCCCAGGTTTTTCCCTAGCAGCGGAAGATGTAACAATCTCCTTCATGCCTCCTCCTTTTGACGATTGTTGTTGAGACATCATAGAGAGAACAAGATTGGAGTTTTCTTCACACTGGGAGAAAGAGTAAATTATGGAGAAGAGAACAGAGTGAGAGCAGTTTAACTTGATTTGAAATGATTGATTTTGAAACTCTCATTTTGTTTGTTGGGAAAATACACCTTCTTGACCAATATCCTTACAAATTAATTTTTCTAGACCCCTAGTTATGTAAAGCCCTAATTTACCTTTCAGCTTCTTAAACTGATTTTTAAGGACATCAAGAGTGCTCAGGTTGTCATGAGATAATGTCACAACATCTTGTGTGACTTTTTCCCTTGTTGACATCTGCCTCATTCCTGTGCACTGAAAGCGACTAATCATGGTAGCTGGATAATCATTCTCTGTAGTTGGGTCAATAGTGGCCACATAGGCACATCTTCTTCCTTCAAGATCATCTATCATAGAAACCTTATGAAGAAGGTCATGAATCCTTGAGATGGTCTGAAGTTGTAACTTTCTGTGTGACATCTTGGTTAACCTTTCACTCTCCCATTTATCAATGTTCAATTCTGAGGAGGATTTCTGATGCTTCCTAATTGACATTGAAGAGCACTCTATCTAAAACGGAGTCCATACATAGCAATTATTTTTTGATCTGGCACCCCTTGTGATAACTTTATTTTTATCATTTACAACCAAACATTCAGATTTTGTAAAGTTAACCTTCAGGCCTTGGTCACAAAGTTGACTGATACTAATTAGATTAGCGGTTAGTTCTTTGACATACAGTACATTGTCAAGTCTAGGTTTCTGTAGCGAGTGATTTTTGGATGTGGTTGCGAAGCACGATCGCTCTAGTACTACAGCTCGATTCATTTTTTATCCTATTAAAGCTGATGAAGGAAGGGAAATAGATGTCTCCAATTAACCCTGCTTGCATACTGAGGTTAAACAATCAAAACTGTTGGTTTACAGATGCTACAAAGATTCGGGGTCTCTCCTAGGTTATTTTGTTGAAAAGGGGTGCTTTAGGCTATCGGTTAGGATGTTAGGACAGATATATGAAAGTATGGGATTTTGGGTTTTTTGTTTAGTGTGCTCGCTAAGATTTTTCTTTCAATCTTATACCTACGTATTCCCGTTTTTTTTTAAACATGGAAATCAGAGCGATTGTAGTTCCTCCTATTCTATGGGAGGAAATGGTGTTTTGGTGTCTTGTTCAAAGCCCAAGACGTGAAGCGAAAGGTGATCTATATCTTGTTTAAAGCCCAAGATGTGAAGCTAAAGGTGGTTTGTATCTTGTTCAAAGCCCAAGATGTGAAGCTGAAGGGTCTATTTGTATCTTGTTCGAAGCCCAAGATGTGAAGCTAAAGGTTTGACTTTAGAGAGAATTTGTCATCTCTAGAGAGGGGTTTGTATGTCACAACTGTTTATAAAGGAGAATTACTTTAACTGAGATTTGTGAATCCGGCAATGCCATAATTTCCTTTATAGGGGATTTCTAACCTGAAGGGGAAGACTTTAACTCAGTTTAGAGCAATGCCATATTTCCTTAGGAATTTTTCATGCTAAAAGAGGGACAGTGGCATGGATGTAGATGATCCAGAGGCTTGTCGCTTACAGCAATTAGATGAAGGGGAAGAAGTTATTGATGTTTGTGTACTGTGAACGAGGCACAACTTTGATGCTAAAAGGTTGATTGGATCAACCAGTGGTTTTCTTATACAAAGCCTAAGAGGAGGCTAATATGTGTCTCGTACAAAGCCCGAGAGAGAGGCTAAAAGGGGTTTGGCTCAATAAGAACCTTTTTATATCTCGTATAAAGCCTGATATGGAGGCTAAAAGGTGATTGACTCAAAGAGGGAGTCTCTTATATGTCTCGTACAAATCCCGAGAGAGAGGCTAAACGTTGTTTGACTCAACGAGGGCGTCTTTTGTATCTCGTACAAAGCCCGAGATGGAGGCTAAAATTGTTAGCTCCGCTGGGGGAGAATCATTGTACAAAGCCCAAGAGGAGGCTAGTATGACTGTTTCAGTTGAGTGACAGGTCTAGTATACTGATTTAAAGAGAAAACCAGTTCTTATATGAGTAATGTTTGCACTCAGGGATTTGATTCGAGGATCAGGGTTATTCCCTTTTCTTTGAGGAAACGGGAAATCCAAAGGGTATTGAGACTGTCCGAGTCTACGGGTTTTATTCCTATTCTTGAAGGGGTCACTTGAGAATGTCTTTGATACTCAAGGATATTAGACTGTCTGTGTCTAGAGTTTCATCTTTTGTACTATGCTTTGAGAAACAGTAGTAGACTCTTTGAAAGGACTGTTCTATGAAGATGACTAGGTTCTGTTCCTATACCTCTAGGAGGTCGTCGGGACAATTTGTACGAAGCCCAAGAGGAGGCTGGAAACTTTTAAGAAGCCGAGTGTTCCTTGTATGAAGCCTAAGAGGAGCCTATCATTCTCGGAGGAAGAGATCATTATACGAAGCCTAAGAGGAGGCTGTGAATACTTCTAAGAACCCGACGGGTCCTTGTACAACGCCCAAGAGGAGGCGGGGATGCTTTTAGGAAGCCTGTGGGTCCTTGTACGATGCCCAAGAGGAGGCCGATGCTTTTAAGAAGCCCGTGGGTCCTTGTACGATACCCAAGAGGAGGCTGATGCTTTTAAGAAGCCGATGGGTCCCCAAACCCCGAGAAATTCAAGACATGCCATTCACCGAGAATAGATCAAGCCAGGAAAGTCCGAGAATTTGGAAGAAACTCAAGAGATGCCATTCACGGAGAAAAGATCATCTCTGGGGAATAGAGTTTCTTGACAAGTGCTTTTAAGAAGCCTGTGGGTCCCCAAACCCCGAGAAATTCAAGACATGCCATTCACCGAGAATAGATCAAGCCAGGAAAGTTTGAGAATTTGGAAGAAACTCAAGATATGCCATTCACAGAGAATACATTCATCTCTGGGAGTAGAGTTTCTTGATAATTCCTAATGAGGACAGCCGAACAGAAGACTGTATCTGGTGATCCTATTGGGGATCTAGCTGTCTATTTCTACGAATAAACGAAACGGCTTTACCTAGTTCTAGACGTAGTTGCCGGAGAAACTCTAAATATATATACTATTATTACACAGTTGATATGAGTTTATGAAAGAAGACTTACAGCGAAACAGCCCCACAATACAGTTATATGTATATGAATGCGGTAAATGAAAACATATAAACACTTACTCGGTTGTAGAGCTTCCATGCTGTTTGGTTAGTTGTTCAACAAAAAAAGATTTAAAACAACAGTATATTTCAAAATCAAAGGAGGAAGTGCTTTGAAAAAGAAAGATTTGGGGCTTACAGCTCAAGGAGAGGCCCAGGGTTTTACCAGTGATTGCACTGTAGAATTTGTACAGAGGGACTTATACAAGTGACTAAGGCCCAAAAAGGTTTTCTGTACAAAGGGATTGGTCTTACACTCTCTCAAGAGGCCCAAAAAGTTTTTAAAGAAAAAAGAGTGGGGCTTATAACACGAGGGTAGGCCCAAATGATTTTTCCGTTTAAAATGGCGATCGCGCCGAGGTTTTCTTTTAACGCAGAGGGACTTATACAATAAGTGAGGCCCAAAATTGTTTTGGTTAAAAGGGGATTGGGTCTTACACTCTATTAGAGACCCAAAAGTTTTGAATGGGTCTTATAGCTCAAGGAGAGGCCCAATTGTTATTTTTCAAAAGGGCGACGATCGCGCCGTTTATTTTTGACGGTATCGGGACTTATACAATGCACTGAGGCCCAAAAATGATTTGGTCAAAAAAAAGGATTGGGTCTTACACTCTATTAGAGGCCCAAAGTGTTTTGAAAATGATTTATGAGGGTTGAATTAATCCAAAAACCCTAATTTGTTTTCAAAATGTGTTTTAATTAAATAAAAATTCAATTAAAATGATCAAAATTGTTTAACATATGGAAAACAAATTGTGATCTTAGATTAATGCTTCAAAAATTAAGTATTGACCTACAAAATAATTAGAAGGCATTAAAAGTTACAAAATCAAGATGGAAAAAATATTTTAAATGTTAAAAATAAATAAAACATTAATTATTTGCAAAATATCAATTATATGAAATAAATAATATTTTTGGGATTTTTTTATAAAATAAAATATTTTAACATTTTTGTGAATTATCAAAAAAAGAATCAACTCAAAATCATTAAAACTCAGAGAGAAATTAATTTTTGAATCAATTAAATAAAATCACAAAATTCAAATATTTGAATTTTCAAAAAATGGCGCCAAGAACACACCAAGAACACGCGCGTGTTCTGGGTTTGCCCAGATTTGCATTTTCTCTCCAATCTCACTGAATACTTGATCATATCATGCAATCCACATACCAATCAACTCGTTTCAACCTCACGATCATGTCTATGACAATTAATTTCATTTAAATTAAACATAAAACAAGAAATCATGAACAATCCTCAAGAACCCTAATTTCTGCATGAAGGCTCATAAATTTCACACACGATTCAAACAATGCAATTTATTGAGGGAACACATTTCATGCATGATTATGAACATATGGCCAAATTATTGTGCAACAAAAATTGCATGGATCATAGAGTTAGAAGAGCTCATGCTTACCTCCTGCAGCTGGTGATCGTGTTTTGTGTTGGAGGTGTTACAGCTAGGTTCCAATGATCTGGATAGCTTCCCTAGGTGCCATGGAGTGTGTATGAATGCTTGGAATGGATTAAAATGATCTGGAACTTGAGATGGTACCCCAACTGCAAATCTGTCAAGAACTTGAGCAACTGGCTGGTGATTTTGTGATTTTGGTGTTCCAGATGTTATGTGAGTGTTTGGATCACTTCTATATGATGTATGTGAGGTGTGTGTGTGATTGGTTTGAGTGGAATTGCTCTCTAATGAAAAACTCGATAGTGACTTGCTAAGAAAGGCATTTTTGAGAGTGAGAAGTGGTTTTTGAGAAAGGCAAGTGTTGTAGGCCTTTGGTGTGCTTAAACTGATCACAATTGAGCTCTATTTATAGTAGAGCAAGTTTGTTTTACAAGGAATAGTGAATGGCAACTGCTGAGTAGGTTTGGCCAATGTTGGCAAATGGAAATCCAAGTCTCCTCTAGCCATTGACTAGAGGTTAGGGCACAGGCTGCTGGTCCCCTTGGTCTTGGATAAGTCTTGACTGAATTCAGTTGCTAAGAGCTCAGTCCTTGCCACCTTGATGCTTCCATTGAATGCTCCAATCCAAAATTGGAGTCTTGTCCCTATTTTGGCAATTCTAGGTTCAACATGCTATTTCTTGTTCCAAAGACTTTGGAGGCTTGGCTCAGTGATTGTCCCCTTTAGATTCAATCCTCAGAGGTGTCCAAGTGGATAGGAGCATTTGGATTTGGCTGATTTTGGCAAATCGACCAAAAGTACAAAAATCTGCCTTGCCTTGGCAGATTTCAGCAAGGCATCTTGCCAATGTCATATCTCATGGCTCAAATTGAATTTGGTAATGTTCTTGGCCATTTTGCAATGCCCTTACATGATACAACAACTGTTTGAACATGTTTGGTTTTGATCTCTTTTGAATCCAAGTGAAAAATCCCCCCACATTTGGAAAAAAGTAAAGGCAGATTCTGACTTAGTGAAATTTTCACTAAGTGTTGGAACAAAGTGACTTTTCTTGATTTTGATCACTCCATAACTCAAAATCCATGAGGAATTTGGACATAGGTCAGTATGAATGACGAAGGTATTCGGGCATTCGGGGTGCAAGAGGATTAAATATCGGAATACCCGAAATTTTGATGGCTATGAATGGCAGCTTGCGCATTCATCTTCTTTTGCTAAGCAATGATGCTTAGAAAAGGTAGACTTCCCCTCGATCCTGGTTTCCTACCAAGGAACTGGTCTCAGTTTTCTTTTAAAATAAACTTCCCCTCGATCCTGGTTTCCTACCAAGGAACTGGTCTTAGTTTATGATTTAAACTTCCCCTCGATCCGGGTTTCCTACCAAGGAACTGGTCTAAGTTTATGATTTAAACTTCCCCTCGATCCTGGTTTCCTACCAAGGAACTGGTCTAAGTTTCTGATTTAAACTTTCCCTCGATCTTGGTTTCCTACCAAGGAACTGGTCTAAGTTTCTTTTGTGAATAAACTTTCTTGACAAGGGACGCTATTTGTAGCAGTTTTCCTCAAACTTCTTGCCGGATTTTCCTGGGGAGATGCCATTTGATGGGAAAAAGTTTGACATTAGACTCGCTGGGGAGCCCAATCGTCTGAGTTGTAGAGGTGCACAAACTCCTCTGTTGGAGACGCCATTTGTCGACTCTATTTGGGGAAAATGAGTCTCTTGAGAGACTGCTTCCACTTGGGGTCTTACATCATACTTTTCTCGGGATCTTCCCGGAGAAATGCCATATGACGGGGTCCAATTTGAGGTGCCGATGACCTTTTCATCAGCGGTCTTTCGGAGAAAGGCAGTTGTACTGCCAAATCTCTGCTTAGGAGGCTTTCTCTGGGGATTTTTATTTAATCCGGGAAATCAAGGATATCATTTTCAATGGCGAAGAGTGACATTTGTAGAAAGCTTATCTGGCTTTTCAAAGGTTCAAGTTATCAAAGTGGTCGAGTGCCGACTCTAATCCAGAGATACACTAGAGGCGAGATTGTTCAAATGCAGTGTTTCCTGACGAGGCAAGAACTGACAACTCGATTGAGAGGACTTTTATCACAAGGGGATAAGACCGACTAGAGTGATAGTGATGCAATATGAATGCGAATGCAAGTAAAATGCATGATGTATGTATGTATATGCTGACAAAGACTTGACACAACACACAGACTGACGGATGAACACGACTAGATACTCGGCCACTGCTGGAGATGAAAGGTATCACTTGGTTCAAGATAGCAATTCTGCCTTGCTTAGGAGAGATAGTCCCTGCGGGGAATACCGTTGATCGGGCTTAGGAGATAAGAACTCGGCCGAGGGTATCAGATGGGAAAGCCGCATCTCATACAGGTGATCCTTCGTTCAGGCGTACTGGCCTAGAAGGAGTACTTTGATTCTGCACTTTGAAATTCAAACGCCTTTGGAGACGCAATCGACGCTCTTTCGATGTTTAACAGTTAAAAGAAATTGCCATCTTTAATTTAAAATCAGAAAAAGTTTCAACAAGTAAATTCATTTTTGTTTCATTTCAAGAATCACTAATCATGTTAAAACGCCATTCTGTAAAGCTAAAACAAATAAGAATTACAAACAAAAGCACAAGGGCTCAAATTTTATTGATAAGATGGAGATCAACCAAACGCGTGATTCCAAAGAGTATATACAAAGTTTGAAAATGGTAATTTACAGGGAAAAGGGCTACGTTGAAACATAACGACCATTATCCTTCTACCAACTTTGAATTCGGGACATCCTGAGCTTCTGTCGAAGATGATCTTGACTTGAAGTTTTCTTGATGGATGGCATTACTACTGCTGCTAAGGGACTTGCCTCTGTTGAACATAGTTACTTGTCATTATCCCTAATTTTTGCCTGGATTGTACTATGATGTTTCCAATCCATCGGGATGATTTTTTTTCATGTCTCTAACTTTTGCCTGGACCGCCCTTTCGGGTTTTCAATCCACCAAGACGTTTTTTTTTTTAGTTTAGGCGAAGTATTTATTGACTACATCAACATTCGTGGGGTAGGCAAATTCCTCTCCGTCCATGGTTGCAAGTCTCAAGGCGCCGCCTGAGAAAGCTTTCGTGACCACATAGGGGCCATCATAATTTGGGGTCCATTTGCCCCGAGAGTCAGTGAGAAACGATTGTATCTTCTTGAGCACGAGGTCTCCTTTTCTGAAGACACGAGGTCGGACCTTTTTGTCGAACGCCTTCTTCATTCTCTGCTGATACAACTGACTATGACATAGTGTCGTGATTCGCTTCTCTTCGATCAGGTTTAATTCGTCGTGTCGACTTTGACACCATTCAGCTTCTGAAAGCTTAGCTTCCATCAATACCCAGATTGATGGGATCTCTACTTCTATGGGGAGAACTACCTCCATGCCATATACTAGAGAGAAAGGGGTTGCCCCTGTTGAAGTGCGGACAGATGTTCGATAACCGTGAAGAGCAAAGGATATCATCTCGTGCCAATCTTTATAGGTTACAACTATATCTTGAACGACCCTCTTGATGTTCTTGTTAGCCGCTTCTACCGTTCCATTCATCTTGGGTTGGTAGGGAGATGAGTTATGGTGTTCGATCTTGAACTCAACGCACAACTCTTTCATCATCTTGTTGTTCAAGTTAGATCCATTATCTGTAATGATCTGGCTCGGAACACCATAACGGCCGATGATATTGTTTTTGATAAATCGGACCACCACTTGTCAGGTTACATTAGCGTACGACGCTGCTTCGACCCACTTGGTGAAATAGTCAATGGCTACCAGGATGAACCGATGTCCGTTTGAAGCCTTAGGTTCGATCAAGCCAATTATGTCAATTCCCCATATGGAAAAAGGCCATGAGGAAGAAAGAACTTTGAGATGTGATGGCGGTACATGAATTTTGTCGGAGTATATCTGACACTTGTGACACCTCCTCATGTACTTGTAGCAGTCGGATTCCATGGTCAACCAATAGTACCCTGTTCTGAGAATTTTTCTCGCCATTGTGTGTCCATTGGCATGAGTGCCAAAGGATCCTTCATGAATTTCTTTCATCAGCATGTCTGCTTCTGGTCTGTCTACGCATCGGAGCAAGACCAAGTCAAAATTCCTCTTATAAAGAGTGTTACCGCTCAGGAAGAAGCTTACAGCCAATCTTCTGAGGGTTTTCCTGTCTTTTCTGAGTGCCCCAAATGGGCACTCTTGTTTCTGAAGGAAGCATTTGATATCGTGATACCAAGGTTTGTCGTCTATGACTGCTTCAATCGTGAAGATGTAAGCGGGCCGTTCAAGGTGCATTATGTCGATCTTAGGTAGGTCGTTCCATTGACCTACACTAATCATGGAAGAGAGAGTGGCTAAAGTGTCAGCCATGTGATTCTCCTCACGAGGGATATGATAAAACTCGACTTTGTTGAAGAAGGGTAACAACCTTCTTGCGTAATCTTTGTAAGGAATCAGTCCTGATTGGTATGTGTTCCAATCTCCTTTTATCTGATTGATAACCAAGGCTGAATCGCCGTATACATCCAAGTTCTTGATCCTTAAGTCGATCGCTTCTTCGAGACCCATAATACAAACTTCGTATTCGACCTCGTTGTTCGTACATTTGAACGTAAGTCTGGCAGTGAAAGGAATGTGGGTAACCTGAGGGGTAACAATGATTGCCCCAATTCCATTTCCATAATGATTAACTGCTCCGTCAAAGATAAGTCCCCATTGGGAACCTGGTTCTGGCCCTTCACTGGGTAACGGTTCATCGCAATCTTTCACTTTTTGATAAATGACATCTTCGTATGGGAAGTCAAACCCGGTTGATTCTTGATCGTCAATCGATTGATGGGCCAAATGATCGGCTAAAATACTTCCTTTAACGACTTTCTGAGCGTGGTACTCTATGTCATATTCTGATAATAACATCTTCCAACGGGCAATTCTTCCCGTGAGAGCAGGTTTTTCGAAGACGTACTTGATCGGATCCATTTCGGAGATTAACCAAGTAGTGTGACGAATCATGTATTGGCGAAGACGTTTGGCCGTCCAAGCCAAAGTTCAATAAGTTTTCTCAAGCATCGTGTACCGAGTCTCGTAGTTGGTGAATTTCTTGCTCAGATAGTAGATGGCAGACTCTTTCCGTTTGGTTTCGTCTTGTTGGCCAAGTACACATCCCATTGAGTCCTCTAGGACTGTGAGGTAAATGATCAGTGGTCTTCCTTCCACTGAAGGTGATAGAATCGGCAGATTCAACAGGTATTCCTTAATACTGTCGAAGGCGGTTTGGCAATCTTCTGACCAAACGCAATCCTGGTTCTTTTTGAGTAATTTGGAAATCGGCGCACACGTGGCGGTCATAAGGAATATGAATCTGGAGATGTAGTTCAAACGTCCCAAGAATCCTCTGACTTGTTTTTCAGTTTTCGGAGAAGGCGTTTCTCGAATGGCCTTGACCTTGTCAGGATCAACCTCAATTCCTTTCTGGCTGACGATGAACCCTAAAAGTTTCCCCGAACAGACACCGAAGGTGCATTTGTTGAGATTCAAGCGGAGTTTGTACTTCCTCAAACGCTCGAATAGTTTCGACAGGTGGGTCACATGCTCCTCTTTTGTCTTAGATTTTGCAATCATGTCATCGACATATACCTCTATCTCTTTGTGTATCATGTCATGAAACAGAGTAGTCATGGCCGTTTGATAGGTTACCCCGACGTTCTTCAAGCTGAACGGCATCACCTTGTAACAAAAGGTACCCCATGGGGTAATGAACAAAGTTTTCTCCATGTCTTTCGGCGCCATTTTGATCTGGTTATAGCCCGAGAATTCATCCATGAAGGAGAAAATTTTGAACTTTGTTGTGCTGTCTACCAGCATGTCAATGTGTGGTAAAGGAAAGTCGTCCTTTGGACTTGCCTTGTTCAAATCCCTGTAATCAACACACATTCTGACATTTCCATCCTTTTTGGGAACGGGTACGATATTGACTAACCATTGAGGATATTCAGATGTGGCAAGGAAACATGCGTCAATCTGTTTCTGTACCTCCTCTTTGATTTTGATGGACATGTCCGGGTGAGTCCGTCTCAACCTTTGCTTTACTGGCGGACATTCCGATTTTAACGGTAAGTGATGTTCCACGATGCTGGTATCCAACCCTGGCATGTCTTGATAGGACCAAGCGAATACATCGGGAAATTCTCTGAGAAGCTTTATCAAACCCTCTCTGGCAGTTGGACTGAGCAGTGCCCCAATCCTGATTTCTTTTCTCTCTTTTTCTGAACCCAAATTTACCATTTCCAACGGTTCTTTATGAGGTTCAATAGACCTTTCCTCCAATCTGAGTAGTCGAGAGATCTCTTCTGGAATTTCGTTGTCAACTTCTTCTTCAGGCCCAAATACCGGGAACTCAAAGTTGGGAGAAGGCATCGGATCGTATGTTTCAACTGGGTTTAAAACAAGCAATCTGCATGATGTGATAATTCATGTTTAGAAGGGATAGAGAAAATGCGAGAGTGTGCAGTATATTTATTTTATTACTGCTTGTTTTTATTTTTAATTGTTTTTTAGGATTACCATTTTCTGAAAAAGCAAAAAGAGAAAACAGAAAATAGTGCGGAAATTACAGAACGACGTTACTTTATTTATGAACAAGTCGATTCTTGAAACTACAGCCCTATAAAACAAAACTTTGTCTCTTTGGGCGAAGCGAAGAGGGAAAATTTACAGAAAGCGAGCCCTATCAAAACATCTGTTTCACCTGGGCAGGGTGAAAGGTTAAATATGGCAATTACTTTGACTGATGAACGATCTTCGGAACCTCAACGGCAACCCATTGGCGGCGAACTCCTCGGTGAATCACAAAGTCTGGCACCTTCCTCGATTTGTCTTCAGAAATAACACTGATTTTTGGTGGAGTAGGATCATTGGAATCTGTCTCCCAGACAGAGTTGTCGTAGGAGGATTCCTCTGTTGTATTTTGCATAGCATTTGTGCTCTCAGCTGTATCTCCCCATCCAGTCGGCTGGATATCTTCGAGCCTGATACGAGAGCTTTCGGGAGCAGTGTACTTGACCATATAGTCAAATTTTCCACTCGGTTGTCCCAAGGTGTCCCAAACTTCTTTCGAACTGGAGGAGTCATCCCTCTCGATGATGTTGACCTCAGGAAAAGCGTAGTTAATGAATTCAAGTCCTGCAAACGTTGCAAATTCATCGTCATGTTGAGTAGTTTTTGAATGATTTGAGTGTTGGTCCCATGACATGGTGGGGACATAGGTATTCTGTTCAATGACGGTTAGCTGATTTTCATTGTTCGGCTGACTCTCTTGCCCCAAGTCTCCTGGATAAGGTTACCACATTGGCAGACCATCCATTGGGCCATAGTAGTCGTGGTCAAAGTTGTCTTTCATCAGAGTGTCTTCCTCTAATGAATTTGGCGGAGCACGACATCCTCCGGCTCACAATCCCCGTATATCATTTCGATGTCTGACCTGGGTATAAATCTCAGACTCTGTGCGGGATAGAAAAATGGCGTAGGCACCTCTTCCTGAGACATATAACTATCCTCATTAAGATAGGACTTCCATTCTTCATATGTGTCAGAGGGATCTTCCTCATTGATAGCATGGACTATTTGAGACACTGGGTGAAGGAAACCTCCACTGTGGAAGAAGTTCTGAATGGGATGAAGACTTTCGTCGTTAGCAGCTGTCCGGGTACAGGTTACAGAAAAACCAAGACCCTTCTTTGTTTTATTGTCAATAGGAATGACAAGCTGTCCCCATCCTGTTGTATCGGTACTCTCGACCGCTTTGATAGCATCTTTGTATGAGGAAATCGAAGTTCCTCCTTGGGATTTATTGTCCTTGCCCACCGACAGCGCTTGGAACTGCGTCCCAATAACCTCCTTAGGTTCTACATAAGTAGATGATGATAAGTTACTCACGAGCAAGGCCTGTTCTCCACAGACTGTGACAAGTTGATCGTTCTGAACGAACTTTAGCTTTTGGTGGAGGGTCGAAGTGGCCGCTCCAGCCTGATGTATCCAAGGTCTTCCTAATAAACAACTATATGTTGCCCGGATGTCCATAACCTGGAAAGTGACTTGGAAAGTGTGAGGACCGATAGTTATGGGAAGATCAACTTCGCCGATAACTGTTTTTCTGGATCCGTCGAACGCTTTGACGACGACCTCACTGGTTCTCATCGCAGGGCCTTTGAATGATAATTGCATCAAAGTGGACTTCAGCATAACATTCAGGGGTGACCCTGTGTCTACCAGTACGCTGGCTAAAGCATCGTCCTGGCAGTTAATTGTAATGTTGAGCGCCATGTTATGACGGCGACCTTCTTCGGGTAATTCCTCATCACTAAATCCTAAATTATTGCAGGAAGTGATGTTAGAGACAATGCTATCGAACTGTCTGATTGTTACATCCTGTTCCACAAAGGCTTGCCCCAAGGCTTTCTGTAGAGCCTCCCCATGGGCTTCTGAACTGAGTAACAGTGATAATACTGAGATCTTTGAAGGAGTCTGTAACAGCTGATCAACAATGCTATATTCACTCCTTTGGATGAGCTTCAGCATCTCATCATTATTTTTCGAAAGGTCGGGATTACTGTATTGACCGACTGATGGATCGAGAGCTTCTGTTTGAAGTTCCTTTTCCTTGTTAGACTCTCCAACTTCTCTGTTGAAGATTCTACCACTCCGTGTTACACGACTGATGTCTGCAATATTCACGACGGAGGGTAATGGAATTTCCTTTCCATTTTCAACTGTCGTTGCAACGTATTTGTAAGGGATAGCCTTATTTTTTTCATACGGTAGTGGTCCAGGTAGATAGATAACTATGGGAACCTTCTGATTTTTCTGACCATCATAAGTAATCTCGATCCGTTCCCGGTTGGGAGTTCTAGATTCATCAAGTAGAGGGATGATGGAAAAAACATCCCTGGTCTGGTGACGACCAGAGATTGTGACAACATCCTCGACTTGATTGGCAAGGTAGTTGGGCGTCTAATTGATGGGTCCGGAACCTGGATATGGGCGGATCTCTCCACGATCCAATTGCCCCTGGAGAGCTGTTCGCACAAGGTAGCACCCTTGGTTACTTTCCGAACAGACTCCACAACGTTCATAATTGTGTGGTGGCACCTGGCCACGCCCACTTTGAATACAATGTAACCTCACTAGGTTAGCTTCCACGAGTCGGACATCCTGATTTTGACGCCGAGTGGGGTTTCTGTTATTGATACTAATTTGTTGAGTATCTTCATCCATGTAGAAATGCATCCACCAATGATTTAACAAGTGCTGAAGTGCTTCCTGGACAAGGGCACATCCCTGATCGTTTTCGCAACCCACTTTACAGCTGTGATAATTATGTGATATCAAGAACCCGAGTCGGACCTGCTCAGCATGCAACTCTACCAAGTTGGTATTCATTAAGCGAATGTCGAAGATTTGAACCATGTTGATCTGATAGGTATTCCTATCATGGTAGTCTTGGATCCATCCAAGATCCATCTAACACTAGAGGGCCTCTTGTATGAAAGAGCATCCCTGTTTGTTTACCGAGCAAGTCAGACAGGAACTGTAATCGTGCCGTGGCAGATTATAATACTGGCTTTGCCTTGAGTGCATCGCCACCAAGTTGACATTCATTGCATAGATATCGTGGTTCTGAATGACGTTGGAATTCATATAGACCATGTTAACTCCATGAACTCGGTGCTCTTGGATCCATCCGAGATCCATCTGTTCCTGTAGAGCTGTTTGCACCACAGAACATCCTTGATTGTTTTTAGAGCAGACATCACATTGATGATAATTATGAGGTGGCACATGGCCATATCCACTCTGTCTACAATGCATCTTGACCAAATTGGTCCTCAATAAGAGTACATCGTGAATTTGATAGACATTGTTAGACTCTTTCTCAATCAAGTTGACTGCAGCTTTCTCATGTTGAGGCAGCGGGTTCGTGAGAACATTGGGATTCGTATCTTTGAAAGATAAGAGCCCTCTCCTAACAAACTTTTGCACATCAGATTTGAAATTGAGACAATTCTCTATGTTATGCCCTGATCCTCCTTGATGATAAGGGCATGTCTGATCCACCTTAAACCAAAAAGGCGGATTTTCCGGTACTGTAAGAGGAGACTTAGTCTGGATGTGCCCCTTAGCCAGTAGTAACGGAAATAGTTCTGCGTACAACATTGGTATAGGATCAAACCCTGATGGTCGTGTTGTACGGTTGTTGTTATATGGAGGACGAGCCTGCTGAAGAGGCTGTTGTGTCCTTTACTGATTAGGTTGGCTCTGTGCAACCTGAGGCTAATACGTAGGAATAGGCGCAGGGCTGATAGTAGGAGTTACAGCTGCTACCGGTTGATAACGTCGCCTTTGCTTTCCGAGAGAGATATTCCCAATATCTTGCTCTTTTTTCTTAGGGAGAGCACTACCGTATCATTTTGTACTGCTTGATGGTTGTTGCACCCCAAAATTTGCCCTCCTTACTTTAGTACTAACTGGCTTATGTTTCATTTCATTTTTGCATTATCATGTGTGCATATCATTGGTTCTTATCATGGGGTCAAAGTGCCTGAGGCAAGTTCAAGAGGAGAAGAAGTTCTTCAAAGGGTCAAGCAAGAGAGTTCAAGTGGATCACTTTTCTCCTAACCAGTGCAGGAATTAGGGTTTTGAGATTCTTGGGTTTATTGCTCCAATGGGCAAGCTCCTTGGGTTTTTATCATCACCAAATGGCATATCTTATCTTTGTTGGAGAGGATACACATCATATTCAGAGGAATTTAGATTTGGAGACTGTGTTATTTCCTCCTAGACTGAGGGTACCAAGATTAGGGTTTGCTATAAAGTCAGTTTATTTCTGATTTCTTGGGAAAGACTTGATTCCATGGTATTCCTTGGGTCCCTGAGTATCTAGGAATGGAAGATTGTCCATCAGTTTGGTTCAGGAGGAGTTCAATTGGCCAATGGAGTGGGAATCAGGTGAATTGGGTAAAAGTCAACAGTAAGAGGGGAGGTCAACTGTGAAATTTTGAGGTTCTCTTCAAGGTTATCAAGGTCTCACATCCTCATATGGTCTTCAAGAGTCAAATTTCATACCACTTATCAAGAATCAAGGGTTGGTGCAAAAGTTACTAAATATGGAAATAACCTATAATTTGAAAGTTTCCTTTTTGGGCAAGTCCTTACACTACATTCAACTTGACTTTTCACCATCAAGAAAGCTTCAAATGAATTTTCCTCAAACATGAAAGTTGAAGATCTTTTTCTCCCATTTCCAACAATTACTAGTGGGTCTCCATATCATTTGTGAAACTCAAGTTATGATCAAAAGAAGGCAAAGTGGTTTTTAGGGTTCCATTTTCACAACTTTTGCATTTTGGGGCATAGTGACCTATAATTAATTCCATTGCTTCAAGACATATTCCAACATCAAAGAACAATCCCTAAGGAGCATTTTTGGCCTTTAAATCAAGAAGTTTCATGGTTTATTCATCACTTACTCTCCATTATGCAAAATTGCCAAATTATTGAAAACTCATGTACCAAGGCATCTCAAGGCCCAAATTCAATTCAGGTGTAATTAGCAATTGGAAATTAAGTGATCCATCATGAAATATTTAGATATCCATGCATGGAGGAGGGTGTATCTCACATAATGCAATTTTCTAAAAAAACATCCAAAACTCATTAAGTGGAGAATTACCAAGGCCCAAATCATTATCAGTGGGATAACCTAATCTATTTAAGCCAATTCATGCACTGGTTAGGGTTTGAACACGTGATTTAAAGGAGAAAAGAAGCTTGAACCCTAAAAACTTGGATAATTCGTATCTCACAATTCACAAGGTTTCTTCACAAAATTCTGCCACAAACTTCATTCTTGTGATCCACAGAGTAGAAACCAACCATCTTTTGAAGCTAACAGTGGAGATACGTGTTACACCATCTCACGTTAGTGATATTTTTGATGATCATAAAACTCAAACTTTAAACGTGCATATTGATGTGTGACATCCATGGATCATTCTGATGTATTTACTTTTGAAATTGGACGTGTGGTTTGGTTGCTGCGTGAATTCCAAGTTTTGAACCTTAACCTTATTTCTTTCGAATCTCCCTATGCATTGATTATTTGTGGTTTTTGATTGGATATTTGAGATCCTGACGAAATTCTGGTCAGAATGGTGTACCCCTTTGCATTTTCTGGAAAAATATTTGTTGCAGGTGGCCGTGGGTGGCGGCCGGAGCTAGGGCTCCGGTGATTGGTGTGGTGGTCCGGCAAAGGGAGAGGCTGGAGGTAGGAGAGATAATCATAGTCGTTCATGCTTTTGATCCAACGGTTCCTATGCTGCCACGTTTTTATTTTTTGAATTTTTATTTTAATGTTCATGTGTTTATTACCCCACGTTACTTATGATGAGCCTTCAATCATGTTCCCTCATCACGTTTACTTTTGGAAATGTTGACTTAACCTTGCGCGTCTGATGGATCGTGTGGACAAGATAATGCCAACGCATTAAAAAACTCACGTGTGGCTCACGTGGGAGTGTAGGGATGCTGAGTGATCATGAGTGTGCGTGTGTTGTTGCTTATGGTATGCACGTGAATCCTGGCCATTGATTGTGCTTATTTTATGATTGCGTTGACCGTGTGTGATGCGTAGGATGGATCTATTGGCTGGTATGGAGTCAATCAGTTGACTGAAGCCAATGTGTACTTCTTTTTTTTTATTTTATTTCGCTGATGGACTATTGCTTTGGGTTTTCCTATTTACACCCCTACTTAAGCCCATTGTTTTATTTTCAACGTGTCTTGCTTACTAAACGCACCCCCCCATGTTATTTCTCTTCTTTTATTTTATTTAATTTGTATTGTTTCATTTTAATTATTAAAAATAGTTTATTTTGCATTAAAAATTCCCAGAAAATTCATGAGTCACATTTGGCATTTTATAAAATTTTCACAAATTTAATTTTATTATTTTATCTTAGTTTTGGTGTCTAAAATAATTATTTGTTTATTTTATTCTTGAATTATTCATATCATGCATACCTAAACTTGTGGAATTTTGTTCTCATAGCATACAAAACCTTTTGAACTCATTTTTTTTGAATTTTTTCACCAATACACTAAACTGCATTAAAATATTTTTCTCTCATTTTTAAAATCATCTCATATTGCATTTCAGTCATTTTCTTTAGCACATTGAACCATGTTTCTCATCTGAATTTGCATAATTGTTTGAGTGACTTATATTTTGAATTTTTGCAGGAGTTTCTGATATGTTGTTTGTTTCTGGTTGAGCAATGGTGATAATTAATTTGACAATTTTATAAGATGTTTTGCTAATTATGTGATTGCTCTTTGTTTGAGGCCTACTTGTATGCATATCCTTGACTATGTCTGACTACTTGTTTGAGAAGGCACTTGTGCCATTGTTTTGGGATTGTGTTTTTGATTTCAGCAACCATGTTTGGTTGTTATTGGTCACTTGATTACCATCATATGTCATTGCTTGGGTTTCATTTGTCTCATTTCTTTTGCTTATGTCTGTTTTCTACTACCTTTTGTGCAGAGGCTGAGGTAAGTTACTTAAGGGTATGGATAGTTATCCATGTTCACCCTTACTCTTTCCTTCTCTCATCTTTTCTCTTCTTTAGGCTTAGGTTGTCGTCAAACCTCACTAACTGTAGGTCACCCATGCATGATAACATTAGGACTCTTAGTTTCCCTTTAGAGTTTCCTTTGTGTCTTCTCTCTTCTCATCTCAAAACTTCTTGAAAACACTTAATAAGGATAAAGTGTATTGCGCACGAGCCTTAAGCGTGGGGAATGAGAAATGAGGGGATTCCTCTCATCTTTCTAGAGTGCTTAGCGAGCGTCCTGTCTTGGGACGATGCGTTAAGTATTCGCCCCTGTGCCCTAGACTTTGGTGTAATGCAAGTTATGAGCTAACTTAAGTCATTTCTGTCCTAAAAAAAATACAAACAAACTTCAAACCTTTTTGTCCTTCGGGATCGTCAAACTAAAGGCTATTTTCAAAAAGGGCACGTTACTTTCCGTATGAGACGTAAACAGGCATCGACCCTAACTACCGGACGCGAACTTAACGTCTCTCATTAAAAACACAAAAAGAACTTGGTCCGAACTACATTGACTCTGAATTCCCCATTGCACAAAGGGGGTACGTAGGCCTAGGACGACGACGTCCTACCGAGTCTGTCTTTGTCTTCCCCTTCTCCATCTTAGTACAACCCTAGATGATAGGATAACTCACCCTTAGAATAGACAACAAGCGTGGATCCCATCGAGTACGATGGACGCGTGGGGTGCTAGCACCTTCCCCTCGCGTAACCGACTCCCGAACCCAGGCTATGGTTGCGATGACCATTCCTTTCCCTCTTCCTCAGGTTTATGCGGTGTTCCCTTTCCCCCTCTCAGGATAAATTTACACGGCTGGCGACTCTGTTTTCCGTGCCACTCTCGCGTTTGTACCTGGATGAAAATCCTGGGAGCGACAGCTGGCGACTCTGCTAGGGACTCTAGTTGACCTATGTTGGTCCATCCCTAAGCGAGTCAATCCTAGCGCTTGCTTGTCTTTGTTCTCTTTGGGTGTCTTTGTGTTTGCTTTGCTGTGTTTGTTGTATTTTATTTTTACCGCATTTTCTGCATTGCATTTCATTTTTATTACTGTCATACTAGATACTGCTGTGTTGCGCTGGCTGTTTCTGTTTTGCAGGTTGGGTTATTTTGAGAGATAAGCCCAATACCCAGGCTTGAGTATACCCTAGGACTAGAGTGGAGAGTAGTGGGACCTACGTGCCCGCTTGGTACGTTTGTGTGTTCACGAAATTCACAACCAGACGAGGCTATCTTGGGGCGCATTCTAACGTGTGTGTCTTGCGCATGTTAGGATGTCGATCTAGAGAGTTGTCGACTCTGGTGATCGATCATAGAGGACCTTAGTGGAAACATCCCTCTTTAGTGGTGACAGTGGCAGACCACATCCTGTGGCAAACCCATTCGCACCCGAGGGCCCACTTTGGAACTTGCATAGGATGGCCCCTATCTTTTGAAGAGAATCAGTGGAGGCACTCCTCGATTGACAATAATACTGTACCCCGAGGGATGAATGTACTATTGTTTCTCGACCTTAGTGCCAGAAGCTGAGGACCTTCCGTTTTGGAGAATCAGTTGAGGCCTCCTCGATTGATGATGATGCCAAACCAGAAATGGTAAACGTATCATCATTTCTCGACCTGAGAGCCCGGGATACTGAACATCTTAGTACCCACACGTGAGAGGGGATGGGCGTTTGCAGGTTTGCAGGTAACCGAAACCTTCAACCTACCCGGTTTTTCTGGATTTCTCATCAATGTTTGATTATCTGGGTTCCTGGTTATCTCAGTGGTTCGGTATTTTGGAATTCTGGTTTTCTGGGTTGTGGTTCTCGTTCAGTTAACAGCACAGCACATCCAGCAGTGTTGCCTTGATCCCATGTTTGCATGAGCATATCATTTTTCTTGCATTCTGACATGTTTGACATTTTTCAGGGCTTGCATCTTACTCTTGATTCCGGTTTTCTGAGGTTACCTTGGCATGGATGTCCAGAGAAAGAAGACTGTTGCCTATTCGTTCCCAGATCCGACCTTGACATTGATTCACAAGCTGATTAGTATGGCTGGTCCCGGAGTTCGTACAAAGTTTTGTGGAGGGTATGGGAAACTTCTGAAGTTTGTCTACAATATCTCCAAGTATGAGAAGGATGTCATTCATACACTTCTGCAGTTTTACGATCCGTCTCTGCGTAGCTTCGCTTTCCTAGACTACATCTTGGCCCCAACGTTGGAGGAGTTCTCATTTATTTTGGGAATCCCCATCAGGCATGACATAGTATTCTTTTCTGAAGAACACCCCGGGATAAAGGAAATGGCTATTGCTCTTCATATTGGTGAATCCGTTCTGAGCAGTAATATTGAGGAAAAACAAGGAGCTAAGGGTTTCTTATTGAAGTTCTTGTTTGATCAAGCTTGCATACATGTTAAAGAGAAGAATTGGACTGCTTTCCAAGCTATTCTGGCTATGTGCATCTATGGGATTGTCCTGTTTCCCAACGTTCCTGATCTGGTGGATATGCATGCTGTCAGAATCTTTATTTCAAAGAATCCTATACCTACCTTGCTAGGTGATGTGTATCACTCAGTCCACTACAAGAATGAAAATAGGCGGGGAAAAACCATGAGTTGTTGTGCACCACTCTTATCTACTTGGTTTCTGAGTCATCTCCCCGAAGCTGGCGCTTTCGTTGATACGAGAGATTCTCTGAAGTGGTCGAAGAGGTTAATGGGCTTGACTGCTGACAACATTGTTTGGTTCAATCATGACTTGCTAGGAATGGAGATTATTTGTAAGTGCGGAGAGTTCCCTAATGTACCCTTGATAGGGAGAAGAGGTGGAATTAACTATAATCCTTCCCTTGTTATCAGGCAGTTTGGTTATCCTTTGAGAGGTCCACCTGAAGAGCGAGATATCAGAGAGTCCTTATTCTTCAATGGTATTGAGGATCAAGAGATGATAAGGAAGATTGTGAATGCTTGGAAACAGGTGACCAAGAAGGGTAAAACTTCATTCGGGAAATGTAATAACCGGGCTTTTCCTTCCTATAAAGAGTGGATTATGAAGAGAGCAGAAGAGGAGCTTCTTCCCTTCCCGGTGGAACCACCTTTGTATCCTTTACTGATTGAGCCTCCTACCACAGTTGAGATAGAGAAGTTTAACAAGTTGTGGGCTGAAAAGGAAAAGCTGCGAGAAGAAAACAATGAGCTACTAAGGGAGATTTATCAGTTGAAACATGAGCGGGGTGAAGCTGTTCATACCGCCAAGTTGAAGACAGAGCTTCTTGCTGAAGCAGAAAAGGAGCTAGCTGACAAGGTCGCGGCCAGACAAAGGATGAAACAAGCTTTAGATGGTATCAGTAAGGTTCTCGAGTCTAAGAAGGAGGAATTGGACAAGGCTTTGTTAAAGGTTCACAGGTTCAATGCTCACCGAGAAACTGCAATGGCTGAGAATAAGAGAAAGGAAGACGATTAACTGGCTCAGATTGATCAATTGAAGTCGCAACTCAAGAAGAAAGACGCTGAGATCTTATCAGGGGTATTCCAGAGACAAGCAGTCGAGGGTCGACTCAATGAAGCCATAAGATCCAAGCTGAAGTGAAGAGATCTAGACATGAGGGACCTAGTATGGATAATGTTTCTGGAGAAGACGCTTGGGAGTTACATTGCCGATACTTGGAAGGGATCATGCATAGGAGAGATGTTCTCATTCAAGAGCTAATTCAGAGACCGAAGCATCCCGACAACAAAAAGTTGTTCAAGGAAATTCAAGACTGGAGCAGAAAGCATAATGGATGGGGGGGATTGACACTCGTGGACTTTGATGATATGTCATAGTTTTCTATTTTCTTTCATTGTTTGGACCACCGCCAGGCTTGTTGGTTGGGATCTATGATTATTGTGTTCAGGCTTGTTATCTGGGATTTGTGATTGTTGACATTTGGTTTTCCTCTGGTTTACTTAACATATGAGCAGAAGTTCTGTTCTATCTTGCTGTTAAACTGGAATTAAGGGGTGGATCGCCCTGCGGATATTCAAACATGTTCATTTGCATTTGCATATTCATAATCATTTTGCATAATCATTGTGCATAACAGGTGTTTATCTCTGGTATTCTTATCTTGTTCCAATCTCTGGATTGCAGATCAGCACATTCATCGGTATTCTACCAGACAAGATCAGAAAAGATTCATGGATCAACTACAAGCTGAGATGACTGAGATGCGGACCCGCATGAACCAATTCATGGATTTAATGCAAGGGGTTGCTCAGGGCCAAGAGCAGTTAAGAACTATTGTCCAACCACTGATTGCAAGGATTGATGACGAAGCTGTCATTCATGGAGGAGTCCATACTGGTGTTACTGGTACTAATGTTCAGAATGGCCCTCCGGGCGGAGGTATTCCTGTTTCTGGTGTTGTGATCTCTCCGGGCGGGGATGAAAATTTCGGGGGAGGTGGTATTGGTGTCTGTGCTATTCATGGCCGTCAGTTTGATGATATTCAAGATGATGCATTCTCTGTGCCAGGTAGGGATGCTGGTTCCCAGATTGACACTGATCAGAGATTCAGGTTAATTGAGGAACAACTAAGGGGTATTTCCAATCAAGATTATGTGGGTATGGATTTAGAGGATTTGGGGCTGGTTCCAGGCGTTGTTATCCCGCACAAGTTTCAGACGCCTACCTTCGAAAAGTACAATGGTATGACTTGCCCAAGGACTCACGTCAGGGCATACACGAGTAAAATGGCTGCTCACACAAAGAACGAAAAGTTGATGATGCATTGCTTTCAAGATAGCCTATCTGGGGCATCCCTGGAATGGTATATACAGCTAGAGAGGAAAGACGTTCATAGTTGGAGAGAGTTGGCAGGGGCATTTATTAGACACTATTAATATAACACTGATATGGCTCCCAATCGTACACAGCTGCAGAATATGTCTCAAAAGAGCAATGAAAGCGTTAGAGAGTACGCCCAGAGGTGGCGTGAATTGGCTTCCCGAGTTTAACCTCCAATGTTGGAAAGAGAGCTCGTTGATATGTTCATGGATACGCTTCAGGGGCATTATTATGAGAAATTGGTTGGATGTTTGTCAGCTGGATTTTCAGGTCTCGTATTGGCAGGAGAAAGAGTTGAAAACGACATCAAAACGGGAAAGATTCAAGTTGCTCTCGGTTATTCTGAAAATACGAAGAAATGTTACAGGGGAGAAGAAGGAGAGACTAATGTCGTTCAGTATCAACAACCTTATGCTCCTCAACAACAGAAGTATCAGCGTCTGAATCAGTATAGGCCGCGCAACAACTTGGAAAGAAGGAATGCTCCTCTTCATCCACTTCCCATATCGTACAGTCAACTCTTGCCACACCTGGTTCGAAACTCATTGGTGGAGTCTAAGACTTTGAAGCCTGTTCTAGAACCATACCCTCCGGGGTACAATCCCCATGTGTAGTGTGGATATCATGGAGGATCTTTAGGGCACTCAACCGAAGATTGCAATGCCTTCCAAGCCAAAGTGCAGCAATTGATTGACAAAGGGTACATATCATTTCCAGAAGGAGACTTGGTTCTGCATGTCGACCTCTCATCTATTTGAAGACTTCAAGGGTTATCTCCTAAAGCCAGTAGTCTAAACGGAGTCAAGTCTTCTCAACAACGGCAACCATCAGTTTCTTTATTGCATTTTCATTTGTAGTTTTTTCATTTCTTGTTAAAGCATTGTATGCATGTAGAAACTTGTTTGTTTTTAATGACGATCATAATATAATGAGCATGTTTTCCTTGAAGTAATCCATTCGTGTTCACTCTTAAATGTTTATATGCACTTCAATACCAATTTTCTTGTTTAGAACTCTTGAGGGAGGATGACGAAATAAGAGCGCGGATTTCTAATGGTGCGCATTTAGATGAAACCCTGTTAAGGATGTACAGGCATTGTTTCAAATTCACAAACACTGGAGATATAAGGGAGATATACCCTCGTTAACCCCTTTGAGCCTTGAAGTCGGAGCTTCTTTCGTACGAAAAAACCCTTATACTTAACCCAGGGGCAGGGTAGGCGTCAGTTAGTTTGACCGAGCGTTCAAATTCCAAGGAGAGTGTGCATCCGAGGATCCATTACCTCCCATTCCGCTAGCAAGAGGTTAAACCACAATGGTTATCCATCAACAATCAAGGAGTGAGGCAGTCACAACCCTTTCAAGCAAGTAAGACAACTAGTGTCACACGCTTTGTTCAAAAATGGGAATAAAAAAAAAAGAAAGCCCGCTAAGTCGAAACTTGAAAACAAGCGACTTGGGCAAAAGTTAGGGCATCCCGCTGGATTTAAAAAAAAAAAACTCAAAAGAGTCAGTCCAGGCAAAAATTAGGGATCAAAAAAGCAAAAGAAAGAAAAAGCGAAAGGCGAAAAGGATTACAAAGGAAAATCCTCGATAAGAACAAATTCGTGTGATTACAGACACAAAAGATAAAAAGGGGTGACTGTCATTCCAAAACCCCTTAGGTGCCAAACCATTAGTGGCATAGGTTCCTTGAAGATCATAAACCTTTTGAGAGATGAGCGTTTAGGTCAAATTAACTGAACATAGGACTGGAGAACATCACGAAGAGTGGGTGGGCACCGATAAATTTTGAGCCATAAATTCTTTTTCTGAAACCGTGAACCAGACTACGTTACAACCCTTAAAAGTCCTAATTGAAACAGGGTTTATTCTGAAAGCATACTTCAATAGGATAGCATTCCTGACTCCTATGAGTTGTGCTAATAAGATTGGTTGGTATTGCATGTGCGCATTGTTTTGCCATTCAAAAATCAAGGTCGCATCCCAGCTAGTGATTCGTGTATGAAGCTTGGCGACGCATTTTCAATAAAACTTCAAGGTTAACATGAGTGTTGCATTAGAATTGTCATTCTCATAATAAACATTCTCTGCTTGCATGTGTTCGATATCAAAGAAGCTTGCACAATGAACGACAGTTGAGAAGCTCAATCACGCCAAGTTGAGATGGTGAAAATTCCGAAGGACAATCATATCAAGGGGTATGTAGCTAAGAGAATGTACACAGCTTGGGGGTTCCCGTTAAATGGTGATAAGATGCAGCTAATCTGGAGCAGTCGTGCTAAAAACTCTCCTTAAAGCAGCCAAACAGGGGCAATCAGGTCGATTTGACGAATCTCGGTAAGATCAGTCAGGGGAAAAGTTTCTTCAAGACTTGGGGCAGGCCATCCCTAGAGCGTGAGAAATTATCCACTCCTGAAAGTGGTTAATTGAAAGCACCTCCTCATGGTACTAAAGCAGAGTATTTTTAAGTCATTACGACCCCTTTCGAGGTAATGTACGTCATGGATTATGAAGACTGGGGCAGTTATGTCGAGATAGGATAAATCTCTCCAAGAGTTTGATGACCCTGGGGCAGTGCGAACGCCCGGTCTTCTATAAAATCCTCTTGAGATGATTTCTTCCGTTAGACCTGGTGGTCTGGGGCAAGTGGAAAGTTTAAAGGGCCGTTTACGACCTTAGAAACAAGTCAGGATTGGATGGCAACAGGATTGTATTTCCCCAGCAGTTTGCTCTCCCCAACATTGAGATTGCACTTTCCTCAGCAGAGCATACCTTCCCCAGCAGGAGACTTGGGAAGTATTTTCTCCGGATCAAGACGTTATCTCCCCACAGAACCAGGTGTTCACTTTCCCCAGCCAGTTGGGAAATGTACTTTCACCGACAACGTTATGTTCTAATCCCCAGCAAGGTGAGAGTAAAGTCATTCTCCCATCAGTAGGCTAGGTTCAGCAGTATCCCCAAGCAGGATGGTATCATGGGCTGTTTTCCCCAAGCAGGATGGTATTATGGGCTGGCATTCCATAACAGGTCCTAAGCCCATATGTTATTGGCAATCTTCAGTAACAAACTTCCGGTTCCGTTATTGGCACTCATTCTCAACTCCTCCAGCAAAGGAGGAATCTCAAGTTCGATGTCACCTTCAGTGAAAGACAGGTATGGCCCCCGGTAGTTCTTTCGGGATTTCATCCCCAGTAGAAGTTGTTGATCCGAAGAGTCGACCAGTATGACCCTTCTCAGTAGAGTTCCTGGATTCAGAGGATAATTTATTTTTGTCATCCCTAGCTGAATTGGTCTTTTCTCTCCAGCATTTATTTTGCTGGAGGGACCCCTTTTGCAAATCATAAGCATTGGCATTGCATCCTCAAAACGCGTAGCATTTCCACTTTGTGTGGAGCATTACGGCAAAATTCAAACATTTGCATTCGAAGCATAAACCAGGTTTGATGCTTTCCTTGCCAGTTCTCTTTCCCAGCAGAGATGGTATAACTCAGGAGATTTTGGAGGGATGCGTTCATCCTACCTGTGCTCCCCGACAGAGTCTTTTATTTAGACTTCTCCTTTCCCCAGCGGAGTCATCTTATCTGTGGGTTGTAAGTCCGTTGATTTCACCTTTCACCCTTTCGGTTCACGACCGTATCTTTGTTAGGAGTTTGCCTTGGATTGGCCAATCTCCTTTGTAAATCCAGTTCTCGTCTGGTAGTCAGTTCTCGTCTGACTTACTTGGTGAAACCCAGTTCTCGTCTGGTAGTCAGTTATCGTCTGACTTATTCTGTAAATCCAGTTCTCGTCTGGTAGTCAGTTCTCGTCTGACTTACTTGGTGAAACCCAGTTCTCGTCTGGTAGTCAGTTCTGGTCTGACTCATTCTGTAAATCCAGTTCTCGTCTGGTAGTCAGTTCTCGACTGACTTATTTGGTGAACTCCAGTTCTCGCCTGGTATTCAGTTCCTGCTTGACATATTTTTTTGTCAGTTCCCTTTATCAGCAGGGATGGCATTTATGTTGCTAGTTCTCTTTATTAGCAGAGATAGCAATCCTTTGAAGATTTTCTTCGTCAGTTCCCTTTATCAGCAGAGATGGCTTTTGTTTTGCTAGTTCTCTTTATCAGCAGAGATAACAATCTTTTGGATATTTTCTTTCGTCAGTTCCCTTTATCAGCAGGGATGGCATTTATTTTGCTAGTTCTCTTTATCAGCAGAGATAGCAATCTTTTGAAGATTTTCTTCCTCTGTTCCCTTTATCTGCAGGGATGGCATTTATGTTGCTAGTTCTCTTTATCAGCAGAGATAACAATCTTTTGGATATTTTCTTTCGTCAGTTCCCTTTATCAGCAGGGATGGCTCTTGTTTTGCTAGTTCTCTTTATCAGCAGAGATGGCAACCTTTCGGATATTTTCTTTCGTCAGTTCCCTTTATCAGCAGGGATGGAATTTATTTTGCTAGTTCTCTTTATCAGCAAAGATAACAATCTTTTAAAGATTTTCTTCCGTCAGTTCCCTTTATCAGCAGGGATGACATTTATTTTGCTAGTTCTCTTTATCAGCAGAGATAGCAATCTTTTGAATATTTTCCTTCGTCAGTTCCCTTTATCAGCAGGGATGGCATCTATGTTGCTAGTTCTCTTTATCAGCAGAGATAGCAATCTTTTGAAGATTTTATTCGTCAGTTCCCTTTATCAGCAGGGAGGGCATTTATTTTGCTAGTTCTCTTTGTCAGCAGAGATAGCAATCTTTTGAAGATTTTCTTTTGTCAGTTCCCTTTATCACCAGGGATGGCATATTTCGAGATTTTCTTTCGTCAGTTCCCTTTAAACAGCAGGGATGGCATTTATTTTGCTAGTTCTCTTTGTCAGCAGGGATGGCAATCTTTGGAAGATTCTTTTCGTCAGTTCTCTTTATCAGCAGAGATGACATAACCTGGGAGAGTTAATTTCACTTTATACCCAGCATACCTGACACTCATCCGTATTGTGATAGTACAGCATTTATGGCTAATTCTCCAGTGGAGGATTGCAAATTTCTGAGTTCTTTGGTATTCAATCTCCGTGCATCCTGATTGTTTGAAAGTCGTCGCTATCATACCCTCATGACCAAGTTAATTGAATAGGGGCAGCTGTTGCACCCCAAAATTTTCCCTCCTTACTTTAGTACTAACTGGCTTATGTTTCATTTCATTTTTGCATTATCATGTGTGCATATCATTGGTTCTTAGCATGGGTTCAAGGTGCCTGAGACAAGTTTAAGAGGAGAAGATGTTCTTCAAAGGGTCAAGCAAGAGAGTTGAAGTGGATCACTTTTCTCCTAACTAGTGCAGGAATTAGGGTTTTGAGATTCTTGGGTTTATTGCTCCAATGGGAAAGCTCCTTGGGTTTTTATCATCACCAAATGGCATATCTTATCTTTGTTGGAGAGGATACACATCATATTCAGAGGAATTTGGATTTGGAGACTGTGTTATTTCCTCCTATACTGAGGGTACCAAGATTAGGGTTTGCTATAAAGTCAGTTTATTTCTGATTTCTTGGGCAAGACTTGATTCCATGGTATTCCTTGGGTCCCTGAGTATCTAGGAATGGAAGATTGTCCATCAGTTTGGTTCAGGAGGAGTTCAATTGGCCAATGGAGTGGGAATCAGGTGAATTGGGTAAAAGTCAACAGTAAGAGGGGAGGTCAACTGTGAAATTTTGAGGTTCTCTTCAAGGTTATCAAGGTGTCACATCCTCATATGGTCTTCAAGAGTCAAATTTCATACCACTTATCAAGAATCAAGGGTTGGTACAAAAGTTACTAAATATGGAAATAACCTATAATTTGAAAGTTTCCTTTTTGGGCAAGTCCTTACACTACATTCAACTTGACTTTTCACCATCAAGAAAGCTTCAAATGAATTTTTCTCAAACATGAAAGTTGAATATCTTTTTCTCCCATTTCCAACAAGTACTAGTGGGTCTCCATATCATTTGTGAAACTCAAGTTATGATCAAAAGAAGGCAAAGTGGTTTTTAGGGTTCCATTTTCAAAACTTTTGCATTTTGGGGCATAGTGACCTATAATTAATTCCATTGCTTCAAGACATATTCCAACATCAAAGAACAATCCCTAAGGAGCATTTTTGGCCTTTAAATCAAGAAGTTTCATGGTTTATTCATCACTTACTCTCCATTATGCAAAATTGCCAAATTATTGAAAACTCATGAACCAAGGCATCTCAAGGCCCAAATTCAATTAAGGTGTAATTAGCAATTGGAAATTAAGTGATCCATCATGAAATATTTGGATATCCATGCATGGAGGAGGGTGTATCTCACATAATGCAATTTTCTAAAAAAACATCCAAAACTCATTAAGTGGAGAATTACTAAGGCCTAAATCATTATCAGTGGGATAACCTAATCTATTTAAGCCAATTCATGCACTGGTTAGGGTTTGAACACGTGATTTCAAGGAGAAAAGAAGCTTGAACCCTAAAAACTTGGATAATTCGTATCTCACAATTCACAAGGTTTCTTCACAAAATTCTGCCACAAACTTCATTCTTGTGATCCACAGAGCAGAAACCAACCATCTTTTGAAGCTAACAGTGGAGATACGTGTTACACCATCTCAGGTTAGTGATATTTTTGATGATCATAAAACTCAAATTTTAAACGTGCATATTGATGTGTGACATCCATTGATCATTATGATGTATTTACTTTTGAAATTGGACGTGTGGTTTGGTTGCTGCGTGAATTCTAAGTTTTGAACCCTAACCTTTTTTCTTTCGAATCTCCCTATGCATTGATTATTTGTGGTTTTTTATTGGATATTTGAGATACTGACGAAATTCTGGTCAGAATGGTGTACCCCTTTGCATTTTCTGGAAAAATATTTGTTGCAGGTGGTCGTGGGTGGCGGCCGGAGCTACGGCTCCGGCGACTGGTGTGGTGGTGTAGCGAGCGATTTTGGACGCGGTTCTTAAGCGCTGGTCGCTCTCTGCGGTTTGAGCTTAAACTACAGGTCGATTCATTTTTTATCCTATTGTGAGCTGAATAAGGAAGGGAAATAGATGTCTCCAATTAACCCTGCTTGCATACTGAGTTTAAACAGCGGTCTGTTAGGTTATGGAAGCTATCAATGTGGGGGGGCCTTTGTACTGGTTATTTGTATTTTCGCCAATACTGTTTTCTTTCTTTCTTTTACCTGGGCAGAAGGTTTCTGACGGGGAACAAGGATTAGGATGTTAGGACTGATGTTTTTGAAATACTGCTTTTGGTTGATGGAGATATGGGATTTGGGTTTTTTGTTGATTGTGCTCGCTAAGATATTTTCTTTCGATCTTATGCCTACGTATTCCCGTTTACCGAAACAGGGAAATCAGAGCGTTCGTAGTTCCTCCTATTCTATGGGAGGAAATGGGTGTTTTTTTTTTGTGTCTTGTTCAAAGCCCAAGACGTGAAGCGAAAGGTGGTTTGTATCTTGTTCAAAGCCCAAGATGTGAAGCTGAAAGGTCTATTTGTGTCTTGTTCAAAGCCCAAGACGTGAAGCTGAAAGGTCTCGGCTTTAGAGAGAATTTGTCATCTCTAAAGATTGGAGAAGGAGAATTACTTTAACTGGGATACGCGGATCCGAGCAATGCCATAATTTCCGAAGAAAGGGTTTTAACCTGAAGGAGAAGACTTTAACTCAGTGTAGAGTAATGCCATCTTTCCTTAGGAATTTCTCATGCTAAAAGAGGGACAGTGGCGTGGATATAGATGATCCAGAGGCTTGCCGCTTACAGCGATTAGATGAAGGGAAAGGAGTTGTTGATGTTTGTTTACTGTGAACGAGGCACAGCTTTGATGCTAAAAGGTTAATTAGATTAACCAGTGGTTTTCTTATACAAAGCCTAAGAGGAGGCTAATTTCCGCTAGGAAAATCATTATACAAAGCCTAAGAGGAGGCTAATTTCCGCTAGGAAAATCATTATACAAAGCCTAAGAGGAGGCTGTTTTGTGTCTCGTACAATGCCCGAGAGAGAGGCGAAAAGGTTTTGACTCGACGATGGAATCTTTGTGTCTCGTACGAAGCCCGAGATAGAGGCTATTGTTTGTTTGACTCTACGAGGGAGTCTTTGTGTCTCGTACGAAGCCCGAGATAGAGGCTAAAAGTTTTTGACCCGACGATGGAGTCTTTTATACCCAACAAGAGACTGTTTTTGTATCTCGTATGAAACCCGAGATGGAGGGTAAAAGATTTGACTCAACAAGAGAGTCTTTGTATCTCGTACGAAGCCTGAGATGGAGGCTATTTTAACTGTTTCAGTTGAGTGACATATCCAATATACTGATTTTAAAAGAGAAAATCAGTTCTTATATGAGCATCACTGTACTCAGGGATTTGATTTGAGTATCAGGGATATTTCCTTCTCTTTGAGGAAACGGGAAATCCAAAGGGTATTGAGACTGTCCGAGTCTGCGGGTTTCCTTCCTATTTAACGAAGGGTGCTGGAGAATGTCTTTGAGACTCAAGGAAGTTAGACTGTCCGTGTCTAGAGTTTTATCTTTTGGACTATGCTGTGAGAAACAGTAGTAGACTCTATGAAAGGACTGTTCTATGAAGATGACTAAGTTCTGTTCCTATACCTCTAGGAGGTCGTCGGGACAATTTGTACGAAGCCCAAGAGGAGGCTGGAAACTTTTAAGAAGCCGAAGGGTCCTTGTACAAAGCCCAAGAGGAGGCTATCATTCCCGGAGGAAGAGATCATTATACGAAGCCTTAAGAGGAGGCTGTGAATACTTCTAAGAAGCCGTAGGGTCCTTGAATAATGCCCAAGAGGAGGCCGATGCTTTTAAGAAGCCCGTGGGTCTTATCATCTCCTTTCCATTAGGAGAGATAACTCTTTTAAAGATAAAAACCACTGGTAAACGTGCGAGGTTTACTATCCAACGACTTTTAGCTTTTAAAGAGGGTTCCTTAGTTAAGGTCCAAGATTATGACCGTAGTGGGTACCCAAACCCCGAGACGTTCAAGGCAAGCTATCCACGAGGAATAGATCAAGTCAGGAAAGTTCGAGAATTTGGAAGAAACTCAAAGATGCCATTCACGGAGAATACATTCATCTTGGGGAGTAGAGTTTCTTGACGATTCCTAAGGAGGACAGCCGAAGAGAAGACTGTATCTGGTGCTCCTATTGGGGATCTAGGCGTCTATTTCTACGAATAAATGAAACGGCGTCACTTAGTTCTAGACGTAGTTGTCGGGGAAACTCGAAATATCTATACTATTATTACACAGTTGATATGAGTTTATGAAAGGAGACTTACAGTGAGCAGCCCCACAATACAGTTTATAATATGAAAGCGGTAAATGAAAGCGATAACCACTTACTCGGTTGTAGTGCTTCCATGCTGTTTGGTTAGTTGTTCAACAAAGAAAGATTGAAAACAACAGTATATTTCAAAATCAAAGGAGAAAGTGCTTTGAAAAAGAAAGATTTGGGGCTTACAGCTCAAGGAGAGGCCTAGGGTTTTATCAGTGAGCGTACTGTTGAATTTGTACAGAGGGACTTATACAAGTGACTGGGGCCCAAAATGGTTTTCTGTACAAAGGGATGGGTCTTACTCTCTCTCAAGAGGCCCAAAAAGGTTTAAAGAAAAGAGTGGGGCTTATAACACGAGGGTAGGCCCAAATGATTTTTCGTTTAAAAATGGCGATCGCGCCGAGGTTTTCTTTTAACGCAGAGGGACTTATACAATAAGTGAGGCCCAAGATGCTTGGTTAAAAGGGGGATTGGGTCTTACACTCTAATAGAGGCCCAAAGTGTTTTGAATTTTAAACGGGCGACGATCGCGCCGTTTACTTGTACAGAGGGACTTATACAATGAATGAGGCCCAAAAAGTTTTTGTACAAGGGGATGGGTCTTACACTCTCTCAAGAGGCCCAAAAAGGTTTAAAAATGATTTATGAGGGTTGAATTAATCGAAAACCCTAATTTGTTTTCAAAATGTATTTAATTGAATAAAAATTCAATTAAAATGATCAAAAATTGTTTAACACATGGAAAACAAATTGTGATCTTGGATTAATGCTTCAAAAATTAAGTATTGACCTACAAAATAATTAGAAAGCATTAAAAGTTGCAAAATCAATGTAGAAAAAATATTTAAAATGCCAAAAACAATCAAAATATTAATTCTTTGCAAAATATCAATTATATGAAATAAATAATATTTTTGGGATTTTTTGATAAAATAAAATATTTTAACATTTTTGTGAATTATTAAAAAAAGAATCAACTCAAAATCATTAAAACTCAGAGAGAAATTAATTTTTGAATCAATTAAACAAAATCACAAAATTCAAATATTTGAATTTGGAAAAAAGGCGCCAAGAACAGGCTGAAGAACACGCGCGTTTTTCAGTTTGCCCAGATTTACATTTTCTATCCAATCTCCATGAATACGTAATCATATCATGCAATCCACATATCATTATGCTCGTCTTAACCTCACGATCATGTCTATGTACTTTAATTTCATTTAAATTAAACATACAACAAGAAATCACGAAGAGACCTCAAGAACCCTAATTTCTGCATGAAGGCTAGGATTTTTGATACACGATTCAAACAATGCAATTAATTGAGGGAAAACATTCCATGCATGATTATGAACATATGGCCAAATTATTGTGTGAGGAAATATGCATAGATTGAGAGATGCCCAAGTTTAGGCTTACCTTTAGGTCGTGACAGCAAGTTCAAAGTGATTTTTGATCTGGAGATGTTACAGATGAGTTGTGATGATCTGAACAGCTTCCCTACACCCTATGGATTGTGTTTGGATGGTTGGACTTGATTGAAATTGGCTGAATCATTTTATGGCATCTCAGCTGCAACTTCACTTCAAACTTGTGTGGATGGCAAGTGATTTTGAGATTTTGATGCTCCAGATGTTATGTGAGTGTTTGATCAGCTCATATGTGATGTATGTGAGGTGTGTGAGTGGTTGGTTTGTGCAGAATTGCTCTCAAACTCAAAACCCGATAGCTACCTTGCTAAGAAAGGCATTTTTGCCAAGAGAAAGAGATTTTGAGGAAAGCATCTGTTAGATGGCTTTGGTGTACTCAAACTGACTACAATTGAGCTCTATTTATAGTAGAGCAAGTTTGTTTTGCAAGGAATAGTGCATGGTAGCTGGTAAGTAGGTTTGGCCAATGTTGGCAAATGAAAATCCAAGTCTCCTCTAGCCATTGACTAGAGGTTAGGGCACAGAGCTTTGGTCCCCTTGGTCTTGGATAAGTCTTGACTGATTTCAGATGAGAATGGCTCAGTCCATGCCACCTTGATGGTTCCATTGAATGCCTCATTCCAGATTTGAAGTCTTGTCCCTATTTTGGCCATTCTAGGTTCAACATGCTATTTCTTGTTCCATGGACTTTGGAGGCTTGGCTCAGTGATTGTCCCCTTTAGATTCAATCCTCTGAGGTGTCCAAGTGGATTGGAGCAATTGAATTTGGCTGATTTTGGCAAATCGAGCCAAAATGCAAATTCTGCCTTGCTTTGACAGATTTCAGCAAGGCAACTTGCCAATGTCATATCTCATGGTGTAAGTTGAATTTGGCAATGTTCTTGGCCATTTTGGAAAGCTCTTACATGATACAACAACTGTTTGAACAAGTTTGGTTTTGATCTCTTTTGATTCCAAGTGAAAAATCCCCCTACATTTGGCAAAAAGTGAGGCAGAATCTGACTTAGTGAAAATTTCACTAAGTGTTGGAAAAAGTGACATTTTCACTTTTCAGGAACTTTGATCACTCCATAACTCAAAATCCTTAATGAATTGGAATGACTTGTAGTTGAAGTTTTTGTAGGTGATAATGAGGGCTACAAATCCATCTTTGGATGAGAAAAAATGGCCTTGTGGTTTAGGAGTTATGGTCCTCCAAAGTTGGTACCTTTGCCACTTTGTTTTTAACTTAGAAAAATTTCTAAGTTTTATGGTTACCCCTTTTACAAGTTATCTCACTTTTCTTGATTTTTCTTGATGAATGATGATTCAAATCATACATTAACATCATTTTAGGGTTAAAAATCCATTTTGGTGAAAAATCTCAAAAAGTCAAAGTTGACTTTTTATCAGATGAATTCCAAACTGTGCAATTCTTCAGGAAATTATGTCCTTGACCTAAATCAAACTTGATGGACATGTTCCATGGGTGTCATAGGGTATATTCAATCATGTATTAGGTTTTGGGAGCATGTCCTGGTCAAAAGTCAAAGTTACAGTTGACTTTTCCCTTAAAACCCTAATTGTGGTGCAGATGAAATTGAGACTTGTTGCTCAAGCTTCTTGGATCAATCCATTGTTCCAAATGAATCAATATGGTATATTAGAGACCCTCTAATCATCTCTTGATGTCTTGGCTCATGGTTTGTCCCAAAAGTCAACTTAGGGGTGAATTAGGTCAAGAAACCCTAATTCCTGATTTTTGATGAATGCATCCCCTGAGGCAAAATTGACTTGATGCATGGGTTCATGAGGTTCCATGAAGTATATTAGGTTATGTTTTGGATCATTTCCTTGTGCCCAGATGAAAATTCCCATCTGGAGGCTCTGGTCGACCAAAACCCTAATTTGGTGATACTGTCGATCTTGAGACTTGATCCACCTAGAAGGGAGCAGCCTTGTGCTTAATCCTTGAAGTGGGAGTCCTTTTTGATACATTGTGGATGTTTAAGATATTAGACAAGTTGAAGATCATGTCATTTCTTGATTGATCCTTTGTCTAAGCACTCAGAGAGGGCTTGAAACTCTAATTTTGATTGTATTGGATGCTCACCCATCTTTGGGGAGACTGATGAAGTATGATGGTTCCTCCATATTGTGATGATGATTTTCACAATGATGGGAAATCTAAGTGGTCAAAATTTGATGGTGGTTATGAATGGTAGCTTATGCATTCATCTTCTTTAGCTAAGCAATGATGCTTAGAAAAGGTAAACTTCCCCTCGATCCTGGTCTTCCGCCAAGGAACTGGTCTCAGTTTTCTTTTGGAATAAACCTCCCCTCGTTCTTGGTTTCCTACCAAGGAACTGGTCTTAGTTTCTGATTTAAACTTCCCCTCGATCCTGGTTTCCTACCAAGAACTGGTCTTAGTTTCTGATTTAAACTCCCCCCCCCCCCCCCCCCGATCCTGGTTTCCTACCAAGAACTGGTCTAAGTTTCTTTTGAACTTCCCCTCGATCCTGGTTTCCTACCAAGAACTGGTCTAAGTTTCTTTTGTCAATAAACTTTATTGACAAGGGACGCTATGTGTAGCGGTTTTCCTTCAAACTTCTCGCCGAATTTTCCTGGAGAGATGCCATTTGAGGGAAAAAGGTTTGATGTCAGACTTGTTGGGGAACCCAACGTCTGAATTGTAGAGGTACACAAACTTCTCTGTTTTGGAGATGCCATTTATCGATTTTACTGGGGAAAGCGAGTCTCTTGAGAGACTGTTTTCGTTTGGGGTTACATCATACTTTTCTCGGGATCTTCCCGGAGAAATGCCATATGATGGGATCCAATTTTGAGGTGCCAATGACCTTCTCATCAGTGGTTTTTCGGAGCAAAACTGGCGTGCTGCCGAATCTCTGATCACGATGCTTTCTCTGTGGATTTTCCTTAATCCGGGAAAGCAAGGATATCATCTTCAATGGTGAAGAGTGATGTTTATTGAAAGTTTTCTCTGGCTTTTCAGAGGTTCAAGTTATCAAAGTGGTCGAGTGCCGACTCTGATCTAACGATACACTGGTGGCGAGATTGTTCAGACACAACATTTCCTGACAAGGAAAGAGCTGACAAACTCGATTGAGAAAACTGTTATTACTAGGGGACAAGACCGACTAGAGTGATAGTGATGCAATATGAAATGCGAACGCAAATAAAAAATGCATGATGCGTGTATGTATATGCTGACAAAACAGACGCGACATACAGACTAACGGATGAACACAATTGGATACTGGGCCATCGCGGGGCGAAGAAGTACCGTTGATTCAAAATAGCAATTCCACCTTGCTTAGGAGAGATAGTCCCGTTGGGAGCTATGTTGATCGGGCTTAGGAGATGAGAACTCGGCCGAGGCGTGTCAGACGAAACAAGGTCTCTGACACAGTTGATCCCTTCATTTAGGCATACTGGCTTAGAAGGAGTACTTTGATTCTGCACTTTGAAGTTCGCTTACTTCGGGAGAAGCGATCGATGTTCTTCTGATGTTCAACAGTCAAAAGAAATTGCCATCTTTATTTTAAAAGCAGAAAAAGTTTTAACAAGTAAATTCATTTTTGTTTTATTTCAAGAATCGCTGATTAAGTTTAAACAACATCGTTCTGTAAAGCTAAAACAAATAAAGAATTACAAACAAAAGCACGAGGGCTCAAATCTTATTGATAAGATGGAGATCAGCCAAACGCGTGATTCCAAAGAGTATATACAAAGTTAGAAAATGGTAATTTACAGGGAAAAGGGCTACGTTGAAACATAACGGCCACTATCCTTCTACCAACTTTGAATTCGGGACATCCTGAGCTTCCGTTGAAGATGACTTTTGACTGGAGTTTTCTGACAGATGATGTTGTAACTGCTGCTGAGAGACTTGCCTCTGTTGAACATAGTTACTTGCCATTATCCCTAACTTTTGCCTGGATTGTACTATGAGATTTCCAATCCATCGGGATGATTCTATTTTCCATGTCTCTAACTTTTGCCTGGACCGCCCTTTCGGGTTTTCAATCCACCGAGACGTTTTTTTTTTAGTTTAGGCGAAGTATTTCTTGACTACATCAACATTCGTGGGGTAGGCAAATTCTTCTCCGTCCATGGCTGCAAGTCTCAAGGCGCCGCCTGAGAAAGCTTTCGTGACCACATAGGGGCCATCATAATTTGGGGTCCATTTTCCCCGAGAGTCAGTGAGAAATGATTGTATCTTCTTGAGCACGAGGTCTCCTTTTATGAAAATACGAGGTCGGACCTTTTTGTCGAACGCCCTTTTCATTCTCTGTTGATATAACTGACCGTGGCATAGTGCCGTGATTCTCTTTTCTTCGATCAGGTTCAGTTCGTCGTGTCGACCTTGACACCATTCAGCTTCGGTGAGCTTAGATTCCATCAATACCCGGATTGATGGGATCTCTACTTCTATGGGGAGAACTGCCTCCATGCCATATACTAGAGAGAAAGGGGTTGCCCTTGTTGAAGTACGGACAGATGTGCGATAACCATGAAGCGCAAAGGGTAACATCTCATGCCAATCTTTGTAGGTTACAACCATCTTTTGAACGATCTTCTTGATGTTCTTGTTAGCCGCTTCTACCGCTCCGTTCATCTTGGGTCGGTAGGGAGATGAGTTATGGTGTTCGATCTTGAACTCTGTACACAACTCTTTCATCATCTTATTGTTCAAGTTAGATCCATTATCAGTAATGATCTCACTTGGAACACCATAACGGCAGATGATATTGTTTTTGATAAATCGGACCACCACTTGTCGGGTTACATTGGCGAATGACGCTGCTTCGACCCACTTGGTGAAATAGTCAATGGCTACCAGGATGAACCGATGTCCGTTTGAAGCCTTGGGCTTAATCATACCAATCATATCGATTCCCCATATGATAAATGGCCACGGGGAAGAAAGAACTTTGAGATGTGATGGTGGTACATGAATTTTGTCGGAGTATATCTGACACTTGTGACACCTCCTCATGTACTTGTAGCAGTCGGATTCCATGGTCAACCAATAGTACCCGACCCTGAGAATTTTTCTCGCCATTGTGTGTCCGTTGGCATGAGTGCCAAAGGATCCTTCATGAATTTCTTTCATGAGTATGTCTGCTTCTGGTCTGTCTACGCATCGGAGCAAGACCATGTCAAAGTTTCTCTTATAAAGAGTGTCACCGCTCAGGAAGAAGTTTCCAGCCAATCTTCTGAGGGTTTTCCTGTCTTTTCTGAGTGCCCCAGATGGGTACTCTCGTTTCTGAAGGAAGCATTTGATATCGTGATACCAAGGTCTGTCATCTATGACTGCTTCGATCGTGAAGATGTAAGCGGGCCGTTCAAGGCGCATGATGTCGATCTTAGGTATGTCATTCCTTCGACCTACACTATACATGGAAGAGAGAGTGACTAATGCATCAGCCATGTGATTCTCGTCACGAGGGATGTGATGAAAGTCGACTCTGTTGAAGAAGGGTAACAACCTTCTTGCATAGTCTTTGTAAGGAATCAATCCTGATTGGTATGTGTTCCAATCTCCTTTTATCTAGTTAATAACCAAGGCTGAATCGCCGTATACGTCCAAGTTTTTGATCCTTAAATTAACCGCTTCTTCGAGACCCATAATACATGCTTCGTATTCGGCCTCGTTGTTCGTACATTTGAATGTAAGCCTGGCAGTGAAAGGAATGTGGGAACCCTGAGGGGTAACAATGATTGCCCCAATTCCGTTTCCATAGTGATTAACTGCTCCGTCAAAGATAAGTCCCCACTGGGAACCTGGTTCTGGCCCTTCACTGGGTAGCGGTTCATCGCAATCTTTCATCTTTAGATACATGACATCTTCGTCTGGGAAGTCAAACCCGATTGATTCTTGATCGTCAATCGGTTGATGAGCCAAATGATCGGCTAAAATACTTCCTTTAATGGCTTTCTGAGCATGGTACTCTATGTCATATTCTGATAGTAACATCTGCCAACGGGCAATCCTTCCATTGAGAGTAGGTTTTTCGAAAACGTACTTGATTGGATCCATTTCGGAGACCAACCAAGTAGTATGACGAATCATGTACTGGCGAAGACGTTTGGCTGCCCAAGCCAAAGCGTAACAAGTTTTCTCAAGCATCGTGTACCGAGTTTCACAATCGGTGAACTTCTTGCTTAGATAGTAAATGGCAGACTCTTTCCGTTTAGTTTCGTCTTGTTGGCCAAGTACACATCCCATTGAGTCCTCTAGGACTGTGAGGTAAATGATCAGTGGTCTTCCTTCCACTGGAGGTGATAGAATCAGAGGATTCAACAGATATTCCTTGATACTGTCGAAGGCGGTTTGGCAATCTTCTGACCAAACGCAATCCTGGTTCTTTTTGAGTAATTTGAAAATCGGCGCACACGTCGCGGTCATAAGGAATATGAATCTGGAGATGTAGTTCAAACGTCCCAAGAATCCTCTGACTTGTTTTTCAGTTTTCGGAGAAGGCATTTCTTGAATGGCCTTGACCTTGTCAGGATCAACTTCAATTCCTTTCTGGCTGACGATGAACCCTAGTAATTTCCCCGAACGGACACCAAAGGTGCACTTGTTGGGATTCAAGCGGAGCTTGAATTTTCTTAGACGTTCGAACAATTTTGACAAATGTTCAACGTGCTCATCCTCTGTTCTTGATTTTGCAATCAAATCATCGACATATACCTCGATTTCTTTGTGTATCATGTCATGAAACAGAGTAGTCAAATGGCCCTTTGATTGGTTGCCCCGACATTCTTCAAACCGAACGACATTACCTTGTAACAAAAGGTACCCCATGGGGTAATGAACGAAGTTTTCTCCATGTCTTTCGGCGCCATTTTGATCTGGTTATAACCCGAGAATCCATCCATGAAGGAGAATACTTTGAACTTTGCTGTGCTGTCTACCAGCATGTCAATGTGTGGTAAAGGAAAGTCGTCCTTTGGACTTGCCTTGTTTAGATCTCTGTAATCAACACACATTCTGACATTTCCATCCTTTTTGGGAACGGGTACGATGTTGGCTAACCATTGAGGATATTCAGATGTAGCGAGGAAACCTGCGCCGATCTGTTTCTGTACCTCCTCTTTGATTTTGATGGCCATGTCCGGGTGAGTGCGTCTCAACCTTTGCTTTACAGGCGGACATTCCGATCTCAACGGTAAGTGATGTTCCACGATGCTGGTATCCAACCCTGGCATATCCTGATAGGACCAAGCGAATACATCGGGAAATTCTTCGAGAAGCTTTATCAAACCCCCTCTGGCAGTTGGACTGAGCAATGCTCCGATCCTGATTTCTTTTCTCTCTTTTTCTGAACCCAAGTTTACCGTTTCCAATGGCTCTTTGTGAGGTTCGATAGACCTTTCCTCTTGTCTGAGTAGTCGGGAGATCTCTTCTGGAATTTGGTCGACATTTTCTTCTTCAGCCTCGAATACCGGGAACTCAAAGTTGGAAGAATGCATCAGATCGTATGTTTCAACGGGGTATTAAACAAGCAATCTGCATGACGTGATGATTCGTGTTTAGAAGAGATAGAGAAAATGCAAGTGTGTGCAGTGTTTTGATTTTACTGCTTGTTTTTATTATTGAATGTTTTTTAGGATTACCATTTTCTGAAAAAGCAAAAAGAGAAAACAGCAATTAATGCGGAAATTACAGAACGACATTATTTTATTAATGAACAAGTCGAATCTTGAAACTACAGCCCTATAAAACAAAACTCTGTAGCTTTGGGCAAAGCGAAGAGGGAAATTTACAGAAAACGGGCCCTATCAAAATATCCGTTTCACCTGGGCAGGGTGGAAGGTTAAAGATGGCAATTACTTTGACTGGCGAACGACCTTCGGAACCTCGACGGCAACCCATTGGCGGCGAACTCCTCGGTGAATCACAAAGTCTGGCACCTTCCTTGATTTGTCTTCAGAAATAATGCTGATTTCTAGTGGAGTAGGATCATTGGAATCTGTCTCCCAGGCAGATTTGTCGTAGGAGGATTCCTCTGTTGCATTTTGCATAGCATTTGTGCTCTCAGCTGTATCTCCCCATCCAGTTGACTGGATATCTTCGAGCCTGATACGAGAGCTTTCGGGAGCGGTGTACTTGACCATATAGTCGTATTTTCCACTTGGTTGTCCCAAGGTGTCCCACACTTCTTTGGAACTGGAGGAGTCATTTCTCTTGACGACGTTGACCTTGGGAAAAGCATAGTTGATGAATTCAAGTCCTGCAAACGTTGCAAATTCATCTTCATGTTGAGTAGTTTCTGAATGACCTGAGTGTTGATCCCATGACATGGCGGGGACACAGGTATTCTGTTCAACGACGCTCAGCTGAGCTTCATTGTTCGGCTGACTTTCTTGCCCCAAGTTTCCTGGGTAAGGCTGCCACATTGGCAGACCATCCATTGGGCCATAGTAATTGTGATCAAAGTTGTCTTTCATCAGAGTGTCCTCCTCTAATGAATTTGGCGGAGCACGGCATCCTTTCGGATCACAATCTCCATATATCATTTCGACATCTGATCTTGGTATAAATCTCGGACTTTCTGTAGGAAAGCAAAAAGGCACAGGCACCTCTTCCTGAGACATATAGCCGTCCTTGTTAAGGTAGGACTTCCATTCTTCATCTATGTCAGAGGGATCTTCCTCATTGATAGCATGAACTGTCTGAGACACTGGGTGGAGAAAACCTCCACTGTGGAATAAGTTTTGAAGGGGATGAAGACTTTCATCGTTGGCAACTGTCTGGGTACAGGTTGCAGAAAAACCAAGACCCTTCTTTGTTTTATTGTCAATGGGAATGACAAGCTGTCCCCATCCTGTCGTATCGGTACTCTCGACCGCTTTGATAGCATCTTTGTATGAAGACATTGAGGTTCCTTCTTTGGACCGATTGTCCTTCCTCACCGATAGTGCTTGGAACTGAGTTCCAATAACCTCCTCAGGTTCTACACCAGTAGATGATGACAAGTTGCTTACAAGCAAGGCTTGTTCCCCAAAAACCGTGACAAGTTGATCGTTCTTGATGAACTTCAGCTTTTGGTGGAGGGTCGAAGTAATCGCTCCAGCCTGATGTATCCAAGGTCTTCCTAATAAACAACTGTACGTTGCCCGGATGTCCATGACCTGGAAAGTGATTTGGAAAGTGTGAGGACCAATAGTTATGGGAAGATCAACTTCGCCGATAACTGTTTTTCTGGATCCGTCGAATGCTTTGACGACGACATCGCTGACTCTCATCGGATGGCCCTTGAATGATAATTGTATCAAAGTGGACTTCGGCATAACATTCAGGGCTGACCCTGTGTCTACCAGTACGTTGGCTAAAGCATCGCCCTGGCAGTTAACTGTAATGTTGAGCGGCATGTTATGACGGTGACCCTCTTCAGGTAATTCTTCATCACTAAATCCCAAATTATTGCAGGAAGTGATGTTAGAGACAATACTATCGAACTGTCTGATTGTTACATCCTGTTCCACAAAGGCTTGCTCCAAGACTTTCTGTAGAGCCTCCCTGTGGGCTTCTGAACTGAGTAACAGTGATAATACTGAGATCTTTGAAGGAGTCTGTAACAGTTGATCAACAATGTTATATTCACTCCTTTGGATGAGCTTTAGCATCTCATCTTTGTCTTTTGAAAAGTCTGGATTACTAGATTGACCGACTGGTGGATCAGGAATTTCTGCCTGAAGTTCCTTTTCTCTGTTGGATTCTTCAACCCCTCGGTTGAAGATTCGACCGCTCCGTGTTACACGACTGATGTCTGCAATATTCACGACGGAGGGTAATGGAATTTCCTTTCCATTCTCGATTATTGTTGCACCGTATTTGTAAGGGATAGCCTTAGTTGATTCATACGGTAATGGTCCCGGTAGATAGATGACTATGGGAACCTTCTGATTTTTTTGATCATCATAAGTAATCTCGATCCGTTCCCGGTTGGGAACTCTAGATTCATCAAGTAGAGGGATGATGGCAAAAACATCCCTGGTCTGGTGACGACCAGAGATGGTGACAACATCCTCAACTTGATCGGCAAGGTAGTTCGGCGACCAAATGATGGGTCCTGAACCTGGATATGGACGAATTTCTCCATGATCGACCTGACCCTGAAGAGCTGCTCTCACAAGGTAACACCCTTGGTTACTTTCTGAACAGACGCTACAACTGTCATAGTTGTGTGGTGGTACCTGGCCACGCCAACTTTGAATACAATGTAACCTCACTAGGTTATCTTCCATTGATCGGACATCCTGACTTTGACGACGAGTAGGATTCCTGTGACTGATACTAATTTGCTGAGTATCTTCGTCCATATAAATTGGCATCCACCAGTGATTTAACAAGTGCTGAAGTGCCTCCTGGACAAGGGTACAACCTCGATCGTTTTCGCAACCTGCTTTACAGTTTTGATAGTCATGTGATATTAAGAATCCAAGTCGGACCTGCTCAGCATGTAACTCTACCAGGTTGGTATTCATCATGCGAATGTCGAAAATCTTAACCATGTTGATTTGATAGGAGTTCCTATCATGGTAGTCTTGGATCCATCCAAGATCCATCTGACGCGGGAGGGCCTCTTGTATGAAAGAGCATCCCTGTTTGTTTTTAGAGCAGATATCACACTGGTGATAATTATGAGGTGGCACATGGCCATATCCCCTCTGTCTACAATGCATCTTGACCAGATTGGTCCCCAATAAGAGTACATCATGAATTTGATAGACATTGTTAGTCTCTTTCTCAATCAGGTTGACTGCAGTTTTCTCATGTTGAGGCAGCGGGTTCGTGAGAACGTTGGGATTCGTATCTTTGAAAGATAAGAGTCCGCTCCTAACAAGCTTTTGCACGTCGGATTTGAAATTGAGACAAGTCTCAATGTTATGCCCCGAACCTCCTTGATGATAAGGGCATGTTTGATCCGCTTTAAACCAAAAAGGTGGATTTTCCGGAACTGAAAGGGGAGACTTAGTCTGAATGTGCCCCTTAGCCAGCAGTACCGGAAACAGCTCTGCGTACGTTACGGGTATAGGATCAAATCCTGGTGGCCGTATTGTACAGTTGTTGTTATATGGAGGACGAGCCTGCTGAAGAGGCTGTTGTGTCCTTTGTTGGTCAGGTTGGCTCTGCGCAACCTGAGGTTGATACATAGGAACAGGCGCGGGGCCGATAGCAGGAGTAACAGCTGCTACTGGCTGATAACGTCGCCTTTGCTTTCCGAGAGAGATATTCCCAATATCTTGCTCTTTTTTCTTAGGGAGAGTACTACCGTATTTTTTAGTATGGCTCGTTGATCCAGTGTCTTTTACCAAACGTCCTTCTCGGACGGCTTCCTCAAGACGTACACCCATGCCGACCATTTCGGTGAAATCACTGGGCGCACTAGCAACCATTCGGTCGTAGTAAAATGAGCTTAAGGTCTTTAAGAAGATTTTTGTCATCTCTTTTTCCTCAAGAGGTGGACAAATTTGAGCGGAAATTTCACGCCACCTTTGAGCATACTCCTTAAAAGTTTCCTTGTCCTTTTGCGACATCGATCTGAGTTGATCTCTGTCGGGTGCCATGTCCAAATTGTACTTGTATTGTTGGACGAAGGCAGTACCAAGATCTTTGAATGTACTGATCGTAGTACGGTTTAAACCCATGTACCATTTGAGTGCGGCACCGGTTAAACTATCCTGAAAGTAGTGAATCAGCAGGTCCTGATTCTCCGTCTGAGCTGACATCCGCCGAGCGTACATCACCAGATGGGTCTGAGGGCAAGAGTTACCCTTGTATTTTTCAAAGTCGGGCACTTGGAATTTGTGCGGGACTTTCACATTTGGGACCAAGCAAAGGTCTGCGGCGTCCTTTCCAAATAGATCCTGACCGCGAATGGCTTGCAGCTCTTTCTGCATTTCCAAGAACTGCTCCTGGAATTCATCCATTCTGTCAAACATAGTTTCCTTCTTACCAGAAGGTGTTGGTGGAATCTGTCCTTCTGGGACAGTGTGCACCGTAGGGGGTGGTACCGTGACTACAGTAGTAAGTCTTGGCGCCTCCCGAAGTTTGTAACCTTCAGGAGTCTTGAGTATGCCCCTGGCATCTTCGCTTTCCCGAAGTTTGTAACCTTCAGGCCCAACAGCTTCTGTTGCGATTCCCTGATCTTCAGTGATCGGCGGAACATATCCTTCCGGGATATAGTTAACAGGCATGCCCCAAGGACGATCTTTCGGCATCTGATACCTAGGATCATACTTTTCTATGATGGGCGTTGAGGTGATCTCTGAGATCACAGTTCTTTGTAGCTGAGCTTCTGCCATGGCTTGCATGTCGTTACGAAGCTTTCTCATATCCTCTCTCAGAGCGTCGATCTCTTCTTTCAACTCTCTATTTTCTTCCTCAAGATCATCCATCCTTTTCTGACGATTGGCCCGAGTATTATACGAATGAGACAGTTTGACTCTAGAATCGAGACACAAACGTGAGATTCGTAGGTAAGAAGAATACGCGATGTGAGAATGATGAATTCAATGATTATATTAATTATTTTTTTGGTTTAATCAAAATAAACTTCGACAATTAGATTGCAAATATCAAACAGTGGGGAAACCCCTTTTTATTGAATTCCAAAGGATTACAGAAATGGAAATACAGTAGATTACAAAGTGCAGAAACAGAAACCTAACCTAATGGGTCCCGAGTCCTCTTCTTTGACCGGGGCGCTTGGGCCGTTGTCGGGTTGTCATTCCTTTGCCAAGTGAAAGGAGCGAGCAAATTCCTTTGGTCATCTTGATTCTCCACAGCATGCTGCTCCAAAATTTCAATCAGAGCATCTTTCTCTTTTAGTAGTTGCTGTATTTGGATACACTTTACGTCAAGGGTGCGGTACTTGTTCTTCCAAGACCTTCTTTCCTTTTGAACTTTGTTGAGAGTAACCTGAAGCCTTTCAGTTTCCGTCATGAAGTACATGACAATTTCCCTCGGCGGAAGAATTCCGTAACGAGGATAAGGCATCCTTAGCTTGAGAGCTCTGGTTTGTACCCAATGGAGATAAGGCTCCACCGAGACACAGTCCGATTTTCCCAGAGACTCTCGTCCTTTCTTATCAACATGTTTCCAAGCTTGCACTATTTCCATCTTTAGTGCTCTGTCACTTTCTCCTTCTTTGAAGAAAAGACCCTCCAGATGAACACTCAATGGGATGTGTCTCATCGGGTATCCAAATTGACGAAGAACTAATATCGGATGATAGTTGATTCCTTCTTTAGTTCCTATGAGGGGTACGCTGGGGAAGTTTCCACAACGGTCGATGATTCTGATTCCCTCATAAATCCTATTACACTAATCTATATCGGAATTGGTGAGAGACATGATCTTCTGCGACCAACGCAAGACACTCTTGCAATCCCAAAAAGCAGCAGACTTGGGCAAGTGAGAGATAAACCATTTGTAAAGCACAGGTACACAGAATGTGATCTCCCCTCCGCTGTACAAATTTCCCAAGTGTACAGAATGATACGCATCTGCAAGCAAAGTCGGCACAGGGTTTCCAATGAGAAAAACCTTAATGGCGTTGATATCGACGAAGTTATTGATGTTGGGAAACAAAAATAATCCGTAGGTGAGCAAGATAAAGATGCTTTCAAAAGCAGTCCCGTTCCCTATACTAGCAAAGTACAGAGCTTTCTTTGTCAAGAACTGGGCTGGCAAACCTTGGATGCCACCCTTAGTAGTCATGTGAGTCCTGACCTCAGACTCATCCAAATGAATTACTATTGCAATAGTCTGATTCTTTGGAATTTCTTCCAGTCCAGAAAATGGAGCCCGATCAGTGATATGTAAATCAGTCAGATGAGAATACTCCTCCAGCGTTGGTGCAAGCTGGTAATCCAGGAATGTAAAACAATGATAAATCGGATCGTAGAATTGAATGAGCGCGTCCATGATCCCCTTAATCACATGGACTCTTAACAGTGGTAGCAAACCACCGTGCTTGGCTCTGAAAGCCTCTGGGTTAACGATCATCCTTGCTAACCTTCTCAAATCCCCTAGTTTTGGAACCTTGAAGGTATACTGGTGAGTTCTCCTTCTACCGAAATCCATTAGCGTAATCCTCTTCTCTGATATTTACAATCACAGTCTTAGTTTAATTTGAAAAACAGAGAGACTAGAAGAGAAAGTTTTTTGAATGTTTTAATGTTTTATTAAATGAATGCATGAATGCAGCACACAAAAACATAGAAAAAACATGGGGTCAAAGGGTCGTTATCATGAAGTCAAAGCTCTACCCATCCCCAAAGGTTTATACTAGGGTGATTTTTGTACCTGTACTCATTATCATCAGCTTCTCCCATGAAAGCAAGACAACAAGCGGATCGCCAGCGAGTTGTGTGCAATCTTAGAGTAAGTGCCATTCACCGAGAATAGATCACCAGCCTCAAATGAGGGTAGTATCGCGTAACAGCTATTTCCGATAGCTTCCGTACTACGAACGGGTTTGGCTTTTCTAGGTGTATACTCATTCTCACCACATGCGGCATCACACGCATTCCCATTAGCAGAAAAATAAACACGTACAGCAATTAGGAAAAGCAGTATATATATTTGTCCTAATCGTCTTAGACTTATAAAGCTATGATTCCTAAGTTCCTGACAGAAATGGGTTCCCCGGCGGAAGCCCCAATCTGTGGTATTCACATAAGAGATGAAAAGGAAAACAGAGACCGGCCCCACGGTGGGCGCCATTTTTACTGTAGCGAGCGATTTTGGACCCGGTTCTTAAGCGCTGGTCGCTCTCTGCGGTTTGAGCTTAAACTACAGGTCGATTCATTTTTTATCCTATTGTGAGCTGAATAAGGAAGGGAAATAGATGTCTCCAATTAACCCTGCTTGCATACTGAGTTTAAACAGCGGTCTGTTAGGTTACGGATGCTATCAATGTGGGGGGGCCTTTGTACTGGTTATTTGTATTTTCGCCAATACTGTTTTCTTTCTTTCTTTTACCTGGGCAGAAGGTTTCTGACGGGGAACAAGGATTAGGATGTTAGGACTGATGTTTTTGAAATATTGCTTTTGGTTGATCGAGATATGGGATTTGGGTTTTTTGTTGATTGTGCTCGCTAAGATCTTTTCTTTCGATCTTATGCCTACGTATTCCCGTTTACCGAAACAGGGAAATCAGAGCATTCGTAGTTCCTCCTATTCTATGGGAGGAAATGGGTGTTTTTTTTGTGTGTCTTGTTCAAAGCCCAAGACGTGAAGCGAAAGGTGGTTTGTATCTTGTTCAAAGCCCAAGATGTGAAGCTGAAAGGTCTATTTGTGTCTTGTTCAAAGCCCAAGACGTGAAGCTGAAAGGTCTCGGCTTTAGAGAGAATTTGTCATCTCTAAAGATTGGAGAAGGAGAATTACTTTAACTGGGATACGCGGATCCGAGCAATGCCATAATTTCCGAAGAAAGGGTTTTAACCTGAAGGAGAAGACTTTAACTCAGTGTAGAGTAATGCCATCTTTCCTTAGGAATTTCTCATGCTAAAAGAGGGACAGTGGCGTGGATATAGATGATCCAGAGGCTTGCCGCTTACAACGATTAGATGAAGGGAAAGGAGTTGTTGATGTTTGTTTACTGTGAACGAGGTACAACTTTGATGCTAAAAGGTTAATTAGATTAACCAGTGGTTTTCTTATACAAAGCCTAAGAGGAGGATAATTTCCGCTAGGAAAATCATTATACAAAGCCTAAGAGGAGGCTAATTTCCGCTAGGAAAATCATTATACAAAGCCTAAGAGGAGGCTGTTTTATGTCTCGTACAAAGCCCGAGAGAGAGGCGAAAAGGTTTTGACTCGACGATGGAATCTTTGTGTCTCGTACGAAGCCCGAGATAGAGGCTATTGTTTGTTTGACTCTACGAGGGAGTCTTTGTGTCTCGTACGAAGCCCGAGATAGAGGCTAAAAGTTTTTGACCCGACAATGGAGTCTTTTATACTCAACAAGAGAGTATTTTTGTATCTCGTATGAAGCCCGAGATGGAGGCTAAAAGATTTGACTCAACAAGAGAGTCTTTGTATCTCGTACGAAGCCCGAGATGGAGGCTATTGTAACTGTTTCAGTTGAGTGACAGATCCAATATACTGATTTTAAAAGAGAAAATCAGTTCTTATATGAGCATCACTGTACTCAGGGATTTGATTTGAGTATCAGGGATATTTCCTTCTCTTTGAGGAAACGGGAAATCCAAAGGGTATTGAGACTGTCCGAGTCCGCGGGTTTCCTTCCTATTTAACGAAGGGTGCTTGAGAATGTCTTTGAGACTCAAGGAAGTTAGACTGTCCGTGTCTAGAGTTTTATCTTTTGGACTATGCTGTGAGAAACAGTAGTAGACTCTATGAAAGGACTGTTCTATGAAGATGACTAAGTTCTATTCCTATACCTCTAGGAGGTCGTCGGGACAATTTGTACGAAGCCCAAGAGGAGGCTGGAAACTTTTAAGAAGCCGACGGGTCCTTGTACAAAGCCCAAGAGGAGGCTATCATTCCCGGAGGAAGAGATCATTATACGAAGCCTTAAGAGGAGGCTGTGAATACTTCTAAGAAGCCGTAGGGTCCTTGAATAATGCCCAAGAGGAGGCCGATGCTTTTAAGAAGCCCGTGGGTCTTATCATCTCCTTTCCATTAGGAGAGATAACTCTTTTAAAGATAAAAACCACTGGTTAACGTGCGAGGTTTACTATCCAGCGACTTTTAGCTTTTAAAGAGGGTTCCTTAGTTAAGGTCCAAGATTATGACCGTAGTGGGTACCCAAACCCCGAGACGTTCAAGGCAAGCTATCCACGAGGAATAGATCAAGTCAGGAAAGTTCGAGAATTTGGAAGAAACTCAAAGATGCCATTCACGGAGAATACATTCATCTTGGGGAGTAGAGTTTCTTGACGATTCCTAAGGAGGACAGCCGAAGAGAAGACTGTATCTGGTGCTCCTATTGGGGATCTAGGCGTCTATTTCTACGAATAAATGAAACGGCGTCACCTAGTTCTAGACGTAGTTGCCGGGGAAACTCGAAATATCTATACTATTATTACACAGTAGATATGAGTTTATGAAAGGAGACTTACAGTGAGCAGCCCCACAATACAGTTTATAATATGAAAGCAGTAAATGAAAGCGATAACCACTTACTCGGTTGTAGTGCTTCCATGCTGTTTGGTTAGTTGTTCAATAAAGAAAGATTGAAAACAACAGTATATTTCAAAATCAAAGGAGAAAGTGTTTTGAAAAAGAAAGATTTGGGGCTTACAGCTCAAGGAGAGGCCCAGGGTTTTATCAGTGAGCGTACTGTTGAATTTGTACAGAGGGACTTATACAAATGACTGGGGCCCAAAATGGTTTTCTGTACAAAGGGATGGGTCTTACACTCTCTCAAGAGGCCCAAAAAGGTTTAAAGAAAAGAGTGGGGCTTATAACACGAGGGTAGGCCCAAATGATTTTTCGTTTAAAAATGGCGATCGCGCCGAGGTTTTCTTTTAACGCAGAGGGATTTATACAATAAGTGAGGCCTAAGATGCTTGGTTAAAAGGGGGATTGGGTCTTATACTCTAATAGAGGCCCAAAGTGTTTTGAATTTTAAACGGGCGACGATCGCGCCGTTTACTTGTACAGAGGGACTTATACAATGAATGAGGCCCAAAAAGTTTTTGTACAAGGGGATGGGTCTTACACTCTCTCAAGAGGCCCAAAAAGGTTTAAAAATGATTTATGAGGGTTGAATTAATCCAAAACCCTAATTTGTTTTCAAAATGTATTTAATTGAATAAAAATTCAATTAAAATGATCAAAAATTGTTTAACACATGGAAAACAAATTGTGATCTTGGATTAATGCTTCAAAAATTAAGTATTGACCTACAAAATAATTAGAAAGCATTAAAAGTTGCAAAATCAATGTAGAAAAAATATTTAAAATGCCAAAAACAATCAAAATATTAATTCTTTGCAAAATATCAATTATATGAAATAAATAATATTTTTGGGATTTTTTGATAAAATAAAATATTTTAACATTTTTGTGAATTATTAAAAAAAGAATCAACTCAAAATCATTAAAACTCAGAGAGAAATTAATTTTTGAATCAATTAAACAAAATCACAAAATTCAAATATTTGAATTTGGAAAAAAGGCACCAAGAACAGGCTGAAGAACACGCGCGTTTTTCAGTTTGCCCAGATTTGCATTTTCTATCCAATCTCCATGAATACGTAATCATATCATGCAATCCACATATCATTATGCTCGTCTTAACCTCACGATCATGTCTATGTACTTTAATTTCATTTAAATTAAACATACAACAAGAAATCACGAAGAGACCTCAAGAACCCTAATTTCTGCATGAAGGCTAGGATTTTTGATACACGATTCAAACAATGCAATTAATTGAGGGAAAACATTCCATGCATGATTATGAACATATGGCCAAATTATTGTGCGAGGAAATATGCATAGATTGAGAGATGCCCAAGTTTAGGCTTACCTTTAGGTCGTGACAGCAAGTTCAAAGTGATTTTTGATCTGGAGGTGTTACAGATGAGTTGTGATGATCTGAACAGCTTCCCTACACCCTATGGATTGTGTTTGGATGATTGGACTTGATTGAAATTGGCTGAATCATTTTATGGCATCTCAGCTGCAACTTCACTTCAAACTTGTGTGGATGGCAAGTGATTTTGAGATTTTGATGCTCCAGATGTTATGTGAGTGTTTGATCAGCTCATATGTGATGTATGTGAGGTTTGTGAGTGGTTGGTTTGTGCAGAATTGCTCTCAAACTCAAAACCCGATAGCTACCTTGCTAAGAAAGGAATTTTTGCCAAGAGAAAGAGATTTTGAGGAAAGCATCTGTTAGATGGCTTTGGTGTACTCAAACTGACCACAATTGAGCTCTATTTATAGTAGTGCAAGTTTGTTTTGCAAGGAATAGTGCATGGCAGCTGGTAAGTAGGTTTGGCCAATGTTGGCAAATGAAAATCCAAGTCTCCTCTAGCCATTGACTAGAGGTTAGGGCACAGAGCTTTGGTCCCCTTGGTCTTGGATAAGTCTTGACTGATTTCAGATGAGAATGGCTCAGTCCATGCCACCTTGATGGTTCCATTGAATGCCTCATTCCAAATTTGAAGTCTTGTCCCTATTTTGGCCATTCTAGGTTCAACATGCTATTTCTTGTTTCATGGACTTTGGAGCGCTCAGTGATTGTCCCCTTTAGATTCAATCCTCTGAGGTGTTCAAGTGGATTGGAGCAATTGAATTTGGCTGATTTTGGCAAATCGAGCCAAAATGCAAATTCTGCCTTGCTTTGACAGATTTCAGCAAGGCAACTTGCCAATGTCATATCTCATGGTGTAAGTTGAATTTGGCAATGTTCTTGGCCATTTTGGAAAGCTCTTACATGATACAACAACTGTTTGAACAAGTTTGGTTTTGATCTCTTTTGATTCTAAGTGAAAAATCCCCCTACATTTGGCAAAAAGTGAGGCAGAATCTGACTTAGTGAAAATTTCACTAAGTGTTGGAAAAAGTGACATTTTCACTTTTCAGCCACCTTGATCACTCCATAACTCAAAATACTTAATGAATTGGAATGACTTGTAGTTGAAGTTTTTGTAGGTGATAATGAGGGCTACAAATCCATCTTTGGATGAGAAAAAATGGCCTTGTGGTTTAGGAGTTATGGTCCTCCAAAGTTGGTACCTTTGCCACTTTGTTTTTAACTTAGAAAAATTTCTAAGTTTTATGGTTACCCCTTTTACAAGTTATCTCACTTTTCTTGATTTTTCTTGATGAATGATGATTCAAATCATACATTAACATCATTTTAGGGTTAAAAATCCATTTTGGTGAAAAATCTCAAAAAGTCAAAGTTGACTTTTGTGCACAGTTGACTTTTTATCAGATGAATTTCAAACTGTACAATTCTTCAGGAAATCATGTCCTTGACCTAAATCAAACTTGATGGACATGTTCCATGGGTGTCATAGGGTATATTCAATCATGTATTAGGGTTTGGGAGCATGTCCTGGTCAAAAGTCAAAGTTACAGTTGACTTTTCCCTTAAAACCCTAATTGTGGTGCAGATGAAATTGAGACTTGTTGCTCAAGCTTCTTGGATCAATCCATTGTTCCAAATGAATCAATATGGTATATTAGATACCCTCAAATCATCTCTTGAGGTCTTGGCTCATGGTTTGTCCCAAAAGTCAACTTAGGGGTGAATTAGGTCAAGAAACCCTAATTCCTGATTTTTTATGAATGCATCCCCTGAGGCAAAATTGACTTGATGCATGGGTTCATGAGGTTCCATGAAGTATATTAGGTTATGTTTTGGATCATTGCCTTGTGCCCAGATGAAAATTCCCATCTGGAGGCCCTGGTCGACCAAAACCCTAATTTGGTGATACTGTCGATCTTGAGACTTGATCCACCTAGAAGGGAGCAGCCTTGTGCTTAATCCTTGAAGTGGGAGTCCTTTTTGATCCATTGTGGATGTTTAAGAGATTAGACAAGTTGAAGATCATGTCATTTCTTGATTGATCCTTTGTCTAAGCACTCGGAGAGGGCTTGAAACCCTAATTTTGATTCTATTGGATGCTTACCCATCTTTGGGGAGACTGATGAAGTATGATGGTTCCTCCATATTGTGATGATGATTTTCACAATGATGGGAAATCTAAGTGGTCAAAATTTGGGGTATTACAGGTGGTCCGGCGAAGGGAGAGGCTGGAGGTAGGAGAGATAATCATAGTCGTTCATGCTTTTGATCCAACGGTTCCTATGCTGCCACGTTTTTATTTTTTGAATTTTTATTTTAATGTTCATGTGTTTATTACCCCACGTTACTTATGGTGAGCCTTCAATCATGTTCCCTCATCACGTTTACTTTTGGAAATGTTGACTTAACCTTGCGCGTCTGATGGATCGTGTGGACAAGATAATGCCAATGCATTAAAAAACTCACGTGTGGCTCACATGGGAGTGTAGGGATGCTGAGTGATCATGAGTGTGCGTGTGTTGTTGCTTATGGTACGCACGTGAATCCTGGCCATTGATTGTGCTTATTTTATGATTGTGTTGACCGTGTGTGATGCGTAGGATGGATCTATTGGCTGGTATGGAGTCAATCAGTTGACTGAAGCCCATGTGTACTTCTTTTTTTTTTTTTTTTTATTTCACTGATGGACTGTTGCTTTGGGCTTTCCTATTTACACCCCTACTTAAGCCCATTGTTTTATTTTCAACGTGTCTTGCTTACTAAACGCACCCCCCATGTTATTTCTCTTCTTTTATTTTATTTAATTTGTATTGTTTCATTTTAATTATTAAAAATAGTTTTTTTTTGCATTAAAAATTCCCAGAAAATTCATGAGTCACATTTGGCATTTTATAAAATTTTCACAAATTTAATTTTATTATTTTATTTTATTTTTGGTGTCTGAAATAATTATTTGTTTATTTTATTCTTGAATTATTCATATCATGCATACCTAAACTTGTGGAATTTTGTTCTCATAGCATACAAAACCTTTTGAACTCATTTTTTTTGCATTTTTTCACCAATACACTAAACTGCATTAAAATATTTTTCTCTCAATTTTAAAATCATCTCATATTGCATTTCAGTCCTTTTCTTTAGCACATTGAACCATGTTTCTCATCTGAATTTGCATAATTGTTTGAGTGACTTATATTTTGAATTTTTGCAGGAGTTTCTGATATGTTGTTTGTTTCTGGTTGAGCAATGGTGATAATTAATTTGGCAATTTTATAAGATATTTTGCTAATTATGTGATTGCTCTTTGTTTGAGGCCTACTTGTATGCATATCCTTAACTATGTCTGACTACTTGTTTGAGAAGGCACTTGTGCCATTGTTTTGGGATTGTGTTTTTTATTTAAGCAACCATGTTTGGTTGTTATTGGTCACTTGATTACCATTATATGTCATTGCTTGGGTTTCATTTGTCTAATTTCTTTTGCTTATGTCTGTTTTCTACTAACCTTTTGTGTAGAGGCTGAGGTAAGTTACTTAAGGGTGTGGATAGTTATCCATGTTCACCCTTACTCTTTCCTTCTCTCATCTTTTCTCTTCTTTAGGCTTAGGTTGTCGTCAAACCTCACTAACCGTAGGTCACCCATGCATGATAACATTAGGACTCTTAGTTTCCCTTTAGAGTTTCCTTTGTGTCTTCTCTCTTCTCATCTCAAAACTTCTTGAAAACACTTAATAAGGATAAAGTGTATTGCGCACGAGCCTTAAGCGTGGGGAATGAGAAATGAGGGGCTTCCTCTCATCTTTCTAGAGTGCTTAACGAGCGTCCTGTCTTGGGACGATGCGTTAAGTATTCGCCCCTGTGCCCTAGACTTTGGTGCAATGCAAGTTATGAGCTAACTTAAGTCACTTCTGTCCTAAAAAAAATTACAAACAAACTTCAAACCTTTTTGTCCTTCGGGATCGTCAAACTAAAGGCTATTTTCAAAAAGGGCACGTTACTTTCCGTCTGAGACGCAAACAGGCATCGACCCTAACTGCCGGACGCGAACTTAACGTCGCTCATAAAAAACACAAAAAGAACTTGGTCCGAACTACGTTGACTCTGAATTCCCCATTGCACAAAGGGAGTACGTAGACCTAGGACGACGACGTCCTACCGAGTCTGTCTTTGTCTTCCCCTTCTCCGTCTTAGTACAACCCTAGATGATAGGATAACTCACCCTTAGAATAGACAACAAGCGTGGATCCCATCGAGTACGATGGACGCGTGGGGTGCTAGCACCTTCCCCTAGCGTAACCGACTCCCGAACCCAGGCTATGGTTACGATAACCATTCCTTTCCCTCTTCCTCAGGTTTATGCGGTGTTCCCTTTCCCCTTCTCGGGATAAATTTACACGGCTGACGATTCTGTTTTCCGCGCCACTCTCGCGTTTGTACCTGGATGAAAATCCTGGGAGCGACAACTGGCGACTCTGCTGGGGACTCTGGTTGACCTATGCTGGTCCATCCCTAAGCGAGTCAATCCTAGTGCTTGCTTGTCTTTGTTCTCTTTGGGTATCTTTGTGTTTGCTTTGTTGTGTTTGTTGTATTTTATTTTTACCGCATTTTCTGCATTGCATTTAATTTTTATTACTGTCATACTGGATACTGCTGTGTTGCGCTGGCTGTTTCTGTTTTGCAGGTTGGGTTGTTTTGAGAGATAAGCCCAATACCCAGGCTTGAGTATACCCTAGGAATAGAGTGGAGAGTAGTGGGACCTACGTGCCCGCTTGGTACGTTTGTGTGTTCACGAAATTCACAACCAGACGAGGCTATCTTGGGACGCATTCTAACGTGTGTGTCTTGCACATGTTAGGATGTCGATTTAGAGAGCTGTCGACTCTGGTGACCGATCATCGAGGACCTTAGTGGAAACATCCCTCTTTAGTGGTGACAGTGGCAGACCACATCCTGTGGCAAACCCATTCGCACCCGAGGGCCCACTTTGGAACTTGCTTAGGATGGCCCCTATCTTTTGAAGAGAATCAGTGGAGGCACTCCTCGATTGACGATAGTATTGTACCCCGAGGGATGAATGTACTATTGTTTCTCGACCTCAGTGCCAGAAGCTGAGGACCTTCTGTTTTGGAGAATCAGGTAAGGCCTCCTCGATTGATGATGATGCCAAACCAGAAATGGTAAATGTATCATCATTTCTCGACCTGAGAGCCCGGGATACTGAACATCTTAGTACCCATACGTGAGAGGGGATGGGCGTTTGCAGGTTTGCAGGTAACCGAAACCTTCAACCTACCCAGTTTTTCTGGATTTCTCATCAATGTTTGATTATTTGGGTTCCTGGTTATCTCAGTGGTTCCGTATTTTGGAATTCTGGTTTTCTGGGTTGTGGTTCTCGTTCAGTTAATAGCACAACACATCCAGCAGTGTTGCCTTGATCCCATGTTTACATGAGCATATCATTTTTCTTGCATTCTGACATGTTTGACATTTTTCAGGGCTTGCATCTTACTCTTGATTCCAGTTTTCTGAGGTTACCGTGGCATGGATGTCCAGAGAAAGAAGACTGTTGCCTATTCGTTCCCAGATCCGACCTTGACATTGATTCACAAGCTGATTAGTATGGCTGGTCCCGGAGTTCGTACAGAGTTCAGTGGAGGGTATGGGAGACTTATGAAGTTTGTCTATAATATCTCCAAGTATGAGAAGGATGCCATTCATACACTTATGTAGTTTTACGATCCGTCTCTGCGTAGCTTCGCTTTCCCAGACTACATCTTGGCCCCAACGTTGGAGGAGTTCTCATTTATTTTGGGAATCCCCATCAGGCATGACATAGTATTCTTTTCTGAAGAACACCCCGGGATAAAGGAAATGGCTATTGCTCTTCATATTGGTGAATCCGTTTTGAGCAGTAATATTGAGGAAAAACAAGGAGCTAAGGGTTTCTTATTGAAGTTCTTGTTTGATCAAGCTTGCATACATGTTAAAGAGAATAATTGGACTGCTTTCCAAGCTATTCTGGCTATGTGCATCTATGGGATTGTCCTATTTCCCAACGTTCCTAATCTGGTGGATATGCATGCTGTCAGAATCTTTATTTCAAAGAATCCTATACCTACCTTGCTTGGTGATGTGTATCACTCAGTCCACTACAAGAATGAAAATAGGCGGGGAAAAACCGTGAGTTGTTGTGCACCACTCTTATCTACTTGGTTTCTGAATCATCTCCCCGAAGCTGGCGCTTTCGTTGATACGAGAGATTCTCTGAAGTGGTCGAAGAGGTTAATGGGCTTGACCGCTGACAACATTGTTTGGTTTAATCATGACTTGCTAGGAATGGAGATTATTTGCAAGTGCGGAGAGTTCCCTAATGTACCCTTGATAGGGAGAAGAGGTGGAATTAACTATAATCTTTCCCTTGTTATCAGGAAGTTTGGTTATCCTTTGAGAGGTCCACCTGAAGAGCGAGATATTAGAGAGTCCTTATTCTTCAATGGTATTGAGGATCAAGAGATGATAAGGAAGATTGTGAATGCTTGGAAACAGGTGACCAAGAAGGGTAAAACTTCATTCGGGAAATATAATAACCGGGATTTTCCTTCCTATAAAGAGTGGATTAAGAAGAGAGCAGAAGAGGAGCTTCTTCCCTTCCCGGTGGAACCACCTTTGTATCCTTTACTGATTGAGCCTCCTACCACAGTTGAGATAGAGAAGTTTAACAAGTTGTGGACTGAAAAGGAAAAGCTGCGAGAAGAAAACAGTGAGCTACTAAGGGAGATTTATCAGTTGAAACATGAGCGGGGTGAAGCTGTTCATACCGCCAAGTTGAAGACAGAGCTTCTTGCTGAAGCAGAAAAGGAGCTAGCTGACAAGGTCGCGGCCAGACAAAGGATGAAACAAGCTTTAGATGGTATCAGTAAGGTTCTCGAGTCTAAGAAGGAGGAATTGGACAAGGCTTTGTTAAAGATTCACAGGTTCAATGCTCACTGAGAAACTGCAATGGCTGAGAATAAGAGAAAGGAAGACGATTACCTGGCTCAGATTGATCAATTGAAGTCGCAGCTCAAGAAGAAAGACGCTGAGATCTTATCAGGGGTATTCCAGAGACAAGCCGTCGAGGGTCGACTCAATGAAGCCATAGCCTCCATAGAGGAACTGAAGATCCAAGTTGAAGTGAAGAGATCTAGACATGAGGGACCTAGTATAGATAGTGTTTCTGGAGAAGACGCTTGGGAGTTACATTGCCGATACTTGGAAGGGATCATGCATAGGAGAGATGTTCTCATTCAAGAGCTAATTCAGAGACCGAAGCATCCCGACACCGGAAAGCTGTTCAAGGAAATTCAAGACTGGAGCAGAAAGCATAATGGATGGGGGGGATTGACACTCGTGGACTTTGATGATATGCCGTAGTTTTCTATTTTCTTTCATTGTTTGGACCACCGCCAGGCTTGTTGGTTGGGATCTATGATTATTGTGTTCAGGCTTGTTATCTGGGATTTGTGATTGTTGACATTTGGTTTTCCTCTGGTTTTCTTAACATATGAGCAGAAGTTCTGTTCTATCTTGCTGTTAAACTGGAATTAAGGGGTGGATCGCCCTGCGAATATTCAAACATGTTCATTTGCATTTGCATATTCATAATCATTTTGCATAATCATTGTGCATAATAGGTGTTTATCTCCGGTATTCTTATCTTGTTCCAATCTCAGGATTGCAGATCAGCACATTCATCGGTATTCTACCAGACAAGATCAGAAAATATTCATGGATCAACTACAAGCTGAGATGACTGAGATGCGGACCCGCATGAACCAATTCATGGATTTAATGCAAGGGGTTGCTCAAGGCCAAGAGCAGTTAAGAACTGTTGTCCAACCACTGATTGCAAGGATTGATGACGAAGCTGTCCTTCATGGAGGAGTCCATACTGGTGTTACTGGTACTAATGTTCAGAATGGCCCTCCGGGCGGAGGTATTCCTGTTCTGGTGTTGTGATCTCTCCGGGCGGGGCTGAAAATGTCGGGGGAGGTGGTATTGGTGTCTGTGCTATTCATGGCCGTCAGTTTGATGATATTCAAGATGATGCATTCTCTGTGCCAGGTAGGGATGCTGGTTCCCAGATTGACACTGATCAGAGATTCAGGTTAATTGAGGAACAACTAAGGGGTATTGCCAATCAAGATTCTGTGGGTATGGATTTAGAGGATTTGGAGCTGGTTCCAGGCGTTGTTATCCCGCACAAGTTTCAGACGCCTACCTTCGAAAAGTACAATGGTATGACTTGCCCAAGGACTCACGTCAGGGCATACACGAGTAAAATGGCTGCTCACGCAAAGAACGAAAAGTTGATGATGCATTGCTTTCAAGATAGCCTATCTGGGGCATCCCTGGAATGGTATATGCAGCTAGAGAGGAAAGACGTTTGTAGTTGGAGAGAGCTGGCAGGGGCATTTATTAGACACTATCAATATAACACTGATATGGCTCCCAATCCTACACAGCTGCAGAATATGTCTCAAAAGAGCAATGAAAGCTTTAGAGAGTACGCCCAGAGGTGGCGTGAATTGGCTTCCCGAGTTCAACCTCCGATGTTGGAAAGAGAGCTCGTTGATATGTTCATGGATATGCTTCAGGGGCATTATTATGAGAAATTGGTTGGATGTTTGTCAGCTGGATTTTCAGGTCTCGTATTGGCAGGAGAAAGAGTTTAAAACGACATCAAAACGGGAAAGATTCAAGTTGCTCTCGGTTATTCTGAAAATGCGAAGAAACGTTACAGGGGAGAAGAAGGAGAGACTAATGTCGTTCAGTATCAACAACCTTATGCTCCTCAACAACAGAAGTATCAGCGTCAGAATCAGCATAGGCCGCGTAACAACTTGGAAAGAAGGAATGCTCCTCTTCATCCAGTTCCCATGTCGTACAGTCAACTCTTGCCACACCTGGTTCAAAACTCATTGGTGGAGCCTAAGACTTGGAAGCCTGTTCCAGAACCATACCCTCCGGGGTACAATCCCCATGTGCAATGTGGATATCATGGAGGATCTATGGGGCACTCAACCGAAGATTGCAAAGCCTTCCAAGCCAAAGTGCAGCAATTGATTGACAAAGGGTACATATCATTTCCAGAAGGAGACTTGGTTGTGCATGTCGACCTCTCATCTATTTGAAGACTTCAAGGGTCGTCTCCTAAAGCCAGTAGTCCAAGCGGAGTCAAGTCTTCTCAACAACGGCAGTCATCAGTTTCTTTATTGCATTTTCATTTGTAGTTTTTTCATTTCTCGTTAAAGCATTGTATGCATGTAGAAACTTGTTTGTTTTTAATGACGATCATAATACAATGAGCATGTTTTCCTTGAAGTAATCCATTTGTGTTCACTCTTAAATGTGTATAAGCACTTCAATACCAAATTTCTTGTTTAGAACTCTTGAGGAAGGATGACGAAATAAGTGCGCAGATTTCTAATGGTGCGCATTTGGATGAAACCCTATTAAGGATGTACAGGCATTGTTTCAAATTCATAAACACTGGAGATATAAGGGAGATAGACCCTCGTTAACCCCTTTGAGCCTTGAAGTGGGAGCTTCTTTCGTACAAAAAAACCCTCATACTTAACCCAGGGGCAGGGTAGACGTCAGTTAGTTTAACCGAGCGTTCAAATTCCAAGGAGAGTGTGCATCCGAGGATCCATTACCTCCCATTCCGCTAGCAAAAGGTTAAACCACAATGGTTATCCATCAACAATCAAGGAGTGAGGCAGTCACAACCCTTTCAAGCAAGTAAGACAACCAGTGTCACACGCTTTGTTCAAAAAGGGGAATAAAAAAAAAAGCCCGCTAAGTCGAAACTTGAAAACAAGCGACTTAGGCAAAAGTTAGGGCATCCCGCGGGATTTAAAAATTGAAAAAAACTCAAAAGAGTCAGTCCAGGCAAAAATTAGGGATCAAAAAAGAAAAAGAAAGAAAAAGCGAAAGGTGAAAAGGATTACAAAGGAAAATCCTCGATAAGAACAAATTCATGTGATTACAGACACAAAAGATAAAAAGGGGTGACTGTCATTCCAAAACCCCTTAGGTGCCACACCATTAGTGGCATAGGTTCCTTGAAGATCATAAACCTTTTGAGAGATGAGCGTTTGGGTCAGATTAACTGAACATAGGACTGGAGAACATCACGAAGAGTGGGTGGGCACCGATAAATTTTGAGCCATAAATTCTTTTTCTGAAACCGTGAACCAGACTACGTTACAACCCTTAAAAGTCCTAATTGAAACAGGGTTTATTCCGAAAACTTACTTCAACAGGATAGCGTTCCTGACTCCTATGAGTTGTGCTAATAAGATTGGTTGGTATTGCATGTGCGCATTGTTTTGCCATTCAAAAATCAAGGTCGCATCCCAGCTAGTGATTCGTTCATGAAGCTTGGCGACGCATTTTCAATAAAGCTTCAAGGTTAACATGAGTGTTGCATTAGAATTGTCATTCTCATAATAAACATTCTCTGCTTGCATGTGTTCGATATCAAAGAAGCTTACACGATGAACAACTGTCGAGAAGCTCGATCACGCCAAGTTGAGATGGTGAAAATTTCGAAGGACAATCATATCAAGGGGTATGTAGCTAAGAGACTGTACACAGCTTGGGGGTTCCCGTTAAATGGTGATAAGATGCAGCTAATCTGGAGCAGTCGCGCTAAAAACTCTCCTTAAAGCAGCCAAACAGGGGCAATCAGGTCGATTTGATGAATCTCGGTAAGATCAGTCAGGGGAAAAGTTTCTTCAAGACTTGGGGCAGGCCATCCCTAGAGCGTGAGAAATTATCCACTCCTGAAAGTGGTTAATTGAAAGCACCTCCTCAAGGCACTAAAGCAGAGTATTTTTAAGTCATTACGACCCCTTTCGAGGTAATGTACGTCATGGATTATGAAGACTGGGGCAGTTATGTCGAGATAGGATAAATCTCTCCAAGAGTTTGAAGACCCTGGGGCAGTGCGAACGCCCGGTCTTCTATAAAATCCTCTTGAGATGATTTCTTCCGTTAGACCTGGTGGTCTGGGGCAAGTGGAAAGTTCAAAGGGCCGTTTACGACCTTAGAAACAAGTCAGGATTGGATGGAAACAGGATTGTATTTCCCCAGTAGTTTGCTCTCCCCAACATTGAGATTGTACTTTCCTCAGCAGAGCAGACCTTCCCCAGCAGGAGACTTGGGAAGTATTTTCTCCGGATCAAGACGTTATCTCCCCACAGAACCAGGTGTTCACTTTCCCCAGCCAGTCGGGAAATGTACTTTCACCGACAACGTTATGTTCTAATCCCCAGCAAGGTGAGAGTAAAGTCATTCTCCCATCAGCAGGCTAGGTTCAGCAGTATCCCCAAGCAGGATGGTATCATGGGCTGTTTTCCCCAAGCAGGATGGTATTATGGGCTGGCATTCCCCAACAGGTCCTAAGCCCATCTGTTATTGGCAATCTTCAGTAACAATTTTCCGGTTCCGTTATTGGCACTCATTCTCAACTCCTCCAGCAAAGGAGGAATCTCAGGTTCGATGTCACCTTCAGTGAAAGACAGGTGTGGCCCCCGGTAGTTCTTTTGGGATTTCATCCCCAGCAGAAGTTGTTGATCCGAAGAGTCAATCAGTATGACCCTTCTCAGCAGAGTTCCTGGATTCAGAGGACAATTTATTTTTGTCATCCCCAGCTGAATTGGTCTTTTCTCTCCAGCATTTATTTTGCTGGAGGGACCCCTTTTGCATATCATAAGCATTGGCATTGCATCCTCAAAAAGCGTAGCATTTCCACTTTGTGTGGAGCATTACGGCAAAATTCAAACATTTGCATTCGACGCATAAGCCAGATTTGATGCTTTCCTTGCCAGTTCTCTTTCCCAGCAGAGATGGTATAACTCAGGAGACTTTGGAGGGATGCGTTCATCCTACCTGTGCTCCCCGGCAGAGTCTTTTATTTAGACTTCTCCTTTCCCCAGCGGAGTCATCTTATCTGTGGGTTGTAAGTTCGTTAATTTCACCTCTCACCCTTTCAGTTCATGACCGTATCTTTGTTAGGAGTTTGCCTTGGATTGGCCAATCTCCTTTGTAAATCCAGTTCTCGTCGGGTAGTCAGTTCTCGTCTGACTTACTTGATGAAACCCAGTTCTCGTCTGGTAGTCAGTTCTCGTCTGACTTATTCTGTAAATCCAGTTCTCGTATGGTAGTCAGTTCTCGTCTGACTTACTTGGTGAAACCCAGTTCTTGTCTGGTAGTCAGTTCTCGTCTGACTCATTCTGTAAATCCAATTCTCGTCTGGTAGTCAGTTCTCGACTGACTTATTTGGTGAAATCCAGTTCTCGCCTGGTATTCAGTTCCTGCTTGACACATTCTTTCGTCAATTCCCTTTATCAGCAGGGATGGCATTTATGTTGCTAGTTCTCTTTATCAGCAGAGATAGCAATCCTTTGAAGATTTTCTTCGTCAGTTCCCTTTATCAGCAGGGATGGCTTTTGTTTTGCTAGTTCTCTTTATCAACAGAGATAGAAATCTTTTGGATATTTTCTTTCGTCAGTTCCCTTTATCAGCAGGGATGGCATTTATTTTGCTAGTTCTCTTTATCAGCAGAGATAGCAATCTTTTGAAGATTTTCTTCGTCAGTTCCCTTTATCAGCAGGGATGGCATTTATGTTGCTAGTTCTCTTTATCAACAGAGATAGCAATCTTTTGGATATTTTCTTTCGTCAGTTCCCTTTATCAGCAGGGATGGCTCTTGTTTTGCTATTTCTCTTTATCAGCAGAGATGGCAACCTTTCAGATATTTTCTTTCGTCAGTTCCCTTTATCAGCAGGGATGGCATTTATTTTGCTAGTTCTCTTTATCAGCAGAGATAGCAATCTTTTGAAGATTTTCTTCCGTCAGTTCCCTTTATCAGCAGGGATGGCATTTATTTTGCTAGTTCTCTTTATCAGCAGAGATAGCAATCTTTTGAAGATTTTCCTTCGTCAGTTCCCTTTATCAGCAGGGATGGCATTTATGTTGCTAGTTCTCTTTATCAGCAGAGATAGCAATCTTTTGAAGATTTTATTCGTCAGTTCCCTTTATCAGCAGGGAGGGCATTTGTTTTGCTAGTTCTCTTTGTCAGCAGAGATAGCAATATTTTGAATATTTTCTTTCGTCAGTTCCCTTTATCAGCAGGGATGGCATATTTCGAGATTTTCTTTCGTCAGTTCCCTTTAAACAGCAGGGATGACATTTATTTTGCTAGTTCTCTTTGTCAGCAGGGATGGCAATCTTTGGAAGATTCTTTTCGTCAGTTCTCTTTATCAGCAGAGATGATATAACGTGGGAGAGTTTGTTTCACTTTATACCCAGCATACCTGACACTCGTCCGTATTGTGACAGTACAGCATTTATGGCTAATTCTCCAGTGGAGGATTGCAAATTTCCGGGTTCTTTGGTATTCAATCTTCGTGCATCCTGATTGTCTGAAAGTCATCGCTATCATACCCTCAGGACCAAGTTGATTGAATAGGGGCAGCTGTTGCACCCCAAAATTTGCCATCCTTACTTTAGTACTAACTGGCTTATGTTTCATTTCATTTTTGCATTATCAAGTGTCCATATCATTGGTTCTTAGCATGGGGTCAAGGTGCCTGAGGCAAGTTCAAGAGGAGAAGATGTTCTTCAAAGGGTCAAGCAAGAGAGTTCAAGTGGATCACTTTTCTCCTAACCAGTGCAGGAATTAGGGTTTTGAGATTCTTGGGTTTATTGCTCCAATGGGAAAGCTCCTTGGGTTTTTATCATCACCAAATGGCATATCTTATCTTTGTTGGAGAGGATACACATCATATTCAGAGGAATTTGGATTTGGAGACTGTGTTATTTCCTCCTAGACTGAGGGTACCAAGATTAGGGTTTGCTATAAAGTCAGTTTATTTCTGACTTCTAGGGAAAGACTTGATTCCATGGTATTCCTTGGGTCCCTGAGTATCTAGGAATGGAAGATTGTCCATCAGTTTGGTTCAGGAGGAGTTCAATTGGCCAATGGAGTGGGAATCAGGTGAATTGGGTAAAAGTCAACTGTAAGAGGGGAGGTCAACTGTGAAATTTTGAGGTTCTCTTCAAGGTTATCAAGGTCTCACATCCTCATATGGTCTTCAAGAGTCAAATTTCATACCACTTATCAAGAATCAATGGTTGGTGCAAAAGTTACTAAATATGGAAATAACCTATAATTTGAAAGTTTCCTTTTTGGGCAAGTCCTTACACTACATTCAACTTGACTTTTCACCATCAAGAAAGCTTCAAATGAATTTTCCTTAAACATGAAAGTTGAAGATCTTTTTCTCCCCTTTCCAACAAGTACTAGTGGGTCTCCATATCATTTGTGAAACTCAAGTTATGATCAAAAGAAGGCAAAGTGGTTTTTAGGGTTCCATTTTCACAACTTTTGCATTTTGGGGCATAGTGACCTATAATTAATTCCATTGCTTCAAGACATATTCCAACATCAAAGAACAATCCCTAAGGAGCATTTTTGGCCTTTAAATCAAGAAGTTTCATGGTTTATTCATCACTTACTCTCCATTATGCAAAATTGCCAAATTATTGAAAACGCATGAACTAAGGCATCTCAAGGCCCAAATTCAATTCAGGTGTAATTAGCAATTGGAAATTAAATGATCCATCATGAAATATTTGGATATCCATGCATGGAGGAGGGTGTATCTCACATAATGCAATTTTCTAAAAAAACATCCAAAACTCATTAAGTGGAGAATTACCAAGGCCCAAATCATTATCAGTGGGATAACCTAATCTATTTAAGCCAATTCATGCACTGGTTAGGGTTTGAACACGTGATTTCAAGGAGAAAATAAGCTTGAACCCTAAAAACTTGGATAATTCGTATCTCACAATTCACAAGGTTTCTTCACAAAATTCTTCCACAAACTTCATTCTTGTGATCCACAGAGCAGAAACCAACCATCTTTAGAAGCTAACAGTGGAGATACGTGTTACACCATCTCAGGTTAGTGATATTTTTTATGATCATAAAACTCAAATTTTAAACATGCATATTGATGTGTGACATCCATGGATCATTCTGATGTATTTACTTTTGAAATTGGACGTGTGGTTTGGTTGCTGCGTGAATTCTAAGTTTTGAACCCTAACCTTTTTTCTTTCGAATCTCCCTATGCATTGATTATTTGTGGTTTTTGATTGGATATTTGAGATCCTGACGAAATTCTGGTCAGAATGGTGTACCCCTTTGCATTTTTTGGAAAAATATTTGTTGCAGGTGGCCGTGGGTGGCGGCCGGAGCTAGGGCTCCGGCGGCTGGTGTGGTGGTCCGGCGAAGGGAGAGGCTGGAGGTAGGAGAGATAATCATAGTCGTTCATGCTTTTGATCCAACGGTTCCTATGCTGCCACGTTTTTATTTTTTGAATTTTTATTTTAATGTTCATGTGTTTATTACCCCACGTTACTTATGGTGAGCCTTCAATCATGTTCCCTCATCACGTTTACTTTTGGAAATGTTGACTTAACCTTGCGCGTCTGATGGATCGTGTGGACAAGATAATGCCAACGCATTAAAAAACTCATGTGTGGCTCACGTGGGAGTGTAGGGATGCTGAGTGATCATGAGTGTGCGTGTGTTGTTGCTTATGGTATTATTTTATGATTGCGTTGAGCGTGTGTGATGCGTAGGATAGATCTATTGGCTGGTATGGAGTCAATCAGTTGACTGAAGCCCATGTGTACTTCTTTTATTTTATTTTATTTCGCTGATGGACTGTTGCTTTGGGCTTTCCTATTTATACCCCTACTTAAGCCCATTGTTTTATTTTCAACGTGTCTTGCTTACTAAACGCACCCCCCATGTTATTTCTCTTCTTTTATTTTATTTAATTTGTATTGTTTCATTTTAATTATTAAAAATAGTTTTTTTTTGCATTAAAAATTCCCAGAAAATTCATGAGTCACATTTGGCATTCTATAAAATTTTCACAAATTTAATTTTATTATTTTATTTTATTTTTGGTGTCTGAAATAATTATTTGTTTATTTTATTCTTGAATTATTCATATCATGCATACCTAAACTTGTGGAATTTTGTTCTTATAGCATACAAAACCTTTTGAACTCATTCTTTTTGCATTTTTTCACCAATACACTAAACTGCATTAAAATATTTTTCTGTCATTTTTAAAATCATCTCATATTGCATTTCAGTCCTTTTCTTTAGCACATTGAACCATGTTTCTCATCTGAATTTGCATAATTGTTTGAGTGACTTATATTTTGAATTTTTCCAGGAGTTTCTGATATGTTTTTGTTTCTGGTTGAGCAATGGTGATAATTAATTTGGCAATTTTATAAGATGTTTTGCTAATTATGTGATTGCTCTTTGTTTGAGGCCTACTTGTATGCATATCCTTGACTATGTCTGACTACTTGTTTGAGAATGCACTTGTGCCATTGTTTTGGGATTGTGTTTTTGATTTCAGCAACCATGTTTGGTTGTTATTGGTCACTTGATTACCATCATATGTCATTGCTTGGGTTTCATTTGTCTCATTTCTTTTGCTTATGTCTGTTTTCTACTAACCTTTTGTGCAGAGGCTGAGGTAAGTTACTTAAGGGTGTGGATAGTTATCCATGTTCACCCTTACTCTTTCCTTCTCTCATCTTTTCTCTTCTTTAGGCTTAGGTTGTCGTCAAACCTCACTAACCGTAGGTCACCCATGCATGATAACATTAGGACTCTTAGTTTCCCTTTAGAGTTTCCCTTGTGTCTTCTCTCTTCTCATCTCAAAACTTCTTGAAAACACTTAATAAGGATAAAGTGTATTGCGCACGAGCCTTAAGTGTGGGGAATGAGAAATGAGGGGCTTCCTCTCATCTTTCTAGAGTGCTTAGCGAGCGTCCTGTCTTGGGACGATGCGTTAAGTATTCGCCCCTGTGCCCTAGACTTTGGTGCAATTCAAGTTATGAGCTAACTTAAGTCACTTCTGTCCTAAAAAAAAATACAAACAAACTTCAAACCTTTTTGTCCTTCGGGATCGTCAAACTAAAGGCTATTTTCAAAAAGGGCACGTTACTTTCCGTCTGAGACGCAAACAGACGTCGACCCTAACTGCCGGACGCGAACTTAACGTCGCTCATAAAAAACACAAAAAGAACTTGGTCCGAACTACGTTGACTCTGAATTCCCCATTGCACAAAGGGGGTACGTAGGCCTAGGACGACGACGTCCTACCGAGTCTGTCTTTGTCTTCCCCTTCTCAGTCTTAGTACAACCCTAGATGATAGGATAACTCACCCTTAGAATAGACAACAAGCATGGATCCCATCGAGTACGATGGAACCGTGGGGTGCTAGCACCTTCCCCTCGCGTAACCGACTCCCGAACCCAGGCTATGGTTGCGATGACCATTCCTTTCCCTCTTCCTCAGGTTTATGCGGTGTTCTCTTTCCCCCTCTCGGGATAAATTTACACGGCTGGCGACTCTGTTTTCCACGCCACTCTCGCGTTTGTACCTGGATGAAAATCCTGGGAGCGACAATGGTCCAGCGTCTTTTTTCCAAACGTCCTTATCGGACGGCTTCCTCAAGACGAACTCCTATGCCCACTATCTCGGTGAAATCACTGGGCGCACTGGCGACCATTCTGTCATAGTAAAATGAGCTTAAGGTCTTTAAGAAGATCTTTGTCATCTCTTTTTCCTCAAGAGGTGGACAAATTTGAGCGGCAATTTCATGCCATCTCTGGGCGTACTCTTTAAAGGTTTCCTTGTCCTTTTGTGACATTGATCTGAGTTGATCTCTGTCCGGTGCCATGTCCAAATTGTATTTGTATTGTTGGACGAAGGCAGTACCAAGATCTCTGAATGTGCTAATCGTAGCACGGTTTAAACCCATGTACCATTTTAATGCGGCACCGGTTAAACTATCCTGAAAGTAGTGAATCAGCAGGTCCTGATTCTCCGTCTGAGCTGACATTCCCAAGCGTACATCACCAGATGGCTCTGAGGGCAAGAGTTACCTTTGTATTTTTCAAAGTCGGGCACATGGAACTTGTGCGGGATTTTCACATTGGGGACCAAGCAAAGGTCTGTGACGTCCTTTCCAAATAGATCCTGACCGCGAATGGCTTGCAGTTCCTTCTGCATTTCCAAGAACTGTTCCTGGAATTCATCCATTCGGTCAAACATAGTTTCCTTTTTATCAGAAGGTATCTGTGGAATTTGTCCTTCCGGGATAGTGTGCACCATAGGGGGTGGTACCGTGACTACGGCAGTAAGTCTTGGCGTTTCCCGAAGTTTGTAACCTTCAGGAGTCTTCAATATGCCTCTGGCATTTTCGCTTTCCCGAAGTTTGTAACCTTCAGGACCAGCGGCATCTGTCGCGATTCCCTGATCTTCAGTGATCGGCGGAACATATCCTTCTGGGATATAGTTTGCAGGCATGCCCCAGGGACGATCTTTCGGTATTTGATACCTAGGATCATACTTCTCCACTATGGGCGTTGAGGTGATCTCTGAGATCACAGTCCTTTGTAGCTGAGCTTCTGCCATGGCTTGCATGTCGTTACGAAGCTTTCTCATATCCTCTCTCAGAGCGTCGATCTCTTCTTTCAACTCTCTATTTTCTTCCTCAAGATCATCCATCTTTTTCTGACGATTGGCCCGAGTATTGTACGAATGAGACAGTTTGACTCTAGAATCGAGACACAAATGTGAGATTCGTAGGTAAGAAGAATACGCGATGTGAGAATGATGAATGCAATGATTATATTAATTATTTTTTGGTTTAATCAAAATAAACTTCGACAATTAGATTGCAAATATCAAATAGTGGGGAAACCCCTTTTTATTGAATTCAAAGGATTACAGAAATGGAAATACAGTAGATTACAAGGTGCAGAAATAGAAACCTAAGCTAAGGGGTCCCGAGAGAACTCGGGTGCTGATTCTGGTACTTTCCTTTTCTTTGGCCGGGGCTCTTGAGCCGTTGTCGGGTTGTCATTCCTTTGCCAAGTGAAAGGAGCGAGCAAATTCCTTTGGTCATCAGGATTATCCACAGCATGTTGCTCTAAAATTTCAATCAGAGCGTCCTTATCTTTCCGTAGTTGCTGTATTTTGATACACTCCACATCAAGGGTGCGGTACTTGTTCTTCCAAGACCTTCTCTCCCGTTGAACTTTGTTGAGAGTAACCTGAAGCTTTTTCGTTTCCGTCATGAAGTACATGACAGATTCTCTCGGCGGAAGAATTTCGTAACGAGGATAAGGTATCTTTAGCTTGAGAGCTCTAGTTTGTACCCAGTGGAGATAAGGCTCCACCGAGACACAGTCTGGTTTTCCTAGAGACTCCCGTCCTTTCTTATGAACGTGTTTCCAAGCGTACACTATTTCCATCTTTAGTGCTCTATCACTTTCTCCTTCCTTGAAGAAAAGACCTTCCAGATGAGCATTCCGTGGGACGTGCCTCATCGGGTATCCAAACTGACGGCGAACCAATATCGGATGATAGTTGATTCCTCCCTTAGTTCTTATAAGGGGTACGTTGGGGAAATTTCCACAACGGTCAATGATCCTGATTCCATCATAAATCCTATTACACCAATCTATATCAGAGTTGGTGAGAGACATGATTTTCTGCGACCAACGTAAGGCACTCTTATGATCCCAAAAAAGTAGCAGACTTAGGTAAATGGGAGATAAACCATTTCTAAAGCAAAGGTACACAAAATGTGATCTCCCCTCCGCTGTACAAACTCCCTAAGTGTACAGAATGATACGCGTCTGCGAGCAAAGTCGGCACAGGGTTTCCAATGAGAAAAACCTTAATAGCGTTGATATCGACGAAGTTATTAATGTTGGGCAACAAAAATAATCCGTAGGTGAGTAAGACAAATATGCTTTCGAAAGCAGTCCCGTTCCCTATACTAGCGAAGTACAGAGCTTTCTTTGTCATAAACTGGGCTGGCAAACCTTGTATGCCACCCTTAGTGGTCATGTGAGTCCTGACCTCAGACTCGTCCAAATGAATTGCTCTTACAATGGTTTGATTCTTTGGAATTTCTTCCAGTCCAGAAAATAGAGCTCGGTCAGTGATATGTAAATTGATCAGATGAGTATACTCCTCCAGCGTTGGTGCGAGCTGGTAATCCGGGAATGTAAAGCAGTGATAAACTGGATCGTAGAACTGAATGAGCGCATCCATGATTCCCTCAATCACATGGACTCTTAACAGAGGTAGCAGACCTCCGTACTTGGCTCTGAAGGCCTCTTGGTTTGTGATCATCCTCGGCAAACCTCTTAAATCCTCTAGTTTTGGAATCCTGAAGGTGTACTTATGAGTTCTCCTTCTACCAAAATCCATTAGCACAATCCTTTTCTCTGATATTTGCAATCACAGTCTTAGTTTAATTTGAAAAACAGAGAGACTAGAAGAGAAATTTTTTTGAATGTTTTAATGTTTTTTAGATGAATGCATGAATACAGCACACAAAAACATAGAAAAAACATGGGGTCAAAGTGTCGTTGTCATGAAGTCAAGGCTCTACCCATCCCCAAAGGTTTATACTAGGGTGATTTTTTGTACCTGTACTCAAAATCATCAGCTCCTCCCAGGATAACAAACAGCAAGCGGATCGCCAGCGAGCTGTATGAAATCTTAGAGTAAATACTATTCACCGAGAATAGATCATCGCCTCAAATGAGGGTGAAATTCTGGTACATGTGCAGAATTCAGATGTCCTAGAACATGTCGTTCGACATCTGGTCTGACATGATCACAAAGGGCAAGGTATATTGCAATAAACAAGGTACTGAAAAGATAAGAGCAAAGCACAGAATGTGTTCACCCAGTTCGGTCTAACAACCTACATCTGGGGGCATACCAAGCCAGGAAGGAAGTCCACTATTAGCAGTATCAAATTACAGATCACATAGCAACCAGACCCGGTTACAATCTGCTCACTCAATAACTACCCAATGACCCTTCTACCTAAGTCCACCCTAGATAAGAGACTCCATCTCACTTCCAATCATCGCAATGATGTATAGCAGACAACAACTCAGCCACTGCATCAACAGCTTGATTTCCAACAACTCTTCAAACACAACAAAGTAGAAGACATACTTCCATGACAATACCTAGACATGACACACATGACTAAGAACAATACTCAGAGTTACTTAACAGCTTCCTCCAAGAACAACACTCACTCTTGCTTAAAAGCTTCTAGGAGTACAGTGACCATCTCACAATCCGAGTGGTTCACACATACCAACTCTCATAGAGAGTGGTTCACAAGAACGAAACCCTAATAATTTTACATCTTGGAATCGTGTCTAAATCAGGTTACAAACACTCCTATTTATAACCTACATCCCAACTGGATTTGGGCTTCAAATCACAGCATATCAACTGCTACAAATCTGCAAAATAAACACCAAGAAAATAGGTCTTCAATCTAATATTTCCTAATATGTCTCCATATTTAGAAAGTAGTGAAAATCAGAAAACCAACACAAAATCTCAACTCAATTACTTTGGACGCCACATAGGATAACTAAATATTCACAGAATATTCAGCATTTGTTAAATCACAACAGAATTCAACTGTCCAGCTCAGCTTAGGCGCGATATCGAATGATACATCATAGGACATCTTATCCGACATGTTGAATGCAGTAAACTAGAACACCTTATTTCAACATCTTGATTAACCATCACATGACAGCAAAACAACATGTTAAAACAACTTTAGTGACATAAAGCTATCATATTGGTTTTAACAAAATTTAGCCAACACAAATACTGCATAGCTGCAGAACTAACAAACTCCCCCTTTGGCAAATTTTGGCTAAAACCATCATATCATATCAAATATATCAGCAGCAGAAGATAGTCACACACATTAGTAGCAGATAAAACAATTATCAGCACTGCAACACAACACAAGCAGATCAGCACTCAATCTTCATCTGCACACATACACAACCTCACACAATAGCAACTCCACAACAACATTTACAACTAGCTCACCACTCACACTAGCAATCACAAATAAATGTTAGAACATCATATGGGACATCAGATATCAGCACCACACTCTCCCCCTTTTTAGCCATATTTGACAAAGCAATAGCACACCAGAGCAATATCCATACAACCTTTGAATAACATAACCAGCTCCCCCTCAAGGAAACAACCAAGGAACACTACTACTTCTTACTTCTCCCCCTTTTTAGCCATAATATACCAAACCAAGCAATTATGCATCTAAGGACAATCAACCAACAGCAAGCAAGTCAGTAGCAGAACACATCCAACTCAGAAGCTTGTACAATCTGACAGTATACAGTATTCTCCCTGACATGGATAACCAATGCTCCATTGCAAGAAGAACACCCAAAATGAATGGAAAACACAAGACGCATCTTCATGTCTTCAAGAGCGCACCCTCTGTTCAACACACCTGCTGAACACATTCACCCACTGCTTGACCCTCAAGCAAACAATACATAAATCAGATAGAAGCTTGTGTTCTCTGGAGATAAAAACCATAACATTCTGAACAGAATGTTCTGTCAGCAGATGTTAAGACATCAGTCTTGACATTATGAACAGAATCCATCTGCACTAAGGAAAAAACACCACATTCCAAATAAAAACAGAATCTCCAAGCTCCCTCTTAAGCCAAGGGACCAGAAACAACCAGAACAAAAAACACATCACATCACAGAAGATCACAAAAACACAGGAACAGTATTCTCTCACCCAACTCTCCAAAGGCAATTATTCCCTATCATTCTCCCGTATAATAATTTGGAATACTCCTGATCAATTGATGAGTATCTTCACCTTCAGACTTTCAAGCAATCAATACCTGATCTGCTTCAGTCTTCTCTACATTCTCCATCCAAGACAGACCTTCTACTTCATCATTCTCCCGTATGACTATGTAGACGCTCCTTAGGCATAATATAGGCACCAAGCTCCAGAACCAGAGCAAATTCATCCTTCACCAAGGATATCCATCCCGGATAATGTTCCAACACCAAGTTAGAACATCTCCCACACACCAAGACATCATCACCATGATTCTTGATATGCTCCACCAACTGGACTTACTAGCATAGTAATCCACAGAACTAGAGAAATAAACTCTCATCCACCTTCAAGAAGAATAATCTCCTTGAGTCTTCAACTCATCACCCTTCTGCCCAAGAGTAACTTGCTCCAAGACAATCCTCAATAATAACCAGCTGCCACACTCTGATTATCTTGATTCTTCGAATCCACTTCTGAGATCAACCAAATGCCACAGTTTGATCACCTCATTCATGAATCCTCATATGAAAACAACCAAATGCCACCTTTTGATCTTTTTCACGTTTGTCAGAACTCTCACAAAGATATCCTGATCCACCAAGGAAACTAGATCTTCAAGTCACATGTTCCAATTGCTCAATAGCAAACACACTTAGACTCCCTAAGCCATGGTCATGTAACATCTTCTCCTTCCTGCAGCTCCTGCAAACTGCCATGAGAACGATCTTTTGAAACATCCTATTGTTCATTCCTGTAGATCACCCTATCATAAGCTGATGTGCCACATCACCAACTGAGACTTCTGATGTTAAGCTAGATGTCAGAACATTATGACATCCAACTGTTGAATTCAGTTCTTCCTTCTGCCACTCAGAAGAACCTCCTCCCTTTGCAGAAACAGATTTCCATGCTCTCATAGACTTGATTCAACAATCAAGTTTGAGTATACAACCTTCATCCTGCTCAGAAACTCCAAAGACTTCAAATCTGCCATATCTGATTCTTCAGAAAATAAGTAGTCCAAGACTACCCCATAGCCACACAATCTCATCTTTATAATCCCAAGCTTCTTTTAACCACCATGATAGTTTCAATATCATGTAGGACATCAACACAGAGTTCCTTGAACCCAGGATGATCTCCAAGGATCACACCTTCAGCAGCTAATTCAGGTCGTCACACACCAACACACCACGAAGAGAAATAAACAGCCACATTGAGAAAAGTAAATTCACAACACTTCAGCAGTCCTGCACTTTTACATCAGACTTATACATAGTCTCTCGTCAATGTATATTGTCATTAGTTGAAAGCACAACATCTTAGATAAACACTCAGCTCCCGTCAGAGTATTCACTATCGGTTAGATGCACATCCTTATCAAAAGTAGATACATACTTAACTGCTGTCAAGCTATTTATCATATGTGATAAGGTAACCTTCTCACACAAGGTACGACATTTGATCTGGTCTGACATTCTTTTCTAGCACCCTTGTGGCACTAGTTGATCCCTCTTTTATTAATCCACACCACTGATCACTTCAGATTAGGTAAATAGCTTGACCTGATACTCCACCATGAGCACAACTAACTTTCTTTGGCTGAGGAAGCAATGAACTGAAATGATGTTTCAACATCAGTTCCGACATCAGTCTAAATCACATTAACCATCTACTATGACTTTGGAGACAACAACCACAGTAATCCACACACATCTCTTGCAAGGGACAGACGAGGATCGATCATCAGCATCTGATCAACCTTCAAAACCAGACCATACACACAAGTAGGAACCTGCATACTCTACATCTCAAGAATCTTTTTCTCAACTTTCTGATGTTCAGACCTTCTATCTGTCTTTGAGATGTTGAATGCCATCCTTCTGCACCTAAAGAGGAGATTCCCTCTAACAGGTTTCTGGAGCAAAACAAATATTGACTGGTCATCACAAATAGATTGTTAAATAAAATATGCTTCTCCCTAATCCTTGCAAAAACATGTTCCATTATGTGAGGACACCACATAACTGAACTCCAGCTTAAGAAGAACCTTCTCATGCCAATACCAGGGAACCATAATCTTTTGGTTCAAAAATAAACACCAACTCCTCCTTGCTCCAAACACATTTGCAATGCCAAATCTTTATCCACAAGATTATGCACACTCTGTTGGTTTGATGTCACAACAACTGGTAGAACATCATTCAAGAACAACACCATGGGATCCTTCAATTTAGACCTGTGGATGGTCTTTCAGAGAAGAGAGCAAAAATAAATTGCATCCTTTTGATCTCTCATCAACATACTTATTGAAAATGCCTTTATGAGTGGACTTGGGTCAAACCTCAGGTATCTTTGGTCACTTTAATAAGTCAGTCAATATTATCCTCAAGTATCACAACACCATGTGATACACCTTCAGAGGAGAACAGAGTGTTGCAGCCTCAACACACAAAACCACCAGGAATTTTTCATCAGATATATATAAGCAGCGGAACACACACCAGAAAACTCCTCTATAACCCTTGCACAAACACGACACTCCATAGGTTTGAAATTAAATCAAACCACACAGCAGCTCACCATCAAAGCTACAAGCCTGATAACAATAGACAAGTCCAATACACATTATGTCATGAACAGTCCATCCTCCACTTCTAGGGACCATTCAACCAACAAAATAAACTTCTCCAAGTTCAAGCAACTTTTCAGTAGGTACCACCTACCTTCCCATGACCAGAAAGTATCTTCCCTAGGATCTCACCCAGAAACAGAACAGGGCGTCTGCTCTGATACCAATTGAAATTCTGGTACATGTGCAGAATTCAGATGTCCTAGAACATGCCGTTCGACATCTGGTCTGACATGATCACAAAGGGCAAGGTATATTGCAATAAACAAGGTACTGAAAAGATAAGAGCAAAGCATAGAATTTGTTCACCCAGTTCGGTCTAACAACCTACATTTAGGGGCATACCAAGCCAGGAAGGAAGTCCACTATTAACAGTATCAAATTACAGATCACATAGCAACCAGACCCGGTTACAATCTGCTCACTTAATAACTACCCAATGACCCTTCTACCTAAGTCCACCCTAGATAAGAGACTCCATCTCACTTCCAATCATCGCAATGATGTATAGCAGACAACACCTCAGCCACTACATCAACAACTTGATTTCCAACAACTCTTCAAACACAACAAAGTAGAAGACATACTTCCATGACAATACCTAGACATGACACACATGACTAAGAACAATACTCAGAGTTGCTTAACAGCTTCCTCCAAGAACAACACTCACTCTTGCTTAAAAGCTTCGAGGAGTACAGTGACCATCTCACAATCCGAGTAGTTCACACATACCAACTCTCCTAGAGAGTGGTTCACAAGAACGAAATCCTAATAATTTTACATCTTAGAATCGTGTCTAAATCAGGTTACAAACACTCCTATTTATAACCTACATCCCAACTGGATTTGGGCTTCAAATCACAGCATATCAGCTGCTACAAATCCGCAAAATAAACTCCAAGAAAATAGGGGTTCAATCTAATATTTCCTAATATGTCTCCATATTTAGAAAGTAGTGAAAATCCGAAAACCAACACAAAATCTCAACTCAATTACTTTGGACGCCACAAAGGATAACTAAATATTCATAGAATATTCAGCATTTGTTAAATCACAACAGAATTCAACTGTCCAGCTCAGCTCAGGCGCGATGTTGAATGATACAGCATAGGACATCTTATCCGACATGTTGAATGCAGTAAACCAGAACACCTTGTTTCAACATCTTGATTAACCATCACATGACAGCAAAACAGCATGGTAAAATAACTTTAGTGACATAAAGCTATCATATTGGTTTTAACAAAATTTAGCCAACACAAATACTGCATAGCTGCAGAACTAACAGAGGGTAGTATCGCGTGACAAATATTTTTGATAGTTTCCGCACTACAAAAGGATTGGCTCCTCAGCTTCTCAGACATCACAATCAGCCCATTGCCTATGAGAGGGAATGGGTTGCATTGGTCAGCCTCCACTGAGGTTAATGGTCGACCTCGTCGCCATCACTTATCTTAAGTGTATACTCAATCTTTCCACATGCGGCATCACACGCATTCCCATTAGCAGAAAAATAAACAGGTATAGCAATTAAGAAAAGCAGTATATATATTCGTCCTAAAGTCCTAGACTTTTAAAGCTATAAATCCTAAGTTCCTGACAGAAAATGGTTTCCCGACGGAGTCACCATTCTGTGGTTTCATTCCAAATTAACGGCGTTTTGACCTAAGATCCTAGTGACGTCAAGGTTTCCACCTAGGAGACGAGAAGAGAACAAGATCCCTCAATGATTCTCCCCAGCAGAGTCGCCATTTTTCTGTAGCGAGTGATTTTTGGATGTGGTTGCGAAGCACGATCACTCTAGTACTACAGCTCGATTCATTTTTTATCCTATTAAAGCTGATGAAGGAAGGGAAATAGATGTCTCCAATTAACCCTGCTTGCATACTGAGGTTAAACAGTCAAAACTGTTGGTTTACAGATGCTACAAAGATTCGGGGTCTCTCCTAGGTTATTTTGTTGAAAAGGGGTGCTTTAGGCTATCGGTTAGGATGTTAGGACAGATATATGAAAGTATGAGATTTTGGGTTTTTTGTTTAGTGTGCTCGCTAAGATTTTTCTTTCAATCTTATGCCTACGTATTCCCGTTTTTACGAAACAGGGAAATCAGAGCGATCGTAGTTCCTCCTATTCTATGGGAGGAAATGGTGTTTTGGTGTCTTGTTCAAAGCCCAAGACGTGAAGCGAAAGGTGATCTATATCTTGTTCAAAGCCCAAGATGTGAAGCTAAAGGTGGTTTGTATCTTGTTCAAAGCCCAAGATGTGAAGCTGAAGGGTCTATTTGTATCTTGTTCGAAGCCCAAGATGTGAAGCTAAAGGTTTGACTTTAGAGAGAATTTGTCATCTCTAGAGAAGGGTTTGTATGTCACAACTGTTTATAAAGGAGAATTGCTTTAACCGAGATTTGTGAATCCGGTAATGCCATAATTTCCTTTATAGGGGATTTCCAACCTGAAAGGGAAGACTTTAACTCAGTTTAGAGCAATGCCATCTTTCCTTAGGAATTTTTCATGCTAAAAGAGGGACAGTGGCATGGATGTAGATGATCTAGAGGTTTGCCGCTTACAGCAATTAGATGAAGAGGAAGGAGTTGTTGATGTTTGTGTACTGTGAACGACGCACAGCTTTGATGCTAAAAGGTTGATTGGATCAACCAGTGGTTTTCTTATACAAAGCCTAAGAGGAGGCTAATATGTGTCTCGTACAAAGCCCGAGAGAGAGAGGATAAAAGGGGTTTGGCTCAATAAGAACCTTTTTATATCTCGTATAAAGCCCGAGATAGAGGCTAAAAGGTGATTGACTCAAAGAGGGGGTCTCTTATGTGTCTCGTACAAAGCCTAAGAGAGAGGCTAAACGTTGTTTGACTCAATGAGGGCGTCTTTTGTATATCGTACGAAGCCCGAGATGGAGGCTAAAATTGTTAGCTCCGCTGGGGGAGAATCATTGTACAAAGCCCAAGAGGAGGCTAGTATGACTGTTTCAGTTGAATGACAGGTCCAGTATACTGATTTAAAGAGAAAATCAGTTCTTATATGAGTAATGTTTGCACTCAGGGATTTGATTCGAGGATCAGGGTTATTCCCTTTTCTTTGTGGAAACGGGAAATCCAAAGGGTATTGAGACTGTCAGAGTCTACGGGTTTTCTTCCTATTCTTGAAGGGGTCACTTGAGAATGTCTTTGAGACTCAAGGATATTAGACTGTCCGTGTCTAGAGTTTCATCTTTTGTACTATGCTTTGAGAAACAGTAGTAGACTCTTTGAAAGGATAGTTCTATGAAGATGACTAGGTTCTGTTCCTATACCTCTAGGAGGTCGTCGGGACAATTTGTACGAAGTCCAAGAGGAGGCTGGAAACTTTTAAGAAGCCGAGTGGTCCTTGTATGGAGCCCAAGAGGAGGCTATCATTCTCGGAGGAAGAGATCATTATACGAAGCCTAAGAGGAGGTTGTGAATACTTCTAAGAAGCCGACGGGTCCTTATACAACGCCCAAGAGGAGGCGGGGATGCTTTTAGGAAGCCTGTGGGTCCTTGTACGATGCCCAAGAGGAGGCCGATGCTTTTAAGAAGCCTGTGGGTCCTTGTACGATGCCCAAGAGGAGGCCGATGCTTTTAAGAAGCCGATGTGTCGCCAAACCCCGAGAAATTGAAGACATGTCATTCACCGAGAATAGATCAAACCAGGAAAGTCCGAGAATTTGGAAGAAACTCAAGAGATGCCATTCACGGAGAAAAGATCATCTCTGGGGAATAGAGTTTCTTGACAAGTGCTTTTAAGAAGTCTGTGGGTCCCCAAACCCCGAGAAATTCAAGACATGTCATTCACCGAGAATAGATCAAGCCAGGAAAGTTCGAGAATTTGGAAGAAACTCAAGAGATGCCATTCACGGAGAATACATTCATCTCTGGAAGTAGAGTTTCTTGATAATTCCTAATGAGGACAGCCGAAGAGAAGACTGTATCTGGTGATCCTATTGGGGATCTAGCTGTCTATTTCTACGAATAAACGAAACGGCTTTACCTAGTTCTAGACGTAGTTATCGGGGAAACTCTAAATATCTATACTATTATTACACAGTTGATATGAGTTTATGAAAGAAGACTTACAGCGAAACAGCCCCACAATACAGTTATATGTATATGAAAGCAGTAAATGAAAACATATAAACACTTACTCGGTTGTAGAGCTTCCATGTTGTTTGGTTAGTTGTTCAACAAAGAAAGATTGAAAACAACAGTATATTTCAAAATCAAAGGAGAAAGTGCTTTGAAAAAGAAAGATTTGGGGCTTACAGCTCAAGGAGAGGCCCAGGGTTTTACCAGTGATTGCACTGTTGAATTTGTACAGAGGGACTTATATAAGTGACTGAGGCCCAAAAAGGTTTTCTGTACAAAGGGATGGGTCTTACACTCTCTCAAGAGGCCCAAAAAGTTTTTAAAGAAAAAAGAGTGGGGCTTATAACACGAGGGTAGGCCCAAATGATTTTTCCGTTTAAAATGGCGATCGCGCCGAAGTTTTCTTTTAATGCAGAGGGACTTATATAATAAGTGAGGCCCAAAATTGTTTTGGTTAAAAGGGGATTGGGTCTTAAACTCTATTAGAGGCCCAAAAGTTTTGAATGGGTCTTATAGCTCAAGGAGAGACCCAATTGTTATTTTTCAAAAGGGCGACGATCGCACCGTTTGTTTTTGACGGTATCGGGACTTATACAATGCACTGAGGCCCAAAAATGATTTGGTAAAAAAAAAAGGATTGGGTCTTACACTCTATTAGAGGCCCAAAGTGTTTTGAAAATGATTTATGAGGGTTGAATTAATCCAAAAACCCTAATTTGTTTTCAAAATGTGTTTTAATTGAATAAAAATTCAATTAAAATGATCAAAATTGTTTAACATATGGAAAACAAATTGTGATCTTGGATTAATGCTTCAAAAATTAAGTATTGACCTAGAAAATAATTAGAAGGCATTAAAAGTTACAAAATCAAGATGGAAAAAATATTTTAAATGTTAAAAACAAATAAAACATTAATTCTTTGCAAAAATATCAATTATATGAAATAAATAATACTTTTTGGGATTTTTTGATAAAATAAAATATTTTAACATTTTTGTGAATTATCAAAAAAAGAATCAACTCAAAATCATTAAAACTCAGAGAGAAATTAATTTTTGAATCAATTAAATAAAATCACAAAATTCAAATATTTGAATTTTCAAAAAATGGCGCCAAGAACACACCAAGAACACGCGCTTGTTCTGGGTTTGCCCAAATTTGCATTTTCTCTCCAATCTCACTGAATACTTGATCATATCATGCAATCCACATACCAATCAACTCGTTTCAACCTCACGATCATGTCTATGACAATTAATTTCATTTAAATTAAACATAAAACAAGAAATCATGAACAATCCTCAAGAACCCTAATTTCTGCATGAAGGCTCATAAATTTCACACACGATTTAAACAATGCAATTTATTGAGGGAACACATTCCATGCATGATTATGAACATATGGCCAAATTATTGTGCAGCTAAAATTGCATGGATCATAGAGTTAGAAGAGCTCATGCTTACCTTCTGCAGCTGGTGATTGTGTTTTGTGTTGGAGGTGTTACAGCTAGGTTCCAATGATCTGGATAGCTTCCCTAGGTGCCATGGAGTGTGTATGAATGTTTGGAATGGATTGAAATGATCTAGAACTTGAGATGGTACCCCAACTGCAAATCTGTCAAGAACTTGAGCAATTGGCTGGTGATTTTGTGATTTTGGTGTTCCAGATGTTATGTGAGTGTTTGGATCACTTCTATATGATGTATGTGAGGTGTGTGTGTGATTGGCTTGAGTGGAATTGCTCTCTAATGAAAAACCCGATAGTGACTTGCTAAGAAAGGCATTTTTGAGAGTGAGAAATGGTTTTTGAGAAAGGCAAGTATTGTAGGCCTTTGGTGTACTTACACTAATCACAATTGAGCTCTATTTATAGTAGAGCAAGTTTGTTTTGCAAGGAATAGTGAATGGCAACTGCTGAGTAGGTTTGGCCAATGTTGGCAAATGGAAATCCAAGTCTCCTCTAGCCATTGACTAGAGGTTAGGGCACAGGCTGCTGGTCCCCTTGGTCTTGGATAAGTCTTGACTGAATTCAGTTGCTAAGAGCTCAGTCCATGCCACCTTGATGCTTCCATTGAATGCTCCAATCCAAAATTGGAGTCTTGTCCCTATTTTGGCAATTCTAGGTTCAACATGCTATTTCTTGTTCCAAAGACTTTGGAGGCTTGGCTCAGTGATTGTCCCCTTTAGTTTCAATCCTCAGAGGTGTCCAAGTGGATAGGAGCATTTGGATTTGGCTAATTTTGGGAAATCGACCAAAAGTGCAAAAATCTGCCTTGCCTTGGCAGATTTCAGCAAGGCATCTTGCCAATGTCATATTTCATGGCTCAAATTGAATTTGGTAATGTTCTTGGCCATTTTGGAAAGCCCTTACATGATACAACAACTGTTTGAACATGTTTGGTTTTGATCTCTTTTGAATCCAAGTGAAAAATCCCCCCACATTTGGAAAAAAGTAAAGGCAGATTCTGACTTAGTGAAATTTTCACTTAGTGTTGGAACAAAGTGACTTTTCTTGATTTTGATCACTCCATAACTCAAAATCCATGAGGAATTTGGACATAGGTCAGTATGAAGCTTTTGTAGAGGGCAATGTGATTTATAAATCAAGATTTGAATGGGGAACAATGGCCTTGTGGTTTAGGAGTTATGGTCCTCCAAAGTTGGCACATTAGTGTCACTTTTTCCATAACTTAGAAATTTTTCTAAGTTTTTATGGTTACCCCTTTTACAAGTTATCCCACTTTCTTTGATTTTTCTTGATGAATGATGATTCAAATCATACATTAACATCATTTTAGGGTTAAAAATCCATTTTGGTGAAAAATCTCAAAAAGTCAAAGTTGATTTTTGTGCACAGTTGACTTTTTATCAGATGAATTCCAAACTGTGCAATTCTTCAAGAAATCATGTCCTTGACCTAAATCAAACTTGATGGACATATTCCATGGGTGTCATAGGGTATATTGAATCATGTCTTAGGGTTTGGGAGCATGTCCTGGTCAAAAGTCAAAGTTACAGTTGACTTTCCTCGCGAAACCCTAATTGTGGTGCAGATGAAATTGAGACTTGTTGCTCAAGCTTCTTGGAATAATCCATTGTTCCAAATGGATCAATATGGTATATTAGAGACCCTCAAATCATGTCTTGAGGTCTTGGTTCATGATTTGTCCCAAAAGTCAACTTAGGGGTGAATTAGGTCAAGAAACCCTAATTCCTAATTTTTGATGTATGCATCCCCTGAGGCAAAATTGACTTGATGATGAGGTTTATGACGTCCCTTGGAGCATCATAGGTTATGCTTTGAAGCATTGGCTCATGCCCAGAGGAAAATTTCCATCTGGAGGCCCTGATCGACCAAAACCCTAATTTGGTGACATTGACGATCTTAAGGCTTGATCCACCTAGAAGGGAGCAGCCTTGTGCTTAATCCTTGAAGTGGGAGTCCTTTTGATCCATTGTGGATATTTTAGAGGCTAGACAAGTTGAAGATCAAGTCATTCCTTGATTGATCCTTTGTCTAAGGCTCTGAGAGGGCTTGAAACCCTAATTTTGATTGTAGTGAATGCTCAACAACCCTTGTGGCATTTGATGAGGCATGATGGTTCATCCATATTTTGATGATGATTTGCACAATGATGGGAATCTTAGTGGTCAAAATTTGGGGTATGACAGTTTCCCAGCATGGTCCAAATTTCCAATCCCTTTAATCTTTCCTTTGGATCCATCTCCAAAGGTGACACAGTTGAAGGCATGGGGTTCTATATTTACCAAATAGTCCTTGACACCAGTCATGTGTCTTGAACAACCACTATCAAAGTACCACTTCTCTTCAGCAAACTCTTTTAGAGAGGAATGGACTATCAGAGCCATAGACTTATTCTTCAGACTCCACTTCTCTCCATTTATACCAGTTTGCATCCTTCTGGATTGAGAACCATACTTGGGATAACCATGTAGCTGGTAACAGTAGGATTTAATATGTCTATATCTACCACAATGATGACATTTCCAGTCTTGTTTCTTTTTGCCTGTAGGATGCCTTTGATGTCTATGCTGATGTTGGGATATCCCATGTGACATTTTCTGGTTCGGCCTTTTTCTGTTTTGCTAAGGTGAACTAGATTCTGTATCTCTTCTTTTGCTCATCACAACTTGGTCATCGTATCCAAGTCCTCTGACATCTCCAACATTCCTCCCAAATTGCAGTATCTCATCTAGCACATCAGAGCTGCTATTGAGCATTCTAATAGTTTTGGTTACATTGTCAAGTTTAGAGTTGAGTAGGGAAACTTCCTCTTGAAGATCAGAGATGATGCCAAGATGCTTCAATCTTTCAACCTCAAGGAGCATGATAATCTTATGTTGATCTTCTCCTAGATGACAGATTTATGCGCTTCTTGTATACAACTCCCTGTACGAGTTGACTAGATCATCATATGAGAGATCTCCAATGTCTGATTCTACATCAGTGTCAAATACTCCTGTGAGAGCAGAAACCTGCTTAGGTGATTCTTTAACACTTGCAGAATCATCTTCAGACCAGGATGTAGAGAAGCCTTTCTTTTTTTTCTTGAGGAATGTAGGACACTCAGATTTAATGTGTCCAAATCCCTCACATTCAAGGCACTTGATCCCCTTTTTTTTGCCAACTTTCTCTTTATAATTGGAATTCCTTCCAAAATTGTTCCTTTTAAGGTTGTTGAGAGGTTGAATCTTGACACTAGCTCTTGACTTTCCTTTTATCTTCTTTAGTAATTGACTGTACTGTTTTCCTAGAAGAACAACAGCCTTAGACATCTCTTACTTGGAGTTTGCCTTCCCTTCATCATGATTAGACACCAAGGCTAAACTTTTCTTTTTTTGAGTCTTTTCATTCAGTGTCATTTCAAAAGTTTGTAGGGAACCCATGAGTTCATCTACCTTCAAGGTGTTTATATCTTGAGCCGTTTCGATGGCTGTCACCTTCATGTCAAACTTCTTAGGGAGAGATCTTAGAATTTTGTGGACAAGCTTTGCTTCTAGAATCTTTTCTCCAAGATCACTTGAAGTATTGTCAATATCCACAATATTCATATGAAATTCTTGAATACTCTCATCCTCCTTCATTCTCAAGTTCTCAAACTTGGAGGTGAGAAGTTGAAGTCTTGAGGATTTAACTTTAGAGGTTCCTTCATGAGTAGTCTTCAAGATTTCCCAGGCATCCTTTGCAATAGTGCAGTTCTTGATGAGCCTGAAGATGTTCTTGTCCACACCATTGAACAAGGCATTCAAGGCTTTAGAATTACCTTGAGCAAGCTTATCATCTTCATCATCCCAGTCTTCCTCAGGTTTCAGCTCATCAGTGATATTCCCATCCTTGACTTTGGTCTTTGGTGGATCCCACCCTTTAACCACAGACTTCCAAGCTTTACTATCCATGGACTTGATGAACGCCACCATGCGCACTTTCCAATATTCATAATTGGAACCATCAAGTATGGGTGGTCTATTTAAAATACCTTCTTCTTTATCCACTAAACCAGAAAGTATCGTCCCTGAATCTCACCCAGATACAGAGCAGGATGCCTACTCTGATACCAATTGAAATTTTGGTCAAGCAGATCACTAATATGTCGAACATGATGTCATGACACTTGATCTCTGCTTCTCACACAAGGCTAATGAGGAACAGAATACAAACAGCAAAAAATAAATAACACGTAAGAATTGTTAACCTAGTTTGGTGATCAACAACACCTACGTCTGGGGGCTACCAAGCCAGGAATGAAATCCACTAAGCAGAATTGGTTCTAAGCTAAACTCCACCGTTTACAACTTGTCACCTAGAAACTACCCGTGCTAGATTTCTACCTAAGACACTCCTAGGTATGAGACCCTTCTCAATCCCCTTTCAATCACAACAGTGACTGAACAATTACAACTCAATAAAACTGTCCAACTCAGGTATTCACGCAATACAAGAGAGGCTCACAAAAGTACAAACCCCAGTACTCAATAACAGTTGTGTATATTCAATACCTATTCTAGGTTAAATCTATCCTATTTATATCACTAAACAAAAGTGGATTTGGGCTTCAGAGTCGCAGCAATTCAGCTCCACAGAATCTGCGACCTATTCTTCTCTAGAATAGTTTCTTCAATCCTAAGTTTCCTAAAGTGTTTCCACACTTAGAAACAACATATTCCTTTTAGAATCAGAATCTCTGATTCCTCAATCTCGGATGCCACCTAGGACAAAAACACATTCCTATAAAACTGGAAATCAAATAACAGTTATTCCAAACTGTAACAGACAAAGATGTCAAATCAACATGATAGGATATCTTGTCTAACAACTTAACCTACAGTCAGTTCAACATGTTAGGACATCTTGTCCAACATCTTTCTATTAAGTTAGTTTTACCAAAATTGATGCCAACCTCAAAGGCTTGGACTCATTAAATAGGTTTTTGTAAATATCATAACTTTATTGGTCATAAAACATCTCAAAGTGTTCTTTTTAGGGATTTGGTAAAAACTGCTCTCAAGGATGGTAGGTTGAAATTTAGTGACAAACAAAAACCACCAATGACAATCGGCTCAGACCCATTGTTGGTTTAAGAAGCAAATATGGTTGAACCCCTAGAAATTATGATGGTTGAGGCTACTTAAGGTCTCGACAGAGGTTAAAGGGATGAAAATGTTAAATTATACTGAGAAGATAATAGTGATATACCTAAAGGCTAAGGAAGAATGGATTGATTTTTTAATAATGTGTAAACTCAAGGGGTCTGAGGTGATGTTATGCCCCCGTTACAGTGTTGTTTTTGACAAGGAGGCCACTAAAGACCTCGAGACTGTAAGGCCTAAACAACCAAAGAGGAATAATTAGAGTGACAGGAAGCCACAATTCTCTTTTAACAAGAAAGGATTCTCCTACAAAAAATACTAGAAGCCTACAAAAAAGTGGGGAATTCAAAGGAGGACTTACGTTCCATCTATTGTTATTCCCTCATGTGAATGGATTTGTCTAACACTTATACTAAAATATGATCAACATAATTAGAGGGTAGTTGAAGTTGGCTTCGGCTTTTCTTATCAAGACAATTCTCAAGTGTCGAATAACTACTCCTATGGTTCTAGAAATAGTTGGGTAAAAATCCCATGATTAGAACTCAATGAAGACGTCACCATAGGAAAAAGAAGGCAGCTATGGAGGATACAGAGTCTAGTAATAATGGAAAATTTCCAACACTAATAAATGATCGAATGGAAAAGAAGCCTGTGAGGGAAATATTTTTTACACCTTTTCCAAATGAAGATGACGAGATGTTGACAGACAATTTTGACTATGGATCAGAGAATGATTTTGATGTTATTTGTAATGTTGTTTCTGTTTTGCCCATTAAATTCAATATGATCATTGACATAACAGGGGAAGAGGATAGTAGAATTCATGAAAAATCAGTAAACTCTAAGTCTTTGTGTTAATATGTAATGAATAACGATTGTGTAGATGAAGATAAGGCCATTTTTAAAAATGCATGATTTAGGAATGCGACAACACTTGAAGATCTCTCAATGAAGTTACACCCTACACATGGATGGGTCGCAATTAACCTAATGCCACATTATTTATTAAAGAAGATTGGCAAATATGACACTGATTTAAAACTTCATAACATGGTTTTGTCTAACTATAAAGGAAAAACGAACAAAGCTTTAGGAGTCATACAAGTTGACCTTGTTGTAGGGACCATTACAAGACTAACATTATTTGTGGTCATTTCGACCAAGGCAAATTATAACCTATTACATGGTCGGGAATGAATCCATGGTGCAGGAGCAACCCCTTTGACACTGCACCATAGGATCTCGATTTGGATACCTAATGGGATTATAGAAAATAATAAGGCAGATAAGTGTTATTTCTTAACTGAAATCAACTATAGAGATAAGAAATACTTTGATAGAAAATTGGTGAAAATTTCGCCATGTATGCCTGTTGGAACAAGATTCTCCCTATAGGGAGATGTGTTCCTACTATTCTTTTACCTCCTATGATAAATATACCTATGAAGTTGTATATTTCTACATCTGAACAAACAATAGTAAGTATGTTAGCTCAAGAGGATGATGATGGTGTCGAGAGAGCCATTAATCACCTCAGTCGAGTTTTAATCGATGTAGAAACTATATATAGCCAAATAGAAAAGTTTTGTCTTTGTTTATATTTCTATGTACTAAATTAAAATGTTTTATAAAGCCTACTAATGTTTTAGTTAATTCTCATTATGATTTTATTAAGCACATGCTGTTGAAACCTATTTTACACAATAAAGTTGTGAAATTGGCTTTGGCTTTAATTGAATATTCTTTGAATTATGTGCCTTTAAGGGCTATGAAAGGCCAAATTGTTGCTAACTATTTTTGTAGATCATGCAGTAGTCGAGATAACACAAGGTTTTTTTGGTTTAAAACCTTGGATATTTTATTTTGATGGTTCCAGACATGGAACTAGTATTGGAATTCTGATTATTTCTCCCACAGGAATTCCAACTAAGTTCAATTTTAAAATCAAAGGTTGTTGCTCGAATAATGAGGATGAATATGAAGCCTTAATTGCAGGTCTTAAGATTATTTTAGACTTAGGGTGAAAGGGGTCGAGATTAGAGGCGATTCGGAGTTGGTTACGAAAAAATTGGTGAAAAAGTACAAATGCATCAGGGACAATTTACTGATGTATTTTGTCAAGGCCAATTCGTTATTAAGAAGATTTGAAGAAGTCGACATTAAGCATGCCCCTCGAGTAAAAAACCATGAGGCCAATTATTTCGCACAGATTTCTTCAGGATACAGAGTGTGCAAAGAAAAATTAGTAAAGTTAATTGAAGTAAAGGAAAAGTTGTTTTCGACCAATCCTTTCCTCTTATATTTTTCAAAGTCAAAACTGCTAGGGTAGAGGGTTTGGAAGGAAAAAATTATGAAAATTTTGAAAATTTTGCCATTGACAATATGTCGAATAATGATTGGAGAAAAACAATTATTGAGTTTTTGGAAAATCCTACAAGAATGAAAAATTGAAAAAAAAAAATCAAATACAAGGCATTAAATTACATGGTCATTAGGAACGAGTTGTTTAAAAAGAATCTCAAAGGAATCTTGTTGAAATTTCTTACTGAGAGTGAATCTTATTTGGCAGTTTTTTATGCCCATAGTGGATCTATGGCACTCATCAAGCAGGTCACAAGATGAAGTGGTTTTTATTTCGACAAGGGCTGTATTGGCCAACTATGTTTAAAAAGTGTATTAAGTTTGCCAAAGGTTGTTAGGAATGTCAGAAACATGCAGGTATTCAACATGTTCCTGCAAGTAAGTTGCACTCAATTGTCAAGCCTTGGCCATTCAGAGGTTGGGCATTAGACTTAATTGGTGAAATTCAACCTACATCATCCAAGGGTCATAGGTACATTTTGGTTGGTATAGATTATTTTATCAAGTGTATCGAGGTTGTTCCTCTTATCAATATTGATCAGGAAGCAGTGATTAATTCTATTTAAAATCACATCATTTACAGGTTTGGAATTCCTGAGACTTTAATCATTGATCAAGGTACAATTTTTACTAGTCGAATAATGGTTGAGTTTACTTCATATTTAGGAATGAAACTTTTCACATCCACTCCCTATTATGCTCATGCAAATGGCAAAGTCGAAGCAGCCAAAAAAATTATAATAGGCCTGATTAAAAGACGTGTAGGTCAAAAGCAAAGAAATTGGCATAATACTTTAGACCAAGTATTATGGACTTGTCGAAATTCCCCTAAAGAGGAAACTAATGCCACTCCATTTTGACTTTTGGTCATGATACAGTCTTGCCTGTCAAGATATATTTACAATCAACTAGAATTTAAAGGCAAGTTGAAATTCCATCCAACCATTATTGGAATATGATGTTAGAAGAATTAGGTGATTTAGATAAGGAAAGGTTAGTTGCCTTGAACGTTCTCATAAGACAAAAAGAGTGAATAGCTAAGGCCTACAATAAAAAAGTTAAGCCAAAAACTTATGCAGTTGGTGATTACGTCTGGAAAGTTATTTTACCTATGGATTAAAAAGATATAACTTTAAGTAAATGATCACCAAATTGGGATGACCCGATTTGAATCATTCAGGTGTTTTTAAATAAAGCTTATGAGGTTGAAGAGTTGACCCCTAAAGGTCGAATTCTAAGAATAAATGGTAAGTACTTGAAAAAGTATAACCCTATGTTACAGGAAATTCGAATAGTGAAAGACTAATACTTAGGCAATAAATATGTCAAAATGGCATTACAATTGTAAAGTGTCAAGATGGAAAATTGTCATTAATGCAGTCATAGAGAAACAGAGCAAGAAGTCGAAAAATTAAAGAGGAAATTCAGTCTTAATTCTTTCAAGACGTCGCTTTGCTAGTCTGAGTTTAGTGTCGTTCATGGCATCTTTAGATGTCTGTTTTTGCACTTCCTCATCTAGCATACAAGCAACATCAGCGTATTGAAGACCAATGTTGGCTTCTTGAACTAGACTTTTGTCAATAAAGGTTAGTCTTGAGGTTTCTATTTCAGTTTTCTTTCGTCTCTCTTCTTCAATCTTTAGTTGTGGCTCTTCCGCCTATTTCGTCTTGCTTGATATGATTGCATTGCAAAGTGCCACATGATCTTTATCCTTTTTAGAATATACCTCTAACTCATTAGTTCGACTCTTAGATTGAGTAATTAGTGTTCATTGTTAGGCGTGCATACATCAATGTCTCACCCTTCAATGCTTCAAAATACTTCTCTTGAATTAAGATTCCCTGCACCATCACTTTCCATATTCCAAAATTGTTGTCTCCAGAAAACCTCTCAATAAAACATTTAGAACCCATGGAGCTTACATGTAAGTAAAACTTCCTTTGTCCCATGGTGGACGCTACTTGTGAAATTGAAAGGTTCAATTACAACAAAAATTTGATTTGTGGGAATAAATAACAATGTCAATTAAAATAAATGGCCTTCAGAAAAAATAACTCTATGTTCAATAAGACATCACCTTAACTTGGTAGATGAAGATAAAAGATAAGAAACACAATAATTTGTTGATCTAATTTGATCAAACGATCTACTTTGGGGGAGACCACCTCTCTAATTCACTATATTTCCAAAAGTTATTACAAAAGATTAAAATGAGTTACAAGAAAATAGTCACTCAAGTTCCCAAGAACAAACTCATATTTTTCACTTAAGTGTTTCTCAATCTCTCCAGCTCTTTATATATGAATCACACAATCCTAAAATGTTTAGAAATGTTTCTCAATCCCCCTAAGATATCTCCAAGGGTTTCCCAAATTTCAAGAACACACTCTTAGGAATTAACTCTTGTCTCTCTAAGACTACCACTAGGATTCTAAAACATTTTCTCTATCTTTACCTCTAAAGTTTTGAAGGTTGTTGAGACAAAAATGATAATGATACATATTTATAAATGTTAAAAACCTAATGGAGCCATAATAAGTCCAAATTTAACGAATTGATTCACAAACCAAAACAACGAAGTCTAATACACTCGAACCGAGAAAATCGAACTTGAATTCCGACTGACTGAACCACCAACTGACCTAAATCTATTATCACACCGACGTCATCAACTTCGTCTCCAATCCATTTTTAATTTCTCCAATCCATTTTTATCAGTTAAGATTTTAAGATATAATTCATCATAGAAATAAACAAGAAATACAATGTTTGTCACTTTTTTAGTATGAAGTAAATAGATATACTGATGTTTTGACCAAGACAGACTCCACATATAGTTTAAGTTGATTTTATTCATTTTCTTCTAGACTTAAAAGATTAACTTAAAGCATTATAGAACTCATACTTTAATCATGAGTGACGGCACTGCGTATATTATGTTCCTTCTTTGACTAATTAATTTCACAATTTTATATATTTATAAAAAAATATATTATCTACTAATAATTAGTATATCGTTAAATAGACCCCACTATACTTCAGTCCATATATGCCGACAGTTGAATTCTTAAGTGATATCTAAACAAAATATAACTGGTCTCCTTTTTTATTTAATTTATATAGTTTTGATTTTTTTTTAATATTTATATTCTAGTACACAAACCTTTTTAGGCATGCAGCTTTCATATACCGACTTACATTTATTCTAATTTTTTAGAGAAATGGTAATTTTTGCACTTTATAATTCACCAAAATTATTTTCTTTCACACGGTATAAATGTCTATGATAGTCAAAGTCAAGTTGAAAATGAATTTATTGACTTTTCTTTTTTGGCTTTTTGCACTTTTTACAAACGATGATTCTGAAAAGATTATTATTCGTTGGAAATGTTTCCGCTTGTTAAGATAAGTAACATGCATCTTGTTAACGGGAAAGTTTTCTAAGATAACTTGAGTCAATAATTTTATTTTAATGATATTTAAATGTTTTATTGATTATTATTACTTCCTCTTTCTACAATGATTCAGTTGATTTTTTATGCAGATTAAAAAAAATAAATAAATAAATGAGAAAGAGTGATATCTTTATTAAAGTACTCTTATCATGTATTGGAATGATAAAATAATATTAATTAAAGAATAAAATTGGAAAAGATCCATTGAAAATTAAAACGGGTCATTTATTTCAGAATACTCTTTTATTTCAAATGAATAACTAATTGTAAGACGGAAGGAGTATGACTTATATAAAATTTATAAAGTAGAAGCATTGTAAGATAGTTATGGTAGGATTGTTTTACAATCATAACTCTTAACAAATTGGATAATTACTATAACTAACTTGAATAACTACCTCGAACTATATTAATTAACCAAGTGAGACTTGTGCAACAAGTTAGCTTTCTCTAACTTGTTTTTAGTGTAATATTTCTCCAAAGGTTTGAGGATAGATGTTAATCATGCTCAACTTGGATAATAGAGTATGAAACTGTTGTGGTAGAAGTGACTTGGTTAAGAAGTCTGCCAATTGGTACTTGGAAGACACAGGAAGAAGCTTGAGCACATTAGCTTAGAGTTTTTCACATACAATGTGGCGATCAATCTTTAGATGTTTAGTACGTTCATGGAATACTAGATTAGTTGAGATGTGTAATGCAATTAGGTTGTCACAATAGAGAGCTAGAAGTTTATAAGTGTGGTATAATCATCATCTGAAAACACAATAATCTAAAAAGAAATAAAAAAGTTAATTTGGCTTGGCTCCTAGTAGCGCTATTTTATAGTCTTGTATCTTGACTTCTGCCGTTACGCGAAAAATACAGAGTCGCCACCGAACTTTAATTATTCTAGAGGAAAGAAAAAATATCGATAAAACCCCTAAAAGGTGAAGAAAATGGTTGTCGCAACCAAAATCGAGTTCGAAAGTCGGTTATGCAAGGGGAAAGTGTTAACACCCCTCACATCCGTTGTACTCAACGGAAACCCTTTTGATTGTTCATTGCGTAGATGGGTGTTTCTATCTAAAGGTTACTTGCAACAAGGGAGAAAAAATAAGTTTTAAATTAGTGTGCTTGCCAAGGATTTGCACCCTCGTGCCTACGTATCCTCATAGTGCAATAAAGAAATCAGAGCTCTGAGTTTGGGGTAGAAAATTAGTGTTTGTTGATTGGGGTAGAAAATTAAAAAATATTCAGAGTTATACACTATGTATGATTTTTTGAGTATCCTAAAAATATACCCTTTTGAGATTTAGCATCAAATTTCTTCAAATAAGCTTTGTTGTTTAGAATGTAACAGGTACTTCTAAACTGATGGAAATAAGAGTTAATTGGCTTTCTTCCCTTGTACAGTTCATATGATGTCTTGTTCATAGTAGGTCTAATATAGAATCTATTTTGAACATAACATGATGTGTTTACAGCTTCTCCACAAGTACTTAGGTAATTTGTTTTCATGGATCATAGTTCTGGTCATTACTTGTAGAGATATATTATTTTTCTCTACTTGAAGAATTTCATGTTTTTCACAAAATAGCTCAAGTGGCTCATTTTCAAATTCACCATCATGATCACTTCTTACCTTTAAAATTTTAGATTCTTTTTCACTTTGCACTTGTATGTAGAAGATGTTGAACATATCATATGACTCATCCTTAGTTCTCAAGAATTTAACCCAAGTCCATCTGCTATAGTTGTCAACAATGACTAGACCATATTTCTTTCCATTGATTGATGCAGTACTGACAGGACCAAACAAATCAATGAGAATCAGTTCAAAGGGTCTAGAGGTAGAGACAATGTTTTTAGATTTGAAAGAAGTTTTGCTGATTTTTTCTACTTGGCATGCTCCACAAAGAGCATCAGAGTGATAATTGAGATTTGGAAATCCTTTAACAAGTTTTAACTTGTTAAGTTTAGAGATTAATCTCCACTTAACATGACATAACCTTCTGTGCTAGATCCACTTCTCGTTACTCACAAATAGAAGGCAAAGTACCTCCTGATAACCCAATTCAGAAAAGTTGATTTTGTAAAGAATGCCCTTTTCTATTCCCTTTGAACACTATGGTATTGTCATATTCGTTCATGACTATGCAATTGTTCTTATTAAACATGACTTCATAACCATTGTCACAAAATTGACTAATGATCAGTAGGTTATGTTTAAGTCCATCTACAAGCCAAACATTATTCATTAAAATAGAGGAGTTACCAATAGTACCCATACCCGTGATCTTTTCTTTCTAATTTCCTCCATATCCCACAGTTTCTCCCTCTTTCAGAGTTAGGGTTTAGAACATAAGCTTTATTCCTATCATATGTCGTGAGTAGCCACTGTTCAGGTACCAAGATTGCTGCTTTGCTTCTCCCTTGAAACATATATGCAGGAAAGACAAATTGAGATTTAGGTATCCATAATTATACGGGTCCTTTATGGTTAGTTTTGATAGGTTTCTTCTTGTTTTGTACCTTTTCTTCATATGATAAGGTTTAGGATTATTCAAGACTTTTTATTTAAAAGTTTGTTGTCTTGAATGAATCTTAGCCTTAGATTCTTAGTCTTTCAGTACCTTAGTTTCTAAATCTTACGTTCTGACTTCTTCTGAACCGTTGGCTTTAGAGTCTTAGGCTCTATTTCCTTCAGAACCCTTGATTCAACAGCTTTATATTCTAACTGAATCATAATCTTTGCATTTTAAGCAGTGGGTACAAAACAAGAGTCAAGACCTTTTTAAACAGAGCTTGAAAAGGAAAGGTCTGTTGATTTACTCAAGGTTTCAAACCTTGGACTAAACGTTTTTTTTTGTGAGTAACGCATACCTTCCCCTTTGCTTTTACTTACTCCATAAATCATGGAAGAAAATTTAGTTTTATTGAAGCCATTTATGAGAAATTCTTGAAGATCCATTTCATGCTCATCAAGAGGTTTGTCAGACACTTCCTTTACTAGAGCAATATGATATTTTTCTAGATCTTCATTTTTGTTTTGAATAGACTTTAGCTCATCTTTTAAAAGATCATATTGTTTTTTCAATATTTTCATGTGTCTATCTTTCTCTTGACATCTCCCCATAAGCTCTTGAACAAAAGTAATTAATCAGAACGAGATAGTTTAGAAAATACCCCATCCTCTTCCTCAGACTCTGAGCCAAAATTTGAGTCAGATCCTGCTTCTGATGATTTAAGAGCCATCAATGCAAGGTTGCCTTGTCTTCATCCTTTTTATAGTTTTCATCATTATCAAGTTCATCCCATGTTACCCTGAGACTTCTTTTGAATTTGTTTTTGGAGTTATCCTTCTAAAAGTTTCCCTTCTTTGCCTTATCCTTTTGTACCTCAATACATTCAGCAATGAAGTGACTAGGCTTCTTACAGTTGAAGCACCTTTTTTTATTATCCTTCTTATCTCTGGAGCTAGATCCTCTAAAGCCATTGTTTCTTCCAGAGAATCTTTTGTTCTTCCCGGCCAGATGCTTAAATCTTTTAATGTTGAAGTCCATTTCCTCCTCATCTGAGTCATCCTCAGAATCTTCTGCCTGAGAATTTTCTTTAGACTTCCAAACATGAGGAGCCTTTACAATTTTAGCAACAGATTTCAAAGCAAAAGGCTTTGACTTTCTGATAGGTTCATCTCCATTGAGCTCCATCTCATGGCTCTGAAGATTACTGATGAAACTTTCAAGACTTAATGTGTTTAAGTCTTTAGCCTCCTGTATAGTTGTCACGTTGGGTATGTATCTGACAGGAAAACTCCTAAGAATCATCTTTACATGATCAGACGTAGTATAGATCTTGTTCAGACCCGAAGTCCAAATACAAGAACTTGAAACCTAGAGAACATTATTTCATGTCTTCATCATCCTTCATTCTGAACAACTCATAATGGTGAACCAAAAGGTTAGCCTTAGCTTCATGAACTTGTTGATTCTCTTCATAAGTAGCACATAGGGAACTAGAAATGGCCGTAGCAGTAGATTTGTCAATGATTTTAATGTACTCTAAATGAGGTAGAGCATCAACTAAGATACCTCTAACTCTATGATATTTTATATAGACCTTATCTTATTTTGATGTACTCTGAATAAGGTAGATCATCAACTAAGATACCTCTTTCATAGAATTCCAACCGTTGTGAAAAATGACTTAAAAATAAATAAATAAATAAAAACAAAAATGTAGGTGCTAGGATTCGAACCCATGACCTTGGGTGAATTTTCACCACTGTAGGAAGTATCGTTGTGAAAAGTGGCTTAAAAATAAATAAAAAACAAAAGTGTAGGTTCTAGGATTCAAACTCATGACTAGACGCTACTTTTCACCACGGTTAGAAGTTGCAACCGTGGTGAAAAGTGGCTTAAAAATAAAAATAAAAGGAAATTTCCTAATTGAATAGATTCTACCACGGTGGATACTTTGGCCGAGGTAAAATGGCGTTACGAAAGATATTTTTTGTAGTAGTGAAAATAACCCTAAGGGCTTGTCCTTTTTATCTTATGCGCATAGATGCACATGGAAGCCCTCCCTGAAGTAGCATATTGGTGATGAGACAAATATTTAATGTGCATGTTTCCAAGACTACCAACTCCCATTCAACTCCTCAATAAACTCCCCCTCTCTCCATATAGTATTTTTAACAAAGAAGATATCTCCTTGACATAACTCCCTTGGGGCCGATCATAGAATTTCCACATCAAATTCTAATTTCATGTTTGATAGCAAGGACTTGGGGTTAATTTTAAGGGTTGGCCAAACAACCCAATAAGGACCCAATCCAAGTTATAGACTCAATCCAATTCCACACCTATCAAAGTTGGCAAACTAATACATTTATGTGAGGTAGCCTTACACTAGAGCAAGGCACCACTCCGTCTTAATTGTTGGGTCTATCCAGAAATCCCTCGAGCGAGATGTCCAACTTACCAAAGACTGTTTTAAGTGTTGATCCTATATAAGTGTGACTTTGTGTCACACCAATGTACAATTCGTTACATAGATTCAAATTTTCACCTATTTGAGTTCACTAACTTGAACGTTTGAGTGTTAATATTGCAGGTAAACACATCATCCATTTACTAGAAATTTCCATTGACGTGTCAAAGATTTTTCATTGAGGATTTTGTTAAGAAATGTGGTTGGAACTAACTCAACCCTATAAAACTGGTTGGTAGAGTGAAGTTAAGAAATGTGGTCGGGACTAACTCAACCCTACAAAATCGGTTGGTAGAGTGAGGGTTGCCCCCACTTATAAACACATGTTTATGCCATATATTATCCGATTTAGAACTCTTAACACACACCCTCACGCTCAGGACTAGACAATTGGAGCGTGGAAATAAATGGTGGGTGGCCTACCAGATCTTAAACGAGACTCTTGATACCATGTTGAAAAATGTGGTATGACCTAACTCAACTCTACAAAACCGATTGGTAGAGTGAGGATTACTCTCACTTATAAACACATGTTCATGTTATATATTATTCTATGTGAGACTCTTAATAGATTTCACCAACTCATTACTTTTTTCTATTTCACTCCAAAATGAAAAAAAAAATATCAATTAAGCCTATAAAATTAGAAACATAGATAACATGAGAATACATTACTAAAAAATTTAGTTACAAAAACTATTGACAACCTTGTCTCTTGGAATTTACCTAAAAAATCGCCCCCGGTATGGAATGCAATATGTGTGGGGTCTATTTAACCATTAATTTTAGGATGTTTCTTTGAAAGAAAAAAAAGTGGAATTAATTGGTCAAAGAAAAAACATAGTATACACACTAATATGTAGTGCCGTCAGTTAAGATTAAAGTATATGAGTTCCATCATGCTATGAGTTTTCAATTTTCTACCTAATTAAGAAACAAGTCTATCTAATTTTATAATTAAGATGAAGTTAGACATAAATACAAGCTAAAATTAAGAAAGAAGACTTAAAGTGCATAACTATAACATTGGAAATGAAAAAAAAAAAATGGTGATTACTTTCTACATGTGTATTTGATGGATCAACTTACCATTTACATATAAAAGATGATTTTTTTTTACCAATAGAAATGAAACTCGATCACTTAGTTAAGTTTCAGTAGTGTTATAAAATCAAAAATGTATTTCTTTTTTTCTTCATAGATAAATAAGTTATTGAATTTATTCTGTTTGTTTGCACTGATTTTTGTTTATTGGGTTGAGTATCTCTAGTACTCTCTTTTAATATATTTGTGATTATCAAAAAAGAGCTATTGAATTTATTATCTTTAATTTATATTATTTTGAAAAGTTAAATTATTTTCTTATATATACTAAAAATAATTTATTTGATTGTCATTGTTCTCTATCATTGTATATCAAATTGTTTTATGTGATCAACAAGATTGAATTACCAATCCATCCAATGAAAATCCACTTGATTCTTAACCTTGGCAAGAAATCACTCCGAGATACGAGGTACGCACATGCTAAACACGACTCCGATATCAATAATAATTTTAAAAAATAAATAGATTAAATGTAATTATAAGTGACAGTATAAGTGTCTGACACAGACATAAATAGGGACACAATTTTTTTTCAAAAATATCGGTATTACATAACTCCCGAGTCAAGGATTTGATCGGACCAACTAAGTCAAACTCACCCACAATGATCCTCCTTGATTTTTCTGTTGATCAGATTGTAGAATTGCTTTTGATGATGTTCTACCACTTGTATTCCTACCCAAACACTCACCCTCCTTCAAACCTGTAAACTAACCGGACAGATAATAAACAAGTGGATCACATTTTCTAAAACATCTACTTGTTTATTTTTTATAGTTAGCTGTTTTAGGTTCCTATATGTAACTATTGTTTGGCCTTTTTCCGGTGCTTTTTGGAGTATTAGGCTCCTTTTTCTTGTGTTCTTTTGGTTGTCTCTTTATACTTTGAAATTTGTTGTTAAAAAAGCTTCTCGTATTCATTTTAGCTGTAATTTAGAGTTTGAAGAGAAAAAAAAAAAAGATTAACTGTCGCAGTTTAAGTGTTAAGGCTCACAATTGCATCTAATTGTAAAATTTTAACAAACTTACAATAAATATTTCTTTTCATAATATATATACACACACAAATATCATATATTCATTCAAATATATCCAATAGTGAACTTGAATTTAATTAAGAGATTAATTACTATGCACTGACAGTGTAAAAAGTTTTACACTGTCAGTACATCACCATCATCCGTTTGGGTTACTTTACAGATTATTAAATTAAAAATCAAACTTCTCTTTACATCCAACGGTTATAATTAACTGACAGTGTAAAATCCTTTTACACTGTCATTGCATTTCAATTAAATCCTTTAATTAATAGGAAACAAAATGACATATCATTGTTCAAATTAATTAGAAGGGTAATTATAAAAACCATGAGAGTTAACATGTTCAAGACCAAGAGAAGAAGAAGCTTGATGAGTAAACCTAATCAAATCAGCATGAGTAGCATCAAGTTCTTTTTGAAGGCTAAGAAGTTGTTTTTGAAGAACTGAAATAGCTCCAACACAACCATAAACTGGATCTTTAATCCTTGCTTCAGCTTCATACGCTAAAGAGTTCACTGCATCTTCTCTTTGATGAGGTAAAACTTCATTCAGAATTTTGCTAACATTACTTGCACCAAATATTTTGTGAACATTTATAAATTTGTGAGGCTCTTCTGGTGGAAAATAGGGTGCAAATATGCATTCTTCATTGCATTTTCTTCTTAGAAACTTGCAAGCAGCACATGGAGGATTTGATGAGTAGCTAGATGCCATCACAATCTAATTAACCTTACTTCACTGTAAACCAAATTATTAATTATATATATAATCAAACCAAAAACTATTTAAATTAACAGATTTAATTACTTTTAATCATAATAATAACAAAATAAAAAGAAAAATTATCCAAATAATTTAATTAAGGACTAAAACTCAAATCTAAAAAATAAATAAAAATTATTTTTTCTTAATTCATTTGCATCAAAACATAATTATTATGTAGTAAAATCAAACTAGCTAAACTGACAATTTTAACTAGTTTGAATAATATATCAAAATAATAGAATTAATGACAAACTTGATACAAAAAAAAAAAAAACATAATGAAATCCCTTTCTAATTTTTACCTCACTAAAAAATTTAATATAACTCTACAACAAAATTATAATTGAAAATTAGGAAAAATATGAAAAAATCACAAAAAACATTATCCTAAACATAACTGTATAATTCTTCTCATCCTTAATTATTTTCATAGTAATGTATATAAGTGAGTGAGAAACAATAAGTTTAATCTCTTTATTCCATAGATCGACATACATATATCTAAACTAGGGTTATGGAGACTTTACTTGCTTATTAATCTCTCATATTTTCTTTCCTTTGTGATGTTCACATGGAAGTGGCCAAAAGGGAATAGAAAGGCACACCAACCACACTAGACAAAACTTTCAAATATACATTGCATATGTTCCAAAACTTTCAAAAACCAACATCATGATGATCCAACAAGAGAAACTTCAACAAAAGTCATATATATTTTGGCATAAAAACTATACCTTAAGGTTTTATTGAACAAAATATGGCAATTTCGATCATTACCTTTTCCACCCTTAGTTAGGCTAGATCTTTTCAAGATCTACTCTTAGAGAGAGACTCTTTAAGAGAAAGAGAAAGAGAAAGAGAGAGAGATTAGAACCCTAGTTAGCTAGTTATAAATAGTTGAAGGAGAAGACAAGATGAGAGAAATCCGGAAATTCATATAGTAACAACATGAGAGTGTATAGGGAGGAGGCAAAGAGCATTTTTCTGGTGAGAAATTAGAAACAAAAGCAAAAGACAATGTGAAAAGGAATGACAATGACATAAGCTTTTCATTATAATAATAATATCAAGCACTATACTAGAATAGGCATGTTTAACTTGTAATAATCCAACAATTGCTAGAAATGTTTAAAAAACAAATTTATACTTGGATTAGAATGTTTTATTTGCACATAATATTGTATTTAACGTGTTTACCTTTATCATAATAAATCAAGGAAAATACACTTTACATATTAATCTTGGTATCTATATTTCCTTAAACAATTAACTATAAATACTACAACAACAAAAAATACATCTTATTTTAAATGCGAAGTGGATTGTAACTTTGTTACATTGGTGAAATAACGAAAGGCGACATGAAAACTTGTCACTCTACCGTTCGGTTTTTGAATAATCGAGAGGATAATTAAAATGGTCGTGAGTTTGATCTCTAGAGAATCCTTTTTATTTAAATGGCGAAAACACATATCCCGTTGATTTTGAAATATAATTGACAGGTAAACAAGGTTGAGTTTATTATATCTAATGTAGATTACTTGTATCATTTAGCCCTAGCTGAACATATAATTTTTCAAATTGGTTTACAAAATAATTATATGAACAATTATAGTTGAAGAATAGATTACACTACTTAATGATTTTCGAGTATTTTGCAACTCATCATTCATCTCATATTTTTTAATGGTTAAAATCTCTCCAATGCTTCTTGTTTTCGTTCAACTTTCTTCCATACTTTTTCAATGAACAAGTATGGAAGAAAGTTGAACGAAAACTAGAAGTATTGGAGAGATTTTAACCATTAAAGAACGTGAGATGAACGATAAGTTGCAAAATACTAAAAAAAACATTTATTAGTGTTAGATGTTTTTCAAATAATGATTTTTCATATTATTATTTTCAAAAACAATTTAATAAATTATATGTTCAAAGAGAGGTTAGTGAAACAAACAATCAACATTAGATATAATAAGCTCAATTGGATTTTTTGTCACTATAATATCCTCTTGACATTTCCAGAGGAACAAGATGAAAGATGCATAAAGAATTACAAAAAACATAATCTTAGTCTCAATCTCAAACTCAAATTCAATAACAACAACTAAACCCTAAACATATAGATTTCAAAACTTTGCTAAGTATAACAACTAGACAATAACAACAATAACATCAACAAGTCAAAAACAACAACAAATAATAGCAATGTTAACATTATCTCAATCCAAACAACAATTAACATTAAACAACAACTCAAAAAAAAAAAAACAACAATCTCTTAACAAAAATACAACAACATCAACAATAAAACTATAACTTCAATCTTAATAAACCTATAACATATTTATCTCAACAAAAAACAACAATATATAACATCAATCTCAGTTTAAACAACAACAACAAGATTAAATATCTTATATTTTGGGTCTCAACAACAACAATAACAAACAACAACAAAATACATCAACAACAATAACGTTAGTGTAACATGAATAGTGATGTTAGAATGCCAGATTTGTGAAGAAGAAGTGAAGAAGAAGAAGAAGAAGAAGAAGAAGAAGAAGAAGAAGAAGAAGAAGAAGAAGAAGAATCAAACAAGAGCCCTAAACACATATCATATTCGTATTTCTTTACTTTTTTTAGGAGTTGGAGGATGATATGTGTGTAGGGCTATTATTGTATAGAGCTCTTCGTTAGGGCTTTGTGGGTGTTTTTTTAGTATATGTTTTTAGGTAAGTGAAATTGAATGCTACAAATTTATATATATATATATATATATATATATATATATATATATATATATATATATATATGTGTGTGTGTGTGTGTGAAACTTAGTAACATGACACCTCCGATAACTCTTCACCCAATGTTTGTATAACAAAATCCACCATTTTATTGAAAACTATTATCAAATAGACCAGGCCTATAAAATTTCACATTAATAAAAAAGCAGTTGATATGTTAAAGAGAAAGATAAAAATTAACGGTTTTCATGAAGTTTTGTAAGACATTCGTTTTTAGGTATCTTTTTGACATGTCAAATGATTTTCGATTGATATTAAATTTTATAGACATAATCTATATGATAATAGCTTTCAATCCAACAGTGGCTTTTGTTGAAACAAGTTTGGTTCATACCATGTATCCTCCAAGGTTTTGATGATAATAAAGTATTTGAAAATCAATTAGGATTTCTAACTAGCTAGTTTGTATGTGTGCAGAATTATATTTACTTGATGGAACTGGTTCTGACACTGAAACGACTTTGGTTCGGTTATGATCATGCTAGTAGACTCCAGCTCAAAAGTGTGCTATGCTGCCTCTGATGCTGAGTAATGTCATGTTAGTTCTTCTAACACGTGACTCAAGATTTATTGACATTATCGTTTACAGGTTGTGTTGTACTTGAACCATAGTTGTATCCTCTGGACAAAGGCTTTGTTTTGTGGATATCCTTGTGACTGAAATTTCCAACACCTGCTTTATCGAAAAGAATATGTACTAGAAGAATTGATTTGTTTGTAATCGTTGAAGATGGTCTAACGTCTCTATTTCTTTGGCTATAAAAAGCAGCTGAAGATTTAAAGATCATCAAGAAATAACACTGCAATACTACTGAGAAATACGCGAACTACTATCAGAAAGTTGAGTCTGTTTAGAGTTCTTATTCTTGTGTTAATTAAGAAATTTGTAAAAGTGTGTTGTATTATTTTGAACACTTCTGATATTTATCAAGTGTTGTTGTAAGTTATTCCTTCTCTAAATTATCTATTTAGATAAAAGTCTTAGACACGGGCTATAAGCACAGGTAAAAGTCTTAGACACGAGCTCTAAGCACAGGTAAAAGTCTTATACACGAGCTCTAAGCACATATGAAAGTCTTAGACACGAGTTCTAAGCAAAGGAGAAAGTCTTAGACACGAGCTCTAAGTAAAGGTAAAGTGTTAGGCAGGTAGTCTAAGCAAGGTGAAGCCTCAGTTAGGAGCTAACTGAGCAGTGTGAAGTCTTAGACACGAGCTCTAAGCAAGTGAAGTCTTAGACACGAGCTCTAAGCAAGGGAAGTCTTGGACAAGTGGACTGAGCAAAAAGAAAATTCTTATACAAGTGTGTATAAGAAAGTGTAATCATGTTGATTATAATGGAAAATCTCTTGCTTAGCAGGTGGACTGGAGTACTCTCAGTTGGAAGAGGAACCAGGATAACTAGTGTGTGTTTTTTGATATTTTTACTTTACTTCTGTCTCTATTTCCACTGCACCATATCAAATTCTGAACTTAGTTTTTGGAATCTGAACTCTGGTTCAGAAGTAAATCTAATTTTTGCAAAACACAATTCAACCCCCTCCCCTTTCTTGTATATTTTTCACCCCTTCATTTGGCATCAGAGCAAGGTCTGTGTGTAACACCTAACAGTGGTACAGTCAAAGATCCAACGAGAAAAATATGGATCCTAAGGTTACTACTCCTAGTACCTCAAGGGGGATTCCCTATGATTACAGTAGCTCTGAAAGAAATCATTACACTGCTAAACCTCTTGTATTCAATGGTGACTCTACTGAATTTGAATGATGGAAACGCAAGATGTATATGTATATCATTAGACTCGATGATGAGCTATGGGATATTCTTAAAGATGGCATTGGCATTCTTGTAGACAGTTTTGGTATGGTTGCTGACAGAAAAACTCTGACTCCTGCTCAAAATAGAATTTACAAAAAACATCATAGAGTCAAAGGTATTCTGGTTGATGCACTTTCACTTGCCGAGTATTTGAAAAATATTGATAAGTCTTCTGCAAAGACTATCTTTGAATCTCTGTGTTCTACTTATTAAGGAAATCAACAAGTCAAAGAAGTCAAAGTTGGCTTGTTGATACAGAAGTATGAGCTATTCAAAATGAAGGAAGATGAGGATATTGAGATCAAATGACACCTAGGTGTCAAACTTAGTAAAATCACACCTCCGATATAGGGTTGGGATCAAATGACACCTAGGTGTCAAACTTAGTAACATCACACCTTCGATAACTCTTCACTCTATGTTTGTATAACAAAATCCACTGCTGGATTGAAATTTATTATCATATAGATCACGCTTATAAAATTTCACATCAATAAAAAATCATTTGATATGTTAAAGAGAATGATAAAAATTAACGGTTTTCATGAAGTTTTGTAAGATGTTCGTTTTTATGTATCTTGTTGAGATGTCAAACTCAAACTCAAACTCAAATTCAATAACAACAACTAAATTATAAACATATAGATTTCAAAAGTTTGCTAAGTATAACAACTGGGCAATAACAACAATAACATCAACAAGTCAAAAACATCAATAAATAACAACAATGTTAACATTATCTCAATCTAAACAATAATTAACATTAAACAACAACTAAAAAAACAATCTCTCAATAAAAATACAGCAACATCAACAATAAAACTATAACTTCAATCTTAATAAACCTATAACATATTTGTCCCAACAAAAACAAAAATATATAACATCAATCTCAGCAACAAGATTAAATATCTAATATTTTGGGTCTCAACAACAACAATAAACAACAACAAGATTAAATATCTAATATTTTGGGTCTCAACAACAACAATAAAAAACAACAACAAAATACATCAACAACAATAATGTTAGTGTAACATGTATAGTGATGTTAGACATACCAGATCTATGAAGAAGAAGAAGAAGAAGAAGAAGCAAACAAGAGCCCTAAACACATATCATATTCGTATTTCTTTACTTTTTTAGGAGTTAGAGGATGATATGTGTTTAGGGTTCTTATTTTATAGAGCTCTTCGTTAGGGTTTTATGGGTGTTTTTATAGTATATGTTTTTTAGGTAAGTGAAACTGAATGCTACAAGTTTATATATATATATATATATATATATATATATATATATATATAGGGTTGGGATCAAATGACACCAAGATGTCAAACTTAGTAACATCACACATCTGATAACTCTCCATCCTATGTTTGTATAATAAAATCCACCATTGGATTGAAAGCTATTATCATATAGATCACGCCTATAAAATTTTATATCAATCAAAAATAATTTGATATGTTAAAGAGAATGATAAAAATTAACGGTTTTCATGAAGTTTTGTAAGACGTTCATTTTTATGTATCTTGTTGACATGTCAAACGATTTCTGATTGATATTAAATTTTATTGACATAATATATATGATAATAGATTTCAATCCAACGATGGATTTTATTTTACGAATATAGGGTGAAGAGTTATCAGAGGTGTCATGTTACTAAGTTTGACACTTTAGTGTCATTTGATATATATATATATATATATATATATATATATATATATATATATATATATATATATATATATATATATATATATATATATATATATATATATATATATATATATATATATATATAAGAGTAAATATTTTCGCCCCGTAAATTGAAGTGAATTAGCTTACCCCTCAGTTTTCTAGAAAAACTGATGGGTAAACTAATTCGTATCATAAATTAAAGTTGTTGGGATAATCTGAATTAGTTTACCCCTCAGTTTTTCTAGGAGACCGGGGGAATAGTTTTTTTCATTTAAAAAAAATGGTACGTTAAGGTATTATACCTTGGTGTTTTGTTACGCTGGGTGAAAACGTTGTCATAAAATGTAATATTTGTAGTAGTGAAAGTGTAAAATATGTTTCATGCCTATCATTTTGGTGTGTTTTATAAACTCGTGAGCAAATTTTTGGCTGTTAAAATGATTTTGGTGTGTTTTATTAAACCATTTTTATTACAATAATTACACTTACGAGTATTGCATTTAGAGATCATTTTTTAATACATATATTAATAAAACTTTAACATTATTTTAAGGTTCATAACCTAGGTTAAGCCTTATTATATGATGCTCTTTGATTTTCAAGGAGATTCACTTTATCGCTTACCTTAGTGAATTTATCAAATGTTTTTTGTAAATCCTTGTTTTTACTTTTCAAAACATCACATTGATCACACTTGATAGATTCATCTAATACTTCGTGAGAAGTAGAAGTGATTTGAATTGGAATATTTTGCCTTTCTTTAAGATTTTCTATTTCTTCCAAGAGGTTTATATTTTCAAATTCGATGGAAGAAAAATGTTTTTAGAAGAGGAGACAACATGTTTTAACGTATTTGTTTCTTTATTTAGCTTCTTGCAAATGAAAAATAAATCATGATAGGAGAAATGTGAAGTTATCTCATTTTCTTCTTCATCCTAGGATTCCATGTCATTGCCATCCCATGATATATAGGCCCTCCTTACTTATCTTTGAGGCTTCTTAAACTTTCTTTGATTCTGATTCTAGTTTCTTCTCTAATTCTGGTTTTGAGGTAATTTTGGTATTATGTGCTCCATCTTTCCACATTGAAAACATATAGGAGTGAAGGATGATTTTCCTTTATTCTTCTATTTCTATTCTTTCTTCTTCTCGCATTTGATAAACTTTATGAAGTTCTGAAAAATCAACATCATTTCTTCATTGGTGGATTCATAATCTTTTTCTCCGATTTTGAGTGCCAAGGTTTTATTCTTCATGTCTCCTTCCTCATCATCTGCAAGTCTCTTCAGATTCATCTCATGTTCATGCAATTTCCCGAAGAGAGTATACAAGTCCATGTATGTGTAATACCCTGTATAATATATACCTAGAATAATACAATACAAGCATTTTATTTGGTACCGACACCATCATAAGTTCCTAATGGCATAATTCACATACTTGACCATTCTAAAAACATAATAATAACTATGGTACAAGATATGGAAACAAGGCAAAACAAAATCTAAGATCAATATACAATATCCTCAATTGTATACAACAAATACACAGCGAAAAACTAAAGTTAGGCTTCTCTTGAAACATCCAAGCATAGCTCCACTTGTAAATCAACCTGCAAATACCTCCTGAAAATAATTAACAATAGTGGGGTGAGATACATCAAATCTCAGTGAGTTCTCTATCTTATGGATTCTATCGGCTTTACAGGGTTCTACCAATCCTAACTCTAGTCAAGGGGGAGGAAAATGACCTTGAGTACACAATCTCACAATCTCACACTATATGGAAACATGTCATGAGTTCATCAACTCAAAATATCACTAATCAATAACCGTACCAAGGTATCCCTCTTGCCCGTTCGCTTCTACGTCTAGAAGTCAACCCGGGTCCTGGATCCTTGTAGTTTCTTGGCATACGAAATGGATTCGGAATTAAGGGATGCATTATCTCCTTAATTCATCACTTCACATGGCCTCTCATGCCATCATAATTCTTTACCCGTAGGTTCTATTCGTACTATAACATTGGGAGTCAAACCTGCCAAGTAATTCTGCCTGCACTTCAGAGGAGCTCGAGACTCATGAAGGCCTCTCAAGGGCAACTCAAAAGAAAATGGTTACGATTACGTGATCATATACATAAACGTGATTGTATTCGACAATCACCAGGCCACATTAGCCTTTAGGCCTCTCATGCCTTTAACAATAAAACATAACAATTACACATGTTCCATACTAGTGTTTCACTCATTTCTATACCATTCAGTAATGGACACACGCCTCGGCCTCTCATGCACGAGCGTTGTCATTACGTTATCTACTCTAGGCCAGAACTCGTCAATGAATGGACGAGCGTCGCCATCCAGAGTTTCTATCACAATTCTAGTCACAACCTAGAATTACCATTTTGTTTTGGGGTAAAGTTTCCTCACTCTCCCTACTCATTTTTAACATGCATATTCTCTCATTCATTTTAACAACAATATTAGATAGATATGGCATAACACAAATATTACAAGTAAATACATATAATCACACATCACATAAAACATCACTTTCGGGTTCCCTCTGATTCATTTAATCGGTATCGAAATCAATAATTTTCACTCTCATCCCGTAGGATATTTTCACAGCTTTCTAACAGCTATAATTATGCCTCGATCGGATTCACGATCCAAAAGATATGGATTTCAACATATCACATAACCATTATTTCATTCATTTTACACTAAAATAATTAATCCCACATCATACTCAATATTTTCACTTTTTATTGGGTAGAGGGTTGTCATAGCTTTCCAACGGTACCAAGAACGCTTAAATCGGAACCACGGTTCGGAAGTTATGAATTTTTAAAGAAAAGAAAATATTTGGAAAACTCCTAGGAGCGCCCGGCGGTCAAGATTTCGCCCGGCGGTGCCCCTTCGCCTGTGCTTCGCCTGGCGAAGCAGCGGTGTCAATCCCATATCCAAAACTCAAAAGTTACAGAAACGTGCTATGCTGCGCCCCTTGGCTTTCGCCGACGCTCTAAGCACCGCCAGGCGCTCTGCACCAGAAGCAGAATTTTCTGCTGCATTTCTTAGGGTTCCAAGGCTCCAAAATTCATCCTTTCCACACCCAATCGTTTCCAAACACGAAAACAAGTATTATCAATTGATCATATGCATATTACGACTACTCTACGTAATTTACATCTAATTCATCCGTTAGATTTGTCCGTTTAATAATTTTCTCTCAAATCTAACCTAAGTTCAAAACTTATAATTCTAGAACTTAGAGTGTCTAACTAGAACCCACCTGGTAATCGAAGAGGAGTTTGAAGAAGATGGTGATGATGATGATCCATGGGTTTTCTCACTTCTTCCTCTTTCTCCATTTCTCTTCCTTTCCTCTTCTTTCTCTTTTCTTTTTCTCCTTACTAACTTCTTCTTCTTTCTTCCTTTTCTCTTTCCAAATATATATATATAACCAATATTATATAATATAATCCAATAGGGTAAAATATCTCCAATTGATATTTTGTCATCTCAACCCAATTGATCAATTATTGGAGTTACCTTAAAATACTCCCTTAAACTAATAAATATCACTCTGACTTTTTAATAAAATAATTTATCTCTTCTGATATCCAATTGAGCACTTAATTAATACGGGGTATTATAGTATGATAAAATCCTGGATTCAAAAATCGTAGTGACTTTGCGTTTCCAACCGCGATTTAAGCATATAAGGACTTTTATGATCAAGTCCTCATTTTTAAAAACTTTTCCAAGGGTTCTCATGTGATTAACAATTTGGACAAAGTATTTGTGCACATCATAAATATTTTTTTTAGGTTTCATTATGAAGAGTTCATATTCATGAGTTAATATGTACATCCTTGTCCTTTTCACATCTTTTGTACCTTCATGTGTTACTTCAATGATGTCACACATTTCTTTAGTAGTCTCGCAATGATAAACACTAAAAAGTTCATCAAGACCAAGAGTAGTAGTAATGATAGTTTTAAATTTTTTAATGTGTTTCACTTTTTCACTTTCCTCTTTGGTCTAATCATCTTCCTTTTTGATTACCACAAAGTTATTGACTTCATGTGTGGTAACAAATGGACCATTTTTCAAATTCTTCTGCATTTCACACTACTACAGAAAACATATACAACAACGGTTGAAAAATGGATAACATCACGCGTGACCTGTCGTTGTTACGTAGGGTGTGGTTATATATGCGCTACTTACAAATCGGTCTTATGACCGTTGTAGAAAACCTGAAGGCATGCTATATATGATCACGGTTGCTATCACTAACCATTGTGGAATATACGTTTAGGTAAATAACATTTTTTAACAGTTAATATAAATAACCGTTGTTGATAGTACCCAGAGTTTATTATATAATATGTAGATTGCTTATTTTTCAGTAAACCTCACAACAACATACAACCATTCAAATTGATGAAGAATTATATAATCTGAAAATTACACTATTCTTGAAAGCCAACTTAAACAAGCCACTATTTTCCAAATTGCATCCGTCCCATCGTTCATCTCATGATGTTTAACATATAGAATGTGGTTTAATGGTCTAAGTCTTTCATGACGTCAATTCCTTCTATTCTAGTTTAATTTGTATAATATCAATAAATTGTTGTTATTAAAATTAAACTATAAGTGAAGATATGGATGTGATGAAGGAACCAGGTCATTGACCCACATTCTATATGTTAAACAACGTGAGATGAACGATGACAAGGATGCAATTCAGAAAACATTGATTGGTATAAGTTGGTTTTCAAATACAACTTAATTTTCAGATTATAAGTTTCTATGTCAATTTAAATTAAATGTATTTTCAGTGAAGGGTTAGTGAAACAAACAATCTACATAGCATATAATAAACTCAACTTCATATAACAACATACAACAACACAAGATATTATGTAATGTTTTAAGAATTTAAAGAACAAAACATTGCTAAGTCACAAGAAGCTTCTTTCTTGTGACTTAGCAATGTTTTGTTCATATTCTTAAAACATTAATCAACAACAACAACAACAATAGAAACATACATCAACAACAACAACATACAACAACATTCAACAATACAATATATTATGTAATGTTTAAAGAATGCACCTTTTTTAAAAATAATCGTGGATCTGGAACAAATTATGATTTTTCATCTAGTTTATGAAGCTATGAAGAAGAAGTACAAGGTGAATGAAGTTAACACAATAACTTCATACTTGTATTTTTCTTCGTAGCTACACAAACCATATGTATCATAGCCAAAGTATACGTATTGTTAAGGTGGTGAAGACGAATCTGGAAAAAAATGAGAACATTCACCAAATAAAAAAATGAGAACCCATTTTAACAAGAAATGTAAACAAAATTGAAGCATAAGTTTAATGAACGAACCTGAAATATGATTAAAGAGTATCATAGTGATTGGTGAAGACGAATCTGAATGTTTAAGAAAGTTTAAAGAGTGGCATGGATGTTAGGGTTATGTTATGAGAGAAAAAAGTGCAATATGTTAGGGTTTTCATTTGAGAGAAACGACTGTTATATACTGAACCATAGATAATTTCCTTTATATAGTAAAAAATATCACTTTTCATCACAGTTAGAAAGAAAAACCGTGATATAATATATCACTTTTCATCACGGTTAGAAAGAAAAACTGTGATATAATTTTAAACTTTTACAACGGTTCTTTAGTGAAACTGTCGTTAAATAACTTTTAATTATTAATTTATTTATGAACCCAGTGGTGAGATAGTTATTAATTATTGTTATTGTTATTTTTCATTACTGTTGTGATTGTTGTTGTTATTTTTGTTGGCTTGTACTTTTTTTTAACAATAATAGTGTATAAATGAAAGAGTATATAAAACAATAATAAATAATTTCATTAAGAGGGCCAAAAGGGAAGAGTACGTAAATAATTTTATTACATAATTTTGACAATGTCGGAACAATATCCCCTAGCAGCAAAGGAATCGTCATAATCTATGACTCTCTCCTTACTATCCTTGTCAGAATCATAATAATAAATCTTCCTCAACACCTTTTTCTTCTTCTTCTTCAGTTTCTTCTTCTTCTTCTTCTTCTTCTTCTTCTTGACCTTCCTAACCCTCAGTGTATCCCTGACAGCAGTCGATCCAGATGGTTGGACCTCCTCAGTTGGCTGCTGATCATGGTGTTGTACTGTGGTGACTTCAGTTGAGATATTTCTGTTAGCATTCTCAGATGGAGACCTCATGTTGCTATATGAAGTTATGAAGAATAGTTTTGAAGAAGTGGAAATTCATTATATGAAATTATGCCTTTATAGAAGAGGTTGAAGATGAAACATCTTATGATTTAATGTTTGCAATGATTACTTCCAATGGTTGATATTCTTGAATGGCATTGTGACCGTATTGAAAAATGAAGAAAATTTTCAATCATCATTATAGTTGGGAAGAGTGTTTCTCTCTTTCGAGAAGAGAAAAGGTTATACAGATAATATTACAACTGTTGCATATTAAATTCGTGATTAAATAATCTTCAATTTTTTATTTATTTATGAACTTAAGTGACACATGCTTTTTGTAATAGGAAAAATGGAAAAATGTAGTTGTCAGGATTCGAACCTTGTACCACTCACTTGATCCCCACGGTTGTGTCTATCAACCGTGATTAAATAACTTTCAAAAAAATAAATAAGCATTAGGCGCATCCAGTTTCAGATATTACAACGGTGGAAGGCATGATCGTAGTAATATTATGTTATCGAATGTGTATTTTGTAGTAGTGTCAAAATCTATCTCTTCTATGAAGATTCGCATCTTCACTTTTCATAAAGCATGCCCTTCTCCATAAAAGATGGGTTTGTTTTGTGAATTGTTTGAAGTTATTTCCTTCCTCCTAGGATGTTTAGTCTTCAGTAGAAGTAAGGCTCTAATGCCACTTGTTAAACAAGTAACTCCAAACACAAGAAGGAGGGTAAATTGTGAAGTGCAAAAATTGTGAATAATTTTTAAAAAAATATATATATTTTACTTTGAAAATCAATTTAAGTTAGTGCAGAGATAAAGTAGCGGAAAATAGAAAGACTGATTTAAAGAGGAAATGAAATTAACAACAAAAATTAAAGAGATAAGGATAGAGAGATGACACCTGATTTATAGAGTTTTAGCTTACCACTTGGCCTACTCCTCTCCCTAAAAATTTCTTATTGAGTGTTCCACTAATAAAAAGTCTTGAGCTTTTAAATATATGTCCATGAACCTTATTGCAAAAAAAAAAAGAGATTTTATACAGATTGATCCCTCAAACCAAATGGAACTTTTGACAGCGAGCTCACGAACTAAACAAATAGTTTACCGGATAATCTCAAAAACCAAATAGATTTTGCTAAGACAATCTCAAGAGCTAAACAATTCAAACAAGAGAATCACACTCTTGATGAAGAACACTTAAGCACGAACACAAGTACAACCAAACGCTAACAATTATTTTTCACTCACAAAGTACTGAGGCATCTTAAGTGAAATAATATAAAAAAAGGGCAAAGAAAAGTAGAAAATGAAAATAGGATAGTAGAAATCTGAATTTTGGTGTGATTTAGAATGAGGAGAAGATCTTTATGTTAGACAAGGATAACAATCTAGAAGGGGGGGTTAAATTGATCACCAAATAAAAATTTTCTTATTAAAAATTCTATTTTTTAAAAAAAAATCTATTACAAGCGGAAACGAATCTGGATCAACTCTCGTCTATCCGAACCGTTATTGGTAGAATCAGATATGCGTATAAACTGTAGTAAAACGTATGCTAAAGATGAGAACAACAAACCAATATGATATATATATATATATATATATATAATATGTTTTAATATAAACCACACAAAAATAGACGATTTCCAATGGAATGTAAAAATAAACTTGACTTTGGAATTTTATTGAACACTTAGTGTGCAGTCAATTTATCAAACACTTGGTGTGAAATACACCAAGCTTAATTCTCTTTGTGTTGAAAGTATAACAAATTGTCGCTACGTGAAAAACAGCCGGCGAAAAAAACAGAGTCGCCATCGAACTTTATTTATCCTAACGGAGAAAGGAAAACATCGAGAAAACCTCAAGAAGGGAAATAACATGGTCATCGCAACCAAGTTCGGGGTTCGGGAGTCGATTATGCAAGAGAAAGGTGTTAGCACCCGTCGCATCCGTTTTAATCAACGGGATCCACTCTTGTTGTTCTAAATCTAAGAGTGTGTATATCTAAAGCTTAACTCGCTAAGGGAATGCATGAATGAAAAGGGAAAACAAAAGAAAAGGAGACTCGATAGGATCTCGCAATCATATGCCTACGTATTCCCTCATGTAATGGGAAATCATAGTCAATGTAGTTCGGAGGACTACGGGTGAAAAATGTGAAGTTTGCTCGCCAAGGATTAGGGCCCTTGTGATTACGTATTCTCAACAGGTATGAGAAATCAGAGCGTCTGTATTTCGGACTATGGTTTGTTGGTGTTTTTTATAGGTGATGTTAACGTTCGCGTTCTAGCAGTTAGGTGTATTATCGCCCGCTCGTGGAGTCTTATGTGTTACCTGTATCACTGTAGAACGGAAATAACATGCCCCTTTTTGAAAAGATTTTTGAGGAAATCCCGAAGGATGAAATGATTTGAATTTGTTAAAGTGTTTTTGTTAGGGTTTTGAAAAGAGTTTGAGACGCGTATTGCACTAAAGTTTATGACATAGGAGCGAATGTTTCGTACAAACGATCCAAGCGTCTCGCGTACAAAACACTCTAAGAAGAGGTAAGAAAAAATCCCGCTCATCTTTTCCCATGTGCTTAAGGCTTGTGACGCACTACACGCATCGTGTTTATTAAGTGTTTTTGGATTTTTGATGCAAGAAAGAAATTTGGATGCAAAAGAAAAAAAAAATCTAATGGAGACTGGATCCTAACTATTGTCATGCAATGATGGTCCTAAAGTTGAGGATGAAGGGATTCTAGCCCTAGTGCTGTCATGCAAGAGATTAAAAACCTAATGTCTATCCTACTTCAATCTTCATAAAAGAATAAGTTGAATTAGGAGATCTTAAGGGAACATGTGAGGCAACAAGCAAACAAATAATCGAGGCACAGTTCAAAAGTCAAAATGAACTAACTAGAGAAAACAAACCTAACACATGGAAGCATCAAGCATATAATAGAATCAAACAAAGAAAGAATTATTAACCAAGTTAAATATAGCCAAGCAAAAGAATTCATGCTACAAGTCACCAAGTTAGAAGTCCAAGTTAATTAAAAATTAATAATGCTAAAAAGTTCTAATGATATTAATAGAAATTATTTTAAACCAACAACACAAGCTAATGAAAATAAACTAATCAAAAGTATCAAGTCATCAACTCTAAATCAATATTAATTCTAAAAAATTGAGACAAGGTTAATTCTAAAATTAGCACAATATCTAAACGATTATCAAAATAAGCTAAAGAAATTCTAAAAATGCTAAAAGCAAATAACACTTAACTAAAATCTAAATCAAAATTACCGAGTAAAAAAAATTAGTTCTAAACTAAATTAAAATTAAAACACACAAATTATTTAATAAAAACTAAATTTAAGTTTGGCATAAACCAATTAGAAAAAAGAAACAATAAAGAATGGGGTGCAAAATGGTATAGAGGGACTAATAGAAATGGACTTAATATTTGCTAATCTCTAGCTCAAAAACCAAACCTTTATTAAATAATAAAAAAAAGAAAACAAGAGTTTAAATTCAAATTATACAAGATTTTAACAAAAATTAAAACTAAAAAGAAAAAGTATCAGTAAAATATGAAACCAAATAAAACCTGTTGGATTTCTTTCACTTTAATAAAGACAGAGAAATTTAAACAAGAACATATAAGTTTCTAAAACCTAGAGCACAAAGACTATTTCCTTCCTTTTGTCACTATGATATTCTCCATGAATAGCCATCACATAAGCAACGCAAGGCAACAAGAAAATGGAACAGTAACTGATCCAAATTATTCACAATATATACACAAACCAAATTACAATACTAATGTTATCAGTAAGACAATTCTATTAAAACAAATACCACCTAAACTCTAATTCTAATTTCCCTAACATAAATCACATGGCTGAAATTAAAGCATATTAAAAGATGACTAGAAGTGTTTATTAAAACCAATGCCGTATGAACAACACGTTTAACACTAGCATAACGTCACCGTCAAAATGAAAACAGCCAACAAGCACATGAAAATTTCACTCTAACAGAAACGAGCCAAAAGGATTTAGAAATAACACACAATCGAATAAAACACTGTGACACGACATTCACGCGACAGATATCATTTCAATCATTACCTATGAAATTGAACTATTTCCTAAATCTGATGCTTGATAGCGGCGAATATGGTTGAGCTGCTGAAATGGAAAGTTATCGTCACGCAGTTGTTGTTGTTGTTTGGTTGTTGTCGGTAACGACACACGATGATGGCTGCGAGAGTGATGACGGTGGTGATGTTGTGTGGAGTATGATGGAAGTGTTTGTGCGATATTAGAGAAGAAGAAAAAAAACATGAATTGGTCAAGGTGATCAAAACATTATGGTTGTTTTTTTTCAAATTATTTTTTTGTTGAAAAAGAAAAATGGAAAGTTGGTTTGTGAAGAAAACTCCTTCAGTGTAAGATGTTGGTGCCGGTAAGGTCATAGTCTAAACTGTGAGCTTTGATGGAGTTCGTGTAGGGTGGTTGTTGGGTGGTGCAGCGGTTATGCGAATATTTACGTGGAATGTTTGTATGTCAACGTTGAAGCAAGGTCACATGGTGGCTTTGTTAGTGTGGGTCTGAGGTTGGAAAAAGAGAGTGGTTGTTAATGCTTTGTTGGCAGGGATGGCAACAGAGTGGGGCGGGTTTAACTATACCTGCACCTGCACCCGCCTTCATGTAACAGACCCGTCCTTGCCCCCAAATCCAACCGGAAGAAAAAATTTACCGCTCAGACCCGCCCCCAGTGGAGAACGGGTGCACCCACACCCGTCTTGCCCCCACCTGCAAAAAATTAATTTATTTTTAATTGTAATAAAAATTAATAATTTAATTAAAATATTAATAATTTGGGTCAATTGTATGATACCCCCCGGCCAATAGGGTGAGATTTGATTTTCCCCCCCTCAAGTTCTTTTTTATGGACGCCCCCTCATAAAACCAAACCCAGCCTTTTACTACACCCTTTTACCACACCCCTACATTTGTGGTTTTGTGTATGTGAACTCATCTTCATTCACGGGTTTGTGTATGTGAAATCATCTTCAACAAATTCTAGGGTTTTTCTTCCCTTTCCTTCCTCCATTCGTGAATCATCATCGTCATCCCCTCTGGCCATTATTCGTTCATTCGTGAATCATCATCGTCATCAATGTCTGTTGGAAACAGCGAAAATTCGGTTTCATTTCTAGGTTTACCCAGATGTGGTTGTGATAGAGCAATGAAGATGTGGGTCTCCAATACAAGTAAAAATCGCAATAGAAAGTTCTGGAAATGCCGCAATGCTGGGGTAAGTATCTTTCTGAATTAATTGGCAAAATGTGAATTCAAGGTTTGATTTTTAGCAATGTTAACAGTTGTGTAATTCCAATTTTGTAGACTGGGAATGGTTGTGAATTATTCTTATGGGATGATGAAATTGGAGACTCAAGAAGCGTGTTTGGCACAATTTGTAAGAAGTGTGAGATCCTACAAGCGAATTTTGATGCAGTTATAAGGAAATTGGAGAAGTCGAAGATGAAGCTTGAAGCACAAAGAAGTATTAATATGAAGCTCAAGATAGCAATTGTGTTGTGTTGTTTAATTATTGCTCTTTTGGTTAACTCTGCGTAAAACAATATGGTTATGTAACTTAATGTAAACCAGTTGTTAGCATTTAGCAGTAAGCATTATGTTTCTGTAGCTTTATGTAATTATGTATCAATGGAATGGAAAGATTTATGGTGTAGCCTGTTTATTTTCTGGTGTAATAAGAATGATGTTTAAGAGCCTGTTTAATTTCTGGTGTAATATGAATGATGTTTAAGAGCCTGTTTAATTTCTGGTGTAATATGAATGATGTTTAAGTTGTGTCAAACATTACAAAAGTGTTTTGTATCTTGCAGTAAAACAACAAGTATGTGTAACAAAAGTTGGTAACATTTGCATAACAAAATTTGCTGTCAAACATTACAAAGTCTGCTGTCAAACATCAATACTATGTTGTGTTACATCACAAAACAAACTAGCACCAAAAGTGTGCATAATTCAAACATGACAAAAAAAACTAGCACCAAAAGTGTGCATAAGTCAGACATTACAAATGTTACCAAGCTGTCATAAACATTACAAATGTTGTACAATCATAAAAGATTATAGATCATAAATTGATTTTTTCTTTGGAGCCTTCTTAGGAGTACTCTTTGAACCATTTTTTGGAGTGGTCTTTGGAGCCTTTTTTGGAGTAGTCTTTGGAGCCTTCCTTGTAGCTTGTGAAGCATTACTTTCTCCTTCTTCATTCAAGCACAGAGGTTGGTTTGTGTCAGAACCAGGACTAGTCAAATGTTTTGGGTTTTTAACCCAATTATCCTTAATTCTCTCACTTGATCTCTTTCTCAATGGTTTGAATTCTTGTTTGACCTTAGCCTTGCCTTTATCTTTGGTACATGTTGATCTGATACTTGTTGTTGTTTGTACACTTGTAGTAATGCCGGGTAGGCTTGAAATCATATCATCAGTGATGTCCCCAAACAATGAAGCCTCACTTTGTGTAGCACCAGCTGTGACAGTTGCACCAGATGTCTCATTTGTTTGTGTAGCACCAGCTGTGACAGTTGCACCAGATGTCTCATTTGTTTATGTTGCACCAGCTGTACGTGGCAGTTACACCAGAGTTTTCATTTGGTTGTGTAGCACCAGTTGTGACATTTGCACCAGATGTTTCATTTGTTTGTGTAGCACCAGTTGTGACAGTTGCACTAGTGTTTCTTTTCTGCACATAACAAAGGAGTCAAATTAACAACCATTGAACATATAACAATACATCTAATCCATTCACACATAATAAACTAGTCACATACCTTTCTTTTCAAGGAATTTGGATCTTGCCTTTTGCTCTTTCATGACTTCACATTATGTCCAAACTTGTCACACTTAGTGCATCTGTAAGATACACCAGGAAGCCTCCTTCTAGCACCTTCCTCACTAGTCTCCCTAATCCTTAATTTTCTTGGTCTACCAGGGCCCTTTTTGTAGTTAGGAGGAAGGAGCTCTTCACTCTCAACCTCAGGCCACATGTCCTGTCCATTTATAGGGCTAACAGCAAACCCATAGCACATGGCATACTTTTCCCTAGTGTAACATTCATGAACAAAGCTTTCAAGGTGGAATTACTACACCTATTCATCAGATATTTCCTAATCCATTCACACAATGTCAATACAGGTTTATCTCTAGCAATTAGAATTGTGGCATTAAAAGATTCAGCAATGTTATTCATCAATACATCACACCTAGGATAAAAACTAAAAGCATGCTTACACCAACTTTTAGGAGGAACTCTCACTAGCCATGACCAAGCCCTTACATCTACTGCCTTCAATTCATTCATCTTCTGCATCCATGACTGATGGTATGTTGCCTTGGCTGCTCCCATCATTAGATCCCTTATGAGTGCTCCACCACCAAATTTCTTCTTAAAATTTGCATACAAATGTCTCAAGCATAGCCTATGCTCAATTCTAGCATCCATTTCTTCAAATACTGCAACCAAACCCTTAAACAAAAACAATGATAAGGATTAGTTAAATAGTAGGACATTAAACAAAAAACCAATTTAAAGGAGTTTTATATGTATTACCTTCTGCTGATCTGAAATAAAAACATATATATTCTCTCTTCCAACATCTTCCATTAAAAGTTGTATAAACCACCTCCATGATTCCTTTGTTTCTGTTTCCACAACACCAAAGGCCAGTGGGAAGTACTGGTCATTGGGGTCCCTACCCACAGCTATTTAGAGTTGCCCTCCATATTTAGTCTTCAAGTGACACCCATCAACCCCAATGAAGGGTCTACAACCATTGATGAACCCTTTTTTACATCCATCAAAGCAAAAGTAAAAAGAACCAAATCTTGGTTGAATGGAAGGTGATGGTCTGTCAATGTTGATCTTAATTGTATTTCCAGTATTCACCCTATGCAACTCAGTAGCATATCTCCACAGATTGGCATATTGTTTGTCTGCATCACCCTCTATGATTTGTCTTGCAATAATCTTAGCCTTCCATGCCCTAGCTACAGTTATACCCACTAAATAGTTTTGCCTCATATCTTGAATAATATCACAAATCCTTACTCTTTCAGAAGTTTGCATTTTCTTTACAACATACTTAGCCACCCACCTTGAATTTGTAGATCTATTATCCAAAACCCTAGCACATGTGTGGGTGTCCTTTATAGTCTTAATGGCATATGTGTGCTTATGGCCCACCTTTGAACAAAGCATTAAAAAACCACATTTAACCTTACATTCAACCCTCACCATATACCCCTCATTTTTCACAAATGTTATTTCCATCCCATTAAAAATTGTCCACTCACGAATGGCCTCCCTAAAGTCATCTAGGGAATTGAACTCCATACCCCACTTGAACTTAAAATTCTTATCAAGATGCTCTTTCTTGAACTTCTCAAACTTTGGCCTTTTTTCATCTTCTGAGTTATCAGGATCACTGCTAAATAGCTCTTCACTAAAATACTCCTCATCATCCATTTTTTTCTTACTTGGACAAGGTAACAACCCTGCTATAACTGGACCATGACTAACGGATATAGTCACATCAATACCATCAAACCCATCCACAAGAGCAGTCGTCCTTTCATCCTCACTATCGTTCAACCTTTCAGGAACCTCTTCATCACTACCATCTAACTCAGTCATTTCATTCACACAACTAGGACTGCTTCTACTTCCCATTGCATCGTGTTCCAAAAACATCTCCCCATCAACTTGATTCGCACAAGCATAAGCAGCGAAATCATAAGCATCCTCATCATTCTTAATCTGGAAATGATTAGGATCTATTTCTAGGATTTTGGTCCACAACCTATACGACCCAACTAAGTAACCCCACCCATTTACTAAGTTTTCAATGTGAGCCATACTCCAGTTATCTATGTGTTCCCCAGAAATCAAAGTCGTAACACCACCCATGTAATTCGTCTCTCCATCACTTAGCATTACAAACTCTCCACCGTGATGAAAAACGGTGTTAAACAGTTCACGTTTCTGTCAATGCAAGACAATCTATTACAATCAATGTTAAATTCAAGTAACGAAGCTTTGGATTAATACTTACCTGAGATGATTCGCCGGTTTCTTCGCATTTCGCAGCCATGGCTTCGTCGTCTTCTTCGCAAACCAACCTCTGAACTGAACCCTAATTTCACGGGGGGAAAATCAAGAATTGGATTTTGAATGATTTCGCATACACAAACCCACAAATGTAGGGGTGTGGTAAAAGGGTGTAGTAAAAGGCTGGTTTTGGTTTTATGAGGGGGCGTCCATAAAAAAAAACTTGAGGGGGGGAAATCAAATCTCGCCCTATTGGCAGGGGGTATCGTACAACTAACCCTAATAATTTTAATAAATTAATTAATTATCTAATTAAAAATTTAATTAGTAAATGAATATCAATTTGATTAATTTGATTATTTTAATTGTAATAAAGTCATTAATAATTTAATTAAAAATATAATTAATAAATGGTTATTAAAATAAGTAAAATAAGGGAAATAAAGTAAAATGCATTATCCGGGATATGAGATATTGGATCGAAATCTAGTTTTAGCATGTCGTCGAAGTTCGCTCACATGTTGTTGTCGAAGACCTACATGCTGTAGTCGAATTGTGTTCTAGTATGTAGGAGATCGAATTGGGTCTTGTGTTATGGATCCAATTGTTTAAGTTAGCTTGTACCCTAAGTTAGCTTGTAATGGGTAATTGTTAAAAAGCCCATTAGTTTAGTATGTTAGGTTTATTATAAATAGCATACTAGTCTCTCTTCCTAAGGTGTGACAAAACCTTATTAGGTTGAGAGAGATTAATTGTTGGTATTCACTTGTAATCTTTGAACCCTATTGAGAAAGTGAATAGTAAAACAAATTTAACCAATTCTCTATTCTTCTTACTTTTTTCTCTTCCTTTGCGAACCCTAATAGGGTTTTAGTTGTTTTTCCTTGTTAACCCTAACCCTTGCGTGTTTCTTGCCCATAAAGAAACCGAGTATATTTTGTTCAAAGGCATCCTAATTCACAACAAATTGATGCGGTGAGCTTGGAGAAGATGCCTTCAACAAAGTATGAGATTGAAAAGTTCACCGGAGTGAACGATTTCGGTCTATGGCGCTTGAAGATGAAAGCCATACTGGTTCAGCGGGGTTGTTTCGAAGCGTTGAAGGGAGTGGCAGCCATGGATGCTGCTTTAACGGAAAAAGAAAAGACGACCATGATTGAGAAAGCCCACAGCGCAATATTGTTGAGCCTTGGTGATAAGGTTCTTCGACAGGTATCAAAGGAGACTACGGCATCGGGGTTATGGTTGAAACTTGAAAGTTTGTACATGGCCAAATCCCTGGTGAATCGACCCTACCTGAAGCAAGCTTTGTATTCATTCAAGATGAGTGAAGACAAAGCTTTGGCAAAGCAGTTGGATATGTTCAACAAGCTGATTCTTGATCTTGAAAATATTGATGTGAAGATCGATGACGAAAATAAAGCACTGTTGTTGTTGTGTGCTTTGCCCAGAACACATGCTCACTTCAAAGAAACTCTCTTGTATGGAAGGGAGTCCCTGCTGTCGACGCCACAATGAGAGGCATACTTTGCTTGAGGATAAACAAAGACTTAGTTGGGGAGAGTTGTTAGATGTCAAACATGTTATATATTTATACTTGATACTTGGCATTTTTCATTACTTTCATGTCTTAATTGTGATTTTTCGTATTGACTTGTTGTTGTTCTTCATGCATTAAATTTATACCTTAGGTGCTTTTAATTTATGTGCTATTGTGCAGGAAAGTGCACTAAAAACATCAAAGATAGAAGACACAAATATTTGTTGCAAGCTGACAAAGAAAGTGGAAAACAACAGCAGGTTCGCTTTGCAAACCCTGGCGAAGTCCCCAGCGAATGTTTGCTGTGCGAACATTGGCGAAGCTCTCAGCGAACAAAACAGAGGGAAAAGGACCCAAAATTCGCTTTGCGAATGTTTTGGCGAGTGGTTCGCTTTGCGAACTCACGAAAATTGCCAGGGGCGGTTTAACTTTCAGAGGCACTTAAGGTTCCATTTTCTTTCATTCGCAGTGCGAATGTTTCTGATCTCGAGTGTATTATAAATAGATTTTTAGGTTTTCTTGGGATCATAACTTGATATTTTCACACCAAGACATACTTTTCTGAGTTTTGATCATCCAAGAGTGAATTTCTACATAGAGAAGCTGAAGTCACGTCCGATATCGATTATTCGATGCAGATGTTCTTTCATCTCCTCTTGAAACTTGTGATACAACATACCAAGGAAATGTGTAGCTAAACCTCTTGTGTTAAGGTTAGAGGTAGTTAATCTTGCTTATATGTATTTCTTTTGATCTCTTGCATATGAACAAGGTTGATGATCAATATATGATGAAGTTGTTTGTTCTTAATGATGTATTTGTGGTTTGAACCACTCTAGACATAGATTTTCCAAATCTTTACCTAATATCTTCATCTCTTAAAAACCAAACTCTAGACATAGATTTGGGGTTTAATATTCGCTTTGTATTGATCTTAACGGTTGTTGTTTCGATTGATAGCGTGAGACATCATCTAACGGTCTAAACAACGATACTCACGAATTTGCTTTAGACGTAAACTTATTCGAGAGGATACACGATTATATTGGTCAGAACTAAGTTCATATGCTTGATTAATCGGATATGTATGAAAAGGATTACCGAAATCTAATCTTGACATGCCTTTCTAAAACTTACAACATCTTTGCTCTAATTTACTCTTTTCTACAAATTTATGTTACAAAACCAAGAACAATTTGAAAACCCCTTACTTAAAACATTTCGACTATTGATCAGCAAGCATCAAAATATCGCACAATCCCTGCGGATACGATAAAAACACCCCCCAAAATACTGTTTCAACAAAACGGCGCTGTTGTCGGGGATTGTTGTGCGATATTTTTATCCGCAGACTGTTAGATGATGTCTCACGCTAACAATCGAAACAACAACCGTTAAGATCAATATACAGCGATTATTAAACCCCAAATCTATGTCTAGAGTTTGGTTTTTAAGAGATGAAGATATTAGGTCAAGATTTGGAAAATCTATGTCTAGAGTGATTCAAACCACAAATACATCATTAAGAACAAACAACTTCATCATATATTGATCATCAACCTTGTTCATATACAAGAGATCAAAAGAAATACATATAAGCAAGATTAACTACCTCTAACCTTAACACAAGAGGTTTAGCTACACATTTCCATGGTAGCTTGTATCACAAGTTTCAAGAGGAGATGAAAGAACATCCGCGTCGAATAATCGAGATCGGATGTGACTTCAGCTTCTCTATGTGGAAATTCACTCTTGGATGATCAAAACTCAGAAAAGTATGTTTTGGTGTGAAAATATCAAGTTATGATCCCAAGAAAACCTAAAAATCTATTTATAATACACTTGAGATCAGCAACATTCGCACTGCGAATGAATCATTCGCCTAGCGAATGAAAGAAAATGGCACCTTAAGTGCCTCTGAAAGTTAAACCGCCCCTGGCAATTTTCGTGAGTTCGCAAAGCGAACCATTCATTCGCAAAGCGAACCACTCGCCAAAACATTCGCAAAGAGAATTTTGGGTCCTTTTCCCTCTGTTTTGTTCGCTGAGAGCTTCGCCAATGTTCGCAAAGCGAACATTCGCTGGGGACTTCGCCAGGGTTCGCAAAGCGAACCTGCTGTTGTTTTCCACTTTCTTTGGCAGCTTGCAACAATTCTTTGTGTCTTCTATCTTTGATTTTTTTAGTGCACTTTCCTGCACAATAACACACAAATTACAAGCACCAAAGGTATAAATATAATGCATGAAGAACAACAACAAGTCAATACGAAAAATCCACAATTAAGACATGAAAGTAATGAAAAATGCCAAGTATCAAGTATAAATATATAGCATGTTTGACATCTAACTACTCTCCCCAACTAAGTCTTTGTTTGTCCTCAAGCAAAGTATGCCTCTCATTGAAAACAAGAGGATTTTCTCGAGCATTTGATTCAATCCAAGAAAGGATGAACGACTCAAATAAAACAACAATTGTAACAAAGCACACTTACACAATCCTAGAGTCGACAATGGAAAGGAACTTGATTCTTAAAACAAATCTCAGACAATGTTTCCAGAAACAACTAAACAATCATGCTTATGTCCCTTTACACTCCTCTTCGAAACAGGATTGAAGGAAATTAACGCGTTTGCAACCGCGGGGCAATTTCGCTCAAATGAAAAATGAAGCAAATACTAAGCAATTCGTACAATATCTAATCAATCGCAAGAAATTATAGAAGCAAAAGATCACTTAGGGCTTTTATCGGTTGTAACTTGGTCGGGGTTAAAAACAAAGGACATATGTACACGGCCATTGAAACAAGAAAGGGTAAAGACTTTGAAGAGCATTTCTTTTTCAAAATTTTCGATCTTGTTCAATCCTTATTTATTTCCTTCACAATGCATTCTCTTTTTTTTCTTTTTCTTTCTTCTTAATGCATTGTATCACCAACTCCTTTTTCTCTTTTCAAGATAAACCATTCTCCCCAACTTCAACATTGCCATAATCTTAGCTTAAATGCTCTTCAAAACGGGTTAAAATCGGGTTCATGATTCAAACAAAAATTTCATTTCGGCTCAAAAGAGGTTTCAAATGCGCGCACACTCACAAGGTGACTTGAAGTGTTTTTGGAATGGTGGTTATACTCAAAGTGCACGAACATTGCCTTGATCATTTCTATGCTTCCACAATTTCAAAACAACAAGCAAGATAAAGCATGAATTATAAGTATAAAGCAACATTCATCATTAATCCTATGCATTTAGTATAACATGGAGGTTTCTCACTTTTGTGATTTTTGGACCTAAATGACACAAGCACTCAAATAGAATTGTAACAAGAAACAACACTTTCATTTGTACAAAGACAACAAAGTTCCAATACATTCTAAATTCTAGAACTAGGTAACTATGTACCTTGCCACAACATTATGCTTAAAGTACTATTATAGCCATCCAATCTTGGAGGAATCTTCTTTGATGCACAATCAACACCAACCTAAGTTTCTTCCACAAAACATCCAAAAGTTGGAAATATTAACTTCCACAAGCATACCAACATAAAACAATAAAAAGCATATCAACAGCTTAAGAGTTGAACACTCGTAAACTGAAGAATTCAACTCTTAATAACAACAATTAACACAAAAGCATACCAACAATTTAAGAGTTGAGCATTCGTAAACTGAAGAACTCAACATTTAATAACATTAATTAAAACCGAAATATTAGTAAAATTAAAAACAAAATTTTTTTACTGAAAAACAACAAATATTACTAATAATACTAATGAAAATGTACTGGTGTGAACACACCTACAAAGTCAAAAGTACCACCAAAGGGTACAAGTAGATCCAAATATCCAAAATAATCCAACAAAGTGGATAGAGTACATCAATAAAAACTGAAATAAAAACAGAATACAAGAAAATTTCACTTTGATGCCCAAAGGAAGTACAAAATCATCATCACAACAAAAAATCAGTTCTCCTCGGACTCTGAAGTATACACCTCAACCTCCTCCTCCTCTGAACCAGAACCTGAACTAGATACCTCTACCTCGGCACCATCACCCTCCTCATCAGCACCATCATCAGCACCAGCTACGTCCTCTCCCCCTCCGAATACTGGCCTGGCCTCAGGCCAACCATCATGTGCAAGGAACTGCTCCCTTGACATCATCGTATGCTCAGTGGAAGGATCGTGAATCTGCAGCTGTAGTACCTGCATAGAGTCGTGTAAATCAGTCATGGCGCGCTGAGAATCCACCATCCAGTCCCAGTTATACTGGCATATCTCCTGCTGATAAGGGTAAAATCCCTGAGATCCAGACCCAGAAGCATCTTCACCCCTTCTGCTAGCCTCAGCACCAGCACCCGATGTCTCACCCCTTGTCCCATTTGGTTTGCAGAATTTGTCGACATATCGATCATCAATAGCCGACGGGATAGTGACCTGGCGGCGTATGGGAATATCAACCCCAGCATCCGCACACAAAGACATGATAAGACAAGGAAATGCGAGAGGGGCATTTGCCCTAGAAGCGGTACTACCAAGGCCACTCTCCACAATTGCTCTAATCTCATCGGCTATAATACGGGCTACGTCAATCTGCACGTTTGTCAAAATACTATGGACAAGGTGTGCAAGAGGAATCAGGATGGCAGATGAATGCGACTTTGGCTTGATATTGGTTATAACCAAAAGCAATATGAGTTGGGCCAAAGGTTGCATGTCCTCCCGCCGGTACCTAATAGAGACCCCAGATGGGTTGAGTCCAACTGTTTTACCCGGTCTAAGAAGATCTCTGGTCATTTTTGGGATATCTCGGCGAAGGTGTAGGTCCCTATGGTAATCATCAATCTCGCTAGCTCTTAAAGGAAGAGGACTTCCCAGAAGAATACTAATGGCTCTACGGTCAAATCTCACAACCTTCCCCCCAACTAAGGTTGTCCAACTAAACTGCTCGCCATCATCAGGAAGGGCGTTCGCATAAAATTTTCGGACAAGCTCTACATTATAGCTATCAATCGGAGTTATCAGTTGTCTCCATTTTTTCTCTTCCAAAAGCGCTGCCACAGACCGATAACTCCCTAGGTCACTTAGGTTGAATCTTTTCTCCACTAAAATGCTTCTTTTTTCTAATTTAAGACATCTCGCTGCTTGTTTGGCACCCCTAAATCGAGTGTCATCAAATTGGATTGGTACTTGTCGCGATGTGGAAGACTTTCTTTTCTTGGTGGGGTTAACCTTTGGACCCATCTGCACACATCAATAAGTAAACAGCAAAAAAGTAGAAACACAGTCATTAGAATTGGCAGCCAAAAGCAAATCACAACTGGACCAATATAAAAAATTTCAGCATTCTGCTATGTTCGCTCCAGAGTTTGTAAAGCGGAGGCTGGCGAACATTCGCCCCAGATTCGCAAAGCGAAGTTCTGGCGAATGGTCGCCCAGGTTCGCAAGGCGAATAAAGCAGCGAACCCACGAAAATTCAGAAAAACACAGCAGCCAAACAGTCCAACATTAGAGCATCATTCTCAAAATCATATTTATTCTAGGGCTTAATCAATATTCAGTATGCATCAACATCTAAACCTTACAACAGAAATTAACCCTAAATTCCTGAATGTCTCTAATGTAAACCACAACCCTAACAATATCTAACAAAAATTAGTAAGAAAAATGGATACAAACCTGAACTTGTGATTGAAATTGGGGGAAAAAACTTGGGTGAAATTTGAGGAATAGAGCACGTTAGGAAATGAGTTCTTGAGAGTGTTTTGTTTGAATGATAGAGAGGCAAGAGTGGGAGTAGGGTTTTCCCTCTCACTTTCAGAAAATGATATGGGTGTTGGGCCCAAGTGTTGGCCCCCACAAAACTTTAAAACCCTTTTTAACCGAGGTGGCAGCAAACAGATTTCCCCTGTCTCGCTGGGTTCGCAAAGCAAACTGGCTGGCGAATGCTCGCCCCAGGTTCGCAAAGCGAACTCCAGCGAACATGACAGGTTTTGCAAAAAAAATGTATGCACTGCTGCCACTTCCTAATCCACTCTAAACATCAAACATCACTTAAAACAGCAAATAAAGCAATAAATACTTACAATGTTGGGGTAACTCCCAACAAGCGCTTGTTTAACATCGGCTAAGCTCGACGGTCCAATGCAACCTCAAGGATCGCAAAACGGCACAATGGAGGGATTCCGCTCGAAATCACAACCTAGATACATTTTCAACCTCTAACCATTTACAGTCCAATTCTCATTTGACTTTGTGTCTTCAATGACTATTGCCCCATATTTCTTGATTTCACGAATCCGGAATGGACCAGACCACTTAGATTTCAATTTACCAGGGAACAGTTTTAATCGAGAATTGAAAAGTAGAACCAGCTGCCCTACTTCAAACTGTTTGGTCACTATCTTCCTGTCATGGTAAGTTTTGACTCGATCTTTATACAGCTTGTTGGAATCATACGCTTGGAGGCGCAATTCCTCCAATTCATGCAATTGCATCTTTCTTCTATCTCCGCTTAAAGTTAGATCAAAATTCAGAAATTTCAAGGCCCAAAACGCCTTATGTTCCAACTCCACCGGTAAATGACAATTCTTACCATAGACCAATTTAATAGGTGTGAGACCAATCGGAGCTTTAAAATCTGTTCGATAAGCCCACAAAGCATCGTCTAGCTTATTTGACCAATCCTTTATTGAGGATGACACCGTTTTTTCCAAAATTCTTTTAATTTCCCGGTTTGATACCTCCGCTTGCCTATTGGCCTGTGGATGATATGGTGTTGCAACTTTGTGCTTTACACCATAATGCTCCAAGGATTTTTCAAGCTAAGTGTTGCAAAAGTGGGATCCTCCGTCACTTATCAACACCTGCGGAGTACCAAATCGAGAAAAAATGTTTCTTTTCAAAAAATTTATCACAGTTTTTCCGTCTGCTTTAGCACATGCTATTGCCTCTACCCATTTGGATACGTAATCAACTGCGACCAAAATATACTCATTGGAAAACGATGATGGAAAAGGTCCAACAAAGTCAATTCCCCAACAATCAAACACTTCAATTTCCAACATGTTTTGTAAAGGCATTTCATGCCGCTTTGAAATTCCACCACTCCTTTGACACTTGTCACAACTTTGCGCATGCGCATGCGCATCTTTGAATAAAGAAGGCCAATAAAAGCCCGATTGAAGGACTTTCATTGCCGTTTTTATTCCGTTAAAATGCCCTCCATGAGGAGAGTTGTGACAATGCCAAAGTATGCTAGTGGCTTCATCTATTGACACACATCTTCTCAAAAGGTTATCGACACCAAGCTTAAACAAATATGGTTCATCCCAAACAAAAGACTTGGCGTCCAATAAAAATTTCTTTTTCTGATGGTGAGTTAGACCATCCGGTATTAATCCGGCGGCTTTGTGATTAGCCATGTCGGCGAACCATGGTCTAACTTGCACCATATACAACTTTTCGTCCAGAAATTCCTCCTTGACTTCTAATTCTTTTTTGGTCACTTCAACATTTACAAGGCGGGATAAGTGATCTGCCACCAAATTCTCAAATCCTTTCTTGTCAGGAATTTCCAAATCAAATTCTTGTAACAAGAGGATCCAACGAATAAGCCTTTGTTTAGAATCGGGCTTGGTGAGCAAATACTTAATCGCTGTGTGATCCGTGTTGTAGCGAGCAATTTTTATCGGTGACGCGACCACCTTATCGCTGGGTTTTCCTCACCGCAATGGTAGGAGGAGGTGCTACGTTCTGATTTCTTATTTATCCCATGAAGCTGGAAAGGAAAGGGAAGCTATCTAAAACTAACCTTGCACGCGAATGTTTAACCGAACAAACGCTAAAAAGAGATTGGGGGTCCAGGGCCAGGTTATACAATGGGGAGTTGTCAATTACCCATCCTATATATGGTTATCCATAGGATATTAGCTTTAGGTTCCGCTTTGTACTTGATGGTGTTTATCCGTTAATGGGTTGGGAAAGTTTCTTGGGAAATATGAGCGAGTGAGTGAGTTTTTGTTGATGTTCGGGTTACTCCCGATGTTTTTGGTGAGGTAGTGGACCTAAGTTTTGATTTATATGAAGGTACTGGACCTAGAGTTTTTATTTAGTATGCTCGCTAAGATTTCACAATCTTATGCCTACGTATTCCTGTTTAAATGAAATAGGGAAATCAGAGCAATCGTAGTTCCTCCTATTCTAAGGGAGGAAAATGATGTTTTGGTGTCTTGTTCAAAGCCTAAGATTGAAGCTAAACAGGTTTATTTGTGTCTTGTTCAAATCCCAAGATTGAAGCTAAAAGATCTGACTGAGAGAGAATTTGTTATCTCTAAAGAGGGATTGGGCTTCCTCTGAAGGGATTGTTGATTTTTGTGTGCCTTGATCAAAGCCCAAGGTTGAAGCTAAGAGGTTGATTGACTCCACTAGGGAAGTCCTTATACAAAGCCTAAGATGAGGCTGGAAATGACCGACTCAACAAGAGAGTGTTTTATCTGTTTTGTACAAAGCCCGAGATTGAGGCTAAAAAGAGACTGACTCTTTGGGGATATCATTATACGAAACCTAAGAGGAGGCTATAAGTTTGACTTTTCCAGGGAAAATGTTCTATATGTCTTGTATAAAGCCCAAGATTGAGGCTAAAGAGGGATTTTAACTCCGCTGGGGAGGTTCGTATGTTTCTTGTACAAAGCCCAAGATTGAGGCTGAAATGGGAAATTTAACTCACTCGGGTGAGGATATTTTTATGTGTCTTGTACAAAGCCCAAGATTGAGGCTGAAATGAGTTTAACTCTGCTTGAAAAATCATTCCTCAAAGCCTAAGAGAAGGCTGGGAGGAAATGACTTCGCTGAGTAAGATATCTGTCTCAGGCTTAAGATAAGGTTTTGAAGATTTATGTCTTGTACAAAGCCCAAGATTGAGGCTAAAAGCGTGGACTCAACAAGAGAGTGATAAAAGGTGATTGACTCAACAGGAGACTCTAGAAAGTTGATCGACTCAACAAGAGAGTCTGAAAAGTTATTGACTCAACAAGAGAGTCTGAAAAGTTGGTGGACTCAACAAGAGAGTCTGAAAAGTGATTGACTCAACAAGAGAGTCTGAAAAGGTTAGCTTCGCTGGGGAGAATCACTTGTACTAAGCCCAAGAGGAGGCTAACTGTGTTGAGGAAGGATTATTATACAAAGCCTAAGAGGAGGCTAACTTTCTGCTGAGGATTATTGAGATCCCTAGGCAGGTTCAAGTGGGGTTTCGACTCTTGCTGAGGTTTACAGAAGAGTTGAGGTATCAGAGACCTTGAGGTTATGATGTTGGGATAGGGTTATGCTGATGATAAACTGACCCTACTTGGGGAATTTTTAGGAGAGAGACTGAGTTTTAACTCAGCTGGGAATTGATCGAATGATCAGGGTTCCTCCCACGTTCGTAGGGAACTTGAGAATGTCTTTGAGACTCAAGGGGATTTAGACTGTCCAAGTCTATTGGTGCGGAAGAGTTTTATCTTTTGTATGATGCCCAAGAGGAGGCGGTTGTTTTTAAGGGATGAGAATCAAACCTAAATTGGTCTGTGATTTGACACTGGAAAAGACTGCTCTAGCAAAGGATGACTAAGTTCTGTCTTATACCTTTAAGAGGTCTTCAGGGTCCTTGTACTAAGCCCAAGAGAAGGCATGAGAACTTCTAGGAAGCCGGAGGATCCTTGTACAAAGCCCAAGAGGAGGCGGGGATGCTTTTAGGAAGCCTGTGGGTCCCAAACCAAGAAAAGTTCAAGAAATACTATTCACCAAGAATAGATCATTTAGTGAAAGTTCTAAGGTTTAAAGAAACTCAAGAGATGTTATTCACCGAGAATAGATCAACTCCGGGGAGTAGAATTTCTTTGACGATTTCTAATAGTGACAGTCTGAGAAAAGGTTCACGAAGAATACTGCCTTTCTCTTTGTTCTATATTTTTTAAGCCCAAGAGAAGGCAAGACTGTATCTGGAAATCCTATGGGGATCTAGTTTTGATTGTATTTAAAGAGTGACCAACATGGCTTTACCTAGTTCTAGACCTAGTTACCGAGGAAAACTCTAAATAACTATACTAGTATATATACAGTTGATATATGACAAGTATTTAAAAGGATATGAAAGAAGACTTACCATGCACAGTTTCCCACAATACAGTTATATATATGAAAGCGAATAAATGAAAGCTGTTAAAACTTACAGGTGAGCAAGCTTCCATGCTTTATTGTTAGTTGCTCAAAGAAATTAAAGAAAGTTTTGATGACAACATGTATATTTGAATCTAAATCAAAAGATAAGTTGTTTTTGAAAAGGTTGTTGAGGCTTATACTCAAGGAGAGGCCCAAGTTTTAACAGTGATCGCACCGTTGTTTTGAATATCGTCTCGAGACTTATACAACGACTGAGGCCCAAAAAGGTTTTTGTAAAAAAGGATTGGGTCTTACACTCTATTAGAGGCCCAAAGAGTTTGAAAATGAATAAAGATGGGTCTTATAGCTCAAGGAGAAGCCCAATTGATTTTGTTACAAAGGCGACGACTGCGCCGAACTTTTGAAAATATACAGAGGGACTTATAGAATGTGTGAGGCCCAAAATTGTTTTATTTACATAGGGGTGGGACTTACACTCTATCAAGAGGCCCAATGAGTTTTGAAAAAGATTGATGAGGGTGAAATCAATCAAACCCCTAATTTTGTTAAAAATGGAATTAATTTTGATTAAAAATTAATAAAATAATTGAAAACATGTGAGAAATGAGTTGTGATTTTGGGTCAATGTTTCAAAAATCATGTTTTTATCCACAAAATGATTGAAAACCATTTAAAGTTTGGAAAAATCAAGAGAAATAAATTTTTTAAAATGTTAAAAAACAAATAAAAATTAATTCTTTGCAAAAATATCAAATATATGAAATAAATAATATTTTTGGGAAATTTTTGTAAAATAAAATATTTTAACATTTTTGTGATTTTTGAAAAAAACGAATCAACTCAAAATCATTAAAATTCAGAGAGAAATTAATTTTTTAATCAACTCAAAAGTTTGAAAAAGGGCGCCAAGAACACCTTGTTCTTGCCTGCATGCCCTGTTTTTGTCTGATTTGCATTTTCTCCTCAATCTCACTGAATACTTGATGAAATCACACAATCCACATATCAATCTGCTCGTTTTCAACTCACGATCATGTCTATGGTCTTTAATTTCATTTATTTTAAGTATGGAATGAGAAATCAAAGAGAAACCTTAAGAACCTAAATTTCTGCATAAAGGCTAAGAAATTCCATACACGATTCATACAAAGCAATCAATTGAGGGGAAACATTCCATACATGATTATGAACATATGGCAAAATTATTGTGCGAGGAAATATGTATGAATCATGAGATGACCAAGTTTAGGCTTACTTGTATGTCGTGGTAGCAAGAGCAATTTGATTTTTGAGTTGGAGGTGTTACAGATGAGTTGTGATAATCTGAACAGCTTCCCTACACCATATGGAGTGTGTTTGGACCCTTGGACCTGCTTGGAGATGGTTGAATCACTTCATGGTGTGTTGACTGATTATAGGCCTCAAGTGGATTTTGAGGTCATGATTTTGAACTTCCATAAAGTTTTTTAGTGTTTGATCAGCTCAAATATGTTATGTGGGAAGTGTTTGAGTGATTGGTTTGGTTGGAATTGCCCTCAAACTTAAAACCCGGTGGTGACTTGAGTTAGAAGGAAAATTTGGAGTGAAAGAGGTGATTTTGAGGAAAGCATCAGTTTGGGTGCTTTGGTGTACTCAAACTAATCACAATTGAGGCCTATTTATAGAGTGTCAAGTTTGTGTTGGCATCATTAGTGAATGGCAACTGTAGCAGGCCTTTGGCCAATGTTATGCAAAAGGAATCTCAAGTCTCCTCTAGCCATTGACTTGAGGTTAGAGCACATGCCTAAGGTTCTTTAGTTCAAGGATAAGTCTTGACTGAACTTGGATAACATTGTCTTGATGAATGCCACCTCTATGCATCAGTTAAATGCTTTGAAACAAAATTGAATATTTAAAGCATCTTTGAATTTAGGAGTGTCATGCCTACACATACCTCCATGGACTTGGGAGGCTGGTAGATCAGTGCTTGTCCCTTGGTTGTTCCCCCTTGAGGTGTGCAGATGGATAACCATGCTTGTGGTTATGCACAAAATCCAAATTCGAGCAAAAAACCTCAAACTGACTTGTAAAAAATCAGGTTTTGGAGCCAACTCTCAATGATCATAACTCTCAGCTCAATTTGAATTAGAGGGAGTTCTAGTACTTTTTGGAAAGCTTGAATGATGTACTTTAACTTTGATGTTTTACCCTAGACCTGGTTCAACTTGGATCAAGGTGAAAAATGCCTTGGAAGTTGGTAAAAAACTTAGACAGTTTCTGTCTAAAATTTTCTAAGTGTTGGAAAAAAGTTAAATCCAAGTTTTTTGTGATTTTGCTCAATCAATAACTCAAAATCCATGATGAATTGGGAAGAGGCCTAGTTGACATATTTGAAGTATGTAACATGGACTACAATCCAAGCTTTGAATGGGAGAAAAAGGCATTAGGGTTTGGGAGATATGGCCTTGCAAAGTTGGTAACCTTGCCACTTTGTTCCATAACTTAAAAAAATTCTAAGTATTTTATGGTTACCCCTTTTACAAGTTAACTCATTTTCTTTGATTTTTCTTGATGAATGATGATTCGAATCACATATTAACATTGTTTTAGGGTCAAGGAAACATAATTGTGAAAAACTCCGAAAAGTCAAACTTGATTTTGTGCACAATTGACTTTTTATCGGATGAAATCCAAATTGTGTGATCCTTTGTGAAATCAAGTCCTTGACCTAAATCAAACCTAATGGATATATTCCACAGGTGTTATAGGGTGTATTGAATCATTTCCCAAGGTTTGGGAGCATGTCTGGGTCAAAAGTCAAAGGTATAGTTGACTTTTTCCATGAAACCCTAATTGCGGCCCTGATGAAATTGAAACTTGTGGATCAAGCTTATTGGATCAATACATTGTTGCAAATGGATAAATGTAGTGCATTGGAGACCCTCAAATCATGTCTAGAGGTCTTGGCTCATGTTTTGTCCCCAAAGTCAACTTAGGGGTGAATTTGGTCAAGAAACCCTAATTCCTGATTTTTGGTGAATGCATCCCCTGATGCTAAAATGACTTGATGATTGGGTCCATGAGGTCCCTTGGAGCATCTTGGGTTTTGATTTGAAGCAATGGCTCATGCCCAGATGAAAACTTCCATCTGGAGGCCTCAGTCGACCAAAAACCCTAATTTGGCGACACTGGCGATCTCGAGGCTTGATCCACTTGGAATGTTGCAACTTTGTGCTTGATTCTTGATGTGGGAGTCCTCTCGATCCTTTATGGGTATTTGAGAGGTTAGACAAGTTAAAGATCATGTCATTTCTTGATTGATCCCTTGTCTAAGTGTCCTGAGAGGGCTTGAAACCCTTATCTTTGATTGTAGTGAATGCTCAACCATCCTTGAAGAGATTGATGAGGCATGTAAGTACATCCATATTGTGATGATGACTTGCACAATGATGGGACATCTTGGTGGTCAAAATTTGGGGTATGACAGATGCCCCTATTTAATCTTCTTGGACCCAAAGGTGTGAATTGGAAGGTATTCGGGCATTCAGGGTGCAAGAGGATTAAATATTGGAATACCCGAAATTTTGATGATGGTTATGAATGGCAGCTTGCTCACCCATCTTCTTTTGCTAAGCAATGATACTTGGAAAAGGTAAAAACTTCCCCTCGATCCTGGTTTTCAGCCACGGAACTGGTCTCAGTTTCTGAAATAAACTTCCCCTCGATCCTGGTCTTCAGCCAAGGAACTAGTCTCAGTTTCTGATATAAACTTCCCCTCGATCCTGATCTTCTTCCAAGGAACTGATCTTAGTTTCTGATATAAACTTCCCCTCGATCCTGGTTTTCAGCCAAGGAACTGGTCTCAGTTTCTGATATAAACTTCCCCTCGATCCTGGTCTTCAGCCAAGGAACTGGTCTCAGTTTCTGATATAAACTTCCCCTCGATCCTGGTCTTCTACCAAGGAACTGGTCTCAGTTTCTTTTGTCAGTAAACTTTCTTGACAAGAGACACTACTTGTAGTTGTTTTCCTCAAACTTCTCGCCAAATTTTCTTGGGGAGATGCCATTTGATGGGAAAAGGTTTTGATGTCAGACTTGCTGGGGATCCCATATGTCTGATCTGTAGAGGTGTTCAAACTTCTCGGTAGGAGACGTCATTCGTTGACTCTACGGGGGGAAAACGAGTCTCTTGAGAGACTGCCTTCTATTTGGGGATATTACATCATACTTTTCCTCGAGATCTTCTCAGAGAAATGCCATGTGATGTAATCTAATTTTGAGGTGCTGATGACCTTTTTGTCAGCGAATTTTCCGAAGAAGAATTGTTGTATTGCCGAATCTTTGATTAAGAGGTTTTCTCTGGGGATTTTCCTTAATCTGGGAATACAAAGATATCATCTTCAATGGCGAAAAGTGACGCTTGTCGAAGGTCTTCTTGTCTTTTCAGAGGTTCAAGTTATCAAAGTGGTCGAAGACCAACTCCAATCCAGGAATAAGCTGGAGGAGAGATTGTTCAGACGCAACATTTCCTGACGAGGAAAGAACTGACACCTCGATTGAGAGGACTTTTATCAGTTAGAGTTAAGGCCGACTAAAGTGATAGTGATGCAATATGAATATGAATGTAAACCAATAATGCATGATGTATGTATGTTTATGCTGACAAAACTGACACGACATACAGACTAGTGGATGAACACGACTGGATACTCGGCCACTGTAGGGGACGAAGAAGTATCTTTTGGTTCAAAGTAGCAATTCTGCCTTGCTTAGGAGAGATAGTCCATGTGGGGAAAACCGTTGGTCGGTCTTAGGAGGTAAGAACTCTGCCGGGGATGTCAGATAAAACATGGTCTCTGACACAGCTGATCATTCACTCAGGCGTACTGGTTTAGAAGGAGTACTTTGATTCTACACTTTGAGGTTCAATCACCTTTGGAGAAACAATCGATGTTCTTTTGATGTTCAACAGTCAAAAGAATTGCCATCTTTATTTTAAAAGCAGAAAAATTTTGACAAGTAAATTCATTTTCATTTTATTTCAAGAATCGTTAATCATGTTAAAAACATCATTCTGTAAAGCTAAAACAAATAAGAATTGCAAACAAAAGCACTAAGGCTCAAATTTTATTGATTGGATGGAAATCAGCCAAGCGCGTGATTCCATAGAGTATTTACAAAGTTAGAAAATGTTAATTTAAGGGGAAAAGGGCTACATTGAAACATAACGACCGTTATCCTTCTACCAACTTTGAATTTTGGACATCCTGAGCTTCCATCGAAGATGACCTTGACTGGAGTTTCTTCTGATGGATGGCATTACTGCTGAGGGATTCAACCTTGTCAGACGTAGTTACTTGCCATTAATCTCTAATTTTTTCCTGGAATGTACTTTGAGATTTCCAATCCACCGGGATGATTTTTGCTTGTGTCTCTAATTTTTGCCTGGACTGCCCTTTCGGGTTTTCAATCCACCGAGACGTTTTTTTATTTAGGCGAAGTATTCCTTGACTACGTCAACATTTGTCGGGTAGGAAAATTCCTCTCCATCCATGGTTGCAAGTCTCAAGGCACCGCATGAGAAGGCTTTCTTGACCACATAGGGGTCGTCATAATTCAGAGTCCATTTGTCCCGGGAATCAGTGAGAAATGATTGTATCTTCTTGAGCACAAGGTCTCCTTTTCTGAAGACGCAAGGTCAAACCTTTTTGTCAAACGTCTTCTTCATTCTTTGCTGATACAACTGACCATGGCATAGTGCTGTTATTCACTTTTCTTCTATCAGATTGAGTTCGTCGTGTCGACTTTGACACCATTCAGCTTCTGTTAGCTTAGCTTCCATCAATACCCTAATTGATGGGATCTCTACTTCTAAGGGGAGCACTGCCTCCATGCCATATACTAGAGAGAAAGGGGTTGCCCCTGTTGAAGTGCGGACAGATGTGCAACAACCGTGAAGATCAAAGGGTAACATCCCGTGCCAGTCTTTGTAGGTTACAACCATCTTTTGAACGATCTTCTTGATGTTCTTGTTAGCCGCTTCTACCGCTCCGTTCATCTTAGGTCGGTAGGGAGATGAGTTATGGTGTTCGATTTTAAACTCAGCACACAACTCCTTCATCATCTTATTGTTCAACTTGGATCCATTATCAGTAATGATCTGGCTTGGAACACCATAACGGAAGATGAGATTGTTCTTGATAAAGTGGACCACGACTTGTCGGGTTACATTGGCGTATGATGCTGTTTCGACCCATTTGGTGAAGTAATCAATGGCTACCAGGATGAACCGATGTCCATTTGAAGCCTTGGGTTCAATCATGCCAATCATGTTGATTCCCCATATGGAAAAAGTCCATGGGGAAGAGAGAACTTTGAGATGTGTTGGCGGTACATGAATTATGTCTGAATATATCTGACACTTATGACATCTTCTCATGTACTTGTAGCAGTCGGATTCCATTGTCAACCAATAGTACCCTGCTCTCAGAATTTTTCTCGCCATCGTGTGTCCGTTGGCATGAGTGCCAAAGGATCCTTCGTGAATTTCTTTTATCAGCATGTTTGCTTCTGGTCTGTCTATGCATCGGAGCAAGACCATGTTAAAGTTTCTCGTATAGAGTGTATCACTGCTCAGGAAGAAGCTGCCAGCCAGTCTTCTAAGGGTCTTTCTGTCTTTTTCGAATGCCCCAGGTGGGTACTCTTGGTTCAGAAGGAAGCATTTGATATCGTAATACCAAGGTTTATCGTCTATGACTGCTTCGATCGTGAAGATGTTAGCGGGCCGTTCCAGGCGCATTATGTCAATCTTAGGTACGTCGTTCCATTGACCTACACTAATCATGGAAGAGAGAGTGGCTAGTGCATCAGCCATGTGACTCTCTTCACGAGGGATGTGATAAAAATCCACTCGGTTGAAGAAGGGTAACAACCTTCTCGCGTAGTCTTTGTAAGGAATCAGTCCTGATTGGTATGTGTTCCAATCTCCTTTGATTTGATTGATAACCAGGGCTGAGTCACCATATACATCCAAGTTCTTGATTCTTAAGTCGATCGCTTCTTCAAGACCCATGATACAAGCTTCGTATTCGGCCTCGTTGTTTGTGCACTTGAATGTTAGTCGGGCGATGAAAGGAATATGGGTACCCTGAGGTGTTATGATGATTGTCCCAATTCCGTTTCCATAATGATTGACAGCTCCGTCAAAGATTAGTCCTCATTGGGAACCTGGTTCTGGCCCTTCGTTGGGTAGTGGTTCATCGCAATCTTTCATTTTCAAGTACATGGCATCTTCATCTGGGAAGTCAAATCAGACTGATTCCTGATCGTCAATCAGTTGATGAGCCAAATGATAGGCTAAAATACTTCCTTTGACGGCTTTTTTAGCGTGGTACTCAATGTCATATTCCGATAACAACATTTTCCAACGGGTTATCCTTCCCGTGAGAGCAGGCTTTTCAAAGGCATACTTGATTGGATCCATTTCGGAGATTAACCAAGTAGTGTGACGAATCATATACTGGCGAAGACGTTTGGCTGCCCAAGCCAGAGCACAGCAAGTTTTCTCAAGCATAGTATACCAAGTCTCACAGTCTGTAAACTTCTTGCTCAAATAGTAAATGGCAGACTCTTTCCTTTTTGTTTAGTCTTGTTGGCCAAGTACACAACCCATTGAGTCTTCCAAGACTGTTAAATAGAGGATCAACGGTCTTCCCTCTATTGGAGGTGATAGGATATGTGGGTTCAACAGATACTCTTTGATATTGTCGAAGGCAGTTTGGCAGTCTTCTGTCCAAACACATTCCTGATTCTTTTTTAGTAATTTAAAGATCGGCGCACATGTCGCGGTCATGAGGAATATAAATCTGGAAATGTAATTCAAACGTCCCAGGAATCCCTTGACTTATTTTTCAGTCTTTGGAGAAGGCATTTCTCGAATGGCCTTTACCTTGCCAAGATCAGCCTCAATTCCTTTCTGGATGACGATGAACCCTAGCAGTTTCCCTGAACGGACACCGAATGTGCACTTATTGGGATTCAAGCAGAGTTTGTATTTTCTCAGACGCTCGAATAGTTTTTCCAGGTGGGTCACATGCTCCTCTTCTATCTTATAGGCAATCATATCATCGACATATACCTCGATTTCTTTGTGTATCATGTCGTGGAACAGAGTAGTCATGGCCCTTTGATAGGTTGCCTCGGCATTCTTCAAACCGAATGGCATTACCTTGTAACAAAAGGTGCCCCATGGGGTGATGAAGGAAGTTTTCTCCATGTCTTTCGGCGCCATTTTGATTTGATTATAACCCGAGAATCCATCCATGAAGGAGAATACTTTGAACTTCGATGTACTGTCTACCAGCATATTAATGTGTGGTAAGGGAAAGTCATCCTTTGGACTACCCTTGTTCAGATCCCTGTAGTCTACACACATTCTGACTTTTTCGTCCTTTTTTGGAACTGGTACTATGTTGGCTAGCCATTGAGGATATTCTGATATAGCGAGGAAACCCGCGCCAATCTGTTTTTGTACTTCCTATTTGATTTTGATGGCCATGTCTGGATGAGTCCGACTTAGTCTTTGTTTTACCGGCGGACATTCTGATCTCAACGGTAGATGATGTTCCACGATGCTGGTATCCAACCCTGGCATATCCTGATAGGACCAAGCGAATACATCGGGAAACTCTTTAAGAAGATTTATCAAATTTTCTTTGACAGCTGGACTGAGCAATGCTCCAATCTTGACTTCTTTTCTATCTTCTTCTGAACCCAAGTCGACCATTTCCAACGGCTCTTTATGAGGTTCAATGGACCTTTCCTCTTGTCTGAGTAATCGGGAGATCTCTTTTGGAATTTCTTCGTCATTTTCTTCTTCAGCCTCAAATACCGGGGATTCAAAGTTGGGAGAAGGCATTAGATTGTATGTTTCAATGGGGTTTAAAACAAGCAATCTGCATGACATGATGATTTTGTTTTAGAAGAGATAGAGAGAATGTAAGAGTGTGTGCAGTGTATTTTCTGAAAAATGCTTGTTTTTTATTATTTGAGGTGTTTTTAGGATTATCATTTTCTGAAAAAGAGAAAAGAGAAAACAGCAATAAAATGCAGAAATTATAGAACGACGTTATTTTATTTATGATCTTGTCGATTCTTGAAATCACGACCCTATTAAAACAAAACTCCGTCGCTTTGGGCAGAGCGAAGAGGTACATTTACAGAAAGTGAGCCCTATCAAAACATCCGTTTCACCTGGGCAGGGTGAAAGTTTAAAGTAAATATGGCAATTACTTAGACTTATGGATGACTTTCGGGACATCTACAGCAACCCATTGGAGGCGAACTCCTCGGTGAATCACAAAGTCTGGTACCTTCCTTCTTGACTTGTCTTCAGAAATGACGTTGATTTATGGTGGAGCAGGATCGTTGGAATCTGTCTCCCAGGCAGAGTTGTCGTAGGAGGATTCTTCAGTTGTATCTTGCACAGTGTTTGCACTCTCAGGTATATCTCCCCATCTAGTTGGTTGGATGTCTTCCAGCCTGATATGAGAGCTTTCGGGAGCGATGTACTTGACCATGAAGTCGTATTTGCCACTCGGTTGTCCCAAAGTGTCCCACACCTCTTTGGAACTGGAGGAATCATCCCTCTTGATGACGTTGACCTCAGGAAAAGCATAGTTAAGGAACTCTTGTCCTGCAATCTTAGCAAATTCATCGTTGTACTGGATATTTTCTGAATGCCTTGAGTGATGCTCCCATGATTCGGTGGGAACGCAGATATTCTTTTTAATGATGCTCAGCTGACATGCATTGTTGGGCTGACTCTCTTGCCCTTAGCCTCCTGGGTACGGCTGCCAGATAGACAGGCCATCCATTGGGCCATAATAGTCGTGGTCAAAGTTGTCTTTCATCAGAGTGTCCTCCTCTAACGAGTTTGGTGGAGCACGTCGTCCTTCCAGATCACAATCTCCATATATCATTTTGACATCTGACCTCGGTATATATCTCGAACTCTGTGCGGGATAGCAAAATGACGTAGGCACCTCTCCCTGAGACATATAACCGTCTTCGTTAAGATAAGACATCCACCCTTCATCTGTATCGGAGGAGTCACCCTCGTTGATGGTATGTACTTCTTGAGACACTGGGTGAAGGAAACCTCCAATGTGGAAGAAGTTCTGAATGGGATGAAGACTTTCATCATTAGTAGCAACTTGGGTACAGGTTGAAGAAAAACTAAGGCCTTTCTTTGTCTTGTTGTCAGTAGGAATGACAAGCTGTCCTCATCCTTTTGCATTGTTACTTTTGATCGCTTCGAGAGCATATTTGTACGAGGAAATCGACGTTCCTCTTTCTGATTGATTGTCATTGCTCACTGAAAGTGCTTGGAACTGGGTTCCTACAACCTCTTCCGGTTCTACACAAGTGGATGATGATAAGTTACTCACGATCAAGGCTTGCTCTCCACAGACTGTGACTAGTTGGTCATTTTTTACGAACTTCAGCTTCTGATGAAGTGTCGAAGTGACTGCCCCAGCCTCGTGTATCCATGGTCTTCCTAACAAATAGATGTATGCTGCCCGGATGTCCATGACCTCGAAAGTGACTTGGAAAGTGTGAGGGCCGATAGTTATGGGAAGGTCGACTTCGCCGATAACTGTTTTTCAGGATCCATCAAATGCTTTGACGATGACCTCACTGCCTCTCATCGGAGATCCTTGGTATGATAATCGCATCAAAGTAGATTTTGGCATAACATTCAGAGCTGATCCAGTGTCTACCAGTACGCTGGCTAATGCATCGTCCTGGCAGTTGACTGTAATGTTGAGCGCCATATTATGATTCTGGCCCTCTTCCGGTAGTTCCTCATCACTAAATCCCAAGTTGTTGCAGGAAGTGATGTTGGAGATGATGCTGTCAAATTTTCTTATTGACACATCTTGTTGCACAAAGGCCTGCTCTAAGACTTTCTGTAGAGCCTCCCTGTGAGCTTCAGAACTGAGTAAAAGAGATAGCACGGATATTTTTGAAGGAGTTTGCAATAGTTGATCAACAATGTTGTATTCACTCTTCTGGATGAGCTTCATCATCTCATCGTTGTTCTTTGAAAGGTCGGGATCACTGGATTGACCGACTGGTTGATTAGGAACTTCTGTTTGAGGTTCGTTTTCTTTACTGGGTTCTCCAACTCCTCAGTTGAAGATTCGACCGCTCCGTGTTACTCGACTGATGTATGCAATATTCACGACAGAGGGTAATAGAGTTTCCTTTCCATTCTCAATTGTTGTTGCACCATATTTGTAAGGGATAGCTTTATCAGATTTGTACGGTACTGGTCCCGGCAGATAGATAACTACATGAGCCTTGAGATTTTTCTGACCATCGTAGCTGGCCTCAATTGGTTCGAGGTTGAGAACCTTTCCACTATCAAGGGGAACTCTTGATTCATGGAGTAAAGGGATTATGGCGCATACATTTTTGGCCACTTCTCGTTTAGGGATTAAGACAACATCTTTGCCAGAGCTTGACCATGGTTGAATCTCCTTGTGGTCCAACTGACTTTGAAAGGCTGCTCGCACGAGGTAGCATCCTTGATTATTTTCTGAGCAAACTCTACAGCGCTCATAGTTGTGTGGTGGCACCCGGCCACGTCTGCTCTGTATGCAGTGTAACCTTACTAGATCTATTTCCATTGATCGAACATCCTGATTCTGATGCCTAGTAGGGTTCCCGTTAGTCATGCTGACTTGTTGTGTGTCTTCATCTAGATAGATCGGAAGCCACCAGTGGTTCAACAAGTGTTGAAGCGTTCTTTGAACGAGAGCACATCCTTGGTCACTCTCACGACATACTTTACAGTTCTGATAATTATGTGAAGTCAGAAAACTGAGCTGGACTTACTTAGCATGTAGTTCCACCAAGCTGGTATTCATTAAGCGAACATCAAAGATTTGGATCATGTTAACTTGATAATGACTTCTATCGCGGAAATCCTGAATCCATCCAAGATCCATCTGACGCTGGAGGGCCTCTTGTACAAAAGAGCATCCCTGATTATTTACCGAGCAAATCAGACAGGAATCGTAATCGTGTCGTGGTAGATCATGATGTTGGCTTTTCCTTGAGTGCATTGCCACCAAGTTGACATTCATCGCACGGATTTCGTGGTTTTGAATGATGTTGGAATTTGTATAAGTCATGTTGACTTCACGAATTCGGTAATCTTAAATCCACCCGAGATCCATCTGTTCCTGTAGACCTGATTGCACCACAGAACATCCTTGATTGTTTTTAGAGCAGATATCACACTGGTGATAGTTATGAGACGGTACGTGACCGTATCCACTTTGTCTGCAATGCATCTTGACCAGGTTGGTTCCCAATAAGAGTACATCGTGAATTTGATAACTGTGCTTAGACTCTTCTTCTATCAAATTTACTGCAGCCTTCTCGTGTTGAGGCAACGGTTCGTCTGAATATTTGGATTTGTATCCTTGAAGGATAAGACCCCGTTCCTAACAAGCTTCCGCACATCGGATTTAAAGTTGAGACAGTTTTCTATGTTATGCCCTAGTCCTCCTTGATGGTAAGGGCAAGTCTGATCCGCTTTGAACCAAAAAGGCAGATTTTTAGGTACTGTAAGAGGAGACCTGGTTTGGACGGGCCCCTTGACCAGTAGTAACAGAAACAGTTATGCATACAACATTGGTATAGGGTCGAACCATGGCGGTCGCGTTGTACGATTGTTGTTGTATTGAGGACGAGCCTGCTGAACAGGCTGTTGTGTCCTTTGCTGATATTGTTGTTGATTCGGTTGGCTCTGAGCAACCTGAGGTTGGTACATTGGAACAGGCGCAGGGTTGATAGTAAGAGTTACAGCTACTACTGGTTGGTAGTGTCGCCTTTGCTTTGCAAGAGAGATATTACCAATATCTTGCTCTTTTTTCCTAGGGAGAGGACTACCGTATCTTTTGGTACTGCTTGATGGTCCAACGTCTTTAACTAAACGTCCTTCTCGGACTGCTTCCTCAATACGAACTCCCATGCTTACCATTTCAGTAAAGTCGTTGGGTGCAATGGCGACCATTCTGTCGTAGTAAAATGAGCTCAAGGTTTTCAAGAAGATTTTTGTCATCTATTTTTCCTCAAGAGGTGGACAAATCTGGGCGGCAATTTCACGCCATCTCTGAGCGTATTCCTTGAAAGTTTCCCTATCCTTCTGTGACATGGCTCTGAGTTGATCTTTGTCTGGTGCCATGTCCAGGTTATACTTATATTGTTGAACGAAGGCAGCGCCAAGATCTCTGAAAGTGACTATCTTGGTGCGGTTTAAACCCATGTACCATTTGAGTGCGGCACCGGTTAAACTATCTTGGAAATAATGGATCAATAGCTGTTGATTCTCCGTCTGAGTTGACATCCTTTAAGCGTACATCACCAAATGACTTTGAGGGCAAGATTTGCCCTTGTATTTCTCAAATTCGGGCACCTTGAATTTGTGCGGAACTTTTACATTGGGGACCAGACAAGGGTTTGTGGCGTCTTTTCCGAATAGATCCTGACCGCGAATGGTTTGCAGTTCCTTCTGCATCTCCAGGAACTATTCCCGGAACTCATTCATTCTGTCGTACATACTTTCGTTTCCAGCAGAAGGTATCTGTGGAATCTGTCCTTCCGGGGCAGTGTGTACCACGGGTGGTGGTATAGTCATTACGGTAGTGACTCTTGGTGATTCCCTCTCCCAAAGTTTGTAACCTTCAGGAGTTGCTGTCATGTCCTTTGCATCTTCGCTTTCTCGAAGTTTGTAATCTTCAGGCCCAGCGATTCCTACTGTGGTTTTTGGATCTTCCGTGATCGGCGAAATATATCCTTCTGGGATATAGTTAAGTGGCATGCCCCAGGGACGATCTTTAGGCATGTTATATCGAGGATCATACTTTTCCACTATGGGCGTAGATGTGATCTCTGAGATCACAGTCCTTTGTTGTTGCATTTGAGTTGTTGCCAGAGCTTGCATGTCATTGTGACACTTTCTCAGATCTTCTTTCAGAGCGTCGAGTTATTCTCTCAACTCTCTGTTCTCTTCCTCGAGATCATCCATTTTCTTTTGTCGATTGGCCCGAGTATTGTACGAATGAGACAGTTTGACTCTAGAATCGAGACACAAACGTGAGATTCGTAGGTAAGAAGAATGCGTTATGTGAGAATGATGAATGATATGCAATGATTATATTAATAATTTTTTTTTAATCAAAAGAAACTTCGACAATTGGATTGCAAATATCATACAGTGGGGAAACCCTGTTTTATTGAATTCAAAGATTGCGGAAATGGAAATACAGTAATTTACAAGGTGCTGTAAAAGGAAATGTCTAAACTTATGGATCCCGAGTCCTCTCTGAGGAGGGCTCAGGTGCTGGTTCTGGTGCTTTTCTTTTCTTTGACCAGGTCTCTTGAGCCGTTGTCGGGTTGTCATTCCTTTGCCAAGTGAAAGGAGCGAGCAAATTCCTTTGGTCATCTTGATTTTCTACAGCGTGTTGCTCTAAAATCTCGATCAGAGCGTCTTTTTCTTTTAACAGTTCCTGTATTTTGTTACACTCTACATTGAGAATGCGGTACTTGTTCTTCCAAGACTTCTTCTCCTATTGAACTTTGTTGAGAGTGGCCTGGAGTTTTTTCGTATCAGACATAAAATAAAGGATAGATTCCTTTAATGGAAGAACTTCTTGATGAGGGTAAGGCATCCTCATCTTGAGAGCTCTAGTTTGTACCCAGTGGAGATAAGGTTCCACAGAGACACAATCCGGTTTTCCTAGAGACTCTCTTCCTTTCCTGTGAACATGTTTCCAGGCATGCGTTATTTCTGTCTTTAGTGCCCTGTCATTTTCTCCTTCCTTGAAGAAAAGACCTTCCAGATGAACATTACGCGGGACGTGTCTCATCGGGTATCCAAATTGACGACGAACTAAAACTGGATGATAGTTGATTCCTCTTTTAATTCCTATGAGGGGTACATTAGGGAAATTTCCACAACGGTCAATGATTCTTATTCCGTCATAGATTCGATTGTACCAATAAATGTCAGAGTTAGTAAGAGACATGACTCTCTGTGACCAACGTAAAGTACTCTTATGATCCCAAAATGTAGCAGACTTGGGTAAGTGGGAAGTGAACCATTTGTATAGCAGGGGTACACAGCATGTGATCATTCCTCCGATGTACAAATTCCTTAAGTGTACAGAATGATAAGCATCTGCGAGCAATGTCGGCACAGGGTTTCCAATCAGAAAAATCTTAATGGCATTGATATCAACGAAGCTATCAGTGTTGGGAAACAGAAATAACCCGTAGGTGAGCAGAACAAAGACGCTCTCGAAAGCAGCCACGTTCCCTATACTAGAAAAGTACAGAGCTTTCTTTACCAAAAACTGGGCTGGTAAACCTTGGATTCCACCCTTAATAGTCATGTGAGTCTTGACTTCTGATTCATCCAAATAGATTGCTCTTGCAATGGTTTGATCCTTTGGAATTTCTTCCAGTCCAGAAAAGGGAGCTTGGTCAGTGATGGGTAAATCAGTCAGGTGAGAGTACTCCTCCAACGTTGGTGCTAGTTGATAATCCGGGAACGTGAAACAGTGATAAACCATATCATAAAATTGAATCAGTGTAGACAGGATTCCTTCAATTACATGGACCCTTAATAGAGACAACAGTCCTTCGTACTTAGCTCTGAAAGCATCAGGGTTGGTGATCATCCTTGCCAACCCTCTCAAATCCTCTAATTTTGGAACCTTGAAGGTGTACTTGTGAGTCTTCCTTCTACCGAAATCCATAACACAATCTTTTTCTCTAATATTTGCAATCATTATCTTAGTTTAATTTGAAAAAGAGAGACTAGAAGAGAAAAATTTTCTATGTTTAAAGTTTTTTAATGAAATAAATGCATTAATGCAGCTCATAAAAACATAGAAAAAACATGGGGTCAAAGGTTCGGTGTCATGAAGTTATGGCTCTACCCATCCCCAAAGGTTATACTGGTGATTTTTTGTACCTGTCCTCAAAATCATTGACCCCCCTTAGGATAACAATAGCAGGCTGGTTCACCCGAGCAGCTGCTGTATCTTAGAGTAATCTTAAATGAGGGTAGTATCGAGTGACAAATATTTCCGATAGCTTCCGCACTACAAAATAGTAACATGGTCTTAGCCTACTAAATCCTCAGTTTCACGGACGCCACAATCGAACAATCTTCTTTCAACAATCGAAGTCGTATATGCATTGAATCCGCAAAGGGTATCTCCACTGATTCGATGGTCTACCGGGATCTCTTATTTGGGAGTCACTCCCTGTAAGATTACCCGTCTAATGCCATCACTTATCTTAGGTGTCACTCAAACTTTCCAGATGCGGCATCACCCGCAGTCCCATTAGCGGAAAAATAAACACGGATATCAATTAGGAAAAGCGATATATATGTATATTTATTCCTAAAACTTACATCCTATACCTCTTAAGAGCTAAAATCCTAGTCTTATACAGACAATGACTCCCCAACAGAGTCGCCATTTTTCTGTAGCAAGCGATTTTTGTCGGTGACGCGACCACCTTATTGCTGGGTTTTCCTCACCGCAATGGTAGGAGGGGGTGCTACTTTCTGATTTCTTATTTATCCCATGAAGCTGGAAGGGAAAGGGAAGCTATCTAAAACTAACCTTGCACGCGAATGTTTAACCGAACAAACACTAAAAAGAGATTGGGGGTCCGGGGTCAGGTTATACAATGGGGAGTTGTCAATTACCCATCCTATATGTGGTTATCCACAGGATATTCGCTTTAGGTTTTGCTTTGTACTTGATGGTGCTTATCCGTTAATGGGTTGAGAAAGTTTCTTGGGAAATATGAGCAAGTGAGTGAGTTTTTGTTGATGTTCAGGTTACTCTCGATGTTTTTGGTGAGGTACTGGACCTAAGTTTTGATTGATATGAAGGTAGTGGACCTAGAGTTTTTATTTAGTATGCTCGCTAAGATTTCGCAATCTTATGCCTACGTATTCCCGTATAAACGGAACAGGGAAATCAGAGCAATCATAGTTCCTCCTATTCTAAGGGAGGAAAATGATGTTTTGGTGTCTTGTTCAAAGCCCAAGATTGAAGCTAAACAGGTTTATTTGTGTCTTGTTCAAAGCCCAAGATTGAAGCTAAAAGGTCTGACTGAGAGAGAATTTGTTATCTCTAAAGAGGGATTGGGCTTCGTCTGAAGGGATTGTTGATTTTTGTGTGCCTTGATCAAAGCCCAAGGTTAAAGCTAAGAGGTTGATTGACTCCACTAGAGAAGTCCTTATACAAAGCCTAAGAGGAGGCTGGAAATGACCGACTCAACAACAGAGTGTTTTATTTGTCTTGTACAAAGCCCAAGATTGAGGCTAAAAAGAGACTGACACTTTGGGGATATCATTATACGAAGCCTAAGAGGAGGCTATAAGTTTGACTTTTCTAGGGAAAATGTTCTATCTGTCTTATACAAAGCCCAAGATTGAGGCTAAAGAGGGATTTTGACTCCGCCGGGGAGGTTCGTATGTGTCTTGTACAAAGCCCAAGATTGAGGCTGAAATGGGAAATTTAACTGACTCGGGTGATGATATTTTTATGTGTCTTGTACAAAGCCCAAGATTGAGGCTGAAATGAGTTTGACTCTCCTTGGAAAATCATTCCTCAAAGCCTAAAATAAGGCTGGGAGGAAATGACTTCGCTGGGGAAGATATCTGTCCCAGACTTAAGAGAAGGTTTTGAAGATTTATGTCTTGTACAAAGCCCAAGATTGAGGCTAAAAGGGTGGACTCAACAAGAGAGTGCTAAAATGTGATTGACTCAACAAGAGAGTCTGGAAAGTTGATCGACTCAACAAGAGAGTCTGAAAAGTTATTGACTCAACAAGAGAGTCTGAAAAGTGATTGACTCAACAAGAGAGTCTGAAAAGGTTAGCTCCGCTGGGAAGAATCACTTGTACAAAGCCCAAGAGGAGGTTAACTGTGTTGAGGAAGGATAATTATACAAAGCCTAAGAGGAGGCTAACTTTCTACTGAGGATTATTGAGATCCCTAGGCAGGTCCAAGTGGGGTATCGACTCTTGCTGAGGTTTACAGAAGAGTTGAGGTATCAGAGACCTTGAGGTTCTGATGTTGGGATAGGGTTATGCTGATGATAAACTGGCCCTAGTTGGGGAATTTTTAGGAGAGACTGGGTTTTAACTCAGCTGGGAATTGATCGGATGATCAGGGTTCCTCCCACGTTCGTAGGGAACTTGAGAATGTCTTTGAGACTCAAGGGGATTTAGACTATCCAAGTCTAAGGGATGAGAATCAACCCTAAATTGGTCTGTGATTTGACACTAGAAAAGACTGCTCTAGCAAAGGATGACTAAGTTCTGTCTTATACCTTTAAGAGGTCTTCAGGGTCCTTGTACTAAGCCCAAGAGAAGGCGTGAGAACTTCTAGGAAGCCGGAGGGTCCTTGTACGAAGCCCAAGAGGAGGCGGGGATGCTTTTAGGAAGCCCGTGGGTCCCAAACCAAGAAAAGTTCAAGAAATACTATTCACCGAGAATAGATCATTTAGTGAAAGTTCTAAGGTTTGAAGAAACTCAAGAGATGCTATTCACCGAGAATATATCAACTCCGGGGAGTAGAGTTTCTTTAACAATTTCTAATAGTGACAGTCTAAGAAATGGTTCACGAAAAATACTGCCTTTCTCTTTGTTCCATATTGTTTAAGCCCAAGAGAAGGCAAGATTGTATCTGGAAATCCTATAGGGATCTAGTTTTGATTGTATTTAAAGAGTGACCAACATGGCTTTACCTAGTTCTAGACCTAGTTGCCGGGGAAAACTCTAAATAACTATACTAGTATATATACAGTTTATATATGACAAGTATTCAAAAGGATATGAAAGAAGACTTACCGTGCTCAGCTTCCCACAATACAATTATATATATGAAAGCGAATAAATGAAAGTTGTTAAAACTTACAGGTGAGCAAGCTTCCATGCTGTATTGTTAGTTGTTCAAAGAAATTAAAGAAAGTTTTGATGACAACATGTATATTTGAATCTAAATCAAAATAGAAGTTATTTTTGAAAAGATTGTTGGGGCTTATACTCAAGGAGAGGCCCAAGTTTTAACGGTGATCGCACCGTTGTTTTGTATATCGTCTCGTGACTTATACAACGACTGAGGCCCAAAAAGGTTTTTGTAAAAAGGGATTGGGTTTTACACTCTATTAGAGGCCCAAAGAGTTTGAAAAAGAATAAAGATGGGTCTTATAGCCCAGTTGATTTTGTTACAAAGGTGACAACCGCACCGAACTTTTAAAAATATACAGAGGGACTTATACAATGTGTGAGGCCCAAAATTATTTTATTAACAAAGGGGTGGGACTTACACTCTATCAAGAGGCCCAAAGAGTTTTGAAAAAGATTGATGAGGGTGAAATCAATCAAAACCCTAATTTTGTTAAAAATTGAATTAATTTTGATTAAAAATTAATAAAATCATTGAAAACATGTGAGAAATGAGTTGTGATTTTGGGTCAATGTTTCAAAAATCATGTTTTTATCCACAAAATGATTGAAAACCATTTAAGTTTGGAAAAATCAAGAGAAAGAAATTTTTTAAAATGTTAAAAAATAGATAAAAATTAATTCTTTGCAAATATATCAAATATATGAAATAAATAATATTTTTGAGGAAATTTTTGTAAAATAAAATATTTTAACATTTTTGTGATTTTTGAAAAAAAGAATCAACTCAAAGTCATTAAAATTCAGAGAGAAATTAATTTTTGAATCAATTAAATAAAATAATAAAAAATTCAAAAATTCAAAAGTTTGAAAAAGGGCGCCAAGAACACCTTGTTCTTGCCCGCGTGCCCTGTTTTTGTCTGATTTGCATTTTCTCCTCAATCTCACTGAATACTTGATGAAATCACACAATCTACATATCAATCTGCTCGTTTTCAACTCACGATCATGTCTATGGCCTTTAATTTCATTTATTTTAAGTATGGAATGAGAAATCAAAGAGAAACCTTAAGAACCCTAATTTCTGCATAAAGACTAAGAAATTCCATACACGATTCATACAAAGCAATCAATTGAGGGGAAACACTCCATACATGATTATGAACATATGACAAAATTATTGTGCGAGGAAATATGCATGAATCATGAGATGACCAAGTTTAGGCTTACTTGTATGTCGTGGCAGCAAGAGCAATTTGATTTTTGAGTTTGAGGTGTTACATATGAGTTGTGATGATCTAAACAGCTTCCCTACACCATATGGAGTGTGTTTGGACCCTTGGACCTGCTTGGAGATGGCTGAATCACTTCATGGTGTGTTGACTGATTATAGGCCTCAAGTGGATTTTGAGGTCTATGATTTTGGACTTCCAGAAAGTTTTTTAGTGTTTGATCAGCTCAAATATGTTATGTGGGAAGTGTTTGAGTTATTGGTTTGGTTGGAATTGCCCTCAAACTTAAAACCCGATGGTGACTTGAGTTAGAAGGCAACTTTGGAGTGAAAGAGGTGATTTTGAGGAAAGCATCAGTTTGGGTGCTTTGGTGTACTCAAACTGATCATAATTGAGGCCTATTTATAGTGTGTCAAGTTTGTTTTGGCATCAATAATGAATGGAAATTGCAGCAGACCTTTGGCCAATGTTATGCAAAAGGAATCTCAAGTCTCCTCTAGCCATTGATTTGAGGTTAGAGCACAGGCCTAAGGTTCTTTGGTTCAAGGATAAGTCTTGACTGAACTTGGATAACATTGTCTTGATGAATGCCACCTCTATGCATCAGTTAAATGCTTTGAAATAAAATTGAATATTTGAAGCATCTTTGAATTTAGGAGTGTCATGCCTACACATAGCTCCATGGACTTGGGAGACTGGTAGATCAGTGCTTGTCCCTTGGTTGTTCCCCCTTGAGGTGTGCAGATGGATAACCATGCTTGTGATTATGCACAAAATCCAAATTCGAGCAAAAAACCTCAAACTGACTTGTAAAAAATCAGGTTTTGGAGCCAACTCTCAATGATCATAACTCTCAGCTCAATTTGAATTAGAGTGAGTTCTAGTACTCTTTGGAAAGCTTGAATGATGTAATTTAACTTTGATGTTTGACCCTAGACCTGATTCAACTTGGATCAAGGTGAAAAATGCCTTGGAAGTTGGTAAAAAACTTAGACAGATTCTGTCTAAAATTTTCTAAGTGTTGGAAAAAAGTTAAATCCAAGTTTTTTGTGATTTTGCTCAATCAATAACTCAAAATCCATGATGAATTGGGATGATGCCTAGTTGACATATTTGAAGTATGTAACATGGACTACAATTTGAGCTTTGAATGGGAGAAAAAGGCTTTAGGGTTTGGGAGATATGGCCTTGCAAAGTTGGTACCCTTGACACTTTGTTCCATAACTTAGAAAAATTCTAAGTTTTTTATGGTTACCCCTTTTACAAGTTAACTCATTTTCTTTGATTTTTCTTGATGAATGGTGATTCAAATCACATATTAACATTGTTTTAGGGTCAAGGAACCATAATTGTGAAAAATTCCAAAAAGTCAAACTTGATTTTGTGCACAGTTGACTTTTTATCGGATGAAATCCAAACTGTGCGATGCTTTATGAAATCAAGTCCTTGACCTAAATCAAACCTAATGGATATATTCCATAGGTGTTATAAGGTGTATTGAATCATGTCCCAAGGTTTGGGAGCATGTCTGGGTCAAAAGTCAAAGGTACAGTTGACTTTTTCCTCGAAACCCTAATTGCGGTTCTGATGAAATTGAAACTTGTGGATCAAGTTTCTTGGATCAATCCATTGTTGAAAATGGTTCAATGTAGTGCATTAAAGACCATAAATCATGTCTAGAGGTCTTGGCTCATGTTTTGTCCCAAAAGTCAACTTAGGGGTGAATTAGGTCAAGAAACCCTAATTCCTGATTTTTGGTGAATGCATCCCCTGAGGCTAAAATGACTTGATGATTGGGTCCATGAGGTCCCTTGGTGTATCTTGGTTTGTGCTTTGAAGCAATGGCTCATGCCCAGATGAAAACTTCCATCTGGAGGCCTCAGTCGACCAAAAACCCTAATTTGGCGACATTGGCGATCTCGAGGCTTGATCCACTTGGAATGTTGCAACTTTGTGCTTGATTCTTGATGTGGGAGTCCTCTTGATCCTTTATGGGTATTTGAGAGGTTATACTTGTTGAAGATCATGTCATTTCTTGATTGATCCGTTGTCTAAGTGCTCTGAGAGAGCTTGAAGCCCTTATCTTTGATTGTAGTGAATGCTCAATCATCCTTGAGGAGATTGATGAGGCATGTAAGTACATCCATATTATGATGATGACTTACACAATGATGGGACATCTTGGTGGTTAAAATTTGGGGTATGACACGTGTAAACGACTACTCGAGACCCAATTAAATAAGAACGAAATTTTTCCAATGCATACACTATCGCAAGCAACTCTTTTCAGTTGTTTCATAGTTTATTTGAGCTTCATTTAAAACTTTGCTCGCATAGTGTATAGCATGAAAAAAATTTGTTTTCCGTTGACCCAAAACCGTACCCACCGCATAATCGCTCGCGTCACACATGAGTTCAAAATCCATTTTCCAATTGGGCGCGATGATTATGGGTGCGGTAGTCAAACTTTTCTTTAAAGAATTAAAAGCGAACATGCAAGATTCATCAAAATCAAAGGACTTATCTTTGTTGAGCAAATTGCTCAAAGGCTTTGCTATCTTCGCGAAATCCTTGATGAGCATCCGATAAAATCCCGTATGTCCGAGAAAGCTCCTTATACCTTTTACATTCAACAGTGGTGGCAATTTCTCAATAACATCAACCTTGGCTTGATCGACCTCAAGGCCCTTTGAAGAAACTTTGTGGCCAAGCACAATTCCTTCGGTCACCATGAAGTTACATTTTTCCCAATTGAGTACCAAATTGGTTTCCACGCACCGTTCCAAAACCGCATCCAAATTTTTCAAACAAATATCAAACGATTTCCCAAAAACCGAGAAGTCATCCATAAAGACCTCAATTGTCTTTTCGATCAAATATGAGAATATCACTTGCATACAGCTTTGAAAAGTCGCTGGTGCATTACACAACCCAAACGACATCCTCCTATAAGCGAAGATTCCAAAAGGGCATGTAAAAGCAGTTTTTTCATGGTCCTCCGGGTTCACTATAATTTGGTTGTAACCCGAATAACCATCTAAAAAACAGTAGAATTGTTGATCGGAAAGTCTCTCGAGCATTTGTCCCATAAAAGGGAGAGGGAAATGATCTTTCCTCGTAGCTTGGTTAAGCCTACAGTAATCTATGCACATTCTCCACTCGGTTATGGTTCTCGTTGGAATTAACTCATTTTTCTTGTTTTGGATAACCGTCAATCCGCCTTTTTTCAACACCACTTGTACCGGACTAACCCATGGGGTATCAGAAATGGGATAAATCATTCCGGCATCTAACATTTTTACCACTTCCTTCCTAACCACCTCTTTCATGGTAGGATTTAAGCAACGTTGTGGTTAAGCGACCGGTTTCAAATCTTCTTCCATGAATATTCGATGCATACAATAAGAGGGACTTATTCCTTTTAGATCGGAAAGAGTCCATCCCATTGCCTCTTGATTCTTCTTCAAAACACCCATTAACTTCTTCTCCTCCATTGTGGTTAGCTCCGTGCTTATTATCACCGGTTTATTCCCCTCATCATAAAGAAAAACATACTTAAGATGAGACGGCAACAACTTCAATTCAAGCTTAATTTCCTCATTGTTTTCTTTTTTTAAAATTTCCACCATTTCTTTCAAAGGAGGAATTTCATCCAATTCTTCTAGTTCTCGTAAACACTTTTCGATCTCTTTTTCTTCAACTTCATCGATACTTTGAAGAGCATTCGTGAGAACTTTTTGCAAAGGGGTTGGAACTTGTAATTGCTCCTTTACTTCTTCAATCGCCTTCTTCGTTGCGTCTATTCTAAAACAATCGCCTTTGTCCTTTTTGTGCTTCATGGCCTCAAATAGATTGAAACAAACCTCCTCATCTTGGACTCTAACCTTCATAAGACCGTCGTCCATATCAATTGCCATTCTAGCAGTTTTCATAAACGGTCTTCCAAGAATCAATGGAGCGTCTTCATCTTCCTCCATTTCAATCACCATAAAGTCGATAGGAAATAAGAATTTGTCCACTTTAACCAATACATCTTCTGCTACACCGTGAGGACGGGTAGTGGATTTATCGGCAAGTTGCAATGTCATTTGAGTGGTTCTCAATTCCATCTGTTCCAACCGTTTCACAATAGACAAAGGTATCAAATTGATACTAGAGCCCAAATCAATTAACCCGTTGCCAACATAGATATTTCCTATTGTAACCGGCAAAGTGACTCGTCCCGGATCACTTTCTTTCCTCGGGAGAGTACGTTGAATGATAGCGCTACAACTAGCATCCACCATGATAGTCTCTTGATCCGTATACTTCTTCTTTTTTGTGAGAATATCCTTCATAAATTTTGTATATTTCGGCATTTGCTCCAAAGCCTCGGAAAATGGAATGTTTATTTGCAATTGTTTGAAAATATCCATAAACCGAGCATAGTGTCTCGCACTATCTTTCTTTGACGGAGCATGAGGATATGGAAAATGTTGGATCGGAATAGTACTCAACAGTTCCTTCCCCTTCCTAGTTTTTTTCAATTTTTCTTCTCTCTTTTTTCTTCTTCCTCACTTTTTTTCATTTCATTTTCAACTAAATCTCCCTCTAACATTTTTTTCTACTTCAATCTCATCACTATCTTTTTCTTTTTCAACTACTTCCTCCTCCTCCACTACAACTTCACCTATGCCTATGTCAATCTCTCTTCCACTTCTTGTTAGAATAGCCTTACAATGCTCTTTTGGATTTGGTAAAGTATTTGCCGTAAAAGTTCCTTTGTGTTGGTCGGCCAATTGTTTTGATAATTGTCTGACTTGCGTCTTAAGATTCTTTATGGTCGCATCGGTATTCTTCTGATTTGACATTGACATTTGCATAAATTGCGTGAGAGTGTCCTCCATTTTTGTATTTCCAATTGGAACTTGTGAAGGTTGAGTGTAATTTTGGTATTGTTGACGATTTGAAGGTCCGGCTTCTTGCGGTCTCCATGGTTGTTGATAACCTTGATTACCTCTAGGTTGGTAACCTTGGTTGCCTTGTTGGTAAGGAGCTCGAGGTTGGTATCCTTGATTTTGGTTTCCAGCATAATTTACATCTTCCACTACCGGAGGACAATACCCGGTATGGTGATCTCCTCTACAAAGCTCACAACTTGCTATTATTTGGTTTTTGTTGGGAACTTCCTGCATCTCTTTTATTTGTTGTGGAAGTTTTGCCATTTGTTGTGTCAATAACTCCACTTGTTGTGATAACAGTTTGTTTTGTGCAAGAATTGCGTCATTAGTTCCCAAATCAAGCAGTCCCGCTTTCTTTTGCGAAGGGCCACGGTTATGGTTCCCCTGATGGTCGTTTAATGCCATTTTGTCAATGATGGCAATGGCTTCTTCAGCCTTTTTGCTCATTAAGGATCCACCCACGGTGGCATCCAACAATGTTTTATGCACTAATTGAAGACCATTTCGGAAAATATTAATTTGAGAAAGCTCATCGAAACCATGCCCTTTACACTTTCTCAACATAGATTTGAATCTCTCCCAAGCTTCGTTGAGAGATTCATTTCCACCCTGAGTGAAAACTGCAATTACTGTTTTAGCCTCCATGAAACGATTGTGTGAAAAAAATCGTTCCAAAAACTTTTCCTCAAGTACATTCCAGTCCGTCATGATTGCCGTAGATTGGTCAAGATGCAATTCTTTGGCCTTCCCAATGAGGGAATGCAGGAATAGTCTCCTAAATAGTGATTCTTCTACAGCTTTGGGTGCACCAGTTGCTCCCACAATCTCATAGAACTTAGTCAAGTGTGTAAAAGGATCCTCATGATCCATACCAGTGAAAGGATTCTGATATAGAAGCGAGAAGATACCAGTTTTCTTTTCTGAATGTCGACCGTTCTGAGCATTGTGCGAAAATTGTGCGGTGTGTCTCGGACTATTTGTACAAGGTCTTGAAGCAGGTGGTGGTGGTGGTGGTAGAGCAGCCATAGTTGGCAGTAACTGTGGTATTTGCGCCGAAGTTGCCTCCTCCGCCTTGTTCTACTATTTAATTTACGCGCAGTTCTTTCGATTTCAGGATCAAAAAGAAGTTCGTCTGTGGGTAACTTCGCTCGCATAAAACAGATTCTGAACACTAAACCAAACAAATCAACAAGCTCAAGAAAAAGTTAACAAACTTAAAACAAAATAACTATTGAAATGCTTGCAATATCAAACAACAATCCCCGGCAACGGCGCCATTTTGTTGAAACAGTATTTCGGGGGGTGTTTTTATCGTATCCGCAGGGATTGTGCGATATTTTGATGCTTGCCGTTCAATAGTCGAAATGTTTTAAGTAAGGGGTTTTCAAATTGTTCTTGGTTTTGTAACATAAATGTGTAGCAAAGAGTAAATTAGAGCAAAGATGTTGTAAGTTTTAGAAAGGCATGTCAAGATGAGATTTCGCTAATCCTTTTCATACATATCCGATTAATCAAGCATATGAACTTAGTTCCGACCAATATAATCGCGTATCCTCTTGAATAAGTTTATGTCTAAAGCAAATTTGTGAGTATCGTTGTTTAGACCGTTAGATGATGTCTCACGCTAACAATCGAAACAACAACCGTTAAGATCAATACAAAGCGAATATTAAACCCCAAATCTATGTCTAGAGTTTGGTTTTTAAGAGATAAAGATATTAGGTCAAGATTTGGAAAATCTATGTCTAGAGTGATTCAAACCACAAATACATCATTAAGAACAAACAACTTCATCATATATTGATCATCAACCTTGTTCATATACAAGAGATCAAAAGAAATACATATAAGCAAGATTAACTACCTCTAACCTTAACACAAGAGGTTTAGCTACACATTTTCATGGTAGCTTGTATCACAAGTTTCAAGAGGAGATGAAAGAACATCCGCGTCGAATAATCGAGATCGGATGTGACTTCAGCTTCTCTATGTGGAAATTCACTCTTGGATGATCAAATCTTAGAAAAGTATGTTTTGGTGTGAAAATATCAAGTTATGATCCCAAGAAAACCTAAAAATCTATTTATAATACACTTGAGATCAGCAACATTTGCACTGCGAATGAAAGAAAATGGCACCTTAAGTGCCTCCGAAAGTTAAATCGCCCCTGGCAATTTTCGTGAGTTCGCAAAGCGAACCACTCGCCAAAACATTCGCAAAGCGAATTCTGGGTCCTTTTCCCTCTGTTTTGTTCGCTGAGAGCTTCGCCAATGTTCGCAAAGCAAACATTCGCTTGGGACTTCGCCAGGGTTCGCAAAGCGAACCTGCTGTTGTTTTCCACTTTCTTTGGCAGCTTGCAACAATTCTTTGTGTCCTCTATCTTTGATGTTTTTAATGCACTTTCCTGCATAATAGCACACAAATTACAAGCACCAAAGGTATAAATATAATGGATGAAGAACAACAATAATTCAATACGAAAAATCCACAATTAAGACATGAAAGTAATGAAAAATTCCAAGTATCAAGTATAAATATATAGCATGTTTGACATCTAATAGTATTCTAAGGAACTGAACGAACGAAAGGAGCATAAACCTTCGACGGTTGGTGAAGGTTTGGCCGTTAAGGGAAAATTCTTGCGAAAGGATGGTAAGTTCGACAAGAAGAAAGGTAAAAGTCAGCAGAAGTCTTATAGTGGCGAAACATCTGGTATTCGATGCTATCACTGTAAGAAGGAGGGTCACACAAGAAAGGTGTGCCCTGAACGCCTGAAAGATCAAAGAGGTAAGGATAATGGCAACGTAGCCATTGTTCAAGATGACTTCGACTCATCTGATGTCCTTGAAGTTTCAAGCGGCGACTCAAGAAAATAGTGGATTATGGATTCAGATTGCACTTGGCACATGACTCCAAACAGAGAATTGTTCGAGGAGCTATGTGATCAAGATGGTGGATCGGTGCTGATGGGAAACAACAAATCCTGCAAAATTGCAGGTATTGGATCTGTGAGATTCAAACTCCATGATGAACCAATAAGGTTATTGAATGATGTCAGGTTTGTACCTGATTTGAAGAGAAATTTAATTTCTCTTGGTGAATTCGACAGGAAGGGGTATGTTTTCCAAGGAGAGAAAAGTATCCTAAGAGTCATGAAAGGGTCGAAGGCATTCTTGAGAGGCGTGATGAAACAAGGCTTGTATACCCTTGAGGCTGAGGTTGTAAGTGGTTCGACAAATATTGCATCCACGAAACCTGTGTCGAAGACAGAATTATGGCACATGAGATTGGGCCATGTCAGTGAAAGGGGTCTAGTCGAATTGGGGAAACAGACAAAGTCGAAAAGCTGAAATTTTGTGAACCCTGTGTACTTGGAAAATCTTGCAGAGTGAAGTTCAATAAGGGCAAACAAAGAACTCATGGATCCCTTGATTACATCCATGCTGATCTTTGGGGGCCTGCAAGGTGTCCATCACATTCAGGAGCAAGGTATTTTCTATCCATAGTCGATGATTATTCCAGAAAGTTATGGGTATTCATCCAAAAGACTAAGGATGAAACTTTTGATAATTTCAAAAGTTGGAAGACTCTGGTTGAAAATCAGACTGGCAGAAAGGTCAAGAGGTTGAGAACCGACAATGGCCTTGAAGTTTGCAATGAGGCGTTCGACAGCTTTTGTGTTGCCTCAGGTATTGCAAGGAACAAAACTACTGCAGGTACTCCACAACAAAATGGTTTGACATAGAGGTTTAATTGAACTATTTTGGAAAGAGTTAGATGCATCTTGACTAGTGTTGGGTTAAAGAAGGTGTTTTTGGGCTGAGGCTGTTTCGAAAGTAACATATCTGATAAACAGATGTCCTTCGACTGCGTTAGATATGAAGACACCTGAAGAAGTTTGGTCGGGACATCCACCTAGTCTTGACAGACTGAGAGTATTTGGCTGCGTGGCCTATGCTCACATTAGACAAGACAAGGTCGAACCTAGAGCTCTGAAATGCATGTTCATGGGATACCCTGAAAGAGTCGAAGTTTATAGGCTATGGTTCCTAGAGCCAGGTCACAGGAGGTGTATCACTAGTCGAGATGAAGTTTTCAATGAAGCTGAGATGGCTTTCAATAAAACTGATGATGCTGACGAAGTGAGACAGCCTATGTCCCATTAGTGAAATTCTAATGAAACCTTTAATAAAAATACAGAAAATTTAAAACTTTTAAATAACAAGACTGAATTATTTAACAACATACTGCTTCACATACCTAAGCTTCAAATATATTTTACATAGAGTTTGACATCGTTAAGACTAGTAGCCTTGCCACAAAGAAAAACATAAAATAAAAGTACAGAAAGGAAACCAAAAGAAAGCATAACAAAAAGGACCTCCTAAGTCCAACAAGACTGACACTTATACTAATTGTAGTAGTAGGGATGTGATCAGCGTTTGACAAAACGCTAACAACTCTCAATCTAGATGTTATAGTAACCCATCTCCACGTCACTTCATATCCTTTCCTTCTGAATTGTCGGGAAGTAAGCAAGATTTGAGCTCGTCGTCTGATCGTCATAGATTAACCCAAAATACAAGACAAAAAGGACAAAGGGCTAAGATTTATGTACAAGTTTAAAAGTGAGAATGAATATGTAAAATAATAATATATATGGCAACCACAATTATTCAAACAAGCGTATCTTTAACCCATAATTATATATACTCTATCTTTATTTATTCTAATGCATCCCTGAACTATATGCTGACTCAGGCCACTAAACGTTGTCTATGATATCTATCCCATTTATCAAGATCAGATATCACAAGACCACATGCCACAAACGTACTCCCAATTACCAGGAGCTACGCCACCTAACTTCACACGGAGTCTAGGTGTTATAAGTCGATCGTCCCTGAGAATTCAGGCCAAGAACCCTGCCTTGCCTAGCATGCATAGATAATAATCTCCGTCGGGATTGTAGGCGACCGATCAACCTCGTGCGTCCCATACCGCACGGCAGTGGACTTATACATTCCTCAATGCAAGTCTATATGACCACTCAATCATCTTGTGGCAACTCTCAACCATAAGTATTAAGTTAATACTTGGGAAATATCATATCAACCCTTAAGGTTATACTTAGTATCTAGATACTTAGGTTGAGTGCCAAATCCATCACGTGTCTTGTTGTATTTCTTCTTGGTATGATCCTTATCTCTACATAATCAGTTTAGTTTGTACAATGAATAATTATATGGTTGACTACCCAGGTAAGAGAGGTGGACCGTAAAGGATATAGTCGACCAAGTCTTTCCTTTGCCAGAATCGAAACAAATACAACTACTCAATGTATCCAACTTCCCTTATGTTATTGGGGATCTAATACTTAATATCTAGTAATGTTGTTCTCTCCTTAATAGATCATTATTCTTAGTCTATCAATCACAATCATTCAAGTATAAATAAAATAAACAAATTAAACAATGCAAGCACAATACAATCTCAAATTGTCATAGATTATTCCTATGATAAATAATTAAGGCCGGCGTAACCTCGCTCAATGATTCGTGAAAATAATTACTCGAGAATAGGTTTTCCTTACTTATTTATCGCTAGTAGGGCTTGGGTCACCGCAGCACACATATATATTAAGCTATTTTACGCTAACCGTCCCAATGTATACGAAATCTTGCCCCCACCTTTTGTTGTTGAGCGTTGTTGAAAGTCCACGAGCGTTTTCTCCGGTTTTTGCCAAGAATCTAATTTACGATAACCGTTGAATTGTACGAAATTTATAAAATTATTAGAATATAATAAATGGTTAATTAAACATACTTCCGTTACAACTTGAAATGTTTATTTATTAAAATATTTAATAATAACTTCCATTATATTTAATTAATTATTAAATTCAAATATAAATTAGACTATACCTCCGTTTGGATTTGTTCGTTTTAGAAAATTATCAAGAGTATATTTCTAATAACACTAAAATTATAATAATACTTGGGCATTATAACGACTTAAAATGGTAAAATATATTTTGGACTTTATAAGTTCAATATCTCGACGTCTAAATGGAATTTGCATATAAATTTTAAAATAACCTTTATATAAATAGCATAATTAAAATAAAATAGACATTATAACGGCTTACCGGTTACTTATGAAAATGATTTGGACAGAACTTTGACGTGTAAAACTCCTTTGAAACTTTAGAAGAACTTTTACTACAAAATAACTCTAAAAGTTACGAACCGACACCGTGAGAACCTTAATAACTAAAACTAATATTGTTATATGAAGAAACTAGAGAAGGAAAGAAATAAAGAGGTAAGAAATAAGATTTGTGAATGAGTGAATGAAAATGGGTGGGAAATACCCCTAAAATAACATAAATGTATCTTCTTTTGCCCATACCTTCTAATTTTTCAACTCTTGCTAGTAAATGTCTTTATCAAATATGTACCAGTCTTAAATCAATAGTTCTTTAGATGTTCTAGTATGACTTTTGTGAAAATAATTTATAAGAAAGGTATGGGAGCTTGATATTTTAATGTTTCATGACATAATATCATTTATGATATTAATAAAAAAAGTGAGATATATATATCTTTTATAAAAATGAAATGATAATAACAATAATAAAAATAATAATAATGACAACAAGGATAATTATTATTAACTTAAGATTATTTTATTTACTCATTAGTTTGTAGAGTAAAATGATAATATTCAAATAAAATAATAATAATAATAATAACAAAAGAACAATAATAATAATAATAATAATAAAATTAATATGAATAATTAATTAAATTAAAGTTAAGTATTTTTAAGTATTAATTTCAATTTCAAAGTTTAGTTTGTAAAATGAAACGATGATATTCAAATTGAATAATAATATTAATAATAAAAATAAGGGTAATTAATTGATAAATTAATTATTATAGGTTTTAGTTTCAATATTTAGTTTTTAATGATAAGCGATGTTAAAATCTCAAATCTAATCAGATATATTATTTAAAGTATGGAAAATTAGGATGTTACATTACCACCCCCCTTAAAAGAAATTTTGTCTTCAAAATTTAGCGTACCTAAAACATGTGTGGATACTTCTGACGCATATCTCCTTCTCTTTTCCAAGTAGAATCACCAGTTACATCATTCCACACAACTCTAACCAATGGTATTTGCTTTCCACGAAGTTCCTTAATTCGATGATCTAAAATCTTGACAGGTAAAGCCTCATATTCCAAGTTATCTCTAAGTTCCACAGTTTCAGGCTCAATGACATGTGAAGTGTCAGGATAATACTTCCTCAGTTGTGATACATGGAATGCATCATGAAGATTAGACAGGTTTGGCGGTAATGCAATGTGATACGCTATAGGTCTAATCCGTCGTAGAATTTGAAAAGGCCCGATAAACCTTAGTGTTAACTTCCTAGTTTTGATTGCTCGTGCAATTCTCGCTCTAGGAGTTACCCTAATGAACACGTGATCTCTTGCCTCAAATTCCAAGGGTCTTCTCCTCTTATCATTATAACTCTTTTGACAATCCTGTGCAACCTTCATTTTTTCTCTAATAAGCTTAACCTGATCTGTTATTTTGTTTTCTCCAACTTCATACCAACATAAAGGTGTACGACACTTTCGTCCATACAACGCTTCATATGGAGCCATGTCGATACTTGAGTGAAAGCTATTGTTGTAAGTAAACTCAATCAATGGTAAGAACTCATCCCAATTTCCTTTGTGTTCAAGAGCACAAGCTCTCAATAGATCCTCTAACGACTAAATCGTCCTTTCAGACTGGCCATCTGTTTGGGGATGATAAGCTGAACTTAACCTCAGTTTGGTTCCTAACTCTAAATGCAACTGATGCCAAAAATTTGATGTGAATCTGGGATCTCTATCACTAATTATACTTGAAGGTATCCCATGCAATCTAACAATTTCCTTTACATATACCAGAGCTAGTCTCTCCAATTTAATCGTCTGGTTGATGGGAATGAAATGTGCACTCTTTGTCAACCTATCAATGATTACCCAAATTGCATCATGTTGCTTCTGAGTCTTGGGCAAAGCGGTTACAAAATCCATAGATATTCTATCCCACTTCCACTTTGTAATGTCTAAAGGTTGTACCAGTTCGGCTGGCTTCAGATGTTCAATCTTTGCCTTCTCACATACCAAACAACTTTGAACATATTCTGCTATATGCTTCTTTATTCCAAACCACCAAAACATTTTCTTTAAGTCTTGATACATCTTTGTGGCTCCTGGATGAAAACTCATCTTATTTTTGTGTCCCTCTTCCAAAATTAACTTTCGAATATCCTTGTTTTGAGGTACACACCACCTTTCTCTAAACCTTAGGATCCCATCACTCCTTATGTTAAAACCTCCATTTTGACTATCTCTTATAGTTTCCTTTAGGTTCATTAGATGGTCATCAAGTTGTTGTTCATCTTTGATCCATTTCAAGAATTCATTAGACACGACAATAGCGCCTATGAATATACTTCCCTAATTTTGATGTACTCCTAAGTTTAAATCCACGAATTGGTTAATTAACTCTTCTTCCCTCAACATCATTGCAGATACATGAAGTTTCTTTCGACTCAAAGCATCTACAATAATATTGGCCTTTCCTGGATGATACTGCAACTCAAAATCATAGTCCTTCAAGAATTCCATCCAGCGCCTTTGTCTCATGTTTAGATCCTTCTGATCAAATAAATACTTCAGGATTTTGTGATCACTTAACACGGTGAACTTTGATCCATAAAGACAATGCCTCCAAATCTTTAAGGCGAACACAATTGCTGCTAACTCTAGGTCGTGAGTCGGATAGTTCCTCTCATGCACCTTCAATTGTGTCGATGCATAAGCTATCACCTTCCTTTCTTGCATCAACACACAACCAAGACCTTGATATGACGCATCACAATACACATTAAATTGTCCTGATGGGTCTGGTAAGATGAGTATTGGTGATGAAGTCAATCTTTCCTTTAACTTCTGAAAACTTTCTTCGCACTCTTTAGTCCATTCAAAGTTTTTACCTTTCCTCATTAACTGATTCATAGGGAAAGTAATCTTTGAAAATCCTTTAATGAACCTCCGATAATATCCAGCTAGTCCAAGAAAACTTCGAATCTCGCCAACATTCTTTGGACTCTCCCACTTTGTTACTGCTTCGACTTTACTCGAGTCTACTGCAATACCTTCTTTACTGATTACATGGCCAAGAAATTGTACCTCCTTCAACCAAAATTCACATTTCGAGAATTTCGCATACAATTGACGATCCTTTAATATATGTAGCACAATTCTCAAATGTCCTTCGTGCTCTACCTCATTCTTTGAATAAATCAAAATGTCATCAATGAAAACTACAACAAATTGATCTAAGTATGACCTAAAGATCCATTTCATGTAATCCATGAATATTGCTGGAGCATTAGTCAAACCAAATGGCATAACTAAGTATTCATAGTGTCCATAACGGGATCTAAAAGCTGTTTTTGGAATATCATCCTCCTTCACCCTGATTTGATGATATCCAGACTTCAAGTCAATCTTCGAGAATATTGATGCTCCCTTCAACTGATCCATCAAGTCGTCGATTCTAGGCAAAGGATACTTGTTTTTCACAGTAGCTTTATTAAGCTGCATGTAATCTACACAAAGTCTAGAAGAACCATCCTTCTTCTTCACAAATAAGATTGGGGCTCCCCATGGCGATACACTTGGTCTAATAAATTCCTTGTCTAACATCTCATCTAATTGTTTCTTTAACTCAGCAAGCTCTGAGGGTGACATTCGATAAGGAGATATAGATATTGGTCTAGTGTCTGGAACCAAGTCTATAGCAAACTCTACTTCCCTAACCGGTGGTAAACCTGGAACATCTTCTGGAAAGACTTCCGGGAATTCACAGACCACTGGAAAATTTTCGACACTAGGGGTTTCTCCTACTGACATGAAGAATAGCATCATAAATTTTTGAATGAGAGTTTCAACCTTGCTAACTTCTCCACTATCTTCTCCAAACATAAAAATTTTCTTCTTGCATCTCAAGTTTACATCGTTGGCTGATAACCAATCCATTCCTAAGATGGCATCTAGGTCTTGTAGCAGGAGTACCACAAGATCTACTAAAAATCTTCTATTTTCTAAGATTATTGGGCAGTCTACATAGACTGAACAAGTTACCATTCTTCATCCCGAGGGAGTTGTAATAGTCAACTTATAGTTGAGATCAACAATTTCAAATCCCAAAAATTCAGCACAAGATGTAGATATAAAAGAATGTGTAGCTCCTGAATCAAATAAAACTGATACCAACTTATCTCCAATTAAACACATACCTTGAATTAACCCAGATGACTTTGAGATCTCAGCTCCTCTAATTGCAAATACTCTTCCAGTGGTTAGCTTATTATGATTCTGAGGTCTCTGACCAATACTTGGGCCTCCATTCCTTGCTCTCCTTACATTGTTATTGTTTATTAGACCGTTCTTCTGGCCTGTTGGTTGATTTTGTCCTTGGGGACAATCTTTAAGAAAATGGCCTTTCTGACCACAACGAAAACAAGCTCCAATATTTCTATTTGGACAATCTTTGTTAAGATGTGCCCCTCCACGGCTGTAACACTTGAACATTAACCTTCTAGAATCCTGGTTGTGATAAGGTGTTGGCCTTTGATATGACCTACCCCCTTGTTGGGTCCTTCCTCCATGGCCTCGGTTAAAGTGGCCCTTGTGGTTGTTGTTTCGAGTTAGTCCTCCTTATCCATATTGATTCTTCCTATTGTCAATTCCTTCCAACTCCAGACACCTTTCTGTCAGCTCACCAAAGCGCACAATATGCAGAGGTAAAACTGCCCTCTGGATATCATATTTCAATCCATCTTGATACTTTTCACACATCTATTCTTCCCTTGGATGCAAGCGGTAAAACTCAGAATACTTTAGCAAGGATTCAAACTTTCTAGTATACTCTCCCACTGTCATCACACCTTGACGCAGGTTCTGAAATTCTCTCTCCTTCTCTTTCCTACATAACTTTGGAAAATACTTCCCCAAAAATTATTCTTTGAACAAGATCCAGTTGATCTCTCTACCTTCTTCTTCCAACAATCTATGTTTTCCTCTCCACCAAGCTTCAGCATCGCCTGTCAGCATGAATGTTGCATAACCAACCCTTCTATTCTCTCTACAGTGAGTGAAAGAAAATATCTTCTCTATCTCTTGCAACCATTTCTCAGCACTCTCCAGATTAAAGTCACCACCAAACTGTGGTGGTTTTCCTTTCAGAAACTAGTTCAATCTCGAATCTTCATGCACAATTTCCCTTTGTTGTTGCTGAAAAAGTTGATGATCTCGAGTGATTTGCAGGATTTGAGCATTTTGTTGTGTCTGAACTAACACAACTGCAGCAAGTTCATGAACATCTCGAGTATCAGCTTGAGAGTTCGTTCCAGTTTGGGAATGATCTTCTCGTCCCATGGGAATGGTAGGTGCTGCTTTGGGAGTAACTTCATCACTCGCATTCCTACGTACACCTCTAGTAGTGCCTCTACCAGCACTCCTACCACGCCTCGCGTTTTTGACGTTCTGAACCATAACTTCCTGAAAAGGATAAGTTATTAGGTTCAATCATTCATAAGACATAAAGAACATAACAATTATGTATATTGATATCTCAATGAATGATTCATCGATAAGGATTTTTGTCAAGTCTCTCACAAGAAAGGGATAGTTATGTCTAAAATGTTAAATTAATGCTTTAGACATGATTATATCTAGAATTCGGGAAAACATAATAAAAAGGTATCAATTTATTCAATAACAAGGATTACAAAAACCATGACCATGTCTCATTCAAAAACCTCTATTTGTAAACCAAGCTAAGACTAATAATGGTAAAACTATAATTATCATTATTGCTACGAAATCTTTACCTAATTCTTCATGCTTGATAATACCAATAATAAAAAGGATAATGACAAGAAGAGTGATGAATAAAAGAAAACATTTAGCCATTTGAAAGGTATAGATAAATATTCTGAAATTGATATGAAAATAATGAATGGGTGTGAAGTATTTATAGAGTGAACTTTGTGAAGTGTCTGTTACGTTACCGTTGGGTTTGTGACCGTTGGGGGAGGGGGAAAAATTAAGTGTGTTAAAGACTCTTCCTAGATCACTGTACTAGAAGGCTCTCAAGATGAAGACTCAACGCACAGAAGAAAAGTTATCATCCAGTTTGGAATTCAACTTGATACAGTCAGTATAATTCTAGACACGTACGGTCCGAGCTGAATCGACCAGCTCTGATACCATTAAATGAGACAGCCTATGTCCCATTAGTGAAATTCTAATGAAACCTTTAATAAAAATACAGAAAATTTGAAACTTTTAAATAACAAGACTGAATTATTTAACAACATACTGCTTCACATACATATACTTCAAATATATTTTACATAGAGTTTGACATCGTTAAGACTAGTGGCCTTGCCATATAGAAAAACGTAAAATAAAAGTACAGAAAGGAAATCAAAAGAAAGCATAACAAAAAGGACCTCCTAAGTCCAACAAGACTGACACTTATACTGACTGTAGTAGTAGGGATGTGATCAGCGTTTGACAAAACGCTAACAACTCCCAATCTAGATGTTATAGTAATTCATCTCCACGTCACTTCATATCCTTTCCTTCTGAACTGTCGGGAAGTAAGCAAGATTCGAGCTCGTCGTTTGATCATCATAGATTAACCCAAAATGCAAGACAAAAAGGACAAAGGGCTAAGATTTATGTACAAGTTTAAAAGTGGGAATGAATTTGTAAAATAATAATATATATGGCAACCACAATTATTCAAACAAGCTTATCTTTAACCCATAATTATATATACTCTATCTTTATTTATTCTAATGCATCCCTGAACTATATGCTGACTCAGGCCACTAAACGCTATCAATGATATCTATCCCATATACCAATAACAGATATCACAAGACCACATGCCATAAACGTACTCCCAATTACCAAGAGCTACGCCACCTAACTTCACATGGAGTCTAGGTGTTATAAGTCGATCGTCCCTGAGAATTTAGGCCAAGAACCTTGTCTTGCCTAGCATGCATAGATAATAATCCCCGTCGAGTTTGTAGGCGACCGATCAACCTCGGGCGTCCCATACCGCACGGCAGTGGACTTATACATTCCTCAATTCAAGTCTATATGATCACTCAATCATCTTGTGGCAACTCTCAACCATAAGTATTAAGTTAATACTTGGGAAATATCGTATCAACCCTTAAGGTTATACTTAGTATCTAGATACTTAGGTTGAGTGCCAAATCCATCACGTGTCTTGTCGTATTTATTCTTGGTATGATCTTTATCTCTACATAATCAGTTCAGTTTGTACAATGAATAATTATATGGTTGACTTCCCAGGTAAGAGAGGTGGACCGTAAAGGACATAGTCGACCAAGTCTTTCCTTAGCCAGAATCGAAACAAATACAACTACTCAATGTATCCAACTTCCCTTATGTTATTGGGGATCTAATACTTAAAATCTAGTAATGTTGTTCTCTCCTTAATAGACCATTATTCTTAGTCTATCAATCACAATAATTCAAGTATAAATAAAATACACAAATTAAACAATCAATCAAACAATGTAAGCACAATACAACCTCAGATTGTCTTAGACTATTCCTATGATAAATAATTAAGGTCAGCGTAACCTCGCTCAATGATTCGTGAAAATCATTACTCGAGAATAGGCTCTCCTTACTTATTTAACGCTAGAAGGGCTTGGGTCACCGCTACACACATATATATTAAGCTATTTTACGCTAACCGTCCTAACGTATATGAAATCTTGCCCCCACCTTTTGTTGTTGAGCGTTGTTGAAAGTCCACGAGCGTTTTCTCTGATCTTTGCCAAGAACCTAATTTACGATAACCGTTGAATTGTACGAAATTTATAAAGTTATTAGAATATAATATATGGTTAATTAAACATACTTCCGTTACAACTTGAAATATTTATTTATTAAAATATTTAATAATAACTTCCATTATATTTAAATAATTATTAAATTCAAATATAAATTAGACTGTACCTCCGTTTGGATTTGTTCGTTTTAGAAAATTATCAAGAGTATATTCCTAATAACACTTAAATTATAATAATACTTGGGCATTATAACGACTTTAAATGGTAAAATTTATTTTGGACTTTATAAGTTCAATATCTCGACGTCTAAATGGAATTTGCATAGAAATTTTAAAATAACCTTTATATAAATAACATAATTAAAATAATATAATTAAAATAAAATAGACATTATAACGGCTTACCAGTTACTTATGAAAATGATTTGGGCAGAACTTTGACGTATAAAACTCCTTTGAAACTTTAGAAGAACTTTTACCACAAAATAACTCTAAAAGTTACGAACCGACACCGTGAGAACCTTGATAACTAAAACTAAAATTGCTATATGAAGAAACTAGAGAAGGAAAGAAATAAAGAGGTAAGAAAGAAGATTTGTGAATGAGTGAATGAAAATGGGGTGGGAAAAACCCCTATTTATACTAGTTGTAAAATATTAAAATAACATAACTGTATCTTCTTTTGCCCATACCTTCTAATTTTTCAACTCTTGCTAGTAAATGTCTTTATCAAATATTAACTAGTCTTACATCAATAGTTCTTTAGATGTTCTAGTATGACTTTTGTGAAAATAATTTATGAGACAGGTATGGGAGCTTGATATTTTAATGTTTCATGACATAATATCATTTATGATATTAATAAAAAAATGAGATATATATTTCTTTTATAAAAATGAAATGATAATAATAATAAAAATAATAATAATGACAACAAGGATAATTATTATTAACTTAAGATTATTTTATTTACTCATTAGTTTGTAGAGTAAAATGATAATATTCAAATAAAATAAAAATAATAATAATAATAATAATAATAACAACAAATCAACAACAATAATAATAATAAAAATAATATGAATAATTAATTAAATTAAAGTTAAATATTTTTAAGTATTAATTTCAATTTCAAAGTTTAGTTTGTAAAATGAAACGATGATATTCAAATTGAATAATAATATTAATAATAAAAATAAAGGGTAATTAATTGATAAATTAATTATGGCTTAAATGGTATTTTCGTCCCGGTAAGTTAGCGAGTTTTTGGTTTTCGTCCCTGAATCTTTTTTTTTTTTTTTGTTTTAGTCCCTATATCTTACTTTTTGTTGGTGTTTAGTCCCTACAGAGGTTTCCTGCGGATTTTCCTGCGGATTTTGATTTTCAAGATATAGGGACTAAAACCGGAAAAAAAAAGATTCAGGGACGAAAACCAAAAACTCGCCAACTTACAGGGACGAAAACATTATTTAAGCCATTAATTATTATAGGTGTTAGTTTCAATATTTAGTTTTTAATGATTAGCGATGTTAAAATCTCAAATCTAATCAGATATATTATTTAAAGTATGGAAAATTAGGATGTTAATCGAAGAGCTGGAACAGGGGGAGATTCCTGTTGAGGTGGAGCATGTTGATGCTGAATTGCGTATCCCAGATGAAGTCGAAGAAGAAGCAGAAGATACTGTCGAAGATGAGGAGACTGATAATGACTACCTGCTAGCAAGAGACAGGTCGAGGAGAGTCATCAAGCCACCTCAGAGACTTGGGTATGCAGATCTTATAGCTTATGCCTTAATCTCTGCAAGTGAGGTTCTCGACGAAGAACCTAGAGACTATAAGGAAGTTATAAGGAGTCGAAAGAAGACTGAATGGTAGAAGGCCATGGATGATAAGATGAAATCTCTTCATTATAATAATACATGGGAACTGATCAAGAAACTTGCTAGAGCTAGGTTAGTTAGCTGTAAATGGATTTTCAAAGTTAAGGAAGGAATCGAAGGAGTGACGTCGAAGAGATACAAGGCAAGATTGGTCGCTAGGGGGTTCACTCAGAAAGAAGGTGTCGACTTCAATGATGTGTTCTCTCCTGTTGTGAAGTACCGGTCCATTAGAATGTTGCTTGCCATGGTGGAACAGTTCGACCTTGAACTGGAACAGATGGATGTGAAGACTGCGTTCTTGTATGGTGATCTAGATGAAACAATCCTGATGAGGCAACCTGAAGGGTATGTCGAAAAGCGAAGGAAGATTATGTGTGCAAACTGAAGAGATCTTTATATGGACTGAAACAATCTCCTCGACAGTGGAATAGGAGATTCGACAAGTTCACGACACACATAAGTTTCATTAGAAGTCAGTTCGACCACTGTGTTTACTGCAAATTTCGACCTGGTAATTCATTTGTTATTTTGTTGCTTTATGTGGATGATATTATAATAGCAAGCAACAATGTTGAAGATGTAATGAGGGTGAAGGTTGAACTCAATAAGGAGTTCAACATGAAGGATCTGGGAGCTGCGTCCAGGATTCTTGGGATTGACATCCGAAGAGATACAAAGAAGTCGAAATTATGCTTATCTCAAGAGGCATACCTACGGAAGATTCTCAAAAAGTATGGTATGTCGAATTCAAAGCCTGTTGTGACTCCGACAAACCCTCAATTCAAGCTGAGTATAGATCAATGTCCCAATACTGATGTCGAAAGAGCTTATATGAATAGCATTCCATATGCTAATATAGTGGGTTCTTTGATGTATGCTATGGTCTGTACTAGACATGACATAGCATATGCAGTAAGTCTTGTAAGCAGGTACATGGCGAATCCTGAAAAGGCTCACTGGCAAGCATTGAAGTGGATTTTAAGGTACATAAATTGGTCTCTGAATAGAGTCCTAGTTTATGGTGGAGCCTTGGGTGAAGATAGTAAAGCAGCAATCGAAGGATATGTCGACTCTGATTATGCAGGTTGTATGGATTCCAGAAAATCTATTTCTGGATATGTGTTCACTATGTTTGGGACAGTAATCAGTTGGAAAGCAACACTTCAGAAGGTTGTTGCCTTATCAACCACTGAAGTGGAGTATATCACCCTAACTGAAGTAGTAAAGGAAGCATTGTGGCTTGAAGGTATTACAAAGGAGCTGAAACTTCAAGGTCCAGTTATCACTGTTAAATGTGATAGTCAAAGTGCAATACACCTGTCGAAGAATTCAGCCTATCATGAGCGAACCAAGCACATTGATGTGAGGCTGCATTTCGTCAAAGGGGTAATCGAGCGTGGAGAAGTCCAAGTGCTGAAGGTTTCGACAGACGTTGCCCAGTTGCAAGTTTTTCCACTGTATGCAGTTGATAAAGTTGCATGAAGAAAGCTAGTTTATTTCTCGAGGATATAGAGTTAGATCCAAGGTGGAGATTTGTGAGATATTGGATCGAACTCTAGTTTTAGCATGTCGTCGAAGTTCGCTCACATGCTATTGTCGAAGACCTACATGTTGTAGTCGAATTATGTTCTAGTATGTAGGAGATCGAATTGGGCCTTGTGTTATGGATCCAATTGTTTAAGTTATCTTGTATCCTAAGTTAGCTTGTAATGGTAATTGTTAAAAAGCCCATTAGTTTAGTATGTTAGGTTTATTATAAATAGCATACTAGTCTCTCTTCCTAAGGTGTGACAAAACCTTATTAGGTTGAGAGAGGTTAGTTGTTGGTATTCACTTGTAATCTTTGAACCCTATTGAGAAAGTAAATAGTAAAACAAATTTAACCAATTCTCTATTCTTCTTACTCTTTTCTCTTCCTTTGTGAACCCTAATAGGGTTTCAGTTGTTTTTCCTTGTTAACCCTAACCCTTGCGTGTTTCTTGCCCATACAGAAACCGAGTATATTTTGTTCAAAGGCATCCTAATTCACAACACGGGAGCGGGGCGGGGGAGGGCGGGTCTTAGTGTCTTCTCGTCCCCGCCCCTGCACCCGTAGTTAAGAATCAGGTTTCCCCCGCATCCGCATCCACATCCAATTAAATCGGGTTTTCCCCGTTAATTTCAGGGCGGGCCTGGGCGGGTCCGGGTTTGTTTGACATGCCTATTTGTTGGGAAACTCGGAATCCATAGTGCCATTCAGAATCTTTGTGTATGTTTGTAATTTGTTTGGTGTGATAAGAGGTGGACAAAAATGAAGTGTAGGTATGGAGTTCTTGAGATTTAGTTGAGTCAAAGAAGAAGAGATGGAGGGAATGGTTTTTTAGTATGATTTAATGATGGTTTTGAGAAATTAATGGTGGATCATGCACTAACTAACTGAATATGTTATATCTGAGTTTATTGAAGGAAAAGTACAGAGAGATGGAGAGAGTTATAGATACGTATATAGATATAGTAGTTATATTGAGATAGTGGTAGATGATGCTATGTGTTGGAAGCGGTATAGCGGCAAGCAACAAAAGTTTTGGAAGTATTTTTCCGGGAATTTATCGTGTCCACAGAGATCGGTGATATTGAACTGCCGTTCGACAATTTAAATACTAATGAGTTTGGATTAAAATGGTTTCAAACATAGAAACGAAAAAGTAAATATTAACACAAAAAGAATTCATTCTTCAGAGAGAAGAAACTTATCCAGCATGCATATAATCCACTCCTCACAAACTTAAACTTACCGACCAGTTATACTCAACCTACAATACTCCTCAATATCATCCAGCATCGCTCACAACAGTGTCTATCTCCGACACACTGAGCTGAGAGAACAACCGTGTTACCCTCGTCGACACTCTCGCACTCTACTAACGATACGGAGGCATTAAGCTTCGAAACCCATAAAGATTATTAGCTCTAAATCAATCTCTAGCATCTAGAAACTAACAGATAATCATCCCTAATCAAGGTTTGCGATGTTTATCTCTAACACAACCTAAACCCCGGGCATAAAGCAAAAATCAAGGACAATCACAGATAAAGATTTGTAAAGCAGATTTATACAACGCCATGGGCGACAAATATACATGAGTTCAAAGTAAATACATATACAACAACCCAACAAAGAAGAAATACACAAAGAAGAAGAGAAATAAACCAAACATCTCGCGGATTGTCAGAGCCGATTGATGAGAAATCCACCTCGGATCATCCGTGTGCAAGCTTCAATGTTGTTTTCTAAGCTAATCTACTGAAAAATGAATTTGATGGAGTTGGGAGCAAAAATCCCCAAAACCATAACCTAAAAAATGAATGAAATGACTTAAATACAATTTCAAAATCCGTCAAGTTCGCAAAGTGAACTTTTATTCGCAAAGCGAACTCCAAAAATTGGCACTTAAGTCCCTCAGAATAGCTAAACCGCCTCTGCAATTCTCTAGAAGTTCGCAATGCGAACTTTTATTCGCAAAGTAAATATTCGCTGAAAAGTTTGCAAAGCGATCTTTGGTCCCTTTTTCTACTGCCTCAAGTCTGGGAGCATTCGTTGGGAAGTTCGCAAAGCGAACATTCGCTGGAAAGTTCGCAAAGCGAACTTGACAGCAAACCAGACCTTATTTTGACCACAACTTCTGAACCGTAACTCGGATTGATGCACAGTCGGAAGCGCTGGAAAGCTTATTCAATGCTCTATACAACAATGGAAAAATATCATTGCTTGAATACCTACAAAAATGAGAGAAAATCAATTAAACTCAATGATATTTACACAATACGCAATATATAGACTATAATGTAAACTAAACGTATTTACAAACAAAGCGAGGTTTATTCGTACGATATTAACAAAAAGTATCGATAAGTGCAACAAAACTTATATACAAAAATAGCTACAATTTGCACTTATCAAACTCTCCCCAACTTAAACTTGTTTGTCCTCAAACAAGAATCAAGCGACTCAAAGAAACAGAGTGATAACCAAAGAATCACGAATCAATAGGTTTTGAAAAACGGAAACAAATGAATGGTTCAAATGAAAAACGGTACACACAAAGTAAATACTTACCACTAAACTACGACGATAACATAGTCACTAAACAATTGCAAAATACAAAAATCATGCCAAACATCCTAAAACAACACAAGTCCAAACGTGAATCACACCTAGCAAAAACAATCATCGGTAGATGAAAAACACAAATTGAGGTACTTTTCACTCACACAACAATCTTGCAAACAAAAGACTAAATTATGCATCCATCCAAAAATTCACATTGAACATACAAAGGCAAGAATCACAAGGGCTTTCAAGGTTATAGCGTGGTCGGGTAAACAAACAAGGGGCAGTTTCTAAAGGTAATTGAAACAAAAACTTGCTTAAACCTAAGGGAGTGATCAACTCACAAAGACTCAAACACAAAATTCCAATCAACTTCTTCCAAAATCCCAAGTGTTACACAAAACACAATACTTATTTAGCACAATTATTTGAACTCTTTTTGTTTCCTTTCTCAAGGATTTTCTTTTTCTTTCTTTTTCTTTTTTTTTCTTTTCTTTTCTTTTTCTTATTTTTCTCTTTTTTCTTTTCTTTTTCAACCTCATAGAAACCAACCAATGAGTAAACAATCATTCTCTCCCCAACTTGAATTCAACCATATCATCATGTGAATACTCCCTACTTTCTAAGGCAAGGTAAAAATTCATACAACAACACAAAGTTGAGGGTTCAAGAAAAAACAATCAATCAAAATCCATACAAAAAGTGAATTCAATACTCATAGACAAGCATTAAGTTCAAACAACATGGATAATGATAGAAAGGCACAAAGGGGTTACGAATGATCACACGCTCACAAGGTGAATGACTATTAGGCTAGGTAGTTGTGCTCAAAGTGAAACAAAATGCCTTGATCCTTTTCATGCTTTCATATAATCAACACAAACGAAAGATTAAGCATAATAAAATCCAGTTAAAACAAGAATGTTGGTACTCCGCGCATATATGAACCATGGAAAACTACCTCACAAAAACGGTGGGAACTAAAGTGATTCACATCAAGAACAAGTATACAAAAGAATGAATGGCATGGAAGTTTGTAAAATGCCTAAGTATCATGAATATGCTAAAGTCTAGAAAGCGATAAACACATACCTTGGACGTGTACAAAACTTAACAATAACAGTACCATACATCCGCAAGTTGAAACGATCAAACTTGGAACATCACCTTAAATTTCCTCAAGCTACTCAAAGTAAGCTTTTTGACAAACACAGGAATTATTAATATAAACAAACTAAAAAACCGGGTGAAAATGGAGTAAACAAGTTGTAAAGTGAAGATTTGAGAATTTTACGAAAAATCCGAGTACAACTTGTTTAATGAATGCTCACCACACTACCTAAGCTAGAATGAAAAAGTAATAACGAAACAAAAAACGATAAAACATGCTTGTTTTACGTCGTAAGCTCGACGCCTTTACTGTGCTTAGCTAGTAACTTCCTTCCTTCATGCCATGGTGATGCCTCACCGCGCAAACCAAAAGCAAGTGTCCTAAACAAACACTTGGAACAAACGTTACGAGAACAAAATGTACAAGTGTCAATATAAACAAGTGAAAATATACAATATGTACGATATTTACAAAACTCAAAAACAAAGAAACTATCACAATGCAAGGCACAATAAAAACACCAATCCCCGACAACGGCGCCATTTTGTTGGAAGTGGTATAGCGGCAAGCAACAAAAGTTTTTTAAGTATTTTCTGGGAATATATCGTGTCCTCAGAGATCAGTGATATTGAACTGTCGTTCGACAATTTAAAGGTTAATGAGTTTGGATTAAAATGGTTTCAAACATAGAAACAGAAAAGTAAATATTAACACAAAAAGAATTCATTCTTCAGAGAGAATAAACTTATCCGGCATGCATATAATCCACTCCTCACAAACTTTAACTTACCGACCAGTTATACTCAACCTACAATACTCCTCAATATCATCCAGCATCGCTCACAACAGTGTCCATCTCTGACACACTGAGCTGAGAGAACAACCGTGTTACCCTCGTCGACACTCTCGCACTCGACTCAAGATACGGAGGAATTAAGCTTCGATACCCATTAAGATTGTTAGCTCTAAATCTATCTCTAGCATCCAGAAACTAACAGATAATCATCCCTAATCAAGGTTTGCGATGTTTATCTCTAACACAACCCAAATCCCGGGCATGAAGAAAAAATCAAGGACAATCACCGATAAAGATTTGTAAAGCAGATTTTATACAACGCCATGGGCGACAAATATACATGAGTTCAAAGTAAATACATATACAACAACCCAACAAAGAAGAAATACACAAAGAAGAAGAGAAATAAACCAAACATCTCGCGGATTGTCAGAGCCGATTAATGAGAAATCCACCCCGGATCATCCGTGTGCAAGCTTCAATGTTGTTTTCTAAGCTAATCTACTGAAAAATGAATTTGATGGAGTTGGGAGCAAAAATCCCCAAAACCATAACCTAAAAAATGAATGAAATTACTTAAATACAATTTCAAAATCCGTCAAGTTCTCAAAGCGAACTTTTATTTGCAAAGCGAACTTCAAAAATTGGCACTTAAGTGCCTCAGAACAGCTAAACCGCCTCTGCAATTCTCCAGAAGTTCGCAATGCGAACTTTTATTCGCAGAGCGAATATTCGCTGGAAAGTTCGCAAAGCGAACTTTGGTCCCTTTTTCTACTGCCTCAAGTCTGGGAGCATTCGCCGGAAAGTTCGCATAGCGAACATTCGCTAGAAAGTTCGCAAAGCGAACTTGACAGCAAACCAGACCTTATTTTGACCACAACTTCTGAACCGTAACTCGGATTGATGCACGGCCGGAAGCGCTGGAAAGCTTATTCAATGCTCTATACAACAATGGAAAAATATCATTGTTGGAATACCTACAAAAATGAGAGAAAATCAATTAAACTCAATGATATTTACACAATACGCAATATATACACTATAACGTAAACTAAACGTATTTACAAACAAAGCGAGGTTTATTCGTACGATATTAACAAAAAGTATCGATAAGTGCAACAAAACTTATATACAAAAATAACTACAATTTGCACTTATCACTATGTTTGATTAATGAGAAGAAAAAAAAGATGGAAGACTGTAACGTTACGCGCAGGATCCATTGTTTTTTTTGTCTTTTCTTTTGCCAGCTAATCAATAACGTGAGGATCTGTGAATATGATAGTTTGATGTGTAGGTAAAGTATATCATGCATGCTACGTTTCACAAATAAAACTAAAAACAAAATCACCCATTAGAAACTTAGTTTGTAAGTTTTACTATAGAAAAGAATAAAATAAAATTAAAAATATTAAAAATCAAAATAGATGAATAAAAAATAAAATAAATTAAAGTGAAATGAAAATTTAAATTTAAAAAAATTGATTAATTAAAATAATTATTAATTAAAATAATTATTAATTAAAATAGACATAAAAATTGGTAAAAATGAATAATTGGACCAGCATCGAAGTGCTCGAAAAAATAAAATAAATACACCAAAATGATCAGCGCAAAATAAACGTATTGGAAAAATACGGCGTTTGGTCAAATTTCAAAATAAATTTTACCCGGTTTAACGGCTTAAACTGTCCATAATGCGACCGAAAAGAAGTCACAAAATTTAAACGAGCATGCCAGGTTAAACTACGCGAAACGTAGATTAATATCACTGACGTTTGCAAGCTCGATCTTGAAATTTTCTGCCCCCTGAGTTTACGCACAGTTGACTTTTGGTTTGACCGAAACTGCTGTAAATCCAACAAGTTCATTCTGACTGATAATTTGGGCATTATGCATGATGAAAAACATGTTATACTATACAGATGATGCAAATTGAAAATAAAGTCAGATGAATGCAAGTTTTAAAATGTCTGGTCAAAATTTGGGGTATGACACAAATCAATTGCAATTGTTGAGATTGCAATGGTTTACAAAAATAGATCTAGATACTTCAACACAACCATAATTTTTTTAGTAAATCAAATTACTCACTAAGTGTTTTATCAATTGTAGAGAGAGAGAGAGGGTGAAAGAGAGATAGAGAGAGAGATAGATAGATATATATATATATAGAGAGAGAGAGAGAGAGAACACCAAGCTTTGTTTAGGTTGTTCCCTAATTGTCTTCATTATGGGTATGTCTGCCCTTAATTCAAAATCGAATTGAGATATTGTAATTAACCTTGGCAATAGTAGTTTAAAAGAGAAGTACTAGCGATTCAAACCCTTAAACCCTAGGTTTGATGTTGATCTTAGCTTCTTTTCTTCCTTTGATCTTAGTTAGATCAAGTCACATAAGACCTCTAATTTGATCCCCTGGTTACCACTACTCCTTTGACCAAACCTCCGTTCTTCAGAGCTTTCACTCGGCTGAATCCAAATTGTGAAATCTTGCCCCAAGTATTTCAATTGATCCTCCAATTACTGCTACTCTTTTGTAAGAACCCCTATTTTTCAAAGCTTTCACTCGGCTGAATCCAAGTTTCAAATACTTGTGCAAAAATCTCTTAAATCAACCCTTGATCTTGGAGGAAAAAGCCTAAAGATTTTATCAATGAAACCCCCAAAGAAAAAACTCAACCTAATTTGATTACAAAAACCTAAATTGGACCTTATCAATCTTATCTTGATGACAAACAACAAAAATGATTACGTGTAGTTGTTGAATGCATGCAAATAAAGATTGAAGATGGTGAGAAATTTATAAGTGTGTTCTTGGTTTCAATTTTTGAGAAATGATGCATGAATGCATGTTTATATGTATGTGTGTGCAGAAAGAAAACAAGTAAAACAGGTTTTTAGCCAAAAATGCAAGTTTTGAAAGTTGGAACAGAATGTATTGATTCCAAATATGAATGAGTCAATACACAAGCCAAAGGAGTCGATACATAGTATAAAGGAGTCAATACATTTAGGCCAAGAAGTATTTGTTTGAAAAACATCTTTAGAAGGGGTCGACTCTAAACATGGGGAGTTGACTCATCAGCTGAATGTATTGACCCTATACCATAAATGTATTGATACATTGAAGGCAGGAAAGTTTGTTTGAAAATGCCTTACAGATGGAGTTGACTCGAACCTTGAATAAGTCGACTCATTCATATGATGTATCGACCCATAAATCTTGTGTATCGATACATTAAGAGCAGAAGTTTCATCTTTTAAAAACTACCCAGTATGTATCGATACATACCAAGAATGTATCGATCCATTGACAAATTTTTCATGAAAATTCATATTTTTTTGCATGTTATGGCCTATTTAATATAATATTACATGTTTTATTATGATGATACACATCTAGACAAAGACGATACGGTCCAATATACACAAAGAACTAAGCTAACTAGTTTTGACATCAATCAAACATATCTAAGAGTATAGTACACTCACACTTTATTTTTAATAAGTGATCACTCAGACACAAGATCAGACGAGCTTTCACACTTCCTCTTTTTCACAACTTTGAAGCTTCAAGATCCCTTCCTGGATTCATCATTGATTCAACACTTCATTTGGGACTTGAATTCTTCTATCTGATGAGGTTTGATATAGCTTTTTTGATAGACACCGTCATCAAAGGTTATTTGACCTAATATCCTCAGAGACTCCACCAAACGCCTCTTAATATTTTGTGTTGTACATGTAAGCACATAACTCCACATTTTCCATATTCCTTGCAAACATGAACAAAATATAACACATATTAGGCTTGGTTGCAATAAAATACATGAGGAATACCACTTTTTTTCTAAACATGTGCATCTATTGACTTGCTATTTTCATATGTTATTAGCTTGCATCAAGGAACTATTGGATTGCAAGCCATGTTGTGACCTTGTTATAGTTCTCTAAACCAAATATCAAAAATAATGATTTAGAATATTTGTGTTGATAAATGAAGATTATACCTTTAACCTGCATTACTTCAATAATCAAGAAGTACCTCATTCTTCCTAAGTCAGACGAGACAAACATGTTCTCGATAAAGTACTTGAAATTTCAAACATGTGTTCATCATTCTCTGTGAAGATGATATCATCTATATACATACTTACAATCAACATTTTTCAATCACCTTCACGCTTCACAAAGAGTGTGTGCTCGTGGGCAAGATTCTCAAATCCTTCTTGACAAAAGTAGAATTCATTTTATTATACCAAGTCCTTTGTGCTTATCTAAGCTGGTATAATTCCCTATTTAGCATGTATGTTATCTCACCATGTTCCTTTTAATACCCTAAAGGTTTCTCAACAAAAAAATTCATGAATCTCACCATGCATGTATTCACCATTGACATCAAATTGAAGCACGTGACATTAGGGATGTAAATGGATATCCATGGGGACGGATATTATGATATTCGTATCCGCCCCGTTGGATAAATATGATATTCATATCCGCCTCATATCCATGCGGGTATCTGTTAAGCGGGTGATCCGCGGGTTTTACGATATCCGCGGATATTTACAGATATCCATGGATAATATTTTTTTATAAAAAGTATTTTTTGAAAAAAATATTTTTAACTTCTTTTAAAGACACAAAAAGTTATTATCACATAACATTCATGCAATTCGCTCTTAATTTAACAATAAAATGTCATCACATTAATTTGCTTCTTATTCACCAAAACATAATTAGATCCAAACATAATATTCAGACATTTTGTTTTTAACCAAACAAATAAAAGATATTGTGATTGAGAGTTATGATGGAAGAGCGGACGACAGAGGAGTAGGAAGGGAGACACTGGTTCGACAGAGGAATGACGACACTAGTTAGTTGGACTGTGAAATTGTTGAAGTGAGGTATGAAGTATTGAAGAGTTTAAATATGAAATGACTAATAGAATTTGAATGAAATGTGAAAGGTTTTCTTCAAAGAAAATTTCAAAAAAAAAGAAAGAAATATAAGAAGACTAATTTTTTTAGAAGATGAAAAGATAAGGTATAATAAACTAATGATATTTAAATGATTTTTGTAATTTATTAACAGATATGGATATCCACGGGTACGGATATCATTAAACCCATATCCATATCCATTTACAAACGAGTATTTAAATAACCATTTATTTTATCCGTGGATATCTATTAAGCTACCCGCCCCATATCCGTGACGGATTTTATCCGCGGATATGAATTTTTTTTGCCATCCCTACATGACATCCTTTACTGCCAGCCAACAAAAATATATTTATGATTGTGTCTCATCTAGCCAGAAAGGCATATACCTCTTTATAGTCAATACCATAATATTGAGAATATCGTTTTTCCACCAATTTTGCTTTGTAATTCTCAACCTTTCCATCTCCATTGTACTTTGTCTTATAGGTATACTTTACTCTGATATATTTATTCTCCCTTGAAAAGTGTTGTTAATTCACAATTGGTGTCGCTTTCAATGTCTTTTATCTTTAAATCCATGGCCTTCCACCATAGTTATTTATATGCATCTTCTTCATAAGTTGTTAGATCTTCATTGGTATTAAACACAACCAAATTAAGCATGTATTTTTTTTCTTCAAGTGTTTCTTCTATAATTATATAATCAGATAGATAATGAGGCCTTCTTATATCTCTTGGTGTTAACTCGTCTTTTTCTTCACTATCTTTTGATTGAGCGAGAATTCACGTAGGACTTTGATCAATGGAGTTGGGGTCTTATTGAGCACCATCGAGGACCTTACCTTCTAAAAAATTGGGAATGGTCAGAAGAATGATATATGCTAAAATAAATTGCTACTTTAAAGAATTTCACATGAATCTCCTAGAAAATATACAATATCTAAAATATTCATCCGTTAGTAACATAATGCATAATCTATGAAGCACGGACTCCGACACGGACACCGGGACATGACACGACACGGACACTCCGACACTGATAATGCTAAAACATAGGAACCGACACCGCTATACATAAGAGAGTATTTAAGCTTTATTTATCCATTTATGATTAAAAAATTGAAAATATTCAAATCAAAATTAATGTTTTTAATTTTTTATTGATAACATAGCTTAAAAACACGTCTAATCATTTTAAATTTGTGTGAGATTTGTCCAAAATATGTATAAAGGTGTGTTGAAGCAAAGAAAAAAACAAATTTTTATTTGAGACACTTATCTGAATTGTCAGACATATGTGTTATAAGTGTCATACAGGTGTCAACTATTGATTCAAAGAGTGTCGAAACAGAGAAACAACAATTTTTTAGTGGGACACTTGTCTGACTTTTCCGACACTTCTTTGACTTTTCTGACACGTTGTCATACCCCAAATTTTGACCACCAAGATTTCCCATCATTGTGCAAATCATCACCACAATATGGATGTACCATTATGCCTCATCAGTCTCCCCAAAGATGGGTGAGCATTCACTACAAACAAGAATTAGGGTTTTGAGCCCTATCTGAGCACTTAGACAAAGGATCAATCAAGAAATGACATGATCTTCAACTTGTCTAACATCTTAAACACCTATAAAGGATCAAGAGGACTCCTTCATCAAGAATCAAGCACAAGGTTGCAAAATTCCAAGTGGATCAAGCCTCAAGATCGCCAGTATCACCAAATTAGGGTTTTGGTCGACTAAGGCCTCCAGATGGAATTTTTCCTCTGGGCATGAGCCAATGCTTCAATGCATAACCTAAGATACTCCATGATACCTCATGTACCCAATCATCAAGTCAATTTAACCTCAGGGGAGGCATTTATCAAATATCAGGAATTAGGGTTTCTTGACCTAATTCACCCCTAAGTTGACTTTTAGGACAAAGCATGAGCCAAAACCTCAAGACATGATTTGAGGGCCTCCAATACACCACATTAATCCATTTGCAATAATGGATTGATCCAAGAAGCTTGATCTACAAGTTTAAATTTCATTTGGATCACAATTAGGGTTTTGAAGAAAGAGTCAACTGTGCCTTTGACTTTTGACCAAGGCATGCTCCCAAACCTTGGGGCATGATTCAATACACCCTACAACACCTATGGAATCCATCTATTAAGTTTGATTTAGGTCAAGGACTTGATTTCATAGAGGATCTCACAGTTTAAAATTCATCTGATAAAAAGTCAACTGTACAAAAAGTCAAAGTTTGACTTTTTGATTTTTTGGTCAACCAAGGTTCCTTATCCCTAATACAATGTTAATTTGGGATTTGAATCATCATTCATCAAGAAAAACCAAAGAAAATGAGTTAACTTGTAAAAGGGGTAACCATAAAAAACTTAGAATTTTTCTAAGTTATGGAACAAAGTGGTTAGGGTACCAACTTCCAAGGATCATAACTTGAGATCTAAGTAACCATTTTGGATGATACAAAGATGGATTTGTAGCTCTCATGGCATACTTCAAAAGTGTCAACTACACCTCATTCCAATTCCTCATAGATTTCAAGTTATGATTGGATCAAAATCCCTAAAAACATGAAAATGCATCTTTTTCCAACACTTAGAAAAATTCTGCCCAAGGCAGATTTCAAGTGAAACACCAAAACTTGGGGCACTTTTTCACACAGTTGCAAGATGAATCAATTCAATGTGTAAACACCAAATTTATTATGCATATTGCTAGCAATTCAAAGGGTCCATCAGCATGAAAAAACTCCATGGAAATCAAGAGATATAGCAGCTCAAAGTCATGATGCTGCAACTGTTTTGGAAAAACCAGTTTGCATGTTTTCTTGCTTTACACGATTTCTGAGTCAAGACCAATGATCCCTATGCCACAGTCATCTAATCTGATCCTAATCCAACTGATCCTACTTGTAAAGCTGAGTCAAAAAGCCAAGGGATCTCCCAACTTGAGATTAATGCATTTTGGCATATATGCCTTGAATTCAAAGGCATTTATGTGAAATAGTGCACTTTCAACAAAGCCGCTCTACTCAGTCAATATGCTCACTTAAAAAACAATTAAAACATCTGAAGAATATGGATTTGGTCAAGACATAGCCCTGCTCTTGGGAGAGGCTAGTTTGCCTTGCATGAGAAGAAATGCCACCAAGCCAAAGCCATTGAATGTGATCTGGTCCAGCAGCCATTCACTATTCCTCCAAGACAAGAGTTGATCCACTATAAATAGAGGTCTTAACTGATTATTCAAACTACACCAAAGCAGCCTACAACATTGCTTTCTCTCATTCTCTCCTTAAGTGCCAAATTTCTTTGTTTTTGAGCAAGTACTATCAGGTTTTGAGTTGCAGAGCCAAGCAACTCAAACCATCACTTCTAACACATCACATATGATGTATAGAAGTTGTCCAAACACCTAAACCACTTCTGAAACACCTCCATCAAAATTTCACTCTTCAACCTAGCCATTATGCAGTTGGGATACCACAATTTGATCTAAGGAGTTTCAAAGAGTCCCAAAGGTTGCTATCCACTCCATAACACCAGTGAAGCTGTAGGGGTCATCAAATTACTTCTGGAACACACTTTGTGCAGAGTTCCAATTCTTCTTGCAGCAAGGTAAGCCTCAAACTCTCATAACATGATCCATGCATATTTCCTCGCATGATACTTTTGCCAATTGCTTATCATCATATGTTGAGTGTTTCCCCTCAAAAAAATTTGACCATAACACTCACAAACATGTCTGCACGATTGCTTTTACAAAATTAGGGTTCATACATTCATGTTAATGTAACTTGCTATACACTGAAAATAAATGAGATCAAAATATGCCATCATGTTCCTTGTTAAAAAACGCATGAATTTGGTGTTTGAATCATGTCAAATGGTTGAGAAGCGAGTGAGATAGAGAGCTTCACGCATCTGGCCCAAGGAAGAAGATGGCCATGGCGCCATTCTTCAGGTTTTAAAATCAGGTTCTATATATATTTTTCCCTTTCCATATGTTTAATGAATTGGCATTGCACCCCAGTGGTTGATCAGTTGGTTTGTAGGTATTAGCAAGCGAGAGGTCTGGGGTTCAAATCCCCCTCGCCCCAGACCTCTTTTTTATCACTTGTTTCATTTTTTTTACTTATTTTCATATTATTTTCATTAATAACTTGGAAAATTAATTTCTCTCTCATTTTAGTCATTTTTTATTGGTTCTTTTTCTGAAAAATCACAAAAATATTAAAATATTTTATTCTACATAAAAATCAGTTTTATATTATTTATTTAATATAGTTGGTATTTTGTAAATAAATTCATTTTTAATTGTTTTTAAACATTTTTAAAGTGAATTTTTATCTTGAAAATCAAAACCAAATGAGTTTTAATTCATCTTGTGATTAAAACCTCATTTTTCAAACCTTAACCAAAAATCACAAGTTGTTTATTCAGGCTTATTTGGTGTTTTATCATTTTTTATTGATTTTCTTTAAGAATTTACTTTTAAAAATGATGAAATTAGGGTTTATTTGATTTTCACCCTAACAAATCTTTTTCAAATAATCTTTGGGCCTTTAATAGAGTGTAAGACCCAACCCCTTTTGAAAACCAAAATAATTTGGGCCTCTGTCGTCGTATAAGACCCACTGTGTTTTCAAACCTCGACGCGATCGCCATTTTCAAACAAATAATTCTCTGGGCCCCCCTCGTGTTGTAAGTCCCATCTTTATTTTTCAAAACACTTTTGGGCCTCTAATAGAGTGTAAAACCCATTCCTTGTAAATAAGATACCTTGTTGGGCCTCAGATATTGTATAAGACCCACTGTGTTTTCAAAAACCTCGGCGCGATCGCCGTTTTCAAACAAACCATCTGGGCCTACCCTCGTGTTGTAAGTCCCATCTTTCTTTTTCAAAATAATCTTTGGGCCTCTAATAGAGTGTAAGACCCAACCCCTTTTTGAAACCAAACTTGTTTTGGGCCTCAGACATTGTATAAGTCCCTCTGTACATTTTCAAAAGTTTGACGCGATCGTCATCTTTTTAAACAGTAAACCTTGAGCCTCTCCTTGAGTTGTAAGCCCCACCACTTGTACAAAAACAAATCTTTGGGCCTCTACTAGAGTGTAAGACCCAATCCCTTTTTAACCAAAACCTTTAGGCCTCAGACGTTGTATAAGTCCCAGTACAATCTTTTCAAAACAATTTCCCTTTTGATTTAGATTCAAGTATACAGTTGTTATCAAAACTTTCTTTAATTTATTTGTACAACTAACAATACAGCATGGAAGCTTGCCCACCTGTAAGTTTTATCCGCTTTCATTTACTTGCTTTAATATATACAATTGTATTGTGGGAAGTTGCGCATGGTTAGTCTTCTTTCATTATTTTAAATACATGTCAAATATATATAACTGTATTGTGGGAAGCTGCGCACGGTTAGTCTTCTTTCATACCCTTTTACATACTTGTCATATATCAACTGTATATATATACTAGTATAGTTATTTAGAGTTTTTCCCGACAACTAGGTCTAGAACTAGGTAAAGCCTGTTTGGTCACTCTTAAATACAATCAAAACTTGATCCCCATAGGATTTCCAGATACAGTCTTCCCTTCTCTTGGGGTTAAACAATATGGAACAAAGAGAAAGGTAGTATTCTCGGTGAACCTTTTCTCAGACTGTCACCCCTAGAAATTGTCAAAGAAATTATACTCCCCGGAGTTGATCTATTCTTTGTGAATAGAATCTCCTGAGTTTATTCAAATCACAAAACTTTCACTAAATGATCTATTCTCTGTGAATAGCATTTCTTGAACTTTTCTTGGTTTGGGACCCACAGGCTTCCTAAAATCATCCCTGCCTCCTCTTGGGCTTTGTACAAGGACCTGTCGGCTTCTTAAAAGTTCTCATGCCTTCTCTTGGGCTTCGTACAAGGACCCTCACGACCTCTTAAAGGTATAAGACAGAACTTAGTCATCCTTTGTTAGAGTTGTCTTTCTAAAAGGAGTTACAAAATCCCTCAGACCAATTTTAGGGTTGATACTCATCCCTTAAACGAATCGGCCTCCTCTTGGGCGTTGTACAAAGATAGACTTTTCCAATAGACTTGGACAGTCTAAATCTCCTCGAGTCTCAAAGACATTCTCAAGTCCCTTACAAATATAGGAGAAACCCCAGATTCTGGATTACTCTCCAGCTGAGTTAAAACCCATAGGTTCTAAAACCCAATCTCTCTCCTAAAAAATCCCCAACCAGGATCAGTTTATCGTCAGGATAACACTATCCCAAATCAGAACCTCAAGGTATCTGATCTATCAACCCTCCTGCATTCCCCTGCAAAAGTCGGTTTCCCCATTTGGACATGCCTCGGGATCTCAAGAATCCCCAACATAAGCTAGCCTCCTCTTAGGCTTTGTATAATGATCCTTTCCTCAGGAAAGTCAGCCTCCTCTTGGGCTTTGTACAATGATTCTCCCCATCAGAGTTAACCTTTTCAGACTCTCTTGTTGAGTCAATCAATTGCTTCCCAGACTCTCTTGTTAAGTCGATCACCTTTTCAGACTCTCTTGTTGAGTCAATCACTCTAATAGACTCTCTTGTTGAGTTAATCACCTTTTAGCACTCTCTTATCGAGTCAACCCTTTTTAGCTTCAATCTCGGGCTTCGTACAAGACAGATAAAAAGTACTCTCTTGTTGAGTCGATCCTTTCTAGCCTCCCTTTGGCTTGCTATAAAGATTTCCACTAGCACAAAGTTAGCCTCCTCTTAGGCTTTGTATAATGATTTCTCCAGCTTGTTCAGCCACAATCCTGGGCTTTGTATATGACAGATAAAAGCACTCTCTTGTTGAGTCAAACCCTTTTTGCCTCAATATTGGGCTTTATACAAGACAGATAAACACTTCCCTAGTGGAGTCAATTAACCTTTTAGCATCAACCTTGTGCTTTGATCAAGGCACACAAAAATCAACAATCCTTCTTTAGAGATGACAAATTCTCTCTCAGTCAAACCCTTTAGCTTCAATCTTGGGCTTTGAACAAGACATAAATACCCTTTTAGCTTCAATCTTGGGCATTGAACAAGACACCAAAACATCTTTTTCCTCCCTTAGAATAGGAGGAACTACGATTGCTCTGATTTCCCTGTTTCATTTAAACGGGAATACGTAGGCATAAGATTGCGAAATCTTTGCGAGCATACTAATCCAAAACTCTAGGTCCAATACCTTTATACATCAATCAAAACTTAGGTCCAGTACCTTCTCAAAAACATCAACAAAAACTCACTCTCCCTGTCACATTTCCCAAGAAACTTTCCCAAACCTATTACCAGATAAACACCATCAAGTACAAAGCGAAAACCTAAAGCTAATATCCTGTGGATAACCACATATAGGATGGGTAACTAACAACTACCCATTGTATAACCTGACCCCGGACCCCCCAATCTCTTTAAGCGTTTGTTCAGTTAAACATTCGTGTGCAAGGTTAGTTTTAGATATCTTCCCTTTCCCTTCCAGCTTCATGGGATAAATAAGAAATCAGAAAGTAGCACCCCCTTTCTCCTCGAGGAGGAAAACCCAACTTCAGCAATAAGGTGGTCGCGTCACCGATAAAAATCGCTCGCTAAACACGTGTCGTACGGGTGTCATATAAGTGTCAGACACCGACATGTGTCAAACACCGCGACACGCCTATTCCTAGAGGTGTCCGTGCTTCATAGTGCATAATCACAACTAGAAAATTTCTACCATATTGCATGATTATGCATTTAAAATTGAAAAAAAATCTTAAAATTGCAGGTGCTCTATAATGATATGTATAAAGACAAACTAATATGGTTTATCACAAACAATGGAGTTCTAACATTTAAAGATGTCTATGATTGCTTTAGCTTACGTCTCCCAAATATTCAGTTGCCAAAGAAAATCTGGTCGAAGTATGTTTTGCCAGCTAAGTCCCTTTTCAATTGGAGATTACTTTATGATGTAATTGCAATAGATGACAGTTTGATCAAGACATGCATGCAATTAGTTTCTTGATGTTTTTATATACACTGCTATGGAAAACACATATAATAACATTCGCGTTACTACGAATATTCAATCAACCGTTTTAATATGTGATATTTAAGTGCATGCACTTTTTTATTTAACCACCTATAATCACGGTTGATTTAATACCCGTGGTGAAAAGTGGCGTATGGTCATGAGTTCAAATCCCAACACCAACATTTTTTGTTATTTACTTCTTTTTTTAAATGCTGACAGCCCTTTCATCACGGATATTTAAATCAATCGTGGTTATAGGTGGCGCCTTCTTTTTTTAATATATATATATATATATATATATATATATATATATATATATATGTATAACACTCTTAGTTCATTCACTTTTGCCCTAGACGTACTTAGACAAACTTCATCTTCAGCCTCCAAACTTCTTCCATTTATGAAACATTATTTATCCACTTAACCAAACTTGAAAACATCATTTGTTCCACAAATGAAACTCAGAAACATTGCTTCCATTAACGTGTTATAGTTTGTTCCTGTTTAAAGGATTCTACAGGTAAATGTTATTGTTTAATGATTCTATTTATTTATTTTTTAATTGTTGTTCGTGTTGTTTTTGCTGTTGTTGTCGTTGTTGTTCTTGTTGTACTTGTTGTTTTTATTGTTGTTATTGTTGTTGTTGTTGTTGTTGTTGTTATTGTTGTTCTTATTTTTGCTCTTGTTGTTCTTGTTGTTATTGTTCTTGTTGTTCTTGTTATTGTTCTTGTTGTTCCTGTAGTTCTTGTTATTGTTGTTGTTGTTGTTGTTGTTGTTGTTATTGTTCTTGTTGTTCTTATTGTTATTCTTACTTTTGTTGTTGTTGTTGTTGTTGTTGTTATTGTTCTTGTTGTTCTTATTGTTATTCTTACTTTTGTTCTTGTTGTTTTTATTGTTCTTGTTATTGTTCTTGTTATTCTTGTCGTTCTTGTTGTTGTTTTTGTCGTTCTTGGTGTTCTTGTTGTTATTGTTATTGTTCTTATTCTTGTTCTTCTTGTTATTGTTCTTATTATTCTTATCAATTTTGTTGTTCTTGATGTTGTTGTGTTAAAATATTTAATATTGTATATTGTGATGAAAGTTATAAATGTAGTCAGGCAAAACATGTGGCAAAAATTTAAAAAAAAAATGCCGAAAGACCTTTCACAACGCGTATTTAAAACAACCGTGATTATAGGTAGCGCGCTTTTAAATTTTCTACAATGGTCATATGATCGTGATTGTTGTAAGTAACGTATATACAACCACACTCTACGTAACAACGGCCGGTCATGCATGATAATATATCTTTTTTAACCGTTGCTATATGTGTTTTTTGTAGTAGTGATAATACAATCTTGTTGTTAGTGAATCCATTTAAGGTAGTTAGAAGGTGGTTAGTTAGTTAGTTAGTTAGTCAGTTAGTCATCATTTGGGTCGATTACTTGAATTACAAGTCACATAGCATTTGTATATAAGTAATGTTTTGAGTTTCATTTTAAACCAATGTCTCCAATAATAATACAAACTCTTCTCACACATGTCCTAGACATATTCTCCCACATCTTTCATATTTTCTCTTTCACTTCACTAAGTGCATTTGAACTAACAAATTTGGTATCCAAAAGCTCCTGATTTCGAAGGATATTTTCCACCTCCAGGGCATTAATTATTGGCTAGTTTATCAGCAATGAATGGAAGCAATGGAATTCCACATTCCGTTCCTGTTCTTGATGGAAATAAATGGGATCGTTGGAGAAAACAAATGAAGTCTTTTTTGGCTTTCAAGAAACCCTTGAGGTAGTTACTAATGGCTTGGCGGAGCTTGCAGTGAATGCAACTAAAGCTCAACACACTTCTCACAAATATGCCAAGAAGAAAGATTGCAGGGCGTTTTATTGCATCCAACCTATAGTTGATGGTGCAAATTTTGACTTAATCACTCATGCTGAGTCGGCAAAAGAAGCATGGGATGTTCTTGTCAAGTATTATGAAGGAGGTGAGAAGGTTAAAAGTGTGAAAATACAATCGTTATGGAGACAGTATGAATTATTGCAGATGGGAGAGATGGAGAAAGTTGCAGCATATTTGTTAAAGGTACAGAATCTTGTGCACTTGATGAAAGGGTGTGGTGAAACCATGACAGATAGAATGATCATTGAGAAGGTGGTGAGAACTTTGAGTTCTCATTTTGATCATGTTATCATGGAAATTCAAGAGGCTGGTGATTTGTCCACCACGAATTTGGAGGATCTCGTAGGTTCCTTAGAAGCACATGAGATGCGAATTGTAGAAAGAAAAAGAGTTCAAGAAGCCATTCAGGCTCTGCAAGCTCATACCTGGAAAGGGCATGGTGGAAGTGGCAAATTCAAAGGTTGTTATGACAAAAACAATACCAATAATGGTCCATGGTATCACAAACAAAAACAATAAAATGATGATAAAACTGAAACTTCTAAAAGAGAAGGTATTTCTCATCATAAAGAAAAGGTTGATAAGTTGACAATTCTATGTTTTGATTGTGAGAAATAGGGTCACATGGCCAAAGATTATTGGTACAACAAAGAAAAAGAGTTTCCAAAAGTAAAAATGGCAATGAGGAAAATATAGCACATGAAGATTCAGATGGTTCTGAAACTATGGTGTTGATGGTTGTAGTTTTTTATGAAGGTTCAGATTCCAAGACCTGGTTCTTATACACATGTTGCTCGAATCACATGACAATTCATAGGTAATTGTCGATCAAGTTTGATGACTCGAGAAAGATCAAGATCAGACTTGCAGATATTAGATCATTGCAAGCAAAATGGGCAGTTAACATGGTGATCACAAGGAGGAAAGGTAGGCCAGCCATAATTAAAGATGTGTTATATGTGTCAGGTATGAAGTGTAACTTGTTGAGTGTTGATTAATCAGCTTATTGAGAAAGTATTCTCAGTAACTATGTAAAATGAATCCTTTGAGCTTTTTGATCCAACCAACATGTTGGTTTTTAGGTCTCCTTTGCCAAAGAATATGACCTTCAAGACTCTTATCAGTTCAATTTTTACAGGTTGTGATTAAGAACAAACATAGTTGGTTGTGGAATCTGAGATTTGGTCATTTGAATTTTAGATCTCTCAATCAGTTTCTGACACAAGAGATGGTGCTTGGAATTCTAAAATTCTCAATGCCTGAGAAATTGTGTGAAGGTTTCTTGGTAGGAAAGCAATCCTTAAATTCATTCAAGTCCTATTTTCCTATGAGATCAACAAGAGTTCTTGAAGTTGTTCACTCGGATTTTTGTGGCCCTTTTGAAGACCGCATAATTGGTGGAAACAAAACTTTGTTTCATTTATGTGCGAGCAAAGTAGAAAGCCCTTTGTGTATTTGATCAAGCACAAAGATGAAGCCTTTGAAGTATTTAAAATATTTAATTTGATTGTCAAAAATCAAAGTGAGAAGAAGATCAAAATGCTTAGAACATAAGGTGGAGGAAAGTATACTTCCAAGACATTTGAAGAATTTTGTGCTCATAATGGAATTGATCATGAAGTTACAACTCCATATTGTCGCTCCCGGGAATTTCATCCAGGTACAAACGCGAGAGTGGCGTGGAAAATAGAGTCGCCAGCCGTGTAAATTTATCCCAAGAGAGGGAAAGGGAACACCGCATAAACCTGAGGAAGAGGGAAAGGAATGGTCATCGCAACCATAGCCTGGGTTCGGGAGTCGGTTACGCGAGGGGAAGGTGCTAGCACCCCACGCGTCCATCGTACTTGATGGGATCCACGCTTATTGTCTATTCTAAGGGTGAGTTATCCTATCATCTATGGCTGTACTAAAACGGGGAAGGGAAGAACTAAGACAGACTCGGTAGGACGTCGACGTCCTAGGCCTACGTACCCCCTTTGTGCAATGGGGAATTCAGAGTCAACGTAGTTCGGACCAAGTTCTTTTGGTGTTTTTTATGAGCGATGTTAAGTTCGCGTCCGGCAGTTAGGGTCGATGCCTGTTTGCGACTCAGACGGAAAGTAACGTGCCCTTTTTGAAAATAGCCTTTAGTTTGACAATCCCGAAGGACAAAAGGTTTGAAGTTTGTTTGTATTTTTTTGGACAGAAGCGACTTGAGTTAGTTTGTAACTCAACTTGAACCAAAGTCTATAACACGGGAGCGAATGCGTCACATGGTCGCCCCTAATGGGACGTATGCTCAACACTCTAGAAGAGAGAAGGGGGACCCCTTAATCTTCATTTCCTATGTTTAAGGCTTGTGTGCAAGGCAAGTTGACCTTATTAAGTATCTTAGAGATGTTATGAGATGAGAAGAGGGACTCAAAAGAAAAGAAAAAAACACTACGGGGAAAATCTATCCTAATGTTATCATGCAAAGATGGCCCTAAGGGGAGGTTTGACAATAACCTAAGCCTAAAGAAAAGAAAAGATGAGAGAAAGAAAGAGTAAGGGTGAACATGGATACTTATCCGCACCCTCAAATAACTTACCTCTAACTCTGCATAAAAGGTTAGTAAAAAACAGATATAAGTAATAATAAGGCTAATGAAATCCAAGCAATGACATATAATGGCATTCAAATTACCTACAATGATTCAAACATGAATTATGAAGTCAAATAAACAACCCCCAAGCAATGGCACAAGTGGCTTCTCAAACAAGTAATCAGACATGAACAAGGATGTGCATACAAGAAGACCTCAAACAAAGAGCAATTAAACAATTAGCAAAACATCTTCTAAAATTACCAAATTAAAACTTAACACACCTCAACCAGTGGCAAACAACATATTAAAAACTCATGCCAAAATTCAACATATAAGTCACTCAAACAATCATGCAAAGTTCAGACAAGACACATGACTCAATATGCAAAAAAGGAGGACTAAAATGCAATATGAAATAGTTTTAAAAATGAGAGAAAAATGTTTTAATGCAATCCAATGTGTTGATGAAATAATGCAAAAATAATGGACTCTAAATGTTATGTATGCTGTGAGAACAAAATTCTACAATGCAACATGTGAAAAATAAAACAAATTCAAAAACAAATTAAACAATTAATTAATTCAGCCACTAAAAATAAAATGAAAATGAAAAATAAAATTTATAAAATTATAAATATGGTTCATGAATTTTTTTGGGAATTTTTTAATGCAAGAAACTATTTTTAAAAATTAAAAATGAAATGCAAACAATTAAATAAAAATAAAAACTATGAAATATGCAAAGGGGGGTATGAACAGCAATAAAACACGTTGAGTATGAACATGGGCTCAAAATGAGGGGTGTGGGAAGCAAGCCCAACACAAGAGGTCCATTAGCGAAAATAAAAATAAAAAAAGAGAACACATGTGACCCAGTCAACTGATTGACTCCATACTCACCTTTAGATCAATCTTACGCTCCTTAACCAGTCAACACAACCACAAAGTAATAATGATGAACGTTCCAAATCTCAAGCACACCATAATAAGGATGCACGCACCCACACACAATTGCTCAGAAAATAAATAAAATAAAAAATAGCACGTGGTAAGGCACATGGTTATTTTAATGTGTCGGCATCCTGTAAACCACATGATTCATCCAACGCCCAAGATTAGTCAAATAAAAAACATGATGAGCGATGCAGATCTATGGTACACACGAATTATCATGGACTAGAAAACACGTGAACCATAAAATAAAAACAAATTTTAATTGCGTGGCAACATATGGAACGCACGATCAAGCAGATCAACGGCTAAGAACTCACCACCAACCTCCAAACCCTAGTCTCACCAGAGCTCCAAACCAGACGCCGGAACTAGGGTTCCGGTCGTCTTCTCCGGCGGCCACCCTCCCCAAAATCCCCAGAACATGCATATGAGCACATCATCTGAATCAGAAAAACACGAGGATCAATATTATCACATCAAAAATCACAAATAACCAATGCGTAAGTCAAAACGAACGAAACAAGGTTTGGTTCAAAAAAATCAAACTCATCGTACAATCAATATACGCGTCCAAACTAAAAAAAAAAACTACATCAGAATGATCAGTGGGCATCACACATCAATATGCACGTTTAAAAAAGGAGTTTTAAGATCATGGAAAATACCACTGACCTGAGATCACGCAGCCCTTATCCTTGCTTTTAGCTTCCAACGATGGGTGATTTGTACTCTGTAGATGCCAAGGATGAAAGTTGTGAAAGAATCTTTTGAGAAACCCTTGTGGATTGTGTGATTCGATGAAGAAAAGCTTTAGGGTTGAAAACTTTGTTCTCCTCCAAATCACGTGTATTCTTTCCTAACCAGTGCATGAGTAATCTTAAATACCTAGGGTTAATCCACTGATTGGCATTTGGGCCTTGTTAATTCCTCACTTAATGAGTTTTGGATGATTTTGGAAAATTGTATTATGTGAAATACACCCTCCTCCATGCATGTACATCCAAATATTTCATGATGGATCACTTGTTTAACAATTGCTAATCACACCTGAATTTGATTTGGGCCTTGAGATGTCTTGGTTCATGAGTTTTCAATAATTTGGCAATTTTGCACCATGTGAAATAAGTAATGAATAAGTCATGAAATTTCTTGGTTCAAAGGCCCAAAATGATCCTTAAGGAATGTTCTTTGATGTTAGAATGTGACATGAAGCAAAGGAATCAATTATAGGTCACTATGTCCCAAAATGCAAATGGAACCATGAGAAAACCCTAAAAAACCACTTTGCCTTCTTTTGATCATAACTTGAGTTTCACAAATGATATGGAGACCATCTAGTACTTGTTGGAAAGGGGAGAAAACGATCTTCAACTTTCATGTTTGAGGAAAATTCACTTGAAGCTTTATTGATGATGAAAAATCAAGTTGAATGTAGTGTAAGGACTTGCCCAAAAAGGAAACTTTCAAATTATAGGTCATTTCCATATTTAGTAACTTTTGTACCAACCCTTGATTCTTGATAAATGGTATGAAATTTGACTCTTGAAGACCATATGAGGATGTGAGACCTTGAAAACCTTGAAGAGAACCTCAAAATTTCACAGTTGACTTCCCCTCTCGCTGTTTACTTTTCCCCTAATTCTCCTGATTCCCAATCCATTGGCCAATTGAATCTCTCAGGAACCACACTGATGGACCATCTTCCATTCCTAGATACTTAGGGACCCAAGGAAGACCATGGAATCAAGTCTTGCCCAAAAAATCAGAAATAAACTAACTTTATAGCAAACCCTAATCTTGGTACCCTCAGTCTAGGAGGAAATAGCACAGTCTCCAAATCCAAATTCCTCTGAATATGATGTGTATCCTCTCCAACAAAGATAAGATATGCCATTTGGTGATGATGAAAACCCAAGAAGCTTGCCCATTGGAGCAATAAACCCAAGAATTTCAAAATCCTAATTTCTGCACTGGTTAGGAGAGAGTGATCCACTTGAGCTCTCTTCGACAATATAAGGACTCTTGCTTGAAGAACATCTTCTCCTCTTGCACTGCCTCAGGCACCTTGACCCGATGCTAAGAACCAATGATATGCACACATGATAATGCAAAAATTAAGTGAAACAATAAGCCAGTTAGTAATAAAGTAAGGAGGGCAAATTTTGGGGTGCTACAGCTGCCCCTATTCAATCAACTTGGTCCTGAAGGTATGGTAGCAACGGCTGTCATGCGTTCAAAGGATTCACGGGGATTGAATACCAAAAGAAACCTGAAATTTGCAATCCTCAAAGGAGGGACGACTCCACTGGGGAACAAGCAATAAATGTTGCACCGGTTACAACACGTACGAGTGTTGGAGACCAATACAAACAATGTATTGAAACGTCATGAAATAAACACAAACGAGTGTTAACTATGTTGGGGATAAACACTGACGGGTGTCAAGGAGTCAAAGATATCAGATGCGGACGGGTACTGAAAAGGTACACGGAAGGGTGTAAAAGGATTCAACACGGACGGGTATCGAAAAGGTACGCGGACGGGTGTAAAAGGATCCAACATGGACGGGTATCGAAAAGGTACGCGGACGGGTGTAAAAGGATCCAACACGGACGAGTATCGAAAAGGTACGCGGACGGGTGTAAAAGGATTCAACACGGACGGGTATCGAAGAGGTACGCGGACGGGTGTAAAAGGATTCAACACGGACGAGTATCGAAAAGGTACACGGACGGGTGTAAAAGAGGCAAATTTACTGGGGATTGATCTCGCTGGTGAATGGAAGGTAACACGGTCAATACGGACTGGTATCGAAAACAGAGGTTCAAACACGGACGGGTGCTGAAAGGAACACGGACGGGTGTCAAAAGTCAATACGGACGGGCATTGGCTTAAAAGGTTCAAGCACGAACGGGTACTGGAAGGAACACGGACGGGCGTCAAAAGTCAATACGGACGGGCATTGAAACAAAAGGTTCAGACACAGACGACTGCTGAAAGGACACTGATGAGCATTAAAGGTCAAAACGGACGGGCATTGAAACAAAAGGTTCAGACACGGACGGGTGCTGAAAGAAACACGGACGGGCGTCAAAGGTTAATACGGACGGGCATTGAAACAAAAGGTTCAGACACTGACGGGTGGTAAAAGAAACACGGATGGGCGTCAAAGGTCAATACGGGCGGGCATTGAAACAAAAGGTTCAAGCACGGACGGGTGCTGAAAGAAACACGGACGGGTGTCTGACGGTGAAAACCCTCGAGGGAGTAAACTAAAGGACCACCTGGACGAAGGGGTAGAAATGAAATCACGGATTAACGTTCCTGGCAAACAGCTCTGCAAGGGAATACCAAATATTGCTTTAAATGACTAACCCAATACTTGTGGAGTAGAGTCAAATGATATTCTCCGAAATCTGCTTCTTTCCCGACGAAGGAAAGCTCAACCCTGGCTTATGCTTCGGATGCCTATGTTTGAATTTTGCCGTAATGCTCCACACGAAGTGGAAATGCTACGCGTTTGAGGATGCAATGCAAATGCTTATGATATGCAAAAGGGGTCCCTCCAGCCAAATAAATGCTGGAGAGAAAAGATCAATTCAGTTGGGGATGACAAAAATAAATTGTCCTCTGAATCCAAGAACTCCGCTGAGAAGGACCACGCTGACCGACCCTTTGGATCAACAACTTCTACTGGGGATGAAATCCCAGAAGAACATCCACACTACCGGGGATTACCCACGTCCTATATTGAAGGTAACATCCAAAACCTAAGATTCCTCCTCTGCTGGGGGAGTTGAGAATGAATGCCAATAACGGAATCAGTGATCTGTTACTGAAAATTGCTAATAACAGATGGGCTTAGGACCTGCTGGGGGATGCCAGCCCATAGTACCATCCTTCTTGGGGAAAACAGTCTATAATACCATCCTGCTTGGGGATACTGCTGAACTTAGCCTGCTGATGGGGAGAATGACTTTACTCCCACCTTGCCATGGATTAGAATATGGCATCGTCGGTGAAAGCACGCTTCCTGACTGGCTGGGGAAAGTGAACACCCTGATTCTGTGGGGAAATAACGTCTTGATCCAGAGGAAATACTTCCCAAGTCTCCTGTTGGGGAAAGTCTGCTCTGCTGAGGAAAGGTGCAATCTCAATGCTGGGGGGAGAGCAAACCTACTGGGGAAGTACAATCCTGTTGCCCTGCAAGTCAAATAACAACAAATAGAATATGCCACAACATGACTATCACCAATAATGCCTAAGTAATTTCTACTGCCTTTCGTTATGCTCTGCAAAGCTCGAAGTTTTATATGCAATGTTTATCAAAAATATCGGACGTTTTTGCAAACAAAACAGTAAAAGTAAAACAAACAACAGAAAGCTCTCTGAGTGAAATGGATATTTTATTGAGAAAAGTGGCCTGTAAATAGGCGTTTACAATTGGAAGCAATTCCTAAAAAGAGGTAATTGCGCAAAAACAAAAAGAAAATACACATGTCGGCAATGTGGGAACAGATATCCACCATGATTCGACTCAGCTATGACCCATATGTCTTGCTTATCCACAGATATCTTGACCTCTAAAGAGGCTAACTGTACTGATTCCTTTCTTTCAGAATTTCCAAGTATCGAAAATGCTCACAGGTCGAACGCAGACCATAGCCTTTCGCTTATAAATCCCTAACTTTTGCCTGGATCGCCCTTTTCGGGTTTTCAATCCATCGGGATACCCATTTTTGCCAAAGTTGCCTTTACCGGTTTTCAACTTTGCGGGTTTACACGTTTCTTTTTTACATTTTATCCCTAACTTTTGCCCGAACCCTTTCCATTTTATGGTTCGCCGGGATGCCCCTTTTTGCCTATACTTTCTTTTTATGTCCAGCGGGTCTCTTTTATGCGAAGTATTTTTTTGACTACGTCTGCGTTCACAGGGGATGTAAAATCTTCGCCATCCGTAGTTTGGAGTCCATTTGCCCCTGTGATCTGTCTGAGGAGGAAGGATCCCTTTCAAAACCAATTCACCTGTCTGAAAACTCCGAGGACGCACTTTCTGGTCAAACGCGTGCTTCATCATGCGCTGATACAACCGACCATGTTCGATGGCTGCCAATCTCTTTTCTTCAATAAGGTTCAACTGATCCAACCTGGAATGCACCCACTCAGCTTCATCGAGCTTCACATCTGCCAGAACTCTCAGAGACGGAATCTCGACCTCTAGGGGTAAAACTGCTTCCATACCATATACCAATGAGAAGGGGGTTGCCCCAGTTGACGTACGCACCAAAGTACGGTAACCATGTAGGGCATAAGGCAACATCTCATGCCAGCTTTTATACGTTACCACCATCTTCTGCACAATCTTCTTGATATTCTTATTCGCTGCCTCAACAGCACCATTCATCTTCGGACGATATGGAGAGGAATTATGATGCTCGATCTTAAAACTCTGACATAGTTCCTTCATCATCTTGTTGTTCAGATTTGAGCCATTATCAGTAATGATTCTCTCCGGGACCCCATAACGACAGATGATATCCTTCTTTATGAACCGGGCTACCACTTGCTTGGTGACATTGGCGTACGAGGCTACCTCCACCCACTTTGTGAAATAGTCCATGGCAACCAAAATGAAACGATGCCCATTGGAAGCAGTGGGCTCAATCTTTCCAATAATATCTATGCCCCACATTGCAAAAGGCCAAGGAGATGATAACACGTTTAGAGGCATAGGCGGTACATGCATCTTATCTGCATAAATCTGGCATTTATGGCGCTTTCGGGCGTACTTGAAACAATCAGACTCCATAGTCATCCAGTAATATCCTGCCCTCAACAACTTTCTAGCCATGGTGTGTCCACTGGAATGAGTACCGAAAGAACCCTCGTGAACTTCCTCCATCAATAAGCCTGCCTCGTGTTCATCAACACAACGTAGCAGGACCGTGTCGAAGTTCCTCTTATATAACACATCATCCTTGTTCAGAAAGAAGTTTCCTGCCAACCTTCTCAGAGTCTTCTTATCCTTGGTGGAGGCACCCTCTGGATACTCCTGTCTCTTCAGAAAAACCTTAATATCATGATACCACGGTTTGCCATCAGACACTTCCTCAATTGCAAACACAAAAGCTGATCTGTCCAGAAGCATGATTCTAATCGAAGGTGTTTCATTCCAACGGTTCACCTTATACATGGATGCCAATGTCGCTAACGCATCGGCCATCTGATTCTCAGCTCGGGGCACATGATGAAAATCTACCCTGTCAAAGAAAGGTAACAACCTTCTGGCATAGTTGTTATAAGGTACCAGATTCGCCTGACGAGTCTCCCATTCTCCTGTAATCTGATTAACTACCAACGCGGAATCACCGTAGACATCGAGGTTCTTAATTCTCAAATCAATTGCTTCTTCTAACCCCATGATGCATGCTTCATACTCTGCCTCGTTGTTGGTACACACGAATGCTAACCGGGCAGTGAAAGGTATATGAGAACCCTTTGGGGTTGTGAGAATTTCCCCAATTCCATTACCATATGAGTTGACAGCCCCATCAAAAATCATCTTCCATTGAGACCCAATCTCAGGTCCTTCATCAGGAAGCTGCTCTTCACAATCTTTCATTTTCAGAAACATAACATGCTCGTCCGGAAACTCAAACTTCATTGGCTGATAATCCTCGATCGGCTGTTCAGCAAGATATTCTGACAGAATACTTCCCTTGATGGCCTTCTGAGAAACATACTGAATATCGTATTCTGTCAAAACCATCTGCCAACGGGCTATCCTTCCAGACAGTGCTTGCTTCTCAAACATGTACTTAATCGGATCCATCTTCGAAATCAAAAAGGTTGTGTGGTTTAACATATACTGCCTTAGGCGTTTGGCTGCCCAAGCGAGTGCACAACATGTCTTTTCCAGCATAGAGTATCTTGATTCGCAATCAGTGAACTTCTTACTCAGGTAGTAAATGGCGTGCTCCTTTCTACCTGTCTCGTCGTGTTGACCGAGCACACAACCCATCGAATTCTCAAGAACTGTAAGGTACATAATCAACGGTCTCCCAGACACCGGTGGCATAAGGACTGGAGGTTCCTGCAAATACGTCTTTATCCTTTCAAACGCCTCTCGACATTTTTCATTCCACCTGACCTCTTGATCCTTTCTTAGCAACTTGAAAATTGGTTCACACGTGGCTGTCAGATGAGAGATGAACCTAGCAATGTAATTCAACCTTCCCAAGAATCCACGGACCTCTTTCTCTGTCCTTGGCTCAGGCATCTCCTGTATGGCTCTTATCTTGGCAGGATCAACCTCGATACCTCTTTCACTAACAATGAATCCCAGCAATTTACCAGACCTCACACCGAAAGTGCACTTGTTCGGATTCAATCTCAGTCTGAACTTCCTCAACCTTTCAAACAACTTCTGGAGGTTTACCAAGTGTTCTTCCTCTGTCTGTGACTTCGCAATCATGTCATCAACATAGACTTCGATCTCCTTGTGAATCATATCATGAAAGAGAGTCACCATTGCCCGCTGATAGGTTGCCCCAGCATTCTTCAATCCAAAGGGCATTACCTTGTAGCAAAATGTTCCCCACGGTGTTATGAACGTAGTCTTCTCCATGTCCTCTAGGGCCATTTTGATTTGGTTATACCCAGAGATGCCATCCATGAAGGAAAACACAGAATATTGAGCAGTATTGTCTACCAACACGTCAATGTGGGGGAGCGGGAAATCATCCTTCGGGCTCGCCCTATTCAAATCTCGGTAATCAACACACATCCTGACCTTCCCATCCTTCTTAGGTACAGGTACGATATTAGCAACCCACGGAGGATAATTTGTCACAGCAAGAAATCTGGCGTCCAACTGTTTCTGAACCTCTTCCTTGATCTTGACAGCCATATCTGGTTTCGTCCTTCTCAGTTTCTGCTTGACTGGAGTAGAACCCTCTTTAAGCGGTAGTCTGTGTGAAACAATGTCAGTGTCAAGCCCGGGCATGTCTTGGTAAGACCAGGCGAAGATATCCACATACTCTCAAAGTAACTCAACCAATCTTCTCTTAACAGTGTCTTCCAAAGCAGCCCCAACCCTTACTTCTCGCTTAACATCCTCGGTTCCCAGATTAACAGTCTCAACCTCCTCCTGATAAGGTAGAATAACCTTTTCCTCTTGTTTCAGTAACCTGGCTAATTCTTCTGGTAAGTCACAGTCTTCGTCAGTCTCTTCTTCGGCTTGATAGATAGGATTTTCGAAGTCATATTGAGCCATAGCTAAGTCATGATGGGTGGAATCCGAACAAAGAAACCTGCATGATGGATGTTTTATGTTTATTATGAGTGCAACAAACAAGAAACACATTGCCATTTTGATGTGGGTTAATGCAAAAAGTAAAAACAGAAAAACAGGGATCAAAATATTTAAATGAAAAACTCTTTATTGATGATAAAAGTAGCAAATAAAACATCCAAGCCCTACAAATAAGTATCACTACGTCTTGGGCAGAACGTAGGATTCAACATAACAGAAAACAAAAATAAATTAGATCGGGCGCGTCACTTGGATGACATTCTCGGAAGACCAGTTGCCTAAACTCTGACCAGGGGTGCAGGGACGGATCCACTCATCCATGTCACAGTCATTATCTCCTTCATCCTCAATAGCATTGACTCTGTCGAATAAAACATCGGCACTGGTGAAACGGACTGGACCATAGAACTTGGGAGGCTCTTCAGGACGCCTAGGTGGTTTATAACCCAGTCCATGAGTATCTTGCTTTCTTTGAACATCAATGACACTGCCCCACTTCTGAGAACCACCAGCTTCAACTATAGCGCGCGCCTCTTTGAAATAGGACATTGGAACCTCTGGTTGTTTGACAACTTCAGGTTGGGCAACCACCTCAGGCTGACTGACTGCCTTTGGGGGTTCCTCGGGAATTTTCACAGCTTCAAAGGCTTGGCACAAAGTTTCCTGTATTTCACCATCTACCTCTACATACTTGAAGGTCGATAGGTGACTCACCATGATCTCTTCCTCACCACAAACAGTCACAACGTGGCCATCCACCATATACTTCAACTTCTGGTGCAGCGTAGATGTTACTGCCCCAGCACCATGAATCCAGGGGCGACCCAACAAACAACTATAGGCAGGCTGAATATCCATTATGTAAAAGGTGGTGTTGAAAATATCAGGACCCACCTTGATCGGCAGAACCAATTCTCCAAAAACTGACCTCTTGGAGCCATCAAAAGCACGTACCACCAAGTCACTTGGTGTACAAATCAACCCATGAGTATCCAATTTCATCAAAGCCTTCTTCGGTAACACATTCAAAGACGACCCAGTATCAACTAACACATGCGACATTAAGGAACCACGGCATTCCACTGAAATATGCAGAGCGTTGTTGTGATTCCTCCCAACCGGAGTCAGATCTAAATCGGTGAAACCCAAACCATTACCAGCATTCACATGAGCCACAACCCCTTCTAACTGGTTGACAGATATTTCCTGCGGTACATAGGCCGTATTCAAAACCTTCAGCAATGCATTTCGGTGTGCCTCAGAGCACAACAGTAAGGATAGAATGGAAATCTTCGATGGAGTTTGGTGAAGTTGATCAACAATCTTGTAATCACATTTCCTGATCAGCCTCATAAACTCTTCTACATCTTCTGAGAAAGTATCCCCAACCTGCTTTGTCATAGAATTATTTGCTTCCTGCCTCTGTACAGACTCATCCATCATCTGTTTACCTTTGTCTTGTTTTGAACTGCCGACTTGATCCTCGGACGGAATAAAGACTCTACCACTCCTAGTGATAGCCCCTACTTCAAAAAGATTTTCAACCCCTGTATTCACAGCTGATGTCTCTTCCAATTCCTGCTTCTTACCATTAACAAACACCTCAGCCCCATAGTTCCATGGGATGGCCTTGGTACTCTCATACGGGACTGGTCCAGGAATAGTGATAATGACCGGTGCTGGTCTCGCCGGCGCTGATATAGTTATTGTCTTGAACGGAATTGTTATGGTGGCAACATCAATCTTTCTGTCAGTAACTTTACTCTGCCTACAACCCCTGTCAAACTGTAATATCCCTGAACTGATCATTTTCTAAATACCTGCTTTCAATAAATCATAACCGCCTGGCTGCGACACACATTCCACACAACCTTCATCACACCCGGGAAATACCCCTCCCTTCAACAGTCTTTCCTTCACCACACCCAAGGGAGTTTGGACTTCGTTCACATCTGAAATCAAACTCAAGCCTTCACAGTCTTTAATAATAGCATTGATCCTCGGCTCACCGTGATTCGGCATCGGGTTCTGATTCACATTTGGAACATCATTGGAGAAATTGATGGCTTTGGAATCCACTAACTCTTGAACCAGATGCTTAAAAGCTCTACAGTTCTCGGTATGATGTCCAGGTGCTCCGGAATGGAATTCACAGTGGACGTTGGCGTCATAACCGGGAGGTGGATTACCAGTAGGTGGAGCCAATGTTCTCTTCTGAATTAACTGTAGCTTTAACAAGTGCTGAAATAATTGAGCGTAGGTAATAGGCGGAGTGTCAAGATGCCTATCTCGCCTAGACGCATTTTGTGGTCTGCGAGGAACCTGACTTTGTTGTTGAGACACTACTTGCGACTGAGGTGCTGCTGGGATGGTTATGGAAGCCACCTGCTGATTGAAGTTCTGACGGGGTCCATCTCTACCACGATATGATGACACAGAGTTTGTATCTCCCTTCTTCTTCTTATAACCACTGGCATAAGGCTTCTTACTTCCTCCATATGAGGACCCATCACCGCCTGATATTTTTCCCGCCTTAATTCCGTTTTCCACCATCTCTCCTACTAAGATCAAATCAGCAAACTTTCCAGCCATACACGGTACCAGCTTTTCATAGTAATGACCCTGCAAGGTGGCCATAAACATAGTTATCATTTCACGTTCCAACATGGGAGACTGAACCCTCGCTGCCAGTTCACGCCACCTCTGGGCGTACTCCTTGAAACTCTCATTGTTCTTCTACGACAAATTCTGCAGCTGTGTTCTGTTCGGAGCCATGTCACTGTTATATTGATAGTGTCTAATAAATGCCCCTGCCAGATCTCTCCAACTACGCACATATTTCCTTTCTAGTTGCATGTACCACTCCATGGATGCCCCAAATAGGCTATCCTGGAAGCAATACATCATCAGCTTCTCATTCTTCGCATGCTCAGCCATTTTACTCGCGTATGCCCTCACATGGGTCCTTGGGCACGTCATACCATTATACTTCTCGAAAGTGGGAGTCTGAAACTTGTGCGGGATAACAACGCCTGGAACCAGCCCCAAGTCCTCCAGATCCATACCCAAAGCATCCTGATTTACAACACCCCTCAGTTGTTCCTCAATTAACCTGAACCTCTGATCATTGTCAATCTGGGGACCAGTATCCCCACCTGGCACAGAAAATGCATCTTCCTGAAGATCATCATACTGACGGCCATGAATTGTACCGACATTGTTACCTCCCCCCACTAAAGTAGGAACCACAACATTTTCTCCTCCGCCCGGAGGAATCACAACACCAGCAACAGGAATACTTCCGCCCGAAGGGCCATTCTGAACATTATTACCAGTAACACCAGTATGAAGGACACCGTCCTCATCAATCTGTGCAATCAGTGGCTGAACGAGAGTCCTCAACTGCTCTTGGCCTTGAGCAACCCCTTGCATCAAATCCATAAATTGGTTCATGCGAGTCCTCATCTCAGTCATCTCATTTTGTAGTTGATCCATGAGTCTCTTCTGATTTTGTCTGGTAGAATACCGATGAATATGTTGATCTGCAATCCTGAGATTAGAACAAGATAAGAACACCAGAGATAAACACCTGTTATGTAAAATGATTATGCAAAATGATTATGAATATGCAAATGCAAATGAACATGTTTGAATATTCGCAGGGCGATCCACCCCTTTGATTCCAGTTTAACAACAAGATAGAATAGAACTTCTGCTCATGTATTAAGAAAACCAGAGGAAAACCAAATGTCGACAATCACAAATCCAAGATAACAAGTCTGAACACAATAATCATAGATCCCAACCAACAAGCCTGGAGGTGGTCCAAATAATGAAAGAAAATAGAAAACTACGGCATGTCATCAAAGTCCACAAGAGTCAATCCCCCCCATCCATTATGCCTTTTGCTCCAGTCTTGAATTTCCTTAAACAGCTTTCTGGTGTCGGGATGCTTCGGTCTCTGAATTAGCTCTTGAATGAGAACGTCTCTCCTATGCATGATCCCTTCCAAGTATCGTCAATGCAACTCCCAAGCGTCATCTCCAGAAGCACCATCCATGCTAGGACCCTCATTTCTAGGTCTCTTCACTTCAGCTTGGATCTTTAGTTCCTCTATGGAGGCTATGGCTCCATTGAGTCGACCTTCGACTGCTTGTCTCTGGAATACCCCTGATAGGATCTCAGCGTCTTTCTTCTTGAGCTTCAACTTCAATTGATCAATCTGAGCTAGATAATCGTCCTCCTTTTGCTTATTCTCAGCCATTGCAGTTTCTCGGTGAGCATTGAACCTGTGAATTTTTAACAAAGCCTTGTCCAATTCTTCCTTCTTAGACTCGAGAACCTTACTGATACTGTCTAGAGCTTGCTTCATCCTTTGTCTGGATGCGACCTTGTCAGCTAGCTCCTTTTCTGCCTCAGCGAGAAGTTATGTCTTCAACTTGGCGATATGAAAAGCTTCACCCCGCTCATGTTTCAACTGATAAATTTCCCTTCGTAGCTCACTGTTTTCTTCTCGGAGCTTTTCCTTTTCAGCCCATAACTTGTTAAACTTCTCTATTTCAACTGTTGTAGGAGACTCAATCAGCAAGGGGTAGGATGGTGGTTCTTTGGCGAATGGCAAAAGCTCCTCCTCTACCCTTTTCTGAATCCAATCTTCATATGCAGGAAATGTTCTGTTGTTGCCCTTCCCAAAAGAAGTCTTCCCTTTCTTATGATGATCTCCCCAAGTATTTGCAGGTTCTTTTAACAGTTCTGGATTGATTTCCCTACTCAGATATAAAGATTTTTGGACCTCCTCGTCTCTTGGTGGCTCTTTCAAGGCATACCCGAATTGCCTAATAGCAAGAATAAGGTTGTAGTTAATTCCCCCTTTCCTTCCTATTAGAGGAACATTTGGGAGACCTCCACAACTAATCATGATATCTTGGCCCAACAAGTCACGGTTAACCCAAATTAGATTATTTTCTCTCAAGCCCATCAATCTTTTGGACCACTCCAAAGTTCCTTGAGTATCCACAAATGCCCCAGATTCGGGAAGACAATCAGCAAACCATTTGTAGAAGATTGGCGCACAAAAATAAAGGGGTCCTCCCCTCTTCTTCTCATTCTTATAATGCACAGAATAGTACAGATCTCCAAGCAAAGTAGGTACCGGATTCTTCATGGTAAATATCCGGACAGCGTGCATGTCCACAAAATCCTTCATATTCGGAAACAACACCGTTCCATAGACACACATAGCCAAGATGGCGTTGAAAACTGACCAACATCTAGCCTTAGCATACACAGCAGCCTGTTCTACCAAAAATTTCACATGAAAGCCTTTACACCCTCCCTTACTGGCAACGTTATTTTTCAGCAAAGATGGATCCAAATGCAAAGCCTCGGAAGCCTTTTCCAAATCAGGAAGTTCTTCAGAAGGATAGAAATGAGCTTCTTCTTTAATGGCAACATCTAGAATGAGAGAAAATTCCTCCAATGTCAGAGCCAAGAGATAATCAGTGAATAGAAAACAACGCAGGTGAGGGTCATAGAATTGCACCAGAGTGTGCAAAGCCTTATACTCGTATTCAGTGATGTTGCGAGCAAAATTCAGAATTCTTCCATACTCTTCTCTAAAGTTTGTCAATACCCCAGGTTCTGCCATAGACACAATCTTGTGAACAGTATCCAGAAAAAGTAATGGGAACTTGTACACTATGATGTTCTTTCTCTTCCCAGTACTCATCCTTAATAGTCTTCAAAAACCAGAATCAAAGTTAGGATGCAACCCTGCAAATGAACAAACATGTTAGGATGCAAAATGATGATGCAAATGCACACATGGGATCAAGGATGCCACACAGACTAGACAACTGTTGCACTGAACAAACTGAACCATCTCAAAGATCTGCCCAAATACCCAGAATAACCATAGTAACCATAGTACCACACTGATAAATCTGCTGATCAGAAAACCGGGTATGTTGAAGGTCAATGTTACCTGCAAACCTGTAAACACCCTGCCCTCTCACATGTGGGTACTAGAAAGCCAAGGATCCTCAATATCACGGGCTCTTAGGTCGAGAAATGATGATACGGTCACCATTTCTGGTTTGGCATCATCACCAATCGAGGAGGCCTCAACTGATTCCCCTTAAAAATAAAACATCCTATGGCAAGTCCTCAGTTTCGGCACTGAGATCGAGAAGCAATAGTACATTCATCCCTCGGGGTACAGTACTATCGCCAAACGAGGAGTGCTTCCACCGATTCTTTTCCAAAGGACACCCTATAGCAAGTTCCCAGCATTGGGTCCTCGGATCGACATGTGTAATGGGTTTACCATTTCTGGTCTGCCATTATCACGTCTCGGGAGGAGTTCCGTTACTGAGTTCTCAGGAATGGTCGCCAGAGTCGACAATTTTCCAGGTTACATTCAATCATCTGCACCAATGCGCAGGATAGAACATTACCAAAGAAGACCTCGTCTGGATGTGGCATTTTTATGTATACTACGTCTGGCCAAACACCACACGAGTCACACTACTTGCCACGCTAATCCTACGTGTATGCTCAAGCCTGGGTATTGGGCTTACCTCTCAGAACTCCCAACCCGCCAAACAGAAAAAACAGTGCAGCAGCTGATAATAATATGCAATGCAGAAAATAAAATACAACAAATAAAGCAAAACAAAAAACAAAACACCCAAAGAGAACAACGACAAGCAAGCGCTAGGATTGACTCGCTTAGGGATGGACCAGCATAGGTCAACCATTTCCCCAACAGAGTCACCAGCTGTCGCTCCCGGGATTTTCATCCAGGTACAAACGCGAGAGTGGCGCGGAAAACAGAGTCGTCAGCCGTGTAAATTTATCCCAAGAGAGGGAAAGGGAACACCGCATAAACCTGAGGAAGAGGGAAAGGAATGGTCATCGCAACCATAGCCTGGGTTCGGGAGTCGGTTACGCGAGGGGAAGGTGCTAGCACCCCACGCGTCCATCGTACTCGATGGGATCCACGCTTGTTATCTATTCTAAGGGTGAGTTATCCTATCATCTATGGTTGTACTAAAACGGGGAAGGGAAGAACTAAGACAGACTCGGTAGGACGTCGACGTCCAGGCATACGTACCCCCTTTGTGCAATGGGGAATTCAGAGTCAACGTAGTTCGGACCAAGTTCTTTTGGTGTTTTTTATGAGCGACGTTAAGTTCGCGTCCGGAAGTTAGGATCGATGCCTGTTTGTGACTCAGACGGAAAGTAACGTGCCCTTTTTGAAAATAGCCTTTAGTTTGACAATCCCAAAGGACAAAAGGTTTGAAGTTTGTTTGTATTTTTTTGGACAGAAGTGACTTGAGTTAGTTCGTAACTCAACTTGAACCAAAGTCTATAACACGGGAGCGAATGCGTCACATGGTCGCCCCCAATGGGACGTATGCTCAACACTCTAGAAGAGAGAAGGGGGACCCCTCAATCTTCATTTCCTATGTTTAAGGCTTGTGTGCAAGGCAATTTGACCTTATTAAGTATCTTAGAGATGTTATGAGATGAGAAGAGGGACTCAAAAGAAAAGACAAAAACACTACGGGGAAAATCTATCCTAATGTTATCATGCAAAGATGGCCCTAAGGGGAGGTTTGACAACAACCTAAGCCTAAAGAAAAGAAAAGATGAGAGAAAGAAAGAGTAAGGGTGAACATGGATACTTATCTGCACCCTCAAATAACTTACCTCTAACTCTGCATAAAAGGTTAGTACAAAACAGATATAAGTAATAATAAGGCTAATGAAATCCAAGCAATGACATATAATGGCAGTCAAATGACCTACAATGATTCAAACATGAATTATGAAGTCAAATAAATAACCCCCAAGCAATGGCACAAGTGGCTTCTCAAACAAGTAATCAGACATGAACAAGGATGTGCTTACAAGAAGACCTCAAACAAAGAGCAATTAAACAATTAGCAAAACATCTTCTAAAATTACCAAATTAAAACTTAACACACCTCAACTAGTGGCAAACAACATATTAAAAACTCATGCCAAAATTCAACATATACGTCACTCAAACAATCATGCAAAGTTCAGACAAGACACATGACTCAATATGCAAAAAAGGAGGACTAAAATGCAATATGAAATAGTTTTAAAAATGAGAGAAAAATGTTTTAATGCAATCCAATGTGTTGATGAAATAATGCAAAAAGAATGGGCTCTAAATGTTATGTATGCTGTGAGAACAAAATTCTACAATGCAACATGTGCAAAATAAAACAAATTGAAAAAGAAATTAAACAATTAATTAATTCAGCCACTAAAAATAAAATGAAAATGAAAAATAAAATTTGGGAAAATTTTATAAAATTATAAATATGGTTCATGAATTTTTTTGGGAATTTCTTAATGCAAGAAACTATTTTTAAAAATTAAAAATGAAATGCAAACAATTAAATAAAAATAAAAACTATGAAATATGCAAAGGGGGGTATGAACAGCAATAAAACACGTTGAGTATGAACATGGGCTCAAAATGAGGGGTGTGGGAAGCAAGCCCAACACAAGAGGTCCATTAGAGAAAAAAAAAAAAAAGAACACATGTGACCCAGTCAATTGATTGACTCCATACTCACCTTTAGATCAATCTTGCGCTCCTTAACCAGTCAACACAACCACAAAGTAATAATTATGAACGTTCCAGATCTCAAGCACACCATAATAAGGATGCACGCACCCACACACAATTGCTCAGAAAATAAATAAAATAAAAAATAGCATGTGGTAAGGCACATGGTTATTTTAATGTGTTGGCATCCTGTAAGCCACATGATTCATCCAACGCCCAAGATTAGTCAAATAAAAAACATGATGAGCGATGTAGATCTATGGTACACACGAATTATCATGGACTAGCAAACACATGAACCATAAAATAAAAACAAATTTTAATTGCGTGGCAACATATGGAACGCACGATCAAGCAGATCAACGGCTAAGAACTCACCACCAACCTCCAAACCCTAGTCTCACCGGAGCTCCAAACCAGGCGCCGGAACTAGGGTTCCGGAGGTCTTCTCCGGCGGCCACCCTCCCTAAAATCCCCAGAACATGCAAATGAGTACATCATCTCAATCAGAAAAACATGAGGATCAATATTATCACATCAAAAATCATAAATAACCAATGCGTAAGTCAAAACGAACGAAACAAGGTTTGGTTCAAAAAAATCAAACTCATCGTACAATCAATATACGTGTCCAAACTCAAAAAAAACTACATCATAATGATAAGTGGGCATCACACATCATTATGCACGTTTAAAAAAGGAGTTTTAAGATCATGGAAAATACCACTGACCTGAGATCACGCAGCCCTTATCCTTGCTTTTAGCTTCCAACGATGGGTAATTTGTACTCTGTAGATGCCAAGGATGAAAGTTGTGAAAGAATTTTTGAGAAACCCTTGTGGATTGTGTGATTCGATGAAGAAAAGCTTTAGGGTTGCAAACTTTGTTCTCCTCCAAATCACGTATATTCTTTCCTAACCAGTGCATGAGTAATCTTAAATACCTAGGGTTAATCCACTGATTGGCATTTGGGCCTTGTTAATTCCTCACTTAATGAGTTTTGGATGATTTTGGAAAATTGCATTATGTGAAATACACCCTCCTCCATGCATGTACATCCAAATATTTCATGATGGATCACTTGTTTAACGATTTCTAATCACACCTGAATTTAATTTGGGCCTTGAGATGTCTTGGTTCATGAGTTTTCAATAATTTGGCAATTTTGCACCATGTGAAATAAGTAATGAATAAGTCATGAAATTTCTTGGTTCAAAGGCCCAAAATGATCCTTAAGGAATGTTCTTTGATGTTAGAATGTGACATGAAGCAAAGGAATCAATTATAGGTCACTATGTCCCAAAATGCAAATGGAACCATGAGAAAACCCTAAAAAACCACTTTGCCTTCTTTTGATCATAACTTGAGTTTCACAAATGATATGGAGACCATCTAGTACTTTTTGGAAAGGGGAGAAAAATATATTCAACTTTCATGTTTGAGGAAAATTCACTTGAAGCTTTATTGATGATGAAAAATCAAGTTGAATGTAGTGTAAGGACTTGCCCAAAAGGAAACTTTCAAATTATAGGTCATTTCCATATTTAGTAACTTTTGTACCAACCCTTGATTCTTGAAATGGTATGAAATTTGACTCTCGAAGACCATATGAGGATGTGAGACCTTGAAAACCTTGAAGAGAACCTCAAAATTTCACAGTTGACTTCCCCTCTCACTGTTGACTTTTCCCCTAATTCTCCTGATTCCCAATCCATTGGCCAATTGAATCCCTCAGGAACCACACTGATGGACCATCTTCCATTCCTAGATACTTAGGGACCCAAGGAAGACCATGGAATCAAGTCTTGCCCAAAAAATCAGAAATAAACTGACTTTATAGCAAACCCTAATCTTGGTACCCTCAGTCTAGGAGGAAATAACACAATCTCCAAATTTAAATTCCTCTGAATATGATGTGTATCCTCTCCAACAAAGATAAGATATGCCATTTGGTGATGATAAAAACCCAAGAAGCTTGCCCATTGGAGCAATAGACCCAAGAATCTCAAAACCCTAATTTCTGCACTGGTTAGGAGAGAGTGATCCACTTGAGCTCTCTTGGACAATATAAGGACTCTTGCTTGAAGAACATCTTCTCCTCTTGCACTGCCTCAGGCACCTTGACCCCATGCTAAGAACCAATGATATGCACACATGATAATGCAAAAATGAAGTGAAACAATAAGCCAGTTAGTAATAAAGTAAGGAGGGAAAATTTTGGGGTGCTACACATATACCCCTATACATAATGGTATAGATGAGAGGAGGAATAGAAGCATCATGGATATGGCTAGGTGTATACTAAAGCAAAAAGGCATGCCTAACTCATTATGGAGTGAAGTAGTTACTATTGTTGCATGTGCTAAAGAGATGTCCAACAAGGATATTGAAGAATAAGGTTCCATAAGAGGTATAGAGTGGCAGAAAACCATATGTGATTCGCCTTTAAGTGTTTGGCTCAGTTTGTTACAAACATATGCCTTATGTTAGTGTCACACCCTAATTTTTAACCCCAAGATTCCACCTCATTTGCATCATTTTTTAATAGCATCAATCATCTCATGTGTGTGTTTTATACATTGCTAACCCATTGAGATCACAAGTTTCTGCATTGGTTCACTTTGACTGCAAGCTAGGGTTTTAACACCAAGAAGCTCAGGAGTTGACCAATCAAGGGTTTATGTGATCCTCAACTTCCTAATATGATCAAGAGTCTCCTTTCATCAACAATCAAGTTCAAGATTCCATAAATACCATTTCATCAAGCCCCAAGTCATCAGATGCATCCAAACTAGGGTTTTGGCCTAATTCAACCCTGGGTTGACTTTTTGAGCAAGGCATGATCTTACACTTCAAGACATTATTCAAAGACCCCGAGGACATCATCTTAGCTCATTCATATGATTGGATTAATTCAAGAAGCTTGATCCGTTGGTAATTGGAGAAATCAGGTTCATCTGGAAAAAGTTAACTGTTCATCAAAGTCAAAGTTTGACTTTTGAGATTTTTGGTCAAACATGGACTCCACAAGTCAAGGAACATGAAAACATGAAGGATGATTGAATTTGATCATTATTAATCAAAAAAATCAAGAAAGGATTCAAAGTTGGTGAAATTAGGGTTTTAAAATATTTCTAAGTTACAAAATTTTGTGATTAAATGCCCTATTTTCCAAGACCATAACTTCTTCCTCAAGCAACCAATGAAAACACTGGAGGACTCATTTTAAAGATGGTATTACATACTTCAATTTGGTGAAATAATGGACTCAAAATCATTTGTTAATTAAAAGTTAGGATTTTTCATAGTTGAGGTCTCAAAGTTGTGAAAATGTCCAACACTTAGAAATTTTTCTAAGTATAAATTAGTGAAAAATCCAATTTTGATGGACATTTTTCTCAATGATCCAAATTGTTTCTCTCTAAGTGATAAACGTCAAAGTTGTAGTATTTAATCTCATCTTTCCAATGATACCAAGAACATGGAATTACCTTGCTTGAGCATGAACTTATGAATTTACAAAGTAGCCAAGGTGAGGCATTTTGACCTAGACAGAATTGCACCAACAGATTTGTACACGAGTTCATGATCACTTTTGGCCAAGTTCCAAGCATTTTCTGAGCTTGTTACCAACTAGGAACTTGTTCCTTGTCTTGAAAACTTCCCAAAGATATCAAAGTTCTGCAGATTGGATCCTCATTCATTTAAGAAAAGCATCATCCAATGTGTTATGGTGCATTATATTTTGGACAAAGATTGAAAAGGTGCTTTTGACTTTTGCTTGTTCCTTAAGTTGAGGAACTTAATCTGAGCATTACCAACAACTTGTACAATGTGAAAATCACCCAAGGAAAGTCAACTTTCAGCCACACTAGAAAGTAAAAGGCTGCTTGTACTTGAATCAACTTTATGTAAAAGTTGAAATGTCCATTGGATCTTGATCCCTCTTTGTCCAAACTCTTGCCACTTGCATCAGATCATTTCTTCTATAAATAAAGCTTCAAAACCTCAGCAAACCACACAACAAATTGAGCCAAGAAGCCTCCTAATCTCAGCAAACCTCCCTTGAACTTCATTGTTCTTCACTTTGCATCAAAACCTCCAAACCTTCCAAAATCCATTTCATTCACCAAACACTCAAACCAATCACTCCAACACACCATAAATCATCCATATAAGCTGTCTAAACTCATCACAACACCAAAAAACCTTCCAATCAAAAATTCAACCCTCTATTGGTCACTTTGTTGACCAAGGAGTCAAAACTCCATAACTCTTTGTTCTGATCATCTCCACTCAATCTAACACCTTAAACACCTCATATAAACTCCATAGAAGCTATCAAAACCATCAAATATTACCTATAACACCTCTAACCCAGAAATTAAAATCTCACTTTTGACACTTGCAAGAGGATTCGAGCTAGATAATTGGATAAGTTTCAAAGCAAACCAAGCATTGCAATAGCTTCCTAGAGGTTCAGTGTAGTTAACTACATCATCATTCATCATCTGGAAGTTCATTTGAAGGGGCATTATACTTACTCTAATAGGTAAGCTTTTCACTTCTAGAACTCCATGATTCATGCATTATTTTCATTCATTTAAATTACCAAATTTCTTGCCATAATGTAGTGATTAATACCCATGTGCTAATTAAGCTTGATTAGTGATGTTTAGCATTTCATATTAGCTCTTAGTTTTAGGGTTCTTGCTGTTGTCTGGTTGATTATTTGCAATAGAGTGAAAATAAATGCAATTAATTGGTACCATTGGATTCCATATTCAATTCTAAGCAAGTTTGGTTTTTACACTTTTTAATTTGGTTGAGAAATGAGAGAGTTGGGTTTCTGAAGAAAATGATAATGGAGGGATGGTCGTGAGGAAGAAGGAGGGGGTGGCGCGAATTTCTTTTTTTAAATATTAAATTTAATATATTATTATTTGTTTGTGTATAATAAATTGAATTAGCATTGCGCCCCAGCGGTCATGAGCCAGTTTTAAGTGTTTGTGTGAAGCGAGAGGTCTGGGGTTTGAATCTCCCTCGCCCCAGACCTTTTGTCATTTTATTTTTTGTTCATTTGTGACTTGAATCTTTATATTTTATTCACTACGCGCGTCCTATTTCACATTTTAGTGCATGGCCTAGTGGTTAATGTTTTAAGCTGCAGTCTTCATGGCGTGGGTTCAAACCCCCTTGGCAGCATTCCCCTTATTTTTTATCACTAATTCCATTTTCTCTTTAAACTATTTCTTTTAATTAAATTTAATCATTTTATTTAATTTTAAACTTTCCAATTTTATTTTAATACATCAAAATACCAAAAACATTTTATTATTTTTATCCCACTTGTTTATTTTATTTTTTTTCACCAATATTAAATGTTAATTATATTTTATCATTTATGCTATTTATTTTAAAATCACAAAAAATATTTTATTTTCTTTTTCTTATTTTATTTCTTCCATTTTTAAATACCTAAAAAAAATATTGTCTTTTATTTATTAAATCCCATGATCTCATGTTTTTCCTTGTATTTTACTTATTTGTTTATAATATCCTTCATGTGATGCTTATACTTTGTTTAGGGTTTTTGTTTGGTCCTTGATTCATGCCCTTGATCTTTGCTCATGTATTAATGTTGTCTTGTGGCATGCTTGTTCTTAATGCCATCTTTGTCTTGCTTTGAATGCTTTAGATGGCTGATCAGTGTTCATGTTTTGTTTCAAGTTATCCATGTGTTTAAAACTTGCTTAGTTTTGCATTCTTGACCCAAAATCCATGAAGAAACCATGCCTTGATCTTTTGTTCTTGTGTTGATATTTGCTTTTGTGTATACATGTTGTAAATAATGTTGTTGTACCATGTTTGCCTTAAATACTTTTTTGGGTTTAAATTATGTCTTGTGTATGCCTTTTGTTCATAAATATTAAACTTGTATTGTTGAAACATGCCTTGTAAACAATGTATCCTTGTTTCTTTGTTCGCTTAAAAGTTGTATACCATGATCAAATGTTTGTTCATAAACCTTGTACATGTTTCTTGAATCATTTTAGTCCTCACTTATACCATGACTCATGTTTAACTTCTTTGCTGAATATTGGTTTGCACTTGTATATCATGTTGCCTAATTCCAAGGGAGGGACTCATTTGTTGACCTAATGTCATTTGCATATGCATGTTTACATTCTTGTACATATTTTACATGTCTTTTTAACCTTTGACTTGTTATCTCTTATGGAGTTTCCCTTTAGGATGCTACAACTTAGACAACTAAAATTAGGGTTTCCCCTCTCTTAAACTCAAAACCACTTTCAATAAAAACCTTGACTTTAGGTCATTGATCTTTTCAACTCTTTTCTTAATAAATGCTTCAAGACATCTCAAGCATATTCAAAACTCTTTCCCAAAGACTAAAAGATACAAACTTCAATTCAAACCTTTTGCTACTTTGGATTTTCAATTTAAAACCTTTTAAATAGATTAGACACTAGTCATCCCTAGTTGAGATATAATTCTCCTACCCCATGACATTGTGAGAAAGATGACTGATTATTTTCCACTTGAGAGAGGTATGTGGCATACTTGATGATTCTATATCCAAGTTGGAGCCCTTCTCTCAATGTGAAGCAAAAATCCATCTTGTACATGTTTGTGGTGGATAAGTTGAGTATTCTTCTTAAGATGACTGATCGAAAAATAGCAAGTGTACTAATTTAACCGATGTCGTAATAAAGGGAGTTTTATTCCCTGTATCGATCTCGAGGACTGCGTCGGAAATACAAGTTCTTTCCTAATTCAATTGAATAAAGAGTAATTGGGGCTTTTGAAAATAGTTGATTCGATTATCAATACTTTTAAGAAAAATACAAATATGCGGTGAAATTAAATTCAGATATGACAGGCATGCTAGGGGTAGTGTGTTATTCATTTATGTAATAATTCTGAATGAACTACGCAACAACATCAATCAGTCAATTGAGTACCAATTCTTAAGAATGTTACTCATAAGTCCTTATTGAGAAAACCATTCATCAATCAATCGTCCATCTATGTCCATAGATAAATGATTGTTAGAAATAAGCATTTAAAATCAAGAACTATATGGTTATACTAGGGTATCCCTAGTCCTAGGTGATAACCACTAGAATATATTTTCTAACCAAACATGCATAACGGAGGTCCAGCCATATTATGATAAAACTTCGGACTTTATTTGTCCGACAGAGCATGCATTAAGAACAAATAAAAGAATAAATCAATTAAATGAAATATAAACTGTTATTGCATAGAAGGGTTCATAATCATTACAAGTTCCAATCAGGGACACCCCCTAGCATTGGGGGGTTTAGCTATAGGAATGCAATAAAATTGAGATAAGAGTATGAACATTACAAAAAGAATGGATGAACGTTGATCTTCAATCTTCGTAAATCATGAAAATCTCCGTCTTCTCCTACACTCTGTGATTCTCAAACTCTCAATTTTTATCGTAAAAAGCAGAATGAATCCAAATCTTCCAAACAATGGCTAATATATCAACAAAAAGATCTCTAAAAAGTTGTACTCAAAGCGCAATAATTTCGAAGATCACCCATAAAGGAAAGATTTAATTTGCCACGCTCGCTTGCTACAGGCCGTAGCAGGTGCTACGGGTACCCGTAGCAACTCACTGGTCCCTGCTTCAAAATTTCATCTTTGGGTGTGATGCCTGCTACGGGCCGTAGCCAGTGCTACGGGTACCCGTAGCAGCTCACTGCCTCCTGCTTCCTTGTGACCTGTTTGTGGGCTTGCTTGCTACGGGTCGTAGCAGGTGCTACAGGAACCCATAGCAGGCCACTGCTTTATGAATGCTTCTCTTCGACTTTTTGACATTTTTTCCCGGTTTTGGCTCGATTATTCCCTTGTACCTGAAAACATGCAAATAACGATACCAAGCATAAAATATGGAACACATACTTAAAACATAAACAAAAAAACATGAAATACTTGACTACCAATACGGTAAAATAAAACATAGAAAACCACCGATCAAACACCTCCAAACTTGAAGTGTTGCTTGAACTCAAGCAATAAGCTTGCAAAAACACATTTAAGATCAAACGGTGCATCCTTGAATGAACACTAATGTCCTTAAGATGGGTCGATACTCATACGTGAGCCTTTGGTCCGATTAGTTATTCCTAGTTCTCCCAGTACTCATCTGCTCCCAAAGGTATTCCAAGAACACTTACCGCGGTCTCCCACGGACCTAAGTCCCCCTTTTTCGACAACCTCTCCAACTATGCTTTGGGCTTAAGTCTCTTCTTCGATTTTTCTCCCCCTTTCATTCGGATAATCGGATTAAGGCATGTCGATCTCATTTTCTCACATGTAAAAGATTGATCAAGACTCACCTTTTCTTTCTTTCTTTTTTTTCACATGCACATTGGCGTTTATCGTGTTCGCTTTGGGATGACAATTGAGACTCAACCGCCGTTAGGCTAAGTAACCGTGTGAGGGTTACCCAACTTAGAAGTATAGTTGTCTTTATCGTCATTATTATTATTATTATTGTTGTTATTTCTTTTATTTTTGTGCCTTCTTTTCTCAATCAACCTTCCACATACGATTTTCTTCAATCGTGCCGGACTATCACTATGAATTAATCGGGGGTTACTTCTCGATTCCAAGTACTATGGCACAAATCTACACGTTTGACTCGTTACCTTACTCTAGGAAACCTAGGGTGTTCGAGTTATACCTATGTTTTCAAATTTTTCCGGTGTACCTAGTTTTAACTTCTCTTCCCTCGAGCTCTATATACTTTATCAACTCCTTAACTTCACCGTATTCCTAAGAGGGATTTCTACGGTTCTCGTTTGGGAACGACTTCACAGTGGTTTTCAATAAAACAAAAACATAACACAACTACATAAGCAAAGCTGAAAATAAACTAAAATTAGTAAAATAAACGTAAAATCCTCCCCCAAACTTGAACTAAAAATTGACCTCAATGTTATAGCCCAAGTAAGAGTGAGGAGACTCACAACGGTTCCTATTGCGGCGGTGGCGAAAAATGCAACATGAGTTGTTGCATCATTGCTTGCATCTGATCCATAATCTCCCCTTGTCTCACCTGTTCTTCACCTTTCCGTAGCTGATCTTCACCTTGTCGCATCTGCTCAGCTCTGATCCCTCCCAGCTCAGACCGAACCCATTCCCAATGGTCCTGACGCATGGAAGAAGAGCTGGGAGCGGGATGGTAGGTGTGTGGAGGTGGGGCGCAGCGTGCTCTGGATCTATCATATCCTCCTCCATGGTAGTACCGGCAATAAACTCAGACTGTTGGTCATCCTCATCATCTAGGATGGCCTGTGCATATAGCCAATTAGCTTTGTCAGAAATAATCACCCTTGCGGGGTCAGGCAACTCAATAAGGTACTGGTGGCGGGTTGTCAACCAGTAGGCATCATAACGAATGGTGATCATTCCTTAATAGATCAAGGCCTTCATATTGATCTTGTTTTTTCCTGTAACCTGAGAATCATTGAAAGCAGCAGGGTCATAGCCAAAATGATCAGCAATCTGGGTTATCAAACCCCCCACGGAAATGCCTCCTGTGGGTGCTCGAGCAACCTTTCCTAAATAATTAGCCGCAAACGCAGCGGCATTTAGAATATCATGATTAATGATAGCAGAAATAAAAAACAACTCCTTCTGAGAGGAGGCACCAGTACTGTCGCCTCGGCCAAACAAGGAATAGGCCAGACCTTTCTGCACATAGCGGAAACAGGGATTTTGAATTAAATAGGCCTTAGCATTGGCCGCAATATACTCCCTGCTATCCGTGAGATCCTTCCACAGCTGAACAAACGGAAATCCATCAGGGACATCCCCAGGCCCGTAAATGGGTAACCGGAGTATGCTACCAAGTTCCTCAACCAACAGCTCGTGAGGGTGGTCGTAAAGAAGGAACTTGAGAGTTCCGTAAAAATACTGTACCCCACCAACCCATTTCTTTTTCAACTTGAAATCTAAAGTACTCAAAAACTCCAAAGTTAGACGCTCATAAGTAGGTGTAGTAAAGTACATAAACTCTAACAAGCCTTTGGAATGAAACATTCTATCTACCTCCTCCTTTAAGCCTAAGTCAAGAAGAGTTTGCTCACAAATGTACCTTGTTGACATTTGTTCCGGACTGGACCAATGGCTAGGCATGGCCCAATTCACTTCTGCTCCCAGAACGGCCCAATTGCCTAAAGCCCAATCCGCGAAGGGCAGAGTACACTTTGCTGCCCTCTAACCGGGCAAGGATTACATCGCTCCCCCTGGTACTGCTGCCCGTCACGCACGACTTCATTAATCCCAGGACAGCCATGGGCAGGTGCCCGAAACTACGCCTTTTCCCGACATAACGGCTAGTTTTTGGCACCCTGTTTGACATAACGGCTAGTTTTGGGCAGTTCCCTATTCTTTAGGAAACGGTTATTTCGCCCCAAAAATAGGGACCATTGGCCACACGCTGGGGGCTTTATAAAAACCCTATCATTCGAGAGGGTCAGGTATCCAATATTCATCCTAAGAACATACTTTGTACTTGCCCTTTTTCTCTAACCCTTTCTTACTTGAGCGTCGGAGTGCCTTGCAGGTACACCCCCCTCCTCTCCTACAAGCATCATCATCTGTCCTACGCGAAGGCCACGACGATCCAGTCTGATCACCTTCGATCAGTGGCGCCGTCTGTGGGAAACTAATTTCCCCGTATTTTGATTCAAGATCCCCTCTTTTTCACTTCGAAGACTAAAAGCTCTATTCAAACCTCTTTCGATCATCATGGCCTCCACCAAGAATGGTGTTGTCTGTCAAGAATCTATTGTCGCCATTATCCCCGATAACGCCGACCACATCCTCTCCGGAGCTGCTTTCCCGGAGACAGATCATCGTGACGGGAAAGTCGCCTCCCCTCACTACGGGAAAAGAGGGAAAAGAGGGCGCTTTTTTTGCCCTATAAAAGCGCTTAAAAGCGTTGTCTAAGCCTGCGCTGTTTTAGGTAAAGACGGCGCTTTTTTATTTATGAAAAAGCGCTCTCTAAAAGGGGACTTTAGACAGCGCTTTTAAAAGCGCTGTCTAAAGTATACGTTTAAAATTTAAAAAAAAAATTTATAAACTTTAGAAAGCGCTTTTTCCTTCAAAAGCGCTCTCTAAAGGTGCTTTTAGACAGCGCTTTTGAAAGCGCTGTCTAATGTATACGGAAAATGATTTTTTTATATACCTTTGGAGAGCGCTTTTCCCTAAAAACGCTCTCTAAAGGGGACTTTAGAGAGCGCTTTTTCCTTAAAAGCGCTCTCTAAAGTATACCTATAATTTTATTGATTTTTTCTACGTATAAAAAATCCCATTTTAGCCATTTTTTTTATGCAGAAACCTGCATAGTTTCAAACTTGCATTTCTTATAGAATTTCTTGCAACAACAGAATTCTTATACATTTCAATAAATAGAATTCTTGCAACAACAGAATTCATATACATTTCAATAAACACAGAATTTCCTTCTATTCACAAAACTAGAATTTACAACAGAATTCTTACAACAGAATTCTTGCAACAGAATTTACAACAGAATTTCCTTCTATTCACAAAACTAGAATTTACAACAGAATTCTTCTTGCAACAGAATTTCCTTATATTCACAAAACTAAAATTTACATTCACAAAACTATACATTCAAAGAATTCTTCTTAGAAGAAAGAATTCCCACAATTCTTCCGTAATATAATTCAATTGTTTCCTTGTGTAACAAGAACACGCCATATCTTCGAAATACTACATAACAAAACAAAATACGCATTATTTAGTTAAAAATAATAAATTATATGACATATCCGATAAATATTAAAATAAATCCTAAGTTATAAAACCATGCATACCGTAATAGGAATCTCCAATTGTCCCAATTGAAGGATTTCTCTCATGAACCTCAAAACGAAGTACCCGCAGTCTATGCCATTACGCTGACGAGGGCACTACACATAGACAAACAAATAAGAAATAATATATAGATGTTTTGTGTTATTAAGTAGCATCACTAATAAGTAATATTGTGAAAATTAATATACCTCCACTTTGACCCATGTAATATTGGTTGATCTAGGTCGTGCTACTCGAGTCTCTCTTTGTGCACGGTATAGTAGTATAGCTCTATAAAAGAAAAACGTAAACTTAGAACAATGTCACAGAAATAATTAAATATACAAATACACACGAATATTTCGAACAATCTCACTTACGTGTCAACCACATCCTTCATATTCTGATATGTGGACCAATCAGTATCCAATGAATTAAGATAATAGACCACTTCTGTTATAGGATTAATGGCAACCAACAACCAGTGTCCACTGTAAAATATAACAAAAGTTTAGATGGATAATTTCTACGCAAAAGATACAAATTAAAGATTAGAATGAAATTATAATGAAAATCTTACCCGTTTCCAGTATTATACGGTAAAAGAAACAGTCTTTCTGTGTTGCTGACCATAAATCGCTTAAGTAAGTGGTCTTTTACTTCAATTGCATTCATACCAATTCTCGGTGCATTAACAAGGCTGCAAGAGAAGAAACGGAATTTGTTTGATAAATCCGTCCCCCACATGAATTTTTCATACATGCACCTTAAATAAAAACATAATAAACATTAGACTATTATCATTGAAATGTGTAAATAAATTGTTCAACTAAATAAATAATAGATTGATTGGAGTTCCAGATGTATGAATGCATAACACCGATGCCTAATTCAGTATGATTGAAAACCTGCTCCATGTCCTCTTTTCCGATTATCTCGAAATGAGGAAAACCAAAAATACCTTCGTCCATGTTGATTTGACGAATAGCACCTTGCATCAAATCTGACATTGACAAAAGTGTTTCTAGACATGTCTGAAAGTGAGGTCTTTTTTCCTTCACAGTCCTTGTAGGAGATTTTTTCTTGCCGGTCTGTTGTGAAGGTTGAGCAGGAACCTAACAATCATATAAGTTAGGTAAAGTAGAAAATCATGAATTCAGATAATAGAATAACACTTAAAAGCTACCTCTCTGTGTGATTCAACAGACTCGTTTTGCAGCGAAACCCCTTTATTCTTTGCTGCGGGTTTTGTAGGAGTCTAACATTACCATGTAAAAAAAATGTAAGTAATGGTTCAGAATAATTTTCATAATTGTTCAGAATTGACATTTGAATACTAAGAGATTCGTAATGGTTTTCAACATACCTCATCACCTATGGAAATGAGGTCTAACGGCCATGCAACAAACGAACCTATTGCATCCCGCAGGAATGTAACCTCTGAAACCGAGTCTGGTATCGGTAGTAACGCATCCGTGTCTAAAGCGATATCAACCGACACTTTCAGATAACCTTGTGGGAGCGGATGATGGTGAAGTAACACTCCCACAAAGTTATGCACTTTTCCCTTGCCAACCATGCGATAAGTCGGAAACGACAAATACAGCTGGCAAGATGAAATGCCCTGAAGCAATAATAAATATGTAACTGTTAATATGTATAAAGGTCAAATAAAATAAATGTGTTAATTTAATTAAAATAAATATGTGTTAATTACCTCGGGAATTTTATTTGGAGAATTGATACTAGCTTTGTCACTAGCATCTTTCAAACCGGAACCGCGCCTTTCCGCCTCATATCTCTCTTTATCCTGCTACAATGCTTGGACTTGCGCTTGTAGTGCCATCACAGTTTGCATGATTTCTTGGGTGGTGGGATTTTTTTTCTTTGATTGCTTATACAAGGATGATGGAGTCACACCAAATCCTTTACCTCTCACCCGACCGGGATACTCAGGAACATTTAGTACTCGACTAAGAATGCTCCTGCAATCATCCTCACCTGCGGGTATGGATTTAGATAGATTCTCCTGAAATTCATTGACATATCGAAAATTATTACTGGGGATTAAAAATTAATTATAATTTAATAAAATTTCAATTAACTTTGAGACATAATGTTATACTTACACATTCTTCATAAACATGCTGAACATCTTCTGTAACAGCTCCACCCTTACCTACGCGAGCTTCCTTCCACAAAACATGGTCCGGAAGTGATGATTCTTCACTTTTAGACTCTTCTAACTACACATTTAGTTAAATAATAAGTTCATCAATTATAACACAATAATACAATTAATAAAATCATAGCATTAATATATACTTACCAATTTTTGTTGTAACCGTGCATATCCCAAACGCCCTTTTCTGTATGGATACGCGGGTTTTGATGCTCTTTCGCGATTAATGGCACTCAATTTCTGGATAAAAAATTTTAAGTCATATCAAAACAAACTAATGAAACAAATATATAATACAATCAATAGACATGACAAGATAACATTACATTGAATTCTTCGGTTTTCCGTTTGTCTACAAAAATGCCCCATTCTTCCGGTGTAATCACATCCGCATACAATGGTGGAAGTTCTGCTTCAACAAAAATTTTGTCCTCATCCCTAAGATATTTGTTTGATAATAAGGCTCTAAACCCTTTGTGTCTCTTTCCGGCCAATTGAAGACAATACTTTTTCCGGCTTTCTTCAATATTAAAGGACCTCTACGAAAAAACATACACATATAAACATAAAGTGTGTTAGTATAAGTAAATTAAAGACTTAATCGTCAACAAAAATCTAATAACATCAATCATATTTGGTAAGTACCTGTATCTCAGTCCATATCTTTTCTTTACCGGCATCCAACGATTTACTCCTCCAATTATCACTAGTGATTGGAATGTGCTGACGGACAAGTGAACCAATGTATGAAGACAACATTGAACCGTTAGGCTCAACTAGTTGGTTATGGTCACTCCAATGTACATCAAATCTCATCCCTTTATCTCTAGCACGGATGATTCTCTTCATAATGGTTTTTCCTCTTTTTATTTCATGTTCTACATTCGAAGCTTCATTCTGAGCTTCCTGTGTATCATGTGTCTCGTGGGTGTCTTCCTGGTTATTAGATATTTTACCTGTAAGAAAGAAAAAAACAAAAATTAAATGACAAATATAAAAATCCATAATCCATAATCCATAATCCATTGAATGATATAAGTTATATATAATTACAGTGGCGAGAGAGAATAACTAATTACCTTTAGAGATGTAAATTACATTCTAACAAATGTTTGAATCACATTCTAACCAAAAAAGGAATAACAGACAAATACCAACATTTAAAAGTAACAAAAGAATTAGTCAAATTGACTCAGCTATCATCATTCATCTATGAAGAATCTATTTCGAAAATAAGCAGTATCACTTGTATAAGTGGTAACCAAATGTTTGAATCACATTCTAACCAAAAAAGGAATAACAGTCAAATACCAACATTTAAAAGCAACAAAAGAATTAGTCACATTGACTCAGCAACACTGCAGCCAACGAATCACACTGGAAAAATATGCAACCACAACAAATGCAACATAATTGTTATCAAAGATTAGTGACTCATTCTTGATTAAAAACTAGACATTGGTTACATTCTTAAAACTCTATTCATATCACAGTAAATACCCTAAGAATTCCCCTAATTTTCTCTGATTCTATAATTTAAACAAAACAAGGTTGCATATTATGGAAAAATAGAATGAAAAATACTATTAATGTATATGACTGATTACAGAACAAGTCATTCTCTGTGTGGCATTACATCAAACATGTGATATGCTTATCGTCCAAGTTACTGAGAAGCAACAGTGTTCATGAGTTCACCAATATTATTATTATTGAGAACATTTTTCTACGAAGGAAGTAATGCAAACTGAATATTGAGAACAAACAGAACATTTTTCGACAATATTATTATTATTTTTCTAACAATGACATTCAATAAGCTAGAGTTGTTAAATATTGCTCACAAAGAAGAACGAAGAACGAAAATGGGAACTGAAGAATACCTGAACTGAAGAACAAATGAGAGTTTCGAACGGGAACTAAATGCAAGAACGACGATAATGGCAACAGTGACGGTAACGGCAACGGCAACGGCAAAGAACGACGACAATAATGGCATGCAAGAACGACGGCAAGGGTTTAGAGAAACGGTCGAGAGAGAAAATGAATAGAAGTGTCTCTGAAAATGTTTAGAATTGTTTTATATTTTAATTAGTAAAGGACTTTAGAGGGCGCTTTTCCTTAGAAAGCGCTTTCTAAAGTGTATATAATTAGAGCCTTATAAGAGCGCTTTCTGAAAGCGCTTTCTAAGGTGGCCTTTAGACAGCGCTTTTTAAAAGCACTCTCTAAAGTAATACCTATAGCAGCGCTTTTTGGAAAGCGCTTTCTAAGGTGGTCTAAGGTGGCAGTCTTTTACAGCGCTTTTGAAAAGCGCTTTCTAAAGCCTTTCTTTTAAGGCGCTTTTTTTTAGCGAAATTTTTTTATTCTTTTTAGCAGCGCTTTTGTATAAAAGCGCTGTCTTTTAGGTGCTGTCTAAACATATTTTTGGCGTAGTGCCTACTCCCGATGACGTGAAACCACGAGCACAAGCTGCTGACTGTGTTTTCGAGCCTATTCCGGTTCCGCAAAACGCTGACCCCAACACAGCTTCTCTCATAGCCTCCCTCAATAGATCAAACCTCTTGATCTTCCAGCAAGGTGAAAAGATCAACGCTCTCGAGCACGTCCTCCAGGAGCGCCTGTCCTCGGAGAAGCCTCGCAGTCCGTCTCCATGTCCTCGGTCTCCCCCTCAGAAACAGAGGCGTGACAAGTCCAGAAGCCTATCCCCAGAGAGAAGACGATCAAGATCAGAAGAGCCCGTGTCCGATCTTGCACGAAGGCGACACCGGTCTCCTCGGCGGAAGTCAAGACGTTCCCCCGCATCAAAGAAATCCAGGCCTTCGGAGAAGTACGAGCATCTCCGTTCGTGCAGGCATTCTCCACGACGAAGTAGAAGCCGTGGTCGTAGCTATTCTTTCTCCCGTTCTCCGAGCACAAGCAGTGACGACGATGTCCATGGCCCCCTCTCACAGGAGATCATGGACACCAGAATTCCTCGCAAGTTGGAAAATCCCCCCGCTTTAGCGACCTATGACGGGACCTCCGACCCTGGCGAGCACATAGAAAACATAGAGGCAATGCTCCACTACCACAACGTGAGTGGGGCCATAAAATACAGACTGTTCCCAATCACCCTCAGGAAGGGGGCTATGGCTTGGTTCAACCGCCTTCCCCGAGGGTCGATCACATAATGGAGAGATTTGAAGAGCCGGTTCTCCCGGCATTTTATGGCTTCTCGACGACATCCCAAATCGGAGGCCACCTTAGAAGCTATCATACAGGGCAGGGACGAGTCCTTGCGGGCATATATTGAACGGTTTAACAAAGAAGCCGTGGAGGTCCGTACTACGGACCATATGAAAAAGTATCTTCTCGAGAAGGGCTTGAGACCAAAAAGCGAGTTTCACAAGGCCATCGGAATCAAGACTCCTCAAACATTAACGGAACTTCTCTGAAAAGCTGAAGCGTACATACAGTACGAAGAGAAGGAGGCCGCATGTCATGCCCGGGATGCAAGAGATCGCGAGAATACCCGGGCACCAAAAAAGATGAGCCGGAGGCACCCCGGCAAGGAAAAGAGAGGCGACAAGACGATCGCCCCCGAGAAGGTAAAGGGCCTGCTGGCCGATTCACGGAGTATACCTTGCTCACCGCTCCTCGCGAGCGCATTCTCTCCAAATGCATCAATACAAAGTTAAAGCAGGGAGGCGTCAGGTTCCCCAAACCGACGACGTCCAAAGGCAACGTGGATAAAAGTGAATATTATTGTTTCCACCGCAGCCATGGCCATACGACCGAGGACTGCATGCACCTTAAAGATGCTATTGAGATCCTCATCAAGGAGGGTCATTTGAAGCAGTATATCAAGAAAGGTGAGTCTTCAAAACGGGAGGAGTCAGATTCAAAGAAGGAAGCAGAATCATCCTCATCCAGTCCTCCCCCGCAGGTCGCTATGTCCATCACACGACCAGAGGACTTTGCCGTCCCAGATTTTTTTGAGGAGTCGTTCTAGATGTTCGCGCTCAGCACTTGGGAAGCATTCCCTGCAGCCATGGTTATCTCATGCGGGGGGTACAATGAGCTGACAGTGGGATCTGTTAATCGAAAGTTCGAGCAGCTTATTGATTGTAGCCTTGACTGGCTATCCACACTTGAGAAGATCAAGGGGCGCTCCCAGCCGATCACCTTTTACCGCGAAGAGCTGCCTGGAGGCTCTCCCAACTCACACATCCCCTTGCTCATCAGGGCAAGATTGGCAAGCACCGACGTCAGAAGAATCCTGGTCGACCAGGGTAGTTCGGTGGACATAATGTACATCGGCCTGTTTCGGGCCCTCAAGCTGGACCAGAAGAACCTCTCACCATATGTGGGATCCGATTTGCAGGGATTCAACGGAGCCACGGCCAGACCCTAGGGGTATGTGGAGCTCCTAGTCATATTCGGGGAAGAAGAGGCGTCCAGGTCAATCAAGACCCAATTCCTGGTGATCGATTGCCCGTCACTGTACCAATGTATCTTGGGGAGACTGGCCCTCGCAGAGTTAGTTGTTGTCCCTTCAACTGTCCAACTTAAGTTGAAGTATTATACGAAGAAGGGTCATGTTGCGACGTTGCACGGGGACATAGAGGTTGCCCGCAGATGTTTTGAAGCAGCGACCTGGGGACAAAACCAGATCGGTGCAGCACCCAAAGCAGCTAAGTGAGCATGGGAGAAAGATCATCCATCCGAAGACGGCCAACCGGACAAGAAACCTGCACTCCCCGTACACACTATCGACCTTGACAGCCGAATTTCAGAGGAAGATAACAGTGAAGGTGGGTCGACAGGGACAACCAGCTCCTCCACATCAGCCATCATGCGACCAGTTCCAGACGGAGAGTTTGAAGTCATCGCCTTCAGCAATAACCCCAACAGAGGGGTGAAGATTGGTGTTGGACTACCCGACGAGGTCAAGCAACAGCTGAAAAAGTGCCTGGACGACAATGTTGATCTGTTTGCTAGGAGCGCCGCAAACATGCCCGGCTTGGACCCTGAGACCGCATGCTCATCGACCCAGCTGCCCGTGCCGTTGCGCAGCACAGGCGAAAACAATCCGACGAAAAGGCACAGGCTGCCGAAAAACTTGTACAAGACCTCTTAGAGGAGACATTCATTTCGGAGGCCAGGTATACAACCTGGCTGTCTAATATTGTACTTGTTAAAAAACATAGTGGAAAATGGCACATGTGCATTGACTACACTGGTCTCAATCGGGCTTGCCCGAAAGATGTTTATCCCTTACCGAGCATAGACAAGCTCGTAGATAACTCTACAGGCTTCAAACTTTTATCCTTCATGGACGCCTATTCGGGGTACAATCAAATCCCTATGGCCGAAGAGGACAGGAGGTACACCACATTCATGACCTCCTCGGGAACTATTACTACAATGTAATGCCCTTCAGTCTGAAAAATGTTGGGGCCACATACCAACGCATGATGAACAAGGTCTTCCGATCAGAAATCGAAGACATGCTCAAAGTTTACATGGACGATATGATCGTGAAATCCCAAGAGGAATCCGACCATACGGCCCACTTGCAAAAGGTCTTCGACCAGGCCAGGAAGTGCAAAATGCGCTTCAACCCAGAAAAATGCACCTTCGGAGTACGGGCAGGGAAGTTCCTCGGATTCTACCTCATCGAAAGGAGAATAGAGGAAAATCCAGACAAGTGTCGAGCATTCGCGGAGTTCCCCACGCCCAGGTCGAAGAAGTCCATACAATCCCTTAACGGTATGCTCGCTTCACTTTCCCGCTTCGTGGCCAAGTCTGCTCAACACGCCTTGCCCTTCTTTAAACTCCTCAAAAAGGAGGCCAATTTCGAATGGACGGAGGAGTGAGAGCAAGCTCTGACCCACCTTAAGTGAGCCCTGTCCGAACCTCCTGTGCTTTCTCGACCAGAATGCAGGGAGACCTTGTACCTATATCTCTCTGTTGCCAGCGAAGCCATCAATGCTGCCCTCATCCACGAAACAACGGACGGGCAAAGGCCTGTCCATTTCACTAGCAAAGCCCTGCAAGGGCCAGAAATCAGGTACGCGCAGATAGAGAAAATTTCCCTTGCCCTCGTTACCGCCGCGAGAAGACTCAGGCACTACTTCTTGGCCCACACCATAGTCGTACGCACGGACCAACCCATCAGGCAGTTGCTTTGCCGACCAGACATGGCCGGCAGGATGCTCAAATGGTCCCTAGAGTTATCAGAATTCGACATTCATTATGAGGGCAGGAAGGCCCTCAAGGCACAAGTCCTGGCCGACTTCGTGGCGGAGATGACACCTCCATTATCCCCGCCAAGCGGAACGCAGAGATGGACCATTTACGTGGACAGGGCATCCATCCCCTCATGCAACGGCACAGGTATCATCCTCGAAAACGAGGAAGGAATACTAATCGAAGTATCTCTAGTTCTGTCCTTCCCTACGTCCAACACCAAGTCGAATACGAGGCCTTCCTCGCGGGACTACGGCTGGCAAAGGACGTGGGCGCCAAGGAGGTGAAGATTTACATCGATTTCCAGCTCGTAGCATCCCAGGTACGGGGAGAGTTTCAAGCAAAGAACGACCAGCTAGTCGAATATTTGACACTGGTGATGGAGAGAATCACCAAGTTTGACGCGTGGAAAGTCCAACACATCCCCCGCGAATGAAACACGCGGGCAAACGTCTTCTCCAAACTGGCTAGCACCAGAAAGAAAGGCGACAATAAATCCGTCGTACGGGGAACACTCGCCCGACCCAGCATCGAGAAACCGTCACAGCTGCCCGACGTCAACGCCATCGGGGACAGTCACTGTTGGATAACTCCCGTGTACGATTACCTCACCAAAGGGGAGCTGCCCGAGGACAGCAAGGAGGCCAGCGTGACTAAACGACGAGCTTGCTCATACGTGCTGATTGAGGACAAACTCTACCAACGAGGATTTTCCATCCCCCTCCTGAAATGTGTCGAGGAGAGCAAAGTCCCTGAAATCCTCCAAGAGATCCACAAGGGCATCAATACGCAACATTTGGGAGGGAGATCATTGGCATGAAAAGCCCTGCGAGCAGGATACTATTGGCCAACCATGCAGCACGACGCCAAAGAGAACGTCCGAAAATGTGACCGATGCCAGCGCCACGGGGACATGCACCTTGCACCCCCCAACGAGTTGAAGACTCTATCCTCGCCTTGGACCTTCCCCTGGTGGGGGATGGACATACTCAGCCCCTTTATAATGGGGTCTTATCAAAACAAATTTTTGATCGTGGTAGTCGACTACTTTACTAAATGGATCGAAGCCGAAGCCCTCGCCAAGATTACAGTCTTCAACATACTCCGCTTCTACAAAAGGAACGTCCTCGCGCGATTTGGGGTGCCCCAGGCCCTAGTGACCGACAATGGAACCCAGTTCACGGACAGAAAGCTCTAATACTTCGTCGCCAAATTAGGCACGAAGCAGCACTTCACCTCCATCGAGCATCCCCAGACTAACGGGCAAGCGGGGGCCACGAACAGGGTAATTCTTCGTGGCCTAAAGCGAAGCCTGGGCAAAGCCAAAAAGAGATGAGTTGAGGAGCTACATAGTGTGCTCTGGGCCTACAGAACAACACCACACTCCACCACCGAGGAACCCCTTTCTGACTAGCTTACGGAATTGAGGCGGTGATACCGGTGGAGATCAGGGAACCTTCTAGACGAACGGAGGCCCCCCTCAACGAGGAGATGAACGACGAAGCCTTGAGAGAAGAGCTCGATCTGGTTAAAGAGATATGGTCAGAGGTAGCTCTCCGCGAAGCTTCGCTGAAATAGCAAATAACCTGGCGCCACGACGCTAGAGTCATAAAGCGCGACTTCCCCGTTGGCAGCTTAGTCATGCGTAGAAACCAGAAGGATTTGCGCGAAGGAAAGCTGGCCGCAAACTGGGAAGGACCCTACAGGGTCAAGTCCAAAACGGGCACCGGAGCCTACTATTTAGAAACTCTGGAAGGAGAACCATTTGCTCGACCATGGAACGCTGAAAAGCTCAAACAATACTACAGTTAGAACCAACTACGAGGTCGGACTAACTGCCGACGAGATCTCCCCTAAACAGGGAGACGGCTCGGCCACAAGATCGTGCCCCGGTGTAAGTATGATCCATTTTACAACGTTGGCCAGTTTCTGCTTATGGGATGAGCAGACTTTGCGCACAACGGGGATACCTCAATCGAGCTCCACCGTTGCCACACCAATTAGGCAGGACACCCAGCTCGCGATGGGAACCGTCCAAGCCTATGAGATTAGTACCTCAACCGAGATCCTAATCTCATCACGGGGGAAACCACTTCCCCGGCCGTTTGACCAGTCCCCCTCACTGTCAAACACATCTACGTCGAGCAATTCTCTAAATTGTAAAACAAATCAGTGATCCCTATTGCGGGCACAAAAGCTCATCGAGCAACAGTGAAACACTTAGAAAAATAAACAATGAAAGCCAAACATACAAAACCGGTCGTACTGACCGGACACATACATAAATAAGTTAAAGTGACCACAAGAGCCACAAGCTGTGCATGTTACAAAACAAGGGGGCCGTGCCCCCAAATAAAATAAGATGCATCACAAAACATGGCACGCAGGCCGGATACATTACAACAAGATAAAAACAAACCATTCTTCCATCCGCTCCGTCTGATCCTGGACAAACTCGGCATGCTCGGGGATAGGCTGCGGCGACTGGGTTTCCTCGGGATGGGCGTGCTCAGCACCAAGGTTGAGAAACTCGGGGAGAGCTATCTTACCATTCTCCACACGGCCGATAAAGTTGGTACCCTCGCTGGAAATTTGGACGTCGGGGTTCACCAGCCTGAGCTGGGCCACAGCATTCTCGAATGATTCCTCCCCAATGGAAAACAACATCCCCGTTACAAATCCCTAGAACAACGGGCTATCCTTAAGTCATCACTCCCATGCTCGGGAGCAACGACTTGGGGGGCTCCTGTTCTGGATTGGACCAATGGCTAGGCATGGCCCAATCCACTTATGCTCCCAGAACGGCCCAAATGCCTAAAGCCTAATCCGCGAAGGGCAGAGTACACTTTGATGCCCTCTAACCGGGCAAGGATTACATCGCTCCCCCCCCCCCCCGGTACTGCTTCCTGTCACACACGGCTTCATTAATCCCAGGACAGCCATGGGCAGGTGCCCGGAACTACGCCTTTGCCCGACATAACGGCTAGTTTTGGGCACCCTGCCCGACATAATGGCTAGTTTTGGGCAGTTACCTATTCTTTGGGAAACGATTAATTCGCCCTGAAAATAGGGACCGTTGGCCATGCACTGGGGGCTTTACAAAAACCCTCTCATTCGAGAGGGTCAGGTATCCAATATTCATCCTAAGAACATACTTTGTACTTGCCCTTTTTCTCTGACCCTTTCTTACTTGAGCGTCAGAGTGCCTTGCAGGTACACCCCCTCCTCTCCTATAAGCATCATCATCTGCCCTACGTGAAGGCCACGACGATCTAGTCTCATCACCTCCGATCAGCATTATTTTTCGGCGAGCTAACGCCGAGTACCTTATTGCATATACTTCGTCATCAAAGACGATGTTGTGCGGGTTGGGCGCTCTGGCTTCTCTCTTCAGAGTCCTGGAAGTCTCTGCTACTTGTTTTCCTTTAACGGCCTTGCGTGGGGGCATTTTCGTCCACAGAGAAAAGTGACGAATTTCCAAAGTAGTGAAACGGAGAAACGGTTCCAGGAATGATGATGAGTGAGGGAAATGGGGAATTTTTTGTGAAGGGAGTGATGTGATTCGAGTGGGTATGAAGTGAAAGGTTGGAGCTTTAGGTTGTTTGTCAATAGAGGTTGATGTTTTATGAGAAAGAGAGAGTGAATGGGAAAGATGGAGAATAATGAGAAAGTGGTCAAGAAAAAAAAAAGAGAAAAAATTAGTGATGCTTGAAAAAGATTTTTGGGAAGGTGAAAAGTATAAAGTGGGATAGAGATTTGATGGGGCAATTAAGAGGTGGAGGATTTTGTGGATGAAGGTGAGAGTGTGGATGAAGGTGAGAGAATTTAATGGAAAAAAAATAGGGTGAGAAAAATTTGAGTTCGCGTGACCTGCTACGGGCCGTAGCCCGTGCTACGGGCGGCCGTAGTAGGTTGATGGAATCTAATGGAAACAAGGGTCATTCTTGGTTCACCTGCTATGGACCGTAGCCCCGGCTACGGGCGGCCGTAGCAGGTCTCTGGTCCACGATGATATTTTCTCTTTTTTTTCTTTTTTTTATCGATTAATCTATTCCGGGTACAGTTTCTCACACAGACGTATCTTTAGCATATTTCGACTGTCTTGCATATTTCTGCTTCCGCTCGAAGGAATCCTCCTTTGACCTGACTAATACTGAAACACAAACACAAAAAAAAACAAAAATTTGCTTAGTAATAAAAATGTGGGTTTCCTCCCACTTAGCGCTTCGTTTAAAGTCGCATGGCTCGACGGTCCATCTTATTATCCTCTAAGGCAGGCATTTTCAACTAGGCCAGCTTCCTGTCCATGGTAATATGGCTTCAATCTCTGCCCATTCACCTTAAAAGTGTCTCCATTCGCCTGATTTTTCAATTCTATCGCACCATGCAGAAACACCTTGTTAACGACAAATGGTCCAGACCATCTCGATTTTAGCTTTCCAGGAAACAACTTTAACCTGGAATTAAACAGAAGAACCAATTGTCCTTCCTAAAATTCCTTCTTTTGAATCTTTCGATCATGCCATTTTTTTGTTTGCTCTTTATATAACTTGGCATTTTCGTATGCTCGATTCCAAAATTCTTCTAACTCATGGAGTTGAAGGATTCGGGAATCTCCCGCTTTAGAGAGATCCAAATTAAGGAACTTCGAGGCCCACAAAGCTTTGTGTTCCAGCTCTAGAGGTAAGTGGCAAGATTTTCCATAAACCAGTTGGTAAGGAGACATACCTATGGGTGTTTTGTATGCAGTTATGTATGCCCACAATGCATCATCCAACTTGGTTGCCCAATCCTTTCGAGATGCACTAACCGTCTTCTCTAGGATTTGCTTGAGCTGCCGATTCGAAACCTCGACTTGACCACTAGTCTGAGGATGATAGGGAGTGGCGATTTTATGCTTCACATTATATTTCTTGAGTAACTTTTCCATGAGATTATTTAGGAAGTGAGTTCCTTCATCACTTATTAAAGCTCTCGGTACCCCAAACCTTGCAAAGATGTTCTCCTTCAGAAATTTGACCACCACCTTTGCATCATTAGTCGGTAAAGCCACTGCTTCTACCCATTTAGACACATAATCCACCCCACTAGAATATAATTCTTTCCAAACAATGGTGGGAATGGGCCTATAAATTTGATGCCCCATACATCAAACAATTCGACTTCCAACATGGCATTTTGAGGCATCTGATTCATCTTCGAAATATTTCCTGTTCTCTGACATCTGTCGCACTCCTTGACTATGTCTCGGGCATCCTTGAACAGTGTAGGCCAGTATAACCCCGACTGGAGGACTTTTACTGCGGTCCTATCACCACTAAAGTGTCCTCCATTGTCATAGTCATGGCACACTCTCAGAACATCCCTATGTTCCTTCTCCAGAACACACCTTCTAACCAGTCCATCTACACCTCTCTTGTACAAGAATGGGTCGTCCCATAAGTAGAACCTGCAAGCATGCAAAAACTTTTTCTTCCTGTTAGAGTCAAAATCCTCAGGGATAACACCACATACCAAATAGTTCGCATAGTCTGCGAACCATGGAACACCAATAACTGCGAGGATGTGTTCATCAACAAACTTATCCTTTATTGGCCGATTTTCCTCTATTTCTTCAATCGGTGACATCCGAGAGAGGTGATCTGCAACAGTATTTTCACACCCTCTCTTGTCACGAATCTCCACGTCGAACTCCTGAAGGAGAAGGATCCATCTCAATAGTCTTTGCTTAGAATCCTGCTTAGCAAACAAATACTTCAAAGCAGCATGGTCAGTATAAACAATGACTTTGGAACCCAACAGATAGTGCCTGAATTTATCAAAGGCATAAACCACTGCTAACAACTCCTTTTCGGTAGTTACATAATTCATCTGTACAGGGTTCAAAACATGACTAGCGTAGTAAAAAACATGTAATAACTTTTCTCTTTGTTGTCCTAAAACTGCCCTCACTGCAATATCGCTCGCATCACACATGATCTCAAATGGTAGAGACCAATCAGAGGCAATAACAATAGGTTTCGACACTAATTTATTCTTAGTGTCTCAAATGCATCGGTACACTCTTTATCAAACATAAAAGCCTTATCCTTAACCAAAAGAGTGGTGAGAGGTTTGGCTATCTTAGAAAAGTCTCTTATGAACCTGCGGTAAAAATCTGCATGTCCTAAGAAACTTCTTATACCTTTTTCATTCACTGGAGGTGGAAGCTTTGATATCACATCAATTTTTGCTTGATCCACTTATATTCCCTTGTGGGAGATTTGGTGACCCAAGACTATTCCTTCGCGCACCATGAAGTGGCACTTCTCCCAGTTGAGAATCAAGTTGGTTTTCTGGCATCTTTCTAAAACATGAGAGAGGTTAGTCAAACAATTATCAAAAGAAGAACCAAAAACAAAAAAAAATCGTCCATGAACACTTCCATATGCTTTTCAAGCATGTCAGCAAAAATGGATGTCATGCATCTTTGGAATGTAGCGGGTGTATTGCACAACCCAAATGGCATTCTTCTGTAAGCAAAAACACCATAAGGGCATATGAATGCCGTCTTCTCTTGATCTTCCGGAGCAACTGCTATTTGATTATAACCGGAGTAACCATCAAGGAAACAATAGAATTCGTGACCCGCCAACCTTTCCAACATTTGATCAATGAATGGCAGCAGAAAGTGGTCTTTTCTCGTTGCTAAGTTTAACCTCTTATAGTTAATACACACTCGCCAACCGGTAACCGTCCTTGTAGGGATGAGCTCATTCTTTTCATTCATAATCACAGTGGTTCCCCCTTTCTTAGGAACAGCATGTACTGGACTAACCCATGAGCTGTCAGATATCGGATAGATAAGTCCTGCATCTAACAACTTCACCACTTCTTTTTGAACTACTTCCTTTATGGCGGGGTTAAGTCTTAGTTGGGGTTGGACAACCGGTTTATGATCATCTTCCATGAGAATCTTATGCATGCAAACCATATGACTGATACCTTTTAAATCCTCAATTGCCCATCCAATAGCACTTTTGTATTTTTTTTAGCACTTGGATGAGCTTGTCCTCTTGAATACTCTTGAGGCTTGAGTTTATGATAGTCGGGCATTTACCTTCGATGTCGAGGAAGATATATTTGAGATTTTCGGGGAGTTGTTTCAACTCTGTTCCTTTCTTAGTCTTCTTATTCTCTTCCACTAACTGAGGTTGCCTTATATCTTCCCACCGGTGTGGTCTAGATCCTTTCCCTGGGGGTTGTGCTTCCATCATAGCTAACACTTCTGATTCTTTGTTGTCAGATTCATGGTCACTTTCAAAAATGGACAAACTCAACACTCTCTCCAAAGGTAATTGTGGAGCATTTAGAGGATTTTCATGAGAAATCACTTGATCTATCACCTCTATGGTGTGACTAGTGCCAACATCATCTTTGTATTTCATGGTGTTTCGAACATCGATTTTCAATTCCTCATCATAGACCTTCAACGTCATAGTACCCTCTTCTATGTCTATCAAACACCTTCCGGTCTCCAAAAAGGGTCTTTCAAGAATGAGAGGGATCTCCTCAACTTCTGGCATCTCTAATATTACAAAATCAACTGGGAACACGAACTTATCAATCTTCACAAGGACGTCTTCAACGACACCGTAAGGTTTCTTTACAGAATGATCAGTAAAATGAAGTGTCATCCTAGTATCCTGCACCATTCCTATCCCTAATTTCTTATAGATGGACAACGGCATGAGACTCACACTTGCTCCTAAATCAATAAGAGCTTTTTTGAATGACCTATCCCCAATGGTGCAAGGGGTAGTAACGGAACCTCGATCTTTCTTCTTCGCCAGAATCTTCATACCCTGCAAAATAGCACTACAAGTTTCGGTTAGAATAATAAGGTTAATATCAATGGTGCACTTCTTTGATATGACGTCCTTCGTGAACTTGGCATAGGTAGGCATTTATTCAAGTGCCTCCAAAAATGGGATGTTGATTTCAAGCTTCTTGAACATCTCTAGAAATTTCTCAAAGTTTTTCTTGTGCTGCCCCTTTTTCTTATTTCTTGTTGGGAATGGGAGCTTTACGACCGGTTTTCGCTCAACACTTTTCTCTTTCACCACCGATGTAGGTACAATCACTTCCTCATCAACAACTTTATTTTCTTTAATCTCCCAATCGACTTCAAGCAATTGGTCTTCATTTTCATACTCTTCCTCAGGAGCTTCAAGAACTTTACCGCTTCTAGTCGTCAGAGCACTAACATTTTGATGATCTCTTGGATTTGTTACGGTAGCACTAGGAAGAGCACCTGGTGCTTGAACATTGGTAAGTTGTTGTGCTATCTGACTCATCTGTACTTTAAGATTTTTTATGGAAGCAATGGTGTTCCTTTGATTATTACTCGTTTCTTCTTGGAATTGAGAACTCTGAGCAGCCATCTTTTCAATGGCCAGCTCCCAATCTACCTTCTTTGGTGCTTGTTGTTGGTAGGGTTGTTGTGGTTGTTGCTGGAAATTCCTTTGTTGATCCTTCCAAGAGAAGTTGGGATGATTTTTCCAACCCGGATTATAAGTCTGAGAGTAGGGATTATTTTGCCTTAGATACTTAATCTCCTCAATTTGTTGCGTGCTCGCAACGCAATGTGCCATAAAGTGCGATCCATTACAAATCTCACAATTAACTGCTTGAACCGGTTGAACTTGGACAATAGTCTGAGTGTTCACATTCATAGCCTTCAATCTCCTTTCCACCTCGGCAATAATCTGTTCTTCCATTTTTACCACCTGGTCTGCCAGTTTTAAGTCAATGATCCCTTCTGGCTTACTCACAGTACGGTCATATAGCTCCAAATGCTCATTTGCTGCTATAGCTTCTATAATCTTCTTTATACCTGTGGTTGTTGTAAAGTTTGATGAACCACCGGCAGCTGTATCAATTAATTGTTTGGTCTTCATCCTCAGCCCATTCACAAATATCTGCATCTGTTCGGTAGGATCCATATTGTGAGTTGGGCAAGCTATCAATAACCTTTTGAACCTTTTGTACGCATCCCCAAGTGATTCTCCCTCTTTCTGTTTAAAATTCATTATGTCGTAACGCTTGCAGGTCTAAACAGAAGCAGGGAAATACTCATTCAATAATGTTGTTTCCATTTCTTCCCAAGTAGTTATACTTCTCGCAGGTAGGGAGTAAAACCACTCTTCGGCATCTTCCGCTAAGGTGAATTGAAACATCCTCAGCTTCTTCGCCTCTTTTGAGTGCCCCTCGATCTTCAAGGTCGTGCTCATTGTAAGAAACCGTTGCAAATGTTTGTTTGCATCTTCATTTATTTTTCCATTGAACGGTCTCTTTTCAAGTTGCCTGATCGTAGTCGGGTGCAACTGAAAGTGTGCTACATTGACCCGTTGATTCACTATGGTCAACCGCCCAGTTGGAGCATTAGCTCCGCCATAGTCACCCAGAAGTCTCTCTGCTGGTTAATTTCCTGCCATGATTACTATCTCCGGTTGTGTCTTTGTGTCTGTATCAGCTCCTGAGTCAGAATTCTTAGAATAAACAAAAATTTCTTCCTCTTTTTCCGGTTGGGAAATTACCGGTTCTGAACTTGACGCTACCAGTCTTTTGGTTTTACCTTTTCGGAGTCTCGCGCGCAACGATCTTTCTGGTTCTGCGTCAAAAAGAAATTCAGCTGAGGGCTTCCCTCGCATACACAAATTAGACAACTATCAGTAATAATCCAAGTAATAAAATAAAAATAAAACTAGCAAAAATAAAATTTTAGTCACAGAGTGACAAAATTCCAATTGAATTAAAATCAAAAACTTGTATTTTGGCAGTCCCTGGCAACGGCGCCAAAAACTTGATCGGAAAATAGCAAGTGTACTAATTTAACTGATGTAGTAATAAAGGGAGTTTTATTCCCTGTATCTATCTCGAGGACTGCGTCGGAAATACAAGCTCTATCCTAATTCAATTGAATAAAAAGTAATTGGGGGTTTTAAAAATAGTTGATTCGATTATCAATACTTTTAAGAAAAATACGAATATGCAGTGAAGTTAAATTCAAATATGACAGGCATGCTAGGGGTAGTGTGTGATTCATTTATGTAATAATTCTGAACGAACTACGCAACAACATCAATCAGTTAATTGAGTACCAATTCTTAAGAATGTTACTCATAAATCCTTATTGAGAAAACCATTAATCAATCAATCATCTATCTATGTCCATAGATAAATGATTGTTAGAATTAAGCATTAAAAATCAAGAACTATATGGTTATACTAGGGTATCCCTAGTCCTAGGTGATAACCACTATAATATATTTTCTAACCAAACATGCATAACGGAGGTCTAGCCATATTATGATAAAACTTCGGACTCTGTTTGTCCGACAGAGCACGCATTAAGAACAAGTAAGAGAATAAATCAATTAACTAAAATATAAATTGTTATTGCATAGAAGGGTTCATAATCATTACAAGTTCGAATCAGGTAAACCTTTGATAAACTCAGGGTTAGAGGAAGAGTCAGACGAAGAAGAAGAAGAAGAAGAAGAAGATGATGATGATGATGATGATGATGTTATACCAGCTGACTTGCATGATGTACATGTGCTCATTCAGTGGCCTCAGAGAACAAGAAGACTCACAATAAGATTAGAAGATTATGAGGTAATTGCTGACAATGAGGTTATATAGGATGGAGATCTTGTTCATTTTTCCTTACTAGTTGATGCATAACCTATCAACCATAATGAAGCCTTGATGAGTGAAGCGTGGAATAATGTTATGGTTGAAGTGTTCGCAGCAATAAGAAGGAATCATACATGGCAACTTATCAAGGTACTAGCCAACACAAAAATAATCAAGATAAAATGGATCTATATGCTAAAGCACAACCCTGATGGCTCAATAGCTAAGCATAAGGCTAGGCTAGTTGCAAGAGGATTTTTGCAGAGAGCATGTATTGACTACTCAGAAGTGTATACTACAGTTGCTATATTGGAAACAGTTAGGTTGGTAGTTGCCTTGGTCTGCAAGAAAAGTTAGTTGACATACCATCTTGATGTGAAATATGCATTTCTCAATGGACCATTAGATGAAGAGGTCTATGTCGCATAACCTCCAAGTTTTGTGAAAGAATGGTAAGAAAATATGGTGTATAGATAACACAAATCCCTCTATGGCCTCAAACAGGCACCAAGGGTATGGAACAATAAAATTGACTCATACTTAATGGAATTTGATTTTACCAAATGTATATCTGAGTATGGTGTACATGTTTAGTCCAATGAATGTGACATAACAGTCATCTATCGATATGTTGATGATTTGTTGGTCACTTGAAACAATATCAAAGATCTGTAAAAGTTTAAGCAGCTGATGATGAAGGAATTTGAAACGTCAGATTTGGGAGATTTATTATATTTCTTAGGTATGGAGTTTCTAATAATTGGAATAGGTACTATTCTGCATCAAAGAAAGTATGTTAAAGAAGTCCTTAAGAGATTCAATATTTTGCATCAAAGAAAGTATGTTAAAGAAGTCCTTAAGAGATTCAACATGCTTGAACATATCCCTGCACTTCACCTATTGAAGCAAACTTTAAACTTAAGAAGAATGGAGATGAGGACAAGGTCAATACAATCTCGTTTAAACATATAGTAGGCTCATTGAGACACCTATGCAATAGCATACCTGACATAGGATTTGTAGTCGTCTAGATAAGCAGAGACATGGATGATCCAAAGGTATCACACATGAAAGTTGCAAAAAGAATTCTAAGGTACCTAAATGAAACCATGAATTATGGTATCTTGTTTCCTAGAAACACAGGTGATGATGATGCATTAATCACATACTATTCAGACTCATATTGGTGTGGAGATAGATTTGATAGAAGGAGTACAACGTGATATTTTTTTAAGGTTTTTGTAGCACCGATCTCATGGTGATCAAGGAAGCAACATGTTATGGCATTGTCTTTATGTGAAGTTGAATACATTGCAGGATCCTATGTAGTGTGCCAATCAATGTGGATTGAATCAGTGTTGAAGAAATTAAAGGTTACAGTTAAAAAACCAATTGTTCTTCAATTGGATAACAGGTCAACTATAAACTTGGCAAGGAATCATGTTCTTCATGGAAGGAGCAAGCAAATAGAAGCCATGTTCCATTTCTTGAGGGAGCAGATGACTCAAGGAAAGCTTGAAGTAAGGCATTGTTCAAGTAAATCTCGGTTGGATGACATCTTCACTAAAGGATTGAAAGTTGACATATTTTTTGCTCTTAAGCAAAAGTTAGGAGTGGTTCAATTCAATAGTTAGATTGTTTTGATGCTTTGATGTTTTGGTGTAATACTTAGAATGAATTATAAGGGGGTATGTTGTTAGTTAATCCATTTAAGGTAGTTAGAAGGTGGTTAGTTAGTTAGTAGTTATTTGGGTCGGTTACTTGGGTTACAAGTCACACAACATTTATATATAAGTGAAATGTTGAGTTTCATTTTAAACGAATTTCTCCAATAATAATACAAACTCTTCTCACACATGTCCTAGACATTTTCTCTCACATCTTGCATATTCTCTCTTTCTCTTTACTAAGTGCAGTTACACTAACAATCCAACTATATTTAATTATATTTAATATATGATTAATAAATATAAGGAGAAAACTTATATACAATTCATTAGGTGTGGTTTTTATTATTTTCCAATAAAAATATGACAAGTTTATAATTTCCTCCTATGCATATGCAATTTTCTCCTATTTTCACTCTCTAAACGATATTTAAATACAATTGTCATATTTTTATTGATAAATAGTAAAACCGACACCTAAAGAATTGTATATATGATTTCTCCTAAATATCATAAGATATCACTATTCATTAATTGTCCATTTGAATAATTAATAACGATTTTAAAATGTATAAAATATATATTGTGATTAATAAATATCCTATATCTTTAAAAATTTAAAAACTGTATATATTTGAACATAATTTAAATAGTTATATTACATATTTGAACACCTAAATTTGTTAACTACTGTTGTCAAATTAAAATTGTTTTTAATTACGCTTAATATATGACTGAAATGTACAATAATCCATTTAACAACAATAAGAAAAACATTAACTATTTGTACCCGAAAAAGAAAATGAAAAACATTAACCATCTTAATTATTATAGACAATTTTTGTTGAATTTATTTGTCAAAATATTGTTTTCTCTCTTATTGGATGTTGGTCCAAGGGGTTGGAAAAACTTTTGGCTTATAGAGTACCAAAAGTTATAATTTTTGCAATTTCTTATACCCAATAAAGGGTGGGCAAGCATGGGAATAGATCCTACTTAAGGGTTGCACACCAATCGATTTGAGTTGGGCTCAAATTCAAAAATTTCAAACCGTTTGAAACTATGGATGTAATTACGAGGTCTAATTCCGACTAAAATTTTAATCAGTTTGATCGGGTTCAATTTAAACAATTTATCGATTAAAATAGATTGATTTATGCAATTAATTGTTATTTAATTGTCATACAAAAAACTCAGTAACATTTTAATTTTTTAATTAAAACAATATTAAATAATATCTTTAAAACTTTGAATCAACTTCTAATAACTTTAAATCAACTTTGATCAAACGGTAAATCACAACATAGTCTATCAAACATTCAAATATTCATAGTATCTGCTGCAGCAAGCAGATAGCAAGCAGATCACAACACAGCCTATCAATATATTATACTCATCCAAAATGTAAACTGTAAATATTTTAGCAATAAACTCTAACATTATCCAAACTCTTTATTAATTGTATACTAAATAATTAACGGATAACATTAAATCCTCATAACAAGCATTATGTGTGAAGTTAAAATTCTACACAACAGGCATTGTGTGTTAAATTAAAATTCTACACAGTCATAAAATTTTATAGGATCTCAATTATTTAATTACTATAAAGAGAAAAACATAAACAAAATTTGCACATCAGAAAATCATTTGTAGAGGATGATTCCAGGATAAAATAAACAAAAGTAGAAACCATCAAGCATATACTTTATTCATAACTTTTAAGATCAAACAGCTGCATCCTTCCATAAACTTCTCCAGACTAGTTTAAAATACATGTTAAAACTCTTATGTTTCTCACCATTTAGATGACATTTTCAATTCTTAAGTCTTTCTCCAATAGCAATTTGGGAATTGCAGGGTTTCTCCAATGGCAAGTTGGCAACTGCAAGAAAGAATTTTCAAAGGCAAAAAGAATTTCAACTTTAAAATATATAAGTAAAAGAGAGTGGAAAGCAGAAAACAAGTGTTAAACAGATACCTAACATCCATAATTGAGCAATTCATACACGTCCCACACGTCAAAATATGAGTTTTAAAAAGTGACTCTAAAAAAGAGAGGCTTGTGTTGTTGAGTCACAAAGTGACTCCAAAATATTTTTAGAAAATTTACACCTGCAAATAAATTTATAAAATCAAATTAGTATGGTTAAACCCATGTAAGATAACTAAATTTGTACCTAAGTGTGAATTAAATAGACCCAACCTGCCTAGGAGCAGTTGTTCCACCTGTTCCACCGGTAGCTGCTTGAAACTCTAAAAATTATTCAAAATAAATAATTAGGCTTAATTTTAACAAATAATGTTAAAAAATATAAAGTTTTGATTCATAAAGTACCTTAAACAATTGAATAAATTATCTCATATTCTTCAATCATCGTAAGGACTCTTAGGTCGTCGTCAGAAGACTTCAACCAGTTTTGAAAACAAATAAGCTACGTTTGAAACAGGTGTTGCCAACGTACATCTTGAACCAATGTTGCTAAAATAGGATAACGGGTGCAATTCTCCTTCCACCAATTAGGAATGTTGAAATTTTTCCCATCCCCGCATCAAGGGTCACCAAAGTACTTCTTTAGTTCATTTTTATTTTCAATAGTTTATTTCTCCTTCAAGAATCTAGTTTTAACACACTAAACATTTTTCTTGGCAAGATCGCTACAAATCTCATACATGTCATTAAAAGACCACTCAATATAGCCAAACTTAAACCTAGGGTCAAATATCACACCAAAGTAAAGAAATTGATTCATGTTTCCCACATCCCCCCACCCAATACTTATCAAATTTAGTCTTCATATTTGTACCCATTGAAGCCATAAAAGTATTCATATTCAAAGACGCTTCTGAAGCTCACACAAAATTGAAGATAAGTCATGGAAAGATGAATGCAAGGACACTACTTGTGAAGCTGAAAATACTTTGGTTGCTTCATAGAAAGTGTTTAAAAATAGCACAAAAGCCCTAGCTTTTTCCAAAATAACAAAACAGGTGGACCAGAGAGGTGAAAAAATTCCATGTATCCAGGATCCTCATCCTCTAACTTTTCAAATTATGCCTCAAACTTTTCGGCAACATCCAACATGAAGTATGTTGAATTCCACCTTGTAGAAACATCAAGACAAAGTTTTTTTTACATGTTATCCCGGAAATTTCAATACACTCCTTAAATTTTAAAGCTCTTTGTGGAGAATACCTCACAAATCTAACAGCATCGTGGACACTCTCAATAGTCAATTCATGATCCTTTTGTCCATATCTCACTACCACATTTATGATATGGGCAGCACACCTCATATGCAAAAAGAAAATCCCCTTCACCCATTAGAGGATTCTTGTTCTTAAGTCTTTTTTCCAAATAAGATACAACCACATCATTACAAGATGTGTTGTCAAGGGTAATTGTTGCACTTTCCTAAGCCTTCCTTTAAAACCTCCTCAAATTTCTTACCAATGATTTCTCCTTTGTGATTTGGAACTAAACTAATAACTTTTTTTGGTAGTTCCATGTGTTGTCAATGAAGAGTGCAGTGGTGGCCATATAACTAAGGTTTTGAATGGAAGTCCAACACTTTGTGGTCAGTGCAACCGTAGTGCAATCAGATTTAAAAAGGGCTTTAAGTCGTAACTGTGACACCCCCATCTATACCCCGAGCAATTAAAGCAATAACAAAATAATCAGAGTATAATTAAAGCATTCATGGCATAGACGGGAGCGTCACATCAAAGTGATGAAATATAACAACCTGCTCATATAGATATGCAACAATCAGGTAGCAACATAAACAGAGAAACTCAGTTCCTAACACCCACAATTCAGATACAGAATAAAAGCGGAAAATCTGCAACTGAAATCTCATATATAAACATAAATGTTTGTCCGTCATATACAGAATCATACATGTACAATCCAAAAAGATATGTATACACATAATCACATAACGATCTCCCCGACTACCCGGTGCCACATATCAGAGCCGACCGACAAAAGAATGAAAACATAATCTTCACAAAAAGACCTCCAGCATCTAATCTGCAATGCCTCATAGAGCATTCAAAATAGCAGAAGGGTGAGAAACACAATTATAATATAGTTGCATACAATTATGTAATAACATGAAATACGCATGCAAAACATTCTCACCACAAAGTACACCATAGTTCAAATACAAAACAAAACAATTCATAATTAATGCATCCATCACCAAGGCATATCAATCATGCTCAACACATTTATCACCAATATATATATATATATATATATATATATATATATATATATCAACTCATCAATCCCATTCATAATTCCCACACATAATCAATCCATTCATGACTTATGTAAATGCACAGAGACCGACACAACGACTCTATGCATGCGGTACCATTCCATCCATCATTCTCATCATCATTAATTCACTCAGGAATTATTGGAATCATCACTTGTTACTTAGTGTAACTCCCCGTCGGGAAAACGATGTTCCCCGTCGCTTTAGGTCCTCTTTGTATAAGGCACACGATGTTTATGGGTCGCTTTAGGTCCTCTTTGTATAAGGCACACGATCCGATCGCTTTAGGTCCTCTTTGTATAAGGCACACGATCGTCTATAACGTCGCTTTAGGTCCTCTTTGTATAAGGCACACGACCGTTACAGCAGATTCCCTCTGGAATCATTTCGTCGCTCACACCCCACAAGGGCACACGATATCACAAAATGCATATCATGATGCATGGCATACTAATGACTCATGATAATCAAATGCATATACATATATAGCCATGTAAACCATCTCAACATCAATACTCATGCATTGCAATCAAACCCAAAACAATGCATTTATTTGCCATAAGGCCACAAACCATCATCACAATATTTCATCACATGCATTCACATCATATAATAGCACACAAGCTATACGTTATATATCAAAAGCATAACGTGTGATAACACATCAATCGCACACAATTACGACGGTAAAAGTCGACAAAACGACACGTTTCCAAATTCCCGACACAATTAAATCGGCCACCAATCTCAAAACCCATTTTTATAAGAAAGAACATCTCCTTTGCTTTTCAACGGTACTAAGAACATCTCGATCCGAGTTACAGATCAAAAGTTATGGATTTTAGAAAAAAACAGTTTTATTTTTGCTCCAGGTCGCGCTAAGCGGGCTCCATCCCACGTTGAGCGCGCTCCTCACTGCCTGGAGAGGTTGCAAATTCTCCAGACCGCGCTAAGCGGACATCTGCGCGCTAAGCGGGTATCTGCGCGCTAAGCGCGCACTGCGATTTTCAGAAAAATAACCCTTCGACAGTCCTTCCCAAAAATCACCATTTTCATCTCAAATCAGTTCCAAACAGCATAACAAGTATCAACAAATGTTCATATGCATAGTGTGATCATTCAACACAGTTTATATCGATTTCCGACCGTGAAAACATCGATTTCTATTCATTTTGCTCATTTCAACCTAGAATTAAAAAAACTAGGAAAAGCAAGAGAACATTCAAACACACACATACATATTCATACACAAGCATATAGTAATCGAGTTTCGCACCCTTACCCGATTAATCGTGATTTGAAGTGTCGGTTGAATCGATTTCTTAAACTCCAAGTTTTCCTCTTTTTCTTCTTCTCACTCTCCTTTTCTCTTCTCTTTCTTTTTCTCTCTTTCTACTCTCTATGCTTCTATTTAATGAAAAACAATAATATATAACCAAGCAAAATGACCAAAATACCCCTACACTCAATTCCTCGCAAACGTTCCCAAAACGCGATAAAACATAATAACGATAAACATAACATATTTACCAAATAAAAACCAAGAATAAAATAATATAAAAACAAAAATAATTAAATCGACTCGATTAAATAACTCTAACAAAAACCGGGCGTTACAGTAACTTTTCATATAGGTAAAGCTGAAAATAATCCCTAGCAACAGTCCTCCTTGAAGGGATAGCCATTTGTGGTTGCAATTGTTTACATAGTTTCTTAAAACCCTCACCCTTAACCACTAACGAGGTGCTCATCAATGATGACAACGGTGTTAATGGCCTTCCTACATGCTGCAGCATTGAACCTTTGGCTTATAGGAATTAAAAACCACCCTCACCACTTACAAGGTTTCTTTGATTTGGGTCTTTCAACAAAAATGCGGGGGTTTTGTGACATAAGTTTGAGTGGGCTAGCATGTTATATGTTCCATGTGTTTTAGGGTCACATTGATATCTTTTGTGACAGTGTTTACACGTGGTTATTGGTTCAGGCTCATCAAGTAAAATCTTAAAGTGAGCCTAAACATGAGAGGTTTTACTAGTTTCACTCGCATTAAGTTTTCTTTTTTTCCTACCATCGGGAAAGGGAGGAAGTGCATTTGCTGGTTGTGTAGGTTCAGCAAGGGAAACAGGATGTTTCGACACTGAAAATATTTTGGAAAACTAAATCAAACAGTCCTACAAACAGCCATACACACTAAAAATAACAATACAAAGTCCTTATGTATCATGTCATATAATACACAAACAACAAACAGCAATACACACTCCTTATGATATAATATTCTTTAAATTATAAAATCAACTATTATCACTTAACAAACATCTTTTAAACATAAAGAGTTTAATAATTATGCATTTTCTGTGTACAAAAAGTACATCAATGCGGACAATTATATCAGAGTTGCATCATGTCATATTATTGTTTACTAAATTATTAAAATTTAAGCATGAATATCTATACAGTTGTATCATATCATGTCATTTTAGTATTTATTGATCCGTAAAAGTGACTAAATTTACCAAAGTTATTGTTCATTAAAGTATACAACTTTGGTCCTTGAAATATCATTTTCCGTAACATCTTTACTCTTTATAGATTGCTTGAGATTCTATAAAACTTCGAAACTCAAATCATGTCAACAGAAGTTGTCACTATTAAGTGAATCAGGAATCTAATCATTTTATTGGGAAAGATGTTCTCAACAGGAATCCATATGGTATCATATCATAACATACACACTGCCACCTAATTTAAAAACATTTTGACATACACAGACATGCATTTTTTATTTAAAAGCATACAAATACAAACATGCACAAGCATACACAACCATATAAACTTCATACCATATAAATTTCAAACATACACACTGCATACTTTAACAAAAAAAACAGCTACTTATATTATCATGTATCTAAGGTAGCTTGTTGCTTGTTGCTTGTTGCTATTATGAACACGATAATTTACACTAAAAAAGCATACCGAGACTCATACCACACTTAAAAAACACCCCTACCATATCATGTCATTTACACTTTTAAACACTCAAACATATCTTGATTCACTCCTTGCAAGCTATCATCTTCAACTCCGTGCAAACTACCTTCTTCACCTCCATACAAGCTACCTTCTCCATGTCCTATCTTCCAATAAAATAAAAATAAAGGAATTATCAAGCACAAGACAATAGAATTTATTTTAATATTAAAATCATCAATATCAGACATCAAATTATAAGATATTATGAGATATTAAAACTCATCAAATATCACATATCAAACGTATTATTAGATAAACTTAAACTCAAACAAATTTTCAAAGTTAAACATATTATAAGATGAACTTAATCCATTGATTTCAAACATCAAACATACTATAAGATGAACATCAACCCATTTATTTCACATTAAACATATTATAAGATGAAGTTAAGCTCAAACAAATGTTTACACGGAGAAGACAAATAACATGAAGTTAAACTTAAAATCACATAAGAGCAAGTTTGAAGATGCACAGAGAAGACTCATACAATGATCTTAAACAAACGTTTACTAAAAAAATGAAATCAATGAACTTCTATGTTATGAGACAAAGAATTTACAAAATAAAATAGTTTACAAGCATTACATTTTCATTTTCAGACAAATGTAATACCCCAAAATTTTCCCTCTCATTTTTCATATCATTTAGCATGTGCTTTCATTGCATTACATTGCATTCAAGTCATAGAAAAAACAAAGCATTGCATTGCATTCAGCATAGGGCATGTGATCAGTGGTTTTCAGAGTATTGATCATCCAAGGCAAGAGAGCTAGAATCAAGGGTCTTCAAGCAAGCCTCAAGAGTCTCTTACATCTCATATTATCTCAATTGATCCCACAAGTCATTGGAAGAAGAGAATTCCCCCAAGAAGATTTGACAGTTCATCACCTCCTATCAAAAATAGTCCAAATTAGGGTTTGTGATTCAAGCAGTCTCTTGATGAAATTTTGGTTCAAACTTGATCTCAATGTTTTCTAAATGATGTCAAGTATCTAAGGATGGAAGATTACCCATTGGTTCATTTTAGAAGAGGTTCAATTGGTCAGTTGCTTGAGAATCAAGAAATTGGGGGAAAAAGCCAACTGTGCAGTGGAAAAAGTCAACTCCTGACTTTTTAAGGTCAAATTCATGAAATTCAAGTTACATATGTTCATTGGACAAGATTTGATCAAGAAATGATGGAGGAATTATCAAAAATCAAGAATTGTACAAAGTTGCCATTTTTAGAAACTTAGGGTTTCCAAAATGGCAAGTTTGGACCATTTTGCACTACACTTCAAGGCATTATTTCTTCAAGATAAAAGCTTCAAACTTCAGGCCCAAGTTGAGCCAATTAACGATCACATTCCAAGCTTCAAATCCATATAAATAACTCTCCCATTGGATCAAAATTGAGAGAGTTATGATCAATCAAAGTGGAGCAAAATCAAGGCAAATTTCAAGTCATGGCAAGGCAAGTTCAGGCCTCCAGACCATAATTTCATCAAACACTTGGTATGCCAAATGTCAAGCTCATTTTCTCAATCAAGAAGGCTTCAAATGAAAAATTGTTGAAAATCAAAGTTGTTCATCTCCATGTCCTCTTCAACTTTGATGTTGGATATTTTTTCATTTGAACATGTTATGAAGGTCATATGAGGGTTCAAAGAGAGATGTTTCATGCTAAAAATCCACAAGGCCATTGTCATGCACACCATGCAGGTTGGCACGCCCATAAACCAGTTTTGTGCACTTGAGTTCATGACCATTTTTATGCACTTTAAAGGCTGAAATTCACTTTGATCCAAACATCAAACATGTTCTTTGATAAGTCCTTGATCCATAGGCCTTGGAATCATTCAATTTCATGAGCTATACATGAAGATATTCCTCCATAAAGTCCATCAATTTCATTCTGACCTTGCTAATCCAAAAGTGGAATTGTTGTGCATTATTCTTGGTTTGATTTCCCATTCACACGCATGCTCACACCAGTCACACATTACTTCATTAAGCCATACAATCCTTCTTACACATGATACATGGCATGCTACAAAGAGGAAAATGAACAAACTTGTAAAGCAAGCTTGCTACAGCAACACATCATCACCACCTCTCATTTCTAAAACCTCACCATAAGTAGCATAAACCTCTCCACACTCTAACTGCACTCACCAACTCGTGCCATTAACTAACTTAACTCAGTTAGTTAACTCAAACTCACTTAACTCACTCACTTAACCCTCTTTCTAACTGTCAACCCCACTGGTTAACATCTTAACCTTGCATATATAAGCTCCACTACTCACAGAATTGAGAAGCTTCATTCATTTTTCACAAATTTCACCAATCGTTCTCACTTTTTCTCTCTGAACTTTCTCTCTGAGCTCTCTCTCATTGCACGATTTCTTCATTTCATCATCATCAGCATCAAGTGTTCATTATTGCTCAAGAACAAGCTGAAACAAGATGAATTTCTCAAGTGCAATCTCACTTCAGATTTGATTTTCTCTCTGTTTTCTTCAAGATTCGAAGCTTTAGAGCATTTATTTTGCTCTTAGAGAGATCAAGATCAAGTTCTCCTCTCTGGTATTCTTGTAGAATCAAGAGTTCTTCAAGTTTCAGGTTCCTATTTCTCAACTTTTTCTTGTATTAAATCACTGATTATAGCTTGTTTTTGTTGATTTAGGCTTAATAGAAGCAGTGTGAGTATTCTGGCTAGTTGATAGACCTCTTAGAGGTGTAGATCCAAACTTAGGGAAAAATGTTTGTGATCGTTTCTTGCTGTGTGTGCATGATCTGTAAAAAAATACTTATGGATTCGTTATCTACGTAAGTTCAGCTCTCGAATAGTGTATGGTTTGTGATTTTCTGGAGAATTTGAGGATTGCAGGTGGTGGTGCGTCGCCGGAGAAGATGACCGGAGGTCCTTCTCCGGCCAGTGAGTTTTATTTAGGGTTTAATCTTCAGTTTAAATTGTGGCCATTGGATCTTTGTGCGTGAACGGCTACGATGGTGCCAACGAATAAATGAAGGAGAGTCTCCCTCACGTGCCTCCTCTTTCTCTCTGAATGCTTGTGTGTGTGTCCGTTCATGTTTGTTATTGTATGTGTGCATCATGAAGCGTTAGATTTGTTTGACTACCTGATTATCATGCGTTGACTTGATCTAGTGGTTGTGAATGAATCCACGTGTGACTGAGCATACACCTTAACCACACACACACACGCGCCTTTGGACTGGACTCTTAATTGCTATCTGTACCCCCATGTTCTGAGCCCAAACCATTTTTAAACTGAAAATTTACTTTCGCCACACCCCTGCATTATTTTCTTTGTATTTTAATTTCTTTTTTTTATATTGTTTAATTTTCTTTTATTAAAAATATTAATTCAACTCTGAAATTTCTAAATAAATTCACCAACCATCTTTACACATAAATCTAATTTTATATAATTGTTAATTCTGATTTTAGTAATTTTTGCTTATATTTTCAGAATTTCTTTTTAATTACCTTTTAAATGATGTTCTTCATTGGTAGTTGAACTTCCCCATTTTATTTCTCTTAATTCACATACTCTTTTGCATTCATTCTTTTTGGACTTGTTAAATAATATCTGTAAGCACCTAAAAAAATTTTCATTTTATTTTTAAAGTCATTTTATCTTAGGTTTTTATGTTCATATTTGAGCTTTCTTTGGATGTGTTTCAATGAGACTTAGTGAGACCTTTTGATCATGTTTCCTTTTGAGTTTTGCCATGAGTTTTGATACATGTTTAGCCCCTGGCTTAGGTTAGTTGAGACTTATGTTCATTATTTTTTCTCATGTGATTTGGTAATTTTTTGATACCTTGCATTTGAAGCAACTTTTGTACATGTTCTTCTACTTCCATCTAACATGATTTTGATGAGGCACTTGTGCCATCTTGTTTTGTTTGCTTTGTGTGAGATTATAGGGTTTGTTTAAAGGATTATAGGTCCTTCTAGGTTCACTTATAGGTCATTTTTATTGGTGTTTACCTTTGATGTGTGTTTAGGCATTTTAGCTTGCATTTTTGTCCTAATTCCTCATCTCATTTCTTCTTGTGCTCTATATGATTTGTGTTTGCATTGAGTATGCCATTTAACTCATGTCATTTGCATATCATCAACTGTATGCTACTGGTCTATATGCATTCATACTCATTTCATATGTTATGCATCTTTAATATGTAGGTTTGTGCATCTAATTGAAACATGTCTATCTCCTTTCCATTTCTTCTTCATCTATTTTCTATTACTTGAATCATTTCATCCATGACTTGTATGATGGTTCATATGCATTATAAGACATTCATAAATGATGTATACTTCTGACCTTGACATTTCTTTAATCAAAAATACATGTTCATCTTGCATCTTTATTCATCTTTCATCAACTACTTTCATGGTGCATTTCTTTGATGTTTAGGGCATTGTTTGTGCAAAGTTTGATTGTGTTTAGTACCTTAACTTTAGAGGACTCTCTTAGGGTATAAGTTCTGACTTAGAAACTTTATCAACCTTTAGGACCTTTCTTCTTTAGTCCTTAACTTGTTTGACCTTTACTTGTTATCCTTTCTTTATTTCTTTACTTGTAAATTGTTTTTGCTAACATTTTCAGGGAATAATGGTAAGTCAATTGTGTGGGTGTGCACCCACATACAAGCTTTTCTTTTATTTATTTTAAGCTTTCAATTTGTGCAAAGCACTTCAATGCTTTCTTTGTTCAATCTCTTTCACCCCCTTTGAATTCTCAACTTAGCTTCCATCTTGGAAGTAAGTTAGAACTCATTCTTCTTATCTTTTCTTTTAGAGTTAGGTTTCAAACCACACTAACCATTAGGAACATCCAAGCATGATAACTCTTAGGATTATTAGTCTCCCATTTAGACTTTTACCTTTCTCAACCTTTGAGTCTCTCTTCTTGTCATCTCAAAACAAAAGCAAAAACACTTAATAAAGGCATAACATATATCCTATTTGAGCCTTTCATGTGAGAATAAGATGGTGAGGGGTCTTCTCTCACTTTCTTAGAATGTTTAGCGTACGTCTCGTCTTGGGTCGATATGCGAGGCATTTGATCCTACGTGAAGGACTTAAATACAATATGTGTTGTAAACACACCAATAATCAAAACACTTCTTCTTAAAAGATACGAAAACAAACAAACAATTCTCTTCTCATCTCCTTCATTCTATTCTTTAAGGACTCGTCATGTCCGTTCTACCGCAAACAGGTAACGCCTAAGTCTCCATACAGCGAGATGCAACACCTAACTGCTAGGACGCGCACTCTAACATTTCCATTAAATAAAACAAACAAAGCAACCCTTGTTGAGGGGAACTACGTCGCTCTGATTCTCATGTTCCCGATGAGATACGTAGGCAGTGGGGTAAGGCCCATTCGAGCACTTCTTTTATTTTCCCTACATTATTTTCTCGTTCTCTCTCATTTCCTTTTCCAGTATCTTTTCTATCACCCTTTGAGTAGTACTTCAAGCGTGGATCCCGTCAAGTACGACGAACGTGAAGGGGTGTTAATACCTTCCCTTCACGTAACCGACTCCCTTACCCTTTCTCTTTGGTTCACGAGACCTCGTTCTTTCCTTTCTCTCGGGTTTGTGCAGCATTACCCTTTCCTTTCTTTGGGATAAAAATTCCTGGCTGGCGACTCTCTTTCTTTCTTCCGCGCCACTTTCGTGTTTGTACCTGGATGAAAATCCCGGGAGCGACAGCTGGCGACTCTGCTGGGGACTCTAGGAGACCAGAATCTCTGGTTCCTTAAGCGGGTCAATCCTATCGCTTGTCTGTTTTTCTTTCATTGGGTGTTTACTTTGATGTTGTATTTGCTATTTTTACTGTATTGCTATTTACTGTATTACTGTATTTATCGCATTTACTATATTACATATCATTATTATACTGGACTGTACTGTGCTGGTTTTCTGTTTGGCGGGATGGGTATTCTGAGAGATAAGCCCATTACACAGGCTTGAGTACATACATAGGATTAGAGTGGAAAGTAGTGTGGCCTACGTAGCGTCTTGGTATGTATGGTTTACACAAAATTCACAACCAGGCGAGGTTTTCTTGGGAGATGTTCTGATTTGCGCGTCTTGTGCATTTCAGAGTGTTAACCTAGAAAGTTGTCGAATCTGGTGACCGATCATTAAGGACCTTAGTGGAAACATCCCTCTTTAGTGGTGACAGTGGCAGACCATATTCTGTGGCAAACCCATTCGCACCCGAGGGCCCATTTTGGAACTTGCATAGGATGGCCATTATTTTTGGGGAATCAGTGGACGTTCTCTTTGTTTGGCGATAGTATTGTACCCCGAGGGATGAATGTACTATTGCTTCTCAAAATAGAGAATCTGAAACTGAGGAACCGCTGTTTTAGTACCCACATGTGAGTATGGGCGGGTGTTTACAGGTTTGCAGGTGACCATGCCTCCCACATACCCTGATATTCTGGTACTTTCACAGACATATGATGTAACCTATTACAGTCAATGGGTTTCTATCTACAGTATTATTCTCAAATTTGTACAGACTCCATGCACACAGTCCAGCACAGACACAGCGCACACTAATACCATGCCCTTTTGCATTGCATTATCATGTCATAACATTCATGTTTGTCATTTACAGGTGCTTATTACACTTTTGATTCCAATCAATGGCCTCGACAGAGACAGTTCTCAAGAGAAAGAGCAATGTTGCATACAAGTTCCCAGAACCTACTTTGGATTTACTGCATAAGATGATAGTTATGGCTGACCCGGGTGTTCTTGTCAACTTCCAGAAGAGATATGGGAAATTGGTTGAGATGGTCCGCAGAATCACACAGTATGAACATGATGCTTTCCACACTTTGCTACAGTTTTATGAGCCTTCGTTGAGATGTTTTCTTTTTCCAGACTACATTTTGATGCCAACGTTGGAAGAGTTCCCATTTATTTTGGGAATTTTGGTCGAATCAGCAGTACCATTCTTTTCTGGTAGTCATCCTAACATAGAGGAGATTGCAGCTGCGGTACAGGTGAAAGATTCAATGCTAAAAGGAAATGTAACTATCAAAAATAGGGTTAAAGGTTTTCACTTAGCCTTTCTTACCGATCAAGCTCAAGAGGCTGCTGAACCAAAGGATTGGGTGGTTTACAATTCCATCCTGGCCTTGTGCATATATGGCATTGTTCTTTTCCCTAATCAACAGGATTTTGTAGATATGCAGGCTATAAGAGTTTTTGTTCTCAAAAATCTGGTTCCCACTTTGTTAGGAGATTTTTACTACTCGGTGCACTTCAAGAATGAAAAAAGAAGGGGAGGATCTGTCAATTGTTGCACTCCACTTTTATCTCATTGGTTTTTGAAGCATTTACCTCAAACAGGTGCTTTTGTAGACACAAAAGATTCTTTAAAATGGTCCAAGTGAATAATGGGATTGACTGCTAATAATATTGTCTGGTTTGATCGTAAGTTGTTGGGAATAGAGATTATCACCAGTTGTGGGAACTTTCTCAATGTGCCTCTAATTGGCAGGAAAGGGGGAATCAATTATAACCTGATCCTGGCCATTAGACAGTTTGGATACGCTTCCAAGTATCCCCCCACAGATCGGGATGTTGAGAAATCTTTGTTCTTTACAGGGACTGAAAATGAGGAAATGTTGAGAGAAGTTGTGAATGCTTGGGGGCACCTGCGCAAAACAGGAAAAACAGTTTTTAGAAAAATGGATTGCAGATCTTATCCTGATTACGAAATATGGATTGAAATGAAGGTGAACGAATTACTCTTGCCTTTTTCAAGGGAACCCCCTCTATATCCTGTAATGCCATAGCAGCCTACCACGGTGGCCATCGAGGAGTTTGAGAAACTGCAGAAGTTGGTGAAGGAGCTTCGGGTGGAGAATTCAGATCTGAATAGTCTTCTTCAAAACGCTCTGCATACCAACAAAAAGTTGGAGCATAAAGCCCAAGACGCCGGAAAAATCTTAGCTGCAAGAGAAAAGGATTTCGCCGAAAGAGCTCAACATTTCCAGAAAATTAGTAAAGGTGCCGATGTTGCCACTTAAGCTCATAAGAAGACCAAATAAACTTTAGCTCAGACCAAGGACACGCTAGCCAAGTTTCAGCAAGCCTGGAATGAGGTTAGGATCGAAAACGCAGAGTTGCAGAAATAGCTGAGGATCAAGGATGACGAGCTTAAAAGGGCACACGAACAACGGAGAAAATATCGGGAGAACCTTGGCAAAAGCCAAGAGCAATTGGTAAGCGCCAGAGAGGAGCTGAAGACTTCCAAGAAGGAGCTTGAAGAGGCTATGGCAGATATGGGGAAACTCAAAATGCAAGCTGGCGTGAAAAAGCATAAAGGGGTCTGTGATGATGAAGCTCTCCTGATGCATATGGATTCGCTGACTGAAGCCCTAGTGAAAAGAGATGTTCTGATTAAGGAGTTAATCGAAAGACCAAATCACCAGCGCACTCGCATACTCTTCAAGGAGGTCAAATATTCAAGTGAAAAGTTGAAGGATTTAGAGTTATCAGATTGACTATTTTTCTCTCTTTCTTAATGTAATTTTGTTAATGGATATCATCAGGCCTGTTGATGAATCCACTATTTTGATGTATGTTGTTTGAACTCATTGTTGAACGTTATGCGTATGTCTGGTTCCTTTTTAATTGAAACAAGCAGTTTATTCAGAAATTTTCCTTTGGTAGTTCTCTGTACACAAGCACATAGTCATGGCACGTCCCTTCATATCGCGATTTCTGATCTTCAGATTTCTGTGGCTAAGATTGGAATCAGGGTGTAGGGCACCTCGGAAATGATAAACATGGCATTTGCATTGCATTGCATATCATTTTGCATTTTGATGCTTGCTTTTCAGGTACTCGTTGCAGGTCCTCTAACCTTTATTTGGTTTCAGGCACTATAGCTGATAACCACGTCCATCGGTACGCAACTCGCAGAAATCAAGCTAAGATCATGGATCAGATGCAAACTGAATTGGCTGAGCTGATGAATAGGATGGACCAGTTCATGACCTTAATGACTGGTATGGCTCAAAATCAGGAAAGACTCAGGGTAATGGTCGAGCGGCCACAGGTAGAGGTGCAGAATGACAATGGTAATCAGGATGGCGTTAATGCAGGCGGTGACCCTCCTAGAAATACCGGGGTTCGTCAGGTTGCAGAAGATAACCAAGAAGATCAATTCACTCTGTTAGATGTTGAAGATGAGAACACTCGCAGATTCGACGAACTCGCTGAAAAAATCAGGTCCATTGAATCCCAAAACACTCTGGGTTTTGATGTTTCTGACTTGGGATTGGTACCTGGAGTAAGAATTCCACATAAGTTCAAGCCACCAACATTTGACAAGTACAATGGCACTACTTCAACTCATCTCCAATCTTATGTGGGGAGGATAGCCGCTCATACTGATGATGAAAAATTATGGATGTACTATTTCCAAGATAGCCTTACTGGGGCATCTCAAGAATGGTATATGAAGTTGAGCAGGACTTTTGTGAGGAACTGGAAGGAGTTAGCTCATGCTTTCGTCAAGCAGTATCAATACAATATGGATATGACTCCAAACCGTACTCAGCTGCAGAGTATGGCTCAAAATGCGAAGGAGAGTTTTAAGGAATATGCTCAAATATGGCACCAGTTGGCTGTCATGGTTCAACCTCCACTGCAGGACCGAGAGATGGCCAACATGTTTATGGGTACTTTTCAGGGAACTTACCTGGATAGGTTAGCTGCATGTCCTTCAACTGGGTTTGCAGACATTGTAATCACTGGGGAAAGGATTGAAAGTTTGTTGAAGCTCGGAAAAATACAAGATGTCAGTGGTGCTAGTTCTTCAGGAGTGAGGAAGCCATTTGCTGGATCTACCAGAAAGAGAGATGGGGAGGCCAGTGTTGTTTATAAGAACAGAGGAAGAGGAAGAGGCTATCAAGATTTGTATAATCAGGTTGCTGCTATGACCATTCCCAGTCTGCAAGTTCAGTCACAGCCACAGCAACAGAATGTTCAGTCACAGAATAATCAACAGCCACGGAGATCATATCAGCAGAGACGAGCTGACAGGCGTATGGACCTTTTGCCTTTGACTTACCCAGCTTTGCTACCCCAATTATTGAAGCTTAATCTGGTGGAGCTTCGTACGATGGGCCCGGCTCCTGCAGTATTACCAAAGGGTTATGATGTTAATGCCCCCTGTGAGTATCATTCTGGGGCTCCAGGTCATAGTATTGAACAGTGTCGTACATTTCAGCATAAAGTACAGGATTTGATTGATGCCAAAGCAATTAATTTCTCGCCTCCACCAAATGTGCTTCAGAATCCCATGCCGGATCATAATATGCCAAAGGTCAATGCCATTGAAGATGGGAAACTTTTGAATTTAGTAACTGATGTGAACAGGGTGAAGACTCCTTTGAGTTTTGTGAAGGCTCGGTTGTTGAAAGGGCAAGTGTTCCCTGGCTGTGAAGAAGTTTGTGTTGATTGCAAGAATCAGAGTAATGGTTGTGATAAACTGAAGGCCGGTATTCAAAATTTGATTGATGAGGGTTGTCTACAGTTCGATCAGGGGGACAAAAAGGACGATGATGTGTCAACTATTACCATTTATTTTTCGCCAGCTGAAATTCAAGTTCCCTCGCCTGCTACCATTGTGCCTGCTGTAGTGAGTCCTGTTACTATTACGGTACCAGGACCAATTCCTTATACTAGTGAGCGGGCTATCCCATGGCACTACGGTGCAGATGTTTACTACCAAGGAGAAAAGCAAGAGGTGGAAACTCCAGCTGGGGGTAGTTCCAGTATTGATAATGTTGGAGGTCTTGGTGGCTTCACTAGAAGTGGACGCTTATTCACTCCACAGACTTTGAGAACTAATGCTTAAACGGAGGCAGCAGCCAAAGCCAAGGGTAAACAGGTGGCCACAAAGGAGGTTGTTATTCCTGAATCTGTACAGAAATGTACTTTTGAGAAAGAAGTCGAGGAGTTCATGAGACTTATCAAAAAGAGTGATTATAAAGTGGTCGATCAGTTGAACCAAACGTGATCAAAAATTTCTATCTTGTCGTTACTTATGTGTTCTGCAGCTCATCGAGAGGCGCTTTTGAAGGTCTTGAATATGGCCTATGTACCTCAAGAGATTACTGTGAATCAATTGGAGTCGGTTGTTTCTAATGTCAATGCAAGCCATGGGTTAGGTTTTACAGACTTTGATTTGACTACTGAGGGTCGTAATCACAACAGGGCATTACACATCACCCTGGAGTGTAAAGGGGTAGTATTATCTCATGTGTTGGTGGACACGGGGTCTTCCCTGAACGTGTTACCAAAGAAGGCCTAAATGAAGTTATACGCTGACGGAATCATTCTAAGACCAAGTGATTTGGTAGTGAGGGCTTTTGATGGTTCGAAACGTTCTAAATTTGGAGAGGTAGAGCTCCCAGTAAAGATCGGTCCTCAAGTGTTTAAGTGTGTGTTCTACATGATGGACATTCAGCCCACATATAGTTGCTTGTTAGGCATACCGTGGATTCATGCCACTGGGGCAATGACATCTATGTTGCATCAAAAGTTGAAATACGTGGTTGATGGTCAAGTGGTGACTGTATGTGGAGAAGAAGACATCTTCATAAGTCAGCTGTCTACCTTTAAGTACGTGGAAATGGATGGAGAGATCCATGAGATGCTGAGTCAAGCATTTGAGGCAGTCAATATTGGTGATTCGTCTTCACAGGCAGTATCTTCTCAAGGCGAAGAACAGGTGGGTACTTCTATTGCTTCTTACAGACAGGCAGTGGAAGTAGTCAAAGCAGGTAATGCCCAAGGCTGGGGCAAATTGATTGAAGTCTCTGCAAAGGAAGATAAGTTCGGTATAGGCTATAACCCGTATCAAGCTGCTGCAGCAGAGCGCAAGGGACCGATTACTTTCTACAGCGGGGGAATCATTAATCCAAATCAGATGTGCGCTACAAGTGAAGATGGCATCGACAGTGATTGCGATCTCGACAAGTGGGTACGCCCGTGTGTACCGGGTCAAGAGCTTTGCAATTGGTCTGTTGAAGAAATTGTTCAAGTTACTCTGCAAACAGAGTAATTTTCTTTGTTTTTCTCTGTTGCATGTTAAAATCTCACGCTCTGCCCAAGGCGTGTAGATCCATTTGTAGGGCCTCATAATTGCATTTGCAAGGTTTTTTATCATTAATAAAGGACGTTTTGCATTCAAATTTTGTGTTCCTTGTCTTTCATTTTTATTTTTGCAGAAAAAAACAATAAAATGGCAATGTTTTATTTTTGTTTTGTTTCTTTTTTCAATAAGTCTCATTCTAAAATAAAGCATGACCCTCAATCATGCATACTTAATCACCCGAATTTCATTGATAACGATTCTGTTATGGCCAAGTATGACTTTGATAATCCAATCTATCAAGCCGGAGAGGGGGATGAAGAAGACTGTGAAGTTCCCGAGGAATTGCCCAGATTGGTGAAGCAGGAGGAGAGGGTCATTCAACCTCACCAAGAGACAATTGAGGTTATTAACATTGGTTCTGAGGATGCCAAGAAAGAGAATAAGATTGGAGCCAGTCTGCAGGCCGAGGTGAAGAAAGAGTTTATCAGTATGCTGCGGGAATATGTTGACATTTTTGCCTGGTCGTATCAAGATATGTCGGGGTTGGATACAGACATTGTTGTGCATAGGTTTCCGTTGAAAGAGGGTTGTCCTCCTGTCAAACAAAAGCTCCGGAGAACTAAACCAGAAATGGCTCTCAAAATCAAGGAGGAGGTACAAAAACAGTTAGATGCGGGATTCCTGGCCGTTACCAATTACCCACCGTGGGTTGCAAATATCATTCCTGTGCCGAAGAAGGATGGTAAGGTCAGAATGTGCGTTGACTACCGGGATCTAAATAGAGCAAGTCCGAAAGATGACTTTCCTTTACCTCATATTGATGTACTGGTTGACAACACCGCTCAATTCTCGGTATTCTCTTTCATGGATGGCTTCTCCGGATACAACCAAATCAAGATGGCACAGGAAGACATGGAAAAGACAACGTTCTTTACCCCGTGGGGTACCTTCTGTTACAAGGTGATGCCTTTTGGGTTGAAGAACGCCGGGGCAACATATCAGTGAGCTATGGTAACACTATTCCACGATTTGATTCACAAAGAGATTGAATGTTATGTGGATGATATGATTGCCAAGTCTCGAACAGAAGAAGAGCATCTGGTCAACTTGAAGAAATTACTTGAGCGGTTGAGAAAGTTTCGACTAAGGCTGAATCCGAACAAGTGCACTTTTGGAGTGCGGTCCGGTAAAATTGTTGGGTTTCATCGTAAGCGAAAAAGGAATTGAGGTTGATCCTTCCAAAATAAAAGCGATACAAGAAATGCCTGTACCAAGAACAGAAAAAGAAGTACGTGGTTTCCTGGGTAGATTGAACTACATTGCACGGTTCATATCTCACCTCACAGCCACTTGTGAACCAATATTTAAGTTGTTAAGAAAAGAGCAAGCGGTCAGGTGGAATAATGATTGCCAAAGGGCTTTCGAGAAAATAAAAGAATATCTACAGGAACCTCCAATTCTCATGCCTCCAGTTCCAGGGAGACCATTGATCATGTATTTGATTGTGCTTGAAGGATCCATGGGTTATGTTCTCGGTCAACATGACGAGACGGGTAAGAAGGAGCACGCCATCTACTACTTGAGCAAAAAATTCAATGATTGCGAATCCCGATACTCAATGCTTGAGAGGACATGCTGTGCACTTGCATGGGCTGCTAAGCGATTGAGGCAATATATGTTCACTCATACAACCTTGTTAATTTCAAAGATGGACCCTGTCAAGTACATATTTGAGAAACCAGCATTGACCGGACGGGTTACACGTTGGCAGATGGTGCTGACTGAATATGATATCCAGTATACTTTTCAGAAGGCCATCGAAGGAAGTATCCTGTCAGACTATCTTGCACAATAGCCTATTGATGATTACCAACCCATGAAATTTGATTTCCCTGATGAGGACATCATGTTTCTCAAAGTTAAAGACTGCGAGGAACCACTCCCGGAGGAGGGGCCAGACCCTGAATCCAAATGGAGTTTGATGTTTGATGGGGCCGTCAACATGAATGGATGCGGAGTTGGAGCAGTTCTTATCACGCCAGAAGGTGTTCATATGCCCTTCACTGCCCAGGTAACTTTCGGATGCACCAACAATGAAGCAGAATATGAAGCTTGTATAATGGGGATAGAGGAGGCGATTAATTTGCAAATTAAGACCCACGATATCTTCGGTGATTCAGCTTTGGTAATCAATCAAGTGAATGGGAACTAGTACACGCACCAGACACATCTGATTCCGTATAGAGATTATACGAGAAGACTGCTGAAGTTTTTCACAACGGTAAAGCTGTACCATATTCCTCAAGATGAGAATAAGTTTGCTGATGCCTTGGCCATATTGTCTTCTATGATCAAAGTGCAAAGGTGGTACCATGTACCCAAGATTAATGTGTCTCATCTTGACAGACATGCACACGTATTTGCTGTTGATGTAGTGTCTGATGACAAGCCGTGGTTTCATGATATCAAATGCTTTTTGAAGAGTCGAGAGTACTCGCCGGGGGCATCTACCAAAGATAAGAAGACTTTGAGGAGATTGTCTGGTAGCTTTTCTTGAACCAAGATGACGTGTTGTACAAACGGAACTTTGACATGGTTTTACTCAGATGCGTGGATAGACACGAAGCAAACATGTTGATGCAAGAAGTGCACGAAGGCTCTTTCGGTACCCATGCCAGAGGACATGCAATGGCAAAGAAATTATTGAGGTCGGGGTATTATTGGTTGACTATGGATGCAGATTGTTGTTCATACGCCCGCAAATGCCACAAATGTCAGATCTATGCAGATAAAGTGCATGTACCTCCGAATCCGTTGAATGTCGTGTCTTCTCCTTGGCCCTTTGCAATGTGGGGCATTGACATGATTGGAAAGATTGAGCCAACGGCTTCCAACAGCCATCACTTCATTTTGGTCGCTATTGATTACTTTACTAAGTGGGTGGAAGCAGTGTCTTATGCTAGTGTCACCAAGCAGGTGGTAGCCAGATTTCTGAAAAGAGATATCATCTGTTGCTATGGAGTGCCCGAAAGAATCATTACTGATAATGGTTCTAATCTCAATAACAAAATGATGGCAGAATTATGTCGGGACTTCAAAATTGAGCATCACAATTCTTCGCCGTACCGTCCAAAGATGAATGGCGTTGTTGAAGCGGCCAACAAGAATATCAAGAAGATTGTACAAAAGATGGTGGTGACCTATAAAGACTGGCATGAGGTGTTACCGTTTGCCTTGCATGGGTACTGAACATCAGTAAGGACATCTACTGGGGCAACACAGTTCTCATTGTGTATGGTATGGAGGCAGTCCTACCAGTTGAAATCGAGATTCCCTCGCTAAGAGTTATGATGGATGTCAAGCTGGATGAGGCAGAATGGGTCCGCACCCAATTCAATGAGCTGAGCTTAGTTGAGGAAAAGAGACTAGCAGCTATTTGTCATGGTTAATTATATCAGAGAAGAATGAAGTAAGCATTTGATCAGAAAGTGCGACCTCGGGAGTATCAAGTTGGTGAATTGGTACTTAAAAGGATCCATCCTCCAAACACAGATCACAGGGGAAAATGGACACCGAACTATGAAGGTCCATTTGTGGTTAAAAAGGTTTTCTCTGGCGGAGCCTTAATGCTTACAACCATGGATGGTGAAGATTTTCCATACCCTGTCAACTCAGACGCAGTAAAAAAATACTTCGCATAAAAAGACCCGCTGGACAAAAAAAAAGGAAAAGTCCAGGCAAAAAAGGGCATCCCGACGAACCATAAAAACAGAATAAAAAGGTTCGGGCAAAAATTAGGGATACAAAGTAAAAAAAAATTGTACACCCGGTGAGTTGGAAATCCGCAAGGACAACTCAGGCAAGAAAGGGTATCCCGGTGGATTGAAAACCCGAAAAGGGCGGTCCACGCAAAAGAGGGATTAACCGAAGACTGTGATATGAGTCATCTGTACTGCCTCATCGTTTCACTCAAACTGGCAATCTACAAAGGGTAGGAATCGGTCCGATCATTCTCCTCAGAAAGCGAAGATAATAGGAAAGTCTTGAAGACATACTGGTCATAGCAGAATTGAAACTCAGTGAAACACCATTTCACATTGCCATTAGGATAGTTTCTGTTCTCAATTTTTAGCGATCACCTCTTTCCAGGGATTGCTTCCTGATGTACTTGCCTATTCTGGGCACTTCAATCAATAAAGTTGGTTATTCAGTTAAAAAGCTTCTTATTTGTTTTCATTTTACTATTTTGTTTACAAAAACGTCCGAATTTTTGATAAAAAACATTGCATTGTTGAAAACATTGAGGCTTTACAATAACATGCACAGGGAAAACATTTAAAGTTGCTTTGAATGTTGATTAACTCCGAACGGTGGATTCAAACCATGCAATCCCCTGGACATATGTGTGCATTTCTTTTGTTGCAGGTTTACATTCAGGAGCCTGACATGAAGTCATTTTCAGCACAAAGCATTGTTAATTGCTCTCCCCAATAAGTGGTGGTTCAGAGTTAGATTTTCTCAGTTGCAGAAATCATATCCAGCACGGGGCACGTGCATATCATTTTGATTACCGGGGCAATCATGTTCAGGAAAGGGTTCACATGTCACCCTTTCGTCACAACTTTTACTGATTGAGTCCACCATTCGGTCGATAATCGTTCACGACAATTCGATATCGGTGAATCAATTTCAACTGGGTATCGTTGCATCTTATTAAGTCGATTCTCGCATTCAGTACTGCCAACAGCTACAAGCTTTTCTGTGTCGATAACGGTTGGAAATTCCCTAGTAGAGTTGCTTCGCAGACCTTGCAGCTAATGTTCAAGACTCAGTGAGTGTCCAGGAGTTGGGAGACGCCAAATCTTCTGTAAAATCCTCTTAGGACGATTTCTTTAGATCAGTCGTGTATCCTGGGGCAAAAGCGAGTTTGTGATCCTTCCCAAGCATGAGGCATCTGGAAATCCCTCCGGCAGGATGTGCTCCAGATCTATTATCCCCAGTAGAGTAATCTACCAGTTAATACGATTAGCTCAAATCTCAGTATTTGTCTAAGAGTTTGAAGATGTTTGGTCTTCTATAAAATCCTCTTAAGATACATTCCTCAGTACGAGACGCTTTGAAGCGGTTCTCCCCAACAGAGTTTGTTGTAAACTCATATGCCCAGTGGAGTCGTCAAACGGAAAGTTCGCCTAACATGGGGGCATTTGGGTACTTATCCTAGGCCTGACAGTTTTGTTCCTTAACAGATTACCGTGGATTTGCTTTGTGTTTTCCCAGTAGATCTCTAGGGACTCTTTCTCAGCATGGTGCAACGGAACGTCTTCCAACCAGGATTCGCCTACCCCCGACGGAGTAGTTCCGATCCTCAGCAAGATCGTATCTCTGGTAGTTGTATCCCCACAGAGTTCAGCATTGAATCTTGTCAGCAATACTCCTCAGCTGAGTTATTTTTTTCCCCCGCAGAGGTTTATCAGATCAACAGAATCTCTTCCTCAGCAAAGTGTTAGTATATTCTTTCCCCAGCCGAGTCAGAAGGCTGATTATCCCTGCAAAGGATCTCGAGTTTGATAGATCCCCAGGCAGAGTTTTGATGACTTTTTTTTCCTCAGCAGAACGTCATTCAAAAATTCTCATCCCCAGCGGAGTTGCTATGACCAGAATTCATCCTTAGACAGATGAAATAATCCCTGGCAGAGTCATCATTTCCCCATATCTCAAAGTCCAATTTATTTTTGGCAAGCGTATCAATTTGGAGTAGACAGATTATTCAGTCATTCTCCGGCAGAGATATTATCCTTTCAGGAGTCTCTGAGGTCATATCATTGACCATTGTTCCTCAGCAGAGTCAGCATGGGATGTCTGATATGTATGCAGAGCGTAATCCAGTGTTGAATCATTCTTAAATCCCACCAGCAGTGTGGCAAGCCAGTAGTCATCTGGCGTCGTCCCAAAATACATTCTTAAAGCCCACCGGAAGCGTGGCAAGCCATTAGTCGACTGGCGTCGTCCCAAAAGAAATTCTTAAAGCCCACCGGTAGCGTGGCAAGCCAGTAGTCGTCTGGCGTCGTCCCAAAAGACATTCTTAAAGCCCACCGGCAGCGTGGCAAGGCAGTAGTCGTCTGGCGTCGTCCCAAAAGACATTCTTAAAGCCCACCGGCAGCGTGGCAAGCCAGTAGTCATCTGGCGTCGTCCTAAAAGACATTCTTAAAGCCCACCGGCAGCGTGGCAAGCCAGTAGTCGTCTGGCGTCGTCCCAAAAGACATTCTTAAAGCCCACCGGCAGCGTGGCAAGCCAGTAGTCATCTGGTGTCGTCCCAAAAGACATTCTTAAAGCCCACCGGCAGCGTGGCAAGCCAGTAGTCGTCTGGCGTCGTCCCAAAGACATTCTTAAAGCCCACCGGTAGCGTGGCAAGCCAGTAGTCGTCTAGCATCGTTCAAAAGACATCTCTCCAGTTTCATGGTTATCATCAGAGTTTTACCCAAGCAGAGTTCATTTGGTTGGGTTTATATCCTTTTTCTTCTTCTCCACAGAGTGCAAATTTTCTGGTTATTCTTCAGTATTCAATCCCTCCATACCTTGAAAGTCTGAAAGCAACCGCTATCATCCATTCAGGTCTACAGTGATTGGATAGGGGCAGCTGTAATACTCCAAAACTTTCCCTCTCATTTTTCATATCATTTAGCATATGCTTTCATTGCATTCAAGTCATAGAAAAAACAAAGCATTGCATTGCATTCAGCATAGGGCATGTGATCAATGCTTTTCAGAGTATTGATCATCCAATGCAAGAGAGCTAGAATCAAGGGTCTTCAAGCAAGCCTCAAGAGTCTTTTACATCTCATATGATCTCAACTGATCCCACAAGTCATTGGAAGAAGAGAATTCCCCCAAGAAGATTGGACAGTTCATCACCTCCTATAAAAAAAAGTCCAAATTAGGGTTTGTGATTCAAGCAGTCTCTTGATGAAATTTTGGTTCAAACTTGATCTCAATGTTTTCTACATGATGTCGAGTATCTAAGGATGGAAGATTGCCCATTGGTTCATTTTAGAAGAGGTTCAATTGGTCAGTTGCTTGAGAATCAAGAAATTGGGGGGAAAAGTCAACTGTGCAGTGAAAAAAGTCAACTCCTGACTTTTTAAGGTCAAATTCATGAAATTCAAGTTACGTATGTTCATTGAACAAGATTTTATCAAGAAATGATGGAGGAATTATCAAAAATCAAGAATTGTACAAAGTTGCCATTTTTAGAAACTTAGGGTTTCCAAAAATGGCAAGTTTGGACCATTTTGCACTACACTTCAAGGCATTCTTTCTTCAAGATAAAAGCTTCAAACTTCAGACCCAAGTTGAGCCGATTAAAGATCACATTCCAAGCTTCAAATCCATATAAAGAACTCTTCCATTGGATCAAAATTGAGAGAGTTATGATCAATCAAAGTGGAGCAAAATCAAGGCAAATTTCAAGTCATGGCAAGGCAAGTTCAGGCCTCCAGGCCATAATTTCATCAAACACTTGGTGTACCAAATGTCAAGCCCATTTTCTCAATCAAGAAGGCTTCAAATGAAAAATTGTTGAACATCAAAGTTGTTCATCTCCATGTCCTCTTCAACTTTGATGTTGGACATTTTTTCATTTGAACATGTTATGAAGGTCATATGAGGGTTCAAAGAGAGATGTTTCATGCTGAAAATCCACAAGGCCATTGTCATGCACACCATGCAGGTTGGCACGCCCATAAACCAGTTTTGTGCACTTGAGTTCATGACCATTTTTATGCACTTTAAAGGCTGAAATTCACTTTGATCCAAACATCAAACATGTTCTTTGATAAGTCTTTAATCCATAGGCCTTGGAATCATTCAATTTCATGAGCTATACATGAAGATATTCCTCCATAAAGTCCATCAATTTCATCCTGACCTTGCTAATCCAAAAGTGGAATTGTTGTGCATTATTCTTGGTTTGATTTCCCATTCACACGCATGCTCACACCAGTCACACATTACTTCATTAAGCCATACAATCCTTCTTACACATGATACATAGCATGCTACAAAGAAGAAAATGAACAAACTTGTAAAGCAAGCTTGCTGGAGTAACACATCATCACCACCTCTCATTTCTAAAACCTCACCATAAGTAGCATAAACCTCTCCACACTCTAACTGCACTCACCAACTCGTGCCATTAACTAACTTAACTCAGTTAGTTAACTCAAACCCACTTAACTATCTTTCTAACTGTTAACCACACTGGTTAACATCTTAACCTTGCATATATAAGCTCCACTGCTCACAGAATTGAGAAGCTTCATTCATTTTTCACAAATTTCACCAATTGTTCTCACTTTTTCTCTCTGAACTTTCTCTCTGAGCTCTCTCTCATTGCACGATTTCTTCTTCATTTCATCATCATCATCATCAAGTGTTCATTATTGATCAAGAACAAGTTGAAACAAGATGAATTTCTCAAGTGCAATCTCACTTCAGATTTGATTTTCTCTCTGTTTTAATCAAGATTCAAAGCTTTAGAGCATTTATTTTGCTCTTAGAGAGATCAAGATCAAGTTCTCCTCTCTGGTATTCTTGTAGATTCAAGAGTTCTTCAAGTTTCAGGTTCCTATTTCTCAACTTTTTCTTGTATTAAATCACTAATTATAGCTTGTTTTTGTTGATTTAGGCTTAATAGAAGCAGTGTGAATATTCTGGTTAGTTGATAGACCTCTTAGAGGTGTATATCCAAACTTAGGGCAAAATGTTTGTGATCATTTCTTGCTATGTGTGCATGATCTGTGAAAAATACTTGTGGATTCATTATCTATGTAAGTTCAGCTCTCGAATGGTGTATGGTTTGTGATTTTCTGGAGAATTTGAGGATTGCAGGTGGTGGTGTGTCGCCGGAGAAGATGACCGAAGGTCCTTCTCCGGCCGGTGAGTTTTATTTAGGGTTTAATCTTCAGTTTAAATTGTGGCCATTGGATCTTTATGCGTGAACGGCTAGGATGGTGCCAGCGAATAAATGAAGGAGCGTCTCCCTCACGTGCCTCCTCTTTCTCTTTGAATGCTTGTGTGTGTGCGTTCATGTTTGTTAATGTATGTGTGCATCATGAAGCGTTAGATTTGTTTGACTACCTGATTATCATGCGTTGACTTGATCTAGTGGTTGTGATGGAATCCACGTGTGATTGAGCATACACCTTAACCATACACACACACGCGCCTTTTGGACTGGACTCTTAATTACTATCTGTACCCCCATGTTCTGAGCCCAAACCATTTTTAAACTGAAAATTTACTTTCGCCACACCCCCTGCATTATTTTCTTTGTATTTTAATTTCTTTTTTTTATATTGTTTTTTAAAATATTAATTCAACTCTGAAAATTCTAAATAAATTCACCAACCACCTTGACACATAAAACTAATTTTCTATAATTTTTAATTCTGATTTTAGTAATTTCTGCTTATATTTACATAATTTCTTTTTAATTTCCTTTTAAATGATGTTCTTCATTGGTAGTTGAACTTCCCCATTTTATTTCTCTTAACTCACATACTCTTTTGCATTCATTCTTTTTGTACTTGTTAAATAATATCTGCAAGCATCTAAAAACATTTTCATTTTATTTTTAAAGTCATTTTATCTTAGGCTTTGATGTTCATATTTGAGCTTTCTTTGGATGTGTTTCAATGAGACTTGGTGAGGCCTTTTGATCATGTTTCCTTTTGAGTTTTGCCATGAGTTTTGATACATGTTTACCCCCTGACTTAGGTTAGTTGAGACTTATGTTCATTATTTTTTCTCATGTGATTTGGTAATTGTTTGATACCTTGAATTTGAAGCAACTTTTGTACATGTTCTTCTACTTCCATCTAACATGATTTTGATGAGGCACTTGTGCCATCTTGTTTTGTTTGCTTTGTGTGAGATTATAGGGTTTGTTTAAAGGATTATAGGTCCTTCTAGGTTCACTTATAGGTCATTTTTATTGGTGTTTACCTTTGATGTGTGTTTAGGCATTTTAGCTTGCATTTTTGTCCTAATTCCTCATCTCATTTCTTCTTGTGCTCTATATGATTTGTGTTTGCATTGAGTATACCATTTCACTCATATCATTTGCATATCATCAACTGTATGCTACTGGTCTATATGCATTCATACTCATTTCATATGTTATGCATCTTTAATATGTAAGTTTGTGCCTCTAATTGAAACATGTCTATCTCCTTTCCATTTCTTCTTCATCTATTTTCTATTACTTGAATCATTTCATCCATGACTTGTATGATGGTTCATATGCATTATAAGACATTCATAAATGAAGTATGCTTCTGACCTTGAAATTTCTTTAAGCAAAAATACATGTTCATCTTGCATCTTTATTCATCTTTCATCAACTACTTTCATGGTGCATTTCTTTGATGTTTAGGGCATTGTTTGTGCAAATTTTGATTGTGTTTGGTACCTTAACTTTAGAGGACTCTCTTAGGGTATAAGTTATGACTTATTAATTTTTTCAACCTTTAGGACCTTTCTTCTTTAGTCCTTGACTTGTTTGACCTTTACTTGTTATCCTTTCTTTATTTCTTTACTTGTAAATTATTTTTGCTAACATTTTTAGGGGCTAATGGTAAGTCAAGTGTGTGGGTGTGCACCCACATACAACCTTTTCTTTTATTTCTTTTAAGCTTTCAATTTGTGCAAAGCACTTCAATGCTTTCTTTGTTCAATCTCTTTCACCCCTGTAATACGGTGGAGAACTGACTTTTTAATTTTGTTTTTCGCAAAACATGTTGCGGTTAGCAAGAGTCGCCACCGACTTTTCTTTTATCCAATTTATTTAGGAAAGGTGAAAAGAACAGGAAAGACCTTTTTGAAAAGATTTTGAGTTCGGGGGGTAAGTTATGAAAAGGGAAGGTGTTAGCACCCCTTTTCATCCGTAGTTATCTACGGGCTCTTAATTGCTTGCTCACTTGTTTGCTTTGAAAAATCTTGAGTGTGAGGTGTATTAGAAAATGTTTAGGAAAAGAATGAACTTTGTAATGATCCTCGTTTGGGATGTATACAAAGTATTTATCTTTGAAATGTTTTGTTTTTGAAAAGATAGTTTGAAAAGAATTTGAAGTGTGAGTGATTTTTTTGTTTGTTGGAGGTGTGAGCAAGCAATCTAGGAGTTTACCATCCTACCCTACTCAATAGGTCTTAGTCTGTTAGTTTCTTGAATCCTTTATGATAGGACTATCCCTACTATTTAGAAGTAGGTAGTCACTATCTTGGATGTGAGGGACAATCGTTTTGTTAAGTCTTTAAAGGATAAGACTGTCCTTACTAGTGAAGAGTAAGTAGTCCTTATCTTTTAAGACGTGCTGGGGGGTATAGTCATTGAAGGCAACAAGGGTACCCTTAGCATTTTTCCAGAGGGACATCATCATTTAATCGAAGGGTCATCGAGGAGCAAGATCATTTTATCGAAGGGACTTTCTGTGGGACCATGATCTTTTATCTGAGGGACTATGATGATTTCATTTGATAAGCGTCTTTGCTAAGGGTATCCTATTTATCCGAGGGACTTGACCATTTGATTTCGAAGGCAACTGAGGTGTGTTACCCTAAAGGTGAGGTGTGTGAAAGTGTTTGTATTCATGGTATTTGTCTTTGGATTAGTGGGCTAAGTCTGTTTTTATTCACATACATTCTTTTCACACCCTATTGTTACTAACCACACAGTTAATTATTTTGTGGAATTTAAAAGCGAAAAATAAACCCTAAGCTATTACATCATGGGGAGGGGGTACATGATTTAAACTGGGGGAGTGCAGAAATTAAAATGACGGAAATTAAATTCCTAATTATTACAAGAAAAATTAGCATCCTATACATTTTTTCTAAGGAAATTAAAGGAATGCAATAAAAAGCGAGAAAAGGTCGAGAATCGGGAGATTGAGAAGATGGAAAAGGATATAGAAGAACATATTTTTTGGATTTTTTAAATTAAATAAGAATTAAATTTTAGTCATTTTTTTTGTATTTTATCATTATGAAAATAAGGAAAATATATTTTATTGTATTAAAATCAATTATTTAAAAAAAAGACTTGATTAATTTATTTTGATATTTTTTGTTTTTTTTTTCATAAAAAAAAGGTTAATTTGATTAAAATAAAAAAAGGAACTAGATTAAAGTTTATTTACAAAATCTTTTTATTTTATGATAATAACATATATTACATATTATATTGTTTATGAAAATAAATAATAGGTGAAAAAAAAGCAATTGATTTTTATTTGGTTGGTTAAGAAAAATTATTAGGTTAATTATTAATTAAAAGAAAACAAAAGAAATAAAAGAAAGTAAAATAAATAAAAGAAAATAAGAAAAGAAAAAAGAAAATGAGAGAAAATAGCAAAAAAAAACCAATCTGAGGTCGAACCCAGGACCTCAGCTTTACCAGCTTCCTCATTCACCACTAGGTTGCGCGTCTGTTTCTGTTAAAAGATAGAAAACGAAAAAATATAAAATAAACAAAAAAAGCCAAAACGCCCAGCACTGTTCATCGTCTTCTTCGTTGCACCGTGCAGAATTCGCTACCATTTTGCTACGGTTTTGCTACCATTTTGCTACGATTTCGTTCGTAGCTAAAAGACCTGCAGATTTAAAACTCATAACAATCAACGATTTAAAAGACCAAAAGTATTCAAATCCCCTAATTCGACCCCTAGGAATCCAAATCCGTCAATATTTTTGGTTAAAACCCGCTGTAGAGGGAGGTTCGAAGAACATCTTCTTCATGCCCTAGCCATGGTGAATCGTGTCCCCTGCATGAAAGCTTCACATAAAAGCATCAAAACAATTCTAATGATGCATATGAACATAAATATGTATGAAAAATGAGTTAAAACATTATGAAATCAAGAGTACGAAAATTGAAAAGAGGGAGGAGCGGTCATGGCTTGTAGTTCATGGTTTGTGTGCTTTTAACCTTCAAGGATGAGTGGGATAGCCTCCTGGGATCTCCTTGATGATGTTTGGATGTATGAAACTGATTGAATCTTACTGTAAAATATTTTTTTATTGTGCCCTAGTTTCACCACTTTTTGAACTTATTTTTAGGGTTTATGGAGCAAAGAATTTCGTGCCTGAAGTTGGTGAGGATCATGAGCTTATATAGGGGAGTATTTCAGGTCAAAAAGATTCATGGGCTTGGGTCATATTGATTCACCTTTGAATGATGATAAAAACTTGCTATTTTGGTGCATATTTGGTCATCATATCTTTCCCTTCTCAATGTGCACGAATTTGGACCAAATATATTGACCATAAACTTCATGATCTGATCCCATAATGAAGATCACATCAAATATTTGATTTTCTAATATTTATTTCAATAAAAATTAAATTTAAATGAATTAAATCCAAAATAAATAAAATAAATAAAGAAAATGCAAATATTATGACCATGAGGTCGTGGATCCTCTCAATATTAAGTTTGGATCAGAAAAGAATGGGCTCATTTGTCAAAAAATCAAGTTTTAGTCATTACTTGCTTCATGCACCCCCCTCAAATTTGCTCAACTTTGACAATGCATAACTTTCTCAATTTTTATCTCATGAGTGCAAAATAATACTTTTTGGAAACCTCAAGATGTCCTCTAATCACTCCTTTTGGTCCCATGTCAATTTGATCTTCCATGTTCAAGTTATGAGCTTTTGAAAAAGGTTGACTTTTGTTGACTTTCAAAATGACCTATAATGTCTTGGCTCATATCTCCCGAATGAAGCATTTATGGACTTGGCTTGTGAGACACAAAGTTGTAGGGAATTAAATTTCCTTCAAGATGGGCTTTGGTTGAGGAATTTTTGATGAAGTATGTGGAAGTTATGCCTGGTCAAAGTACAGTTGATTTTTCCTACAAAAACCCTAATTTAGTAACTCCCGATTCTTGATGATTCTGAGGTTTCCTTGATGAATCATGATCAACCCTTGATCAAAAGATGAATTTCAACCCATAATCTTGATGTTGACCAAAAATCTTGAGGTTTGACTTTGTGTTGACCACAGTTGACTTTTTGACCAAGTTAACTGATTTTTGACTGTCTGAGCATCTGACTGACCAAACTTGTAAGGAAAGTCTTGAAACTTGTTATGAGGATTCTTTGAAGTGTATGGGACACCATGAAGTCCTTTTGAAGCTTTATAAGTCCAATCTACTTTGAGAAGTACACAACCCTAGTTGGATTTATTGCTTAGGAGGAGGTTTTGTCTGATGAAACTTTTGAGTACTCTTGAGCAACTGAAAATCTTATGAATCACTAGGAGACCTCTTGAGGCATATTGTCTTGAATATGTGAGGGAAAATTTTGCGGTACAACAACCCCCTTTGAATTCTCAACTTAGCTTCCATCTTGGAAGTAAGTTTGAACTCATTCTTCTTCTCTTTTCTTTTAGAGTTAGGTTTCAAACCACACTAACCATTAGGAACATCCAAGCATGATAACTCTTAGGATTATTAGTCTCCCATTTATACTTTTACCTTTCTCAACCTTTGAGTCTCTCTTCTTGTCATCTCAAAACAAAAGCAAAAACACTTAATAAAGGCATAACATATATCGTATTTGAGCCTTTCATGTGAGAATAAGATGGTGAGGGATCTTCTCTCACTTTCTTAGAATGTTTAGCGTACGTCCCGTCTTGGGTCGATATGCGAGGCATTCAATCCTACGTGATGGACTTAAATACAATATGTGTTGTAAACACACCAATAATCAAAACACTTCTTCTTAAAAGATACGAAAACAAACAAACAATTCTCTTCTCATCTCCTTCATTCTATTCCTTAAGGACTCGTCATGTCCGTTCTACCGCAAATAGGTAACGCCTAAGTCTCCATACAGCGAGCTGCAACACCTAACTGCTAGGACGTGCACTCTGACATTTCCATTAAAAAACACAAACAAAGCAACCCTTGTTGAGGGGAACTACATCGCTCTGATTCTCATGTTCCCGATGAGATACGTAGGCAGTGGGGTAGGGCCCATTCGAGCACTTCTTTTATTTTCCCTATATTTGTTTCTCGTTCTCTCTCATTTCCTTTTCCAGTATCTTTTCTATCACCCTTTGAGCAGTACTTCAAGCGTGGATCCCGTCGAGTACGACGGACGTGAAGGGGTGCCAATACCTTCCCTTCACGTAACCGACTCCCTTACCCTTTCTCTTTGGTTCGCGAGACCTCGTTCTTTCCTTTCTCCCGGGTTTGTGCAGCATTACCCTTTCCTTTCTTTGGGATAAAAATGCCTGGCTGACGACTCTCTTTCTTTCTTCCGCGCCACTTTCGCGTTTGTACCTGGATGAAAATCCCGGGAGTGATAACAAAGACCTTACAAAATAACAAATAAATTTCATTTCAATGAACTTAAATAGAATCAATAATCTTCTATAATATGAGACAAATACTTTACAAAATAAAATGGTTTACACGCTTTTCATTTTCATACAAAGACTTTGCAAAATAACAAATAAATTTCATTTCATTTTCAGACAAAGACTTTACAAGTAAACCAATTATGAAACATGAGAGAAAGAAACATGAGCAAAATATAAACGGAAATGCAATATAATCATTAACATGAGACAAAGAATCATGAGCGAAAGATAAACAGAAATGCAATATAATCAACCATTCAAACATCAAACATTAAACCCCAAGTAAACAAAAAAAATCTAAGGGAAAGAGAAACACACACACACACAGAGGGAAAGAGAGAGCGAGAGAGAGAGAGAGAGAGAGAGAGAGAGAGAGAGAGAGAAAGGATATATATATATATATATACATGCACACACACACACACAAAGAGAGAGAGAGAGAGAGAGAGAGAGAGAGTGTGTGTGTGTGTGTGTGTATGTGTATGAGAAAGAGATAGAGAGAGAGAGAGAGAGAGAGAGAAAGAGATAAATATGAAGAACTTACATGATCGGTGGTGGTTCGTTCGTGGTGCACGATGAGGTAAAGACAATGAAGAATTGACGGTGGCAATGATGTTGTAAATGAGAGAATATGAAACTGAAATCCTAGATACTAAAATGGAAATTAGGTGTATTATCTCTATAAGAAGGGTTTGTGTTTGTGTGTAGAGTTTTTTTTTTGGGCCAAGTGTATCCAACTAGCCAGCCCGTCCATGAATAAGCCCATTCGAAAATCACTAAACCACCCAAGATAATAATAATTTACTTCTTATTGGGTCGGTCGAGTTTGGATTTTGTTGGGCTCAAATAAACAATTTGAAATTGACCGGTCCAATCCATGTCAATACAGTTTTAGTCAATCTGGTAACCCAATGACCCAGCCCACCTGAACCGTTCCTAAATGGGCCAAATGAATTGGTCAGATTGGGTCGGTTTCCTTTTTTTGTCCAGCCCTACCCCACTCTCTCATTTATATGATTGATTTGATATCGAATTTTCTATGTCTTAAAATGATTAATTTAATAGGCTAATTTACACATATTAAAAAAATTAAAAATGAAATAAAAAGATTACTTGTTTATACAAAAATTCAACAACAACAACAAGCAGGGCCGACTTAACATATCTCGAGGCCTGAGACAAAATTTAAAACTAATTTTTGTAACAAAATATAAATATTTTAGTTTTAGATTTTTTATGATGTTAAAAAATTTATTAAATCATCACAATAGATTTTATTTAATATTGTATTTTCATTAATAATAAAATCAATTCATTTGAAAACTTTTTCATCGGTTTTTGAAAATTTTATATTTGAAAAATTTTCTCTCAAACTTCATTTTTTAGAAACATAGTTATCAAATCTTCTATATTATATAACAGAAATTTATATATATATATATATATATATATATATATATATATATATATATATATATATATATATATATATATATATATATATATATATATATATATATATATATATATATAAGTGTTAATTTTAAACTAATTAATAATATAATATATATTATAAATGAATCTTATTACACATGTTTAAAATTTTATGGTTTTTTATTTTAAGAAATTGATTAATTAAAACCTATTATATAGAAGAAAAACAATAGATGCCCTAGGCGGTAGCCTAGGTGGCCTACCCCTAGGGCCAACTTTTACAACAAGCAATTTTTATCCTACTAAGAGGAATCGTTACATGGATCAATTTTTGCCATAATATTCTATTCAAGATTATGTTTCTATCCAAATCGTTAATCTTCATATCTTTCTTAATAACATTTTTTATAGTCTTTATAGGTTTTTATCTTCATCTAGTTATTTTACTTCGCTCTATTTGATATACTCTTCTTGTCACAATATCTATAAATCTTCTATGTATATGCACAAATCACCTAAATCTATTTTTCCACTATCTTCCCTACTATAGACGCTACCCAACACTCTAATATTTTTATGTTTAATCCTATCATGTCTAATCTTTCCACAGATTCAACACAACATTCTCATCTCTGCTACATTTATTTTATTCTCGTGTTGATTCTTAATCGTCCAACATTTTGTCTCGTACAGTATCGCAAGTCTCACCGTAGTCCGATCAAAAGAACTCGTCAGCTTGAGTGGTACCATAGTGTCACATAAAACACTTGAAGCCCTTCTCAATTTCAGCCACTCATCTTAAATTTAATGGTTTACACCCCCTTTTATTTCTCTATCATTTTACATTATGGATCTGAGATATTTAAACTGTATGACTTGCGGGATGATATATCATCTCCAACCCCGTCTCCATGTCTCTAACCTCTTATTTAAATCCCCCCTCGACTCTTCAAGTAAGATTATATCATCTGCAAAATGCATGTATCTTGGTGTTAACTCTGAGATATATTCTTAAAATATAAGATTAAGATTTTAACACTAAACTAGCCAGATGCACATATGGCCGCACCTGTAAATTTATTTTCTACAATATAAAATGTATTTAGATACGTATCTAATTTTGAAATTAGCTATTAATTTTAAAATGCACAATGATTAGATACACTCAATTGTATTAAAATACAAAGAGAAAAAAAAGGGACTTGTGAGATGAGAAAAAAATATTTAATATTTTAAAATAAGGATTTTATCTTGAAAATTAAGGTAATTGTTGATTAAAATAAAACATGTATTATGTTGATAGTGACCCGTGAAACAGAAAGTTTATTTGATACAATATAAGATGTATGTAAATACATATGTAAATTTAAAATGAGTTACTTAATTGTAAAATGAAAAATGATTATATAAACTCAATTGTATTAAATAATCATGCCAAAAGAAATAAAAAATTTCGTGGGATGAAGAAAGAAAAAATGGAATTTTGATATTTTAAAATATGGATTTTGTGTTTCAAATCAAGGCAAATTGTTGATTAAATAAAATAGATATTGTGTTGATAAAGACCCGTGAAATAAAAAAACTATTTGATACAATATAAAATATATTTAGATACACATGCAAAATTTGAAATGATTTACTTTATTGTAATATGAACAATAATCATGTAAATTTAATTAATTTAAATAATCATACAAAAAGAAAAGAAAAAAAGGGAACTGTAAGATGGAGAAAGAAAAAATTAATATTTGAAAATAAGGATTTTGTCTCTCAAATTAAAATAATAATTGATTAAAATAAAATATATATTGTGTTGATAGTGACCTGTAAGATAAAATAAATTGTTAATTTTTTAAAATTAAAAAATAGATTATTAGTATTGTTAGTGATAATAAATAAATAGAAAAAAAATAAAATAAAATTGAAAAAGTATAGGAAAAAGAAATGTAAGAGAGATTTAAAGTTTTTAATGAAGAGAGAGAATGGATGTATGTAATATTTAATTATGATTTAATTGGTGTTTATTGGAAAATGAATGTCATATGTCAATCTTAGAAAGAGTTGGATGTATAATAGATTGTTGAAATTTGATGCATAGCATGATGTAATAGGAGATAGAAATTGGAATGGAAAATGTAAACATTACTTGTTTACTTAAATGTCATTTTCTTAGTGTAAATAATTTATAGTGAAAGGGCAATTTAAGGAGTTCATGCAATTGATTTTTTATGAGTTAATAGTTGATGACATTTTCTATGTTTCAAAGGATTTATGAGAAGTTTGTGGGAAAAGAGTCGGGGGATGCTTTTTCCACCCTTATAGATGCTCTCACACCACCGTGAAAAATCCATAATGTCCCTAGTGTCTAGAGATGCATCTTCGGACGCACCTTTTTTAGTCATTTTTCAGACCAAATTGAAGAGTCACCTTTTTTACGTAAAAATTTAATTCGGAAATGCATCTGTGTATGTGAAAAAAATGTGTCCGAAGATGCATCTCCATAAACACCATTTATTTTAAACATAAATTATGCATACTTTAAAAAAACCACTTAAATTATCATGTATCTAAGGTAGCTTGTTTCTTGTTGCTATTATGAACATGATAATTGTTAAGAAATGTGGTTGAGCCTAACTCAATCCTACAAAACCGGTTGGTAAGGTGAGGGGTGTCACTCTATATAAACCTTTTATGAGTCTTATCTTTAGCCAATGTGGGACTTGGGTTTTTCCCAATACACCCCCTCACGCCCAGTACTATTGGGCTTGGTGCGTGGATATGAACATTTTTTTTCCTATACACCCCCTGGCGCCCAACATTTTTTTGTTGGGCTTGGTGCACATGTATAAATGGTGGGTTTCCTGAATCGATAGGCTCTTGATACCATGATAGAATTAGAGTTTATCAGAGCCTCGTTTCTTAACATGGTATCAAAGCCTCGTTTAAGATCCGGTGGGCCACCTTCTATGGTTTCCCCTATCGGGCCACCTACCATTTATTTCCATGCTCCAGATGTCCAGTCCTGGGCGTGAGGGTATGTTAAGAGTCCCACATCGGACAATATATGGCATGAACATGTGTTTAAAAGTGGGACAACCCTCACTCTACAAACCAATTTTGTAGGGTTGAGTTAGACCCAATCACATTTCTTAACATCCATATATTGTCCGATGTGGGACTCTTAACACACCCCTTCACTCCCAGAACTGGACATCTGGAGCGTGGAAATAAATGGTGGGTGGTCTGATAGCGGAAACCATAGAAGGTGGCCCACCGGATCTTAAACGAGGCTCTGATACCATGTTAAGGAATGTGGTTGGGCCTAACTCAATCCTACAAAATCGGTTGGTAAGGTGCGAGTGCCACTCTATATAAACCCTTTGTATATTGTATCTTTAACCAATGTGGGACTTGGTTTTTTCCCAATACACCCCCTCACGCTAAGCACTATTAGGCTTGATGCGTAGATATAAATGGTGGGTGGCCCGAATTATCGATGTATGAGACTTGGTTTTTCCCATACACCCCCTTACGCCCAGCACTTTTTTGGCTAGGTGCGCATATATAAATGGCAGGTGGCCCGAATAGATAGGCTCATGATACCATGATAGAATTAGAGTTTGACCTAACTCAACCCTACAAAATCGTTTGGTAAGGTGAGGATTGCCCCCACTTATAAAGACATGTTCATGCGATCTATTATCCGTTATGGGACTCTTAACATGTTAAGAAATGTGGTTGGGCCTAACTCAACACTACAAAACCGGTTGGTAAGGTGAGGGGTGTCACTCTATATAAACCCTTTGTAGATTATATCTTTAACCAATGTGGGACTTGGGTTTGTCCCAATACACCCCCTCACGCTAAGCACTATTGGGCTTGATACATAGATATAAATGGTGGGTGGCCTGAATTATCAATGTATGAGACTTGGTTTTTCCAATACACCCCCTTACGCCCAGCACATTTTGGGCTTGGTGCGCATATATAAATGGTAGGTGGCCCAAATCGATAGGCTCATGATATCATGATAGAATTAAAGTTTGACCTAACTCAACCCTACAAAACCGGTTGGTAAGGTGAGGATTTCCCCCACTTGTAAAGACATGTTCATGCCATATATTATCTGATATGGGACTCTTAGCACACCCCCTCACGCTCAAAACTAGAGCGTGGTCCACCGGATCTTAAACGACGCTCTTAATACCATGTTGAGAAAATATGGTCGGGCCTAACTCAACCCTACAAAACCGGTTGGTAAGGTGAGGGGTGTAACACCCCATTTTAATTATTTAATCGTCGTGTGTTAATTTGTATTGTTTGGCCTTGTTAAGGGTGAGTGAAGGGTAGTGCCTTATTTAATTAGTGGAGATTAAAAACCTTAGCTAATAATAATGATATAGCAGTGAAAATAATAATAGTAATATGGTTAGTAGTGTTATTACTATTATTCTTATTATTATTATATTATTAGGACTTTTATTATAATTATTACTATTTTATTATTAATTAAATAAAAATCTGATGTAATTAATTAGATAATGGCTAATAGAAAATAATAAGGGCAGTTTGGTAATTATAGGATGATTAGTAAAAAATTGGTGGGGGTTTAGCCATAATCAGAATTTTAGAGAGAGAAAGAGAAAGGCTAAGGAGAGGAAGAACAAGGGTGTGTTAGGGCTAACATCTTCATCAGATTTTCGCAGGAATTAATCAAAGATTCGAGGTAAGGGGGGAGAAACGGGTTTAATATTGGTGATATGTTTATGATAGGGTAGTGGGGAGTCCTTAACCCCGTAGGAATTCGTATGCAAAATGCTGTGTTATTGATTTGTGTATATGCCTGATGTGATGATGAAAGTGTGCATGAATTGATTCGTGTTAACATGATTTTTGTTGTTGTTGTTGTTGTCTGAATAACCTTTGTTGCAGATCTATTTTTGACCCAATTTGGGATAACGATTTGGATTCTAAGACTTATAATCCATGTAGTAATGATATGTGAAGTTGTAATGTGAAATTATAAGTCCTAAAACTGATGTAGAAACACTTTTAAGACTGGTTTGGGAGAATAGAAGAGAGATTATGTGACAGAAGTTTGATTGATGTGAAAATGGGTATTTTTCACAGTTTCTGCCCATACGCGTACCAAGGAGGGTGATACGCGTATGGCTTGGCGTGCTATGGAGGCCTTACGCGTAACAGGTATGTTGTTACGCGTATGGCAAGGATTTTTGAGGGCAATACGCGTAGGAGGTGTCATGTGGTACGGCCCTCTGCCCATACGCGTAAGGATACGCGTATGGTGGCTTGGCAATACCCGTATGGAGTAGCTATACGCGTATCCAGATCTGAGAAAGGAATTTGTGAAGGAAATAGCTCTCTGCCCATACGCGTATGAGGTTAGGCAATACACGTATGGCAGGGTGAGGCAGAAGGCCTTACGCGTCTGGTACGCGTATGCTTGGGCGGGAGAGTGTGGCAATACGTGTATGACTCAGGTCAGTACGCGTATGACCAGTGTGCATGGAAAATTTTGGTGTTCTGCGATTTCTTTCCCGATTTCGCGTCCAATGTAGTTTCTTATGGTTTGGGAGGTTAGGATTAGATGCCAGAATTTGAGTAGTGTAAAATTGGTGACGAAAATAATTAATTTAATAATTTTAGGGAATTAATTAATCAATAGTTGATTGATGTTGTGTGAAGTAATCGTATGGTGTTGGATGTTGATGTGTGATTCAGGTGTGATCAGGAAGATCGTGAACATGTATATATATACTATTGTACATGTGTTTCATATGCATAATTGTGTCATGCATTTCATGGAATTGGTGGGATGAATCATTGCTCAGGAGGAGTGTATGTGATTCATCCGTACTCCGATATGGAGAATGGTGGGGATAGATCATTGCCAAGTAGGGGTGTATGTGATCTATCCGGGTTCGATTGAATGAACCATGATGTTGGTACCACATGCATTGTGTCTAATGTTGAGTCGCATTGCACCATTTTGATATGTGTTGTTTGTATAGTGATGATTTGTTGACCAGGGGGTCGTATTTGTATGATTGTGTGTGAATAATTACCCTTATCATGTATTGTTCACCGTTAAGTATTGAATGTAATTCTCACCCCTTTGTTGTTGTTGTGTTTGTGCTTCTTCGGAAGTACAGATAATCCAGGTACTTAGGTTGCTGGAGTGTGTGTTTTGCTTGTTCGAGTCGTAGGAGTCGCTCTGATACGTAACACGGGAATTATGGGGATTTCAATCATTTGTTATTTGTTATTCGTTTTTGTTACATATCTTTCTCTTTGATGAATTTATGGTGAACCATGAGTTATGTGGAATTTTTCCGAAGTTGTTGGCATGTGGCCGTGAAATGAATAAATAAATTATTTTCCGTTGTCCTATTTCATTTAATAAAAGGAGTTTGATGTTGGTTTTATGAATGTGGCATCCTACTTTATTTTTGGTGTAAAAACTCTGCTTATTTCATAGAATTTTGTGTATTTTTCATAATTGGGAAAGTGGGGTGTTATAATTGGTATCAGAGCAGGTCGGTCCATCCAGCCAGGTGTAGTAGTTGAGTTTGTCCTTAGTATAGGAGTCGTTTGTGTGTTCTGACCTTATGTTGATTGTTGACCAGTATGGCAGGAAGGAATGATGCTGCTCTTGCTGCTGCTATACAAGCCAAGGCACAAGCTGTAGAGAACGGCAATCAGGCTGGAGGTGCTCAGTTTCGTGACTTGGCACAGTTTCAGGGCAATAAGCCGCCTACATATGAGGGAGGTATTTTGGATCCAGAGGCTGCACAGAAATGGTTGAAGGCTGTTGAGAAGATCTTCAGGACCATGGAATGCAGTGATGCTCAGAAGGTACGGTTTGGTACTCATATGCTGGAAGGGGAGGCTGAGGCCTGGTGGGACAACAGTCGTCAGAGATTGGAAGCTGCAGATACTGAGATTAGTTGGGCAGTATTTCAAGCTGAGTTTCTGGAAAAGTATTTTCCGGAAGACATTCGTAGTGCAAAGGAGGTTGAATTTTTGGAGCTGAAACAGGGTGATAAGACAGTTGCTGAATATGCTGCTCGGTTTGAAGAGTTGGTTCAGTATTGTGCTCATTACAATACTGAGGAAGCTATGACTTCGAAGTGCTTGAAGTTTGAGAATGGGTTGCGTCCCGAGATTAAACTAGGCATTGCTTGTCAGAAAATAAGAAATTATCCAGAACTAGTAAGCAGAAGCATAATCTATGACAATGATAACAGAGCCAGAATTTCTCATTACAAGGCTGTGAATGAGAAGAAGGGTAAGCAGAGGTTTGGAGGTACTCCTTACAGTGCTTCAGCTGATAAGGGGAAACAGAAAACTGATGTAGGAAAGAAACCAAAGGAGAAAGGAGTAGGTTCTGATACTCTCAAGTGTTTCCGATGTGGTGGTGCGGGTCACCGTGCTAATAACTGTCCGAATGAGGTGAAGAAGTGTTTTAAGTGTGGTAAGCCTGGTCATGTTATAGCAGATTGCAGAGCCACTATGCCTACTTGTTATAATTGTGGAGAGAAGGATCACATCAGCACTCACTGTGAGAAGCCGAAGAAGTCTCAAGCGTCTCAAACTGGTGGGAAGGTGTTTGCCTTGGTGGGAGCCCAATCCACTGATAAGGAGCGTTCCGTCAAAGGTACTTGCTTTATTAATGATATTCCTTTGATTGCTATCATTGACACGGGTGCAACACACTCGTTTATTTCTGTTGACTGTGTAAAGAGATTAGGGATTGTGCCATCTACTCTAGAGCAGAGGATGACGATTAAAACTCCATCTATTGGTTTCGTGGTTACTTCTTTGGTGTGTTTGAAGTGTCCGATGACCATGTTTGGTAGAGATTTCATAGTGGACTTGATTTGATTGCCACTCGATAATCTCGATGTTATTTTAGGAATGAACTGGTTGGAGTTCAACCGGGTTTATATTGATTGCTTCAGGAAGACGTTGCTGTTTTTTACTCCTGAAGAGGAAGCATTAGCAGATTCGCTATCTAGCAGGGAGTTGAGGGCGTTGTTGGAGGATGAAGCGAAGCTATTTGTAGTGTTTGCCTCGTTATCTGTTGAAAGCAAGGCTTCAGTTAATGAATTACCAGTAGTGAATGAATTTCCTGAAGTGTTTCCAGATGACATCACAGAATTGCCTCCGACAAGGGAAGTTGAATTCACTATTGATTTTATACCGGGTACCAGACCTATCTCTATGGCACCGTATAGGATGTCTGCATCAGAATTGGCAGAGTTGAAATCTCGGGTCGGGGAATTGCTCGATAAGAAGTTTATTAGACCAAGTGTGTCGCCGTGGGGAGCTCCAGTGTTATTGGTGAAAAAGAAGGATCGTAGTATGCATCTGTGCATTGATTACCGTCAGTTTAATAAAGTGACCATTAAGAATAAGTATCCACTTCCGAGGATTGATGACTTAATGGATCAGCTGGTAGGAGCTCGTGTTTTCAGTAAAATTGATCTGAGGTCGGGTTACCATCAGATTAGAGTAAAGGAAGGTGATATTCAGAAGACTGCTTTCAGAACTCGCTACGGACATTACGAATATGCAGTGATGCCTTTCGGAGTGTCTAATGCGCCGGGTGTGTTTATGGAATATATGAATCGCATCTTCCACTCTTATCTGGATTAGTTTATTGTGGTATTTATTGATGATATACTGATTTATTCTAAGTCTGATGAGGACCATGCAAAACACTTGAGAATCGCATTGCAGGTGTTGAAAGATAATAAATTATTTGCAAAGCTCTCGAAGTGTGAATTCTAGTTGAAGACTGTGAGTTTCTTGGGTCATGTTATCTCTGGTGATGGTATAGCGGTGGACCCATCTAAAGTAAGTGCAGTACTTCAGTGGGAGCCTCCGAAAACAGCAACGGAGATTAGAAGCTTTTTGGGTTTGGTAGGTTACTATAGAAGATTCATTGAAGGGTTTTCTAAACTGGCATTGCCATTGACTCGGCTAACCAGGAAGAATAAGCTTTTGTTTGGGATGCTGCATGTGAGGAAATTTTTGAGGAACTGAAGAAGAAATTGACTACAGCACCAGTGTTAATTCTACCAAGTCCAAATGATCCTTTTGTAGTGTATTGTGATGCGTCTAAGATGGGATTAGGCGGTGTGTTAATGCAAGATGGCAAGGTAGTGGCTTATGCTTCACGACAGTTGAGGGTACATGAGAGGAACTATCCTACTCATGATCTTGAATTAGCTGCAGTGGTATTCGTGTTAAAAATCTAGAGGCATTATTTGTATGGATCAAGATTTGAAGTATTCAGTGATCACAAGAGTCTGAAATACTTATTCGATCAGAGGGAGTTGAATATGAGGCAGAGAAGGTGGTTAGAGTTCTTAAAGGATTATGATTTCAATTTGAGTTACCATCCGGGAAAAGCTAATGTTGTAGCAGACGCTCTAAGTCGGAAGACAATCCATATGTCAGCCTTGATGGTGAAAGAAATGGAATTGATTGAGCAGTTCAGAGACTTGAGTATGGTTTGTGAAACTACACCAGAAAGTATTAGATTGGGTATGCTGAAGGTGAATAATGACTTTTTGGATGTAATTAAAGAAAATCTAAAACTAGATGTGAAATTAGTGGACTTGATGCCTACAGGAGGGGATGATTCTGATAGTGACTTTAAAGTGGATAATGTTGGTGTGTTGAGGTTCCGGGGCATAATTTGTGTACCGGATAATGAGGAATTGAAAAAGGCAATCCTAGAGGAAAGTCATCGGAGTAGCTTGAGTATTCATCCGGGAGCTACAAAGATGTATCAAGACTTGAAGAAGTTATTTTGGTGGTCCGGTAAGAAGAGGGACATAGCTCAGTTTGTTTATGCTTGTTTAATATGTCAGAAGTCGAAAGTAGAGCACCAGACGCCGTCGGGATTAATGCAACCGTTGGAAATTCCAGAATGGAAATGGGACAGTATTGCTATGGATTTTGTTACTGGTTTGCCAAATACGGCGAGAGGCTTTGATGCTATTTGGGTAGTGGTGGATCGACTTATGAAGTTCGCACATTTTATACCAATTAAAATCAGTTTCCTGTTGTCGAAGCTGGCGGAGATTTATATCAGGATAATTGTGAAGTTACATGGTGTTTCATCGAGCATAGTATCGGATAGAGATCCGAGGTTTACTTCAGAGTTTTGGAGGAGTCTGTAGGAAGCCTTGGGTTCTAAGTTGAAGTTGAGCTCGGCTTATCATCCACAGACCGATGGTCAGTCGGAGAGGATTATTCAGTCGTTGGAGAATTTGCTGAGAGCCTGTGTATTGGAAAAAGGTGGTGTGTGGGATACTCATTTTCCATTGATTGAGTTCACGTACAACAATAGCTACCATTCTAGTATTGGGATGGAACCTTTTGAAGCTTTGTATGGTAGGAGATGTAGAACGCCTCTGTGTTGGTATGAGACTGGTGAGAATGTGGTGCTTGGACCGGAAATTATGCAACAGACTACTGAGACCATTCAGATGATCTGTGAGAAGATGAAAGCGTCTTAGAGTAGACATAAAAGTTATCATGGTAATCGGAAGAAAGATTTGGAATTCAGTGAAGGTGATCACGTGTTCCTGAGAGTTAACCCAGTGACCGGTGTGGGACGTGCATTAAAATCGAAGAAGTTGGATCCTAAGTTTATTGGACCGTATCAAATCTTGCAGAGGGTTGGTGCAATTGCTTATAGAGTGGCGTTAGCGCCTGAACTTTTGAACTTGCATGACGTGTTTCATGTGTCGCAACTTCGAAAGTATGTGTCTGATCCATCTCATGTTATTCTGAGGGATGAGGTGCAGATCAGGGATAATCTTACTGTGGAGGCGATGCTGATAAGGATCGAAGATCGCAAGATGAAACAACTCAGAGGAAAGGAGATACCTCTGGTGAGAGTAGCTTGGGGAGGAGCTGCTGGCAGAAGTGTGACCTGGAAGCTGGAGAGCAGGATGTGAGAGTCGTATCCGGAGCTATTTCCATCAGGTACATTTTCGAGGACGAAAATAATTTAAGTGGGGGAGAGTTGTAACACCCCATTTTAATTATTTAATCGTTGTGTGTTAATTTGTATTGTTTGGCCTTGTTAAGGGTGAGTGAAGGGTAGTGCCTTATTTAATTAGTGGGGATTAAAAACCTGAGCTAATAATAATGATATAGCAGTGAAAATAATAATAGTAATATGGTAAGTAGTGTTATTATTATTATTCTTATTATTATTATTAGGACTTTTATTATAATTATTATTATTTTATTATTAATTAAATAAAAATCTTATGTAATTAATTAGATAATGGCTAATAGAAAATAATAAGGGCAGTTTGGTAATTATAGGTTGATTAGTGAAAAATAGGTGGGGTTTAGCCATAATCAGAATTTTAGAGAGAGAAAGAGAAAGGCTAAGGAGAGGAAGAACAAGGGTGTGCTAGGGCTAACATCTTCATCAGATTTTCGCATGAATTAATCAAAGATTCGAGGTAAGGGGGAAGAAACGGGTTTAATATTGGTGATATGTTCATGATAGGGTAGTGGGGAGTCCTTAACCCCGTACGAATTCGTATGCAAAATGTTGTGTTATTGATTTGTGTATATGCCTGATGTGATGATGAAAGTGTGCATGAATTAATTCGTGTTAACATGATTTTTGTTGTTGTTGTTGTTGTCTGAATAACCTTTGTTGCAGGTCTGTTTTGACTCAATTTGGGATAACGATTTGGATTCTAAGACCTATAATCCATGTAGTAATGATAGGTGAAGTTGTAATGTGAAATTATAAGTCCTAAAACTGATGCAGAAACACTTTTAGGACTGGTTTGGGAGAATAGAAGAGAGATTATGTGACAGAAGTTTGACTGATGTGAAAATGGGTATTTTTCACAGTTTCTGCCCATACGCGTACCAAGGAGGGTGATACATGTATGGCTTGGCGTGCTATGGAGGCCTTACGTGTAACAGGCATATTGTTACGCGTATGGCAAGGCTTTTTTAGGGTAATACGTGTAGGAGGTGTCATGTGGTACGGCCCTCTGCCCATACGCGTAAGGATACGCGTATGGTGGCTTGGCAATACGCGTATGGAGTAGCTATACGCGTATCCAGATCTGAGAAAGGAATTTGTGAAGGAAATAGCTCTCTGCCCATACGCGTATGAGGTTAGGCAATACGCGTATGGCAGGGCGAGGCAGAAGGCCTTACGCGTCTGGTACGCGTATGCTTGGGCGGGAGAGTGTGGCAATACGCGTATGACTCAGGTCAGTACGCGTATGACCAGTGTACGTGGAAAATTTTGGTGTTCTGCAATTTCTTTCCCGATTTTGCATCCAATGTAGTTTCTTATGGTTTGGGAGGTTGGGATTAGATACCAGAATTTGAGTAGTGTGAAATTGGTGACGAAAATAATTAATTTAATAATTTTAGGGGATTAATTAATCAATAGTTGATTGATGTTGTGTGAAGTTATCGTATGGTGTTGGATGTTGATGTGTGATTCAGGTGTGATCATGAGGATCGTGAACATGTATATATATGTTATTGTACATGTGTTTCATATGCATAATTGTGTCATGCATTTCATGGAATTGGTGGGATGAATCATTGCTCAGGAGGAGTGTATGTGATTTATCCGTACTCCGATATGGAGAATGGTGGGGATAGATCACTGCCAAGAAGGGGTGTATGTGATCTATCCGGGTGCGATTGAATGAACCATGATGTTGGTACCACATGCATTGTGTCTAATGTTGAGTCGCATTGCACCATTTTGATATGTGTTGTTTGTATAGTGATGATTTATTGACCAGGGGGTCGTATTTGTATGATTATGTGTGAATACTTACCCTTATCATGTATTGTTCACCGTTAAGTATTGAATGTAATTCTCACCCCTTTGTTGTTGTTGTGTCTGTGCTTCTTCAGAAGTACAGATAATCCAGGTACTTAGGTTGCTGGAGTGCGTGTTGCTTGTTCGAGTCGTAGGAGTCGCTCTGATACGTAACACGGGAATTATGGGAATTTCAATCATTTATTATTTGTTATTCATTTTTGTTACGTATCTTTCTCTTTGATGAATTTATGGTGAACCACGAGTTATGTGGAATTTTTCCGAAGTTGTTGGCATGTGGCCGTGAAATGAATAAATAAATTATTTGCTGCTGTTCTATTTCATTTAATAAAAGGAGTTTGATGTTGGTTTTATGAATGTGGCATCCTATTTTATTTTTGGTGTAAAAACTCTGATTATTTCATAGAATTTTGTGTATTTTTCATAAATGGGAAAGTGGGGTGTTATAAGGGGTGCCACTCTATATAAACTCTTTGTAGATTGTATCTTTAACCAATGTGGGACTTCGGTTTTTCCCAATACACCCCCTCATGCTAAGCACTATTGGGGTTGATGCACATATATAAATGGCAGGTGGCCCGAATCGATAGGCTCATGATATCATGATAGAATTAGAGTTTGGCCTAACTAAACCTTACAAAACCGGTTGGTAAGGTGAGGATTACCCCCACTTATAAAGACATGTTCATATCTTATATTATCCGATATGAGACTCTTAACACACCCCCTCAAGCTCAGAACTAGAGTGTGGTCCACCGTATCTTAAACCAGACTCTGATACCATGTTAAGAAATTTGGTTGGGCCTAACTCAACCCTATAAAACCGGTTGGTAAGGTGAGGGGTGCCACTCTATATAAACCCTTTGTAGATTGTATCTTTAACCAATGTGGGACTTGGGTTGGTTGGTTGTTAAGAAATTGTGGTTAGGCCTAACTCAACTCTACAAAATGGGTTGGTAGGGTTGAGTTAGGCCTAATCACATTTCTTAACATGGTATCAAGAGCCTCGTTTAAGATCCGGTGGGCCACCTGCTATCAGGTTTCCGCTATCGGGCCACCCACCATTTATTTCCACGCTCCAGATGCCCAGTCCTGGGCGTGAGGGTGTGTTAAAAGTCCCACATCAGACAATATATGGCATGAACATGTGTTTATAAGTGGAGGCAATCCTCACTCTACCAACCGGTTTTGTAGGGTTGAGTTAGGCCCAACCACAATTTCTTAACATGTTAAGAGTCCCACATCGGACAATATATGGCCTGAACATGTGTTTATAAGTGGGGGAAATCCTCACTCTACCAACCGATTTTATAGGGTTGAGTTAAACCCAACCACATTTCTTAACATGGTATCAGAACCTCGTTTAAGATCCGATGGGCCACCTGCTATCAGGTTTCCGCTATCGGGCCACCCACAATTTATTTCCACGCTCCAGATGTCCAGTCCTGGGCGTGAGGGGGTGTGTTAAGAGTCCCACATGGACAATATATAGCCTGAACATGTGTTTATAAGTGGGGGCAATCCTTACTCTACCAACCGGTTTTGTAGGGTTGAGTTAGACCCAACCACATTTCTTAACAATAATTTACACTTAAAAAGCATATTGAGACTCATACCACACTTACAAAACACCCATACCATATCATGTCATTTACACTTTTAAACACTCAAACATATCTTGATTCACTCCTTGCAAGTTATCTTCTTCAACTCCGTGCAAGCTACCTTCTTCACCTCCATACAAGCTACCTTCTCCATGTCCTATCTTCCAATAAAATAAAAATAAAGGAATTATCAAGCACAAGACAATAGAATTTATTTTAATATTAAAATCATCAATATCAGACATCAAATTATAAGATATTATGAGATATTAAAACTCATCAAATATCAAGCATATTATTAGATAAATTTAAACTCAAACAAATTTTCAAAGTTAAACATATTATAAGATGAACTTAATACATTGATTTCAAACATCAAACATACTATAAGATGAACATCAACCCATTTATTTCACATCAAACATATTATTAGATGAAGTTAAGCTCAAACAAATGTTTACAAGGAGAAGACAAATAACATGAAGTTAAACTTAAAATCATATAAGAGCAAGTTTAAAGATGCACAGAGAAGACTCATAGAATGATCTTAAATGAGCATTTACTAAAAAAATCAAATCAATGAACTTCTATGATATGAGACAAAGAATTTAAAAAATAAAATAGTTTACAAGCATTACATTTTCATTTTCAGACAAAAACCTTACAAAATAACAAATAAATTTCATTTCAATGAACTTAAACGGAATCAATGATCTTCTGTAATATGAGACAAATACTTTACAAAATTAAATGGTTTACAAGCTTTTCATTTTCATTTTCATATAAAAACTTTGCAAAATAACAAATAAATTTCATTTCATTTTCTGACAAAGACTTTAAAAGTAAACCAATTATCAAACATGAGAGAAAGAATCATGAGTGAAAGAATCATGAGCAAAATATAAACGGAAATCCAATATAATCATTAACATGAGACAAAGAATCATGAACGAAAGATAAACATAAATGCAATATAATCAATCATTCAAACATCAAACATTAAACCCCAAGTAAACAAAAAAAATCTAAGGGAAAGAGAAAAAAAAAACACACACACACACACGGAGAAAGGATATATATATATATATATATATATATATAGAGAGAGAGAGAGAGAGAGAGAGAGAGAGACAAACAGACAGACAGACAGAGAGAGAGTATGTGTGTGTGTGTGTGTGAGAGAGAGTGAGAGAGAGACTGAGAAAGAGAGAGAGAGAGAGAGAGAGAGAGAGAGAGAGAGAGAGAGAGAGAGAGACAAAAAAAGATAAATATGAAGAACTTACATGATCGGTGGTGGTTCGTTCGTGGTGCACGATGAGGTAAAGACAATGAAGAATTGACGATGGCAGTGATGTTGTAAATGAGAGAATATGAAACTGAAACCCTAGATACTGAAATGGAAATTGGGTGTATTATCTCTATAAGAAGGGTTTGTGTTTGTGTGTAGCGTTGTTTTTTATTTTGGGCCAAGTGTATCTAACCAGCCAGCCCGCCCATGAATAAGCTCATTCGAATATCACTAAACCACCCAAGATAATAATAATTTACTTCTTATTGGGCTGGTCGAGTTAGGATTTTGTTGGGCTCAAATAAACAATCTGAAATTGACTGGTCCAATTCTTGTCAATACAGTTTTAGTCAATCTGGTAACCCAATGACCCAGCCCACCTGAACCGTTCCACAACAGGCCACATGAATTGGTCAGATTGGGTCGGTTTCCTTTTTTTGTCCAGCCCTACCCCACTCTCTCTTTTATATGATTGATTTGATATCGAATTTTCTATGTCTTAAAATGATTAATTTAATAGGCTAATTTACACATATTCAAAAATTAAAAGCAAAATAAAAAGATTACTTGTTTATATGAAAATTCAACAACAACAACAACAAGCTGGGCCGACTTAACATATCTCGAGGCCTGAGACAAAATTTAAAACTAATTTTTGTAACAAAATATAAATATTTAAATAAAATTAAAATATTTTAATTTTAGATTTTTTAAGATGTTAAAAAATTTATTAAATCATCACAATAGATTTTATTTAATATTGTATTTTCATTTATTATAAAATCAATTCATTTGAAAACTTTTTCATCCGTTTTTGAAAATTTTATAATTGAAAAAATTCTCTAAAACTTCTTTTTTTAGAAACATAGTTATCAAATCTTCTATATTATATAACAGAAATATATATATATATATATGAGTGTTAATTTTAAGTTAATTAATAATATAATACATATTATAAATGAATCTTACTACACACGTTTAAAAATTTATGGTTTTTTATTTTAAGAAATTGATTAATTAAAACCTAGTATATAGAAGAAAAACAATAGATGCCCTAGGCGGTAGCCTAGGTGGCCTACCCCTAGGGCCGACTTTTACAACAAGCAATTTTTATCCTACTAAGAGAAATCGTTACATGGATCAATTTTTGCCATTATATTCTATTCAAGTTTATGTTTCTATCCAAATCGTTAATCTTCATATCTTTCTTAATAACATCTTTTAAAGTCTTTATAGGTTTTTATCTTCATATAGTTATTTTAATTCTCTCTATTTGATATACTCTTCTTGTCACAATATCTACAAATCTTCTATGTATATGCACAAGTCGCCTAAATCTATTTTTCCACTATCTTTCCTACTATAGGCGCTACCCAACACTCTAATATTTTTATGTTTAATTTTATCATGTCTAGTCTTTCCACAGATTCAACACAACATTCTCATCCCTGCTACATTTATTTTATTCTCGTGTTGATTCTTAATCGTTCAACATTTTGTCTCATACACTATCGCAAGTCTCACCGCAGTCCAATCAAAAGAATTCGTCAGCTTGAATGGTACCATAGTGTCACATAAAACACTAGAAGCTCTTCTCAATTTCAGTCACTCAGCTTAAATTTAATGGTTTACACCCCCTTCTATTTCTTTATCATTTTAAATTATGGATCTGAGATATTTGAATTGTATGACTTGAGGGATGATATATCATCTCCAACCCCATCTCCATGTCTCTAACCTCTTATTTAAATCCCCCTCCACTCTTCAAGTAAGATTGTATCATCTGCAAAAAGTATGTATCTTGGTGTTAACTCTGAGATATATTCTAAAAATATAAGATTAAGATTTTAACACTATACTAGCCAGATACCCATGTGGTCGCACCTGTTAATTTATTTGATACAATATAGGGTTAAATATGTTTTTGGTCCCTATAAATATCTCACGTTTCATTTGTAGTCCCTATTAAAAAAAGGACATATTTTGGTCCCTATAAAAAATTTATGCATGCAGTTTTACTCCAGTTTTACTCCTTGCTATTTTCTAAAATTTTGAAAACTATTTAATTACCCCTAAACTTTTAAATTTTTGAATAATTTTTTTCATACGTGTTCAGATTACTATAAAATATTTCTTTTCCAAATTATATAATTTTTTAAAATGAGAAGAATTAAATATGAATTTTTTAAATTTCAACGGATAATGATAAAACTAATGAAAATCTCGATTTATAAATCAAATTTTGAGTTTCTTTTTTTCGAGGAACTTTTTATAACGTTCTAAATATATCTGCAAAATAATCATTCAAAAATACACATTGGTTTAACAGTAGGGACTAAAACTACGTGCATAATTATTTTGTAGGGTCCAAAACACGCTATTTTTTTATAGGGACCAAAAATAAAAGTTGGTGATTTTATATGGACCAAAAACATATTTAACCCTACAATATAAAATGTATTTAGATACGTATCTAATTTTGAAATTAGCTATTAATTTTAAAATGTGCAATGATTGTATACACTCCATTGTATTAAAATACAAAGAGGAAAAAAAGGGACTTGTGAGATGAGAAAAAAAAATATTTAATATTTTAAAATAAGGATTTTATCTTTAAAATTAAGGTAATTGTTGATTAAAATAAAATATGTATTATGCTGATAGTGACCTGTGAAATAGAAAGTTTATTTGATACAATATAACATGTAAGTAAATACAGATGTAAATTTAAAATGAGTTACATAATTGTAAAATGAAAAATGATTATATAAACTCAATTGTATTAAATAATCAAGCCAATAGAATTAAAATTACTCGTGGGATGAAGAAAGAAAAAACAGAATTTTGCTATTTTAAAATACGGGTTTTGTCTTTCAAATCAAGGCAAATTATTGATTAAATAAAATAGATATTGTGCTGATAAAGACCCGTGAAATTAAAAAACTATTTGATACAATATAAAATATTTAACACCCATATATAAAACTCATACATCAAAGCATAAATATTATATATAGATCCAAGTGTTTGGTACTGAAACACATAAGCTCCTAGTTAACACATTGTATACAAATAAATGTCCTAAAGTACAAAGTACAAAAACCTAAGGCATATTATACACAAGATGTTCGAAATGATAAAAACTAAGAACTAGATCAACAATGATCCCAAAATACACTTCGCTACGGAAGCTAGCCATCAACAAGCAAGGAAAATATCACACGACCTTATCCTTACCCTTCTCAGAACCTGAAGCACTTGAAATACATCAACAACGTGGGGTGAGATACATCAAATCTCAGTGAGTTCCCTAGCTAATGGATTCTCTCAGATTAACAAGGTTCTAACAATCCTAACTCAAGTCCGGGGAAAAGGGGAAGGACTCTTGAGTTCACATTTCAATTCTCACACTATATGGAAACATGCCATGAGTTCATCAACTCAAAAGTATCATTAATCGATAACCATACCAAGGAACCTCCTGTTCCCGTCCGCTTCTACGTCTAGAAGGCGACCCGAGTCATAGATCCTTGTAATCTACTTGACATACGAATGAATTCGGGTTCTACGGGCCATTAACCGTTATGAACCGTCACTTCACACGGGCCATTAACCGTCACAAGCATACGCTCCATGGGCGCCATTCGTACAATACGGGGAATCAAACCTGCCAAGTAGTTGTGCATCCATTTCAGAGGAGTCCGGGACTCATGAAACTACACTCAAGATAAACCGGTTACGATTACGTAATCACACACACGAACATGATTGTATTCGACAATCACTAGGCTATCATGCCTCAAGGCCTCTCTCGCCTTTCAAACCACAAAGGTTAACCAACATGTTCCATACTAGTGTCTCCAAACCTTCTAAATTCTGCTATAGTTCATAAGGGGGTTTTCCTCACTCTTTCTATTTCTTTTTCCATATTAACATGCATACTCAATTACAATCATGCTAAACAATAAGAGGATAGGCAAGGCATCTCACAATTGCATAATAGAATAATTTATAACAATTAAAACATAATTAAAACACTATTAAAACTTTCTCGATTATTTAATCGGTAGGTAAAATCGACCTATTTCATCTACATTGCGTAGAATATTTCCTCGACTTTACATCGATATAAAGAATGATCGAATCCGATAAGTGAGCCGAAAGTTATGAATTTTCTCGCTTAAGGGATAAAATCCCAAGTCCCAGGTCGCGCTAAGCACACCCCCTTGCCCGCTGAGCACGCTAAGCGCATCCCCTTGCCCGCTGAGCGCGCAAGCTTCTGCATGGAGGGGTTGCAGGAATTCCACACTGCGCTGAGCGGGCTCCTGCGCGCTGAGCGTACTCTGCGAAAAATACAGAAAATACCAAAGCAACAACAAAATTTTCCCATACCCCAAACCTCCTCCAAACCACCAACAACCACCAACAGAGGTTCAACAACATAGTTTGAGTATGGTTTGCACAACAATAACTTCAAAACACATATTTCATCAAGAACACAAAAGTTCTATAAACCTAACTTTTCCAAAATCATCAAAATCAAACAAAACATCAAAACAATCAACAACACATGTTTCTATAATCATATTGATCATTCATTTCGATTTCAAACGAATTTTAACCGTTAAAACATCGATTTCCATAAATTCGACCTAAACCAAACAATTCCAAAACTTCTAAAAATTGGTACTAACTAGAACCCACCTTGGATAGATGATGAAAATGAGGAAGATGAGATGATTGGATGAAGTTTGGATCAATGGATGATGATTGTTCTTGGATTTTCTTCCAAAACCCTTTTCTCCTCTTTTTCTCCTTTCTTTGTTCTTTCCTCTTCTTTTCCTTCTTTTCCCTTTCTTTCCTTTCTTACTATCTTTTTCTTTTTATATGTTGGAAAGTGGAAGGAAAATAAGTAACAAACTTAGTATTAGAAATAATACTACTAAATTTCCAAAAAGTCTCTAAAGTCCAAATTAGTAAAATACGGGGTATTACATCCTCCCCCCCTTAAATAGAAATTTGCCCTCGAATTTAAAGATTACCTGAACAAATGAGGGTAAGCATCTCGCATTTCCGATTCAAGTTCCCAAGTTTCATCACCCGGATGCGTTACATCCCACTGCACCTTAACGAGAGAAATGTCCTTGTTCCTTAATACTTTCGTTTCTCTTCCCACAATGCGGCTCGGGTGAGGTTCAAACATTAAGTCTGCTTCTATTTCAACAGTATCCGGTAGAATCTGCTGAAGAGGATCTGGAACAAATCTGTGAAGTTAAGATACATGGAAAACATCGTGCATTTCCGACAGAGAAGGAGGTAAGGCCAACCTGTACGCTACTTCGCCAATCCTTTCTAAAACTTGATATGGTTCCACGTATCTCAGACTTAACTTCCGTGACTTAAACGGTCCTTTCAGTCTTAATCTCGGAGTAACTTTCAAAAACACATGGTCACCTTCTTCAAATTCTAAAGGTCTCCTTTGATTGTCCGCATAACTCTTTTGTCGATCTTGTGCTTGCTTAATTTTCTCGCGGATCATTCAAATCTTTTCCGTAGTCTCTTGGATAATTTCGGGTCCTAAGATTCTATCTTCCCCAACTTCCGCCCAACACAAAGGTGTCCTACACTTTCTTCCATACAAAGCTTCATAAGGAGCCATTCCGATGCTCGCATGGTAACTATTGTTATAAGAGAACTCAATCAATGGTAGTAGTTCTTTCCAATTACCCTTACTTTCTAGTACACAAGCTCTCAACATATCCTCCATTGTTTGTATTATCCGTTCAGTTTGACCATCCGTCTGAGGATGATTAGACGTGCTCAAACGCAACTCCGTACCCATAGCTTGTTGAAAAACTTTCCAAAACCTTGAAGTAAACTTCGTATCTCTATCCGACACAATATTAGAGGGAATACCGTGCAATTTTACAATTTTCGCAATAAATAACCTCGCAAGATGACTTGGCTTGAAAGTAGTCTTCACGGCTAAGAAATGCGCAGATTTCGTTAGTCTATCCACTATCACCCAAATCGAATCATAACCACCTTGCGTACGGGGCAAACCTACTGCAAATTCCATAGAAATATTGTCCCATTTCCACACTGGAATGTCTAAAGGTCGCAAAAACCCACCCGGTCTTTGATGTTCAATTTTAACTTGTTGGCACACCGCACATTCTGACACGAAGACCGCAACATCTCTTTTCATACCGGACCACCAATAGTCCTTCTTTAAATCTTGATACATCTTTGAAGAACTCAGATGTATAGTGAAGCTACCCTTATGCGCTTCCTCTAACATCCTTCTTTTCAAAGTCGCATCGTTCGGAACGCAAATTCTTTGGTTAAACATAATCATTCCATCGCTAGCGTGCACAAAACCCGGTTGACTTGGCATCTCTTGCAACTTCTCATCCAATAATTGTCCTTGTTGAATTTCAACTCTTGAAGTATAATTGACATTCAAATTCCCCATAATCACTCCATTAGGAGTCCACACAAATTGATGGTTTAAATCTCTAAACTTTTCCAACAACGAATATTCTAACACCATCAATTCGGCCTTTCTCAAAACTTTCCTACTCAAGGCATCGGCCACTTTGTTCGCTTTACCCAGATGGTATTTTAGCTCTAGATCATAATCCTTTAAATATTCCATCCACCTCATTTGACGCATATTCAACTCTTTTTGGTCAAAGAGGTACTTTAAACTCTTGTGGTCACTAAACATTTCAAAATGTACTCCATATGAATAGTGACGCCACACTTTCAAAGTAAACACCACCGCCGCCAATTCCAAATCGTGGGTTGGATAATTTTTCTCGTGAATTTTCAATTGTCGAGAAGCATAAGCCACAACGTGACTTTCTTGCATTAAAACGCCTCCTAATCCCATCTTAGACGCATCACAAAATACCTCATACGACTTGCTAGGATCGGGAATAGTCAGAACGGGAGCTGTAGTCAATCTTTCCTTCAAACTCATAAAACTTTGTTCACACGCCGAATCCCACTCAAAGGGGAAATCCTTCCGAGTAAGCTTAGTCATTGGCAATGCTAATTGCGAAAAGCCTTTGATAAATCTTCTGTAGTAACCTGCTAGACCCAAGAAACTTCTAATTTCTGATACATTCTTCAGTCTCTCCCAATTAGTCACAGCTTCAACCTTCGACGGATCCACCGCTACACCACCCTGAGATATAACGTGACCAAGAAAACTAACTTTGGACATCCAGAACTCGCACTTACTTAACTTGGCAAAAAGCTGCTTCTCTTGTAAGATCGATAAGATAATTCTCAAATGTCCTTCGTGCTCTTGCAGAGTACGGGAATAGATAAGAATGTCATCAATGAAGATCACAACGAATTGATCTAAGTAAGTTTGAAATAACCGATTCATATAATCCATAAAAACAGCTGGAGCATTAGTCACACCGAAAGGCATCACTAAGAATTCGTAATGACCATAACGGGTCCTAAATGCAGTCTTAGGTACATCAGAATTCTTCACTCAAATTTGGTGATAACCCGACCTCAAATCAATCTTCGAGAACACACAGGCTCCTTTCAATTGATCTAATAGGTCGTCTATCCTGGGCAAGGGATACTTGTTCTTAAAGGTGACTTTATTCAGCTGACGATAATCAATACACAATCGCATCCCGCCGTCTTTCTTCTTTACTAACAAAACTGGGGCTCCCCATGGTGAGACACTAGGTCTAACAAAAAGCTTAGCCATAAGCTCTTCCAATTGTTCCTTCAGTTCCCTTAACTCCAATGGTGCCATCCGATACGGAGAAACGGATATAGGAGCCGTTCCCGGTACCAGGTCAATAGAAAATTCCACTTCCCTCTCTGGAGGAAGAGAAGTGACATCATCGGGGAAAACTTCAGAAAACTCGCAACCTACTGGAATATCCAAAACTTGAAGGTTGCTACTCCCTTCCTTAGTGAGAACCAAAAGAACAGATTTCTCTTCTTCGAACAAGAAATTTATCATTCCAACCGTACCTTCTAGAATAGTTGTTAAGACATCTTTTGGGGTAGCATCAATAGATGGAATGATGATGAGCTTTTCTTCACACCCAATAAACACCGAATTAGCAGAAAGCCAATCCATTCCCAAAACGACATCAACTTTCTTAAGTGGTAAGCAAATAAGATAAATCTGAAAAACTCTACCGTCCACAGAAAAAACACAGTTTTCACACATCGACGGTGTCTCAACTATTTCATCCATGGCGGTAGTGACCACCATAGGAGGAGACAAAGGAACGGACCGCAACCCAAGTCGCTTCATACATTGCATCGATACAAAAGAGTGTGTAGCTCCACAATCAAACAAAACAAAATAAGGAAATCTGTTAACGAAGCACGTACCAGCAATTAAGGAATTGTCACTCTTCTTCTTCCTTGCATCTAAGGTATAAACCCTTCCTTGTGTCTGAGTCCTATTCTGAGGACAATCCCTTTTCAAATGACCCACCTTCTGACATTGGTAACACTTCACATTGTCTATACCACACCTTCCATAATGCATCCTTCCACAAGTGCGACACACCGGAGGTGTGCTCGCCCTTGAATCTTGAACTTGCTTTCCTTTGAAGGCTTGTTTCCTAGGCCTGAATTGTTGGTTGGATCTTCCGCGATCCCCTTGATTCACTCTACTCGCAACACCTTCAGCTTGGACTTTCTTCAAACTATGCTCGGCCACATAGCATTTCCTTAAAACTTCAGTATAAGTAGTGAACTCCCTCTGAGATACACTATGGGATATTTCAGCTCTAAGTCCAAAAATAAATTGGTCCACCTTCCACCTCTCATCTGGGGCATACATAGCCTGCCTAGAATAAGCAGCCATATCTTCAAACTTTTCAGCATAACTGGCCACAGTCATGCTACCTTGTCTTAGTTGTTGAAAATCAAACTCTTTCTGAGTTCTCAAAGAGCTCGGAAAATACTTCTCCATGAAAACAACCATGAACTGCTCCCAAACCTTTGGCACTTCCTGAATAGCCATCAAGGCCGAAGCGTTCTCCCACCATCTCATAGCGGGACCCTTCAGTGAATGAGAAGCGAACAACACCTTATTCTCTTCGCTGCATAGGACTATCAAGAAAATCCTCTCCATACCAGAAATCCATTCGTGAGCCTTCACGGGATCTAATTCACCATGAAATTCTGGGGGATTCATGTGGATAAAATCTCGGAATTTCCCAACTTCAGCATCTGGAACAACTACCGTAGGATGCAAACCTCCATTCATTTGTTGCACCATTTGCTGCATGAATAGATTCTGTTGCTGCTGCATCTATTGCATAAACTGATACAGACATTGCCATCGCCGCCCGGCGGATTTGTCCCTTCAGGAGTGGTGCGGGGTCTACCATGAGTGTTTCTACGTCCTTCAGCCATGTTCCTAAAGGTCATACAAATAGGATTAAGTTTATCAGACTCAATGCCATAAATATAACACTTAAGACCAATGGCGACACAACGTATATGAAACGGAAGGAAATACTTATACTATTTCATGGCTAGGTCGAGGATACGACCTGCTCTGATACCAACTTTAACACCCATATATAAAACTTATACATCAAAGCATAAATATATATATATATATATATATATATATATATATATATATCAAAGTGTTTGGTACTGAAACACATAAGCTCCTAGTTAACACATTGTATACAAATAAATGTCCTAAAGTACAAAGTACAAAAACCTAAGGCATATTATACACAAGATGTTCGAAATGATAAAAACTAAGAACTAGATCAACAATGATCCCAAAATACACTTCGCTACGGAAGCTAGCCATCAACAAGCAAGGAAAATATCACACGACCTTATCCTTACCCTTCTTGGAACCTGAAGCACCTGAAATACATCAACAACGTGGGGTGAGATACATCAAATCTCAGTGAGTTCCCTATCTTATGGATTCTCTCAGATTAACAAGGTTCTAACAATCCTAACTCAAGTCCGGGGAAAAGGGGAAGGACTCTTGAGTTCACATTTCAATTCTCACACTATATGGAAACATGCCATGAGTTCATCAACTCAAAAGTATCACTAATCGATAACCATACCAAGGTACCTCCTGTTCCCGTCCGCTTCTACGTCTAGAAGGTGACCCGAGTCATAGATCCTTGTAATCTACTTGACATACGAATGGATTCGGGTTCTACGGGCCATTAACCGTTATGAACTGTTACTTCACACGGGCCATTAACCGTCACAAGCATACGCTCCATGGGCGCCATTCGTACAATACGGGGAATCAAACCTGCCAAGTAGTTGTGCATCCATTTTAGAGGAGTCCGAGACTCATGAAACTACACTCAAGATAAACCGGTTACGATTACGTAATCACACACACGAACATGATTGTATTCGACAATCACTAGGCTATCATGCCTCAAGGCCTCTCTCGCCTTTCAAACCACAAAGGTTAACCAACATGTTCCATACTAGTGTCTCCAAACCTTCTAAATTCTCCTATAGTTCATAAGGGGGTTTTCCTCACTCTTTCTATTTCTTTTTCCATATTAACATGCATACTCAATTACAATCATGCTAAACAATAAGAGGATAGGCAAGGCATCTCACAATTGCATAATAGAATAATTTATAACAATTAAAACATAATTAAAACACTATTGAAACTTTCTCGATTATTTAATCGGTCGGTAAAATCGACCTATTTCATCTTCATTGCGTAGAATATTTCCTCGGCTTTACATCGATATAAAGAATGATCGAATACGATAAGTGAGCCGAAAGTTATGAATTTTCTCGCTTAAGGCATAAAATCCCAAGTCCCAGGTCGCGCTAAGCGCACCCCTTGCCCGCTGAGCGCGCAAGCTTCTGCATGGAGGGGTTGCAGGAATCCCACACCGTGCTGAGCGGGCTCCTGCACGCTGAGCGCGCTCTTCGAAAAATGCAGAAAATACCAAAGCAACAACAGAATTTTCCCATACCCCAAACCTCCTCCAAACCACCAACAACCACCAACAGAGGTTCAACAACATAGTTTGAGTATGGTTTGCACAACAGTAACTTCAGAACACATATTTCATCAAGAACACAAAAGTTCTATAAACCTAACTTTTCCAAAATCATCAAAATCAAACAAAACATCAAAACAATCAATAACACATGTTTATATAATCATATTGATCATTCATTTCGATTTCGAACGAATTCTAACCGTTAAAACATCGATTTCCATAAATTCGACCTAAACCAAACAATTCCAAAACTTCTAAAAATTGGTACTAACTAGAACCCGCCTTGGATAGATGATGAAAATGAGGAAGATGAGATGATTGGATGAAGTTTGGATCAATGGATGATGATTGTTCTTAGATTTTCTTCCAAAACCCCTTTCTCCTCTTTTTCTCCTTTCTTCTTTCTTTCCTCTTCTTTTCCTTCTTTTCCCTTTCTTTCCTTTCTTACTATCTTTTTCTTTTTATATGTTGGAAAGTGGAAGGAAAATAAGTAACAAACTTAGTATTAGAAATAATACTACTAAATTTCCAAAAATTCTCTAAAGTCCAAATTAGTAAAATACAGGGTATTACAAAATATATTTAGATACACATGCAAAATTTGAAATGATTTACTTTATTGTAATATGAACAATAATCATGTAAATTTAATTAATTTAAATAATCATACTGTAGCACCCCAAAATTTGCCCACTCTTTTTTCTAACCTCTAACTGGCTTGTGTTTCAACTCATTTTACATTATCATTTGTGCATCGCATTGGTTTTCTAAGACATGGGATCAGGAGTTTCTCTGAATCAGATCATCAAGTATCAAGTTCATTTTCTTCAAGATTTCCCAAGAGGCATCCAGAGATTAGGATTTCATCATGGTTAATTGGGAAGGCTGTGAATTAGGTTCTGAATCCTTCTCCATATTTCAAGCGCATTGGTTCCAGGATAAGGTGTTTAATTTCAAGTCAAGGGTGGTTGTTCAGTCACGATCTAATTCAGATGGATGTTTGACCTAATCTTGGTCAAACTATCAAGAGATTGTTTCAGATTCAAATTATTTGTGCCAGTGATTGTTTCTCAACCAGTGTGTACCCAAGGCCAAGTTATGTGGTGTGTAGGTCATCAGGTCATCAAATCTTAATTCATGGGGAGTTTGTTTCAATCATCAGATGACAGTTGTTTCAGTTGCGAGTTGTGGTTGCATTCAAGGGATGTCGTGATGTGGTGAAAAGTTTGGAATTGGCGTAATGTGGTTGTCCACTTTTTAGAACCATTTTTCTTTGTCCATGTACAAATCAACTTCCAAATACCCATTTCCATCCAATTTACATCTTTTTCTAAATAATCATTTTTCTTTTTTATCCATTATCCACCTTTCAATTTAATTCATTTTTCTAAACCCATTTTAAATATCCAAGACCTTTTTTATCACTTTCCTCCACAAAATATTACCAAAACCATATCATTTCTACAAAGCCCATTATGATTTACAAGCTCATATATCCATTGTCCATTACAAAAGAAAGCCAAAAAAATAATAATAAACAAGTTTGATTTCAATTGAAATTTCAGCATGTGACTCCAAGCTTCAAGGACCCACTCAAGCCATCTCACGCAGTGCAATTTCCATAACCAACCTGACCCCACGTACGACCTGCTTTGTCCTGCTACCAAAAATGCCACACCAGACCATATGCCAAGAACTTGTACCAATAATACACCAAAATTCTGCACAAAGCCTCATGCCATGCGCGACCATTGCTGCTACTCCACAACATTACCACCAGCCTGTCCACAACTCACAAACGGAAACAAATCAAGGACAGTACCATAAACTTAGGGTGCAAGTTTTAATTCTGATTCAAATAAGAAGGAAAGTATAAGGAGCAGAAAAAAAAATAAAAGACAAGAGCATCTTGAAAGTTTCATGCATCACCTTCACTCCTCGCATCTGCTCCTAACCGCAACACCAATTCATCGGCTCATCTCAGTATCTCCTTCAATCACCATCTTCATTTAACCTTCACCTTCATTCCCTCTTTAAATCTCCATCAATAACCTGTATAAACAACATCCACAACGATGGAAAATTCAGATTCATGATTTGAAACTGCAAGTCATTGAAACAACAAACCATTCACAACTCAGTTTCAATCGATGATTTGCAGCAACTTCACACAGAGAATTTCGCAACGTTTAAGTTCAACAAGGATCTGGTGAAACCACACGTAGCAGAACTGAGAAGAAGAAGAAGGTAGAACGTAAAGCCAAAGCAAGAATTGAACGACATTCATACCTCAGAGTTCAGTTCGTCTTCATTGTCGCGACTACAGTAATCTCGCTCTGAACTTCGAATTTGCGTTTAGCTTGAATCTCTTCTACGATTTACCTAAGCTGTTGGTTTGTGCTCGGTTTGATTTTTTGTCTGTGATTTACATAAGTTGTTGATCTGTTGTGAGTAAGGCGTAACTTCATTGTTGGATTGACGAGCTGAAACCCTGAGAGTGCGGATCTGATTTCCTTCAGTTGTGAGCTGCGGATTAGATTGAGTCGTTTCTGAAGTATGATTGTTGGCTCTCTGCTCGCCGCCACCGGTGACAAAATCCGGCGTGGAGGCTGTATTAGTTCACCGTTGAGAACGATGAAATGAGCAAAGAGGACGTTGCTTTGGTGTGAGTAGAACGAAGTTGATAAGAAGGAGAACGGAGAAGACGAAGAATAGAAGGAGAGAGATGAAGTTGAGAACAAAGGAGAGGTCGAAGGTGGTGGTGACGGAGCTCCAGCGGCGGGAGATTGTTCTGGAAGAGGGTCGCGGCGCAGAGGGGAAGAAGTTTGAGGATAGGATAAGCAGAGTTAGTTGTTTTTAGGTTAAGAATCTTTGTAGCATGGACCAGGCTTCCCAAGCCCGTTTGCTTGTTTTTCTTTTTTCACACCCTTAGACTGTTCGTACACCCCTTGTTGTCTTGGCAGAAAAACTCCTTGGGCCTAGACTAGAAGGCCCACGTGATTTCACTTGGCCACACCCAGTTCACTTGCCTCACCCCCCGGATTCACAATAGAATTTCCTTGGGCCATTAATCTAAAGGCCCACACGCCTGGCTTTTGTTAACACCCCCAGAATCTTCCTGCACCGTTTATTTGTTTTTAGTTTTTGTTTTCAATTATTTCTAACTTTTTAATTAGTTCTGGATTAATATTGTTTAACTAGTAATTGATTAATTGTTTCAGGATAACTATTTTAGTTAATTTTTATTAGAAGTAGATTTAATTAGAAATTAACTTGAATTAATTTTAGGTTTAATCTTAGAGTTAGTTTTTAATTTTAGATTAACTTTTGTTACTTAGAATTTAATCTTGGTTTTAATTAGCATTTTAATTTTAACTTGGATACTCTTGGTTAACTGTTGATTAATTTTGGTGTTTATCTTGATTAATTTCTGATTAATTCCTGATTTGGTTTTATTCTCGATTTTCCTTTGTGATTGAGTTGTCTGGTGTTTACTTGTTGATTACTCTGTTTTCGCATGCTCCCTTAAGGCTCCTAGTCCGACTTAATTTCTGATTAAGCTCGGAGTAGGATAGACATTAGGCTCTCAATCCAAGTATAATAACTTGTAGGATTCAGTTCCCTTAGACCTTCCGTGCGTCTCCCCCTTTTCTCTCGCCTCAGTGTGATCGAGATCCTGTTTTCCTGTAGTTCCACGAACTACGGACGCTCTGAGTTCCTCTCTCTGGATAGATTGAGGATACGTAGGCACGAGATGCGATATCTCGGCGAGCACACTAACAACTAACTTCCCTCTTTTTTTGTCTCTCGCCTCAGTGTGATCGAAACTTGTCACTCAAACCTTTTTCTCTCGCCCCAGTGCAATAGAGACTTTTTCACCGACCCGTAGGTCGAACTACGACTGCTCTGATTTCCTCTTTCTCATCGCAAGACCATGCTCTTTCCCTTCCCTCAGGTTTACGCAGTGTTTCCTTTCCCTCTCTTGGGATAAATACACATTGCTGGCGACTCTGTTTTCCGCGCCACTTTCGTATTTGTACCATAGATGCAAATCCTTGGGAGCGACAGCTGGCGACTCTGCTGGGGATATGGTTGACCTCTTGCTGGTCCATCCCTTTTGCGAGTCAACCCTAGAGCTTGTCTGTTTTTATTTCATTGGGTGTTTATTGTGGTGCTTTATTTTGTTGTTTATTATTGTATTACTATTTTACTTATTTTACTGTATTTACCGCATTTATTGCATTGCATTTCATTATTATGTTGTACTGTTCTGCTGCTGGATTTTTTGTTTGTAGGGTGGGTTGGATTCATGAGAGAAAAGCCCAATACCCAGGCTTGAGCATACACCTATGATTAGCGTGGAAAGTAGTGTGACTTGTTTGGAATTTGGCCAGACTTAGTATACATGAAAACTCCACATCCAGACGAGGTTTCCTTGGTAATATTCTATCCTGCGCATTTGGGGCAGACGATGGAGTATAACCTAGAAAACTTTCGACTCTGGCGACCGTCTCCCGAGGACTCAGCAACGCCTCTCCTCCCGACATGTGATAATGGCAGAGCAGAAATGGCAAACCCATTACACTTGTCGATCCGAGGACCCAATGCTGGGAACTTACTATAGGATGACTTTATTTTTTAGGGGAATCAGTTGAGGCCTCCTCGATTGATGATGATGCCAAACTAGAAATGGTGAACGTATCATCATTTCTCGACCTGAGAGCCCGTGATATTGAGGGTCCTCAGTTTTCTAGAACCCACATGTGAGATGGGCGGGTGTTTACAGGTCTGCAGGTAACCGAAACCTTCAACCTACCCGGTTTTCTGGATTTCTCATCAGTGTACTGTTATCATCCTGATATTCTGGCAGTTCGAATGGCCCGTTATTCTGGATTTCTGGGTTTTTGATATTTGGGGTCTTATTCAGTCAACAGCACAACACATGTCTAGAGCAGTGAAGCCTTGATCCCATACCTGTTGCATCTGCATCATCATTTTTGCATACATGTTCTTGTATTTCCAAGGGATATTAACTTTGAGACTCGCAGTTGAGTATTTCCATCCATTTCTTGTGGTTCGTCTGTGAAAAAAAAACTTGAATCAAAGCATATTGATTCCTTGGAAATATTTGAACATGGCATTTGCATTGCATTCCCATACTCATTTGCATAACAGGTGTTTGAAGCTGGTTATTCTCATCCTGATCTGGTCTTCTTCAAAATTTCAGACTTAACTCTTCAAAGAAGCAGGAAGCGGATCATGGATCAAATTCAAGCAGAATTGAGGGAAGTACGAAGCCAAATGGACCAGTTTATGGGGAAGATGCAAGCTTTGGTTCAAGACCAGAAAGTGCTGAAGGAAGAGGTCAATCAACTGAAGACTCAGATGAGCCTGGTTATGGAGGTCGTGAGAGGTGTGCTAAACAAGGATAATACTCCCATGCCTGAAGCTGCGGCTGGAATTGTCTCTCCTCCGTTATTTAAGGGATCCCTCCCAAAAAGTGAGCAGATTGCCACTGTGACCGTCCTGACTGTATCTCAACAGCAAAATCAGGCTCCTCGCCAATATCAGCCAAGGCCTAAGCAGAATAGGCATTTTGAGACTCCACCAGTGCCATATTCTCAGCTATTCCAACATCTCCTTCAGTTGTAACTGGTATAGAAAAGGACTTTGGCTCCTCTCTCTGGTACTCCCCCACCGGGTTATGATGCAAGAGCTCACTGTGACCTCCACTCTGGTGCGCCGGGGCATAATGTGGAAAATTGTACGGCTCTTCAGCATGCTGTCCAGGATCTGATCGATTCGAAGGCAATTGAATTCACGCCGAGCGGCGTAAGCATTCAAGGTGGTCCTACTCTAGTTGTTGAAAAAGAAGTGGATATCCCCGTTGTCTCTCCCAAAGATACATCAAGTCAGGGGCATTTCTTGCAGTCCTTGGTCTTAGAATCCCCACATCCGCAAATGCTGCCTACGCCTCGACCAAGTCTGAAGAGAAAAGCGCCTGAGAAGATTGTGCGCTCGAATCAGTGTCAACAAGAGAACTGCTCTAGAAAGGGACAACAAAGGTAGAAGCAGCCTGAGAGACAGTTTGATGTTCTTCCCATACTATATGCTTAGCTATTGCCGGATCTACTCAAGTATCAGTTGGTTCAATTAAGGACTCTCACACCATGTCCAGCAAAGATACCACCAGGTTGGGATGCAAGCACAAGATGCGAGTTCCATTCAGGGGAACCTGGCCATTTGATTGAAAATTGCAAAGCTCTGCAACACAAGGTGCAAGACTTAATCGACTCAAAAGTCATCACGATCATGCCTGACGGTCTGTACTTGAATTGAAGACTCCTTTCTAGAATGAGCATCCAAATTGTAAGAGCATCGTCAGAAACAATAGGTCCAGACGGAGTCAAGCCTCCTCGACAATGGCAACCTTCAGTTTCTTTACTGCATTTTCATTTGTAGTTTTTCATTTCTTGTTAAAGCATTGTATGCCTAAAAAACTTGTTTGTGTTCTGAATGATGTTTTAATGCAATGAATATGTTTTTCTTGAAGTAATTCATTTTTATTCATTCATATAATGTTTCTGTGCATTGCAATACCAACCTTCTTGCTTTAACTCTTGAGGAAGGATGATGAGGTAAAAACGCAAAATCTTCGGTTGTGTGCTTTTGGATAAAACCCTGTTGAGGATGTATAGGCATTGCTTCAAATCCCCAAGCTCCGGAGATATAAGGGAGATAGACCCTCGTCAACCCCTTTGAGCCTTGAAGTATGAGTTTCTTTCCAAAATAAAAACCCTCACATTTAACCAGGGGCAGGGTAGTTGTCAGTAATTTGACCGAGCGCCCAAATTTCAAAAGGAATGTGCATCTGAGGATCCATTCCCTCTCTTCCCTCACACACCAGGAGATCGAGGGACGTGAAACCACAATGGTTATCCCTCATCGACCAAGTAATGAGGCAGTCACAACCCTTTCCAACAAGTTAGACAACCAGTGTCACACGATTTGTTCAAAAAAAAGAGAAAAAAAGAAAAAGAGATAGCCCGCTAAGTCCAAAACTTGAAAACAAGCGACTTAGGCAAAAGGTAGGGCATCCCGCTGGACTTCAAAATCAAAAGATTCAAAAAAAATCAGTCCAGGCAAAATCAGGGAAATAAAAAAAAGCAAAAATGAAAAAAAGAAATGATCAAGAGAAAATCCTCGATAAAGAACAAGTCGTGTGATCGTAAAACACTGAAGACAAAAGGGGTGACTGTCATTTCAAAAACCTCGTGGGTCCCTTAACTGTCACTCGTCATGGAATCCTTTTGGGAGATGAGTGCTTGTGCCAAATTAACTGAACATAGAACTGGAGAACATCAAGGAGAATGGGTGGGTATAAACAAAATTTAGAGCCATAAATCATTTTTTCTAAAAAAAACCGCGAACCAGGCCACGTTACAACCCTTAAAAGTCCTAATTGAAACAGGGTTTATTCTGAAAGCGTACTTCAACGAGATAGCGTTCCTGACTCCCATGAGTCGTGCTAATAAAATATTTTTGTTGGTATTACATGTGCGTATTGTTTTCCATTCAAAAATAAATGTTGTAACTAGTGACTCATTCACAGGGTTTTACGACATATCTTCAATAAAAACTTCAAGGTTAACGTGTTTGTTGCATTAGAATTATCATTCTCATAATAAACTTGTTCTGCTTGCATACATGTGCCTAAGCATCAATGACGCTTACACAATGAACATCAGTTGAGAAGCTTGATCCTGCCAAGTTGGGATGCTTGAAAATTCTGAAGGACTGTCATATCAAGGGGCATGTCGCCAAGAAACTCAGCGCAGAGTGGGCTTTCCCCAGTAAGTCGTGTTAAGATGTAGCCAATCTGGGGCAGTCACGTCGAGAAATCTCTCCGAAGTTCAGTTATTCTGGGGCATTCATTCTAAGATCAGGGGCAAAGTCACTTCAAAGCTCATATTGAGGCAGGCCATCTCTAGAGCATGAGAAGTTGTCCTCTCCAGAAGACGGTTAATCAGAAGCACCTCTTCAAGGTTCAAAATACTGAAGCAGAGTATTTCAAGTCATTTTAAGTCCTCTCGAGGCAAATTCCTTCAAAGATCATACAGTCTGGGGCAGTTACGTCGAGATCTGATAAATCTCTCCAAGAGTTTGAAGACTGTGGGGTAGTGTGAATGCCCGGTCTTATGTGAAATCCTCTTAAGATAAGTTCTCCCATTAGACCCTGTGGTTTGGGTTAAGTCAGGAAGGAACTGTTGTTCACTCTTGATGATCAGTATGCAGTGATCAGAAGAAACCTGAAGTACTAAGTCTCTCCCCCAGCAAAGAGCCAGAAGGTATCCTTCCAGCGAGGTGTTGGAATTGATATTTTTCCCCAAGCAGAGGGTTGTCCTCAAATCGAAAAGGGTTCTTTATAAGGATTCCTTATCCCTAACAGTGTAGATGGATTCCTCATTCTCAGCAGGGTAAGACGATGGAATATTTTACGAGCAGTTTGAAGACGGTGAGAAGTCAGAGTATTCTTTTCCTCAAAAGTCAGATTCGGTATTTCCCCGCAAGTCAAAGTCTAATGGTTATTGGCATTCTCAGCAGTTCAAAGTCCAATCTTCATTGGTATCTCCTCAACAGAGTTCACAATTCAGCTTGCGGTTCCCCAATAGAGTTTGCATCACCAGTGGTTATTGGTGGTACAGGAGATCAGATATTGGTGATCCCTTCCTCAGTGAAGTCTGCTTGTTCTATTCTGCGCATTCCATGGTGGAGTGTCCTCTCATTCTTGCATGTAGTAATCATCATTGCATTACATCCTCAAACGCGTAGCATTTCCATTTCGTATGGAGCATTACGCCATAGAAAGAAAATTCAAACATATGCATGTGGAGCATAAGCCAGATTTGGTGCCTTGTGTGAAAGCCCAGATCAACCCTCAATCAAAATAGTGATTCCCCAACCTCAGGGTTGACGCCCTTTTTACCAACTTCAAAGTTGACGTATACCTTTTCTCGACCTCAGAGTTGATGAAATATCCTTTCTTCCCCAACTTCAAAGTTGCTGTATACCTTTTTCTTGACCTCAGAGTTGATGAATATCCCTTTCTTCCCCAACCATAGATTTGACGCCTTTCTCCAAGTTCAAAGTTGCCGTATACCTTTTCTCGACCTCAGAGTTGATGAATATCCCTTTCTTCCCCAACCTTAGAGTTGACGCATTTCTCCAACTTCAAAGTTGTCGTATACCTTTTCTCGACCTCAGAGTTGATGAATATCCCTTTCTTCTTCAACCTCAGAGTTGGAGCCCCTTTTTACCAACTTCAAAGTTGTTGTATACCTTTTCTCGACCTCAGAGTTGATGAACAATCCTCTTTCCCCAACCTCAGAGTTGACGCCTTTCTTCTCCAACCTCAGAGTTGACGCCCTGCTTCTCCAACCTCAGAGTTGTCGTACCTATTTTTCCCCAACCTCAGAGTTGTCGTATATCTTCTCTCCAACCTCAGAGTTGAAGCCTTTCTTTACCAACCTCAGAGTTGTCGTATATCTTCTCTCCAACCTTAGAGTTGAAGCCTTTCTTTACCAACCTCAGAGTTGTCATATATTGTGGCATGTCTCCAACCTTAGTGTTGACCGATGTCTTTCTTCCAGCCTCAGAGTTGAAGTCAATGTTTCTATCTCCGGTCTCAAAATCAAGGTCTACCTTTTTACCAACCTCAGAGTTGACGTATATCCTTCTTCTAACCCCAGAGTTGAAGTTATGGTTTTTTCTCAACCTCAGAGTTGATGTCCACCTTTTTCTCAAACATTCAAAGTTGGTGTTTAGTCCAGATTTTCCTCAACCACAGAGTTGATGGTTATCCTTTTCTTTTTTAGAGTTGACGATGTTTTTTCCTCAACCTCAGAGTTGATGGTCTACCTTCTGTATCCCCAACGGAGTCATCTTTGTATGTGTGTTGATTCTACTAACATTTGGATATGAGTCCACCTTCGGCTGACAATCATAATGTCATTTCTCTCCCCACGGTTTGCAAATTTCTTGGTTCTTTTGTATTCAATCACCTTTCACCTTGAATGTCTGAAAGCCGTTGCTATCATCCTTTCAGGTCCAAGAAGATTGAATAGGGGCAGCTGTAGCACCCCAAAATTTGCCCACTCTTTTTTCTAACCTCTAACTGGCTTGTGTTTCAACTCATTTTGCATTATCATTTGTGCATCGCATTGGTTTTATAAGACATGGGATCAGGAGGTTCTCTGAATCAGATCATCAAGTATCAAGTTCATTTTCTTCAAGATTTCCCAAGAGGCATCCAGAGATTAGGATTTAATCATGGTTAATTGGGAAGGCTGTGAATTAGGTTCTGAATCCTTCTCCACATTTCAAGCGCATTGGTTCCAGGATAAGGTGTTTAATTTCAAGTCAAGGGTGGTTGTTCAGTCACGATCTAATTCAGATGGATGTTTGACCTAATCTTGGTCAAACTATCAAGAGATTGTTTCAGATTCAAATTATTTGTGCCAGTGATTGTTTCTCAACCAGTGTGTACCCAAGGCCAGGTTATGTGGTGTGTAGGTCATCAGGTCATCAAATCTTAATTCATGGGGAGTTTGTTTCAATCATCAGATGACAGTTGTTTCAGTTGCGAGTTGTGGTTGCATTCAAGGGATGTCGTGATGTGGTGAAAAGTTTGGAATTGGCGTAATGTGGTTGTCCACTTTTTAGAACCATTTTTCTTTGTCCATGTACAAATCAACTTCCAAATACCCATTTCCATCCAATTTACATCTTTTTCTAAATAATCATTTTTCTTTTTTATCCATTATCCACCTTTCAATTTAATTCATTTTTCTAAACCCATTTTAAATATCCAAGACCTTTTTTATCACTTTCCTCCACAAAATATTACCAAAACCATATCATTTCTACAAAGCCCATTATGATTTACAAGCTCATATATCCATTGTCCATTACAAAAGAAAGCCAAAAAAAATAATAATAAACAAGTTTGATTTCAATTGAAATTTCAGCATGTGACTCCAAGCTTCAAGGACCCACTCAAGCCATCTAACGCAGTGCAATTTCCACAACCAACCTGACCCCAGTACGAACTGCTTTGTCCTGCTACCAAAAATGCCACACCAGACCATATGCCATGAACTTGTACCAACAATACACCAAAATTCTGCACAAAGCCTCATGCCATGCGCGACCATTGCTGCTACTCCACAACATTACCACCAGCCTGTCCACAACTCACAAACGGCAACAAATCAAGGACAGTACCATAAACTTAGGGTGCAAGTTTTAATTCTGATTCAAATAAGAAGGAAAGTATAAGGAGCAAAAAAAAATAAAAGACAAGAGCATCTTGAAAGTTTCACGCATCACCTTCACTCCTCGCATCTGCTCCTAACCACAACACCAATTCATCAGCTCATCTTAGTATCTCCTTCAATCACCATCTTCATTTAACCTTCACCTTCATTCCCTCTTCAAATCTCCATCAATAACCTGTAGAAACAACATCCACAACGATGGAAAATTCAGATTCATGATTTGAAACTGCAAGTCATTGAAACAACAAACCATTCACAACTCAGTTTCAATCGATGATTTGCAGCAACTTCACACAGAGAATTTCGCAACGTTTAAGTTCAACAAGGATCTGGTGAAACCACACGTAGCAGAACTGAGAAGAAGAAGAAGGTAGAACGTAGAGCCAAAGCAAGAATTGAATGAATTTCATACCTCAGAGTTCAGTTCATATTCATTGTCGCGACTACGGTAATCTCGCTCTGAACTTCGAATTTGCGTTTGGCTTGAATCTCTTCTACGATTTACATAAGCTATTGGTTTGTACTCGGTTTGATTTTTTGTCTGTGATTTACATAAGTTGTTGATCTGTTGTGAGTAAGGCGTAACTTCATTGTTGGATTGACGAGCTGAAACCCTGAGAGTGCGGATCTGATTTCCTTCAGTTGTGAGCCGCGCATTAGATTGAGCCGTTTCTGACGTAGGATTGTTGGCTCTCTGCTCGCCGCCGCCGGTGGCAAAATCTGGCGCGGCGGCTGTATTAGTTCACCGTTGAGAGCGATGAAATGTGCAAAGAGGATGTTGCTTTGGTGTGAGTAGAACGAAGTTGATGAGAAGGAGAACGGAGAAGACGAAGAATAGAAGGAGAGAGATGAAGTTGAGAACAAAGGAGAGGTCGAAGGTGGTGGTGACGGAGCTCTGGCGAAGGGAGATTGTTCTGGAAGAGGGTCGTGGCGCAGAGGGGAAGAAGTTTGAGGATAGGAGAAGCTGAGTTAGTTATTTTTAGGTTAAGAATCTTTGTAGCATGGACCGGGCTTCCCAAGCCCGTTTGCTTGTTTTTCTTTTTTCACACCCTTAGACTGTTCGTACACCCCTTGTTGTCTTGGCAGAAAAACTCCTTGGGCCTAGACTAGAAGGCCCACGTGATTTCACTTGGCCACACCCAGTTCACTTGCCTCACCCCCCGGATTCACAATAGAATTTCCTTGGGCCATTAATCTAAAGGCCCACACGCCTGGCTTTTGTTAACAACCCCAGAATCTTCCTGCACCGTTTATTTGTTTTTAGCTTTTGTTTTCAATTATTTCTAACTTTTTAATTAGTTTTAGATTAATTTTGTTTAACTAGTAATTGATTAATTGTTTTAGGATAACTATTTAGTTAATTTTTATTAGAAGTAGATTTAATTAGAAATTAACTTAAATTAATTTTAAGTTTAATCTTAGAATTAGTTTTTAATTTTAGATTAACTTTTGTTACTTAGAATTTAATCTTGGTTTTAATTAGCATTTTAATTTTAACTTGGATACTCTTGGTTAACTGTTGATTAATTTTGGTACTTATCTTGATTAATTTCTAATTAATTCCTGATTTGGTTTTATTCTTGATTTTCTTTTGTGATTGAGTTGTCTGGTGTTTACTTGTTGATTACTCTGTTTTCGCATGCTCCCTTAAGGCTCCTAGTCCGACTTAATTTCTGATTAAGCTCGGAGTAGGATAGACATTAGGCTCTCAATCCAAGTATGATAACTTGTAGGATTCAGTTCCCTTAGACCTTCCGTGCGTCTCCCCCTTTTCTCTCGCCTCAGTGTGATCGAGATCCCGTTTTCCTGTAGTTCCACGAACTACGGACGCTCTGACTTTCTCTCTCTGGATAGATTGAGGATACGTAGGCACGAGATGCGATATCTCGGCGAGCACACTAACAACTAACTTCCCTCTTTTTTTTGTCTCTCGCCTCAGTGTGATCGAGACTTGTCACTCAAACCTTTTTCTCTCGCCCCAGTGCAATAGAGACTTTTTCACTGACCCGTAGGTCGAACTACGACTACTCTGATTTCCTCTTTCTCGTCCGATTGAGGATACGTAAGCACAAGACGGCGATGTCTTGGCGAGCAACCTTCCCCCCTAGTTCGAGTCCGAACTACGTTGACTCTGACTTTACCATTGCACGAGGGAATATGTAGGCATAGGACGAGCGATGTCCTATCGAGTCACTTCTTTTTCTTTTCTTCTTCGTTTCTCCATTCTTTCCGTTCTCGTTCTTCTCCTTTCCAGTAGCAGTGGAGCTTCAGAAGATGACACCCTTTGATCGAGACAACAAGCATGGATCCCATCGAGTACGATGGACGTGTGGGGTGCTAACACCTTCCCTTCGCGTAACCGACTCCCTTACCCGTTTCTCTTGGTCGCAAGACCATGCTTTTTCCCTTCCCTCAGGTTTACGCAGTGTTTCCTTTCCCTCTCTTGGGATAAATACACATTGTTGGCGACTCTGTTTTCCGCGCCACTTTCGCGTTTGTACCATGGATGCAAATCCTCGGGAGCGACACATACAAAAAGAAAAAAAAAGGAACTGTAAGATGGAGAAAGAAAAAAATTAATATTTGGAAAAAAGGATTTTGTCTCTCAAATTAAAATAATAATTGATTAAAATAAAATATATATTGTGTTGATAGTGGCCTGTAAGATAAAATAAATTGTTAATTTTTTAAAATTTAAAAATAGATTATTAGTATTGTTAGTGATAATAAATAAATAGAGAAAAAAATTAAAATGAAACTGAAAAAGTGTGGGGAAAAGAAATGTGAGAGAGATTTGAAGTTTCTAATCAAGAGAGAGAGAGAGAGAGAGAGAGAGAGAGAATGGATGTATGTAATATTTAATTATGATTTAATTGGTGAATATTGGAAAATTAATGTCATATGTCAATCTTAGAAAGAGTTAGATGTATAATAGATTGTTGAAATTTGGTGCATGGCATGATGTAATAGGAGATGGCAATTGGAATGGAAAATGTAAACATTACTTGTTTGCTTAAATGTCATTTTCTTAGTGTAAATAATTTATAGTGAAAGGGCAATTTAAGGAGTTCATGCAATTGATTTTTAATGAGTTAATAGTTGATGACATTTTCTATGTTTCAAAGGATTTATGAGAAGTTTGTGGGAAAAGAGTCGGGGGATGCTTTTTCCACCCTTATATATGCTCCCACACCACCGTGAAAAATCCATAATGTCCCTAGTGTCTGGAGATGCATCTTCGGACACACTTTTTTTTTGTCATTTTTCAGACCAAATTGAAGAGTCACCTTTTTTACGTAAAAATTTAATTCGGAAATGCATCTCTGTATGTGAAAAAAATGTGTCCGAAGATGCATCTACGTAAACACCATTTATTCAAAAGTTAGTGAGTGGTCCGGAGATGCATCTCCAGATACTTTTCTTTAATATCCCGCCCTAGACTCTTCCATCTTCCTCCTTCTTCATTTTTCTCATATGCTCTCAAAAAATTCATTTGAGCTCTGCAACGATTTTACCTCTGCATCCATTCAATCAATATTATATCATTGGAGCTCTTTCCAGCATCTCATAACATCCAACTACTCCTCATTGATCAATTTCTTTTGGTAAATTTTCAAATTTTCTTATCATTTTATGTTTTGATTTTTAGTTAATTTTTTAGGATACAATAGTTATTTAAGGTACATTAGGTAGTAGTGTAAACTAAATTCATATGCTATTAGAACCTGCATTGAGGTTTTTTAGATCTATTAGGGCATAAATGGCGTATCTGCCATGCCTGAGACAGTCACAGGTTTGTCCAGAGATGCATCTTCGAATTTGCTCTTCATTGTTTTCTAAGATGCATCACCGAATTTTACTTAGGCACAAAAATCAGTTATTCTGTAGGATTTATGATTTTCTCCGAATATGTTGTTTATATTTGTCAATGTTTATAACGCAGATGCAATGGCTGAAGAAACACTGGACGAATTAGGCTCGGGCGCATGTCCCAAATTGCGTCGGAACGACGTTAGAGGGTTGCAGCGAAGACCAAGAGGCCACGAGTTGTTGCTAACTCTTTTGATGTTGCATCTACTTTGTAGCCCCGACCGTCTAGTTCTCGTAGCCGAATCTCTCAGACATCACAAGCATATGATGAAACAGAAGCTGGGGTTCCTGAGGCCCCTATTGACCCTGAAGCCCAAGAGGATGGATCATTAGAGAGTTATCCATGAGGGCAATTTGATACCTTTTTACTTTATAATTATGCAGATCATGTTGCTAGGCATGTCTGCCATGGAGGGGTATATTTCTTTTCTTTTATAATACATATGTTGTCAACTAATTAAATCCATGTAGATGTTTATGTTTTATTTTTACAAGAGTGTGATTGTTTAAAAATGATTAACCACAGCAGGAATATATTGGAGTTGCTATATCCCCCTGATGCTTGGTTTGTTGATGATATTTGTTATTCTAGCATTTTTTATTTATGTTCTTCTACGTACTTGACTATAAACCACTGCATGCATGTGGCTTTTGTAGAGAGGTGTCACTCAAACACGTCATCTTTCCACTTACCTATAGGTGATATGACCATCAGTTTGGATGACGTCTCATGCATTCTACATCTTTCTATCAGAGGAAAATTATTGGACCATGGGAGGGTCGGGCGAGAGGAAAGAGTATATCTGATGGTCACCCTATTAGGGACTGACCCTGGTAAGGTGGCGGAGGAGGCAGCTCACACTAGAGGTGTTCATGCACGGTTTATATTTTTTGGAAAATATTTATAAAGAATATGTGAAGGGGGATTTGGATGCCATTGGTGATGATGTGCAGGTTGAGTACCACCGGTATTTAGCATTGAGGTGTTACCTCTTGTTCTTGGTTGGCACATCCATGTTTGTGAACAAAAGTGTAACATATGTAGATTTTGTCTACCTCAAGTACTTCACATACCTGAGTGTGGTTCACGAGTACAACTGGGGGCCGCATGTTTAGCTACTTGTATTCGAAGTTGGGCGAGGCTTATCTTTGAAAGACAAAGCAGATGATTGGGTGTTGCACGCTATTTACGGTAATTTCTTATTACTAATATTTTCATAATTCTTTTGTTACACTTGTTATTAATATTGTATCCGAACCTTTTACAGGGATGGATCATCTCTCACTTCCCTTGCATCATCGAGTTTAAAGTTGCGCTTAACTACACACAAGATTGGCCTATTGCAGCTGCTTTTGTTATGTACAATGGGAATGGTGCGGTCGAGTCATTCAAAGTCTCTCTTGACCATATGGTACCAAGCGATGTTTGCTTCTGCCCATACGAGGGTTATCCTCAGATATTTCAGTTTGACGTCAATTCTTTATACTCCAGTTGGCTGGGATATGGGACATTTCTTATGTATCCCTATCTACCTGACCGAGTGATGCACCAATTTGGATACTTGCTGATTATTCTGAGACCTCCATTTGAGTCTCCTCTTCCCACTGTCCCCCGTAGAGACCTATAGGCGATACTGGATAATCTCGAGAGTCACCTAATACTATAGGAATATCTTCGTGAGCCGGTTCATGTACATTAGACTTGTGTTGAGGGCTACTTGACATGGTTCTAAAGGGAGTCACACCCTATCATGACGCTAGACACTCATGGAGAACCACCTAGGTCAGCTAACCTTGAGGTACTTGAGGTTCGAGATGAGGTGGATCTCATAATAGCGCATTTTGATTATAATTTGGATGCGTTCAAAGATGCATCTTTGAACTATGGACGCGTGAAGGGAATTTTTTTACCCAAATAACCCACTTTTCAAAAAAAATCCCAAAATACCCCATTTTTCAAAAATATTCCCAAACTACCCCAGTTAGAGTTGGTGTTTACCTAAGGGCGCCATTTCAATTGGCGACCCTTTGTTAAGGGTTAAAGGGTGTCGCCAATTGGATTGGAGACACCTCTTGCAGTCTCCAATCCAATTGGCGACTTGGTTCAAAAGTTAAAGCCTTGTCGCCAATTCATCTGGAGCCATGGTGCATTTTGTAAATATTTTTCCAAAATAAAATGAAATTATCATTAATTAAATAAACTATTACATAAATTAATGTTGGCTACCGGGTGCGGCATAACGGACACCGGTTCCACATCCCCTAGGCACCTTAACTCGTTGCACTCGTTCCCCTCGTTGTTGATTTATGCCAGGTGTTTGAGGAGTTGAAGTCTCAGAAACATTCCCAGATGGTTCCCTAAGGATTTCTTGCATTTTCATGAGGTCTTGTGTGTTGAAGTTGAGCGTGCGACCCATTCCAGAGTAGTTTGGATGTGATGAATGGGTCATTGGTGTGCGGCTTGGACGATTGAAGGGGGACATTGGTGTGAAGGATTGGTTGGTGAAAGGTTGGAATGGTAGTGGTGTTTGAAAGCCATAAGGTTGTTGAGATGGTTGAGTGTGTTGGCTATGGTATGATGTCGGACCGTTTTGGCTATGGAAAGATGTTTGGGCGTTATGGCTATGGTATGATGTACCCTCATTTTGGTTGTATCTTGATGATGTGTTGGGGGCATAGCCATATTGAGTTCCTTGATATTAATCATTTTTTTGGAGATGGTATAGGGGACGCTCTTGGGATTGTGGTTGGGTGTTTGGCATGTTTGGATGGTTAATGGGTTGGTAATTTTTTTGGGTAGGGGTTGTGAGTAACATGGCCTTCCATGTGGGTTAGACGTTGAGGCTTCTTGTGTGTAGGTGGTTTGGCGTGGGTCTTATAAATACCTGTCTTCAGAGATAAACCCAATTGCAACCGATCTGTACCAAGCCATATAATTATTAGTTGGTATAGACGGGGTTTCCATCACCGGGTCACGTAAGACATGGTTGTTGCAGTTCATCCATTTACGACGCTCAGATTTTGCAAAATTCTTCCAGTTGTTAAAGTCCCATTGATCATTAACTCTTTTTATATGCCATTTACTGATGTCAACGGGATGATTTGGGATGTTTTGATGCATTCCAAATTGTAGTTTGACACGGTAACTGTTGTGCATCTCCACAGTTGTGAATCTGATGATCAGGACGTATGCAGTCCAAATGGAAACATCTTCCTCTCAGACTTCATGTAGGTGTTCCATGTTTAGATATGGACGCCATATAAACTGAAGAAGAGAAAAATATTAGATAATAAAATAATTGATATAAAATATGAATTGATTTGTTTAGAGGCCTTACATCTGCAGGTGTTAGGTGATCCAATAGATTGTCGTATTGAATGATACAATGTTTAGGACATTTATTGTAACTCATACCCTTAGTCGACCATCTAAACAACAAGAAGTTCAAATTCAATTAGTTAGACATAATAATTGGTAAGGTGAAATAAACTAATAATAAGTTATTAACTTACTTTTGTGCATACGGGAAGGAAAAGTTGTTGTGGTTGACGGGCGCTAGGGATGGCAATCTAGACCAACCCCGAGCTTGGAGCAAAACGGCGCATCTGGAAAAAGTAGATGTGTTTTTTTGGGCGCACTTACACAAAGAGCTATACAAATAAGACAGACAAGCGGAACCCCAACTATACTCTCTTGTTTTATCTAGATCTCTCAATAAGGGTAAATACATAATGTGCATAGAAGAACCAGTGCCTTCGGGAAATAAAAATAAACCAATTAAAAGCATAAGATAACACTTGGTTTTCATTATCTTCATCTCTTCTGTCGAATCTTCATCTAATATAAAACCGGCGTACCATGATTTTAGGCACGAAAGTAAGATACCTTGGCCTCTTGAGCTCTCATCTAGTAAGTCTTTACCCAAAAGTTCCTCACAAATTGATGATTCAAGGTTTGTTGGTCCATTGACCGCCTTACCATCAATACACAGACCGAGTAACATGTACACATCCTCTAAGGTCACGGTACATTACCGGTTGGAAAAAAGAAGGTGTGTGTCTCTGGGCGCCATCTCTCTTGCAAAGCTAGTATAAACTTTGCATCAACCGAGTAAGACATGATTTTGCTTACATGTCTGAAACCGGCAAGCACAATATATGCTTTAATTAGTTCGTCGGGTGCAACGTATTCATGGGAACAAGGGCGAAATCTAGAGACATCCTACATAATTGTCAATTTAGAAACAAAATTAATAGAGACATTAAGAATTAATAGAGACTAAAAAAATTAACAAAGTCAATAAAAATTAACAAAGTCAAAAAAAATTAACAAAGACAATAAAAATTAATAGAGTCAATAAAAATTAACGCTTACATAATTCACGATATTTTCAACAGTGCCTCTATGCGTTTCACCCATTGTCAACAAAGCCATTATAATTGATAAAATCTGAATCAGATAACTGGTACTACTGACACTCTAGACTTCACTATTACCTCTCTGCAACAAGTATTTATCAAATAATCTAGGAGTCACGTGCCTCAAGCTTCCTTATATAATGAGTTAGGAGTCACATGTGAGATTTGCATCTTGAACCATGTCGCCAGATGAATTGGCGACTGCACTCACCCTATACAAAGGGTCGTCAGTCCAATTGGAGAGTGCGTGGTAGCCTGACCCATAGCTGTGCACGTAGTTGGGGTTGCTTCATGCATGCATAGCATGCTGATACCCTTCTGGCGACAATGTCATAAAGCCTGCTGCCTGTCGCCATTTAATGTGGCGACTTCATTAATTTCCTGCACCCTGTCGCCAATTAATATGGCAACTTTATTATATGCATTGACCATGTCACCAATTAAGGTGGCGAGTGTGTTACGTGTTAATATGTATATTAATAATGTCACATGCATGCATATTAATATGTTCCCAAAACAAGCAAAATTAGTAATTATGTCTCTAACAAGTCCTTTTAGTATGTCATTTGCACAGAGATACATTGTTAACGCCCACTACAACGGAGAGACATATGTCTTCGATGTATCTAGGTTTGGTTTTCAAAGCATCAATATTGTCCGTTCACAATCAATAGAAACACAAGTTTCTTGCATTTCAAAGAAAGTTTTGAATCGAAATTAGGGCTTGGTCCTCTAGCACAAATAATATATCAAAACTCTATTTTTTTAAACCAACCACGTTAAATTTTATCCACTTAAATTGCGAGATGACGAAGATGTTGAAAATATGTTCGTTAGTCACGAACATTCTGGTTTCAACTATATTGAGTTGTATACCTTCCTCCAACAAAATGTTTCATCTCAACACTCTCAGATCATAAATCAATCAACAGGTGTAGACTCAGATGAAACCGAAATAGAATATTCAGATGAAACTGAATCAGAGGTCATCGTCGTTGATGAAGAAGAAGAAGGAAGCGAGACGTTGGTCGATCAGGTGTTGAACAACAATGTTGAGGATAAAGAACAAGTGCCAATACCTCCAGGTCATGCATATTGTCCGCCTCAACATATGACAGACTTGGACTTGCAAAATGATGATCCATCCGCAGATATGTTTCACAACCCGTATATGCGGTCAGGGAATGAATTAAAAAAAGGAGACAAGTTTCGTACCAAAGAAGATTGTGTACGAGCCATAAAAAAATATCACATGGATAACTCTGTTGATTATAGTATACACCAAACGGATTCGAGAAGGTGTGTCATTATTTGTCATAATCCATTTTGCAAGTTTCGGCCTGCTGCGTCTTACAGAAAGAGAAGCGATTCTTGGAAGATAGCTTCCATAGAGCAGCCTAACAGTTGCACTGCCACAAAAAATTTTCAGGATCACCGAAAGCTAAGCCTAGAATTGATATGTCAAGACATTTGCCGCTTGTTAACAAGGATCCTTCAGTCAAGGTGAGTATAATAATCTCTCATATCGTATAGTGGTATAATTATACTCCCTCGTACAAGAAGGCATGGATTGCAAGGACAAAGGCTGTTGAACAGGTATTTGGCAACTGGGAGGATTCGTACAAGGAATTACCGCGATTTTTGGTAGCCCTAAAGACATACACATCGGGAAATGTTGCAATCATGCAGACAGTGTCGGCATGTAGGCCAGATGGAACTATTGTTGATGGAAATGTCATCTTTCACTGTCTCTTTTGGTCGTTTCAACGATACATAAGAGTTTTTGCATTCTGCAAACCTGTTATTCAAATTGATGGAACATGGCTCTACGGGAAATACAAGGGCACCTTGTTTATGGCTGTTGCACTAGACGACAACAATAATGTCTTTCCCATAGCCTTTGCTCTGGTTGAGGGTGAGACCGCTTCTGCTTGGAGTTTCTTCCTTAAGAATCTCAGAACACATGTTGCTCCACAAGCTAATCTCTGTTTGATTTTAGACAGGCATGTTGCTATAGAGAGTGCCTACAATAACCATGATAACGCGTGGCATAATCCTCCTTCTACCCATGTATATTGCATTAGATATATTGCACAAAACTTCATGCGTGCAATCAAAGACAAGAACCTTCACAAAAAAGTTGTGAATGTCGGGTATGCTCTAACTCAACCAATATTTCAATACTACATTAACGAAATTAGGATGTCAAATGCAGATGCAGGAAGCTGGTTGGATAGCATTCCACTGGAACGTGGGCAAGGGCTTTTGATGGTGGATGTCGTTGAGGCCACATGACGATAAACCTTGTGGAGTCCGTGAACTGGGTATTCAAAGGAATTAGAAACCTTCCAATCACCGCTTTGGTGAGATCAACCTATTATAGGTTAGCATCATTTTTTGCAATAAGAGGCGAAAGATTGAGTGCAGTGTTAACGTCGGGTCAAGTATTCAGTGAAAGCATAATGAAATTGATGAAAGAGGATGTTATCAGAGCCAGTACACATGCAGTTACAGTCTTTGACCGTCATAGACAAACATTCAATGTACAAGAAACAATGGACCATAATGAGGGGAGTCCCAATTTATCCTATGTTGTTAGACTAAACAGATGTTGGTGTGACTGTGGTAAGTACCAGGTCTTCTGTGTACCTTGCTCACATGTCATTGCGGCATGCACACATGCTCGTCAGGATGCTTATGGCTATCTATCTGATGTTTATAAGGTGATTAATGTTATGAATGTATACAACAAAGACTTCGCAGTGCTACCAATGAAGGATTATTGGCCTCCATACCAAGGTGACATAGTTTGGCACAACAATGAGATGAGAAGAAAGAAAAAGGGATGCCCAAATAGCAAGCGTATAAGAATCAAAATGGATACCGCTGATAAAATGATAAGATTATGCAGTATATATCGTCAACCTGAACACAACCGAAAAAATTGTCCCAATGTCAGAGGAACATCTGCATCATGATTTAACTTATCGTTTCATTTGTTGTAACCAAATATTTTCATATATTTATGAGTCTTTGTTACAACAACACTAACAACAAACAACACACAACACATACGACACTTAAAACAGCTAACGGAAAAGAAACATAAAACATTCCTAACTGATTACAACAATCAAACTAATTTCATTCGGTCCAAACATGACTTCCCTCGCATCTTTGTCAGCCTTAACACGAACTCATCCACGAAGCCGATCAAGTCTCTTAATACTTCGGATTTTTCCCCCTTGTAAGACCCTAATTTTTGACCCCTAAGATTCCACATATCATTCACATCTCATTTTGCATCTTATACCACAAACAAGATCATGCTTTGGATCCTTTATCCCTCTCTTCTTTGGGTTTATGCCTCGCAGGGTTTATCGAGCATCTGTATCTTTCTTACTTGCCTTCATTTGCTTATGTTTACCGACCTTTAATCAAAATCCAAAAATATGTTCGTTTTTGTCTTCACTAACTTTTTCAGGAAGGGAATCAAGAATATCAAACAGTCCCTCAGCTCGAATGAAATTCATCTAAACAAAGTCAAAGTTGATCTGCAAGCAATCCAAAATTCATCTGATCAAGAGTTTCCAAGATTTAATTGATCATTATTCAAGAGACTCCAAGGTTCATGTGTTTATTTCCATGCCTTCTTTGACAAGCAAAAAAAAAAGCCAGAGCCAAGACAACACATCAAAAAAGCCATTTTTCTCATTTTTTTCACTGTGTTAATCGATTAACCTAATTGCACTGTGAAGTGGTTAATCGATTAACACGTGCAATTTTTGGAAAAAATGTGCCAAATTCAAATTCTGCAGCAATTAGCACCAATTTTCATCATTTTGATCACATGTGGAATATTCTAGACCATCTCATTTTAATTCCCTACGTCACTTTGATCATTTCCTACCATACACCTTCACTAATCACCACTCTTTTATGAATTTCCCTCCAAATTCAAATTCCAAGCCTAATTTTCATTTCCAAACCAAACTCCAATCCACCAAATTTTCCAAGCCTAAACTCTATAAATAGAGCCCTCATTTCATTCATTCTTCAAGCTTTTGAGAGACAACAAACCTCTTGCAATTTCTCTCCCCAACTACCAAATTCACCAAAGCTCACATTTCTTCTTTTGAAAGTTAACAAGAATTCACATTGATTCTTGTTCAACTTTGAGCTAAACCTTCATCCATTCAATTTTTCTTCATCAATTCTCATAGATCAAGGCTTTGGAGTTTGGATCTTGGAGTAATTTGAAGCAATTTTCAGATTTGGAGTGGTAATCTCATTTTCCACCATTGTTGTTCAATATCATCTTTCACAATGTAGATCCTTTGTTGATCTTGTTTGCTTGATCTTTGGATCTTGCAATTTGTGTTGATTACTGGTTCTTGCTGCTGTTTTACTCAAAATTTCATGCACAATTGCATCCTTAATCATGAGGTGTTTGAATAAATGATTGATCAAGGATTATGCAATTTTCAAACTGATTTTCTGCTGTTTTTACAGTGTTAATCGATTAAACCAAACATGCACAAATTGGTTAATCGATTAACAGTTGAATTCTGTGCAAAAAACTGTAAGTTTGCACTGGTTAATCGATTAACCTAATTACACTGTGAAGTGGTTAATCGATTAACCAGCATCCAGAATGTGAAAAATGCTTGTTTTTGGGACTGTTTTGGTTTTTTTGCCATTTTCTTCCCTTTCCTTTGTTCTTAGCCTTAGATCACATATTTTTGTGGTTTAATTTGGCTTTCTCTTCATCTATTTCTCTTTTCTTTGGATCGATGAAAGTCTTATGGATCATTAGAATTTCTTTGTCAAATTCTTGATCAAGACGAGATCGTTACTTTCTTTTCTTTTCGTGCGGTATTGCTTTCGGATGACGATCTACATATCGTTCATCTAGCATGCATTAGCACAAAGAGCTATTGACCGGCCTCATTATAGGGTAATTACTCCGTAAATTACTCGGCGATTGCTTAACATAGCGCAATATTTGTCCCGCATCGGAAAACGATCAAGAATATTGATTATTTGTCTTTTGGTTCAAAACTTATGAAACTTGTTGTTAGGAGGCTTTGGTCTTATCAATCCTCTAATGAGTTCTCATTAATCTTGACCTAAGTGCAATTATTCAATTATTATTGATCACTAACTCTAACAACTAATCACTAACTTACTAACATTACTATTGTACTAACTTCTTTACAATTCCTTCTCACTCCTTATCTCTTTTACTTTTATGCTTCATTTTTATCATTTCATATCATGTTTATGCTTCCGCAATTTTTCCTTTGTCCGTTGGACACATGTTTATGTTTCCGTACTTTTTCCTTTGTCCGTTGGACACATGTTTATGCTTATGCCTTTTTCTCTTTGTCCACTTGGACCAAAAACATTAATAAAGGCCAAAACCTCTAAAAAAACTTGTGCTTCTAATCTTGGACTATGGTTACTATCCTTTGCAATGGAGATGGAGTTTTGCACCTAGACCTTGGACTTCAATTCCATTCTTGAATCCTTGAACTTCGACCTTGGACATCCAATGCAATTCTTGGAACCTTGGACTTAGACTTAGGACCGTTCTCCCTTTGCTTTGGAATTATGGTTCGAAGACTATGGAGCTTACTTGTGTGGTTAGGCTATTCTTATCCTTAGCTTTTACTTTATACTTTAGGATAGTCACTTCTTCTCCACCCATTCTTCAATTTTCAAAACTCTCTCTCTTTTTTCAAAACCTTCTTGATTTCAAACTTTCAAATCTTTCATAATCAAACCTTGACTTTTTCAAGTGATTTTACTCTTTTCTTAACAAATGCTAAACTACATAAGCATATTGACACCTTTTTCAAAAGACCTTAAAAAACATCAAACTCATCACTCTCTTTTTGTGCCCTCGTGCACATTTTCCTTTAACTTTTTCACAAGTTTAGACATGATCCATTTCTTTAAGCGGAATTATTCGCTTGGAAATGACGACCTGTCTTTACATCTAAAATTAACCAAAACAAACAAATTTTCATTCTTTGTACCACGAACTACGGGGTTTTGATCCTACATTGCACATCGTGGGTACGTAGGCATGAGGCGACGAGTCTCTCCAAACACAAAAATCTTAAAAACAATTTCTCTTCTCATCTCCTCAATCACTTTTCAAGCAAACTTTTTCAAACCAAAAGCGGTAAATATTTCAAAGGGCTCCTATAGAGTACTATAGACGTTTTGGATGCTAACACCTTCCCATTGCGTAACCAACCCCCTTACCCGGACTCTCTTCACTTGTTCTTGTTATAGAGCTTGTGTAGGTTTTGTTCGCTCTTTTTCCTTTCCTTTTGGATAAAATAAAAGTGCGGTGGCGACTCTTGCTTTTCGAGTTAAGTTAATCAATAGCTTACACTCACGATTTTTCCGCTACAGAAAAGTGGCGACTCTGCTGGGGATCATCCCTTGAGGGGTTTAGCCTACTTTAATTTATTTACTGCCTTTTGTCTGATTTGCTTGTTACTTGATTGTTTTGTTTTGGAGTTCCTTTGTGTGTGAGATAGGTCCTATACTCGGACCAGAGTGTACTTTGAGATAGGAGGATGGTATAGTCAAGGGAACTTTGAGGGAGTCGAATCCTGAAAAAGAAAAACTTGAGAATCCATCCACTCGGTGGTTGCCTCTTTGGAATTACTGATGTCGGCCGAGCGATCGTGAAGGCATTACTTTTTCCATAGAAGCCTATAACACTGAGGACCGTAGTAACCCTTAACACATCTTAGCCTTTTAGGATCGTGGCGCGGAAGCTATGAAGATGCAAATCTGACTTAGCTGTCACGCGATGTCACACTCAGGTTAGATTCTCTTGAGGATAACTACTAACCTTCGAGCAAATCGGTGTGCTGGTGTGTCTGATAGTGGATTTTGGACCCTGGGAACTCTGTTAGAACTGCTGTTTTCTGCAGGTACAATGAAGACAAACCTTAGCACATACCTTTTGTAGGTTGGTCCTTAACCTTGCCTTCATGCTCGTGACTCGAACCTTTGAACCCGTGTGCTTTGAGTGATCTTGTTTGTGGTTGTTGCATCCATGCACTCTTGCATCCATGAGCATACATATGCATTCTTCCTAGTTTTCTCAAAAACTCATTTCATCTGTCTCCTTCTTCAGTTATCTGTTCACCATCAAGTTGTTTCCTCAACACAACTACGGAACTAGAGCTGCTGTCAGACTGAGAATGGAAAACCAAGAACAACACAACGCTGAAGTCAGAATGGAAATTGATGAGTTGAAGATCGGTATGACCAAGCTCACAGAAATACTGCAAGTTCTGATTGCTAGAGGTGAACCACCTCAGAGGACTGTGATTGTTGAAACTTCAACTGCTGCTGTTGACCCTCCACTGACTCAGCAACCAGCTTCTACTTGGCCAGAATTTGGGTTACCTCTGAATTACTCGCCACCCTTTGCAACTACTCTTGTGTTTATCTCGCCAGTATCTTCAGCTCCACAGTTCATCCTGTTGTGCATTCTGTTGCTCAAGCTATTCCTGAGAATCCTCCTTTCGTGTACCATGCTGCTGGTCCACAATCTGAAAGTCAGGGAGAACCTGGATACATTGAAAAAGTCAGAGAGCAATGGCAAACTCTAGACAAAAGGATAAGAGCCGTGGAAGGAAGTGATGTCTTTAATGTTGCCGCAATGGACATGTGCTTGGTTTCTGACTTGGTTATTCCTCCAAAATTCAAAACTCCTGATTTTGAGAAATACAAGGGGTACACTTGTCCCAGAACCCACTTGGTGATGTACTGCCGCAAGATGGCTGTTCATGCCAAAAATGACAAACTGCTCATTCATTGTTCCAAGACAGCTTGAGTAGGGCTTCAATGAAATGGTATATAGGACTTGTGAAGAACCGTATCCAAAGCTGGATGGACTTGTCTGATGCTTTCTTAAAGCAATATAAGTACAATCTGGACATGGCACCTGACCGCCGTCAACTGCAAAACATGTCTCAGAAAGAAAAGGAATCCTTTAAGGAGTATGCTCAGCGCTGGAGAGAGCTAGCTGCTCAAGTAGAGCCACCCTTGGCTGAAAAAGAATTGACTGGATTATTCATTGACACTCTTCAGCCACTCTTTTGGGAAAAGATGATAGGTAGTGTATCATCTGGTTTTGCTGACCTAGTCACTATTGGAGAAAGACTAGAAGAAGGTATCAAGAAAGGAAAGATTACTAATGCTGAAGCCTTTAGTGGTGCTAAAAAGTATGCTGGGAATTTTCAAAAGAAAAAGGATGGTGATACCCATGTTGTTTCAGTTGAAGGTAAACCTTGTCGCAGGCAACAACAATATGTAGCTGCAGTTGCTCTCGTTATCAATGCTCAACCAGTTCAAGCTCCTCGTCAGACTGTTAGAAAAAATCAGAATCGCAATAGGGTTAACTTTGATCCTATCCCGATGTCCTACACTGAGTTGTATCCATGTCTTGTTCAGAAAGGTTTGATTACAACGAGGGATCTACCTCCTCCTCCAAATCCTCTCCCAGCCGACTATAGGGCTGATCTTCACTGTGAGTTCCATCGAGGTGGGGCAGGCCATAACTTGGAAGGTTGCTATGCATTGAAAGCTAGAGTACAAGAATTGGTGAACTCAAAGATTCTGACTTTTCTTGATGAGAATCCCAATGTTGTCAATAATCCTTTGCTAGAGCATGCCAAGTGAAGTTTGAGTCATTTCAGACGGATCATCTCCTAAAGCCAGTGTTTCAGACAAGATAGCTCATCCTTGTTGCTGATTAGTCACTAGGCCTTGTTTCTTTCTGTTTACATTTTTCTTTGATTGTATTGACTGTTTGCTTTCGAACTTTACTTGTACTTTCATGGTAATTTCAATGAAATGAGCATTGCAGTGTTTTGATTCAATTCATTTATATCCATTATGTGCATCTTTATGCTTTCTTTTTCATAAAACAAAAATATATTTCCTGTTCATTTTCTTTATCAAGCTTTTTTTTATGCAAAGATTGAAGGGAGGATGATGAAAACGAAATACCTGAAGTTACTGAACTGTATGCTTTCAATCAAAACTTGGCTGATGATGTACAGGCATTGTTTCAACTCCCAAACACTGGAGAAATAAGGAAGTTAATCCTTTGTCAACCCCTTCGAGCCTAGAAGTTGGAGTTTCTTTCTGTACGAAAAAACCGCAATTTTAACCTGGGGATAGGTAGTTCTCAGTTAATTTGACTGTGTATTTAAACACAAGAGAATCATTGCAATCACAAGCTTTCCTTCGCACACATCAAAGAAGTGTCGAAGATGTCTTTCAAATCAAAAGCCAATGATGGTTCACCGTAATCATTAAGCCAGGAAGTCATTATCTTACAAAAAAAATTTGAAAAAAAAAATCAAAAGAAAAGCCCGCTAAGTCAAAACCTATGAAGGAGACTTAGGCAAAAATTGGGGCATCCTGCTGACTGTAAGCTCAAATGACATAGTTCGGGCAAAAGTTAGGGATAACAAAAGAAAAATCAAGAGGTTACCAAAATCCTCAAAGACAAAACAAGTTGACTAAGGTCCTCATCAAAAACAACAAGATGTTGTAAGGAAGAGTGACTGCCATCTCAAAAATCCCTTGGTCCTTGAACCATCATCACGACATGTGTTACAATTCCAAAATCGCTTAGAACCTGAATGCATAGTTTGAATTAACTGAGCATGGGACTGGAGATCATCACGAAGAATAGGTTGGGTACAAATAAACTTTGAGCCTATATCCTTTGTTTCAAAAACCGTGAACCAAACCATGTTACAACCTTCAAAAGACCTAATTGAAGCCAGGTTTCTTTTGAAAGCATACTACAACAAGGTTGCGTAAACTGACTCCTATGTTTGTTGCCAATCATTTGCTTTGATATCTTACATTTGCTTTCTCTTTCACTTTGTATGTTTAAACCGCTGTGTTTTGACAAGTGATTCATTTTGCTTTACATCAATAATATCATTCCAAAAAAAGATTATTGATTTCAAAATTGCATTGAGCTTTGCATTAAAATAACCATGCTTGTGTGAATAATCCTATTTGCAGGAAAACTTTCCTCATCAAAAAATTTCAAACAGTTGAGAAACTTGGTCGGTGATCCTATCAGGGGCATTACTTCCAGATCCTGTTGTGAATTAGTTCAAGATTTGTTGCTCAGTGCAAGTTATTCTCAGAATTGGTTAACCAGAAGATCTCTTTCCAGATTCATACTGAGTTTAGTCTTCTCAACTTTCATTTCAAGAACTGAAGCCATGATCAGTTCATCCCCAGCAACTGAAGCAATGATCAGTTTATCCTCAGTATTCATTTCAAGAATTGAAGCCATGATCAGTTCATTTTTCTCCCTGCAGCAGTCAAACTGAAGCCATGATCAGTTTATCCTCATCAGTCAATGAATCTGGGGCAGTCTTCTTCAAGAATCCTCAAGATGTCTTTCCTCAAAAGACCATCAGCCCGATACAATTCATAAGTGTGACAGAGATTTGTTCAACATCTTCTCTCCAAGCAGAGTGGGCAGTGTTCCCTGTGTTGAGGAATCAGAGTTCCATTCTTCCCTCACAAAAGATTCTATCTCAGTTGTCTCTATCATCTGCATTACATACATAAATCATTCATATTTCATACATAGAAAGATTTTCATAGCTCGAAGTGTGTTTCGCGCTCATATGCATTTCCCGAGGTCCTGTTTCTGTCAACATCTTACCTTGTGGTCAAAGTCCAACTTACTTGGCGCCTACTAAAACTTTTACCTGCCTTTTCATTCAGTGTCATTCCTGAATGTTGTCGTTTACCTGTCTTCTTTCTTTCCAGTGCCATTCCTGGATATTGTCGTTTCCCTGTGCATCTTGTCCTGTTGTTAGATGTTTGTCTTCTTTCATTCTAGTGCTATTCCTGGATCTTTGTTTTTCTTTCACTCCAGTGCCATTCCTGGACGTCTGTCTCTTTTGATCTCCAGTGTCATTCCTGGATACCATGTTCCTCTTGTTTTTCCCAGTGCTATTCCTGGAAGTTTTTTCTCTCTTCTGTAATCCCCATCATATTTGCTTGGATATCTTTCAGTGTCATTCCTGAAGGTTTTATCTGTTCATTCAGTGCCATTCCTGAATGAAATTTTACCTTTATCTTTCAGTGCCATTCCTGGAAGTTTTATCTATTCATTCAATGCCATTCTTGAATGAGTTTGATCATTTGCATTCAGTGCCATTCCTTGATGTCTTTCTCACTATCATTCAATGCCATTCTTGAATGTAGTGATTTACCTTTACCTTTCAGTGCCATTCCTGAAGGTCCCTGCTCACTTTATTCAATCCCAGTCTTGGATATTGTGAACTCTTTTTATCCAATGCCATTCTTGGATAATTCTGAGGTATTTTTCCAGAACTTTTCTCACTTCATTCAATGCCATTCTTGGATGTTGAGATTCTTCTGTCCAATGCCATTCTTGGACACCTTTTCCCCAGCCAAGTCCAATGCTATTCTTGGATATCTCTGATGTTTAACCTTGCCATCCAATGCCATTCTTGGATGTCCCCAATGAAGTTTTCAAGTGGAATTTTCCTTATATCCAATGCTATTCTTGGATGACTCTGATGTTTGCTGTTGCCTCATTCAATGCTATTCTTGAATATTGTGGTTCCTTTTATCCAATGCCATTCTTGGATATCTTATCCCCAATAGAGTGTTTTTCACCTCCATCCAATGCTATTCTTAGATGTTGCTGCTGTTTTTACCAGAAACTTTCTTGTTATTATCCAATGCCATTCTTGGACATCTTTTGGAATATCTTTTGTCTCGTTCGTAGTTTCGATCCAATGCTATTCTTGGATGTCACTACCCGTCTTCTCAGGGCCTTGTCCCTCTCTTTCCAACTATTGACAGATACTTCTTGTCACCTTGACAGATCTCCAGAAATAGCTTGTTTTCCCCGGCGTGTCTTTTGCGTCATTTCTTTCAATCTACCCTAAATCCTTTGTTTCAAGTTTCCCTGCAGTCTGTTTCATCCTTTGCATTCATGTCATCTTGTGGCATCTTAGGGCTTAAAAATGTCGCTTTTTGTATTTAAGTATCTTCATATCTCCCGATAGAAGAGACTTAAATAGGGCCAGCTGTAAGACCCTAATTTTTGACCCCTAAGATTCCACATATCATTCACATCTCATTTTGCATCTTATACCACAAACAAGATCATGCTTTGGTTCCTTTATCCCTATCTTCTTTGGGTTTATGCCTCGCAGGGTTTACCGAGCATCTGTATCTTTCTTACTGCCTTCATTTGCTTATGTTTACTGACCTTTAATCAAAATCCAAAAATATGTTTGTTTTTGTCTTCACTAACTTTTTCAGGAAGGGAATCAAGAATATCAAACAGTCCCTCAGCTCGAATGAAATTCATCTGAACAAAGTCAAAGTTGATCTGCAAGCAATCCAAAATTCATTTGATCAAGAGTTTCCAAGATTTAATTGATCATTATTCAAGAGACTCCAAGGTTCATGTGTTTATTTCCATGCCTTCTTTGACAAGCAAGAAAAATTGAGCCAAAGCCAAGACAGCACATCAAAAAACCCATTTTTCTCATTTTTTCACTGTGTTAATCGATTAACCTAATTGCACTGTGAAGTGGTTAATCGATTAACACGTGCAATTTTTGGAAAAAATGTGCCAAATTCAAATTCTGCAGCAATTAGCACTAATTTTCATCATTTTGATCACATGTGGAATATTCTAGACCATCACATTTTAATTCCCTACATCACTTTGATCATTTCCTACCATACACATTCACTAATCACCACTCTTTTATGAATTTCCCTCCAAATTCAAATTTCAAGCCTAATTTTCATTTCCAAACCAAACTCCAATCCACCAAAATTTCCAAGCCTAAACTCTATAAATAGAGCCCTCATTTCATTCATTCTTCAAGCTTTTGAGAGCCAACAAACCTCTTGCAATTTCTCTCCCCAACTACCAAATTCACCAAAGCTCACATTTCTTCTTTTGAAAGTTAACAAGAATTCACATTGATTCTTGTTCAACTTTGAGCTAAACCTTCATTCATTCACTTTTTCTTCATCAATTCTCATAGATCAAGGCTTTGGAGTTTAGATCTTGGAGTAATTTGAAGCAATTTTCAGATTTAGAGTGGTAATCTCATTTTCCACCATTGTTGTTCAATTTCATCTTTCACAATGTAGATCCTTTGTTGATCTTGTTTGCTTGATCTTTGGATCTTGCAATTTGTGTTGATTACTGGTTCTTGCTGCTGTTTTACTCAAAATTTCGTGCACAATTGCATCCTTAATCATGAGGTGTTTGAATAAATGATTGATCAAGGATTATGCAATTTTCAAACTGATTTTCTGCTGTTTTTATAATGTTAATCGATTAACTAAAACATGCACAAATTGGTTAATCGATTAACAGTTGAATTCTGCGCAAAAGACTGTAAGTTTGCACTGGTTAATCGATTAACCTAATTACACTGTGAAGTGGTTAATCGATTAACCAGCATCCAGAATGTGAAAAATGCTTGTTTTTGGGACTGTTTTGGTTTTTTTGCCATTTTCTTCCCATTCCTTTGTTCTTAGCCTTAGATCACATATTTTTGTAGTTTAATTTGGCTTTCTCTTCATCTATTTCTCTTTTCTTTGGATCGATGAAAGTCTTATGGATCATTAGAATTTCTTTGTCGAATTCTTGATCAAGACGAGATCGTTACTTTCTTTTCTTTTCGTGCGGTATTGCTTTCGAATGACGATCTACATATCGTTCATCTAGCATGTATTAGCACAAAGAGCTATTGACCGGCCTCATTATACGGTAATTACTCCGTAAATTACTCGGCGATTGCTTAACATAGCGCAATATTTGTCCCGCATCGGAAAACGATCAAGAATATTGATTATTTGTCTTTTGGTTCAAAACTTATGAAACTTGTTGTTATGAGGCTTTGGTCTTATCAATCCTCTAATGAGTTCTCATTAATCTTGACCTAAGTTCAATTATTCAATTATTATTGATCACTAACTCTAACAACTAATCACTAACTTACTAACATTACTATTGTACTAACTTCTTTACAATTCCTTCTCGCTCCTTATCTCTTTTACTTTTATGCTTCATTTTTATCATTTCATATCATGTTTATGCTTCCGCAATTTTTCCTTTGTCCGTTGGACACATGTTTATGTTTCCGCACTTTTTCCTTTGTCCGTTAGACACATGTTTATGCTTATGCCTTTTTCTCTTTGTCCACTTGGACCAAAAACATTAATAAAGGCCAAAACCTCTAAAAAACTTGTGCTTCTAATCTTGGACTATGGTTACTATCCTTTGCAATGGACATGGAGTTTTGCACCTAGACCTTGGACTTCAATGCCATTCTTGAATCCTTGAACTTAGACCTTGGACATCCAATGCAATTCTTGGAACCTTGGACTTAGACTTAGGACTGTTCTCCCTTTGTTTTGGAATTATGGTTCGAAGACTGTGGAGCTTACTTGTGTGGTTAGGATATTCTTATCCTTAGCTTTTACTTTTGCTTTAGGATAGTCACTTCTTCTCCACCCATTCTTCAATTTTCAAAACTCTCTCTCTTTTTTCAAAACCTTCTTGATTTCAAACTTTCACCTCTTTCATAATCAAACCTTGACTTTGTCAAGTGATTTTACTATTTTCTTAACAAATGCTAAACTACATAAGCATATTGACACCTTTTTCAAAAAACCTTAAAAAACACCAAACTCATCACTCTCTTTTTGTGCCCTCGTGCACCTTTTCCTTTAACTTTTTCACAAGTTTAGACATGATTCATTTCTTGAAGCAGAATTATTCGCTTGGAAATGACGACTTGTCTTTACATCTAAAATTAACCAAAACAAACAAATTTTCATTCTTTGTACCACGAACTACGGGGTTTTGATCCTACATTACACATCGTGGGTAGTAGGCATGAGGCGACGAGTCTCTCCAAACACAAAAATCTTAAAAACAAATTCTCTTCTCATCTCCTCAATCACTTTTCAAGCAAACTTTTTCAGACCAAAAGCGGTAGATATTTCAAAGGGCTCCTATAGAGTACTATAGACGTTTTGGGTGCTAACACCTTCCCATTGCATAACCAACCCCCCTTACCCGGACTCTCTTCACTTGTTCTTGTTATAGAGCATGTGTAGATTTTGTTCGCTCTTTTTCCTTTCCTTTTGGATAAAATAAAAGTGCGGTGGCGACTCTTGCTTTTCGAGTTAAGTTAATCAATAGCTTACACTCACGATTTTGCCGCTACACCCCTTCACCAATGTTTCCTTCTAACCACCGATCCAGCTCCCTCTTAAGTTGATTGAAACTTTGTATGTTACAAAAGAGCATGTCCATCGAAGGATTCTCTCTCGAATAGACGACTTTTCTCCACCGGCGACGATACATATTATCAGTAGAACAAAAATATAAGATAAGATGTGGAACTAAATGATCAGAACACTTCTATTTATAGGAAAAAAAATTAGTTTCTAAAGACTCTCTAGATAAATTAGCAACTCCCTTTAACTTTTGAACCAAGTCGCCAATTGAATTGGAGACTGCATGAGGTGTCTCCAATCCAATTGGCGACACTCTTTAACCCTTAACAAAGGGTCGCTAATTGGAATGGGGCCCTTAGGTAAACACAACCCCTAACTAGGATAGTTTAGAAATATTTTTTAAAAATAGGGTATCTTGAAAAAAAAAAATTTAAAAGTTGGTTATTTGGATAAAAAACTCCCGGGAAGGACAATCTTTGACTTTCAAAGGTTTATTGAACAACTCCCAAAAAGTTTCCTGTTTTCAACTCGTTAACAATTAACAGTATCAAAAAGAAATAAAAATAGGGAAAAGATTATTTGCAAAATTTATTATGATCTTAATTTGATAAAAGAAAACAGTATATCATTCTTACACAAAATATCATTCATAAATTAAAAATAGCTAAATTATATTTTAGAAGTTATTTTAAAATTTATTTTAGTCCCGTAAACTTTTTTGTTCTATTTTTCGTATTTTAAGTTATACTCATTTTACATAAACGTTAAATAATATGTTTCTTTAAGAAAATAGTGTCCATTTAAGTTCTTGAAGTAACAATTCAATTTACAAAAGAAAAACTGATATAGAGAATTAAAGTACGTAACATTTCTAACTGGAGACCAAAATGAAACAAAAACAAAAAATTGAGTGACAATGTTCAGTGTTTCTAAGTTTAAGGACCAAATCAAGTGATGTGGTATGAAAATCTTACAATATTCCTTCATAGTGTTATTGCAACAGGATTACCAGTAACAACTTTAGTACAAAACAGCTTCACAAATATATTATGTGAAAGGAATTGAAAACTAACTTCTAGGAACCAGAAATTCTCTCAATAACTAAATTTTGATATTGAAATAATCTGCGTCAAAATGATGCAAACGTACATATCCATCTTCACCTCCACTTGAAAAACTACAAAACAAAAAGGATGTGAAAAATCAATAAATAAAAGAAACAGTAGATTCTACCATGAGCATGATGCAACAGAAAATGAGAAGGTGAAAAACAAAGGATGTACCTTTTTCCGTCAGGGTTAAAGGCTAGAGCATTGATCGGTCCAAAATGCCCTTTTACGCCTCCAATTTCTTCTTGAAGAATCTAAACAAAAACAAACAAATATCAAAATTGATGCCTTGAAAGAACTCAAAATGGTATTGGAAGGAAAAATCAAATCTACCTTATCATAGAACTTTGCTTCAAATTTGCCGGCACGATGATCAGTAGTTGTAACAGATGATGCATCCTGACCACCTCCAAGTACCACCTACAAAAGAACAGAGTAAGGAATAGAGAAAACAACTGGAATAGTATACGTCCCGAATAAATGAAAGAAGAAAACTGAAGAGACATGTTTCTTGCATGAATTACTAGTGTAAACAACTCAGGCATTCAAAAAAGAATTTAGTAGTTTCTGGAGAAAATATTCACACCAAAAAAGGGTCAATATATTAGGAAACCTTTTAAACAGCTTTCTAAAATTATAGGAGACTTTTATGCAAGAGGAACCAAGGAAAACATAAGTTAATTAATCAAATAAAGATGAATGAGCCAATATTACTTGCAGAGATTACCAAGACTGTTAAAATGATAACATGACATGATCAAGAAGATTAAATAATTGACAATAGACAAAAACATACATGATCAAGAAGAGGCGACATCGCAACTGCATTGACAGGGCGTTCTGTTACATATGTCTTGATTAGAGACAATGTTCTGCTATCCCAAATCTAGTTAATAGCCAGAAGATATCCATTAGTATTGCAAAAAAAAAAGGAAACTGGTCAGGCAAACTGCAATAATATCATGGTATGTTGCAGAAGATCAAAAAATTAATTAAAATGATGAAGATACCTTAGCAGACTTATCAAGGGAGCCAGTTATGAAATGTGTTCCATCAGCAGATTTGGCGAGTGATGTTATTGTCTTTTTGTGGCCAGATTCCTTGTCCGTCTCCTTAAGTAGTTTTCCGGTCTGCAAGCAAGCAAGTGAAACAAAAATGAAGTCATTGTAGTTGGTGGTGATAGTATTAGTGACTTCAAGTGTTTGCAAAATAAATAAATATAGGAAATAAGGAAGACCTCAGAATCCCAAATTCGAATGACAGAGTCTTCTCCGGCACTGATAATGGTTCTGTTGAGAGGCCCCCATATGGCTCTATTGATTCTTCCCTGAGGGCCCTTAATGACAAGCAAAGATTCCCCAGTCTCTGAATAGAACAAAGGAACATTGGCATTAGCATTGGCCGTCAGCAAATTTGCAAGAGGGATAGATATAGAAAGAGGTTGCTTACGGTCTGCGGGATCTTTAGCAATGCGTTTGACATGGATTGCTGAAGTCAGTTCCATGAATGGGTCAGTGGTGATAACTGCAAGCTTATCGCCGACGGAAAAGTCAACAGACCTTGCAGGGGAATCAAAATTGAATGTGAACAATTGCTGACCAGTTTGCACATTCCATAGTTTTGCCGTCTGGTCAGCACTGCCTGTAATGAGTCGGCCTGAATCTCCTGTAACCATCCAACCATCAAATTAACTTATATTTTATTGCATAAAATACTATTCACACATTGAAATTGAAGAGGACAAACTTACTAGAGACATCGCAGCACCAAACAGCACCATTATGGCCTCGATAAGTTCCCAGGCGTTCACCGTTGTCAGCATACCATACAGTGGGGTTGTGATCTTTAGCGCAGGAAAAGAGAAGATCACCATCCCTGTTGTACTTGAGAAATGTTAATGGCCTCTCGTGGCCTTTCATCAAAATGGGCCTCATGATTCTTTTCTGTCTCTCCTTGGCTAGCAGCTAGCCTGCAAATTACAGTTGCAACAATAACACAGTTAGGGTTCCTGGTGTCACTCATGAACTTAATAGTATTTATGACACCCAAAAAACAAAAAACTCACTAACACTTGCAGTAAAAAAAATAAATAAATAAAAACTTGCAAACTATGTTCTCAATGGCGCGCTGTAGATCGTATCTTAGTGGTGATAGGATCTAGTGCAACGCTTTTGGCCTGCATATTGCTGACAGCAATAGAGGTTGTAGCGGTCGCTAATGCCAAAAAATTGTGTCCCTAAATCGCTATAACATCCGCTATTAAGGTTTTGGGAATTAAATTCCTCATTGTTCTTTTAAGGGTTCAATCTGAACCCTTTTAAGTGTGGTATTTCGTTCTTCATTATGTTATAGACTTGCTCGCAAACAATCGGACTTTCTTCTTCCTACTTTAGTTCAGTTATGCTATGTTTGTCTTCTATGCTTAAGTTATATTGCTCCATATTTTAGTGTAATACCAAGTTAGGAAAACCTCAATACCATCTTATCACATCAAATATCATCTTGCTTTGGCTTAATTTCGTTAGATAAATAGATTCCTTGGATCAAATTTAGGGAAAATAGTCCACCAGCACGACGGGTGTCCAAAATCCTAAAATTGAATGTGTTTGGGATTCTACACATGAAAATTTGACACCAACACATGTGATTGCATTCAATAATTCCATATTCTAATAGGGGTTTCCAAAACCCTACTTAGCACAAAACACAACAGATTAAACGCCTGTTATCCGACACATGTTCGACATGACAACCAAATGTAGTTACATTCAATAATTCCATTTTCTCAAATTAGTGTTGATAATAGTAGTGTTTGTGTTCAATCTTCATACCTAAAAATCTAAATTGCTACAAACAAACCTTCTATGGTTGCATCAAGGTAGATAAACTAAGAAATCATACATTTATTCAATCAGACAAATATAACACCAAATCAAAATCGGGGTGCAAAGGCGAGTTATGCTCTACTTCGAAGTGAATCAGAAAATCGGAAAATGTAAAATGAAAAGAGAAACCTGAACGGACTCTGTCGCTGATTCTGGCGGCTGACGATCAACTCCGGCTGCGTTTCCAGCGGATCGTTGAGATCAGTGCGACTCGTAGATACGAGGGCTAAGGGTGAAGCTCTGCTGTGATTTCTGTTTTAACGGATTGGGCTTATCAGGGAAACCATTTCAACCCAAGCCCTGTGCAGAGAAAATATGGTTTGGGCTTGGGCTTAGAATTGACTATATTATCCTTCGCATCTTTTAAAACAATTTTTAAAATACACTCAAAATTCCATCATAGCTCATGATCCAAACACGTCTAATATGTCATATCTAAGCTGTCCAAACTAACATATGTGACCTGTAACACCAAAATCACAAAGTCCCCTCTCAAAACCTCAAAATTGGACTTTTTTGCATTTTTCAAGCCATATCTTGATTCAGTCACTTTCAAAACTAGATAAAACCTCAAACACACTCCAAATATCATCATTGAACTGTCCCAAATGGTTCCCCACATCTGGAACACCATTTGAGAGAGTTGTCATATTGGTCATTTTTTCCCATTTTGCAAGAAAGAGCTCAAACTTGTTCCTGAGGATTCCAGCTGGTTCTAACCATTCTAAAAGCTTCTAAGGGATCAATTGAGAGTGTCCAAAGCATCAAATTACTTATGGCACAAGAAACTTGGCAGATTGCACAACAAGCTCCAAGAGGTAAATGCATCATCACTTGAACTTTCTAAATTATGCATTACTTTGAAGGTCACTGATCATAAACATCTCATACATGTTATATATGTTGTGTTTGAACCAATTTGCCATGTAATTCTTGCCTGTACCATGTGTTAGTATAGAAAATGCAATTATAGACCTATTTTAAAAACACTATCGGGTTTTTAAATAGGGACCTCATCTGAAAAAACCACCACCACCATTGGATTCCTTGGGAAATTATAGGCCAGATGCATATAAATTTTGTCTCAATCCATGAAGAAATGAGAAAGTTATGGCCTTTACATTTTTGGTTCAAAACCTTGCCTTGCCTTGCCTTGGTCAGGCCTAAAACAAGGCATGTCTTATGTATTTCTAGGGTGGCTTTGATACACGGATGTATCACCACCCCAGTGGTAGAAGGCGCGCACTGCAACCTTGAGGTCTGGGGTTCGAATCCCCCTCGCCCCAGACCCTTTTTTACCACTTTTTCCACTTTTTTAATATTTTTCATATTATTTTTAATGATTTGAAAAATTAATTTCTCTCTCACTTTTAATCATTTTTTATTGGTTCTTTTTGCAAAAAATCACAAAAATGTTAAAATATTTTATTCCACAAAAAAAATCCAAATTATATTATTTATTTAATATAATTATAATTTTTGTAATTAATTTCATTTTAATTGTTTTTAAACATTTTTTAGATGAAATTCACACTTTGATCTTTCAAAATTAATTGGATTTTAAGCTTTCATATGATTAAACTTGATTTTCCAAAATATTTTCCAAAATGTACAACTTGTTTTTTAATATAATTGATATTTTATCATTTATTATTTAAATTACCTTTGAAAAATGCCATTTTAAATCAAAAATTAGGGTTTCTTTGATGGTCACCCTAACAAATCTTTTTCAAACACTCATGGGCCTCTAATAGAGTGTAAGACCCAATCCCCTTTTAACCAAAATCATTTTGGGCCTCAGATATTGTATAAGTCCCTCGGCGTTAAAAGAATCTCGGCGCGATCGCCATTTCAGAGCAAAAACAATCTGGGCCTACCCTCGTGTTGTAAGTCCCACTTTTCTTTTTCAAAACCTTTTTGGGCCTCTTGAGAGAGTGTAAGACCCAACCCCTTTGTAAATAAATAATTTGTTGGGCCTCAGACCTTGTATAAGTCCCACTGTATTTTCAAAACCACGGCGTGGTCGTCGCCTTTTAAAACAAAATCATCTGGGCCTACCCTCGTGTTATAAGTCCCATTTCTTTTCTTTAAATACCCTTTGGGCCTCTATCAGAGTGTAAGACCCAACCCTTTTGTAAATAAACTTCTTTGGGCCTCAGTCGTTGTATAAGTCCTAATACGATATTCAAAACAACGGTGCGATCACTGTTAAACCTTGGGCCTCTCTCTTTGAGTATAAGCCCCAATAATCTTTTCAAACAAACTCCTTTTTTATTTAGATTCAATATACAGTTATCAAAACTTTCTTTAATTTCTTTGAACAACTAACCATACAGCATGGAAGCTTGCTCGCCTGTAAGTTTTAACAACTTTCATTTACTCGCTTTCATATATATATATAATTGTATTGTGGGAAGCTGTGCACGGTTAGTCTTCTTTCATACCCTTTTAAATACTTGTCATATATTAACTGTATATATACTAGTATAGTTATTTAGAGTTTTCCCCGGCAACTAGGTCTAGAACTAAGTAAAGCCATGTTGGTCACTCTTAAATACAAACAAAACTAGATCCCCATAGGATTTCCAGATACAGTCTTGCCTTCTCTTGGGCTTAAACAATATGGAACAAAGAGAAAGGCAGTATTCTTCGTGAACCTTTTCTCAGGCTGTCACTTTAGAAATTGTCAAAGGAATTCTACTCCCCATAGTTTATCTATTCTCGGTGAATAGCATCTCTTGAGTTTCTTCAAACCTTCGAACTTTCACTAAATGATCTATTCTCGGTGAATAGCATTTCTTGAACTTTTCTTGGTTTGGGACCCACGGGTTTCCTAAAAGCATCCCCGCCTCCTCTTGGGCTTTGTACAAGGACCCTCCGGCTTCTTAGAAGTTCTCATGCCTTCTCTTGGGCTTAATACAAAGACCCTGGCGACCTCTTAAAGGTATAAGACAGAACTTAGTCATCCTTTGCTAGAGCAGTCTTTCCAGTGTCAAATCTCAGACCAATTTAGGGTTGATTCTCGTCCCTTAATACACCCGCCTCCTCTTGGGCATTATACAAAAGATAAAACTCTTCCACACCAATTGACTTGGACAGTCTAAATCCCCTTGAGTCTCAAAGACATTCTCAAGTTCCCTACAAACATAGGAAGAAACCCCGGTCATTTTAGATAAATCTCCAGCTGAGTTAAAACCCAGGGGTTCTAAAACCCAGACTCTCTCCTAAAATTCCCCAACCAGGGTTAGGTTATCATCAGTATAACAATATCCCAAATCAGAACCTCAAGGTTCCTGATACCTCAACTCTTCTGTAATCCTCAGCAAGAGTTGATTCCACATTTGGACCTGCCTCGGGATCTCAATTATCCCCGGCAAAAGCTAGCCTCCTCTTAGGCTTTGTATAATGACTTTTCCTCAGCATAGCTAGTCTCCTCTTGGGCTTTGTACAATGATTCTCCCCAGCTGAGCTAACCTTTTCAGACTCTCTTGTTGAGTCAATTACTTTTTAGACTCTCTTGTTGAGTCAATTACTTTTCAGACTCTCTTGTTGAGTCAATTACCTTTCAGACTCTCTTGTTGAGTCACTCACCCTTTCAGACTCTCTCGTTGAGTCAATCACCTTTTCAGACTCTCTTGTTGAGTCAACCTTTTTAGCCTCAATCCTGGGCTTTGTACAGGATAAATAAAAGCACTCTTTTGTTGAGTCAAACCCTTTTAGCCTCAATCTTGGGCTTTGTACAAGACATAAATCTTTATAACCTTCTCTTAAGCATGGGACCAACATCTTTCCCAAGCAAAGTCAAACTCATTTTAGCCTCAATCTTAGGCTTTGTACAAGACATATAATACTCTCCAATAAGAGTCAAACTCGTTTCAGCCTCAATCTTGGGCTTTGTACAAGACACATACAAATCTCCCCGGCGAAGTCAAAACCCCTTTTAGCCTTAATCATGGGCTTTGTACAAGACAGATGGAACATTTTCCCCGAAAAAGTCAAGCTTTTAGCCTCCTCTTAGGCTTTGTATAAAGATATCCCTAAAGGGTCATCCTCTTTTTGCCTCAATTTCGGGCTTTGTACGAGATAGATAAAAATATTCTCTTGTTGAGTCAGTCATTCCCAGCCTACTCTTAGGCTTTGTATAAGGACTTCCCTAGTAGAGTCAATCAACCTCTTAGCTTCAACCTTGGGCTTTGATCAAGGCACACAAAAATCAACAATCCCCTCAGAGGAAGTCCACTCCCTCTTTAGAGATGATAATTTCTCTCTCAGTCAAACCTTTTAGCTTCAATCTTGGGCTTTGAACAAGACACAAATAAACCTTTTAGCTTCAATCTTGGGCTTTGAACAAGACACCAAAACATCTTTTTCCTCCCATAGAATAGGAGGAACTACGATTGCTCTGATTTCCCTGTTTCATTTAAACGGGAATACGTAGGCATAATATTACGAAATCTTAGCGAGCATACTAATAAAAAACTTTAGGTCCAGTACCTTCATACATCAGTCAAAGACTTCGGGTTTCATACCTTAGTCATCATTCATCCCTGTTTTCCACAGAAAATAAAAACTCACTCACTCACTCATATTTCCCAAGAAACTTTCCCAACCCATTAACGGATAAACACCATCAAGTATAAAGCGAAACCTAAAGCTAATATCCTGTGGATAACCACATATAGGATGGGTAATTGACAACTCCCCATTGTATAACCTGACCCCGAGCTCCCCGAATCTCTTTTAAGCGTTTGTTCCATTAAACATTCGCGTGCAAGGTTAGTTTTAGATAGCTTCCCTTTCCCTTCCAGCTTCACGGGATAAATAAGAAATCAGAAAGTAGCACCCCATCCTCGTTACGGTGAGGAAAACCCAGCGATAAGGTGGTCGCGTCACCGCAAAAATCGCTCGCTACAGGTTCCTGAAACATCTTTTTGCTCTTTTAGACCATTCATGAGCTGCAAAAGAACTTATTTATCTCTTTCCATCATCATTATCTCTGGCAAGTTTTATTGTTCTAATTTTTAAATAAGCTCGTATGTGATCTTCATTCTCTATCACGTTGACATACATGAGTAATTGATCCATCTTCCTTAAGATAGAGTCAACGTATTTCCTTACTTTTGCCTTTTATCTAAGGTTTCTATGGTAGCGGGCTTTTGCTGCTTATGTTTCTCTTTCAAAAGATGTTTATTGCTTATCACATATTGTTCATATTAGTCTCTTCTTTGCAAATTTTCTTACCATATAAATTATGCCAACTATGCATCAGAAGGAGAAGATAGATATCTCGGCATATTGGGTGGACTGAGAAACGTTGGAAAGCGTTTTTACCATGAGGAAGGCTTAGACTACACTTTGACTAATGTGGGGTCTTCATCCAATTGGGGAGTGTTACAACCAGATGGATAAAAAAAGATATGTACCGAATATGATGGGTATTTCATTCCCTTCCACAAGTTCTTATTCTTCCTTATATGTTTTCTTCTTCCATTCTGTGACTTCTAGATTAGTGTTATGAATCACCTAACAATTGTCCCCTCACAGCTACATCTGGTGAGATAGGTTTTTTTAAGTTTTTCAATATTAGTGTGAGTATAAGGGTGATAAGTGCAAATTGTAGCTATTTTTGTATATAAGTTTTGTTGCACTTATCGATACTTTTTGTTAATATCGTACGAATAAACCCCGTTTTGTTTGTAAATATGTTTACTTTACATTATAGTGTATATTTTGCGTATCATGTAAATATCATTGAGTTTAATTGATTTTCTCTCATTTTTGTAGGTATTCAAGCAATGATATTTTGCCATTGTTGTAAATAGCATTGAATAAGCTTTCCGGTGCTTCCGACCGTGCGTCAATCCGAGTTACGGTTCAGAAGTTGTGGTCAAAATAAGAGTTGGTTTGCTGTCAAGTTCGCTTTGTAAACTTTCTAGCGAATGTTCTCTTTGCGAACTTCCCAGCGAATACTCCCAGACTTGAGGCAGTAGAAAAAGGGACCAAAGTTCTCTTTGCGAACTTTCCAGCGAATGTTCGCCAGAAAGTTCGCATTGCGAACTTTTACAGAATTGCAGAGGCGGTTTAGCTGTTCTAAGGCACTTAAGTGCCAATTTTTGATGTTCGCTTTGCGAATAAAAGTTTGCTTTGCGAACTTGACAGATTTTGAAATTGTATTTAAGTCATTTCAGTCATTTTTTAGGTTATGGTTTTGGGGATTTTTGCTCTCAACTCCATCAAACTCATTTTTCAGTAGATTAGCTTAGAAAATAACATTGAAGCTTGCACACGGATGATCCGGGGTGGATTTCTCATCGACCGGCTCTGACAAACCGTGAGATGTTTGGTTTATTTCTCTTCTTCTTAGTGTATTTCTTCTTTGTTGGGTTGTTATATATGTATTTACTTTGAACTGATGTATATTTGTCGCCCATGGCATTGTATAAAATCTGCTTTACAAATCTTTATCGGTGATAAACATCGCAAACTTTTATTAGGGATGATTATCTGTTAGTTTCTGGATGCTAGAGATAGATTTAGAGCTAATAGTTTTTATGGGTGTCGAAGCTTAATGCCTCCGTATCTCGAGTCGAGTGCGAGAGTGTCGACGAGGGTAACACGGTTGTTCTCTCAGCTCAGTGTGTCAGAGATGGACATTGTTGTGAGCGATGCTGGATGATATTGAGGAGTATTATAGATCGAGTATAACTAGTCGGTAAGTTTAAGTTTGTGAGGAGTGGATTATGTGCATGCCGGATAAGTTTCTTCTCTCTAAAGAATGAATTCTTTTTGTATTAATATTTACTTTTCTGTTTCTATGTTTGAACCATTTTAAACCAAACTCTTTAACATTTAAATTGTCGAACGACAGTTCAATATCACCGATCTCTGTGGACACGATAAATTCCCGGAAAAATACTTCCAAAACTTTTGTTGCTTGTCGTTGTACCGCTTCCAATAAAATGGCGCCGTTACCGGGGATTGGTGTTTTTATTGTGCCTTGAATTGTGATAGTTTCTTTGTTTTTGAGTTTTGTAGATATCGTACATATTGCATATTTTCATTTGTTTATACTGATACTTGTATATTTTGTTCCCGTAATGTTTGTTTAAGTGTTTGGTTAGGACACTTGCTTTTGGTTTGCGCGGTGAGGTATCACCATTGCATGAAGGGAGGAAGTTACTAGCTAAGCACAGTAAAGGCGTCGAGCTTACGACGTAAAACAAACATGTTTTATCGTTTTTTGTTTCGTTATTACTTTTTTTATTCTAGCTTAGGTAGTGCGGTGAACATTCATTAAACAAGTTGTACTCGGATTGTTCGTAAAATTCTCAAATCTTCACTTTACAACTTGTTTAACCCATTTTCACCCGGTCTTTTAGTTTGTTTATATTAATAGTTTTATTTGTTTGTCTAAGAGCTTGTTTTGAGTAGCTTGAGGAAATTTAAGGTGATGTTCCAAGTTTGATCGTTTCAACTTGCGGATGTATGCTAATGATATTGTGAAGTTTTGTACACGTCCAAGGTATGTGTTTATCGCTTTCTGGACTTTAGCATATTTATGATACTTAGGCTTTTTACAAACTTCCATGCCATTCATTCTTTTGTATACTTGTTCTTGTTGTGAATCACTTTAGTTCCCACCCTTTTTGTGAGGTAGCTTTCCATTGTTCATATATGCGCGGAGTACCAACATTCTTGTTCTAATTGGATTTTATTATGCTTAATCTTTTGTTTGTGTTGATTATATGAAAGCATGAAAAGAATTAAGGCATTTTGTTTCATTTTGAGCACAACTACCTAGCCAAATAGTCATTCACCTTGTGAGCGTGTGATCATTCGTAACCCCTTTGTGCCTTTCTATCATTATCCATGTTGTTTGAACTTAATGCTTGTCTATGAGTATTGAATTCACTTTTTGTATGGATTTTGATTGATTGTTTTTTCTTGAACCCTCAACTTTGTGTTGTTGTATGAATTTTTACCTTTCCTTAGAAAGTAGGGATTATTCACATGATGATGTGGTTGAATTCAAGTTAGGGAGAGAATGATTGTTTACTCATTGGTTGGTTTCTATGAGGTTGAAAAAGAAAAGAAAAAAGATAAAAATGTGAAAAGGAAAAGAAAAGAAACAAAAAAAGAGAAAAAGAAAATCCTTGAGAAAGGAAACAAAAAGAGTTCAAATAATTGTGCTAAATAAGTATTGTGTTTTGTGTAACACTTGGGATTTTGGAAGAAGTTGATTGGAATTTTGTGTTTGAGTCTTTGTGAGTTGATCACTCCCTTAGGTTTAGGCAAGTTTTTGTTTCAATTACCTTTAGAAATTGCCCCTTGTTTGTTTACCCGACCACGCTACAACCTTGAAAGCCCTTGTGATTCTTGCCTTTGTATGTTCAATGTGAATTTTTGGATGAATGCATAATTTAGTCTTTTGTTTGCAAGATTGTTGTGTGAGTGAAAAGTACCACATTTTGTGTTTTTCATCTACCGATGATTATTTTTGCTAAGTGTGATTCACGTTTGAACTTGTGTTGTTTTAGGATGTTTGGCATGATTTTTGTATTTTGCATTTGTTTCGCGACTATGTTATCGTCGTAGTTTAGTGGTAAGTATTTACTTTGTGTGTACCGTTTTTCATTTGAACCATTCATTTGTTTTCGTTTTTCAAAACCTGTCGATTCTTGATTCTTTGGTTGTCGCTCTGTTTCTTTGAGTCGTTTGATTCTTGTTTGAGGACAAACAAGTTTAAGTTGGGGAGAGTTTGATAAGTGCAAATTGTAGCTATTTTTGTATATAAGTTTTGTTGCACTTATCGATACTTTTTGTTAATATCGTACGAATAAACCCCGTTTTGTTTGTAAATACGTTTACTTTATGTTATAGTGTATATTTTGCGTATCATGTAAATATCATTGAGTTTAATTGATTTTCTCTCATTTTTGTAGGTATTCAAGCAATGATATTTTGCCATCGTTGTAAAGAGCATTGAATAAGCTCTCTAGCGCTTCCGACCGTGCGTCAATCTGAGTTACAGTTCAGAAGTTGTGGTCAAAATAAAGGCTGGTTTGCTGTCAAGTTCGCTTTGCGAACTTCCCAGCGAATGCTCCCAGATTTGAGACAGTAGAAAAAGGGACCAAAGTTCGCTTTGCGAATTTTCCAGCAAATGTTCGCTAGAAAGTTCGCATTGCGAACTTTTGCAGAATTGCAGAGGCGGTTTAGCTATTCTGAGGCACTTAAGTGCCAATTTTTTATGTTCGCTTTGCGAATAAAAGTTTGCTTTACGAACTTGACAGGTTTTGAAATTGTATTTAAGTCATTTCAGTCATTTTTTAGGTTATGGTTTTGGGGATTTTTGCTCCCAACTCCATCAAACTCATTTTTTAGTAGATTAGCTTAGAAAACAACATTGAAGCTTGCACACGGATGATCCGGGGTGGATTTCTCATCGACCGGCTCTGACAAACCGCGAGATGCTTGGTTTATTTCTCTTCTTCTTTGTGTATTTCTTCTTTGTTGGGTTGTTGTATATGTATTTACTTTGAACTCATGTATATTTGTCGCCCATGGCGTTGTATAAAATCTGCTTTACAAATCTTTATCGGTGATTGTCCTTGATTTTTGCTTTATGCTCGGGAGTTGGCTTGTGTTAGAGATAAACATCGCAAACTTTGATTAGGGATGATTATCTGTTAGTTTCTAGATAATAGAGATAGATTTAGATCTAACAATTTTTATGGGTGTCGAAGCTTAATGCCTCCGTACCTCGAGTCGAGTGCGAGAGTGTCTATGAGGGTAACACGGTTGTTCTCTCAGCTCAGTGTATCAGAGATGAACATTGCTGTGAGCGATGTTGGATGATATTGTGGAGTATTGTAGGTCGAGTATAACTGGTCGGTAAGTTTAAGTTTGTGAGGAGTGGATTATGTGCATGTCGGATAAGTTTCTTCTCTCTGAAGAATGAATTCTTTTTGTATTAATATTTACTTTTTTGTTTCTATGTTTGAACCATTTTAAACCAAGCTCTTTAACATTTAAATTGTTGAACGGCAGTTCAATATCACTGATCTCTGTGGACACGATAAATTCCCGAAAAAATACTTCCAAAATTTTTGTTGCTTGCTGCTGTACCGCTTCCAACAAAGGGGCAAGCTAAATGTGGTATAGTTCTTTCATCTCTTAAAGACTCAAACCAACACGACCAACCACGGGCAAGGCCAACCATTCTTTAAGACTTATTCTGATAGTGGGAATCATTTCAAGGATCGCTTCTTCTTGGTTGTTGTTTATATATGTGTACAGATTTATTCTACAAAATTTGGTTCCTGAGTCACTTCTTGACAAGAAAATGATCTTACATTTACAAGGAGGATGACATATCCTAAGAGGAGGTATACTTAAATAGACAATTAGTGGCCTTCTATGGGGATCTTGGTTATGTCGACGGTGTTGTTGCTCCTGGTGTAGTGCCAAAAAGGCAGCTCAAAATTTTTGTTGAAACCCGTTTGCTGGTGGACGCAAGAACTTAGGGAGAAAGGAAGGTTATCTTTAGTAAGTGATTTTCATAGTGAGAAGGTATCAAAATACAGCCTATTCAAAAAATAAACAACATAAACAAAATAGGCAAAATTACACCAGAGATCCTTTGAGTTATTTTTTGTAACAGGTTGGTCCTTTAAGTTTCTTTTGTAACAACTCGGTCCTTTAAGTGACCAAATGTGTGCACCGTTACCCTTTTTAACATAGTGAAGGTGTTAATTGTGGATGCAATTATTTTGAGTGGTATGAAAATGATGAAGTGCAACCATAAATACAAAAGTCACATATTTCTAAATGTTAAAAATATGAGAAAAAGGATGTAGAAATCACCCTAAAGGACCAAGTTGTTATAAAAAAATTCTAAGGACAAACTTGTTACGAAAATAATAATTTAAAGGACTTCTGATGTAATTTTGCCAACAAAATAAAAGCAAATTTAAACTTAACTTCAAAAACATATTAAAAGAAATGAAAGTAACGCGAGAAGACATATAACTATTTTAGCACAAAGTAAAAGATGATGTATTAAAATACATTGATCACATATTTCTTGGGTACTCATCCTTAAATAAAGCATATAGAGTTTACAATCATAGAATGTCATATGTAGAAGAGTTTATTCAGGTAGATTTTGATGAGTCCTTACCCTACAAATTTGGGAAGGTAGTTCTTCTAATGTTCAGTTGTGATAATGGAAGTTTTGGTCAACAATGATATTCTTAAAGAGAATCTTTCTCCATCAAACGAAGAGGATATTATTGAAGATAATATGGAAAGTGAACAAGAAGTAGATAAACAAGAGACTTCACCTAAACTACATCCATATTGGATTGTTGTGAAAGATCGTCTATTGGATCAAATACTTAGCGATATTAGGAAAGGTGTATGTACAAGATCCCATGTTAATAATTTATGTAAGTATTCTGCTTTCATCTCTCAAATTGAACCTAAAATTATATTTGATGCCTTACTTGACGAGGGGTGGCTCCTTGTTATGCAAGAAGAGCTCATTCAATTTAAAGGAAATGACATGTGGGACCTTGTTCCACGTCCTAAAGATATAATTGTCACATGCACTAGATGAGTGTTTATAAACAAATTGGATGAAAATGACATAATTACTAGAAATAAAGCTAGGCTAGTGGAAAAAACGTATAATCTGACTAAAGTAATTGACTATAGGGAGACTTATGCACCTGTAGCTCGTCTTGAAACAATACGACTTCTTTTGGCATTTGACTACTTCTTGGATTTTAAGTTGTATCAGATGGATGTTAAATCCACTTTTTTAACAACTTTATAAACGAAGAAGTCCATGTCTCTCAATCTCCTGGTTTTTAGGACCATGAAATCCTGATTACGTTTTAAAACTTAAACAATCCCTCTATGGTCTCAAAAAAGCTATTAGATATTGGTATGAGCGCCTTAGTGAGTTTTTGATAAAATAAGGATTTAATCATAGTAAAGAAGATACCAATTTGTTTATTAGACATAAAGCAAATCATATTCTTTTAGTTCAAATTTACGTTTATGATATTATATTTGGTTCTACTAATGAATCCATTTGCAAAGAATTTGCGAGTTGGATGCAGGGGAAGTTCGAAATGTCACTAATGGGAGAGCTTACCTAATTCTTAAGACTACAAATAAAGTAAATTTAAGCTGGTGCATCAATAAGCAAGAAAAAGTATTGCTTGGAACTTATAAAAATATTTGATACGTAATATTCGAAAAACATATCAGCTCAAATGCCTTCAAATGTGCTGGTAAACAAAGATGAATAAAATGTAGAGATCGACATTTCCAAATATAGAAGTATAATAGGATCTTTACTCTATTTAATTGTGAGTAGACTAGATATTATGCTTAGTGTGTGTGTGTGTGCTTGATTTCAAGTGTCACTTAGGGAATCCCAATTTAAGATCATAAAAAAAAATTAAGGTAGCTTAATGGAACTTCTGATCACGATCTTTGATTTTCCAAAGGTAGAGAGTGTAGCTTAGTAGCTTTTTTTTATTCTGATTTTGCTGATTGTAAGTCAGATAGGAAAATCACTAGTGATATTTGTCATTTGTATGCAATTTTTTTAGTTTATTGGCACAGTGAGAAGTAACACATCGTTGCTCTTTCTACTGTTGAGGATGAATATGTAGTCACCGGTAACTGTTGTGCACAAGTCTTATGTCTAAAGCAGCAATTATTGGATCATGATTTAAAACTCAGTTGCATTTCAATCTAATGTGATAACACTAATGCAATAAATCTTATTAAGAATCTTGTACTTCATTAACTTACTAAGCATATAGAGATCTGACACAATTTCCTTAGGAATCATGTTGAAAAGGGTGATGTTATTTTTGAATATGTGGATACAAAAAATCAATCAGCTGATATTTTCACAAAATCGTTATCCACAAACACATTTTCACAAGATATGTAGGAAATTGAGAATCTTGGATTCTTCGTATTTTACATAGATTTAGGTTATTATTTCATTTCATTTTCTATTTGTATCTTGTTGTAAATAAATTTTCCTTGTAGCAAGATACATTTTAAACCAACCTTATTGGTAAGATTCTATAAATTTTATCTCGCACAATATCATTGTTGTATTTTGTTATATATGTCTATTTGTTTACTTTTTACATTCTTTATTACATTCATTCATTTCTAAGTTTCTGAAAAGAAACTCGTGAGCAAGCTTACTCTTGAAGATTGCCAATACACTATCAACATGTTACCATAAGTTAATATATAAAAAAACACTCAACAATTATGGTATAGCCAATGAGATACCACTAACTAACACCTCAGCCAAAACATTATCTACTAACTTATAATAATTGTCGATGAAACCACATGGACGACACCCATAATGAAGCACATCTTATTCATCTATTTCTTAATATATGTTTCAACACACTCTTTAAAATATACATTTCCTAATCTTTTATATTAAATTTGTAGATATCCAAATAAATGTTGCATGTGTAATGAAACTAATAAAGATATTACTTAATATAGACCAAATTTCTTAATATACGACCAAATTTCAATTAAATCCATAATATATTTGTGAAGTTTGTATTACCCAACAATATACTTGAGTTGACTTCCTAGAAATTTGTGTCACACCATGAGTGCAAATGCAACATAGATGGGATAGGATATGACGCAAGGGAAGTGAGTGGTCACATCAATTGTTTAATCTACTCCTTTATAATTATAAACTACTCCCTTCGTCCTAAATTATAAGTCATTTTGCCAAAAAAATTTGTCCCAAATTATAAGTCACCTTACATTCCCAATGCAATATAAATGACATCTTCCCCAATATACCCTCAAATATTTATTATTATTTATTCTTTCAACTCTTTTAATTTCACTCTCCTATATAATTATGAGGGACATTACTGTAAAATTATACATAATTTGTCTTTTCCATAAAGTAATAATTAAGTTTTTTAATTTGTGTGAAAAGTCCAAAACATCTTATAATTTGGGACGGAGGGAGTAGCATTGTAGTATATATTTTATCAATCACTGGATGTTAGATTCAATAAAAATAATTCCTCATTGTTGTCAAATATATTTAGTGGAAGCCTTTGAAATTGTGAGACAACCTTCTTAACTAAAAGAAGGTTATTTTAAGTCATGTTACTAACATTATTCAAATAATGATACAATAGTTTAGTTTACAAGAATAAAATAAGTTTTTTTTTATAAATAAATTTAAAAAAAATCATCCAATTAATTCACAAATATGTAAGAAATTTTTAATTTTAATGACCATCATTTTAAAATGTTCTAATAATATATTTATTAAGTATTATTGTCAACAATTATTGCCACAAATCATTGTCAATAATGTATTTTTTTCATCAATGATGTATATAATTTTAGTACATTGAATTATATCTTTATTATTTTTTTTTTGTCTTTTGATGAATGCATTAGAAAATAATGCATCATTTTTTTTTATCTTACACAACATACTTTACACATATTTATTACTATTAAATAAAAAAATTTGAAATAATTTGACAAATATTTATTATGCTATTAACACTAATTAATTATACACTAAAGTTCAAATAATCATTAATGATAAATGTTTATTGTGCTATTAACACTAATAAATGTGAATTAATTTGACAAATATTTATATGTTTTCAAACATATTAATTAATTCATAATCATTATAAAATTTGGTTTTTAATTAAATGCAAAATTTTATTAATATTACAATAAATAATTGTTAATTTTTATTTAAGATAGTATTTAATTTTTAGATTAATTTTATTTTTAGTTTAATTTAATTACAGGAATAAGTGTGATATTTTTCAAATATGGGAAAAGTGTGATATTTGAAATACAATGACAATGTAAAGAAGTTTTACACTGTCAGTGAATCATAGCCGTTAGATGTTGAAAGAAGTTTGACTTTTATTTTAAAAATTTGTAAAGTAATGTAAACGAATGATGGTGATGAATTGACAGTGTAAAACTTTTTACACTGTCAGTGCGTAGCAATTAATCTCTATTTACAATGGATTTAATTGAAATACACTGACAATGTAAAGAAGTTTTACACTGTCAGTGAATCATAGCCGTTAGATGTTGGAAGAAGTTTGACTTTTATTTTAAAAATTTGTAAAGTAATGTAAACAGATGATGGTGATGAATTGACAGTGTAAAATTTTTTACACTGTCAGTGCGTAGCAATTAATCTCTATTTACAATGGATTTAATTGAAATACACTGACAATGTAAAGAAGTTTTACACTGTCAGTGAATCATAGCCGTTAGATGTTGGAAGAAGTTTGACTTTTATTTTAAAAATTTGTAAAGTAATGTAAACGGATGCTGGTGATGAATTGACAGTGTAAAACTTTTTACAGTGTCAGTGCGTAGCAATTAATCTCATTTACAATATATTAAATACTTATTCATCAATTAAAATACGAGAAACATTTGACAATTATATGTTATTGATGTAAATAAGGGAAATATATATTTCTACGGGGAAAAAGTGTACTACTTATCCAAAAATGAGAAAAATATTTTTCTTATAAATAAATTTAAATATCTAAATATTGGAAAAAATAAATGTCTTTTATAAATTAATTTAAAATAGTTTTAAATTAATAAGTGAATGTTAATAGTATTTTTTTACGAGAACAAGTTTATTATGTATGAAAATAATGGAAAATATTTTGTCATTAACAAATCAATACCCATGCGAACTCACGGGGAAAATATACGATTGATCCAAATATTTATATATATGAAAAAACTATATCTATGCTTCAAATATAAATAAAATATGTTCTTTTTCTAAAAATATTTTTTTTTGGTAAAATAATTTTGTCTTCTTTTTTATTTTTACTATTTTTTTAAACAAATACACATCACCAACCGATATCCACGGGTACTTATTATATTTTTTTAAATATAAATTATTATTTTTTTTCATATTTATTGAATTTTATTAATTTTTTTTTATTTTAAATTTAAACAAATGCGCGTCACCGACAGATACCCGTGCGAAAGTACGAGTATCCCGCTGGTTATCTACTAACTCATAATAATTGTCGATGAAACCACGTGGACGACACCCATAATGAAGCACATCTTATTCATAAAGCTCCTAGAAAATAAGAAAAAAAAAAGCATAAAATCATAAAATAATCATGATCTTACACTCTCATTTCTATCATCTTATACCAACAAGGGATCTCCACCCCCACTCTTCAAGTTCATATGGCCCCTTGAAGTTGAGTACATTATATAAGAGGATACACGAATGAAATAGGGGAAATACCTCGAAAGAAAAAGCTTAGCCAAGAAGATGTTGTGTGTCAACTATTACTGGCCAAAAATACAAGAAAATGCAATTGAAATGGTACACAAGTGCGATAAGTATCAGCGACACAGAGACATGCTTGAATCACCCACCTCGGATCAAGGCTCATGTAGCAACAAAAATCTCCAATGAAAATATAAACAGGCAGAAATAAGCTCGAGTAAAAAACCATTTGTGTAGCAACATAAATGAACAAGAGAAGTTTGAGTTTTAAATGATTTAGGCATTTGTTATTAGGCTTATTTGTAATTTTAATTCTCTATTTTCACTTATTCACAAAATAAATTCATTTATCAAAAAACTGGTTTTGGTCCATCTTTTAGATCTTTGGATGCAAAAAAGTGAAGCGGAGTTTTTTTTTAATATGTAAAGCAAGTAATACACATTATCTAAAACGCACCCCTCAATTGTGGGATTCCAAATATGAACATAATTATAGATATCACTCCTAAAATTATCCACATTGCTAGTTGAGTCATGCCTTATATGTCGATGTGTCGTGTTTTAATTATAGATACCACTCCTAAAATTATCCACATTGCTAGTTGAGTCATGCCTTATATGTCGATGTGTCGTGTTTTAAATGATATGATATATAATAAGATGAAGTAGAATAATTAATATCTATAAAGTTGCAAGAAAATATTCTTAAAAAACTATAGATCCAACTTCAAATATTTTCTTTCATTTTAAAATTGTAATCAATGTCATATACATAATTAATTATGTTCCGGACTGGACCAATGGCTAGGCATGACCCAATCCACTTCTGCTTCTAGAACGGCCCAATTGTCTAAGTCCAGCTGGTGCGGGGCAGCATTTACCTTTCTGTCCCTCTACCGGGCACATATAGACAGATGATCCTCAAGGTCATTTGCTCCTCCTCGGCATTCCTGCCTGTTACGCACGACTTCATCATCCAAGAACAGTCATGACGCCTGTGCCCGAAACTACGCATTTGCCCATGGTAACGGCTAGTTTTGGGCATCTCTGCCCGTTATAACGACTAGTTTTTGGCAGTTACCTATTCTTTAGGAAACAGTTATTCCACCCCGAAAATAGGGACCGTTGGCCACGCACTGGGGGCATTATAAAAACCCTCTCATTTGAGAGGGTCAGGTATTCAAAATCATCCTAAGAAACTCATACTTTTGTACTTGCCTTTTTCTCTCCCGATTCTCACTTTAGCATCGGAGTGCCTTACAGGTACACCCCATCCTCATCTCACACACCCAGCATCGCAGACGTTCCTCTTGGCCCACTTCAAGTTCTGATCAGCCTTCGCGATCAAATTCATCTAAATTATTTTCCATCAATAAGTTTTATGTTAAGTCATTTAAAACTTGTTAAATAAAAATAAGAATAATAACTCAAAATTTTGGTTAGATATTGTTCTGGACTAGGCCGGCGCCTGCCTATCCGTCGGGCAGACCCAACCCAATACTGCGATGCGGCCCAAGTCTGTCTGTCGTCGAGCACACCTGAACCTCTCCGTCCTCGAGCACGTAATGATCAGTCAGTGTCGAGCAGAGGTTACATACATCGGGGAGAGGTCACGCCTCTTCCCCACGATCTCCACGTGCTCCTCCCCGCGAGGACATGTCATCATGTAACTTCCCATCTCCGAAAGAGTCGGTCTGCCCACCTTCCGGAGATCTCGGGACCGTTACTCCAGGGCGAAGACCACGTGCTGGTCTTCCCTACGCCACGTAAGCCCTGACAGTCATCTGCATTGGGCTTAGCAATCCAGCCTAGTGCAGATTACCGTTGGCCCCGCGCTGGGGGCAGCCTATAAATACCCTCTCATTTGGCATGGTCAGATTACATTACATTATAACTCACTCTTACTTTATGTACTTGCCTACTCCTTTTCCTGACTTTGGCATTGGAGTACCTTGTAGGTACCCCCCCGGCCGTCTCATCACCACCGGAGTTGTGGAGCTCACGACGTCGCTGACCACTAATCTCCTTTCTGATCAGGTACGATCAGTGGTGCCGTCTGTGGGAACCCTTTGCTTCCCTGTTTTCCTCTTCGTAAAACCAAAGCAACTTCTATTTTTCTGACAACCATGGCCTGAGAACAAGACTCCGAACACCTCCTTTGCGCAGTTCGACAATGGAGACGACCGCGAGGACAATGTGGCCATCCACGTCAAAGAAGGCGACGAAAAGGATGGGCGTACTGCCTCCCCTTCCTCTGACGACGCGACCTACAACGTTGCCCAACAAGACAGCGCCTTCGTTGTCTACCAACCGATCCCCGTGCCACCAAATGCTGATCCGAACACGGTGTCCCTGTTCGCTTTGATCAATCAGACCAACCAACTGATCTCCCAGTAGAACGTGAGGATTGAAGCGCTCGAAATAAGGCAACCACAACGCTCTCCCCCGCGGAGACATCGTCGTCCTCCACCTCCTAGTCGTTCTCCTTCCCCGCGAAGGACACCACCGGTCGACTCCAGAAGCTCGACGCCCCCACCTGTGGGACGCCGCCCGCGCCTGGAACGACCCCAGCCTGTGGTTACCTAGAAGCGTCATCGATCACCTCCTCTGAAGGAACAATGACGTTCTCCTGCCCAGAAGAGGAGCAAAGCTGACGGCGAAAAACCGAAGAGCCGTTCGAGGAGCTCTCCCCGACGACACAGGCCTGGTCGGGGCCACCACTCCCCATCACGATCACCAGTTAGGAGTGATGAGGACGACCAGTGGACCCCTCTGTCTAGGGAGATTATGGAGACCCTTCTACTTGTAGGGATGGAAAAGCCTCCACCCTTGGGGAAATACGACGGCACCGCCGACCCCGACGATCATGTCGAGAGCTTCGAGGCTATGCTCGACTACAGGAATGTTCGGGGAGTTATTAAGTGCAGACTCTTCCCGACCACCCTCAGAAAAGGTGCCATAACTTGGTACAAAAGCCTGGCACCAGAATCCATCACATCTTGGAAGCAACTGAAGAGGCAGTTCTCTAGGAATTTTACTGCATCTCGCCGCCATCCGAAGACGGTGGCCTCTTTGGAAGGCATCCTTCAAGGGAGGAATGAATCTCTCAGAGACTACATCGAGAGATTCAACCGGGAAACCGTCGAGGTACCCACTACCGACGATATGAAAAAGTTCCTGATCGACCAGGGAGTGCGTCACGGGACCGAGTTTGCCAAATCTGTGAGCATCCATAGACCCCGTAACTTGGAAGACCTCCTCCACCGAGCCCAGTCGTACATCCAGTTCGAAGACTCGGAGGCCACCCACGTTGCCTGAGACTCACAACGCCAAGAGGGCTCCCGCAGCTCCAAAGATGAAGACTCTACTGCCCCCCGGCGCGGGGGAGAGAGAAGACGCGAAGGCCGTCCCAAAGACTCTCGCGAGCCGAGAGGTCCATCTGGCCAGTTCACGGAGTACACTACGCTCAACGCTCCCCGCGAGCGAATTTTCACCGAGTGCGTCAACTCGGAATTTCGTAAAGGGGGTGTCCGTTTTCTGAAGGCGACACCCCCCAAGTCAAACACTGACAAGTCCAAATACCGCAGGTTCCATCGGAGCCACGGGCATGTCACCGAAGATTGCATCCACCTCAAGGATGCAATTGAGATCCTAATCAAGGAGGGGCATCTCAAGCAGTATACTAAGAGGAATGACGCTCCTCGCCGAGATGCCCTGGACACACAAAGCGTCAAGGAGACGATACCTCCCTCCGGGGAAAACAGACTGCAAGTCTCCCTGAGCGTTACTCGACCAGAGGACTTTAATGTCCCCAAAGGAATCGAGGACCCCGAGGCAGTTCGCAGCATGTGGGGGAGCTTCCCCCCTGAAGACCCCGTCACAACCCATAGCACATGGGAAAGCTTCCCTACAGCGATGGTTATATCCGGCGGGGGCTTCAACAAGGTCTCCGTTAGGTAAATCAAGCGGAAGTTCGACGAGCTGAAATCCGCGACCTCGGCTCAAACTGCCATCTTTGAAAAGGTGCAAGGGAGGTAAAACCCCATCACCTTATACCTTGAAGAATTGCCCGGCGGGGCGCCCAACTACACCATTCCTCTCCTGATCCGGGCGCAGATGGCGTATTTTGACGTCCGCGGAATCCTGGTCGACCAAGGGAGTTCGGTGGACATCATGTATGCCCATCTCTTCGAGACCCTCCAGCTCGACGAAAAGCATCTGACCCCTTACGTGGGCTCGGATCTACAAGGGTTCAACGACACCACCACCAGACCATGGGGCTACGTCGAACTAATGGTCACTTTCAGAAATGAGGACACTGCCCGACAAGTCAAGACCCGCTTCCTAGTGGTGGACTGCCCTTCCCTGTACAATTTCATCCTGGGGAGGACCACTCTGGCCGAACTCACGGCAGTACCATCTACGGTCCATCTGAAGATGAAGTACTATACTGCCAGAGGTCGGGTCGTCACCATGGACGGGGACACTGAAGCTGCTAGGAAATGCTTTAAAGCTGCAACCAAGGGCTTGAGCTTGATAAACGTCAAGCCCAAGGCCAGAGAGAAGTAAACCCCGGATGCAGTGCAGAAGCCACTCTCTCGCGTCAACGCGGTGGATCTCGACAGTCGTTTCCCAGACGAGCAGGATGAAGGCGGAGCAGAGGACACTAACCTCCCAGCTGAAGGCAACGGGCAGCCTCTCCACCCAACGCGCCCCATCCCAGACGAAGACTTCGAGCTCGTCGCACTCGGAGACGATCCAAATAGGAGCATGAAGATCGGCACCGGACTCCCTGACCTAGCGAAGAAACAGCTGAAGGCATGCCTCCAAGAGAATACTGATTTGTTCGCGTGGAGCGTATCAGAGATGCTTGGCATCGACCCCGAGGTGGCCTGTCACCAGCTCACTATAGATCCGGCCGCTAGGGCTATAGTACAATGTAGGCGTAGGCAGTCTCCCAAAAAAGTGGAGGCTGCTGAAAAAGCTGTAAAAGACCTCCTAGAGGTAAATTTTATTTCGGAGGCCAGGTACATAACCTGGCTGTCCAACGTTGTACTTGTCAAAAAGAATTATGGAAAATGGAGGATGTGCGTTGACTATACCGATCTTAACCGGGCATGACCGAAAGATTCTTATCTGTTGCCTAACACCGACCAGCTGGTCGACAATTCTGCAGGTTTCAAACTATTTTCCTTCATGGACGCCTATTCGGGGTACAATCAGATCCCCGTGGCAAAGGCCGACAAGCAGCACACTGCCTTCATGACCGAGTTAGGCAATTACTATTATGATGTTATGCCTTTCGGCCTGAAGAACGACGACGCGACCTACCAGTGGATGATGAACAAAGTCTTCTGGGGAGAAATCGGCGATATGCTCGAGGTTTACATGGACGACATGATCGTCAAATCCGCAGAAGAAGTCGACCATGCTGCCCATCTCACAAAGGGCTTCGACACAGCGAGAAAATGCAAAATGAAATTCAACCCCAATAAATGCACCTTCGGCGTTCGGGCGGGTAAGTTCCTCAGTTTCTACCTCATGGAGAGAGGAATCGAGGCAAACCCTGACAAGTACAGGGCATTCTCCGAGATCCCAACCCTGAAATCGAAGAAGTCGATACAGTCGCTGAACAGGATGCTAACCTCGCTGTCCTGCTTCGTAGCCAAGTCCGTGCAGTATGCGCTCCCATTTTTTAAGCTTCTGCGCCATAAAGCCACGTTCGAGTGGACTGAGGAATGCGAGCAACCGCTCCTTCACCTCAAACAAGTCCTTTCGCAACCCCCAGTTCTCTCACGACCAGAGTGCAGGGAGACATTATTCCTATACCTCGCCATCACGGGCGAAGCAGTCAGTGCGGTCCTAATCCGGGAAACCACCGACTGGCAGAAGCTAATTTACTTTACCAGCAAAGCCCTCCAAGGTCCGGAACTTAGGTACTAGCAAATCGAAAAGGTCGCCCTGGCTCTCGTCACTGCGGCCAGAAGGCTGCGACATTACTTCTTGGCCCACACGATCGTGGTGAGGGCCGAGCAACCCATACGACAACTCCTCGGTAGGCCGGACATAGCGGGGAGGATGCTCAGATGGTCGCTCGAACTCGCTGAGTTCGACATCCAATACGAAGGTAGAAAGGCCCAGAAAGCTCAAGTACTGGATGACTTTGTGGCAGAAATGACCCTCCCAAACCCTTCGGCCAATGGATCCCAAAAGTGGATGATCTACATCGACGGGGCATCCAGCTCGAAAGGCAATGGAGCAGGCATCATCCTCGAGAACGGGGAAGGCATCCTAATCGAAGTCTCCCTCACATTATCATTCCCGACGTCGAATAATCAGGCCGAGTACGAGGCTTTCCTCGCCGGGTTACGCCTAGCCGAGGACCTCGGGGCCAAAGAGGTTATAATATTCACCGACTCCCAGCTCGTGGCCTCCCAGATACGGGGAGAATACCAGACCAAGAACGACAGCCTTATCGAATACTTGACTCTGGTGAAGGAAACAATGAAAAAGTTCTCCTCGGCAGAAGTGAATCATGTCCCACGCGAACACAATACTCGAGCAGACGTTCTATCAAAACTCGCAAGTACAAGGAAGAAGGGCGGGAACCGATCCGTCATTCAGGAGGTGCTCTCTCATCCGAGCACCAAAAAAACTACCCCCGCGGCTGACGTGAACGCCATTGGAGATAGCCATAGCTGGATGACCCCGGTATACGAGTACCTCAGCACAAGCAAGCTACCCGACGACCCTAAAGACGCCAGAGTCGTTAGGCGACGTGCTTGCTCCTACACAATCGTCGAGGACAAACTATATCGACGCGGCTTCTCGATCCCTCTTCTCAGGTGCGTCGAGGAGTCCAAGGTCCCCGGTATACTCTAAGAGATCCACGAGGGGATCAATGCGCAACACCTCGGCGGACGATCACTGGCCCGAAAAGCGTTACGAGCAGGGTACTACTGGCCCACCATGCAGCAGGACGCCAAGGAACACGTCAAGATGTGCGACAGATGCCAACGTCACGGGGACATGTACCTGGCCCCGCCCAGTGAGCTCAAAACCCTATCGTCCTCGGGGTTATTTGCATGGCGGGGGATGGACATCCTCGACCCCTTTGTTGTGGGGTCATACCAAAACAAGTACCTGATCGTCGGCGTGGACTATTTCACGAAGTGGATCGAGGCGGAAACCCTGACCAAAATCACGGCTCACAACATATTACGTTTCTACAAGAGGAACATACTCGCCCGGTTCGGCGTGCCCCAAGCAATTGTCATCGACAACGGGACCCATTTCACCGACAAGAACTTTCAAGACTTCGTCACCAAACTAGGCACGAAGCAACATTTCACGTCGGTTGAGCATCCCCAAATGAACGGGCAAGCCGAAGCGGCGAACAGAGTGATCCTGTAAGGACTGAAACGGCGACTAGGCGACGCCAAGAAAAGATGGGTCGAGGAGCTGTACAGCGTCCTCTGGGCCTACAGAACGACCCCGCACTCCACTACCGGGGAGACCCCCTTCCGCTTGACTTATGGAACGGAGGCGGTGATCCCCATTGAAATAAGAGAACCCTTGAGAAGAATGGAGTCTCCCCTCGACGAGGAGATAAACGATGATGCCCTCAGGGAGGAGCTCGACTTAGTCAAAGAGATAAGGTCGGGCGCGTCCCTCCGTGAAGCCTCCCTCAAGTAGAAGATAACTCTACGTTATAACAACAAAGTTATTAAGCGTGATTTCCATGTAGGCACCCTCGTCCTACGAAGGAACCAGAAATATTCGCGAGAAGGCAAGCTTGCCGCAAACTGGGAGGGCCCCTACCGCGTCCGCGTGAAAACGGGGACAGAAGCCTACTACCTAGAAAATCTACACGGGGAGGAACTTGCTTGACCATGGAATGCTGAAAAACTTAAATGGTACTACAGTTAAACACTACCCGCGACCCAGCTACGTCGCGACCACGGGGACGTACTAAGGTACAAGTATGACTCCCCTCCACGAAATAAGACGACAAGGGCCGGCGATGTGTGTGCGCGAGGACCCTTGATCCGACGAGGATACCTCGACCGAGCTCCATCGTCGTCGTACCAATTAGGCAGAACAATCAGCTCACGATGGGAAGTTCAAGCCGCGAAGCCAAGACCTCGATCGAGCTCTTGGCCTCGTTAAGGGTCGGAATACAGCTCCGGCCACTCGACCAGTTCCCTACACAGTCGAGGATCAACAAAGTCGACCAAAAACCCCAAATTACTTAGACAAAAGACAAAGCATTAAATCAGGCAGAAGCTCACTATGCGGATAGTACATACAAAAAATATCATAAAGCCACTGGCACGCAGGCCTGGCAAAGGCAATCACAAAAATTGGCGTGCAGGCTAAACAAACTAGATAAAAGAAAAATTAAGCATCCGTGTCTCCCTCGTGCTGCCCTTCCTCCGCGTACTTGTCGTCGTCATCCTCCTGAGATGCCGGCGGGACAATCTGACCTTTAACTACCTCGTGATAAGGGCCAGTTCCCTCAATGACGAGGCCGGGATTCAGCACCTAGAGCTGCTTCAAGGCTTTAGCAAAACCCAACTCGACAGACTGGAGGACATCCTGCTCGGTCTGCCTGAGTTTTGAGATCAACTCAGCCCGAAAGGTCAGCAGCTTGTCGTCCTCAGTTTCCTCTTCAGCTTGTCGGACGGCCTGGTCCAGCTCAGCGATTCTTGCCAGGAGATTTTTCCTCTCCTCATCAGCACTCTTCAACTTCCCTTCCAGCTCCCCCTGAAGCTCGACTTAGGCCTCATTCTGTTTCTTGCACTCCGCGAGGTCCTTGCTTAATTTCTTCATTTCGGCCTCTATCGACTTGAAGTTATCCTGCAGCTTGGTAAACTCCGCTGACGGACAAGTCTCGTCATTCAGGACTAAAGCTGAGCACAAACCCACATTACCACAGCCACGTCGTCCACCAAGGCTTTCTCCGTGAGATCCGGTCATCCCCTAAGATGGACTGGGCTTCAAATGCGCTGATGATCAATGAGTTAGCCCCAGAAAATAAATTTGGCCTCAGATGACAAGGCGGGAGCACGAACTTCTCACTTGGGGGACTCTCAATTAGGTCGACTTGCACCTGCCCGGTGGTCCGCTGCCTCTTTGAGGACCCCTGCGAGTTGGGAGTTTTGTTGCATTGTGGAGAACTGGAGGAGTCCCTAGGGGTCGGGTTGGGGCCCCGCACCTGCTGTTTGACCTGATCGACCCGTCTCTTTCCGCCTCTCTTCGAGCCTCGAGTAGATGTCAGCTTCTTCACACGTTCCTCCAAGCTCGACATGGCACCTGCAAAAAGAGAGTAAACATCAGTAAACCAATGATAGAAACGATAACGGACCCCGAGTCATGGGTAGGCCCCACTTAAGAACCGAAGAGCCTTCTCTTCGGTATCACATTCGAGAAGGGCTTTCGTGTTTATGAGTCGGGCTTTTGTAAGGGTCTCTCAGCGGGCGTTGGTTATAAAGTTTCCGTCCGGGGTCACCAACTTCGCTTTGCTGAAACCTCGGACAAATTTCACTAACTTCTCGTAGGCCTGCTGGTCTTCCTCGCCTAATGCACTAGGACTAACGATATAGCTATCTGTGCTCAGCTCGTAGTGCTCCTCTGTCCACTCCAGGGGGAACTTCGACTCGAGGACCTCCTTCTGTCGACTATCTTCTATCTCTATTGTCCTTCGGTTATACAAGGTGTCGATGGCCGCCCGGGTGAGGGACTTGATGACGTACCATCGGGTTTTGAAGTTCCGGACAGAATCCAAATATGCCCGAAACAGCCTCCTCGACTGCGTAAAGGACACCCATCTGTGACGGCCCTCAACCGTCTGTCGTTGCAAGTGGAAGATATGGAAGAAGAGGGGGACTGTGGCCTCGACGTCGAGATATTTACACACGAGCTCGTATGCCCGCACAAAAGCAATTGCGTTTGGGTAAAGTTGGGAGGGCGCCAGGTGTAACCAAGAAAACACCTCCAGCTGAAAATCACTGAAGGGCAGACGTAGGCCTGCCTCCAGAAAGGTGAACTCATACATAGGAAACCGCGTCCTTTTGAACGTCGAGTAGATCCGGTGATGCTCCAGTGGCCTGTACGCCCGCCAACTCCACCTGAAACCTCCGTAGAGGTCCTCGATAGTGGTGAAGGCTTCAGGGCCACCTGGAACAAATAGCGAAGGGAAGCTCAGAGGCTCATCCCCGACCCAATCCTTGGGCGTTCGAGCACTGTTGTCCGGTACTACTGGGGATTCAGGCTCATCGTCAGTTTCAAGAAACCTTTCAAGTCTCTGGGCAGCCATTTTACCTGAAAAGCAGAGGAAACTGGTGAATTCGATAGCCTAGATCAAATCCAAACTTCCACCGCTGATCAAGTGAAAGGGCGAAGAAAAGACACAGGGAACTGCTCGGGGCAATGCCCCTCCGTCCACGACGATCGGGGTCGCGCGCAGGTGTGTTCGGTACCTCTATCCCGTTCACCCAACGCCCTTGGGACACTCATCGGGCGTCCCCGGGACCGTCATCAGGTCCCCGGTGCCTTCATCCCATGTCCCCAAGGGATTCATCCTACGTCCTCGGGACCTTCATCAGGTCCCCGAGAGACTCGTCCCAATTCCCCGTTGTATTCATCGAAAACCTAAGGAAACTCCACCGTTTTCGCTGGAAACTCCGTGGCTTCCCCGATAACTTCATCAGTTCACCGGAGAAACCGTCGTAGGAAAGTAAAACAGAAGAGAAAGAGAGCCAGAAAATTACTTGAGATGGTGGTTGAGTGTTTCCGGTGCAGCGGCGTGTGGCGAAAGGTAAGACTCGGAGCGAAAAGGGTGGAAACGTGCAAATGACACGAACTCAAACCCTTTTTATAAGGCCCTCACGGGACTCGAGGCGTCCCTAGGCACTTGAGTACCCTAGGCCTAGCCGCCCATAGGCATTAATGACGAGCGACACGTGGCACTCAAATTCCCACGAGCGTCTTTCTGTTTCCCTCTGGTGCCCGCGCGAGGCACGCAGCCGTCTCCTTCTGCCTCCCCGTGTCGTCGACCATCACCAGTTCGCAGTCCTCGGGATTCCTGCCCGTCGAGCACCACCTGTTCCTGATCACCCATATTGTCCACCACCTCGGTTCTACGGGCACGTTATTCCGTTCAACGGATGTCCTCCCCGGAGGGACCGACCCTTAAGTCATTACTCTGACACTTCGGAGTAACGACTTGGGGGGCTCCTGTTCTAGACTGGGCCGGCGCTTGCCCATCCGTCGGGCAGGCCCAACCCAATACTGTGATGCGGCCCAATAAGGCCCAAGTCTGTCTGTCGTCGAGCACACCTGAACCTCTCCGTCCTCGAGCATGTAATGATCGGTCAGTGTCAAGCAGAGGTTACATACATCGGGGAGAGGTCACGCCTCTTCCCCACGATCTCCACGTGTTCCTCCCCGTGAGGACACATCATCATGTAACTTCCCACCTCCGAAAGAGTCAGTCTGTCCATCTTCTGGAGATCTCAAGATCGTTACTCCAAGGCGAAGACCACGTGCTGGTCTTCCCTACGCCACGTAAGCCCTGGCAGTCACCTACATTGGGCCTAGCAATCCAGCCCAGTGCAGATGAGCATTGGCCCCGCGCTGGGGGTAGCCTATAAATACTTCCTCATTTGGGAGGGTCAGGTTACATTACATTCTAACTCACTCTTACTTTCTGTATTTGCCTACTCCTTTTCCTGACTTTGGCATCGGAGTACCTTGCAGGTACACCCCCCCCCCCCGGCCGTCTCATCACCACCGGAGTTGCGGAGCTTACGACGTCGCTGGCCACTAATCTTATTTCTGATCAAGTACGATCAGATATCATTATTCAATAAATTAGAGAGATCAAATTCGTGAATGGATAAAAATAAAAGGAACAATTCTATAATTTGGTTCAACTTTTGTGATTGATTAAACGACGAAAATATTTCCACTAAAAGTGTTTTAAGTGTTTTGAATGTCATATTCATCTTCTTCATCATCAAAACCTAACAAATACTTTTTAGTGATTGATTTTTTCAATGATAAATTTGTTACAAAAGTATAAATTAATTTTAAAAATTCAAAAATACTTTTGTTTATCGATTTAACGCATTCTTTCATTTATTCAAATTTAAAGTGTGAAATTATAATTAGTAGACTACAATATAAAAAAATAAAAATAAAAAGTTAATTAACGTTAATTTATTGTTATTTAAATATAAAGAACTAACATTACCACTTTTTAATTAAGAGAATAATATTAACTGATAACGATAGACTTATTGGGATAAAGATAGATTTAAAAACATGGTTTAATAAATAAATTAATATAAATTAATAACATAATATTAAATAGTTTGATATTAAATGCTTACTCATCCGAACTCCATCACAACTAATAATATTTGATTTTAGACTTAAAATGAGAAGATATTAAAAAAATTGGAAAAATAAGTGCTCTGGTAGGTTTTTTTTAAATGTTCGTGCCTCTACCAATACCTCCTCTGGTGTCACCATCGATGCCCACACCGATGAAAAAAACTGAAAAAAACATTATCAATCAAGTGTCTAAAGATGGAATCTCCAAGCATAACAATCTTGCTCTTCATGCAGGATCTACTTCGGCTCACCATGCAGTACCTAATGTTTATGTAGCTTCCTTTCTAAATGAGTTAATGAATGAATTGCAGAAAAATAGGAAATGAAGTGAAGTATCCTATAAAAACATGGGTACTGGTGAAAAGGCGATAACCATGCATGAAGCAGAAGATGAAAACCATAAAGGCCAAGGCGGATATAAAGATGTTGATTCAGAAGGAATGAAATTTAAAGAGTGCAATATTGGAGGATATGAATGCTCGCAGTTTGTGTTCTCTAAGGTTGAAGAAAAAAGAATTCATAGACCTTGGAGGAGATGTGTTATAGTTAAACTGTTAGGAAGAAGAATAAGATATAAGGCGTTGGAAACACACTTAAAACAAATGTGGGTTAAGAAAGGGATCATCAATATCATGGATCTGAGTAATGATTATTACTTAGTGGCTTTCACCCATGAAGAAGATAAAAGTGCAACTTTAGCATATGGCTCGTGATTTATCTATGATCATTATCTAACTATTAAAGAATGGAGTCTGGATTTTCATCCAGAGAGTGACACCATTGATAATGTAGAAGTTTGGATTAGGATTGCAGGTGTATCGATTGAATATTATGATCCAAAAGTTTTGTATTTCATAGGTAACAAAGTTGGACGTGCAATCAAGGTTGATAAAAACACAATGCAACATGAAAGAGGAAAATATGCAAGGATTTGTGTGGAGGTTAATCTCTCCAAACCTTTGTCGGCCATGCTCTCCATTAAAGGTAGGAAATATAAAATAGAGTATGAGGGCATTCACCTTTTGTGTCTCAAATGTGGTAGATTTTGTCACTACAAGGAAGGTTGTTGGGTGGCTGCAAAAGGTAAGGTTTTTGTTATGGATCAGGGGGATCATGAAGGATCAAGAAATTTAGCAACAAACGGGTACAATCATGAAGGAAGAATGAGAGAAAGAGGAATGTCCATGGCAAGTATTCCAGAAACAGAGAAGAGGGATGAGGGGTGAAGATATATGGGTCAAGATTTATTTCCTTGAGTAATGATGTGATTGAGTTAAGTGGAACACATATATAAACTTTGAAAATGCAGGAAATAGAAAAGGACAAAATTAATGGCGGTGTTAATAAAGTTGAGTTAGTGGCAAACAATTCCAGTGGAGCCATGACTGTGTCGTTGACGAATTTGGAAGTTAATGATGAGGAAATGAGGCGTAATGATGAGGTGATAAATATGGGGATACAAACGGATCAGATCTTATAGGACAATAAGGGAAAGGAAAATATGATGGAGCAAGGAACAGGAAAAAACAAAAATGGGAAAGATAGAACACGTGGAAGGGAATTGTTGGGAAATCAAAAGAAAATTTTTCAAGTAAGGCAATCATAAAGAAACTTTCAAGGGAATAAGCTGGCGACATGTGGATTAGGAACTTTCAAAGAAAAAAGTAACGGACCAATCATAAAGAAACTTGAAGGAAAATGTGGGAAGCAACAAATTGTTAATTTTCTGGATGGAGGAAACATAACTCTTTTAGGAAACGACACGCAGGAAAAGCTAAAGCAAGGTGGATCAAAGGAGAGTGATAACATTAAGGGTGATATCAATTACAATATTAATATAAATGGGAACCCTCATTATAATGGTGACAACAATAACATCATTGTAATGGGAGTAGACCGCCAGATGACTACCATGCGAGAACTCCAAGCAAAGAAGGTAAAGGTGTGAAGAAAACAAAAAGAGTACCTATTATGAGTAGTGATAAAGAGATTTATAAAAGAAATGATAAGGATTGCATGATGGAGGAGGAAGTTGTACAGGAGACACATGTACTAGCGGATAGAAACTCCTCTTATTAACTCGTAATTTGATGATGAATACAAACAAGAATATTATAATCTGGAACTGCATGGGGATGCAAGTAAGGCGTTTTATAGATACAGTAAACATTATATAGACATGTATAATCCAACAATGTATGTGGTTATGGATACTAGGTGTGATTCTTCTAAGGTTTATAATTCTTTGAGAAAGTTAGGATTTTATGATGTCATTTAAATGGACAATAATGGTTTTTTTGGAGGAATTATTGTAGCATGAAGAACATAATGTATAAAAGTTAAGACATGTGCAAAGGTTGATCAATATATTCACTTGATGATTATCCACTTGCAAGGAACGAAATGGATCTTCACAGCCATCTACCCAAGTCCTAATGAAGGGAATAAAAGGAGGTTGTGGGATCAATTGAAGACGTTTTCCAGAAGTGTGAAGAATCATTGGATTCTAGCTGGATTTTTCAATGAAATTTCATATGCTAGTGAGAAAACAGGTAGTACATGGGATTCAGAGAAAAAAATGGAGGATTGCAGTCTATTCGACCTTGGTGCTAGTAGACCTAAATACAATTGGCAAGGGCATATTTACCATGGTGGGCAACAAATATATGAAAGGTTAGAAATAACTATCAGTAATGAAGAGTGGAGATTAAGATTTCAAAAAGCTCATGTTAAGGTTTTAACCAGAGTTAAGTTTTTAGACCATCATCCATTCATGATCTCTCTCAATAGTAACAATTTTTGTCGAGTTCCAAAGCATTTTAAGTTTTAAACTGCTTGGATGGTGGATGCGAATTATAATGAAGGGCTCAAAGGTTTATGGAGGATGACAAGCTAGTTATGAACTTAAGGAGAATAGAATCAGATATCCAAGAATGTAAATGAGTACCCTTAATCAAGTTCACGGGAGGAAGAATAAGATTATGGCCAGATTTAATGGAGTACAAATGTGTATTCAGAGGCAGGACAACTTTGGAGTTATGAAAAAACTAGAGACGAAACAGCATGAATAGTTAAACACTATTCTTAAGAAAGGAGAACTCATGTGGTTCCAAAGATCTAGGTGTTTACTGTGAAAATTAGCAAACAACTGCTGGTCTTCCAAAACAATAAGAGATTGGATCACTTGCAGGATCAACAACACTAAATCCTAGGACATGTGTTAAGAATTTAAATAAAATTTGTGAAAATGACGACTTCGACAGCATTTAAGATTTAAAGGTTAACAACTTCGAGAATATTAAAGAAAGTAAACTGCAGAATGTAATCGAAAAACAAGTAAACGTGCTAAAAATAACTTGGGTAAAATGAAGAAAATAAACTTGAATTGAAATGCAATAATATGATGTTTACATCAAACGTACATTTTCTCAACACACTCTTTTATCTGCACACGAGTACTTTGAGTAAATTAGAGATTTTTGTACAACTTTGAACACCCCTCATCCTATCACTAAGACTGCATATTTATAATGAATCGAAATAACCGCTTTTAACGTCCTTTATGTAAGGTTAAGACAAGTGGCGCTCGACATGTCTTCTCTCATTGAAAAGGCTCCACGTGTAACACCATTCTACCCCACATACAATTTTAGGAAAAGATTTCATATTATCAGAGTAAAATCAACATGAAAGGTGCCACATATATTCAAAACATCAATTAACAATCATTTTCCTGTCCCTTAACGCGGGTTACCCATTCTTAATAATAAAATCAACAACTACGCAGCGGAAATCAACTTTTTATGTCAATTCAATAAAATACTTCATACTAAATGTATCCAAATCAAATCATCACCAACAATGTAAAAATTCAACATAAAACAAAAGAACGCGAGGTTCACAACAAATCCCAACCCGATGTTACATGACACAGAGCAGGACACCTCTAAACTAAACAACGATAACGACACACTTCAAGGCTACATCCTCCATCATCGCGAATCTACTCTTGGTTATCTGCAAGTTACCCACATAAGAGGCAACATTTCCAAGCAGACAGGGTGAGAAACCATAATTCATTATAGTAATATAAAGACTTGGAAAATAAACAAAATAAGTAACAACAACATCGTATCATCGTCAAATCCTTCGCAACACAATCACAAACACCTCATAAAATGCAATGTCAAATATAATGAAATGCAAGGAATGCATGTGGTACCGATTTCTCCATTCGATGGACACTGGCCATCAACCCTCCACAAGGGAGCACAACATAATAACATATCACTTCAATCCGCACAATGGGATTGAAGCTACCAATAGGCTGAAGCCCCCAACATAATAAAATGCCATGAAATGCAATGATGCTAATTCTCCTCATTTCATCCAAATATCAACATGTGCATCATTCATTTCATTTTTCAGCAACATTCATCATAAATTCATGTTTTATCATCCATATATCAGCAACAACTCGACCACAAGGAATTAATACGAGAAAACATCAAGAAACCTCAAGAAAAAGCAAAAACAAAACAAACAGTAGTCTGACACGGCCGCCCGTGTCCTGTGACACGGCCCGTGTCAGAAAACCTGAGACACGATTCCAAAACAACAAAAGTGTAGCAGGACAGCAACTTGACACGGTCACCTGTGTCCTGTGACACGGCCCGTGTCAGAAAGTCTGAGACAAAATCCCCAAAAACCAAAAAATTTATACAAGAACAGTAGTCTGACACGGCCATCCGTGTCCTGTGAGACGGCCCGTGTCAGGCAACCTGTTAATAAAAAATTTCACACGCCCAACCAGAAAGCTGACACGGGTGCCCGTGTTGTGTGACACGGCCCGTGTCAGGGTGCGACAAAACCCAACTTTTCCCGAAAAGTGATTTTCTGCGTTTTTGACTTCGATTACCCCAAAAATCAATTTTCCCCCACGAAAATTCGATCAAAAGGCTCACATAATACACATATATCAACACATACCACTCGATTTCATCATATTCTCATCAAATCATTCATTCAACATCAACATTCACCACAATTATACGCAATTCATGAATACCTAATCTATTCATCACCATGTCCTAAAGAACTATAAGAAATTATGAAATCTCCCCATACCTTAGAGTAATCCGAAGCTTTTTCCTTTTTTCTCCAAGATTGTCCTAGCAATCCTTCAAAACCCTAGGTTTTCTCCTCCTCTTCTCTTCTTCAGCGTTCTTCACAAAAATACGATCAGTTAGAAAATTGATCGATCTTTCTTCTTTAGTTACATTATCTCAGTTTATGAACTTCCAACTCTACCCTTACTCCTTTTCCTTTATGACCACCTTGCCCTTTTCTTATTATTTTTAATAATAGTAATAATCTAAATAATACATGATTATTCACTTTATTAAAATTATTTAAAAATACTCTTTTAATCCATAATTCTCCAAATTACCAAAAACCTCTTAATTCCTTCTAAATTAAATAAATAAATGATTAATTTAGATTTTCAGGTCGTTACAACTCTCCCCTACTTTAAGAATTTTCGTCCTCGAAAATTACCTGAAGTAAACAGAGTCGGATACGACTCTTTCATCTGATCTTCACGCTCCTAAGTCCAACTATCACCAGCTGGTCCGCCCCACAATACTTTAACTAAAGCAATCTCTTTACCTCGCAGTTGCTTCAATTCTCGACCATCAATCCTCACAAGCAAAGCTTCTACTGTCAGGTTATCTCTCACCTGAACATCATTCATTTGAATCACATGCGACGGATCCGGAATATACTTCCTCAACTGCGACACATGAAACACATCATGCAAATTCGTAAGTGACGGTGGTAAAGCCACCCGATAGGCAACCTCTCCTATCCTCTGCATAATCTGATACGGACCAACAAAGCGCAGAGTGAGCTTTCTAGACTTCAAAGCTCGTCCCACACCAGTCATCAGAGTAACTCTTAAGAACACGTGGTCTCCCTCTTGGAATTCAAGTGCTTTTCTTCTCTTATCATGGTAACTCTTCTGACGACTCTGCGACGTCTTCATTTTATCCCTAATCATTTTAATCTTCTCCGTTGTCTCTTAAACAATCTCAGGTCCAAGTACAGAACTCTCTCTCGACTCATACCAACACAATGGAGTTTGACAATGTCTACCATACAACGCCTCATATGGAGCCATCCCAATACTAGCATGAAAACTGTTGTTGTATGTAAACTCGATCAACGGCAAGTGACTATCCCAAGATCCTCCTTGATCTAGCACACAAGCTCTCAACAAATCTTCTAAAGATTGGATTGTTCTTTCCGTCTGACCATCTGTCTGCGGGTGATAAGCAGAACTCATCCTCAACTTAGTACCCAAAGCATCCTGTAGACTCTTCCAAAACCTTGACGTAAATCGCAGATCTCTATCCGATACAATACTCGAAGGTGTTCCATGCAACTTCACAATTTCATCAATATAAATCTCAGCTAACTTCTGCATAGAATGATTAATTCTCATCGGCAAGAAATGCGCCGACTTAGTTAACCTATCCACAATCACCCATATCGAGTCATTACCTCTTGCAGTCTTCGGTAACCCAGTCACAAAATCCATGGAAATGCTATCCCATTTCCATTCAGGAACATTCAACGGCTGCATCATACCCGAAGGCTTCTGATGTTCAATCTTGGACTTCTGGCAAGTCAAACATTCATACATAATTTCAACAATATCTCTTTTCATACCTGGCCACCAAAACAATATACGCAGGTCTTGATACATCTTCATAGCACCAGGATGAATACTCAATCGACTTCTATGCCCTTCCTCCAAAATACTCTTTTTGATTTCAGAAATATTCGGAATACATACTCTATCTCGAAATCTCAAAACTCCATCTTCATCAATTCAGAACTCACCTCCATTACCTTGATTAATCTTCATTAACTGGTCAACTAATTTCAAATCGGATTTCTGACCTTCCCGAATTTCCTCCAAAATTCCACTAGTCAGCTTTAGCATGCCCAATTTCCCACTATCAGCGGTCGTCTCACACAACAAACTCATGTCTCTGAATTGCTAAATCATTTCAAGTTCTCTCACCATAAGCTTCGAAATATGCAATGACTTTCTACTCAAAGCATCAGCCACTACATTTTCTTTACCGGGATGATAATTCAAATCGAACTCAAAATCCTTTAACAATTCTAGCCACCTTCTCTGCCTCATGTTTAACTCTTTCTGATCAAACAAGTATTTCAAACTTTTATGATCACTGAATACCTCAAATTTCGAACCAAAAAGATAATGCCTCCAAATCTTCAGCACAAATACCACAGTAGCCAACTCTAAGTCGTGTGTAGGGTAATTCCTCTCATGGACTCTTAACTGCCTAGAAGCATAAACGACCACTTTACCATTTTGCATCAAAACTCCACCAAGGCCCATCTTTGAAGCATCACAATAAACCACAAAGGACTCATTCGGGTCTGGCAAAACCAACACCGAAGCAGTTGTCAACTTTTTCTTTAGTTCCACAAAACTTTCCTCACAAGCGACATCCCATACATAGCTTGTCCCTTTCGAGTCAATTGCGTCAACGACAAAGCCAACTTAGAAAAACCTTCAATGAATTTATGATAATAACCAGCCAATCCAAGAAAACTACGAATCTCCGTAGCAGACATCGGAGTCTCCCACTGTAACACCGCATCAATCTTTGAGGGATCCACAGAAATTCCACCACTTGAAATCACATGACCTAGGAAACTCACTTCCTTCAACCATAACTCACACTTTGACAACTTAGCATACAATTTCTTTTCCCTCAACACTTGTAACACAATCTTCAAATGTTCCGCATGTTCTTCTTCTGATTTAGAATATACCAAGATGTCATCTATGAAAACCACCACAAACTTATCAAGATATTCATGAAAGATCCTGTTCATATACTCCATGAACACACCAGGCGCATTAGAAACTCCAAATGGCATCACTGTATATTCATAATGACCATACCTCGTTCTGAAAGCTGTTTTCGGAATATCATCAGCTTTAACTCTAATCTGATGATAACCAGACCTCAAATCAATCTTACTGAACACACAAGCACCTACGAGTTGATCCATCAAATCGTCGATTCTCGGAAGCGGATACTTATTCTTGATGGTCATATTATTCAACTGTCGATAATCGACACACAATCTCATACTACCATCTTTCTTCTTAACGAGCAACACCGGAGCACCCCACGGAGAAACACTAGGTCGAATGAACTTCTTTTCTAACAATTCTTCTAGTTGTTTCTTCAGCTCACTCAATTCCTAAGCAGACATCCGATAAGGAGCCATCGACACTGGACTCGTACCTGGTATTAAGTACACAACAAACTCAATTTCACGTTCAGGAGGTAAATCACTTATATCCTCAGGAAACACATATTGAAACTCACAAACCACAGGCAACTCAACACTGACGGCTTCACCATCAACTTGCAATGATACAAACACTGCGAACATCAACGCTTCATCTAATAAAAGTTAATCCACTTGCTTAGCAGATAAGAACATCAGTTCACCATTCTCACCTAACTCCGAAAACCTCACAGTCTTACTATAACAATTAATATGAACGTAGTTGAACTCCAACCAGTTCATACCAAGGATAACATCGATTTGGTGCAAAGGCAAGCACACCAAATCCATCACAAAATTCTTCTCAAAGATTGTCATAGGACACTTCAAACAAACAAGCATGGTAGTCACAGAACCATTAGCCGGAGTCTCTATTATCATACTACCATTCATGTTAGACAAATTCAAACCCAATCTAGTAGCACACTCAAGAGAGATAAATGAATGCGTAGCTCCAGTATCAATAATAGCAATCAACTCAACATTGTTAATAAAATAAGTACCTCGAATCAAGTTGTCCTTCTTGGGAACTTCTGAGCCAGCCAAAGCAAACACTCTTCCAGTAGTCTGGGCAGCAGTAGCAGTCTTCTTTGGTTTCTGGCATTGAGTACTGATATGCCCCTGTTCACCACAGTTGAAACAGGTCGGACCCTCATTCGGACAATCACCAATTCTATGCCCAGTCTTACCACAACGGTAACATCTCAGAACTTTGTTAGTACACACATCAGCTTTGTGACTTGACTCTCCACACTTATAGCACTTAGTAGGTGCATTAACGACTCCCCTACTTGACTTCTTCTCATTTGATACCCTCTGTTTCCCTTTATCACCTGGGGTCGCATAAGGTTTTCCTCTAAACTGACCCTTATCTTTCTTTTCACTTAGCTGTTTGTAGTGAGTAGATCGAGCTCGGCTATCTTCATCATAAATCCTACTCTTATCCACCAGTTCCGCATACCTGCGAATCTGTTGGCATCCAATCCCCTGCTTAATCTCTGGTCTCAGTCCATTCTCAAACTTGAGACACTTAGAAAGTTCGGCATCTGCACGGTTGTAATGAGGACAAAACTTCACAAGCCTCTCAAATTTGGCAGCATACTCTGCCACAGTCATATTTCCTTGTTTCAACTCAATGAATTCCACTTCCATCTTACCACGAGCATCTTCAGGAAAATACTTGCCCAGAAATTCTTGCTTGAACACATTCCAAGTCACCACAATGCCAACATCTTCCTGCCTCTGACGGGTGTAATCCCACCAGACCTCGGCCTCTTCTTCCAGCATATGTGTTCCGAACTGCACTTGCTGCGCATCAGAGCACCCCATCACTCTAAAAATCTTCTCAATCGCCTTGAGCCACTTTTGTGCGCTCGTCGGGTCATGAGTTCCTTCAAACTTCGGTGGGTTGTTCCTCTGAAACTTCTCTAACGCACGAAACTCATCCGGAGCATTGTTCTGAGCAAGAGTTGCAATAGCCTCAGCAAGAGCACGCGTGTTGTTTCCAGCCATTCTGTACAACACTCGCCACGTCAGAAAAAAAAACAAATAATCGTTAACAAGTAACGACTGACAACACAAAACTTGGCCGGACAGACCGACCTGCTCTGATACCACTAATGTAACACCCTTCTACCCCACATACAATTTTAGGAAAAGATTTCATATTATCAGAGTAAAATCAACATGAAAGGTGCCACATATATTCAAAACATCAATTAACAATCATTTTCCTGTCCCGCAACGCGGGTTACCCATTCTTAATAATAAAATCAACAACTACGCAGCGGAAATCAACTTTTTATGTCAATTCAATAAAATACTTCATACTAAATGTATCCAAATCAAATCATCACCAACAATGTAAAAATTCAACATAAAACAAAAGAACGCGAGGTTCACAACAAATTCCAACCCGATGTTACATGACACAGAGCAGGACACCTCTAAACTAAACAACGATAACGACACACTTCAAGGCTACATCCTCCATCATCGCGAACCTACTCTTGGTTATCTGCAAGTTACCCACATAAGAGGCAACATTTCCAAGCAGGCAGGGTGAGAAACCATAATTCATTATAGTAATATAAAGACTTGGAAAATAAACAAAATAAGTAACAACAACATCGTATACTCATCAAATCCTTTGCAACACAATCACAAACACCTCATAAAATGCAATGTCAAATATAATGAAATGCAAGGAATGCATGTGGTACCGATTTCTCCATTTGATGGACACTGGCCATCAACCCTCCACAAGGGAGCACAACATAACAACATATCACTTCAATCCGCACAATGGGATTGAAGCTACCAATAGGCCGAAGCCCCCAACATAATAAAATGCCATGAAATGCAATGATGCTAATTCTCCTCATTTCATCCAAATATCAACATGTGCATCATTCATTTCATTTTTCAGCAACATTCATCATAAATTCATGTTTTATCATCCATATATCAGCAACAACTTGACCACAAGGAATCAATACGAGAAAACATCAAGAAACCTCAAGAAACAGCAAAAACAAAACAAACAGTAGTCTGACACGGCCGCCCGTATCCTGTGACACGGCCCGTGTCAGAAAACCTGAGACACGATTCCAAAACAACAAAAGTGTAGCAGGACAGCAACTTGACACGGTCACCCATGTCCTGTGACACGGCCCGTGTCAGAAAGTCTGAGACAAAATTCCCAAAAACCAAAAAATTTATACAGGAACAATAGTCTGACACGGCCGCCCGTGTCCTGTGAGACGGCCCGTGTCAGGCAACCTATTAATAAAAATTTTCACACGCCCAACCAGAAAGCTAACACGGGTGCCCGTGTTGTGTGACACGGCCCGTGTCAGGGTGCGACAAAACCCAACTTTTCCCGAAAAGTGATTTTCTGCGTTTTTGACTTCGATTACCCCAAAAATCAGTTTTCCCCCACGAAAATTCGATCAAAAGGCTCACATAATACACATATATCAACACATACCACTCGATTTCATCATATTCTCATCAAATCATTCATTCTACAGCAACATTCACCACAATTATACGCAATTCATGAATGCCTAATCTATTCATCACCATGTCCTAAAGAACTATAAGAAATTATGAAATCTCCCCATACCTTAGAGTAATCCGAAGCTTTTTCCTTCTTTCTCCAATATTCTCCTAGCAATCCTTCAAAACCCTAGGTTTTCTCCTCCTCTTCTCTTCTTCAGCGTTCTTCACAAAAATACGATCAGTTAGAAAATTGATCGATCTTTCTTCTTTAGTTACATTATCTCAGTTTATGAACTTCCAACTCTACCCTTACTCCTTTTCCTTTATGACCACCTTGCCCTTTTCTTATTATTTTTAATAATAGTAATAATCTAAATAATACATGATTATTCACTTTATTAAAATTATTTAAAAATACTCTTTTAATCCATAATTCTCCAAATTACCAAAAACCTCTTAATTCCTTCTAAATTAATTAAATAAATAAATAAATGATTAATTTAGATTTCCAGGTCGTTACACCACGCATCTCTCTCCATGTTTTGGATAAGAACAAAAATTCCCACCTTTATTTAAATTCAAATCTTTCATCGAAGTATCATCAATAATCGCCTGTCGAATCACATTTCAGGACTTAGAATATTATTTTCCTTTTTCCAAATCTTCCTAATATACTATTTCTGTATAAAAAATGATTTCGACTAGAATACACAAGTTTCCCCTTGTCGAAACTTCTCAAAACTTCATGTAAATTATATATCTTTTTCTTTATTAATCCAGAAATAGGTGTCGAATTTGAGAATTAATAAATCCCCCCCCCCGCAAAATGTCATTTTCGACATTACTGAAGAAAGAGACATTTTTTGACAAACTTATTCGACGCCTAAAATAATCTATGTGTGATTCGACGTTTGTAATGAATCAATGTCAAAACGGTTATCCTTCCTCAGCACGCTTATGACGTCATAGTCATGATTACCTTTTTTCTGAAAAACTTCTCTTCAACCCACGTGAGGATCTTCATCATCATCATATCTCCTAGACTCTAGGAGATCATGGTGCTGGGCATTAACTGCCATTGTTCCATCAAGGATAGTGGGAAGGACACGTGTCCCACTCCCATTTTAACCATTAATGTGATTCTGGAACTGCTTCCACTCCCATCCTTATAAATATCCCCTTTCTCATTTCTTTTCACTTTTTACGCTTTCTAAATTCTCAACTCTCAAGAAAAACCCTCTCACACTTCAGAAAACTCAGTCTCCCTCTTCACATTTCAACAATGGCTTCAACAACACGATCCACCAAAGATGCCAACAAAACCACTAAAGAGTCTAACAAACCTGCAAAAATTCCTAAGAAGATCTCTCAACTTCCTCCATTTGACTCAATCACTGGTCCGGTCATGGTAGGAAATCAATAATACCTGCCTGAACCGTTTGCTGAAGAAAAAAGAAGAATATACGCTTCACAGGTACTCGTTCCTCTTACTGTTACTGGTAAGCCTCTGGCTTTGTTAGGTCCTTTGTCTGATCCTAATGTTGATCCTAGCAAACTTAGGGATTTCTTCCCCACTTACCACAAATACAAACCCATAGGTCAAGCCAAGAAACCTAAGGCTAGTAACGAGGATCCCAATCCTGCTAACCAGAACAACCCTTCGACTGAAGAGGCCATTGATCTTAGGTACATGAACAACTTTAGGGTATTTAGAGCCAGTCCATCTTTTAAGGACCCCTCTGACTATCTAGGACGGTTAAAGAAATTAGAAAAAACAAAGTATGAAGTTTGGAAGGACATGGGCATTTATGATTTGATTATGCTGTCGAAGGTAGGTCCTGACTATTGCTCAAACATGCTTGTCTCTTCCTTGTATTTTTGGGACATCACCCATTACACTCTCCATCTTCCATATGGAATGATGACACCAATTTTATTCGATGTAGCCGCTATCGTAGGGCTCAAATCGACTGGCAATACCTTTGACCATGACTTTATGTCTGATGATAGCATTGGGTTTTTGACCTCTAGGGCAGCATATTCGACCCACATCACACATTATCATGATAAAGATATATAAGAGGTTTCAGATGTAAAACACATAGCTTTCTTAGCATTATGGCTGTGTCATTATGTCGTGTGTTCGAAGTCACTCCAAGTAGCCAGGAAATTCTTAACTATGGAGAACCAACTCCATTCTTGCCACAATCTTTGTCTAAGCGATGTAATTCTGGCTAGCCTTTATGAATCTATGAGCGAAGGTGTTACCTAACTTAAGTGTCTGGGTGACAAAGGAAATTTCCTCCTTTATGGACCTTTCCGGCTTCTTCAATTGTGGTTAAACACTTTATTCGAAGCATGCCTTCCCCACAAGAATCAAATCAATGAGGACGCTGACGAAGTAAAGAACGGGAGAGTAGAAGGTCCACACCTGGCCAAGTTAACTCTTGCTGACGAAGGTCGGCCTATTCACCAAACCTTCACTAGCTTTATCATGATGTTTGCTAAACGTTATGACTTTTCACCAAACATGGCTCCATTTGCTGCAAGGAAATGTGGTCCTGAATGGTTTATCAGGCCATTTCCAGCTCCGTCGAAGGCTCAAGAAGCAGAATCCAATGCAATCTGGGAAGCTTTCCTGACTCCCAGGGTTTTAACCCTCAAATTCAATCTCTCGAAGAGTCTGGTTACCTTGATTGCTTATCAGCCCAATATTGTCGCCCGACAATTTGGATTAGTTCAGGTCTTACCCAAACCCCTTTATGACAAGAAAAACCTCCTCCTCCTCTATAACGCAGTCCATATTAAAGCTGTAACTATTAAACAAATTGCGCGGTATGCTAGTCGAACACAACTCCTTCCTATTGCTTTCGAACCAAGCTTTCTCTGCACCCAACAATTTGATGAATGGTGGAAAGCTTGCTATGTAGAAGAATTTTTCGACGTGGTTGCTTGTACTCAGCACATTAACAAGTTTTTCCTCTCTATGCAGGAAAAAATCAAGAAAGGTACTTCAACGCATATCAAAGAAATCCAAGAATTCAAGAAATACTTTGAAACTTCCTATAGACCTAATGATATTGGTCGAACTGTCTGCGACGCAGTTGTTACTTTAAAGGAATTTTTTTTAAAGAAAATGGAGAACCTAAAGATCGCTTCGTACGTTCCTCCTGAGAAACGGTACGAAACGACTTTAACATGTTTTCTTCCAAATTCCCTCGACTGCCAAGTGCTGACTTTGGAGTGGCTCTTAGCCCTCCATTCCCAGACTGGTTCTTCTGTGGGGATTCTATAGAAATCCTTTGACAAGAATCGCAAAAGCGTGCTCAGCGGGTGGTTGGGACTAAGCACACATTAGACAGTTTCAAAGGTCACCTTCATATTGGGATCGAAGATGTTTGCATTGAATCCCAAATATATGATGGTGTGGAATGGGGAAGGTTTCGACCCAACATTTCTTATTACTTATTCTCTTTCACCTGTAATAACTGTTTCTATTTTACTTTAGCCGTGAAAATTCCACCAAAGAAACCAATAGCTAGGAAACCAGTCAAAGTGAAAGAGGAGGGAGAAAGTAAAGCAGCAGCAACAACAAAGGTATTTCATATTCCTTATTAATTTTGTCGCTTTCTCATATGTTCTATTATATTTCTAACGTTTCCCTTTCAGGGCACTCGAAAGCTACCCCCAACTCCTCAAAAAAGGAAATCCAAAGAAGATAAAGTTTTGGTGGTTGAATCGGATGATGAAGACCTGTCTCCTACTACCAAACAACCCCTCAAGAAAAGGAATAGGCAACTCAAAATGAGTGAAGCTTTGGCCCAACCTCAAATAAAAGGTGCAAAGGCTCAGACCAAGAAACCTACTACCTTCACAATACTGGAACCAACTCCTGCTGAGCTATTGAAGAAAGTTGCGGACCAACCTGAAAGTGGCAATTCTAGCCCTGGGGTTGATGCTCCCAAGGTACCAAATCTTATACCTTATCATTTACTTAGTAATATTTTCAACTTTCTGGCTTTCGATTACTCTTTCCAGGACGATGCAGGCGTTTCTACTCAACCGGCTACCAATTCAACCAGCATCACACTCCTCGATAGAGAAGGTGAACCGACGTATCATCCTACTTCTGCCAAAGATTCTGAAAAAAACTCGATGAGCGAAATTAATCAGCCAGTCGGGGAACAACGCGAAACTTCGCCGCCCAAAACTACAACCCAGAATTCCCATACCAGTGGGTCTGAACACGAAGGTGACCAAGAAAGGGACACGCAAGCCAAAACAACTAAGGATAATATGGAGGTAGATCACACTGAAGTCCACGTCGAATATGAAGTTGAAGATGACTCCCTAAGAGTCGAAAACCTAGATGTCATCCAGTAAGATCAATACGATGATATGGAAGAAATGGAGAATCGCTCCGTATTCCAAAACTATTCGATGCCCCCTATTGAGGAATTTGTGGATAACGATGAAAATGCTGAAGAAGATGAACACAAGGATGAAGAAGAGAAGGAAGAAACTTATGATGATATAACCGATGAACCACCCCCTGATCCTGACCTGTCGATTGTGAAGGACTTAACCAAGACCTTTGCAACCCTTTTTGCAGAAGAACTAGAAGTTTTAAAAAAGAACAACCCATGCGAATACCTGAAAGCTTTGATTGGTTTTAGAGGGAGTTCATATGAGAAGAGTCTTACTTTCTCCTTAGTATCTGGTGGTTGATCCTCTAACAATTCTGCCAGCGAAATACTTTCGAAAATCAAGGAAAAGGTTTTTAGAGGTGACCTATTTCGACTCATAGAGTCCGACCCTACTTCTCCTATTGCCTTGAAAAGTCTTCTAAAAAAGGTTGATATTCTGACCGCTTCTCCTGACATTGTGAACATCATCCTGGAGCTAACTTCCATGATCGAACATGTTACCACTGATCTTATCAAAATAAAGCAAACCTCTAAAGATATCGAAAGTCATGTTGGCTCTGCAGTAGCTGCATGGGATGCTGCCTCAGAGTCAACTAACCGAATGGCGGATTTAGAGAAAGCTCAAGAACAAAACAAGGCTGAGATCGAAATTAATAATCGAAATATCAACTTTTGGGAGGAACAAATAAAAGATCTGCAGATCAAAATTTCAAAAGCCAGGAAACAAAATGCTGAACTTCTGAAGTTCGACAATTCTAAAGTGGCTAAAGAGCTTGATATTGGGCTGGGCTTTGCTGATAAAGCCCAAAAGTTAGAAGCAGAGTTAGAGGCTCTGAGGTCGGCCAAGTGTGTCTGTGAGAAACGACTAGAGTTTCTGAAGGCAAAGTATTTCAACATGAAGGTCAACCTTCCATTTTAGCTCTAGTTCTTTTTTTTTTCAAATTTTATCATAACTCTGGATTATGTAATAACTTCGAACCCTTTGTGGTTCTTTTGGATGTAACGGATTTATCCATTCTGGCAACAAATTTCATTTTACCATGTTGGCTTCGACTATTTTGCATGTGATTATTCTTTTGCTATTTTTATCTCTTAGAGTGCAGGTTTATATTTTTTTCAAATATTTTCCATTTACTCTCAAGATCCTTTTATCCTCGCTTAACTCTTTGATCTCATATGCTCCGTTAGAGAATACTTGAATAACTCGAAAGAGACCTTCCCATTTAGGGGACCACTTCCCTAAAGTCCTATCTTTTCGATCCATAGGAAGGATTACTTTCCAAACCAAATCTTCAGGAAAAAATGATTTAACTTTGACTTTCTTGTTATAAGACTTCTCTATCCTCTTTTTCTGTCTTTTCAGCAATTCCAGGACTTTTATTCTTTCTTCGTCCAAATCCACTAATTCGTCCAACATCAATTCCAATATACATTTGATGGAATTTCATGATGTTTTTGAATTCTTGTCGATTGAACATAAATTTCCACTAGTAAGACTGCCTCATGCCCAAACGTCAACCGAAATGGAGTGGTATTAGTAGCTTTCTTAGGGGATGTTCGACATGCCCAGAGGACTTGTTCCAAAGTCTTATGCCAGTTTCAAGGCTTTTTCCCTACACGCTTCTTTAGCTTGAGCGTAGTAAGGTGTGGATGTTAATAGTTTGAAACCTGTTTCTTTAGCGAACTCTTGCATCTTTAAACCAGTAAATACCGATCCTTGGTCTGTTGTAATAGTTTCTGGAATTCCGAACCTGTAGATGATGTATTTCTTGATGAATTCGATCACCTCCTCTTGGTCCACGTTCGTCAGTGGTACAACTTCGATCCATTTCATAAAATAATCAATACCAACCAAGATGTATCTTTGATTTTTGGATGACACTGGTCGAATTTCTCCAATAAGATCTAATGACCAACCTCTAAAAGGCCATGGTTTGACTATAGAATGCAATTCGCTTGCAGGAACATGTTGTATGCCTGGATGCACTTGACATTCTTGACACTCTTTGACAAACTTAATACAATCTTTCAACATGGTGGGCCAATACATTCCTTGTCAAAATAATAGCCACTTCATTTTATGGCCCATCTGATGTGCCCCACATGTCCCACTATGGATATTCGAAATGGCTAAATATGCCTCAGACTCGCTAAGACATTTAAGCAAAACCCCCCTTAGGAGTCTTTTTGAACAATTCGTTTCCCAAAAGAATGTGACTTAAAGCTCGATACCTGATTTTTCATTTAGTAGATGTCGTTGGATTTTGCAAATATTCCACTATAGGTTTTCTCCAATCTTCGTTCGTCAAGCTGTTAATTGCTAATATCTCAAAATTCTCATTATCAGCATATCCTAGCTTTGTTGTTTCCAGATCTGATGGAGATAATCTGGTCGACACAACCCTTCCTCTGACTTCTATCGCATCTTGCAACTTTTCCTTCGAAATTTTGTACCCAGAAGCAATCTGAGCCAAGTCATTAGCTACTTGGTTTTCCAAACGAGGTATGTGTCGAATGTTGATCAGTTCAAATCTTTTTAAGAGTCGATTGGCTATCATAAAGTACATGATGAGATTTTCTTTCACACATTTGTAATCCTTTATGATTTGTTTTATGACTAACTCTGAGTCACCCATTATTTCGACTCGAGTTGCCGAACAATATCTCAAGTCCGGCTATAAGAACCTCGTATTCAGCCTCGTTATTTGAACAGAGACCTTCCACTTTATACTTGAATTTTGTTAGGAGAAATAATCAAGACTCCTACACCTATTCCATCTTTATGACTCGAACCATTGAAGTACAACTTCCAAGGTTCTAGTTCGACGTACTCTAATGATTATTCATTTATTGAGTGGTTGACTATAAAGTCTGTCACCACTTGCCCCTTGACAAATTTTAAAGGCATATAAGTTAGAGAGTATTCAGTTAAGGCTAACGCCCATTTACCAATTTGACTATGCAAAATTGGTTTTGACAACATATGCTTTATAACATCAAAATGTGAGGAAACAAAAACATCAACAGGTCTTATATAATGCTTAAGTTTTATACATGAGAAGTACAAACACAGGCATAGTTTTTCGACTGTGCTATATCTGGTTTCTGCATCATTCAAGACTCTACTAAGATAATAAATGGCTCTTTCGACACCATTTTCATCTTCCTGAGCTAACTTGATCCCTAAAGTCTTATCCGACGCAGATATATACAACCTCATACTCCTATTTCTACAAGGTGGAATCAATATTGGAGGGTGACTCAAATACTCCTTGATTTTGTCGAAAGCCTCTTGTTGAGCTTGTCCTCATTTGAATCCTTCCTTGTTGAGTTGAAGTAAAGGTGAGAAGGCTTGAGTTTTTCCGATAAGGTTCAAGATAAACCTTCTCAAGAAGTTAATCTTTCCCAGCAATGACTGCAACTTCTTCTTTGTTGATGACCCTTTCGCTTCCATTATGGCCTTGGTCCTATTCTAGTTTATTTCGATTCCCTTTTGTGGACTATAAAGCCTAAGAAATCCCCCAATTGCACACAAAAAACACACTTGAGATGATTCATTTTCAAACCATGTCTCCTCATCCTTTCAAAGGAGTGTCGAAGATGGTCTATATGATTTTTTCCTGAAATTGACTTTACAACAATATCATCAATATAGACCTGCATAAAAGTCTCAATGAAATCATGGAAAATCGAATTCATTGCCCTTTGGTAAGTTGCCTCAGCATTTTTCAAGCCGAAAGGCATTACCACCCACTCATAAGTGCCTAATGCTCTAGGACATTGAAATGCCGTTTTTGGGACATCCTCTTCAGCAATGAATATCTGATTATACCCTGAATATCCATCAAGCATACTCATATATTCATGTCTTGCGGCCGAATCGACTAACATTTCTGCCACTGGCATCGAATATTCATCCTTTGGGGTTGCATTATTTAAATCTCTAAAGTCTATGCAAACCCTCAAAGTACTGTTTTTCTTAATAACTGACACGATATTTGAAAGCCATTTGACATACCTGGCTGTACGGATGAATTTGCAGCGCAGAAGTCTTTCGACCTCCTCTTTAATCTTCGAGAGAATTTTAGGTGCAAGCCGCCTTGGATTCTGTTTGATGGGCTTTTTCCCAGGCTTGATTGGCAACTTCAATTCAACCAGCTCTCTGTCTAAACCATGCATCTCGTCATAATCCCATGCGAAGCAGTCTCTGAACTCCTTCAGCAATTGGATCAGTTCGACTCTGAGTTGAGGGTTGATATTGGCGCTAATATACGTTGGCTTTTTTGTCGCCCCATCTTCCAAGTCGATTTCCTCAAGCGGATCTTGCGCTAGCATTTTAATGTTGGTTTCCAGCGGATCCTTTTAGAATCCCAAAGGCTCGTCATCATAAATGGCGTCGAGCCTCTAGCCTTGCACTTTGACCTGAGCCTTATCAGGTGGCTCTGGGTCGAAGTCCTTACCAGGACTTTCCTAACACGATTCCTTCTTGGCTTTGACAACCATGAATTTTACCTCAGCCTCCAAGGATGCTTTTAGTTTATTCTCGGCTACATAAGCCGAAATTCTTTCGAGCACTGGCAACTCAGTCATCGTCACCAAATTCACTCCCCTAACCTATTGGGTCGATTCTAGATATCCCTATGAATACAATGTCGTCTTCGCCCACCAACTCTCAATCCCACTGAAAGCCATTGGTGGGGTGCAAATACAAAGAGCAATATGCATTATCACCTGGAGTAAATGCAAAACTGGCTGGATTGCAAGGAGCAATATTAGCCAAATTTTTGTCGAAACTACGTCTATCGACATGATTAACCGAAGCCATAAAATAGCTCTGATCGGCTTCGATATTTTCCACAATACCATCTATTCCCCAGATGGTAATCCTCTGATGCATTGATGATGGCACGACTCTTATGTCGTGAATCCATTCTCGTCCTAACAACAAGTTATACTTAGCCTTCGTCTCCACAACCATAAACATGGTCGGTCTTGTAATTGTTCCTACCGTCAAGTCAACTTGAATCACCCCCAATGTGGTACCAATTTTCCTTCATAGTTGGATAACACCATATTGTGAGGCTTGGTGTCCATGTCGAACTTCCCTATTTTTCTTAACATGAAATGCGGCATCAGGTTTACCACTGCACCGCAATCCCCTAGGATCTTGTTGACTGACACATCCTTAATTTTTCCTGTTATAAAGAGAGGCTTTAAATGACTTTTCATAGCCTCATTAGGTCTTTCGAAGAATACATTATGTTCTTCTACACAATCATTGTTCATCACATAGTAACAAACTGGCATATGAGTAGCCATCTCTATATCAGTGTTATCTTCCAGCTCTTCGACCTCAGTAATTTGGTCGAACTCCCTTGGTAACACATATACTACATTAACCATAATATCCAAATATGCTTCTGAATTGGTATCAAAATCATCAGTAAGCATCTCATCTTCAGCGATCGAATGATCACATTCCTTTTTAGTCTCTTCTTCATGAGTGGAACCCATCTTCCTCTCCCCAGGCTTCTTTTCGACGAATTTCAACACTTTTTTCTCATTCTTTTCAGCAAGCATATTAGTGCTTGATTCAACTCTATGATTTTCTTTAGTCTCCCTTTCTGCCTTTCTTCTCCTTTGCTCCCTTCTCCATTGGGACCTAGTAATCGGATTCTTGCCTTTGTAATTCTCAGAGATATAGGCTGACTTCTTGGAGGTTTGGAACTCCCTACAGTATCCAATCGATGAACACCTGTTAACGTCGAAATTCTGCCATTTTTGCTGGCCTTTTTCTCTGTCTTCAACTGGTTTTGCCCACTTTCCTCTAGAAGCCTCTGCAGATGGCTTGAAAGTGGTGGGTCTTGCACCTGGGAATCCTGGCTTCGCCTATTCCTGCCCCCTGTATGGCCTCTTCTTGTCGAAACCTTGGTGGCTACCAGAATCTTTCCAATTTCCTCTGGCCTCCACCAATGGAACTCCCTCCATATTCTGGGTCGTCTTCTTATCGAATACGACACTACACCTTGGACAGAGCATAACCTCTAACTTCTTCTTCTGGCACCTATGTATGAAATCAATTAGGCTCCCCTCTTCCTTTGGGAAAGCCAATTTGTTATATTCCTCTTGTCGTTGTTCTTCGACAACCTCCATCAAAGTCTCTTGTGAAACTTCTACCATGTTAACATCCACAGTGACATCTTCAGCAATGTCCAAACTTTGGAACTTCATTGTAAGGCCATCAGTAGCCTTGTTCAAATTATCCATATATACGAAACCATCAGCGGTTTCTTTTGTTACCATCGCCAACTTATAATCCTGATTCCTATAGTATCGAAACCATCAGCAGCTTCGCTGTTACAGACTTCGACGATCCCTTTGGTAAGACGATCTGTATCCTCACACATGCACTCTTCCATCATCTTCTTGTTAAGATCCTCACTGACCTTAACCATGACAGCATCATTGATAAAGTCATCAGTGAATTCTATCATGTTGACATTGTGAGCGAAGTCATCAGTAACTTCGATTATATTGACAACAGCAGGTTCAGTGAAATGAGCATCAATTATTTGCAAAGGGTCAGCGTCAATTTTCATCTGAGCCTTCACTTTCTCTCCAAACCTTAGTCTTCCGTCCTTGATGGCATTTTGTACGAGGTCCCTGAAAAGAAAACATTGAGATGTTTTATGACCCAAGAAATTGTGATATTTACAAAAACCTCTCTTTTTCCTTTGCTCTAAAGGAGGCATTTTAGCACCAGGAGGCACTATCATTTGGCCATCTTTAAATAACAAGTCGAAGATTTCGTCACATTTAGTGACATCGAATGTGTAAGTTTTCTTAGGAAATATATCATTCTTTTCTGGTTCGACTGGGTTTTTTCCTTTCGAATGGGCTAAGACTTTACAGGCATAAGGTGATCCCTGCTTTAATTCAGCAAGGTTGACCTCACTTTCGTCGAAATCTAAAGACTCATTATATGTTTCTTCATCGTCCTCACTAATTCCGACGTAGGCTACCCTCTCTTTTCTATTCTTGTTTGCCCTGGCTTTTTCAGCTTTCAATCGCTCGACTTGTCGAACTCTGTTAGCTAATTGGGCCATATCTCTCAAGTACTAGGCATCCAATTTTTTCCTAATTGAGTAATCGAGACCACCAGCAGCCATTTCGACCACCTCATGTTTAGGCACCTGAGTAAAGCACCTTGCTTTAAGCAATTGAAACCTATTCAGGTAATCATCTATTGGCTCAGTAAACTTTTGTTTGATACTAGCCAATTCCTTTAGGCTAATCTTGGTTTGTCCCATATAGAACTGTTTATGGGACAATCTTTCAAACTGGGTCCAGGTATGAATCGAATTTGGCGGCAAGGTTGTAAACCATGTAAAAGCGTTTTTAGTGAGAGAACTTGGAAAATAATTTACCCTAAGGTTTTCATTATTCGAAATCTCTCCAGCCTCCATCAAGTACCTAGCCACATGTTCGACAGTGGATTCAGTGGTGTCCCCATAGAATTTGGTAAATTTAGGAACTTTCCATCTAGGGGGTAGATGTGTTTGTAAGATATACTCTGACAATGGCGAAGTATAATTTGGTCTCTGAAGACCAAAGTTTACCCCATTTCACGCCATTATTCTTTCGACCATGGTTGCTAAGTTATTATTTGCGGCTATTTCATCACATCGAACCTGCTGGACAACGTTGTCAGCATTTTGATTTCTATTTACCACTATTACCTTAGGTCTCTCCTTAATTGGAATTTGAGGTTGGGCTCTGGGGGGTTTGACCCTAGGCTCTTCGACCGCTACTCCTGGATTAACTAAGTTTTCATGGGGCAGGTTTCCTTGGTTTTACTGAACTTGATTAATGGTAGAATCTTCTTCGAGGACTCTTGCCTGATTTTCCAATATGTATTCTCTATGGGGATGTCGAGGAGGCAGTGGTACTCCAAAGAAATCTGCAAGGCATGTCATCTGGGATGTCATTTGTTGGTTGGATTGTGTATTAATTTGGATTAGATGATTAAAAATCGTCCCCATTGTTAAGGCCAGCATTTGGACCATTTTGTGATTACTCTCATCCATTTGCTGCCTAATAACCGCTGCAGAATTACTAGTCAAACTTGGTATTTGGGTGGAATAACCTATTCCTAAAGGTTGGCTACTTCGACCCATGTTAATCCCAGATCCTGATCCTTGTAACGGTGAAGTAACGTTCATCATTGGTTCTGAGAATGTTGTGACGACATTATGTAAATTTTCCATCATAGATGTTGGCATTCCATAGGGTTACTCTCGACCGCGTAAAGGCATAGAGAAACCTGGAGGCATAAAGGGCCTACTTGAAGCATTCCCTATTGGTGGGGTACTGGAGAACCCCTTGGCCCAATATAATGTAGAATGGGCTCACTATGGGTGATCGACTGCGTGGGCGTCGAACTTGTCGTGGATGGCATTGGTTCTGACACAGTCACTGGAACCGTAGTTCCCCCAGTTGAAGATACTTGGGGCGGTTCTCCATTGTTACTTTGAGGAATCGAAACATTTGGCTTATTTGAATTTGCCATTCTCCTTGTATATCTTCTCCTTGGTCTATCTTCGTTAGCGGTGGCTACTTTGCCACTTCTCAATAACATACAACAAAGTTTTCAAATAGAACACTAATCGAAACGTAGTTTTTGTAAATAAACTTAGTTAGCACGGTCCCACTGGGCGTGCCAATTTGTTTACTGTGAAAATTAGTAAACAACTGCTGGTCTTCCTAATTAATAAGAGATTAGATCACTTGCAGGATCGACCATACTAAATCCTAGGACGTGTGCTAACAATTTAAATAAGGTTTGTGAAAATGATGACTTCGACAACATTTAAGATTTAAAGGTTAACAACTTCGAGAATATTAAAGAAAGTAAACTGCAGAATGTAATAAAAAAACAAGTAAACGTGCTAAAAATAACTTGGGTAAAATGAAGAAAATAAACTTGAATTGAAATGTAACAACATGGTGTTTACATCAAACATACATTTTCTCAACGCACTGTTTTCTCTGCACACGAGTACTTTGAGTAAATTATAGATTTTTGTACAACTTTGAACACCCCATATCCTATCACTAAGACTGCCTATTTATAATGAATTGAAATAACTACTTTTAACGACCTTTATCTAAGGTTAAGACAAGTGGCGCTCGACATGTCTTCTCTCCTTGAAAATGGTCCACGCGTCTCTCTCCATGTTTTGGATAAGAACAAAAATTCCCACCTTTATTTAAATTCAAATCTTTCATCGAAGCATCATCAATAATTGCCTGTCGAATCACATTTTAGGACTTAGAATATTATTTTCCTTTATCCAAATCTGCCCAATATACTCTTCTTGTATAAAAAATGATTTTGACCAGAATACGCAAGTTTCTCCTTGTCGAAACTTCTCAGAACTTCATGCAAATTATATATCTTTTTCTTTATTGATCTAGAACTAGGTGTCGAATTTGAGAATTAACACTAGGACTAAGTGGCTCGTGGACGAAGATAGAAATAAAAAATACTATCGCCTAAACATGATAACTAGGAGAAGGAAGAACAAGATCACAATGTTGAAAGATGAGAATGTTAAACAGATAGAAGATAGTGATAGGATTAAAAGTATGGTTAATGATTACTACAAAAATTTGTTTACTATAAGTGGCCATTGGAACATGTGGAACTAAATGTATATCACATACCTTAGCATGGATTTGATTGATATTTAGAAACTTGATGATACAATTATTAATGAGGAGATTAAAAATACTCTTTTTGCCATGAAACCTTGGAAAACGCCAGACCCAGATGGATTTCCAGCGGGCTTCTATCAAAGGTCGTGGGAGTTACTTTGATAAGCTTAGTTGGGAGTTACTTTGGTGCATTCTTCAAGAAATCAATATCCCTATTCTAATGGTTAAGCTTATCACGCATGCAGTGATGTGTGTTGAAACCAACATGAATTTGAATGATACAAGAAATAGTTTCTTTTGTCCCCAACGTGGCATTTGTCAATGGGATCCGATTTCTCCTTACTTCTTTGTGCTCTGCATGGATAAGTTATCTCATTTAATTGAGCAAGAGGCCAGGAGTAAGAACTGGAAAACTGTGAAAATAGGAAGGCATGGTGCAATGATTTTGCACGTTATGTTTGTAGATGATCTGTTACTTTTTGGTGAAGCCATTGAAAAACAAATGAAGTGTGTCATGTGTAACACCCCAATTTATTTTATTGTTTTTCGTAATTTGAATTATATGTTATTGTGTACCTGTGTGTGGTTGTGTTTGGGGTTGCCCTTAGTATGGGGTAGTGACCTTATAATTGTAGGGGTTAAGATGTTAGGGGTGTATGACCAATTAGGTAGAACTTGGTGGTGTGGTGAAAATGGTTATTTGGTTAATATTATTATTTTAAACTAGTAACTAACCTGTGCGTTCGCACGGGGTACCTTTCTGGGTGAGATATGGTTTTGGACGCGCATTTGTTTGTAGACTGTCATAAAAATTGAAAGTTGAAAATAGAGAAAAAAAACTTAAGATAATAGTAAATTTAAGTTGAAATAGTAATAAATATAGAAGATGAAATGTAAACAACAATATCAATAATAATATGATTTAAAAAAACTATTGAAACTTGTATTAGATAAATTAATTGTTTAAGCCTCTTTAACAAATAAGAAAATTATGTTATAAGAGAGAATACAATTGTTGATAAATTTCTATTATTCAATATTTGAATCAGTAGTAAAGTTGATCCCGTTTATAACAATAGTATTTGTTTCCGTATATAAAAATATTTTAATCAACAATATATTTTTTTCCGTATATAAATATAATTTTGGTTTGCCATTATTTAAAAATATATTTGAATCAATAGTAAAGTTGTTCCCGTTTATAAAAATATTTAAAGGAAAATATTATTTTTGTTTTGATAGTATTTATAAATATATTTGAATCAATAGTAAAGTTGTTCCCGTTTATAAAAATATTTAAATCAAATATTTTTTGTTGACATTATTTATAAATATATTTGAATCAATAGTAAAATTGTTCCCGTTTATAAAAATATTTAAATCAAAATATTATTTTTGTTTTGATAATATTTATAAAAATATTTGAATCAATAGTAAAGTTGTTCCCGTTTATAACAATAGTATTTTCTCTCATATGATTAAAAAACTATTGAAAAGTAAACATGTGTCCGTTTATAATAATAATATTTTTTCATATATAAAAAAAATTGAATCAAGATTAATGTTGCGGCCGTTTATAACAATAATAATTTTTTCGTATAAAAAAAAATTTGAATCAAAATTAAAGTTGTGTCCGTTTATAACAATATTATTTTTTCGTATATAAAAATATTTGAATCAAAATTATAGCTATCCCCGTTTATAACAGTAGTATTTTATCTTATATTAAAAAATTTGAATCAAAATTAAAGTTGTGTCCGTTTATAACAATAGTATATTTTTCGTATGTAAAAAAATTTGAATCAAAATTAAAATTGTGCCCGTTTATAACAATAGTATTTTTTGTATATAAAAATAACCGAATCAAAATTATAGTTGTCCCTGTTTATAACAGTAGTATTTTTTCTTATATAAAAAAATTTGAATCAAAATTAAAGTTGTGCCCGTTTATAACAATAGTATTTTTTTTCGTATATAACAAAATTTGAATCAAAATTAAAGTTGTGCCCGTTTATAGCAATAGTTTTTTTCGTATATCAAAAATTTTGAATCAAAAGTAAAGGTGTGCCCATTTATAAGAATAGTAATTTTTTTGTATATAAAATAATTTCAATCAAGATTACAGTTGTGCTCGGTTATAACAATACTATTTTTTTGGTATATAAAATAATTTGAATCAAAATTAAAATTGTGGTCGTTTATAACAATATTATTTTTTTTTGTATATAACAAAATTTGAATCAAAATTAAAAATTATAAAAATAGATATGATTGAAATTAAAATTTTGTATTGGTAAGTAAAAGAAAATGGTGTGGCCGTTTATAACATGTAGTATTTTTTTCGTATGTAAAAAATTTGAATCAAAATTAAAGTTGTGTCTGTTTATAACAATAATATTTTTTTCGTATATAAAAAAATTTGAATTAACAATGTATTTTTTTTTCATATTTAAATATTATTATTGTTTTGACATTAGGCATTAAAAATTTCTAAATCAATAATATAGTTGTTTCCGTTATCATTAAATAATTTGATCAAATACATTTTAAAGAACAATATTATTAATTCAAACACTTTCAAATACATTTTAAGCTGTATTTGAGAAAATTCTATAAATCATTAATTTATTATGCTCATTAATCATTTCTTGTAAAATCTATAAATTTATAAATAAGATAATAAATTGATATTTTATTTTTTGTTAACTTTCTTTTATCTATATAATTAAATATTTCAAATTTAAAGGTGTCTATTAATTTTTATTTGTTAATTTAGAATCAATCTAAAGTCATCAACATTTTTAAATTATTCGTATTTTTTATTTTTTTCGTTAGCATGTTTTTTTGTACAAAAGACTATTTCAATTTATCAATTATTTATTTGAATTTATTATAAAATGGTTATTTTTATTTCTAAATTATATAGTTAATTTGATTTTTTTTTTGTTTTTAGTATCTTTATGAGTTGAAAAAATATCCTTCAAACTTTAATCACTCATTAACTATTCATTTAATACCATGACTCTAATAATGGTATTAAATATATACTACATGATTAGCAATTAAGAAAAAATTCATTTCAAATAATCCGGAAAACTTATATTTTAAGAAGAAAATAAATAAATAAATTACATTAAATGTTAAGTACTACATTAATGCAATTTTATTAATTTTAGTATATAATTGCAATGTTAAGTCGTTTTATAATGTTGTTTTATAATTCATTTGTAGTAAAGTCGTTTTATTAGTTTGTTGCTAATTGACGACATTCATTATATATACATTAATCACACCTATTAACGACATTAATTATTTTTCTTCAAAATCAAACTTTAAAATTGAACAAAAACTTCTTTGAATATTTAATATTGTATCGGAACACTCATTGAGTTTTTTCAATTTAATTTAATTTTTATCATTTATCAATTTTTGTGTTGAATGCAATAATAATAATTATTTTATAAATAACATTCATAATTATTTGTTAAAGATAGATAAATGAATATACTTCTTAAACAATAATTTTTTTTTACAATTTTTATAATTTTATATACCTTTGTTTGATGCTAAATTATAAATTTATATATGAATACTTATTAAGAATTTATATAAAATAGAAAACTTAAGGTTAAGTAAAAGAGTAAATATCATTTATTATAATTTTAAATAGTAATAAATAAAATATTAAATTGATATAAAATCATCAATAATTTTTAAGATATATTACAAAAAAGTTAATTGCATCCTTACGTAGGTCTATCATAATTAATAGTTTAAATTATGGGTCTCAATGCATTATAGCCTGCATTTTAGTCATTGTAGATCTGTCATAATTATAAGAACCTGCTATAACAGGTCATCTGATTTGTTAAGTATAAAAGTAAAATAGTTTTCTATCCATTTCCCACAACCTTTTAATCCCATACAGCTGTTCCTATGCACTGTGTCAGCTATACTGTCCTGTGCGCGTCAGTATATCCAAAAAAAGTAGACGTCAGTATGTCACATCCCATCACCCACCCATGCAGTTGTTCCTCTGAACTGTTCTAGCTATACCCCATTAATTTTTTTTTGAAACTACCAAGGAAATATTTTTTTAGATCAGCACAAGCAGTGCAAACAAACAATACAACATAACTGCATAATAAAATCACAAAAATTGCAGCCAAATGAATGAAGTTTTATCACGTGAAACAACCAAGGAAATAACTCTTAAAAAGAAGAGTTGTTATCATACAGTAATTGTTATGACTTAACTTGAAAGCTACGTAGTTGTTGGGCTTCCTCATCTGCCACTTTTCGTTCATATTCCTTTCTACACTGAAAGGTGGATAAAACACATTTTTTATGTTAGAAGGAAGAATAAACACTTTCATAAGATTTGCATCAACAATTTCTTCATTCGTTTATTTTGTTTTCATAATAATAGAGCTGATCAAAATGTTCCCAATATATATATATATATATATATATATATATATATATAATCAGATAAAATTCCATAATTCATACTCCCATGTCCCAACTGTAAGGCGTCATCAGTCATGAAGCCTAAACTGCAAAACATCCAAACAAACCCTAACTTCATTTTTGTCACAACGAAATCCTAAAATCATGTTGTGCATTATTCAACAAAAATACAACTGTTGCGAAAAAGCACTATTTGCATCACATGTACCTCAATTTTTCTGTAGTAAGAATGAAGATCTTCAATATATTCCACAACAGCAAGATGATTATTTGCATCCGAGCCATCAATGTCTAAAACCCCCTCTCCATCGATATCCTCCATCTCAACCTCTTCCTAAAAAGTAGTACAAGAAGCGAAATCAAACATAGAAACAGATTAAACAGAAGAAAAAACACAGGCTTAATAATGAATAAAACAATACCATCTCATGAGGATCACCATGCATTGGTTCATTTTGCTCTAAAGTCATAGGCACAGGTTGGTCTTGTGATGTCTTGTGATCATCATCAACAGCTATGGCTTTTCCAAACACATTGGATTTTGAATTCAATGGATTTGAATTCTTGGGTTTCTATTCAAATTTGAAACCATAATTCAGATTGAATAATATATGAATAAATATCACAAATACAAAAGATGAATAAAAAGAGAAATTACCTCAGCATGAGTTTGCTGCTGTGAACCAGTAATTTTTGCAGCAAACCTCCTGATAAACAATACATCAACATAAAGTTTCATTAATTCTTCATTTTGTTGCATAAATCATGGTTGCAAGATATGAAAGCAGTCATTACTTCTTTCCCCATTTCTCAGAATCTTAATTTCACAATATAGTTCCATTTCATGACATTTAAATTTTCAAAATTTCACAGCAATTTCAATCACATTCCATTTTCATACAAATCCCAAAAAATCAGCATCAATCCACAACTTTGAAATAAAAACATCATAATTTCATTTCATGAAATTTTCAAAATTTTACAACAAGATGAAAACAAAATGAAAAATCACACCCCATATTCAATCAACACCAATCTACAAGTTTGAAATTGTAAACAACATAATTTTTCATTGACATTAACCATCAAATTTTCACAACAAAAAGAAAACTAAATGAAAATCACATTAAGAAATCCATTATCCCCACCTTGTGATGGGTCGATGTCCCAGATCAGCCTGTTTCTTTTCACAAATCTCATGTTTACTGAAAAAAAAAACACAAACACCAAAACAAGACAATTAACCTCAAAGAAATCAAAAACTAAAATCATAAAAAAAAATCTAGAACAACAAATCAGAAAAAGAGAATTACTCAGAAGCCAACGCCCTCTTGTTAACAACACAAGGGTAAGGTCTCCCCTGCACAAGATTCTGATTAATCACACTCAAAGTTCTTCTATTCTGCCCACCAATTCTTCCACCACCTAAAATCCAAAAAAAGATTAAAACTTTCAAAACCCCATTTCAAATCTTTAACTTCACACAAAACCCAATTTCAAATCTCAAATCTTTACAATTTCAATAATGTACCTTGACAATTGCTGGGCACGACTGCATTGGACTTGTTCTCGTCAGAAGAAATAACCATCTTGTTATTGTTTTTCGTTTCTTTAAATTGGAATTTGGTTGTTAATATCGTGAAAACAAATCACACCCAAAAAAAAAATGAAAACCCAAGAATCAATTCAATTCAAGAACCCATAATGAAGCTTTACTGAAAAATGACAACACACAATACAAAAATGAGTTGCGAGAAAGAAAAAGATTCATAAAACCTAACTTCATTTTTGTCACAACGAAATCCTAAAATCAGAAAAAGAAGAAAAATATACCCTTACATCTTTATCACAGTTTTGTAGATCTGTAGCACACTTTTCTCCATTTGCATCATTGCAGCAAATTGAACCACATCACCTTGTTTTTTCATCCTTTCTTTTCTGTAATCACAAAACAAAACGAATATATCAAAATCATAAATAAAGGCAACGATTCATAAAACCTAACTTCATTTTTCTCACAACGAAATCCTAAAATCAGAAAAAGAAGAAAAACAAACCCTAAAATCTGAAGCACAGTTTTGTAGATCTAAGAAAAAAAGGATTAACAGATTTATCAAAAGAGAAAGAGTGAAGGAGAAAGGAAAAGGAGGGAGACAAGAAAGAAAGGATTAACAGATTTATCAAAAGACAATGAATGAAGAAGAGGAAGAGGAGAGAGGAAGAAAGAGAAAGTAACGGTGGCAGTGAGAAAGAGAAAGAGTGAAAGAGAAAGCGTGAAGGAGAAAGGAAGAGGAGGGAGACAAGAAAGCTAAATGTCAGACACTATTAATTAAAGTTAACTATTAGAAATGATATAATTGGAATAGAAGTAAATGACATCATTATTTGAAGCAATTGTAACCAACAAAGACTTAGAACAATAACTATATAGTTGGATTACAATAACGTGACATCAATAGTTGGAAAAAGTAATATTTGGACACATTTTGCCCTTAAAATGAGGATGTGGCAATAAAAGAGCAAGGGGCAAAGATGTGTTTTCCAGAGCCCTTACTTTTCTTATATTATAGATTATTAAGGGATATTATTATTATTATTTAATTAGTAAAATAATAATAATAATAATAATAATAATATTTGAAATAATAATAATAATATTAGTAATAAAAGAATAATAGAAAATAGAAAAGGGAATTAGGGGGGAGAAACCATTCAGTGCGTGTTTTTGAAGGAAAAGAGAAAGAGGACAGCTAGGGCAAAAGAGAAGAGAAAAACCATTGTTGAGGCAGAAGTTTTATCAAGAACTCTAAGGTAAGGGTGGGGTTCTTTAATCTCTAAGGGTTGCATAATATTTGTATGAGGGTAGATAACCCTTTAGGATCATCCCTTGTGTATGGTTTGTGTGGATTTGTGGATAGGGGTTTTGTATGCCGGAGGTTTTGATAAAAGGAAAAATGCCTAAATTTATCGGTTGAATTGTGCCTTATGTATTTCTACTTGTTTGTATGTTAAACTGTGATTATATGTGTGCTTTTGGGGCTATTTGGGAGTAAAATCGGAGAAGGGTTGGGGTTGAATCGTGCTGAAATTGCAACTGCAGAATTGCAGAATCGCGCACTTCGCAATGCGAATAAAAGTTCACTGGGTGAATGTTCGCCCAAGATTCGCTAAGCGAATAAGGTAGCGAATGTGTGGTGGGGAAGTTCGCCCTAGGTTCGCTAGGAGAACTCCAGTTCGCTGGGCGAATGAGGAGCGAATGGGGAGGAGAAAAAGTGAGTCTCTGGTTTTTGTATGGGAGGAGTTGTTCGTGGGAAAGTTTGCTAGGCGAACTCCTAGCGAACGAGAGTTCGCTGAGCGAACTCGTAGCGAGCGTGACAGTGTTGTTTGCTGCTGTTACAGACAGAACTTCATTAAACATCAAAAATTCATAACTTTTAATTCGTATGTCCGTTTCAGTCGCCGTTCGAATCGTTGAAAAGCTGGTTTCATATACTTTTTGATAAAATTAATTTCAATACCATAATTCCAACTATTAGATGTAGTAGTCGGGTTTTTGCGCATGTGTTAGGTGTTGTGCGTCGAAGTGGTGAAATTGGTTGTGTGAATGCGTGTTGTAGTTGTGGATTGTATTCGTTGCATGTTTGGCAGGTATATGTTGTGTGTTAGATGGTTGTGGTATAATGTATTGATGTATTATTTAGTCATATGCATTTTGTGGTTGTTGTATGCATGCCGTGTTACATAGTAGTGTGATGAGTCGTGTGCCCATTGGGGTGTGAGCGTCTCATCCGGATTCTTTGAGATAGAATCGTATTGATGTTGTTGTTGTTGTTGAGGTGATCGTGTGCCCATGTGGGGTGTGAGCGATCACGGATGTCGTGTGCCCATGTGGGGTGTGAGCGACTTATATGGAAATTTCGACGGGAATTATGATCATGAAAAAGGGATCGAATTGGTACCACATGCATTGAGTCAAGTCGTAGGTCTCATTACATTGCATTGTGTTGTGTAGTAGTGCATATGATTATCTGCTTGTGTGGGAAGTTGTATTTGTGCTGATGTTGTGCGGATAAGATGAACTGTATGTGGATTATGTTCTTTCATACTTATCTTATGTATTTCTTATGTTGATTTGAGAATCTCACCCATCCTGTTTGAATGTCACCTCTATGTGGGTAACGTGCAAATAATCAAGATTAGTGCGGAGTTAGAGTTAGTGAACACGAATTCTTCACTTTTATTTTTTTGAGTCGACGTCTGCTCTGATATGTAACACTGGGGTCTTGGAACGCTGTTGTTATTTGTTTTATTATTTGTTACCACTCTATTTACTTGATGATGATTATGTGGTATTAAACCTGTTATATTTTCGTTGAATTTCTGCTGCCATATTGAAGATTAATTAAGTATGTTTTATTTGTGATAATGATGTGTTACATGTCGTATGCATGAGCAAGTGTATGTTGCAAGGTAGCATCCTAAATTATTGTATGTTTTATTTTACTCTGATGTTTCGTTGTTATTCGACGCGAGGAATTTAGGGTGTTACATAGTGGTATCAGAGCAGGTCGGTCTGTCTGGCTAAGTTGTCGAGTCGTTGTTGTGTGACAGTTGATTACTGTTGATGTCGTTTCCTTAACCATTGTGTTTTGTTGTTGGTGTGTGGCAGATTTAGAATGGCTGGAATGAACGATGCTGCTATTGATGCTGCTTTGCAGGCTATTGTTCAGGCGGTGCAGAACCCGCCTCATGCTAGTTAGAACGATGAGTTTTGGAAGAATAGGCCACCTACCTTCAAGGGAAGATGTGATCCAGACGGAGCGCAGGCTTGGCTCAAGGAGATCGAGAGAATCTTCCGGTTTATGGAATGTCCTGAAGCACATAAGGTACGGTTAGGTACTCACATGCTGGCTGAGGAGGCTGATGATTGGTGGGTTAGCACTCGTCAACTGTTGGGAGCAACAGGAGAGGAAATCACTTGGGCTGTGTTCAGTAGGGAGTTCTTGAGGAAATATTTTCCTGAAGATGTCAGAGGAAAGAAAGAGATTGAGTTTCTAGAACTGAAGCAGGGTAACATGACGGTTACGGAGTAAGCTGCCAAATTCTCAGATCTAGCCAAGTTTTACCCTCACTATAGTGCGACAACTGCTGAGTTCTCAAAGTGCATCAAGTTTGAGAATGGGTTAAGGCATGAGATCAAACAGGCAATTGGTTATCAGCAGATCAGAAGGTTTCCAGATTTGGTGGATTATTTTAGGATCTTTGAGGAAAATAGCAAGGCTCGATCTGCTCACTTTAAAGGGTTGGCCGAGAGGAGGGGAAAACAACAGATGAATCGTGGGAAACCTTATGCAGCTCCAGCTGAGAAATGTAAACAAAAACACGCAGATAGCAAGAAGCCGAGTGGGGGAGGTGCTCCTGCTCCTATTAAGTGTTACAGGTATGGTGAGCTAGGTCATCGTGTCAGCGAGTGCACGAGCAATGTGAAGAAATGCTTCAAGTGTGGTCAGGCAGAACATTTGATTGCCGATTGCAAAGTTAATATGGTGACTTGTTACAACTATGGAGAACAGGGCCATATTAGTACTTGTTGCCAGAAACCAAAGCAAGCTTCGACTGGAGGAAAGGTGTTCGCTTTGACAGGGACTCAGACTTCCAGTGATGATAGACTAATCAGAGGTACGTGTTATATTAATAATACGCCTTTGATTGTTATTATTGATATTGGTGCTACTCATTCTTTTATTGATGCTGATTGTGTGAGAAGGCTAGGCCTTGTTGTTTCTCCTATGAAGGGAGAGATGGTTGTCGAAACTCTCGCAAAGGGATCAGTGACCACTTCCCTAGTTTGTTTGAATTGTCCACTATCAATCTTTGATAAGGACTTTGGTGTGGATCTGATTTGCTTACCGTTGGGAGGTCTCAATGTGATCTTGGGTATGAACTGGTTGGAGTTCAATCATGTTCATATTAACTGTTTCAACAAGTCGGTGTGATTTCTTACTCCTAAAGGAGGGGAAGAAGATGGTTTTCTATCTTCTAGAGAATTGAGGAAGCTCTTGGAAGAAGAAGCTCAGGTGCTTACATTATTTGCATCCTTGTTAGTGGAAAGTGAGTCGGTGATTAATGAATTGCAAGTAGTGCGTGAATTCCCAGAAGTGTTTCCGGATGATATTGTTGACGTACCACCAGAGAGAGAAGTGGAGTTTGCTATTGATCTTGTTCCTGGTACCATACATATTTCTATGACACCATACAAGATGCCGGTATCAGAATTAGCAAAGCTGAAGAAGCAACTGGAGGAGTTGCTAGAAAAGAATTTCGTGAGACCAAGTGTATCGCCTTGGGGAGCTCCAGTGTTGTTGGTGAAGAAAAAGGATGGCAGTATGAGGTTATGTATCGACTACAGACAATTGAATAAAGTGACAATTAAGAATAAGTATCCGCTTCTAAGAATAGATGACTTGATGGATCAGTTAGTCGGTGCCCGTGTGTTTAGCAAGATCGACTTGAGGTCGGGTTATCATCAGATACAGGTAAAGGATGAAGATATTCAGAAAATGGTTCAGAACATGATATGGACATTATGAGTATGTGGTGATGTCGTTCAGAGTTACTAATGCACCTAGTGTATTCATGGAGTATATGAATCGAATTTTTCATGCTTACTTGGATCAATTTGTGGTTGTCTTTATTGACGACATTCTAATCTATTCTAATTCAGAATAGGAACATGCTGAGCATTTGCGGATCGTGCTGCAGGTGTTAAAAGAAAATAAGCTCTATACTAAGTTGTCTAAGTGTGAATTCTGGTTGAGAGAGGTAAGTTTTCTTGGGCATGTTATTTCAGGTGATGGTGTTGCTGTGGATCCATCCAAGGTGGATGCAGTCCTACAGTGGGAGGCCCCAAAGTCAATAACTGAGATTAGAAGCTTTTTGGGCTTGGCTGGTTATTACCACAGGTTTATTGAAGGATTTTCAAAGTTGGCACTCCCGTTGACTCAGATGACGTGCAAAGGTAAAGTGTTTGTGTGGGATGTCCACTGTGAGGAGAGTTTCGTCGAGCTGAAGAAGAGATTGACTACAACTCCAGTTTTAATTTTACCTGAACCGAACGAACCGTTTATGGTGTATTGCGACGCTTCCTTGATGGGTTTAAGAGGTGTGTTAATGTAGGATGGTAAGGTTGTGGCTTATGCTTCACGATAGTTAAGGATCCACGAGAGAAAGTATCCAACTCATGGCTTGGAATTAGCCACGGTAGTATTCGTATTGAAGATTTGGAGGCATTATCTTTATGGTTCCAGATTCGAAGTATATAGCGATCATAAGAGCTTAAGGTATCTGTTTGATCAGAAGGAATTGAACATAAGACAAAGAAGGTGGTTAGAATTCTTGAAGGATTATGATTTCGGTTTGAGCTATCATCCTGGTAAAGCTAATGTCGTGGCTGATGCTTTGAGTCAGAAGACGTTGCATATGTCTGGTATGATGGTTAAAGAGCTGGAATTAATTGAACAGTTCAGAGAAATGAGTTTAATTTGCGAACAGACACCGCATAGTGTAATGTTGGGTATGCTGAAGATCAACAATGAATTTCTTAATAGTATTCGAGAAGGTCAGAAGCTGGATGTGAAACTGGTGGATTTGATGATTGGAAATGAATAGGCGGAAGGTAACGAATTCAGAGTGGATGAACAAGGTGTGTTGAGGTTCTGTGATAGGATTTATATTCTTGATGATCCTAAGTTAAAAAGAATTATCCTAGAAGAAAGTCACAGGAGTAGTTTGAGTATCAATCCAGGAGCTACGAAAATGTATCAAGACTTGAAGAAAATATTTTGGTGGCCTGGATTGAAACGTAATGTGGCTAAGTTTATGTATGCTTGTTTGACTTGTCAGAAGTCGAAGGTGGAACATCAGAAACCTGCTGGTTTGATGCAACCGCTAGATATTCCAGAGTGGAAGTGGGACAACATTTCTATGGATTTTGTGACCGGGTTGCCTAATACGCCGAGGGGACATGATTCCATTTGGATAGGGGTGTATAGACTGACAAAATCGGCATATTTCATTTTGATCAATATCAGTTTTCCTTTGCAGAGGCTGGCAGAGATTTATATTCAGGTGGTTGTGAAGTTGCATGGAATTCCGTTGAGTATTGTGTCAGATAGAGATCTAAGGTTCACTTCCAGATTTTGGGAGAGTTTGCAACAAGCTTTGGGATCGAAACCGAGGTTGAGCTCAGCTTATCACCGCAGACGGATGGACAGACGAAGAGAACTATACAATCCTTGGAGGACTTACTGAGGGCTTGTGTGCTTGAACAAGGAGGTGCTTGGGATAGCCATTTGCGTTGATTGAGTTCACTTATAATAACAGTTATCATTCCAGCATTGGAATGGCGCATTTTAAAGCTTTGTATGGTCGGAGGTGTCGGACACCTTTGTGTTGGCATGAATCTGGTGAGAGTGTAGTACTTGGACATGAGATTGTTCAGCAGACTACTGAAAAGGTGAAGCTGATTCGAGAAAAGATGAAAGCTTCGCAGAGTAGGAAGAAGAGCTACCATGATAAAAGGAGGAAGGATCTTGAGTTGTAAGAAGGAGACCGTGTGTTTTTGAGAGTCACTTCGGTGACCGGTGTTGGACATGCGTTGAAGTCGAGGAAGCTTACTCCTCGATTTATTGGTCCATATCAGATTTCTGCAAGAGTTGGGCATGTTGCCTACAGAGTGGTGTTGCCACCAAATTTGTCGAATTTGCATGATGTATTCCATGTGTCACAGCTTTGGAAGTATGTCCCGGATCCGTCGCATGTGATTCTGATGGATAATGTGGAAGTAAGGGATAACCTTATAGTTGAGGCCTTACCAATACGGATTGAAGACCGTAAGGTAAAGCAATTGATGGGTAAAGAGATCGCCCTTGTGAAGGTAGTGTGGGGAGGCACTGCCGATGGAAATATGACTTGGGAGTTAGAAAGCAGGATGCGAGAGTCATATCCGGAGTTTTTTCGTATGAGGTAAATTTTCGAGGACGAAAAAATTTTAAGTAGGGGAGAGTTGTAACACCTCGATTTATTTTATTGTTTTTCGTAATTTGAATTATATGTTATTGTGTATCTGTGTGTGGTTGTGTTTGGGATTGCCCTTAGTATGGGGTAGTGACCTTAGAATTGTAAGGGTTAAGATGTTGGGGGTATATGACCAATTAGGTAGAACTTGGTGGTGTGGTGAGAATGATTATTTGGTTAATACAATTATTTTAAATTATTAAAGGATATTGTTATTATTATTTATTTAGTAAAATAATAATAATAATAATATTGAAATAATAATAATAATAATAATATTAAAAATAAAAGAATAATAGAAAATATAAAAGGGAATTAGGGGGGAGAAACCATTCAGTACGTGTTTTTGAAGGAAAAGAGAAAGAGGAGAGCTAGGGCAAAAGAGAAGAGAAAAGCCATTGTTGAGGCCAAAGTTTTGTCAAGAACTCTAAGGTAAGGGTGAGGTTATTTAATCTCTAAGGGTTGCATAATATTTGTATAAGGGTGGATAACCCTTTAGGATCATCCCTTGTGCATGGTTTGAGTGGATTTGTGGATCGGGGTTTTGTATGGCAGAGGTTTTGATAAGAGAAAAAATGCATAAATTTATCAGTTGAATTATGGCTTATGTATTTCTACTTGTTTGCATGTTAATCTGTGATTATATGTGTGTTTTTGGGGCTGTTTGGGAGTAAAATTGGAGAAGAGTTGGGGTTGAATCGTGTTGAAATCACAACTGCAGAACTGCAGAATCGTGCACTTTGCAATGCGAATAAAAGTTCGCTGGGCGAATGTTCGCCCCAGATTCGCTAAGCGAATAAGGTAGCGAACGAAGGAAAAAAAAGAGAAATTCTGGAATGTGTGGTGGGGAAGTTCGCCCCAGGTTCGCTAGGCGAACTCCAGTTCGCTGGGAGAATGAGGAGCGAATGGGGAGGAGAAAAAGTGAGTCTCTGGTTTTTGTATGGGAGGAGTTGTTCGCGGGCAAGTTCGCTTAGCGAACTCGTAGCGAGCGTGACAGTGTTGTTAGTTGTTGTTACGGACAAAATTTCATTAAACTTCAGAAATTCATAACTTTTAATCCGTATGTCCGTTTCAGTCGCCGGTCGAATCGTTGAAAAGCTGGTTTCATATACATTTTGATAAAATTAATTTCAATACCAGAATTCCAACTATTCGATGCAATAGTCGGGTTTTCGCGCATGTGTTAGGTGGTGTGCGTCGAAGTGGTGAAATTGGTTGTGTGAATGCGTGTTGTAGCTGTGGATTGTATTCGTTGTATGTTTGGCAGGTATATGTTGCGTGTTGGATGGTTGTGGTATAATGTATTGATGTATTATTTAGTCATATGCATTTTGTGGTTGTTGTATACATGCCAAGTTGCATAGTAATGTGATGAGTCGTGTGCCCATCCAAGGTGTGAGCGTCTCATCCGAATTCTTTGAGATAGAATCGTATTGATGTTGTTGTTGTTGAGGTGATCGTGTGCCCATGTCGGGTGTGAGCGATTACGGATGTCGTGTGCCCATGTGGGGTGTGAGCGATCACGGATGTCGTGTGCCCATGTGGGGTGTGAGCGGCTTATATGGAAATTCCGACGGGAATTATGATCATGAAAAAGGGATTGAATTGGTACCACATGCATTGAGTCAAGTCGTAGGTCTCATTGCATTGCATTGTGTTGTGTAGTAGTGCATATGATTGTCTCCTTGTGTGGGAAGTTGTATTTGTGTTGATATTGTGCGGATAAGATGAACTGTATATGGATTATATTCTTTCATACTTATCTTATGCATTTCTTATGTTGATTTGAGAATCTCACCCCTCCAGTTTGAATGTTACCTCTATGTGGATAACATGCAGATAATCAAGATTAGTGCGGAGTTGGAGTTAGTGAACACGGAGTCTTCTCTTTTATTTTGTTGAGTCGGCGTCTGCTCTGATGTGTAACACCGGGGTCTTGGAACGCTGTTGATATTTGTTTTATTATTTGTTACCACTCTATTTACTTGATGATGATTATGTGGTATTAAACCTGTTATATTTTCGTTGAATTTCCGCTGCCATATTGAAGATTAATTAAGTATGTTTTATTTATGATAATGATGTGTTACATGTCGTATGCATGAGCAAGTATATGTTGCAAGGTGGCATCCTAAATTATTGTATGTTTTATTTTACTCTGATGTTTTATTGTTATTCGACGCGAGGAATTTAGGGTGTTACATCATGGATACTCTTAACCTATTGTGTAGCATGCTAGGCCAAGAAGTGAGTTAAGAGAAAACTAGTGTGTTATTTTCCAAGAATGTTTCAAGAAGCGTGCAGATGAAATTGACGCAACTCTCTTGATACAGGGTCACGAGCAATTTCGGGGAGTATCTTGGAGTTCCTCTTTGTGGTAGAAAACTTAGACGAAATTATTTCCAGTATATAGTGGATCAGATTGCCTCAAATTTTAATAGTTGGAAGAAGAATGGCTTGTCTTTTGCGGGGAGAATAACATTAGCTAAAAGTGTTATTGAAGTTATTCCTCTATACCCGATGATGACTAATATACTCCTAAAATCCTACATTGAGGATATCTGTGGCGTGCAATGGAAGTTTATTTGGGGGGACACCGATGAGCAAAGGAAGATTCATACGGTTGGTTGGGATTCTCTTACAAGACCTAAAGCTCTATGTGGTATTGGTCTTAGAAAATTTGAGGTTTTGAATACAATGTGTATCAAGAAATTAGGGTTGAAAATCATTAACAATTCTCAAGATCTGTGGTGCAATATCCTAAAAGAAAAATAGTCAACAAAGGAGAATGATGACCTCACTAAATATAGAGGAGCAAACTCTAGTCTTTGGAAGAAGATAATGAATAACATTCCTACACTAATAGAGCACGACAGTTTGAGTGTTGGAGACGAAAAAACCATCAATGCTTTGAAGGATAATTGACTGGGGAAAGAGTTTTGTTTGAAAGATCTTGAGAGTGTTATACCAGCCCATCTTTAAGAAGGCAAAGTTTGTGATTTGGTGGATGATCAATGGAGGGGATATGAAGTATCCTCCAAAACTGGATACCACAAGAGTGAATTGAAAAAGTTTGATTGTGCTTGCCTCCTTGTTTGGGGTAATAAACTAATGTTTTTTATGTTGCAGGTACCGACATTAGAGAATTCTCGATGAAGGATTTATTTAATTGTGTAGCAGGTTTTGAGGACGAGTTTGTGGAAGAATATTGGAAGGTGATCTGGAAAATTGTAGCTCTTGAGAGATGTAGAAGATTTGTTTGGTTGATGAATCACGATAGACTCCTCACCAAATTCAAAAAAGTAAAAAGGGTCTTCGCCATGCTTGTTGCAATTTGTGTGGCAATGCCTGTGAAACAACTTTGCATGCCCTTAGGGATTATCCAAAAGTAATGCACATTTGGAAGAGCATAGTAATATTTTGGTAGACTTTTTCTCAATGGATCTTAAGGATTGGGTTAGTTTAAACCTTAAGTTTCATAGAAAATGAATTAAGAGGTGCATTAGTGTGTGGGCCATTACGTGCCATGCAGTTTGGATGTGGCGTAATAAAGAAGAAAATGATAAATATTATGTGAGACCGAATGAGTCAGTGTTTCACATCTTGCAAAGAAGACCTGACTATGAGAATGTGAAAAATTTAACCGTTAAAATGACAAGGAATTGAGTGCGGAATAAGAATATGGAGTGGAGACCTCTTCCTCATAACATGGTAAAGCTTAATTCAGATTGTGTTAGCACAGAGAAAAAATCACCTGGTTGTGGGGAGTCATAAAAGATGATAGGGGTGCTTAGATTAACAGTTTCTCTAAATATCTGGGACATTGTAGTGCTATGCTGGCAAAGTGTTAGGGGTGTATATTAAGAGCTAAAGCTTACTATGTCTTTAGGATTGAGGAGAATGGAGATAAATGTGGATTCCCTATCAGTAGTGAAAGCTATTGAGAAGGAAAAAGTTAGTGATGTGAATTGTTTGGTTTTGATCAGACTAATATGGGTGCTGATGTTCTAGCTAACATAGGGTGTTCTGAGAAACAATTTCGAGTTTATGGAGAAGCTCCAGTTTTTTTAAGGCTTTATTGGATTCTGATAGAGTTGGTTTTATTACCTCTAGAGAGGTGTTTTTGTAGTTGTTTTTCTTGTTGGACTTAGGCTATATATATATATATATATATATATATATATATATATATATATATATATATATATATATATATAAAATTTGATTTTAGGCCTTTCAAAAAACAATATTATTTAATTTTAATGTTTTTTTCCGCAAAGACACGAAAAAGGTTGATTCATTCTTACAATTCAATTCATAGTTTTTATATTATTGAAGTTTTTGCTACTCACTTTCTATATAACTATTTTTAGTTATATATTTTATACATTTGTAATTACTGTTTTCAATATATTTTCTCTGCAACATATTTTGTCGAGTGATACAAAATTTTCTTGGGAAAATATCTTCATATAACCATTGTTTTTACACTTTCACTTAGATTTGATAAAATATTACATATATATCTATAATGATATGATGACTATATAATTGAGTAAATATATTTTTGTAAAAACTTAAAATATATTTAATTTTAAATTAATTATTAAAAATATTTACAACTATATGCATGAATTCAAGAAGTTAAATTAAATGTTTTTATTTGAATTATATTAATAAACAAATATAATATATACTTTTTGTAACCAACCAAGGGCTCTATGAAACATGTTGCTCATGCAAGCCTCCTACTCACCATGTCACACACAAACGTGCCAACATCTCAACAACTCCACCTTTGTATAAAACCATACATTCACACACACCAATATTAAAATCTCTTGCATTCATTCTTCAAGAATCAAACTTTGTTTTGTTTTGTATACTCAAAAATGGCACAACCACAAATCCAAGTCCACTCATCAACCACACATTATGAAACTGGTACCTATCATGCACCACAACAACACCTCCGAAAAGAAATTTACAGAGGTGGTGCTAATTATCCTGACCGTCGTCGTTACGCTGACGATGTTGATGATTTCTCTTTTAACCTCTTTGAGAGAAGTCCTTCTGCCTCTCAAATTCTCGCCACACTTGGAGGGATTTTCGTAGGTGGGACGCTGCTTCTATTAGCCAGCGTCTCATTTTTATTAAGTTTGATTGGACTTGCGATAGTAACACCGCTTTTCATCCTTTTTAGTCCAATTCTAGTCCCCGCAGTCTTCACCATAGGACTAGCGGTGGCTGCGGTATTGACTGCCGATGCTTGTGGGCTGACGGGGCTTATATCGTTGTCATGGGTGGCGAGGTACATTAGGGTTGTACAAGAGACGGTGCCGGAGCAAGTGGACTCCGTGAAGGGGCGTTTGGCTGACGTGGCAGGGTATGTTGGACAAAAAACTAAGGATGTTGGACAGAAGACTAAGGAGGTTGGACAAGACATACAAAATAAGGCACATGAAGCTAAGAGATCAGCAGAAAATCATAATTAGTAGTGGTTAATTTCAGTTATAATAGTTAAGTAAGTTTAAATAAAAATGGGGAATAAATAAATCAAGTATGCACTTTGGTGACTTTATTTTATTTTGTCAATGTTATGTGGGTTGGTTTCCTAGGTTTGTGTTCTTGTTGTTTCATTACGTGTGTTTGTTCTGTTGTTTATTCAAATCAAAATAATTTATATTATTATTGTTATTAAGAAAATTTAGAATATTGCTTTGTGAATTGATTTGGGTTGGGATTCATTGATCCAACTTAAATAAAATTGGATGTAATGAGAAGAACTTTAAGAAAATGGAAGTGAACTTCTTTATTGATTTGGTCGTGGTGTGGTTTTTACTATTTTTTAATAATGAAAATATGATAAGTGTATTGTGTATTTAAATATCCTTCAGAATTATTTTGAAAAATTGAATCAACTAATCTAATTAAATAAGATTATAATAAGCATTGTAGTCTTTTTTTTGGGTTATATTACTTTATGTTATTTTATCTAATTTATAAAATTAATTTCTTTATTTTAATTCAGATTTCCCTTTAGTTATTTACAGTCTGTATTTTTAATGCACACATGTAGAAATATAACATATTATTTTATGTAATGTTTTTTTAATGCACACATGTAGAAATATAACATATTATTTTATTTAATCTTAATTTTAAATAGAAGTTACTTAGCAAGTTGATAGTAGATAGTTAGGTAGGAAATTATATAAAAAATGATTGTATGGAAGTCATTGTTACACGTTAATATCTGGGTAAAATTGATGAAAAATAGGCTACACGCGTTCTCCAAACTCTCTTAACTTTCTTCTAATCCTAATCACATCTTAGTTGAGTTAACCCCATAAATGCAATGACAAGAGACTAAGCTACTATAGGTGATGAAAAGTATACTAAAGTTTCTTCTAATCCTAATCACATCTTAGTTGAGTTAACCCCGTAAATGCAATGACAAGAGACAAAACTACTATATATAGGTGATGAAAAGTATACTATTGAAGTTGAAACCACAGTCCTTTTTTTCATAGAGTTTTTGGATTATATGAGAGTTAATGTTTTATTTATTTATGAAATTCAGAGAATAATAAGAAGTTGTTTGCTAATCTTCCAAAATTTTAAAGAGTAGCGATCTTAGGTTAAAGTCATTCAAAACCATCGTAAATCGGTCCATCGCCATGGCATTAAGATCCCATCATCCTACCAACTCACATTCAAAACATCAGATGAAGATCTAAGAAGGTTCGATAGAGCTTACGTTGAGAGAGTAGCAAATTCAATCAATAAAGATTACAACATTGGGTTTCGAGGAAAACGACGAAGAAGAGTTGGAATCGTCAGTTGCAAATGCAAAAGATTGGCTAGGGCCGTGATTTTGGAGGTTATAAAATGAAGAATAAGGGATGTTGACCATGAAAGAGTTACATGGTTTATGTGTTATGGAATACTTGGCCATGATTTGTCTTTAAGCTTCTTCGAGTTATTATCCTCAATTGTGGATGACGTATATGTGTAGTGAAGATAGTACTTTTAACCAGTCTAAAATGGACGTAGCAAGCTTCACGGTTAGAACAATGTGAGGAATGTTAATTAATGAAGTTTTTAACATCAAAATTAATGAGGTTATCTTCTATATTAGGATGGTAGAAGACATGTAGGGGCCAACAAGGAGAATGAGGTGTACATCTACCAAAAACAAGAGTTCAAATCCTTCTTTAAACTGCGTTTTTAATAACTCGTCTTTGGGAAAAAATGATGGGAAAGAATAAGGAGTTGGTGGTGGTAAAGATGAATTCATTCGAGGACACAACGAGGATGAGACATAGTAAAAAAACAAAGGGGAAAAGACTTTGGTTGTCTTTAACAAAAGTATTTTTGAGTTGAGTAATCTGAAGGTGAGAAAAACACAAGAAGAGGGGTTGGATTGTGTTGGTTTTTTCTTTCAAATTTTTTTCAAAGCCTTTTTAGCTTATGTTTCTGATGATTCTTGTTCAGATTCTAAACACTTAGTTTATAGTCTAACTTCAGAAAACTTGGTTTACTTTTAAACGTCCTTATCAGATTTTGAATCAGAATCTAACTTAGAGTATTAGAGTTGACAACTACGGAATATAAAGAGCAGAAGCAAGGAAAGTAAAGGCAAAGACATAAGCAATTATCTTGGTTCCTCTCACAACCTGAGAGTAGTTCAGTCCCCTTGTACTTCCAAGAGATTTCCGCTATAACCAAGCTGATTAAAAATGCTCAAGTCCCAAGCAAGAGACTTCCAATGCTCAAGCACACAAGCAAGAGACTTCCTTTACTCAAATCCACAAGTAAGAGATTTCTTTGCTCAAGCATACAAGCAAGAGACTTCCAATGATTAAACCCTCAAGTAAGAGACTTCTATACTCAAGCACACAGGCAAGAGACTTCAAGTGCTCAAGCACTAAAGCAAAAGACTTCTGACTCTATAACAAGTTGTTAAGAGATTTAGGTAACAACTACACTTGATATACAATCAGAGGTGTAGACAGAATACAAATTATAAAGACTCTAAGACTTAAGAACTTATAAAATATACACAATGTTAAGATGCTTTAAGTTTAGCAAATTTGACATAGTAGCTTCTCTTTGAATGTCAATGTTCAGAGTCTTGTATTGCAGTGAAGTGTATTAGTCTTCATCTTTAGATCTTCAGCTCCTTTTATAGAGAAAAGAAAAAGAGTCGTTGGGAAGACTTTCACCAAAAGGTTGGGCTATCTTTGTACTTGATTGGACACATCGAGAAATCACTTTTCTACAAGAGAAATTATCCATTGAAGCTCAAACACCAAAAGAAGAGATTTTTATTTAAGTCTTCACGTGATCAAAAAGTCATTGAGTCTATCAAAGTTATCTTAATAGAAGAGAAGATGCTTTAAAGGTTGACTTCACTCTTCAGATGCTGATCACTTCAGAGTCTACTTCTTTGCTTCTGAAGCTTCTGAGTCTAGGTCACTAGAGGCTGACTTTCTTCAAAATTAACTTCTTCGGATTCTGGATCTTCCATCAGAGCCAGAGTTTTCAGAAGTGATCTTTAGAGTCAGAGTCTGAACTTCAAATTCAAAACCCTCAAGCTTCTTTTCATATGTTCTTAGTCTTAAAATCCTACATACTTGAACAGATGTTAGAAAGATCAAGTGTTCTTTAAATACTTTGTTATCATCAAAACTCAATGGATATGATATCAACCATTTTTGTTCCAACAATCTTCCCCTTTTTTATGATGACAAACATAAGTATTTAAGAACAATGGTTGTTAATTTAATTAACATGTTAACTTCAGGGTCTGAGGTTTGTAAGCTTCCCCTGAGTCTGATAGTCCATAGGGTGAGATTTGTAAGCTCCCCCTAAGTCTTATCCAATTTAATTAAATTTCTTTAAAAGCACAATAACATTCATCTTCAGAAGTTAAGGACGGTAATAATAATAATAATCAGATTCGAGTGCTTAAATAGTCTCTGTCTCTCCCTTTTTTTTTCATCAACAGAAAAATAAGGGAAAGACAAGATACTGAAGAAAAATAAATGTATGGGAAACAATCAAATCTGAGTAAAAACAATTAATAAACAGATTTTTTTCTCCCCCTGTCATCTGTAAAAAAACATACAAGAAAAAATATGATGACTTGAATGGTTGAAAAAGTTCCGCAGTTCACGAGATATTCCAACCTGTTTCTTGGCCAATGAAAAATAACATTCAAACTTTGGAAAAGAGAGCCTGAAGACCAAGAATGTATCTCTCTTTTGATTCCATTGGTGCATATTCAACCAAACTGATTCCACTTGTTCCCATTTACCTTATAAAAGCTAGTGTGGACCAAGCAGAATATGCATTTCTTCTTCTTCCATCAAAACTTCTCCCTAGAACATCATGGGAAAATCAAGTGAAAACTCCAAGAAAGATTTTGTTGTGTCATACCCCATTTTTACCCCACTCTTTATCCATTTTCTTTTTTTTTTCTTCCTTTTATGGCTCAGGCTAAATTCATCTGTTACACCGTAAAAAGTTTCATCTGGTCCACCTTACATTTCATTCTACTTAATGGTTCAAAGGTTCTCCGTTAATCTTTATATTTTATTGGTTTGTGACTTATAATTGACTATTGATTGACTTTGATGGATCATTTTAATATTATTAACCATGCTTTAGCCAATGTTGACTTTTACCATTACTGTTGACTTTTTCCACGCGTTGGCTTTTATCATAATCATTGACTCTATCATTACCATTGACTTTTAATTATTATTGACTTTTCATTATTGACTTTGAATCTTTATGAACATTAATCATTGTTTACTAATTCCTTATTATTTTTTCTTTTACCATGCTTTGACTTTTATTGACTTTTTAGAAAGAAAGGGAATATCTTCATTCATGAGTAATTGGAATACATTACAAACATCACTAGCTTTATTACAAGGAAAGGGATCAATTACAAGGAAAAACTGCAAAATTATGGTATAGTTGACTTTTAGCCAACCATTGACTTTTTGGTCAATTGTTGACCATTGACTCGATTTTGACTCTTGAGTTTTCCTAGACCTATCCTACAAATATTTGACCAAAGGATTCATCATTATTCATAAAAAAATAATTATTCCAAGATTATGCTATAAATCCTAATTTCAAACAACTCAAGATTTTATCTTCTTCCATCAAGCTCCATTCTCATGGTTTTTTCTTCATTCTCTGATGCCCCCTCAAACTCATTCTTCCACCACAATATTCACTTTGCTACAAGGAAAAGGTACACCAAGTTAGACATTCATATCATGGATTAAAATCATCAAAATGTTATGGAAAAGTCATAAAAAAATTATGCACTACTTCGCAAAATCATGCATTACTTCACAAAAATTCTGCACCATTCCTTAAATTCAATACTTGTTTTTTCAAAATTTTCCAACATTGATTCATGCCCAAAAAGCCAAAATTTGATCCATAAGTTTACATCATTCAAAAGTGCACTTTTTTTTAACATAAAATCACTTCTCAAAAGCACTTAAAGTCATGGGATAATCCACCAAAAATTCATAGCAAAAGTGGCAAAAAAAATCAAAGGCACAAGCATTAAAAAATTCCAAGTTTCATGCATAATCACTAATGATGACCTTTTGCCTTACATCCTAACTTGGTACTTCTTCAAAATTCCAACATTTCTACCTCTAACTACCTCATTCCTCACAAAACCCTTAATTACTCATTACCCTTAAACTACCTAGGCCAAATCAAAGATTAACTAACTACTAACTTCCAAACTAACACAAAAGCTAATCAATTCTCACTAAACAAGCACAAATCCCAACTATCATTTTGGGGAGCATTCTCAACCCTTGATAAGATTTTCCCTAGGATCACTATCCTAAGGCTAGAATCATTCCATCCATAATCACCATCTCCCATTGAAAAACTATAAAAACCTACTATTTTCATCATTTTAAAACCATGAATTCATTGTAAAGTTATTATGTCAAAATTCCTCCTCATCACCTAAAAGCTCATCAACCAAGTTGTTGGAGTTTCATCACTTGAAACTCCATTCAATTGAGCATAAACTCTCCACCATTTTCATCACTTTTACCATTATTCATCTTCTTCCCCATGCCTCCATAATCTTTTATTCACAAAAAACCATGAATTCGTAGTAAAGTTATTATGTCAAAATTCCTCAAATCTTAATTCTTCCATAGTCAAAATTCACCAAAAAAAACATGAATACATAGTAAAGTTATTACGTCAAAATTCCTCACCATCACAAAAGTTCAATTTCTCACCAGTTAGAACTTCACATTGAAGTTCTAAATTTGGTGGAACTTAGCCACAATCAAGTTTCAACAATTCATCAATACACTTTCATTTTCATCATTCAAGATTCATCATCAAGTTTCAATAATTCATCAATCAAATTTCATTTTCATCATCCAAGATTCAACATCAAGTTTCAACAATTCAAGCAATCACCAAGTTTCTACAATTCAACCAAGTTTATACAATCACCAAAGCTTCTACATTCATCATCTATATTCAACCATAATTCACCAAGGCTTTCCATTCAATAATAATCATGATCATCCATAGTCATATGTTCATCAAGAGCTTGGAAATTAATCAGATTAAAGGAGATTACTTTGAAGTTTTTCGGGTTTCTCATTGGTAAATTCGTCGGCGATTCTCAACACTAACCAGGGAAAACCTCTGCTCTATCGGTAAGATACTTCACCTCTCTTTTTCGCATTTTACATTACCGCTTTTGAATTGGTTGAAACATTCTATCGAGTACCTTGTGTGCAATATCGTATTCCACATTTTTCTTCACTTTAGTCGGTAATCATTTTGTTAGAACAAGGTTTGTTTATGACATATATCCTTTGGATTTTAATGATAACAAAGTATTGAAAGGACAATGGTGTTATCTAATGTGTGCTCTATGTGTGTAGGTTTTAAAGCTTAAAGAAGAATATATTCAGAATCTGATATAAGGATGCACTTGAGAGAAGCAAAGTTATTGGCTTCTGGTGGTTCAGAATCTGAAAAATATTCTTTAAGTGAAGACTGATAATATAAGTTTGCGTAGACTCTGAAGCTGAAGGCCTCAACATTATAAGAGCAACATATTATCTCTAAACATATTGAATTTATCAGTTTTTGGTGATCATTCAGAACCAGATAAAGCTAAGTTATCCATACTGATCGTACCTAATCAGAAAAGAGATTAGTGGTCAGCAACGTCGTCAGCTCCGCTACTCCGGTGGTGATGAGACGGTGGGGGTGTCCCTGCCAGAGTAAGGATAAGAGCAAGCAAGTACAGAAAGTAAGAGTGAGAGTTAGGATCTAATGTAACGGTTGCCCCCAGCGCAGGGCCAATGGTCATCTGCTTTGGGCCTTACGACCCAGCCCAGTGCAGATAACTGCCAGGGCTTACGTGGCGTTGTGAAGGTCAGCGCGTGGTCTTCTCCCTGGAGTAACGGTCCTGTGATCTCCGGAAAGTGGATTGACCAGCTCTTTCGGAAGTGGACGTTACCTGATGACGTGTCCTCGCGGGGAGGAGCACGTGGAGTTCGTGGGGGGGGGGGGAGGGGTGTGACCACTCCCCGGTGTATGTAACTTCTGCTCGACAATAACTAATTATTATGTGCTCGAAGATGAAGAGGTCCAGGTGTGCTCGACGACAGGCAGACTTGGGTCGCATCGCAGTATTAGGTTGGGCCTGCCCGACGGATGGGCAGACGTCGGCCCAGTCCAAAACAGGAGCCCCTCAAGTCGTTGCTCCGAAGTGTCGGAATTATAACTTAAGGGTCAGCCCCTCCCGGGAGGATGTCCGTTAAATGGGGCAGCGTGCCCGTAGTGCCGAGTTAGCAGAAAAGTAGGTGATCAGGAGCAGGGGATGCTCGTTGTGCAGGGTTCTCGAAGATTGAAGTCTGACGAGTTTCCAATGTCATTCTTGGGCGACGACGCGGGGAGATGAGAAGGTATGGACGTGTTCATCATACTGGCACCCGGGTAAGTGAAAAGGCGCACGCGGGAATCCGCGTGCCACGTGTCACCCGTTATTAATGCCTAGGGCAGCTAGGGCTAGGGCACTCAAGTGCCTATGGATGCCTCGAGTTGCATAACGGTCTTATAAATAGGAGTAGAGTTCGTGCCATTTGCACGTTTCCACTTTTTTCGCTCCGAGTCTTCTCTCCCCCTCTCCAACTTCCGTCGTCGTCCTTCTACCGTACGCCGCCGCGCCGAAAATTCTCAACCACCGTCTCAAGTAAGTTTCTGGTTCTTTTTTGTTTTGTTTTATGTTTCATACGGTGGTTTCTCTGGTGAACTGATGAAGTTTCCGGGGAGGCCACGGAGTTTCCGGCGAAAACAGCGGAGCTTCTTTAGGTTTTCGATGAATACTATGGGGAGTTAGGATGAGTCTCTCGGAGACCTGATGAAGGTCCCGAGGATGCAGGATGAATCTTCCGGGGACATAATAAAGGTCCCGGGGACGTCCGATGAATGCCCAGAGGACGTTGGGTGAATGGGATAAAGGTACCGAACACACCTGCGTGTGACCCCGATCACCGTGGTCAGAGGGTCGTTCCACCGAGCAGTTCCCCGTCTCCTTTCTTTGCCCTTTTACTTGATCAGCGGTGGAAGGGATTATTCAAACTGACGATGAGCCTGAATCCCCAGCGGCGTCGGATAACGGTGCTCGAATGCCCGAGGATTGGGCTGGGGATGATCCTCTGGGCTTTCCTTCGCAATTTGTTCCAGGTGGCCCTGACGCCTTCGCCACTATCGAGGACCTCTACGAAGGTTCCGCGCAGAGTTGGTGGGTATACCGGCCATTGGAGCATCACCAGATCTACTCGACGTTCAGAAAGACGCAGTTTCCTATGTATGAGTTCTCCTTTCGGGAAGCGAGCCTACGTCTGCCCTTTAGTGATTTTTAGCTGGGGGTGTTTTCTTGGTTACCCCTGAAGCCCTCCCAACTTCACCCAAACGCAATTGCTTTTGTGCGGGCATACGAGCTCGTGTGTAAATATATCTACATCGTGGCCACAATCCCCTTCTTCTTCCATATCTTTCACCTACAATGACAGACGGTTGAGGGCCGTCATAGTTGGGTGTCCTTTAAGCAGTCGAGGAGGTTGTTTCGGGCATATCTGGATTCTGTCCAGAACTTCAAAACCCAATGGTTCGTCATCAAGCCCCTCACCGGGCGGCCACCGATACCTTGTACAACCGTAGGATAATAGAAATAGAAGATGGTCGGTAGAAGGAGGTCATCGAGTCAAAGTTCCCCCTGGAGTGGACAGAGGAGCACTTCGAACTGAGCACAGAGAGTTATATTGTTAGTCCTAGCATATTAGACGAGGAAGACCAGCAGGTCTACGAGAAGTTAGTGAAATTTTTCGCCGGTTTCAATAAAGCAAAGTTGGTGACCCCGGATGGAAACTTCATAAGCAATGACCGCGGGGAGACCCTTACAAAGGCCCGGCTCATAAACACAAAGAACCTCCTCGAGTGTGATACCAAAGAGGAGGCTCTTCGGCTCTTAGGTAGTGGGCATACCCTTGACTCGGGATCGGTTATCATTTCAACTGTTGGTTTACTGATGTTTACTCTCTTTTTGCAGGTGCCATATCGAGCTTGGAGGAACGTGTGAAGAAGATGACATCTACTCGAGGCTCGAAGAGAGGCGGAAAGGGATGAGTCGAGCAGATTCGCCAGCAGTACCCGGGTCTCATCCTGACGTCTGGAGACTCCTCTGGCTCCCCTCAGTGTAGCCAATCTCAGAACTCGCAGGGATCCCCAAAAAGACAGCGAACCAACCTTGAAAAGACGCATGTCGATCTTACTGTGAGCCCTCCCCGTTAAAATTTTGTGTTCCCGCCGGCCTTGTCATTTGAGGCCTAACTTCTTCTCGGGGGACAATTACCTAACCATCATCGCCTCTGAAGCCCAGACCATCTTGGGTGCTGACCGGGTTTCGAGGAGGAAAGCCTTGGTGGAGGACATGGCCGTGATGATGTGGGTTTGTGCTACATCGCTGGTCTTGAACGACAAACCTGTCTGTCGTCGGAGCTGACTAGATTGCAAGATAGCTTCAAGTCAGTTGAGCCTGAGATGAAGAAGTTGAGCAAGGATCTCGCGGAGTGCAAAAAATAGAATGAGGCCCAAGTCGAGCTTCAGGGGCAGCTGGAAGGAAAGTTGAAGAACGCTGCTGAGGAGAGGAAAAATCTCCTGGCGAGAATCGCTGAGCTGGAGCAGGTTGTCCGACCCACTGAAGAGGAAACTGATGACGACAAGCTGCTGACCTCTTGGGCTGAATTGATCTTAAATCTCAGGCAGACCGAGCAGGATGTCCTCCAGTCTGTCGAGCTGGGCTTTGCTAAAGCCTTGAAGCAACTCCAGATATTGAATCCCGACCTCATCACTAAGGGAACTGGCCCTTACCACGAGGTAGTTGAAGGTCAAATTGTCCCACCGGCGTCCAAAGAGGACGATTACGACGAGAACGCGAAGGAAGGGAAGCCCGAGGGGGACGTGGATGCTTAGCTTTTATTTTATCTAGCTTGTTTGGCATGCGCGCCAATTTTTGTGATTACCTTTTGTCGCATCTGCGAAAATCAACCGGCGGAAAAGAATAGAAGAGTCGCCACCAAACGTTATTTATCCCGACGCAGGGAAAGGAAACGATCGAAGAAAACCTCAACAAAAGGAAAGGAATGGTCATCGCAATCATAGCCTGGGTTTCGGAGTCGGTTATGCGAGAGGAAGCTATTAGCACCCCCTCGCGTCCATCGTACTCGATGGGATCCATGATTGTTGTTATCGATCAAAGGGTGTAGGTATCTGAAGCTCAACTGCTAACTGGAAAGGAAACGAGAAAAATAAAAACGGACTCGCAAGGATTATGGCAATCCTATGCCTACATATCTTCGTGGCGAAAGAAGAATCAGAGTCGACGTAGTTCGATGGACTACGAATTTGTGGGGGAAGTTTGCTCGCCAAGACATCGCCGTCTTGTGCCTATGTATCCTCAATCTAACACGAAGGAGAAAGTCGGAGTAGTCGTAGTTTGACCTTACAGGGTCGGTTGTTTGTGTCTTTTAGGTGGAATATGTCAACGTTCGCGTTCTAGCAGTTTAGGTGTTGCCGCTCGTTGTAGGAGTCTTACGCATTTACCTGTTTGCGATAGAACGAAAATGACGCATCCTTTGAGAATGGAGTGAGGGAAATGATAAGAGAAGATAATTGTTTGTTTTTGTCTTTTAACAGAAATGTTTATGATTGATTGTGTTTGTAACTCATATTGCACTAAAGTCTATGACATAGGAACGAATGCATCGCATGATCGTCCCCAACAGGATGTATGCTAAACACTCTAGAAAGGCGAATGGAGACCCTCCCCCTTTCATTTCCCATGTACTTAAGGCTCATGGCGTACAATACTTGCTGCCTTTATTACATGTTTTGTGATTTTGTTTAGAGATGAGAGAAGAGACTCAAGTTGTAAAGTAAAATCTAAGGGGAGACTAATTGTAGTCCTAATGTTAGCATGCATTTGTTGGTCCTAGGGGTTGAGTTAAGAGGAAGAAAGAAGGAACTTCTACCTAGATTAACAAGTAGGGATTGCATTACCTAATGCTCATCCTACCTTAACCTTAATAAAAAATTAAGGTTAAGCTAAGATCCCAAAGGGGTGTGAAAGAGTTACACAAGCAAGCATTATATCACACAATCCACAAACGAAAGAATAAGAGAAAGTAAATGAAAAAGATGAAAGAAGAGTTGAGTAATCATGTACTCAAGTACCTTACCTCATAAGCCAACCTAAGCAACCTTGGTTAAAAGAAGGTAAATCACAAGCACTAGTTACCAATTAATTGAAAAGTTATGCATTAAGTTCCTAAACTAAGACTAGGTGTCTTATACTTGTGTTAGATGCAACATACAACTATAAACAATGCAAGATGAGTTCTAAGAGTGAAGTAACATGCATAGGTAAGTAAGTATACCAATTAACTTCTATTTATGTTAACATGTCAAAAGAAATCAAACTGGGTCACACTATGTACTAAAACACCACACAATTGCATATTGTTCACAAACTAGGTGAGATGAGTGTTTAGAAATCATGTAACTGGATTAAAACATGAGTATTCCTCAAATTCATAAGTGAATAGGGTGTATTGATGTGTGTAAATGTCATTTGGTTAACATGGAAGTCATGTATTAAAACATTCACAATGGTTAAGCAAGTTATGCACAAGTATAGTCAACTAGGATGCCACATACAATTGGTGCTTATGCAAAAGACATGTGAGGATGAATGCATGCTATAGTATGGTATAAAATCAGAAGTGATATCATATTAAGGATGCATAAAACAACTCTTAATCATCATAGAAGTTTCACAACATTTCAAGTTTTATAAGCTATAGCAAGGCAAACACAAAACAATGTTCAAGTAATCCTAGAAGTTAGCTACTTATGACACAAGTAAAAGAGAAGTGTGGAGGGTGCATACACATGTTGAGTGAGATAGGTCAGTACCTAATGACCCCTAATAGGTCATGTCTAAAGCCTACAAGAGTTGGGAAAGGATGGAACCTGAAAGAGTTAGACAACTAAGCAAACAAAGTTCAATTGAGAGATGTAAGTCAAGTTGTGTTTTATGAAACCTGGGATGCAATTATGAGTCATTATGCTTTATGAAAGTTAAGCTCAGTATTAGAGGTCATGTAAGATGTATTGAGATGTAGATTAGATGCATCATGATATGACATATTAGACAAACACACAAATGAACACAAGTTTTAACATTGATGCAACATTTATAGGTCATACAACTTCAAACAAATGAGAAGGGATTAGAGGTCAAGTGGGAATGATCAAAATTAATTAAAAATGAAAATAAAAATTGTCAAAAATTAGTTAACACCTTTATGAATCCACATGAATTTATTTAGAATTTTTGTGCAAATGAAACTGTTTTTGATAAAAGGATTTTTGCGCATGTTTGAAAAAGAAAATGAAATGTTAAAATTAGAACCAGGGGATGCAACATAGTAAAAAGTCAGTTAGAAAACGCGCTGGGCCAAACAAAAGGGGGTTCGAAAAGCATAGAATACAAAGCCCAAAGCGTGTGGGTCTGATGGCCATAGTATGGGGATCAGTCAAAATATTAACTCTATCTGAGACGTTTGATCAGGTCAATATTGTGATCACTAAAAATAATCAGATCCTATGCTTGAAATCAATGGAGCATGGCAATAACATGGAATCACGCACACGAAGCCCTATATTCATAAAATGAAAACACAAGCCAAAGAAATGGAGCACGTGGGGAATAACCCTACCTCATTAATGCGTTGATGGCCATTGATTGGCCCATTTGAATTCCAAATCACACGCGGGGGATTGGATTTACACAGTGGATTCAATATTCCATGGACCAATCACAAACCAGGTTGACCAGCAACGTGAACTAGTTCTTAAAAAACCAATCATCGGACTCACTTTCCGGTTGTCTTCTTCGATGCGTCACTGCCGTGGCCGGTGGTGGAAATTTCCAGAAATAGAAGAAAATACCATGAGTCGAATCCTTTTCTCACGTAGAATTCAAAAATACCATTGTTTTCACCTAATTCTAACTTAATCATACAACACGAAGCCAAATAATTTAAGATCTCAAGACCTAAAACTCACATTTGGCTGATTCTTTCGATCAAAAACAATGTCTCCCTAAGGAGGACCCAAGTAACAAGTTAACTACATTGTTCCTAACCACATGATGCTTGAAAGAAAATCTCACTAACCTTTAATGGATCTCACTGCAAATCTTTCAAGAAAACCCCTAGCAACTCCGTGTACACCTTCAAATCACCTCTGGATGCGAAATAAACGCATAAAATGGCCTGAATCTCGCTGGAAATTGAGATTGATGATGATGATGGTAAAACTCGAATCTGGTGATGGAGAACTTCTAGCTTTAATCCAATGCATACAGAAGCTCCATTTACGATTGGTGATGATGAATTTTGAAGAAGGATGCAGGGAGAGAACTTGTGTAGTGAGTTTCGAAGAAAAAATCAGAAGATGCAATTTTGAGAGTGATGATGAAATCAGTTGTAACTAACTGATCTAGGGTGGTTGAGAGCTTTATATATGTGTGATTAAGAGTGTGGTTAACTTTTAATCAGGGTTAGACTTGAGTTAAGGGAGTTGGATGAGGTTTTGCAAAAATGAAGTGAAGTTAGTCATGGCACGGTTATGGTGTGCATGGAGGTGTAAGGTTGCTATGGTATGCTCCATGATGAGTAATGATGATGATAAATGGTAGCTGGACTGGTCACATCATTTGTACCTTGAGTTTTTTTTATGCCAATTTGAACATAAGTGGTAAGTAAGAGGTTTATGCATGGGAATGTAAGGATTTGTTTGGCTTTTTAAGGCAAAATGAGGTGTAGTATGCGCATGACTTTGGATAATGGCCCTTGCAGCAATGCTTTTATGATGTAGGGGCAAGATGACACATTTTATGGTGCTTGGAAACATTCTATGATAGTCACTTTGATAGAAATTTTCTTGGTGAGGTTTGACTCACATTGAATGGTTCTTGGGTCTCTTGAAAGATGGAACTTGATAGAACAACTTTTGTGTTCATGGCAAGGCAATACAAGGTCTCTAGCTTGGTGAAATTCAGGATTGAAAGGACACACATCCAAGCTGCCATGACAATGACCTTGACATGGATTTGTTATAAGTTTCAAAGGATGATTTTTGGTGATTTGAGAAGGTTAGAACTTCATGAATATGAAACTAAATACCATAGCTCTTGTACTCATTTTGTAGGGAATACTTCAAACTACACTTTTCATGTTGAAAGTAGATGGAAAAGATGTCTTAAAAATGATGAAAAATGGGCTGGAAAAATCATCATACACGAGCTGCCATGGACTTGAAAATTTTCTAAGTCATGTTCATGTTGGGCAACTTTGAAACCCTAACCTTTGCAAGAGCCTGACTCCTTCAATAATGGTCCAAATGAGATGAATCACATGTGGTTAGAAAGCTTGAGGAACACTCTACAACTTTCATTTGAAAATATTTTTCAAAAAATGCTTGCAACATGATGAAAATTGAGCTTGAACATGGCTGAAAAATGTGAGAACTTTCCCAAAATGGAAAGTCTCTAAAACCCTACTTTCCCAAAATAGCAATTTTCACCCTTCTTATTTTTTTATGATCCCCTTGACATTTCTTGGTCAAATTTCACCCATTGGCCATGTTTGACATGAAGAACATGATTTTGACCTTAAAAAGTCAGGAATTGACTTTTTCCCTGATTAATTGACTTTTCCCCCAATTTCTTAATTTTCAATCAGTCTTCCAATTGAACCCTCTATGAAAGCAATTGATGGCTCAAATTCCATTCCTATACACTTAGGGACATGTGGAATATCATGGAATCAAGTCTTGTCCAAAAATCAGAAATAAACTGACTTTTGTACAAAACCCTAGTTTGATCCTTAAAAGTCAGGAGAAAATGGTTGATCTTCAAAACTCAACTTCCTTTGACCATGATGTAGATTGCCTCAAACCAAGATGATTCAAGTGATGAGATGATGTCAAAGGTCCAAGCTCCTTGCTTATGGGGTGTTTCAAGCTTGGAATAGTCAAAACCCTAGTTGAGGATCAATAATCAAGAGAAGGTGATCCTCTTTCTCCTTCCTACCAATTTCAAGCTCTTGATGATATGGTGGGTTATATGAGTTACCTTTGAGGTATGATGGTATTTTTTGGATTGATGATTTGGGGGCATCTCATTCTCCTTGCCTTATGCAGTCAATAGTGGTGACACCCTTGATATCATGCCTTGAGAAAACCAATGATGTATGCAATGTTTATGACCTAAATATACATGAAGTGTGAAACATAAGCCACCTATTGGGTATAAATAAGAGGGAAAATTTTGAGGTGTTACAGCTGCCCCTATTCAATCAACTGTGGACCTGAAGGAATGAAAGTGTCGGCTTTCAGGCGTTCGAGGTAAATTGGGATTGAATACCAACAGAAACTGAAAATTTGCGCTCCGGGGTATAAAGTACGGGTAAAGGATCAGACGAGTGTAAAACTCTACTGGGGGTGAGAGGATGGGTGAGATTGAAGAATCTGTTAGGGATAGGAAATGACGCAGACGGGCGTCAAAAAAATAAGGACAAACATGAATAAACGATTCAATTAACGACACGAACGAGTATCGAAAAATGATACCTACGTGTATCAAGGGTACGAACGAGTGTTTGGGTTAATGACACAAACGAGTATCGAAAGACGATACAGATGGGTATCAAAGAAAGAGGACAAACATGAACCAGTGATTTAGTTAACGACACAGACGAGTATCGAAAGATGATACTTACGCATATCAAAGAAAGATGAACACGGCCGAGTGTCAAAAAGAAGATCGAATATCAAAATAACCACACTAAATTCGCAACCTGCGAGGAAAGGACGACTCCTCTAGGGAACCATTAATAAGAGACGTAAAACCATGAACACAGACGGGTGCCAAAATCAATACGGACGAAGTATTGAAACAAAACAAAGCAAACAAGGACGGGTGCTTAATTGCACTGGGGATAGACACGGGCGAGTGATGAAAGGACATAGACGAGTGTCTAAGAATCTAGAGTTAATACAGGCAAACACGGACGAGTGTCGAGAGAAATAAGGATCAATACGAAAGAGTATTAAGGGAGCTTAAGAAAACACGGACGAGTGTTGGAATATCACGACGAGTGTCTAAGAATTTAGGGTCAATACGGACGAGTATTGATTAACCTGAAACAAACATGGACGAGTGTTGAAAGACCACAGACGAGTGTCTAAGAATTTAGGGTCAATACGGACGAGTATTGATTAACCTGAAACAAACACGGACGAGTGTTGAAAGACCACGGATGAGTGTCTAAGAATTTAGGGTCAATACGGATGAGTATTGATTAACCTGAAACAAACACGGACTAGTGTTGAAAGACCACAGACGAGTGTCTACATGTTGTAGGATCAATACGAACGAGTATTGATTAACCTGAAACAAACACGGACGAGTGTTGAAAGACCACGGACAAGTGTCTACACGTTCTAGGATCAATACGAACGAGTATTGATTAACCTGAAACAAACACAGACGAGTGTTGAAAGATTAATATGGATGAATATTTAAGAAAGTGAGACAGACATGGACGAATGTTGAAAGATCAATATGGACGAATATTGAAGAAAGTGAGATAAACACAGACGAGTGTCTAAGATTAATATGGACGAATATTGATGAAACCAAAGTAAACACGGACGAGTGTCTAAGATCAATATGGACGAGTATTGAAGAAACTGAAGTAAACACGGACGAGTGTCTAAAATCAATACGGATAAGTATTGAAGAAACCGAAGTAAACACGGACGAGTGTCTAAGATCAATACGGACGAGTATTTAAGAAACTGAAGTAAACACAGACGAGTGTCTAAGATCAATACGGACGAGTATTGAAGAAACTTAAGTAAGTACGGACGAGTGTTGAAAGAAATAGGGAATCAATACGAACGAAGTATTGAGGACATGAAACAAACACGGACGAGTGTGGAAAGAACAGTGTCTCGAAAACATCAAGATTGACGCATCTAAACCTCAGACGATGGGTGTGAGGGACGACTCAGAGGGGATAATGGAGTCCTAGTCAGACGACTCTGCTAGGGAAGGACGATCAAAAGTGTAAGAGTTTACTACCCTAAGGATTGGTTGAAGCCCCTATGCTGAGGAAAGAATGAGTCTGAACAGACAACTCTGCAGGGGAATACCAGTAAGGTGAACGAGTTCAAAGTAAGATTTAACCTCCTGAGTTAAATCGCTTTTGTTGGGGGACGTCCGACAACCTGGCTTATGCTTCAAATGCATATGTTTAAATTTTTCTATGGCGTAATGCTCCATATCAAATGGAAATGCTACGCATTTTGAGGATGCAATGCAAAATTGCCCATGCTATGCAAAAGAGGCTCCTCAGCAAAATAAATGCTGAGGATATGAAGGCAACTCCATCGGGGATGGCAAACTGGATTGTCCTCAGGGTCACAAACCGTGCTGAGGAAGACAAATTGAGCGGCCTTCCCGATCCAAACCTCTGCTGAAGATGAAACCCGAAGAGAACTTCCACTCCGTTGGGGATTAAGAATGACAACTGATGATGATAGAACCCAAAGATCTGATACGGAAAAGGCGCCAATAACCATTGGACTTGGAATCTGCCGGTGACGTCAACCACTAGTCAAACTGTTGAGAGGATGAACACCAAACTCTGCTTAGGGATCGCAATCAATAATACCAAACCTGCTGGGGAATACCATTGAAGTTGACCTGCTGCTGGGGAAAGGACTTTAACCTGCTGGACGTGATAGCATACCCTTGCTGGCGAGATTACACTTCCTAACCTGATGAGGAAAGTAGACACCACGAAACTGTGGGGGAGTATAAGATCTCTACCAAGGAGAGACACCAGGCAAGTCTCCTGCTGGAGATGCAACGTTATCATGTCTGATGTGGTTGACTTTCGAACATTCACTGGGGAGTAATAAACCAATCTGACTGGGGAAGGTAAATCTATGCACTCTTGCTGGGGAGAGAGAGGTTCTCGACGCTCTGCTGTGGACGCTAGCTCTTCTGTATTAAAGAGAAAGACTTTACTGGGGACGGGAGGTCAAACGAGCCTCTTGCTAGGGATGCCCACCTGCTTGATGGGAAAGAACAAACCATCTTTACCCTGTCTGGATACTTGAACTCTTGCTAGAGAAAAGACAAATCCAACCCTTGCTGGGGAAACCAAACCTTAGGACTCTCGCTAGGGAAAACACTTTGCCGAGAACAATACAATCTTGGCTATTTCTACCGGGGACGAGTAGCAATTCTAATACCTCACTGGGGAACAATACCCTCTGGCGCCTTACCGAGGAAGAGAAACCTCATGCTGGGAACTACTTTGGCGCTTCACGCTTCTACTGATCGACCGCATGCCAATTATCATATACGGACTCCTCACTTGTCTCAGACCACCTGGCCTACTGGGAGAAATCATCTCAAGAGGATTTTACAGAAAACCCGACATTCAAAATGCCCCAGGGTATTCAAACTCTCAGAGAGATTTATGGATCTCGACGTAACTACCCCAGACTGCCTAGTTTATGAAGGAATTTGCCTCGAGATGATTCATAGTGATTTGAGATACTCTGCCCCAGTATCATGTATCTTGAAAAGATGCTTTTTTTTAACCGTCTTTTGGGGGTGGATAACTTCTCGTGCTCTTGAGGTGGTCTGCCTCGATACGAGCTTTGAAGTGATTTTTCCCCTAATTGATTGATCTTCGAGAGATTTTCCTAATCTCGATGTGATTTCCCCTGTTTGGCTGAACTTTTTAGAGATTCCTCGACGTGGTTGCTCCAGATTAGCTGAATCTTGGAATGGATTGCCCCTGCTCAACAGAGTCCTCTGGCGTTTGCATTTTATCTTGATAAATCTTTCCATTGTAGAAACTCTCCTGATATCAAGTACTTACTCGCAAGTAAAGCAATTCGTTTTGAAAAGATAATTTTAATGCAATGCACATGACAGTTTTGAAATCCAAGTCTGTTCACTAGAAAATGTCGTGACATATAGTGAATGAATCATTTATCAGAATGTCACATCGATACCAACATGAATGGTAAGAAAAACCTTTTAGGAGTCAGAACTGACGTGATTTTAACCGAGGTATGCTTTCGAAACAACCCTGCTTCAATTAGGTCTTTTAAAGGTTGTAACGTGGCCTGGTTCACGGTTTGAGAAAGAAAGGATACAAGGCTCAAAGTTTTATTTTAACCCGCCCATTCCCCTTGATATTCTCCAGTCCTATGTTCAGCTAACTTGACACAAGCGCTCACCTTTCAAAAAGGTTAATGAACGGTAGGAGGATAAAAGGAACCCACACGGTTTTCGGAGTGACAGTCACCCCTTTTGTCTTTGGTGTCTGTAGCCACACGACTTGTTCTTTGCTCGAGGATTTTCCTTTTGTAATCCATTTTGCTTTTTGTTCTTTTGTTTTTTATTTCCCTGATTTTTGGCTGGACTGATTCTTTTTGAATCTTTCGATTTTTAAGTCCAGCGGGATGCCCTAACTTTTGGCTAAGTCACTTGTTTTCAAGTTTCGAATTAGCGGGATTTTCTTTTTTCTTTTTCTTTTGATTCCCTTTTTTTTTTAGCAAATCATGTGACACTGGTTTGTCTGACTTGTTTGAAGGGGTTGTGACTGTCTCACTCTTCAGTTGGTGAGGGATACCCATTATGATTTGATCCTCGAACGGGACACTCCTCTTGAAATTTGAACGCAAGGTCAAATTAACTGACACCTACCCTGCCCCGGGTTAAGATTGAGGGTTTTTCGTTTTCAGGAAGAATCTCCTACTACTAGGCTCGACGGGGTTTACAAGGGATTATCTTCCTTATGTCTCCGATGTTTGGGGATTCGAAACAATGCATGTACATCATCAACAGGGTTCTTGTTTAAAAGCATACAATCGGAAGCTTTGCGTCTTTCAATTTCGTCATCCTCCCTCGGATCCTGCTTAAACAAGCATATGATATCGATGAAAAAGTATGAGTGAACACGAATGGATTTAATCAAAGCATGCATGTTCATTTCATTATCATTATCAATTAAAAACAGATGAGTTTTACAAATGAGTTTGTACTTTAACAGAATAGAAACTACAAATGCAAAGAAATGATATAATATAATGATTGCCAGCTCCGGAAAAATGGGCTTTCCAATCCGGATTTACTACTGAGCTAGCCATCTTCAGAATTGATCTTCGAAGTCAGTCTGAGAATCGTTTGCATAACTGCCCTCGGTAACTTCTCCCATAACATGGATTGATGAACCCACCTGACTGGATGAAGGAGAATTGTTGACCTGAATACCCTGAGGCGTGAATGAGAACATATTTGAGTCAAGAAGTGTCTGAACTTTTCTCTTGAGCACCTTACAGTCTTCAGTTGAATTCCCCTGTGCCCCAGCATGGTAGCCACAACGGGCGTTGGCATCAAAACCTGGTGGGTACGGAGGAATCACTGAATCTATCCTCTTTGGCACTAACAATCCACCTTTGATCAAATCTGGCAGTATCTGACTGTACAACATTGGCAATTGAATGGAATGCCTCTCTGACTTCCTTGGTCTTTGTCGAGCGTGCTGGTGTGGCTGACGACGGTATGATCGTTGATTCTGAGGAGGTCCCTGATTTGGATGAAGATACTGTCCTCGATACAAAGATCAAGAAGATTGCTGACTCTGACCAGTTGATATGCTTGAACGTTGAGAATGAGGTATTGTAGATTCCTGGATGGAACTAATTTCTTTCTCCAATCCTTCTTGAAAACTGACAAATGATTCATTTTCACTGGTTAGGATGTCCGAGACATCTTGGATATTTCCACATTTGAGCAGGCTCTCAATGCGTTCTCCCACTATTACCAGGTTGGAGAATTTTGTTGCCCCATTACCAATCATCTTATCCAGGTACGGTCCTTGCAACGTGTCCATGAACAGGTCAACCAATTCTCTTTCTAGAAGCGGTGGTTGAACACGAGCAGCTATCTCTCTCCATCTCTGAGCATACCCTCGGAATGATTCACTATCCGCTTGAGATAAACCTTGCACATGCAGACGGCTGGGAGCCATGTCAAGATTATAATTGTACTGCTTCACAAAGGCATTGGCTAGGTCTGACCATGATTGGATACTACCACTTTCCAACTGCATACACCAATACAATGATGCCCCACTCAGACTGTCTTGGAAACAGTGGATCATAAGTTTGTCGTTGTTGACATATGAGTTCATTCTTTGGCAAAACATCACCAAATATGGTTTTGGACATCTATCCCCTTTGTACTGCTCAAACTTCGGTGTCTTAAACTTTGGAGGCATTACAAGGCCAGGTACCAGACACATGGTCGAAGCATTCAGATCGAGAGTATCACGCCTCTCCAGGGCTTTAAGCTTCTCTTCTAATACACGGTATCTTTCATCATCAACAGTTTGTGGGTCCTTAGGCTTCATATTTGGAACTACCCCTTGGACATCTAGCACAGAAAATGTAAAACTGTGATAATCAGCGGCATCAAGAGAAGACGAATGTCCGCCTCGGACAATGGGACGTTCTTGCAGAACAGGATCCTCAACAGGGATTCGCTCCGACTGAGCTTGAGTAACATTATTCATCGGAGGTGGAATGACATTCTTAGTTCTCTGAATATTGGCATCTCCTCTTGTCATGGCTTTCATAGCTTCCACAAGTTGGTCCAACTGATTCTTCATCAATTCAACATCAGCCCTAGTCACAAACTGATTCTGCTCTTTAGAGTTCATGATTCTTCCAAAAGCTGATTCAAGTCCAATACGAAAGTCGGGAAATCCACTGCGGTTTAGACAAAGGATGGATGAGCTCACTGTTCTGGCCGGAGAAGATATGCAAAATGATGCAAAAAAGCAAATGCAATGCAAAGTTATGGATACAAAAGACATGGGATCAAAGCTTCCATATATTCTGAATAGGTGATGTGCTGCTGACTAAATAAGTTCACAGGTCTACTCTGAAGAGAATACCGAAATACCAGAATACCAGATAGCCAGAATACTAGAATAATCAGGATGTCAGAATACCAGAATAATCAGAATACTGAAATAACCAGAATATCGGAGTAGTCGGAATACAAGAATATCCAAATAATCAGAATACCATAATACCAGGCTAATAAGTCCACACTGATAAGAAGACCAGAATACTGAGTAGGTTGAAAGTTAAGGTTACCTGCAAACCTGTAAACACCCGCCCATTCTCACATGTGGGTTCTAAAAATGAAGGATCCTCAGTTTCTGGCACTGAGGTCGAGAAGCAATACTACATTCATCCTTCTGGGTACAGTATTATCGCCAATTGAGGAGTGCCTCCACTGATTCCCCCTCAAAAAAGGTCATCCTATGGCAAGTTCTCAGCTTCGGGTCCTCGGATCGAGAAGTGTAATGGGATTTCCATTTTTGGTCTGCCATTATTGCCCCTCGGGAGGAGTGCCTCAACTGAGTCCTCGGGAATGGTCACCAGAGTCGACAGCTCGTCAAGGGAATATCCAATGACCTGCATCAACATGCAGTATCGGACATCTCCTAGAAGAACCTCGTCTGGCTGTGGGTCTCGTGAACATTACACGTGGTCACCACCATGCAAGCGACATGACTATCCACTCTAAAACCTGTGTGTGTGCTCAAGCCTGGGTAGTGGGCTTATCTCTCAAATCACCCTGCCCACCAAACAGAAAAATCCAGCACAGAATATATGGCAACAGTGAAATAAAAAGCAAGTAAATGTAATAAAACAGTAAACATGCAACAATGTCATAAATAAAGCGAGTAAAGTAAACAGATAAACACCCTAAAATCGAAAACAAACAGGCGCTAGGATTGACTCTCTTAGGGAACCAGAGTCCCCAGTAGAGTCGCCAGCTGTCGTATCTGCGAAAATCAACCGGCGGAAAAGAACAGAAGAGTCGCCACCGAACGTTATTTATCCTGACGCAGGGAAAGTAAACGATCAAAGAAACCCTCAACAAAGGGAAAGGAATGGTCATCGCAACCATATCCTGGGTTCGGGAGTCGGTTACGAGAGAGGAAGGTATTAGCACCCCCTCGCGTCCATCATACTCGATGGGATCCACGCTTGTTGTTATCGATCAAAGGGTGTAGGTATCTAAAGCTCAACTGCTAACTGGAAAGGAAATGAGAAAAACAAAAACGGACTCGCAAGGATCATCGTAATCCTATGCCTACGTATCTTTGTGGACGAACGAAGAATCAGAGTCGACGTAGTTCGACGGACTACGGATTTGTGGGGGGAAGTTTGCTCGCCAAGACATTGTCGTCTTGTGCCTATGTATCCTCAATCTAACGCGAATGAGGAAGTCAGAGCAGTCGTAGTTTGACCTTACAGGGTCGGTTGTTTGTGTCTTTTAGGTGGAATATGTCAACGTTCGCGTTCTAGCAGTTTAGGTGCTGCCGCTCGTTGTGGGACTCTTACGCGTTTACCTGTTTGCGGTAGAATGGAAATGACGCATCCTTTGAGAATGGAGTGAGGGAGATGAGAAGAGAAGATAATTATTTGTTTTTGTCTTTTAAAAGAAATGGTTTTGGTTGATTATGTTTGTAACTCATATTGCACTAAAGTCTATGACATATGAACGAATGCGTCGCATGATCGTCCCCAACAGGACGTATGCTAAACACTCTAGAAAGGCGAAGGGAGACCCCCCCCTTTCATTTCCCATGTACTTAAGGCTCATGGCGTACAATGCTTGTTGCCTTTATTACATGTTTTGTGATTTTGTTTAGAGATGAGAGAAGAGACTCAAGTTGTAAAGTAAAATCTAAGGGGAGACTAATTGTAGTCCTAATGTTAGCATGCATTTGTTGGTCCTAGGGGTTGAGTTAAGAGGAAGAAAGAAGGAACTTCTACCTAGATTAACAAGTAAGGATTGCATTACCTAATTCTCATCCTACCTTAACCTTAATAAAAAATTAAGGTTAAGCTAAGATCCCAAAGGGGTGTGAAAGAGTTACACAAGCAAGCATTATATCACACAATCCACAAATGAAAGAATAAGAGAAAGCAAATGAAAAAGATGAAAGAAGAGTTGAGTAATCATGTACTCAAGTACCTTACCTCATAATCCAACCTAAGCAACCTTGGTTAAAAGAATGTAAATCACAAGCACTAGTTACCAATTAATTGAAAAGTTATGCATTAAGTTCCTAAACTAAGACTAGGTGTCCTATACTTGTGTTAGATGCAACATACAACTATAAACAATGAAAGATGAGTTCTAAGAGTGAAGTAACATGAATAGGTCAGTAAGTATACCTAATTAACTTCTATTTATGTTAACATGTCAAAAGAAATCAAACTGGGTCACACTATGCACTAAAACACCACACAATTGCATATTGTTCACAAACTATGTGAGATGAGTGTTTAGGAGTCATGTAAGTGGATTAAAACATGAGTATTCCTCAAAGTAAGAAGTGAATAGGGTGTATTTATGTGTGTAAATGTCATTGGGTTAACATGGAAGTCATGTATTAAAACATTCACAATAGTTAAGCAAGTTATACACAAGTATAGTCAACTAGGATGCAACATACAATTAGTGCTTATGCAAAAGACATGTGAGGATGAATGCATGCTATGGTATGGTATAAAATCAGAAGTGATATCATATTAAGGATGCATAAAACAACTCTTAATCATCATAGAAGTTTCACAGCATTTCAAGTTTTATAAGCTATAGCAAGGCAAACACAAAACAATATTCAAGTAAGTCCTAGAAGTTAGCTACTTGTGACACAAGTAAAAGAGAAGTGTGGAGGGTGCATACACATGTTGAGTGAGATAGGTAAGTACCTAATGATCCCTAATAGGTCATGTCTAAAGCCTACAAGAGTTGGTAAAGGATGGAACATGAAAGAGTTAGACAACTAAGCAAACAAAGTTCAATTGAGAGATGTAAGTCAAGTTGTGTTTTATGAAACCTGGAATGCAATTATGAGTCATTGTGCTTTATGAAAGTTAAGCTCAGTATTAGAGGTCATGTAAGATGTATTGAGATGTAGATTAGATGCATCATGATATGACATATTAGACAAACACACAAATGAACACAAGTTTTAACATTGATGCAACATTTATAGGTCATACAACTTCAAACAAATGAGAAGGGATTAGAGGTCAAGTGGGAATGATCAAAGATGTTATAAGTCAGTAGCTACAACATGTTTAATTTGATTTTCAAGTCCTATAAAATTTGGTAAAAGAATGTCCTCAAAGGACTTAAGAAGGGGAAACAAATCAAAGGAGCAATTCATGTTCAATTCAAACACATTACAAGTCAATCAACATTTACCAATTAGTGACCTATAAATGGGATCTAAAGACCTATAATTGTGCCAAAACAAGTGGGTAAATATGCCTTAAAAGGTCATTAAGAAGTAACATTGCTACATCATAAAAGCTCCTAAGAAAAAGACCTCAACAATCAACCAATCCAAGTAGTATTAAGCAAACAAAAGAATGGGATTAGAAGTCCTAAAAATTAGGGGAAACAAGTAAAATTATCATGAAGTCATTGGTTATGCATAGCCATAAGATAGGCTCAAAATTTATCTTTTAACATGCTCAAACTAAGCCAAACAATTCACTTATGACCAATTGTTAAACATTCACAAAATGGCACCGCAAAAACATCCAAAATTGGCCTAAAAAATCCATAAAAATTGGAAAAGGTATATAAATGTTCCCTAAAGTCAAGTATCAAATCTCATGCAAAATTTCAGTTCATAACTCTTTGTAGAAAATCACTTATGAACCATATGGCACAAAGTATTATCATAAGAACACATTCCAAATTAAATTCATGGAAAAATACCAAAACTAATTAAAAATGAAAATAAAAATTTTTAAAAATTAGTTAACACCTTTATGAATCCATATGAATTTATTTATAATTTTTGTGCAAATGAAACGATTTTTTCTAAAAGGATTTTTGCGCATGTTTGAAAAAGAAAATGAAATGCTAGAATTAGAACCAGGGGTGCAACATAGTAAAAAGTCAGTTAGAAAACGTGTTGGGCCAAACACAAGGGGGTACGAAAAGCATATAATATAATGCCCAATGTGCGTGGGTCTGATGGCCATAGTATGGGGATCAGTCAAAATATTGACTCCATCTGAGACGTTTGATCAGGTCAACATGGTGATCACTAAAAATAATCAAATCATATGGCTTGAAATCAATGGAGCATGGCAATAAGCATGGAATCACGCACACAAAGCCCTATATTCAGAAAATGAAAACACAAGCCAAAGAAATGGAGCACGTGGGGAATAACCTTACCTCATTAATGCGTTGGTGGCCATTGATTGGCCCATTTGAATTCCAAATCACACGTGGGGGATTGGATTTACACAGTGGAATCAATATTTCATGGACTAATCATAAACCAGTTTGACCGACAACATGAACTAGGGCTTAAAAAACCAGTCACCGGACTCACTTTGCGGTTGTCTTCTTCGATGCGTCACTGCCGTGGCCGGTGGTGGAAATTTCCAGAAATGGAAGAAAAGACCATGAGTCGAATCCTTTTCTCACGTAGAGTTCAAAAATGCCATTGTTTTTGCCTAATTCTAACTTAATCATACAGAAGCTCCATTGACGATTGTTGATGATGAATCTTGAAGGAGGATATAGGGAGAGAACTTGTGTAGTGAGTTTCGAAGAAAAAATCAAAAGATGCAATTTTGAGAGTGATGATGAAATCAGTTGTAACTAACTGATCTAGGGTGGTTGAGAGCTTTATATATGTGTGATTAAGAGTGTCGTTAACTTGTAATTAGGGTTAGACTTGAGTTAAGGGAGTTGGATGAGGTTTTGCAAAAATGAAGTGAAGTTAGTCATGGCACGGTTATGGTGTGCATGGAGGTGCATGGTTGCTATGGTATGCTCCATGATGAGTAATGATGATGATAAATGGTAGCTGGACTTATCACATCATTTGTACCTTGAGTTTTTATTTTTTTTGCCAATTTGAACATGAGTGGTAAGTAAGAGGTTTATGCATGGGAAGGTAAGGATTTGTTTGGATTTTTAAGGCAAATGAGGTGTGGTATGCGCATGACTTTGGATAATGGCCCTTGCATCAATGCTTTTATGATGTAGGGGCAAGATGACACATTTTATGGTGCTTGAAAACATTTTATGGTAGTCACTTTGATAGAACTTTTCTTGGTGAGGTTCGACTCACATTGAATGGTTTGTGGGTCTCTTGAAAGATGGAACTTGATAGAATAACTTTTGTGTTCATAGCAAGGCAATACAAGGTCTCTAGCTTGGTGAAATTCAGGATTGAAAGGACACACATCCAAGCTGCCATGACAATGACCTTGACATGGATTTGTTATGAGTTTCAAAGGATGATTTTTGGTGATTTGAGAAGGTTAGAACTTCATGAATATGAAACCAAATACCATAGTTCTTGTACTCATTTTGTAGGGAATACTTCAAACTACACTTTTCATGTTGAAAGCAGATGGAAAAGATGTCTTAAAAATGATGAAAAATGGGCTGGAAAAATCATCATACACGAGCTACCATGGACTTGAAATTTTCTATGTCATGTTCATGTTGGGCAACTTTGAAACCCTAACCTTTGCAAGAGCCTAACTCCTTCAATAATGGTCCAAATGAGATGAATCATATATGGTTAGAAAGCTTGAGAAACACTCTACAACTTTCATTTGAAAATATTTTTCAAAAAATGCTTGCAACATGATGAAAATTGAGGTTGAACATGGCAGAAAAATGTGAGAACTTTCCCAAAATGGAAAGTCTCTAAAACCCTACTTTCCCAAAATAGCAATTTTCACCCTTCTTGATTTTTTTATGATCCCCTTGACGTTTCTTGATAAAATTTCACCCATTGGCTATGTTTGACATGAAGAACATGATTTTGACCTTAAAAAGTCAGGAATTGACTTTTTCCCTACTTAATTGACTTTTCCCCCAATTTCTTGATTTTAAATCAGTCTTCCAATTGAACCCTCTATGAAAGAAATTGATAGCTCAAATTCCATTCCCAGACACTTAGGGACATGTGGAATATCATGGAATCAAGTCTTGTCCAAAAATCAGAAATAAACTGACTTTTGTGCAAAACCCTAGTTTGATCCTTAAAAGTCAAGAGAAAATGGTTGATCTTCAAAACTCAACTTCCTTTGACCATGATGTAGATTGCCTCAAACCAAGATGATTCAAGTGATGAGATGATGTCAAAGGTCCAAGCTCCTTGCTTATGGGGTGTGTCAAGCTTGGAATAGTCAAAACCCTAGTTGAGGATCAATAATCAAGAGAAGGTGATCCTCTTTCTCCTTCATTCCAATTTCAAGCTCTTGATGACATGGTGGGTTATATGAGTTACCTTTGAGGTATGATGATCTTTTGTGGATTTATGATTTGGGGGCATCTCATTCTCCTTGCCTTATGCAGTCAATAGTGGTGACACCCTTGATATCATGCCTTGAGAAAACCAATGATGTAGGTAATGTTTATGACCTAAATGTACATGAAGTGTGAAGCATAAGCCACCTATTGGGTATAAATAAGAGAGCAAATTTTGAGGTGTTACAGCTGCCCTTATTCAATCAGTTGTGGACCTGAAATAATGAAAGCGTCGGCTTTCAAGCGTTCGAGGTAAATTGGGATTGAATACCAACAGAAACTAAAAATTTATGCTCCAGGGTATAAAGTACGGGTAAAGGATCAGACGAGTGTAAAACTCTACTGGGGGTGAGAGGATGGGTGAGATCGAAGAATCTGTTAGGGATTCGAAATGACGCAGGCGGGCGTCAAAAAAATAAGTACAAACATGAATGAACGATTCAGTTAACGACACAAACGAGTATCGGAAAATGATACCTACGTGTATCAAGGGCACGAACGAGTGTTTGGGTTAACGACACAAACGAGTATCGAAAGTCGATACGGACGGGTATCAAAGAAAGAGAACAAACATGAACCAGTGATTTAGTTAACGACACGGACGAGTATCGAAAGATGATACTTACGCATATCAAAGAAAGATGAAAACGGCCGAGTGTCAAGAAGAAGATCGAATATAAAAATAACCACACTAAATTCGCAACCTGCGAGGAAGGGACGACTCCTCTGGGGAACCATTAACAAGAGACGTAAAACCATGGACACAGACGGGTGCCAAAATCAATACGGATGAAGTATTGAAATAGAACGAAGCAAACAAGGATGGGTGCTTAATTGCACTGGGGATAGACACGGGCGAGTGATGAAAGGACACGGACGAGTGTCTAAGAATCTAGAGTTAATACAGGCAAACACGGACGAGTGTCGAGAGAAATGAGGATCAATACGAACGAGTATTAAGGGAGCTTAAGAAAACACGAACGAGTGTTGGAATATCACGATGAGTGTCTAAGAATTTAGGGTCAATACGGACGAGTATTGATTAACCTGAAACAAACATGGACGAGTGTTGAAAGACCACGGACGAGTGTCTAAGAATTTAGGGTCAATATGGACGGGTATTAATTAACCTGAAACAAACACGAACCAGTGTTGAAAGACCACAGACGAGTGTCTAAGAATTTAGGGTCAATACGGATGAGTATTGATTAACCTGAAACAAACACGGACGAGTGTTGAAAGACCACGGACGAGTGTCTAAGAATTTAGGGTTAATACGGACGAGTATTGATGAAACTGAAAACAAATACGAACGAGTATTGATGAAACTGAAAACAAATACGAATGAGTATTGATGAAACTGAAACAAACATGGATGAGTGTTGGAAGACCACTGACGAGTGTCTAAAAATCTAGGGTCAATACGAACGAGTATTGATTAACCTGAAATAAACACGGACGAGTGTCTACACGTTCAAGGATCAATACGAATAAGTATTGATTAGCCCGAAACAAACACGGACGAGTGTTGAAAGACCACGGACGAGTGTCTACACGTTCTAGGATCAATACGAACGAGTATTGATTAACCTGAAACAAACACGGACGAGTGTTGAAAGACCACGGACGAGTGTTTACACGTTCTAGGATCAATACGAATGAGTATTGATTAACCTGAAATAAACACGAACGAGTGTTGAAAGATCAATATGGACGAATATTGAAGAAAGTGAGACAGACACGGACGAGTGTTGAAAGATCAATATGGACGAATATTGAAGAAAGTGAGATAAACACAAACGAGTGTCTAAGATCAATATGGAAGAATATTGATGAAACCGAAGTAAACATGGATGAGTGTTTAAGATCAATACGGACGAGTATTGAAGAAACCAAAGTAAACTCGGACGAGTGTCTAAGATCAATACGGACGAGTATTGAAGAAACTGAAGTAAACACTGACGAGTGTCTAAGATCAATATAGACGAGTATTGAAGAAACTGAATTAAACACGGACGAGTGTTGAAAGAAATGGGGAATCAATATGAACGAAGTATTAAGGACATGAAACAAACACTGACGAGTGTGGAAAGAACAGTGTCTTGAAATATCAAGATTGACGCATCCAAACCTCGGACGATGGGTGTGTGGGACGACTCAGAGGGGATAATAGAGTCCTAGTCAAACGACTCTGCTAGGGAAGGACGATCAAAAGTGTAAGAGTTTACTACCCTAAGGATTGGTTGAAGCACCTGCTTGTGGTGAGCAGTCACATGGTTTTATGCTGAGGAGAGAAGGAGTCTGAACAGACAACTCTGCAGGGGAATACCAGTAAGGTGAACGAGTTCAAAGTAAGATTGAACCTCCTGAGTTAAATCGCTTTTGTTGGGGGACGTCCGGCAACGAGAATATCCAAACCTGGCTTATGCTTCGAATGCATATGTTTGAATTTTTCTATGGCGTAATGCTCCATATCAAATGGAAATGCTACGTGTTTTGAGGATGCAATGCAAAAATACCCATGCTATGCAAACGAGGCTCCTCAACAAAATTAATGCCGAGGATATGAAGGCAACTCCACCGGGGATGGCAAACTGGATTGTCCTCAGGGTCACAAACCGTTCTGAGGAAGACAAATTGAGCGGCCTTCCCGATCCAAACCTCTGCTGAAGATGAAACCCGAAGAGAACTTCCACTCCGTTGGGGATTAAGAATGACAAATGATGATGATAGAACCTAGAAATGGAAGAAAAGACCATGAGTCGAATCCTTTTCTCACGTAGAGTTCAAAAATGCCATTGTTCAAGATCTCAAGACGTAAATCTCACCTTTGGCTGTTTTTTTCTATCAGAAACAATGCCTCCCTAAGGAGGACCCAAGTAACAAGTTAACTACACCGTTCCTAACCACATGATGCTACATGAATGCTTGAAAGAAAATCTCACTAGCCTTTAATGTATCTCACTGCAAATCTTTCAAAAAACCCCTAGCAACTCCGTGTACACCTTCAAATCACCTCTGGATGCGAAATAAACGCATAGAATGGCCTGAATCTCGCTGGAAATTGAGATTGATGATGATGATGGTAAAACTTGAATCTGGTGATGGAGCACTTCCAGCATCAATCCAATGCATACAGAAGCTCCATTGATGATTAATGATGATGAATCTTGAAGGAGGATACAGGGAGAGAACTTGTGTAGTGAGTTTCGAAGAAAAAATCAGAAGATGTAACTTTGAGAGTGATGATGAAATCAGTTGTAACTAACTGATCTAGGGTGGTTGAGAGCTTTATATATGTGTGATTAAGAGTGTGGTTAACTTGTAATCAAGGTTAGACTTGAGTTAAGGGAGTTGGATGAGGTTTTGCAAAAATGAAGTGAAGTTAGTCATGGCACGGTTATGGTGTGCATGGAGGTGCATGGTTGCTATGGTATGCTCCATGATGAGTAATGATGATGATAAATGGTAGCTGGACTGGTCACATCATTTGTACCTTGAGTTTTTTTTTCAATTTGAACATAAGTGGTAAGTAAGAGGTTTATGCATGGGAATGTAAGGATTTGTTTGGCTTTTTAAGGCAAAATGAGGTGTGGTATGTGCATGACTTTGGATAATGGCCCTTGCAGCAATGCTTTTATGATGTAGGGGCAAGATGACACATTTTATGGTGCTTGGAAACATTTTATGGTAGTCACTTTGATAGAACTTTTCTTGGTGAGGTTTGACTCACATTGAATGGTTCTTGGGTCTCTTGAAAGATGGAACTTGATAGAACAACTTTTGTGTTCATGGCAAGGCAATACAAGGTCTCTAGCTTGGTGAAATTCAGGATTGAAAGGACACACATCCAAGCTTCCACGACAATGACCTTGACATGCATTTGTTATAAGTTTCAAAGGATGATTTTTGGTGATTTGAGAAGGTTAGAACTTCATGAATATGAAACCAAATACCATAGTTCTTGTACTCATTTTGTAGGGAATACTTCAAACTACACTTTTCATGTTGAAAGCAGATGGAAAAGATGTCTTAAAAATGATTTAAAATGGGCTGGAAAAATCATCATACACGAGCTGCCATGGACTTGAAATTTTCTAAGTCATGTTCATGTTGGGCAACTTTGAAACCCTAACCTTTGCAAGAGCCTAACTCCTTCAATAATGGTCCAAATGAGATGAATCACATATGGTTAGAAAGCTTGAGGAACACTCTACAACTTTCATTTGAAAAGATTTTTCAAAAAATGCTTGCAACATGATGAAAATTGAGCTTGAACATGGCTGAAAAATGTGAGAACTTTCCCAAAATGGAAAGTCTCTAAAACCCTACTTTCCCAAAATAGCAATTTTCACCCTTCTTGATTTTTTTTATGATCCCCTTGACATTTCTTGATCAAATTTCACCCATTGGCCATGTTTGACATGAAGAACATGATTTTGACCTTAAAAAGTCAGGAATTGACTTTTTCCCTGATTAATTGACTTTTCCCCCAATTTCTTGATTTTAAATCAGTCTTCCAATTGAACCCTCTATGAAAGCAATTGATAGCTAAAATTCCATTCCCAGACACTTAGGGACATGTGGAATATCATGGAATCTAGTCTAGTCCAAAAATCAGAAATAAACTGACTTTTGTGCAAAACCCTAGTTTGATCCTTAAAAGTCAGGAGATAATGGTTGATCTTCAAAACTCAACTTCCTTTGACCATGATGTAGATTGCCTTAAACCAAGATGATTCAAGTGATGAGATGATGTCAAAGGTCCAAGCTCCTTGGTTATGGGGTGTGTCAAGCTTGGAATAGTCAAAACCCTAGTTGAGGATCAATAATCAAGAGAAGGTGATCCTCTTTCTCCTTCCTACCAATTTCAAGCTCTTGATGACATGGTGGGTTATATGAGTTACCTTTGAGGTATGATGATATTTTGTGGATTTATGATTTGGGGGCATCTCATTCTCCTTTCCTTATGCAGTCAATAGTGGTGACACCCTTGATATCATGCCTTGAGAAAACCAATGATGTATGCAATGTTTATGACCTAAATGTACATGAAGTGTGAAGCATAAGCCACCTATTGGGTATAAATAGGAGGGAAAATTTTGAGGTGTTACACCTTTGCCCGTCCTGCGTGCTAGGGGCTTTATGACATTTTTGTATGTACTATTTGCATAATGGGCTTATGCCCGACCTAATGTTTTATCTTGTATATTTGTGTGTGTGATGTTTGTATGCTTGATGATATATCTGTTTTGTTTTTGTATAAGTAATTTGGGGGTTTTGCTCGACTTTGTTGATCCTCGACGGTGTAGGGAACTGGTCGAGTGGCCGGAACTGTATTCCGAGCTTTAACGAGGCTAAGAGCTCCATCGAGGTCTTAGCTTCGTGGCGTGAACTTCCCATCGCGAGCTGGGTGTTCTGCCTAATTGGTACGACGACGATGGAGCTCGGTCGAGGTATCCTCGTCGGATCAATGGTCCTCACGCACACACAACGCGGGCCCTTGTCTTCTTGTTTCATGGAGGGGAGTCGCGGTTGTACCTTAGTGCGCCCCCATGGTCGCGACGTAGCTGTGCCGCGGACAGCGCTTAACTGTAGTACTGTTTAAGCTTCTCAGCATTCCATGGTCGAGCAAGTTCCTCCCCGTGTAGATTTTTGAGGTAGTCGGCTCATGTCCCCATTTTCGCGCGGACGCGGTAAGGACTCTCCCAGTTTGCGGCGAGTGTGCCTTCTCGCGAATCTTTCTGGTTCCTTCGTAGGACAAGGGAGCCTACCTGAGAATCATGCTTAATAACTTTGTTGTTATAACGTAGAGTTATCTTCTGCTTGAGTGAGGCTTTGCGGAGGGAAGCGCCCGACCTTATCTCTTCGACGAAGTCGAGCTCCTTCCCGAGGGCCTCATCGTTTGTCTCCTCGTCAAGGGGAGACTCCGTTCTTCTTGAGGGTTCCCTTATTTCCATGGGGATCACCGCCTCCATTCCGTAAGTCAAACGGAAGAGGGTCTCCCCGATAGTGGAGTGCGAGGTTGTTCTGTAGGCCCAAAGGACGCTGTATAGTTCCTCGACCCATCTTTTCTTGGCGTTGCCCAGTCTCCGTTTCAAACCTCGCAGGATCACCCTGTTCGTGGCTTCATCCTAGCCGTTCGTTTGTGGGTGCTCGACCGAAGTGAAGTGTTGCTTCGTGCCCAACTTCGTGACGAAGTCCTAAAAGTTCTTATCAGTGAATTGTGTCCCGTTGTCAGTGACAATTGCCTGGGGCACGCCAAACCGAGCTAGTATGTTCCTCTTGTAGAAACGTAGTATGTTGTGGGCCGTGATTTTGGCCTGGGCTTCGGCCTCGATCCATTTCGTGAAATAATCAACGCCGATGATCAGGTACTTGATTTGGTACGACCCCACAACGAAGGGCCCGAGGATATTCATCCCCCACCATGCAAACAGCCACGGGGACGATAGTGTTTTGAGCTCAATGGACGGGGCCAGGTGCATGTCCCCATGTCGCTGGCATCTGTCGCACTTATTGGTGTGTTCCTTGGCGTCCTGCTGCATGGTGGGCCGGTAGTACCCCGCTTGTAACGCTTTACGGGCTAGTGATCGTTCGCCGAGGTGTTGCACATTGATCCCCTCGTGGATCTCCTGGAGTATGTCGGGGACCTTAGAATCCTCGACGCATCTGAGAAGAGGGATCGAGAAGCCGCATCGATATAGTTTGTCTTCGACGATTATATAGGAGCAGGTGTAACACCCCACTTTCCCATTTTAAAAAATAAATAAATAATTGTGAAATTATATCAGAGTTTACACAAAACAAGTAGGATGTCACATCTCATAAAAATAAACTGAAGTCTTAATTACTTCATTCACTTTATTACTCATAAAAATTATTCTTACAGCGGAATCATAATTCAATTCAATCTATGGCACTAAGGCCTTCACCACAATACTCTCCACATAAAAAGTGGTCTAATACAAGTTTAATAAATGAGATACGTAACGAAATAACATGGTATAAAACATAACAAATCCCCCAATATCCCGTGTTACGTATCAGAGCGACTCCTAAGACTCGATCGAGCAACACAAGCTCCACGCACTACTCAGGTACCTGCTTATCTGTACTTCCCGAGAAGCACAGACACAATAAACAACAAAGGGGAGAGAACTACATTCAATCATTAACGGTGTATAATACATGTTAAGGAGTAGTCATCACACAATCACACATAAACAGCACACCATCACGACACACTTGTCACTTTCAATCATGATTCAATAAACACATAAGAATGCAATGCGACTCAATGACATTGACACAATGCATATGGTACCAATACACCATGTTTCATTCAATCGAACCCGATTCCTATTGGAATCCAGATAAATCACATACACTCCCACTGAGCAATGATTTATCTCCATCACAACTCCACATTGGAGTTCGGACAAGACTAGGCACCCATTATGGATTCCCACCAAGCTGACTCCACCAGACACATCATGAAATGCATGACACAACAGATGCACAAACACATGTATAACAATCAGCTATACATCTACATGATCCTCCTGATCACACGTGCGTTACACTCGCACCGTAATTCACCATTGAATTACTACACCTGTATCACAATATCATTACACACAAAAAGTATGCATGAGACGTTATTATCAAGCATAATACACGATCCTCATTGATCTCACGTGAGTCATACACTCACCGTAATTCCCACTAGAATTACCCACCTGCACCAATACAGTTATCACATATACAACAATCCATTACTTTGCATTAATCAGTCATTAATGAAGTAATCCACACAAAAATACAGTTTATCATATTTCCTAGTATTACTAGATTTCCATGTTCTTATATACATATATATGTCCTCACTATGAGTCGCCTTAGAATTACCACCCTGTCCAAACAGTCTCACACAGCTCACACGATTAATAACAACACCTCACGTGGCCTTAATTACCTAATTATTTAATTAATCCACCTAAATCACGTTTTATCAATTTTCTTACCATTACTAGGTTCAGCAAGTTCTGACATCTACCCCAACCTCTCAGACCAAAAGAAACTGCATCGGACACGAAATCGGGAAAGAAAACGCGACAAAACTTCGACAACAAGACAATTTCCAAGATCACGAAATAAATAAATCATTTATTGCCCTCTAAACCATTCTCAATAGAAAGAATATTTCATTAGCTTTCCAACACTTCGAACGGGGTTCAAAACGAACTCACGGATCAAAAGTTATGAAGAAAACAAAATTTGACATTTTGGAAAAACTTTGCAATCTGCGGGTCCGTACAGGTCGACCCATGAGTCGACTCATGCTGTGCAAAAACATAAAAAATTTCTGTTTTTCATCGTTAAATGCCTTCTGGACCTCCGATTTCGATTCCGTAAAAAGCCCTGGTCTCAGAATTTAACATACTACGATATTTTCACAATTAAAACGCCATCCAACACATTTACAAAAATTAACACCATTGTTATCAAAAGTGGAAAAAGTTAGTTTTTCAATCACTCAATTAAACACGTGTCAAAACATACCGACAAGTATTCTCGATTAAATCCCATCATCACCGACTATACTACGCAATCTATTCCATATTCTAACCGTTAAAACATCGATTATATTCATTTGTTCATCTATCATTCACCTATTATTACTAGCCAAACTATCATCTATTAGATCTACATTCGTCACTCTTAAACCTGTCAAAAATCAGATCTGCAAACACAGTATAACATGGCAACAACAACAGCAACTATCATTCTAATTCACAATAACAATGATCGATTTCATGCAATTCACAACAAATACACACATACCAGATTCAGATCTGCAACCACAATTACACAAATAAAATCCTACGAGGGAAAGGACCCCTCACTACCCTCTCATGATATTAACACCTATATTGAGCCCATTCTCCCCCCCCCCCCCCCTCCCTTACCTCGAATTTGGGTCTGAATTCCTGCAAAAATTGGAGAAGAAAATCCTGCCCTAGCACCCTTGTTCTTCCTCTTCTTGCTCTCTTTCTACGTGAAAAGTGATTAACTCCCTAAAACCCTCACTAACTCAGTCGTGTTTTATTTCCCTTAATTCTCTCCCACTAACCAAAATATTAATAATAATACTAATAATGTCACAATAATAATAATAATAATAATATTAATAATAATAGTAATACTAATGATGCCAACAATAATAATAATAATAATGTTAATAATACTAGTCTTAATAATAATAATAATAATAATAATAATAATAATAATAATAATAATAATATTAACCATACTACTATTACTACTTATACCTACATATTATTTATTTATCATTATATTTTTATTATCCTAAAGTTTTCATTTAATTTCCACAACTAAGGGTAACTACCACACTCACCCTTAGCCACAATTCCCTCAATTAATCAATAGATTCCATAAACAACACACAACGAATAATTATTTTAAATGGGGTGTTACAACTCTGCCCCACTTAAAATATTTTCGTCCTCGAAAATGTACTTGATGGAAACAATTCTGGACACGACTCTCGCATCTTGCTTTCCAATTCCCAGGTCACACTTTCCCCTAGTAGCTCCTTCTCAAGCTACTCTCACCAAGGAACTATCCTTGCCTCTCGGTTGCTTCCTCTCAATCACTTCAGTAATCTGTTACACAAACTCGGGTCCAAGTAACACCTTCCACCTGACTCACTAATATAGAGGTGTCCTGCCCTCCTACCATACAATGCTTTGCAAGACACCATCCCAATACTAGAATTGTAGTTAGTATAATATGTGAACTAGATCAATGGCGGATGAGTATCGCATATACCATCTTTCTCCACACGCAATTTCACAATAAATCTTCCAACGACTGAATAGTCCTTCCTTCCTGACCGTCCGTCAATGGATAATAAGCCGAATTCAATTTTTGTTTAGATCCCAAAGCTTCCTGCAAGCTTTTCCAAAACTTTGAAGTAAACCTCGGATTCCTGTCCGACACTATGCCCAATGAACCCCACGCAAATTCACTAATACCCTAATATAAAATATGCTGATCTCATCAATCGATCTACAATTATTCAAATAGCATCAAAAGTCTTTCGCCTTATTCGGTAATCCAATAACAAGTTCCTCAAAATATTATTCCACTTCCATTCCGGAATTTCCCAAAGGTTGCCTCAACCTAACTGTTTCTGACGCTTAACTTCTGATTCCTGACACAACAAACAATCATACATAACCGAGTTATATTACTCTCCATGCCTGGCCACCAAAATAATCTTGTAATGTCTTAATACATTTTCGTAGCTCCTGGCCGAAAGTTCAAGCTAGTTTCTATGATTTTCCACTAGGATCCTCTTTCTCAATTCAATGTCACCTGGCACACAAATTCTTCCTTGAAATCTCAACACACCACACCATCCATGTTGAAGTCACTATCCGAACTGCCCTCACCTACAGGTATCAAATAAACCAGCTTCACGTCCAGCTTCTGTTTCTCCTTAATCACATTAAGAAAATATTATTTGCTTTAAGCATACCCAACATGACGCTCTCCGGTGTCAACTTACAACCATACCCAAGTCTCTGAAATGTTGAATTAAATCTGTTTCTCTCATCAACAAGATCGACATATGTATTTCCTTACTCCTCCAAACATTTTCTACTACATTAGCTTTTACCGGATGATAACTTAAACTAAATTCCTAATCTTTCAAAGATTCTAACTCCTTCTCTTCTCATATTCAATTCTTACTGGTCCCATAAGTACTTCTGACTCATGCGACCACTTAACACTTCTAACCTCGATCCATACTAACAATGTTTCCAAATTCTCGACACAAAAACCACTAAAGCTAACTCACAATCATGAGTAGGGTAATTCCCTTCATTTATCCTCAATTATCGTGAAACATACGTCACTACTTTACCATCTCGCACCTGCATTCTGCCTAGTCCCATTTTAGACGCATCGTAGTATACCAAAAGGTTTACTCGAATTTGGTAGCACTAACACTGGCGCTGTAGTTGGCTTCTTCTTCAGCTCTCTAACACTTTTTCTCGCACACAACATTCCAAACAAAGACTTAACCCTTTCTATTTAACTGAGTCAATGGCAACACCAACTCATAAATTCCCTCGATGAATCTTCGATAATAACCTGCTAAGTCCAATCACTCTTTATCTCTGTCACTATCTTCGGAGGTCTCCACCGAAGCAGTGTACTTACATTAGACGGACTCACCGCTATACCATTTACAGAAATAACATGTCTCAACAACTCATAGTTTGCAACCAAAAACTCACTATTCGAAATTCGTAAATAACTTGTTATCCTTCAGCACCTGCAAGGCAATCCTCAGATGCTCTGCATGATCTTCCTCGGGCTTGGAATAAATCAAAATGTCCTCAATAAATACCACAACCACCAAATCTAGATAAGCATGAAAGATACGATTCATGTACTCCTTAAATACACCCGGCGTATTAGACACTCCAAAAGGCATCACTACATTTTCGCAATATCCGTGACAAGTTTTGCACGTCGTCCCCTAAATATCATTCTCCTTCACTCGAATCTGATGATGACCCGATCTCAAATCAATTTTTCTAATAACACGAGCTCCCACAAGATGATCCATCAAGTCCTCACTACTTGGAAGCGGATATTTATTCTTAATGGTCACTTTATCTAATTGGTGGCACTCAATGCACATACGCATACTATCACCCTTCATCTTAACCAAAAACACGGATGTAACCCGCCAAGAAACATTTGGTCGGACAGACCTTTCCTTGAGTAACCCTTCCGATTATATCTTCACAAGACTCTGGAGTTTACTTTCTGTACGGAGTCATTGACATCAGATTTGTACCAAGTGCTAAATCAATAGCCAATCCTACTTCACCCTACGTCCGGAAATACATCCGAAAATCCTCCAACAATAGGTAACTCAACCCATGTAACTTCACGATCAACTCGCAATGATGCGAACATTAAGACATTGAGGCTTCACCCAATATAAGCTCATTCATTTGCTTAGCACACCACGATAGCAGTCCTCTGCTATCACCCAACTCAGATCCACACCTTGGAAGGCATCAGGAATTACACACTACCGCATATCTCTAGCCGTTACCTTGCTCTTTACTCACTGAGAAGAAATCATCAACCATACCGGATAGTCCTTCCTCGAAGACGTCTCCAACTTGACTGACAAACAAGTACCTCCCGTCCACATCGTCTCCAGGTATAAGAATCTATACCGACTCATCACAACCATTTGTAAGCACTTGGCTTAACTCCAAACAATCCACAGCATACATTATCTTAGCTGTCAAGGCACGTCTTTCCATCCAACATGATCCCGTCTACTATCAACAAGAGATTGAGGGTGATCAGTTCCTCAATTTCTCAATAGACATCCAACTATCATGACTAAGTATAGACCATCCCTACCAACTAAGACAACACTCCACTACGCATTAATCTATCCTTCCACACTGGAAGCATCTCGGAGAAGCACCAGCTTCTCCCCCACTTATTTCATCCCCAACTCCTGCAGATAACAGTTAGAAAACAAACAAGTATCGATAGTGTTCCACACACATGTCGCATACTAAAGACTAAACCACGTCAGACAACCTGGCCGGACGGACCGACCTGCTCTGATACCAATTGTAACACCCCACTTTCCCATTTTAAAAAATAAATAAATAATTGTGAAATTATATCAGAGTTTACACAAAACAAGTAGGATGTCACATCTCATAAAAATACACTGAAGTCTTAATTACTTCATTCACTTTATTACTCATAAAAATTGTTCTTACAGCAGAATCATAATTCAATTCAATCTATGGCACTAAGGCCTTCACCACAATACTCTCCACATAAAAAGTGGTCTAATACAAGTTTAATAAATGAGATATGTAACAAAATAACATGGTATAAAACATAACAAATCCCCCAATATCCCATGTTACATATCAGAGCGAATCCTAAGACTCGATCGAGCAACACAAGCTCCACGCACTACTCAGGTACCTGCTTATCTGTACTTCCCGAGAAGCACAGACACAACAAACAACAAAGGGGTGAGAACTACATTCAATAATTAACGGTGTATAATACATGTTAAGGAGTAGTCATCACACAATCACACATAAACAACACACCATTATGACACACTTGTCACTTTCAATCATGATTCAATAAACACAAGAATGCAATGCGACTCAATGACATTGACACAATGCATGGGGTACCAATACACCATGGTTCATTTAATCGAACCTGATTCCTATTGGAATCCGGATAAATCACATACACTCCCACTGAGCAATGATCTATCTCCATCACAACTCCACATTGGAGTCCGAAAAAGACTAGGCACCCATCATGGATTCTCACCTAGATGTCTCCACCAGACACATCATGAAATGCATGACACAACAGATGCACAAACACATGTATAACAATCAGTTATACATCTACACGATCCTCCTGATCACACGTGCGTTACACTCGAACCGTAATTAACCATTGAATTACTACACATGTATCACAATATCATTACACACAAAAAGTATGCATGAGACGTTATTATCAAGCATAATACACGATCCTCATTGATCTCACGTGAGTCATACACTCACCATAATTCCCACTAGAATTACCCACCTGCACCAATACAGTTATCACATATACAACAATCCATTACTTTGCATTAATCAGTCATTAATGAAGCAATCCACACAAAAATACAGTTTATCATATTTCCTAGTATTACTAGATTTCCCATGTTCTTATATACATATATATGTCCTCACTATGAGTCGCCTTAGAATTACCACTCTGTCCAAACAGTCTCACACAGCTCACACGATTAATAACGACACCTCACGTGGCCTTAATTAGCTAATTATTTAATAAGAACCCGAAAATTTGCACTCGCCGGTGCGCCCTGTTGGTTGATCGTATTGCTTGAATGGGCTTAAAGGATGCCATTCGAAGTGTATGACAGGATGGAGATGGGGTTATAGATGCCATCCAAAGTAATGTATCTAGCAGACGTGCTGGGAAATGCCAGAATAATTCTTATGCCTTGAATGTATCTGTATGATGTTCTAGAATGAGTCTACATCTTGACTGTATCTATAAGGAGATCAGAATAAGTCTTTGCCTGACTGTATCTGGGAGTCGTATTAGAATGAGTCTACGCCTGACTGTATAAGAAAAATTAGTATTAGAATGAGTCTTCGACCGACTGTATCTAAAAGATGTAATGGGATAAGTATCAGAATGAATCTGTGTCCTTGATTGTATCTGAACTGTGTCTAGAAGATGTACTAGAATGAGTATCAGAATGAATCTGTGTCTTGATTGTATCTGCACTGTGTCTAGAAGATGTACTGGAATGAGTATCTCCTGACCGTGTCCAAAGGAGTATCAGAATGAATCTTTGACTGATTGTATCTGAAAGATGATAAACCGTTGACAATACTTGTCCGTTTGAGAACTAACCTGAAAAAAATGAGTTAGTTTTGTGCAATGTCATGATATATGTAATGCATTGCGTAATAACGCTCCTAAACTAAATGAGGATGTTATATGCGTTTTGTATACGTATGCTATGATGTATTGTGAATGATATATGGGTATGAAATGTCGCTGAAGGTAGCGGTGGCTTTGAATAGTAAAGTCTGATTGGGGAAAATAAATCCCTGACTGTTGTTGGGAATGGAGAAAATAAATCTTCAGATCCTGTTTGGAATGACTCTACTGGGGATTCATACTTTCCGTTTGGGAATATTCCGCTGGGGATCTTTGACTTCCACTTGGGGATAGAAGTATTCTGTCAGGAGAGTCAGTAGTCCGTTGTTCTTTTACTGTAGAAATTGATTGTATGCATTCTGACTGGGAATAAAAGAGATGGATAATTCTCCGATGCACTATCTGACCAGGTTTCAGACACGAGTGTCAACTCTTCTGGGAATAGCATCCCGGAACGAATTCTGCTGGGGAATTGAATTCTGTATACTACATAGAGGGAATAACCTCCGATGGGGATTAGAATTCCATAGGCTGCGTTGAGGAAATTTCTATTGTATGCTGGGGAAATGATCAACTTCTTTATCTGCTAGGGGATCTATGATCATGCCAAGCTGTCTATCGAAGATATGGAAGTGAATCGCTGGAAGATGCCCCGATTTCTGTCTGAGGGCATACTAATTCTGTAGGGGAATATATTTCTATTGGGGATGAGCTTGTGAAGATAGCTCAATAGAGACAATTCCATGGAGATTGCTCTGTGGGGATATTTCCATGAACTGGCTTTATGGGGGTTCGTGGACATCTTGAACACTATCCCAACTCCTAGAATCCTTAGTAAATGTTATTCCTGTTTTCATGTATATATATTTTTTGGTAAACATCAGTCATATTCAAGTGCATATGTTCATTCAAAGTACCCATTGGACGTTTACGCAAACAAAACAGGGAAAATAAAAGCAATTTTTGAGTTTGAAAATAGACTTGTATTGATTTTGAAATTGGCCTATAAACAGGCAGTTTTGTACAAGGAGACAGAAATCCTAGTAAGAGGAAATTGTCGTAAAATTGGAAAGGTACAAAGTGATAAACAAAGAAAAACAACTATGTGGAAATGATCCCATTGAGTTCCAACTCTGCTATTGCCACTGTATCTTCAAACATCTCATCCCTTGCTGTCGGAAGAAAGATGACTGGATTGATCTGCACCGTTCGAACTTGATAAAACTAAGCTGGAAGTAGATAAGTGATTCAACGGAACATAGTCGTACGCTTTAATCCCTAAATTTTACCTGGACCGCCTTTACAGGTTTTCGGTCCACCGGGATACCCTTTTTTGCCCAAGCCTCCTTTTCAGGTTTTCGACTTGCCGGGTATACAGTTCTTTTGTATATAGATCCCTAATTTTTGCCCGAACCCTTTTGGTTCGTCGGGATGCCCTTATTTTTTCCTAGGCCAGTCAACCTAGCGGGTCTCTTTTTATGCGTAGTATCTTTTGACTATGTCCGCGTTCACAGGGTGCGGGAAATCTTCACCGTCCATGGTAGTAAGCATCATAGCACCGCCAGAAAATATTTTCTTGATTACAAATGGACCTTCATATGTGGGAGTCCATTTGCCCCTGGGATCACCCTGTGGTAGTATGATACGCTTTATTACCAAATCACCGGCCTGGTACAATTGGTGCTTGACTTTCTTGTTAAAGGCCTTGATCATACGCTTCTGATACATTTGGCCATGACAGACAGCCGCAAGCCTCTTCTCATCAATCAAATTTATCTGATCAAGTCGAGTCTGAACCCATTCATCTTCGTCCAAGCCTGCATCTTGCATAATCCTTAGGGAAGGGATCTGAACTTCAACAGGTAAAACTGCCTCCATACCATAGACTAAAGAGAAAGGGGTTGCCCCTGTTGAGGTATGTACTGAGGTGCGATAACCATGAAGAGCAAATGGTAACATCTCATGCCAATCTTTTTATGTCACCGTCATCTTTTGCAAGATCTTCTTAATATTCTGTTGGCAGCTTCCACTGCGCCATTCATCTTTGGTCGATATGGAGAAGAATTGTGATGCTTAATCTTGAACTACGTGCAGAGTTCAGTGATTATAGTATTGTTCAGATTAGTACCATTGTCTGTGATAATCCTTTCAGGGATGCCATATCGACAGATAAGGTTATGCTTGATGAACCGATCTACAACATTCTTGGTAACAGAAGCGAACGAGGCTGCTTCCACCCACTTCGTAAAGTAATCGATAGCAACAAGGATGAAACGATGTCCATTGGAAGCGGTAGGTTTAATCTCTCCAATCATATCAATGCCCCACATTGCAAAAGGCCAAGGAGCAGTTAGAACATTCAACGGAACCGGTGGTACGTGTACTTTGTCAGCATAGATCTGGCACTTGTGACAAGTTTTGGAGTGATGATGGCAATCAGTTTCCATGGTAGACCAGTAGTAACCTGCTCTCAAAATTTTCTTAGCCATTGTATGCCCACTGGAGTGAGTGCCAAAAATTCCGTCATGCATCTCTTCCATAATCTTTTATGCTTCCTTCTTGTCTACACAGCGAAGCAAGGTTGAATCGTGGTTGCGTTTGTACAAAATTCCGTTACTCAGAAAGAAATTAGCAGAGAACCTCCTTAGAAACTTCCTGTCATTGGTAGATGCCCCTTCAGGATATTCCTGAGTTTCAATATATCTTTTCACTTCGTGGAACCAAGGTTTCTCTTCTACCCCATCAGTATCAACTTCATAACAGTATGCCGGCTCGTCTAGTCTATCAATAGTAATCCTAGGAGCCTCGTTGTCCCATCTGACTTTGAACATAGATGACATGGTAGCTAACGCATCTGCCAACTGATTCTCTTCTCGTGGAATGTACTCAAAAGTGATTTCTTCAAAGTATGGAATCAAAGTCAACACATGTTCTCGGTAAGGAATGAGATTTGGATGCTTCGAGTCCCATTCTCCTTTAATCTGACTGATCACTAGGGCTGAGTCCCCATATACATTCAAGAATTTGATCCTCATATCAATGGCAGCTTTGATACCTATGATGCATGCTTCATATTCAGCCATATTGTTGGTACAGTGAAAGCAAAGTCTAGCAGTAAACGGCGTATAGCAACCCTTAGGAGAGATAATTACAGCACCAATACCATTATCGAGCGCGTTAGAAGCTCCATCAAAAACCATAGTCCATCGGGATCCTAGTTCAGGTCTTTCATATGGTCCAGGTTCTTCATAATCAGTAACAAGCAAAATATTCTCATCTGGGAACTCAAAATTCATAGACTGATAGTCGTCCACCGCTTGATAAGCCAAATGATCAGCAAGTACACTTCCTTTGATTGCTTTCTGCGTGGTGTACTTGATGTCGTATTCTGTCAAGACCATCTGCCATCTTGCTATTCGTCCGGAGAGAGCAGGTTTCTCAAATATGTATTTGATAGGATCCATCTTAGAGATCAATAAAGTGGTATGGGTCAACATATACTGTCTTAGTCGGCGAGCAGCCCATGCCAAAGCGCAGCAAGTTTTCTCAAGCAGTGAATATCTTGTTTCACAGTCAGTAAACTTTTTGCTAAGGTAGTATATTGCATGCTCTTTTCGACCAGACTCGTCATGTTGCCCCAACACACACCCCATTGAATTCTCTAGCACTGTTAAGTACATGATTAAAGGTCTTCCTTCAACTGGTGGCATCAGAACTGGAGGCTCTTGGAGATACTCCTTGATCTTATCAAAAGTTATCTGACATTCGTCATTCCACTTCACTACTTGATCTTTTCTTAGTAATTTGAAGATTGGCTCACAAGTAGCGGTCAAATGGGAGATAAATCTGGAAATATAGTTCAAACGTCCTAAGAAACCTCTGACTTCTTTCTCAGTACGGGGAGCGGGCATATCTTGTATAGCTTTTACTTTTGCAGGGTCGACTTCAATACCTTTACCACTGTCGACGAAACCCAAAAGTTTACCAGATCTAACCCCAAAGGTGCATTTGTTTGGATTCAATCTCAACTTGTACTTCTTCAACCTCTCAAACAGCTTGTGTAGGTGGTCAAGGTGCTCTTCTTCAATATGATATTTGGCTATCATATCATCAACGTATACCTCTATCTCGTGATGGATCATATCATGGAATAAAGCAACCATAGCGCGCTGGTATGTTGCCCCTGCATTCTTCAAACTAAATGGCATTACCTTGTAACAAAAGGTGCCCCACTGTGTAACGAATGTAGTCTTCTCCATGTCTTTAGGTGCCATCTTGATTTGATTATAACCTGAGAAACCATCCATGAATGAGAATACCTTGTGCTGAGCAGTGTTGTCTACCAGAACATCAATATGTGGGAGAGGAAAGTCATCTTTGGGGCTTGCCCTGTTCAGATCCCTGTAATCCACACACATACGAACCTTACCATCCTTCTTAGGCACTGGTACCACATTTGCAACCCACTGAGGATATGATGTGACAGCTAGGAAATCTGCATTGAACTGTTTCATAACCTCGACTTTGATCTTTTCAGACATCTCAGGGCGCATACGACGAACCTTCTGCTTTATCGGAGGACAACCTTCCTTCATCGGTAAATGGTGAACCACGATATCAGTATCAAGTCCTGGCATATCTTTGTAAGACCAAGCAAAAATCTCAGCATAATCACGTAGCATCCGAATCAGTCTTTTCTTGACACGGTCTTCTAATCCAGCACCTATTTTGATTTCTTTCTTATCCTCCTCAGTACCTAGATTTATGACCTCGACTGGCTCTTCGTGTGGTTGTATGATCTTTTCTTCTTGCTCTAATAGTCTAGCAAGCTCTCCAGGCACTTCACAATCTTCCTCACCTTCGTCCTCGGCTTGGTAGATCGGATTTTCGAAGTCATAATTGACGATAGCAGAACCGTTATCAATGGGATCCAGAGTGGATGTGGATCTGCAATTTATCGCGTGGGTGTGTGTAAGAACACATAGCTATTTTGATGAATATAAAGTAAAAGAAAAGACAAATGAGCGCAAAATTTGAATGCAACACGTCCATTGATTTATTGAATGAAAATATGCGATGAAATGACAACCCTAACAAATTGGCCATTGTGCCCCGGGCAAGGCACAAGGCTTAAAAGTTTTATTGTTCAAATTAACAAAACCAAACTTCAAAAATAAGAAAAACAGAAGATATCATTTACTCCTGACTAAAGGAGATAGGAATAATGTCTTCAGTCTTCCAATTGTTGAGCCCACTGCCAATGGTAGGAAAGATCCAACTGTCTAGATCACAGTCACTATCAGCATCCTCCACAGCATTGACTTGATCTTTATGAACTCCTTTGCTGGTAATGCGAATAGCACGAGCACGACGTACAGCCCTCTGAGCCTTTGAAGTGAAGCCCAAACCAAATTTGTCAGACTTGTAAGGGATGTCAGGAAGCTGACTCCAAATGGTACAACCACCTTCTTCAACCACAGCTCTAGCATCCTTTAGGGAAACCATTGTAGGAGGAACTCTAGTAACCTTGGGAACCGTAGGAACTGGTTTAGCAATAGGAGCAGTCTGAGGAGCCAATTCAAAGGCTTGATAAGGAGTCTCGAGGAATTCGCCATCCATCTCAACATACTTGAAAGTATTCAAATGACTAACCATATACTCTTCTTCACCATAGACGGTGACAATCTTGCCTTTCACGGGATACTTCAGCTTCTGATGTAAGGTAGAAGTCACAGCGCCGGCCCCATGTATCCAAGGGCGCCCAAGAAGACAGGAATAGGCAGGACGAATGTCCATTACATAGAAAGTAGAAACAAAGACTTGAGAACCCACTCTGATTGGAAGATCAACCTCCCCATGCACTAATCTCTTTGAACCATCAAAAGCTCTCACCACAACATCATTGGGTCTCAGCACAACCCCTTCGCAGTCAAGCTTCTCTAGAGCAATCTTCGGCAATACATTCAATGAGGAACCCGTGTCCACCAGTACATGAGATAGAGTAGTGCCCCTACACTCAATGGAGACATGCAGGGCCTTGTTGTGGTTCCTTCCGGCAGGAGTTAGATCAGCGTCAGAAAATCATAGACCATTATCAGTTGTCAGGCTAGCGACACAATTTTCAAACTGGTCAACAGAGGTTTCCTGCGGCACATGCGCAGATTTCAAAAACTTCACCAAAGCCTTAGCATGGGCCTCGGAGCACAACAACAGAGATAACATAGAGATCTTGGATGGGGTGTGCCCCAACTGTTCAACAACATTGTAATCACTCTTACGGATAATTTTTAGCACTTCCTCCATTTCTTTGGAGGGATCTTCGATAATAGTTTCACCCGGGGTCTTCGTTTGGGCAGGCTCAACCACCGGTTCTTTGTCTCGAGTCTCAGTAATTGATTTGGAGGCAGAGATACGAATTGGAGTAGTAACAGTCTTCGGAGAGATTTCTGGGGAGAAAACTCTTCCACTTCGGGTAACCTTACTAGTCCCAACGATATTATCAACATCCGGATTAGTAACTTCAGTAGTCTCATCAGTCAAAGGCTCTTGCTTGACACCATGAATGTAAACATCCGCACCATACTTCCAAGGGATAGCCTTGCTAGAGGAATATGGAAACGGTCCGGGCGTAGTAATAATCAGGGGAGCCACTCTAGGCTCGACAGTAATCTTCACAGGAACACTCCGCACTCTAATGCTGTACAATAACAACAAAGAAGGAATCTAATGCTGTACAATATCACCTAATGGTGCAGAGATTCCTTCTTCCCATTAGGTGGCTTCTTTGTAGTGTTTGAAGATGTAGCCACTTGTATTTTACCACTTCGAATTCCATTTTCAACACGTTCTCCTGTCAATATCAGCTCGGTGAAACCGGATGGCGAGCTTCCAAGTAGATGACTATAGAAAGGACCGGTTAATGTGCTCATGAACATGTCAATCAACTCTCTGTCAGCCAAAGGGGGTTGAACTCTGCTTGCGAGATCTCTCCACTTCTGTGCATACTCTTTAAAGCTTTCCTCAGAACCCATTGACATACTCTGTAGTTGCATTCGGGTTGGCGCCATATCAGAATTGTACTGGTATTGTTTGTAGAAAGCTGCAGCCAAATCTTCCCATGTACGAATGTTGGTACTTTCGAGTTGATAGTACCATTCCAACTGTGCTCCAGACAAACTCTCTTGAAAGAAATGTACCCACAATTTCTTGTCAGCAGTGTGTGGTTGAATCTTTCGGACATATGATCTCAAATGCAGCTTTGGACAAGAAACACCATCATACTTTGCAAAAGTGGGAATTGTGAACTTAAGGGGAATGACAACCTCTGAGACTAGACCCAGATCCTCAAAATTCAAGCCAGGCACTTTATTGATTTCCATAGCTTTCAGACATTCTTCTAATAGCTTATACTTTTCATCAGCAGGAGGGTATTGTTTAGCCAAGTAATCTTCTTCCTCTTCATCAGAATATTTGTCAGAACCATAGTTGCTTTCTTCCTTAGTTTTAACACTTTTACCATCTTCATCCTGTTCATCGTCTTGATCTACTGGAATCCCAATTTCCTTGACCTGTTTAGCCGGACCTCTGAATCTCCTCCCCAGGTTGATGATGCCAGTTGATTTTCTTGCTTTCTTCTTCTTGGTCAGAAGTGCTTTCAGTTCTTCTTGCCCCTTGGACAAGTTCAGGATCAGCTCTTGGAACTGGGCGTTCTGGGCCTGGAGATCTTTGACGGTTTGCTCGAGAGCCATTTCTTCTGAAATAAACAACGAGAAGATGAGAGACCTATCTTAGAAACCTGTTATGCAATGATTATGAGATGTAGATGCATATGCAATGATTTCAAGGACTTTAGAGTTTATCTTTGCAAACAGAAACAAAAGGGAAACTTTTATTAGTAAACTCGAAATTCAAACTTTTTTTTTATATGCCTCTTGGGCTACAATGAAAGGAAATTTCAAAAATCAAATTTAAAAACGCCTAAGGCCTCAAGTCTCCCACGGGCGCTTCCTCTTTGTGCCGATGTAAGCATTGATGCTCTGCTCCTCATGAAGTAATTTCGTCAGCTCCAACACCTTCTTCTCACTAGCATAGAACTGAGTCTCAAAGGTGTCTCTTTCTTCTTTCATCTGAACCCAGGATTTCTGCAGCTCTTCAAGATCGGTAGGCATGTCTGGATGAAGAATGACTTGAGGAACATCTCCCTCAACCTCAGGGTCAACAATCACTGGTCTGACAGCTGGATATGGCATAATGAGATCTCGAGCACGAGTGCGTACCCATCTGAGGTAAGGCTCCAAAGGAATAGAGTTCTTCTGTCCCAAGGTCCTGCTTTCAATCTTGTACACATTATTCCATGCGCGTATAAATCTTTGACGGTAACCTTGAGGATCATCTTCATAATCGAACACAATACCCTAAATAAGCATGTCATGAGGACCATTCCTTCGAGCATAACCAAACTGGCGCAAGGCTAGCGAAGGATTATAGGTGATGCCTCCCCTAATACCAAGGAGTGGCACATTGGGGAATTCCCCACAATGATCAATAAGAGTGAAGTCTTCAAGAGATCGGGCACACCAATAGATATCTAAATGGGAGAGTGACATTATCCTTCGAGACCACTGCCACCTTTGTTCATTCTTCAATACTGACCGGGGAAGGTGCGAAATAAACCACCTGGCTAGTAAGGGTACGCAACACATGAGAGTCCCTCGCTCCTTGATAGTACGAGTGTGAAGCGAATGCAGAATATCTCCGAGCAAGGTAGGTACCGGGTTATGAGTCAGAAATATTTTGATGGCGTGCGCGTCTATGAATCGGTCTGGATTAGGGAACAACACCAACCCATAGATCAATAAAGCCAAAACTTCTTCAAAAGCATGGTAACTCATAGCTCTTAGGAATAATTGAGCCTTCTCAATCAGGAACTTAGCAAGAAACCCCTTGACTCCACTCTTTGTTTCCCAATTAGATACAATGTCTGACCTCTTCAGATGTAAAGCAGCTGCAATGACTTCAGGCTTTGGAACATTTTCTAGACCGTTAAATGGCATCTGATCGAGGATAGGTATTCCAAGTAACTTAGAGAACTCCTCCATCGTGGGCACCAATTGGTAATCCGGGAAGGTGAAACAGTGGTGCCTAGGATCGAAGAATTGGAATAGGACTCTCATCATGTCTTCTTCAAAACCTGAGGTAACTAAGTCGAGTAGAAAACCATGCCTTTTGGTGAATTGAGAACCCTCGGGAACTTTTGAGACCAATTCTTTAAGCTGGGAAGGAACCCTTACAAAGTTGATTCGGATGAAATTTCTAGGAACGGAAGCCATGACCTGCAATCATGAATAAAGATAAATTCCTTGGTCCTTGAAATGGTTAGTGAAAATGATATATTATGATGTTATGATGTCATGATGTCATGTACATGTTAATAATAAACAAGTAGCACCCACAAACAAGTTATACAAGAGCCTTAGGTTTAAAGGCTTGTATGAAGTCCAAAGGTAAGTACCCTTCCCCACTGAGGTTTAGTTGGCTCAACCTGTCCTAGAATAGCAACCGGGTTCTAAAGGACTCATATCACGGATCTTTCTCAAAGGCTTTATTTTAGTGCGACACTCGAGTGGCCGACCAAAACATCCCGAAAGTCTGATCTCAATGAGTGTAGTCTCGAGTATCAACTAACTTTGGAACATGCCAAACCGGCTATCTCACTACCTTCTAATGGCCAAGGCTAAGTTCAACTAGGGTTCTAAGGGCAAATTAGTGCTTAATGACACCACGCGGCAGCCTAATGTTATCCCCAATCCAAGCCTCGAGGAACATCAGTACAAACCAAAGTGTCACACTAACGATGACTACCATATCAACCGTAGCGATACATGTCGTACAGTCTCCTTGGTCTCTTGCCATTTACCTAAGATCCTAGATCCGGGTGTAGGATCATTTACCCAAGTAATACCCCCCAAGACAAAACCCTTAAAAGTAAAGCACACAAAACAGATAATAATTAAAGAAGTTAAAGTGATCTAAACCCTAAGGTAACCCCTCTTTTAAGAATGAATCCCCAGCAGAGTCACCAGTTCTGTAACACGGTGGTTTGAACTGACTTTTAAAAATGTTGCGGTAAGCAAGAGTCGCCACCGACTTTTATTTTATCCAATAAAGAAAGGAATAAAAGAACAGGAAAGACCTTTTAAAAGATTTTGAGTTCGGGGGGTAAGTTATACAAAAGGAAGGTACGGGCACCTTTTGTATCCATGGTTATCCATGGGCTCTTAATTGCTTAGCTCACTTTACTTTGTTTGAAAAATAGTATAGTGTGTGATTAGAAAATATTTTCGTAAAGACTTTAACTTTGTAATGATCCTCGTATGGATTTATACAAAGTGTTTAGCTTTGAAAAAAATGTTTGCAAAGATGTGAGGCGTAAAGAGTGTTTTTTGAAAAGGGTGAGCAAGCATTTAAGAGTTACTACCCTAAGTTTGTAAGGTCTTTCTTGTTATTTCTTTTCTTTAGGGGTAAGATTGTCCTTACTATTAGTGAGTAAGTAGTTTTTACCTTGGATGTTAAAGGGACGAGTGTAGGGTCATCGTATGGTCATAGAAGGCAACTTGTAGGGGTATCTTAGTAATTTGAAGGGACAATCATCATTTTTCCGTAGGGTCATCGAGGGACAAGATCGTTTATTCGTAGGCAACTCGAAGGGACTATGATCTTTTATTCGAAGGGACTATGATCTTTTATTCGAAGGGACTTGATGATTTTTATTCGTAGGCAACCTTACTAAGATACCCCCACGTTCGAGGGACTTGACCAATTTAATCGAAAGGCAGCGAAGAGAGGTTACCCTAGAGGTGTAAGTGTGAAGAGTGTGTTGATTCAGTTATTTATCTTGAATTAGGATTATTCTATGTCAGGTTTTAAGTCTTGTCATGCAAACCTTAGTTACTAGCAGTTGAATATGTACAAAAAATTAAAGTGCGGGAATTTAAACCTAAGCTATTACATCCCATGAGCAGTTACAATATTTAAAAAAATGAGAGGAAATGTAAATCTACGCTATTACATCCTGTGAACAGTTACAATATTTAGGAAAATGCGAGGAATTAAAGTTCTAAATTATTACAACCAAGAAACAGTTACATAATTGAAAAATAGTGAGAAAAGATAAATAAACAGAAAAAGAAATAATGTTAATGTTTTTCTTTTTTTTTTGAAAAGAAAAGGATTTTAGGGTTAGTAATTAAAAGATTTTTAAGGTTAATAGTAATTAAAAAAACTAATTAATTAATTATGTACAAATTAATCCTAAAGTCTAATTAATTTTAATTAAAAAAATCTAATTCTAAATGAATGTCTTTTTATACTTTTTTTTTGCAATGATTTTGAATAATAAAAATAATTAAAAGTCACAATTCTAATTATTTACAAATTAATTAAGTTAATTAATGAAAATAAAAAAAATCAAAAAAAGTTGATTTAACTAATTAAAAAAAAACTAAAGTCTAATTTTCTGTGATTTTGAAAATTAATTTAACAATTTTTTATGATTTTTAAAATTTAAAAAAGAAACATGTTAATTAGATTATTAATGGGAAATAATTTAACTAATAAAAGGAAAAAATGGAAAAACAGAGAAAAAAACCAAGGGGGACGTCGCTGGGTATCGAACCCAGGATCCCCAAGTCCACACAAGCGCGCTTTTCCACTGGGCTGAAGGTGTTTTTGTGATATGGAACGAAAAACAAATAATAAATATAAAACAAAACGCAAGAATCCAGCGCCACTATTCATCGTCTTCAACCTTGGGACTGGACCTTTTTGCTATGATTTTGCCTCAATTTTGCTACGAATTAGCTACGATATTTTCGTAGCTAATGTACCTGGAATTTCAAAACTCAAAAATACAAAGGATTAAAACATCAAAGGTACTCAAATTTATTAATTAGGACCCTAGGAATTCAATGGTGCCATTAGTTTTGGTTAAAAGTGGCTGTAGCGCTAAAATCGAAGAACACCCTCTTTGTGCCCTAACCATGGCAAGTCTTGATTCCTGCACCAAAGCTTGTTAGTAATTGATCAAAACCGATCTAAACATCATAATTAGTAAGAATATAAACATGAATAACACTTATAATGCATGAAAGATGAGATTTGAAAAGTGAAAATTTCAAGAAATGGCCATGGCTTGATGTGCGCATTTCACTTGCTTCCAACCTTCAAGAGTGATGGGGATTGGCTCCTGGGATTGTTTTGAGACGATTTGGACGTGAAAAAAATCGTGAAAACTCGCTATGAAGTGTTTTTATGATTTTTTCTAGTTTTGCCTCTTTTTGAAAATATTTTTGGGTTGCTTCAAGTGATTTTTTCGTGTCCTTCAAGTTTGGATATGGCCATGTATTTATAGGAGAGGAATTAGGTTGAAAAATTCCATGGGCTTGGATCAAAATTTGAATGATAATGAATGGTGTTCAAAACTTACCATTTTCTCCCATTTGGCCATCCAATCTTCCCTTAACAATCTTGCACGAATTTAAATCAGATAATATGCTCATAAACCTCAATATTTGATTCCCTAATCAACCACAAATCAAATCTCTTGATTTGATATATTTATTTTGATTTAAATTGAATTTAAAGGATTTAAATCCAATAAAATATGGAATAAATAATAAAAAATCAGAAAATGTGATCAAATGGTCGTGGACCATCTTGAAATGAAGTTTGGGTTGTCACAAAATGGGCCCTTTTGGCAAAAAGTGGAGTTTGGCCATTATTTGCTTTGTGCACCTCCTCAAAATTGTCCAACTTTGGCAATGCATAACTTCCTCAATTTTTATCATTTGGATGAGTTCTTGGACTTTTTAGAAACCTCAAGATGTCCTCTAATCACTCCTTTTGGTCCCATGTCAATTTGATCTCCCATGTTCAAGTTATGAGCTTTTGAAAAATGTTGACTTTTGTTGACTTTCAAAATGACCTATAATGTCTTGGCTCATATCTCCCGAATGAAGCATTTCTGGACTTGGCTTGTGAGACACAAAGTTGTAGGGAATTAAATTTCCTTCAAGATGGGCTTTGGTTGAGGAATTTTAGATGAAGTATGTGGAAGTTATGCCTGGTCAAAGTATAGTTGACTTTTCCTACAAAAACCCTAATTTAGTAACTCCCGATTCTTGATGATTCTGAGGTTTCCTTGATGAATCATGATCAACCCTTGATCAAAAGATGAATTTCACCCCATAATCTTGATGTTGACCAAAAATCTTGAGGTTTGACTTTGTGTTGACCACAGTTGACTTTTTGACCAAGTTAACTGATTTTTTACTGTCTGAACATCTGACTGACCAAACTTGTAAGGAAAGTCTTGAAACTTGTTATGAGGATTCTTTGAAGTGTATGGGACACCATGAAGTCCTTTTGAAGCTTTATAAGTTCAATCTACTTTGAGAAGTACACAACCTTAGTTAGATTTATTGCTTAGGAGGAGGTTTAGTCTGATGAAACTTTTGAGTACTCTTGAGCAACTGAAAATCTTATGAATCACTAGGAGACCTCTTGAGGCATATTGTCTTGAATATGTGAGGGTAAATTTTGGGGTACAACACATGGGTTCGGGAGTCGGTTACGAGAGAGGAAGGTATTAGCACCCCCTCGCGTCCATCATACTCGATGGGATCCACACTTGTTGTTATCGATCAAAGGGTGTAGGTATCTAAAGCTCAACTGCTAACTGGAAAGGAAATGATAAAAACAAAAATGGACTCGCAAGGATCATCGTAATCCTATGCCTACGTATCTTTGTGGACGAACGAAGAATCAGAGTCGACGTAGTTCGACGAACTACGGATTTGTGGGGGGAAGTTTGCTCGCCAAGACATCGTCGTCTTGTGCCTATGTATCCTCAATCTAACGCGAATGAGGAAGTCAGAGCAGTCGTAGTTTGACCTTACAGGGTCGGTTGTTTGTGTCTTTTAGGTGGAATATGTCAACGTTCGCGTTCTAGCAGTTTAGGTGTTGTCGCTCGTTGTGGGACTCTTACGCGTTTACCTGTTTGCGGTAGAACGGAAATGACGCATCCTTTGAGAATGGAGTGAGGGAGATGAGAAGAGAAGATAATTATTTGTTTTTGTCTTTTAAAAGAAATGGTTTTGGTTGATTGTGTTTGTAACTCATATTGCACTAAAGTCTATGACATATGAACGAATGCGTCGCATGATCGTCCCCAACAGGACGTATGCTAAACACTCTAGAAAGGCGAAGGGAGACCCTCCCCCTTTCATTTCCCATGTACTTAAGGCTCATGGCATACAATGCTTGTTGCCTTTATTACATGTTTTGTGATTTTGTTTAGAGATGAGAGAAGAGACTCAAGTTGTAAAGTAAAATCTAAGGGGAGACTAATTGTAGTCCAAATGTTAGCATGCATTTGTTGGTCCTAGTGGTTGAGTTAAGAGGAAGAAAGAAGGAACTTCTACCTAGATTAACAAGTAGGGATTGCATTACCTAATGCTCATCCTACCTTAACCTTAATAAAAAATTAAGGTTAAGCTAAGATCCCAAAGGGGTGTGAAAGAGTTACACAAGCAAGCATTATATCACACAATCCACAAATGAAAGAATAAGAGAAAGCAAATGAAAAAGATGAAAGAAGAGTTGAGTAATCATGTACTCAAGTACCTTACCTCATAATCCAACCTAAGCAACCTTGATTAAAAGAAGGTAAATCACAAGCACTAGTTACCAATTAATTGAAAAGTTATGCATTAAGTTCCTAAACTAAGACTAGGTGTCCTATACTTGTGTTAGATGCAACATACAACTATAAACAATGAAAGATGAGTTCTAAGAGTGAAGTAATATAAATAGGTCAGTAAGTATACCTAATTAACTTCTATTTATGTTAACATGTCAAAATAAATCAAACTGGGTCACACTATGCACTAAAACACCACACAATTGCATATTGTTCACAAACTATGTGAGATGAGTGTTTAGGAGTCATGTAAGTGGATTAAAACATGAGTATTCCTCAAAGTAAGAAGTGAATAGGGTGTATTTATGTGTGTAAATGTCATTGGGTTAACATGGAAGTCATGTATTAAAACATTCACAATGGTTAAGCAAGTTATACACAAGTATAGTCAACTAGGATGCAACATACAATCGGTGCTTATGCAAAAGACATGTGAGGATGAATGCATGCTATGGTATGGTATAAAATCAGAAGTGATATCATATTAAGGATGCATAAAACAACTCTTAATCATCATAGAAGTTTCACAGCATTTCAAGTTTTATAAGCTATAGCAAGGCAAACACAAAACAATATTCAAGTAAGTCCTAGAAGTTAGCTACTTGTGACACAAGTAAAAGAGAAGTGTGGAGGGTGCATACACATGTTGAGTGAGATAGGTCAGTACCTAATGACCCCTAATAGGTCATGTCTAAAGCCTACAAGAGTTGGGAAAGGATGGAACATGAAAGAGTTAGACAACTAAGCAAACAAAGTTCAATTGAGAGATGTAAGTCAAGTTGTGTTTTATGAAACCTGGGATGCAATTATGAGTCATTATGCTTTATGAAAGTTAAGCTCAGTATTAGAGGTCATGTAAGATGTATTGAGATGTAGATTAGATGCATCATGATATAACATATTAGACAAACACACAAATGAACACAAGTTTTAGCATTGATGCAACATTTATAGGTCATACAACTTCAAACAAATGAGAAGGGATTAGAGGTCAAGTGGGAATGATCAAAGATGTTATAAGTCAGTAGCTACAACATGTTTAATTTGATTTTCAAGTCCTATAAAATTTAGTAAAAGAATGTCCTCAAAGGACTTAAGAAGGGGAAACAAATCAAAGGAGCAATTCATGTTCAATTCAAACACATTACAAGTCAATCAACATTTACCAATTAGTGACCTATAAATGGGATCTAAAGCCTATAATTGTGCCAAAACAAGTGGGTAAATATGCCTTAAAAGGTCATTAAGAAGTAACATTGCTACATCATAAAAGCTCCTAAGAAAAAGACCTCAACAATCAACCAATCCAAGTAGTATTAAGCAAACAAAAGAATGGGATTAGAAGTCCTAAAAATTAGGGGAAACAAGTAAAATTATCATGAAGTCATTGGTTATGCATAGCCATAAGATTGGCTCAAAATTTATCTTTTAACATGCTCAAACTAAGCCAAACAATTCACTTATGACCAATTGTTAAACATTCACAAAATGGCACCGCAAAAACATCCAAAATTGGCCTAAAAAATCCATAAAAATTGGAAAAGGTATATAAATGTTCCCTAAAGTCAAGTATCAAATCTCATGCAAAATTTCAGTTCATAACTCTTTGTAGAAAATCACTTATGAACCATATGGCACAAAGTATTATCATAAGAACACATTCCAAAGTAAATTCATGGAAAAATACCAAAACTAATTAAAAATGAAAATAAAAATTTTAAAAAATTAGTTAACACCTTTATGAATCCACATGAATTTATTTATAATTTTTGTGCAAATGAAACGATTTTTGCTAAAAGGATTTTTGCGCATGTTTGAAAAAGAAAATGAAATGCTAGAATTAGAACCAGGGGTGCAACATAGTAAAAAGTCAGTTAGAAAACGCGTTGGGCCAAACACAAGGGGGTACGAAAAGCATATAATATAATGCCCAATGCGCGTGGGTCTGATGGCCATAGTATGGGGATCAGTCAAAATATTGACTCCATCTGAGACGTTTGATCAGGTCAACATGGTGATCACTAAAAATAATCAGATCCTATGGCTTGAAATCAATGGAGCATGGCAATAAGCATGGAATCACGCACACAAAGCCCTATATTCAGAAAATGAAAACACAAGCCAAAGAAATGGAGCACGTGGGGAATAACCTTACCTCATTAATGCGTTGGTGGCCATTGATTGGCCCATTTGAATTCCAAATCACACGCGGGGGATTGGATTTACACAGTGGATTCAATATTTCATGGACTAATCACAAACCAGGTTGACCGACAACATGAACTAGGGCTTAAAAAACCAGTCACCGGACTCACTTTGCGGTTGTCTTCTTCGATGCGTCACTGCCGTGGCCGGTGGTGGAAATTTCCAGAAATGGAAGAAAAGACCATGAGTCGAATCCTTTTCTCACGTAGAGTTCAAAAATGCCATTGTTTTTGCCTAATTCTAACTTAATCATACAACACGAAGCCAAATAATTTAAGGTCTCAAGGCCTAAAACTCACATTTGGATGATTCTTTCTATCAGAAACAATGCCTCCCTAAGGAGGACCCAAGTAACAAGTTAACTACATCGTTCCTAACCACATGATGCTACATGAATGCTTGAAAGAAAATCTCACTAACCTTTAATGGATCTCACAACAAATCTTTCAATAAAACCCCTAGCAACTCCGTGTACACCTTCAAATCACCTCTGGATGCGAAATAAACGCATAGAATAGCCTGAATCTCGCTGGAAATTGAGATTGATGAAGATGATGGTAAAACTCGAATCTGGTGATGGAGCACGTTCAGCTTCAATCCAATGCATACAGAAGCTCCATTGACAATTGTTGATGATGAATCTTGAAGGAGGATATAGGGAGAGAACTTGTGTAGTGAGTTTCGAAGAAAAAATCAAAAGATGCAATTTTGAGAGTGATGATGAAATCAGTTGTAACTAACTGATCTAGGGTGGTTGAGAGCTTTATATATGTGTGATTAAGAGTGTCGTTAACTTGTAATTAGGGTTAGACTTGAGTTAAGGGAGTTGGATGAGGTTTTGCAAAAATGAAGTGAAGTTAGTCATGGCACGGTTATGGTGTGCATGGAGGTGCATGGTTGCTATGGTATGCTCCATGATGAGTAATGATGATGATAAATGGTAGCTGGACTTATCACATCATTTGTACCTTGAGTTTTTATTTTTTTTGCCAATTTGAACATGAGTGGTAAGTAAGAGGTTTATGCATGGGAAGGTAAGGATTTGTTTGGCTTTTTAAGGCAAATGAGGTGTGGTATGCGCATGACTTTGGATAGTGGCCCTTGCAGCAATGCTTTTATGATGTAGGGGCAAGATGACACATTTTATGGTGCTTGAAAACATTTTATGGTAGTCACTTTGATAGAAATTTTCTTGGTGAGGTTCGACTCACATTGAATGGTTTGTGGGTCTCTTGAAAGATGGAACTTGATAGAATAACTTTTGTGTTCATAGCAAGGCAATACAAGGTCTCTAGCTTGGTCAAATTCAGGAATGAAAGGACACACATCCAAGCTGCCATGACAATGACCTTGACATGGATTTATTATGAGTTTCAAAGGATGATTTTTGGTGATTTGAGAAGGTTAGAACTTCATGAATATGAAACCAAATACCATAGTTCTTGTACTCATCTTGTAGGGAATACTTCAAACTACACTTTTCATGTTGAAAGCAGATGGAAAAGATGTCTTAAAAATGATGAAAAATGGGCTGGAAAAATCATCATACACGAGCTGCCATGGACTTGAAATTTTCTATGTCATGTTCATGTTGGGCAACTTTGAAACCCTAACCTTTGCAAGAGCCTAACTCCTTCAATAATGGTCCAAATGAGATGAATCACATATGGTTAGAAAGCTTGAGGAACACTCTACAACTTTCATTTGAAAAGATTTTTCAAAAAATGCTTGTAACATGATGAAAATTGAGGTTGAACATGGCAGAAAAATGTGAGAACTTTCCCAAAATGGAAAGTCTCTAAAACCCTACTTTCCCAAAATAGCAATTTTCACCCTTCTTGATTTTTTTATGATCCCCTTGACGTTTCTTGATAAAATTTCACCCATTGGCTATGTTTGACATGAAGAACATGATTTTGACCTTAAAAAGTCAGGAATTGACTTTTTCCCTGCTTAATTGACTTTTCCCCCAATTTCTTGATTTTAAATCAGTCTTCCAATTGAACCCTCTATGAAAGAAATTGATAGCTCAAATTCCATTCCCAGACACTTAGGGACATGTGGAATATCATGGAATCAAGTCTTGTCCAAAAATCAGAAATAAACTGACTTTTGTGCAAAACCCTAGTTTGATCCTTAAAAGTCAAGAGAAAATGGTTGATCTTCAAAACTCAACTTCCTTTGACCATGATGTAGATTGCCTCAAACCAAGATGATTCAAGTGATGAGATGATGTCAAAGGTCCAAGCTCCTTGCTTATGGGGTGTGTCAAGCTTGGAATAGTCAAAACCCTAGTTGAGGATCAATAATCAAGAGAAGGTGATCCTCTTTCTCCTTCATACCAATTTCAAGCTCTTGATGACATGGTGGGTTATATGAGTTACCTTTGAGGTATGATGATCTTTTATGGATTGATGATTTGGGGGCATCTCATTCTCCTTGCCTTATGCAGTCAATAGTGGTGACACCCTTGATATCATGCCTTGAGAAAACCAATGATGTAGGTAATGTTTATGACCTAAATGTACATGAAGTGTGAAGCATAAGCCACTTATTGGGTATAAATAAGAGAGAAAATTTTGAGGTGTTACAGCTGCCCTTATTCAATCAGTTGTGGACCTGAAATAATGAAAGCGTCGGCTTTCAGGGGTTCGAGGTAAATTGGGATTGAATACCAACAGAAACTGAAAATTTACGCTCCAGGGTATAAAGTACGGGCAAAGGATCAGACGAGTGTAAAACTCTACTGGGGGTGAGAGGATGGGTGAGATCGAAGAATCTGTTAGGGATTGGAAATGACGCAGGCGGGCGTTAAAAAAATAAGTACAAACATGAATGAACGATTCAGTTAACGACACAAACGAGTATCGGAAAATGATACCTACGTGTATCAAGGGCACGAACGAGTGTTTGGGTTAACGACACAAACGAGTATCGAAAGTCGATACGGACGGGTATCAAAGAAAGAGAACAAACATGAACCAGTGATTTAGTTAATGACACGGACGAGTATCGAAAGATGATACTTACGCATATAAAAGAAAGATGAACACGGCCGAGTGTCAAGAAGAAGATCGAATATAAAAATAACCACACTAAATTCGCAACCTGCGAGGAAGGGACGACTCCTCTGGGGAACCATTAACAAGAGACGTAAAACCATGGACACAGACGGGTGCCAAAATCAATACGGATGAAGTATTGAAATAGAACGAAGCAAACAAGGATGGGTGCTTAATTGCACTGGGGATAGACACGGGCGAGTGATGAAAGGACACGGACGAGTGTCTAAGAATCTAGAGTTAATACAGGCAAACACGGACGAGTGTCGAGAGAAATGAGGATCAATACGAACGAGTATTAAGGGAGCTTAAGAAAACACGAACGAGTGTTGGAATATTACGATGAGTGTCTAAGAATTTAGGGTCAATACGGACGAGTATTGATTAACCTGAAACAAACATGGACGAGTGTTGAAAGACCACGGACGAGTGTCTAAGAATTTAGGGTCAATATGGACGGGTATTAATTAACCTGAAACAAACACGGACCAGTGTTGAAAGACCACAGATGAGTGTCTAAGAATTTAGGGTCAATACGGATGAGTATTGATTAACCTGAAACAAACACGGACGAGTGTTGAAAGACCACGGACGAGTGTCTAAGAATTTAGGGTCAATACGGATGAGTATTGATGAAACTGAAAACAAATACGAACGAGTATTGATGAAACTGAAAACAAATACGAACGAGTATTGATGAAACTGAAACAAACATGGATGAGTGTTGGAAGACCACTGACGAGTGTCTACAAATCTAGGGTCAATACGAACGAGTATTGATTAACCTGAAATAAACACGGACGAGTGTCTACACGTTCAAGGATCAATACGAATGAGTATTAATTAGCCCGAAACAAACACGGACGAGTGTTGAAAGACCACGGACGAGTGTCTACATGTTCTAGGATCAATACGAACGAGTATTGATTAACCTGAAACAAACACGGACGAGTGTTGAAATACCACAGACGAGTGTTTACACGTTCTAGGATCAATACGAATGAGTATTGATTAACCTAAAATAAACACGAACGAGTGTTGAAAGATCAATATGGACGAATATTGAAGAAAGTGAGACAGACACGGACGAGTGTTGAAAGATCAATATGGACGAATATTGAAGAAAGTGAGATAAACACAGACGAGTGTCTAAGATCAATATGGACGAATATTGATGAAACCGAAGTAAACATGGACGAGTGTTTAAGATCAATACGGACGAGTATTGAAGAAACTAAAGTAAACACGGACGAGTGTCTAAGATCAATACGGACGAGTATTGAAGAAACCGAAGTAAACTCGGACGAGTGTCTAAGATCAATACGGACGAGTATTGAAGAAACTGAAGTAAACACTGACGAGTGTCTAAGATCAATACGGACGAGTATTGAAGAAACTGAATTAAACACGGACGAGTGTTGAAAGAAATGGGGAATCAATATGAACGAAGTATTAAGGACATGAAACAAACACTGACGAGTGTGGAAAGAACAGTGTCTTGAAATATCAAGATTGACGCATCCAAACCTCGCACGATGGGTGTGAGGGACGACTCAGAGGGGATAATAGAGTCCTAGTCAGACGACTCTGCTAGGGAAGGACGATCAAAAGTGTAAGAGTTTACTACCCTAAGGATTGGTTAAAGCACCTGCTTGGGGTGAGCAGTCACATGGTTTTATGCTGAGGAGAGAAGGAGTCTGAACAGACAACTCTGCAGGGGGAATACCAGTAAGGTGAACGAGTTCAAAGTAAGATTGAACCTCCTGAGTTAAATCGCTTTTGTTGGGGGACGTCCGGCAACGAGAATATCCAAACCTGGCTTATGCTTCGAATGCATATGTTTGAATTTTTCTATGGCGTAATGCTCCATATCAAATGGAAATGCTACGTGTTTTGAGGATGCAATGCAAAAATGCCCATGCTATGCAAACGAGGCTCCTCAACAAAATTAATGTTGAGGATATGAAGGCAACTCCACCGGGGATGGCAAACTGGATTGTCCTCAGGGTCACAAACCGTTCTGAGGAAGACAAATTGAGCGGCCTTCCCGATCCAAACCTCTGCTGAAGATGAAACCCGAAGAGAACTTCCACTCCGTTGGGGATTAAGAATGACAAATGATGATGATAGAACCTAGAAATGGAAGAAAAGACCATGAGTCGAATCCTTTTCTCACGTAGAGTTCAAAAATTCCATTGTTCAAGATCTCAAGACCTAAATCTCACCTTTGGCTGATTCTTTCTATCAGAGATAATGCCTCCCTAAGGAGGACCCAAGTAACAAGTTAACTACACCGTTCCTAACCACATGATGCTACATGAATGCTTGAAAGAAAATCTCACTAGCCTTTAATGTATCTCACTGCAAATCTTTCAAAAAAACCCCTAGCAACTCCGTGTACACCTTCAAATCACCTCTGGATGCGAAATAAACGCATAGAATGGCCTGAATCTCGCTAGAAATTGAGATTGATGATGATGATGGTAAAACTCGAATCTGGTAATGGAGCACTTCCAGCATCAATCCAATGCATACAGAAGCTCCATTGATGATTAATGATGATGAATCTTGAAGGAGGATACAGGGAGAGAACTTGTGTAGTGAGTTTCGAAGAAAAAATCAGAAGATGTAACTTTGAGAGTGATGATGAAATCAGTTGTAACTAACTGATCTAGGGTGGTTGAGAGCTTTATATATGTGTGATTAAGAGTGTGGTTAACTTGTAATCAAGGTTAGACTTGAGTTAAGGGAGTTGGATGAGGTTTTGCAAAAATGAAGTGAAGTTAGTTATGGCACGGTTATGGTGTGCATGGAGGTGCATGGTTGCTATGGTATGCTCCATGATGAGTAATGATGATGATAAATGGTAGCTGGACTGGTCACATCATTTGTACCTTGAGTTTTTTTTCCAATTTGAACATAAGTGGTAAGTAAGAGGTTTATGCATTGGAATGTAAGGATTTGTTTGGCTTTTTAAGGCAAAATGAGGTGTGGTATGTGCATGACTTTGGATAATGGCCCTTGCAGCAATGCTTTTATGATGTAGGGGCAAGATGACACATTTTATGGTGCTTGGAAACATTTTATGGTAGTCACTTTGATAGAACTTTTCTTGGTGAGGTTTGACTCACATTGAATGGTTCTTGGGTCTCTTGAAAGATGGAACTTGATAGAACAACTTTTGTGTTCATGGCAAGGCAATACAAGGTCTCTAGCTTGGTGAAATTCAGGATTGAAAGGACACACATCCAAGCTGCCACGACAATGACCTTGACATGCATTTGTTATAAGTTTCAAAGGATGGTTTTTGGTGATTTGAGAAGGTTAGAACTTCATGAATATGAAACCAAATACCATAGTTCTTGTACTCATTTTGTAGGGAATACTTCAAACTACACTTTTCATGTTGAAAGCAGATGGAAAAGATGTCTTAAAAATGATTTAAAATGGGCTGGAAAAATCATCATACACGAGCTGCCATGGACTTGAAATTTTCTAAGTCATGTTCATGTTGGGGAACTTTGAAACCCTAACCTTTGCAAGAGCCTAACTCCTTCAATAATGGTCCAAATGAGATGAATCACATATGGTTAGAAAGCTTGAGGAATACTTTACAACTTTCATTTGAAAAGATTTTTCAAAAAATGCTTGCAACATGATGAAAATTGAGCTTGAACATGGCTGAAAAATGTGAGAACTTTCCCAAAATGGAAAGTCTCTAAAACCCTACTTTCCCAAAATAGCAATTTTCACCCTTCTTGATTTTTTTTATGATCCCCTTGACATTTCTTGATCAAATTTCACCCATTGGCCATGTTTGACATGAAGAACATGATTTTGACCTTAAAAAGTCAGGAATTGACTTTTTCCCTGATTAATTGACTTTTCCCCCAATTTCTTGATTTTAAATCAGTCTTCCAATTGAACCCTCTATGAAAGCAATTGATAGCTAAAATTCCATTCCCAGACACTTAGGGACATGTGGAATATCATGGAATCTAGTCTTGTCCAAAAATCAGAAATAAACTGACTTTTGTGCAAAACCCTAGTTTGATCCTTAAAAGTCAGGAGATAATGGTTGATCTTCAAAACTCAACTTCCTTTGACCATGATGTAGATTGCCTTAAACCAAGATGATTCAAGTGATGAGATGATGTCAAAGGTCCAAGCTCCTTGCTTATGGGGTGTGTCAAGCTTGGAATAGTCAAAACCCTAGTTGAGGATCAATAATCAAGAGAAGGTGATCCTCTTTCTCCTTCCTACCAATTTCAAGCTCTTGATGACATGGTGGGTTATATGAGTTACCTTTGAGGTATGATGATATTTTGTGGATTTATGATTTGGGGGCATCTCATTCTCCTTTCCTTATGCAGTCAATAGTGGTGACACCCTTGATATCATGCCTTGAGAAAACCAATGATGTATGCAATGTTTATGACCTAAATGTACATGAAGTGTGAAGCATAAGCCACCTATTGGGTATAAATAGGAGGGAAAATTTTGAGGTGTTACACCTTTGCCCGTCCTGCGTGCTAGGGGCTTTATGACATTTTTGTATGTACTATTTGCATAATGGGCTTATGCCCGACCTAATGTTTTGTCTTGTATATTTGTGTGTGTGATGTTTGTATGCTTGATGATATATCTGTTTTGTTTTTGTATAAGTAATTTGGGGGTTTTGCTTGACTTTGTTGATCCTCGACGGTGTAGGGAATTGGTCGAGTGGCCGGAACTGTATTCCGAGCTTTAACGAGGCTAAGAGCTCCATCGAGGTCTTAGCTTCGTGGCGTGAACTTCCCATCGCGAGCTGGGTGTTCTGCCTAATTGGTACGACGACGATGGAGCTCGGTCGAGGTATCCTCGTCGGATCAATGGTCCTCACGCACACACAACGCGGGCCCTTGTCTTCTTGTTTCATGGAGGGGAGTCGCGGTTATACCTTAGTTCGCCCCCGTGGTCGCGACGTAGCTGTGCCGCGGACAGTGATTAACTGTAGTACTGTTTAAGCTTCTCAACATTCCATGGTCGACCGAGTTCCTCCCCGTGTAGATTTTCGAGGTAGTCGGCTCATGTCCCCATTTTCGCGCGGACGCGGTAAGGACTCTCCCAGTTTGCGGCGAGTGTGCCTTCTCGCGAATCTTTCTGGTTCCTTCGTAGGACGAGGGAGCCTACCTGAGAATCACGCTTAATAACTTTGTTGTTATAACATAGAGTTATCTTCTGCTTGAGTGAGGCTTTGCGGAGGGAAGCGCCCGACCTTATCTCTTCGACGAAGTCGAGCTCCTTCCCGAGGGCCTCATCGTTTGTCTCCTCGTCGAAGGGAGACTCCGTTCTTCTTGAGGGTTCCCTTATTTCCATGGGGATCACCGCCTCCATTCCGTAAGTCAAACGGAAGAGGGTCTCCCCGATAGTGGAGTGCGAGGTTGTTCTGTTGGCCCAAAGGACGCTGTATAGCTCCTCGACCCATCTTTTCTTGGCGTTGCCCAGTCTCCGTTTCAAACCTCGCAGGATCACCCTGTTCGTGGCTTCATCCTAGCCATTCGTTTGTGGGTGCTCGACCGAAGTGAAGTGTTGCTTCGTGCCCAACTTCGTGACGAAGTCCTAAAAGTTCTTATCAGTGAATTGTGTCCCGTTGTCAGTGACAATTGCCTGGGTCACGCCAAACCGAGCTAGTATGTTCCTCTTGTAGAAACGTAGTATGTTGTGGGCCGTGATTTTGGCCTGGGCTTCGGCCTCGATCCATTTCGTGAAATAATCAACGCCGATGATCAGGTACTTGATTTGGTGCGACCCCACAACGAAGGGCCCGAGGATATTCATCCCCCACCATGAAAACGGCCACGGGGACGATAGTGTTTTGAGTTCAATGGACGGGGCCAGGTGCATGTCCCCATGTCGCTGGCATCTGTCGCACTTATTGGCGTGTTCCTTGGCGTCCTGCTGCAAGGTGGGCCGGTAGTACCCCGCTTGTAACGCTTTACGGGCTAGTGATCGTTCACCGAGGTGTTGCACATTAATCCCCTCGTGGATCTCCTGGAGTATGTCGGGGACCTTAGAATCCTCGACGCATCTGAGAAGAGGGATTGAGAAGCCGCATCGATATAGTTTGTCTTCGACGATTGTATAGGAGCAGGTGTAACACCCCACTTTCCCATTTTAAAAAATAAATAAATAATTGTGAAATTATATCTGAGTTTACACAAAACAAGTAGGATGTCACATCTCATAAAAATAAACTGAAGTCTTAATTACTTCATTCACTTTATTACTCATAAAAATTGTTCTTACAGCGGAATCATAATTCAATTCAATCTATGGCACTAAGGCCTTCACCACAATACTCTCCACATAAAAAGTGGTCTAATACAAGTTTAATAAATGAGATACGTAACGAAATAACATGGTATAAAACATAACAAATCCCCCAATATCCCGTGTTACGTATCAGAGCGACTCCTAAGACTCAATCGAGCAACACAAGCTCCACGCACTACTCAGGTACCTGCTTATCTGTACTTCCCGAGAAGCACAGACACAATAAACAACAAAGGGGAGAGAACTACATTCAATCATTAACGGTGTATAATACATGTTAAGGAGTAGTCATCACACAATCACACATAAACAGCACACCATCACGACACACTTGTCACTTTCAATCATGATTCAATAAACACATAAGAATGCAATGCGACTCAATGACATTGACACAATGCATATGGTACCAATACACCATGTTTCATTCAATCGAACCCGATTCCTATTGGAATCCAGATAAATCACATACACTCCCACTGAGCAATGATTTATCTCCATCACAACTCCACATTGGAGTTCGGACAAGACTAGGTACCCATTATGGATTCCCACCAAGCTGACTCCACCAGACACATCATGAAATGCATGACACAACAGATGCACAAACACATGTATAACAATCAGTTATACATCTACATGATCCTCCTGATCACACGTGCGTTACACTCGCACCGTAATTCACCATTGAATTACTACACCTGTATCACAATATCATTACACACAAAAAATATGCATGAGACGTTATTATCAAGCATAATACACGATCCTCATTGATCTCACGCGAGTCATACACTCACCGTAATTCCCACTAGAATTACCCACCTGCACCAATACAGTTATCACATATACAACAATCCATTACTTTGCATTAATCAGTCATTAATGAAGTAATCCACACAAAAATACAGTTTATCATATTTCCTAGTATTACTAGATTTCCCATGTTCTTATATACATATATATGTCCTCACTATGAGTCGCCTTGGAATTACCACCCTGTCCAAACAGTCTCACACAGCTCACACGATTAATAACAACACCTCACGTGGCCTTAATTAGCTAATTATTTAATTAATCCACCTAAATCACGTTTTATCAATTTTCTTACCATTACTAGGTTCAGCAAGTTCTGACATCTACCCCAACCTCTCAGACCAAAAGAAACTGCATCGGACACGAAATCGGGAAAGAAAACGCGACAAAACTTCGACAACACGACAATTTTCCAAGATCACGAAATAAATAAATCATCTATTGCCCTCTAAACCATTCTCAATAGAAAGAATATTTCATTAGCTTTCCAACACTTCGAACGGGGTTCAAAACGAACTCACAGATCAAAAGTTATGAAGAAAACAAAATTTGACATTTTGGAAAAACTGTGCAATCTGCGGGTGCATACAGGTCGACCCATGAGTCGACTCATGCTGTGCAAAAACATAAAAAATTTATGTTTTTCATCGTTAAATGCCTTCTGGATCTCCGATTTCGATTCCGTAAAAAGCCCCGGTCTCAGAATTTAACATACTACGATATTTTCACAATTAAAACGCCATCCAACACATTTACAAAAATTAACACCATTGTTATCAAAAGTGGAAAAAGTTAGGTTTTCAATCACTCAATTAAACACGTGTCAAAACATACCGACAAGTATTCTCGATTAAATCCCATCATCACCGACTATACTACACAATCTATTCCATATTCTAACCGTTAAAACATCGATTATATTCATTTGTTCATCTATCATTCACCTATTATTACTAGCCAAACTATCATCTATTAGATCTACATTCGTCACTCTTAAACCTGTCAAAAATCAGATCTGCAAACACAGTATAACATGGCAACAACAACAGCAACTATCATTCCAATTCACAATAACAATGATCGATTTCATGCAATTCACAACAAATACACACATACCAGATTCAGATCTGCAACCACAATTACACAAATAAAATCCTACGAGGGAAAGGACCCCTCACTACCCTCTCATGATATTAACACCTATATTGAGCCCATTCTCCCCCCCCCCCTTTACCTCGAATTTGGGTCTGAATTCCTGCGAAAATTGGAGAAGAAAATCCTGCCCTATCACCCTTGTTCTTCCTCTTCTTGCTCTCTTTCTACGTGAAAAGTGATTAACTCCCTAAAACCCTCACTAACTCAGTCGTGTTTTATTTCCCTTAATTCTCTCCCACTAACCAAAATATTAATAATAATACTAATAATGTCACAATAATAATAATAATAATAATAATAATAATATTAATAATAATAGTAATACTAATGATGCCAACAATAATAATAATAATAATAATGTTAATAATACTAGTCTTAATAATAATAATAATAATAATAATAATAATAATAATAATAATAATAATAATAATAATAATCATACTACTATTACTACTTATACCTACATATTATTTATTTATCATTATATTTTTATTATCCTAAAGTTTTCATTTAATTTCCACAACTAAGGGTAACTACCACACTCACCCTTAGCCACAATTCCCTCAATTAATCAATAGATTCCATAAACAACACACAACGAATAATTATTTTAAATGGGGTGTTACAACTCTGCCCCACTTAAAATATTTTCGTCCTCGAAAATGTACTTGATGGAAACAATTCTGGACACGACTCTCGCATCTTGCTTTCCAATTCCCAGGTCACACTTTCCCCTAGTAGCTCCTTCTCAAGCTACTCTCACCAAGGAACTATCCTTGCCTCTCGGTTGCTTCCTCTCAATCACTTCAGTAATCTGTTACACAAACTCGGGTCCAAGTAACACCTTCCACCCGACTCACTAATATAGAGGTGTCCTGCCCTCCTACCATACAATGCTTTGCAAGACACCATCCCAATACTAGAATTGTAGTTAGTATAATATTTGAACTAGATCAATGGCGGATGAGTATCGCATATACCATCTTTCTCCACACGCAATTTCACAATAAATCTTCCAACGACTGAATAGTCCTTCCTTCCTGACCGTCCGTCAATGGATAATAAGCCGAATTCAATTTTTGTTTAGATCCCAAAGCTTCCTGCAAGCTTTTCCAAAACTTTGAAGTAAACCTCGGATTCCTGTCCGACACTATGCCCAATGAACCCCACGCAAATTCACTAATACCCTGATATAAAATATGCTGATCTCATCAATCGATCTACAATTATTCAAATAGCATCAAAAGTCTTTCACCTTATTCGGTAATCCAATAACAAGTTCCTCAAAATATTATTCCACTTCCATTCCGGAATTTCCCAAAGGTTGCCTCAACCTAACTGTTTCTGACGCTTAACTTCTGATTCCTGACACAACAAACAATCATACATAACCGAGTTATATTACTCTCCATGCCTGGCCACCAAAATAATCTTGTAATGTCTTAATACATTTTCGTAGCTCCTGGCCGAAAGTTCAATCTAGTTTCTATGATTTTCCGCTAGGATCCTTTTTCTCAATTCAATGTCACCTGGCACACAAATTCTTCCTTGAAATCTCAACACACCACACCATCCATGTTGAAGTCACTATCCGAACTGCCCTCACCTACAGGTATCAAATAAACTAGCTTCATGTCCAGCTTCTGTTTCTCCTTAATCACATTAAGAAAATATTATTTGCTTTAAGCATACCCAACATGACGCTCTCCGGTGTCAACTTACAACCATACCCAAGTCTCTGAAATGTTGAATTAAATTTGTTTCTCTCATCAACAAGATCGACATATGTATTTCCTTACTCCTCCAAACATTTTCTACTACATTACCTTTTACCGGATGATAACTTAAACTAAATTCCTAATCTTTCAAAGGTTCTAACTCCTTCTCTTCTCATATTCAATTCTTACTGGTCCCATAAGTACTTCTGACTCATGCGACCACTGAACACTTCTAACCTCGATCCATACTAACAATGTTTCCAAATTCTCGACACAAAAACCACTAAAGCTAACTCACAATCATGAGTAGGGTAATTCCCTTCATTTATCCTCAATTATCGTGAAATATACGTCACTACTTTACCATCTCGCACCTGCATTCTGCCTAGTCCCATTTTAGACGCATCGCAGTATACCAAAAGGTTTACTCGAATTTGGTAGCACTAACACTGGCGCTGTAGTTGGCTTCTTCTTCAGCTCTCTAACACTTTTTCTCGCACACAACATTCCAAACAAAGACTTAACCCTTTCTATTTAACTGAGTCAATGGCAACGCCAACTCATAAATTCCCTCGATGAATCTTCGATAATAACCTGCTAAGTCCAATCACTCTTTATCTCTGTCACTATCTTCAGAGGTCTCCACCGAAGCAGTGTACTTACATTAGACGGACTCACCGCTATACCATTTACAGAAATAACATGTCTCAACAACTCATAGTTTGCAACCAAAAACTCACTATTCGAAATTCGTAAATAACTTGTTATCCTTCAGCACCTGCAAGGCAATCCTCAGATGCTCTGCATGATCTTCCTCGGGCTTGGAATAAATCAAAATGTCCTCAATAAATACCACAACCACCAAATCTAGATAAGCATGAAAGATACGATTCATGTACTCCTTAAATACACCCGGCGTATTAGACACTCCAAAAGGCATCACTACATTTTCGCAATATCCGTGACAAGTTTTGCACGTCGTCCCCTAAATATCATTCTCCTTCACTCGAATCTGATGATGACCCGATCTCAAATCAATTTTTCTAATAACACGAGCTCCCACAAGATGATTCATCAAGTCCTCACTACTTGGAAGCGGATATTTATTCTTAATGGTCACTTTATCTAATTGGTGGCACTCAATGCACATACGTATACTATCACCCTTCATCTTAACCAAAAACACGGATGTAACCCGCCAAGAAACATTTGGTCGGACAGACCTTTCCTTGAGTAATCCTTCCGATTATATCTTCACAAGACTCTGGAGTTTACTTTCTGTACGGAGTCATTGACATCAGATTTGTACCAAGTGCTAAATCAATAGCCAATCCTACTTCACCCTACGTCCGGAAATACATCCGAAAATCCTCCAACAATAGGTAACTCAGCCCATGTAACTTCACGATCAACTCGCAATGATGCGAACATTAAGACATTGAGGCTTCGCCCAATATAAGCTCATCCATTTGCTTAGCACACCACGATAGCAGTCCTCTGCTATCACCCAACTCAGATCCACACCTTGGAAGGCATCAGGAATTACACACTACCGGCATATCTCTAGCCGTTACCTTGCTCTTTACTCACTGAGAAGAAATCATCAACCATACCGGATAGTCCTTCCTCGAAGACGTCTCCAACTTGACTGACAAACAAGTACCTCCCGTCCACATCGTCTCCAGGTATAAGAATCTATACCGACTCATCACAACCATTTGTAAGCACTTGGCTTAACTCCAAACAATCCACAACATACATTATCTTAGCTGTCAAGGCACGTCTTTCCATCCAACATGATCCCGTCTACTATCAACAAGAGATTGAGGGTGATCAGTTCCTCAATTTCTCAATAGACATCCAACTATCATGACTAAGTATAGACCATCCCTACCAACTAAGACAGCACTCCACTACGCATTAATCTATCCTTCCACACTGGAAGCATCTCGGAGAAGCACCAGCTTCTCCCCCACTTATTTCATCCCCAACTCCTGCAGATAACAGTTAGAAAACAAACAAGTATCGATAGTGTTCCACACACATGTCGCATACTAAAGACTAAACCACGTCAGACAACCTGGCCGGACGGACCGACCTGCTCTGATACCAATTGTAACACCCCACTTTCCCATTTTAAAAAATAAATAAATAATTGTGAAATTATATCAGAGTTTACACAAAACAAGTAGGATGTCACATCTCATAAAAATAAACTGAAGTCTTAATTACTTCATTGACTTTATTACTCATAAAAATTGTTCTTACAGCAGAATCATAATTCAATTCAATCTATGGCACTAAGGCCTTCACCATAATACTCTCCACATAAAAAGTGGTCTAATACAAGTTTAATAAATGAGATATGTAACAAAATAACATGGTATAAAACATAACAAATCCCCCAATATCCCGTGTTACGTATCAGAGCGACTCCTAAGACTCAATCGAGCAACACAAGCTCCACGCACTACTCAGGTACCTGCCTATCTGTACTTCCTGAGAAGCACAGACACAACAAACAACAAAGGGGTGAGAACTACATTCAATAATTAACGGTGTATAATACATGTTAAGGAGTAGTCATCACACAATCACACATAAACAACACACCATTATGACACACTTGTCACTTTCAATCATGATTTAATAAACACGTAAGAATGCAATGCGACTCAATGACATTGACACAATGCATGGGGTACCAATACACCATGGTTCATTTAATCGAACCCGATTCCTATTGGAATCCGGATAAATCACATACACTCCCACTGAGCAATGATCTATCTCCATCACAACTCCACATTGGAGTCCGAAAAAGACTAGGCACCCATCATGGATTCTCACCTAGATGTCTCCACCAGACACATCATGAAATGCATGACACAACAGATGCACAAACACATGTATAACAATCAGTTATACATCTACACGATCCTCCTGATCACACGTGCGTTACACTCGAACCGTAATTAACCATTGAATTACTACACCTATATCACAATATCATTACACACAAAAAGTATGCATGAGACGTTATTATCAAGCATAATACACGATCCTCATTGATCTCACGTGAGTCATACACTCACCATAATTCCCACTAGAATTACCCACCAGCACCAATACAGTTATCACATATACAACAATCCATTACTTTGCATTAATCAGTCATTAATGAAGTAATCCACACAAAAATACAGTTTATCATATTTCCTAGTATTACTAGATTTCCCATGTTCTTATATACATATATATGTCCTCACTATGAGTCGCCTTAGAATTACCACTCTGTCCAAACAGTCTCACACAGCTCACACGATTAATAACAACACCTCACGTGGCCTTAATTAGCTAATTATTTAATTAATCCACCTAAATCACGTTTTATCAATTTTCCTACCATTACTATGTTCAGCAAGTTCTGACATCTACCCCAACCTCTCAGACCAAAAGAAACTGCATCGGACACGAAATCGGGAAAGAAAACGCGACAAAATTCCGAAAACACGACAATTTTCGAAAATCACAAAATAAATAAATCATCTATTGCCCTATAAACCATTCTCAATAGAAAGAATATTTCATTAGCTTTCCAACGCTTCGAACGGGGGTCAAAACGGACTCACGGATCAAAAGTTATGAAGAAAACAAAATTTGACATTTTGAAAAAACTGTGCAATTTGCGGGTCCGTACAGATCGACCCATGAGTCGACTCATGCTGTGCAAAAACATAAAATTTTTCTGTTTTTCATCGTTAAATGCCTTCCGGACCTCCGATTTCGATTTCGTAAAAAGCCTCGGTCTCAGAATTCAACATACTACGATATTTTCACAATTAAAACGCCATCCAACACATTTACAAAAATTAACACCATTGTTATCAAAAATGGAAAAAGTTAGGTTTTCAATCACTCAATTAAACACGTGTCGAAACATACTAACAAGTATTTTCGATTAAATCCCATTATCAGCCGACTATACTACGCAATCTATTCCATATTCTAACCGTTAAAACATCGATTATATTCATTTGTTCATCTATCATTCACCTATTATTACTAGCCAAACTATCATCTATTAGATCTACATTCGTCACTCTTAAACCTGTCAAAAATCAAATCTGCAAACACAGTATAACATGGCAACAACAACAGCAATTATCATTCCAATTCACAATAACAATGATCGATTTCATGCAATTCACAACAGATACACACATACCAGATTCAGATCTGCAACCACAATTACACAAATAAAATCCTACGAGGGAAAGGACCCATCACTACCCTCTCATGATATTAACACCTATATTGAGCCCATTCTCCCCCCTTACCTCGAATTTGGGTCTGAATTCCTGCGAAAATTCGAGAAGAAAATCCTGCCCTAGCACCCTTGTTCTTCCTCTTCTTGCTCTCTTTCTACGTGAAAAGTGATTAACTCCCTAAAACCCTCACTAACTCAGTCTTACTTGTTTTATTTCCCTTAATTCTCTCCCACTAACCAAAATATTAATAATAATACTAATAATGTCACAATAATAATAATAATAATAATACACCAATAATATTAATAATAATAATAATAATAATAATAATACTAATGATGCCAACAAGAATAATAATAATCATAATAATATTAATAATACTAGTCATAATAATAATAATAATATTAACCATACTACTATTACTACTTATACCTACATATTATTTATTTATCATTATATTATTATTATCCTAAAGTTTTCATTTAATTTCCACAACTAAGGGTAACTACCACACTCACCCTTAGCCACAATTCCCTCAATTAATCAATAGATTCCATAAAAAACACACAACAAAAAATTATTTTAAATGGGGTGTTACAGCAGGCGCGTCGCCTAACGACCCCGACGTCTTTAGGGTCGTCAGGTAGCTTGCCTGTGCTGAGGTACTCGTATACCGGGGTCATCCAACTATGGCTATCTCCAATGGCATTCATGTCAGCCGCGAGGACAGTATTCTCTATGTTCGGACGAGAGAGCACCTCTTGAATGACGGATTTGTTCTCACCTTTCTTCCTTGTGCTTGCGAGTTTCGATAGAACGTCTGCTCGAGTATTGTGTTCGCGCGGGATGTGATTCACTTCCGCCGAGGAGAACTTTTTCATCATTTCCATCATGAGAGCCAAGTATTCAATGAGGCTGTCATTCTTGGCTTGGTATTCTCCCCGTACCTGGGTGGCCACGAGCTGGGAGTCGGTGAATATTTTAACCTCTTTGGCCCCGAGGTCTTCAGCTAAGCGTAACCCGACGAGGAAAGCCTAGTACTCGGCCTGATTGTTCGACGTCGGGAAACACAATGTGAAGGAGACTTCGATCAGGATGCCTTCCCCGTTCTCGAGGATGATGCCTGCTCTGCTGCCTTTCGAGCTGGATGCCCCGTCGATGTAGATCGTCCACTTTTGAGATCCGTTGGTCGAAGGCTCTGGGAGGGTTATTTCTGCCACGAAGTCGGCCAATACTTGAGCTTTCAGGACCTTCCTTCGTATTGGATGTCGAACTCAGCGAGTTCGAGCGACCATCTAAGCATCCTCCCCGCCATGTTCGGCCGACCGAGGAGTTGTCGTATGGGTTGCTTAGTCCTCACCACCATCGTGTGGGCCAAGAAGTAATGTCGCAGCCTTCATTGGGAACATTGGCCTTCTGTATATGAATTGTTCAAGGGGGATATTTCTTAGATCTAGTTATCTAAAGTTGTTATAAAAGAAAGTTCTCATGGTTTAGGTTATGTTGAAATATCCGGGAGAACGTCGGATGTAAGGAGACAAGGTTTTGTTCAGTTCTAGACGTAGTTGTCAGGGAAACTCTAAATATCTATACTAGTATTACACAGTCGATATGAGTTTATGAAAGAAGACTTACAGTGAAACAGCCCCACAATACAGTTATATACATATGAAAGCGGTAAATAAAAGCGGGTAAACACTTACTCAGTTGTAGAGCTTCCATGATGTTTGGTTAGTTGTTTAACAAAGAAATTGAAAATAATAGTATGTTACAAAATCAAAGGAGAAAGTGCTTTTGAAAGGAAAATTGGGGCTTACAGCTCAAGGAGAGGCCCAAGGTTTTATCAGTGATTGCACTGTCGTTTGTATAGAGAGACTTATGCAAGTGTCTGGGGCCCAAAAAAGGTTTTCTGTACAAAGGGATGGGTCTTATACTCTCTCAAGAGGCCCAAAAGTTTATTTTTATACAAGTGGTGGGGTTTACAACTCAAGGAGAGGCCCATGATTTTTGTTTAAAAAGGCGACGATTGCGCCGTGACTTTTGAAATACAACGGGACTTATACAACATTTGAGGCCCAAAAATGGTCTGTATTTACAAAGGATTGGGTCTTACACTCTATTAGAGGCCCAAAATGATTTTGAATGGGTCTTATAGCTCGAGGAGAGGCCCAGATGGTTTATTTTAAACGGGCGAGGATCGCGCCGAACTTTTGAAATACAACGGGACTTATACAACATTTGAGGCCCAAAATGTTTTGTTTTTCAAAAAGGGTTGGGTCTTACACTCTACTAGAGGCCCAAAAATTGTTTTTGTACCAGTGATGGGGCTTACAGCTCAAGGAGAGACCCAAAAGGTTTTGTTTATCAAAACGGCGATCGTACCGAGGTTTTTGAAAGCACAGTGGGTCTTATACGATGACCGAGCCCCAAATTATTTTTGTTTTAAAAAGGGTTGGGTCTTACACTCTATTAAAGGCCCATGAGTGTTTGAAAAAGATTTGTTAGGGTGAAAATCAACAAAACCCTAATTTCATCATTTTTAAAGTAATTATCCAAAGAAAATTAATTTAAATGATACAAATACCAAATAAGTTTTAATAAACAACTTATGATCTTTGGTTAAGGTTTGAAAAATGATATTTTAATCACGAGATGAATTAAAGCTCATTTGATTTTGATTTTTCAAGATGAATATTTATTTTTAAAAGGTTAAAAAACAAATAAAAGACATTTATTCACAAAAATACTAATTATATTAAATAAATAATATAAATCTAATTTTTGGGGGGAATAAAATATTTCAACATTTTTGTGATTTTTTGCAAAAAGAACCAATAAAAAATAATTAAAATTGAGTGAGTTATTAATTTTTCAAATCATTTAAAATAAATATGAAAAATAACAAAAAATAGGAAAAAGTGGTAAAAAAAGAGATCTGGGGCGAGGGGGATTCGAACCCCAGACCTCTCGCTTGCCAATACTCACAAACCAGCTGATCAACCACCGGTTGGAAAACCTATGGCAAGTGAAAAACATATAGAGAACTTGGTTGGAAAACCTGAAGAATGACTTCATGGCCATCTTCTTCCCCGAGCTCGTGCATGAAGCCCCCTATCTCACTCATCTCTCAACCATTTGACATGATTCAAACACCAAACTCGTGTGTTTTTTAACAAGGAACAAGATGGCAATACTTGATTTTATTTATTTTCAGTGTATAGCAAGTTATATCATCACGACCATATGAACCCTAATTTTGCAAAAGCAGTCGTGCAGACATGGTTATGAGGGCTATGATTAAATTTCTTGAGGGGAAACACTCAACACATGATGGCAATCAATTGGCAAAAATATCATGCGAGGAAATATGCATGGATCATGAAGATGGAGTTTTGAGGCTTACCTTGATGCAAGCTGAAATGGAACTCTGCACAGATGGTGTTCCAGATGCGATTTGATGATCTCTGTAGCTTTAATGGATGTTGTGGAGTGTGTTGCAAGCTTTGGAACACTCTGAAAACTTCTGGATCAAGCTGGAGAACTCCAACTGCATAATTGAGGCATAATGGCTTGGTTGAAGGGTGATTTTGAGCTAGGGGTGTTACAGTTGGTATTTAAGTGTTTGGACACCTCAAATACATCATATGTGATGTGTTTGAACAATTGGAATAGATTTCTTAGGGTTGCAACTCAAAACCCGATGGTGGTTGCTCAAAAACAAAGAAACTTGGCACTTAAGAGAGATTGAGAGAAAGCAGTGCTATAACTTGCTTTGGTGTCCCTTGAATGATCCATTGGAACCTCTATTTATAGGTGATCAACTCTTGTCTTGGAGGAATAGTGAATGGTTGTTGGATCAGATCACCTTCAAAGGGATTGGTTGGGCATAAATGCCTCTTGCATTAGGTGTAACAGCTGCTCCAAATAGATCAGTTATGCCTCGACTGAAATCACATTCCTCAGTCATTTTAATTGTTGTTTAATCAGAGAACTTGACTGAGGAGAGTGAGAATCTTGACAATGCACTATTCTACATTAATGCCCTTTGAATTCAAGGTAAAATGTGACAAAATGCATGAACTTCAAGTTGGAAGATTCCTTGGCTTTGTGACTCAGCTTTGTAGGTTGGATCAGATGTATTGTGATTGGTTTGAGTATATGTGGCATAATGATCCTTGGTTTTGATTCAGAAATCGTGTGTGGCAAGCAAACATGTAAACTGATTTTTCCAAAACAGCTTGCAGCAGCATGACTTTGGGCATGGATTTCTCTTGGCCCAAGTTGAATTAATTCATGCTGAGAGGCTCTTTGGATTCTTAGAAACATATGCAACAACATTGATGTTTACCTTTGGACTTGATTCAGCTTGTAACTATGTGAAAAGATCTCACAAGTTTTGGTGTTTTCAACAAAATCTGCCTTGGTCATAATTTTTCTAAGTGTTGGAAAATGATGTATTTTCATGTTTTAGTCATTTTGGCCCAATCATAACTCATAATCCATAATGAATTGGAGTGAGGTGTAGTTGAATCTTTTGTAGAGGGTAATGAGAGCTACAAATCTAGCTTCGGATGGGGAAAAATGGCCTTGTGGTTTAGGAGTTATGATCCTCTAAAGTTGGTACCCTAGCCACTTTGTTCCATAACTTAGAAAAATTTCTAAGTTTTTATGGTTACCCCTTTTACAAGTTATCCCACTTTTCTTGATTTTTCTTTATGAATGATGATTTCAACCACCATTAACATCATTTTAGGGTTAAGGAACCATAATTATGAAAAATCTCAAAAAGTCAAAGTTTGACTTTTGTGCACAGTTGACTTTTTGTTAGATGAATTCCAAACTGTGCGATCCTCTATGAAATTAAGTTCTTGACCTAAATCAAACTTGATGGATTGATTTCATAGGTATTATAGGGTATATTGAATCATGTCCTAGGGTTAGGGAGCATGTCCTGGTCAAAAGTCAAAGCTACAGCTGACTTTTCTCGCGAAACCCTAACTGTGGTTCATGTGAAATTGAAACTTGTTGCTCAAGCTTCTTGGATTAATCCATTGTTGCAAATGGATCAATGTAGTGTGCTAGAGACCCTCAAACCATGTCTTGAGGTCATGGCTCATGATTTGTCCCAAAAGTTAACTTAGGGGTGAATTAGGTTATGAAACCCTAATTCCTGATTTTTGATGAATGCATCCCTTGAGGTTAAATTGACTTGATGATTGGGTTTATGATGTCCCTTGGAGCATCCTAGGTTATGCTTTGAAGCATTGGCTCATGCCCAGAGGAAAAATTCCATCTGGAAGCCCTGGTCGACCATAACCCTAATTTGGTGACACTGGCGATCTTGAGGCTTAATCCACCTAGAAGGGAGCAACCTTGTGCTTAATCCTTGAAGTGGGAGTCCTCTTGATCCTTTGTGGATATTTGAGAGGCTAGACAAGTTGAAAATCATGTCATTTCTTGATTGATCCTTTGTCTAAGAGCTCTGAGAGGGCTTGAAACCCTAAGCCTTATTGTAGTGGATGCTCACCCATTTTTGGGGAGACCAATGGTTCATCCATATGGTGATGATGATTTGCACAATGATGGGAAATCTTAGTGGTCAAAATTTGGGGTATGACAGATGCCCCTATTTAATCTTCTTGGACCCGAAGGTGTGAATGGCGAAGGTATTCGGGCATTCGGGGTGCAAGAGGATTAAATATCGGAATACCCGAAATTTTGATGGTGGTTATGAGTGGCAGTTCGCGCATCCTTCCTCTTTTGCTAAGCAATGATGCTTAGAAAAGGTAAACTTCCCCTCGATCCTGGTTTCCTACCAAGGAACTGGTCTCGGTTTCTGATTTAAACTTCCCCTCGATCCTGGTTTCTCACCAAGGAACTGGTCTCAATTTCTGGAATAAACCTCCCCTCGATCCTGGTTTCCTACCAAGGATCTGGTCTCAATTTCTGATGTAAACCTCCCCTCGATCCTGGTTTCCTACCAAGGATCTGGTCTCAATTTCTGATGTAAACTTCCCCTTGATCCTGGTTTCCTACCAAGGATCTAGTCTCAATTTCTGATGTAAACTTCCCCTCGATCCTGGTTTCCTACCAAGGAACTGGTCTAAGTTTCTTTTGTCAATAAACTTTCTTGACAAGGGACGTTATGTGTAGCGGTTTTCCTCAAACTTCTCGCCGAATTTTCCTGGGGAGATGCCATTTGATGGAAAAAGTTTGGTGTCAGAGTTGCTGGGGAACCCAGTTGTCTGAGTTGCAGAGGTGCACAAACTTCTCTGTTGGAGATGCCATTTGCCGACTCTACCGGGGAAAACGAGTCTCTTGAGAGACTATTTCCGCTTGGGGTATTACATTATACTTTTCTCGGGATCTTCTCAGAAAAATTCCATATGATGTGATCTAATTTTGAGGTGCTGATGACCTTTCCGTCAGCGGACTTTTCAGAGAAAGACTGCTGCATTGTTGAATCTTTGATTAAGAGGCTTTCTCTGGGGATTTTCCTTAATCCGGGAAAGCAAAAATATCATCTTCAATGGCGAAGAGTGATGTTCGTCGACGGTCTTCTTTGGTCTCAGAGGTTCAAGTTATCAAAGTGGTCAAGAGACCAACTTTAATCCAGAGATAAGCTGGAGGAGACAGATTGTTCAGACGCAATATTTCCTGACGAGGAAAGAACCGACGACTCGATCGTGAAGACTTTTATCACTAGGGGATAAGACTGGCTAGAGTGATAGTGATGCAATATGAATATGAATGTAAATCAATAATGCAAGATGCATGTATGTATATGCTGACAAAACTGACACGACATACAAACTAGTAGATGAACACGACTAGATACTCGGCCACAGTGGGAGATAAAAATTATCGCTGGTTCAAGATAGCAATTCTGCCTTGCTTAGGTGGGATAGTCCCTGCGGGGGGCTATGTTGGTCGGGCTTAGGAGGTAAGAACTCGACCAAGGTGTGTCAGACGAAACTAGGTCTCCGACACAGTTGATCCTTCGTTCAGGCGTCTGGTTTAGAAGAAATACTTTGATTCTGCACTTTGAGGTTCGCTTACTTCTGGAGAAGCGATCGATGTTCTTCTGATGTTTAACAATTAAAAGAAATTGCCACCTTTATTTTAAAAGTAGAAAAAGTTTAACAAGTAAGTTCGTTTTTGTTTTATTTCAAGAATCGTTAATCAAGTTAAAATGTCGTTCTGTAAAGCTAAAACAAATAGGAATTGCAAACAAAAGCACAAGGGCTCAAATTTTATTGATAGGATGGAAGTCTGCCAATCGCGTGATTCCATAGAGTATATACAATGTCAGAAAATGGTAATTTAGGGGAAAAGGGCTACATCGAAACATAACGACAACTATCCTTCTACCAACTCGAAATTCTGGACATCCTGAGTTTCTGTCGAAGATGGCCCTGACTGGAGTTTTCCCGACGGATGACGTAACTGCTGCTGAGGGATTTGCCCCTGTTGAACATAGTTACTTGCCCTTATCCCTAATTTTTGCCTGGATTGTACTTTGAGATTTCCAATCCACCGGGATGATTTTTATCATGTCTCTAATTTTTGTTTGGACCGCCCTTTCGGGTTTTCAATCCACCGAGACGTTTTTTTTTTTATTATTATTTTTTATTTAGGCAAAGTATTTCTTGACTACGTCAACATTTGTGGGGTAGGCAAATTCCTCTTCGTCCATGGTTGCAAGTCTCAAGGCGCCGCCTGAGAAAGCTTTCTTGACCACATAGGGGCCGTCATATTTCGGAGTCCATTTGCCCCGAGAATCAGTGAGAAATTATTGTATCTTTTTTAGCACAAGGTCTCCTTTCCTGAAGATGCGAGGTCGGACCTTTTTGTCGAACGCATTCTTCATTCTTTGCTGATACAACTGACCGTGGCATAGTGTCGTGATTCACTTTTCCTCAATCAGATTTAGTTCGTCGTGTCGACTTTGACACCATTCAGCTTTTGTAAGCTTAGCTTCCATCAATACCCGGATTGATGGGATCTCTACTTCTATGGGGAGAACTGACTCCATGCCATAAACTAGAGAGAAATGGGTTGCCCCTGTTGAAGTGCAGACAGATGTACGATAACCGTGAAGAGCAAAGGGTAGCATCTCGTGCCAATCTTTGTAGGTTACAACCATTTTTTGAACAATCCTCTTGATGTTCTTGTTAGTCGCTTCTACCGCTCCGTTCATCTTGGGTCGGTAGGGAGATGAGTTATGGTGTTCGATCTTGAACTCTGCACACAACTCTTTCATCATCTTATTGTTCAAGTTAGATCCATTATCAGTAATGATCTGGCTTGGAACACCATAACGGCAGATGAGATTGTTTTTTATAAAGCGGACCACTACTTGACGGGTTACATTAGCGTATGACGCTGCTTCGACCCACTTGGTGAAGTAATCAATGGCTACCAGGATGAATCGATGTTCATTCGAAGCTTTGGGCTCAATCATGCCGATCATGTTGATTCCCCATATGGAAAAAGGCCATGGGGAAGAAAGAACTTTGAGATGTGTAGGCGGTACATGGATCTTGTCTGCGTATATCTGACACTTGTGACACTTCCTCATGTACTTATAGCAGTCGGATTCCATGGTCAACCAGTAGTACCCTGCTCTTAGAGTTTTTCTCGCCATCGTGTGTTCGTTGGCATGAGTACCAAAGGATCCTTCGTTAATTTCCCTTATCAGCATGTCTGCTTCTGGTCTGTCTACGCATCGGAGCAAGACCATGTCGAAGTTCCGCTTATAGAGTGTATCACCGCTCAGGAAGAAGTTTCCAGACAGCCTTCTGAGGGTCTTTATGTCTTTTCTGGATGCCCGGGTGGGTATTCCTGTTTTTGAAGGAAGCATTTGATATCATGATACCAAGGTTTGTCGTCTATGACTGCTTTGATCTCGAAGATGTAAGTGGGTCGTTCAAGGCGCATTATGTCGATCTTAGGTAGGTCATTCCGTTGACCTACACTAATCATGGAAGAGAGAGTGGCTAATGCATCAGCCATGTGATTCTCATCACGAGGGATGTGATGAAACTCGATTCTGTTGAATAAAGGCAACAACCTTCTTGCATAATCTTTGTAAGGAATCAATCCTAATTGGTATGTGTTCCAATCTCCTTTAATCTTATTGATAACCAGGGTTGAGTCGCCATATACATCCAAGTTCTTAATCCTTAAGTCGATCGCTTCTTCGAGACCCATAATACAAGCTTTGTATTCGGCCTCGTTGTTTGTGCACTTGAACGTAAGTCTGATGGTGAAAGGAATGTGGGTACCCTGACGTGTTATGATAATTACCCCAATTCCGTTTCCGTAATGATTGACAGCTCCGTCAAAAATAAGTCCCCATTGGGAATCTGGCTCTGGCACTTCACTGGGTAGCGGTTCATCGCAATCTTTCATTTTTAGATACATGACATCTTCGTCTGGGAAGTTAAATCCGACTGATTCCTGATCGTCAATCAGTTGATGAGCCAAATGATTGGCTAAAACACTTCCTTTAACGGCTTTCTGAGTGTGGTACTCTATGTCATATTCTGATAACAACATCTGCCAACGGGCAATCCTTCCCGTGAGAGCAGGCTTTTCAAAGACATACTTGATTGGATCCATTTCAGAGATTAACCAAGTAGTGTGACGAATCATGTACTGGCAAAGACGTTTGGCTGCCCAAGCCAAAGCGCAGCAAGTTTTCTCAAGCATAGTGTACCGAGTCTTGCAGTCGGTGAATTTCTTGCTCAAATAATAGATGGCAGGCTTTTTCCTTCTCGTTTTGTCTTGTTGACCAAGTACACAACCCATGGAGTCTTCCAAGATTATGAGGTAGATGATCAGTGGTCTTCCTTCCACTGGAGGTGATAGAATGGGCTCGACAGGTATTCTTTGATACTATCAAAGGCGGTTTGGCAGTCTTCTGTCCAAACGCAATCCTGATTCTTTTTGAGTAATTTGAAAATTGGCGCACATGTCACGGTCATAAGGAATATAAATCTGGAAATGTAGTTCAAACGTCCCAGGAATCCTCTGACTTGTTTTTCAGTTTTTGGAGAAGGCATTTCTTGAATAGCCTTGACCTTGTCAGGATCAACCTCAATTCCTTTCTGGCTGACGATGAACCCCAAGAGTTTCCCTGAACGGACACCGAAGGTGCATTTATTGAGATTCAAGCAGAGCTTGTACTTTCTCAACCGCTCGAATAGTTTTGACAGGTGGGTCACATTCTCCTCCTCTGTCTTAGATTTTGCAATCATATCATCGACATATACCTCTATCTCTTTGTGTATTATGTCATGAAACAGAGTAGTCATGGCCCTTTGATAGGTTGCCCCGACATTCTTCAAACCGAATGGCATTACCTTGTAACAAAAGGTACCCCATGGGGTAATGAACGAAGTTTTCTCCATGTCTTTCAGCGCCATTTTGATCTGGTTATAGCCCGAGAATCCATCCATGAAGGAGAAGACTTTGAACTTTGTTGTACTGTCTACCAGCATGTCAATGTGGGGCAAGGGAAAGTCGTCCTTTAGACTTGCCTTGTTCAGATCTCTATAATCGACACACATTCTGACTTTTCCGTCCTTTTTGGGAACGGGTACGATGTTGGCTAACCATTGAGGATATTCTGATGTGGCGAGGAAACCCGTGTCGATCTGCTTTTGTACCTCCTCTTTGATTTTGATGGCCATGTCCGGGTAAGTCCGTCTCAGCCTCTGTTTTACCGGCGGACATTCCGATCTCAACGGTAAGTGATGTTCCACGATGCTAGTATCCAACCCTGGCATGTCCTGATAGGACCAAGCGAATACATCAGGAAACTCTTTGAGAAGCTTGGTTAAACTCTTGGCAGTTGGATGGAGCAGTGCCCCAATCCTGATTTCTTTTCTCTCTTTTTCTGAACCCACGTTGATCGTTTCCAACGGCTCTTTGTGAGGTTCAATGGACCTTTCCTCCTATCGAAGTAATCGGGAGATCTCCTCTGGAATTTCGTCGTTATTTTCTTTTTCAGCCCCAAATACCGGGAACTCAAAGTTGGGAGAAGGCATTGGATCGCACGTTTCAATGGGGTTTAAAGCAAGCAATCTGCATGACGTGATTATTGTTTTTAAAAGAGATAGAGAAAATGCAAGAGTGTGTGCAGTGTATTTTTTTTTACTGCTTGTTTTTATTATTGAGTCATTTTTTAGGATTACCATTTTCTGAAAAAAGCAAAAGGAGAAAACAACAATTAATGCGGAAATTACAGAACGACGTTATTTTATTAATGAACAAGCCGATTCTTGAAACTACAGCCGTATAAAACAAAACTCTGTCGCTTTGGGCGAAGCGAAGAGGGATATTTACAGAAAGTGAGCCCTATCAAAACATCCGTTTCACCTGGGCAAGGTGAAAGGTTAAAGTAAAGATGACAATTACTTAGACTTATGAACAATCTTCGAAACATCGACAACAACCCATTGGCGGCGAATTCCTTGGTGAATCACAAAGTCTGACACCTTCCTTCTTTGGTCTTCAGAAATAACGTTGATTTCTTATGAAGCTGGATCATTGGAATCTGTCTCCCAGGCAGAGTTTTCGTAGGAGGATTCCTCAGTTGTATTTTGTGTATTATTTGTACTTTCTTCTGTATCTCCCCATCCAGTTGGCTGGATGTCTTCGAGCCTGATACGAGAGCTTTCAGGAGCAGTGTACTTGACCATATAGTCGTATTTTCCACTTGGTTGTCCCAAGGTGTCCCACACTTCTTTGGAACTGGAGGGGTCATCTCTCTCGATAACGTTGACCTCAGGGAAAGCATAGTTGATGAATTCTAGTCCAGCAAACATTGCAAATTCATCGTCGTGCTGGGTATTTTTAGGATAACCTGGGTGTTGATCCCATGACATGGTGGGGACGCAGGTATTCTTTTCAATGATGCTCAGCTGATTTTCATTGTTCGACTGACTTTCTTGCCCCAAGTCTCCTGGGTACGGCTGCCACATTGGCAGGCCATCCATCGGGCCATAGTAGTCGTGGTCAAAGTTGTCTTTCATCAGAGTGTCCTCCTCTAATGAGTTTGGCGGAGCCCGGCATCCTTCAGGTTCACAATCTCCGTAGATCATTTCGACATCTGACCTGGGTATAAATCTCGGACTCTGTGTAGGAAATCAAAAGGGAGTATGCGTTTCGTCCTGAGACGTATAACCGTCCTTGTTGAGATAGGACTTTCATTCTTCCTCCGTATCAGATGAATCATCTTTATTGATGGTATGCACTTCTTGAGTCACTGGGTGAAGGAAACCTCCACTGTGGAAGAAACTCTGAATGGGATGAAGACTTTCACCACTAGCAGCTGTCTGGGTACAGGTTGCAGTAAAACCAAGACCCTTCTTTGTTTTATTGTCAGTAGGAATGACAAGCTGCCCCCATCCTATTGTATTGGTACTCTCGACCGCTTTGATAGCATTTTTGTACAAGGAAATCGAAGTCCCCCCTTCGGATTGATTGTCTTTGTGTAGAGAAAGCGTTTGGAACTCGGTTCTGATTATCCCTTCCCGTTCTACATAAGTGGATGGCGACAAATTGCTTACGAGCAAGGCCTGCTCCCCACAAACCGTGACGAGTTGGTCGTTCTGGACGAACTTTAGCTTTTGGTGGAGGGTCGAGGTGACCGCCCCAACCTGATGTATCCAAGGTATTCCTAATAAACAACTGTATGTTGCCCGGATGTCCATGACCTGGAAAGTGACTTGGAAAGTGTGAGGACCGATAGTTATGGGAAGGTCGACTTCGCCGATAACCGTTTTTCTAGATCCGTCAAACGCTTTGACGGCGACCTCGTTGCTTGTCATCGGAGGGCCTTGGAATGATAACTGCATCAAAGTGGACTTCAGCATAACATTCAGGGCTGACCCTGTGTCTACCAGTAAGCTGGCTAAAGCATAGTCCTGGCAGTTGACTGTAATATTGAGCGCCATGTTATGACGGCGACCTTCTTCCGGTAATTCCTCATCACTAAATCCCAAGTTATTGCAGGAAGTGATGTTAGAGACAATGCTATCGAACTGTCGTATTGACACATCCTGTTCCATAAAGGCTTGCTCCAAGACTTTCTGTAGAGCCTCCATGTGCGCTTCTGAACTAATTAACAGTGATAATACCGAGATATTTGAAGGAGTTTGTAACAGCTTATCAACAATGTTATATTCACTCCTTTGGATGAGCTTCAGCATCTCATCATTGTTTTTTGAAAGGTCGGGATTACTGTATTGACCGACTGGTGGATCGGGAACTTCTGTCTGAGGTTCCTTTTTTCTGCTGGGTTCTCCAACTCCTCTGTTGAAGATTCTACCACTCCGTGTTACTCGACTGATGTCTGCAATATTCATGACGGAGGGTAACATAATTTCCTTTCCATTCTCGACTGTGGTTGCACTGTACTTGTAAGGGATAGCCTTAGTTGATTCATATGGTAGTGGTCCCGGTAGATAGATGACTATGGGAGCCTTCTGATTTTTCTGACCATCGTACGTAATTTCGATCCGTTCCCGATTGGGAACTCTCGATTCGTCAAGTAGAGGGATAATGGCACAAATATCCCTAGCCCTCTGATGATCAGAGATTACAACAATGTCCTCGATTTGATCAGCGAGGTAGTTGACTGATCCAAAACTTGAGCATGGTTGAATCTCTTTGCGGTCCAACTGACTTTGAAGGGCTGCTCACACGAGGTGGCATCCTTGATTATCCACTGAGCAAACTCCACGCCGCTCATAGTTGTGTAGTGGCACCTGGCCACGTCCACTTTGAATACAGTGTAACCTTACTAGGTTTGTTTCCATCGACCGAACACCCTGACTTTGATATCTAGTAGGATTCCCGTTAGTGATACTAATTTGGTGGGTGTCTTCATCCATATAGATTGGAAGCCACCAGTGGTTCAATAAGTGCTGAAGTGTTTCCTGGACAAGGGCACAACCTTGATCATTTTCGCAACCCGCCTCACAGCTCTGATAATCATGTGATACCAGGAACCCGAGTCGGACCTATTTAGCATGTAACTCCACCAGGCTGGTATTCATCAAGCGAATATCAAAGATCTGGATCATGTTGATTTGATAATGATTCCTATCATGGTAGTCTTGAATCCATCCAAAATCGATCTAACGCTGGAGGGCCTCTTGTATGAAAGAGCATCCCTATTTGTTTACCAAGCAAGTCTGACAGGAATTGTAATCGTGCCGCGGCAGATTATGATACTGGCTTTGCCTTGAGTGCATTGCCACCAAGTTAACATTCATCGCACGGATGTTGTCATTTTGAATGATGTTGGAATTCGTATAAACCATGTTAACTGCACGAACTCGGTGCTCTTGGATCCATCTGAGATCCATCTGTTCCTGTAGAGCTTATTGCACCACAGAACATCCTTGATTACTTTTAGAGCAGACATCACACTGGTGATAATTGTGAGGTGGCACATGGCCATATCCACTCTGTCTATAATGCATCTTAACCAAGTTGGCCCTCAACAAGAGTACATCGTGAATTTGATAGACGTTGTTAGACTCTCCTTCTATCAGATTGACTGCAGCTTTCTCGTGTTGAGGCAGTGGGTTCGTGAGAACATTCGGATTCGTATCTTTGAAAGATAAGACCCCGCTCCTAACAAGCTTTTGCACGTCGGATTTGAAACTGAGACAGTTTTCTATATTATGCCCTGGTCTTCCTTGATGGTAGGGGCAAGTCTGATCCACCTTAAACCAAAAAGGCGGATTTTCCAGTACCGTAAGAGGAGCCTTGGTCTGGACATGCCCCTTGCCCAGTAGTAAGGGAAATAGTTATGCGTATGATACGGGTATAGGATCAAATCCTGGTGGCCACGATGTACGTTTATTGTTGTATTGAGGACATGCCTGCTGAAGAGGTTGTTGTGTCCTTTGCTGAAATTGCTGTTGATTAGGTTGGCTCTGCGCAACCTGAGGTTGATACGTAGGCGCGGGGTTGATAGCAGGAGTTACAGCTGCTACTGGTTGGTACCGTCGCCTTTGCTTTCCGAGAGAGATATTCCAAATATCTTGCTCCTTTTTCTTAGGGAGAGCACTACCGTATTTTTTAGTACCGCTTGTTGACCCAGTGTCTTTGACTAGACGTTTTTCTCGAACAGCTTCCTCGAGACGTACTCCCATACCGACCATTTCGGTGAAGTCACTGGGCGCACTGGCAACCATTCTGTCGTAGTAAAATGATCTCAAGGTCTTTAAGAAAATCTTTGTCATCTCTTTTTCCTCAAGAGGTGGAAAAATTTGAGCGGAAATTTCACGCCATCTCTGAGCGTACTCCTTAAAGGTTTCCTTGTCCTTTTGCGACATTGATCTAAGTTGATCTCTGTCTGGTGCCATGTCCAAATTGTATTTATATTGTTGGACGAAGGCAGTGCCAAGATCTCTGAACATGCTGATCGTAGTGCGGTTTAAACCCATGTACCATTTTAATGCGGCACCGGTTAAACTATCCTGAAAGTAGTGGATCAGTAGATCCTGGTTCTCTGTCTGAGCTAACATTCGCCGAGCGTACATCACCAAATGGCTTTGAGGGCAAGAGTTACCCTTGTACTTTTCAAAATCGGGTACTTCGAACTTGTGCGGAACTTTCATATTCGGGACCAAGCAGAGATCTGCGGCGTCCTTTCCAAATAAATCCTGACCGCGAATAGCTTGCAGTTCCTTCTGCATTTCCAGGAACTGTTCCTGGAACTCGTTCATTCTTTCGAACATGCTTTCGTTTCCACCAGAAGGTATCTATGGAATCTGTCCTTTCGGGACAGTGTGCACCACAGGGGGTGGTACCGTTACTACGGCAGTGAATCTTGGCGTTTCCCGAAGTTTGTAACCTTCAGGAGTCCTCATTATGCCTCTGGCATCCTCGCTTTCCCAAAGTTTGTAACCTTCAGGCCCAGCGGCTTCTGCTATGATTCCTTGATCTTCAGTGATCGGCGGAACATATCCTTCCGGGATATAGTTAACAGGTATGCCCCAGGGACGATCTTTCGGCATTTGATACCTATGATCATACTTCTCTACTATGGGCATTGAGGGGATCTCTGAGGTCACAGTTCTTTGTAGTTGAGCTTCTGCCATGGCTTGCATGTCGTTACAAAGCTTTCTCATATCCTCTCTTAGAGCGTCGATCTCTTCTTTCAACTCTCTGTTCTCTTCCTCGAGATCATCCATCTTTTTCTGACGATTGGCCCGAGTATTGTACGAATGAGGCAGTTTGACTCTAGAACCGAGACACAAATGTGAGATTCATAGGTAAGAAGAATACGTGACGTGAGAATGATGAATGCAATGATTATATTAATTGTTTTTTGGTTTAATCAAAATAAACTTCTACAATTAGATTGCAAATATAAAACAGTGGGGAAACCCCCGTTTTATTGAATTCCAAGGATTGTGGAAATGGAAATACAGTAAATTACAAGGTGCGGAAACAGAAACCTAAGCTAATGGGTCCCGAGTCTTCTCTGAGGAGAACTCGGGTGCTGACTCTGGTACTTTCCTTTTCTTGGACCGGGGCTCTTGAGCTGTTGTCGAGTTGTCATTCCTTTGCCAAGTGAAAGGAGCGAGCAAATTCCTTTGGTCATCTTGATTTTCTACAGTATGTTGCTCCAAAATCTCAATTAGAGCATCCTTATCTTTTAACAGTTGTTGTATTTTAGTACACTCCACATTGAAAATGCGGTACTTGTTCTTCCAAGACCTCCTCTCCCATAGAACTTTGTTGAGAGTAACCTGAAGTTTTTCCGTTTCTGTCATGAAGTACATGACAGATTCCCTTGGTGGAAGAACTCCTTGACGAGGATAAGGCATCTTTAGCTTGAGAGCTCTAGTTTGTACCCAGTGGAGATAAGGCTCCACCGAGACACAGTCCGGTTTTCCTAGAGACTCCCGTCCTTTCTTACAAACATGTTTCCAAGCGTGCACTATTTCCATCTTTAGTGCCCTGTCATTTTCTCCTTCCTTGAAGAAAAGACCTTCCAGATGAGCATTATGTGGAACATGCCTCATCGGGTATCCAAATTGACGACGAACTAAAAATGGATGGTAATTGATTCCTCCCTTAGTTCCTATAAGGGGTACGTTGGGGAAGTTTCCACAATGGTCAATGATCCTGATCCCGTCATAAATCCTATTGTACCAATCTATGTCAGAGTTGGTAAGAGACATGATTTTCTGCGACCAACGTAAGGCACTCTTATGATCCCAAAAAGCGGAAGACTTAGGCAAATGGGAAATAAACCACTTATATAGCAGGGGTACACAGCACGTGATCATTCCTCCGCTGTATAAATTCCTTAAGTGTACAGAATGATACGCATCTGTGAGCAAAGTCGGTACAGGGTTTCCAATGAGAAAAACCTTAATGACGTTGATATCTACAAAGTTATCGATGTTGGGAAACAAAAATAACCCGTACGTGAGCAAAACAAAGATGCTCTCGAAAGCGGCCACGTTCCCTATACTAGCAAAGTATAGAGCCTTCTTTACCAGAAACTTGGCTGGTAAACCTGGGATTCCTCCCTTGGTGGTTGTAGCGGCAAAATCGTGAGTGTAAGCTATTGATTAACTTAACTCGAAAAGCAAGAGTCGCCACCGCACTTTTATTTTATCCAAAAAGGAAAGGAAAAAGAGCGAACAAAACCTATACAAGCTCTAAACAAGAACAAGTGAAGAGAGTCCGGGTAAGGGGGTTGGTTACGCAATGGGAATGTGTTAGCACCCAAAACGTCTATAGTACTCTATAGGAGCCCTTTGAAATATCTACCGCTTTTGGTCTGAAAAAGTTTGCTTGAAAAGTGATTGAGGAGATGAGAAGAGAAATTGTTTTTAGGATTTTTGTGTTTGAAGAGACTTGTCGTCTCATGCCTACGTACCCACGATGTGCAATGTAGGATCAAAACCCCGTAGTTCGTGGTACAAAGAGTGAAAATTATTTGTTTTGGTTGATTTTAAAATGTAAAGACAAGTCGTCATTTCTAAGTGAATAATTTCGCTTAAAGAAATTAATCATGTCTAAACTTATGAAAAAGTTTAAAGACAAAGTGCACGAGGGCACAAAAAGAGAGTGGTGAGTTTGATGTTTTTTAAGTCTTTTGAAAAAGGTGACAATATGCTTATGTAGTTTAGCATTTGTTAAGAAATGAAAGGAAAAATGTAAAATCAACTTGACAAAGTCAAGGTTTGATTATGAAAGAAGTGAAAGTTTGAAATCAAGAATGTTTTGAAAAAGAGAGAGAGTTTTGAAAATTGAAGAATGGGGAAGAGAAGAAGTGACTATCCTAAAGCATAAAGTAAAAGCTAAGGATAAGAAACATCTAACCACAAAAGTAAGCTCCATAGTCTTCGAACCATAATTCCAAAGCAAAGGGAGAGAGGTCCTAATTCTAAGTCCAAGGTTCCAAGAATTGCATTGGATGTCCAAGGTCTAAGTTCAAGGATTCAAGAATAGCATTGAAGTCCAAGGTCTAGGTGCAAAGCTCCATGTCCATTGCAAAGGATAGTAACCATAGTCCAAGATTAGAAGCACAAGTTTTTTAGAGGTTTTGGCCTTTATTAATGTTTTTGGTCCAAGTGGACAAAGAGGAAAAAGGCGGAAGCATAAACATGTGTCCAACGGACAAAGGAAAAATTGTGGAAGCATAAACATATGTCCAACGGACAAAGGAAAAATTGCGGAAGCATAAACATGATATGAAATGATAAAAATGAAGCATAAAAGTAAAAGCGATAAGGAGCGAGAAGGAATTGTAAAGGATTAGTACAATAGTAATATTAGTAAGTTAGTAATTAGTTGTTAGAGTTAGGGATTAATAATAATTGAATAATTGCACTTAGGTCAAGATTAATGAGAACTCATTAGAGGATTGATAAGACCAAAGCCTCCTAACAACAAGTTTCATAAGTTTTGAACCAAAAGACAAATAATCAACTATTCTTGATAGTTTTCCGATGCGGGACAAATATTGCGCTATGTTAAGCAATCGCCGAGTAATTTACGGAGTAATTACCCTACAATGAGGTCGGTCAATAGCTCTATGTGCTAATGTATGCTAGATGAACGATATGTAAATCGTCATCCGAAAGCGATACCGCACGAAAAGAAAAATGGTAGCGATCTAGTCTTGATCGAAATTCAATGAAGGAATTTCACGATCCATTAGACTTTCATCGATCAAAAAGAAAAAAGATGAAGAAAAGTGGATCTAACATTTATGATCCACACAACCAACAACAAAGTCAAAGATAAAAGGAAATGAAAATGAAAAGAAGAAAGAAATTAAAATATTTTTTCAAGTCATTTTTTACAAGAAATTTTCTAAACCAATTTCTAAATCCAAATCTCAAATGAAAAATATTAAAAAAGAAAATATGTAAAAAAAGGTTTTGAAAAGAAATTAATAGAAATAAAAAAAAAAGAAAATGAGGGTGAATTAGAAAATGGTGGTGATGAGAAGAATTTTTCACGGGCTTAAGGCCCAATCCGTTTTTAGAAAAGAAAAAAGAAAAATAAAAGAAAAATAAAAAATATATTAAAAGGAAAAAGAGGAAATGGTCAGAATGAAAAAAAAATAAAAGAAGAGCAATGTCTTCTTCTCCAAACGCACAGTCACTATTCACGGTGAGAGAGAGAGATACACGGCGGAACGGCACGGTGGACGACGGGATGTGATTCTCACGCGGTCATGATTGAAACTGAACGGAGACTTCAAATGTGTATTCGATTTCATGTGACGATGCTTGAGTCAACCGAATTGAAACCGCAAAGGTTTGATGAAAAAGAAGCTTCAATACCTTTCAATGGTGAGAAATGTTCTTCCTCTTCTCTTCTTTTTGAACGTGTTGTTGTTGTTGATTTATTGATTTTTGCAGTTGAAATTGACGGAGTTTTTTTACTTGCAATAGTTCAGATTGGAATTGAAGCTTGATGTTTATTGAAGCTTGGTTCGAAGATGGAAGATGGATTGAAGATGGTGATGAATGTTTGAGAAATTAAAGGTTGAAAGTGTTTTTGGTGACTTTTTTGTGAAGAATTGATTGAAGATTTGAAGATGGTTTAATTTTGGTGAATTGAAGCTGGAAAATAGGTTGAAGGGTGTTTGAGACATGGAAATTCTGCAGAACTTTATTGGCTATCCAAGCTTGAGAAATGAAGTGAAGAGAAGGTTGTATTTATAGAAGGAATTTAAGGTGATTTGTGAAATGAATTGATTTGCCGTTTTCAATTTTTCCACTGCGTTTTGAATTTTGGTGATTGTGTAACGGCTGCGTTTTGCTCTACACGTGTGTGTCGTTTTGAAGTTATTTCAAGTCGCATTTCGCTTCCCGTGGTAGCTGCGTTTTCGTTTTGGACTTGCTATTTTCTTGCGTTTTGAAACTCACATGTTCCACTCGCGGCTTATTTTGGCGTTGGCTGGGATTTGTAGTCATGGCTTGTATGAAGCTTGTATTTTGCATTTTGTAGTATGTTGGTGAGCTGGGATTATACTGATGTGGTTTGGCTTGGTAAATGGCTTGTGAAGTGGGCGTGTGGTTCTCACGTGAAGGTTTGTGTGAGGTAGCATTTGGAAAGTATCATGTGGCTTGGTGTGTGTTTCAAGTAGCTTGGAAAAAAAATAGTAGCAGCTGGCTTGTGTAGAAGGCTTTGGAAACATCTTGAAAGAAGGTGGGCCATGATGTAGAATCCGTGGAGGGCTTCACATTTTGGCCTTGTGAGATCAACTGTAGTTTCAAATTGCTTCTCCTTTTTTTTGCAATTTTCTTTTGATAAATGGGCCTTGAATTGGATGGGCTTTGTAGTGTTTTATTTCAACTTTTTTTTTTGTGTAAAAAGAAGATATGGATATATAAAAAAAATGTGGATATAAAAAAAATGGATATTGAATATGAAAAATGGATTTAGGTGAAATGGACTAAGAAATTGGATTTGGATTTAAATGGTGATATGTAAAAAAATGGTTAGAAAGAAAAAATATTTGGAAAATTGGATAATTGGAAATTGGCAAAAAAAATGAATATTGGAAATGGAAATGGTTCTTGATTTGGATAATTGCAAAATGGTTATGGATAGTAAAATTGGTTAAAATGTGGACAATTGGTTTAGAAAGAATGGAGATGATAGCGGATACAAAATCTTGTTTTTGATCCAAACCCCATTTGATTTTCTCACAAGCTTCTGACAAAATACGCCACACAACTACCACTGAACAAACCACAACTGAACAATTGCCACCTGAATCTGTTTGAACTTGTCTGAACCAGTTATCTGGGAAAATAAATCCACAGATGAACACAGTTGAACATGGAACCCTGATCATGATGAACCTGATGAATATCACCACACAACAACTTGATAATCACTGCTTGAGAAACAACCCATTGGCACAAATGACAGGCAGATGAAGCAAGCTTGATAGTCTAACCAAGATTAGGTCAAACATCCATCTGAACTGGATCAAGAACAACAGTCACATTTGACTTGAAATCACTTCATTGCCTTTTGACAAACCTGCACAACACACAAAGAGAAACTGGCAAACTGCAACATTTTTTTTTTTGTATTTTGGTTAGAAGTTAGTAAACAGAAACAAGAGAAACAAAAGAGAATCACACAGGTGCTCAGGAGAAACACAGATTGTGATCTTGCTTGTGGTAATGATATGCAAATGAAAAGTGCGAAATCTTAGGGGTAAAAATTAGGGTTCAACAGCTGCCCCTATTTAAGTTTCTTCTATCAGGAGATATGAAGGTTAAAAACTTCGTCTCGACAAGATTGAAGATACTTAAATACAGAAAACCAAATTTTTATCCATAAGATGTCACAAGATGATATGAATGCAAAGGAAGAAACAGACTACGGGGAAACTTGAAACAAGGGATTTACGGTAAATTGAGAGAGTTGACGTGAAAAGACACGCCAGGGAACACAAGCTATTTCTGGAGATCTGTCAAGGTGACAAGAAGTATCCATCAATAGTTGGAAAGAGAGGGACAAGACCCTGGAAGACGAGTAGTGACATCCAAGAATAACATTTGATAGAAACTACGAACGAGACAAAAGGTATGCCAAAAGATGTCCAAGAATGGCATTGGACAATAACAGGAAAGTTTCTAGTAAAAACCACAGTGTCATCCAAGAATAGCATTGGATGGAGAAGAACACTATATTGAGGATAAGGTATCCAAGAATGGCATTGGATGAAAGGAACTACAACATTCAAGAATGGCATTGAATGAGGCAACAGCAAACATCAGAGTCATCCAAGAATAGCATTGGACTTGGCTGGGGAAAAGGTGTCCAAGAATGGCATTGGACAAAAGAAATCACAACATCCAAGAATGGCATTGAATGACGTGAGAAAGGTTTTGGAAAATGTAGCATAAGTATCCAAGAATGGCATTGGATAACAAGAGTTCACAATATCCAAGACTGGCATTGAATAAAGTGAGCAGGGACTTTCAGGAATGGCACTGAAAGGTAAAGGTAGACTCATTCAGGAATGGCACTGAATGAACAGATAAAACTTTCAGGAATGGCACTGAAAGGTAAAGGTAAATCACTACATTCAGGAATGGCACTGAATGGTAATGAGAAAGACATCCAAGAATGGCACTGAATGCAAAGGAGAAAACTCATTCAGGAATGGCACTGAATGAACAGATAAAACTTTCAGGAATGGCACTGAAAGGTAAAGGTAAATCACTACATTCAGGAATGGCACTGAATGGTAATGAGAAAGACATCCAGGAATGACACTGAATGCAAAGGAGAAAACTCATTCAGGAATGGTACTTAATGAACAGATAAAACTTTCAGGAATGGCACTGAAAGGTAAAGGTAAATCACTACATTCAGGAATGGCACTAAATGGTAATGAGAAAGACATCCAGGAATGGCACTGAATGCAAAGGAGAAAACTCATTCAGAAATGGCACTGAATAAACAGATAAAACTTTCAGGAATGGCACTGAAAGGTATCCAAGCAGATATAATGGGGATTACAGAAGAGTGAAAAGACTTCCAGGAATAGCACTGGGAGAAACAAGAGGAGCAAGATATCTAGGAATGGCACTGGAGATCAAAAGAGCCAGACATCCAGGAATGGTACTGGAGTGAAAGAAAGAAAAGATCCAGGAATAGCACTGGAAGAAAACAAACATCTAACAACAGCAATAGAGGCACAGGGAAATGACAAAATCCAGGAATAGCACTGGAAAGAAAGAAGATAAGCAAGACATCCAGGAATAGCACTGGAAGACAAACAAGACAGGTAAACGACAACATTCAGGAATGGCACTGAATGAAAAGGCAGGTAAAAGTTTTGGTAGGCGCCAAGTAAGTTGGACTTTGATCACAAGGTAAGATGTTGAAAGCAACAGGACCTCGGGAAATGCATATGAGCACGAAGCAAACTTCGAGCTATGAAAATCTTTCTATGTATGATATGAATGATTTATGTATGCAAATGCAGATGATAGAGACAACTGAGATAGACTCTTTTGTGAGGGAAGAAGGGAACTCTGATTCCTCAACACAGGGAACGCTGCCCACTCTGCTTTGGAGAGAAGATGTCAAACACATCTCTGTCACACTTGTGAATTGTATCAGACTAATGGTCTTTTGAAGAAAGACATCTTGAGGATTCTTGAAGAAGACTGCCCCAGACTGATTGACTGATGAAAATAGACTGATCATAGCTTCAGTTTGACTGCTGCAGGGGAAGAATGAACTGATCATGGCTTCAATTCTTGAAATGATTGTTGAGAATAAATTGATCATGGCTTCAGTTGCTGGGGATGAACTGATCATGGCTTCAGTTCTTGAAATGACTGTTGAGAAGGCTAAACTCAGCATGGGTCTTGAAGGAGATCTTCCAAATCTGAGAATAACTTGCACTGAGCAACAAATCTTGAACTGATTCACAACAGGATCTGGAAGTAATGTGCCCCTGATAGGATCACTGACCAAGTTTCTCAACTGTTTGAAATTCTTTGATGAGGAAAGTTTGCCTGCAAATAGGATTATTCAAACAAACATGGTAATTTTAATGCAAAGCTCAATGCAATTTGGAAATCAAAAATCATTTTTGGAATGATATTATTGATGCAAAGCAAATGAATCACTTGTCAAAACACAACAGTTTAGACATGCAAAGTGAAAGAGGAAGCAAAGGTATGACATCAAAGCAAATGATTGGCAACAAACATAGGAGTCAGTTTACGCAACCTTGCTGTAGCATGCTTTCAAAAGAAACCTGGCTTCAATTAGGTCTTTTGAAGGTTGTAACGTGGTCTGGTTCACGGTTATTGAAATAAAGAATATAGGCTCAAAGTTTATTTGTACCCAACCCATTCTTCGTGATGATCTCCAGTCCTATGCTCAGTTAATTCAAACTATGCAATCAAGTTCCAAGTGATTTTGGAATTGCAACACAGTTATGATGATGGTTCAAGGACCAAGGTATTTTTGAGATGGCAGTCACTTATCTTACAACATTTTGTTGTTTTTGATGAGGAACTCGATCAAGTCATTTTGTCTTTGAGGATTTTGGTAACCTCTTAATTTTTCTTTTGTTATCCCTAACTTTTGCCTGAACTGTGTCATTTGAGTTTACAGTCAGCGGGATGCCCCAATTTTTGCCTAAGTCTCCTTCATAGGTTTTGACTTAGCGGGATCTTCTTTTGATTTTTTTTCATTCATTCTTTTTTTTTTGAAAGATAGTGACTGTCTGGCTTAATGATTACGGTGAACCATCATTGGCTTTTGATTTGAAAGACATCTTCAACACTTCTTTGATGTGTGCGAAGGAAAACTTATGGTTGCAACCTTTATTGAAAGTGTTTTGCATGCACAGTCAAATTAACTGAGAACTACCCATCCCCAGGTTAAGATTACGGTTTTTTCGTATAGAAAGAAACTCCAACTTCTAGGCTCGAAGGGGTTGACAAAGGATTAACTTCCTTATTTCTCCAGTGTTTGGGAGTTGAAACAATGCATGTACATCATCAGCCAAGTTTTAATTGAAAGCATACAGTTTAGCAATTTCGGGTATTTCGTTTTCATCATCCTCCCTCCAATTTTTGCATAAACAAAAGCTTGATAAAGAAATTGAACAGGAGATATATTTTTTGTGAAAAAGAAAGCATAAAGATGCACACAGTGGATATAAATGAATTGAATCAAAAGTTGCAATGCTCATTTCATTGAAATTACCATGAAAGTACAAATAAAATTTGAAAGCAAACAGTCAATATAATCAAAGAAAAATGCAAATAGAAAGAAACAAGGTCTAGTGACTAATCAGCAACAAGGATGAGTTGTCCTGTCTGAAGCACTGGCTTTAGGAGATGATCCGTCTGAACTGACTCAAACTTCACTTGGCATGCTCTGGCAAAGGATTGTTGACAACATTGGGATTATCATCAGCAAAGGACAGAATTTTTGAGTTCACCAATTCTTGTACTCTAGCTTTCAATGCAAAGCAACCTTCCAAGTTATAGCCTGCCCCACCTCGATGGAACTCACAGTGAAGATCAGCTCTATAGCCGGCTGGAAGAGGATTTGGAGGAGGAGGTAGATCCCTCGTTGTAATCAAACCTTTTTGAACAAGACATGGATACAACTCAGTGTAGGTCATCGGGATAGGATCAAAGTTAACCCTATTGCGATTCTGATTTTGTCTAACAGCCTGACGAGGAGCTTGAACTAGTGGAGCATTAACAACAGGAGCAACTGCAGCTATATATTGTTGTTGTCTGCGACGAGGTTTCCCTTTAACTGAAACAGCATGGGTATCACTATCCTTTTTCTTTTGAAAACTCCCAGCATACTTTTTAGCACCACTAAAGGCTTCAGCATTAGCAATCCTTCCTTTCTTGATACCTTCTTCTAGTCTTTCTCCAATAGTGACTAGGTCAGCAAAACCAGATGATACACTGCCTATCATATTTTCCCAAAAGAGTGGCTAAAGAGTGTCCATGGACAATCCAGTCAATTCTTTTTCAGCCAAGGGTGGCTCCACTTGAGCAGCTAGCTCTCTCCAGCGCTGAGCATACTCCTTAAAGGATTCTTTTTCTTTCTGAGACATGTTCTGCAATTGACGGCGATCAGGTGCCATGTCCAGATTGTACTTATATTGCTTTAAGAAAGCATCAGACAAGTCCATCCAACTTTGGATACGGTTCTTCTCAAGTCCCATATACAATTTCATTGAAGCCCCACTCAAGCTATCTTGGAAACAGTGAATGAGCAGTTTGTCATTTTTGGCATGAGCAGCCATCTTACGGCAATACATCACCAAGTGGGTTCTGGGACAGGTGTGTCCCTGGTATTTTTCAAAATTAGGAGTCTTGAATTTTGGAGGAATAACCAAGTCGGAAACCAAGCACATGTCCATTGCGGCAGCATTAAAGACATCACTTCCTTCCACGGCTCTTATCCTTTTGTCTAGAGTTTGCCATTGCTCTCTGACTTCTTCAATGTATCCAGGTTCTCCCTGACTTTCAGATTGTGGACCAGCAGCATGGTACACAAAAGGATTCTCAGGAATAGCTTGAGCAACAGAATGCACAACAGGCTGAGGTTCAGTGAACAACGGAGCTGAAGATACTGGCGAGACAAACACAAGAGTAGTTGCAAAGGGTGGCGAGTAATTCGGAGGTAACCCAAATTCTGGCCAAGTAGAAGCTGGTTGCTGAGTCAGTGGAGGGTCAACAACAGCAGTTGAAGTTTCAACAATCACAGTCCTCTGAGGTGGTTCACCTCTAGCAATCAGAACTTGCAGCATTTCTGTGAGCTTGGTCATGCCGACCTTCAACTCATCAATTTCCATTCTGACTTCGGTGTTATGTTGTTCTTGATTTTCCATTCTCAATCTGACAGCAGCTCTAGTTTCGTAGTTATGTTGAGGAAACAGCTTGACGGTGAACAGATAACTGGAGAAGAAGACAGTTGAAATGAGTTTCTGAGACAACTGGGAAGAAATGCATATGTATGCTCATGGATGCAAAAATGCATGAATGCAACAACCACAAACAAGATCACTCGAAGCACACAGGTTCAAAGGTTCCCTCTGAAGAGAACACCGGAATACCAGGTTGATAAGTCCACACTGATAAGAAATCCAAAGTACCGGGCATGTTGGAAGTAAGGGTTTCCTGCAAACCTGTAAACACCCGCCCATTCTCACATGTGGGTACTAAAAAGCCGGGATCCTCAGTTTCAGATTCTTGATTTGAGAAGCAATAGTACATTCATCCCTCGGGGTACAATACTATCGCCAAACAAAGAGGTCATCCACTGATTCCCCCAAAAAGGATATCCTATAGCAGGTTCCCAGCATTGGGTCCTCGGATCGAGAATTGCAATGGGTTTTCCATTTCTGGTCTGCCATTGTCGTTCTCGGGAGGAGAGGCGTTGCTGAGTTCTCGGGGAAACGGTCGCCAGATTCGACAGTTCTCTAGATCAACACCCCGAAATGCGCAAGACACGCACGTCAGAATATCTCTCAAGAAAACCTCATCTGGATTTAAATTTCGTGAACACCAAACGTACCAAGACGGCGCATAGGTCCCACTAATTTCCACTCTAGTCCTAAGTGTATACTCAAGCCTGTGTATTGGGCTTATCTCTCAGAACATCCCAACCAGAACAGACAGATAACAAGCAAGTCAGACAAAAACCAGTAAATAAATCAAAGTAGGCTAAACCCCTTAAGGGATGGACCAGCAAGAGGTCAATCTGTCCCCAGCAGAGTCGCCACTTTTCTGTAGCGGCAAAATCGTGAGTGTAAGTTATTGATTAACTTAACTCGAAAAGCAAGAGTCGCCACCGCACTTTTATTTTATCCAAAAAGGAAAGGAAAAAGAGCGAACAAAACCTACACAAGCTCTAAACAAGAACAAGTGAAGAGAGTCCGGGTAAGGGGTTGGTTACGCAATGGGAAGGTGTTAGCACCCAAAACATCTATAGTACTCTATAGGAGCCCTTTGAAATATCTACCGCTTTTGGTCTGAAAAAGTTTGCTTGAAAAGTGATTGAGGAGATGAGAAGAGAAATTGTTTTTAGGATTTTTGTGTTTGAAGAGACTTGTCGTCTCATGCCTACGTACCCACGATGTGCAATGTAGGATCAAAACCCCGTAGTTCGTGGCACAAAGAGTAAAAATTATTTGTTTTGGTTGATTTTAAAATGTAAAGACAAGTCGTCATTTCCAAGCGAATAATTCCGCTTAAAGAAATGAATCATGTCTAAACTTATGAAAAAGTTTAGGCTAAAATACAGTTTTTGTCCCCCTGTTTGTCAAAATTCACGGTTTTGGTCCCCCTATTATTTTTTTTAACAGTTTTGGTCCCCCACCCCAATTTTGGCCCAAAAAAATGATGAACAGTACCTGGTCCGTACATGAACAGTACATGTTCGTACGTGACCAGTGAGGGGTGGGGGACCAAAACTGTTAAAAAAAAATAGGGGGACCAAAACCGTGAATTTTGACAAACAGGGGGACCAAAACTGTATTTTAGCCAAAAGTTTAAAGACAAAGTGCACGAGGGCACAAAAAAAGAGTTGTGAGTTTGATGTTTTTTAAGTCTTTTGAAAAAGGTGACAATATGCTTATGTAGTTTAGCATTTGTTAAGAAATGAAAGGAAAAAAGTAAAATCAACTTGACAAAGTCAAGGTTTGATTATGAAAGAAGTGAAAGTTTGAAATCAAGAATGTTTTGAAAAAGAGAGAGAGTTTTGAAAATTGAAGAATGGGGAAGAGAAGAAGTGACTATCCTAAAGCATAAAGTAAAAGCTAAGGATAAGAAACATCTAACCACAAAAGTAAGCTCCATAGTCTTCGAACCATAATTCCAAAGCAAAGGGAGAGAGGTCCTAATTCTAAGTCCAAGGTTCCAAGAATTGCATTGGATGTCCAAGGTCTAAGTTCAAGGATTCAAGAATAGCATTGAAGTCCAAGGTCTAGGTGCAAAGCTCCATGTCCATTGCAAAGGATAGTAACCATAGTCCAAGATTAGAAGCACAAGTTTTTTAGAGGTTTTGGCCTTTATTAATGTTTTTGGTCCAAGTGGACAAAGAGGAAAAAGGCGGAAGCATAAACATGTGTCCAACGGACAAAGGAAAAATTGTGGAAGCATAAACATATGTCCAACGGACAAAGGAAAATTTGCGGAAGCATAAACATGATATGAAATGATAAAAATGAAGCATAAAAGTAAAAGCGATAAGGAGCGAGAAGGAATTGTAAAGGATTAGTACAATAGTAATATTAGTAAGTTAGTAATTAGTTGTTAGAGTTAGGGATCAATAATAATTGAATAATTGCACTTAGGTCAAGATTAATGAGAACTCATTAGAGGATTGATAAGACCAAAGCCTCCTAACAACAAGTTTCATAAGTTTTGAACCAAAAGACAAATAATCAACTATTCTTGATAGTTTTCCGATGCGGGACAAATATTGCGCTATGTTAAGCAATCGCCGATAAATTTACGGAGTAATTACCCTACAATGAGGCCGGTCAATAACTCTATGTGCTAATGTATGCTAGATGAACGATATGTAAATCGTCATCCGAAAGCGATACCGCACGAAAAGAAAAATGGTAGCGATCTAGTCTTGATCGAAACTCAATGAAGGAATTTCACGATCCATTAGACTTTCATCGATCAAAAAGAAAAAAGATGAAGAAAAGTGGATCTAACATTTATGATCCACACAACCAATAACAAAGTCAAAGATAAAAGGAAATGAAAATGAAAAGAAGAAAGAAATTAAAATATTTTTTCAAGTGATTTTTTCCAAGAAATTTTCTAAACCAATTTCTAAATCCAAATCTCAAATGAAAAATATTAAAAAAGAAAATATGTAAAAAAAGGTTTTGAAAAGAAATTAATAGAAATAAAAAAAAAAAGGAGGGTGAATTAGAAAATGGTGGTGATGAGAAGAATTTTTCACGGGCTTAAGGCCCAATCCGTTTTTAGAAAAGAAAAAAGAAAAATAAAAAATATATTAAAAGGAAAAAGAGGAAATGGTCAGAATGAAAAAAAAATAAAAGAAGAGCAATGTCTTCTTCTCCAAACGCACAGTCACTATTCACGGTGAGAGAGAGAGATACACGGCGGAACGACACGGTGGACGACGGGATGTGATTCTCACGCGGTCATGATCGAAACTGAACGGAGACTTCAAATGTGTATTCGATTTCATGTGACGATGCTTGAGTCAACCGAATCGAAACCGCAAAGGTTTGATGAAAAAGAAGCTTCAATACCTTTCAATGGTGAGAAATGTTCTTCCTCTTCTCTTCTTTTTGAACGTGTTGTTGTTGTTGATTTATTGATTTTTGCAGTTGAAATTGACAGAGTTTTTTGACTTGCAATACTTCAAATTGGAATTGAAGCTTGATGTTTATTGAAGCTTGGTTCAAAGATGGAAGATGGATTGAAGATGGTGATGAATGTTTGAGAAATTAAAGGTTGAAAGTGTTTTTGGTGACTTTTCTGTGAAGAATTGATTGAAGATTTGAAGATGGTTTAATTTTGGTGAATTGAAGCTGGAAAATAGGTTGAAGGGTGATTGAGACTTAGAAATTCTGCATAACTTTATTGGCTATCCAAGCTTGAGAAATGAAGTGAAGAGAAGGTTGTATTTATAGAAGGAATTGAAGGTGAGTTGTGAAATGAATTGATTTGCCGTTTTCAATTTTTCCACTGCGTTTTCAATATTGGTGATTGTGTAACGGCTGCGTTTTGCTCTACACGTGTGTGTCGTTTTGAAGTTATTTCAAGTCGCATTTCGCTTCCCGTGGTAGCTGCGTTTTCGTTTTGGACTTGTTATTTTCTTGCGTTTTGAAACTCACATGTTCCACTCGCGGCTTGTCTTGACGTTGGCTGGGATTTGTAGTCATGGCTTGTATGAAGCTTGTATTTTGCATTTTGTAGTATTTTGGTGAGCTGGGATTATACTGATGCGGTTTGGCTTGGTAAATGGCTTGTGAAGTGGGTGTGTGGTTCTCACGTGAAGGTTTGTGTGAGGTAGCATTTGTAAAGTATCATGTGGCTTGGTGTGTGTTTCAAGTAGCTTGGAAAAAAATAGTAGCAGCTGGCTTGTGTAGAAGGCTTTGGAAACATCTTGAAAGAAGGTGGGCCATGATGTAGAATCCGTGGAGGGCTTCACATTTTGGCCTTGTGAGATCAACTGTAGTTTCAAATTGCTTCTCCTTTTTTTTACAATTTTCTTTTGATAAATGGGCCTTGAATTGGATGGGCTTTGTAGTGTTTTATTTCAACTTTTTTTTGGTGTAAAAAGAAGATATGGATATATAAAAAAAATGTGGATATAAAAAAATGGATATTGAATATGAAAAATGGATTTAGGTGAAATGGACTAAGAAATTGGATTTGGATTTAAATGGTGATATGTAAAAAAATGGTTAGAAAGAAAAAATATTTGGAAAATTGGATAATTGGAAATTGGCAAAAAAAATGAATATTGGAAATGGAAATGGTTCTTGATTTGGATAATTGCAAAATGGTTATGGATAGTAAAATTGGTTAAAATGTGGACAATTGGTTTAGAAAGAATGGAGATGATAGCGGATACAAAATCTTGTTTTTGATCCAAACCCCATTTGATTTTCTCACAAGCTTCTGACAAAATACGCCACACAACTACCACTGAACAAACCACAACTGAACAATTGTCACCTGAATCTGTTTGAACTTGTCTGAACCAATTATCTGGGGAAATAAATCCACAGATGAACACAGTTGAACATGGAACCCTGATCATGATGAACCTGATGAATATCACCACACAACAATTTGATATTCACTGCTTGAGAAACAACCCATTGGCACAAATGACAGGCAGATGAAGCAAGCTTGATAGTCTGACCAAGATCAGGTCAAACATCCATCTGAGCTGGATCAAGAACAACAGTCACATTTGACTTGAAATCACTTCATTGCCTTTTGACAAACCTGCACAACACACAAAGAGAAACTGACAAACTGCAGCATTTTTTTTTGTATTTTGGTTAGAAGTTAGTAAACAAAAACAAGAGAAACAAAAGAGAATCACACAAGTGCTCAGGAGAAACACAGATTGTGATCTTGCTTGTGGTAATGATATGTAAATGAAAAGTGCGAAATCTTAGGGGTAAAAATTAGGGTTCAACAGTGGTCATGTGAGTCTTGACTTCTAACTCATCCAAATAAATTGCTCTTGCAATGGTCTGATCTTTTGGAATTTCTTTCAGTTCAGAAAAGAGAGCTTGATCAGTGATATGTAAATCAGTCAAATGAGAATACTCCTCTAGCGTTGGTGCGAGTTGGTAATCCGGGAATGTGAAACAGAGATAGACCGGATCGTAAAACTGAATGAGTGCCTCCATGATTCTTTCAATTACCTGGACCCTTAACAGAGGTAGCAGACCTCCGTACCTGGCTCTGAAAGCCTCATGGTTTGTGATCATTCTCGCCAAACCTCTCAAATCCTCTAATTTTGCAACCTTGAAGGTATACTTATGAGTTTTCCTTCTACCGAAATCCATTAGCGCAATCTCCTTTCTCTGACATTTGCAATCATTGTCTTAGTTTAATTTTGAAAAAGAGAGACTAGAAGATAAAATTTTCTTTGTTTTAATGTTTTTTAAATGAACGCATGAATGCAGCACACAAAAACATAGAAAAAACATGGGGTCAAAGGGTCGGTGTCATGAAGTCAAGGCTCTATCCATCCCAAAGGTTTATACTAGTGACTTTTGTACCTGTCTCTCAAAATCATTGATTCTTGTCGAGATAACATCAGCGGGCCGGGAACTGTGCTAGGTGATGTTATTTCGAAGAACCTCAGAAGAGGGTAGTATCGCGTGATAACTATGTCCGATAGCTTCCTCAATCTTTCCACATGCGGCATCACACGCATTCCCATTAGCAGAAAAATAAACAAAGATATCAATTAGGAAAAGCAGTATATATATTTTCCCTAATGTCCTAGACTTTTAAGAGCTATGAATCCTATGTTCCTGACAGAAAATGGCTCCCCGACGGAGTCGCCATTCTGTGGTACCTTCCCAATTTAAAGGTTTTTTACCTAAGATCCTAGTGAGGGCCGATCCTAGCAATAATATTGGTTCCCAGTGACATCACTATGCCTGTGACACCTTGAATTCAAGATTTTTCATCCCTTGGGAAAACAAGATAGAAGCTCTCCCACTGTGGTCGCCATTTTTCTGTAGCGCGATTTTTGTGGTTTCGAATCACTATCGCTTTGGTACTACAGTTAGATTCATTTGTTATCCTATTGAAGCTGATGAAGGAAGGGAAATAGATGTCTCTAATTAACCCTGCTTGCAAACTGAGGTTAAACAGTCAAAACTGTTGATTTACAGATGCTATCAAAATGGGGGGTTCGCCCTTTGGGGTTATTTTGTTGAAAATAGTGTCGGGGTAGGGTGTTGGGGACCGATGCTATTCGGTTGATATATGGGATTTTGGGTTTTTTTATTAGTGTGCTAGCTAAGATTTTTCAATCTTATGCCTACGTATTCCCAGGATAGGGAAATCAGAGCGATCATAGTTCCTCCTATTCTATGGGAGGAAAAAGGTTGTTTTTGTGTCTTGTTCAAAGCCCAAGACGTGAAGCTAAAGGTGGTTTGTATCTTGTTCAAAGCCCAAGATGTGAAGCTGGAGGGTCTATTTGTATCTTGTTTGAAGCCCAAGATGTGAAGCTAAAGGGTTTTGACTTCAGAGAGAATTTGTCATCTCTAAAGAAAGGTTTGTCTGTCACAACTGTTGGGTGACTGATTATAAAGGAGAATTACTTTAATTGGGATCTGTGAATCCAGCAATGCCATAATTTCCTTTATAAGGGATTTTCAACCTAAAGGAGAAGACTTTAATTTAGTGTAGAGCAATGCCATCTTTCCTTAGGAATTTCTCATGCTAAAAGAAGGACAGTGGCGTGGATGTAAATAATCCAGAGGCTTGCCACTTACAGCAATTAGATGAGGGAAAACGAGTTGTTGATGTTTGTATGCTGTGACCAAAGCATGATTTGATGCTAAAAGTTTGATTGAATCAAATGGGGTTTCCTTATACAAAGCCTAAGAGGAGGCTATTAGCCCAACAAGAGGGTGTTTTTATGTGTCTCGTACGAAGCCCGAGATAGAGGCTAAAAGGGTTGACTCAACAAGAGAGTCTTTTATACTCAACAAGAGAGTTTTTTTGTATCTCGTACAAAGCCCGAGATGGAGGCTATTGGAAGATTGACTCAACAAGAGAGCCTTTTTATACTCAACAAGAGAGTGTTTTGTATCTCGTACGAGGCCCGAGATGGAGGCTAAAAAGGGGTTTGAATTAACAAGAGAGTCTTTTATACTCAACAAGAGAGTGTTTTTGTATCTCGTACAAAGCCCGAGATGGAGGCTAAAAGGTCTGACTCATCAAGAGAGTCTGAAAAGGTTAGCTCCGCTGGGGAGAATCATTGTACACGGCCCAATAGGAGGCTAACTTCACTGAAGAAGGATCATTATACAAAGCCTAAGAGGAGGCTATCTTTCCTGAGGAAAGGATCATTATACAAAGCCTAAGAGGAGGCTATGGTTACTGTTTCAGTTGAGTGACAGGTCCAGTATGTTGGCTAAAAGAGAAAATCAGTTCTTATATGGGTAACGCTGTACTCATGGATTTGATCTGAGGATCCGAATTATTTCCTGTTCTCTAAGGAAACGGGAAATCCAAAGGAGCTTTAGACTGTCCGAGTCTTACGGGGTTTATCTTCCCATTTTTGAAAGGAGCTTGAGAATTTCTTTGAGACTCAAGGAAATTAGACTGTCCAAGTCTAGAGTTTTATCTTTTGTACTATGCTTAAGAGAAGTTAAGAGACAACACTTTTGCGGTAGAAAGATCTAGACTCCTTGAAAGACTGTTATATTAAGATGACTAATTTCTGTTCCTATACCTTTAAGAGGTCGTCGGGACAATTTGTACGAAGCCCACGAGGAGGCGAGAGTAACTTTTAAGAAGCCGAGGGACAATTTGTACGAAGCCCAAGAGGAGGCTATCTTCCCAGAGGAAGAATCATTATACGAAGCCTAAGAAAAGGCTGTGAAAACTTTTAAGAAGCCGACGGGTCCTTGTACAATGCCCAAGAGGAGGCGGGGATGCTTTTAGGAAGCCTGTGGGTCCTTGCACTAAGCCCAAGAGGAGGCTGATGAACAGTTCCAGAAGGGGTTTCACTTGGAACATTGGCCTTCTGTATATGAACGGTTCAAGGGGGATATTTCTTAGATATAGTTATCTAAAATTGTTATAAAAGAAAATTCTTATGGTTTAGGTTATGTTGAAATATCCAGGAGAACGTCGGATGTAAGGAGACAAGTTTTTGTCCAGTTCTAGACGTAGTTGCCGGGGAAACTCTAAATATTTATACTAGTATTACACAGTCGATATGAGTTTATGAAAGAAGACTTACAGTGAAACAGCCCCACAATACAGTTATATACATATGAAAGCGGTAAATGAAAGCGGGTAAACACTTACTCGGTTGTAGAGCTTCCATGTTGTTTGGTTAGTTGTTCAACAAAGAAATTGAAAATAACAGTATGTTACAAAATCAAAGGAGAAAGTGCTTTTGAAAAGAAAATTGGGCCTTACAGCTCAAGGAGAGGCCCAAGGTTTTATCAGTGATTGCACTGTCGTTTGTACAGAGGGACTTATGCAAGTGACTGGGCCCAAAAAAGGTTTTCTGTACAAAGGGATGGGTCTTATACTCTCTCAAGAGGCCCAAAAGTTTATTTTTATACAAGTGGTGGGGTTTACAACTCAAGGAGAGGCCCATGGTTTTTGTTTAAAAAGGCGACGATCGCGCCGTGACTTTTGAAATACAACGGGACTTATACAACATTTGAGGCCCAAAAATGGTCTGTATTTACAAAGGATTGGGTCTTACACTCTATTAGAGGCCCAAAATGATTTTGAATGGGTCTTATAGCTCGAGGAGAGACCCGGATGGTTTGTTTTAAACGGGTGAGGATCGCGCCGAACTTTTGAAATACAACGGGACTTATACAACATTTGAGGCCCAAAATGTTTTGTTTTTCAAAAAGGGTTGGGTCTTACACTCTACTAGAGGCCCAAAAATTATTTTTGTACCAGTGATGGGGCTTACAGCTCAAGTAGAGGCCCAAAAGGTTTTGTTTTTCAAAACGGCGATCGTGTCGAGGTTTTTGAAAGCACAGTGGGTTTTATACGATGACCGAGGCCCAAATTATTATGGTTTTAAAAAGGGTTGGGTCTTACACTCTATTAGAGGCCCATGAGTATTTGAAAAAGATTTGTTAGGGTGATATTCAACAAAACCCTAATTTCATCATTTTTAAAGTAATTATTCAAAGAAAATTAATTAAAATGATACAAATACCAAATAAGTTTTAATAAACAACTTATGATCTTTGGTTAAGGTTTGAAAAATGATATTTTAATCACAAGATGAATTAAAGCTCATTTGGTTTTGATTTTTCAAGATGAATATTTATTTTTAAAAGGTTAAAAAACAAATAAAAGACATTTATTCACAAAAATACTAATTATATTAAATAAATAATATAAATCAAATTTTTGGGGGAATAAAATATTTTAACATTTTTGTGATTTTTTGCAAAAAGAACCAATAAAAAATAATTAAAATTGAGTGAGTTATTAATTTTTCAAATCATTTAAAATAAATATGAAAAATAACAAAAAATAGGAAAAAGTGGTAAAAAAGAGATCTGGGGCGAGGGGGATTCGAACCCCAGACCTCTCGCTTGCCAGTAGTCACAAACCAGCTGATCAACCACTGCGACGCAATGCCAATTCATTAAACATATGGCAAGTGAAAAATATATAGAGAACTTGGTTGGAAAACCTGAAGAATGGCGCCATGGCCATCTTCTTCCCCGAGCTCGTGCATGAAGCCCCCTATCTCACTCATCTCTCAACCATTTGACATGATTCAAACACCAAACTCGTGTGTTTTTTTAACAAGGAACAAGATGGCAATACTTGATTTTATTTATTTTCACTGTATATCAAGTTATATCATCACGACCATATGAACCCTAATTTTGCAAAAGCAGTCGTGCAGACATGGTTATGAGGGCTATGATCAAATTTCTTGAGGGGAAACACTCAACACATGATGGCAATCAATTGACAAAAATATCATGCGAGGAAATATGCATGGATCATGAAGATGGAGTTTTGAGGCTTACCTTGATGCAAGCTGAAATGGAACTCTGCACATATGGTGTTCCAGATGCGATTTGATGATCCCTGCAGCTTTAATGGATGTAGTGGAGTGTGTTGCAAGCATTGGAACACTCTGAAAACTTCTGGATCAAGCTGGAGAACTCCAACTGCATAATTGAGGCATAATGGCTTGGTTGAAGGGTGGTTTTGAGCTAGGGGTGTTATAGTTGGTGTTTAAGTGTTTGGACACCTCAAATACATCATATGTGATGTGTTTGAACAATTGGAATGGATTGCTTAGGGCTGCAACTCAAAACCCGATGGTGGTTGCTCAAAAACAAAGAAACTTGGCACTTAAGAGAGATTGAGAGAAAGCAGTGCTATAACTTGCTTTGGTGTCCCTTGAATGATCCATTGGAACCTCTATTTATAGGTGATCAACTCTTGTCTTGGAGGAATAGTGAATGGTTGCTGGATCAGATCACCTTCAAAGGGATTGGTTGGGCATAAATGCCTCTTGCATTAGGTGTAACAGCTGCTCCAAATAAATCAGCTATGCCTTGACTGAAATCACATTCCTCAGTCATTTCAATTGTTGTTTAATCAGAGAACTTGACTGAGGAGAGTGAGAATCTTAACAATGCACTATTCCACATTAATGCCCTTTGAATTCAAGGTAAAATGTGACAAAATACATGAACTTCAAGTTGGAAGATTCCTTGGCTTTGTGACTCAGCTTTGTAGGTTGGATCAGATGTATTGTGATTGGTTTGAGTACATGTGGCATAATGATCCTTGGTTTTGATTCAGAAATCGTGTGTGGCAAGCAAACATGCAAACTTGTTTTTCCAAAACAGCTTGCAGCAGCATGACTTTGGGCATGGATTTCTCTTGGCTCAAGTTGAATTAATTCGTGCTGAAAGGCTCTTTGGATTCTTAGAAACATGTGCAACAACATTGATGTTTACCTTTGGACTTGATTCAGCTTGCAACTATGTGAAAAGATCTCACAAGTTTTGGTGTTTTCAACAAAATCTGCCTTGGTCAGAATTTTTCTAGGTGTTGGAAAATGATGTATTTTCATGTTTTAGTCATTTTGGCCCAATCATAACTCAGAATTCATAATGAATTGGAGTGAGGTGTAGTTGAATCTTTTGTAGAGGGTAATGAGAGCTACAAATCCAGCTTTGGATGGGGGGAAATGGCCTTGTGGTTTAGGAGTTATGATCCTCTAAAGTTGGTACCCTAGCCACTTTGTTCCATAACTTAGAAAAACTTCTAAGTTTTTATGGTTACCCCTTTTACAAGTTATCCCAATTTTCTTGATTTTTCTTGATGAATGATGATTCCAACCACACATTAACATCATTTTAGGGTTAAGGAACCATAATTATGAAAAATCTCAAAAAGTCAAAGTTTGACTTTTGTGCACAGTTGATTTTTTGTCAGATGAATTCCAAATTGTGCGATCCTCTATGAAATCAAGTTCTTGACCTAAATCAAACTTGATGGACTGATTTCATAGGTATTATAGGGTATATTGAATCATGTCCTAGTGTTAGGGAGCATGTCCTGGTCAAAAGTCAAAGCTACAGTTGACTTTTCTCGTGAAACCCTAACTGTGGTTCATGTGAAATTGAAACTTGTTGCTCAAGCTTCTTGGATCAATCCATTATTGCAAATGGATCAATGTAGTGTGCTAGAGACCCTCAAACGATGTCTTGAGGTCTTGGCTCATGATTTGTCCCAAAAGTCAACTTAGGGGTGAATTAGGTTAAGAAACCCTAATTCCTGATTTTTGATGAATGCATCCCTTGAGGTTAAATTGACTTGATGATTGGGTTTATGATGTCCCTTGGAGCATCCTAGGTTATGCTTTGAAGAATTAGCTCATGCCCAGAGGAAAAATTCCATCTGGAGGCCCTGGTCGACCAAAACCCTAATTTGGTGACACTGGTGATCTCGAGGCTTAATCCACCTAGAAGGGAGCAGCCTTGTGCTTAATTCTTGAAGTGGGAGTCCTCTTGATCCTTTGTGGATGTTTGAGAGGCTAGACAAGTTGAAAATCATGTCATTTCTTGATTGATCCTTTGTCTAAGAGCTCTGAGAGGGCTTGAAACCCTAAGTCTGATTGTAGTGGATGCTCACCCATCTTTGGGGAGACCAATGGTTCATTCATATGGTGATGATGATTTGCACAATGATGGGAAATCTTAGTGGTCAAAATTTGGGGTATGACACTCAGTCAATCCGAACGTGGCTTTCTGGCGCAGAAGCTTGAAAAACAGGAATGCATACTGTGCGAACTTGGCCACGAAACAGGAAAGCAAGGTCAGCATCCTGTTCAGCGACTGTATCGACTTCGTCGAGTTCGGGGTCAGGATCTCGGAGAATTCCCTGCACTTGTCGGGGTTTGCCTCGATTCCTCTCTCCGTGAGGTAGAAACTGAGGAACTTGCCCACCCGGACGCCGAAGGTGCATTTGTCGGGGTTGAACCTCATCCTGCATTTTCTCGTTATGTCGAAGACCTTCGTGAGATGAGCAGCATGGTCGACTTCTTCTGCAGATTTGACGATCATGTCGTCGATGTAAACCTCGAGCATGTCACCGATCTCTCCCCAGAAGACTTTGTTCATCATCCGCTGGTAGGTCGTGGGGTATTCTTCAGGCCGAATGGCATTATGTTGTAGTAGTAATTGCCCGACTCGGTCATGAAGGCGGTGTACTGCTTGTCGGCCTTGGGCATGGGGATTTGGTTGTACCCTGAGTAGGCATCCATGAAGGACATTAGTTTGAAACCTGCAGAATTGTCGACCAGTTGTTCGATGTTAGGCAATGGATAAGAATCTTTCGGGCACGCCCGGTTAAGATCGGTATAATCAACGCACATCCTCCATTTTTTATTATTTTTCTTGATAAGTACAACATTGGACAGCCAGGTTGTGTACTTAGCCTCCAAAATAAAATTTGCCTCTAAGAGGTCTTTTACAACTTTTTCAACAGCCTCCGCTTTCTCGAGAGACTGCCTATGTCTACGTTGCACTACATCCCTAGCGGATAGATCTATAGTGAGCTAGTGACAGGCCACATCTGGGTCGAGGCCGGGCATCTCTAATGCGCTCCACGCGGACAAATCAGCGTTCTCCCGGAGGCATGCCTTCAGCTGCTTCTTCGCCAGGTCGGGGAGCCCGATGCCAATCTTCACGCTCCTATCTGGATCGTCTCCGAGGGCGACAAGCTCGAAGTTTCTGTCTGGGATGGGGTGAGTTAGGTGAAGAGGCTGCTCGTTGCCTTCAGTTGGGAGGTCATTGTCCGCTGCTCCCCCTTATTCCTGCTCGCCGGGGAAACGACTGTCGAGGTCCACCACGTTGATGCGCAAGAGTGGCTTTTGCACTGCGTCCGGGGTTGACTTCTCTCCGGCCTTAGGCTTGACATTGATCGAGCTCATGCCCTTGGTCGCCGCTTCGAAGCATCTCCTAGCAGCTTCAATGTCCCGCGCATGGTGATGACTCGGCCTCTGGCCGTATAGTACTTCATCTTCAGATGGACTGTAGATGGTACTACCGTGAGTTCGGCCAAAGTGGTTCTCCCCAGGATGCATTGGTAGAGGGAAGGGCAGTCTCCCATTAAGAAGTGGGTATTGACTTGTCGGGCAGTCTCCTCGCTCCCGAAAGTGACCATCAGTTCAACATAGACCCGCGATTTGGTGGTGGTGCCGTTGAAACCTTGTAGATCCGAGCCCACGTAAGGGGTCAGATGCTTTTCGTCAAGCTGGAGGGTCTCGAAGAGGTGGGCGTACATAATGTCCACCGAACTCCCTTGGTCGACCAAGATTTTACGGACGTCAAAATTCACCATCTGCGCCCGGATCTGGAGAGGAATGGTGGAGTTGGGCCCACCACCCGGCAATTCTTCGAGGTAGAAGGTGATGGGGTTTGACTTCCCTTGCACCTTCTCAAAAGTGGAAGTCTGTGTCGAGGTCGCGGATTCCAGCTCGTCGAACTTCTGATTAATTGAACAGACAGAGACCTTGTTGAAGCCCCCGCCTGATATAACCATTGCCACAGGAAAACTTTCCCATGTGCTGCGGGCTGTGACAGGGTCCTCGGGGGGGGGGGGGGGGGGGGAGTTCTCCCACATGCCGCGAACTGCCGCGGCATCCTTGATTCCTTCGAGAACGTAAAATTCCTCTGGTCGAGTAACGCTCAGGGCGACTTGCAGTCTGTTTTCTCTGAAGGGAGGTGTCGTCTCCTCGACGCTTTGTGTGTCCCGGGCATCTGGCCGAGGAGTGTCATTCCTCTTGGTATACTTCTTGAGATGTCCCTCCTTGATTAGGATCTCAATTGCATCCTTGAGGTGGATGCAATCTTCGGTGACATGTTCGTGGCTCCGATGGAACCTGTAGTATTTGGACTTGCCAGTGTTTGATTTGGGGGGTGTCGGCTTCGAAAAGCGGACACCCCCTTTATGAAATTCCGAGTTGGCGCACTCGGAGAGAATTCGCTTGCGGGAAGGGGTAAGCGGAGTGTACTCTGTGAACTGGCCAGCTGGACCTCTCGGCTCGCGAGAGTCCCTGGAACAGCCTTCACGTCTTCTCTCTCCCCCCGCCGGGGGGCAGTAGAGTCTTCATCCCTGAAGCTCCGGGGACCTTCTTGGTGTCGCGAGTCGTGGGCAACACGGGAGCCTCCAACTCTTCAAACTGGATGTACGACTGGGCTCGGTTGAGGAGGTCTTCCAAGTTGTAGGGCCTATGGATAACTACGGCCTTGGAAAACTCGGTCCTGTGACGCAGTCCCGGCTCGATCAGGAACTTCTTCATGTGGTCGGTGGCGGGCACCTCGACGGCTTCATGGTTGAATCTCTTGATGTAACCTCTGAGAGATTCGTCTCTCCCTTGGAGGATGGCTTCCAGGGAGGCCACCATCTTTGGGTGGCGTCGGGGCGCAGTAAAATGCCTGGAGAACTGTCTCTTCAGTTCTTTTCAAGAGGTGATGGATTCTAGCTTGAGGCTTTTGTACCACGCCATCGCCCCCTTCCGGAAGGTGGTCGGGAAGAGCATGTATTTGATGGCTCCCCAGACATTTCGGTAGTCGAGCATTTCCTCGAAGCTCTCTACGTGATCGTCGGGGTCGACGATGCCGTCGTACGTCCCCAATAGTGGAGGCTTTTCCATACCTATGGGAATAGGGGTCTCCATAATCTCCCTGGAAAGCGGGGTCTATTGGTCGCCCTCGTCGCTCCTAACTGGTGATCGTGACGAGGAATGGTGGCCTCGACCAAGCCCGTGTCGGCAGGGGGAGCTCATTGGACGGCTCTTCGGCTTTTCACCGTCAGCTTTGCTCCTTTTTTGGGCAGGAGAGTGTCGTCGTTCCTTCCGAGGAGGTGAGCGACGGCGCTTCTGGGCGACCATAGGCTGGGGCCGTTCCAGGCGCGGGCGGCGTCCCGCAGGTGGGGGAGTCAGGCTCCTAGAGTCGACCGGTGGTGTCCTTCGCGGGGAAGGAGAACGATTAGGAGATGGAGGATGGCAATGTCTCCACGGGGGAGAGCGTCGTTGTTGCCCCCTTTCGAGCGCTTCTATCTTCGCATTCTGCTGGGAGATCAATTGGTTGGTTTGATTGATCAGAGCGAACAGGGCCACCGTGTTCGGATCAGCATTTGGTGGCACGGGGATCGGCTGGTAGACAGCGGGGGCGCTGTCCTGTTGGGCGGCGTTGTATGCCGCATCGTCAGAGGAAGGGGAGGCAGTCTTCCCGTCCCTTTCGTCGCCTTCTTCGACGTTGACGACCACATTGTGCTCGTGGTCGTCTCCATTGTTGAACTGCACAAAGGCGGTGTCCGGAGTCTTGGTCTCAGGTTGGGAGCTGGCCATGGTTGACAGAAAATGGAAGTTGCTTTGGTTTTACGGAGAGGAAAACAGGGAAGCAAAGATTCCCACAGACCGCGCCACTTAGGGGTGTTCGCGGTGCGGTTTTGGCATTTTTTACGCTAAAAATCATCCGAACCGCAAGAGAAAAAAACATGCGGTTTGGTTTGGTTCAGTTGGCTTTTTAAAAAAAATTTGAACCAAACCAAACCAAACCAATGCGGTTTGGATTGGTTCGGTTAGTTCGGTTTTTTACAATATTTTTGTTGAGTGATATTTACATATATAGAGAACAACATAACTTTGTGTTTAGTCATTCATACATTACCAAATAATAGCAAAACTCATCATATTTAGACAAAAAGTTCTCATTCAATATACAAAAATCAAGTTAAACAAAAGTGGAAAAAAATAGTAGCATAAAACAATATCAAAAATATTATAATAAAACATAAAAATAGAGGAGAAGAGAGATTAGATAAGATGAAAAAGAAAGAACATAAGAGATGTGAAATTATAGAAGAAAGGTGCGATAAAAACATAATTAGAAGAGAAAATAGTAACATAAAAATGAGAAGATGAAAAAGAAAGAACATGTGAGATGAAAGATTAGTGTAGAAGAGGTGAGACGTACATGGCAAAGAAGATGAGAAGAATGCACAATACTATTAGGAGAGATTTGAGAAGATTAAAACTGAAAAGTTAAGTGTGAGTAAGAGAAAATATTTCGTAATTGTAAGGTTAAGACATAATGGGTTTGAGTTTTCGGTTAGATGTGGGATAAGTAAAGTTTGGGCTGTAACATAATGCGGTTTGGTTTGGTTTAGTTCGGTTTGCAAAATACAAACCGCAAACCAAACCGAACCGTGCGGTTTTGTTAAAAGATGACCCGAACAAATCCGGACCAAATGCGGTTTTTTGCAGTTTCGGTTTGGTTTGGTTTGGCTTGCAGTTTTCTATTGGGTTGGTTTGATTTTGAACACCCCTAGCGCCACTGATTGTACCTGATCAGAAAGGAGATTAGTGGCCAGCAACGTCGTGAGCTCCGCTACTCCGGTGGTGATGGGACGGTGGGGGGGTGTACCTGCAAGGTACTCCGATGCCAAAGTAAGGACAGGAGCAAGCAAGTACAGAAAGTAAGAGTGAGAGTTAGGATGTAATGTAACCTGATCCTCTCATGAGATAGGGTATTTATAGGCTGCCTTAGTGCAGGGCCAATGGTCATCTGCTTTGGGCCTTACGATCCAGCCCAGTGCAAATAACTGCCAGGGCTTACGTGGGGTAGTGAAGACCAGCGCGTGGTCTTCGCCCTGGAGTAACGGTCTCGTGATCTCCGAAAAGTGGATTGACCAGCTCTTTCGAAATTGGACGTTACTTTATGAAGTGTCCTCGCGGGGAGGAGCACGTGGAGATCGTGGGGGGGGGGGGAGAGGCGTGACCTCTCTCCGGTGTATGTAACTTCTGCTCGACAATAACTAATTATTACATGCTCGAAGATGAAGAGGTCTAGGTGTGCTCGACGACAGGCAGACTTGGGCCTTGTTGGGCCGCATCGCAGTATTGAGTTGGGCCTACCCGACGGATGGGCAGGCGCCGGCCCAGTCCGAAACACGTACTACAGAAAGCAAGCTAGAATGTCAAGTCAGTTTGTCAGCTAGAGTTTGTGTTCACAAGGCTCAAGAAGAGTTGACATGCTTTACGGGTATCTACTCTCAATAGATCTATAGTACAAGATCACAAGAAAGACACAATGGTTAAACAAGTTACACAATTGATCAAGATCTTTTGGTGTATCTATCTTCAATGCCTCTTGTCCTATGGAGTAACAGAGACACTTGTACAAGTTATCTCTTCCAACGATTATTCCTCTGAAACTGCTATATAAGTAGCTGAAGATTCAAGATGGATTTTCAACAAGGAATAAGTAAAATAAAGAAGAAGAGACAAGAAGGATAGAAGTGTTCCAAGCTTCTATCAGAATAGAAAAATAATAAGATCAATAATAACAACACAATCGAGTATGCAGAAATTCTGTTATATGTTTGTAAATTGTACAGAGCCTTAAGATTTCTTAAACATTGAATATCTTAGAAATCTTAATTGTTGTGATCTTTGTTATGGTTATTACCACGTACCTCTGATTATGTATCAAGTACACCTTGTTTTTTATTATGCTAAACAAGTTGTTTTGTAGTTTAGATAAAGTCTCTTGCTATGTGCTTGATCATCAAAGTCTCTTGCTGTAAAGCTTAAGCCAAGTAAGTCTCCTGCTATGTGTTAGAGCATTGAAACCTTGATCAATTGTTGATTGAGCAAGAAAGTCTTGGACTGAGGGTCTAAGCAAAAGTCTTGAGCCTAGAGGGCTTGGGCAAGGAAGTCTTGAATCCGTGGGATTTAAGCAGGAAGTCTTGGACTGTAGGTCTAAGCAGAAGTCTTGGACTCGTGGAATCTGAGTATGGATGTCTTGGACCGAGGGTTTGATCAGGAGTCTTGAACCTGAGGGGTTTAAGCAAGGAAGTCTTGAACTTGTGGAATCTAAGCAGGAAGTCTTGGGTTGAGGGTCTAAGCAGGAAGTCTCGGGCTGAGGGTCTGAGTATAAAAGTCTTATGCTTAAGTCCATAAGCAATTGTAATCATGTTTTGATTATAGCGGAAAATCTCTTGTGCTTCAAGGGGACTAGACTACTCTTAGTTTGGGAGGAACCAGTATAAATCTTTGTGTTTTCTATTGTTATTTATTTGCTTCTGTTATTACTGCGCTGTAAATAATTATCAGAATCTGACCAATGGTTTAGAATTTGAACTCTGTTCAAAAACAAAGTAAAGAAACAGATAACACAATTCAACCCCTCCCTTCTTGTGTATTTTTCTCACCTTCAGTTGGCATCAGAGCATGGTCTGTGTATAACACTTAAATAGTGGTGCAGATAAATATCCAATGAGAAAAGTATGTTTGTTGAAGACTTTCCTTCAAGAAGAAATCAAGTACTATGTGAAAAATATTACTTTGTTAATCCTACCATATTCAGGGGTGACTCCGCTGAATTTAAATGATGGAAAAATGCAAAATATATTTTTATATCATTGGTCTTGATAAAAGGGTCTTGATGAAGGTCTATGGAATAACCTTGAGAAAGGTATTACTATAGAAGTTAATGGTTTAGGGATGATCTATGCTAGAAAACCTCTCACACAAACTCAGAAGAAGCTTTATGGAAATCTTCTTAGTGTTAGATGCATTATGGTAGGTGCTATATCCCATTATGAGTATATCAACATCATTGATATGTCTAATGCTCATATTATATTTGAATCCTTATGTTCAAATTTGAAGGGAATCAGGTATAAGCTTATCGAGTTACACTTCATCTAATCTTTCCAAGCAAATTCTGAGAAGTTTGCTTGCTAGTGTCAAACCAAAAAGTTACATCTATTCAATAAGTCAAAAAACTTGAGTAGACTAGGTCTTGAAGGTTTAATTATCATTCTTCAAAGTAAAGAAATGGAATTATATGAAGAAAAGATGTCAAGGAGATCACCCTTCCTCAAGCCTGATGAAGAAAATTCATATGAAATGTCTGATGATGAGGAATTGGCCTTCCTCATCAGAAGATTCTATCAGCTGGCTAAATGGAGTGTGATATCTGTTGATGGAAGATTAACTTCAGGAGCTTCTAAGATATTCATATTTCAATTGATTATCCCAATATTAAGAACATGGATAAAAACTACTAGAGAGAAAAACCCAAAAAGGAAAATGTCAGAGATCTTCAAAGCATATTCTAATGAAGTTGGCATAACTGAGGATTCAGAATTCGATGAAAAAGTAATCTAGAATTGTTGGCCATTACTTCTTCAGAAGAAACAATATGAATCTAGGAATAAATCAATTATTGAAGAGAAAGAGGTATCGACTAATCCATCTTGCTTCAATATTGATAATAAGGAATCTGCATCTCAAGATTAAATTTTAAGTGACTCCATTGCTCCTAAGGAAATTGAAGGCTATCATAGAATTTGTGTTAAAGGACAATTCTGTGAGAAACCTTTTGTTTCTTCTTTTGTTTTTTGGCAATACTAAGAGAGTGCTGAAAACTTATCTCACACGAACCTCTGATGGAAAACACTATATATTTCTATGTTAGTCAAAAATTTCAAAATCAAAGATTATGAAGTCAATAAATTTAATCCAAGACAATGAAATCAAAGACTCTGCTAAGAACAAGATTTGGTTAAGTGCCATAACTCATCCTAGACTCTGTTCTGGAATGAATCTTGGTACTACTGTCAGACTAAGGTATGAAGTAAAAGAAAGTATGTCAGGACTAACATTTGTGGACCCACAAAAATATAGGTACCAACATTCAAATTTGTATTTACTGCATATATCACATAAGAAAGGAGCAAGTTGTTTACAACATTTGATGGAAGAAATGCCTACATACCAAACTCAAGAGCTGGAGGATGCAAATGTATGGAGTTTGGAGAAGAAAGTGGAATCATTGGTATGACTACCATTGACTCAGAATCCACTCGAGATAGAATTCAGATTCTATGGTCAAATCTGAATACTCATCTGAAGCCTGACCAAGAAAAACAAAAAAAGGTATGATATGTTCCTTTACATTTGCAAACTTTTTAACTCAATAAACTATTTAATTATGAGTGAATACAAAGTCTCTTCTAGATCTCTGGAGAAATTTTGTTTGTTAACAACAAAAGAATCTTCAGAGATCTTTGAAAAGAAACTATGTTGTATTTAACTGTACTGAATATGTCATTAACTAGAAGATGATCATTTTTATGGAAACAATATTCTCACCGTTTGTGATAATACTACTGGTAGTTAGTGGTCGAGGAAACCAATTCAATATTCATAAATCAAGCATGACTCTATTTTCAAGAGAAAATGCTTGACTCTGAATAAAATATCAAAGACTAATAATTAATAGAAGATGTTTTACTCAAAGTCTAATCCTACTAGACTCTGATGATAGATAGCTTTTGAAAAATTGTCAGTCTCTGAGATTCAGAAAAGGAATATTTACTTCTGATGAAGCAGTTTAAGTAAGAATTATTTTAAAATCCTTGTCTTACTTAAAATTCCATAAAGCTGGGAATCATTTAGTGTATTCAAGAATTTTGCTAGGTAAGGACCCTTGGATAATGATGTTTTCTTATTTTATATGTCTATGGTCTCTATCCCTTGTCTTTGTGAAACATCATTTTGTGTCATATTTTCTGTTCCTCTGACAAGATTCTTATTCCTCAGTGGTCAAAATCTTGTTCAAATCTTTTCTTTTTGTTTGTTTTTCTTTTGTGTGTTGATCAAACCAAACTCAGATGAATTTTTTAGTTAATTCTTCACCGAATCAACTAGTTGTCATTAATGAAAAGTTTGTGAATTTTGAAGAGCTGCTTAAGCAAGGTTTTAACTTCTGGAAAACTGTTTCTGAACAAATTTGGAATGGATACTTTGATATGCTATGTGGTTTTACTTATCCAAATCTTGTAAAAGAGTTTTGGGTTAATGCTTCCATTGTTGAACTAAATTCTAAGTATGCTATTCTTTCCAAGGTTTTTGGTGTTTCTATAACAATAACCTCTAAGGCGATTGCTAATGTAATCAATTCTGAGGAAATTGGATAAATTCCAAGTACTCTTGTTTGGAATACTATCTTCCTACATGGCGTACTTTTGTAGATCCATCAAACCTTTCTCTGGTCTCAAATCTTTGTCCTGATGCAATTATTTAAAATCAGATTCTGAACTCAAACTTGTTGCCTAAGGACAAGGATCTAGACCATGTGGACTCTATTGAAAAAGATTTGCTACTTCTTGTCAATTCAGACTTGCAGATTGATCTTCCTCAAATTATGTTTGACTATCTGAAGAAGACTCTTTCATCTTTTCACAAGGGAAATACATTCTTCATTACTTACGGACGAGTTCTTTCTGAACTACTGATCCAACAAAGAGTTGTCATAAGTTCTGAGGATGATTTTTCTAAAATATGGAGAGAAAAGCTTAAAGTTATCCATGAGAGATTCTGATGTTAGGTTTTTGAAAATATATGCCTTGTAATCGTTAAATATTTCGTAATAAGCAATCTTGTTGTTAAAAAATTGTTCATTGTTCTTGTTGATATTCTTGTGTGTCTTAACTGTTATATGTGCATTTTTATGTTGTTTGGAGAATAAAAAATTATGACTAAAACTTAAAACACTTGCAACATACTCATTGAAAGATTAGAAGCTAATACATATTATCAAAAAACTTTCTAGACATTCGGATCTATTATAAGGAACTCCCTAGGCTCATCTGACATATCTAGATTGTTTAAATAATTTTCCCAATCTTCCTTTGCAAACTCAATAGCTTTCTTCCTCAAAAGATTCATGCGTTTTGACCTGGAAGTTCTTTTTCTTCTTTGTGTCTCAACAAAGGTTGCTGGAGATGTACGTGCTTCTGAAGAAATCCTCTTGCTTGAAGATGCTTCAGTCGCTACATTCTTCTCGTTTGCTTGAGCTGTTGCATTCAGTATTGCCACCTTTCTAAAATCTCTATTTGGAACCCAGATTTTCTTCTGCTTATACCTTTTTGGTGTTCTAAAGTTTAAGTGTTTCAGAAAGATGGTTTGCTGAACGTTTTATAGTAACTATTCATCCATTATCTTGAGTGTTTAGAGTTTCAATATTGACTAGTCAAATCAATCTTTTAATGTCTGACTCTTAGGAAATGATGTCTAGTATATAATCCTAATAAAGATTCTCTTAAGACAATTGTAAATGTCATCTTGACAGCTATCGATTGGTTTTATTATTTCATTTGTTCGTCTTTTTACTTTGTTTATGTATTTGTCTCAAAAATCAAAGGGAAAAGTAAAAATTGTACTTATGCAAATTTAATAATGGTCAAAACATTTTTTTCATTAATCATAACAAAGGAAGGATTACATAAAGGACATATCATATTAATTTTAAACTAATCTAACTTCTCTAAAGCCCTACGACTCATCCAATTTCCCCAATTAATATCAGGCTCATCCTCGCAGTCGGAGATAACTATCTGAAACGCCATCTTATCTCTGTTCTTCTTCTTCTTCTTCCTCTTTATAGACTTCTTCTTAGGTTTCAGAACAATAGTTGATGGACCGGCTTCAGAAGGCCTCATTACTGCTGATGATAAACCCTCTTCAAAAGACTTCAGTATAGTAGATGAGGATCCAGTTTCAGAAGTTCCTGGTTTTTGAAGACTCTGTGTCTCCATACTAGTAGTATCTTCTAAAAGTTTTGTTATAACAGAAATGTTGGTGCTCTCAGATGTTGCTTCCATGATTGCTCTAAAGGATGTTGATGAAAATGACTTATGGTTTGATTGCTTTTATAGTGGAGTCTGGGTAACCTAAACGATGGAAATCCTTTTCTTGATCCTTGGAAATGTTATGACCAATAACTATTAAAGATGCACTATACAAGCTTTTAATGCTCTCTACTACTTGAAACGTTCTCTCTTCCTTGGAAACCGATCATGTAATGATGATATGCTTTGCATTTATAAATTTATTTCTTTTGTTTTTCTTCTTTTTCTTTTTCTTTTTGATGTGACAAAAGGGGAAGAAAGATATAAAAGTATTTAATAAAGATTCTGAAGCCATTCAGTTTTAATGTTGTTAATTTTAATTATTTAAAATTATGTTTATTTTAATTATGTTATTTTGGTTATTACCCGAGAAAAATATTTTAGTTTTTTTATAGTAGAACTTAGGTGGAGCTTACAAACCTCAACCTTTGGACTATTCGACTCAGGGGAAGCTTACAAACCTCAAACCCTGGTGTTACCAAGTAAATTAAAATATATTTTAGTTTTATTGTATATAGAACTAAGGGGGAGCTTACAAACCTCAATCTTGGACTATTAGACTCAGAGGGAGCTTACAAACCTCATACTCTAATGTTGCTAAGAAAATTTAAATACACCAACATTGACATATTTTAGTTTTCTTGAATATAGAACTTAGAGGGAGCTTACAAAACTCAACCTTTGACTATTAGACTGAGGGGGCTTGCATACCTCAGACCTTAACGCTGCCAAGAAAATTAAAATAGTCCAACATTGTTCTTTAAATACTTATGTTTGTCATCATCAAAAAGGGGGAGATTGTTATAACAAGATTTGTTTATGACATATATCCTTTGGGTTTTGATGATAACAAATTATTAAAAGAACAATGGTGTTATCTAATGTGTGTTCTAAGTGTGCAGGTTCTAAAGCTTAAAGAAGAATATATTCAGAATCTGATATAAGTACGCACTTGAGATAAGCTAAGTTATTTGCTTCTGGTGGTTCAGAATCTGAAAAACGTTCTTTAAGTGAAGACTAATAATATAGATTTGTGTAGACTCTGAAGTTGAAGGCCTCAGCATTAAAAGAGCAATATATTTTCTCTAAACTTATTAAATGTATCAGCTTCTGGTAATCATTTAAAACATACGATAAAGCTAAGTTATCCGTATTGCAGAAAGCAAGCTACAATGTCAAATCAATTTGTCAACTAGAGTCTGTGTTCACAAGGCTCAAGAAGAGTTGACATGCTTTACGGATATCTACTCTCAATGGATATATAGTAAAAGATCACAAGAAAGATATAATAGTTAAACAATTTACACAATGGATCAAGATCTTTTGGTGTATCTATCTTCAACGTCTCTTGTACTATGTAGTAACAAAGACACTTGTACAAGTTATCTCTTCCAACGACTATTCCTCTGAAACTGTTATATAAGTAGCTGAAGATTTAAGATGGAATTTCAACAAGGAACAAGGAAAATAAAGAAGAAGAGCCAAGAAGGATAGAAGTGTTCCACACTTCTATCAGAATGGAATATTAACAAGATCAACAATAGCAACACAATTGAGTATGCAAAAATTCTGTTATATGTTGTAAATTATACAAAGCCTTAAGATTTCTTAAACATTGAATATCTTAGAAATCTTAAGTGATGTGGTCTTTGTTATGGTTATTACCTTGTACCTCTGATTATGTATCAAGTATACCTTGTTCTCTATTTTGCTAAACAAGTTGTTTAGTAGTTTAGATAAAGTCTTTTGCTATGTGCTTGAGCATCAAAGTCTCTTGTTGTGAAGCTTGAGCCAAGTAAGTCTCCTGCTATGTGCTAGAGCATTGAAGCCTTGATCAGTTGTTGATTGAGTAAGAAATTCTTGGATCGAGAGTCTAAGCAGAAGTTTTGAGCCTAGAGGGCTTCAGCAAGGAAGTCTTGAATCCGTGATATTTAAGCAGGAAGTTTTGGACTGTAGATCTAAGCAGAATTCTTGGATTCGTGGAATCTGAGCAGAAAATTCTTGGACCAAGGGTTTGAGTAGAAGTCTTGAACCTGAGGGGTTTAAGCAAGGAAGTCTTGGATTCGTGGAATCTAAGCAGGAAGTCTTGGGTTGAGGGTCTAAGTAGGAAGTCTCGGGCTAAGCGTCTGAGCAGAAAAGTCTTATGCTTAAGTGTATAAGCAATTGTAATAATGTTTGGATTATAGCGGAAAATCTCTTGTATTGCAAGGGGACTGGACTACTCTCAGTTTGGGAGGAATCAGTATAAATCTTTGTGTGTTCTGTTGTTATTTTTTTGCTTCTATTATTATTCTGCTGCATTTAATTATCAGAATCTGAACAGTGGCTTAAAATCTGAACTTTGTTCAGAAGCAAAGTAAAGAAGCAGATAACATAATTCAACCCTCCTTCTTGTGTATTTTTCTCACCTTTACATTTATCTATTCAATTTGTTGATATTGTATGTTTGCTCTAATCGTAATCTAAGTCAAAACTTGTACCAAAATTGAGTTATAATCAAACCATAACACAAACCTTAATTATGTCGAAACCGAAAAAATGCAAGAAACGTGAACCTAAATCTGAATTCCAAAATAACCAATGTTGAACCGAAACCGAGTTGAAAGTTGGACCAATTCCATTATTTTTTATTATATTACTAGATTAATGTTATAATATATATATATATATATATATATATATATATATATATATATATATATATATATATATATATATATATATATATATATATATATAAGCACGGGTAAAATTATTTGATATGGTATAAAATATATTTAAATGTACATGTAAATTTGGTACGATATAAAATGTACTTATATACGTAGAGAAATTTGAAATTAGCTATTAATTTTAAAATGAAAAATAATTATATAAATTCAATTGTATTAAAATACAAAGAGAAAAAAGGACTCGTGAGATAAAAAAAATTAATATTTAAAAATAAGGATTTTATCTTTCAAATTAAAGTAATTATTGATTAAAATAAGATATGTTTGTGTTTATAGTGACACGTGAAATAGAAAGTTTATTTGATACAATATAAAATGTATTTATAAGCATATGTAAATTTGAAATGAGTTATTTAATTGTAAAATAAAAAATAATTATACAATCTTAATTGTATTAAATAATCATGTAAAAAAAAGACTCGTGAGATGAAGAAAAACAAAAAAGAAAATTTTGTTGCGATAATGATCCGTGAGATAACAAAATTATTTGATGCGACTGAAAAAAATAATCGTGAGATGGAAAAAGAAAAAAATTAATATTTAAAAATAAGAATTTTGTCTCTCAAATTAAGACAATAGTTAATTAAAATAAAATATATATTGTGTCGATAGTGACTCGTGAAATAAATAAATTTTTAATTTTATTAAAATTAAAAAAATAGATTATTAGTATTTTTAGTGATAATAAATAAATAGAGAAAAAAATAAAATAAAAGTGCGAAAGTATGAGAAAAATAAATGTGAGAGAAATTTGAAATTTGAATGAAGAGAGAGAATGAATGTATGTAATATTTAATTGTGATTTAATTGGTGAAAGTTGATAAATGAATGTCAATTGTCATGATGTAATAGGAGATATGAATGAAAAAAAAACATTATTCGATTACTAAAATGTCCTTTTGTTAGTGTAAATAATTTGTGATGAAAGGGTAAATTTAGGAGTTCATGCAATTGAATTGTTATATATGGATAGTAGATTACATATTGCTTGTTCCTATATGTTTATTATAGGCCTAATGCATCATTTGGTCCCTTATCTTAATTTCAAATTTCACTTTCGTTCCTTATTTAATAAACGTTCGTTCTAAGTCTCTTAAATCAAGTTTCGTTAGCCACATTGGTCCATTAAATTTTATTAAAATTCGTTAAATTATACAGTTGTGGCAATTCAGATGTTATTAAATTAGCTTATTTGGAATTATTTTATTAATATTTTATTGTTAATAACTTATAAATATTATTTAATCCACCATATCTTCCTCACTTCTCCTAACCCCAGTCGTCACCTCTCTTGCTCTCTTCTTCCTCTCTCTTTCTAATCTTTTTTTCACCATTAATTTCATTCCTTTCAGATCTATTGTTAATTCTCTTAAGTTTTTTTTTGGCTTGGAATAACAAACATTACACGTTCTTATGTTTTTTTATGTGTTGTTTTTTATTGGGGATCTCAATGATATTGTAGCAAGATGAAAATGTGATTGCGAAAGAGGCTCCTGCTTCTCCTCTGCGGTTTCATGTTCATTCGTTTTGTAAAACTTTGACAGCTTCTGATACTAGTACCCATGTTGGGTTTCCTTCTTTTTCTTCCATCTTTTTACTTCTCCCTCATTGTGTTATTTCTTCTCTCATTTTTCCCCTTATAGGCTTATAGAAGAAATTGAAGGTGTTTTGTTTGTTGATAGAACATGCCAAAACAACCACCTAAAAAAATACTGATGTGTGAATTAAATTTTTTTTAGGTCACCTGCGTAGACAGCTGCTGCAGAGAGTTTGGAGTGTTTTTTTTTTCATTTCTATGAGGCTAGTTGTTGGAGATATGCATTTATATTTCTAAAGTTTGCTAAATCATGTGAACATGTTATTTGGGTTATGTTTTGTTACTCTTGTTTTTTTTTTACTAATTAGGAGTTTCTAGAGGTGAGAATGGGGAGCTTCGAGAATGGGGAGCTTCAAGTTTCAGGAATGTTTTCTTAAGCAGCAGAGTTCTGAAATTGTTCAGGATATGCATGGTCATTTGTGCTGCAAATTCATCATCAACAATAGATCTAAATTGTTTTCTTAATTCCTAGTTTGTATAGTGTAAATCACAATATTGTATAAATTTGTGCTAGTTTATTGTTGATTTTTCATACTTCTAGGTTTTGATTTTTATGTTGTGTTGATGTGTCACTCGTTACTCTTTTTTGGAAAATTTTGTTGATTAGTGTGATAATGTGTTATATTTTTTTAACACATTATTAATAATTTGAGAGGAGTTTTTAACCTCCAAAAACAAAAGTACTAGTTTTTTAATACATATGCTGACTCAGCTTATTAGTAAATGCCTTGTTGTCATGCCACATAAGTAAAGTTAGCGTTTTTTTTAATTTAACGGCAAGGACTAATTTAAATAACAGAATAGTTCTTAAGGGACTAATATGTAACCTTTATTAGATAAGAGACTAAAGTAAATATCTGAAATTAAGTTAAAGGACTTTGGCACTTATTAAACCTTTATTATATTACATTTTATTTGTTTATAAAATATATATAAATTTAGATTACATGTCAGGGAGTTCTGCAACGTACATATAGGTTTCAATTTTATGATACATGTTGGGGGGATCCGCAACATATATATATATATATATATATATATATATATATATGGTTTATTTCCTACGAGAATGTCATTTTTATGTAAGAACATGAGAATGAATATGAATCATTAGATTTTAAAATAAATGGTTGAGATTATGTGTAGTTTTAATTTTTCTCTCTCCGCCATTATTAAAATAAATGATGGAAGAGAGAGAAAAAAAACTGACACATAATCTCCACCATTTATTTTAAAATCTAATGGTTCAGATTCATTCTCATGTTCTCACATGAAAATGGCATTCTCATATGATACGTTTCCTCTCTCTCTCTCTCTTTCTCTCTCTCTCTCTCTCTCTCTCTCTCTCTATATATATATATATATATATATATATATATGACGTATCATATGAGAATGTGATTTTTATGTGAGAACGTGAGAATGAATCTGAACCGTTAGATTTTAAAATAAATGGTGGAAATTATGTGTAGTTTTTTTCTCTCCCCTCCATCATTTATTTTAATGATGGAGGAGAGAGAAAAAAACCACACATAATCTTCATCATTTATTTTAAAATCTAATGATTCAGATTAATTCTCATGTTCTCACATAAAAAAGACATTCTTATAGGATATATATATATATATATATATATATATATATATATATATATATATATATATATATATATATATATATATATATATATATAATTCATGACGTGAAACTGTACCATGCTTTCTCCCGTTTTTTCTTCTAATTTAAGCTTTAGTTAATCATAAGCATTGAGTTATGTGCATTATGAAAATGTTAAAATTAAGATGATTTTTCCTTGTTTTAATAATTACCTTGTCTTAGTTTGAGTTTCAAGTTTATATTGCAAGGGCCTGCTATATAGTTTTATTTATTTATTTATATATTATTATGATACTTGATTTTGCATACTTAGTATATCTCTATTACATGGTATTTTTCTTCTATTTCTATGATCTTTTTTTTTTTATAATTTAATCACATGGCATCATTTGATTGATAATTAATTACTAGTTTTTTTTAATACAAATAAGATATTAGTTCTTTTGAATAATTATGATTAAGTTTAATTCATGACATTATTTTTTATTATTCATTCTCCATGATTTTAACTTTGGTTATAATTTCTTTTCTAATTCATGACTTTCTAATCTTGGTTATTTTCTTTTATTCATATCATTAATCTTGATTTTTCTCTTTTTCATGGTCTTTAATTCACAATTTCACGATGCTTGCTTGATTCTTTTTAATAGCTTGACCTAATTTTTGCATGATTCTCATTTGTCGTGATTTAATTAATTGTTTGCGATTCTTATGATCAATTAATTGGATAATGGCTTTAGGACTATATAGTTACTTCCTTTGAAACATATTACATGCTCCCTTAGGACCTTATTCAATTAGGTGATCAAAAGTCTCTTGATCACTTAATTTAAATTAGAAAGACTTAGGACTTGTACCATACATGCTCCCTTATGTCAAAGCTAATTCCATTCATATCCAAAACTCTAGAAATAGGTGACCATTAAGGCATGACAATACTAAACCTCAACTTATTCCTTGGTTCCTCATCCCTGGTTTCTGATCATGTCCTTAATTGATCCAACATAAAACAAAAATCCTCTTTTCTCAAATAAATTCAAAACATTTAACAAATATGATGTAAATTGTGTGCCACGAGTCTTAAGAAGTAGATAAGGAATAAGAGGGAGTATTCCCATCCTTATTATGAATATCTTTGGACATGGGACGCATGACACAATTGGTCAAAGTACTCACCTCCATTCATAGACTTTAGTACAATTCAAATCAAGACAAGTTTCAACATTCATCTTCAGACTAAAATCCATAACAATCAATATCAAAAAAACATCATTCTCTTTGGACCAAACACAACACCTCTTGGTTTTGACACTCATACTTCTACATGTTTGCCTTGTTAATCCCCTGGTTTAGACAAGCCCTTTTGGATGTTTGCCTTGTTAATCCCCTAATTTAGGCAAACCCTTATTTACCTTCTTAATCCCCTGGTCTAGGTAAACACTTATCTTCCTTTATCCCTGAGTCAGGCAAACCCCTACAACACTGCATTGGTTTAGACACCACATCTTGGTTTAGACACCACGTCTTAGTTTAGACACCTCATTCTTGTTTTAGACATCTCATTCTTGGTTCAGACACCTCATTCTTGGTTCAGACACCTCGTTCTTGATTCAGACACCACTGTATGGGTTCAAACACCACACTCTTGGTCCAAACAACACCTTCACCATACTCATAAACCTTTTCAATTCATTAACCAAACAACTTCTTTTCATAAAAGAACTGTTACAATCTATTCCTTAGCAGTTAGAGTAAAAGCTAAGAGTATCCGAACTAGGATCAAATAGCTAACGCCAAAACACTTATTGGATATGATTATAACATTGTTCCGTAAAATCAACCAACAAATACTTATTTTTTACCACGAACTACGGAGCTATGCTTTTCTCATTAAACAAATATTTGAATAAAATACTTAAATGTAATTGAAAACATAAATGCAAAACTACCTTGATGGCATAAGAGTAACCTGGTGAGAGACTAATTTGGACCGTTGTTTTCTTTAGTGTCATACCTCCTTTGTCACATCAACTATCTATCCATTAAAATAAATTACCACCAAACTTCCTAATATATCATTTTCTTTTTAAAAAATTATACTAGAAAAAGAGCATATTTGTAATTAACAAATGCTACAAAAATTGAAACTACCTCCTTTTGTCATCTCATCCATTTCCCACTTTTTATTTTTAACCTTTTCACTCTTCCTTTTCTTCTCTTAATTCAAATTTTAAATTCTCCCCACATTTTTTTCTCACATTCTCACTTTCATTTTAATTTTTTTTCTCTCTATTTCTTTTCCTATTTTATTTTTCTAAGTGTAAATAACATAATTCAAACCTCTTTTTAATTTAATGAAGAAGAACACAGAAAAATATTAAAAATTTTAAAACACAAAATTTATCTAAAATAAAAAACTTAATTATTTTATAATTATTATATATAAAAAATATTCATAACTTATATGATTATATAGTTGGTTAAGTATAGACAGTAGACCAAATTTCATTGTACTGGATATAGATTATTGTTAAGAAATTCGAAGTAGTAATAATATATGTTTATTAAATGGTAATGCATAGAATGAGTCTCTGATATAATGAAAAAACAGTAATGCAGTAAAGTAACAAACCATGAATGAGACCCGATTTTATACTCTACTTAATGAATGGTGAAAAGTTATCACTACTATTACACTGATAACCAAAATAAGACCTCAACATGATTCTAAAATATACATGAATTGAAGTAGATCCTGCACCTGAGTTAATATCTTGCAAGCTTCGCGTTCGAGGTGTAATGTGTTTTTATAGTAGTGGAAATAAAAAAATAAATTGGAAAAGAGATATAACAACCAATTACCTTCAATTTTTTATGCAAAGACATACTTATAATAAGGTTCCTTTTCACATTCTGTAAATTACACAACAGAAAAAGCAAAACATAAATCATTTTGACAAATTATAGAAAGTAGTGTCTCATAATAATCAATGAATAAAATCAATTAAATATAACTACTGAGTGAGATTATCACATATTTTTCATTTTCTTCCAACTATAAATAAAACTTCAACATCTTCCAATTTTAAAGTAGATTATATTTATTACCACGGAAAGTCAATGAATTAAACACAGCTTGCCTAAGCTTAGCCACATGCACTTAAGCCAACAAACTCCACTTAAGATTATATTTGATCAAACAACTAAGATGCATTTAGCTCTGTCAAACATCTACCCACAAAATAAAAGAGGTTAATAACTAAAACTTATATTGAGATAAAACTTACAATATTTCAAGGATTGAACAAAGATTTCTTGAGCATGAAATGAGTTATGGATATATAAAACTTTGCCCGTAAAACATCATATTAGAATGTAATTCTACATCAATACAAACAATTTATTTCTATAAAACCAACATTTACATGAATGTATTATAAAATCCAAACCTTCTATTGTTAGCAATGAACTTCCTTCTATGTAAAGCAAATTCACCCACCTGAAATAGAACAAAAATTATTAATAAAGACCTTGCACAATAATTTCAACTAATTATAGTCACTTTCAAACCAGACCGGAAAAATGTAAAGAATTTGTAATTTTGAAGTCTCCAAAGTTCTTAGAATCATAGTTTGTTTAAAATAATGACAAATACTCTTAAATAAATCAAATTTACAACAATCAACACCAACAAATAACATCACCTTCAAACCACAACTTCATCAACTTATTTTACAATTACAGACAATGCTCTTAAATTTTCCCAAATTTACAACAATCAACATTTACAAATAAAATCACAATGAGAGTGAATAAAACCTAGAAAGCGCATTTTAAGTTTATGATAGAGATTGTTGACAAAAACAAAAACAAAAAAACTCTATAGTTAGAGATAACAATGTAACAAATCACAAACATGTTTTTTCTTATTTTTCGGGCGAGTTCTTAGTACTCTCACCAAGATTTTCTCCTCATATATCTCGCCTTCTCATTCAATATAAGAACAAATATAAAAATTTATAAAAATCCTAATTTATATGTACATTATAATCTACAGATGGAGAAGAAGAACAGAAAGAAAGGGGGACTGGAAAAAAGCGAGAAAGAAAGAAATAAAGAAGAGATTGAGAGAGAGAAAATGTAATACCCCGTAAATTATTTTACTCTGGATAATATTAGTTGTGATCAACTGAGTCCCAGTGTACTCTGAGAAATTATCTGCAGAGATAATTAGGGTAACTGTTGAACTTAGAGTAAATCCAATTAACATTATCTGACTCTGAGATATTTAAGTATTTGAACTTTAGAGACTTTTTGGACAATTAGTAGTATTGCTAATTGATGATATTTTCCCTATATTATTTCTTTCCTTTCATTTTCCAAAGAAAAAGATAGAAAGGATTTTGGAGAGAAAGAAAAGAGAAGGAAAGGAAGAGAAAAAGGGGAAAAAGTTTAAGAGCAAGATCATCAAGAACATCATCAAATCTTCATCAATCATCTTCCAATCTTCACCATCTTCATCTATTCAAGGTGGGTTCTAGATAGAAACTTAGGTTTAGAGCTAGAAATGATTATAGCTTAAGTTAGGTTTTGTGGGAAATTGCTTAAATTGGAAATCGTTGGAATTTAACGGTTGAAATGTGTTACAAACTGAGTAGTATAAGTTATATGAGTGTAGAATCATCTATATTTGATTGTAGGAGGTTTGGATATGTTTTGGTGGAGGTTTGGACACATGGGAGCTCAGCTGTTACGCTGTAGAACTTCTAAAATTTCCCAGATTCGCACTGCGAATCCCCTAGCGAAGGGGAAATCGTGCACTCGCTGGATGTTCGCACGGCGAAAGGGGGGGCGAATGTTAGCCAGGCTTTCGCCAGTGGTTCGCACTGCGAACCTTAGCTTGTTTTGGTTCTGCCACTGTTCGCCAGACATTCGGACTGCGAATGGTGCAGCGAACAAGTGTTGGCTAGGCATTCGCTGGGAGCTTCGCACTGCCAATGAGTAGCGAGCATTCGCTGGCTTCTTAGCAATGCGAACTTGACAGATCACCCAACTTGTTTCTTTCATAACTTTTGACTCGTTTATCCGATGTGAGTATTCTTGGTATCGTTGTGAAGCTATGAACATCCTCTAGCTAATGGTAGTGAAAAACCTATGTTTATTGCCCGATTAAATAAATCAGAGGGAATCGTGAATTGGTGTAATGTGTGATATGTTGCATTATGTGTTTCCATTATGTGATTGACAAATACATGCCTATGTTATCGTTGTTAACATGTTTGAATATGTATGCATGCTAAAATACGAAATAGGTAGAGTGAGGAATATTACCGTAAACAATGTCGACAAATGTAGATGGAATAAACACTAGTATGGAACATGTGTGTTAACTGTTTGGTTGTGATAAGGCGTCATGGCCTTGTGATTGTCGAATACAATCACGTCTGTGAGAGATCACGTAATCGTAACCGGTTATCTTGTGAGTGCATTTCATGGGTCTCAAGCTCCTCTGAAACATGTGCACGACTACTTGGCAGGTTTGATTTCCGCGTGCAGTACGAATGGCGCTCTGGGAGTGTATGCTTGTGACGGTTAATGGCCCGTTTGAAGTGACGGTTCATAACGGTTAATGGCCCATAGAACCCGAATCCATTCGTATGTCAAGTAGGTTACCAGGATCCATGACTTGGGTCAACTTCTAGACATAGAAGCGGACGGGAACAGGGGATTCCTTGGTGTGGTTGCCGATTAGTGACATTGTGAGTTGGCGAACTCATGACATGTTCCCATATAGTGTGTGTGTGTACTCAAAGTCACTCCCCTTTCCCTTTTGACTTGAGTTAGGCTTGTTAGAACCTTGTAAAGCCGAGAGAACTATAAGATAGCGAACTCACTGAGATTTGATGTATCTCACCCCACGTTGTTGTTTACATCACAGGTACTACAGGTTCAGCAAAGGGTAAGGATAAAGTGGTTTGACTTTTCCTTACGGATCGTAGCTTTTGAGATGGCATAGCTTCCGCTATGGCGTTTTATTTTGAGATCATTGTAGTGATCTAGTTCTTAGTACATTTTGAGACATCTTGTATATGTTATGCCGTAGACTTTAGACTTTGTATTCAGGGCATTTAATGTATATAATGTGTTAACTAGGAACTTATAGTATTTCAGTACCAAATACTTTGATCTATATATAATATTTATGCTTTGATGTATGAATTTTATATACGGGTGTTACAGTTGGTATCAGAGCAGGTCGTATCCTCGACCTATCCATGAAATAGTATAAGTGTTTCTTTCCGTTTCATATGCGTTGCGTTGCCATTGGTCTTACGTGTTATATTTATGGTATTGAGCTTGATCAACTTAATCATATCTGTATGACATTTAGGAACATGGTCGAAGGGCGCAGAAACAACCGTGGTAGACTGAGAACTACTCCAGCAGGGACAAATCTGCCAGGGGACGAATGGAATGCCCCTTTGTATCACTTTATGCAACAGATGCAGCAACAGCAGAATCAGTTTGTGCAACAAATGGTACAGCAAATGGCTGGTGGTGTGCATCCTCCAGTGGTTGTTCCTGAAGCTACAGGGGGAACCTTTAGGGATTTCATTCGTATGAATCCTCCGGAGTTTCAGGGAGGGTTAGATCCAGTAAAGGCTCATGAATGGATATTCGGTATGGAGCGGATCTTCTTGATAGTTCAGTGCAGTGAGGAAAACAAGGTGGTATTCGCTTCTCACTTGTTGAAGGGTCCTGCCATGAGATGGTGGGAAATCGCTTCAGCCTTAATGACAATTCAAGAGGTACCGAAAGTATGGGAGCAGTTTAAGCTAACTTTCATGGAGAAGTATTTCCCAAGTTCCTTAAGGTCTCAAAAGGAATTCGAGTTTTAACAACTGAGACAAAGTAACTTGACTATGGCTTCTTATGCGGAAAAGTTTGAGGTTATGGCAGCTTATTCTAGACGGGCTATGTATGCTCCTGATGAGAGGTGGAAGATTGATCAGTTTCTTTTTGGTTTGAGGGCCGAAATTTCACATAGTGTGTCTCAGAGAGAATTTACTAGCTATGCTGAATTGTTACGACAGTGTTATGTGGCAGAGCATAGCTTAAAGAAGGTGCAAGCATAAGGAGAGTTAAGTAAGGTGAATCAAAGTGATCGTGGGAGATCGAATCAATAATTCAGACCAAGGCAACAATCTTTCAAAGGGAAGCAAGTTCAGAGTTCTAGGACTAGTGCACCTCCTGTATGTCGTCATTGTGGTAGAAATCATCAGAGGAGGTGTGGTATCGAAGGTGTGAGGTGTTATCAGTGTCATAAAATGGACCATTTGGCGAGAGACTGTCCTCAAAAGAAGAATATCGGGCGAGTGTATACCTTGGATGCGAGGAAAGCAAAGGGTGACAACTCTTTGATTGCTGGTACGTGTTTTGTGAATGGAAATCCTTGTTTTGTGTTATTTGATTGTGGAGCAACACATTCTTTTGTATTGATGCAATGTGTGAAGCGGCTTGGGTTGCAAGCGGTTCCGTTGTCTCCACCCATGGTGGTTACTACTGCCATGGATGAGATTGTTGAAACACCGTTGATGTGTGAAAATTGTGTATTATCGGTGAATGAGAGAGTTTTCCAGATTGATCTTATCTGTTTGCCGCTTAAGAAAGTGGATGTTGTTCTGGGAGTGGATTAGCTTTCTGCTAATTCGGTTTTTATCGGTTGTGAGGAGAAGTTAATTATTATTCCTTCCAGGGAGGCTTCTCCGAAGGATGTGTTAACTACTATTTTAGAAGTCACGGTTGGAATGATTAATTTCTTGTTTGAGGAGGAAAAATCCGTTCTTTTGATTCTTACTAAGGAGGAGGGTGGTAACCGCCAAGTTTTGAGTATTCCGGTAGTTTGTGACTTTCCTGAAGTTTTCCCCGAGGATATCACTTCTCTTCCTCCGGAGCGGGAAGTGGAATTCTCTATTGACCTGATACCGAGAACGACTCCAATATCTGTTTCTCCGTATCGGATGACACCACTTGAATTAAGAGAATTGAAGGATCAATTGGAAGAGTTGTTGGCTAAGCATTTTGTTAGACCAAGTGTTTCGCCCTGGGGAGCTCCTGTGTTGTTGGTAAAGAAAAAGGATGGTGGAATACGGTTGTGTGTTGATTACCGTCAGTTGAATAAGGTCACCATCAAGAACAAATACCCATTGCCAAGGATAGACGATCTGTTAGATCAATTGAAAGGAGCCTGTGTGTTCTCGAAGATTGATTTACGGTCGGGTTATCATCAGATATGGGTGAAGAATTCAGATATACCAAAGACTACGTTTAGAACCCGTTATGGTCATTATGAATTTTTGGTGATGCCTTTCGGTGTGACGAATGCTCCGGCAGTTTTCATGGATTATATGAATCGGATATTTCAACCTTATTTGGACCAATTTGTGGTAATTTTTATTGATGACATTCTTATCTATTCTCGTGACCCTCAAGAGCACGGAGAACACCTAAGAATCGTTTTATCCATCTTACAAGAGAGGCAACTTTTTGCTAAGTTAAGTAAGTGTGAGTTTTGGATGTCGGAGGTTAATTTTCTTGGACATGTCATATCTCAGGGAGGTGTCGCGGTTGATCCATCAAAAGTAGAAGCAGTGATAAATTGGGAGAGACCGAAGAATATGTCTGAAGTTAGAAGCTTCTTGGGACTAGCAGGTTATTATAGAAGGTTTATTAAGGGCTTTTCCCAACTGGCTTTACCGATGACGAGACTTACTCGGAAGGATTATGCGTATGAATGGGATTCGGCTTGTGAGCAAAGTTTTATGAGTTTGAAAGAGAGATTGATGACCGCTCCTGTTTTGGTTATTCCTGATCCTAGCAAGTCGTATGAGGTATATTGTGATGCATCGAAGATGAGATTAGGAGGTGTGCTAATGCAAGATGGACATGTAGTGGCTTATGCTTCACGACAGTTAAAAGTCCATGAAGAGAATTATCCAACGCATGATTTAGAGTTTGCGGCCGTTGTTTTTACCTTGAAGGTGTGGCATCACTATTTGTATGGTGTGAGTTTTGAGATGTTTAGTGACCACAAGAGCTTAAAGTACCTCTTTGATCAGAAGGAGTTGAACATGCGTCAAAGGAGGTGGATCGAATATTTGAAAGATTATGACTTAGAACTAAAGTACCATCCGGGTAAAGCGAATAAGGTGGCGGATGCTTTAAGCAGGAAAGTGTTGCATAGTGCCGACTTGATGATGTTAGAGTATACCTTATTGGAAAAATTTCGAGATCTAAATCTCCATTTTGTTTGGACCCCTAATGGTGTGATTATGGGAAATTTGAATATCACTTCTACTATTCGGGAAGAAATCCAACAAGAGCAAGGGTTAGATGAGAAGTTACAAGAAGTGTTATCGCAACCGGGTTTTGTGCGAGCTACCGACGGAGTTATTGTATTTAACCAAAGGATTTGTGTTCCGGATAACACGGAGTTAAAAAGGAGGATTTTGGAAGAAGCGCATAAGGGTGCTTTTACTATACATCCGGGATCTTCAAAGATGTATCAAGATTTAAGGAGGGACTATTGGTGGTCCGGGATGAAAAGAGACATTGCGGTGTATGTGTCGGAATGTGCGGTGTGCCAACAAGTGAAGATAGAACACCAAAGACCGGGTGGCTTGCTGCAACCTTTAGAAATTCCGGTGTGGAAATGGGATAGTATTTCGATGGACTTCGCGGTAGGATTACCCCGTGCGCAAGGTGGTTATGATTCGATTTGGGTAATCGTGGATCGGTTAACGAAATCCGCGCATTTCTTAGCTGTGAAGACTACCTACAAGGCGAGTCATCTCGCAAGGTTGTTCATTTCGGAGATACTGAGATTGCATGGTATTCCTACTAGTATCGTTTCAGATAGAGATCCAAAATTTACTTCGAGATTTTGGAGAGCTTTTCAACAAGCGATGGGCACGAAGTTGTGTTTGAGTACGTCGAATCATCCACAAACGGATGGTCAGACGGAACGGACAATACAAACCATGGAAGACATGTTGAGAGCTTGTGTACTTGAAAGTGGGGGAAATTGGATAGAACTTTTGCCGTTGATTGAGTTCTCTTATAATAATAGTTACCATGCAAGTATTGGTATGGCACCTTATGAAGCATTATATGGAAGGAAGTGTAGAACCCCATTGTGTTGGGCGGAGGTTGGCGAAGATAGGATGTTAGGACCCGAGATTGTTCACGAAACTACGGAGAAAATTAGGATGATCCGTGATAAGGTCAAACAAGCACAAGATCGTCAGAAAAGCTATGCAGATAACCGAAGAAGACCTTTAGAATTTGAAGAAGGCGATCACGTGTTTTTGAAGGTTACACCGAGATTGCGGTTGAAAGGACCGTTTCGGTCGCGGAAGTTAAGTCCGAGATATGTGGGACCATATCAGATTTTGGAAAGAATTGGTGAAGTAGCCTACAGATTAGCCTTACCGCCTTCTCTGTCAGAGATGCACGACGTTTTCATGTATCTCAACTTCAGAAATTTGTCCCAGATCCTCTTCAGCCAATTTTACCAGATACAATTGAGATAGAAGCAGATTTGACATTTGAGCCTCAATCGAGTCGTATCACCGGAAGAGAAACTAAAGTGTTAAGGAATAAAGAGATTCCTCTTGTTAGGGTCCAAAGGGATGAGACGCATCCGGGCGATGCAACTTGGGAATTGGAATCGGAGATGCGGGAGGTCTATCCTCATCTTTTTAGGTAATTGTTTTAAATTCCTGGGCGGATTTCTATTTAAGGGGGGAGGATGTAATACCCCGTAAATTATTTTACTCTGGATAATATTAGTTGTGATCAACTGAGTCCCAGTGTGCTCTGAGAAATTATCTGCAGAGATAATTAGGGTAACTGTTGAACTTAGAGTAAATCCAATTAACATTATCTGACTCTGAGATATTTAAGTATTTGAACTTTAGAGACTTTTTGGACAATTAGTAGTATTGCTAATTGATGATATTTTCCCTATATTATTTCTTTCCTTTCATTTTCCAAAGAAAAAGATAGAAAAGATTTTGGAGAGAAAGAAAAGAGAAGGAAAGGAAGAGAAAAAGGGGAAAAAGTTCAAGAGCAAGATCATCAAGAACATCATCAAATCTTCATCAATCATCTTCCAATCTTCACCATCTTCATCTATTCAAGGTGGGTTCTAGATAGAAACTTAGGTTTAGAGCTAGAAATGATTATAGCTTAAGTTAGGTTTTGTGGGAAATTGCTTAAATTGGAAATCGTTGGAATTTAACGGTTGAAATGTGTTACAAACTGAGTAGTATAAGTTATATGAGTGTAGAATCAATCTATATTTGATTGTAGGAGGTTTGGACACATGGGAGTTCAGCTGTTACGCTGTAGAACTTCTGAAATTTCCCAGATTCGCACTGCGAATCCCCTAGCGAAGGGGAAATTGTGCACTCGCTGGATGTTCGCACGGCGAAAGGGGGGGCAAATGTTCGCCAGGCTTTCGCCAGTGGTTCGCACTGCGAACCTTAGCTTGTTTTGGTTCTGCCACTGTTCGCTAGACATTCGCACTATGAATGGTGCAGCGAACAAGTGTTGGCTAGGCATTTGCTGGGAGCTTCGCACTGCGAATGAGTAGCGAGCACTCGCTGGCTTCTTCGCAATGCGAACTTGACAGATCAACCAACTTGTTTCTTTCATAACTTTTGACTCATTTATCCGATGTGAGTATTCTTGGTATCGTTGTGAAGCTACGAACATCCTCTAGTTAATGGTAGTGAGAAACCTATGTTTATTGCCCGATTAAATAAATCGAAGGGAATCTTGAATTGGTGTAATGTATGATATGTTGCATTATGTGTTTCCATTATGTGATTGACAAATACATGTCTATGCTATCGTTGTTAACATGTTTGAATATGTATGCATGCTAAAATACGAAATAGGTAGAGTGAGGAATATTACCGTAAACAATGTCGACAAATGTAGATGGAATAAACACTAGTATGGAACATGTGTATTAACCGTTTGGTTGTGATAAGGCGTAATGGCCTTGTGATTGTCGAATACAATCACGTCTGTGAGAGATCACATAATCGTAACCGGGTTATCTTGTGAGTGCGTTTCATAGGTCTCGAGCTCCTCTGAAACATATGCACGACTACTTGGCAGGTTTGATTCCCGCGTGCAGTACGAATGGCGCTCTGGGAGCGTATGCTTGTGACGGTTAATGGCCCGTGTGAAGTGACAGTTCATAATGGTTAATGGCCCGTAGAACCCGAATTCATTCGTATGTCAAGTAGGTTACCAGGATCCATGACTCGGGTCGACTTCTAGACGTAGAAGTGGACGGGAACAGGGGATTCCTTGGTGTGGTTACCGATTAGTGACATTGTGAGTTGGTGAACTCATGACATGTTCCCATATAGTGTGTGTGTACTCAAAGTCACTCCCCTTTCCCTTTTGACTTAAGTTAGGCTTGTTAGAACCTTGTAAAGCCGAGAGAACTATAAGATAGCGAACTCACTGAGATTTGATGTATCTCACCCCACGTTGTTGTTTACATCACAGGTACTACAGGTTCAGCGAAGGGTAAGGATAAAGTGGTTTGACTTTTCCTTACGGATCGTAGCTTTTGAGATGGCATGACTTCCGCTATGGCGTTTTATTTTGAGATCATTGTAGTGATCTAGTTCTTAGTGCATTTTGAGACATCTTGTATATGTTATGCCGTAGACTTTAGACTTTGTATTCAGGGCATTTAATGTATATAATGTGTTAACTAGGAACTTATAGTATTTCAGTACCAAATACTTGGACCTATATATAATATTTATGCTTTGATGTATGAATTTTATATACGGGTGTTACAGAAAATGGGGTGAAAGAAGATAGGAACAAAATGGAAGAAGAAGAAATAGTAGTGCAAGAGAGATTAATTTAGGAAAGGGAAAGGAAAAATTAAATGTGGGATAGGTCAAATGTGAAGAGAAAAATAATTAATAAAACTAATTTGAATTAGAAAATATAGAAAAATGAGGGAATGGAGCATGATAGTGACAAGAAAATAAATAAGAGTAGTGGAAAATCTACCATATAAGAACATAATATGTTCTGGAAAATACAAAAAAGCCCTTCTTGCTTCTAATGCTTCTGTTGTAAAAATGATGACTTTAATCAAAATATAAAACTAGTTTCTTGAATTATCAAGAACCAAAACCAAGGGTTGATGGACAACCAAGAAAGAGAACACACGAAGAAGAAGAAATAACAACAATGATTGGGCAAATATAATTCTGTTTACTATTCACTTTCACATTAATGTTTACAAATGCTTACAAGTGAATATCACAATTTGCCACACTCCACAAATGAGTGTGCTAGTCTATTTATAGACTAACTAGGTAACTTGCAGCCCAAGAAACCTAAACAATTGGATCCTTAACACAAGGCCCAATTCGACATAATACAAACATTTCGACAGAATACATATAAGAACAGACTTCGACTACTATATGTAACTGACAGGCATCAGCATGTGAACAAGCTTCGACTGCATGCTTGCCTCCTGTCGAAATACATGAAAGCTCTCCTTCGACACAGATGAGTTCGACCCAAATCTCATAAATCTCCACCTTGGATCTAACTTAGCAACAAAGGGACAACTAGCTTTCATCACACAGCTTTATCAACTGCATACAGTGGAAGAACTTGCAACTTGGCAACGTCTTGGTGATCATATCAGCAGCATTATCTTCAGTCGAAACCTTCAGCACCTGGACTTCACCATGCTCGATTGTCTCTCTAACAAAATGCAGCCTTACATCGATGTGCTTAGTTCGCTCATAATAGGCTGAATTCTTTGTATTGCACTTTGACTATCACATTTAACAGTGATACTTCGACCTTGAAGTTTCAGCTCCTTTGCAAAACCTTCAAGCCACAATGCTTCTTTCACAGCTTCAGTGAAGGCAATATATTCAGCTTCAGTGGTTGATAAGGCAACAACCTTCTGAAGCGTCACTTTCCAACTGATTGATGTGCCAAACATTGTGAAAACATATCCAGAAATAGACTTTCTGGAATCCATACAACCTGCATAATCAGAGTCGACAAATCCTTCGATTTCGACTATGCTATCACCACCACAGGCTCCACCATAAATCAAGACTCTTTTCAGAGACTCATTTATGTACTTGAGAATCCACTTTACAGCTTGCCAGTGCGCCTTTCCAGGATTGGCCATATACCTGCTCATAAGGCTCACTCCATATGCTATGTTTGGCCTCGTACAGACCATAGCATACATCAAAGAACCCACTACACTGGCATATGGAATGCTAATCATATAGATTCTTTCAGCTTCAGTACTCGGACTTTGAGTAGTACTAAGCTTAAACTGAGGATTTGTAGGTGTCACAACAGGCTTCGAATTCGACATACCAAACTTGTCGAGAAGCTTCTGTAGGTATGTCTCTTGAGATAAGCACAACTTCGATTGCTTTCTATCTCTCCGGATGTCAATCCCAAGAATCCTGGTTGCAGCTCCCAGATCCTTCATTTCGAACTCCTTACTGAGTTTAGCCTTCACCTTCGTTACATCCTCAACACTGTTGCTAGCTACGAGGATATCATCCACATACAACAACAACATAACAAGTGAGTTTCCAGGTTGAAATCTAAAGTAAACATAGTGATCGAACTGACTTCTAGTGAAACCAATGTGTGCCATGAACTTGTCGATACTCCTATTCCACTGTCGGGGAGATTGTTTCAAGCCATACAAAGACCTATTCAGATTGCACACATAATTTTCTTTACCCTTTTCTGCATACCCTTCAGGTTGACGCATCAGGATCGTTTCATCTAGATTACCATACAGAAATGTTGTCTTCACATCCATTTGCTCAAGTTCCAAATCAAACTTCGCCACCATGGCCAACAGCATTCGAATGGATCTATGCTTTACAACAGGTGAGAACACATCATTAAAGTCGACTCCTTTTTTCTGAGTGAACCCCCTAGCAACCAGCCTCGCCTTAAAGCGCTTCGACATCACTCCTTCGATTCCTTCCTTGACCTTGAAAATCCGGTTACAACTGACTAACCTTACTCCTGTAGGTTTCTCAATCAGCTCCCAAGTGTTATTATCATGAAGAGATTTCATCTCGTCATCCATGGCTTTTTGCGTTTCAGTCTTATCTAGACTCCTTATAGCTTCCTTGTAATCTCTAGGTTCTTCGTCAAGTACCTCACTTGCAGAGATTAAGGCAAAAGCTATAAGATCTGCATAACCAAGTCTCTGAGGTGGCTTGATGACTCTTCTCGACCTATCTCTTGCCAGTAGGTAGTCATCGACAGTTTCTTCAACCTCATCAGCATCTTGCTCTTCGACTTCATCAGGGTTATGCGCTTCAGCATCACTATGCTCCACCTCAATAGGCATCTCTACCTGTTCCAGCTCCTCTTCAGAGATTTCTGCACTTCGACCAACATCACCAGTTTTCTTGAAAGCCATTTCGACCTCATTGAAAACTACATCACGACTTATGATACATCTTCTGTGACCTGGTTCTAGGTACCACAGCCTATAACCCTTGACTCCCTCAGGATATCCAAGGAATATGCATCTCAGAGCTCTAGGTTCGACCTTGTCTTGCCTAATGTGAGCATAGGCTAAACAGCCAAATACTCTCAGTTTGTCGAGATCTGGTGGATGATTCAACCAAACTCCTTCAGGTGTCTTCATTCCCAGCGCAGTCGAGGGACATCTATTTATCAGATAAGCTGCTGTCGAAACAGCCTCCGCCCAAAACACCTTCTTCAATCCAGCACTAACCAACATGCATCTAACCCTTTCAAGGATTGTTTGATTGAATCTATCAACTAAGCCATTTTGTTGAGGAGTACCTACTACAGTCTTATGCCTTGCAATCCCAAACTCAACACAGTAACTGTCGAACGCTTCATTGCAGAATTCAAGGCCATTGTCGGTTCTCAACCTCTTAACCTTTCTGCCAGTTTGAGTTTCGACCAGAACCTTCCAACTTTTGAAATTCTCAAAAGTTTCTTCCTTCGTCTTCTGAATGAATACCCATAGCTTTCTGGAATAGTCATCAACGATGGATAGAAAATACCTTGCACCTGAGTGTGAAGGATTCCTTGCAGGCCCCCAAAGATTAGCATGAATGTAATCAAGGGATCCATGTGTTCTTTGCTTGCCTTTGTTAAACTTTGCCCTACAGGATTTACCAAATACACAAGATTCACAAAACTCCAGCTTTTCGACTTTGTCACCTCCTAGCAGGTTCGGCTTCCCCAATTCGACCAGGCCTCTTTCGCTGACATGGCCCAATCTCATGTGTCATAATTCTGTCTCCGACATAGGTTTCGAGGATACAACATTTGTCGAACCACTTACAACCTCAGCCTCAAGGGTATACAAGCCTTGGTTTTTCACGCCTCTCAAGACTTCCTTCGACCCTTTCATGACTTTCAGGATACCTTGCTCTCCTTTGGAAACATATCCCTTTCTGTCGAATTCACCAAGAGAAATTAAATTCCTCTTAAGATCAGGTACATACCTAACCCCAGTCAATAGCTTTATTGACTCATCATGGAGCTTGAATCTAACAGATCCAATACCTGCAATCTTGCAAGCTTTATTGTTCCCTAGCAGCACTGATCCTCCATCTTGATCACATGATTCTTCAAACACATTCTTTTCTGGAGTCATATGCCAAGTACATCTAGAATCCATAATCCACTCTTCGCAAGAGTTGCTGCTCGACACCACAAGGACATCAGATGATTCATAACCATCTTGCACAATAGTTGCATTCCCATTGTCCTTACCTCCATGATTATTCAGGCGCTCAGGGCACACCTTTCTTGTATGACCCTCCTTCTTACAGTGATAACATTTGATACCAGACATATCACCACCATAAGACTTCTGCTGAACCTTTCCTTTCTTCTTGTCAAACCTACCATCTTTCTTCGACGATCTTCCTTTCACGGACAACCCTTCGCCAACTGATGAAGGTTTCTGCTCCTTTCTTTTGTTCAAGTCCTTTGAATACAAGGCTGCTTGAACTTCTTCAAAGGTCAGGGACTCTCTTCCATACAAGAGAGTTTATTTGAAGTGAGCATGTGATCTGGGCAAAGCATACAACAACAACAATGCTTGATCTTCATCATCAATTTTCACATCAATGTTTTCAAGATCAAGAATCAGCTTATTGAAAGAATCCAACTGCTCAGCCAAAGCTTTGTCTTCATTCATCTTGAACGAATACAAGGCTTGCTTCAGGTAAAGACGATTCACCAATGACTTGGCCATGTACAAGCTTTCAAGCTTCACCCATAATCCCGACGCCGTCGTCTCCTTTGACACCTGCCGGAGAACCTTATCACCAAGGCTCAACAATATTGTGTTGTGTGCTTTCTCGATTATTGCCGTCTTTTCTCTTTCCGTCAACGCAACATCCATGGCTGTCATTCCCTTTAACGCTTCCAAACATCCCTGCTGAACCAGTAGGGCTTTCATTTTCAAGCGCCACAGACCGAAATCATTCACTCCGGTGAACTTTTCAATCTCATACTTTGTTGAAGCCATCTTCTCCATGCTCGCCGCACCAATTTGTTGTGAAAATGATGACTTTAATTAAAATATAAAACTGGTTTCTTGAATTATCAAGAACCAAAACCAAGGGTTGATGGACAACCAAGAAAGAGAACACACGAAGAAGAAGAAATAACAACAATGATTGGGCAAATATAATTCTATTTACTATTCACTTTCACATTAATGTTTACAAATGCTTACAAGTGAATATCACAATTTGCCACACTCCACAAATGAGTGTGCTAGTCTATTTATAGACTAACTAGGTAACTTGCAGCTCAAGAAACCTAAACAATTGGATCCTTAACACAAGGCCCAATTTGACAGAATATAAACATTTCGACAGAATACATATAAGAATAGACTTCGACTACTATATGTAACTGACATGCATCAGCATGTAAACAAGCTTCGACTGCATGCTTGCCTTCTGTTGAAATACATGAAAGCTCTCCTTAGACACAGATGAGTTCGACCCAAATCTCACAGCTTCCATGTCGTTGCTTTACTATCTCTTATGTTCTACCACATGCAGCTTCTGAGGCAAATACATTGCTTTGAAAAATCACAAAACACCAAATCCTTTCTCTCTCTCTCTCTCTCTCATCCTCTCTTTCTTTTCTTCTTCCTTCTTCCTATTCTTTTTCTTTCTCCCTATTTCTTCTTCCATTTCTTTACATACCGTAATGATTTATGTTTCTCGTCCTCTTTCTCGTTTCTTCTTCCTTCTTCCTCTTCTTCTTCCTTTTCTTCTTTCTCCCTCTTTCTTCCTCCTCTTCTTTACATACCGTAATGATGCTGTCAAAGTTCTTCCAATAACAATCTAGATTCTTACTCAGTAACACTTAGCTAATGAAGCCCTAACCGAAGCTGATAAAGCTATTGAACTCGATCCTATAGATGCGATTTCATATCTTCTCAAAGCTATAGATGCCTTTGTCTTGCCATTTCGTATCTGACTTTTTGTTGTTGTTCTTTCAGGAAGCATGGAACCGGGATTCGAGCGGGTAAGCCAATGTTTTAGATACTTCGATCTATGTTGCTGTTGAAACCCTATTTTCTCAAGCAAACCCTAAAAGTTGATGTGCTGATTCAGGAGGGTTAGTACCACATCAAGTGTCGACGATTATGTTGTTGATATTTTTAGAGACTAAAAACATATATATGGATGTAATTGTATGTTGCCATATTTTTACTACCAATTTTTTTTTTAGATGTTGGAGAAATCAGCGAAGGGAGTCGGAGTAATGCAGATGACTTCCAACAATAAAGGTTTTATTTTATTGTCTCTAATTATTGTTTGCTTTGCTGTGAATGGTGTATTTTGGTTTTCTCTAATTGTTGTTTGTTGTTCTTTGTTGCATCATTAATGAAAAAACTATTGGAAAAGATTTATAAAAATTTGATTTTTAGTTTAATGTTTGTTTTCTTTCTAGTTTGGGATGGTGGTAATTTACATCAGACAACAGAAGCATTGGATTTTCACTTTCAAACATCTTATTTGTCAGTGACTTACTTGGATCAGTTCCTTACCAAACGCTACATTGATGTAAGCTCAAATTATGCTTCTTACAAATGCAACATTTGTTTGATTTTTCATCAATCTAGTTAATTGATTAAGTATTTGATTTACCCTTTTGGTTGATTTTTTCGATTTTATGCAGGAAGTGAAAGTTTTGGAGGTCCATACTCGGGGACACCCATAACTTTTAAGTACCATTTATCTTTACGTATATTCATCACGCGAAAATGTTTTTATATGTTGTAACCCATGCGTCCATATTGGCATTATGGCTCACCATGTTAATCCGTTATCTTTTATTCATTTTTATTATATGTTAATAGACAATGCAGTGACTTGTATTGGCATGAAAACAAACATTCCGGTAAATGTTGGATCTAACATGTGATTATTATTGGAATCTAAATTCTTATAATGGTGTTGCGTATAAAATTTTGCAATCTAAATTCTTATAATGGTGTTGCGTATAAAATTTTGCATCATGGCGATGATAATGAAACAACTCATCATTCACACTTTCACTTTGTTACAGCTTCTTCATTTATTGATTGGATGTTGTGAGGTTAATTTTAAGCTAGGGATCCAGACATCCGAATTAATCATATTCATAAACCCATTCATCATCAACTGCAGTAGTAGTTGATTGTGTTGGTTATAATAGGATTCAGGATAAATCAAGGTTACATGGGTAGGTGTCATTTTCAGCTTTTCGGTCTTTACTCTTTTTGCAGATTTTGATGAAAGGATTTTAAAACAGCAACAAGAAGAGGAAGAAAGTAGAGATGTTCATTGTTTTGGGCAAATCCGAACCAAACCGAAATCCAAACCAAACCATTGTGTTTGGTTTGGGCATTTTATTAGTTCGGGCAAAAACCGAACCAAACCAATGAAACCCAATGTTAGTTGGTTCGAGCAACGGATTTCCAAAATTTTAACCGCGAGCCCGTCTATCCGAACATATCATAATTAATTAGTATAATATATATCATCATTATCATGGAAACTCGAATGAGGTATTCAATTTCAAGAAGAAAAAAATGAAACGTCATTTGTGATATGCACAACCAATATGGAGAAACAATAAAATTAAGAATTTTATATTATTTTGGAAAATTAGTTGATGTAAGTTAATATTTTTTAAAAATATTTTTGCACATTTGTTTCTAATGTACCCGATCAATCCAACCCAAACCAGCCCGTTGTTTATTGGTTTGGTTCGGTTTGGGCTTTATCACAAAATTGTGTAAATCCAATCCAAATCAATCCATATATTTTTTATCAGTTTGGGTATCGGATTCTCCCAAAACCGAACCAAATCGGCCCGCGAACACCCCTAGAAGAAAGAAAAAAGTGCGTCGCGAAAAGACAAATGAAAAGGTCAGAACTGTGCAGATTAAAGTTTCGAATTTTCAATTATTATGATGCAAAATCTTTGAAAAATCCTTTTACTCACCCCCATTTCTATCTAACTTTGTACTCCCTGTTACTTAACTGTTAATGGATTCATCTATATTTCTAAAAACTATTTCTAATGACATTTTAAGAAGTACCTTTCTAAAAACTGTTTGATACGTTAATCCTTTTTAGTCATTTTTCTAATTCTACGAACGTAGATTGGAAAATTTTGATCATCGAAACTCTCGACACCCAATATTTATTGAGATTTTAGAATCACTCTCGACACCCAATATTTATTGAGATTTTAGAATCACTCTCGACAACTAAATTTGTAAATCGTTCTAGCCAAGCTAGCTCCAAACTATGTAACATCATCCACATTTCAACAGTGAAATCACACACACACATACACATACACACACACACCAATTTTATGAGTATAACCCTTCACCAAACTCCCTGAAGAATCTTTAAATAAGCTTTCGCAACAGCCCATGGACATAGAGCTTTTATAAGAACCCTCGCAATTAAGCTTAATCCAATTGTTATTAGGATGCCGCCAGTGAGTCTGTCTGATATATATTCTTTGTCACTATTGAAATTTCCCTTTATCAGGATATCAATTATTTCGTTATTTTGAAGCTTTGTTTTACGTTTATTGTTTAATTTGAGTTTCCTCACTTATTAATCATCAAACACATGTTAAAGATGTTTGTCCCTGCATTTGTTAAGTTGACTAGTTGTCATAGCTGTTTGAATTGATTCAGAAGCTTTCTTGACTAGATTCAAAGTTTTTTTCCTTCTGACTCGAGTCAAGGATTTCATGAATAGATTCATGAAAATGTCTAAAAAGTTGATTTTGATTATGCTTTTCGGAATAGAGTCAGGAGCAATTTTGAATCGAGTCACGGGTCTGGAAATTCCAAATTGAATTTATTCAGTCAGGGTCGTGACTTGATTCAGGATGCTAATTTGAATTGATTTATTTTAGACTCGACTCATGTCAACTGCCCTAACTGAATTGAGTCATGGAAAGTCTGAATTGATTCACGTAGTTCATTTTTACTCAATTATTGTGCATTTTCTCTTGCACCTATAAATATGGGTTTCATTTCCACATTTAACATGAGATCAAATTTTCCAGTTAAAAAAACCTTTGCAAACACAACTTCTTTCTCTCTCTCAAATCTTCATCTTAATCATACCCATGGAAACCATTTTCTTGTGTGTGTGTGTGTGTGTGTGTGTGTGTGTGTGATGATTAATTGTAGGGAAACATTAGAGATCTACTTATTCATTGAAGTGTGAAGATTTTTGCAAAGAGGTATTTTGATCTTGGAAATTTCAAAGGGTTGAAATTTCTTGAAGGAAAAAGAAGAAGAAGCTTTTCTCCGTTGTTGTGGAGTTTTCCTGTGGATTTGTCAACTTGTTGAAGAGAAGGATTCAAGGCTTGGAATTTCAAGATTGAGTGAAGATTGGGAAATTCATCAAGATAGGAATCCATCAAAAGTTGAAAATCAAGATCTTGGGTAAAGATCAAAGTTTAGTGGTGGTAGCTAGTTACAAACAAGTTCTAACAAGAAGCAAGGAAGAAGATAGATTGGATTGTTATAGTTTATCTTTTGCTTTTCTGAATTATTGTAACACGAACCGAATCCAATCTCATTTTAATGGAAGAAAGAACTCTTCGGTGGTTCACCATCGAAGACTAGATGTAGGTGCCTGCGAGGACGATAGCACTGAACTAGTATATATCCTGGTGCACTCTCTCCTTATGTCCCTCTCTTTATCCTTTAAAATTATATGTTTGGGGTAACTGTTTAGATTCATTGCGTTCATAGTCTTGATTTGTAAAAGTTTAGGTTTTATTAGATTTGTTCTTCTAAAGTATCCTGTTGATTGATTATTGTGTGAGAATTAAAATTAGAATTGCCTTTCAAATTGAAGAATAGTTAAAGTCTTTAAGCATCTCACTGAAACTTTAACCATTAGTCAATACATTGCATTTTACCTCATTACAAACCTTTGGTATATGTATAGCAAAAATTCTCTTCCAATATCATAAAACTTTTTCAAAACATGTTTTCACCATATTCTTTTCCGCTTGCGTAATAAGATTTTTGAATCGAAGATAAGGGATTTTAATTGTCTATTGAACCCCCTTCTAGACAAATTACTCCATATTCAAACCAACAATTGGCATTAAGAGTTGGTTCTTTTGATAAGGTTTAACAACCTCAAAAGTTGCTTGAATATGGCGCAAATTGATCTAAAGGGAACGTATAATAAAGCCCTGATTTTCACTGGTGAAAAATATGCATATTGGAAGGATTGCATGTACGTACACCTTATGTCTGTGGATGTACAATATTGGTTAGCCATCGGAGATGGGCCTTATGTTCCTCAAAGAGTCATTGATGGTGTATCAGTTGTAAAACCACCTAAGGATTGGAATTAGGCCGAAACTTAAAAGGTGTCTTATGATTTGAAGGCGAGAAACATACTCATCTCATCATTGAGCATGAATGTATATTTTTCTATATCACATTGTAAGACGGCTCAGGCAATGTGGAACCCTCTTAAAGTTCTCTATAAGGGAACCGAAGACGTTAAGCAATCTAAGATCAATACTCTAACAGAGGAATTTGAACTCTTTCGCGTGGAACCCGATGAAATCCTGGCTTCTATGCAGATGAGATTTTCCCATATAATAAATAAACTTGAGAATTTGGGTAAGACCACTTCTAATCAAGATTGTGCTAATAAGATTTTGAGGTCTCTGTGCAGGGAATGACAGCCAAAAGTAATGGCTATCAAAGAATCTTATGGCCTAAAGACCTTAGACATGTCAACCTTATTTGGTAAGCTCACTGAACAAGAGCATGAACTAAAGAGACTTGAAGCAAGTGAAAGTAACACTAAACACAAGGATAAAAACAAAGAAGAGAAGAAGAACATATTCCTAAAGGCCTCCACTTCCAAGGTCAAATTAGAGGTAGATGATGAGGACTCGAGTGACTATTCGCAACACGAAGAGATGAGATTGTTTGTAAGGTGCTACAATAAGTATACGAGGAGAATTGGTCTAAAACACTCAGATAAGAACTTAATGAAATTCAGAAAATCAAATCAATCAAAGAAATAGGATGATAAGAAGAAAGAAGAAAAACAAGTCACGTGCTTCGAATGCGAAAAAATTGATCACTACAAAAAGGAGTGTCCAAGTTTGGCAAAGCACAAAGTAAAGAAACATTACCACAAGTCCAAAAGCCAAGGCAAGGGACGACGTGCGTACATCGCTTGGGAAGAGGACGAAGAATTGTCATCATCTTCCTCAAGTTCGGACGAAGAAGTAACTAATCTTTGTTTGATGGATCAAAATAAGCACAAAGACTCCGATGTAAGTGACTCCTTTTCTAACTCCTTACCTTCTTATAATGAGTTATCTGAGGCGTTACATGAGATACATGATGGTACATTAAAAGATTTTAAGAAAATATCCTCTCAAAAGAAAAAGATTTTGAAACTTGAAGGAGAAATCTTAAAACTTAAAAATGCTCTTGAATCCTTGAAAGAGGACCATGCATCTTTAGTAAATGATCAATTGTGTATTCCTCCAACTTTAGATGAAAAGGAAATTTTAGTTGAATGTGTTACTTGCCCTTGTTTAAAAAATGAAATAGAAGATTTAAAGGGACAAATAACACAATTAACTAGAGCATCTACCGTCACGTCTATTAGTTCAGATGATGATGAGAAAAACTTTAGAAAACAAAGTAAGAAAAATCTTCATGTCACTTGAAAGAATAGAAAGAACGGCTCCTCTAGAGTTGTGTGCCATTATTGTTGTGAAAGAGGACACATTAGGCCTAAATGCCACATTAGGAATGTGAAAATTCCGAATGGTCTTATGGCATGGAGACCTAATAATCCTAGTGTTAACCCCCAAGGACCCAACACTAGTAGGGGACCTAAAATTCCATGTTGATTATCTTGTAGGAATGTCTTACAACAGCAAATAGGACGTGGTTCCTAGATAGTGGTTGTTCAAGGCATATGACGGGAGACGCGTCATTGTTAATTGACTTCGTCAAGAAAGAGAGCGACTTTGTTACGTATAGAGATAACAACAAAGGTAAAATACTAGGAGAAGGTATTGTGGGAAATCCCTACACAATCACCATAGACGGTGTTTTGTTTATAAAAGGGCTTAAACATGATCTTCTTAACATAAGTCAATTATACCATAAGGGATACTCCATAACTTTTGACCCCCTTAATTGCATAATTGAACATAAGAATAACAAGGAGAAAATGTTTAAGAGTTCTAGAATTGATAATGTTTATATGCTTAATCTAGATGACGTTTCAAATATCGGTACCAAGTGTTTAATCACCCGGAGTGAAGACTCTTGGTTGTGGCACAGACGCTTAGGCCATGTTCATTTTGACTTAATTAATAAAATAGCTTCTAATAATCTAGTAATTGGTCTGCCTAAGATAATTTTTTTAAAGAAAAGCTTTGTGATGCATGCCAAATAGGAAAGCAAACAAGAGTGGCTTTTAAATTAAAAAATTGTGTTTCCACTTCAAAACCTCTTGATCTTTTCCATCTAGACCTCTTTGGGCCTTATAGGACTAGAAGTCTAGGAGGCAATTACTATGGCTTTGTTATAGTAGACGAATTTACTATATTTACTTAGACCTTATTTTTAAGTTAAAAGGAAGAAACCTTTAAAGCATTTGTGAAATCTGCTAAGCTTATCCAAAACCGTCTAGATTTGAAAATTGTCACCCTAAGAAGTGACCATAGTGGTGAATTTGTTAACCACCAATTTGAAAGCTTTTGCAATGAAAACGGAATAGCCCATAACTTCTCATGTTCGTGAACTCCACAACAAAATGGTGTTGTGGAGTGTAAAAATTGTGTTTTTGAAGAATTAGCATGAACAATGATAAGCGAAATGGGTTTGCCTAAGTACTTTTGGGCCGATGCGATTAACACCGCATGTCATGTCTTGAATAGGATACTCATTCGACCTATCCTATAGAAGACACCCTATGAGTTGCTTAAGGGTAGGAAACCTAACATTTCCTACTTTCGTGTCTTTGGTTGCAAATGTTTCATTCTAAATAACGACAAAGATAAGCTTGGATAGTTTGACGCAAAAGCTGATGAGGGAATCTTCTTAGGATACTCATCATCTAGTAAGACATATAGGGTATTCAATAATATAACTTTAGTAGTTGAAGAATATGTACATGTTGCTTTTGATGAAACTAAACCCCAAAAGATGGGGAAAGGTATTTCTTTTGTTATTGATGTTTTAGGTTCTAACTCAGAAGATAAGATCGACGATGACGTTCCAAAAGTGGATCCTCCAAAAGATTAGGACATTAATGATGATAAAGAGGAAAATGAACACGAGAATGACAAACATGAAACCTCAAACCAACTTCCTAAAGATTGGATCATCACAAAGGATCGTCCGTTGGACAACATCTTAGGAGACATCAAAAGGGGAGTAAACACGTGTTTACAATTAAATAATTTCTATAATTATTCTGCTTTTATATCACAAGTTGAGCCGAAAACAATTAGTGACGCTTTGACTGATGAGGGTTGGCTTCTTACTATGCAAGAAGAGCTCAACCAATTTAAAAGAAATGACGTATGGGATTTGGTCCAACGTCCTAAAGACAAAACAGTCATAGGCACTAAGTGGGTCTTTCGGAAAAAACTAGATGAAAACGGAATAATTACTATAAACAAGGCAAGGCTAATGGCAAAGGGGTATAACCAAGCCGAAGGGATAGGCTACGAGGATACTTATGCTCCCGTAGCCCAACTTGAGGCTATTAGACTCCTTTTGGCATTCAAATGTTGTCTTGATTTCAAGCTATATCAGATGGATGTAAAGTTGGCTTTCCTAAACGAATTCATAAATGAAGAGGTATACGTCTCTCAACCTTCGGGTTTTGAGGATCATGACAATCCCGACCATGTTTTTAAACTTAAGAGAGTCATCTATGGCCTTAAATAAGCTCCTAGAGCTTGGTATGAGCGCCTTAATGGTTTCTTAATAGGGAAGGAATTTAGTCGTGGAACTGTAGATACCACTTTATTTATAAGACATAAAGGAAAGCATGTTTTACTAGTTCAGATATACGTAGATGACATTATTTTTGGATCTACTAACAAAGCTTCGCGTATAAAGTTTTCTAACACAATGCAGGGAGAATTTGAGATGTCATTGATGGGTGAACTTACTTATTTCTTGAGACTCCAAATAAAGCAAACTGATAAAGGAACTTTCATTAGTCAAACAAAATACTGCTTGAAAGTCTTAAAGAAGTATGAAATGAAGAATGCAAAATCAATATCTACACCAATGGCTTCAAATTTGCTAATTGATAAAGATGAATCGGGTAAAGAGTTTGACATTACAAAATATCGAGGTATGATTGGATCTTTGCTTTATTTAACTACAATTAGACCTGATATCATGTTTAGTGTATGTATGTGTGCTAGGTTTCAAGCTTCCCATAGAGAATCTCATTTCAAGATCATTAAACGTATTTTAAGGTATCTAAACAGTACTGCAAATCATGGTCTTTGGTTCCCTAATGGAAGTGAGTGTAGTTTGGTAGGTTATTCTGACTCTTATTTTACGGGCTGCAAATCAGACAGAAAAAGTACTAGTGGAACATGTCATATTTTTGAAAATTGTCTGATCTCGTGGCATAGCAAGAAGCAACATAGTGTTGCACTTTCAACCACCAAGGCAGAATATGTAGCTGCCGATAATTGTTGTGCACAAGTCATTTGGCTTAAGCAACAATTATTAGAATATAATTTAAAATTAGGTTGCATTTCGATCAAATGTGACAACACCAGTGCTATAAACCTAATTAAAAACCTAGTACTACATTCCCGCACTAAACATGTAGAAATTAGGCATCATTTTCTTCGCGATCATGTGGAAAAAGGCAACATAGCTTTTGAATATGTGGACACTAAAAATCAGAGTGCTTATATTTTTACCAAACCTTTGTCCTCGGAGTCGTTCCACAAGATTCGAAGAGAATTAGGGATTCTCGATCCCTCTTGTTTTGAATAAGCAATGATCCATTCCTATTTACTTTGCCACATGATTTTCTGTTCTACTAGCGATATTGTGCAACATTTTTTCTCAATCTCATACGGTATACTCTCTCCGATACCTTTATCTCTTTGTGTTATATTTGATTAAATTTATCTATCTGTGTAGTTTATCATGTGTGTTTAGTATCTCTGTTATGTTTTTGTATGGATTCGCTTCACATTTAATATCTGTGTTAACTGTGGATTTAATTTTATTTGCATAACATTCATAAATTCATTTATTTCATCATTGTATTTCATGCATTTTTCTTATTTTTTTCCACTTCATTTTTTTGGTTCTCTCTCCTCAGTTCATATTCTTTTTCCTTTTCATCTTCTCTTTCATAACTACATTTCATCTTCATTACTCTTCCTATTTTCTCTCTTTTCTCTACATTTCACAATATTCTCATTCATTTCTTTAACCATAACATCATCTTCATTTTTCATCTCACTCATACTCATTCATACTTCCTTCATCTCATCACCTTCAAATATTTTTCGGATTCAAGAACAGTTGAAGAAAATGTCACAACAAGTTGGTTCTTCTAAGATTACCAAGAAACGATCTTCAGTTTCAAGACAATCCTGTGGCGAATCTTCCGCGGGTGCTGCTCTTACCAAATCAAGTGTTAAACTTCATAAAGCGCAAACCTTGATTCCTGATGGCCTTCAAAAAACCTATCTTGACAAGTTATACTCCAAAGCTCTTTCTGGTCCAAACTTCATCACAAAAGAAGCTGCCACAAAACCAGGTCTAACCTTCTTTAAACTCTTTGAAAACCATAAATTAGACACCTTCTTAAGCTTGTCTCACAAATTCAATGTGCATCATGTTCGAGCATTATACTGTTGTGTTTTTCCGATCGACAATGGTTCAAGATTATCTTGTGAGTTTAAGAATATGAAATTCACTTTCACTGCTAAGGACTTTAAGGATGTTTTGGGTTTGGATAATTCTGGGTATGAATTTACAAGAGTAACCATGGAGTCCGATTACCAACGCAAACCGAATGTGACTCAGGTTTCCAAAACCTTGTTTCATGACGACATGTCATACTCACACTTCACTGTTGGATAACTCAATGTTAACTGTCGATTTAGTACGTCGGAAGGATAATTTCTCCCGAGTTGATGAGTTTAACTTGTTTCTGTTGTGGGTACTTCTTAACAAGCCCAAGGTAAATTGGGTTAAGTTTATCATATACATGATCATGGAGTGTAAGTCAAGTGCTTCCAAGCCCTTATACTTTCCCTCCTTCGTGCAACTCATTTTGAATAGGGCTGGGGTTGCATCAACACTTAGTGATTTGGCCGATGCGCCGACTCCCTTTAATGACTCCACACTACATCAATGCAAATACTACTTTGGCTCCGACAAGAATGAATGTTACTTTCAAACTCAATTTTCTCGAGTTTATAAAAATTCCTTTGTGAATGCCGACAATGCTCCTCCCGACCATACTCATATTGCTACCTCTCTTCGACCGGGCCTCTTCATAAACTGACTATGCTACTGTTGTTGTTACTCGAGCTGATCTTGATAGGTGGGGTGATTGTATTTTAGCAGAACAAAGGACAGTGTCTGCACAACATCACGTCAAATTAGATCTAATTCTTGCCAAGCTTGCTGCTCACAACATTGGTCAGTCTAGCGTGTTTGCAGATCATGAAGACTTTGAGATGGAGGAATCATGATTCATCATTTTCCATTTTTGCATTGTTGCATTTTATTTATATTCCTTCATTTTGATACATTTTGGGTTGTAATATGTTTGTTTCTACCTTAACTTTGTTACTTAGCTTCATATTCTTTAACCCAACTGAAATTGCTTGAGATGTTTGTTTATGGTTACTGCACTTTGAGTTTTTTTTTGCTGGATTATGCTTTGGTAATTGTTTATGTGTTATCACAATGTGTTTCCTTTTGTTTTTGTCCCACTTCCTTTTTGGTTTTGTCAAAGGGGGAGAAATGATTCCCATTTGGAAATTGTAATTTGTGTGATTAAGTCTTCAATGCAGGGGGATCATGGCTCCGTATAACTCAAAATTAATCAAGTTGCCAAGCATCAAAAAGGAGGAGACTGAAATTGTCGTTTATCAGGATATCAGTTATTTCGTTATTTTGATGCTTTATTTTACGTTTATTATTTAATTTGAGTTTCCTCGCTTATTAATCATCAAACACATGCTAAAGATGTTTGTCCATGCATTTGTTAAGTTGACTAGTTGTCATAGTTATTTAAATTGATTCAGAAGCTTTCTTGACTAAATTCAAAGTTTTTTTCCTTCTGACTCGAGTCAAGGATTTCATGAATAGATTCATGAAAGTGTCCCAAAAGTTGATTTTGATTTGGTTTTTCAAAATCTAGTCAGGAGCAAATTTGAATAGTCACAGGTCTGGAAATTCCAAATTGAATTGATTCAGTCAGGGTCGCAACTTGATTCAGGATGTTAATTTGAATGGATTCATTTTAGACTCAACTCATGTCAATTGCCCTAACTGAATTGAGTCATGGAAAGTCTGAATTGATTCGTGTAGTTCATTTTTACTCATTTATTGTGTATTTTCTCTTTCACATTTAATATGGGTTTCATTTCCTAATTTAACATGATATCAAATTTTTCAGTTAGAAAAACCTTTGCAAACACAACTTCTCTCTCTCTCTCTCTCTCTCTCTCTCTCTCTCTCAAATCTTCATCTTAATCATACCCATAGAAACCATTTTCTTGTGTGTGTGTGTGTGTGATGATTAATTGTAGGGAAACATTAGAGATCTAATTGTTCATTGAAGTGTGCAGATTTTTGCAAAGAGGTATTTTGATCTTGGAAATTTCAAAGGGTTGAAATTTCTTGAAGGAAAAAGAAGAATGAGCATATCTCCATTGTTGTGGAGTTTTTCAGTGGATTTGTCAACTTGTTGAAGAAAAGGATTCAAGGCTTGGAATTTCAAGATTGAGTGAAGATTGGGAAATTCATCAAGATAGAAATCCATCAAAAGTTGAAAATCAAGATCTTGGGTAAAGATCAAAGTTTAGTGGCGGTAGCTAGTTACAAACAAGTTCTAACAAAAAGCAAGGAAGAAGATAAATTGGATTGTTATAGTCTATCTTTTGCTTTTCTGAATTGTTGTAACATGAACCGAATCTAATATCATTTTAATGGAAGAAAGAATTCTTCGTTGGTTCACCATAGAAGACTAGATGTAGGTGCCTGTGAGAACGATAGCACCGAACTAGTATATATCCTGGTGCACTATCTCCTTCTCTCCCCTCTCTCTTTATCGTTTAAAATTGCATGCTAGGGATAAATGTTTAGATTCATTGCATTCATAATCTTGATTTGTAAAAGTTTAGGTTTGATTAGATTTGTTCTTCTAAAGGATCTTGTTGATTGATTATTGTGTGAGAATTGAAATTAGAATTGCCTTTCAAATTGAAGAATAGTTAAAGTCTTTAAGCATCTCGTTGAAACTTTAACCATTAGTCAATACATTGCATTTTACCTTATTACAAACCTTTGATGCATGTATAGTAGAAATTCTCTTCCAATATCATAAAACTTTTTCAAAATAAGTTTTCACCATATCCGTTTCCGCTTGCGTAATCTGATTTTTGAATCGAAGAGAAGGGATTTTAATTGTCTATTCAACCCCCTTCTAGACAAATTACTCTATATTCAAACCAACAACTATATGCATGATTGTTTCCATCGTCTCGTTAGGGCATTGAAACCTTTCATAAAAAAATGTTTGTTTCTCCAATTCCAAAGGTACCAACATTATCATGAAGATAGACTTCTAGTGAATTCTATAAAACTCCACAATATCTTCTTTAAGATTGTAAGAGATCCAATCCCTAAAAGAAAAGGAATAAAACTGAGTTATTTTAATTGAAGGAACAAGTCGAATCCATACATGTGATGCATAAGAGCAATCACGCAACACATAAATCAAAGTATCCTTAGTGTTAGTACACTAATTGCACTCAACAAGTATTGTTGGGTTTCACTTGTTACGTCTATAGTTTGTTAACAATCTCTCATGAGTCAAGAACCAGGTGAATGTCTGGATTTGGTGAGGGTCTTTCTGCTTACAAATGATATTCCAATTGATACGAGCATCCGTCATAATAAAAGAATCATCAAGAAAATTATTCACATTGCTAACAAAAAAATTATTGTCTCTATTGGGCCCACCCCAACTTGTATGCACCATATGCAAGAAGAGGTAGAGGAATAACCATAATATGATTCACCATATCTATATTGAGACAATTTTAGACCAAGTCCAGGTCCCATTTTCCTTCGTTGTTGACAACATCATTAACCGTCAGGGGAGTATCCAAAACATATCAGGTTGAGCAAAATTAAATAAAAAAATTTGCTCAGTTGGAATCCAATGGTCAAGCAAAAAAATTAACCCTTCTTCCATCCCGTAATTTCCATGCCATGCTCTTCTGAAACTTTTCCCAATTCTTTATTATAGCTTTCCACAGCGGGGAATCCCTCTATCGCTTTACAAATAATATTCTCCACCAAGTTTTGCTTCCTGCCATATTTACTAATGAGAACTTTACACCAAAAATCATTAGGGTTAGTCAATAAATTCCACAATATTTTAAAAATAAAAGCATGATTCATTAATTGATTTTGTTTGATGATGTCTATTCCCTCATGCTCCTTAAGCATACAACAAACCTCCTAACTAATCAGATGAGACTTGCGGGTTGTCTCAGTGTCTCCCCAAATAAAACCCTGCTGTAATTTTTTCAGCCCATTACAAATAGAAGTATGGATTTTAGCATATTACATACGAAAATAAGGTGTGAAGCTCAACACAGATTTACTCAGATTAATTCTCCCAGCAAAACTCAATCACTGATTCCTCCAGCCACTTAACGGTCTTTGAACATGTTTTGTGATATGTCGAAACCTTTTTCTAGAGCTTCTACCTTGGTCTATGTTTGCCCAAGATATTTTCCCAAATTAGAGACTTCTCTAAATCTTGTGTGTTGTATGATCTTGCACCATAATAATATTTTTCCCTTACACCGGGGGCCTCTCCACATGAACTTTAAGTCTACAGTTATCACTTCCATCATATGACAATCACTTATCCCATTTTCAAACTCAATGTATTTAGACATGTTGACCATAACACCTCTTTTTTGTTCATCTGGAATCATAATATCATTGAAATCCCCAAACATCATCCATAGAATAGAGATGGTAGTTGCCAACCTTTTTATCTCATACTAAGTCTCACATCTCTCTATCTTTCTAGGGCTAGCATAAACCATCGATAATAACTAATTCTGAGTCTCTCTATCATGAACATTAACATGAATAAAATGTTGATTATCTTGCACCATCATAATGTGTAAGTCATCCTTGTTCCACATTAACCAAATACCTCCCGAGTACACCCTAACCTATATCCTATTTTTTCTTCATAAAATCAAGTCTCTTGATGGTATTATTAACCTTAGTCTATTAAAAACAATCATATATACTTTAAAGCGCCAACAATAATTTTTGAGTATCGAAATTTCTCCCAAGATAAAATAATTATTAAAACAATAAAATTAATGACAATAGATAAATATATTTGATTTTTAATTAAATCTAATTAATGATCAAATTTGTTCTCAATTAAATTTAATATAACAAAGTTCAAAATTGGATCATTCTTCCAATAAAAAAAAGTTTAAAATTGGACATAGAGAATGTGTGAAGTTTCAAACTATAGAAAAGTGAGCCTAAAAGTTTCTCAGTTTCAATTTCCATTTCTCGAGTGACAATGGAGTCTTACGTTCCTCTTCTAGAAAAAACTCGAATCCCTCAACCCGCTCCTCTTGGGTTAAATATATTTTTGGTCCCTCTAAATATTTCAATTTCATTTTTAGTCCCTCCAAAAATTTTCTTTAAAGAATGATCCTCCTAAAGTTTTTCGTCCACACTTTTGGTCCCTCATGTCAACGTCTGTTAATAGAAACTGATGTGGCACGACATGTGGCGGTGCCACCTGTCAAAGATGTTGATGTGGCATACCACGTGGCTAAGGTCAAGAACATTCTTGAGCCCATAAAATATCGTAGCTTTTCCGTAGCTATAGTCGTAGTTAATCTCTAGCAAATTCATTGCAGGAACTATGGTCTGAAAAAATGCAAAAAAAATTCATTGCAGGAATTTGGTTATATTTCAGGGGTTACTTTTTCCATGTTTATCCTTATTTTTAAACAAACTCAAACAACACTCCATTTCCTACGGTGGATAGAGTTTACACCTATTTCAACTAATTCAACAAGAGGCTCAGTATTGTTTAGTAATTAGTACAAGTGTATAACTGTACAAGATAGATGAATAACAACATGTCCTAAATATTCTCCACTTGATGCATGTGGATATGTATCAAATATAATATCTTACAAAATTCACTTGCCAAACTATATATCTGAATCTTGTCCAACAACTTTAACCATCCACATGTGTAATTAACCTGTTCATCTTAGCACACCCCCCCCCCCCCCCCCTTGCCTGCAATAACATAATGGAAATTATAAGTTGTCATGTACTCACTTAGTTCATTATTTTCCTATAGTCCCTCATTTCAATCCTAATGTATGTAGATATATTAATACATCAAACCAACCATCAAAAGATATATAGTTTAGAAAGAAAATCTGAAAGCAAGAGGATATCAATTCTCCAAGTTCTTTAGAGGCGTTGAAATTGTTGGTAGCTCCTTCTAGCTCAACATAAGTAAAAACCTTAACATCGAATAAGCATGCAAAAATGATTCTACACTACATAGAGAATTGAAAGAAGAAAATAGTGTAATTGAAAATTGATAAAAAAAAGGGAAATTCTAGAGGAAGAAGAAGAATGTATTGATAAGTGTTAGTTTATATTATTCCATTATATCAATGAAGGATAACATATATTTGGAAGTTAACATTTCCCTACTGCAGCATAAGAATATGAGATACAGAGCAAGAAAGCGAGATATTCTAATGCATTATTTATTTGTCTATGATTATATAATTAAGGTAGGTACCATGTTACTTTTCCTCTCATATTAACATGATTCTCACAAACATAATTTACAAAACTTGTCATTTTGTAGAAAATTCCTGATATATTCCTGATATATTGATATTTGACTAAAGTTCACGGTGAGCAAGTAAGAATGAACAACTGAAAAATTTATAATTAGAACGAGCTGAAAATAGCAACATACAAACTATAACATCTTTTATAATATAATATATATATATATATATATTCTGTGTGAGCATATATGACATCTATATATAAATAGTTCACAATATTCTTAGACCCTATCATAATATCAAGCTCTGTAATGCTTGCAATAACAAGTCACGTGTATCTATAGTTTAAGAAAGACTAGATAGTTGAGACACGCACATAAGAAAAGTGGAAAATCTAGTTAGAATTGTTATTTAACTCTTTTACATTAACCAATAATCATGTGCAACGTAGGCTCTATTTGGATAAATAAATTATTTGAGTGCTTATGACATAAGAGCTTTTCACATGAGAGTTTATGTTGAATTAACTATTTGTGATTGGATGTGCATTGAACCTTGCTTACAGAAAAACAAGTGTTTGAATAGTAAATTTATATTTTAAGAAAATTAATATTCATCTTTCACGTATTTAAAGCAGGTTAAGGGGCCATAAATTAGAGTCATAAAGTGGAACAATTAAGAACTTATAAGCAAAAATACTGATGTAAATTACAAGAATAAGGGTAATACAGAAAAAGTAACATAAAATTTCAGTTTCAATAACACAATCAAATCTAGAGTATGCATACACCGATAATAAATCTAAACACAATCAATTTAAGTAGCAAGCACCTTCAGTTTCACCAAAGAATTCAACTTGCTAAAGGCTAGTTAATTTTTTTCTCAAGAACAGATAATTCTACTTCATTTTCAATAAGCACAGAAGCACTTATCAAGCCCAATCAACATACTAAAGGCCAAACTTAATCAACTTGTCCCTCATATTCATAAATAGGAAAATATTATGGACAAAGTCATACCAACCAACTCCAATCCAATTTGTAATTCATCACAAAATTCAAGAGACATGCATAATATGTATGGACTTGCATTTTGACAAGCTATAGTTATAATGCCAATCAAAATGTTAATAAATCACCATTTTGCTTTCATATTTGAAGAACTGGGTCCAAAGGAAATTGACCAATCAAAGAATATGAATTATTCTTATATCCATTACTTTCACAGTAAAACAAATTCTGTGGCGTTTTGGTAAATTCTGAAGTGGGTTTGTATCCATAAAACAAAGTAAGGTTACAGTGAGAGAATGAGTTAGTGAGTTGATTTGAAGAATTCGATAACTCAATTCAGAAATGTTTAACTCTGGAACATTGTTTTTGCAGTTTAAGTGAAATTGTGGTGGCCCACTAAAGATAAGACGATTGCCGCTGATGTTGAGTACAATCAAATTTAAGTATTTGTTTTTATCGTATCCAAGGGATTGGAGCGATGTCAAAACCGTTCAACACTTTCTATGATTCTAAGCAAAATGTCGAGATGTTTGGTTTATAAGTTATAAAAAGTAAACATGTGTAATAAATGAAGATAGTTTTCAGAGGAATATGCTTGTTGGGAATTTGGTTTTCATTCACCGATTAATATGCATACCATAAATTAGTTATACATAATTTAAGCATGTTTCGCTATTATCACGTATCGCTTACAAACAAAGTTTATGTCTAAACTTTGATGAGATTTCTACCTTATGGTTTAATCGACGATTTCTCATCCTATTAAACAATACGATAACATTACGATTCGATACTTTTTTGTGAATATTAAACCTAAATTTATGTCTAGCATTTAGAGTTTAATAGATGTTATCTGTGATCGAGATTTGAATCGTATTTGTCAATATCAATTCAATTCATGAAATAAACGATAAAACAAAGATAACATCAATAACGATTCATACATAAATTGCGTATAACGCCGTGATTAAAGATAATACATATTGTTTCGGTGAATTACGACCAATCCCAACAAGAGAGAGATTTAGCTACTCATGGTAGCTTGAAGCATAATGGAAGATTTGAGTTGAATGAGCATCAACGACGATTTCCTGACTCTTGATGCAAATCCACTATTCTTCCTCTAAACCTCACTTTTATTCCTATTCTACTGATATATTACTTAATAAGACTGTTTTAAAACAAGATGATCCCATTTGCATTGCCTTTGATCTCCTTTTATAGTGTTTTTGGCCGCCTAAGTTCGCTATGCGAAGTTCTGGTCGCTATGCCAACTCCCTTTTCTTCTCCATTAAGATTTGAACTTTCAAACCGCCTTTCAGGGACTGCCATACTTCGCTATGCAAAGTAAAGTTTCGTTATGCGAACTTTGGTCGCTTCCTGTCGCTTCAAGCGAAGATTGGACATTTTGATTCTGTTTTGTTCTGTCTGGCTTGCTTCCTGTCGCTTTTTATCGCTTTCTGTCGCTTTCCTTCGCATAGCGAAGTTTCGCGTAGCGAAGCTTTTGGTCGCGATGCGAAAGTTGCAGGGCATGGTTTTTCTCTTTGTTTCAACGGGTTTCCTCCATACCTAATACCTGCAAACCACACAAATTCCCAAGTACCAACCTTTTGGGGCTTTTGTTAGTCAATCCTCATAAAAATATAAAAGAACAACGCAATTCGTATGAGTTTCGACTAATGATACATTGTCCTTTGGATTGTTATCAAATTCTCCCCAACTTAGTTTCTTGGTTGTCCTCAATCAAGAGCATGATCTTTTCAAGAAATGTTTTTAGGATTTTCAAGCAAGTATTTGAAATAACATTTTGAAAAATGAATGGTTCAAATGATTACTTGTCAAGCAAGAAACATGTTCAAATGATTGTAAAATTAGAGCATGATTATGGAATTAAGTTTTCGCCCACAAAATCACATTATGTACTCGAAAATATAAGGACACAACTCACTTGAATCTTTCCTAACACTCTTCTTCATAAAAAGGGATGAAGACTTTGAAGTTTATCTTAATCATGTAGTGTGATGACTCTCGCTTGATCACTTGGTTAACATCCGGGCTGATTCATGTTTTCATCCAAAACAATTCAGAAATTCGAGCAATTGAAGGCATAAATCACATAGGGCTTGTAAAGGTTGTAATGTGGCCAGGTTTCCTAAAGATATGGTTTTTCTCCTAAAGCTAATTTTCTAAAATCTGTCCACTTTTGTAACTTTCTTTCTTTGCTTCACTCCTTGCTTCATCACCATGATTTTGCTTTCTCTTTTGCCTTTTCAATCTTTCCCTTTCTTTTTTTTCATGATACCAAATTTTTTTGCTTTTTGTATTTCTCTTTCTCTTTTGATCTTTCTTTTCTTTTTCTTTTCCTTTTGGTATCATCATCCATTCTCTCCCCAACTTATTTCTTTTTATGAGTGAAGCTCTTGATGATTCAAATCATTATAGTTCAAGTTGTGCAGAAAGAAATTAGGATGGATCATGACTTCACTAAGTGGTTTTCTTAGTGGTTTTTGTATTTTCAAGATTTGATCCATCCTTTGATTTTTCTGATTCCAAGAGGGTGCACAAATGCTCACTCACTTACTGGTTTGATGAAAGTCTTTTTGACCATGGTGGTTTTTCTCAAAATCAAACAATTGCCTTGATCCTCTTTATACCTTTACAAAGCTCAAATGGATTTTTCAGATTAGACATGAATCAACCAGGTTAAACACAAGGATTTCGCAGTTTTTGTATACAATGGAAGTTCACCTCACTTTTCTGGTTTTTACTAAAAGATTCAAGCAAGTGTGTGCATAATGTGAATGAGACATGTTATGACTTTTGTAAGAGAAAACAAAACTAAAAAATCATGCTATGATTCTACAAAGCAAGTGAACATATACCTTGCTTGATGTTCATCTGATTCAGATCATTACCACTCACTCCCCTTCTTTGCTGTGGTATTTGACTTGGCATTTGTCCAAAAATTTTGGGAGAAGCATCCATGCTCATGATGAGGATCATAGGATCATAGCAACTTGTTTTTCAAAACGAGATTGCAACATACTAACACCAAGTGCCAAAAGGAGTACCAAGTGAACTTACAGTATGCATTATCGTCAAAAAGTTTCAATGGCTGGTATTTAAAAAGAAAGTACTGAAATTGGAACTAAAATTGAAAGAACTGAAAGCTAAAATAAAATGAAATGGCTTACGACGTTGGGTTGCCTCCCAACCAGTGCTTGTTTAACGTCATTAGCTTGACACCCGTTTCAAGTGATCTCAAGGTGGTTTGTAGGAATTCGTCAAAGCATCTATGCCACTATCTTTTAGCCTTTCTTTGTCATTATTTATCTTCAATTCCAAGCTTATTTCATCAGGAGCCTCAATCTTGTAATAATCATCCTCTTTGTGTTGAAACAATTTGAAGTTGATTTCTTCATTTTTGTACCTCACTTTTGTAACACCCCAAATTTATTAGAATATTTATTAATTTATTTAAATATAATATTTTTGAAATTTCAGTGAATTTTTGGTGGTTTGTGTCGATGTCGGTATTTTGGTGGAGTTTTGGTTATTTTAATTAAATAATAGTATATCATATGAATATATTAGTATTATTATTAATTTAAAATAATATTAGAGGAATTAAGGGTAAGATGGACTTTTGAGGAGGATTAGTAAGGGTAAATTGGGGAAAGCCCATTTTGGAAGCCCAAGGGTTTAAGAAAAAGGAATTTGGAAAGGAATAGGATTCATTTTGGTTGGAACGTGAAAATAAGGAGAAAGTGCAGAGCTCTGAGGAAAGAAGGAAAAAGGCGAGGATTCGAGAAGGTTTCCGAAGAATCGGTAGAGAAAGCTCTGAACCGACAATCTAAGGCATGAGGAGTATTGCCTTTCATTGTTTTCAATATAGGAGTGATGTGTTTAAAATGGATCTTGAGGTTTTTGGGGTTTTTGAAGGGTTTATGAGTTATTGATGATTTAGGGGTATTTCTGAGGATCGATGATGGATTATTAAGGGTTGAATTGATTTGGGTAAAAATAAGCCTTTTAGGCAAAACCTTTTTGATTATATGTGGGATCTTGTATGAGGAAGGGATATATGGGGTTTATGGGAACCTTGAGAGTTTGTGAAGGTTTATGTGATTTTGAGTTAGGATAGTGGAATTAACCGACCTAATAGTCGTAGGTTTTGTGCCTTTGATTGCCTTGATGTTTCAGGAATGTTTTGGGAGTGTTTTGGGGTGAATTGAGGTTAGAATCGCAAAGGTTTTTGGGGCTGGGATGCTACGGGTGCGTAGCAGCGATTGCAGGAATCGCTAGTTCGCAAAGCGAACAAATCATTCACAAGGTGAATGTTCGCCCAGGCTCGCAAAGCGAGTAGCGCAACGAATGCGCGATAGATTGTGTGATGATACTGGGATGAATTATGAGAAGTGATTTTGTGGGCTTGCACAACGAATGTCCCAGCGAAGGGCTTCGCACAGCGAATAGAGGAGCGAGGAGAGGCAGAATGGGGAACTCTCTAGTTTTTGTGTGGGATATTGGGGTTCGCTGGAGTTCGCAAAGCGAACGTCCTAGCGAACATGTTCGCAAGGCGAACGTTGTAGCGAACGTCTGCTGTTCGCGAATTGTTTTATGTTTCTCGAGCTGTTTTGATCTTTTGATGTTGTGGCTTTTCTGATGAATTTCCCTGATGTTATTGAAGGTCATATGACGATGATTTCATGATGTTTGATGATTAATTGATGATATGAATTACCATGATGTATAATGATGATTATGAGCTGTTATATATGATGTTTGATAATTTAAGTGATGATATGAATTACCACGAGTGTATTGATGATTATGAGCTGTTTAGACCTGATGTTTGATGATTAAATACTGATGTGAATTATCATGAGCTATATTGATGGTGATAAGACGATGATGCATGATGTTTTGATGAATAAATGACGATATGACGAATATGAGATTTTGATGAATGATGATGCACGTGATGACTTTATTGTTGATGATGATTATGACGTTATGCATCATGCATTCATAGCATATTTTGATGATGATGTTAGGACTTCAGTCCAGTGATGATGGTGTTAGACTTCGGTCTATTGTGGCTTCCATCCCATTGTGTGGATGTGAGGTGGTTTATGACGTGCTCCGGTTCTTGTGTGGAACCGATCCTATTTGACAGGGATCTTTGGAGGGTGATGGCCTAAGTGTCCATCGATTGTGACGATTGGTACCACATGCATGAGTCCTATTGTGCATTGCAATTATGTGGCATTTGTTGTGATTTATGATGACGTATTTTGATGTTTGCCTTGTGATGACTCGGATGATGTTGTATATGATGATGACACCATTTATATGCATATCTTATTTTATATTGATTATAATGAATTGTTGTACTCACCCTGCCTGTTTGAATGTTGCCTCCACGTGGGTAACGTGCAGGTGATCAGGATTAGCCGTGGATACTTTTGAGGACTTTTGAAGTTATTTGCGTTTTGGTCGATGTAGAGGGTCTTGCTCTAATTGTGTAACATCGGGTTGGGTCGTTGAGTCGAACCATGTTGAGTTTTAATTGGTTATTATTTTATTGATTATTTGATGACTATGATTTATTGTAATAAACCCTTTTGTGGGATTTTTGTGGTTATGGTGGTTCTGCTGCCCTTTGAGGCATTTTTGAGTTATTTTGAGGAAAACCTGTTGTTTACGGAGTAACTTTTGTTGATTTGATTTTATTGAGAAATGTGCACCCTTTAAGGTGATTTGATTTTACTATGATTTTATGTTTATTCCGCTGCGATATTTGTGGGGTAGAAAAGGGTGTTACATTAGTGGTATCAGAGCAGGTCGGTCCGTCCGGCCAGGTTGTCTAATGTGGTCTAGTCCCTAGTGTGCGACATGTGTGTGAAAACACTGTCGATGCTTGTTTTCTTTTCCATTTACAGGTTAGGAATGAAACAAGTGGGGGAGAAAATGGTGCTTCTCCAAGATGCTTCGAGTGTGAAGCGATAACTAAGTGTGGTGTTGGACGCTACGATAGTTTGGTGAGATAGTTTGTACCGCCTCGTGATAGTCGGCTGTTATTGAAAAATTGAGGAACTGATCACCCTTAATCTCTTGTTGATAATAGACGGGATCATGTTGGATGGGATAGACGTGTCTTGCGAGCTTAAATGGTGTGCGCAGTGAATTATTTGGAGTTAAGCCAAGTGCTTACAGATGGTTTTGATGAGTCGATGCAGAATGGTGCTGGGATGTTATGTTGAGGGCAACCTTGAGTATTAGTGAAGGTGGAAAAACTTGTGTTTTTCTTTTGTTTGTGAAATTCCAGATGTGTTTCCGGATGACATCAGTAATTTACCTCTAGAGCATGAAGTAGAGTTTGTAGTGGACTTAATACCAAGTACGAGTCCAGTGTCGATGGCTCCTTATCGGATGTCAACTTCTGAGTTAAGTGAAATGAAGAAACAACTGGAAGAATTGCTCGAGAAGAGGTTTGTTCGACCAAGTGTTTCTCCGTGGGGTGCTTCTATGTTGTTAATGAAGAAGAATAACGGAAGTATGAGGCTGTGTGTTGATTATCGGAAGTTGAATAAAGTGAATATCAAGAATAAGTATCCACTTCCGAGAATCGACGACTTGATGGATCAGTTAGTAGGTGCCTGTGTGTTCAGTAAGATTGATTTGAGGTCGGGTTACCATCAGATTCGTGTTAAGCCTGCTGATATTCTGAAGATAGCTTTCAGGATGAGGTGTAGTGTTCATGTAGTATATGAATCAGATTTTTCATGAGTATTTGGATCAGTTCGTGGTGGTCTTTATTGATGATATTCTGATATATTCTAAGTCTGAGGAAGAGCATGCAGCGTATTTGAGAACTGTGTTGCAAGTGTTGAAGGAAAAGAAGTTGTATGCAAAGCTGTCGAAGTGTGAGTTTTGGTTGAAGGAAGTGAGTTTCCTTGGCCATGTGATTTCGAGTGGTGGAATTGCTGTAGATCCTTCCAAGATTGATGCGGTGTTGCAGTGGGAGACTCCGAAGTCTGCTACTGAGATACGAAGTTTTCTGGGATTAGCGGGTTATTACCGCAAGTTTATCGAGGGCTTTTCTAAGTTGGCATTACCCTTGACTCAGTTGACTCGAAAGGGTCAAGCTTTTGTGTGGGATGTAGCTTGTGAAGAGAGTTTTGTGGAATTGGAGAAGAGATTAACGACCGCTCCAGTGTTGATTTTGTCTAATCCGAGTGAATATTTTAGTAGTGTATTAGGATGTGTCGAAGATGGGTCTTGGTGGAGTGCTGATGCAGAATGGTTAAGTTGCTGCATATGCTTCGAGACAATTGCGAGTTCATGAGAGGAATTATCCTACGCATAACTTGGAATTGGCCTCTGTGGTGTTTGTGCTGAAGATTTGGAGACATTATCTATTTGGCTCTAAGTTTGAAGTGTTCAGTGATCATAAAAGTCTGAAGTACTTATTTGATCAGAAAGAATTGAATATGAGGCAGAGAAGGTGGTTAGAGTTGTTGAAGGATTTCGATTTTGATTTGAGTTATCATCCGGGCAAAGCAAATGTAGTGGTCGATGCATGGAGCAGAAAGTCATTGCATATGTTGATGCTTATGGTGAAAGAACTGGAATTAATTGAGCAATTCCAAGATTTGAGTTTGGTGTGTGAAGAAACCCCTGACAGTGTGAAGTTGGGAATGTTGAAGTTGACTAGTGGTATTCTGGAAGAGATCAGAATAGGACAACAATCAGACTTGAAGTTAGTGGACCAGTTGACTTTGATCAACCAAGGTAACGGAGGAGAATTCCGGATTGACGAGAATAGTGTGATGATGTTCAGAGACAGGGTGTGTGTTCCAGATGTTCCAGATATTAAGAAGAGCATTCTTGAAGAAGGGCATCGAAGTAGGTTGAGTATTCATCCCGGTGCTACGGAGATGTACCAGGATTTGAAAAAGTTGTTTTGGTGGCCAGGTATGAAGAAGGATGTTGCGAAGTTTGTTTATGCGTGTTTGACTTGTCAGAAGTCGAAAATTGAGCATCAGAAGCCTTTAGGTATGATGCAGCCGTTGAGAATTCCAGAATGGAAGTGGGATAGTATTTCCATGGATTTTGTGGTGGGATTGCCGAAGACTACTAAGGGAACTGATTCCATTTGGGTGATTGTGGATAGATTAACTAAATCGGCTCATTTCTTGCCGATGAAGATTAATCATTCTATGCCGAAGTTAGCCGAGATGTACATTGAGGAGATTGTGAAGTTGCATGGGATACCTTCGAGTATTGTGTCGGATAGAGATCCGAGATTTACATCGGGGTTCTGGAACAGTTTGCAAGATGCGTTGGGTACTAAGTTGAGGATGAGTTCTGCCTATCATCCGCAGACGGACGGTCAGACAGAAAGGACTATCCAATCTTCAGAGGATTTGCTGAGAGCTTGTGTGTTAAATCATGGAGGATCTTGGGATAGGCATTTGCCGTTGATTGATTTCACGTACAATAATAGTTTTCATGTTAGTATTGGAATATCGCCCTATGAAGCTTTGTATGGGAGGAGGTGTAAGACTCCGTTGTGTTGGTATGAATTGGGCGAGAATGCTGTACTCGGGCCTGAGATTGTGCAAGAGACGATCGAGAAGATTAAGATGATCCAAGAAAGGATGAGAGCGTCGCATAGTCGCCAGAAGAGCTATCATGATAAGAGGAGGAAAACACTTGAATTCCAAGAGGGATATCACGTGTTTTTGTGGGTGACACCAGTGACTGGTGTGGGCCGAGCTTTGAAGTCTAGGAAGCTCACTCCACGTTTTGTTGGTCCATACCAAATCTCGCAGAGGATAGGAGAGGTAGCCTATCGAATTGCTTTATCGCTGTCACTTGCGAATTTACATGACGTGTTCCATGTGTCTCAGTTGAGGAAGTACATTTCGGATCCGTCGCATGTGATTCAGATGGATGATGTACAAGTGAGGGATAATCTGACAGTGGAAGCTTTACCTGTGCGGATTGACGGTCGAGAAATGAAGCAACTGCGGAGTAAAGACATAACTTTGGTGAAGGTGTTGTGGGGCGGATCAGCTGGCGAAAGTCGGACTTGGGAACGCGAAGATCAGATGAGGGAGTCGTATCCGACTCCATTTCTTTGAGGTAATTTTCGAGGACGAAAATTCTGTAAGTGGGGGAGAGTTGTAACACCCCAAATTTATTAGAATATTTATTTAATTTATTTAAATATAATATTTGTGAATTTTCGGTGAATTTTTGGTGGTTTGTGTCGATGTCGGTATTTTGGTGGAGTTTTGGTTATTTTAATTAAATAATAGTATATAATATGAATATATTAGTATTATTATTAATTTAAAATAATATTAGAGGAATTAAGGGTAAGATGGACTTTTGAGGAGGATTAGTAAGGGTAAATTGGGGAAAGCTCGTTTTGGAAGCCCAAGGGTTTAACAAAAAGGAATTTGGAAAGGAATAGGATTCATTTTGGTTGGAACGTGAAAATAAGGAGAAAGTGCAGTGCTCTGAGGAAAAAAGGAAAAAGGCGAGGATTCGAGAAGGTTTCTGAAGAATCGGTAGAGAAAGCTCCGAACTGACAATCTAAGGTATGAGGAGTATTGTCTTTCATTGTTTTCAATATAGGAGTGATGTGTTTAAAATGGATCTTGAGGTTTTTGGGGTTTTTGAAGGGTTTATGAGTTATTGATGATTTAGGGGTATTTCTGAGGATCGATGATGGATTATTAAGGGTTGAATTGATTTGGGTAAAAATAAGCCTTTGAGGAAAAACCTTTTTGATGATATGTGGGATCTTGTATGAGGAAGGGATTTATGGGGTTTATGGGAACCTTGAGAGTTTGTGAAGGTTTATGTGATTTTGAGTTAGGATAGTGGAATTAACCGACCTAATACTCGTAGGTTTTGTGCCTTTGATTGCCTTGTTGTTTCAGGACTGTTTTGGGAGTGTTTTGGGGTGAATTGAGGTTGGAATCGCAAAGGTTTTTGGGGCTGGGATGCTATGGGTGCGTAGCAGCGATTGCAGGAATCGCTAGTTCGCAAAGCGAATAAATCATTCGCAAGGCGAATGTTTGCCCAGGCTCGCAAAGCGAGCAGCGCAGCAAATGCACGATAGATTGTGTGATGATACTGGGACGAATTCTGAGATGTGATTTTGTGGGCTCGCACAGCGAAGGACTTCGCATAGCAAATAGAGTAGCGAGGAGAGGCAGAATGGGGAACTCTCTGGTTTTTGCGTGGGATATTGGGGTTCGCTGGAGTTCGCAAAGTGAACCTCCTAGCGAACATGTTCGCAAGGCGAACGTTGTAGCAAACGTCTGCTGTTCGCGAATTGTTTTATGTTTCTCGAGCTGTTTTGGTGTTTTGATGTTGTGGCTTTTCTGATGAATTTCCCTGATGTTATTGATGGTCATATAATAATGATTTCGTGATGTTTGATGATTAATTGATGATATGAATTACCATGATGTATATTGATGATTATGAGTTGTTATATATGATGTTTGATGATTTACGTGATGATATGAATTACCACGAGTGTATTAATGATTATGTGCTGTTTATACCTGATGTTTGATGATTAAATACGGATGTGGATTAACATGAGCTATGTTGATGATGATAAGACGATGATGCATGATGTTTTGATGAATAAATGACGATATGTCGAATATGAGATTTTGATGAATGATGATGCACGTGATGACTTTATTGATGATGATTACGACATTGTGCATCATGCATTCATAGCATATTTTGATGATGATGTTAGTACTTCGGTCCAGTGATGATGATGTTAGACTTCGGTCTATTGTGGCTTCCATCCCATTGTGTGGATGTGAGGTGGTTTATGACGTGCTCGAGTTCTTGTATGGAACTGATCCTATTTGACGGGGATCTTTGGAGGGTGATGACCTAAGTGTCCATCGATTGTGACGATTGATACCACATGCATGAGTCCTGTTGTGCATTGCATTTATGTGGCATTTGTTGTGATTTATGATGACATGTTTTGATGTTTGCCTTGTGATGACTTTGATAATGTTGTATATGATGATGACGCCATTCATATGCATATCTTATTTTATAATGATTATAATGAATTATTTTACTCACCCTGCCTGTTTGAATGTTGCCTCCACGTGGGTAACGTGCAGGTGATCAGGATTAACCGTGGATGCTTTTGAGGACTTTTGAAGTTATTTGCATTTTGGTCGATGTAGAGGGTCTTGCTCTGATAGTGTAACATCGGGTTGGGTCGTTGAGTCGAACCATGTTGAGTTTTAATTGGTTATTATTTTATTGATTATTTGATGACTATGGTTTATTGTAATAAACCATTTTGTGGGATTTTTGTGGTTATGGTGGTTCTGCTGCCCTTTGAGGCATTTTTGAGTTATTTTTCCCTCCTTTTTCTCACAATTTTCTTTGGTATTCTCTTCAACTTGTGTTTCATCTCCTCTCCCAATCTTTGTTGTGACTGAATTGCATGTTTCTTTTGGATTGGTTTGAGTGGCGGCAGAATATGGTCCTTGATGTTGCTTATTCAACTGCTTTGCAATTTGCCCTACTTGTGTTTCAAGATTTCTGATTGATGCATCTATATTTTTCTGGTTTGCCATGGACATCTGCATAAATTGATTCAAGGTTTCTTCGATCTTTGTAAGCCTATCTGGCTGAGTATAGCTTTGGTATTGGTTCTGCCTGTTTTGGCCATAACTTGCATTGTTGTTATATGAGTAACCTTGATTGTTTTGGTACGGGATCTGTCTCTGCTGATGGTTTCCCACATAATTGATCTCTTCATTAATCGGGGGACAAAAACCGGTTGGGTGGTCTTCTGTACAAAGTTCGCACATGGCCACTTGTTGTGATTTAGGCGTTTCGTGCAGGTGTTCGAGTTGTTGTGGAAGATTGGATAACTGCTTGGTGAGTTCTTCCACAGTTTGAGTTTGAAGTTTATTTTGTGCCAAGATTGCATTGTTTGTATCCAACTCAAGAATTCCAGGTTTCTTTTGTGCGGTTCCTCGATTATATTGAACTTGATGATCGGTGAGAGCCATTCGATTGATAATTGAAACTGTTTCTTATGCACTTTTTGCCAATAATGAACCATCGGCTGTTGCGTCAAGTAAGAGCTTTGGTTGGGGCTGCAATCCGTTGCAGAAGATGTGGACTTGTGTTAGGCTTTCAAAACCATGATTTGGACATTTTCGTAGCATGGATTTGTAACGTTCCCAAGCTTCACATAGAGTTTCATTTGCAGATTGAGCAAACGCGGCAATGGATATTTTCGCATCCATGAACCGGTGGTGAGGGAAGAATCTGTTAAGAAAATTTTCTTCCAAAACATTCCAGTTTGTCATGGTTTCAGTAGGTTGGTCAAGATACCAATCCTTCGCTTTACCGATCAAAGAATGCGGGAATAACCTCATAAACACTTCTTCTTCTTCAGCTTCGGGTGCACCTAACGTACTAGCTAGTTCATAGAACTTTGTGGGTGAGAGTATGGATTTTCATGATCCAAACCTGCAAAAGGGTTAGCATAAATGATCTGCAGCAGTCCTTTTTTCATTTTAGCTTGTCGGTTGTTTGGAGTGTTGGTGAGACGAGCTAATCGTCTTGGACTGCTCTGACAAGGTCCACCGTTGACAACTTCAGCCATTGTTTCTTTTGTTGAGGAAGTTGATGCAGAAACTCCTTTGTGATTTTTCTTCTTGGATAGTTGTTTCTGTTTCTTCTTTTGTCTTTTGTTCTTTCGGATTGTTCTTTCGATCTCGGGATCAAAAAGAAGTTGTTCTTCCGAAGTCTTGCCTCGAAGCATAAACAGAAGTTTCACCACCTATCCAACACTTAAATAAACGTTGCGAGAAACAAATATATACAATATATAACAACTTAGAAGTATAGAAACTATTGCGATGTTTTAATATCTTAAACGCCAATCCCCGACAACGGCGCCAATTTGATGTTGAGTACTATCAAATGTAAGTATTTGTTTTTATCGTATCCACAGGGATTGGAGAGATATCAAAACCGTTCAACACTTTTTATGATTCTAAGCAAAATGTCGAGATGTTTGGTTTATAAGTTATGAAAAGTAAACGTGTGTAATAAATGAAGATAGTTTTCAAAGGAATAAGCTTGTTGGGAATTTGGTTTTCATTCACGGATTAATATGCATACCATAAATCAATTATACACAATTTAAGCATGTTTCGCCATTATCATGTATCGCTTACAAACAAAGTTTATGTCTAAACTTTGATGAGATTTCTACCTTATGGTTTAATCGACGATTTCTCAGCCTATTAAACAATACGGTATCATTACGATTCGATACTTTTTGTGAATATTAAACCTAAATCTATGTCTAGCATTTAGAGTTTAATAGATGTTATCTGTGATCGAGATTTGAATGGTATTTATCAATATCAATTCAATTCATGAAATAAACAATAAAACAAAGATAACATCAATAACGATTCATACATAAATTGCGTATAACACCATGATTAAAGATAATACATACTGTTTCGGTGAATTACGACCAATCCCAACAAGAGAGGGATTTAGCTACTTATGGTAGCTTGAAGCATAATGGAAAATTTGAGTTGAATGAGCATCAACGACGATTTCCAAACTCTTGATGCAAATCCACTCTTCTTCCTCTAAACCTCACTTCTATTCTTATTCTACTGATATATTACTGTCTAAGACTGTTTTAAAACAAGATGATCCCATTTGCATTGCCTTTGATCTCCTTTTATAGTGTTTTTGGCCGCCTAAGTTCGCTATGCGAAGTTCTGGTCGCTATGCCAACTCCCTTTTCTTCTCCATTAAGATTTGAACTTTCAAACCGCCTTTCAGGGACTGCCATACTTCGCTATGCAAAGTAAAGTTTCGTTATGCGAACTTTGGTCGCTTCCTGTCGCTTCAAGCGAAGATTGGACATTTTGATTCTGTTTTGTTCTGTCTGGCTTGCTTCCTGTCGCTTTTTATCGCTTTCTGTCGCTTTCCTTCGCATAGCGAAGTTTCGCGTAGCGAAGCTTTTGGTCGCGATGCGAAAGTTGCAGGGCATGGTTTTTCTCTTTGTTTCAACTGGTTTCCTCCATACCTAATACCTGCAAACCACACAAATTCTCAAGTACCAACCTTTTGGGGTTTTTGTTAGTCAATCCTCATAAAAATATAAAGGAACAACGCAATTCGTATGAGTTTCGACTAATGATACATTGTCCTTTGGATTGTTATCAGCCGCCGGTGAAAGGGTATGAAAGGTTGGTTCTGGTTCAACAATTGAAGGTGGTGTTGTTGCACCTAGAAAGTGATCCATGAGAAGGTAACAAAGTTGTATTGTGAAAAGAAAATATGAAGAAGAAGATGACGATGGTGGTGGTGACAGGAGATGAGAGGGATAAAGACATGATAGTTTGTTGTTTCTTAATTTGTGTTTTCCTGCAATAAATTAGCTATAGATTAGCTATGATTTTAGCTACCAATTAACTACAAAATTGTATGGGTTTAGATATGATGTTGACCTTAGCCATGCGACATGACACGTCAGCATCTTGCCATGCTGGCAAAGTCACGTGGCGTGCCACGTCAGCTCTGTTAGTTCCATTTAACGTTAGAGACCAATTTTATGGGCAGAAAACTTTTGAGGGACCATTCTTTAAAAGAAATATTTAGAGAGCCTAAAACCAAAAACTGCAATATTTATGAGGACGAACAACATATTTAACCCAATTTAATATAACAAAGTTTAAAATTGGATCATTCTTCCAATAAAAAAAAGTTTAAAATTGGACATAGAGAATGTGTGAAGTTTCAAACTATAGAAAAGTGAGCTTAAAAGTTTCTCAGTTTCAATTTCCATTTCTCGAGTGACAATGGAGTCTTACGCTCCTCTTTTAGAAAAAACTCGAATCTTTCAACCCGCTCCTCTTAGGTTAAATATGTTTTCGGTCCCTCTAAATATTTCAATTTCATTTTTAGTCCCTCTAAAAATTTTCTTTAAAGAATGGTCCTCCTAAAGTTTTCCGTCCACACTTTTGGTCCCTAATGTCAATGTCTGTTAATAGAAACTGATGTGGTACGACATGTGGCAGTGCCACCTGTCAAATGCTGATGTGGCATACCATGTGGTTAAGGTCAAGAACATTCTTGAGCCCATAAAATATCGTAGCTTATCCGTAGCTATAGTCGTAGCTAATCTCTAGCAAATTCATTGCAGGAACTATGGTCTGAAAAAATGCAAAAAAAATTAATTGCAGAAATTTGGTTATATTTCAGGGGTTACTTTTTTCCATGTTTATCCTTATTTTTAAACAAACTCAAACAACACTCCACTTCCTACGGTGGATAAAGCTTACACCTATTTCAACTAATTCAACAAGAGGCTCAGTATTGTTTAGTAATTAGTACAAGTGTATAACTGTACAAGATAGATGAATAACAACATGTCCTAAATATTCTCCACTTGATGCATGTGGATATGTATCAAATATAATATCTTACAAAATTCACTTGCCAAACTATATATCTGAATCTTGTCCAACAACTTTAACCATCCACATGTGTAATTAACCTGTTCATCTTAGCACCCCCCCTGCCTGCAATAACATAATGGAAATTATAAGTTGTCATGTACTCACTTAGTTCATTATTTTCCTATAGTCCCTCATTTCAATCCTAATGTATGTAGATATATTAATACATCAAACCAACCATCAAAAGATATATAGTTTAGAAAGAAAATCTGAAAGCAAGAGGAAATCAATTCTCCAAGTTCTTTAGAGGCGTTGAAATTATTGGTAGCTTCTTCTAGCTCAATATAGGTAAAAACCTTAACACCGAATAAGCATGCAAAGATGATTCTACACTACATAGAGAACTGAAAGAAGAAAATAGTGTAATTGAAAATTGAGAAAAAAAAGGGAAATTCTAGAGGAAGAAGAAGAATGTATTGATAAGTGTTAGTTTATATTATTCCATTATATCAATGAAGGATAACATATATTTAGAAGTTAACATTTCCCTACTGCAGCATAAGAATATGAGATACAGAGCAAGAAAGCGAGATATTCTAATGCATTATTTATTTGTCTATGATTATATAATTAAGGTAGGTACCATGTTACTTTTCCTCTCATATTAACATGATTCTCACAAACATAATTTACAAAATTTGTCATTTTGTAGAAAATTCCTGATATATTCCTGATCTATTGATATTTGACTAAAGTTTACGGTGAGCAAGTAAGAATGAACAACTGAAAAATATATAATTAGAATGAGCTGAAAATAGCAACATACAAACTATAACATCTTTATATATATATATATATATATATATATATATATATATATATATATATATATATATATATATATATATATATATATATATATTCTGTGTGAGCATATATGACATCTATATATAAATAGTTCACAATATTCTTAGACCCTATCATAATATCAAGCTCTGTAATGCTTGCAATAACAAGTCACGTGTATCTATAGTTTAAGAAAGACTAGATTGTTGAGACACGCACATAAGAAAAGTGGAAAATCTAGTTAGAATTGTTATTTATCTTTTTTACATTAACCAATAATCATGTGCAACGTAGGCTCTGTTTGGATAAATAAATTATTTGAGTGCTTATGACATAAGAGCTTTTCACATGAGAGTTTATGTTGAATTAACTATTTGTGATTGGATGTGCATTGAACCTTGCTTACAGAAAAACAAGTGTTTGAATAGTAAATTTAAATTTTAAGAAAATTACTATTCATCTTTCACGTATTTAAAGCAGGTTAAGGGGCCATAAATTAAAGAGTCATATAGTGAAACAATTAAGAATTTATAAGCAAAAATATTGATGTAAATTACAGGAATAAGGGTAATACAGAAAAAGTAACATAAAATTTCAGTTTCATTAACACAATCGAATCTAGAGTATGCATACACCGATAATAAATCTAAACACAATCAATTTAAGTAGCAAGCACCTTCAGTTTCACCAAAGAATTCAACATGCTAAAGGCTGGTTAATTTTTTTCTCAAGAACAAATAATTCTACTTCATTTTCAATAAGCACAGAAGCACTTATCAAGCCCAATCAACATACTAAAGGCCAAACTTAATCAACTTGTCCCTCATATTCATAAATAGGAAACTGTTATGGACAAAGTCATACCAACCAACTCCAATCCAATTTGTAATTCATCACAAAATTCAAGAGACATGCATAATATGTATGGACTTGCATTTTGACAAGCTATAGTTATAATGCCAATCAAAATGTTAATAACTCACCATTTTGCTTTCATATTTGAAGAACTAGGTCCAAAGGAAATAGACCAATCAAAGAATATGAATTATTCTTATATCCATTACTTTCACAGTAAAACAAATTCTGTGGCGTTTTGGCCAATTTTGAAGTGGGTTTGCATCCATAAAACAAAGTAAGGTTACAGTGAGAGAATGAGTTACTGAGTTGATTTGAAGATCTCGATAACTCAATTCAGAAATGTTCAACTCTGGAACATTGTTTTTGCAGTTTAAGTGAAATTGAGGTGGCCCACTGAAGATAGGACCACCGCCGCCGATGAAAGGGTATGAAAGGTTGGTTCTGGTTCCACAATTGAAGGTGGTGTTATTGCAGCTAGAGAGTGATCCATGAGAAGGTAACAAAGTTGTATTGTGAAAAGAGAATATGAAGAAGAAGATGACGATGATGGTGGTGACAGGAGATGAGACGGATAAAGACATGATAGTTTGTTGTTTCTTAATTTGTGTTTTTCTGCAATAAATTAGCTACATATTAACTACGATTTTAGCTACCAATTAATTACAAAATTTTATGGGTTTAGATATAATGTTGACCTTAGCCATGCAGCATGACACGTCAGCATCTTGCCATGCTGGCAAAGTCACGTGACGTGCCACGTCAGCTCTGTTAGTTCCATTTAACGTTAGAGATCAATTGTATGGACGAAAAATTTTTGAAGAACCATTTTAAAAAAAAAATATTTAAAGAGCCTAAAACCAAAAATTACAATATTTATGAGGACGAATAACATATTTAACCAAATTTAATATAACAAAGTTTAAAATTGAATCATTCTTCCAATAAAAAAAAGTTTAAAATAGAGAATGTGTGAAGTTTCAAACTATAGAAAAGTGAGCTTAAAAGTTTCTCAGTTTCAATTTCCATTTCTCGAGTGACAATGGAGTCTTACGCTCCTCTTCTAGAAAAAACTCGAATCCCTCAACCCGCTCTACAAAAACTCGCTGTTATTTCAATCTTCTCCAAGCTTCGATCTTCGCCGAATCATCTCAATTCAGAATCCGAACCTGGAAAACGCGCTATTTCTCAATGCCTTACTTCATCTTCCCCCAATGTTGTTGATGAATCCGTTCGTCAATTGTGTCGTCTTGTCACTGACGGTGTTGTTTCCGTTACTAATGGATTACTGGAGCTTCAATCTGCGGCGGAAGGATCCGACCCGAAGTTTGTGCCCGTTTTTGTTAAGGGCTTAGGGTTTCTTGTTCGGTTTGGTTTTCAGAAGAATTATGGTGGTTGGGAGTTTGCTTCGGTTCTTACTCATCCTTTTGTCATGGTCAACTTCATTTCTATCTATCTCTTTTTAAAATTCCATGTTTCAAATTTATGCATATAAGTAATGCTTACGCTCAATTGTTAACGTTTTTATCATTGGTTGAAATTTTGGTGAGACGAACAGTAAATTCGAGTGTAAAAATCAATTTTATGTGTTTGGAATCACTGTAGATTTTACTTATTGTGAAGTGAAACACAGAAAATGGAAGTGATTTCAAATGATATTCGTCAAATGCTAAATAGGCTTTCAATCTTGAAGTGTCGGTGTTATATAATGTATGAGTGAAAGTTTGTGAAGGTGTTTTTAGTTTACATGAAAGCTACCAAGAAATAATTCATTGAATGATTGAACCTTGGTGTGTAAGCAAACTGAGAGCATGTTTGATTTTCTGTACTTTGACCACATAAAATGAGTTTTCGTGATATGTTTGGTGAATTATTTTCGTCCATTTGGAAATGTAAATTTAGATTCAAAGCAAGTTTTTTTTTTTTTTTTGAGTATGGTTATTGAACTATATTTTTAACTGTTGTGTCATGGCGTTTGACAGATGTTGTCCTGCCGGGTGGACGTTCAGTCTGAACTGCTGCAGCAAGTGTTGCTGTTTATGTTACAGAATAAGCATTTGGGTATGGTACAAGTTTGTGAATTTTTAAAGCCCTTGCTGGATTTTTCGATCATAAGATTGTTAGCTTCAGAGTCACCTTCTTCTTCATTTGGATTGCAACTGATATCGTCTATGGCATCATTCTGTTGCTCGTGTCCGAGTGAGTCCATGCCTGTTCTTAAGCTGCTAATGGGGTGCCTTAAGTATCTTCCACACGAGACATCTGAAGTAAGTTTATTAATATTGAGAAGGAGCATTAAATATATTGGTTAAATTACACATTTTTCTGGTCATTACGTTTTGTTACTGTAGTAGGAGAAATGATATAATTATCTTATTGCTGTTTTCTTTTTCGGGACTCCTCAGGACTATAGGAAATTAGTATTTGTTGTTGAACATATGGTGGAGGCGTATATAGTGGTACTTAAGTCTATGGCCGGAGAGAAATTGGTATGTCTCTTCCTTGTAATTTAATGTTCACATTTGTATTCACACCTGAAATAATTTAGTTTCCTTGATTAATGTAAGTTATGCCTTATTCTTGTATTGATCTTGATCCTTGTTAATAGCTGATTGCCGAGGTTCAACTACGTGCTGCTGAATTCCTGGGAACAGTTCTGTCTCTGTTGACATGTCTTCAGTGGCACTCTGGTGGTCATGAGCCCATAATTGAACTCTCAAGGCGGTTGTTTTCTGTTCAGAAAGATCTCGGTTTGCAATGGGAGCCTGGTCTGTCAACGACTATGGCGTCATTATTTACAATCCTTGTTCATTCGGAACTTGAGCATGAACAAATTTCTATATCTAAACTCCTCCTCTTAATCCTGAAGTGGAAATACGACAAGGGTGAATTTTTATTATAGCTATACCAGTTTTAGGGTTTATGCAAGCATTGGAATTGAAAGCATGTGAACAAAAGCATGGATTTCTTTTACTGAAATGACAACACTTATTTTTCGAATTTTCCTTTGAGTCCTAAGTAATCTAGCCCTGGGATTCATATTTCAGAATTTCATAGAAACTGTCTTCAAGGATTCTGAATACCTTATATAGTTTGGACGCAGAACTATCCTCTATTGAACCATTTATCTATGCCCTATTTTTCTCATACTTAAATTCATAAAATAATCCATACACATATGCTCCTTTGAAGCTCACCCTCAATGTCATCATTTTATTAATTTATTGTAATAATTTCCTATGCAGATGATGCTATTGCCAGAAATATGTCCTCTCCATTTGAAGATATTTTGTTTCTACTTCCCTTTGTCAGCCTCATGTCATCTCCTTCTAAATATGTGAAAGCACTGGCTACTGATTTGATTCTCATCTTGGAGAAGCTCCTTGTCAAGATGTTGGTGGCACCAAGACATAAACTAATCATTGATGAGGGAACTCATTATCTTAGCACACCAGGAATTATAGTTTTGAGACTTTTGCGACATCTGTGGCATCAGGTATTTTGTCTGGCATATCAATTTTTTCCTGTTTAAAATGTTATGTAGATGATCTCAATAAACGACATTTATTTCTGTTCTTGATGGAAGCATTAGTATGCTGTTGTTCTGAATGAACATATGATTATATGCAAATTTGCTTGTTTTGTGCTTACGGAGAGGGCATTCAATTAATGAGAATCAATACTTATTATAGTCTTGCGCCCAGCAATAATTTTAGTTTAGAAATTCTATGCCTCTGTTGTTTCAGGATGGAGAATCTTCTTCTAGGATTTCCCTTCTGAATCTGGCTTTAAAGGGCATGCATGAAAGTGAAATAATGCATGATAAAACAATATCTTGGGCATCTCATCTAAGAGGATTCTGTTTGTCAATTGTTGAGCGTCGGAAATCTACATTGCCTCTCTTGCCTCCTCAAGAATTATTCTTAACTGGTATAACCCTTTAGCTTTTGGAAATGGAGTTAGTTAGCATAATTGTGTTAAATGATGTAATGATGTAAGAGATTAATGTCAGCTCAATGTCTTCCCTTGCAGAGACGCCCTTCCTCAGTGCTGTTCTCAGTGTTTTGTTGATACATCCATTGATGGGGGCTGCTGCTGTTTACTCTCTGTCTTCCATTGCCATTATGGATCCCAAACTAGGAGTTCCCTTGTTGCTAGAAATTATGTTCTACAGTAATATATTCACAAGAAATGATATCATTTGCCATGATATGCTGGTAAGTCCTCCCTATTGCAATGACACTTATTGTGTGACATTATCTTATTCTGTTGTCTCTGTCATTTGTTATGTTGGTATAAAGTTTTTGCTTCCCTTATTTTTAAATCTTGTTGCAGCTAAAAATCTTTGAGATGCTGCCATCACTTGCTTCGCACTCAGCAATGACTCCACTTGTAGTTCAAACTATCTTGCCAATGCTTAACAAAGATGCAAAAGGGTGGGTACTCTGTGAGATTGTGTATTTTGTTTGTCATATTAATTTTTATTTTTTTGGTATTAGTGTTGCCTTGCGGTATCTTGTTTTTGTTTTCAACCATGTTGTACCATCGAGGTCCCTTTTTTAGCATTCTGAAATTGAGCATCACAGAGTTAATTAAAGGCCAAATTTTGTGCATAATTGCTATTCCTTTCAATTATTTTCAGAAGTATTACTGGTTTTACATATTCTTTGTGAATGGTTTGTTCTATCTGTAGCTGTGCTCATATGCCTAAAAGAGTACTCTTTGAAATTCAGAACTCTAAATAATGACTGTACAGCTGAGTGTTTCTTTTCACCTCATTAATAATATGTCGTTTGCTTTTAAGATAGAAAATTCATTTTGGTCATCATTTTTTATTCTGGCTGTAGAACTCAAATTTGGTCCCCATGTATTCTTCAAAATATTGAATATCGATGCATTTCATCTTTAAATGTTTCTCCCAAAATGCAGCTCATTGTATGCTACGGGAACTCGATTGCTGTGTCGAACTTGGGAGATCAATGATAGAGCCTTTGGAAGTTTACAAGTGAGCTTTTTATTCCACACTTTCTTGTACTTCCCATGCCACCGCATATTACTATGGGTGTATTCTATATGCATATTTATATTTATTTTGTGCAGAAGATGAGAATATTTAAATGAATTCAAATTTAAATATGCTATCTCTTAAGAGTAGAACCTATTCCTTCATGCCTCAAATTTCCGGCAACAATATGTACTTTCTTGTTTTCTTGGTTTACTATATATGCTATCTCTCAAGAGCAGAACCTATTCCTTCATGCCTCGAATTTCCGACAACAAATATGAACTTTTTCTGCACCAGTATACTGTCTTGTTGACCAGTGCAGGGTCATAAAAAGTTCTGCCCAAATTTTCTAGTTTTACTTGTAAATCTAATAACTTTTGTTTTTCCTGTATTTTCTTTCTGGGCTGCCTATTTCAAAGCCTTTTGCTGTTGAGTTACCAATTTGTTTACTCCTTAATAAGGTTTCTTGTTGTTTCTTCAAGGTCTTACTTATCAAACTTTTCCTAAATTGTTCTATATTTTCTCCATATCTAGGGTGTCTTGCTCCCAAAAGGTTTCACTGATTTCACATCAGACAGAGCTATCTGTATCAGTTTGGCTGCTTCCATTCGAGATGTTTGCCATAAAAGCCCTGATAGGGGTGTTGATCTTATCTTGACTGTTTCGGTATGCCCGGCGCTTTTCTTCTTTCTCCTTTTCCAGTGCTTCTGTATTTTCCTAAGAAATACTTGTTTGTATTAATGAATAAAAACAGTCTTGCATTGAGTGTCAAGATCCTATAGTTAAAGCTCTTGGCTTGCAAAGCCTTGTCCACCTTTGTGAAGCAGATGTGATCGGTAATGGATGTTACTCTCAAAATATATTTAACGAAGTAATATATTTAGGAATAGTTATTTATTCATGAAGTCTGATATTAGATTGTGTTACTTTTATTTTACTTTTTTAATATCAAATGAAAGCATTCTAAAAGTGAATGCTGTCTCGTGTGCCTAGATTTTTACACTGCATGGGATGTCATTGCAAAGCACGTGCAAGGCTACAAAGATGATCCTATTATTGCACATAGGTAAGCATGTCTAAGGCTCTAAGCAGACATATATTGTGAGACTTTGACTGTAACGTTGATGGTGGTTTAATTTCTTCCCGAAAAATAGAAGGGATGGTTTAGAGCCTAAACGAAATATTTGAAGTTTAAAACCCTGCGCTTTTGCATCCCAACTTTTTAGGTTTTTTAATCTTTTGGGGTTTTTTTATAAAACTTTTAGGTAATGAACTTTACACCTGTATCAAACTTCGATTGAATTGTTTTTTCCCCTTGATTAATATATGTTTCCAAATATTCATTTGTCATCTTAATAAAAGTCACTTCCTGTCTTATGGCAGCACTTGCCTTTTGCTAAGGTGGGGCGCAATGGACGCAGAAGCATATCCAGAAGCATCAAAGAGTGTGCTGTTAGCTCTTTGGGATTTAGTTACATCTAGTCATGGCACAAAATGGGAAAAAACAAAAATTGCAGCCCTGGAGGCACTTATTCAATATGAAGTATAACATTGATGCAGCCCTTGTTCTACATGAATGGACAACTAATTTTTGTTTAAAAATAAGTAATTTACTCTTTTTCCATTAATAACTGTGTTTCCAATTTCTAGGTGCCACAGCTTGAAAAAATTATTCCAGATTTTAAGAAAATGAATTTGGAGCTATTCTTTTCTGAGACAAGTCCCATGGTACTCAAGGTTATGGAGGATTTTCATGTCAAGATTATAACATATGAACACATGTAAGTATTATATCCTATGAAGCACGGACTCCGACATGAACACCGGGACACAACATCGACTCCGATAATGTCAAAAATATAGGACACCGACACCGCTATATATATATATATATATATATATATATATATATATATATATATATATATATATATATATATATATATATATATATATATATATACACACACACACACACACACACATATATATATATATATATATATATATATATATATATATATATATATATATATATATATATATATATATATATATATATATATATATACACACACATATATATATATACACATATCTGTATATATATATATATATATACACACATATATGTGTATATATATATATATGTATATATTTATGGCTTGTAAAAACCTAATAATCTTACAATCCAGTTACTGATCTGCTGAATGCGATATTATGATAAAATTTGATATTTTTCCATTCATTTGCTTTAGCAATCGTCGAAGGTTAGTCAAGGGGAAAAGAGTTGCAGGAAGTAAAATTGAAAAGTTGATGGATGTATTTCCACAAGCTATATTCTCTTCAGGTATGGTGGTATTGGCTGTCCATTTTGTGTTTTTATTTCCTTCAAAAATACTTGTGAGAAAAAATTCAGATCAGCTTGGTTGAAAAATTTAATAAAATGCTTGAGTTGTGTTTCTTTAATCTGCCATACATGAATAAAATGAAGAAAACCCAATTTATTTAGAATTTTCTGAAATCTGAAAAAAACTGAGTGCTTTCATAATCGAAAAAGTGAGTGGTTCCTTCAGTGGAATGGTGGAGTTTCTGCCACTAATTATTTTTATCAAACTTTGTCCGGTTTAATGTAATTTTCATATGTTATTTGAAGAAGTTTTGATATATAAGCATTATCTTTGCAGGAAAGATAAATGAGGCTATAGAATTACCTGGTGCAGCTTTATTGTGTTTTTCTTTCACTCCTAAAAACGTGAATGAACATCAGGCATCAAAAGTAAGATATCCGTACATTAGATATATTCTCTTTAAATTTGACTGTACTTTTAATCTGATTTTATGAGAATTTAGAGGCCAAAATATGTACACGCTGCTTATGAGAATGCTCTCAAGGAAATATCTGCTTCTCTTCACCTTTCAAGAAATATCTTGCTTGCGCTTATGTCATTGCAATCATGGAAAGACTTCATGCGACGTTGGGTGAAGGCTTACATTATGTCTTATGATGCTAAGGCACAACTGAGTGTCCTAGATAAAACGTCTAAAGCTGCTAGCGATATTTTGAAGGTCAAGATCTGTATTTTGTCATTTCAAAAAGATCCTTGTCCCTCATTACTAATCAATAGCTGTAAGTACTGTCCAAGTTTATGTCATATCTGATGTAGGATTTTTCTTATATGAATTTCATGCAGAGTATGACAGTAATAGCAGATGAGGCTATACCTCGAGCTGCCGAAAATATTGCACTGGCCATTGGTGCACTCTGTGTGGTGAGAAGCTTTTTCATGGCTGTGCACCCATTTTTCATCTTTATAGATTCAGACTAGCTATCTTCTCTGCAATGTTATGGCACTACACTTATAAGTCATTTTTGGTGCAATGGAAATATCCATGGGTATTGACAACGCTTTAAATGAACAGTTTTACGATATCGATGATCTTGGAAGTAATTCAGTCTCAGTGTTGTATTGAATATCCCCCTATCCAATCCAATGTCTGTTGTAGTAAGTAGTAACCAATCTATAGGATTTTACTTAAAGCTATGCTTAATTAAATAAGTGTTGAATTAATGAGCCAATTCTCTAATAATCTTTTTGGCTGGTAACATATAGAATAATACATTTGATTGTTACGGTCTTTGACATTACTATTGTCAGGTTTTGCCTCCATCTGTTCACACTGTTAAATCTGCCGCTTCAAAATTTCTTTTAGAGTGGTTGCTCCAACATGAACATGAACATCGCCAATGGTCTGCTGCAATTTCTCTTGGATTGATCTCAAGTTGCCTTCATGTAACCGATCATAAAGAAAGATATCATAACATCACAGGACTTCTTGAGGTATTTTTTATTTCTTCTTTTTGTCTGTCTATTGTCTATGTTTATTATGATATAGAGAGTCTTCTTTCTTACATTTAGATATTGAAAGAGTTTTACTCTGCCCTATTCCATTTCCTTAGCTTTTACTAGTCATGTGAAAACTCTTGAGAGAATTAAGTACAGATTCAGACCTCTAAGAAAAATGAAGAGGGCTATGACATACATATTACACACATATGCACACTCACTGAGAAGCTAAAATCATTAATTGTGAAATGTATCCTGCAATTTTATTTATTTGGTTCATTTTTAGAGGAATTAACCAATAAGATTATTTGGCAGTGTTTCACTGATTTTGTGATCTTCCAGGTACTTTTTGTTAGCAGAAGTTCCCTTGTTAAAGGAGCATGTGGTGTTGGATTGGGGTTTTTGTGCCAAGATCTTCTTACCAGAGCCGAAGCTGCTGATGACTTTACTATCAAAAAGGAAACAGAAAAGGTTCCAGAATCCGAGTTACTAGGAAGAATTGTCGGGGCCCTAGCTACAATGATACAACAGAGAACCAAATGCTCTTTAGATGCTTTGGATAGTTTATGTTCATCCTTTCCACTTGGTTATAATATGAATGCTGACATATTTGAATCGTCCTCCGAGGACAGTGAAGACTTGGAAGAAGATATATGGGGTGTTGCTGGACTTGTTCTTGGTTTGGCTACCTCCATCAGTGCATTATACAGAGCTGGAGAGTTAGAGACTGTTATCAAGATAAAAAAATTGATAATATCATGGCTTCCATACATGAATTCCCTATTTCAAAGCTCTGATTTGCAAGAGGGAAAATCTGACATTGTTTTGGCATTAGGATCTTGTATTGCACTTCCCACAGTAGTGACTTTTTGCCAAAGAATGGAATTGATGGATGATAATGAGTTGGACCGTATTGTGCTTGGCTTTAAAAAGTTTATTTCGGAGTTAATATCTGTGAAAAAGTCTGGTGTTTTGCACCATAGTTTACTGATGGCGTCGTGCATTGGAGCAGGGACAGTAATTTCGTGTATACTGAATGAAGGTGTTCACTCTGTTGAAGTTGAGTGTGTGAAATGTTTACTCGAACTATTCAGGAAATGCTATTCCAATCCTTTCCCTTTTCTTGTTCATCTTGGTGGTATGCTGGGAGTAGTTGCTGCTATGGGAGCTGGTACAGGGATTCTGGTCTATATGAATTTTCCAAATTACACCAGGCAATCTACTTATCAGAAGGAGGTAATTTACCTTATCATAAAATTCTTACAATTTATCTCAATATATACTTGTCTCTTTTCCTTGTTTCATATTCAAATTCAAATATCATACAAGTTAAACTGCAGGATTCTTCTTCTGTCACGACTCCCCTCCTTTCAAGCTCTGTCTGTGAGCCATATTTGACATCATTGGTGCAAGAAATGTTTCTAGTGGCACAGAATCCCGACAATCATCAGCTACAACAGTTTGCTTCTTGGGCACTCGCCTTCCTTCGATATCATTTATGGTCTAAGGAACTTTTGGGGGCTGATGGTGATGGTAATGTGGCTGAAACTAATTCAAAATCTGTTTCTCATAATTTTCCCGAGGACAGTGTGGTTTTGAAACTTAGTTTGTGGCTTATGGAGTTCAAAAACACCGAGGTAGATTTCTTGCCCATATTTTGTGTGCAAATATTTAGTGTTCTTATTTTTTGAGTTTTATTCATTATCTGTCTTTCATTTATCTGTCTGTGTTTCTCTCCCGCTGTGACTCTGTTTTCCCCCTTCGTGATACATTTCTTTGCTTGATGTGAGGCTTGTGCTCCTGTGTAATTAATTTTGAAGTTGATGTAAACATTTTATCTTTGAATTATCTTGAAGAGTTTATGTTTCACGTCTGGAGTTGGAAAATCAACCAACTACTTTAGCAGCTTAAATCCTAAAATTCATTCTTCAAATTATAGAAACTGTTAGTTTTACTTAAAAGTATCTGCTGATCATTCTTAATTTATAGAAACTATGTTATAGTTATACTTATAAGTAACTCTGCTGATCATTCAAATTGGGTTCTGAAATTTGTTTCTTTCAAAGATCACATGACACGTAAAATCAATATTTGAGATCACTCATAAATTAGTTTAATATTGATTGGTTTCATTTTTTCGTCTTGTTAAATATACTAATCATATGCTAAAATCATTTCAATATTGTTGTAAACTATATAAGTTTATTATTATTATTATTATTATTATTATTATTATTATTATTATTATTATTATTATTTCAACATTAGTGACTATTTATGAAGCACAAACACCTCTAGAAGTAGGCGTGTCGTGGTGTCCGACACGTGTCGGTGCCTGACACTTGTATGACACATGTATTTGACATATATATCACTTGTATCCGACACGTGTCATTATTATTATTATTATTATTATTATTATTATGACATATATACTAGTGTCGGTGTCATGGGTTTTTGACATATCAGTGTCTGAGTGTCCATGTCCGCGTCTGTGTCCGTGTCCACGTCGTGTTGCAGTGTTCGTGTCGGAGTTTGTGCTTCATAGGTGACTATGCTACATCATATTATAGTAGTCGTTGTCAATATTATTTTCCTAGTGTAATTGGGGCTGCAACTCTGCATGCGTAAGTGCATGTGTTCTTTGCAACAGCTGTGCTTAAACAACATAGTTATCTTGAGTTTTGTTGCTTTTGGTTCATCCATGAAACTCACATTTGTATTACTTGACTTCATCTCCTTTATGGTGCCTACCATATTGCTACACAGCTGTATCTGCGATGATGATTCTTCTTCTATTTAACTCTATGTTCTAGATTAAGCTGGCACAGTTGTATAGGATATTTATATATATCCTATACTTAACATTACATGAACCAAGTTGTTTGCTTTTATTGGTCTCATTTTTCTCAATTTATGTCTTGTCCAAATTCAGCAAGGTAGTACTATACATGCTGGTACAATTGTTGCTATATTAGGGTGCCTTTCAAGAGCTCCCAGGTTACCAAGCATGGATTGGGGGGCAGTTATTAGACGTTGTATGAGATATGAGGCCAAGGTTACTGATTCCTTAGCAACAGATTCTGTTTGTAAGAAAGGAACGCTAAGGGAGGAGTGCGTGCTGTTTGCAATAGCTCATGCAAACCAATTTGATTCACTGCTAACTTTTCTTGACGAGCTATCCGACTTTTCCCGGTTTAAGACACTAGAAATAAATCTGCAGTGCTGTCTGCTAAATCATCTAGCAGAACTTGTAAAAGTATATTCAAGCTCCAGGCTTGAGAAACTATTTGGTGATGTGGGTTATTACTTCTCTTCATTGAATTCATACAAAGAGTGTGACACCTACAAAAAATGCTTGTTGCGCCTTTCATGCTGGAAGGGTCTCTATGAGTGCCTAAATGAAGTTTCTGTGGACACTTCGAGCCACATATCGCATGTTGAGAGATGCATGGAGGTTCTATTTACCTTATTACCAGTTACGAAATCTTCTGGGAGTGTAATGTCAGGGGACACAAGTTCTGTAGAGGAATGGTCTGAGGCTGTAAGATGCTTAGGGAAGGCTCCACAGGGTTGGCTATTGGATTTCCTGAAGGTATGCATGCATTGATTCATTTATGTTCAAATGTTATGTTTTATTTTTGCTTAAAGTTAATCGTCCTTGGCATTGATTATTATTGATTGAGGTCAAGCTTATTGGATACAAAATGTTAGTAAGTCTGTTTATGTGATAGAAATGGATCATTTATATACACAGGTTTCACAAGAGGAGTTTGTTCAGAGTTCATGCAAGTCTATTGAAGTCCAAAAGAAGGTTCATGCTAAAATCAAGATTGTGAAAACAGGTTCTCTTCCACTAATTGAACTAGGAAAAATGAAATCTTACATATTGAACTCCAAATCACAAGGTTAGTATTCTGTTCTGTATCATAACTAAGATTAATTGTACCTGAATCGAATCAGAGTTGCTGTTTATTCATTCACTTAAAAAATGTTAGGAACTTGGCAACATATTGAGCTGGAAATGTCGATGCTAAGATTAAGTTCTTGCAGGAATCTGGGATGTTCTCTTGGAAGTTGTGGCTGTTTTGTATCATGCAGAGATAGGTTTTAAAAGACAGTGGCTTATTGACGCTCTTGAAATTAGCTGTGTGTCCAGTTTTCCTTCTACGGTAGGAAACTCGAGATTGATATCTTTATTAAAATTTGTTGGGTAGAAAACTCACTATATCCATCACTTCCATTATTCTGCAGGCACTGCAGTTTATTGGTCTGCTATCAGCTACCTGCTGCAAATACATGCCTTTTATAATTGTTGACCAACAAACGGTACTGAATGATCTACCAGTCACACTTGTGTCTCTTCTAGCAGATAAAAGCTGGAATGTTGTTGCAGAAACGGTTGTTTCCCATCTCTTTTCATCGACAGAACGTATATATGATTGGACAATGCACATAGCAGACAGCTCTCATGTTGAAGGTTCACAAACCATTGATGAAAGTGAGAATCATATGGCGGGGGATTTTCTACTGCAAGTGATGCATCATACGTGTGTATTATTAAAAGAGTACTTGCCATTAGATAAGCAGATTAAGCTTGCTAGCATGGTTGTTGTTTGAAAGAAAATTGTGATAGCTACATGACACTGCAAAAGGAAACTTGTTGCCGATCATTTGCTCAAAGGAACACACACCAACACCATGATGCCAATGTAAAGCATTACAAACGCGGATTGGTGGAAATTGTTTCCAACAACATGACTTGTTCAAAAGTTCTAGTACACTCAATTTGAGAAGCAGCTGTAGATATAGGGAAATAACCTTCGTGCTAACAAGATTGCCTCTTTCGTTTTGAATGGTTCTAATTTCACCTAAAGATGTTTTTGAAGTTTCTAGTCAGTCATCCGAAGTTTAGATTTAAGCCATGATTATACTTTGTATATAAACTACACTTTTTTCTCTTCATCAAAGTTTTATCCCATTGGATTTTCTTTGCTAAAGTTTTTAATGAGACAGTTGACCAGTTATTTTAGTTTGCATTGTTGTTATCTTGAGTTTTGACTGTTATTCCTAACTTTATCTTTTAATAATACTCCCTCCGTTCCTTTTTAAGTGTCACTTTTAGAATAATTTTTTGTTTCTTTTTAATTGTCACTTGCAAAGTTCAAGAAAGTATTAATTGTACTTTTATCAAAATTATCCCTATGTATTTATTGCAGAGAGAGAAAAAGTTAAATAAATGTAATAAAAAAGTAGGGGTATTATAGGTAAAAGGAGAATTATGATTTGAAAAGTAACCATAATAATTAGTTTTATTGGTATGTGTAAAAAATGAAAAAATGACACTTAAAAAGGAACGGAGGTAGTATTTGATTAGAGTTGACTCATCTTAATCTCAATAAGAATTGGTTATTGTTGCTTTAATATTCTATTAGAGTTGAGCAGTGTTAGTTTGTGAGACACTTTTAGTGAGGAGAGAATAAGGAAATAAAGATTTGGATTATTGAATTGTGTAAATAATTATACAAACTATGATTATTTATATACAACTCTAATTGTGCTTGAGCTAACACAATTTAGATCAGGGGCGGAGCTAGATAGAGATGAGGGGGTTCAATTGCACCCACTGACTTTCACAAATTTCACGTAAAAATGTTATTCAATTTTAGTTTGAACCCCCTCAATATTTTATTTGTATCATTAATATCAGTACTGCACCTCTAATTTTAAACCTCTGTGGTTGATATATTGAACTAGTACAAGTCTATAGTCTAGACTGTAAGCCTGACTACTTAGCTTATTTAGTTGGTTGCTTTACTTTTCTTCAGTTTTATATTATTAATTAGTTCTTATCATTATACTATAGATTAGATTCAGAAATACAAATTTTCAAAAAGGAAAACACATTGACAAATAAGGGATCAATACTTTTCACTCAGCATGTTAAAATGTGGCACTTAACAACTAAGTTGACATGTTATTAATAGTTCATAATTTGTATGATGTTATTTAATAAATATAATTTCAAGTTTTCGTGTATATTAGTAATAGTCCATAATTTTGAGTAATATAATTTAATAAATACTCAATTGATCCTTCAATTTTATATGAAGTGTTATTATAATCTCCCATATTTAAACATCAATTTACTGAGGAGGGTCTGAGTGTATATGCGAATGATGTAGTTGATGATTTGAGGGTAGATGTAGACAGATGGAGTTATTTTGAGCTAGTGGGTGTGTTAAAAGATTTGGGTTATAGGGAGTTTGAAACAATCTACTACAAGGATCCACAGTTTGATATGAATGCACTAATTAATGACCAGGGTGCATTAGAAATAGCAGACCTGTATAGGGTTCACAAACGTGTTGATATTTACATTCAACACACGTTGTCTCAACCTGACTACTGTGACAAAGTTGATGTGGATGACATAGTTAGTGAGGGCCCTGAAGAAATTGTGGATGAGGTGGAGGAGTTACTTAGTAAGCTGGTTGATGAAGTTCTTCATGGTGAAAATACCACCCCTGTTCAGGTTAATGTAGAAGAACAAGTTAATGTAGAGGAACAAGATAATGGTGATGAACAATTTAATGGTGATGAACAAGTTAATGCAGAGGAACAAAGTATAAATGTTGAGGAACATGTGACTGGTGAGGAGAATGTTAATGTTGGGGAACAAGTGAATGTTGAGAAGGAAGTGGAAGTTGGAGTTGATGAGGGTTTAAGTACTGATGATAGTGAAGATGAGGACTACAAGTATGATAGTGCACAAGATGTGGCTTTTGATGATGAGTCTGATGGGTATGATGAGGTTGAGTAGGATGAAGTTGAATCCCTAATTCATGATGAAATTGAAGGTAGTAGCAAAGTTCATAAACACAATGGGAAGGCTGGTGAAGATAAAGGCAGTGACAATGATACTGATGACATGGAGAGTGGTTGTGATAGTGATGAAAGTATTGGACTTCCAAGAAAAAAACATCCTATTTTTAGAAAACCAAAAGACATGGCTGATTACAAGTGGGATGTGGGAGTCTATTTTAGTTCAAAGGGTGACTTTAAGGAGGCAATAACAACTTATGCTGTGCAAAGTGGTAGAAACCTTAGGTTTGTAAAGAATGACAAAGTTAGGGTGAGGGCTAAATGTAAAGATGGTTGTAAGTGGGAGGCATACTGTAGCAAGCTGCCCAATGAAGACACTTGGCAACTTAGGAAAGTGGTTGATGAACATAGTTGCAGTAGGGAATATAATGTGAAACTGATGAGTACAAAATGGTTGAGTAAAAGAATCCAAAATAGCTTGAAAAACAATCCAAAGTTGAAGATAAGGGATATTAAAGAAAAGGCCCAAAAAAAATGGAATGTTGGGGTGAACAAAACAAAGGCAATAAGAGCAAGGTTTGCTGCAAGGGATTTTGTTGATGGATCATTCTTGGGAGATTACACAAGGGTGTATGACTACTGTCATGAATTGTTAAGAGCCAATCCTGGATCAACTGTGAAGCTCAATGTGGATCCTGTACCAGAAGGTGTTGAGGATCATAGACCATGCTTTAGAAGGCTATATGTATGCTATGCTGCATGTAAAGAAAGCTTTAAGCTGTGCAGGCATGTAATAGGTCTAGATGGATGTTTTCTCAAGGGGTTGTGTGGAGGCCAGATTTTGGCTGCTATAGGGAGGGATCCTAATGATCAGATGCTTCCCATAGCATATGCAGTTGTGGAGGGTGAAAACAAGGACAGCTGGACTTGGTTCTTAGAGCTCCTAATTGATGACCTTGGAGGCAAAGAGCAATGCATGACTTACACCTTCATATCAGACCAACAAAAGGCAAGTTTCTTATGTTTTTCTTATCATTTTCCTTAAATTTTTCTTATATTTTTCCTTATGTTTTTCTTATGTTTTTTCCTATTGCAGGGGCTGTTACCCACTATGGAAGAGCTATTGCCTAGGGTGGAGCACAGATTTTGTGTTAGGCATCTGTACAACAACTTTAGGAAGAGGTTTCCTAGCAAAATGTTGAAGGATATTATATGGAAGGCTGCCAAATCAACTTACCCACAAGCATGTGAAAGAGAGATGAAGGGAATGAGGGCTATAAATGAGGAAGCTTTTAAGCATATGATTAAGACCCCACCAAGGTTTTGGAGTAGGTCATACTTCAGGACTGAAAACAAATGTGATGCTGTTCTCAACAACATGTCTGAATCATTCAATAGTGTGATTCTTGAGGCAAGGGCCAAACCTTTAATCACTATGCTTGAAGACATAAGAATCTACATGATGGAGATACGGGCTATCAACAGAATGAGGTTTGGTACCTTGGATGAGAATGACATATTGCCCAATATTAGAAAGAAAGTTGATATCACAAGCACCTACACCAACAATTGGCTTGTAAGGTATGTCAGCCCAGTACACTAGTATTTGTTGAATTAACAATTGCACACAAGTGAATCATTTGTTCTATTTTCTTTGGTCCTTTAGGATGTCTGATGAGCATATGTTTGAAGTAAGGCACTTGGAGAATCAGGCTAATAAGTATGTTGTGAACCTGAAAGACCACGTCTGTTCATGCAGAAGATGGGAACTTACAGGACTCCCATGTGTGCATGCATTGTCTGCTATGAAGAGTAGGAATTTCAGGATAGAAAGTTACATCCCTGAATACTATAGAGTTTCAAAATACAAGGCAGTTTATAAACATGTCATCTACCCTGTTAATGGGTCTAACTTGTGGGTTAAGACACCATATCCTGATGTGCAACCACCCAAGTTCAAGAAGATGCCTGGTAGGCCCAAAAAGAGGAGACATTTAGAACAAGGAGAGATTGATGGATCTGATAAAAAGATGAGAAGAACTGGTTTCTCAGTGAAGTGCAGCAGGTGTAAGAAATCAGGGCACTACAAGTCCACTTGTAAGGACACAACAAGTCAGGCTGCACAACAGAGTACTCAACACTCTGCCCAAGAATCTACTCAAACTGTTACCCAGCTTGCTGTGCACCCAGTCAAGCATCTCAAACTGTGCAACCCAGTCAAGCATCTCAAACTGTCCAAGAATCTACTGCTCAGAAGACTCATGGTCCTGCAAAGGGGAAGACTCAGAAGCTACCAGTGAAAAAAGCTCCAAGGCCACTTGTTCCACCAAGCCCTACAACCAGGCTGTCTGCATCAAAGAATGTTGTTGGTCCAATCACTAAAAGATCTACTCCCACCAAGAGAACAGTTGCAAAGAAGAATCCCTAGACATATGGTTTAGTCACTATGGTTTTGTGCTTTTTGTTATGAAGTGAACCTTTTTTTTGTTTTGCACTTTTAAGGTTGTGATGTAATGAACAAGATTGTTGTTTTGGTTTTGAACATGTTATGAACCTATTTTTAGTTATGTTTCTGGTCTGTTATGTAATGAACAAGAATGCTGTTATGGTTCTTAACCTTTTATGAACCAGTTTTTAATTATGTTTCTGTTATAAACCTGTTATGAATCTGTTATAGGTCAATTTTGTCACAGCAAATGATACGATATAAGTCACAATTATAGGGCAATAACAGTCAGAATTTTACAGGTCATGTCCAAATATTACAACTCCAAATTATAGGTCATGTTCCATATACTTATAGGTCATGTCCAAATATTATAGGTCATATCCAAATATTACAAATGATACAATATAACAGCAAATCTTTTCATTAATAAAACATTTAAAAACAACATTCAACCTTACAAACAACATTCAACCTAGAAAACATTTAAATGGGGACAAAACATACTTTCACATACACAACATAACTGACCTAATTCAACCTAAATAACATTACAACAATAACAATTAGAAACAACAAATTCCATATTTTTTCCACTTCATGATCATCTTCATTTCAGCATCAATATTCACTAGCTTTTTCCAAAGTTCTTCAATGTCTTTTTTTGCCTCATCTAATCCCTTTACAGCCACCCTCATCCTATGCATTAAAAGCTCTTCTTTCTCATCAAATGCATCCTCATGGTACCAACCAAAGTAATTGCATCCATCTTGCTTAAAATTGGGACAACCCCAAAATAACTTTCCCACGTTCTTCACTGTTTTTGCCCTTTGAAGTATAGCCATGTCTCCACAATAGCACATGGGCTTCCTCCAACGATTTCCACTGACTGTTGAATCCCCATTTTCTGCATTTCTCTTGCTCAAAGAAGAAGAAGAACTACCCGATTTCATTTTCCCTAAACCCTAGCTTTTACTTTGGAGAAAAATTGTAAAGATGGAAGATGATTTGAGTTTGCCCTAACAAGGAAGAAGATTAGCGTCTGCAGAATGCACAAACAAGGAAGAAGACGATAAACATATTCCAAGTCACCTGCCACGTAACAAAATATAAACAGACGTTTGATCAAACTAACGGCAGGACTAACTTGGCACTTTTTAAAAAGTTAAAGGACGAAATCGCCACTTTTTAAAGTTAAGGGACCAAATTGGATCCTGGTGTAAAGTTAAAGGACAAAAAAGATTATTTTGCCTATATATGTATGTGTATATATATATATATATATATATATATATATATATATATATATATATATATATATATATATATATATATATATATTGTTAAAAAGTCTTAAAAAGTTTGCACTCCCTAACCTAGGGTCCTGGCTCCGCCACTGATTTAGATTATATTTAAATATTAAATCTAATCAAATCTAATCTAATATTTCAACACACCCCTATAATCCAAGTTATCGAGCCTACGCTAGTCATAGTCGATTTGAATTATTTCTAATTTCTTTCTCAAATTCAGAAATCTATCGATCTTCAATCCTTTGGTGAAAATGTCGGCCAACTGTACTTCACTCGAGCAATGTCTAACTTCAAGTTCACCTCGATTTACCTTTTCCCTCAAGAAGTGAAATCTGGCTTTGATATGTTTACTCCTTCCATGCAAAACTGGATTCTTCGCCAGATTTATGGTTGACTTGTTGTCGATTTGCAACACAAGAGGTTTCTTCACTTCGACCTCCATTTCTTCAAGTACTGATTTGATCCAAATTTCTTGACATGCATCATAGGATTCTGCTATATATTCTGCTTCACACGATGACAATGCCACCACAGGTTGCTTCTTCGAACACCATGAGATTGGGGCACCAAATACTTGAAAGAAATAACCAGTTGTACTTCTTCGATCCTCCTTATCTCCACACCAATCAGCATCTGAAAAACAATTAGCTATTGCTCATTTTCCTTTAGAATCTCATCGAAATAGAATTCCAAAATCTGTTGTTCCTTTTAAGTATCTCAGAATTCTTCTTGCAGGTTTCATGTGTGACACTCTTGGTTCACCCATGAATCTGCTCACTAATCCGACTGTGAAACCTATATCAGGTAGACTGTTGTACACATATCTCAGAGATCTAACTATTTGTTTGAACAAAGTTACATCAACTTTGTCTTCCTCTCCATGCTTCTCCAACTTCAAGTTTGGTTCGACGGGTGAGGATGCAGGATTCGAATCATCAATTCTGAATCTCTTGAGTATCTCTTTAACATACTTCCTTTGATGTAGCACCATACCTTGCTTCAACATTTGAAATTTCATGCCTAGGAAATAAGACAATTTTCCCAGATCCGGCATTTCAAATTCCTTCATCATCAGCTCTTTGAACTTCGACAAGTTCTCCAAGCTATTTTCAGTTACCAACAAGTCATCGACATATAAGCAGATGATTGTTATATTTTGTGCTACAACCTGAACATAGACACCATACTTAGACTTGCATTTGACAAATCCCAATTCGACTAAGTATGAGTCGATCTTCTTGTTCCATTCCCTAGGTGCCTGCTTGAGGTCATAGAGCGCTTTGTGCAACTTATATACTTTACTTGCTTCCTTCTGAATCACAAACCCATGAGGTTGTGTGACATAGACCTCTTAGTCTAACAGACTATTCAGAAATGCTGACTTCACATTTAAGTGAAATGTCGACCAACCTTGGTTACATGCCAATGCTACCACAAGTCGAACAACCTCCAGTCTTGATACTGGAGCAAATACTTCAGAGTAGTCAAGTCTTTCTCTTTGAAGAAACCCTCAAGCTACTTGTAATGCCCCAGTTTTTGTCATTTTTATTTAATCGAGTCGTTTTGATTATTTTATTATTATATTATTTTATTTTTGACTTTTATTTGATAATATATTATTTTTCAATGTTGTTATGTTTTATCGCGTTTTGGGAACGTTTGCGAGATATTTGAGTGTAGGGGTATTTTGGTCATTTCACTTTATTTTTCTTAAGTTAGTAAAATAGAAATAGAAAGAGAGAAAAATAGAGAGAAAGAAAAAAGAAGAAGGAAAAGGGAAAGAAAAGAGAAAGGAAGAAGAAAAGAGAGAAAAACTTGGAAAGGAAGAAAATCAATCAACCGACTTTTCAAACACGATTAATCGGGTAAGGGTGCGAAACTCGATTATCTTATGCTTGTGTATGATTATGTATGTGTGTGTTGGAATGTTCATTGTGTTTCATAGCTTTTCAATTCTAGGTTGGAATGAGAGAAATGATTGGGGATCGATGTTTCCGCGGTTGAAATGTGATATAAATGTTGTAGAATACTTGTTACCATGATTGGGTTATGTTCTGATTGTTATGTTTTGGTTGAAAAATATGGTTTTTGGACCCAAAACAGCGCTGCAGAATTTATGGGGTTTCCTTGGTTCGCCCAGCGAACCTGGGGCGAAGCAAAAGCGAATGATTTTCGTGGGTTCACCTAGCAAGCCAGTTAGTGAAGGTCAGCGAATGTTCGCTAACGTTGTTCGCCTAGCGAACTTTGTATCTTTTTAGTTAAGGTTGTTGCTGCCTTGGTTCGCTCAGGGATTCGCGAAGCGAACGACAAGGCGAGGGTTCGCCAAGGAGTTCGCCTAGCGAACTTTGTGTCTGTTTTGGTCTGATTGTGGTTTCGCTTGGACATTTGCCTAGCGAAGGTGGTAGCGAATGCTCGCTAGAAGGTTCACCTAGCAAACATGACAGTTTGTGCAATTTTGTTTTCTTCATAACTTTTGATCCGTGAGTCAGATTGGGGTGCGGTTGGGTGCATTAGAAAGCTATTGAGTGGTTCTTTCTTATTAAAATGGTTTTTGAGATTGTTGGCCGATTTAATTATGTCGGGAATTTGGAAATGTATCGTTGTATCGACTTATACCATTTTAAGGGTGTGTATTTGATGGGTTATCATGCAATATGCTTGTGATATGTATTGTATGACTGGTGTGATGTTATATGATGTAAATGCATGCGATTAAATGTTTTGATGATGGTTTGTAAGGGCAAGTAAATGCAAGTGTTGTGGTTGATTATATATGCATGGTTATTGTTGCATAAATGTGTACATTTGAATGTCATGAGTCATTGTATGCCAAACATCATGATATGCATTCTTGTGATGTCGTGTGCCCTAGTGGGTGTGAGCGACGAAACGATTCCAGAGGGAATCCGCTATAACATCGTGCGCCTTATACAAAGAGGACCTAAAGCGGTGATTATAGACGATCATGTGCCTTATACAAAGAGGACCTAAAGCGATCGGATCGTGCGCCTTATACAAAGAGGACCTAAAGCGATCCATAAACGTCGTGCGCCTTATACCAAGAGGACCTAAATCGGCGGGGAACATCGTTTGCCCGAAGGGGAGTTACACTAAGTAACAAGCGATAGTTCCAATAGTTCCTGAGTGAACTAGTGATGAAATGATGGATGGATGATACCGCATTGCATTGCATAGAGTCGTTGTGTCGGTCTCTGTGCATATGCATAAATCATGAATGGATTGATTTTGTGTAAAATTGTGAATGGAATTGATGAGTTGGGATATATATATATATATATATGTGTGTTGGTCGGCTCTGATATGTAGCACCGGGTAGTCGGGGTGATCGAGTGTGATTAATTGTATTATGTATACACATATTTTGGATCGTACTTGTGTGACTTTGTATATGACAGACAAACTTTTTATGATGTGTATATATGAGATTCAGTTACAAATTTTCCGCTTTTATTCTGTATCTGAATTGTGGGTGTTAGGAACTAAGTTCCTTTATTATGTCCTACCTGAATTGTTGCATATCTATATGAGCAGGTTATTGTATTTTGTTTCTATTGATGTGACGCCTCCGTCTATGCCATGAATTTTTATTTATTATACTCTGATTATTTGTTATCGCTTTATTTAGTTGGGGGTATAGATTGGGGGTGTTACATTAAGTGGTATCAGAGCCAGTCCGTGTCAGTTTGTGTCAGTCCTTGTCGGTGTTTGTGTTTGGGTGAGCTGTTTGTTTAACCATAGTTGTTGTTATTGGAAATGAACAGAATATGGCTAGTAAGAATGACGCTGCTTTAGCTGCTGCTATGCAAGCTATGGCTCGGGCTGTGCAGGGTGCACCTAATGCTGTTGGGAATGATGAGTTCAGGAAGAACAAACCGCCTGTTTTCAAAGGGAGACATGATCCTGAAGGTGCTCAGATTTGGCTTAAGGAGATTGAAAGAATCTTCCGAGTGATGGATTGTGCTGAGGATCAAAAGGTGAGACTGGGTACTCACATGTTGCAGGAGGAAGCGGATGATTGGCGGGTTAATACTCGTCATGTGTTAGAAGCTGCAGAGGAAGAAGTCACTTGGGCTTTATTTAGTGTTGAGTTTATGAGGAAGTATTTTCCCGAAGATGTTAGAGGAAAGAAGGAGATAGAGTTCATGGAATTGAAACAAGGTAGTATGTTTGTTGTTGATTATACAGCTAAGTTTGTGGAGCTTGTGCAGTTTTATCCATATTATGCTGAAGCGACTGCGGAGTTTTCTAAGTGTGTGAAGTTTAAGAGTGGATTGCGTCCTGAGATTAAGCAGGCAATTGGTTATCAGAGAATTCAGAGGTTTTCAGATTTGGTGGACTGTTGTAGGATTTATGAAGAAGATAGCAAAGCTCGTTCTACTCATTATAAGAGTGTGAACGAAAGGAAAGGGGAGCAGCCGTTTCGCAGTGGTCCTTATGTGACACCAGCCAACAAGGGTAAGAAAATGGGTAATTTTGAGAGAAGGCCAAGTGGAGGAGGTATGTCTTATTCTCCGAGATGTTTTAGGTGTGGTGAATTAGGACATCGTCAGTTCGAATGTAGGAAGGATATGAGGAAGTGTTCCAATTGTGGAGGTTTAGGACATGTCGCAACTGATTGTAAGAGGAAGAGTGTGGCGAGGTGTTTCAACTGTGGTGAACCTGGTCATATTAGTACGAAGTGTCCGAAACCGAAGCAAGATCCAGCTGGTGGGAAAGTTTTTGCATTGGCGGGAACTCAGACTTCTAGTGCAGACCGTCTGATCCGAGGTACTTGTTTTATTAATAGTACACCTTTAGTTGCTATTATTGATACCGAAGCGACTCATTCGTTTATTTCGTCTGAGTGCGCGAAGCGTTTGAATCTTGTGTTGTCTTCGATGGATGGTGAGATGGTTATTGATACTCCATCAATGGGGTCAGTAACTACTTCTTTGGTTTGTTTAAGTTGTCCTGTGACCATTTATGGTAAAGACTTTGAGATGGATTTGGTGTGTTTGCCGTTGGAGGGTTTAGATGTGGTTTTGAGAATGAATTGGTTACAGTTTAATCGGGTTCATATTAATTGTTATCATAAGCTGGTAAGATTTCCTTCTCTTGAGGAAGACGAGGACTCAAGTTTCTTATCTACCAAAGAGTTGAAGAAACTTTTGGCGGAGGAAGCCCAGTTGTTTGGGTTGTTTGCATCGTTGACTGTGGATAGTCAAGTTTCAATTGATGTGTTTCCAGTTGTGTGTGATTTTTCGGAAGTGTTTCTTGAGGATATTTCAGATGTACCGCCAGAGAGAGAGGTGGAGTTTTCTATAGATCTAGTTCCTGGTACTAGACCTGTGTCTATGGCACCATATCGAATATCAACATCTGAGTTGGTTGAGTTAAAGAAGCAGTTGAATGAATTGTTAGAAAAGAGGTTTGTGAGGCCAAGTGTATCGCCTTGGGGTGCTCCAGTTTTATTGGTGAGAAAGAAAGATGGAAGTATGCGATTGTGTATTGATTATCGCCAGCTAAATAAGGTGACGATTAAGAATAAGTATCCTCTTCCGAGAATTAATGATCTGATGGACCAGTTGGTTGGCGTGTGTGTTTAGTAAGATTGATTTGAGGTCAGGGTATCATCAGATTAGGGTGAAAGAAGAAGATATTCAGAAGATGGCTTTTAGGACACGATACAGTCATTATGAATATTCTGTGATGCCGTTCGGGGTTTCTAATGCGCCGGGTGTGTTTATGGAGTATATGAATCGTATTTTCCATGAGCATTTGGATCGATTTGTTGTTGTGTTTATTGATGATATCTTGATTTATTCTAAGTCTCAGGAGGAGCATGCGGAGCATTTGCGCATTGTGTTGCAAATTTTGAAGGAAAGGAAACTTTTTGCCAAATTGTCCAAGTGCGAGTTCTGGTTGTCAGAGGTGAGTTTTCTTGGACACGTAATTTCAGGTAATGGTATTGCTGTGGATCCATCTAAAGTAGATGCTATTCTACAATGGGAGGCTTCTAGATCTGTTACTGAAATTATAAGCTTTTAGGGTTTGGCTGGATATTATCGAAGGTTCATTGAAGGTTTTTCTAAGTTAGCACTTCCTTTGACCCAATTGACTTGTAAAGACAAAGCGTTCATTTGGGATATTCAGTGTGAGGAAAGTTTTAGTGAGCTGAAGAGGAGATTGACTACAGCTTCTATTTTGATTTTACCGAATCCTAATGAACCTTTTGTGGTGTATTGTGATGCGTCTTTGATTGGGTTAGGTGGAGTGTTGATGCAGGAAGGTAAGGTTATGGCTTATGCTTCAAGGCAATTGAGGGTTCATGAGAAAAATTTTCCTACTCATGATCTTGAATTAGCAGCTGTGGTTTTTGTATTGAATATTTGGAGGCACTATCTCTACGGTGCAAGATTCGAAGTCTTTAGTGATCATAAGAGTTTGAAATATTTGTTTGATCAGAAAGAGTTGAATATGAGGCACGGAGATGGTTGGAATTTTTGAAGGACTACGACTTTGGCTTGAATTACCATCCTGGTAAAGCTAATGTGGTAGCCGACGCGTTAAGCCAGAAATCGTTGCATATGTCCGCTTTGATGGTTAAAGAGTGGGAAATTTTGGAATCGTTTAGAGATTTGAGTTTGGTATGTGAATTGACGTCGGATAACGTGAGGCTTGGAATGTTAAAGGTTACTAATGATTTTCTGTTGACTGTTAGTGAGAAACAAAAGATGGATGTGAAATTTGTTGATTTGATGACGGTTGGGGATCTAAGTGAGAATGAGGACTTTAAAGTGGACGATAAAGGTGTTTTGAGATTTTGGGGTAGGATTTGCATTCCTGATGATTCAGAGTTGAAAAGGATGATTTTGGAAGAAGGACACCTGAGTAATTTGAGTATACATCCGGGAGCTAATAAAATGTACCAAGATTTGAAGAAGATTTTCTGGTGGTCTGGATTGAAGAGAGATGTGGCTCAGTTTGTTTATGCGTGTTTGACGTGTCAGAAGTTGAAGGTAGAACATCTGAGGCCTAGTGGATTATTGCAACCGTTGGATATTCCTGAGTGAAAATGGGACAACATTTCTATGGATTTTGTGACAGGGTTGCCGAATACTCAGCGGGGACATAATGCTATTTGGGTGGTTGTGGATAGGCTGACTAAATCGGAGCATTTCATTCCGATTGACATCGGTTTTTCTTTGGAGAGGTTGGCTGATATTTACATCAGTGTGATTGTGAAATTTCATGGAGTTCTGTTGAGTATTGTTTCAGATCGAGATCCGAGGTTTACTTCGAGATTTTGGGAAAGTTTGCAAAAAGCTTTAGGATCTAAATTGAGGTTGAGTTTTGCTTATCATCCTCAGATGGATGGTCAGACCGAGAGAACGATTCAGTCGTTGGAGGATTTGCTGAGAGCTTGTGTTCTTGAGCAAGGTGGTGCGTGGGATAGTTATCTTTCGTTGGTGGAATTCACGTATAACAACAGTTTCTATTCGAGTATTGGAATGACACCTTTTGAAGTGTTGTATGGGAGAAGATGTCGAACACCTTTGTGTTGGCACAAATCTGGTGAGAGTTCGGTGGTTGGACCGGAGTTAGTGCAACAGACTACGGAAAAGGTGAAACTTATTCGCGAGAAAATAAAGGCTTCTCAGAGTAGGCAGAAAAGTTATCATGATCGAAGAAGGAAAGATCTTGAGTTTCAAGAAGGCGATCATGTATTTATGAGAGTTACACTGGTGACAGGCGTTGGTCGTGCATTGAAATCGAAGAAGCTTACTTCTCGGTTTATTGGTCCTTACCAGATATCCGCGAGAGTTGGTGTTGTGGCTTATCGGGTGGCGTTGCCGCCGAATCTTTTGAATTTGCACGATGTGTTCCATGTTTCACAGCTTCGAAAATATGTTCCGGATCCTTCGCATGTGATTCCGATGGATGAGGTAGAGGTAAGGGAGAACCTTACGGTTGAGGCATTACCAGTGAGGATTTTGGATCGCGAGTTGAAGCGGTTAAGGGGCAAGGATATTGCACTTGTGAAGGTAGCGTGTGGAGGCGCTGCTGAGGGTAATTTGACTTGGGAGTTGGAGAGTCGGATGCGGGAGTCGTATCCGGAGTTGTTCGTCTCAGGTAATATTTTCGAGGACGAAAATTTCTAAGTGGGGGAAAGTTGTAACGCCCCAGTTTTTGTCATTTTTATTTAATCGAGTCGTTTTGATTATTTTATTATTATATTATTTTATTTTTGACTTTTATTTGATAATATATTATTTTTCAATGTTGATATGTTTTATCGCGTTTTGGGAACGTTTGCGAGATATTTGAGTGTAGGGGTATTTTGGTCATTTCACTTTATTTTTCTTAAGTTAGTAAAATAGAAATAGAAAGAGAGAAAAATAGAGAGAAAGAAAAGAGAAGAAGGAAAAGGGAAAGAAAAGAGAAAGGAAGAAGAAAAGAGAGAAAAACTTGGAAAGGAAGAAAATCAATCAACCGACTTTTCAAACACGATTAATCGGGTAAGGGTGCGAAACTCGATTATCTTATGCTTGTGTATGATTATGTATGTGTGTGTTGGAATGTTCATTGTGTGTCATAGCTTTTCAATTCTAGGTTGGAATGAGAGAAATGATTGGGGATCGATGTTTCCGCGGTTGAAATGTGATATAAATGTTGTAGAATACTTGTTACCATGATTGGGTTATGTTCTGATTGTTATGTTTTGGTTGAAAAATATGGTTTTTGGACCCAAAACAGCGCTGCAGAATTTATGGGTTTTCCTTGGTTCGCCCAGCGAACCTGGGGCGAAGCAAAAGCGAATGATTTTCGTGGGTTCACCTAGCAAGCCAGTTAGTGAAGGTCAGCGAATGTTCGCTAACGTTGTTCGCCTAGCGAACTTTGTATCTTTTTAGTTAAGGTTGTTGCTGCCTTGGTTCGCTTAGGGATTCGCGAAGCGAACGACAAGGCGAGGGTTCGCCAAGGAGTTCGCCTAGCGAACTTTGTGTCTGTTTTGGTCTGATTGTGGTTTCGCTTGGACATTTGCCTAGCGAAGGTGGTAGCGAATGCTCGCTAGAAGGTTCACCTAGCAAACATGACAGTTTGTGCAATTTTGTTTTCTTCATAACTTTTGATCTGTGAGTCAGATTGGGGTGCGGTTGGGTGCATTAGAAAGCTATTGAGTGGTTCTTTCTTATTAAAATGGTTTTTGAGATTGTTGGCCGATTTAATTATGTCGGGAATTTGGAAATGTATCGTTGTATCGACTTATAACATTTTAAGGGTGTGTATTTGATGGGTTATCATACAATATGCTTGTGATATGTATTGTATGACTGGTGTGATGTTATATGATGTAAATGCATGCGATTAAATGTTGTGATGATGGTTTGTAAGGGCAAGTAAATGCAAGTGTTGTGGTTGATTATATATGCATGGTTATTGTTGCATAAATGTGTACATTTGAATGTCATGAGTCATTGTATGCCAAACATCATGATATGCATTCTTGTGATGTCGTGTGCCCTAGTGGGTGTGAGCGACGAAACGATTCCAGAGGGAATCCGCTATAACATCGTGCGCCTTATACAAAGAGGACCTAAAGCGGTGATTATAAACGATCATGTGCCTTATACAATGAGGACCTAAAGCGATCGGATCGTGCGCCTTATACAAAGAGGACCTAAAGCGATCCATAAACGTCGTGCGCCTTATACCAAGAGGACCTAAAGCGGCGGGGAACATCGTTTGCCCGACGGGGAGTTACACTAAGTAACAAGCGATGGTTCCAATAGTTCCTGAGTGAACTAGTGATGAGATGATGGATGGATGGTACCGCATTGCATTGCATAGAGTCGTTGTGTCGGTCTCTGTGCATATGCATAAATCATGAATGGATTGATTTTGTGTGAAATTTTGAATGGAATTGATGAGTTGGGATATATATATATATATATATATATATGTGTGTGTGTGTGTGTGTGTTGGTGATAATTGAATTGTGCATGATTGATATGCCTTTGTGACGGATATATGAGAAAATTCATTGTGTTGGTTTGTACGTGAATTATGGTGTAAGCTGTGGTGAGAATATTTTTTATGTGTATTTTTGTGTTAATATATAATTGTATGCAATTATATTATGATTGTGTTTCTCACCCTTCTGCTGTTTTTAAATGCTCTATGAGGCATTGCAGATTAGATACTGGAGGTCTTTTTGTGAAGCTTAGGTCTTCATTCTTTTGTCGGTCGGCTCTGATATGTAGCACCGGGTAGTCGGGGTGATCGAGTGTGATTAATTGTATTATGTATACACATATTTTGGATCGTACTTGTGTGACTTTGTATATGACAGACAAACTTTTTATGATGTGTATATATGAGATTCAGTTACATATTTTCCGCTTTTATTTTGTATCTGAATTATGGGTGTTAGGAACTAAGTTCCTTTATTATGTGCTACCTGAATTGTTGCATATCTATATGAGCAGGTTATTGTATTTTGTTTCTATTGATGTGACGCCTCCGTCTATGCCGTGATTTTTTTTTTATTATACTCTGATTATTTGTTATCGCTTTATTTAGTTAGGGGTATAGATTAGGGGTGTTACACTACTAATCTTGCTTTATGTCTCGCTATCGACCTATCAACATTGTATTTTAACTTGAACACCCATTTTAGTTCGATAGCTTTTGTATGTGCTGACAATTCGACCAACTGCTTCTACTTCGACTTCGATTGGATTCTCAGCAATTCCTTCAACTTCGACTTCATCAGTTTCTTTGTTGAAATCAGAGCTCATCAATGGCTTATTAATTGAATTACTAGAATTCAAATCCCAGGAAGAATTTTCATCAATCACAATATCTCGACTCAACACAATCTTCTCATTAATTAGATTGAATAGCCTGTATGCACCAGTCTTATGATATCCTACCAGAATCATAGGTTCACTCTTGTCATCAAGCTTCCTTCTTCTTGCATTAGGAATATGCTTGTAACACATATAGCCAAACACCTTCAGATGACTCACTGATGGTCGTTTGCCACTCCATACTTCTTCAGGAACCTTGTTCTTCAATTTCTTGGTAGGGCACCTGTTCAGGATATAAACTGCAGTCGAAACAGCTTCACCCCATAAATATTTTGGCAAATTCTTCTGCTTGAGCAGACATCTCGCCATATCCAATATGGTTCTGTTTCTTCTTTCAGCAATTCCATTATATTGAGGAGTATAAGGAGCTGTTACCTCATGATCAACACCATGTTCTGCACAGAATTTTACAAACATCTTCGAAGTGTATTCGCCACCTCCATCGGTTTGCAGAACTTTAATCTTTTTCTCACTCTGGTTTTTGACAAGCATCTTGAATCTCTTAAAGATTTCAAATACTTCATCCTTTCTCTTGATCACATAGATCCACAACTTTTGACTAAACTCATCGACAAACGAAACAAAATATCTGTTTCCACCAATGGTATATTCTTCGAACAGACCACATACATCTGAATGTACAACTTCGAGTATGCAGGATGATCTCATTGGCATAGTCAAAACGAAAGAATTTATGGATTTCTTTTCGACTAAACAACCTTCACAGAGTTTGTCTGGCATCTCAAGACTTGGAATACCAGATACCATACTTTGAGTAATCAGCTGATTGAGTGATCGAAAGTTTAAATGTCCAAACCTTAAATGCCACAACCAACTATCCTTGTGGTCGACAACAGTTTTTAGACATTGTACTTCAGTCAAACTGATCATGGTCTTAAACGTCCCGTTCTTCGACAACGGAGATTTCAAGACCAAATGGTTCTGGGTGTCGAACAATTTCAAAACGCCATCTTTCATGACAAGTGAGAATCCTTTTTTGACCAGTTGTCCAACACTTAACAGGTTGTACTTCATTCCAGGTACATAGAACACATCTCTGATCATAGCTTTCGCTTCATTACTCAGTTGAAAAACTATGTTGCCAGTACCTTCTGCTTGCAACGAACTGTTATCAGCAAGTTTTACCTTGCTCTTCGTCGACTAGGCATAATCTGCCAACCACTCCTTTCGACCAGTCATGTGATTTGAGCAGCCTGAGTCGAGGAAATAGATCTTGGATTCGACATGTCTGCCACTGCAGCCATAACCACCATACCAGCTTCAGAATCATCTGAATCTTGACGTGCAAGGTTCGCTCCTTCGTCCTTGCCTTTTTTTGATCCACCGTCTTTCCTGTACCAACAATGTTTGGCCACCAAATGACCCCACTTTTCACAGTTATAACACTACATACCTTTCTTATCTTCTTTGTCCTTTCGATAGTTTCCTCCTCCTCTTTTCGAGGATTCAAAATCTCTATCTTTGACCTGATTCTTGTGAGGGTTCAACCAAGACTTCTTTTCTTGAGTCTTGTCGACTTTGCCTTTGGATTTGTTGGAACCACCATTCCTTTTCCATGATTGAGCCTCTAGTGCTTGTATCGAATCCTGAACTCCCTTTCTTTCAACAATCCTCATCTCATGCTCCTCCAACGAACCAACCAAATCTTCCACTTTTAGGGTTTCAAGATCGTTGGATTCTTAAATAGCTACGATAACGTGATCAAAGTGAGAGGTCAACGTTCTCATTACCTTCTTAACTATCATCTTATCAGTTATGGTTTCGCCACAACCCTTCATGAGATGGACGAGTTTCTGAACCTTCGACACATATTCTGCCACTTTTCGTCTTCTCCCATCGACAACAACTCATATTGTCGACGCAAGGTTTGCAACTTGACAACCTTGACTTTCTCACCTCCTTCATAATACTTCACCAGAATATCTCATGCCTCCTTCGCTGTTTCAGCATGATAGATTATGTCAAAGTTAGCAGCATCGACCGCCATCTGAATGCAATAAGCAGCCTTACAATCTTTCTTCTTGACTTCGTTGTGGGCTTTTTCTGTTATTCGGTTGCATTTTCAGCCAACACAGGAATACCGTCGGTAACCACTTCTAGGGTATCATGGAAGCCAAATAAGGATTGCATCTGTTTTTTTCCATCGGATCCAATTCTTGCCGTCAAGCATTGGAAGGGAATTCAGAATGCTCTTATCACCAGTCATCTTCACAGCGGTTGATTCACTTGCTCTGGAAACACGATCTCTGACGTGAAGTTCTTGAAAACTCGATCAAGAACAATAACCAGAAGCTCTGAATATCAATTTGTTAGTGCGTGAGACACTTTTAGCGATGATAGAATAAAGAGAGAATAAAGAAATAAGGATTTGTATTATTGAATTGTGTAAATAATAATACAAACTATGACTATATATAACCCTAATTGGGTTTGGGCTAACACAACTTGAATTATATTTAAATATTAAATCTAATCAAATCAAAACAAATTTAATCTAATATTTCAACAAACAGTTGTGATGTGATGAGCTGTCACCTTAGTTGAAATGTTTGTATTCATCTTTAATCCCACTTTAACTTATTTATTAAAAAAAAAACTTGTTCAATTAAGCAAAATGAATTTGTTTTCTTAGACAGCCTATTCTATTTTTGGTGCCTCCTTTGACATTACTTGCAATATGTGTAACACATTTCAATTTGGTTACAAAAGAAGAAATTTCAGTACTTTTAGCTTATGAAATCTTGATTTTAGAGTGAATTAATGTTTGCATCAAAATGCCAACTACTAGTATATGATGCATATATTTCCTCAAGAAATTTGAGTGTACCCCAGTCATTTCTTTTTCATAGATGAATGAGATTTGAGACTATGATGTTACATTATTCTTGGTTACTTTTAGGATTAAGATTCAGATTTATTGTTTCTTTGCATTGACTTCTAAAATTTGGGTACTCTTTCTCTTTAAGCCTTAAAAAAACTGATTTTAAATATAAATAAATGTAAAGAAAGTTAGATATATTTAATGTATTTGTTTTAAAATTATTAAAGTTGAATAAGTGAGATGTCGTGAGTTCAAATATATTGGATAGAATTTTTTGCACATTTATTTGGGTGTTTTTAGTTTTTTTTTTCCTATCATCGGTTAGTGATGATCTAACATGTGATAGAAAATATTTTAATTTGATTGTATTATTTTAATTTTAGTATAAAAAATAGATTAAATAAATATAAATTAGAACAGAAAATTTCATATATGCATTTGTAAAGTATGAATGTTTTTTTGTACAATAAAAATTATGAACGATATACATATGAATTTGAATGATTTTTTAAAAATGAATTTACAAATCAATATTATTCTATTTTAAGAAATAGGATGTCGATAGTAGTTAAGTTCAAAAAAGTGTTTGTTTTAAGTCTAAAAATTCTATTTTCGAAAATATATAATTAGAAAATAATTATTTTTATGTTTGTTATAAGGATGAGAAAAATCATTTTTAAAAACAAAGGGGTTTTTTTTTTTTTAAATGGAATAATTTATATAACTTTCATAATTTTTTTAATTTTATTTTCAAGGCCAGAAGGTGAAAATATTCTCTCTCACAAAATTTTACATTTTTTAAAGAAAATATAGCTACTATTTTTTTAAAATATCAAATTATATATTAAATAATTTCTTTAAAAAATATTCAAAAATTATATTTTTATTTTTTATTTATTTTCTTTTGGAGAAATAGACAATACTTAAGAGTTACAATCAAGGAGATCCAAAGGATCAAACCAGCAACAGATTGACTGACAAGAACTGAACACAACAAGTTATGTCATCATTGACTTGCTTATATGGAGTCTAAGCTTTGTTTTTGTCCAACTCTTATACACAATGACATTAATGATTAATGGCCCTATCATGGTATGACTTGCATCATTACCAAAGGTCTTAGAATTCCTAAACTTCCAGACTTTATAGATTATTTATGCAAATGCACATTTGAGGAGTTGCGCCTTACAACCTTCTCCCTTGCATTTAGTTATGATCCAATTCAACTCTTTATTCCATTCTCCCGGATCGTGCTAGATCTGCATCCATTCCAAGACCTGTTTCCAGATGCTTATCAAGCTATCACAGTTGAAGATGAGGTGCTGCAGAGTTTCTTACTTTCCACATAAACAACATGAATCGTTGTCCAATAGCCCAAATCTATGCAATCTCTCCTTAGTTGCTAGTCTATCATGACAAGCAAACCACATAACAAATAAAGATCTATGTCGGGCTACATTACTAAACATAATTTTCCTCCAATGCACCTTAGGTTGTTATTCCTTCAGTTCATGATACATATTCCTAGTTTGGAACTTGGTTTGATGTTGCATACTATGCCACACCTGCGTATGGTTAACCACCAGTCTTTGTTTCAAAATACTTTTAGGAATTCACAAGCAAGTTTTCCTTATTGGCACAATCATTATGTCTTCCTTTTTTATGTATGAACAATGAATCCATTTTACCTATAAGTTGTCAGCTTTCCTACTAATGTTCCACAAAAGCTTTATTAGATTTGCTTGATTCCATTCATCAAGAGATGTAATATTCAGTTCACCCTAGTTTTTGGTGGAGCACATTTTTCCCAAGCTACGAGGGACTTCCTGGTTACCTCATTCCCACCTATCCATAAGAAGGATCTACAGATGGCCTCCACTTTGTGAATAATTACCTTAGGAAGCGACACACACTACATCCAGTAGTTAGTTAGAGCAAAAAGCATACTTTTAATCAATTGAACTCTACCAGCAATACTAAAAAGCCTTACTTCAATGTTTTATTCTAGCAACCATTTTATCAACAAGAATCATACAATGGTGCATCGAGAGCTTCTTACTAGGAATAGGCACTCCTAAGTATCTGAAGGATAGAGGTTCTTCACTAAAGGCTGTTAGGTTTTCTATTTCTCATTTGGTGTTGCTATCCACATTGCTATAATATGCCTTACACTTGGTAGGATTCACTATCACACCAGTAAATTTTTAGAATTCATCAATAGCTTAGATGACTAACTCAATATATAGATCTCGTATCCACCTATTGCAAAAAGCAGGAGGTCATCTGCAAAACTTAAGTTGATGATGTTCATTTTCTCACACTTATAGTGGAAATTGAAATCGGGTACAATCTTTAGCTTTTGTGGAACTCTGATAATGACAAATAGGAAGAGGGATAGGGGTCCCTTTGTCTCAAGCCCCCATTTTCCCTCAAGATACTGGTATATTCTCTATCAACTCTGAACCTATAAAAAATATGTGGTGGCTGTTAACATAATCCACTTTATGAATTGGCTAGGGAAACTCATTTCTTTCAAAATTACTTTCAGAGCAGTCCATTGTGTCATAGGCTTTTTGTAAGTCCATTTGAAGATGCATCTAGGAACTTCACCTTTTGTTGCATAGCTCTTGATAAGCTCCTAAGCAAGAAGAACACATTCTTGGATGTACTGTCGTGGAACAAAAGAAACTTGGCTCGAATGAATGATATGACGGGTCCTCATGAAGGGGAAGCATACACATTGGATCAAACATTCACCTAAAGATCAAAGACTCACCAAAACAAGTGAGAGAGACACCACATATTCACCTTAAACTTTAAGGTGATAGGTGTATGAGTCCTCTTACTTATAAAATGCTTAACCTCCACTTTTCTAAACAATGTGAGACTTAGAACTCACACTTATTTTTTCATACAACTCACATTTGTTTCCCAACATGATATTGGCTAGAACTTTTTTTAATATCATTGTCATTATCATAAATATGATCTTGTATATGGTTGTGCAACTTGATATAAGCCTGTAATCCTTCACCATTTTTACTGAAGTGGTTTTAGGTATTTAGAGTCACCAAAGTGTAGTTGATAGCACTATAAATTCTTTCTCCATCAAAGAATTCTTTAACAACTCTTATTACATCAATCTTAGTAATATCCCAAGTAGCTTTAAATAATTTAAAACCATAGTCATCAATTCCTGGAGCTTTCAAGTCACTTATACCTTTTAGTGCTTTAAAAATCTCCTCTTGAGTCACAAGTGATACACGATACTTACTTTGCTCTTGAGAAAGTTGGTTACTTTCATTCGTTGCCACACTATGAATGTTCTTCAAACTTCTAGCAGCTGTGCCCAGAAGCTTACCATATAATTCCATGATTTCAGCTTCAATGTCTGCTTGATTTGTCAGAATAGTGCCATCATTGGTGGTTAATGTATGCATCTGAGTTTGGTTCTGTTTTACATCCAGGGATGCATGAAAGTATGCATTGTTACCGTCACATAACCCGAGCCAATCTATTTTTGTTCTTTGCCTCAACACTTGTTCTTCAATATTGCTCCACTTTAGAACCTCTTCATTCCACATCTCGATCTTTTCTATCTTCTAACTTCTAAGTGTTTATTTTATCTTGAAGCATATCCATATATTTTATTTTCATGTAACTTATATCTAAGAATCATTTATGAATTTTTGAAATAAACGTTAATAAAAGTGTTAAGAGGTGTGTTAAGAGATATTTGTTTGAAGTCTAAGAATTATATTCTCAATAATAAATAATTACAAATAGTTAGAAATTAGTTATACTCATATTTAAAATCATTTTCAGAGATAAAGAAGGTTTATGAAAATAAAATAACATCAATAATTTACACATTTCCATAGTTTTATAACTACCAATGTTCTTAAAAATATTAAATTTTATTTTAAATAGGGTTGGAAATTAGCCGAATCTAGTCGAACTCGTCTCAGTTCGACTCGACTCGTTAAAAATTAGTTTAGCTCAAATCTCGGTTCGAGTTCGCCACGAACTTTTTTTAAAGTCAAACTCAACTCATTATAAGTTCATGAGTAACTCGGTTCGACTCGTTAGTTCATCTCGTTAGTTTCTTCTTGTTTGTTTCACAGACTTAAAAACTATTTTTTAAAGTCTATTTTTTGTATATTTGACATTTTAAATTAATATTATTTTTTTAAAAAAATATTAAAATAAAATAAAAGTTATTTGATTGGAATTTAACTTTGTCTCAAAAATCCATGCATTCAAAAATTAATTAATTTATATGATGTTAATTTTATTTGTATAATTATATTTAAAAATATTTTGCTTACTTGAGAATATAAATTATACATTAAAATTGTTAGGGTAAAATAAAATATAAAGTTAAAATTTATATTAAATCTTTAAATATACTCTTAAAAAACAATATAATCGAGTTGACTCATGAACCTAACGAGTCGAACTATATATAGTTCAAGTTCAACTCATTTAGTTAACAAACTTAGTTTTTCGCTCATATTCATCTCATTAGATTCATGAACCAAATTCAACAAATTGATAGTCGAACCGAGTTCCGAATTATTTTCGAGTTGGTTCGATCCTTACAATTTTACTTTTTTTTTAAACAATACTTATTTATATTTAGTGTTTAACTAGGGATGTTCGCGGTGCGGTTTACGCTAAAAATCATTCGAATCACAAGAGAAAAAAACATGCGATTCGGTTGACTTTTAGAAATAAAAGCGAACCAAACCAAACAAATGTGGTTTGAGTTGGTTCGGTTTTTTATAAGATTTTTATTGAGTCATACATACATTTATAGAGAACAACATAACTTTGTGTTTAGTCATTCATACATTACCAAATAACAACAAAACTCGTCATATTTAGACAAAAACTTATCTATCAATATAAAGATAAAAGTGGAATAAAAACATAAAATAGTAGTATAAAACAATATAAAAAATATTATAATAAAAAATAAAAAACGGAAAAGATGAGAGATTAGAGAAGATGAATAAGAAATAACATAAGAGATGTGAGATTAGAGAATAAATGTGAAATAAAAATGTAATTTGAAGAGAGAACAATAACATAAAAATGAGAAGAAGAAAAATAAAGAATATAAAAAATGAGAGATTAGAGTAAAAGATGTGAGATGCATATGACAAAGAAGATTAGAAGAATGTGTCATATTATTATGAGAGATTTGAGAAGGTTAAAACTAAAATCTTAAGTGTGAGTAAGAGAATATTTGTAAGGTTAAAACATAATAGGTTTGAGTTTTGGGTTGGATGTGGAACATGTGAAGTTTAGGTTGTAACATAATGCGGTTTGATTTGATTTAGTTCGGTTTGTAAAATACAAACCACAAATCAAACTGAACCGCGCAATTTTGTTAAAAAGTGACCCAAACACATTCGAACAAAATACGATTTTTTACGATTTCGATTTGATTTGGTTTGATTTACGATTTTCTCTTAGATTGATTCGGTTTTGAACACCTCTATGTCTAACATTCTTCAACACCATGTTTGAATGTGATAAAAAAAATTCTACATCAAAATATATTTCTTAAAAATTAAATTTTTTGATAATTTTAAAATAAAATATCTCAATTTTTTTTAAAAATAATTTTAAAATAAAAAAATTGAAACATCAAATAACGTTCTACGCTGCAACTTCATGTCTTCATATTACTCCGACCGCCGTTGTCTGCCATAACCTGGTACGTTGTTCATTTCTATGCTTTTTCTTCTTCATCACCATGATTCCTCGACCCTCAAATTCAATCTATTCCCTTTCTCACTTAATTCTCACTAAAAATTCTTCTTTCTTTTCTTCTTCATCATCTTCTTCCTCTTCTCTAATTACTCTTCATGATTCTGAGTCAAAGCCAATTTCAAGTCCTTTTTACAATCTTCTTCCACCCACCCAAAACCCTAACAACATTGTAAACCTCCTTTCTTCAATCCTCAAACAAAAAAGCTTCCATCTTTCCCTTTTTCAGAACGAAATCAAAGGGATTCTTCCTCACATGGGTCCCCATGAAATTTCTAGGGTTTTGCTTAGATGCCAATCTGATTACTCTTCAGCACTCACATTTTTCAATTGGGTTAAAAATGATTTGAACATCACACATAGTGTGCAAAATTATTGCATAATTGTTCATATACTTGCTTGGTCTAAAGTTTTCTCTCAAGCTATGAAATTGTTGACTGAATTGATACAATTGAATGTTCCAGATGAGGATATTTATAAGAATTTGATTGGTTGTACCGAGGATTGTAATTGGAATCCTGTAATCTTTGATATGCTTATTAAGGCTTATGTGAAGTTAGGTATGGTTGATAAAGGTTTGGAAACTTTTAGGAACAATGTTGATGCTTGTTTTGTTCCGAATGTTGTTGTTTGTAATTGTTTGTTGAATGGTTTGTCGAAGTTTAATTATATTGATGAATGTTGGGAAGTGTATGAAGAAATGGGAATACTTGGAATACATAGGAATGTTTATACTTTCAATATTATGACACATGTTTTGTGTCGAGATGGAGATACCGATAAAGTGAATGGATTCCTTGAGAAAATGGAGGAAGAAGGATTTGAACCGGATTTGGTTACGTATAACACACTTATTAATGGCTATTGCAGGAAAAGAAGGTTGGAGGATGCTTTTTATCTTTACAAGATTATGTGCATTAGAGGCGTGGTTCCTAATTTGATTTCTTATAGTGCTTTGATGAACGGTCTTTGTAAAGAAGGGAAGATCAAGGAGGCTCATCAGCTTTTTAATCAGATGGTTCAGAAAGGAATTGATCCGGACATTGTGTCGTATAATACTCTTGTATCTGGTTATTGCAAAGAAGGTAAGATGCAAATGTGTAGATCACTATTGCACGAAATGATAGGAATCGGGATTCGTCCCGACAGTGTTACGTGTAGGATTGTCTTTCAAGGATATGCAAAGGAGGGGAAGCTTTTGTCGGCGTTGAATTTGGTTGCGGTGCTTCAGAGATTTGGAATTACGATTCCGGAAAATCTATATGATTATCTCTTAGTTGCATTGTGTAAAGAAGGTCGGCCGTTTGCGGCTCGAAGTTTTCTGATAAGGATATCTCAAGATAGTTATGTGCCTGGAATGAGTACTTATGTTGAACTAGTCGAGTCTCTATGTAGATTCAATAGTGTGGATGAAGCGCTGATTTTGAAATCTGAGATGACAAAAAAGAGTATGAAACTGAATCTCACTACCTATAAAGCTATCATAAGCTGCTTATGTAGAGTAAGAAGAACTTCAGAAGCTGAAGGCTTGTTGGAAGAAATGGTTAGTTTAGGTATTTTACCTGATTTAGAAATAAAGAGAGCATTAATAAATGGTTATTGTGAAGAAAATGATGTTGAAAAAGCTGTGTTGTTATTGAAATATTTTGCCGAGGAGTTTCAAGTTTACGATACCGTTAGCTACAATGCGATTGTTAAAGTTTTTTGCGAAGGTGGTAATGTGGCTGAGTTGATGGAACTTCAAGATAAGCTTGTCAAGATAGGTTTTGTTCCAAATAGTTTAACATGCAAGTATGTTATCAGAGGATTGCAGAAAGATATGGAACTCGATGGCGATATATTGGACCGCAACATGGTTGAATTCTAAGTTCTTCCTGGTATGAATGATACATACATTACCTCAAGGGCTAATGTATGAAATTGAATATGCAGATTAGTGTCCATAGATGTAGCACACTACTAACCAACCATGACAAGGAGTTTGTGTCAAATTATATAAATTGATCAATAAATGATTGCAGATATCTTATGACAGTCCTAAATTGTATTTAGTCTTTATGATCTGATCAATATTTTAATATAATTTTTGACATCATCATCAAGTTGTGTATATTTGTAAAATACAAGTTAATATTATTAATATATAAATATAAAAATGAATCATCCTTAAAATTATCATCAATAAAGTAGTGAAATTAGTAATCCTAAATTGACTTGCAGGTTCATCAATTTCCTACTCTAAAAACCAACATGTTTAAGTTTATTCGCATACTTAAACTACTATTAGCATATCTTAGCATTACCATAGATGCTGATTGTCATGATTTATTTAGTCATGTGCACTTGTATCAAGATCCACTTTTAGATAATATGTAGAAGAGGTTTTTTTTTTTTTTTTTTATGCATTTGTCCAGGTAATGATGGTGTTACGCCCATCTATAATATAGGAAAATTTGTTGTTCTGGAAAAGACATTTTGCCCCTTTCTACTATTTTGCCACATCCTCAAATTTAGGGTATATTTGGTCCAAAACTTACTTTTTTAAACTATTGATGTCATATATTTTGAATCCAACTACATAATTTCTTTTTTGTGCCTAAAGTTGCTAGGATTGGA